>CM033424.1:151565916-156565916 GCA_019425775.1 Rafetus swinhoei
ACAAAGCTTTAACAAGTTGAACTGTATTCAGTGCATTTTAATATAAACTAAAAACACAGAATGCAAATGCAATACTTTTTAAACCATGGTATTTAAAAGTGTGTTGTTATTGTATAGGGCTAAGTACTATTTTAGTATTCTTTGTCATTTCTGTATTTTATAGGCTTTTCTCCACCTTCGTACCTTTGCGCTAAGTTCTGTCACTGTAACCATTTGTAGAACTGTCGTTACAGTTTTCACTTATCAAAATGGGAAGGGGGCTATGTTTGTATATAATGAAGGAAAAAACTGGAACAAATGTCATGGTACCTCAGATATTTAACAGCTCTACAAAACTGCTGTAAAATTGTTCTGGACTATTGTAACTGTTTTAATAACTGAAGTAAAAAAAAAAAATGAGAAAACTTGCCTGCATTGAAATGCTGTTCTATGCTGGTTGTACTCGATTGTAATTTTTTTAATGGTGAGAAGATTTTTTTTCTTTTGTTTTCTTTTTCTCATTCTTGTTCCTACATTTTAGGCTGTCTTCAGAAGTTACTGGCCTGGGGGCTCTGTAACGTATCTCATCATGCCCTAGTACATTAGCCACCAGACAGGACTTTTCCAAAGCCCCATGAGACAATGATTTCTATGGACTAATCTACAGAGGAATTTCTGCCATTTCTAACTTTCTTATTATTCTGAGACATCAAAAATAAATACTACTTTTACTCTTTAAGCAACTGTGCTTCCTAACTCTTGTGTTGCTTTCATTACTGTTCCACTTTAACACTGTTGTGGCTCATAACATAGAGCAAATTTGGGGAGGGGGTATTTTTGTTGCTGTTCATGCTTTGGCTAGTCTGTATAAAAGCATGGGCTGTTAGTGTTCTAATGCACTGTATTCAACGATAGACTTGGCAGTAAATTAAATAAGACTTTTTATAAATAAATTTTTTCCTGCTTTAAAAAAATCCCACATGGTAGCTTTGTGCATACAACTTTTGTGGTGCTCTAAACTTGTTCTTTGGTAACCAGGTTGACAATTTGTCTAATTTAGAAATGGCTTCTAAAAAATCATCTCATAGACAAATGGCTTATTTTCATTAAGAACTGAAGGGTTACTATCATCTCATACAAGGCCCAGAACTTGGTTGGTAGCAGCATAACAAGCTGCAGTTTCAGCCAGGCTACTAGACAAGCCTGGTAGTTGATTTTTTTAAAAGCATTTACAAACATGCTTACATGCGACCAATTCTGTCACAGAGGATATTGTATTTCATTCTCTGCAAATAATCCCCTGTGGATTTAGTGGGCCTGTGTGTGGAGTAAGTTACTGCTCAAAAGAAATGCAGGAGGAAGAATTTGACCCATAATAATGAAATTAAAAAAAACAAACACTCCCTTCCCCATCCCTATTTCTCATTTAAGTCCAGGATTAATTTTTAACCTGCTGGGGGAAGGGGGGAGAAAGAGACACACACACACACACAGAGCCAGGTACTGATGGTGGTCTTAATGGATTTGTTGGTTTCATGCCTCTGTAACTCTGAATGCTGCTTTGAGGGCAGAGATGCCCAAACTTCATTCATTCAAGGGCTGTGTGGGAAATATGCTAGCAATCCAGAAGCCAGAGTCCAGAAATATGTAGTGAACCTCATTTTTCATATGGAGGCGTAGCCCATAGAAACTACTGATTGCACCATGCAATAATGAAGAAAATGAAAATGTATTTTTTTTAAATCCATTGAAAGAGGCTTGTTAGATATTATTTATATCAGTTATACAAATTAGATAAACTTTGCCTTTTAACTCTGAACTAGCTAGAGCCACAAAAAAGATTTTTTTCTTAATTTTCTTCAGGTATGGTGCTAGTAACTATTCTCCAATCTGCTGAGTTTCAGGTAGGTTTGTTGATAACTTTGGGATACTTCCTCACATCAATGTACAATCTACAAGTAAGACCTGCATACATAAGTGACAATTTATAGACTGAGGCTAAGTTAGAACTCTCCTGTAAGAACGTGCTTTGTTTGCCCGTCACTATAATCACACTGATTTTTTTTTTTTCCAATAAATGGCTCTGTGGTGTCTGTCAGTTCATTGCTAATTTCATCCTCTGAAACCCACATTTCCTTCCCATGCCAATATGTGAGGTCAGTTTTCATGAAAGTGAAAAGCTATGATTAATGAAAGATTAAATGCATGCAGATGCTAGGAAAGTTTATTACTCAGGATAAGGTTGAAATGTGGTGGTAGACCTCTGTGAAGAATCTTATTACATGCTAGTGTACTCCATTTGCACCAATATCCACATTGAGGTTAAGATACTGTTTTCTTAAGTGCAAAGTTTCTGAACCAGAGCTGTTAATTTTAGCCATGTTTGATTTCATATATAATGCCCTATGCATTTTCCACCAGGCCAAAACAATGTGGTAAAAGTGTCATGTTACTTAATAGCAGAGATAGGAAATTTTTTCAGGCTAACAGTTTTGGTCAACCCAAAATTGTATTTTTCAGTACCTATTTGCTAATTCAACTAGTTTCAGCCAAAAAGAAAACTGGAGGAAAAAAATCAAAATAGTCAATTCAGTTTATACTCATTTTGAAATTTAGTTAGATGAGTCACCTGTATATGTTTTAAATGGTATTTCCAACTGAAATCTCTATTATCAAAGGACTGGTATCAACTGGAGAGAAAATATTTGCAAGACTGGGAAAAAAATTTAGTAGTAAACTAACTGGTTCACATTAAAGCTGCTATTTTAACTCAACCAGCAGTGTTCCTGAGAAGATGAAAATGCAAGCAAACTACACTGGCATGTGATAAGGCAGTGTCTGGCTCAGCCTGAACTGACTCAGTTTTCTCATTTTGTCCATATCCAAAAAAGCTGGATCTTAGTTTATCTTTCCCACTTCCCCCTAGCTACATAACAAGACTGAAAATGACATGTATTACTCTAGTAAATAAGCCTTTGTTAGTGCAATATATTGTAGCTTTTGGAGTAGGGACTTTATGTATATTGATGCACGCACACAAGAACAAGAGTGCCAAGAACAACGGGCCCCAAAGCCTTTACTGAACCTGGAGGCATTACCATAATATAAATACTAATGCAAACATCTGGGCTATGTCTACACTGCAGGCACCTTGCGCAAGAACTTTTTGTGCAAGAGTTCTTGCGCAAAAGGTCTTGTGCAAAAGCGCGTCCACACTGCCATGTACTTTTGCACAAGAGCGTCCATGGCAGTGTGGACGCTCTCTTGTGCAAGAAAGGTCTGATGGCCATTTTAGCCATAGAGGTTTCTTGCGCAAGAAATGCCTGTTCCCGTCCACGCTAGCCTTTTTTGGGCAAGAGCGCTTGTGCAAAAAGGCTTATTCCTTGTGGGGAGAGGAATAACTCTTGCGCAAAAAGCCCTTTCTTCTGACGATCTACTGTAAACTTTCATGCGCAAGAACGGGCTTGTAGTGTGGATGCTCCATAAGTTTTTGTGCAAGAAGCCTGCAGTGTAGACATAGCCCTGCAGTTTTGGTTAGACAGGGTTAGGCTCTGGAGCTCCTTCTCAAGTTCTAAATAAGCTCAGTTTTCAAAAACCAGAAGTTGTGTTTGGTAAGCAACAGGCTCAAACCCCCTACACCGCTTTCCTTTCAATAATCATGACCTGGAAACATACCCCTTACAGTGCAGCAGCAAACAGGCTAATCATAAAATTGTGCCTCACTACAACTGCTGGCAAAGCAAACTCATGCAAATGGTTCCTGTTATCTTCCCTGATACATTAGGTCACTTCATTACTGCACCAGCTCTATAGCATGGCTAGTTGAGAGAGTTAGCTTCTCTTAACACTTCTGATACTAGGATCTGCTAAAAAAGCAGGTTTGATTCCTGCCTTGCTGGCACACTCTAGCTACATCTACACTGCAAGGTTTTTGCGCAAAAACAGCTGGTTTTGCACAAAAACTCATGGAGTGTGCACACCGCCAATGCGCTTTTGCGCAAGGAAATCGTGTAAAACGGCAGAAGGCTTTTTCCGCCATAGGTAAACCACCTTTTACGAGGCATAACTCCCTTTTGCACAAGAGTTCTTGTGCAAAAAGGCAAGTGTGGACGCTCCAGAGGGGGTTTTTGCACAAAAAAAACCCCTATGGGAAAAAGCACACGTGCTCTGATGGCCATTATGTGAATGGCCATCAGAGCATCCTTGTGCAAGAGCATCCATGCAGTGTGGACGCTCTCTTGTGCAAAAGCACATCGCTTTTGCAACGTGCTTTGAGGTGTGGATGTGCTCTTGTGCAAGAAATTTTTGCAGAAAAACTCTTGCGCAAATGGCTTCTTGCACAAGAAGCATGTAGCGTAGACGTAGCCTAACAGATAAGGTCAGTTATACAGGACAGAGCCAGTCATGTCACTGTTTGCATCACCACTGCAGACCTCTCTTCTAGAAGCTTGGTGAGTAAGCTCTTGCATCCTCTACAACTTATCTTTTTCCTTGAGAATGCTGTCTTATAATACAATTGTTTCTATGACTAATGGATCTCCTAATTGACTGTCTTTTCAAGAAAAAGGTACTGGCCAATTTTCATTCCAGAATGGATAAACATCAGTAAGAATCAATGCTGTCAAATACAGCAGTAATTTCAATCTGTCAACATGCATGCCATTGATTGGTTCATTATCTATTATTTAAGGAAGATGGAATTTAAACATTAAGAAATTACTTAGAACATTCCTTTGATTCATTGGATTCTGCTAAGCATTCATACCTAAAAGATGACAATTTGTTTAGTTATATCTTTGATCTAGGTGCACAAGCCTGTTATAGTTCTGACCGCAAACTAGGATGGGAAAGTAGATCTACTCTAAAAGAAAAATTAAAAAGATTACATTAAGATGCAGTAGTATTCTAAAGACAAATACTGATTCATAAATAATGAAGATGAAAGTCTTTGCCAGTGATATTGTTTTTAATGTTCATTCCACTTCCTATTTCTCATATATAAAATAAAAAGATATTATTTGCAAGCACGTGCTCAAAATGACAATAATGGAAGCCCTTAAAATGACATGCCAAATAACTTCAGTTATAAAAGTGAAATGTACATCCACATTGTCCTGTGCAATCTGTCTTTAGAATCAGCCATGTCTCTTCCCCTCTCTCGGATCAAAACATTAAAGGTCAGTCTTTTCATTCATCTTAATCAAATCAGTTCCTGGAAACATACTAGGTACCATGGATGGAACTAAAGGACATACAAAAGTTTCTGTTTGTCTAAATATAAGACAACCAGGAACTAGTGTGCTGACTTCCACCTTCTTCTGCTAAGTACTACTAAAATATGCAATGTTGTTGGAGCCATGTTGGTCACAGGATATGAGAGATGAGGTTGTATCTTTTATTGGACCAATTTGTGTTAGTGGAAAAGTCGGGCAAGTCTACACTTCAAAAATTAAGTCAACCTAAGTTACATCAACATACAGCCACCACAGAAATTAAATTGCTTTTGCATGCCCACAATACACTTCTTGTGTTGGAAGTGTGTGCACTCAGTAGAAGCCCTTGCACCAATTTAACTGTCAGCATGAGACACTCTGGCACAGTTTCTCAAAGGCAACAGTCAATGTAAGCAATACAATGTCGACACTGATGCTGCATCAATCTAACTATATCAACCTAAGTTCTATGCCACTCACGGAGGTGAAATTAAGTTGGTGATATGGGCAGGTTACATCAGTGGGAGCTATGTTTTATCATAGTAAATGCTTAGAGTTAGGTCGACATAAGCTACCTTACATTGCCCTAAATCTGTTGTGTAGATGATGCCTTAAATAGGGTATCACAGCTAAATACAAGGTGGAACAGATTTGTTAGCATGAGTAGTTAACATACATTTTAAAAGATTATTGAAAGGTTAACAGTTAATTACTTAAGCTAAACAATTTGTTCCACCTTGAATACAGCAGTAACATGCTAATTCACTTTCTCAGACCTGAAAAAGAGCTCAATAGCTTGTCTCTTACTGAACAGAAGTTAGTTCAATAAAAAAATATATATATTACCTCATTGCCTTGTGTCTCTAATATCAGAATTAAAAGCTCGGTAAGACTTATTGGTGGACTAGTGGGGTGGCTGGGGGAAAAGTGTAGGAAACTGTACATTTGACATTTTGCTCAAATTTATGGATTTATGGAAAATGAAGTAACCTGAATTTTACAGAAAACATCAAGACCAATTGTCAGTAAACAAGTATTCCCACACCATCTTTTTTTGAACAAGAACTTTCTTTCCTAAACAAGAGAGGAGCTTCTTTCACTAGTTTACTCATTGAACATATTGGCAAGTTTTTAATTTAATTGAGCAAAGAATAAACATGGATGTGTATCATAATGCCATATTTGTTCTGATACTTTTTGAATGTTTCTGATTTAAGTCAGTGATGCTTGGAAACTGCTTTTGCCAAATTTCTGAAGGTTACCAACGTTAGTATATATGACAGAGATCATTAGTTGCACAGTTATACCTGAAATTTTTAAATGTATTGGTTGTGTTTGTTTTTTGTACATATTAGAAAACTGAAGCAGTGGGTTGCGCCCACGAAAGCTCTTGATAAAGCCTACATGTTTTGTTAGTCTTTAAGGTGCTACTAGACTATTTGTTGTTTTTTAAGTTTTTTCCTGTTACAGACTAACTTGGCTACCCCTCTGAAGCTTTCAAAAATATCCAGAATACAGACCAGTGTATGTGGTCAGAATACACTGTTAAGCACTGTATTAAGTTTACTTTTCACATCTTTATTATCACAACATAAGCTAGAATATTGGGAACATGTAAAGTAGGAGAAGCAAAGGAGGGCAGAGAGCATCTGGCAACTGTTCACACATACAGAAGGTTCATAATAAAAGTTAAACATGATACCGGCTTATAGTGAGCAATAGCATTTTTCCCCTTAAACACTATAGGG
This sequence comes from Rafetus swinhoei, assembly GCA_019425775.1. NCBI lineage: Eukaryota > Metazoa > Chordata > Testudines > Trionychidae > Rafetus > Rafetus swinhoei. Next base: position 151,572,857 of record CM033424.1, read on the forward strand.
ATTAGTGGATATAACCTGTGCCCAGACTAGTTTGAATTAAATGTGTGGCAACATTGTTCCCACCATACCTTTTTTCATCCCCTCCAAACCAATCCCATACACTAACTTTTTACAAAACCCGAGATAAAAAAATAAGCTGTTTTTCCACTAGGGATGTCAACGTGTAGTCGACTACATGATTAACTGATAAGCCTGGACTTACTGGTTACTCTTGTCAACTACACACATTCTGCGCCCCCCTGTTGCTGTCTCTGTATCAGCAAGGTGGGGGGTGGCAAGCGGGAGCCAGTGCCCATGAGAAGCTGGCTTTAAGCAAACTCCCCACAAGCACCAGGTTATCTACCTACTTCTCCCCATGCTGCTACCTCTGATTGGGGGCAGGCTGGAGCCAATACATGTGGGGAGCCATCTTTCAAGACAGCTCCCGCCAGCACCAGCTCAGCAGTGCCACCTGCCCCCCCTCACACTGCTGCCTGTCCGCAGCGGCTCGGGTTCTCTAAGGTTTCATGTGGTTACATGACTATTCAATTACTTGATATCCATACTTTTCCACAATTCTACTTTTTGGGATTAAACTGAAAAATCCATTCAGATTTTACTGAGTTAGCAGGAACTTCTGAAATTTGAGGGCTTTAAGGGTTTGTAAAGCTCAATTTTATCCTGTTCACTGGTTCTTAAGTTTTAAAATATTATTTACCATTTGCAAATGTAAGAAAGTAAATAGTATTCCTAGGCTCCTTTGAAAGCTTCCAATATTTACAACTAAAATAAATTAGTGTTGGAAGAACAACTTCAAAATAAACCTAACAGGGCTTCCAATGCAGTGCCTGAAGTTTCATACCCATTTCACTATGAAAAAATAAAGTTACTATTCTCATATCACTCTGCTCAAGAATTTTCAGGCAGCTTCCAGTTTGTGACTATATTAATCAAAACAGACTGAGTCCAGCATAATCTTCTGCAACATGCATATCCACTGTAGCATGGCAGGAGACCAGAGTATTACAACTTTCCCACAGTCTGTTGCTCCATATTTCTGGTGTGTTAGGTCATTACATATAAAAGAGTGCAACTAACAGATCCTGCATTGGACAACTGACATATTGTATTTACTTCTAACTTCTAGAACATCCTGGAGAAAGCAGAGTTTCCTACTGGAAAGAACACAATAGACACAGTCATGTTGGCTGGTACTAACTGGAACACAAGACAGCCCAAAGCACTGACTTGGTATATGTTACACTCCTGGCAGTCAATTGACTATAAAATTACTTGCTCATTAAAACAACTTTAGTAGGAAATTATAATAAGAATTTTAATACAAAAGTTATATGAAAGCTTGTAAAACATTTACAATGTACAACCTTTACACAAAATACTCCATTTTAGACCTACAGAGATATACTTTTTACAGTTAACCTTGTTACTATCTGCAGGATCCTTCTTATAAATAAATATTTTAACAAAAATGTCTTATTTCTGATGAAGTAATACCACAGATCAATAGAAGATTGAGCATGCCACTGAAATGCTATAACAAAGCCCCTTTCACTCTCCAATCTTGAGACAGCAAATCCTGCAATTCTCCTTCATCTTCACTACCAATATCCTCATCCTTTTTTTCCTGGGTTGCTCTTAATCTCATAGCTTCCTTAAATTTATCTTTCATTACATCCTGGCGGTTACGCAGCAGCTCAACACGGCGGTAACATTCACTGCAGAAAGATAAAAACATTTAGTTAACATTTATGGCCTTGAAAAATTCAAAAACTGATTTTCACACAATACGGGGAGTGCGTCTCCTTTTGTCTATAAAACCTTAAAGATGCAGAAACATTACAATTCAAATAAGCCTTTCACAACAGATGTTAAATACTATTTAATGTTTTGCTATAGCCCTGTGGAAGCAGAATGAAGGGGGAAGGAAGGGGAAGAGTCTCGGTCATTGCTTCTCTTACAAAGATGTCAGAAACAGATCAAATCACAATCCTGTGACAATCTGATTAAAAAAATATCAAAGATATGAAGCCATTTTTTAAAGTACTATAGAAAAGGAAAAAGCTCAAATCCGTTTTTTCACATTTTTGTCTAAGAAGTTATTTCACCAAAGGTGGAAAGGGGAGCACAGGGATATTTATAGTTATCAGCTGAGACACACAGAAATAGTACATTTAAATGGAAGTCTGACAAGACATTGTAGCCCTTGTACTTGAATCCACCATCTTAAAGAATGCATGCTACAATTAGCCTCTGAACTTGTATTTGGCTGTCAAGGTTCTGCATTTGTAACAGCATTTCTACTCTGAAAAATAACTATGTAAAAATGATAATTCTTACTAGTGGATAGATCTGTTCCTTGCAAGTACCAAATTATATCTGCTTACTTGCTTTAAATTCTTTTTTACTTCTTGTCACTCCTATCAACCTACAGATTCAATACAGAGGAAAGAGCTTAAGCTGGATCATAATCACAGAGTCAACCATGGAATACCATCATGGCATGGCATGTTTGGAGAGTTTCTTTCAGAGTGTACCTGCACTTATGACACCTGATATAGTCTAAAATACAATCAGTTTTAAAGAGCAGTTGATCTTACACGCCACAGGTTGCATTTCATCAGCTTTACCAGGCCATTTTGACTTGATATGGAGGAGAGAACCGCAATGACCATTTCTAACACACAGTTATATTACCAATTTTGAAAGCCCACTGGAACACACACTGGAAGACAGGTTTTTGGAATTGAACATCAATCATTTAAGGTGCTGCAGAAGAGGCACTCCCACCCAACACTGAGGATCTACAGTGTTTCTGTAGAAAATATAATAATACCTTCCAAAACACTTCAGTGGCTATTAAAACATTTCCTACATTCAAATACACTGTTCTAAATATAGCATGAAGCTAAAAGTATGGCTACATTGACTTCTACAGCAGACAAAATAAATTATCAGTTACAACAACCTTTGCAGCAACTTAAAAATACCTGAATTTGATTCCAAATAACCATGAGATTTTTAAAGAGTAATAATAAAAGGGACTGTGTAATAGAGATGTTAAATTTAGATTAACTAACTAATCAAATAGTCGATGGAAATAGTTGATGAAAAAGCAGAATCGCAGCAGAAGTGGCGCGAGCGGGAGACTGTTTCAGTCCTCACGCTGTTTCCCGCTGCACCTCTTCTTCTTCTGCCCCCCTCAGAGACGGTGCTGGGGAAACTGGCTTTTAAGCCGGCTCCCCACAGCACTGGCTCCCCCCCGCTACAGGGAAGCGACTAATCGCATCACTAGTCGACTCCCCCTGATAAGCATAAGCTTATTGGATAGTCAACTAATCAACTAGTCGCTTACATCCCTATTGTGTGAACACCTTCAGGCTCTTAGTCAATGCTCTTCAGAATCACATGATCACTGTTAAACACACACATCTTTACTCCTAAAAGCAATGTGACTGAGATTATCATTATCATTATTGAAATAGCTGGTAAATCTGCGACACTTGTTAACTTCAGTATGGAAATCTCCTTTTCACTTAAAACATGGCTATCTGTCAGTCTTCCACATTAAAAAAATGGAACTAGATTTTCCCTTTGCTTTCAATCAATAGCTTTGCCATGAATAATGTGTCTTTTATGGTACATGTTACACAAAGTGACTGCTTTACAGCACCGTAACATGCCAAACTCAGTTGTATTAATTGAGCTTGCTGAAGCTTAGACTAATGTGTGTCCAACTGTTTTAATGTAACATTGGCAGCTAGTAAAGGTCCACACAATGAGGTATATTATTCCACAAATATTTTCAAATAATTGTCATGAGAAGCAAGGGGCCAGTTAGTCACGGAGTAGTATACATTCAGCACAGCAAGTGAAAAATTAAAGGTATGATTTTCCATATGAAAATTATTTTAGTTCAGTCTACAAAAAGTTGTTTAAGAGCTTAGTTATCAAATACAGTCACAGGACTTCTACATGATATACAATCCACAGATTGAGTGTAGGAAAAAAAAAATTAACCTTGTTCATAAGATTTTATGAAATTTAATCTCTTCCTCTAGTTTACTGGCCTTCTGTGCCCATACATACCATTTTCAAACTCCCACTGTAATCTGTTTTAGTAAACACCTATAGAATGCTGCTATCCAAATTAATCTTTATTAAAAAGTATACCTGTCAGGAAACAAAAACTGATTTTTGAAACCAAACACATTGATAAGTGAATATTTAAAAGAACTGACATGTCAGGTTACAAATTAAACAATTCGTAGTCCATTCAACTACATACCCACTCTCGGGGGAACAGAAAAAGTTTGAGAAAAGACAGCTCTACTCACATCTGCTCATCGATTTCTCCAATCTGACGATCTAATCTTCCCTCCTCATCCTCTTCTGCAACTATCGCTTCTGAAATCTAAAACGAGAATAAGTTTAGTCCCATTAATTATTTTTCCAGAAAAAGAGCAGTATTGGAAACTAAAAGCAAGAGATTAAAATATGCTGTAACAAAAGTCACAATCTTCACATAGACCTTCCTATCTACAATGTGTTAATAGCACATATAGGAAGTCTTTGCGACTTGGATTGAAGTTCAATGGAAAGGGCAGACAGAACAAAATGCTAAACTAAATACATAAATAGTCTAGTACCTCTCTCCTACTTATTTTTTTATTTCAATTATTGTTTTGAAACAGAATATAAAACCAAATACATCCATCAAAAAACGTAATATACCACAGAACACAAGACACCAAAATTTTATGTTTACCAATTAGGTACAGTAAGCTTGTTTCTAGAAGTATTAACTATACCCACTTGATTCCAATGCATTTCTAACCTGTTGTTTTTTTCAGCATATACTTTCTCAAATCTGAATGTCTGGGAGAGGCTATGCAACCAATGGTCCACGCATAACTGAGAAGATTCCTTACTATGCTGAAGAATTGTTTGAATGGTTAATGTTGTTAAAATGTATCCACTATCGGCTTTTGTATAAAAAGTCACTTTATCTATAGTTCTGCTTTACTGAGTAGTGATAAATTGTTCTGCACCAGTTTTCTTAGCAGTTATGTATGATCAATTATTTTCAATTCAAGAGTTTAAAAACCTTAAAAGGCAGCAAGTGAGAATACCAGGTATCAATCACAATGTCCCATAAACTGTATATCAGGGAGGTGTAAACCTAATTCTGATACAATGTTGCATGAAACCTTAAGTACAAAAAATGAGAATCCTGATGGGCCACAGTTTTTCGGTATGTGTTCTGTGTAAATTCCTCTGTAATATTTCAAACCTTTACGGATATTTTTGTCACGTTTAAATTCACCACAAAACATACCCCCTGCAAAAGCTTCCAAGACTGTAAGATACTTAGAGATGTAAATTTCATAGTTTAAGATTAAATGTTTCTAAAGGTGATTTTTTTCAAGCAGAAGCTAGGAACATGGTCCATTGCCTGCATAGGAGTAACCGACAAGATGTGCCTGCTCTCTCACTTAAATCCAACCTAAGGAATTTAATTAGCTATATTTGTCATCAAAATCTCTTTTCACTTAACTTCTCCTTGAGTGCAAAATGCAGGGATCTTTTACTCAGCTGCAAGCATATTTAACTGCACATTGAATTGTGAAAAGCAGTCAACAAAAATAGTATGTCACTCACTTTGCCAAGCTGCATGAAATGGTTGTTTTTCCAATTATGTATTGTATTTAGAAGCAATAAAGATAGATTCTATCACTTACCGTGTTGACTTGTCGCATTGCCTTCTGAAATTCATCCCACTCTTTGTCCATCTGATCCTTGGGAGCATCAACCTTTCGCACCTAATGAGTGAGGAAAAAACGGGCTTCTTTAGCAATTGCCTAATGATTCCTGTTGGTTTTCTAAAACCAATAGGAGAAACAAAACACATATTCTGCTATTTACTTAGGAAGTTTTGGCAGCAAGTAAATTTTTTGGGTCAAATAATGCATATAAACAGTCATATTTCATGATTTTGGAAAGAAAATCTGATTCTATACCTCGCTGTAAAACAACTGTCTGTACAAAATACATGATTACAATACTGAGGGACAGCAGCTGACCCTGAATGGATGGCAGAGGATGTTTGGGATGCTGAAAGCAATCTGGCTTGTCTCCAAAATACAATACCTGTATTTTTGTCTATTTTCAGCATCCAGTTATCATTGCATGGTATATTTTGTGAAACATCTGATAAACTGCTGTATACTAACCCAGCCCTAGTGATTTTTTTGAGATATCTGCTTGTAAAAATCATAATTGATTACCCTCTTGATCGTTTTCCCTATATTTATATTTAGTGGCTAGCAAAAGAACTGTTAGAGCTGTCTACCACTTGAATATCCGTAAACTTATCTTTCCAATGATGCTGAATATTAATTACTAACTCTAGAAATGATGGGAATATTTTCTGCAAAATAATACTGGAACTGAAGTCGAATGAAGAAAGAGGATCTGCCTGCATTCAGGAGAAAAGGTGTGTGGGTGCCAGTCTGGAGATTGGCCTGGAGTTCAAATCTTCCTACACAAGACTTGGGATCTGCACTGTGGGCAAGAGGAATGTAAGTGATCACAGTCATAGCTTGCGCTTGTAACACAACATCCTGGCAAATGAACATCAAAAACTAACAAAATACCAAGATTCACAAATAGTTCTCTCACCAGAGGCTGTGACATGAATTATGTGCGCACGATGACTAATAACGTCTGTGTCACCAGCCTTTATGCTACTTTAGAATGAGTAATGGAGTTAGAGGAACTAAACAGTTTGAATAAAATAATTGGTGGAGTCACCTTTCTACTTTAGCATTCTTTTCCTTTTTATCTGTTCTTGATTTTGGCAATATGGCAATCCTTGGAATGTAAAATGGTCAGTTATTTACATGCTTTATTCTTGATTGATTATACAATTTGCAACAGTATAAAATAAGTCATATTATTAAAATTTCAAAACCAAACAAGATGCTTCCATCATTCCATATTTCTGTTTTTGTGGTTATTCATATCATGGTTACATGTATTATGTTGTTAAGTATTGTGGTTTTGCCTTTTGTAATTCTTGACTATTTGTATTTCTTATAATAAACTTAAACACTAACAAAACAATTATTTTGCCTTGAAGTATTTCAAAGAACAGCATTTTTTTAAACATACAAAACCACAGAAAAATTGCAAAAACCAGTTGCATCTCTGAACAGTTTGTATACAATTCCCCTCTAGAATCACTGTACCTGTGTCTGAGATTACAGCATCACGAATGTGCTGGTGTTACACCTCTCTACAGGAGTTAATCTGGAAGGAGTTGACTAGCTAGAGGTTTGTGCCACTGACAGCAGACAAATAAAGCAATTGTTCCTTGCAATGCATAAATCCTTGTGAATTTTGTTTATAAACTGGCTTAAAAACAGAGACCACTAATTAGTATTACCTGTGCTCTGGTGGACCTACCTGTCTGAAGCCTATCCCTGGTTTACCGCACCTCCCCCACTTCCACCTTGCACATCACTCCGATCACAGCACTAGACACCACTGTCACAGGCTGGTTCAGAGATGGACTTGAGACTGTCACCTGATGTGCTGATCATACCACTGAGCCTGCTACCTGCCCTCGGGGTGCTCCATCACCCTGTTTTGCTGGGCCATAGTAAAAGCCCTCCGCAGAACAATGCAGACACTGATAACAGCTCAGCTCTGGGTGGGCTCAGTTACTGGGACTTAACACCAAGAAGCGCAGCCCTCAAAAGGGACCAAAACCCCAAATAAATCTTACTCTGTATATGAGTTTTACACAGAAAAAGCTCAAAGTTCACTCTTTTTATCAATGAGATTTGCAAAGCTGGTGTTCCCTCCTCCTCTGCCCCCCGAGTAACAATTATTTAACTGAGTTTAATAACAAAAGAGATTTTATGAAGTATGAAAGAGTAGGATTTACATGATTGCAAGTGATAACAGACCAAGGTAAATTACTAAGCAAATATAAAACAAAACACACCAGCTAAGCCTAATGCACTAAGAAGTTGTTACAAATCATATTTCCTATCCTAGTTCTTATTTCAGGTGCAGGTTCTTCACAAGCCAAAGCTGATCTTTTTCTCTGACCTGGGCCCAGCAATGCTCCTCCACCCCTCTAGCTACGTATGTTATTCTGGCGCAATGTGACACTAGATAATCTTACAGCTCCTACAGGTCTCATGAAAAGTGGTAGGAAAAATATCACTGATGCTAGCACTAGTGCAGATAACAGCAGACGTGTGTTTGCAATACCAGTTTTAAGTCCTAGCCATGCATGTTTACTGAAGTTCTAGCAGCAAGCTCTGAAATTACTTTCCTACTGTAAAGCAATTCTTCACTTATACAGTTAAGAGAAACTTTTTTTATTTTTGAAAATTAAGTAACCCCATTTCTGGGTGCACAAAGAAAACCATAGTGCACCCCACATACAAGCATATCTCAGAGGCATGGCCTGTGCTGAAAGCATCCCACCAGAGAAAATAAAATGGATACTGGCTGGTAAACAACAACATGAAAAATTAAACAAGAGGCCGGTTCCTAGCCCTATGCATTATTGGTGTGATATATTAATAGCTCTTCTCCCTTACATACAAACTTGTCATCAGCAGATATTAAAAACATCCATGTCATTATCTCACACTGAGATAGAAGGCAGCTATAACCTATAAGCAGGGCTCGACAAACCGCTGAATCTACTCGCCTGTGGCGAGTAGATTTCAGCCAGTCACTCTGTGCGCCCCATTCACCGGCACTTCGCGCATGCGCAGTGCCAATCTGGCGCATGCTCGGTGTGGGGCTGGCGAGTAGCTCTCGCCGGGGTTTGTCAAGCCCTGCCTATAAGTATTTGCTTTACTTAAATACAAAAGTTTAAATCAATAAGGTAAAATCAATCATACCAAGAGCATTCATAATTCTCAGGCATGTTTAACGGACACATGTTCAATGAAAAGAAAAGTAATTTTACAGCCCTTCACATGGCTTGCCGATTTGGCAAAGCTATATTAAAGCGTGCAGATGCGCAGTTATCAAATTTGCACTCAATTTTACACACATTCAAAAAAACATTCTCTTGCAGTTTCAAAAACCCGCTTGAGAGAGAAGCTGCAGAATCTGGTTTCATTTACAAGCTTGACACCTGGAATAGAGGTCTGAACAAAGACCTGAACTGGACAGGCCACTACATTCCACACCCTAATGACATAAAAAGCTAAGCACCAGGTACTCAGCAAATGGGAAATTGCTGAACTATTATCTGTGGTTTGTAACCTATCCTTTAAATCGGCTTCCGTACCTAATGACTGGAAGGTAGCCAACGTGACACCAATATTTAAAAAGGGCTCTAGAGGTGATCCTGGCAATTACAGACCGGTAAGTCTAACTTCAGTACCTGGCAAATTAGTCGAAACAATAGTAAAGAATAAAATTGTGAGGCATGTAGAAGAACATAATTTGTTGGACAAAAGTCAACATGGTTTCTGTAAAGGGAAATCACGTCTTACTAATCTATTAGAGTTCTTTGAAGGGGTTAACAAGCATGCAGACAAGGGGGATCCAGTAGATATATATACTTAGATTTTCAGAAAGCCTTTGACAAGGTCCCTCACCAAAGGCTCTTGTGTAAATTACATGGCCATGGGATAAGAGGGAAGGTCCTTTCTTGGATTGAGAACTGATTAAAAGACAGGAAACAAAGGGTAGGAATAAATGGTAAATTTTCAGAATGGAGAGGGGTAACTAGTGGTGTCCCCAAGGGTCAGTCCTGGGACCAATCCTTTTCAACTTATTCATAAATGATCTGGAGAAAGGGTAAGCAGTGAGGTGGTAAAGTCTGGATGATACCAAACTGTTTAGGATAGTCAAGACAGAAGCAGACTGTGAGGGACTCCAAGAAGATCTCACCAAACTGAGTGATTGGGCAACAAAATGGCAAATGAAATTTAATATGGATAAGTGTAAAGTAATGCACATCGGAAAAATAACCCCAACTATACGCACAGTATGATGGGGGCTAATTTGGCTACGACAAATCAGAAAAAGATCTTGGAGTTATCGTGATAGTTCTCTGAAAACTTCCACACATGTGCAGCGCGGTCAAAAAGGCAAATAGGATGCTAGGAATTATTAAGAAAGGGATAGAAAATAAGACACAGAATATCATACTGCCCTGTATAAAACTATACGCCCACATCTTGAATACTGTGTACAGATGTGGTCTCTCACCTCAAAAAAGATATTTTGGCCTTGGAAAGGGTTCAGAAAAGGGCAACTAAAATGATTAGAACGGGTTTGGAACGGGTCCCATATGAAGAGAGGTTAAAGCGACTGGGACTTTTCAGTTTAGAAAAGAGGAGACTGAGGGGGGATATGATAGAGGTATATAAAATCATGAGTGGTGTGGAGAGGGCGGATAAAGAAAAGTTATTTATTAGTTCCCATAATAGAAGAACTAGAGGACACCAAATGAAATTAATGGGTAGCAGGTTTAAAACTAATAAAAGAAAGTTCTTCTTCACACAGCATGTAGTCAGCCTGTGGAACTCCTTGCCAGAGGAGGCTGTGAAGGCTAGGACTATAACAGAGTTTAAAGAGAAGCTAGATAATTTCATGGAGGTTAGGTCCATAAAAGGCTATTAGCCAGGGGATAGAAATGGTGTCCCTGACCTCTGTTTGTCAGAGGCTGGAGAAGGATGGCAGGAGACAAATTGCTTGATCATTGTCTTCGGTCCACCCTCTCTGGGGCACCTGGTGCTGGCCACTGTCGGCAGACAGGCTACTGGGCTAGATGGACCTTTGGTCACCCAGTACGGCCGTTCTTATGTTCTTATTACTTAGAGCCCACTCTATTAGCCTCATTTAACATGGACACTCTAATTGACAATATTTCCCCCCATTTTTTCCCCTTCTCTTTCCCTCCTCATCCCCTCTTTCTCTGCTATTTATTTGTACCCTGGACCCCTTAACTCCATTCATCTGAAGATGTGGGTTGTTCCCACAGAAGCTCATGATACTATCTACATTTTTTGTTAGCCTCTAAGGTATTACAGGACTATTCACTGTTTTTAAATTTTATTCTCTTGCATATCTTCTAAAAAATAAAGTTATGCTATTTTCATGAGTGAATGCAAACTAAGGGCATCACTTGGTATAGATGTTGCAAATCCGTACCAGAACAAAAGTTTCACCTTTTAATGGTGATTTTAGTGCCAATCATTTCATGACTCCTTGCCCCCCTCTCCCCAAAAAATTTTTTCCACTGGGGAACCAAAAAGAAAGAATAAGAGCTAGCTTGCTGTTCTAGTGGGTTAGTACTGTACATCACACAGCGTACAATCTAATTACATCTTCATTCCTAACTACCAGCATACATTCTAGCCTCATTAAAACTGTCTTTAAACCATGAGGAAGCGGTATTGCAAATAACTCCTAAGAAAAATTCAGTCTGAAAGGATGCTCAGACCCCAGGGGTACTGTTATCATTCTTCCTTTCCATGGCCTTAAATTAATATACATAGAATAGTAGGATTGGGAAAGACCTAGATCATCCCAGAAAGATGTTTATCTAACCTGCTCTGAAAAAATCTCCCATGACTGAGATTTCACAATCTTCCTGGGCAATTTATTCTAGTGCTTAATCATCCTGACAGTTTGAAATTTTTTCCTAATGTCCAACCAAAACCTCACTTGCTGCAATTTAAGCCCTTTGCTTCTTGTCCTATCATTAGAGGTTAACAAGAATATTTTTCTCCCTCTTCCTTGTAACAACCTCTAATGTACTTGAAAATTGTTATCATATGCCCTCTCAGTCTTCTCTTTTCTAGACTAAACAAACACAGTTTTTTCAATCTTCCCTCATAGGTTATGTTTTTTAAACCTTTAATCATTTTTATTGTTCTTTGAACTTTCTCCAACTTTTCCACATCTTTTCTGAAAAGTGGCATGCTCCGAGAACTGAATACAATGCTCCAAGTTAAGACCTATCCAAGGCAGAGTAGGGCAGAAGAATTACTTCATGTCTTGCTTACACTACCCGTGGCTAGTAGATTCTAGAATAAAGTTGACTTTTGCAGTAGCAGCAGCCTTACACTGTTCATTCATATTTAGCTTGTGATCCACTATGTCCCCCAGATGCCTTTCTGCAGTACTCCTTGCTAAGTACTCATTTCCCATTTTGCATGTGTGCATGATAGTTCCTTCTTAAATGGAGTGTTTTGCATTTGTCCTTATTTAATTTCATCTCATTTACTCAAGACCATTTCTCTTGATTTTGCATTTCAATCCTGTCTTCCAAAGCACCTGCTCCTAATTTGGTACCTTCCACAAACTTTGTAAGTGTCATTACTTAACTCATTGATGAAAATATTGAACAGAACTTGACCCAGAACTGATCCCCGTGTGACCTCCCTCAATATGCCCTTCCAGTGTGATGGTGAACTACAGATAACTGCTTTGGGAACAGTTTTCCAACCAGTTATGGGCCCATCTTATAGCAGTTGCATCCAGGTTGTACTCCTCTAGTTTACTTATGAAACAGTCACAAGAGACAGTATAAAAAGCCTTACTAAAGTCAAGTTAGGCTACATCTCTATTACTACTAAAGTCAAGATATAGCTCATCTACTGCTTTCCCTCCCCCATCTACAAGGCTTGTTATCCTGTCAAAAAAGATATTAGGTTGATTTGACAGGATTTGTTCTTGACAAATCCATGCTGACTGCTACTTATCACGCTATTATCTTCTAAATATTTGCAAAATGATTGCTTATTTATGCTCAATTATCTTTCCAGGTACAGAAGTTAAACTGAGTAGTCCACAATTCCCCAGATTGACTTTACTTCCTTTTGTATAGATGGGCACTATACTTGCCCCTTTTTCAGTCTTCTGGACTGTCTGCCATCTTCCATGGTTTTTCGAAGATAATCACTAATGGGTCAGGTATCTCCTCAGTAAGCTCCTTGACTATTCCAGGACCTATTTCATCAGGACCTGATGACTTTAAGACATTTAACTTGTCTAAATAATTTTAACTTGCTCTTTTCCTATTTTAGCCTCTAATTCTACTAGGGATGTAGGGTTAACCAATAAGCTGATTCTTAGCAGTTCCTGTTAGCGGTTAAACTCCGCAACTCTGCTAGGAAACGTGGGGCCAGCAGCCCCCCCACAGAGTCGGTGAGCCCTCTTCCACCCTTCCCTTCCTCCGTACTCCTACACCCCCACGTAACATGTTTAACTGTGTAACTGATAGATAATTTTTTATTGGTTACACAGCTAATATTTTTATACTTTTTTATAACCCTAGATCATACCTCATTTTCCACTGGCATTCACTATAGCTATAGCCTTTTTGGGGAAAACTGAAAAATATTCATTTAGCATTTCTACCATTTCCACATTTTCTGTTATTTTCTCTCCCCTCTTCCACCTCGCTCAGGTCCCATCCTGGGACATCTTCTTGCTTCTAATACTTTCACATACAGCAAAATGAAGCCATTTAATTAGTTATTCTCCCTTCTTTTGGTCTGACCTACTTTCCACAAAAAGCTTCACCTACCATTCTGAGTACAGTAGACTTCCGATAATCTGGCACCTTTGGGACCTAGGAGGTGCCGGATTATCGGACATGCCGGATTATTGGGAGGTACTCGGGCGGGGGGCTGTGATGAGACCCGCACTGCGTCCGGGGGGTGGGCGGGGAACGGCGCGGCAAGGGGCGAACCCTCCGCCTTTTGCAGGAAGGCGGGGGAAGCCCCGCGCCGCCGCCGAGAGTTTCCGGGAGGGGAGTGGGCTCCCTACCCCCCAGACTGCAGTAGTTATCGCCGAGCAGGGGGGTGAGGGGCAGCGCTGCGGGACCAACCCGGCAGCACCCCAGCTGCTCTGCTCTGCGCTGCTTCCCCAGGTCCACCTGGTCAGTTTCAGCAGCGGTGGATTTGGGGAAGCGGTGCAGAGCAGCTGGGGTGCTGCCGGGTTGGTCCCGCAGCGCCACCCCTCACCCCCCTGCTCGGCGCCCAGCAGCACCTCAGCTGCTCTTCTCCGCGCTGCTTCCCCAGGTCCGCCTGGTCAGTTTCAGCAGTGGTGGATTTGGGGAAGCAGCGCAGAGCAGAGCAGCTGGGGTGCTGCCGGGTTGGTCCCGCAGTGTCGCCCCTCACCCCCCTGCTTGGCGAGAATTACTGCAGTCTGGGGGTTGGGGAGCTCGCTCCCCTCCCGGAAACTCTCGGCAGTGGCACGGGGCTTCCCCCGCCTTCCTGCAAAACGGCAGAGGGTTCGCCCCGGTCGTGCCGCTCCCCGCCCACTCCCCTCCCCCTAGCCGGTCGCAGTGCAGGTCCCGGCATACCAGTCACAGGGGGTATAATCCCCTTCCCCTCCTCTCCCTTTCCCTTTCCCAGCCCCAGCGCCCATGGGGCTCACAGTAGCTCCAATTGTCCGGCTGGCCGGAGCACTTCCGGGTTCCAGTTGGTGCCAGTTGGGAGCGCCGGACCACTGGATGCCGGATAATTGGAGTTTTACTGTATTACTAAATCTGAAGAAAACGCAAACAAACAAAAGAACACTTACCTTTGCATCCACTTCAGGATCGTCAAAGAATCCCTCTGGTAAAGCTTCTGCAGTGTTTTCTTTTCTGAAATGAGTTATCTCGATCTAGTACTTATTGTTTGAATTTTAATTGCAGAAATAAAATGTCAAGAGCAGACCAATATATTTTAGAAATATAAAAATAATGTATTTCTTCTCCACATCTAGCACTAGCTGGATATTAAGCTCAACAAAAATTGTTTTTACAGCTACATCTTATCAAACACACAAGCAGCTGTATAGATTATAGGCCTAGGCCAATACTCTGGAACCCAGAGCTGGGAGTAAGGCTCCTCAATGTTTTGAAAAGTGGTGAGCACCCTATTGCATTCCCATCATTTTAGGTTCTTATTTTTTAAAATCTTGAAATTTTGAAAATGCTTAAAAGACGACAGCCTGATATAAGTGAAATGAATCTTCATATAGATGAACCACTTTAGTCCGACACTGTTGGGACGTGACCATTGCCAAACCAGAGAATTTGCCAAATCACATGAGGTGAATATTGTCTAGCAGCATTACCGACACTTCCATTGTTTACTGGGCTCTTAGAAGACATTTGGGGGTAAATTAGAGCTAAATAACAGCACAGAACACTGAGCGCCAGGACTGGTGGCTATAAACAAACTTTATGGCCGCAGGAAACTTGGCCACACCCATAGTAAGTGGACATCTGGCTAACTAAAATCATACTGGATCATGGATGTTAGACCAAAGAGCACCAGATTAGAGAAATTCAACCTGTATAACCAATAAATGTGTTTTCCTGTTAATTATTCAAGGTGACAGATCTAGCTATGATCAAACTATGTATATTAACTAGAAGACTGAAACGTGTTTTGCATTTCATTTTAACATTTGTTCTGATTAATTTACCTTTCCACTACCTTTTCTTGAACTTCTGCTTTCTGAATGGATCCTGAATGGGAGACTATGGGAGCAGCTGTTGTTTTGTTGTCAAAGAAATCTACAAAAAAGAAAGATACTCAGTCTTATGCACAAAGACTACTATTGCTCAAAATTCTACACAAAGTTTTGACTAAAAAGGAATTTAAATTAGTACCATTTGTGTTAATCAGGAAACAAAGCTAGCTGGTCAATACTTCTCCGGATGCCTCAAATAATTAACAATGTATACACATTATTACATATTTTAAATCTACAAATCTGGGATGCTAGGATACTATTGTATAATGACAAATTGGAAAGAAACATTTTCACAACTTTAGCAGTCACCTGACCAAAAATCACACTTGCAAAAATAAAATGCATATGAAAATTAAGAAAATCCCAAACAGAACATACCCATCACTACTATTTCATATTTCTAATAATTATAAGATACCTACCAGCATAATTTACAATAGCCAACAATTTCTTCTCACAGAATTTTATAATTTGCAATCTAAAGTTACCTGCTGGTAGAGCATTAGCGACTGTTTCTTGAGCTGGGTGTGGAATTTCAGTTTTTTGTACACCAGATAGTTTGCTAGTATTGTCTTTTTCTTCTTCATCATCCACATCATCATCATCACCACCACCACCACCTCCTGACAGTAAACTGGGACCTGGATCCTTTGACTCTGCTGTGTCAAAAAAACCTGTGGGTAGCCTAGGAAAGGATGCAAGATATAAATATTTGTACATTAACAAAACCATTTGCAGCAGTGTTTGAAATACAATTATTTTGTGAACCCTAACCATCTTCTACAGATAATGCAATAGATAATGAATGGTGTTGCCTGCTGGTGTAATATAAAATAATCCCCATCTAAAATCCACAATGTAATTGTGGTTTTCTTTTGAAGTTCATCAGGTCAGTGCTACCTACATTTATGGTACTAATTCTGTATCAGAATATGCAGAACAAAAGGGGTTTAAAAAAAAGATGTCCCACACCAAAGTAACTGCACTATTATGTCCTTCTGAAGCTACATGGATTCCAGTTTCACATTCACAAAGCAATGTGACTGTTTTATTTACAGGGAAACCATTAATAGAAATTCATGATAAAACAGCTATATTAAAGTTACCTAAATCTTAATAGCATAAAATTATAATAAACTGTTCTTTACTTTCCATACTTCTTATATCTCACCTATTTCCAACATCAAGACTGAGATCAACATTCTTAAAGCTGGATGTCTGAACTGGGCATCTAAATACGAGACCTGATTTTTAGAGGTACTTACTGAAGTCAGTAAGAACTCAGCAGCTCTGAATATTCAGAACACATATTTAGGTACCTAAATGTGGATATTTTGGAGCATAACTTTAGGCATCCAAGATAGAAAATGTTGGTCTTTGTGTTTTTAAGACGTTACCATACAATCGTGACATAAGAGTATAACCATTTAAGCAGTTAACCGATAAACATGAGCTGATTGGTTTCCATTACAGTTACACACCGTCTCTTGGCCCTGCTCCTGAGGAGCTGGCTGTCACCCCATGCAGCTGGCTCTACAGAGCCAACAACGTGGGGCAGTAGCTGACTCCCTGGAAGTGGGGCCAGTATAAGCCCGTTCCCGGCATGCCCTGGCTCCCAGCCCTGCTCCCGGGGAACTAGCTGTGCTGCGGGCTCTGCAGTACAAGCTTGATACTGCAGAGCCCGCAGCGTGTAACCGCTAAGATTTTTAACAGTTACATGGTCACATTAACTTTTTTTTACATCCTTAACATACCAAGGAAACAGGACCTTTTTAAAATAGCCACTGCAGTGTTTGATTGTCACTGCAAATTTTAAGCAGCACAAGTTCCACAACTTTGTAGTTCTACATATAATTTCTTTGAGTATCCAGCATAAGGTTGAATAAATACTCCCCAGCAAAAGAAAAGACCCTTCTCCCTCTGACAGATTACCTAGGGCACATCTACACAACATTTTAAAACCCATGGCAGTAACTCCGAGGGTCTGGTACTACAGACTCTGAAGGCTCATGGTATGGCACTAAAAAAATCAATGACCCAGGCTGGAGCTCAGGCTCTGAAGCCCATGAAACGAGGTGAGCTCCAGACTGAGTATCTACACAGCTGTTTTTAACACCCCCACAAGTGTAACTCTGGAGCCATGGCCTTTGAAATTTGCTGCTACAGGTTTTGTAAGTGTAGACCAGGGATGGAAAATAAGCTGCCCACAGGATGGCTATAGTTTGTCAGGATTAGCTCCGGCAAGCTACCAGACGCTTCATTTATCTGAGTATCCACCGGTTGGGCCACTCACAGATCCCAGTGGCCATGGTTCACTATTCCCAGCTAATGGGAGCTGCAGGAACTGACACAGGTCAGGCCACTGCTTCCTGCAGCTCCCATTGGCTGGGAACAGCGAACCATGGCCAATGGGAGCTGCGAGCATCACACCTACAAATGCTCAGGTAAATGAAGCATCTTGTGGCCCACTAGTTAACCCCAACCCTAATGAACTGTATCCAGCCCAAGGACTGCTTATTGCCCACCCCAGATCAACATATCCCAAAAAGCTGTCTCAGTCAAGATGAGTCCCTCTATTTGAGCTACAAGATGTCAGAAAAGTGACACTGACAACCAAGTCGAAGTGAGTCTGAATTCTGTAGATTTGCGAGTAAACCCCGTTATCGCTTTAGGTTTTGTGGAACACTTGTCACCTGATGTAAGAGGAATTACAACACACTCATTTCAGTCTCCACAATCTTTTTTTTGAATCATTCACATTCTGCCATGTTTTATGCCTCCTCTTTCCCATATATTTTTAACTTGCTAACTTATACTGTAGTTTTCTCATTTTGTATCTTTCACAAAAGCTAGATAGGTAGCTATTTGCAGCACTGTAGGGTCAGACAGAATACTGTAAGCTTTAGCAGCTAAGCATCATCAGAGTAAACAAGAGAAACAGACTGCCAAGCTCCTAACTGGGCCTGAATTCCTGTATGCCACAATAGGAGCAGGGAACAAAGCAGGCAGCTTTCAAGTACAAATTGGACCTCCCTGGTCTGGCACTGGGGACCTGCCCCATTCCAAATGAGGGAATTTGCCAGATCAGAGAAGGTCCCCTGACACCGGCCTCCCAGGATACTGCCCCTCTCTCTGGCTGGCTCCACTCCAGCCCCACTGCCACTGGGCTCCAGCCTTGCTGCTACTGGGGTTGGGCTCCGCACACTGCTGCCAGCTGGCTGGGGCTCTCTGGGGACAGAGCTCCCCAGTCGCCACGACCCCACTTTTACCCCGCCCAGCCGAAGCTTCTCGGGGACAGAGCTCTGCAGCTGCCCTGCTTCTGTCCCACCTGCAGCTTCCCAGGGACTAGGCTCCGCGGCTGCCCCTATGCTGCTGCACTCGCCAGCATTTTTGGGGGACAGGGTTCACCAGCTGCTGGCAGCCCCGCTGCTGCTGCACCCCACAAGCGCTCCCCTGGAACGAGGCTCTGTGGTTGCCCCACTGCTGCTGCACCAGAATGGGGCTCTACAGGGACAGGGGTCGCTGGTCCTGCTGCTGAACTGCCTGGCCGGGGCTCTCCAGGGACAGGGCTCACCGGTCTCATGGTGGGGATCCCTTCTGCTGGACTCCCTGACTGGCTTGCATTCCCGGGTGATAGGGCTCTCTGGTCCAGCAACATCTGTGATCCTGCCAGACCAGACAGTCCCAGTTTTAAGAGGTTCAACCTGTACATTTTCAGCAGGGAAGTCACCTGGTGTCACATAGATTTCCTCAGCCTCAAATATTTCTCTCCACACCCATGTTAGAAAACATAATTACAAATGATCTCTATGAAATAAATCAGAGCAATTAAGCGTGTACAAAAACAAAGATAAAGATTTGTACTTTGAACTCTAGGAAAAGACTGTACATTCATCAATAAGTACACCCCTATAATGAAAGTAAGGTAAAATTCATTTTTCTAACTGGCTCTGACTCAATCCTATGATTTTTATCTTGATCACACAGCTGAAAAAGTTGCTGATAAACTATGGGTCTGTGCCCATGTCAAATAGCACATGAGGAAGGAGCTCATGATGTCTACATCATTACTCACAGCAGGTGCAGAGATCAGGTGAAGTGAATGACCAAAAAAAAAAAAAAAAAAGGATTGTAGCTGGCAAAGAGCTGCACAAATAAGTAAATGAAAGGACCTACTTACCCTGATGCAGAAGCCTGTGGCTGGTCATTTGAATCTGAAAAATAATCAAGAATCACTTTGCTACTGAACAAAAAATGAAAAAAAAATATTTGTAATAATAATGAGTTTACACTGCTGGTCATTGGTGTCCTGAGTTCTAAACTGTTGCAATGTAGCTAGTTCATCCAGTCACCACACTGCTTCAAACAACTATGCACAGGACAACTTAAAATGAAATACTGCTGAATCTGTACTTTTTTTTGGACGGGGAAGGGACAGGCACTAAAGAGTGATCTTTAATCTTAGTTTTCGTTAAAGGTTTTGTTACTCTCAATTTAAGGTTCATAGGCAAATGTCACGGTTAACCTGTTAGCAAGACTTTAAAGGTGCTCTATTGTAGAACCCATTAGAAGTTTATAAAATAATCACTTTATCACAAACTTCATTTTTATAAGCTGTATACTCCAACAATAGGATGGTAGCCACCATGTCCCAATAAATTTAAATATCCCGTGCTTCATTAGCGTGATCGAACTAGCGTGCCGGCGAGATCAGGCTAATGAAGCCCGGGATATTTAAATCCCCTCTTCATTAGCAATTTTGAATGCCTGCATTTGCATCCCTAGTTCAAACTAGGGTGCAAGTGTAGGCATACTCGGAGAGATCAGGCCCACCTCCAGAAACTCACCTGGCTGCAAGAAGCACCATGGTTGCTGTCTTCAGAGCTGGGCTAGATTCTGAAGGCAGCAGGCATCAAGTTTCCTGCTGTCAGGAAGGTTTCCAGAGATAGGTCTGATCTTCTCTGTGCTCCTGGGGACTCCAGGCTGATTGTCTCAGCTGGGTTGGAGAGGAGAGTGGGACTTCCTCATCCCTTGCACTCTTGCTGTCAGGCACCTCCCCTGGCTGCAGATAGTCCTGCCTCCTTTCCCCCACTCATTTCTTGCCCTCATCACTCTGCAGCTGTGGGGAACAAGAGGCCATTTTGCAG
Organism: Rafetus swinhoei; assembly: GCA_019425775.1. Classification (NCBI taxonomy): domain Eukaryota; kingdom Metazoa; phylum Chordata; order Testudines; family Trionychidae; genus Rafetus; species Rafetus swinhoei. The sequence goes on from CM033424.1 coordinate 151,593,526, forward strand.
GGAGCTGCCTCTCTTTCCAGTTGAAATTATTAGTGGAATTAAACATAACAATATTTAATTATTGTTTCAATTAAAAAAGTGCTGATATACTGTTGGAAAACTTTATCACCCAAGCTGCGTGTGAATTCATTCAAGGAACCTGCAAAACTCCGGTTGCTTACTAAATGCAAATAAGCCACGATAAAACTGCCTTCCAAAGGTTTTTGCTTTATTAATTTGCCTAAAGTAATTTGTGAGCTTTTGCAATTATTTATCATGAGTCCACTGATGTGCAGTACATAGTTCTTTAGCTCATTGTTTGATTTTTATATCTGACGTCACCAAAGATGTACAGACAGGAAAGCTAACTAGGGGTGCAAATGTAGACATACCCTCCCAGGGCGCGTTCATGCAAGGGACGAGGAAGTCCCATTTCTCTCCAGCCCTGCTGGGACTGGCACTAGCCCAGTGCACAGTAGAAGCCCATAGCTGACATATTCCCAGTCCTGCCCCACCTCATAATAGCCAGGGGGAAGATCTCATAGGGTAAAGCTGATTTCACAGTCTGTGATGCATTTTTCATGGCCATGAACCTGGTAGGGCTCTAACCACGATATCATGTTGACAAGCTAGGTCAATATGATATTACAAGTGCTATAGAAATGAGTAGGTGCATAGACAACTCCTACACTCATGCAAACCCATTTGCAGAATCTAGCCTTTATTCATCCCTCAGGCAGTGACACCATTAGCTAGTTATAACAAAGTGAAAGTTAAGATTGCTTCTGTCAGAACAGTGGACAATGTGTTACAAGTAGTATTTTTGGAAGTGTGGAAGCATGGCTTCCTTGATATCAAGTTTCAAATCACATTTGTTGCCATAAAAACAAACCATTTACACCTTCATTTCATATATCTATAAATAAAAAAAAAAATCAACATCAAGAGAAAAGTCAGAGTACCTGCCTTCTCCCTCTTCTATAACAGAGAAAGTGTTGTAGTAGCTGTGTCAGTCCCAGGATATGAGACACACAAGGAACACGATGTATTATCTTTTATTCCCTGTAGCTTTGAATGCTTGTAGCTTCCACCAACAGATGATGGTCCACCAAGAGATATTATCTCACCCATCTTGTGTGTCTCATAATGAAGAAAAGCATTGAAAATCATATTATTCAGAATTTGCAGTAATGCTGAACTGTAAATTTATTGTTTTACCTTTTGCTCTCTTTATTTCTTCATTTTCTGTGTCAGAAACTTTTCTTTTGGCAGGATAAGATGATGCACTAATTGCAGGCCCAGGGACTGTCTGTTTAGCACCTTTTAACTCCACAAATTTCTGTTAAATAAAAGTTTGAATCAGAAAATAAAATTCAAGGGTCTCTCCTTTCAAGATCTTAAAAATTACTGACTTAAAACTTGTCCACACTTAGAGCTCTGCAGTAGCGCAACTAAAGCTGTAGGTAATCCACCTTCCCAAGTTGGTAGTTAGGCTGAGATCAACCTACCACTATATACACCAGGAATCAGGTCAATTTAATTACATAGTTCAGCAGCAGCATTTTTGCATACCCTTGAGCAAAGCAGTCAAACTGATCTAATTTCATATTTTTTACTTGGTTATACTTGTAGATCAGGCTTCAGAATTTAAAGTTCAGAACATTTAGAAACTTTGAATTTAGTAAGTCAGAAAACAAATATTCATAACATTCACACCTCTGAATCACTGAAATTGATTAATCAAGCTTACAACAACTGAGGTAATGAAGGCTATGGTAGAGCTGATCTAAGGAAGTGGTTCTCATGCTTTCTAAATTATCATACCCCTTTCAGTAGTGTGATTTGTCTTGCATAACCCCAAATTTCACTTCACCTAAAAACTATTTGCTTACAAAATCAGACATAAAATAAAAGTGTCCATACATATTACATGTTACTGAAAAAAATCATTTACTTTCTTATTGCTAGTGCTTTTTATGTAGTCTGTTGTAAAACTACACAAATATCAGATGATTTGATGTAAGCCCTGGAGGACCTTTGCATACCCCCAGGTATATGCTTATCCCTGGCTGTGAACCACTGATCTAAACTGAAGTGAAATAAGCAATGTAAAGATAGGTCTACGCTAGAATAGCTACATCAGCATAGCTACACCAATGTAGCTGTGTCACTGTAGTGTGCCTGGTGAAGATGCTCTATGCCAATTAGTGATGTGAAAGCATACTCTTTTAAAAGATTAGCCGATGATGCATCTGTATCAGAAGAGAGGGTGGGAGGGCAGGAGTCCATGCCCAGGCTCTAACTATTGCATCTACCCTGCAATTTTATAGTTCTGCAACCGATCCAAGTAAGCTGACGTGGGCCAGCTGCTTTGTTTTACTGAAGTGTAGACTGAGGTTACCATAAATTTTCAAATAGAAATCTAATGACAGTTTGCAAATAGACTCCATACATGGCCCCATAAATGTTATAATATTAAACATCTACATCTAGGACTTGCCTTGACTGCTCACTCCCCCCAAAAGATGTACTGTCACTACCACTTCATCAGTGCAGTTTTTTTTAAAGTTAACATCATCATACCTGTTATCTAATCTAGAAGTTGTACAACTTACTCAAACAGAAGGATTACGAATTAACTCATAAATGTTGCTATATCCTCAAAGTCTTACCTCTTTGTGTTGTTTCCCAAGTATGTGGGTTTGCCACAAAAGTTCGCTCTTAATCTGAGTGTTGCACAACGTACAGTTTAAGTGTCCTAAACGGTTATATGTACATTTCAAAGTTGAGGAAATATTTCAAGATCACACAGTCTTCAAAATTGTAATTCTGAAATTCCAATTTGTAGATAATTTAAAAACACCATTTTCAAAGGGACGCTGAGGAAGTGAAGCCCATGATGTAAGTATTTTTTTAAAATGTCATTACTATTACATGCCAGAATTTTATAATTTTTTGTATACCAATAAAAAATTATTTCTGTTTAAAGACTCCCCTGCCGTGTTTATAAACAAAACATTACGTTGTCATATGCAGGAGTACCCAAATTGTTACCTCTGACAAAACAAATTGTAAGAGGGTACATGAACCAATAAAGTTTAGGAGCCACTTTAGGATTGAAGCCCTGTCTAAAAACATGTGAAATTGACAGATAGCATCACTGTCTAAGCTGGCCAAGGGCAAAGCAAAACATCACTGTAACAATCTCTTCAAAGCTGCACCACGCTGCTAAGGAAAGCACGGAAACCAACCAGTGTTGCCTGTAAACCAGCTGAGCACCAAATGCCGCTCAGCAACGCCCATAGCCAGCAGCTTGTGTTCCTATTGGTGGTGGCATCCTTACATACCTCAGCGCACCTAACAAAAGTTATTCCGCACATGGGGGGGGAGAGGAGGGGGCATTGCCCCTGCGCCCGGGCCTGTCACTGTTCGGGGGAAGGGGCTGTACAAGCCCATGCACCTCTGCGAAAGTTTTACAGTTTGGGGGTGGCGGGAGCGTCGCAAACTCCCGACACTTGCCGGGAGCCCAGAGCAGCCCGGCTGGCCCTGCAGCAGCCAGGAAGAGGCGGGGGCTGGCGCAGAGGCAGGTGGGACCCTGCGTCCGCGGCGGGGCGGGGAGTTGAGGAGAACACCGCGGACCAGCCCGGCACGAGGCTGCCGAGCGCGAGACACAGGCCAGCAGGGAACCGCGCGGCAGCGCGAGACAGGCTCCCGGCGGGCAATGAACAGAGACTCCCCCTCCCGCAACGGGGGTGTGTGTGTCCCCTCATACGTGAGCGGGTCTGCGGGGGGGCCGCGGAAGGATATTTAGCGAACGGCGCCTCGATTCGCTTCTTGCCGGCGGCCTGTCGCTGCTTCTCCCGCATGAGCCGCCGCAGCTCGTCCTGCTTTACCAGCTTCCGCCCCGAGCCCGACGCCATCTTGGCCCGGAACTGCCTCCGGCGACGCAGCCACTTCCGGCGGGGGAGGGACACACCAAGTCCCGCCTCTCCCCCCGGTCTTGCGTGCTAGGGGAAGGGCGAGGCTAGACGCGGAGCTGCTATGGCACGTGCCTCTTCCTTCCTGTCCAAGCCGGGCGCGAGCTCTGGCCGCGGGAGCGCGTTGCCCAACACGCGCTGCACGTGGCAGGGCTACTGTCCTGAGACCGCCCCGCCCCCCGCCGCTAAACGCAGCCGCTGTGGGAAAGCAGAAGGGAGGCAGCGTCCGCTTTGCCGTCTGCGCTCAGAAGGGCGCGTCCGGCCCTCTGGTCTGCGGGGGCGTCACTCACCGCCTGCTTGGAGCCGCTCGTCTTGCCCCGCCCTGAGCCCTTGTCCAGGGCAGAGCATTTGCTGGTGTCTCCCTGGTGAAAACACTAGAGCTGGTTCCGTGGGTCACTGACTTTGTTTTCGCAGCTTCACGCAACTCAGGGTGGTGATATTTCTCTGGGTGTGGTGGTCACGTCAGAGACAGGCTTCCTCCCCGGCCGCTCAGATCAGCAAACGCGTTTCTGTTAGGAAGCTGCAGATGAAGATTTTGGGAAGCCCAAAGGACGACTTTCCTTAGCAGTTCACTAGTACCTATGCAAACCCATCGTCACCCCCCACCCACACTTTTTTAAAATTCAGCACTTTGCCTGAATTCAAAGCATTGTTCTGTTTAGAGGAGTTAGGTTATAACACTGATTGAGCCCACTGGCCAGGCTTTAACAGCCTGAAATTGTTTTGAACGCTCTCTGAGAAGCCTAAACTATAAGTACAGCCGGTCCCAAGTTGCGAACGGTCAAGTTACGACCGTTCACATTTACGACCAAAGCTCCCATGGAACGGTCGTAAAGGTGGTCCCTGAGTTAGAAACACAACCCGTGCTTGCGAACAGCGTGGTCGCTATGTGACTCAATGGGGTCCGAGTTACGAACAGATCGCATTACGGCCAAGTGTTTGGTCCGTAACTCGTTCGTAACTCGGGGAGAGGCTGTACACATTTTTATAACTATCACTAACTTTCCTATACATCTGACCATCCCCTCCCCAGTAGCTAATCAAGAGGATACTGGGCCTTAAATCTATCACTGCTTTATCCTTTTATAATTGTTTGGTTTTGTGCAAAAACAGTTTGGCAAGCACTTGTCTATATCTTCCATTGTTCATGCCAGCCTCAGTAAGTGAAACAGTCTTAATTACTTACATCGTTATAGGAAGAGATGTGCCAAGGTATCCTATCCATAAGGAGTAGAACAACTCCATTACAAGTAGATTCTCTAAAATGGTGTTTCTCAACCAGTGGTACAAGAGAAGTCGGGGGTACATCAACACAACTGAAATTTGGAGAAAACTGAATTTTTGTTTTGTAAAGTTTTACAGCACTTTATTACTTTTGTACTTTTTACACCCCAAAATTTCATCACCTGCCAGGCTATGATTAAGTTGTTTAAACAATGGTAGAAAAAAAAAAGTGTGTCTGAAAACTGTAGGTCCTGGGGGTCCCTATAATTTTTTTTAAAGGGGGGTACTTATAATTTTTTAAAGGGGTACTTTATAAAAAAGGTTGAGAAACACTGCTCTAAAACTTACATAGAATGAAGTTGCTGTACATTTAAGTACAGAATCAATAGTCAATAGATTAATCAGCATGAGTTCTGTACTATATCACAATAATCACACAAACATAAACATTTATTGTATTTTCCATATTTAATTTTATTTCCCTCCTTCATTTACTGTAGCACAATAACTTAAATAAAAATATGCAGCCAAATTCTGTACTGTCACATGGGCCAATGCAAATTGAGAATAACTCCAATGAAGTCAAAAGAATTATTCCAGATTAACACCACTATACTAGCAGCAGAAATTGGGTCATAGAGAACACCACTAAAAGTTTGATATTTTAAGTTACTCAGATGTTTAGGAGCAAGAGATTCTATAATTCTGAGGTTTCGTAGCTCAAAGAATGTTGTTAGTTTTGGCATGCATCTCCTGGGGCTCTTGTACATTTCAAAAGCAGGGAACACGGGGCCAGCAGGGGACTGTTTGAGTCCCCAGCTTGCCCCAGGCTCCCCACAGTGCTTCTGCTCTTGCTACATTTCAAATGCAGAAGTGCTGCTAGTTCCCCACTGCACCCCCGCCCCTTCTCCTCACGGAGACGGTGTTGGGGGGAAATGGCTTTTAAGCCAGCTCCCCACAGCACCAGATTCTGCTTCCCCCTCTCCCCCCTGCTGCCTCTCTCTAATGGGGGGGAGTGACTAGTTGAGTCAACTATCCGATAATCATTTGCTTATCAGTCAATAAGTCGCTTACATCCCAAGGATGAAGAACTACTAAGGAACAGCATTTATATCTAACCCTGCCCAACCCAGTTCTGCTCAAAGCGGGAAATCCGTCTATATTACATGAACCCCTAAAAGTTTACTAAATTAAAATCATGATTATGTTTAGAGCAGGTGAGGACTAATTCCTCACTTGAGAAGAGTTTGATCCTGCACCCACTGAATTCATTGGTAGTTTTGCCATTGATTTAAATGGTAGCAGGATCTGTCCCAGAAGCAACACTGGCTATACTGAATCGGGGCATCACTGAAATGAATACAGCTCTGCTCCTCTCAATAGCACTGCAGTCCCAAGCAAATATGGCAGCATGACCATACTGCTAGCACTGAATGCTATCACAGTAACCAGAAAATATAATTACTTCCTATCTTAAAAACAGCTTTCTAAAAATTAGTAATGAGAAACAAAATACATTCATTTCAAATCAAGAGCTTATCTGTCAAGTTTCAGTCTATTGCAGATTTTTACAGACCATCATAAGTGAGTGTACTATGGTAAACTGATAAAACCTTAAAGGAATACTGCAATTTAACAGAAAAATGCAATGTAACTGAAAAATATGGTCACTTCATCTAATTATATTTGGTATAATATAACATTTTAAAAAACTTTATAACAAACTACTAACTGTTAAAAAGAAACAGAAGTGCCATATTGCCCATCTGCTAACAGACTGTGACACTAACAATTTTCCTCTGATTATGACTGTAGGAGAAATATTGGAGGACTATCACTATTTTGAGATCTTATTTTATTAGGAATTATTTAACATAACTGAAATATGTTCGATGCTTATATTTCCATTTTTTTTCTGGTAAAGAGAACTTACCTTAAAACAGTCGTAAAAACAGAGATTCTCATGCTCTCATCTGGCAAGCAATGCAGAACACCCTTAACTTTCACAGAATCCAGTGAGAGTTGAGGGAGCTTGTTTGCCACCAGATCAAGTGCTTGTTGATAAATGCTACTGCCACATGTCACACAGGACTTCCAAGTAGAAATAGCAGTGAAATGGCAACTCTTGTTAAGGAGATGCTATCAGTGGCAGAATATTTTTAAAAATTTGTTTTACAATTTCACTTTATAATAGACATTAGATTAATAAATATTCATCCACTAACTCCAAAGGGAACAGAGATAATTACTTGCAATTTTCTCTAAAATACAGCAAATCAGTGAAACAGTCAAAAAATACTCTGATAAAATAGCACCATTTTCAGAGCTTGATTGGACTGCCCACTTCTTATATAAGCAACATGAATTATCCAGTTGCATTTCACACCATTACTCAAAGGAAAAGTATACTACAGAAAACAAATACACGCTGTGTACACAGTATAACAAAATACGTATCAAGAAAAAAGTGCCAATGCATTCACTGAAATTTAAACAGTTAAATTAAGTACCATACATGTTACAGTACATTCCATTTATTTGGATAGTTTAAGGCTAAAATAGTTACAACCTCCACTGTAGTCAAGTTTTCCTATGCTTATGAACACATACAAGTATTAAACTGGTACAGATGCAGGATACTATTTATTGCTCTAAATGTTCTATTCGAATGCTAGATGTCCCAACTATTATATAAACCTGCTTTTTTCAGTCAAGTTAAAGTCCTACAACTGCAACATATGCTCTTGTACGGTTTTCAAACTTCTTGAGCTGCAAATAATTTTGAAGACATAATGGAAAAGATAAGAGTTGAGAAAAACTTAATTTAAAAAAGTATCTTTGTAAAAAGAATATAATGATCCAAAGTTGCCCAGCTCTTGGAACTGTATAATGTGCTACAGTATTTAGTTAACTAAAACATGCATAACCACCCATCACAAAGACTTTTTTTCTTCAGGAAGGATTGCTTTCTTTTGAAAAGAATAGCTTTGAATGAGTGGTAAATGTGACAACCAGCAAGTAATGATTGACTAGTACCAGTCTAAACAGACTGGGCTTAAAAAAAACACACCAAATAGCTGAATATGTGCTCCAAAACAAAGAGCAAACTCTTCTTCTTGCTCACAGAGCAATTATTTCTCCTGTTTATCAAGAGTGATGCCTCATTCTGCCAGAGCCAAGTTCTTTGATTGTAGCTTATCCATTTCTTGACCAATACTTCCTTCAACAGTATCACACTGGGCAAGAAAAGCCTGAGAATAAAATTAAAAAACACACACACACAAAAAGTTAAGAGTGCAAATTATTCTAGAATGACAAACTGTTTCCCAATAATTTTTTTAATTGCAATGTTCCTATGATGAAGTTGGAAGTAAAGTCAACTCCAGTTTCTTCTGGCTTCTGCAATGGCCACAACTTTTGCTAGAACTTAAGTGAACAGAAAATTCCCTTCATTCATTCATTACCCAGTAGAAATCGAATTTATCAGCTCAATGAAAACAGCAGTGCCAGCAGATCAACAGTATTTAGCATCACCAATCAGCAATTGGGGGGAAGGAGGGGAAGAGAACAGGCTCAGACAAGTGGTGACCTGCTTTTTGTTGTTAACTATAATCCCCTTTCCTATTTTCTCATGTATATAACATGTCTAACACCAATACTGCAAAGTCCACTTTAAGCTGTACCAAACCAAACTAAGCAATCTTCACTAAACCTATAAATCAGGGGTGGAGAACTTTTTGGGTTGGGGGCCACTGACCCACAGGAAAATCAGTTGGAGGCTGCACACAAATGAGAAACAAAAGAACCCAACAAAAAACCACCCTCTCTGATGTGTTCCCCGACTGAGAAGGAGAATGACACTTCCCACGTTCCCCTGGTACACCAGAGCCTTGGGGGGCTCAGGCTAGTAGATTTTGTATGCTCCAGCCCTGCAGGAGGATGGCAGGGGAGTTGGAGCACCATGGGGGCTCCCTAATGCTGTGGGAGGTAGCCCCGAGCCTTTGGGGCCAGATCCAGCCTCCGGGCCTTAGGTCCCCCACTCCTGCTATAAATCTTACATCTCCCAGTGCTAGGGCAGTACTGTTAGGACACCCCTCCCCCAGCCTGAACCCAGACCCATCCTGGATCTGCTGTGGCTGGGGGAAAGGAGCCCTTCTCCTGGAACAAATTCAGCCTGTGAGAAACCTGGACCTGCCTTGGCCACAGCCACACCCTTGGCCTGAACCCAGCCCCGGCCCAGGCCCAGAGCTGCCTTGGCAGGAGAGATGCCTCTTCCCCCAGCCCAGGTGCTGCTGCAAGAAGAGAGCTGAGAGCAGTTCCTCTCTCCTCACTGTAGCCCCAGAGTAACCTGCACCCCAAACTTCTAATCCTTGGTCCCACCACACAGCCTGCACCCCCAGCTCGAGCGTTCAATCTCTTGTACCCCAACTCTCTGCCCCCAGCCCAGAGCTCTCATACCTCTGCACTTCAACCCTCCATCCCAGCCTAGAGCCCTTCATCCCTGGCTCCACCCCACAGCCTGCACCCCCAGCTGGAGCCCTATTATGGAGCTATCACACATCACCTCCATATTGGTGCACAAACCAAAATTCTTTCCACATGCATGGGAAAAATTAGAGGGAACATTGCTCCCTGTTAATGACTCCCAACCACAATTGTCATACATACAACCAGTGCCTACTTCAAATAAGCTCTTGTAATTAAATAGCAAACCGTGTTACAGAAGCAAAACATGTAATATTCATGATTTGCTTTAGGGATGTCATTGTGTAGACAACTACACAATTAACTGGTAAGCCTGGGGTTATTGGTTAATCTTGTCGACTACACGTATTTCCACACAGCCCCCTTGCTGCCTCTGTATCAGAGGCAGGGGTGGGATGGGGAGAGAAGTGTGTAGGGGCCGGTGCCTGCTCACCCACCCACACACTGCTGCCTCTGATAGAGGCAGCAGCACAGAGCGTGAGGGGGGTAGGTTGGAGCCAATACGCGTGAGGAGCCAACTTCAAGCCAGCTCCCTGTGCGTATTTGGCTCACGCTGACTCACCTGCTCTTCCCCCCCGTCCCCGCCTCTGCAGGAGCCTGTGACGGGGCGATCGAGTCCTGCGGCGACAGGACATTCGAGGCCCGCACTCCAGCTGGGTTCATCCCGGCGCTGTGGGGAGCGCTGCCTGGAAGGTGAAAGCGGTGCAGCGCTTGCTCCTGGGCGGCCAGCAGGGGTGGGGCGCTCCCGCAGAGGGAGCTAGGGGGCATGCTGGCGACGCCACAGTGCGCACCGATAACATCATGTCGCGACCCCAGCGGGTCATTTAAAAACCTGCCGGACGCCGGACTGGGGGGAGAGGGAGTGGCACAGCACTGGCACTACCCTGGTGGTCCCAAGCCGGGGGCAAGGGCAGCCGAGAGAACACTGCAGAGACGGCAGAGACCAGCACAGGAACCCAGGAAAGGAGCTGGTGGACGGTGACTCTCCGGGCGAACAGACGGAGCGGAGAGGCGCAGAGGACTCCAGGGCTGATCCCCCACTGAGCCATGTAGCAGCGACCCGCAGGAGCTCCAAGTCAGGAGTGCAGAGTAGGAAGTGGCCCAGGGTGGGGCGTTAGGCCCATGGGTTGGCGTGCTTCGGGAGGCTTCCCCACCAACCAGGCAGGGGAGCAGCTGTGATCCCGCCTTAGGGCCCTAGGCCGGGACCAGGTGGAGAGGGAGGGCCCGGTTCCCCCTACTCCGCCATTGACGGCCGAGGCCGACGACCAAAGGCGAGTAGGGACTTTGAACTGCAGAAAGACTAAGAGGGACATTGTGATACAATTGGACACAGAGGGACTCGAACTGGGGGAGGGTCCCACAAAAGTATGGTGTCCGCTGGACGTAAGCGGGTAGTTGAAGGCCGCCCGGTCGGACGAAATGGCCTGGGCGCGGACCTAAGGAACGGGTGCACCGGTTCTGTTCTATTGTTGGAGAGGGTGATACTAATAAACCAGGTGGTGGGGCCCAACCGCCACCGGCCTCCGTGTAACAGAGCCGGCTTAAAAGCTGTTTCCCCCCAGCACCAGCTCCCCCTCGTGCCTTTATCAGGAGGGCGGTGGGGGAGGGAGGAAGGCAGGGGAGGCTGCTGCAAAGCAGCCCCTGCCTGCAGGAATCTCGGACCTTGCACCGACAGGGGCTGCTGCCATGCTGCCTCTGTATCAGAGAGAACACTTGTGTCACTGAGAACACCTCTAGCGGATGTGGAAAAACTTGTCTGCCTTGTAGTACTTAACTTAGTTTCACTCTATTTGTATCAGACTTAAATGACTAATTTTAGCAATTAAAGTGGATACTTTTCAATGTTGTATTATTAATATTACAGTAGCAATCAGAGATGTCAATCGAATTGAGAACCAACTGTGCTAGGCCAATATGAGCATATGGATAATTCTGATCTCTACTCCAGAGAGTTTACAATCTGATCCTGCAACTCCAAGCACATGCAATATCCCTGTGCCTGTACAAAGCTCCATTGACTTGAGCAATGGGGTATGGTTGTATGGAACAGCTTCCAGGATTGAGGCCTAAGAGTTTCTTCTATAAGGAATAAAACTCTTCATAAAATGTGTATACATTAAGAAAAGAGTGACCTGCCAGAAGTTTTTAAAGCCATATTCATAATTATCACTGATTGATTAGTAAAAGCTTTTAGTTTTCTCACTTGCTGCACTGTAGCTGCTCTAATTTTGCAGTATTACCAAAGATGACAGGCTGCTTATTCAGACATGTCCCACAGCAGACACAGTCGACTGGCCTTGCAGGTGGAGAACCAGTATTAGCACTAGTTGGACTACAGAACATTTCTTTATTTGGAAAGAATTAAGTTTCCCTATCTGTTTGTTTTATCCACCTGTTTACTAAGTTTTAAGTTCTTTAGGGCCAGGTCTGTTTTTTTAGGTCATGTCTGGAGTCCCATTCTGGTAGGTATTGTACAGTCTGTGATTGATGCTCTTGTAATACAATTAAAAACAGAAGTAGTATCACTATTTACAGATGCAATTTTTTTCTGGAGGAGTTAAGATTCTAACATCAAGTAAGAGAACTCCATTATGCTTTAACATTGAAAGAAGTGTTATCTGGGAATAAATGTGTAAGCAACACACAATATGAACAAAAAAAGTATTGTACCTAGAATATTTCTTCTCTAACACAGCTTTCATTCTTGAGGTAAAGGTGCTCACAAGTAAATATTATATGAAAGAAAAAACATGAATATCCTAAATTTTGTATTATACAATCTGATAGCTTTTTTTACTAGTCTACCACGGTGCTATTTTTATGGCATACACAGATTTCCAGTTGTGCACTTTCATTTCTCTATCCCATACAGATGCAAGACAGCTAAAGTGAGAACTGTTTTTTCTAGCTGGTAGTCAGAGATTCCACATCATTATACAGCCATACACACCAATCACTATCACAATTTGACAGCAACATAAACTACGTAACCCCATTCCTTTTTGTATCAGTTTATAAAATGTTGGTTGTATTACTGCTCTTAGAGAGGCTTGATTAATCCATCCCTATAAGAGATCAGCCAAAAGCCTAGAAATCTAAAGGATCTCCTGGGATCTAACCCCAAGCATTTCATTTTAGAAGATCACAAAACTGCTGCTATGCAAGTACCCAACAATTACTTAGTGAAAGACTCACCTGAACTTTTTTCACCAATCCTTTTTTTTTCAGTTTGCAGTCACTGAAATTCTCTGGAAGATTCTGCAGTAAACAAATGAACAATTTGATGTTGGCTCATCTTGAAATCAATATACAAAACATAAGGAAAAAGCTGCACATGAAACATTCAACTACATAGTGGAATCCTTTTAAGAGGCACCCTGATAATGGCATGTCAACTTAAACTGGGATTAAAGAAATGCAATTCCAGAAGTCTAAATAATGAAGGTTCAGTGGCTCAACTAGTCCATTTAAAGCTACTTCTCTGGTCTTCTCTAAAGCTTATTTACAGGAATTAACAAATGTAAATGGATGGTTTTTGGCATAAGTTTCCTGTTGGCCATCCCTTTTTTCATTTACAGTGCTTCAGCTTCCCTGCTCATGAAATCCGATACACTAGCTGAGTTTGTTTTAACCATTTTTAAATGCTTTGTACTTTTGAGGGAGCAGACAAACAGGACTTTTATTGAAAAAAACAACAAATGGTCTGGTAGCACTTTACAGACTAACAAAACACATAGATGGTATCATGAGCTTTCGTGGGCACAGCCCACTTCTTCAGATGACCCGTCAAGCTCATGATACCATCTACATGTTTTGTTAGTCTATAAAGTGCTACCAGACCATTTGTTGTTTTTTTCTGTAACAGACTAACTCGGCTACCCCCTGAAGCTTCAGGACTTTTATTGATATTAAAGTGGTAATAACAATCACATAAAACATTATAAGAAAACAGGACCTGAATCTGAAATGCGCTGAAACCAGACCTCCCCTTCGGACTTTCAAGTGGTTAGCCTTTCATGGTAGTAGGCCACGTGAAGAGGGGAGGAATAATTCTTTTTAGCCCTAGCCTAATGAGCTCTCTCTTAAACTGCATTTTCATTTACTATAGGAATTGAAAAGTAAGCCAGAGACCATTATAAAAAAGTTGGGTTCGGGGCACCAATGAAGTCTAGAGTTAACTTTTGAGTTAGGAACTATGCCTTGTTTTGTCTTAGTGCAATGCTTAGCACACTATGGGTACATCTAAACTCAGGGGCAGATGACCATTTTGCGGGGCCCAGGGCAGCACAATTTTGCGGGGCCCCCTTTGCCATGGCGCATGTGCAGTGGCGCCACGGCGCATGCGCGGGGCTTTTTGAAGCGCGGGGCCCAGGGCGGCCGCCCCGCTCGCCCTGCCCTATATCCGCCCCTGTCTAAACTACACCCCTCTTTCGAAAGAGGGATGTAAATTAGACATATCGAAATTGAAAATGAAACCGAGATTTGAATTTCCCATGCTTCATTTGCATAATTGCATCATTGTCTGCAGAAGCCCAGGTTTGCCGCAGACAGAGGCTGGTCCATGGCAGCAGCCACTGTCTGTGGGGGTTCTGAGCTCCCCATGGACAAGGGCTGCTGCTGCAAACCAGCCTCTGTCTGCAGGGAGCTCGAACCCCTGTGGACAGGGGCTGCTGCCACCCTACACTGCTGCCTCTGTATCAGGCAGCCGGTCTGCACAGGGAGCTGTTTTTTAAACTGGCTCCCCTCACACACCGACTCCCACCTGTCACTCCATGCTGCTGATACAGAGGCAGCAGCATGGGGTGGCAGGGAGCTCCCTGGAAGCGGGGCCAAAGCACACTGGCTGCCGCCCCCAGGGACTATTCAATTACAAGATATCTAACATCCCTAGTTGAAATAGATAGGGTTCTGTGTGAGTGTAACAGCCCGCCTTGTGAAATTCATCTACTGGATTGGGGCCTAAGTTATTACTATTGCAAAAAAAAACCCACTAGATGAAAACAGGTATGGTATGCAATACAGTTATATGAGGGAAAGGAATTCTTCCACATAGCATGATCTTGTGGATAAAGAATTGGACTGGGACTGAAGAGACCTGTGTCCAATTCCCAGCTCAGCAATAGTATAACCCTGGGCTAGTCACTTTCTATACCCTCCATTTCCGTTCCCCATCTGTACATTAGAAGGTATACTACTTCCTACCTTATAGGGATGCTGAGAGGATAAAATCCATAAATGGCTGTGTGACACTCAGATAATGCAGCTATGAGGGCTGTACATGTGCCTTGATACTTTCCAAAAAAATCAATCCAGTCCTCAGTTTGCAAATGTTTTAAATAAAAAAATTATACATCCATGTTTGACTAACCAGAACACTTGCCCTTGTCTGTGCTTTCCCTGCCCCCAAAACAAGCATTAGAAGGGCAATGTCTTCCTGGTTTTTATGAGATCCTTAATGTTACTGTAACATATTTCCTTTTAATATATAGAGATATACCTATCTCATAGAACTGGAAGGGACCTTGAGAGGTCATTGAGTCTAGTCCCCTGACCTCATGGCAGGACCAAGTACCATCTCTGACAGATTTGCCCCAGTTCCCTAAATGGCCCACTCAAGGATTGAACTCACAACCCTAGGTTTAGGAGGCCAATGCTCAAACCACTCAGCTATCCTTCCCCACCACTGAGCTCTTTGTGCTTTGACAGAACAAATGAAAAAGGGTGGAACTTAAGTAAACAATAACCATCTCATGTGGACATAGGAGGCCACAGCCTGATATGGTGTGTTTCTGCGTTATGAGGATGCATACCTAGATATTAGTGTCACCATTTAGAAACTGGAGCTGCCATGGACACCACAATGAAGAGGTCATTGAAGACATACAAGGAAAAGAACTGAGTATTGAAGATACAGTGAACAAACAAATTAACTTGTTTTTCAAAATAAACCAAAATTAATTTGCTGTTAGTTTAAAAAAATATCATATGGAGAACAAACTGTCCTCTAAAAAGGGCAAGAACCAAAAACTTGTGAAAGGAATATACAACCCCTTTGTATGACTCTTTACTCACAATGGAATCTATCTGTTCCAGGATCTTCATAAACTGCTCAGCAGTTCCTTTTACCCTCTTGTCCAGGTGGTTAAGAGCTTCAGCTTGAAGATCTTTTGCCAGAAAGCCCTGTATGGGAAGGAAAACAATTACTCTATTTTCCAAAGAATGTACATACTGCCATTTAAATATGAATTAAAGAAATTCTGGTGCAAACATTTTCATTTAGATGCTTGAATTATTTTATCATTAGAAGAAAAAACTTGGAATTTAAGAAGAGTAATCCTTTTTAAAATAAAAGGAAAACCAGAAGGCTCCAAATGCAGTCTACCTTTCATTCTCCCTTATCAAATATTATTGTAGTTCTCTATGGGTACATCTACACTGCAGCACTATTTTGGGATACTTCCAGTATCCCAAAATAGCTATTCTGACGTCCCTATAAACCTCATCCCACAAGGATTAAGGATCATTTTGGAATAGTGGTTTATTTCAAAGTTATTACAAAATAAGCTATTTTGAAATATACTCGAAATAAGTTATGCAATTTGTGTAGCTCAAATTTCGAGCTAAGGGTGCAGTGCAGACGCATCTTGTGTGTCCTACCAAATAAACATCCCACACCAAAACAAGCAAATCAATGACCCTAAACGTTAACAATAGCACAGCTACCACAGCTTTTATGAAGCAGCAAGCTGACCAAATATTAGTTGGGTTATTATTTTTTTCCCATGCAGTTCAAGAAGTCACAGGATTCTCCAAATTGTTGACAGAAATCTTGCAACTAAATCCACACACCATTTTGAGAATTAACTCATTCATGTTCTTATTTTGCCAACTTTTGCCCAAAGTACAGGAAACATAAGTTAAAGGTATTTTAAGAAATCCTCAAAACTTTGTGAGATTCCTGTCTCTCTATGTGTTGCAAGGACTGTATAATATACAAATATATGAGATGTAAGGGCAAGAAAAAAAAATTACCTTTTGTATGCCTGTGAACTCTTTATTAACTTCCTCTAATTTGTTAGCAATTTGCTCCACTGACTTCTCCAAATCTTTTAATTTCTTTAATTCCACCTCTTCCTCTGGACTATTCTGGGTAGTTTTTAAAAAATGACAAAATAAACCATTTACCTTAAAATCAGTCATGTTATAAACCTATCTGAGTTAAATGATAATGGGATAACATATAACATAAAAACTAATGCTTTCAACTTTTATTGTCAGATTCAGCATCAACAACTTGCCAGCTTTCAGTATTCAATCAAATAAGCTCTCTCAGTTTATAATGGTTAATTTATGAATATCCTCACTTTTCTAATGGATACATTGCATATAAATA
The DNA here is from genome assembly GCA_019425775.1 of Rafetus swinhoei. Lineage (NCBI taxonomy): Eukaryota > Metazoa > Chordata > Testudines > Trionychidae > Rafetus > Rafetus swinhoei. The sequence continues at coordinate 151,610,584 of CM033424.1, forward strand.
CAGTATGAGATTAATATGAAGGGAAAGACCAAAGATCAAAGAATGTAGTTTTTATTAATATTAACACCTCATGATAAAACTTAGCTTCCTTACTGTAAACAATTTTCCTGACCACTCACTGCTGGTGACATCAGCAAAGCAAGCTGCCATTTCATTCTTAGGGAAACAATTTTGTTATAGCAAAATTCCGTATCATTCACAGCACAGATACAGTAAAAAATAAGACAATTCATGCTGTGGTCTCGGCAACATTGCAAACCTGCTGCCATGCATTACCAGTTCATTAGTTCGTTTTCCTCTAGTTGTCTTTGAAACATGTCTAGATTAAAGCAAATTAACAAACAGTTAATGAGTAGCTACTAATCAAAACAACCGAACAAACTGTACAAGTGGAACAGCAGGTATTTTATAACTGGTAAAATTCATGGGTTCTATGACAATCATAAATGGCTTACAGCAGCAGAATCAATACTGACACCTAGCTTTCTGCAATATGTTCATGAACAATAAGGCAGAACAGAGCAGAAATGAAGAACAGCTTCAGGAACATTGGTATGATGACAAATTAGGCCGGGATTCACCATACGATGCACTTTCAAAAAAATGCACATGATGCACAGAGTTATTAGTTGTAGGTCAAGAGAATGAAGAGCTGTGCATACAGCCAGATGCATACATACAGTGCACACTTATATAGGTAAGTAACTGGAACACTTGTTTCTTTATCATTGTGCTGACACTCATTTTGAGCAGATTCACCATGAGCAGCAATTAAGCTCCTATACAGGAATATCAACAGAGATAAGAATAACAGCAGAAGAGACTTCATGACGTGACACATACTCTTTTCCCAATCAGCATGACTTTACAACCATTTTTAACTCCAAGGGCTGATAATGGCTGTTCCATTTCCTTCAGGGATTTTCCTAGGGGAAAAGGAAACAATTATTCTTTTATATCTACTTATCAACTTACAAACTAATAGTAATACTTTAACTTGGCTTTAGGGTTTACGTTGTGCAGAATGCTCTGTTGTTTCACATATGAATATTGAATACTATACAGTAATTACTTTTAAAATAAACCATTCATTTTGAAAAAAAAATCCAACATTTTAAAATGCTTTTTAGAGGTGTCACATTGTGTACACTTCAAGCTGAATTAGATGAAAAGTACCACCTGCAATAAAGTAGAGAGAAAAACATTTGTTTTGTTGTCTAGGGATTTCCATTTACACTATTAGAATTGCAAAATAGATGTTCATTTAGTCTTTCATTTTTTGCCAGTGGTTATTTTTCAATATTTTGGATGATCAAAGTAACCCTTCCCATGAGCCATTCTGCTTTCTATATGTGAAACTGCTTTGGTTTGGTTCACAGTGGATGGCTATGGTAACGAGACTGAAAGCAACAGGAACAATTATCTGCTTTCATTTTACACTAGTAAGTATGAAACTGACTTTAAGTCTGATTTCCCGCTAAAAGCCTACTCAAATAAAATCCAGGTCTTACCATCCCATCTCATCCATATATCTACTATGTCAAAATATTAAATTATTCCGTCATTTCTAAAACTGACAAGAGAATTAAGTTATGTGATTAATGTTGATCAGATAGGTAAATTAATCCCCATTAAATTGGTATGTAATGTTGAATCTAGAATACCTGTGAGAAACATTTTTAAATATTAGCTACCTTTACATATCAGTTTCTGAAAAGGAACTGGAACCCCAGTGACTTGTTCAATAAGCAGAGCCATGTCTTGTAGTGTTGGTTCACTATCTTCCTCGTGAGATGAAATCTGAATAGTGTGTTTTTCATTACCTGAAAAAAAAGGCAACCCACAATTAAGTTAAATCTTACTTAATTTTAATAATCTTAAAAGGCAACATTCGCGGATACTGGTCTACAGCTTTAACTTTGTGAAGTCTTGTACAGGAATGTTCTCCATTTTTTGTCAAGTGACTGTAGGTTGTGCAAGAAGCCTTGTTCCTGCTAAAAGGAGGGAAGTCCACAGGAGGGGAACAAAGAGAGGCAAGGAATGTTCCTTTATTCTACAGGCCAGAAGCCTCAGGCTAAATATTGTACCCAGCCACCATCCCCTGGAAGAGGGCCTTGATAGTTCAGACTTAACGTCTGCAGAAAGGGAGTCCTACCCTTCAGAAGTCCTTAGGATCATGACCACAGTTCTTCAGAGGTTATGAGCAGCATAAGAATATAACTCCTTTTTTAGTAGGCTTTGTAATGTCCAGAAATCTGTTGGGTTCTAAGGTCCACCAAAAAGGGGAGGAAATGCTGATGTCAGGCAGCGTGGGGACTCATTAAAACAAATAATAACCTAATTGCTCCTACTGCTTACTAGCCACCATGTATGGGAAGTGATCACCTCCTTCCCCTGGCTGCTCCGCCTACAAGAGGGAATGAAGACTCCCTTCTTTACTCTCTCAGAAACACTCTTTTTCCTTGAACCTGAGCAGCATATTCAGTGCCTATCAAAAAGTCCAATCCCTGTCTGTATAAGGTCCATTAATGCTTACCATAGTACCATCCCTGCAATGCTGGGGACACATCATAAGCCCCACCCAGAATCTTAGAAGGCTCTGATGATCTTGCATAAGCTCCATAGTCTGTCCCAAAATAGGATCTAAAAATCAGCTCAAAAAGTTTTAAAATGTCTCAGATGCCCTAGAACAGTGGTCACCAACCAGTAGACCGGGATCTACTGGTAGATCTTGGAACCTCTGACAGGTGATCCTGAGAGGTTTGGCCAGGAGACTATCAAGTGCCAGCACTTCATCTGCTCCTCACAGCACAGCTGTGCTGCTCCTGCCCTCTGCCTTGGAGGTGTCCCCTCACCCCGAGAGCCTTCTGCTTGCTGGGCAGGGCACAGGAAGAAGAAGAGGGGGTGCTGATGTCAGGGTGCCCCTCCCTCGACCCCGTACCCCATTGCCACAGAGCAGAGGGGAGCAGGGATGGAGAGAGTTTGCTGGATGCTTTGGGAGTGGTGCAGGGCCAGGGTAGGGGTGAGCCTGCCTTAGTCCCCTGCACCACCACCCAGAAGCCATCTGTGGTAAGCAGTGCCCAGCTGGGAGCTCGCATTCTGAACCCAGGCCCCAGTCCTGAACCCCTCCTGCACCTCAAGCCCCTGCCCCCAGCCTGATAAAAGTGAATGAAATGAAGGAGGGAGGATGGAGTGAGCAGGAGTGGGACCTCAGAGAAGGGACGGGAAGGAGGCGGGTCAAGCGTGTTTGGGTTTGAGGTAGATCCTAGATTGCCCTTAAATTCAAAAAGTAATCTTGTGCTTAAAAAGGTTGGAGACCCCTGCCCTGGAAGGTCTCATCTCCTGCAACAGTAAACCCTCAGGAAGAAGAAACATGGCCCCTACTCTTCCATACTTGCTGCTTTCTCCAATGTTCCACCCTCATGGATCTAAGACAGGCAGAACAGAACTCTGCCCATTGACTTCACGAGGTTCATAGGGAATGGAAATTGGCTAAGACGGGCCTGGAAGAATATCAGGAGGAGCATTTCCTGTTTTCCTCTGGACTTCTCGAGATCTACAGAAGGAGAAGAACCCTTCCCCCAATTAACTTCACAAGAAAATCATTTGTTTAGCTCTCTCTCTCTGAAAGGAAGAGTGCTAAAGATTTACTTTTTGTATTTTAAAAGAACATGTATGTCTTCAGCAGTAATTTACTTGCAAACCCCAACCACATTCTCAAAATAAAAAGATAGTAATAGGGCCCAGTCTGCATCGGTAGCCAACTCCATGCTTTCCACCTCTAAGCCAGAGATTCCTTTATCATACTGGTGCACCCCTTCGTCCAAGGACTCTAAAGTAACCAGCAGCTCTTTTATCTCCACCCAAGAGGTCGCTTGTAAGACCTCTCTGAGCTGCCAATATTTTACCAGAACTCCACAGGACCTGGAAGCTAGACTCTGACCAGGTCCATAGCAGCTGCCGATAGAGAGGACTTCTTTCTGCACAACCTTATCTATGTGTGCAAGTGCTGGAGGCACTGGAGGTTGGTCCTGTCTGGTACCAGAGGAGACCTCCTGGACAACAATCAGAGTGACCAGGTGGCAGTCAGCACATGGGGCTGCCTTGCCTCATGTGTCTCATCATGTGCTCTAGGTGGTGCATCCTGCTTCTTTTGCTTTTCTTGAACAAGTCCTGCAGGAGACTATACCTCTCACCCCAGGCCTTCTGGAACTTGTCATTGGACTCCTGCCCCATGAGCCTCCTTGACCACCCTAGACACACAACCTAAGTTCGCTGAACACCAGTTAGTCCACCTCTGAACTACCCCCAGGAAACATCTGCACATGCTTGTGCTTCTTCAGGCTGATCACTTCCAAGCTGTCGTTTCCCACCCCAATACTAAATGGCAGGACCTGTTGCCACCTGAGGAGGGCAAGGAACCCTGATGGGCCAGTCTTTACTCCACTTTGATCCCATGGCCCATGAGGGATATCAGCTGGAGCCTCCTGCATGAAGCCATAAGCACAGGCTTGTACTAGGGATGTAATAGTATAGTTGATTAACTGATTAACCGATAAGCAAAAGCTTATACGTTAATGCTATAGACCAGTGTTTCCCAACTGGTGCTCCACGGAACCCTGGGGTTCCGGGAAGCAAAACTAGGGGTTCCGCGAGGAGCCGGCACTCCCCCGCCTCCCTCTGAAAAAGAGAGAGAGAGCCGGCTAGCCCCGGCCCCCCACGCGTCCTCCCACGCAGAGGTGTACCGAAGGGGGGGCGGGGAGGGGGCAAACTGCCCCCATGCACCACGCTAGGGGGGCGCCGGGCCGGCGTGGGAGCGATCGCAGGCTGCGCAAGCTCACCTGACACTCAGATCAGTGAGCCAGCAGCTGGGCCAAGTGCTGCCGTCCGGGCACACTGAGCAGAGGCAGCCGGCAGGAGCAGCCTCTTTTAAAAGTAAGATTAACTTGTCTGACCGGTTCTTCTGCCTCTGTGGGAGGGGAGGGGGGGAGGCGCTGGGTTGCTTAGCACTGAAGGAGGAAGATTTAGTGGAGGGCTCGGGGGTTGCCTCTCTCTGAAGGAGGGGGATTTGGTTGGGAGGGGGCTCTTGGGTTGCCTGTCTCTGAACGAGGGACGATTTGGTTGGGGGTGGCTCTGGGGTTGCCTGTCTCTGAACTAGGGGATTTGGTTGGGGGCCTCTGGGGTTGCCTGTCTCTGAACTAGGGGATTTAGGGGGGCTCTGGGGTTGCCTGTCTCTGAAGGAGGGGATTTAGTTGGGGGAGAAGGGGGCTCTGGGGTTGCCTGTCTCTGAAGGAGGGGATTTGGTTGTGGGAGGTGCTGGGGTGCCTGGCTCTGGCATCAGCTGGTAGAAAACCTGCCAGTCTGGGGCAGCCCCTGGTTGGGCAAGCCAGGCCAAAGGGCATGGAGCAGGAGGTGGGGGCCAGAAGCGTGTAAGGGCAGGCAATGGCAGGGGAGAATACAAGTGGGGTGGATCTCTGGGAGGAAGAGGTAGCTCAGGAGCATTTCTGGGGTGGGACAGTGTGTGGGGCCTTGGGAAAGAACAGCTGGGGATCACTGGGTCTTGTGCCCCAACTAGGGGCATTCTGTGATTCTGGGGGCCTCTGGGTCTGCCTGAGCAGTGCCCAGCCAAGGAGGGACAGTTTAGTTAAAGACCCAGAGAAAGTGATGGCTTGGCTGGTGGGGAAGCAAGAAGAGCTTTGTCATTTGAAGGCAAGTGCTGGGAGCTGAGGTGCCCCTTCCTGTATGCTGAATTTGCCAGTGACCTGGCCTGGCACCCAGTTCCTACCCACTGACTTTCAGCCACTCAGCCTGTCACTGGACTGCCTCATTTGATTTCATCCGACACAAAGCACTTTCAAGCAACGGATGGCACCATCCGCCACTGGAATGTTACAAGCCCACGGACCAAGGCAAGACTGTCCTTGCCAGGGATTGGTAACACTACAAGTGGGGGTAAGGAGGCCAACATTATTCCCATTTTACAGCTGGGAAACTAAGGCACATTGGGGGCTGTGACATGCCTGAGGTCACACACCAGGCTGGACTAGAAGCTCAGAGTGTTTCAGGGTGTCTACACAGGTAACAAAGATGTGAGTGGCATGCACAGACCAGCATAACCCGGCTCTGCAATCTGATTAATGGCAACCGCAAGGTGGGGGCTTCAGCAATCATGGCTAGGTCTGCGATCAAGCCACCCCTGCTCAAAGGAGAGCCTGAGCTGCCCGCTGGACGGTGCACCCAGCAGATGGCAGCAAAGGGGCAGGATGGCAGCCACCCCTGCCCCCACTTCTCCCATCCACTCAGCTCCACCCCAGGCTTGCTGAGGCCTGTGGGGAATGCTTCAGACCCAGCCAATTCACTCCTCACGCTGCAACACCGCCTAAAGGTGCACCAGGTTGGGCATGCCACATGCCATCCACGCTAGCACCCAGCAGCACTCTGTTCCTGTCCCAGCACCCTGCCAGTCATCCTGTGCCCAGCAGGACCATGGGGTTGCACCCTGCCACCTGCCTGAACACCTTGCCCCAGCACCCCGCCACCTGAGCCAGCATCCTTCCACCCAGCAGCAGCCTCTAGCCCCAGCACCCACTTTCACTGTCCCCTGCCCCCACCAGCACATTTGGGACCACATTAGTGGTTGGGGGTGGCTCTGGAGGTTTTTTTTTTTTGCATCTGTCTCTGAACTAGGGGACTTTTCTGGTTGGGTCAGTGTCCTTGACTGGTTGCCTGTCTCATAAATAAAGACAATGCTAAAACCTTTGAATTTGACATAATATTTTATTTTGAAGCCTGGCCAACAAGTCTCTGATTGGGATCTCATTGCAGCATCATAACACTCTGCACCACCTGACCCCAAATCTGAGCCTATCATACACTGGAACCCCTGTCCTGAGCCTCTTACATCCCCAAACTCCTACATCCCCACATCCTCAGTCTTCTGACAACATTCCTCCACCATCCACACATCACAAATCTGTGCTCTGAGCCCATCATACTCATAACCTTCTTGGGGGCCTCTGAGTTGCCTGTCTCCCAAACTCCTGCACCCTCACATTCACAAGCCCATGGCTTGCTCAGCACCCCAACCTTCCACCTGAGTCCAACACTCCCCAGCCTGGAGCCCCCTCCCCGAGCCAACATCCCCTTCTCCTGCATCCAAATTCCTTCCCAGAGCTTGTACTTCTCACCCCTTCCCACACCCAAATCCCTCATTCCCACCCCACACCTCCTGTCTCAAACTAGTGAGAGTGTATAAGGGCTGGGGATAGCAAGTGATGGAGAGGAGAGGAACAGAGCGGATGAGGCCTCAAGGAAGGGAGGTGGGGATCTTGGGGAAGGAATGTGATTTTCATGCATTGGTGGGTCCCTCTCCTTCCCTGCCCCCTTTTTTTTTGCTTGACAAACCTAGGGGTTCCTTGAAATTTTGAAAAGCTGAAAAGGGTTCCTCGGCCAAATAAAATTGGGAAACACTGCTATAGACTACACGCATTCCCCACCCCTTACCTGTAAATTTTTTAGCAGGCTGGCCAGCAGCACACCTCAGTCCCGGCTTGCACTGGGTCCTGGACCTACCCCGACTGCGGATCTGCATTTAAAGTGTATTAGCAGCCAGGCAGGCAGGCAGTCCAGCTCAGTTCCAGCTCACGCCGGGTCCGGGAGCTCAGATACCCCCGGCCCCGGACAGGGGCTACTGCCACCCTGCACTGCTGCCTCTGATAGAGACACAGCAGCCTGTGGTGACAAGGGGTTCCTCGGGAGTGGGGCCAGAGTGCACTAGCTACCAGCCCCACCCCCGGGAACTATAGAATAGTCAACTAACCGCTAAGAATTCATGAGGTTAACTGACTATTCAATTAACCAATATTTAACATCCCTAGCTTGTACCTGGCACAGTTCACAAACTCCCCTGACACTTGCCCTTTCTGAAGCAAGACAGAGACCCAGGCATACATCCATGTGGAGTTTGTCAGGTTGCAGCGATTCTTCCAGCTCCTCCAGAGCCTCTTAATGAGGTTCTAGCTGCATTTTTCCCTGCATCTTCCTGCAACTTGGCCCCACAAACTTGCCTTATCAACCTCCTTGTGGCTCTAGCCATGATGGCCTGCCATCATGCCAAGTGGAATATTCTGGATAAGGGTTTGCTTTGCAACTCTGGGACCTATTTCCATTTACTTTGTACAGTCCTGCCTCCAAGCAGAACTCCTCTGGGTGGTATCCACTGACTCTCTCTAGATGCCTTTGAAGAGCAGTGAGCACTGTTAGGGGATTGTGCTCTGTGACCCCTTCTGGTTACCTCATTTTTTTCTTCTATGACTTTCACTCCCATCCAGTGTTCCCTATAAGCTCTGCTCTCATGTGACCACTCAGGAGAAATTCAAACACCACCCAGCTGATCAGCAAAGCGCCCACAACTAGTTTTTTTTGTTTTTGCTACTGGTGCACATTTGCACATGCCTCAGTTCACATAAAAAGTATTTCACATATGGATGGAAAAGATTAAAGGAAACATAAGACAGGGACATCTGACCACCCAGGAAAAAAGGAAAAAGAAAAAACAACTCCCCCACAATTAGTTTCTATATACAATTTGAAATATGACTTTTTCTATGCTTTATACATGTAGGCTAGAATGTGTTCCTCCTAGCCTGGGAGTAGGGATGTTAAAATTAATAAACTAATCAAATAGTCGATGGAATTTCCATTGACTATTCGATTAGTTGATAAGAGAGCTTCTGCTTTGAAATGTAGCAAGAGCCCTCCTGGCTGTTGCTACGTTTCAAAGGTGGACGTGCCACGCAGCGCTCTGCCTTTTAAATGTACAAGAGCCCCAGCAGGGGCTCTTGTGCATTTCAAAGATTGAAAAGCCACATGGAGCCTGGGGCCAGCGGGGACTCTGAGTCCCCCACTGGCCCCAGGCTCCATGTGGCACTTCCACTTTGAAATGTACAAGAGCCCCAGCGGGGACTCTTGTACATTTCAAAGGTGGAATGCTGCCTCTGCGATGCTGGCCCCTCTCATAGAGCTTGAGCTGGGGGGAACCAGCTTTTAAGCCAGCTCCCCCCAGTATCCCATCCTCTGCTGCCCCTTTCTGATAGAGGCGGTGGGGGAAGCAACTACTCAATTAGTCATTTATATCCCTACCTGGGAGTGCTCTCCTCTTGCATCAGGTGTTTTATAATGACCACTTTTAGTCATAAAGTGTCTGTTTACATCTTGTAGGCTAGTTTCAGGTTTTTGAAGTTGCTCCCACCTTTTGTTCTGCTATTTGATTAATTCAGAGTGCTTTATTATCTGGATAGCTGGAGCTAGGGTTAAGTGAATTCTATCTTCAATTGTAGCTGTTGTAAAAGATTTTTTTACCTGTTAGCCCAATAACTACCCTATCTGATATTTTCACATTTTTCAGTTTTTGAATTCACTGGTGAAATCATGCTTTTTCATAAACAACATTTCTCTGATGGTACAAAGTGCACATCAGACATAGTCAGAACCCTTTCATGGTCATCTTTAATTTTTAAGACAGTCACAAAGGATTTCAAGATATGCTCTGCCTGCTTCTCCATTACATAGATTAAAAAAAGCTACCTGGATATCTCCAGTTTCTTGATAGAGGTTTCAAGCAATTTGAAATTTTGCAAAATACTGTTTCCAGACTGTCCATAGTGAAGGCTTCTCAAAACACAAGCTCTGTGTTACGGATGTTAAGGACTAGTCAGTCGACTAGTCGATTCCTCCCCCCCTTGCTGCCTCTATCAGAAAGAGGCAGCAAAGGGGGGGCAGGAAAAGGGGTTCTTTAAAGCCCTGGTGAGGGCTCTTGTACATTTCAAAGGAGGAATGGGGAAGTGCCTATCAACTAGTCAGTTAACAGTTATTTAACATCCTTACTCTGTGTGGCATTGAAGAGTGTCTTACTGATGAGATACTGCAACCTTTGTTGTTTCATTCCTTATATTTGTAATCCTCTGACACTAGTTTATTTCTCAAACCTGCAATTTGCTTTTCATACATGGTAGGCTGCAAGGCTGCTACAAGCAGGTCAGGCTTCTCTACCTGAAACAGAATGACTACCAGATATGAGATTCTTTAAAGCTCTTAGTGGCTAGATGGTATAACATATCTTAGCATTCCATTATAGTGCTAAAGACTCAGTCAGAACTGGAGCCCCATTGCTCTGGACACAAAACAGTCAATCCTACCTTAAACAAATTATAATCCAGGATACTTGAAAACAAATTAAAGGCAGGGAAGAAACACAGCACTGCTATTGTCAAACACTTAAACACACACCTACAACTACAGGATTGGAGTCCTCCTTTGTAAACATATGAGGTAAAAACCAACAAGAATGAAACTGCAGCAAAAAGCTCCTATCAAAAGATTAACTGTCTATCTACATGATTCACAATTCTACTACAACGATGAACCTAAAAAAACCCAGATGCTTCTTTCTTTGTGACAGTAGGAACTTCAGTCTTTTTTAAATGTATAAAGAGTATTCTCCTCCAATTTCTTGTTCTACTATACATCAAGTGCTGTTTGCCTGCATGGGTATTTCACACTGTAGGTAATAGTAATATAGCACTTTTCATCAGTCTGTCTCAAAAAAGCTTTACAAAGGATGGTCAGTATCTTTTTCCCCACTTTACAGACAGTGAAATAAAGGCAGACAGGTGAAGTGATTTGCCCAAATTCATACAGGTAACTTGCTCTGTCCACAAGGCCATACAGTAGACTCTTGCAATTCCACCTTTGTAAGCCTCTCCCATCCTGGCCTTGGGGGCAGGGTGGGGTGGGGGAGGAGGGGAAGGCTGAGAACTGTAGTGATTTCAGGAGTCATGGGAAGACTCATCGCACAGCTCCCAGCTCCCAAGGTGAGTTCACTGCAGCAGCTAGGAGCCATGGCCCCCAGTATTCACAAATATCACCATTCATGGTGGTGCCAGAAATGCATCTCCTGTGAATGGTGAGGGCATCCCGTACCACTTTCCTGTATTTAGCAAATAAATCAAAACTACTGACAAGTTTTCAAAAAATACCTTGATTTTTTGTCAGTTTGGGCATATACTCAGGAAAAAAAGAGAGCACTGACTCCCATATTACCTATGTTGAGTTTAGTTTGGTTCCTCATGAGCAGAGGAGTGTACCGCAGGGACCCAACTGCAGGACCGATTACTATGTCGAGTAATTAGTAGTTTCAGATCTTTATTACAGGGACTCTCTCTTTCTCCTCGATTATAAAGCCCCAGCCCAAGGAGACGACGATCCCATATTTGGGCCTCTGTGACTACACTCATGCTATCAAGGCAGGGCAAAGCGAGGTTTTTGTGGCTGTCTCGGAGCCTTTCTGGGATCGAGGAGCTGGTTGTTTGCTAAGCACAGAGCGGTAGGTGCAGCGCTACCAGCGGCACCGCACGGGCACGGCGCACGCGGAGTCGGGCGGGCGCTGCACCTTAGCTTGGGGGCGCGGAGCTCCCGGCTCCAACTCCCAGGGAAAGGGCAACGCCGGGCCCCACCTGCCGGGGAGGCCGCTGGGGCCGCGCTCCCCTTCCCGGCCACGAAGGCGGATCCCGCCTTTCCCCGGGGAGCCGGGCGGGACAGTGGCCGCGCCGGGGATCCCCAGTGACACAGGCCCGGGCGCCTCTTACTGTAACTGACGGTCACGGTGACCGGTACCGCGGGCGCCGCCATCTCCGCCCCGCCAACCGCTTCCCTTCCGGGCCTGCCGGAAACAGCCCGGGCACCCCACAGCGGGAACACCGGAAGCCGCTGCTGGAAACACCGGAAGGGAGTAACCGGACCAGCCTCCCTCGGGCCCCGCCCCTGGGCCGCAAGGCGGCGCACTTCCGTGTCTGTCCCCGCCCGCGCTGGCTGCCGTGCGAAGGGAGGCGCCGGGATTCTAGGGGACCCCCGGCGCAGAGGAGCCCTTTCGGGGGCTGCCTGATGCACCCTGGGAATGCTCGGGCTTTGCTTCCCTGAGCTCCCTCTTAAACATTTCGCTTTTAGAAGTGGCCTCCTAACGTCATTGCAGTCGGCGAACATGTTAGAGATGGGACTAATCCACGAGCCGATAAGCAAAAGCTTTCCGATAGTTGACACATTGGTCAACACACTAATCGCTCCTCTCCCTCTCGTCCCCCCCCCGTTTGCTACCTCTATCAGAAAGAGGTAACAAGGGAAGAGAAGAGGAAGGGTGTTAGGGGAGCGGGCTTAAAAGCCAGTTCCCTCCAGCACCATGGGAGCAAGTGTTCCACTTTTGAAATGTACAATAGTCCCAGTGGGGCTCTTGTACATGTCAAAGCGGAAGCACCACATGGAACCTGGGGCCAGCAGGGGCTTTTACATTTTAAAACAGAAGCGTCTTTATCGACTAATGGAATAGTCTATAGAAATTCCATCGACTATTCAGTCAGTTGATTAATTTTAACATCCCTAGAACACAAAGCTGTTAGGGACATTCTCTAGTAGCATGGGGTTTGTTTGTTTGTTTGTTTGTTTGTTTTTTTGCAGTTCAGGCACAGAAAACATTTAATTCATGTAAGTTGTAACCACAGAATTTTTCTAAGCCTTATATACAGTTAACTACTATAATAATAAAAATGCTCACAAATGGAAACCAACTATTTTCTAAAAATGTTCTGGAGAGTCACCTTCTTAGGGAAGCAGAGATACACCTGCCTAGGAGAGGGAAAAGGTACTAAATTATACATTAGTAAGTTTGAAAATTGAAAGCCTCTATACAAATTGGCAGGAATATGTAATTGTACACTTTTATTTATTGCTGCCCAGAGGAAAGAGGCGCACGTTCATTATTTTGAACAGCTCCAAACTAAACAGACAAGAAAAACACTTTGTAGTAACAGCAGTAATTCAAATCTGATTACACCACTAGGTGTAGTTTTCATAGCAACAGGGAAAAAAATTATGTTGCCATTAGTATTTCACGACTAAAACTACAACAAATAGATACTTGCTGAAAAACACCAAGCAATCTGATCCTGCAGCATTTATAGGAAATACACTAGATATAACCAGCAAAAACCGTTTTTTCAGGAAGAATGGCTCCTGCACAAGAGTGGGTTTTTGCGCAAAAAGGAGCCATGTAGACAGCTCCTTTCTGCACAAAAGCCTCTTGTGCAAAAATGGAGCATCATTAATTATGCAAATGAGGCACAGCAATATTCCACACTTTGCCTCATTTGCATATTTTTTTTGCACAAGAGGGCAGTGTAGATGTAGCTGAAAAGTTAGAACCACCAAATTTGGTATGCAGCTTCCTCTCATCATAATTTAAAGCAAGGTAAAAGTTTGGTTGATCCCTCCCACCAGCCCCCTCCCTTTTTTCTTATTAGGAGAGAGAGTTATACCTTAGAACGGGGGGGGGAAGAAGAGGGCACTTAATGAATTTTGGTATGTGATCACTGGCCAGATTCATCAGTGGAATGGGCAGGGCTAGGAACTAGCATCCCCCCTAGAGTTGTCTGAGGTTTTGAATTAAAAACACAGCAAAGGGCACACAGCTCCTAGTCCTGCTGCTACCCCATTGCCTGACAGCCACCTGGGGTTGCTGTGGCTATTTAAAGGACTCATGGTTCCAGCCCCTGTGGGGGTAGTGCCACAACAGTGAGCCATTTAAATAGGATCCTGCTGCCTCAGCCACCGCCTGGAAATTCAGTGGCATGGGCAGCAGAATATTAAAAGAAAGTGGCCAGATGCAGCCCATGGGCCAGATTTCAGTGTTAGGCTGGCCAAATTTGGCCTCCGGGCTGCATCTTGCCCTGCCCTGCCTTAGAATGACTAGAGAGAGGCAGGTAGGGGCCAGAGAGGGGCCAGCTATAACCATATAGGGCCAGCAAGGGGCAAAGGTGGAGAAAGGAATACTATTATATATTTCAGAGAGTTTGCTTGTGTGTCTGTATCTCAGCTGGGGAACACACACGCCTCCCTCTGCTGTGGCTGCTCAACAACCATGGACAGGTAGTTGACCACAGCAGCCTGGTGCCAGGTGGGAAAGGACTAGAGCTGTCCTCTCTCCCCTGCATCAAACTGCATACTGAGCCCCTCATCCCCATCCCCACCTCAGAACAATAATTTAAATTAAGAAAAACAAAACTTTCAGTTGAAGACCCAAGCAACACCTGGTAAATCTTCTAGTAATAAATATGGTAATTAATAGAGCTGGTCAAAAATTAAACAAATTCTGTTGAAATTGTTTTTCCATCAAAATATTCATTGTTTTTATATTGTTAGACCAACTCTAATTAATAACTTCAAAACTAGTAAGTTCTCAATTCTGCAGAGTCCCATGCTTTCTAAAATGCCTCTTAAATAGAAGTCTGCCATCTGCTGGCTGTAAAAAATGCTTCTTGGATATTTAGCTAACAATCATATATAATTTCAATAGAGTCCTCTATTGGGGGAAGATGGGTTCTATGGCCTAATAGCTCTTTTCTTTCTCTAACTTATGATTTAAGTCTCAAGGACTTAGACAATCTCCAAACACATCCAAAGAGCATTATTCTATGAAACTATTTGCTTTCCCCTCCCCACATAGTGCTGGATTCTTACGCACAATAAGCAGGGGTTAGCCAACAACTAATGTGACAGGAATACAGATTTACACTGATTTGAAAATATCTAATTTTTGTCATCACCTCACACTCTGTGTAAAATATTTGATTTCACACTGAATAGCTTAAAAATATCAATCCTGTAATACAATGGTTTATTTAAATTCCTGTAGATTAAATTAACAAAAGATGATTTACATAAAATGCTGTATACATGTCCAAAACACTTTGATCTAAAATCCAGTTTCCTGCATTATTATCTTGGAAATATTTAACATTTTACAGTTTTAAGTTATGCTTTATACTAGGTACTTAGCTATGTTCATCACCACTTAGATTTAGGAAAGGTATGTGTACTGCAACTAATTCTTTTCTATGCCGTCAGTTTCTTTTATGGGAAGAAAGCATCACATGTGTAAACTATTTTCCAGGCAACATTTCTCTAATGAACAAGTCCATTAATTGAGGCCTCTCTGTTTGCAACCAGCTAACAGTTCTAGGACTTTTTATTATTAACATCTAGCTTCTTAAGCTGAAGGAAAACGTACTAGCAAGAACTAAAATTACAAGTAAACTATTTTGTATTTTTGATTACATATGAATATGCTTTCTTCTTCTAACCAAACTGCTGATTACAATTAAGGAGGGATGTGTTCTTAAAATATATTGGAAAAATATCTTTATTAAGCATAAATAAGTTTCAGTTTCTGTACAACATTTGTACACTTCATTCCTGATAAAAATGGAAAACGATTTGGGCCATAGACAGTTCTGAAAAAGTCTGCTACAAGACCTGGCAATACAATCTTCAGTAGAGAAGACCCGAGTTTGGGAGTACTCTCACTCTTCTGGCCAATGGGTCCAAAAGAAGGGAGATGGCCATCTTGTCCAGCAAAAAAACGGTCATAGAAAATCTACAGAGCAATGGTGGTCAGAGAGAAAGCAGTAATGCCCTGACTTGTGACAAGAAGAAAAGCACAGCACTAGCAATGGTCTTACAGAAGTGTTATTTTGTAAATCTAAGAGAGAAATACATGAAAGGGTAGAGAAGATGATCATGACCAACTTCAAGTTTCAGACCAAGCATGTTAAGGGAGGGCCCATGCTTAAATGTTGAATGGCACTAATGGAGACAAGGGACAGGTTAAAACTACCACTAAAAACACCACACAAAAGGATAAAAATGTATACCATAGAATAGCTTATGTCAAATTGAATACATAAGGTTAAAGATAACCTTTATAGGTGTTTATTTATTACAGCTGTAATTAAGGGTTACAAATACAATATCAAGAAAGTTTCTGAACTGAAATATTCTTAAAAAAGCATCCATTTGTTATCAAATCAGTACAGTAAGAAGGAAGCTATCTTACAGAAGGTAAGCAGCCACATAGCCTTAGTTTTTTTTCAGAAAACAAATATTACAAATCAAGAGAAAGCTCAACTATTAACAGCCACCACTATTGTTCATGTATTATTTCTTCCATAAAATATAGAGAATCAAAACCTAGCAAACTGAATCCATCTGCTGAAGTAAATTGTGCCAAATGTTCTCCTTTAATATACAAGTCAGCAGTATATCAACTTTCTTCGAGGAAAAGAAACACCATGAGCCATTCGTATTGCATTTTAAGATGTAGTGATATTAATGTTATACTGAAAAGGCAAGTTTTCCAGGATTTAAAAAAGTGTTTTGCTAATTTGATTTATAAGAAGTAACTTGCCATTTCCAATGTGCTCTAGAAATGCATGTTTATGTAGCAGGGATCTGTGGCAGTCCAAATTCATCCACCAATACACCATCCTATAGGGGGGGAAAAAAGAATGAATTATGTATCAATCTTTAAGATTGCTTTAAAGCTGGGAGTTACAAAACCAAATAGGAGAATCAGTATTTTCTGCAGCCAATATCACTTACCAATTTTGTTACAGCCCCAAAAAGTGAAAATTTAACAGTCAGCTGACATGACACATACTTACATACAAAAGCCATGTACAAAAGTTAGAAAAGCATGGGAAATGCTTGAAATGCAAATGCTCAGATTTACTTGCAAAAAAACATATAAAATGATATGATAGCCCTTTCAGCTAACCACAGTCACTATCTTATGGGGAAAAATAGATTTTGTACATCAGAAAGGCAACATTAGTTTGTAAAGTAAAACTGGCCTCCCGAAGCATACTAAGCTTAATTTTGCTCCACCTTTGAGGCTTCCATGAAGCAACAGCTTTATCAGTTTCGTGGGTGATAGAACAAATTTTACTGTACAATTATTAAATGAGAGGAAAAAAGAACCACCTTGATTTTTGCGTCTGTAGGAGTGCCTTCTGGAATTGCTGGAGCAGATGCAGCTTCATCTAAATAGGAGCTGTCCTCATCAATTAAAAGTTCATCACCTAAGGCATCCAGTTCTGAAATTGAATTACATTATTTATATTAAATTAAGCAAGGGATTTCTTTGGCAAGGAAAAAAAGTGTAAAAAAAGTTACTAGGAAATGAGGTATGAAAAAACCCCAGAGCATCTGCACTAGCAGACATGCCATAAGGCAGCTAGAGGAACATGCAAAATGGGTTGACAGAATCCCTTCATCAAATAGTATTCTGAAAAGGAAAACTTATGGGGCTTCACAATACAGAGGACATGCAAAAAGCAGCTCAGGATAGACAGGGATGGTGGAGCATTGTTTGTGCACTAAGAAACATCTGACAGCACAGGAAGGATTCAACTTCAGAAAGCTGAGAGAGTAGGAAGTTGCCCCAATACAGAAGCAACAACGATTTACATATTGGCATAGAGAGTACTCTTATTAAGTTTGCAGAGGATACAAAACTGAGAGGGGTTGCAACTGCTTTGGAGGATAGGGTCATAATTCAAAATGATCTGGACAAACTGGAGAAACTGTCTGAGGTAAATAGGATGAAGTTTAATAAGGACAAATGCAAAGTACTCCACTTAGGAAGGAAAATCTGTTTCACACATACGGAATGGGAAGCAACTGTCTAGGAAGGAGTACTGCAGAAAGGGATCTAGGGGTCATAGTGGACTACAAGCTAAATATGAGACAACAGTGTGACGCTGTTGCAAAAAAAGCAAACACGAGTCTGGGATGCATTAACAGGAGTGTTGTGAGCAAGACATGAGAAGTCATTCTTCCGCTCTACTCTGCACTGATTGGGCCTATTTAGTATAGTAGACACAATACTAATTGGAGTATTGTGTCTACTACTCGGCACCACATTTCAAGAAAGATGTAGAGAAATTGGTCCAGAGAAGAGCAACAAGAATGATTAAAGATCTAGAGAACATGACCTATAAAGGAAGACTGAAAGAACTGGGTTTGTTTAGTTTGGAAATGAGAAGACGGAGAGGGGACATAATAGCGGTTTTCAAGTATCTAAAGGGTGTCACAGGAAGGAGGGGAGAAAATTGTTCTCCTTGGCCTCTGAAGAAAGGACAAGAAGCAATGGGCTTAAACTGCAGCAAGGGAGGTTTAGGTTGGACATTAGGAAAACTGTCAGAGTGGTTAAACCCTGCAATAAGTTGCCTAGGGAGGTTGTGGAATCTCCATCAATTCCCCCCCAAGTTGTGCTGCTATTTTTGTTTTTTTGGCCCTGGTCAGTTTTTTTTTTTGCTCAACAAGTTTTGCTGCTATGGGGGGGAGGAGGGGGGATGAGGGTTTCTCAAAAATCAAAAAGAGGGCATGATGCCGAAAAGTTTGGGAACCACTGGTCTAGATCTGTGGTCACCAACCCGTCGATCGCGATCGACTGGTCGATCGGGAGGGCTCGACCAGTCGATTGCGAGGCGTTCGGGCCCCCCCTCCCCCCAATTTCCCCAACCCCCAAGAAGCCCCACTACCTACCTCCGAAAATGGAGGTAGTGCCAGCTTCCCACAGGGTGGAGGGAAGTCCGGCAGCTGTGCGCCACTTCCAGGGTTTCCAGAAGTGCACTGCCTGCTCCCCTCCTCCAGGTCTGTGGTGTGCCGGGAGGAGGTAGGAGTCCCGGAGGAAGGCACATGCTGGGGCTTCGAGGGGGGGAGGGAAGAGGGGAGGGGAGGCGCGCACTGGGGCTCCCCTCCTTTGCGGGGAAGGGGGCAGGAGTCCTGGGAGGAGGCTCTTGCCAGAGCTTCCCTCCTCTGGGGCGGGGCACATGCCGAGGATTCCCTGCCCCAACCAACACCCTGCCCCCTGTTCCCACTGGCACTCTGCTTCCACTGGCATCCTGGCCCCTGCCCCCACCGGCACCCTGTCCCCACCCCAGCACCCTGTTCCTTGCCTCCACTGACACCCTGTCCTCTGCCCCAGGCCCTTGCCCCAGAACCCACTGGCCCTCTGTCCCTTGCCCCAGCCCCCTGTCCTGGCACCCAGTCTCCTGCCCCGGCACCTACAAGCACCCTGTCCCCTGCCCCAGCATTCCATTGGCACCCTACCCAGCACCCTGTCCCAGTACCCCCTGGCACCCTTCCCCAATACCATGTCCCCTGCTCCCACCAGCACAGTTGGGGCCACATTAGTGAGGCTTGTGAGGGTTTTGGAGGAGTTTTTATTTTGCATCTCACTTGTGTGGCCCCAGCTGACTTTTCTGTGGGTCAGTGACCCCTGACTCAAAACAGGTTCCCTGCCCTTCTCATAAATAAAGACAATGCAGAAACTTTTCATGTTTGACATAGTATTTTATTTAAAAATGAAGCCTGGCCAACAAACCCCCAATTGGGACCAAGCCCCCATCTGCCCACAGCATCATAACACTCCTGCACTCCCCCTTCCCCCAGACACTCGATCTGAACCTATCATATACTGGAACCCCCTGCCCTGAGCCCCACACATACCCTAACCCAAATTCCTGCACCCTCATATCCACAAGCCTGTGGCTTGCTTAGTACCCTAACCCTACATCTGACCCCAACACTGCCCAGCCTGAAGCTCCCTCCCAGACCCAGCATCCCCTTATCCACCTCCTCCTGCATCCAGATTTCCTCCCAGAGCTTGCATCTCTCACCCCTTCCCACACCCAAATCCCTCATTCCCACCCCAGAGCCTACACATCCTGCCTCAACCCAGCTAGGGTAAGGCTAGAATGCAGGAGTTTTTCAGGATTCCGGAGATATCCCAGAAAAACTCTCCTGCATCCAGGGATGCATTTGTTCTTCCGCTTTTTTTAGTGGAAGGGCAAACATGCTCTTTTGGTAACCCCTATATTCCTCTTTCCACGAGGAATAAGGGGGCTTCTAAAAGAAGGGGTTTTTCTGACATTTGGTCCAGTCTAGACAGGCCAAATGTTGGAAAAACCTCTTCCTACAGAAGAATTGGGGAAAAAAAGCAGCAGTATAAGGGTTGGGGATAGCAAGTGATGGAGAGGAGGAGAATAGAGAGGAAGGGACGGGGCTTCAAGGAAGGGGCAGGGCGGTAGATCTTGGCTTGTTCTGTCATTTAAAAAGTGATCTTGGGTGTAAAAAGGTTGGAGACCACTGGTCTAGATGGTACTGGGTCCTGCCGTGAGGGCAGGGGATTGGACTTGATGACCTCTTGAGGTCCCTTCCAGTTCTAGTGTTCTATGATTCTAACGATCTATATCTGAGTCGAACAAATTGATGTTACTTAATGAGACAAGTAGTGATACATAAAAGCACTAGAAAGAAGTTAAAATTAACCTAATGGAAAAAGATTTTTTTCTTCAGTGACCACAGACTTCTATAAATGTCAGTTATGTAATATATCAACTTGTGCTTTTGCCCGTGCAAATTCAGATGAAAATAGTCAGCTGCTAATTTCTTGGAAAAAATGTTCAGTTTCTGCAGGAGCACAACTAAAGTACCACTGAATCCATCTGTACTCACTAACCTGCCTCCAAATCATCTTCGTCAATCTCTGGTGTTCCATAACTACGACTCAGAGCTTCCTGGATTTCACTGGCTTCTTCCATCATGTCCTCCAATTGGTCTTGTATGTCCTGTAGTTGTCACAAAGAAGTTAAACTTGTCCCAGATGCACAAGTTACAAGCTGATTCAATTGGAACTATACACTGAAATTCAGAAGTGACTCAGCAGCTAATATTGCAGAACAAGCTACTTTGCTGAGCCATTTTAATTTATAAATCCCATCTGAAATTCTTCTAAATAGAATATTGTGTTAATTATATATTTAATGCAACACTGGGCTCTCAGCTGTTAAATAAAATATAAACGATGGACTGGAATAGACAAAGGGGATTGGCACCAAAAATCTCTGAACGTATCAGGCTGTTCTATATTTTGCCAGAGTGAATTTAAAGATTTTTTTTAAAAACTTAGAATCTAATGTCAGCTTGCAGTAGAGGATTATGAGAGACATATTAAAAAGCAAAATTAAAATAGAAAAAATTTCATTTCATACACTGAACTGTGGTGTGTAAATGCAAGAACCATTCTTTTTTCCTCACTTATATTCATATCAAATGTGGAAAGTCTCCTGGCATGCTTCATAGATTCTTTGCATTGTAAAACAGACATTGAACCTCTAAGACGGCAAATGATGCCAATCAAAACCAATGGCAAAGCCATATTAAATGGTTGGATGTTCTAATCAGTCAGAAGCATCTAGAATGGGCCGGAAGGACATTGAAAACATGAGAGCTCACAGCAGGAATGTTAAGCACTGGAATAAACTGCCTATGGAGGTTATGGAATCTCCATTATTGCAGATTTTTAAGAGCAGGTTAGGCAAACACCCATCAGGGATGGTCTAGATGGTGCTTGGTCCTGATAAGAGTGCAGGGGACTTGACTTGATGATTTCTCAAGGTTCCTTCAAGTTCTATGATCTCTATGAATGTTTAATTCCCAATAAATTTTGTGCACACAGTAAGAGTCACTATTTAGCATTTCAACAGTGTATCTTTGGATTGTTTAACAAATGCTCACCTCAATTTGGTCAATTTTGACTTGCTTGTAAGCCTTTTTCATTTCTTTCACCCCAAGTTTCATAGCATCAACCTAGAATAGAGTAAAAAACCATGCTTGTATCTACCACTGCAGCATTTACAAATAAAGCAAATCTGAAATGAATGTACTGATACCGTTGTCTTTGTGTCCTTCAGTGACTGTATGGTGTAATTGGCTTGTTCCATATTAAAAGACTGCTGTGACAGATTATCCCGCTGTTGTTCATACCTGTTAAAGTATTACAAATGCTGTATTTAAAACATTACTGTATATTATACAATTTGTAAAGAACAATAATGAAATTCAGAAGGCATAAGACAAATAGTACTTTTCAAACTTGGAAAAAAAGAAGGAAATCTTTACTTATTTATAGAATACTAGAACTGGAAAGGACCTCAAGAGATCATAAAGTCCAGCCCCCAGCTCTCACGGCAAAATCAATCACAATCTTCTAGATCATCCCTGACAGATGTCTAGCCAACCTGTTCTTAAATATCTCCGGTGATGGAGATTCCACAATCTCCCTAGACAATTTATTGCAGTGCTTAACCACCCTGACAGTTAGGAAGCTTTCCCTAATGTCCAACCTATGCCTTCCTTGCTGCAGTTTAAGCCCACTTCTTCTTGTCCTATCCTCAGAGGCCAAGGAGAACAATTTTTCTCCCTCCTCCTTGTAACACTCTTTTAGAAACTTGAAAACCACTATCACGTCCCCCCGTCTTCTCCTTTCTAAACTAAACAAGCCCGATTCTTTCAGTCTTCCTTCATAGGTCATGTTCTCTAGATCTTTATTCATTGTTGTTGCTCTTCTCTGGACCTTCTCCAATTTCTCCACATTTTTCTTGAAATGCAGTACCCAGAACTGGACACAATACTCCAACTGAGGCCTAATCAATGCAGAGTAGAGGGAAGAATGATTTCCCGTGTCTTGCTCACAACACTCCTGTTAATGCAGCCCAGACTCATGTTTGCTTTTTGCAGCAGCAGCATCACACTGTTGACTCATATTTAGCTTGTGCTCCATTATGACCCCTAGATCCCTTTCTGCAGTACTCCTTCCTAGACAGTTGCTTCCCATTCTCTATGTGTGGAACGGATTGTTCCTTCCTAAGTGGAGTACTTTGCATTTGTCCTTATTAAACTTCATCCTATTTACCTCATACAATTTCTCCAGTTTGTCCGGATCATTTTGAATTATGACCCTATCCTCCAAAGCAGTTGCAACCCCTCCCAGCTTCGTATCTTCTGCAAACTTAATAAGCATCCTCTCTATGCTATCATCTAAATCACTGAAGATATTGAACAGAACCGGTCCCAAAACAGACCCCTGTGGAACCCCACTTGTTACGTCCTTCCAGCAGGACTGTGAACCGTTAATAACTACTCTCTGAGAACAGTTATCCAGCCAAATTATGAACCCACCTTACAGTAGCCCTCCCTAAGTTGTATTTGCCTAGTTTATTGATAAGAAGATCCTGTGAGACCGTATCAAATGCCTTACTAAAGCCTAGGTATACCGTGTCCACCACTTCTCCCTTATTCACAAGACTTGTTATCCTATCAAAGAAAGCTATCAGATTGGTTTGACATGATTTGTTCTTTACAAATCCATGCTGACTGTTACCTATCACCTTATTATCTTCCAGGTGTTTGCAGATGAATTCCTTAATTACTTGTTCCATTATCTTTCCTGGCACAAAAGTTAAACTGTCTGGTCTGTAGTTTCCTGGGTTGTTCTTATTTCCCTTTTTATAGATGGGCACTATATTTGCCCTTTTCCAGTCTTCTGGTATCTCTCCTGTCTTCCAGGATTTTTCAAAGATGATAGCTAACTTTGTTCAGTAATAGTCATTTTAATTTTGTTCTAAGGGTCATGGAACATGACTACATAGTTATGCCTGTTACTTGATAAAGCGGTTTCTGAATGCAGAATTAAACTTTTGTTTAGATAGTTAGAAACCATGCATGTCCATGTTTAAAAAGGTTTGCAGAGTGTACAACACTGTGATATGAAGGTTTTTGTTGACAAATTTAGGATGAGTGCATTATTTACTAATGGCACAGCAATATGGGAGAAACGTATGTTATCCCATATAGTGTTCTGATTGGGTCCAACTGGAATGTTAAGAACACCAGTAAGACCCATGGGGCCATCGATGGGTGCATATAAAGAATTTACAGTGATACTGATTCATGCATATAAAGTAGCTATTTATATAACATGTAGTAGTTCAGGTCTATAGATCTAAAAATAAGACCAACTCATGTATAACTACCAGTCATTTGGTTTTAATTCAAGGTGTACCAATACCACAAGTTATATAATATTATGTATGTGTCATATATCAAACCTATTCATACACTGATATACAAATAATACACAGACATGCTAAAACCAAAATAATTTTAGCTTTGATACTTAAAGAACAAAAATTGGATGTTTATAACAGCTGACTGCCATTTCATAATTTGTTTACATGAATACTCATAAGAAATGGCACAGAAATGGAAGAGGAAGTGAAAAGCATGCCAATCCCCCCTCACAAAAAATTCACTAAATAAGGATTAAGCAAGTTTGAAACTTACATTAGCTTCTGCTTTAACACTCTCAAAGCCTTCTGTTTTACCATATTCTGAAAGAGACGTTACAGCCAGATGTTAGTAAAAACAAAGTTAATTTAGTTGCTCTGCATTTTACTATTACAATACTTAATGCATAAATGTCCTTTTTTAAATTTTAAGAGGTGTTAAACAGTTAATGGTCACAACAAATACTCAAAGTATTCAAACAAGCATATCTATATGTTGGTAATAATGAAATCCCATAGAACTACTGTTTAAATGAAGGGGAAAAAAGACACCCAAAAAGCAGAACATGCTCACAAAAAAATGGCAAATTTCTCTGGACATGACCTTTCAAAAACATTTCAATTATCAGTATCAACCAAACAATGCTTTGCATGGTGCTATCAGTATTTCACAAAAGCATGAAGAATTTCCATTCACTTTAAAACTCAAAACGAACTAAACTTTATTAACAGCTGTTTCCTTTAGCTGTTTGCCCCATTTCTCAAGTTCATGGGGTTTCCTCTTCTGTTTCTGAAAGGTTTGGAACCTCCTCTACAAGGAACTGAACCAACGAGTCTGCCTTACAGATTTGACCTCATAGAGCTGCAGGGAAAGGAAGGAGAAAAAGGAAGAAAAGGGACTCAGACTCCCTTCTTCCAAAAAGCCTTCTGGTTTAAGAGACTTCATTTCTAAGTTCTTGCATTTTCTCTCTGCTTTCTCCCTCCCCACACCACTATTCTCCACATGCTGGTTTACAAGCTCTACCTGAAAGAAACTTAAAGTAAGCCAACTGGTCCCATTTTCATTCTTACCCCTAAATCACAGTGAAATCTTATTTGCATCTCTCAGTTAAAAAAAAGCTGAGAAAGTTTATATTTAGTGTTTTATTGACATTTTAATGTTTCCCATAGTAGATGTTCAAATTAGTGACATCTGTGACAACTATAAACAGAGAGACAGCGATTGGTGCAGAGGAAGATCCAATTTAACTCTCTGAATGGCCAGAGTGCTGGATCAACCCTACCATAATAGCCTGATGTACATATAAAAAGGAGGCAATAAGAGTATTTGTCTTGGTAGCCACGTTTGTTAGTTTTATACAGCGTAATATTATGAAAATGCCTCTATTTCAAGACTAGAAGCCAATATGGCACAGATTTGGGAAATAAGTGAGAATACAAACAAGCTTTTAGTAGCCACCCGCTCCCAAGGTAGCAAGAAGCACTTTTAATGATACTTCTCAGAACCTGGAGAACTGGTTATGACATCACTCCATTACATGACAGACTGAAAATGTGAGTCACTTCACTTTCTCATGTGTACAGCAAATAGGATTCTTACCTTTGCCGGGCCCTCCCGCATTTTCTTCATTTGATCTTTATATTTCACCAGTTCTGCATCAAGTCTGCTAATTTTCTTGTCAATTGATTCAGCTCTGCTATCCACCTTTGGTATAAGGAAGACAGACAAAAAAATGCATTGCTTACACAAGGTTTTTCCCAGGGACTTGTAGTCCTGGAAGCAAAATGTGCTCACAAAGAGTTGCTATTATACATCCAAACGTCAACATTTTTTTCAAAGAGGACAAGCAGATGACCACAGGTGGCTCAGATTCCTGCTACTAAAATTAATTTAAAAAAAGACTCTTAGCAAACCCTTATGACGTTATACAGAGAAGTCTCTCAAAGAAAGCTTACATTTTTTCATTCTGTGAATCATTCCTAGAAAGGGGCACACAAACATACTAAATTTTCACTCATTGGTATGACATTAAATTTGCAGATTGAATTTGCAATATGTAAATATAGGTCATCTGTCAACATTTTAATTCTGATGCATTTATCCTTCTGTTAGAAGCCATTTTCTCTAAACAAAGGGGCAGTACATGCCAGCATGGAGGAAGACATCGATAATATACGGTTGCCAGGGTATTTTCTACACAGAGCAGTTGATCTCAGCTCTATCCATATTAGACACAAAACGCCTGGTTACAGCTGGCACAAAGATTTACTTT
This sequence comes from Rafetus swinhoei, assembly GCA_019425775.1. Classification (NCBI taxonomy): domain Eukaryota; kingdom Metazoa; phylum Chordata; order Testudines; family Trionychidae; genus Rafetus; species Rafetus swinhoei. The sequence continues at coordinate 151,636,655 of CM033424.1, forward strand.
AAGCGTTCCATTATGCTAGCTGCTTTATTAATAAAAGGGAAATAAATTGTACGCTATTTAAAGTATAAAATATTGTATATTGATGGAGTCTTGCAATGACTCAAAGGGTCCTAAAGCTCTTAAACATCCATCTACTGCACATCAGTCTGGATAACAGAATGACTAAAAAAGACGCTGAGGCTTTGTCTACATTTAAAAGTGGAAAGCGTAGCTGCGCTTGGAAAAAATGGGTTTAATTATTAAATCATTTACTTTATTGTACAAGTGAACGATACAATCACAGAGGCACTGCATTTATCTACAGAGGAATGACCCATTGTGAAAGCTTACAAGTTTATTCCAGCAGAATATATTGAACTTGTTTCTCATGGCACATCTAAGATTCTAGTTATGCCTTCTTGCACCCCAAACTAAGCACTGACTACCTGTCTGAAGTAAACTACTACTTCCTGTTGTTTCACCTAAAATTAATGATAAAATAGAAGAGAATATTAACACACAATGATGGAGAATCCAAAATAAATTAAATACTGTACCAGGAAAAAGAAAAAGGAGAAAATACCCGTACATTTTCAGTAACTGTTTTGGGGTGAACCCTGATCTAACTTAACACTGAATTTCCTCCCCCAATAACTTACATTCTTTTTATAAGTAATAGCATAATTGAACTTGGTAAGGATTGTTATGTTATGCATTACTTGTAGCCTGTGCTACAGTAAGAATTTTTTTATATTGAAAAAGGATAAACTTAATTAGCACATATCAACTATTAACAAATCTTAGCAATGGCCACTAATTGTACCCTCAGTCTATCCACAGACCCCTTTTCAGTTGTTATACATTACTAAGCAAGTAGAAAAAGAAACAAAACACAAGTAAATATAAATAAACAAAGAAAAAGGATTGAGGCAGAAGTTAAGACTATCCAAATGATAAAAAGAATGCTCAAAGTTTATAGGGTAATATTTAAATATTTATATGCATTGAATTAGATAATTTTAAGAACTTTCCATGTGTACATTGTCTTCATTGCTGTGGATTGCTCTGAACAGTGACTCTGAGGCCAATTAAAAAGGTACTACATTGTGTCCATTCTTATTTTGGTATCTCTGTTATGCAAATTAATGTCTACAAGACTGAGGAAGATTTGCCACAAAGAATAATTCTACAGAAAATCCAGACTACCACTGAAAAATCAGGCCAAGGACTTTTAGTTAGTAACTGTATGGAGCATCACTCAGTAGGAAAAGTTATGCCGAGAACTGTCCACAATGATCACTTCCTTTGGTTTATGTGTCCATGTAACTATTATTGATTTTCACACACAGTTGATGTGATTGCATGTTAGGCACAGTTGAGTTTTTAATAGGCTCATAATTAAGAACATAAAAATGGCCATACTGTGTCAGACCAAAGGTCCATCTAGCCCAGTATCCTGTCCTCTCACAGTGGCCAATGCCAGGTGCCCCAGAGGGAATGAACAGAACAGGTAATCATCAATTAATCCCCTCTTCCTCTCCCCTATTCCCAGCTTCTGACACATTCCTACCCATCCTGGCTAATAACTGTTGATGGACCTATCCTCCATGAATGTATCTAGCTCTTTCTTAAACCCTGTTGAAGTCCTGGTCTTCACAACATCCTCTGGCAAGGAGTTCCATAGGTTGATTGTGCATTGTTGAGTGAAGAAATACTTCCTTTTGTTTGTTTTAAACCTGCTATCTATTAATTTCATTTGGTGACCCCTAGTTCTTGTGTTACGGGAACAAATAAATAACTTTTCCTTATTCACTTTCTCGACACCAGTCATGATTTTATAGAACTCTATCATATCCCTCCCCCTTTAGTCTCTCCTCTTTTCCAAATTGAAAACTCCCAGTTTTATTAATCTTTCCTCATATGGCAGGGATTTATATAGAGGCAGTAAGATATTTTGTCTTATTCTCTGTCCCCCTTTTAAATCACTCCTAACATTCTGTTTGCTTTTTAGAATGCTGCTGCACATTGAATTAATGTTTTCAGAGAATTATCCAAAAGGACTCCAAGATCTCTCTCTCTCTCTCTCTCGAGGAATGATAGCTAATTTAGTCCCCATCATTTTGTACTGATAGTCGGGATTATGATTTCCAATATGCATTACTTCACATTTATCAACATTAAAATTCATCTGCCATTTTGTTGCCTAGTCAGCTAGTAAGATCCTTTTGAAGCTCTTCACAGTCAGCTTGAGCAGTTTTGTATGATCTGTAGATTTTTCTACCTCACTGTTTACCTCATTCTTCAGATCATTTATGACTACATTGAATAGGACTGGTCCCAGTACGGGCCCCTGCGGGATACCACTAGTTACCTCTCTCCAGTTTGAAACCTACCCTTTGTTTCCTATCTTTTAATCAGTTGTCAATCCATTAGAAGACTTTCCCTCTTATCCCATGACATCTTTGCTTAAGAGCTGGAAATCTAGGTACACTATATCCACTGGATCCCCCTTGTCCACATGCTTGTTGATTCCCACAAACAATTCTAGTATGTTAGCGAGGCATGATTTCCCTTTACAGAAACAATGTTCACTTTTCCCGAACAAATTATGTTAATCTAAAAAGGTGAAAAGGTAACAATCTATTGAGATAAATGGGGCTGTTTACAAGAGTTGTTTCAGACTGTCTGCAGACTCCAGAAAACAGTTAACTAGTTTCAGTTCAGATTTAGATTTCACTGTCAACTTAAAATGCAAACGCTGCACAATTTGAGTCTGCCAACAAGTCAGCCATATACCTCAAAGTACTATATCTTGTTCTTTACCTTTTAATTATTTAACATATTGTGGAAAGGGATGCTCCTCAAAGCACAAGTTTTCAGAAAGATTTCCTTTCATAGATTTTAAAGGCCAAAAGAACCATCTCATGTGACCTGATCTAAAAGTCTTCCCAAAAAACAAACTAGTCAGACACTCAACTGCATATTTGACTGTTCTTTTAATATTTCTCAACTTGTGCATATTTAAAGGACAATTAAACAAGCCTCTCTCATCTGCATATGCTTCTACTCTGGTTTGCAGTAAGCTCATTTGTGGCAGAGATTTTTGCTAAGAACAATCCCATCATTCTTTACCAGCCTGAGGATGGATTCATATGACTTGCCCATCATTTGAATTGCATGATATGTGCTTCACACTGGTCCTAGTTCTGCTTTTCCACAATGTGCTGTTTGAGATTGGCAAGGGTTATGAGAGAACAAATAAAGAAAGGGGGAGTGACATCCTTTGGGAGGATGAATAGAGTCACTAACAACAGAGAGAGGAAACACAGATGTAGTAAGGCTCTGAGGCCATCTTCCATACGTATCTGAGTATAGATAGGAGGTGTTTCTACCTTTCTCTGGGTGTCACTGCACAACTCCCGGGTGTCTCCACCTCTACAGGTGTGGTTGTGTGCAAGGGAGCGGCCAGCCTCCACAACCCCCTGGACAAGGTGGGAAGAAGTCTGGGCTCTATGCTCCCTGAAGGGGCAGAGCCTTGGACAGAAAGAGTGGAGGAGCTAACTATGCCCCTCCTCAGACCTCAGAACAATATGGGGCGAAGGGGGGAGGAGAAAGTGGATGGTGATTCAAGAGCCCAGGGCTCTGGCCACTGCAGTAGCAATGGCAGCAACTGGGAGCCCTGGGCTTCTTTGAATTAACAAGATCCAGGGCAACTACGCCCTTTGCTCCCCTCCCCCATCATCAGGCCTGGCTGTCTGCCTCGGAACGGGTGATCAGTTTGCCCTCAGCCGCTCTCGCCACAGCTGGTGCCTTGGCGGGTGAGCTAGGAACACGGAGCTCCACAGCTCCCAGGCCTCGGTCTCCTCACGGCCCTGGTGCCAGTGGGGGCGCCCCCTCTTTGGCTCTCGGGCTCCCTCTCGGGGCTGTGCCTCTCTCTCGGGGCGACTCCCTAGGAGCGGCTGCTGGGCGTGTTTCCCGGGCGGGGCGCGGCTCGCTGGGTGGGGCTGTCGCGGGAGCGGGCGTTGCCGCTCTATGGGGGTCTCTGTGCGCGGCTAGCGAGTGACACGCAAAGGGCCTGACGACAACAGCGGGCGGGGCGGGGGCGCCTTAGTGACGCGAACAGGGGTGACCCCGACCCCCGCCCACTCACCGTCCCGATACAATCCGTCAGGTTCGGCGGCGGCACTTTCGGCTTCGATTTCCCGAAGAATCGATTCATCGCGGCGGCCTCGCAACGGGACAGACACAAGCAGCGGCTCCTCCAACCCGGAAACGCTCCGCTCGGCCGCCAACCCCCCCGCTTCGCTCTGCGCCGGCGCTAGTGACGCTTGGGCCGTCAACCAATCCGAGCGCGCAGGGGCGGGACACGCCCGCGTAAGGGCGGAAGTGATGAAAGAAGGACCAGCCGCCGCTCTTCCGCCCAGCCGAGGAAGCCGCGAAGGAGCAGCGATTGGCCCTGGCTGTGGGAGTGAAGGTCCAGTCGCCCGCGGGCGCCCTTCGACCTCTGCGCAGTTCTCGAAGCGCAGCGCCCCGGCGCCCTTCGGCCGAGTTGCTCAAGAGCCGCGGGGGCTCGGCGCCAGGCAGCAGTATCGGGGAGGGCGGAGCCTTCGCTAGTAGCGCAGACATTCAGCCGGCGTCGCGGTTGCCGCGCCCTGGGAGTGACCTGAAGCCGCCAGTAATGAAACATCCGTCTCCGTGTAAAACAGCCCTCCTTTAGTGACGTCAAGCATCACTCTGCCTCCTCCCTCATCCGTTGGGCTCTCCCCCCGCCCCAGTTACAGCCATGTGACCTCTCCCCTCCATTCTCCCCAGTGCCGGAGGAGGGGGGGTGGGAGCCGCGAGTCACGTGGGTCCGAGGGCAGGTGGGTACCCCCTCGCTACTCCAGGAGACCTACGGCCTCCCGCCTCTCCCAGGACGGGGGGGCGGAGCCACGCGGCCTGCAGCCGGACCTGCCACAATACAGCTTCAGCCCGGCCTGGGCCTCCCCTCCCCACAGGGCTGGACCACAACATTTTGGCACCTGAGGTGGGGAGCTCAAATGACGCCCCCATGGCCCCTTGCTTTGGCCAAACCTTTGCAAGCTCTCAATTCTGCGTTCCTGTTCTACTCCCCTGGTACTGTGCATACAGAGCAGAGAGAATACATAGGCACCACTAGTAGACACAATTTTCTACAGTCTAGGTCCCACTGGTGCTCCTCCCACCCCCAGTCTGGCACCTGAGACTGTCACCTCAGTTTGCTTCACGATCAGGCCAGCCCTGCCTCCCCATCCCTGCTGTGGCAAAGGGGCAAGAAAAGAACTGGGGCTGCTAGGGGAGGATGGGGTAGAGATTGGGGAGGGGAGGAGGAGAGTAAAGACAGGACTCCTCCCTCCCAGCAGCCAAGGGGAGTGCCAGGACTGGAGGGGCCAGGGCCGGCTTTAGGAAGTGCGGGGCCCAATTCGAACAATTTCAACAGGGCCCCGCAGCAATTTTTGTTGAGCAAAAAAACCAAACAAACAAACTGCACCACAAACAAAAGTTTCAACAGGGGCCTAGAAATTTGTTTGAGGGGAAAAAAAACCCCGCCCACAAAAAATCCCCAGCTACCTCCCCCTCAGAGCCCCGGAGGTAGCTAACACCCACCACCACCACCCCCAGCGTGTCTTGCACAAGAGCTACGCTCTTTTCTAAAAGGTGTAAGCTCTCTTGTGCAAGAGGGGCAGTGTGGATGCTCAGCAGGGATTTCTTGCGCAAGAAACCCCTATGGCTAAAATGGCCATCGGAGCTTTCTTCCGCAAGAGAGCGTCCACACTGCCATGAATGCTCTTGCAAAAGCACAGCTCACACATTGCAGTGTGAACGTGTTCTTGCACAAGAACCCTTTCGCAAGATGTTCTTGCGCAAGAAGCTGCCACTGTAGACATAGCCTAAGAGTTTCCTCCCATGAGCAGAATGAATTGTGTTGTGCACCAGTACTGAGTTCATGTGGCTTGTTTGGATGTGCCACTGTGGCACCCAAGTTATTTATAAATATTTTATAAACCTTTACCTTTTCCCTCTGCTGCCATGTCTCCTCTCCTTGCTCCATCAGCTCCCCTGGTGCCTGCTGCCCCCCAACTCCTCACCCTCCTCTGCTGTCCTGACTCCTGCCCTCCTCACTGCCCTCAGCCCTCCTGCGACATGCCCCCCTCCACCAGCCCTTCTCTGGCCCCTGTGCCCACTCCTCCAGTAGCCCCACTCTGATCATGTGAGCTACCCCTCCTCATCCCCTCTTCTAACACCTCCCTCTACACACCTGCCCTGCCTCTCTCCTCTGGTGCTGGTCCCTCCTGCAGGTATCTGCCCTTCTGCTTCACCCCAGAATCCCCTGGCACCTGCACCTTCCCTTAGCCCTACACCTCCTGGTGCCTCCCCCTTCCCTCACTGCCCCTGCCCCCTTTGCCCTCTTTTTCCCTGATGCCCACCCCCTCACCACTCTCATGCCCCTCTGTGCCCTCACACGATTTGCTCCATCTCCACCTTTCTCATACCCACCCCTTCTTTCAAGTCTTCTCCTAGCACCTTCCCCTCCCCCCTCTAGACTCCAATGCCCTTACCCTCTCCTCTCCCAGCATCACCCTGTCCCCACACCCACTGACACCTCCCCTCCTGCCCTTTTCCTCATTGTCTGCACTTGGCCCCCTGGCATTTGTCTCTTCTTCACGCTGTCTCTTTGTGCCTTCCCCTTTCTTCCCCCTCCCCCCTCCTCACCTTACCTTCTGCCTTCCACTTTGCGGGGCCGGGGCCGGGGCCGGGGCCGGGGCCGGAGTCTGTGCTTGGGCCCCGGACTCTGAACCTGGAGCTAGGCCGAGTGGCGCAACGAGGCGCCGAGCAGTTTTAAAGTCCTGGGTCGTGACATCACGTCACGCCCGGGCGTCCTCCCTGCTCACCTGCAAACGCCGCACATGGCAGCAGCAGCCGGCAAGGGGGAGCCAGACTTAAAGCTGCACACGGCAGGGATGGGCTGGGGTCGGGGGGGTACGCTCTGGGGCCACGCTCTGGGGCCGGGGCCCGCTCCAGGCAGGGCCGGGGGAGACACCCAGCTCCACATATTGGTGGAGCAGGGCCCTCGGCTCTGAATATTGGACCACGAGCCCATGTAACTCGCCGCTCATGCTTCCGGGTTCAGGGCGCGGGGCCCCTTTAGGCACGGGGTCCAATTCGGGGGAATTGGACGAATCAGCCTAAGGCCGGCCCTGGGAGGCGATAGCCAGGACAGCCTTGGGGCCAGGCCCTCCCCAGCCACTGCTAGTGGGGGAGGAAAAGAGCCAGGGCAGCCTCAGACCCTCCCCAGCAGCTGGGCGGGAGGTTGAAGGGGTAGGGAAAGAGCGCATTCTGCATAGCTTTTTCCGAAAAAAAGCAGCAGTGTAGACCTAGCCATTGTGAGTGGACATCTGATATGGTATTGATAGCTGGTAAGTAACACCACCTTTAAAGCCTGGGGAGGTCAGGCATGACCCTGAATAGTGTCTCAGTTGTATGGAGAAAGATATGGTTATAGAGCTGCCCCAGTCAATAGAGTAAATGAAACAATACTTTCATACACTGGCAAGTTACTATGCTGAAAATTTTTCATAACAATATTGTTGCGTTAAAGCTTTAAAGTGCTATAAGGATTTTTTTGGGTGGAGGAGACAGGGAAAGAAAAAAAGATGTGGAATTTCAATGAAAACTAACAGGTAAATAAGGGAAGAAAAATGAGAATAGTAATAGCTGCACCTCACTGCTGAATGCTCTAACTTGAGCCAATGGCAGTAAAGAAGGAAGAGGGAATGGGGGGGGGATTGGCATAATTTACATGCCTGGGGCAGTGCAAAATGGGGTTTGTCCATGTGCAGCCCAGCTGGGCACAACTACATTAAATTTCTGGCTACAAGCGTATGGGCACACCAAAATGTTAAGTGGAGTGCCCACAGGGACAGCACTTGAAGAACTTCATGGTTCTAATAGTTCTAATTCAGAGATCATAGGGGACCCAGATAAACTACAGGCTGGACCTCCCTTTGGCATCCTCAGGATCTGACCGGTACAGTACCAGAGAGTTTGCTGGACCAGGGGAGCTCTGGGAGGGGAAAGGGGTGTCAGCTTCCCACTGGGCTCCTCTCCTCAAGTGGCAGCACTACTGGAACTCTCCACCCCACAACTGCAAAAGCCCTGGTGGAGCTCCCAGCCCCACCAGAGCTCCCACCCACCACATGGTAGCCATAGGCATGCGCACGGGGTGTGCCAGGTGTGCCTAGGCACACCCTAATGCAGGGGCAGACTGGCCCGGCGGGATGGAGCCACCAGGCTCTGCACTCCTGCACCGGAGCCAGTAGGGGTGCTGCCAGCACTTATGGCCCCGCCAGAAGACCCCCGGGCCAAGGGACTCCAGCGAGGAGGGCGGCAAGCTGACCCCCACTGGGGAAGGTGTACCGGGCCGGAGGAAGTGAAGCCATCAGGCTGCGGAAAGTGAAGCCATCAACCCGGGCGGCAACAGACAGGCGGAGCTGGGGCCGGGGTCATGTCGGCGTGGCGTTGCAGCGCCGTTTTTAAAAATGGCCAGCTGCGGCTCAGGGGAGGAAGGAGACACGCCAAGCGGGGCATGGGGGAGCAGAGCCTGGCTAGAGGCGGGATGGCGGCTGGGCCGGGGCTACGAACGCTGAGCAGCCCAGCTCCAGGTCCGGCACGTGGTCTGGAGCCCGGGCTGCGGGGACTTCTGGGGCCCGATCGCAACAGACTCCAGCCCTGCAAACTGGAAGGCAGAGGGGAGGAGCGGGGAAGGGGGAAAAATAGGAAGAAGGGGTGGGAGAGGAAGGGGCTTGTGCTGATGGGAGGGGGGCAGGTCAGGAGAAGAAAGGGGAAGGCACCAAGGGACAGGGTGGAGGAGAGACAAATGCCGGGTGGGGGGCAAGTGGAAACAATGAGGAAAAGGGCAGAAGGGGGGAGGGGAGACAGGGTGATGCTGGAAGAGGAGAGGATAAGGGCATTGGGGGCTACAGTGGGGAGGTGCTAGGAGAAGGCTTGAAAGAAGGGGTGGGCATGAGGAAGGCGGGGATGGAGCAAGGCATGTGAGAGGGCACAGGGGCATGAGGGGAATGGGGGCAGAGGGTAGTGAGGGGGTGGGCATCAGGAAAAGAGGGGATTCTGGGGTGAAGCAGAAGGGCAGAGACCTGCAGGAGGGGCAGGGCAGGTGTGTAGAGGAGGTGTTAGAACAGGGGATGAGGAGGGGTAGCTCACATGATCAGAGTGGGGCTACTGGAGGAGTGGGCACAGGGGGGAGAGAAGGGCTGGTGGAGGGGGGCAGGTCTCAGGAGGGCTGAGGGCAGTGAGAAGAGCAGGAGTCAGGACAGCAGAGAAGGGTGATGGGTTGGGGGGCAGCAGGCATCAGTGGAGCTGATGGAGCAAGGGGAGGAGACATGACAGCAGAGGGAAAAGGTAGGGTTTATAAGATATTTATTAATAACTTGGGTGCCACAGTGGCACATCCAAACAAGCCACATGAACTCAGTACTGGTGCACAACACAAAATTCATTCTGCTCATGGGAGGAAACTTAGAGGGAACACTTCCCCCAGCCTTTCTGCCCCTGAGTTAATGTGTCACACAGATTGGGTTAATGCAATTGCAGGTTAGTTGCATGAGGGGGGTTTGGTGGGGGCCAAACTAATCCCTATTGGTAGGAGGATGGTGGGAAAAGTCCTTGGGGGTCACATGACACCTTTTACTTTTGGTCATGTGTCCATCTTGCCCTGAGAGTGTTGCCTCCAGAGGCGTGGCTAATGGGAGTCAAAGAGTACATTTTAAAAAAAATTCTTTGGGTGCACACCCTAATGAAATGTGCTGCGCACGCCTATGATGGTAGCTCTGCCAGCCTTGCAGCAGCTTTGTTACCCTGACAGAGCTCCTGGCAGCCCAGCTGGGTGTGGGTTCTGCTGCTTCAGTCCCCCCTTCCTCTCTGGAGTCCCTGCTCCGCTGGCTGCAGGCTCTGGTGCTCCACGCCCTCCTCTAGCCCGTGGGTTTGTCTCCGAATTGCCAGAAACCTCTGCCTCTAGGGCTTTCTAGTCCTGCAACGTATGGACTAGAGAGTCTCGGTCCACAGAGGTTCAACATGTAGTGTAAACTTTTACACTCATGGTTCTTGTTCAAGGAACTTAAGAGCACCAGGGGCACAATTAGTAAGGTTTTGTAAGCTCCATGAGCCAAATAGCTCAAAAGATAGTGATAGGTGATTTCATGGTAGATTAAAATAAATGAACAAACAGTTTTGTTTCAAAGGACATGAAAATGCTGACAACAGCCTGGCAGAGTTCATAAACTCTAAATCAAATGCATTTTTTTACGTTTGAAATTTCTAGTCACAACAAAGCTTATTAGTGCCCTAAGCCAAAAAACCTCACCTGAAGAGAGCTTGGAGGAGCAGCAGACACCTGATATAGGCTGTAAAGCCAATAGCTACTTGAACCAGATGATCTGCAGTAATCCTAAAACAGCTGTTTTGGGAGACAAAGCCTTTTGGTTAAAAGTACAAAAATCTTTCCTGGTGAATCTGGCAGAGCTCTTATGTTGTCAGAGAAAATAGCTATTTATGCATTAGGTCCATGATACCTGATAATTAATTAAGGTCTTCAACAACAAGTTCTTGAAGACTTTCGATGGCATGTACAGAGGCAAAAATAGAGTGTATATATACGGTGGTACAGATTCTGAAATTGGTTGGTGAGTCAGGAACAATAGAATGCCATATAATTTCCAGATCTCTGTTCTGTCTGCTTCACTCCTCTGGTGTGTCTAGTGGCGTCACATAGTATCCTGGCTTCTTGGTTTTCAACACAAATGTTTCACAACATTAACAAATCCCTTTCAAAAAGATTAACACATAGCAGATATCAGTAATTTAGAGTAAAAGAAATTTAGAGTAAAAGAACATTTGTAATTGCCAAAAAAAACAACCCCACAAAAACAAAACCCAGGGCCGTCATTGATGAAGCTTGGCTGCATGAAGGAAGGCAAACTGCTTAGTGGAGAACATGTATGGATATTGTTTAAAAAAATAAAAATAAAAAAAGCACAAAAACCCCCACACCTTTTGACAGACCCAAAAGCAAAACTTCAAATCTTCCATTTTTGGTTAAGATTGCCCTAACCTTTTCAGCAAGTCAGCTGTGAGCATGTAGTAGTTGGAAATCTCCTGGAACTTCATCAGTCTGAATACAACAGAAGTACAGAGCTACTAACACTTCATGAATGGAGGTTGTTTGTAACTGTGAAATGCTTGTAACTCTGACCAATACGTTATAGCTGTTCTATCAAAAGTTTATGACTGAACACTGACTCAATACTAGGGATGTTAGATAGAGTGTAACTGAATAGTCATATAACCGCATCAAATTTTAGCAGTTACATTACTATTCAGTAGTCCCTGCTGGCAAGCAGGCAGCCAGTGTGCTCCTGGCCCAACTCCTGGGGAGACCCCTGCCACCCTGCAATGAGATGCAAGTGGATGAATCAGTCTTTTCGGAAAAGGTTGACTGCTGTATATTTATTATAGTACAACAATTTCCTAATATAACCCTATGCTCCATAAGGAAAAGCTCTTCAAATCCTGATACACGTGGCCATGAAAAACAAAGTAAGCTGCAAAAATTGTTTTATGCAATTTAATTTTTTTCTGTTAAAGTACACTTGTTAAAATTACTGAGGACCTAACATATCTTTAGGTTTCACCCACTGATCAAATTGTTCTGCTGTAAGAAATCCAAGCTTAATAGCTGCTTCTTTTAGTGTTGTCCCTTCTTTGTGTGCTGTTTTGGCAATCTTGGCTGCCTTGTCATATCCTGCAATTGGAAACAAAAGAAACATCAGGTTAATCATGATTTTGGCCACTATGTGTTCAGAAGACCTATTTAAAAAAGGTCTACTTGGTCTACTACAAACAACAGCTCCTATATTTTAGTTAACTTGAAGTCACAGGGGTACATGAAAAGATACTGTGGATGAATTTCTCCTCTAATGTTGGCTTAAAACAGTATAAAATAAACCCACAAAATTAAAAGATATTCTGTTCATAAAACATTTAGGTAAATTTAAAGTGACATGAAATTAAGATAGGTTTGTTGCCACTCAGTGACTTTCCTTCACATTTCATATTCACCTGTTGCTGATTTTTTGGGGGCCAGGAAATTATAACCACTAGAGACCAATATGTTTAAAAATATATAAGTATGGTAATTGTAAACAGGGCATTTCTCTACTCATTTGGGATGATATATAAAGTAAATTCATTTTCACATACAGTGAAAGAACTAGTTAATTAACTACATTATTGTGTGTTCCAATGATTGGGTTTTCTGCACTTCTTTTTTATTAAAAGCTCCCACGAACATTTAAAAACATAAAACGTAAATATAGCTAAATAGTCATGCAAGAGAAGCACTGCTCTTAGTAATCGAATTTCTAATAGACATAAGTGTTGCCACCTAGTAACATGACTCAAAATGAACAGCTCTGTAGTTGATCTATATTTAAAAAAAAAAAAACCCCAACAACAAGCACAACTCTTGGGTAGGAAGACTTAAAATTTCACCAGTGAAGCCATTTAATGTCGCATAACAAATATCTTGAATTGAATAAAATTAATGCACTGCCCTCAAATAAAATAATTATAGGAAACAAAAGAAACAATAATAGGCTACTAATGTCAGGAATATAGTTTTTCAAGTTTTACTAAAAAAGTCAGTTATCTATTCTATAACTGCTTGTTCTTCGAGACGTGTGCAGATGCACATTCTGCTCTGGTGTGCCTGTGCTGAGCACACCAAAGTTAGAGAACTTTACCTAGCAGTAACCTTAGGGCTGGCACTTGTGTTCCCCATGCTTGAGCCTCTCCCCATGCTATTTAAGGTTAGCACTGCCCTGACATGCCTTGGATCCACTGTACAGAATGACAAGAATTGAGACTCCAATCCAGAAAGGCCCAAGGTGGGTCATGGGAGACACATCTGCCCCCATACCTAGAACAACAGTTACAACCAGTAAGTCTTTGCTTCTTTCAATGGTTGCAGATGTGTAGCCCATTCAGGTGGCTCACAATCAGTTATCAGAAAGAGGTCGGGCTTGGAGTAACTCTACTTAGAGAGTGACTGGAAAATTGCCTTCCCAGAATTTTCATCTGATCAGGATGCAGATATAATAGCATAAAACTTGGTAAAAGTATGTACATAAGACTAAATAGTAGCCTGGCAAATGTCCAAGATCAAAATATAATTGTGAAAAGTGATCAAAGCAGTTTGGGACTTTGAGGTGGAGTCCAAGTTATCTGAAACCATTATAAAACAAACAAACTGTCCATGTTGAGATTGTGGATTGAAAGAGATCAAACTAAGGAAACAAAAAGACAAGGTGTTGATCAAAATGGCTTAGTTTTTTCTATATGAAATTGCCAAGCATAATCTCACATCCACAGAGTAAAGATGCTGTTCATCAACTTTCAAATGAGGTTTGAGGGGAAAAAAGAAATAGGTAAGTAAACTGTCTAGTTGAGATGAAGTTGTAACACCACCTTAGAGAGAAATTTATGATGAGGCCTCAAGGCAACCTTGTGCTCGAAAAACTAGGTATACTGAACACCTAGCATTAGGGCCTGACGCTAACTCTTACCACAGAAGTTATACACCCATAAGAAATTCTATCTTTTGGCACAAAAAGAGACAGAACAAGTTGAACCATTCCAAAGGGGCCACTGGGAATAGGCATAAAGCATTGTTGGCCACTAAGGGTGTGTCTAGATTACATGGCTCCGTCGACGGAGCCAGGTAGATGAGTTTACTAGACGTAGCAAAATGAAGCGGCGATTTAAATAATCGCCGCTTCATTTACATCAAAATGGCCGCCGCCGCGCTATGCTGATCAGCTGATTGTCAGCACAGCGCGGTAGTCTAGACGGGGATCAGCCCACCCCAGAACCATTTGTCGTCAGGTCCTTTATGCCTCGTGAAATGACGCTTACAGGATCTGACGACAAAGGGTTCTGGGGTCGGCCGATCCCCGTCTAGACTACCGTGCTGTGCTGACAATCAGCTGATCGGCACAGCGCGGCAGCCATTTTGATGTAAATGAAGCGGCGATTATTTAAATCGCCGCTTCATTTTGCTACGTCTAGTAAACTCATCTACATGGCTCTGTTGACGGAGCCATGTAGTCTAGACACACCCTAAGTAGTAGGCCAGGAAGCCCTATCCCTACTGCGGTAATGGCACCAATCTTGATACTGATGGTGATTTGAAATACAGAATTCAGAATTGCTTAGAAAGCAAAGAAGATGATGTCATCCTTGATCTCAACAAGCCTCCAGAAGTCATCCAGTTGTAATGGAGGAGCCACCCCACAATGGCAAGCAAGCAACTAGCCTCATCTAAAAAATGAGATGGTGTCAGTACCAAGACTGAAGGAGAAGTTGCTGCTTTTAGTACTGAAAGAGACATCACAGTTCCACTCGGTCCCAAAGCAAACATCAGTCCTTATAGCTGAAATCAATACAGACTCAAAAGATCAAGCCTGCAGCAAAGATACAGTCAGCGCTGAAGACAGAGTCCACACCAATGGGTCACTTAAAATGCTCTTGAATTATTAGGGTATAGGGAATGGAGAGGCAGAGCAGGTGTGATGCTGCCTGGTAGACCAATGGTATAGAAACAGGTGGTGTTGAGGGAGGATGTTGTTGGTATTGAACTCTGATTCCCCATGGCCAGTACAGTAATTCCTCATTTAACACAGTAGATACCTTTCAGAAAATGATCGTGCTAAGTGAAAACGTGTTATGCAGGGTCAATTTTCCCATTGAAAATAATGGAAAAGGTGGGGGTTGCGTTTCAAGCGCACGTGCGCTTGCAGCTCCAGCCTGCACTTGTTAGGCAGCTGGGACCGGGACATAACGTTGGGGAACAAAGGGGACTGGGTTATAGCAGGGAGGGGAGGTGTTTGGCTCTGGGGAAAGGAAGGACAGGAGAGGGGAGGGGGCTTGCAGCCAGCGGCTGGGTTTCCCCAGCTGCCCGGTCACCGGCAGCTGCATCGGGCTGCCTGCCTCCTTACAAAGTGGCAGAGGTTTGCCGCCACCGGGAACTGCGCGGTGAGCGGAGCGGAGAACCTCCGCCGCTTTGTAAGGAGGCAGACGAAGCCCCGCGCAGCTGCCGGTGACCGGCGAGCTGGGAAACCCAGCCGCCCGCTGTAAGCGAGGGGCAGAGGAGACGGAGCGAGGCATCCAGCCAGAGGGGGTTGCCGGGGAATGGCGCGGCGAGTGGAGAACCTTCGGAGGCAGGGTAAGCCCCGCGCAGCTGCTGGTGACCGGCCAGCTGGGGAAACCCAGCCGCCAGCGGGGGGCGAAGGAGAGGGAGTGAAGCATCTGGCCAGAGGGGGTCGCTTTGCAGGGAAAGCTCGCGCAACTGCCGGCCACCGGCCAGCCCTAGGGGAAATCATGTTATTGCGGGGACGGGTCGTGTTGTTCGAAAAATGTCCCCAAAAAAATCGTGCTATCGTGAAAACGTGTTAAGCGGTCACGTGTTAAGCGAGGAATTACTGTACCTGGGAGCAGTTACATGGCCCAGCTTCATCCAGTATACCAGAGAACTCACAAAGTCCCTCTTAAAAAGGGAAGGGAGTGTTTTGCCAAATCCTGGAATGGTCCTGGGAGACCTTTTTCTTGGAGGACAACCTCATTTCCTGTAAGGGGAAGCACCACACCCAAATGACTGCTTAAATGACTGCTTCTTGGAGCAGCTGGTGCAGGAACCCACAAGGGGAGAGGCAATTCTCGATTTAGTCCTGAGTGGAGCGCAGGATCAGGTCCAGGAAATAACCGTTACAGGACCGCTTGGGAATAGTGACCATAATATAATAACATTCAACATTCCTGTGGTGGGAAGAACACCTCAGCAGACCAGCACCCTGGCATTTAATTTCAAAAAGGGAATTACACAAAATGAGGAGGTTAGTTAAATAGAAATTAAAAGGCACAGTGACTAGAGCCAAATCCTGCAAGCTGCATGGAAACTTTTAAAGACACCATAATAGAGGCCCAACTTAAATGTATACCCCAAATTAAAAACATAGCAAGAGACCTAAAAAGAGTCACCGTGGCTTAACCACCATGTAAAAGAAGCAGTGAGGGACAAAAAGGCATCTTTTAAGAAGTGGAAGTCCAATCCTAGTGAGATAAATAGAAAGGAAACATAAACACTGTCAAATCAAGTGTAAAATGTAATAAGAAAAGCAAAAGAAGATTTTGAGGAACAGCTAGCCAAAACTCAAAAAGAAATAACAAAATGTTTTTAAGTACATTAGAAGCAGGAAGCCTGCTAAAAACCTGTGGGTCCCTAGACGATCGAACTATAAAAGGCGCAATCAAGGACGATAAAGCCATTGCGGAGAAACTAAATGATTTCTTTGCTTCAGTCTTCACGGCTGAGGACGTTGGGGAGATTCCCAAATCTGCACCATCCTTTGTGGGTAATGAATCTGAGGAACTGTCCCGGATTGAAGTGTCATTAGAGGAGGTTTTGGAACAAATAGAAAACTTAATGTTAACAAATCTCCGGACCGGATGGCATTCATCCAAGGGTTCTAAAAGAACTCAAATGGGAAATTGCTGAACTATTATCTGTGGTTTGTAACCTATCCCTTAAATCGGCTTCGTACCTAATGACTGGAAGGTAGCCAACGTGACACCAATATTTAAAAAGGGCTCTAGAGGCGATCCGGGCAATTACAGACCGGTAAGTCTAACTTCAGTACCTGGCAAATTAGTCAAACAATAGTAAAGAATAAAATTGTGCATGTAGAAGAACATAATTTGTTGGACAAAAGTCAACATGGTTTCTGTAAAGGGAAATCCTGTCTTACTAATCTATTAGAGTTCTTTGAAGGGGTTAACAAACATGCGGACAAGGGGGATCCAGTAGATATAGTATACTTAGATTTCCAGAAAGCCTTTGACAAGGTCCTCACCAAAGGCTCTTGTGTAAATTACATGGCCATGGGATAAGAGGGAAGGTCCTTTCTTGGATTGAGAACTGGTTAAAAGACAGGAAACAAAGGGTAGGAATAAATGGTAAATTTTCAGAATGGAGAGGGGTAACTAGTGGTGTCCCCAAGGGTCAGTCCTAGGACCAATCCTGTTCAACTTATTCATAAATGATCTGGAGAAAGGGGTAAGCAGTGAGGTGGTAAAGTTTATGGATGATACCAAACTGTTTAGGATAGTCAAGACAGAAGCAGACTGTAAGGGACTCCAAGAAGATCTCACCAAACTGAGTGATTGGGCAACAAAATGGCAAATGAAATTTAATGTGGATAAGTGTAAAGTAATGCACATCGGGAAAAATAACCCCAACTATAATGACAGTATGATGGGGGCTAATTTGGCTACGACAAATCAGGAAAGAGATCTTGGAGTTATCGTGGACAGTTCTCTGAAAACTTCCACACAGTGTGCAGCGCGGTCAAAAAGGCAAATAGGATGCTAGGTATTATTAAGAAAGGGATAGAAAATAAGACCCAGAATATCTTACTGCCCTGTATAAACTATGGTACGCCCACATCTTGAATACTGTGTACAGATGTGGTCTCTCACCTCAAAAAGATATTTTGGCCTTGGAAAGGGTTCAGAAAAGGGCAACTAAAATGATTAGGGGTTTGGAACGGGTCCCATATGAGGAGAGGTTAGCGACTGGGACTTTTCAGTTTAGAAAAGAGGAGACTGAGGGGATATGATAGAGGTGTATAAAATCATGAGTGGTGTGGAGAGGCCGATAAAGAAAAGTTATTTATTAGTTCCTAAATAGAAGAACTAGAGGACACCAAATGAAATTAATGGGTAGCAGGTTTAAAACTAATAAAAAGAAGTTCTTCTTCACACAGCGTGTAGTCAGCCTGTGGAACTCCTTGCCAGAGGAGGCTGTGAAGGCTAGGAATATAACAGAGTTTAAAGAGAAGCTAGATAATTTCATGGAGGTTAGGTCCATAAAAGGCTATTAGCCAGGGGATAAAATGGTGTCCTTGGCCTCTGTTTGTCAGAGGCTGGAGAGGGATGGCAGGAGACAAATCGCTTGATCATTGTCTTCGGTCCACCCCCTCTGGGGCACCTGGTGCTGGCCACTGTCGGCAGACAGGATACTGGGCTAGATGGACCTTTGGTCTGACCCGCTACGGCCGTTCTTATGTAAATATGGGAGGCTACATCCTGGGCCAGATCTGAACGACAGTGCATGTTGGGATAATCTGCAGAAGTTCCCAGTGCGGGCTCATGGGCAGTCCCTCACCATCTGAATTCTCTTTTTAAACAACATGGAGCACCTCTCTCATATGCACTTTTCCTATGCACAACAAAACCACATGTGGAAGGGACGCTCTTGGGTACAGACACGCCACATGATGGACAAAGTTTAAACCTCACTAAGAGCACCACCCGGGTAACCAGCAATCAATCTTAACCTACTACAACTACTAAGCCTAGCCTAAGCAGCACTAACGAACTACATACAATAAAACCCTAGAAAGCCGAAAAACAATGACACCAAAGGCTCTGACTATAGCTGCGGGCAATCAAGGCACAAATAGGGATCAGGGTGGAGACCTCCTTAAATATGATGGTGAAGGGCTAAAAGCCAAAGGGCATGAGCACAGCCTATAGGCAAAGTGCTCCAGATCTCATGCACTCGGCACCAGTGTTCCCTCTTAGATTTTCTATCCGTGAGCAGAGTGAGTTTTGTCTTGTGCGCCAATACTGATGTCTTGTGCGCTTCTTCGGATGTGTGCCACCATAGCATCCATCAGTTACTAACAATATATATATTGTTTGTGCTAGCTGTGTAACAGGGCAGAAGATGGGGCAGAAGCTAATGCATCGGCATAGTAAGTGGAGCTAAATTGTTATGGAAGAAAGCCCCACTTACTGTGCCAATGCATTAGCTTCTGCCCCATCTTCTGCCCTGTTACACCGCTAACACCCCTGTCTCCTCCTCCACTCCCCACTGCTCCCCCCGCCAGCCCCAACTCCTTGGTGCAGCAGCTGCCCAGCATGGCCCCAACTCCTCGCAGCAGCAAACACCCACCAGTCCCACGGCCTCAATTCCCAGAGGCAGCAGATGCCTCCCCACCCACCCCACGGACCCAACTCCAGGTGGCAGCAGCCACCCGCCAGCCCCACGGACCCAACTCCTGGTGGCAGCAGCCACCGGCCAGCCCCAAGGTCCCAACTATTTTAGAATACTAGTGTTGTCTATACAAAATGACAATATGGCTGGAAGACAGTGGCCAAGGTATCCTACTCATGAGTCTGGGACACAGATGTTCCCCCTTACCACAGGGCCTTGTTTGTATGTCTATGTTTGTTAGTTTTTTATAACACCACAATGTAATGGAGTTCTTCAACATATGTACATACAAATGTCTTATTAAAAAAAGAAAAACAGTTACCTGGCCACAATTCAGTTGTTGTTTATTATTATTTCAGATTGTTTTTCAATAAAAAGCCTAATATTTGATCATTCACTTGAGTGTATTCTTGAACCAAAAAACAAAATAAAATAAAAAGCCAAACGCTGTACTTTGTTAAACAGAATAATCTACAGGTTGGTTATTGACAGTAACTTTCACATACACATATTTTTGAAAAGTTTATATTCTAATGAATAGATATCCTCAGACTTTTACCTATGTGGGGATTAAGGGCTGTCACCAGCATCAGAGACTCATTCATTAGTTTGTTGATTCTCTCTGTGTTGGCTTGGATTCCAACCACACAGTTGTCAGTGAAAGAAACTGAGACATCTCCAAGGAGCCTTGCAGAGTTTAATACATTTTTAATCTAGAGAATTGAAAAAGCTATTAGATCCAGCTATTAACATTTTCATGATCTGATACATAATTTCTTAAACTCATAATATCCACCCAATTAACAATTCATCTTTAGAAAGGCTTGTGCACTGTACTGCAATACAAGTTGAGTTACTGGTATGTAAGGAGCACTTCATGTGAAGTATGTAATATCCTGAAGAACACTTAGAGGTAGTAGACCTTATCCATATCACCGAATACATAAGCAAAGCATATTTGTAAACTACTTAGAAACCATTAAATTACCTTGTTTCTTCATCTTCTTGTTTTGATGTTTTAGTCTTCCTTCTCAACAACTCCCTGTTTTTATGCTTTTATCTCTGTTCTTTCCCTTAATTTCTCCTCTGTTCATTCCTCCTCTCCTCTTCCTAACTTTCCCTTCACAGAGAAAAATAGCCCCCTCAGTTCTTTTTTTCCTTTCTCCACCTACACTGAACAGGTTTCCTTCTATTGTTCCATGCCCTGCATAATCCAGTCTAGAGGAAAGAAGAAGAACCTAGACAACATAGGTGTGCAAATTAACTGCTTGCTTTGACACCTCCTAGGCTATGTCTACACTACAGAGTTTTTTCAGAAAAATGTTCGTTTATCTGAAAAAAATTCACTTATGTCCACACTGCAATTGCGTTCTTTGGGGAAAAAAATCAAAAGAACAAAGGGGTTTTTCTGACATTGGTAAACCTCTTTCTACGAGGAAGAACTCTTTCGGAAAAAGTAGTGCGTGGATGGGGAAGAGGGAGTTCTTTTAGAAGAAGAGGAAAGGGGAAAAAAAGCACAGGTGACCTCGTGGCCACTCCATCCATAGTAATCACAGCTTAAATGTGAGATAGCATCCACACTGAATGGACGCTATCTTTCAAAAAAGCAGATCACTTTTTCGATGCGCTTTGGCAGTGTGGATGCTCTCTTTCGGAAGAAGTTTTTTCAGAAGATCTCTTCTGGAAAAGCTTCTTCTGAAGGGGTATGTCTACACAGCAAAGTTATTTCAAAATAACAGCCGTTATTTCGAAATAACTTTCCTAGCATCTACACAAGCCAACTGCTATTTCGAAATTAATTCGAAATAGCGGAGGGCTTATTTCGAAATTGGTAAGCCTCATTCCACGAGAAATAGCACCAATTTCGAAATTGCTATTTTGAAATAAGCGCTGTGTAGTCGCTTATTTCGAAATAGGGGCACCTCCAGCCCTTCCCAAGGTGCCCTGCTGACCACCCTGGACACAAGGTAACTTCTGACCGGATGCCCTGCCGGAACCAGTTTCGGCTGGCCTTAAATGTGATTCAGCGTCCAATCAGTGTGGACGCGCTATTTTGAAATAGCAAAAAGCTATTTCAAAATGCATTTTGTGTGTAGATGCGTTATTTTGAAATTAGATATTTCAAAATAACTATTTCGAAATTAGATATTTCGAAATAACGTTGTAGTGTAGACATACCCAAAGAAGCCTGCAGTGGCAAAATGAATCCTACACCACATGAATTCAACTTGCAAACATTTTTATTGGATGTAATATACATATGAGTTAGCCAGAAATTTCATGTGTCAAAGTGATTGTGTATGCTCTGCTCATCTGTGTATCTGCCATTAAACACAGTATGGAAATGATCACATTAAGATTCTGATATGTCCTCCTAGGAAATGCATAAAATAAATATTTTAGAGGCCCCAAACCCATAACTGATATTCTAAATTAACATTTGTAATGTGAATATGAACAGTTAAATTTAATGGTACAACGGTGAGTGGCTTTCTGGTCAATTGGGGTGGGTTCTGGAAAGGCCAAAGGGACTGCACAACGAAACAATTTTCTGGGCACTGAAATGGAAAACAGGAATTCCTCAGTTCACTACCTCAGCTGTGACACAGATCCTTTTCAGTTTTAAACAAGTTACTTATTCTTGCTGCCCTTTTCTCCCAGGAGCATTATGATAATTAATATTTATAATACACTTCTATGATAAAGGGCTAAAAAACCCTCAACTCTTACATAATGGACAGTAAGTTCTCTCTCAAAATGATGATCTATTTGATTTATTATCATCAAGTACCATTCAAGATTTTTCTGTTATTCTTTTCTGCCTCTCTGCTTCTGCTACCCAAGCAATAAACTGAAATCCTTCCCGAACTAAAAAACTTTAAAATGTTTTGAACTTACAATCATGGGCTTAAAAACGTTCAATTCAAAATGTCCATTGCTGCCTCCTACTGTAACAGCAACATGATTTCCCATCACTTGAGCTGCCACCATGGTTACAGCCTCACACTGGGTAGGGTTTACTTTTCCTGTTGGGGAAGGAAGGGGAAAGTTAAAAAAAAAGTTTCTCCATTTTTTGTTGTGTGACTTTAAATTCTTATAATGCAATTTCAAGACATATGTAAAATGAGGCAGCAGTCAAGCTTTGAACAGCATACAGGCACATATTTACTAAACCCACTGCACTGGCAGGGGCCGACCGCGTGAGCACAGAAAAGAGCGCAAACGCCGCGAGACGCTGCCGCGCATGCGCGGTCCGGCCGACCACTGCTACTGAAGAGTCTCTGTTCTGCAGCACCGGGGCGAGCCCAGCACCTATGGTGGAGCACTCATGGGGACACCACCCGAAGAAGAATGCCTTGCTACTCAAGAAAAAGGTTTTCATTCTCATTTAATTTCTTATTCTGAAACTTACTTCCCATCCTAGCCCCCACAAAACAAATCAAAACTATTTAAAAACTACATTTCTTCTCTTTTTTTTTTTATGAGAAAAGGAGGAGCTGGAAGATTATACTTTAAAGCAGGGCTGTCCAAACTTTGTTAAGATAAGGGCTACATTGGCAACCTTCCAGGAGCATATGAACTGTGTAGTTGACTGCCACCTTTGTCCTCAACATGAAGAAGTAACCTCCAAAGACTATTTATTTCAGTAGAAAATTAGAAACAAAGGTAATTCGGCTCAGAAAATTATTGTGCATGTTTCACTCCTAAGGACCACTCCCTTTAAAAAATATTATGCAGGGGAAAAACGTCACAAGCTGCCACATTAGTTTGTGTTTCTATGTGGCACTAAACAGACAAATATACACGCACACAAATCACCCATTCCATCTACACATAATCAGTTCCACACACGACAGGCCTGCTTGGAGTATTTGTTTAGAAAGGCAGGGGAAGAAGAGTTTGAAAAGTCCTTATTCCCCTCCCTTGCTCTTCCTATCTTCACATGTTGGGAGTAAAGAATGAAATTCAGTTCAGAGTCCCCATACCAATTCACCTTGATTTTCTTAAAAACTGAGTAAGAGATGCTATTTGTATTCAGAGGCTAGATCTAAAAATTTGTCACAGTAAAAACCTTTGTATAAAAGTGTGTTGACTTTACCATTCCTAGGTAATGCATTCTTCCCAGACTCATGGCAATTAAAACTTTACGCCACATCTCTCCCACACACAAATGTTATAAAGGAAATAATTTTACTTCCACACATTTTTGTGGACTAAAAATGGAGGACGAGTGGCTGCCCAAAACTGCATAATTTCATTGCTGCATACCATTTTACCATTAAATTCTGTGATATAGATATGTACATAACTGTTAATTATTACTCTTATTTTTTCCACACAAATGTAATAGACATTTGTTTTTTGATACACTACCTGGCATGATGCTGCTTCCAGGTTCATTTTCAGGCAGAATGAGTTCCCCTAGACCAGAGCGTGGTCCAGAACCCAAAAAACGAATATCATTAGCTATCTTCATCAGACTGCAAGCCACAGTGTTCATGGCCCCACTGAGTTCAACTAGAGCATCGTGAGCAGCAAGAGCTTCAAATTTATTTGGTGCAGTGATGAACGGCAGGCCTAAAGATAAATGAGTATTAAAGTTTTTTGAGGCATAATCATTAGTAAAGCAGTATGCCCTTAGTGAAAGCTCTTGAAATGCCATATAGTAATACAAAAATAATAAAACAGATAATATAAAAAAATATTAAGCAGCCAATACTAAGCAGAACATTTTCTTCTCCTGACTTCTGACAACCAAGAGTTTCCTAAAGAAAAGGTCTTGTCATAGTGATGTTTGAGAAAAAATTGTTACTTATCTTCCTGTATCTTTCTGGATGTGATGTACACATTCATTCGACTGTAGGTGTGTTACTATATGCCTCATGCACAACTGTCAGAGAACTTCTACCCTCAGCAATACCCAGCCCTAGGACCCTGTGTCACCACTATGTACTAGAACAAGTGTGGAACCACCCCTTCATCAAAGTCTGTCAAGTACAAAAGAACTAGAGCAGGAAAGGAGGGCATGAATGGACATCTCAAAGAACAAACGTTATAGAAAGGTAGATGACTTATTTTTGTTCTTCAAGCGCTTCACATATCCATTCCACTGTAGGGGATGCACAGGCAGATAAAAATAGAGATTGGCTTGGAATCTACCTGCCCAGCAACTGTAGGACAATTTGTCCAAAACTGGCAACAGGAAATGGCATAATGGGAAGCAGAAGCGTGGACTGATGATCAAGTTGCTGCCTTACAAATTTCTATGGTCAGCACGTCTGCAAAGAAAGCCAAAGTTACTGGTCTGCAGCAGAATATACTAGTATTTTGGTTGGCAAGTCTATATTAGCCCACTGATAAATAAATGCACAAAGAGATCCAAGATGAGATTATCTGAGTGGAAACTAGTCAGTCCATACCTCTGTCTGCAACTACAATGAATAACTGTGAAGGAGCTAAAGGACTTAATACACTCCATGTAGAAAAGAGAAGGTTACTCACTTTGCTGTAACTGATGTTCTTCGAGATCAGTGTCCCTGGGGGCATTCCACAGTAGGTGTAGGTGCGTCCCAGCACCTCAGAGCAGATTTTTGATAGCAGTGCATCGGAAGCCACGCATGCGTGGTACATGGGCCCCCCCCAGTACCATCACGCATGCGCGGCCACACTCCCTTCAGTTCCTTCTCTTGCCAGAATCCGGTGTAGGAGAAAGGCTCCTTCCCCCCCCAAAGTAGAGGGGAGTGGAGCATCCCCAGAGATGCTCATCTTGAAGAATGTCAGTTACAGCAAGAGAGTAACCTCCTCTTCTTCTTCAAGAGATGCCCACAGTAGCTGACTACAAAGCAATTTGTGTTAAGGAGGTAGGGACTTCGGATCAGGTAGGTAAGCTGTTCGCAGTACGGCTTTTGCTACTCTTGCGTAGTGGAGAGATCCGGAGGAAAGTACATAGTGCTTCGCGAAGGTGTGTTCTGATGCCGATGTAGCAGCAGACCATATGTCGTAGATGGGAACCTTCCTCAGATATGCGACCCAGGTGGTGACCGCTCTGGTGTTCCCAGATTGAGGCAGGTGGTGGTAAATGGTTGAGCAAGTAGCATAGGGCAATGCAGTCGAAAATCCAACGAGAAAATCTTTGGGATATGTGACTTTCCTTACTGCGGTCAGCAATGGAAACGAAGAGTCGTGGAGATGATCTAAACGGGTTTGTTCTGTGGATATAGAAGGAGAGTGCCCTTCGGACGTCAAGGATATGCATCTGTGCCTCAAAGCATTGGCGTGAAGCTTTGGGAAGAATACAGGTAAGTGTATAGTTTGGTTTAGGTGACAAAGGGAGTGCACCTTTGGTAAAAACTTGGGGTGTGGTCGCAGCAAGACTTTATCCTTAAAAAAGATGGTAAACGGTGGATCCGCCATTAGGACGGCCATCTCACCCACTCTACATGCCGACGTTATTGCAACTAAGAATGATGTCTTTAGGGTTAGGTAGAGTACAGCATATATGGCCATGGGTTTGAATTGAGGTTTCGTAAGCGTCGTCAGTACCAGGTGCAGATCCCATGGTTCCCAAGGAGAGTTAATATCAGGCTATAGGGCCTGTAGGCCTTTTAGGAAGCACAAACACTGTGGTGTCATCAACTGGCATGTGAAAGGTTGTTACTGTTGCCGGATGGACTCCGACTGAGCTCAGGGAAAGTTGCCATTGCTTGAGATGCAGTAGGTAATCGAGGATTGTAGGGAATGGGGCATCCTGCGGTGATATATTGCAGGAGGCCGCCCAATGTGTAAAACAAGCCCACTTGTTAATATACGTCTTTCTTGTTGTAGGGGCCCTGCTGTGTAAGAGGATGTTTTGCACCTGTCGTGAACATTGGAGTTCTATGCCTGTGAACCATCGAGGTACCATGCTTTGAGATGAAGAGTAGGAAATGGAGGGTGAGGAGTATTGGTCCCTGGTTGGGACAGTATGGTCGAGCAGTGCAGAAGGGTGATTGGGCGGTGTCAGGCCATTCTGTTTAGGAGGGGAAACCATGGTTGTTGAGGGCAACAAGATGCTATTAGGATCACTCTCACTTTGTCCCTCTGTATTTTTATGAGTACTCTGTTGAGGAGGGGAAAAGGGGGGAAATGCGTAGAGCAAGGGTGTGTTCCGTTTAAGGATGAGAGCATTTCCCCATGCCCACTCTGGAGCAGTACAGTGGGCATTTCTTGTTCACTTTAGTGGTGATTAAGTCTATGTGGGATTGTCCCCATCACATGAATATGTGCTTCAGGACTGAGCTGTTGATTTCCCGCTCGTGGTCTTGGGGTAGGGCTCTGCTGAGGGCATCCACTGTTGTGATTAGGACACCAGGGAGGTGGCACGCGCTTATGGAGATATCACAGGCGAGGCACCAGTTCCAGAGTGTTATGGCTTCCTTGCAAAGAGCCTGTGATCGTGTCCTCCCTGCCTGTTTATATAAAACATACAGGCCGTATTGTCCATATATATTCTGACATGGGTTCGAGCAACGTGGGGAAGGAAGTGCTGGCATGCCAGCCGTACTGCCCTGAGTTCAAGGACATTGATGTGTAATGTCCTCTCTGCTTTAGTCCATAGGCCTTGGGTTGTAAGTCCTTTCATGTGCGCTCCCCCCCGGTGAGAGAAGCGTCTATGGAGATAACCACTGTGGGTTCTGGGTTTTGAAAAGGTATGCCCCTGCAAACATTGTACAGTTTTGTCCACCATTGTAGCGATCTCTTTACTACGTTTGGGAGTGACAGTGTTTTGGTAATCGGGTAGATGTTGGGTTTGTAGGTGAGTCCGAGCCATCCCTGAATACATCTCATAAATAGGCATGTGTTAGGGACCAGAGAGTTGCAGGACGCCATATGACCCAGGGGTTATAGATAGTCGTGGGCTGTGACAAGTGGCATTATGCAGAGCGAATGAGCTAGTTGGCTGATCCTGGGGAACCTGTCGATAGGTGAGGAGGCCATGGCGGAGTCAAATGGGCCCTGATGAATTATATGGACTGAGTGGGTGTGAGCACTGATTTGCTCTCGTTTATCATAAGAACAGCCATACCGGGTCAGACCAAAGGTCCATCTAGCCCAGTATCCTGTCTGCCGACAGTGGCCAGCACCAGGTGCCCCAGAGGGGGTGGACCGAAGACAATGATCAAGCGATTTGTCTCCTGCCATCCCTCTCCAGCCTCTGACAAACAGAGGCCAAGGACACCATTTTATCCCTGGCTAATAGCCTTTATGGACCTAACCTCCATGAAATTATCTAGCTTCTCTTTAAACTCTATTATAGTCCTAGCCTTCACAGCCTCCTCTGGCAAGGAGTTCCACAGGCTGACTACACGCTGTGTGAAGAAGAACTTTCTTTTATTAGTTTTAAACCTGCTACCCATTAATTTCATTTGGTGTCCTCTAGTTCTTCTATTTAGGAACTAATAAATAACTTTTCTTTATCGGCCCTCTCCACACCACTCATGATTTTATACACCTCTATCATATCCCCTCAGTCTCCTCTTTTCTAAACTGAAAAGTCCCAGTCACTTTAACCTCTCCTCATACGGGACCCGTTCCAAACCCCTAATCGTTTTAGTTGCCCTTTTTGAACCCTTTCCAAGGCCAAAATATCAAAAGTCCTAGTGATTGGAAACACAGTTGGACCAGATGGGTACAGTGGAAAGAGTTGTGTCTGGTTCTTGCCTTGATGAGGCAATTGTCGAGGTACGGATAAATGTTGATGCCACACTTCCTGAGATGGGCCGTGACCACTGCTAACATCTTGGGAAAAAAACCTTGGTGCTATGGAGAGTCCGAAGGGTAGGACTTTATATTGATATCATGTTGCGAACCTAGGGTAAAACGAAGAAAACTTCTATGAGCAGGGCATATAGACACATGAAAATATGCATCTTGTAGGTCGAGAGATGAAAACCAGTCACCGCGCTCCAGAGCGGGGATAATGGTGGCTAATGTGACCATTTTGAATTTCTGTCTTGACAAATTTGTTTAGTGTCCTCAAGTCAAGAATTGGGCACCAGCCACCAGTTTTTTTCTGAGTAAGGAAGTAATGAGAGTAGAAGCCAGTCCTCAAACTCTGGCGGAACTGGTTCTATGGCTCTTAATTGTAGCAGGTGATCCACCTCTTGTTGTAGTAAGATCTTGAGAGAGGGGCCCCTGAAGAGGGAGGGATGGGTGGGGTAAGAGAGAAAAGGGATGGTGTATCCGAAGGAGACTGACTGTATCACCCACTTGTCAGATGTGATGGTGTGCCATTTGTAAAGAAATGGCAACAGTCGACAGGTGAAGAGTTTGGTAGTATTTGAGAGCTCTGGAGGAGGTAGTATGGTTTTCAGTCTCTTGATAAATGGCTCAAAATTGCTTATCTGGTTGGGGTGGGCAGTTGGAGGTATTATTTTGGGGCCCTTGAGGCTGCTGTCTACCACGGCCACGTTGCTGATATGGCGGGTGATTTGTCTTTGGTAGTAGTGTGTAGGTTGCGGGTACCTTGGCCTCTATCATGGTTGATATCTGTACTGTCTTCTTGTTACAGATGTCTGGATCCCCAGAGAGCATAATGTTGCCCTGGAGTCTTTCACTGAGTGGAGGACCTCATTGGTTTTTGATGAGAAGAGCTACTCTCCCTCAAACGGCAGGTCTTCCACTGACGGTTGGATTTCTCGAGGGAAGGCAGACAAATCGAACCATGAGGCTTGTTGCATGACAACTACCATGGCTGTTGTTCTCGTAGCCGTATCATCTGCATCCAAGGCAGCTTGAGAAGGGCTGCGCGTGATATTACCTGGCCCTCTGAGACAATCGCTCTGAACTGCACCTTCTTATTTTCTGGTATATCAATACAAGCGTTGAACTTTGCATAATTATTGAAATCGTATTTGCTGAGAAGTGCGGCGTAATTGGCTAGCCTCATCTGTAGCATAGCTGATGCGTACACTTTCTTCCCAAGTGAATCAAGTCTCTTATTGTCCTTGTTGGACGGTATGGAATGATTTTGTTGCTTATTCCTCTGCTGAGCCGCATCCACTACCAATGAGTTTGGTGGTGGGTGGGTGAACAGAAATTCTGAGCCCTTAGGCGGGACATTGTACTTGCAGTCTGCTTTTTACAGGTAAGTGGAATTGAGGCAGGTGTTTGGCACAGAAATATTTGCATATTCATTATGGTAATTAATTTATTTGCATATTCAGTATGGTAATTTTAAGAGGCCACGTGTTATTTTACCTCGCATCTGTATGCACACAATACATGCAGAATAGTTCTGGTTTTCACTAATTTTTGGAGAAGCCTTATTTTTTATTAGAATAGAAAGCCAAACATTTCTGCTAGAATAGAAATATTCCTCCAGCTGGAATAGGAATCAATTCACAACTTAGTGAAGATTCTTTGAGCTTCTAAGAGCTGCATGTAAAGATAATGCATGATAACAGTGCTTTGTGTGGTAAATCTTGGCTTCTCTTTGGGTGGTTAAGAGTTAATGATTTCTAAGTAATCCAGTATGGATAAAAGTTGTTCATAGTGATTCATATTAAGCAGTTTATACCAGCACATTTGCTTCAATTTAACTTATTCAAACATGGATGTAAGTTTCTGTATATTTCAGTATTTTTAAAGCAGGGAGGGAGAAGAACGGGATTTCAGGGGCAGCTGCTCTCTTCCCGCGGCGCTCAGCCCTGCCGGCCAGGGAAGCCACTCTCCCTGCAGCCCCGCCAGCCGGGCCACATAGCAACAGCTGGAACTGGGGCCACAGTGAGGCTGCCCAGTAGGGACAGCCTCACCATGATCCCAGCTCCAGCTGCAGCAACCCACTACACCACTCACCCTGCTGCTGAATGGGGAAGTGGGCGGGAAGAGAATTCCTTGGAAACACCCCCAAGGGGCGTGGCCTGGCAATGTGCCACGGCCCGGCAGACAGGGTTCGCGGCCCACCCCCCAGACCTGTGGTTGGGAACTGCGGACATAATGCCTTCAATGATTAGCAGTCACATTGGCCAATACCATAACATCATTCAATTCATGAAAACTTTCATACTCCTCTTATGCCTGAATGTCAAGAACAGAGGCAACCCTTTTCAATAGATCTTGATGAGCCCAGTAATCCTCTGGAGGTTGTTAATAGCCTCCTCCAGAGCCTTGTCTGGCCATGAGGAAGGGGATGCCACAGGATTCTGAGGTCATAGCTGCTCCATGACTTGTGGTGAGGAGTAACTTCTGGCTGATGATGAATGCTGTTCTCCAATGCAATACCCCAGAAGGGTGTCCAAGACAAAAATATAAGAGGGATGCCCTACGGTATCCAGAATGGCCACTGGTATGGGGCTAGGACCCAGCCTCGAATGGACCATTGCCCCTTAGGAGAAGGTGGCCAGTACTGTGACTTGCATGACCCACAGTCCCCAACTCTGTGATGGAGTATCCCCTCTGTCTTTAATGGGATACAGATGAATGAACCTCTGAATCTTAAGAGGAAGAATCTGAAATGTCCAATGTCAATAAGGCACAATCAGTTGGGATATCAAAGGAGCCTTGCCCTTTGATTGCACCAGCCTTTGCAGAAATTAGGGAAGAAACACTACACTGAGTTCCTAATATTAAGAGGTAGGTACCACAGGCATGGGGATTGAGTGTAAACTGCACCACCAGGGATACCAGTATTGAGAGACTAAGGAATTCTCTTGTAGCTGCATACACCTCCAGGGTATTTAGAAGTGGTAATGGCTGAAAAGTCTGTGTCAGAAACCTTCAGGTCCAACACACCTGATGGACCTGGCATAGGTTCCAGAGGCAGCAGCTTTTCATTTTAGCTGAAGAATGTTCTCAAAGTGGGCCACGGCAAACCTGAAGCCAATGAGAGCTATGAGGCTCCGCGGCTATGGACACCTTAGATAAACAAAGCAGTGAGACCCCACCAGCAGCATACCTGTGCGGGCCCATGGCCCACTTTGATCAACACTGAGCTAGAATTCCCTGCAAATGTGACATTGGCCTTTAATGTATGCTTCACCTAAGCATTTCAGGCAGGTGTTGTGACAGTCACTCACTGTCATGAGCCTCAAGAAGCACATGGCAGCTTGAATCCTTGTGATCTAGGGACCATATGCAGAAAAAAATCCTCAAATGGATAACAACCTATCTGATTTTTTAAGCCACTAAAATTTACTAACTATATACATGCATTACTGAAAAGCTGAAAGAGAGAACTCTTCTGGTACTGAAAAGGACTGTTTTGGACAGTGAAAAGGTAATGAAGGGGGCTGGAGTGGCTCTGCCCTCTACCATCTGCATGCAGTGGCATGTGGCAGTAGCTCGAGCCACACAACAGGAAAAAGTTTCTAACAGACAAGCACTGGGCTTATAGACTCCAAGAATGGAATGCACATATGCAATCACCCGAAGAAGAGTCCCTCCTTTTGGGTTATCCTTACCTGTCAGTGAAGCTACTTTAGCCGCAACCTTCTCTGCAAAACCAATTCTGGTATTTAATCCTGTACCAACTGCAGTGCCACCAGCTGCCAGCTCATACACTCTTGGCATGGCTGATTTAATCCTAGCCACACCATATTTAATTTGTTGCACGTAAGCACTGAATTCCTTTGAAAGAGAAAAAAAGAAAAAGAAAGAAAACCAAGAATTATGTAAGAATTGGTAATTTGTAGTTTAATGTCATGTATCCCTTCTATTTAAAAATGACTTCTAAGCAATAGTCTATAATTTGACTATGAAACAGTTTTCATAGGTTAACAGGCTGCTCATGTACTGAACAGTTCTGTCCCTAAGCGTGGAGGGCCAACCAGCATATATTTGTATATAATTGTCTCTTTCCCTCTCCTTTACCTTTCAGAGGCTGCTCATCTTGGGCCCTGTTCTGCAATAAATTCTGAGAGGCTACATGAGTCAGCATATTCCACTCAGGTATGGACTGCAAGATCAAGGAGACTTAGGACTTGTTGCCACTCAAAGTTGAATCAGTTTAACTGGAACTGGTTTAAAAAAATATTTCAGACAGGGCAAAACCTGTGTGGGCACTCAATTTTTAAAAAGTGAAATCTTTACCAAATTAATCTAAAACAATTTTAGCCACGTTTGAATCAAAAGAGCAT
The DNA here is from genome assembly GCA_019425775.1 of Rafetus swinhoei. Taxonomy (NCBI): domain Eukaryota; kingdom Metazoa; phylum Chordata; order Testudines; family Trionychidae; genus Rafetus; species Rafetus swinhoei. The sequence continues at coordinate 151,668,896 of CM033424.1, forward strand.
CCACACAGGAACTAAACTGATTTCAAAACACATTTAAATTAGCAACCTCTATGAGTAGACAAAATCTCAGATTTTGAAAGTATACATCGTTGGCACAGTCTTTCTATGAACTTATAGAATAAGGCCTAAATCTGACTGGATCCTTTGGATGCTACTGCAATAGAGATAACTGCTAATTCAATTTTTAGCTTGACATGGTATCCCTTTATGGGAACTATCAATTGAAAAAAAAAAAAAACACACACACACACACACACACACAACACACACACAACCACACCTGTCAGAAAATATTATTATTACTACCATAAACATTAGAGATCTGTATTTTTTTCCAGCTTGAACATTTGCAGATATTAATAACTTAATGCAAATTTAATAGTAAGAGTTATTAGAGTAATCCACCAAATTCCTTCAATAATATTGGTCATCTGGCAGAAAAGAGAGAGAAGCATATGTAATACTCAAACAACAGTCTACTTTTACTTACAATTTTAAATATATTTCACATTTATTTCTGCAGTCTTGATATAGTCTACTCAAAGTGATTTTTTTTCTTGAAATTCATTGGTTAAAAGAAAGATTCCACACACATACATGTAGGAATAGGTGAAAAATTTGCTCAGCAACTCAAGACAAATGATTGAAAAGCAACACAATGTGTGCACACACACACACACACACACACACACACACACACACAACGCACAAAGGAAATCCCTGAATTTCTGTATGTAAAATACCCAAGAAATATTGTGCATTAATTTTCAGTGAACGTGAACCTATGAAAAAATATTCTGGATCAAGATTTTATTGCTCTTCAATACTTTGTCTTCAATTGCTATGCAAATTCTTCACTTATATGTACCTTGAGGAAAATTATCCATTACCTCCATTAGTTTACAATAATGCTCCAAACAAGCGGGTAACATCGTACAAGGTTATATTGCTTAGTGTTTTATACCTGACCAAGAGAAAGTGGAACAGCATCCTGTGTATGAGTGCGCCCTATTTTTATTATTTGGGAAAATTCTTTGGATTTTTCTTCAAGTGCATCTTGTAGCTTTTGTAGACCAGGTAACAACACTTCATTAACTTCCTGTGCAGCAGCAATATGCATTGCTGTTGGGAATGTATCATTTGAGCTCTGTGAAGGAAGTTCAAGTCACATTATTTACAGACTTCTCTCTAATGTTCATTATAGTACCTGAGTGCTTCACGTAACAGATTTACATTTTAGTGGATTTACCTTCAAAACCTCTATAAGGTAAGAAATTAGTATCCTAGTTTACATGAGGAACTGGGACACAGAGAAATTAAGTGATGTGTCTAAGGTCAAAGAAGTCAGGGCAAGACCCTCCCCATCCCCATCCCACCCCAACTCTCCTAAGCCCAGCCATGGAACCAGATACCCACACACCTTCCCCTCTAAAACCCAGCTGCAGGGTCTGCTCTATGCAGCTTTGTTATTATCCTGCTGGGTAGAGATACTTTATACCTGCAGATAGTGGGAGTGCATAATATAAAGGTTAAATCACTCCTGGAACAACTTGAGTCGTGCCCTTTCCACAGCAGGCCTCCCCTTTACCCTTGTTTTCCCTGTCAGGAAACAGTAACCCTTCCCTGCAACTCCCAGCAGTTATTCCTGACTTTCTCTCAGGCTTTGGCAGCTGCCTCAGTAGGAGGAAGCCTGGTTGCACCATGTGATCGAGCAGGGCCTGCAAGCCTGGGAACCACAGCCCACCCATGCAGGAATTCTGTTTTTATAAGTGCAAGCAAGCAGTAATTTAATATCCATCTAATTCACATCACTTAATTCAATAAAAGCTTTAAAGAAGGGGTCTAAAATTTCAGACCTGAAAAATCCATTTGTGTATCAAATGCACAAAAATAAAAATAGTAAACTCAGAAGAACTTTGGGATTTTTCGAGTAAAAACCACTAGTTGAAAGCTTTATTGTTGGCAAAACAACCAGAAAAATATTTGAAAATGTGAATAATGACCTGGCTTTTATTAACATGATCATTAGGATGCACTGGATCTTTGCTTCCTAGTTTACCTCCCATTATTTCAATGGCTCTATTGCTTATGACTTCGTTTACATTCATATTGGTCTGTGTTCCAGATCCAGTTTGCCACACCACCAAAGGAAAGTGATCATTTAATTTACCTTCAGACACCTATAGAAAAATAAAAATACATTAATTACTGTAACATATAACCACTAGATATTTTGTAACTATAGACCAAATACTGCTCTGTTAAGATGTATTTACAAATGTAACTACTGAAGTCAATGAAGTTTATATATAATTAAAAATAGGGAACTGTGTTCATAATTAGGATGATGAAGGCTGTCATTTTCCCACTATGTTTTAAGAGACAGCATCTTCAAATGCAGCAAGACATTCACTTAAATGTTAAAATTTCCTAGTCTACAGTGTTAGAAATAGTTGAAATGGAAAAGGCCTGTCAAGTTATCTTCTCTCTCTCTCTCTCTGTAGGCTTATTCCTTACCAGTTTGCTTTTCTAGATTTTTCTTCACAGCATTCAAAGTGACTCAGATTCCTCTCCTCTTGATGAGACTAGAGGAACAGTGTTGAGAGCTTCTTTCCCAAGATGCTTGTTAAGATTAGAAGCAAAAGGGTGTCCCCACTAAAGGAAAAATCTGATCAGCTACTACCAGATTCAGAAATTAGTGGGAAGATTTACCACAGGATTCTCTTTTGAAGGCCTGACTGCCCATTTGAACTGAACACACCCTTGGGCACACAGGTCACATTAGTGCTTAGCATGTTTAGGACAACCATCATCTCCGAAATAGCGATATGTAGTTGTTTCTAGCGAGATCTAATTCCATGGGTGTGCAATCCATTCAAATGGGCTTCCCCATTCCTGGCTGGGCATAGAATTTGGATACGAGGCATTTGGAAATCAGTTTCCAGTTGGGAATGATCTCTAGACTGGCGTCAGGCCAGAAAAGCAGTTATCCAGCTCCCATACAAGTAATCCTGTGCTTCCTGCTTCTCCTGAAACCACAAGGCCTAGTGGCATAGCTCCTCATAGTAAAAGAACCAGGCACTATGAACATTAGACTCAACATCAGTAGCATGGTATCAGCTGTCACTTGCTAGCTAAAGCTTCTCCTTTCTATTGGACAGATGTCTTCCAAAATCCTTGCCTGAGACTGTGAGGCTTTCTGCTGAATAACTTCTAGCAGGGCTCCTGGGCAAAGGACAAGTAATAACATTAGGTAGGTAATGATTCTAACTTGTACACAGTGGCAGGGACTGATTTGCTGACACCCTCCAGAGTGGTATTATCGATCAGTCAATCATCCAAGAAGGGAAATATGTAAATTCCTAATCTCTGCAGGTAGGCAGTGCAGAACAGTTCCTCATTTATGTACAACTCTGGACCTTGCTGAGGCTTGTATGTTAATAGGGATACTTCCCAAGCATGGATGTACTGATACAATTCTGTGTGCAGAAATCACCCCTATGTGAATACAGGCCCCAACAAAGTTCAGAGTACAAAGCCAGCCACCTTTCTCTTGAGCATATTTTGACTCAGGTTTTCAAGATCCAAAACTGATTAGAACCCTCCTTTCCTCTTGATTTTCAGAAAAAAGTTTTATTCCAAATATCCTCTGTGCAATAGCACGTGAGCTATTTGACAGTTGAAACTTGATTCCCTGCAGTAAAAGATAGTGCCTGAGAACAATTTTGGTGGAGAGAGTAGGAAGGAGTACCTCTATACTAGAGGTCTTTTTAAAACCTGATCATGTAGACCCCACCATACAATGTTCAGAATTTGGACATCTAAGGTGGTGTGGCAAGGGCCCCTCTTCCCCAAGCCACTACTGGGGAGGCCTCCTCCCCTTAGCCCCCCCAGTTAAGGGTTTTGCAGCGGGTCTCAATGGTAGGGAGCCCGGGCCACGTGACCACAGGCTCCTCCTTAGCTGCCTTTACCTAATGCTGGTCAAAATTGTTCTCTCTGGTTTCTTCCTCTCTGCCTCTCCACCACCTTCCTTTTGTCCTCTCCTCTCCTCTCCAGCCTCCAACTGCTGAGGCTTTTAAAGGCCCTCAGACAGACAGCAGAGAAGTCAGCTGGCCCCAATTAGCCTGAGCCAGCTCCTCCCAGCTGCATCTAATTGGGCTGCAGTTCTCTGCTTCTCTCAGAGAGTAGGAAGGAGTACCTCTATACTAGAGGTCTTTTTTAAAACCTGATCATGTAGACCCCACCATACAATGTTCAGAATTTGGACATCTAAGGTGGCTAGAAGACTTGCATCCTAAAATACGGTAATTACTCGCTTAACACGTGCCCGCTTAACACGTTTTCACGATAGCACGATTTTTGGGGGGGAGGGATTTTTTTAACACGACCGTCCCCGAAATAACACGGTTTCCCCAGCCGGCCAGTCGCCGGCGGCTGCGTGGGGCTTCCCCCGCCTCCCTTCAAAGTGGCGGAGGGTTCGCTGCTCACCGCGCCGCTCCCTGTAAACCCCCTCTCGCCGGACACCTTCCTCCCTCTCTTCCGACCCAGCTTGCAGGCCAGCGGCTGGGTTTCCTCATTCCCCACCACTTGAAACGCAACCCCCACCTTTTCCATTATTTTCAATGGGAAAATTGACCCCGCATAACACGTTTTCACTTAACACAATCATTTTCTGAAACGTATCTACTGTGTTAAATGAGGAATTACTGTATAGCTAATCAGTCTCCAAATAAGATATCCTGGCAAACTACAAAAAGCAGCTGGCTGGCAATATAATCTGTAACTCACAAACACACAAAAAGTGCTGGTGCTAACTATAGGAGGCTTGGGACAGTTCATCTTCCACTGTTGCTATCAAGAACAAGTGGTCTTTGGAGGAGGATTCTGACCTTTTTGAAGTTAGCATCAATGAGACAGACTAGCAGAACAAAGCCTGCAGGCCCCCCCCCGCAAAAAAAAAATCTATGGGTGTCCATGAAGCAGCTTCTTGTTACCATAACTCCTGCCTCAAAGGTAAAAGCACAGCTAATGGTGGGCCCAGTGCACAACTTCATTAATTAGCTCTGATTTCCTCATATTTGCCCTGAATAAACACATGACTCAAACACATGATTCTTTCTGGAGTTTGCCTTCACGGCCAAAGGAAGACAGCACTGAAGACTGCAGATGTGGACTGGTAAAACCTTTCTTGATATTTGAATAAGAAGTTCTTTTGCTCTTTGGAATAATTAGAGTCTATAATGAGAGACTGCTCTGGTTCCAGGTGACAAATCTTAGACCATGAAGGTGTAGTTGTGAGGATATTCTTCTAGAGGAGCTCCCAAAAATAAACAAAACAACAAAAAACAAAGAAAAACGTAGGAATGACCAAGAATTGTGCCAAACTTCATCCCAATACCCTGATTTTAGCCCGATTCTCTCTCATTCTTAGCCCATATAGTTTGTGAACTCTTTAGAGAAAGGATCTTGTATAGCTCAAGAAGCATTTTAGAGGGCTTTACAGATAGGAAAGTCAAGTAAAGAGAAGAGAAAAATAACCTATATTATCTTTTTTAAAATATCAAAATTTGTTACATTTCAGTATCCAGTCAGTTCTATAAAACTTAGAAAACATATGTGGTTAAGCAGATTTCTCAAGTAGGAAAACAGTTTGCTAATACTGATGTGTTACTGTATCAATTTTGGAAGCAGAAGATGTTGATAAACTGGAGAGAATTCACAGTAGAGCCACAAGAATGATTAAAGGATTAGAAAACATGCTTTTAAGGAGCTCAGTCTATTTCATTTAAGAGAAGGTTAAGGGTGATAAAACACACAAGTATTTGATAATGGGCACTTGAGACTACAAAAGTATAACATTATCCACTAGAAATTGAAGCTAGACAAATTCAGACTGGAAATAAGGTGTACATTTTTAACAGTGAAGGTAATTTACCAAGGATCATAGTGAATTTTCCATCAATGCAATTAAAAAAAAAAAAAAAAAAATCAACAATCGATAGTTTTCTAAAAGATACAATCTTGGAATTGTTTTGGGGAATGTTTGAGGTCTGTGTTCTATAAAGATCAAAGCTAGAGGGTTTCAGTGGTCCTTCTGGCTTTGGAATGGACACATTTTTTCAGAATCATTTGCTCGTACAAAAACTATTGTGCACTAAAATAATTTGAGGTATAGTTCTGATGTTTTCAAAACTTTTTTCCTACCTCATCTGCTGCCTTTATAATGGCATTAGCAATCTTCGGATCAAGACCGTAATCCTGATTTACTTCAGCAGCTGCTCGTTTCAAGATCCCAAACGCTCTTATAACTTGAACCTGAAATTTCAGAAATATGTTAATGATATCAACATATATTAGTACAGAAAGTACATGAAGACACAAGGTTTGTATAACTCCTAAATCTAAATCTAGCAAGTGGACAATCAGATGGTCCACAGGATGACGTATGCTGTATGATCCATACCTCCACTGAAATGATGCAGTACAGAAAAAAAAAAATTAAGTACTTTGCAATTCCTTTTCCTTTGTACTTAATGCCTGTTTTGGTGTGTAATGTGGAAAAGGAATCCAAATCCAAAATCTGGACAGATATTGAAAACAATTAAGGCCAGGTCTTTGTTATCTAGTGTGGTTCTGGCTCTTCAGAGTACTTCAGTGACTGAAGTAACAAGTACTAGGTTTAGTGTTATGCTTTGTAGGATGAAGACCTTATTTGCAAGCTCTTTGAAACCTGGATGTAAACTCCAAAGGCATGTGTTAAGGTGCTCCATATCCGTAAGGGTGTGTAATGAGCCTCCTCTGATTTTAAATTGGTGAAACACTGTGAAACCAGGAAAACTTTGCCTTTTTCTACAGGGCTCTGCTGCATTTGCATAGCTTGCAGGTCCCTAAACACTGTGGCTACATCTATACTGCCCTCTCTTGTGCAAAAAAGTATGCAAATGAGGTGAAGCGTGGAATATCGGCGTGCCTCATTTTCATAATTAACGAGGCTCCTTTTTTGCGCAAGAGGCTTTTGTGCAAAACCCCCCTCTCGTGCAAGAGCCATTCTTCCTGAAAAAAAGCGGAAGAACGGCCCTTGCGCAAGAGAGGGATTTTGCAGAAAAATAAGCTGTGGAGACGGCTCCTTTTTGCGCAAAAGCCTCTTGCGCAAAAACGGAGCCTCATTAATTATGCAAATGAGGCAGCGCGATATTCCACGCTTCATCTCATTTGCATATTTTTTTGCACAAGAGAGGGCAGTGTAGACGTAGCCTCATTTAAAATACACATAACCAACCACTTGTTTTACTTCTCCTTGTATTTTCAGAGGAGTTGTTCGTTTGTTCTCTGTGTTGCTTTATCATTTATTTTTACTGTTTTCTGTGTGAAGTATTAAATTGATATCCTGTCGTTCTATCAGGAGGCTCGGCTACACTCAGTGAAGCCACATAAATTAATATAAGAAGTTTTATTGCCAAAGCATACGACACCTCACGGCCTTTACACATTACTAAATATGGGCTTCTCAATGCGGAGAAGCAGGCAATTAAGCAGGCAAGCAAGAATCCAATGCTTACACCCTTCTGCTAACAACAGTCCCGGGCCCTCTGTCCATGCTCTAGAGGGCTGGTAGCGGGCGCTGCTCCAGCATGGGGAATTCCTGGGCATCCACATGGCCTAGATCCACAGGTGGGACTGTCAGTTCAAGCAGCACCTTTTGGCCGTTTTATAACTATTCATTTTTTAGGGGCAAAAACATCCACAGGCAGATTCCAGCAAGAAACACCACTGCTATCCAATTCCCACACATCATGTCCTTGAGCCTAATTATCTCACAGCTTGTTTATGCAGCTAAGGAGGCTCTGAGCCAGCTCATCACCGGTTAGAACCGGCCCACCGCTGGCTCCAGCCGAGCCACTTGCAAGAAATAGCAAGGGTAACTGACAGTCAACCCCAACATATCCTTTGGAAATTGTATAAGCCTGAGTGAATACCTTTTACACTCCTTCCAGTATCAGAAAATATTGTATTAATATTTGCAATTAGGACATGACTATTTCTAGTTGACTCAGATTTGTTTAGCATCTTAATAAAGCTGCACTGCATGCAGATGATATGCATTCAACAGGGATGATTTTGTGAACTGCAGAAGTCCATAGCATAGTATGTTTTAGCAGATGCTTCATTTTTTGATGTAAGCTTTCCCTGAAGATTTAGTGGTCTATGTATGGTAGGAGGAACAGGTTATTAAATTGGGCCTCTGAAGCATATTTTGATGCTTTCAGTTAATGGCCATGCCTTTCTTTATATAGCTATTTTGAGCATACCACATTTTGGTGCGTTTACTAGCTTGAGTTGTTAGAAAGGATGATAAAGTACATGTATTTCAAGGACAGTGATATTTTATTTGATTTCATATTGCATATCTTAAGCAGTGACCAGTTAATTGTGCCTTTTTTAATATTCTTCTTCCATATCTATGAACTGTTAAAAAAATTAGGGTTTTTGTACTGGTACTATGTATCTGTACATTATCTCAATACTGGTGCACATACCAAAATTCAATCCGTCCATGGATGGAAAAAATTAGAGGGAACACTGGTAGGAGGGTAGGCGTTCAGAATGTACTGAAATGGTAATTGTAAAATACCTGTCTGAAACTGGCATATTCTCTGGCAAGTAATGGTGAAACAAGAAGGGAAGGTGTGAATTGAAAACCAACTTGCTCCCTTACAAATGTCAACAATAGGTACTTGAGCCAGGAAAACTGCAGTAGAAGAGTGCTCTAGAAGAGTGTATAAATACCCTAGATGGTAGGGTCATGTTAGTCAGACAGTAGCATAAATGGGTCCTGGAAGAGATCTAGGAGGAGATCCTCTGGAAGAAAAGTGGATCACCCTTAATTCTGATAGCAATTGAGACAAAAAAAGGGTAGAAGTCCAGAATGATTTAGCATTCTCTGTGTAAAAAAAAAAAAACCTAGTGCTCTTCTCACCTCCAATGAATGAAGCCTTTTTCATGTTTAAGGTGACAGCATTTTAGAAAAAAAATGAGGGAAAATAGGTAACTTGGTTAATATGCCTTGTCCCTCTGGGTTTGCCTATCATGTATGATCGGCAGGAGGCATAAAAGGGAAAAAACTGCAGTCGTCTGATGGGGAAGGAGCAGGATCACCAAAGCAGAAGACTGCCAGCAGGACTCCTCAAACAATAGGTGGAACTCCCACCCAGGAGATCTTCACCCCGACTCTACAAGGAGTACGATTAACTCCCAGGGAGACACTCAAGAAGGCCTGCAAGAGATAAGGGCTCCTTGTAAGAAGAAACCAGGGCCTATGTTGGAGCCACCAACTGCAAGTAATTGAGTGTAGTCCAGTTCTTCCATTGTTTCAAAACAAATCTCAGGGATCACCTTTACAGTTCACTTGGGGAATCCCCAGACTGGAAGATGTGTCTGACTACATGTGGGCATAATGACCTCTCCTGTTCATTAGCAAAGGATCTGCTCAGCTGATGTACCACTGTGTTGTGTTTCCCCAGAAGGTAAGCAACTCTGTGGTGAATTGAGTGGAATCACATGTACACCCAGTTTTCAAAGGTGAGCTGTTACCACTACCATGCACTTTGCACAGGGAACATCTTCCAGGTCAAATGGAAGTACAGCAAATTGAGTGTGACAACTGTTTGACAGGAACCTGGGAAACTTTCAATGGTCAAGACATATTGTGATTTGGAAATAAGCATCCCAAGTCAAAGACAGCATGCCAGTTTCCTTGTTCTGTAGAATAACTGATGCTAGGATAATCATAAGGAATTTTATTTTCTTCAGGAATTTGTTCATAGATTTAATAGACCATCTTTTGACTCAGGGATCTGGAATTTATGGGTATAGAAGCCTCCTCCCTTGAAAGCCAATTATATTACTGTATGGCCCCTTTCTGAAGAAGAGATAGGACTTCCCATTGAGTATAATCTTGTGAGAATGGTCCCTGAAGAGGGATGAGAAGGTCTGGGGAAAAGGAGCTCAAGTAAATGGATGGCATACTCCTATTCCACTGTGGGGTGGCAGTGTTAATATGCAGACCAACTGGATTGATGTTATGTAGGTCTAGGCATGTAGGAAGTGTAACAATTGGTAAATAAAAAGGCAAAACAGATGGAAGCTATATTCCCTGTAAGCTGTACAGCTACATGGCAGCACAGCAGGCTATCAAGGGCCATGCATGTGGGGAGAGGTGCCCCTTCCCCATCCTAGCCCCACCAGAGCTACTGCAACTGGGGAGAGGCACCTCTCACCTGGCCCTGAGCTGCAGCAGTGAGAAGGATGGGGGAAGGGTCTCTCTCCTTGGCACAGCCCCGAGGCAGCCTGCACTACAATTTCCTCAACTCAAGCCCCACCCTCAACCAAACCCTCACCTCCCCATACCCCAAGCCTCTCCCCCACCCCTGAGCCCACATGCTGAACCTCTCAGCCCCACCCCTGCTGTACACCATGTCACACCTCACCTCCCTAGTGGTGCACATTACAAAATCCATTCATATATGGATGTGAAAAATTAGAGGGAACCAGGGCTGGCCTTACCATGAGGCGAACTGAGGCGGCCGCCTCAGATGCCAGACTTGGGAGGGGTGCCACTAGGACTCAAGAGTGTAGAAAATTGTGTCTGCTGCTGGTGCATATGTATTCTCTCTGCTCTAGATGCACAGAGATGGTGGAGTGCTGTGCTGGAGGAAAGAGGGCACAAAGAACAGGAAGGTGGCAGAATTGAGACCTTTCAAAGTTTTGGCCCAAGCAAGGAGGCATGGGGGCGTCATTTGAGCTCCCCACCTCAGGTGCCAAAATGTTGTGGGCCAGCCCTGGAGGGAACACTGGATGGAAGAGAGAAGACTGTTATGCAATCCCATAAAAATTCCTGTTTAGAAGAGACAGCTACATGGGATGAGCTCATAGATGCTGAACTGGAGGACAGCCGAGTGTGCCTTCTATAACACCTTTTTTTCCTAGATGAATCTTGGGAATGGAAAGCAAAGTTGTGGAGTCAAAAGGTTGCTGATAACAAAATACTGTCATTTTGTTGCTGGACTGTTGATTCTAAGAAATTGGAGTATTGCCTTGCAATTCTGAAGATTGTCATAATTTTTCTCAGAGAACAGAGTCGGACCTTCCTTTTCCTATATTGTCTGTTGAACTTCAGCAAATAGTCAGAAAGACCATAATAATGAATACCTTATCATAGCAATGATACCATAATTCAAGCTGGATACAGAGGACCACATTTCATGGTCAGTGTGGTGGTGATGGAGTGACTGCCCTCGTATACCCGAACATAATGGCGGGCAGCAATGGGGACTCTCGAGCCATCCTGACAGGTACCGTTGAGGAGAAAAAAAATCTCCAACATCTGTGTATGAGGTCCTGTCAAGGCTGTTCCCCACTCTGGCACTTCAAGTGCAAGGCCCACAAGAGTCCTTAAAAATACTCTGCCCCTAAAGTCTTCTGCTAAAAAAACAAAACAAACCACTCCCCAGGGTCACAGACTCCGAGACTCCCTAACCTTCGATGGTACGTTTCCACCACCCAAATGCAAAAACTCCCTTTTTTAAACCCAGGAAGACACACTTGGGAATTTCTTCCTATGGGGTTACCCCAAGCTCTTTAACCCTTGTTCATGAAAGAACTCAAAAACAAACTGTAATTTCTTAACAGCAGATTTTCAGTCTCAAGCACATGCACACAGAACCTACTGCTTTTTAGGACACAGGAATCAAATCATAGTCTTAAAAAAGGTGATTTTATTAACAAAACAAAGATAACATACTTGGTAAAGCATACTTGGTTGCTAGATGTTACAGAGCAACTAAAAAAAGATTTAAGCACTGAGAATGGCTTCCCTGGGATTCAGTTTCAGTTACAATGTTCGGGGGGAGAATTAAGTCAGCAGAGAGAAGTCCCACAAACCAAGAAACCTGATTGCCTCAAACTACACATTCCCTGTCTACTCACATCTATTGTTACATGGATCTGTCCTTCTAGATATGAATATAGCTGAAAACCCCATGTCTGGCTACCAAGGCTTACTTCATCTCTCCCTCTCAGCTCCTGCTCAGAGAAGACTGAAAACAGGCAAAACCTGTTTAATTTCAAATTTTTCATGATCTTCACACTGGCTGTCTGGGCTCCCTGCCAACATTTCTTGGATACAAAGTGTTCTGGGTTTAATCCTGTACAGGCAATTTTGTTACTGAATGCTGGGATGTCTAGAAAAGGGTAGTACCGCTCCCATCCATCACAGGTGCGCATATACCTACAGTGGAATACATATGTACAGTCACGAAGAAGAATAAGACCTTGATGTGAGGATTGAACCTTCCAAGCATAACTGAAAGCTGCTGTTAATCTTGTGTTCCTAACTGGTTTCTAGCAAAACTATAAGGAAAAGTAACTTATGTTTCTGAGAGCTTATACTGTAAAAAAAATAAATCAGAAAGCAATGTAGATTCAAGTTACTTACTGGCATTTTCTCAGTAACACCACCTATCTTGAAGTTCATTGTAGATCTCACAGTCTGGGCACCATAATACTTGTCATTTGGGACCTTTAGTTCGCCAAAGGTGTCATATTCTATTCTAAATGAGTCTTGAGTGGCCTGAAGAAGGGGAAAAAAACAAAAACATTTCTTTAGAAATAAAATAAAGGTCTCACATATAGTAAATGAAACAAGATAACCCCACAAGAGAGTGGGGAGGGGGGGAATGCTACAGATGGCCATGAAATAAATTTTTAACATTGCAGCCCCCCCCATTTTTAACTTTTTTTTATTTTGAAGCACTCATTTCTACACTAGAGAAGAATCAAAAGTGTTAATATGTTTAATACATAATTCAGTACTGGATCATGGTCAGCCAGTAATAAGTGGTTTGAGAGAAACAAGGCTTCTTCTGCCTGGTGTATGAAGTAATTCATACTTATGAAGCATTCAGTTTCTTTTAACCAACTATCAATTCACCCCACAAAGTATAGTCACCTATTCTGCAGCTTCAATTGCAAAAGCTGAAAGTACATACAGATCTGGACTTTGTATGACATGTATTTAGAGAAAACTCAGTCTAAAAGTTAATATTGTTTTGGGACAAGAGAATACATTTTATCTAAGCCAGAGGATACCAGAACAGTTTTTACTGTTAATAACAGAACAGGTTGAAACTCTCTTAACCGGGATTCTCTAGGCTGGCAACATCTGGACCATGCATGTTCCAGGACCAGAGTGTCTCAGTGGAGGGCTAGCACCTGGGAGCCTGCAGGGCAGCAGAGGCTGACAAAGCAGTGTGGGCCAGCAAGAGTGGGGAGCTGGCTGGGAGGCTGGCGGTAGGCCCAGGGCTGGAGCAGGTGGTGGCAGGGGGGCCAGAAATAACCTCCTCTGGTCCAACAAAATCCCTCATCTGGGAACTGTCAGGTCCCAAGGGTGCTGGACCAGGAAGGTCCAGCTTGTAGTTCTACAGTAAGAGGAAAATGCCCATAACTAAATATTCCACATATATAATATGGTTCTGTTACAATATTTTATATAGCCAGGAGCAAACATTTAGTTGACTTAATTGTATATTGAAGAGTTTAAGTATTTTGTTGTTGTTGTTGTTGTTTTTAACATTTGTTGTGGCCAGATAAAACCACATGAGATTCCTCCAGGTAAATCATGACACAATTTGTCCTCCTTTGGCTCAGCTAGAACCAGCAGTATTTTTCTCTGAACGGAGCACCATCCATCCATCTCAGTCAATAATGGTTGCCCTCTTAGTATTTGGGGAGAAAAAGGAATCCTTTATTGAGGAAAATGTAAAAAAGGACCCATGCTTCTTACTTGAAGTATCATCTAGTTCAGTGGTTCTCAACCTCTGTCCCATGGGCTGTTTGTGGTCCAATCAGTACACAGCTGCAGCCTATATGACATCCTTAGGACCATACAGGTAGTATATACAACATGTGGCTGCGTCCCATGTAACACCAGAGAGCTGCATATGTGGCCAGCAATGGTAAACAGGTTGAGAACCACCGATCTAGCTCCTCTTAGTTTTCTTTATCCTACTCAATTTGCATAGATCATTCACATATGCTCTTGATCTAGCATCTACTGAACATTTTCTATATTTACTTTTACTACTGCCAATGCTTCACTAGGGCAGTGACTAAATTTACCCTTTGAATTCATAAACATGCCAGGCACTGATATCTAAATTAGCCCTGTAGTATCTGTAACTGGTATTTGGTTTCACAAATGCCCAGAAGCATTATCTGGGCACTTAAATGAAGCAGCCAAATTTGAAGCCATCTCCAAGAGACAACTGATGGAATGGAATATAGCTTTAATACTGAAATCATTATACCAACGGCTAGTCCTCAGAACCAGATATACTCAAAGACGTAAATTCATTTTGACTATCTGTGATCTATTATAAATTAACTCCAAGTTACCCTGGTGCAGAACCAGTTGCTCAAAACTTGCAAAGTTCCAGTGTCAACAATGGGAGAAATTAAAATAAGTTAACGGTTAAGACTGATGACAGCTAACAGGCCACTGATCTATGAACTATGGAGTTACCGAGTATTAATTCAATTACTGTCATCAGAATGCACGTTTCACAAATAAAAATTATGAAGTCTTTACTGTAGAAGCAATTCCCTTGATTTAAGCATCATCCAGTGTTTAACGATCACTTTTGACAAACAGCCTTCAACAATTCAAAGAGTAATTTTTTTCCTGTGTTCCAAAATATAGGAATCACAACCAATCAGATCATTGGTCCGTAAAGTCAGCATCCTGTATCTAGCTATAGTCAATCCCATATGCTTCCGACAGGCAAAAAGGCCAATAATGCACACTTAATTATGCAAGTCTGTAGAAGCAGGGTACAGAATTTCTTCCTGATTTAATCTAGATTAACCTAATGTCCATGTATCTACAAACAGTTTCACCTAAAGAAATGCAAATGTTTTTTAAATCTATTACGTAACTGTGTCCTGTAGCAGTAAATTCCACAAGCTATGGACACTGCATATAAAACACATGCACATGTATTGTTTTTGGTATTTAGTTTGTCTGCATGCCACTACTTAAAACTAAATATCCTGATCCTACTCCCCACTATAGGTCTTACACAGTTCTCCAGTGGCATAAGGGAGCCAAACAGCCTTCTGTGTGAGGCTGTAACAGAATCATGGCTAGGGTGATTATGAGGATGGATCAAAATTAATTATGTTTTTTAAAAGCAGAAATGCTATTTTTAAAATCAATTAAATATATCATTAAAAATAAACCTATTTGAAACTGCATATGAAACTAGAAGATTTACCTGGTGTTGCTCAAGTCCTTAATTTCTGTTTTTTGGAAAATAAAATGAAAATGTACATGCTTCATTTAAATCATTGCTCAGGGATGGGGATGAGTGATTCAGTATGTAGGTTGCCCGAGGAAGACAAGACTACCCCAGCTCTCTCACTGCTGCAGCTTTGGGACAGGTGAGAAATGCCTTTTGATGGCCACTAAAGCTCCACTGGGCACAGGCAGGGCAGGAGTGCATATCCCGCTACTCGGGCAGGTCCAGATTTGTCCGCCCCCATGGTTCCCAACCAGAGTGAGGAATGCAGCCAACTGTGCACTTTCCCCATATCCCCTGATGAAGGGGAACAGCCAGCTATGTTGCTGTATAAACTGGGGAGGGAGCTTCAGCCCTCTCCTCCCTCTGCCCTCCCCAATGGGCACCTGGGGGGTAGGAGGCTTGAAGCTGTGGCAGTCCCGGATGGAGAGGGGGCTCATGCCTCCCCCAGCCCGCCAGTCCCTTTCACCTGTCTGGTGATTCTCTTTTCTGTATGGTTTTATGAGACGCAATCCCATTCCCATTTTCCTGGCACAACCAAACCCTTACCTTGCTTTAAGTTATGGTAAAAAGAAGCTGTATACTGAATTTGGTGGTCCTAGCTCTTACTGTTTAGGAGGAGTTCTTGAACAGACAGACACACAAACAGATAGACACACAGAAAACATTTCTCAAACACATTATGACAACATAAATTAAAGTTTAAACTTGTAATATTAGAATCATTTAAATTAAATAAAAATATTCAAGCAGTATATTTGCTGTGAAGTTTTAAAGAAAATCAAACTAAAAAAATTGGTGGAAGTCACTGGATAAGCATATCAAACCAGTGTTTGCTGAAGTACTAAACCAGCTTTTGACAACCAACACTCTTCTAGGGATGCAAAATCCATTTTAAAAAGTTAACTGGTTAAATGTTATGTTACATTTAACCAGCAAACTGGGATCCCATGGGCCAGGGGCCACTCAGCCCAGATGGGCCCACTGCGCCACAGCCCGGCTGCTGGTTAACTGCTTACCCGAGAAGAATCACCAGATAAGGTGATATCAGTTAACCCTTTACATCCCTACTCTCTTCTGCAGGTAAGGCAAGAATACTTTCTTCATTTCAGTTTATTTACCTAGTTTACTTCAATTACTAGTTAATTCAAAACTGAGACACTAAGAGTTGAAAAAGCAGTCAAGTGGCCTTCCTTTTCCAATCTATGAATAAAAATGAAGTCTGAAAGGATGTGCGCTACTTCTAAAATCCTGAAGGACATGACAACTAGAAAAAAAAAAATCAACTTACTATAGTTTATATGTCCTATGCTTAATAAACCAGTGAGTTTTAAATGTAATACATGTTTTGATAAGAAAAAGTGTTTCCATAACCACACTATGCCCTCCCCGCCTCCCCTCAACCAGAAGACTCCCTGGCTGGACTCAGCCTAATCCCGCACCTGCCTGGAGGAATCCTGGACTGACCACAACCCCATCCTCCACCTGCTCAGAGGAACCCTGGACCAGCTGTAACCTTGCCTCCCCTCACTTCCCCAGACTCAACCCAGCAGTATTTGCTACTCAGCCACCCTGAAACCTTTGATCGGGTATATCAAAAGCATCTTGAATAAACACTTTTCCCTAGAGCATGCTGGGTCTGGGGAAAGAAAGGGAGGAACGGCTGCAGCCAGCCCATAGCTCCTCTGACAGAGAAAGGGTCATTCCCAGGACTCTGGCTGAGGGAAGGAGGTAGGGAGGTTTTGCAGCTCCGGCCACAGGGGCATGACTGAAAGGAGCAGAGCCCAGAGCTAGCCTTCCCCAAGGGGAGTGCCACACACCCATGCCTGCAGCCCACCCAAGCAATTTAAAAGGGCTGCCAATACTGTAGCTCTTTTAAATTGCCTGGCCTCTAGGTAGTTGCCTCTCCCCCCATCAGCCCCAGTCAGTGGGATCTAAGCCCTACATCTCTCAAGTTATTAGTAGAGATGTGACAGTGTAAATGTGTACATAGTTAACCAATGAGACTGAGCTCATTGGTTAACCTTCATGATTACACACAGACCTCCCCTCCACACTGCTGCCTCTGATACAGAGCAGGGAGAAGGGGGAGAGGTGGCTCCACAGAAGCCAGTGTGTGTGGGGAGCCAGTTTAAAAGCCAGCTCCCTGTGTGCACTGGCTCCTGGTGAGCCGCCTCCCCTCAGTTTATAAACAAACATTTCAGTGGTTACACATTTCCCTAAAAAAATGTATTTTAACATCCCTAGTTATTAAGCCAGTGTAGGGGGCAACTTCCACTGATGGGAGCAACATTTTAGTGTAGACACACAAAGTTAAGTCAATGTAAGCTGCTTGTATGTAATGCAGTAGTGTAGACCAAGTCTAGATCATGATTAAAATCTGTCCTACTTCAGCTTTTCTTTGTCAAAGCGGCTATACAAATCTGTTAGTTCCTGATCTCAACTTGCTGGCTTATGCTTCCTGCAAGGCCCAACTCAAAATTAACATCATCTTCTACCCTATAAAATAAAACCCAGCTTCTCAATAGTCCTACTCACATGTCCTCTGGCCAAAAACACATTTCAAAGTTTAAGTAATCTAAACAAATATAACTGTACAGGTTGAACCTCCCAAATCCTTTACTCTCTGGTCTGGCAACATCTGTGGTCTGGAAGGAAAGACAACAGATGTTGCTGTACAAGAGAGCCAGCTGGGAGCACGAACCAGCTGGGAGCCCTCCGGGTGCTGGGGAGCCCCAGCTGGGCTGGCAGGGGCTGGTGCTGAGGTGGGTGGGGAGTCCAGCCCTGTGGAGCCCCAGGCCAGGGAGCCCCTGCAGCAGCTATGGGGAACCCAGACAGCACAAGGCCAGTGTGGAGTGGGGAGATCCCCAGCAGGAGTGGGGCTGGCAGCAGCTGAGGGGGATCCCCAGCCCAGAACACCAGTGGCAGTGGGGCCAGTGGGAAGCCCCGGCCCGGTCAGGAACCCCAGCGGAGAGGGGCTGGCAGCTGCTGGGGAGAATCCCAGCCCAAGGAGGCTGACTCTCCCTAGGCTCCGGGGACACCCACAGCCCAGAGAGGAGTCTTGACCTCCCCTGGTCCAGGACCACTCAGGTCTAGGGTGGCAGGAAATCCAACCTGAACTTTTATCCTC
Organism: Rafetus swinhoei; assembly: GCA_019425775.1. Taxonomy (NCBI): domain Eukaryota; kingdom Metazoa; phylum Chordata; order Testudines; family Trionychidae; genus Rafetus; species Rafetus swinhoei. The sequence continues at coordinate 151,687,379 of CM033424.1, forward strand.
TAGCTACTGAGTGTTTTGATATTAAAACTCATTGCATCATAATGCAATGGAAAACTCAACTCTATCATAAATTGAGTAGAAGCTCACATTACAGTACAAGTTTCTTAGCAGAGCTCAATATGTTACTTATTAGATCTTTACTGAAAAATGTGATAGGAAAACATGGGGGGCAGGATACACAAACAAAACTATCAGTGATGACAGGCCAGTGATTTGTAAGTTACATGTCTGTTTGTTTTAAGTTAAATATTGAATTCCAATTCCCCCAGGTTATTGTCATTTGGTTTATTCGTTAATTTGGACTGTGCTCCTTTGAGACTGCAAAAATACAGAAGCAACACTTTACAAAGCCAGTTTTAGCTTTGTAAAGCTAAAAAATGTCAGGTCACTTTTTGCTGGAAGCTTTTGACATTTTATGAGGGCCTGGAAAGTGATATTGCAAGAGGCTGAAACCCGAGGTGCAGTTTCCTCTCTCTGCATATCTGAGAAGGAGGGAATGTTAAATCAAATTTGCAACCCCATATTTCCATAACATGTGTGTTTAGACTGCATCATGGCCTCCACTTACCCTCTGTGCACAGTCCGTTGCAGTAAACGTGGGGGGGGTACGGGAGAAACATGCATCACACTGCTGTGCAATTCAGAGGGTTTTCCGTGGCCCAGCCCCAAGAAGAGCGATGCCACGCGTTAGAGCATTTTCCATCCGAACCTGTCTCCACAGCTGCGGGCTCCTAGTGATTGATGTCCCGGAGCCGTCGATGGCCCGAGCGGCACAAGAGTTGGACGCGCGCAAGAGGGTACTTGGGCCCCGCATCCTGCTCGGCCGCTTCTATGAGCAAGACCGACGCGCTGCTCCTTCTTGGCGCTGGCGGGACGCGGGCGAGGCTCGGGGTCGCCCGTCACCGCGGGGTCCAGGCGACGCTCCACTAACGCAGCTGCGCGGGACCCGGCGGGACTCAGGGAACGGGCCCAGGGTCCCAATCGGGTCCCACAGACCGGCCCGGCGCGGAGTGGGAAGAGACCGCGGCCTCGCTGCCCCGGGGCCGGCCCGGACGCGCCCCCTCATCTCCTCCCCGGCCTACCGCCCTTGGGGGAGAGACGGTTGGTGGTGGCAGTTAGAGGTCACCGCCCCGTGCCCGCCGCGTGACCCCGGGCGCGTCCTCACCATGCCGGCGCGCGGCGGGCTTCGCGGCTGAGGCTGGCACAGGAGGGCGGCGCGCGGCTGAAGCACGAGGCGGCCCCGCGCGCTGCCCAGGCGCTGAAGAGGCCGGAGTGAACGGTACATGGTGAGGGTGGGAGAACAGAAACCGCGGCGAGGCGGGGGAGAGGGAGGGGCAAGCTACTTTCTGACAGCAAGTGCCGTGGCATAGGGGAGGCCCCGCCTCCACTCAAGCCAATCAAGAGCCGGGAGCGGACAGCCAGGAGGCGGGCTCGCCCAGGTGAAAGCCAATGGACAAATTGAAAAAAGCGCGACAAGGGGCGAGGCCGCGTCCTATCCCCGCCCTTTGCACCGCGCTTGGGCGCTATTACGCGTGCCTGAGGGGAGCCGAGCATGCGCATGAGCGACTCTGAAGCCGCTGCCTTTCTCTGGAGTGGAGCGGGCGAGCTGCTAAAGCCCAAGGGAGCGGGGTGGTCTGTAGAAAGCTGCTCCCTTGTGGGAAAGTGCTGCCGGTCGCGCTTCTGGTTAGCACGCTGGCAAGGAACTGCTCCTGTAAGACAGGGCTACCAGCCGCAGTCCCATACAGTGCTCCGCCCAGACCTGCTCCGTGCAGGAATGTGCTCCTGGCGGCAGTTACTAGCAGACTGGATTGTAAAAACGGCTGTTACAAGACCTTGTTACTGAGAGTAGCACAACTCTACGAGGAGCAGTCACATACTTATGAAGTGTAAGAAACTTTTATTGTAAAACGCTAATACCAGACCTAGCCAAATCCCATAGACCCAGTGATTGTTACCATGGTTCAGGCTTCTCTCCCAGTGCATAAGAATTACTTCTTGTGTCTTGCTTACAACACTGGTGTTTGCTTTTTTTTTTTGCAGGAATTTTACACTGTTGACTTGTATTTAGTTTATTGTCCAAAACACTTGCAAACCCCTCTTAATGTGTTATCATTCTCTAAGCAGAGGCGACTGGTGAGAGGAGACCTGAAGGGCTGGGCAAGGGCTAGGACAACACCTGTTCCCTCCCCTCTGTTCCTCTGCCCTTGCCCTGCCCTATGGGCAGTACTTTCCAACCTGCTTGGCACTCACCAAATTATAGCTTCAGCTAGGTTACATTAATATAAGAAACGTTAGTAAAGTCAAGATATACCATGTCAACCTCTCTGCTCCTCCCCCTGCATCCATAAGGTTTATTACCTTGTCCAAACTGTCAGCTGTCTCCAATTGTTTTTCCCCTTGAACTGCTTCCTATGGCACCTTACCTACCACCTCCATGAGTTGGGTAAAGTCTGCCCCCTTTAAATCCAATGTCTTTATTTTGCTGTTTGCCCTCTTCCCATTACATAGTATCATGAACTCTGTAATTTCATGATCACTTTCACTCAAAGCGCCTTCCCCTTTCACATTCTCAAACAGTTTGTCATAACCAAATCTATAGCAGCTTCTCCCCTAGGTGCTTTCTGCACTTTCTGAAATAAAATATTGTCTCCAATACATTCCCAGAACTTGTTGGGTAATCTGTGTCCTGCTGTTCTATTTTCCCACCAGATGTCTGAATAGGTGAACTTCCCCCTTTACCATGAGAACATAAGGTTGTTATGTGCTGACTTGTCCTGATAGGTACACACTTGTATCTGATGTACCCAGCATATTTTTTTTGAGATGAGAAGACCATATCTGCATGCAGTACTCCAGATGCAGGTATACACCATGAAGTTATATAGCAGTAATAAGATATTATCTGTCTTTATTGTCTATCCCTTTTTTTAATGATATCCAACAGTCTGTTTGCTTTTTAGACTGCTGCTACACATTGAGTGGATGTTTTCAGAGAACTATCCTCAAAGAGCTCTTTCTTGAGTGTTAACATTTCTCCATTCCTGAGACTTTCACTCTCCTCAAAAGCGCAAAGGCTGTGAGACCAGGGATGGGACTGGTCTACTATGTCCTGGAAAGTCTCATCTATGTACCTCTCTGCCTTCCTTAGCTCCTCCAATTCATCCACCATGGTCTCCAAAGCCCATACAAGGTCCCTGAGGGCCAGGTGCTCCTTGTACCTGCATATAGGGCTGGTAATCATACATGCTACATTGGATGCAATGAATAGGATAGTCTCTGCTCTTGGTGAAGGGCTTCATCCTGCACTCTCTTCTTATTCCTACAGCTTGTCCTTTTCAAAGTTTTATTTTTTTTAAATCAGTTTGTTTTGTTTTTATTTTAAAGAACTTTAAAGACTGTTAAGTATTCAGTGTATCTAGCCCCTTTAAGGGCACATCTACATTACATGGAAGAACTCAGGAGACTGCTGCAGTTATAAATGGGTTTGTCTGTGTGATGTAAAATCTGCTGCTGCTGCATCTGCAGCTTGACATAGACAATGAGTATTATGTAATATTTCCAAACCCAATAAAGTCAAGTTATCTAAAAAAAAATCACACAATACAGCTTAAATCTCTGCTCCAGGACTCTCAGATGTTGCTGGACTAGAGAGCCCAAGCACTGAGGTTGCTGGCAGTTGGGAGCAGAGCCAGTAAAGCAGGAGTCTTAAACTCAATTTACTTAGGGTCAGTGCTCAAATTATTTGAGCTAAAGAGGATGAAATTAAATCAGGAGTAATGTAAAGTACTTCACTTAGGAACAAACAATCAGTTTCATACATGGACACAATGATAGTGGTGTATTTTTTAAATGTAAAACTGTTGTTATTATTATAAGACATATACAGGAACATTATATTTTTAATTTCAACAGTTTTGGAACAGTACACATTTGCACATACTTATAGATAGTTAAAAAGTCTCAAGTAGCCATGTTAGTCTGTACCTTGTGCATTGTTATTAATACTTTTTACTGTATTGAAGTATAGAGTAACATTGCACTTCTCTAGTTCTCATTTATATAATCAGAAGTCTTATTTGCAGAAAACTTTTCACAAAATCACTGTAAAAATGTACATTTTAATTACCTAACAGGACTAAGCACACTTGTTGAATCTGTACTGTTTATTCTCATCACTCAGATTCTTTTCAGTAATTTCCTCAGGAATGCAAAACACATGTGCCCACTTCTCACAAGAATCATACTGCACCTTTGATAGTACATGAGAAAACTAAATTAAAAAGTCACAATTATACAGATAATTTTGATAAAATGGTAAAATTTACAAAATAATATTCCTTCAGCATATAATCCCCGCTGAAGATGACTATGAGCATTAGTGGAAATACTTGCTAATGTAAACTTTCTAACCGTCAGAGTGGTTAAGCACTGGAATAAATCGCTTAGGGAGATTGGGGAATCTCCATCACTGGAGATATTTAAGAACAGGTTAGATACATGTCTGTAAGGGATGAGCTAGATGGTGCTTGGTCCTGCCGTGAATGCAGGGGACTGGACTTGACAGCCTCTTGAGGTCCCTTCCAGTTTTAGTATTTTATGAGTCTATGAAATTTATTACAAAAAACATGATCCTTAAACAGTTATTAAATTGGCACAATATGCAACTGGTTACATTTTTGGCCACCAACTTTGTGCTTGCACTGCTTGTGTTTTTCTCATTAGACTCCAGCCCGAATACAAAATTGGTATCCACATCTAAATCTGCAAAAATGAACTGCATATATCCGTATCCGTGGATGTGGATTCCCACAGATACAAATCGGATATCTGTGGATTTGCAGGGCTCAATTTCTCGTAGCTTTTTTGTTTCTTACCATCCTTCCAGCTGTACTTTTTTTACTGCAAGTCACAGAATTGCAGTATAAACAATACTCCTCTACTCTCTGGAAAAAACGAAAGATGGACAAAGCATGGTTACATTGTAAATTGTAAATAGAATTCTTGATTTATTCAGTAGCATTAATTCCATTAAAAATTAACTCTTTTGCAAACTTTTCCTTTGTGTGTGTGGGGGGGGGGAGGGGAGTGTTCATGGGTCAAAGTATATTTGGAGCTCCAGCCTATATTTCTATCCATTTTGGTTTATTGATGGTGGATATAATGGTATCCAAAGAGATTTCCCTGCTGTATCTATAGCACCTATTCACTCCCATCACATTTTTAACAGTACTTCCAGATATTATTCATGCAGAATCACCACTATAGAACTAATTCTGTTATAATATGTTAGAGTCCCACTAAGAATGTGGCACAGTTTCTGTAACCTGACTCTTTTATTTTAAAAAAATGTATTTTTCTTCTGACTGCATTTAGCGTCTTTTGTGTGGTCTGCACTCTGCTGATGTCTTTAAACTGTAGATATGTTTCTGCAAACTAATTACACTTCCACTTAGAAAAAATTTAACTCGTGTATCACTATTAACAATGATGAACATTATAAAAATAGTTGACTTCTGGCACTGAATACCTTGAGGATTAGTGGTCCACAGTGGAACCCATCCGTTTATCTGTTGTGTTCTATCATTTTTGTTTTCCAATCCCTGTTGGTGTTTCGTTTCTTTGAAAGAGGCAAGACCTGACATTTGAGGGATGTACAGTAGCCAACTGTATAACAGTGCTTTCTTTTTTGTTGCACTGTTATACAGTGCAGGTTTTTTTTGTTGCAGTTTCTCAACATGTTTTGTAACCCTTTCTTTTTCTACCTTGAAACAATCAAATTAACACATCTATTCACTCAGTTTCATATAATCGTATCAGTGCTGCTACTAACTTCCTATGACTCATGCTATGTGCTAGTGTTTTCTGGCCACTTTCAATGAAGAAGTTGGCCATGATCAGATTTCACAAGTTGACTCAATGTCCATTATGAAGCACAATCTTCCTCAGTGTCACTAGTTTTTAAAACAGCTTGCACAATAACTATACATGTGATCAGGGCCGGCTTTAGGAAGCATGGGGCCTGATGCGCGGGGCCGGCGCCGCACATGCACCGCGCACCGGGCGGGAGCCACGCATGCGCCGCGCGCCCGGGTGTGGGGCCCTCTTAGGCGCAGGGCCCCACGCATAGGCGCGGGGCCCGATTCAGGGGAATCGGCCTAAAGCCGGCCCTGCATGTGAACTATGAAACTAAGTGTCTAGAAAGATCACCTCCAATACCTCAGGAATTGTCTTTCATGCTTTATTTTATTGCCCAGGGGATCAATTATTACCAGCTCTCTAGTTTCCATGAGTGCTATCTGTAAGTGAACATTTATCCACATGGTATTTGGAATATGATGATTTCAACAGCTTTCTAATTATTTTTGTAAACATCACACACAGATCTTATCAATTGTAAAAATACAGCAGTGCAGACTATATTTACATTGCTGATAGAATTATAGCAAGGGTGAGCAATAATTTTTGGTGGGGGGCCACTCCAAGATTTTGGAAAGTGGTCAAGGGCCACACTTTTCTGTGGAGGGGGTGCCAGGTCTAGGATGGAGGTTAGATGCAGAAGAGTGCATGGACTACGGGACTGGGGCACAGGAGACAGTGTGAGGTCTGGAGTTTGGGTGAAGAAGGGGGTTGTGATCTGGGTCATGAGATTGGGGTGTAGGATCTGGGAGGGTGTTTGGGTATACTTGAATTGATTTTATTCGCTTTTAATCTATGAAACCCTGTTTCTTTAACTCATTAAGTAAAGGTGTGTAAATTCTAATTTAATCAATTAGATTGTTATTTATAATTGTTGTTTTGGAGTTAGATCCAGATTATTACTGGAATAATTTTGTTCCTGGAGACTCCCACGGCACACCATTAAGTGTGTACAGGGCCAGCCAGGTGGAGGCACTGCCATTGTATATTCCTTTAGGAGCAAGGGACTGCAGCAAGGGGGTAGATAGGGAATCCCCAACTAAACAACATTGCCACTGGGGTACTCAGGATATCTTTTTATCTTAAAGCTATCAGGCACCTAGGCATACAGGTGAGCGTGGCATGCTGCCGCATAACCCAGGGAGGAAAAAGCAGGTTACACAGGGGTCGGGAAAGAGTCCAGAGAATCCCAGCCTGCCAACCATAGATTCTCCATCCCTGCCTTAGAGGGACCTCCTCATACAATTAGGCAACATCAGTATATTGGATATTGGGGTGGGGCAAGTGGGGAGGTTTTTCATTACTTTTGCATGGCTGGATATTATACCCTCAAGAATGCAGCACTATAAAGGACAATCCAGGAAACTACAGACCTGTCAACCTTACCTCAGTCCCTGGAAAAATCATGGAGGGGATCCTCAAGCAATCCATTTTGAAGCACTTGGAAGAGGGGAAAATGATCAGGAATAGTCATCAAGGGCAAGTCATGCCTGACCAATCTGATTAGCTTCTATGATGAGGTAACCGGCTCTGTGGACATGGGGAAGTCAGTGGATGTGATATACCTTGACTTTAGCAAAGCTTTTGATATGGTCTCCCACAGTATTCTTGCCAGCAAGTTAAGGAAGTATGGATTGGATAAGTGGACTGTAAGGTGGATAGAAAGCTCAACTGGTAGTGATCAATGGCGCAATGTCTGGCTGGTGTTCGGTTTCAAGCGGAGTGCCCCAAAGATCGGTTCTAGGGCCGGTTTTGTTCAACATCTTTATTAATGACCTGGATGAGGGGATGGATTGCACCCTCAGCAAGTTTGCAGATAACATTCAGCTAGATACTTTAGAGGGTAGGGATAGGGTCCAGAGTGACCTAGAGAAATTGGAGGATTAGGCCAAAAGAAATCTGATGAGGTTCAACAAGGACAAGTGCAGAATCCTGCACATGGGACGGAAGAATCTCAAGCATTGTTACAGGCTGGGGACCAACTGGCTAAGTAGCAGTAGCAGTTCAGCAGAAAAGGATCAGCGGATTACAGTGGGTGAGAAGCTGCATATGAGTCAACAGTGTGCCCTTGTAGCCAAGAGGGCTAATGGCATATTAGGTTGCATTCAGAGGAGCATTTCCAGCTGATCTAGATAAGTTATTATTCCCCTTTGTTTAGCACTGGTGAGGCCACATCTGGAGCACTGTGTCCAGTTCTGGGCCCCCCCACTATAGAAAGGATGCAGACGCATTGGAGAGGGTCCAGCGGAGGGCAACCAAAATTATTAGGGGGCTGGAGCACATGACTTAGGAGGAGAAGCTGAGGGATTTGGGCTTATTCAGTCTGCAGAAGAGAAGAGTGAGGGGGGGATATGATAGCAGTCTCAACTTCCTGAAGGGAGGTTCCAAAGAGGATGGAGAGAGGCTGTTCTCAGTGACCGATGGCAGAACAAGGAGCAATGGTCTCAAGTTACAGTGGGAGAGGTCTAGGTTGGATATTAAGAAAGACAATTTCACTAGGAGGGCAGTGAAGCACTGGAATGGGTTACCTAAGGAGGTGCCAGAATCTCATCCCTAGAGGTTTTTAAGTCCCAGCTTCACAGTGGGTGGGATGATTTAGTTAGGGTTGGTCCTGCTTTGGGTAGGGAGTAGGACTCGATGACCTCCTGAGGTCTCCTCCAGCCCTAGGATTCTATAATTCTATGATAAGAATAACAAAAAAAGGCAGCAAGTGCTATAAGAAACACAGAGGCTACGTCTACACTGTAGCTTTCTTGCGGAAAAGCTTATGCAAATGAAGCGCAGAGTGGAATATCGCTCCCCTAAGAGATGTCTCTGTCTGAGCCATGTGCTTCTCCAAACCCATCAGCTTTCCCCTAGCCCTTAGTTTAAAAACTGGTTCACGACCTTTTTTATGTTACGTGCCAGCAGTTGGGTTCCATGTTGATTTAGGTAGAGCCCATCATTCCTGTATAGGCTCCCCCTTTCTCCAAAGTTCCCACCATTCCTGATAGAGCTAAATCCTTCCTCTCTACACCATGGTCTCATCCATGCATGGACACTCTGCAGTGCTGCCTTCATACTTGGCCCTGTGAGTGGAACTGGAAGCATTTCAGAGTTAGCCTGGGAAACATCCGAGAGGAGCTCTCAGGTAAGTGTGGCTTTTTGGGGTGACGGGGTGGCATGGAAGATGTGTTGGAGACAGGGCGCTGTGCTGTGAGCTGGTGGGATGAGTATCCTAGTGTCTGTCTCAGTGGTGCTAGTTGCAGGGAGTGTGTGACCATGTGTTTGGCAGTTGAGAGTGCTTTGTTGCAGGTGGGGGCCTTGAGGGGCTGATTGGGTTGGAGGCAAGGCTTGGAGACAGCAACCTTCTACCAGAGACAGCCAGAGCGAACTAAATGAGCAGCCAACACGGGAGTTTGCTTAGAGGCAGCCCCACAGAGGTTGTCCTTTTTCTTGGTTTTGGTTTTTTCTTTCTTCTCTTCAGGCTTCAGGGGGCAATAAAAACATAGGAGTCTCTCAGAAGGAAGGTAGAATAGATAGTGAAAGATAAGCTTTTGGGAGTTGCACAGCATGTGCTATGTTTGTCTTTCTTCTGGAAGATTGAAGAAATTTCATCTGGATAGAAGACAGCATTTAATACTGCATACACTGCATGCTGAAAACCATTGAGGGTAGCCCAGAACAGGGAAGAAAATTGGCAGCATGTGACTTCCAGGAGACAACTCCGGAATCCAGAATCCTGACAGAAGCAAGTAACCACTCTCAGGGTCTCTTCACACTTATTACTGTGGGAAATGCTTTGGCAGAGACCTCAAGGGAAGGCATCAGGAGGAGACCCCATTGACCAGAAGGCATGGATTGCCTAGGCTCGGGGGTTCCACCACCACCAGTCCCAAAAGGAGGTGGGGGTGGTGGTGGTTGTCAGGGTCTCCTTCTTAAGAGGGATGGAGTCATCCCTCTGCTGTCCAGATCATAAATCTCAAAGTGTGCTGCTTACCTGGAGCTAGAATTCAGGATGTGACTGAGTCTTCCGAGACTGATCAAACCTTTGGATCACTACCCCTTCCTACTTCTCCATGAGGGATCTAACGATACTGCCAAGAATGACCTTGAGCGGGTCACTGCAGATTATGCAGTGCTGGGAAGAAGGATCAAGGAGTTTGAGGCGCAGGTGGTGGTCTTGTCCATCCTCCTTGTTGAAGGAAATGGTCCAGGCAGGCATCTTTGAATTTTAGAAGTAAATGCATGCTTGTGCAGGTGGTCTCCAGAAAGGGCTTTTGTTTTTCGACCATAGGATGCTGTTCCGGGCACATTTGATTGCTAGGAAAAGATGAGATGCACCTAATGAAGAGAGGGAAGAGCATCTTTGCAGGCAGATTACTTGCAAACCTAGTAAGGAGGGCTTTAAACTAGGTTCATCGGACAGTGATCTAAGCCCTGAGATACTTGGGCAAGTGGAATGCTGGGAAGAAACACAAGGAGGAAGATGCAACAGAAGACCCCTGATTCCCTATACAGAAAGTAGGGCAATCATCTAATTATCTAAAGGGCCTGTACACCAAAGAAAGAAACCTAGGAAACAAGCAGGAGGAATGACAAGTCAAAGAACTATGATTTGATTGGAATAACGGAGAGTTGGTAGGATGACAGTCATGATTGGAGCACTGTCATGGAAGGATAAAAACTGTTCAGAAAGGACAGGTGCATGAGAAAAGGTGTAGGAGTTGGTCTACATGTAAAAGAGTAATAGGAATGCTCCGAGCTCCAGTATATAGAGGGTGAAAAGCCCGTTGAGTCTTTAGGTTAAGCTTAGAAGCAAGAACAACAAAGGTGATGTTGTACTTGTTGTCTGCTATAGAACACCAGATCAGGTCGATGAGGTAGATGAGGCTTTCTTCAGACAACTAAGAACCTTCCAGATCACAGGCCCTGGTTCTCACGGGCGACATTTGCTGGGAGACCAATACAGCAATATACAGACGATCCAGGAAGTGTTTGGAGAATGTTGGGGACAACTTCCTGGTACAAGTGCTGAAGGATCCAACAAGGGGCTATATACAGCTTCAGATGCTGCTCACAAACAGAGGAATTAGTAGGGGAAGTAGACATGGATGTCAGCCTAGGAAGCAGTGATCATGAGATGATCGACTTCAGGATTCTGACAAAAGGTAGAAAGGAGGGCAGCAAAATACACACCCTGGACTTCAGAAAAGAAGACTGATTCCCTCAGAACTGATGGGCAGGATCCCCTGGGATGCTAACATGAAAGGGAAAGGAGTCCAGGAGAGCTGGCAGTATTTTAAAGAAAGTCTTTCTGCAGGCAGAGGAACAAAGCATCCCAATGTGCAGTAAGAAAAGCAACTCTGGTTGGCCATCAGCTTGGTTTGGCTTAGTGAAATCCTTGGTGAGCTTAAACATAAAAAGGAAACTTACAAGAAGTGGCAACTTGAACAGATGACTAGGAAGGAGTATAAATATATTGCTGGAGTATACAGGGGGTATAATCAGGACAGCCAAAGCTCAGTTGGAATTGCAGCTAGCTAGGGATGTGAAGGGTAACGAGAGAGGGAGGACAATCCAGAGAACTACAGACCTGTCAGCCTCACCTCAGTCCCTGGAAAAATAATGGGCGGGGGGTCCTCAAGAATCCATTTTGAAGCCCTTGGAAGAGAGGAAAGTGATCAGGAATAGTCGACATGGATTCACCAAGGAGGGCAAGTCATGCCTGACCAACCCGATTAGCTTCTAGGATGAGGTAACTGGCTTTGTGGACATGGGGAAGTCGGTGGCTGAGAGACCTTGATTTTAGCAAAGCTTTTCATACGGTCTCGCACAGGATTCTCGGCAGCCAGTTAAGGAAGTATGGATTGGATAAATGGACTGCAAGGTGGCTGAAAAGCTGCCTAGATTGTCGGGCCCAACAGTTAGCAATCAACAGCTCGATGTCTGGTTGGCGGTCAGTTTCAAGTGGCGTACTCCAGGGATCAGTGCTAAGGCCATTTTTTTTCCAACATCTTTATTAATGATGTGGATGAGGGGATGGATTGCACCCTCAGCAAGTTTGCAGATGACGCTAAGCCAAGGGGAGAGGTAGATATACTGGAGGGCAGGGATAGGGTCCAGATTGACCTAGGCATATTGGAAGTTTGGGCCATGAGAAATCTGAGGTTCAACAAGAATAAGTGCAGAGTCCTCCATGTGGGATGGAAGAATCCCAAGCACTGTTCCAGCCTGGGGACCGACTGTCTAAGCAGCAGTTGCCCAGAAAAGGACTGGGGGATTACAGTGGAAGAGAAGGAAGATGAGTCAACAGCATGCCCTTGTAGCCAAGAAGGCTAATGGCATATTAGGCTGCATTAGGAGGAGCATTTCCAGCAGCTCTAGAGAAGTTATTCTCCTTTGTTTGGTACTGGTGAGGCCACATCTGGAGTATTTCATCCAATTCTGGGGCCCTCCCTACTACAGAAAGGATGTGGATGCATTGGAAAGTGTCTAGCTGAGGGCAACGAAAATGATTAGGGGGTTAATATGTAACTTCTGAATTTTTCAGCGGTTGCACATTTATGTGTCAGGGGAAGGGTGGCTCCACAGGAGCAGGTTTGTGCAGAGAACCTGCCTTTAAGCCAGCTCCCTGCGCTCACTTGCTCCCTCCTCCTCCTCCCCACTGCACCATTCTGCTGCCTCTGATACAGAGGCCGGGGGAGGGGGAGCGGGAGGGTGGCTTGCATATAACTGTGAAGGTTAACTGTATACTATCACATCCCTAGTGTACGATGCACATTTTCAAATATCTTCCCAGAATATCCCCCTGGTCAAATGAGATGACAGTTGAGAGTAACTGCTGCAACCACTTGCCAATATTTAGTAGTAAAACACCTGACACATTTAATCAAGTTACAATGACCACTTGTTTGCATTGTTTTTCCAAAACACTTTCCTAATCAATATTACATGAAGAATAAAAAAGTTATCAAAGCGATGTAATGAGGGAAAATATTAGGCTTCTTATTCATCAGTAGGTATCTGAGTTCTTCTGCATATAGAAATGATTAGGCAAAATTTTAAAACAGAACATGAAAACCAGTTCCGGAACTTCTCTATAAAGTTACAGCCAAAATGTGTGTTCTGGTTGATATTTTCTACATTCTGCATATAAACGCCATATATCTGTTTGCATAGTCTATATGCAACAACTGGAGAGAAGTACATTTTTTCCTTCCCCAAGAAATGGAAGCAACAGTGTTCACTTTTTGTTTACCAGGGTCTATTCTATTAATTGTATGGCTTTGAAGTTATTTAGGCAAACCTAATTCACAAATACCACAGTAACTTCTTATTCCTGCAAAGAAGTAGCAACCTAATTTACCTCTTCATTGGAATAGTCGTAAATAGTAAGTGACTTAATGCTTAATGCAATCATGCATAAACCTGCCACAATATATGTTTAGAGAAGACATTAAAAGTAGTAAAGGAATGCAATGCTTGGCGTGATGACATTCACTAAGTCTTTTAAGGATTGATACCCAATCCCACAAAATGTATTGGCTAAACGGAAACACACGATTAGCTAGATTTTTTGCCTCCGTCCCCCAAAGAAGCACTGCAACCTTCTCTGAGGAGAAGTTTGTGTAATGTGTTTTGTAAACACTATTGTAGACCACAGCTACATTCTCCATCTTATTTTTCCATAAAATAATTAAGATATAGAGCTGGATAGCAGAGAATTGGTCCTTTAAGGATAATTTTTAATACGGAGATATGCCATCATCTCGTAGAACTGGAAGGGACCTTGAGAGGTCATCGAGTCCAGTCCCCTGCCCTCACAGCAGGGCCAAGTACCATCCCTGACAGATTTGCCCCAGATCCCAAAATGGCCCCCTCCAGGATTGAGCTCATAATCCTGGGGTTTAGCAGGCCAACGCTCAGACCACTGAGGTATCCCTCCCCCGAACCACTATATAAATATAACTTGTTTCCTTCCTGTGCTTCTAACGTTAACATTTCCAAATTGAAGAGGTACTATTTCTTTCAAACTTCTTTGGTGTTTAAGAAAAAAATACTTTCAAAATAATCACCTGCACTATACAGAAATGGCTCATTTTGTTTAACATGTGAATCTGTCTCCAGTTAAATTGGGCAACCAATACTAATGGTACAATGTCCTAGGCGGTTCTGTTATGCTGAAAAAATAGCAGTGTAATGAATGCAGGAGAAAAGGAAGCAATAGAAAAATTCTTGATCAAAGCTTGTATTTTAGAACGAGAGTGAGAAGGAAATCAGTTTAATTTTGAGTCCCTGCCCACAATAGTTTTGCCACTAATCCGGTACCTCAAATTAATGCAGCACAAGGTGAATCACATGGATTTAGAAATCAAGTATTTTAGGGTGTGTCTAGACTACAGGATTTTTTGGAAAAAAGCGGCCTTTCTTCCCCTGCGTCTAGACGGCTGCCGTGTTCTTTCGAAAGTAAATCAAAAGAACGCGGCAGTTTTTTCGACCGTGGAAAACCTCGTTTTATGAGGAATAACAGCTTTCGAAAAAAGGCGCTGTGTAATGCAAACTGTGCTTTTTCGAAAGACAGCATCCAGACTGCCTGGGTGCTCTCTCGAAAAAGCAGCTTGCTTTTTTGAAAGTACTGGTTGTAGTCTAGATACTTTCGAAAAAGAGCATTTTTGGAAAAAGGCTTGCAGTCTAGACATAGCCTTAATGTGAAAAGCTAAAATATGCCTTTAAGTCACTAGAGAACCAGTACTTAATTCTTGGTCACTGCAACAGATCAGTCAGGATGATCAGTGCCACAAAGCAGGCTTTAAAGCCAGAAAGGATAGCCATGATCTTTTAGTCTACTCTGACGTGCACACTTCAGAATTAGCGGAAGAAAGCAATTGGCAATGCAATCACTTGTTATACTGTGTAAATAACCCATGTTTGCTAAAGGTAGTTGTCATTCCCATCTGATTACGTTGATGCCGCTCAGGATGAGAGGTATTTGCAGGATGGGCTTTTTGAGAGTGTGCTGAACACTTACGTGCGCTACCGTATCCGTGTATTGATTGCTTATTGTTTAGATTTTTGGAGCAAGTGTATAATTGGGCCTTTGAATTTAATAGTTTATGGTTAGATACATTTCTGGTAATATCCTACAATAATTCCACCAACTGCATTTGTCAGACTCGGGTTGGTGTATTAGAGAAGACTTCTTAACCAGTTAATCGGTTTCCAAATATTTCTGATAGTTTTGGAACAACATTTGACCTTGATAACCAGTTGATAAGTTAGTATTTAATGTTCGTGGCTAGCTACCTCCCAGAAGCAGAGTAAATCTGTAGCTAAGGCCCTTATCATCATTTGCTGCAAGTCTTCCATGGATGTGTCTTCCTCTGTTTCTTCTATTATCGCAAACTTGGAACTGTCCCTCCACAAAAGAAGACTTCTTGACTCAGTCTCGTAGCCCAAGTCTACACTACAGAATGACGTTGACCTGACTTAGGTGGACATATAGCCGCTCCAATTATGAGATGGCTGGTGCGTGCACGTGCTTGACTCTTCGCATCAGCAGCATGTCTCCTTACCATGAGTGCTTCTGTGGCCTGTACTGTCGGTGCTGGCCATTGAGTGGAGGCTCTTGGGAGCCAGTGCCAGTCAACACAAGCTGCACAGTGTCTACCCTGACTCTGCATTGACCTAATTCTATCGACCACACCTATGCGCTATGTTACTAAAGTGGCAGAGAAGCACGGTGGTAGGAGCTAAACGTAAGTGAAAGCATTTCCACGGTAGGTCATCCTAAGGCTGCATACGACCTAGCTGTGCAGTATAAACCAGGCCACAGGTTTTAAGGCCAAAAGGGATCACCAGATCTGACCTCCTGCAAATTGTAGGCCACGGAACCTCACCCATCCATTCCTGTACTAGGCCTATAACCTGTGACTGAGTTACTGAAGTCTTCAAATCATGTTTTAAAGACTTCAAGTTACAGACAATTCACCATTTACTCCTATAACCCTGCAAGTGACCCATGCCCAATGCTGCAGAAGAAGGTGAACCCCTGAGTCTCTGCTAATTTGACCCGAGGGAAAATTCCTTCCCAGTCCCAAATATGGTGGTCAGCTGGACCCCGAACATGCCAGCAAGACCCAAACATCCAGGCTATGTCTACACTACACCGATGTATCGGAAAAAGGTATGCCCCATAGCGTAGACGTAGCTTCAGACTCCTAGGTAAAAAGACATTGTAGTAACTCCGAGAGCTCCACGACTAGAGTCTCATCACTGGCCATGGTGGGTATTTGCTATTAGCAGTTGCAGCGTGACTACGTGCCACTGTAAACAGTCTCCTCATACCACCCTCTCCGTACAATTATTAAGCACAGTCTTAAAGCCAGTAAGGTTTTAGGTCCTCAGTGCTTTTCGCTGAGGAGTTAATCCAGAAATTCTCGCCTCTGATTGTTAGAAACCTTTGTCTAATTTCAAGCCTAAATGTATCGATGGCCAGTTTATGTGCATTTGTTCTTGTGTCCACACTGGTGCTTAACTTATAATGCCTCTCCTTCCCTGGTATTTATCCCTCTGATGTATTTAAGGAGTGCGAGCGCATCTCCCCTCAGCTCTTGTTTGATTCGGTTCAACAAGCCAAGCTCTTTTAGCCTCTCTTGCCTAAGGTAGGTTTTCCATTCCTCTGATCATCCTAGCGGCCCTTCACTGCACCTGTCCCAGTTTGCACTAATCTCTCTTTAATCCGGGAAACCAGAATTGCACACACTAGTCCAGTTGAGAGCTCCCCAAGGTCGTGTATAATGACATTAACACTTCACTAGGGCTATTGGAAATACCTTGCCTGATGCATCCTAGCATTCCATTAGCCTTTTTCACAGCTGCCTCATGTTGGCAGCTTGTGGTCATCTCGTAACCAACCAGTTTCCTTCTCTGTTGCTTCCAACTGACAAGTCCCCAACTTAGAGCCAAAAAATCTTTGTTACTAACTGCACTGCTAAATTTCATTCCATTCCAGTTTTGGAGATCATCCAGGTTTTATTGCATGATATTGCCAATATGGCGGAGGACCAGACTACCTCTGCAAATTTTATGAGGCTATTTCCACTTCTTGTGCCAGGAGCATGAATACAGATGTTAAAGAAGATTGGTTCCAATACCCACCCTTAAGGAATTTCACTAATAACTTCACTCCAGCCTGACACTTCACCATTCATTATAAGCCAGCAGTTCCTTATCCATCTTTCAAGTCTCATTAATTCCCATCTTCTCCAGTTGAATGATTTCCCATGTATCAAATGCCTTACTGAAATCCAGGTAGATCAGATGTATTGGATTGCCTGCATGTGTAAAAGTCAATTTTCTCAGACCGATCAGGTTGGTCTGGCGTAACCACCTTTTGTGAAACCATGGTGTATTTTCTCTGTTAGCTTTTAACCTCGATGTTCTTAACGACTCTCTTTCAAAATTTGTTCCAAGAGCCTGCATACAATGGAGGTCAAATTAAACATGCTATAGTTTCTTAGATATTATTTTTTTTAGAAAGAATAAACAGGCACAGGTTGACTCTCTCATATCTGGGACACGGTAGTCCGGCACGACTGGCTATTGCTAGATCAGAGAGCCCCCGGTTCAGAAAGTCAGGTCCACGGGGCTGGTCACAGCGGCCCAGGGGCGGCGGAGACTTAGCATCCCCGGCAGCCCAAGAGCAGCAGCTCTTTTATTACTGGTTTTAATTTCATTTGCAAGCTCCAGCTCTGCCTGGCTTTTGGCAGTCCATTCTTCCGCTACGCTTTCTAACCAAGAAGTTGGTTTTCATGCTGGTACGTCTCTCTTCCACTGCTCTCAGGCTTTCTTCTTTCTCTTAATAACATGCTTGAGACCTTGCTCATTAAGCTTGGTCTGCAACTTTGATTTAAATGCCAAACCTCTTCCACATTCGGATCCTCAAGTTCTTCACTCCAGTCCGCTTCCACTACTAATTCCTATATGTTTTCAAGTTTGTCTTTTTGAAATCAAGAAGACAAACTTGTTAGTTGCACACTTACTTTTATGTATCCATCCATTTAATTTAAAATAAATTAGCTCACGATCACTTGAACCAAGGTTTTCCCCTACAACCAACTTTTCTGTGAGGCCTCGATATCAAATTTAAAACAGCATCACCTCTTGTTGGAATGGTGAGTTTATGGTGAAGAACTCTGTCAGCTATCACACATCCAGGAAAGCTTGAGCCCTGCCATTATTAGGAGCACTTACCCTCCAATTTTTATCTTGGAAATTACAGTCTCCTATCATCACTTTAGTGCCAGCAGTATCTATTTCAGTAAAAACATTAGAGATCTTTATCCATATCCAAATCTGATCCCGGTGGCCTGGTTGCATAGACCAAGCACTGTCCCTGGGGAACCTCCGGTGGCTTTTTTTCCCCCACTCCAAAGTGATTTTGACCCAGACTGTTTTATCAAATCCATCACTTCTAATTTCTTTAGAATGTACCTTCTCATTCATACACAGTGCTGCTCCACCATCTTTACCTTTATTTCCTGAATAGCGCATGCTCTTAAATACCGATGCTCCAGTCATGACTACTATTCCACTGTGTTTCTGTTATCCCTCTAATCAATTCCTGTGCCAGTAGTTCTAGTTCCTCCCTTTTGTTTCTGGATTGCCAGAAAACACATCTTTGTTTCTGCTTGGCTTGCCCACATTCTCCACGCAGGTTGTACTTACTGCTTTAATTTAGGGATGTAAGAGACTAATGGAGTCACTACTCAGCTAGTTCCTTCTCGCCCCCCCACTTGCTCCGTTGCTGTCTCTGATAAAGAGGCAGCAGTGGGGAGCGGGAGCTGGCTTAAAGCAAATCGCCCCTTCCCCCGGCATGGTTTCTGCAGGGAGGGGCAGGGGCGGTAGAGGCACAGCTGAGAACTGGGCACGAGCTGGGAGTCAGCTGTCCTGAGCGCTGGCCCTGCATTTTAAATGGAAATTCCACTCTCTTCTCTATTAATTGATTATCCATAATTTCACAACTCCACATTAACTATACTATATAGTTAAGTGATAAAACTGCTAGTGGGGGACAGTTACAGCAATGTAAAGGTGCTTCATACTGAAAAAGCTATTCCTACTCGTACGAATAACCTAGCTCCTAGTCAAAGTCCATCCCCGTTAAACTAAATGCTGTGCAAATATGTAGGTATGTCACCCCTGCTCTGAAGAGTTTATTCAGAGGAAAATTGCCAAGAGATTTAAAGAGGGAAGGAGAAGAGGACAATTAAAAAATTGGATCATGGGGTTACACAGATTAGGCAGGTTGCAGCCTTGTGACTCCAATCATATTTCAAATTAATTCACCTTTCTTGTAATTTCTACACCCCCAGCCTTCCTTGCTTCCTTGGGGAGAGCAGTGGACTTATGGCTTAATTAAGCATTCCAAGCATAAGGGCAAGCATGGAAAGAATGGGCATGCTTACAGAAGCAGACAAATCAGCCGTTACAATTTGCATAAGTTTGTTCTACCTACTGCATAAGCGAATTTGAAAATAAAGATGTTAATTGAATATTCGAGTAACCTCATGAATTCTTATCGGTTAGTCGACTATACTGTAGTACGCGGGGGCGGGGCCAGCAGCAGCATGGGGTGCCAGGCGGGAGCTAGTCAGCGAGGGGAGCCAGTTTGAAAACCAGCTCCTCTGGCGGACTAGCTGCTTGTTGCCCTGTGCTGCTGCCTCTGATAAAGAGGCAGCAGGGCGGGGTGGCCTCACCTCTCTTGGGGCCGGGGGAGGGTCTGAGCTCCCGAACACAGCCCGAACCGGAACTGAGCCGGGCTGCCTACCCGCCCGGCTCCTAATACACTTCAAATGCAGAGCAGCAGCGGGAGTAGGTCCCGAACCCTGCGTCAGCAAGGCTGCTGGCCAGCTTGCTAAGAAACTTACTGGTTGGAGGGGGAATGCATGTAGGCTATAGCACTAATCTATAAGCTTTTGCTTATCGCTTAATTGACTGCACAGTTGCATCCCTAATAGAAAGGGCCTGGAAAGTGAGAAAAAGCAATCAGCTGTAGCAGACTCTCTATACCCACTTGCAGGATCTGCTGCTTCGATGTTGAGCTTAGGCACTGTCTTGAAAAGCCACACCATCCTCTGAGGGGTGCAACGTCCATGTAATTCAGATAGTTACTTTAGAGTACACAGGCTGCCCTTGTCCTGGGGAACAACTGACTCTCCACTAGGACCAAATTGGGCCCCAAGCTCTTCCAGGTGTGTTACCTCCTGACTCACCTTACACATCCAGAACTTTCTATTCCAGAGTTATCGAGTGGATCGTGCATAACTTGCGGCGTGCCACACCTTCACTCCCTCCTGTCCCCACCAGAAGGGAGAGACACTTGGTAGTTGAAGGCTCATCTGGTTTCTGATTGCATACAGTGTGAAGTTAAGATGCGGCCACTAAAGGAATCGGAACTGGCCTCTGTGCCAAAGTCTGTTTACAGAGAAGCCAAGTCAAATATTGCCATTTTGGCAATAAGGTTACTCTCTCACTAGTCCAAAACCAGGAGCAAATTCCTTATCCGGCAGGGATGTAAGATCCCATTAACACCCGTTAAGGTTAGGGATGTCCAGGTGTACTTCTGTACACAGTTAACTAATAAGTAGGGAGGGAACAGAGGAGGGAGGAGCTGGTGCACATGGAGAGGCAATAGCATGGGGGGGGAGGGAGGGCAAGAGCCAATATATATGGGAAGCCAGAGCCGCCCGCCACTCCCATCCCCTGCGTCCTCTGCCTTTCAGAATTTCATACCTAGGCTGTAGTGTACATGCTCCATAAGAGCTGCTGTTCGTTGCTGCTGTCCTCACTCTGCCCGTACGTGGCTTCAGAGGCTGCTCCCGACTCTTTCCCATCATTGAAAAGGGACTCGGGGGTGCATCGCAGCAGGGGGAGGGGCAGGGTGTGAGCAGGGGCAAAATGTACCAGCCTAGGGGCTTCAATTAACTTTCTGGTGGGGCAGAAGGGGGGCTGGAAAGAAAAATTGGGCGGGGAGGGGAGTGTGATTGGAGCTGGGGTGAGCCCCTCTACCGGAGTTTTGCTCCCACACAAGGAAGGACAACGGGGGTAACTGTTACCCAGAGGGTGAGCCTCCTGCCAAGGGTGCAGATGTAGGGGAGGGGCAGATGGGTTTTTATTTCCCTTTTCAGAGAGAGACGTGCCTGAGCGCAGGGCAGCTTCCCGTCTGCTCTTAAAGGTACAGCTGCCCTAATGTCTTGTCTTTCCCTGCCAGCCCCTGCAGTCCCTCCCTCTCTGCACTGACTGCTACAGTCCATGGGGCAAAATGCTGCAAGCATCCCACATGCAGCTGTGAGGGAGCATGTAACACATTCTGAGGATTTAAAAGTCTCTCGTCAGTTAATACGTGAAGTCTCATAACCGTTCAAATATTTGTCTTATCTCTTGCTGTGATTCCCTGAATTGCATTCCAGTCCTTCTACCCCACTTTAACGGTAGCTTTGCTCCTTTATAAATGTTATTTCTTTTACTCTTATTACGGGGCTGCGTCCTCTGCGCGCTACACTTACCAACCCAATCCCCTGTGGTCTGGGGGGTTGAATGAGCGGGCTGGGAGTGTGGCGTCTCGGCTTGGGAAGTTGAGGCCACTTACTTGCTTTCGCTTGGCTCCCAGCACCGTAGCTCAGTCCCCGTCTACCACTGCTTTTAAAATCCAGCTCATTTATTCTGCATTAATCGCTTGAACGAATTGAGCCCCTTAATTTTCATGCCACTCTATAAGTTGAGAGTTTGCCCTCACCTGCACTGCTGGCTGTGTTCCCTTTTGGTCACCCTACTCCAAAAAGATGTAGCGGACATGGAGAAATTTCCAAGCAAAACAGTGGCAATGATTAGAGACCCTGCAAGGTTGTGTGTGAAGAGACATTACACATAGCAATGAATAAGCGGTTACACACTGGGGTCTCGGATAGCGTAGGGAACCAGCGCCAGCAGCTCTTCCCTGGTGATGCAGCCCCCGCGTGCTCCCGGGCTGTGAAGTGGGAGCCAGGGCTGGAGCAGCCCATGCCCGGAGGGGTCGGCGCCAAGGCTGCCTCCAACAGCAGCGGCATGTGGACGCTGATGAGATGATGATGTCATTCTGTAGTCCAGCATGAGAATTCTTTTATATATATGGTGAGAGATTACTCTGAACACGTCATTATTTATCTGTACTAGCATTACCCGTCCAGGGCTTACCAGGGCTGCCTTCTGGAGCTGCTTCGCTACATCCCTGTGTGTTTCCAGGTGCACGTCAAAAGTGGTTCTCTGTTTCCAGGCCAGGCTGCAATGGCGCGGCCTCCTGCTCCCTGCCTGGAGTGCCCAGGCGCTGGCCCTGTGGCAGGGTGGGAAAGGAACAGGGCAGCAGCGGCAGGGGAGCTCCCCTAGGAAAGGTTTGATGGGAGCTCAGATAAGTGTGGTTTTTGCAGGGAGTGGGGGAGGGGAGAAATGTGTTGTGAGCTGGCTGGTCTAAGTAGCCAAGAGTCTTAGTCTCTGGTGATTTTTCCTTCACTGGTGCCAGTTCCAGGAACTGTTTGGGCATGTGTTGAGGAGTTTGAATTTTGTGTAATGGCAGTGCTTTGTTTCAGGTGGGTCTACAAGGGGAGATAGAATTGGAGGCAAGGCTGTGAGCTGGGCCTCCTTCTTGGAGCCACCAGCCAAAGAGTGGTTTCTAGAGCCCTTTTAAAAATATTGGCAGCACCTTAGCTGTCTTTCCAGTCATTAGGTATAGAAGCTTGATTTCGGTTGGAGGCAAGGCTTGAAGCCAGCAGCCTTCTACCAGAGGAAGTCAGAGCAAACTGAGTGAGCGGCCAAGAGGGACATTTCCCTGGGGAACGTCCAAGTGGAGCTCGGGTAAGCGTGGCTTTTAGGGGGCAGAGTTAACAACGGCCATACTGGGTCAGACCAGAGGTCCACCTATTAATTTCATTTGGTGACCCCTATTTCTCATGGGAACAAGTAAATCACTTTTTCTTATTCCCTTTTTCCACCCCAGTCATGATTGTATAGACCTCTATCATCCCCCCCTGAGTCTCCTCATTTTCTAAGCTGAAAAGTCCCAGTCTTTTTAATCTCTCTTCACAGGGGACCCATTCCGAAGCCCTCGTTGGTTTTGTTGCCCTTTTCTGAACCTTTTCCAATGCCAGTTTATCTTTTTGGAGATGAGGCACCGTCGTCTGTATGCAAGGTGTGGGCGTACCGTGGCTTCAGAGAGGGGCGATAAGAGATTCTCTGTCTTCTCCTCTATCCCTTTTGAAAGGATTCCTCAGATTGTGTGTACTTTTTGACTGCTGCTGCACATTGAGTGGATGTTTTCAGAGAACTCTCCTCAATGACTCCAAGATCTTTCTCCTTAGTGGTTAGAGCTAAATTAGTCCCCATGGTTTTGTACGTATAGTCGGGGATTATTTTTTCCCCATGTATGTTACTTTACATTCAACATGAACTTTCATTTGCCATTTTATTGCCCACTGACTTAGTTAAGAACAAAGCAGACTGCAAAGAGTTTGAAAAAGATCTCACAAAACTATCTTGAGCAGTTGAGCATCTGTCATGGCTCCTTCCCCACTTTGGCACGATAAATGCAGAAGTGGGGGCCAGCAAAAGTACCCCAAAACCTTATCTACCAGGCTTTGGTATAAAACTTCCCCCCAAATCTTAACCTAGATTTTGGGAATAAAACGCCCCTGCCACCACCCAAATATTAATAAAGCAACCAGGGAGAGACTACTTGGGAAATCTCACCCCTAAAGTACAAACCAGGACACAAAAATTAACCAAGTTAATAAAAAGAAAAGAGAACTTTTATTGCCACCACAATATTCCTGTTGCAAGCAGGACTTTTTTAATGACTAGATGGAACAGCAACAAAATAATATACGCATGGAGGAGAAATTTACCATGGGCCAGGGAACTTAGTTACAAAGGAAAGCAAAACCCATTTTTAAATGCACAGACACTAGATTCCCATTTCCCAAACCATAAAACAATAGAACCTAATGGATTTATCTAAACTTTATCCTACTTACAGACTGTGAAGAGTATTTTCTTAGAGGGAGACATTCTGTCCCCTTCAGTAGCTGGGGAGAAACTACTCAGGGACAAAGGAGGGAAAAAAACAAAAATTCCTGTGTCCCAGTTTGAAATTCCTACCTACATTTATTTCTATTGGCTGCCTGCCACCTGGTTTAGGTAAGGGACATATTTAACCCCTTAGTCCCCAGGATGCTGGCTAACCCTCATGATCATGACAGCATCACCTGCAAATTCTGTCACCTCACTGTTTAACCTATGTATAAATGATCTGGAGAAAAGAGGTAAATAGGATTGGTCCCAGTACGGTCCCTTGGAGAACATTTCTCTCCAATCTGAAAACTGACCATGGATTCCTTCCCTTTGTTTCCTGTCTTTTTTTTAAAACAGTTATCAATCCATGAGAGGACCTTCCCTCTTAGCCCATGACAACGTACTTGATGTGAGAGCCTTTGGTGAGGGACCTTGTCAAAGGCTTTCTGGAAATCTCCTTTAATATAAGGCACTCTAACTTAAATAAGGTGTCACTATTGCTCTGTCTGCCAGTTCCGGCCGTGTTAGATTTTTTTCATTTGATTTTTCTCACCTGATCTTACCCAAACTTACAGTGATCATATTTTCTAAATATGGGGACACACGATATAAGGGCCTTACCGTCAAACAGTGATGTCCCTTGATCCTTTAGGTCCTGCCTGCCTGCCACAGGAAGTCCCACCTGTGGGGGTAGTACTTCCAGCGGCAAGATTGATATATATTACCAGCTCTTGCGCAAGAGCTCCTGTGCAAGAGGGCTTACACCTGATAAAAAAAAAGAGCGTAGCACTTGCGCAAGAAGCCGCAAGTGTAGACATAGCCTTTCTGTTTCTAGAGCTACACCAGTGTCTCTCAAATCTCTTCCTTCTTTCAAGGCAGGCACTGGTCACTCCAAGGATAAGGAAGCAGAGTAGATTGCTTAGTGGACAGCTCTCATGTGAAACTCTCAAGTGTCCAATGAATACTGAATATCCAGTGATCTGCTTCGACATACTCTTGCCAAAACTATTGGTTTTCTCTGTTCAGATTGTAGATTTTTTTGTCTGAAGTGTACTGTTCATTCCCCCGAATTTTTAAATTAGTCACTAATAGAGGGGTAGGCAGTTCCAGGTGTTAGAAAAAGAACTTCAGAAAGACTTAATCCAGTACCTTATTTCTCAAATACTATCAAGCTTTCTTTTATCAATACACACACTTCCTCAGGATGGACTAGGGTTACAAGGTTATTTCATAAAGCTGCTTTGAGGAGGCAGAAAAGTTTGTTCAGACAACCTTGCTACAGCTTAACTTGCATTGCAGGCAAGTGGTGCTGTGAATTAAAACCAACTGGAAAGTGGCAATTAGTGTTGTGCAGCCCAGCAGCAGCAGCCTCCTCCCTACCATGCCAGCCTTGGGCTGGAGAGCTCTGTGCACCTCTGCCAGGATTCCAAGCTGGGTGGGGAGAGGAGGGCTATATTCACTACCCTTTCCCTTCCCGTGGCTGGGACAGCATTGCAGGGATGCACTTCTTGGAGGCTTTCCCCTTTGTTCCCATTGGCCAGATTCTTTAGCGCATGGAGACATTTCAGGCTTGCTTCTTCCCTGCGAACTGGATCTGATGGGGAGCCTTGGGGCTTTCTCCCCGTCCCTGCCAAAATATTGGAATTTCCAGGACATTTTATGGGGACAAAGGGACAACAGATTTAAAGTCAGGACTGTCCTGGAAAATCCAGGATGTATGGTTCGTGTATTGTTGGGACAAGAGGAAGGAAAGCATCCATTGCAGCGTGGCTCCTGAGAGGGATTGTTGATTGGGGAAGGAGAGTCAGAGCCCAGCTTTTGGAGTTTCAGTCCTTTAGCCCTGCCTCCCAGCGAGCATGGCCCTTCTGTATGATCAGTAATTCTCAAACAAGTATGCATAAGATGTGTGCTGGGTATCAAAAGTAAAGGAGCATTTCATAACTTAAGTTTAGTAGATTTTTTCATGCAAATACACAATCCTCAACAATATTAAATTACAATATTCATTTGTTATCCCATCCCTTAGCAGACAAGATATATTTGTGCACCAATGAAATTATGTCATGTGTGCTATTCATTTTATACTGCTGACAAAGCAGTGTATGTCCCGTAACAATGTTAAGCTATGACAAATCCTGTTCTATAAATCTGATTTATTTTTTGGAAGGAAAAAGAAGACAACATCCTTTTCTTGTGAACTCTCTAATTTATCCATCCTCATCAGGAACATGGTATACTACAGGAGTAATCTGTAAGCCTTTAAATATTCCCAACAGTTTTGACTTGACTAAGAAAATGTTGAGTTTCTTCAGTCTTTGATTTTACTACAAGGCATACTTGCTCTTTGGGTAAAGATCCTCCACTCAGTTTTCTTCAAATAAATAATAAAAGTATATTGTGCACTTATGAAACATGGTAATTGATGCTTTAAATCTTAGGTCTAGAAACTCAAAGCTACACTTCCCACAATAACTATAATACAATATAAATAAGTAATGATTAATAGGGCAAAGTTACTGTCCTGCAAGCTTAACTTTAAATCTCATCCCCCAATCACAAAATACATGTCACAAACAGCACATTACAGATGACCATTTCTGTTTCATTTTAAGAAGAAAAACAGATTACACATTCAAAATAAGTGCATTTATTTCCATGTGCAAGGCTCCACAATAAAGAAAAGCAAGAGAGAGCAAAAGCTAAATACTGTAACAAATAAGCGGGTTTAGATTTTATTTTGGCATTAGTTTTGTATCTTCACTTCAAATGTTTTGACAAAGGGATGAAAGAACCAGTGTACAGCATTGTGCACTTTGCTCAATGGCCAGCATATCCCCATTATATCAGAATATCAGTGACAAATGCCATCATTAATATGACAGTAGCTTTCTCAATAAGAATACTTATGTTCACATATACCATTAAGATCTGGCAGACATACATTATTACATGATTTACATAGCTAACCATTATTAGTAGGAACGAATAGC
Source organism: Rafetus swinhoei (assembly GCA_019425775.1). NCBI lineage: Eukaryota > Metazoa > Chordata > Testudines > Trionychidae > Rafetus > Rafetus swinhoei. Next base: position 151,714,366 of record CM033424.1, read on the forward strand.
AGGTGGAACTGTTGCACAGTCTTCTTCATTTAAAGTTTTGTCAATTACAGGTCTGTATTTTAAAGTAACCTAAAGATATAAAAGACAGTATTAACTAAAGCAAAGCAAACAAGAGGAAGAAATCACAAAAGAGATCATAGAAAATACTGGCAATTACTGCTAAATCACAATGGTCAAAATTAGAAAATTGACTAAAGGAAAAAAAACTTGTAAAAAATGTGTGAAAAAGCAACATTTTAAGTCAAAAGCATCTCAAATGAAAAAACAAAACAAAACAAAAAAAAAGCCACCTCTGCCCAGCAGCAATAAGATAGATTTATTTCTAGGTCCCTTCTTGCCTCCCAACCAGTAACATCTTAGAGCATTTGAAGGCACAGTCTGTCTTCAAGGGAATAAAATGCCTCATGTCACTCAACAAATAACCTCTCTGGCACTTAAGGAGGTTAATCACCTGGAAGGGGAGGTGATCCTGAGTACTTCACATTGGAGCTATACTGTAGATCACCTTGCAGGGGGAGTGTGCATATAGGGGGTTGTAAGAGCAGAGATTTTTAAATCCATAAATTATTTATACTAAGCATCAAAACACACATATCTCTGTGTAATAAGAATTACGAACGAGTCTGTTCTAAGGTGAAAAACTATTTCAGTTCCCATCCAAGTGCAAAATCAATTTTCTACGCAGCAATTCAGTGATGGCTCTCATCTCATCTTGTACATTTAGTTGTTCTTATACTCAGTCTAAATTATAACACTGTACAGTAGACTTCCGATAATCTGGCACCTTTGGGACCTAGGTGGTGCCGGATTACCAGATATGCCGGAGTACCGGGAGGTACTATAAGGGGGTATACTCCCAACCCAATCCCCCTTCGCCAGAGCCAAACTCCTTCCCTCCCTGCTATAACCCAGTCTCCCTTCTGCCCCAACCTTATGTCCGGGTTCCAAGGCAGCTCCCTGTGCTCAACGGCCGGCTGCTAGCAAGTGCAGGCTGGACGCTGTGTGCACTGGGGACTGTGAGCGGAACGGCGCGTACCGGGAGCGCTCATGCAGCTCACAGTGGCCCGGCGGTGAGAGCGGCTGACCGGAGCACTTCCGGGTTCCAGTTGCTGCCAGACTATTGGCAGTGTTGGACAACTGGACGCCGGACCATTGCAGTTTTACTGTATTTAAATGAGGTACTTCATAAAGAAATTTCAACTAATTTCCACTGCATTAATGCAATTTCTACTTGACAAACAGGATGGGACAAAAGCCCCCCAAGACCAGAATCAACATACCTTCCCAGTCTTGGCATCCATAAAAGAAAGGGTGTGTTTTCTCCAATGCTCTTCAAAGGGTCTTTTCTGTTGCCCTTGTATTGGCTTGGAAAAGTCATATTCATCTACCCTTACCTAAGCAGTAAAAAGAAAGTATTATGCTGTAGATCACAAATTGTATTTTGCAAATGAATTTAACTACCATCAAGATTAGGTCACTTCTAATTATAATGCTGTAATACCAAATAAACTAAGATTAAGTTTTGTTCTAAATTTTATGTTAATTCCTGTTTTTATTTCAAAATTAGTGCAGAACTTCAGCAAGTTAAGTAGGATTGTAACTGTGTGGAAATTCTAGAGTGCATTATCTGCATCTAATGCGTACACTGTTTTTAATCTTTTTATAGCTATCCAGTGACCATATCATAGCTATTCTTTTTATCATTATTTCAGAAGTAAGATTCAGTGGGATTGACTAGAAGCTGTGTTTATCGCATCGATACCCAGCTGTTTCTGGTTACTGAGATACTGATCAATGGGTGTGAAAGGGTCATTTAGATTTACTTAAACAATTGAGGCCACAAACCAGTTTACAGGTTTGAAGTCAATATCAGGAACACTTTTCTTCCAAGCGTCTTAAATCAATTTTAGAGTTTTAGGAATATGCAATGCAAACGGAAACTTCACCCTTCTCCCAACCTCAAGTATAACTGATTTAAGACCAAGATATGTTTGCCAAGAAAAGTTGTCCCATATGTATGAAAACCTATTTATGAACCAACATGTTTAAAGTACATAAGCACCTTGTAGTCCTCTCTGGCATGAGCACCACGAGATTCTTTGCGAGCCTCAGCACCATAAATAGTTTGCATAGCACAAATCATCAAATTTTGCAGTTCCAAGGTCTCCACTAAGTCAGTATTCCACACCATACCTAGCAAGACATTACACTACATTGAAGTATGTTTAACAACAACTGTAAGTACTTCTCATCAATCTCTTTTGTTTGCTGGTACTTAGAAAACAGTTCTGTAGTCACAGCGCATGTTTTCCTATGCAAAAAGTGCATCTCCATCATAGCATGCAGACATCTCTCTCCAGTCTTGCATCTTTCATAAGTTGACAATCAATTTTCCCTCTTTTTTCCATCCATGTGCAGAATAAACTGTGCACAATGAGGCATGTGCAAGTGTGCATCACTAGCAGAAAGAGAAAACCAAGCTGTGGGCTTTCTGCTGATCAGCTGGCAGTCATTGGAATCTCTCCTGAGTAGCCACACAAGTGCACAGTTTACAGGCAACACTGCTGATAATACTGATTAACTGTGCAAAAGTAGCATATTTTGGTTTTAAGGCATGTGCCTGCAACTAGAGACAATTGTGAAATCAAACTTAATTATCTGAGTCAAAAATAATTATTAAAGACTCAATGTGCCAAAAATGAGATTGAATCTTGCATGTCATGAATCAAAACACAATTCTGTCCTCACACTCACGCAGAGTTTGTTTCAACTTACAAAACTTGGCTCCAAATTTAATTGAGGTCACTTCTTAAAAAAAAATATCTTTGGAGCTAGCTGGGCAAAAAAGCTTTTCCAGCAGAATTTTACTGGTATCCAGTGGATACTAATGGATACAGGCTACCTTTTAAAGACACTGTATAATCCAATTGCAGGGATCACAGATACGCTGATATCATGACATTCATCCTTAAGCTCTTAAGTTGTATATCAGGCTTTTCCTCAACTTGGTGTCTAACAATCACTACAGCCTGTAAGACAGCCTCTTTTAGAATGTTCAGTTCAAGGCACATCTCTACAAGTAGCTACAAAAAGAAAAGTTGCAGAAAGGGAAAAAAGAATTTACGGATTATTTAAGAAACTCTTGAATTTTATCGTATTTTTTAAAGGAAAAGGTGTAAACCCTCCTTAGAGAGCTTAGTAAAACTGTATTTTTATGTATCTTTTTTTCCCCAAATAAATATATACCAGAACACTGTTGTTGATAAGAATAGATTAACCGTTATACATTATACTATTTTCAGGATTTGTTTATAATAAATTAAGACTAATATCCTTCTGAATATTTGAGGTGAACACACACAAGTTTTCTGGGAAGGAATAATATTTTCTTTATATTAAAAAGTATTAGTTAACTTACACAAACTAGAAAAAAACCTGACATTCAGGCATGTCTGACTTTTTCTAATCTACACATAGATTCTATAAAACATTCAAACAGAACCTCTTTAAAATGTTTCCATGCAAATTCACAAATGTCAAGACAACTACAACATTAGTTTTGAAACTGCAGCTCAAGTCAGTTGATTTTTATATTAACTCTTCATTGTAGCTGAAAATACCTTTCAAATGTAGAAATTTACACACACATGCCCACACAGAGTCAACACAAGTTCACCCACAGGTAACAAAATGAACACACAAGCTACTGTAGAAGTGCACCTCTGTCAAATGTCTTCAGGTCATCCAAATCACGATAAATGTGGCCAAGTTTCTCACAGCCTTCCTGTAGTACAGAGCCTGTTCGGAACACTGCAGCATGGCTTTGCATTGTCTGCAAGACACCAAAGTGTTTTTAAAAATAGTATACTTCCAAAACCTGTAAAAAGTTTCAAGGAAGGCATTAGAATGTCTTTTGTAATCTCACCAGTTTCTGCAGAATTAAGCTCTCTTTTATAATTTCCAGTCATTGTGGTTGCAAACCCATTCTGTATGTGAAATAATGCAACGATGCCATCCTGAATAGGAAATCTGAAACAGTTCTAAGGGCCAAATAACCCCCCACATATTTCTGCAGGCCCTAAACCACAACTATATGGAGCATTCTCCCTTAGGGGAGCACAAGGAATATTTAGGAGGGCATAGTAAGGCCTGGACCAGCAGGAGAGTAGAGCCACACAGCACCACTCTACTCCCAGCTCTGCTCCAACCCTTCCCTCAGCCTCGGCCCCCAACTGAAGTCCGGCTATGGCTCCAGCTCCAGCCCTGGCCCAGACACTGGCCCTCAGCCCTGTCTCCATTCTCATCCTAAGCCCCCTTATCCGTGTCTGTATTTTCCCCTGGTCCCATGTGTCTATTCTCAGCTCTGGGAAGAAGACGGAGGGGGGCACAAGCCTGAAAAGCTTGGGGACTACAGTCCTAAAATATGAAAGCTACCAGGATTCCACAATGCAATAGGGAAGACTATAAAGGAGTTTAACTAGGAAGGGCAGGACAGAATGACAGAAAAATCCAATTATTCTGAGATCGTGGGTAGGGTTTGGGTACAGTACCAACACTTTATACACAAAACTGGATCCCTGAACAGCATATACTGATTCTAGATGCAAAACTCATCTGTTTTGCTATAATCCCTGACTGGAGTCAAACAAGGCTTGATGCATTTGCAATCTCCAATTATTAATTTGTGATGTTCAGAATTTTCAAGTGGTCCTGACTAAATCAATCAAAGTTTCTGAATCACAGTGAACTCAACTTACAAAAAGAACTGTTGTATTTCTAGTAGAAGTCAATTGTGTTCTGAGTGACGTTCAGAAGCACTTTAAAATGACTCTCGTTAATGTTATGACTGTATCCTAAATTAATTCTAAAAGGACTTAAAATCACTTGGCCCACATTTTTGCTCATAACTGGATACCCTGTCTCTACAAGTTCAGCATGGAATGATCTGTAGGCTCTAAAGTTCTTGGAAGTTTAGCTTCATGTTGTGTTCAGCATCACTTCTCTAGACTTTGCTATAATTAATAAGAAAATACAATGAAGGCATTGCATGAAATTAAAAAGGGGGTATTCAACACAGGTAAGAAGGAATTTTTTTTTATACAACATAATTATTCTGTGGAACTCACTGCAACAGGACATTGTTGAGGCGAAGAAATGAGCAAAATTCCAAAAAGGAAAGGACATAACAAGAATATCCACTTATAAAAACATTTGGAAGAGATTAAATCTTATGCTTCAGGTTTTAATCCAATCTTTAGTAGAGATCATGGCGGGGCCTAAAGTAGGTAGAAATGACACCACATATGTTTACTATATCTTGTATCTTCCTCTAAATGATAAAATATGGTTGGAAGTGAATACAGGACTAAATGGACCACAAGTCACATCTAGTATCACAGCTCCCACGTTCCCAAAACTGTTGAAGTGGCTGTCTTACAACATTTCACTTCATGCATGCAGTATAGTTATAGCCATGTTAGCCTCAGGATACTAGAGAGATGCAGTTGGCAAGGCAATATTTTTGTTGGTCTAATCAAAGATATTACCTCATTCACCTTGTTTACATTTCACTTTTACAGCTAGGTGTTTCCTTCAGGAAGTAATAATCTTGGCTACCAGTCAGATCCATGTATAATGATTTGCAAACTAATCACATAAGTCTTGCCTAAGCACTTATAAAAACACAATTTTTGGCTTCTGGAAACCAGATTAAAGGCCACATTTTCACTTGCTGTGCTAGAGACCAATCATCTGGCCTTCAATTTAGCAGGTCTAGTTAAAACCCATAAATCAAATGCTGAGGGCAGCTCCAGTCAGCAATGCCCTCAGTCCCAGTCGTGAGAAGGGAAGCTGACCGGAACATTTACTCCTGTCGTCTTCCTTCTGTGAAGATGGCACCAAGCTCATCTTAAGGTAAGCCAACTCCAGCTATGTATTTTGCGTAGCTGGAACTGTGTACCTTAACCCAACCTTCCAGTCTAGTGTAGAACTGATCTAAGTCCTTATATATGTACAACATCTCAGAATTTGTGCGCGCTATGATTTGCCATCAGATGCTGAGCTTGAAGCATAGACCAAAGAGCAAGAACAGAGCATTTTCATTGGTGAGTATGAAAATATTTCATTTGGAAAGGTGCATCTGATCAGATCAGACAAAAAGTAGGTCAGAAGAGGAATGACTGTTTCAAATAGACAGGAATAGCGTTCTCTATAAACTGAGCCCTTGGACAGCTGCCCAAGTCAGATTAAAATGCCGCCCAGTTCATTAGCAAAGCGCCCACAGCTCTGATTCTATTGAAGGTGCACATCTGCACATGCCTCAACGCACATTATTTTTTTCCATCCAGGTACAGAATAAATTGAGGGAACATTGGAGAGGAGTGACTATTTCAAGTGGCATTTCTTTTTCCTAATTTAAAGGACAAGGGTGATCTTTTGGGCAGGTGATTGAAGCAGAAAGATCTTTGTGTAGAAAAAAGGCTGACATTGATAAATTCAGTTTTCCAAAGCCTGAGCTTCATTTTACTAAATATCAACTTAGCTTTCATAAATATCCACAGTATATCTTAAATATCAACCTCATCTCAAGATATTATGCTCCAGTCATTGGTACTGAGATCCTTACCTTCTGCATATTAAGCCTCAATTCTGATGTTCTTATGTTTCCATTGGCAAATCGTAGTTTGTCAAGATTTGCAACAGATTCTTCTCCAGCATTTGGTTTAATTGAGGGAACCGATTCTCCTATGAAGGGTAAACATCTTCATTTTTCTTATGCAATTATTTCAATAAGATCAAGATTTAATGGTCCTCAGGCTGTCACAATCTTACAAAGCAATAACTATTTTAGGTGTTTTTTCTTCATTTTTAATACATCAAAGTAAGAAAGTCTATCAAGAAACAAAAGGACTTGGAAAGTGATGAAATACACTTATGAAGCAAGACACATGCATCTTTTCTTGTATTATGTGGGATGCTTATATGAAAACATGACTTCAGGATTCATCAATTCTCTATGTTTATTCTCCACTGGAACTTGTTAGAAGCATGTTTAGTGGCTAGAGAGAGTATCAAGTGAGATCACCCATGTTCCATTCCTGTCTGCCACTAACTTCATGTGACCTCAGTCAAGTTACAGTCTAACAGTACTATGCTTCAGTTTCCTCATCTGGAAAGTGCAGCTACTACTTACCTGCTTCATGGGGGTGGGTATATTCAGTTCATTTATGTTTACAGGGAACTCTGGGATTAAAGGAATCAGAGTGCAATATATTAACTATGCTGTCAAACATACATTTTTGTATGTTTTGTATCACAGGAGGTAAGTCAGGATGCATAGATGAACCAAAAAATTTCATAACAGACTTTCCATACTACCATTAAGTATGCAGTGTTTTACAGCTTGAAAATGGTTTAAATGTTAGTGTTAATTCTACTGTAATTCTGAAAATATATTTAACTTAAATAAAAGTGTAAATAGAATGTTAAGACAGTTAAGCTCAGAAGTAAGACAACAGTAAAAATTCCAGCCTTTACTCACACTATCCTTGATAACACTTCACATTGTGTCAAAGAAAACCTCATCAATAATCAAAGAGGAAACCAAGTTTTATCAATACTATGGAAGTATGCCATCCTATGCCAAATATCTATCCCTTTACATTCTGTATTAGGTCCCAAGGGGGATCTACAGTTGATAATCCCAGGGTGTAGAACAGGCCTGAGCAAAGTACGGCCCGCAGGCCACATCCGGCCCGCCAAGCTACTGGATCCGGCCCACAGAGGCAGGATCTCCTGCTTGCCCCGCAGCCCCACGCGCTGTGCAGAAAAGCGGCTGCAGGGCTCTGTTTCTGTTTTGAAACTGGAGAGCAGGGGAGAAGTTTTAGGAGCTGCCCCGCCCCCAGCACATTCCCATTGGCCAGTATCTGGCAGAAACCAGCCAATGCAAGTTGCTTGTTAGACTAACAGGCAGCTAAGAAGAACCACGCCCTCTCTCCTGGGCTCAGATAGTCATGAAGCACATGGCCAGGCAAGCAGGCTGGCTGGCTGGCAAACATTTTAAGCTCTGTACGCAGGCAGACTAGTTTGGCAGCTGACAAATAAGTCTCTTGGCCACAGCCTGCTTCTGGCACCCCAGCTCTTTCCTGCCCCAACTCTCTGCCCCCCCCCCCACTCACCATACCCAAACCCTCTGTCCCCTTACACCCATACCCCTCCCAGACCTGGCACCCCAATCCCCTACCCCAGATCACAATCCCCTGCTACCCTAGGTCACATCCCAAACCCCTGCACTCCAGTCTCCTGCCCTAAGTCACAACCGCCTGCTTCATCCCAATTCCCTCCCAGACTCCAGTCTCCCTCTTGCACCCCAGTCCCATACCCCAAGCTCCCTTTTGCACCCAACCTCCATTCCACACCCCGCATCTCCATGAATATCATGGCAGAGTGCAGCCCTTGACCACTTTCCAAAATCTTGGAGTGACCCCCCATCAAAAATTATTGCCCACCGCTGGTGTAGAAGTTAATGTAGGCTACAGGACACACACAAGCATATTAGGGCACAAACTGATCTGTAGCACTTAAATGATGGGTGTAGACTCAAACTCATACTGAGGGAACAAGAGTGGTACAGCCCAATTGAAGTGGTAAATAAGGATGGAGTGTCACATCTACTCCATATACAGAGAAGATGCAGTGATTATCATTGCTGACAAGAAAAATGTGGGGAAAAGATCTCAAGCCTATACCGAGTAGACAGATTCACAATTCTCAGAGAAATATGTATACTTCTAAGTAGCCATAATTTGTACTGCAGAATTATCAATGGGGAGGATGAGTGGCAAGAGTTAAGGTCAGCGCTGGTCATGTGAACAGGAATCTCTGATTTAATTTAGATATGTGAGATCTGTTTTTTGGTTGAAAATGTAAAGTGTTCTATTATGATTTAAATTATCTTAACCTTAGTGCTTAGGGTTTCATGACTGGGATTTATATATTGTTCCCAATTTCAGAAAGGCATAGGAAGTGAGCCTATCATACAATCATATTTAAATCCCATTTCTTCTCCCTGGCTAATATTAATAAAGCCTCTCTAATAAAAGAGTTAATCCAACTCAGATTCCTAGTTTGAGAGCACATTCCTTCTATATCTTGGCCCACGTACCTCTCTTCAGCCCTGTCCCACTAGGGAAGTGGATGTTGTTTTAGATATGGATTTTATTTATACGTGCAAACTAACCAGAAATAAGGGGCATTATGCTAACCCTTTTAAATAAACTAAAATAAAAAGTGTTCTTCTGATCCATAAAAATCACAAGTTATTAAAATCAAAACCCACGGTAACCGTTTTAGAATGAGCTCATGTTTTTATATAAAAGTAGAATAATAGAAGTTACAGTGGAAAGATCTAAGTATTAAGTCATTCTGTAAACTGCTTTCCAAATTCTCAGATATGTTGCCATCTGACATGCACCTAAAGGAATTCATTTTATGTTAAAATTTTAAAATGTAACATGTTATATATGCAAGGCTGCAGCAAATGTCATCATCTCAGACTAGTTTAAAGTAAGAACAAACAGTATAAGAGGAGTTTGCACTGTATCTTCCATCTCAAAATGTAGTACATTCCAAGACCTTGTTTCTTAAAACTTATGATAGCATCAGTAGTATTAAATTGTTCTGGTATGGAAGAAAATCCTCTCAATCACATTGTCCAATTGCTTTGCCAGAATTATATTTCCCTACAACTAGATGCAATATAGGGACGTATGTGACTAGTCGACTATCCAATAAGCAGAAGTTTGTGACTAGTCGCTTCCCCCCCACCACCACTTTGCTGCCTCTATCAGAGACACAGAGCAAGGCGGGGAGAGGGGAGAAGCAGGAGCTGGTGCTGGGGAGAGCCGGCAAAGCCAGTTCCCCCCAGCACCATCTCTGCGGAGGGCAGGGGAGGTAGAGTCACAGCAGGAAATGGCACGAGTGGGGACTGAAGCAGTCTCCGCTCGTGCTGCTTCTGCTGCAATTCTGCTTTTGAAATGTACAAGAGCCCCATTTCTAAAGGAAGCCCTGTGCTCCCTGCAGGGCTTCCACTTTTGAACTGTAGCAAGAGTTCAACAGGACACTTGCTACAGTTCAAAGGCGGAGGCGCCCTTGTAGAGTAATCGAATAGTCTATGGAAATCCCATCGACAATTCAATTAGTTTATTAATCTAAATGTAACATCCCTAATGCAGTATAGTGAATTCTTGAAGTTAGTAACACTGCACATTATGTACAGCAACAATAGAAAATTGCAATAGCTTTATATTTTCAATAGTCTAGCTATTAACCCTACAATTACTTGCTAAAATGTGAAGATATAAAGTAATAGAGTGCCTTTTAGAGGATGGGAATTGATAACAATTTGTTCTGACAATATTTAAGGAGTTAAACTTGAACAGTCTTACCAGGCTTGCATAATTCTGCAATAGTAAGGGCACAAGCACGACCAAAGACCACCAAGTCCAAGAGAGAGTTTGCTCCAAGTCGATTAGCACCATGAACAGATGCAGAGGCTGCTTCACCACAAGCATACAAGCCTGGCACGACTTGATCTTTGCCATTCACGTGTGTAATTACCTGTAATTTCAAAAGAAATTCACTCAACATGTTTGCAAAATCATCTGTAAAATAAAGTTCACTAGCAGATGAGGCCCGTTGTTGTCGGGGCAAAGTCATTTTGCCTAGATTAACATAGGAAAGTTCAAGAAATTAAATATATGTAATAGAAAATGTTATTCATGTACTTGCAAGAGGTAAGTAAAAGAACAGTTTTGAAATCCTGCAAATTTCAACTTCAAAGATTCATTTTATTGATTTACCCTACATAGTAAATTTGAAATCAGAAACTTGTAAAGCTTTCATTACTCTTTCTGTAACTAATTTGAATTATTTTGTGATTTGCAACAGTAAAAATTTTCTTTGCACTAAAATGACAGTTGAATAGGTGACTAAATGTTAATTTTGTTAGCAAATATTTTGATGAACTCTACTCATAATAGCCAGGACTTTTTTCTGATGGAAAACAAAAATAAGTATTTAAACCTTTCACTCAGCATATTCTGGTGTAAAAAGTAGTGCATTCAGCAAATTTAAGTGGCAGGATTGTTTATGCAAAATTTGGTATCTGTAGGTAAGCATGAAGTATGACTATTTGGCACTAACACATCCAGAAACTCACTCTTCAAAATACGTAACAGATTTGTAGTACAGCATCAAAATTTCATCGTATTTAAATATCAGTTATTTATCTTGAAAGCATGAAGTCAATCCAGATAGTAAGCAACTGATTTAAAGGTGGGAAAGGGGAACCGCATGAAAATAATTTATTAACTGAAAAATTGCATATAAGAATGTGATATTATCAGGGCTTGACAAACTGCGGCGAAATCTACTTGCCAGCCCCACACTGCACATGCGTAAGACCCGCATTGCGCACGCGCACGCCGCCGGTGAACGGGGGCGACCGGCTTAAATCTACTTACCACAGGCGAGTAGAAACAGCGATTTGTCGAGCCCTGTTAATTATGATGTTTTGCCAGCATCAATGTGAGACAAAGCAGCACGGTTCATCAAAATATTTTTGTAGTAAAATTCAGAGCAGAGTGGGAAGAAAATTGGACTCTTTATAATGCCAGACCATGTTGACAAGGCAGAATTTTATATTTATTTAAAAAACTGATCTAAATAAAACTAATCCAAGAAATCAGACTGGTAAATTCTCAGATTCACTCAGTCTGACACGGGGACTGGTTGCCATTAAAATTGGTATTTACACAGCAGTGAACTTAAGTTACCAATTTTAGTGCAGAGATTGCAAAAATGGCACTAATAATCCATATCACCTAAACCTTTAATGATTTGTAGTTCAAGCCCATCTATACAACCATTTTTAACTTTACAGTATTACCCTCGTCTGAATAAACTTTCACATGGTCAATTTAAAGAACATCTGCATATTTCATGCATACTGAAAAGAATACATTTCATATTTTACATATTGTCTCTGGAGTTCCATTTCTATGCAAACATCCCAAGAATGCTGTGACAACTTCTTTACAAGACAAACAAAATTATAACATTTTTCAAGTTCTCTTAATATTACTCTTAAGGTTAGATAATTTAACATGCTTGTACATATAAATTTAGTAGCAAGCTCACTTCAGACTAATTTTATAAGGAACCCAATATTTCATTTCTACTAGAGAAAACAAGATTTCACTATACTGATCTATGATAGTTACCTGCCCTTTGTAGTTAGTAGGAATACCTCCCATATTGTAATGCACAGTAGGAAGAACAGGAATAGGTTCTTTTGTGACATCCACACCAGCAAATATCATAGCTGTTTCTGAAATTCCAGGGAGGCGCATTGCTAGCTGTTGTGGTGGTAAGTGGTGCAACTGCAAATATACATGATCTTTCTCAGGGCCACAACCCCTAATGTGAAAGGAAATAGGAGTGAAAGGTTGGAATACTGCTCTCCACAGAATTCCCCCTATATAAAAGCACCCATTTCTAAAGTATCTTGACCATATTATCTAGACACTATATAGAAAGACTTCAATTTTATCTAGTCATCTGCATGGTAACATGAACCACAAACACCAGAAAAACAGAATTTAAGTCATTTTATTTTTATTCTGCTTTGAATAATCATTTGGGAGTTCAAAACAGAGATATGATTCACAACCAAATGTGTGTGTGTATGCTTACAGATGCATCCTATTTAGAAAAACTGATGCATCTGGAAGCACAGAAGAGCATCAATAACTGACCTCCTTCCTCAACTTTAGTACACTTAAAATGTTCCCCACTCCACTGTCTTTCCTACCATAATTATGAAATTCCTGTATTTTAAAGGAATTTCTCAGACAACTTTAATATGAAGTCTCCTAGATGTTGATGTTACAGCAATTTACAATATGTAGATTACAGTTATCAGACCATTTAGAAATTATCTAGTGAATCATCAGGTGAATGTTAAGAACATCTGTGGTATCTTTTGACTTCAGAAAAATATCAAACAGGTATGGGCCAGATTCAAAAGCACAACAGCTCCTGCTGTCTCCAATGAGAGCTGATGCCTTCTGAGTGTTTTTGAAAATCTGGCCTAAAGCTTTAATTTTACTACAACAAAAAAGACTTGAGAACTTTTCTGATTACCCTTTTAAAAGGGAACTAGATTTCAGGGGGAAAAAAAAAAAAAAAAAAAAAAATCAAGATTTTTGCCTGAAATATATGTAAAATCTTCAGCCTTCTACCTCGAAATGATCAAACATGGCTGCTCGAAATGATCAAAAATCTTCCATGAACTATTGCAACTCCCTATCTGCTTTTACCAAATACAAAAACTTATTCATGTCACTATAACACTGAAAAATTAAACAAACCTTCCTTCGCGGATTTCAATCGTCATAGAACGAGACACAACATCTCTGGAAGCAAGGTCCTTTGCAACAGGTGCATATCTCTCCATAAATCTTTCACCTTCACTATTAATAAGAATACCTCCTTCACCACGACAACCTTCTGTAATAAGACAGCCAGCACCATAGATGCCTGCAAAGCAAGAAGCAGCAATGTTATAAAATACTTACAAGATAATTTTGTAATCAAGTTATTGTAAAAACTAAAGTATTTAATTTAAAAGATACGGAGGGTTCCATAAGACAAAAGTGACACAAAGATCTCTTGGCAAAAGGTCCCGTTCTTTGAAAACTGCTCTCACTTCAGATCTGACAAAAATATCTTATAGAATGTTTATCTATAAAACAGTAAAATGTAAGGTATCTACAGATATGTTTGACTTGTTAAGACTCAATACTTGTGAGATGTATACAAAAGTAATATTTACAGAATAATGTATTTATTCTGAAAGTATGCTTTATGGACTTGGAGTAAAAATTAGTCATGGGGTAATGTGTCTTAGTGATGACCTGTTCAAGCAAGGTAAATACAGGGCTGACATAGCCCAGAGAAGAATGCTTACGTGTTTGAAAGGCTGAAGGTGTCAGGAAGCTGACACCCAGCACAGTAAGAGAGAGTCCCTTTTCCCAGAAGCAGGGAATAATAAGGTCACTCACAGTTCTGGCTACCATGAGAACTGTCACATCTCTGAATATTACAAAGTTAATTTTTTTAATTGATTTCTATTATATTCCACACTTGGACTGATTTTATGACAGTCTGCAATTCCACATCATTGCTGCTCTACTCCTTACAGCTGAAAGGAAAGAGGAGGAGTGCAACAGATATGCTTCTGTGGCTCCCTGGATCACCTGGGGATCACCTGGGGAATACTGAGCTAAAGACTTAGCTCAGTATTATCTTCTCTTCCCCCAAATTTAGCAAGACCCTCTTGATTATCTTCATTCCTCTGCGTGATCCTGGGAAGTGAAAGTGTTGGCCGATTTACAAAATTTAAAGGAATACTGGTATTGGTAATTCAAAAGCTTAATTAACATTCTTTGACCAAAAAAATCTTAATGTTATAAATGTGTATATATATTATATGTACCACCACACAATGAAATATTGTCAGAAAATTGTAGTTATAACACCTTTTACAGTTAAGAAATTCAAAGATCAAGTAACCATGTCTCATTCACTTTTCAGTGTGGACCATTAGCCTTCATTACCCCTACGTTAAATACAGGTTCATTACTACAAATAACACGGATAATCCCAAAGACACGCTGTACTTCACTTGAACACCAACACCTAGTTTCTTAGCTTCCATAGACATTTTTATAATTACAGGATAAGACGATATTTCAATACATCTTCCCCTTCCCACTCTCACTGCAATTCAGATATCTACCCAATTTACTCAGTAATTATGTCCCTACACCTTCTGAAATCACACAAACTGCACGACAATAAACTTATGACAGGCCTGGCAGGATGCAATTTAAATTGATAGTTGTCCATAAAGGTGGGTTTCTCCTAATAGAAATTAATGGAAAATAAATAGATGACAGTCTCAAGCACAGCCTCCCCCTCACGTAGCACCCACAGGAATTCATGTAGGCCCTGCAATCATATAGGCAATTTTTACAGTCCTGATGTTATGGTTCCACTCACTAACAGCTAGGAGCACAGAGGCTGCTTTCAGGCAGAAGCCACTAAGCAGCTGGGTTGGACTTCCCTATGGCTGTGGGCTAGTCATCATGGCCCTCACCAACTGCTTCTGCTCTCCCTGCCATCACCAGAGTTTTCTCCATACCTTGCACCTGCAAGGATCCAGTCACAGTGTTCTCTCTAAGCTGCCTGGCAGCAGAGCTTCACAGGTGACTCATCAGCCCCTACCAGTCAGTCAGCTCCATGCAAGGAGTCCTGAACCTGACTGGGCCAGGCTGATGTGGCACAGCTTCACAGGTGATTAATCAGCCCGGCCCAGTCAGGTTCAGGACTCCTTGCATGGAGCTGACTGACTGGTAGGGGCTGATGAATCACCTATGAAGCTCTGCCACCACACAGCTTAGAGCAGCAGTTTCCAACCTTTTTAAGCTCAAGATCACTTTTTGAACGTAAATGCAACCCAGGATGTAGCTCAAACCCAAATACCCTTGCTCTGCCTCCTTCATGCCTCTCCTCACTCTCTCTGAGGTCCTGCCCCTGCTCACTGCATCCTCCCTCCCTTTCACCAGGCAGGGGCAGATGGTTGGAGCACAGGCTCTGGTCTTGGGCTAAGGGATTTGGAGTGAGAGGGGCTTTGAGCGGAGCCTGGAGCAGGGAGTTGGGGGTGCAGGAAGGGGTTCAGGGTACAGACTCTGTAAGAGTTTGAGTCCAGGGGGCTCAGGACTAGGACAGAAGCTTAGGGTGCAGAAGGGGGTTCATACCTCTGGTGGCTCCTGGGTGGTGGTGCAGTGCGGCTAAGGTAGGCTCACCCCTGCCCTGCCCCTGCCCCACTCTCAAAAGTGGCCAGCAAACTCCCTACAGCCCAAGCCCTGTTGTGTGCCCCACCTCCATTCTGTGGAAATAGAATACATAGTGGGAAGGGGCACCCTGACATCAGTGCCCTTCCTCTGCACCACAAGCAGGAGGCTCCCGGGGAGGAATGGGGGGGGGGGGGCAGGCGGGGGGAGAGGGGCTCCAAGGCAGAGGGCAGGAGCAGCACAGCAGTGGGGGGGGAAGTGCAGCTCAAGTGCTGCACTTGATAGCCTCTTAGCCAGCCAGTCACGATCACCTGTCAGAGGCTCTAAGATCTACCAGTAGATCCCAATCTACTAGTTGGTGACCATCAAAGCCTGCTCACTTGCTCACTCCCTGGAGGGCACTGGGACTGTCCAAGGAAGAACCTTTCAGCAGCAGTGTGGCCTTCTCTACAACTGGGGGTTTATCACCCTCCTTAACATCCCTGGCCAAGGACTCCCCTCCTCAGACCAGGACCAGAGTCTCCTATAACTTCTGTCTGGGTGTGTCTAACCCCTTGGCCATGGAGAAAGCCCCCTGCAGCCCTGCTCTAATCCCAAAATTCCCTTTAATTTCCCACAACTATGAAAATAATTTATATTAATACTTAAAACTTCCTCCATAATACTTGATGAATGAAATGGATGTAACATGGAAAATACAAAGGCAAACGTGTGCAGGGGCCTGAACTATAAAAACCCTGACTTCAGATACTAGAATGTCTTTAAAGTTAAAAAAATACAGTATTGATTAATTTGTTTCTTAATTCTGGGAAGCATTAGTGTCAAGAAATCAGTTGATAATTCCTAAAGAAATAAGATTAAAGTGTACGATCTAAAATTTAAAACATGAAAGGAAGAATTCATTTGTTATTTTAAATAAAGACTCAAATGGAGGCAATAAATTACAATTCTGAAAGGTGAATATAAATTGATGCATAAAATAATTGCTAGGGGGCTGCACCCCATGCTCGCCAATCCCCCTTCTTGTGGGGGTAGGCAAACCCAGCTCTCCCCACAGCCACTGGGAAGGTTGGGCTGTGGCTGCGCCAACCCGGGCGCCTTCTCTTCTCCCTCCCCTCCGTCAGTTCAGGCCCCTGCCCCCCGTGAGCCTGGACCCCTTTTCCATCCCCCCCCCCCAGCTAGCCCGGACCCCTTCTCCTCCCCCCCACCAGCCTGGGCTCCTTCTCCCTCCCCCCACTCCCCAGCCAGCCCAGGCCCCTTCTCCCCCCACCCTCTCCTCTCCCAGCTGTGGTGTGTGCCAGGCCCGGCTCTAACCCCGGCAGCCAGGGAGGCGCAGGTAGTGCTGTGCACACACGGTGCTCTGGGGCACTGCAGCCAGCTGAGGTGGGAAAAGCAGCAGTGCGAGGGCCACTGTCCCGACCTCTTCCCCATGAAGTCCTGCCTGTGCTGCTCACTGCCCTATCCCTGCCCACAGAGCCCAGGGTTGCCATCCACCCGCCGGGAGCAAAAGGGAAGGAGCCGACAGGCCAGTGCGGTGGCTCCCCGGATGGCTCGGGGGTGCTCTGTCAGCCGTGGTAAGTGCAACTGCTGGAAAGGGGGTCAGTCTCTGTGAGGGTAGATGGATTCCAGGCAGTCGGGCACCACTCTCCAGCTCCCCAAGAGTCTGGTGGCAGGGGATCCCCCAAGAGGCTGGTGGCAGGGGAGCCTTACTCTTAGTACTTGTCCCCAGGCTGCTGTCCCAAGCACTGCACAAACACTCCCACCCCATGTCTGTCACAGCTGCAATGTGGGGTCTGCCAGCCACTGTGCCATGTTTCTTGGCACTGAAAGCCCTATGGGGTAGGATGGAGGAAGGTGAGTAGTGGCTTGGTTTAAAGAAGCAATTCCAAGTGGTGAGGGGAAGCAGCGAGGTCAGGCTTCAGCTTTGGGGGGAGGAGGCAGGATGCAGAGTGACGTAATGACGTCACTCTGTCGTCCTGCAGGAAAAACTTTACTATATAGAGAGATATTTGTTACAATATTTGAAGCCCAAAATTAATGGAATGCAAGTACCAAAAGTACTTAAGTACATTTCTATGCAATTGTAAAAGTTTCTCCCACTTTACTTCATAAGACTCCTGAATTGAGGGATCTATATTTCTCCTACAACAATTGCAGATATCAAAAACATCTAAACAATTTCAATGAATGGAAATTCTTTGCTCCGTTTAGTTGCTTACAATGTTAACTTTTGCATGAGAATCTGCAACCTGAAATGAGGTGTTAAGGGTAAGCGGTAAAGCTTTTAACCAGCTTAACACACCACAGATCTTAATAATGAAAAACTGTGAGGCTTAATATTTCAGAGATGTTTTCTGAATATTTTAAATTCCTGGAAAACAAAGATTGCCTTCCTAGACTTGTAATGCAGTGGTTCTCAACCGGGGACACACATACCCTAGGGGAGAACACAGGGACCTTCCGGGGTACTGTACATCAACTCATCTAAATTTTTCTCTAGATTTAACAATAGTCTACACGAAAAGCACTACCAAAGATAGAACTAACTAAAATTTCATACAATTATCTATTTATACTTCTCTATATACTGAAAAGCACAATATTTATATTCCAATAGCTTTATATGGTAAAAATGAGAAAGTAAACAATTTGAGTAATAGCATGCAGTCACACTTTTATATTTTTACATCTGATTTTGTAAACAAATAGTTTTCAAGTGAGATGTAACGTGGGTGTATGCGCACCAAATCAGACTCCTGAAAGTGATACAGTAGTCTGGAAAGGTTGAGAGCCAATGTTATATTGTACCTGTAGGATGGAACTGTACAAATTCTAGGTCCTGGCAAGGAAGGCCAGCTCGTGTGACCAGAGCTGTGCCATCACCTGTGGTGGTATGAGCAGATGTGCAACTGAAGTAGGTGCGGCCATATCCACTAGAGAAAACATTTCAAAAATTAAAATTTGTCTGCAATAGTTTCCTTAAGAAATCAGTAGAGAAGCAGTCAGATATCATTAGGATATTCAGCTTATTCACTGCACTTTGTGCAATGCAGATTTATAATTCAACTAAAGCAGAGGATAATTTCAACATAGCATTCATTCAGCCACTGTAATCATTTATCACACACATTAAGATATTCACACATTTAAATTGAATCAACGGTGAACTGATAGATTATCTGCTATGTAACTTGACCACAGAGAGCATCATCTAGCGCCGGGTTTCCCAACCTATGGGTCGGGACCCAAATATGGGTCGCCATTACATTTCAAAAGGGTTGCCAGGTGTCTCCCCAGGTGGCCCTTAAGGAGCTATTCACACATTTTTTGAATGCCTTGGGTCACCAAATCTTCCCAAATTGTCAAAATGGGTGCCCATCTGGAAAAGCTTGGGAACCGCTGATCTAGCTCAAATAATATCTGAGAAATAACTTGAGGCCAGCAGGTGGCAGAGCAATAGCACTACCCTTCCTCCACAATTTCTAACTAGAGTTCTTTTCATAAACTGTTAATACAATTAAGAGAAGAATCATGTACCATTTTCCTCCTCTATTACATAGTGTTTTACTTTGAGACAGGTGATATAGTGCTCAATTAAATGCCTGACTTTCTTTTCTGTCCTGAAAATAGTGCCTCTTTTCATGAAGAGCTCTTTCAGAAAGAGAAGATCTTTCTCCCTTGTTTCTTATTTTCATGACACTACCTTCTATATTACAAGTTTAATGACACTAGTGTTATTAGCAATTTCTAGCAGGAACAGCCTATTACAACACCCAAGGAAGATAAAAATAATGTGAAACCAGGTTTGTACATCTAAGGAGCAATTCCCACAGCTTGAATTAAAGTACAGACAAAATTTCCAGACTTCCAAATTTGTATACATTCTGGAATCTACATTAATTTGTAGGTTAATAAAGGTGTCTTGATTTTCCAAAAGTCCCAAGGATGTAAAGCTCCTATTGACTTCAATGGGACTGTGAATGCTCAGTATCTCTGAAAAAAATCAATTCATTTATTTAGGTGCCTAATTTAAGGCAGCCATATTAGGCAGCCACCAAATACAAAATATGTTTCTGTGCATAAACTCAGAATTCTATTTATGCGAGAGCTGCTAGTCTAAACCCAACAAAGAGATAAAAGGCTAACAGAAGCAGCAGCAAAAAGCAGGACAGGGCAGAGAATCTCAGTTTATCCAAAATTAGGATAACACATAATTTCTGCTCCCAAATTACATGGATCACCAAAATTAGCCTTTAGTAATCCACTAAATTATCCAGCAGTAAATCCGTTTCTATTTGTGTTTCCTGAATCTATTGAGACACATAGGCTGTGTCTAAACTACATCCCTCTTTTGGCAGAAGGACATAAATTAGACACTTCAAAACTGCAAATGAAGCGGGAATTTAAATATCCCACGCTTCATTTGCATAATTGCATCATGGCACTTTTTTGAAAAAGCACCATTTCGAAAGTAAAACCGCGGTCTAGACGGTTTATGCAAATGAAGTGTGGGATATTTAAATTCCCGCTTCATTTGCAATTTCGAAGTGTTTAATTTACATCCCTCTGCCGAAAGAGGGATGTAGTTCAGACACAGCCATAGGGAGCAGCTACATTTTACCTCAAACACAAATAATCTAATCTCATGAAGAAGGGCCACTCAGTAGGCCAGGGGTGGGCAATAATTTTTGATGGGGGGGCCCACTCCAAAAATTTGGAAAGTGGTCAAGGGCCACACTCTTCCATGATATTAATGGAGGAGGTGCAGGGTCTGGGATGGGGTGCAGAAGGGAGCTTGGGGTAGGGGAGGGAGTTTGGGTGAAGGAGGCAGTTGTGACCTGGAGCACTGGACTCTGGTGGAGGGGGTTGGATTGTGACCTAGTGGAGGGAATTGGGGTACAGGAAAGGATGCAGAAATTTGAGTTATGAGCTAGGGCAGGAGGGGACTGATCTGGGGCAGGGGATTGGGGTGCCAGATCTGGGAGGGGATATGGATACAGGAGGGGGGCAGAGGGTTGGGGAAGTGAGGGATTAGGGTGCCAGAGGTAGGCTCTGCCAGGAGACTTACCAGCCAGCAGCAGTTCCCGAATCAGCCTCCCTGCCTGCCCGGCCCCGCCCCTGCACAGGCTGCAGCCATGTGCTCTGGAGCCCCTTGTGCTTCATGGCTGCCCATTATTGAAATGGGCAGCTCCCATTAGCCAGTTTCTGGCCAGAAGCCAGTCAATGGCACTGTGCTGCGGGTGGGAGCAACTCCTGAAGCTTCCCCCCTCCCCTCTAGACTCACAGTTAAAAAAAAAAAAAAACCAAACAAACTGCCCCACAGCCACATTTCTAAGTGGCGTGCGGGTGGGGCAAGGCAAGCGGGGAGCCTGCCTGGCACTCCCAGCAGTGTCCACGGGACGGAGCCGGTGGCTTGGCGAAACGGATCCAGCTCATGGGCCATATTTTGCCCAGGCTTGTAGTAGGCCCTACATATACGTTTTCCTGCCACAGCCAATTTACATCTAGCATTTTAAGTAAAAGAAGAAAGTACAATGTAACTAAAACATTTAGAGATTATCCTTCACTTCACAGACTGCATTAACTGCCTCCACAGACTCTAGCTTCATAACGTAAATCTTTTTAAATTACTCAACCTTAAAATTCAAACTTTAATCAATGCAGTATACTAAAGAATGGAACTAAAACTAACTAGGGTAACTAAATTGCATGTATTCTGTTTTTTACCCAAAAGATAAAAAGTGATTTAACTAGAGCAGGGTTTCCCAACCTGTGTGTCAGGACCCAAATATGGGTTGCCATTACATTTCAAAAGGCTCGCTAAGTGTCTCCCCAGGTAGCTCTGCCCTCCCTCCTCCCCCTGTTTTTGAATTGCCTTGGGTCACCAAGTCTTCCTGAATTGTCAAAATGGGTCTCCATCTGGAAAAGGTTGGGAACCGCTGAACTAGAGGCAGTATTATTCTCATTTAACAGATGGGGAAATGAAGAAATATGAAGTAATATGTATTGTGCTAGGTCACAGTGTTCCAATAGCATAATTTGAACTCGAACCCTTGCCTACAACCATATATTCTCTTCTAACTTCTAGATTATGCTACCTCACATTATAAAGTATTTTTCCATTACATTACCCAGTGGCAATAACAGTGTTCTTTGCTCTTAAACGATGTATCGATCCATCTTCTATGCAAAGTGCAATGACCCCACAACATTCTCCATTTTCCATCAGGAGATCCAAGGCAAAATACTCAACAAAGTAGCTGGTATCATATCGTAGGGACTAGAAAAGAAAACATTTGTAACAGTTAAGGAATATGCAAAAGTTAAAGCCACCCCACTTTTCCAATGTCTTGTTAAAGGGCTTAGTTAACATAAGAATAAAATCAGACTCAGTTTTCATGGAAACTATTTTCCAGATAAGCCTGTATGCAGAAAGTCTGTGGCTCTTTTAGGATGACTGTATTCTAGAATATTAAAAAAAAAAAAAACACTTTTAGATTGAAGAGGTCATGTTTAATTACCAAACCATTTAAAGGAATACAGTCTCACATCAAACTTGTCTGAAAATGTTGTACCTATCATCAACATAAGTAACAATGAAGTTAAGCGAGAAAAAAAAAAAATACATTTTTCATTCTACTTTGTGTGTTTGACAATACCTAGTACATGGTGAATCTCTCTTTTGCAGATGATGTTTCTATCCCATGCACTAGCATGTTATCCCTCAATTTACCAAGGGGAAACCTCACTTTACACTTCTTCAAGCACCATAAGAGAGTATTAATGGTGTGTGTTTTAATGGGACTGAGGAAAGGACTAGCTTTTGAGATTATGCATTTCAAATGCCACTTTGAGGATACAGAGTGCCAGCAATAAGTGGATCACTGGAGCTCCCTTCATTTCTGAAAGAACCAGATAGCAACTGGAAGCAGGTTTCTGATCTCTCTTCACCTTCCCTCCCCTACCCCCATACTATTTCTCTGTATTATGGTTCCACATACAGGCTTCATTCAAGATTGAGAGGAACAGTTAGCTAAGGCTCGGTAAACAATGCATGAAGTACATGGGCTGTTAAATAATTACTGAAATTAGGTCTAGAGGTCACTTACTAGTTCTTAATGGTGTGCTGGGTATTTGTTCTTTTTTATGGCCTTGCACAGGGAGACAGATTGGACCTGTTATTAGAGTTTTGCTCACCAGTAGAGGCAGCTTGGTGGTAGCATTTTTTCATTGTCAGAATCACGCTTACTCTAATTTCCCATTCTTCTTGCTGTGATGGTGGAGGCTAGTTTTACTTGATATTTCCCTGTTGGGGTGTTCTGCCACTCAACTTGGCCCATGAAAAGATCAAGATGAACTCTTTCTGAGTTAAAAAACAAACAAACAAACACACCCCACCAACAAATGGTCTAGTAGCACTTTATAGACTAACAAAACATGTAGATGGTATCATGAGCTTTCGTGGGCACAGCCCACTTCTTCAGATGACCAGAGTTATGAGTTTGGGATGTGAACACTTGAAATAAATGGGGAAGAGAGAAAGAGGGGAAGAATAAGGGAGGGGGTGGGAGACAGAGCATCAGTAAGTATCTGGACAATGGATACTTAAACCTAAGCAGATAAAAATCAAAGTCAATCCTTCCTGACACGGGAATCTATCTATTGACTTTGATTTTTATCTGCTTAGGTTTAAGTACCCATTCTCCAGATACTTACTGATGCTCTGTCTCTCTTCCCCTTCCCCCCCCTCTCCTATTTATTTCGAGTGTTCACATCCCAAACTCATAACTCCGGTCATCTGAAGAAGTGGGCTGTGCCCACGAAAGCTCATGATACCATCTACGTGTTTTGTTAGTCTATAAAGTGCTACCAGACCATTTGTTGTTTTTTTCTGTAACAGACTAACTCGGCTACCCCCTGAAGCTCTCTTTCTGAGTCGCCAGGGTAGGAGAGTGAGTGAGTGAGTGTGTGGGCAGCAGTAGGCGAGTATCATGACACAGCAGCAAAAGGAAGAGACAGTAGCTTTCTCTGGACACATAATGAGTAGACCTTACTATCTATGCATTTTCCCCAGGAAGACATGCTGGAGAAGCACATTCTTTTCTCAGGCTTCTTCTGTTTGTCATGCTGATATCAGGCAGAGGCATGCCTCGGGAAGAAAAGGGGGGCCTGGGATGAAGATTAGGAGTTCTCCTGGATTCCCTGTTGACTCTAAACTCCAGTAAAATAGAGCCCACAAGTAATTGTTAGAATCAATAGCATTGCTTTTTAAATGCCTACAGTACCCACTAGTTAAAAAACAAAAGTCAAACTCTTTTTTCCCCATTTTATAGCCTCTTACCCTGCCATACAAGGTGTGCAACAGTGAGTGTCCTGTCCTGTCCGCGACACAACAGCATCGATGAGCCTGTCCCCCTTTCCCAAACTGGAGGCTCTGTCCACCAAAGGCACGTTGATAGATCTTCCCTTCTTCTGTTCTGCTAAATGGCATTCCATAATTTTCCAGCTGGTGAGTACAAACAAAGTATTAGAGATATAGCTGTGGACTTCAACAATAGGCAAGTTACTGTTATGGCTGCTTTGTAACACTAACAAACCTATCATCCACCCTCAAGAAGGCAGCCAAGGAAGGAGTTTCTCTTTATACAAAGTTTACTATTCCAGTCTAATCTCTGTATCACTAAAACATCAGTGTGGATACTGATTTGTGTTGCAGATCATTGAAATGAATTTCAATATGAATAATTTTACCTCTACAACTGCAGCAGGTGCTTCCTCGGTCATGTAATGAATGGCATCCTGATCTCCCAGCCAGTCAGATCCTTTCACGGTGTCATAGAAGTGCCATCTCCAGTTATCTTCTTCCATGTTTCCCAAAGCAGCATTGATCCCTCCCTGAAAATGAAATATGTATCTCCCCAAAGTGACATTTAAATCGCATAATCTCAAAAGCCAGTCCAGTCCTCAATCCCATTAAAACACACAATATTAAATAGCATTTAGGATAATGGACAAATTATTTTAAAGTTAAATTTATGTCTCATCTCATACAGCATGCAAACCTGAAAAAATTCTAAGCTCAAAAGCATGTCTCCTTCACCAAAAGAATTTAGTTCAATAAGAGATATTACTTAGCCCACATTATTTTTCATTTATACAGTAGAAATTATGATAATCAACTACACAATGGTTAACATCTCATTCCTTTTAGGGTAAAACATTTTGTATAGGAGAATGAATTACAACACTATAGACACTCATGCATACAATGAAGTGGCATGTTAATATATTTTCTGTTTTAAGACACAGAATATGAGTCAAACATATACAATTTCCCTAGACTGTTTTACTTAGATCCTAATATCCATTTTTACTAATGGAAATGGGACTGAAATTCAGACAACTTATGAATCATAATGCTACATACACCAACTCTGTGTTATGAAAATATCAGAATGTTTAATGTCAAACTAATTGTATTTAAATTCTTACCTGGGCAGCAACAGTATGGGATCTGGTAGGGAACAGCTTTGTAACACATGCTGTATTAAATCCAGCCTCTGACAAACCAAATGCAGCCCGCAAGCCTGCCCCACCAGCACCCACAACAACAGCATCAAACTCATGGTCCACTACGGGATATTGTGTAGAAATCTGAGGAGAAAGATTACTGTATTAAGATAGTAAGTCAAACAATTCTCTCTCAAACAGCATGTCCGTTTAACTACAAAATGCACTTATTTTAAAATAATGTATACTGGAGAATATAAAATAAGTGTCTGGTACTCTATACATCACTGATTTTACCTGTATCACAATCTTAATATAGTGAGAATAAATCATGTAAGAAGGTTCTAGTCAACGCAGTATTACTAAAGTCAATGCATGATCCATTTAACAATTCATAGCTCATACTGAAATTTTCTTCCAAACAACCCCCCCCACCCCCAAAAAAAACCCACACTCTGATAATGCAAGTCTCTCTCTCTCCTTTCAAATTCCAGAAACATTAAAATTATACACTGAGGAAAGACGACCACCTCAAAGATAAACATCAACTTACCGAATCAGAAACTTTAGCAGATGCATTCTTCTTTCCATAGACAGTGAAGTGAAAGTTACGTGCAAGAGTCTGGCAAGCTGCTGGCCACTGTTGAAACATGTTCAAAATTATCTAAAATATTCTACTTTAGAAATGTTTTATGAGCCAGATACCCTGAATTTCCAATTACACAATGTCCAATACAAATATGCTTTACTTCTGACTGTAATCTGTTAGTACATGCTGCTAAAAATATTGGTCTCATAGTTTTAGGATAATTTTAGGGGAACAGTCCTACTTGTTTCTAAAAACAGGATGTGACAGAAGAAAAAGAAATCTATCCAAGATTTTAAAAATAGACACAAGTGTAGGAGATGTCATCAATAATTACAAATCTGCTTTTGTTACAAGGTGAAGCATTTCAGATTTTCAAGCAGTAATGCTCCCTGCTCTCTGTAGCTCTGCTCAGATTTCTGTGGTATCCACTTTCTAGAAGTAGTATTTTTGAGTAACCAAACTCCTCTACATTGTATACAATCACCAGATCTATCAGGTATTTCCTTTATGGGAAATTCTGCACTTTTCAAATCTGTAAATAATACAAACTTGTGAAGAAGTGCACACAAAGGAAGACAGAACCAATCTACAATGTAAACCGAAGTGATTAGAGTTGCAGGAAGTACAATACAACACAGCTTTTGATTGACATTGTAAAATTATTTAAATGGTTGACCTTTAATAGATGTCATGATGCAACCTTAACCATAGGAGTACTCCCATGCTACTATAACATGCATCCCATACCAGGAGGTACTGATACTAGAGGTAGGAAACATAAATGAAATATTTATTAAAGAAGATTCAAGGCCATCAAAAGGCATTTAGAAAAAAGATTTTATGGTAATGAACTTTGGAACTCTCCCCTTAGTTATAGCTATATGAAATGGTCTTGTATGACCTTGTCAATAAACTAGGGAACTACAACCTACACGAGGCTCCTATAAGGTGGGTGCATAAATGGCTGGATAACCATTCTCAGAGAGTAGTTAACCATTCACAATCAGGCTGGAAGGGTATAACAAGCGGAGTTCTGCAGGAGTCTGTTTTGGAATCGGTTCTGTTCAATATCTTCATCAAGAATTTAGATCAGGGCTTCTCAACACACAGTCCGTGGCCTGTTTGTTTGCGGCCCGTGGAGCAGTTTGGGTTTACGCAGGGCTCAACACGTGGCCCACGGGTGGGATCCTTTGAATGTGGCCTCCACTGGGAGCACATTCCATAATGGTCAATATAATGGCCTTCTGTTGATATGTTTTAGTAGTTAAATTCCTGGACTGTCATTGCTCATTAAAAGTGCTGTCAAATGGGTGGAAATGGGGGTAAATATTGTATTTTATTAATATCAGCAGAACTAACTTAAATGGGGCATGCGTGTTGTGTAGTCTTACTTGAATCTTTGTATTCATACCCGTTAGTGTGAAAGAAGCTATTTGCATATATATTTGCCTGTATATGCAAGCACACTAAAGTTGTGGCCCTCAGCATGTGCTGTGAGTATCATTGTGACCCCCGGGGCTTCCAAAGTTGAGTAGCCCTGATTTAGATAATGACAGAGAAGACGCTTATTAAGTTTGCAGATGATATCAAGCTGGGAGGGGTTGCAAGTGCTTTGGAGGATAGGGTCAACATTCAAAATGATCTGGACATACTAGAGAAATAATCTGAGGTAAATATGATGGAAGTTTAATAAGGACAAATACAAAGTACTACACTCAGGAAGGAACAATCAGTTTCACACATATAGAATGGGAAGTGATTGTCTAGGAAGGAGTACTGCAGAAAGATCTAGGGGTCATAGTAGACCACAAGCTAAATATGAGTCAGCAGTGTGACACTGTTGCCAAAAAAAGCAAACATGATTCTGGGATGCATTAACAGGAGTGTTGTGAGCAAGACATGAGAAGTCATTCTTTCACTCTACTCTGCACTGATTAGGCCTCAGTTGGAGTATTGTGTCCAGCTGTGGGAACCACATTTCAAGAAAGATGTGGAGAAATTAGAGGTCCAGAGAAGAGCAACAAAAGGGATTAAAGATCTACCCTCATATGTCACGTTTTCTAGAATGAAAGAATTGGGTTTGTTTAGTTTAGAAAAGAGAAGACAGAGGGAATCAGCCAATGATAGCAGTTTTCAAGTATCTAAAAGGGTGTTACAAGGAGGAGGGAAAAAAATTGTTCTCCTTGACCACTGATGATAGGACAAGAAGCAATGGCTTTAAATTACAGGAAGGGAGGTTTAGGCTGGACGTTAGGAAAAACTTCCTGTCAGGATGGTTAAACACTGAAATAAATTGCCAAGGGACATTATGGAATCTCCATCTCTGGAGATATTAAGAGAAAGTTAGACAGACATATCAGGGATGATCTAGATCAGGCCTGGGCAAAATATGGCCCACGGGTCGGATTCGGCCCGCTGAGGCAGTGGGGAGCCCCAAGCAGGCTCCCCTGCTTCCCTCTGTAGAAACGTGGCTGCCAGGTTTCATTTCTTTCAAAAGTGGTGGAAATGGGGGAAGCTTCAGAAGCTGCCTTGCCCCCAGCCAATGGGAGACGCTTATTTGAATAACAGGCAGCCAAGAAGAACCGTGCCCCCTCTCCTCGGCTCAGCTATTCACTGAAGCACATGGCCAGGCAAGCAGGAAGGCAGGCTGGCTGGGAAACGTTTTAAGCTCTGCAACCTTTAGCTCTGCAGCCAGGCAGGCTGGTTGATTTGGCTGCTGGCTAGTAACGTCTCCTAGCCACAGCCCATCTCTGGCACCCCAGTCCCTCCCAACCCCAGCCCTCTGCCCCCCACTCAACATACTCAAACCCTCTGTCCCCCTCTTGCACCCATGCCCCCTCCCAGATCACAATCCCCTTTTACCCTAGGTCACATCTCAAACCTTTGCACTCCACTCCCCTGCCCTAGGTCACAACCTCCTCCTTCACCCAAACTCCCTCCCTGGCTCCAGTCTCCCTCCTGCAGCCCAATCCCTTACCCCAAGCTCCCCTTCTGCACCCAACCTCCATCTCACACCCCACACCTCCTCCATTAATGCCATAGAACAGCACGGCCCTCGACCGCTTTCCAAAATCAGAGGTGGGCAATGATTTTTGACAGGGGCCCACTCCACGATCTAGCTAGTGCTTGGTCCTGCCATGAGTACAGGGGACTGGACTTGATGACTTCTCAAGGTCCCTTCCAGTTCTAGTATTCTATTCTATGTTAATGAACTAGATAAGAAGTTTCTAGTCCCTTGACTACAAGATTCAATCATTTAGGGGTAGAAGAGTAAAGCAACTAAAATAAGCTTTATTAAACCAGAGAAAAACGAACAACACAAATACCTAGTATCTTGAACAAAGACTGAAACCAACTAGAAGTCAAATCATGTCAGTAACAATTAGGAATGATAAAATATGTTTATTTTTCTAAACATGTAACTGCTATAAATTTACCACAGTTACACACTTACACATGGGGGGGCTGGGTGGGAGCCGATGCTCATGGGGAGCCAGCTTTTAAGCTGGCTCCCGCCAGCTCCCCGCCCCATCCCTGCACTGCCGTATCAGAGACAGCAGGGAAGGGCAGGTGGTGCTGTGGCAGCTGGTAATTGTGGGGAGCTGACTTAAACACCAGCTCCCACCTGCCTCTGATATAGAGGCAGCAAGGGGAAGCTGCGTATAACTGTAAGCATTAACCCATAAGCTCAGACTCATGGGTTAATTGTGTAAAAGGGTACACGTTAATATCCCTAGTAACGATGAAAAAGTTTTATAATGTGGACTAGATTCCATTGCAAAACAGGGTGAGATCAAATTCACTGGAAGACTAAGGAAGAATTTGGATCCTGGTCTCCAACGCAAGAAGAACTATTCAATAAATTAGACACTATGCATTTATCCCAGTAATCACTGTCTTTTAGTACGGATGTTAAGCAAACAGGACACGTAAATTGTTTTCCAGTATTGTAGCTGTGTTGGTCCCAGGATATGAGATGTATGTGGTGGGTGAGAATCTCTTATTGGACCCACTTCAATTGTTGAAACAGACAAGCTTTCAAGCCACACAGAGTTCTTCTTCAGGGCTACATCTACACTACAGACCCATGTTGGTATAAATACGTTGCTCAGGGGTATGGAGGATACCCTGTGTAGATCAGTGGGAAAGCTTCTGTCAACATAAATACCATCTTTCAGGGATGTAGATTAACTACACCACTGAGAGAAGCTCTCACGTCTGCAAAGTAGTATCTTCACTGAAGTGTTACAATAGCACAACTGTGTCACTGTACGTGAAAACAAGCCCTCTCTCTGGGAAAGGTACTCGGGCAAACGTATAGTAAAAATGCTGCACTGGCATTAGCACTTTAATGAAGCCATCTCACAATGACAGTTCACTCTCTCCAGACTTCATATTCTCAAAGCTAACTATAAGGATTCTATATATTTTTTGTTAACCTTTAAGGTGCCACAGGACTACTCATTTTAGAAGTTGCAGACTAACATGGCTACCCCTGTGACGTGAAATATAGTGTGGTAGATAGTTAAGCATAAGCAGTTAACGCAATTTTAAATTGTTTAGGGCAGGGATTTGGAGCAATAAAATTTTTGAATTGCTCCGCTCTGGCACCAATAGTGACTGCTCCAGCTCTGCTCCGCCTCAAATTAATTTTTAACTAAATAAAAAAGTGCATACTGTAATTTTGAAAAAAAAAATTTTATTCGGAGTTTTAAAACAAATTAAATGTCATCAACGATACAAACTAGAATAATTCATAATTCAATCTGTAAAAAAATTATTGCAGCAATCAAGTCTTCTTTCATAGCCTGCTGCAGATCATTTAAAATTAACTTTAAAGTCGAAAACAGTCGCTCTACACTAGCTTGAGTTGTTGGCACGCTCGAAGCAATTCTACAGGCAGCCTGAATGCGGTGTGGGTAGCTGTGAATGGCCTCAAAAACAGAGTTAACTTTTAGCCTACCAATAGACTCCATCGCCTCACAATCTTCCCAAAAGTTTCTCTAGAATAATGCTTCATTACAATTATGAATCACAGAAACCCACCAGTGTCTTTCTTGTTTATCCAATTCCTTTTTGAAGTCGTCATCTTCTGAAGAATTGGTGCTTGAATTATCTCCAATTCTCTGCGATGGTTGAAGATGTCTCAAGGATGGACGCTCGAACAAGTTCAGAGTGGAGACGGAAGTTTGAGAACAGCCTACTATTTCTGAAGGATGTGAACTTTCCAAAACCGCAAATTCGATTGTTGATGACTCCTTTTGTTGTGTTTCGTTTTCTTCAACCTCTTTCGCCGAGTTCAAATGTAGCAAGAGATTTTGTTTTTCGAGTCGTCAAGCAATATCAAGGAGCCCTTCCTTTGCCTTTGGTATTTCCCTTGAGGTAAGAAGAATCCAATACTGTGGGTCAACAAACTCCAGCAAGGAAATGAACATTGTCAAAAAGCTTTTCTTCGCGTTTCTGCATGGAGGACAGAATTCCTTCTGTAATCTGTCCACCATTTGCTTGCAAGAATTTTGACAGTTTTCGTCATTCCTTCATTAAAACTCCCGGGGTTACATCAACAGCTTGAAGATTCATGGTTGTTTGGTTTGGCTTTGCCAAGAGGTCTTGCAGGTTCTTCACTTCGTCCCATTCAGCTTTTGTT
This sequence comes from Rafetus swinhoei, assembly GCA_019425775.1. Classification (NCBI taxonomy): domain Eukaryota; kingdom Metazoa; phylum Chordata; order Testudines; family Trionychidae; genus Rafetus; species Rafetus swinhoei. The sequence goes on from CM033424.1 coordinate 151,746,029, forward strand.
AACTTGAGTTCTCTTGTTCCAGCAGCAGCCACTTGTTCACAGTAAGATTGAAAAACGAGAAGCCGATCAATCATCGCAAATGTTGAAACCCAGCGAGTCACAGTATCCAATGACTGAGTTACCCCATGTAGATCAAGCAGAACACTTCGAATACTTAGGGTTCGTAGTTTGACAACAACTTGTCAAATTTTTGCCAGAAATTTCTTCGCATGTTCTTTGTTCAGTCCATCCCAGATTGCCAACTGAAGAGTGTGAATACCACACCTCATCAGTTGGACTTTTGAGTTGTCCTCATGAAGCCACGTTGGAAGTATGAGGCTAGGGTCATTAACCCATTGCGCAGCAGCATCCATGTTGAGTTTGATTTCATCCATTCCTTTAGTTCCTTCATCAGGCAAAATAGCTTCAGTTCTGTCCACATCCCTGCTCTCAGAGGTAGAAATGTTTTCATTGTCCTCGCTGAAATTTTTGACGGCACGTCATGTTTGCTGCATTGTTAACGCAGATGCTCAGCACTTGCATTTCACTGAGCCCAAATTTTTCTAAAATTGCTTTTACTTGACTTTTCACGTAGGAAGAATTGTGACGCCCTTCAGTGTCGATTATGTCCAAGGTTTTTACCACAGCTTTATCTTTTCCTTCTTTGTAGTACAGAGCATTGATTGCAAGGAAATTTCTGTTTCCACGGGTTGCCACATCCATTTTCAGGTAGCATAATTTTTGTTCCAAAGCTTTCTTGAGCTCTTCGTGACCAGACTCAGCTGTGCTGACAACTAAATGATGAACCGCATCGTGCCCCATCAAAACGCCAAGCTGCTGACCCATTTCACCTGCAATTTTTTGGAATTCTTTGTTCTTTAGCCTGAAGGTAGTGAGCGGTGTTGAACTCAAGCAAACCATTTCCATCAGCCCTTCACAGAAAGTATTGGCATCCATGGTGACTGTAACCTTTGAGGACTTCAAATATGAGTCAAGTTTTGTCTGCTCAATTTTGGGTTTCTTTTCAGATGAAGCTCCGCAAAAAATCTTTTCTCAAGGAGTTTTCAAAGAGCCAGATCAACGTCATTTAGCCGCGTCAGCTTTCTGTTTTGCCTCATCTTCCTGGTCTTTTTGTAACCAGAGCCACATAGTTTTCGGGATGGTTACGTTTTACATGCCGCCAAAGGTTGAAACTTTTCACAGCACTTGCTTCACTTGTGTTGAAGCTACATGGTTTGAGCTCGCCATTCACTTCCTTTTCCACCTTTCACATTGCCGATTTCTTCTTTGCTTTTCCCAAAAGCCCAAAATTGGGCTTTTCAAATTCAAAAGTAAAGACGTCGTTGAGATCCTTTTCCGTAAATCGGCTATCAATCATAGGGGGCAGATTTGATTTTTTAGTTGAAGCCATGGCCAAATCTTCTTGTGCTGCTACCGCATCCAAATGTTTCTTGTTATGATCTTCAAAAAGCAACGAACAAAGGCATTACATTTTTTTATAATGTACCTGCTTGTGATATCTTAACCACTTAAGGTACTTGGAATTTATTTTGGAGTTTCTGGACAAAAATGATCACATTTTATTTTTACACAATATTATTATTAAAGTATATTTTAATATTTTAACATGTTTCTTACAGTTTTAATTAAGTAAGAAGTATTTTTAATATACATAATTAATATAAATTGTTATTTATAAATTGCAAGTTAGTTTTTCCTTATGAAATTTTGCGGTAAAAATATTTGAAATATTTTCCAAGTTTTTAATTAATATCTCAAAAACGCTTTAATATAGATATATCAATGAAATTTGGTATGTGCCGTAGCGTTAGTAGGTGCTATCGCTGTTCTACAACATTAATTGTTGGGAAGTGACGAGGCTACACGTTACAAGGTTGAAAATAAACACATACTAATCTAACTACCTAACTAATCTACGCGAGTATGTACTCGCCTAACCTTGGATGGGAACAGTCTGCAGTGTTGCCGGATGTCTGATAATTATCTGATTCTTTAATAAAACATATCTCCAAAAAATGTTGTAATTTTGTATCTGTACATTAAATCTTGATTTCGGCTGAAGTGAGAATAACTGTGACATATTACGTAAAGTGGTAAAGTAGATCTTAATATACAATCTGAAACTTTTTGGCACCTTTAGGACTTTCTTGCTAAAATATCATTTATTCTGGATTGAAAATGAAAAAAATAACTGGAGCAGTCAAGATTTTCTGTGCTCAGGCTCCGCTCCAGCTCCAGGCAAAAACCTGCAGCTCCACTGCTCCTCGCTCCAGCTCTGGGCTCCGCTCCAAAGCCCTGGTTTCGGGCAACATAAGTGGGTTAACACCTATGCAGTCATAGAACAAAGCTAGTCCAAAAAAAGATGTTACATCCCTTCTTTTACCCTTTCCCTATCTCTTAGTGGGAAATGCATACAGCAGCAGTTTGCATGGCACTAAAACCTAGTTCCAGACAGTTAAATATAATGGATATACTGCAACACTACAATATCTATGTACTTTTATTTACTTAGTGAAAGGTAACATAACTTTACTTTTATTGCTCAGTGTGATTGATAGCACAGCTTTATTGTGCAGAAAGAAAACTCATAACTGGCAATCAAACAATTCCAAGCAGTTTATTTTTCGCTTTGTTTTACTAAAGGTGACCTGCAATTATTTTTGTAGACTCCAACTACAAAATACATTAACACTCTAAAATACAGGAGGAAGTTATGGGACCTATTTTCTTCCTTTTACAGATTTTAAAATCAAAGCCAAACTGTAACTACATGACATCCCAACACAACATTCTGCCATAGAATCAGGGTCTTAGCTGACAACATAATATCCAACATGGAACTGTACGGCAGGCTGGAGATGATCATCAGGATTCAGACCAAGAAAAACCCATAATACCGTGCAGTTCTGAAAACTTTAATATCTTTATTTTACAGAAACACTTTGCTCCATAATACAGTAACTAAGTACGTCTACAGTACACAATTAAGTCAACCTAACTTACAACCATACATACATACATCCTCCATGCCAACTGCATTGCCTGTGCTTATCTACACTTTGCTTTTACCAGTGGTGTGCATGCTCACCAAGATCATTTGCACTGATCATACAGTCATTGTGGGATGGCTTCTGAAAGCCAGTAACAGCGGATGCAAATAAGGCAAAATCTATCCTGAGCAAACTACACTGAGGCGGTGTCTACATTGGCGCGATCTTGTGCAGAAGCGGCCGCTTTTGCGCCAAAATTTGCTGCCTGTCTACACTGGCCGCGAGTTCTTGCGCAAGAACACTGACGTTCTAATGTATGAAATCAGTGCTTCTTGGGCAAGAACTATGATGCTCCCACTCAGGAATAAGCCCTCTTGCGCAACTGTTCTTGCGCAAGAGGCCAGTGTAGACAGGCAACATGAATTTCTTGCGCAAGAAAGCCCTATGGTTAAAATGGCCATCAGAGCTTTCTTGCGCAGAAGCGTAATACACTGGCAAGGATGCTCTTGCGCAAAAGCACATGCCAGTGTAGATGCTCTCTTCTGGAAGAGTTTTTGCACAAGAACTCATCCGCAAAAGAGTTCTTGTGCAAGAAGCTGCCAGTGTAGACGTAGCCCGACTCTTCTTCTCAGAGGTGGAGTTAAGGCAGAGTAGCGGGTGAGTTAGGTTGTCAGGAGCAAAATTTTAGTGTATAAGTTTACATAGTTAGGTCCATGTGCTGTCTTTAGGGATGTTAAAATGTGAGTAATTGACTAATGGTGCAACTACAGAAAATTTCAGCATTTACTCACAATCACAAAGCGGGGCAGCAGCCAATTCCCAGGGAGCCGGTGAGCACCAGGAGCGAGCTTTTAAGCCAGCTCTCCATACGTACCAGCTCCCACATGCTGTCCTGTGCTGCTGCCTCAAACAGAAGCTGCAGGGCGGCAGTCAGCTCTCCATGTATACTGGGGCCCGCCTTCCACCCCTCTCCCAAGGGAACTAGCTGCTGTCCCTGGTACAGAGACAACAGCGTGAGGCAGCAGCTGGCTCCCCAGGAGAAAAACCAAGAGCTGCGTGTAACTGTTTGGGTAACCAATAAGCTTATTGGCTACCCATTTAAATGGCTACACTCTTACATCCCTACTGTCTTAACATCTACCTAACTCTGTAATGTAGACCAGGCCTAAGTTTTAAAACAATTATCTTATGCTTTAACATTCAGACAACTATCAGAAGGGTAGCCATGTTAGTCTGTATTAGGGATGTAAAAGCTCATTTAGTTAGTTAACCAGTTAAACATGATATTGCTTTTCTTTGTGCCTCAATACCTCTACCACCCTGTTAATGTCTTGGCAGGGACTGTCTCATTTTGCTACTGTTCCTAGCACATAATGGGGTACACCAATCCTGCTTAGAGCCTCCAGTTACTACTGTAATACACAAAGGCTGTGTCTACATTGGCATGATTTTGCGCAAAAGCGCCCACTTTTGCGCAAAAACATGCTGCCTGTCTACACTGGCGGGAGTTCTTGCAAGAACACTGATGTTCTAATGTGTGAAATCAGTGCTTCTTGCGCCAAGAACTATGATGCTCCCGCTCAGGAATAAGCCCTCTTGCGCAACTGTTCTTGCGCAAGAGGCCAGTGTAGACAGGCAACATGAATTTCTTGTGCAAGAGAGCGTCTACACTGGCACAGATGCTTTTGCACAAAAGCACATGCCAGTGTAGACGCTCTCTTGTGCAAATACTTTAACGCAAAAACTCTTGCGTTTAAAGTATTTGAGCAAAATCTTGTCAATGTAGACGTAGCCAAACAGTAGTCATGAGGTCATTCATCACAAAAGTCTGTGCTTAACTCTTCATGTAAGTGACATAATTAAAGGGCTAGTTACCCTGCCTTTGTTAATTTCCATGTAACAATGGAATAAAAATAAGACAAACTGGCTTATTACAGGTGGAGGGAAAAAATGAAGGGGAACAAGAAGGATCAAGTATAGTTTCAGGGGAAGTCAGATGCACGTTATTTGTTTTCATATACAATTCCTTGCTTTATCTACTCATAGACCAAACATGAAATACTTTACATTATTAACAACCCTGTCTCACTTTAAATGTATGTAATTTTCAAATATTTGCTTATAGAGGAATACTATTAATTCATTTAAAGCAAGTGATTAGAGGCTCTCTCTCAATAAAACCTCCTACACGTTGCCTTTTTGTTTAATACAATACCAGGTTATTTAAAATTGCCAGACCACATGGGTCTGCTATAGAATACAGAAGTTTCCTTTGAAAACCTTTCTGCTAATACACCATCATGACTGCTACATTCTGCTCACTTTTTTAAAATAAGGTCAGGAAAGAAGACTTTGCTTTTCCTGCAGCAGGCGAAATCCCTGATACCGGAGGCCAAACCCCAAGGAGCTACAAATTGCACAGACACACAAGCCATTCCAAGTTAACTCAGAAGTGAAAAGGGCCGCTGGGGAGACAGCAGGGACCACTGGGCAAGCAGGGCTGGGTTCTGTACTTGGCGCTGGCTGCCTCCCGCCAGCGGAGTGACCTTGGGCAAGTCACTTCACCCCGCAGCGCCTCGTTTCCCTGCCCTCCCCCGTTCTTCTTCTTCTTGTTCGTGCCTACTCGGCCCGGGGGCGGGCGGCAGGTAACGCAGAGCGCGCTGGGCCGCCCCTGGCGCTGCCGGGGCCCGGAGGTGGGGAGAAAACCGGGGCTGTAACATCCCGGGTCCCACCGGCGGCGCCGGGTTAGCTCAGGACGAGGCACCCGCGGCAGCCGCCCCGCACAGCCAAGACGGGAAGGGGCCAAGCCAGCGGCCTCTTGCCCGGAGCGGCAGAAAAGAGGCGGCTGCCCCAACCCCCCGCATGCGCGCGCCGGGCGAGCGGTTACACAAGCCCGAGAGCCCATCCCCCGCCCGCGGGCTGACCAGCTCCCGTCCGGGGAGACGCGGATCCAGACCCCCCCCCCGCGGCGGGCCGCGCTCACCACTCCCACCGGGTGTCGGAACAACCGCTTCACGAGCCCCCGCGACGCCGCGCCGGCTGACACCGCCATTTCGACCCGTCCGGACAGCCGCAGGTTGACTGCGCAGGCGCGGAGGCGGGGCTGCCCGCGTCGTTACCGGCGCGAGCCTCCGGGAAAGACCAACTGTTGGGGGGAGGATAGCGTGACGTGCGTTTAGGCTTACGCAGTACAGGGAGTGGGGGAAAGTCTGACCCTCAAATGGATGCTGTTCCTTCTCTCCCCCTTTCAATGGGCTCGTCCGGAGAGGCGGGGGCTGGGCCTGCTGGCAGGTAAGGGACAGTGTCAGCTACTCTCAGCTTGGCCCTTGGGGGTCGTAGGGTGAGTCTCCTCTTCTCCCGCAGGGGCCTCACGGGGGGCGGAGAATCTGTTGATTTTCCAGGCCCCGCCCCCCCAGCGCGCGAGGCTCTGCGTGAGTCTGGGGGGCGCCGGGACCCAGGGACTGTCCGGCCCTGCAGGGCCCCGCGCGCGGATCGGTCTGGCCGCGATGGGACTCCGAGCGCGCGGCCGCTGCAACCGCGTCACTGGCCCCGGGTTCTGCCAAGGGCCCAACGTCCCCGCTGCCGCAGCACCGGCCCCGAGCGCTGGGGGGCGCCGCAGCGAAACAAGCTCCGGGCAGCGCCTCCCGCTAGGGGCCGCCCCTTGCCCGCCCCACGCGGGCAGCGCAGGCTTCCCACGCTGCGGGCGCTCCCACTCGGGGCGGTCCCCCTGCGCAGGGCCCGTGCGGCGCCCCTCGGGGAGCCTGACGTGGCTGGCGGGCGCCGGGGCGCGCCCCGCTGTAGAGCTGCGCCCCCGCCCCGTCCGCCGGGATGGCGCCGAGCTGCCACAGCGCGCTGCTGCTGGAAACGCGCCGCGGGCCCCTTGGGTTCCTCGCATGCAGTAACTGGAATAGACCTGTCCTTGCATGTCAGAGCGTGGTACAAGCACTTCATTGGATGAAACTTCGGTTCCTACTGATCTGAAGGGCAGAAAAAATATATTCTGCGTTTGAGCTTCCCGTTTACAAACCATCATGGCCTAGAACGGTGGTTCCCAAACCCCTTCACAAACTTTCAGCAGAGGGGTAACATTTTAGTTGCATATTCATATAAATTATGCATAATCGTTATGTAAATAATGAATATGCAACTAAAACATCACCGGTCTGCCAAAAACCCAGCCCCCAGAGCCAGCCCTAACCCCTAGAATCCCTCGCCTTTCCACTACCCCTAGCGCCAGCCACAGACCCCAGAGTGCCCTGTACTGAACCCCCCCAGTGCCAGCCTCCCATCCTCAGAGACCCCCATTCCAAACTCCTCAGTGCCAATCCCATGCCCCCCCACCAGATCCCGCAGGACCAGCCTCCTGTTTGAGCACCCCTGCACCTAGCCCCCACCCCCCAGAGCATCCCCCAGTCCAGCCCTCCCTCCATAACCTCCCCCCAACTAGTTCTGCCTCCCGAGCCCCCCAGCACTAGACCTGCTTCTGGAGCCCCCAGTGCCTGCCTGGTTCCCCTCACTTAGCCCTGCGCTGTTGCCCATGTCACGACAGCTCTGGGGATGGGGCGTACCACCTAGCACCTCCCCTCCTGCTGTGGCTATTGGGAGAGGAGTGTCCTGTCCTGCCTCTCAGCCAGCCAGCGCCGGGCAGGGGCAGGGGCAGGGGCAGGGTCTCCAGCCATGGAAGAGCACTTCCGTGCATGGCAGGAGGGCTGTGCCAAGCGGCTCCATGCGGCCCTCCCGCTGCACAGGGAAGCGCTCTTCTGCAGCTGGGAGGAGACCCCACCCCTGCCTGGAGCTGGTTGGCTGAGAGGCAGGGCAGGACCTGCCTCTCCCAACTGCCATGGTGTACCCCAGCCCTGGCCCCCAGAACTGCTACGGCCTGGCAGTTGGGAACCGCTGGTCTAGAACAATCCTTCAAAATGAAGAATATTAACTTTCTGATATAATAAAATGTTAATATGTATTTGGTAATGGAATTGTATTGTAAACACTTGCTTAAACACATTTGAAAACCCCTGAAACTCTGAAAATTTATTTGCTTTTTTAACAGTACTTGTTTTAGCATCTTTGAGAGAGACCGACAACTCATTATATTTGTGTAATGCACAGGAGTGGAGGTGGATAACTGCATATCTTTTTTCAGATATGGACATTTGCATCCAGTTCTCAGTGAACATATTGAAAACAAATTTTAGATTGTATGGACTTTGTGATGTTGTGGACAAGCTACAGACTATTGATAGGCACTGCATTCACAGGCAGGACACCATCACCTGAGTTACATGAATGCTTCTTCCACCCACTCATGAACTAACAGAAAGGCTGGAACTCTTCTCGTCAGTTCAAAGTCTTTGTCCTCCAGATGTGTTTCCCGATGTTGAATTGTGGGGGAGTGAGACCACATCATGATGTCACTTCCCCTGCTTTTGTAATTTCTTCTAGCTTGCTGGAAAGTTTAATGCTTGTGACATGGGGATTCACTCCATTGATCAAGCATTTCTTCATTGTCTACAGTGCTCTCAGAAGTCTTTTTGGATGGTCGTTGAGAGCGTGAGTTCTTGTTAATTGGCCATCAGCATGTCTGGCTACTCCACTGGTTGTGGGCATTCCCAATAGGGATGGCAACATATAGTCAACTATACGATTGACCGATAAGCCTAGGCTTATCTGTTAATCTTGTTGACTATACGCATTCTTCCTCCCCCTTGCTGCCTCTGTATCAGAGGCAGCAAGGAGGGGAGCAGGAGCCAATGCTGGAGGGAGCCATCTTAAAAGCAAGTTCCCCCCAGCACCGGCTTGGAGGTGCCTCCCTGTCCCTCCCTCCTGCACTGCTGTCTTTATCAGAGGCAGCAGTGGCTGCCGCGAAGCAGTCTCTCGTCATAGTGGGCATCTCACAGAGCAGCCTCTGTCCATGGGGAGCTCGGACCCCCCACGGACAGGGTCTGTTACCACCCTGTGCTGCTGCTTCTGTATCAAAGGCAGCAGTGCAGGGCAGCAGGCAGCTGATCTGTACGGGGAGCTGGTTTTTCAACTGGCTCCCCAGGACTGGGGCCAGGAGCACACTGGCTGCTGGCCCTGCCCCGAGCACTATTGAATAGTTGTGTAACCATTAAAAATCCCTCTCTATTTCCAGTTTGATCAAGAATTTAAAATAGAAATACTGAATAAAGTAACAGATATGTTTTTGATGGGTGCATTAGCACCTTCCCTCAATTACTGGTACCACTGACATGACTTCTTTTTCCTCTATGATTCTAAAGGTGTCTCCATGAATAATTTAAATGATCCTCCAAACTGGAATATCCAGCCTAATCCAAGGGATAATGGTGGTGATGGAAACAAATGGAATTATGCTTTATTGGTTCCAATGCTGGGATTGGCTGCATTTCGTAAGTAATATTTTCAGTAATCAGATTTTTCTGACCAGCCCCAGCATTCTAATGGAAATACAATGTTTTGCCCTGCATGGGGGGTGGAGGATGTCAGAACTGACTGCTGAGTTTTCTGGACCAAAATGTAGCATTAGATTGCTCCAAGAACCCCACTTTTACCCAGCTGATTGGAGTGACATTTCTACAATCCAATGGAAAGTCAATTGCAACCGTCTTTACTGGCTAGAAGGACAGGAAGGGGGTCTTTTCAGCACATCGGAAGAGGAGAGAATTTGGTGAATAACTTTATTTGGTGAAAGTAAATTCATATTGTCCAAATATAAATATTCCATAACACATAATGTGCCCCAGACTTGGGAGCAGGATGTAATTCCAAGAAAATGTCATGAGGTCAAACTTGGCAGGGAAGGGATATGTATATAGGGAGGCCAATACATTAAAATACCAATATACATGTTTTTCTACACAAGCTAACTTACCGTATCTTTTTTCGGGGGAAAAATATGTAGGCCGGTGCAAAGTAACCTTTCTTCACTCATCCTTTCTACTCCTCCACAGTTTGCCTCCGTTCAGGGAAGTGGAAAGGTTTATGGTTGACGCATGCTAATTGGAGGAAGGGGACCTTTGTTCTGTTCCTAATTCTGCCATAGACTGAATGATCCTGGGACAGTCATTTAACCTCACTATTCATTATTATCATCAGATAACAGATAGGCCTTGCCTACATGGAGAGATAAGGCTGAATTTATTAAGGTCGATTTTTTTACCACCTGATTTTGTAAAGTTGAAGGTGCATGTCCCCGTTGTATGCAAGACTTCGATGTACTGTGTCCTTAGAAGGGTGGCTATTGTAGACTAGATAAATTCATGGAGATTAGGTCCATCAATACTTATTAGCCAAAATGGATAGGAATGGTGTCCCTAGCCTTTGTTTGACAGGGGATGGAAATGAATGACAGGAGAGGGATCACTTGATGATTACCTGTTTCTGTTCACACCCTCTGGGGCATCTGGCATTGGCCACTGCCAGAAGACAGGCTACTGGGCTAGATGGACCTTTGGTCTGACCCAGTACGGCAGTATGCAACAGCTTCCACGTGCAGAGAGACTGAAAAGACTGAGACTATTCCGTTTAAAAAACAGGTGACTCTGGAGGTCTATAAAATCATGAATGGTGTGGAGAAAGTAAATACAGTATTGTTATTTACGAACCAGCAGTCACCTAAGAAAATTAATAGGAGGCAGATTTAAAATGAACATAAAGAAATATTTCTTCACACAACTTACACTCAACCTGTGGAACTTGTTGCCAGGGGATGTTGTGAAGACAAAAAGTATAGCTGAGTTAAAAAATGAATTAGATAAATTTGTTGAGGAAAGATCCATCAATCACTATTAGCCAAGATAGTCGGGGAAAAAGGTTCTTTGTGTACCTAAACCTCTGACTGCCAGAAGATGGGAGTGGATGATGGATTACTTTATATATTGCTCTGTTCCATTCATTCCCTCTAAAGCATCTGACATCAACCACTGTCAGAAGATTCAGCTAGATGGACCATTGGTCTGACCCAGTATGGCCATTCTTATGTTTTAAAACTGTAGATTCATAGACTTTAAGGCTAGAAGAGATTGTTATGATCAAGTCTGATCTCCTGTATAATACAGACCATAAAACTTCTCAGTTTTGTATGATATGTGAACTGAAGTGAAGTTCAACTCTTTGTCTTTGTGGAGAAAAAAATTACTACTAATAGTGGCCACAGAGCTTCTTAATGAAGTACTTAAATATTTTTGATTATCCATGCTAACGTTTTGTTTACACATGAAATTTGTTTTATGTATGACAGGATGGATCTGGTCCAGAGAGTCTCAGAAAGAGATAGAAAAAGAAAAAAGAGATTATTATAGAAGATTAACATCTGTACGAAGAGATCTTGAATCAAAATATCGTGACATAATCACAGAAAATCGTCACACAGTTGCTCGCTTGGAGTTGGAGCTTGAAAAGGAACAAAAAAGAAGCCTAAGCTATCGTGAAGCCCTAGTCTCCCAGAGTCGCAAATTAGTAGAAGAAAGAAGAATTCTAGAACAAGAACATGAAAAGTTAGAACAAGAAAAACAGGTTCTGCGGCGCTCAGGGGCAGCAGGTTTCTTGTATCATAATTATCTTGAAAAGGAAGCACAGTGGCAAAAGAGAGCTAATATTGTAATAAAAGAATTTGAAGAAGCACTTTTAGAAAGACAAGACATCTACTGTAGTTTTGTGCTGCCCAGAAACCAGCGACTAGAAATAGAGAAAAAATTGCTAATTAGAGCAGCAACTGATCCTGTTGCTATGGATCTAGAAATTGAAAGTGGTTTAAAAGATATTTTTAAATATGATACATATTGTGGTAATGTGTTGAACACAAACAAACGTCAAAATGGAAGACTAATGTGGCTTTATCTCAGATATTGGGAACTAACAGTTGAATTAAAAAAGTTCAAGAGGGTAGAAAAGGCCATGTTGGAAAAGTGATGTATGAGAAAAGTAGTGGCATTTCAAGCACAGTGGCATGTGTAGTATACAATGACTCACTGGTATTCTAAAACTACTAATTTCCTGTAGTACATTCATCTGTTTTCACTTCCTCATTGCAGCCACATTTACAGCTATCCAGGCAAGTGTCTCCACTGTTGGTGCTTTTCCATGGATGTGCCAACAATAAATGTGCATTAAAGCAGTGCAGTTTACTTTAAGACTGTGTCAGCTGAAAGATACACTTTGTATTCATAGTGAGGATAGCAGAGTGTGACCCCCAACTCCTGATTTCCTGCATGGCAGTGCAACAACATCTTTTTGTGGAACACAGGAAAGCACTTGGAGGTGACTGTACTAACAGTGAGATTTTTTTTGTTATATTTAGGTGTGAGATACTTTTTCTGTACCAATGAAAAATGTGCAATCAAGTTTTCAAATTAGATTTGCATTGTCTTCCAGGTTTGGTGTGCAAATGCTACTTTACACTACCTTATGCATAAAATATTTGCATGAAATATAAAGACTGCAGATGATATTTAAAATAATACAGAAGGAAAATAAATGCAAAGACTTTGATCTGATGCCTACTGAAGTTAATGATAATGAGGGCATGATTGTTTCTTAAATCAGGATTGAGTATGAGTTTTAATCTAAAAGTTGTCACTTTAAGGGGTATTCATACAATGGAAAAGTAAAACATTTAATCACTTACTTTGCCTTTTAGATCTAGGTTACCAATTTGGATTTTGCCCATCATGGTAGTCCCGAAGGCCCTATTGTTTTGACTGATTGATCTGTAACAGATTGATTATTTTAAGCCCATCCTTAGTAGACAGACATCCACATCATAAAAGCCATCATCGCATACAACAGAGATTTCAAGGATTGACTGGAGGTAAAGACAAACAACTCTCTTATCCTTATAAGTAGTCCCTCCAGATCAAAAGTGGGACCTTGGCTCATGCACAGTGAGAAGATGGTTGGGGAGCAAAATCATCCCCTGGATTGATTTTGGGGAAGTAACAGAGCAAAGGAATTCTCATTGAATTTTCCTCTGATGCCCCTCTTCTAGATATTTCAGTCATGGCGGGGTAATTAGCCCAGGATTCTGACTTCATTGTAGAATTAAAAAGAAGCAGTTACTTATTCACAAGTAAAAATAACAGAGGATTACCAAAAAAAAACCTTTCATTTTTCAAGGCTGTCCTATGTAAAGTGCCTCTTGACAAGTTTGTTTTTTTCTGCAAAAGGATAAAAAAGAAGCAAAAGGAAAATGGATATGCAATATGTGGGAAGTAATGTCAATCTGTATTTAAATTGATTTATGTAGATGTTTGTAATTGTCAATTTCTGTTAAATATTGTTTACATTACAGCCAGAAGGGGAATAATTGACTATTTCAGAATTAATTTTACTGATCTCTAGGATGCTATTATAATATGTCGAACAGAAAGAAAATTAAATACGCTAAAGTGACAAACTTGGGCTAAATTTGGTCCATGATAGAGTTTTTGTAACAACTATCATTTACAAAAACTAAGACCAACAGAAGAGTATCCATGGATATTTTTCAGTATCGAAGGTTATGTCTGTATTCTTATAACTGTGTGCATCACTGTAGTAGCCGGCTGCCTCCTAAGGGACAGAACAAATACAAAAGACTGTTGCACTGTATCAGTGTCTCCTTTGTATTTCCACTGAAGTACTCAGGCAGTGGGGTTTTTTTTTTTTTCATTTTTGTTTTAATTTGATTAGATTTTTGTGAGCAAAAGCTCATCTGAAGAAGTGGGTTTTTATTTTGATAGAAATGAAAAATATATACCCAGTACACCTACTTAAATTTTGTAAATTTGTATCATCTCTTTGAAAAATACCAAAATTATTTGTCATCTTGATTTACATTTTTCTATAGTTTGTCACTGATACCAACTCAAAAATATTTACAAAGATGGCACAGAGATAAGAGGGCAAAATATTTTTCAGTTTATATTAATATTTAAATTGTGGCACTGTTTGTTTTATTCCTAATACAATGTTGTAATGTAATCAGTGTATCTAAATACCAATTAGTAGAGTTATTTTTGTAAAAATAAGATTCTTTGAGGTTACATTTGTGTAACATTAGGTTAGTTAATGGTGGCATGATAGTGACTTGAAGTCCAGAAGCACATAATAGATTTAGGAGTACATCTCCAACTGACTTTCAATGGGACTTGTGCTCCTAAATCTCTTAGGCACTTTCGTAACTCTCTCGTAATAAATAAGACTGTGTTGGAAGTTGTGCTGTATGCTTTATTTTGTCCCTGGCTCTTCAAATTTTGATCTAGGTAAAAGATTGATTTGCAATGTCCATATATAATATCTGTCTGTCTGTCTGTCTCTATCTAAAAAGTTTTTCCTGCTGGACAACAGAATGATCCTGCTGGGCGACAGAATGATGTTGTCATGTCATCAGGGTCATCAGCATCAACAGGCTCTCTCAGTGAAGTGAAAGCGGCCAGAGAGAGGGGAGTAGGTGAATGTAGTAAGCAGAGGGCGTAGGCTCCTAGTATGGTATAAGGATCTGTTTCAGAATATTATCTCTCTAATTAGGGTACGTCTACACTGCAGGGCAAAAGTTGAATTAAGATATGCAACTTCAGCTATGTCAATTGTGTAGGTGAAGTTGAAATAGCTTAATTTGGCTTTTGGTGCTGTCCACACAGCAGGAAGTCGAAGGAAGAACACTCTTCCTTTGACTTCCCTTACTCCTCATTAAATGAGGGTTACAGAAGTCAGAGTAAGAAGTCCTCCAGCTCGACATTATTTCAAAGTAATGGCTTGTTGTGTAAATGCGCATTTTGTTATTTCGAAATAATGCTGCTATGTAGATGTACCCTAAGCTACTGTCTTCAATTAACCATTAATAAAAAATTAAATTTTGCTGCACTGTTTCCTGGAGTTGGTTTGTTTGCAGAACAATTTGGGTGGCTGATATTTTGGTGTAGGACAGATCTTTACATTCCAAATTGACACTTGCATAATTTAGTCTGAGCTCTCATGCACTTTGGAAACTCTTAAGAATTTTTTCTTTTAAGAAAAAGAAATAACAAATAATGGTCACCAAATTGATCCCTGACAGTGGAGCTTGTATTTAAAGATAGACACATCAGCTGTCATGAGAGAGAAACACCTCAGCCACCCAGTTAGGCTATGTCTACACTACACGGCCGTTCTTGCACAAGAATCCACAGAGCGTCTACACTGCCCACCCGCTCTTGCGCAAGTAAATGTACAGTATGGCATGATAAGAGACGGCTCCTTGCGCAAGAGCTACGCTGTTTTCTATCAGGTGTAAGCTCTCTTGCGCAGGTGCTCTTGTGCAAGAGGGCAGTGTGGACGTTCGGCAAATGCGTACTTGCGCAAGAATTGGCTTCCAGTCAAAAACACAGGTGACCTCTCCGACACTCCGTACAGGCAATCACCACTCGTTGGTTCCCCCTAGTTGGCCCCCCCCCCCTTAAAGGCACAGGCACGCAGCACAGCCGTTTGCCATGTGCGGCCCGGGTAGCAGCCAGGGGAAGCAATGGCAGCTGCCCAGCCTCAGCCAGGTCCCTCAGACCCCACCGAGGAGCCACCCCAGAGCACCCAGCAGGCCCACAGGAGCACCAAGCAGCGGGCTCCATGATGGAGCACTGCTGAGGTGACTGCCTTCCTGGACATCTGGGGAAAGGAGGAGGCCCTCTGGGACCCCAAGTCCAGGAGAAGGAATGCCCACATCTTCTCCCAGATGGCCCAGGCACTGGCCGCACAGGGACACCCGGCCCGAACCCTGGAACAGGGTCCGGGCCAAGGTGAAGGACCTGCGCCTCACCTATGTGCGGGCCAGCGAGCGTGGGGGCGGAGGAGCCACTGCCTGTCCCCATTACCACCGCCTGCAACGCATCTTGCGGGACAAAGGGGCCAGTCCCCTGCTGGCCCAGGTGGACACAGCGGTGGCCACCCCAGTGGTCCAACCCAGGGAACCAGAGGAGGAGGAGGGAGACTGGTCCACGGACCAGGAGCAGGAGGAGGAGGTGGCAGAGGACAACAGCCAGACCCCACCATCCCGGCCCAGCAGCAGTCAGGACGTGTCCCGGGTATCCTCAGTAGCTGGCGAGGGGAATGCCTGGTGAGTGCAGTGGCTACCATTCGCAAGTGTGCTGGAGACGGGGGGGGGGGACACACAGGGTGGGGGGAGAGGTAGCGGCACATGGCACAGCCTGGCCACCTGCTGTGCAGAGGCATGCAGCATGTGCAACCTCGTGCAGCTAGGATTGCCAGGTGTCCAGTTTTGAACTGGATAGTCCAGTCTTTGAGCTTTCTGTTCGGGAAACAAATTGAGAGGATATAAATGAGAAAATATAAATGTCCGGTATTTTCTAACTAAGATGTAATGTAGATTGTGATGTAAGGTCAAGTGTGTCCGGTATTTTTGTTGAAACCATCTGTCAACCCTACGTGCAGCCAGACCAAGTGGCACAGAGAAGCAGCAGCTAGCCCCAGGGATTCTGCTCGACCAGACCGGGGGGGTCTGGCCAGGAGTAGGCCAGCCCCAAGGTTGCAGGCCTGATCCCACACAGCCTAAAGGGTGCTGCACACAGCACACATCCATGGCCACCTCTGGGACACTGTAGCTTCCCTTGGGGAAGGCACACCAGGCCCCCCAAGCACATGCCGCCCCTCTGGGGGCTCCTGGGCCACCTTGGGACCCCTCCCCCCCGCTGCCCCAGGGGAATTCCCCCTTGCCAGCCACACCTGTCCCCAGGCATCATGACGTGCTGGGAGGAGGGCACGGGGCGCCGGAACACTATGGGGCAGGGCTCACTGACCACGTTGCTCTCCTCTGCTTCTCCTGCAGTGGGAGCCCCTGCCAGCGAGGGAACTTCCAGCCCCATCCCGCCGGCACCAAGGATCCAGGGCCCATCGCCGCGCTCCTGGGACTGCCACCACCTGCTCCACCACCACGTCTGCACGATTGAGCGCATGGAGCGTGCTCTTACTCAGAAGATCTACGCAGATGCGGAGTGGCGGGAGTGGGTGTGGGGCCAGTACCTGGAGTTCTGCGACCGTGTGTGCAGTATCCTGGGCACGATTGCAGACCGAATGGGCCCTGTGCAGCAGCCCAATGCTGCTAGGCCCTCCTTTGCCACCCCCAGCTCTCTCCCCGCTTCTCCCCCTGCCTTGCCCATGCCCCCTCCTGAGGTCCCCAACCCTCAGCACCTCCTGGTGCAGCCTGCCCCGACCCAGCATGAGGGGCAGAGGCGCCCCCGCACCCATGGGGGTGGGAGAGCCTCCCTTCACACCCATGAGGCCCTCCCAGTTCAGGGCCCCCTCCTCCCCCCAGTGCACCCCCTTCCCTGTGTAAATAAAAGTGCCTTATATCAAGCAAGTGCATTTCATTTATTGGGAGGTGAGGGAAGGGTGGCGGGAAGGGGTGGTGATGGGAGTGGGAAGTGGGGGCACGGGGGTGTAGGGGCAGCCTCTTGTGGGGCCTACTCCAGCATCACCTGGAGGGCTTCCCGGACCCACACCCCGTGGCGGTTGGTCTGCCGGGTGGCAGCCATTTGGGGCTGTTGGTAGGCCTGGCCCTCACCTGCCATCCACCCCGGGAGGAAGGCCTCCCCCTTCCCCTCAATAACATTATGCAGCATGCAGCATGCCGAGATGACCTCTGGGATGTGCTGCACCCCCATGTCCAGGCGGGCCAGGAGGCACCTGAACCGTGCCTTCAGACGCCCAAAGGCGCACTCTATGGGGTTGTGGGCCCGGTCCAGGTGAGCGTTGAAGGTGGCCTGGCTGTGGTCCAGTTGGCCGGTGTATGGCCGCATCAGCCAGGCCATCAGGGGGTAGGCCACATCCCCCAAGATGCAGACCGGCATCCTGACATCCCCAATGGTGAATTCCCGCTGGGGGAAGTAGGTGCCCGCCTCCAGCCTGTGGCACAGGCCTGAGTGCCTGAAGATGCGAGCGTCGTGGGCCCGGCCGGACCACCCCACATAAATGTCCTGGAACTGGCCCTGGTGGTCCACTAGCGCCTGGAGCACCACTGAGCAGTAGCCCTTCCGGTTTATGAACCAGGCCGCTCGGTGCTCTGGCGCCTGGATGGGGATGTGGGTCCCGTCTACGGCTCCCCCACAGTTCAGGAACCCGAGGCTGGTGAAGCCGGCAATGGTGGTGTCCACATCACGGGGGTGGATCACCCTCTGGAGCAGCACGTCATTGATGGCATGGACGATGTGCAGAGGGGCACATGGGAGCACAGGGGATGCATGGAATGAGACACAGTGCGTACATGGCCCCTGGGGTGTGCTCACCCTCCCTTTGATGGCCCCTCGCCCCACGCAGGCCAGGGCCCTCTGCCCCCCGGGATTCCCCCCCCTCACGAGCAGGGCTGTGTGCAGGAGGGACAGCATGACCCCCTGGGTGCAGGGCTTCCCCCTGCCCCTACAGCCTCCCCCCGCCCGGTCTGGCCCCTTCCTTCCCCCAGGACAAGCCCATGGTCCACGGAGGGCCTTACCTGCCGGACGACCGCACCAACGGTGGACCTGCCCACCCCGAACTGGTTCCCCACGGAGCGGTAGCTGTCCAGGATGGCCAGTTTCCATACGGCAATCGCGACCCTCTTCTCCATGGGGACGGCGGGGCATGGGCGGGTGTCCTGCCTCCGGAGCGCAGGGCTGAGCCAGGTGCAGAGCTCATGGAATGTCCCCCAGCGCATCCGGAAGTTCTGCATCCATTGCTGGTCGCCCCATTGTCCCAGCACCAGGCACTCCCACCAGTCCCCACTGGTGTCGTAGCTCCAGAGACGCCTGTCAGTGGTGGGGTGCGGGTGCCCGAGCCCAGCTGCAGCCGTGGCAAGGTCCTGCATGTGCTGCCCAGTCTCCAGTTCCTGCTGGAGCAATGTGGCTCCCTGGTGGAGGAGCTCCACAGCCTCTATAATGGCCATGAAGGGATGTTGCTGGCTGGGGTCCTCCTCTGGCTCCATGGCTGTGAAGGTGGCAGCGAGGGTGCCCAGGGGCACTTGCCAGGAACAGAGGTGGCAGGCGCTGTTGTGGCTCTCGCTCCCTCGAAAAGGGTGCCTGAGCATGCTGCCACAGGGAAACGACCGTCCAGGAGTCCCTTTAAGTATGTTTCCCAGTGGGGGCCCGGCGCATGCCCACAGACGCTGCTGGTGACCTCTTGACATGGCTGAATTTCTTCCAGAGACACGTTCTTGCGCAAGGGCTTCCCGCCAGTGTGGACGCTTTCTTGCGCAAGAGCTCAGCATTCTTACGATGTGGTTCTGGCCAGTGTGGATGTTTGCTTGCACAAGAGATCTTGCGCAAGAACCCGCCAGTGTAGACATAGCCTTAGTGTATTTATTAGAGAACACTGCTTGCCTTCCCCCGTGCTTCCTTCCCATTCAGCTCCTCCACATACCTTGGCTCCCAATATCCAATATTCCCCTCCCATGGAACCTCCCATCATCCCAGTCCAGTGTTCAGAGGCTCCTTGGGGGGCCCCTCCATTCCCTCACTGCTGGTTTAACAGTGGCATGTTAATATTCCTGTGTTACTTATTGTTTACTTTATTTACCTGTATAACTCCTCGTATTTTAAAAAATTAGACAGGTGTACTGCCTTATTTTTGGCAGGTGAATGCACTTCGAGTATTGAATAAAGGGTAAACAAATTACTAAGTATCTGTCTTTTTTATTTTACAGGGTACATAATTGATCTGTTAATTATCCCATCACAACTGCCTCACATATTTTTGAACCATTTCTCTGAGGTTGGAGTATTTTTTGTTTTCCAAGAAAAGGCTATCAGTAACTGAGCAGCTACTAGCAGATAAGAGATAAATCCTCCATTTCCTTTTGTGTGACCATTTCTTCTAGAAAATCCCAAAGAATACCAAATGATCATTTGGTAATAAACATCCAACAGTTTGTGATATTGGTTATAGATTTCATCCCAATAGACTCTAATTACTAGATATATCCACCTTATATGCATAAAATCTCCTCGTTCACCATAATTTCTCCAACATTTATCCTCATTTAATCTCTCTATTTTTTTAACTTAATTGGCATAAGGTATCATTGAAATAACATCTTAAATTCATTTTTCATTATTATGCTACAGACTGGCTTTGTGGTCCTCTTTTCCAGATCAAGTACCATTCTTACCAGGCAATGTATCGGTGCAGATCCTTTTTCCAGCATATCATACATGGACATATTTTGGTTAGGAAAGTTGTCTGCAAAGATTGATATGAATTGGTAATACAGTTGTTTCCTACGTGACTAGACGCCTTTGTTTCTATTAAATGTAGTTTTCTGTATTTCTGTTTTTCTAGAAATTTGAGAAAAATAATGCCCGATTGAAAGTACTTGTGGCATAGGACAGTGGGCCAATTAAAATTAGCTTTGATCTCTAAATAAGTTAGAAAAATATTTACTTAATAGCTGCCCAACCATCCCAGTTTTTAAAGATGAGTTGTGATAAGGGATCAGAGCTGGATTATTTGAAATGAATGTAATTGGTGAGAGAAAATAATGTACTTTACCTATAGTTCTATCCTAAATCCATAAAATAGCCTTTCCTAAAGGATATGTATACATTTCTTGAGGGTATGATTTTTATTTTTTCTTTCTTTTTTTATTTACTTCGTCACCTAGCAATGTTTATTTACACTGCCACAATTTTCGTGTTTAATAAAGACAAACACTTGGCTGAGTTAGTGTGCCTGCAATCCATTTGTGTTTTGAGATACCTGACTTGCCAGTACCACAGTATATTTGGAACAGCTAATCCCCACCTTTTTTCATGAATCAGCCACAGTACCACTCACTCTTTCTTGGCCTTTTTCTTAGTCCATATTAATTCTAACAACATGTTGGTCCCAGGATATTAGAAAAGATAAGCTTAGTGAGGTAATATCTTTTACTGGTTCTGTTGGTAAGAGAGACAAGCTGAAGCAGAGCGCTGTGTAAGCTTGAAAGCTTGTCTCTTTCACCAACAGAAGTTAGTCCAAAAAAGTTATCCACCTTGTCTTTCAAGCATTTCATAACATTTATTGTTTTCTAGAGGAATTACTTTTCAGTGTCTGGCAAATATATAGATAGCTAGCATTTCAGATTTTGCATAATGTACTTTAAATGCAAATACTTTCCCATAGTCATGGATTTCTTTACAAAGTAAATGTAAGACCCGTGGCAGAATTTTATTAATGTCCCTCCCTGGCCAAGTCATGATTTTTCTAAGAGATAAGCAAGTAGAGTGAAATTTTCAACACCCTGCACAATGACTAAGTATATGGAATAATGTACTTTGTATATGGGAATAATGTACTCTGGGGAACAGAAAATTCCCCTTACAAACTCAGCACAAGTTTTACAGGTGCACAAAGGTTGGGGGTGCCCACCACAAGGCATGTCTACCCGCAAAAACAAAGAAAACATGGCAGGATGTCTCAAAGTCCTGATCTGCTGAGTTGGGCTCATAGGGTTCATGATACAGTGCTAAAAACAGCAGTGTAGATGTCCAGGCTCTGGCTAGAGCTCAGGTTTTGAAGCCCAGGTTGTGGGATGGGTTTCAGAGTCCAAACATGCATGTCTGCACATTCTTATCCCTTTGAGTCCTACATTGCTGTGACTTTACGGTTATGGTGCAGCTTTAAGCTTAAGTACATTTTAATAGAAGCGCTAAACCTTGGTTTTGTAAAAACCTCATTGAAATGGCAAAAACCAAAAAATTGACAGTGACTATAAAATCTTATCACATTTTGAATTTTTCACAGCTATAATGAAAAATGAATTAATACCCAGAGACTAATACGAGTTCAGAAACCACTCTGCCACACTTCTGGTAAGGTCTCCCTGCTGAAGACTCTCCAGAGCACAAGAGGGAAATCCAAAAGCTGAATCGCATGTGCCTTTTGTTTGCTGGTGCCAGCTAGAGATCTAGGCACTGTCCTGGCTTAGGGCCTCTAGGCATGCAGTCCAGGTACAGATCTTGTATCTGTCACCCCCTCTGGGCCATGGACCCCTAAGTCCAATAATCTGGTTCCTAAAACTATGCTATGTCCTCCAAGTCTTCTGAGCAGCTCTTACTCCTACCCCAGAATCCCGCGAATGGGATTACTGCTTCAGTGGTAGATGCTGGTGAAAGCAAACAGACCCAGGCTTAGCAAAAACTTTCCAGTTCAGATACTCTCTAATGAAAGATGAAGGACAACAGAGTACATGTCAATTAGAAAACAAAACCCACCCTGAATGTAATGCCCCTTACTTTGGTTCACCCTTCACCTGGAAATTCCTGAGGGGGCCAGCAGAGTTTAGGTAAGCAGGGTTTCTCCAGCCTTATTAGACTCCTGCAGCAGCTTCCCTCACCTTGAGCTAGTGAAAATGGCCAAAAAGCAAAAGAAGAGCACAGCTCTTGTACTGTATAACCTTCCCCTCTCCTCTGTCATGTGATCTCCTGGTCAGTCTCAGCATGTGACCACAGACTGATAGCTTTGTTGCCAGACAACTTCTCTCCTAACAAAACAGTTCTCCTAGGTAGGAACAAGCCTCTTCTCTTGGGGCGGTTCCATTTCAACTGGAGAGCACTTACCACCTGCTGGTGAGTCCTGTGTCACTACCTGCTCGAGTTACAGTGCAACCTGGGTGAAAAGGACAACAGAGAAAGGAAAAATTCAAAATAGAGTTTATAGTGTGACAATGATATAAAGTAAGAGCCCCCAGTATCAAATAGAATTCATAATTGAATATTGATAGATTTCCCAAATGGACATGTACTCTTTTGACAAATTTTCACTGGATGATCTCACTTTTCTTTGTAACTCCTTTGCAAGATTTTTAACACCTTAGGGCCTGTCCTTTGGCCACACTGTTGCTTCTCATACGCTGATAGCTTAGAATATCATTTACACATAGGCAATGTTTAATATATTTAACATTTTATAACTTTTAGCCATGACAGGAAATATGACCATAACTCAGGTAGAATAGCTTACCAAGTGCATGGAATGTGTGACACTCAGATATGATTATATGCTGATAGAACTGATGTGAAAGCATACAGAGATTTTGCAATAGAGGGCAGGTATGAGTAACCTGGAGTATGTATTGCTTTTTGGTACCCATTGGAGGATGGAAAAGAAAGCTTTGTGGAGTGTGAATATGTGTTATTGACAGTGCTGTTGTAGGCCATGTGAAAGTGGAAAAAAATGCACAAATATTTTCTTTGAACTTATTTCCATTCTTTTAAGGTTTTGAGTGGATGAATGTCTCCAGCCACAATTTTAAATGCCACTACGATAGGGTTTTTTGTAATGATTTATTTTGTCACCCTTGAATGATATGGTTGTTTTAGTTTCATCTTTTTAAATATTTTCAGTATGACAGACATTTTCAGAAACATTGTATACTTGATGCCAAATCCTACTTGCCTTGTACCCATGGAAAATTGAGTTGATATCAATGACAATACTCACTTATAGGTGAGGTGAACAGGACTTGACCAGGGTAGCTGGCCAAATTTCAAGTCAAATTTCCAGTGTGAGTTAAATCCAGTTCCAGTAGGTGGCAGTCTGATATATTAATGTAGCATGAGCCTGAGATCTTGGCATAACAACTACTTCTAAAATTGCAATAAATGTTCTGGACTTGATCAGTACAGGGTGTTTTTTGTTTTGTTTTGTTTTTGTCAGAACATGTTTTGTACATAAAATGTGTTTAATTTAAATCTATTTGTTTATTTTTTAATTTGTTGTATGTAATGCTGTCATTGGACTATATAAAAAGCTACAACATATTTATTGTGAGGGGCAGCAAAGAAGAAAGGTATAACTTCAAGTGAGTTATAATGTTCCCATTTTCAGCTGCTGAATCAAAATATTATTTACATGTTTTGAAAATAATTAAAAGTTAATCCCTGTCAAACTTCTCGTATTACTGAAATTGTTTTGGTTTTTATTATGCTTCTTCACTTTATATATTCCAGCTTTTAAAAGGCTTTTAATTGTACATGTCACTAACTCTGACTTTGCATTTTAAATCCCTATGAAAATAACTCTAAGCAGAAATGCTGCTGCCTGTATTACTAAACAGTGCAGTGTGATTTTATTGTAAATCTTGCAATATTTGGTGCTTTCCCAAAAACTTCAGCTCTTAGAATCATGGGATTATGAGAGATCCTCAGGTTTCATTTTTTAAAAAATCAGTAGTTTCCTAGCACTTGTGGTTGTAGAGGAAAGGTTGAAAATGAAAACAGTATTTCCTAAAGGCTCATGCAGCAGAAGGAACATAAGAAATTTTCATGATTTTGAGGGCTTGACAAATGGTTTATGAATAGCTCGGGTTGGCAATACTTAAGGATATGATTTAATCATGGAGATAACGGATTCATAATGATTTCTTTGGCTTCAACTCCTGCCAGGGCCGGCTTTAGGAAGTGCAGGGCCCAATTCGAACAATTTCGCCAGGGCCCCACAGCAATTTTGGTTGAGCAAAAAAAACCCTAAAAAAACCACAGCACAAAAAAATCCTCCGCCAACACACACACACACACACACACACACCCTGCGCTAAACTCACACCGCCTGTGGTGCTGGCAGCCAATGCACTCCTCCTCCGGGGCCGGCAGATTTGTATAATTTTTGGTGGTGCCCCATTAGCCACACCCCCTGACCCCCATTAGCCAGGCCTCTGGAGGCAACACGCTCGGGGCAAGATGGACACATGATCAGAAGTAAAAGGTGTCATGTCACCCCTCTCGAAGGACTTTTCCCACCATCCTCCTACCAATAGGGATTAGTTTGGCCCCTACCAAACCCCCCTGTTAGCCGGTGGCCAGGGTAATGAGTGGTCTGTGAGCCCTATCACACCTGAGTCTTTAACTGCTAGGACAAAGTCCCTTCGCAGCGGGCAGCCAGGGAGGCTGACGGGTGCCCCAAGAGTCTGCCCCATGGAGGCGGCACGACTCAACGCTCAGCTCTTACTGCGTTTACCCCTGACCGTGGCAAGATAGCCAAACCAGCTATGGTTCTTTTTGATTGTGTTTGGTTCTGTTACAGCAACAGGAGGAGTCAGGTTAAAGCTTAAACAGTTACTATTTTATCGTTACAAGGCAAGCTTAGCTGTTAAATGTTACTGCTATGTTACAGATAACACAGCCACAACAAAGACAAGACAGAAAAATATCATAAAAGTCACTTAAAGGTACCGTGGAACCCTTTTGGTTCTCTGAGCTCTTATTGAAATGCGTGCAAAATAGACACCTAGCACGTATATTCTCACCCCTGCGATCCTTACTCCGGCGAAGCCAGTGTTTCTCTCAATCCCAATGGGAAGCAGTCGGTACGAGACGAAGGCGTCCCTAAAGTCTCGGGGTCCAAGACCGCCTGACCAGCAGATATATGGTTGGATCTCCAATTAGAGTGGGGCACAGGGCCCCACTTTATACCCTGTGGTCACGTGACACTTCTCTTGTCATTAAAATGCCAATTAAGTTGGAACGTCTTTGTGACGCCCATTCCCACAGGGGGTCCAAAGCTTAGTTTGCACCTGTGAGGTGGAGGTAACTAAATCATTAGGGCCGGACATTCTTTTCTGATGGGGCGGCAGATTCCTCTTCTGGGATGGTGTGTAGGCGTATCAATTACTGGTACCAGCCAAGGGCAGCCCGAGGCCCCGATCGTCTGCTGGCCCAATTGCTGCTGTTATCTGGTTCCTGTCTAGCATCCACGGCCATAGTTATTCCAGCACCTCTGGAGGCCCTGGAGCCTTTGAAGACAGAGTTTCATAGGGAGAAGGGTGGGGGGGGTTCTGTCTGGCTACACCCCCTCATGCAACTATCCTGCAGTTGCATTAACCCAATGTGTGTGACATTAACTCGGGGGCAGAGAGACTGGGGGAAGTGTTCCCTCTAAGGCTATGTCTACACTCGCGGCTTCTTACGCAAGTACAGCCGTTCTTGCGCAAGAACCCACAGAGCAGCCACACTGCCCGCCTGCTCTTGCACAAGGAAATTTACAGTACGGCGTGGTAAGAGGGTGTCTTGCACAAGAGCTGCTCTTTTCTAACAGATGTAAGCTCTCTTGCGCAAGAGGGCAGTGTGGATGCTTGGCAGGGATTTCTTGCGCAAGAAACCCCTATGGCTAAAATGGCCATTGGAGCTTTCTTGCTCAAGAGAGCGTCCACACTGCCATGGATGCTCTTGTGCAAAAGCACAGCTCGCACATGGCAGTGTGGACATGTTCTTGCGCGAGACTTCTTGCACAAGAACCCTTGCGCAAGATGTTCTTGCGCAAGAAGCCGCCAGTATAGACATAGCCTAAGAGTTTTCTCCCATGAGCAGAATGGATTTTGTGTTGTGTACCTGTACTGAGTTCATGTGGCTTGTTTGGACGTGCCACCAGAGGCGTAGCGAGGGTGTTATGCGCCCAGGGGCAAAGGAAAAATTTGCGCCCCCCTCCCCCGCCGCCATGTGGCATGGCCCCAAACCTGGTGCACAGCTGAGGGGAACTTGTACCGCATCTTCCTGCACCCCCTACAGTTTGGGGCCAGGCTCCTATATGCACTAACCCTCCAGTGGAGATGGAGGAGGGTTGGGCTTGGAGCAGGGTCGGGCTTGGAGCAGAGAGGCAGGGAGGAGGCTCCAGCTGCTGGTGGCAGGCGGAGTAGGAGCACGTGAGCTGAAGGGATGACGGGGGGGGAACAAAATGGGATTAAATTGGAGCCTCCCTAGCATGGTGCCCAGGGGAAACTGATCCCTCCGGCCCCCTCGCTATGCCACTGCCCCCCCCCCCCCGCAGATCTATCATTTTATGCATGTGCAAGATCTGTGAGAACCGTCCCATGAATCTGCAGTTAGTGTCTGCCGGCTTCTGGGTGGTGTCTCAATGCTGCCACATTCACCTCCAAAGAGAGGGCTTCCCAAAGCAGGCCCTTGCTGCTGTCCCCCCCAAGGCATCCACAGGTCCAGTCTCCTTTCAATGGGCCCACTTCCCAGGGCTCATTGATCTTGGATCTGGCTTCCATCCCCTCTCCAACCTTTGCAACTGCCCAGAGGTGCTCACCTTCCGCCTTATACATTCCCACCTCATTCACCCCACAGGGACAGTCTCTGCCTCACTTGTCCTAGGGACTATTCTACCAAGACGTAATACAAAGTTTCCATGTAAAAGGACTCACTACAAAGCTAAAAACTTCAATGAGAGAATGATTAATACTGAGACGTGTCTACATCTGCTGCAGGGGAGACACCTCTGCCTGCCTCCCCCCTCTCCCCCCAGAGTCTACAGCCCCATTGCAAAGCAGGGGATGGGAAGAAAAGAGGCTGAGGCCCATCCAATGGGACTGAAGCAGTCATGAGCAAGCCATGCCCGGGAGCCATTCTCCTGTCCATTGCTGGTGCTGTGTTGCTTCAGGCACGCTGAAATGCAGTCACCTCTAGGGTGGGCTGGACAGCTGTTTAACACCTGCACAAGGTTTCAGGCAGGGGGCAGTGCGGGCTGCCTTCCTGCAGAGCCCCCATCAGAACTACCGTGCCCTCCTAGCTTAGGAAAAGAATAAACAGGAGGACTGGAAATTAACCCACCCAGTCTCACATCCCCCTAGGCAGGGAATGAGCCATCTACATTAGGCCCCAGCTGGAGTATCATGTCCAGTTCTGGGCGCCACATTTCAGGAAACGTGGAGAAACTTGAGAAAGTCCAGAGAAGATCAACACAAATGATGAAAGGTCTAGAGAACATGAGGTATGAGGCAAGGCTGAAGGAATTGGCCTTGTTTACCTTGGAAAAGAGAAGACCGAAAAGGGACATGAGAGCATCTTTCAAGTATCTAAAAGAGTATCATAAGGAAGAGGAAGAAAAATTGTTCTGCTTGGCCTCTGAGGTTAGGATGAGAAGCAATGGGCTTAAATTGCAGCAAGGAGGTTTAGGTTGGACATTAGGAAAACCTTCCTGCCTGTCAGGGTGGTTAAACACTGGAATAAATTGCCTAGGAGATTGCGGAATCTCCATCACTGGAGATATTTAAGACCAGGTTTGACAGACACCTGTCAGGGATGAGCTAGGGCAACTCAACTTTGGAAGCCCCAGGGGCCACACTGATACTTACAGAACATGCTGAGGGCCTCAACTTAAGTGTGGTTGCATATGCAAGCAAATATATACAAATAGCTTCTCTCACACTGACAGGCATGAATACAAAGATGAAGGCAAGACTACACAACACACAGGCCCCATTTAAGTCAGTTCTGCTGATATTAATAAAATGCAATATTTACCTGATTTCTACCCATGTGACAGCACTTTTCATGAGCAATGACAGTCCAAGAATTTAACTACTAAAACGCATATCAACAGAAGATCATTACACTGACTACTTTTTTGTTTTGGCTCCCACTCGCCAGCCACATGTTGATCCCCACATAAACCCAAACTGCACCGCGGGGCGCAAACAAACTGGCCGTGGGCAGCATACCAAGTTATTAATAAATATTTTTAAACCTTTACCTTTTCTCTCTGCTGCCATGTCTCCTCTCCTTGCTCCATCATCTCCCCTGGTGCCTGCTGCCGCCCAACTCTTCACCCTCCTCTGCTGTCCTGACTCCTGCCCTTCTCACTGCCCTCAGCCTCCTGCAACCTGACCCCCTCCACCAGCCCTTCACTCCCCCCTGTGCCCACTCCTCCAGTAGCCCCACTCTGATCAAGTGAGCTACCCCTCCTCATCCCCTCTTCCAACACCTCCTCTACACACCTGCCCTGCCTCTCTCCTCTGGTGCTGGTCCCTCCCAGGTGTCTGCCCTTCTGCTTCACCCCAGAATCCCCTGGCACCTGCACCTTCCTTAGCCCTGCACCCTCCTGGTGCCTCCCCTTCCTTACTGCCCCTGACCCCTTTGCCCTCTTTTTCCCTGATGCCCACCCCTCACCACTCTCTGCCCGTTCCTCTCCTGCCCCTCTGTGCCCTTACACATGACTTGCTCCATCCCCACCTTTCTCATGCCCACCCCTTCTTTCAAGCCTTCTCCCAGCACCTCCCCTCCCCTTCTAGCCCCAATGCCCTTCCCCTCCTCTCCTCTCCCAGCATCACCCTGTCCCCTCCCACTGACACCTCCTCCTTCCCTTTCCTCATTGTCTGCACTTGGCCCCTGCCATTTGTCTTTCCTCCACCCTGTCTCTTGGTGCCTTCCCTTTCTTCCTCCTCCTCTGCACAAGGCCCTTCCTCTCCCCCCTCCCCTCCCCTCTGCCTCCGCACAAGCTCCTTCCCCTCCCCGCCGCACAAGTCCCTTCCCCTCCCTCTCCGCACAAGCTCCTTCCCCTCCCCTCCCCTCCACCGCCGCACAAGCCCCTTCCCTACCTTCTGCCTTCCACTTTGCGGGGCCGGAGTCTGCACTCAGGCCCCGGAGTCTGAACCTGGAGCCAGCCACGCCCCGCAACGTATCTCCGAGGAGTTTTAAAATCCCGGGCCATGACGTCACATCACGCCCGGGCGTCCTCCCTGCCCACCTGCAATGCCGTGCATGGCAGCAGCATCCAGCGAGGGAGAGCCGCGCTGAGAGCCGTGCATGGCAGGGATGGTCCAGGGCCGAGGGGGACGCTCTGGTGGCGGAGTGGGAGGACACACAGGGGGACCGGCAAGGGGGGTCCGGGGCCCACGCCAGGCAGAGCCGGGGGAGAGACTCAGCTCCACATATTGCTGGAGCAGGGCCCCTGGCTCTGAATAGTAACTCGCTGCCCATGGCCCGGCACACTTCCGGGTTCAGGGGTGCGGGGCCCCCTTAGGCGCGGAGCCCAATTTGGCCAAATCGGTCAAATCGGCCTAAGGCCAGCCCTGACTCCTGCCACAGGGCTGTAGCTGTGATCTCTCACAGTTGTGGCAGGGGCAGGGGCTGTGAGGCCTCTTGGCTATGGCGAGGCTAGAGCTCCCCTGAGATGGTGTGGGTTGTGCTGTCAGTCCCCACCTTCCAGGGCTTAGGCTTCAGACCCCAATAACTATCAGTGCCCCTCCCCATGGGTGGTTTTTTTTTTAGTAAAAGTCACAGAAGGATCATGGACTTCCATTAATTTTTGTTTGTTGCTCATGACCTGTATGTGACTTTTACTAAAAATAAACATGACACAATCTTAACCTTACCAATGCTGAGTATGGTATAGCTGAGTGATGCCACTGATTGGAAAGATTCCCATCTTCAGCCGGGAACTAAATCAGGCCCTCAAGTAGGGTTGCCAGATGGTCTCCCAAAATACCGAATACACGGGATAAAAATTTGTCGAGCAAAAAGGAAAAAAAACCAACCCACCCACACCGAACACACATCCTGTGTGGCTACTACCAAGCTGGGAACAAAGGGGGAGGCAGCAGAGCCTGCTCTGCAAAGCAGCCGCCTGCTACCCAAAGCAGAGAGAGGCGGACCCTGGGGCAACACAGTGGCGGGGCGGAGGGGGGCGACCATGGGTAGGAAGGTGACTCCCCCATAGCCAGGTCTTTTGGTGTCCCAGTGGGAAGAAGCAGAAATTCCACCCCAGTCAGTTTTGGCTGAGAGCCCATGGAAGGCACCTAAACGCAACTACAAAGCACCTGCAGGCTTCTCTCCTGGACTACGGCGCCACAACGCGCTTGAACAGCGCTCAGGAGCAGGGACAGGGCTTCTCCTCCTCCCCAAGGCATCACTCCTCCTCAGACACAATCAGCTGAGGGCTCCCAGCGCTGATTGCGCCCCACCTCCCAGCCACTCCCCCGGCCCCCGCCCGGCTTCTGCATGCAACCAGAGGCTCCCAGCGCCCATCGCAGCCCCGCCTCCCAGCCACTCCCCTGACCCCTGCCAGGCTTCCGTCCGGCACCCAGCTGGAAAAACTGAAAATACTGGACATTGCACATGGTATTTTCTGAATGTTTTTACTGGACAGAGGGCACAAAAACCAGACTGTCTGGTAGAATACCGGACACCTGGCAACCCTACCCCCAAGTGTGCTCACAGAGCCCACATTGACCCAAGAGCAGGCGGGAAGGTGGTGGCACCAGAGCCTCTATTCTGCACCAGCCGGCAGAGTGGGCTGTCCACACATGGGGATCAATCAGCTTATACAGTTGCCCTGCACAATGGCCTGCTGTGTTGTGTGGAAGAGGCACAATCCCTTCTATGGCTCCTCACTGTTCCAACTTAGACCCTTAGTTGCTCATGCTTCTGTTGGGGAAGACCAATACAGATAAAGGCAGCAACTGTGAGACTAAGGGCTCAATTCTTCCCCGAGTTACACAGGAACA
This sequence comes from Rafetus swinhoei, assembly GCA_019425775.1. Taxonomy (NCBI): domain Eukaryota; kingdom Metazoa; phylum Chordata; order Testudines; family Trionychidae; genus Rafetus; species Rafetus swinhoei. The sequence goes on from CM033424.1 coordinate 151,777,211, forward strand.
CCTTTAACTTCCAGCAATGGAAGCTAGACATAAATAACTGGGGATATAATTGGGCACTAAAATTTTAAGTCTGAAAAGACTGAATTCCTTCTTTAGATAACCATTTTTAATAATGAATTCTAAAGCCAGGTGGGAACTCTATTTACAGAAATTCCATTATTTCATTTTTTCCCCATTGTGAAATGTAACCCCCCCCCAAAAAATGTGATTTTTTTTCTGTGACATCAACAGGATTTATGAACCAACTTTTACAAACAAATAATTCCCTGGTAGATCAGTGGTGTCGCTGCAAGTGGCCCCACCCACTTTGCATCCAGGCCCACTCACAGCTCTCCTTGCACCCAAGCCCTTACTGCAGCTGCGGTGTGGGGCCAGGTGCTGAGGCTTAACCCCTCCCATCATTGCCCACCCATGTGGGCCTTTCTGGCTACACCAATATAGTAAACGGAGACTTCCCATGATAGAAGAATATTTCTGTGATATATTTTTCAGTCCCCTCAAATAGGTAGTTTTACCCTGTTAACTTTGATTCCAGTACAATTATCTGAAATAATTCACTTACAAATACCAAGTTAGAAAAATAATGATTCAGTCACGTAACGTGAGAGCCATAAATAGCAGCTATGTTGGAACAGTTTCAACATTTTAAAGGTCAAGTTAAACAAGATACAACTGGCAGCAAGTTGGCCATCTTAATAAACACAACACTGGATTGAAACTGAATTCAATCACTTTGTTTTAATAGCATTTTTGTACCTATTTTAAAAAGAAAAAAATCATTTCACATTTTATCCTTAAAGGAGAAAGGGAAACAGTGAGTCCACAAGCCAGGGTCCCACAGACATACCCTCAGTATACCAACCTTTTTAATAATGATGCTCACTTATCTTTGTAAAGCACATAAAGATCTGAGGCTAAAAAGTGCCTTACAAATTCTATTATTGTTTTATTTTGCAGTTATTTAGCACTTCCATATAGCCCCAAAACAAGTCCATCTTCACAGACACTTGGAAAGCTCTTACTTTCATAAGAGGTTTATTGCAGTTCAAGATATATCTAGATAAAGGACTAATCAAGCCTATAAAAACTTTGCTCAAGGGACAATGAGGAATCATCTGAAATAGATACAGCAGTGTTAGCATACAATTCCTTTTCAGTGAAGTAATGCTATTAGTGAGGATACTTGACGAATTCTCCATCTGTATAAATTTTGTTTAGTAAAATCTATTATTTTGTGGAAATCTGAGCATATATAAATTACTAGATGTATTTTTAAGTGACAGGCAAAGCAACTGTATCCTCATCTGAAGTCTTCAGAATTCCATGACTTCAGTCATTCAGGTTTTAAACCTGGGGATGATGATGGAACTGTGCTGTTGGTACTGGTCAGTGATGCCCTTCAGGAGATGAGGGAGACAGGGACCACATTTTTTCACACCTGGCAGCTGCATTTGAGAGGTCTGTGGTCACTAGCAGAGAGTGGACAAAGACCATTTTTTGCTTTGTGAGAGGTCCCCATGCTGTGGAATGTGCTCATTTGCTTTATTATATTTTTGGTTGATCTGGGCTACTCAGCTAGTACTTGTGGCAAAGAGTGCTGTCTACTACTGGCAGGAGAGTTTAAGGTTCTACTAGACTATTTGTTGTTTTTTAAAGTTTTTCCTGTTACGGACTAACTTGGCTACCCCTCTGAAGCTGCTTCCACAGAGCCTCCCACAAATGCTGAAATTGCTTAATAAGCAGGCAGCCATATTCTAGAATAGAGGTCCCCAAACTGTGGAGCATGGAGGAATGTTTAGGGAGGACATGGAGGGGTCTGGGCCAGTCCCCACAGGGGAACAAGGGACAGGGAGGGAATATCACACAGATCCTTTCCACTCCCAGCTTTGCTCCAGTCTCTTCACCCAGCCTCGGCCCACGACCGCAGTCTGGATGCAGCTTCATACCCAGCCCCTCTCCCATGCTTGGCCTTTTTACCCCTGTCTGCATCATTCTCCCTCTACTCCCAGGAGCCATGGCCCCACTCCTGGCCCCAGCTTGCAGGCATGGAGTGGGTAAGGAAAGGCGTGACCCTGAAAAATTAAGTGTTCTAAAGTAATGTGTCACAGAAAGTACATTGCACTTCTGCTGTGTTTCAGTCTGCTCTAGCTTCTGGGTGAAGTGTAAGGTGTGGGAGAGGGCTGATATGAAATATATGGGTGATCATTTGTGATGCTGTTGGGGTTTTTATTTTTATGGTGGACAGGTATTACTGTGATTGAGTCCATCCAGGGTCACTTAAGATAGTAATCAATAGGGATTCTAGCTTTCCTGATAAGAAAAATTAAAATTCTGTTAAAAAAAAAATCACATGGAAAAAATCCATGTTTTTCTATGACTAAAATGAAACGCTGAACTTTAGTTTCCCTAGCCACAATATATCCAGGTTTCAATTAGGCACAATGTTTTATTGATACAGTTACTATTTTAAACAAGTTGAAAGCCTACCAGTGCCATCAACCATTATAATAAAATAAATAGAATAGCAATTTGTATGTCTTATATTCCAAGTGCGTCTATAGTCTATATTTTCAGAAAATTGTTCTTTTTTAAACAAACAAAAACTCTGGAATCATCCATTCACAGTGCATTGTTTCTTTTCTCTGTCGACGGCTCTGCTGTTTTAGCCGCATTTTTGTTTCTTCTCCTTCAGTTTTTATTTAGCATTTTCTCTGTGTTCTTCAATTCTCTGTCTTTGAACATAATCTACAGCCTTGCTGCATGCAGTGCAGATCAGCACTTAACCAACAACGTGAAATTTGTCCTTGCCAAACTCAGTGATGAGGTCTTTAGGGATGATTTTTTCATAACTTTAATTACTCACATCTAGAGGCCAAGTGAAATGTGAGATGCATTATAACTAGAACTATCAAGGAATAAAAAGATTAATCATGATTAATAACATGATTACAATTAATCTTGATTAATTATGCAATTAATCATGCTGTTAAACAATAATAGAATACCCTTTTAAAAATATTTTTGGATGTTTTCTACATTTTCAACTATATTGATTTCAATTGCAACACAGAATGCAAGGTGTACAGCACTCACTTTATTTTTAGTACAAATATTTGCACTGTAATAAACAAAATAAATAGTATTTGTCATTTCACCTAATACAAGTACTTTAGTGCAATCTCTTTAAAACGAAAGTTTAACTTACAAATGTAGAATTATATACAAAAATAACTGCATTCAAAAATAAAAGAATGTAAGGCAGTAGAGCCTACAAGTTCATTCAGTCCTACTTCTTGTTCAGCCAATTACTCAAATAAATGTTTATATTTTCACGAGATAATGCTGCCCACCTCTTGTTTACAGTGTCACCTAATGTATGCCCGTTCATGCTTCAAGCACCTTTCCAAAGGACACATGGCCATATTGATGACTGTTTCTGCTACGTAACACTCCAAAGCAGTGCAGAATGCCCCATGTTCATTTTCATCATCTGAGTCAGATGCCACCAGCAGATTGATTTTTTGGGGGGAGGGGTTCAAATTCTGTATTTTCCGTATTGGAGTGTTGCTCTTTTAAGACTTCTCACAGCATGCTCCACATCTCATAAAGTATTACATTGTTTTGTTTAATTCACAAAGTAGTCCATTAATGGAAACACCAATCTGCAAATGCATTCCCAGGATTTTGAAATACACAATTCTGTTGCAGTAGAGAGAGAGTCACTGTTGTTGGTAGTTGATTTTGATGCCATTTATTTCCTTAAAGCTTTTCATCTTTGATCAAATTATGTAGAAAAGGAGATGGTGTATATTCCTGTCTCATTTCACTTGAAGGCTGCGTCTATACTACAAGCCTCTTCCGCAAGAGAAAATGCAAATGGAGTGCTCGTTTGCATAGGTCGCACTCTCATTTGCATTTCTTCTTTGGATCCCTTTTGCGCAAGAGGTTTTTGCACAAAAAAGAGCTGTGTAGATGGCTGTGCAAAAACCCCCTTTTGCGCAAAAAATGAGGAAGAACGGCTCTTGTGCAAAAGGGATCCGAAGAGGAAATGCAAATGGGAGCGTGACCTATGCAAATGAGTGCTCCATTTGCATTTCCTCTTGCGGAAGAGGCTTGTAGTATAGACGCAGCCGAAAAGAATACATAAATTGCACATAATGATGGTCCACTAGTACATCCTGAATTCAAAGCATGAAGAAGGATGACAAATTACCCCTCACCCAGCGTCATTTGATCATCAATCATTGCTCACTATCAATAGATTGTGTACTCACTACAATCCCAGTCTGGGCTTTATGTACCAACTGTAAGATTCTGACATGAGCATCAAAGGGGTGTAAAACAAAATAAAACAAAACAAAAGGGCTAAAATGGCTAGTGGGAAATACTTACACTTGCCAGCATTCAGAACAAAAACTCTAGGAAATAAAACCAGAAATCATAAACAGTAGTGTTTTAACAGACAAGGAAATCCAGCTGGGGCAGGGGTTTGGGTTTTTAAGTCTCGGCTTGACAAAGCCCTGGCTGGGTTGATTTAGTTGGGATTGGTCCTGCCTTGGGCAGGGGGCTGGACTTGATGACGTCCTGAGGTCTCTTCCAGCTCCATGATTCTCTGATTCTATTTGTGAGAGGGGGTGAGGGCTCCAACTGGGGTTATGGGCTCTGGGCTGGGGATAAATGGTTTGGATCACAGTAGGGAGTACAGGCTGGGGCTGAAGAGTTCAGAATGTAAAAGAGTGTAGGGTTCAGGGTCTGGGAGATAGTTTGGGTACAGGAGAGGGCTTGGGGCATGCTAGGATTTTGGGGTACCAGATACGGTGCACTCACTTCAGGTGGGTCCTTGCAAGAGACAACATGCCCCTGCTGCTCCTAGGCAGAGGTGCGGCTGAGTAGCACTGTGCACTGCCACCACCTACAGGTGCTGCCTTTGTAGCTCCCATTGGCTGTAGTTCCTGGCCAATGGGAGCTGTGGAGCCAGCACTCAGGGAGGAGCGGGGGCAGTGCACATAGCTCCTGTGTCCATTCCTCTGCCTAAGAGCAGCAGAGACATGCCACCGCTTCTGGGAAGCCGTGCAAAGCCATTTGGAAGCCTGCTGGCCCCATGCTAACCAGACTATATGTTGGACATTAAATGAAGATCAGAAATGGCAGTTTATAGCATTTTCCATATGGTACAGGGCTGGATATTAGCTTTTACTGCAGTTGGTAATCATTCTTTAGGCAATTGGTAGTAATCCAAGTGCAGTGCATTGGAAAGGGAGCAACCAATTCTGCTTCCAGCTGGAGTCAATCCAGGGCTTTACAGTACGAGGGGTTGAGCCACTGTGCTGCTTGACTAAGAATTATTGCTTGGTAAAATTGGGAAATCTGACGCCACCTGTTTGGACAGGGAGGTGTAATCTTTTTAAGAAGATTCTGGGTTTGTTACCAGGACTCCATAAGAAGGACCTGAACATGTTGATTTTGGTAAAATATAAAAGGGGGGATATGAATAGGGAGGAAATTCAAAATAAAAATTATCCTGGGAAGAGCATGCATGTTTATATGTCCCCAAAGGGGGAGAGATGGCACACTATTTAAACAGATGGCTGACACTAGCTGCATGATTAATGGAGCTAGGCTAACTTTAACTATGTTTCTAGCTTCCTTAGGGAATAGGATACCAAGATAGCTGAGGTTTATCTGTTGCCAGCTAAATGTCCTTATAAGAAAAGTACTTTCATCTAAATCCAATGAGATCATTGCTTCTGATTTATCCGTAACCAGATAATTTACTGAAGTTATCTATTGTTTATAGGATATTTGGAATTGATTGATCGGACTTTCATAAATAGGAGGCTGTCATCAGTCTATAGATGGATTTTTGTCTCCTGAGTCCCTGATTTGATCCTTTGACAATCTCGGTGTTCCCTAATTAGTACTTCAAGTGGTTCTTATGCTAGATTACATAGGAGAGGGAGCTGGGGCACCCAGACTAGTTCCCTCACACAGATCAAAGGGGGATGATATTGTGCTATTTGTTAGGATATGAGAGTTGGGTTTGGAATATAACAGCTTTATCTATGAACTAAAGCAAAGGATTTCCCCTTTCCAAATTTAGCCAGAGTAATAAACAGATACTGCCAGTTAACTGTATTCAATTGTTTCTCTGCATCAAGTGGATGATTGCATGGAAATTTCTAGAAGGTTGATGGAATACACCACTCTAGAAATGGACTTTAATCAGCTGATGTGTGTTATTTGAACCACACTTTTTTTATTAAATCCCACCTGACTGTAATGAATCATAGATCACTCATTACTTTTTCAGACCTCTCAGCCAATATTTTTGTATCATAGTCCCATCTGATCTTACAGTTTGAATCTATCATAATCATTTAGCCTAACCTCCTGCACACTGAATGCCACAGAATGTCACCCACTCCTGAAATAGACCCATAACCTCTGGCTGAGTTATTTGAGAATTTCAAATAATGACTTAAAGACTTCAAGTTAGAAAATCCACCCAGTATGGATCAAAGAGATGGGTCCACAACTCTTAAACTTTTTCATATCCTCACTTTTGATAATTACATTTCTTGTTTTCAGTTTTTCTATCTCATTCCTTTCCTGACCTGCCTTATACCTACTCCTTTCCCCTCCTCTTAAGGTCCCCCGGAGCAGTAAAGGAGAACCCAGATATACCTTTTCAAGATCTAGAACAAAAAATGGTCCAAGCAATGATATTATTCAAGTGCCTGATAAAAAGAGTTTTGACCTAAATGCTTCTTAATACTATAAATTGTGTTTCCTGGAATATCATAGGGGCTAATCACCTGATAAGAAAAAAGTATTATCACCCATTTAAAAACACTGAAAGCAGATATTATGTTCCTGCTGGTCACTCAACTTAATGACTTGAAGGCAGAGAAATTTAGGAGAAGGTAGATGTGGGAAGAGGGTTTTAACAAATTATTCTCTGAAGTGAAAGGTATAGCAATGTCATTTCACAAAAGACCCAGTTTACAAGTTCTAGACATAAATAAAGAGGAGGAAGTTAGATCTTTGCTGTTGAGATTATATTAATTGTACTCACTGTATTTTCTAATGAGGAGATTCTGTTCTCAGTTTCCTCTACTCCTGAATAGGGTTGCCAGATGGTTTAACCAAAAATACCGACACCCCCCCCCCCAAGAAAAAAACACCAGGAAAAAATTCTGTTGAGCTGTTGAAAAAAAAAAAAAAAAGGGGGGAGACCAAAGTTGTTGAGCAAAAAAAAAAAAAGACCCTGACAGCAGTTATTAAGATTAAAAAAAAAAAATTAAAAAAAAATCAGCATGGCTCCTTTAAGAAGAGACTTTTTTGCCGGTGGCCATTTTGTTTTTCTATTCCAGCCACAAGAAAAGCCCCTGTGAAACCAGGTAAGCGGAGGCTGGGGGGACGTCCGGGGGAGGGGGACCTGGCGGGGGGTTCAGGGGCTGGGCCCGGTTGCTGAGTATGTGTAGGGTTACCAGGTGTCCGGTATTTTCGCCTCCTGGCAGGGAAAAAAGCAGAAAATCCCGGACATTTCAGGTGTCCGGTATTTTCTGAATTTTTTACCGGACAGGAGGTGAAAATACTGGACTGTCCGGGTCAATACCGAACAGCTGGCAACCCTAACTCCTGAAGCCAAACCATACAAATTAGCTTGATTTATACTAGTAATATTTGTGATCTTAGTTATATCGTCAGATATTTTTTTCAAGATAATCTCCTCACTTAAAAGTCCTTTTCAGCCAGTGCATAATTTCATCTAATCTCAGAGGGACTGCATCTCCCTGGTCAGCCATCTTGGCTTTAAGAGGTCTCGCCTACAGCTTCTGTGTTACAGGATTTTGTAGACAATCTGGAAATGGAGCAGAATCCATAATGGCATGAAATAGAAAGAGAAGAGTCATAAAATAATATGATAAATATTAGACAGGAGAAAAAAAGTTGCTGATATTTGTGGATTTTGGGTAGGGTTACCACCTTTGAAATGCAACCCCTCCCCCCGCAAAAAAACCCAGCACCCATTCAAACCACAAGACAAGCCCTCCACAACCTCAACCATAGGCAACTCTTCAAATCTCCTTCCACAGCCACTTATAGTATCCAGAGACCACATATGGACAAAATTGATAACACTGCACATCTCCTTACTCTCATGGGACTCAAAACCCTCTCTCACACAAACTTGAGTGTTGGTGGGCAGGCAGCTACTGTATTTTCAATTGTTTTGATAAGTTATTGCTTAAATTGCAGAAGTAGGACCATTGTAGCATCTTTAGCTGGAATTGGAGACTTAACATTAGATATCCCAGCATATTCCGGTGAGGATACAAATCTTTAGACCCAAGTAAAGAAAAGACCCTGGCCCATTACATTATTTTTCCTGGCAACTCCATAAAAAGCAACCAGGCCAGTCAAATCCTGGCCAGGTGGGAAAAATTGCTGCAAAGTTGTGCAGCCAGCTTCCTCCAGTAGTTCCTGGGTCTCTGCCTTGTTCCTTTTCCATTCCCTTCTTAGTTCACATGTTCCTCCTGACTCCATTTCCCACTTGGTCTCCTAATTTTCCTCCCCTATCCAGATCCATTAAGATTTCCTCTTTCCCCCCCCCCCCGGATACCCCTTATTTCCTGAGTTTTGGGGGTTTTGTTTTGTTTTTTTCATTTTCTTTCTTGTTCCCCTCACTCCAAAACTTTGGTTTTGTTTTTTACCTTCCATGACAGGCTATCTTCCTTCTGAGGAGCTCAGCCTGCTGTGTGCAGCTGGCATCTGCAGCCTACCAGATTTTGAACTGTCCAGAAGACTGGAGGCAGTAAGTGCTGGATTCGGTCCTTAACACTTTAATAGTCACATTAGAACTGCATTGACTCGGCCAGCATCTTTCTTTGACAATTTGTTGCTATAAGAGTCATTGATTAAAATTAAATAGTCAAGAAAATATATAGATATTTACACATATACATACATAATAAACACATCAAATGGCATAAGGAAAAAAATAGGCAGTACTACTCCATGTCAGGCATTATGCAAAATGGTAGGCTGTAGATTACATCATTTCATGTTGTTACAGCAGCATTTATCCAATGCCCCAAAGCAAGTTGCTGTGGGATGGAGCTGGAAGCACGAGAGAGGATAAAAATTGAGTGAAGGGAGAAAGTATAGTACCAATATAGCAAGCCATCCCCTAGCAAGGATCTTTAATAAGCAATGACACATTAGGATTCAACAGCTTTTCTAATATGGTTAGTGCATGTAACACCAAAGGTTTATGGGGTGGTTATTCAAACTTATCTCACGTAGAGCATACAAAGGAAATAATAAAAAGAACCAGACATATATTAAACTAAAAGAAACCCGAAATCCCTCTTACCACAACTAACAGTGAGGCTGCGTCTAGACTGGCATGATTTTGCGGAAATACTTTTAACGGAAAAGTTTTTCCATTAAAAGCATTTCCGCAAAAGCGCATCTAGATTGGCACGGATGCTTTGCGCAAAAGTGCTTTTGCGCCAAAAGCATCCGTGGCCAGTCTAGATGCGATTTTGAAGAAAGCCCGATCGCCATTTTAGCCATCGGGCTTTTGGGCAAAACAGTTCTTCGCTGTCTACACTGGCCCTCTTGCACAAGTATTCTTGCGCAAGAGGGCTTTTTCCTGAGGGAGCATGAAAGTATTTGCGCAAGAAGCACTGATTTTGTACATTACAAAGTCAGTGCTCTTGCGCAAATTCAAGCGGCCAGTGTAGACAGCTGGCAAGTTTTTGCGCAAAAGCGGCTGCTTTTGCGCAAAATCTTGCCAGTCTAGACGCAGCCTGACTGTGTACGAGGTAAATGTCACAGGGTCCACTTACCACAATGGCAGCTCCTGCTGGGTGCCTGGGAATGAGTTCTGCCAGTTGGTGTGCCCTCTTCAGATTGGTACCTCTCCCATTATTCTCTCAACTTACAGACCCACCCCACTTTACTCTTCATGGCTCAGCCCTCTGGTCAGGTCACCAGCTGAGTTCCCTCTTTCTGGGGTTACTCAAACAATGTCTATGTAAACAGTCCCAGGGAGTCTTCTCTTGTACTGCTCTGAGGGCCAGTAGGGGAACCTGGGCCTGCTCTTTAGTCTAGGTTCTAGAGTAGGGAGTCTTGGCTCAACTGTTCTGGGCTCTATCCACTCTCTCATTGCTCCTTCCCTGCACTGCTTCCTGTTCTTCCTGAGCCTGCCCCTTCTGTGGGAGTACCAGCTCCAAACCAACATCTGCAACTTCCCAGATGAGCCTCTTTTAAATAATCTGCTTCCTGGCTTTTCTTCCAGGTGCAGCCTGGGCAGTTAATTGGCCTGTCTGGTCACTTTTATCCCTTCTAATCCTGTATGGTGAACATCCCATCACATACCCTCTCCCTCCCAACTACTATGCACAGGTGCTGCAGGTCCCTCCTTCTCTGGAGTGGTCACAGCGAGGCCAGCAAGTCATCCCAGAAGCAGACACACTATTCCATGAATGAGAAATAAATAATAATAATAAGCTCAGCATGGGCTTTGTGTTGACCCGTTTTTCATTGCTATTATATACTTGAGGATATTGAATTCCCTTTGTGTTAATTGCTTCTGGATTTTAATCATGTCACTGGGGACTTTGGCTAGTTATCCTCCATGTAAGAGCATATCCTGGTCCCTGTATAACATGAGTGCCATCCTTCTATCCAGTGACAATGCAAGGAATGAGAGTGGGTATAGACAGAATGGCCAGAACTAATTAGGTGAGGAGTGAATCAGAGATGAAGTAAGAGAGTTAAGTGTAGAGGTAACCATGATGGGTCATGGTACTGAACAGAGTGAATCTGTGGTAGGCACATACATGGATAGACGAGACATCTCTTGGAGCCTTTGGAGGTCTGAAGATGTTCTGATGTGTGTGCATGGGCATGGAAGCAGCATGCTGAACAGATATGAGCAGTACTTGTGATAGATATGGCATCCGCCTGTGTTATCTCTGGGGACCTTTGTATTAAATTTATGAATGGTGTATATGTGATTGTGTTCTACTTCTGGGGGAGGGTTTCAGCAGTTCTTTCAGGAACTAAAAATAGTTAGGGTGACTAAGGTGACTTACTGAGGCTAAGTCTTCAGTACAACCTATTCATGTGGAATTTCTGCACCAAAAATTAAAAATTCTGTGCACAATATTTTAAAATTCTGCATGTTTATTTGTCAAAATAAGAATATAATAATTGCAATTATTTTGGTAATTTTTTTTTCAAAATGCCTATCAGCTAATCTGTAACAATACAGACAACAAAAAAGATTCAGAATTTTTTTTTTTTTAAACAGATTTCTGTCTAGGCATAGTAATACAGAATTTTGAACAACAATGCATTAAAACTACAATACAGAAATGTATTTTCCTCACCCTTTAGAAGCAGTGCAAAGGCTTAGGGAAGTTAAGGATAACAGAGAAACTGAGGGACAGAGAATTAATTGCTGGAAAACGGCCTGGGTGTGAACTTAGAGGGTTGTTGGGTGTGGATATGTCAAGGATGTTCCCTACTCTGGCACTTCAAGTGTAGAAGGTGGGGGCCCGAAAGAGACTTTAAAATGCCCTGCCACTAAAGGCTTCTGTATAAAAACTCCCCAAGATCACAGATTCCCTGGCCTTGGATTGGTATTGCTGCCAGCACCCAAATGCAAAAACCCCTTTGAAAACACAGGAAAACACATTTGGGAATTTCTTCCTGTGGGGTACCCTCAAGCTCTTTACATCTTCCTCTGGAAGCTTGAAAAAACCTGTAATTTTTCTTAATAGCTGGTTTTGCAATCTTAGGCACATTCACACAGAACCTCCTGCCTTATAGGAAACAGGAATCAGATCATGGTCTTAAAAGGTGATTTTTATTAACAAAAAAAAACATACTTGGTGAAACAGTACTTGGATGGTAGGTGTTACAGAGCAACTGAAAAAAGAAAGATTAAAACACAGAGAATTGCTTTCCTGGGATTCAGTTTGGAAGTTATAGTATAAGGGGGATAGTTACATGTGCTCAGCACAGAGAAGTCCAACAAATCCCAAAATAAAGAAAATAACGTGATTGCGTCTGACTAAACATTCCCTGTTCTAGTCACATATCTGTGTTCCTGGATTTAGTCCTTCTCAAGGAATGGATGTCACTGAATCCTCTATGTCTTGCTCCTTGGCTCAATTCCAGGGCTGGCCCACAACATTTTGGCACCTGAGGCGGGGAGCTCAAATGATGCCCCCATGCCTCCTCGCTTGGGCCAAAACTTTGAAAGGTCTCAATTCTGCCTTTTTCCTGTTCTATTCCTCTCATGGTACTGCTCTGCTACCTACCCCAATAAAGGAGAACTAACAACTTAAAATGCCTTGTTCAAAAATTTTAAGTAACACAACTTTCAGAGCAGAGAGAATACATATGCACCAGCAGCAGACAGTTTTCTACACACTGGGCCCTAGTGGCGCCCCGCACAGTCTGGCACCTGAGGTGGCCGCCTCAGTTCGCCTCATGGTAAGGCCAGCCCTGCTCAATTCATGTCTCCCAGTTCTCCTGTGGTCACACAAAGACTAGAAGAGGAAGGTCACTGCTCTATTTTCATTGGCTCTCCTGACTTCCTGCCAACTCATTTCCTGCTTACCTAGCATTTCTGGAGACTCTCTAGGAACCACTTTTTATGGTTTTAACTCTTACAGAAAATTTAGTTAACTAAAAGGTTGGAATGTCCAGAAAAGGGTAGTACCCCTCCCATTCATCACAAGGTGGGGGAAGTATGGAACAGGCTTTGTTTGCAGGGGAGGAGGAGCAGTTGTTATGGAATTAGGAAGCTTCTCCTATGTACACCCTGGGAGTGTGTCTAGACTACATGGCTCTGTCGACGGAGCCACGTAAAGTAGTTTACTCGATGTAGTCAATGAAGTGGGGATTTAAATAATCCCCGCTTCATTAAAATAAAAATGGCCGCCGTGCTGTGCCGACAATCAGCTGATCCGGCACAGCGCGGCAGTCTAGACGTGGCGTGGTCGACAAGAGAAGCCTTTGTTGACCGCTCCTGTAAGCCTCGTTTCACGAGACAAAGGCTTCCCTTGTCGACCACGCCACGTCTAGACTGCCACGCTGTGCCGGATCAGCTGATTGTCGGCACAGCACGGAGGCCATTTTTATTTTAATGAAGTGGGGATTATTTAAATCCCCGCTTCATTGACTACGTCGAGTAAACTACTTTACGTGGCTCCGTCGACGGAGCCATGTAGTCTAGACACACCCTGGATGTCCCATACCCTTTCCCGTTTAGTCATGCACATCTACCTCTGTCCTCATGTGTCCCTGAACCCATATTCTGTTTGCCCCCATGTGTCCCTGCACCCATACTCAGTGAAGGTGGATAAGGAGGGGGCTGCTCCTCCTGTATGGGGTGAGGAACCACACAGCTTTTCTTTTCTTCTTTTTCTTTTTTATTTGCATGCATGCTGGATTTGAGTAAATTAATATGTAGACCATGGATGAAAAAATATTTGTTGCTTATGTGCAGGCAAGAAGGGCCAGAGACTTGTAAATCTCAAAAAAGTAGGTCAAAAGTAGATGCCCCTGTGATTTTTATAGTTGTATTTAATTATTCTGTATTCTCATCATACAGAGGAAACACAGAAAAACAATCTTAACTGGAACTTACTCTCCACTTGTCATCTGAAGGCTGCTCTGCAGAGCTCAGTATTGCTCATATGAAGATGATGTTGCAGAATGCAGTCATGTAGTTACTGGATTTAGGGCCTTTTTTATCCTCCAGGATGAAACTGAGGCGGGAACTCTTTGTGAATCTCGTGCATCCACATATGAAAGAGAGTCAGCTGTCTCAATGACATCCTGCCAACTCTTCCTCCAAACCTCAAGGAGACCCTACTATGGGGTCTGGGATCCACACATGGAAAGAAAAAAGGCTACATGAATGCACATGATCTTTACTCTCACCCCCTCAAGCTCTCTGGGGCACACACTCAGGAATTAATATGGGTAACAGCTGAATTATCATTTGATTGGAGACAACTCTGCATTGTGGAACTTCTCCTTAAAAGTGGGCTCCAAAGACTGCTACCAGCTCAGGCTGCTCATCTGTATTATAGCCACACTACCTTGGATCTTGCATGAATAGGGCAGTGAGGCTATAATGGAGATGAGAAGGAGAAAGCTAAAGCAGAGAAGGACCTGTGCAGGGATGAAAGCCTCACAATTCTTGGAGATGTCCAGGATTTGGAGGTTGGAATCCTGACCACTGCCATGGGGGTGGGGACCCTCAACCAAATTTGGATATAACTTTGTCAGAGGAGTGTAACAATATAGTTTTTCTATAGCCATATTGGAAGGCCCAAGCCTTCCTCTGCAGCCAGATTGAAGAGCAGCCGCCATTAGCTGTAAAGCTTTCAGTCACATACTCACATTCAGTGTTCCCTCTAAGATTTTCCACCAATGCACGGAGTGAGTTTTGTTTTGAGCACTAGTATTGCGTTCATGTGGCTTGTTTGGATGTGCCACTGTGACACCCAAGTTATTAATAAATATCTTATCTACCTCTCCCTTTTCCCTCTGCTGCCCTTGTCTCCCACCCTCCCCTCGCCCCATCTGCTCCCCTGGTGCCTGCTGCTCCCCCCCACCCCTCACCCTCCTCTGCTGTCCTGGCTCCTGCCCTTCTCACTCCCCTCAGTCCTTTGGGGACCTGCTCCCCTCCCCATCCTCCTTGACCCCTGCACCCGCCCTTCTCTTCCCCCTGTGCCCACTCCTCCTCTAGCCCCATTCTGATCATCTGTAGCTACCCCTCCCCATCTCCTCTCCTAACACCTCCCTCTACCCACCTGCCCTGCCTCTCTCCTCTGGTGCCCGTCCCTCCCCTCCACGTCTGCCCTTCTGCTTCACCCCCACAATCCCCTGGCACCTGCATCTTCCCTTACCCCTGCACTTTCCTGGTGCCTTCCCACTCTCTCACTGCCCCTGCCCTCCTTGCCTTCTTTCTCCCTGGTGCCCACCCCCTTGCCACCCTCTGCCCCAGTTCTCCTCATGCCAGTCTGTGCCGTCACATATGACTTGCTCCATCCCCTGCCTTCCTCATGCCCACCTCTCCTTTCAACCCCTCTTCTCCTGACACTGACCGCTCCCCTCTCCTTGTCCTCCCTCTCACCCCATTGTCCCTCCCCTTGCCCCTTCCAGCATCATCCTGTCCCCCTCCCTTCTCCCACTCCCACTGACACCTTCCCTCCCCACCTGTCTCCTGTTCTTTTCCTCATTGTCTCCTCTTGGCCCCATGGCATTTGTCTCTCCTCCATCCTGCCCCTTGGTACCTGCTCCTTTCTTCTCCTGCCTTGGCTCCCTCTCTCCCCTCAGCATAAGCCCGTTCCTCTCCTCACACCCCCCCTTAGTTCTCCTCCTGCCCCTTCCCTAACATTCTACCTTCGACATGGAAAGCAGTTTGCAGGGGCTGGAGCTGGGACCGTGGCGCTATTTTTAGTACCATGGTGCCGGCCCCAGAAGCTCCCACAGCCCTGGCCACAGCTGCTCCTGGGGCGGGACTGTGTGCTGGGACTGGAGCAGAGGCTGCCCACCATGGTCCTGGTCCCTGCAGGACTTTGGTACTAAAAATAGCACTGCGGGCAGCCTTGGCTCCAGCTGGAGTAAAGCAGCAGCCATATAAGGTCTGTTCCAGCTGGGGAAGCCTCACTGGAACAGCCTCACCTCACGTGCTCCAGCTCTAGGTGGAGGAAAAAAGGCAGCTGCCCACCCACAGTAACCCACCAGGCTACCGGTAGCTGCTGCTGCCGCCTCCACCACTCACCTTCCATTCCAACAGGAAGATGAGCGGTGAGTGCTGCTGTGCGGCTCTTAAAATGATGTGGGCGGATCTAACATTTTTTGTGCGCGACTGCGCAGGCATGCAGCTTAGAGGGAACACTGCTCACATTCCATCTAAATTGCATTAAAACAGTGTCACACTAAGCTGTTAAGAAGGAGACCCTGTCCTAATGGCACCCAGCGCGTCACTAGATGAAGAAATAGATTTCAAGATGGGTAAAGAAATCTTAGTTGAACAGCATTTTGTCTGGCAAGAAACTGTTTATCAATAGTTGAGGTTGTGGAATCCTCATTTTATGATTATGGTCCTCACTTTCCTATTGTTTGTCTGTATGATCTCTGTCTGGTTTTTAATTGTTTCTGTCTGCTGTATAATTAATTTTGCTAGGTGTAAATCAACCAAGGTGGTGGGGTATGATTGGTTAGGTAATTATGTTATGATTGATTAGTAAAATTTTACTAAAATAATTGGTTAAGGTATAGCTAAGCAGGACTCAGGTTCCACTGTATAAACTGGGGCCCAAAAGGAATTTTTTTGGAAACCAAATCCAGGACACAGCTCCAAGATCAGAGCTGCCAGACCTCAACCCTGTGCCAATGACACTGTGGTGAAACTGGAGTCCCCCAGATGGACCTGATCCTGACTTGCCATCAAGGCAAGTTCATCTGTCTTATTGGGAATGGTGAGCACTGTATGCCTGGTGTGTGCATCTGTTTTTGATGATTGTTAATAAATAGAGATTAAATAGGATATTACTGTGTAAGGCTCTTCCACTGGTAAAGACCCCTCAAACCCACAAAGCGTAAGGTTATGCCTAAGCCTGCAGAAGGGTACCGGTGGGTTCCTATATTGGAAAGTTTACACCTGAGCCCCAGGAACAGGTAAGGGTGAGTGCCCCTAGAGAGTGTGAGTATTTTGTGTGGGTAACAAGAGAAAATTGGTGAGTTTAGTTCCTCCTAAGGTCCCTCTCAATGTGTTTATTTGCAGGATGGCACAAATTTACCAAATAATTATTAGGTAAATATAGCTAGTGTCAGGTTAGGTCATACTGCAGGTGAAACACAATCATATCTTGTTTTACTGCAGTAACTAGAACCAAACTTGTTCTTTTGTGGAAAGTATGCAGTGATTAAAGTTCTCAAAAAGTGGCCTTTACATTAACACATGACAGATCATAGCACAGTTAAAAACGTGTGAACTATACAGTAGTGCCAAATAAAGAAAGCTAAGTCTAGTCCAGAAATCAGCAAAAGCAGAAATGAAGATGCAGTGTTTTGAAGTTCAGAGTGTACACTGAATTTACTCTCCTTTGGGCAAAGCAAGTCATCACCGCTACATTTTAATTTATTTCTTGAAGAGCTTTGTTAAAATTTTCTAAAGTATCTTTGAAAGATTTCAGCAAACAAGATCCAAGTTCATTGCCAGTCTCTTGAATGGCTGCATCGTAGCCTCCAAAGAGTGGTGTTGAAGCCTTTATATCCTCCCGGTTTGCATGAAGTAAAATAATATTAAGTTCTTCTGCTATTCTCTCATATTTTTGGTGATCAAATTTTGAAAGATCAGCATCATCAATTGGGTAGGTGACACTGTTAGGATAGCAGTCCCTAGGAACTGGGAACTCAATGTATTTCAGCATCGGCAAGTCACTAAAAACATTAAAGAGGCATTTAAGTGCTCGGGAAGACAGGGGATTTCCAAGGAACTTGAATTCTTGTAGTTTCCGGCAGGGGATCAAACCCAAAATCAACATATTTACGTGAATGTCTTCAATGTTACATTCCTCAAGGATGAGACTCTTCAGTGTATGAGAACAGTGGTTGAGAAGTTTGAAGAAGGTTGATGGGTAAAGATCAGCCACATTGTGCCCACTGAGGTCCAGTACTTCCAGGTGGTTAGAATGGAGGCTATTGGCTAAATAGGCCATGTCAGCATGGTTCAAGGAACAGTTAGAGACATCCAGTAGCTTCAGAGGGGTTTTCAGTGGGCTGCAGATTTAAATAAAAGACAAAATATTTACAGTATAAAGTGGTAGAAAATTATAATAATTAAAAAAAGATGTGAATATTGAAATGGCTATTCATCATTAATGTAGCCTGTCTTCTAATTCTTGACTAATTTTGTAATCTAGTTTGATTAACTGAAAGGTATATCATACACATCAACGTCTTAAATCGATGTGGTAAAAATGATTCTACTGATGGTTTCATTGGTTTACCCAGGGACAAATGTGATCCATTGCATTTATGGTACATGTACATTTCATATTCCATTATGTTGGCTTTACATTTCTATTACTTTGTCATGTTAATAATTTGGACCACTGACAGTGCAGATGAAAAAGAAGAAAGGGAAGAGGATACTGCATCTGATTTGGGCTCTGCCAGTAGCAGTACATCTAACTCCAGCTTTGATTGTCTACTGAATATACAATCTCGCCCAAAGGACACTGTCCAGCATCCGAGAGCCTCTGCATCAAGAGAGCCAAGGAACCCTGCAAGTGCCCCACATAAGAGAGCAGAGCGAGCCATGCTCTGGGCTCATCAAAATGCATCTTAGCTACCTCAGTAACACTGAAGAGGTGGCTGTAATGAGACCTGAGGACACGGTCTATATATTAATTCATTCAAGTCCAGCATATCCAAACAAGAGCTCAAGAGCCGTCAATGGGATTACCAGCTTTTGGTGAAAGGATTCCGCTTGAATCAGGGTTGAAGTGGGTGACAACCTCCATCTCAAATCACCGACGTGGGTCATTTGAGGATTGTCCTTTTCTGTCAGTCTGGATAGCACTTAGCACAATGGAGCCTGTGGCCACGTTACACGTATTTAACAATAATCAGCTTTGTGCCTATTGCTGTGGAGAGACAGTTTGGAAGTATTTGGTACTTAGTGTCTATCAATGGACATGCACTGCAGGTTTGAGTATGGTGGTCGCCTTCTTCAGACTTGCGTCTTGCAATGGGAAGAGAATGAATTAGAGGAGATCGGTGACTTAAAAACACCATAATTTCTCCACTGAGTGAATATTTCATTTAGGACTGAATTGTGTCAAGGCAGGAGCACGAATGGCCTGGCTTGCCGGGGTGAGCATCAAGCATGGGCTGAGGGACCAGGAGCCAATTACTAGGGCTCAGGTCAGGATAGAACCCCAGGAGATCAGAATTGAAAGAAAGTGTAGGGCAGGGATGAAGAGTCAGTGACTAGCCCAGAAGTACTGAAACCACTGACAAGGGAGAGTGCAGTTGGTAACCCATTCTTTAGGGAGAGTGAAAGCTGCTCTACAGCTTTAGCTGAGAGCCAGTTTGCTTTTAACTCATGCTGTAGAGGCACATGGCTTTAGCCCCTAAGCTCACAAGTTCAGTTCCACCTACCAACAACCAAGGTCTATCAGCTCTTCACTATGAATCAGGCCAAGTCAAGAGACCAGAAGGTCTGGATTGGGTGACAGAATCCAATGGCAGAAAGCAGATGGCAGCAAGAATCAGGCAGAGTTCCCTATAATCTTTTCCATCCATGTGTGGAATATATTTGCTTATGTGTATCAAAGCATGTGTGAATACGCACCACCAGTAGAAACAGAAAACCTAGCTGTTGGCACTTTGCTTAATCAGCTGGGCAGCCTTTGACTCTCTGCTGAGAGGCTGGACATGGGCAAGCTTATAGGGAACACTGATGGCCTCCTCCAATTTTACGCAACAAATATTAGCTACTGCTAACTCCAGTAAGTCATGGAGATGGATCACATGGCTAATCCATAGTTGGGCTGTCCCTTCTGGAGAGGATAGACCAGTGCAGGGCATGAAGTGGGCCATTTTGGTGGTCTGCCACCATCCACATTGTTGTAAACCTGTTAGATTCTGGAAGTTCCACAATAAAATCCAATGCAGTAGCAGCCTAGGATCAAGACAGCATGTACAGATGTTGAAGTAGACTGGAGGGTGTGTGATGTGGCATCTTGGCTCTGTCACACACAATGAAGGACATGATGAAAGCTTGCATTATGGCATGCATTCGGTGCAACCAGAAAAAGATAGGACATCAATTGTAGAGTTGTAAAGCAAGCTAAGTGCTCTGCCGGGTGTGTGTGGGGTTGTTGCGGCATAGCTGTCAGGTTGCCACTCTTGCCTGACATGGGGGAATGTAAGTGCAGTTATTCACAGACATCACCACAACCCAGATTTCATGTGGTTCCCGGTTGATGGCAGCTAGTTTGTCAGGCAGAATTTCGGAGGCAGACACAGGTCAGGACCAGACAATAAGCACAGTCGTCTGTCAGGGTGAAGCCTAGTTGAATGAACAATTCCTTGTTTCCTCCTCTGAATTAAATAGGGGCTGTGGCTCATGACGAGTCTTGGACCTCTCCCAATCAAAGTAGAGAGGCAGGGCTTATGCCCTAGTTGGCCTTCATAAACACTGGGCCCAGGTGCTGCATGATGGATTGAAGGTGATGACTCACAGCACATCTGTGGATTGACTCACAGCACATCTCTGGATCAGAGGTTCAAAACCCCTGGGTCCTGACAGTACCATAAAAGCCCAAGAAGTCCATTCTATGTATATGAAACACATCTTACCTATATGGGATGGAATTTCTCTCTAATAGGATCTCTCAGTGTAATGCTGCTTCATTGCTTTTTTGGGCAGTATAAAGGCCACATTGAAACAAAGATGTTAATAAAATGAGAACTACAAAATGGTGCAGATTTTCTCAATTGTCAAAAAAGATAGTGGGCCATATTTTCAACACTAGGAGCCTAAAGTTAAGCTCCTAACTCCCTATTTAGATGCCTAACGGTGGGATTTTTCAGAAGTGCTTTAGGCACTAAACTCCCACTCCCCTGCCGCCGCCCCTCCCCCCGTCCCACAAATCCCATGGCAGCAAGTCTCAGAGCCCAGGTCAACTGATTGGGGTTTGCAGGGCTCACGCTATGGGACTAAAAACATCAGTGTAGATGTTCTTGCTCAGGCCGGAGTCTGGGCTCTGAGACTCACTGTCCTTGCTATGTTGCAGAGACTGAGCTGCAGCCCATGTTGGAATGTCTGCATGGTAAAAGGGACTGGAGTATAGATGGTCTGGCCTACCAGTCACAGCTGGGCTAGGGAAATGAAAACATTCCACTATTCACCCCCACCCCTTTTCCTTAGGCTTGACAGCCCTTAATTCAGTGCCAATGCAACAACGAGCAGCTCATCGCACTTTATCACACTTCTGGGAACAACCTACCTGAGTAGTTTCCGTATTTTTCCTGTGAGGGTAGAAAATGCCAGGCTCAGCTCAGTCAGCTGCGTCATTTGGCTCAACTTTTCTCCAATAGTTGTAAGGATTGGTTCATCCTCATCTGTATACCGCTGCACGTTGAATGCTCTGGCTGGCAGTGTAAGCGATGTCAGTAGAGGAAAGTGGATGTTATTAAATAGCACTTCCAAATGTTCCATCTCCAAACGAATATTGTGAACCACTTCCAGTTTGCGCAGTGAAGAGGGGTCTGTGAGCTTTATGACGTAAAACAGCTTTCGTAGAGTGAGACTATCAGCTCTGAATGCCATACAACGAAGCTTTAGTGGACAGTGGCACCTCATTAGTAAGGCCTGGACTACAAGTTCATAGTTCCTCTCTGTAACAAACAGGTCAATGAAGATGTCGATAGCGATATCAAAGATACACGGATTGAACTGCAGCCTTTGCATTTCGACAAGTAGCTCAAAACAGAGCTTTGATAGTAACTCTGTCCTGGCCCACCTTCCCATAGTCTTCTTACACTTGCAGAGCTGAACTTCAACATCTCTTATGCCTGTCAAGTCCACCACTTTCAGTCGCTTGGAGTATGGAGAAGAATAATTCAGCACATAGTCTCTCAGCCCAATTAGACAACTTTCCAAACAAACACAGCATGTTCTGCTGCTGAGGTCTTCCTGGTAATCCACTGTTGTCCCTAACAGTTTTCCTATATTAAAGTCTGCCAAGGGCCAGTTTTCCACCAGGTCATGAATCACTTCCCCCTGCTCCTGTAAATAACTGGCTTTAAAAAGAAGAGGAAAAAGGTTATGTGCAACACTGTGGAGATTTTTCCTGGCAAACTCTGCATTTGATACCAATGCCTCAGCACTAATGAACCGCAGCGACTTCATTGTTGCCTTTGATTTCTTTCCGGCATTGAGAGTGGCTTCTGTGTTTAACAAAGGTTAAGGTTGCTTGTCATTTGTTATTTTTAGCTGCAGCTGTTGTCTGGGACTAAGTGAAATGTCTTTAGGAAGGTAAAGCGAGTGGTCACATGCTGAGCCCTTCTATTTTGGTACTAGAGACAGTCTGCACAAACCACATGTTTTGATTCATTTATTCAGGGACCAGTTTGTTTATTTAACCTTCATGTGTAATAAAGGTTAGTTTTTGATAAGTGCAGGCTCATGTCAAAGAGGGCTGGCAGAACTGCAAAAAGTACATGTACAAGGGAATAGCTCTCTATCTGCAATTAACTCTTTTATTGTGTTCAGATTATTTTTTAAATAAAACCCTTTCACTTTTTCTTTAAAGGTGATTAAACAAATTTAGATTTTAAAGTAGTATTAAATGTTAGCGCACAGTGTTTATCACTAACTGAAGTTTCCATAGGTCTCCACTTTTTGGATTCCAAGTATTGTGGACCTGAAACCCTTTGGACAGCAAGCCAAGAGCTGGAGCATGTGTTTTGACATATGCCTAATAAGGCATCGTGCCTGTGTTGATGAACAGAAATACCCTGCTCCAGATTCTTGGTTCCTGACTAGACCGGCTATTCCAAAGATAAGCAACGATGCAGAATGTGGAGCTGAGGGGGGCAATCTTTTAAAGAAATTCAGTCACTGAGTTGTCTTTCTCCATGCAGAATATACATCCCCACTTCTGGGGTTTATTCCTTGCCTTCTGCAAGACATCAAGCGTAAGGCTATTCAGCATCTTGCAGGATTAGCTGTGCATACAGAACCTAAGGGTTACAGTAGGGATAGTCAATAGGGGGCCCACAGGCCAAATATGGCCCAGCAAGGCATCCTATGTGGCTTGTCAGCTAACCTTAAAAATGTTTATAATTAAATTCACAAACAGCAATATACTATCATTTGCCTATAACTTCTTTAGTAAGGAACTGACAGTGCTTAATTAGTAAAGAAAAAGGCGCTGTTGTTCCTACAGATGGAACGTTGATGAAAACAATGCAAGAATTCCTAAAAAGTCTGAACATTTTAAAATGTGATTTGAGAATTTTAAAATTCAAAAGCACATGCTTTTTATTTTCATGATCCATCTGTTATCTCCATCTGTTGGACCCTGCCCTTCTGAAGCAAAGAACATCTTTGATCCAGTTGATGAAGGTGCCTTTCAATTAGAAATTGTAAGTCTCCAGAGCTCTGATGTCTTGGAGGCAAAATTCAGAGAAGTGGGAGCAATGATTTCTGGACTCAATATGCTTACCAGTTTCAGAATAGCCAAAATCTAGCCATCTATCTTTTAATGATGTACAGATCAACATACCTCTGCAAATCTGCATTTTCTACCCTGAACTTTATAACAAACTAACATTGCAGTTGTTTGGCAGATGAGCATCTTCACCGCTGCATACACCTTCCTCAGACCTCCTACAAACCACACTTCACAAAGCTTGAAAGAGATCGTTGATGTCACCAACAAGGTAATAATTTGACTTATAAAGTTGGTTATAAGCTTTAAAAAATTAGCTGCTAATAAAGACTTTGATTGCAATGTAAGTATTGGCTTTGCTATTGACGGTCTTCTGTGCAAATGGCCTGTCTTGCGCCATAAAATTCTCAAATCGGCCCCTGGGTAGATCTCATGAATATCACTGGGCTTCCCATAAGCAGCCAAAAAGCTACCTAGCCCTCCTTCTTTGAAACCTCCCCAGAACTCTTCCTTGCTGTTGTCCATTAAAAGCTTGGTAATGGTGACTGACTGCAGAGATTGCTACCTATTATGCTGACCAACTCTGCCTCAGTGTGACGTTGTATTCTCCTCTCTCTCTGTCTCCTTGTCTTATCTCAGACTGTATATTCTGAGGGGCAGGGGCTATCTTTTTTATTGTGTTTGTACAGCACCTATCACAATGGAAGTTCTACATGACTAGGGCTAGGGTAGTACAAACAACAAATAAGGGATGATTTACTGCACAATCTTTTGCAATAGTTATTGGCTAGATAGCAGTTCTCCACTGGATTTTTTCCTGTAGGTGAAAATATGTGGAAACTTAAAAAAACCCCTCAGTATTTATACTAAGAGCCTGCTTGACATCTGATTTGTATAAGACAACTTCTTGATGAAGAAAGGCCCCTGAAAAAATCGTAAGCAAAAATAACCAAGTGTGAGGGCATAGTAGTTTATGGTTAGATACTAGAATCCTGTGTATTAACTGTAAAGATTTGGAGCTAGCTCATTCATCTGGCAGAGGGTCATAGCTGCTAAAATGTCTTCATCTCAGGCAAAGAAAGGATGAAGAAACCTACTGAGACTCAACAAGGGCTTAATCGGTTTATTCACCTAGATTTCAGAAACATCAAGGGCAGCCATAGATGCATGAAACACTGTGATGGTAACCAGATGGATCATTTCGAGAAAGATTTTGAATTCTGATTTAGACAATAAGGAAGTGTTTTGAGAGCAATCTACAATAAATAGGATATAGAGGCTTGTGCTATGCTCATGGGCCAGATCCTCAAGTCTTTACTCAAACGATCACTTAAAATGAATGGCTGACTTGCATGAGTACAAACCAGCAAAGAGCCTTAGGGTTTGACTCATATATCTTAGAACATGGACTGATAGAAGTGATGGTGAAGTGAATAGCAGGTGCCCCTTCAAAAGTAAGGACCATGGGAGAATGTAGGTAGCACAGGGCCCACTCACTGCTAGGGTGCTTCCTTCTGGCAGGTGCTGGAGATTAGCTTCTTCCAGGTCCGATAACCCCCTGCATTGCTCATTTGTGCATCCTACGGCCTTTCTCTCACTCTGGAACTCAGCTTACTCCCCCTTCATGGCTTGACCGTCTTGCCAGGTCACTGTGTGTTTTCTCTTTCCAGGGGGTTATCGAAGTGTCTCTGGCAGCCTCCCAGTTCACGGCCTAGACTGTGCCACTTTCCCTGTGGCTGGCAGGGGAATTGGGACCCACCCTCTACTCCAGATTCTGGCACTGGGCACCTCTAATCAGCAGCCAAGGTCTGCAATGACTCGTCTTGCTACCATTTCCCTGAATCTTCTTTTATTCCACCTCTCTCAGGCTTTTGCTTCACCAACATGCTGGGTAAAGCCTTTCTTCATGGCCTGGATCCCTGGGCTTTCTGCACTTTCCTGTGTTTCCTTCCTTCCTTCGCTAACATCCAAAGATGCTACAGGATTCTTCACTGCAGCCCCTTTCCACTGCCAGCATCCTGGTTTATTCTAGCCCTGTCTGCTCCTTCTCAGCTGGGTTCCATCATCAGACTGGGGCTACCTAATTCTTCTCTGAAGTGAGCTAGCCAGTCAACTGGTCCCTTCTCACTCCTTTTAGGCTAGCATGGGGTGTGAACACCGCATCACTCTAGGGAATAAGCAAGATTGGTTAAATGTTTAGTCCACAAGGTTAGGACAATAAGGTGGAGGGAAATGTCCAGTAAAGGTTCTTGGTTTCTTAAATAAACTTCAATAAAGATTCAGATATACAGTACTTAAAGTTAGTGCTCCAAGGACAATTCATTTTATCCTAATGCTTGATGTCTTATGGTTGCGTAACAAATGATGTCACAACATCCTGGTATCTTGGGGAATTTTTAATGTCCTGAAGGCCTGGATTGCAAGCTGTAGAACATCATCTATCAAATCTTCTAAGTGTGGGTATAGCAATAGAGGAGAGTCATTTGGAAGTCCTGATTTCAGGATCAGTTCAGTGCACTCTGTAACAAGCCCTACTAGAAGGTGCTGCTTATTTAGTTCTGTGACACAAAAATAGTGATGCGACAATAGAAACACCCCCCACACCTAAATGTAAGGGTAAGCTTGGCATTTGCTGAGCATGTCTACAATGAAGAGTGAGGGGGATCAAATTCCTTTTTAGTGTCCTGTGCTAGTTACCCCACAGTGCAGGTCACTGCATAGATAAGCACCATATGGGTGCTACTTCCCTTCCCGTGCAGGTGGGGTGAAGGATGAAAATAGCCCTTGACTTCATTGTTCCATGTGCTATCTAGCATAGCTGAACTGACAGGAAAAAAGAAGTAACCTGCACCTGGTAGAGAGCTGGCCCAGATTGCTTCCCCCTAGCATAAAGAGAGAAGCAGGGACTGAACTCTGGCTTGCCAAGGGACGGCACAGCAAGACACTACCTTTATTCAGGACAGATTATATTGTTACATCTAGCCCCAAACTGGGATTTCATCTGTCTTTGTCTATTTATCTTAATCTTTTATTATCTATCTAGGGCCTTATGCCAAGAAGAGAAAGTGAGTGCCTTCCAGATACCACTACTGCAAATGACTAGTGGACTAATTTGGTCCCTATTTCCTCTTTCATTCATTTATTTTTTCAATCACAGCCCCACCTTGAATCAGTCCTCTCAAAGTCCTATGGTTATAATGCCTCTTGGAAACCCATTAGAATCACAATTTTGTCATACAAGAAAGATTTAATCCTGACAGCAGATACTGCTCATAAAAGTTTCATGATTTTTATACTACAGTCAATGCATGGTTGGAAAAAAAAGAAAAGGAACATCATATACAATGAAAATAAATGTAACATGGTAGAAATTGTTTAATTTATTTTTTTAAAAAAGTATTAAACAAGGGCAATATTTGAAGTAACAAAAGTCAAACTGTTTTCAGCAGCTCCTGAATAATATGTTTTCATATCTGATATTTGAAAATGGATACAAATAATTATTTCTAATTGTAATTTCTAGAAACTGCCATATTCTAACAAAAGTCCACATTTACTATGATTCATTGCAGCAACTCACTTTCCCATGATGCGCTGGAGGAGACACAAATAATTAGATAAAAATGGGTCGGCTGTAATGAGCGATTTAAAATGTGAGTCAATAAAATATAATTTACAAAAGTTTCAAGCAGTTTGTGTTTTTCCTTTTGTACAGATATTAGTTCATTTACTAAGGATTTCTACATTTACAGGATTGCACAAAATATAGCAACATCTACAACAATCATCTGCTATATACAAGATTCAGGTTAAAACAGAAAATAACGTTTTGAGTTGTCACACACACAGGGCCGAGATCTGCCCTTGCAAGCCTTGAATGCAACCCCTGGAATCAGCAGTTTGCATGCTTATTTGAGAGCAGAATTTAGTTCCTGTTTTGGAAGTGCAGATTAAACTCTGCAACAAAATTGCTTTTAAAACGACAAACAAAAATGAAGATGCATGTTCTCTGGTCATTTAAAAAAATATTTCAATTTTAATTTTGCTGCTGGTGAAGCCTCCAGTGAGAGAGTCCATGAAGTGTTTCACAGGTTTTTCATCACAAAGTGAATTTGGGATGATCTGCAACAGCAAGGTCAGGATGGCTTGAAAATGTCTTCATAGTAATTTGACTCATAGCTGTCAAAACAATCCAGAGGTTACTATGAGACTTACTATTTTTAGTTATTTTTAGTGAAGCATTCAAACTATTTAGACATTAGCACTTCTATCTATTATTGTGTTGAAATATGGCAATAAAATAAAATTCAGTTTGACTGCTTGATACTGAAACAATTTTTCAATACAAAAAATAGATCTGTCACAGCAATCTGTATGAGAAAATATTCCTTATACCCATTTTAAGGAACTTCAATGAACAATTAACCTAAATGTAAATAGTTAATAAAATGAGCTGTTTTAAAATTAAGGATTTTCAGCAGTGCTCAGCATTGGCCTAACTGTTCCATTACAGCTGATGGTAGGATTTCAGTGGGAACAATTAGGCCAGCGGACAGAGTGTTAGAAAATGTCACCATACGTGTTTAAAGAATCTTTTAACCCTCATCAGAAAAACTTATGTAAAAAAGTTTCAATTTTAAAATCTACTACAGAATGTGTAACTATTGACTCCTGATTGAGATCAAAGCGTGTGTGAGAGCACTCTGACTCTTGAATTAATGAATTACACATAAATACTGCCTAATTGGTTTATTTGTGTAATTATAGTATCTTAGGAATACAGTTTGCAAAGATACAAATTTTACTTATTAGCCGATTAAATCTGTATGGGGGGGGGAAGAGACGGAATTGTGGGGTTTATGATAAAAGCATGACATTTGCCACAATCAGTTTAAGTCAGGGATGGGCATAAGGGCCTCCGCGGGCTGGATCTGGCCCACCAAGTGAATTGATCCAGCCCGCAGAGACCCTGCCGCTCCCCCACCCCCATCCCAATTAGGGTCTAGGGGCAGGGGAAGCACACAAAGTTTCCTCCGTCCTGCCAGGAGCATGTAGCACTTTGAAGTGCCAGCGCACTCCAGGCAGGGCGGGAGGAGACTTCACGTGCTCCCCTTCCCCCAAGCCCTGATTGACCTGGGGGCAGGAGGAACGTGCAAAGTTTCCTCCACCCTACCCCCGCCCCAATAAGGGCTTGGGGGCAGGGGAGCGCGTGACATCTCCTCCTGCCCTGCCAGGTGCGCACGGCACTTCAAAGTGCTACATGCTCCTGGCAGGGCGGAGGAAACTTTGTGTGCTTCCCCGGCCCCCAGGCCCTAATTAGCCTGGGGCTGGGGGAGTGTGCAAAGCCTCTTCCCGCCCTGCCAGGGACATGGGTGCTTAGTGGGAACGGGGAGGTAAAGGGGCTCCCCAACCCCCAGACCAATCATGGTCTGGGGGTGGGGAAGCCCGGAAGCAGCCTGGTTCCGCCCCTTCCATTTTAGGCCCCGCCCCTTCTGGGGCAGCCTGGGGCCACTTCAAAAAAATTTTAAGTGTCCCCCGGCCAAAAATTATTGCCCACCCCTGGTTTAAGTGCTGTAACTCCCTCTGGAGGCTGTGTGTGTGCGTGTCTCTAGAACTCAAATATGGGAGGGTCCCAGAGCAGAGGCTGAAGCCCAAACCCTAACGTCTACACTGCAACTGAACAGACCTTTAGTCTGAGCCCTGAGAGCCCAAGTCAGGTGGCATGGGCCATGATGGGTGTCTAGCAGTAGCGCAGTCATACCCTGAAGGGCTGCAGATGGGCTTGGGAATCAGGGATGTTGAGCAGGAAAGACAGGGAGTTTATGGACTCCATGGACTTTCCTAAACTTGGGCTGCTACCTTCCATGACAAGCTACTCTCCTAGGGTACATCTACACAGCAACATTATTTCGAAATAAATTAGTCTGCGTCTACACAGCAGGCAGTTATTTCAAAATAGTGATGAAATACTGTCAAGCTGGAGGACTTCTTGCTCCTCCTCCTGTAACCCTCATTGTACGAGGGGTAAGGGAAGTGGGAGGAAGAGTGCTCTATTTCGAAATAAGTGCTGTGTAGATGCTCCCAATTTCGAAATAAGCTGTGCAATTGACGTAGCTCAATTTGTGTAGTTTATTCTGAGTTAAGACCTGCAGTGTAGATGCCCCCTAGAGACCAGCTCAGCTAGCTATGTGCAGCCAGTACCTTCAGCCTACCAGAGTTTGAATCCAGGCATTATATGCTGGATTCTATCTTTGACACTTTAGTAGGCATGCTACAAAAGCATCATCTCTACCAGCCCCTTTCCTCTTTGTTGGCATAAACATCATTATTTAAAATTAAATAGTTAACATATTAGGTACACACACAATAGACACACACCAAACAGCTTAAGCAAAAATCGGCAGTACTGCTCCATGTCAAGCATTATGCAAATGGTGGAATGTAGAATCCATTACATCATTTCATACCACTGTTCTAGCAACATGTATGCAACCCACAAAGCAAATTTTTCGCAACCCACAAAGCAAATTGCTGTGGGCCAAAGATGGAGATAAAGTAAACATTCAGTGAAGGAAGAAAGTGAATTACAGGGAGAAATTATAGTACCTTTATACCAGAGCACGCTCTAGAGAAGATTGTTAATAAGAGGTGACACAATTAGGATTCAATAACTTTTCTAATATTGTTAGAACATGCAGATCAATTTTAAGACATTCCCATATGCCCCAATTTAATTGGTTATTATTTTATAATTAACGTAACATCCTGGAGTCTTTTTTATTAACTTGATCATTTTAGTATAAGTGTTGAGCTGAGAAAACCAGTTACTTACTGAATTTATGCCTGTCAGTCAAACCATTGTTGAGAGGCCTAATACATGAGAGGTTTTGTTCTGATGGAAAAGGGAGGGAAATCTAATTAAAACCAACATTACAGTTTGCTAGGAATACCCTGGGTCATACCAACATAACAACAGGATCATTAGAACGTTTTCTTCACAATGGCTCACCACATAACATACTCTTGGTTCTAGGGATAGTTCAAAATGTGTCCTTAAGCATTTCTAAATATTAGCTCTGCTTAATCATAAAAAATGGATGATGAAAATATTCAATATCATAAATCTGTTTAGTGTTATACAATAAAAGTATATGATGCACCATCATCTTTATTAGCTGTCTTCCTGATTTTACTATATGCAGGAGAAAATCTTAGCATGCTTTTAGATTTTGGTTTCTAAGAAAATGCTATCTTAAAAGTAATTTGTGTATGTGCCTTAAATTGCTCTTGAAAACCACAGATCTGTATGTGGCTTGAAAGCTTGTCTCTCTCACCAAGAGAAGTTGGTCCAGTAAAAATTATGATCTTACCAGGTCTATCTAATGTCCAGGGACTGGCGTAGCTACAGATACTCTGCATTCTTGAATCCCATAGGCCTAATCTGATATTCACAATCCTCAAACCAATGGGCATTTTATCTCTGTGATAAACTCAGGATTAGGAGAACCCATCTTTTTTCAGAGTAGTTACTTTTCTATGAATTCTCTAAACAGGCACCCAAATTACTTTTCTATGCAAACCATAAAATCCACAGTTTTCCTCCATGATGGCTTTATCTCTTA
Organism: Rafetus swinhoei; assembly: GCA_019425775.1. NCBI lineage: Eukaryota > Metazoa > Chordata > Testudines > Trionychidae > Rafetus > Rafetus swinhoei. Next base: position 151,808,067 of record CM033424.1, read on the forward strand.
CACATCCCGATCAGAGCCCATTTCCTCAGTTTTATGTCTCTCTCAATCAAAAGTTTGTGTTGCAGCTAATATCACTGTGCCTCAAGAGAATGGGTGTCCTTCAGAAGCAGTCCTTGCTTCTCCTTAGACAGCCAACGTAGTCGCTACTGAATGACGCCAAGCTGTCCCTCTACCATGTGGCTTAAGCAAGCTATTCCTGCCGTGCTCTTAGCTTGGGGAGCAAGGGAAATAGCAAGAGTCTCACACAGCAATGCAGAGGTCAGAGTGTCCCCACAGAAGGTGGGTTTTACACTTCCAGCCTCCTGTAGATCAATAACTATGCAGAGTTCAACAGTAAGAATTAAGACTGTGAAAGCTCAAAGGGGTTTCATTAACAATTTAGAGCCAAGTGCTCCAAATTCTTCAGTAAATTCCCAGACCACCAAAACATGTAAGCATGTGAATAATCCTACAAAAGTGGAAGGCCCTACACCAGGGAATGGGCAAAAGGGCCTCTGTGGGCTGGATCCAGCCTGCCAAGCAGGTTGATCCAGCCCGCAGAGGTCCTGCCGCTCCCCCGCCCCCAGGCCAATTAGTGCCTGGGGGCAGGGAGAAGCCCATGAAGTTTCCTTTGCCCTGCCAGGAGCTAGGGTTGCCAGATGGTTGAAACAAAAATACCAAACCCTCCCCCCTGCAAAAAAAAACACCGGGAAAAAATTCTGTTAAAGGGAAAAAAAAGGGGGGCGGGGAGACCAAAGTTGTTGAGACAAAAAAAAAAAAAAAAAGAACAAAGAACTCCAAGGACTTAAGTCAAAAATAAAATAAAATAAAATAAAATAAAATAAATCATTAAAACAGCATGTCCCCTTTAAGAGTGAGTGCAGGGATACGAACAGGAAAGCGGTTGAGCACTAAGACCCAGGGGGGAAGGATTGCTGGGGGCTGGGGTCGGGAGGCTGGCGGTGTTGGGGGCCGGGAGGGGTGGGGTGGGGGCTCGGGGGGCGAGGCTGCTGAGTGTTTGGAGGGTTGCCAGGTGCCCAGCATTTTCGCCTCCTGGCCGGGGAAAAATTCAGAGAATACCGGACATCTCAGGTGTCCGGTATTCTCTGAATTTTTTTTACCGGACAGGAGCCGAAAATACTGGACTGTCCAGGTGAATACCGGACACCTGGCGACCCTACCAGGAGTACATGGCTCCTGGCAGGATGGGAGGAGACTCTGCAAGCTCCCCTGCCCCAAAACCCTGATTGGCCTGGGGGTGGGGGGAGTGTGCAAAGTTTCCTTCGCCCTGCCCCAGCCCTGCAAGGAGCGCATGGCACTTAGAAGCGCCACTTGCTCCTGGCAGGGTAGGAGGAGGCTTCACACGCTCCCCGGCCCCCAGGCACTGATTGGCCTGGGGGGAAAAAGGAGGAGTACGCAAGTCTTCTCCCACCACCGGGGCATGGGTGCCTAGGGGGAACCTCGGAGGGGATGGGGGGGGAAGTGCTCCCCTTCCCCCAGACCATTCGTGGTCTGTGGGTGGGGAAGCAGGGAAGTAAATTGGTCCCGCCCCTTCCAGCACGGCCCGGGGCCACTTAAAAAGTTTATGAAGTGGCCCCCAGCAAAAAATTATTGCCCACCCCTGCCCTACATGCATGTTGAAACTTAAGCATATGCTTAAGTGCTGTTTGTTGGATCAGCACTTATGTTCATGCATACACATGTTAAAAAAAGGAGTGCAATGTGTGCTTAAAAAGAGCCCATCTCCTAAGCTCTGGATTGCTGGGAGATGTTCCCTAATTAAATGTGGCAGTAAGAACAATACAAATGCTGTGCACCTGGAGCGAGGTGTAAGACAAAAAATGGAGGAGGTTTAAGGAAATGAATGCTGAATATACAGACAAGCTCATACACTGCCTGCAAAATGCAGCAGAACCATTGGCAGTAATTGCACTTAGTGTATTTCATCAATGGCTGGAATAAGTCACAGCACAGTGTTCTTGGCTCACTTTTCCCTGGATAGTTTGGCAGAGGAGAAGTTTGATGCATGCGTTGGTTGGCGTTTACGACCAAGGGAAAATAGATAGGGTCTCCATTCTAATCTATATTGGTCAGGAAGTCTTGATTTAATCCTGGATCAGGGAAGCTCTAGCTTCCTTCAGCACTAGGTAGGTAAAAGAGCAGTCTGCGGATGTTCCTTCGCCACACCCAGGATATCCATAAAAACCTCATGGATTCCACTGCTTACCAGCCAGAAAACAGCTGTGTTATACTGTCTACATTTTGGCTGTGTGTTCCTTTGGTAGGAAAATGTGGCCTATATTTTGTGACTTCCTGTTTCCATATAGAACAATATAATACTTTGAATCAGTAAGAGTTTTAGTTTGTTCATTTCCTTAGGTGACTTAGGGCCATATTCTCAGACCGTAGCTAGTTGTGCATCTATACACATACAAATGTGTTTTCCTGTGTGTGCATTATGGTTAGATATTCATACATTCCAATTTATGTACTTGTGGGACTAAATAGATTACCATCCAGCCATGTACACACACAAACCTTGATCTGCACTCCTGCATCCAACTTTGCATAAAGCAAAGTAGGTAGGTGTTTGCACCTGTGCCAATCTAATTCTTGATATATCATGATGGATTTTATTTATCCCCATTGAAATCCGTAGGATTACCTGGGAATATAGCATGGGATTTGTCTACAGAACCAGCCTCACATGGCTCCAAGAAGGGATCATGTTGTCATTAATGTCCTTGAGTAAACGGGGATTTTCATTATAAATTACATGAAATCACACAGTACATATTGTAGTATTGAAGCACCAGGAACATGAGCCTTAAAAAGGTGGTTGCTCTCACTAATCCTAACTCTAGTAGCACCATGCACTTTACTTCCTAATTGCTTTAGCTTTACAAGTTCTATCTATGTGAACCTCTCCCTTAAATCACCTAACCCTAATGTACCAACATTAATAACCAATATTTATTGTGTTCTAACTTTATTTTTTTCAAGTTGGCATGTAACTAAGTGACATTTAGGACCTTGAGGATACTTTGCTGACTGCATATCCTGTTGGGTAGCATCCTCTAGCCTTTTGTCCCCTATTATAACTAATTTTTATTAGTAATGCTGACAAAAGGAAGCTCTATTCTTTATTTGCCTGCACATTTTAAGAGCACCTACAACTCTGATGGGTGTTGGCTCCAGACTTCAGGGTGTTACAGATTCTGGGAGGAGTGCAGAGATTGCATATAATCTTTGTCACTCAGTGAGTGAGTGAGAAGTAGCTGTTGCAGTGTAGCCCTACTTTCTTTAGGGTGCCAGGCTGTATCTGGAGTGGCAGTCAGAGCAAGGTGTTCAAGAGAGTCTGGGGTTTCATTCTCACGGTTTTAGGTGGGTGCCTCTTTGGATTGGGGAGGATCTAGACTGGGTTGTACTCCTGCAGCTGGAAATTCTTTTGTGAGGGGTACTGAAGACTTTTCACAACAGCAGGACAAGAGGTACAGCTGCCAATTCTAGCACTGTTTACTGACTGCTCAAGTGTCACTTTTAGCCTCCACTGTCAAAGACAGTGCAGCTTCTATTCTAGTTTACAGAGCAAGAGGCGCTTCATTTGTTTGTGTCATCCTATTTTAAGTGCTCACTCCAAATCCATAAGGACAGATTCTGCCCATTTACACTGAGTAGGGACTTACTCCACAAGAAGCACCATTAAAATCAATATGACTATTCACAGAATAAGGTACAACATGACTAAGGGCAGCAGAGTATGGCCAATACAAATACATTCCACCTACATAAAAATAACAGGTATGTTGACCTTCTGATGTCCTGGCAGTTCAGTGCACTTAGTGTAAGTGGGCCAAATTCTGTTCTCAGTTACACCAGTATACGGCACAGTAATTCTGCAGAACTCAGAGTAGAATTGTAATTGAAAATAGCATTTGGACCAGGAAAAGGCTTTTAACGTGAATGTGGTGGCTGGCAACAGGTAACACTCGTATGACCCCACTGGGGTCATCATTGCAACTATGCAGCACTATTACCGTTATGCAATCCAAAGGAAGCCAACAGGTTGCATGGGTGTAACTGACAGCAGAGTTTGGCTCCAAGAGTCTGAGTTCATTGTAAAGTATGCACAGATCAAGTCCCTATAATCAGGGCCTTAGATAACAGTTAAGTTTGGTATCGCCATATTGGTATAATTAGTGGTAATCAGTATAAGTGAAATCAATGAAGACTTTTTGTATGACTTGTGGGCTAGAGAGAGAAACACTTACCGCTGTGACATACTGGTTGGTGTGTTTTGATCTAGGATTCTTCTCAGGGAGCGCAGGAGATGTGCACTGGGAAGGTGGTTTAGAGTCAGGATTTGAAGCACCTTCATCCAAGAATGTGTCTGTAGAGAGCTGGGACAATCCAGGATGAGCAGAACTGCTAAAGCCACTCATACTTTCACCTGAAGTGCACTGGGATGACTCTGAACTCTCTGTGACTATAACGGGAAGAAAGCATGTGAAGTTAAGACTCTGTCTAGGCCTGCAGTCCAACAGCTTTACACATTTAAAGACAACGCATCTCTCAGTTTCTAACATTTTAGGGCGGCTACCGATCCAGATTGAACACCATACTCTACGTGTGGCCTAACCAGTTTGGTATAGACAATTTCCTTAGATGTATATGCCCTTCTTGATAAAAGCCACCATCCTAGTAGCCTTCTCCATGGATGTGGGCATTGGACTGAGGGTGCATGTGGACACATAGACAGACATACACAACAAGCTTAGAGGAAGGCTAGGATTTCCTTGCTCTAAGGAGCCTGTGCAGTGATTCAGTCAGTGTCACGATTCTCTCTCTTATTTGGTTCATGTATTTAAAGAGCTGTGAAAATGAAAAGTTTACAATAACCACTTGCAGAGGCACTACTTATACATCCTACCCCGAGTGACAGCGACGGCTCTAGAGAGCAGTAGGAGCGGCCATGATTATTGCTACCTAGAACTAGAAATATGATAAATGTGAGGGACTAAAAGGCACAGCTTGGAGACATAAATCACAAAGCCCCAAAGTATTGTACTTGCACACATACGTGTGTGCTGATCCGTTAAGATGCAGATTAAAACCAGAACAACTTGCCATGTTCCAAATCCTTACAAATCCCTTTGTAACCCAGATACTGATAGTCACTTACTCATTGAAGGCTGACTGCCAGTTTCCTGCTCCAGCTCATCTTCCTCAATGCAGGTTCTAATATCATAGGACCATTGGTAGAAGGGTGGTCCTAGTAAGCCTGGATGAGGTGGGCTGGAATACACATGCAGGTTCAGTGAACCCAAAATGGAAGAAGAGGACTGGCTGCTTGAGGAAGATGTGCTACTGTTTGAGATAGTGGAATGCGGCCTTTTAAATGGAGTGGAGTGGTCAAATGAAGACACTGCTATTGATGCTCGAGATCTCGATTCTACAAGCAAACAAAAACCTTTGATCACTGGAAAAGAATAAGGTGAATAAGGGGAAATGCTCTTTTGAACACAAAGTAAAACAGTACTGAGCTAGCCTATTACACTTCATCTGTCGTCTTCTACTACTATGACTTCTACTTGAATTAAAATATTATTGAACTGACTTTTGGAAAGTCCATATGTTCAGCCCTCTGCTGCCTGCATGCTCCCCAGCTTTTCTGACAAGGAGAAACTGAATACACTTTGAAGTCTGTATTGCCAAAGTTCTATGAGCTTAACAACAGGAATTAGATACTAAATCTACTACACTGATACAAAAGTAAGATCAATTCTGTGCAGAAATATGTTACCATCAACTTTTTTTTTTTTAAGAGCATGAAGCAATCAATGAAGACCAACTGGCAAGTGGGAAGGTTGACCATTAATGGAATGTGGGTAGTAGACTGTACCTGTTCCCTTCATAATGTAATCTATTGCTCGGTCGCTTATGGCTGCTTCACTAGGCTTGATATCCATGAAAGGTTTATTGCCTATTCCCATTGACACCATTTCTTGCATTCTGAGTTCTAAAGGGAAAAAATGCACACATGAAAAATGTCAGAAACCCATTTGGTGTTTTAGTGATGCTGCTATGGGAGAACAACAATATTTTTATCTTTCCAGTGCTCTTTGCTGTAGATCACTGACTCCCTACAGGAGAGAAAAGCATTTTTCAGCTGCAAACACTTGAGCTCTGGAGCCAGCCAGACACTGGTAGCTTGAGCAGGTCAGACTACATGCTAGTGCAGATTCTTTTAGTTCGTGGAAGAGAGCTCTCCTGTCAACTTAATTACCCCAGTCCCCAGAAGTGGCAGTACACGTGTTGGCAGAAGAAGCTCTCTCACTGACATTGGTGCTTAGTTCAGTGTAACTTGCACTGGTCGGAGGTGGGGGTGGTATAGCTTATTCACACCCCTGAGAAACATAAATAGTGATGTAAGCTCCAGTGTATACAAGGCCTCCGTGTTAAAGCAAGTGGAACAGAAATAGAAGCTTTCCTTGAACCTATTTCATCTCAAGGAGAAGGATCTGTCCCTCCAACAAACGGAAGCCTGAGGAATTGTACCCATCAGCCCTCACTCCTCAGTGGCTTTATTTCTAGCACTCAGTGATCTCTCATAGGCCTCTGCTTCCAGTTCCCTACAGATTATCCTTATAAGTTAAATAAGTGGTTTGTTGCATACAGGCTCAGTTTGTCCAAAGGTTTCATTGTGCACAGATAGTTCCCCTTTCTTCTAGGCTAGAGCTCACATTCAGCTGGAGTAATCCACAGTATGGTGCCACGTAAGTATTTTCAAATGTAGGGGGAGCCCCAGCAGGCCCCAAGCTCCAAGCCTGGTGCCCCTCCCCACCACAGGGCAGAAGCCCTGGTGCACCTGGGACTGAAGACCTGAGTCCTGGAGTGCCCCAATCTGCAGCACACACACCCTGTATAAACCTACTCCCCACAGCTGAAGCCCAGAGCCCTCACACCCCCTAATCCCACCACCCTGCTGCAGGGCAAAATTCCAGAGCCGCCCACCCCCCCCATTGGGCCTGGAGTTTTTATAGCATATTGGGGGAGTGGAGGCTCAAGGTGCCACAAAATAATCCAAGAATTTAAGACTTGCTTTCTTTTTAATACCTTACGTGTCATTAATTAACCCCTGGTCTGCAGTATAAATGGATTTATTGTTTCTCTAATAATTGTGGATTAAAGTGCACACAGATGAAAGGAAGTGGTAGGCACCGACTGGTACTTCAAAGCCTTAATCTGGTAGCAAAGTATCTCAAAATGGCTGGGAACTATTCTTCTAAAAATGCAGTAAGGTAAACGAATCTGAGAGTACAGTTATCACCATTCATCAGGCACATGATCTTTGAAGGGATATTTACAAAATAACAGAGACAAATGGAAATTGACCATACATATATACAGCAATCCTTAATAATAAAAATAAAGATGTACAAGAATCTTTGCATATTATAAGAACTTAGAAATATCCAAATCCTTAAGACGGTTTCTCAGAAAGAAAAAAGGTCCTAAAGCTGCAGCATTAATTCATGGAATGCCCAGGTGGATTTAGAATAAATATGCTATGTCCCTCCCCCTTTGTTCATATCTGTTCCTTTCATGTCAGTCCTGAGCTTACTGTCGCTTTCCGTGCTACTTCTCTTGTGGTGTGAATTAGGAATTTCTGAGAGGAATTCTGAAGGGATTGGCTAGAGAATTAAAAAAGGATTAGAAAAAGAGAACAGCATTAAAGTGCTATGAATTACCTAATTAGTATCCTAAGTTTAATTCTCACTAATAATGCTAACTTAGAACTTTATTATGTTTGTGTAAGAATACATATCTCCCCTTCCCCTTCAAACTTTATTAGCATTAATGCCCTCATTGCAATGCCTGGGACAGGGCTAAAGAAACAAGGTGTGGAAATTTGTAAAAAACATACTTCTCCTGGGACCTGATTAAGCAATAGATGTGATGATTCTACGTCAGCCTTAGGAAGACTGGAAAATTTGGCACCCACAATGAATGTGGTGTTTTTCAGGGTAGTCTGTAACTTCTGCTAAAATGGGCAATCTGGAAATTTCCCTCCCCTAATCCTTGTTGAATACTGTGATATTAACACAAATCATTTTAAAAGAGTTAGTTACCAAGGTTTTTTGTATTGGTAAGTGCAAGAGTCTTAGCATCTGCATTAGTGACAGGCCAGAAAACATGGGCCAAATGAGCCTTTCAGTTTTGAAATCTTAATTTGTGTTTGTATTTACCAATCAAAGCAGTGACAGGTGATCTTTGTCTTGACTAGCATTTAAAGAAGTATTATTAGGACCAACAGGTTCCAAAATTCTAGTGTAGACAAGGCAGGGAAGATGTTAACACTTGCTAACTGGTTGTGGCTCAGTCGATCAGAAAGAAGTAAAAGTGCACATTTTTTCCCTTCTGTTCCGATATTTTTATATAGCAATTAAATATCTGACTCAAAAAATAAAATTAAAAAATAGTACCTCCTGCTGAATCCTGTTTCATGCTACAGAGCATTTTTGGGGAAATGGAATACTGGTTGAGTTAAAGCTTCAAATCAACCAGCTAGCATGTGTTAAAGTTTACACTGCAGTATCTCCCCAGAAATGCTTACCACCAAATAGCATTCTGCCCCAAAGTTACTATTTTTTAATTTTCCTTTTTCTGAGTCAAGGATTTAACTTCTAAATTAAAATAACCTGAAAAAGGGGGCAAAATCATGCCCATTTCTTCATTATGTTGTATAAATAAGTCCTAAAAGGTTAGAACTCCCCCCCCCCCCGCTTTTTATTGCTTCTCTTCTCTTCCTTCCTTCCTTCCCTGTTTGACTTTCACATCAGAAATGTCTGTCCTATTTTTTCGGTCTATGGATGGCTGCAAAATGGTAGAAATATGACATTAGAGATACCATAACAACATATACCGTAACTGCTTATGCCAATCAATCTGTTCCACCTGGTATTTAGCTGGGACATTCTGAGCACCTTTCCCAGACCTGAAGAAGAAGAGCTTTATGGAATCTTCAAAGTATCTCCCACCAATCGAAGTTAGCCAATAAAAGATATTACCCTCACCCACCTGGCCTTACAGATACTGTGCAGTGAAACTGTTTCAAACTCTTGACCTCTTTGTTATTGGTTTTGTCTGCATCTATTTAAATTAGGACCCTGACAAATCCATAGGCGAGAGATGTATTGCTTAAAGATTTAATTTGTCCTTCAGTTAAGGACTGAGAAAGCTCACAATTCACATCTGGAACTTCCAAAGAGTCCTGTAACAAAACAGGAAAGACCAGAGCTCCCTGTGCTGATATTTCTAACATTAAAACAAATGAGGCGAACTCACCACCTTGAAGATTTGTCACAAGTGACCGGTAACATGTGTTACCTACTAGCTCTGTGTTCTTGGGGAACTAGGGCATAATACTCATGGAAGACTCCCACTCCCACCTGGGCCTCTGCTTGAACCAAAACCAAAGCAATAAAAAGACAGGAGAAGACACACCTAACCCCCTTACAAGGGTGATAGGATGACAGGATTAAGGAAACACCCCGAGCCTTATCTGCATTGAAGATAGGACAGAAAGACACCTCCATTAGCATACAGAATGGCACTTCTAAAGCAAGAACTGCACTGAATTATAGGATATAGAAAGCAGGAAAGCACTGCCTGGTGGGAAATCTCTGTTCTGGATGCTAATGAAGCCACACCTACCCACACTCAGATCAGTAATTATCAGACCAATTTTAGTAATAAATCCTCTATTGGTATCCAAAATACTGAAACTGCCTAACTGCATTCTGAGCTCCCCCCAAGGAACACCACCTATAGCAAGGAATGATCAGTTTCTATCGTCTAGCCCAGTGGTCTCCAACCTTTTTATGCTCAAGATCACTTTTAAAATGTCAGAACAAGCCAAGATCTACCGCCCCATCCTTCCCCCAAGACCCCACCCCTTCCTTGAAGCCCCGCCCTCTCTGTTCTCCTCCTCTCCATCACTTGCTATCCCCAGCCCTTATACACTCTACACTGCTGCTTTTTTTTTTATTCTTCTGTAGGAAGAGGTTTTCCCAACATTTGGCCTGACTAGACTAGACCAAATGTCAGAAAAACCCCTTCTTTCGGAAGCCCCCTTATTCCTCGTGGAATGAGGATTACAGGGGTTACCGAAAGAGCATGTTTGCTCTTCCGCTTTTTTTAGTGAAAGAACAAACGCATCCCTGGATGCGGAACAGTTTTTCCGGGATATCTCTGGAATCCTGGAAAAACTCCTGCAGTCTAGCCGTACCCTCACTGGGTTGAGACAGGATGTGTGGGCTCTGGGATGGGAATGAGGGTTTTATGTGTGGAAAGGGGTGAGAGGTCCAAGTTCTGGGAGGAAATCTGGATGCAGGAGGAGGTGAAGAAGGGGATGCTGGCTCAGGAAGGGGGCTTTAGGCTGGGGAGTGTTGGGGTCAGATGGAGGGTTGGGGTACTAAGCAAGCCACAAGCTTGTGGATGTGAAGATGCAGGAATTTGGGTTGGGGTATGTGAGGGGCTCAGGGCAGGGGGCCCCAGTGTCTGATAGGCTCAGATCTAGGGTCTGGGGGGGAGGTGTGATGCAGGACTGTTATGATGCTGCGGCCAGATAGGGGCTTGGCCCCAACTGGGGGTTTGTTGGCCAGGCTTCATTTTTGAATAAAATACTATGTCAAACACAAAAAGTTTCTGCATTGTCTTTATTTATGAGAAGGGCAGGGAACCTGTTTTGAGTCAGGGGTCACTGACACACAGAAAAGTCAGCTGGGGGCCACACAAGTGAGATGCAAAAAAAAATAACTCCTCCAAAAAAACCCCAAGCCTCACTAATGTGGCCCGAACTGTGCTGGTGGGAGCAGGAGACATGGTACTGGGGAAGGGTGCTAGTGGGTGCTGGGTCAGGGGACAGGATGCCAGTGGGGGCAGGGGACAGGGTGCTGGGGTGTGGACAGGGTGCCAGTGGGGACAGGGTGCCATGGTGGTGGGGGGGGGGCAGGGGACAGGGTTCTGCAGCAGGGGACAGGCTGCCAGTGGGGGCAGGGGACAGGGAGTCCCCCGCACCCACCTCCTCCCGGGCCTCCTCCCCCCTTCCTCCCCGCAGAGGAGGGAAGCCCAAACGCGCACCTCCTCCGGGGATGACTCCTCTCTCCCACAAAGCAGGGAAGCCCTAGCGCGCGCCTCCTCTGGGGACGACTCCCCACTCCCACACAGCAGGGAAGCCCCAGCGCGCACCTCCTCTGAGGACTCCCTCAACCCCCCTCAAGTTCCCAGCATGCCACAGACCTGGGGGAGGAGAGCAGCCAGTGCACTTCCAGAACCCCCGGAAGTAGCGCGCAGTTGCAGGACTTCCGTCCACCCCGCAGGAAGCTGGCACTACCTCTATTGTCGCTGGAGTTAGGTAGTGGGGCTTCTTGCGGGTGGGAGGAAATGGGGGGGGGGCAAATGCCTCGCGATCGATGGGTTGGTGACCATGGGTCTAGCCTACACAAAACAGTATCTGTTTACCCATCCATTTACCCATAGACAAATCTAGTGTCCCCCTTGAACCACTGTTGTTTCCCTACAAAAACCCCTACCCCATGCTCAAGTAAAGTGTTCTGATGTCTGGGTCTAAACTCTGCATCAGTTCCATTGGGACTTCATGTGCTTTTGAACTACAAAGAGCTCTTCTTCCAATATGGGAAAAGAACTCCCAGCATCACAGCAAAACGCAAGGCGGAACACATAGTTTAGCATAAGTGGTTAGCCCATATTCTAAAGGGACCATTCGAGGTAGAGTGGTCTGTTAACATCTCTGCAGTCATAGGACAAAAAGAGGAGTTAGTGGATTACAGATTGTTGTAGTAAGCAATAATAATCTCTTGTCTACACTACCAAGTTTTGTTGCCAAAAACTGCCTTTTGGAGCATACACACTTCAATGTGACTTTTGTTTGACAAAATACTCAGTTTCAGTGATAAAAAACTTCCATCCATAGGAGAGGGCCTTTTCTTTCCCCTTCCATTTATTGTCCACAAAGAGCCCATGTAGACACTGCTGTTTGTTTTGTTGACAGAACTGGCTTCTGCCAGTATCCCACAATGCCTGCCCTGTGTCATGTGCATTTGCTCACACTGTCGATGATGGTGCCCCCAGTGTGGACATCATCTGTGGACAGAGGGAATAAATGTGAACACCCTCTGGTGATTTTTGTTTTATTGACTTTTGGGTGCTGACATAAGTTTTATCAATCACACTTGGTAATGTAAACAAGACTCTAGTGTTTAAAAACTAAGGCTTGACCACAATGCTAGCAACATATCTAGAGGGTCCTCCCAAAGCCTGCTAATCATATGGAGACAACTTTATTGTGCTGTATTTGTTTTAGGAATGCTGTTTGCAGAAGCTGTTTGCAGATTGCATTTTAAAAAGAAAAGTCTTTGGTGACTGCAGACAAGTAAGTCACATAACATTAATGTCTGATTTGCCTTGCTTACAGAACTACCAGGAGAAAATTGCTAAATCCTTCAATCTCTTTCTAAATTAAATAGTTGGTGTACCTCGGTTTCTCAGAGCCTGTCTCCAAAGTATCCTTCCTATGATATTGGTCCAAGCAATTTTAACTTCTGTCGAGTTTGCTTGAAGGATGTATGTGTCCTGGGATTTCCTCCTCCTTCTGAACCAGATTTCAAATCGCAGACCACTATCTCCAACATTCTCTGTCATCCCAATTTCAGCAGTCTAAAATAATATTTAAAAAGCATACGTTCAGCTGCATGGAAACATGTATAATAAACTAATCAAATGAAATTTTACGCATTGCTCATTCTGTGATGTAGAAAAATGTCTTCATCTTGATTCCTTGGTAGTACAGCTTGTACTTGTAGTTGTAAATATTTTTCTGTTTGAATTTCCAATTGCCTGACAGCACTCACTGTTGTGTTCCCATGTGACCTCCTTGTAAGAGCAGCATGGAGCTGGCAGTGTTAGTTTCTAGGACAAGGGTGGGGAATAATTTTTTATGCGGGGCCACTGCGAGAATTTAGAAAGTAGTTGAGGGCCGCATTCTTACATGATATTAATGGAGGAAGTGTGGGGTCTGGGATGGAGGTTGGGAGCAAAAGGGAGCTTGGGGTAAGGGATTAGGGTGCAGGAGGGAGTGTGGGGTCTGGGAGGGAGTTTGGGTGAAGGAGGCAGTTGTAACCTGGGGCACTGGACTGGGGTGCAGGGGTTTGGGTTGTGACCTAGGACAGGAAGGGCTTGTGACCTAGAGTAGGGGATTATGGTGCAGGGGTTTGGGATGCGACCTAGGACACAAAGGGATAGTGATCTGGGGCAAGGCATTGGGGTGCCGGATCTGGGACGGGACTTGGGTACAAGGGGGGGCAGAGGGTTTGGGTATGTGGAGTAGGGGGGGCAGGACTGGGGGGGCAGAGGGTTGGAGAAGGGAGGGGCTGGGGTGCCAGGGGCAGGCTCTGGCCAGGATACTTACCTGGGTGATTCCCGGCCAGCAGCTCAGCACTTTTCTCAACCAGCCAGCCAGCTTGCTCCGCCCATGCACAGGCTGCAGGGCCAAGTGCATGTGAGAGTAACTACAAGCCAGAAGGGAGGGCACACGGTGCTTCGTGGCTGCCTGTTATTCAAACAGGAAGCTCCCATTGGCCGGTTTCTGGCCAGAAACCAGGCAATGGGATTGTGCTGGGGCTGGGGGCTGCACCTGAAGCCTTCTTCCCCCACCCCCTCCAGGCTCATAGTTCTGAAAGAGAAATGACCCAGCAACCACTTTTCTGAATGGTGTGCGGGTGGGGCGAGGCAAGCAGGGAGCCTGCCTTTGTCTCCCTTCTGCGTCTGTGGGCCAGATCCAGTGGCTTGGTGGGCCAGATCTGGTCTGTGGGCTGTATTTTGCCCAGGCCTGCTCTAGGAGAAGCACAGCCTCCTCAAAAGTTCAGAGAGCTGCAAAGAATTAAGTTGAAGCTGAATATCTGGGAGCAGATCTTCAGCTAGTGGATGTTGTCATAGTTCAACTTATATCAGTTGAGGATCTGCTCCTTGGGGGTCTAGTATGTAGGGTGAATGGTATGTATGGTCCCAGTTCAACAACACAGTTCTGCATATGCTTAAAGTTAAGCACATGTTTATGTACCTTGGTGAATCGGGGTCTCACATATCTGGTGTTGCTAAACAAGGGTAGTTACAAATTCTGGCTATAAACACCTCTCTTCCAAGACAGAGAGGTACAAATCTATAGTCAGAATAGTGGCTGACGTTCATGGCTACATCTCTGCTGTTTCTTGTTGTGATGAAAGAAATGTTAAAAATAATGATGTCTACAGGAAACACCTGATTTCCTGGGAATCCTTTCCAGCAAGACATGCATGCATTTATGATACAGTGTCTATACAAACAGACATGTTTGGATCATTTTACTCATCAGTTTCTGTCTCTCATTTCTTCCAACTTAAAAAAACCCCCACATGTAAACTACTTGAAATGTACCATGCAATGGAACTGTGATCCTTCACCTACCATTGTCAAACAGGTGGGGTTCCTGTCCAGTGTAGAAAACTAAGCAGAGGGCAGGGGGCAGGCTGCATTGTACATGCTATCCAAAACATTACAGCTGGATTAAATTTACCTTGAACGACTGTTTGTACATATAGATGTCGTATCCGCCGTCAATCTTCTTTGTTTTGCTAAACAAGATGAGGTCTTCAAAAAGGAAGACATGTCTCAAATACTTCTTTCTTCCACAGCAAACAATAAACTCATCTTGACACCTCAGCTGTCCTTGCTCTTTCAAATTGACCTGATTGGAGAAAATGACCACGCTACTTAGGAAGAGAGAAGACTGGGCCAATTTTGTCTAGTCCAAAGAAGAATGGAGGAAGGGTACAATATCACTTAGATTGCACCCTTTTTGGGCCACAGGCTATCTTCTTGTTCTGGATTTGTACAGCACCTGGCACATGGAATCCTGGTCCGTGACTGGGACTCTTATGCACTACAGCATAATAACAATAAAAAATAACCTGCCTCTTAACTACTTTCTGGTTCTGAATGAAAACGGCAGCAGAAAAGCTAAAGGGATATTTGAAAGGAAGGTCTGAGAAATGCTTACATCACACCCTCTAATGGCATCCATTGCAAGCAAGTCATTTCCATGTCGAAGCTGGAATTTCACCATTTCTTCGGCTGCCCTGAGATCATTGAGCTCCTGCTCCTGGGTCTTAGTGCACTCTTTGATCATATCTTTTAGAAGAAGAGCATATTTGCTCATTCTTTGAATAGGCTTCAGTAAATAGGAAGCCAGATCCATCTTGTCACTCAAATCCCGTTGTTTATTCTGTGGGAATATTAGAGGAATGTATAAACATTACTTGTATAAACACACAGCAGTGAGTGATGTTCATACAATTCACATTAAATAAGAAGCTGGATAGCAATTACTTTAAAGAAGGCATTCCCATGGCTTGTAAGCAAAGCATCTGACTGTGGTTTGTTCTTGCTGTATAATGCGTACATTCCAAACTGTTCTTCCTGAAAAAGAAGAGGAAAAGACGTTGTTAGTCCTTGTTATTTTCTGTTTCTCCAACAATCAATTCCTTCTCCATTTAACAGACAGTTTTGTACAGAAATCTTGCACAGTTTATAACATCCCCAGATGTATTTCAAATCCAAAACTGCAGGAGGTGCTGTAATCTAGACAAACTTTGGCAGTGGACATCCTAGGGCAATTTGTTTAATAGATTTAATTCTCCATTGTTTACAGGTCTTCCAGTTCCAACAATTTACAAAATTCTTTTGTTTCAAATACCAGTCAATGGCAGACATTTCTGGAGCACCCTTCATAATATCTAAATGCTCAATCAGCCAGGCTGACTTTAAATATTGGCATATCATGTGAGCTGACTCAATGACTGTGTTAGGAGCATTCACTGACTAAGGGCTGCTCACATGAGAAAAGTGTTGCCTGATGCATGCTAGGGTTAAGTTACAACCTTTAGAAACTGAAAAGCCACTCTGGGTGGGCTCACAAAGATTCCTCGGCATCTAAATGCAAGTTTTAGGCTCCACTACAATTCCCAAAGCTCTGCTGAACCCTTCAGGTGCTTAAACTTACTTTGCCCTGGTCTACATGAGGATCTTATTTCAAAATAATCACCCCACAAGGTTGAATTTATAAGCTGTGTGTCCACACTACCAAGCTCTTTATTTTGAAATAATGGGCCACAGAATGCTTTTCATCACAAGTAACGCCAATTCCGAAATAGTAATTTCTAAATAATGGTAGTGTGGATGTTCTGGTGCTGCTAATTGGAACTTTTTGGCTTCCAGGAGGCCTCCTGCCGTTCCCCAGAGTGCTTCCTGGGGCTCTAGGTCCAAGGTAGCGCGTCCACATTGACAGAGCCTGTCTCGGATTCATTTTGATGCTTCCCTGTAGTGAGGACACGCTAGTTCGAATTTGTTGAATTGGGAGTTCTGAAGTCTAATTTAGTAATTTTGAAATAGTTTCCTAGTGTAGACATGGCCCTAGTGTCTACATTGTCTGGGTAAAAGATCTCTCAGTGCTCAAGTTTCTACCTCTGGGTATGTGCACTTCCCCCTCCCCCTAGGTGTCCAGGCACTTTTCTCCCATCTAAGATCTAGAGCAGTGTTTATCAACCAGTGGTACAAGTACCCTTAGGGGTACTCGAGAAAAGTCTGGGGGGTACGTCAACACAACTGAAATTTGGAGAAAACTGAATTTTTGTTTTAAGTTTTACAGCGCTTTATTATTTTTGTACTTTTTTACACCCAAATATTTCATCACCCGCCCAGCTACGATTAAGTTGTTTAAACAAATGTGTTGCAATGGTAGAAAAAAATGTGTGTGTCTGAAAACTGTAGGTACTGGGGGTACTTATAATTTTTTTGTAAAAAAAGGGAGTACTTTATAAGAAAAGGTTGAAAAACACTGATCTAGAGCAATTAATGGACTGCGGATGACAGGGGGCTCACTTGCCTAACTCACATACAGGACCTGATCTGAGAGGTGTACTCAAAGGCAACCTATCGTATTGGGTCCCAATCCACATCCGGCTGGAGGAGTTGGTGACGGTGCTGACCACCTTATAACTTTTAGCCTATGGATTAAAGCACTCACCTGGGAGGTGCACCAATGTTCAATTCCTCCCCCATACCAGAGGGGGAGAAAGAATTTGAACAGGCTCTCTTGCTTCTCAGGGGAGTACTCTAACCAAAAGGCTAAGTTATAAGGTGGGTAGCACCACCACCATCTTCTTCCCTTCTTCTAGCTCTTTGTGTGGAGCGAGGCAGGCACCTATTGGGACATCTACATTGTGTTTTAAAACTCACAGCAACAAGCTTCCGCACCTGGGGCTACAGACTCAGGGTTGTGATGCTGCACTAAAACCAACTGGGTAGACATTCAGGATTGAGCTCTGAAGCCCATGCAGTAGACTGGGCTCCAGAGTCCAAGTACCAGCACAAGCTGCAACATCTGCACTGCTATTTTTAGCACCATGGCAAAAGCCCTGCCTGAAGGCTCAGGCTCTGGGACTCACTGTCACAGGTTTTAAAACATAGCGTAGATGTACCCATACTCGTTCTCGAGAGAAATTCCCTGGATGTCCAAGCTACCCGACTAAAGAGTCCCTCTTTGTCAATTGCTAATAGAAATAGGCACCAAAGTCTGCACTGTCTGCAAGGAGGTGCCTGTCTCTCCGAGAGCTGGGCAGAGGTCACTTGCTTTGTTGTCCTCTGCATCTCCCATTAGCTAGCTTAGATGGTTCCTTACCTAGCGAGCTGGCTTTGTGAATAGCAGTGTTGGTCTTGTGGTTTTCTAGGTGCCTAAATGTTAGGTATTTCAGTGCAGAGCATCACAGTGCATAAGTCCCTTTATGAATTCAAGCTTCAGGTACCAGTGCTGAGGGTGATATAGGGAAGTACTAGACATCATTGTGCCCAATGTAGTCTTTAGGACAGAATGAGATCTTCCCCAATAATTGAATGGTATTAAAGCATATGAAAAGATCCCCCTTTAAATTCACTGGACATGAGGGAAGCTTCCCAGTTCAATGAAAGATATAAAAAGATCAGGCGAAATCACCATTTTTCCATTTCCTTTGAACACTGAAGTAAACAATTTCTTAATCCACATTTCTTTTCTTATATTAAACAATTATCTTCTTGCTTCCTTTAAACCAAAAGGACCCACACAAATCATCTACAGATAAACAAACAGATCTTCCCCTCATAATACAGTCTGAGCAAGCGCCAATAAGTAAATGTTGGTTTACTTTTCAAAGAAAAAATAAACCTAAATTATTAATTGCCCTCTGATTTTTGCCTGATATTGTTCTTCAGATAGCTTTGTGTTGATTTAATCCAATATTTATAAAAATACTGCACAATTGTGCTTCCCACACTTTATCCATCAAATAATAAGGAAATTCAGTTATAAATGAAGATTTAGGTCCAATGTCTATAATATTTTCTCTGGCAAAACTTGCACTGAAGTCAAAAGATCAATTTTTTCAGTTTTCCAGGTTTTTCCCTTCTCTTTTTTCTATTTCTTCCTCTTTCCCTTTTTGACACTGAAAAAGGAGGCAGGGGAAATTTTAAAAAGAACAAGGCAATAAAATAACTGGTTTTTTTTAGTTGAGTTTGAAAACCAAAATAATTTTGGCCTTAGCTTTTTCATTTTTTTCTTTAAAAAAATTCTGAAAAAAATGCCTCATGGATATATCTTTTTTTTAATAGAAAACTCATCAATGCAAGGCTCTCCTTTGTCCTAATCTCTACAAGGGTCTGCCTCCTTTTCTTTTGTTTTTCTTAGTAGGTGAACAGGGTAACTAAAAGAGCAAATGAGGAGGTCTAAATGTGCTAGAGAAAGTTTGATCTCCTAAATCCTCTGCTGGATCTGACAGAATTAGGACAACAATATCTGCCACTCTTTCTCCTGAAACAGCTAACATATAAGTGGCAGCCCTACAGTAAAGGAACTGTATGAGCTTTAGGGCTATAGCTCCCACTCCAAGCTCCCCTATATCACTTCCTGAAGTATAACTCTCAAGTACATGGGGGGCAAGACTAGGGCAGCTCCACTTCCTCTGGGCTTAGTGATGGCTCACAAGCAGATTAGCAGAGTATGTGTAAAAACTGCCAGTTAGTTGAGTGGCAGGACTGGCAAGCATGAAGAGGCATTGCTTTTCATCCCAGTACTGAAACACAGCCCCAAACCACTACTCAGCTGATCAGTGGGATGTATCATTCAAATACAGTCTGCTGCTGCTAAGTAACCATCTGTGATTTGGGGTGTGTGTAGCGGACAGGAGAAGTGCTGACCAGCACCCAGTGACTAAGGGTTTAAACTAGGTAGCTTGCAAAGGTGTTGGCCAGGGGACCGGGAAAACCAATCAAGGTAGAATGTTGAAATTTGAATTGGATATAGATTCCTTGCCTGCTTTCTTTGTGTGGGAGGGGGAAAAAAAACAGGAGTGGAGAGATACAGAATGATTTAAACCCAGGCAGGACTTTGGAGCATGGGAGTGGACTGAACAAAGAGAAAATTGATAGTAAGTAAAAGGAAAAGTGGATCTAGTTGCGTTCAGGGTAATTTTTCTTTTTTTGTGGTTTGGTTTGAACTGCTTTGTGTGATTCTATGCCTCCTCTCCTTTATCATCTAAGCATAGATCCCAGAGATTTTTCTCTATGGTTTTTTTGTTTTCCTTAGTTGCTCTGTAACATCTAGCAACCAAGAATGCTTTATCAAGTTTATCTTTGGTTTATAATAAAAATCACTTTTTTAAGGCGATGATTTGATTCTTGTGTCCTGGAACGTACAGGTCTGTCTGGCTGTGTCTGCGTGCCTCAGATTGAGTGGTCAGCTGCAAGAGACTGCAGCTGGGTTTTCTCTTTTCAAGCTCTTTTGGGGCAAAAGAGCTTGTGGTACCCATGGCAGTGGGTTCAACTGTTTACCCTCGGTTTTAGGAATAAAAATCACTTGATGGTGGCAGTGATTCCCCAAAATCTGTGTATTGTGATTCTGGGAGAAGTTTTTGGTAACTAGTGCCTGTAGAGACAAAGGGTTTTTTTTCCTTTTGAGCTCTTTCTGGGCACCCGTCTTCTGCACTCAGAGTGGGAAACAGCCCCAACACAAAACATGGCATGGTTCCTTTGTGCCTGTGCCCACAAACCAGTGAGCATGCTGGGAGAGTGACTTGGAAGGGCAGTGCTACAAAATGCTCTTGCCCAACTTCCCCAAACCATCCATGCTGTAGATGGCACACTAGTGTGTGCTTCCTTCACACAAATACAACCCGGAAAAGCAAACAAACAAGCTCGTCAGGTACAGGCCGGGTATCTGGCAAAGACAGAATATGGGCCAAAGGGAATGCTTCAGAATATACTCAAGGACAAAGAGAGACATGGGAGAAACAGAAAAGGAGCAACTTCTTGTGTATCACCAGAGGAAGGTCTGACCTAATAATAAAGTTGTCTCACCCATCTAACCCTAATCACAAATAGACTCAACAATGCGACCACTTTCCTCTATTAGCCAAACTATTAGTCAGATTGGCCACCCTGCTATGGATCAGATCTTTCAAAAGGGTTTGAGACATCAGGGCTTGACATGTGAACAACTGCCACTGGTGTATAGTAAGGAGCACTAAAGCAGCCTCTTTCTCTTTCACCCAGGCCTTGAACAGGAAATGGCACCACATGCAAAATGCAGTCTGAAAGAATCTAAGCCCAGGACACAGTCTTTCAGAGCAGAGAAGAAATCACCACAGACAATTTTTTTCCTTGCTTTCTTATCTACCAGCATCCTCCAACCTACTAAGTGGGCAATATAGACAAAATAAATATCAAGCATTGACATCTCCATATTGGGGAACATCTGCAAGTTGAGCACAAGCAACAGGGTCCTAGAGGGAGTCACTTCTGAAGGACAGAGTCTGAACCAAAGAATTTGCCTTCCTATGTTTGTAAAGCCCATTAGACATGAACAGCATTAAATACTATAAGTGCTACACTGGACTGAGAGTCTGGTCATTACATCCCACCTATCCTCTGTAATGTATGAGGTTTTTTTTTTTTTTTTTTTTAAACTATCCTATCATAAACAGAATCAGATCTTGGTTTTTCCTGCAGATCAGGTGGGGAAATCATCATGTGCCTGTGGGTGACACATTTCCATTCATCTTTACTGGGATAGTGTTCTAAGTGATTATCATAGGCATCCCACCTGGAGCACAATGGTGATTTTCCTAGAAGACTTGAAGAATTCCCTGTATTCTAGAAAATTAGAGGTAGTGTGCATTGCAAAAGGGAAGAGGGCTAGAATAATTTGCTCCATTGTCAGTAGCAGCACACACAGCATAGAATGCTTTTCAACTGTACAAACATGAATTAATCCTCACAACACCCTACTAAGGTGAGAAAGTAATAAAATCCTGGCTTTTCTCTCTTAGTCAATTGGAAAATCACAGATGTGGCTACAGATGAGGAGTCTACATTAATCATTCAGAACAAAAAATACTCCCTTTTCATATTATCTCCTTACTTAAAAACCAATGAGCTATTTAATCAATCATTTTTTTGTCAGGGTTTTTCATGATTAATACTGGTTACACAGATTCATTACAAAACAGTAAAGAAAGACCATTATTGTCCATATCCCAGGGCTAGCAAAAGACTTTGCTGGGCGCTAGGGAATGTAGGACATTGGTGGTGGTGGAGGGGCTCAGCTCCAGGCCCCCTGGAAAGGATAAGGCCACAGGGGTGAGCAGGCAGCCCTCAGTGTTGCCTGGGCCACACCACACCACCACCAGCCAGCCCTTAGCACAGGGGTGGGAAAAAGGGCCTTCACAGGCCGGATCCGGCCCACCACGCAAGTTGATCTGGACCGTGGAAGCCATGACACTTCCCCAGCCCCCAGGCCAATCAGGTCCTGGGTGTGGGGAGAAGTGCACAAAGTCTCCTCCCACCCTGCCCCCATCCTGCTGGGAGTGCATGGCGCTTAGAAGTGCCACGCGCTCCTGGCAGGACTGGAGGAGACTTCACACCCTGCGAGGGGCATGGTGTTTCTAAGCACTGCATGCTCCTTGTAGGATGGGGGCAGGGTGGGAGGAGATTTTGCGTGCTCCCCTGCCCCCAGGCCAATCAGGGCTTGGGGGCAGGGAGAGTGCATGAAATCTCCTCCTGCCCTGCAGGGGCTCAGCAGCTAAAGTCAAGTTTCTAGTCCAGCCTGTCTCCCTCTTCTTCCTCTTCCCTTCGCAGTCACTTTATTTCTTAGGTTGCTATTATGGTGTCTGCTTCAAAGTGAACATTTTTGGAAAGTCTAAGCAAAAGCAATTCCAGTGTTTTGCAGTATGTGGAAAATGAACATTTAAAAAAAAATATTTTCCCATGGTAAAAATGAACTATTTTTGAACATTTGTAGCACTGAAATGACAGATGTAGAAAGTTGAAATTTGGCACAGAAAGAGTGTTGTTTGAGAACGGATGTATGTTCTGGTGAAAATTGCTATATAGTTTTCATTATTATGACCCAATGAAATCACTTTATCTGGATGAACAATACATTTTACACACATTATCTTGCTAAACTTGAATGCATGGTTAAGGAAGGAAGGATGAACTACATAAGTATGCATGGTGAAATAAGATGGGCAGTGAATGAGGTAAGGGCTTCACATTCCCTACATATTTGTGTACCAAAAATTGGCCAGCTTGTAATATGCGCAGAACTGTCTTCTGTAAAACTCCTTCTAAGGTGTGCGAGTAGGACGTTCCGGTGGTGTCTAACACAACAGTCACATGTTGTGGAATTTTTGACCATCACCAAAATTTCTTTGGTTAAATGTCTTCTATATTCAGTCAGTATAGGTTACACATGTCAGATCAGATATACGAGCAGCAATTTGATGCTTTGTCTCTTGAACAGATTACTGTCAATAAGGTGAGTGAGTGGAATTTACCGTTTGTTTCCTCTTGAACAACATCAAGCCCCCTTGTCCCAACTCACTTGTTGATATTAGAGTGATCAGATAAGCATACGTACTTTTCCATCCACATCCATGCATTGGTTCATAACAGGAAACAAAATTAATAGAAAACTTATGTATTTACAGAAAACTTGAAAACATAGTGGTCTCATTATCACTTGTATAGCAAACTCTACTATTACTTTTGGCAAATTTAGAAAGTGTCCAGACAGTATGTTTTGCTCACAAAAGGTGCAGTTGTGTGAGGACACAGGAGTATGTTTACAAACCTCTGAAAGAATACAATAGGCCACATACATAGTCAACAGTAAAAATTTGTCACAGGACATCTAGGTCATGCACACTATGAGAAACACAAAAAGGTAAGTGAAATGATTTACTCTGTAATAGGATCTGTGGTTAACTCAAAATGTCTGGTTCTAAGAAGGCACCCTTCTTTGGAATTGGGACTTACATGTCTGAGAAAACAGTGGCTGACACGCAGTGGGAAGTCTCTGCAATGTTCCAGCTCTTTTAGAAAATACTGGCAATGGAAATCATAGAGCTTCTCCAGGTTCCCAAAGATAATATTCCGCTTCCCTCGCAAATCCTGAGGTAAATCGATTCTTTCCATTTCTGGAAAATAGTTGTCGATGATATATCCTAAGGATCTAACATATTCCCTTTCTGTTGTGATCATTTCATCCATTATATGTTGCACTTTGCTGCTGGAAGACACAGAACACCTGTTTTGAACACTGACAAATCATGACAATGTGTAATCTCTGAATACTGAGTGAGTCTTTGCTTATTTGCATTCTTCAGCTCATTTTTACCTGTCAGAAGAAATCATGTTGTAGCCCTGGCTCTGGCTGCTAAGTTGTTTACCATTATAGCAACAAACCTTTCAGGTTTTCTCCTTTTTTCTCAGGAGCAAATTTTGCCCTCAGTTACAATGGTGTAATTTCATTGCTTTCAGTGGAGTTATGCAGGCATAACAGAAGACAGATTTTGGTCTACAATAGTCTACAGCAGCTGTAGTGTAACAGCTGAGCAGCCAGAAAAGAAAGAATTTTGAACTCTGGAAAGGCTTTTTCATTGCATTAAAGAACTTTCTATTGCATATGCAAAAGTGTCATGACCTTATCCATTCCTGCATTCAGTTTGGAAACAGTATATCATCCCAGGAATGTTACTCTAACATATAGCTGAATTCTCAGAGTTTCCCACACAATGTGTCCTCTGATAAATTATGAGCTCCCATTGAGAAAGCATGTTCAGTTCTGAAAGATAAAAATATGTGACCCGTTCTAGTGTTAGAGAAGATTTGCATCTAGCAAAAACATATTCTGAAAAACAAGGCAAACTGGGTAAGCAATCACTTTGAAAGAAAAGAGAATTTCTGATAAACATTAAACACTTGACAACACAAGAAGCAAATAATTTCTTTAAGGAAAAATGTGTATTCTCATACATAGCCCATGTGATTGAGAAATAAAAGTATAGAAAATGTTGTTTTCTTGATATTTCATTAACTATGGTACTTTATTTGCAAGGAATTGAACCTACACCACATCCTAATAATACAAAATGGAGCAAGTTTGACTTCATAATATTGCTACTTTTTTTCTTTTCCATATTAACATTCCTACAGTAATTTCAATAAACACCTTAAAAATAGAAGAAACATTCTTAGCTTGTTAACAATAACAGGAACAGATTTTAATCTTTACTTCTACCATAACAAATCAAACAAAACCCAACCACTATTGTAGATTCTCACAATGGGTATTGTTGCTGAATAAACTTGATTTTCAGCATACTAGATGAGCTGGACATAGCTGATGACAATACAGAGGACTTTTTGATTTATTAAATTGTTTTAATGGCATCTGATGTTTCATACTAACATTTCCATCAGCTGGAAGGACATAACTATTTATATTATGAATTTTTTCCCTCATGAAACTGGCTAGCTCTTAAACCTTCATTGAAGCAACCAACTAGACTAACGTCAGCCAGGATTTCCTGCCCCAAAAGGGATACACATTTTACAGTAGCTTTTTAGTGTCAAGATTAGAGATGAGCTCGAATCTTAAACCCTAAAGCTCAGCATTCCTGAACATGGGGTATTGAATCCAAATCCAGATTTCTGGATGAATTCTGTGGCCAATAATTTGCATGAAAGTCCAAAATGAAATCCCAGATCTGGATAACCACAAGCTTTAAGTGGGGTTGGATAAAAATTGGATATGGATTTAAGTGTTTTAGTCCAGGCCTTCTAATCCCATAATAAAATAGCATTACGCTGTGACCTCTCTTCTCTTGTTTCTCACCGGAGGGAAGAAGGAGGTCAGAAAGCGTTTTGCAAATATTAAGTAAGCCAACAACAACTCTGTAAAGGAAGCATTAGTTTGCTCATTTTTGGAACAGGATGAAAAACAGCACAACATTTTAATGACAATTTTCGTGAAAAAAATTAGTTCATTTTTCATTAAAATTCAATTTTCCATAAAAAATTCTGTTGAAAGCTTCACATCTTTCAACACGCAAATCAGCTCTATTTATGAGTAATCAGAGTCACAAAGCATTCAAGGAACAGGTTATGTCTGACCTCTGTAGAAGTAGCATTGTCAACTCTCAAAATTTTTATTTCCACTTCCATGATATTTGGTGTTTTTCTTAAAGTTCCAGCACCTGGAGTCAGGTGAACACATGAGAATCTTGAGGTTTTAAAATAAATACATTTCTTAGTTCTAGGGTTGCCAGATAGTTTAACAAAAAAAATACTGAACACTCCTCCAAAAGAAAACACCAGGAAACAATTCTGTTGAGCAAAAAAAAAAAAAAAAAGGGGGGGGGGGGAGGTGGACCAAAGTTATTGAGGGGAAAAAAAAGGGGGCTCTGTGCCTTTAAATGGCCCCGCACTCCTCACTCCCCTGCCCCCACCAGATGCGGCAGGGGGGAAAATTATCCCCACCGGGCTTCCATCTGAGGGAAACAGGAAATACCGGACATTTCACATGTCCGGTATTTTCTGGTATTTTTACCAGACAGGGGACACGAATAACAGACAGTCCAGGCAAAAACCGGACAGCTGGCAACCCTACTTAGTTCTCATAGCTGCAGAGTAAAGCTAAAAGACGTGAGTTTCAAATAGGGTTGCCAATGCTCCAGGATTCTCCTGGAGTCACCAGGAATTAAAGATTACACCTTGTGATGAAACCTCCAGGAATACATCCAAACAAAATTTGTAATCCTACCCCCAAAAGCTCAACAAATGCAAGAAGTTAAAAAATAGACCCCACATTTTTAAAATCTCATGATCTGTAAAACAAGCTAATGCATTTTAAGACTTGACTCATGGGTTTTGAATGGCTGGGATTGACACTAATGCATGGGTGCCTAGCAGACTGTGCACAGTGACATACTGAGTCAGTAGACAGCGAATGACAGGAAAATCAGGTCTCATGAGTCCATAGTCAGCCTCATTCTTGAATCACTACATTGTACTATGTTTTGCCCTTCATGGAAAAATTCCACATAATTTAATAAACAAATTAAATTATACTTGAAATAGAATTCTATTGGATAATAAAAAATAAAAAAAGTACAAAAACTATGCCAGTGTTTATTAACTGTGAGAGATTTTATGATTCTTACTATTAGCTTCTTATTGGTTTTGTCCTTATTAAATTCTAAAGGACTTTTCCATAAAGAAATGAAGAGCATATTGTAATTTACAGCATGCCAGAGTTGAAAATCATAAGTAAAACATTATTTTTTATGTATTAATGAATACAATACAAATGCATTATCATCAACTTTCAGCAGACCTAATCCTGCAAATACTCAGCCATGTGAATAAAAGTTAACTGATCTGATAAAAGTGGTATTGACTGCAGTAGCTCTATAGGACTAACTTTTTTTCAAATGTTTGCAGGATTGGGTACAGTTTTTGTAAACTCCCATTAAAACACTGAGCCTGATGAAATACTATAAAAGCCTGTAGTCCCATTATTTGGTCCAGTCCCATTATTAGGTCCAGAATAGTTAGATAATAAAAGTAAGAAAGTATGTATGGAGATAAGTACCCAAAATCACATGGATTTAAGCATCTGTAGGATTGGTGCTTAAACAGGGAAACTGATGCTCTTAACCTGAACAAATTTGTATTGCATTTCCATAGTTCTAAAATGAAGAATCCAAATTTTATAATAAGGCACTATGGAAAAGTGGACCATTCCACAGTTTACTCTTTTAATGAACTGAATAAAGTCAAATAAAACCACAAACTACTTTGATTATATTGGATTGTTTTTTGTAGCCACTAAAGGTTAATGTACATATATTTTAAGAGAGGAAAGTACATAATTCAGTTTGCACAAATTGTTTTGGTCCATTTAAAAGCAGCATTTACAGATTTAAAAGACTGAAACAGACTTTTTAAAAACACCAATTTCTGTGCAAGAAAGATCACACGGGATATCCATTCTTCCTCTGTTGCACAAATTGATGGTAACATTACTACAAGATCATTACATTGATGGGATTTAACCATCTGAATAAACTTTTTGCTGAATAAGGATGGTTGGCTGAATTAGAGCCCTTGAAAGATAAAATACACAGATACTATAAACAAAATGTATAATTATTCAAGAGGGACATGTTCTGATATTCTGACTCAAAGTGAGTAACACCTTATTGCATGAGTAATCCCACTAGCTTCAATAGGATTGCTTTCAATAGCTGTTACTTGGTGTGTATAAGAATATCAGAATCTGTCCCTCAATTACTAGACATCAAATGTAAACCCAGCATGACTTTTTAAAAACCAAACACAAACCCTGAACTCTGTTCAGGCACACACAAAGTTTAGGTCTTTTTTTCTTTTTTTTTGTACACGATTAATCAAATATAGATAGATTTGATAATCGTTTTTTATTTCAGTTTCCTTCTATAGAGAAGTCAAATTTTGGTCTTCCTTTTAATCTTTTTTTAACTAACTGTGGGATAACTTAATACTGTTAAAATACAAAATCCCAGGGAGGAGGGATCCTAACCAGGAGAGAGCACGAGAGCATACACACAAAAGTAAGTTTGATAGAAAAAAAACGTGAAACTTAAGCAGAACTTCAAATTCAAATCAGAGCAGAAGATATTATTTAAATTCCCTCTGTATCTGTAAATTATGTTTATCTGTATTTCCATAATATTCTACAAGCAACTCTAGTACAAATATACTTTATCTTAAAGAAAAACAAACTATTTTAATGGTCATTTTTTAAGGAACACTGTCAAGATAATAATATATTTAAAGTGGTTATTTACCATTCTTACTTAGATTATTAAAATTGAAATACTGTTTACAAATAATTAATTTTTAAATGTGCCTTGTGATTACTATAGGCACTTCACTCAGCTTAGTTAGTTTTGGTTAGTTTCAATTTCTAGCTCTTAAATAACAGTATTATGGAGCTGGTTTTCCAAAACCGGAGGGAAACATTTGAACCGCAAACCCCAGTACAATAATATTGAAAAAATAAGGAAACATTTCTTTTCATACTAAGCTAAGGCCTCAATCCTGAACAGATTTACACACATGTAAAACAGTCGTATTGATTTTCAGGAGGACTGCTCACAGTGAGTCAAGTTAGACTCAGACTTTAAGGTGAGAAGGGACTACAGTAAAACCTGTGTTATCCGGCACGCTCGGGGATTAGGGAGTTCCAGTTATCTAAAAATTCTGGTTATCTGAGGGTCCCATCAACCTAGGAAAAACCAATGGACAATAATAGTA
Source organism: Rafetus swinhoei (assembly GCA_019425775.1). Taxonomy (NCBI): domain Eukaryota; kingdom Metazoa; phylum Chordata; order Testudines; family Trionychidae; genus Rafetus; species Rafetus swinhoei. The sequence goes on from CM033424.1 coordinate 151,836,837, forward strand.
AAACTCAAGTTTTTAATATTGGTAGTTTTGTAGGCTGAGGCCGTTGGTCTCACATTTCTATTTTGAGTTAAAGATGATTAGTACTTCTTAAATAAAACATTGTTAAGCCAATCATGGTAAACCAAGCAAGGCCTGTGTGCCTGAAGATGTGATAGTATTTTGGCTGGGGGCAATGCCGGTTAACAAAGTTTTCTGGTTAACAGAGTGCCAGATAACAAAAGTTTGACTGTATTATGATTAGGGCCCTACCAAATTCATGGTCATAAAAAACACATCATGTGAAAACTGGACTTGTGTGTGCTTTAATGCTATACTGTACAGATTTGATAGAGGAGACCAATGGTGCTCAAACTGGGGGTCCTGACCCAAAAGGGGTGGGGAGTCACAAGGTTACTTTATGGGAAGGCGTGATATTGCTACCCTTGTTCCTACTCTGCCTTCACAACTGGGTGGCAGGACAGCAGTGGCTGGTGAGCAGCAGTTGTAGGCCAGGTGTCCAGCTGGAAAGGCAGTGCTCCACCAGTAGCAGTACAGAAGTAGGGTGTCAATATCAAACCATGCTACCTTTCTTCTGTGCTGCTATCTTCAGAAATGGGCAGCAAGAGAGTGGTGGCTGCTGCCGAAGGGCAGCAGTGCAGAAGTAAAGGTGGCAATATCATACCTTGGCATCCTTACTTCTGCATAGCTGCTGGCGATGGATCTGACTTGAGAGCTGGGCTCCTGGCCAGCAGCCATCACTCTCCAGCTGCCCAGCTGTGAAGGCAGCACTGTGCAGAAGTATGGATAGCAGTACCATACCCACTCCCCACTACAATAACCTTGCAACCTCCCGAAACTTTTCTGATCAGGACCCTTACAATTATAACATTGCAAAATTTCAGATTTAAATAGCTGAAATAATGAATTTATGATTTTAAGAATCCTATGACCATGAAATTGACCAACATGGACAGTAAATTTGGTAGATCCCTCATCAAGATCATCTAATTTGATCTTTTGCACATTGCAAGCCACAAAACCTCACCCACTCACTCCTATAAATAGACCCATACTCTCAGCATTTTACTGACATTCTCAAATCACAAGACTTCAAGGTTACAGAGACTCCACTGTTTACACTAATTTAAATCTGCAAGTGACCTATGCCCAATGCTGCAGCAGAAGGCAACTCCCTTCCCTCCCCCCAGTATCTTTGCCAATCTGACCCAGGGAAAAATCCTTCCTGACCCCAAATATTCAGTTATACCCTGAGCATTTTGGCAAGGCACCTGGGAAAAAATTCTCTGTAGTAACTGAGAATCCTGCCCATCTAGTGTCCCATCAATGGCCATTGGGCATATTTACTACTACTAGTCAAACTCAGTCTTGAAGAGAGTCAGGTTTTTTGTTCCCACTGCTCCTCTTGGAAGGCTGTTCCACAACTTCACTTCTCTGATGGTTAAAAACCTTCATCTAATTTCAGATCTTGACTTGTTGATGGCCTGTTCATATCAATTTGTTCTTGAGTTGGCACTTAACCTAAATTACTCCTCTCCCTCTCTGTTATTTACACAAAGCAAATGCCTCTCCCCTCTGCCTTTGCTTGGTTAGGCTAAACAAGTCAACCTCTTTGAGTCTTCTCTCAAAGGTTTTCCATTCCTCTGATCATTCTAGTAGCCCTTCTCTGTACCTGTTCCAGTTTGAGTTCATCCTTCTTAAATATGTGAGACCAGAACTGCACACAATATTCCAGATGAGGTCTTACTAATGCCTAGCATAATGGCAATAACACTTCCCTCTCTCCACTGGAAATACCTTGCCGGATGCATCTTAGGGCTGCATTCATTTTTTCCACGGCTGCATCACACTGGTGGCTCATAGTCAACCTGTGCACAATGACTATACCCAGGTCTTTCTCCTCCTCTTTTGCTTCCAGTAGATATGTCCCCAGCTTATAGCTAAAGTTCTTCTTGTCAGTCCCTAAATGCATGACCTTGCACTTTGCACTATTACATTTCATTCATTTCTATTACTCCAGTTTTTAAGGTCATCAAGATCTTCCTGTATGATACTTCAGTCCTCCTCCATATTGGCAATACCTCCCAACGTTATGCCATCTGCAATTAGCACTCACTCACTTTTTGTGCCAAGGACATTAATAAGAATGTTAAATAAGATCAGATCCCTGAGGAACTCCATTAACAACTTCCCTCCAGCCTGACAGTTTACCTTTCAGTATGACCCACTGTAGTCTCCTCTTTAACCAGACCCTTATCCACCTTTCAATTCTCTCACAGTTTCCCATCTGGAACTATATCAAATGTCTTATTGAAATCCAGATAGGTTATATGTACTCTATTTCTGTCATCTAAAAAAATTAGTTAACTTCTCAAAGAAAAAATCAAATTGGCCTGGCGTAGTCGACATTTGTAAAACCATGTTGTATTTTAACCTAATTAATGCTTACCTCTATGTTCCTAACTACCCAGTACTTTCTTTTTCAAAACTTGTTCTCAGACCATACATACAGGTGAGGTCAAATTAACAGGCCTGTAGTTTCCCAGGTCACTTTTTTCCCCTTTCTTAAAAATGGGTACTATATTAGCAATTCTCCAGGCATAGGATTTGAACTCTGAGTTTAATTAAGCATGTGTGTAAGTCTTTGCAGGATTGGAGCTTAACTCTTGAAGCCCTTACTCAGTTTCCTCTAAACTTTTACTTGATTTCAATGGGCCTCAAATAAAAGGTTTGTAAGGATTTTGTCTATTAAAAGTTGTACAAACTATCGAAAATCCTGCCCCAGACCTAACCTAAATGTTGAGCCTAAAAAATGACTTGACAGTATCCCTTTAGAATAAACAACTTATTTCATATTCTGCATTTTGAATTTAATGTCTCTTTTAAACTCTGTTTTTCAGAATGTGTTTAGAATATTAAAGTACTTTATTTTTTCCTCACTCAACAGAATGGATTGTGTTGTGGCCATTTCTCACCTTCCTGCTCTCTTTTTTAATTCTTCTTCTTCTGTATGGTGGATCCTTGAGGGGGAAGATAAACTTCGGTTTCTACTAATCAAAGGGCTTTTAATATTCAAGCGCTGCATGTATTTCTTCTCAGCAGCAATGTTGCTGGCCACCTCCAATCCTTTGATATAAACGCCAGTGTATCCATGGCGGTGCACCTCATTGTGGCTGCTCTCAAGCTGAGTAAACTCAAAGCTTTGAGTTTTCTTCATGATTTTCTTTTGTGGATGTTTTCTATGGCGGGTAGTTGGTGACTGGAGTGGCTCAGAATAGCAGGATGCTGATCCTGAGGTGGAAACATTGTCCATATCTTCTGAGATTGGGCTAGTCCTTTGAAGCCCACCCAGGAGCGGAGTAAGTGTCTGTTGCGGAGATGCATTAAACTGTACAAATACATCCATATTTTGATGGGCATTCTCATGGTCAAAAAAAGGTGGCACTCCTGATGGCAGGCTAGTATGCTGAGGTTTATGCAACGGCTTAACATTATTATCCCAAATGTTATCATCAGGGCTAGACAAGAATTGGGAAAGGGACTGACGTGGTCCTCTGGCACCTTCAGAATCAAACTCACAATTAATTTTCACATCAACTTCCTGGGGGATTCTGTGAGAAGTTTCCTTTTTGAAACCTTTGAGAGCTTCAGAAAGGACCTCTTCTAAATGGTGCCGTGTTTGCTGACATTTCAGCCACAAAATATTCCATTGTTTTAGTTCCTTTTTGCTAGCCAGGCCCGATACCATCTCATTCACTTTTTGAAAGTTTTGAGCAGAAACTTTTGTAGCTTCTTGGTGGTAGCTCTGCAAACTCTCAATCACTGATTGAGAATATTTGTTCTCCAGGGTAAGATGTTCAAGATACTCATTGCAGTGTAACATCCACCCATGTGCCTGGATTAAGAGCAAAAAGTACAGTTAAATAATAAGAATGTGTACTTATATAACACCTTCTGTTTTAGACACACACAGCAATTTACAAATATCGGGGTGAAAACTCAATCTTGGGCAGAGGATCAGCAAACCCGTGCAACCTTTAAGTCCCATTTAAGCACTCAGAATAGATCTTAACAGGATATAAGTGCTGAATAGATATTGTGCTGTCCCTTTACACAGGGGTGAATTTTGCTTCCTATGGTAAACCCCAGCATCCAATTGTGTTAACTTAGGGCTCACATCCAAGGTTGGAGGGTCCAAGCCCCTGTTAAGATAGGACCTAGAATCCAAGCCTTATTGCTTTCCTGTGTGCATGTGGCTCTGGCTTGACTCGGGTCCCAGAAGTCCCAATGTATCCCAAAGTTCCATGGGGTAACTTCCTTAATCCTCTCTGTGCCAACAATCTGTGGTGCAGTCCCAGGAGGGGTGGGGTGGGGGGGGAGGGTGCCCTGAAGCAAGGGCCAAAGAACAAAGCTGGGAATAAGTGGCTACCTTGCAGGGAGGAGGAATAGCAGAGTTCCTGGCTCAGCATGGCCAGAGATGGAATGATCCCCAAAACTGTGGTTACTCCACCTCCCTGCAGGGTAGCTGCTTGGTCCCGCTCCTCTCCTTGTCTTCTGCTCCTGGCTCCCCTACCTCCCCCTGCTCTGTGGGGCTGTATGTGCAGAGGCACCCAGGCAATAAGGGCGATATGTGGAAGTCAGCCTCAAATTTCCCTACAACCTCCCATGGATCCCTTATCCCTTCCTCCCAAGGTATAGTGGGGTCAGGGATCCCCCAGAGGTGGTGGAACACAGCACACCCCAAGCTCTGAGGACGCACGACATTGCTCTGAAGCTAGCAGCAGCCATGCTGGTGGGGTGGGTGTTTTTTACTCTGACACCTTCATTTTCCGTCAAACTTCAAGAGAGACAAAAATAGCAAAGACACCTTCACTGATCATCCCACTTTACAAATGAAGAATGGCAAAGTTTCATTGTAATAATTTGGCAGCTCTGGAGACTGATGGGCTAATTCTCCTCAGAACAGGTGCATTCAGGCTTTTTCCTGGCAGGGATACTCAGCCTAGCACTGGAGAGCCCAATACTCAGCTTAGTACAAAACCTTCTCAAACGGCTGCCATGTGTAGTGAGCCAGCCACCAAAGGTGCTAACTGTGCACTTTAGGTGCTTGTGCTTTGTATGTGTGAACGAGTTCCATCAACAGCACCACCAGAGTTAGGAAACCGGGTGAGCCGTAGAATTTTCTCTCTGTGAAACACATTCATAGGGCTAGATAACTGTACCCCTTTCCAGAGTTTCATTTGCTACTGTGAGGATGTTAGTGGGTGCTACAGAGCACATAATTTTAAGCTGCCAAACCACAAATTACTCCAGAAAATTTCTGAAGTTCATCAGTGCTCTGAAGTATCATCACAGTCCTTTGGATGTTTGCCAGATTCTGACATGCCATTTTAATATTCTTCAAATTTGAACCTGTGGGCTTTATCTCACTAGAGTCTTTCAAACAGGCCTCATTGGAAACCTCATGGACAAACACAATTAATTAACTAGGATGTGGAAAAAAAAAAAAAGCATGAGAAGAAATGTTAGCCCTGATGCAAAGTAATCATACTACCAGGTGCAGTGCTTTGGAAAGCGCATCAGTATCTCCGCTCGCACCTCCAGGACCTTGCAGTAGAGGAGAAAGAGCTCACACAACACACATTTTTAAACTACTGTAAATCTGTACTGAACCACAAACGTTTCACTTACCATCTCGTAAAACTCATATAAGTGGACCAGCTTCTCTAGCTCACTCTTCCTTTTCTCTGTCTGCGTGCTGACATCACTCAGATAACTCTTGAAGGTCTGAACTTTTTCTTCCAAGTTCAGTGAGCAGTTCTTTTGCATCAGCTCCAGCCCTTTCTCGTAATACTGCTGTGGAGTACAAAATGAATCCTGCTACATTAATACATTGCAGCTTCTTCTGTCTGATTTCGTGTTCAGAATTGTTATTTACTCCATACAATGTCAACAAATCTGGTAATAGGCCAATTGTAAAGTGAGCAGCGGGTGTTGACAGCCTTTAGGGGCTCCTGGGCAAAGTGGGGGGATCCCTGGCTCTGTGCTCCCAGAAAGGGCGAAGCCTCAGGTGGAAGGGGTGGGGCTAGGGGCAGTCAGCCCTCAGTGCCACATGGAGCAGAGTGCAGTGCAGTGCGCCACACCTCAGCCCTCTGGAGCGCACCACGGAGGTGGCATTCCGGCAGCGATTTAAAGGGTCGGAGCCCCAAGCCCCTTTGCTCCCCCCTCCCTCCATCAGAAGAGCTGAAAGTGAGTGAGAGGTCCAAAGCGAACATCACTCTTGTTGATCCTTTTTGGTTCTTTTGCCCCCTCTTTTTGATACTATTTTGCTAATATAAAGTCATTATTGGCCTTTTTTTAGTCTAAATTTCTTTGGAAAGCATAAAGAAATAATATAATGATAGGATGGAGCAAAAACTACAGACAGTGAAGCTTGAACATTTGAAAAGGACTATTATTACATGTTTAGAGTAAAGTCATGGTTAGGTTGCACTTAATATTCTGAGAACTTTTGCTTCTCAAGTAACAGCTCTCTCGTGCCCTTCTTGGGGCAATTTCTTTATATGAAATCATTATAAACTAAACTTTTCTCTTTACTAAGCTCTAGGAAAGCATCTATGTATGTAACTTCCCAGTTTTACTCTGGCTTCATTTACCAGTTATTGGTTGCTGTGCCTACACACTCCTCCTCCTCCTCATGGATGTACGGTGATGGAGATCTGCACATATGACACTGGGGTAGGTCTCAAAAATGTTGAAGAGTAAACATTCTATCTCAGGAAAGCTCAAATGGTAGTTGTCTTTGGGTCTGGCCCAAAGCCCACTGTAGTCAGGAGGAGTCTTTCCAGTTACTTCAGTGGGGATTGGATTATGGACCCTATTATTTCTGGAACAAACTCCAGAGCTCCATCCCCAGTACTATGTAGGCACTGTGATTACTGGTGTTATTTATGATTGTTTTTGTTTTCAAATTAATTTAAAAAATTCTCTCCTAAATTATTTCAGTTACGCTTTACAGATTCGTGCAGTCCCTTTTGTGCATGCATAGCTCCCCCTCTCCGTGCATTACTTGTTTTCTTCTTGGATGTAAAATAAAAATTTGTTTAAAGAGGCAGTACCTTTTCTAGAGCCACAGAGTTTGTGTTGTTATATTTAGTAACAATCAATGAAATTAACATTCTTAAATGAACTCTGGTTTGTATTTCCCCAATTAATTTTCTAGGCTATTGCAGATGCAACTAAATAACGAAAGCAAAGATGGGTGTTCCTTAGTACAATGCTTACCATCACTTTGTCACCGAAAACTGTGAATTCTTCCTGCTGCTTCTTCACACTTTCCAGTGAAAGCAACTTGTGATCTAGAGGGCCAAGATATTTCTCACTTTCATTTTCAAACCAGAATTTTATCTATATAGGATACAAGATAGGGTTTTTTAATATTAATTAGTAAATGGTATCTAAACACAGAAATTAAGCAACTTTATCAAAACAAATTACACCCTCAGAGCTTATTAAAGATGTTTCACTGACTTGGAAAGTTTACTACAGGTTGAACCTCCTTGGTCCCGCATCTTGGGACCTGACTGGGCCCAGATGACGGAGTTTGCCAGACGAGGGGAGATCAATTCCAGCCCCCCTGCCCAGTTCCACTCCTGGCCTCAGCTGCTGACCTCTCCTGCCCAGTCCTAGCTCCTATCAAACTGGCTTTGCTTCCAGCTCCAGCTGGGCTGCTGGCCCTACTACTGGCCCGCTGGCCCTACTACTGGCCCCACTGAGGGCTGCCTGCTCCGGCCAGGCTGCTGGCCCTGCTCGCACAGGCCCTGGTCAGACTCCTGGTCGCAGACCCTGGCTGGACTCCCAGCCTCGGCAGGGCTCCTGGCTGCAGGCCTCCTCCCATCCGAATCTTGGACGCTGGGTCTCTCTGGTCCAGGAACACTTGTGGTCCGGCAGGACCACTGATGTTGCTGGACCAGAGAGTCCCAGTTTTTAGATGTTCAACCTGTACAAATACTCTTCTAACTGAACTATGCAGGGTGCAGAATAATGCATCCCCATCCACCTTCTTTAGCTTATATCCACAACACCCTCAGCCACCAGCGCCAGGTCAATGTGAATTACATGCCCTTATGCTAAAGGTGAATTTGATATGTGCAGAATACCCAAAACTTACTTACCCTAATTTCCTGTACCTCCTGAATGCCAAATCAATGCAAGTTACTCTTACAACAGATATGGCAATTTCCTTCAATATCTTTGCAAGATTTACTGAATTAAGTTTAAATAACTTTACAGTCCAATGTATGGAAAAAAAAAATCAAAGTTTATGTATTATTGTGGGATTAACATATCTATTCTAGGGGGGAGATGCAGCGAATGAGAAGTGCTTTGAGATTCAAAGAACTATTTTGAACCAAGTGCCAGATAACAATGAACTTTCAGGACCAACGAAGTGAAGTGGGTTTCCCAGGAGACTCCTGGGAGGAGAGGAATGCAAAGTCCAATCTCTGGACACAACCTTTTGAAGCTAGGCCTTGCAGAGAGAACCACTGCCTGGCTGAGTACCTTTTCAAGGTCTCTAAGGATCAGATCCAGTCTGTAGAAAGGAAAGGCTAACCTGTGCATATGGGTTCTTGTTCTGAGCAAAAGCTGTTATGAACTTGTGACTACAAAAAATAAGTATGCTAGGGTTTGAAGGACTGAATGAAGGACTACCAGAACCCTTGCTGGAGTGGGAGGATCTCTGGCTTATGAGCAGGCATGTAAAGTCTTTCACTGTTTTTAATACGTTTTCTCTGACGTGCATTCACCTTAAGAATAAATGTGCTTGTTTAAGAAGGGCTGTGTGGTAACTTACAACTGTTCACAACCTCTGAGGAGAAAGCAAAGCAGGCCTACTTAGTCTGACTTATTAGAGATTTCACAGTGTAGGTAGCCATTGTGTAGCCTGAAACCCCACGTGAGGTGGAAGAGGAACACAGATTTCTGAATAGGAGAGGGGACAGCTGAGAAGCTGGGAGCCTAGAATGAGTGTCCTTGCTGAACCATAAAGGAATACAGGTGCAGTTGCCCTGAACTGTGCCATTAATTGCACTGCACTTATATGGCTAGCCCAATACGTAGCTTATATTCACAGATGAATTTGGCCCCAAGAATGGAGAAATGGAAGGTTAGCTCTATGCCTAGTTTAAATTAAGTCTCAAAAATAGTACAGACCTGGTCACAATCTTCTTCAAATTTTCTTATTTCCTGGAGATTCTCCAGTTGTTGCAGACACTTGTTCGAAATGAGAACCAGCCTATGGACCTCCTCATCTACCTGATTGTACAATCTTGTTATAACCTCCATGGCATCTCTATGTGGGGGAGAATGACACATATATCAATGCAAACACAATGACAGAAGAGTGCACTCTATATTGCAGAAGAGGACAATAATAAAATCTGTTAATCAGCCAAGCAAAGATTTTCAAAAGTGACAAGTGATTTGAAGTATTTCAGCTACTGGGTGCTCAAGTGCTTTTAGCTTAGCAGAGTCTCTAAGGCACCCCAAAATCATGAGCCATTTTTGAAAACCTTGGCTGTTGTACATACATTCAGTTGTTTCAGTCAGACAGGCTACACTAACCCATGGCTATATATACAGCTTTGATCCAGTCAGGTGAGCCTTTTTCCAGGGAAGAGGGAATCAGATTCTGCCTAGAAGGGACACAGCCAGCTTCTTGGCTGGTTACAGGAGGCTGGGGCTGGAGGGAGACAGCTTGGGCAGGCTTCTTGGCTGGCCTTAGAGGACAGGGGCTATGGAGAGATGGGTGGGCAGCTAAGCAGATTCATTATCTGGCACCCATGTTAGGCATAAAGTCATCAAAATCCCACCCTAAGTAGATACACATGAAGAAACCTGAAAACAAAGAACTCTAATCACACATGGAGCTGTAGACCCAAGCCAGAGAGAAAAGATCATTTGTCTTGAAAGGCTTTATCTAGAATAAGGACTAGGCTGAGAATTTTGTTCTGTGATATTCTTAGTGTATTAGGCTTAATTTGCACATTTTGTTTATTTTGGATTAGTAACTCACTTTGATCTGTCTGTTTTCACTTGCAATCTCTTGGAATACTATTTTTTATTCTTAATAAAAACACTTTTGTTTATTATCGGGCCCAGTGTGAATAATTGTTACCTGAGGGGGAAAGCAACCACTGTGCATATCTTTCTTTCATTGGTCAAGGAAGACAGATTATTTGGGGTTTTGGACCCTTTGGGGGATCATGTTCCTGGGAGCTGTTAATAGCCCTATAGCTGAGCCCCTTCCAGAGCTGAGCTGGTTCAGCATCTGCACTGCTCTACTGAGGGGCTGTTACTCCAACTCTGAGTCTTGGCTGGGGGAGACCAAAGCTTCTGGCCCAGCAGGACAGGGTGGCAGTGTGCCACAAAGGGCAGGTAGGCAGTCTCAGTAGCATCATCAGCACACCAGGTGACAGCCACAGGGTATATGTGTGTGTGTGTATGTGTATGTGTGTGTGTATAAATTAGTTTTTTTATTTCTACTGGTGGTGTACATCTGCACATGCATTGGCATACATAACACAGTGTATTCTGCACTTGGATGAAAGCTTGACTGACCCAACTGAGAGAACCTCGACTGGAACAGGAGAGAAGAGCCCAGATTCACATGATGGCCCAGCAACCCTGTTACAGTGCTCCTATAGGACTGCATCTCTGTGAACTAGGTGCCTTCTATTTCACCCTATCAGGGTTTACATGGGGACAGTTTAATGACAGATGTGGTACTCTCTACATTTCATACCTTCCCCTTCCCCCCGCAACTGGACTGCAGTACCATGGAGGTATGCCCTTTCTTTCCTTTCCCCCCTTCTCTTATTAACTGGATCTCTGATGCAGCACTTATTGCAAAATAAGCACTTACCGGTAATCTTCAGTATTGCAGAATTCCTCTTTCCTGAGTCTTGCGAGGATTGTCCCACCCTCTAGCCTTAATGTTACCAGCAAGGCATCTTCCAAAACAAGTTTCATCATTGTCTTGTGTTTGTCAATTAAGTCCCTGACCTCCTATGCAGAAGAAACACTATTGATCTCATTTTACTAGAAACACAGATAGTAAATTGATAACACAGCATAGCTAGGATGGCTTTTATAAAACAAAGCAATGTTACAAAACAATTGTTTTATAAAACAAAACAATAACGAAACAATGTTAATGCCTTGCCATACTGTTATTTCCAGTACTGCCTTTATGGGTGGAGCTGAGCCAGTTTTAGGAATAATTTTTGGACAAAACATTATGGAGACTAAGCTGCTCTCTGATTCACCACACTTGGTCGCTCAGGTTGATTAGGATTCAGGCGCTCTGCCAAGGCAGCATGGGGAAGCCCATCCTAGCATTGACTAAGCTGTGCTTCTTTTGTAGATGGAGGAATCTGACAGAAAATTACTTAAAAAAATGGAAATGGGCCAAAACTAGAGCCCTGAATCCAAAGCCCCTTAAAAATAAAAGAGTGCAAATTTGAATGGCTACATTTGAACCCATCCCTATAGTTTTGTGTTGCATTAAAAACCAAAAGGATCTATTTTCTAGGTTTACCCCACCCCAGATATGGAAAAAAAACATATGGGAAAGACTCATCTTGTAAGATGTCTACAATCTGGGTTTCAAGTTTTGTGAGAGCAGTTTGTGGAATATTGGTGCTTTCAAAACTAAATCTTTACACCTTATTCTGGCCTTGTAACTGAATGCTAGTGTAAACCTGATTCTTTTCGGGATCCAAATATCGCCTACTTAGCTTCTTTCTAGTAACCGCCACCATACATCAGACTTCTAGTTTTTTTAATTCAAGACATAGCACTTGTGATATCAGCCAATACGTACTTGCACTGTACTTAGAGTTCTGTTAGAGTTCAGCGAACAGACTGAGTTCTGTAGAAAGACAATGGCCTCTTTGCAGTTTGAAACAAAGGGTTCCAGTTTCTGCAGTGATAAAACATGATGACAGGTAAAAACACTCAAAAAGACAGTCTCAGAAAACCGCTTTGGCTTCTTAAACTTGAAAGTGCCATAGATGGTTACAAAGAGTTATTTGTGTGTAAGTCACAGGTAGGGCTTTTCTACACATGGTTTTTGTACTGTTTTAAATATATCAGTTTAAAACCGGTATAGTTAAATGGTACCAATCCCTTAGTGTGGTTGCATTTACACCAGTTTAACTATTCCTGTGTGAAGGGGAATAAAGGGAATGCACCAAACTAATAAAGGGAATAACCTCCAAAGATAAAAAGCACCTTTATACCAGAATAACTGCTTTCACTCTAAGAGTTGTATAGATCTACTTTAGTAAAAGAAAATACTCTCTTAACTGAAATAGGGCATATTAAAAGGACATCAAAACAATGTTGAGACCTTCGACACAGGGGAGAGGACTTAAACATCTAAATAGGCATAACCTTAAATAAGACCATTGCTCTCCTAGTCAGTACTTGGAAATTATGGTTAAATACAGTCTCCATAGATCCCAGATTCTCAGCTGGCATAAACTGGCACAACTCTACTGACTTTAGTGAAGAAGTTAAGAGCTGGCCTGAAGTTAACAAAGCTAAGATGATTGACACCAATTGAGGAGCTGGCTCCAGAGGTTCGTGTGTTAGACAAAAAAATGAAAGTGAATTTGGCAATTTTCACAGAAACCCGGATGGAATCTGTCTGAATCCTGAAACTATGACACAGCTGGACAGAGGCCAAGGATTGACATAGCCAGGGATTAACAGAGTACAGTAGCAGAGCTGTGTGGGGAAGTTTCAACACCACCTACGTGCAGCATACCAGACTCTGGCTAGGAGTATTTGTTTCTGATTTTCACAAAGAATAAAAGTTCAATCAAGAAAATTCTAAAGGGGAAAATAAAATCAGAGGAGAACAAGTAAGAGGAGTTGCAAGCACGAGCTTACTTTTCGGAAACGCATCCAGTCATGGTGGTTATACAGAAAGGTTCCATCAAATTCTGCTGTCAACTGGGTACAGTCAATGAGCTTTTGCAGAGCCTTCAGTGATGTGAGGACTTCATACTGTTAAAGAAAAATTGTGAATGGAGGTTTATTAATGCAATAAATGAAACCATTGGGAAAACAAACCTTACATAGGGCCAGTTGCCACAATCTTTTCCAGAATCTCTGAGACAGAGGACCAGATCCTCAGGCAGGTGTAAATCAGTGAAGTGAAGAAAAGAGCCTCTGACTTTCTTTGTGTGTGATACTCTATCCTCTGGAATGGAGTTCAATGGAGCTATGCAAATTTAAACCAAATGAGAATCTGGCTCAAAGAAGTAAATCTTCTTTGTAGAAAACATTTTCTGCTACTGTTTATATTGAAGAAGGAAAAATCTCAAGCTCTTTTTTTCTTTATGTGTAATATTCAATTGGCATAGATTGCTGTCTCTAACAGCAATCTATGCCTATTGAATATTACACATAAAGAAAAGAAAGGAGTCATTGTTAAAAATTCTTTGGGTGTCAAGTATTATTGAAAGAAAAAAATATATATTTGAACTCTACATACAAAAGTTCAGGACAACACATTTCTGCTTTAACTGATTTAAATAATACATTGATTCCTTCTCTTTAATTTCAGCTACCTTTATATTCATTTCAAACAACCATCAATTTTGTATTTTAAAAATACTTTATTTATACAATTCATGCCTGGTAAATATAAAAATGATAGCATTAAGTTATTATGTTATTACAAAGAACACAATTTACACAAACGTATTTCTGGTCACCCACTTGAACAATTCATCAGATTGGTTTATGCAGTAAGTCTAGTTGTGAAAAGGCTAATCCTGCCACCCCTATAATCCTTACACCACAAGGCTGTGGTATGGATACATACATTAAAGACTGTGATGTACTCAGATATCATGGTAATGGTCGCCACATAAGTGTGTAAAATAAGATTTACATTGAGAAGTACCTTATAGATAGCTATAGATTTCAGTGGCACCACTCATTCTGTAAGGTGCTACTGAACTGGAGCGACTCACACCATAAGGTGAGAATATTATTCAGTAATTATAGCAGAATTAGCCCCTTCTAAACAATGTTTTGAAGTCACACTTTGCCAAATAACTTTTCATAACAAAATTTAATTTTACAAAATAGCATGCACATTCTAATCACTCCGAATCATCTCTTAATTTTACCTGTATTGTAGTATCTTTGTCAGGTCTAAATGCGGATTCCTTATCGGTCAATATGAGGACACTATGAATGGAGTGAGGGACTGAACTCTGGAAAACAAAGCAAAGTGAAGTTAGAGAAAATGATTTATTATAAACTTCCTAAGTTCTTTCCTTTTTGTGGTTTTTCAAAATTCAGCTGGATTGATTTCCATGAGCACCCTAAAATGAAAAATATCTTTCAATAGCTACTTTAAAATACAATATTTCCCCTATAATAAATGTAGTTATGGAGTCAAATTCTATTGTCATTGTTTCAGGTGCAAGCAGGTCCATGCTTCACACTGTGTTTTTGATTAGCCTTATCTGAAAAACGTGAACTGCACAAAAGAACACCTCACTAGCAGGCAATGATCATAGACAATCTCGTCTATCCCACTGTACTATGTGTGCAGTTCTTGAGCTGGTGTGACCTCACAGACATGTGTTCATCTGTAATGTTTGCTGAATCCTCACAGACCAACATCAACATGAGACACAATCATCATGTTGTACGCTATACACATTTCAGACAGTAAAGTTTAAATACTTTAACCAATAAAGGATGACATTATATTTCTCGCACCATGTTTTGATGGTGTTTTCTCTCTTACAAAAGTGGCCAATGGAGAAGATATTAGGTCTCAGAAGACACTGCACGTGTATTTTGCTTAAGGCATTTAGGGCTTGATCCAATCCCTATTGAAGTTCAAGCATTTTCTCTGACTTCAACGGGTTCAGGAGCAGGGCCCAAATTTCATTCCAGTGCAGGGCCATGATTGGATATTATATCACATTTGTGCCTTCCTTATTCCGCAGTTCTTATTCAAATGAAGGTTTCTGGAGGTTTGTTGCCTATTGTCTATCATTCCTGTCAGTGAATTGTAGGCTATTTGGTGCTTCACATTGATATGCAAAGCATCTCCTCATATTTTAGCCCTAAATCTTGATTGGGAGTGCTTCTACAGCATCATAGCTGTTGCGACTCCACAGCTTGTGAAAAGACTTTATTATTTCTATTGCTGTGATACTTAATGTACTATTGGCGTCACTGGTGTTTTTCATTATTAGTGTTCTATGTGTTCTAATTTTCTTATCTTTATCTAATATTCCCTTTGGTTTTCCATCTCTGTGTTTAAAGGATACTTAAAAAAAAAAAACCACTCCTTAGCCATACACATTGGATGTGCTCTAATGCAAAGACTGAATATTGAGCTGTTACAGGCCAACTGGCAGAGTTAATGCTGATTTCACTTGGGACTTGATTGTAATTTTGTCTGCCCAGAATCAGAGGTAGAATGTAGATGCCTTGCCCAGAGCAGAGAATCAACAGAGAGAACAATTGCTCCTCTGTTCCCTTTTGCTCTGTGGGAAAAATAAATTACCTGTCCTCTCTTCCTGGAGCAGCTTACATCTCCCTGTGTATGGTGCCAGGGCTCCTCCCCACTTCCAACCCTCTCCACAGGCTCATCAACAGTAGTCTTAGGCAAGGAGTCCCTGTCCTTCCCACATGACCACAATCACTGCTGAGGAGGAATTAAGTGAGAGCTGATGGCTTGGACAGTAAAACCCTTGTTTTTTGTATGTTTAAGAGACAGAACTGATGTTATAAATACAATGACAAGAATGATAACAAAATCACCAGTCCCCCCTCCAAGCCCTTTCTATCAATGATGTATTAAGTCTTAAATCACAGTAGCTGCAAAACATGTTGCAATGCAGAGTCCAATGTATATTTATGGCACATGCTCAAGTAGTCACCTTTATATTTGAAACACATCTGTCACTCTTCCAGCAGGGATGTAAAATCCTGTTTAATTGGTTAACCAGTTAAACTCTATGTTTAAACAAGGGGTGGGAATTTCCAGCCCCTACTTGTTAACAGTAACCAGTAAGCTGCCAGTTAACCGGTTAAACATTCACATTCCTACCTTCCAGACTAAAAAGATTACTATTTCATCTTTGTCATTTTTCAAGAGTTTAACAGTGTTTACTTCTGGCCTGCGGGAAGAGTGTATTTGGAAGGCTACATTTTAGTTACGTCTCCTGCATGTGCACTTCAAAATGGAAAAAGCCAAAGTAATTGAAACTTTTTGTTGTTAAAGGGAACCCTTTGTCTACCCAAGTATACAGACCAAGTTTCAGACCACTCTAAATCAAAATGGCTAGTCTAAATCTTAAAATAGCTAAACTCCAAAAATGGAGCAAAGAAAAAATTGTCAAACTATTAGGCTGTGTCTACATTGGCGTGATCTTGCGCAAAAGCAGACGCTTTTGCGCAAAAACTTGCTGCCTGTCTACACTGGCCGCGAGTTCTTGCGCAAGTACACTGACGTTCTAATATATGAAATCAGGGCTTCTTGCGCAAGAACCCTGATGCTCCCGCTCAGGAATAAGCCCTCTTACGCAACTGTTCTTGCGCAAGAGGCCAGTGTAGACAGGCAACATGAATTTCTTGCACAAGAAAGCCCTATGGTTAAAATGGCCATCAGAGCTTTCTTGCGCCAAGAGAGTGCCTACACTGGCATGGATACTCTTGCGCAAAAGCACATCTCTTGCGCAAAGGCACATGCCAGTGTAGACGCTCTCTTCTGGAAGAGTTTTTGTTTTTGCACAAGAACTCTTCCGCAAAAGAGTTCTTGCACAAGATCATGCCACTGTAGACGTAGCCTTATAGTTTTATTATAATGGAATAAAATGCATCTACCTAATGCCTCATTTTCATTGAGACAAATACCTTGTTAAGCACTATGCCAAAACAAACTCATTTGCTTCCAGGATTCAATTCATCATCTTGTGATGATATGTTTTTCCTCAGGGCACACCTGCCAAATTCCAATGTGTAAAATACTTAAGAAAATACTAAAGCCATCTTAATAAAATAATTACCTCAATGTGAATTCAGCAGATTTCCTTTTATCAATTTGGTTGCAAAGCTGTTTAGAAGATTCGGTTATAATGAGAACTTTTTAGAATATGGTGGAATGTTCCCAGTACATATTTTTTTCTCTAAACTATTTGTTACAGTGCACCAGCTGTGTGTAGAGAGGACAACTATCTAGATCTGAGTGCTACATATGGTTAGTGTCTCTCTGCAACTGGGAAAATGGCCATGTAAAACTCACAAGGTGACATTAAGTAAATACTGTAGCTGGTGGTACCTGCACCCCAAATCTGAAAATGTTTTATCTGCTATAGTTACAATACTTAAGTTCCAATGAGAACCAAAAAAGATTAAAATTAAAAAATTACTTTCCTCTGGTCTTCTACTTTGTTTACTTTGGGTACCTGAGTAAAGTTAGCTTCACTGTTTTCCCTTTATTCCAGTTAGACCTCACACAAGTACCATGTGGAGCTGAATAGAAGATTGCAGCCTCAGTCAGTTTCCTTTCATCTTTGTATGGGGCTTCCCACAGTAAATAGACAGTGGAAAACATTATAGGAAAGATGAATTATTCTTATTTGGAAGACTAAGAAGGTTTAATACATGAAACTACTTTTAACTTTTATTTTTTAAACTGATTAGACTTCAGATGTACAATATAGTGTCCTCTTAATCTGAGTGCAATTACAATATAGAAGACTTGTATGAGGATAGATGGGAAAGAGTGAAAAAGTGCGTTTGGTGGGAAATAATCCACATCTTCTTTTATTTTTCAACTTGAACAACATGATTACCATATTTACATCCTGCATTGTATAACCTTAAATGTCAACTATGGCTCAAAGCATATTCTGCATGGAAAAATTTCACTACTTTCACAGTGAGTTTTCAATGTTTTCATTTTGCTGCTGTTATGATTCAGAAACAAGGCTGGCATGTATGAACTTTGGAAGGCTGTCCATTTTCTGACTGCGATTATTTCTGATCTGAACCAAACTCTTCATCCTTGTCAGAGGAGTACTGATGGAAACCACATGCAATAAAAGACAGTTGTGATGACGACATGCTAGAATCACTCACGTCTAAATACACTATTACAGAAAATCACACTAGAAGATACTAAGACCTTTGTGCTAGTGTCTTTTCCTTTCTGAATTGTTCAGTGAACTAGTACTAACTGCTTCTTAGTTTCACCGTGCAAACAAAAACCACTCATATCATTAAAAGCAGAAGAGAAGTTGTCCTCAGTTAACATGATATACTGTTAACACTTGCTATTTGTTTCCCTCAGTGCACCAAATTACAGGTTAAGAAAATAATTATTGGATAATATCAAATGCAAGTGAATCTCCATAGCAACTTCTCAGTAAGCTGCTCTAGTCCTACTCACTGTTTGAGAAAACTGGACTTCGTATCAACAGACAGTGCTTATTTTTGTAGAACTAGCATTAAGCTCCTCTTTTAGGAGGTGCTTTTAATTTTATATTTTAAATCTATTCCTTCTCCTTATATTTATACCTAATCTGCTTTAATTTATGAACAAATTAATTTGTGATACACAATATAGTCATGGGCTGAATGCACAAAAATAATTCAGAAGGGAAAGAAGTACAAATGGTATTAAGTTTATGGTAAACTGTTCAGGAGAGGAGCCATATTTAATTTTTTTTTTTGGATGCTGTACACACAATGCCCCAATGCCCCAGTGCCTGACTAGGGGCCTCTAGATGCTACCACAATACAAACAATATTTAAAAAAAAAAGTATTTCATTTTGTGTTCTTAAATAAAGTGTCATAACAACTAGCACTTACCTGTAATGCGGTGAAAGCTTTGAAAAGACCAGGAGTAGGCTGGCACTTACGAGCATCCACTAAAATAACGAGCCCCAGATCACGTACTTCCTTCCTAGAAACAGAAAGGCAGGTATTTCCTAAGGCTGCATTTTCCTGTTGATAAAATTATTTGCTAAATATTTATAAAATTGTACTAAAACAAACAGGCTGATGAGGGGGGCCATCCACAACAACCTTAAAATACACACTTATTACCACTCAGAAATAAGGCAGCAGACACTACATTATGAAGAAAATGATTAAAAACCTTTAGTAAGAGATCAGGGGTGGGAAAATGTTTTTTTTCCAGATCATACTGTCAGGGATGAACAGCTTGCTGTTGTGCTGTCTGTAGGTTCCTTGTGGCCCTCCCTAGTCTCCTACCAGCATAGCTCCCTCTCCAGTTGTCTCTAGAACTCTGCCCACACATGCCTTAAAAGGGGAGTTTCAACTGTATGGAATGGCTGTGTGGTGAAGGTAACAGTCATAGTAGATATACTCTGGGTTTATAGGGGGAGTAATAATGCAACTAGACAACAGTCCCCCATCCATGTGTAGATCTCCATCCCTGGAGAAGGCTTTCTGATATCCTGGAGATAGAGCTGCTGGTTGACGTCTCTTTTCTCATGAAAAGGTATAGATGAGCGAGTGGAGGCTTCTCTCTGCATAAGGTCTGAGGGTAGGTGAAATGATCCAGAACTATATTATAAAGTTGAAATGAGTTCGTGCTCACGAAAAACTAATTGCATAGCAGATTGATGCCTTGTTCTGCCATGTCTATTTTTCAAACAGACTGGTGTAAATGAAATGCTTTTGTCATCTGGATGCAAACATTTATTCTGAGTTAAACTTTGTAAGAGCTGCTTGGCTTTGGGGCAAACTATTAGATGAGACAGCAAAAAGGAGTTACGATTCCCAATACATTTGTGCTCTTACAATCCAACTTTTCAGGCAGTTAATCAAGATTATAGACTCTATGACTGGAATTTTAAAATGCGCTTTCTTCAGGAATTGGGTGCCTGATTCTCTTATGCTACTTTTAAAATCCCAGCCATAATGCTAGCTGATAACATAGCTATTTTGAGGGGGAACTAGAGTAATTGGGGATAGTGAAGATATTTTTAAGGCCTAACTCAGGGGGTGGGCAATAATTTTTGGGGAGGACACTCCAAGTTTCTGGTAAGTGATCAAGGGCTGCACTTTTCTGTGGAGGGAGTGCGGAGTCTAGGTTGGAGATTGGGTGCAGAAGGGTGCATGGGTTAAGGGACTGGGATGCAGGAGATGGTGTGGGGTCTGAGAGGGTGTTTGGGTGGAGGAGGGGTTGTGCAGGAGAGGATTCTGGCCTGGAACAGGGGTGTAGGAAGGGATACAGGGTCTGGGAGGGAGTTGTAACCTGGGGCAGGGGGTGCAGAGGGTTTGGATGGTTATCTGGGGGAGGGAGTTGGGGTGCAGGAGAGGCGTTGCAGGGAGGGATATACCTAGGTGTCTCCTGGCCATCAGCCCTGCAGCATCCCCAAGGCAGGCTGGTCTCCCTGTCTGTTGCAGCTGCTTGAAAATGCAGGCTGCTCCCTCTCCATGTGGCTCTCAACTCAGGGTGGGGGAAGAAGCTTGGGCTGCCCCAGTCTCTCAGGCCAATCTCTGAGCTCCGATTGGCTGGCTGTTTCCAGCCAATAGGAGCTCAGAGATTGGCTGAGGTCAGTTCTTATTGGCTGATTGTTTCTTGCCAATAGGAGCTGAGGATTGGGCTGGGAGCAGGGAGATTGCATGAAGCCTCCAGCTCCCTTCAGAGCAAAAAGCTGCAGGGAGTGTGTTTTAAACCACAGCAGCTGCGTGTGTCTGAGGGTCCCAGTTGGGTGGCTCACGGGCTGGATCCGGCTCCTGGGCTATATTTTGCCTAGCCCTGGCCTAACTGCACTCACTTTAAGGGTGAAATTCACCCTTCTGCTGAGGGCTGACAGACAGCTAATGCACGAGGGTGAATCTCATGCTAAGTGAGTGGTCCCACATGCTGAGAGTGAGGAAGCTGCATAAACCAGACAGACAGGATTGCAACTCTAGGCTGTTGCACACGTGAAATATATTGTTTCAAATTCTGTTTAAAAGCTGTTTTATCATCCTCCAGACTCATGCTTATATACTGCAATTTTATAATCTAAATAAGGGTTTACATGTATTTACACTAAGCGTAAACAGCAATTACCGTTAAAGGCATTAATGATATATATACACAATGAACAACTAAACATTACTTTAAAAAGCCAGGGCCATTTAAAGGCAAATATGTCATTCAGAGAATGTCAGGGTTGTGAGGCAAGCTCTAGGAAAGAAAAAAAAAGCACTATTAAGCCTTAAGACACCTTTAGTGCAATGTGAGTGGGTACAATAGTTAAACATTCAGGAAGCAGACAGACTTGGTGGGCCCCTGGGCAAGGTGGGGGGAGGGCAGCTCCATGCTCCTGAAAGGCCGGGGCTCAGGCAGAAGGAGCAAGACTGGGAGCAGCCGGCCCTCAGCGCTGTCCAGATTGTGCCGCCTCATGGTCCCCCCCACCAGGCAGCCCTCAGAGCCACTCAGCGTGTGCTGCCTCGATCTCCAGGGGCAGTTTAAAGGGCCCAGGGCTGCAGCAGCAGCAGCCATGAGCCCTGGGCCCTTTTGAATCGTTGGACCCACAGGCACTTACCCCCTTAATTCCCCCCCCACACACACACCTCCCAGTTGATAGGCCTGCAAACATTAATTTATTTTATACTGTAGTGGGAAAGTACAGATTTTGGGCTCAGTCAGCTTCCATTTAAACCAACAGTAAGCTTCCCATTCACTTGAATAGGAGTCCTAATTCCTCCCCAGGTGAAAACATCTTATAGATGTGAATAGAAAAACATATCCTTTCTGCAGTGTCACCATCACCACCCCCCGAGAGAAAGGACAGCATTCTGTATTCCATTCTACAGGGAGTTCATGTGCTCAAAGTTGAGCAGGGTTACTGTTCCCTAAGGGGTGATGTATGGCCTTGGGAGCAAAACGAGGCACCAATCACTTGGGTTCAGTAAGCACCTCAACTGCAATTGTATCTAGCCCTGCCCTTTGCCCCTTTCCCACCCAGGCCAGCGACAGTATGGCCATAACTGTACTTCTCTTTGGTTTTTGATTCTGTAGCATTTGATACACAATTTGTGAATTAGAAACAAAAGGGGTTTGTGAAAACAGAAAAAACTAATTTCTCTGGAGTTATGTGCCCAAGTAGGCTTTCATGAAAGTGGGGGGGAGGGGGAACGGGACATTTCTCTGCAGTGGCATATAAACATAGGCCAAGATTGTAACAGGGTTCAAGAAAGAACTAGATACATTAATGGAGGTTAGGTCCATCAATGGCTATTGGCCAGGATGGGGAGGAATGGTGTCCCAAGCCTCTTTTTGTAAGAAGTTGGGAATGGGCGACAGGAGAGGGATCACTTGGTGAGTACCTCTTCTGTTCATTCCCTCTGGGGCATCTGGCATTGGCCATTGTCAGAAGACAGGATACTGGGCTAGATAGACCTTTGGTCTTTATATTGGACAAGATTTTCATCTGTACCCAAGGAGGAAGGACAACACAGAAAATGCTTCTGGGTCTATAATCCTGGGACTTATTCTGTACTGGTCTGTTTCCCTCAGGGCTGCTCTGAACTAGACCAGCTGTTGAGAACCCAAGGGGACTTTAACCACTGAGGTCTCCTTAAACCTAGGAAATTTCAGCTTCCCACATAGGTCAGCTATCAAGCCTCCTTGGCACAGCAACGTATGGCTATATTGGGAAGGACAATCTGGCCCACTACATTTACCAAACACAGCACCACTTTGAATTAGGGTAGGACAGGGCCTTTGACATGCTTGTGCAAGTTGTATAAAGAGCACTAGCATAGGTTCCGACTTCCCTTCCAGCCAAGTGGGGGTGGTCGACTGAAGCTTCCCCAGCCCTGCCCCTATTCTAGCCCTTCCCCAAAACCCCAACCTACCTCTTCTCTGCCTCCCCACCCCTCCGAGTGCACCACAACCCCACTCCTCCTCCTCCCTCCCTGAGCACCCCCAACACTGCAAAGCAGCTGTTTCACAGCAGGCAGGAGGTGCTGAGAGGGAAGGAAAGGAGTTGGTCAGCAGGGCTGCACATGGGCAGGAGGTGCTGGGGGAAAGGAAATACAGGAGGCATTTGGCTGTTGGTGGATGCTGAGCAAATGCTAATTTTTCCCCATGAGTGCTCTAGCCCCAGAGCACCCACGGAATCGGCGCCTATGACCACTGGTCAGTAGTACTGTATTTTTAAAACTATATAAAAAATGACAACAACATCCCCTAATACCTGAGTTATGATGCTGAGGTATCAACTAGTTCTTAGTAGGGATGTGAATGGGTAAGATGTTAACCAGTTACCTGATAAGCATCACCCTGGGTGATGCTTACTGGGTAACAGTTAACCAGCACCCAGGAGTGGCCTCCCACCCACACCAGGCTGTGGGCAGAAGGCTGCTCCAGCCTTGCTGGGCCCACTGCACTGTGGGTGAGGGTGGGAGCTGGCAGCCCCCGTGCCGCACAGGGCCAGGAGCCAGCAGAACTGTGAGGTGGAGGCTTTTCCAGCCAGGCTGGTGCAGTCCCCAGTCTAGGATCCCATTTAACTGGTTATCCAGTTAAACTTAACAGTTAACCCATTAACTAATTTAACAGGATTTTACATCTCTAGTTCACATGGAATTCATTTAAGAATACTTTGAGCAGAACTCTTTGTCCACTATTGGACAGAAAGACAATTATATCACAGGATTATATTTTATACTTGTTATGCTTTGATATTTAATTCAAGCCACAAACCGTTTTCAATTTTATGATAACTTCTGGAAACTTTTCAAAATTCTCACTATTTATATAGTATTTTAAAAAGCACCTTTACTCTGTTTATTAGTATGTGTGAAGGAACAGAATGAGATATACAAGATAGGAAAACTGGCAACATTTTTATATTTAGCCTGTTATCAAATCATCCTCTGTTTCTGTTTGAGCAAATAAAATTGTACACAAAATTCTCCATAAGCTACAGCATTGTTTACATTTCTATCCTTTATCCTACATATACGTGCAAGCGTGCAGAAAGTGGACTTAAAATTTGGTCCATTACTTATAAATGTATATATATAATTTCATGTTTCCCCATATTAAAATATTGTGTCAGAATTATAAGAGCTGTCTGAAATAATTTTAATACATTTTTAAATTGCAAAATGATCTTTTTTCAAATATAAAATTTCATGAAAAACTTGATTTTTCAACAATTTTCATTGTATTACTTTTTGGTCAATTTTTTTTTTAAAATTAAAAAAAATCTAATTTTTCATTTGCTAAAAACCAGGTTTGTGGCACACACATTGTGATTATTTTGTCAGTGAAAATTTAATTAAAAATGATAGAAAATAAATTAAAAAACAATAAAAAAACCCAGAACCATTTGAGCCCTTTAAAAAACTCAAAAAAATCCTTCAAAACTTTGGATTTGTAGTGATTTTTTTAAAACCACATATACTGACTATGATAGAACTAAGCCTCCCAATCCTCAAACATTTACATACAAGTAACTTCACACCATACATTTGAATAACTTGTGGTGTTAGTGAGTTCAGCTGGAATCTCCTGGGATCGGGCAGGCTTGGTAGACACACACACACACACACACACTCTCTCTCTCTCTCTCTCTCTCTCTCGGCTTTTCCATGGGAGCAAATGATCTGAGCCAATATGATTTCTCAATTAATACAAATATGAGGAAATACTACAGATGTGTTTCTCATGTACTGTACTGCTTCAGTGTAGTGAAAACTACACAATATGTTTTGTAATTCTGCACAGAGGACAAGTGAAAGAGACAATTCAGTAAGTTCTGCTTCTACATTCCAGAGGCTATTCCCCATTGTGGAAAGCAGCAGCCTTGTATATTTAAGGTTTTTTGTAAAATCCTCACATGTCGTGACAGCAATCTGTCCATTTTCCTCCTGTTTCGATTTCTACATTTCCCCATAACTGGTGAAGTTGTTCATATTCAAAGGCATAAAGATGACTGAATTTACATCAGAACTCTGGCTTCTCAGTACTGGGAACAGGGGAGCCGACAGCCTTGGTGGGTCTCTGGGAAGGGTGAGCGGGGGCTGGCGCCACGCTCCCAGAAGAGGCAGGGCAGGGGCAGCCAGCCCACTGTGCTGCCCAGAATACAGTATGCTTCCCCTTCCCCCAAGCCCTCAGAGCCGCATAGAGCATGTGGCGTGGTGCTCCAGCAACAATTTTAAGGGCCTCAGGACTCCAGCCACCACTACTGCCACAGTAGCAGCAGCAGCAGCCCCTTTGACTTGACAGGCCCTGGGGCTACTGCTCCCCTTTCCCTCATCAGCGGACCTGACTGGGAACAGAATTCATATTTTACCATGTATAACAGGGCAGACTATGAGGGCACTGTGCAAATAACTTAATACTCAAATTTGTGATCAATGTAGGCAATATGACAATGGTGGACAAACTGGGACCTGAGGGCTACATGTGGCCCATCAGATGGTTCTACATGCGGCCGGGAAGATGTGTTGTTTACCGTTGTTCATGCACAGGTTGCCAGATTCCACTGGTTTCCGTCTGTATCATTTCTTTTGTACCGGTATTACTACAGTGACACGCACATAAAGAAGGCAGGTGAATTAAGGTGCATGCAGATGGCACAGAACATTGACTCTGAGAGCCTGCTCTCTGCATCCAATCAAAGCGCTGCTATGGGTCACACCCCGCAAATTCTAGGTACACAAGCACAGCTAGAAAAGTACCCTATTCCAGGAGACCATCTTGGTTATGACAATCTTGCGTCCCATTGTGATGAAGGAGGGCCACTCATGCAGCCCATTCACTAGCTTGCCTATAGCTGCAATATAATGAAGAGTGCAGTCAGTGAATATCCTTTCCTTGGGACCTTTGGGCCATTTCTAATATTTTAGTCTGGAGATATCTGCGATGAGAGGTGACAGATGAACTCCTGATCCTTGTCCATTTAGCCCACTGCTCTAGGTGGCACAGTCTTCAAAAGGACTCTGTCTGAAAACCCTTGTTAGCTGACTATGGCAGTGTGATTGACACTAGTTTCACAGGAGGCCTACCTGGTTCCCACTAGCAGAGGAGAGCAAGAAATTAGAAAGGGGGAAAATACGAAGGCTTAGCCACAAGAGTAGCCTAATGTGCTTTTCTCCACACTAAAATACATTTTGTATCCAGTGCATGAAGATTGCAGTAGACCACAATGCTGGAAAACTGAAAGACGAGCAGGAAAAAAATGCCACCTCTGTTCTTATTAAAACCAAAGAAAACATTCACAGGTCAAACTGCAGATCTAGGATATCAAAGATTAAAGCAGTCAAATTACAGAAACACTGAAAGTAGCTGCAAAAAACACACTCCACAAATAGCTGCAGCAATGATGGAAACGTTTCATGGTACAGGTTGGACCTCCCCAGTGTAGCACCCTCGGGACCTGAGCTGTCCCGAACCAGGGAATGTCATTGCTCCCCTGTTGGCTGCTCCGCTCCCGGGCTCCTCTCCCTCAGGTTTCCTGCCCTGTTGTTGGTCCCACTAATGCTGGCCTGGCATGGGCTCCCTATCCTGCTGCCCACACACTGCCCCAAGGTCTTCCAGAGTTCCCGGCTGGGACAGCAAGGCTGCTGCCAGCTGTGCTGCCACTTGGTGTTCCCCAGGGTTCCTAGGCTGGCGCCACCTAGTTGCCGCCAGCCCCACTGCCGCTGGGGGTTCCATGGCTGAGATCTCCGGGCCACACCGCACTGCTGCAACGGCTGGCCCTGCTGCCACTGGGAACTCCCTAGGGTTCCCCAGTCAGGGCCACCTGCCCCTGCCAGCCCTGCTTCAGCTGTGGTTTCCACGGTCGGGCTGCCCAATCCGGACCTGCTGCCATCAGGGGTATCCTGGGGCTCCCAGCCGGGGCTGCCCAGTCACTGCTGGCCCTGCTGCTGTGAGGGGGGTGGAGAGGAGTTCCCTGCTGTCCGCCTGCCACCAGCAGTCCACTGCAGCTGGGGTTCCCCAGCTGGGGCCAGGATTCCCTGGCCACCTGATGCCAGGGGTTCCTTGGCTGGGGCAGGAGCTCCCACGGCCACCGCATGGCTCAGCTGGGGCTACCCATCCCCGCGTTCTCAACTGGCTCCTGCTCCCACCTCTGGGGCTCTTTGGTCCAGCAACATCCGTGGCCCTGTTGGACCATGGATGTTGGCAACCAGAGAGTCTCGGATTTGGGAGGTTCAACCTGTACAGAATTTCTGCCTTCTTTTCACAAAATAAATGTTATCAGAGTTACACATAAAGGGTCAAACTTGCAAAGCAACCTCTCACCCTGATCGCTATAAGCTGTATGTACAGTTTTACATACACAAACCAAAACACTCTTTATCTACATCATCTATAGAGAGAAAATTGAGGACAGAAATTAGGAGACCTTTCCCCATTTATAGAAAACAACCAACAGAGAAGACAAAAAGAAATGGTATGAGTATTGAACATAGATAAGTGTAAAGAAAGTTCAACAGTATTACCAAATTTTTAACTCCTAATTTCCAGGGATGGGGCTATCATCCTGTAAATTTACTCCAGGCAGGAGATCAACCTATAAATTCCAGTTCTACTATATTTTTCACTGCCATGACCTATACAGATAAACAGGGCTCGACAAATAATGTAATCTACTCGCCCGTGGCGAGGTAGATTACAACCCGGAAGAGCCGGCGCAGAGCGATCTGCGCATGCGTAGAACGCAGAACCGCACGAAACCGCGCGGCTGGCGAATGGGGCTCGCCACCGCTTGGGAAAGCCCTGCAGATAAATATATAGAGATTTATCCTAATACACAGAAATTTTATCTGTAAAGATGAGATTCAGGAAAGCATTCCTGTTCAGGACAGCACTAAAGCACATTTGTATCTTGAAGTCACTGATACTTGACTTAACATGCTTAAAATTATGCATGCACTTATGAGCTTTACTGAAGCAGGGCCTTACTGAATAAAAGGGGGCTTTTCATTAATAAAGGCAAACATTGGTTAGATCATCCTTTTAATGTTTATCCAAACTGGACTGACTGACATTTTGAGGCTCTGCCATTCCCAACAGTAAGAATGGCATTCTTAAGTTTATATGATACAGAAGAAATTAACTAAATTTCAACAACAGACACAATTTGCAGTTTATTCTAACAAAATGTATTTGTTTCACTGACAAGTTTTGTTATACTTGAAGCTTATCAAAATGTCCAAAACTAACAAGTATTAACAGAAAAAATATCTTGTTAACTTTAACGTAAGGGAATGTTGAAAAGAAGTAACAGATACTCAAATGCATTCACAGTGCATAAAATCTCTTAAAAATAAGTGTAAACATAAAATATCACACTGCATATTTGGCAAACAACTTTAACACCGCTATAGAATCAGCGCCCAACCTCAACCTATTCACAGGAAACTTTAAAATTCATATACCCTTACACTCTATGCATTTCACATATAAATGGTGAAATCTCACAAAATACTAACTTCACACACACAGATAACAGAACCAATCACATACCATCCCCAGTTCATCTGCTTGTTATTACCTGCACACCCCAATATTTTGCCTTTTACCCTTGCTGTTTTCTATCTACCCACAATGATCAAGTGATGACAACCTATCTCCATAACCCCCTTTTCAATGGCACAGATGACC
Organism: Rafetus swinhoei; assembly: GCA_019425775.1. NCBI lineage: Eukaryota > Metazoa > Chordata > Testudines > Trionychidae > Rafetus > Rafetus swinhoei. The sequence continues at coordinate 151,865,528 of CM033424.1, forward strand.
AATACACCTGTCCACCCTTTCTTTTCAGAATGAAAAATCTCATTATCCTTCCCTTTCCCCCTTTCCATTGATTCAGATGCAGATCACATGTCCATCTTCATCTAAATCATTCAACACACACACACACACACACACACACACACATAGGATTCCTAGCTCCCCTGCACAATTTATGGGGTTCTTATACATGGGAAGCTTTGAAATGTCATCAGCTCCTCAGGTTCCCTGTCCTGTTATGTGGAGGATGCCACACATGGCTCCCATAGGCCATGTGGCTGTTATAAAGCATGCATTGCTATATGAAACCACACAAGGTTTTGTAAATAAGTCTTTTAAGTCTGAAGTTTTACAATCAAGCTTCAAAGAGCCAGGTATTGTGTGTAAACATTTTAAAAAGAGTACTTTTAAGCCTCCACAATTTGTTAATGGCTTGACAAATCCCCTTCAATCTTAAAAAATTCCTACGTTCTCTGAAATTAAAATCCCAATGATTTCTTGTGTGAAAAGTCTTAAAATGAGTGAATATAGGAACTTGAATGGAAACCTGACTACAACTTTAACCAGTAAGCTCCTACTGATTAGATTCATATTAGGGTAATTTTTAAGAACCTTCAACTCAAAAATATCATCATCTCTGTATTTTGGTGAGTAAAAGAACAGCGTACTTTGGATTAACAAAAACCATTGCTACCAACATCCTTACAAGACTAACCACACTAGCATGGACTAGATCGCTAATCCTTTAGGGCCAAATACACATGCCTCTAGCACTGAGCTGAATGAAAAATCAATGTCATACTATTGGGTTTTTTTCAGCCTAAGTATCACAGTGCACTACAAAAGAACGAGTCTGATATGCCTAATTTGCAACCAGCCACCAGATGGCAAACTGTTCAAACACAGTAACCATCACAATTATACACCCTAATAGTTCAGAATTTTTTGTAGATATAACATATTCTTTTAAAATGCAAATTTCTGCAGGGATTTTTAAGGATATTTAACTACATAGATATTTTATCTCTCTATATATTAAAGAAAGTTTTTCCTACAGGGCAACAGAGTGACGTCATCATGTCACTATGTCGCCCTGCCTGCCCCAGCCTCAACAGAATCCCCAGAAGGGAAAGAGGCGGCCATGGCTCAGGATTCTCCTCCTCCTGCTTTAGGGGGTGCCTTGGGCTCCCCATTGGCCTCTGGTTCCCCTGAAGGAGGGCCAGGAGGCGGCAGCAGTGGGTCCTCGCTGCACTGAAGGCCCCCAACGCTCCGGGACCCAGCGGGGAACTGCTGCCTCCGGCTGCTCGGGCCAGGTGCACTGGGGCTGCAGTGTGCCTGGAGCTCCAGCCTGGAACCCTGCTCCCCCCCAGCAAGATTAGCACGCCAGCACTGGCTTCCTGTGGGGGAACGGCGAAAACCCCGAGGCTCCGTGCCAGAGGCCACTTGCGGAGAAGTGCACGTGCTGCTGTGGAGAGGGCTGGGTCCCCTCCCATCCCCACAGCACTGCACACGTTTCGCCGCAAGCCACCTCTGGCCTGGAGCCTCAGGGTTTTCTCCTCTCTCCACTCCCCCACAGGAAGCTGGTGCTGGAGCACCAATCTTGCTGGGGAAGGGCAGGATTCCAGGCTGGAGCTCCAGGCACGTGGCAGCCCCAGCGCACCTGGTGTGAGCAGCCAGAGGTGGCAGTTCCCCGCTGGGTCCTGGAGCATCAGGGCCCCCAATGCAGTGAGGAGCCGCTACTACCACCCCCACCGCCTCCTGCGTCAACCCCAGCCCTCCTCCGGTGGCTAGAGGGGGGCTGAGAAGCCAGGGTAGGCTGTGGCTAGGGGTGAAGTAGTGGGGCCGAATGGCCGGGGAGGGCAATGGGGGGCTAAGAGGAGGCCAAGGCTGGCTGCAGCCAGGAGTGGGGTGGCGAGAGCCTAGGGAAAAGCCGGGGAGAGGGACTGGGGGCCGAGAGTCCGGGGGGGAGTATGTGGGAGGGGGGGGTGCTGAGAGGCTGGGGCTGGCATGGTGGGAGAGCTGGGCTTTCTTATCCCCAAAGGCAGGGGGAACCGCCCCCTAGTAGGATAGTAAAAGGCTATTTTTAAGCCAGGAGGACAACAGTATGTTAGACAAACCATATGTCAATAATTACATATATTTAGTGGCAACAAAAACATTAGCAGCAGCAGGGCCAAGTAAAGTTGGCTATTTTCATCCAAACCAATTTTCCAAGCCAGAATCTTTGAGTAGCTAAAAACAACAGTTTATAAAAGAAGCTGGGTGCAGATTTAAGCCCTTACTCTGCAATGTACAATGCACAGATCTGTGGTGCTTGCAGAGACCTACACAACTTCAGTGGGGCTTTGCATGAGTACAGCAGTCCACTGGGGCACTGTAAATTGCAGGACTGGGGTCTTAATTAAGAACTGGCTGTTACTGCTCCATAATAAGCCCTCTGTGACTGTAACATCTGTGTCACCTGAAAATGTCCAGCCAGCTCTCTTCATACCTGGGAATGCTATAGAAATACATCAGAAGGCGAGCAAGCTCTGTGCTTGTGGAATGTTCACTTGACCAGATGGTATTTCTTGTGCAGACTTGCACCACCGCTCTGCCTCCCCGGTCTCTGCTTCCTAAGCAAGAAAAACACACAAAGAAAACCTTTTGAGAGAGCAGAACTCAGAATATGTGATTTAGAAGTAGGTGTGTCAGAAAAAAAAAACAAAGCAGAAACTCTTATATGTGAGAATTACAGTGATTTTTCATCCCCTGCATTTATCTTATTCTGCTGATTGTGATAGTAAGATTTCTTATAGAAGATCATTGTTATGTATTTAAATCTCTACTGGTGATTTTGATGGGAAAGAGCTCTAGCTGGTGTCACTTGGCTTGGCTCCATTGAATGGAGTTGGCAATTTACACCAGCTGACCCTAATATCTTCTAAAAATAACTTTTTCTATGGCAATCAATTTATCTTGAGAAATCTTTAAGAGGTCTGTGTTTATATACTGGGCATGTGTTTATTCTTCATTTATCATCAGGCACACTGTTATCTGTAATTACATACCACATAGAGAAAGGGCTCCAGATTGCAGTAATTCCTGGTTGATTTCAAGTAATTGGTTTGGTAACCTGTGGCAAAGGTCTCCAGGATTTGTAGACAGCAGCTCACTCTCACAGTGGAATAACCCAGGCAATGCATTTGTAATTGTGTTACACTCATCACCCTGGAAACTCTCTCTTGAGTCTATTACTGTTGAGTGCTGAGGAAAATCTGGCCAAATGAAAGACAATTCGTTAAAAAAAATTTCATTTCTGTGCATCTGAAAATTGCTCTTTAGACAGTATCCGAGCATGCATATATAGGCTCAAACAGAATAGAACAGACACAATCTAAAGATTACTTTAAAACAAATGAGAAGTTGTGAAGTTAAGCATCCAGAAGTTAGGAAATTCCAGAATGAAGGTTGCCTGACTGACCTGCGCGATACAGCCTAATTACATGATCACATAGTAATGTTTCCACCGCACTCCTGCTACTCTGCAAACTTGCTGAGGGTGCAATCCATCCCCTCATCCAGGTCATTAATGAAGATGTTAAATAAAACCGGCCCTAGAACCAATCCTTGGGCCACTCCACTTGAAACCAACTGCCAACCAGACATCAAGCCTCGATCACTACCCCGTTGGGTCCGACAGTCTAGCCAGGTTTCTATTCACCTTACAGTCCATTTATCCAATCCATATTTCCTTAACTTGCTGGCAAGAATATTGTGGGAGACCATATCAAAAGCTTTGCTAAAGTCAAGGTATATCATATTCACTGACTTCTCCACATCCACAGAGCCAGTTACCTCATCATAGAAGCTAATCAGATTGGTCAGGCATGACTTGCCCTTGATGAATCCATGTTGACTATTCCTGATCACATTCCCCTCTTCCAAGTGCTTCAAAATGGATTCCTTGAGGATCCCCCTCTATGATTTTTCCAGGGACTGAGGTAAGGCTGACTGGTCTGTAGTTCCCTGGATTGTCCTTCTTCCCTTTTTTGAAGATGGGCACTACATTTGCCTTTTTCCAATCAACCGGGATCTCTCCCGATCTCCACGAGTTTTCAAAGATCATGGCCAAAGGCTCTGCAATGACATCTGCCAACTCCCTCAGTACCCTCTGATGCATTAAATCCAGACCCAGGTATTTATGTATGTTTAGCTTTTCTAAATAGCTCTTAACCTGTTCTTTCTCCACCAAGGGCTGCCCACCTCCTTCCCACACTGCATTGCTTAGTGCAGTAGTGGGGGAGCTGACCTTGTCTGTGAAGACAGAGGCAAAAAAAAAAGCATTAAGTAGTACTTCAGCTTTTCCCACATCATCTGTCACTAGGTTACCTCCCTCATCCAGTAAGGGCCCCACACCCTCTCTGATCACCCTCTTATTGTTAACATACCTGTAGAAACCTTTCTTGTTACCCTTCACATATCTTGCTAGCTGCAATTCCAATTGTGCTTTTGCCTTCTGATTACTCCCCTGTATTCTCAACCAATATATTTATACTCCTCCCTAGTCATCTGTCCAAGTTTCCACTTCTTATAAGTTTCCTTTTTGTGTTTAAGGTCACCAAGGATTCCCCCAGTAAGCCAATCTGGTCACCTACCTAAAATAGAAAGAGACCTACCATGCCTCTTTCTATTTTACAATGTTTAATAGCAACAGAGAGAAAGTTCATAGTTCATTGTCCGACATCTCACATTTCAGAGATGTGAGCATCTCACAGTGGAGCACTCAAAAGTACAACCACAAGAAACAGGGAGAGATCAAAGTTTTCTCACTAGCAAAGGAAAACTCAGCTGGAAAATGGCTACTTTCAAACATCTGAAAGACTTATCAGCAACAAGAGAGAAAAAAATAGGAATTAAAAGCTATAAAAATATACAGTACTACAGTACTTGACATCCTCCCATGACACTTTACATTACTATATCATTATAGAAAACCCCCCAGTACTTTATGCTAGTGCTGCAAAATGAGCAACATTGAGTTAATTATGGAATCACATTCTTGGCACAATAAAGCAACAAATGGCAGTGTAGTTGATTCAATGCCAAACTAAAGCTGTGGCAAGGCACCTACTCAATTGTGAAGACAAGGAAGTGCTGTGTCGTGGCTATGGGCTTAGGACTTTGGAGATTGGGATGTTGTCCTTTGATTTTGCCAATTTACTTCCTGTGACCTTGAACATGATCACTATAGGTAGTGGGGGCGGCTGTCCTACTCTGGCCGGAAGGGGTTAAAGCAGGTGGGAGGGACCCTGTGGAGAGGCCCAGCCAATCAGCGAGAGGCTTGTAAGAAGTCCATCAGAGGGTGGCTTGCTGGAGCAGCCCTGTTATAATGAGCTAGTCAGCAGAGCAGAGGGTGGTTGGGTCCTGACCAAGGAGGATGCAGTAATGGCTCCCAGCGAAGGAGAAGCACCTTGGATAGAGCAGTGCTGGGCAGACTAAGGGGAGCTAGAGAGGGGAGTTGATACCTCCCAGGCTGTGGCCTTGATACAAGGGCCAAGTAAGTGCGAGGGGTCAGAGGGAGATGGCACAGGAAGCAAGAGGCAGTAGAGGGGAGTAAAGGAGGGCAAGACAAGGCTGCTACCAGAGGGTTCCTTGTCTGGGCCCCGGAGTAGTGGGTACTGGGTCCTCCCCCTTCCCCCTTGCACTGCATCTAGTCACCATTGGAGCGTGGCCTTGACAGACTGCAGCTTGCCCTGGAGGTGAGGGGCTAGACTTTGGCTGCAGTTGGCCATGGCAGCAGAGGGGAGACTGAGGGCTGGTGATAGCTCTAGAATGAGGTGAGAGATCAGAGTGTTGGGCACGGCTGGAAGGCAGTGTCCCTGAAGAAGACACTATGGTCCGGAGAGCAATACAGGCCCAGAGCTAAAGTGCGGCGAGAGCACAGAGCAGTGACAAGCAAGATGCTGGCCAGAAGAGGGCATCCTGCTGAGGACTGAGTTAATTCCCAGAGTGACCAACAGGAGGCAGCACGGCAGTGAATCCTGATCCCGTTACACTGTGACAAGTACTTTTTATTGTAACTAAAAAAAAAAAAAAAAGTAGCTTTAGGCAATCAGCACAACTATATGAGTGGGCCAGTTGCTCAGCTGGTATAAATCATCATAGACCTCTTTAACATTAACATAGCCACGCTGATTTCCAACACCTGGTTTATTTGGAAATGTTTTCTGACATTGGGACAGGCAGGTGGCTGCACTATCTCTGCAGGACTAGGCAGGGATATTAATGCTAAGAGTGCATTGTACTGAAAAGTACGGAAGTAAATAAAGGCCTGATGGTGCAAGGTGCTTGCACCCTCTCAGCGATGTCAGTGAAAGTGCACAGCACCTTGCAGGATTAGGCCCTGTGTTTTCAGAGGAACCACTAATCTGAAAGCAAGGCTTGGAACATAGATCTGTGGTTGAGAATAGTTTATAATGGCATCATTTCAATGCTTTCTGGGAGGTAACTGGTTGAAAGTACTTTATCTGCAGTGCTGCTCTCTTCCCCCAAAAAACACTTTGCTGAGAAAGTGTTTTCTTTCTTTCTCTCTCCCCAAACAAGTCTTCAGAATCTCTGCTGCCCCATGTGGGTTCTCCAGCCAAGCGGACCGATGCAAACTTGGAGAAAGGCAAAAAGGGTGATATTTCACTACGTCAGTTGCCATGTATTGCAACTGGAAAAATAGGCTAGGGAAAAAAATGCAAGAGGAGGCAGCCCTGCCCTGTTATCCTGAGGTAACAGAGTATTCCAGCTGACAGAGTAGATGCTTCATGAGGACAGATCTGTTCAGTCAGAGAATGAAGACAAGGCCAAAGATTCACTCTCCTGCCCCACTAGCAACTGAGGTAGATAGTAGCAGAAAATCTCCCAAACCAACTGGAAGGTGAGACGGAAGAGACTTCATCCTCTCCCTATGATGCTGGAACTACACAAGTTTTGCTACAGTCCTTGAGCATGAGTTCCCCATCCCTACCTGTCATGCAGCTGTGTAGTCTTCCATCTAAAGTAGGCTCTTACACTCAGAGGATTAAGTGACTTGATGCAGAGCCAGTTTATGTTGTCATCAGAGGCTGGCATGCTACTTAAGTTAGGCCAAGAATTGGCTTTTGAGTATCATTGTCAGCTTTTTGTTGCTTTTTAAACAGATCATGACTCTATAGCCTGGTGTAAACCATTAACCCTTGCTAGGATACCATTAATATATGTCACCATGACTCCAGATTTTGTCAGTTTACTCTTAGATATTAATTACAGTAAATTGTTCACTGAAAGAAAGACTAGTGAAACCCAATAGGCCTTATCATTTAAAGACTATCAAAACATTATAGCAGGGTGTTCCCAGTTTCAGTCCCCATGCTCCAAGTTTTCAAGACAATATTCTGCATTATCTTGTCAAGACAGTATCCTTGCATTATCTACTGATGTTTAATTCTTTAATGCCATGAGTTAAGTACTAATTCATGGCATTACAGAATTAAATAACATCAGTAGATTAACAGAATCTGGCAAACATCCATAGCAAATGCCCTGTTGGGAAGCTTGAAATCACTGGAGATTTGTCACCACACAAATTGGGATGAGAGGGGGAGGGCAGGAGAGGGAAAGGGAAGAACCTCTACCCAGATTAACCTCTCCAAAACTGGTGCAGAACTCAATATGCTAATAAAAGTTATACACTACAAACTCCCATTGACATGCCATGATACTGAGCAAGGAAAATATATTTAAAGAAGATTCTTGTCTTAGAAATTACCTGTTCAGTTCTTAAAAAATAAAATAAATTACAACTTCTGCATTTCCCTTACACCTGCAAGCATAACCTCTGAACTTTAAATGAGGGGGAAAATAAACTCTAACTCCCAGAAGCTGAATCTGCAACCTCGGTCACCTCTGTTGCCAATCTTAAAATCAGTTGACCATAACATGAAATTTTTTTTTAAAAGTTGAACTCCACACTGAAGTCAATACGAAATTTTACTTAAAAGATTATGGCATGTTCTGGCCCACTGACATTTTTATATTGTGTCTTGACATGTTTGAAGGTACAGTTAATATTATGATAAGTACATATTGCCTGAAATATAAGAACAAAGATAAGCTAGAGATGGGGGAGGAAAAAGGAAACAGAATTTGAAAGTTTCTCTGTTGTTTAAATGCCAAGTTGACGCAATTTTGTAAAAGTCTTTCAACAGCCATTAAAGATATGTTTCATACCATTTGTAATTCAGTACTACATTTGTTATAACTAACCACACACTTTCCGTTATTTGAAAAACAGACTCAGATAACTTAGTTTGGGAGGGCATAGGTTATGTTGGGATAATGACTGTTTCATTAGAAAAGTAGTATTCATGGTGCTCACAGGACTGCATCTCACAGCTATTTAACACTTACTTATCCATTGACAATTTGCATTTAAAGAAATAGTTGTGATTTTTTGTACTGATGCAAACCACATGGAAACAATTCATGTTGTTTATAATGTGTTAAATACAAAGTATAGAGGATCGATTCCAAATCTTCACTATATGTCCAGCATTTATGCTTTTGGTAACATCTGTAAAATTCCAATTGACTCCAAAGGCACTACATGGGATTAACTGATAGCAGAATTTCATAAGTGTTTGATCAGTTTTTTTAAAAGCAGAATATACAAAGCATTCTGAAAAGCATACCTTAAAGCAATGGAAATAAAACAAATTTACTTACTTAAAGTATTAAAAACAGTAATAAAATAGATGTGAAATAACAAAAACACTGATGTTACTACTATTTGTTCTTTAAAACTGAGCTTAGAAAGCAGAAAAAAGTAATTTTCTGTACAAAGTTTATATATGTTAAAGAAGGCAAGCTAAAGATTTATAAAAAATAAAAATTCATGTTTGATTTTGGTTTTTACCTTCACCCTCCTTGTTGCATTTGTTGCTTTTCACAGTAATGAATAAATGACCATTAAAGTCCAACTTCCCCAGTCTTAAAGCATGCCCATGTAAGAGGTTTTTAGGGTTTGCACTTGCTGAGCTATCTGAGAACAACCTTGGACTCTGATGCTTACCATGAAAACTCTTATGTGACCTATCTAAAGAAAGAGACCTTCTCGGTCCAGCCCTGCAATCTGCTCCTGAGAAAGTTTCATGAGGTGCAAGCAGTTTTTCTGAGGCCTGGGAACAATCTTCAGGCCTTCTGACCTCTCTTGTTTCCTCCTTTGGTGCAAGTCTATCTCCAAGAAGATCTTCCTTATGAATATGTTTCTCACAAGATTTGCTCTCAGAGATTCTCAAGTCCTCATTCGCATCATGTGAGTCCACTATCTGGTCTGAAGTTTCTTCTTCTGCAACTGACTCCTCTGAGCTGGAACCAAGATTCATTGGGTTTTGCAAAGCTTCTATGTATGACTTTCTAAACAAGCGTCTTGTCTCAAAATATGAAGAATCCCTGAGTTGTCGTCTTCTTGGACAAGGACTGCTCAAATCCGTGCTGAAAGTTATACTTTTGATACTGTTCTTTTTCTCCATTATAGGAGATAATGCTCCACCTCTAAATATCTCAGGTGTCATTTCAGGCGCAGCGGCCTGTGGTAAAATACTCTCTGTCATGCTGGAGCACTCCTCAGTCAGCGTACTGAGATTTATGCGCTCTCCTTTGCTCTCCTCAGCTGGGGTCCCAGGTAATTCTAATTCAGCCCTACTTTCTGCAGTATGAACTGGACTATACACTTCACTCCCTTGGTTTCCATGATTATCGGTAAGTGTTGCTTCGATGACAGTAGAGCCAGTATCATTGGAAGTGGAACTGTCATGTGAACTATTGCTCTCCATGGTCTGTGTCATTGTTTTCACATCAGTATTACTGCTGATTAACCGGGCAAGGAGAGGGCTACTGGAATAATTATGCAGGATTGTTTCAGCTGTTGGGACAAAAATAGGATTCGCTATGTTCTTCCAAGGAGTTCTATAGACTGCTGTTCCAGTGGTAAGTAAGCAGCTTTGCAAGGGAATGCTCTCCCTTTCACAATTTACATTTTCCAAAAATTCTGCTGTAAAAACACATCCATACATGGTTTCAGGTACAATAACTTCTTCTGTTCCTTGTCCATGTTGGGAGAGACACTTCAAAACTAGTTTTGCTGACTGTTTCCCAGCTGGAAGAATTTGTAAGTAGAAATCCCCTGGTTTCAGACGGACTCTGTGAAGAGAAGCTAACTGTACCACCACTTTTTCATGGATGCACAGTGGCCAGCCTTCGTGATAGAAAATAAGACCAGTGTATTTAGCCTGTAAGGAAAAAAGAAAGCAAAATGTCTGAGGAAAAATATCTTTATCTTGAACAACAGCATTTAGTTATAAATATAACATAATGGGGTCAAATTCTGCATCAGCAAGTACTCCATCACTGAGTTCCATGCAATTAGACAGGGTTATAAAAGGTCTTCATAACAATCATAACACAATGTAAGCTGTGTCTTAAGATGAGGTGATATCACTATTGTGCCTCTTCACACTAGAATAAACTATCAGTTTACTGTTACATCCCACGGTGCAGCCTAATCACATTAATAGAACTGATAATAGTTTCAGGAGAAGGCAGATCTCTTGGGTGTAGAAAAAAGGGCAGCAATAGATCACACACAGACAAGCAGATAACTTTGCCATTAGGAGCAAGCTTAAGATAAGCCACAAGGATAAAAACAGCAGCCAAGGGGAAGGGTTTGGATTTTTCAAGCTTTGCAGTAGCACCAACTACCTGTATATTTTTTGCACTTGAAATCAAACTAGTTCTGATTTTGTCCAAGTTGCAGGAAGTTTGAGAATAATCTAATCAGATATTGGAAAAAAAATAAGTAGGAAAACCTTCTGTGATAGCCTGCTTCTGGAACCCCAGCCCTTTCCTGCCCCCCTCCCACCCCACTCAACATACCCAAACCCTCTGTCCCCCTCTTATACCCACACCCCCTCCCAGATCTGGCACCCCAATCTCCTGCCCCAGATCACAATCCCCTCCTATCCTAGGTCACATCCCAAACACCTGCATTCCAGTCCCCTGCCCTAGGTCATAACTACCAGCTTCATCCCAGCTCCCTCCCAGACTCCAGTCTCCCTCCTGCACCCCAGACCCTTACCCCAAGCTCCCTTCTGCACCCAACCTCCATCCCAGACCCCGTATCTCTTCCATTAATATCATGGAAGAGTGCGGCCCTTGACCACTTTCCAAAATCTTGGAGTGGCTCCCCATCAAAAATTATTGCCCACCCCTGGTGTACACTATACACCTTTCATTGTTTGCAGATAAGTTCAGAATATTTGGAGAACAAGGTCCTTGCTTGAAACACCCTGTCTGCTTGCCAGGAATGGAATATTTCACGCTGTACAATCTCTTTCTTTGCCTATAGATCTCTAATGACAAATGACTCTTGCCATTTGGAATCACCACTGATCGTCATATATGCCCAACTGCCTTAAACATTCTAACTAATACCATAGGAACAGCAAATAACTTTTTAAAACCCTACAATAAGTTTATATAGGTGAAGGAGATGCACATTCCTCTTCCCCTTACTAAAAGTAAATGAACAGTATAGGTATGAAATATCGAGATGGAACGTTACCTCAGGCAAAAATGCACCTGCTGCAGAATTCGCCTACATCTGGGACTAACTAATACAGCATAAAACTGGCAGGGTCATAACATGCAGGCAGAATGCAAAGAAAGATTTAAGGACTGTTGCAGCTGTAAATAGGGTAATTTATACAAAATGTACTAACAGATAAGGTAGGCTCTGCATACTAGGGATGTAAAATTTTGATTATTTGGCTAATCGAATAGTCAATGCAATCTGCATCAACTATTCGATTAGTCGATAAGGGCACTTCTGCCCGAGGGCTACTGCTACACTTCAAAGGCAAAAGCGCTGTGGGGAGCATTGAGCCAGCAGGGGACTCGCTGGCTCCATGCTCCCCGCAGTGTTTCAAAGCCGACATCAGGCTCCATGTAGTATTTCAAAGCAGCAGCGCCGCATGGAGCCTGGGGTCAGTGGGGGGCTCCATATGGTGCTGCTGCTTTGAAACACTGCATGCAGCCCAGGCCAGCTGGGGACTCCCAGCTGTTCCTGGGCTGCATGCAGCATTTCAAAGTGGCAGCGCCACATGGAGCCCAGGGTCTGGCCCCAGGCTTCACACGGTGCTGCCAGTTGGAAGCACCCCCTCTTCTTTCCCCCACCTTGCTGTCTCTTTCTGATAAAAGCAGCAGTGGGGGGGAAGCGACTAGTTGACTAGCCTGTCAACTATCCGATAAGCATAGTCAATTAGTCCTTCACCTCCCTACTGCATAGTTCAAAAAAAGTTATTTTAAAATAATCCCACCCCACACAATATTCCTTCTATTTAATTTCTGATAACCTCCTTATTAGTGGTCACTAATGCTAACATACATATGACACAGTTTAGCTAATAAAAGAAATACTTTAGTGAAGTGATGAGGAGGGTGAATTCTTCTGTGAGGATCTAGATATTAAGGGAAGCTCCCCATTCCCACTAGCAGGGTGGTGACAGCTGTTTCCTTAGTACCATCACCCATGCCACAGACCCTAGGCAGAATTCATGGGAGGCAGCAGTGGTTAGAGACACGTAGCCCCACCTTCCAGCTGTAAATCTGCCAAGAATTTAAAGCAGTGTCTAGTTCTGGAGGATGGGGGGTAACCCGTGTCCTCCTTAAGGGTATCATATGAGGAAGACTCCACAAAAGGAATCTCAGTTTCCCTCCTTCCTGGCCTCCTCCTATTGTGCTTTGACGGTGTTATGTGATTTTGACCCCCATTCCTCTAAGAAAGAAACAGTTTCTCCTTTTCCGTCACTGGTAGTTTGTTCACACAAATGCCAGACTATACATTCAATCAGGGGCAGGAGGGGTGATAATTTACCCAAATTGAAAATAAGCAGCCGCCGTCATGATTTTTTCTGCCTCTATTTATTCCCCAGCTTTTATTCTAATCTAATTAGTCACTCTTCATGGCAAACACATTTGCAGCTTATTTCTTTTAGAATTCTGTAATAGTAAACTCAGTGTTTAAAATTCACGGTAACAGATGAAAATTACTAACAGCTTTAATTATCTGGAAGGAAGGCTTCGAGACAACAGTTCTGGTCCTTAATACTCTGTACTGTAATGTTATACAGTTTATGATGAAGCGATTTCATTTTAAAGTAAAAGTAGTATATTTGTGTAACAAGAGAAAAAGAAAAACAGGTCACAGAGACTAGTGTTATTTATGTCACCACAACCAAACAAAAGGTCTGTCAAAGACTTAGTGCAACATTCCTATTCTATAAATCTACTCATTTTGACAATCACTTCATTATTTTTAAGGGGAAAAAAAGAGAAGCTGAAGTTTGCAGTTTTATCCCATATGGTTTTTAACCAGGCAACATTCACTCGCGGAAAAAGAGCCTTTTTCCCAGCTCCACAGCTAATGACATTTTCAACAAATTGTGGAATTCCTCAGAGACCATGAAAGGTGACAAGAAGTTCAGAAGGAAGCCAGCCATCCAGAACTGGGTTTTAAAAACTATTTAGAAAAAAGATTTTCGAGCCACTTCCAAATCAGAGGGAAAACAATGCAGGCAGACTGACAATAAGATATTCTGGTCTAGTGGACATAAGAGGAAAGAAAAAGCTGAAGTGGGGAATGTTGGAAAGCAGCTCTCAATTGTTAGTGTGGTCAGCTTCACAAGATCTCTGAAATGGGCTGTCTTGAAACCAAAGAAACACGATTCCCTAAAAATCAATTAAAGAATGACCTCGATAGATTGCCTGCTGCTAAACATGGTAATGGCTGTTTCTCTAGCCATAATTCATACTTATTCACCCCCCAAAATATATTGTAATGTTACCAAGGAAATATAGTATCACTTCATATGGAAAATTCACCTGTAGAAACAGACTGTCCAGCAGGAGAGAAGGAATAACTATTTTCCCAAGAAACAAAGAACCACCGCTCCCCCCCCCCCCAAAAAAAAATAATACTGCTGCCATAATAATAGTCATCACAAAAATACGTCTGACACAGGACAGCCAACTGGAAAGAGATTGGTGAAATCCTGCCCACTGAAATCATTCAGGTTCATTTGTACTAAGTGTCTCAGTCCACACCAGAGAGGTGCAAAATGTAGGAAACTCTAGCATGTTGTGCACCAACTAAAAGTTCTCTAGTGCAAGTTAATGCAGTCTCATGGCAAACTGTACTACACAAACGTGAATGAGGAAACTTTTAGTGCATTCCAGCACGGTCCACACAGGCCAGTGAATGTGTAACATGCTAATGTGCGCTAGAAGTTTCACCCTTCTAAAGGAGACGAATGATCCATGCAAAACGAGCCCTTACTTCAGAGAACAAGGATTTCACCTGTTCACTCTAAGAGCAAATCATTAGGTAAACACTTTAAAATAATACATTACATGTAAAGGCAAAGTTTCAAGTACAATGCAGGCATCTCTTGGATTTCTTTGTTAATTTAAATATGGTAGAAGAAACCACAGAACCTCCATAAAACAGAAAAGCATCAGACTATCCGTGGTCTATAGCAAACTAAATGAAGCTACTTTAAAGAACCATTATCCATACCATGAACAGATGATACCTGGGATGCTGTGGCAGGTTCAGTCTGGCTTTCCACACTAGAGATGTAAAATCCCATTTAATTAGTTAACTGGTTAAATGTTAAGTTTAACTGGTTAACTGATTAAACGGGGATAGGTGGGAGGGCGGGCACTCCAGCCCGCCTACGCTGCAGCAACCCCCCCACCCACTGTGGCCAGGCTGAAATGGCTTCCCGCTGCTGGCAGAGGCTGCTCCAGCACGGCTGCCTCCAACCCCTTGTGGGGCTGCTGGCTCTCAGTCTGCATGGGCTGGGAGCTGGCAGCCCCACATGGGGGCCCAGTGCTACTGGAGCAGCCATTAGGGGTGATGCTTACCAGGTAACCAGTTATCTGTTACCATCCCTATTCCACATTGGATCTTAAAAACAGGTATTGGCAAGTGGAAGTGGATGTAGAAGACTGCTTTCACAGCAGGCCGAGGCCTGTGGTAACTTAAAAAGATGGCTTTTGGCTTGTGTAATGCACCAGTAACACACTGGAAAGCGCATTGCACAGCATGCCATTCTTAGCTTGTTATATCTATATGTTATTCTTAGCTTGTTATATCTATATGTTATCTGGGTACATAATAAAATTTTTTTAACATACATGTGATTAGCTCAGTGCTGTCAATTTGAAACAGAACCCAAAGAAACATGAATTATTTCAAAAAGAGAGAATTTATCTTGGGCATTCAAACAGCAAAGGGGGAATTTCCACGGACAAAGGAAACTAAGGCTGTCTAGAACTGGCCAACTCCCCAGATACTCTCAGATGGAGATGCCAACAGCAGCAGCAGCAGCAACAACAAAGAGTTGTGAATCATTCCTATAAGCTACAAAAGTCACAGCAGATTAAATCTGAGACCTAAATATTAAGTTTTCCCCCATCTCCTAAACCATATTTCATCTTAAACCTACAAGCTCTCCCCTTGTGACCACAAAGTTTTCACCGTGCTATTCTGAGGCACCTTCCCAGGTGTCAAGTGATTTTCTAGTCACACACTACTTTTGTATCAGGATCCTACCTGTGGGAAGCTTTAGTTGCTTTGAACTCTTTCTACCACCCCACACACATTGTTCCAATGGCTAAACCAGGAACATTTTGGCAAAATGTGGGGAGAGAGGAAACAGTCATCTCCTCCTGAGCGCACTCATCCCCTTGAGCAACTAATTCCTCGCTACCCTGCTTAGGACAGCATTTGCAATTAACTACCCAACAAAGCCATCTGGACAAGGCATCAGCATTACCATGCTTGTTCATGACCAGGCCTGTGTGAGACTGAAATCCTAGCACTGCAGTTTTTCCAAACACCTGGCAAGATGCCTCCAGGATTTCTGAATCTAAAGAGCTATTGCAGGAAAACATAGCCTGTCCTGACCACAAACTTCCTCCCATACAAATAGTGGTGAAAGGGTTCTACAGATGTAACCATTGCCAGAAATCCCTATTGGGTGGTGCATTAAGTTCTCTCCGGAAAAGATTTTTGCTATAATAAGCCACCACCTTAAGTTCTTTGGATTCCTATGTCAATACTGATCCCAGAACTAGCATCTGTGACCAGTATGAAAGGGGTTTTGAAACACACATAGGCCAAGACAAGCACAGTCACTAGAGCCTTTTTCAACTCTGAAAATGCTACATCGCACTCTGCTAACCACTGAAATGGTTTCCATTTCTCACCCAACCTACGAAATGCTCTTACCATATCAGCAAACACTCAAATAAGGCTTCAACGATAAAAGCAGAGTCCTACAAAACTCTGAACATTTGTGATGGACTGGGCAAAGGAGACTTGTCTGACTACTGTGCATGTCCCAGTACATTTCCCTCCTCTCTCTTCTGTTGTCCTTTGTTGTCAGTTTTTTCTTTTCTTCTCTCCTCTCATTTCTACTCCTGCTTTATTTTTGCTTTTATTTATTCATTCCATTGTAGGGCTTTTTTTGGTCACATAATTTGTCCCTAAAGCCCGAATTAGATTGGTAAGTGAAGAACAGCTTGCTTTCCTGGCACAATAAAAATAATTAATTATAGTAATAACCCTAATTTTAAAAACTTTCGTTTTTAAAATTCTAAATTCAGCTGCACCTAATAACCAGAAGCATAGATACAAAGCCCAGCCCTGCTTCAGAGTAACAAGATGATTTAGCTGCTACATTAATAAGCACTCTATAAATCAATGAAGCAAATAATTAATAAAATATAGGTGGTGGCATTTCTATCAACAGAGTAATAAAATGTTTTGCTCAGGGAAAAGATAATGAATAGTTTGTAAGTGGCAAACCACCTGTCCAGACTTGAGAGAGAGAAAGATCCCCTGGGCTTGCCTGTTATCTGCCTCAGTAACCACAAATCTAATGACTTAGTAAGCTCACTTAGTTAGGCACTAGACAACCACAAAGACTGTCTATTGCTCCAGGAAAGAGATTTCTATAATACAGAAGAAGTATTCACAGTGAAGTAGTCTTTGATAATATTAAATCAGAGAGAGAAATATCTCAACCAACAATATATGTCACGCTTGAAATCATACATATAAGAGCTACTTGCAATGGCAGTTCCTCAATGGATTTTCTCGTACCAATTAAAGTTTAGTGCTATCACAGTGCACTTTTAATTGGTGAATCTAAAAATGCTTTACAAAACAAGGTCACTATCACCATCTGAGGCACAGAACATTCATGTAACCTGAGCTTGGAATAGAATCCAAGTCTCCTGAGTCCCAACCCAGTGCTCTATCCACTAGGCCACATAATTACCACAGCAGAACTTTCATAAATGCAGGTTTGTTACAAACTCTGAATTTAGGTCAGGTGTGCTGAAGGGCATCACTGAGACTGCTGAATCTTTTGACCCAAACTTGGGCAGAATTCTGAGTGAACTTCAACTGTCTTATGGTTTTGGGTTGAAGCCATTAGAAATCCAGTGGGTTTGCCTGGTTTCATCTGGACACCAGGAAAAACCTGTCAGGGCACCAGGTAGACTTTGCTTCAAGCTCTGGGGTTGAACCTAGTAAAAGGGAGCAACTGAGATCCACATGACACAAAACCAGAAACCAGATTGGCAAGAGTCTTGGGAGTTTAAACAATACAGTTCTGATGCAAATGACTTATTTCCCAAACACCACTCTGAAAATGTAGCCCTGATTTTACTTGATCACTTTTTTCCCATAAGCCAATTATGATTTTCTTTTTCAATCCATTGTTTAAGAATTTGATCATATTCAGTGCCCCTCTGGGTAGACTGTAACTCCCTTTGACAGTTACCTGATTGTTACGTATTGGAAATACTTACATATATATTTTGTCTTGCCAATAAAAATAATTAAGTTTGAAATTATTTAGGTTTTGCAATTTTCACCTACCACTCCTGAACTTACTAATACAAGTTAGCTTCAGGGGGTAGCCGAGTTAGTCTGTACAGAAAAAACAACAAATGGTCTAGTAGCACTTTATAGACTAACAAAACATGTAGATGGTATCATGAGCTTTTGTGAGCGCAGCCCACTTCTTCAGATGAAAGTAAGTTAAACTATTATTACTACACACCTGCATCTGTTTATATGTTTCACAAACAGTAAAACAAATGTCGCTGGACTAAAAACAGGTTACTTTTCACCTCATTACCTTCATATAATGTTCTGGTTAATTCAGAAACAATCTGACATCTTCTGACTTACGCAAATCCAGAATCAGTTACTTGAGTTGCACATATGGGCACATTTGTCTTATATACAAGGAAATCAACAGTGCTGAAAACCATCTCTCCCTTTCTTCCCCTCATATGCACCAATGTATTTAAGATTCCATAAAAGCACTGAATTCAAGAACCCATGAAAATCTAGAAGGGCTAATTGATAGGTTCATAGATCACTGTCCCACAAGGAGCCAGGCAACTCCATAAGGCTGTCTTGGTGGAATTTCCTAGAGGATCCAGAGGGAGTTACTGTTGTTACAGTCAGGTTTGCGTTAGGTCGGAGTGACATGGGGAATGGCTGGTCTTCCTCTCCACATCTTCCTATATTCAGCAGAAGCACTGCCACAGAATGGCAGTCTGGGCACTTTGGAACTGTGCATTCATCCTTCCAAGGCCCACTTTGAGATTCCCTCTCTTTTGTGGCACCAGAGGAAAAGCTCTAGACTGCCAAAATTTAAGATAGAAAACACCTACTGCATTATTTAACTCCATGCCCAGACTCCATGTCTGTTCCCTACTACAGTATCTTCTACAGTGCTTTGTCCAGCCTCAGTTTAAAGGTCTCTAATTTGTTTTCTGAAGCAAGAACAGTTCATTTTTCTTGCATCTATCTAGGCTGTGAGGATTATGTTTTTAAACTGCCAGTGGATTCCGCTTCTCAGCACAGTAACTGGAAGTTATCAGCAAAAAAGGAGACAAGTTGGTAAGGAAAACGGTGAGAAGAAAGGCATTTTGTGGTTTGAAACCTCTGTCATTAAAGCAATGAATAACTGCATGCAGAATATAACATATTCAATGGTAAGAGAACTGTCCATTGTGCGACTACAACTAAACAGTCATTAAACCATTTATTCTGAGTGCTGCTGTGCTTCTATATTTTGGACAAATGGGATTATAAATCCTTCAGTGCCTTGTAAATTACAGCCTGAGGACTGTAAATCTTCAGGTCATTTCCTGAATAGTTGCATTCCTGAGAAACTTTGAGTTCACAAAGTATAAATGTAGGCAAAAATTCTCTTGCCTCTCACACCACCTTCACCCTGACAACTCAATCCTTCTCCCACTAAGTCAGCTGAAAAACTAACTTCAATAAAACCAGGACTGGACCCTGAAAACTTTAATAAGGCTGTTGTGACTCACATGTTTCTAGCAAAGAGCAGAGACCCCACATTTTGAAGAAATATTTTATCATTCAAAAGAGGTTGTAATTTCACATGACTGACTACTCCTTTAATGATCACCTCAGCTATTGTCTATCAGGCAAGGTCCCTCTTTATTATATCAGTTTCAAGTAACCATGAGATACTGAATCCATGTATTTCCCAGTGTGGTCTTCAAGTCGTCATTGTCAAGTCCAAGTCAAGTCTCAAGTCACTACAGTTCAAGTCTCAAGTCGAGTCTCGAGTCCCTAAAGTCACTTTTGAGTCAAGTCCCAAGTCGAGTTTCAAGTCTTAATTTAAAAAATGTCAAGTCACTTTTGTACAAGCCATCAATATCGGCATTTTCGGACAATTTTTTCACCAAGTCGAGTTAACAAAATTAGCAAGTCTCAAGTCGAGTCAACTAGGCGACTTAAGTCGGACTCGAGTTCAAGTCGTGGGACTCAAGTCAACAACTCTCGTATTTCCATAATCTGTCTCTGACACTGGACATTAATGATTCCAAATATAAATACTGTATCTCACAGATGTGGCTACTTTGATTCAAGTCTAAAACTTCCAAAACCCATGAAGCACCTTGCAGAACTGGTCCAAATGTTTACCAGAAAAGGACATAAGAAAAATGCGGAATTTAAGAACCTTACTATGGGACAAGCGGCGAGGAGTCCTGTGGCACCTTATAGACTAACCAAAGTGTTGGAGCATAAGCTTTCGTGGGCAAAGACCCACTTCGTTAGATGCATCTGACGAAGTGGGTCTTTGCCCACGAAAGCTTATGCTCCAACACTTTGGTTAGTCTATAAGGTGCCACAGGACTCCTCGCCGCTTTTGCAGATTCAGACTAACACGGCTACCCCTCTGATACTTACTATGGGACAGTTATCAAGGAATAGCAATTTTAATGAGTGTGAAGGCTCAAAGATTTGTTTCATATTTTCCATTTGTGGGGGGGATCAACCTGGTGACTTGGTTCATTTCAAACTCCTGGATGTAACTATTGTCTGATCAGCTAAAGCCATGGCAACGTTTGAAGCCTTTAAGTAGGATCATTTGGGGTGTAATACGGGGATCAGACATTCCCTTTTATTGCAATGAATAAAGCAGGAACAGTTTTTCTCAAGGACCTGAGTGAAAACTAGCAAGCATACTGGGGCAACAGAGAAGCATCTCTCCTGGAACTTAGCTATCTGCAGTCATTTTCTAATGGCCTTATCTGGGAAGGAAGAAAGAGGACAGACACCAGGATAAATCTGCTAATTCTAGTGCCTCTGCAGGCTGGGGAGAGCAGTACCTGCCAGAGAAGCCATAACTGGGTGGGTGCTTTACTCCTCAGACTCTCAGATCTCAGGAAGGAGTCCCTAGGTTGGCAGGATCTACATTCCTGTCATAGTTGAAGTCTGGAAGGGGACAAGTGGCCCATAGGAATCTTCACTCTTCCCTACACTAAGGCCAAGAAGGGAAGCTGCAGAAGGCTGGAGTAGGAAGGTGACATCATTTCCTTGCTTCTGATGATTTCCTGTCACTTCCCCCTGCATGGTCCACAGAAAGTGGAGAGTCAGTCTGGCAGTCCAGGCAAAAAGCAAGATGTGTGATCGCAGTCTCTTTAGCTCAGTCTGGTGATGACTAAGCTATACAGAGATAGAGGAGAATTGATTGTGTCTCCTAGTTAGGATCCAGTGCTATCCAGTAAGGGAGAGGTGGAAGAAATATCCAGCAGCTAAATATTTCTGGACTGTCAATTATGAACAGCGAGTTTTCCAAAGAGCACAGATATTCATGGTTTTCCACGAATTAATTATTTTATTTTCCCATCCCTCCTATCGGTCTAAACAGTGTGTTTGTGTCTCCACATTCCTCTAAAGTTCAGCAAAAGCAACAAAAAATTTAATCATCACTCTTTGCCCCATAGAATTCAAACATGAATTTTTAAACTACTCCTTTCTGAACTGGTGGCACCAAGATATGCAGAATTATGGCCGAAGGGCTCAGAAGCATTCTTACTGCCTGAGATCAAAGCAACTGGGAATGTTCAAGAAGAACATTTGAAAGGGGCACTGTGAACTCCTCCCAGTATCTGCTGCCATAAGCCCTTAGCACATCTCCATCCCATTTTGGCCTACTCTTTTGGGACTGTGCTGAGCTTACTGAGCATACTAGCTGGCCTGTCAGCTTCGTACTATAAGAAAGCCTAGGGGCCAGATATTCAGCTAACATAAAGAGGCATAGCTCCACTCTCTTCAATGGGACCACAACAATTTATACTAACGGAGGATCTGTTGTCAGTTTATATTTTGTACCTGATGCCTGTTTTCCTGCTCAGGTGTACCAAAAATGCCTTTTTGCAACTTATGCAGACCTACTCACGAAGGGAAAGCTGGAAATTTGCCATTTCACTTTAAAAGAACATAATGTACAAAGAAATTCAGCCTTGGTGCTCCAACAAGACCTAAACACCAGTACAAAGATCCAAATGCAGCAAATGACAGGAAAGCAATAGTAAGCAAAGGGTTAGCATTTGTTAGTATTGAATTAATAATCATTGCACCATTTGTATGCAAAGATGAGAGCTGTCAGAAGGGCTCAAGAAATGTGTCAAGTCTACAGAAGAAGGAAAAACTGAATTCAAGTAAATTCAAATGTCAATACTTTGGGATTGAGAATAAAAAGATAGGGAGCAGACATTTAAACCAGAATTGTTATGCTGGCAAGTGGTCTGTTTTTGGAATAGTGAAATGGGAAAACACAAGTAGAAAACCACTAATTAACTCCAGGAATACAGAAATACCAGGTGAAAGAAATAAAGCCAGACATTACTCAACAAAAATAATGCAAAGCGAAGTTAAGCACACCATGAAAGACGTAACAGGCTCAGCAAGACTACTGATAGTATGGAGCACTATTAAAGATAAAGTTGGGCTTCTGGCTATAATGAGGTCATGAAAAAATTATTTTTCTGTAACTACCATTTCAGTGTCAGCATAGGGTAAATCCACAGTACAAAGTAGGACACTGCAAAAAGTCAGTAACTGATAAAACTAGTGGAAGTGAGTTTGTGACACTGTGTGGTGTGATGGGGAAGGGAGATTCAAGTCTCAGCCAATGAGGAGCAAAATACATGATATGGGATTTTTTTTGTGACCCAGAGACACAAGTGTGTCATGAAGACAGAAAATGCAAAAGTAAAAAGCAACCCAGAAAACGACGAATGTAATAGCAAATGTATACTTTCTTCCCAATGGTGGCTTATCCGTTCCTGAAAGTATCTCTGATCTCCACATCTCCCACTTCCACCATGTAATATAAATTAGCCATTTTAACGAATGGAGATGCAATTATAAGACAAACTCTGCGCACATGCATGCACATGCATGTGCACATTTTCCTGTAAAGCAGAAGTAGTGTTCCCTCTAATTTTTTATGTCTGTGGGTGGAATTAGTTTTGTGATGTGCACCAACATGGAGGTGACGGATGACACATCACCTTCCTATTGGTGCACGTAACTGGATATATTCTGCGCATGGATGGTGTACAATGTGAGTGAGGCCAAGAGTTTGGGGGTGCTGGAGGGAACTCAGGGCTGGGAAGAGGGTAATGTTGTGGGGTGGTGAGGGCTCTGGCTGGGGATGAGTGGTCTGGGGCCCAGTCTGCCCTAGGGAGAGCAGGCTCCAAATCTCTCTCACCACAGAAGAAGAGAAGGTTGGGGAAGGTTCCCTCTTCCAGTGGCCCTTCAGAGGTCTGAAGGGCCATGCTCAAAACTGAGGAGGATTATTAGGCCTCATATACACACCCTTCCAGCAAATCATGGTCTCATTGGTGCCCCTAGTTCCCTGGAGCCTTAGGCTCACTGCAAGCTATATTCAACTGCATTTCCCTGCAGCGCTTGGTACATCTTTGGACCCACCACTCTTCACCACAAGAAGTTCACCAGGGCCTATGAACATTAGGTTTACAGGATATGGAGTCAAGAAGCCTACAAAGAGCCTAATAAAGCCAGCTGATAAGGAAGTGGGAAGGACAGTGCACAAAGACCTGATGGGACCTAGTAAGCTGCAGGAGACAGGAGGAAGAGCAGGGAATTGGTTCATCTTTCCTCACAAATGCTCACAGGCAGCCTGTGGCAAGGGCAATCAGTAAGGAATTCATCATTCCCTGTGAGTGGCCCTCTGGGCAACAATAGGAGAGGTGGGAGGATTTTTTGCTGACACACTTGTTAGCAGGATATTCAGGGAGATATCTCTGTATTAAGGTAGCAGTGTACGGAACGTAGATTTCCTTTCAAGAATGTTAAAATCAAATATAAATAAACAAAACACCATGTCAGAAACCCATAAAACAGAGTTCATTTTCCATATGAAATGATGGTTATCGTAGTCAAACTACATTAATTCTGCCCCTACAGTGATATCCTGAGAAACCCAGACTACTTTATCTACCCCATTACAGTTTCAGCTTTTCACTGACAACAAAAACTAGATACATTCATATACAGTCTGCAGAAAAAAAATTCAAATTCATGACAAAAACAGCCATTCCCCACTCTTCACTAAGGACCAAATCATAGTAAGATCTGAGTGTGTATTTGGAATCCTGTAAGATCTGGCCCTGTGATCTCACATGACAATGAATTAAAAATAAAAGGGGACTGACAGGGCACATTGCTCCTCCTCTGCTGAAAAGAGACTCTTAGCTCCTCTTCCTCCACAGCTGGTGTGATAAGAGCACCTTCCTACTATTTGTATTACCTTAAGCACTGCATGCCCAAACCGTTATCTAAATATCATTAGACACTGATCAAGGAAGGTTCTATAAAAACCTCCTTGGCTGTAAAATTATAGTACTTGCAACTTGCATGAAAAAAAAAGCAACACATTTATGTGGTGACAAAGGAGAACACTTCATATTGGAGACATGTGGGTATGCAGCCTGTTATAAAACCTAACAGTTTTTGTCATCTACTTTTGATGCTTCATCTGCAAAGGAGGGAAGGTGGTAGCCTGACATCTCTACAAGTGCAGAGTTAATGTAGTTTGGCTATTTATTTTAACTGGGAATTTGCATCATTTCAAATATTTGGGTTTCTTATAAGAGCAGCCTTAACTTTAAACTTCCAGAGTTACTCTGTGGGTTGGTGGGGGTGGGGGTGGGGGTGGGTGTTTGAGTGGGAGTGTGTGAGAGAGAGAGAGAGAGAGAGAAAGTATATATTCAGAACGGATACGTTCATGCCCACAATCTTCACCTTAGCAACCATTTTTTGTTAGGAATACTTCTGTTTAAGGCTCTTAAAAATTTGTTAAATGAAAGTTATTACCTATAGCAAAGCCACATAATAAAACACAAACAAAAAATGCAACACATTTCTAGGCGCTAAAATATATTTAAAAGAATGACCTATGTATAATTTTCCCATGTAATGGAAAAATACACACAAAACTCAGTGCCCAAAAAAACCCTACATCAAAACAAAATATGCTACAATAAAAACAAACAAAACCAAGTACATAAGCTATCCATTACTCAAGTCATATCTACTTTGGAGCACTTCCAATAACTAGCTAAGGAATGATTAAGCAGGATGGTGATTCAATTCCTTCCTCAGCTGTGAACAGAAGTCTACAGATACAGCTGTAACATAGCTTGACTGAAGGCAAGACATCATTAAGGGTGGGAAAAGCGGTCTATTAGTGATCTAATTCTCTACCTTCATCCTCAAAAGTACACTCTGACCTAGTGTCTGAACTCACCCTCCATTGGAGACTTGTCTTACAATAAACAACCTAAAATTCAGCTTAAGCCAACGTTTCCTGCCTATTGTCTGTTCTTGTTGGATCTCTTTGGTCTTAACTTCCTATCACCTCTGCCCTGAGAGATATTCCAGCCTTTCTAGTACCCTGGGAGAAGTTAATGAGCCACACTTGGTTCTATGATCATCCTCCAGGAGCATTGGTACGAACCAACACAACCCAGCTCCTTTCCTCAGGACTAGACCACCTGGCCAGTGGACTATCATGACCAACTGAAGCTGGTAATTATATGCCATCTGCAGAACTGTGTCTATGAGTGTGTGTATGTGTGGTGGATCATTTTAGTAGGCAGAGACAGTAAATGAATTCTGCCTTCACAATAAACATGGGATATTGCCTTACCCCCAAATAATATTCTGATAGTTCTATTTCTACAAGCGTAACAGAACAAAACCAGATAGGCAACAGCTCAGTTGGACAGCAACTTCGTAGATGTTATAGAAATGTAGGGCTGGAAGGGACCTCAAAAGATCATCTAAGTATAGGTGCCAACTCTGGGGATGCTCCAGGGCTGGAACACCCATGAGGAAAAGTTGATGGGTGCTGAGCACCCACCAGCAGCCCTCTTATCAGTTCACTCCTAACTCCCAACACTGCCCATCCATCATTTCCTCATGGGTCAGCACCTCCTCCTCCTCCTCCCTTCCACCACGATCAGCTGTCTGGTGACATTTGGGAGGTGAGGGGAAGGAGCAAGTATGCGGCACACTTGGGGGAGGGAGCAGAATTGGGCAGAAAGAGGCAGGATAGGGGTAGGATGGGGGCCCGAAGAAGTTACGTGGAAGTAGGGCTTTGGTGGAAAGGTTGGAGTGGGGGCAGGGCTGGGGGCAGAGCAAGGGGTCAAGCACCCCCTGGCACTTTTTGAAAGTCGATGTCTGCGTAATTTGCGCTTTCCTCAAGCTCTGAGGCAGGATTAAGTATTTGATACTCTTACCACTGTAAACACATCAGAACTGTAAATGAAACTACGCAGGTGGAAAAGACTACCCAGAGAAGAGACAACAATTAACAGTTTCTGAACATCTCAAACAGCATGTAACAATTTGGGAAAAATGAAAATCAGATTTCACCAATGTGTATATTACTAGTGCTGAAGAATGGGAAGGAAAAGGGGGAGTTCATTCCCATTCTGGAGGAATGGGTTCCTAAAATTCTGCCTTTGAATACTCCATTGCATGTCTGAAAGGAAGGCTAATCCAGACACCCAGTACCATTATTTTTCAGGTTGGTACCGCCATAATAAAGAGAAATTCCTGGCTGCTAGGCACCAAAAGAGATACTATTCAACTGATAAATCATTAAAACTTGGAGGATGGCATGACTGAACACAGAACAGGGGCAGATGAGAGCTGCATCTATGCAGCATGGTGTGGGACCAAACTGTGGATGTGGTGAGTTCATGCAAAGCTGCTCTCTGCTCTGGAATTGCATAGAGTATCTTTCCTCTACCATGCTCAAAACCCAGTGGTCTGAGGTGATCTGGGCCTAGGTATGGGAGAAGCAGGGCAATCAGTTGCCAAATGGGAAAGGATCAGGTGTGGGAACTGGTGCACCATCCTCCAGCACCCGTCCATCAGTTAATATTCTTTTCTCCTCCATCATGGACCTCACAGTGTTCACTAGGAATACAGTGAGCTCCGAGGAACTGCTGCAGACACAGAAGATAGTCAACAGGAGAGAGAGGTGTCTTATATGGAGTGTGCAGGGCCTGATAGGGTGCCTGTATTTGCCATTTGCCTGCAATGGCAGTTCTTCTGGGTCTTGACTCTCTAACAGCTGTATCACGTCGGAGAGGACAGCCAGGAGTGCTGAGACAGAATGTTAAGTCCTCTAAGTTTCCCTCCAATTGTCTGTCCAAAAATCCTCCTCCAGCGCTGGGGATGCCACGCCTCAGGACTTAAACCTCTACAGCCATTGACCCCAAATGGACTGTACAGCCTTAGCCAGCTCCATACTCCAGACACATCCCTGGCCAGGATTTTAGCCAGCTTGGAAAAGAAATGACATATCTGCTACAACAACAAAGAGTCCTGTGGCACCTTAAAGCGGGGAGGAGGGGACCTTTTCTGGGTCCAGGGCCACTGACCGACAGAAAAATCAGTCAGGGCCACACAAAAAAGCAAAAAACATACAAAAAACCCTTCACTGACATGTTGCCCTGACTGAGAAGAGTAAAGACACTCCCCCCACATTCCCCTTGCACACCAGAGCCTAGGAGGGTCCAGCCTAGTAGATTTTGTGCACTCCAGCTCTGTGGTAAGGCAGCAGGTGGGCTGGAGTGCCAGCATAAGATCCCCAATGCAGGGCGCCATGAGCCTAAGGGGCTGGATCCAGGCAAGCCAGAGGTCGCATCCAGCCCCTGGGCCTGAGGTTCCCCACTCCTGCCTGAAAGGCTAACAGATTTATTTGGGCACCCACGAAAGCTTATGCCCAAATAAATCTGTCTTTAAGGTGCCACAGGACTCCTTGTTGTTTTTCCAGTTACAGATTAACACGGCTACCCCTCTGAGGCTTCTTTGCTATAGTATCTGCTCCTTTAAAAAAAAAAAAAAAAAAAAAGATACCTTCCAGACACACACATTTTTTGTTATTGCAAGTGTTTGATCTTGGTTCTCTATCATTTCTGAGCCTGCACTGGAGTATTTAAAATTATCAGCGGTTAAAAAGAACACCATGTTTTCTTTCCAAAATTTTGCTATCAACAACTTCTGTAGATTGCAACTAGTTTCCTGTTCATGTTTCGCAAGTTAACTTCTTTTTCAGACACAGTTTTTAAAAGATTGGTAAATAATTCTCTTTCACCATTCTCTTTGGTACCTTCACAATTTGCATTGTTCCATGATTATCCAAAATTTTATTTGCTAGACTTAAAGAGTTCTCTAGTTCAGAGATTAAATTCCATCTTATCTTTTTTCCCAAGTTAGGAACAAAGGGGGCCTCTGTTTTGCCAGAGCAGCTATACTTACACAGGTTTCTTGCTGAATCCACTGTAAGACTCTCTTGGCAGGGACAAGAAAATCAATTAGGCACCTGAGGCCATCTCCTCGATACAGCTTTTCAACTATGCTGAAAAGTTGCCACAGGACAGTGGCAGCTGTGGCCTCGAAAGGAGGGTATAATGCAGAGAGAGTGTTCTGGATGCAGGTGTCAAGGGACTCAGAGTCCTGGAATAAAAAGCAAAATGACAGCAACTTGTGAGAATCACACGTCTAACTGTAAACAAAACACTTTAAAACTTCCATCTATTTATTTCATGGCATACACACTGGTGTTTTAGCCATTCTTAAAATCATAGTCCAAACTTCTGTAATTTGAACTCCATTCAGCTCTGTTTAAACTACAATGAAGTTCAACATTTCTTAGAATCAGATTTAATTGAAACATCTTCATACAACAAATTCAGCCATTCATCCAAAACCTGAAATGTTGGCACACTAAGCAGCAGACAAAGTATATTTCTTAATGATTCTATGAGCTATAGTCTCTATCCTGAAATCATGTTTTGCAAAAACTCGCAGTTAGGCTCGGAAACACATTTTTAAACATATTTGTGGTAAACAGAACGGATAACAGCATCCATAAAGTGACATACACATATGTCACTTATATCACAGAGAGAGAGAGAGATCATGACATTACATTTAAAATGAACAAAGCTGAAACATGACTGTATGTTTATATCATAGTATAAACACGATGATAGCAACTCTCTAATAGTTCTCTGTGGAATGCTTGTATGTAGTGAAAGAATGCTCTTCTTTTAAGAATCTCAGTACATATACAAGAATGTTCTTTTTAAGGTACAAAATTTCCTGAGGAAATAGCTCACCTACCATTTCTGGTGGAAATAACAAAGCCTGGATTCAAACAAAGATTCAGTTTCAAAAGGGGGTACCCACAATGAAAATATAGCCGGGGGAAGACAACTGTCCTCTTTTGGAGTTGCAGCCAGATCTATAGATGAGGCCTCTCAATCCCACAGTTTCTTCTGTTATTGGACTGGCAAGGAGACCCCACTCCCACGTTGGGGTAACAGGGAAGACAGCATTTTCACCCTATGTCCTGCCCTGGTTTGGGGAGTCTCTCCCAGCTTTTGGGAGTGCAGCTAACGAGCTGTGGTGCAAGCACTGACTACTGCTGCTGAGGAAGGCCTCAGTTCTTATGTGCTACAAGCACAGAACCTGTCCAGACTGTGGGACTCCATATGGGTTGCTGAACATGCCTGGCAGTGCAATGCTCTTCCTCTAGCTTGGGTGGAAGGGGGCTTCTTTAAACGGTATTTTTAATCCTTGCCTGGCTGCTTTTCTAACCACAACTCCACCAGTTTGTTCCCCTAATTTTGCCCCTTTGCCTAGCTTCAGCTAACACTGCCAAATTTCTGCAGCACTTTTGGCCCTATCGTGATCCTGATAAGCCAATGCCTTTGTACACAGACAGATTCGAACCCTATTCTGCTTGAGTTGGTGCACATTTTCTCACTTGGCAATATTGTTCTGAAAACAGGATTTTGTCCTGTGCAATGAAGTTTTACCATGGAGAATTCTTGACAATATAGCCCACAGAAACTAGAAAATTGGTACATAGGTATGAAAAATCTTGACATTAAGGGGGAAATATGTAGATGACTCCCACATTTTTGCATAAATAATTAGTGTAGACAATATACATGATTTTTTGCTATAAAATGAACTGCTGCTAGAACGAACAATTCTACAGTGTGCATATTTGCACGTACAAAACGTATACATCCATATACAAAAAGTTACATATTACCCATGGATTCAGAAGGGACTCCATAGTCAAAAAATGAATGATAATTCCTATTCTAAGCCCAAATTTGGACTGCTGCTTTCTCCAAAAATCTTTTGGCATGATATTTCTCATGCTTAGTCTCAGCAGTGTGGATTAAGGATGTAAGCAAGTACCTGAGTTGACTACTTGTTCCCCCACACCTTGCTGCCTCTGTATCAAGCGGAGGAAGCAGGAGCCGGTGCTAGGGGGAAACCATCTCCATTGTGCCACCTGCCCCACCCAGCGCTGCTGTGTCTATCAGAAGCAGCATTGCAGGGTAGGGCAAGAGAGGCTGCCACGAAGCATCCTCTGCACACAGTGGCTGGGGCTGGCCACGAACAAGGGCAGCTGCAGGAGCAGCCTCTGCCCACAGCCAGCCACCTGTCACGGACGGGCATTGCTCCAGCAACAGCCCCTGTCCACTTGGGGACCCAGCTCCCTGCTGGGACGCTCCCCTGGATAGGGGCTGCTGGACCTGGTGCAAGCTTGGATTGAGGAAGCCCAGCTCAGTTGTGGCTCATGCTCGGTCTGGGACCTACCCTCACTGTGACGCTGGATTTTAAATGTAATAGGAGCTGGGCTGCCTGCGTGCCCAGCTCTTATTACATTTCATCTGCAGAGGCGCAGCAGCCTTCCTTTATTGACTAATCATGTAGTCGATAAAAATGTTATCGACTACACAATTAGTGGATTACACGCCTCTTAATATCCTTAGTGTGGATTTTTATTTGCTATTTAAGGTATGTATTATATTAATTTTGAATATCAGAAATGGGTTCAACAAGACATTTTTTTATATGAGGTTTTGAGAAACAACTACTCTTTCTTCCTGGAGAAAGAGTTCTGTTTGAAACATTTCTAGATCATCTCAAAAACTGGAAATAAACTCACTAAATAAACTTGGACTACAATGATCTGAAAATGAAGGAAATGTATGAAAGCTGAGGGGTACTGAATATATTTGCACTTGTTTAATACTGCTCACCAAAGTGAGCTTATTTTTACAGCTGGGAATTTGGAGCCTAATAACACATTTGTAACCATAGCTTTGTGCATTCCATGATTCTTCAGCCGCAGAATTTGCCTTGGTATCCTGCCTGGAATACAGAGTTGTGTTTCAGAATCAAAACAGTCTACAATAAAAGTCACATTTCTAGCTGATTTGGTAATGAAAGCAACAGTGTAAACTGCGGCAGTGTTTTTCTGAGTTTTCAGTCTGAAGCAATAGCTCAGTGTGCCATGAACTGCATTTGTTCATCTTGGTGCATTATAGGTCAATGAGGTTAAAGATTTCACTACTAATCATTTTTGAGGAAAGAGTGTCAACTTGTTAACCTTTCCACTCAAATCCTCTGCAAGTACCTTATCTGTTATGCCATCACTGGGGGCACACCTAGAGGCATGGCGTCTCAGACAACTGTTGTGTCAGCCCTTAGAAGATGCCCTGCTGTGCCCTTACACAACAGAGTGCAAGGACCACAACTATGGTTGGCTCCTGGAGAGAGGGAGAAAAGTAGAAAAAAGGTTCATCCACCCACACAAAGGACAACCACTGTTTGGCATATGAGGATGTGTGACAGGCAGAGGGTAGGTGAAGGAATATGTCCATGTCAAACTATGAATTCCATGTTGTGAATGTCATAGTGTATTTCAATCTCCATTTTGAATGTAACATTCAGTATTGCTGTAGAGCTCCTATTTTATAGCAAGGACTTGACCCTTACTGGTCTACCAAGCTATAATATTCAGGCTATGAAAAATGTATGTGCAATGTAGTTAGATTGACCTATCCCGGCCCCCGTAAATGAAACTGAATTCCTCTGTCAACTTGGTGACCACCTCTCGAAGAGGTGGGTTTACCACAGTGATGGAAAAACCCCTTCAAATGCTATAAGTGTCTATGCTACAGCGCTGTAACTGCAGTGCTGAGCTGTGCCACTGTAGTATAGGTGCCATATACATATCCAGTGGAGGGGCTATTTCTGGAAAGTTACTATGGAGGAATTGAGGGCTCTCAATACTGAATGGCTCTAACCGAAGAGAATAATAGATTTTCTATGAGGAAGTCCATCGACTTGAAGAAGCCTCTACCCAGAAGTCAAAAGGTGTGCTGAAGCCTGTAAATCTCCCCACAGATCCCATGGACAGAACAGAGAACACACAGGGCCGGCCCGAGCCATTTGTGCGCCCCGGGCCCCAGGAGCATGGCGCCACCCCCGGCCCTCCGGCGCATGCGCGGCCCCACCCCCAGGCACCCGGCGCATGAGCGGCAGCCCCATACAATGGGGTGCCCCGGGCGGTAGCCTGGTCAGCCCGTAGCTTGGGCTGGCTCTGAGGACACAGGATGTCTTAAAAGAGGACAGCACGTTTGTTGGTGACTTAAAAGTTTGTCTGTACTACAAAATTAGGTTGACAATGTAGGTCGGCCTACAGCTACTGTAGTAATTCAATCAGTGGTTGGCATGCCCTCCTTCTGCCAATAATGCACGCCCTCATCAGCAGCACTTGCACCAATCGACCTGGGGCATTCTGGAGCACTGACAGCTGCATGGGACACACAGATGGAACCTCCCACCCACTATGGACCAACAGCTAGAGCTGTGAACCCAAGATGGGGCTTAGTTTCACAGTATGGAGACATTCTTGTGAGTTTCACTGCTGCTTCTGGCTCAGAGCAGCAGCACACAGCTGCATCCAGGAAACAGACAAGAAAGCCAATTTCACTGCTGATAGGTTCAGTGCTGTCATATTGAGCCCTGCACTAGGCTCTCAGCTGAGGGGAAAGGGGCAGCTGTGAGTCTACTGATGAGCTCAATTCTCGGCATGGAGCCTAAGAGCCATGAAAATGACACTCTTGTCAGTTTCATGGATCCAGCTATGATCTCCCTGGGGCTTCACTGATCCACTGCTCTGAGCCAGAGGCAGATGTGAAACCGACAAGAATGACACATAATAGCCAATGTAAATAATGCAGTATCTACATGGACTCAGTCATCCTAACTACATCAACCTAAGTGCTGTGCCTGCCATGGCGGTGGGGTTGTGTCGGCAGAGTAGGTCACTTACTTTGGTGGAAGCAGCATTCTTGTGTAAATGCTGATATAATTAGGTCAACATAAGCTGCCTTACAGTGACATGACTCTGTAGGCTAGATCAAGTCTTATCCACACTCCTATGTCATCGAGTGACACCCTTTGGGACCATGGAGTCCCATGAAGCACTGTAGCCTGGGGGTTCAGCGCTCATCAGTCCAGCACACCTGCACACAACCAGGCAGAATTTTGGCACAATCTCAGTGGGGAAGCTATTATCAAGACCGTGCAATGCATGTAGTTCCTGACAAAGCTTTTTTCAAAGTGTTTAATAATTATATTCTGGCGCAGCAACACAGCCAACAAAGAAGACCGCACACGTTCAACAACTCATCAATCACCTTAAGCATCAGAACACTCTTTGTTTAGAAAGACCATTTGGCCAAGACTCTGTGTTACCCTTTTTAAAGAAGCATCAAGACATGTCAAACGTCCAACTCAAGATGGTGCGAAAATAGTTTGATGTAATTCTCTTTCTGCTTCTCATTTCAATTCAACGAGACTTTACAGACCAACAATACAATGCCACTGCATGTGCTGCGTTGCAGGATCAGCACTCAACAGCTATGACCCTAAGTCCTGGTGAGAATTTGAAGCTACAGGCTTTATATTTGGGAGCAACAGCAGCCCTGGATTTAGTGCTATACAATGTATATTGTAGCTTAACCCATATAGTTTTTTTTTAAAAAAAAAGGTAATTTCCATAGTTGAAAGGCAAATGAAAGCTTATCAGCAGTTCCAGAATTCCTACTCTGGTGAGTGTTCTGCCTACCAACCATTCTATCCTGTAACCATCCTGAGACTGTTAACATCCCAGTTTGGATTAGTTGCCGTTTATTTTAAAAACCAGATCAGAGCAATACCAAAAAGGCTGAGCAAATACCAGTTAGGGTAAATAAAGGTGTTAACTATGTACAGGTAACTATATGTTTTACAATGTAACACCGTGCCATAATTGGGTAGAATTATAGCAGGTGCCCTGGTACTTTAAAAACAGTTCTTAACTCCATTATCTCATTTTTTTCAGTCACCAGTCTAGTCCAATGAAGGTAAGAGAAATGGAAAGAGGACACAGCAGAAAAAGAAAAGGGATATGAAGACAAACACAATCAACTGGCATAGAAGGAAAATATAACAAAATAAAAACAAAACAAATAATTTTAGACAAAAAAAAAAAATCTGTTAAAGGGTACAAAGACTCGGGCTTCTTACTAGATTGTAAAACTCTCATGAAGGCAGAGTCTAATCACATACCAAACACAACAAAATGAGATGATACTGTAAGAGTCTGGAAAATGTTTGAAGTTCTACATGTCCATATAATCCTTATCAACACACACAGAGTAACAGACAGTAGTGTCGTATCACTGGCACTACTGCACATTACTGAGAAACAATAAATCCCACCCTCCCTAAAAGGTTTGCATATTATAACCATGCAAATTGCTAACAAACTGAAAAGAGCACTTTTTTAATCCCCATGTTTGTGTGCAGTTTACATTGTTGCAATCTGTTCAGACACAGTTAATTTGTTTACCTGTTTTATCTGAGCTGCGTACCGGATGTGCAGTAGCACACCCTGCAATATAAGAGCCCAAGAGAGTAGTTTAACACATTACTGAGGAATGTGCTCAGACTGTAAAGCATTTCATAAAACTGGTTGACTCAGTGAGAATCAACCTCTGCTCTCAAGCCACATACACTTCTGAGGGCTATCAACCTGTCTGGTGCTTTCTTGGCTTACTTTGCAAGGATCAGGCACAGTGAGTAGAGATCATTGCACCTGGAGAGATGCTTTGTTAGCAGGTGCCGATCCCTCTGAGAGATGCTAAATGAGACCTGCTGATTCATTTTTCCATTTGGTTTGACTGTTCTTTGAGTAGAAGGTAGGGATGTAAGCGACTAGTCGAGTCACTGCTCGACTACTTGCTCCATGCCCTCCCCTGGTGCCTCTGTATCAGAGGCAACAAAGTGTGGGGAGAAACAGGAGCCGGTGCTGGGGGGAGCCGGCTTAAAAGCTGATTCCCCCAGCACAATCTCCACAGAACGGGGAAGGGGGAGCAAGGGAGGTAGAGGCACAGCAGTCCGGGACCTGGCATGAGCCGGGACTGCTTGAGTTTATATTGTTTATTTTGCATTAATTTGTAAATAAAGCCATGCCCTAGGAAAGGGGGTGAGCATGTGAACTTTATTTTAGTGCCAACTGAGAAGGCCACCTGTAGGCGTATGGCTGCAGGAACTGTCTATACCATACCATACATGCTACACAATGCAGTAAATGTTGGGCAACTGGACTGGGGATGTGGGGACCATTGAAGCACTCTGTTCTCCCCATGGAGTTATCAGTGTCTCTCCTCTTTCAGAGCAAGAGAAATGAGTCTCTCTTGGTACCAAACAGGCAGCCCCGAGAGATGCGGAAGAGGAAGACCATGATTCAAAATGTATTCTAAACTAGCATCTACAGTCACCTGCAAGGAGATGTGTGCTGCACTCTAGGGAGCATTCATTATCTTCTTCCGTCTTTCTTTCTATATATTTTAGAAATCTGCCTCCATCTAGCTGTCTGTGAGTCTGTTTGTTCAAGAATGTCTCCTAAACGGTAAGAGCGAGGACCACCAAATTTGGTATTAAGATTCCACCTCTCCTAACTTAAAGCAAGGCCAGAATTTGGTTGTGCCAAGATATTGGGATGTGCCTGGAATTGGAATGTTTCCTCATAACATGGAAAGGGAAGAGTGTGGTACAAGGGAGATACACTACAGAATGACCACAGGGGGCGCAAAAAGGGGCCAGAGATAAGGACAGAGACAGCTATAATCCCATTGGACCAGCGGGGGCAGGGATGGACAAAGGGACAGCTATCTACTATCTATTTCAGAGAGGATGTCTGTTTGTATGTCTGTCTGTTTTCCATACAGGGGACATTCCCCTCCTCTGGCTGTGCCTGCTGCAGTGGCCATGGACAGGCACTTTTCACCTGGCCACAAGCTCCTGTACTGAGAAAGGGCTGGGGTTGTCCTCTTTTCCCAGGGCAGCCTGCACAGTGAACCCCTCATCCCCAGCCCCGCTGCAGAACATTGATTTAAATAAAGAAAAGCGAAACTTATTTGAGTCAAGGACCCAAGCAAAGGCAGGTAAGTCTTCTAGTACAGTAAACTTCTGATAATCCGGCACCTTTAGGATCCAGGGGGTGCCGGATTATTAGATATGCCGGACTATTGGAAGGGGGGGCTATGAGGGGTCTGGGGGGATGCCACCCCAGACCCTCGTAGCCCCTTCCGATAGTCGGCTCTGGCGTCCCGATTCAGCTGCTGCTGGTCAGTTTCAGCAGCGGCTGAATCGGGACACCTGCGGCTGAAACAGCTGGGGTGCTGCCGGGTTGGTCGATGGCGCCGCCCCTCGGCGCTGAGACCAACCCGGCAGCACCCAGCTGCTCTTGGGGCGCCTGGGACAGAGCAGCTGGGGTGCTGCCGGGTTGGTCCCGCAGCGCGCGGCGCGCTAGGACCAACCCGGCAGCACCAGCTGCTCTGCCCAGGCCTCGATGCAGCCACTGCTGAAACCGACCAGCGGCTGACCAGAATGGTCAGTTTCAGCAGCGGCTGAATCGGGGGCGCCTGGGGCAGAGCAGCTGGGGTGCTGCGGGTTGGTCCGTGGCGCGCCCCTCGGCGCTGCGGGACCAACCCGGCAGCACCCCGGCTGCTCTGGCGTCCCCAGCGTCCCAGCTGGTGCTGCGGGTTGGTCCGCGCGCGGCGCTACGGGACCAACCGGCAGCTGCTCTGCCCCCGGCTTCCCTGATTCAGCTGCTGGTCAGTTTCAGCAGTGGCTGAATCGGGGAAGCTGGGCACAGAGCAGCTCCAATTGTCCGGCTGCCCGGAGCACTTCCGGGTTCCCGATGGTGCCAGACCATCAGGAGTGCCAGAGCATTGGATGCTGGACCAATGGAGTTTTACTGTAGATTGCTATGGGAGAGCAGACAATGTCTATATGCTGCCATCCTTTCAGAGTTTGGACAGGGGAGCCAGCTCATACTCCAAAGGATGATCAAAGCAGGCTTCCTGTACAATACATTTAACCAACATATTTCTGAGCTGCCTTGCCACCGGCCACACCCTCTTGTCAGCTTGTCCCGATGGTGGCAGTGCTGTTTTCAGCCCCTTTATTGGGGGAAGGGCAAGTCCCTTTATTTCTGACTTTTTACTAGATTCTGGATCCTGGCTAGAGCGGGTGGCAATTAATTCTGTTTTGCAGGAGATTTAGGTATTTGAAATCTGGTTTTGTTCCAGTTAGGAATGAAAACCAAAAATGTTGAAATTCTCCATGAAAAGGACTGGAGCCTGAATCTGTGGCTGTCCCACCTGGCCAGCTGATCTAGAGCCACAGATCCTGGAAGCCAGATGGATTAGGCAGCAGGAAACCAGGCAGGTTTCAGACATAAATGTTCCTGACAGGCCAGGTTCCAGCCTAGTTTCCATTGCAAATCCACCAGAATCTAACAGTTTCTGCAAAACATTTTAATTTTGATGAATTGGCAAATTCCGATGAAAGTATGTACCACTCTATTTCCAGCATCTTTAGTCCTGGTTTATATCTGCCCAGCTGCTCTTTATCCCTACGTCCTTTTCTGCATCCCCTTTAGAGATTGGCTAGCAGTCTGGCAAGGACCTAGTCTAGAGAACTGTTTTTCCAACTGGTTTAAAAGTATCTGTAAACCATCAGTCAGAATTGCTATAACAGTGTTTTTTACTGCCCCTCTTCCTGAGCCAGCTTTTCTAGTTTATCAGCATAGGAAGCTTTGCTGTCATCCTGCACACTGTATAAGGATGAAGAAATAATTATTTCACCATAAGAAACCCCAACTAGTCCAGTAGCACCTTAAAGGCTAACACTTTTACTATGGCATAAGCTTTCGTGAGTTGCAACCTTCTTTCATCCTCTCAACTTTGCTTTTTTCCTTTAATCATGAGAGATTTAAAAAAAGGCAGGAAGTTTCTTTTCCTGTTTCTGTTTCTATTTGAACTGGTTGGCTTATGAGCAGTGACTGAGACTTTTCAATGGTCCTAAAAATATGGCATCTCAGCCATAATGATCTTACTTGTGAGCGTCTGAACATTGTTCTAAAAACCTCTCTCCCTCTTCCCCCCCACACGACTTGTCATATAAAAAATAATTAAACTAATAAATGAAGAAGAAATCTCCCAGTGGCCCAGTAAGAAAATCATGAGTAGGGAAAAAGTTCAGCAGTATTTTTGGTTGGATAAATGAATACAATAGGTCACTTTAAAGGCTGTATATGTACTATGGTTTTATATTAACTTTTCTCTTCAGTTTATTGTACAAATGTTTAAACAGCAACACTTGAACTGAGTTTGATTAAAACAGAGCATATTGCCGTTAACATCCCAGAAGCAGCATTAGCTCATGGCAAAGCCTGGGAACTCTCCCTAGCCCTTCCTCCTTATCCCTTCAGAGATGTCAGTATGTAAACAAGAGAACAACAGCATGGCTAATGGACTGTTGTGAAGACCAAGGAATGCATCAGTTGAAAGAGAATAAAGGCCCCCCTCTTATACAGCCCATGTGGGACAGCTAATGTGCATCAAACACCATCTAGTTGTGTTTGTACAGCTTTAGGCTTAGGTGAAGAACAAATGGAGGAACGCCTACTCAAACTGAAATAAGAGCTGTTGCAGACTCAGAAGAACTGAAATGAATCCTAAAGCTGATGGTGAGGAAACTCTTATTATGCAAATAAAAATAAGAAAGCAATAGCTGAAGTTGTAGCTTCCAGAGCCGGGCAGGAGGATCACACACTTTGCATGGTACCCTTACAATTCACAGCCCCCACTCCATTGTGCTTTATCTTCGATGTGAAAGTACTGCCTATTAAGACTAATGATTCTAATAGGCTACAGCCCAAAGGCCTGTTTCTTCACTGTGCTACACTTGTTACAATCGTTTTCCACCACCATAAATGCACTGGTGGCAAGAGAGTTGTGCAGCTCTAGAAATGGTGTAGCGCAGTGTAGAATCAGGCCCCATGTCTTTTCCTTTCTAATGACATGGTGAATGTCTCGGTGTTTTGTTTTCATCTCCTGTGAATTCAACTAATAAGCAATTTCTAGTCATCCAGCAAGGAAGATACAAACAATTACTGTTCTTGTGTGTTTGTTTGCATACAAATGTATACATTCATATGCAAATTAGAAGCAAGCACCTGACAAGTTGGCAAAGTGAAACCAAACTTTCGGTGGCTTAGAGTTTAACACTCAGCGCTTATCTCCACTATGCTGGGGATCGATGCTGCAGCGATCTATCCACCAGCCATCAATTTATCGTGTCTGTTTAGACACCTCTGCATACATTGCATCTGCTTAGACATGATAAATCGATCTCCGAGCACTCTCCCATTGATGCCAGCACTCCACAGGACGAGAAGAGAGCTGGCTTGCCAGGAAAGCAGCCCCCCACCAGCCTTGCCACACTCAAGATGGTACGGTAAAGATGCCAATTTCAGCTACACTATTTGGTGTAGAGCCATAGATGAAGTCATGTAGATTAGATTGATGGTGGGGGTTAGTGGCCTCTATGATTAAAACCTAATCACCTGGGCTATGTCTACAAAATGTAGGCTTTCTCGCGCAAAAACTTGCAGAGCGTCTACACTGCACGTGTGTTCTTGCGCAAGTAAATTTACAGTAAGGTATTAGAACAGAGGGCTCCTTGTGCAAGAGTTATTCCTCTCCCCACAAGGAATAAGCCCTCTTGCGCAAGAAGGCAGTATGGATGGGCAACAGGGGTTTCTTGCACAAGAAACCCCTTTGGCTAAAATGGCCATCAGAGCTTTCTTGCGCAAGAGAGCATCCACACTACCATGGACACTCTTGTGCAAAAGCACATCTCTTGCGCAAAAGCACATGGCAGTGTGGACGCACTCTTGCGCAAGACCTTTTGTATAAGAACTCTTTGTGCAAAACAGTTCTTACACAAAAAACCTGCAGTGTAGACGTAGCCCTGGTGTATTATGCTTGTCCTGTTTCTGACTTTAAATGGATATAGGTAAAGCTACATTTTAGTCATAAATATTTTAGTAAAAAGTCAAGAACAGGTCACAGGCAGTAAACAAAAACTCATGGCCTGTGAATGACTGTCCATGATTTGTACTAATATACCCCTAAATGAAACTTGGGTGTTGGATCGGGGTGGCTCAGACCCCACCACTGCTGCTGTAGATGGGAGACTGGCAGAGCTGGCAGACTCCTACCTGGCTCCACATGGCTCCCCGGAAGCAGCAATATGTCCTTCGGCTTCTAGGTGGAGGCACAGCTGGGGAAGGGGGAAAGGCGCTCTGCACCCAACGGCTCCCTTTGGCTAGAAACCACAGTCCCAAAGGCTGCTGTGAGGGCAGTGTCTGTGTCCGGAGGCAGCACACAACACCCGACTGCATCTCTACTTAGGAGGGGAGGGACATGTTGCTGCTTCTGGAGAGCTGCTTGAGGTGAGTGCTGCCCCGAAACCTCACCTCCTCCCGTGCCCCCACCCTCTTCCCCAAGACCTGAGCCCCCCTTGGACAACCCAACTCCTGCTGCTGAGGGAGGAAAGGATGGTGGCCTAACACTGCTCCAGCAGGAGCCAGTGCAGCTGGCCCACAGACTGCCCAACCTGCTCAGGCAGCCCCCAGGCTCACTGCACTGGCTGCTGCAGAAGTTACACGTGACCCACATGACAGACCTGCAGTCTTAATTATAGGTGATGCTTACTGCAATCACGGCTTATAAATTATAAGAAAACTATGATCACCAACAGGCCTTCCTTGGCCAATATTGGCAATGATTCAGTAGTTCATATAAATTTCCCCCTTCCTGGTGAAAAGCGCTTCTCTCCTCTCACTGTGTTGTTCAGAAATGGACACAACAAAGAGGTGAATCATGGGATAGATGAAAGGGAATTATGGCATTTCATGTCACATTCCCAGAATTCTCTATGCTAGAGGTTATTCCACAATTCCCATGAAAAGTCTCCCATAAGGCAGAGAGCCTTCAAGCAGCATAGATAACTGGGAGAACACCACACTTCTAGAAACACAGTGCCCTGCTACATAAACACAAGCACTGACACCTGCATTGGCACAGTGCATTCCACCAAAGCAGATTTGCAAGTCGCACTGTCCCAACCAATCTTATACTGGTGGGACTTTTTTCTATGGGCAAGCCCTTAGATAGAGGATAAAATCCTTCTCTTGTTATTCCATGGTCTATATGTGGGAAAAGCAGAGCAGTAGGGACCAAGGTGTTGCATGAACAATCCTTCCAGCGTTTGATCATGGAGAAATACACTTAGGAGCATTATTGCTAGGCACATAAAACACTTTCTATGGCACCAAGCTCTCAGGACTTTACACAGAAAGCTGCATATCCTGGACCCCTAACATTTTCTATGACAGGAGTGCTCTAAGCAGGCTCGTTCTGCTCCCAATTAAGAGCCATACATAAATGTGACTAATTATTACTATTCAGTGCAGCAATCAGATCCTACGTATCATATGTTCTGTGACTCCATAAAGCAATATTATTGCATAGCCTAGCTGGTCTGGTGGCTTGGTAATCTGGCAGGGTGGCCAGGAATCAAAGTTGTTGAGCCTCAACGGAGCGTGTGTGCATACATAAGTAAGCAGGCGCACAAAAGAGACGAAGACTGGTGACTTAGGGTATGTCTACACTTGCTCCCTAGTCCGAACTAGGGATGCAAATGTAGCATACCGAAGTTGCTAATGAAGTGCAGGATTTAAATATCCCGCGCTTGATTAGCATATTCGCATCCGTTCACCATTTTAAAAATCCACTAGTCCGAATTAACTCACCACGTGTAGACGGAGTATTCCGAAAGAAACCCCTTCCCTTGGATTAACTGTTACTCCCCATTGCACGAAATTAAAGTATAAAATTGCAGCAGGTAAAATAGTCAACATAATGCATTGGATATCTGTCATATCTCAGAGAGTCCCTCCCCTTCCCCCTCCTCCCATATGCACACAAAATGAGGCATTTGCCTCTTGGAAGTCCTCCATTTTTTCTAGTTTTAATTAAAAAAAGTAAATATTACTTCAAATTGTGTGCAGCCAAACTAGAATGATAATTACACATGGAATGAGAGAAAGGCACATGAGAAGTATTGTTTTTCAAACAGTTTGAAAACTGGAACTGTTGTCAAGTCAGGAATGTGTCTGCAAGGATGTTTGGGAACACACCAAACACACTAGGAGAATGGAAAGCACCTTGAGAGAGGAATT
The DNA here is from genome assembly GCA_019425775.1 of Rafetus swinhoei. NCBI lineage: Eukaryota > Metazoa > Chordata > Testudines > Trionychidae > Rafetus > Rafetus swinhoei. The sequence continues at coordinate 151,908,007 of CM033424.1, forward strand.
TTCTAATAACTAAAAGGATTGTTAATCAAACTGTTTGTCAAAGCAAAACTCTTTCATTTAGGGATTAAAGGTCACTTTGAAATGGCCCACACAGGTCAGACCTACCTATTTAAATGGCATGGATTTAAAGCCAGGACTAGGCCTTCCTGTGTTTATACAGTATGTTGGGGCCTCAACCCCCCTTGGGGTCTCTTGGCTCTACTCCAATACAAATAAGAGAAAATATACAGCTATTTTCTTTTTGTTCCAGGATAAAGATAATCATTCTGAAATAAATAGCTGCAATGAGAATGTACAACTTGGTGTATTATGGGGCTTTTTGCTTTCTTTTGAAGTACAGGCATTAGTTGCTGCCTTGAGGCAGAACATCAGGTTGGATGGGCCAAAGATTTGATCTAGCATGGCAAATCATACACCTGTGGGGGTAAATGAGTAATAATGTGAGCGACTTACCCATCCATAACACCACCCTTCACTCACAAGGATCTTCCACACTACTTAATTAAAGCTACCTCTGTGAGTTCACAAGGTATAACACCAATGTTGCTCAGTAAGCAAAGAAAAACGTAGCCAGACAACACCCCAGGAAGATTTGAGAGGGCAGGAGTGTATAAATGTCTATAGGTATGCATTGCTCATATGAAATACCCAATGTAGAGGCACAAACTGGAGGTTGAGAAAATCCCTTGTCTCCGCCCACATACATCCATGTGGTATGTAGGAGGTTTTCTCTCAGCTTCACATCTTGGATGCTGTTTGCCTGACACACAGAAAATTTAGGAGTTGCCAAGGCTGAACGTGTGCAACTTTAACAGTCCACTTCTGTGTCTGAGTTACAATGCAGTCACAATGATAGAATACTATCCATTTTTTTACAGGTTGCAAGATTTGAAGCGAGTAAGGCTAGGGCTCTCAGAAATCCTTGTCCCATTCACTGTACATCTTGGTTTCTGTTTCTCTAGCATACACAAAACCCTAGATGTCATGTGTATGTAAGGCTGTAGACATTTTTTATGAAGTTATTATGCATTGTTAGAGAGACCAGAACATGCAGAGCTCAGGTAGAATACAAAACCTTACCAATGGAATCTCATGAATCTGAGAGTTTAACTATGCATCCTAAAGGTTTCCATCACATAGCTCTTAGGTGGGTTTGGTTTTTTTAATATGGATCTATAAGGTGGTTTAGAGCAATGGTTATGACAACAATTGGTTACTGAGGGTATTTGTTTAGCATGTTATCTGTGTGTAACTATTGCTTTTTCCTTCTTGTGTAAACTCTGGTTTTAAATTGGGATGAGAAAAGTTGTGGGAACTTGCCAGTGTCAATAAGAAGAATACACTCTATTTGTCAAGGGCTATCGTGATTTTGTAGAGTAGTCCCAGTGCCTTAGAAGATAAGGAAATTGTCAGTTTTGTTTTGGTTCATTTTGTTTTAACTTTCTATGCTCCCTCCACACCTCTATCCTCTCCCTGCCATACTGCTCACTTTAGAAACAACTGTCTCTGTGTTAGGTCCCAGTACATAATTTCTTTCTCTGATTATGGAATGTGTCCTCCACCCCCACCACAAATAAATTATAGGGTGTCCTAAAACCTGTAAATAATCTACTGGATAGTAGTGGGAAAATTCAATAATCAGACAGACAAGCAAACAAAGCACTGAATTCACTAAGAAGTCAAACCTGAGTTTATGGAGAAGATAGCAGAGGTCATTGTAGAGGGAGCAAAGAAGCAAGAATGCCAAGGAAAATTAGGAGATCTAGAGCCATGGTGTCCAACCAGCTCGGAACTAGCCACACTCAACTGGCCAAATAGCCACATGCAACTAATGACTAGCATGTTGGACATCATGGATCTAGAGCAGGGTTGCCAGGTGGCCCGTATAGACCTGGACAGTCTGGTATTTTCGCCTCCTGTCCGGTAAAAAAAATTCAGAAAACACTGGACACCTAAATTGTCAGGTATTTTCTGATTTTTTCCCGGCCAGGAGGCGAAAATCCCAGGTGCATACTTGGTTCTGCAGGGGAGCTGTCTGGCCCGGAGCAGGAAGACAAGATGGCCACTGGCACCTGTTATGTCCAAAAAGCCTCAAAGGCATTTCTTAAAAGGGCCATGTTGGTTTTTTTATTTTTATTTTTTTGTCCAACAACTTTGGTTTCCCCCCCTTTTTTTCCTCAACAGAATTTTTCCCGTTTTTTTTTTTTTTGGCGGGTGTTTGGTATTTTGGTTAAACCATCTGGCAACCCTAATCTAGAGCAAGGGGAGAAAAGTGGGAAACCCACTAAGCAAATGAGGAGAGAAACCAGTGCACTCCCAACCAGTGCCATCCACCATCAGCCAATGATATGTTCCCACCACTGACATGCAGTGACATATTCCCCTTACCCTTCTACATCCTAATCCCCAGCTATGATATAGGTCTCCTATTCATACCTCAGTCTTGGGCATTACTTGTGTTTATGTAGTTCCGTTCAACCTCTACCAAGTACCCAACTTTGAAATGAATAACCCCCCAAAAAACAACACAAAACAACAATTACCACCACCCTTTACTGACCATAAAGCCATTAAGTGCTGCCCTACTGGAGCCAGTTAGTCAGTTGAAGAGGTTTCTGAAAGGATTCATTAGGAGGAGGATCCTTTAAGAAGATAAATGCATTACAATTAAATCCATTTCATCACCTGCCAAAACGCATCCAGTACACTACTATCTCTCTCACCCACCTCTAATACAATCCAGAAGAACAAGTTCCAATTTGGTGTTCCTAAATTGGACTTGCTGAAGGGCAGGCTATGGTGTTATCCCTTCTCTTGTCATCTATATATTTACTAACACTAAAAAATCATGAGGGAAATAATGTGGTGGATAAGTTTAAATGAGATTCAAGGGATGGGAATACTTTTTTTTAAATCTTTCCTCTGTTAGGGTTGCTAGGGTGGTGAAAGGAAAGGCAACCATAAATCTACACTTTTAATTTATAGAAGAGGTATATCAGATTTTTATTTTGTGAATTATTCCCTTTGAGTAAGGCAGGGGAAAATAAATACGAGTCAATAACAATAGATAGTGGCTTTCTTATAATGCTATATTATGCTTCAGTTAATTTTATTGACAAACTTGTTAGGAGCTCAAGTCCCATTTCCTCGGGATAGAAACTACTCAATTTTTTGTGTTTGAACCTCTTGCACATTGTAGGAGCAACAATAGCAACAAACCAATCTCTACTGAAACTCCACTGAAGCCAACTGATATACATCAAGAATGAATTTGACCTTTTACATTAAACACATTCATAACAAAATGCACACAAACTACAAAATCAGATTCCTTTTTAATATAAAAACAGATTCTGTTGCATTTCAACTAACTCATTAAGTGACTGATGAACATGCTGAAGAAGTTAGATGTAAGGAGGGTCTGAATCAATACTTCCATTACAGTCAGCTGGAATGGAAAAGGAATCCTGGGTGTGGTTATGTTCACTCAGTTTCTTTAGGTATCCAACAGTTGCTATGTAAATATTGAAATGGAAAAGAAATCCTGGGTGTGGTTACGTAAATACACTTCACTCAGGTTGCTTAGGCCTGCTAGATACTCAACTGTTAGAATTTGGCTGTTGTGGGGGTCAGAAAGCTATGTTAACAGTAAATACAGGAATTGTATGAGATGACTACCAATGCTTGCAGTTATTGTGGTAATGCACAATGCAGAAAAGTCAGACAGTTTTTTACTCAGAAGGAGAGACCCTGTCAGTGTAAATACACTTGGATGGACAGAGGCTGCTCTTTCAGAGCCCTATAGATTTAGCTTGGGAGGGAGTCAGCAAGCTGCTTGCTCTTCAGGCATGAGCTGTAAGACTGGTTCAACCTGTTTCTCCCCACTGTTCCAATAATAGAGTTAAAAAAAGGCTCCATAAGGGGTCTCTTTTCTATGTAAATGTACTCCAGTGGATGCTGGAATCTCTTGTGGCTGGACTGTGCTTTGGCCCAAGAGCTGAAATCACTAGGTTTGGCTCAGAGCCAAATCCACCACAAGCCAGCAGAAGATGCAACAAGCTTCCAGCAGGGCGGTGATAGAGAGATGTGAGGAGCAGCCATCAGAGCAGGAGCAGCGAGGAGCGACCAATGGAAAAGCGTGAGGAGCAGCCAGCAGAGCAGCATCAGAAAGCCGTGAGCAGGTAGATGGTGAATAACCAGCGGAATGGGTGAGATGCCTTCTACCTTTCCCCTTCCCCCACTCTATGTCAGGTGAACTCTGCAGATGCATCTCTGAACTCTGGTCAGCCCTGACCCAGGGCAGCAACTGAATGGGGTGCAGAGAAGGGTTGGTCATGTGAAGGGGACATCTACATTGTTTGGATTGAGAGCCAGAGTGGAAAAAGACACTTGCCCAACCTACTAGAGCTGGTACGTTTACTTGTTGTTTTGGTTATGAACTCTATGGTGTTTTCCTATGGACTCTGTCTGTGGTGTTTTCCCAAATTAATGCCACGTTACTTCCTGCCCCTTTTATTAAAGGTTTCTTTTCTACACTCAGGGTATGTCTACACTGCATGGCTATTTCAGGATACCACAGGCAGCCTGAAATAGCTACCTGGCATCTTAACAAGCCACCCGCTATTTCAAAATATTTTTCTAAATAACGGGGCATGCTATTTCGGCATCCCGGTAACCCTCTTTCCACGGGGGTTAAGGGATGTGTCAAAATAGCATGTTATTGTGAAATTTGGCAGTGTGTAGATGTGCCAAATTTTGAAATAGCCTATTTATAAATTCAATCAAAATAAAAGACGCAATTTGCGCCATGTAAATTGCGTATCTTATTTCGAATGTAGGGTGCTGTGTAGATGCATCCTCAGACTCTGTGCTTGCAGGTGGGGGAAGCATTGCCTCTCAGTGGCGCCCTGGGGTGTTGTATGAATTTCCCAGGTTACTGGGTGGAGGCTCAAGCCACTTTTGAGTTGTATCGATGGAGAGGAACCCTTAGATATTGAACCCGGCCCGGGCTGCTGCTGGTGCTACCTAGCAGAAAGGTTACATATACACGTTGAAACATTTTCACTTTTTATAATTAAATGGAAAGCACTTCCTACTGGAGCACTGCTAGTTTAATTTCATTCTCTAGTTTGCAGGAGAGATGGAGGAGTAATCAGAACTGAGGTTATAGTGCCTTTTTCTTTTCTTTCTTCCTTCCTCCTCCCCCTCGCTTCATGGTACCAAAGCATTCCAGAGACATGGAGCTCCCAGCTTGCTTACATTCCACTGATTTATCACTGATTAAGTGAATCCCTCCTGTTCTACTCTCCATCACAGCCTGATAGAGCTGCACAAAGAAATTTTAAATTAACCTAGTTTGAAGAACTGGCCAAAATTTGAGAAAACTCCAAACCTTTAGAAATAAGGGTATTACGAGGAATGTAGTTCAAAGTCAATGGGGTTACACCCATATGCTAATCAACTGTAGGATCAGAGCCTTAAATTGTGACTGTTTCAAGGGCTTTGAGATGGATCTTCCTATGTGCATGCTTCGCAAGATCTTGATTGGCGTCTCTGGGCATTAACATGGATTACTTTTTTAAAAAGTTATATACTTTGAAAGTTCAAGATCTAAGTGATCCAGATTCTAATTAGAATATTCTGAAACTCATTTGGACACGATAACTGATGCACTGTCAGTTGCAAGACTGGGGCCTAAATAGACAAGACAGACAAATAAGAATACATAAAATTCACAGAGCATTCAAGATGCTGTTAGGCATCTGTCCTGTTAGTTAACCTTCCCTCTCCCCCCTCGCACTTTCCCTGTCAGCAAATAAAACATCTCTTCACCCTTCTCCAGGTGACAGTGGAGAGGGGGGCAAGGGTGAGGTGGGCCCACTCACACACTGATAAAACCAGAAATTTCCTGAGGCAAACTAGGGATGTAGAATCTTGTTTAATTGGTTAGCCAGTTAAACATTTACTGTTAATGCTTCAGGCAGGAGCTGCAGGCAGGGAATACTACTCCAGCCTGGTCTGAGCGCCCCTGTTTGCGGCGCACTCGGGCCTGCCATGGACATGGGCTACTCTGGCTGGGCTAGAGTGTCCCTATCCATGCTGAGTCCCCTTGGGCTGGGACAGCCCCCTGCTTGAGGTGGGTAGGGAGCTGCTCCAGCCCCACCGGTTAACCAGAACCAGTAAACATCACCTGTTAAAGTGTGATGCTTACCAGTTAACTGGTTAACTATTCACATCCCTAAAGCAAACTGTAGGCCTCCATTTTCCAATCTCCTTTAGCTTAGATGGGCAAACCAAATCCTTCCTAACAATTTACACAGAATAACACTAATCCTCATGCTTGTAACCTGGTATTCACTCATGAAAGGGCTTTTGTTTTAATCTTTGAAAGAAGCCAGCATTGGTATTGCCAAATGCATTCCCATTAGCTATTGTGAAGGGAGAAAAAGATCATCCTGTGTGAAACATATGCTGCCCTCCCTACCTGCCAGCTTCACTTTTAAATCCAGCCAAAACAAATTGTTTTCAAAGACAAAATAGACTATTAAATCCTTTGCCAAAGTCTGCTTTACATCCAGTCTCTAAGGAACACACCTGGTTTATCGAATCTCCAAAATAGGTTATCTGCCTAGTACCTTTCAAGTACAATTTTCCCAGTAAAGTTACCAATTATTTACTTAATTTCTTAAAACCAACTTCTCCATCTCAATGCATTAAATTAGCTGATTCAAGCTACTGAAGAAAACTGAAACTTGTTAAACACGAAGCAAGAACACTGAAAACATAGCCACTTAAAACAAATGATCATTTAAAAAATATACCTTAAGAACATTCTGTGACACTGTGCACATTTTTATGGAAATGCATTTTTGAATATGAATATGCATAATTCAAATATGCTGTATGCAAAAGAGGCAAGTAATCTATCATTCAAATGCTTGTAATCCCCTAAATGTGTATATTTTATTTGTGTGCATGTTTATCTTTCTTGTATGTGAAGTTAGAAATATAAAGTGTAAAGCCGTTTATTAACCTAAGTCTTCTAGTAAAAGCCATTAGTGACACTTAATGGACCACTGCTCAAGACAAGAATCTCTAAATAATCTAGTTTTTCCTTGATCTTCCTCTCAAGATCATCTCATCTGAAGATGTGGGTTTTGCTCATGATACCTCATGATCCTACATATATTTTTTTGTTAGTCTCTCAAGTGCCACAGGACTACTTGTCACTTTTTTAAAAATTGTTTTTAAAAGTTACAGACTAACACAGCTACCCCTCCGAGATTTGAGGGTTTTTTTCCTGTAAGCCTAAACTGTGGTTAGTCTTACAAACACACATGACCATGCCACCAGGTGCAGGAATTAATTTTGAATTTGATATTTTCCCCACAGGAATGGGGGAAACGGGAGCAAGACTTTCTGCCCTGGGGAAATTCTATTTGAGGAATGGGAAGTAAATGAAGATTGTCTTCAGCTGGCTTCACAGATGCTACCCACTCTGAGGGTACCTGAAAGCACCTGAAAACAAAAAGAACTGTAACAACAGGGGTGGAAATGAGCTGTTAGACTCAGGTCAGAAGAAAAAAAAAAAAAAGATCACTCTAGCCTGAAGAACTTTACCTGAAATAAGAACTGGGATGAGAAATGATCTGTAACAATTTATTTTTGACTATTATGCTTAGCTGGCATGTTTTGTTTATTTTAGTTTAGTAACTTACTTTGATCTGTTTGTTATCACTTGCAGCCATTTAAATCCTACTTTTTATACTTAAAATCACTTTTGTTTATTATCAAACCCAGTGTAAATAATTGTTACTGGCGGGGGAGGCAGCAGCTGTGCCTCTCTTTCATTGATAAAGGAGGTGAACTTCATGAGCTCTCTCAGTGTATAACTTTTATACAGAGTAACAGATTTATTTGGGGTTTTGGTCCCTATTTGGGGCTGTGCTCCTGGGTGCTGACAAGTCTATCACTGAGCCCTCCCAGAGCTGAGCTGTCATCACTATCTGTGTCACTCTGCTAGGGGGCTGTTACCTCAACTCTGTGCCTTTGCTGGGGGAAACTAGAGCTTTTAGTTCAGCAGGACAGGGCAGTGGGGGTGCCTTAGAGGGCAAGAGGTTTGATCATACCACTGAGCCCACCTATCAGATGATGGTTTCAAGGGGATCTCTGTAATCCAACACATCACACATTCATTCTAGCTACTGCTTCAGGATCTTATGAAAATACTAAAAGAATATGGGACAGAGTTTTCTGTCCTTACTCAGCCTCTAATCTGAAAGCCCTGATGACATCATCGAGTGAAGAATGATTACAAACAACGAAGGTGAAGCCTGCAGTTCTTATTTATATGAAGAATAAAAAAAGTCAGCTTTTTCATGCTTTTTATTCATGTGCCATGGTAAAGGTAGAACATCACAAATTTCGTTGTAACTATGTGGTTAAAAATTACAAATTCTTGAGTGAGCAGGAGTGGAAATGAATGGCATCTGTTTTATTCAATAAAGGGTGAAGGAGAGGTGGGGAATACTGACAAATACAGCATTATTAAAATTGTACATGAAATATTGCACCTTTCTTAAGAACCTGGTGACTTATGGTTGACCTTTAAAGTATGTGTCAGACATGATGAATAGTGCTTGGGAATAACGTATACTAAACTGATTAATCAGCTTAAAGTATGAAACCATGCAGGGATATCTCTATCTGTACATCATTATACTTGCCTTCCTGAATATCTACACTTTCATACTGTAAAAAACATACTACAGGATGATCAATGTAATGTAGTTCTTACTATACAATCTCTCTCTCTCTCTCTCTCTCTCTCTCTCTATATATATATATTTTTCAGAACATTATTTTTATATATAGATATAGTTATCCTAATTTGTCCCAGCAATGTTGCCATCTCAATGCAAATTAAAAATGTTCAAGATGTTTATTTTCAGAATTTGGTGGATGTCTGAGGTTTTATTCAACTAATCTTATATTCATTATGTTGTAAGTATTTCTTAGTTTTAAATACTTAAATTCTTTTGAATTTTCAAAACTAAAGCTATTAAAAACACTCTTAGTAATGCAGTGGCCACGGTTTCAAATAAATTAAGTTCTCAGCAGCAATTGCTTAAGTGCCAAAAATACAACCTATAACTATGGGATGGCACTACAGAAAACTGCAAATCCTTCTGCGATGCAAAGAAAAGGGTCAGTTGCTGTAATAACCATATGCCAAAATACCAAGAAAAGTATTGAAGAAATTCACGTAGGAACCTGGCTTTCCATAACAAAACAACAAGGGTCTCCTAGGTTTATTCTTACTGTTTATATTAAAGAGAATTACAAAACTGTGAACAAGTCTGGACTGGACAGTGTTAAGTGTCCTATGTACAAATATGTCTTTAGTCATCACTGATTTATAAAACCCGCAGGTGAAAGGGTTATTTTGATTCAGGCTAGCTGTTAACAGAGAAAATATATGGTAGGGTTGGGCAAAATGGTTCAAAGAATTAATAACTTGCCTGAACCTTTCCTCGACCCTCAGTCCTTTTTCTCTGATTCAGATCAATTCAGATAAGGAGCCTCCTGCCACTTGCATGACCTTCTAATGGACTCTGGCTTGCTCTCCAACTAGATTTTTATAATGTTTTTCATCTCTGTGGAATCTGGGTGTCTTCCACAAGAAATAAACAAAAATCTACAGTCCCTTAAACTCTGTAACAGCCCAGCACCATCACCTCCCTTGCTACAGCATTGCAACAGCATTTCATCCTTCTCCCCATAATAAATGTTACCCATATTAGAGATCCACACTGAATATTGTCTACCCCAGTGGTGTGCAGGCTTCTGCAGTCATGCCCCTTCTGTCCATTCCCCCTAATTACTGTACAGCCAAGGTTTCCTCGGCAGAGGACTCTGTGCTGAAGGCGGAGCTGGGAGTGTAACTGGGGATGGGGAGGAGCGATGGCTGGGGTCAGAGCTGGAGGAGGGGGAATAACAGTAGAGCAGGGATGGGGCTGGAACAGGGGTCAGAGTGGAGCCGTGGATGCAATCTGAGCGGGCCTGGGAGCAGAGAGAGAGAGTGAGAGCAGAGCAGGGCCAGGAGTGGGAAGCAGGTCTTGGGGAGGAGGCTATGTGTACATTACAGTGATGTATCGGGAAAAGGTATGCAAATTGCGCTCCGCAATTTGCGTACCTTTTTCCGATAGTTTTTTCAGAAGTGGCTTTACTGAAATTTGGCCCATCTACACTGGGCCAAATTTTGGAAAAGCCTCCTCTTTCAGAAGAGCCCTTCTTCCTTGTGGGTGGAAGAATACAGGGCTTCCGGAAGAGCGCGTCTGCTCTTCCGCAAAAAAAAGTGGAAGAGCAGACGCATTCCCTGGCCACAACGGAATTTTTCCAGGATACCTCCAGGATCCTGGAAAAACCCAGAGTGTAGACATAGCCAGAATGGGATTGGAAGTGTGGCACTCCCTCATTTCTCATGGGGGCTGGTCCTGATCCTGACACATACCTCACACACTGAGAACCACTAGTTCACACAGCAGCTGGGAGAGCATTTCCCAGGGCAGAGAGACACGTGAAAATAAAATCGGAATGACCATGGCAACCGGGATCAACTTTGGATGTTTTCTCAGGCGGCTAGTCTGAGCTGCTACCCAGGCCACTACAGCCACATTGCTATTTTTAATCGCACCAGCTTTAGCAGAAGCAGTGCATATCAATCTACCCACACGGGAGGGCATGCCCCCAGGTACTTTGTAGACATATCCAAGTTATACTGCCATGAGCAGAGCTCTACTAAATTCCAGGTCTGTTTTAGTCAATTTCACTGTCCTGGGATTCAAAAATAATAAATTGCGTGATTCCGGTTATTTGAATCTGAAATTTCACAGTGTTGTAATTGTAGGGTTCTCACCCAAGAAGGAGTTGGGGGAGGGGTTGAAAAGCTGGGTGGCTGTGGTACAGCTATCTCTACTTCTGCACTGCAGCTGGTGACAGTGGCACCTTCAGAGCTGGGCAGCTGGAGAGCGATGGCTGCTGACCAGAAGCCCAGCTCTGAAGGCAGAGCTGCCACTAGTAGCAGTGCAGAAAAAGGATAAGCATGGCATGGTATTGCCACCCTTACTTCGGTGCTGCTGCTGCCTGCAGAGTTAGGCCCTCATTCAGCAGCCGCACGCTCTGGCCCCCCAGCTTTCAAGGAAGTAATGCAGGAGTAAGAATGGCTTAGCATGGTAATGTCACTGCCTTCAAAGCTGGGTGTCTAGCCACCAGATGCTGCCCTTTGGGTCAGGACCCTACATTTGAGAAAAACTGGTCTCCTCCCCAAAATCTGTACAGTATACGGTAAAAACACACAGAAGACCAAGTTTCACAGTCCATGATGCATTTTTCGCAGCCACTTATTTGGCAGGGCCCTAATCATGAGCCTAGTAGCTCCATCAGGGTTTGGTTATTGAACACTTTATAAACAGCCAACAGCCTTCTCAAAATTGTTTATTGTCTAATGGGAAGAAAGGTGGATTGTCAAAATATTTGTTTTATTGAACATAATTCATTGGCACCTTTCCTGCAACCATCCCACAGCATGCAGTAGCACACTACCACAGTGCTAATGCAAGCAGGACCTTTTTAGGCACAGTCCATAGCACAGAGTAACATGGCTCTGCTCTACAGTGCTGGTGGGTTCAGCTCCAGGCAGCAAAATGCCTTGTGCACAGGGGCAAAGGACTGCTACTGCAACTCTTTGTAGAGGTGAACTTACGTCTCTCTGGGCAGCCAACCAACTCTTTTGTCCAATGTTTGTGGCGGGAAAAGAGCCCTGGCACCATCTCATGCATTTCCTCTGCTGCAAGGAGCCTTTCCATCCTGTACCATCTCATTTACTACCCACACACATCTGGGCCAATCACAATCTGGATGACTATGAAGCAATCTATCATAATACAGATTCTAGTCTGTTGATTGGCTGCAGCAAGCACCATAGTTAGAGAATTCTTGTTGTTTCCTGTAGGTAGCACTGTTGAGAGGAGAGTTTAGAATAATAAATATGCCTCATGCTCATATACCACAGTGTTGAGCTCATTTCAGACACATAGCTTGATTAAGATCAGTGACATTAGGTCCCAAACTGCAGAGGTAAACAAATACTCATTTTTACTTGAACCTATGTAAGTTTTCCCCAGAGCAAGAATGGACTCAAGTATTAAAAACGTACAGGAAAAAGAAAACTGATCAACCACAGTCCCTAAGCTTCTTCCAACCTAAAATGGCATCTGTTTATTAAGCAATGTAAGAGGAACTTTAGTGGGAACTAAAAAACAGATTAATTACTTTACAATTTCGAAAAAGATGCCTACTGGCACTAAGAAGCTCTTTGAACTCAAGATGTTAAAGTGAAATATTTTAGCCACAAAAAAATTATATAGAACACACCGATACATTTAAACAATCACTTGGCACATCTGAAAGACCCTTTCTAGAGATAATGTTCCCATCCTCCCTGGGAATCCCCACACCCTTTTAGTTTCAGATAAAAGGGTAACAGAAGTACTATTTCCATAAGCATGCTGAAAATTCACCCAAAGAACTATGATACAGTGGTGATACATACTCCATTATCCAACAATTGGTAGTACAAATGACAAAAAAGGCAAACTTAGCTGTCAGAAAATGAGTGAAAGCCCCACCATTTGAAGCTTTTCTTATATCACAAAAACAACAAAATCAGAACTGGAAAGATCTTAATTAGCTTGAGGTCAAGTCTTGCTCAACAATGTAGGTTTTGCGGTCAGCTCTGAAAAGCCAACAGCTGGAGAAAAAGGATACACAGGCAAATGCATCACAAAAGGGTCGTGTCTCAACATTTTGAGTCTAAGGAGAGCAAGTCATGAACTTTTTCCTTTTCTCCTTGGGGCTATTAAGAGGAGCATTTTTTTCCAGAGCCGGTTACCTTGCATTTTGGCATGTTATTTCTCCTTTCCTAATAACCTTTTAAAGTATGTCTACCTAGGGATGTTAAAAAGCGTTTTTGTTTGGTTTTTTTGTAAACATATAGTTACACATTTACACGCAGAAGGGAAGGTGGCTCCATGGAGCCTCCGCTCTGTATCAGAGGCAGCAGCACGGGGGTAGGGGTGGGGGTAGGCAGGCGGGAGACGGTGCTCACAGAGGAGCCATCTTTTTAACTGGCTGCCTCTTCCCCCCCTCCTCCCACGCTGTATCAGAGGTGGCCTCTGGCAGCAGCGTGGGTAGGGGAAGGTGGCTCTGTGGGAGCCAGTGCTTATAGGGAGCCAGCTTGTACTACCAATTGCTATTTCTTCAACTGACACAGAGGCAGCAGCATGGAAGGGTAGAGGGTTGCATGTAACTATGAAGATTAACTGATAAGGCCAGGCTCATCGCTAAACCATTTAACTGTCTGCACTATCAAATCCCTACAACTCCCTGCAACTGGGAGTAAGCCAATGCCCTGTAAGCTGAGCACTTGAGTGGCCACCCAGGAGAGATTCGAATGCTGCCCAGCTGTTTAGCAGCGTGCCCTCAGGCAGCAGAATGTGTTTCTACTGGTGGTGCACATATGCATATTCTTTTATGCAAATTTATTCTGCACATGGATGGAAAAAATTAAAAGAACACTGCTCCCAATCCTGGCAGACAGATTCACAGTCTTCGGACTCAAACTAGTGTGCTAAAGATAAAAGCGTGGCCATTGTACCTAGGCTTAGAGCTCAGGCTCTCAACCTAGACATAAGTACATAAGAACGGCCATACTGGGTCAGACCAAAGGTCCACCTAGCCCAGTACCCTGTCTTCTCACTGTGGCCAATGCCAGATGAGTGAACAGAATAGGTAATCATCTAGTGATCCCTCTCCTGTCATCCAATTCCAGCCTCTGAGAAACAGACTAGGGACACTATTCCTACCCATGTTGGCTAATAGCCATTGATGGACCTAATAACCTCCATGAATTTATCAGTTCTTTTTTGAACCCTGTTAAAGTCCTGGTCTTCACAACATCCTGTGACAAGGAGTTCCATAGGTTGACTCTGCATTGAATGAAAAAACCTTCCTTTTGTTTGTTTTAAACCTGCTACCTATTAATTTCATTTGGTGACCCCTAGTTCTTATGTTATGAGAATAAGTAAATAACTTTTCCTTATTCACTTTTTCCACCCATGTCATGATTTTATAGACCTCTATCATATCCCCCCTTAGTCTCCTCTTTTCTAAGATGAGAAGTTCCAGTCTTTTTAATTTCTCTTCATATGGGACCTGTTCTAAACCCCTAATAATTTTTGTTGCCCTTTTCTGAACCTTTTCCAATGCCAATATATCTTTTTTGAGATACATAGTATTCAAGATGTGGGCATACCATGGATTTATATAGAGGCGATAAGATGTTCTCCGTCTTATTCTCTATTCCTTTTTAAGGATTCCTCATATTCTATTTCCTTTTTTGTTTGCTGATGCACGTTGAGGGGATGTTTTCAGAGAACTCTCCCCAATGACTCCAAAATATCTCTCTCCTGAGTGGTTAGAGCTAAATTAGTCCCCATCATTTTGAAAGTATAGCTGGGATTATTTTTTCCCCAATGTTCATTACTTTACATTTATCAACATTTTGTTGCCCAAACACTGTTTGGTGAGATCTTTTTGAAGCTCTTCACAGTCTGCTTTGGTCTTAATTATCTATCTAGAGCTGTTTAGTATCATCTGCAAATTTTGCCACCTCACTGTTTACTCCTTTCTCTAGATCATTTATAATGAAGTTGAATAGGATTGGTCCCAAGACAGACCCTTGGGAAACTCTATTAGATACCTCTCTCCTCTCTGAAAACTTACTATTTATTCCTACCCTTTGTTTCCTGTCTTTTAACCAGTTCTCAATCCATGAAAGGACCTTCCCCTCTTATCCCATGACAACTTACTTTACTGAAGAACCTCTGGAGAGGGAGTTTGTCAAAGGCTTTCTAGAAATCTAAGTACACTGTATCCACTGGATCCCCCTTGTGTCCACCTGTTTTTTAACCCCCCCCCCCCACCCAAAGAACTCTAGTAGATTAGTAAAGCATGATTTCCCTTTATAGGAATCATGTTGACTTTTCCCCAACAAATTACATAAAGAACAATTTTATTCTTTCCTATAGTTTCAACTAATTTGCCGGTACTGACATTAGACTTACCAGTCTGTAATTGCCAGGATCACCTTTAGAGCACCTTTTAAAATATCAGTGGCACATCAGCTATCTTTCAGTCATTAGGTACAGAACCGGATTTAAAGGATAGGTTACAAACCACATTTAATAGTTCTGCAATTTCACATTTGAGTTCTTTCAGAACTCTTGGGTGAATGTCATCTGGTCCTAGTGACTTCTTACTGTCACCTGCCTACACAGTCTCCAGCTGTTTCTGGAGCAGCAGGACCAGCGGTAGGAAGTGGACCAGGAGCTGCACTGTACCACCTGGTGAAAGCTGGCACAAGAGACCCACAGCATGTACGCGGCATACACAGCCACCGTTAGCCACCTAGTCACTGCCACTGAGTGGTCCAGCAGCTGTCCCCTCTCGCCCCCACTCCTGCCCCTGCCACTCCGGCTTCTTCCCCTAGTCCCTCCATCACCCTCAGTGGCCACCAAGGACCCCACACAAGAGGCGGCAGGACTGCCCAAAGCAGGCGCCACTTCCAGCCCCATCCTGGAGCTCCACCTCCCCCTTCCATCTCCCTCTTTCCCCCAGTCCCTCCCCAGTTTTATTTACCCCAAATAAAAAAAAAGAATTCATTGTTACAAACCAAAAAGTCTGCCTTATTGTATCTGTAGGGGAGGGGAAGGCAAGGGAAGGGGAGAAGGAAAGGCACACAGAGGGGCATTGCAAAGGCCCCTTGTGGGAAGGTCCAGAGGAGAGTCTCACAGTTGTCCTTGTCTGAAACTCTCCCCTCAGGGCTTCCCAGATGTGCACAGCCCCCATGAGCCTGACAGATGGCAGCTGTGCATGGCTGCTCCAAAGCCCTAGCAAGGCGCTCAGCCTCTGCCCCCCCCACCTTGGCAGGAACATCTCCCCCCTTGTTCTCAGCAGGACACAGCATGCCTCCACCACCTTTGGGACAATCCAGTCACTGAGGTTCTGCAAAGTGAGGAGACAGCGGAACCTCCCATTCAAACAGCCAAAGGCATCCTCCAATACAATGCAGGCCCTGCTGAGCCTGCTGATAAAACGTTCCTACACTGGACACCTGGATCCCACCAAGGGCTTCATAAGCCAGGGGAGCAGAGGGTTGGCTGTGTCCCACACAACGCACATAGGCATGTTGATGTCCCTGATCCTGATGGTGTGGTCAGGAAAAAAAGTGCCGGCATGCATCTTCTGGTAGAAGCCGGTGTTGCAGAAGATGCAGGCATCATGTGTCTTCCCCAACCACCCAACATAAATGTCCGTGAAGTGGCTGCCGTGGTCCATGACAGCCTGCAAGACCATAGACAAGCACCCCTTCCAGTTGCTGTAATCAGATGCCCAGTGGCTGGGGGGGCTCGGATAGGGATGTGGCTGCCATCAATGGCCCCCACCACAGTTGGGGAAGCCAATGGCGGCAAAGGTAGTGATGATGGGAACCACATTGTCCAGAAGGATGAGCCTGCGCAGCAGGATGGCATTGATGGCCCTCACCCACCTGGAGAAGGAGACAAACAGAGAGTCACTGGCTTGCAAGAGCCTTTGGGAGATCCTGGAGCCCAACCCTCCCCACCTTTCCCCACATACCAGACCCTACCCCAACTAACACCATCCCCTAGCAGGGCTTTGTGAAGCCAGGACTAGAAAACCTCTTTTGCTGTTTTTTGTCTGCTTCCTCCCCCCCACCTTCTGTAGTGAATCCCATTCCAGCAATTAACCACCCTCCCAATAGCATAATAAGAGAGAGATACCTGTATGAGCACGGCCCCAATGGTTGGTCTCTCCATGCCAAACTGGTTCCCAATGGAGCAGTAGCTGTCCGTTGTGGAGAGTTTCCAAATAGCAATGGCGACCCACTTTTGGAGGTAGGTGTCCTGTCACCTGAGGGCAGGGGCAAGCCACTCGCACAGCTCCAGGAAGGCATCCTTCTGCGTGCAGAAGTTCTGGAGCCTCTGCTGGTCATCCCACCGCTCCATGATGATCTGGTCCCACCAGTGGGATCTGGTGTCCAGTCGCCAGAATCAGTGGTGCACGGTGCGCAGGGGATGTCAGGAGGGACCGTGCTGCACGAGCAGCATGTGGAGAGAGATAAAGATGTGCCCCACAGGGAGCAGTGGGTCCTGGTTTTGCAGAGCCACAAAAGCAGCCTGCAAAAGCTGCACCAGGAGGTGCAGCATGAGGTCCAGGAGCTGGTGAGTGCTTTGCAACAGGCCTGGCTCGATGGCAGAAGTGCTGTGGTGTCTGCAAGGGCAATCAGAGCAGGCAGTGGAATGGGTTTGCTGTCCCTCAAGGAGGTAGGCAAAGGAGAGAAGCCTGAGACACAACTGTACCGGTGGGTCCCTTTAAGTCCCCGATGCCCTGTCTGAAGTGCTTCCGGGAGGATGGCTTAAATGCAATTGAGGCTCCAAACAGTGTGGACAAGCTATTCCGAAATAGCTCACTGCTATTACGATGGTCATTTGCAGTGTAGATATGCTATTTCAAAATAAGCTATTTCGGAGTTTTTATTCGGAAATAGCTTATTTTGAAATAGCACTGCTGTGTAAACGTACCCAAAGAGAGCAAGAAAACAGATCTTTAGGTAGATCATTAGTAGAAGAGACTCTGCATTTGCTTCATGGATCTCCCCTAGAAGTTGGATTGGTGAGGGGTGACAGAAGGGACTATGTAATTTTAGTACAGTATCACTTAAGAAAAAGCTCCAGTTACAGATTTACTAAGGGACTTGTTCAATCGTTTACACCTCAATTCTAATGGATTATACACCAGAAGGGGAGGGTTTTTTCGATCTACAAAGAAAAGTACAGCCCTTGTTCTCCTATTTTGCTAAACTGTCCTTAACTTACTAACAAATCCTCTGAATCGATGTATATGCAATTCTCTTGGGGAATCGAAACAAAAATATTTTTTTAATTAAGTACGATTGACTGTTTCAGCCACATCCTGAAACAGTGTTTTTTTAAGGGGAGGCAGACACACTGTTGATAGGAATCTCATCTCTTTTAAATTACAGCTGCCTATTTTAAGAGCTTAAAGTTCATTGGGTGGGTCCAATTTACAGACCCAGGAAAAATGTTTTCCCACATTCAAGGTAGGTTATTGGTGGACCACCTAGGCAGAGTATAAAGCCACAGGACAGACTTGATTTTCAGAGGGCTGGCCTAGCTGTCTAGGAGTGCTCCTTCGGTTTCACTGGGCCTGAATTACACTGCTTCCTGCTTCTGGGGTAGAAGTGGGCAATGATTTTAGAGGAGGGGGGCCACTTTCCAAATTTTTCAATTGGTACCAGGCTGCCCCAGAAGGGGTGGGGCCAGGACACTTCCTATGCTTCTCCGTCCCTCCCCTCCCCGGTGCCTAGAGAGAACAGCCAGCTGTTCTCAACAGGTGGCAGTTCTCTCTAGGTGCTGCATGCCCCTGGTGGTGGAAGGAGACTTCGCGTGCTCCCCACACCCCCAGGCCAATAAGGCCTATCTCTCATCTACGAACCTGCCTAATGAGCAGTTTGTTCTAGAACAGACACACCAACCTAGAAAGCCCTATAATGCACAAGATTTTCTGACAGTAACTGGCTGAGCAGAATCTGCTACACCAGTTGAGCCGCCACAATGGACTTGACCAGACAAACACAAAGGTGTGCGTGAGTGTGGGTGAATATTAAGATGATAAAAGAAGGGTTGATAGATTCAGGTATCTGGATAAGTAGAGCCTTGAGCGGATACAAAATGTTGTATCTTCATCTGTATCTGCACAAATGAGCTGCGGATATCTGCACCCACATCCATGGATGTGAATTCCTATGGATTTGCAGGATTCTATGGATAAGGTGGCAGACAATGAAGTAATCATGTGAAGGAGGAAAGAATTTGGCAGGAAGAAAGGAGACTTCAGAAGGTTCAGATGAGCAGCCTGCTCTTTGGAGTTTGTCCAAAATAAAATCTCTGAAGTTTGCCCATAACTTTATTTATGCCACTAATTAAAAGGAGAAGGATGACTTCAACACATAAACAAAGGGGCAAAGCAGATGCAGTCCCAACGACACATTGTTGAGGCTGTGTTGTCTTTTCAACAGAAGAAAAGGTCAAATGACCATAAAGCACCAAGAAAAAAAAAATCATTTTGGCCATTTTTGCTTGTAAAGGAAACACCTGGCTATGCTGGACATTGCTTTTGTCTGTGTAATGAACCATTCAAGCCTAAATAAGATTGCAAGTGTTATATTTTTAAATTATTTTACCGCTATTCTCTCATTTTGGATTTTAAATGCTGATTCTAACTTAATGACTCTTAGCAAGTGCTTGATTCTTCACGTTACAGAGGAATTCAGTATTAAAATTATTTGAATGGCTTGATTCTCAAGATATTTTGCCTATTTATCAACACTGAATACTTTTCATGCTGTTCAGAAAAGTTGTGCTCGTCAGAGAGTTATTGTAATAAGAGCACCTACCACAAGAGAAGGCGTGGTTCTTACATTTAGAAAATGAGACACACATTAATATGATTATTACTTTTCTGGGGGGAAGAGGGGATAGAATTAAGATTAAAATCACTCTTCATTTTCCTCAGTTGTTCCAGCATTTTCCATTGCTGTCATCAGTGGGTGCCTGTTAGGGTTTACTGCAGGGGTGGGCAAGATACCTCTTGCAGGCTGGATTTGGCTTGCCAAGCCACTGGATCCGGCCCGTAGACACCCCTCCCAGGACCCTCAGGCACACAACAGCCGACATTTGGAATGCGGGGCTGCTCTGTGTGATTCTCTACTCCAGAGGGAGGGGGAGGCGTCACGTGATCTCCTCACCCAGCCCAATCCTCCGTTCCTATTCACCAGAAATAGCCAGTCAATGGGAGCTGAGAGAGTGGCCTGGGGGATGGAGGCAGCACATGCCTTTCTCCCTCCTGGAGCCGAGAGCCACGTGGAGGGAGCAGGCTGCATTTTCAATGTTCTGGAGCTGCAGCAGGCAGGGAGCCCGGCCTGCCTTGGGGATTCTGCAGGCCGGGAGATGCTTAGGTAAGCGCCTCCCAACCAGAGCCTGCCTCTGGCACCCCAACTCCCTCCTCCAAGTCACCTTCCAAACCCTCTGTACACCTCCCCCCCCCCGCCCCAGGTCACAACTCCCTCCCAGACCCTGCACACCTCCTATACTCTTCCCCCTGGCCAGAATCCCTGACCCTACACCCCCATCTCCTGACCCAGATCACAACCCCCTCCTTCACCCAAACTTCCTCTCAGACCTCACATCATTCTCCTGCACCCCGTGTGTCCTTACCCCATGTGTCCTTCTGCACCTAACCTCCACCCTAGACCCTGCACCCTCTCCACAGAAAAGCGCGGTCCTTGACCACTTTGCAAAATTTTGGAGTGGCCCCCCACCAAAAATTATTGCCCACCCCTGGTTTATTGTGTTCCGCCTAAAGACTGAATTCTGCAACCTGATAAAACAAAGGTGGTTTTTAATCGCTGAATAGGGATCTTACTAATTCTGAACAAGCAGTCCAGGAACTTCCTTCCTCACCTATCTAGTCCAAGTATTATTTGTATTACAGTTTCCTTAAACCAATTTTATCTGGCTTTTTATGTGTTTACATAAAGAGAAACAGACCATTTTAAAAATACAGATCATTTTGAAAATATGCACAATCTGTCCTCCATATATACCCCACTTTACCCACAATAAGCAGCATTATCAGGCCTAAAAACCTAAAAAGACAGGGCTTGAACGTCAACTAACATTGTTTATTTTGGACAAAGGAGCAAACAGTCTCCAAAGTTGAGAGTTTCTCACAGACAAATGACCTGCAGAATTTATTTTTTTTTTTCTGACAAAGAACTATCTGACAGATTTAAATTCATGTTAAATGAGGAAAACCCGGTCATCTTTCAAAACACAGGCACAATCCACAATATGAAAGTAATTGGGGCCAAAGGGGATGTCCTAATTTTTGTGTCGCTTACAACTCTAATTTGACCCTGCTGGGGTTGGGCAAATTTTGCAATGTGGAGATGTCTCCACCAGGAAACAGACTGATACGATCATCATTCATGCTACATAGGCCAACAGACAGCAACTGTTTTCAGTCATTACTAAGCTAGGCTCGCATAAGCAACTGAAATAACTTCAAATCTCATTTCCAATTCCCCAAGCTAGCCAGGCCTAAACTTTCAATGTTGAAATTTAGAAGTGAGGGAAACGTATGTGCAACCATCTTCTGCATATCAAGGAATCTAGAGACACTTAATCAATTATCTATTTAATTCTGCCTTGCCAGTCAAGTGTTATTGTTACTTGAGTTTTAGCTACGTGAAAACATCAAAATGGTCCATTTTAGCCCAAATGACCCAAATCCATAGAGACCGCCAAGAAGGTGCAAACATAGCATCGTCTCCCACTTCTGGCCATTCTATGGGAAATATATTTTTCTGCATTTTAGGCATTTTCTGCATTTGAGGGAGGAAATGTGGCAGAGCTGGAAGTGAGTGTGGCCTGTGACACACCGCAACATCACCCCATTATAAATCAGATGGATTGTCCAGCTTATGAGAAGACCAATAGTGTCAAAACTGTCCTTTGCACAAGCCATCAATGTACAATCATGTGGGGTTTTGGCCCAGAGATGGGTCAGAAATATCAATAGGAGCACCACTTATTGCCATGAAAGAAGACCTAGAGACCAGCACTGCCTTAATGTCCTGGGCCTCTGTATTAATGTCCTGGGCATCTGCCTTGATGACAAGATCTTCAAGATTTCTGTGCTTGGGACCTCTGTCAGTTTAGAGAACACACAAAACTCCTCTCCTCTTTCCTCTCACGCTCTTCCAACAGAATCAGGTTCATAGGAATGTTGGCAAGAAGATTTCAAATGGTGCCCCCTGCAGTGAGTGTGAAGGAAAGACAACAGTGGTATATGGAAACACACAAAATGTGAATTGTTATTCACCGTTTCTATACTTTTTAAAGGATGTCAAGAGGCAGGTAATTCAGTAAACGGATTGTTGATGATAAAAATTTTATCAACTACACGATTAGTTGACAAGGGAAGGCTTGCTTGCTTCAAGGCAGCCTTCTTGCTCTGTAGACATGGACCAAGTTATTTTGAAATAGTGTTGCAGTGTAGATGTACCTATTGATGCTGGTTCTCCATACTGTCATGAGAGTAAGGGAAATCAATGGCGGCATGTCTCCCATCGACCTCCCACTATAGGCTCGCCTCAGAAAATCAGTGCAAGGTACGTGGACTTCAGTTACCCTATTCACATAGCTGGAGTTGTGTATTCTGCATTGATTTTCTCCCCCAGTATAACCTGGCCTGAAACACATTGTATGCAGTGGTATTGTAGCTGTGTTGGCCCTAGGATATTAGGGAAATGAAATGAATAAGATAATATATTTTATTCGACAAACTTGTCTCACCAAGAGAAATTGCCCCACTTCCTTTCCTGCAGTATAACCTCAACGCTTTCAGTATAACATAACTATCGTCCTATTTACTTTCTGAAGGTTTCGCTGAAACTTTTCACAGTTGACTGTTGGAATATATGCAAAATAGGAAATAATCATAAACAAGTTAACAACATAACATTTAGCAGCTAAATTGGCACCCCCCTAGCGTGGCGCCCAAGGCAACTGCTTCTCCTGTTCCCCCTCTCTACGTCACTGGATTAAGCCTCACGATGTCCAGAGTAAGTTTTGTTACAGATAAGGAAATTGAAACCTAGAGAATATAGGGACTTGCCCAGAGCCACAGGGGTTCTATCTAATTTACCTATGGTATGTAAGGGTACGTCTACACTACAGCATTAATTCGAGTTAACTTAATTCAAAATAGTTAATTCGAAATAGTTAATTCGAATTAAGCTAATTTGAATAAACGCATCTACACACAAAACCTATTTCGAAACAGCGTTTTGCTATTTCGAAATAGCGCGTCCACACTGAGTGGACCCTGAACCGAAGTTAAGGCTGGCTGGAACCAGTGCTGGCAGGGCACCAGGTTAGGACTTAGTGTGTGAGGCTGCTGCCTGAGGCTAACTGAGCTCCGTGCTTAAAGGGACCCTACCCCCATCCCGGACAGACAGTTCTCAGGGTTCCCCGCTTGCTTGTCTACCTCAATGAGGGACAGCAAAGCAGTCCTGTCTTGGAGTGCCCTGAGTGCCCACACTCGGGACACCACAGCACTTGGCCACGTGGAGCCAGAGCTGCCCCTGGGCAAGCCGGTGCATCTCGTGGGATCATTGCCATCAGCCCGGCTGAACTTGCTGCAGGTTGCCATCCGGGAGGTCCATTGGGGGGCTGTCAGGATCCAGGAGGCCCTGTGGGAGAGCGTCCACCCCGAGGAGCCCTCAGAGCCACCCCGGTCCTCCCCACCGGGGGCTCATGCCCCATTCCTCCCTCACGTCCTACCACTTACCCCTCCCTAGCCCCCCTTCCTGATGTCAAACAAAAGACACGTATGTTCAAAAATAGAAACTGGGTTTATTGAACAAAACTGGGGGGGGAGGAGGGGGAGGAATGCACCTCTGGTGAGACTAGGAAAAGGAGGTGGGAGAGGGGAAGAGAGAGGGTGGGAGAGGAGAGGGGGAAACCTGGGAGGAGGGAGCTGGAAGGGGGAAGCAAGGGAAAGAAGGGGAAGGGGAAGCTCAAGGCTCAGGGTTGGGGGTCTCGCTGGACCAGCTTGATTTTCATGCAAACCTGCTCCTGGGTTCACATGTGGCCTTTGGTGGCCAGGCTGGCAGCTATCTTGCCATAGACGGCCGCATTCCTCCATCTAGTGCAGAGATCATGGACGTTGGGGGCATCCCCCCCAAATCTGAATAAGGGCCATGATCTCCACCCTGGACCAGGAAGGCGCCCACCTTCTCCAGCCCCTGTCAGGCTCCTGGGAGCTGGCAGACTGCTCCTGCGGAGTGGCGGAGAGCTGGCTGCCAGTGGCTTGCTGGCTCATGCTTTGGGGCCACTGGGTCAGGGGCCCCGGTGGCCACTGCTGGCTCTGGGCTGGCAGGCTTGGGGCTGGCACAGGCACTGTGGCCAGAATCTACCCCTTTAATGGCTCCGGGGCTGGGGGAGAGGAGAGAGTAAGTTTTCCTGGTTGTGCCCAGAGTGGCCACCAGGGCTCCCTGGGAAGGGCTGGAGGTCCCCTATTTCGAATTAAGTGTCTACACAGCACTTAATTCGAAACAACTATTTCGAATTTGGCGTTACTCCTCGTAGAATGAGGTTTACCAAATTCGAATTAAGCGCTCCGCTATTTCGAATTAATTTCGAAATAGCGGTTGGCATGTATAGATGCTATTAAAGTTAATTTGAAATAACGGCTGTTATTTCAAATTAACTTTGCAGTGTAGACATACCCTAAGGGTATGTCTAGACTACATGGCTCCGTCGACGGAGCCATGTAAACTAGTTTATCCGGCATAGGCAAAGAAGCGGGGATTTAAATAATCCCCGCTTCATTAAAATAAACATGGCCGCCGCGCTGTGCCGACAATCAGCTGATCCGGAACAGTGCGGTAGTCTACATGCGGATCGGTCGGCCGGGGAAGCCGTTGCCAACCGATCCTGTAAGCCTCGTTTCACGTTGTTTTGGCTCCCACCCATGGGCCATGTGTTGAGCCCCGCAAAAACTCAAACCGCACAGTGGGCCACAAACAAACGGGCCGCATGTTGAGTAGCCCTTCACTACAGTATTGCTAGTAGTATCAGTTTCGAGAAATCAAAATATAATTATTTAAAAGATAAAATTAGATATAGATCTACTGTCCTTTATTTGACCTACCTAATCTTACTGTTAAGGACGGACAAAGGTTACTTTTACTTGGTGTACAAGCAGCCAAAATTGAACTCCTTTTCATATAAAAATTTTATCACACTAGCAAACATCCACTTGCTGCACGATGGCAATTAAAGCACTGTAGGTCAATGGGCAATAAGAACAAAGTTGTGGCCACCTGCTGATTTAAGCCCAAAGTCAAATGACCTGTTAATGATTTTTGCCTCTGACATTCTTTAAGCTCAATAAGAAAAAGTATTCAATAGACACCTCAAGCGAAATTAATATTAACTCATGTCACATACAGAAAGTGATAAACCAAATTTTTAATAAGGCGCACATAGACCAAAACCATTGGATCATAAAGTACTAGTCTGAGAGCATTTCTTACTCTGGAAGACAATAGATTGACATGTCAAGCTGACTAAATGTTATCTCTCCCGTTGTGCACCTGACTGAGGTCAAAGCTGCTGAACTTTGCTGTGAACCATTGGAAGCATTCCACATATGCTTTAAAAATCTCATGTACTTAACATTCGGTCAGTGTATAAAACAAGCATATGATTCCGAAACCAAAGGGTTTTTCCATATTGTGTTATATAGCAAAAAGAATACACATTAGACCAGCTGGTGAGAGAAGTTACTAACTTGAGTGGGTTCCTTTCAACAAATTTTGACTGCGAATGTTCATTTGGTTTCAGTTTTACATCTTAAGCAGCAAGACAGCAGCACAGTAATTTATAAACAACAAACTTTTATTGTGGTTATTGTGTTCTGCTGTAATCAGCATCAGCTAACATTAGGCAAATTATGAATTAATAGAACTTATTACAAAGCATCCTCATTATGAGATAAACGTTGCAATACATATTTCAGTACTGCAACAGGCTCACCTACTGATATGTATTTTTAAAATTCCCTTTTAGAACATACAACATGTTTGTATCCTAAGAATATTACCATTGTTTCTAAATAAATACTACTTTAAATATCATCTTGGTTAACACATCTGATTCATAAGCTTTAAAAATCATGCAGTTTCCCCTCTCTGTAACTGCAAATGTTTTAACGCACTTTTATTCTGAATTAATGTTATCAAACTATCAAGTCTGATTTAAAGAACTGCTGAGTAGTAAAAGTCAACTTGCCAAAGGGAACGCTCAATTTAACTCTGAGTAAAAGCGGATTCAAAGACAAGCCAACACATTTTAACAATTCACATAAAAATATAGAGCAGCTTCTGCCCTTTTATCTGACACTCAAAAGATTATCTTGTTTTACTAACCATGCTCATTCTTTAAGCCAACAGACATTCCTACATATAAGCCCCAGCCTATAGTCTTAAGGCAATAAATTCCTTTTCTCCCACAATGAGAAGCAGTTTTCAAGCTCCTTTTACACAGCTCTGAGCTGACGAACCATTTATCAACACTGAGTTAGCAGATGATCAGTCTTATTTCTACATGTATTGCTTTCTCCCACGTAGAAAAGGCACTGAGTTACTCTTATCCAACTGTGTATTTGTCATTTATATTTTAAAAAAATGTAGAGAAGTTTGTCTACATTTATCTGATTGCAACAGGAGTGGAAAACTGAATGTCTAAAATATAAGGCTTCTGGATTGCTTTTCCAAAATAATTAGAAAATGGTTACTGGTGTCAACAAACATACTTTTTATGACCATGAACATTATTATTATTCTGACTGCTTCTGTGTTCCACATACCTTTATGCTCAGATAATTATCACCTCTTGTCTTCCGGGCTGTAGCTCGGTGATTCATGTTGACACTTATTCTGTTGTGAATTCAATGTAAAAAATGATTCCATAAAATCCACTTTGTCAAGACAATTCAAACCGTACTGAAGTCCATGTCATTCTAATAATTTCACTTGACATTTTTTCTAGCTTTCCTCCTTCTCTTTTGCATGTGTGATTTTACACACAGTAAATGTTTTCAGGAAGCATTCTTTACTGCCAGTTGCCCACTTGTCAGACCGTGAGAACAGACAGTGTCCACTTCCAAACAGTACAAGCAGCTCTCCCACTGCTTCATTATGCATGCTGATGTAACTTCCTCAATCAGTCCAAAACAGTGCGTCCCTCCAAAACTAAGAAACAATAGCTGCTCCCACTTCAGTGTCCTGAGGGATCCACAGGATCACCCTGCTTCCCTTTCCATATTAAAACAAAACAAAAAAACCTCAACTTCAAGCCAAAGTTGCAAACCTCTCATAAGAAAGGGCGGTTTCTTCAACACCTAGCCCAAAACACTGGTAAAATAGCAAAAACACCTAGCAACTAATCTGTAAGTTATCTGATCTAAAAACCTAAGAATTAGACATTCCTCTGTAATAAGAGCTTAGCATTAGAGGCGATTCTATGATTCAGCTAATAGAAATCCAGGTATGAGTATTTTTCATTTCATATTCTTTTCAGATTCAGTAGCTTTCAGCAACAGATGTACACCTATATTAGGAAGGGCTGTTCATTCATCAGAGCAGATAAACTTCGGAAAGGGCTCAATTAAATATTTGCTGCTATGCTCAAAGGTTTTACTAGTGGGGTGCATCAGAATATCACATAAAGCATACAGTGTCATTTTTAAAGCGTGTGTGGACTTTTAGGAATATCTTCAAAAATCTCTATAGTCATTTTCTACAATCAGCAGTGACACTGTACAAGTAAATGCAAATGCTAGTGTCTCCTGTTACCATTTTATAGTCTATTGTGAGCTTTATTAGGCTCTAGATACACAGCTTGCTACTTTTAAAACAAGCTCATCCAAAGAATGAAAGGCAACAGGACATGACATTGTACATAAAATAAAAATTACCACATATCTGTGCCACACATTATAGCTACCTCAGGAATACCTTTGGGCCTGATAAATGCTCAGCTGCTCTATGTGGGTTGGGGAAGTAAAGTGTTCCCTGTTGTGTCCCAGCACAACATATATGTATCTGGGAACAATTGCCATCCAGTGCAGAGACTGCATCCATGTGCCCAGGACACTCCAAAAGAGGATAAAGAAGAGGTGGGACCATGACCCCACTCCCCAATTCAAAGGCCAGACAGGCAGGAGGTCACAGGCTGCACTCACTGCAGGGCATAGCAACAGGTATGCTCCTCCTGCAACAAGCCGATTTCCTCCTGGATCTGCACTTGAGGCGTGCCATTCTGCACCTGCCCTAACATAAGGAAGTGCCTAACAGGCACAATATAACCCTATAAGATTAGACACAGTTTCTATACACTTGCCTTGATAATGCACCTGTGCAAACACCAGGGAAAGCAGTTGGATTGTTTTGTATAAATCAATTCTGAGCAGGGTTGCTTGCTTCTGGAATACATCAGCATCAGAGATCAGATATCAGGTAAACACATTTTAACAAAACACAACTGACAAATATTTGAACAAGCATTTTTCTGCTAATACTTTAGTCTCCTATGCTACATTAAATTGCATATACTTGTTAATTACTGTACTGTAATTACGATAAATGAGAGGAAGGGAGCTAAAACTCACTGTTAAATGAAGCATGATTAAAACATAGCAATAATCATTTGGTGAATGTGTGTGACTCCAGGTAGCACACACAGATGTTAGGCACAGAACTGAAGGAAGAACCAACCTTGAATTCTTACAAAGTCAATTCTTTATATACACTTAACACGTTACAAACACATACAGTAAGATGAAAACCTCTGTGCCCAAGGAGGGGGCAGCTGGGGAGGATTATGAGAAAGGGGACAATAGTGATGTCCACAGGGCCAGTGATGAAGGGAGGGCAGAGAGCACCCTCCCCCTAGGATCAACTCAAGGAAAGCCCAAGAGCTATAAAGGCTGCCCTCACCTCCTGGAGTAAACGCCAGAGGACATGCAGGGTGGTGAGCCCAGTGCGGTGGCTGAGCACCGGGAGGGGAGGGGGAAGGAATCCAATCAATTTCTCTGGTCGAGAAGGTCTCTGATTTTGGTGGTACCCACCAGGGCCAACCTCTGTTGCTCCAAGAAAGACTCTGACACCTTACCCTGAAATTGGGATGGTGTAGAACTGCATTCTCCCAGAGCTGAAGTGGTTCAGTGTCTGCATTGCCCAGCAGGACAGGATGGTGGGAAGCCCCAGAGAGCAAGAAGGTGGTGGTCAGTGACATAATGAGCACACCAAGGAACAGTCCCAAGGGATCTTCTGTGACTGCACCCAGTCAGTCACAACACTCTAATAACTTTCTACACAAAATGTGATTATCTTCTGGAAACTTCTAGTTTGTTTTTCAGCTCCTTCTCTGCCCTGGTCTACACTAGGGAGTTAATTCGAAATAACAAGCAGAGCATCTACACTACCAAGCCCTTTATTTTGAAACAATTTCCTGATTGTTCTGCCCAAGGGCCCAGAATTGCTGCCAGTTGACCTGGTAGTGGTTACCAGTCCAATGGAAAAATACCTTCTGTCAATGTAGGAGATGTCTACACTACATCATTATAGCAGCATAGCTGCGTCACTGCAACTGTGCCAGTCTAGCGCCTGTAGTTCAGACCTCAGACTGCCTAAACATACTTTTTAAAACTTATTTTTTAAAAAACAATGGAGATACTGGGATTTAGTTGCAAAATTTTATTTTCATTATAAAAACATAGGCAACTTTTAGTGGCAATAACATTCAATAAAGAAATACAAATAAAACTAAAACATTCCCCACATCACTACTTAAAATTTAAAAAGGGCAAAAAATCTTTTTTAATTTAAAAGAAAATGCTCACTGGGGAGATAACCTTACATCATGCCCTTTAGCTAGAAGCACGTTTAGTGAAAAGCCCCTGAAAATATGATGTTGCTGTTATATTTAAAAAGCACTAGAAGAGGCTATTATAGGAAGAGAAGTGACAATCCCTACATTATGGTGGATTTACACTTTTCATTATAACGTTTCTTATTATAAACACACTCCAACTTTTTGTTGTTGTCGAACAGCTCTAATGCCTCCCTGGTTTGCAACAGGACTTTGAAATTTAGGAGGAGGATAGTTCTGGGTTTAGACAGAGTTTTTTTGCTATCCCCATGAAAAGCTATTAATCTTTGACTGATTTATAAATTGTTGAGAATTACCATTTGCAGTCGGCATTGTGCTTCATGGCACTGACTAGTAGAGGCTTGTTGATAGAATCATTCAATATTCCGACCTGCTGTGAGCAAGCTCTTCTGGGCCTCACTTCAGCATTCCACACAAAATTGAACATCTCTGGATGGTACACAGGCAACAATGGATCACCATCCTTTTCTCTGTCAAAAATACCCTTTGGCCTAGGAAAAGTGCACTGGGCTGGAAACCCAAGAAACCAACAGATTCTCCTTTTAATAGCTCCATGTTCTTCACAATTAGGGAGCAATCACCTTTCTATATGGGGAATTCAAATTATACTAATAATCTATTGTGCTTATAGAGCACCCAGCGCAATGGGGTACAGGTCCATGACTGGGACTCCTAGGCAGTATGGCTATACAAATTATGAAAAATAATAAATTAACAAAAATATCTAAGTAAACTAGGTCTACAATTTCTCCTGAGTGTAGATAGAGCATGAAATGACTCCTCTAGAAAAGGAGTTCACTTATAAATATTAAAGCAGCTGCACATATATATTTTTATTTATTTAATGAAAAAAATTAAGTCCATACTTAATGTATGATATTGCAGAAGCTGCAGATTCCACAATTCTGACAGCAGGAGCCCCCACCTTCAACCCTGGGCTGCTGCCAGCAGAATATAATGGAAAAGTAATAATGGATTTTATTAACACAAATAAGAAGGTCCATTATTATTTTTCTGCAGTTTTCAATAGCTCATCTGCAATTCAGCCACAACTATTTGACAATCATCCTGCAATTCAAACAGGGCCTTAAAATGTAAAATTAAATAAAGCTAGCTAAAAACCCTGTACAATTAGGAAAGCAAACTATAAGGGTTGTAGTATTTAAAATGAAAGGACTAATAAAGTTTACCAAACAAGATCAATGAATCATGAAGCTTCAGTGAGTTCTACAGAGAACTAGAAGTCTGGAAAGGCACAGGTGGGAAGGAAGACAAATAGGGAAGGTGTAATGAACCAACTGTCATTTCCTGTCCTTCTCTTTCTTATGCGCAGGTGTGCAGCCCTTACTGATGCTGGTAAACCAACAGAAATAGTTTCACTGAGGTCAGTGGGACTAGCTATGTGAGTAGGTGTTCACAAATATAAGTAATCTGTATGGAGACCTGGTATGTTTTTACATCTTCTGTTACCACTAGGATTGCAATTAATCTTTTTCCTCCTAGCTAGCAGCTATTGCTACAACTTTAATTTTCTCACTAAAATCCGGTAGAAAACATTACACTAATTCCTCATTCAACACCCATACACTTTCCATCTCTCTTTGCAAAACAGCATATCTGTATGACATAATTTTACTATAGTGTAATCCCTCCTTACGGTGTATTTATTAGCCTGCTGTATGTAACCCTGATGTCTCAATTCCCACACTTATCCAAAAACCTGGCTTTTGAATAAAGGCATCATAACATTTTTCAATTAATTTATTGTTCCTAGGAGATGCTCACTGGAAACTCAAGTCCTGAGTTTAGCCATTGAGCAGTTGAAGCCTATACACACATATATACATAAGAGTGCCCTCTGCTGGATGAAATACATCAGATCTACTCAAGTGTTATGAGCCCAACTCTGAAAATACTACTAGGTGCTGCAGGACTATGCATTTGTTTGCTTTTAAAAAAATGTTTTACTAGCAGTAATGCTTACTACCATGCATAGGTGGTGGAACAAGGGATGCAGGTGTGCAGCACCCCCTGGCTTAAAGTGGTTTCCATTCTACATTGGTTTTCCAGTTTAGTTCAACAGCTCTCAGCCACCTACTGTACAAATTGCTCCAGCCCCCTTGCTACCATGAGTACTCATGAACTACCTACAAACCAGTAGTAAATGCTTGCAGGATGTCAACTTCTTTTTCTCTCAGGCCCCGAAGTTTGCCAGAAAGAAGATCTGAGTACTACTACTAGCAATTAATAATGGTTCTTCTTTAACTCAAACTTCTATGCTTGTAGAGTAAACGTTTGTAAATTCCATTCCCCATCTAACACATTCGTTGTAATTGCAATGTGTATAGAAAGCAATAGTTTGTAATTAATTCAATCCAGGACATTAAAAAAAAACCTTAAATTTAATGGTGAAGATGCTTGACACAGGATAGTCAGAGGTTGATACAGTGCTGTATGTCCCACGGAGCAGCAAATATCCTGTTTTTAACTCGTTATTCCTAGGGTTGCCAGACGGTTTCAAGAAAAATACCGAACACCCCCCCCAAAAAAAAACACCGGGGAAAAAATTCTGTTGAGGGGGAAAAAAGGGGAGAGACCAAAGTTGTTGAGAAAAAAAAAGGACCCCAAGAGTTGTTAACCAAAACAAAATAAATAAATAAAATAAAACAGTATTAAAACAGCATGGCCCCTTTAATTGCATGCAGAGTCAGAATAGGGATAGGACGAGAAAAGGTTGAGCACTAAGACCCAATGAAGGCATTGCTTCCCCTTGCTTAGGTCTTTAGGTTTTTTGCTGGTGGCCATCTTGTTTTCTTGGTCGAGCCCGATGGGAGCTTCCCTGTGGAACCAGGTAAGCAGGAGCTGGGCCTAGTTGCTTAGTGTGTCGTAGAGTTGCCAGGTGTCCAGTATTTTCGCCTCCTGGCGGGGGACCACACCAGAAAATATCAGACATTTCAGGTGTCTGGTATTTTCTGAATTATTTTACCGGACAGGAGGCGTCAATACCGGACACCTGACAACCCTACTAGTCGTTACAGAAACGTTTCAGACAGCATTAACAAGCAAAACTGCAGGAAACAATTTCGAAAGTCTATCCTCAGTCGGAACCATTTCTCCTCATCTGTTTTTCTCTTTATACTATACCGTATAGCGGTAATCAATGTATGGAATAACTTCATGGTTAAACACTATCACTTTTTAAAATCTAATCATTTAAACTGATCATAAAAATTGACAGAATACTTAAACTTTAAGTTTTATTAGTTGTACAGGCTTTGCTTTAAGATGTTTTTCTAAGCTAATGAAATATTTTTAAAAATCCTTTTTCAGATTAGACAATGGTCAGCTTTACTGAAACACTTCATCAAAAGGCCTAATGTCCTAATAATCTTTTACTAAGAATTTTTACTCTGAATGCGTCTCCTCTGGCATTAATGGTTTGACCCTGAACAAACCTTCAGTTCACAGGTCACTTAGCATGTGTGGGCTTAGAATTTGCTCTAGGTACACAGCTTTGTCTTTCTGCCATTTCTTTTCACAAAGAACAACAGTTTTGACTGTGAATGAAAATTCCTATGTGTCATGTTATCTGATATGGTTGTTAAAATACAAGTACTACTGTTTTGCCATTAAGATGGAACTGAGCTTACAAAAAACCCACCATACTGTTTTCCAATGAAAAGAGGCTTACAAAAAGACATAGACTAATGGAACATAAATAATAGTTAAAACAAGCATTTATGAAGAGTTTGGCTGTATTAATAATTCTAATCACTTAAAACCTTTAGTACACTAACTTCCTCAGAGGTATTTAAAGGATGCAGAATAAACACCAATTAGCAAAAATGCCCAACGTGGTTTTTGTTTGTTTACTTTATCTTAGATGAAGAGTAAATGAAACAATTCAGAACTCTTTTACCCTTAGAACTCGCAGGAAATACCTAGCTGGCAATCAAAACTATTCCAGCATTGAAAGTCTGAATTTCCAAGGAATCCAAGGAAAAAGATACTGCATATAAGGAAATACTGTATTACACATCATACCTACATGCCACACAACTCTATTAAGATACAATATATAAAGTCAAATGATTCCCCACACATCACAACATAAAAACCAAAGATGAATGAATTCAAATGTTTCTTGGTTAGTAGTGTGCAAGGATCCTCCCATATTTACTAATTTATTTATTTTACAATCAACTCAGTCTATTTTTAGTTCTCTCCTTTCTGGTTCTGCCATAGGAGAGGCAAAACTATAGTACTCTGGGACACAATAGTTCATGAGACAAATGCTGCATCCCTTCCCCCACAAAGCAGAATGTTCCGCCCTCCTTGTGAGTTCAAGAAAACCCCTACAAGCAAACACAGTGTGGTTTGGGCTCTGTGTTGAATTCAAGTCTATTTATTTAGATTATTTATGTGGACTTACAATAAGAATAATAAACACACATTCAACTACCCTAGGTGCCCTTACAAGAATGAAAACATACTGCTACAACATGAAGAATCAATAAACCAATATAGTAAATTGTTCCTCTGCCTCAAATTATTAATCATTCATTCAAGGAAACCTGTCAATCATAAAATACAGCATACCCCAAAAGTCTATGAGACAAGATGCATCATGCTCATCCAGAAGATGTATTAATCCAGGTTCTGGTAGATGAAAGGTTCTCAAACTGAGTGGCTCTCATATGCCTCTCCAGCAACTCCTACGTTTCAACTTAAGGAACTCCAGTCAAGAAACTCTGCTGCTCTCAAATGCAGCCACATAGGACAGAGAGAGATGTGAGCTCTGAGTTACCAAGGTCCAAAAAGTTTTAAGCTTTTGTAGGTATAATCACCACCTTTGTACTCCACTTGGAAGCCTGTGGGCTACCAGTGAAGCCCACAGAGCACAGGTAGTGTGTGCTGCTCCCTGTATGAAATACCTTTTAATGAAGCAGACAGGCAATTCTGCATCAGCTTCAGCTTCTGGGTGGTCCTATGATGTTGCCCCATGTAAATGGCATTTCAATAACAAAAGCCTGGATAACACAGGAAGAAGCTTCGTCTTTGGGGGGAAAAAACCTGTTCATACTCCTCTCACTAGTTGCAGATGAAAAAGAAATGCTATTAGCCATCACCACTACCTGGGCAGCAGCAGCCCAGCATCTAACAAGACTCCTATGTTGCAAATAAGTTTCCAAAATGGGTCCCCTCAGAGCATCAGATTTCAGAATTAATAATAATGTTAACACTGCTCTTACACTGTCGATCTCAAAGGACTTTACAGGGAAGGTCATTATCATGATCTCCATTTTACAGATGGGGAATCTGAGGCGCAGAGATGGAGTGATTTGCTTGGGGTCACCCACCAGGCCAGTGGCAGTTCACCCTTCTTACAGCTTCTGTTCTTACAGGCGCTCTGTGGGCACAGGGAGAAATCGCTGCATCAGTTACATGCAGGTCACATTTACAAGATGTTCTTTCCACGACAGCTAGACACACACTTTTTCAAATGAAAGCTGAGCTTCTCTAATTACTGTACGTGTCCAGGAGGTGAATCTATAGGCGTGTGACTCTAGTGTCTATGCCTTAGTTCAGACAGTGGAGATGTGTGGAGGGCTGGGGTATGGGGACAGCATGGCCCTCTATGACTTTTCTGGGCTACTGAAGCGAGGCAAAAGGCTTCCTTGCTCCCCACTCTGTCCACCTGCACAAGTACTACCCATGATCTTTTAATCGGGGGGGGGGCATATAAATTCCCACGATTCCAGTTGTTTCCCCAACATGTCAACATTATCATCATCTTACCTCAATTAAGCCTTAACTAGCAGGCTCTCAACCAGCCCTCAATCTCTACAGTCACTGGTTCATTTTGTATGATCACATTAATAGAGTCAACAGTTACCGAGTCAAAGAATGGAGCATCAGCAACACACACCCTTGTGTTCTTAATACCCCTCCCATCAGCCACATCAAACAGGGGTGGGGGCACTGTAGTCCTACTGGAGCAACCCCCCGCCTGCCTCCGTTTAAGCAGTTAACCAGTTACACGTAATTTTAACCAGTTAACTGATTACATGGGATTTTCCATCCCTAGAAGGGATCTGAAGAAGTCCAGCCTCCTGTGTTGAGGCAGGACCAAGTAAACCTACACTATATCCCTGACCAATGTTTGTCCAACCTGTTCTAAAAACCTCCACTGATTATTATTTCAGTGCTTCACAACAGGTTGGGTGTATCCCCACGCAAAAGCACGTGGAGGAAGATCATAGCCAAAAAGGGTACTTTGCAGCAGGGCTATCCCTAGCAGGTCCAGTGCCCTAGGCAGTGAGAGCACCTGCATACCTCGCCCCACACCATGGGGGTCACTCAAAGGCTTTGAAGGCAGGCTGTGTGGGGCAAGCCCAGGGTTGTGGGAGGGAGGAGTAGGGCAGAGAGGCAGCAGAGGTTGAGCCTGCCCCCACACTCACCAGCAGCAGTGGAAAGCGGAGCAATCCAGCCCCAACTCATTCCACTCGCCTGGCTCCCTGCCACATCACTCAGGAGAGGGGACATATGGAAAGGGATGGGACCGCCCCCTGCACTTACGGGCAGTGGAGTGGTGTGACTGGGAGCTGAGAAGCAGAGCAGGATGGGTCCGGGTTGCTCCACTTCCCCGTTATCGGTGAGTTTGGGGAGTGGGCCCGCCCCCTGCTGCCAATGCCAGGCCTCCTGTTAGTCCCCCAGGCCGCATTGCTTGGGGGAGGGATCTTAGAAGAAAGACTGGACAGAGGTGGAGCAGGGGTGGGGGACTGAAAAAAGGGGTGGAGTGGGACATGGAGGAGATGGAGCAGGGATGGAGATGAGGCTGGCTGCCGGAGCCAGCGCTTCCCCATAGGCAGCATGCTGCTGCTCAGGGCACAACGAAATTTGGGACAATTTGGTGTCCCATGCAGCTGCATATTTTGCATATTGGCAGGGACTGCCCTGCTTTGTAGGACTGAGGCTCAATATGTTCTGAGAGGAATGCTTCAGCTTCAAAAAGCTCTTTAGACAAGACTCAGTTAATCACAGTGAAGAAACGGCACAAGCAGTGGTAAGTGGCAATTTATAATTTATTTATTTATTTATTTTTGCTTAAAAGCATTTTGGGGCTGGTGGCTCAGGGGGAGGGAGGCCGGCAGCTCAGGCCAACAGGCAGGAGGGGAGCCAGACCAGCGGTTAGACCAGTGTTTTTCAACCGGTGGTACATGTACCCTTAGGGGTACGCAAGAGAAGTCTGGGGGGTACTTCAACACAAGTGACATTTGGCAAAAAAAGTCCGGGATTTTTCCCTGCAAAGGAGATCGAGGAGGGGGCGGCGGCACATGCCTGTCAAATTGAACGTTCAGAGCTGCGCGCCTGGATGTTAACAGCCACTCTGCGCACGCACCCCAGCGCCTGGCAGGAAAAGCGTGTGGTTGCGGCGGTGGCTCCGGTGAGACCCAGGGCAATTCCAAGATGGGGGGTGGGTTTGGGTGGGGAGAAAAAAAAAAAGTCACTTCCAGGGCCGACTCTCCTAGTTCGTTTCCTCTCCAGCAGCCTCCCTGGGGTGCTCCAGCGGGAAGGGCGGCTGAACCTGGAGACACGCGTTACCCCCATCCCCGCCGCTGAGGCAGGGCCAGGCGGCGGGAGTAGGCACTTCAAAGATAGGGTTACCATACGTCCGGTGCCTGGCTCTAGGGGAGGGGAGGGACATTGGGTAAGAGCAGAGGGGCTGGCGGTGCCTGGCTCTGGGGGGTACTTTTTTTTTTTTTTTAAAGGGGGTACTTCAGAAAAAGAGGTTGAGAAACACTGAGTTAGACCATCAGCAGAGCTGGGTGGGGGCACAGAGCCTGGAGGGGAGCCCAGGTGGGTCTGCTGATGCACCCCAAGAGAGCCCAGAGACCATCAACAGAGGAATCATTGAATTCCTCTAGTTGGGCAAACTCCCTCATTTGGGACCAATCAGGTTGCAAGCACGCGGAACCAGGGAGGTCCAACCTGTATATGAATGTTAAAATCTGAAATATTTAAAATACTTTCTGTAGCCACACAATAGTCCTAATAAGGTTACGACTTCTCAGAACTACCTGTGAAAACAGAAATTTGAAGCTGAACCCACGCACAATGCACTCACAGTAAAAAGAAATATAAGATGTACTGCCTCAAGAGACCCACTAGATTGTTCCCACACTGGAAAGCATTACAGACCATTTGGCTGTCTGATAAAGGATTTGATCTGTATTCTTTGATCTTCTATCCTATTATGATCTTTCACAGAAACTATTTAGAGAAGCTGAACAAACGCAAAAAAAAGTTTTGAATTCATCATGGTGTATTCTATTCTGCTTTCTAAATAGCAACTTGAATTGAACTGGAATATCAACAGTAGATGCAGATTATGGGACACTGAATCTTTTAAAAAACCAATTTTGAATGTGTATTTTGAAAGGGACTTTCATATTAGATGTTGAGAAATACCCATGCTTATGGACTTTTTTATATGCACACAGATTCTAGAAACCATTGAAAAAAAATTGTTGATGTATTTGACTATGTCTACACTACAGGCTTCTTACGCAAGAAGCTCTCTTGGAAGGAAACTCTGATTGAATGGCCACCAGGGAACCTGTGCTTTTTCCAATTGCCTTTTTTTGCACAAAAAAACCCTGTTACCCGTCCACACACACCTTTTTGCGCAATAGCTTTTGCGCAAAAAGGAGTTATTCCTCGTAGAAGGAGGTATACCTACACCGGAAAAATCCCGCTGTTCTTTCATTTTACTTGCACAAAAAACGCACTTGAGGTGTGGACGCGCTGCGAGTTTTTGCGGAAAAACAGCCGTTTTTGCGCAAAAAACTCTGTAGTGTAGACCTAGCCTGAGTGTTTAGTATTCAGCATGTAATCTTAAGTGATGGGGCTCATTAAGTCATTCTTTACACACCCTTAGATAAGGTCAGCAGCCATTCGCTCAAAACAATACATGCACTACATTAAGTGCATAGTGTAGACCAGAATGGGTCCTAAGGCTCATGCATCTCACTCTTTGAGCGTGGAATATTTTCAAAGGAGGGGCACAAGTACATTTCACATACTAGCTTCAGCCCAGTAGGTGGAATTATGCTTTCTTATTGAATATTTTCTAGCAGGACAACTCAAAAATGCCCCTCATAACTTCTACAATGTTAATGACCCTAGTAATAAGTAGAGTTCAAAGGGTCTTAAACATTTCTGCTTTAAGACAGGTCACATTCACAATCCAAACAATACCTCTGCTCACCCCTTCTTTTATTTCTGAAGTTTGAAATTTTGGATGTGATACACCATATCCCTTACACCAATACACTGACAGCTCAGTTTCCAGCCACCATCTCAGCATTCAGGCTAGTTCTAGTGAAACTATGAAATGTGTCCGATTCCACTGGGATCAGATCACTGTCAAAGTTTCCTTTCCTAGCCCCTGCATTGCTGCAGTGGTAGCTAACCCCCATTGTCCCAGAATGCTTTTGACAATTCTCAGTTGTGCAGTTGGGAACAAAAACCATATCTTCTCCCTAGAGATGACCCAAGAGCTGGGCTTGATGGACTGTTTACAAAGAATCACAAAAAGCTCCCTCCAAAATAAGATCCTAATACTCCTCACTCTAGCTGTTAATTACTGTTTTCCAGGAAAGCATTGCCTGGGTCTCCTTCCACATGATTTGGGAAGTGTTTTCAGCAAGATGAGAGTTTTGCAGCATGCTGTAAGCACAGCAAGACTTAGGCTCACCATGCTTTCAGCTGTCAGGGGAATTTTAATAACTTGGGTTGAAAAAGCTCCATTTTTGCTTTCGTTTAGCCCAGGGGTGGGCAAAATATCATCCATGGGCCACACCTGGCTTGCAGGCCAGCGGGAACCTCAGCCAGGTTCCTTGCCTGTCCTGCCCCCACCCTCTGTCCCATGTGTTTCTCAGAACACTGCAAGAATGAGGAAGGGGGGGAGGAGAGGAGGGAAGAGACTTTGCGCATTGCCCCTGACCCCAGCACAATCTCGCAGCTCCTCTTGGCCGGTAGATTTTTAATGATTACAAGTGGCCAGGACCTCTTCCTTCAATCTCATTCTAAAGATGGCAGGTGGTCCAACCACCCTGTGGGACCCTTTTTCAAAACTGACTCAGAGGGATAAATTGACACTTACTGAATACCCATTGCCATTTCCCAAAGCATCTGGATTTTCCTTAATTTCTTCCATCCATGCACTGACTACTGAAATATTAATACGTTAATAAAATTGATGGAAGCCATAGGGCTATCACACTCATACAATCCCACGCACTTCAGTAAGGTTACATGGGGAGGGAGGGTAAGTAAGAGCAGAATTTGGTCCTGAGATTTTTTTTAATAACTTTTGTTGTTTACATTTACCCATGATGGTTATACACAACACCATGATTATATGCATATTTCAGAGCTTCCCTTCCCCCAAACCCACAAAAACTTACCCCGTTCACTCAATTCACTAGCTCTTGTTAGAAAAAGCCATTGAAATGTGAGCTTAGAGATACCCAAACACTCTTCTACAGCAAAAATGGCCTTTATATAATGGGTTGATTATTTATTCACTATGGCAATCTCTGCATGGCCACTGCATGTGTTAATATCCACAACCAACTGTGGAATGTCACACATCTTCTTCAACACACTTGTACAAAATAGCTACAGGATTTGAGACCAGTAGTTTGCAATGGACAGATTTAAGGATTTCATCCTTAGGTAAACCCTGAACCTTTAAAACCGACATGGTACAAATTAATTATTCAATTTAGTAAATTTTTAATCAATAATTTAAACCAATTGCTCAGTTCTTCTGAAAGTTAGGGAGGAAAGAACTGTCACAATCTACCCTTGGCATGGCTGCCTTAAATCACCTCTCAGAATATCTGCATAATCTGAAAGGCGGAAGAGTCAGGGATTGACAGAAGCACAGGCCTGCAGATTTGAGTGTGCTGGGGGAGGCAAATGGGGTAGTTGCCCTGGGACCTAGCAATTCCACCACTAGAGTGGCAGCACCCAGAGCCTTGGGAGCACTAGGTGGCATGCTCCAGCTTGTACTGAAGGGTTGGCAGGGGCAGGCTAGCCCCTGCCCCACCCCTTCTAGCCAAGGTCCTGTCCCTTACAGGAGCACAGAGCCACCCCACGAGCTTGTCCAGGTAATTCTGTTGGCTCCCCAGGAGAAGCAGCTGGGGAACCATCCACTAAAGAACATGTTCCCCCATCCACTGCAAAGTTAAGCCACTTTTTTTTTTTTTTTTTTTAAGAGACAAAAGGAAACTACTAAAAGCAGTATTAATTCATTCTTCATGTCTGGGAATCCCCTTGGTGGAGTCACCGGCACATATCCAGCAGTCTGGTATCCAAGGGCAACATGAGCTATCCACTATAGTAGGGATGACAGCATGAAAGCAACAATTCCTCCATCTGCCTAGCAAGAATTTGCAGGAAATCCTGCCCCAAATCCTGTAGGTGCCTAGCTGTAGCATCTTTTTAGGCCACACCCTCATCTGTTCTGCATAATCACTAGCCATGCAAAAAGTCAGAAAGACAATTAAACTCTGTGACTAGATGCAAAAGCCCAGAGTTTAATTATTTGTTCAGCTACAAGAGTTTTGCAAAGAGGAAAAAAAATATTATATAAACTGAGCACCACCAGAGCAAAACACAGTCGCTCATATGCACTTGTAGCACATGGCAACTTTATCCAAGCTTAAGGCAGGAAATGAAAGACAATAGCCATCTGAAACTGCATGAGGAAATTTGAAGTGAGTTTTACTATAATACCAGGATTAACATATATGGCCTTGTGAAAGCTCCATGGGATCTTTAATAACGATACATATTCGGAATCAACAATTTACCAAAATACAGTACCTCCTTTTTCACAAAACCCGTAAGATCATGCTAGGGATATTGGTTCAATACTGATTCAGAAGGAAATGCGCCTATCCGCTAAATTACCAATATTTTTCTTCAAGGTCTTCCATGATTCTGTCCAATTACAAATTGCCCTGATCATATTTAAATAACAACCTGATAATACAGTATTTATTATGTATATAGTGCTTGCACATTAAGTCCTCTGCACAAATATAATCTAATGAGATTACAGTGACGTGGCTAGAGGCCAGTGGGAATGGTCAACAATTTAGATCAATAATCCCTCTAAAATGTATCTTTTTTTGTGTAAAATCTGTATTAACCCACTGTCAAATTAATCCCAATTAAAACTGTCACATTCAAATGAGAACTGCATTCTTTAGATCTGATTCTCCCCTCACATTGCTGGTGTAAAAGGAATACCATTGATTTCCCTGGAGTTACTCCTGAGTCACACCACAATCAGAAGAGAATCAGATTATTTTTGCCCTATTGTAAATCATTAAAAAATCCTGAAGAACCACTACACCACCATCTTCTGGTGAATGACATTTGAATCATTCCCCATTATAGAGAAAAAGTGAGAGCTTTGTCTAAAAATTTTTGAATATATATTAGGATTTATTAAATCTTTAGTTTCAATACCTTAACTGATCAATGCAGATCTCCCATAGTACACTGTTTATTGCAACGATCTACCCTAAGAAGCAAAACTTAGCCAATTACAGAAATGCAGTAACAGAGTAGAAAATGGCATTATTTCTTAAGAGCTGAAAAGAACTTTCAGACTTGACAGCCACTAGAACAGTCCTTGGACTAAACAAACAAATCTGGGACCTAGTGACATTCAGATGAAAATTACCCCTATTTTCATGCTCTCCCACAGATGGGAACTAAACAAGAAAACCCTGAGATTTATTTGGATTTGTGAAGTGATTGATGTCAGCTTTCTTTTCTCACCCTACAGTAGCAAGTTGTTTCATTGGTTCCAAAATGGGAAAAGGACAAGAGAGCCCTTAACTCCCCTCACTATTTTCTCACCTTG
The DNA here is from genome assembly GCA_019425775.1 of Rafetus swinhoei. NCBI lineage: Eukaryota > Metazoa > Chordata > Testudines > Trionychidae > Rafetus > Rafetus swinhoei. The sequence continues at coordinate 151,950,703 of CM033424.1, forward strand.
ACATTCAGGGCCAAATTCTGACCTTAGTTACGTGGATGTAAATCAGGAGCAACCCTGTGGCCTTAAACAAGAGGCACTTCGGATTTACTCACTGACATGAAAATCTGGCCCATAGAATGCAAAATGTAACCATTTCCCCGAATAGCCAAAGCATATCTGAAGATCGCAACCTTGACCATCAGAAATGCTGCATGTAGGCCACAGAGATCAGGCCAAATAAGAGTGTGAAATACTTTAAAAGGGGGGTGCGAGAATGTAATGATATGAACACACACCCAAATAATTTTTGAAAGCAGTACAAAAAAAACCCCAAAATATTATAGCAATGTAGTAAAGCACTGAGCCACAAAAAAGTCAAATTCAAAGATAAGATGATGATAATTGTGGTGAGCTTTCCTTCCTCTTTGTATCTTCCTGCAGGTTTTACTGTGGAAAGGAGTGATCCCATCCTTGGAGTGGAATTAGAATTTTGTGACTGTCTCATCTCTAATTGTGGATACAAGAGACTTAGAACCTTTTACAGAGGCTGCCCGGATTGCCTAGATTCCCAGGAGCAATTCAGGCTACTCACCTATCTATTCCCTCAAGAGATGAAGAAATGGCTCCCACCTCCTACTCTCTGGTTAGAGTAGCAAAGCTACTGTCGGGAGGTTGGCAGGGCAGCTAACTATTTACTGCTGAAACAGGCCAACAGTAAATTCCTATGCCTCAGAGCAAGGAGGAAGCAGGGGAGTAACTGCAGCTCAGATGTCTGTCACTGAATCACTATGCCTTCCATTGCTCCTCCTGAGTTGATGCACCCCTTTCTCAAAGCCGTGTCAGAAGCCCCAAAGTAGCTCTCGAACAGGAGTATTAGTTGGACTTTGATGAAGTATAGCCAGTGAATCATAACACAAAATTCCATGTGGTTCAAAGTAGTTGGAACAATTTCAAACAAATTTGTAAAAGCCTGAAATGTGGAGTGCCCAAAAGTAAATACAAGGGAGTTTTCGTCCCTTGCTTCTCTTTCTAGTAGTGACATGTTTTTACTAAAGCTCTTGCTAATCTCTTTATTAGCTTCTCTTATTTCTAGGTTTATTGGTTTCCTAGCACTCCCATGTTGTCTTTAGCATTTTTCTTTTAGGTCTCTGTACTGCCCCGATTTCTCTCTAGAAGTCATGGAGTGAAAAAGGCCCAGCGTGGGAGGCTTCTGTTGCAGGTATGTCAGAGATTCACAAACAGTTCATTTTTGGCAATGCTGTTTTCAGAACAGGAAAATGCAAAAATTGTTAAAACTTTAATTTGGGTCTTGGAAAAGCAGTTGTTTAATTTGCAAACCATCTTTAAAGTTCTATTTTATATCTAGCCTTGCAGTCATAAATATATATCCAAATCAGACCTTACCACCAATCAGTTTTGTACAAGAAAAGGGATACTAGATGTCAAGAAAAGCACAGATAATTCCTCCCTCCCCGAAAGAAATACACATTTCTTGAAAAATATGCACAGACTAAATTAATCTAAAACATTCTCTCCATCTGTGCAGTTGAGTATGTGATGTTGGGAGTTCATATATATGTAAATGCACCACCCACCCTCATATAGCCTTTTGACATTTTATTTCACACTTTTGAATTCAAACAGAGAAATATTTGTATTGTATTTATTTCCAAGATACTACCATGCTATTTCCTATAGTGAAGAACCTAGCAGATTACAGCAGCCAGAATATTTACAAAATAATTGTTAGATTATTATCTAATGCAGGGCTACTCAACTTTGGGGCCACAATGCTACTCACAGCATGTGCCGAAGGCCACAACTTAAGTGTGGTTGCATATACAGGCAAATATATGCAAATAGCTTCTTTCACACTGATAGGCATGAATACAAAGATTAAGGCAAGACTACATAATACGCAGGCCCCATTTAAGTCAGTTCTGCTGATATTAATAAAATGCAATATTTACCTGATTTCCACTCATATGACAGCACTTTTAATGAGCAATGACGGTCCAGGAATTTAACTACTAAAACGCATATCAACAGAAGACCATTATATTGACTTGCTGTTGTGGAGCGTGTTCCCAGTGGAGGTCATGTTCAAAGGATCCCAACTGCAGGCCACATGGTGAGCCCCGCGTAAACCCAAACTGCACCACGGGCCACAAACCAACAGGCCGTGGGCCGCATGCGGCCCGTGTGTTGAGTAGCCCTAATCTAATGGGTACCCAGTGTACTATAGGCAACTAATGGGTAGTCTCAGTTCACTTGTTAGTGGGCAGACATCCAGGTCATCATTAGCACTCCTCATGGCAGCCTCAGAAAAGGCCCTAAGAACTGGATGGAGAGAGAAGACGACTAAACTACTTTAACCATTCTAAGAAAAACTTAAAAAAACAACAAATGGTCTGGTAGCACTTTATACACTAACAGAACACGTACATCAGTGGCCACCAACCAGTAGATCGGGATCTACTGGTAGATCTTGCAGCCTTTGACAGGCGATCCTGAGAGGTTTGACCGGGAGGCTATCAAGTGCTGGCACTTCATCTACCCCTCTCAGTACTGCCATGCTCCCACTGCCCGCTGCTTTGGAGGTGCCCCTTACCCCTGGGAGCCTTCTGTTTGCTGTGTAGAGCACGGGAAGAAGAGGAAGGGGGGGTGCTAATGTCAGGGTGCCCCTACCTCCACCCTGTACTCCATCTCCACAGAGCAGAGGTGGACAGGGATGGAGAGAGTTTGCTGGCGACTTTTGGGAGTGGTGCAGGGCCAGGATAGGGGTGAGCCTGCCTTAGCCCTCTGCACCACCACCCAGAAGCCACCTGTGGTAAGCGCTGCCCAGCTGGAGCCTGCATTCTGAACATGAACCCCTAGTGCACCCCAAATCCCTGCCCACAGCCTGATAAAAGTGAGTGAGGATGGGGAGGGAGGATGGAGTGAGCAGGGGCAGGGCCTTGGAGAAGGGGCGGGAAGGAGGCAGGGGAAGCGTGTTTGGGTTTGAGGAAGATCCTGAATTGCAGTTTAATTCAAAAACTGATTTCATGCTTAAAAAGGCTGGAGACCACTGATGTAGATGGTATCATGAGCATTCGTGAAGAAGTGGGCTATGCCCACGAAAGCTCATGATACCATCTACATGTTTTGTTAGTCTATAAAATGCTACCAGACCATTTGTTGTTTTTTAAGTTTATCCTGTACAGACTAACTTGGCTACCCCCTGAAGTGTTCTAAGAAAGTGGTTCCTGCCAGATCAAGTTTGATATATTTCTCAGAGCTGTGAGGAGGATATTTAAGAATTGGACAGTACCAAAAAAAAAGATGACAAAGCTATTCCTACCTCTTTCTTTGCCTGATCTCATTTTTTGAGATACTGTTCTTTTTTGACAATTATACTAAAATTGGAGAACTAGGTGATATCCCATCTTTGATGCTCCCAGGATGTAAGCTTATTAGAGGAAAAATTAATCTTGTTTATGTTCATGTTCAAAAAGAAGTTGCCACTTTGTAGCAGAGCATAAGTATTTCCTTCACCTATTCCTGGGTACATTTCAGGAACACAAGAGGTACAATATAAAACATTCTAATTGTTACATGCGTCATCCTCTTACCTTTGGAATTCGTCTGGATGCTCTCTCTCGCTCCTCTCAAACTGTCAAACTAATATTGTTTTTCTTCTTCTTTTAGTCTGGAAGATACAAACAAGACAGAAGCAAACATTATGCCAATCAGGAAGACTCTCAAAGCCTCAAAAACAATCTGGAAAAAATTCCTTTCAGATATTCAAAACTATGTTCAGAACACATCAGTCTATACCTCTCAAAGAGCCTTTTTCTGTCAAGATGTCCTACTTCTGTACAACAAGTCGCTCGACTTAGGGGCTTGGTTTGAAATGATGTGTAGCTCTTCTCCAAGTCCTGACAGATTCATGGAGACAGGACCCACTCTGGGAACCCTGGCACATCCCCTTCCTGCTCTGTGGCAGCTCAACTCTAGTGAGTCTTGTGAGCTTCCTGATCCTCCCTTGATCACAGGTAATACAAACTTGGGCTGCATAGCAATTTCTGCCTTATCTCTGCAAAGTTGGGAGGAGGTGACCTCCCACTCCTATGATGAAACCTCCATTGGCTCCCAGAAAAAAGGAGAGGTATGCCATCGGAGCGGCAAACACTTCTGTGTTGTGCAGGGGAGCTGTGGGTATGGGAGCTGTGTGTACGGGGGGGAGGGGAGGAGAGGGAGTGGAGGGGCTCCGTCAGACTGTCTGATGAAGGAGGGAGAAATTATTTGGATGCACAGCAATAAACGGAAACCCCTCATTTCACTACAGGTGGGTATAAAACACTTGGGCCTTTTTAGTGTTTGCATTTATACATTTCACAATTCAGATTTTTCTAAGAACACGTCGTCAGGTGAGGCACAGTACATACTCAGATCTGATGACTTGTCCGAATTTTCCATAAACAGGTCTTACCTTCTGCTCTAATTTACATCCCAGGGATCTGACTGGATCCAAGAGCTTAAAGGAACTTTTGCACCCCCTCTCCTGGGCTGGGATTAGCACCCTTTGTCCATAGCTTACATTTCTAAGTTCCCTTAAGTATAAAATAAATCATATAGCTAGTAGCCAGTTAGATAAAGTGTTTGCCTCCTATTTCAGAAGTAAAATTGAGTTCAGATCCTAAAACTAGGTAGTGCGTTTCTCCCCATCAATGTAATTTTAAGAGTTTTAACCTTTCAGCTGTCATCAGAAGGGGACTTAGAAGCATGTTTATTTCATATTTCACATTCTCTGAGGGATATGTTGAATTCTGAAAAGTGTGAGCTCACAGACAGCTCTTCAAAAAAAATCATAAAATTGGAAGGGAAGACTGACAAAAGTCCATTTTCAAATTCACACACTTTCTTACACGAGTGAAAGAATAGGCCTTCTTACTAAGGTAAAACTTCTCTACTAAAGTCAAACGGCAACTTTGCTTGAGTGAGAAGTCCAGAATCTGGATCCAAGTCAATGAGCCTGGATCACAAGTTGCTTGCACATTGTGTAATTGTGTAAAATGAAAATCAAATGAGTATACAACATCACCTAATCAGAATGTTAGCTTTGTACTTAGCACAGGTGTAAGAGACTACACAAAGGTGCAAGGTAGTAGAAAACCCGTCACAAGTGGCTTATCTGAAATCATCTGGCCTTGTTCTTCAAGGAAAATTAATAAGGCACATTCTATTTCAATCTAATGTTCATAGTGCCCTGTACTCTCTGACATAAGTATGTACACAGCTTGGGCATGATTGTGTGACAAGTGGAGTGCCAACTGTGAGATTCAGAGCACTATCATCTTCTACTGACATCCTAACAGGCTGCTCAGGCTCTCAGTGCTTTTAAAAAACAAACAAACAAACAAAAAAAACACTAAACCTTTTAAAACCTAGTCAATTTTAAGTAAGCTGAATGAAAAGAGAATCTGCATAGTGGTTGTGAAGTGGAACACTTTATTTTTTAAAACACGTGGATAACTAAAAAGTAGTGGCTGCATTTTATCAAAACTTCCTCCTAAAATTAAACTTTGGAGCTGAAACCAAGAACAGGAAATTTCAACTCCAACTCCCATCCCTATTCCACAGATGGAGACTGAGGGTGGGGAGACGCACAGGGGTGTTACGTCCCCAAACTGCAGTGCCAGAGTTGGGCAGTGCCAAGGGCAGCTTCCTTCCCTCCTTCTCTCCTCCAGCTTCGACCCTTCCCTGCAGTCCTTCCCCCTGGTCAGGTCAGAGGCTGAAAGCTGGAGCTGGGCAGTGCAGAGCATCTGCTGCTCTGGTGTTATGGAGCAGGCAGGGGAGCCGACTAATTTGTTGGGCCCCTGAGTGGAATGGGGGGGAAGGGGGCTCCACACTCCCAGAAGGGGTGGGGCCTCAGGCAGAAGAGATGGGGATGGGGCCTTCAGTGCCACTTGTAATTAACATCAGTTCTCCCTCCTCCACTCCTTCCAAGGCAGCCCTTGGTGTTCCGGGGCCAATTTAAAGGCCTGGGGCTCTAGATACCAATGTTGCCTTGTGAATCGCTGGGCCTGGGAGCAACTGTCCCCTTTGTGGCCTTCCCCCACCCCCATCGGCAGGTACTCGCCTTTCTCTTGCTGGTGCCCGGGGCTGTGACTGCTCCTCAGCTCCCAAACCCCTGACTGCTTGTGCAGGTGTAAAGTGCCACCAGGTGGGAACCTTGGTCCAGAGCCAGCAGAGCCCTTGAGGAGCAGCCACAGGGAGAGTTGGGGGAGTAGCAAGAAGTGGCCCTCTTTGCACACAGCCTGTAGCTATCTCCTCCCTACATCCTGAACTACACCCCTCTCTGTACACAGCACCTAGCTATCCCCTGCCTACATCCTGAGTGGTTTCCAACTTTCTGAGCTGAGCCTCCCCCTTTGAGTTATGATTTTTGATTGCACCATGCCCTCTCCTCCCACAAGGCTGGTGGCCTGCTGAAGTGAGTCGGGGGTGGAGGTGGTACTCTCTCCCTGGACCCCATCATGAGAAGCTGGCCCAAGCACAAAATAGAAGTCAAGCTATGCCTATGTCCAAGGCTGTCCCTCCCATCCCAGGGACTGGGGTCCAGATCTCCAAGTCCCCCACACTGTGCTGGGCCCTGGATTTTTTTTAATAGCAAGTTGATATGGGGAGGGACACACAGACACAGAAAGATTGAAAACCCCTCGGGAAAATGCTTTCTACATCAAAGAGGTTTTTCCACCCCTTCAAGTGGCAGTAGTTTTGTAGGTGCAACTATATTTACCTAATTTTTAGGCGTAAACCAAGCTTAAGAGGAGCTGCTTAGAACACAATATATGTTTCCTCCTTCACTACAACAATATCTGCCATTATAATACTGCTCAATAATTTAAACAACCTTTAATTTTCTGTTTAATAATGAAAATACTTTTCTTAACAATAAAGTGTCAGATTGTGTTCCCTTTAAAATGCACTGAAAATGGGGCTTACAGACACACCTATGTGGTACCTGTGCCTAAAGGGCAAATTCCCAGCTGTAATACATTCTTGTCTACTGACACTTGAAGAGTTAAACCCTGTAATTGTCTTGTCATTTCATCATTGGATTCTTGTAATCAGAAATGAAAACCAAAGTGCATCCTCCTCAGAAAATAAGGTTTTAGACTTTTATTTTAAATGGAAGACCAAAATATCAGATTAAACCACAATAAATGGTCTCATCCATGTAGTTTTCCTATCTGTGGTTCAACCTGAATCACGCTTACCTATAGCACAGCTTAGAAAGTGTTTTCTTACAATAAAATGGATTTGTTTTCAACAGAAAATGTTGCTTTTAAAGAACAAAAAAGTCAGAATTGTATTACTACCTGCACATTTCTATGATAGTATATCTTTAAGAAAAATAAAAACTGCTTTAAAATAAAGTGCTGCTTTAAGTGTTTGATTGGCTAAAGTATTATAATCTTACATGAAATAAGACTGTTAGTTGAACAGATGCTTCATCTCGGTTGGATATACTAGAAATATTTTAAATTATTGTAAATTATTATTCTTTTCAGAAGAGACCCCAGGATTAGCTGTTGTCCAATTGCTGTTTTTGCCATTTGAATAAGTGATTACTTCATTTCATCCACAATACAGTAGCTATCCCTATCGTAACTTCCATTAGATACAAAGAAACCAAGCACTGTTTGGTGGCTTGCTAGTTTTACTTATCCAAAGTCCATCTCCTTTCCACTCTTAGAAACTTTCTACCAAAGATATTTTTCAGTGGGACAGCGTTAACCACATTCTTTTCACGTCTCTTGCAATGGACTCTTTTGTGTTTAGATTTTTAAGTGTTACATTTTAGAATGTTTCTAGAGTAAGAGATGCAGTGACCGACAATATTGTCTGTTTCTATTCTAATTCCCCTCTGCCCCATGCTCTGCAATCAGTTCAGAACAGCCAATGCATGCAAATAATGAAAAAATACTCGTTTAAATCCAGACATTTATACTCAATTAAAACAGATATCTTAGACCAGTGCAGCAGAGCCAGCAGCCTCTGTAGGCCCATGCGCAAGATGGGGGGGCAACTCCACATTCCCATAAGGGGCAGGGGCAGGGTCGGGGCAGCCAGCCCTTAATACTATCTAGAGAGTGGGTTCAGGCCACCTCTGCTGCTATAGTAGAGATGGTGGCCTAGAGCTCTAGGCCCCTTTGAATTGCCAGGCCCGAGGGCAATTGCCCTCCCCTGGTGTCAGGCCTGGATCAGCAGTTACCAAACTGGGGTTGGGATCCCAAAGTAAACTGTGACCTCATTTCAATGGGGTCGCCAGGTCTGGCATAGACTTGCTGGGGCCCAGGGCTGAAGCCCGAGCCCCACCGCACAGGGCCAAAACCAAAGCCTGAAGGCTTCAACCTTTGGCAGCAGGGCTCAGGTTGCAGGGCCCCTGGTTGAGGCTGAAGCCCATGGCTGCAGCTTTGGACGCCTCCCACCTGGAGCAGTGGGGCTCAGGCTTTGTCTCCTACCCCACCCAGGGCATTGGGACTCAGGCAGGCTTAGACTTCAATCCCCTCTTCTGATGTCATGCAGTAATTTTTGTTACCAGAAGGGGATTACGGTACAGTGAAGTTTGAGAACCCCCATCTAGGTCCAAAAATAAAAATTAAGTGTTTTTTAAACCAGAACCTCACACAAGAGTGGGTATGTCATTTTGACATACAAGTCTCATCAATTGTGGAACTTCAGTATCCCTGTAAGTAGACATGTCTTGCATGAAAGATTTGAATTATTACTTATAACACTCTGAATTGACACTCTGCAGACAAGTACAAGGAAACTGTCTATATCCAAGAAATCTATGGTCTAAGAGTCCAAATCTACCAACTCCTCTACATGCTGACTTATTTCACTTACATAAGTAGTCTTAATCAGATCAGGCTCTAAATTAATCCTGTATTAATTGTTATTCACCTTACAGGAATAAACATGGAAAAAATAATCAGAATTATCTGAGAATCTTTCATTTTATGCCAGGATTTTCTCAAGGATACAATGTTGACTTTTAAGAACAAACGGTTAATGAGTGGAGGATACTTTCTGATGAACCTTCCATGAAACACATACACATAAGAGCAATTATTGTGCACTAATATAGCAACTTCCATTCAAGACCAGGTCTACATTCATCAGATACATTGCTCACAGTTTTTAAAAATAATCCACAACTCTGAGCAAGATAGTTAAGCCAACCTAACTGCTGGAATAAGAATGGTTCTGCCAATGAAGCTACCACCTCTCAGGGAGGTGGATTACTTACCTGAACCCTCCCATTGCTCTAGTGAGTATCCACTGAAGCACTATAGTGCTGGAGCTGTGCTGCTATAGTGTTTCAAGTGTAAAAAAGCCCTAAGGCTCTCAAAAGAGACTTACAAACACTGAGTAAGTTGCACAACACTCTTCCAAGTATCATTCCCATTGTCAGAGAAACAAAATAAGGGATAAAATTGTAACTTACAAAAAGTCCAAAGCAAGGTAGTAGCACCACAAAACCGGGCCGACAGGAGCTGAAAAAACCCTACACATGCCAACACACAGTCTCATGCTCTATACATTCCCTTCCCCTATGTATGCTGTTGGATTATCTGCACCATGAGTTCAAAGAAAATATATGGATTTCAATTGAACCAATCAGGATAGAGTACACGTTGACTTTGGAAGCAGTCAACACAACTTAATGGCACATGTCTTAGCCAATCACAACCATGGATTTCCTTCTTTCTATGGACAAAAATGTATTGCCCTCCAGCTCACTAGATTCATCTACACAGCCACAAATTATTATGTAATACCATCATATTTAATATGTGATATTTTAGCCATTTTAAAGATAAACTGCTATTTCAATAGCATTAATATTTCTCTGTACATGTAAAATACAGGAAACTAATGTGTAGAGTACTTCTGTCAGCAAAATTATCTATACATTGTACACATTTTGATGTATTATGCAAACTTAAGTCCTGGGGACTAATTATGTCTGTAAGGTGAGCCACATTTGGCCCTAATGAAAAAACAACTACTCTTATTTATTCATCTTCTCTTTTGCAGTAGCTACAAAACCAAACCCACACAGACCATTTAATAAAGAATTAGATTAAGTTTACATCTATTGTCTCCAATAAGAAACATATTGAGAAACCACATGCTGTTTTCTAAAAAAAGTTATGTAGCATCCAGAACAGATGGTGTTTAAGTATTTAAATATCTAGTATTCAGTATCACTGTAATCCACACACCTATTAGTAAAATTAGAAACCTGATGTAAAGTTCCCCTGCTTCTTCATTTTCCCAGTGGTTAACATTTTGAATTATGTATGACATGTCAGTAAAATGGAGCACATCTGTAACTTAGTGGCATGCAGGGCTAAACAACACATGCAAAAGACAAACGGACTGATTCACCATTTCATTTGCTCCCTTTTATACTGGGGGAACTCCCTTAATTTTGGTGAAATTATATCCTTTTTACATTGGTGTAACAGTACAGAATTAGACCCACTCACTTACACACAAAGTTAAGACTATTTTAAAACTATAGCACTTCCTCCATAGATTTGTCTTCAGGATATGGTTCTTAAAAAGTTCTGTGATTACAGATACATTTCTATTCTTAAATCAAGGGGTTTTTTTAATCAAAATTGTTTGGATAACCTTTCTAAAAATCTTAAACATAAATATACCTGTATCAAGAGATCGCTAAAAGGAGTAGGTATTTCTGCCAATTCCCCCAACTTAACTACAGATTTAATTACAGAAAACAATTTAGGTTCATTCATTACCAAAAGACCAGTTGACAACTACAAGGGGCAGAATATTTTTAACAAAAGCAATACACATAATAGTTCTTTGTTCTCCAACAGAACATAGTTTAGATGTTGGAGTGGGCAATAATATTAAAAAGAATTAGCCAGTGTATATTTTCGTCTGACAACTACAATGGCAAATTTTGTAGAACTAATGTAAGCAGGTCAAACAAAACAGCTTTTAAGCAATTACATTTTTTCCTCTAGTTTTGTCTTTGTATAATTTCTATGTTTTTTTTAAGCCCAGAGCAAAGACCAACATGTTGAAAAGATTTCTTTTAGGCTCGTCACACTGAAAGCTCAAATTCTTTAAAAGTAGTCACTGAAGTATTGGGAGGTTACTAATGCTCTTTTCAACTATTCAGTGCATGTTTGAGAAAGAAAGGGTAGCTTTACTTCTATGAGCAAGATTTCCAGGTTGTGTAAATAGGCATAGCTCCGCAGAATTTAGTGAAACTATACTAGACTACACCACTTGAGGAATTGGCTCACATACTTCATATTATCTGATGCCACAACTGAGTCTCTACGTTCATATAATAAATTATCCAAGCGCACAACAGGAAATGGAAGTGTCTAGGAAGCATTAAGTAACAGATATACAAAAGCTAGAAGAGAAAAAAAGATAACTGGTGCCATCCTGGGGAAATGTACAAAGAAATTCAAATTCTTACAACTTGGGAGAGAGAGTGTCCGCCTAATGAAAAAAGCAGCCCAGGCAGGCAAAGCAAATTTCCCTTCTGACTGAAGATAATTTACTTCAACCGGTCACCACCGAAAGACTTGTAACAGAATAAGGGTCTGACTCAGTGAGGCAGTCATATCTTTAGAAATACAGAGTGTCATAGTGGGGCTTTAGACAATGCCAGAGGCACACACTCAAAAGTGAAAAGCCTTTGAATAAGAAGCACATTGGGCAAGTAGGAAGACCTGAAAAATTAAGCATGAGGACTCATGAGTAGGGGAGTGAAAATATAGGCCAAAGTAAAAAAGTTGTATGAGCAACAGGCACAATGTATTCCTTGACCTCAATAGTTGCCTGCAAACAGATAATTCAGAGTCATAACATTAAGGTTTGATAATTATACAGACAGGCAATGGAACAGCAGTGGCTGACAGGACAAAATCCATAGGATTTTTCTTTTCACATTTTTTTCAGTGAACCAAAGAGAAAAAGTATGAAGCAGGCATGCCAGGCTATGAAAGACAGGCATCTAGAAAACAGAATTGTTACTGGCAGTTGTCACTATTTTATATTCCACAATGCTGAGGGATTTCTGCTACCTAGCAAGTATCTCCCAGTTCCCTGTGGATCAAAGTATTTGGAATTGTAAAGCCTGGGGTGAAACCCTGGATGCAGAAATCACATGAAGTTGCCAAATTTATGCCTCTGCAAAGTTTTGTGGCTCACCATTAAAAGGACTCACATTCCAAAAAAAATTAGAAGATATCCATGAGAAAACTAGAACACAAAGATAATTGAATGAAATGGTTGAGAAATTAAAAAGAAGCAAAATAAATGTGAGAAAGGGAAAGAAGCACAGCTCATGAGCTAAAAGTGTCTTCATCACTATAGGAAACAGATATTCATGGCTCAAATATGGCCTGGGATCAAGTGAGCATTGCTGAGATCAGCAAAACATTTTGGGACTAGGAAGTCCCTATAAGCTGCTCAAAAGTCCTTCTGATAGAATCTTATGTCTTCTGTATATGAAGGATGCACTTAAACTTTTGTAAATTAAAATGATTATATATAAAACTAGTCTTTATAAAAATATACACATTCCCTGTATGTTTGTTGCTGTTATTGTTATGTTAGTGCTTAGTGGTGACATTAAGCACAAGGTAACATGTCATAGTTGGGCTAAGAAAGAAAATGCAGGTAATACTTATAGGTCACCAGGGTCAAATTTGGCCCTCAACCACTTAATGCAAGAGAGTTTAAACAATGGAAATTACATAGGCGTGATGGTAGGATTTTAGCTCTGCACTCCTGATACAAAGAACATTTTGCCCTCAACTGTTTGTATGGATTACAAGCTCCATCCCATTCCCCTCCTCAACAAATACCCACCTTACCAGACCATTTGTTATTTTTTAAGTTTATGCTGTACAGACTAACTCGGCTATCCCCTGAAGCTTCTGAACTTATAGAAAAACACTCAGCTTCTTCCAGACTCACATTTATTTCAGTTCTTCTTTCTCTAGCTCCTCTGTTTAACTGAGAAGACAAATTTTCACTGTGAAACAGAAATCATTAAAGCATCTGGACATCATGTAGCAGCATCCACTCAATGGCACAATAACTGAAGTTATTTTCCATCATGATGGAAAGGCAGGGAATCAAGAAGAGATTTACATTTACATGTTTGTGCATTTACAATCTTCCCTGTATAAAAAGCAATGCCCAGGATCCCCAAACTTTATCCCTTCTCTGGATGTCTTATATGCCATTTATGAAATTTGTTTAAAGTAAAGTAATCATGATTGCACCCATTAAGGGGATATTTAAAGCAACAGTTCAAAGATCCCAAATATAATATTCATCCATTTTCTAATTTGATGTTTTGCTGGCTAACTGTTTTGTCGCTAGAGTTGGATTTTTAAACTCTCCCTTCCCCCCGCCCCCAAATGTTTTTTTCATTCACTGGCAATTTCGGAAAGTTTTTTAAGAAGTCAATTTTGGCTCAGACCAAATAAAGTTTTCAAAGTTAAATAAACTGGCGTCAAGTGAAACATTTTGTTTTGATTTTTAACCATTTGCAAGTAATTTGGAATTTTTAAACATAAAAGGAAAAATTTAAACAATGTTTTAAAAAGCTATTCATTTGTTTTGTGTTAAAACAAACAATTAATCAAAACCAACACAAATTTGTGAAATGTGTTAGTGTGGTTGAATCTGCATTTTTCACTGAAAAATGTTGCCCATCTCCAATTGCTGCTCCTGCTTGAAAGAGCTTTTAGGACTACATATCACTTTTTACACTGGACAGATTGTAAATGCACCATTAATTTATCTTATCAAGTCTTTCCTAATTCATCTGTTTGTTTTTCTATTTCCTGGCGGCATGGGGAGAGTTAACAGTGAAACTTACCTGCTCTAGCTTGTTGAACTATTCTGTCTTTTCTGACTGGACCTCAAGGGCATTTACACAGTTATTTGACAGACACAATGAAAATAAAGAAACATATACAAGTCTCACCAACTCTTTGAGCCCTTCCCCATCTTTGTAATGCACCCACACTGAGTGTCATAGTTTGGTCCTAACAACCCTGGAGAAAACAGATCAGAAGACCACTGTAATGGGCAATCAGACCACTCCAGGGAGATATGGGTTAAACCCAGCCCTGGGAGAGGGTTGGGACTGTAGGCCAATCAGAAAAGGGCTAGAGACAGCCAATTAGGATCTGGCTAGGGCCTATAAGAAGGGCTCCTGGGGAAGAGGAGTTCACACACTTTTGCTCCAGCTATGGAGCAGGAAGGACCTGGTTGTGTGGTAGGCTAGTGAGGATAACAGAGACAGAGCAGCACTGCGGAAGGGTGGGTAGAACGACGTAGCTCTGGCCAGGCAAACTCCTAAGATGATAGAAATGTAGCCGTGTTAGTCTGGTGTAGCTGAAACAAAATACAGGACTATGTAGCACTTTAAAGACTAACAAGATGATTTATTAGATGATGAGCTTTCCGTGGGCCAGACCCACTTCCTCAGATCAAATAGTGGAAGAAAATAGTCACAACCATATATACCAAAGGATACAATTAAAAAAAATGAGCACATATGAAAAGGACAAATCACATTTCAGAACAGAAGGGGGATGGCGGGGGGGGAAAAAGGTAAATGTCTGTGAGCTAATGGTATAGAGGTGGGGAAAGGTAAATGTCTGTGAGCTAATGGTATTAGAGGTGATAATTGGGGAAGCTATCTTTGTAATGGGTAAGATAGTTAGCGTCTTTGTTGAGACCGACGCGTAGAGTGTTGAATTTTAGCATGAATGACAGTTCAGAGGATTCCCTTTCAAGTGCAGATTTAAAAGGCTTCTGAAGCAGGATGCAGGTAATTAAGTCGTTGAGACAGTGTCCTTTCTGGTTGAAATGGCAAGAAACTGTTTTTTTCTTTGTGATCCTGTCTAATATCTGTTTGTGGGCATTGATCCTTTGGCGAAGTGCCTGAGGCCTTGTTCTTAAGGCCTGAGGAGGACTAGGGCTCCAGGGAGGCCACCAAGGTTGGAGAAGTCAGCAGGTCCACACCCTCTTGGCAATGAGTAGCCATTTCAGATGTCAGTTTGCTCCTTAAGCAGGGGTTACATGACAAATGGCAATGGGTTACTGAGGAAAAGTGGTTATAGGGGTCGAGGTTCCCTGAACTGATAGACAAATCCACTGTGGCAACTACAACTAATTGCCCACGTGGAAAAGTAACTTAAGGATTCAACTTTCTATGTATCTTTGCAAACAGGCTTTTCTAATTTTCTTCATTTATTATAAATGTTGTATTAAAAGAACATTTAGTCTATTATTTTATTGTTATATTCTAGTACGAGTCTTTCCTCGGGAATGTAATTTAGTTTTTGACACTATTCAACCTACTTTTAGATCAGTTTTAAAACTTATTGATCAACTATAACTGTATGCAAAAAAATCATTCACTGTGCATTACTTTGGGTGCAAATCTGTACATTCCTTACACAAGCAAAATGTTTGCTGATATGTCGGGGTATTTACTGTATTTTGGTTGCCCAAGGCATGCAGGATCAAGCCCACAATCACCACATCATAGCCTTAAAACAGTATGATATGCAAAAAGCTTAGATTTATTTCAGTTTGACAAGAAAGGGTAGTTAATAAAACTCTTCAGAAACATGTATATCAAATTGTTATGTTGCTTAATACATTTAAAAAAATCAAATCCAGCAGTGTGAGTGTGAGTTTCCTGTTTCCACTGAATGTCAAAACTTCTCCTGGGACCAAACAAACAAACCAACCAACCAAAAAAACAAACAAACAAAATAAAAAAAAAACCCACATGATTGGACGGGGGGTGGAGAGACTCCACTAAAATATAAGTACAAATATTTGACAGATGTGCCAATTAGATATTTATAAAAGATTTTGCTATGCCAACAATATACTTTAGGATTCATAATCCAATGACAAAGTTATTTTTTACTGAAAGCTGTATCTTAATCTGATCCTGAAGCAATAGGAACTGTGAATCATTATGAAGTTCCCTTTCTCTTCCCCCTGTAGGTTTTTATTCATACCATTGCTCAGAACCTGCTAATCTATTGGTCCTGACTGAGGAAAGATGTTCAATTTTGTACATGCAGTTAATTCTGTAATAAACCTAGCTCTTTTCATTGTTATGACAGCGCTTTTCCTAATCCAATAAGAATGTCTAAAAGGAATGTGACTCTCAACCCATAATTCACATCTATTATCTCAGGTTTTCAAAATGTGACTCACAGTTTATCCAAATGGTCAGCCATCTTTTTTGTAAGGGAGGGGATAAGAGACAGTTATTTTACACCAGTAAGTTACATAGATTCAAATTATTTCAGTCTGATCTCCGTAAAGTGTTAGACTGACCATTGTTCCTAATTGTACTGAATATGTTGCAATGACACTTGTACCTGGGTAAAATTCAGAGCACTGCAGAGGGCCTGTAAAAGGCCCTATACAACATCACCATTCCTTAAGCCCATTCATATACTTTTGATTGGTAAAATATACGTTTGCCAGTGGCTTGCAACATTGTACAGGACTGGGATAGGTTGGATTTGAAACCTTAAGAGCTACAGTATATCTGGTAGTTGTCACCACTACTAGATTTTTTTTTTATCATCAGAAGAAACAAATGAAAAATGTATAAAATGTTAATAGAAAAAAAAGTGTTGTCTGTTGAAAACCTAATTCAGACTTCTTGGAGGAGGAATAGATCTGACTCTGGGTTTAAGGTTAAAAGCATATGGAGAAAGAGAGCTATTTTTAATAGAGTATCATAAAGGGAACTGTTAATCTCCATATTGAAACTGAAATAAGTGTCAACATGTTGCCCAAGTTTCCATGAATAGCTCAGTAGCCACATATGAAAATATGCATCTTTGATCTTAAAAAATGTCAAATATCTCCTCTTGCTGTAAAGAGAAATATCAGCTTGTTTTCTCTCATCTTTCTGAAACCAGGACTTACGCATCTCAATTTTGTACCAAAATCCTCTGGAGAAATATTTAAAATGTAACAGGAATCAGTACTGTAGATTTCCTATTCAGGCACAACAGCAGCTATTGCTTCTAATCACACAAAGCTCAGAACTCATAACACCACCCCCATTTATTCTGAGTGATGCCGCAACTTGCAAATCTTTGCTACTGAGAAGACCTACACCAAACCAAACAATCAGGCAGCAAGGGAAGAATGCAATAGCACCTGTCTACAGCCCACCCCATTCAGGTGGTGTTACATCACACAGAAGTGAGGCATCCCAGAAAGCTGAGCGAAGGCTTTTCACAACACCCAGATCAACCAAGTTCCCACCAGCAATTCTTGAGAACGTACCACTGATGTCCAAGGAATGTCAGTGCTCAAGGAACAGGTCTGGGACATTGGATATAGCTTAGAGCAACTACAGGCTAGCACCAGTCCTCAGTACTAAAAAAGATTTGGCATGGGGAGTATGCTAATTTAGATAACCTTCTCCAGGAAGAGACCCCTCCTCAGCATATTGCTCTTGATGGCCAGGTGGGCTGGAAGAGCCAGAAGGAGATTAAGAACAGGGTTTTTGAGGCACAATGTATCCTTCCAGGTTTAATTAGCTGTGATAACTGAGACTCAAAAGAAACATTTGTCTCTGCTTAAAATACCAGGACATTGTCATGTCCATGTTGTTTTGGGGGGTGATTGCATGGTTGCAGTATAATAAGCCTCTTGAAATGGGAGAAGGATAGTGACCCAAATGTCAAATGTACAGCAAGTTGCCTAACCGTCCCTACAGCTGCTGACATGGGTTGGGAGCCTGGGAACAAACAGGTTTTCAGTGTGTATCTTAAGGGGTTTGTTCATCCAGTCTGCTTCTTACAAAATGGTGCAAGGGTGTCCCAAATGTAGTGATCAGCACAGGACCCATTTTTACTGAGAAAGTTCTAGGTCTCTTCAGATAGGCGATGGCAGCCAATATTTTCAGAGGGAGAAAAACATGGCTCCCCTAGAGGGAGGGAGATCCTATTTAGTCTTAATATGGGTTGGGATTTACTGTTGGATGTCTGAGGAGACTACAATTGCCTCTTTGAAAAAGGCTGTCAAGTAGGCTTCAGAGGCTATGTCTACACTACCAAGTTATTTCAAAGTAAGTTATTTGGAAATAACTCCCAAAATAACCACTTCAAAAAAAGCTTATTCCTCTTCACAAGCTGGAGTTGTTGTTTTGAAATAATGGGCTTGTTATTTCAAAATAACAGGCTTGGTAGTGTGGATGTTTGCTTTGTTATTTGGAAATAAGGGGAGTTATTCCCTACCATGGTTAGGCCCAGCTTTAGGGCAAGGCGAGCAAGGCAGTTGCCTTGGACCTTGCGCTTTCAGGGCCCCAAGCTGCCTGGTGCCCGCCCGCAAGGCTGCTCACTCACTGCCATGGCTGGGAGCCACCCGGCCACACGGTGCAGCCAACCACAACATGCTGCCTTGGGCCCCGCAAACTTTTTGGCCGGGCCTGACCATGGTCTCAGTTCATATTGTGCCCTTAATGGCTGCTTGTCACGATTCATCAAGAAATGGAATGGGGACAGCAGTGCAATTAGCAGCCATCACTCCCTTTGCCTCACGCTAGCATTTTCCATAGGAATATATGGTTTATAGTCAAAATATTTCCTAACCCAGGACTCTATGGTAAGGGATGCCACCCAGGGCTCTCTGATATCACTTGTTCGATCACATTACACATCTCTTTTTCTTAAAAAAAGTGTTAGTGATGGGATTAATGGTATACAGGCAGCTAGCAGGTCTCTGGTCTGAAGTGCTCATATCACAGACTGATATGTGAATGGCTATTACCAAAACCACGAGGGAGAAGAAACACCTGGAGACAAAGGATTAAAGAGCCTGGGTTAGCATCCACAGCTGATCTTCACAGAAGCAGATGACGTCCAGGGATCCAATTCCTTCTTTATCTTTTGTAAATACAGCCATTCCTAGGAGCAGGTGTCCAAAAAAATGCATGGATCTAGGCAGTGGAATGAGGATGACAGAGGGCCCAGAAATCTGCTCAGTGGTTTCTGAGGTGGCTAAAAGGGAAGTGCCACTTTCTGCAGTTGGACGAGATGTGATGTTATCTGATTAGAGTATGACCATGCAAAATCATTGTTCCTACTACTGTTTTATAACTGCAACAAATCTTATCCAAAGTGTGATGCATGGCCAGAATAGGTTAAGCAGCTTGCAGGCTAAATGACCTAGATTCAACCTTTAGACACAGGTTAGAAAAGTATGTAAATGGTTCATTAGGGCCAGTCCAAACTTCTAGATGGGCTAGAAGTTTGAAAAGCAAACCTTACTGTTAGAAAATAGAGGTGATACTAATTGTATGTGTGTGCTTATATCTTGTTAAATGTTAGATATGTAAGCAGATAGTTCCTATCACTATAGCTATTGATTCAGACATCAAAAGGAAATATTACCATTTAAAACGAGCTGTAAAGATAATATCACTGTATTCATCTCTTTCAAAGATATTGCAAATCACCCAAGAATGGTGGAAAATGGGCAACTGCCTCATGTTAATCTATATAGTTAATTACTGATGAAGCTTAGGAAATAGAACTATTTCAAAATCTTGATGATTGCCTACTGCGTGCCCAAGGATTTTGAGCTGTTAAGGGAAGGCCCAGAACTGTATAAAAATCCCTTGGATATTGATCCTTTTTAAACTCAGATCTGCTTAAGCTTCATCAGGATGAGTTTAAGTCCCAATTTTGAGATCTCCACTCCTCAGCTGCTTCATGCTGTATATGTACATTGGACTATAACCTATGGAGTAACCCTGAAAGAACTCTTCACAACTACAAAGCTCACCAGGCTTATCGGTTAATCATGTAAACGACTGCTCACTAACATGCCTAATGCTGATGTAGAGAGATAGAGGCACCTGCACAGATACATGAAATTAAACTCTCTCATCATTTGTGCTTTTAGAGAATGATGGAGAAAATAATAGAATTTGTACTGAAAACCTTGCACCAACAAAAGTGAAACCCATTCCTGTACCAAGATTAATAGACCTATGCATTCAAATATACAGTGCAGGTCCCAGGTTAAAGATAGAAAACATGTAAATATTTCTGCTGTTGGAGACTGCAGAATGTAATACAAATACATGAAAATTCTAGATACAAACATTAATAAAGAAAAAATATTTTTCAACATGAAGGGCAGTGCAGTCCTTTCAAAAATGAATTTGCCAGATTAAACAGCAATCTATGTTATGATTATTGCTTTGGAATTCTTATTTAAATAAACAAACATTTTTTACATTTTAAAAGCAATATATTTCTCCACAAATATTGCACCTCATTTAAAGTGGTCTTTTTATGTTGCATTGTAGAGAGTAAATCTAAACAAAAACTTAAAAACAATGTAAATTCTAACCATTGGAATGACCCTAATTACCCTACATTTCCAGTTCAGTCCTGCTCAAGAGCCACAATGCTGCTTTTTTTTTTTTTTTTTGGGTAACTAACTAGAGACATTATTGTGACACTCCGGGGTACATTTTGCCATTATTTACCAAACTTTCCTTTTAAATAAAAGGTACTCACTGACCTTCAGCCTCTAATTCATTATTATTTTGCTAATGGCCCTTTATCTGAGCTTGTGGTCCAATCAGCATCACTACTATAAAACAGCAACAATTAGACTGATGGCTCTTTATTATCATAATAAATTACTTGACTGAGTATACAGCAGTTCATGCAGAAAGGAAAGCCACTGATTGAGTAACTATAGGCTGTGGTAAACTAACATAAGGAAGGCCATTATCTTTGTTTCAGTACTTTAAATATTTATTGTTAATGAAAATAATTGATAACACTTATATTGATGGACTTAAAAAAAAAACATGCTGTGATTCCCATAATTTGCTAAAATATCCACAGTAAAGATGGTTAAATGTCAACAGGGAAGACATTCAGCTATTAAGGAATGATAGCTTTGTGTATTTGGTTTAGTGGTTTGAGCAGGAAATAATTACATTTATCCTGAGTTAAAAGCACCATAATATTCCTAAAGATTGTCAGCCATTTCAGTAGGGTTCATCAATATGGGTCAGATCCTGCTTCCAATGAAGATACTAGAAACAGTGCAATTGACATGAATGGGGGAGATGGAGTAGGCTCATACAGTCAGTCCATCACTAATGCACACTGGGCTAACAAGTCTGCCTAATTCAGAGGAGGCCACAGCAATGAGATATTGCATTTTGAGCTACATTGGTATATAAGAGCAGGCTAGGATTAACCTTTTATTGGCCCCCTTGGGGAACAACTGTAATAGACAGGGAAGGGAGTAATCCCTGGAGGGAGGCAGGAGTTGGGGAGCAAGAAAAGCTGCATCCCCACCCCAACCCAGGGCAGTGCAGAGCTAGTAAGTACCTCTCTGTGGAGGACCTGGGTCCATCTCCATCTGAGCTGTAGCTCCTCCAGAGAGCAGCAGCTGCTCTTCCCACCCTCCTGGCAGGAAGCTGACTCAGTGTCCTGTCACCAGTGTCTTAAGGGCAAGTGACCATGGATGGGAGGATAGGAGGCAGAAAGGATATGGTTGTGAGTGGATCGGGGCAGGAAAAAGGCAAGCCAGGTTCCAGCTCTCCCCCCTCCTTTTCTAGGGAGTGTCTGAGTGGCAACCATAATGTGCCCCATCCTAATGTGGATCCGGCCCAATGGCACCACTGTAAACCCAATAGCATATAAGAGAGGGAGGTCCTGGGCAGGTCATCCTCCATGGAAACACCTTGATTTACCTAGCGCCCCCACTTTCACCTTTGGTTTGAAGTATATTATGTTGATACTTCACAGCTATTGCACATCTCCTACGCTTTGCCTTAGACTACCGCTCTAAACAATCTCCCACTTTCATAAGGTTACAAATAGAGGGTTCTATTTCTTGTCATAGTTCGGCTACATACATAATTTAGGTACAGCAGTTGGAACAATCCTCTTTACAGTGACTTTACAGTGACCTCAGACAGACTGCACCTGAGGTTGTGGAAAGAGGGGAACTGCCAATGTTGTGTTCCAAAACAGGAACAAAAGCACCATGCTAGGTTATAGGGCTTTAAACTTGCATTAATGCTCAAGATTATAAACACAGAATAAGATGTAGTAAGGATAACATCATGCTCAAGACAATGAGTCAATACTACTCTGTTTCATTCAATCGTCGAAACATAAGACCGATGTGTCTGTAAGCAACTGCAAGTTTTTAATCAAAAAAGTTTAACATTTTTTCAGGAACTAAAGTTAAGTTTTTCCTCCAAAACTGTAAAGAATTGTCTATATAATAATCAGTAATCTAATCTCTTTTGCCTCTAACCCCTGTGTTCCTTGTGCTGTCACGTTCTCTAGACTATTCCAGTGACTTCTGGAGTTGCAGTAATACAAATACAGTGATCAAGAGAGTTTCCAGCTATTGTACAACACATACATCAAATTTAACATGTACACCCTTGTTTTCTAAATGCCTCTTTTCTCTCCCTGAGAATCAAACTAAAAGAAAATCAGAGAGAAAGAAATACTTCTAACAACTGTATAGTATTAGCTGAGTGTAAGATCAAGTGATGGGTAACTTTAGCTTCAAATTACCACAAATTACTTCTGTAAAGTTTTTCATCCAGCCTTTTAAAATTGTGAAATGTAAGGGCAGTTTTAAATTTGGTAACTGACCCACTCCACAGCTAATACCCCCACAATCTAGCATTCTTCCAGCTACCAAGCAATCCAGGACATGAAAGGAGAGCTGTATGTTCCTAGGCTGTTCAGCTCCTGGCTCAAGGATGAGAAGTAGAGCACTCTGAGTAGAGCACTGCATACAAGCATACAGAGCACTAGAAAAGTACTGGTCACCAGGGATCTGAGTTTTCCATGGTAAACCACCACCCCCAGTCCCGGCCTTTGGGCAAGGCAAGCAAGGTGGCTGCCTTGGGCCCCACGCATTCAGGGCCCCGCGCTGCCCTGCTCCCACCTACCCAGCTGCTCACTTGAAGCCTTAGGTCCCACAAACTCTTTGGCCAGGCCTGCCCTCCCTCCACCCCAGAACTCTCTGATGAAAACAAAAATCTGTGTTTTTCTGTGATTAAAATGCAACACTGAACTTGTTTCTCTAGCCAACTGATACCTACATATATTGTGAACACAATGTTTTATTCAAGTACAGTAGAACCCCATTTATCAGAGATGCCATTATCCAGCTCTCCATATTAACCAAACCACCAGCTGCTAACGGCTGATGGCACTATGGCTCAGCAAGCCATCCCAGGCAGCTGAGGCTCAGTTGTCAGCGCTGTGCGGGGCTGACTGGCTGAGGCACGCCCCGACTCCATATTAAAATCATGGATAGAAAGCGCTTTGCCAATTTTCCTGATTGGATAATAAAAAATTGGAATAATCTGGCCCTGGTCCCAATTAGATTGGATAAATGGGGTTCCACTGTAAATGTAAAGCACATTCAAAATAAAGCACAAGTTGGGGAGCTTGCACACACTGAATAAGTGACACTGGTTCTTTCACCAAGATGTTTTTATTTTTTTCTACAAAAATGTAAAAACTAAAGGTTCGCTGTAAAAATGAAAAATATGCATTTTTCCTTGGAAAACTGATTTCTAGGACCCGTGCTGATCACATAAATCAATTTGCCTCACACTTCTGCCTCCACATATTCTGGTTTTCAACTTAAGTTTATTCTGCAATCAGGATGTAGAAATAGAATTTTTCTTCACTGGTTTGTTTCTAGATATGGAGAAGCAAATGGATGATTTTGGATAAAAGTTACTGGCTACTTGCATAGTTCCAAAATAGTCCGTCATTCTCATGGACACTGGTTTGTGAGATGGACTTACAGCATCTTTTGCTTCAGGGAGTGACATTAACCTCGCATCTTCTACAAAATGTAACAGTGGTGCAAATCGCAAAAAAACTATCCTGGCTGCAGGTCATAAAGTTATGCACTGGATCCTCACACTGGAATTTTTCAGTAGCTGTCTTTTGGCAGAGACTGGTGGCCAGAGTGCTGAACTGGGATTCTGGAGACCATGTTTCTATTCTGGGCTGTGATCTGATATGTGACCCTGAACAATTCACTTGTCTGCACCTCTGTTCTCCTCCCACACTTTGTTTTGTCTCTTCAGATCGTAAACTCTGTGGGGCAGGAACCATCTCTTAGGGTGTGTCTAAACTACATGGCTCCATTAACGGAGCCATGTAAACTAGTTTACCCGACATAGTCAATGAAGCGGGAATTTAAATAGTCCCCGCTTCATTAAAATAAAAATGTCCGCCGCGCTGTGCCGACAATCAGCTGATCCGGCACAGCGCGGCAGTCTAGACGTGAATCGGTCGACAAGGGAAGCCTTTGTCGACCGCTCCTTTATGCCTCGTGAAACAAGGTTTACAGGAGCGGTCGACAAAGGCTTCCCTTGTCAACCGATCCGCATCTAGACTGCCACGCTGTGCCGGATCAGCTGATTGTCGGCACAGCGCAGCAGCCATTTTTATTTTAATGACGCGGGGACTATTTAAATCCCCGCTTCATTGACTATGTCGGGTAAACTAGTTTACATGGCTCCGTTAACGGAGCCATGTAGTCTAGACACACCCTTACCGTGCACGTGTATAGCCTCTTAATAGGAGCCCCGTTCCTCACTCAAATGGCTGGTTTCTAAGCAGTACTGTAGTGATAACAAGGTCTTGTCCACTTACTGGCACAGAACTACTTTATAACTTTACTAAACAGGAGCTGACATGTCTTCAGTTAAGGCATGATTGCTTACTTCTAAATTCTATTACTGCCACCAGGTGTTGTTTGTGCTGATAAAAATTTATATTATAGCACCCGGCCTTGAAGTATCCAATTTACCTGCTGCCACAATTTTTAAGGATTTTATACAATGATCAGATCTGATATCAAATAAAATGTAAGAAATGTGCTGCAAATTAGTGTTGTAAAAATAATAGTGCTACTCTGAAAATAGAAAGTACTGAATAAGCTCTACGTGCTCAAGTAACACAAAATAATTAACACGCTGCAATCTGCTGACTGTCAAGCCATGAGTGGAAACACCAGGATTTCAAATGCAAATAGGAGAAAACTGCCAGTAGTACAAGAAATTAGTTTACAAGCATGTAAAGATGGCAAGTCAGGTCGGAAAAATGCAAGCCATTATATTGTATGAGAGACACATGAAGAGCTCTAGGACTCTTCCATTCTCCCAAACAGTTGAGATTAGGATTTTCATGTAGGTGACATCTTGGTTCACAAGGTAACGTGTACAGATTATATATATACAAAAATCTCACTAGTATTTTGATTTAATTTGCATTACTTGGTTATTTCTTCAGTGTGTAATTTACTTAATTCATTAGCAGATACTGTATTTATTGGCCAACCATCCTTGACTTCATATTTGTTTCCATACTCCCATTTCACTAATGAAATACAAACATACAGGAAAAAAAAAACCCTTTCCTTTCAACATGATGAAAAGGACAGTTCCTGTAGTTAATACTAGGATGTTCTAAAATTAAATAGTGGTACTGTATTCCCTGCCCATAGAGAGTTACCATTCAGAAACAATAATTTTATTTTTTCTGACAAAATCTAACTTGACATAAAATAGTTGGCTGCAAAGGTGCAGCCTCCTCACTTCTTGTTAAGCAAGGCTCTACTGCTCAGGCTAATTGTGCATAATCACATCATTCAGAATGAGAGCACTGTCTTTCCAGGAACTCTCTCATTCAATATTTGAGATAACACCACCTGTTTTTCCATAATGCTGCAGTATAAACCCAAACGTACCCATAGCTATAAGGCCATAAGAAAGTCTGCTCTCTTAACAGAACAGTAAGAGTTTACTTCTTTTTTAATTTAGAAAGATTACAGCCAGCCAGATGGAGTTCAACACAAGAAAGTTAAGTAAGGACAGTCTATCTTTAGCTTACATCTTTCTTATATCTGTGTGTCAGTACTGCCCTCTGGGTTCTGCAGATCACGTTTGCATACTCTGGCCACAGAGCAGAAGAAAGCAACAGCTGCTACAACACTTCCTGCTCCTCACCTGCAGCAGGTGCAGCATGTAGCCTAAGGAGATCTGATACAGCTTTATTCCTCCATAATACTACAACAGTCTGTGGGAGAATGAGAGGAAGTATCAAATTAGGTAAGGGGACAGGCAGCACTGTGTGTATGCAGTGTTTCTCAAAGTGGGTTGTTCTGATTTGTTTATCTAATGGCTCCCATTGGCTCTGGTTTGCCATTTCCAGCCAAAGGGAGCAATGAGGACCCAATGGGAGCCATGAACTGTAGCCAATGGGAGCAGCTGTGTGACTGATGAGTTGCTATACCTACAAAATACTTGAAAGGACCTTCTTCCCTATCAGCTGCTGGTTAGCAGATTCATGATAAATTTGAAGCTCTACCCTATTTGATATGTATGAGGGTGGAGAGGAAGAAAAAACAGAAAGCTCCTTCTTCCCATATTTTACCTGTACATACTGGAAGGAGGACTGAGCTTTCTGTCTCTTGTCCCCACCCACCTCTAGTACACAGAGGCCCAATTGTGTCACACTGTTGTTTGATCTATCTTCACAGGCCTGTAGGCAGGAATTTCTGGGATGTGTGTGCTTTTTTTTGTAAACGTAAACGTGGATCTAAAGGGTGCGAGCAATCCCCTCCCCCAACCTCCCCCAAGTAAGTGTGCTCCAGCCAGCCAGGGAGAAAGGCAGAAGCAGTGTGCTGCTTGAGCCTCCCTCCCCTATGCTCCACCCAGCCCAGGGAAGGCTGGGACTGATTTCCCTCCCTCCGGGGGAAATAAGGTCCAGCCTTCCTCCAGCCAGCCGGAGCATGGGGGAGGGAGGCTTGGACAGCGCGCGCCACTCCTGCCTTCCTTTGGCAGGCTGGAGCATGCTTACTTGGAGGACTATGGCGGGTGCTTTCACACCATTTGCACCTCCCTTGTGTACAGGCCTGCTTCATTTGATGGAGGAGATAGTACAACTCTGCGATTTTGCCTCCTGAGTCTTGCTCTGTGTTGTGATCTCCCTCTCTCTAGCTCAACATACATACACCTCTACTGCTGCATGTCCATGCTGTTCCTTCAGTAGGCCTAATGTGGTCATGAAAACAATTCAAGACACATCCTTAGATTTCTTCAGTGAATTCTACACACGCACACCTATGGAGTCCAAAGCTATTTTTCCTGGATGCCAGTGAGAAAGAAAGAAAAAACGATAGACTATATTTAAATCCCTGGAAGGCACTCAGATTTCCCCCATGGAATAAGTGTGCTGCCTTCACAGTATTCTTAGCCCCTACAGGCCTGGATCATGAAGGTCTACGATTGGCAGTGAACTCTGTTTCAAATCTAATAAATAGCAGGCCAATCCTTTTTCTTTTGGTTAGTCTCTGCTCTCTCCCCCCACACCACTCCATGTTTCTCTACTTCTTTTATCCTCTTCCTTCCCATCCTCCATCTCCTCTTTTGCATTCATACTTGATGTTTCTGCAGCCCAGTAGTTTTTTTTATAGGGGCCTGTAGAAACAACACTGGAATGAAACTGACACAGTGATGCTTCTGGAGACATGCGTTGTCTGATGCTCCTAGAGACATGCATTGAAAAAGTGACTGAACCTGTTTGATCCTCTGCAGCTAGAGGTGCTATGGGGTAAGTAAGGGCCATATAGAGTACAATCACAAGCCAATTTTAAAACCCAATATTCAGCCCCAATTTTAGGTAGCTAGGTAGTTTATGCCCTCCTTCAGAAAACATAATGAATAAAGTTAAGAAAAACCAATTGACTGAACCCTCAAACAACCACTCATGACTGTTTCATGACAACATGCATGATGTAATATTATGAGAACTTTTGGGGTCAGATTTTCAAGAGCATGTATGTAGTATTGGACAAACTCTGTTCCCATTAAGCCAATGGTAAAAATACCATCCCGATACCCCTATGGCACCTACCAATAGCAGGAATTATCTCCTCCAGCAGCAGCTGGCAAAAAATAAAAAATATGTTTTAATTAAAACAAACCATGCAAAACCAAGTCAATGCTCAGGTGAGTATAGGTCCATAGTTAAATGTTTGTAGTATCAAGCCTATATATAGTTCAGTCCTTCTGATATTTGAGTTGTGGCAACATGAACAATATACTAGGCACTTTGCAAATACAGTGGAAGATACTGCCTAAACAGAAGAAATATCAGTGGGGTAGGAGGGAATAGGAGCACAATATACGAACAAAGTGTTCACAGAGATGACAGACACACCTTCATTCTAATTATGTCTAATGTATTTTGATTTTAGAGTTGTCTTTCCTATTCCATTTCAAAATTTTTGCCTGGTTTCTATTTTTTAATTTAATTTTATAAATTGCCCTTGCCCATTTTTTAAATATATTTGTGATATACAAGTACAAATAGAATAGCTATCTACGGCTTGAGAAAAATCCCAGAAACTTCCCATGGTAATTACAGAGGAGACAGAAAGGATCGGGTCAGTGGTTGAGCAATACCCTGCAGAATGTGAGAGACCTGGGTACAAGTCCCACTCCACCTCAGACTTGCTGTGTGACTTGGAGCTCACTTTGCCAACATTAAAAGCTGGGTAGTGCTCAGATACTACTTTAATTGGGACCATGCAAGTACCTTTGATAGAATAGGATTGATTATAATGCCAAAACATGATAAACGCTTTACAGACAGGTATGAAAACAAGGTTCAAGATAACACTTCTGCAAATATTTAGTCATGTGAACAATCCACTGAAAATCAATGAGAAATTCTTGTGTATGCTTGAAAGTAATCAGACCCAAAATTGACAATTCACAAATGAAGGCTAAAAGTGAATGATGAGATTTTACATGCTGCTTAGTTCATTTTTTAAAATTGGATTTTACATCTGTCATCTATTTTCTTCATAGTTCACGAGGGCTAGAGTTTATTGGCTTTTTGGAAGAAGTGAAGTTTTCAAGAGGGTGCTGAGTAACAACATAGTTCATAACCCAATTTGTAAAAGAATTTCATAGAATACTATTAATAATCCCTCAGAATGTTTGAATTTCATTCAAAAGTAAGAATTTAAAATACCTGATTTAGCTATCTCCCCACTTTTACATAGATCCCTGCTTCCATTAAAATGGCACTGTATTACAGAGGGAGGGTATTCCAGCAGCATGCAGGGGAACCCAGGACTACACTCTACATTGGGTTCCAGACCAGGCACTCGCTAACAAGCGACCATAATTGCTGTATAGTCCTGCTCTTGCTGTTTCCCTGGGGTTCTTCCTACTTATCTGGCTTTCCCTATCTCTGAGTCTGCCAGCCTCCACTGTAGGAGGAAAATGAGCCACCTCCCTCTTTCCAGCCAGCTACCTGGCTGAATACTTGCCCTGTCTGTTCCTGCAGAGGGGAGTAGCTTAATTAGCTGTCTCCAGTCTAAATCTCCCCTTTTTGAAGGTTAACCAGTTGATTGGGCCTACCTGCTCTAATTCAGCTCTTGCAGGGCTAGTATGGGGAGTCCACCCCATCACACTGACCCATGTAAAAACCTTTTAATACCATTGCAGCTCCTCAGAGGCAGCAGTGAAGGAAAACTGTAATTTCACTCAGGCTATGTCTACTCCACAGGGCTTTATCAGAAAAAGGTACATAAATTTGTGCTCTGAAATTTGCATACCTTTTTTCCAATAGTTTTTTCGGAAGAGGCTTTTCCAAAATTTGGCCTGTCTACACTGGAAGGATGAAGACAGGGCTTCCGAAAGAGCTTGTCTGCTCTTCTGCAAAAAAAAAAAAAAAAAAAAAGCGGAAGAGCAGACGCGTTCCCTGGACATGGCGGAGTTTTTTTGATACCCCTCCAGAATCCCAGAAAAACCCTGTAGTCTAGACATAACCTCAGTCTTATCAATTCAGACAAGAGTTTAAATTCTGCAGTGCAAATGACCAAAAGGCTAATTTAAAACTGCTTAAAGAGAAGTTCCTCATAACTACCTCTCCCCCCCCCCCAGATCATTTTGTAGGTACAACTCCCCAAAACCTGAAAATGCAACGGACAAAATCGTCAGCAGTAGATATTCTCTAAAGCCAAATGAAAGTATCTTTCACAACTAAAGGTTGGACAGACAGATAAGACTATCTGGACTCAGCAAGCATTTTTAGAAACTCTCTCAAGTGCCAAGACGACTCCTCACAGGCATGGGAACCAAGGTCACTTCACTGTTCCTAAATTATATCCTTCAGACTGGTACAAAGGAAATAATAGCTGTCCCAAACTTGCACAGATTCCCCAGTCACTGAGCTTGCAGAAAAAGCACAGCACCCTTAAAATATATAATGTGAGGAGACACAGAGAAGTAGAAATGCAGGAGAGCCAGTAACAACAGATATAGTGCTGTCTAAACTGGAGAGGCAGAGCTGAATTCTGCCCTGGAAAGGAACCACTCATGTCCAAACCAAGTCAAAGGGGGCTGCCTCCTGGCATATCAGAAGAGAATTTAGCTCTAGTCTGTAACAGAAATGGAAGGAGCATGTCAAGAGGGGGTGGGCCAGAGTTTTAGGAGCGGACAGGTTAAGGAAGATGCACATCATTCTTCCTCTGTGAAAAATCTGAATAAAAAAATAATACAGCCTGTGGCTCTGTCGACTCTTCCACTGGTCTTGGAAACAGACGCAAATAGGGGGAGTCCCCAGCAGTATGGCTTCAATTGTGCCATGCTGCCAGGGAGTCTGAGGAAGAGAGATGGATGCCCGGACCTACTACAAATCCTTGGGGATCTGCCAGGTGGTATCTGTAACCTTGACAGAAAAATGTGAGGGGATTTACATGAGGACATCCTCACAGATTTCCTCTACCAGACCCCCATCCATTGGGAAAGCAGTAATTTTACTAGTACCAGCACTCACACTGGCACAACTACCCTTACAGGCACAGACCAATGCAATTTTCACACATACCTCCCCACGCTTGCAGGCAGAGCTGGATTTTCAATTAGAGACAGTAGGCACATGCCTAAGGGCACCAGCATTCTAGGGGATGGGGACCAGAGCAGGGAGCAGTGTTCTTTACAGTGTTTGTGATGTCACTGTCAGCTATTGAGAGAGAGAGAAGTATGTGTGCAAGTCCTAGAAAGTAAATAAAAGAGGGATTACATAGAGTCTGACCCTGAAAACATATATGTACATGAGTAACTATACTTACGAGTAAACTGGTTCATGTGCGTAAGTGTTGCAATACTGGATTCTTGCTCATATTGGGTTGTAACTTACTGAAAAGTTACAGTTGTTTTTAAGCTAATTTTTAATATTTTATTAAGAATAATATTGCAATGCAATATTTTAATACAGGTTGAACCTCTCTAGTCCAGACCCCTCGGGACCTGACTGGTGCTGAACCATAGAATTTGCAGGATCACAAGAGGTCAATATTGTCTAGCAGCATTACCAGCACTTCCACTACTTATTGGGCTTTTAGATAAAATTTAGGGGTAAATTAGAGCTACATAACAGCACAGAACACTGAAAGCTAGCATTAATGGCTGTAAACAAACTTTATGGGTACGTCTACACTTGCTCCTTAGTTCGAGCTAGGGATGCAAATGTAGGCGACCGAAATTGCTAATGAAGTGGGGATTTAAATATCCCACGCTTCATTAGCATGATCTCGCCGGCGCGTTACTCCACTCAACAGCTGATTCGAACCCGGAAGTGCACGCCAGGACGCATTGGATCGAACCAAACCCCTTGGTTCGAACTAACGTTACTCCTCATTTAAATCCCCGCTTCATTAGCAATTTCGGTCGCCTACATTTGCATCCCTAGCTCGAACTAGGGAGCAAGTGTAGACATACCCTGTGGGACTGCAGGAAACTTGGCCACACCCATGATCTGTGGACATCCGGCTAACTGAAATCATGCTGCACCACGGATGTCACCAGACCAGAGAGACACAGACTAGAGAGAGTCAATCTGTAAATACCTAGCTTTTATATTGTGCTTTTCATCCAGAGATATCCAAGTGGTTTATGAAGGGAGTTAAGCTTCCTTACTCCGACGTTACATATAGGGAAACTGAGGCACCAAGCAATGAAAGGACTTGCCCAAGGTCACCTATCAGGATAGTGGCACACAGGATAGTTTTCTTCAGCTGAGGAGAAAACTCAAATGCTTATCAGATAGTCGACTAGTCGCTTCTGCATCCCATCCCTCCCCCGCTTACTGCCTCTATCAGAAAGAGGCAGTAAGGGGGGGTGAAAAGGAGGGGGTGCTTCAAAGCAGCAATGCCTGGAGTCCCCAGCTGGCCTGGGCTGCACATGACATTTCAAATCCGCAGCGCCACGTGGAGCTCCCTGCTAATCCTGGGCTCCATGAAGCGCTGCTGCTTTGAAATGCCGCAGGGAGCATGGGGCCAGTGAGTCCCCTTCTGGCCCCGTGCTCCCCACAGTGCTTTTGCCTTTGAAGTGTAGCAACAGCCCTGGGGTAGCGCAAAAGCCCTGTGGGGAGCACAGGGCCAGAAGGCGACTCACTGGCCCCATGCTCCCTGCGGGGCTAATGCTACACTTCAAAGGCCAGAAGGGGACTCACAGGCCCCATGCTCCCTGGGGTTGTTGCTACACTTCAAAGGCAGAAGCGCCCTTATTAACTAATCGAATAGTCAATGCAAGTTGCATCAACTATTCAATTAGCCAAATAATTGGAATTTTACATCCTTCTCTCAGACTCATGCCCTAGTCATTGGATCACAGTGATTCCTTTTCTTTCTTTATCTCTGTTTATTCCTGTATGTGTTCACATAAATTATTATTTTAAGACAATGCAACTTAAATGCCTTTCAGTTTATCTGTCTTAACAATTTAAAAAGATGTAGTTCAGTATCTCTATGTACCACACCTTCCTTACTCTGTTCTGTATAAATAACTACATCATTCATATCTGTGTACTGTCATTTATTTATATTGCAGCAGTTCCCAAAATGTACTAAACTCTGCAGATAGAAACAGTGCCTACCCCACAGAGCTAATGCATATTAATGCATGATTACGTTGCCACCAATTCCTCACTTACTGAGGTTTCGTTAGTACTATACCAGGAAAGGGCTATGGCTTCCAGCTTCATAGAAGTAGCATGCCTTCAATTCAGTCAAGCAAACCCCTACTCTCTACTGGACAGTAGACATTTCCATAAAGGTGACAGGGCACCACAAAATCTCAAATAGGGAACATGAAATTTGTGAGTTCCAACTCACAATTTCCTTGTAGTTTTCCCGTCAGGGAGGCAGAAATTTGCGTAATGACCCAAAATGACAAGTGCTTTGGTCCTCTGTTCCCCTATCTACATCTATCTGAGGACATCCATGGAGACCAGGGCCACACTGGCCTCATGACAGTCTGGCTTCTAAGGGAGCCTCTCTACTAGCCACAGCTCACAAGCTCTCTCTTAGAGGAGCTATTTACTATACAATGGTTTGAACTATGAAAGGCATGGTGACTGGTATTCCCCCTCACTCTGATCTTCTATAAACAGAAACCAATCTACCCATGGATGCACCTATGTGGGGAGGAGGAGAAGTTGAGCCACAATTTTCCCTTTCAGTCCCCTCCAGTGAAGACTCAGTGAATGTGGGCCCCCTTTGAACTAGGGAAGACAATCAATTCAGATCAATTAAGTCTCAAACCACACAGGGGTGATTTATTTTATGTAGGATAATTAACATTCAGTTTTTCCTGATTTGGTTTCATGGTTTCAGAAAGATGTAAGCTAAATTCCTAATGATGTGCTTTTTAAAACTGCTCTAATAGCCAAACTTTTACTGTGATTTAGGAAAAACCTGATGCATAAACAATAATCATACTCACACTCCCTACTTTTTATACTCATAAATAGCAAACTCGGCTGGATCATTTAAAATACAGCAAATGTCATGTTTACTCACATCAAGATTCCATATAGCAAAACAGACATACAAGTGTTATCCTTTAATAAGTTTCTCATCAGTCTACGAAATGTAAGATTTACACCAGACACATAGTAGACTGGCTGCAAGCAAAATATATTGAGCAGAAACAAATTTGCATCACATAAAATCCTGATACCACTGACCCAAAGAACAGGTCAAATGAAACTAGGAAGCTTTTCATCTCAGACAAGGAAAAGCTTAATCTTGCTTTAGGCTACTTACTGTGTCTACTTTGATTCTTGCTTATCAAAGCACTTTAAAAGTATGGGAACCAAGCATCAGCAAAAATTGAGAGGTATTTTGAAAAACAGATTCAATACTTTTAAGTTTGGACCAACAGAACTACTTTATTTCTGAAGATATTTGAAATAATTAAAACACACTTTTAAAACAATTTAGAGGGTAAAGCTCAAAACCATTAAATAACAAATGGTAGATGACTTGAATAGCAATTCATGAAGCATCTAAGAAAACTTTTAAAGAAATATAATGAGTTCATACAGAACTCTCACTACAGTACTACCCTAGAATTCCTAGTCTGCCAGATGAGTCATGGAATGCATGCCTGCCAATTCCTTCTTCACCTTTGCCTTTCTTCACCTTTTCTCAACTCTGGCTACACATTGAGAGGGTGAGACAAAACTATTAGAATTGTACTTATTTCTTCGTCAATGACTGAATAGTGTGAAAATTCTGCAGGGACAGTTCACACTATCTCTGGAGGAAGAAAATACTTTGCAAAGCAGTGGTCCCTTAATCAATGAAGAAGCAAGGTTTGGGAACTTGGAAGAGATTCTTGTCTAGATATCCCACATCAGAAGCATGCTTATTAGGACTCAAGGAAAGAAAAGTGAGAAAGTAAAAAAAATCTTTGGTATCCCAAATAAAAATGGAGAACCACTCGTAGGGGTGTAAACCAGTCTAAAATACTCCCTAGAACAGTGGTGTCCAAAATGCTAGCCATATGTGGCTATTAGGGATGTTAGCATATAGTCAAGGAAACAATTAACCAGTAACCCTGGGATTATCAGTTAATCCTATCAACTACACACACACACACACACACACCCCTCTGATACAGAGGCAGCAATGGGGGAGGAGAGGGAACCCATGCCCATGAGGCTTTAAGCAAGCTCCCCTGGAGCACCAAATCTGCCTCCCCAATGCACTGCTGCCTCTGATAAGTTACATGACTATGCATTTACACAATAGCTAACATCCCGAGTGGCTGTTCAGCCAGTTGAGTGTGGCTAGTTCGCTATCACAGTAGCCACTATAGTTGGACACCATGTGAACTGCTTGGACACCATGGCTCTAGAATGTGTAGCTGAGATTTTTACCAAGATACTTTTGGACAGACAGTTGGAGTAAACAAAACATTTTCAGCCTCCTAACCATCCAAATGCTACTCACCCTTATGAGAATCCTATGCTGATAGAATGTACCTTTTACAATACAGAAGGAATAAATATAAACAAAGGTTACACGACTATGCATTACACAGTAACTAACAACCCTCCTTCCCCCCCCCACCCCCATTCCATTGAAAACAGGAGAAGAGTATAGATCTGACTATCAAGCCTGCCACCACTTACTAAGGCATACTGGTTTATGATCATAATCAGGAGTTGGATGGGGGGTCAGTGGAGAGTTTGGTTTGTATATGTAAGGTAAGAGGCAAGATGTTGTAATTAGCTAATAAAAATGGGCTTAGTGGAGAATTTGCAGCCAGCCTCCATTGCACAATGGGCTTGATGACAGGTGGGTTAGGAGAGGGTTTCTAAAGTAAAGGCTGACATGAGCAAGTTACACAGGGGCTGAGGGAAGGTTCATTTGTAGAATGGGTAATGGGATAGTTTAAGAATTTAAGAAACTGCATGTATTCCAAATGTATTTGAATATTTATCTAGCTTCCCTTAAGAGTTCTTTTCTGTATTTTTAATCACCATTCCTTGGCATAGAGAGATGATAATTTTATTTTGATGCAGCAATTTTTTCTCCTATTAATAAGAATTTTGTGTGAGGGAGATCATTGGAGACTTTTTTGAGCACAGAGACACCTGTCTCTTAGTTCACTTGTAAACAGGTTTATTTTGTTAATTAAGACTTGACATCATGCAACCATTACCCCCTAAATATTTTAGACCAAGTTGCAGTTGTTGGAACATCAAGGGAGTCATGATTTTTAATACACTACAAGTTTAAGTTTCAGGAGGTTCACTCTCACGTTCCAAATGATTTCATCATGAGATAAATCATTTTGTACTAATGCATCCTTTTCCATTTTGGAAGTCAAAATAACACATGCAAGTTTTCCATAACACAAAGCTCTACTTTACAGAAGAGGAAGAACTGTAATTCAAGAAAATGAAAATCTGTGATCTCTCTCTCACCTCTGGAGGTACAACCATCATTAAATATAATTAAGAGCCCTTCAAATCAACGGATATCCACTTTATATCAGCAGGTATCTGCGGATCAATTGGTTGCAGAAATGGATGAGATACAATTTTTTTATGTAGAACCCTGCAAATTTTCAGATAACCATTTTATATCTACAGGTATCCCCAGATCATTTTTGCAGATGCAGACAGCAATTTTGTATGGGTGCAGGGCTCTAAATATAATGTAACCATTGTACTCCAACTTTTTAAAACAAGCCATCTCTTGCTTGTTTTAAAAACAGTCAACATGTTAAGAAATATTTTCCAATTCTTTTCTGTGGCTTCAAAGAAAACACTGAAAGTTTTTCCATCTTTAAAATGTTACCAGTGAAAAAATCCTGGGTTTTAAGCCAATACTAAGACAGCCATTTGTGTTCCCTCCAGAAACACAGAAGGAAGCTTGAGGTTTAATCAGGTGGAAAAAGAATGCAGTACTGTAATTGTTTGAGAGGGGGGGGGAAACTTCTGCTTGAAGCGTCTTTAATGTGGTTCTAAAGAAACCATTTTCTACAGAGACGCTTACAAACATTGACACGAAGTTGAGAAAAAAAAAAAGGCTCGGAAACAGAACCAGAGCCCACTGAACCGACTCTGTCTGGGGGTAGTGAACCTTAGGCGCTAAAGCCATGGGAAAGCTAAATGAAACGCACACTGACCTCCGGCCCCGCAGCAGAAAGGGGGCAGGGGAATGGCGAGGAATCCCATAGCCCACCCTCCCGGAGGTTCTCACAGCAGCAGGTGGATTGCCCTGCCACAGAGGGGTGGGGGAATTTAGGGGCAGACTCGGCTCCCCAGAACACCCTCTGCCAGGCTCAGGCTCCCGCCCACCGGGGCCATTCACCCCTCTCCCTCCCGTAAGCCTCCAGCGTTGCCCATCTCCGCTCCAGCAGCATCCCGCGCCCCGAGAGGCACCACGTACCCTGCTGGCGGGAGAGCCGCTTCGGTGCGCCCCTCCGTGGCGCGGCGGGATCCCGGGGCGGCCGCGGGCGCGCGGAGCGGCGAGGGCGAGGGGCAGCGGCGGCGCCTTGTACCTGCGCGCTGGCCGCAGGGCAGGTGGAAGCGGCCCCCGCCCCAGGGCACGGCTGGCTGGAGCGCCGCAGCAGCAGCAGCAGCAGCTCGGGCCGAGGGAGCGGCGGAGGGAATGAATGGGACGGGGGAGGAGACAGCCAGGGGGCGGGGGGCTGCTGCTGCCACCGCCCCGCTCGGGGCTCTGCGCAGGGAGAATCCCCCGGCCCCCACAGGCTGCTTGCAGACCGGCGCACCCTGGCCGCTTGCCCCGGCTCCCCCCGCCCGCGCCAGCCGCGGTAGCGCAAAGTAAAGGTGTTTGCGGACCCAGCGGGAGGGGGTGGCCATGGGCTGTGGGCGGTGAGTCTTGACTGGTCTTTATTGGACCGCTGGATACATGCAAACTAATGGCATTTTAAGCTTGACACTTTTGGCTGGGTAGATGGCAGCGGTAACTAGGGCTGCTAAGTGTGCCTTGGTGTATGCCCGGAGGTTTGATGCTAGGCTGTAATCTTTTCATTAAAGCTTAATCTTTCATTCTTGGATGCTTTTAGGACAATCCCAATGTGCACCCCTCGGGCCGGACGTGCCTTCTCCAGCTGCATGGCCCTCCAAAGGGGGGGGGACACCTTTTTTGGGTTGGGGGTTGCTGATCCACAGAAAAATCAGGTGGGGGGCTGCACACAAGTGAGAAGCAAAAAAACAAGAACAAAACCTCCCTCACTGATGTGGCCCCGGCTGAGAAGGAGAAAGACACTCCCCACATTCTCCTCCCACACCAGAGCCTAGTTGGGGCCCAGGCTAGAAGATTTTGTGTGCTCCAGCCCCATGGGAGAGTGGGGAGGGAGCACCAAATCTCAGGGACCAGATCCAGGAAAGCCAGGGAGGGAGGACACATCTGGCCCCGGCCTTAGGTTCCCTACCCCTTCTTTAAAGGCTTCCTCCTCCTTCCTTCCCAGTCTGTAGGCTTGCTAGCTTCTTCTACAAAGGGACACTTTCTGCCCTAACCTAACTCCCCATCCCCACGGGTCTCACGGAGAAGATCAACAGTTTTCACATTTTGAAATTTCAGTTATTATTTTTGGTTGGAATTTAGAAACCCAACAGCAGATGATGGGGAGAGGAAATAATGAAAAGTCTGTGAAACTCGCCTCCCCCGCCTCCCACACACACTTTTTCACTAGTAGCTCCGGCTAATATGCTGTGTAACTCCTGGTAGAATCGGATTCTGAGTGGCTGCTGTCTTGGATGCAGTCAGTGTAATTGTGGACCTAAGGTGCACAGCCCGTCCCCACTTTTATTGTATCATTGGGACTTCACAGGAAACAGCTTATCTGATGTCCATGAACATTGCAGGCTCATAAAACTTGGAGACCTGTTAGATCTTCTGGTTACTTCCCTCCCTACCTCCGCAAGCGTGTTCCTTGATGTGCCTTTGGTCAAGTCGAGCTCAGATATAGCAAGGGGTGGTGCTCCCTTCTCAAGGGCAGCACATTGCAAGACCCCAGGCTACTTTTAAAACTACCTTTTTTTGCTGTTTTGTGTGATTGATGCCACGTTCTGGACCTCATTTTTTAAAGGCATGTTTAAAGTTTAAGGTTTAATATACACAACAGATGCCGCAGACACATGAGACTTGACACTGTGGGGAGTGAGTTAATGTATAATTAGGGTTGGGCATTGGTTTTTGAACAGCTGTTGGTGGTGTAATGTGTACCTGTGCTTCTCTTTGAATTATTTACCCAGTGGATTGCAACATCTCCCATTGGCTGAATATCTGTAATGTACTTGTGTATTAATTTTGAAAATCCATAGCAGTACAAGTTGATAACATCTGCTGTGTGGCTTTGTATTTTTTCATTGCTCTTAAAAAGTGTATCTCTGACTACCTAAGGAACCACTGTTGTCAACCCTTTTTAAATCTAGCTTCTCTACCAAAGCACTTGGGCCGACCCCTGTAATCTTTATGGCATTTAATATGAAAATAGTGACCACAGCGCACCCAGTTAAAACAAAAACCTTAATGGCATGGACTTCATTTTTCAGTTAGTTTTTCATAATAAAAAGGTGTTGTTTTAATTTTTTTTAATGTTCTCTTGGCACAAGATCATGTTTCATGCTAGAGCACATTTTTATGGCCATTATAAACTTCTGGGCTTTATAGTAATGTGCTGACAATCTGAATAGTAGCTTTGTGATTGCTTCCCCCATCTATTTGTATAACAGAGATGAGCAGGTGAGAAAGTGGATACAGTTGGAGCAATAAACTGCAGTGAAATCTGCTGCATGTGCTTTCCACACTTGAGAGCACTGCTTTTTCTTACAAATCATTAGGCATCTGTTTTATGTGGAGACATGTTTGAGAAGGTTCAAAGCCACCTGTGAGACAGGAAAAGTAATTAAGACCCGATCCTGCATTCCTTATGTACCCAAACTTCTTATTGACTTAAGCCGGAGCTTTCAGTGAACAAGAAATGTAGAATTAGGTCCTTAATTATGTGAAGATTCATGCCCTCTTTTACCTATGCAATATTTTGTATGGAGTCAGGTACTACAGGATGGCAGAAGTGTGCCTCAGCAGATCTGATTGTAGGATCAGGCCTAACATTTGTTCGTTCAACCATGTATTTATTTAAATTACATGGAAATAAATTTCACTTTAAATTTCACATAGCATGTGGCAGGATATGCAAGAGGGCATATAAACTTTGATGTCTGAAGCATGCTGGCCCATAGGAAAGCTACTAGCTGCCTGCTGGGCACCTTCTGACACTATCTGAAAGTTGAGAGGAAATTCAGAGTTCTGTAGAAGTGCACTGATTTTCAAAGTACAAGCAGGAACCACACAATTAGAGGCTGAGTGCAAATGGATATATGTATTCTTATGAATGTATTTAACAAATCATTAATAAAATAATGTACTACATATGTGCCGTAAATTATTTTCATATACTGGTTGAACCTCTCTAGTCCAGCACTTTCTGGTCCAGCAACATTGGTGGTCCAGCATGATTTTAGTTAGCCAGATGTCCATTTATCATAGGTATGGCCAAGTTTCCCACTGTCCCATAAAGTTTGTTTACAGACACCAGTTCTGGCTCTCAGGGTTCTGAGCTATTACTTAGCTCTAATTTACCCCTAAATGTCTTCTAAGAGCACAGTAAGCAGTGGAAGTGTTGGTAATGCTGTTAGACAATATTGACCTCGCGTGATTTGGCAAATTCTCTGGTTTGGCACCAGTCAGGTCTTGAGGATACCGGACTAGAGAGGTTCAACCTGTATTGATAATTACTTAAGCTTTTTGATAACTTTATTACCTAACCCATATTTTCTCCAAAACAAAGCAAATTATACATTGCTCGATGAAGACTTGTAAATCAGTCTATTTTCAATTATAAATACTAGCCATATTTTTATTTTTCAAAACACAATAGAAGCACTGACAAAATCATAAGTAGTGAAAATGTTTGGGGTTTTTTCATGCTCTGTAACACAAAAATGCCTATATAGGTTTTCTTCAGCCTTTTAAAAAATACATTTCCCTGTTGGAAGACTAGCAAATATGAAAAATTGTAGTCCAAATGGAATAATTTGTGAATATAATAAACTATCGAATATCAGAGCTAAAAATTAAAATATTTCCTCCTCCATTAATGTAAAGATGTATTCCTAGTGGTAATTCTTGCTACCCTAGAAGGAGTGACATGTTTGTTCTTAAACTTAATACTTTTTCCAATCATTTATTTCCCTGGTTAGATGCCCTCAACTGAAATATCTAAAATTATTTTTTTCTACTTTGCATTTCACCCATCAAATTTTTAGACGAGTTTAGAGTGTGTTCCTCAGTAAGTAAGCCATCTCCATTTGAAGTGATGTGTCACAAAGGGGGGACCCAGCCTAACTATATTCAGCAAATCAAAGTGAAGTGAGAACAAGAGGAATGACTGGCGGTATTGAGATCAAGCTTTGCATGCTTGGAAGTACAAGCATGTCAGCAGGACTGAAAGCTTTTGTCATCGTATCCAGATTGTTGTCCATCACACAGTATTCCACCTGCAATAAGGTCATATGGATCACAAGGCTATCTATAGCACAGACTCAAAAAGCTACTTAAAAGCATTCATTTCTTCCAAATTAACCCTGGAGAGATTATGAACACCCCAGCAAATAGAGGATGTTGTATTAGATGGACTGCTGTTGTAAATCCCAGTTTTGAGGGATCACACTAACAGCTTCTGTGTATATTTATGACAATTCAGTGTAATGTAGACCAACTATTAGGGGACTGAATGCTGATGTTCTGACTCAGGCAAAATTCCCATTGAAGTCAAAGGAAGTTTTACTTAACTGAGAATAATAGAATTTGATCTAGGGCTTGCAAGAAAGAAATACTCTTTCTACAATTAGACATGTATGTATTTAATACACAAACATAGTATATTAGGGAAGCATTGTATGGAAACATCAGATGTTCTATGGCTCAAGAGAATGTTTCTGTCTCCAGTGCCCTCAATTCATCTTAAATTCACATTGAATTTACTGTTTATCTCAGTAATTTAAGTAGGAAAACTCCCACAGCTCAGGGGTAGAGGGTACATTTGCTTTTGCTTTTCTCATGTCCAATTGCTTATTCATGCCTCACCTCTTTGTCAGCTCGTGTTTAAAATACATCTGTGTGTCTTTAGGATTCAGTGAATGTTCTCTGACAACTTCAGTAAATGCAGTGTTTGTTAACACATTTTCCATATATGGTTTCACAGCCACAGTTTCCATTTTTTTTCTTTGCTAAATTTGAATGTTAGCTAGATCAGTACTGTACCATCAGTTTTCTTATTTTTAAAGCACCTAAGTTTGATTATCCTGAAAACCATATTTTTGCAATATTAAATCCAGGGCCACCTAGAAGCTCCTAATGACACAATTCTGCAACAGAAAATAGAAGATTCTACTGCTTTTCATTTTCCTGGATCTGTTGGTTTTAAAAGAGAAAATTAATGAAAATAAATTACAGATTAACTACATACAATTTAACAAGCCACCTGAAGTAAATCTGAAAGATTTTTGTTTTGTTTTGTTTTGTTTTTTCAACTAAATACAATTTAACAAGCCACCTAAAGTAAATCTGAAAGATTTTTGTTTTGTTTTGTTTTTTCAAATTCATTCCTACCTACTCAGTAATCTCCTCTTCACCCTACAGAACTATTGCCCTTGCAGGATATATGCATTCACATCACACACTTGTTTTCCCA
Source organism: Rafetus swinhoei (assembly GCA_019425775.1). Lineage (NCBI taxonomy): Eukaryota > Metazoa > Chordata > Testudines > Trionychidae > Rafetus > Rafetus swinhoei. The sequence continues at coordinate 151,993,430 of CM033424.1, forward strand.
ACTATTTACAATACTTGTAGAGAATGCATTGTAACCCTTTTCTTCCTCTCTACTCCCCATACACTGTGTATGTCTATGAGATTGTGCCACCTGGTAGATTTTGTTGAATCTCACATGGTTAAATGAGTCATCTGCAGCCATTTTGAATCAAATAAAGGTGAAGAGAGTATTCATTCAAACTACGTCTACATTGCAAGGTTTTTGTGCAAAAATGTCCGTTTTTTGCAAAAACCTGCAATGAGTCCACATCTCAAATGCACTTTTGTGCAAGTAAATCAGGAGTAAAACGGCAGAACAGAGGGCTTTTGCCGGTGTAAGTAAACCTCCTTCTACGAGGCATAACTCTTTTTTGCGCTACAGCTATTGCACAAAAAGGCAAGTGTGGACACTCCAGAGGGGTTCCAGAGGGACGCTCCAGAGGGGAAAAAGCACAGGTGCTCTGATGGCCATTCTTTCTTGCGCAAGAGCGTCCATGCAGTGTGGACACTCTGTTGCGCATTATTTTTGCAATGCGCTTTGAGGTGTGTATGCGCTCTTGTGCAAGACGTTTTTGCGCAAAAACTCTTTCGCAAAAGGCTTCTTGCGCAAAAAGCCTGCAGTGTAGACATAGCTGATGTGTTTTCCCCAGCCAGACTTCCTTCCAGAACGGTAGTCCATGACTCTGAGCACCTAATAGGTTTATATTTCAATCAGACTTTTGGGCTGGTCATTATTCAGCCAAGGGAAAGTGGCCCTAAGGAGAGAATGTCTCCCTAGCTGTGTGCTCTGAATGAGAGTTCAGGCAGCTGGTAAGGACAAGTTACACTGAGGGGAAAGGAAGGCAGTTTGGGGAAAGGAAGGCAGAGCTCATCTATTGCCACCACCTTAACACCATGTTTGAAAAGTGTCCGTTACGATAACAATGGGGGGCAGGCACCTGATGTTTTGCCCTCTTTAGTCTCTGAAGGGCAGTTTCACCTCATCACCTAAGTCCAACGTAATTACAAAAAATAGAACTGTCTACTACTGACACCAGGACCTGGTCCTTTTCTCCCTCTTTCTTCACTCAACACTTCTGGAGACTTTGAGTGAGGTTACTAAGAGCTGTAGCAAACACTATACTCTGCCACATTGCCCATTGAAACAAAATAGCATCAGCAGGATGGATAAAATATCACCACCTCAGCTTCCCCAGATGCTAGCAATATTAGGAACCTTGCCATAGAAGAGCTGCTGGCTGCAATGGAGCCAACAGGATCGCTGGGCCCCTAGTCAATCGGGACCGGGGGGTGGGGTGACTCCACACTCCCAGAACGGCAGGGCCTTAGGTGGAAGTGGCATGGCTGGGGCAGCCAGTCCCCAGCACTGCCTGGATGGCCTGGTGTGCCCACCCCACCACCAGCCCGGCCAGATACATGGTGTGGGGTTCTGAGCATTGCACAGTGCTCCGGTGGCAATTTTATAGGGCCCAGGGCTCTGCTGCTGCTGTAGTAGCAGCAACTGGGAGCCCCAGGCTCTTTAGAATCGACGGGCCCCAAGGCAATTGCCCCCTTGGTCCCTTCCCTATCAGGGAACCTGGCTGACTCCCACTGATATTTTTAATCCTGCTCTGAACAGGTCTAATTGATAAGGAGAATAACATTGTAAAAGAGGCAATGATCCATTGAGACTTTGATTTCCTCACGTTAAGGGACCTGAACTGGTGTTAGCAATGATTGGGACAGTACTTGTTCTCCTGCACTTCCACTTGATCCTGTGGCTCAGTACACAACCTCTATGCAAGGGTTTCCTCTGGGGTTTGCATATCACAGAAGGCCACATGTTCAAAGTGGGATGAATCTGGGCATTAGCCTTAGCCCTTATGTAGTAAGATAAACTATTACACATACAGCTGTTCACATGGACATTTTAAACTGTTCCTACAACAATCATATTTTTAAAATTTCTTCCTTTGGTTATAAAATCTCCACCATAATGTAGTATTGATAGTTTTCCCTGGCCCTTTCAAACTCTGAGGTCATTTCCCTGAAATTAGTTTAATGATGTTCATGTATGAAGATTAACTCAAAGAACTAATTTAAAATGTATAACCACACTGGTAAAATTAAACAAAGCTATAAATTTACAATTATCAGGGTCCAAAATATCTAAGTCTTTTATCATGCAAGGCTGGAGAAAAAGAAACAGTCACAACAAAAGGCTGTCCACTGAGGATTTGAATGAGAATTAGTACTATTGGCTGAGGCGTTTATAGTGCAGAAAGAGAAGGAATTATGCAGCGTAAAAGAAGGATTAACTAGAACAAAGGTCATGCAGCCTTCAAAAGATGGATTCCCTTCTCTCCCATGTAGGACAGTCTTTATAAAAGGCTTCCTGTCTTGTAATTAGGTGGTTGAGGTGAAATACGAGCATAAACAGTGAGAAAGCATTTTGAAAGCAGACATACCTAGAAGTAGTTTTTAACTTTATAGTTAAGTTTTTATTAGTTACAAAACTAAAGGCTCAGTTTTGGAAATTCTTCCCCTTCTGAGCATCTGGGATTAGTCATCAGGGTACTCAACTGAGTAAGGGTTTTAAGGAGCAGGACTTTTGTAAGAAATCTGTTTTAGATACCAATGAGACATATTTAATAAAGACACACATTATGAATGGGATACCTTAACCCCATAGCCCCAGGAGATACATCAAACATGTATCCCTCTCACAAGGCATTATGAAAAGAAAATGTTTGGCACAGAATTACTGTTGACATCCCACTGTTAATCTCTTATGGGGTAAAATTTAGACAGCTGTCTACTGGGAGGGATAATCACATATAAAAGATAAACTGCAACATCAAATAAAATAAACCAATATTGGATCAAGATATACAAGCCACCAAATCCTTTTTTTCAGGTTCATAAATGGCAGGACTTCACACATATATTTAGTAACTTCAAATTATTAATCAGGATAAAATTGGCTATTACTCCAAGGAAGAGAAGCTTTTGGAACCATATTTTACTTTTTTGAAATTTTGTTTTAAAATCCAGGCTACAAAGGCATACAATTACATTACAATATCTGTATGATAATGTTGCCAGGCAGCAACAATTCTAGAGCATCAAAGTTCATTTAAAACTTACTTCTACAGTAGACAAAATGGGGTTGCACACGATTAGTTTACTTTTCATTATTGAGTGGTAAGATAACTATATAAGCACATACAAAAGAGCTGGTAGATTACATATAGATTGTCACCCTTTATGTATGAAATACATTTGAAAGTGAAACTTAAACATATATTATATAGATGTTCTCAAGAGTTTTTTCTATATTGGGGAAATCTGATATAGTCACTTTGTAGAAATATTAAGATTCATGATTATTTTTATGTACTTTCCTCCAGCTCTTGCATTAGTGAGACTTGAAGTAGTGTACCCACGTCTCCTTTGTAGGATAGATTGTGAGGTGATGTCAATTATCCTAGCTTATGCAGCCTTAGATCTGGTTAGACTTCCTCAGACCTACATACATTGCTCTGCTAATGTGTAGAGAAGTCTAAATTGATGAATACACATGCCAAGAAGCTAGAAAAAGATATAAAGATATAAAGATCTTTCACATCTCAGTTTCTGAAGAGATAACAACTTGACTCCTTTACACATTGCTAGATTGGGTGTAAAGAACTGTAAGAGAGACTGAGTATACAGCTATCTAATATGTCACTAACTTACATTTTGGCCTGTAATGTGCACCTGTCTGACTTTTGCTCCATCTGTCAGCACTGAAGCAATAGATAACAAAGGCCTTGTTTATATTCAAAGTTTAAGCAGATGAACTAAAGCTATGATTTTAAACTAGTTTAGACCACTGTAAAGCCCTGTTTGGATATTCAGTTCACTTTTAATTAGGTTTATAATTATTTAGATTTAAATGTCAACCAATACGCTATGTTTAAATTGAATGTCCATATAGAGTGTTACACCAGATTAATGAAATCAATTTTAAACCCAATTTAAATTTAAACCAGTGCAACTTTTAATATAGGCAAGTTGCAACAATTGCTGCTGGAATGCAAACACAAATGGCTTAGCCTGATAAGTACTGTATCAACTGAAATTGGAGTTGGAATATTGCTGCTTGTTAACATTCAGAATACATGAGAAAATCAGTGTTTTGACAAAACAGAAAAGCGAAGCAGAGAAAAAAGGCTCTTAGGTTCTAAAGAGGTGATAAAAAATGGAAGACAAAAACCACTTGCAAAATTACTCCACTGTGCCTTTTTTCAGAACTATTAATGCCATTAGTTTTTATTTTAAGTTTGTAACTTTTTGCTATTCTCTACCTCTGCTTCTTTTAATATAGAGAAAAGGCTGAGAATAAAGGATTATAATCAGCATATCATTGCACCCCTAAAATTACATCAATTCCTCCCTAAGAATGGTTATTATTGATGGGGTGAATAGAAGATAATGCACAGTTAGGACTTGCTCCTACTTCCCATAAGGTCAATAGCAAACTTCCACTGTTTTGCATAATGACGGACAATGAAAAACTGGCATGTATGAAGTTGGAGGAAGAGTTAATTCATTGATTACCTGCTCCCTCTGCCACAGAAATAAATAGGAATTTTCCCATTCTTTAGATTTTGAGGGGAAAAGTTTGTAGAAAAAAATCTAGGCTATTAAATATATTAATAGCCCACAGAGCTATGTTAGATGTTGAATGATAATAACTGTTTATCCATAACTTTTTAATTACCACTCATTTCACTTCCTGTTCCTTTAAAAATGTGGAGGAGTTGAGGAGCTCATGAGAAGACTGAACCATAAGTTAGTGACGCATTTTAGACTTTAAACTATGGGTATGTGTGTTTTAAGGGAGGGGAATTAAAATTAGAGGAAATTATGTTGCTGTTCTTGCAATATTTTATTTTTTTCTTCCTTTTATCTGATTTCACATTCTTTCAAATAATAAATAAAAAGAGTTCAATTCTAGTTGAATGGTGAAAGAGACACTAAAACTTAGCTAGTTCTAGTGTGATTATTGATAGAGAAGCATGATCTGATGGGAGCCAGGTATGCCAGGGTTCTAAACTACTCTTAGGTCTGCCTCTGGTTCCTTCAGTAGCCTTAGGCCCGTAATATAACATCTCCATTTCATTCTTCCCACCCCACCCCATCTAAGAAGACAGCCTCCACCAAGAGAACATGAGTTGAATTACCTAAGAAATTAATTTAGATACGTATTGTACATTTTAATTTTAAAGAAACAGAGGAGGAATGGTACACCCTACATTTTAGCTTTTGGGTGAATGCCTTAAGCTTTCTCCAAATATTGAGCACAGGGAAAAGGGCCTGGAGGTTGGGTAAATAAATATTTGTGGCATGCAGTGTACCCTGACCAGGCCTCTTTTGGGGCTAAGCTTTTCCTGAGTTCAGCCCACTTTACTCACATACCTGAGGTGTTTAATACATTTTCCCAGATATCAATGTTGAAGCTGTATTCACATTCCCCTCTTATATACAGTCTGAGATTTCCATTCCTGGGATAAGGAAGCTGTTTAAAGTATGGGAAAACAATGATTTAAGTAAGTTCACCAGATGTGTAAATATAACAGACATAAATCACTGGAAAAGCTTCAACCACTCTGATTGCCAATTGCAAGCTTTCATTGAGATCTACAAACTTGGCACTCCCTCACTGACATATTAACTGGTCATCAGCCTTGTTTGCTTTCTCCAGTTTAGCTGGTCCTTACAGGGTGAACTTCCTTAGCACAGCTACTATTTTACTTTATCGGGAGCCACTGAAAGATACCACTAAGAAGCCTGATTAACAATCGCAGCACGGATCATAATAATTTCCTTGCCAAGGAAAAGTGGAAAGTCACTCATAAAAGTCAAGGTTGTAGGATTCACACACAGCTCGTGCATAGGCAGCAGTGCAGACCCTGGGAGAAATTGTGCCAAGGATGCTCATTATGGATAACTAGCCAATTAGCCCGTCATAAGACAGGATTTTCAGGTCTCTCCTCCACGTCAGTCTTCTCTCTTGAGCCTCCGGTCTCTCGCTCCATCTCTCTCTCTCCCTCTTCCTCCTACTGCCTCCCCTTCTCTCTCTCTCTCTCAGCTCTCCTCCGCCTCCTGCCTCTCCCTCTGTCTCTCTCTATCTCTTCTCCTCCCTCTCCTGCCTCTCACTCGGGGGACCGCGGAGCCCAAACAGCCGCTTGCGCCACTTGCTCCCACGCAGTGGCCCAGCTGAGTGGCACAGAAGTCAGCCGAGCGCCACTGTGGGAGGCGAAGGGGGGCGGCACCTGGAGCCGCTGTCACACCGCACGTCACTGCCCGGCCCCCCTTCGCCTCCCACTGTGGCGCTCGGCTGACTTCTGCACCACTCAGCCAGGCTGCCGCGGGGGAGCAAGCGACACAAGCAGCCGTTTGGGCTCCCCTGCGGCAGCCCGGCTGAGCGGCGCAGAAGTCAGCTGAGCGCCATGGCGGGAGGCGAAGGACATGACTCAGGCAACAGCGCCGCCCAGAGGGAACAGCCAGGGAGGCAACAGCACTGCCCAGAGGGAACAGCCAGCATTTCAGCGTTACAGAGTCACAGACATTGGGCTACCATATATATGATGTTGAGCATGCAACCTTTCATCATAATGATAGCACAGATCACTTCTCCAGCTATGCTTTCCCTCTGGCCAATGGAAGGGGAGAAGCACAGGACTATGATCATGTCTTCTCTCTGCCCTTTTTTGGGGCAATTTAACTTCTAGATAAAGTATTGAATAGCTCCTTTTTACAGGGACTATTGTGTGAGAGGCACTCGCTCATGCTCTACAAGATGGTGGGCGGGAATCTTCCTACATGCCACTTTGCATGCCTGTGAAAAGACTGGTCCTCATGTGGCTAGAAGTATTTCTCTGCTGCATGAGTAAGAAGCACTAACCACATATCTCCTGCTGTAACTTTTATATCTCGCTCCCTTCATGTAGGAATGATGGAGTTTTTTCTCCTTTGTGTTGGAAGGGTTTGGACAGTTGAGATTATGGGACCAGTTTTTATGGTACCTCTAACATAAATGCAGCACTGCCTGTGGTTATGTGTGCTTCTGCCCCTACAGAATGAAACCTATTTCCAAAATTTCTATAGGTGAGAGCAGGCAGGCAGAAAATTGGGCCTGAGAAAAGTGCATCCCAGGCATGGACATGCCTGGAATCTGGGCCATGTACAGCACAGGGGTTTTGGAAAAGGCTTTTAGAGAACCAAGCCTCCATGGCCTCTTCTGCCCTTGGACACTCAGGAATCAAAGCAGCTAAGAGATCACTCCACTGGTGTCTGCTTTTCCCTCTTCCATGCTCTCCTGGTAGTGGCAGGCCCAACAACAATCAAAACCTTTGAGCTGAAGTCCATAAATAGGCTGCTGAGCATTTTCATGCCTGTGATCACTGAGAGCCTGGAGCTTCACTTCTGCACCAATGGCCAGTGAAGATCTGTCCTACCAGGTAGCTCAGTTGGATTAAGCAGCCATCTATCCAGGTACCACAAAACTTGAGGTGCATTACAGGTTTCAACAGGTATGTCACACTGCTTCCTTGGATGCTATTTACATCTGTGCTGCAGGAGGAGGAGGAGTGGAAAACTGAAGACATCTGTTTTCCAGGTTTTACTTTTATGTAAGCCCTTGATCTTAGATTAGACTGCCAAGATGGCTTTATAGGTGTTCTAATCATATATTACTTTGTTCTTTATTCTAGTTATGATTTACAGTAATGTCAACATTGCTTTACTCTGATTCCAGCACTTTGTTCTTTAAACATGTTTCTGTGACACACTTGAGCAATAACAGTTTTAAAATGTTGAATGATTTATTCTTACTGGTGTTCTAGACAGCTAAAGTGTGCAATACAGCCAGTATGCCCCAGAAGAAAATAAGATGGACTACATGGATATCTCTAATCTAATAAAAATGGTCACGCTGGGTCAGACCAATGGTCCATCTAGCCTAGTATTCTGCTTCTAACAATGGCCAGAAGACAGGGAATTTAAGAGGGAGTGAACAGAACAGGAGATCTCTGAAGCAATCTAGCCTCTGTCATCCAGTCCCATCTTTTGGCAGTCAGAGGCTAGGGACATCCAGAGCATAGGCTTGCATCCCTGATGATCCTAGTCACTGAGGGTATGTCTACACTACAGTGTTATTTCGAAATATCTTATTTCGAAATAGTTATTTTGAAATAATGCACCTACACACAAAATGCATTTCAAAATAGCATATTGCTATTTTGAAATAGCACGTCCACACTGAGTGGACTCTGAATCGCATTTAAGGCTGGCCGGAACCAGTTCCAGCAGGGCATCAGATCAGGACTTACTGTGTAGGGCTGCTGCCTGAGGCTATCTGAGGTCTGTGCTTAAAGGAACCCCCCTGGACAGCCAGTTCTCAGGTTTCCCTGCTCGATGAGGGACAGCAAAGCATTTTATCTCTGTGTGCTCCGGTTGCCCTCACTCGGGACACCACAGCACTTAGCAACATGGAGCCAGAGCTGCCCCTGGGCACTCTGGTGCTTCTCTTGGACACGTTGCTGCGAGCCTGGCTGCACTTTCTGCAGGCTGCCATCCAGGAGGTCCATCAGGGGGCTGTCAGTATCCAGGAGGCCCTGCAGAAGAGCTTCCACCCTGAGGAGCACTCAGAGCCTCCCTGGTCTGCTCCACTGGGGGCTTGTGCCTCATTCCTCCCTCACGTCCTTCCACTTACCCCTACCTAACCCCCCTTCCTGATATCAAATAAAATACATGTATTTTCATGAACACAAACTCTCTTTATTTAACAAAACTGGGGGGAGGGAATGAAACTCTGGTGAGACTGGGGAAAGGAGGTGGGAGAGGGGAGAAGAGAGGGTGGGAGAGGGGAGGGGGAAACCTGGGAGGAGGGAGCTGGAAGGGGGAAGCAAGGGGAAGAATGGGGAGGGGAAGCTCAGGGTTGGGGGGGGTCTCACCGGACCAACTTGATTGTCATGCAAACCTGCTTCTGGGTTCGCATGTGGCCTTTGGAGGCCAGGCTGGCAGCTATCCTGCCATAGACGGCTGCATTCCTCCGTCTAGTGCAGAGATCATGGACGTTGGAGGCATCCCCCCCAAACCTGAATAAGGTCCGTGATCTCGGCCCTGGACCAGGAAGGTGCCTGCCTTCGCTGGGCCCTGTCAGGCTCCTGGGAGCTGGCAGACTGCTCCTGGGGAGCGGTGGAGGGCTGGCTGCCAGTGGCTTGGTGGCTCATATTTTGGGGCCACTGGGTCGGGGCAGTGACTTCTGGCTCTGGGCTGGCAGGCTTGGAGCTGGCACAGGCACTGTGGCCAGAGTCTACCCCTTTAAGGGCTCCGGGGGAGGGAGGGAGGGAGAGAAGTGTTCTTGGTTGAGGCCAGAGTGGCCACCAGGGCACCCTGGGAAGGCTGGAGGCCCCCATTTCGAAATAAGTGTCTACATAGCTCCCTCGTAGCTCATATTCCTCGTAGAATGAGGTTTACCAAATTCGAAATAAGCGCTCCAGTATTTCGAATTTATTTAGAAATAGCAGTTTGGCTGTGTAGATGCTAGGAAATTTATTTCGAAATAAGGGCTGTTATTTCAAAATAACTTTGCTGTGTAGACATACCCTGAGGGGCCCTATTCTCCATGAACTTATCGATGATCCATGGCCAAAGTCTGAGTGTCACAACCATTTGAGAAATGGCAATATCTCAGCACTGTTGTGTGCTATGTCATTTTAGCCAGGCCAGTCCCTTAAATTCATAACTTTGCCAGATACTAAAAATCATGGATTGAATAGAAACACCAGCTTTATGCTTATTACAAGCCATCTCCCCAGCTGCCTTCCCTCTCCCCTTCCTTTCCCCCTATAACTGTAGGGTTTTAACAGGACATTTCCCATGGAATGGTCCCTTTCAATGTGTCAACTATTTTCTGCTAAACAATCCGTTTCATCTTGTATTTAGCTGTGACATTCTGGGTATGTTTCCCAGATCTGAAGAGTAGCTCTGTGTAAGCGTGAAACCTGGTCCCTCTCACCAACGGAAGTGAGTCCAATAAAAAATCTCTCACCCACTTTGTCTCTCTACTATCATAATCTGGCACATGGGAGTCTTTTAATATGATCTTAGGAAAAGTAAGAGAAATTGAAACACCCTGATAATTATTACATACCTCCCCAAGTTAGGGGCTTTGTTTATGTTGGGCAGGACGTATCATCATTATCCACTGATTATATCTTCCAAAACTCTTTGTGGTATTTTCAGGAAAGATACTTAAGTATTTCTAAAGTTCTCTAATTAAAAAAAAACTAAGAATTTAAAATTAATAGATTGCCTCCACCTAGGCACCACTGTGATGTCTAGTCAAAGGCAGTTTTGCAGATAGTCCCCATTAGTGCAATCTCGATAAAGGGTGGGGAATTTTCAGTGTAGAATCCTCAGCTATGAAATTCACTCCAGCCCACAAAAACCCAATTAGCAGTCCAGAAAACCCCAGTTTCACTTGCCTTCAGTGCGCTGTTCAAAGCAACCTTTTGATCAGGTATTTTCTATGTGCTGGGTATTATGGGCAGTTTACTATAACTTGTTGCTACACTTCTATGTCATGCACCCAGACTCAGTTGTAAAAAAGCCATTAGATAACTAACATACACTTGTGCTCAGTGGAATAGTCTCATGAGATGCACCTTTCGCGAGCCCCCAGGGTCAGAGGGCAGTCATTATCCTTCAATACCATACAAAAATATAACATATGGTGCTTAATCTAAAAATATTATTTAGAGATTATATCGACAACAATGAAATGTCACCACAGCTGTATTCAGGATTGTCTTCTTTTTTTTGCACTTAGATTATCTATCCAATCAAAGCAATGTATGTTCTACCAAATCATTTCCTAACTCCTCTTTCAGTAACTTGATCTAGCATTACACTTCAGCTCCAAGTGCAACTGCACAACCATTAAGATTAACATGAAAAAGAACCACAACAAGGAGGAATGATGAAGATTTGAAAGAAACTAATTAAGAAAAATTGCATGGCAAATCTAGGAGATTAGGTGTGCATTCTGAAGCCTCATAGAATCATAGAACCCTAGGGCTGGAAGAGACCTCAGGAGGTCATCAAGTCCAGCCCCCTGCCCAAAGCAGGATCAACCCCAACTAAATCATCCCAGCCAGGGCTTTGTCAAGCCAAGACTTAAAAACTTCTAGGGATGGAGATTCCACCACTTCCCTAGGTAACCCATTCCAGCACTTCAGCACCCTCCTAGAGAAATAGTTCTTCCTAATATCCAATTTAGACCTCCCCTACTGTAACTTGAGACCCTTGCTCCTTGTTCTGCCATCCATCACTACTGAGAACAGCCTTTTTCCATCCTCTTGGAACCTCCCTTGAGAAAGTTGAAGGTTGTTATCAAATCCCCCCTCACTCTTCTTTTCTGCAGACTAAATAAGCCCAAATCCCTCAGCCTCTCCTCATAGGTTATGTGCTCCAGCCCCCTAATCATTTTGGTTGCCCTCCGCTGGACCCTCTCCAATGTGTCCACATCCTTTCTGTAGTGGGGGGCCCAGAATTGGATGCAATACTCCAGATGTGGCCTCACCAGTGCTGAATAAAGGGGAATAATAACTTCTCTAGATTTGTTGGCAAATGCTCCTCCTAATGCACCCCAATATGCCATTAGCCTTGTTGGGTACAAGGGCACACTGTTGACTCATATCCAGCTTCTCATCCACTGTTATTCCTAGGTCCTTTTCTGCCGAACTGCTACTTAGCCAGTTGGTCCCCAGCCTGTAACAATGCTTGGGATTCTTCTGTCCCAAGTGCAGGACTCTGCACTTGTCCTTGTTGAACCTCATCAGATTTCTTTTGGCCCAATCCTCTAATTTGTCTAGGTCACTCTGGACCCTATCCCTGCCCTCCAATGTATCTACCTCTCCCCCTAGTTTAGTGTAATCCACAAACTTGCTGAGGGTGCAATCCATCCCCTCATCCAGATCATTAATAAAGATGTTAAACAAAACCGGCCTAGAACCAATTCTTGGGGCACTCCGCTTGAAATCGACCACCAACCAGACATCGAGACATTGATCACTACACATTGGGCCCAACAATCTAGCCAGCTTTCTATCCACCTTACAGTCAACCCATCCTAGTCAACTGTAGGCATTTACTGACAGTAACCCTTGTTGTAATATTTCTTCGCTCACTGAGAAAGAGCGGGTTGGAGATGGCCATTCTTTATAGTTCACTAAACTCCACTCTTCCCTACTTTCTTCCTCTGACATGTACTACTGATCTTCAGTAGTGACCCTGTATTTAAAAGATATATGGCAGTTTCTGTTGTAATCTGCCATTTTCACCACTGTTCTTCCCAAAATGACTTACCGACTCTTAGGCCCCAGGAGATATTTTTAGGTGAGTTTGAGGATATTCAGATCAGCCATCTTTTAATTATGACGAAGCTTTGAGAAAATGCTGAGCTTTCATTCTTAGAAAATACCTTCTGAGGGCTAGGTTTGGTCTTTAGGCACAGCCCTGAGCAGGGGATGAGGCATGAGCTGAACTAGCCTGGCAGTGGCATCAGAAGGCACTGGGATTCAGAGAGATACCTCTGAGGCCTTGTCTACACTACTGTGGGCTGTTGACCCTAAGTTACACAACTTCAGCTACGTGAGTAACATAGCTGAAGTTGACGTACTTAGCACTGCTTACCAAGGTATCTTCCCAGTGGTAAGTCAACAGCTGATGCTCTCCCGTTGACTCTGCTTACTCTTCTCGTTTTGGTAGAGCCCATAGAGAAAACATGCCCTTAGTCACAATTCCTTTCCTGTTTCCCCCTTGCTCTGGGAGTAGTATTTTGCTCTTGCCTATATCTGCAGTAATTTACAACCCAGCTTCTTCCATCCCCTTGTTAGCATAGCTGCCTTGTTTCCATCCATTCTGTACCCCTCCACTTTCACTCCTCACACACTTGCTGGAAAATAGGGGAACATGCAGTCCCTGCTTAATCCTATGTGCAGAGGCCTAATGTCCTCTTAGCCCATAGTCCAAGTCACAATGGAGTCCTAATTTTTGTGTAAAAGCTTATTTCAACAGCTAACTTGATATATTTTTCCCCCAATGAGAAATGGTGCCCAGCACCACTAAGGTTAAATGAACATTTTTGACCTTATTGCATACAAAAATCCAAACCACTAGAAGATCTGCCAGTACCTCAGCAGGTGATAGAAATGCTGTTAGAGGCTCTGTGGGAGTTATAACCAGACTGTAAATTCCATTAAACAAATAGCACCTGCTAAGACAGAGTCAGAGAGTCCATCAGGATCCTAATGCCAACCTCTATTTCTTTAGCTTTAAAAATAAATCCGCCTGAAATTTGGCAATGTGTTGTGTTGGCAGAGATGATTTTTTTGAGAGTGCTGGGTATTAGTTGGACAAAGCATTTTTGAGTTATATAACTTTGAAAAAGACAAAGGCTTTTTTTTTTTTTAAAAACTGTCTGAAATATTTTTGGAATGTCATGTCTCAACATCAGATTGCTTCAGAGTAAGAAGGAGGGTTGGATCGATGGTCCACATATGGTGATTGATTGTTGGTGAGTTGATACTCTGTTGTACACAGGAAGGGATAGTGACATCCCTAGACCACTATAGATGGGGTAGAGTAGGTGAATACAAGATAGAAATGTATGGTTATATGGTAACTTCATTTAAATCAATGGGTTTTTTTTGGTGATTTGGTGATCAGTGATTTAGATCACCTTGATTTAAATCAATCCACCCTGGGAAAAATTCCTTCCTAACCTCAGATATAGTAATCAGTTAGATCCTGAGCACATGAGTGAGAGCCATCTGCTAGGCATCTGACAAAGAATTCTCTGTAGTAACTCAGAACCCATCCCTTATAACATCCCATCTCCAGCTGTTGGGGATATTTCTAGATAGCAGTCACAGATGAGCCATGTGCCGTTGTCGGCAATTTCACCATACTGCCCCCTCCATTATCTTATCGAGCTCAGTCTTCCATCAAGTTGCCCCCACTACTCTCCTTAGACGGCTGTTCCAGAACTCCCTTAGTTGCTTTTGAAACTCTCTCCCTACATAGGTTAGAACCTGGCTACTCTAGACTTTCTCTTTCCCCCAAAATATATCTTTGTATTTATTGGCTGTTTAATCTAATACAATAAAATAATACTCACACAGACTATGTCTAGACTATGGGGTTTTTATGGGATACCAGAGGTATCCCGCAAAAACCCCACCACGTCCAAGGAACACATTTGCTCTTCTGGGTTTTTTCGCTCGCAGAAGAGCAAACTCACTCTTTCGGGTAACCCTGTATACCTTGTTTCATGAGGCATAAGGGCTCTACTAAAAGAGGAGGCTTTTCTGCCATTTGGCCCTGTCTAGACAGGGCCAAATGGCGGAAAAGCCTCTTCTGAGAGAAAAAAAAAACGGAAAAGCTATGCAAAATGCGGAGCACATTTTGCGTAGCTTTTTCTGCAAAAATGCCGCAGTCTAGACCTAGCCACAGTGCTCTAGGCACCTGACACAATCTTTTAAAAACACAACAAACAGGCCTCTCAATCCCCTCAAGATAAAATTAAATAATTGAGCAACAGCATAAATATAGTTAATCCACACAAACTCCAGAGGCCCTCCCAGCCTCCAGAGGCCCTCCCAAGCTCCAGAGGCCTAATACCAGCCTTATCTGACATCCATCTTCTCACAGGCAAGGGGGTGAAGTTGAGACTCACATTAAGCCATGTAAGCTGATAACTATGGAATACTACAGACCTGGTGAAGAAATGCATTCAAAGGTCTAAGGCCCCAATTGAGGCTACCCGGCCAGCTGACCCCTCTCATACTAATGGGATTTCAGCTCAGATAGGTATGCTGAAGACAGCAATATGTAGAAGGGAAGAGGACTTAGATATGCCTCACTACTGTGAGGGAGATTATCTGAGCCATTTTTAGGAGTCTCTAGAGATTCACACATGGGTATGAGAAATAGGGTGTTTTCTGTATAGAGTTCCCAGCTATAGATCTTGCCTCTTTCTGTGACTTAACTTTAGTCAGCCTAGAGCACATATGGGATCTGTAAGTGCTGGGGGTACTGTAACACCCCCAGGTTTTAACGCAGGGCACAGCTCTCAGACCTGCACCCAGGACTCTTTTCTTTGCCCCATGGCCATGATCCTAGCTGCCAGCTCTGTGCCTAGGGCTCTGCATGTGCCCCCAGTTGTGTCCTCAGCCTTGGCCCCCTAGCCCTGTCTGCATTCTCTTCTCAGAGCTATGGCCCTGCTCCTGGCCCCAGCTGTAAAGGGTGGCTGGAGGCACTGACTAGGGTGAGGGTGGCATAGCTCCCCCACTTTAAAAAGTGTTCCAGATCCATTGCTTTTGCAATATCCTTTAATCTAGCATCAGCCACAGGGTTGTGGTAGAAGTAGTTTGTGAGGGAAGAGGCTTATACTCACTGAAGTAGATTGGTCATATTAATGCCTGGTTATATTTCTAGTGTGATAAAGTGATTCACCAACCCGCACACTCCCTTGTAGCATGGCATGGCCAGGCTGCCTCCCCAGGCACCCTCCTAGCCTGTCAACAGCAGCTTTTGTCTTGCTGTTATTAGTCAGCTGTCCAGCCAGGTCACAGGGTCCTACCCCTTTGTGGGTAAACTGAGTCCTGTGCAACTGTAGTCCAGAGGCTTCACATTAGGGTTTCATCTAATCTTTAGACTTTATTTGTCCTTTCCAGTCCTTCACTGGTGTCTCTGTGCTGCCTCCATTAATGGGCCAGAAGTGAACCCTGGCCTTTCCTCTACTCCAGGTTCAGCCCAGTAAATTGCTACAGTCTCTCTACTCAGACCCACTTGTCTTTCCCTGATCCATTCCTCTACAGACTGCAAAAGGAGAAACACTATCGTCACAGTAAACAAAGCATGTGTATAAGTTGTATGCCACCCTGCCCATAGAGAGGCTGGAGGGTTTGGCATCTAGCTCCAGCCTCACCTTCCTTCCAGCAGTCCCAGGACAGGCCTTCCATCAAGATGATACCACAAAAGGTCCCATTCTCTGCCCAGTTACTATCTATTAAGTTGGGCTTTTCCCCTTGTAACTTCTTCCTCCAGGCTTAACAAATCTCTCAGGTGAAGCAGTGTGGGCTCACTGAGCCCCCACGCTCTCATGAACCCCTTCCTGCTCAGTGCTGGGTGTGTATGCACTGTGGTAGTCACACTCAGCTGCTATAGCAGAAGGCATAAGAAATCATTAGCAGTGAGATGTTTCAAAGTGCCAGTAGGATTCAGGAGTGCACTTAGGCTTTAGTTCTCCTGACTCTGGCAATCTCACCCTAGATAAACTCAGTAAATCCTAGCAGCAAAAGCTTCTACCTTCTCTTCAGTGGTTGTCAGGGAGTGCCCTGAAATAAAGTCTGTTCTCTCCTGTAGCAAGATTAGACTTGTTAGTTCTCTTTGGGTTCAGCTATTTTTGTACATACAGCTAAGAACTGCATGTAGAGCATTCCCTTTTTAAAAATGGCCTTTCTTTTCTGTGATAAGGCCTGCCAGCCCTGCGTGGTACTACCCTCAGGCTGTGTCTAGACTGGCAAGTTTTTCCGCAAAATCAGCCGCTTTTGCGGAAAAACTTGCCAGCTGTCTACACTGGCCGCTTGAATTTCCGCAAAAGCACTGACTTCCTACTGTAAGAAATCAGTGCTTTTTGCGGAAATACTATGCTGCTCCCGTTCGGGCAAAGTCCCTTTTGCGCAAAACTTTTGCGCAAAAGGGCCAGTGTAGACAGCTGAGATTTGTTTTCTGCAAAAATGCCCCGATCGCGAAAATGGCGATCGGGGCTTTTATGAAAAATGCGTCTAGATTAGCACGACGCTTTTCCGCAAAAGTGCTTTTGCGGAAAAGCGTCGTGCTAATCTAGACGCTCTCTTTCCGAAAATGCTTTTAACGGAAAACTTTTCCATTAAAAGCATTTCCGGAAAATCATGCCAGTGTAGACACAGCCTCACAGTATGATGGGATGCTTTCATGTAATAGCTAGTTAAAAAGCTATAACACACTGTGCTTTATAACTTCTTACTCTGTTTAATGTTAAAATGAAGACATATGCAATTATAATAATAAATGATGACAGTGAGTCAGATCTTGAGATATGCATTAGCCCTTTACTCAACTTTTATTTAAAATAAAGTTTCTTACCCTTTTCATTCAAGACAAAAGTACATGTAAGATTTATTAATCAGCTGCTAGGAGTGAAGATTTGTGACAAATTTTTTTCCTGATGCCCATGTATTATTAAAATTCCCCCAATGTAGTTCCTCAGGGCTGGCCTTTGTGGCCAAATCTTCAGCTGATGTAAATTGGCATGTTTACATCAGCTGAGGATCTGACTCATAGTCCCAGTTCCTTTAATTTTTCTGGTATCTCAAACCACTTAGTAGCTGTCGGGAATGAGAACAACAAGAGCTGCCACTGATTGCACTGAGGTCTCCACAAACTCCCTACTTTGTTGACAAATGTCTACACCTGAGCTACTCCTTTGTTAAGCAGGCGGTGTAGTTTTCAAGCAGTCCTGTGAATAGCAGTATGGTCTGATGCACTTACTATGCTCCTGGATGCCACACATGTGGTGCTTTATCCCTGACTCCAATGCCTTCTTTATAATGAGATTCATAATATTTTATTTACCTTCTTCACAGTGCTAGTATTTGTAGAGTGCTAGCTATTAATATCTGTAGAGTGCTAGGTATTATTATTTTTAAAGAGGAAACAAGAAGGATAGAGGATGTTGAAGAGATAATGGAGTACAGGACAAAAGGGATAGAGAGATGAGAGCAACAGGAGTTGATAGGTCATAAAGGAAACAAAAAAGCAGAGGCAGTGTAACTAAGGAAAGCAGGAGAGATCATAAATAACTGGTTGAGTACACTAGAAAAAGGAGAGCCTTCCTTTCTGAGAACGGAGAGGAAAAAAATGATGGGGGGGGGGAAGAAATGGGATGTATGCAGATGGGTAGAATCAACCTCAAAATGGAGGGAGAGAAAAAAGTATATAGAACTGAAAAAAAAAATAAGCTTGAAAAAACACAGCCTTAACTTGATGCATTTCATTTAGCTTATTTATATTTATTTATTAAAAATAAACTTCATATAACTGAGATTCAAGTATTGTGTGTACAGTATCTAGCCTATGTAAATACATGATCTTATTATTCCTTTTTACCCATCCTTTTTTTAAACACTTGTTGCATCTTGTTTCAAATTAGAATGTAAATTTTGGGTGGCAGGGATTATTGACAGTAAACCACTAATCAAATTCTACTTTTTAATTAGTAACAACAATTCATTAATTAGCTCAATTTGCTATTTTGTTTGAGCCATTTATTTGTGATAATAATCATAAGAATTATGATAAGTAGATTTTATATTCCCCATAAAGAATCCCTGATTATGAAGCTTATTCTTAATCATCAATCACAGAAAAGAGGGAGAAAACAATCATAGTAAATAGTACTGAAGGTGTGGACTTGGAGTAGCCAGTAGGAGGTGAAAAGAAGTGTTGTGAGACTATGGAATATTGCAGTTTAGATGCTGAATGACTTCATTCTGTGTTTACTGATTGGAAGCATTATATGAGTGCAGGGATTAAAAGGCCGTGGCTGTTTTCTTTATTTGATATTTTATGATGTATTGTTTACTTTCTGTTTCAAAAGCAGTTCTTTCTTTCCACAGATCCTAACTTGGGTTAATACTTTTGCTTTAATTATTATTTTTATTTATGACCTTGCTATTTCAATTGTTGAAGCCAACAGGTCCAGAACTTGTAACCAACTGTACATTCCATGACACTTAAAAAATCCCAACTCCTGACAGTGAACTGTTAAACTCTACTGGAAAAAGCAATTTCCCCATAAAAAGCAAATTAAGAAATGTTCAGGGAAGTGATCTCTTGGAATGAGGTGGGTTGGGAAGTCTCATACTTAATGATATATTTTTGAGAATTCCCTGTTCCCAATGTCCAAGATTTACAAGGCACAGAATAATGGCAACATAACTGTAGCTAGCTTTCACTGAAATGGCACCAGTCATCAGGAGTACACTGGTAACTTGAAATGGAAAGGCTAATTTCTAGAGCTGTGGTATCATGGTATATTGATAATTCCTGTATATTACTTCAGAAATCAAAGCACAGTGTATTTTTTTTCTTCATCCCTATAAACTCTTAACATTTATGTTTTAACAAAAAAGGATTATAATCAATTTGTTTTCCAATAACATTGTCTTCTAGCTTTCAAACCTTAAGCATTGATTTATCTATGCCAAAACAGAGCACTACTCCAAATTTCTCGGTTTTCTCTTTTCTGTAAGGTTTGAGAAGCAATCCTATTCCAGTTTCATTCTATGTTTCTGGCTCATCTTGGTTCAGTCTTTCAACATTTGCTCATTTTGTCAATTTTGAGACTTGTACTTTATTTGGTGATTGTCTATTTTCTGTATGGTTTTATGAGAAGCAATCCCATTCCTGGCACAGCCTAACCCTTACCTTGTTTTTAAGATATGATAAGAGGAAGCTATATACCATATTTGGTGGTCCTAGCTATTACCATTTAGGAAGAGTTTTTGATCAAACAGAAACAAGCAAACTCTCTCAAATATGCAGTCGATTTATTCTTGAAAATGTTCATGAGTATCAACAAGATAGCTAATAATAAATATCAGTATCATATAAGGATATGTACACTAGGGTATATAAGAACACTGCAGTATAGTGATACTGAAAGTCAACCCGGTGAATAAGTCTTACAATTTTAACAAAGAGGGAACAAATAGAAATGTTTCTTGGTATGCCAATACTTTTTGCTCACTTAAGTCTTAAAAAAGTCTTAAAATATTCAGTCAAAAATGTTGATGGGAATTTTTGGTACAGGCATTTTGCTACTCTGAAAATTGTGTGGGTGGAGTGGGTTGTTTTGATTTGTAAAAATATATTTAACAAATATAAGGTGAGTCTATGTAGTTAAAATATTGAAGTGGGATTTTCAAATCTGCCTAGGAATTTTGTACAGTCGAATCTCATTCATTTCTAATGGGAAATAGACATCCAACCCCACACTGACAGCCTTAAAAGTCTCAGCTTTCAGCATAGATTTTTTTGTTCAGAGTAGCTCCAGCTGGCTAGGCTCAGGCACAATCTGATGTCGACTAACCATCTTATATTGCAACAGTGGAGACAGAGAATGATAAGGGAGTACTTTCAGTGCTTGTGCAGAAGCAAAGCAGTGTACACACTGGCATCTGGCATCATTCATATACAGATAGTTTTGTAGTATGCAACTTTTGCCACCTTACTCATAGTCACACTGAGTAGTATCAGACTCCACAGCTAGCTCCATTGAAATCAATGGGATTGCATGCAGAGCAAGATACTTTTCAGTATGAGTAAGGCTGTCAGAATCTGACCCTTTTAAAGGGAAAAATATAAAAGTTAGAAATTTGTTTTAATAAAGACTTGGTCTTAGCCTACAAAAAAATCAAAAGAAAATTCCCCCCTCTGACAGCTCTTCAGTCTTCAAAAAGCAGTTACTTAAACATTTGGAACCGGGTACTAATCTCATTTACATGGGATTTTCACTGGTCAAAATCCCCTGATTTCAGTAGAATTTGATTTCAGTAGAATTACTCCTGATTTTTACTGATGCAAGTGGCAGAACTGGCCATTTATTTAAAATAATGGCAAAGACCAATAAAACCTGTTGTGAGAATCTCTTCAGTTAGCTATATCCTTTGATAATTAATGACAGCGTAAATAAATATTTCCCTTCCTCCACGAAGTTAATCCATATGTGTAAAATAATTATTTGCCTAACAGTATGTGCCTTTGAAGCTATTAACTTCCAATAAAGCTTGTCTGTGATCTCATTTTGCAGGAAAAATGACGCAAAATGGTTCAAGTTCACAGTTTTATAAGCTTAAAAATAGACATCTAAGTATGCACCACAGAGTGGTTTTAATTTTCTTTTTTAGGAAGTCTTAAAAATTGATTTAGAATGGTGTACACTTACTGAATTACTTTGTCCCTATTCTCAACCTTTTAGCTAGTAGGTATCAAAAAATGTTACTTTGATTGATATATAATGTATCCCACCATGTTTTAGAAGAAGGTTAACATCTATGTGTCTAACTTGAATTCCTTTGCAAAAAACAAACTCAGCTCTCTTCCCTCCCCATAGGTAGTTTGCCATAATAGACCCTCGGGATGTATGTCATAACTAGATATTTTTAGGATATATTTCAGTTCTATTCTGTTACACAGTCATATTTCTGAGATCATTCCAGTCACAATGTTCTGTGGACTGTTCCTGTACACATCCTCATCCGGTAGGCCCTCAGGAAAACCTTCTCATAGCCTTAGGAAGACTTTTCCTGAAATCTGCATCTCCACTAAAGCAGCTGAAAGGCCCCATACAGAAGAGATCATCAAAGATTGTATGAAAAATAAACTCCTATTTCCGAAAGTATTAATAGAAGAGCAAGAAGGGAGGAAACGGGCTTGGCAGTAATCCAGTTAAAACAATGTATGACAACATGTACCCAGAGACATAAGTTTTAGAAATGTTGCTGATAGTTTCTTAATGGATGTATATTCTAAATTTAGCAATGAAGCACATCACTCAGAATTGTGCACTATAAGTCCACCAGCAATATGAAGGACAGGCCAGATTCTATTCTTACACAAGAGGCACTCTAGTAATAGGGTCCAGAAAGTTGTTCCATGTGGGCTTCAGGCTGCCAATTTTGTACTTGCACAAAACTGAAATTCTTGCCCTGCTCCTTCCTATGAGGCCGTGCCTCTGTCCCACTCCTTCTCCAAGACCCAGCCCTCACTCTATCCTCCTCCCTCTGTTGCTTGCTGTCTCCCATCCTCACTCACTTTCACTGGGCTGGGACAGGGGTTTGGAATGCAGAAAGGGTGATCGCTCTGGCAGGGTATGCAGGCTCCTGGACGGGGCCAGAAATGAGTGGTTCAGAAGAGTGTTCCCCCTAATTTTTCCTCCCAGATTGCTTTCAGTAGTCACTGAGAGATCGGTGCTGATTCCGGTAGACTCCTGTCTGATGCAGGAGAGTTGACAACCCTACTGCAACTGCATGGAGCCTGAATGACATCATGGGGGCTCCAATACGGCATGAGGTCCTGCTGCACAGAATAATTTGCCAGACTGGGGAGTTACTCAGATGTAACAGAGATCAGATTATGACTCCGTGACAGATGTAATCCTTCATAGAGCTTGTGAGCTTGCTGTGGAATCCTCACTAGTCCCCCCTCCTCTCAGAAGACAGCTGTGTTGTGAGAGCACAGCATATGCAATTATGATATGACAATTCCAGCTAGATCCCATCGGTTCCTCCCTTTCTCTCTCCCAAACCATTTATCTCTCTGGGGAGTCATCCTCTACCACCCTCCCTCCCCCCTCCCCGAATTTCCTCCAGCGTACAATCCACTCTGGCTTGAAGAGTAGCTCCTCTTGGGTCGATCTTTCCCCTTAGGAGCAGGCACAAAATTAGTGAGGCAATCTAAAGAAAATGTAAAACAGCTGTAGCATGGTTAGCGGTCCCTTTATGGGAAGGAAGTGGTGAGGGAAAAGCAAGTTCCCTTTACCTCTCATAAATGGCACCACCCCTATGGTTCTGCTCCAAGACTCACTCGTTTGGAGAGAGACTTGTTTAGTAAAGAATCTCTTGCTTATGATAAGGAGATTTTATTGTGTGTGTTTCAGTGGCTACGTCTATACTGCTTCCTTCTTGCACAAAAGCCTATGCAAATGAAGCATGGATTAGCATATTGCCACGCTTCATTTGCATAATTAATTAGGGACCGTTTTTGCACAAGAGGCTTTTGCTCAAAAAGGAGCCATCTACACCGCTCCTTTTTGCACAAAAAACCCCTCTTGCACAAGAGCCATTCTTCCTGAAAAAATGAGAAAGAACGGCTCTTGTGCAAGAGGGTTTTTTTGCGCAGAAAGGAGCTGTGTAGACGACTCCTTTTTGCACAAAAGCCTCTTGCGCAAAAATGCCCCCTAATTAATTATGCAAATGAAGTGTGGCAATATGCTAATCCATGCTTCATTTGCATAGGCTTTTGCACAAGAAGGAAGCCGTATAGACGAAAAGAGAGATGGAATCCTCCTCATTCATAAAGACTGTAAGATCCCATGACAGCTGCTATACCCACTAAAACTTCGGACAGGCTGGGCAGGGAGAAGACACATAGTTATCTCCAGGATACAGTGATTTAAATCTATGATCATGAATCAAATCATTAGATTTTTTTAAAGAAACCAACCATGCAGTTTGTTGGAAGACGTTCAAGTTTTGAAAAAGTAAATGGAAAATTTGTGCTCTTGCCTGCTAGGGTAAAATTCATAGTTAACAACATTATACAGGCTTTTCTGTAAAAAGTCACAATGAGCAGGGCATCTTTAAATTTTACAAAAGTACACCAGGCAAAAGAAAAAAAGCACTGAAAGTAAAGGCCGTGATCCTGCAAACACACCTATATGTAGTTTTATTCAGATATGAATAATCTCATTGACTTCGGTGAGACTGTTTGCTTAAAGCATCTTTCTTGATTTGTGGAAATTCAGCGTAGTGGAAGGTGGTGTTGGTTGCAAATATAGCACAGACTGATTATCAATTTTGATTTGGAGTTTGTGTTGCTCTTGCAGTATGGATGTTAATAAAACTAGGGACCTATCTTGTTCAATGTAGATGAGCTGTTTTAAGTATGAAACTTCTTAGCAGAAAAAGTCTTCATAAGACTTTTGAGACATAAGAAACCAGTTGATTTAATCAAGTGAGACATTCTGCAGGCAGCTCATGTGGACTTTAAACAGCATTCATACAGCAGTATCTTCAGAGGTGCTTATCGCTGTCTGCCTAGATGCTGTCGAAGCTCTTAGTTTGGTTAAGCATGAGTATCCGTTGTAATAAAAATATTTGAATTTGGCGATTGCTTCTTGGCACAAATGAGGTTTCTGTACAGTTACCCAATGGCTTCTCTGTTAACAAACGGAACATGTTTGCCAAAGATACAGCTTGCAAGACATAACTGTGCTTCATGGAGATGCATGGTCCAGGACAGTGTGGGAGGCTGGTGGGGGGTCCTGGCGCTGGCTCTCACCCTGCTCCTGCCCCATCCCAACTCCACCCCTTCCCACAAGCCTCTGCCACTGCTCTGCCTTTTCCTGCCCATGCTCCAACCCACCCTTTCCATTCCTTACCCCAAATCCCCACCCCTGCCTCTTTCCAGCTTCTGCCACTTCCCCTAAGTGATGCCAGGAGCCAGTAGGGCAAGATGGACTGGAGTGCAGTGGGCTGGGCTCAGGTTGCTTACTGCTGCTGGCCACAGGCTGCCCTGGGTCCCATGTCCCACTGAAGCACAGGGCTCTCAAAGTACGGGGCCTGGGGCTGTTGCCCTCATCCATTCTATGGATGGTACAACTCTGAAAATGTAAGCCCAAACACTGGTGGACCTGAGCCCATATTCCTGAATATTAGTTGAGCATGGGCACCATGGGCCCATATAACTCACTGCCTATGCCAGCAGAGTTATCCACTGTTTCCACTTTTGCAACACTTTCTGGCAAAATTAATGCTCATCAACAGTTAGATGGATAGACCTCTGTGCAGATACAAAACTGGTATCCGCATCCACATCTGCTTCTGAAAAATCATCTGCAGATATTCGCATCCTCATCCATGGATGCGGTACCAACCGATATAAAGCAGATTTGCAGGGTTCTTCTAGATACAAAATAAGTATGCGTATCCATATGAGCAAAAATGAGCCCTGGATGTCTGCATCCATATCCATGGATGCGGATACCTATGGATATAAAGCAGATATCCATGGATTCGCAGGGCTCTGTAGATGGGTAGTTTGTAGTCTGGCTCATGTTTCAAGAGTGACACAGTGTTGTACTGCCCTGCTGGTGATTGTGACTTGGAGAGTCATAATATCCTCCTAGTTTCCCCACTGCTCTAGAGAGAGACTAAAGTCAGAGAGACCTACATATGCCATAGTGTGTGCTCACCAATGTGCTGGTGTGATGCTGCTCCTTCTGCCCCTTCTCACCAGCATGCTTGGGGACAGTAGAGAGAGGGGTTGTAGTGGGTATGTGGCGTCTGCTTTCCCTATTCACAGAAAGTGGAGGTATAGAGCAGTGGTATGCAACCCATAGGTTGTGACCCCCCCAGGGGGTCACAGATATCTTCCTGGAGGGTCACCACGCTGCACCATGCGGCTGCCAATGGCCAGACTCCGCCCCGGCTGCCCGGATGTGAGCATTGCACGGCACGGCCACCGATGGCTGGGCCTAGCCGTGGGGGTCGCCGTTAACAAAAAGGTTGCTCACCACTGGTATAGAGCACCAGTGCAAGAGAATAAAGGAGAAACTTATGCCTCCTCTTCTCTCTTGTGCCAGCATGCAGCAGGACTAGACATGAACTGGTCCCATAAAGTATGCATCTGTGTAGATAACATAGGGGATGATCCAATGCCCATTGAACTCAATGGAAGAATTCTGTTCTATATTTGTACAGCACCTAACACAATGGAAACCTGTTCCATGATTGGGGCTCTTGATTTTATAATATTACAAATAAAACAGTAAAATTCCTATTTACATGACTGAATGCTGGATCAGGCCCATAACGCTCATCGCCAAAAACCAGGAGCTTCTGTTTCTATCTTTCTGGAAGTAATTAACATTTTTGCTCTATTCTCAGGGTTTAAAATTAAGTGGAAAATCTGAAGGTTATGCTGCTCTCTCAATATTGTCTCAGAACTACTTTTTCCAAGTGGGAGTTAGCTTAGTGCCAAAACTAAACAAAATATTTGGTCATCTAGATCATGGCTGATGTAAAGGACATGATTTTAGAGGCTTATCTGGTTACAATAATGAGTGCTATCAGAAGTGATTTAGAGTGATAAAACAATATTTTTCCCCACAGTGAAACAAGTAACTGCTGTAAAATAATTTATTGTTATCTGTGACGCCACTGAATGTACACAAGGCTTTTTAAAGAATTCAGTGGTAGAGCCAGATCATTTACACTGGTTGGTATCTTACTCCTTCTGGAGTCTCTTGAAATGAATAGAACCAATTGTGGTGTTAGTACCACTTAGTGTTAGTAAAGGTACCACAAGCTGAACCTCTGTCTGTGGTCTCAAGTCAAGCATTGTGTATATGTTTCTACAAATTAAAGAGAATAAAAATCTAGTGCAAATGAATAAACATGTCTCTGTGGTGTGTGGAATGTACTCAGGTCTTATGGTCACTGTTCTGGATATGGATCTATGAGGCCCCACATTCATGCCCTCAGGGAACCCATTGACTTTTGTGGGGATGTGCATGGGCCCAACAATGTCTGCTCTCTGCATAGATCTTTTAGTTGCAGCAGTGGATAGGGTTGCCAGATGGTTTAAGCAAAAATACCAACCCTCTCTCCCCAAAAAAACCACCAGGGAAAAAATTTAAAAAAGGGGGGAGACCAAAGTTATTGAGAGAAAAAAAAAAAAACAGCATTAAAACAGCATGGCCCCTTTAAGTGCGTGCAGAGTCAGAATAGGGATAGGAAGAGGGGAGAGGTTGAACACTAAGACCCAGGGAAGGCATTGATTCTCCTTGCTTCAGGTCTTTAGGCTTTTTTCCGGCAGCCATCTTGTTTTCTTGGTCGAACCAGAAGGCAGCTTCCCTGCAGAACCAGGTAAGCAGAAGGGGCGGAGGTCCGGGGGGCCCGGAGGGAGGCAGGGTTCGGGGCCTGGGCCCAGTTGCTGAGTGTGTCATAGGCTCACCAGATGTCCGGTATTTTTCCCTACTGGCAGGGAAAAAACCCAGAAAATACCGGACATTTTAGGTGTCTGGTATTTTCTGAATTTTTTTACTGGACAGGAGGCAAAAATACCGGACTGTCCGGGTCAATACTGGACAACTGGCAACCCTAGCAGTGGAACCTAAATATAATATCAGGAGGTGATGTCTTTAAGGACTGGGCTTCCCAGAGAGTGAGTCTCAGGAGGCTCTGTGAAGCTCTTGTTATACGTAGCCAGTTGGAAGCAAACACAGAATAAGGCATCTTAAGCACTGAGTGATCACTGAACAACACACTAAGAACCTGACTATAAACAAAACTAACGACTCTATTGATTTTCTTCATGGAGGCAAAGAGAAACATGCCTGATTCCTAGTTTGGATTTAGCCCCTAGTCAGTTCTCCTGCTGGTCTGTGCTAGACAGCTGATTTACACCTGTCCATTCGAGGTCCTGGGGTTCTCAATAATTAGGAACTTTAAACAGGAAATGTTGTGTCTAATGTAAAGTGCCACTGACCTCCCCACTTTTATCCTCTATCCCCTTCCAATATTGGTTATAACCAACAACACTAGGGCTATGTCTACACTGGTGGCTCCTTGCACAAGAACTTCTTGCGCGCAAGGGTTCTTGTGCAAGGAGTCCTGCTCAAGAACATGTCCACACTGCTATGTGTGAGATGTGCTTTTGCACAAGAGCGCCCATGGCAGTGTGGATGTGCAGCAGGGATTCTTGCGCAATAAAACTCTATAGCTAAAATAGCTTTCTTGCGCAAGAGAGCATCCACACTTGTGCTTCTTGCGAAGAGCTACGCTCTTTTCTTACAAGTGGAAGCTGTCTTGGCAAGAGCTCTTGTGCAAGAGAGCTTACACTTGTAAGAAAAGAGCATAGCTCTTGCACAAGAAGCCATCTCTTACCACGCTGTACTGTACATCTGCTTGCACAGGAGCAGGTGGGCAGTGTGGATGCACTGCGTATTATCACGCAAGAACAGCCGTTCTTGCGCAAGAAGCCACAAAAGTGTAGACATAGCCTAAGGGTATGTTGTTCCAAGGTCCTCACTTAGGCCCCTTGCCCTGGGATGCCTTCTGGTCCACAAATTAGTCAGAGACCCTCTCTTGGTACAGTCACCTGTGCCTTTATTGTCAGTTTCCCACCACCTTCTATTTACAGGGTCAGGTCAGCCACCTGCCTGCTCGCAGCCTCAGCCGCAGCCTCATCCACACCCTGGCCCCTTCCTCCTCCTGCCTGGCCCCTTTCCTCTGCCTTATATAGCCCTCTGGCTAACGAGGCCCACAGCTGCTTCCATTAGCCCTTCAGGCCTGGGCTTGCTCAGCTGGCTGTAATCAGCTTTTTCAGCCAGGCTACAGTGGCAGAGCTCTGGCTTAGCCAGCAGTCTGTCACAATGTCTAGACTACAAAGCTTTTCCGGGAATCCCGGAAAATCTCTGCCGCCTCCAAGGAACACTTCTGCTTTTCTGAAAAAAATTTCAGACACTTTTTTTCCCCCCTCTTTTATGAGGAATAAGGGATGTTCCGAAAGAGGCTTTTCCCCCCACATTTGGCCCCGTGTAGATGGGCCAAATGTTGGAAAAACCTCTTTCAGAAAACAAGCGGAAAAAGATACACAAATTGCGGTTCACAATTTGCATATCTTTTCCTGACTTTTCTTTGTAGTGTAGACACGGCCTAACATTTCAGTCATAATATCCCCCCCAGATTTCCCAATTCTATAATTCCAACTCCTCTTTCTTATTGCCCAGTCTCCAGTGTTGCTTCCCTTCACAATAAGTATCTTTCAGGGCACAGACTTGGAAGCACAGCATTTCTCTGAGTACACACTTGTGTTACTGAAGAAGGTTTATTTCCAGAGGTGACGTGGGGGAGAGGGAGAGATGTGGAGTCACATCCCCAATCCTAGATTTGCTCCTTAACTTGTACTCAACCTACTCATATGGACTGAACATACTCAGTAATACAGCTGAAGCCAGTTATTCTCACCCTGCATCTCTCCCATTCCACAATAGGCAGGCACAGGTCATCTTAGGTTATCTGTAAGTCAGGGATAGACTCCAACTCACTTGTCACATTCTTCCCTCCATTGGAAGCTTCTGTGGGAAAAAGACAATGTGTCCTCAGGGTTGCGGTAGCATGGGATTGCTGCTGTTGCAGCATGCTCTCCAGGAACCCGCACAGCTTTCATATCAGCTCTGCAACATCAGAATAGCAGAGCCTGGATCAGAGCAAGTGAAATGCCTGATTTCCACAGAATCTCCCTCAGGATGACAGCATTTAGAACAGAAAGCCCTCTGGGAGTTAATGTTGCTCTAAACAGAGCTGCCAAGGGGTGTGCAGCTTCTCTACACACCAAGGAAAGTGATCAGTTTGTAGATTTGCATAGAGCCCTACATACTCTGAAAGGACTCCCCAGAGCAGTTGGGGAAAGCAGGATCTTATTCCTTGCCTTTCATGACAAAAGAGCTGACACAGAATATGTGAGAGCTTGTAGTGAGTCAGAGACAGCTTTCTAGAGGATTAATTAAGAAAAACTCCATGGAACTTAGGGACTGCTGTCTATGGCAGGAAAGAGCCAGGTGGTTCTTGGAGTGCCCCTCGGAGGAATGCTCTGGGATGGCTTTCTGACTGCCTTTCACTCTGTCTTTTCCCACATCTAAAGAGTTTCAAAGGGAGCTCACAAAAATAGGTGACTGAACAACACAATTGCAAATGAAATTCAGTGCTGATAATTGCAAAGTAATGCACATGACAAAATATAATGCTAGCTAGACATTAGCTGTTACCCAACAAGAAGGAGAAGTTGGAGTCATTCTGGATAGTTCTCTGAAAATATCAGCTCCATAGAATCATAGAATCATAGAATACTAGGACTGGAAGGGACCTCGAGAGGTCATCGAGTCCAGTCCCCTGCCCCCATGGCAGGACCAAAAACCGTCTAGACCATCCCTGATAGACATTTATCTAACCTACTCTTAAATATCTCCAGAGATGGGGATTCCACAACCTCCCTGGGCAATTTATTCCAGTGTTTGACTCCCCTGACAGTTAGGAACTTTTTCCTAATGTCCAACCTAAACCTCCCTTGCTGCAGTTTAAGCCCATTGCTTCTTGTTCTATCCTCAGAGGCCAAGATGAACAAGTTTTCTCCCTCCTCCTTATGACACCCTTTTAGATACCTGAAAACGGCTATCATGTCCCCCCTCAGTCTTCTCTTTTCTAAACTAAACAAACCCAGTTCTTTCAGCCTTCCTTCATAGGTCATGTTCTCTAGACCTTTAATCATTCTTGTTGCTCTTCTCTGGACCGTCTCCAATTTTTCCACATCTTCCTTGAAATGCGGTGCCCAGAACTGGACACAGTACTCCAATTGAGGCCTAACCAGCGCAGAGTAGAGCAGTCCCCTGCTCATGACTTCTCGTGTCTTGCTCACAACACACCTGTTAATGCATCCCAGAATCATGTTTGCTTTTTTTGCAACAGCATCACACTGCTGACTCATATTCAGCTTGTGGTCCACTATAACCCCTAGATCCCTTTCTGCCATACTCCTTCCTAGACAGTCGCTTCCCATTCTGTATGTGTGAAACTGATTGTTCCTTCCTAAGTGGAGCATTTTACATTTGTCTTTATTAAACTTCATCCTGTTTACCTCAGACCATTTCTCCAATTTGTCCAGATCATTTTGAATTATGACCCTATCCTCCAAAGCAGTCGCAACCCCTCCCAGCTTGGTATCATCTGCAAACTTAATAAGCGTACTTTCTATGCCAATATCTAAATCATTGATGAAGATATTGAACAGAGCCAGTCCCAAAACAGACCCCTGCGGAACCCCACTTGTTATACCTTTCCAGCAGGATTGTGAACCATTAATAACTACTCTCTGAGTACGGTTATCCAGCCAGTTATGCACCCACCTTATAGTAGCCCCATCTAAGTTGTATTTGCCTAGTTTATTGATAAGAATATCATGCGAGACCGTATCAAACGCCTTACTAAAGTCTAGGTATACCACATCCACCGCTTCTCCCTTATCCACAATACTCATTATCCTATCAAAGAAAGCTATCAGATTGGTTTGACATGATTTATTCTTTACAAATCCATGCTGGCTGTTCCCTATCACCTTGCCACCTTCCAAGGCTACGTCTAGACTGCATCCCTTTTCCGTAAAAGGGATGCAAATTATCGCAGTGCAAATGAGCGGGATTTAAATCCCCGCTTCATTTGCATAATAACTGCCGCTTTTTCCGGCTCGGAGCTTTGCTGTAAGCGCCAGTCTAGGCAGCGGATCTTTCGGAAAATAAAGCCTTTTCCGAAAGATCCTTTATTCCTTATTTTAAGAGGAATAAGGGATCTTTTGGAAAAGGCTTTATTTTCCGAAGATCCGCGTCTAGACTGGTGCTTTTTACGGCAAAGCTCGATCCGAAAAAGCGGCTATGTTTATGCAAATGAAGCGGGGGATTTAAATCCTGCTTCATTTGCAGTGCGATAATCTAATTTGCATCCCTTTACGGAAAAGATGCAGTCTAGACATGTATGTGTTTACAGATGATTTCCTTAATTACTTGCTCCATTATCTTCCCTACAGAAGTTAAACTAAATGGTCTGTAGTTTCCTGGGTTGTTCTTATTTCCCTTTTTATATATGGGCACTATATTTGCCCTTTTCCAGTCTTCTGGAATCTCTTCTGTCTCCCATGATTTTCCAAAGATGATAGCTAGAGGCTCAGATACCTCCTTTATCAGCTCCTTGAGTATTCTAGGATGCATTTCATCAGGCCCTGGTGACTTGCAGGCATCTAACTTTTCTAGGTGATTTTTAACTTGTTCTTTTTTTATTTTATCTTCTAAACCTACCCCCTTCACACTAGCATTCACTATGTTAGGCATTCCTTCAGACTTCTCGGTGAATACCGAAACAAAGAAGTCATTAAGCATTTCTGCCATTTCCAAGTTTCTTGTTACTGTTTCTCCCTCCTCACTGACCAGTGGGCCTACCCTGTCCTTGGTCTTCCTCTTGCTTCTAATGTATTTATAAAAAGTCTTCTTGTTTCCCTTTATTCCCGTAGCTAGTTTGAGCTCATTTTGTGCCTTTGCCTTTCTAATCTTGCCCCTGCATTCCTGTGTTGTTTGCCTATATTCATTCTTTGTAATTTGTCCTACTTTCCATTTTTTATATGACTCCTTTTTTATTTTTAGATCATGCAAGATCTCATGGTTAAGCCAAGGCGGTCTTTTGCCATATTTTCTATCTTTCCGACGCAGTGGAATAGCTTGCTTTTGGGCCCTTAACAATGTCCCTTTGAAAAACTGCCAACTCTTCTCAGTTGTTTTTCCCCTCAGTCTTGATTCCCATGGGACCTTACCTATCAGCTCTCTGAGCTTACCAAATCCGCCTTCCCGAAATCCATTGTCTCTATTTTGCTGTTCTCCCTTCTACCCTTCCTTAGAATTGTGAACTCTATGATTTCATGATCACTTTCACCCAAGCTGCCTTCCACTTTCAAATTCTCAGCCAGTTCCTCCCTATTTGTTAGGATCAAATCTAGAACAGCTTCCCCCCTAGTAGCTTTTTCAACCTTCTGAAATAAAAAGTTGTCTCCAATGCAGTCCAAGTCTTATTGGATAGTCTGTGCCCTGCTGTGTTATTTTCCCAACATATATCTGGATAGTTGAAGTCCCCCATCACCACCAAATCTTGGGCTTTGGATGATATTGTTAGTTGTTTAAAAAAAGCTTCATCTACTTCTTCCACCAGGGTAGGTGGCCTGTAGTAGACTCCTAGCATGACATCACCTTTGTTTTTAACCCCTTTTAGCCTAACACAGAGACTCTCAACACTTCATGTCCATCTCCACCTCACTCCAAGTGTGTTCATTTTTAATATATAAGGCAACACCTCCTCCCTTTTTTCCCTGTCTATCCTTCCTGAGCAAGCTGTGCCCTTCCATACAAACATTCCAATCATGTGTATTATCCCACCAAGTTTCTGTGATGCCAACAATGTCATAATTGTACAACAGTATTTATTAGCACTTCCAGTTCTTCCTGCTTATTACCCATACTTCTCGCATTTGTATATAAGCATCTAAGATACTGATTTGACCTTGCCTCCCAGTTTTGCCATGTGCAAGGGTAATAATAAAAAAGATAACAGAATACTGGGAATCATTATGAAAGGGAAAGATAAGAAAGAAAATACCATATTTACTCTATGTAAATCCATGGCACACCTACATCCTGAATACTTCATGCAGATCTGGTCACCCAGCTCAAAAAAGATATATTCAACTTGGAAAAAGCAGAGAGGAGGACAACAGAAATGATTAGGGACATGGAATAGCTTCTGTATGAGAAGAGATGAAAAAGACCGAGACTTTTAAACTTGGAGAAGACATGACTAAGGGGGATGTGATAAAGGTCTATTAAATTATGATGGGTGTAAAGAAAGTAAATAAGGAAACGTTTTTTACTCCTTCATAAAACACAAGAACTAGGAGTCACCCAATGAAATTAATAGGCAGCAGATAGTCAAACAAAAGCAAGTATTTCTTTACAGGAAACCCATGGAATTCTTTGCCAGAGGATGTTATGAAGGCCAAAACTATAAGAGGGTTCAAAGAAGAACTAGATACGTTCATGGAGAATTGGTGCATTAATGTGCCACCATCCAGGATGAGCAGGGATGCAACACCATATTCTGCATGGCCCTAGCCTCTGTTTGCCAGAAAGTGGGATTGGAAAACAGGATGAATCAGCTGATGATTGCCTGTTCTGTTCATTCCCTTTGAAGCAACCGGTATTGGTCATTATTGGAAGACAGGATATTGGTCTAGATGAACTGTTCTGACCCAGTGTGGCCATTCTGATGCTTTAACATAGAACCCAAGATGCATCTACTCCCTGCTGTAACCCATTAGACCCCACCTCCTCCCAGAGCTGTGATAGAATTCAGGAGTCCTTACGGCCTCTCTCTCTGCAGAGTTCATAGCAAAGTAAGAATATACATTAAAATTTTAACCAGTGTCCCTAAAGTGACTTGCCACAAGATGTCAGAACATGTTAGTATTAGAGCTCAGTGGGTCAAATATTCATGTAATTTTCTTTCTTTTATACTAGGGGACTGTTCCCCCTGCTTGCTACACTCACCAACCTCCCCTCTCACTTGCCTCTGTGCATGCTAACCTCCCCCCCCCCCCGGCCTCTGCACATGACAACCCCCCTCTCTGGCCCCTACGTTTTAAATAGGAAATGCTTAAACTAGTGCCAGACTTGCTCAGTGGACATTATTAACATGGTTGGCTGGGGAAGGCAAGTGTCAACTCGAGCAACCTGAAGTTCCTGGCTAAGGAGCTGGCAGAGGCATGAGAGGAAGTGGCCCACAAAGCTGTGCCTGGGGAAGAGGAGGAGGAAGGGTTGGAGCTGCTGATGGGATGGGAGGAAAGGGTGTGCCCTGGCAAGCCATTGCAGCTCTGCCTTGAGGACAGGTGGCAGGGAGATGGGAAGCTGCTCATGTCTTGGAGAGGGGAGGAGCTGAGTGGGGCTGCTTGGGTTCTTTCCTTGCACAGTTGCCCACGTCACTTCCTGCTGCAGTTATAGAGTACCGGACTGGTCCTGAATAAAAGAATTTGCCGGACCAGTGGAGGTTTGCCACCAGCCCCCAAGCCCATGCTGCTGGCAGGCTGCCCCGGCAGAGACCTTACCTTGCCCTCCCTCCCCAGACTGGCTGGGCTGCTTGGCCAGCTGCTGCTGGCTGCCTGAGCAACACAGACTCTGGCTTCTGCCATAGGGCTCTGGCGGTTTGTACAGAGCTGCTAGTAACCCTAAATTCTCCCTAAGTAGCACAGTCCTATAGGGAGCAGCTCTGTACAAACCATCAGCCCAGCCCTGTGCATCCAGGTGCTGCTACAGGGCTCCAGTCCTGACCCCCTGCTCCAGGAGGCTGGAGCAGAGGCTCTGGCCCCATGTTTCTGGAGGCTGCCACTGGGCTCTGGCCCCAGCCCCTCATTCCCAGGGACTGCTGCCGAGCTTCAGCCCCATGCTGACACAGGCCGCCTGGGGACTCTGGCCCCAGCCCTGCACTGCTACGGGGCTCTGGCTCAGCCCCGCATTTTCAGGGGCTTCCGTGGGGCTCTGGTCCCAGCCTCATGCTCCAGGGGGCTGCAGAGGGGCTCTGGCCCCGTGCTGCGGGGGACTGTCAGGAGATTCAGGCCCCGTGCTGCCGCAGGGCTGCCAAGGCACTCTGGCCCCGGCCCTGCGCTACTGCGGGCCACAGGTGCTCCTGCCCCAGTCCTGTGCTGCCTGCAGCTGACTCTGTTTTCCCCAGCCCCAGGTGTCCCTCCTGCCCTTAGACTCCCGGGCATTCTGGTCCAGGAGGACTGGACCAGAGAATGCCAGTTTTTAGAGATACAACCTGTAGGAACTTGTGAGAAGGCAGGAGTGGCAGTGCACGAGGGCTGTTCTGCTGGAAGGCAGTGAAGGGCCCTTGTCCTGCCCTGAGCCATAGACGCCACTTCCCCTTCTCACTCTGCTGACTCTGTTGACACTGATTACATGGTGACATCATTCTGTTGCCCCGCCTGAAAACCCTTTTTATACAGAGAGATATGAACTAGCAGATCTTCAACTGAAGTAATTCTTTTTGTAAATAAATGAAAAGTGTACATGCTTTATTTCAATTATTGCATTTTTTGAAAATGAAGGAACATGAAGGCTGGAATGAGGGTTCGGGGATAAAGAGGCAGAGTGTGGGTGTCTTAGGGCAGAGGATGGGACCTGGAGGTGGAAGGAGTTATGGGTGCGAAATCAAGGCATGTGGGAGGTGCAGGACTCAAGGCAGGGGCCTCAGGACAGGGGGCTGGGAAGTGGGGGAGGATTACTGGGGCCACCCATGGCAGCGAGAGTGGTGCTGCTCCAGCAGCGGCTCCTCCTTGGGGGCTGTTCCTCCAGCTCCCCTCACCCAAGTCTGCAGCCTGTCTGGGGGGGCATCCCACTGCCTACTGCTGCCCCCCTAGTCAGCAGCTGCTCTGGGAGTGCCTTGCTTGGGGCAGTGACCCCCTTCCCCCATCCTGCAGACTGTTGGAGGAGCGGCAATCTTCAGGCTGGCCCTGGCCTCCAGCTACCCCCCTGCTCTGCTGCTGGTATGGAGGGAGCAGTGGTTTGGGGGCTACTCTGCCCTCTAATGGATCCCTCCATCCTGCAGCCTATTTGCAGGGTGCTCTGGTGGGCTGGTCTGACTCTGTGAGCCTCCAGTGGTCCCCCACAGCCTACAGGCTGATGAGGTGGAGGTGAGGCCCCGTGGGCTGCTCCTGGCCTTCAGGGCCTCCCCCTGCCATGGCCTGCAGGCTGTCGGGGGAGGGGAAGGGGAAGGCTCTGGGGACTGACCCCCTCCTCCAGCAGCCTCACCTACAACCTGCAGGCTCTCCATGGTGGGGGCAGGCTCCAAGTTTGGGGCAGGGAGGCTACTTACATGGTCTGGTGGCAGGCAAGATGGCAGAGCACCAGCCCTGCTGGCCACTCTCAGTATTGTGCCCCTCCCATCTCTGCCCCCTTGGGTTGCCAGGTGTCCAGTATTGTACCGGACAGTCCAGTATTTGAGTGCTCTGTCCGGTAAAAAAATCAGAAAAATACCGGACTTGTGCAATGTGCAATGTCCGGTATTTTCTGATTTTTCCGGCTGCACACCGGACGGAAGCCTGGCGTGGGCGGGGGGAGCGGCTGGGAGTCCCAGCTGGGAGGCAGGGCCACGACTGCCGCTGGGAGCCCTCAGTCAGTTGAGTGTGAGGAGGAGGGGAAGCCTCCTTCTCGCTCGTGCGTCGCTGGGAGCCTGCGCGGGACAGGCAGCAAGTGCCCAGGTCAGTCCCGCTCCCCGCTGGCCAATTTGCTCACCCCCCCACTTCCTGGCTGGCCGGTTCTCCCCCACTTCCCCTCCTGATCTTCCCTGGCCAGCCCCCCTGCACCTTCCCCCCAGCTCTGCTTCCCACCGGCCGGTTCCTCTTCCTGATCTCCCCGGCCAGCGCCGCTGTACCCCCCCTGCCAGCTCCGCTTCCGCCCCCTTCCTCCCGGCCATCCTCGCGCCCTGATCCCCCCAGCTGTGCTTCCGCCCCCCCTTACTCCCGGCCAGCCCCGCCTCCCAGACTGTCCCCCTCCCCGCTATCCCGTGGCCAGCCCGTTCCACCCGCCCCACGACCAGCCCTGCTTACCATTGGCTCCCATCACCCTCCCCATTAGCCGTTTCCAGGCACCCCCTTCCCGGCCAGCACCGCTCCCTTCCTGGCCAGTCCTCCCCAATGAAGCATGTCCGCGTTTTTGGTTTTTTTTAAATGACTACCTGGTAACCCTTAGCAGTGATCCAGGTCCTTGGAGTCTTTTTTTTGCTCAACAACTTTGGTCCCCCCCGCTTTTTTCTTCAACAAAATTTTTTTCCCAGTGGTTTTTTTTGGGGGGTGGGGTGGGGTGGGGTGGGGTGTTTGGTATTTTTGTTTCAGCCATCTGGCAACCCTACTGCCCCCTCCCTTTCCATTTTATGCAAAACAGTCCCATTCCTGGCACTTTCCATTTTCCAGGCACAACCAAATCCTAACTTTGGTTTAAGATAGGGTAAGAGGAAGCTGCATACCAAATTTAGTGATCCTAACTCTTACGGTTTAGGAGCAGTTCTTGAACAAAGGGACTCACAGACAGACGCACTCTAAAATACATGTTGCACCTCTATAAACTGGGACTCTCTGGTCTGACAACATCCATGATCTGGCAGGACCATGGATGCTCCAGGATCAGAGTCCTGGCAGGTTGCAGGGGTTGGGGGAGAGAATGGTAGAAAATGTCTCCCCCTGCTTCTGCTTCTCCCGAGCAGACAGGAGAAGCCAGCAAGGAAACCCTAATGCCAGTCACTTGCTCTAGGTCAGCGTCTTTTAAATGTGGGTTGTGGGGCTGCCAGGGTAAACCGCTGGCTGTCCCATGCCACTTTGTTTACTTAGCATGTCCATAGCCACGGAGTCTTGCAGCTCCCCTTGGCTGGAAATAGTGAACCACAGCCAATGGGAGCTGCAAGGCTCTGTGGCTACAAACACGTTAAGTAAACAAAGCAGCATGGGTCCGCCAGTGGCTTACCCAGATGGTCCTGTGACCCTAGTTTGAAAAGCACTGCTCTAGGTAATGCAGCCATGGATGGCAGATGTTCAGTGTCCCTCACAGTCCTCCTCACTCTCCAAGCCCCAAGCAGGCTAGAGAGAGTGGTGACCTGAGGATTTACCCTGCCCAGCCATCAGGCAGGGGAGGACCCTGGGTGATTGACTGGCTGTGAAAACAAGAATCTGTTTTATTGCCAAGGGATGGAAAAACTCATCCATCAGCAGCAGGGGGTCCTGAACACCTCCCTAGTGTGGGGCAGACGGCACCTTCCAGCTCCTGACATCCTGGCACTTCACACACCTTTGTGGAGCCTCTGAACTCCCTTGACTGTAGGACTGGGGACCCCAACCCTACTGATGGGAAACAGGCCTGGGGAGGGGAGCTATGGGCTCAGGGTCACACAGAGTGTCAGCCATGGATGGGACCCAGCAGTCCTTAATTCCAGGCCCCTTCACTAACTGTTGCTACACACGCCACTTCCTGCCACAGCTGGCAATTACAAGCAGGGCCTCATGTCCGCTCCCCCGGCCTTTGAGAGGCAGTGCGCTCTGCTGTAGTGACTGGACAGGTAATTGGGAGGCAGGACTCCTGGGTTCCCTTGCTGATTTTCCTATGGACTTGTGGGGCTTTGGGCAAATTGTTTCCCCTCTCTATGGCTCTGCCCCCAGCAGTCAAAGGGGGATTTAACATTTTCAAACTCTTGTAAAATGGTGGGAAAGTCCCCAGGAAAAGCTGCTCTGTCAGTGCTAAGCAGCCTCTGCCCATTAAGGGTCAGAGCGCACTGCCCAGGAGAAGGAGTGTTTGGCTCAGGATTTCAGTCCAGTCCAGTCTATAGAGAGGGGCCCAGCCTGGAATTTGGCTCAAGGAGATCAATTCTCCAATTAGTTAAGGGTATTTTGAATTCCAATACAGTGCTCCAAAGTGCTGGATGGCTGTGCCAGGGTGTAGACACAGAAGTCCCCTTGGGATTGTTCCGCAGTGTGTTGATCATGCCACAGAGGTCCACCTTCTTGCTCACAGGGGCTTTCCACCGCCCTTCGTTCCCCTTTCAAAGATAGGTACTGCCATGTTAATGGATGGAAAGGTATTTTTTCCTGGGATCCCAGAAGAAAACCTGGTTTGTTAAGGCACAAAAACAGAGATAGGAACCTTTTATGTCCCCCTGGCAAACAATCAGTTCTGAATGGGCTTTAAGAAAGAAAATGGTTAAAATTTGGCCCCAACCACTTCTTGTTTCTACAGACTAGACATTTTAGGAAAACTTAGAATTCTTGGCACTCAGAACCTTGAAACACCCTTTTCTTCTCCCCAGAGAGCTTTAATGCCCCTTATCTCACCCAGCTTCACTACTTCCTTGTGCCTGAGAATTGACCCTATTCCCATTGCACAGATTGGGATCCTGAGGTAAAGAGAAGGCAAGTGACCTACCCAGGGTCCAACACAGCAAGGCAGTGGCAGAGCCAGTAAGAGAAGTCACCAGCCCTGACTCCTGCTCTGACAACAACACCCATCCCAGAGGCAGGGGTAATAGCCCAGGGAGCCAGGTGGTGAGAACATTTAGGCTATGTTTACACTTGTGGCTTCTTGCGTGAGTAATATGCAAATGAGGCTAAGCGTGGAATATCGTCGAGCCTCATTTGCATACCTAATGAGCCACCATTTTTTTCAGAAGAGGCTCTTGCGCAAGAAGGAGCGTCTACACTGCCCCTTCTTGCGCAAGAAAAACCCTCTTGTGCAATGCCGTTACACCTATTACTTGAGAGGAAGAACGGCATTGCGCAAGAGGGTTTAACGGCATTGCGCAAGAGGGTTTTTCTTGCGCAAGAAGGGGCAGTGTAGACGCTCCTTCTTGCGCAAGAGCCTCTTCTGAAAAAAATGGTGGCTCATTAGGTATGCAAATGAGGCTCGGCGATATTCCACGCTTAGCCTCATTTGCATATTACTCGCGCAAGAAGCCGCGAGTGTAGACATAGCCTTACACTGGAACAAAATGGCTCTCAGAAAATCCCATTCAGACTAAACTCATGTGTTTTTTGAAATCATAACAACTTGGATCAAAACTCCTTGCAAAAATATTTTCTTGCAAATCAAAAGTATCTCCTGTTTGTCATGGTGTGGTAAATTGTCTTGTTGCACACAAAGAGGAGACACTTGGATCTAGAAAATTGAATGAGATGTTGCAGTCTGATCTATGTAGTTGCTACTCTTAACAATTTCAAAATAATAAAAGACAATAAAAATGGAAGAGTTCAGCTTTAATGTTATGTCATAATCTGATATGACTCAATGTGAAAGGACACTTCTATCCTGCACTGCTCCTAGTGATAATCTCCAGTAGATCCCCATCCTCCACCCACTTTGAAGTAGGTGGTAGGAGAGGATTGTCAGCCCTACTTGGAGGGAGAAACCAAGGTGGAGAAAGAAGACATGACTAGTTTTAGGTTACACAGCTAGGTAGTGGAAGGGTTGGGAACAGGACCAAGGAGTTCTTACTTTCAAACTAACCATCACAACTTGAATTTCATACACTGAATGATCAGAATAAAGTGTTCTCATCTGATCTATAAGCCAACAATTGTTCATAGTGTTATCCCTGGGAGCTGGATAACACTCAAATATGGCCTGCTGATGAAAGCCCCAGTCAAAAGAAAACAGATCTGCACCCTCCCTCAGGATCTATCACCTGTGAATTAGGCCCGTAAGGAAGACAAAGGGAAAAGAAAGACAGAGTCCGATTAAAGGTGAAAACAAGAAGAAACTGTATTAGGGATTGTATACAAAAATAGGGAAGAGCGGGGGAAGAAGCCCGGCGCAAACTAATAACCATCAACAAAACAGTGGAAGTGAACAGTAAAAACCCTCTATATAACCACAGACTGCGTGAAAATAATTGGTAAGTTCTATCCCAAATACAAATGGCTATTTGCTCTTCTCGAACTGGAGTGACAGGATCCGGAGAGTGTTGCTCGGGACCTACAACCCTTAGACTGGTTGAGAGCCCTCACGGAGGTACACTGGGGAGTCCCTCGCTGATGGTAAAGGAACCCCAAAGAGGATGGCAGGCAGGTGGTATTTGCAGGATGGAAGGTGATAGATGGATTCCTCTTCCGCCCTCCAGACTGGTCCGCAGCTGGATCAAGTCTCTCAATACCCACGCGAACACTGTATCTTGGGTGGACAGCACCCCTTTTGGGCTGCATCCGAGCTTATATAAACTTTTGGGCGGGAAACCTCTGAGGTGGTTTGCCCTTCAGTCCACAAAAAGGCGGGAAAATCCAGTTCATACTGGTTCTTGTTTACCACTCCATATGAAGGACTCCTCCCTGTCCCAAAGTCACGTCTTGCAAACTCCATTTTGTCCGTATCAACTCCATTTTGATATTTACCCAAACAGCCCAAAATACCATTAAACATCATCAACCTATTAACCTATTTTACATAATAACTATTTATCATGACAGAGGGTCAGCCTACAATAGTAAATATTCAGCAAAGATTTTAGGAAAACTGGAAGGTTAGAGAGAATGATGAACTGCTCAGAGACAGTGGAGAGAATCATCAAAATTTGTCCAATGTGATTGGTTATGACTTATTTGCTTGGTCTTAAAAGAGAACAACAAGGACCTGCGTGCCTTCTGCTCAGATAATCAGGATTAAGACTTTGTCAAATATTCCAAAGAATGGCCCAGGTCACCACCAAAGGGGATAACTCCCAGAGCACTATTCTAGCCTCTCCTCTTTGTGAGGGTGTGACGGGCGTCCATGCCCCTCCCTCCTGCTGGTCCGGCTCCGGTGCTGTGGGTGGAACAGACCCTGCGGCGGTGCCGGTGCGGCACATGCTCCCTGGTGTTCAGGGAGTTTAGTGCCAGCCCGACGTCGGGGAGGAGGGCGGGGAGAGGGGGGACACTGAAGCTACGCCCCCATGCACAGGAGGCGTCCCATTGGGAAATTTAAACCCGCTGGGCATGCTGGCTGGGGGGCCGCTAGAGAATGCCGCGCACCAAACCGGGCCCGGATGGAGCACAGCGCGGCGAGAGCCTCTGACCTGCGGGCTCCGTCAGCAGCCCCATGGGGAGTGTGGCCACTGGTGAAGGTGCCCCTGCTCAGGGGCGGCTGTGAAGTGACAGCCACAGGAGGGGACTTGTCGGCGGCTGTGCGGACTTGGCGCCCTCCTGGGCACTGCAGGTGGTAAGTCGCTGGCCGGGAAAAGTCCTGGAAGGGGGGTAGGAAGTAGCCCAGGGTGGGGCCTCAGATACTGGCCCAGGCTGGCGAGTTTCGGGCGGAGTCCCCGTCAGCCAGATCGGACGTGGATTCATCCGGTCCTTAGGGCCCTGGGCTGGGACCCAGTAGAGGGGGAGGGTTCGGGTCCCCCTACTCCTCCTATGGGTGTGCCTCGACCGTTCTGAACCAATAGAATCCGACCAATGTAGCTGACTGAAAAATTGTGCCCCTTGAGGGGAGATTTTGGGGTTTTGGGGGTGAATGGGGCTACTCACCAGGATGTGGGGCTAAACTCCCGAACTGTGGGAGGGAACTGTTGAACGCTCACCGTGCCCATCAGGCGGGGGGACAGGAAGCAGTACATGACAGAGAGCAGGGGGAAAGGACAAAAAAGGCAAGAGAAGAGAAAGGAGGAAGGGATGGAGCAAAAGGGAAAACAAAAAAGAGATACCCCAGTGTCCCCAATGATTCTAATGGACGAAGTCCTAGGTAGGGAATAAAATTCTGACTCCTCAATCTAGTTTTCCATGCCTAGAATTCTGTTGGCACCTCTGATGGATTAGACAAAACAGGTTCAGATGCTCTTATCTTCTAAATAGGGACATCTGTTTCCCAGCAAAATCAGTAAAAGAAAAGGAAAAACTCTAAGGGTATGTCTACACTGCAGGGAAAAGTTGGAAAAAGATACGCAAATTGCAAATTGCATTTTGCGTATTTTTTTCCCAAGGAAGCTTTTCCTAAATTTGGCCCATGTACACAGGGCCAAATTTTGGAAAAAAGTCCTCTTTTGGAACATCCCTTATTCCTCTCACAGAGAGGAATACAGGGATGCCAAAAGAACAGTCTGCTTTTTCAGAAACTGTTCTGATAAAGCAGATGCATTCCTTGGACACAGCAGAGCTTTTCTGGGATACCTCCAGTAGCTTGGCCATCTGGATGCAGCCCGTGGGCCACATTTTGCCCAGGCCTGATCTAAGTCCACCTCTTCATCAATGACTTCATCTTCTGAATTAGGTCCTCTTTCCACTGCTAAAGTATCCATGGGGCTCTTGGAAGTGTAGGTGGGGTTGCCATCGAGGATAGTGTCCAGTTCCTTATAGAACTGGCAGGTCTTACGTGAAGCATTTAAGTGATGATTGCCTTATGGTACACCTTCCTCAGCTCCTTTATCTTAGCTCTGCACTGCAGCGTGTCCCAATCATAGCCTCTAAAAATGTGCCTGTAGGTATTCCAATTCCTATGGCTAAAGTGCAGCTGAGACTGCACAGCATCCTTTCCCCATATACTGAGCAGATCCATCAGCTCCACAGTGGTCCAAATGAGAAAGCGTTTCCTGAGATAACCTACCATGGTCAGTTGAGGAGATGTGATGAGACCTCGCCACATCAAAACAGTAGGAAATAGAATTTTAAAAATTCCTAGTGCTTCCAAAGGGAGAGGGGCAGAGGGTTGTTTACCTGACTACAGAGCAGTGGAGTTCAAACTGCTTACCAAAGTGGTCATGATGGACATTGTGAGACACCTCCTGAAGGACAATTAAAGTAATAAAATTAAGGCTGTTGATTAATCACATTTAAGTTATGCAATTAACTAAAAAATGAATTGTGATAAACAATTAACGGCAATTAATTGCACTGTTAAACAATATCAATTGAAATTTATTAAATATTTTGGATGCTTTTCTACATTTTCAAATTTCTATTACAACACAGAATACAAAGTGTATAGTGCTCATTTAATGTTATTATTTTTATTACAAATATTTGCACTGAAAAAAAATGATAAACAAAAGTTAGTATTTTTCAGTTCACCCCACACAAGTGTTGTAGTGCTCTCTCTTCATTGTGAAAATGTAACTTACAAATGTAGCTTTTTTTTGTTACAGAACTACACTCAGAAACAAAACAATGTAAAACTTTAGCACCTATACATCCACTCAGTCCTACTCTTTGTTCAGCCAATCCTAAAACAAATACGTTTGTTCACATTTATGGGAGATACTGCTATCTGCTTCTTGTTTACATCATCCAGGGCTGTCCCTGTCAGTGTTGATGCCCTATACAGTCCAGCACTGGCATAGGCCATTCTCCATGGGGAACTGGAGCGCAGGGGCTGAAGATGTGGGGGGCAGTGTGTTGCAAACTCTCATGGCTCGGACACCATTAGTTGCAATGGTGTTTGGTTTGTCCAGCCCAGGGGAGTTGGCAACCCAGGAGCAGGGCAGGGAAGGAGGCTCACCTGCAGCCTCAGGGCAGTAGGCGGGAGGTGCAGGTGGTGGCATACAGTGCAAGAGCGGACCAGAGAAGAGGGCAGCCACGCTGCTGGCCGGGGAGAATTGGCACTTTGAAAGGGCACTGTTTCTTTCCAGCTGCCAGGCTGCCCCTTGCTCCTCTGGCCTGCGCTTGCGATGCTTACTGCCACTTGGTGAGCAGG
Organism: Rafetus swinhoei; assembly: GCA_019425775.1. Lineage (NCBI taxonomy): Eukaryota > Metazoa > Chordata > Testudines > Trionychidae > Rafetus > Rafetus swinhoei. The sequence continues at coordinate 152,038,106 of CM033424.1, forward strand.
GGCTGGGTGCAGCCTATGGGAGTGGGAGGGAGTCAGGGCTGGAGCTGCTGAAGTCAGAGCTGAGCCTGAGGGAGTGGCCATTGGATGGGGTCACTGGAGCTATGCTGCCTGTGGCTGCTTAATGTCCTGTCTCAAGGAATACACAGCATATAGGTGCCCGAAATTTACTGGTGACGGATGTAGCTGCTTTTGTCAAGTATGCCTAAGAAGAGCCCCAATGTCACTTGAAAGTGAGACCAGGTGTTTACATGGCACTTTTGTAGCTGGTGTTGCAAGGTATTTACATACCAGATATGCTAAACATTTATATGACCCTTCATGCTTCGGCCACTATTCAAAAGGATATACTTCCATACTGATTAAAAATATCATGTATTAATTAAATTTGTCCCCTCTCTGATCCATTGCTGCCCCCTGTGGTCATTATATTGTATAACTGGCCCTGCTAGTAGAGCCCTCCCTTACCAATTTATGAGAAACTCATTTCAGGCACATCTCATTGTCCTGGCACAACAAAACCCTAATCTTGTTTCAAGTTATGAGGAGAGAAAGCTGCATACCAAATTTGGTGGTCCTAGCTCTTACTGTTTAGAAGGAGGAGTTCTTGAACAGAGAGGCACAGGCTCTTGCCAATATATAGCAAATGAAATAGATATAAAATGTGCAATTTCACTTTGCATTCTGTATTGTAATTTAAATCAATATATTTGAAAATGTAGGAAACATCCCAAAATATGTAAATAGTCAATTATTGTTAATAGTATAACACACACTTTTACATTTTAATCATGTAATTAATCACAATATGTTTTAAAAAAAATCGCTTGATAGCCCTAGATTTAATAAAAACAAAAACAAAAACCAAGCAGCGAGTCAACGGTGGCAATTTGCCAACGCAAAGGTAGAGGAAGACGACTTCTGTCTCTTTGGGTGGTTTGTATTTTGTCACCAAAACCAGGGCGTTTCTGCCACCAAGCGTCGCGCAGCAGGGTGTACACATGCAAAGGTTCGTCAAGAAAAGCTGCCTGTTCGCCACAGAATTTTGTCGTGTTACGCGCCCAGCATCACAATCCCCCTAGAGAAGGGTGGGTTTGAGCGGGGAATCTACATTTCCCGGCATCCTCCGCGAGGAGAATGACAGACTACATTTCCCAGTTTTCCCGGCGCGTCCTATCGCGTGCAGCGGCGCCGGTGCCGTTGTCCCTCAGCGGCGGCGGTTAACGGCTGGGTGTGGAGGGGGGGCGTGAGCTATGGCTGACAGCGGAGAGCCTGTGGCGGGTCCCCGCGTGCCGTCTCCTCCCGGCTCCCCGCTGCAGGGAAGAAGGCGGCCGGGCTCCCCCCCATTTCCCTGTGCGGGCAGTAGCGGCGGCCCCCGTCCGGAGCGGGGCGCGGCGGGTCCCCCCCGGGGCGGCGGGGCCGCGGCTGCTGCTGCTGCCGCCGGCGGCGGTGTCGTCGCTGCCGCGGCTGGAGAAGCCCATCAAGCAGGCCTTCTACAACACCGGGGCGCTGCTCTTCGCCGGGCTGTGCTGCGGCGCCGCCGTGCTGGTCTACTTCATCCTGGAGGCCTTCCTGCGGCCGCTGCTCTGGGCCGTGCTCTGCGGCACCTTCCTGCACCCCTTCAAGAGCTCGCTCACCGCGCTGGGCCGCCGCTGGCTCGGCCGCCTGCACCGCTCCCGCACGCCCGTGCTGCTGGCCGCCCTGCTGCTGCCCATCTGCTTCGCCAACTACGGCGCCGAGGCGCTGGGCGAGCAGGTGCTGCGCCGGCGGCGCCTCCTGCTGCTGCTGGGCGCTGGCGGGCCGCTGCTCTACGGGCTCTATTGCCTCGGCAGCTCCCTGGGAGTCCAGGTGCTGCTGGCCCAGGCCGGGCTCCTCATCTGCCAGGGGCTCGACTTCTTCAGCAGCCTGTGGGTGAGTCTGGGGGGCTGGAGTGAGCTTACCCTCACTAGGCTCGGTCCCCGTGGGGCTGGCACACGTGCATGTGTCTCTAGAGAGGCTCGTGAGCATCACCCAGGTGGCTCAACATCTCTGCCCCGCCCCAGAGCTCCCGTGTGTCTCCTGGAGGGCGTGGTACCAGTCTCCTTCTCAGCATCCCGATCAGAGCCACCTGCAGAAGCTTCACTCATCTCCTTGCGCAAACACCCTTCAGCTGTCTTAATAAAAGAGGCAGGATTTTCAAAAGTGAAATCAGTGGGATCTAGGCATGAAAGTCCTGTGCTTGGATTCACAATAGGAGTCCGATGCCTAAATAAATAGATTTTGATGTTATTTGGGAGTTAGGTGTCTAAACATCTGTGGAATCTGAGCCTTGAAGCTCAATCTGGAATGAGTGAAAGGGGACCAAAACCAGTCTCAATATGAAATCTATGCTGATGTTACTTTGAAAGGCATGAGGAAGCTAGCATCACTTTCACTTCACCTGTATCTGACCTAGAAACTTTTTGTGATCAGTATACCCTAGCAGTGTGGTTTTGTGTTTGCATTATTTTTGTTCTAGCAAAAGTACTAGTCTAGATGCAGTGATAACATAAATGTGTTTTATTTTGCTCATTGAGCTGGTGGTATAAGCTACAGCAGCAAAACTTTTTTTTGCTAGTATAAGTGTCTACATTAAGATGGTCTGTTAAAGAAACCTACCTTAAACATCTCAGGAGCACCAAGCTGCTCATTCACTCATTCCTAACTTCTAACTATACTTTTACCTGAATGATGGATTGGAATTGTGGCAGACAGGAGGGATGTTAGATATAGTGAAATTGAATAGTTGTGTAACTTCATGAAATCTTATCAGTTACACGACTATCAGGGGGCGAGGCCGGTAGCCAGTGTGCTCCCGGTCTCGCTCCCAGGGAGCACCCTGCCTCCCCATGTTGCTGCCTCAGGCAGCAGCGCAGGGTGGGAGGTGGGAGCTGGTCTGCAAGGGGAGCCAGTTTAGAAACCAGCTCCTCTTGCAGGCTGGCTGTTTGCTGCCCCACACTGCTCCTTGCGGACAGAGGCTCTCTGCCTCCCACAGAGCAGCCTCTGTCCGCAGTGAGCCTGAGCCGGAGGCTGAGCATGGACATAGGCTGGTCCAGTAGCAGCCCCTGTCCGGGGGGTGCTGAGCTCCCTGCAGACAGAGGCTGCTTTGTGGTAGCCTCCCCTTCTCCCCTGTGCTGTTGCTTCTGATAGAAGCTGTAGTATGGAGGCAGAGGTGGCAACACCACAGAGCTGGTGCTGGCAGAAACTGGCTTTTAAGGGAGCCAGCATGCATAGAGAGCCAAAAGCCGGCTCCCCGCATATATCAGCTCCAGCCTGCCCTCCTCGCCCTTCGCACTCCTGCCTCTCCATCAGAGGCAGCAGCAAGGGGATGGAGGGCAAGGCAGGCAGATGTAGTGCTCGTGGGGAGCCTGCTTAAAGCCAGCTCCTCATGGGTACCAGCTCTCGCTCCCCCTTCCCCCGCCTCTGCTGCCTCTGATATAGGGATGTCAAAGTGTAGCTGACTACACGATTAACCTATAAGCCTTGGCTTATAGGTTAATGTTATTGACTGCATGCACTCTTTCTCCCCGCGCCTCCTCTGATACAGCCAGGGGAAGGGGAAAGAGTGCATTTAGTCAATAACATTAACCAATAAGCCTTGGCTTATCGGTTACTTGTATAGTGGACTACACTTTGACATCCCTAGCAGACAGCATAGTGCTTTTAATAATTTAGGACACTAAAAATCATTTTGCCCTACCAAGAATATTCCTTATTGACAGAAATCTTTAATTTACGTGGTATTTTTTGTCCTAGCACTTTCCCAGAGTTCTTCCCAATCAGTCTGCGCAGCTTTTACTTTAGGATATCGCAGAGTATACTACACACCAGTGCCCCAAAAATTTCCTTTTCTTGTCAATGAAGTAAACTTGACTGCTACACAGAATGCTGTGGAATCTGTTCTGCTCATGTAAGGCACATGTGACTTTGAAACTCTCATTCAGAGCAAATACATTAAATGTCTTTAAATGTTTGGCTTGAGGCTCAAGAGTATGGTACTGAACAGTTTATATAAAATTAAACGTCAACATTTGTGGCATTGATGCTGGAACTAGGGGTGCTGGTATTGCAGGAGCATCCTCTGGCTTGAAGTAGTTTCCGTCATACCCAGGGTTTACAGTTTGGTTCAGTGGCTCTCAGTACCCTCACTATCCAAATTGTGCCAGCACCCCTGATTTGGTGCAGCAGCACATGTATTTAATCCAAGTATTTTATGCATATACCAGTTTCAATTCTTACTTTCTGCCTAGTTATGCGTCCAATCCTAAATTGTTGCACAAAGATGGTCTGTAATTTTAAATAGCTTCTGTGTTCTATGCTAGTCTATTTTTACCACTGAGACAAATTGAGTATGGTAATATCTTTTATTGGTGTAAGAGACAAAGCTTTTGAGCTACACAGAGTTCTTTACAGGTTTTGTACTTTTACAGCTCTTGATTGAGAGAGATGATCCTTCTGTCTCTATTTTTTGCAACTTATTTCAGAGATGCTTAGAGTTGTGAAACTTTGGGATTTTTAGGGCATGACTGACATGAAAAAACATTTTGTTTAAAAAATGAGAATTTTTACTTCACAGTATGACCATATTGTATGACCGTTTGTAGACTGGTACACACATTAGGGATGTAAAATCCTGTTTAATAGGCTAACTGTTTTAAACGTTATGTTTAACCTGTTAACCGATTTAAAGGAAGGTGAGCGGGGGGCAACCCCACCCGCCTGCCACAGCTGGGCTGGAGTGCCCTCCCTCTCTGCTGCAGACAAGGGCTGCTTTGGCCAGCTGGCTGGAGCAACCTCTTTCTACCTCTGGTGCGCTGTCCAGGCCAGGCCTTCCACGGACAGGGGCTGTTCTGGCTGGCTGCTCCAGCCACGCTACCTGTTAACCGGAACCAGTAAGCTTCACCCGTTAAGGATGAGATTTACCAGTTAACTGGTTAACTAGTCACGTCCTTAGTGTGCACACAGTGTTTTAAAGGCAGTTACTGAAAAGACCTATTAATTCGTTGTTTTTGAACTCCCCAGCAGCTTCCCATATTTCAACTTGTGTCAATTAAACTATCCATTGCAACGATGGGTTTCCGTTAGTGCAATGCTTGGTGAAGATGTGGTTGAAAAGGCCCACATTTTGTAGACAATATATGATCTTTTTATGTGACTTAGAAAAACAAAAGGCTTCATTCTGTTGCTCAACTGTAAATTTGAAAAGAATTATTTGTAGTTCTCTGTATAATTAAACATACAAATAATATGCTATGCAGGTTTAAGCACATTAATTTAAAAATGCCCGTAATTTACTGTAGTTTCAAAATCCTGTTCATTCACCTAAAAATTGCCAGGTGTACTCTAGGATGTTAAATTGTGATTAACTAGCTAATCGATGAGTTGATGGGCGGGAAGGGGCGCTCGCTACCTCTCCTGTGGCTCTGCAGTTTAAATGTTGTAGGAGATGGGTTCTGCACTTACGCTGGGTCCTGTGCTCCACCTTTGCCTTTTGTAAATGTAGTAAGAGCCCAGTGGCCTGGGAGCTAACTCTGCTGTGGCTCTACCTTTCTAAATGTAGCAATCTTACTACATTTAGAAAGGCAGAGATGCAGTGTCCGGGAGCTGGCGTGAACTGGGGCTATGTAGTCCCAGCTTGTGCTGGCCCTGGAAGCTAACCCCACTGCACCCTTGCCTTTTAAATGTAGTAAAAGCCTCCAGAGGACGCAGAGGCACAGCGTGGGACCTGGCATGAGCGGGGACTGAAGCAGTCTCCACTTGTGTTGGGTCCCCAATTGCTGCGGTTCTGCCTTTTAAGTGTCGTAAGATCTGAGCCTCTGCTTCCCCTGCTCCCCTTCCCCTCTGCCTTCCCTGCAGCCTCTGTACTGCAGAGATGGTGCGGGGAGGCGGGGGAACTGGCTTTTAAGCTGGCTTTCCCCAGCACCAGTTTCTGATCTCTCTTCTCCCCGGTCACTGCTGCTGATAGAGGCAGCAAGATTGGGGGGGGGGGGGATGTGAGAAGTCAGCTCCCTGATAGGCTTAGGGTAGTCAACTATTCAAAAGCTCTTTTACATCCCTAGTTTACTCTGAAGGCCAACGAAACTTTCTGCAAAGTTTGAAGAAAATTGGCCAGATTTCTTTGCTGTTGAATGTAATTAAATATTTGTGTTTGAAGCTGTGATTTGTCTATAAGTTGTCTCTTTTATAGGCTTACTATTCATTGGCTTTTTATGTAGTTAAAGGGCCTTGAAAATTTGTGCATAGACTATATGTAGTCAAACTGTTACTGGTTTTTATTAATACTAGCGTTACCTGTCCTGTTGTGATGGTAGATGTAAATGTGGTGTCCTCCTTCCCCGCTGTTCCCAGGTGCGGGGCAGCTCAGGCGCGGGGCTTCCTCCCTTTCCTCTGCTCCCAGGGCAGGGGAGTGGAGTTGGGGGCCGTGCATCCTCTTCCCTCCCCAGTGTTCTGGGGATGCTGGGGCATGTGTGCACTCTTCCCCTCCCTGTGGTGGTGCTGGGGCACGTGCATGTGGCCTCTTCCCTCCTCGCTACTCCCAGGGGTGGGGAGGCTTGGGCCGTGCAGCCTCTTCCCTGCCTATTCCCCCTGTGAGCAGTGGGAGTTAGGGCCGTGTGTCCTCTTCCCTCCCTGCTGCTCTGGGGATGCTGGGGGGGGGGTGCATGTGGTGGGGGTGGGGTGCATGCCCATTCGGCATGCTGCTCTTCCTTCTACCCTCCCATTGTGCGGATGGGCCTCAGCAGAGGGGTCAGGGATGTAGATGGGGCTGGGAGCCTGCCTCCTCCTAAAAACTTCTCAAGTCTTCTCAAATGTTCTCTGTTACAGACAGCGTGATGGACACCTCTCCTTTTATAACAGTGTAGATTTTATTATTGTTCAATCTCCATTCAGAATTTAGACTACTTGTATTAAGTCCTGTACAATGTAGTTTCTGTCTTGGTTCTGAATGATGATTAGGGATATAAAAATGCATTTAAAAATATAACTGTGTGACTGCAAAAAAATCATAGCAGTTACACGGTTACCCATGCTTCAGTGTAAAGCTTAAATAAACTTTAAACTGCAGAGCCCACAGTGAAGCCTCCTCCCTGGCAGTGGGACCAGGGCTGCTACCTGCTCTGTGTTTCCAGGGAGGAGGCTTCAGTGCTTCTGGGGAGCTAGCCTGGAACCTGCAGTTACACGGGTTACCTGTGCTGCAGTCTAAAGCTTAAATTAATTTTAAACTGCGGAGCCCACAGAAAACTCTTTATAAAAGTTGAACTTATAACTGCAGAATTATGCACAAAAAAACTGTTTCATTTTTGAATGCTATGTAAAATTTTAGCACCTATAAGTCCACTCAGTCCTACTTCTTGTTCAGCCAATCACTAAGAGCAACACATTTGTTTACAATGCGTACTTCTTAATTACAGTGTCACCTGAAAGTGAGAAGAGGAATGTGCATGGTACTTTTGTAGCTAGCATCACAAAATATTTGTGACAGATGCTCTAAAGATTCATCTTCTTTGTGCTTTGGCTGTAGTTCAAGAGGACATGCTTCCACGTTTATGATGCTCATTTTAAAAAAATGCATTAATTAAATTTGTGATTGAACTCCTTGTAGGAGGACTGTGTATCTCCTGCTCTGTTTTACTCTCATTCTGCCATATATTTTATATTACAGCAATGTTGGATGATGAGGCAGCACATGTTCATTTTAAGAATGCTTTCACTACAGATTTGGCAGAATACAAAGAAGATACCAATGTGAAATTTCTAAAGATAGTTACAACCCTCAACCCAAGACTTCAGAATCTGAAGTACCTTCCAAAATTTGAGGGATGGAGTGTGGAGCATGTTTTCAAAAGTTTTAAGAGCAAAACTCTAGTGCAAAACTACAGAACTCAAACAATCAAAAAAGATCAACCTTCTGCTGGTCTGCATCTGACTCAGATGATAAAAACGAATATGCACCAGCCTGCACTGTTTTGGATCATTACCGAGCAGAACCTGTTATCAGCATGGTCACAAGTTGTCTAGAATAGTGGTTAAAACATCAAAAGGACATATGAATAGGGTTGCCAGATGGTTTAACAAAAAATACCGACCCCCCCCCCAAAAAAAAACCAACCTGGGGGAGACCAAAGTTAAGCCAAAAAAAAAAGGCGCTGCACCTTTAAATGGCCCCGCGCTCCTCACTCCCCCGTCCCCACCAGATGCGGCAGGGGAAAATTGTCCCTGCTGGGCCTCTGTCCAAGGGAAACAGGAAATACCGGACATTTCACATGTCCTGTATTTTCTGTGTGGTGTGTTTTTTTTTTTTTTTTTTTTTTACCAGATGGGACCCCTGAATAACGGACAGTCCAGGTGAAAACTGGACACCTGGCAACCTTACATAGGAATCTTTAGCAAATTTGGTATATAAATATCTTGCAGTGCTGGCTATGACAGTGCTATGCAAATACCTGTTCTCACTTACAAGTGATCTTGTGAATAAGAAACAGACCGAGTTATCTCCTTTAAATATAAATACATGTTTCTCTTGGTGATTGGCTGAACAAGTAGGACTGAGCTGACTTGTAGGTGCTAAAGTTTCACGTTGTTTTGTTTTTGCGTGCATGTTTTTTGGTACATAATTCTACATTTGTAAGTTGCACTTCTGTGGTAAGACAGTTATACTAGAGTACTTGCATGAGGTGAATTGAAAAATATTTTGTTTCACAGTGCAAATATTTGTAATAAAAATAATATAAAGTGTGAGCGCTATACACTTTGTATTCTGTTTCGTAATTGAAATAGATATATATTTGAAAGTTTAAACCCCCCCCCCCCCAAAATATTTAATACATTTTAGTTGGTATACTATTTAACAGTGTGATTAATCGTGGTTAATTATGTGAGTTAATTTCATGAGTAAACTGTGATTGACCGTTCTAAACCATAACAAAAGGGTGGGCTTATGTTTCAGTAGTCAAAGCTAATTCTCTACTAAGTGGTCTGACGTGTCCCATGCTTCCCTCTTGTAGCACACGTCGGGGAAGATGGGCCTGGTTATTTCACCTGCAATAGATTTGTATCTACTTTGCCTATACTGGGGGGTGTTTTTTTGGCATGTTGTGCTGCCTAGGTACTTTTTAAAATTTATTCTTACTTGGTATATATTCATAGTAGTAACTTTTAATGGTAAACTTTTTGTTTTTGATGTTATTTTTCAACTTTTACACTGAAAATTAAGCCCTAAACCAGTATTCTGTAAAAATTAAACATCAGTGCAAATCAAGAAGTGAAATAAGTTTGCAGTATTGAGGCAGTTAAACAGACTGTGAAATAGACCATAGTATTCCTAAGTCTCAACATTCCCTTGCTGTCCCTAAAGACCAAGGAAATCTGCTTTGAAAGTGACCCTCTTTTCCTTCAAGTGGTTGGTCTACATAGAGGATTGTCGCTTACTACAGTTCTCAGTTATTCAGTTAGCTGATTTGGCAGAACTCTGCCACATATCCAAAGGTTGCATTCCTGCTGATGACTGAAGTAGGATGAAATTTCTGTTCCTCAAAATGTTTTTTTTAATGTAATATTCTATGTTAAAAACTTAAGATTGCGAAGTCAAGTACTCAGAAATCAGGACTATGGATGTGAAAGGTTAACCTCAACAGGTAATTCTTACTGGTTTGGGGTAACCGGTGGGGGCTGGAGCAGCTCACCGCCTGCTGCAGGCAGGGGGCTACTCAAGCTTCGCAGGAATCCCACAGCGGACAAGGCTGATCTTGTCTGGGAGCTGGGAGTGGGAGCCCCGCATGCCTGGGGCTGGAACGGTCCCCAGCCTGGATCCTGCTTTAGTTGGTTAACTCGTTAAACATTAGGTCAACCTAATGTTTAACCGGTTAATTAACTGGGATTTTACATCACTAATCAGGACATGACAGAATTAAGGTTGCGTGGATAAGATAAGATCAGATTTTTTTTAACTGGACAACTCTCTTTTCCCTCATGTCATGCACAGGATGAGTGGTATTCAGGGAATGGCTTAGTGAAGTAGGAGATGGTATTGGGCTTTGAGGGGTGGGAGAATATATGACAAGAACTAAAGACATTTTTATAATGTATGCACATATGGGGCCAAATAAGGTCCCACAAGAAATATGAATTCTGGAATTTCCTAACCGGTGAGGGATTAATTTTGCAATGTATACATTGAAAAGCATACATTAAAAGTAATTGTTTCTACTAAATTTACAATAAAAATAAATTACCATTCTGTACACAACACTAAACTGCCATGTACATTTTTACACCACCACATTAGTAATTGGCATTGTAACCAGTCTTGACTAGCGAAAGTAAATGTTGAGAAATACATTGCCTGAAGTTACCTCAGCAAACTGTGAAAGTTAATGAGAGAGCTTCCCTGTGACAGTTATTAGGTTACTATTTTTATACCTTGATCAGTGATGTTTAACAAGGAGCAGTTTTCTTTGAAACTGCAAAGCAGGATTTGAATTGGTTTTCCCCTTTCTTATAAGAACAGGTTATTGGTATGTGGTAAAATTGAAATGTAAGTTTGTTTTTTATTTTTTTCTGAAAGTTATCAGGATTTTTGGACTTAAATAGGATTTTGTTGAATTACTTTTTCTGCTAAAAAGAACGTGCTTTCTTTTTTTAAAGTTAATATTGGTAGGAGAAGGTAATCTAACAGTTTTGGAGACTGGAGTCCTATACCTGCAGATTAGGCTGATCAGCTCCTGTTTATCCTTATTGTGAAAAGACCTCCCACTCACCATTACTGGTAGTCTCCCTGGCTTATACAATCTGTTGCTGTCACTAGGGATGTTAATGTGTAGATGACTACACAATTAACTGATGAACCTGGGTTTATTAGTTAATCCTGTCAACTACATCACCCCTCCGGCCCCCGCTGCCTCTGTATCAGAGGCAGCAAGGGTGGGAGGTGGGAGCCACTGCCTGTGGGGAGCTGGCTTAAAGCCGGCTCCCCATGAGACCCAGATCTGCATGCCCCTTCGTCTCCTGTGCTGCTGCCTCTGATAGAGATGCAGCAGTGTGAAGGGTGAGGGGAACTGTCTACACGCGCCTTCTCGGCAGACCTGCCTGCTCCTTCTCTTGCTGCCTCCTACAGAGGCAGTGGGGGAAGCAGTCAGGAGCCAGTGTTGGGGGGAGTCAGCTTAAAAGGGGAGGCTGTGGAGTAGCCTTTGTCTGTGGGGGGCTGGTTTGTCAACTGGCTCCCTTCGCAGACTGGCTCCTGCCTGCCTCCTTGTGCTGCTGCCTCTGATAGAGACACAGCAGTGCAGAGTGACAGGGTGCTCCCCAGGTGTGGGGCCTGGAGTGCATTAGATGTTGGCTCCGTTTCTGGGGACTATCAAATAGTCATGTAACTGATAATTTTTGTGCGGTTACATGCTATCTTAACATCCCACTAACTCCCAATGATCAGTGGTTTTCTCTGGCTTTTAAAATAGAGTAATGGTATCTTCTCTTCAATTAACTCTTTCGTTAGTGAATATAATCCATGAATTTATTCCTCTGTAATAGAAACCCATGATTTGCCATGCTGGAGAAAACCAGTGGTTCATCAAGTTCAGTATTCTGCCTCTTTTACTGGTTGAAATTGTAAGCTTCAGAGAAATGTGACACCCATAGTTATCTTCTCTCCCTGCCTTTCTAAATTCACACTTACCCAATTATGTGGTGTCATGTAGATAAATATTCTTCCTAATCACAGGCTTATTAAGGTTTAAGTTTTTATGCCTTGAAGTAGCACCTGTGAAAAGATTTTAGCAAGCATAATTACAAGTATTAGTGGAGGAGAGGGGGAAGATCAGACATTTTAAGATGCTTTTTCTGTAATTTTCTAGGTTTGGCCTCTGTTCATGGGAAAATTGTTTGAGCAAAAAAATAGTTGATTGCTGAATGAAAGGAGTCCACGTACTTTTTGCTTTAGTTAAAAACTTGTTTTCAACAACTGAAGCATCTCAGGAAACGTGGTAGAAAGTAGAAATTTTGAGACTGTCTCTCTAAATTCAGTGTTTTTCAACACCGAGTTCTAGTAGAAAATTAGTTTTGATTTGCCTAATTAGCGGTACCCAATCACCGAGCTGTGGCCTGCTGCTGGGCCCCGGACCTCTGGCTGCTGGGCCACAGTGTCTCTGGGTGCTAGGGTTCACCACAGCTGCTGGGAGAGGTGTGTCCTGCCCTGCCTTTCAGCCAGTCTGCACTGGGAAGGGAAGGGGTAGCCTCTCAGCCATGGAAGAGCAGCTCCCTATGCGGCAGGAGGGTTGCATAGAGCCACTCTGCATGGTGGGAGGGCCACGTGGGGAAGCGCTCTTCGCCAGCTGGGAGGAGACCCCACGCCGCCCAGCCCTTCTGCCTCACAGGGAAACACTCTTCTGCTGCCGAAGGAGACCCTGCTGCTGCCTGGTGCTGGTTGGCGCGGGGCAGGGCACATGTCTCCCAACAGCCGCAGCAGGAGGGGAGGTGCTGGGTAGTGTACCCCAGATGTGAATAGCAGCGCAGGGCTAGGTGAGTGGGACCAGGCAGGCACTAGTGGCGCCAGGGGCATGGCTAGTGCTGGGGGGCACTGGAGGCTGAGCTAGTATTTGGGGTTTGCAGGGCAGGGTTGGCACTGGGGGACTCTGGGGACAGGGCTAATATTGGGGGCTGGCTCTGTGGAGGTTGGGTGCAGTGGGGCTCTGGAAACAGGAGGCTGGTACCGGGGGGGATCTGGTGTGGGGGGGCTCCAAAGGGTAGGGGGCTGGCACTAAGGCATTTGGGATGGGGGCTGACACTGGGGAGCTCTGAGGGTGGGAGGCTGGCACTGGGGGATTAAGTGCAGGGGACTCTGGGGTCAGTGTCTGGCACTGGGGAGGGGTAGTAGAGGTCTATAGGGGTTAGGGCTGGCTCTGGGAGCTGGGCTTTTGGTGGACGAGTAATGCTTTATTAGCATATTTGAATATTCATCATTTGTGTAATAAATTAGGGATTTAATAGTATAGTCAATTAAGCTTAGATTAATGCTATAGACTACATGCATTTCCCCCGCCCCGCCCCGCCCCGCCCGCCCGCCCCGCCCGCCCGCCCCCGCCACCTTGCCAGTAACGTTTTTAGCAGGCTGGCCAGCAGCCCAGCTCAGTCCCAGCTTGCACTGGGTCCTGGACCTACCCCTGAAGCGGCTTTGCATTTAAAGTGTATTAGGAGCCAGGCAAGTAGGCAGCCTGGCTCAGTTCCAGCTTGTGCCGGGTCTGGGAGCCCAGACCCCTACCCCCATGGGACTATAAAATAGTCAACTAACCAATAAGAATTCATGAGGTTAATCAACTATTCATAAACTGATATTTAATATCCCTATAATGAATATGCAAAAATTCAAATAAAATGTTGCCGGTCCACCAAAAGTTTGTGAATGGGTTTGCCAGTCTCTGGTATCAAAAAGATTGGGAACCACTGGACTAAATTATATTTAGTGTCCTCGTGTATAATTAAATTTTACAACCATGGACATTATTAGGCACTTAAGAAACTAATCTTGAATTTTAAAGCTGAAATTTTGATAAAAATGCTTCACACACCCCCCAAGTTTGAATGGAATTATTTTACCTACATTTGAAACAAAATATGTTTTAGGAACTCCTTTGAACTTTCTTGCACATTAGCTTCCATTATAAAATTGTAAACTTTATAAAATTCCATTGTAAACTAGGGGAAGGACCCTGATAAATTCAGTGAGGAATCTGAAGGTCCATGAAAGCCCCATTTCATTTTTGACCAGCTTAAGTTGCTCAGGAAAAGAACAAAGTTGTAAATATGGTGTAAATTTCAATTGTTAGAAATAATGTACTACAGGTTCAGCCTCTCAAATCTGGGACTCTCTGGTCTGGTAACATCTGTGGTCCAGCAGGACCACGGATGTTGCTGGACCAATGAGCCTGCAGCTATTGGGGAGCCCCAGTCTGAGGATTCCGGGAGCAGAGGGATTGGCAGTGGCTGCGGGGCCCCATGGCTGCGGAGCCCCAGCAGGGCCAGTGGCTGCAGTTGGGGAGCAGGCTAGGAGTCCCATAGCAAGGGACCTCCCCAATTGGGCAAAATCTCATGTTTGGGATTGGTCCGGTCCCGAGGGTGCTGGACGAGGGAGGTCCAACCTGTACTCATTAGCAAACACCATTACCTAATGTAGCATTAATTCACTTAATCCATAATGTCACATGAATTGAATCCTTCACATCTCTGGAGTCAACTGACAGCTGGTTTCTGTGGCTTTTTGGAATGGTATAGCATTATTTGGTTTTGAAACAAGATTGCTGGCACCTGTTATAACAGGAATCTTAATCCATTAGTACACAGATATGAAATGCATTCATTTAATGAACAGTCTATTATAACTGTTAAACTTTTGAAAACAAGGACTGAATTATGCTAAATATTTAGATAATTGTTGTTGTTTTGTTTGAAGTGTTATGATTTGAGAGCTATATATAATACTTGAACAGTGAAGCATATTTTGCTTAAACTTTGATATCAGAGTGTTTAATACCCTGCTAACAATTGGCTACTGACAAAACAAGAGCAAGAAATGTTTAAAATAAGGCTCTAATATCTCATTAAAAGATTACATTCTTATTAACAAAGTAGAATTAAAAAAAGAACATTAAAATCTAAAGATCTCTCATCAGTTTTACAAACTGAAAAACAAAATTGACTAGAGACTGTACTAATCAAATTTGATACCTGGTTAAAGTCAAGGGCTAGATTGATACCTTTACTCATGATAAGCAGTGGCTTCTTTCTCAAGCCACTCCACTAAACTGTATTGGGACTACCTGTGATGATAGGTAATATTTAATATGAATAATCGGTTTCGCTCTTCACTGTTAGGAAGTTTGTCTAAATTTTAAGTGTGTGCAGTGTTTGTTCAAAGTTAAATTTCTGTGATAGTTTTTCTAATTAAAATGGATGTTGGACTTAAATTCCTAGGTATTGCAGTATTATTGCATAAGAATGTAAAAGTGAAACCGACTATAGACTGACTAGCCATTCAATTTTTGTAATCTTTTTTCATTTGTCAAAAACTGAATAAAATAAAAAAAACCCCACAAAAATAATGAATAGTCAAGTAGTTTCTAGTTTTTAATAATCTGACGATTTAACATTGGTAAAGAAATATATTTTTAAATCCTGTTCCCTCAGAAGTTAGTAGGAGTCTTGCTATTGACTTCAGTAAAGCCAGGTTTTCAACAACCATACTTGAAAAAAATCACCCCCCTTCCCGAACCCTGTTTTTGTTCAAAGTTAGATCAGTAGCTCCCAAACTTGTTAGAATGGTGCCCAACTATGGGGATCTTTTCTTTGTGACCCACTGACCACTTGTACCAGTACCATCCACCCAGCACCACAATCTTAATTTGCCATATATGGTGGTAGGGGTGTCAGAGAATGAGCCCATCCACCTTGCAGCCGTATTTCCTATTTTGCAAGGTTGGGCCGGGCTCCCTATTCAGGACAATTTGATATTGCTAAACTTGAGTGGCTCTGTGATATTGGGCACCAGACCACAATACGCAGAACCAGGAGATGGCTCCAGCCCCATGGGTCAGGATCCATAGCTGTGGGATGAGAGCAAGTCAGACTTGGTCTACATCCCCATTAAATGCTTTCATGAATAGGAATACCTTCCAGAATCTGGGCTGGAGAGCAAATATCTCTTAAGATATAAATTTGATTTTTAAAAAGTCTTTTTCCACTGACTCTTTTCCTTCTGTTCAAATTTCTTCCTTTTTCTGATTCAGGTTGCTTGTAATTTCCTTCTTTTGCTCCCTCTCATATTTTACTCTTTCTTCCTGTCCAATATTATTTAAGGTAAAGTAGTAGATAGTTATTTTTCTGTTCCAGTTATTTGAGTAGAGTTGCAAGAGGCAGATTTTAAGCAGACAAAAAGAATCCCGTGTGATAGTTCTGATCTGCTACAACCTGTTAGTACAATAGGACTGAAAGAGTTTATAAAAAAGACTCATATTTGCTCAGTACATTCCTGTTGCATTTTAAATGGGTAACAAAGTGGTATACTGCATTAGTTCATGAGCAATTCTCTATTAAAGGCTCACATTTAAGTTTAATTCAGTAATAAAATATAACTTTTACTGTCCCTGCTAATTTTCACCACTTGCATTTTGGTTGGAAAAATATATCATTGTGTGCATAAAGCAGAAATGGATGGGGTACGGATTCTTTACCTGCGCACCAATGTTAAAGTTGAATTTACTATAGTTAACAGAAGAGCACATTTTTTTTTGTTTTGTTTTGCTACACAGATGATAACTACTTTGGATTATTTTGACAAAGGGAATAGAGAATATTAACAATGATAGGAATAGTTATTTAAAGCTAGAGAGTCTGCCTTTCAGAGTAAAACAACTTTGAAGAATATATCTGAATTTATTCCTAAACTCTAGAAGAGCTTGAACTATGTATATAATGGACAAATTAATATTTGTTGGTATAGAAACAAAATTTAATGGTTGCAAATATTCTAAAATAAAGATTTTATGCATATTTTTCCAAGTGTACCTTAACACAATAGACAATTCATGAAGATACAGGAGTTCAGATAAAAATCATACAAAATAAGTAAATGTACCCTTGCATATGTGTATAACATAAGTATGCCCATAAGTATTTTCTTCTTTTAAAGATATGGACTTTGGTTGTGGGATATCTGTTGACCATTTCATTCAAGTGGAATGCAAGCACTGAACGTTACTTAAGAGCAATTTCTATTCCTGTCTGGATAATACTGCTCTTCCACTTAGGTGGGTAACATATCATAGTATTTATGTATAAAGTATAATTCTGAAGCATAACAAAACATCACTGAGCCAAATTCTCAACTGAGATCCAGCTCCTTTTCCTTCTTCAGATGGCTCGGAGTATCCAGATTCTTATTGTAAATGGTCAGCGGAGAATTTCTCTTGGTGCAGGAGAACTTGTTGCTATTCTAAAGCATGTAGGAGGCGGCTTTTGTGCTGCCATTCACCTGCAGTGGTGAACAGAGAGGAGGCATGGAGGAACTCTGTCACATTTCCTGCCTCTTATCCCTTGTGTGAGTTAGAGCAGCTCCTCTAATGCTGGTCTGGGGCCAGGTGCTGGTTGGCCCTCAGGATCAAGGATCAGAAACCAGCTCCTTGACTCCACTCCCTCTCCCCTCCCAATCTTGGCCACAGGAGAAAATTTGGCCATTCATCTAACTTTTTACTTCGTTTTTTTAGAGAATCTCAGTAACAAAGATGAAATAATTCTACCAGCCGTTTTTTAGATAAAGATGAAAATAAACTCTTCCTTCTATAGCTATTGTGAATATATTGCTGTTCTCAAGGATGTTTTCAAACATGATTCTGGGATGCATTAACAGGACTGTTTGGAGCAAGACATGAGGAGTCATTGTTTGGTCTACTCTGCGCTGATTAGGCCTCAATTGGAGTATTGTGTCCAGTTCTGGGCATCACATTTCAAGAAAAATGTGGAGAAATTGGAGAAGGTCCAGAGAAGAGCAACAAGAATGATTAAAGGTGTAGAGAACATGACCTGTGAAGGAAGGCTGAAAGAATTGGGCTTGTTCAGTTTGGAAACGAGAAGACTGACAGGGGACATGATAGCGGTTTTCAAGTACAGTAATTCCTCGCTTAACATGTGCCCGCTTAACACGTTTTCGCGATAGCATGATTTTTTTTTTTTAAGGGAACATTTTTCGAACAACACGACCCGTCCCCGCAATAACACGATTTCCCCTACTGGCCAGCTGGTCGCTGGTAGCTGCGCGGGGCTTCCCCTGCCTCCCTGCAAAGTGGCGGAAGTTCGCCGCTCACTGCGCCGTTCCCCGGCGACCCCCTCTGGCCGGATGCTTCGCTCCCTCTCCTCCGCCCCACTCTTGCAGCCGGTGGCGGGGTTTCCCCAGCTGGCGACTTGCCAGCAGCTGCGTGGGGCTTCTTCCTGCCTCTGGAGGTTCTCCGCTCGCCGCGCTATTCCCCGGCGACCCGCTCTGGGGATGCTTCGCTCCCTCTCCTCCGCCCCCCTCCCCCCCCCCGTTTGCAGCCGGTGGCTGGGTTTCCCTAGCTGGCCGGTCGCTGGCAGCTGCTCGGGGCTTCCCCTGCCTCCCTGCAAAACGGCAGAGGCTCGCCGTGCCGTTCCCCGGCGACCCCCTCTGGCTGGATGCCTTGCATCTGGCGAGGAGGGGTCACCTGGGAACGGCGTGGTGAGCGGCAAACCTCCGCTGCTTTGTAAGGAGGCAGGGGAAGCCCCGCACAGCTGCCGGCGACCGGCTAGCTGGGGAAACCCAGCTGCCGGCTGCAAGCCCCCTCCCCTGTCCTTCCCTTCCCTTCTCCAGAGCCAAACACCTCCCTTCCCTGCTATAACCCAGTCCCCTTTCTCCCCCAACCTTATGTCCCAGTCCCAGCTGCTAACAAGTGCAGGCTGGAGCTGCGAGCGCACATGGGCTTGAAATGCAACCTCCACCTCTTCCATTATTTTCAATGGGAAAATTGACCCCACATAACACGTTTTCACTTAGCACGATCATTTTCTGAAACGTATCTACCGTGTTAAATGAGGAATTACTGTATCTAAAAGGGTGTCACAAGGAAGAGAGAAAAAAATTGTTCTCCTTGGCCTCTGAGGATAGGACAAGAAGCAATGGGCTTAAACTGCAGCAAGGGAGGTTTAGGGTTGAACATTAGGAAAAACTGCTTAACTGTCAGTGTGGTTCAACACTGAAATAAATTGCCTAGGGAGGTTCTGGAATCTCCATCTCTGGAGATATCTGTCACGGATGGTCTAGATGGTACTGGGTCCTGCCGTGAGGGCAGGGGACTGAACTAGATGACCCCTCGAGGTCCCTTCCTGTTCTAGTGTTCTATGATTCTATGTTTAATATAACTTCAGTTAAAAAAGGTGTTCTGTTTCTGCCTTTCTAATAGCATAACTATGTTTTTTCTTAGATATAGAAAAATTTCAAATGCTTCTGTGGCATTAGATACTGATATCTGTCTATAATTGCTAGGTTCTGATTGTGACTACCTTTTTCAGTGTGGCTGGATTACACGAACATTTTTGTTGAATGTTAAATTCAGTAAATTCTGAAAAGCCTTATTATTTTCAGCTTCTGTGGCTGGTTCCTGGAGGATTCCAGTGTTTCTGGTTATAGTTTTTCTGATGACTGTGGGCATGGTGCATGAGCAACAGAATGGAAAGGAGTCTTCTGGTAAGAAATAAGTCACTTTTCTTCTACTGTCAACTAAGGTAAACTTATGAAAAATGGAGGACTTAAAATTGTTATGAGTTCATTTTAATATATGGCTTATATATGTGTGTTCTTCATTATAGAGAAACTAAGAGTTCTTGCTAATCAAAAAGTAGTATAGAATCATGGAATAGGAATGTGAATGGGTAACCTGATAGTTAACATGCACCCAGGAATGCTGCCCACAGAGCTGGGAGCCCTGTGCGATCTCTTCCTCCTGCCCCCAATCCCACTTAATCGGTAAACTGATAAACTGACTGGTCTGTAGATTCCTAGATTGTTATTATTTCCCTTGTTATAGATGGACACTACATTTCCCCCTTTCTAGTCTTCTGGAATCTCCCCTGTCTTCCATGACTTTTCAAAGATGATAGCTAATGCTTGATACCTCCTCAATCAGTTCCTCGAGTATTCTAGGATGCATTCAGTCAGGCCCTAGTGACTTGAAGACCTTTAACTTGTCTAATTTTCAATTTGTTCTTTTCCTATTTTAACTTATGAATTTGCCTCTCTTTCTCCAGCATTCACTATGCTAGGTATCCAGTCACCATCAACTTTCTAGGTGAAAACCAAAACAAAGAAATCATTAAGAACCTCTGCCATTTCCACATTTTTGTTATTGTTTTTTCTTTTCATTGAGTAGCGGTCCTACCCAGTTCTTAGATATATAGAAATAACTTAAGGATGTTAAAAGGCAGGTGATTGACTAATGATTAGTCAAGAAGGGAAGGTGCTCTGTCCCGGCTCCCAGCAGTCCAGGAGCTACCTCTGCTATGACTCTGCAGCTTAAATGTAGTAGGAGCAAAGTGCGCAGGAAGCCCGGCTTCTACAACATTTAAACTTCAGAGCTGCATTGGGGTAGGTCCTGGACCGGTGTGAGCCGGGACTGCAGAGGTTATACATTTTAAATATAATAAGACCTGCCTGTGTCTTATGACATTTAAAATGCAGAGGTGCAGCAGTCTCAGACCAGCGTGAGATGGGATTACTCGGTCCTGGCTTGTGCTGGGTCCAGCAGCCCCTGTTCATGGTGATCTTGGCTGGCTTCAGGCAGAGGCTGCTCCAGCAGCAGCCTCTGTCCACAGCAGCTGGGGCTGGCCATAAACAGGAGCTGCTACTGGAGCAGACTCTCTGCCTGTGGCCAGCCCAGGCCGCCATGGACAGGGGTTGGTTCCCCTACCTCCCCCCATCCGTGCTGTGGCCTCTGATAGAGGCAGGCAGTGTGGGAGTGGGGACAGGCAGCACTGGGGAGATGGTGTTGGGGAGAACCAACTTTTTTAACCTGGGCTTCCCCCCCCCCCGCTGCCTTTCACAGAGGCAACAAAGGGGGAGAGAAGCAAGTAGTCGAGTACTACTTGCTTACATCCCTACTTCCTCTTGCTTCTAAAATATTTGTAAAAAAATTTTTGTTCTCCTTTATGCCTCTAGCCAGTTTGAGCTCATTTTATGCCTTCACTTTTTTAATTTTGCCCCACGTGTTTGTGTTATTTGTTCATATTCATCCTTTGTAATTTGACCTAGTTTCTACTTTTTGTACGATTCCTCTTTGATTTTTAAATCATTTTCATACTGAGGCCAGAAAGAGTAGGATAGGGTCAGGCTAAGTAAGCCAGTTTCATTACTTTGGGCAGTTTCATACATATTAGTCTGTCTGCTTTGATTCCAGAGGACTAAAACCCCTTGAATGTCAAAGCTAAATGTAGGGCACTGAAGAAGAGAGCTTAAGCTTGTAGAGGAAATGTGGAAAGCAGAGGGGAATCCCTGATTGTAATGAGGACAGAGAAGAGAACCTGGAGGACCGAAAAAGATTGAGAAATAAAGAAAACACTTTCCTTTTCTTCTCATCATAATGCACCCTGGCCCCCATGGAGGAGATTCCAGAAAGCAAAGAATCCTTGCCCTCCAGGTGGTTGTCTCTGGAAAGTATGCATTAGGTCCCAGGAGTAAGGGACTTGTTCTGCACTCCCATCATGGTCTATTATAGGGATGTTAAATGGAGTTTCTTCAGCTAATCAGCCAGTCGATGGAATTGCCATCGACTAGAGCAGGGGTCAGCAACCATTTTGAAGTGACGTGCCAAGATTTAACCCTTCTTGTCTGGGCTGTGCTGCTCTCCCAGAGGGAGAGGAGGGACTCTCTCTGCCGCATGCCCTGTAGACCACCTGTGGCAATGCAAAACTTTCCGCAGACTACCAGCTGCTAATGGAAACTCACTGTTAAGTACATAATTATGCCTGAGCCATGTTGCTAGTGATGCAGCTGGGGAGGACAGTTTAATATAAATTATTAAACAATTAAGCGTTTAACTTTCTCATGTTAGTTGATCAAACTTCATTTAAAATAAAGTAAAATATTATGTCCAGCACAAAAGGTTTCAATGTTTTCTTTCTTTATAGCAGATGGGGGGAACCTTTTTTGGGTTGGGGGTCACTGACCCACAGAAAAATCAGTTGGGGACCACACAAGTGAGAAGTAAAAAAACACTTCCAACTCCCCGCCAACCCTTACTGATGTGTCTCAGTTGAGAGCCACCTCACTCCTCTGTGCTCCAGCCCCCACGGGGTGAGGGGAAGGGTCAGGGAGGACTGAGCTTCAGGGCTTCCCATAGGCCAGATTTACTTCCCTGGGGTTCTGGAGTTAGTGGATTTTGTGGACCCCCTTATGCTCTGGGGTGGGAACAAAAATGAGGCGTTCAGTGCGTGGGACAGGGCTGCCAGCGAGTGGGATGGGGATGCAGGACGGGGTGCGGAGGACAGGGTCTGGAAGGGAGTTTGGCAGCAGGAGAGGGTGTAGAGTGGGGGTACAAGAAGGGGTTTGGGGGTGAGAGGGGGAGTAACAGAGAAAAGGTGAAAGGGTGAGGACGCAGCCAAATAGCTAGATGAGGAGGGAGAGGCAAAGAAGTGGGTAGTAAAGGAAAGTGCATCTTCTGTAAAGTAATATTATATCCCCCCTCTCATCTTCCCTCTGCTCCAACCTCACTCCCCTCAGCCCCGTGGTCCCCAGCCCCCAAGCCTGATCCCTTGCATCACCCCATGCCCCTAAGTGTAACCCCAGCCCCCTCCCATCCTGCCCCTGCAGCTTGAACCCTTGCATTGAAACCCCTGCCTCCTCCCATCCTGCACCCACATCCCTGTGCCCCCAGCGCACTCCCCATCAGGGCAGCAGAGCTGGGGTGAGGAGAGGCAGCGGGGGCAGAGTCTCTTCCCTGCCCAGCCCAGGCCTTTGCAGGCAGACTGAGGCTCCTGGGCTGGGGCAGGCAGAGCCCGAGGCTGCCCAGGGCTGACTCCAGCCCGGCTAGGTGCAAAGGGACACTGGGGAAGGAGCTTTGCAACCCCACACACAGCCTGTGGGGAGCAGCCCATGCCCCGGCATGCCACACCACGTGTGCTGGCTGCCCGGTCCCTGCTCTGTGGAGCAGGGCCAGCCCCACCCCCTCTCAAAGCAGGAAGCCTGTAGTGGGGGGTATGTGTTAACCCCTTAGCTCCTGGGAGCTGCACTCCCAGCCTGGGCAGGGGTAGCCCCAGGGATGCATGCTCAGGCCTCTTCCTCCCCCGCCCCGCAGAAAGCAGGAGCTGCAGCATAGGCTCCCTGCTGCACGGGGGGGAGGGGCAGGCCTGAGCTCCCACCCTGCATGCCATGGGAAATTGGCTGTGTGCCGGGGGTTGCCGACCCCTGGACTAGTCAATGAGTTGATAAGAGCTGCCAGGCTTTTATACATTTAAAAGTCTGAAGGGGGGGGGTCTGTGTGTGTCTGTCTGTTGTGGAACCGGGCTCGAGCCCGGACAGCTAATTCCTGGCTCACGCCCAGTCCCCAGTTACGCCTCTGCCTCCCCTACCCGCCCCACGGAGATGGTGCTGGGGGAAATTGGCTTTTAAGTCTGCTCCCCCCAGCACCAGCTCCTTCTCCCCCTCCTTGCTGCCTCTCTCTGATAAAGGCAGCAAGTGGGAGGAAGCGACTAATCGAATCACTAATCAACTATCCAATAAGCATATGCTTATTGGATAGTCGACTAGTTGCTTACATCGCTAGTCTGTTGCTCTTCAGCAGAGTCCCCTCATCATGGTCTGTTGCTCTTCAGCAGAGTCCCCTAGGGAACAAAGGGGATCATAGTAGACATTCATATTTAAAATCATGTTAAGAACCTAAAAATGTTTACAAAATTTTGTTAAACTGAAATTAAGATTGAGATACATTTCAATACTTGTGTAATTAGCTGAAGCATTGGAAACCCAGGAAGTTCATAGCTAACAGTAAATTTAAACACACTTGAAGATACTGAATTCACAGTTAAAGTATGTCAATAACTTTAACTACATTGATGATGATGATGGGGGTGGGAAGTAGGAATATGAATGGGTAACTGAACCTTACCAGGTGATGCTTACTGAGTAATGATTAACTGGTTCCCAGGGGCAGCTCCATTGGTGGAGGGCAACCTGCTCTGCATTGTTGGAAACTGCTTCAGCCTGGGCTGGAGTGGTTCCTCACCTGGCATCCTGCTTAGTTGGTTAAATGTTAACCAACATTTAAGCAGTTAACTTATTAATTGGGATTTTACATCTCTAGACAAGGGCAGTGGTGAGACCTGAGGGTTTCTCTGCTGAGGGTTTGAGACTGCAGCACACCAGTTTGCAGTTGTGTCAAGACTTTTGTACCAACCCTTAAATTTTTCATCAGTAACCATAAATGCTTACAATTCTTCCACTTAACAGTTTTCATTAAGATTAAAGTGTAGATGTCAGTTGAGATTAAACAGATTTCTCCTTGTATGAGTTCCACTAGATGGAAGTCATGTCTTATGTAATTTTGTCTCTACTAGTTTGTATCAAAATACTTGCTTGTTTCTGGGAACAGAGATCTCCTCCTGCTGGCTGCAATGATTAATTATTGATGGCAGAGTACATGGTCCAATTTACATTTGGCTGGTAGTCAGTACTTCAGCACTTCTAAAAACTGAGAATATGGATTTTTTTTGTTGGGAATGCAGCATCTTCTACTCATTTGCCCCTCACTGTGGCTATCTGCTCCTGAGTAGTAGCAGCTGCTCTCTGTTCTGGCACCATAGCAGTACCTGGTGGGCAAAAGGTGTAATTGAATCACCTTGCAAATGGAATATATTTCTTACAGAGAAAAAATCTGCAGAGGACACGAATTCTGCATGTGTACAGTGGCATAGAGTTCCCTAGGAGTTTCCCAGACCACAGCCATGGCATAAAATGCATACCTTTTCTTGTAAGACTAAATTTTGAATAGTGCTCAATGACAGATGATCATACTGAATCTACATAATACATGTAACTATTAAAATGAATATTTAGGTATTTCAGTTTAACTGGAGTACAATGTCAGTGGGTGTTGGGAAATAAAAATACTATGATAAAAATCAACTTCTTTCCAACCCTTTACTTACTTTTGTGTATTTGTTTTTACAGGGACAGAACTTCCTGGTCAAATGATTTCCATTGCTGCTTCTACAATTGCGATGGCAATATCGGTCACAGGATATGAGTCAAGTAGTGAGAAACACTCACCCCTACCCCCAGGTGACTGAACACTCTGTAAGAAAATATTAGAATTTGTTCAAAAAACATGAATCAAGAGGAAACTAGAAACAAACTTTAAAACATTCTCCAATCCACAAATTATCACACTTATACCTGTGGCGGTAGTTTAAAAGTTATTCAAAAGGCAACAGTATTAACATTTAAATGAGTCTTTTAAATACAGTTTTTATGAACTACTAATTTAAATTGTTACCCGAAGAGGCATAAGCTGTGCCTGGGAGAAGTTTTCAGAATGAAGACTCTTATGTGCTTACTCAACAAAAAAATCACTGGTGCTAAGTGATGGTTATTAGTTGAGGGAAAAATTGATTATTTAAAATTTTTGATACTGTTCCTTTTAATTAGCATGTCAAAGAATAGTGCTTCAAACTTTCTGTTAGTGTTTGGATTTACCCACGGTGTTAATTTAAAACAATTGTTATAGCACTTTAAGGTACTTTAGTTATACAGACCTTTACTTGTGCTTCCCTTGTTTTGTGCAAAATAAGATTTGACAGTAATCAAGAAACCTGCTATGTTTTTTCTCAACCAAAACCAAGACACCTCATGGTAATAAAGCTTATTAAAAATCTATTCCCAACTAGGGATGTGAAAATGTAACCGTGTACACAGTTAACTGATGAGCCCAGGCTCACAGTTAACTTTCACGGTTACATGCAGGCTACCAGGGCACACTGATTCCCAGGGAGCCAACACCCTCCACCCCCTGTGCTGTTGCCTCTATATCAGAGACAGAAGCATACAAGGGTGGGTGCTACCAGGCAGGAGCTGGTGCTCATACGGAGCCATCTGCCCACCCCTGTATCAGAGGCAGGGAAGGGGAGCAGGGAGGAGCTGCTTGCCTTCCTCCATAAATGTGTAACACTTGAAATTTTCAGGGGTTACAAATTGACTTGATTAAACATGTTTTAACATCCTTAATCCCAACACCTCTGAGGTAGGTTCTGTTGAACCCTGAGTTAGGGTTGAAGACAGAACCATGTGATGGACAGACTAGTATAGGATGCATATTTGTTGCCTAGTTCTTTTGCAGATGTCTACAACCAGAAAAGCCACTTGCAAATTTCTCTTATAGTAGTATCTGGCTTTATTAAAATAGGGTTGCAGATTTGTCATGACTTTTTTTTTTTTAATCAAATATCATGGAGCAGATAAGGTAACCTTAGTAAAAGTCACAAGTGTTTTGTGATTTAAAAAAAAAAATACTGATACAAATGAGGAAGGTTGCTAAAGAAGATACTCACCCCATGATTCTTCTGCAGCAGCAGCTCCAGCAGTTCCTGCCCTGTGAGGCGTGGCTCCTCACTCTGCCTGTTCCTTCTTGAACAAAGTTTGTAGTGCCATTCTGGTTTGGCCTAGCCAATCTTTCATGAACACCACTGGGACCCACTGTACCAGGTCAAAACAGCCAGGTAGGGAGCTGGACCCTGCCTTGTGGGACAGAAACCACTGCTGTGGAGTGACTTTAGTAAAATTATGGATGCACAGACAAATGGAAAAATCACAGTATCTAGGACATTTTCCTCACCGTGACAAACATGCAGCCCTAATACCAAGATCCCAGAATTGTCTCCGGAAGACTAGAATGTGTGTGTCAGTATATAGTGATAAATACTGTTTATAATCATTGTTGAGGACCCTTTTTTGTTCAGAATGTTATTAGGCTCAGTCAACACGGAGATTCATGGTCTGTTACTGGCTGATTTTTAAGTTCTCAACTGCTTTTGGCTGTTTTACATACATACATTTACAGATGACACTTAGGTGGAAGTGACTAGTTTATCTCTAAAAGTCAAAGAATAAAAAGGAGCTGCACAGATGCTTTTGTAGAATATTAGTACACTGTTTATTATAAGTCTCTTTGGGAGTATAGGAATAGAATGCATGCTAATTTTCTGTAGACTAAGATTTTGATTTCATGTGAAATACTATACTTCGATTAAGTAGTCAGCATTTCCTAAATCTAATTGCAATGTGCTCATCTTTGACTTGTAAGCTAGTGAAGATGAAGGCTGAGCATTTAGTGACATCTTAGCCATACTGTGATATATTTGTTGTGTACTAATTTTAAAGCAGTTTGTTTTCTTTTTGGTATTGTTTCCCAAGAATAATAAAGTATGACCTGCAATGTAATATCAATTAGATCACAGCATGAATATTCTATAATTATAATATGATCATATCTGAAAAGAACACTGCATGCTACACTTAAATGATTTGTTAGTTGGGAGTGTTCACTTCAAAGGACACTGCGTGTGCTTTGAAGTGTAGGGTTTTGATTTAAAAATAGCCGGGAGCATGCATTTGGATTTTATTGAACTAGTAGACAAAATATATTATTCATCTTTGCCATAAGGATAATACAGTAAATTCTTCTTATTTTGCAGCTAACAATATCGTACACATTTTAGACTTTGATTTCCTCAGGAAAATGTTACACTTTGCACTGCTATTCATTTAGCTGTTAGACCCTAGGGTAAATATTGGTGAGCTGCTAGGTAACCTCTTTCAGTTCATCCGTAGAAATTAATGTGATAACTTCTGCTTCTTTTTTTAGAAACAGCAGAAAGTGAGCAAGCCTCAACCTCTTCATTTTCTTCCTCTTTATCTACTTCTGGTGTCAAACAAAGACATGAGATTGGAGCTTTTCTTAGAAAGAAGAAAACCAGTGATATCTACTTTGTGACTCTTGTATGGGCCATTGTCCTAGTCCAAATCTGGCTGAATCTCTGGATTGTGCAGTTACTGCCAGTGCCTGTTGCAGGTCATTGTCTAATTTTTAATAATGCTAGTTTAAACTATAACTTACAATACTGTTGGATTTTTAGAACATCGTACTTACCTTGCGCTTAAATGTGGATGCTTCATTTACATATTTTAGACTATTCTGAAAATATTGTGTGGTTGTAGCACAGATTCACTTAATTTATAATTATAAACCGTTACATTATGTCCATTATTGTAGGGATAACTTTATAAGTCTTAAAATTAAATATTAAAAATTAGAGAGAACTTGCTTCTCTGCTGCCTTAATCTCTTAATCAGATAATTAAATTAGGAATTCAGTCAGTTGGTAAAGTATGTGCAAAATAGTGCTTGTTCCAGCTCTTTCTTAAAATGGTAGGTTTGTGCTTCAACATATTTTTGCGGATAGCCGCTTTCAGAAATGTGCTCTTCTACCAAGAATAACCTTCCTCCAGCATCCAAAGGTTTCTCTCTTGATACATATTTCTAGAAGAAAAGTGTTTCTAGTTAATTGTGTTTTATAACCTATCCTTTAAATCAGCTTCTGTAACTAATGACTGGAATTCAGCTAATGTGACATCAATATTTAAAAAGGGATCTAGAGGTGATCCTGGCAATTATAGACCGGTAAGTCTAATGTCAGTACCAGGCAAATTGGTTGAAACTATAGTAAAGAATGAAATTGTCAGACACATAGAGATGAACATAATTTGTTGGGGAAAAGTAAACATGGTTTTTGTAAAGGGAAATATTGCCTTACTAATCTACTCAAGTTCTTTGAGGGGGTCAACAAACATGTATACAAGGCAGATCCAGTGGACATAGTATACTTAGATTTCCAGAAAGTCTTTGACAAGATCCCTCACCAAAGGCTCTTAAGTAAAGTAAGTTGGCATGGGATGAGTGGGAATGTCTTCTCATGGATTGATAACTGGTTAAAAGATAGGAAACAAAGAGTAGGAATAAACTGTAAGTTTTCTGAATGGAGAGAGGTAACTAGCGGTGTCTTGAAGGGTGCGTACTGGGACCAATCCTATTCAATCTGTTTATAAATGATCTGGAGAAAGAGGTAAACAGTGAGGTGGCAAAATTTGCAGATGATACTAAACTGCTCAAGATAGTTAAGACCAAAGCAGATTGTGAAGAGCTTCAAAAAGATCTCTCCAAACTAAGTGATTGGACAACAAAATGGCAAATGAAATTTAATGTTGATAAATGTAAAGTAATGCACATTGGAAAAAATAATCCCAAATATGCATACAATATGATAGGGACTAAATTTAGCTATAACTACTTGAGAGAGATCTTGAAGTCATTGTGGATAGTTCTCTGAAAACATCCACTCAATGTGCAGTGGAGTCAAAAAAGCAAACAATGTTAGGCATCATTAAAGAAGGGATAGAAATAAGACCGAGAACATCTTATTGCTTCTGTATAAAACCATGGTACACCCACATCTTGAATACTACGTATAGATGTGGTCGCCTCATCTCAAAAAAGATATAGTGGCATTGGAAAAGGTTCAGAAATAACAATAAGAATGGAGAGGGTTTTGGAACGGGTCCCCTATGAAGAGAGATTAAAAAGACTGGGACTTTTCATCTTAGGAAAGAGGAGGACTCGGGGGATATGACAGAGGTCTATACAATCATGAGTGGGGTGGAAAAAGTGAATAAGGAAAAGTTATTTACTTGTTCCCATAAACATAAGAACAAAGGGTCACCACATGAAATTAATAGGTAGCAGGTTTAAAACAAACAAAAGGAAGTTTTTCTTCACACAGCACACGGTCGGCCTGTGGAACTCCTTGCCAGAGGAGGTTGTGAAGATCAAGACATTAACAGAGTTCAAGAAAGAACTAGATAAATTCATGGAGGTTAGGTCCATCAATGGCTGTTAGCCAGGATGGGTAGTAAAGGTGTCCCTAGCCTCTGTCAGAAGCTTGAAATGGGTGACAGGAGAGGGTGATTCCCTTGATGATTCCCTGTTCTGTTCACTCCCTCTGGGGCATCTGGCATTGGCCACTGTTGGAAGACAGGATGCTGGGCTAGATGGATCTTTCGTCTGATTCAGTATGGCCTTTCTTATGTTCTTAGTTTCCTGTTTGAAAATAGCCAAACTTATATATCTTCCAGAGCATTAAAAAACTCCACAGTGAACAATTATGGAATAACTTGCTCTTGAGGGATTTTTTTTCCCTAATCCTTGTGAGTAAAGGCTAGCTTTTGAAGTATGAACATGATTTCTTTTAGATATGTCTAGATCACATCCAGTGTAATTGCAGCTGTTTTTATATTTTTGGTTCTATGCTGTTCAACACTTTTCAACAATGACATGTATTGAAACAAAGTTTGAGTGTTTGCAAATGACACACAAATTGGGGGAATGATCAGTAATGAAGGTGGCAGGATCACTGTTACGGTTTTGTTCTGACATTCTTATTTCCAGTCAGTATAAAGTTATTCTCTTTATTTTTTAAACCTCCCTACTTGGACAGCCCAGTTGGTTCTAGTTTACTCTAATATTGAATGATTCAGTGTTCTAGATTTGGTATAGTTTATAATTATACCACCCCTTTATAACTTAATAAAATTAATTAAAAAGGCTAGAAAGGACCATTGTGATTTCATCTGGCCTTCTGGCTTTAAAGGAAAAATGTACTTGCATTATAAGAGAAGATACTCCTATAGAGAGGGCTTGGTTCTCATAAAGTAGATAGGGATGTGACTAAGTCCATGTTTCAGAAATGTCTAGTACTGTGAATACTTCCCATTCAGTTAATTTACAGTTCAGCAGCATGTTATATTCTCTTAAAATTATTTTGGTCAGGGTTGGGGAATTTTTTAAATAAACATAAAAGGATAAGAGGAATTTTAATTTAAAATATAAACAGAAGACCAGTTATTAAACTTCTGAAACCTTCAAGTGCAGCATGTATGAGAAAATAGACTGTCTTTATTTGTATTTGTTCTCATGGTCTATTGTTGGTGTGTGGGTGTTTTGCTATATTCTATCCCCTTTGTAGTTCATGTTCACTGCCTTTACACTGTTTTAACATTCTTACTATACCTTGTAGGTAGCTATTTTTCCTCTGTAGGATTCATATGCTTTCACTGGAACTATTTCTCTTTTTTGTATTAACAAGATATGATTACCATAAATACTGTAGACATGGAGCTTTCAGATAAACTTATTTCAGTTGTTTTAACACATTTTTTGGTAAAATTTAGTGTTTTAGAATGTGTGGAATATATTTATTTTTGGACATTTGCTGGTACTAAAGCTAGAAAGATAATTAATTGTTAATGCAGTACACATACACAAGTTTGCCACATGGTGGTGCCAATAGTAAGTAAAAGCAAAGCTTGGAAAAATTGTAAAGCGGATTACTCTATTTGTGAGTAAGAACATAAGCTTACAGAAATTGTTTACATGTAAGTCTCGTGTAGAACTTTGAAAAACTCCCTGTAGACTTCAAAATTTGACCTTTAGGGCAATTACATCTTGGGTATCTGGATATTTCCAAAAGAAGACATGGTGAGAGAGAGAGAGTAGGGTTTTTTTTTTTGTCTCATTTGTCAACAGACACTTTATCTAATTTGGAGGACTTTTAAATGAACAGTATAAAGGTTTTACTAAATATTAACATGAGTTGTTAGACTATTAAACTTATTCAGTGTAGGAGTACAGAAAACTGTTAATGCTTTATAAGGGGCTTTGTTGCTACCTGTTTCTTAGTATGTTGACTTCCACAACCATTGTTTACCTCATAAAGGATTTTTGATTTTGTGCATTAAATGAACAGATTTAAACAAATCTTGTTTACTTTAATCCATTTTATGACCTTCAGCACTTTTGCCTTGTGGAAAAAATAATCTATAATTACAAGTTGGTCCTCTCTGGTTCGGCACCCTTGGGACCTGACTGGTCTCGAATGAGGGGAAATTGTTTGTTTGATCAGGGGAGAGGTCCCTTGCTACTGGCCTCCCAGCCCTCCTCCACTCCCTGCTGCCGGCCTTAGTTGTCCCCCCGGAGCTGCCGAGTCTGCTGCATCCTTGGCTCCAGCTCTGTTACCGGGGCTGCCATGGCTGCTGCGGCCCTGGCCCTGCTACTGGGGCTTCTGCAACCCTGGCTGTGCTACCGGGACTCCGGCCCCAATTCCAGCCCCAGTGCCGCCAGGCTCCAAGTCTCCAGCCCTCTTGCCACTGGTGCTCCCAGCCAGGACTCCCTGGTCCAGGAACATCTGTGGTCCTGCCTGGACGAGAGAGTCTGGGTTTTGATGGTCCAACTTGTAGTAATGGTCCACAGGTGATGTTCTTGACTTGATTTTGAAAATAGTTCCTGAATATCAGGCACAGCAATGAGTTGGTTCTTTAAATGGGGGGTGTTAAATGCAAAAAATCCCAAACAACCCTCCCCCCCCCCCGTTTACGTTACAGCCTCAACACTGCATTAAACAGGAAATGCAGAAGTTTTAAGATTAACATATTAATGTTAACTCACATGGTATAATTTTTAAAAGTAGAGAGTAAGTACAAATTACTGTTTAATCTACAGTGTGAATTAACATTGTGAGAACATGAATTTTTGCACTATTTGACTTGTATTACTGTATTTCAAATTGCCAAATTAAAATTGCACTTGAATAATTTCTTTGATTCTTTTTACCATGTCCTATGTGTGCTCCACTGTTGGTGCAGCATGGGATTGGAGGTCATAATCAGTGCCTGTCAGACCACACGTATGCACCTTCCCCATCTCATGCTGTGAGCTCTGTGTGTGCATTTACCTGTATATATGTATGAAAAGTACTATGATCCACTATCCCCCATTTCCTTCTCTACTGCCTTTTGGTTTGGGATGGAATCTGCAACAATGCTTTCTGCTTCTTTTGCCCTCTTACATAGTGCTGTAGCTTTTACTCTTTAGTGTAATGCAACAATTTCCTTCATTTTCCTCTTCTCCCTTTTTAAAACAAAAATCGCTTTTATGCCTTTCTGCCTTTCCTGTTAGTTTGTAGCTTAGCTTTTCATGTTTTATCAGTGTGAAGCTCAATCTTGTTGGTCTTTTCTCGCCACTACTTATTTTTGATGTGGATTTTCTTTTGGGTTTCAGTCTTGAGTTGCTTCTATGACTCTTCTGTTGGTATATCATTTTGCCATATATGATGAATTTTTTGTTTTTCATTCGAGCAGGCCCTGAACTGCCACATAATTCTCATTACATTAATCTTGATGACTGTGGGTAACATAGTCAATGGACACTGACATTGTCTCGGCATGTGCTATCTTTAATCCCTTCCAGACATTTTCTTTAGTCATCAGCTGTAGGTAGAGTGGCAAACTTTTTGGAAACTGGTGAAGTTTTTTTTGTCTCCAAGTTTCTTTGTCTTGAGTCACTGTGTCTTGAAAGGACTTGACATTGTATTCCTTTCATACTGATTTTTGCCTGCTTACAGTGCCTCGAGGTGAAATTCATACAAGATGTAACAAGATGATTGTGTGTCCAACAGTCATCAGTTCCATGCATGGCCCACCATGATGTGGACATCCTTCTGATCTTGCATGCTGACAGTAACACAGTAAACAAGGTACCAGTGTCTGGAACAAGGGTGTCTCTAGGTTGTCTTCTCCGTCTCACTTTATTTAAAGATGGTATTCTTGATGACCAAGGCAATGTTCTGTGCATTTGCTCAGAAGGAAGATGCTGTTATTGGAATTGATCTTTCCTACCTCTTTTTCAATAGTACTAGTCCAGTGATCTGATTCACACCTGACTCTGGCATTAACATCTTTGAGAAGCATTATCCTATCCTCCTTGGGAAAGTTAAGATCAATGTAGAATTGTTCCTTGATAGCCTCATCAGCATTGAATATTGGAGCATATGTGCTGATGGCAGCAGCAGACTAGTTGTTGCTGAACTTAAGTTGAAGACTTAAGATGTTTTGATTGCTATAGGAATTCTGTAATCTGACGGACAAACTTAATTTTAATTGAAAAACGGAAACCACCCCTATCATCTGTAGACTTTCCTTTCCAGAAAAAGTAGAAGCCTCTGTCTTCTTCTCTCAGTTGACCTTAATCTGGGCAACTTGTCTCACTCAGAGCAGCAATGTCAATGTTCTATCTTTCAAATTTCATGGCAGCAATAGTGGTGGATCTTTCCAGTCATACATTATCTTTATCATCCATCAGGGTGCAAACATTCTATATTGAAAAAGACAGTGATTTTTTTTTTTTTTGCATAGTTTTCAACCACTGGACCTGGTAATCTAGCCAGAGTGGATGAGACAGCCTAGGTTTAGGGCACCTTTTCTAGCCCTCTCCCCCATATGAGGTGAGCAGAAGGGATCCTAAAAAGGACTGCTCAGTTACGATTGCTTCTGTTGAATTTATACCCATCTCAGTCCAGGTGCCAGACAACTATCTAAGTACCATGACCCGCATGCACATTCATGGGTAGGGACTTTCAGACTGACAAATTTTGGTCCCATCACCACTAGTCTATCAGTGCAAGTTTTGGAAGGTTGGAAAGATATTTCCTGTGGTAGATGCCTACATGTGATTTCTTTTAATGTGGGGAAGTTAGTGCACCTACAGTAACCACATAATCATTACAAGCTAGAGGTTTGGGGCCTACAAACAGGGAAATGATTAGAGATCTCCATCTTGCTGCAGCCTTGATTCATTTTCATAACCATGGATATCTGAAGATTTTTGCCTGATCCACCACCAAGGACTTGGAGGATTGGATTGTGTTTATCTGGGACTTTTCCTCTTTGTCTTCAGAAACTCTCTACTAGGAGCACGAAGCTCCCAACAACATAGCTCTGAGGATTAATGCAACACACAGACCCCTTCTCTGCAACAAGGTGAGTCCCTAAAGAAGCAGCATTACACACCCTCGATGTCCAACAAGCATTAGCTTTCTATTTTAACAGGACTGATCTTTCCATAAACTGCCATGATTATTCTTCTCAATAGCCAAAAGATAGAAAGGTATTGCCATCTCTAAGCAATGCCTTTCCAACTTGTTCTTGCAATGTATCCATGTGTCCTACCAACTACTCAATCAACAACTCCCTCCTGGAAGTAGATCATATTCCATCTGCTTGCCCTTCACCTTGATCTGCCTTTGCAAATGTAAAAAATTGGGATATTAAGAAAGTGGCTTTATGGGCATAAATGGATGATTTTATCCATCACTGTGCCATTACTTAGGACATCACAGAAGATAGTCTGCTAGGGCATACTATTCTATCACCTGCAGTTAATGCTGCTCTGTAGCTCCAGCCTTTCAATTAGGGACCACTGTTTCTAGTCCCCTACAATGGAGCACCTAAAGGGACATTACTCACCCTGTGCAGTACCTGAGGATCTTCAAGATGCGTCCTTGTACGTGCTTCACTACCTGCTGTCCTTGTCCCTGCTGTGGAGCTGAAACATAAACTTTGTAGCAGAGAAGGAATGGGAGGGTTGTCGGATGCACAGCAGTAGGTGTATGTGTAATATATAAAAATAAGATCTCCTGCTCATGGCATGAGGTATGGGAGGGTATGTAGTCTGACTGGTGGTGAAGATCTCCTATCTGAAGTGCAGGGGATGCAGCCACATCTACAATGGTTTTCCCTGTTGGGCCATGTCTATACTAGTGAGAAGATTGTCTCTGCAACGATCGATCTGGCATTCGATTTAGCAAGTCTAGTAAAGATCTGCTGACTCGAACCTGTTGACACCAGTACTGGCACCCCCATTGATACCAGTATGGCTCAGTTTACTCAGTTTGTTGACGTCCCGCTATGAAGCTGGTGTGAAAGATGGAATTGAGGTTTGTCAACTCCAGCTATGCAATTAATTTTAGCTGTAGTTGTACATCTTAATTCAAACTTCCAGGTAAGTGTAGACCTGGCCTAGGAAAAACTTCAGTTACCATGAGGGTAAGCAATCTTTTTTGAAAAACTTTCTATTGGGAATATGTAAAATCTCAGTTAACTGATTAACTGGTTAAATGTTAGGTTCACCTAATGTTTAACTGGTTAGCTGGCTAAAGTAGGATATGGGCTGGGGACTGTTCCAGACTGGCTGGAACAGCCCCCAGCCCATGGGGCTGCTGCTTCCCAGTCCCGGGGCTGAGGCCAAGCTCCCTGTGGACAAGAGCTGCTTTTAGAATGCTAGAGCAGCCTCTGTCCATGGTGGGCCCCCTGTGGGGCTGGAGCCCATGGCAAGTGGGGAACTGTGCCAGCCCCCACCAGATACCGGTTACCTGGAACCAGTAAGTATCATCTGTTTAGGGTGATACTTACAGTTAACCAGTTAACAGAAAGTAGGGATGTGAAAGGTTATAAGAGGAACACCGGGTGTTTGTACCTGATGCACAATGTAACTGAGTAAAAGGAAAACTGAAAATTTACACAATTAACTCTTTCTGGTATTGTTGAACTATGTCTGTGGTGGTTTTCCTCTGCGACTCTATTAGTTTTAAAATTTATTTTGTGAAAATAAAACAAGTCATTAGCAATAAGGAGTTATAGAACTATAGCACAGCAAGTCATAATTACTTAGAATCCGAATCAACACTTTATTGCACATGAACTGAAGTGATCTTTTATTAGCTGAACTGTAACTTTACATTTTTCTATTTTATCAAATAGCTTAGAGACCTATTTGATGTTACAAATCAACTGTGTGCACAATATGTACTTACTGATTTAGTTTTTTTCCCCTTAAAGGAAAAGTATTTTTTGTATTTGCTTAATTCAAGCCATGTATGGATTTTCCTGTAAGTTGCCATAATCATTAAGTTGAGGTGCAGTTTCAGTTCCAAAGGAGAACTTGTTTTAGAGACTTAAGAGCAAATGAAATAAGGATGGTTTAATGAAAGTTAGGTTGCAGGCTTACATATGGCTGTTCCTGTTGTGCATATTATATGTACACTACTGTTTTGCCTAAGAGGAAAGAGATTAAACCTTATGGAAAGCCTAAAATTTTAGTAACTAAGTGAGAAAAGTTGGGTTTTTTTCCTAAGATTTTATTATACTTGTCAATTATTGTGTGTAGCTATACAATTTAGTGTCATACATGTAGTCAAATTGAATTGCACTTATTTACATCAGGCTTTGATATGGACTGTAACATCCATAATGATGCTGTTTGGAGGTAGTCAGTCTGAACTAGGGATGTTAAATATCGGTTAATTGAATAGTTGAGTAACCTCATGAAATTTTATCGGTTAGTCAACTATTCTATAGTCCCCTGGGGCGGTGCTGGCAGCCATTGTATCAGAGGCAGCAGCGCGGAGTGTCAGGTGAGAGCTGGTCCGTGAGGGGAGCCAGTTTAAAAACCAGTTCCCTTCACAGACCGGCTGCCTATCGCCCTGTGCTGCTGCTTCTGAGAGAGAGGCAGCAGCGAGGGGTGGCAGCAGTCCCTGTCCAGTGGGGATCTGAGCTCCTGGACCCAGCGCAAGCCAGAACTGAGCCTGCCCGCCTGGCTCTTAACACACTTGAAAAGCACAGCTGAAATGGGGGTAGGTCGCAGACCCTGCATGAGCCAGGACCCTGCCCAGCTCCTAGTACACTTTAAATGCCCAGTTGCAGCATGGGTAGGTCCCGGACCTCACAAGCCAGGACTGAGCCAGGCTGCTGGCCAGCCTGCTAAAAGATTTACTGGCAGGGAGAGGGAAATGTGTGTAGTCTGTGGCATTAACCGATAAGCTTTTGCTTATCGGTTAATCAACTACCATATTACATCCCTAGTCTGAACTTAAAATGGCTGAGCGTGTTGTTCTGCGTGTGAATGACCAGCTATTTTTAAAAAGTTTAAGATATTTAGTACAGTTTCTGATGAGGAGTTTGAATTAAAACAATTTGAATTTAACTTCACAGTGGGGTAAAAACACGTGGTGCACCTCTGAAATCTTTAATCCTTACTTCCTCTTCTTTTTTTTTTTTTTTTTCCTTACAGTTTGGGTTCTTAAAAAACTTGTGGTCCACTTTGGCGTTGTAAACTTTATGGCAAAACGCTGTAGTTGTTGGTGGCATGTTCTGGAACACTTTGTGAAGGAGCGGCAGGAGGCTCTTGCTCCACGGCCAATCAGAGGGCTTGGAAGAGTCATGCTAAAACTTGACAGTAAGGTATTTCAGTTTATTTTCTTAAGTTGTATTTCTGAATAAAATACTCTTTATTTTTTATGCTCTAGAAAGCTCTAACTCTAAAATAAGTGGCACACTAAAAGTGTGTCTTAGATCTTGACTATGCTTGCTCTTTTGAAGACTATAGCATATTATTAAACTTTGTTATAACAAGGGTTAGCTCCCTTGACACTAAGATGATGTCTGTGTGCTAAAAAAGTAGCTTTTAAAATTGGTAGCTTAACATGAGTATCAATTTGGATGTTATTGGAGGTTTCCAATTTTACAGTACTTTTAACTGATTACTAAGGTGATAAACTGAGGGTATGTAGGTATTTGGGGAGGGGAGTACTGATTGTGTTAAGCTAATCAATTTAAAAAAAACATCTTTTTTCATTGTGTACCTAGGACTCAAGTTACTTCAGCTACATTTGTGCTTAAAGTGCAAAAGCATAATGATTAAACACAACTATTTGATATTATAGAACAGACCAATCCATTATTGGGAATAAAATACGGTGATGGTAGATTCTCTTGGGAAGCTATTGAATAAGACATTGTACGCTTTCTTTTGGTTTTCTAAGTCAGTGGGTACCACGTTTCAGGAAAGTTGTGGACAAATCGGAGACAGTACAGAGGAGAGCAACAAAAATGATTAAAGATCTAGAAAAGATGACCTGTGAGGGAAGATTGAAAAATTGGATTTGTTTAGTCTGGAAAAAGGAGGACTGAGAAGGGGACATAGCATTTTCAGGTCCATAAAGGATTGTTACAAGTAGAGCCCTGCAAATCCGCAGATATCTATGGCCCGTTTTTGCAGGTATGGATGTGGATACACATTTTTTTTATCTAGAACCCTGAAAACTTGCATTTTACATCTGTAGGTCTCCGCATCCATGGATGTGGATAACCGCAGCTCATTTTTGCAGATACAGATGCAGATGCACAATTTTCTGTCCATGCAAGGCTCTAGTTACAAGGAGAGAGAAAAACGGATCTTCTGCGTAGAGGCCAAAAAACAGTAGGCTTATATTGGTGGTTTAGGTTTGACGTTAGGAGAAACCATTCTGGTTGTTGAGGACTGGAATAAATGGCTTATGGAAGTTCTGGAGTCTCCCATATTGCAGAGTAAGTGAGGGTTAGACCAATAGTGTGCAACCTTTTTTCCTTCGCGACCCCCACGGGGATCACTGAATTTGGTGGAGCAAAAAAAAAAAAGAAGTGTAATTGTTGGGCTGCGGCCACTCTCCCACCGCCCCTCGCTGCATATACGTCAGACGCCAAGCTGAGAAGCTAGGAAAAGCGGCCAGCCGGATCCAAGCGCTGCGACCCCCCCCAGGAAGGCAGATGTGACACCCAAGGGGGTAGTGACCCACAGGTTGTACACCACTGAGTTAGACAAGCACCTGTTAGGGATAGTCTCAATAATATTAATTCCTGCTGTGACTGTAAGGTATTGGACAAGATCACCTCTCAAGTTTCCGTTCAGTCCTATGAGTTTGACACATTGATTCTGTGATGGTAGGTAGAAATAGACTTTAACATTTTAAACTTCCATTACATGCTTTCATTTTTTGTAACATTTATTCCTAATACATTTGATAGTGTGGTGCTGTAATAAGAGCAAAGGACTAACAAAGGTCAAGCTTACTTTGTTGCTTTATATTTTTTATCCTCATTTTCTTGATAAGTAAAAGCAAGGTGATTAACTATTTTAAATCTTCTTATGAGAGTAAGATTAAAATTTAACAGAATTTGGAGTCATTTGGGTCTGCTTTCCTGAAAGCCCATGTCACTTCTTTCTGTTAGCAAGAGATGAGGGCTGAGGTTCAGCACCAGGAAGCAGCAGAGACTGCAGTGTGAAGAATACTTGCAGCTGCTGCTGTTTTGATACACAAATAGCTGTCTGAAATGTGTAGTCAAGAAGAAGTCCATTACCAGGAGCAAGGGATCCATAGAGTAGGATGGTAAGATTGGAATAGCAGGTATCCCCATTCCACTCAAGAGGATCTGTCAGCATAGGCAAGAAACTAAGGAAGAATGTTTTATTCCCTTAAGTTAAACTAATAAACAACTGAGAAATGGTGAGGGATAGAGCTGCTAGTGAGCTCTACATTATCTTTTTCCCCTACAGGGAAGAGGAGTCATACCCAACCCTGAGAGAAGTCCTGGGTGAGGGCAGTGTTGCTACTTATTCTCTCACTTAACAAGCGATCAAAGGGAAGTCTAGGGCAGAGAGTCTTTTCTGTATAGTGCATAGCACAAGAAATCTTGATCTATTACTTGGATGTCTGGGCATGATGATAACAAAAATAATAAACCAGGGATAACTGGGAAGGTCTGAACGAAGCAGCAATGAAAGCTTCTTGTGTATTCTATATAGGTCCTCGTTAGGTTAGGAAAGTAAGATGTTTTTAGCAAAGTTGGTTTTAATGTCCCTTAGTGCTACTTGTTCCAGCACCGTCCCTGCTGCTAATGGCATCTTGGGAAAAGTTGGGAGCTTCTGGGGGGGAATAAGAACCTGGATGTTCTTCTCTCTATTACAACTATGTATATTTTACTCACATTTGTAATATGGTGAAGCAAACCACTGATTTCAGACTGACACTTACTTCAAAAAAATAATTGGTTTCAGTTAATGTTTAAAATGGTAGTTGCATGTTTTGTTTCTGTTGGGGTTAATAAGTATAGCTCTTTAATTGTGCCATATGGTGTTTCCTGTCTACTGAATTGTTCCAGACATTTATAAAACAGGAGTGTACTGTTTCCCTTTCCTAGAGTATCTTTATTAACTGCAGCAAAAATTGTTTATAGTATATTCAAATGCATATAGTCATTTAACTATTCTTGACAGAGTGTAGAAGAACTAGATGTGGATGATACAAACAGATTGGGTAGCCTTTTTGCTATACAGAGTCCAGTGTCAGTATACATCAGGCATTGTACTAGTCTTGAAGTTCAAATGTATCTTTGTGGAACATGGGCAAAACATTACCAGAATCTGAGTTTTAGTGTAGAACATCTGCTTACTTAATACTATTGACATTTTTCTTTCTGTTAGTGCTGAAAACTGGAAGTCCTGTTTCCAGGCTATTGTCATTTGTTGTATTGTTTTTTGACAGGAGAAGATATAAAAGAGATACTCTGATGGAGGAAGGTTATGCCAGTATCATGGTAATTACGGGGGATGTCAGTGTGTAGTTGGCTACACGATTAACTGATAAGCCTGGTCTTATCATTAATCCCATCAACTGTATACACTTCCTTCCCCCTTGCTACCTCTATCAGAGGCAGCAATGGGCGGGGAGGCAGGAGCTGTTGCCTGTGTGGAGCTGGCTTTTAAACCAACTCCCAACACGCACTGGATCCCACAGAGCCGCCTGCCTTCCCCACCCCCATGCTGCTGCCTCTGCTAGACAGGCAGCAGCGCAGAGGGTGAGGGGGGCAGACAGGAGCCGCTACATGTGGAAAGCTGGCTTTCAAGCCAGCTGCCAACGCAAATCGCATCTCGTGGAGCTGCTTCCCTCCCCCCATACTGCTGCCTCTCTCTCAGAGGTAGCAGCGCAGGGGTTGGGTGCAGGCGGGAGCCGATATGCGTGGGGAGCTGGCTTTTAAGCTGGCTCTCCATGCATACTGGCTCCATGAAGCTGCCTGCCCTCTCCCTTGCTGTCTCCCGCAGAGACAGCAGGGGGTGGGGCTGGGTAGAGGCAGGAGCTGGCTTAAGAGGTAACAGCAAGGGGAGGGGAAATGGAGAGCCAGCAACCTCTGTGGTGGGCCCAGGCTCACCGTGCACAGAGCCTGCTCCAGGAGATGTTGGTGCAGTCTCTGTCCGCAGGGAGCTTGCCTCCCCTCCCCCACGGACAGGGGCTGCTGCCACCCCACCCTGCTGCTGTTGTATCAGGGGCTCCCAGGGAGTGGGGCTGGGAGCACACTGGCTGCCACCCCTGCCCCCGGGGACCGTTGAACAGTCGTGTAACCTCTGAGATTTGATGCGGTTACACGATTATTAAATTAATTGATATCTAACATCCCTAATGTTAATTTCCCAACCTAGAACTAGGATAACAGTTTTCATTGTCATATTATTATTACCATTCAGGGAAGCGATGTAATTGAT
Source organism: Rafetus swinhoei (assembly GCA_019425775.1). NCBI lineage: Eukaryota > Metazoa > Chordata > Testudines > Trionychidae > Rafetus > Rafetus swinhoei. The sequence goes on from CM033424.1 coordinate 152,079,948, forward strand.
CAAAATACCCTATTTACATTGCATAGTAGTTAATGTTGAAGGGGTTCTTATACTCATTGGAATTTTCTACCCAGTTTCCATGGCGGTAAGGTAAGGCAAGGTTATTAATTAAATCCATAAACCACCTTATCTTATTTTTCACGATACAAAATCCTGTTTCCGTGGAAGGAGTGGAAACAACTCAAAAGCTGATGGCTGAGATTTCTGAAGCTCTTTTGTACCTTTGTCTTTTTCATGCCTGTTTTAATAGGAATGGATGTACCTAAGACACATATATGGGATAACTGCGTACCTTCTGTTGTGTATTGTTTATTTAAAATCTTGAACACCTAAGTTTTTAACTGTAAGCCTGTTGATGGGTTAATCTTGCTTTAATTTGCATTAGGAAATTTTGGTTTTATTTGAAACCTTTTCTCTTGTTTACTTTAAGAATCTGTCCCAATTGCAGCAATTGGAGGCCAGCAAATGGTGCAAACCTCAGCTATAGACAAGGAAAGTCACAATTTGTTTTGATGGTGTGTTGTAATTATCAATAGTATTTGAAATTATTAATATGTGAACCACTATTCCTTTATTAAATCTGAAAATTATATACAAGTGCTCTAAACATGCCTCAAAAGCCTAACCAATAAGCAATATATTACATCCACATAATAACAAAGTATTTATAAATATTTGACCAAGATATTTACAGATAGATTAAGCCAGGCTTGCTTAGACCCATGATGGTAGGTTTCAACTTGGTTAGGCAGGTATTAGGAAAGCACTCTTAAAGAGATGACTTTTTATATCCCTTTACCAAGAAGTGGTGTCATTGCCAATCACTAGCTTCAATTAAAAGTCAATCTTCAGTGATTCATCCTTATTTCCAGTTTTAATACATGTAAGATTTACAGCTGCTTTTCTTCCAGAGGCCTTTCCTCCTCTACTTTTTTGCTATCTAGCAGTTTTTCCATTGCCTGTGGGTTCACATAGCTTTACCACTGATGTGTGGGTTGTGGAAGAGCCATGCTGACTCATTTTAAGATGGACAGCCTCCCTGCTTTATTCCTTCTGGCCTTGTTGTTTGTTATTTTCAAGAGAGTTGGAACCTTTCTTGGCAACACATGAATATTTTCTTAACCAAATTAATTCTTTAGTTTTATACTTATTCTAATGGGGATCATCCTGGTTGCAGCTTGCACCCATGAAGCTTAAAGCTTTCATCGTCTGCACTTGTGGTTTGCATTGACGTATTTACATCTTGTCACCAATAGCTGGAATTGAAGTAAAATCTCACTGAAGAATGGGTCTTAGAATGAGTAATTTGGGTGAGAATTAGAGGAGTAATATTTCTGTCAGTACAGAAGTATACAGTTCTTCTTGGAGGAGTGTCCCCGTGGGTGCTCCACCTTAGGTGCTTTAGCGCCGCTGAGCCCGCGATTGGAGATTTGTGACAGCAGTGTCCATGGCCAGCCGTGTGCATGAGGAGCCAGTGTGTATTCTGAGGAGGCTATTGCACATACGCCCCCTCCCCCCAGTTAATTCTTAGCCTCCGCAAGCTTTGGTCGCAGATCAGCAGTCTCCCTTTACCTCATTCAGTACTTACCTAGCTGTAAATAAAGCTTCAGGGGGTAGCCGAGTTAGTCTGTACAGGGTAAACTTAAAAAAACAAACAGTGTGGTAGCACTTTAAAGACTCACAAAACATGTAGATGGTATCATGAGCTTTCGTGGGCACAGTCCAGTTCTTCAGATGACCAGAGTGTTGGATGTCCAGGACCAAAATAGTTTACCTCAGAAACCATTTCTATTCTGTATTGTTGAACTCTTATTAGGTTTTTAATAATAGTTTAAAATAAAAAAAGTGGCTCTCTGCTGGATAAGCGCTTAAAAGTGCATACCAGCCTCACGCTAACTACCGGCTCTCCAGGATATACCTGGTTTGCCCAGATTCGAGAGGTGTACGGGCTGCAGATTATGTATCTCAATCTCAGACGGGCATGAGCAGTGTGTTTGTTGTCTCAGGGAGCAGCACGTCACAGAGAACTGCCCACATTGCCAGAAACTGACAACCCTATCCAGAAGATTGAGAGCTTCAATTAAAAATGCTTCAAATGGAGAAAAAGTCTTGGTCACCTACTGACCCTGAGTAATCCGCTCTTCCCAGATAGAAATCACCTGGGACAGGATTGGAAAGAGCGGCTCCCACCAGGTTGAGCTCAAAGGACTGGGAGAAGAGTAACCCTAAGAAAAGGTCTTACTCCTCCTCAGGAACTGTCTCTCCACTAAGGAAACACTCTCTCCATACAAATGCTGCACCCCAACCCCCACCACAAAAACGGTCGGACAAGCAGCGTGCCAATAGAACCGACAAGGAGTTAAGCTGGGACCCCAAGCACACACAATGTGCCTCAGATAAATCACTGACAGAGGCAAAGCCTCCTCGTCGGCACCGATCCAAAAGTCCGTGCCACCACCCGTGGCTCGAAATAAACTGCGCTCACACATGGCACCAAGCATGAGCGCTTTATCTGAGGCGGCACCAGAGAAGCACTTGGCACTGACCTCATGCACAAAGCAGCCGACGTTTCAATTAATGCCGCTGCACACCCCGCACGCCTTACTCCCTCCGCTACTATCCGCTCCCCCACTGATACTGCTGTTCACAATGGCAGCAGAACTATCAGTCCAGTCGGTACCCAGAGATGCTTCTGTTTGGTATGGCTGGCACCCCGAACACCTCAAGGTATACTCTCTCAGCCACTCCAGCTAGTTCAGCGGCAGTGATGTTTAGTGACGAGGACGATGAGGTATCCAAACCGTCACACTGACTGACACACTACTCTTATAAGTCTCAACAACAAACTCAACAATGGCAGCCTCCACAGTGGTTTCCACCAGCTACCATGCCTAACTGGACATACTGGAACCCTTGAGCGGCTTATAGACAGCAACAACTTACAAGCCAAAACACTCACCTGTGACACTGCGGTCCCATGCACCAACAATGCAGTCCTTAGAGCAATACAGCAGAGGAGCAGGATGTGGATATCTCTGGGGAAAGTCACAGTTGACCCTCTTCCCCACCCACACATACTTCAGCCACACTGCCTGACAACACTATCATGCTCTGCCATCAACCACAGGGGATGATTTTAAGTTGTTCCAGGAACTTTTCAAGAGTGGTAGACACCCTAGAGATTGCCATGTCAGATACACCGCAGACGCAACACAAGCTCACAAACATTCTGCACGCAGCCAAAACTGGCCATCCCTATGAACCCACAAAGAATATATGGCACACTCTAGCCACAATCTCACCAACATCCAAATGAGCAGACAGAAAATACTATGTAGCGCCCCAGGAAGCAGAATTCCTGTTTTCCCACCTAACACTAAACTCTCTGGTCATAGAAGCAGTGAATCAAAGAGGGAAACAACAAAATACATGTACAGTTCTCTGTGATAGGGATTGGAAGAGGCTGGATACAATGGGGAAAAAGGTTTATTTGTCAGCAAGCCTTCAGATCAGAATAGCTAACTACATGGCATTACTAGCAAAATATACACACCACATTTTTGATCAGCTAACATACTTTATTGGCTCTCTCCCAGATAGCAAAAGGGAACAGTTCAAAGTAAATACCAAGGAGGGTACACTAATAGCTTGTACAGCTCTACAGGCTGCCCTGGACTCAGTGGACAAACCAGCCAGATATCCCGCCTTGTCTGTGATAATGATGAGAGTTTCTTGGCTTCAGCTCCTGAGGTTTCGGAAAGAGGTTCAATCCACATTCAAGGGTACAAAGCTCTTTGCGGAGTCCACAAACACGTTTCTCCATACCCTGAAGGACTCTAAGGCCACACTCAGGATGCTGGGCATCCAGGTACCTGTTCTAAGAAGAAAATAAAACAGATCATTTTTTTTTATGCAGATCTACATTGTTCAACCAGCAATGATGACAGTACAACAACAGACACTGTCCATGGCAAAACAGACATAGACAGGCTTCTAATCAGTCCTCCACTCGACAGCCATTAACATCCAGACAACAGTTTTGAAGTTCTGGTTGAGGGTCCAACAATCCCGAAATTTCCAAGGCAGCAATCCGAGCCATCCACACTATTTGGCAACAGACTAGCTGAGTTTTATCCAGCATGGTGTGCTATCACCACTGACAAATGTGTGCTGGAAATTGAGAACCGTCTACTGCATTCCATTTATAGTTGTCCCCCCCACTCCACCTGCCTTGCCAGTCCCTTTTCAGGGACCCCTCTTGTGAGAACTTGCTCGTACAAGAGGTGGAACACCTTTTAACGCTAGGCGCTATAGAAGAAGTACCAAAGCAACACCAGGGCAAAGGTTTTTACTCCCACTATTTCCTCATCACCAAGAAGTCGAGGGGCTGGAGACCTACCTCTTGTCAGATACCAACACTTCAAGATGGTTACTCTGGCTACCATTATGTCTGCCTTGGAAAAACGACTATGGTTGTCGACCTCCAGGATGCTTATTTCCACATATCAGTACACCCATCACACAGGAGAGTCCTCCATTTTACAGTAAAGGACAGACACTTCCAATACGGAGTGCTACCATTTGGACTCTCGAAAGCCCCACGAGTATTCTCAAAAGTACCCGCAGTAGTAGCCGCACACTTGCACAAAAACCACATTACGATATTCCCTTACCTGGACGACTGTCTAGTAACGAGCACTACACAACAGAAAACACAACAGGTGGTCTTAGCAATCAGAATACTCTTCGACACACACAGGCTACAGATAAACACAGCAAAGTGCACTTTGACCCCTCTCAAACTCTGGAATTCAGAGGGGCACATCTACACTGTGCAAAGGCCAGGGCCTGCCTACCACACCACAGATGCCTCTCAATCAAGCTCTTGATAGAAAAAGCACAGACAAGCCTGTGTATAACAGCACGATTATGCCTACAAATGCTGGGGCATGTGGCAGCGGCCATGTTCATAGTACCCCATGCTTTACTATGGGGGTACGTCTAGACTACAGGCTTTTTTTCGACAAAGGCTTTGTCTACAGATACTGTCGACACAGCCTCTGTCGAAAAAAAGCGTCTAGATTACAACCAGTACTGTTGACAAAGCAAGCAGCTTTTTTGACAGAGTCTAGACGCTCTCTTTCGAAAAAGCACAGTTTGCATGCAATAGCGCCTTTTTTCAACAGAGTACTATCGAGAAAAAGCGTTATTCCTTGTAGAGTAAGGTTTACTGCTGTCGACAGAACGCGGTAGTAGTTTTGTCGACAAAAGCCCACTTTTGTCAACAAAACCCTGTAGTCTAGACACACCCTGGATGTGACCATTACAAGCCTGGCTATGCACAATCTAATAGCCTTGCATTCATCCTTTGAACAAACATCTCACCATGTCTAACAAGATAAAATCCTCCCTCATAATATATGCGTAGGAGTCCCCTTCCAACAGAATTCGCCATTAGTAACAATCACGAAAGATGCCTCGCTTCTAGCTTGGGGTGCCCATCTACATCCCAAGGTTGTACAGGGTCAGCGGACCCACAACGAGATCAAGTACCACATAAACCTGCTAGAACTAATTGCGTTAAGGAATTCTTGCATACACTTTCTTCCATTGGTTCAGAAAGGAATAGTGCAAGTACTAACAGACAACATCTCCACGATGTATTACATCGACAGATAGGGAGGAGCACGCTCACACCATTTATGCCAGGAGGCCATCCATCTCTGGGAATGGTGTATCCCACGAATTATACACCTTGTCGCAACATACCTCCCAGGCAAGGACAATCCACTAGCAGATAATCTGAGCAGACAATTCCCACCAAGCCACGATTGGGGGATAAGCCAATTAATGCTCACATGCCTCTTCAAGAAGTGGGGCTTCCCAATCGTGGATCTGTTCGCTACACACAGAAATGCCCGTTGCCCAAAGTGCACTCCAGAGCAGGCATAGGCCTCCTTTCCCTTTGAGATGCTTTTAGTATAGAATGGAACATACACCTGGCATATGCATTTCCATCATTTTCCCCTTATACAATAGGTGATCCTCAAGATCAGACATGACAGAGCCAGAGTAATACTAATAGCACCCAAATGGCCCAGACAAACCTGGTACCCGTACCTTTTACAGATGAGTGATCAGCTACCACATCAGTTCCCATCAGTCATGTCTTTGCTCACACAGCGAAATGGTCAGATGCCCCATCCAGCCATCCACAAGTTACACTTCCAGGTGTAGATGCTAGTTGGTTAAACGCCGTGGAAAAGACCTTCCCGGAATCAGTGGAGCTCATCCTCACAAATTCCAAAAGACCTACAACAAGACATATATTCAAAAATGGGGAAGGTTCCCGACCTGGTGTACAACCCACATCTATGAACCTCTCCACATGAGATATTGCAGATTTTACAGTATTTATTAGAACTGCACAACACTGGCCTTTTCCTGAGCTCCATTAGGGTACACCTTGCTTCTATCTCCAATCTTCACGCCCCCATACAAGGACACTCGATCTTCACTCACCCTCCTGTCAAACATTTTATACGGGGTCTCCACAACATGTTTCCTTCATACAAGGACCTGATCCCAGCATGGGACCTGAACCTTGTGCTGAAGGTCTTTATGGGTAAACACTTTGAGCCTCTCACCACCTGTTCTCTACTACATTTATCAATGAAAGTGGCTTTCCTTGTAGCTATCACCTCTGTCAGACGGGTTGGTGAAATAGCAGCTTTAATGGCGGATCCCCCGTACACAATATTCCATAAGGACAAGATGATTGTTCAGACTCATCGCACATTCCTACCAAAAGTACTTAACTCGTTCCAGTGCAATGAACCCATACATTTACCTGTCCTTTTCCCTAAGTCACACAAGGACAACAATGAAGTAGCTCTCCATACCCTGGAAGTCTGCAGAGTACTTGCATTCTATCTACAACTAACAAAGCCTTTTCAAAAAACCCCTTGGTTGTTCGTTTAATCTACAGAGAGGTCACAGGGATTGCCTATATCAAAACAAAGACTATCTAGTTGCATTAAACTAGCATATGCTTTAGCCCAGAGAGAGCGACCACCCACTATGTGGTCTCACTTGACAAGGAAAATGGCAGCCACAACGGCATTCCTATAGGGTTTTCCCACAGAACACCTCTGCAGAGCTGCCACGTGGGCATCAACACATACCTTCATGCAGCACTATGTGCTCCAGCCATTTGCTGAGTCAGAAACAAGATTTGGCCACACAATTCTCTGTCACACAGGCTCAGCAGCTGAAGCTCCCACCTCCTACTACGAATCTTGTTTTGTAATCACCTAAGGTGAAACACCCATGGGGACACTCCTCGAAGAAGAAGGGAAGGTTACTCATATATGCGGTAACTGGAGTTCTTCAAGATAGTTGTCCCCGTGGGTGCTCCACCATCCATCCTCCTCCCCTCTATTTTGGAATAGAATGCGTCAGGAGGGGGGGCGGGGCATGGCTTCGCATGCGCAATAGCCTCCTCAGAACATACGTTGGCTCCTCACGCACGTGACCGGCTATGGACACTGCTGTCACAAATCTCCGATTGTGGGCTCAGTGGCGCTGAAAAACCTAAGGTGGAGCACCCATGAGGATAACCATCTCGAAGAACTCCAGTTACTGCACAGGTGAGTGACCTTCCCTTCCTTTTCAGAAAAGGGCTTAGCATCTCTTCTGTAGTTTGACTGACTCGTTACAGATAGCATATATAAATAAGTTTTGATTCAAGGAGCTCTTGATCTGTACAGCATGCATATTAATGTTTCCATGAATTTTATATTCCTTTTCATAATATTTCTCATTGGCTGTGAATGTAGTAATACTTATAGGATAATAAAATGAATGTATATCACAAAAGATAACAAAGGACACGAATATGTCTGAAACTGTATCTTTGGTCAAAGTTGGATTTCAATAAACTAGTGTCTGAGATGTTGGTTCCTGATATCGCAATAATGTTCCACTGTATTTAGAAAAGAACTTTCACAAGTGTTGCACTGATTTTTAAAAATTTGGCCTGTTATTGTTAATCTGTAACTACTAAAGACAAAGGGATGCTAATTTAAAGAAGTATTGAGACAACTATAATTATGCTAGCAAAATATGCTTGTGAAGTTTATATGCATTCACTGCATTTCTCTTTCTAAATATTATGCATATTTAGGCTTGAAATGATTAAATTATAGAAAAATGTCAATAAATATTGATTTCACCATACATAATCAAACAGAAAAATATTTCCATACATAATCAATTTACAGTTAGGCAAAGTAAAAAAAAAATATTGCTTTAAGTTATTAGTATTTGATTTAGGGATATTTGCTTTGTATATTCTGACATGTAATGATGAATTGCATTTTAATCATTATTAAGTTTTCCTTTTTTGATTCTGTGTTTGCCATAATTAAATAATTAGTCTTATCTCTGCATAATTTCCCACAATTGTGTAAATGTAAATAGATAAAAGTAGGAAAAAAGCTTTGATGTATTGGTATCTATTATAATTATAAGTATTTTAAAATTTGAATTCTGCCACCCTTTTGCATTTTTCTGATAAATCCTGATGTATTGCATTACAGATTTCACTATTTCCTGCTGTAGTTTACCTTTGGGTGTGGAATTATTTAATTTTCATTCTGTGGATGACTTTGTCTGCCTTCATTTCTAGTCACACTATTACTGCATTCTTCAATAATCTTCCACTGTCTTCTTGTCTTTTTTTCCCCTCTGCTCCGTCTTCCTTCCCTCTCCTCCCTCCACAAGCTGTGGCACTGGCTTAATAAGAAGGTAAATGAAGTGATTGTGATTCCAACTAAATTATTGTGTCCTTTTTGCAGCATGAACATTTTTAATATGCTTTTCTCTGTAGTTCTCTCTTCCAGTTGTTGCCATTCCCTCCTCACATCTAAGCTACTGGAGGTCATATAATGCCATCTGATCTAGCTCTTTTAAATAAAATGAAAGCATTTAGTTAAATGCCTTGTATAGCAGGATAGTGTGTTAGGGTTTTTCTTTTGTGGACTTGGGTTCCAATAATTTTTCTTAAATCTTAAAATTTGATCTCTGCCTAATCCCCATCTGTGCATCACAAAGCCAATGAATAATTTGACTTCGTAAGCATTTTTTTTCAGTGGTATATAAAGGTGTTTACAAATTTACAGGGGTAAGTTGAGAAAGATTTGAGTGGACATTTACATATTTCCTGCAATATGACTGACTCTGATCAATGTTATTAGGCTTTTACTTTCAGAATGTGAGAATGTGGTGCTTTTTAATTAATTCTCACATTCTTTTTCAGAGGGACTAATAAAAAACAAAATTACTCAGAATGGAATGGTTGCTAAAGGAAATGAGGAACACCTAAGGCAGCAAGTAGGAGGGAAGACTGTCCAAAACAGTTACTGTAGTTAAAAGAAAATAATTTCCCTTCTGTGAAGTTCATAGGAAAAAAAATAGCCATGCAATCTAGATGATACACAATCTCATCCTTAACTCATCCTGTGTTGCTGAGGTACATCAGTGTACTTATTTCAGTTCTAAACAGGATGAGGCTACTGGGGATGTTAAATTTCAACTAATCAGGTAATCAAGTAGTCGATTGATGGCTCTTGCTACATTTAAAAGGCAGAAGTGCAGCGGTCAGGACCCAGCGTGAGTGGGGACTGGTTCAGTCCCTGCTTGTGCTGTTTTCCCACTGCGTCCCTACCTCCCTTGTCCCCCCTTCCTCGAGATGGTGCTGGGGGGAACCAGCTTTTAAGCCAGCTCCCCCCCAGCATTGGCTCCTGCTCCCCTGCTTGCTGCCTCTGATACAAGGGGGGAAGCGACTAGTTGGGTAGTGGCTTGACTGCCCGTATGCTTATCAGGTAGTCGACTAGTCGCTAACATCCCTAGAAGCTACTACACTCCTGCAAATTGCAGCTTTCATTGTCCATAGTAAGAACTTCTAGCCACTGCAGATGCACTAATGTAATGTGGGCAAATTCTCATTTTTGACAAAGCCTTAGGACAGGTCTGCACAACAGCCGAAGTTCAGTTTAAGGCATGCTATTTGAGCTGAATAAATAACATAGCTGTGGTTAATATACCTTAAATTGAGCTTTGGTGCTCTCCTCACAGCAGGCAGAATGCATTCCAATTGACTTCCCTAACTCCTCCTGACAGCAAGGAGTACTGGCACCAACAGGAGTGCCTTCAGCATTGGATTTAGCAGGTCTATGCTAGACATGCTAAATTGAACACCAGAAGATTGACTCCCGCAGTGTTGATCTTTCTGCAAGTATAGATGTGTCCTTAGACTCTGGCAGATCATACTAGCTTCACAAGAGAGCTGAAGAAGAATGCTAGTGGAACTTGTATGAAAATCAAGGTGGGAGATCTTGCATCAAAAGTACAGTATTAAAATACAAATTTCAAACATAAATTCCCCAACAGGAAAGGCATTCAGATACACTAATGGTTGTATATGGGTGGCATGCAGCCTGTGGTCCAGAGAACGTACACAGCTCATTGGGGAAAGCTGCCTGCAAGTTGTTTACCTCGCATCTGCAGGTATGGCTGTCCCCAGCGTTCATTGCCTTGGTTTGCCGTTCATGGCCAATGGGAGCTGTGAGAAGCGGTATGGGCCACAAGGACTTGTTTCCTGCAGCTCCTATTGGCTACAGTTCTCTGCTCCTGGCCAATGAGAGCTGCAGATGGTCGTATCTGCTGATTCAATTTAGCGACACGCTGGTGGCTTAACCTGACAAGATGTGTGCGGGCTGCAGGTTGCCTATTACTGTTGTAGATACATACGGATTTAAATTAGTAAATGTTCAAACACAATATAAAGGGCAGGAAGTTAAAGGTTAAATCTTAAAAAACATAAAAAAAACCCCCAAAAGCAAAACCAAATAACTGGAAATGAGCTACATTTCTACCTCTATTGCCATTTATATCCGTACTGGTGAGAGAATCCAATTAGCTGCCACTGCATAGAAACTAGATGTTGTCTGTATGAAGTATAGTTTCTTTGATCAGGTACATAATGTACAGCTGCCCTTGTGGACCATAGTGTGGAGTATACACCCGGAATGTGGTGGCTCTGGCCCATGAGGAAGGATGAAAGGAATACAGTTGTAGAATTAGTCCAGAGTGAAGCTGGGGATGGAGGAGGAGATATAAAGGTGTTTTCTAAACAGTCTTGGTAACAAATAGAGTTGTCAATTAATCTGCATTAACTCACATGATTAACTAAAAAAAAATCACAATTGCAGCTTTAATTGCACTGTTAAACAATAGAATTAAGTTGAAATTTATTAAATATTTAGATGTTTTTTACCTTTTCAAATATATTGATTTCAGTCAAAATACCAAGTTTATAGTGATTACTTTGTTGTTTTTGTTTGCAAATATTTGCACTGTAAAAACGATAGAAATGTTTTTCAGTTCACTTTGTACAAGTACTGTAATGTGATCTCTTTATCATAAAAGTGCAACTGACAAATGTAGGTTTTTTAATTAAATAACTGCACTCAGAAACAGTGTAAAACTTTAGAGCCTACAAGTCTACTCAGTCTTACTTCTCGTTCAGCCAATCACTCAGAAAATTTCTTGGGTTACAATTTGCAGGCAATAATGCTGCCCGTTTCTTGCTTTACAGTGTAACCTCAAAGTGAGAACAGGCATTCACATGGCACTAATATAATGGGTCTTGCAAGACATTTACATGTCACATGAGCTATAGATTCTTATGTCCCTTTATACTTTTAACTACCATTTCAGAAACATGCTTCCATGTTGATGATGGGTTCTGCTCAATAATCATGCAAAGTCTTATGGAACAACACATGTTCATTTTCATCATGTGAGTCAGCTGCCACCAGCGAAAGTTGATTTTTTTTTTTTTTTTTTTTTTGTGTGTGTGTGTGTGTGGTTCAGGATTTGTAGTTTCTGCATCAGTGTTGCTTTTTTAAGGCTTTTAGACCGGGGTGGGCAATAATTTTTGAAAGGGGGGCCACTTTGCGAATTTCTGAAGCGATTACGGGCTGGCCTGAAAGGGGTGGGGCCTCGAGGGCAAGGGGTGGGGCCAAGAAACTTCACTGCTCACAGATCCTGATTGGCTTGGGGCTGGGGGAGCATGTGAAATCTTAGCCTCTCAGTAGCCTCTCCGCCTGCCCTGCCAGGGGCACAAAGTGCCTAGAAAGAATATCCAGCTGTTCTGAACAGCTGGCAGTTCCCTCTGGTGCTGCATACCCCTGGTGGCGGGAGGAGACTTCATACACTCTCCCTTCCCCCAGGTCTCAATTGACCTGGGAGTGGCAGAGCAGCCGCAAGCCAGTAGCCCTTTCAATTGCTGTTGTTTAAAGGGTACTCAACTCTGGCTCCAGGAGCTGTGAGCCCTTTAAATAGCAGCAATTGAAAGGGCTTGCACCTCTCCCAGCGGCTCCCAGGCCATGCATTAGTGGCAGAGCCGGGAGCTGCCACGGGCCGGATTAAAGTGTTGTGACACTGTGATGCTGCTGCCAAAAAAGCAAACATAATTCTGGAACGTATTAACAGGAGTGTTGTCAGCAAGATACAAGAAGCATTTCTTCTGCTCTGCTCAGGCATCAACTGGAGTATGGTGTCCAGTTCTGGACACCACATTTCAGGAAAGATGTGGAGAGAAGATTAATGAATAAGGTCTAGAAAACATGACCTGTGATGGAAGACTGAAATAAATGAGTTTGTTTAATCTGAAAAAGAAGACTGAAAGACATGACAGATTTCAAATACCTAAAAGATTGTTACAAAGAAGAAGGTGTAAGATTACTTTTCTTAACCTCTTAAAATAGGACAAGAAGCAATGAGCTTAAATTAAATCAAATGGAGGTTTAGGTTAGACATTAGTCAGGAAGTTTTTCCTATCAGGGTGTTTCAGCACTGGAATGAATTGCCTAGAAAAGTTGTGAAATCTCCATCATTGGAGATTATTGTTTTTAAGAGGAGGTTAGACAAACATCTGTCAGGGATAGAGGGTGTTTGGTCCTGCTATGAGCACAAGGGACTGGACCTGATGACCTCTGAAGGTTCTTTCCAGTACTAGTATTCTGTGATTAAGAGCTTTCTATCAGGGGCTGCTTTTAAACAGGGAATTGGGTGAGTAAAAATTACATCTTAATATTACTTACTGAGTCCAAGGCATTGAGGATATTTCAGTAGGCTAGCAAGACTTGTTGTGTATGGCACTGTTTATGGAGTGAATTTTAAAAATACCATTCATATTTGGTAAAATCAGTGACTCCTGCGCTGGTGTTGGGCAGCTCCCTAGCTTGTACTCATCTGCACTTTTTTACCCTAACCCTGATATCAGAGTAACTGACCTCACTGCATCACTGGTGATAAATTTGTTTTTAACAGTCCTAAAATAATTAAAGATTAATTCCTTACCAGAAAATATATCCAACCTGATTTATTACTTTATTTTAGGGGAACAAATTAAAATACACTGAAACAAAAGTGTCTGCATAAAAGTAAGATACTCAAACTGTATTTTATCACAAATATTTTTCAGATGTCTATATATACACTTTACGTGTGTGTGTGTGTGTGTGTGTGTGTATATATAGTGTAATATTGAAAAACATTTTATGAAATCAGCGCTCTCTCTCTCTCTGTGTGTGTGTGTGTGTGTGTGTGTGTGTGTGTGTATATATAGGTGTTATTTTAAGATGCATTGACTTGATGTAAATTTTTCATGATGTTCAGTGCTGTATAAAATATAGAAGGCATAATCACTCTCCTAATTACAATACATTTAAATATGCTTTTTCAAAGTTTGTTTCTAATACAAACTGTAGCTTTAAAAAACCCCATAGTTAGTGTTCATCCCAATTACTTGTTTTCCAAATGATTTTCCCCATGAACTCTTGAATGCTTGTACTTTGATTCTGCTTTTAGTTTTTAGGCATAATTCAGTTGTTAATTTAGGTTTATTTTTGAAATGTAAAGATAAGTTTCTACGCTTTCCTTCAAAACTCTGACATTTTAAGATAGTTTCCACTGATAGTTTCCAATGACTGACTGCATCTTAGAAATCCATATATTTTTAAAGAGTGAATGACCTTCTGTAGCTTAGCAATCTGGTTTCGTTCTATTCCTTGATTTAGATGCTTTGGCAACATCTGCTTCTAGCTATTGACTAACAATTAAATTAGAAGCTAACATTTTACAATACTGGAATAGCTGCTGACTAATTTTTAGACTATGTTTTTGTGTGCATGTAATGTATTTTAGGAAAGTCTATAAGAATGAACTACAGAAATATGCACCAGATTCAGTGGTAAATTTGAGCAGGTGTAATTTATACTTATTTTTTCCACTCCTTCAGAATGTAAATTGAACCAACTGTGAGTTTGAGTTTATTTTTTAAATGGGCCATTACAGTCAAGCATGTATAGGAGCTGCTGGGTGCACAGCATTTTTGAAAACTCAGACACTTACTAGATGACTAAACATGTATTTATCAGCCTTTTTTTAGGCACCCAGGATTTGAAAGTCTTTAAGACTCCCTTAATCTCTCACTTGTTTACAAGGACGTAACCTGTGCCCGCTATTTCATTCTTTGAGTTCACCTACTGAGAGAGAGAATCTAAGGCTGTGTTACTTGTATTTTGAGGGGCCAGATGAAGGGGGTATATCAAAAGTTAAGAGGAGGCTATAAGTGAATTAATAATAGGGAGATCATGCTTTCATTTACACCTTATTACACCCTTATTCTCTTCCCTTTTCAGCCTTTCCGTATGGACTACCTGCAAGTAGCATAAAATCAGCCTCTTAGAACTTACCTATAGTAAGGACATGGATGACACTACTGGTTCAGTGACTCCAGTGAGAGTCCTACTTTCCAAGACTCTAAAGAGTTCCAGATCAAGCCAGCAGTTTAAACAACAGTAACACACTAAGCTACTAGATTAATCTATGCTGAAACATTATCATCACTGGTACTGTTCGATCAGTGCTGACTTTGATGGAAATTGCTCATACAGTTCCCTAATGCAGATATGGCCATGGACTGAATAGCCAGTGGGACAGGTTCAGAGGTGATATGTAAACTTATTAAATGGATGTCTATTTTTCACAGACTGATTCTAATTTTAGCATACCTGTTGATGCTTGAAATAAAAGCTAAATTACATTAGTTTCACTTGTCTCTGAATTTGGCCCTCTGAATAGAATCCACAACTTTTTTTTGTAGCCTAAGAAAGAAATAATAAGGCAAGTTACAGACATTCAGGTGAACATTTATTTATAACACAATATTTTAAGGTATTATATTTTTTTTTATTTTCTGTCACTGTGTGATGAAAATCCTTAGTGTATAAAAACTTGGGAAGGGCAAAACTGAAACAGAATTTTCTGTAGTTTCCTAGGGTATATCTACACTGCGGAGCTATTTCGGGGTACTGGAAGTACCCCAAAATAGCTATTCCACGTCTACTGAAGCAACCCATCATTTCAAAATAGATAATTCTGACATCCTAAAATCCACGAAGGTTAAGGGGAATTTCAGAATAGAAATTTGTTGCTGTGTAGATAGTGCCAAATTACGAAATAAGCTATTTTGAAATAGCATCAAAATAAGCTATGTAATTTGCGTAGCTTATTTCAAGTTAAGAGTGTTGTGTAAAGGCACCTAGAGAGTAAATAGTTCAGAGTTCAAGCTGGTGGGAATTTTTCAAATAACTACCTTGCAGTCAGCTGATCTCTCCACCAATAGCAACTAGAAAATTTAATGGTCACTGAAGCGTTTCAGGATATGGTGACAAACAATGAAAATTTCCATGTTCTCTCTAAGAATTTTGCTGGGTACTGCAGGTTTTTTGAGATTCCTTTCTGCAGAATATAGTATAATGCAAGTTTCATTGCAGGAATTTGCAGAGCTCAACGATTACTTCTCCAAAGAGAGTATCACTTTCACTAGCCTCCACACTGTATTCTGAATGGTTTCTTTAAAATGCTGACTTTATGCCTTGAGACAATGCATGTTAAACAAGAAGTCATTTGTAATGGAGTCTCTGGGTAAAATCATCAATGTATATTAGGTGTTCATATGTGAGATATAATTATGAGATTTAACTACTATAGCTCTCAGTAATTTATCAATAAACCAACTTAATATGCAGGGATAAGGACAATAATAGAGAAATAACTCCTATTACTGGAATGTTTGGTATTACATGACACCAAGGAAAAGAATAGCCACTAAAATTATCAGCACAACCACTGAATATATAACCATTTCTCATTTGAAAATATCTAACTGTTTGCAAATTGCCCTTGAACTCAGGTCTATTTTAAAGTAAACGTTTAGAGCACAGCTCGATTTCCCATGCTAATTTATTTTACTCAAGTGCTTTTTCAGAGCCACAAGAAATAGAAAAAATAATTTTCCTACAGTGAGGTTGAGCAATTTTTATTTAATCAGACTCCTTTCATATTGTTCACTCTTTTCTAAAGTGCTTTCTATACAGCCATGTAGTTAAGATTTTTCCTTCTTTGAATGACACTAACACAATTTCATGAAGCTGAAGTGGTGTGATTATGGGTTTGGTTTGGTTGTAAGGGTACGTCTACACTACAGCGTTAATTCGAGCTGACTTAATTCAAAATAGTTAATTTGAATTAAGCGAATTCAAATTAACGCATCTACACACAAAACCTATTTCGAAATAGTGTTTTGCTATTTCGAAATAGCGCGTGCACACTGAGTGGACCCTGAACCGAAGTTAAGGCTGGCTGGAACCAGAGCCGGCAGGGCATCAGGTTAGGACTTAGTGTGTGGGGCTGCTGCCTGAGGCTAACTGAACTCCGTGCTTAGAGACCCTACCCCCACCCCAGACAGACAGTTCTCAGGGTTCCCCGCTTGCTTGTCTACCTCGATGAGGGACAGCAAAGCAGTCCTGTCTTGGAGTGCCCTGAGCACCTGCACTCAGGACACCACAGCACTCGGCCACATGGAGCCAGAGCTGCCCCTGGGCATGCTGGTGCATCTCGTGGGGTCGTTGCCATCAGCCCGGCTGCACTTGCTGCAGGCTGCCATCCGGGAGGTCCATCAGGGGGCTGTCAGGATCCAGGAGGCCCTGCGGGAGAGCGTCCACCCCAAGGAGCCCTCAGAGCCACCCCGATTCTCCCCACCGGGGGCTCATGCGCCATTCCTCCCTCACGTCCTTCCACTCACCCTTCCCTAGCCCCCCTTCCTGATGTCAAACAAAAGACATGTATGTTCAGAAATAGAAACTGGGTTTATTGAACAAAACTGGGGATGAACCTCTGGGGAGACTGGGAAAAGGAGGTGGGAGAGGGGAAGGGGAAACCTGGGAGGAGGGAGCTGGAAGAGGGAAGCAAGGGGAAGAAGGGGAAGGGGAAGCTCAGGGCCCTGGGTTGGGGTCTCTCCGGACCAACTTGATTGTCATGCAAACCTGCTCCTGGGTTCGCATGTGGCCTTTGGTGGCCAGGCTGGCAGCTATCCTGCCATAGACGGCCGCATTCCTCCATCTAGTGCAGAGATCATGGATGTTGGGGGCATCCCCTGCAAACCTGAATAAGGTCCATGATCTCCACCCTGGACCAGGAAGGTGCCCACCTTCTCCAGCCCCTGTCAGGCTCCTGGGAGCTGGCAGACTGCTCCTGGGGAGCGGTGGAGGGCTGGCTGCCAGTGACTTGCTGGCTCATGTTTTGGGGCCACTGGGTCAGGGGCCCCGGTGGCCACTGGTGGCTCTGGGCTGGCAGGCTTGGCGCTGGCACAGGCACTGTGGCCAGAGTCTACCCTTTTAATGCCTCCGGGGATGGGGGAGAGGAGAGTAAGTTTTCCTGGTTGTGCCCAGAGTGGCCACCAGGCTCCCTGGGAAGGGCTGGAGGCCCCCTATTTCAAATTAAGTGTCTACACAGCACTTAATTCGAAACAGCTATTTCGAATTTGGTGTTGCTCCTCGTAGAATGAGGTTTACCAAATTTGAATTAAGTGCTCCGCTATTTCGAATTAATTTCGAAATAGCGGTTTGTATGTATAGACGCTATTAAAGTTCATTCGAAATAACAGCTGTTATTTCAAATTAACTTTGCAGTGTAGACATACCCTAAGTGTGTTTGTATGTATGTTCAGGCCACCTGCACTGAGCTCAGGTAATGCTTGAGGATGCTTAGCAGCATTTAAAAAATTGGGTTACTTATGTAGCTATTGCATAGAGTCTTAGATGATTAACTTCAGCCACCCAAATTTGAAAATTATGGTTGTATAGCCCACATGGGTAATTTCCCAAGTTTCGGGCAGATTATTGTGACCCTAAGTTTCTCTAGTACTCGAAGAAAAAAACTAAACCAGAATCTGAGTTGAGAATTAAAATGAGAGCTATTTTCTTTGGATCAGATAACAAAATAATTTAAAATGTATATTTGCTTTCTGAGAGCTTGCTGTGTGATTCACAATAATGTTTAAATTTAATTTGTGAAATCATTTGCATTATAACATTTTCCTTAGTTGTCATGCTGTTTATTGCTTATTAATTGTTTGTATCTATGCTTGGGCATAAATAATACTTGCTTACGGCCTGACTTTTCAGTCTTTTTGTAAAGAAACCTCCTATGAAATCCAGGATTGTCATATTGGGCAAGTATCATTTGAATAACAAACTGATTTTTATATGCCATAATTTGTTTTTGTTTTTCTGCACAGATGATCGTGTGGTTGGAGAAAATGCTTGATAAAATAATTAGCATTTTCATAATATTTTTGCTAGTGATAGGAACCCTTCTCCTAGCCCTGCTCCTTACGGCAAAGGTACAGTATATCAAGAAACATCAAATTGTTCTTTTAATCCCCTTTTTAAGTGAAAATATTACTGATGTTTATGTAGCACTAAAAAGCAAGAAGGCTTTTTTGAAATATTTGGTAATCAAATGTTCTTCAGTCTATCCTATTAATAATATGTATAGATGAAGAAAAAATATTTGTATATGCAAAATGTGTCACCCTAGTAAACTGTGTAGTTAGAGAATTGTGAGCCATGTTATAATTTTAAAATAGTAGCACTAGAATTATTTTGCAATCTGTTATAACTGCTTGGTTTCAGTGAGGAAGGAAGATATCTTCAGATTCCTTTGCATCAGCATTTTTTGTGTAAAATTATTATGGTAGAATATTACTACTGTGAAACTACTTTCCATACTTTTATCTGAAGGATGATATTCAAATGCATTGAAGATCATTTTCAGCATAAATCTGTAGAAGTATGGGAAGAGCATACATTTCTATATAAGACCTTCTGCATCTCTCACTTGTAAATATTTGTGAGGTGTGTCGGTACCCGTATCCATTTTGATCTTGTGACCCCATATTATCAAATTAAGATGTACCAAAATTCATGATCAGATTTTCTGAATCTGATTTTATGTAGTTAGTTTTTCTTCCCAGTAGAAATCACTCACTTAATGTGAACTTTTTTACCTACAGAATTCTGTGCCACTCTCTACTCTCAGAATTGATGTCCCCCACAATTTTTTTTCTCTGCTGATGATGCATTCTGCTGAAGTGGTGATGCAGTTATGCCTCTTGTCCGTCAGGGGCTGTTGTGTTGCCAGAACAGAGGGTCGCTGCTTCCATTGAGGAACAGCAAGACACAAAGAGGGGAGAGGGAGGAGAAGAACCTGAGCTCCTTGCAGCACCCTGCTCATAGGGCCAGGAGAAGAGGCATGGGATATGTGGGGCACATGAGGATTCTGGGGATTAGAAGAGGTAGTAGGGAGACAGACTGGCACGGTGTCTGAATCTGGTATAGGGAATTCAGGGTCACGTGAGGGTGGAGGAAGAGCAGGGGTGGCTGCATGAAGGTGCAGCGATACATGGGGACGAGGAGGTGGGAGAAGTGGCTAGCTGAGTAGTGGTACAAAGACAAATTGGGACGGGGCAGATGTGCCTGATCGAATGAAAGTCTAGGGGTCAACCAGCGGAGGCTCCACAACTCTATAATAATTTTTCCACCCTTCCCCCCCCAAAAAATCCTCTGTTTCCATACTTCTCACACTCATGCCCTACATGCCCTACAGCCGGGCTCCTTCCAGCAACTACTTCCCTGTTCCTCAGCTCCTCCATTACCCAACTCTCTCAACTCTGCACTGCTTCTGAGTGGTGTAGGAAATATGTTCAGTATTGTAGTTTAAATAAGTTATTACTCCAAGTTCTGTATTAATAGAGCTAGTAAGGAGTCTATTAGAAAAAAGAATCCTGATTTGTTTGTCTTGATACACACATTTATTGATGGGTGTTCTGAAATCATCAAATAATTGAAACTAGCCTGATAATATTGTTGCTTTGACAAATATTTAGAATTTTGCAGAATTTTAATTTTTTTTTTGTGCACAATTCCTTGAAATGTTTTTTGCTGATTGTGTTCACATTAAGGACTTATTGATCATTTTTGCTTATACTCTGGCTTTTTAATTACAGAGCCCATGTGGCCATTCAGTCTGCAGTTAATGTCAATTTATATGATGTAGAATTTATTAAGAATATTGAGTATATGAAATCATAAGTTTTAGCAAATGTGTAAACATTTAACATAAATCTATTTTAAGATACTTCCAGGTAACACTTTTCCTAAGAAATATATTTTTATTCTAGAATTAACCTAATAATTCATTTAATAGCATAGTTGTTCATTGTAGAACAGAAAATGGAGTGACTTTCACATTTCTTTTATTCATGGCTCAAAAATAAAATCAGTAGCGGTACACTTACTTTAGGATTATGTAGACTCTTTATTTTCGGTATCTTACTTATCAGTGAGTCTAGATCATAGTTGAGAAAACAATTTACAATTTCTGGGTTGTTGACCACTTGTTGTTTATGATCCAGATTCACAAAAAAGACTGGTAATTTTGAATTCATTAATGTTTGGATGTAGGAATTCAGCCCTCTTAAAGGGACTCCACTTTGATAAAATTGTATCTTTCTGTCTTGAAAAGTTTTAAGAGCCTGATGTTTATAAATTGAGCACCAGAAATCACCAATCATTCTTGAACATTTTAGATTTAAATATCTTGTTAATTCAGAGTATATAACACTTTATATTGTTTCTTTTGTCTCGGTTTAACTCAGGTACATCAAGAGAGCGTTCACTTGATTCAAGTCACAAGCAGCTTGATCAATGAGACTGTTGCCAATCACCCAGAATGGGCAAAGTAAGAATGCTGAAATTATGAGTAGAGTAGATACTCAAGTTTCAAGGTGCTCTTATGTGCATTTCTTATATTTTTAAAAAAGACTCATATGTTAAATGAGTGACTATTTCAGGCATGCTGCTGTTTCCCTTCCTACAATTCTGGTACTAATTTACCTTCCAGTCAATCCCTTGGAATAGTGATCGCTTGTGAATGTGAAAAGGCAGATGGGAGCTGAGCCTAATGATTTAATTGTGGACTAGTGGTGGCAGAGAGTTGTGTAACTTCCTGAGTGGTATCTGTTTTAAAATGGCTTGTCTCCCTGGCTGTAGTTCAGGAGAGCAAAAGGGAGATAGCTACATAGTCTGGACCAGAAAATTAACTGGGAAGCCCCTTTATAAGATTGGAGGAATTAAGGCAATGCAAGCCCCTCTAAGGATACCATGATGTCTGGGAAACTTTCTTGAGGGACTAATAAAATTGGGGGGAAATCTTTTGCAGTGGATTAGAAAAGAAAGGAATTCGTTTGGAAAATTTTTTAGTGGGAAATATAAGCGAAAATAGTGGAAGGGGGAGAAGCATATAGTATCTACATGCAGATAAAAAGTATTCAAGTGCAGAGAGGTAGTGGGAAGTAGAGATGTTAAATTTAGATTAATTGGCTAATCGAATAGTCAATGCAGTTTGACTTTGAAGTGTAGCAACAGCAGGGCACTCCCATGCGCCCCGCAGTGTTTCAAAGCAGCCTGCAGGCAGCTGAGGACTCTGGGGAGCCTGGGGTCATGAAGCCCGGGGACTCTGGGGAGCCCGGCATCAGGCTCCACGCGGTGTTTCAAAGTGGCATTGCCACATGGATCCCAGGGGCAGCAGAGGACTCCCAGCTGGCCTTGGGCTGTACGCAGTGTTGCAAAATGGCAGACCCTGGGCTCCATGCAGCACTGTCACTTTGAAACGCTACGTACCGCCCAGGCTAGCTGGGCACTGTATGTGGTGTTTCAAAGCGGCAGCGCTGCGTGGAGCCCGGGGTCTGGCTCCGGCGCTGCCGCTTTGAAGCATCCCTCTCACCTCCCTTTCTCCCCGCCCCTCCCATTGTTGTCTCTTTCTGATAGAGGCAGCAAGAGGGGAGAAGTGACTAGTCGAATAGTGTGTAGCCACTTCCCTAGCACACATCCCACGTCGTTCACATCCCTAGCAGGAAGATTAGAGGGAATATTGTGCGATAAGGAGAGCAAATTGGAATGGAAATGAAGGGAAAAATTAATGGAAAGGTAAAAAGGGGCAGTTAGGGGAAAGTGAGGGAATCAGTCTGTGTGAAGGGAGTGCTCACGGTGGATTGTGTGAATAGCAGAGATTGAAAAGATCCGTCTGAGGAGTGATTTTTCAGGTGATACGGTTACAGAGTAAGTTTCACCCTTACTTTTATGCTGCGTTAAACAAATGAATATTGATTATACTTTTTCTTTAGCCCCAAATTGTGTATACCAGTGATACTCAGACAAATAGTTCTTTAAATGTGTCTGTGGTTCTTAGCAGCACATGATATTAAAACACTGCATGACTTGAATTATTACCCAGTCAGAATGCTTTTACTATGTTAACCAGTTGTAGTTGATTAAAATAATACTTAGTCATTTTGATGTAAGAATGATATATATAAAACCAAACTTTTCCATCATAAGCGGCGAGGGGTCCTGTGGCACCTTATAGACTAACCAAAGTGTTGGAGCATAAGCTTTCGTGGGCAAAGACCCACTTCATCAGATGCATGCACGCCAACACTTCGGTTAGTCTATAAGGTGCCACAGGACCCCTCGCCACTTTTGCAGATTCAGACTAACACGGCTACCCCTCTGATACTTTTCCATCATACTGTTTAAATATGGGGGCTGTGTCCTCTGCTCGCTGTGCTTGCCAGTCCCCCCTCGCCGATCCCCCTATCGTGGAGGGGTAGTCTGTTCCGGCTCTCCCCCCGGCCACCAAGGAGGGCCAGGTTATGGCTGCGCCAGCCAAGGTGCCCTTCCCCCCCTAAATATTTGCTGGTACACTTTAACATATTACCTTAAACAAGACTACATTGAAGTGCACTAGGAAACCTTTAATGCACAACGGGGTTGACATAGACCACTTAATTTAAAACACATTGCTATGTTTAGAAATCACACCCAATATGGAATATTACCCCACCATGTAGACAAGCCCCTGGTTGGCAGCTATTGTGAGATTCAGCCCTTGCATTCTGCATACACGGTAAAAATCTGACAAAAATGAGACTAATACAAATTGGCAGTTGTAGTGACCAACTAGAATAAAATGAAAAATTTAAAAAACAACCAATAGTCTAGTCTAGATCTGAAGAAGTGGGTTTTGCCCATGAAAGCTCATGATACCATCTACATGTTTTGTTAGTCTTTAAGGTGCTACAAGACTATTTGTTGTTTACGTTTTTCCTGTTACAGACTAACTTGGCTACCCCTCTGAAGTCTTAGATTAAAATGGTTGATAAGTAGTAGAGTTGCTAGATATCAGTTTCGATTGGAGTGCCTATTTATCAGATTTTTTTTCCTTGACTGGAAGATACCATTTTATTTGATTTCACATTGAAAAAAATTGATTCAAGCCTTGTTAAATCATCCAGCAGGCTCTTAACAAAAGACTTACCCTACTTGCTTTCAGAGTATGACGTGTACATAAGTTACAAAGTGGGCAAATGAGAGATCAGAAGCTTCCAATACCATATAACTGTTTTTTTTTTGATTGTCAGAAGCATCACAGTTAATAGCTTATTGAGGTGAATGAAGGCATTTTAAACCTCTTCTGGACCAAATACTGCTCCTCCCAGCATCTATGGGGAACTGTATTTGTTTTTGCACTGGTGGGGCAAGATTTGGGGAGCACCGGTGCATTGAGGCTTGAATACTCGTCACAGAGGATATGTCAACACAGAAATAAAAGACCCACTGCATGGCCGTGGCTTGCCCTGGTCAGCTAACTAGAGCTTGCCGGTCTAAAAATTGTTGTGCAGACACTTGAGGTTCTTACTGGAGCCTGGACTCTAGCTTGAGCTTCAACACCTACACAGCAGTTTGATAGCCCCCCAGGCCATGCTCAGTGAGTCCTGGTCAGCAGACCTAGGCCAGCTACAGGTGTTCATTTACTGTGTAGATGTATGCAGATTAGCCCTCTTCCTTTAGAGTGACCTGGAGGGGAATGGGAAGATTTTTTCTCAGTACTAAAAATAGTCTCCAGCACACACATTTTGAGTTGGAATAGGATTTGAGCAGTGAGTAATTTACATAACTTTGTATTTTTAGGCTGTCTGTCAGTTCAGAAAGACCACGCTGTATCTGTTTATAGTCATTTCATATTTGGAATGTTTTCATTGCAACCATATGAGCTTGAAAGATAAGGTTTCCAAATTATATTTCCAACAAAGCAGCAAATCCTAAGAACCCAACAAGTGGCTAAACAATTATATTATAGCATACACATAGATCAACAAGATGTCTTCTAAAGTTAAATTTGATAAGTTTGAAGTACTTTTCCTAATCAGCCTTAGAGTGAAATGTAAATGTTATAATCTTTATCCTCCTCTGCTTTGTATATTAAGTTATTATTCTGTCATTGTAAGAGGAAGAATTCTAGTTTTAACAAAGATGTTAGTTGAAGCATATTTAAACTATAGTTGCTTGTTGGTTGGAAACCTTTTGTAATCTTTAGTGTTTCAGGCATTGTAATGAAATGGTTGAGAAGTATTGGAGATAATTTTATTTATACTTTCCCTCCTTAAAAATATCAGCTGGCTTCCGGAAGCTCAGGTTTTTCAAAAAGCTCTCAATTCGGCTGCTAACAATGTGTATCAGTATGGCAGAGAATGGATTACACATAAGGTAAGAACACCTTATTAATATTTTTTTTAATTTTAGTGTTTTGGTTTTTATTCTCTTGCAGAATAAGAGAATGATCTATTTCTATACAGTTTTTTCCTCCTTGTAGATGTCACAGTATTTCCTGGTTTGCTTTAGTTACCTTTAAAAGTTGTTTTGCAGAAAATTGATAAATAGATTGGAACAAATAAGGCTAAATACTATATTTGGAAATGATTTTAATGATCTTGCTGCTCATGGCTGCTGGAAGCTGTTTTTAAGAGCTTGAAAAAGGAGATATTTATCCATCTCCCTTGTGACTATCCATGTGAAGACTATAGAAAACGTAATTTGTTTCAGAAATTGCTCTTAGTAAGTATTTTCCTGATGACAGAATGCATTTTTGTGAAAACGACTATTTTTATCCAACCCATGATCTTCTGAAGTTCCACTCTCTAAAGCACAAAGTTAACTGGAGATTAGGAGTTCAGCATTCCTTGGGAGGGTGGCAGGATCTCCTCATATAAACATTATGACATCTAGCAGACCTCTCAGATCTCCTAGGAAGGATTGACTATATCAGAGTTGGGGAACCTTTTTTTGTGTCGGGGGTTGCTGACCCACAGAAAAATCAGTTGAGGGCCACGCAGAAGTGAGAAGCAAAGTAAGAAGCCCCTGACTTAGAAGAAGAAAGACACTCCCTGCATTCCACTTCCACACCAGAGCCTAAGGGGTCCCAAGCTAGCAGATTTTGTGTGTTCCAGCCCTGTGAGTGGGTGGCAGGAGGACTGGAGAACCAGTTCAGGCTCCCTAATTCTGAGCCAGGCAAGCTGGGGGCTGCATCTGGCCTCTGGGCCTGAGGTTCCCAACCCCGGACTATATACTATATTTTGACAGAAGTTTGTGCTTAGTGTTTCATTGGGGAGGCGACTCATCTCTGTTTCCAGGTAATGTAGCAAAATTCCTTGTTTTGGGTAAGGTGTTATGTGCAGTAAGCTGCAATATTTAAAATGCATGTTGTGTACTTGTAGACACTGTTGACTTTCTTGATATTTTTGGACCTTAGCCAACCCTTCAGTGAAAATCTAATGTGCAGAGCGCTGCAATCCATGGATATCTGCTTTATATCTGAGTATCCACATGCTTGGATGTCAGTGCAGTTATCCGTGGCTCATTTTTGCAGATGTGGATGCGGATGCACATTTTTTTTTAATCTGCTCAGGGCTCTACTAATGTTGATGGTTCTGGCTTTAAGTTCAGCTAACTTTAAGTTTTTAACATAATCAAGAATATCTATATTTTAGCTCCATAAGATATTGGGAGAGAAAGTGAACAACACGGCTGTGATTGAAAAGCAAGTGTTAGAGCTCTGGGACAGACTTTATCACTCGTGGTTTGTGAAGGTGAGTAATTGATACCCATTGCACATATCACTTTTTATGTTTGACTGATGCAAGATAAGTTTTGAAAACATGCTTTCTAAGTAAGAAAGAGAGGTTTTAAAAAACTTTTAACGTGCAGTAAAAGAAATGAATGAAGTGTTAGTCAAGACATCATATGCACAAATGAGATCTCTCTAGAACCGGGGTCATCAACCTTTTCAAACCTAAGAGCCAAACTACATCAAAATTGAGAACAAGTGGTCAACAAAGAGCCAGTGTAAGTGTGCCCATTTTTGCATGACTGAAAATAGACAACTTAATATTATTGATAATTGATATGATAATGGCTCGAAGAACCGCGACGAGATCTACTCGCCAGCCCCGCACCATGCATGCGCCAGACCAGCATTGCGCATGCGCACAGCGCCGGTGAACGGGGTGACCAGCTGAAATCTACTCGCCACGGGCGAGTAGATATAGCGATTTGTCGAGCCCTGGATATGATGATTAATAATAGCATAAATGAAACATTGTACTCGCAGCCTTTATTTAATGGGACTTCTGCTACTGCTGGGGGTGTACTTTGTGGGGGTGCAGGAGTCAGGTGCCTAGGTGTAGCAGGGGCTCAGAGCAGGGAGTTGGAGTGTGTGGGAGGTTCAGGAGGCAGGGCAGGGCGCTGGGGAGAGCGGGGAGAGAAGTAGAATACATGTGCGGTCCCTGGGCCAAACTATCTTATCTGGCCAGGGCTGGGCTGCTGCACCCGGGCAACAATGGCTGGATGAGGGGCTAGGCCAGAATAACCACAGCAGGATCATGGCCTTTCCTCCTACCCATGCTGCAGCAGGAGGGGGGCCTGCTGCCAGCCTTTCCTGTGGACAGATGGGGGCTAGACTGCAGGGACTGCTCCAGAATTGGGAGGTTGGGTACAGGATGCTGTGGCCATATGGGGACTGGGCACTGATTGGGGCCTTATTGGCCGCTGCCCGAGCGGGGCCGCTGGGGCTGTCCTGCGGGGTCTGCCCCAAGACCATGGCAGCTGGGGACAGACCACGGCAGTCAGATGGGGGCGGGAGCTAGGCTGCCACAGCCAGATGGAGGCATCTGCCACCGCTAGCTCCTCTCACTATCCTGGCTGGGAGTGCACAGGCATCCCCTACAGTGCGTCCTCAGCCAGCCCTATAAATGAGCAGAGTGACTGAGCCAGCTTTTGTTGGAGCGCAGCTGTTCCTTACCGGGACGTACCACCTTACTTTCACCTGTGGTTAAAGGTGAAATAGACAAAAAAGACCATTTTGACGTGAGTAATTATGCGTTTTTAAAATTTTGAATTAATTTTTCATTTTACTTTAAAAAGTTGTGTATATTTGGGGAATGACAAAAGAGCCATATTTGGTTCTGTACTGATCCATATTTGGCTTGAGAGCCATAGGTTGTTGATCTCTGCTCTAGAATTAGGTTTCCAGTTCATCTAGAAGTCTACCCCTTTGCACATATGTATTTATATGTGCTACTTAAGCGAAGTTTGATGTGTCTGTGTTTTAGTATGTCAAACCTTTGCACTGAATTTTTATTCTTTGAAAGTAAAATGAAAGCTATTTGTATGTATATTTGCATAAATGAATTAAATATTCATTTGAATATGTAATATAATAATAGCATAAATGAAACATTGTAATAATTGAATATTAAATACTCATTTGAATGTGTGACAAGCAGTTTTCTAGTTTAGTGTATTTACACTGAAT
Organism: Rafetus swinhoei; assembly: GCA_019425775.1. Classification (NCBI taxonomy): domain Eukaryota; kingdom Metazoa; phylum Chordata; order Testudines; family Trionychidae; genus Rafetus; species Rafetus swinhoei. The sequence continues at coordinate 152,108,133 of CM033424.1, forward strand.
CTGAATTAAGTATGTGGTAGCATTCATATTATGGAAGATTCTGTACGCTGGAGTCTCTTAGAACACATCAGAGTGAACTTAATTTCATGTGCAATCAATACTCTTTTTACTTAAAACAAAATAAGGAAAGTAAGTAAAGAAACATCCATTAGACAATGCTATTATTGTTTTTCTATGTTTAAATTGCATACCTTTAAAAATTATAGTAACTTAGTAAAATTGCTCTTAATTTCATTCTGTGTATATATATATTTTATTTAAATTGTCAAGGATTTTATTTTATTAAATTCATGTAAATATAAACCACTACTAAAATGTTTGTAAATTTCTATGATGCTTTCTATATTTCTGGTAATAATATTATCTTTGTAGGGTTGCCAGGTGTCCGGTATTCTACTGGACAGTCCGGTATTTGTGCTCTTTGTCCAGTAAAAAAAATCAGAATACCAGACATGTGCAATGTCTGGTATCTCTGATTTTTTCCGGCTGCGCATCGGACGGAAGCCTGGCGTGGGCAGAGGGAGCGGTTGGAAGGCGGGGCCACGATCAGCGCTGGGAGCCTGTCATTGCGCAGAAGCCTGGTGGGGGCGAATGACAGGCTCCCAGTGCCGATCGTGGCCCTGCCTCCCAGCCTGTGAGTCCCAGCTGGGAGGCGGGGTTGCGATGGCTGCTTATCCCGGGGTGTTTTTTTCTCTCTCTCTCTCTCTCTCTACCAAAAAATTCCGGGTGTCCGGTATTTTTTGGGAGACCATCTGGCAACCCTATATCTTTGTGTAACTGTCAAAATGGAAAAGAAAATTGGGGCTGGTTTTCTTAAAGTGGGGTGGTAAGAGGTAAGCAGATCTGAGATAGCAATGATCAGGCCCCTAATTTTCTTTAAAAGGTTTATCGGATAAGCTTTTTGGTAGCAAATTACCACAGCAGGCGTTTTTTGGTTGAAGAATAGGTTACATATACAGTTGGAACAAAAAACAGGACTATGTAGCACTTTAAAGACTAACAAGATGGTTTATTAGGTGATGAGCTTTCGTGGGCCAGACCCACTTCCTCAGATCAAATTGTGGAAGAAAATAGGCATGACCATATATACCAAAGGGATACAATCAAAAAAGTGAACACATATAGAAAGGACAAATCAAATTTCAGAACAGAGGGGGAATAAGGGGGAGGTAAATGTCTGTGAGCTAATGATATTAGAGGTGATAATTGGGGAAGCTATCTTTGTAATGGGTAAGGTAATTAGGGTCTTTGTTAAGACCCGGCGTAAAGTGTCAAATTTAAGCATGAATGACAGTTCAGCGGTTTCTCTCTCAAGCCTGGTGTGAAAATGTCTTTGAAGCAGTATGCAGGTAATCAAGTCATTGAGACAATGCCCTTTCTGGTTGAAATGGCAAGAAACTGTTTTCTTTGTGATACTGTCTGATATCCGCTTTGTGTGCATTGATTCTTTGGCGAAGCGTGCCTGAGACGCTTGTCCAAATGTACGTAGCAGATGGACCCTGTCGGCACATGATGATATAGATTATATTTCTGGATGAGCAGGAATATGTGTTCTTGATCTTATAACTGAATTGGTTAGGTCCAATAATGGTGTCAGCAGAGTAAATATGTGGACAAAGCTGGCACCGGGGTTTGTTGCAAGGAAAAGTCCCAGGGTTGGTATTAGTATAGTATGTCCTGTGGTTGTTGGTAAGAATCATCCTGAGGTTAGGTGGTTGTCTGTAGGAGACTATGGGTCTGTCTCCCAGAGCCTCTCGGAGTGTAGTATCCTGTTCTAGTATAGGTTGTAGTTTATTGATAATATGTTGGACGGGTTTAAGTTGGGGGCTATAGGTGACGACAAGTTGTGTTCTATTGTTGGTTTTCTTGGGTCTGTCTTGAAGTAGATGGTTTCTGGGTATTTGTCTGGCTCTTTCAATTTGTGTTTTTATTTCTCCAGGTGGGTAATTAAGGTTTATAAATGCTTGGTAGAGATCCTGAAGTTTCTGGTCTCTGTCGGTGGGATTAGAGCAGATGCGGTTGTATCAAGGGCTTGGCTATAGATGATGGATCGTATGGTGTGTTCTGGATGGGAGCTGGAGGCATGAAGGTAACTGTATGAGTCAGTGGGTTTTCTGTAGAGAGTGGTGTCTAATTTACCATTGGTGATTTGTACTGTGGTATCCAGGAAATGGATCTCTCGTGTAGAATGGTCCAGGCTGAGATTGATGGTGGGGTGTAGGTTGTTAAAATCTCTGTGGAATGTCTCCAGTGTTTCTTGGCCGTGGGTCCAGATCATAAAGATGTCATCGATGTAGCGTAAGTATAGAAGGGGTAAAGGACGGGATCTGAGGAAACGTTGTTCTAAGTCAGCCATAAAGATGTTAGCGCACTGTGGGGCCATGCGGGAACCCATGGCTGTGCCACTGATCTGGAGGTATAAGTTGTCCTCAAACGGAAATAATTGTGGGTGAGAACAAAGTTACATAGGTCTGCTGCCAGATTGGCAGTGGCGTCCTCTGGGATAGTGTTTCTAATTGCTTGTAATCCGTCTTCATGTGGGATGTTGGTGTATAGAGCTTCTACATCCATGGTAGCAAGGATGGTGTTATCAGGGAGGTTATCGATGTTTTGTAGTTTTCTCAGGAAGTCAGTAGTACTCTGCTGACACCATTATTGGACCTAACCAATTCAGTTATAAGATCAAGAACACATATTCCTGCTCATCCAGAAATATAATCTATATCATCATGTGCCGACAGTGTCCATCTGCTACGTACATTTGGACAAACGTCTCAGACGCTTCGCCAAAGAATCAATGCACACAAAACGGATATCAGACAGTATCACAAAGAGAAAACAGTTTCTTGCCATTTCAACCAGAAAGGGCATTGTCTCAATGACTTGATTACCTGCATACTGCTTCAAAGACATTTTCACACCAGGCTTGAGAGAGAAACCGCTGAACTGTCATTCATGCTTAAATTTGACACTTTAGGGGTCTTAACAAAGACCCTAATTACCTTACCCATTACAAAGATAGCTTCCCAATTATCACCTCTAATATCATTAGCTCACAGACATTTACCTCCCCCTTATCCCCTCTGTTCTGAAATTTGATTTGTCCTTTCTATATGTGTTCACTTTTTTGATTGTATCCCTTTGGTATATATGGTCATGCCTATTTTCTTCCACAATTTGATCTGAGGAAGTGGGTCTGGCCCACGAAAGCTCATCACCTAATAAACCATCTTGTTAGTCTTTAAAGTGCTACATAGTCCTGTTTTTTGTTTCAGCTAAACTAGACTAACACGGCTACATCTCTATTACTATATACAGTTGGGTTACGTTAATGATCTCAGAATTAGCCTCTCATGAACCAACAATAGAGAGGCTGTGGCCAGGTCCGCGCCCCTGCCCCCTGGGCTGCCGCTCCAGCCCTATACATGAGAACTGTGTCACCTTGTGACCTCAGGCTCCACTGGTCAGTGCAAGTTCATAAAGTAGTTTGCCACTCCCCCAGTGTGCAGTGTACACACATTAGGCTTTGTAAACTGAGCTGAGATATTGCAAGTACTTGCAAAACACACTTGTTTAGTAAAATATATAAAACAGATTTATGAACTACAGAAAGATTTTAAGTGATAAGAGATAGGTGTAAAAGGTAAGAGAGAGTTACCCTGAGAAAATAAAAATAAACATGCATTCTAAATCCTTAACTTGATTTAGAAGAGCTGAATCAAACAGCTTTTCTTACTCTGACAAATGTTACAAACAGGTTACAGTTTCTCAGTATGCAGGCTGGGTATTCTTTCCAGACTTGAACCAAACTTCCCCAGTTCAATGTCTGTTTCCCTCCCCTCATCTCAATACCAGCAAGCATGTCTGGAAGAGAGTCTAAGTGGTGAAGTCACTGCTTCTTTTTTTTCTACCTTCCTCCAGGTGCTAGAAAGATCCTTACTGTAATGTGGGGGATCAGGCAGTGGCCATTTGTCAAGTATTTGCCATTGTGTACATTTTCTCCTCTGAGAAGCCTCTGTGACAGTGGATGATTGTGTGTTGATCCATTGATGCCTGTCTGGTCATGGATATTTGCAACATCAGAATGTATTTCAGGAACATAAATAGCTCATAATTTTACATACAATCCATCAGGATATTATTGTTCAATGAATCAAGATTTACATTGTGAGGTATCATTTTGTATCATGAACAAAACATAATTATGTGCTGGGGTGAATTTTCCAGAGTGCTACTGTGAGATGCAGTGTCACAGTAGATAAACACAGACAAATTCAAGAATAAATATTAATTGTTTCTCTTATCAATAAAGGCTTACATGTCCAGGATTCTAGCACTTAACATGGCTTTGATAATTATTTAAGAGAATTGGCCCTGTTCACCATTTCAGTCTTCTTTTAATATGTCCTTACAGGCTGCTTTCAAATCAGGCAGCCTGCTGGTTGCTTAACCCTCTCTGGCAGGGAACCAAGAAGGTGAGAAATAAACCAATATAGATAAGTAGCAAGATTGAAGAGAATTTTTGAGCCAAAAGTAATCCAGTGGCGTCAGTAAATAGGAGTATAAATTACAGCAAATAATATGTGAGAGCAATAACGGCCAAAGAGGATTTTGAAGACACAAGAGCTAAAGGGGTAAAAATGAAACCAGTTATTCTTTAAGAATATCAGAACTAGGAAGCCTGTGGGAGAATCAGTGGGTTTACTGGATCACCAAAAGTTAAAGGGAAAAGTTAAGAAGCAGAAGGACATTGCTGAAAACTAAGTGATTTCTTTGCACAGTGCTTAACCACAGGGGATGTTAAGCATCTGTTTATCTGGTAAGAAAGGCAAAGCAGTATTAGTGACTCAAGTGCCATCATAATAAAAGATACTGGAACAAATTCTTCATTCAAAGAACAGCAAGTTATCAGGCCCACATGATACATATCACAGTATTCTGAAGGAGCATAGGTATAAAATGGTACAGAAGATACATACTTTTTCATTAAAAACACTCTAGAGGATTGGAGGTTATCAAATGTGCATACACTTAACCTAGATCCATAGTGATTCTTTTGTATTTGTTTAAAAAGCAGTAAGGCTTGCATTTATACCTGGCAGATTGGTTAGAACTAATTACAAACAGGATAATAATACCTGGGGTCACAATATTACTTGGGGGTTACACATTTTGTAATGTAAGTTGACTAAGCTTGTTGGATGTGGAAGAGCTCCTTACCTTGCCTCATTCTACAAGCTTTCTGTATGCCATCATCCTCTATTTCAGGCACTCCCTACCAGTGCCCTCAGTCTTTCCCTGTCAGGTTTCCGTGGCCCTCTGTTCTTCCCTTTTCCCTTACCACGGTCTCTCATTTTCCCTGGTCCCAGAGGCTCTGTGTGCACCCTATGCCTTTCCCCTATTAGTTGTTCTTTGTTTACCCCCGTTGTGGCAAGGGTTTGGTGTGCTCCCCTGTTCCTGATATCCTCCCCCCACTAATACTACTTTGTATATCACCAATGGCAGGGGCTCTGTATATCCCATTCCTCCAGTCTTACCCTTCCAGGAGTGAGATAATCCTTACCCATGCCCAGGGCCGTCTTAGGATTTATGGTGCCGTAGGTGGGATTATTAAATGGGTGCCCCTATGCCTGACTTGCTCTTAGCAACACAAACATAAGCTTACAGTATTGGGAAAACTTGCCACATGCACGTTATTAAAAACAGTTTAACTTAATTAAGCACACTGTAATGCTGATGGACTAGCACTAAAGAAGTAGCACTATAGAAAAAATTCTGATTTATTGACAGAATGATGCAAATATATAATTTTTAAAATTTGTCAACATTTTATTGGAAATGTATATGAAGAACCCAGCCCTCCTTCACCAGTTGCAAGATGGGGGCCAGCTGAAGGCCAGGGTTGGCCCATGGAGCCCTGCTCACCCCAGACAAACTTGAGGCCTGGCCCAGCCCATGCAGGTCCTCTGCCCCCTCGGAGGAGCCGCTGATAGGAAAGCGAAGCTCTGTCCTCCCGGGAGGAGTTGTCAGCACAGCATTGTCACCCTTGTAAGCCCCGTAATCTCTTCCAGCTCCCTCCTGAGTTCTGCACCCTCTACCTCCTGCCCTGACTCTTGCTCCCCCACCTCCCTACCTTGAGTCCCCCCTCCACCAGACTCTGTGCCCTGAATCCACCCCTCCTACCCTCACTCTATCACCTTCTGCCCTGAGCTGCCTCCACAAACCTTCCAGCCCCCTGCCCACACATCTTAACCCTACCCCTTACCAAGAGTCCCCTATATCTCTGCCCTGACTTCAGCCCTGCAACCTTATACTGCTGCCCTAATGCCCCACACCAAACCCTGTGCCCTCAGCCCCCTACCGCCTGCCTTCACCCAGCACCCTTCAACCCCTTCCCTGAGTTCCCCAACTCCCAGCCCCCTGCCCTCACTCCTGTACCTCCACCCCTTTTTATTCTAGCAAAAGACAGAAAACTTGCAAACATTGTCCACCAAAAAACTATATCTGATGTTTTAATCACTTTCCTTCTGATATTAATACCAACTTCCTTTTTCCCTTCATTTTTGAAAAATTCTATCATTTAAATAAAGCATGTACATTTTCCTTTTATTTTGTAACCTCTCCCCCTCCACTCCCCAAATTACCTCTTAAAGATCCAGATATGCTCATAGGGACATAAATACGTAATCACAACATGCATAATATCTCCTCTCGAAGATTTTCTCTTTAACCATGAAGCTTAGAAATGTTTGAAGAAAACTGAGTGTGTCATGTAGTAACAGGACTGCAGGAGCTGGGGATTTATGGACCCAGGGCTTCCCTCGCCCCAAAAACAACCCCCCCCCCCAACGCAAATTGACAACGAGACGGGGGCAGCCTTCTTCCCTCCCCCGCTCCTCAGTACTGGTGGAGGGGTGCGGGTGCTTGCCCCTCCTGGATTCCCGGCCCCAGCCTCCCGCCCAGGCTGAGCACTCAGCGCCCCCTCCTCCCCGATCACTCCCCCGGCCGCAGACCCGCCTCTCTCCCCTCCCCAGCAGCAGCGTCCACGTGCGGAGCTCAAACCAGCTGAGAGGGAAGACGTCCGGGCTTCTCCCCTCTCAGCTGTACCGCGGTGTTTAAGCACGCCGCGCATGTGCTCCCTCGGCCCCACACAGTGCCCTGGCCAGCGCCAGGGAATTTATAGTGCCGGTGCCCCGCATATCCGCCGCCAGCCAGCCCTTCGGCGGACGGCCTGCCGGGCCAGTCCACCCCTGCCTCAGCACGCAGCCAGCCAGCCAGCCCCCCCCTCCACTTCCCCCCCTCCAGCACCTCACCCAACCCAGCCCTGCTGGAGGGGAGAGAGGGGTGCTCCATGGGGGAGGGGAAAGGGGGAGAAGAATGGTCATTATGGGGGGCAAAAGAAAGGATACTGCCAGAGCCGCCCAGCCAGCCTGCCTCACTTCACGCCAGGGGAGAGAGTCACACAGGTGAGTTCCTTCTGCCACCCTATCCTCTCCCCTTCCCAGAGACCCCAGCAGCCAATCCCCTCTCTCAGACTGTGCTGCAGACAGCGCATTCGGCTCTCTCTAGGACCCAGCAGCCCTGCTGTTGCATGCTCGCTGCTTCCCGTTCCTCCCAGCAGAGTGGTGCCCCAGAAATACTGGTGCCCTACGCAACTGCGTACTCTGAGTATGCCTAAGGACAGCCCTGCCCATGCCATAATCTATGTGCATGCCTCGGCTCCATAACACCTTCGTCACCTCCATTCCACCTCCCCACTCCCCTTATTTCTCTTCTGTCTGAAAGATAAATCATTCAGGCCATCTACATGTTTGCTACTGAGAGAATGGACAGGTGTATTGTATGCTGGAAGAAAGTAAGAGTATCATTAATAGATAACAGTGGCTTCATGGAATCTAACTAAGCATGTCCATTTTGGAAGGTTTAGAAAGCTTGACCTTTAAACTGATACTGTGATGCAACCTTAACTATAGTATTACTACTGCATCACTACAGTTAATGATCAGGAATGATAGGTGAGCAGGGAGTTAGCAGGACTCCAAGGAACTTCAGAGAGTTAACAAAACTAGGTTAATTTGCATCAAGATGGCAGACTAATTATTTTGGTATGTTAAAAGTAAAATAATGCACATTTTAAAAAACCAACCTACTCCTACACCTTATAGGACTCTATATTAATGGATCAGCTGACACACAGCTCTCTTTCTTAACTGTGAACAGTTCAAGGAAAACCTTTGCTTGGGGTGCATCTAAGGTCAAAAAACAAATAAAATATTAGGAAGCAGAAGCTACTGTGTTGAGACTAAAACAAAATAATATACCATTATATGAATCACTTGACATAGTTGAGGTAACTATGTATCAGAAACAATTGGAGGGGATTCTGAGAAGGTAAACAAAAATTGTTAGAAGCATTGAAAAACTTATATGAAAACAGTTTGAGAAGACTGGGATTGTTTGCCTTAAAAAGGAGTTGAAGAAGAGGTGATGTTAAAAAAGAAAATAGATAAGGTAGAGAGCAGATGATCCCTCTGTGTCTCAACCGAACAAGAAAAAATTCAGCGAAAGGCAGTAAATTCAAAACCAATAAAAGGAAATATTACTTCATCCACTTTACTACTTGAACAGATAACATCTGTTGAATTCGTTGCAGAATGTTATTGGGGGCCGAGAACCTGGCAAGATTCAAAAAGGGATTGAACATTTATATAAAGGGTTTTAATGTGGCCTCTAATTGTTCGATTTTAAGATGAGACCTATTGTAGCAGGCTGATTGTCATATATTTGCCTTATTTAGGGTGCTTGCATCTTCCTCTGTAACATCTGGTGCTGGCTGCTGTTGGGAGACCAGGGTACTAAGCTAGACAGAGCTCATATGTCCCAATAGGGAAATTCCTATTTTCCTAACATTGCCCAGTTGCGTAACTGGGTTAAAATTTGTGTAAGGAGTTCATTTAGCTATAGCTTACTGAACCTGTTTCCTTTAGTCTTAATATCATAAGTATTATGATTATGTATATCAAACGATATACCTCTGAATTGTGAAATATGCACACAAGTATACAAATTGTAATTGTAGTTCAGTGTGTGTACCTTAAAGTATTAAATATTACATACTTTAACAGCATTTTCAAATATCTTTATTGGATATGAGCATACAAAATGCATTATGCTCTATTTGTAATATGTACAGTTAAGTTTTGTGAAGTGATAATTTAAAATCCAATTCAGTGCCATCAGAAGTCTATGGGAGGTACTCAACTGGTTTCTGTGATCATTGGATCAGCTCTTACATGCCCCAAAATCTATTGCATGACCAAACTAAGGCTTAAAAAATGGGCACCTCAGGAGGAATGGTCAATTATTTAAGCTTGCACTTGCTTTTTTCCACCGAGGACAGTATTGGAAAAAAAATAGTATGCCACTTTCATTAAGTTGTGTAGGTATTTGTGTGCAAAATATTAAACAATAAAAATAGCTAAAATTAATCCACACCTAGGCTTCAACAGATAACATCTGGTTAAACTGAATGGGTGCAGTTCACACTTCTCAAATTTTTTTTTACTGTTTTCTGTCATTTACTTAACATTTTGAAGGCTTTCTTCTCAACCAGATAGGCTGGTGACTTGATACATGTGCTAGATGAAAGCTTAAATTCTGGAACACAAGAATTGCACTCGAGAGGATAGGATTGTCTTTCCAAATTGTTGTGAACCACATCAAATTAAACCCTTTTTCGTCATAGGAGAAACACTTTCCTCCAAAACCACTTTAACAGATGTACACACTAAGGCTACGTCTACATTGCGCATTCTTGCGCAAGAAGATATGCAAATGAGGTACGGCGATGAATATTGCCATGCCTCATTTGCATACCTAATGAACCACCATTTTTACGCAAATACCCCCCCTTGCGCAAGAGCTGTTCTTTCTGAAAATAAGCGACAGAACGGCTCTTGTGCAAGAGGGGTTTTTTGCGCAAGAAGGAGCAGTGTAGACTGCTCCTTCTTGCGCAAAAGCCCCTTGTGCAAAATGGTGGCTCATTAGGTATGCAAATGAGGTGCGGCGATATTCATCGCCATGCCTCATTTGCATATCTTCTTGCGCAAGAAGGCTACGTCAACGTTGCACATAAGTTGTTAAACTTCATTCTGGGTCAGATTTTCAAGATAATGTTTAACAGCTAATAAAAGGGAACATAAATATATAAAAACTTAAATACATAAACACTTATATATTTGTGAAAGTGCAGTTGGAAGTGTCTTGTGCAGATGATCTCAAGTTGCAATGCAGGAGGTCTAGGTTGGATATTAGGAAAAAACTATTTAACTAGAAAGGTGGTGAAGCACTGGAATGGGTTACCTAGTAGAGATGGAGATTCCACCATCTCAGGTTTTCAAGTCCCGGCTTGACAAAGCCCTGATGAGGACTGGCCCTGCTTTTAGCAGACTCGATAACCTCCTGAGGTCTCCTCCAACCCTATGATCTAAGCTACGTACTGGGCATGCACGCTCTAAATTAAGTCCCAGTAGCTTGTTTTGGTAAATTGCTACGGCTATGTCTACATTACAGCGGGGATTGATGCTCTGAGATTGATCCACCACTGTTCAATTTAGTGGGTTTAGTGAAGACCACCAAATCAACCATAGATCAACTGTACTCAATGCCCAATGAGAAGAGGAAGGTAAGTTGATGGGAACGTTTCTTCTATCAACCCTCTGTGATGTAAACCCCTTGGTAACTCAACCTGCGTTACGTCAACTCAAGCTATTTTACTCTCAGAGCTGGAGTTGTGTTTTAGGTTGACTTTCTGTGGTAGTGTAAACATTGGCTACAACTTAATTTCTATCTTAAATCTGTTGGCTTTATTTTTCAGAATGTAACATATTCTGGAAGACACAAAGGACAAAAGCTTCATATAAATCGTCAGAACAGCTGGCTGGGTGACATTCTGGACTGGCAAGATATTGCTTCTTTTGTTCATGAGAACATCGAGACATTTCTTTCAGTATGTATCTTTTTTTTATCAATTCAGCTATTCATGAATATTCTCTTTGTACTGATCTGAACATCTAACGTGATTTTCTTCCGTTACAATAATGCAATACTCAAGAGTGCATGAAAAGTTAGAGGCAAAAGGAACTGTACCTGTCTGAGAGCCCCACCCCCACAAACCTGCTGGGCATGCTCCAACTGGAGGACCAGTATAAAGGCCAGTGGAGCAGCGCAGTCAGGGCTGATCACCGTAGAGGAAGGAGCTGCTGCCAGAACTCAGGAAGAGGAGGAGAAGGAGGAGGAGGAGCAGCAGCAAATAGACGCTGCAGCAGATGTCAGCCAGTGGAGACAGGCTGGGGAAGCTCCCAGTCTGGATGAGGCAAGTGGGGAAGATGCCGGCGATTGTGAACTGGGTAGGAAATACACCAGGGCAAGGAGCTGGAGACCTCGAGAGCTCAGTGTGTTGCAGCCGGATTCTCTGCTGAGCTAATAGTGGGATGTACCCGCCACTGATAGGGGCCTGGCCTGGTGGAGAGGGAGGGCCCGGGTCCCCATACCCCACCTTCATTATACCCTGAGGGGATACTACCGTGGTGACTACTAACTTTGGCCGCCAGGCCTTATGGTCCTGTGAACTGGAGGCTGCTATAGACTCGGGCCGCTGCTCCAACAGATGGTGACCCAGCAACAACTGCAGGCGACCCAACAACAGGAGCAGCAGCAGCAAAGGGAACTTGCTGCACAACAGCAGGCTCAGCAGGATCAATGGATGCACCAGAAGTGGCGCTGTGGCAGACTGCACCACCTCCCCTCCCTAGCCCTGCTGATGATGGTGCTGGGGGTGGCCTATGAGGGTTGCCCATATGACTCACAAAGTTGGGACCCCACGATGACCTTGAAGCCTACCAAATGACGTTTGAGTGGATCACTGCCATCGCAGAATGTTCACCAGAACACTAAGTCACATTACTGGCACCTTACCTAATGGGTCCTGTTCAGATGGCCTACTGGAACCTGGACCCCCATGAGACACTGGAGTACCCCCTGGGTTAAGGCAGCCATATTAGATCATGCTGGGGTCAGCCCCAAGATGTACTGCCAGCGGCTGTGACAGGAATGGTACCCTCCGGGAGCCAGGCCCAGAGCGGTGGCCCAGCAGATCCAGGATCTCTACTAGCAATGGCTGGAACCAGACCAACAGACAGCAGCACCAGTAGCAGAACTGTTAGCCCTGGAGCAGTTTGTGCAGGTCCTATGTAAGGGTGGGACAGAGTACTATATGGCGGCTGATGAGCCCCCAAAGCTGGATCAGAAACCAGAGAGTCCGAGGGCCCAGAGCAAGCAGCAGGACAGGGGGTTTGGGAAGGCAAATGGAGGGAGGTAACCCTCCCATGTCGGCCCACTATGGCAAGGCAGTGCATCCTCATCCAAAAGAGCTTGTTGGGGATACCTTTGGAAGAGGAGGGATAGACTCCAAGAGGCTTCACCTATAGGACAAAGTCATGGCTGCTGCTATGAGTGTGGCCAGAAGGGACATTTCCAGAGGACTGCATTTATGGGCGGGTGCTGGTGGTGGGATCCCGGGCCAGGAAGAGACAGTGCCAATATAGTGGTCTTGGGAAGGGTTAATGGAATGCCTGCCATGGCGTTGATGGACTCTGGGTACAGCCAAACCCTCATCCAGGTGGGATTGACTTCCTTACTAAACAAGCTGGGCCACCTGGTGCAGTTACAATGCATCGATGGGGTTGTGAAATAGTATCCAATGGCCTGGATGAATCTGGTGGCCAGGCAACAAGAAGAACGACACTGAGTGGTGGTGGTCCAGAAATTAGCCTACCCATTGTCTTAGGGTGCAGTTGGCCTGACTTTCCAGATTTCCTGAGAAGTGACAATATTCAGGCCAGGAAAACGAAAGCTCCTCAATGCATTCGGATGGCGCTGTTGGGACGAGCCCCATTGGACGACTCAGGTGATGGTCCCTCAGGGACCCCGAAGACAGAGAAATCTGGGCACAAGCCCGTGGCGGCACCAGTCAATCCAATGCAAGAGCGGTATTGAACCTTGAAAGAGATTTCCTCGAGGAACAGAGGAGTGACCCGATCCTCAGTTGAGCCTGGAAGCATGTAGCAGAACTGCCCTCAGGAAGCAATCTGCCATGACGACAATCCCAGGGGCCCCGGTTTGAGGTCTGCAAAGACCTTCTGTACCAGCAGGTCCAGGACCCATAAACCAAGGCAGACGTTTGCCAGCAGTTAGTTCCACGGAGGTTCTGGCAGAGGTTACTATGCTTAGCGCATGCAGTGCCCTGGGCAGGGCATTTGGGAAGAAAGAAGACATTACAAAGAATAGCTCAGTGGATTTTTTAGCCAGGGATACACCAGCATGTCTGCGACTATTGTGCATCCTGCCTTGAATGTCAGAGGACCAGCCTTGAAGAAGTCTCACGGGCGCTACTGGTAGTTGGGACCCCTTTGAATGGATAGGCTTGGTCCTCGTGGGACCCTTGGAGACAAGCAGTAATGGGCATAGATACATCATGGTTATAGTGGACTATGCCACACATTACCCCAAAGCTGTCCCCTTGCGAGCCGCTACCTCCCACGCTATAGCTGATGAGCTCCTGAAAGTATTTGCCAGGGTGGGTCTACCAAGTGAGATATTAACTGACCAGGGAACTAACATGATCTCAAGGGGCCTGTTAGAGTTAATGCCCTACCTTGGAGGGGGCTAGATGTACCTGCCCCATGACAAATTGATACAATTTATATTGACTACATGATTAGTCAATAGGAGAAGGCGCTCTCTCGGCTTGCGCCAGGTCCAGGAGCTACCCCCACTGTGGCTCTGCAGTTTAGATGCAGTAGGAGCCGGGCACCCACTACATTTAAAAAGCAGAGGCGCAGTGTGGGTAGGCACAGTCCTGGACCTGGCGCCAGCTGGGACTGAGCATGCCAATCTCACTCCCAGCTCAGACTGGGTCTGGAACCGTGGTGACTGCATTTTAAATGTAGTAAAAGCCGCCCAGCTATTACTACATTTAAACGGCAGAGCCACAGCGGGCATAGCTCCCAGACTCAGCATGAGCCAGGAGTGAACCAGGCTTGCTCAGTCCTGGTTTGCGCCAGGTCTAAAGACCATGCGGACAGGAGCGGCTGCTGGAGCAGCCTGTGTTTGCGGCCAGCCCAGGCTGCTGCGGACAGGGGCTGCTGCCATGAAGCAAGTCCTGTCCATGGTGGCCTGGGCTGTCTGCAAACATAGGCTGTTCTGGCAGCAGCCCCTGTCGGTGGGGGTTCCCAGGCAGCACAGTGGAGATGGTGCCAGGAGGTACCGGCTCTTAAGTAGTCTCTCCCAGGTCACCCCCTGCTGCTTCTGATATAGAGGCACCAAGGGGTGGTAGAGGAAATGTGAGTAGTCGACTACTCAACTAGTTGCTTACATCACTAATCTCTCCCACCTTAAACCTGTCCCCTCCCAAGAAATATCATTGTTGCAAGATTACTGTGTGGTGTTCAAGTAAGTTTTTAATTTCTGTAAAGCTTTTTTTTTTTTTTTACTTCACTTGAAGATAATTACAGTAATATGAATCTCTGGCTACACTTGTGGTCAAATATTAATTTGCTTCTCTCCCTTCCCAATAAATTCATATTGCTCCTTTTCTGTGGCATAGTTCCTTTCTCACCTCTTTTTGATCATTACAATTGTCTTTGAAGTAAATTTTACCACTTGCCTATCACTGAGAAGAAAGCAAAGAAGTTGAATTAAAATGGCCTATATCTTTGTTTTCAAGCTCCTAAAAAGGAAATAAATGTTGTGTATAGTTACAAAGTTATTTTTAAGCTTAGCTGAAAAATGCTAATATGGCAACAGCAGACTTAAAAGGTTTTCTATAAGAGTAACTTGACCCAAAGTAACTTTTTTTTGTTAAAAAATTCAGTCTATTTAAGTCATAGTTGAAGGAAATATTGATCAAGGGGTTGAGAGGTTGGTTCCTTAACCTCGTTTTTTAAAATTATTATTCATTGTTTTGAAAGCAGCTTATTCTTTGTGAAAGTTCTCTGAAGAATGAAATTAATATTTTACACTGTGTGGTTCCCTGAATTAATGCACTGGTCTTCTCACCTCTTCAAGAAAAACGTTTTTTACATTGAAACCAATTCAGACTGAAGCAACTAACTTATACTCAAATGGCCTATTAGGTCAATAATTGTTAACATGCAGAATCCCTACTATAATGTAGGTACTTTGAAATTCTTGACTTGATCACTATAAAACAAGAACAAAAAATGTTACTGTTTGTCTATCTCAGAAAATAACTTCTCTGCTAACATTCAGCATTTCTTGTGGAGGTAATTTAAACTAAAGCTTCCCCTGTGGCACATCTTGTCATGAACTGGTAGGTATGTATTCATTCCTTATATCATGTGTTTCTAAAGATGTTACAGTTTTGACTCCTGAATATTGAGCAGGATGAAGTAAGTCAAGGGAAACTTACTTCAGTGAACCTTTTACAGAAATGATTTGTTTAACCCTTTCTTTATATTGACTTAAGCATGCTTTAACACACTTCTTTGACCTTGCCTTTGATAAATAAAAATGTATGGCATGGTGTTTTAGTTTTTAAATCCATATGCAATATCACACCTAGCAAGAGAACTGGAGAAGGAAACATACTTGAATGTGCTAATTCATGTCATTTAATGCATTGCTGGGAAGTGCTTGGATACCATGGTAATATGAGTGCTGTAATAACCTGAATAGGCTAGAATGACGATGAATTTAATGAAGATGAGGATAAGGGCTGAAATCTAAAAATAAGTATTTAAAAACACATACAGTTTCTGCTACATCAGTGTTTTCTTTTCAGTTTTGGTTTAGCAGTAAGAAAAAGAAAAACCAACAATTGACTTGATTTCCTGTTTGTAGCTGTGAACTCACAATTTATCCTCAGTTACAGGAAACACCTGTACCTTCTCTCTACACTCATGTGCTTTATGATATCCTGTAGACATCATAGCATAGTGTGAAACTGTAAATTCTGAATCTGTGTGCTTTCTGTGCAACATTCCCTTCTTGGCTCCTGTGTACACAACCCCTTACATAAGTTTTATTCCCTCTGATATTGCAAACTTAGAAATAGATGAAACTCTGATTGTGTGCCACTAGGGCATTGATTCTTGGACATAATAAATGGTTTTGTTTATTAAGGCCAGTATTACGGAGGTGAGGATGTTTCAATCTAGTATGCAGTAGTACTTTTGAGATGTTAAAGGTTTTAAGGCAAGTAATAACCTTTTATTTAGCTGGTGATTAATTATTCAGTAGAAGGGTTTTGCTAGGGAAGCTAGGAACTCAGTAGCAGACTAAATGAGTCCCCAAGGAGCAGTAGCAGTAGCTTAAATTTTTTCTTTAAGATGATCTTTGCATTTTCAAACTTCTAGGCTGCAACCCAGATTTGAAAACCTGTGGAAAGCCAGCACTTACTTGGGACTCTTAAGTGTTCTGTAGGACACTAATACTAAAAGTAACAACAAGCTTATAATTTTATTGTAATTCAAACCATTTTAAGAAAAAAGAATGAGAACTGCCTTTCTGTAGGCATGTCTACTCAGAGAACTATGCTGCGGTTAGATGCTCGCAGCTGACCCATGCCTGTTGATGTGGGATCAGGGAGCTGGTGCTATGGGACTTTCATTGCAGTATAGACTGACCTTCACACCTCACAGGATACTACAGCTTGAGCTCCACCCCAAACCCCAATATCTGCCCCACAATTAAACAGCCTTGAGCCCAAATCTCATAATCCATGTCAACTGGCATGGACTAGCCATATGTTTTTAATTGCACTGTAGATATGCCTTAAAACGTTCTAAAGCTCTGCAGATAATTCTGGATACATTCTAAAGGTGTGGACATGCAGATGCAACTCTATTTAGTAATAAGAAACCTCTCTTTCTCCCTCATTGGAGTCCTAATGAGTACTCCTCATTTTTAAGAGAAGGGAAGCCCTAAAAGCAGGTGCTAGAAAAGACACAGTCATAGGATATGTAAATGAATTAAGAGAATTAGCATTCTGTTACATGCTGAAAGACTACCATAATAGGCTCCCAGATGTACAATTCAGAAGAAGAGATATACTAGAACTAGAAGTTCAGTATGCTGCTTTATTTGTAATGCAGGCTAATATAACATGAACATGTTTGATAAATGTCAGTATAATACGAAATGTAGCTCAAAAGGGCTGGTATATTTCACAGAACTTCATATGCTTGGTCAAAATTTGACATTTATAGGTATTTATTACATTAAGGTTCTTTTTTTTTTTTTTTTTTTTTTCAAGGGAGAATGTGTTACTTTGTACTGTCAAAATGTTTAAGATAAAATTTGCAAAATGGCCTAAGTCTCACATTGTTCAAAAGCAGTTTAAGTTCTTTGGAGCCTGAGTTTCCATCATGTTTCTACTTTGAACTGTACTCTGTAGTCAAGAGCAGAAATAGTAGCATGGACCCATTTTCCAGTGATCTGTTTATTGTAAGCAGTGCTTTTTTTGGTAAGAAAAAAGGTGCCGGTACTCTGAGGCAAACTTATTGAGCAAAAAAAGGAAAACTTGTTGAGCCAAAAAAAAACCTGTACTGGGGGCTGAAATTGGGTCGTGGCCCCTTTAAGAGCCACAGTGCCGCGCTGGGAGCCAGAAGAAAAAACACTGCATGTCCCAAGCAGGCTTCTGTCAGGAGCCGAGCTGCCCCAGGAAAACAGGTGCCGGTACTCGCGGGGGAAATCCCATTCCCTTTCTGTGGGCTGGGAAAATAGGTGTCGGTACGCTGTTCTGGGCAGTACCGTCACAAAAAAGCACTGATTGTAAGTATAAATCATGGCCTGTACTAGCCCTACTCCTGATATGTACAACGAGAAGGAAAAGGTTCTGATTCCTGCCTCCAGGTTCTCTTCCTGATTTCTCTCATAAGGCTATGTCTACACTGGGAAGATTTGGCGACAAAAGTGCTATCTATGTGCAAAGGTTGGCAAACTTGAAAACCGCTCCAACTGGTTTTTCTGCCTCCCATTTTAAACATTTCATGGCCACATTGCTAGCTCCCCCATCGACCGACAGAGCAAAGCAATGTGGGTAAGCATCTCACAGGTCAGTGTTGTGGGAAGGCAGAGCTGATCCCTGCACATCTTGGGATTTTCGAGTTCTCTCACAGCCTCCTCAGCTGCAGGGAGCAGCATCGTGAATAGTTCTGTCAGCGCTCTGTGCTGAGGAATGTCAAAGCAGCACTGTAGTCTTTCCAGTCTTCCCCCTGCAGCAGCAGTCTGCCTGCTGCTATGTTTCTAGCAGGGCAGAATGGGAGCATTCCAATGAGTTGCTCTTTTTGTTTGATCCCCAAATAGAGCAGCTCACTCAGCTGTCATATAATTCCTTGAGCTTTGAAAGGGGAGGGGGCGTATGCCTGCAGGGCAGCAGAGATCACAAAACACTGAGCACAGCCATCAGGACAGGCATTGTGAGATACTGGTGGAAGCCAGGTCTCTCGACAAAACAAGCATCACTGACTCTTTGACAAAAAAGGGAGGAGAAAAGACAAAAGTCTCTTGCAATGGTGTAAGTTTCTTGTTGCCCAAACTGGGTGATTTTCCTGACAAAAGTTGCATGGTGGTTTGTACATTCTCACTATTTTGTCAACAAAAGCCAGTTTTTGGTGACAAAACATCCCAGTGTAGACAAGGCCTTAAGACTATCTTGTCAGACAAATCGTCCCTGCTTATCATGTAGCCAGATCTTCAAGATTCAACATTTGAAAAAAGGAAATAATCATTTATTTTTCTGAATTATTCAGAAAGAAGAGTCATTCCACGTCTGTTTCTTTTATAGTTTAAAAAAAAAAAATAAAAAAGATCATGCTGGGATCCTTGAGAGCAAAATGGCCCTTTCTAAACTTACGAATAAATACTTGAAGCTTTCCAGATGATGAGAGACCTGGCTTATATCTCCTTAGATTGATTCTCTAGCTGCTTTCACAAAGTCATCCATCTTTACACTAGCACTTAATATTGTCAGAGATGTCCTGGTCTGGAAGAATAGGGCACTCCGTTACAACTTTCAGTAAGCTGCACCTATTTAGGATACTTTAGCTATGTTTGTTGCAATTCAAAGGCCTGCATGGTATATTTATGTTCCAATTTGAGTTCTTTAAATAGAAAAATTGAGATATGAAAGTAATCCAAGTGTTAAAACTGTGTTTTGGCTCTGGGTCAGCAATCCAGACTTCACAGAATAGGAAAATTTTAATTCTAATGGTGTAAGATGTTTTTCCTAAAGAAAGAGGTCTCGGTTTGTCCTGCAGCATTGCACTATAATCACTTAAGACAAATATATTTGTTTCTGTAGTGTAACATGCTTATTTGGTAGACTTATTGTACCCAACTTTCTTTTAGGGCAGTTCTACATTTTTCTTCTACTTTTTTCTTTTATTGACAGCATAATATATCTATACCAAATATTTTGCACAAAGTCCTACACCTGGTTTCTACTATAAACCTCCTTTTGCTGCTATTTCTAAATTAAGAGTATGATGCATCTTGTAAAAAACTGAAACTATTTTTCATAATAGTTATGGTTTTGTATTTGATTTTCTTGTCTTTAATATCTGTTAATAAATATGAATGAAATGTTTACAACCAAACCAGAAATTATGTGAAACTCACCTGGTTTAAGATGTTTGACAGATTCATACTCAGACCAGATTTGTCAAATGATTTAGAAATCTGTCTTACATGTGTGGGACAATTTATGGTGTACATGTTGTAACCATTTAACCATGTGGAGTTTAAGATTGTCAAGTGCAGTGTTGCTTTGAGTTTTTGAGATTGTTTGAACCTTATATTTGAGGAGAGGCAAAGCCATGTGGATTAAGGCTGATGAAAGTGTTCGCACAATTCCTGAAAAGGGATTCTTTTGAGTTTTGCGTAGCTCCATAATACTATGTTCTTTGAATACTGAGATATTAAGAGGGCTGTATGTAAAATAGCTTGGGGGCAAGGGCTGAATTAATATTAAATAACTCAAATTTTGGCAGTTTGTTAATTGAATATGAATATACACAGTGGGTATATTCTAGACCCTGCATGGGGAAAAATTATTCATGCATAGCTACTGTTAAATATATTTCAGGAAATGAATTAATGACATGCTTTGTTTAAGAATCTGTATAGGTTTTTATGCCATGGTCCTCACTGTAGTATATTACTGCTTTCCAGTGGCACACAAAACAAGTGAGTAATATCTACCATGTGTTTATACTTTCTCTCCCCAGAGAGAGAAAGTGGAGTGGAGTAATTTGTTTTGGAATTTTTATAATATATTTAGCAATACGTTGCAATATTGTTAGAGAAGGCAAGATGAAAGAAATGTGCTTTACAGTTAAAGCAGAAGGTGGTGAGGTTTATGATGGTTCTTGTGGGAGTTAATGTCATAATCTTAGGCAGGGCCTGGAGAAAGCACCCTCTTCTGAACAGACAAGCTTTATACTTATTGTAGGAAGTTCCATTGTGACAGAGGAGCAAAGCTGTCAATTGCAATCTTCATTTATACCCAGGCCCAAACCATTGAGTATCTTGAAAGTAAGAACTGAGAACTTGAACTTAATTTTATACTCTCTAGGAAGTCATTGGAGGATGGGTTTGAGGTATTTGCAATAACCAGTGTTGGTGGGGTGACATTCTGCAAGTCTGTGTACCAGTTAGCTTCTTTTGCTCAGGCTTCACTCTCAGGTACATTAAAATACTGTAGTTCAGCCTAGAGTTGACCCAGTTGTGAATAACTTCACATATTGTGCATATGTATTGAGAATAAAACCCATTATATAGCTAAATTTTTCACTTTGACTAATCCAGTAGATTGCGTGGAAATTATTAATGCTGAAATCACTAATCACATTTTCCAGTAACTATTATTACTAATTTAAAGTCTGATTTTTCAATCCGTTTTAGTTCCTTTCCTCACCCAAGTTGTAATTTCATCATGCACTGGAAAGACTTTGTTGCAATTTTTGATCAGAATGTTGACAGTCTTCAGTATGATCCCAGCCACTACCATGCACTTCTTGAGCATTTCATTTACTCCAGTGCCCTTCTTTATCTCTACTTCCTCTAATTTCCAGCATCCTTCCCCTCGTTACATCTGACCTTATTGCAGGCAAAACAAAAGGAATCATTGTCCAACAGCCAAAGACAACCAAAATGTTGCTATTTAATACAAGATACTTACTTTTGTTTTGCTAGAGAAGCTGCTGACATCAGCTTAAAATATATCCTAATTGCAGTGATGGACTAATGCCTCTGATCTAAAATGAAAATCAACCTCCCACTTAACCTGGATTTGGTAATATAAAATTTAACTGGGTGTTTTTCTTGACTTGACCTGCTACTTTGTTGAATGGCTTCTGTGTCTTAACATTCTGCACTCTGACCTTCTATTTACCTCTGAGCATTGAAGTAATCTTGGAGTATAAATTCATTTGCACCCTTTACAATGGTAAGCTCAGTAGGTTTTCTTTAGCCTCTATGTCATATCCTGTCTGTTATTATCTCAGCACTGCTCATTCTTGCATTTGACAATTCTTACCTTGCTTACTGCAATTCCTCCTTTAGGGCCTCCCAAAAACTGTTACGTAAAACGTGAATATTAGTCTTTCCACATCATGTGCATGCATGCACACTGTACACATTGTTGTATCCTTACCAACTTCAGTATCCACTGAAAAACTGTTGTTGGAATTTTGAAAATGAGGACCTTTTGTCATAACTCTTCCTACTACTTCAGTTTATTTCCACTCAGTTTTACCTTTTGCAGTTCCACGCTCTCTGTGCTATCCTTTTTTGGACATCACACCCTGAGAAAGCTTATTGTAACAATCTGTACAGTCTCTCTCACTTTTTTAAAACCATCTCACAACCAATCTCTTCCTTGTTACCTGCAACTAGTAAGCATTGAGTCAGTTCCCCAAAATATCATTTGCTGATTTTATGAGCTTATTTACTGTACTCAGCTAATCTAATTTATTAATGTACTGTTACACAACATCATAATTTCTGTATTGCGTTAATTGTGTGAACAAATTAGACAATAAAATAGCCCAAATTAATATAAAACTTACTTATAACTCTGAAGAAAAAATTACAGTATTTTATTTAAATTTAGCTTAGCTTAGTAATGTTACTACAGCATGTTTCTTGTCTTAACTGGCATATCTACTTTTGAGGAAAGGGTGAGATTTTTATCTCCCACAAAGTTCATTGCTTGTAATGAAAGTGGCAACAAAACTGCCTTCCCGGTAAGAATTGAAGTCTTCACATAATCTTGTGTATTGAAATCATGCTATTTTATTAGAATTGTCAAAATAATCCATTAAAACATTTCTGACAAAAGGGTTTTTATGAAAAAATTGTTTTGTGAAAAATCTTAGCTTTTGATTTTTGACAAAAATCTGTCTTTTCTTTAAAAAAAAAAAAAAAAAAAAAAAAATTCTTTGTAGCTGTGTTGTAGGGAGAAATCATTTTCTGGCCAGGTTTATATTTTAGATAATTTTAGTCCAAGTAATGATTTCAGATATTTGACTTTCATTTCCTTTCCAGATTCTGGAATCCTTGTGGATAGTGATGAGTCGTAATTTAAGCCTACTCTTTACCACAGTAACAACATTAGTGACAATCCTCTTCTACAGTGGGACAGCCCTTCTCAATTTTGTGCTCTCACTGGTAAGTAACATGCAGTGGATGGTTTATACAACTCATTTTACTTCCCTATAAGTTGATGTAGCTTTCAATTCATCTTTAGACCACAGAATGAAAGGTTTAAAGGAACATATTTAGTATTGGTGAATTCTTGTTCACAGATTAAACGGGTTTTTTTTTTAAGTGCTTTTGTTTTGTATATCTGAGTAGTGAATATGTGGTGTGGTATGATACAGAATAAAGGTTTTATCAGCATGAGGTTTTAGGATAACCATTTTGCCCATTCATAAATAATTCAAGTAATCCTATACTTATAAGTGCCTACATCGTCAACTGCAGCTATGATGCATCCAACCTGAAGAAGGATGGAGATAGTGGTGTATTTGCCTGATCCTGGAACCAGTTCATTCTTTGGCACTATTTAAATATCTTGGAAGCTACTGACAATTACTTTACAGGTGTTGCTAGTTCCTTAGGGACTGTTCTAGAAACTGGGTAATTCTAGAGTATAGGAATGTTCTTCCCAAACATCACCTATTATGGGCGACAGAAGAAGAAAGTATAGTTTTACTTGCACAAAGGGTGTATCGAGAATCTGGTTAATCAAGCTTTCCAGCTGCTTTGTGCCAGCAGAATGGTGCAAAGCAGGCAGAATAATCCGAAATAATTTATTTCAAATCATTATGTATTCTGCATATGCCTGTGTCCTGCTGCCTATAAAGCTGTGTATTCTCATTGCCTAGAATCCACCTTCTGTACCGGTTTTATAGCAAAAGGAGTAATAAAAAGAACATCTCTCAAAAGTCCTTTAAATGTGATCTAAAATAGTGTTTAAAATTAATAAAAATGCCATGACATCTAAATCTGTTACCTTGGGACTTTCTGGGCTTAGGAACAATAACTGTACCCCTCTTCCCCACCATTCCCATTGGGAAACTGTTAGTTCCTCCTTTGTAGTTTTACAAATCTCCTATTTCTAGACCTGCAGAATCCTGAAAGATTAGACCTTAATCTTATCATTGGCTTATATTTTAATATAACCTATCCTGAATTTAGAGCCAGAATAATTTGGGCAGAGGGTAGTGGGAATTCTACTGTTTGATGGAAAAGGAAGGAACATGTAATTGGTAAGGGTTTTTCTTAACACCTCCCTTCCCCCAAAACAAAACAAAACAAAACAAAACAAATTCTGTCAAAACATGGTCAGGGAGTTAAAATAAGTCCTTGATTGGACAGGTGAGCAGAGTATGACACCTGAAGAAGTGGGTTGTACCCATGAGAGCTCATGATACCATCTACCTGTTCTGTTAGTCTTTAAGGTGCTGCTAGGCCAGCGGTTCTCAAACTTTTTGGGCTCCGGAGCCCTTTACATTCGTAAAAATTTATGCGGAGCCCCAGCGGTCCACTAATTTTATGTGTTGTACCTATCAATGTTTCCAGCTTGTCAACCATCACGGAGCCCCTGGAGATGTCTCACAGAGCCCTGGAGCTCTGCGGAGCACAGTTTGAGAAACACTGTGCTAGGCTATTTGTTTTTTAAGTTTTTTTTTTCTGATATCAAGAACTGTACAAAGTATTTCTTTAGAAAGGGAAAAAAATCAAATGCTTAACTGCAAAATAGAGAATAACTGGTGAGGTGGGAGTACTGCTCATATGTAAAACATAAAAGGTAACTATCTTGGTCTACTCAATTTAGGTGGGGCCTACTGATAAAAGGTTTAGAAAATCTGACCTATGAAGAAAGGTTAACAGAACTAAGTATGTTTGGTCTTCAGTTTTTTCTAAAGGAAACCTGATAAAACCCTTAACCTGTCTGAAGACTGTTACAAAGAGATCTGTGATCAGTTGTTCTCCATGTCCACTAAAGGTAGGACAAAAATGGGCTTTATGTAGCAAGGGAGATTTAGTTCATATATTAGAAAAAACTTTATGACTTTATGGGTAGTTATATAATGGATTAGTATTCCAAAAGGAGGTTGTGGAAACCCCATCACTGGAGGTTAAGAAAGGATTAGACAGATACCTGTCATGGATTGTCTAGATAAGGGCTGGGCAAGAGGCTGTCAGCAGGTAGGATCTGGCCCGCTTAGCACTTCCATCCAGCCCCCGGCAGCTCCCGGCCCCGCCCCGTAACGCATTGCCAGGGATCCTTCAGAGAGGTGCAAGCCATTTCCACTCCTGCCATTTAAAGGGTTTGTGTCTTCTCTACGGCTGCCAGGCAGCGTGGTAGCAGAAATGATAAGCTGAAAGGGCTCGCAGCTCCCGGCCCCAGCACCAAAACATTGCCTGGAAGGTGCGAGCCCTTTCACTTGCTTCTGTTTAAAGCGCTTGCACCTGCCAGTAGGCTGCCAGGCAACTTGTTAGTGGTGGGGCCAGGAGCTGCAAGCCCTTTCAACTGCTTCCATTTAAAGAGCTTGCGCCTTCCCCGCAGCTGCTAAGGTGTAAGCCCTTTAAATAGAAGCAACTGAAAGGGCTCGCAGCTCCTGGCTCTGCCGCTAATGCATTACATGGAAGCCAGAAGGCATGAGCCCTTTCAATTCCTGTTATTCAAAGGGCTCGCCACTGCTAGGCAGCTGCTGGGCAACATGTTAGCAGCCACCTGGCAGGCACAAGCCCTTTAAATTGCTGCTATTTAAAGGGGGTCACAGCTCCTGGAGCTGGGAGCCCTTGAAATAGCAGCAATTGGAAGGGCTCCTGGCCCGCGGCAGCCCCGCCGCTCCCCTGCCCACAGGCCAATCGAGACCTGGGGGTGAGGGGGAGCATGTGAAGTTTCTTTCCCCCGCCAGGGGCACGCGGCACCAGAGGGAACTGCCAGCTGTTCAAAACTGCACCCCCCGGGGGAGGAGGGGCTCTAAGACGTTACATGCTCCCCCACCCTCAGGCCAATCAGGGTCTGTAGGTGGTGAAGTCTCCTGGCTCTGCCTCTTTCAGGCCGGCCCACGACCATTTCAGAAATTTCCGAAGTGGTCCCCCCTGCTCTAGTATGTGTATAGTGTGGTGTGAAAAGGTTTTCTTTGTATGGAGTTTAGGAAGACCAATTTATTTACATAAACATGTTTTATGTAAAAAAGTCAGAGTAGTCATGTTAGTCTGTCACTTTAAAAACAATGAGTAGTCCTGTGCCTCCTTAAAGACTAACAAATCTATAAGACTGTGGTGTCCAGGTATAGTGGCTATTGCTATAGTGAACTAGCAATGCTCAACCAGCCAAATTGCCACATGTGGCTAGTGTGTTGAACATCACGGGTATAAGATCATGAGCTTTCATGGGTAAAACACACTTCATCAGTTGAGCTGGAGTGGAAATAACAAAATGCCAGGTATATGTAACAGCAAAAGCTGTTAAAAGCTGTCAATTGTAGGTGTATAATGAAGCTAATTAAGTGGGCTGGTTGTGTCCCATTCATAGCTTTTGATGTGAAAATGCAAATGTCAGAGGCAGGAGAAATTGGCTTTGTATTACGCCAACCAGTTAATGTCTTTGTTCGAGCCCAGGGTAACAGTGTCAAATTGGAAAATGAATTCCAGTTCTGCAGCCTCTCTGTAATTAGTTAGTGAAATTCCTTTATAGAAGGATGGCTATTTTTAAATCAATGATTGAGTGACCAGGCAGGTTAAAATGTTCCCCTACAGGTTTGTGTTACTATTCCTGATGTCTGATGTGTGTCCATTTATCTTTTGTCGCAGAGACTGTCTGGTTTGGCCAGTACATGTGACAGAGGGGCATTGCTGGCACTTGATGACATATATCACATTAGAGGATGTGCAGTTGTATGAGCCCCTGATGGGTGTCTTATGTGGTTAGGTCCTGTGGTGGTGTTGCTTGTATAGATATTTGGACAGAGTTGGCAACAGAGTTTGTTGCAGGAGTTGGTTCCTGGGTGAATGTATCTGAGGTGTAGTGTGTGGCTGCTGGAAAGGATTTCCTTCAGGTTGATGGGTTGTCTGTAGGTGAGGATTGGCCTGTCTCCCAAGATCTGTGAGTGAAAGATCATTTTCTAGGCTAGGTTGTAGATTGTCAATGTGCTTGGAGGGTTTAAGCTAGGAACTTGAAGCTGATTACTGGGGGTGTTCTTTTATTTTCTTTCTTGGGTCTGTTATGAAGTAATTGTCTTCTGGGTTCTTCTCTGGCTCTGTCAGTCTGTTTCTTCACTTTTCCAGGTAGATATTTAAGTTTTAAGAATACTTGATAAAGATCTTGTTTGTCTCTGTCTGTGGGATTGGAGCAGATCTGGTTGTATCTTAGGGCGTGGCTATATACAATGGATCCAGTAATGTGTCTTAGATAGAAGCTAGAGGCATGTAGGTAAGGATATCTGTCAGTATGTTTCTGGTATAGGGCGGTGTTTGTGGCCCTCATTTAATTGTACTGTAGTGTCAAGGAAGTGGATCTCTTGTGTGGACTGGTTGAGGCTGAGGTTGATAGTGGAGTGGAAATAGTTGAAATCCCCTTGGAATTCTTCAGGGGTCTCCTTCCTCTGTGTCCATATGATGATGTCATCAATATAGCAGAAATAGATGAGGGCTGCTAGGATACAGGAGCTGAGGAAACATTGTTCTAGGTCAGCCATAAAAATGGTGGCATATTGTAGTGCTGCTGACTTGAAGGTATAAATTGTCCCCAAATTGGAAATAGTTGTTGGTGTCAAAGTCACGTAGCTCAGCCACCAGGTGTGCTGTGGCATCATCAAAGATACTGTTCCTGACAGCTTGTAGTCCATCCTCACATGGAATGTTGTTGTAAAGAGCTTCTACATTAATGGTGGCTAGGATAGTGTTTTTAGGAAGATTACTGATGCTCTGTAGTTTCCTTAGGAAGTCAGTGGTGTCTCGAAAATAGCTAGGAGTGCTGGTACCTTAGAGTTTGCAGAGAGTGTCAACATGGCTGGATATTCCTGCTGTAAGGGTACCAATGCCAAGCTAAGCATTAATCTATCCAGCTCCACAGTATCATTTTAAATGAGTACATCTAACATCCTCAACTTGTATCCTCAGCCTGTAATCTTTCAGAATCCTTTTAGTCTTGTTGAAAAATTTTGACAGTTTCCACTTATTTTGCTTATAATTCGTTCTAAAATCTAGTATTGTCAGTTTTTCCAAAGTACATCTCCAAAGGCATTTTCTCTAGGGTAAAATTATTATCTGGAATTGTAAGCAAAATTACTGATTACATAGTTACTGTTCCGTTGCATTCATTAAGAAAGCATTTACAATAAATTAATTTTATTTACCAACATTTTTTTTATTACAAGATGCTTTTTGGACTCAAGTATTAACACTAGTGCACATATTCAAATAATGGTCTAATACCTTTTACTAAAAACAAGCATTTGTTTAAGAATGTATCACTTTGTTTTTGTGTAATGTGGCTTAACTCTTTTTATTCTAAATCTGATGGTCACATCTGTGTGGAGAGGTTAGGAATGTTAAAGGTGATTGCTTTCTTTTCATTGCAGCTGTGTGTTGACAGCTGCTACTTTAAAATAACTTAATGGCTGGAACAGAGCCTGCGGCTTGTGATCAGTGAGCTAGCTTGGGTCAAGGACTCTGGTCTGAGTGTGTGTTTTTTAATCTAAACAAACACTGACCTTGGAAGCATGATGGAAATCCTGCTTGTGTTTTTGTTATGTGTTGTTTTAAAATATCTGTTTTGAATAATTGTAAGAAAATATAGGCCTACTGTTAGATTAACTTCAGCAGTTAATAGAGACAATGATAAGAGGATACAAGATCTTTTTCCATTTGTTTAGATAACTAAGACTGTATAACTTGAATCAACTCCAGTCATCTGAAGAAGTGGGCTGTGCCCACGAAAGCTCATGATACCATCTACATGTTAGTCTATAAAGTGCTACCAGACCATTTGTTGTTGTTTTTTTTAATCAAATGCTAATTCAGGGCATTTGTGGCGGCTCACAATCACACTTGGGTAAAAAATAAGAGTGGGCCATGAAGATTTCTTAGCTGAATTGCTACCCTAAGTTACAAAAATTTTTTTTTTACATCTATTAATAGTTTTGCTGTTCTGCAATTGTCCCTTACTTCAACCAGGGGAGAAAAAGCATAGAAAATAAATATTGTGTATACAAATATTTACATTTCTTCCTGGGTCTAATATTTCACCCCTGGTAAAACACTGAAAGCGGTGTTTATGGTCTAGTGAGATTATATTAGAAATAAAAATATTTGAAGATGAAGTGAGCCTGATGAACAGGTCTTCAAGACCACATCTTCACCCCATTCCTGAATCTCTACCCTTTTTTTTTTTTTTTAAAGAAGGGTGTGGGTGGGAAGGAGATATTTCTGATCCTCCTCCATCTTCTTTGCTTTCATTTGTGAATCATTTACAAACATTCTTACCCAAAAAGGGGAACACACTGTACCATAAAAAGTTATATCAAATGTTTAAATTAAATTTAAACATTAAGTTCTCCTAATGGTTAACCATATAGTAAAAAAAACCTTATTATAACCATAAATAATTTTAAAAAGAGGGAAAAAAGGGTATCCTTAGGTTAAGCAGTAAATCTGTCTACTGAGCCTGGTATACAGGGATCCAAACAGTCTGTTCACTGGGACAGTTATTAAAATCAACATGTTAGTTGTCATTCTCAGCGCTCTGGAGAGCTGGATTTGTTGAATTTAAATTCTTTCCTAGCAAAATATCAGCTGAACTACCATCCAGAGGATGATTTTTCTTTTAAAAGAGCATACATTATTTCCAGTAAAATTCTTGGTCTTTCCACTTATCTCTTTGTGTGGTGCTTTTCTAATGTAATAGGTTTGAGAAGTGCAGTATATTAAGGCATTAGTAAGTGATAACTATTATAGATTTTGCATCTTTCAAGATTCACTCCCTATCATGTATATCAGACAGGGTATAAGTAATCCTGCATAAGTTCCTCTTCCTTGAACTTGTATGAGGGGTCCTTACAACTTGTTTCCATATATACTAGATCGTATGAATGTCTAGTTTGTGAATATTAGCTGTAAACTTTTTCTATAACCTCTGAGGCTCAGAATCTATATTCTGAATTCAGTGGATGTGTTGAATCCTGACTTGGTTCTCTGAAGTTTCCAGTTTTCCTTTTTATTAAAATTGTTTTAGTAACAAATTCAGTGTGTTCTAGTCTCTACTCTTTTTCTTTGGAAACACTTGAAATTAAAAGGTTGACAGTTTCTCAGAAACTCACTATTTTCTAGCAAGAAAACATTTTTGTAGAGATTTCATCTTATCTGCAGCACCAAGATAATGTTGTCTTAAAATATTCAGACTATCCTTTCAATTCAGCCAGTAGTTCAGAGAGGAACATTTTGCCAAATGCACTGTGCTGCTACTCCTGGATTGAAAAAGCCTGAGACATTGTTTTCCACTTATTTCCTCCTATTTTCTGCTTACATCTACAAAAAAGTACAATAGATGCGTGAGTGACACAATATTTGTTTAGAGTTGTGATTTTTTTGGTTTTTTTGTTTTAGTGTCTGGAGTTGCTTCTTTCCCTGGGTGCTAAGTTCTGTATCCCCCACCACTTCCTCCTTTAAAAAAATGGATGCCATCAAGGTGTAACACAGGGACTCAGGATGCAACAGGCAGAGGGCACTGGAGTACATAGGGATACAACGATGCCCTAAGTTCATCATCAAAGAATGTCATAAAAGGTCTCCACTAAAAGCCTGTGTCACAGTGGTTGTCATAATTACTGTGTGATGTATGTGTGGATAATACTAGCAGACTTACCCAGAGTTGCCCAGGTCCTTCAGGGCAGGGGCCTGGTGATATGGGGGTTCAGAACTCAGGGCAGGGCCTTGGGGATGCAAGGAGGGAGTGAAGAATACTGGGGGCAGGGAAGGGTGCAGGACTTAGGGTTGGGAGTAAGGAGGGGCTCAGGGTGGGAGGTCCCATCTGGCACGGGCCTTTTCTCTTCCTTCCCCCAACCCTCCCAGGTGCTAGGGGCGCTTTTATCTTCTTCTCCTGCCCCCTGGCTGCCAGAGGTTCTTCTTTCTCCCCCCTCTCCCCTCCTCTAGTGCTGCGGCCAGGGGCCGAAGGGTGGGGGGGGGAGGGAGAGAAGGGAGCTTGGGGTGAGGGGCTACTTAATCGGTGTGCTCGCAGGCAAGATGGCAGAGCCCCAACCTTGCTGACCACTCCCTTGGTAGCACAGCTGCCCCCAATAGCCACGCTGAACATCCTGCTCTGAACTCCTTGGTTGTGGAAGCCTCTTACCAAAGGAACAAGCAGCAACATTATCACTCTGCTCCTTCAGACAGGGACAATAAAAGGCTAGACCTCTTGGTCTGGAAAGTATATGCTTCTTCTACCCTCCAATTTAGAGTGGCCCTCCTTTGTAAATACAAACACAATAATTATTCCAAATTCAATGACTTCATGATCGACATTCCTGAGGCAAAAAAAACAGCTTAAAGCGGTACTAAAAGAGGGTCATACAATTTCACACATCCCTCTACACGCTTCTCTTAATGCCACTGACACAGCAGTAAGATCCATAGCTACAACAGAATTAATGAGGTGAGTATTGTGATTCAACTCTTTTGACTTCCCACGTGAGATACAGTCCATGGTGGAGGATCTCCCATTTGATGGAGAGAAACTCTTCACCATAAACACCAGTGAGGTCCTCCATACTATGAAGGACTCCAGGGCCGTACTTTGATCCTTCGGAATCCACACATCAGCACTTAGATATAGATAGTATAGATATCAGCCATCCCCAGGCCTTGGTATCCTGCATACATACTCACAACAACAACCACAAAGATCACATGACCAGCATCAATGCCAGCAAACAGAAAGATGTCTCGACGTCAGTGTCTAACCTCAGACACTGCGCCTCAGTCCCCTCAAATCTAACAAACAGATTTGAGGAATTAGTCAAGAGTTTGGAAAACGGCTCTCAGTCTCCAGCTCCATCGCTCTCTTTTAAATTATTCAATTATGATGTCCTTGCATTCTGTGGAAATTGGCAAGCCATAACCTCAGATAAATGGATGTTGCAGATAGTAGAATTAAGCTACACCATCTCCTTCACCCCCCAACTTGTCCCTCTTCAGGGACAACTCTCTCAACATCTCCAACTGAGAGCCAAAGAACCCGTTCTGACCCATACAAAGGGTTCGAGTCTCATTATTTTCTCTTAGAAAAGAAGAGTGGGGGATGGTGCCCAATTCTTGACCTCAGAGCTCTCCAACAAATATGTGAAAAAGCTGAAGTTTAAAATGGTGACCCTCACATCAGTTATCTCAGAGCTGGAGCAGGGAGGTTGGTTTTCATCCCTCGATCTTTCAGACGCTTATTTTCATGTTTCCATTCAACCAGCTCATAAACGTTTTCTCTGATTTATCCTAGGTCCCAATCACTATCAGTACAAGTCTTACCTTTTGGCCTCTCTACTGCACCATGTTTTTTTCCAAAATCCTGGTGGTAGTGATTTTGCGTCTCAAAGAAGCACATCATTATTTTTCCTTATCTGGATGATGACCTCCTGAAGACACAATCCATGAAGGACTCTCAATTAAATACTTTCATCACCATCTGATGCTTCCACTCTCTCAGCCTACAAATAAAACAAAATCAACTTTCACTCCCAACACAAAAGGTACATTTAATAGGAGCTGAACTCAATGCAACAACTGTGACTGCTTCTCTGCCATGCAACAGATTCAGAAACGATGAAGTGCAGTTCCCAGTTTACGGTCCACAATTGTCTCCCAACTACTCAGACACATAGCCACCTGTAATGTGGTTGTCCCGAATGCACACATCTCTGTGCAGTGCTTACAGGAATGGCTTAGTACAGTTTACAGGCCGAACATACGCATTCACCAAGGTCCTTTTCACCTCCACCCAAGCCCATCATCGGTCAAACAGTTTCTCAAATGGACACATGCTTGTAACCTTTGCTCAGTGATCCTGTTCACATGACAAGATCCCTCTGACTATCACCACAGATGCCTCCCTTACTGGATGGGGAGCATACCTGGGGGACCATATCACTCAGGGTCTATAGTCCATCGCAGAAAGAGCACTACATACATATATGTACTGAGCTCCAGGCAGTTCCATACATTGGCAGCCAATTTCCTCCCTTCATCAGCAACAAGCACGTCAGAGTCTACACTGGCAACATAGCCTGCATATTTTATATAAATAGACAAGAGAGTGCTTGATCCCACACCCTCTGCACAGATTACATGACATTCTGGAACTGGTACCTCCAGCACAGAATAACAATATCTGCCTTTCACCTTCCAGATGTTCTCAATGCTACTGCAGACACACGCAGCAGAGCTCTTCCTTGAGGACATGAATGAGAGATAAGCATTGACATTATCAACCCAATCTTCAATCTATAAATCACCCCAGGATCGATCTTTCTGCTACTCCCGGCAACAAGAAGTGCCAGACTTCTGCTCCAGAGCTGGAAAGGGTGAACAATTTTTGGGAGATGCACTATTAATAAAATGGGATTATGGTCTCTTATATGCCTTTCCACCAATACCACTCCTCAGCTGAGTAGTACAAAAAATACAGAGGGACGGAGCCACAGTCATTCTCATAGCCTCTTCATGGCCCAGACAACCCTTTTGTACTCTTTCCTTAACAGGATGTCTGCCTTTGCACCAATCACTCTTCCACCCAATCACAATCTTCTATCATGTCCAGGAACACAGGCACAATACCCTAGCCTTCACGTGTTACATCTCCAAGCCTGGTACCTCAGTGATTCTCTGCTCAGAAACTAGAAAGTTCACAACCTTTCCAAGTAGCGTTACTCTATAGTAGAGCTCAGACCACTCAAAAACTTGCATGTAGAAATGGAAAAGATTCTCCCACTGAATAAAAACAAATACATTCCACCAGCTGCTGCGTCCCTCACAACAATCCTTGACTACCTTTTACTTCTTAACCACCAGGTCTCTCCTTTAGCTTTATAAAGGCTGCAAAATATACCATTACTACTTTCCATATGAAAATTGTCAACACCTCTATTTGCACACCCAGTGATAAATAGATTCCTTAAGGGTCTCCAAGCCCTTTATCCTGATTTTAAATCATTGGCTGAACCTGAGGACCTTCATCTCATCCTCAGTGCTGTAATGTGCCAACCATTCGAACCATTGGCAGCTTGATCCCTCTTATATGTGTCAATGAAAACAGCATTCTTGGTTGCTATCACATCTGCCAGACGAGTGGGGGGGGAAATGCCAGCACTCATGGCAGAACCACCATGCACAGCGTTCTTTAAGGACAAACTTAAAAAACAACAAATAGTCTGGTAGCACTTTAAAGATTAACAAAACATGTAGATGGTATCATGAACTTTCGTGGGTACAACCCACTTCTTCAGATGACCAGACATCTGAAGAAGTGGGTTGTACCCATGAAAGCTCATGATACCATCTATGTGTTTTGTTAATCTTTATCCAGACTATTTGTTGTTTTTAAGTTTGTCCTGATACAGACTAACTTGGCTACCCCTCTGAAACTTTTAAGGACAAAGTTTCCCTTCGCACTCATCCCAAATTCGTACAAAAAATTGTTTATCTTTCCATAATAACCACATCATCCACCTTCTGACTTTCTTTCCAAAACCACATGCCAATGCAGTTGAATCCTCAGAGTACATGCTTGACATACACAGCACTCTATCTTTTTACCTCCACAGGACAAAGCCCTTCAAGTACTCTCCCAGATTATCCATATCAATAGCAGACTGTAATAAAGCCGTCTCCTCACAGAGCCTTTCACACTGGATATCAGACTGAATCCAGTTATGCTATCGCCACAACAATGCCAAAATTTGTATTTCTATACTAGTATTTATATATAGTTCTCTTTAGCATTGTTTAAGACTAGTTCAGTAGTTTGTATAAGTTTATTTTTTATAAATTTTGGTTGAATTTACTTCTCTTCACCCAGTATTGGGGCTTCAGCTTCATGGCCGAAGGAAAATCTCCTGGGTTTAAGTATGTCTTGTTTCACCTGTATGATGGATGCAGAGTTTATTTCTTCTCTGTGAGGAACACATCACCCATAAATTCGTTTTCAAAACCAATTTTAAAATCACAAGATATTCAATTAAAGCTCTTCACCCTAGATATGTCTAAGGCCTGCCTATAATCCTGGAAAGCAAGCTCCTTCTGGGTCCAAGTAGTGTTCTGCAAAACGTGTTTCAGCAGTAACTGCTTGTGTGTTAGCTTCCAGGGCTGCTACTTAATCAAAGCCTTCTACTGTTGTTCCCCCCCCTTCCATCCAGAAAGGAGGAGAGTTCAGCATTTTTCATCCAAAGAGCATAGATGATGATTTACATGAAAGACATCTCCCCTTTCAACCAGGAAAAAAGGACAGCTGAATGCTTTATCAAGCATTTTTCTGGTGTCTGCAGAAACATGAAGTTATACCTGTGCTGCTGATGAAGTCATTCTATCTCTGGCTTGTGTGTAGAGACTTAAGTATCACCCCATGGGTTTTCTCTAGTGCTGATTGGCCCATTGGTTCTGGAACCAATCACTTTGGCACCACTCAACCTGGTATTAACTATTTCTTGTTTCCTCTTAGCACATATGCCGTCAGAGCCAAGATTTACAGTGTCAGAGGGGTTGGTTATATTGGTCTTATCTTAATAATCTTTGCTTTCTGTCTCTGTTAAGATTACTGAGCTGCTAATGCAAGCTTCAATACTGGGTCTACCCACTGGCCTGGTGCAGCATCTGTCCAGCTGTATCCCTCATAATACCTTCATTTTAAATAAAACCCTCACCTGTTTATGTCCAAATAGACCAGGAGTGGGGAACCTTTTTTGTGTTGAGGGCCTCTGACCCACAGAAAAATCAGTTGGGGGCTACACACAAATGAGAAGCGCAAATAAGATAAAATAAAACAATCCCCCTCACTGATGTGGCCCCTAACTAAGAAGGAGAAAGACACTCTCCACATTCCCCTCACACACCAGAGCCTGTGTGGGGTGGGAGGGGGACAGATTAGTAGATTTTGTGTGCTCCAGTTACACAGGGGGATAATGGAGGACTGGAGCACCAGCTCAGGCTCCCCAATACTGGGGGGAGCCCCAAATCTTGGGGCCAGATGTGCGTGCCCCTCCCCCCCCTTGTCTGGATCCAGCCCCCCGGACTTTAGGTTCCCCACCTCTGAAATAGACCAATTGTCTTCATTTAACTCAATATTCCTCTGGGTGTATTGGCAATTCAACTTAGTGCAAGTAGGAACAGCTCTTTTTTTTAGCTGTATTCTCTCAAACCAAGGCTGAATTTGGTCCTCTAATCAGTGACACAGGCTGACTGTTTTATTACTGTTTTAAGTAGAATTGAATTTACACATTTTCTGCAGAAGAACAGTGAATAAAATTGGTTCAACTCACATTTTTACTGCAGAACAGGAAAATACAAGTGCCATTTGTCAGAAGGAGACAGGCAATTCAGTTGGGGAATATGGACATTTTCAACACAGATTAAAAAAGTCAGCAGTAAAACCCCTGGACAGAAAGTAACTCAGTGAACAGCAGTAGTAGAAATGATTTGCAGTGTACAAAGCTGTCTCGCACACAATTAAAGTATACTAATATATAGGGCTAGGCTACGGTAGACTTCCGATAATCCGGAACCTATGGGATTTAGGTGGTGCCGGATTATCAGATATGCCGGACTATCAGGAGGTACTATAAGCAGGTTATATATATACTGTATACGTTATATACTGTGTATATAAAGTGTTCTTAACCCTTTTTATTGTACATACTGTATACAGTATACTGTAATGTTTTAGTTTTTTTAAGCCTTTTTTACCCTTTTTGCTCAGTTCAGCTGCTGCCGCTGTTAACCTTGTGACTCATTTTTTGCTGAAGCTCACTCACTAGGCTCTTGCCATTTTGATGCCGGACTATCAGGAGAGCCGGATTATTGGATGCCGGACTATTGGAGTTTTACTGTATATATTTTAGTACAGAATCTTCTGGCCAGTCCCTTTTCTTACTGCCTCAATTATGACTTAGAAGTTTAATTTTTACACAGTAATTTCTTAATTTAAAAATTCAACTAAGTGCTCTATAAAATGCAAAGATTAGTTTATCTGGTTATCTTCAGTGTCCTCTCTCTCTCTCTCTTTTGTTGATCCACAATTGAAGTTAATAGAGCCGTACGTTGCTGCTTCTTTGGTGGTTAAAGTGATTCTGAAATTTTTCAGAATATTGTGGCAGAGCTCTGGCTGTGCCTGAGTGTCCTGTGCTTCTGGCAGACGGTGTTCAGCTGGAATAGCCTCTTCTTTTTCTAAAGGGAAGAGCCACAGACTACTGAGCCACACTCATCACAGGATAGTCCATAATATGGGGTGAAACTCTCTATAGTCCTGGTCCTCCGTACTCAGGGACAGTCTCTGTAGTGGCATGGAAAGGGTTGGGGAGAAGCCAGGGCCACCCACTACTCCAGGTTCTGGCCCAGGAACTGTAAGGCCGCGGCAACAGGCAGGGCTGTTTTCTTTTTTGGGGGGTGGGGGTTAAGACAAGACAACTGTCGCTTTTTCAAAGAGAAGGTTTACTTTCAAATGTGTCATCTGTGTGACTTGCCATGCATTTCTCAAAGTCTATGTGTCCAGCAGCATTTTTTGTGTTCCCCAATTATATTAAATCTGAAATATATTTGTATGCTATTACAGGCGGCCCCCGACTTGCAACGCGATTGGTTCCTGGGGAAGCGTTGCAAGTTGGGGGCATCATAACTCGAACCAGCATTTATGATAGGCGCCGTGCACTGTCACAAATGCAGGCTGAGGACGTAAGTCAGGGGGTTTCGGCCCTTTCTGCACTTATAAAAATGGTCGTAAGTGCAGGGGGTTGCAACTCGGGCTGTCATAATGCGGGGGTTTCCTGTATCAGCATGTTTAATTTTTTTTTTTTATTGTGATTTGTTTTACAGGTGATTTTCCTGACCACGCTGTTTTATCTGTTAAGTTCCAGTGATGAGTATTATAAACCAGTGAAGTGGGTGATTAGCTTGACACCTTTGTCACAGCCAGG
Organism: Rafetus swinhoei; assembly: GCA_019425775.1. Taxonomy (NCBI): domain Eukaryota; kingdom Metazoa; phylum Chordata; order Testudines; family Trionychidae; genus Rafetus; species Rafetus swinhoei. Next base: position 152,145,902 of record CM033424.1, read on the forward strand.
CCCATCATCAAATATAGTTGGCCAGTCTGTAGAAGAAGCCATAAGGTATGTTGTCGTTGCTTTCCCACTAGGTGTGAAAAACAGCTGTTCTGTGAGTGAAATATTTTTGTTGTATGAATAGTGAATAATTTTAGTTTAGTTTAATTTTAACTGGTCATGTTAAGGGTGTACAGTTGTGGTTGCTCATATTTCAAGGACTTAATATATGTTAACAGACCAGTGTTTCCCTATTGGGATGAGGCAGAGAAGTAAATCTTGATCCAGATTGTTCCATGCTAAACATGCCATCTCTGTTTCGCCTGCCTGCCATAAATTGTTGGAACTTTTTTGAAAAATACATTTTACTGAGACATCTTACGATACAGCTATTTTTAATTACTGTTACTTATTTTGTAATAATTAACTAAAGATGTTCCTATGTATTCTTTCACTTTAGCATCTTACAAACATAGATGTGGTTGAACGGTACTTGACTTTTTACTTTTTGTCCCATGATATGAGGGGACAGGGGGAGCCGTAATGGCAGAGGCTATCATCTTTGATTTGGTCTGTGTGCATCTCATTGGGTTACTAAGTAGAGGTGCACTAAATAAACTCATCCTGCTTCTGTACTTCAGTGCCTATTCAGTTTCTCCCATATTGTCTATCCATGACCCCGTACATTTTATATAGTGTAGACCTGAATGTTGTGAGCTAGGGTTTATGGCTCGCCACATTTGACCAGAAGATATTTAGTTGTTGTCCCAACCCAGGCTACAGAGAGAGAGAATCCAGAGGGTTCTATCCTAGAAGACTTAAATAGAGGACAATAACTATTCCTTAAAACCTTTATTGAAATAAGTAAAAGAGTAACAAACATCAAAAAGCATATAGTTGTTAAAACATAATACACTTCAAGAACTCCCTCTGGTAACATTACTAAATTAGAGAATTGCTTAATTCAGCATACTTAGACCCCTTCCTGAAGACCTGAGGTTAGGAGATATAGGATCAATCTTTCCCCTGACATGCCATTGAAGTTGAACGTGTAGGCAGGTACAGTGTAGAGCAGAAGTTAAGCTAATAGTTGATCAATGTGCATGAGCAGTGTAGAAGTAGTAGTGCAGGAGAATGAACCAGAGCACCCACGAAGCTCACTAAACTAAGCAACATGGATATTTATAGGGTCTTGGCATTACTTGATCCTGACCCAACCTACCATGATGATCTTTTATTTCTACATCCTAAGAATTTATGGGTACACTTATTCTATAGGTTAGCAGTACTGCCAATATAGTGCTGTAGCAAAGCTACTGCTTACATTTGTTTTTTTTCTGTCAATACTTTAATCCACATGTCCCTGAGGCAGTAGCTAGGTTGGCAGAGAGGTCAATGGAAGAATATAACCGCCTCTACATAGAGGGTTTGGTTGACCTAACTGTGGTGTTGAGGGCATGAAGCTTTCCACAGCCCTGAGCGCCATAGCTATGACACTCTAATTTTTAACTATATACTGGGCATAACGTGGAATCTTGATGCCATTCTCGGAGTAGTTATTAATGGTTCACAGTCATGCTGGAAGGGCATAACAAGTGGGCTTCTGCAGGGGTCAATTTTGGGACCTGTTCTGTTAAGTATCTTAATCAATGATTTAGATATTGGCATAGAGAGTACACTTAGAAAGTTTGCAGATGATATCGAGCTGGAAGGGGGTTGAACTGCTTTGGAGGGATAGGTTCATAATTCAAAAGGATCAGGACAAACTGGAGAAATGATCTGAGGTAAATAGGATGAAGTGTAATAAGAATAAATGCAAAGTACTCCACATAAGAAGGAACAATCAGTTTTACGTATACGATGTGAGAAGTGATAGACCACAGGGTAAATATGAGTCAGCAGTATGACACTGTTACAAAAGAAGCAAACATGGTTCTGGGATGCATTAACAGGAGTGTTGTGAGCAAGACACTTCTTCTACTCTATTCTGCACTGATTAGGCCTCAATTGGAGTATTGTGTACAGTTCTGGGTGCCACATTTCAGGAAAAATGTGGAGAAATTGGAGATAGTCCAGAGAAGTGCAACAAAAATGGCTAAAGGTCTAGAAAACATGACCCATGAGGGAAGGCAGAAAGGACTGGGTTTGTTTAGCTTGGAAAAGAGAAGACTGAGAGGGGACACAAGTTTTCAAGTATCTAAAAGGGTGTTACAAGAAGGAGGGAGAAACACTGTTCTCCTTGGCCTCTGAGGATAGGGCAAGAAGCAATGGGCTTAAACTGCAGCAAGGGAGGTTTAGGTTGGATATTAGGAAAAAACTTCCTGTCAGGGTAGTTAAACAGTGGAATAAGTTGCCTAGGGAGGTTGTGGAATCTCCATCTCTGAAGATATTTAAGAGCAGGTTAGATAGACATCTATCAGGGATGGTGCAACGGAACTGGGTCCTGCTGTGAGGGCAGGGGACTGGACTTGATGACCTCTTGAGGTCCCTTCTAGTTCTAGTATTCTATGCGTTAAGAATTATTTTGGGGAAGCTTAATGGCCAGATCAGATTTGATGATCACACTGGTCCCTTGTGGTATATTAGCTGCAGCCTTGAGGGTGGAATAAATAAAATTGATTATGTTGAGTGGCAGAAAAGAGAATGAAAGGACTTGTAGTGGTGATCCAGTTGTCATAAAGCAGCTTTTGTTGAACTTAATGACCAATTTCTTGAGGACTAATGATCAGAATAGACTAATGATGCTGACTTATCTTGAATTATTATTCCTAGCATGGTTGGATGCTTATTGTTTTATATGTCTGATTGTTCATTGTTTGCCAAAACTCATGCCATTTGGAAAATAATTGAGTTTGTCAGTTCATCAGTCTGTCTGGGAAAATTGCTTGCTTGTTACAGTGTAGTAAGTATCTTTAAAAAAATCTGTTGTTAATCTCGAAAGAAAGTAGTAAGCTAAAAACGGTGTGTGCATCTGATATGTTTTTATATTAAATCTATAGATGCATTTTTGTCATAGTAATATTGTGCATAATTCACAGCACAATCTTGGCAAGAAATAGATAATTTCACAATATGATAATGGGAACCTTGTGGACCCTGCTGCTGCATGTTAACAGTTGGTTAGTTTACTTTCATCTAGTCCTCTTTGAAATTGTGATTAGATCAGAGCAAACTAGCAAATTGCTAATGCATGGCAGCTGATCAAAGCAGACTAACAAACTGTTAAAGCACATAAATGGCAGCACATGAATGGCAGAATTCACAGGTTCTGTGACAGTGGTGACCTCCATGCTATAATTATATACCTAACTTAAATCACATGGTGATGAATAGTAGTCTGGGATGTACAGTAATGGGATCAAGCTACTCTGATGGTATGAATTATAACATTATAATGGCACTTCTCTAGTTCCTTTCATCTTAGGCTCTCATAGCATTTTATAACCATTAATTGAGCCCAAAACATCTATCTGCACCAACCTCTTCCAAGTGACCTAAAGAGATTAGTTATGGGGGCTACCCAAAATGGAGTTTGTAACCTTTTCTAATGTATCATGAATCCATAATTTTCACTCTTGGTCATGGGCAGCAGGTGAACTCCTGGTTTGCTGAGGCAAGCTATGGTTAGCCCCTCAGCCCTGCCCCTGCTGCCTGAGTTCCCACCCCTTCAGCACCTCTTGCCACCTGCCCCCCCCACCCCCGACCCCGCCTCCACCCCGAGCCCTCTTACATTGTGGTCACTTGCTCCTGCTTCCTAGTGCTGGATTACAAGGTTGGTGGACAAGGTGTCCAATGCTTTGCCCGAGCATCTGAGAGGTAGGTGGGTGGTGAAGCTTCAGCCACCCTCTGGTCCTGAAGCACCCAAGAGCTGGGCAGGTGGCATAGGTTATGTCCAGCCCCAGCACCGGGCTGCTGGAATGCTCCCAGGAGCATACCATGCCCCCAGCCTGTTTCTCCCAGCCTCTGGGAGCAGGCAGGAGGGGCCTTCTAAAAGTAGAGCATGGGTGGGGCTGAATCAGGGAGTTTGTGCAAGCAATGCATTCTCCTACCTGTGATACTTTCCACCATGCTCTTGGTTCTCATGTCTCTAAACTAGTTGTTCTCAACCTGTTCACCACATATATATATATATAGATATAGATAGTAACTATTCTGGCTCTGAGCTGCAGCTATGTGATGATTTGGCCCTGGGTTGAAAGCCACTGTTCTAAACACTATCCTTTAGGGCATGTTCCCAGGCACCTGAGTTGAAGCCCCAGAACATTTCAGTCAGTCCTTTTCTGATGGTGGTCAATGAAGATGCTGCCTCAGAGATGTTACCCACTGATTCTAACAGCTGCAGGTGTGGCTTCTGTGGCTCATAGTTCAGATGATATTCAGGGTATCCTTTGTCCAAACCTCCAGTGAATAGCAACAGTTTTAGTTGGTACATTGGTATTTTTTTCAACAACGCATTACTCTGCAGCTGATTTACTTACTATTTATTCTTAAAAATGAATTAGTGTGCAAAACGTGTGAAATTCAAAAGTTTCATTCTTCAAGGGTTCTGCCTCGATTTTTGTGGGGCAGGAATTAGTGAGAGGCTTTAGTAGCCTAATCTGTACCTTGACTGTTAGCAGTCATTCAGCAAATGTATGATGAACCAGTCACCTGCACCAACTGCAATTTGGTTTCCCATGGACAATCTGCAGTTGTTCTATGTTCCATTGATGCCCAGTCCATGACATCGATCATACTATCTTCCTGCACTGATTGAGCTATGAACCACTGTGTGGACAAGCCCAACTCAGGTTTGCCCTCTACTCTGTGCCATTTGTTCCACTCCTGATTGTTCCACACTTATTAATTCAGATTGGAATTCTAAGTGCACCTGCGCAGTTAGGGATGTTAAATTGTGGTTAATCAACTAATTGAGTAGTCTCCTCCCATACAAAATCGGCCGGGGATTGAGGTTGGCTGGAGAGGCTCTGCTCCTTGTTCCTCCACTTATGGAAATAAGGTTGACATCTACACGGAACAGGGTCTTGACTAGCCCTGGCCTAGGGGCAAAGGCTGACAACACAGCAGGCAGCAGCGCAGAGGGTGAAGGGGGCAGATGGGAGCCAGTACACGCTGGAAGCTGGCTTTCAAGCCATCTCCCCATGCATATTGGCTCCCACAGAGTTGTTCACCCCTCCCCCCCCCCCGCCCACCTGGGGCTGGCTAACTTGCTTTCAGAGCATGAGATCCAAATGTAAAACCTTGCAAAATAACCACATAGGTTATTTATTCCTTTCAGAGATTTTCTACCCACTTCCAAGCTTCCACCATTCCTCTCCCACCAAAAAGTGTTGCCTATATTGTTGCTCTCCACATGTCCATACTCCCCATAAATAGCAACTCTCTCTCTTAACCCCAGGCTTGGTTTACACTAGGTAGCTTATGTTGACCTATTTCTGTAAGTGTCTACACTACAACGTTACCCCCCACTGATGTTAAGTCTCCCATTACACCAGCCTAATAACTTCACCTCTGTGAGAGGCATAGAGCTTAGGTGGACATTAAGGCAAAAATAATCCTTCCTACACTAGGGACGTGATAGTGCATATGCTTAAATGGTTAACTGATGAGCCTGTATCAGAGGCAGCAGCGTTGGAGGGAGGGGAGCAGGTGGGTAGGTGGGAGCTGGTGTTCGTGGGGAGCCAACTTTTAAGCAGGCTCCCCGCGAATATGAGTTCCCACAGAGCTGGATGTGCCTTACCCCTCACACTGCTGCCTCTTCTCCCTGCTGCACGCACCCCTGCCACACGCTGCTGTATCAGAGGCAGCAGCTTGGGGGGACAGGCGGCTCCTGGGATCTGGTGCTCACGGGGAACCAGCTTAAAAATTGGCTCTCATGTGCACCAGTTCCCGCAGAGCTGCCTCCACCCGCATATAAACATGTAACTGTTGAAAATTTTAAAATTACAAAAAAACCTCAACACTTTTTAACATCCCTATCCTAAACTTAACTGGAATAGTTCTTTCATAATAATTCAAGTTAACTGGATTGTTTGGCAATCCAAGGGTGCAATGAATAATACTTCAGTAGTGAAGCATATTTTTAAAAATTCAGTGAGACACAGTAGTGGAAGATAGGGCAGTTAATTTCCTATGAAATAGCATGTTTGGAAAACTTAAATGATTCTTCTGGATTCAGTTGCATACTAGAACTAACCATTGGTCCTAAAATAACTGATTCAATGAATGGAGTTATTTATCATCAATAATGGTGACTGGAATTTCCATCGATTAGGTAAGACCAAGGGGACTAATCTTGAATTGTTTGAAGAAATAAACCAAGATTTGCCATGTGTCTTGACACTGAAGCTGTATGTGTTTATATTTTACAATTAATCCAACTAATTAGAATATAATCAGATCAGTTCTACATCTGTACACTAGTTACTTATTTCTTTAATTCATTCACAAGAGGTCCAAGTAAATTGGAAATTAGTGTTGATTTTTAGAGTACCCCAAAAGACTTAGAAGTATTCTGTATTTAAATTGATAGTATTGTTAAGAGAAATTGGTGAATTTTGGTTGTTTAAGAAGCTTGTCCTAACTTGTTCAAAGTAATCATCTGTACTGAGTTCTTCTGTGCATATGGGATAGGAATCAAAATTATAATTAAAATATTGTTTTGAGCTAACCCAGTCATTTTTTAGTTAGTGCTTTGCACTGCCACTTAGGACTTATTCTCTGGGCCAGAAGGTCTTGGGGGTGTTGCATGGGTAAATGCTTCACTGCTAGGAGAGAACATACCTTCCATTGTTCCATACAGATCTTTATATGGCCTAGCTAGCAGCAGTGTGGTGCATATTGGAAAAAGAAACCTATAGTGTTTGTTGGCCAAAGATTTTGATGACATTCTTGAACTAATTGAAATATTTGAGATTTTCACTCAGATCTAACAAGAAAACTTGTTTCAGATATGAACCCACATCAGGGGGGAGGGCAAGATAGCCTATCCAGGCCAGATCCGGCTCACTAAGCCGGTTGATCTGGCCGCTGTGCCGCCCACAGGCCAATCGAGACCTGGGAGCGCAAGAGTGTGCGCCGTCTCCTCTCCCCTGCCGGGGCGTGCAGCACCAGAGGGAACCACCAGCTATTCAAAACAGCTGGCGGCTCTCTCTAGGGTTCCATGTACCCCTGGCAGGGCAGTGGGTGTGGGACAAAGACTTCTTGATTGACCTGGGGGCAGGGAGTGCATGGTCTGTGGGTGGGGGAGCATGCAAAGTCTCCTGGCCCCGCTCCTTCTGCCCAAGGCCCCACCCCTTCTGGGGCAGGCCGCAACCACTTCTGAAATTGATGAAGTGGTTCCCCCCCCCCCCTCAAATTATTGCCCACCCCTGATTCACATTATTAGATTTTACAGGACTATTTTTTTGGTATTTATTAGCCATTAATACTTCAGTAAGTGGAAAAAAAACTCAGAATATAATTGTTTTTAAATAAAGCAGTTAATTGCTTTCCCAGGGCACTAGAGGCTTTTGATTCAGGTTTTTAATTCCCTTGTATGGAGTTAGTTCCCTAATACTAAGCTACTTCACTATGCCTTTGACTATTACCATCTTGATACATGTATCCCTAAAAGTAGAGGGTTGGTGTTTTTGTCTCCTCATTTCTGATTGGATGAAGTGGCATTTTTCAAGTTCATGGATCTTTATAGTAGCAGCATGCACACCTTTGCCTGAACCATTTTCCTTTCCCTTGGCAGCATGTTGTTCTCTTCCTGAATGCACCATACCCTTCTTCCCTGAAGCTCCCATTCTGCTTGCTCTGGTGGAGATATTGCACATTACTAAGTTGCATGTTGTCACGGCCTCAGTGCAATTTAGTGTGTGCGATATTTTCACATGAGTGCATGCACACGGGTATGGCTGTGGCTTTGGTGGGGGCAAACTAGTGTTGTAAAAGTTGTAAGGCCAGTTCAGTATTTTGACTAGTTTCTTAAACATACTTATTATCAAAAGTTCAAGTTTTATAAAATCACGAAAATGATCTCCATTTGAGAAGTGCTACCAATATTTTCTTTATCCAGTTATAATACACTTCAAAATCATCGGATTCATAATTGGTTAAAGGAAATTCTCCTAAATGATCAGAGTTTTTCCTAAAAAGCAAATGGAAAAATTAAGAGAACATTTTCCTGACAGAGAGGATGAACCAAAGTTGCCTAAAAGTGAAATGGGGATGTTGCGGAGAGCTACAGTGCCTTGATTAAACAATCAAGTTTCTGTTATCTCTTGCAAACTTGTATTTAATAACTTAAAAAGATACAATGAGCTGTGTTGTGCAGAAGTCTCATTAATCACCTAAATGTATCCACGTGATTGGTCTCTCAGAATAGTCAAATAGTGGAGAAAATTAGATGGTGATATAGTTCCCAGAGAAAACAATTCTCTTCCAGCATATGAAGGGTAAAAGTAGAAAATGTGCTAAGGAAAGCTAAAATGTGTGAATTTGACTGTAGTATTAACAATATATCTTTTTAATTGAGTGAGGTTTTTTAGGAAGCAAATGTTAACCAACTAAGTCTTCAAAGAAATCTGCATGCACTGTATATCCTTTCAATACAAGAAGAGTCTCTTGCAGAGACTTACTGTTTATAAGAATACAGAAAAGTATTACATTTTAACAATTTATAGTTCCTGTGTGTATCTGCATAGTGTTCATTTTATTTCAGTGGGTATAATGTATGAATAGTGTGGAGGCGAAAGGTTATGTATCAGGACTGAATCTACCTTTTGAACCAGATTTCTATGCTTTGGCCTTTCAGATTGACATTCCAAAGTAATTATTGATGTTTCAGGTTGTGTGCAGAATGAGGCAAACAATAGCTCTTAGGAAAGGGTCATCTACCTGAGAAAACCTAATGATAATTTAAATGTCAATAATTACTTTTGGCTAATTACTACCGGTAATTTTAATAGAAATAACCAGCTGACTTGTTTATTTCACAAGTTAAAATAGCCTCCCTTATCTTCCTGTGTTTGAGAATACTAAATTTACCCCCATTTTATTTTAAAACTCCAGTTTTCCCTGAATATTTGCAATAGCTGGATTAATGCCATTCTTTTATGTTGCTTGAGTCTCAGTATCATAGTCTATCTCATAGGCTACATTGGGTTTTATTCCCAGCTCTTCCACAGGCCTGCTGGTTGACCTTAGTCAAGTTGCTTCCCTTTTCTGTGCCTCTGTTACTTCATCCCTAATATGGGTTAATGACAATGCTCTTTCTAAAGTGTTTGAGATCTTCTGATGAAAAACAGTAGATAAGAGCCAGTTATTGTTGAAAATTAGTGTTCAGAGGGAATATAAATTTAATTGTCATATACAATTAAATAATGTTAAGGCATACTTCAGTTTATTAATTCACTTTATTGTGCAAACCCTCTCATATTTTTTAATTTATCCTGAGCTACCACAGAATTTCTAGTCTTCTGCAACACTGAAGTGCAGCATTTAGGTCAAGCTTGCTAAAAGTATATATAGGCTCTTAGTAATCTGCTACTCTTGAGTACACAAAATCATTTGCATGATCTGAAACAGAAAATTCTAACACAGTCTGTATTGTAACTGACCTAACAATCTGTATGATATATGTTTATAAGTCTATATAAATGTATTTACATACATACAATTTTCTTTTCCCTTAATTGTATTACAACGCTTGGGGCTCTGGGAAACAGGATATGGCAGATTAAGGAAGTTTTGCAGATCATGGAGGGCGCTAGAGTGGGATTTGGGAGGAAGGGTGCATGATGGGGATGGGGCACCTTACTTGGCACCTTGCTTCCAGGGATTTACATGGCTCTGCGCTCCCTGCTGCTCCCATGCACTGCCCCCTGCTACTATGGGGGTGGAGAGGGGAAGGGAGGGAGAAGCCTCTAGCGAAGTGCTTTGCTGCACTGCAGTTCTCCCAGCTGGGGAAGAGGGGGAGTGGCAGCCCACAAAACCACAGACCAGCTGCAGGTATGTAATAGCAGTGTAGACATCTTGCGTTTCTTTAGTCGGTCACATAATTGGTGTTGAAATGATGGAAAACCTCTTCTAAGGAATCATGTTGGAGGATATCTTTTCAAGCTGATATAGAATCTAAATTTGAAAGTTGGTCCAAAACTGTTCCATTGATTTATTTGAGGATATTTTACGTCTCTTCAACACAGGATTGTCTTTATCAACAGATAGTGTACATAACTATCTCTGCTTATCTTTTTATTATGCTGGGGATGGGGCTAAGTCTATTTTTCCCCCCCTTTTCACTTAGTAAAATGGCTTCTTAAGGAAGCCATTCTTCCAGAAGAATCATTTAAGTTTTCCCAGGTTTGTAAATGGACAAGGGTATTTAAATTTTACAAGTCTAGTACAATTTGAGAAATCATCTACCTATTTCTTCACAGTGTGCATTCAAAAGTTTTTTTTTCTTTGTTGCTGTAACATTAGTTAATATATTTTTCTCAACCTTGAGCTCTGATGGCACACAAGCTTGATCCTGTATATACCCTCTCTTGAGGATAAAAGTAGCTTTTAGAACCCTTGGATGAATGCCATCCGGTCCCGGAGATTTGTTAACATTAAGTTTTTCTATTTGTTCCAAAACCTCCTCTAATGACACTTCAATCCGGGACAGTTCCTCAGATTCATCACCCACAAAGGTGCAGATTTGGGAATCTCTCCAATGTCCTCAGCCGTGAAGACTGAAGCAAAGAAATCATTTAGTTTCTCCGCAATGGCTTTATCGTCCTTGATTGCGCCTTTATAGTTCGATCGTCTAGGGGACCCACAGGTTTTTAGCAGGCTTCCTGCTTCTAATGTACTTAAAAACATTTTGTTATTTCTTTTGAGTTTTGGCTAGCTGTTCCTCAAAATCTTTTTGCTTTTCTTATTACATTTTTACACTTGATTTGACAGTGTTTATGTTCCTTTCTATTTATCTCACTAGGATTGGACTTCCACTTCTTAAAAGATGCCTTTTTGTCCCTCACTGCTTCTTTTACATGGTGGTTAAGCCACAGTGACTCTTTTAGGTCTCTTGCTATGTTTTTAATTTGGGGTATACATTTAAGTTGGGCCTCTATTATGGTGTCTTTAAAAGTTTCCATGCAGCTTGCAGGATTTGGCTCTAGTCACTGTGCCTTTTAATTTCTGTTTAACTAACCTCCTCATTTTTGTGTAATTCCCTTTTTGAAATTAAATGCCAGGGTGCTGGACTGCTGAGGTGTTCTTCCCACCACAGGAATGTTGAATGTTATTATATTGTGGTCACTATTCCCAAGCGGTCCTGTAGTTATTTCCTGGACCTGATCCTGCGCTCCACTCAGGACTAAATCGAGAATTGCCTCTCCTTGTGGGTTCCTGCACTAGCTGCTCCAAGAAGCAGTCATTTAAGCCATTGAGAAATTTTATCTCTGCTTCTCTTCCTGAGGTGACATGTATCCAGTCAATATGGGGGTAATTAAAATCCCCCATTATTATAGAGTTCTTTATTTTGGTAGCCTCTCTAATCTCCCTCAGCATTTCAATGTCAGTATCGCTGTCCTGGTCAGGTTGTCGGTAATATATCCCTACTGCTAATTTCTTATTACTGGAGCATGGAACTACTATCCATAGCGATTCTGTTGAACATGTTGATTCACTTAATATTTTTATTTCATTTGATTCTACATTATCTTTCACATACAGTGCCACTCCGCCACCCACCCGGCCTGCTCTATCCTTTCGATATATTTTATATCCCGGTATGATTGTGTCCCACAGATTTTCCTCATTCCACCAGGTTTCAGTGATGCCTATTATATCAATCTATATATATATATAATTTCCTGTTTCACAAAACATTATTCTTTCAATAATGTTTCATATAATGTCTCTATTCATTTCCTCCAGTACAGCTGATAGCAAAAGAAATTCTCTCTTACTCCCTAGATCTGCTTCCTCCCCCCTCCGTTCCCTAACTTCATAATTATAATTTAGGGTTACTAGCAGTTCTCCCAATGTAGTCTCCTTTCCGCAAGTTACCTGCCAGTTATAGGTTTACTTTGCCTTTCCTCCGAGTCCTGCTGTTGCCAAATGTTAAGTGACAATTTTCAGTTTTGTAATTAGTTTGCTGTCTGGTAGCCAGCTTAACTTCTCAGATAGTGGATTGCTGCTAAATCAAGTGTGTGTGGGGGCGTGATTGAAAAGTTTACTACTACTTCGAGTAGGCTACGTCTACACTGCAGGCTTCTTGCACAAGAAGCTTTGTGAAAGAGATCTTCTGCAAAAACTTCTTGTGCAAGAGCGCATCCACACCACAAAAGTGCATGGACTGCATGGATGCGCTCTCGCAAGAAAGCTCTGATTGCCATTAACAGAATGGCCACCAGGGCACCTGTGCTTGTTTTGATAAGCTGTTTTTGCACAAAAAATCCCTGCTGCCCGTCCACTCACACCTTTTTGCTCAATAACTATTGCACAAAAAGGAGTTATTCCTCATAGAAAGAGGAATACCTATACTGCAAAAAACCCTCTGTTCTGTCGATTCACTGTTCTGTCGATTCACTGTAAATTTTCTTGGGGAAAAAACGCACTTGAGGGGTGGACGCTCTGCAGGTTTTTTCACAAAACCAGCCTTTTTTTGCAAAAACTTGCATTATAGACATAGCCACAGGTGTCCCCGTGGGTGCTCCACTCTGGATGCTGGTGGGTCCTCGCGCTGGCGACCAGAGATTTTTCTAGCAGTGTGCGTCGTGCTGCGCGTGCACCGTGGCACCCCCCTCGTGCCGTTGGTGTCGGTTAGGCGTGCACGTGACATGGCTCCCTCAGTTCCTTCTCTACTGTCTTCAGCAGCAGACGGTGCTTTGTTCCTTCCTGCTATTCTACAGAGAAACAACAAAAAAACTGATTAATTCCCCATAGTTTCCTCACATTTGCAAGTTTTAAGCCCCGCCACCCAACTCTATAGCCAAAAAAAAAAAAAAATTGCCACCCACCGCTTTTCATTGTTGCACCTGATGCTGGGATCTCCCAGCTTCAAGAGGTGTGAGTTGTGCCAGGATGCTATGCCTGTCTGTGATGGGCATTCTGCGTGTATAAAGTGCCTCGGGGGAATCACACCAAACACAAAAGTGCCCTCATTGCTCCAAATTGATGGCCAGGGTACGCTGCGACCGTGCAAACAAACTAAAGACGAAAAGTCTCTCCAACCACGTTCAGAGGACTCAACAACTGCCTCAAAACCACCATCCAAGCCAAAATGTATGGACAAATCACATCCCTCTACCTCTTCTGGCAAGTCTGTCTCACAAACTAAACTATCTCCAGCCTAATCCTTGCCCTCGGCGCTGACTGCCTCGAGGGTCAGCACTGCGGACAGGCCCAGCACATCGGGCACGGCACTGCCCAAGATGTCGGCACCGCATAACAGGGCACACTTGGAGCCCAAACAAAAACAAGTGGCACCGGCCGCACCATCCGGCCAGCACAGACACCGCTCAGCACCAAAGCAGCCATCTCGCTCAGCACCGATGTCGGCACCAGAGTCCCCGTGCCGATATGCTTCCTCCAGACCAATCGGCACCGCCTACTCCAACGGCACCAAGCAATAAAAGAACTTCGGCACCCACCACCACCACACTGGTATGCGCCTCATTACACATATCCGCCACCCCCTTACCCAGGGTATTGGCAATCGTGGGAGTCATGTCCTTATGCAAAGAGTTGCCAGATCGCACTTTCCATAACATCCAGGGAACCACCTCGTTCTCCCCCACCTTCTATCTCAATGACAATGCCAAACTTCCCGGTCCAGACTGAGATGGAGGACTCTGTCGGAGGGCGAAGAGAGGTCTCCTGTCCATAATTCGTCATCCTCACTAGATGAGGCGATAATATTCACCACCCTGCCACCAACGGATAACTCAAGTTTCAAGAGCTTTTTAAGAGGGTAGCTTTGGCACAAGAGCGAGACTTGCAGGAAGTTCAAGTAAAGCAGCATCGTGTCTTGTGAACCTTGTAGCCTCCTACCTCCTCCAGAATTGCTCTCCCCATGGATGAGGCAATTATGGACCCAGTCTGGCAGACCCCAGCATCCATCACTCCAACCAATAAGAGAGCTGATCAGAAATACTTCGTCACACCAAAGGGAATGGATTTTCTTTTTACCTACCCTCCACCAAATTCCCTGGTAGTCGATTCGGTTAGACAGAGCCAGGCAGCCAAATATGAGATCAGCGCCACATGACAAAGACCACAAAAAATGGACATTATGGGCCTCAAAGTATATTCCTCGGCAACTCTGCTCCTGATAGCAGAAAATTATACCGCCATGTTAGTGGATTATGACTATTCCAATTACTCTAAACTCCAAGAACTTACACAATACTTACCCTAACATAAGAAGCCTGTCCTCCTCAGCATTATGCAGGAGGGCCATACAGTTTCTCACATGACACTACAGTCTGTGATGGATGTGGCAGACACGGCCGCACGCGTCATCGCCTGAGCAGTTGTGATGTAGAGAATATCTTGGCTCCAAGCATCAGGGGTGCCTAGGGATTTGCAGCAGAAAGTTGAAGACCTACCCTTCGATAAGACCAACTTCTTTGCTGCAAAAACCAATGAAGTACTTCACTCGATGAAGGACTCCCGCACCACCCTCTGGACCCTGGGGATGTACACACCCTCATTTAAGAGAGCCAGATACAACAATTACCAAAGACCCAGGGAGCCATACAGACAGCAACCAAGCAGATAGCAACCAAGATATGACTTCCGACAAAAGCAAAGGCCCCAACGTCATAGGCTTCAATGCCAGCAGGAACATCAAACAGCTGCAGCCCAACCCTCCACATCCAAACAGCAAACTTTAAGGTTCGATCGGGAGCCAGAAAGAAACTCTCCTTGTGGTTACGCCATCAACCAACCATCCGCAATTCAATCACTGCCTCTGTCCCTTCTTTCAACAATGGGCTCAAATTACATCGGACAAATGGGTGCTACAGCTCATCCAGTATGGTTACTCCATCCCTTTCATTTCTCTTCCCCCTCCCCATCCTCCCTCCCCATCCCTCTTCAGGGACCCTTTTCATGAGACCCTCCTCGAGCAAGAGGTGATTCACCTCCTCCACCTAGGCGCCATAGAACTGGTACCAATAGAGTTCCATGGCCAAAGGTTTTACTCAACTTATTTTCTGACACAGAAAAAGAATGGAGGATGAAGGCCCATTGTAGATTTATGAAAGCTCAACAAGTACATCGCTTATCAACGATTCAAGATGGTGACCCTAGCAGCAATAATCCCAGCATTGGATCAAGGAGATTGGCTTTCGGCTCTCGACCGTCAAGATGCATACTTCCACATAACAATCCATTCTACCCACAGACGTTTTCTACAATTCACGGTTGGTAGTCATCATTACCAATACCGAGCGCTCCTTTTTGGCCTTTCAGTGGTCCCCAGGGTGTTTTCTAAAACGCTAGCCATTGTAGTGGCATGCCTATGTCATCAGGGAATCATAATAGTCCCATACTTATATGACTATCTCATAAAAGGCACATCTCTCCAGGAGACTATTTTGCCTCGGCTTCCACATAAATTACGAAAAATCCACGCTTCATCCCACACAGGTGCTGGAATTTACAGGAGCACACATCAATACCATCGCAGCCAAAGCGACTTTGCCCATGCACAGATTCAACACCCTATGCAACCTCACAGCAGTAGCATGAGCGACCCCTACCACAACAATTCGCAAATGCCTAAAAATTTTGGGCCACGTGACCACCACGACCTACATTGTCAGGCTGGTGAGGTTCCACATGAGATGCCTTCAGTCTTGGCTCGCCACACTTTACACCCCATCCAGAGACCCACTCTCCAAGTCAGTTAACATTCCACCACGGGTCCTCAACTCCTTGCACTGGTGGACGTCTTAATTGGCGTTCCCCTTCCATCAGCCGACCCCTATACTTACCATTATGACCGATGCGTCACTCATGGGATGGGCTGCTCACCTAGGAGCCCTCACAGCCCAGGGCAAATGGTCCTTTGCAGAGCAAACCCTCCATATCAACCTTTTTGGAACTGAGAGCAGTGCGATATGCATGCCAGTATTTCCTACTCTGCATAGCTCACAAGACTGTCAGCATCATGATGGACTACACCACTTGCATGTATTATATCAATTATATCAATTGTCAAGGCGGTCTGCGATCCCCGTCCTTATATACAGAGGCTGTCAAGCTATGGAATTGGTGCCATGTACCTCCCAGGGGTGTTAAATGTGACAGCAGATGCCCTCAGTCTCAAGTTTTACGACCATCACGAGTGGCAGATAGACATGCATGCCCTTGGGTATGTGTTTCACTGATGGGGTCAACCAGACATAGACCTTTTTGCGATCAGGAACAATTGCAAATGCCACCTTTACTGCTCCAGAACAGCCTTAGGAAAGCACTGCCTGAGGGATGCTTTCACCATCAAATGGGATGCACCGCTACGCTATGTGTACCCACTCCTTCCCATTCTTCACAAGATCATCATCAAAATCAGAACATATCAAGCTCGCGTGATTCTCATCACACCGGTGTGGTCGAGACAGACATGGTATCCATACCTTCTCAGAATGAGTCACAGATCCATACGCTTTTCTGCCTCAACGCAGAATCACGGCACAGTTCTCCACCCTAAACTGCAGAAACTCCACCTCCACGCTTGGCTCCTACATGGCTCCAGGATGCCGAGTATGCCTCTCTGAAAGAGTAAAAGAAATACTAATCAACAGCAGAAGAGGGTCCACCAGGAAAACTTACTTCTACAAATGGAATAGGTTCTCCCAATAGTTTAAATGTACTCATACTATACCCCGTGAGACCGCCCCTCTCCCCCTCCTACTGGACTCCCTCTTGCACCTTAGGGAGCCGGGCCAGGTGCTAAGTACTATCAAGTTTCACGCGGCTGCTCTAGCAGCCTTCCATTGCACTACTGAGGATGATTCTTTCTTTTCAAACCCGATCATGAAAAGATTCCTCACTGGTTTACAAAACACCTTTCCATCCATTCGCCCACCGGTTCCTACCTGGGACCTAAACCACGTACTCAAGAGCCTGACAAAGCCACCTTTTGAGCCCTTGGCAACCTGCCCTTGGTCATACCTATCTATAAAGGTCTCCTTTCTAGTCGCAATAACCTCCAGTAGGAGAGTGGGGGAACTTGCCGCCCTAATGGTGGACCCCCCTTATACAATTTTCACCAAGGACAGGGTGACACTACGACCTCATCCCAGATTTCTCATGAAAGTTCCCTCTCCCTTTGACATCAATGAACCGATACACTTACCTGTGTTTTTCCCCAATCCACACACTGATCCATCACACGCAGCATGGCACATCCTCAGCGTCCGCAGAGTGCTCGCGTTCTACATTGATTGTACAAGAGCCTGGCAGATATCTCCTACACTCTTCCTATCCTTTGCGGAATGATCCAACGGGCAAGCTGTCTCTTCTCAAAGGATCTCGAAGTGGATCTCTTCATGCATCCACTCTTGCTACACCATCCACAACAAAGAACCACCGGGCACCATCACAGCCCATTCCTCCAGAGCAGTGTCCTCTACAACTGCTTTCCTCAAAAATGTACCTCTATGGGACATTTGCAATGCAGCCACTTGGTCATCAGACCACACATTTGCACAACATTACGCTCTCACATCCTCCATAGCATTATCCATGGCTATCGGACACGCAGTATTATCCTCCGTGTCAACAACAGCTCCAAACCCACCTCCACGAGCAGACTACTGCTTTATAGTCACTCAGAGTGGAGCACCCAGAATGGAGCACCCACAGGGACACTACTACTCGAAGAAGAAAGAGTTACTCACCTTGTGCAGTAACGGTGGTTCTTCGAAATGTGTCCTCCCATGGGTGCTCCACTACCCTCCCTCCTTCCCCTGCTTTGGAGCCCCATGCTCTACTAGCACAGGTAGAGAAGGAATGGAGGGAGGCGTGTCGCACGCGCGCCTGCCTAATGGCCACCAATGACACCCACGGGGGGACACATCTCGAAGAACCACAGTTACTGCCCAATGTGAGTAACTCTTTCTTCTCTTCATTTTGTGCTTCTTCTGAACTTGTCAGAGAGGAAAAGTAAACCAAATATTCTAGGTTGCCTGAACTCTCGTATCACTATTCCAGTTTAGATATCTGGCCTTTGGTCTGTGGTAGGCCACTAGCTTGGTTCTGACATGCTATTTGCTGTAATCAGAGGAAAGCTGTATTTTACAAACTGTTAGTACAGGTTGTACCTCCCCTTAATTGGGACTCCCTCAACCACAGAGCTCAGGAAGAAGGTGGTCTGGCAGCAGGCAGGAGTGCCGTAAGGGGCACCAGCAAGTCAGTCAGGAACCTAGAGTGGGGGGCGGGGGGAGGGAGACAGGGGACGGATGGCATGGTGGGGAGTTCTGGCCCCAGCTGAGCTTCGTGGCCCCAGTGGCTTTGGACCTCTGGCCCCAGCCAGGGGAGCTCTGATCTCAGTAGCAGCCAGGAAGCTCTGGCCTCATCTCCAGCTGCAGAGTTCTGGCCATGTTCTGGCTCCAGTGGCCAGAGAACTCCAACCCCAGCAGCAGCCAGGGAGCTCTGGCCTGGGCCGCGGAGCTCTGGCCCCCGTCCCTCTGCCCCGGCCACAGAGCTCCGGCCCTGGAGCCAAGTGGCTGCGGAGCACTGCCCTGGCTGCGGAGCCAGGCAACTGTGGAGCTCTGCCCCAGCTGTACAGCTTTGATTGTGGTGCTCCAGCCCTAGGGAGCTAAGGTAGCAACAAGGGCAGGCTGGAGCCATTGCCCAGTGGCAACACAGCCATGAGGAGACGGACCTTCCCTGGTCCAGCAACTCCTGTCGTTCGGGACCAGTCAGATCCCGAGGATGTCAGACCAGCAAGATCCAACCTGTACGGTGTATTTTGAAATGTTTAATTATATGCTTATCCAGTGTCAAGAGAGGGAGAGGGAGAGATGGGGGTGGTAGTTTAGGATAACATCCAATGAATCAGTCCCTCTCAGGCTCACTTTTACCTCACAGATGAAAACTCTCCCACCAACCCAGTCCACTTTCTCTTCTTTCCCCAGTGCTCAGGAAAAACTTTAGAAAACAAATAGGCCTTGCTGAGCATTCTGCAAGTAAATAATATTTTGAGCGTATGCACGAAGTACATTCCACAGTCCAGAAAACCTCACTTGTGAGTGTTCTTCCACCTTTTCTTGGTTAGAATAAGGACTATTGGCCTCCTGTGAGCTCAGAGATATCTCCTGGGGGAAAACTTCAGAGGGATAGCCAAGTTAGTCTGTAACTGGAAACTCTTAAAAAACAACAAATAGTCTAGCAGCACCTTAAAGTCTAACACAACGTGTAGATGATACCATGAGCTTTTGTGGGTAAAACCCACTTCTTCAGATAAATGGTGTATTAAAAGTCCGGTTCCAAAATAAATACGCGATATCGGGGGGGAGGAGGAGAAGGAAGGGAAAAAAATAGTGAAATAGAGAGTTCATGTTACATGAGGCTGATAGAGAAGGTGCACATTTTTCTTAACCAACCAAACAATGGGTACTTAAGTCATTAGGATGTGTAAGGTAGTGTGCTAGCCAAGTAATGTCCTTATTCATACCTTTGTGATAGGTCCCAAACGTATAAATGAAGTTAAGTTCCAATGCTTCCCTGTGTATTTGGCTTGTGGAAGTGGCCTGAAACAACAGGGTGACTTTGAGATCCATTAATGAGTGCCCAGGCAGGTTAAAGTGTTCTCCAACAGGTTTCTGTGTACACCATCATAGATACCATCTACATGTTTTATTAACCTTTAAGGTGCTGCTAGACCAGTGTTTCCCAAATGGTGTTCCGTGGAACCCCAGGGTTCTGCAAAGTGAAAATAAGGGTTCCGCGAGAAAATTCCATTACAATAACTGTTTTATGATTTCAAAAAAATAATTAATGCATATTAGTTTTTAGCTTTATTTTTGTACACATTAAATGTGATTTTTGTTTTTAAAGATGTGCAATTAAACTGTTGATCCCTTGACCTTGTTTAGTATTTGTTTATTATTATCCTTACTTATTTGTGATCTACTTTTTCAGCGCCATATATATTTTTCCGCAAAATTCTTTCGAGTTTAAAAGGGTTCCGTGGCCAAATAAAATTGGGAAACACCATGCTAGACTATTGGTTGTTTTTTAAGTTTTTCCTGGGGGGAAAGTAGTGTGAGAGAACCTGGAGCCAACTGATTTAAGGCCTAATTTGAGAAAATGATCACTGTAAATTTCAATAAGCAATTTAACAAGGAGCTTTAGCCTAACTGAATTCATTTTAACCCTGTACTAACTGGAAAAAGTCAGGCATCACCATAGTAAGCTACCAAAAAAAAAAAAAGTCCACAAGTTTATGGTTTAACAGAAATGATAATGTGTTTCTGGCCAGTGCCTTTGTGAACTATTCAGAAATGGATGGGGATCCAACATGATTTTGCCCTCTCCCTTCTTTCCCCAAATTTTAAGCTTAAATAACACAAGGTAAGCACTCTTGCCATTCTTATGTTTTCTCATATGTATGCCTTTTTAGTTTTAAATAAAACCAAGAATACCAAGTTATACTATACATCAGGGTTTCCCAACCTATGGGTCAGGACCCAAATATGGGTTGCCATTGCATTTCAAAAGGGTCGCCAGGTGTCTCTCCTGGCGGCTCTTAAGGAGCCATTCACACATTTTTTTGAATTGCCCCGTGTCACCAAGTCTTCCTGAATTGTCAAAATGGGTCCCCATCTGGAAAAGGTTGGGAACTGCTGCCATACATGGTTTGTTCCTTAATTTCAATTACAGACCACCACTCCTCCAAGTGATGTTTCATCCATATGATGTTCATAAGTGATTAAATTTTGCATTTGGCTTTCTAACTTCTTTGGTACATGTAAAGACTGTTTTAAAAGTTGAAATTAATCCTTCCTGTTTTAGTGAAAATATTAACTTACTAAATTGGCTCAAAAAGGTCTGCCTTTCTTTGTGGTAATCTAGAACGTCATGATTTTTGCATCAAGCCCACTACGTGCCCTACAACCTACTCCGAGTATCTGTCATCACAAAGATGGAGGAGATAATGCGTAATATTGAAATCAGTTTCTAAAATGTCTAACTGGGCTCACATTCAGAGATATGTTTCATGGTTTTGATAGGAGAAATTGGATCCAAATTTGGCAAGGTTTGAATGTAACAAATTTAAGTCTGTCGAGTTAATTTCCTGGGTTTTGTGATTGTAATAGCATATGCGTAATTAATAACTGGCTTATCAGTTAAACCAGTGTTTCTCAAAGTGGTCCACGAAACCACTTTGAGAAACACTGGTGTAAACATGATTATACTTAAAAGCACTGCCTATTGCATTATCAATAAGTAATTAACAAAGTAATTAACCTATAATAAATATGCAGCTGTAAAGACCTGTAGTGATGATTTTATGGTACCACTGAAATTTGTTTTTAGTCATCTGCGTAGATTACATACTCATTGAAACTGGTTTACTAAGAAAATACATTCGGTACTGCTAATTATAAAAGACATGTCTGAAATGCCTGCATTTTAAACTCTGAGTTCATGGCATAATTGTATTCAGTTCTTAAAGATTTCACTTTGTTCCTGAAATGAATTTGGTCTTCTATTTCAAATGCTTTCTTGTGTGCAGAAAGCAGATTTGCAATTGTTTGCTAAACCACATGTTTATATTTAGAAATCCAAAGGGTGTTTTTTGGCTCATGAAGCGGTTTCTGTTTAGTGTTGCATTTATCATAGTAGGACAGTCATCTCTTTTTCAGTAGGCTATAAGGAAATTTTAAGTAACTGAGAACTCAAAAATCCCTTTCAAGTAGTTATACAGATTGAACCTCTCTAGCCCAGCACTCTCTGGTCTGGCAACATCCGTGGTCCGGCATGATTTCAGTTAGACAGATGTCCACTTATGGGTGTGGCCATGTTTCTCGCAGTCCCATAAAATTTATTTACAGCCACCAGTACTGGCTTTCAGTATTCCGTGTTGTTATTTAGTGCTATTTTACCCCTCAATGTCTTCTAAAAGCCTAGTAAGCAATGAAAGTGGTGGTAATGCTGCAAGATAATATTGACCTCCTGTCATTCAGCAGATTCTCTGGGTCAGCAACTGGTCAGGTCCCAAGGGTGCTGGACTAGAGAGTTTCAACCTGTAGATGCAATGGCTAAATTTATAGTGAAGTGGTACCTCAGACACCTGCCTCAAGACAGAGTTCATAAACTGAAAACCAATATCCACCCATTCTCAAAAATCTCTTTGGAGACCGTGTATCATGCTATTTTTGGCAAATTATACAAGTATATTCTAAGAAGCAGTAAGCAGAGAGACACTGTAGGGATACTTTTCAGTGATTTTTGGCTGGACATAATAACTTCAACTTTATTTGTGTAGCAGTTTGTATTCAGTTTCAAAGGATCATATAAACCTGAGTATTTAAAAGTTGTATATTAACCCATGCTGAAACCCAGCAAGTTTCTGCGGCCTGCAGGAGGTTGCAGGGGGCTGTGCCTTTGGATCTCAATATAAACTAGTGTCCGAACAGCAAATTACCATGATGAGCTGTGTGCCAAAAATTGTTGACCCCGGCTTAGGGGTTAGAAGAAGATGAGAGGGAAGAGATCAATTCTGTTGCCAGCAGGAGAGCTCTCAGTTGGACTAGTTGAAATTTTTGTTTGTTTGTTTCCTTCTGGGCTTGGTGGTGCGTATGTAGCACCTCCTCTTTGAGCAGCTGTGAAGTCTTTCCTCATCAAAATCTCCATTAGTGCTAAGACTTTCAGTCAGTAAACATCTTAGGCATGGAAATGAACTACAGACAAAATTGTGTATAGAGTTTAAACTGATACCTGCCATGCTATTTTTGAGAAGCTAGTGCTCAAAAAGAAGAATTTCAGTTGATCAGAACAGAATTTACATTTTTTCAAAGACTTAGATATGGTTTAAATAGATAGTATAAGTAATTAAACAGAACTAGTTCTTTAAAAAGACTCACATGACAAGAAAATTATATACTTTAAGCTTCTTTAGAACTCAAATTGGCATATTGAGTTCAATGTAATATATAAAAAAGAAGAGTGCAGAAATAATGTTCATTGTTTCATCTAATAGTTGAAATTTGATAGTATATTAATATCTGGAAGTTTTTATACAAGCTTTGATGTTTTGGTTGCTGCTTGTAATTGTTTTTCCTTGTGAAGATTTGAGCTGTTTTCTTTCTAGCATAATGAAAATATAAAATATATTTTGTATTAACCAGGCCCTAAAGTATTTTATTTCAGAATACATTTTCTCCATGTGGTATCATGGTAATTGAAATAATCGAAAGTGCTCAGTGTTTTCAGTGAAGCATCAATAGCATTGCAAACTACCCTGCCACCCACATTGGTCTGAATTTGTTGACTTTCAGGTCATGCTGGAAAACGTTTTTTTTCCTCTTCCTTGCCCTGTCTTTTCTGGGAAAGTGGCTGAGTGGTTTGTGTTAGATGACGAGCTTGTAGTTCACGTGTGTTTATAAGGATTTCATATTTGGGACATAGGTCCTAATTTTAAGTTGTCTATATATCCACAACTTCAGATCGGTACTACAGCTCTTAAAATCTGGAAGTAAGGTGGCAACCAGAAGAGGATAGCAGAAGAAAGTTGAAATCATTGTGTTCTTAAGCTCCAGCAGAGAGACTCTCATCTCCTGCAACATGTAGTAGATGATTAGCCAGGGAAGACCAGTAAAGCCAGTAAGTAGAGCTCTATGAAAGTTTGCAGATGATATCAAGTTAGGAGGGTTTTCAGGTGCTTTGGAGTATAGGATTATAATTCAAAATGATTTGGACAATAGGATGAAATTCAATTAGGACAAATATAATTTTCTGCAGAAAACCACCTGGGGATTACAGTGTATGAGAAACTGGATATTTCAACAGTGTGCTTTTGTAGCCAAAAAGTCTAAAGGCATATTTGGGGTGCATTAGTAGCAGTATTGCCAGCAGATCCAGGGAAGTGATTATTCCGCTTTATTCAGCGCTGGTGAAGTATTGCATCCAATTCTGGGGCCCCCATTACAGAAAGGATGTGGTTACATTGGAGAGGGTCCAGTGGAGGGCAACAAAAATTATTAGGAGGCTGGAGCACATACCTTATGAGGAGAAGCTGAGGGATTTGGTGTTATTTAGTGTACAGAAGAGAAGGGTATGTGTGTGAGGTTGGACTCAATGATCTCCTGAGATCTCTTCCAACCCTATGATTCTATATGAATACTCCATTTAAGAAGGAACAATTAGTTCTTCTTTGAGCAGTGTCCCGTGGGTGCTCCACTGTAGGTGTCGGGCTTGTCCTAGCACCGCAGATCAGAGATCTTTTTCCGTCATAGTTCACTGGACCGCGCAAGCGAGATGTGCGTCTTGTGCCTTTCGCGCTGTTTCTGAGTGCGCAGTCCAGCTCCTGCCAGTTCCTCCTGACCGTCCTCAGCCGCAGATGGAGTGAACACTCTCTCGTCTAATCCTGTCAGGGATTGAGAGAGGAAATTGTCGTTGTTAGTTAGTTAGTTAGTTAGTTGTACAGTTGTTAGTTTTACAGTTGTAGTAATAGTTAGTTTCTTCTAGTGTCAGCTTCGTTTAAAAAAAAAAGTAATATTCGTAGCGTAGTCAGTTGTTATACTTCTTCCTTGGTTTGGGGATGGAAGACGCTCTCTGGTCGAGCCATGCCGGGCTCACCTGGTTTTAAAAAGTGCGGCAAATGCCACGAGCCCATGCCCGCCTCAGATGGGCACTCGCTCTGTATACGGTGCCTCGGTGAGGGACATATCCCACAAAAATGTCCCCACTGTTTAAAGCTCACAGCGCGAGCTAGACGAGACAGGGAGATGAGGCTGAAAATGCTTCTATTTGAGAGAGCATTACAGCTGCCTGAGACTGATTCCTCCCGACCCCCTGAACCGGCTGTAGCCAGCAGACGTCGACCTGCCTTGCCCAAGCCTGCCCACGCGAAGAGGAGGCCTTCTCCCTCACGCTCTTTGCCTCCGACTCGTGTCAGCACAGGGGACAAACCGGGCACATCAGGCACGGCTGTTTGCCGCCGGCCCGATAAACACAAGCAGGGCTGGAGTACCTTGGCACCAAACCCGGCACCGCCCAGAGACTCAGTGCCGAAAACCTCTGCCACAATTCGTCCGGCACTGAGCCCTGAATCGGCGCCAACCCTGGCACTGATTACAGCCTCGCCACCAGCACCGATGACAACTATGGCGCCTGCAGCACCAACAGCAGCACCAAGTCCTCCAGCTCCGACTGCGGCGTCACCAACAACACAGCCAGCACCGCTGCGCCACCGAGTGTCGTCACAGTGAACACACTCCGCACCGCTGCACCGCTCATTGCCGGCACCTACCTTGCACGTGACTGTGCACTTGGCACCAACGCTAGTGTTGACACCGACATCATGCGGACAGTCACCAGCACAGACCAAAGTGTGCCAAAAATCGGGCAAGCTGCGAACCCCATCACCCAGTCTGGACCACGGTGAATTTTCCCCGGAACCACCTTCTCCATCTCCAGCTCGATCTTTTCGGTCCGATCATTCGGCAAGGCACCAGACCACAAGACGAGGATACTACTGACCGCCTT
The DNA here is from genome assembly GCA_019425775.1 of Rafetus swinhoei. Classification (NCBI taxonomy): domain Eukaryota; kingdom Metazoa; phylum Chordata; order Testudines; family Trionychidae; genus Rafetus; species Rafetus swinhoei. Next base: position 152,171,579 of record CM033424.1, read on the forward strand.
ATACTTCGCCACGTTACCATCTTCGACACCGAGACTCCCCAGAATCTTCCATGCATTCAAGGGGCAGATCGCGGTCACCCAGGTCTCTCTCACTCTCCAGTTACTACAGACGCCGCAATGCTCATAGGAGCAGATACTCCTCCAGATATTCTCCGCCTTCCGCACGTCACTATGACCGTCGGTGCAAACATGACTGCTGTTATGACAGATGTCGTTTATACTCCCCTCAACACAACACAGTAAGATTGCCTTCCTGTCACCAGCCTCAAACTTCAGATAACAGGACAAACTCTCCAGCTCCATCGGTAACCAGACCTCCTACTCCAACTGGAGTTGCGCCCCTATTCCATATCAATTGGAAACAGAGGAGGGTCAACTGTTGGACCATGAGGAGCCACAAAGACACTCTCCCACAGATATTTCATCTTTGTCACCTGACGCCGCTGTCTTCCCCGGTGACTCATCTCCCACTGATGACATCTGACAGTTCCAAGAGTAGTTGGCTATCAGCGACTCGCTTGAACAAGTGCAACTCTCGGATGTCCAACAGAAACAACACCGTTTACTAAGAAACCTACAACCGTCCCAGAGGTCGAAAGTCACACTCCCACTTGATGATGCGATTTTGGAAATAGTGGATTATATATGGCAGACACTGGCATTGACTCCCGCTACAAATAAGAAAGCGGACAAGAAATACTTTGTACCCGCTAAGGGCATGGAATTCCTCTTTGCGCACCCACAACCGAATTCTCTTTGTTGTGGATGCAGCACAACAGAGAGCTAAAGCTCATACAAGAGTGCTATACTGACAAGGAAAGCAGACGTCTGGATTTTTTCAGAAGAAAAGTTTACTCATCAGCCATATTAACTCTAAGGATGGCAAATTACGCTGCGCTACTGGCCAATCACAATTTTGACAATTATTTGAAATTGGTCCCACTTCTTGAACATCTGCCAGATACCAAGCGTGAAGTTCTCAAGGCTGTAGTACAGGAAGGATACACGGCTTCCCGAACAGCCCTCCACATAGCCATAGATACCGCGGATACAGCAGCACGAACCACTGCCACATCGGTGGTCATGTGCAGAACATCTTGGCTGCAGCAGGCGGCAGTGCCAAAGGACCTCCTGCCAAAGGTCAGAGACCTTCCCTTTGACAGGCAGAGCCTCTTTGCAGAAAAGACAGACCAAGTCCTCCATTCTGGCAAGAACTCCAGGACAACACTTAGGACATTGGGGATGTATACACCGCCATATCGCAGGAAACATTACACGCCTTACCAAAAACAGAGGCCAGTCTCACACCCAATGCCTCATTACAGACAACAGGAGCACCAATGGACCAGGCAAAGACAGCAGGAAAGATGACCATAGTTGAGAGCGCCTAACCAACAGAACACCAGACAACAGGTTTGACGCCTCGGTCGAGGGACTATAGACCATTCCGCTGACCACTCACCGTCATGCCAGAAACACACTTTTTCACCATCGCCTGAGACCATTCCACCAATGGTGGGCCTCGATTACCACTGACCGATGGGTCCTACACCTAATTGCGTTGGGCTACACCATCCCCTTTGTCACTTCCTCCCCATCCCTCTTCAGGGACCCATCTCACGAGTCTCTCTCGAAACAGGAGGTGACTCGTCTTCTAACTATCGGAGCAGTGGAAAAGGTACTGGATGAGTTCAAGGGCAAGGGATTTTATTCCCACTATTTTTTGACCCAGAAAAAATCAGGAGGTTGGAGGCGAATCCTAGACCTTCGACGCTTAAATCGGTACCTTCGCAAACGTTTCAAGATGGTGACCCTGGCGACTATCATTCCAGCATTGCACAGCGGAGATTGGTTTACGTCCCTTGACCGCCAGGACGCCAATTTTCATGTGACTGTTCATTCAGCTCACAGACGCTTTCTACATTTTCAAGTTGGTTCAGAGCACTTCCAGTACAAAGTCCTGTCTTTTGGTCTATCATCAGCCCCCCGGGCGGTGGTGACAGCTTACTTACGGCACGTGGGAATTATTATATTCCCTTACCTCGACGATTGCCTGATCAGAGCACCTTCTTTCGACGAAGCACTTCAGGCTACCAACATAACAAGAACCATATTCGAAGCACTTGGTCTTATAATCAACCTCACAAAGTTATCCATGTCACCTCAGCAATCCATAGAGTTCATAGGTGCATGCCTCGACTCCACCATGGATCGCGCATACTTACCAACAAACAGGTTCCAAACTATCCAAGATCTAATACAGGTTCTCTCCATCAGCCCCAGAACCCCCATACTTACCTGTCTACAACTCATGGGGCACATGGCGTCTACAACATACGTCGTAGCACATGCAAGGTTGCACTTCAGATGCCCTCAACATTGGATTACCTCGATATATGCACCAAACGGTCACAACATCCACAGGAGGGTCACGGTGCCTTGTCACGTAAGAAAATCGTTGGCATGGTGGACCATCCCCGACAACTTGATGGATGGCATACCTTTCATCGACCTCAACCAACTATGCAGATTACCACCGATGCATCACTGCTAGGATGGGGCGCACATCTACAAGACCAACAAATCCAAGGCCGCTGGTCCGCTCAGGATTCCTTGCAACATATCAGCCTGCTCGAGTTGAGCACGGTCTTCAATGCCTGCAGACGCTTCCTTCCCCTGATATGTGGTCGTGTCATTCGTGTTCTTACCGACAACATGACAACGGTATACTACATAAACAGACAGGGTGGGGCTTGATCCCGATCCTTTTGCATGGAGGCAATGCGATTATGGAACTGGTGCAACCAACACAGAGTTACAATTATCGCAGCATACCTCCCTGGCGAGCAGAACGTCAGTTGATGCCCTCAGTAGGCACTTCTCGACAAATCACGAATGGGAATTGTACCCAGATGTGCTTAACACCCTTTTCTGCCACTGGGGATATCCATCCGTAGACCTCTTTGCCACGCACCGCAATGCGAAGTTCCCTCAATACTGCTCACGAGCAGGTATTAGACCGAAGTCGATGGGAGATGGCTCCAGTCGCATAGGAGCGCAACACCTTCTATACGCCTTTCCACCTACTCCTCTCATTCCCAAAGTTCTGGAAAAGATAACAATGGAAGGAGCCAGAGTGATACTAGTAGCCCCCTATTGGCCACGACAGACGTGGTTCCCTTACCTGTTTTGCATGTCAGTCCATCCTCCGTACCATCTTCCCAGATGCCGCGACTTGCTGACGCAGAACCATGGACGCTTGATACACCCTCCGCTCGACCACCTTGCTCTAACAGCATGGTACCTAGTTGGTTCCAACAAACAGAGATGAGTTGTTCCCAATCAGTCAAACAGGTCCTGTTACATAGTAGGAGATCCAATACACGCAATACTTACCTGCATAAATGGCGACGATTCTGTTCATGGTGTTCTGCTGCACAATTGGACCCCTACTTGGTCCCTATTCACCACATTTTGGACTATCTCCTAAATCTCAAATGAACATGCAAGGCCAGAGCCTCCCTTAAGGTTCACATTGCGGCAATCACTGCTTTCACCATTCTGTGGATGGCTATTCTTTGTTTTCCCACCCAATGATGAAGAGATCTATGAAAGGGTTGTCTAATCTCTTCCTATGCCACAGGCACCCCGATGATCCGTGGAACCTGGAGCTAGTTTTGGACGCCTTAATGGGGACCCCTTTTGAGCCCTTGGCAACTTGTGACTTATCCACTCTAACCATGAAGGTGGTTTTTCTGTTGGCAATAACCTCAGCACGGAGGGTTGGGGAATTATCCGCCCTCTTGGCAACACCACCTTACACAGTGTTTACCCCCCAGGCAGTAATACTTTTCCCTCAACCAGCCTTTCTACCAAAAATTAATTTGGAGTTCCACATAGATAACGACTAGTTCTCTCCACATTCTACCCTAAGCCACATTCCTCGACCCAACATGCACGACTCCAGACCTTGGATGTCCGTCGAGCCTGGGATTTCTACATTGACAGGACATGGTGCTTTTGAAAATCTCAGAGTCTTTTCTTGTCCATCGTAGAACGTTCCAAAGGCCATCCTTTGTTGGCACAGCGCATATCCAGACTCATCATTACGTGTATCATATGATGTTACTCACTGCAGCACAAACCTCTCCCACATACTTTGAGAGCCCATTCAAGGAGAGCGATGACAATGTCAACTTCCTTCCTCAAGGCAGTTCCCCTACAAGATATTTGCCGTGCAGCTACTTGGTCTTCCGGCTTTACATTTGCTAAACACTACACTATCCCTAAGATCCTTATGACTGACCCAGCAGTTGCCTCTGCCATTCTCTCCATGGCAGTAGGGTGTTAACTCCGAATCCTGCCTCCTTGAAGTAGGCTACTGCTGTGAACTCACCTATAATGGAGCACCCACGGGACACTGCTCGAAGAAGAAGTTACTCACTTTGTGCAGTAATGATGGCTCTTCAAGATGCGTGTCTCATGGGTGCTCCACAACCCGCCCTCCTCCCCTCTTCGGAGTACCTTGTTTATTATGTCTTTCAGACTCTAGAGAATCAGGAGGAACCAGCGGGGGCCGGACCGCGCACTCAGAAACAGCGCAAAAGGCATGAGATGTGCATCATGCATGTGCAGTCCGGCGAACTACGGCTGAAAAAGATCTCCGATCTGCGGTGTCGGGACAAGCCCGACACCTACAGTGGAACACCCACGGGACATGCATCTCGAAGAACCATCGTTACTGCACAAGGTGAGTAACTTTTTACTTATATACAAAACAGGAAGTAACAACCTAGCAAGAAGTACTGCAGAAAGGGATCTAAGGATCATAATGGACCACAACTAAATATGAGTCAGCAGTGTAACACTGCTGCAAAAAAGCAAGCATCATTTTGGGATCTATTAGCCAGCAGTGCTATAAGCAGAATATAAGAAGTAGTAATTCCACTCTACTATGCATTGATTAAGGTTCAGCTGGAGTATTGTGTTCAGTTCTGGGCACTACATTTCAGGAAAGATGTGGAGAAACTGGAGAAGGTCCAGAGAAGCGCAATAAAAATGATTTAAAGCTTAAGAAAACATGACCTGTGAGGGAAGACTGAAAGCATTGGGCTTGTTTAGTCTGGAAAAGAGAAGACTGAGAGGAGACATAAGTTTTCAAGTACCTTACATATTGTTACAAGGAGAAAAAATATTTTCCTTTACTTCTGATCATAGGACAAGAAGAAATGGACTTAAACTGCATCAAGGGAGGGTTAGATTGGACATTAGGAAGAATTTCCTGTCAGTGTGATTAAACACTAGAATAAATTGCCTAGGGAGGCTGCAGAATCTCCATCATTGGAGATGAAGAGCAGGTTACACAAACACCTGTCAGGGATGCTCTAGACTGTAGATCAGGGGTAGCCAACCTAAACCTGAGAAGGAGCCAGAATTTACCAATGCACATTGCCAAAGAGCAACAGTTATGTCACCAGCCCTGATCATCTCCCCACCACCACTCTCAGCACATCCTGCCTACTGGCAGCCCACCGGTCAGTGCCGCCTCCTCCTTTTCCTCCTGCCCACTGTAATCAGCTCGTTCTTAGGGGGAGACGATGGAAAGGGGAAGTATGAGTGTGACAGACTCAGTGGAGTGGTTAGGAAGTGGCAGGATCCTGGGGGGAAGGGTGGAGGGGGACAGTGCCTAGAACAGAGCTGGGAGTTGAACAGTGACCACCCTCCAGCCCAGAGGAATGTTGGCACCTGTAGCTCCAGTCCTGGATTTAGTACCTATGTAAGGAACCACATACTAACTTCTGAAGAGCCGCATGAGGCTCTGATGCCACAGTTTGGCCAGCCCTGCTCTGTATGGTGCTTGGTCATGCTTTGGGTGCAGGGGACTGGATTTGATGACCTCATGAGGTTCCTTCCAGTTATTTCATTCAGCTGAATTTTCAGCTCACAGGCAATTTAGAAAAAAGTGGGGGGAAAATCATTTTTGGTTGAACCAAATCTGACCATTATGAAAAATTTGACAGATCAAACAATCCGCTTTGGGTTGAATGTGGCATGTTTTGTTCAATCATGAACATTTTTTATTCCTTATAAAAGATTATAGTTACAAAACAGGAGTGTGGCTTACATACTCCCTTAATATTTATTTGTATTATTTTAGTGCCCTTGATCTAGTGGTATCTGTGCAATCCAGTACTACTCAACATTTTCATTGAGTTGGATGATTGAGTGGAAATCATGCTTATAAAATTTGTAGGTGACCTTGAATTAAGATGGTTTCGCTAGAACTTCAGAGATCAGGATTAGAATTCAAAATAACCTTGACAATTGTAGAATTGGTCTGAAATTAACCATATTAAATTCATTAAAATCCAAGTACAAAGAAGGATTTAGGAAGGAACAGTCACATGCACAACTACAAAATGGGGGCTAGGCAGTAGTACTGTTAAAAGATTCTGGGGGTTATTGTGGATCACTAGCTGAAGCTGAGTCAGCTGTGTGGTGCAGCTGCAAAAAAGCATTATTTCTGATGTGTATTAACGGGATTGTCATATGTAAGATATGGGAAGTAATTTTTCCACTCTGTTCAGCACTGGTGAGGTCTGAGCTAGAGTACTGGGTCCAGTTTTGGGTGCCATATTTTAAAAAGATATGGACAAATTGGAAAGAATCCAGAGAAGAGCAACAAAGAGTATAAAAGGTTAGGAAAAACTGGTCTATTAGGAGAGTTTAAAAAAAAATGGGCGTGTATAGTCTTGAGACGAGTAACTAAGAGAGAACTTGATAAATCTTTAAATATGTTATGAGATCAATTGTTCTCCAGGTCCACTGGACGTAGGATAAAAAGTAATGGGGTTAATCCAAAAGTAAGAGAGATTTAGGTTAGATCTTATTTAAGCTGTTCCACTGTATATAAATAATTTACTGAAGCAGTACTTGAACTATAAAAAATAGTAATGTTAAATTAAAACTGAAGGTGGTGTAACCACTGGTCTAAAGGTTATTGGAAGGGCATGTCCTCTCCCTGCGACTCTGACCTGAAAAACATTTTGTTTTGGCTGAAATAATTTGGTGAAAATGCATATGCTTGGAAACGTTTTCTTTTTCTGCCAAAAAAGTTATCTAGCTATACGAATACTCCAGAGAGGAATGAAGCTTGACTCTTGCATGTCTCATTCTGTTTAGTTTTTCCCCACTGGTCTCTCAGGCTATGTTTACACTGCAGGGTTTTTGTGCAAGAAGTCTTTCGCAGAAGAGTTCTTGTGCAAAAACTTCTTGTGCAAAAGTGCGTCCACACGTCAAAGCACATCGCTTTTGCGCAAGACAGCGTCCACACTTCATGGACGCTCTTGTGCAAGAAAGCTCTGATGGCCATTTGCAGAATGGCTATCAGAGCACCTGTGCTTTTTCAGATAGGCTCTTTTTGCGCAAGAAACCCCTGCGGAGTGTCCACACATGCCTTTTTGCGCAAGAGCTGTAGTGCAAAAAGGAGTTATGCCTCACAGAAGGAGGTATACCTACAACGCAAAAAGCCCTCTGTTTTTCTTCGGTAGTCCCCGTGGTTGCTCCACTGTAGGTGACGGACTCATCCTGGCACTGCAGGTTGGAGATTCTTTAGCCGTGGTTTAGTCAGACTGCGCATGCGCGGGTGCGTCGCGTGCCTTTCTCACCGTTTGAGTGTGTGCGCGGTCCAGCTCCTGCCTGTTCCTCCTAACCGTTCACGGTCGCAGGCGGAGTGAACTCCTTCTCCTCAACCTGACAAGAAAATATTTAGAAATCTGTAAATAATTGGTTTAGAGTTAGTTGTTAGATATAGTTAGTCGTTCTTTATACATAATTACTCTTCTAGTTTAAAAAAAAAATTTCTCCTCCATTTTTCTCTACTGTTAGGCTTACTAGTTAGTTATATTTATCAGAAGGCCGGGGTCTCCCGGATTCAAGAAACGTTCCTCATGCCGTGAGGCAATGCCAGCCTTGGATGGCCATGATAGCTGTATCAAGTGCTTGGGCGAGGGTCATATCCCCTCAGAAGTGCCAGCACTGCTCCAAGCTCACGGCGCGCACGAGATGAGACCGCTAAATGCGCCTGAAGATGCTGCTCTTCAATAAGGCTCTTCAACCCCCTGAACTTGAACCTTCGGCAGCCTCTAAGACCGCGTGCAAGCCAACAACAACCCATAGAATAAGCATGGGTGACAAGCCAGGTACATCTGGCTCCTCTTCCGGCAGTCAGGCTCGAACGCATAAGACGAGCCGTACATTCTCAGAGCCAAGTCCGTCTTCACGTAGTAGAGAAGTGGCACCTCCATCAGAAAGGCCTCCAAGGGCTGATTCGGCACCTGCGCTGACGAAATTAAAACCATCGGCACCGAGCAGACCGGCACTGAAGGAGCGCCTGACGTCACCAGTCCCGTCACCAAGGCCATTGACTCGGGCACCGCCCTTGAGTCCCTTGCCATCCTCTTGCTTGGCGCCTAGTCCAACTGCGCTTAGTCCCATGACACCGGTGCCGATGGCACCAAGCCCACCGGCACCAATGACAACTTCTCCGGCACCTCAGGTGTTGGCTACGTCTGCACTGACGCACGCGGCACCAGCACCGCCGCACACTGCACCAATGTATGCGGCACCGACACCTTTCATGCCGCTCACTGCCACAACATCGCACTGATCGGCACTGGGAGAACCAGCACTGGGCTTTGATGATGAATCAACTCGAATGGTGCCGCCGGCACAGTCAGCACAACAACAACAGAGAAGGTCTTGCACCCACACGCGAGTGTCTCCTGTGGCACTCAAGGCTGCTTACAAATCCAGGAGGGTACTCACTCCTTCTCCTAGCCCAGAACCAGCTGCATTCTCTTCACAACCGCTATCACCAGCCTCAGTACTCTGTTCGCTCTCACCATAGGAGCCCTCCTAGATCCTGCCGCAGAGGGTCCCTGCAGTACTCACCCTCTCCGCAGTGTTATCATAGGTCACCTCATTTGCCTACGTACTCCAGACAGAGGTCTCGCTCCCTTAGATCTCCTATGAGATCCTCCCGCACTCCGGACAGGAGATATTCTCCATATTACCATTCATCCTGGCATTACCACGACAGGTATTACCATCACCAAGGCTACTACTTGCACCACTGCTCGTACAGTCACTCCCGTTCCATCTCCCCACACTATCACAGAAGACGATCTCATAGTAGCGCCAGGCTGCCATCACCTCACCCATCCACCAGACCACCAGCTCCCTCAGGGGATACACCTGTGCCGGTGGACCACCCCGATGAGCATCGGGAGTCTCTCCAACAACAACCGCAGCCTGAAAGTGACTCTCCAACTGACATGTCGTCTTCTTCCCCAGACGACGTAGTCTTCCCTGGCGATACTTCCCCAGTGGATGACATTGAACAATTCCATGACCTTTTCAGGAGGGTGGCAGAGTCTCAGGAGGTGCAACTCGGTGAACTTAAACAGAAACAGCATCATTTGCTTAAAAACCCGCAGCCATCACAGAAGAATAAGATGGCCCTTCCATTAGCTGAAGCGTTCCTCGAGATCACAGATGACATATGGCAGTCACTGGCTTCTTCCTGGGCCACGCACAAACGGGCCAATAAGAAATATTTTGTGACTTCAAAAGGGATGGAGTATTTATTTACCCATCCGCAACCAAATTCCTTGGTTGTTGACGCCGCTCAACAATGAGCAAAGAACCCGCAGCACAAAAATGCTCCCGGTGATAAAGAGGCCAAGCGTTTAGACCTGTTCAGGAGGAAAGTCTATTCCTGTGCTCAGAACGGCAAACTACTGCGCTCTCCTGTCTAATCACAGCTTTGATAACTATTCAAAGCTCGTGGCACTCCTGGAGCATCTCCCGGAGGACAAACGCCAATTACTAAAGTCAGTGGTACAGGAGGGCTATACGGCATTTCCCTGGACATTGCTGACGCTGCAGCTCGAACCGCGGCTACATCTGTGGTGATGCGACGCTTCTCCTGGCTGCACATGGCGGCGGTGCCTAAGGAGCTTCAGGCTAAAGTGGAGGATCTGCCGTTTGATAGGCAAAGTCTCTTCGCGGCTAATACAGATCAGGTCCTCAACTCAGGAAAGGACTCTAGGACTACCCTCAAGACACTGGGGATGTATACGCCATCATATCACTGAAGGTGCTATACCCATTTACTACAGGCAGCGGCAGTTCTCCTTTACCAATCCCAGGTTCCGGCAATACGAACCTCAACAACGGGGCAAGCCACGTCAGCAGAGGCGACGCCCACAATCTCCCAGAATGCCTGCTCAACACAATAACAAGCAGCAAGTTTGATGGGCTAGTCGAGGGACTGCAAACCCTCTCTCTAACAGCTCGTACAGAGACCGGAAAACTTTTTCACCATCATTTACGCCCATTCAGACTCAGGTGGTTCGCCATCACCACCGACCGATGGGTCCACGAGCTGATAACATCTGGCTACACCATCCCTTTCCTTTCCTCCCCGCCCCACAACTCCCCCCGCTCCCGTCTCTCTTCAGGGACCCTTCTCACAAGGCTCTCCTCATGCAGGAGGTTTTGCGTCTCATCGATATTGGGGCAGTGGAGAAGGTACCTGAGCAATTCCAGGGCAGAGGGTTTTATTCCCATTATTTCCTAACCGAGAAGAAATCAGGGGAGTGGAGACCTATTCTGGACCTTCGACTGCTCAATCAACATCTCAGAAGGTACAGATTCAAGATGATGACACAAGCTTATATCATTCTGGTGCTGAACAGGGAAGATTGGTTTACGTCCCTCGACTTACAGGACGCATACTTTCACATTACAATACACCCCTCACACAGACGTTTCCTTAGATTCATCGTTGGCAACCAACACTTTCAATACAGAGTCCTGCCATTCGGCCTCTCGTCCACTCTGAGAGTCTTCTCCAAAACAATGGCGGTGGTATCAGCCTATCTTCATCGCCAAGGCATTATGATATTCCCATATTTGGACGATTGCCTGATCAAAGCAACCACGTACCACCAGTTGCTTCATGCCACCCATGTGACAAGAGATCTATTTGTGACTCTAGGACTTCTAATAAACGTCCAGAAGTCGTCATTCATACCCCAAGAGTCCATCGAGTTCATTGGGGCTCGGTTAGACTCTTGAACAGCCAGGGCTTATCTTCCCATAGACAGATTCAACAAAATACAAGATCTAGTCCACATCATATCTATGAGTCCCAGAATCGACATACTTACCTGCTTACGACTCCTGGGACATACGGCAGCCACCACTTACGTGCCTACAGCATTGGATAGCTTCTGTGTACCGCCCACACAGCCAAAGTGTTCATAGAATGGTAACGGTACCACCTATGGTACGACAGACCCTTACTTGGTGGACATCCCCCGCCAACATGCTTACTGGTCTTCCCTTCCACAACACACAACCCGACATACAAATCACGACAGACGCCTCTCTGATAGGATGGGGAGCTCATTGTGTGAAGGAACGCATTCAAGGTCAATGGACAGCGACAGAGGTGCTCCAGCATATCAATTTATTGGAGCTAAGGGCCGTATACAGTGCATGCAAGGCATTTTCATACACAATCCGAGGACATACAGTCCAAATCCTTACGGACAATAGCACCACGGTCTACTACATCAATTGCCAAGGCGGCACCAGATGGAAATCCCTCTGTGCGGAAGCCACCAAGCTATGGAACTGGTGCCTTCATCAACAAGTCAGCATCATGGCCACATATCTGCCTGGCAAAGACAACACCACTGCCGACACGCTCAGCAGACATTTTTTTCTTCAGCATGAGTGGGAACTCGACTGATGTGTAGCACACTTTCTCTTCCAGAGGTGGGGGTACCCCACCATAGACTTGTTCGCAACCCACCTCAATACAAAATGCCCAAAGTATTGCTCCAGAGCAGGGATCGGCCCGAAGTCCCTAGGGGATGCGTTCCTGATGCATTGGGGCCAAAAGCTACTCTACGCTTTTCCCCCATTTCCACTTCTTCCCAGAGTACTGGAAAAGATAGCCATGGACAAAGCCACAATTATACTTGTAGCCCCATTCTGGCCCAGACAGACGTGGCTTCCCTTTTTGATGCAAATGTCTCTACAACCTCCGTGTCACTTACCAGAACGTCCAGATCTCCTGACGCAATGGGGATGGTCAGTTACACACCCCCAGATCGACCGACTACATCTCATGGCCTGGCTCCTAGCTGGCTCCACCGCACAGAGATGACCTGTTCTCAACAAGTAAAGGAGATATTGATACATAGTAGACAAGAATCTACACGCAAGACCTATCTCTATAAATGGCACCGATTTCATTCCTGGTGCACTGATAATAACCTAGATGCTTTGACCATCCCTCTCCAACGTATTCTAGATTATGTATTACACCTCCATCACTCCGGACTGGCGTTGTCATCAATCAGGGTCCACCTCTCAGCCATCTCTGCCTTCAGGCAACCCATTGAGGGCTATTCATTATTTGCCCACCCCATAACCAAACGATTTTTGAAAGGTCTCATGAACCTTTACCCTCTACGCAGGACTCCTCCTGAACCTTGGGACCTGAAGTTAGTTCTGGACACACTCATGTACCCACTGTATGGTAAGTATGGTAAGTTCACCATACTTACCATGAAAGTCGTCTTCCTCCTGGCGATTACATCGGCACGACGCGTGGGTGAACTTGCCGCCCTTTCGCCGAAACCTCCATATACTACCTTTTCTAGCCACGGAGTTGTACTAAGACCCCACCTCAACTTCTTGCCGAACGTCAATTCAGAATTTCATATTAACGAACCTATTGTACTTTCAACCTTCTACCCCAAACCTCACGCCTCACCGCGTGAGGCCCGCTTACACACTTTGGATATTCGCAGGGTGCTGGCTTTCTATTTGGAGAGGACTTGTCCCTTCCGACAATCACAGCGCTTACTCTTATGCACGAACCCTTATTGTCGCAACGCATCTCCAAATTAATTGTAAAATGCATCACACACTGCTACTCGTTACGCAACAAATCTCTACCTACCTTTCTCCGCGCTCATTCCACGAGGGCGATGGCGATGACTACAGCATTTCTCAGAGGTGTTCCCTTGCAGGACATCTGACGAGCGGCAACCTGGTCTTCCGACATGACCTTCGCAAAACATTACAGGGTCGATGCAATCCTCTGAGACTCAGCACTGGCTACCACAGTGCTCTCCACAGTTCACACATCATAATTCTGAGCCCTCCTCCGTAGAACAGACAACAGCTCGGTACTCACCTACAGTGGAGCACCCACGGGGACTACTGAAGATGAAGAGGAAGTTACTCACCTTGTGCAGTAATGATGGTTCTTCGAGGTGTCCCCGTGGGTGCTCCAGGACCCGCCCTCCTCCCCGCTCCGGAATCTCCTCTTTATATTTTTCAGGAGTGACCCGATTAGGAGGAACTGGCAGGATCCGGACCGCGCACACACTCAGAAATGGTGCGAAAGGCACGCGACGCACCCACGCATGTGTGGTCCGGCTAAACCACGGCTAAAGAATCTCCAACCTGCGGCGCCGGGACGAGCCTGTCACCTACAGTGGAGCACCCACGGGGACACCTTGAAGAACCGTCGTTACTGCACAAGGTGAGTAACTTCCTCTTCTGTCGATTGACTGTAGGTTTTCCTGTGCAAAAATGGGCTTGAGGTGTGGACGCTCTGTGGGTTTTTGCGCAAAAACACCTGTTTTTGCACAAAAACCTTGTAGAGTAGACGTAGCCTCAGAGATCCTAAAATTGCAGGTAGATGAGGGAAGCACTGAGAAACGATTTATGTTGGCTCTTGACAAAAAGGGAAACTGGTACAACTTGTGCAACAATGTAACAGTATCACACATGGAGTTCAGTTCTGAGGGAAAGATCCTGGGGTTGTTCCGGATAATTCTGTAAAGCTGCTTTTCCCCAATATGCAGCTGCAATGGTTTTTTTTTTTATAGGCAAATATTTTGATGCTTTTTTCAAGGGACTAAGTATTGGCAGTATGTAACAACAATATGTCTGTAGTTTGAGTATCATTTCAGTGTTGATTCATAGGACAAAATGGAGAATGAGTAGAGACATAAATATTGAATGCAGAGGAAAAGCTGTGGGAACTAGTTTGGAAAGGGAGGCATACAGAGTAGAGTAGTAGAATGTATAATATAGTGGAAAACAATCAGTTACTACTTTTTACTCATCTCATTGAGCAAAAGAACATCCAAAGAAAGTGGAAACTTAAATGAAAATTTAAAAACATGCTATATGTAACGTCATCAATTTATGCAGTTTACATCTGCATGAAGTCAAGGCAAATGTTTCATGAATTAAAAAAAAAAGCGTAGATAAATTTCTCTAATAGTGGGAAGCTGTGATAGTGATGCAAGGGTTAATGAGCCTTATGCTTCAGAGAGTAAAACAAGAGAGGCCATGGAGAAGTGAAGTGATGCATTGTAGCAGAGTTAAAGCAAGGGTTTCAAGACAACTGACTGAGACGCACCCATAAACGAGGTGTGATTATACTTTGAACCTTCTCTTCTTACTGTCTCCATTTAAATCTAAACAATTCTGCAGTACCAGATCTCACAAATAGTTCCTGGGTAGGGCTGAGCACTGTCCCATAACAAAGCCACAAACACTAGAAGGTCTTCCTTGGTATATTGAAACTCCTCAATCATTGTTTGCTTTAATAGCAAACAAGATGGATGCTCATCCTTTGGCATAGGGAACAAATGGATAATGTATTCATTGTTAGAATTTGAACCAGGTAACTTACTGCACTACCGGTATGATGCAATTATTCACATGGATGTTTGTTTTGATATTTTCCCCACTTTTGTAATCAGCAGTTTAATTGGGTTTCTTTAATCATTCTAGAGGTGTGTTTGATGCTTCTCTCAAAATGGCTGGGTTCTATGGACTGTACACCTGGCTGACTCACACCATATTTGGAATTAATATTGTCTTCATACCATCAGGTAAGAACCAAAGCAAATGTTATTTAATTACAGATGGCAGCTATGCATCCATTTATTGTGCAGTGGCAGTACTGGTTAAATATTGCCTGAATGAAGATCTTAGTTTGATATATTAATAATTACATAATATAATACATAGTAATACATAATATATAATTACACATGCAAACTATGCTAAAATAATATTAAGGCTTCAAATTTGAGTACTCAGAATTAAGGAAATGCCAGAACAAAGGTCCCTTGTGTGGTCCTAGGCTCACCAGACATCTTCTCCTAATCTACTCCTCCCCCTCCATCCAGTCCCATTTTTGTCCCTTTTGCAATAAGATTGCTACCTTTTGCCATGCTTTGAGAGTGCCATTTGGGGATTGTCATTGGGAGCAGAGGAGTGAGGCTTTTTGGTGTCACCATCCTTTCCTGGCCTCACTATATCCTGGAGCAGTCACAGCTTTGCCCTTGTAGCCCTGGGCTAGTGTGCGCGTGTGCTCTGTGGGGATGGCATAACACAAGCCTGTTTTCTCTCATGCAAGATGTGAAAGGGTAAATGTGTACATGGTTCACTGATGAGCCTGGGCTCATTCGTTACATGCAGGCTCCCAGTATGTGCGGGGAGCTGACTTAAAAGCCGGTTCCCACTGGTTCCTGGGGAGTCACCTGTCTCCTTCCCCCCCACGCTGCTGCCTCTATATCAGAGGCAGTAGCATGGAGAGGATAAGGAATCGGTGCGCACAGGGAGCCACCTACCCTTACTTTTTCTCCCCATGTGTAATGCCTGAAATTTTCAGTGGTTACATAATTAAACACATTTTAACATCGCACACATGCATGTGTGCACGCTGGGCGGGGATGAAGTATGCTCACTTGCTCTCTCACTCTGGGTTGGCACCTGCCTAGTCTGACGTTAAGGGCTCATCTAGACTACAGGGAACAGTTGAAAGAAGATATGCAAATTTTTTGGGAATGTGCATATCTTCTTCCAATCACACCTTTTGAAAGCGGAGCTTTTGAGAGTGAAAGTAAGTAAGATGTGGCTTTTGCGGCGAACCTCCCCCTTTGTCAAAAAGCCGCATACACCTCCTTTTTTGAGGAAGAGCGGCTTTTTTACAAAGGGGGCAGTTCGCTGAAAAAGCCGCGTCTTAATTACTTTCACTTTCGAAAGCTTTGCTTTTGAAAGTGCGATCGGAAGATGATATGCAAATTCCTGTGGAATTTGCATATCTTCTTTCAACCGCTCCCCGTAGTCTAGATGAGCCCCCTGTGCTGTAAGAGTCTAGATCATGCTCAGTGAGGACAGAATCTTTCTTTATTTGGCACTTAAATCCTTTGAAATCTCAGTTCATGTGGAAACTGATCATTTTTCAAAGGCATATAAGTCAGTCAACTTTGGGTCCATTCTTGGAAATGGCTGAAGCTTTTTTATTTATTTATTTATTTAAATGACAGCCTGAGACTTACACATGACACATACAGTTTCAGTGGAAATTATTAAAGTTTAGCAAAGTTATAAGCAACTGGAAACAGGGCCTTGAAAAAGGGGAAATGTTGGGAAACCATAATTACAAGTCCTGTCTGATAAAAACTATTTGGAAAAAAAAAAAAACATATTGCCTATCACAACTGTATTGGGCTGCGTCTAGACTGGCAAGTTTTTCCGCAAAAGCGGCCGCTTTATCAGAAAAACTTGCCAGCTGTCTACACTGGCTGCTTGAATTCGCGCAAGAACACTGACGATCTAATGTAAGATTGTCAGTGTTCTTGCGCAAATACTATGATGCTCCCGTTCGGGGGAAAAAGCCCTCTTGCGCAAATGCATTTGCGCAAGAGGGCCAGTGTAGACAGGGGAGGACTGTTTTGTGCAAAAAAGCCCCGATGGCGAAAATGGCAATCGGGGCTTTCTTGTGCAAAACCAGATCTAGATTGGCACGGATGCTTTTCCGCAAAAAGTGCTTTTGTGCAAAAGCATCTGTGCCAATCTAGACGCTCTTTTCCGCAAATGCTTTTAACGGAAAAACTTTTCCATTAAAAGCATTTGCGGAAAATCATGCCAGTCTAGACGTAGCCTTGGTGTATAAAATACAAGTTTCTACCTTGGGTCAACAAGACTGCTTCTCCAGCTTG
The DNA here is from genome assembly GCA_019425775.1 of Rafetus swinhoei. Classification (NCBI taxonomy): domain Eukaryota; kingdom Metazoa; phylum Chordata; order Testudines; family Trionychidae; genus Rafetus; species Rafetus swinhoei. The sequence continues at coordinate 152,188,693 of CM033424.1, forward strand.
CTTTTTTTCCCCCATCCATTTTGATGTCATGATCAATCATTTTTTAATGTGGAAGGAATTTAAGTATCAAAATATTGGAGAAGGTTAGCTGTGATGTGTTTAAAAAGAAAAGGAAGAGCTGTATATTCCAAACGCCTGATCTGCCACCTTTTTTTGTTCTTTATTCCAAGTGGACCTGTTGATTTAAATGGGCTGTTTGCACAGCAAAGGTGGCAGAATCTGATCCAAAGTATTTTTTTGTAAACTGTTTATTTTTTCAGTTCTTTCCTTAACATCTGACTTATGGTGTACTCTATTATGTTAGCATTGGCAGCAATCCTTGGAGCTGTTCCATTCCTGGGAACATACTGGGCAGCTGTACCTGCAATTCTAGATCTGTGGCTCACCCAAGGAGAAGGATGCAAAGCCATTTTGCTTTTGGTTTTTCACCTGTTGCCAACATACTTTGTAGACACAGCAATCTACTCGGATATATCAGGGTAAGTGTCTCACTGCAGACTTCTCAAAGTATGGTGTTTTTTAATGTTGGATTACACGCTTGCCTTTATTAGCTATTGTGGGGATTTTCAGTGTTTTGAAGCACACTGAACAGGTTTAATAAGACCATATAATAATAAATCTAACTTTTCAGAATATCGGTACTACCACACGACTCTTCTCTCTAACGCACAATCAGAAAGTCTGTATAACATAAGTCTTACATCAGACCCTGAAAGTCCACCAATTCTGTATTTGCTTGAGCATGAATGGAAGCAAATATAGGAGCACAGGAATTGCCATATGTACTGAATTAGACCAATGGTTCATCTAATTCAGGATCTTCACACCAGAATGACCAGTACAAGATGCTTAGAGGAAGACACAAGAAACCCAACAGTAGGCAACTATGGATTAACCAGTCCATAGTGGAAGTTTCTTTCAAACTCCCTTTATGTAGAGATTGAATTATGCTCTGAAGTCTGAATACCAAAGTCTGGGGCTCTCCTTAAGAATGTTCTGGCACCTACCACCAGATGTAAAAATCTCAGGACTACAATTCAGATTTTTAAAGATATTTTAGATGCCTAAAGATACAGACAGGCACCTTACCTCCACTGTGGGTACCTAAATATCTTTTAAAAATCTGGTCCTGTCAGCTTGATCTTCTCCCTGATTTCAATAATTGAGAGAGAAGAGAAACTCCAAACCTATGTAGAGTTGAAATCCAACCCCTTCAGTGGCATCTAGAATAATGGGCAGCTGAAACTTTCAGGTGGTCTTCCTATATGTATAACGCCAACTAGAGCTCATTGCAGTGATCTAGTCTGGAGGTGCCAAAAATAACTCTGAGATCCATACCCATGAGGAATGATCACAAGCTCGTAGTGATGTACACATATAAAAATATGCTCTTCAGCACTGCTACTGTCTCTGCCTTTGGGAGCAATTGTAAATCTAGTAGGACCCTTAAATTATTTTAGCAAGATGCTTGAACAGCTTAATTTTTAATGTAATGCACCTAGGGATGTTCATTAAATCAGAGCAGTAATAATTCTGTGAAAGGACAAGATTTGCCATAGTCTTAAAATCTTTTGGAGTCCTCCAACTGGGCCAGGTAATGATACTCTGCAGAGAGAACTGGTCCTGGTCTTAACGTTTCTTCGCACTATGACACTAGTTGCTTTTCTTCTGAATTTGTTCCAGTAAGTGAAGTATAAATTACTACTGTTCTCCTAGGATAGATTATTTATGCTTGTAGGGACAGTGCTCGTTAAAAGGTCAATCACTTCATTTATTTATTCATTAGAAGTTTGTTTTTCACCTGCAGTAAGATGGCTATGTTTGTTTCCCATAAAATGCCTGTGATGGAGATGAATTTACTGAGGGTCAGAGCAGAAACCCTACAGTTCCCATTAAATAAAAACACTCTTAAATTAAGTGCATTAGAAATAACTATAATTGGGTTATGCAGGGTTCTCTAAACGTGTAAACTGATATTGGTCCTCTCTCATCAGGCAACTTTTTGCAGCAGCTGCCTATGCAATTTAACAATCTGAACCAAAAAAAAAAGTTGACAAATCAATGGAGAAAATGTACAGAGTTAAAGAACTCAGGATTCAGTGACAAGTTGACTTTTTTAGTGAGAGAAACAAAAGATATGTCTAAATCCCGCCTTCTCATAATCAGATGGTTTACTCCTGTCCCTGCCGTGTATTAGATCTGATTTATGTCACAAGTGAAGCTCAGTTGTGTGTTATGTTTTGAGCTCCCAGTCTGTGCAGTAGTGACAAAGATCAGAGCAGCAGTAGTGGAGGTGGTATAAGTCGGGACTGTCATGTCTCTTCGGCACTGTGTATAGAAGTTTCACAGCAATTGCCAGAACTCTGCCTGACTAGACAATATTCTCATTCCTTTATATTCATTTCCCCCAAAACATGTCAATTACTTACTTTAAACTACAAGCTTGACCTGGTGGCTGGTTGGTCTTGTCACTCTTGTTCAAAGGGGTTTTGGTGCATCTTCCTCTGCCTTTCCATTTCTTTTTGTAAGTGGGGAGATAGCCAGGCCTTCAAACCTCAGGACATCGTCTTTGAGACAATTGCTACAATCTTAGAGAATATTTGTTGCTGGATTGCTCCCAAACCTATGTTACCTAGACGGCTTTAGATATTTTCATTCATTTATCCATTTTCATTCCACAAATAAAAATTAATTCTAATGAGAGAATATGAAATGTTGTGAATATACAAACTACTCTTGTTAGTGTATGTCCAGGTTAGAAAGCACATGATGTATCATTGATTAGTAATAAGAGGTTATATGAAGACAAATATTGTGACCCATTTTACAAATTGTAATTCAAACATTTAAAAAAAAAAAGGGTTTATGCTAATCCTTTAGCATTTCATTTTTGAAAATCTGAAGCCTACCTAGAATCAAATATTTGGAATAAAGTCTTTCCTTTTTCAATATATGGAATGTGTCTACTACATTGTGGACATTACCAAAATCAAAATTTAATTAATAATACTTAGAATGTGTGTACTCACAACATTTATAGTGATCTGTAGTTATATCCGCTTGATATGCTAAATAACATTTGCTAATCAATCCACATTTTTATAAATGATACTACAGGTTGTACCTCCCTTAACCGGGACACTCTGGTCCAGCAACATCCATGATCCAGCAGGACCAAGGATGTTTCTAGTCCACAGAGACCCAGAATAGGGAGAGGTTTGGCTGTAGGGCAAGAGTGCAATTATGGGGAACCAGCAACTCAGCCATGACCCCTTTCCAGAGGGGGATGTGGGTGGTACAGCAGGGAGTTCTGGCCCTGGCAGCTGTGCGGTAATGGGGAGCTGGCCCCAGCCGCGCAGCTCTGGTCCCCATGGCAGCTAGGGATCTCCAGCCCCAGCAGTAGTGGTGCCAGTGGCAGCTAGAGAGCTCCGGCCCAGGGAGCCACGGCCAGCCAGGCAGCAGCAGGACCGGGCTGGAGCCCCGTTCAGCATGGCCATGTAGGGAGGGACCTCCCCATGTCTAGCAAATCCCCTAATTCAGGACCGATCAGCCCCCAAGGGTGCCAGACCAGGGAGGTCCAACCTGTATTCAGCAATGTTTTATAATAGCAAATAATAACTTATCCTTCTTGTGCTGTAATTCCAGAGGTGGCCATCCCTACCTGACAGGCCTTGCAGTAGCTGGTGGAGCATATTACCTTGGATTGGAAGGAGCGATCATAGGACCCATACTACTTTGTATACTGGTGGTTGCCTCTAACATATACAGTGCCATGTTAGTGAGTCCAACAAATTCAGTTCCTACCCCATCACAAACATCATGGCCTTTGCAGATATACCAGTAAGTAATAGATTAGTGTGGTGTGAAATGAATCACTGACTATATAGGAAGAAACTTATTAAAAATAATGACTATTCATTTTGGGTTTTAGGAAGAATTGGTTATTCTATAATACTCTAGAAATAAAATTTAGGGGGTGGATCGTGGTTTCCAAAGCAGTCTAAATAATAGTACTGCAACCACTGATATAAATAACATTGAGAAGGTAAGATTAGGGATTGTGGGTTTGAGCCTGCAATTAATGCACATGGAAAAATATCAAAATCTCCAACAGGGGCTACTCACATGAATAAAAAATAAAGAATAGGCCCATTGTAAATTTATGTCTAGTTTTGTGAGTGTTATAATGCTTTCCATATTTATGCAGTCCCACAATATACATTAATCCTGTAGCTATCCATTGTATCATTCTTTTTCCTTTGTTGTGAAAAAGCATTTGTTTGCTTTCCCTCAGTAAGTGAATTTTTTTCTTTCAGGACATCTAGAGAGAATCCCGAGGAGATGAAAATAGCCACTGAGTGATATTTATGCTATCTTGTACCTCATCAGCATGAAGTTGTCGTTCTCTTCTACCTGGATTGAGTTCAGAACAGTCATGGCCTTCTGTCCCTTTTTCACCTGTGCCTAGTTACAACTCATGGTGAAGCACAATTAAAAAAAACAAAACACAACCCCTCACATCTGCTGGCCTTATATTATTAAGCACTTTGCCTTTGCAAGAGAGACTGTCTGCTTCCCATCACTTTGCATATTAACACATAGACTTAAAGTTCAGATGCCTTGTTTATAGAATTTTTCTTCATAAAAAGATCTCAATAAGGACAAGTAATATCCACTGAGTCAAGGATACCATCTGCTGAAATGACTAACTTGGCTTTTATTTCTTTGGAAGTTAGCATTATTAGATTTTTTTTGTAATTTTATACAAGCTAACCCCCAAGTCTTTTGTTGCTGGAATATTTAGTTGATCTAAGGGTATATTTACCCGTGGAGATGCTAAAACTTTTAAAGGTATGAAGCATCTGCTGTTAAAAGAAAATATAGTGCAATTATCACCTGTTTCTTTGAGAGATGTGACAGTCTCCATTCAATAAATAACATGTGAAGCTTACTTTATGTATTCACTAACTGTGTTCTTGCTGTAAGGGAGTGGTAGTTCCAAGTGTGGGTTATCCTCATGTGGAATAGGAGTATTTGTAAAAACAATTTATACTTTTGCAGTTAAACTTAGTATTCTATTGTTTTAGTTTACTGATGAAACTTAATGCATCTAAGATGATATAACTGAAGTCCCAATGGATTTTGGCCAAATTTAACCAAAGAACTTAAATATTTCCAGGCAGAAGATGCTGAATGATTGTGTTCACACTATTTTTTAATTCCCATTTATTGAGAATGTAATGAGATGATGGGGAGAGGGGAAAAGTGCAGGATGGACAGTTCTCAAATTCCTAAAATGTATTTTGTACTGAGCACCAAATTCAAGTACATTAGAACTTTTTTCCTGAACTGCTGTCCTTATATTGCAGTTTTAGTGGCACTGAGGTTTCCTGTGCCTTGGTTATTGATGCAGGTTTGAAATAGTGGTTTATTAGCATCAAAAAAGTAATTTAAATTATTTTTGTGTCAGTTCTTAGATTCAAAAGAGAGATACCGTTTGTAATACCAGAGCAAAACCATTCAGTTCCTGATAGATTGTACCTTGAATTTATGGCAGGGTTTCTTTTCTGATTTATACAAAATACAGGCCATGTCATGCACTTCATCTCTCCTTGCATTATAAAACAGCGATAGTGCAAATCTTTCCATATATTAGACCCAGGGATCTGGTTCAACCCAAGTGAGAGAGGTTGTTATAGATCACTATTGGGTATTTGATATGACATTGCATGTATTTATATATAATATTTCTAAGACTGAATTTTAGTTTTCCATCCAAACAGTGCTCTAAAGCAGTCTAATGTGTTTAGTACTTAGAGAAGTACTGATGTAGACTTGTCAATAAACTAATGAGCACTATGCATTCAGATATTTAAAGAAGATAACTTTGAAAAGTAGTCAAAAATAGTGCTTGCAGTTTTGTACGTGAAACTTCTTATGTATAAATACAGGGTTATTACACGTAAAACCACAGGAACAAATTTGGAGGCTAGAATGACACCCCTTCATAAATTTTGCAGGAAGGCTTTGACTTAAACTTGCTAACTCAAGGTACAATGTGTATTTGTGAATGAAGTAATGGCTCTAAATTAGAATTTCCTTGCTTTTGTGGAATCAAGTTAGAGCCTTTACGTTATTTGACATTTTGTTTCATAAATGACAATTACAGAAAAAGTCAGGATCTCACTAAGAGTATTAGTATTCCTGTAGTACACAGACTAGTATATGAATGATAGACAATAATTGCTTTTGGGAAATTGCTACATTTGGTTATATTAGTTTATTCTATTGTGCTGAGCAACCTTATGAATCTGTTTTGGTTTATCAAGTCATTGGGTACTCAGGCAGCTTTTGAAGAGGGTTGTCACTTGAGAGAAGAATGCATGCAACTATCAAGAATCCATAAGCTTTAATAATACTTACACTTTTCCCTTGCTGCTTTTTTGTCACTATTAAACATTGTGTTTTCTACATTAGACAGCATGTTCATTTGTAACCTGATCTTCCATATTCCTGGGTTACTGAACTTGTGATGTCAATTATTTCCATATTATCAGACTTATGTAAATGTATACTTTCCTTGACTATCTAGTATGTGACTCATTGTTAGTCTGTTAGTGTAAAAAAATTGTTACTAGTAACTAATAGCCTGCACATTTTCCCTTTTAATAAATTCATTTTCATGTATGAAAACATACAAAATTGGAAATATTTTTAAAATCCGCTTTCCAGCAACTTAAAAATTAAATGATTTTATCCATGCTGTTCTTTAAAAGGCAAAAAAGAGAGAGAGGGAAAGAGAGAATAACTCAAGGTGTGATACTTTTTTATGAAAAGGAGCATCTTTGAGTAATTTTTAACCCAGGTGTAAAGATCCCAGGAAAAATGTGTAAACTCTTTTTGAGCAGCTCTTTGGCATTCTGAATAGGGACCTCCCTCTACTCAGTATTTATAGCCTCTGGCATAATGAGATTTGATTTAGTCTGGGTGGTCTTAGCATTACCATATAAAGTGTTTCTACAATAATAGGCAAATTAAACACTGCATGTGCAAATAGAAAAGCAGTCATTTTTAGATGGTGCTCAGCAGTGGAATAATGACAACATAAGGTTGCCAGCTATGATGCTATCATGTTTTTCTAGTTAACAATTATTGGATTAGGAAATCATTAATTTCTTACAAAACTGCAGACTGCAATAAAAAAAACTGTAGAAAATGTAACTGCTGTCTCCAGTGATATACATAATGAATGCTATCTTCATTTTCAAAAAATATTAACGCAGCAAAAATGTTAAATCCTCTTTTTAAAAGGCTGAGCCTAAATTGAACAATAACACCTTTTAAAAATGTAAAAGAAAATTCTGGTCATAGTTAAGGTTAAACTCCTTATCTTCTCAGATAAAGTTGCTGCAATGCTAATCCCCAGCACTATGGTCATTAGACTACTTATTAAGGCTGCCACCCCAGCAGACTTATTTGTACACTGGAGCTGAAAGGACACCATGATGCAAGAGTCCAAGATGGCACTTTGCATCCATGCATGGCAGAATGGTACACCACTTCCTTCATAAAATATTGACTGTTAGTATTATGAGTGATACCTGTTTACACATAGTCCCCCTTACTGCAGAGCACAATGCTGGACTCATGGTGGTAACTCTGAAAATAGACTATATTTTTAATGTCTTTGCATTAAAGATGTGTATTTTCAATTAAATTTCACAGACCTTATTTAATATTGAAAACAGCATTTAATTTTCTGTAGACAATTTCAGGGATGCCTGTAGTCATAACAGAAAATAATTATTTCCTCTTTTCCAGTTACTGTTGACATTCCTTAAACGTACAGATGGATCTTCTCCAGAGCTCCCTTCTCTGATTTGGTTTACTTTGAGAATAAAAACAGTGTTTTCTCTTCCTCTTTTGGCACTCCAATGAATTACAGAATGTAGCAATGCAGTTCCCTTTCATTCTCAAGATTTCTGTGAAATAAAATGGCTTGAAGCTTTTAAAGTCATGTGGATTTAATCTTTAATGTGGCATTGTTTCTTATTGTCAGATTTAGTCCAGTTCCTTCATGCCTTACAATGAATGTCCACAAGTGTTTTTGTTTTTGGTTTTTTGAAGGTAAAACAGGAAATATATGACAATCTTTGGAAGCATGAAAAATGAGCTAAGTGTTTTTAAAAATCAGTAGTAATCCCAGAAATAATGATGGTATTCAAGGATTCCACATTAGTTTTGTTTTTTTTTAAACAAAAGTGCATAAATATGATTCACCTGTTTTTCTTCAGATTATTTTTAACAGATAAACTTTCTTTAGTGTTACCTAGGAATGAAATGTTTGTTGCCTATAAATAGTGAAAATAAACATTTTCTAGAACTTATCTGTATAAGGTATACAATAAATAGGTAGAGACTGGGGAGCAGCTGTCAGGTGACTAAATAAACTGCTCGGATGTAATAGTGGTACAAAACAAGTCACTGTTAGTCTTTCTAGTAACAGCTCAAGAACTAGTATTTATAGCCTGTTCAATCTGTACTTCAAAGAGTAGACCTGACTGGTCCCAAATGAGGAAGTTTGCCGGACCAGGGAAGGTCAATTCCATCCCTTTGCTGACAGATCTCTGGGTTCTCCCGGGGTCCTTCAGCAGACCTAGTGAAGCTCCCTTGCCCCCAGGCTGTCAGCTCCCAGCTCTGCTAGCCAGTCCCCACTGCGGCAGCTCTGCTGCCCTGGGGCCATCAGGCTCCACTCACCCTCGGGCTACCACAGCTCCAATGCCCAGCAACTTCTGGGACTCCACTGTCCCTGGGCTGCCACGGCTCTCAAGCACTGACACTGCCACAGCTCCGGAGTGCCGAGGCTGCTATGGCTCTGGGGATGCCGGGGTTCCGCTGTGCGGGGCTGCTGGACTCCATTATCCCGGGGCTGCCACGGCTTCCCAGCTCCAGTGCTGCCAGGGCTCGGGGCATTGGGGCTGCCATAGCAGCCATGGCTCCGCTCCCCAGAGCCACCAGGGCTCTGCTCCTTGGGGCTACCAGGGCTTCTGCAGATTCACTACCCCGGACCGCTGGAGCTGCTGTGGATCAGCTGCTCTGGAGGTACTGGGGCTCCACTCCTCAGGGCCGCAAGGGCTGCCACAGCCAACCCCCGTGGCCAGCCAACCCCCATGGCCACCCAGCCCTCTAGTCCAGGGGCTCTCTGGTCTAGCAATATTCGTGGTCCTGCCGGACCACGGATGTTGCTGGGCCAGAGTGTCCTGGACAAGAGAGGTTCAACCTGTATTTGCACTGGTCCACCATAGCATTTCTAGCCTTAGTAGGTCATGAAATGCTAGGCCTTCAAATCCCCCATGTTGCTGGGGGTTTTCCTCCCCCACTTAGTTTTAACATTTTATTACCTGGTATCTTTTATGAATTACTAGAATTGGAGTTAATTGCTTTGTCTTTTTTGTAAAATATGTTCCAAAATTCAGAGGGCATTTCTCTTTAGGACAACATTTTAAGTAAATTCCATTGTAGTCCGTATTAAAGCCACATGTGTGCTTCAGAGCTTCCCTAAACTAGGGAAGGACTTAAGCACACATTTAAATGCTTGTATTCTGGTACTGAAGATGGAAGCATTTAGAATCGTGTTGGAATTAAAGCAGGTGGGATAGGAAAATATTCAGATCTTGCACCTTTCCAGTGGAATACATTCATTGTAGATCTATGATGGGTTTTCAGTATGTTGAATTTAACACTGTTTTAATAGTGGCCTTTGGCTTTGTTTTTATTTTTTCATCACTGGATCAGGGTGAACTATAACACTGGACTTCTGGTAAAAATAATTTTCATTCCCTGTGGAAGGCTTTGACATAGTCACAATGTAACAGCATGATACAGAGTTACATCAAAACAAAAGTCTGTTAAATTAAAAAAAACCAAATTGACATTCAGGTGTCAGTGCTGAAATAATAAACAAAACCTCTATAGTTGGCCTCTCTGCTGCTAGTCTCAGCACAGAGCACCTCTCTTCTAGAAGTACCTTGTCAAAGCAGCATCAGGGAACATTATTGCATTCTTATTGCCTGTGACTTATTTGTTCTGTGGATGGATGTCTTCAGTCTCCAGTGTCAGTCTGATGTATTTCACATGCACCAAATTCAGTCAAATGTTCACCTTTTTTAAAATGTAATAAAACATTACTCTGCAACATTCAGTAATAGTTAAGACTTTGTGTTTTTTTTAACTGAGTAAGAGCTAAGCAATTAGCATATATATACTCACCAATATTTGGTGTATTGATAGGAGGGCAACACAGCTTCTTTTCTGTATATGTTTGGTTATAACTAAATCCAAAGAAATTGTGTAACATTGAATTCCAGTACTAGTTTGGTTAATATCACCATAGATCTTTTGAATTACTAAGCATCAGTTATTGTTCCTGACTTGAGGTATGCATTCCTATTTCAAATTATTTGTAAGGATTTAGAAAAGTAACTTCTACTACCCATTGTCATGTCAAATTTGTGTGTCAATTAACATGATGCATCTTCAGAATAAGAATTATATTCCAAAGTAATAATATCTGGACTGGCATTTTATAGTAATTGTTACTGCTTGTATCGTTTGAAAAGAGAGCCCCTGTTGCCATCTATAGTGGAACAAGAAATATCAGTTGCTATTGTTAAGAATTCTTGAGTAGACTGAATAATTATTTAAAAACTTATTTTATTTTTGACTACTCGGAACATTGTTTCCTAGTAAATAGGTTTCATGTAGCAGCTATTACAAGCTTTTAACACAATATTGTATGACTAACACAGTCCTTTGTAAACACAACGTTTAATATGCTTTGAAATAAAAATCTATACTGAATGTTTAAAAAAAGTCTGGGCCTTTGTTAATGATTGAATGATAGCATAGTTGAACTGAATAAGCATTATGGTAAATTGGAGTAGATTCCTGGATGTAAATGTTCAAATAGATACAGTACAGTAACTCTACTGCAGGGCCGGGGAATCTTTTTTTGGGTTGGGGGCCACTGACCCACGGAAAAATCAGTTGAGGGCTGTACACAAGTGAGAAACAAAAAACAAAAACTACTCCTCACTGATGTGGCCCCCAACTTGGAAGGAGAAAGACACTCCCCACATTCCCCTTGCACACCAGAGCCTATGGGGGGCCCAGCCTAGTAGATTTTGTGAGCTGCAGCCCCACAGTGGGACAGCAGGAGGCAGGGGGGCGGGAACTGGAGTGCCAGCATGGGCTCCCCAATGCTGGGGTGCCCTGAGCCTCAGGGACCGGATCCAGGCAAGCCGGGGGCCCTGTTCAGCCTCTGAGCTTTACGTTCCCCACCCCTGCTCTACTGGATGCCATTGATGCTAATAGTTGATGCTTAGCAGTTGTTCATGCTCTCTGTAATGATGTTTTCAGTATGATTTCCTATGGGCAACAGCAAATACAGTGATTGAGTATAACAGCACGCTTTTAGAGCATTTCACGTGACCATAAAAGAGAAATGGTCAAATACAGCCTTTGTGGTTCCTTTCATCTTTAAAAATGTGGAGGCTGAAGATTAAGCTTGCAATATTCCAGTTTGGTTAGGCCAGTAGTGTTCGGCTATGTATATTTATATATTTGATACAGACATTTTTAGCAAATGTAACCTCTTTTCATAAAGCTGTCATCAAAAGGCTCCCAAATTACAGGATGTGGTGAACAGTGCATACACAGTTACTGAGAAGATCTTAAAGTAACTTCTTCTTCAGATTACTTAAAACCAGTCTATTTTCTCTTGTGTATCCATGCAAGAGGAGTATCCATGATCAGTGCTAATCTAACTCCTTTTTAATTAGGTACCAACGCAAATAAATGTCCATTTTTGATAATCAAAAATATACCATGCTTATTGTGAGACCTCTTTATATTACATTTTGGAGCCAGATCCTATAGGAAGTGAATTATAACCTGTAACGTTGTGTGTTTTCTGCCGAGTGGAGGCCAATTTGTTAATATAAACAAAGGGATTTACGGACTGAGTAGTTCACGCTCTAGTGAATTATACCCCAGATTTATTTGGACCAGTTGACATAGAGCAGGGGTGGGCAATAATTTTTGACCGGGGGCTACTTCAGAAATTTTTCAAATGGCCCCAGGCCTTCAGGTGGAAGGGGTGGGGCCAGGCTGCTTCATGCTTCCCTGCCCACAGATCCTGAGTGGTCTGGGGTTGGGGGAGCATGTGAAGTCTTTGCCGTGCCCCCTCGCAGAGAGAACTGCCAGCTGTTCTGAACAGCTGGTGGTTCCCTCTAGGCACCCATGCCCCTGCAGGTGGGAGGAGACTTTGCGTGCCTCTCCCCCAGGCCAATTAGTATTTGGGGGTGAGGGGAGTATGCAAAGTCTCTTCCCGCCCTGCCCCAATCCTGCAAGGAGTGGGCAGCAGGGGAGTGCAAAGTGTATTACTCCCTGCCTTCTGGCATACGGTGCTTAGAGTCAAAACACCAGGGTTGACTCTAAGCACCACGCACTTCCTGGTCCCTAGGCCCTGATTGGCCTGGGGGTAGGGAGTGGCAGGACTTCTGTGGGCTAGATCAACCCTCTTGGTGGGCTGGATTCAGCCCACGGAGGCCCTTTTGCCCACCCCGACACAGCCTTTTGGTGCTAGAGGAGTATGATCAACACTGGGTACTTGGGAACAAAAGAACTAAGGGAAAGACCCACTTTTCAGGAATTTTCAAATGCTGAATCTATTTTGTGCATTAGAAGACCTCCTGGCACCATGTCTTTTGTCAATGTCTTCTTATCGTTTGTATTTGCATGTTGCCATTTCTGACTTAAATTAGTTCTTAGATTCCCCAAGCTATTTAAGCTGCCAGTATTGAGCTAAATTATGTGAGGAAAATGGGAAAAGTGTGCCAGCTGTAGCTTCTTATTGAATTACATCATCTTTTTAAGAGATGCAAGTAGTTGGTACATTCTTATTGGACATCAGTCCTTTTTACTGTTACCATAAAGGACCTAACATTTGGGACTCCTAAAAAATCTTCTATGTACCCAGCCTTGCATGCATACAATCTGCATTTGTAATTTTTTTTTTTTTAAACTGAGAATGTTATTGTCTATAGATTGGGGTGTAATAAAGTTGAACAGTTAGTGTTAATATCACAGTAAATTTTCAAAGCAGAGCAAAGCATAAGTCTATAATACCTTTAACTGTAGGTTCTAAAAGATCAAATGTTGCAGGTTTCAGAACATGATTACTTCTATTTCTTGGTGAAGGTGGAAACTAAAGATGGGCAGTTTTTTACCCCAACTTGTACCATTCTCAACCCCTTTGTAATTATTGTTGCAACACGTATAAACCAGAATAAAATTCCATGAAACAAATCTCTTCATCTGTTGCCTTCTCTAAGGATACACCATCTCAGAGATCTGCAAAGTGATGACATGGATGTCTGTCTACACCTTTGCATAACAGGGTGCTCAGGGAGCAGTTAACCTTATTAAGAACATAAGAACGGCCATACTGGGTCAGACCAAAGGTCCATCTAGCCCAGTATCCTGTCTGCCGACAGGGTCAATACCAGATGCCCCAGAGGGAGGGATCACAACAGGTAATCCTCACGTGATCCCTCCCTGTCTCCCACTTCCAGAGAAACAGAGACTAGGGACACCATTCCTACCCATGCTGGCTAATAGCCATTGATGGACCTAACCTCCATGAATCTATCTAGCTCTTTTTTGAACCCTGTTAAAGTTCTAGCCTTCACCGCATCCTCTGGCAAGGAGTTCCACAGTTTGACTGTGCGCTGAGTAAAGAAAAACTTCCTTTTATTGGTTTTAAACCTGCTGCCTATTAATTTCATTTGATGACCCCTAGTTCTTATATTGTGGGAATAAGTAAATAACTTTTCCTTATTCACTTTTCCCATACCAGTCATGATTTTATACACCTCTATCATATCCCCCCTTAGTCTCCTCTTTTCTAAGCTGAAAAGTCCAAGTCTTTTTAATTTCTCTTCATATGGGACCTGCTCCAATCCCCTAATCATTTTTGTTGCCCTTTTCTGAACCTTTTCCAATGCCACCATATATTTTTTGAGCTGAGGCAACCATATCTGTACGCAGTATTCAAGATCTGGGCGTACCATGGTTTTATATAGAAGCAATAAGATATTCTCTGTCTTATTCTCTATCCCTTTTTTAAATGACTCCTAACATTCTATTTGCTTTTTTCACTGCCGCTGCACACTGAGTGAATGTTTTCAGAGAACTATCCACAATGACTCCAAGATCCCATCATATTGTGTATATATACTTGGGATTATGTTTTCCAATGTGCATTACTTTACATTTATCAACATTAAATTTCATTTGCCATTTTGTTGTCCAATCACTTAGTTTGGTGACATCATCTTGAAGCTCTTCACAGTCGGCTTTGGTCTTTACCATCTTGAGCAGTTTGGTATCATCTGTAACTTTTGCCACCTCACTGTTTACCCGTTTCCCTAGATCTTTTTATAAATAAGTTGAATAGTATGGGTCCCAGAACAGACCTTTGGCGGACTCCACTAGTTACCCCTCTCCAATCTGAAAACTTACCACTTATTCCTACCCTTTGTTTCCTGTCTTTTAACCAATTATCAATCCATGAAAGGATCTTCCCTCTTATCCCATGACAACTTACTTTACTTAAAAGCCTTTGGTGAGGGACCTTGTCAAAGTCTTTCTGGAAATCTAAGTATACTATATCCGCTGGATCCCTCTTGTCCACATGTTTGCTGATCCCCTCAAAGAAAGGCACAATTTCCCTTTACAGAAACCATATTACTTTCCCTCCACAAATTATGTTCATCTTTGTGTCTGACAATTTTATTCTTTGAGGGTATGTGTACACTAGCCCCCTAGTTTGAACTAGGGTGGCTAATGTAGGCATTTGAACTTGCAAATGAAGCCCGGGATTTAAATATCCCAGGCTTCATTTGCATGTTCTCGGGCGGGCGCCATTTTAAAATCCCCTTAGTTCGAACTGACTGCCCGCGGCTACACGCGGCAGTCAGAAGTTAATCCCAATTAAGTCCTTAGTTTGGATTAACTGTTACATCTCATTGCAGGAGGAGTAACAGTTAATCCGAACTAAAGACTTAGTTCGGATTAATTTCGTAGCCGGGGCAGTCAGTTTGAACTAAGGGGATTTAAAAATGGCAACCGCCCGGGAACATGCAAATGAAGCCTGGGATATTTAAATCCCGGGCTTCATTTGCAAGTTCGAATGCCTACATTAGCCACCCTAGTTCGAACTAGGGGGCTAGTGTAGACATACCCTACTATACTTTCAGCTAACTTGCCCGGTACTGACATTAGACTTACTGGTCTTTAACTGCCAGGATCACCTCTAGAATCCTTTTTAAATATTGGCATCATGTTAGCTATCTTCCAGTCATTAGTTACAGAAGCTGATTTAAAGGATAGGTTAAAAACCACGGTTAATAGTTCCGCAATTTCACAGTTGAGTTCTTTCAGAACTCTTGGGTGAATGCCATCTGGTCACAGTGATTTGTTACTGTTAAGTTTATCTATTTGTTCCAAAACCTCCTCTAATGACACCTCAGTCTGGGACAATTCCTCAGATTTGTCACCTAAAAAGAATGGCCCAGGTTTGGGGATCGCCCCAATATCCCCAGCTGTGAAGACTGAAGCAAAGAATTCATTTAGCTTCTCCACAATGGCTTTATCATCTTCGAGAGCTCCTTTAGTATCTCGGTCATCCAAGGAGTCCACTGGTTGTTTAGCAGGCTTCCTGCTTCTGACGAACTTAAAAAACATTTTACTATTACTTTTTCAGTTTTTCACTAGCTGTTCTTCAAACTCCTTTTTAGCTTTTCTTATTGTATTTTTACACTTAATTTGACAATGTTTATGCTCCTTTCTATTTTCCTCACTAGGATTTGACATCCACTTTCAAAAGGATGTCTTTTTATCTCTCACTTCTTTTACTTGGTTGTTAAGCCACAGTGGCACTTTTTTGGTTCTCTTACTGTTTTTTTTTAATTATTATTATTTGGGGTATACATTTAAGTTGGGCCTCTATTATGGTGTCTTTGAAAAGTTTCCATGCAGCTTGCAGAGATTTTACTTTTGTCACTGTACCTTTTAATTTCTGTTTAACTAACCTCCTCATTTTCATGTAGTTCCCCTTTCTAAAATTAAATGCAACAGTGTTAGGCTGTTGAGGAGTTTTTCCCACCACAGGGATGTTAAATTTTATTATATTATGGTCATTATTTCCAAGCAGTCCAGTTATATTTACCTCTTGGACCAGATCCTGTACTCCACTTAGGACTAAGTCAAGAATTGCCCTTCCCCTTGTGGGTTCCAGAACCAGCTGCTCCAAGAAGCAGTTATTTAAGATATCAAAACATTTTATCTCTGCATCCGGTCCTGAGGTGATGTGTACTAATCAATGTGGGGATAGTTGAAATCCCCCACTATTATTATTGAGGTTTTTATTTTGATAGCCTCGCTAATCTCCCTTAGCATTTCATAGTCACTGTCACTGTCCTGGTCAGATGGTTGATAATAGATCCCTACTGCTATATTCTTATTATTGGAGCATGGAATTACTATCCGTAGAGATTCTATGCAACATTTTGCTCATTTAAGATTTGTATTTCATTTGAGTCTACATTTTCTTTCACGTATAGTGCCACTTCCCCACCAACACAATCTGTTCTGTCCTTCTGATATATTTTGTACCCGGGTATGACTGTGTCCCATTGATGGCCCTCATTCCATCAAGTTTCTATGATGCCTATTATACCAATATCCTTCTTTAATATAAGGCACTCTAGTTCACCCATGTTATTATTTAGTCGTCTAGCGTTTGTGTATAAGCACTTTAAAATGTTCACTATTTATCTGTCTGTCATTACCTGATGTGTTAGACGCTTTCATTTGATTGTGTTTCATCTGATCATACCCATACTTCCATCCTCTCCTCCTGACTAGAACATAGAGAATTTCTATTAATAGACCCTCCCCTAAGAGATGTCTCTGTCTGATCCATGTGCTCCTCCGCACCCATCAACTTTTCCACAGCCCTTCGTTTAAAAACTGCTCTACTACCTTTTTAATGTTAAGTGCCAACAGTCTTGTTCCATTTTGGTTTAAGTGGAACCCATCCTTCCTATATAGGCTCCCCTATCCCAAACATTTCTCCAGTTTCTAATAAATCTAAACCCCTCCTCTCGACACCATCATCTCATCCACACATTGAGACTCTGAAGTTCTGCCTGCCTACCCAGCCCTGCGTGTGGAACTGGAAGCATTTCAGAGAATGCTACCAAAGAGCTCCTGAATTTCTGTCTTTTTCCTAGCAGCCTAAATTTGGCCTCCAGAACCTCTCTCCTACCCTTCCCTATGTGATGGGTACCTAAGTGTACCATGACCACTGGCTCCTTCCCAGCACTACACAACCAATCGATCTAGATGTCTCAAGAGATCTGCAACCTTCGCACCAGGTAGGCAAGTCACCATACAGTTCTCCCTGTCATCACAAACCCAGCTGTCTATGTTTCTAATGATCAAATCCCCCATTACTAACACTTGCCTTTTCCTAGTGACTTGAGTTCCTTCCCTCGGAGAGGTATATTCAGTGCAAGAGGATATTACAGCATATTTTGCGTTATAGAAATAGTGTGATTTAGAAATATTTAGGAGTAAGATATGTTTGCCCACTGAACCTTAACTTTTCTGTTCCTGACTTCGAGATTGACTTCGTTAATGTCGGCCTTTGGAGTTCTCAGTCCTATACAAAACTGCCATTTTGAAGAATTCTAGCTTCACATGAGTAACACTAATTCTGTCCTTTTATTGTGATGTGACTCATACAGTTTAATTACCAAATACATTAAAATATAACTGTAATGATTTTGTGCTAGAGCCTAGATGCCCCATGAGGCTGAAGGTTCATACTAGAAATTGTACAAACACCAACGTGGGCATGGTCCCTACACCAAAGAATGTTGCTTTACAATCTAATTTAACAGGTGAATGAGTGATATACAACACTAGGAAGCAAGTTAATTTCTGGCTTCAGTCACTGGACCATGGTCAGAGTTGGAAAGGTCATAGCCTGGCCATTATTACACTATTGAATTAAAGGGGAACAGCAACTCTGCTGTAGTTAAAATTTAAATTTCTTATTTTAAAAAAGATGGCTGTTCTAGGTGCTTTAAAATCCACCTGCTTACTCAGATTCTGTTGCAGTTTGCTGTGCCTCATGCTGGGTGCTTCTGCTCCTAGAGGAAAGGTGAGGTTAGATGAGTGTAGGAGAATGGGGGGAAGCAAAGAAAGAGTCAGAGTTGTTCAGTGGAGAATAAAAGGAAGGGCTTCAGCTCTTCCTCTAAAACTTACCACAATCCTGTTCTCTTCCCCTCCCTCATCCACTATTGTCCCTCATTCTAAAACTGTTCCCACAGTACTGACCTCAAGATGGAAAGCAACGAACTGGCCTGTTCCATGCATGGCATAGCCCTCCACGCACTGAAATCACAGAAGGGGAAAGAAAACGCCCCTGAAATGAATGGAGCAGTTCGCGCCTCTCAGGACTATCATTTTAGGCTATATTTATTTATGTGGGGTGTTCTCATTTAGCACAGAACTTTGCATGTCACCTCTCGGAACCATACATTATTCAGATGGTTGTATAAATCCCCTCCCCATACACTAGACCACATCAGGCATAAGGACACTGCATCTCCAGGCACCTTTCCTGCCTCAAACTGAAGTATATGCTCCGCACAGTCCCATGTCCTTCCCACTTCTGCCTGGCCTTTCCTAATTTACACTGGGCATGAACTGGCAAGAATGAGGGTGGAGGTAGTGTGCATGTTGCATTACTTTGTCCCCTGATCTTCAGAGGTCTGAGTGTAGCTGAATGTAACATTCTAGAAAGGCACTGTCAGGATCTTGACAATGGTTGGAGTAATGTCAAACCAGAGGCCAAAAGCAGCAATGAAGTTTATAGTCAAGTTCCAGATTGGGGTTGAGACTGAATTGGGTTTTAGGTCTGCGTCAGGAAGCAAGATCCAAATCAATACCAGATTGAAGCCAGGAATTAGAGTGCAGAAATGGTCATGGCAACTACAGAAGATCCACATCGGCTCCCCAACCAAGGGGCATTTCTGGAGGTGTCTGGGTAACTAATAGAAGCCAGGAGGCTGCCTGTCAGGCCCTTTGGGGTGGGACTTCCCATTGTCTCTGGGTAGTGGAACTCAAGAGAGACTCAACAAATTCAGTGTCAAGGACTATAGCCCAAAGGGGATATTTGCGATGCCAAGAAGTGCAGAGTGTAAATTAGTGAGAAAAATGCTGGAGGCCGAGTTTTGAGAAAGTAGGACAGGATGTTGGAATAAAATCTCCTTGTATAAAAATTGTTTGAAGTAGAGCAAAATTTGGATTTGAAGTTTAATAAGTAAAACCACTTGGATACATTCCCAACAAAGAAAAGAGCTGAAACAATAACTCCGTTTCCTTAAAGGGGGCTTAATTATTTAACCTGGTTGAATTTAGAGAGCTTCCATTCCTGCTGAAATGTTTTGGTAAAAATTGAACCATGATACAGCTCTGACATCACATTTATTGTTTGCTCAGGTCTTTCTCCCCTCTTGAGTTACAGCTTTCCATAGCCCTTGTTTATTATTTTAGAGACAAACTGACTCTGCTCCATAACTTGGCATGGGCCATAGATATGAATCAAGTATTTTTCTGGCCAGAGACTTTCAGGAACTGGGACAACTGCAGGAAATTTCTGAAGAGTCCACAAAGCAATAGATTGGTAACAACAAATAACCCCCTGTGTATAGCCCACAAAGCCTAGGGCTGGGATTTAATCAATGATTTCTTTTTTTGATTTTTTTTTAATGGGAGGATAACTGACAGTAGACTGTAGTTGCTATTCTCTTGTAGTAACTACAATTGTGTTCGGTTGCTATTCATGTAAGCTACCTTTGCCCACTAACCGTAAACAACAAGAAAAATACTATTTTACATAATAAGTCATTTTAAATTAGGTTTGTTTTCTTTAAGATGCCCATAATTGTCCATTTGGCTTGTTTTCAGTCACCATTAATTGATGCCAATAATGATGTAATTTATGTAATTAATAATTGATGTAATGATCCTAATTAAGTTAGATTTTTCTCTGGACATGGTAATAGTTAATAACAATTACTTTGCCTATACACATTCAATAGATACAGGTTGATTTAGTCACACAGCTCCCATTAATTTTAAGTCGAAGTTTATGGATAAATCCCTAGCTGTCATGAAAATCTTAAGCATAGGTATATAGCTGCCTACAGAAAGATTGTTGAGAGGGCAGAAAATTCCTCCTAGGCACTCAACAGCTTCTTGCTTGTCATCCCAAAAAGTCAGTGGTTTTAAGTGCTTAGAATGTTTTTTTTCTTTGGATCATGTCAAGCATTTTAATCATAAACATATGCAAGATGCACATGGCTAATAAGATGAAGGCAACTGGGAGAATAAGGTAGTATTACTGTACTGGGATGTTGGGTTGTGTATTGGTGGTGAGCTTTTGTTTTTCCTTTATTTAATTTGTGGAAGCTCTAAAAAAGGAAGAATCCACAATGGGAGGAAAATGGCATATCACCAATGCCACTGCTCACACTTCCTCTCCTTGCATCGGTTTCCCTTCCCACTCACCCCCAACAGGCACCCTGAACTTGGAGGCTTCCACCTAGGACCTGGTCATGACTGACTGGGATTGTGGCCTTCATGCCCCTGCCAACACAAACCCCTGATATGAGAGGTGTCTATTGGTGAAGCCCCTATAGAAACAGGTCAGAGAGTTGCAGAAGAAGGTGGCTCATCTACATATCATCCAAGAACATAGGGACTTGACTGACAGGATGCATGTGGAGACATCTTGGATGGAGAATGCTAGCTGATTACAGTATGTAAACAACCCTTTGAATGTATGGACACCAGAATTGGACACATTATTCTGATAGTAGTCTCACTGTATACAGAGGGAATACCATCCCTTTACTTATACATATTACTCTCTTTATATGCCCACCAATCAAGTTTGGTTTCTTAACCACTACTTTACAGTGTGAGTTTGCGTTCAGATGGCTATCCGCTATGAGCCCTAACTCTTTCAGTCACTACTTTCCAAAATACAGCCAAGAACTGAGCTTTTTGAGTCACCATTAGAAATATCCCCCTTTACAATTATGTACTCAGAGCAATCAGTTAGCCCATTTCTAATCCATTTACTGTGTTGTATTGATTTGGTATGGTGCTTTTTAAAATCCAGATATTATGTGATACTCATTCAGAACCATAGACTTCTATATATATTATGCCAACACAATTCTTTATCAACCAAAACAGGGAATATTTAAATCTGCTATGGGTTAGTATACAGTAGAAAAAAATATTGAAGATTCTTTAGTTTAAAGGATGGGAAGTCACGCTCTGCTTTATTTCATTCTTATGCATAGTTGATCAGATTTTTATGTTTCATCAAAGTCTGGTGCTGAAGTAAGGCTGGGTCTGTTGAGAACTTCTTTGTCCATCTTTTTGTGTGTGTGTATGTTCTACTCTGATTGTAAGCATTTTTCTATTTTTGATTTTTATTGGCCTATTTCCTTTTTTTGAAATCTCCTCATAGAATTTTAGTCACTTGGTAAATAGCTCTAGGGTTTCCTATCATAGCAGCAGCTTCAGTTGCTACATCTTCAACATGTCTCCATTTGTCTTACCCCATATTGCTTTTTTTACTACTTTGTGTGCTTTAATGTTATCCTCCTTTGGTTTTCCTCCTGACATTGTAACTTTACAAGTGGATGAAAACATGGGGGAATTCCACTGGTACGGATATTTTTAGAATGAAGCTCAGTTTTAGGGAAAAAACTGAGCACATTTTCTACTGCAGCATCTTTATTACAGATGTTACTTTTCTTGAATAAACGAGTCTCTTCATCTGCTACTTGTGTAAATCTGTAAGCAAGACTGGATCTGCTAATAAAAATTTTGATTTTAAAACCAACTTGTCCCTTATGCATTCAATTTACAACCCAAACCATTTACTAGATTAATAGCAAGCTTTTTTGCTAGAGGTGCCCATATGGCCAAGTTATCACCTATGCCAGCTATGTTCTGGACAACATAGATGCCAAAAAAACTCTCTTCTCATCTTTCATATAAGGATCTTTGTGTAACTCTCAGACAATGGGAGTTTTACCATCAGTGTCAATGGGAACTGAGGTAGGCCAATCTTCAGGCTTTTGAAAATCCCTATGTGACTTGTAGCAAGCTATTGATGGAATTGGAAATGGCTCAGGAGCTGTACTACTGAGCTCCTATTAGACAATTTGGACAGATTTTTTTTTTTTTTTTAAACACCAAAAAGTGTTTCAGTGGGTGAGGTCCTTTCAAACTCCCCTATACATCCCTGAAACTCAATTCAGGTTAGAACTGTGTTAGTGTTACTAAAAGAGGGTGTTGCCCCATCCTCTCATTTTTACACTTGATGTTAAATGTGCTGGTAACGTGTCCCTATAGATCTTAAGTGAAGAATATTAAGTTTTAGACTTATGGCAGCATGGTGAAATTTTCTTCCTCTGGTGCTTTTCTTAAATCACAACTGTTTGTTGTTCATAGTGCAGAAGGAGTGCTTTTCTTCTGTTCTTGGTGTCACAAAGTACTATGTATTACATGGCCTATGGAGCAGAGTGAACAGTTTACAATAAGGGGCAATATAATAGAGAACAGTTTTATAGGGTCTAAATCAACTTTTTTTTTCCATGTCAGATTTGTCTACTGCTCTGAAAACCCAGCCCCATTCAAAGATGCTCCATTGTCTCTAAAGACTCTGTATTTACAGAAGCAGGAAACACTCTCTAGAAGTAGCTTCTTTTCAAGAATGAACTTGAAGTGACATGACAAATAGGAGATTGATCTTTAAAAAAAAAAAAAAAAGCCCAGAAGGGACCATTGCGATAAACTGCTCTGACCTCCTGTATAACTCAGGCCGTAGGACTTCCCTGAAATAATTCCTGTTTGAACTAGTGCGTTTCTTGCAGAAAAATGTCCAATCTTTATTTACCAGTTTCCAGTGGTGAAGAATCCATCACACCCTTGGTAAACCAATCAAATGATAAATTATCTGCAGCCCTTTTCTAGTGTGAATTTATCTAGTGTCAAAGCCCAGCCATTGGATCTTTGTTATACCTTTGTCTGCTGGATTAAAGAGCCCTTTGCTCTAAAATATCCATTGCCCATGTAGATGCCATGGTGCCTGGTTGGCCACCTCAGCGGAAATACCTTTTTTAGTTCCCAAAATGCACAACCTCAGGTGCTGGGCTTTGCCTCCACTTTTTGGGTGATGGGGTCCTGTGGTCCAACCATTCCTCAGTGAGGTCTTCAGGTTGCACCAACCAGTAGCCCATATCAGTCCTTAGCTGTCCCAATGAGCTTGACACTGGTACAAGTTTCTTCTTGATCAATAACAGTATGCAGTGACCTAGAAGCAATTTCTTCAAAACCAAGTATGATGTCTTTTGCCAAAAAATTGACAGCACTTAGAGAAGTATATTTAAAATAAGATACCTACACACATATTGTTTTACACATGGCTAGCATTCCCTTTGAGCCCCTACCTAGGACATGACATTTTATTTTGGGAACGAAGTTGTAGCCTGCTTGCTTGTTCTCAGTCAGTGTATGTCAGCCTGCAGCATGCTTTCTGTGAGTCTGCCACAGGGCATGTGACCTTCCTCCCTGCTCTCTATCTGCCAGAGGCACCTTTTAGCAGAGGACAGTCTTGCTTTTTCTTCTCAGCCTGGGCTGTGTTGCCAGCAGAGGTGAAATTAAGCGGGTGCACCCTGGTGCACTGCTCCAGCCAGATCTGGCTGAGCTGCGGCAAAAGCTGGCAGGGACCCCAGTTGCAATAGGACAGTATCTGTAAGTAGTGCTTTTTTTGTGATGGTACTGCCCGTACGCAGTACCGGCACCTCCAGATGCAGTACCGGCACCTCCGGTCAGAGCTCAACAACTTTTCCCCCAGTATACTGGCACTTTTTTTTTTTTTATTACAAAAAAGGCACTGCCTGTAAGAAATTTTAAGTTGCTTTCGCTGCTGGTCACTAGAATACGGAGTCCTTTTTCACAGCTATAAACTTGTCTATTTTATTTGAGCAGAGGCTCCTTCTCTGGGGCATCGCTTTTCCTTTCCTGCATAGTTAATTTAACACCTTTTTGAGATAATTATGCCTTCTGGCAGGG
The DNA here is from genome assembly GCA_019425775.1 of Rafetus swinhoei. Taxonomy (NCBI): domain Eukaryota; kingdom Metazoa; phylum Chordata; order Testudines; family Trionychidae; genus Rafetus; species Rafetus swinhoei. The sequence continues at coordinate 152,212,987 of CM033424.1, forward strand.
TAGGATCACACAGATACACTGAGGGCAATGTTCCCTCTAATCTTTTCAGTCCATGTGCAGATTTTTTTGCATCCATGCATGGAATAAAATTTTTATGTGCACTGAGGCACATGAGGATGTGCACCACCAACAGAAACTCAAAACTTATGTGTGGGAGCTCTGTTAATCAGCTGGATGGAATTTGAATTTCTTCTGAGTGGCCACACAAGTGCAGAGCTTAAAGGGAACACTGACCAAGGGGAATATGTCGTTGATGAAAAAAACACAAATATTTCCCAGTTCTTAACAGTAGGGATATTGTGAGACTATAACTGTCATGCCTGAGCCTTCTTGTTGTTCAGCTTAATAAATTGAGCTCCTGCAGTCTATCATTTTCCAATCCAATAATCATTCTCATCCTGGCTCTTCTCTGAACCCTTCCTAGGTTATCAGCACTCTGGAATTGTTGGCACCAGAACTGGATACAGTATCCAAGCAGCTGCTGCACCATGCCAAATACAGAGGTAAAATAACATCTCCACTCCTACTCAAGATTCCCATGTTTATTCATCCAAGGATCCCATTAGCCCTTTTGGCCACAGTCACACTAGGAAGCTCATGTTCAGCTGTTTATCCGCCACAAAGCCCCCAAATCTTTTTCAGTCAGTTTTCCAGCACAGAGAGCCCCCCTATCCTGGTAGCAATGGCCTGAATTCTTTATTCTTAGATGTATGACTTTGCATTTGGCTGTATTGAAACGTTTATGAGTAGCCTGCACATATATCTTACCAAATCACTCTATATTGATGCCCTATCCCTTTCATTATTTACTTGCTCCCCCAGTCTGTTACCTAAAAACTTTCAGTGATGATTTTGTTTTCTTGCTCAATCATAGGTAAAAATGTTAAATAATGGAGGGCTAAGAGCTAATCCCTGTGGGACACAGCTGCTTAATGATAATGAGTAGTCTTATGGCACCTTAGAGACTTAACACACACACATATATATAGTATCATGAGCTTTCATGGGAAACCCCACTTCTTCAGATGAGCTTGTGGGGAAGGAGGACCCAGAATTTTTCAACTCAAGCTCATGTGAAGAAGTGGGTGTTGTCACGAAAGCTCATGATACTGTACAGATTTTTGTTAGAATCTAAGGTGCCACAGGACTCCTCGTTGTTTTTAAAGTTACTGACTAACACGGCTACCTCCCTGAGACTGCTTAATGATGACAGGTTTCAGAGAGTAGCCATGTTAGCCTGTTTCAGCAAAAACAGCAAGGACTCTGATGGCACTTTAAAGACTAACAAATATATTATGGTATGAAAGCATAAGTTATAACTCACTTCCTCAGATGCAAGCTTGTGAAAGCTCATGCTCTAATACCCTAATAAATTTGTTAAAGTGCTACAGGACTCCTTGTTGTTTCTGCTTAATGATGATTCCCCATTTAGAGTTTCACTTTCAGACAGGTGAGTTGGCCAGTTTTTAATCCATTCAATGTGCGCCCTGTTGATATATTTAGTTTCTCAATCCAAATGGTGTGTGATACCAAACCAAATGCCTTACAGAAGTCTACATATACTACATCAACACAATTACATCTATCATTCACACTTGTAATCTCATCGATAAAGATAGGAAGTTAGTTTGACAAGATCTATTTTCCATAAACCCATGTTGTTTGGAATTCATTAAAGGAAGGTAAGACAATGCTTTATTAATAGAGTCTCATATCAGCTGCTCTATTTTGCCTGGGATCTATGTCAGGCTGATGGGCCAATAATTGCCCTATTTATGGTGATTACCCTTTTAAAATATTTCCACAATCTTCATTTTCTTCCTGTCCTCTGCCTGGCTTATTTAAAACCATCATTAATGGTCCAGAGTACTCCTTGACTAGCTCATATTAAAACTCTTGGATGCAAGTTATCTGGGCCTGCTGGTTTTAAAAATATCTAGCATTAGTAGCTGCTGTTTAATGTCCTCCCTAGTTACTGTTGGAGTGGAAATTATTTCATCCTTATCTGATATGACTGTCATCTGGCTTTTTCCCAAATACAGAACAGAAGTAATTACAGCCCATTTCTGCCTTTGCTGAATTAGTGACAGTTCTATTATATCCATCTAGTAATGAACCAGTACAGTTGTTTGGATTCATTTTGTTCCTAATATCCTTTAAAAGCTTCTTATTGTTGATGGCAATAGATTTTTCCTCATTCTATTGCTACCCTTGTCAATTTTCTATAGTTCATAGATTCTGATTTATATTAATTACTGTCAATTTCCCCTTCCTTCCATTTATTCTCTATGGTGGTACAGTTTCTTGTTTTGTTTTGTTTTTGTTAGTAGCTGCTTTTATTTCCCCTCTAAGCCAGGTTGGTTCTGTAACCAATGTGCCCTTTTTCTTAATTGTGGGATTGTGCATTTTTGGGCATCTAGCACAATATTCTTAAATAGTTTCCAATTATTCATAATTTACCATTTAAATTCTTTCCCCCGACTGACTTGGTTCATAATTGTTTTCAGCTTTGTGAAATTGCCCTTTCTAATGCACCAAGATGGCTTAGTTCTCAGTCATTTGAAAACACAAATGCCAAGGTAATACGTGTGAACCCGTTGTCTAAAGTTTCATTTGTGGAGACTATATTTTTTTTCTCCTGCAGAGAGTGTGTTTACTTAATGCTTTAATTTGCATTTGATGCTTTCTTTTCCCCATCAAAAGACTGAAAAGCAATCATGGATATATTCAAAACTACCAGTGCTGCTCCGTCTGAGACTACTAAGAATAACTATCTAAGGCACCAGCCTTCATGCTGAGCTGCTTCTCTTCCTGTGTATCAAATATTTCAGATTTAATCCCCATATTTATGTTTCTTTAGGTCATTTTATAATAATCAAAATATTTACTTTCTGTCATTATCAAGTGGTGCTCGCAATCTCTTATTTTCTGTGGCTGATACAGCCGGTTGGCTTAATTTCCTGGGAGTGTACATACCATTGTATTCACTCTTTAAATGGAAGTGTGTTTCACCTCTCTTCCATTCAGAGTAAATAGTTAAGAACACAAGAAAAAGTAAATTGTCAAGATTTGTATAAAAATTCAGAGGTGAATTTTCTTCAGCCTGGTCTCATGTTATTTTCTACTTTATAGATGTGCTTATAGTCTCACTATATATTTTAGAAATGTGAGTCCATTTGTTCAAGAATTCTGCCTAAACGGTAAGTGCTAAGACCACCAAATTTGGTATGCAGCTTCCTCTTATAACTTAAAGCAAGGTCAGGGTTTGGTTGTGCCAGGAAAATGGGATCTGCCTGGAATGAGAAGGGTAGGTCTGGCGGGGGGGGGATAGTTATACTGTAGAATCTCCTGTCAACCTGACTGTCTCTTGTGGAGGTGGAGTGCCTAACTACAGCTCTTCTTAATAGTGTGATGTATGGCTCAGAGTCATGGATCATATATCGCCGACATGTTTTGAAACTCGATCAGTTCCATATGCACTGCTGTCACACCCCAATGGCCCTCTCCCTCAAGGGGTCCCCCTGGGGAGACAGGTCAGCACTGAATATTGCTAACGCTATTGCAAGCATCGCAGGGCATTTTGGGGAAGGGTGAAAGGTGTGAATGTGGAGTGAATGAAGGATTCCTTTGCAGGTTGCGAGAGGCCAAGGGCGGGGGGAGGGGGAGATGAAGAAAGCAGAGAACAGGTAACTCCACACTTCCGCTAGGCATGAAGATAAGACATTGGCTCCAGCCAGCTCAAGACCACAGCACACATCTGACTCTCAGCTGCCGGCCAAGAAAGAGGGGAGCCTGGAATCCACTAACCAGCCATAAGAAAGACAGATTCAACAGAACAAATCTGCAGAGCCAGCCCATAATAAGCAAGAAAAGCGAAGGCCAGCATGAAGGAAAGCAAAGAGAACAACAAAGTCTAGCTGGTGTGTTTTGGAAAAGTCAAGGAGACCACAGAAAGCCGGTTTGGACTGTCACAAAGAGCACCAGGACCAGAGGTCACGGAATGAAACACCCCCAAAGGAGCCCAGGACTTAAAACCCTCGTGAGAGCTGGAGCAATTTGGAGGGATCACAGCAGACCCTGGACAACCTCTGCGCACAGGACTGAACTCCCGTCCACCCTTCTCCGTCTTCTTCTTTCGTTACACCCAGGCCTGGCCAGCCTCGGTAGTGAGTGTGTGAGTATGAAAGTGGGTTAGGGCTCAGGATGCTAACGTTTTCTTCCTTCCTCTGAGTGACGTAGGAAGCACCCATCACTCTCTGCTGTTATTTTATTATTTTATCAATAAAGCTTTAAAATGTAAACACTTGATGTGTTCCGTCATCTCCTCCCCTAACAATCCTGTGGCCTCAGCCCGATCACCTGACGTCTCAAGCAGATTGGTAACAAAAATCTATCACACTGCCTCAGGAAGATTGCCCACATGAATTGGTGGGACAAAATTCCCAGCATGGAGGACCTTAAGCTGCGTGATGTCATGACATGGAAGCAATGCTTATGAACAAACAGTTCAGTCCATACATGCGTAGTGTTTTGTAGACAAGCCCTCAGTATCAATAAGCTTCTGTTTATGGGAAATAGGAATCTCTTACATCTCATTCAGAACATCCAAAAATGTCCATATTAGAAGACTTGTCACTTTCAGAAGCAAGGTAATAAAAAATGTAAAGCATATCCTACTCTCAAAAGTTATTCTCTAATTAGGGAGAGTCTACTAGACCTAGAAAACACATTCTGTTACTGTAAATCCTGCATATGTTTATTTGCATATCCCTATATCCACTCAGAACCAGCCACTGTGTCATAAGCTCCATGAGATGACATCAGTGTTAGTACAGTGACTACTGCTGCTCATCTCAGAAAACAGACAGTCCCTATTTCATATTTATATGACTGTCCAATGAAAGTAACATCAGAAGCAGAAAGGGAATTTCAGAAGTATTTGTCTACATTGCTTATACCGTTTTTGCCAATAGTTCATTATAGGCCTCACATTGGAGGCAGTTCTGAATACAGGAAAAGGAAAAGCCTTTCCTTCAAAAGAAAGCACAGAAGTTTTGGCTGTGAGTGTTGATCTTACCTTATACCATACCAGCTAAGTGATAAATACCTTGTGAGCAACCCATAGGCTGAAATATGTTCACATAAAGTGTTAGTAGAACATTGCTACAAATCAGATAACTTGTAGATAACTTGGAAACAGAAAAAAAGGCTAGGTTTGGACAAAATGTTTGCTCCAAACAGATGAGCTATCTATAAAGGGAGTCTCCAACCTAGCTATGCTTTCACTCTAGTCCCCTGATTCAAAAGCTGTTATAAAAGGTGAATATAGAAATGGGCTCACAAATGATGATTCTGGGTTTTTTTGGCCAAGGACAGCTGCTGAAAAAGTGCACTGACTTGAGATTAGACTTTTCTCTGACCAGACAATGTATTATGAGACTGTTGTCTCACTTAGGGCTTGTCTACATTTAAGATGCTGCCGCTGTACCACTGTAGTGCTTCAGTGAAGATGCTAACAGGAGCAGTCTGTCATTATAGGAAGTATACCTGTTTGAGAGGCAGAAGCTAGCTCAACTTGAGAATTCTGTCAACCTTTAGTGTGGACTACACTGGGAATTAGGTCAGTGTAACTGCGTTGGTCAGGAGTATGGCTTTATCACACCCCTGAGTGAGACAATAATATAGGCCTAATTTCCTAGTGTTACACTCGGCTTTACCCACTTGGGTAGAGCTCTTGTGTTTTGCATATTTTACAGCACTTACAGCTCAATAAATAACCATAATAATATTATTATCTCTAGTCTCAGCAGAATAGTCATTCAGGAACCATTTAAGTGCCCAGACACACATCCAATGGAATTATTGGCTTAGCTCTTTAGCAGACAGTACTTAAGTAGGAGTAGTACTGTGGCACCTTTGAGACTAACCAAAATATATAGAATCATGAACTTTCATGGGTAAAACCCACTTCATCAGGTAGATTGGAGCCCAATCAAATGAATTGGAGTGTAAGTACTTGAGTATGTTTGTTCCAAAGAGGTATTACAATATTCATTGCACTATACGGGCAACAGTCTTACACTGACATAAAGTATCATTATTATCACTGAAAAACACCTTTTGACTCAGCAGTGAGTATTCAAAGTTTAGGCAACTATGCATTGTTTAAGGAGTGAAACGCAGAATTAAAACCTAAAATGTAAATCTCACTGTTATCCATGGTTTTTAATAGGCAATGCTGTCATTCACTTGAATCCCATTCTTTTTTTGAGGTTTTTATCTTTGAAAGATGGTGCTGTTTTGGGATCAACTCTTGCTCACAAGTAATTATTGGAGGTAGGAGCTCTTCAGTCTACTCTTTCTGATTTTTAATAAGAACCAAGCTATTCTCCAGATACCTGTACATTCCAACTGTTGAGTTGTTCACTGGGTTTTCAATTCTTATCTCAACAGATGATGACTTTGCTTTGTTTAAAGAGAATGAATAGGCAAGTACTAATCTAACAAAGATCACCTTTTGCATAAAAAAACCCTTACAAAATAGTTGGAGGGAACGCTCCAAGGAACATCACAGCCAGCTCGGAACTGTGTCTGCATTGTAAGGAGAGAGAACTCAGAATATTTCAGCAGCCTGAAAAATATCAGGCTGCAACTGTTTCGAACCATTTTATCAAGAATTTGAAACAAAATGGTTCGGCCTCAAGAGATGATGCCTTTAGCCACTGGATGCTTGCAATTTTCTCTGTCAGTATGAAGACCATGGAAGCCCAAAATTCTGGAACTGTTCTTTCCTGTGGCCTTCAGATTTAACTCTTAAGTACAGTAGGCTCTAGTGGTGCACAAAAAGTGTCTCTGAATTTCCCTTCTCTTCTCTGAGGGAGAAAAGCTTTAAGGGTTTCTCCAGAACTTCTCTCCTGCTTTGAGAGCTGTTCTTTCCTAGTAAGGAGTAAACCCAACCCTCACAAGTCTGCACATCCCTTCATGCTTTGTGTCTCACACTGCTGACAGATGGTAAATAGCATGACTCGTGTTGCATGAGGTGTGGAAGTGCAGCAAAGCATTTAAAACCCGTAAGTTGTTTCTGCCTTTCTAATTTTAAATGGTTCAAACTGAATTTAGTTAATGAAATTTCTTTGGAGTTAGGCTTTTCAAGCTCTAGCCAGGAGCAAAATTTTAGCAGTGAGTTATAAACCTCTGAAAAATGGGTTTTATAATAGAAGTGGTTACAGAAAAAGAGTAAGAATTATAGGAGTGTTTCTAGTATTGCTGTAGTTCATGATCTTTCTTACTGCTGCTTTTTGTAATTTTTATGTTGTGCCACAAATTGTAACCATTTCTATTACAAGCATGCACACACCTGCCTCTGTTACATTTATTTCCTCTTACCCCAGATAGCTGATCTCCATTACTATGGAATTTTATTTCTAAAGCTGTATGTTACTTACATACTAAATATTAGATACTTTCATAATAATTTGCTAATATAGCATTTAAAAATTCCCTACTCAGCAACTTTCCTTCCAAGATGAGATTATATGTAATTAATATTAATATTAATATTTATTAATAATATTTTTTTAGTCATGACTGCAATCAGTGGACACTTAACTGACAGAAATAGTTTTCAGTAAGTAATAGTGAAACTAGTTACTGTAAGAGATTCTGCATTGGTTAGCTTGTGTGAACTTAAGAAGTTTTAAAAGTTTTAAAATGAACAATCTTCCTGCTCACTCACACTTGAAAGTGCTCATTCTTTGGTCTCAAATAGCACAGAGGTTAGCAGATAAAATAATATTCCAGGTGCATCCAGGGGTGAAAGTAATTTAAAATTTCTTACAGGTACTGTCCTATTGCAGCCTGGGTCTCTGCCAACTCTTTAAATAGTTCCCTGATGGCTTTTGCCACAGCTCAGCCAGCTTTTGCCAGAACTGCACAGCAGGTCTCACCCGCTTACTTTTACCTCTGGGTGCATCAAATGCCCAGCATACACCTGCAGAAAGACACCTCAAAGAGTATTTTCTGTTTAAAAAAAAGCTAGTGGTGCCAACACTTTCAATTTACTCGGGAGTCTCAAGACAATTGGGGTTTCTCTTAGAGCCTGAGCTTCTAAATCAAGGGATTTTAAAAATACAATTTCTAGCATTGGGACTGCAGAGAAAAGCTTGACCATGTGATCTCTAAAGACTTACAAACAGAAAGCAAATAGAAATACCCTGCAAATGTATTATTTTTAAAATCTCACAATTTTTAAAATAATCTCTTGATTTTGGGGGGATGGACACATGATTTCTGAACACTTCACACTAGCAGTACTGCAAAGGCCATGGGAATGGGAGACAAGATGGCCCTCATTCCTACAGGGCAATTGCTGTGCCTTGGCAGAGCCTTATGTGCCAGTTCAGTAGTCTCCCTATCATATTACTCAATTTCAGGGTTCAGGCCATAGACTCTGCCTCAAGGAGTGGCTGAAGTTTCTCTCTCTGTGACCAGTTTTAAACCTAAGTGAAGGAGGCAGTAAAACTACGGCTTTCCTCTCTTTGTCTTGCATAAGCTACTGTTCATTTAAAGTGTCTAACAAATTAGCATTCAGAAGAAATCCCCATGAATATTGCATCATTCCCCAGTCGTAATTTAAATCCAGTCATTAAACAATTCTAACCTGTAAAACTCACTGTGAAACAAAGGGCTCAAACGACAAGCTTTTGTCGAAGAGAAGGGAACAAGATGTGGTTTGATTAGTTATTCTTTCCATTGATGTTTTCCTTTAAGCAGATGAAATAGATCTGCATATCAAAAATATAGCAGTTAAGGCCTTCATCCTGACCAATTTTTGCCCCAAATCTCCTAAATGGGCCTCCATGAGGATTAGGTACACTCACAAGTGTTCTCAGGATGAGGGCCTGACTAGAGCCTCTAAGCAACAGAATTACACATTCATAAGTACAGTGGGAAATTTCCCCTCACACTATTTAAAAAACGTTTTAAAAGAAAATGCAGAGAAATGCACAGACAAGAGCCAGAAGCCAAGAAGGACACTCTTACGGAAAAAAGTTTCTGTAACCACATCTCCAACACATGAGTCAGTGGGTGAAGAGAACTGGGAAGATTTGAATTTAATTTATAATAAACTCCCTTTTAACCATTCTCTTCCTCACCCCCTCTCCATCACTATCACTATGCTCTCTTTACAAACTTTTCCCTCATATTCTGCCATCTTGGTCAAATCTTTTTTTTTTTGTATCTTCTTCCTGTGATACATACGAACACCGGCCACACCACTTCCGTATTGTACAGTGCTCACTTGGGTCTCTCACTCAAGTAAGTCATCTAGAGCAAGGAACCTGCTGTTTGGTTTAACCTTATACAAATACAAGTGATGAGCTTTGTACAAATTAGTCAATACCCTTTTTTCTGCCATGGAACTAAACTTGTTATGCCCTTGTAACAAATCAGAAAATGTTCAAGATACTTTGCAATTATTCTACATCTCTTCTGTCCCTCTGGAACTGTTAGTGTGTACTTCAGAGCTACAGTAATAAATACATTATTATTAATTATTATATATTATTTATAGAGGGCTCTTACGCAGAGAGGTAGAATAGCCTGAAATTATGTGACAGGAGGGTATATATCCTGTTTTTGATTGGTCACTGCACACTAGGTCATTTTATTTACATGAATGTCAAAAATACCCATCCTCCCAGAAGGCTTTATACAATTCTGCTACATGCTAAGCGTCCTATTGACAGCAGTGAGAGCGCATGGTTCTCAGCAACTTGAAAGCTCAAGCTTTTTATGGTCAATGCTCTTTACTGTTGTGTTGCATAATATGGATGTATGTAAGAGCTCGGTATTATTTCATTTTATTATTGGTTATTACTATAACAAATCATTTCTCTGATCATCTATTAGAAGCAGGAACCAGAAGTAGGCGTTAAAACCACACATAGCTTTTCATACAGTATGTTCTAAGCAAAATGCAATGAGACTTGACAAATTTAATAACTACAAACAGGAGCCTTTCATAAAAACCTGGAAGCAGCTAGACGGTTTCATAAATCTGTGATAAAACTTTTTTTCTTTATCTGAGATGGGGGAGGGGAAGGGGGGGGAAGTGACATTTTAATAAAACCTGTGTCCCATTGTGATTTTCCTCTTGTTTCTCAAGTTTGAATAAGTCCAAGTTGCTATAACGAGCCGTTGTGCTTTAAGTCTATTTGTGCCAAACTTTCTCAGAAGCAGAGACCAGCCTCAGGGAAAGGACAAAGGTTGGAAGGAGATGCTTCATGCTTAAAGGAAACAGATTATAATTACCAACTAAATAAAGCAATTTTCTGTCCCACAGGGCTGCAGTCCTGTGAAGCCTGCTAGGCTGCTGCTGCTATTATAAAATAAACCTGCCAGAAAAATAAATTCATCTAAGCAATGTGCACAAACCTTTGTAAACAAATAACCAATGAAAACATGTCGAACAGAGTAGCTATCTTATCTAATATTAATAGCGAACATCCAGGCCTTTTAAATTGTTAAATCCACTTCAATGAATATTGATTTAGGTAATAAGAAATCTTTCCTTGGGGGAATACTTGATAAAAGATCTAAAGTGGGAAAGATAAAGGAGGAAGAGGGAGGAGTCCATGCAGGAGCTAACTTCAATAAAGAGAATATTTAAACAAAAAGCTATCAACAGGATCAGTCATTTTCTGCATTCCCTTTGCTACAGTTTATGTATTTGAGGTAAGAGCTGGTACCCTCACAGCCCAGCATCATCTTGTTTACCAGGCTGGTGTTCACTGGGCATGGTCCCAAATTTATCATCCTGATTTCTTCACCAGTGAAAGTTGAGAAAAGGAGCTGGGGATGAATCAACTCTTACACAAACACACAGCGTTTCTGGAGTGCTCAGCTGCCATTAAAGACCTGAGTAAGTGACCAGCATTTCAAAAGAATAAAAAGGACAGCTGGCAGCTGATCTCTTTGGAAAATGCTGCCCTTAACACGAGACAAGAAAATAGAGCTAGATCAATGGTATGGCAAGAAATAGGGCTCTTTGTGGAGGATTAGTAAGAATTAAAGGAGGGTAATATAGTGAATGCCAATCAACATTGGCTTATGGCAATACATCCTGTCCAACTAACACATCTTTTGTTTTAGTGTTGAGGTGATAGATTTAGACTCCAGTAAGGCATTTGACTTGGTACTGCACAACATTTTGATGAAAAAAAATAGAATAACATACAACTAACATGACACACAATGAATGGATTAAAGGTGGCTAATAATTGGTCTCAAAATGTAATTGTAAGCAATGTATCATCATTGAGCGGATGTGTGCCTTGTGGGGTCCTGCAGGAATTGGCTCTTGGTCTATGCTGCTTAATATTTTTGTCAATGACCTGGAAGGTAACATAAAATTACTACTCATCAGTCAAGAATGGATTATTTTTTGTTTATAAAAGAGAAGCTCTAGTTCAAACTGGAATTAATTCAGTGAAGTCTTATGGTTCCTCTTGGCCTTGGAATCTATGAATCTGAAACCTGTGAACCACAGAGTAGGCTTTTCAGATGCAGCCACTGTTAGCCTACCTTTGCTCTCATTTAGCCTCTGGAGTTTTACCATTGACTTTGATTGGAGCAGACTTTACCCAATGCTGAACACTTTTGAAAATAGCATTTCTTATGCTGAGTTCATGCCAAGATAATAAGGTGATGGGCATGGCTGAAATACCTGATGGGCGAGGTGAGGGTGGGAAGGTAAGGAAGAGATTAGTAAATGGGGGAAAAAACAAATAATCAGTAAACTTTTGTTTAAATGTAAGGTGTTTTAAATTTCACCCCTTATTAAAGTCTTTATTTGGACTTCCGTAGCAAATTCGTAGCAAAATTAATATTAGGAATAAAAAAAGCGACATATTTTCTATGAAAGCAGCATTCTAATTGACTTACATATGCCACTGATGTTAATGGAACTTTTCCTATCTACGACAAGGTCCTTTCTCCGAGTTCCTTGCACTCTAATTTATGCAGCTGGTTCGAGTGAAAACAATAGCCTGTTGCGGTGGTGCAGGGGAGCATAAAGAATAGAGGAGGTAAGGTCTTGTGAAAGCTTTCTTTTGGTATATGATGCCTTGGTATTGCTCCCTGGCACTGCTTTGTTAACTTCCTTGTCTCTCTTGCTTTTGTTTTATTTCATAACCCTATCATGGCATGGTAAAAAGAAAAGATCCAACAGATTACTGGTGAAAGTCAGTGCATGTACCGGTCTGAAAGACAAGGTGCAACAGGAGATAAGGCACAAATGCGAGAAGGAAGTAGAGGATGAATACAGGTGTGGTAGAGGAGGAGTTCTAGAAGATGAACTTTGATGTAGCCAGTGTGTCACCATGGAAAACCATGAAGCTAATGATGAAAGGTTTGAAGGGGGTGTGGAAGGAGACGGTGCCACTAAAGCAGGGGTGGGCAATAGTTTTTCACATGGCCTCCTCTTGCACTCCAGGCCAGTATCACCCAACTGCAGCAGCCTTGTGTGAACAATAACCCCTCGGGCCCCCTAGTTGTTAATCTCTCTACTCTGAGAAGTGAGATATTTAGCTGCTACTCTGTTTCTTGTCACTTCATCATTTTTAATACATGAGCATAACTGAAGTAAATGGAATTGTTCTGACTTACTTATTTTCCCTAATGCTCTTTTACGAGAGACCTTATCAAAAGCTTTCTGAAAGTCCAAGTAAATGAGGTCACTTTCACAAAGTAATTTTAGTGTGGGGTTTTTGGTTTTGTTCTTTGTGCTTCGATGCTTTCTTTGTACTGTATTTAGTCCAGTGGAACAGGGAAGCATCATTCTTTCATCATTACTTTTGCTATGTTCAAAGACTCTCTCTCTCTCTCCCCCTCTGTGTGTGTTAAAGCTCTTCTTACACTGGATTTTTTAAACTGCTCACTAAAGAAATAAACATTTTTTGTGAACCTAAATTACCTTGTAAGTAATGCTCTGTGACATTGCTGTTCTCAAGGTCGAAGAGAGACAGCATGGATTGTAGTCGTACATATTTAAAGAGATGTGCAAAAGCATTTATTTCTGAGACTCAGTACATTTGACAGTTGGAGGCATAAGTTTTCCTAAATGCTTCTTACACATATTCTGTATAATTTCTGAAGGTATTTTATGGTACTTGTTAATGAAGAAGACTGACTTCGAGGAGATCAAGATTAAACATGTTTATATACACACGCAGAAAAGGGGAGGTCCATAATAAAGGAAACTTATATTTTATATTGCGTGACCGTTACAAAAATGTTTTTCACTAAAATATGCCTAGGATTTACTGCCTTGCATTCCCAATCTACCATGCTATCCCTGTCTAAAGAAATGTGTTTCAAGGCTAATTACATGAAATTGATTCAATCAAAGAGAGTCAAGACTTGTTTCTCTCTGTCCTTGATGGAAAGAAGTTGTTGAATTAAAATCAATATTGTTTACTTTCTCAATTATCCTGGGTAAATTTGAGTTAATTCTGAGCTTTTTGCACTTTAATTACCTCAATCTTTAGTAAATCAAATGCCAGCTATTCCGAAATAACACTGCTGTGTGGACATACCCTCTATGTTGTTGCGAACTACACAGAAATATTTACACCAGTCAGTAGAATATCTGAGAAGAATCCTTAGTCTTCTGTCTTTCAGCCAAGTCATTCTTCACCTAGGACAAAAAGAGAGTCATGAGCATATTTTGCAGATTTGCTGTTGTGTTTATTTTTGTAAGGGAGCTTTTTAAACCAATGAAGTAAAGGCAAAAAGAGGCAGGTGTTTTAATGAAAATCTCTTACCTACATCTGTACTCCAGGTGCCCCTAATCCGGGAACACCCATGGTATAGACCAGGGCTACTTAATTTTGGAAGCCCCAGGGGCCACAGTGATAGTCACAGCACATGCAGAGGGCCACAACTTACGCATGGTTGCATATACATGCAAATATATATGCAAATATATGCAAATAGCTTCTTTCACACAGACGGACATGAATACAAAGATTAAGGCAAGACTACACAACATGTAGGCCCCATTTAAGTCAGTTCTGCTGATATTAATAAAATGCAGTATTTACCTGATTTCCACCCAATTTGCACTTTTAATGAGCAATGACAGTCCAGGAATTTAACTACTAAAATGCATATCAACAGAAGACCATTATATTGACTTGCCATTGTGGAGCGTGTTCCCAGTGGAGGCCATGATCAAAGGATCCCACCTGTAGGCAGCGTGCTGAGCCCTGTGTCAACCCAAACCACACCGCGGGCCACAAACAAGCGGGCCACAGGCCGCATGTTGAGTAGCCCTGGTATGACCACAGGCCGCATGTTGAGTAGCCCTGGTATGGACCCTGGCTGGAAGAGGAAGAAGCAGCTTTGCATGCTGCTGTTCCCCCTCCTTCCCAGTTGGGGTAATAGCAGTGCAATGAAGAGCTTTACCGGAGACTTTTCCCCGCTGTTCCCATAGCGGCAGAGGGTGGTGTCTGGGATTAGCGGGGGGCATGGAGCCATGTGTGCCCCCACGAGCGGGGTGCCAGGTGTCACAACCTAAACCCCTCATACACCCCTCCTCCCAAACCCTGCCCCAGCACCCTCCATGCTCCACAAAACTTCCTTAATCTGGCATACCCTTTTTGCTGGATTGAAGAGGTTCAAGTGCATTGGTTTGTGGCTTTGAACAAGGTTAAGTGCTGTGGAAATGTTAGTAAATGTCTCAGTCAGTTTTCTGTTGCTAGGTAAAGGCTACATTCTCTAGTGCATTTATCAGAGAGACAAGTTGGGTGGGCCAGCTTTCACTGAAGATTAATACATGGAAGATGCAAGCTTTTGAATTTACACAGAGCACTTCAGTTCTGGGAAAAGAATCTGAGTATCTGAGCTAAAGGCAATGTGCGGCTGATTGTTAAGCATTGGGGGAGGTCACTTGAAATGAAGTGGACCTTTGGATAGGATTAGATTATTGTGTGTAAAGTGTTGGAAATAGGCAGTTAAAAGTTGCAGGCAGTGTTGTAATGAGCCATAAAACCAGTCCCCCTGTTAAGTTTATGGCTTTTGGCTGTCTAACAGAGGTTATGAGTGTAAAGGCTTGTCTACACATATAATGCTGCAGCGAAACCATTGTAGTGCTGAGTAAAGACTCTTCCTGTGACAATGGGACAACTTCCCCTGTCAGCATAGGTACTCTACCTCTTCAAGATGCAGTAGCTGTGTTGATATGTGAAGCCCTCCCATTGACACAGTGCTCTCTACACCACACCTAAGCAGCATAGTTACACTAAGAGAAGTTGGCAGTGTAGATCAAGCCTAGGTTCCCAGGGTTACCATTTCAAGGTGTTGTGGAGATTTCCCTTGAGGACAAGTATCGAAAGATCATATAAGGGGGGATTTGCTTTATGAAAAGCGTTCAACCACAGTTGATACCATGGTCATCATTTATCTGTGTGAGCTCATTCAAGAGAGTAGTGATGGTCTGGCTTCACTCATTAGATGGGGTATTTGGATGAAGTACACCACATCAACATAACATTAATAAAAATGAGCATGTGTAAGACGCGTGAATTTTGCAAGAAGTGTTATGGGGTGTTGATTGCTGTAGCAGTGGAGCTATGTCTGTAGGTTTTGCATCTGTTGTGGCAAGGACTGGTGCCATTTAGAGTGGATGCATCTTGGTCTGTGTGGAGTTTGCCTCTGGTTGTGAGCTTGGTAAAGTTGGGAGGTTGAGGGCTAAAAGAGGAGGGTTTGGAAAGATTTCTTTCAGCATGTGGTCCTCATCAAATGTGGGATGTAACAGTTTGATACTTTCTATGGGTTACAGTGTGAAGTGGTAGATGATAATTATGGGTGTGAAATCAGTGGGCGTTTTCCTGTGCCGAGAGGCATTCCTCTTGGTGCATTATTTTGCTCTTCAAACTCAAATGAAATAATTTATTCATGTGTATTTCTGGAAGTATGAATTCCCTTGGTATCTTGTCATACACAAACTTGTTATCAGCCCTGGGGCATGATACCCAGTCCTGGGTTTTAGCTCCTTTCTCCCAATATTTTTAGTGGTAACCCTCTGACTTGTACAACATGTGGAAGATGATGATTGTCTGCACGTATTTCTATTGAAACTTTGTCATTCTGCAAAAGGCAATTTTATGCTCCTTTCTTTCTAAATGGAGGGACTCAGCCTTCATTTAGAAAGCATGAGCTTCAATTCTGTGGGAAGGCAGGGAAGTGTGCATCTATGGGGAAAAATCTACTGTAGAATTTGTATAGCAATTACCATAAAAGTGAACAAGGAATCTGACAGTGAACTGAAAGAAAATCAAATATAAAACATCCATAGAGTTAGATGGTTGTCAAGCAGAAGGAGCAATTGCTGGAGCACAACTACAATTACCAATACAGACTCTGAATGCCCACAGCTGAAAAGGAATAAGTAACTAGAGGTTATTTAAATCCTTATTTCTATAGTTGTGGAATGAACATTTGGCCGAGGTTTAAAAAATTTAGAATTGGAGCTATTCAGCTTAGCAGAAAAAAGCATTATAATTAATATACAAGAACCTGAAGCAAACCTTCTCAAGTTCAATGTATTTGTGTAGGAAAATGGGAATTTGAAGGGGAACAGTAATGCAGTGTATGTTATCAGGGTAGCATGCAGTAGAAGGTGCTGCTACTTACAATCACTAGATGAATATGAGGGAAAGACAGAAAGGGAGTGTGGCTCTTTCTTTCAGAACAATGTCACAATGCCCTGCATTCCCTTGGAGGCTGGAAATACAATGGGAGGAGTAGTTGCATTGAGAGAGTCAGAACAATGGCAAGCTATGTTCTCTCACTATGTGTAGGGTACAAGGGTTCAGTAGTGTCCCTTTACAGAGTTCTGGGCTTCCTTATTTTCTACAGCTGAAGCCCCTGGAACCTAACAGAATAGCCGCGTATTGATGTTACCTAGCTAAGCCTTGTGTGTTTGTACAGTGTTAATTGGAAGTCAACCATGTCTGTATAGTTTCCTCATATCCTTAATGTGATGACAGCAAAGGTATAACTCAGTTAGCCCACTGTGGCACTAGAAAGGCTGAGATTTTTATCTTGCCTGGTTTCTGCCTCCTTCTGGGCTTTTCTCTATCTGAATTTTTAAATCAAATTTAGAGGGTTTTTTAAATTAGGAAAACCCTATAATTTACTGTGTGTAAGTCCAGATAACAATGGGACTTTGACCATAGCCATTAAAACAGTCTGCTGTCATGATATTTCAAGATGTCTCCAGACCACTGAGTGTAGGTTAGGTCCATCAAGTCACCTTGAAGATATCTGATGGAGCATGATGGGCCACTGGCCTCCCTGCTTCTATCCAAGTGACCATCGTCAGGTAGGAGGTATTCAGGGCCTGTTTGGGGCAGGAGATTTTTTGGGGAGAATGAGAGAGGGATAAAGGAACGTAAGGCTCAGACAAGCAGCCATTATTTTGGATGCTTATCTGAGTTGAACTCAAACTCCAAACCTTAAGTCTTCAGGGTTGGGGAACTTTTTTTAGGTTACAGGCCACTGATCCACAGCAAAGTCAGTTGGGGGCAGCACACAAGTAAGAAGAAAAAAAACACAAAAAACAACCAAAAAACCAAAAACCACACTGACGTGGTCCCTTACTGAGAAGGAGAGACACTCCCCACATTCCCCTCCCACATCAGAGCCTTCGGGGGCCTCGCCAAGTAGATTGTGTGCTACCGCCCCACAGTGGAGCAGTGGCAGGGGGGAGGGCGAAGCTGGAGTGCCAGTGCGGGCTCCCCAATGCTGGGCTTCGGGGGCTAGATCAAGGCAAGCCAGGGGACGCATCCAGCCCCCAGGCCTGAGGTTCCCCACCCCTGCCTTAAGTTGTTTGCCCAGCACTAGTGATAAGTATTTTACTGCTAGATGGGGCAAGGGAGGAGAAAGAGGACAATGGTTACCAAACTCCAAAATTCTTTTGATTCTCACCATGAGCAGATCTAATGAGTACTCTGTTAATTATCACAGAGAAAATTGCTGTGTCAGTCAGAAGATTACTTTTATCCCCTGTACACTCATAGAATTTCTTCAAACTAAAAGCTGTATGAGGAATGAGGCATAGGCTACTGATGAGATCCAGGGCTGGGAGCTAGGGATTCTTAAAATTGAATCGGGATTCTAATACTTCCTCAGTGGCTTTGGGCAAGTCATCAAATTATGTGCCTCAGTTTTTCTATCAATAAAATGGGCCTTGGGCTTACTGATATCACGGATCTCCTATGAAGGATTAATTAGTATCTTCAGAAAGTTAATGTTATATATCATATTTATTACTGTGTTCAGTTTTGCTGTCCACACTTTTAAAAGGGTCTTGAGAAATTGCAGAGTGCAGAAGAGTGACAAAATTATTAAAGGGTTAGTGACCAGTGTTCCCTTTAATTTTTCCCACACGTGTGTGGAATGAATTTTGTTATGTGCACCTATGCGGATGTGATATGTGACACCTGCGGGGGCTGGTCCAAGTTCTGCTGCATCCCCCTTAGGGTGATGTGTCCCACAGTTTGGGGACCACTGCTTTAGCCAATCACAAGTTATTGACTCAAAGAATTTCTGTAAAGTAGGGATATAAAATTCCATGTAATTAGTTAACTGTCAAATGTTATGTTTAATGAGTTAACCAGTTAAAGGAGGATGAGTGGCCGAGTGGGGGCTTCTCTGACTGACTAGAGTGCCCCTGCTGGCAGTGGGCTGGGCCTGCCGTGGATGGAGGCTACTCTGGCCAGGCTGGAGTGTACCCGTGGCACGCTGGGCCGAGCCCACCACATACAGGGGCTGCTTTGCAGGGCTGGAGCACCCCCCACCTGTGATGGACTCTGTGGCGGGAGGGTGGCTGCTCCAGACCCCACTGGTTAGTCATAACCAGTAAGCAGCACTTGGTAAGGCTGATCCTTACCGGTTAACCATGCACATCCCTACCGCAAAGGACACGTTGTAACTGAAAAAGCAGAGAACAGGAGATGTATGGAGAACCCCACAGGCTGAAGTAATATTTTTTAATATTAACTCATGACTCAGGGGAAGAGATGATAGATTAAGAAGGGTATTAATGTGAAGGAAGCGCTGGCATTGGGAGATCACTCAGCTCACAGTAGACATGATTTTGACCTGTCACTTGCCTTTCTCATCATGCTCCATTCCCTTGGTTTCCTTTTTCCTTTATACCCTTTTTCCCTGATCAAAGGCTTTTATTTTAATTTAAACATAATTCTTGAAAATGGTTGGCAGCTCTCCAGCATATCTGCATGAATGCTACAGTGGGCTGGCACCAGAGAGCAAGGTTGGAGAATGAGTAACACATGGTGAGGGATGAGAGAACTGGTGGGTTCAAATAAGAGATTGTCAAATTAGAAAAGTTGAAACTTTAACTGCTTCCCTTTTAACACAGAAAGGGTCAAGAAGACTGGAACAGGCTTCAAATGTTCAGAGACCATGCTTAGGACAAGGATGTGTACACTCTCTGATTTTTGGAAAGCTACATCAAGAAACAACACTTAATCCGAAGAAGCAGCATCCATGCTCAGACTGAAATGACAAAAGGCCTGTATTTGATCTGCTCTCATATATGTTGGAGTGTAGCTCAGTCCAGCCCAACCCAAGGAGAGCCAATACCTGTGCCCTTTTGGGCTGTGTAACCAAAGACAACAGCTTAACAGTTGCCAGACAAGTTTGCCAACCTGCACTGGAGAGGCAGTGTGCTGCCAATTTCCATGGAGTTGAATGGAAACAAGGCTAACACTGCTTTAAACCTATTCAGCTTCTCCTGTAATTCTCACCCTCAGGATTGCTGTGTAGCACAGGGCATTGACCTGGAACTACAGGAGACCTGGGTTCTGGCTCTAGCATCCTGGGTAATCTCAGACAAATCACTTGGCCACTGAGCCTCAGTTTCCCCATTTATAGAAGGATTATAATAATCATAGAATACTAGGACTGGAAGGGACCTCGAGAGGTCATTGAGTCCAGTCCCCTGCCCCCATGGCAGGACCAAGTACTGACTAGACCATCCCTCATAGACATTTATCTAACCTACTCTTAAATATCTCCAGAGATGGAGATTCCACAACCTCCCTGGGCAATTTATTCCAGTGTTTGACCACCCTGACAGTTAGGAACTTTTTCCTAATGTCCAACCTAAACCTAATAGTGATGTCCCTTATGAAGTGCTTCAGTATCTACTGGTGGAGAGCACTAGATGTTATTAGCACTGCTAGCAATATGTGTAAAGGTTCCTTCCTACTCCAAACAACTCATCCCATGTGCAGAAATCAAATACTGACAGATTTTGAGCAACAAGGACTGTATTGAGCAGCTCTGTCTGCCTAGTCAAACGTTTCCCCCTTAGCTCTAAACTATCTGCATTTCTTTCTCTTTCTTCAGATATATATATGCTTCCTGTCACCTCATCGTGCAATTTAGAATATGTATGACTGGTATTACAGCTCTCATTTTAACTGGGGGAAAGGGACTATTCAAAGAAATATTATCTGGAAACACAATCAATCCTGTTTATAGCAGTGAGATCCCATTCAGAATATGCTCCAGTTACGAGTGTGGCATCTGCTTTATACCTTGGTGTATCAACTTTGTTACAGAACTGTTGTCCTTTTCTTAGGGGCTCCTGAGTTAAACTAACCCTTTTTTGTGAGAGAAGAGAAGTTTGTACATTTCTGGTGATGTTTAAGTTTATTGGAGTATAGAATTAACCACCCTTAAATAAAAGAGACACTGTCAACTTAAATCTAGGCCAACGCTATCATCCTGTATAAACAAGCTGTAAAAAGCTAAAGTTGATAGAAAAAAATTCAGAGTGAACAGTTATTTTTAAACACACAAATATTTCCAGGCATTCACTGAAATTCAAATACTGAAGTATGGAGAATCTGACAGGGAAAGTGAATGGAAACCAAAGTGGAAGTGAATCCATTGATTGTTTTTTTCTTATTGTCCAAAATGAGAGCGACAATAAATAAAAACTCTTTCTCTTTTAATAATCCCAGCTGGTATTGGGGAAAGCGGGAACCTGGCTACTGCTGCTACTATTCAGACAGTGGAAAGGAGGCTGTTCTTCAGGCAGCCAGGTAGGGATGGAGAAGGGAGTCCTTTGCTGCTGTTTGGGTGTCTGGGGTGGTGTGGACATGACTATCTCCACCTCTTGTAGCTGCGGTCTCCTGTAATCCCTGTTGAGATGGGCACAGAACACTCACACAATCCATATGATCACACGCACACAGGTCCCATTTCTCACAGATGTGGTAACAGTGCTGCCAGCCAGTGGCTGCTCTCAGCATCCTGTAGCCATTGTTCCTGGATCAGTCTTTCTGTTCCTTGCTCTGTCAACACCAAATGCGTCCTGCCAATAATAATCTCTTCCTCAGGTCCTGTCTCTTCTTCCTCTTTTCTGCTCCTTCCATGCTCACTTTCTGCACGTCTGGTAGTTGGCCTAGGGATATTCAGAAAATGTGCAGGTTGGGGCAATGACTCCACCACCGGGTGTGAAAAGAGCTTCAGGGAAGAGGCTTTGTGTCCGTCTTAGCTCAGGACCCTGCAGAACATGGGACTGGCACCTACTGCTTAATACAGTTGGCTAGAATACAGCATGAAAGCAATGTTCTCTATAGCTACAGGATGCTGTACAGTAATGGACCGCCAGTGCACTCCTGGAACCTAATGCATTATAAGAATGCCCAGTTCAGTCTTTAGAATCATAGAACACTAGCACTGGAGAGGACCTTGAGAGATCATCAAGTCCAGCCCCCTGTCCTCACAGCAGGATCAAGCACCATCTAGATCATCCCCGATAGATGTTTGTCCACAGCCTCCCTGGGCAATTTATTCCAGTGTTTAACCCCCCTGACGGTTAGGAAGTTTTTCCTAATGTTCAACCTAAACCTCCCTTGCTGCAGTTTAAGCCCATTGCTTCTTGTCCTACCATCAGAGGCCAAGGAGAACAATTCCCCCTCCCTCTTCCTTGTGACACCCTTTTAGATACCATTGATCATTCTACTTTAACTTTGCGGGTGTATTACGAGCATTGGGAATGAGTGGTCTAGCTCAAGTCTGGCATGATCAATCTCATCGTGTAAAACTAAACAGCTCAGTAACCCACTTCTAGGTATTATCCAAATGGTGGATATGAAGATGTGTTAGTTGCTTGTTAGTAATCTGATCTGCAGCAATTCTACCCAACCAGGGAGCTGATCTAGAAGAGCTTGCCTGCATGCATATTGACAAGCTCCAGGGCACCTGCTGAAAACCGCTAACGTGTGACCCTTGGCATTGTGCATTACATGCAAAGGCAGGGATCAGAGGGCTTCCTTGCTGGGTGGTGCACTTGTTCCATGCCGATGCTCCTATGTGCCTGCAGTTGATAGCGCCAACATTTATGGCAATTGGCCCATTTAATAGATACTGTGAATTGGTTTAAAGTGGTGCTGCTTTTCCATGAAAAATCAATCATATGGAACATCCTCAGAACAGCATCGGTGAAGTGTATCATTGCAAGCATTAGCTAGGCAATAAGTGCCTCCTGAAGAGCAGTGTCTGGAGTAATGCCCCCCTGTCACGAGGGAGCCTAAGGCTGCTGTTACCTTGACAACTGTAGACAGGACATGATTCATCCTGGTGTGAATCTGAATCCTATTATAATTCCTGGCACTGATCACAAACTGTCCATTTATCAAATCTGTGGCAGTGGAACACTTTTACTTCAGTGATTGAGGGAAATGAGGGTTTTGGGTGGACTTCTTTCCTGGCTTGATGCTACAATGAAGGATTATAACCTTGTGCTTAGGGTTCTTGGCTCTGCTATTGACTCCCAGTGTGATTTTTCGCAAGTCATCTTTTCTCTCAGGGCCTTAGTTCCCAATCTATAAAATAGGGACACCAAAACTTCCTTGTGTCAGAAAGGGTAGTGAGGTTAAATCAGTGTTTGTGGCACTGCGAGATACTATGTTAAGGATGACTTGCAAGTAATTAGACAGATGGAAGAACAACCCGGAAGAATATTATGCTACTCCCAGGGATCAGCATAGAGGAGGGTGGCTAGCTAGAAGGAATTGTAGGCCTTACCAGTTAGTCATGATTTGTGCTTCAGGAAGGCTGTCCTCCCAGCCACTTGATGAGTTATATTTTTATATTTATTCTGCCTCTTTTTTAAATGCTTGAGGATTCATTATAAACAGATTTGTGTTGATAGTGGATGGCCCTTGTACAATGACTGGTAAACTTAGGGTTAAACCCCTATCTCATGCCTGCAGAAATCCCACAGCTGCCAGCTATTAGCATTGGCAGCAGGCCTTCTCAGGAACTCAGTGCTGGCTCATCAAGATTAATTGCCAGCAGCACCTGAGTTCCCAAGAGGCTGGAGATACAAATCCAGCAGGGGAGAGGCTTGAAGGTGCAAGATATGTTGGTTTCCTAGTGCACCCCAAAGAAGAAGTGTTCTCTGACCCCCCCCTCCCCCCGAAACATTCATGTAAAGTTGAAGACTAGACAGATTGGGCAAACTCCTCTTTGAAAACAGCTTTTTTTCATCAAACTCTGATCCTTCCCTTTTTTAGCAGCCACCTTAGAGGAGACAGGATCAGCAGATGTCCAGAGTTCACCAAGTAATGTAATATCTGTGGATACAAGGTAGCTACCATTTTCATTATAGAGAAGTTCTCATTGGATGGAAACTATGCTAATGCATGTGGACTAGTGCTCCCTGATGTACTTTCAGTCTTGGTTTCCAAGGAGTGGAGCTGTTTTCCCAGGTTTCCCTTAGATACAGTGTAAGTGAAATGTGAAGGTTGTTGGTGGAATGTTCTTCCTGTTAGTTTGGGATGCCTGGCATTTTAATGCGTGATCACCTCTGCTCTGAAAGGCATTTAGCTGTAGAACTTTTGTTTTCCTGAGGACAAATATATGTATGTGAGAGGGGTATATTGGTGTTTTCTTCACAGTCATGTTTTATATTGGTCTCTCATGTTTACCTCATTCCTTCCTGACTCCTCAGATTTGCTGATGCATAATTATATTCTTTTCTTTGTGTCTCTCCTGGAAACAGCTAGTTGTCTTCTCCCTGCCTTCATTAGGAGAGAAAGAACATGACTTTGATTTTAGCTCTTTCCTGTGTTTCGGCCCATTTCCATCATTACAGAGTGTGACCTATACTGTGTGAATCCAAGGATTAGCAGAATCAGAGGTGTTTTACCACTCAAGCTGTCTGAGAGCTTCCCATGCACTGCAGCAGTGTGAAAAAGATGCCAAGAACAGAATTCCAGCTGCAGAAGCCAAATACATATTTCAAATAATGCAAATTAACAAATGGAGATAGCTTGGATATGTGAAAAAGGAGAGTTTACTGAAGATTTATTGCAGTACTAGATTGTCCGTAACATGAACAGAACATTTTACTTAAATAAAAGCCAGAAACTAGAATCTTGAGAGCCTGTGAGCAGATTTCTGCATACCCCTGAGCAGAATTTGCCACAGAATCTACCCCCTATTACAGAACCGAGTGCAGAAGAGAAAACCTATGCTTTCCCAATATAGTACCTTTCTAGCATTCATGTCTGCTAAAATCATCTTGAAAATATGAATGCAGAGCAAAATGGTACCATTGTCTGCTGAAAGCCAGAACCAACAGGTGGGCACTGCCCCATTCTGTGCCTGATGGCTGAATTTGAAATTGAAAATGGTATCAAGGTTGACATTGCTAACTCTTGCACTGAGAGTCACTTTAAAGGAGGGACCCTGAGTTTTGCCCTTCCTACTGTCTCCTATCCCACCCCATGTGTCAGAGCCTCCAGCTTCTCTGATGTCTTGTAGTTGTGCATTGTCCACACCCCCATTCGGGCAGGTGGAAAGCTGCAGAGGAGAGCAATGGAGTTGGAAAACGGGGGTGGGGGGAAGGGCAGAAAGGAGGTGTATCTGCTTAGTCTGGTACTGAAAAGTATGGATTTCCCCATTTGCTAACAGCCTCCTTTCTTGCTGGAAATTCTGTACCCTCTCCACTGAAATGTGCAGCGGGCTGGTTGCTGCAGGACGTGGGTTCTGCTTGCCATGAGGCGGGAGGGAGGGAGAGGTGTTGTGTGTGGGGAGTTTTCTCTCCCCGGGGAGCAGGGCCATCCCTCAACGTCTTGGTGCCCTACACATCCCTCCACAGGTAGGACGGGCTGCAGGAGCAGAAGGGGCAGGGAGGCAGCAGGGGTTGGGCTCATCCCCACACTCACAGGCAGTGGTGGGATGAGGGGCCTTGGGCCGTCAGCCCTTAGCGCCATCAGTGCACGGCACTGCCCCCCCCCCACAAGTACTCAGAGCCATGCGGAGTGCCCGGCACGGTGTTCCGGCAGCAATTGAAAAGGGCCCAGCACTTCGGCTGCCTTATGGGCCTGGGACAACTGCCCCCCTTGGTCCTTCCCTGTCAGCAGCCTATTTGGCGGGAAGCCCCTGTGGCATCTGAATCCAGCAGGGATGATTTTCCACCTCATTCATTTGGCGTTCTGGTGGGCATAGCACAGATCTGACTATAGCTTTGTGTCAAAAAGATACTCAGCGACAGCTTCCCTGTTTGGTCTCTGCTGTCGGGGTCTGTTTTATTGGAGTCTGTTTGACTGAGCAGAAGTTTTGTTAGTCCCCGTTGAAAATCTGTCATCTATTTGGTCATTGAAACAATTGATTCTCCCTATTGAAGGTGAAGGGGTGGCACTGGGTGTTCCTAGGCATTTGAGAAAAATCCTCTGATTTAGTTTTTCTCTCTCCTTTCATGATGATCCTATTGCAACTCTCTGGGGTTTAATTTCCAGTCTCAAGAACTCATTTGGGGTTCTGTACTTGTGTACATGCTAGAGTCTGCTCTCGGACAGAGATTTCCTCATCCTCCCTGCCCCAGGCAAGTTAAGTCTATTACTTGTCAGGCCCACTGGCGGTGGGGGTGCAGGTGGGGGTGGAGGAAAAGTAAAGGAAGCAATTTTCCTGTGGCCCAGGTATTCAAAGGGGCCCAAGGCTCCTGGCTGCCACTTCTGGTACTGTGGTAACAGTGGTGGCTGGAGCTCTGGGCCCTTTAAATCACTGCAGAAGCACCATGGTGTGTGCTCTGGGTGGCTCTGGGAGCTGGGGGTGGGAGGCTGACACTGAGCTCTGAATGGTGCTGAGGGTTGGCTGTCCCTAGCCCTGCCCCTTCTGCCTGAGGTCCCGCCCCTTCCGGGAGCACAGAGCTTGCCCCTCCACCTTGTCTAATGGCCCACAGAGGCTGTTGGTTCCCCTGTACTCAGTATAAGGTGTTTTGTGCACCAGATACTGCTAAGTGAAAAGAAAATGGGGGATGTGGGGGAGGTCTAGGTTGGATATTAGGAAAAACTCTTTCACTAGGAGGGCAGTGAAGCACTGGAATGGGTTACCTAGGGAGATGGTGGAATCTCCATCCCTAGAGGTTTTTAAGTCCTGGCTTGACAAATCCCTGGCTGGGTTGATTTAGTTGGGATTGGTCCTGCTTTGGGCAGGGGGCTGGACTATGATTCTAAAATAGTGTTTCTTAAACTTTTTAAGACTGAGGAACACCAAACAATTTTTTTTATGAGGAACACCAAGGATTTTTTGTTGGGGGGAGGGAAGTTATTGGGGGGAGGGGAAGGGTCAGGGGAAGTTTTTGAGCAAAAAAAAAAGGTCGCTTATCCCTTTAAGGGCAGCCATTTTTAATTCTGTTGTTCTCTGAGGCACACGTCTGATTGCCTTGTGGCACACCGGTGTACCACGGAACACAGTTCTAAAATGATCCATGTGATGAAGAAATTATCCTCTTGCACCTCTGTGTGCACCTTTCCAAGCCCTGTGTTTTAGGAACAGGTAGTGTTGGGATCCACCCTGCAACTGAAGTTCCTGGTTATGAATTTCTGAGTGACTCAGTCTCCCAAATTGATGAAAACTTGCTGGTTTTGGGAAGAAGGGAGGGATTAATACTTCCTGTGGCTCATAAACACTAATAAAAACTCAGTCCCTCCTGTTTATGCCCTTCTGCTCCTATCATTGACATTCACTTCTTCTAGCTCAGCTGTCACATCGGGATGCCTCTAATGGATCAGCAACAGGCATTCTTCTTTGTGTGCGTGTGCGTGTGCGTGTGCGTGTGCAAGAGAGAGAGAGAGAGAGAGAGAGTCTGAGAACAGTGATGACCCAAATTATCCAATGCCATTGAGCTAATGAAAGCAGCACTCAAGACAACTTAGCCAAGTTAGCTGTAGGCTACAGCAAGATCATTATAAACTTTAAAAAATAGAAATAAAGATGTTTCAATTGTACAGGCTGCTTGGAGTGGTTTGAATGGAGGATAGAGCTGTGGGAAAGGTGAGGTTCAAGACAATGTGCTTGGACGGTTGAAAGGAAAGTGGCAGAGAGATAGAGAATGAGAACACTATTTAAAGACTCAACTTAAACACCTCCAATACTGAGGAACTACTTGAAAGATGGGGAGGAATGTGTAACAACGGGGCTAACAATATCTTCTACAAGTTTCAGGAAGGACAAGATGAGCTCAATAAGTGGGTGGTTTTGTTAAGCACCAAAACTCTGATTTTTGTTGTCAAATGGTAAGGGGGCAAAAAAGTCAACTGTTTCGAATAGCAGGAAAAGAAATCTCTTGCTGAGAGGTGTTGTATGGCTGGAAAGTAATTCATTGTGAGTACAGTTAACTTTATTACAGGAAAGTTACAGAGACTGCTAAAAGATGTGGCTACAGTATTTACCTTAATTAGGAAATCTAAGAAGGCAATTTAGGGAAATCTATTTTACCTTGATGAGGAATGTATTTTATTAATGTAACTATAGAATGATTTCTGCAAAATTTGTCCAAGTGGTGAGTGAAAGAGGAAGCCAAGAAGGGAGAAAAATCTTTGATGGTGAGTGTTTGGTTGGGATTAGGTTGGGTGGGTTGGCTTCTTTCTTTGCCAGCATGCCTGTAAAATTTACCATCTAATATTACAGTTAATGAATTGCAAAGATTAAAAATTGGTTAATTTAATTACATGGTCCATTAACATCAGACATGCATAAACTCCGTTCAATGTAATTTTCACTAACCTTAAAATAACAGTACGCGACAACTAAAGTAAAACCACAGTGAAGCTTGAGAGGCACTTGTTAAATTCTAAACATAGATGGTAGACAAGAAAGTTGATGATAGCTATGCTCAGAAAATGCTGAGAACAGGTAGCTGATAACATAGTAAATTGAATTTGAGCTACATAATTCATCTTGTAATATTGATCTAGAGCCATGTCTAGGTGGTTTAGTTCAATACTTTGCAAGTGATATGTTGCTAGGTGCTGTCTTCTGCCCATGCAAATATGCATCAGAAAAAATCTTAGGATCTTCATTCTCAAAATACTCCAGTACAAGTGCCTCTGACAACATTCTTTTTCTCAGATGCCAAAACACTTTCCTCTTTTTAAGCAGTCTTTTGAGTGGAGAATGTAATTGTGATAATCCAAATGTATGTAGATATGTGGGCAGGTGAGATTCTGTGGCCTGTGATGTTCAGGAGATGTGACTAGACTATCATGATGATTCCTTCTGTCCTCAAAGACTATGAATCTCTCTGTAAGGTCGTCTTGTTTTGTGATTGTTCCACATCTCAGACCCCTTGGTTCTCCTTTGTCAATGAGCCATGTCTATTTCTTTGAAAGGCTGCACAATATTATGCAGTCTCTTATTGCGGTGCCCATTGCTGTCATCTTGACTCACAAGTAATCATTATTTCTACTCCATTCAGATCCTCAAAAGCTTTGCAGTATGATGCTTGGCACATTTTGGTTACTGAGGCAAAACAAATCATGTGTATCTACCAAGAGGGGGAAAAGGCAGCCTTGAGTTTCTGTGTTGAACTTGACCTGCCAAAACATTTGACTTGCATCCAAAAGTGAAAATTCCATTGCATTTTGAAAGTTAGACATAAGAGACAATTTTTAAAAGCATCTTAATTACTAAGGACCCCAGTCCGATCAGTTAAGATTTTCAAAATGACTTTTCCATTACCTCCCATATGTTGTTGTGGGTAGTACTTGTGTTCAGTGCACAAGTTCTCAAAGTATGGTCCATGGACTATTAGTGGTCCACATCCATCTAGTAGGTGGGTCACTGGCTCGGGGCTCCCCTGCAGAGGTGAGTCTGCAGTGGCACTCCAACCCTGTGCCCCCTCAATGAGATTAAAGTACCAGCGCTGGCTTCCCACTGTGCGGGGAGGAAGGGTGAGACTTGCAGACCAGATCCAGCTTGTGGGGGTAGGAAGTGGCTCTGTGTGTTGCCATTCTCCTCCCTCCCCAAGCTGGGGCAATGCCAACGCAGGAAACCCCTTGCCTGGAGGCTGTTCCCACTGCTCCCATTGGCCAGAATCATAGCCAGTGGAAGCAGTGGTGGTGGTGGTGGTGGGGGAGATAGTGTCTGGGAGCAGCAGGAGGTACAGAGCCAGGTAAGCACCCCCATCTCCTTCACACCCAGACTCCTCACCCTCATCCCACTCATGCACCCTTCCTCCTGCCGACACCCCGCATCCCCACCCTGCTCCTGCACACAACCTCCCGGCCAGATTCCCCCCACCCTCAGCCCATTCCTGCACCCATTTTCTCATCATAGGTGGTTGGCTGGTAATCTGCAGAAAGGTCTGCATTGAGTGGGCTAAAAGGTTTGAGAACCACTGGTTTAGTCTATATTAGGGATGTTGGATTTACATGGTTAACCAATAATCCTGGTCTTATTGGTTACTGTGAATGATTACATGCAGGCTCCTGCCCTGCCACATCCACACTACTGGCTCTGTATCAGAGCCCACAGTGTGTGATGGGAGCTGGGAGCCAGCTTAAAAGAGGCTGTAGCATGGGGCTGCAGGCAGGAGCTGGCTGTGCATCAGGAACTGGCTTTTAGGATGGCTCCCGGCATGTACCAGCTCCCTGGGAGCTGGCTGACACCCAGCCTTTGCTGCCTCTGTACACATCCTACACTGTGTGTACCCAGTTACCTGCTTTTTAACATCCCTACACTGCACACATCTTTAACTTGCTGGGTTTTATTACAGTGGTTAGTCTGTTAGTCTGATCTGTTGCTAACTGTCCTTGCTCCATATTCTTTCTCTTCCTATCCAGATCAGTACTTGGTTGTGATGGTGTATTTCATATTCTGTATGTAAATATGCTGATAAATATGAATATGCTTTATGCAAAATATTGCATGTAATATGATTGGAGAGCTTGTAATCCCCGAATGTGTATATTTGTGTGTATGTATCATTCCTATATTTGAAATTTGAAGCATAAACCTGTTTACTCATGTAGGCATACTAAGTGAGGACCAATAGCAGGATTAAGGAATTTAATGGCCCAATATTTGAAAAAATCAGGAGTTACACAATAACATGCATTTTAACATCCCTAATACTCCATGTCTTATTGCAACCCAGGGTATATCAAAATAGTTCTTTGGTCTTTCTTCATAAACTGAACAGTCTCCTGCTGTGTAGTTCATTCCATAGACTTCATGATCTCTTGTCAGTTTTGCAATCTTAGGTAGCTGGTGACCAACGTGAATAACTTAGTGCTCAGCACAAGGGTTAAAGCTGCTGCCCTGCCGGCTGTGTCTTCCACCAGCACAAATGTGATAGACTGGTGCCAAAGCATCCCTGGGGATTTATGTCTTCTGTCAGCAGCTTTATCTGTAATATGCCATGACAGTGCACTCAACTGTAGCTGAGATCTCTGCCAAAGCACCAACCAAAATTTAACCTGGAATATTACAAATCTTGACAGGCATGGTCATCAGGTTCCTGTTTCAGGTGAAGTATATTGTCTTGGCACATCAATTGCTGGCTTAGCAGAAGCAAGGTTGGTAGATCAGATACCATGAGGGTGGAAGATTCATTGCTTCTGTATTCTGGTGGTGGCAAGCACTTACATGGAGTTCTATTACTACTGAGAGGTTAGGCCAAGTCATCTTTTATAACTTGGATGCCTGTGTCATCTTGAACATTTATTGCATGTTTTAAACATAGGCCTAGTCATCTTGCTGTCACAGCAGTCTATGCGCTGACAGAGGAATGATTTAAGTCAAGATCTAAGTCATTAGATAAGTCATAAGTCATTTAGTCATTTCTGTGATCACTTGGGAACACTGGTATACACTGAACCTCCACGTGATAATCTCAGGATCCGTGGCAACCTGGATCCTTGTAAAATGGGCTTGAAGAGGTCATTGGCCATAATGGTTCTAGAATACCCAATGATAACTCTTGCAGCTTGCTGACATTATGTGCCTTTCAGAAATCTCTGCTCTCACCTCATCGTTCAAGCAATGATACATACATTGGGTGTCCCAGATCTCTCACAAAGGCATCACACAAAAGGAGTTGGACCTTATCACACATGACAGGTGTGTCTTCATCTCCTGTGGTGTATATCATGGTGCAGAATGTGCTGCAAACATGGATCACCACTTAGTAGTTGCTTGCATGGTGCTGATGCTTTGAAAAGTAAGCCCTCTGCAATGAGGAAGTTTGACATGAATGCACTTCTCCATGTACCATATTTGGCCAACAGGTTTTGTATCAATATCAGATTCTTGGCCCTCACCAATCCACTAAATGATGTTGAGGTTGCCAGGTCTCTGTTCACTTCTATCCTCCACCAATCTGCCGAGCAGACAGTCGGCTATAGTTGCCCAGAATGTCAATCATGGCAATTGGAGGAGGCTTTCCTGGCAACTAGATTGAAGGCCACAGCCTACCAGCATGGTGCTAAGTGAGCTTGTAATAAGGCTGTGCCATCTACTGTTGAAGGTAGTGACTATATTTATAGAGGTGCAATCCCCAGCTCTTGATGCCTATATACAGCATAGTGGGGTATGTTCCTCACTGTGATGTGATAGTAGCTCTGGTCATAGCATAACTGCTTAGAAGATAGTTATAAAGAACTGTAATAATTTGGGATGGACTTGTCAAACAACTTCAGGGGGCTCTTCTCAACACTTAACCAAAGCAGAGTCTCTCTAATGGCCCACTAGTCAGGATTTGGGACTCCCATCTCCATGATTTAGGTTCAGTTGTCAGTCAGGTGAAGCTTTCTCCTTAAGATCTGAAAGATGGCCTACTAGATAGCGCACTGCACTGAGACTTGGGTTAACCTTCTTTGTGACCTTGTGAAAGTCACTTAATCAGCATTGCTAATCCCCAGGTATTCAAAAATATCAGAAACGTTTGCAAAACTGCATAATGTACCTTTTGCTTTAATTCCCTGTCTGCAAAATGGAGGTAATGCTAGCTGGAAGGTAGGTAATATTTTACTGATATTGGGGAAACTGAAGCATGTATCAACTGACTTGCTCAAGGTCGGATAGACTGGCAGAACAGTGCTTTAGTCATAAACCATTCTTCCTTGTTCTGGAATTAGTTGTTTGCATTAACCTATTACTCCAGGCCTGGGGGGAACAAAGATAATTCAGTTGTGAGCAGGTCTTGTAATGAGTACTTCATGAAAATATCAAGAGTCTGATGTCAATTGACATTAACAATGAATTGTTACACTATTGATATTGGTCATGCAATTTTTGTATCTATTGGTCTATCTCTAATAAGCAGAAGTAATTTTAAAGTTTTTAAGAAAGCAGAGGCAAACATACTAATTAAAGGGAAAATGGCTTTATCTACCATCAGTCTTTTTTTTTTTTAACACTAATTACAAACTTAGGCATTTATGCATCTTGCCTGGGTAGCCCATATTGATAATAGTGAGGAGCAAGTGTTTGTTCATGTTCACACCAGATGCCCTAATAATCATGTACTGTAAATAGTTTCCGACTTGAGGATTTCCCTTCCCCAATTTGAAGGTGAGGAACACTTATGGGTTTTTTCCACTTGAAAAATATTTGAAAGAAACAGCACTGACACAACATCTTGCAGCAGGGTCTAATAATCTCTTAGGCTATGTCTACATGACCAGGCTATTTTGAAATAAGTTATTTGGAAATAACTCCCAAAATAACAATTTTGAAATAAGCTTATTCCTCTTCACAAGCAGGAGTTCTTATTTCAAAATAACAAGCCCATTATTTCAAAATCAGAGTTTGTAGTGTGGATGCTCACCTTGTTAATTTGAAATAAGGGGAGTTATTTTGAAGTAACTCCCCCATGTAGACATGCCCTTATATAGCACTTTGTCATCAATAGATCTAAAACCACTTCACAACACCCCTGTGAGATAGGGAGGTACGACTACCCCCATTTTTAAAATTTACATATGGGAACAGAGGCTAAGTGACTTGTCCAAGGACATCTGTAGTCGCACTGAACACAGGTCTCTCGTCCTAGGCTAGTTCCCTAGTCATAGATCCATCTGCCTTCTCATACAACCTGCTTTGGGCAGCTACTTAAGTGACTGGAAAATATCTGATCCCTAGTAGTGATGGCCTTGAGCTAAGGTTACAACTAAATAGCACTGGAAACAGTCAAGAGACTTTAAAACCAATCTTAATTTGTGCTGGGGCTCAGCTCTGGCATACTTTTTCATTCCGGGCCACAGCTGAGTACCTGTTCAGTCAGAGATGGGTGGAGCAGGCTTTGATGTGAGAGGTCATGGTGCGTGGAGAACACCGTTGCTTGGGCCCTTTAAGCAATGATTAACTTTTCATGTACTGGTTTGTGGTGAGAACTTGCTTTTTGAAGGTGCTGTATTGTCTTGCTCTCTCCCTTCCCCCACTCCGAGTGTATCAAAAAACCCTATTCCTTGAAAGTAAATTCACTGGCTACTTCTAAGGAGAGCCTTTTATTCAGCACCTTTGCACTTCTACATTGTGACACAGTTGCTACTATGTAGAAATCTTAAAACCTGAATTAAACTAGATCACCAATTAGATACACAAAACACATGTTTGGCACTAAATCTACAGAGAATGACAAAGTTGGCCAGTCAACTAATCCTCTCATTATCTTTCAATTCTCCCCCGGCCCCCTGTTGTTTTCTGAGATCAAGTCCTCAAGTACCTTGCAAGGAGACAGTCAGGTTGGTAGGAACCAAGGTGAGGCCTTTGTGTTGTGAGCAGCCTGCTGGTGCCAAGGTTCTGAGCCAAAGCTGGACAGCACAGACTCATCGAGGATTATAGCATAGGTTGTGATATGGCTCCTTTTTGGTTTGGGTGAAGCCCCAAAGCATCACAGCTACAATATGATTTGGCCCTATCCTCACAAACAAGATGGCACACATGATCCTGCTAACTGACACTGTAAATACTGGTTTGTAACCAGGACATAAAATGGCCACTCCTTCACGTTGTTCTATGTGCAGCAAGAACTACTTCAGAGCCATTACTTTTTCTCCTGAGTGCAGGCCCACATTATTTTCAAATTTGTGCATGTTCAGAGCCCCAGGATGAATTTTCTCATCATGTGGAATGCCCAGAACTCCAAAGATCTGGACATCTGACTTGGATCAGAGATGGAGAAGATAGAGGCCCCCAGATGGATTTCAGCAGCAGAGAATGCAGCCCACTGGGTGGTGAGTATTTATCCAGAAAACTTTAGAACAGATTCATTCATTGTTGGCTAAAGAATAGGGCTGGCTGAATGCTAGGATCTGATCCAATACCTACTGGAAAGAAACAAAATCCTCATATTAGCTTCAAAGGGATCTGAAGCATACAACAGGTTCACTGACTAGTTTTTTTTTCTGAGCAGATCTGGCCATTTCCAATAATAACCTTGTACAGTCCCCATAAGAAAGCAGCATTAGAAATAGCCAGGGCCAATCTAGCAAATTGTCCTGCTGGTAAAATAGTCACAGTTATTACTAGATCATGCACAGTTGAGGGTTGTTTGGAATGTTATGACTTCTAAGCTGTAAATTGTGCTGATTGTGTCTCAGCCCCATACCTGTGTTTATTAAGTAATGATGAATTATTTTAAATGTTATTTGGTTCTAATAAGAAGACTCTCACAAATGTTGTTCTCTACTACTCTAGAGTGAGGTCAAACACAGCACACTTTAATACAACCTAGTTTACAACTGTGATATTTTAAGAAGTAGTCATTAAAGTACAGTATAATTTGCCTTTTGTATTACTTATTAGCACTAGGTTTTATAACTCTGTGTATTCACTCTGAGCTTCTTTTTCAAGAAACATTAAACAGTGTATTAATTCAGATGATTTTTCTCTCTGACTGTGATTCTTTTTGAGCTTTAGGGATTACTTCCTAAGTTTAAGCAGAGAGCAAAGTAATTATTTCTTGTCATATTTTGAATGGATGGTGGTTATCTTGAAATAAGATTTGTTTCAAAAACATTCACAACTGAGCTGTTTAGCAATTCAGCAGTTAACACCTGAACCGACTTGAGTTTGAAGAAAAGCTGGATGGATGAGCTACATTGAAACACTAGGAAATGAAATAAAGGCATAGAGAGTTCCAGGGATATTCTAAAACATGAGAACCAGAGTGATCAGAGGCTTAGATTATTGATTGCTAACACATTGCGTGAGCTGGAATTACCCTTATGCATTAATTTGTTTAATACATGGAATGGAAACTGCCTTCAAAGTTCAATATTTTAAACAACATTTAGCTTAGCATTAAAGCTTAACATTGTAGTATTAATGAAAGGAGCCTAAACTGATAGCCCTGGAGGTCAGTCCACCTATCCAATAGAGACAGTATGAATAACAGCAATGCAAGTTTTCTCGTGTGGACCACAGATAGGCCTCAGACTTGACTTGGAGGTACTACAGTGAAGGCAAGAAGGCAGTATAGCCTCTGTCAAATTCCTTATTTGGATCTCTCCTTATCTAATTTAGAAAGGATTCTTAAAAATTACACTACAACCCAAAATGCTCACATATTGTAAAAATACTTCAACAATACTGAAATGATTCACTCTACTAAATGCATCTTCATCCAGCCAACACGTGCTTAATTAATCTGGTGCATACAAGTAAATGGTGACTAGATCCCTCCACAGCTTGGGATTTTAGAGACTTGATTTTTTTAATCACTGCTACAAATGTAATCTGGCATTGTATCCCTGGAAAGTCACTTTTACATCATGGTGGTTTGGTGAGCTATGTGAAATGAACTGGAAGACTTGCATCAGATTCTAAGTAACTGAATACTGTGACTAATCAAACACCATTCTGTGTGAACGGGGCCACTACTTCCCTACCTGAAGCTACAGCAGCATTTGCTGTGTGTTATAAGCAGGTCTAGATCTGTGTGTTGTAAGCAGGGCAGATCTAGATTCTTTCCAAACAATGCTTTGTCAAACACCCCTTCTATCCTTCCTACTCTGTGCTGGGAAAGGTTGTTCTAAATCAAGGCTCATAAGAATTTATGGTCAGTTTCTATCTCTGTTTACCATAGTCCTATTGGTAAACCCTTTCATGTCCAAAAGTAGTAGAAATTATCTTTCTAGTGAGACAGTCTCAATTGTCAGCTGGTTACTACTCTTGATTTGTTATCACATTCACCCTAGCCTTGGCTTTGCTTCTGCCTTTCTGGTTTTGTTAGTCATTAATAGAATGGACTTTTTCAATGAGCTGGCTTTTATTTAATGACTTCCACGCCATCTGTTGCTTTATTTTCTTCCTGGTTAATCATGCTTTTTATTTGTAATTTAATAACTTCTTCAGATCTGCAGCTTTAATTAACACTGTGTGGCTCTGCTTAGAAATTATGTCTTCACACTAGGGTTATTTAGCACTACAAACCACCCTATTTATCTTGTGCAGGAAGTTAGACTAAATGAGAATGATAAAGGTCCCTTCTTACTTTAAAATCTGAGAATCTGTGAGTTTTCTATTTTGTATTTTAATCTCCCACTTTTTCCTGGAGTACTTTCTTATAAGACAAGATACAAGAAATAGCGGTGACTTCCTTATTTGCTTTACATACAGAATAGCATCTTAAAATATGCTCTCAACGTACATCAGTTGGGCAAATTAGCTAACATAAAAAGTACTCTGCTCTTTAAATTGTGGAACTAAGGTACAGTATATTCCACAATGCACTAGATAGGGTTGTGCTGCCTTCCTCTCTAACACAGAGAGCTTTATGCAGTGCTTAGTCCAGATGCAAAGGACCAACTTCTTTCAGATGGAGCTTTGTGCCATGAAGAACTGTGATGTCTCCTACATATATTGTTTCCTAAGCACTAATCAAAGTTATTTACAGCCATATCTAGCTGCTCTTTAATGCTCCCTCTTAAAGGTGAATGTGTGTTAAACCTCTAATAATCTTTCTTCCACCACATACTGGAGCAAACTTGTCTTGAACTGCACAGACTTTTCCTCTGGCGGTACAGCCATTAAGAACAGCAGAAATATTATTGTCATAAACACTTCCTGTAAGAGTTTGCATGAAAGGGGTTTGTAACTTTTTCCCCTTAGCTTGCTTGAGTTTCATTTCCCAAAATGATGAGGCTGTATTCAAGAAGTGGCCATTTTGGATCCTATCGATTATATAAAAGTGACCACAAGAGGTCATCTAGTCCACGCCTCCTCAATGAGGCATACCTGACAGGTGTTTTGTCTAGCCCATTGTTCAAAAAACCTCCAAGGAGAGGGATTCCACAACATCCCTAGCATAACCTGTTCCACAGCTTACCTAGGGCTTAACTACCATGTAATGTTGTCATTGACAGAGAGGGCATGTGAATTCCTGGGGTCTCAAACTCCCAGCCCATGGGCCATCCCTGGCTGGCATGACTGCATAATCCAGCCCAGGACTCCTGGTGGGGATGGGAGGCTGCCTGTTACCAGCCCCTAGCCTGCCTCTTCCTGCCATTACCACACCCTCTCCCCCATGTCATGCCATCCCTGAGGATGCAGGTTTGCAGATCACGGAACGGGGGAACGCTTAGCTCTGCTTCTCCCATGCAGGGCTGGCTTTAGGAAGTGTGGGGCCCAATTCGAACCGTTTTGGTGGGGCCCCCGCACCCAGGATTTTTTGTTGAGGGAAAAAAAAACCCCACCCACACAACAAACCACAACCACACACAAATATCACATCAGAAGTAGATCTGATCAAAATGTATATCAATATAGTTAAACATTTTCAAAAAAAATGCCATCCTTTATTATGCAAAATTTTACACACAATTAAATCAGTTGCCTTAAGTGTAGGTCAAATATTTTCAATTGCAAACTATCCAATTTTTTCAATAAAGTTTGATTTTTAAAAAGTTACCAGAGAGCATTGCAGTTTTCTGTTACATTGATTTACTTTTTAAATAGCAAAAATGGAGTCTTCGTTAAGAAAGTGTCAGTTCTGTGGTCAAATTCCAGTCCTTAGTGATTTCAGCACCAATGATTTCACTAGGTAAGATGGTACCTCACCACCATTGCCTCCTTTGCACTGCCCTTCAACACACTGCCTGCATGTTGAGTCCAAGGTCAGTCTACACAAGATTTTATCAATGATTTTTGCTCAAGTGATCACTGAGACAAGACAAGGACTCTCAATTGATTCTAGTCAGTTCTTCCTTTAAACACTGGATGTAAAGTGCAGGGAGACACCTCTGCCTGCCTCCACCCCTCTCCCCCAGAGTCTACAGCTCCATTGCAAAGCGGGGGAGTGGAAGGAAAGAGGCTGAGGCCCATCAACGGGACTGAAGCAGTCATGAGCAAGTCATGCCCGGGAGCCAGTCTCCTGTCCATTGCTGGTGCAGTGTTGCTTCAGGCACACTGAAATGCAGTCACCTCTAGGCTGGGCTGGACAGCTGTTTAACACCTGCACAAGGTTTCAGGCAGGGGGCAGTGCGGGCTGCCTTCCTGCAGAGCCCCGATCAGAACTACTGTTCCCTCCTGGCTTAGGAAAAGAATAAACAGGAGGATTGGAAATTAACCTGTCCAGTCTCATGTCCCCTAGGCAGGGAATGAGCCATCTACTTTAGGCCCCAGCTGGAGTATCATGTCCAGTTTTGGGTGCCACATTTCAGGAAACGTGGAGAAACTGGAGAAAGTCCAGAGAAGATCAACACGAATGATGAAAGGTCTAGAGAACATGAGATATGAGGCAAGGCTGAAGAAATTGGCCTTGTTTACGTTGGAAAAGAGAAGACCGAAAAGGGACGTGAGAGCATCTTTCAAGTATCTAAAAGAGTATCATAAGGAAGAGGAAGAAAAATTGTTTTGCTTGGCCTCTGAGGTTAGGATGAGAAGCAATGGGCTTAAATTGCAGCAAGGGAGGTTTAGGTTGGACATTAGGAAAAACTTCCTGCCTCTCAGGGTGGTTAAACACTGGAATAAATTGCCTAGGGGAGATTGCAGAATCTCCATCACTGGAGATATTTAAGACCAGGTTCGACAGACACCTGTCAGGGATGAGCTAGGGCAACTCAACTTTGGAAGCCCCAGGGGGCCACACTGATACTTACAGAACATGCTGAGGGCCTCAACTTAAGTGTGGTTGCATATGCAAGCAAATATATACAAATAGCTTCTCTCACACTGACAGGCATGAATACAAAGATGAAGGCAAGACTACACAACACACAGGCCCCATTTAAGTCAGTTCTGCTGATATTAATAAAATGCAATATTTACCCGATTTCTACCCATGTGACAGCACTTTTCATGAGCAATGACAGTCCAAGAATTTAACTACTAAAACGCATATCAACAGAAGATCATTACACTGACTACTTTTTGTTTTGGCTCCCACTGCCGGCCACGTGTTGATCCCCACATAAACCCAAGCGGCACCGGCGCAAACAAACTGGCCGTGGGCAGCATACCAAGTTATTAATAAATATTTTATAAACCTTTACCTTTTCTCTCTGCTGCCATGTCTCCTCTCCTTGCTCCATCATCTCCCCTAGTGCCTGCTGCCCCCAACCCCTCACCCTCCTCTGCTGTCCTGACTCCTGCCCTTCTCACTGCCCTCAGCCTTCCTGAGACCTGCCCCCCTCCACCAGCCCTTCTCTGCCCCCTGTGCCCACTCCTCCAGTAGCCCCACTCTGATCGTGTGAGCTACCCCTTTTCTAACACCTGCCCTGCCTCTCTCCTCTGGTGCTGGTCCCTTCTGCTTCACCCCAGAATCCCCTGGCACCTGCACCTTCCCTTAGCCCTGCACCCTCCTGGTGCCTCCCCCTTCCCTTACTACCCCTGCCCCCTTCGCTCTCTTTTTCCCTGATGCCCACCCCCTCACCACTCTCTGCCCTCTTCCCCTCCTGCCCCTCTGTGCCCTCCCACATGACTTACTCCATCCCCACCTATCTCATGCCCACCTTCTTTCAAGCCTTCTACCAGCACATCCCCTCCCCTCTAGCCCCCAATGCCCTTTCCCTCTCCTCTCCTCTCCCAGCATCACCCTGTCCCCCCTCCCACTGACACTTCCCCTCTTGCCCTTTCCCTCATTGTCTGCACTTGGCCCCCTGCCATTTGTCTTTCCTCCACCCTGTCTCTTGATGCCTTCCCCTTTCTTCCCCCTCCCCACAAGTCTCTCCGCCCAAGCCCCCTCCACTCCCCTCCCCGGCCCCGCACAAGCCCCTTCCCTACCTTCTGCCTTCCACGTTGCGGGGCCAGAGTCTGCGCTCAGGCCCCAGATCCCAAACCCGGAGGCAGCCCCGCAACGTGCCTCCGAAGAGTTTTAAAATCCCGGGCCGTGAAGTCACGTCATGCCCGGGTGTCCTCCCCGTCCACCTGCAACGCGCATGGCAGCAGCAGCAGCAGCAGCCGGCGAGGGGGAGCTGCGCTGAGCTGCGCACGGCAGGGGGCGGTCGGGGCGAGGGCGCTCTGGGGCGGGGTGGGAGGACGCAGAGCCGGGGCAGAGACCTAGCTCCACATATTGGTGGAGCAGGGCTCCCGGCTCTGTAACTCGCCAGCACTTCTGGGTTCAGGGGCGCAGGACCCCCTTAGGCGCAGGGCCCAAATCGGCTTAAGGCCAGCCCTGCCCCCATGGCTCCTGCTACCATGGAGCATGCAGGGGGAATGCAACCGCTGATCAATTCTCCTTTAGGTCCTTTTGAACCTTTGTGCTGAAGCTCAGATTTTGAACAGATAACTGTCTCAAACAGAAAACGCCATCTTTTAATTAAAATTTGATCCTTCTCAGTCAAGGTGTCTAATTATTGTTTTCCCACAGAGGCAAACTGAAGTACTTCTGTGTCTTTCTCTGTGAGGCACTTAAGTGGCATTTTTTTGTTTGGTTGGGTTTTTTTTAACTGATTGCAGCAGTCAAATACAGATTCTTTCCAGTCAACATTGCAGTGATCTTGTTATGCAAGGGGTTGCCAAAATGCATTTCACAAGCCAAATGTGGACTGCAGATACCAGTCTCAAACTTGGACAAAGCACTGCATGATGGGAACTGTAGTTTTCACATGCGGTACCACTCTGCTAAAAAAGTCATAATTTCATGTGAATTAGCGGTAATATAGACTGGTTTGTCAGTAGGGTAGTCTTAGAAAAAAATGAGTTTTGTTAGTGTTATTGTAGAAATTAATGTAATAAATGTATTTAAACATTTGAAAACTGCTTCCCTGATGAAGATTATTTATAGAGTAAAAATAAGGATTAAGGACCAACATGTTAACCTTAAAAAGCATACCCTTTCTTTAACCTAAGAAACATTAGTTAAAATTGATTGAGAAGTTAAATGGAGTATGGCAATAACAGTTTTGATAGTCCTTTTTATCATCAAGTTCTCCAATTTCAACAAATCTACTAAAGAAAACTAAAACAGCCTTATTCTACAGTGTGCAAATGGTCTATCAAGTGATAAAACTGACATCAGAACATGTGAATGTTTTCTTTCATTTGCATTTACTCTTATTTCTTTCATTTTCACTCATGAGAATCAGGATTTTTCTAGATATCAGCCCTAAGTAGCTACAATAAATCGCTTTCATTTGGCCCAAAAGATTAGTTGCACAAAAACCGCCACCTGCAACTAAATATGTTTGAGTGCTAAACCAGATCTTTTTTATCAAATCAAAGACAGTCAGAATTGGCCTCTGAGTTATTCTACTCCTGAAAGCTTGTTTGTAAAGAGAGAACTCTAACTCAACATAAGAACCTCTTGATTTTTTGTGTGTATAGATTTTTGCAAAGCCCTTCTTTTACTTACACAGTTCCTGAAATCCTCTTCTCTCAAGTGTTTCTCATTTGAAGAACTTCCCTGTGATAAGAAATAATATACTTTGAAAAATTA
This sequence comes from Rafetus swinhoei, assembly GCA_019425775.1. NCBI lineage: Eukaryota > Metazoa > Chordata > Testudines > Trionychidae > Rafetus > Rafetus swinhoei. The sequence continues at coordinate 152,255,204 of CM033424.1, forward strand.
TGGACTCTGGTTCAACATCAAACACATCGTATGATTTAAGATTACATTCTTACCCCGCTTCTGCTCAATTCAATATGAATCTTTTTTTGGGGGTGCTCATAGATAAAGTAATGCAAAATGGGAGAAATGATACAAAATGGGGGCAATGATGATCAAGTAGTTTACCCACCCTCTGATGCACTATTTCAGTCCCCACATGCCTGTTCTGGTGTCAGATGGGACCACAGCAGAGGCAAATGCCCGCTACATTACACATCAACTCCTGTTCCCAACTGTGAACATCCTAGATTAGCGGGACCCAGATTCAGACCTGGATCCAAAAAACTGAACTTTGCTGGAAGGGCAGATGAGGTTTTAATTTTGGCCATTCATGCCAGTTTTATTTGGAAAAAATGACCTCACCTGGGGAAGCTCTTTCCAGAACTTGGTCCTGGAAGGGCCTTTTAAAGCACTTTTTAAATTACTTTAATTGCAGATCTGTAGTGTTAAACCAGTGGGACCTGCTGAAGAGGGCCGTTTCTATGCTAGTTCTGCAAGCTTCCTCTCTGCAGGAAGCAACGTAGTGCAGTACGGATTTCCTGTCATTCCTGCAAAATCTCCCAAATTCCTCCCTGCAGAGATTTCACTTATCAGCCCTGTGTACTGAAAACAGACAAGTGCCAGGAATTTGAGTTAAAGCTGACCCTGTGTCCCTTGCTCGGAGTTTTACGTAAGCAATTCAGCCTTTTTGATATAATACAAATTCACCCACCGTTCTTTCAATGTTTCCACTTGGTAACCTTAACGCTTTAAACACCAGGAGTTATATGCTCTTGACTGGCATGCATTGCGTTAATGGCAACGTATAATGTCTATGCCAAAGAATTAACTATACATCTTTACTTTAAATGTCTGCCTGGCCTTTGGTCAGTTTATAAGAACAAAATTAACACCCTCTTAAAATATTATGTTTTATATTGACACTTGCTTAGAATAGTGTACAAGAGTGCTAATCCTACTGTAAAGTGTCTGCTATGTTACTGACCAAATCCTGCAGAGTACACTCAGGAAAAATGCCTATTACTGTTGATAGGCGCACTCTGCACATAAATAAGGTACGGGTAAGAATGACAGTATTTGACCATATAGTGAAGTCACTTCATGTACCATGTAGCCACTTCCAGGTTGAAACACAGCAGCTTTTAACAATGAACAATCACTAAGGACAGGAAGTGAGGAAGAGTACTAAAGTCACCTGAAACCACAGAGGAAACTGGTATGTAAATGGATTTGTATTGGACATTATTGTGGCTAGCACCCTGATGCTTGTGAAAGGTGCTACAGAATGTTTAGTGTCTACAGTTTCTCACTGAGCCTCTTCTTGGATTACAAAAAAATAGTCTTGAAAGACAATTTTATCTGCAAGCCCTCAGTTTAACATGCCCTTCTACGCCATCCTTGTAACCATCAAATGTGACAATTCCATGGAGCTCTTGTGGGGGAGCCTGGATGGCCCTGCCTTGACATATAATAAAGTCTGCTTTGACTGCAGTGCAGCTCTCTAATAAAGCAAACCCAGGCCTGTCTCAAGTCTGGTGCATGTAAGCATGCAGGCAGGGTTGTGGGGGGGAAGGGGGAGGGAGAAGCTTTGAGGGGCAGGATTTTTTTTTGGTACAATCATGCCAGATAGAGCATGGTACAGTGAGACCACGCAAAGGACATTGGGAGGAACCTTGTACTCGTACTTCTATTTTTGATAGGCAAAAATTCCAGAGACAGTCATAAAACTGTTAACCACGCACCTAGTTTTTTACAACATCCTGAGCAGCAGGTTGTACCCCAAATAAGGGCATATTACATAATATGTAATCAATTGGTAAATATCAAGTCTTGCTTTGCTATAAAATGGGCTTAGTAAGGAGAATCGATGGGAGGTAGGATTGACCCACAGGTTCTGCTCGTTGTATCTAGAAGTACAAGACCCTTCACACTGGCTATGGCAGTGCATGGCATCCCAACACGTGGGAGTAAAAGGGACCACAAACCTCCTGTCTGGTACTGTAGGTGGCATACGGGTGACGTGTAAGTGAACTAGGCTTAATTATGATAATATCATAAATCTTCTATTAATTGCTTTTGTATTGTTTTGTGCTGTACTAATTGTTTTAGAAATTATAGTATTTAAGGTTTAAATTGTATAGTAATTTGTTTTTAAGGTTTTTAAAATGTAAACAACTATATTAACTGCTGAAAGCTTGCAATAAATAAGCAAGTGGTCTCTGGAGTGTCCTGGTTTCCTTCGGATCTAAAATAAATTGACCCACACAACAGCTCTGTTGCACCAACCAGAGTGATCAGTTGATGGCATCACATCAAGCACTGAGGCTATGCCTAGACTGCAGGCTTCTTTCGCAAGAAGCTCTTTTCGGAAGAGATCTTCCGGAAAAACTTGTTCCGAAAGAGAGCGTCCACACTGCAAAAGTGCATCGAAAAAGCGTTCTGCTTTTTTGAAAGAGAGCATCCAGACAGGACGTAAGTCTGTGTATTGGATTGTGATTGCTACGTGTATTGGATTGTAAGCTGTGATTGCTATGGATGGAATGGCCACCAGGGCACCTGTGCTTTTTCGTCTTTCCTCTTCTTCCGAAAGAACTCCCTCTTCCCCATCCACACATGCCTTTTTGAGAGAGAGTGCTTTCACAAAAAGGCTTCTTCCTTGTAGAATGAGAATTACCAATGCCAAAAAAACCCCTCTGTTCTTTCAATTTTCTTGCGGAAGAATGCAATTGCAGTGTGGAAGTTCCTCAGAGTTTTGTCGGAAAAAGTGCTGTTTTTCTGACACAACTTGTAGTGTAGACATACCCTGAGTAGTGAAGTTACCCTGAGCTGCACTGGACAGTGTGTGGACATACACCCTTTTGAGCATTGATAGAGAGTTTGAAAGCGCCATGTGCTGGGGTGCTTTTGTCCATACTTGTGATGTGGCTGAAAAGAATGCAAAACAGCTTTTGAATATCATGAAGGAAGATCAGATCTCTGTGAGATTGGCATTTGCCTAAAGTCAAACCACTTTATGCCAACAATACCGAAGGAATACCTCCAGTTGCCCCAAGTCTGTCTATAAAAGGGGGGTAGGTTTCTGATCTATATGGGTATGTCTACACTACAGCGTTATTTTGAAATATCTTATTTTGAAATAGTGAATTCGAAATAAGTTATTTCGAAATAACGTGTCTACACAAAATGCATTTCGAAATAGCGCTTTGCTATTTCAAAATAGTGTGTCCACACTGAGTGGACGCTGAATTGCATTTAAGGCTGGCCGGACCAGTTCCGGCAGGGCACCAGGTCAGGAGTTACCTTGTGTGGCTGCTGCCTGAGGCTATCCGAGGCCTGTGCTTAAAGGGACACCCCCCCCCCCGTACAGCCGGTTCTCAGCTTTCCCTGCTTGCTTGCCTACCTTGATGAAGGACAGCAAAACATTTTGTCTCTGCGTGCTTTGGTTTCCCTCACTCGGGACACTATAGCACTCTGCAACATGGAGCCAGAGCTGCCCCTGGGCACTCTGGTGCTTCTCGTAGACGCGTTGCTGCGAGCCTGGCTGCACTTTCTGCAGGCTGCCATCTGGGAGGTCCATCGGGGGGCTGTCAGCATCCAGGAGGCCCTGTGGGAGAGCTTCTACCCTGAGGAGCACTAAGAGTCTCCCTGGTCTGCCCCACTGGGGGCTTGTGCCTCATTCCTCCCTCACGTCCTTCCACTTACCTCTCCCTAACCCCCCTTCCTGATGTCAAATAAAATACACGTATTTTCATGAACACAAACTCTCTTTATTTAACAAAACTGGGGGGGGGGGAAGAATGAAACTCTGGTGAGACTGGGGAAAGGAGGTGGGAGAGGGGAGAAGAGAGGGTGCGAGGGGGGAGGAGGAAACCTGGGAGGAGGGAGCTGGAAGGGGGAAGCAAGGGGAAGAAGCGGGAGAGGGGGCTCAGGGTTGGGGGTCTCGCCAGACCAACTTGATTTTCATGCAAACCTGCTCCTGGGTTTGCATGTGGCCTTTGGTGGTCAGGCTGGCAGCTATCCTGCCATAGATGGCCGTGTTCCTCCATCTAGTGCGGAGATCATGGATGTTAGGGGCATCCCTCCTCCCCTCCCCCCAAACCTGAATAAGGTCCATGATCTCCACCCTGGACCATGAAGGCACCCACCTTCTCTGGGCCCTGGCAGGCTCCTGGGAGCTGGCAGACTGCTCCTGGGGAGCAGTGGAGGGCTGGCTGCCAGTGGCTTGCTGGCTCATGTTTTGGGGCCACTGGGTCAGGCCACTGCTGGCTCTGGGCTGGAAGGCTTGGAGCTGGCACAGGCACTGTGGCCAGAGTCAACCCCTTTAAGGGCTCTGGGGAGGGGGGAGGGAGAGGAGTGTTCTTGGTTGAGGCTGGAGTGGCCACCAGGGCACCTTGGGAAGGCTGGAGGCCCCCTATTTCGAAATAAGTGTCTACACAAAACTTATTTCGAAATAGCTATTTCAAATTTGGCGTTTTTCCTCGTGGAATGAGGTTTACTAAATTCGAAATAAGCGCTCCGCTATTTTGAATTAATTTCGAAGTAGTGGTTTGGCTGTGTAGACACTAGGAAAGTTATTTTGAAATAACGGCTGTTATTTCGAAATAACTTTGCTGTGTAGACATACCCTATGGTAGTATACAAGTTTGATAGATCCTGAAATTTGTCTTGGCCAAAAACGTTTTTTGCATCCATGAACCAGATATGGTTTTCATTCGGGAGGTGGCAAGACCTATTCATCAAAGAATTATAATTTACTGTGACCATTTGAACTGTGCTTTCAGCCTAGATAGATGAAGTTGTCAGTACTCTCCTTGGTACTCAACCTTATCTGCAGCAGGGGTTGTGATGGCCCGGCTCTGAGATTCTATGATCTGGTCTTTTGCTGTGAGAAGTTAACCCAATAGTGCAGATAGTGCCTTTGAGTGCAGGGATGAAATTCTGACTTGTCCACAAGCAAGAGCATCATTATTTAAATCAAATTCAGAGATACTTAAATGAATTGGCAAAGCCTATAGTACAGAGTCGTAAGTGCAAAATTCCTAAGTCCCGGTGTGCTGCTTTGATTGCCCTACAGACAGCACAGTGCCATAGCCATGTGCCATAGACTGTGGCCTACAATTTTTAATTTATTTTGTTATTTCATATTGTGCCTGGTAAAATTCTCATTTTCCATTAGGGTCTCCTATTAAGCATTGTTGGAACCTGGGCTTATCTAACTCTATCATAATGTGGACAATGACTTCATAGTCTCTTGTGGACTCCTCTCTTCCCGTTTGTAATCCTGTAACTTTCTCATGGCAGCTACAGCCATTGTTTGCATGAAAAAATATTACATCTCAGATGTCCATCAGGTCAAGAGATGTTTCTCATTTTATTCCTACTTCGCTTGTGTTGCCTAGCAGTTTGGAGTCTCCCTCACTTCTGTTGTTGCAAATTCCCACTAGAACGAGAGACTTATGAAACTGAAATGATCGAATGTGGCAATTGCACTGAAATGTCAATCACAAACATGTGATTTTTGTCCCTTTTTGGGGCCTTTATCACATATGAAATTTAATAGAAACAAGAAGAGCTGGCTCACGTGACCAGCTGTATCTCCATGACAAATGTTCTGTGGACTCTCACTACTTCATAGACACAGTTTGAGAAGCATCTGTTTTCTCTTCCAACAAGAAACAAACCTGCATGGGTCAAATACTTCCCACCTCTCAGATGAGGGGCAACATTGATCAAGTTGAAGATGACAGCGTGTCTTTAGTTTTTTGAAATGCCGTCAGGCTATTTAGGAAGTAGTGGTCACAAAAGTGCATAACCAACTCAAACTTCCCCAAAGTTAATATTAAGCAAGTAACTTGAGGGTGTTTAGGTGTTAACAGGGCCATCCTTACCAATATGCAAAACACACTGCATTTCATGGTGCCCTGTGCAGCTGGGTGCTAATTATGGCTCCGGCAGTCCCTCCCATGGGCTCAGCGCTGGTTCTGGCTATCCCCTAGCCTGGACTCCTGCCCATGGACTGCTCCCTTCCCCCCACTCATCGGGGGTGGCAAGCGGCGTGAGTGTGGGCTGGAGGATTCAGGAGGAGCAGCGCTTCACAACACCGCTTCTCTCCAGCCACCAGCTGTTCAGCCACCTCTGCTCCTGCGGCCCGTGCTCATGCTGCTCACTGCCGCCCGCTCCTCCCCAGAGTCCATCAGGTGAGCCTCCCACGCATCACTGCTCCTGTCCACTCTCCCAACCGGACAGACTGGACTCTATCTGTGGCAATGGCATCCAGTCTCTGCAAGTTGGCAACCCTACTCCTGTCCCCTACCACAGCAGAGCGGTTGCTCCCCCCCCGTGATTGAGGGGTGTGTAGGTGCTGGTGCTGGGCTGCATAGGGCACTAGCATTGGTAGGGAGGGGGCTGGGTGTTAATACTCCATTTGCCGTATCTATTTTTTTCCTGCTGAGCAATTTTAGAGCAAACCCTTTAGTCCAAAACAGCACAAGTCTAAAAGGCTTTTGGGCACAGAATGCCTTACAAATACTTCTCTCTTAAAAACAATTCTAAAACATTGTAGCTTGAACTGAAACAAATACAGTAACAGGCCAACTTTGTTATCTCTTCCTCCCATCATACCTTTCTGTCTTGTTCCATATCTACCAAGGAGGGTACAAATAATTTTGTTCCAGAAGGAATCCATGTGGGGATGGGGGGAATCGCAGCCACTTGTCTGTTTTCCTTGGTAGTGCACAACTTAAAAGTTTACAAAAATATCTTTCTATTTTTAGATAACTTTTATGGTACCTAGATCTGTAGACCAGTGGTTCTCAACCTTTCCACAACCTTACTGTACCCCTTTCAGGAGTCTGATTTGTCTTACATACCCCCAAGTTTCATCTAACTGAAAAACTACTTACAAAAAGTGTCCCAGTGCACTGAAATTTTTGTCTCATTTTACCATAAACTTTACAATAAATCAATTGGAATATAAAAATTGTACTAACATTTCATGTATAAAAGTTTCAGAAAGGTAGCCGTTTTCGTCCATAACTGAAAATAACTTTAAAAACAGCGAGTAGTCCTGCAGCACCTTAGAGACTAACAAAAAATGTGGATGGAATCATGAGCTTTTGTGGGCACGGCCCACTTCTTCAGATGAATCATGTATAGTATGTAGTGCAGTATAAACAAGTCATTTTTTGACATTTTAGTTTGTGCTGACTTAGCTAGTGCTTATTATGTAGCCTGTTGTAAAAGTAGGCAGATATCTAGAAAAATTGATGTGCCCTTTGGAAGACTTCTGTGTACCTTCAGGTGTACGTATATCCCTGGTTGAGAGCCCTTCAACAGAATAATGATGCTTTAGTGAATGGCTACCTTCATTTCTAGGTAGTTGGAGAACTGTGACCAAATATTATTATCCAAATTGGTGTTTTTTTATGCTCCATTTGTTTGTCTGTCTAGGCACATGTTGCCCCTTTTCTGTGCTCTGATTGTAAGATCTTAGGGGTAGGGGCAATTTTTGGTTATGTTTTTGTCTGGCATGTAACACAGAGGGACCGATGATTCGGTTCCATAAATGCTACTGCAATGCAAATAAATATCCCCACCATGTGACTAGGTTTCTGCAGGGGGCTGTTGTTTGTGTGAGCAAATGTCTGGGTGCCAGACACTCCCAAGATCTAGCACCAGCTCTGGCACTAACAGTATTACCAACTTTTGTGATTTTGCCATCAATCTTGCGATAGAAGGTAATAGTCTTCTGTCACTGGAGTTATGTGAGCACATGAGAATCTTGGCTTTCATTTAGAAGGAGTAAGTTTTTCACCTTAATGCTCATAGAGAAAAGCTGGATAATCTAAATGCTGGAGGCTAGAGCAGAATTGGGAATTTTCTGACTGGACACGCTTTTGTCCAAAAATTCAGGATCATAGAAGCAGGAAAAGGTTGGTTTTGATAAATCTCCTGATCAGGAGAAAATGTTTTGAAAATGTTGAAACAAGACATTTCAACACTCTATAAAGGAAAAGCTGTGTTTTGTTTTGAAACCACAATTTTCCTGGTTTATTTTAAAATGGTATTTAATGTGTATTTTAAAAGGTTATAACATAAAGGTTGAAAATAAGTCGATTGAAACACTGTTTCAATCATTTCAAAAGGGGGTCATATGATTTATTATCCATTTGGCTGGTGAAAACTTTCAGGTGTTTCTCCCTCCATTCCTAATTAAGATGTAAACTACAAAATCTGAAGCTTTCATAAAATAAAAAATTCCTACCCAAATCCACTAGAAGCTCAAAAACCAAAAGAACCCTAAATATACTATTTTTATTATTTGACGTTCCATGAGCTGACTTGTGATTTAGGAATCCTTGAGGTTATCAATAATGCTAGCACCCTTTGTGACTGTTGCCAATTTCCTAATCATGCTCTTCTATCTTGGCCCTTCCTAAAATGGGCTGATGATTATGGCTTGTACAGAAGATTAGTTAATGTCTGTAAAGTGGTTTAAAGGTGAAGAGTATCTCACATAATGTATTAAATATCATTCATGAGAATATTTCTTTGATCTATTTGGTTTTATGCTTCATACTTGCTGATAAAGCTAGTATGAATAAAGCTAATTGTCTTCTGATTAAAGATGAACTGTTGTGCACCTAAGAACTCTTTCCTCATGTCTGCTTCACATATTAAGGCCTTGCCAACTTCTTTTCAAAATAACTCTTTAAAATTAATTTTAAAAATGCATTTTGGAACTAAAATTTACAAGGCAAGCAAACTCCAGTGCATATTGACTTATCACCCTGTAGGCAATACTGAAAGTTCACATGCCACCCAGTGAACAGGCAACAAAATATTAGTTTTTGTGCAGCCCCATCACCTTTACGTTCCACACTATTGTTGACATTCATGCCATGTTGTTTACCCCAGCAAGTAATTCTGTGGGTTGTGCCTCAGACATAAAGAAAGCAGCACACTCTCTCTCCCCTTTGTTAGCTGTTCAGTGGCAAGAGGAGTTTAAAAACATTTTTTTCTACCCATAAAGCAAATAACTGTCATAGGATGTTGAATACTCACAGGGAGCAGATACGGTGAGTAGTACGGTGCCATACAATATAGTCACTTTTCAGAGAAGAATCACTTTTGAAGGATTCATTTAGTTTAGTGGCAGTGACTTCTTTACATAAATAAGATGTCTGACCATTGTAATGAGTACTCAAAGCGCCAAAAATGTATCCACTGATGTAATAAATGGCTGTGCTGAAAGCTTAAGGTAAATTACTGAACATGTTGTTGTCTGTTTATAGAAGAACATAAGAGGACTGTGTAAGTGGTTGGAGGATCATCCTGAGTTTGCTCAAATCAAAATAAAAAGTTCCTTTTTTATGAAATACAGGACTAGCTACCCTCCTTTGAAGTGTGCACTTCTGACTGTACTGCACATAGCTTGTTATTAAAATGCTTAACTTCTGTAAGCCTTCCCATAGGGCTAATACAGGTTTATTTATAAACACACAGATTTCCCCCTTTACCCCTTGCCTTAGAACAATACAGAGCTTATTTAACATTAATGTCTACTGGAAGCAAAGACTCCAATCCAAACACTTTGGCTGGCAGACCAGCAGAGGGGAAGTAGATTAGAGAACTGATGCATTTGTTAGCCTGCGGGAGAGGTGGAAGCAGGGAGCTCTGATAATGCTGCTGTAGAAAGTTGTCTGCACATCATTTTTTGTTCTGCTTCATACAGCCATATTGGTATTGCATCTGGGGCAGTCACTCACCAGTACCTTAAAGAGAGAGAGAGAGAAAAGGCATTTAAAGAGGCTAAGAATCTATCATTTATCCTCCGCTGCTTTCTCTGCACCCATCTGCAGATGTGCACTGCCAGTAATCAGATGTGTGCAAAGCTAATTTATGTGATATTAGCAAAATGTTATGCATGAAGCATTCACAACTAGTACAGGTTGAACCTCTTTAGTCTGGCACTCTCTCAGGACCTGATGGTTGCCAAACCAGAGAATTTGTCAAACCACAGAAGGTCAATATTGTAGTGAGTGGGTCTCTTTTTATTTTGGAAGGTGATAAACAGAACAGTGCTGGTCATGTGTGATATTGATACACCTTACGTACGGATACACCTTATATAAGTCTACACCAAGCCAAGTCTTAATCAGCTCTCTTTATAACAAAGTGTTAGTGTTGCTACACAATTTTACTGTATTGGCAAGTAGATAAAGCATAAAAGCCATGCTTATTCTTAGCAGCATTACCAACACTTCCATTGCTTACTGGGCTCTAAGATATTTAGGGGTAAATTAGAGCTAAATAACAGCACAGAACACTGAGAGCCAGGGCTGGTGGCTGTAAGCAAACTTTATGGGACTACGGGAAACACCCATGATAAGTGGACATCCAGATGACTAAAATCATGCTGGACTATGATCATGCTGGACTGAAGAGATTCAATCTGTACTATCAACATAGATTTATTTTAGGAAGAGATTGCACTTTGAAGTGTGAAAAACTGGCAGTTATGTTTTTGTTAGTGTAATCAATATGTATTTTTCAACTAAATTTCTCAGCATTAACCCATAAAAAGAAATAGGCAGTCATGTAATTTAAAACAAAAACTTCAATATGCCTGTAGTCTCCTCCCCTGCCCCCACTAAAGCACTTGCACAATGCTGAACCGGTCTGAACAATTTCTGCAAAATTCTCACTACTTTCACAATCCTTTTAGCAATGGAAGGGGGAAAGGATGACAGGATAACAGAGTACAGAAATAGCTTCTTATTAGAAACAGACTTGCTGGCCAAAGTGGGCATCAGAACCATTTAATGAATAAAGTATATGAATGCTGTGCAGGTGCTGAGTGCAATACTTTTGACTTCGGTGATGAAACTGGACTGGGTATTGAGACAGAGGAGTGTTGATGTAGCTGGCTGAGTTGTATTTATTTGGGATTAGGTATGTGTTGTAATGGTTCTGTGAATAAGAACCTGGAATGGGAGGTGGTGATACATGGGAAAGGAAACAGATGCTACTGCTGACTTGGTTATGTCAGTGAATTGATATGGGTGGTTAATTTTAGCTTTCGTGGCCAACAGAGTTGGGAGCCAGTCCTCAGATAAAATCATAGAATACTAGGGCTGGAAGGGACCTCGAGAGGTCATCGAGTCCAGTCCCCTGCCCTCATGACAGGACCAAATACTGTCTAGACCATCCCTGACAGACATTTATCTAACCTACTCTTAAATATCTCCAGAGATGGAGATTCCACAACCTCCCTGGGCAATTTATTCCAGTGTTTAACCAGCTTGACAGGAACTTTTTCCTAATGTCCAACCTAAATGTTGTAAATTGTCATAGGTCTACTGATTTCAATAGAACTATGAACAGTTTCGCCTTCGGGGGGCCTGTCCCGGATTCCTTTGTGCTGGTGTAATCCTGAGGAAAGTATCACAGAGAGAGGGTTCTTATGTTTTTATGGATGTTTGAGGGTCAAAGTTACTTTAAAAACTATCTTTGGAAACACTAAACATTCTGGATAACCCCAAAGTATTTGATTTGTGAGATGCATTATTGCCACCCATAACAGTTTGATCTCAAGCTGTAGCAGCTCATGCTTTTACATCTTGGTTCAGTCCCTGGTGTGTTGACCAAGATGGTGTCCCTCTCAGTTGGGTCCTACCAAATATACATCCATGAAAAACATGTCACAGGCCATGAAATCTGGTCTTTTTGTGTGCTTTTACTGTATACTATACAGTTTTATGGCGGAAGAGCAGTGTTTCTCAAATTGGGGGTCCTGACCCAAAAGGGAGTTATGGGAGGGGTCACAAGCTTATTTTAATGGGGTCGTGGTATTGCCACACTTAGTTCTGCATTGCAGTCTTCAAAGCTGGGCAGCTAGGGAATGGTGTCTGACCACGGAGGGCTTAGCTTTCTAGGTGACAGCACAAAAGTAAGGGTGGTAATAACATACCAGGCCATCCTTACTTCTGCGCTGCTGCTGCTGCTGGTGGTGGCTCTGCATTCAGAGCTGGGCTTCTGGCCAGCAGCCACCACTCTCCAGCTGCTCAGTTCTGAAGGCAGCGCCACTGCCAGCAGCGGTGCAGACGTAAATGTAGCAATACCACAGCCTTTCCCCCATTACTTTGGAACCCCTCTCACAACTCCTTTTTGGGTGAGGACCCTACAATTAAAATGCTGTGAAATTTCAGATTTAAATAGTGGAAATCATTAAATTTACAATTTAAAAAATCCTATGACCATGAAATTAAGCAAAATGGACCGTGAATTTGGTAGGGCCCTATCTAAAACTAAGAATGTGTCCATTGTTGACAACTGTGAAATTCTTGACAGTTGGTATTTGCCATAGTATTCCCCCATTCCATTCATGTAGCTAGCCTTTCCAGTAGCTTCAAAAATTATATAGTTTCTGGTGTGGAGGGTGCCAACCCTTTTTTTTTTTTTTTTTTTTTTTTTTTTTTTTTCTCAACAGTGGCTGTACTAACACAACTTCTAGATACAATTGTCAGACAGAAGAGTTGATAACAATTCAACTCTATCTGTACGGGGTACTGTGGTTGTCATCTGTGACCACGTCACTTTTCTAGGCTGTAATGTTATGGTTTGTGGGTACACTGGCACTGGAGGTGTAATTTCCAGTTTGGATAGATGTAAGTACACTAGCTTTCACTGTAGTACCTAGGATCCAAGGTGGGATAATACTCCAGGCTGCTAAGTTCTCCTGCCTCCCATGCTGCTGCAGCTATGCTGCTAATAGCACACCAGCTCAATCAAAGCACGTGTACAGACATCTACCTGAGAGAGAAGTTACACCCCCACATTGAGTGTCGGTATCTTTGTGAGGCAATTTTTATTTCAGTCTGAAATAATTAATCACTCTCTCCTTTTTGCTGTCTCTCAGCTGTATAACTGCCATCTAAGTAGGGTTTTCCTAGGATCTTGTAAGGATCTCATAGACTCTGCTGATGTCCTGTGTTTTATGCCCACTACATCAAGTATAACAGTGTGCCCACATTATACTGTACTTAAGTTTGTGTACCTGCATTTGCTGAAAAGAAGTAAAGTTTGGGGGGGGGGGGTAATGAGTGTGTGGATTCTCTCTATTGATTTGCATATAAAAAAACCCTAGTGCTTTTATCATCAGACCATATGGCAAATAGCAATTTATTCCACAGTGATGATGGGAGGATAAAGATTTGCTATCCCCATTTTTAAGCAAAGTGAAATGACTTGCCTAGGAAAAGGGAATAATTGTCAAAAACAGGATTAGAGCTTGTGAGTTTGACTCCCCGACCAGCGCTCAAAGTGTCAGGTAATTTTGTGTTTCAAAACTGTAAAACCTGTTGTGGTTAATTCATACTGCTCAATGTTAGTTGACAGTGATTTGAGGAGAGCTGCAAGGTTACACATTCACTAGGATTTTTGACACTTGGGCTGCTGAGTTTATTTTCAAGGGGATAGGTTCCGACTTGAGAAGATACAGAAAGTTCAGAAGAGCAATACAGCTGCTGAAGGGGGACTCGAGTACCTTTCCAACTAGACACTTATCTGACAGACAGCTCCAAGGGAATGAAATGCAAGAGGGGCGATGCAGTGAGATGGATACATAAATATGTGATCATAGCTTAGGAAAGTGCATCTTGTTTCCTGAACATGCATAAAGTTTTAGTTGTTTTTTTTTAATCTTGATTTTTATGTAAATCCAGTGCTATAAGGAGATTTTGTTTGGAAAATAGAACGTTGTGTGCAGCATATGGCATCAATCCACATATGCCTTAATAAAACTCAAGAAATGGTTGAGCTCTTTTCTGCTGACCTACTACATACCACCACCTGCCATTGCTGCATGGGAAGAATACAGAATGAGGACTCCAGGTAACTTTCCATAATCATACTGCTGGGGTTTTTCACAGTAAATTTTTAAAATCTCTGCAGCATATAATTCGTCTGGGAGAAGAATCAAGCTTTTATTTAAAGTAAGTGTTGGCAAATAATTGACAAGCGGGTGAGATACATTTTGGATATAGTACATTTTTCACATGCTATGGTGCTTAAACCTAGAAAAACAGCTTCTGAATCCTGATTGCTGCTGCTCTGGGCAGACATTCAAATACAAGTTTGGTCACCCTATTTTATTTATCAGGTGAAACTTCCAGCTACCAATAAAACAATGAAAGCTCCTCATCAATAATGAAGTCTAGAATTTTTTAATAACTTTTATACCAAGTCTGTAGAGGCCAGACCTGGGTATCACTGACTTGTAGAAGTATAACATGAAGGATTAGTGTAATTCAGAAATGTGCACAACTATAATTTATACACTAGGGAAGAAAGCCACAGGCTCAGATCTTCATGCTAAAAAAAATTGCAACCATTATAAATAAGGCTTATATTCCTTCAGCAGCTGATCTTTTCTCCCTCCTATTGCCATGACATTTAACTACATGAAGGATCTCTGTCAATCTAAGTACAGGTTGAACCTCTGTGGCTTGGGGCTCTCTGACCACAGATGTTGCTGGATCAGAAAGCATCAGGAGGCCAGTGGCAGGGAGCAGCTGGCTGTGGAATCCTGTCCAGCTCCAGGACTGGCTGCGGAACCTGACAATCTGCTGACAGACCCTAGGAGAGCCCAGAGTCTATCAGCAGACGGGCTGATTTCCCCTGCTCCGGCAAACTCCCTCCTTCTGGATGGGTCAGAAGCTAGCCGAGGGTGCTGGACCAGGGAGGTCCAACCTGTATTTCTATGGCTGTCATTGGTCTTTGAGCATCTCCCAAATACTGAAACCTAGAAATAACAATGTGTCTCTTCTAAGTTTGTGGAGAAATGTCTTGATTAGGAGTTTTTGGTCTCTGTGTAACGATACAGGGAAACCTAAAATGAATAAATTAGTTTAGTTCCAGGGTCATTCTTTTCTCCCATTGCTGTGAGTTCCTTAATAAATGGCCAGCTCATGTGAGATTCTGGCCTCCCCTTGCTCATGAGCCTCGCTGTGGGTAGATTCTTGGACTGCACAGAGCTTTCATGGAGAGGATCATGACTGTGGAGGCAGAGGTGAGCACACTCAGCTAGCTGGGGGTAAGGCTCATTGAGGGTTTTGACTATCTGTACAGAGTGCTGTAGTAGATCCCATTTGATAGAAAAGGTGGAGCACCAAGATGAGGTGTTCATGGCCGCCTGTTCTACTATGCAAAAGCACTGTTGCATTGTGTACCCTGCCTTTCTCATGGGGTGTCACTTCATTCCTCATTGTGGTTGCAAGAATCCAGCTCGAAATAGGTGGCTCTCCATAGCCAGTGCTATCCCATAAGATGAGGTACAATCTTCTGGCTAGTCACAGGTGGAAGTGGGTGACTTTTGCTCCCTTCGCTACTTAGGCATCCATTAGCCCTGAGGAGGTTAAAAGGAGCCTGAGGTTTTAGATAAGCTTAATAGTCTAAAAGCAGGTGCCCTGAGTACAATGGTTTTGTTACACATGTGGAAAGTTGCAGGAAGCACTTAATTTCACTGACAGTATCAACTCTTTGTTGCCTGGGTTCTGCTTTAGGCAGGTGCTGATGTTTTGAAAGATGGAGACGTGTGACTTTTTTATCTAAAAGAGGAGGAGAGTTGAATGTCATTGGATGCTGCTGGCAGGTCAGCTAGTGCTGTCTCTCAGCTCTCCCACCAGCTGTGTATAACTGTTGGGAAAGGACTAAGCTTCTGGGACTCTGCAGGAGTTGTTCTTTCTCACCTCCACTTTTCTTGAAATTTGGAAGTATTGAGGCAGAGATGACTTTGGAAGAATGCTTCATAGTCAATTCTATCTCCACCTTGTGCCACTGTTCTGAGGAACCATCTGCGATGGGAGGACTTAAATCTTCAAAGGTCAGACTAGTCTGGTCATCTACATCCTGGCAAAGGAACATGCTGTGAATCTGACTCTAGGCAGGTATGTATGTCACCATATCATCATAGGCACAGGGGATTTTCCCTTCTTTTGTTAATTCGAAGGCCTCTGGCTCCAGAAGCCTTTGACAGCCCAACTCAATGGCTATAATAGAATCCTAGGAATTGCCATACTGCATCAGTCCCGTGGTCCATCTAGCCCCGTGCTGTAAGAGTTGGGTTATGTAGCATGTTGGGGGAATGGGAGGTGCCAGTTAATCAAATATTATGGTTAACTGAGAGTTATACTTTACCAAAGAATTAGAACACAATGAAATGAATGAAGTACAAAATAGCATACAGGTACACACCAATCCAGTAGTAGTACTGCACTGCAGAGTGGTTGCTTTCTTGAAGCACTTAGGTGTATCCTTAGGTTTTACATGTAGGGAAAATTTTCTACACGGTAGGTTATCTTATGACCCTACTTATCACTATGGGCAATGTATGGTGTGCATCCCGCTTACTAAAATACGCTTAACACTAAAACTATAGTGAACATAAGTGAATCTTTCTTTGATACAGAAGGCACTTCAGGATCTTGCAGTGCCAAATGATCATAATTATCAATATCAAGTATCACTGTAGATGTCAGTGATTGGGCTGACACTGTAATGACCCTATGACACTCAGAACACTACTTTTTTTTTTTTTTAAGTAAATCCCTGATTTTTGCCTTTCTATGTGTCTTCTGTCTCTCTTGCATAGAGTGCAGAATGTGTAACTGCATAATGTGCTGGTCAGTACACTAGTCCCAGTTACTAGACTGAAGATTTGTATTGGGAGATTAAGAAATGGTGGTTAGTTGAGCACTCTGTCTGGTAGAGCACGGAATAACACAGCTTTTACAGGATACAGTAAAAGCTCAGCTGGAATAGCCAGCTAATAGGGGCTGAGAGACTGGCCTGGGGAATGGGGGCAGCACAAGCCGGATCCCCCTCCTGGAGCTGAGAGCCAGATGGAGGGAGCAGCCTGTAGCTCTAAGTGATCTGGGGCTGCAGCCTGCCTTGAGGGTGCTGCAGGACTGCTGGCCAGAAAATGCTTAGGGAAGTGCCTCCCAGCCAAAGCCTGCCTCTCAAACCCCTGCCCCCACCCCCAAGTCACCATCCAAACCTCTGCACCCTCTTGCCCCAGGTCACAACTCCTTCCCTGACCCTGTACCTCCTCTTACACCCTCCCCCAGGTCAGAATCCTCTCCTGTACCCATACCCCTCCCAGAACCTACACCCCATTGCCCTGCCCCAGGTTACAATCCCCCTTCACCCAAACTCCCCCTCAGACCTCACACAGTCTCCTGCACCCCAGTCCCTTACCCTGTGCATCTTCTGTACCCAATCTCCATCCTAGACCCCTCATCTTCTCCACAGAAAAATGCAGCCCTTGACCACTTTCCAATATCTTGGAGTGGCTCCCCACCAAAAATTATTGCCCACCCGTGGAGTTAGGGGTATGTGTATGTGTGCAATCTCATTTACAAGTGTGAATGTGTATGTGCAATGGGATCAGTCCCTGATATCAACACATCTTGAGGATCAGCTGCCAGCACCACCTTGATGGCTGAAGAACAGTCTGAGCGAGCCCTGCAAAGAACCCACCAAGAAAGAGACAAGAGCCCCATCAAGAAAAAAAATCAAAGCCGCATTTACCATTAACTGATGACTCATGATCATACAGTGCCCCGGGGCAGTGGGACGGGGCAGGATCTATGGACTAAAACATATAAAAAGATGGGTGCAAAACTATAGGATTGTCTCTTGATTCTGCAATCATCCTCCAGGAGCATCGGTGCACACTGACATGACCTGGATCCTTTCCTCATATCTAGACAACCTGGCCAGTGGACTAGCATGAACAACTGAGGCTAGTAATTATATCCCATCCACAGAACTGGGTGTGTGTGTGTGTGGTGAATAACTTTTGTGGCTATGGACAGTAAATGTATTCTTCAATAAACACGTCATGTTGCCTTATCCCCCGAAAAGATTCTGTTCGTTCTATTTCTCTAAATGCAAAACCTGCACATCCCAGTAGCCCCGAGAGGGTGTCTCCATGTGCCAGCTCTGCAGTGCCCATTGACCAGAAACTGTGGCCAGTGGGAGCTGCAGGGGTGGTGCCTATGGGCAGCAGCACTTACATAACCCCTGGATCCCAGTCGAGGAGTCACTGCCCTAGGGAGGCGCCAATCACTTTGGGGAGCCACCTGAGATAAGCATAGATAGCCTAAAGCCCTCATGCAGGTTCCTCATCCTGTCCTGTGCTCAAACTCCTTCCCAGAGCCTGCATCCCACACCCCATCCACCACACTCCAACTCCCACCCCTCTGGTGAAAGGGAGGGATGGAGAGTGGGGAATAGTGAGTGACAGAGAGAGGAGCAAGCTTGTGGCTGGACCTCAGGATGGGTGAGGCAGGGGTGTGGCCTCAGTGAAAGGCTGAGGCAGTAGGTGGGGCAAACGTCTGTGGGTTTGTGCAATTAGACAGTTGGCAGCCCTTCTGGGTGGGCATGTGGAAGTATGCGCCATCCTAGCACTGCGTGAATGTCAGGCAGACTGCACAGCTGCAGCTTGTGCGTGTGTGGGAGTGATTGGCTGTTCTTCCCTGGGACCCTGCTGTTGGTGAGCCTGGCAGTGGAACAATTCTGTCTTAGCTTGCTTAGGAGGTTCAGGTGATTTTAAGTTAAATAGGGCAAAAGTTTGATTCATCCACCCCTTTATCTGTCTTACGTTCACAAAAATTGAATAATTTCTAAATCTTCAGCAAATATGTTTTTCTCTCCATTATCCTTCATACAGTGTAGAAATATAGTGTCTTTTTAAATAAATTGCCTTTCTTTTTCTATTAAAAGGCATTAGCAATAGCAATCTTCTGGAAGTAGCAGTAAAGATGTATTTCTTAGGAGTTTGGTTTTTTTTTTTACCAAGAACCATAAAAAGTCGCACTTGAGTTGTGAGAACCTCATTGTAGTGTGTTAACAGAAAATAAGTCACTATTTAACTGACTTTTAGCAATTCTCAAGTCAAGCGGGAAGAAAGAGAACCTGAAACTGGCAGCATTTTATTTAAGAAGCCCATTTGCTTTAAATGTGACCAGATTGCTCATGTGGTTTTGTGTTTTGCTGTTAGCAAAACTCCCTCCCACCTTCCCCAACACACACGGTTTTTGGTATATGTTGAAGTAAACAATAAAATGTTTTTCTTTCTTTTAAAGCTGCATCTTCCCCGGAACAAACTGTTTAATGTGTTGCCTTGTTAACAGCTAGATGCTGACGGCAGTGGGAGCCATGGGTGTCTGGAACCAGTCACAATCAACGCAACTATAGAACACCGGGTGTGTTGTGTTTTGGTCCTTCTCTACTGCACTTGAGAGAGCAACTTGATGGATTAATGGGTTTGTTGCCTGGCCTTCCTCTCCCCTCTGCACATGATTCCCTGCTACTTGCTAACATTCTTCCTTGGACATGCTAACTAGTCACCTGGGTGTCTGTCTTCTCTCCTGAACATACTGCCAGACACTTCATTTTTTCCCCCCTCTTGGTGACTCCCTTCCTGCTGGTGGCTCTGGTTTAGGAAGTAGGCTTCCTCTCATCCTCTTATTAAAGACACATCACTATGCTGGCAGGTACTTTGCAGGGAAGAGCCTGTACACCTATAGAAACTGCTGCAGATGATGGAAGCCAACTCTTTGTGACCACCCAGCTCCATAGGGAGCGCTAGCAAAAGCGTTATGGATCATACTGTAACAACCTCTCATCCAGTGGGTTATTCAAATGCTACCTTATCTTAGCAGAAATACTGTCCCCTGATTTCCATTGATTACAGTGTAATTGTGTGCTCTTCAAGGGGAGTTCAGAAAGTGCTCAGCATTTACAGAATTAGGGTTCCTGATTATTTAAATCTGACTAGGCAGACCTTGCTGTATGTATCGGTTTCCTCTTACCTTTGGTGTTTCTAGACCAACATTTGTGTTCCTTCTTTAATATTTATTATGCTTAAATAAAGTCAATAACACTCTCTTTATTCTGGTTTAGGAAAAAAAGGGAATCTGAATACTTGCCATTCTTCCCCACTATAAAACTCTCAAACTGTTCTTGATCTATGAAAATTAACATGCTCACTGGCATTCTATCAGTGGAGAAACTGAAGGGCAGTATTATTCAGGTGACTTTGAGGGCAAACAGCTGAACAATGGGTAACTAATGATAAGAAAAGGTTTCCTGACTCACCTAGCAAATGTCCACAGGGCCAGCAAGTAAATAAAAAGTCTGTCAGCCAAAATAAGAACT
Organism: Rafetus swinhoei; assembly: GCA_019425775.1. Classification (NCBI taxonomy): domain Eukaryota; kingdom Metazoa; phylum Chordata; order Testudines; family Trionychidae; genus Rafetus; species Rafetus swinhoei. Next base: position 152,275,466 of record CM033424.1, read on the forward strand.
ATAAATGTCTGGGAGCCAATCAGGGAATCTTGAACAAAAAGGTGAACCAGATGCCTGGTGATTGTATAGGGTGTTGGTGTAACAGGCATTGCATGAAACGTGGTGGAATGATGCACATTGATCACTGGACTATCAGCTATATGGGTAGAAGAGATTGTCACAGAGGTGGGAGAGTAGTGCTGTGTGTAGGATTATCTTTAACTCTTGTGGAGTGTATGAAGTGGAGAGCTAGGTCTGGTTGCAACCTTAATGTTCAATTAGCGCATTTTTTCCTGTGGCTGTACTTTGATTGGATTCTTTAGAAGGCTATGCATGAAGTCTGAGCTAGCTAATACAAGATTTTACAGTGTATATATGGCTAAACTCTTTAGTTCCGCATCAACCAAGTGGTGTTGTACACAAAGGTCCTAAGTATTGTGTGTCTCTCAGTTGAGCAGTTAAATCTATATTGTCATGGGGAGCCACTCAACCTTTATCACTGAATTAATAAGGATGCTTTTGGTGAAAGACCCTTTTCTCTGCCAGAGGAAATGTGCAATTACAGTGGGAGCTGGGAAAAGGAGTAATTGCTAAACATATCTTTGGACAGGACTTGGTTTCCTAGCAATTAGTTAGTGTCCCATACAAATTAACCTTTTATATAGATGGTGCTCACTCAACAGGTCCTCCATGTTCCAGAATAAAGCCAGAGTGGCTGAAACTCTCCATGGTGAACCAAAGAGGTGTTCTGACAAGGCAAAATCCTTTGTTTACCAAAAAAAAGACAACAAGGTGATTGAGTGGTCCTTAACAATTCTCTCTTAGTCACTGGATGAGGAAAATGCAGACCTCAGCTAGCTCCTGCTTTGCATCTGAGATGGATGCGATTTAAAATTCTCATCTTTTTCTTTCTCCTACATATGGCTAGTGGCCTGTTAATATTAATTTTCCATAGTTTTTATAGCCCTAACATCTTATTGTTGCCAAAAATGTTTGGATACATTTTAGATAAGCAGTTAATTCATGGTGTTGGGGATATAAGGACCTGGGGCAGTCTCTAAAAATCATGATTATCATCAAAAAAGAATTGGCATTGCAAATCAATTTAGATCTCTTGCTCTATAATATTTATACCTTATTTAAGGCCTGTCTACATTTAAGGTTGAAAATTGTGCTAGCAACAAAATAGCATTCCTACCACATAATGTTGTCAGAACTTGATTTTAAATAGAGAAACCATTGCATGATAGAATCCAAAACCCTCCTATGGAATAAATGTTGTCTCTTGATACAAGAATATTGAATTAAAATTGAGATACACTAACATTATTGAGTCATGGGACTATATCACTCTGGACTACACTGAAAATTGTCCCAAATAGCAGGAGTGTATTGAGCAATTAATCTGTGCCAATCACACAGCCCAGCTTCCTTACACAGCCTGTGAAAGAGGGTAAGGGCAAGAGTAATTCTTGATATAGGCTGTCTAATGTAGCGGTGCTGACACTGTAGGGCACTTAGAGGTTGTGAGAAAAGGTTCTGATTTAGTTATTAGAAAAAATAAAGATGTTGATTCAGCAGAATGTGACAGTATGCAGTAGTGCTGAGTGAAATCAAGGGAGAACTGGGAAGCAAATGAAATTGAGGAGAATTGGAAAAGAAAGATAAAGTAGCGTATGTTCAAGAGTTATTCATTTCATATAGCAATAACTACTCTGGGAATTAAAAGGTCAATATGAATGAATCAAGAACTGCAACGAGTAATTAATGATGAGAATGAAACATGTAAGGACTAAATCATGGTCTGCAGAAGACAGATTACAGAAAAGGTAAGCGGTTAAGAAAGGGTAAGAAAAGCAAAGGCAGAGAGAAAAAGGACAAATACTCTAGTTAGAGTGTGTGTGTGTGTGTGTGTGTGTGTATATATATATATAGAATAAAATATTAATGCAGGAGTCTGTTGGGTGTTTGAGAGGGCAATGGTATCTTCTTGATATCAGAAAAAGCTGCTAGACTCTATACTAAATTTAAATTTTGTCTTTTGTCTTGTTTACCTAAAAGGGTAGGAGACCGTAGATATTTGGGTCTGATTCTCCACTCTTACACAAGTGTAATTTCAATGAGATCATGACAGGGTAAAACTAGAAACAGAATGAAACTTCAGCTCCCATATATTTCTTACAGGAGGAAGAAGATAAGAATAAACTGGAGAATAGGCCCAATTTAGAAATAATCAAGAGAAGAAACTGTTCAAAAATGGAGTGAAACCCCAGATAGTCTGAGATGGAATTTGTCTATAGAGTTGAAGCAGTGTGGCGGTGGTGGAGGGGAAGGCACATTGTATTAACTAATACATTTTTAAATACGCTGTCTGGAAAAAGTATGAATGACAATGGAGAGAAGAGAAAACTGTACGCCTCCATTCCTGTATTCCCTCCCTCCTGAAAGGAAGCTCACCAGCCCTTCTTCAAGGTAAAGAGACCTCAAGCCCTTCATTTAGTGGCAGTAAAGCTTTTATGAGAGGAGGCCATGCATCCTGTCCCTCAGTAGGACTTGCCCTTGTTTCAGGACCCAGTAGCCTTTTTGCTTCACACGCTTTATTTATATCTTGCTTCAAGTTCCTCATTTTATTCCAAGGAAAACAATGAACATAATTAAAACAAAGTCCTCAGAAAACTGTCCCCACTCTACTCAGGGGCAAACCTGCTAGAACTGTGAACAAATGAAGCACCGATTTTAAATGACCAGAGGCCTTTCAGGTATACATTGGGCCTTCTGGAATGTGACTGACTAGAAAGCCAGAGTTCAGTGCTAAGTATGTAAGGAATACTACCAGGGCCGGCCCACAACATTTTGGCACCTGAGGCGGGGAGCTCAAATGACACACCTATACCCCCTCGCCTGGGCCAAAACTTTGAAAGGTCTCAATTCTGCCTTCTTCCTGTTCTACTCCTCTCATGGTACTGCTCTGCTACCTACCTGTTCTACTCCTCCCATGGTACTGCTTTGCTACCTACCCCAATAAAGGAGAACTAACAACTTAAAATGCCTTGTTCAAAAATTTTAACACTTAACTTTCAAACTTTCTGAACAGCAAATGTAACTTTTCTTGTCTGCATAGTAAACACTGGCATTTTTACTGGCATTTTGTTTGAATAATCAAAGTGGTGCTTTCCATGCCTTCTTGGTTGCAAAGATTTGAACTACTTCCTGAAGGTCCACTGTCTGGGCCAGCTCATGCTCTATTGACATGGTTGCAAGGCCGACCAGCCTCTCCTGCGTCATTGTGGAGTGTAGATTTTTTTTATTAACTTCAGCTTGGAGAAGCTGCGTTCTCCACTGGCAGCTGTTACAGGAAGTGTTAGAAGTATGTGCAGAGCAACAAAAGTATTTGGAAAGAGGGTGGTCATCTTATTTGTGCACATATATTCCAGAACAGCCTTTGGAGTTGATCCTGCTGAAATGTATCTTGAAAGGGCTTTCAGTTCATCACCTAAGTCACTCGCATCAATATCGTGCATTGTCATTATGTGTCAACACTGCCTCTAGTGCCCTGCATTGCTGGTGTAGGTCGTCTTCAGGTATAGTGAGGAGTTTTGGAATATCCTACAACATCCCAAATATACTGCTGTGTTCCTTGTGCTGCATGAAACGTTCTTCAACTGACTGTATTGCACAATCTAGCACCCGGTTAAAGAATTCAACTTTGAATTGTTGTTTGGGGTCTATTAGGGGATTATCCCATGCCTCGTAATCAAAATGTTGTAGTCTTCGGTGACTCTTGTATTATTGAATGGGTGGGAAAATAGCTTCAGTGTGAAGTTCCTCTGCCAACTTCTGTGCACTCTTCAGAACATTTTGAAATCCCTCATCTGACCGATAAGACTGTAGGTATGACTTTGCTGTGTCCAGTTGTTCCATTGCTCCAGATAAATCAAGGTCAGCACCTTGGAGTCTCTTGCTTACAACATTTATTTCAAACAGTATATCATGCCACAACACTAAGCCACACAGAAATTTGAAGTTATGTATGTTTTTGGTGATTACATTTCCCCTCTGCCACTGTTCTCCCATGAACAGTTCCTGTCATAGCATTATCCTCCATAATGGCAACTATGGCATCATCTATCTTCCCAATTTGGTGTTTGATAGGCTTTATCGCCTCCACTCAACTTTCCCATTGTGTGGCACTCAGTGGTTTCAGTGTCAGAGAGGATGTTCCTAGATGTTGCTTCAAAATTTGCCATCGATGAGTTGATGCAGAGAAAAATACATAGATGCTTTGAATTACATTAAAAAAAGTCAGCAGCCACACTAGAAGCTGATGCTGCATCACTGGCCACCAGGCTCAATGAATGAGAACTGCCTGGGACAAAAAAAGCTTGAGGGTTTAACCCTCGGATCCGTGTCTGCACTCCTCTGTTCTTTCCTCTCATGTTGGCACCATTATTGTAGCCCTGACCTCTCATGTCAGCTATCGCAATTCCCGTATTTTCCAGCTTTTTAAGAAGCACATTTGTCATACCAGCTCCTGTAGTATCATCAATGTCAATAAATTCTAGAAAATGCTCTCTGACAGTCACCATTGCAGGGACATTTTCACTAGGTTCTGTTGTTGTTACAAAACGCACCATTAAAGTCATTTGTTCTGTATGGCTGATGTCAGGTGTGCAGTCCAGAATAACAGAGTAATATCTTGCTGACTTCAGATCTGCCACAATCTTCTGTTTGACTTTGGTTGCCAGTAATTGCATGATCTCATTTTGAATTGTTTTTCCAAGGTAGTGGTGTGTGTACATTTCTTGGGTGGCGGCTCTTCTTAGATGCTCCTGGAGTACAGCATCAAACTCGGCCATCAGCTCCACAATTTTAAGGAAGTTTCCATTGTTTGGCGCACATAGCTGATCTGAAGTACCACGCAGTGCTAGGCTTTGGGTAGCAAGCATTCTCACAATGGCAATGAGCCTTTTCAGAACATTTTGCTAGTAAAGAGACTCTGATGCAATCTTCTCTTGATGCTGATCATCTATGGTGGCCTTTAACCTTAGTCTCATCTCAAGCTCTTTCCACCTGTGGAATTCTCTCTGGTGATTTGCTGCCTTCTCATGGCGTGCCAGATTTCTAGCCAGATTTTTCCAGTCCTTTGTTCCTGTAGAACCCAATGTGGCTGGAACTGGAAGAGTCTGCAACAAAAACAGTATGCAACATTCTGAGGTTCTGAGTACATAAGCCATGGCATCTTCATTTTGTCACCATTGGGGATTTCACGCCAGTAATGTGTTGGATGGAAACTTCTATTTTCATTGTCTTTGGGGAACATGAAGTTTTTCAGTTGCTGTGGCCCATGCAGTACAAGGAAGTCCCTCAGGCTACTTCTCAAGTAGGTCCACAGTCCTGGATCATCTAGACTTAAGGAACTAAACTCAGCAGCAGCTGTTTCTTGCGCCTCCACCACACTCTTCTCTGATCTACACTTTTCTTCAGGAATGTGCCTGGTTACACCCATTTGAGATGGAGATATGGATGCTGCAGTAGCTGCCAGGTCACCTGCACTCTGGCTAACTGGAAGATCAGGCATCTCCTCACCACTCACATCCTTACCAGGGCCGGAAGGCTCACCATGAACATTTGCGTGTCTGTATCTCAGGAGAGCTCCTTCCCGCTTAGATAGAAAAGCTTCCTTTGCTTGCTTGCTTTTTCTGAATGCTGCCCCAGAGGGGCGTTTTCTTCTTTCACTCATGACTGCTGTTCTGTGCCAGCTATAGTGGCTCTCAACACTCAGGTGAAGGGGACAAATAAGCAGGCTGGTAGCAGGGCCCGAGTGAGGGAAGATATCAGCATCTTAAGGGCCTAACTGGCTCCTACTACTTCAGTTGACTGCCTGTTCTCCTCAAGTGGGTTCAGGGAAGCAGCAGGAAACAGGAAGCTCCCTGAGAAGCTGGAGTTAATCAGTCCAGGCTCCTGGGGGTGCTAGAGAGGTACATAAGAGGCTCCTCCTCCTCTCTCTCCCTGCAGCTCCTGCTGCTTTGTTACTCCCTCTCACCTTTTCTCCTGCCTGCCTGTTATGTCTCTTGTGCCTCCTTCCTCCAGCACAGCACTCCACCATCTCTGTGCATCTAGAGCAGAGAGAATACATATGCACCAGCAGCACCTCGCCCCCGAGTCTGGCACCTAAGGCGGCCACCTCAATTCGCCTCATGGTAAGGCGAGCCCTGAAGAGTACCAGAATCAAGCAGAGTGTGTGTGTGATTTGCTGGTTCCCCAGTACTAAAATGGCCCCTCTGTGTTTGACTGGAAAGGCTAGCCAGAATTACAGGGTTTGCCTGGGAGTCAGAAATCTGTTTTGAAGGGGGGATGTATCCAAATTTGAAGAGATATAGAGGATGTTTGTGAAAGTTTGAACTACTGCTTGTCTTGCCCAACCTGTTCAGTCTATAGATAGTTATGAATGGATTATGTTGGAAATAAAGAAAACTGAGGATATTAAACCATAGCAGAGTGTCACAGTTATGGGTAAAATGGGCCTTGGGCCCCTTTCTTTCCTCTTGAGTTGAGTTCAGGGACAGGTCTGACTTTCTGCACTTCACCCTGGGTGGAACCATGTGGGCCAACTGCTCTTAGCAGGGCCAGCCTTAGGGAAAATGGTGCCCTGGGAGAACGTGTATTTGGGTCCTCCCATAGACCCTGGCCACTGCAAACACAACACCCCACCTGGGCTGGGTACGGAGAGGGCAGTAGAGCAGCACCTCCTGATGTTCTCCTCACAGCATAGCCCAGCCCAGGTGGGAAAAGTGACCTAGACGCAGAGGGCTTGGTGTTACTCCTTGCTCCCACTCTCACAGCCCCTATGGGGTGGCAAAGGAACATTTAGGTGGGGAGGGGGAAGCAGTATTTATGTGTAATGCAGCAGAATCAAGCCTGGGACCTCTGGGAACTTAGTGTGTTAGCCACACATGGCCTCCACAGGTTTGCAGTGCTCTTCTGCCAGTTGGCAATGCGCACGTCTGCACTGCTTGAGCTAGGTAGGGAGTATTCTCCAATTATCCTCATTTTTCTGTTCAGGACTCTTCTGTGTCATTGTTTTGCCTTTCCTGCTTGTCTCCTTTTAACAGTCCCTTTGATTCAACTCCAGAGCAAGTAACCCATTTGTGAACAAACACACAGCAGCATATTAATAAAAAAATAATGCAGACATTTCCCAGTCTGTCACATCAAGCAAAGGTCAGCTACTGGAAAATGGGGCATAGATTTATTGAAAGGACAGATCAAATGCAGGAAGTAGTTAAAATATGGAATAGGCCGCCAAACCTGGTCTGATATTCCAACCCATGTCAAAAATGAGTTATAGATGTGCAACATGATGAAATGAAGTAACATGAGGGATGGAGGAAATCTGAGAATCTTGTATTGGCAAAACTGTTTTGTGTATTTGGGGCGGGAAGAGGCGTATGTAGAGTGTCAATGTATGGGAGAGAAAATGATGAACTGGGACCAGCTGTATTTCACAAACATTAGAGGAAAGGGACCCCTTTTCCAGCTCTGATGCTGTCTTTCCTTCAGGTAAAGATCCTCTCCCAAAGCGAACCTATATACAGTACAATCTTGATTAACCAAGACACCATTAACCTACTCTCTGTTTAAATAAGAGTTTTAGTTAGTTCCTTGAGGTTGCACTTTCAGTCTGGGTGTCTGGTATCACCTTTTTGCATGGAGTCCTGTGACTTTGGGACATGTTTTCCCTAGTAGAGATAGTGTGTGTCTGGGAAATCTATCACTGGGGTCCTCCTGATAAGCCTGAACTGCTCCCTTGGATCTCCATATATCTGCTGCCCTCTTGATATCTTTTGGGCCTGAGCTGAGGCACTTGTACTGGGAATGGACTTCCTCTGCAAGTGACAGGGTCAGAAATGGCTATGCTATTTACAACCCCTATCCAGATATAAAGAAGGGTCAGCCTGAATGGCAGTTGTGGTTTTTTTGGCTGCGAAGTTCTTCTTTTCCTTTGAGGAATTAGGAATCCTGTGAGGCTACAGTTATTTCTTCCAGAAAAGCTTATGCAAATGAAGCACAGTGTGGAATATCTCCGTGCTTCATTTGCATAATTGATTAGCAGCCACTTTTGCACAAGAGGCTTTTGCGCAAAAAGGAGCAGTGTAGATGGCTCCTTTTTCTGCAAAAACCCCCTCTTGCACAAGGGCCGTTATTCCTCATTTTTTCAGGAAGAACGGCTTTTGTGCAAGAGGGTTTTTTTGTGCAAAAGGGATCCGTCTACACAGCTCCTTTCAGAGCAAAAAGCCTCTTGCACAAAAGTGGCTGCTAATTAATTATGCAAATGAAGCACGGTGATATTCCACGCAGCGCTTCATTTGCATAAGCTTTTCTGGAAGAAGGCTACAGTGTAGCTGTAGCCCCCGTGTTTGGGGGGGCCTCCCTGACATCCTTCTCAAATCCCTACTGCCTCTGCAAGGACAAAAGATCGGGACATAAGAACAGCCATACTGGGTCAGACCAATGGTCCATCTAGCCCAGTATCCTGTCTGCCAACTGTGGCCAATACCAGAGGGAGGGAACACAACAGGTAATCCTCACATGATCCCTCCCCTGTCATCCATTCCAGACAAACAGAGGCTAAGGACACCATTCCTATCCATCCTGGCTAATAGCCATTGATGGACTTAACCTCTGGAAATCTATCTAGCTCTTTTTTGAACCCTGTTAAAGTTCTAGCCTTCACCACATCCTCTGGCAAGGAGTTCCACAGGTTGACTGTGCAGAATCAGGCTACCATCTGTAAATCCTAGGCTTGTATGGGAATTCTTCTTTGTGGGTTCCATTGGCTCAAATTATGTCTGGGGTACAAGAATTCAACGGTACAAGAATTGCCTGTACATAGTAACACTTGAGAGAGATGAAAGGGGTGAAATTCTTCTCTTATACTTGTGAAATGGGAGAATTTAGCCCAGTCTATTTAAGTATGGCAGTATGCAGACTATCCCACACACAAGCTCAACTGAAAATAAAATACAGATGGAATGGTGGTGGCAAAAATGAACATACCAAAAGAGTATCTTAATTTTGCAATAGTCATATCTCCTTTAAGCCACCAAGAATAATTTGCTGGGCACATTGTCTCCTTTATTGATAAACGCATGAGTAAGGCAAAAGCCACAGGAAAGCAGTTTGATACCTCTCACTGGCTATGCAAACACAAAACTATTATCTTCAGTGGGTCTTTTTATTTCGTTATAATTGAAGAATGGATTATTCACTTGAATACCCGCAAGAAGGATTAAAAATTGAAGGATCTACTTGGATAATAAGCAATCTCACTCTCGCTATTAATGCACAAAAATTATATAGCAGACAAGTCTTAATTCATTTAACACAGCAATTTCTATCATTTTAATGTATCTACAAAAAAAGACAGGAGTGATATTTTAAAGAGATGCTCTGTTTTAAAAAAATTTACTTACTATTCAGTGGCTATGAAATCACTCTAGGAGGGCCACTTTAGGAGTTAATTTCTGTAGACTGGACTCATCAAATACTAGAACTGGAAGGGACCTTAGTCCCCTGGACTTACTTGGTGTTGCTCAGGTCCTTAACTCAGTTAATTTTTGTTTCCTTGAAAAATAAAATGAAAATGTACATGCTTCATTGAAATCATTGCTCTGGGATGGAGCTGGGGATGAGGGGTTCAGGATGCAGGCTGCTTGGGGGAGAGAGGACAACCCCAGCCCTCTCTCAGTGCAGCAGCCTGGGGCCAGGTGAGAAGCACCTTTCCATGGCTGCTGCAGTGGGAACAGCCCGGGGAAGAGTGCCTGTCCTCTGCCTGGAGCAGGTCCAGGTTTATCTGCCTCCTGCACTCCCCAGCTAGAGTGAGGAATGCAGCAAACTGTGCACTTCCCCTTTGTCAGGGAGTAAGGGAAACAGCCAGCAATGTCCCTGTATGAATTGGGGGTAAGCTTCAGTCCCTTCCCCCTTAAGGGTACCTGGGTGGTGGCAGGCTGGGGGCAGTCTTGGATGGGGGGAGTGCACCCCCAGCCAGTCCTTTCATCTGCCTGGTGATTGTCTATATTTTCTGTTTGACTTTGAGAAGCAATCCCATTCTAGGCACATCCCATTTTTGTGGCACAGCCAAACCCTCAAGTTGCTTTAAGTTATGATGAGGAAGCTGTATACCAAGTCTGGTGGTCCTAGCCTACCATTTAGGAGGAGTTCTTGAACAAACACATGCATAGACAGACAAATTCTCTCAAATATATAGTAGATTTTTGCCAGCCTTTGATCCTGGAGACGTTCTTGCATTGGTGGTTGAAAATAAGTGTCTCCTTCAATTGTCCACTTAATGCCACTTGCCTGACTCAAAGATGCATTTCAATGAGGCAGCTGAGCACCATGTTGGTGTGAGTCTCAATGCGTATGAGGTGATGGGCACAATAGTGCGTAGATCATGGAAGCAGACAGAGGAAGGATCCCTGGATTGTACTGCTCCCTTCTGCTAGACTTCACTGTGGCTATGGAGGACTTTACCCACCACAGGACTGTGAGACATACTTCCTTTCCAGCAGAGGAAACTCCTGTATGAAGCAAATTATCTCATTCATACCTGCAAGGAAGTGGGGCTGATGGGTAGCTCCTATAGTAGAGGAAGAGAAGGGGCGGTGCTGCCTCTGCCGCCGGGCATGAAGAGGAGCGTGGCATGTTTTTTGTCCACAGTGAGCAAGGAACTGTAGACGGACCATAAAGGAATATGTAGTAGCTGCACATTGCAGAGTGGAATAGTGGCTTGCTAAGACCATGCTAAAAAAGTCTTATCTCCAAGTCCCTTGTGCAGGGGGATGGCAGCTGGAAACTCAGCCGTCCATGCCTGCTGGATGTGATGGTGCTACAGAGAAGAGAGGCCTCTGGAAGATTGCAGATGAGTCAAGGCAAATGGGAACTAGGTTTTAGGAACAGGTGACAGGGATTTTTCTAGCACATATCCAGGCATACTTAGGGCCAGGATTCAGAGGAGTGTCCAGCATAGAAGCCACACCTGTGGAGTTTTCACACGGGTGCACAGGCAGAGGGACTAATGAGTAGACAGGAAAATAAGCAGGTGAAGCGGGAACTGGCTCAGTTCTGCAGAAACCAGTATCAAGAAGACCAATTTCAGATGGAACGTCAAGTCACAGGGGAGGCAGCTCCTCTAGATATGTGTATAGCCTGCAGAGAAAGGAGGCAGAAGGGGCATATTCTGGGCCTTCAGAGTGAACCAAGAGGCCAGGGAGCCAAAGAGACTGGAGAGATGCCGGGAACCATTGAGAGGCCTGAGCTGTTCCATGGTTAGGATGTTCTTTGTCAGGGCCAGAAGCAGTTTCTTTCACTGGCTGAGAATATCCGCAGCTGCTGACTACAGACAAAGGACAAGGAGAGTTTGGCTGACCCAACATAAAAGTGAGGGTAGTGCTGCTTCTAGACTGGGAAGTTTAATCTCCCCAATCCAGCTAATTGTTTTTGCAGAGCCCATGACCCTGACATTTTTATCAGCACATCATGCAAGGAGGAAACTGAGGCAATCTCCATGAGCAATGTTTTGGGATTGCTGGCCAAGAGAGGGGGCTTAACTGCAATTAGAGGGCCATAATCCAGCCCAATGGTGAGCACCCTGGCTCAGGCACTTGGAAGGAGGTTGGGATACATATTGGATGCACCTCTGCATTTTAATTACCTAATTCAATGGTAGGCCAGACAGTTCCATTTATTGACCTATTTGTGGTAAGCACAAACTCTGGGGCAAGGGGCACAGTGGAAAGAGGCTCTAGAACAACCCAAAGCATTTGTTTGAGTTTCTTTTCTGTATCTGTGACTAGTGTAGAGGAAATCTGAGATCCTTGAGGAATGCACGTGATGGTTGCTGGTGCTCTATCTATGTGCCTCACCTTCCTCTTTGACAAATACTGGGTAGGACGAAGGACCAGAATGGAACCCAGTAATAAAAGGAGCAGAAGCTGAGCCTTTGAGAGCTGTTGCCCAAGACTTAGAGATCACCAGGTGACTGCCAGTCTTTGGACCAGTATTTGGCTATGTCTAAACTACATTCTGTTTTCGAAAGAGGATATGCAAATTATTCTGATCTCGAAAGTGAAAATAGTCTGGATGCAGTGTTTTTGGGGGGGAAAAAAACCCTTTTCCAAAAAAACTGCTCTTCCTTAAAAAATGAGGTTTATGCGATTTTTTCCAAAAAAGGGTTTTTTTCCTGAAAAAGCGGTGTCCAGACTACTTTTGACAGTGAGGAAATGTCCCCTGGGTGTGTGTGGATATTTGGGTGGGGAGGGGGGCTTGATGAGTAATGACATGAAGTTGTTGAACTGGGGAAAGCAAGTAGCTACCTGTAAGGGACACTGAAGGTGAGCCTGCCTCTGGCCAATTTACTATATGCCAGTCGTCTCCTCAGTCGTGTCTTCCTTCCCGAAGTTGCCACAGAATGTAGAACTATTGCTTTCCGCTTTGAGGGCAGCTCAGCCTGTTTGTGAAGCGTTGCTTTTCCTCAGATGAATTGGCATGGTGTGTTTTGATGATTTGGTTCCACCTTCATGTTTAGTGAGTAATACAGAAGGAACAGAAAAAAAGCAGGGTTACATAAAACCAGGGTTAACAGCCTTAACTTTAACTAAGATTTTGACTTCACTTCCAAAAAATGTGTGTTCCCGCAGGATAACTGATGAATGTTCGCTCTCTATTTTGGGTACTTCTGTGACTCACAGCACCTGAGCACCTCATGATCTCACCTACATGCATCTGACAAAGTGGGTTTTTGCCCACGAAAGCTTATGCTCCAACACTTCGGTTAGTCTATAAGGTGCCACAGGACTCCTCGCCGCTTTTGCAGATTCAGACTAACACGGCTACCCCTCTGATTCATGATCTCAACTTATTCTCATAATACTCGTGTGAGGTGAGGAAGTGCTGTTGTGCTGATTTTTACCAAAGCACAACTGATGCACAGAGAGGATAAGTGATGCCGAAGGTAAATAAGAGATTTGTGGCAGAGCAGGGAACCAAACCTGGGTCTCCCAAATATTAGATTACAGTGTCCACCTCTGGATATCTTTCCCAGCCTGCTGTAAATGCCTTGAGGTGAGATCAACCATTGGTAGAAGGTGGGGACTAGTGTTGACCTCACCTACCTATCTGATGGAGGAAACTGCAGGTGTCTTGTGTCCACTAAGTTTTTAAAGTGTTTGTTATCCCACAGCTTAAAAAAAAATCCCATCCTGTTTGCAGTGAAGATGTAGCCAATGGGAACATCAGTTCCACCTCTGCGAGCTGCCGTTCAGGTATCCTGACTGTGCTCCACCGTTATGTATACATTCACCCAAACAACAAATTCTCACATTGAAAGAATGGGAATAAGTGACATGTCACATGTTTCATAGAGGTAAAATGAAAAAGGGGGAAAGGAAAAATAAATCTGGTTGTGCAAAACCAAGACTAACATTTCCCAGGTTTTGTGGAAAGCTATTAAACTTTTTTTTTTGAGAAATGTGCAATTTTTTAATAAAAGACCAGTTAAAAACTGCTGACTTGCTATACTGCCGAGCAAAGAGCATAATATTGTTCTGACAACTGATAGACATAGTTAGGAAATTTATTTTTAGTTTTAATATTTTTCCCCAGAAAGGAGCTAGTGCAGGATCAGAATGTATTTGAGCTTTAAAGGTTACAAATAGAAGGTCTCACCAATTCATAGAGAAGTAGTAGTAATTCTGGGGTACATTAAAGGTATGTTGAACCAAACCCATCAAATGACAAATGTTTGTAGCATCTAGAAGTTAGCCCTAAATTGGTTGGTTCATTTTAGAGGAAAGAAGGCTGCCTAAGATGATGTACAAGTGCATTAATTTCTATATAATATTGAGTATTAAACAAGTGTATCAATAGATGGCTGCTTAAAAGAACCTTGATTTGCCTCATTTCTTCAGTTAGGGACCCCAAGGGGGAGCTTTTTAAATTTGCTCTCAATTATGGTCTACCTTTGTATGTATTAGCTTCCAGCTCATTTTTGGTACTTACAAGACAGTACTCAGCATCTTCAGGAGGTAGCCGAGTTAGTCTGTTACAGAAAAAACAACAATGAATGGTCTGGTAGCACTTTATAGACTAACAAAACATGTAGATGGTATCATGAGCTTTCATGGGCACAGCATCTGGCAATGATATGATCTTGCTGATGCAGCATGAGAGCCCGGTGCTAAGTTCACAGGTGCCTCAGCTTCCACCACAGAAGTACCCAAAGTACCAAAACTGCCCTCTGCACCAAGGCATGATTCAGCACCTCAGCCTCCGTGCACTCCACTATGGCACCGGCAACACTTGTTGGGCATTACACCCAACACAGAGACTTATTAGTCTCATCCATTTTTAATTCGCCGTTTTTACAACCTGAGTGCTCTCCCTATGTTAACATCACAGAGATCACTCTCGAGAGAGAGATTTTCATCCGAATCTGACGATGACTTCTCTCGGGGTTTTTCACCAGAGAATTCTCCTTACACAGCTCAGAGTATTTACTCACCCAGATTTGGAAATATGCCTCCGTATTATGGCAATCCCTGGGTACCCCCACCTGAGCCTTATCCATACTGGCAATACTGGGACAAATGGCAATCTTATCAGAAACACCAGCAGGGCAGGAAGCAACACAGAGTGCAATACTCCCCCTCCAAACAAATACAGGATTGAGAACAACTCTCACAGGAGGCTGTGACTCTTCCTGACCCAAAGGACTCCCCCTCCAGTGGAAGGAGGGCCTCTGGCCTCAGCTTCAACGACGTTAGATGACACTGCACATTTCCAAGACTTTTTTAAACATGTAGCTGTGGAATTAAACATTCCTCTCCAGGAGGTTGTGGAAAATCAACACGACCTAAGACATACTGCACTCAGTAACACCATCAAAGATAGCATTGCCAATTAATCCAGCAATAATGGAACCAGCAAGGACACTGTGGCAAACTCCGGCGTCAATCTCTTCTATAGCTCAGAGAACTGTTAAGAAATATTATGTCCCACCCAAGGGTTCAGAATTCCTTTTTTCTCACCCAGCACCTAATTCTCGTGGTGGAGGCTGCACAATAAAAATTCAAGCAGCAACAATACCAGTCTACTCCATCGGACTGCGATAGCAAAAGGCTCGATGCATTTGGGTGCAAAATATATACATCTTCTACTTTACAATTTTGCATTTCGAATTATGCAGCTTTATTGAGCAAATACGATTACAGAAATTACACCAAACTGAATGACTTTGTTGCAGACGTTTCTGAGGCTGAGGCAACAATATATAGCATTGATATCCAAAGGTCACACGATTTCAAGAACAGCATTACAGGCTGCCTTAGACGCTGCTGACACAGCTGCATGTTCTTCAGCAACATCGGTAGTAATGAGAAGGGCATCATGGTTTAGCTCCACTCTATTCCCCAGGGAGATTCAATCTACAGTAGAAGATCTGCCCTTTGATGAAGAGAAGCTGTTTGCAGCTAACACCAATGAAATTCTCCACTCCATGAAGGACTCCAGGGTAACGCTGCAATCTCTGGGGATCCACAACTAAGCACCTAGAAGAAGGCAATATAGGTATCAGCCCTATCCAAGACCTTGATACCCTCCATATACATAACACTACAATAGACAAGACCACCAGCAGCAGGGCAGACGCAGAAACCAATGATGTCATCCTTCCTCTACCAATTCCCAACACTCTCTCAGCAGTCCAACAAGCAAATTTGATCATCAGGTTGAGGATTTGGAGAGCCTCTCACCCATTCCAACACTGTTGACGCAAGCAAACCTCTTCCATCATTGATTGCTGCTCTTCTTCAACAACTGGCAACGTATAACCTCTGATATATGGCACCTGCAAATAATCGAAAAAGGCTACCTTATTCCCTTTGTGTCCATACCCCCACTCTACCCTCCTTCCCCATCCCTCTTCAGGGACCACTCTCACGAGATCCTTCAACAAGAAGTAGAGCACCTCTTACACTTTTGGGTGATTGAACCAGTCCTCACACATTTTAGAGGTAGGGGATTCTACTCCCATTACTTCTTGATAGAAAAAATATCGGGGAGTTGGAGGTCCATCCTGGACCTTCAAGCACTCAGATTTGTACAGAAACAAAAATTCAAGACGGTAATGCTTGCTACCATATTACCAGCATTGGAAAAGGATGACTGGTTCTTGTCTCTTGACTTGCAAGACGCATACTTTCACATTGTCATACACCCTGCTCACAGGCGTTTTCTTCATTTTGTTGAAGATTCTCAACACTATCAATACAAAGTGCTTCCCTTCAGACTCTCTATGGCCCTGAGGATCTTCTCAAAGGTGCTGGTGGTTGTCACAGCATACCTGAGGAAACACAGTGTTATCGTATTTCCTTACCTAGACGACTACCTCCTCAAGTTGCTCTCACACAATGATTCCTGCCGCTCTGTCAGTCACAAGACACCTATTCTGACACCTGGGCCTTCAGGTGAACAAAGCCAAATCGACACTCTATCCTACACAAAAGATACAGTTTATCGGAGCATGCCTCAATTCAACAATGGCCACCACATCCCTACCTACAGACCGTTTTCAAAAAATTGTGGCCTTGGTAAATACCTTATGGTCCAGCCCCACACAACAGCACTCAACTGCCTTCGACTGTTGGGGCACATGGCAGTGTGCAACTTGATAGTTGGTAATGCCTGTCTGCACGTGAGATGCTTACAGGGCTGGCAGGGTCAGGTGTACAAACCCAATGTCCATCCGCTATTCAAATCCCTTGATCTTCCAGGGGTAGTAAAGGAATCCTTATATTGGTGGCTGAGCCCACGGAACCTGTGTTCCAGAGTCTCCTTCCACCCACCAGAACCATCTGTCTCTATGGCAGATGCATCTCGTGCAGGATGGGGCACCCATCTGCGTTGTCATACCTACCAGGGCCTGTGGTCCAGCACTGACAAGAATTTGCACATAAACGTCCTAGAACTGCAGGCAGTCAGAAATACATGCCTCAAATTTCTCCCATTCGTCACCAACAGGCACGTCAGACTGTACATAGACAAAGTAGCAGCAATGTTTTACATAAGTCGTCAGGGTGGAGCCCGATCTCGAGCACTGCACAGAGGCCATAGCACTTTGGAACTGGTGCGTGAAATGCACTGCAATGATAATTGTGTTGTATCTTCCAGGCGCCCTGAATACAACAGCAGATGCACTCAGCAGAGCCTGCCTGGTTGAGCACAGGTAGCAAATGAACCCGCACATATTGGTGGACATCTTCCACCTGTGGGGTCACCCTACCATAGATCTGTTTGCCACGCACTCCAACAGTCAATGCCCCCTATTCTGTTCCAGGGCAGGAATAGGCAAGGAGTCAATGGGGGATGCCTTTCTCATTGCATGGACGTCCCACCTATTCTACGCATTTCCTCCAATGCCCCTGTTGAACAGGGTAGTTCACAAGATAAGGAGGGACAGGGCCCATCTCATACTTATAGCACCAGCATGGCCACGCCAGCCATGGTTTCCTTCATAGCGGCGATGTCTTGCACCCCACCTATCCACTTACCTTGCATCCGGGATCTCCTTCTTCACCTGGGCTCCCATGATGCCCACCTGAACCTCCACTCACTACACCAAAAAGCATGGCTCCTGGATGGTTCTCTGACCTAGAGTTGACCTGCTCACAGCAAGTACAAACAGTCCTTCTACACTGTAAGGGCATAGAGCACTGGCAAGACTTACCTTAAAAAATGGAAAAGATTCTTAACGTGGTGTGCTCATCACCAGCTGGTTCCTTCAACATTCCCCTTACCTACCATCCTCAACTATCTTCTGCCCCTTAAACAAGCAGGTCTCACAATAAGCTCCATTAAAGTTCACTTTTTGGCCATTACCACATTCCATTCCAAGATAGACAACTCGTCCATGTTTCCCCATCCACTCACCAAGAGGTTCTTAAAGGGCCTATAGGCACTTTATCCAGATATCAATCCACCAATGCAACCATGGGACCTGCATTTAGTATTGAATGCTCTAACTAGGCTGCCCTTCAAACCAATGGCGACCACCTCATTATTACACTTGTCCATGAAAACTGTTTTCCTGGTAGCTATTACCTCGGCTAGACGGGTAGGAGAGATCGCGGCCCTAATGGCAGATCCTCCATACACCATCTTTTTTTAAAGACAAGGTCACTTTATGTAACCATCCCAAATTCCTCCCCGAAGTACACTCATCCTTCCATATCAACCAGACAATACATCTTCCCACCTTCTTCCCCAAACCACACGCCAACTCTTTCGAGATGAAAATGCATATTCTTGACCTGCGCAGAGTGTTCTCTTTTTATCTGCAGTGAACGAGACTGTTCCGAGCATCTCCCAGACTATTTGCTTCAATAGCAAACCACAATAATCATCACAAAGACACTCCCACTGGATCTCGGATTGCATCAAGGTTTGCTACACACAGTCAGATGTGCTCCTCCAGAGAGCATAAGGGCACACTCAACCAGAGCCATGGCTACCTTAATGGAATTCCTCCATAAAGTACCCATAAGAGACATCTGCGCAGCTGCCACATGGACCACACATTTGCAAAGCACTATGCACTTATGTAGGGACCTCTCTCCAACCTGAAACTAACTAAGGTGATTTTTTCCACTGCTTTTTTTTTCCCTATCTGAAATCCCTACCTCCCTAAAGGGAAATTGCTTTGTAGCCACCTAATGTGGATCACTCACGGGGACATCTCTCTCTCAGAGGTTACTCACCTTGATAGTAACTGACGTTCTTCAAGATGAGTGTACCCGTGGGTGCTCCACAACCCTCCCTTCCTCCCCTCTACTTCGGGATCCTGGCCTTCCCAAGCCATGGTTTTGGAGTAGAGAAGGAACTGAGGAGGGGAGGGAGGGGCTTACGCATGTGTGATGCCAGCATACTAACAGCGCGCGACTGCTGGTGCGTGCCTGCACGGCCCCAGGGACACTGCTATGAAATCTCCGCTCTGAGGCTCGGTGGCGACGCACCGACCTAATGTGGAGCACCCACAGGAATGCTCATCTCAAAGAACGTCCGTTACTATCGAGGTGAGGAACCTCCTCTTACATCGGCCACATTTGCAAAATTTGAGTTTGATTAATTTAGTACTGTCTCTCATTAGCTCTGAGAAATCTCAATGAGGCATGTTAGTGGTGTTATCTCTTCACACTGTTTACATTAACATGTGTCTGATACCTAACAACTAGGATGCTTTAATGAACAATTGCCTGAACATATATGCAAAAAGAACAGCATGAATCATGTAGAGCAAGTATGGAATGATTTCAGAAAGGAAGGCTCTGTCTACACTGTATCATTTTTGTGGAAGAGGAAATGCAAATGAAGCACTCATTAGCATTTCTCATGCTGTCATTTACACATTCTCTTCCAATCCTTTTTGTGCAAGAACCCTTATTCCTCATTTTTTTTAGAAATAAGGGTTCTTGCACAAAAGGATTTTTTGCACAAAATGGCCCCGTCTACACTGCATTTTTTTCCGCCAGAAACCTCTTCCACAAAAAGGATCAGAAGAGAATATGAAAATGAGAGCGTGAGAAATGCTAATGAGCGCTTCATTTGCATTTCCTCTTCCGCAAAAATGAGGCTGTGTACACAGAGCCAAAGTGTTAAATAGAAAGTGTGGTGTTTTTTCACGTCACATAATATTTTTGTTGGCTTGTGTGGATATAACGAAGGAAGGCTCTCCGTGTCTTTGAGTTTCTTAGGTATAGATTAAGGAACACATTTATTGGTGTACATAGCTGTGACTAAAATAACAATTGACAAAAATAATTTCTTCAAGATACAACTACTTTTGCATTCAGTTAAAAATAATTTGTAAAACTACTTGTTATACTGTCAACCCGACACTCTGAGTAATGTTAGAAGAAATATTGAAGAGATTTTTTGATAGCAGGAAAAAACGGATTTTGAGGAAAAGAGCTGACAGTTTAGGTGATGCAAGTCACTATCCCTGGCAATCACTGTTAAGAGAAACATGCCTTTGTTAATGTTCTAAAAATCAACTCATTATGTTGACTGGAATAGCTAGGAGCCTTCTCACTGCAGTTTGAAGCTGTACAATTGAAAAATAATAAATTTCAGTAATGGAAAAATGATGATTATCAATTGGGATCTTGTAATATGTGAGGTGAGGAAGAGAACTGATTTGCTCTGATTAAATATCCCACCAAATGGAACTGAAAAGTGGTTGAAGGATATAACCCTTCTCCAAAGTGCATAGCAAGCACCCTGTTTTTGCCTAAATCTGTCTCAAGGGTTCAACAGCTCTGACTTCTGAACTAGGGATTATATTAGCAAAGGAATGGAGTATAGGAAGGAAAGCAAAGCATTTCTAATCCTCCAATTTGGAAAGCATGGGAATGTAAAATTGAATAAATAGCTCACCAGAGCCCTGAAGAGATGCTGAGACCACACCATTGCCAAAAGTTGGTGACTTTTAAGAATCCAACAGATCTGCTGATTATAGAAGAGATGAATCAGGTTGGGCTAAGATCTGGATAGGAAAATGATGTAGGAGGAAGGAAAGATGCCTATTGTCCTCAGGAAAATTGGAACATAATTTTTACAAGTAGTTGAGTCCTCCAGTGCCCACCTCTTTCCATTACATGTATGCCTATCTACCATTTTCCCCCTGGTTATGGAAACATTCTTTTATTTCCCAGGGGGAACAAAACAGCACATTCTCTATTTGATTGTATATTTTTGCAGATGAAATTCTACCCTGTGCAAAACCACACTAATGCCTAGAACTCATCGATATTTTTCATCTCTCTTTTTTTTTTAACTTCAATAGTCATTAGAATGGTGTTCCTTTAGACAGAGTTTGCTACAACCCTATGCTGGGAGGAGGGGGGATCTACCAGCATGTTGCTATCAGGGTAGGCCACACTCAACTCTTGATTCTGCTTAGAGAAAAAGACCCTGAGGCACAACACAGTCATCTCTCTGAGTCTGGTACTTTTGATAACAAACTTAAAGAAGGAATGAGGCCAATGTGAGAAGGTTGCTGTGTGCTCTACATAGGCCAGGCTGACAGGCCAGGGAAGGGGCAACTGCCCAGGGGTCTGGGCAGTTTAAAACGGTGCAGGGGGTCCAGACTGCTGCAAGTGCAGTGGGGCTAAAGCAGGCCAGAAGTGGCCAGCACTGACCCTACAGTTCCTGGTGGGGAAGGATGTGAGGTCTTTGCGCAGTGCCCTCACCCTGAGCACCAACTCCACAGCTCCCATTGGCCGGGAACTATGGTCAATGGGAGCTTCTGGGGCAATGCCTGTAGGTAGCAGTGCATGGAGATCCCTGACTAGGAGCCACTGCTAGAGGGGTGTGCCATAGACGACTATGTGAGATCATATCAAAGGGTGAGGCAAGGGTCTTTGGGTTTGCATGACTGGGCATGTGGAAGCCCTGGCCAGGCCAGAAGAGCATCGCCAGCAGTGCAGCCAGCAGCTTGCTGGGCACCAGCCAGCAGAGGTGCAGCACTGCCCACTTGTCAGGGGGATCGCATCAGTGTGGCAGAGCTTGTGTGCACACGGCGGCCCATTGAACATTCTGCCCCAGGGCCCGAAACTGCAGTCGGTAGGACTGGCTCTGCTAAGTAGGCAGCAAAGAAAACAAGCCATTTGAAATATCTTATTACCTTGAGAGAGGCAACCCAGAATCCCATGGCCCATCTGGGAGATTTTCTCTAACAGTCACACTGCTGGAAATTAACTATACTCTTGATGAACCTGAGAAAATCCTAGACTTGGAGAAGGCTGTTCTTAATCTACATGCTTTCCCCCTATTTGTGTGCGGAGGGGCGTGGTGGGAGGGTTGAGGGCATGAGAGTGTATGTACCTTTTCCCAAGCTCCTTTAATAATGTCAGGTTAAAGATCAGTTTCTGAGCAGGTATCACCACTGACATTCCTACCAACTGTCCCTGCAATCCATCCCTTGCTGATTTTTGAATGGTCTGTCATTGCCTTAATAGCAGCATCAGACTCTTGGCCGGGGGGAGGGGTTGGGTTGGGGACACCTTTTGTGAAGGCTGGATTGCCCCCTAACCCACATAGCAGGAGATTTGGCAAATAGCCAAATCCATTTTGTGGTGAGTTAATTTGGTTTGTATGTTCCCTAATTGGAGTTAATGGATTAATTTTGTGTGTGTCCCATGGTAGTGAATCTTTCCGATGTTATTTACCTAAGCGGGAACAGAGGCTTTTGCAGACTTGATTTTTAAAGGCGAGACAATTACAATACTTTTTCCTATGTATATCAGACACCATCAATCACAGTGAAAGGTGACCTGCAACTACTGTATGCATGTGTGGGGAATTGGAGGCCTTTAGAAATATGTGCTGAATGCTCTGAGTACCCACGCAGAGCAAGGGGCATTCAACACATTTGTCATGTTGCTTAGTTTTCTTTTTTAGGTATGAGACTTTCAGACCTGCCACAGATCACTGACTCCACTTAGGGTGATGCATTAGTGTGGGTTATTTTGGGACCATACAGCACATAATGCTAAGGCACTTTTAATTTATATTTTGTAGAGAGGTGGCTTTTGCAGTGGGTTATGGATGGCTCTTTTCACCTCTCACATTCTGGCTTTGAATCCAGCCTACCCGTGTGAGTAACTAGAAGTCTGTTGCCCTCTGATGGCTGTGTGAAATGAGTTGTTGGTCTCTGTCCAAGTCTTTGTAGACATGTGTCTGTATTATGAAACTACCACCGTTAACTAACCACATTGCTGGCAGCATCAGCACAGAAACCAAGGTGTAGAATTGAACTATCTGCAAACTCAGATGTGTTTCTCTCCTCCCTCTATTGCTCTCCCTTTTAGGGTATTTATTCTGTAGATAGACTTCATTCTCCAGAGTTGTTTCTGTCGTGTCTTTCTGAGCACTAAATTAACACACTCACAAAACTTGCAAAATCCCCTCTTCTTCTTTAACTCCAGCGAGTGGTCTGTTTCTGCCCGTGAGCGTTGGGACTGGTAACACTTCCAGTTTTATTAACATTTGCTAAATGCAGGTGCTGTTCTTATAAGTGTCTTGGGTGGGATTTTGGAAGAGCTCAACACTGGCCTAACTTTGCTCTCATCAAAGCCAGTGTCCATTGACCTCCAAAGGATCGGAGTTAAACCAACACAGAGCGTGGCCCCCTTTCTTCCTGTCAGATAGCTTATTTAGCCATTTATTGTGTTACTGTTCTGCACCTGGAAGTTCCACGGTTAATTATATAATGAACCAACAATGAATTTCCCTTCCTTGGTTTTCAGTGTTGCTTTTTTAAAGTTTGAGGTTCGTGTGGTACCCACAATCTGTTCATGCCCCTTCTCCTGGTATGCCCGTCAAGGTCATTGTACAGGACCTGATCTTTTAAGACTCAGGCCACAATCTTGATATCCCATGGTTTCACAGTCTGTGACAAAATAAACCAGAGCAGGTGATTGGGCTTGACCTCGCTCTGCACTGTTCTACATGAGTCTCTTGTTCCTACTTCACTTTACCCTTAAATTGCCTCACTGAGGTTAGACATGCTGGCTCAGGAGTGGACAATCTTTTTGGCCTGAAGGCCACATCTCTGCATGAAAATTGCAAGAAGGGCCATGAATGCTCACAGAAGTGGAGTGCAGAAGAGGGTGAAGTTGTGGGCTCTGGTGAGGGGTCAGAAATGAGGCGTTTAGGTGGTGTAGGGGTGCTCTGGGCTGGGACCGAAGGGTTTGTGGGACAGAGGGGGATCAGGTCTGAGACCGGGAGTTTAGGAATGTGGGAGGGGAACTCACCTGAAGTTGCTCCCAGAAGCAGCGGCCAGTCCCCTCTCTGCCTGCCATGCATCTCTGTGCACTGCCCTGTCCATGATTGGCAATACCTCCCATTGGCCATGATTACTAGCCAGTGGGCACTGCAGAGCTGGCGCTTGGAGTGGGAGCAGCATGTAATGATCCATGACTGCCCTTGCTTCTGGGAGCCTCTGCATGCACGGAGTGGGTCAAGTCAATCCCCTGACTCCACTCCCTGGCTGGAGTGTGAGGGCTGGATTAAAAGGTCTGATGGCGTGGATGGGGGCCACAGACTGCAGTTTGGTTACTCTGTGCTAGCAGATAATGTCAGTCTCCTGTGTTTTTAAAAAAGTGAAAACTGCCATAAAGATAGTAATGGGACCCTCTTCAGTCTTTGTCCTTGCTTCCTTCTACCAGCAGGCTCCTAGTGATCACCCTCACACCCTTCTATACAAACCCATGAAGCTGCCACTACTTTTCTGTGTTCCATCTGATTTTCAGAATTCTGGCCAGGCCTGCCAGTGTTGGAAAGGGGCAAGAGAGGAAACTGCTCCAGGGCCTGGCAATTCAAAAAGGCCCAGGGCTCCTGGCGCCACCACCACTACTGTGTCAGTGGCAGTATCTGAAGCCCCAGATCTTTGAGCGTCATGTGGTGAGCTCAAATAACTTTGAGGGCTGGGCAGGTGGTGTATGGAACACAGAGCTCCCCCTCCCACACACACACCCCTTGCCCAGGGGCTCGGTGAGGCTCTTGACAGCGTTACTTCATACAATTCACCCTACGCCGTGTGTCTGCATGCATGAGTCTTCAAGTCTAGGGTCACATTCTATTTTTTTCCCCAAAGACCCTCTGAATTCTGTCTTGCTGTTATGAAGTTGTGTCATGAAATGGTTGCATCATGGAAAGCCTCTGTATGTGTATGTAGCATGAGCTGGCACAGTTGCATCAGGGCTTCCCAGGGAGAGTGAGGAATACTTACCATGCTTTGAATGGACAATGAAGATGCTAAAGGAGTTTGCTCAAGCAGGGGAAAGATACTTCCTGCTCTTTCTGAAGGTGAGGGAGAGAAGGAGAGCAGCAGAAAGTTATCAGACACACAACAGAGGAGCCAAGGCATTTGTGGGACAGGGTGTATAAACAATCACACAGTGGAACTTGGCAGGATGGAGGAAAGGGCCACACAGCCATGATGAGGGAGAAGCACTCCTGCATGTAGATGCCTGATGAGGCAGGGGACCCTGCCTATCTATCTGAGCCCAGATGGTCCCTGCTCTCCCAAGGAAAAGGTAGGCTTGTGAAGGGCCCTGCATTTTGGATGTTCTGTACTGTTTGCTTTATGTGTTAAGTAACAGAGCAATAACATGTTAGAGTTCTGTGCAAAGTATGTTACATGCTTTACAAGAACTATCTGACTCAGAAGTTCTCATCTTTGATGGGATTCTGGGAGAGAGATTATGTTGTGAGCTAGAGCCCTGAGTCTAGGTCTGTTCCCTGAGTGTTCCTTGAGACCGCAGGACAGAGGCAGTGCATGGACTCCGTTCAAGCTCTGGGAGCTTAAAAAATCCAAGTATCCAGAAGCTGGATTCCCCTTCCAGGAATGTGGCAGATCATTGGGAAGCCCAACTGGGTCTCTGACCTCTCCGCCTCTTGCAACTCACAGGATGCTCCTTCTCTGGGGATGAATCCAGGCTGTGTAGTGCTGAAGGTAGATAGGAACTCTGCCTCATTTGTTGCAGAAATTAGAAGTCTCCTTCCTGGCTCCTTTATCTAGTGCCTCTCTCCCTCTGCCCCCTTGTCTGATCTGAGCCCAGATCTCAATCTCCATCCCCCTAGATCTAGTCACACCCTGCTCTTTTTTCCTATCCCCATCCCACTGGTTCCAGTCTCCTTCCTTGGATCCTTGTCCCAATCTTAGACTAGCCAGTCCCAATCCCTCTCATGCGCCATCTTCCCATCAGCATTGTCTCCCTTCTCTGCTTTCTTGCCATCTCCTCCTCCCAGCCCCAGCTTCCCTCATCTTTCTGCTCAGTACGTTCAGCTCTTGTTTCGCTGCATTCAGTTCATCCTGCCATGGGAGCAAGGGCAGCACAGGAGAGACTGGTATCCTGCTCTTAGTTCTGGTGCTTGGATTTGGCTCCTAGAACAGCCAGGTGTTGCAATTTGAGGGAAAGCCTTGTGCAGTCCCAGCCCTGGAGCATGCTCATTGCAAATGGAATCTTCAGGGGGGTCCAGCTGTGAAGCTCTAGCAGTCTGTACCAAACCTTCAAACTGGAATTTTTCAGACGCTTAAAACTTGGACAAACTGAGGAGGATTTATCAGGATGGCTAAAAGCACCTTCCTCCACATTTCAAGTCTCTTCTATACAGTGGAGTGGCACTAGTGTCTCAAAGAAAAAGTCATCAGAATGTAATATGACCTAAAACAATGTATTTCCCCCCCCCCCACCCTTTTTTTCAGAAACAGCTGAAATTTTCTGGACAAGTTCAGCCTAAGGCAGACACCTAGCATAGAAAAAATCAGTCTGAATGATTGAAGTGTGCAGAAGTTATAAGCAACTGAAAACAGGGTGTTATGATAGGAAGTGGTAGGCACTTTTAATAATAGGCTATGTTCCTAGCCTGAGTATAATCACACTATATTTTCAAGTGGTACCTGATTTATAATCTGCCATTTGGATTATGATCTATTAAAGTATACTTTTTAATAAATCACTTGCTCGTAAATGACACTGATGACCAATACCATGGCATTTTTGAACAGTTCTGAACCACAGATTTACAGCGAAAAAAGGTTGGCGATCAAGTGAGTAATAGAACCAAGTACATATTGATGGATTGTGTTCAGAACCACATTTCAGAGCACACTCTTGGGCTCCGTTTTCCAGCATATTTTATTTGCCTTGACCTTTGCTCAGACTTCAGAAATGTTGACTAACTACCTCTTGCTGACAACGTCATTAAGCATTTTGGAGAGAAATCTATGCAAAGGCTGAGATGTTTTGCGGACTTTCAAAAAATATCTTAAATGCTGCAAACTTTTATGGAATATTAACACCATGACCTTTGCTTCACAGCTCCAATAGCAAAGAAATCTCATTAAAGCCACTACAGTGTAACTTCAGTTTGACTCTCTTTGTTTTTTCTTTCTAAAAACCTGCTGAAAATGTAATTCAACCCTTAAGGAGAAGATATTTTTTCCTATAGTTTTATGAGGGTTTTTCTTTTATTGCAAAATGAGTTGTATTTCACAGAATGGTAGACAGCTCTATAACAGTTTTTGAAGAGAGCCTGGAGTAGAAATACTTGAAACTCTATAGACATCCACTTCTTTAAGTGCTGTGGCTAATATGATAACCCAACCCAGAGGATAAAGCATAATTAGTTACCTGTCCTATCCACAAACCTCCTCAAACAGAATTGATGGGATAGCTCATTTTATGGACTAAAGGTGATACTCTGACACTTGGTTACAATCACACAACCCACTTAAATCAATGAGCTTTTATGGCTCTTACAGCAGTGTTTGGCTCTAGTGTGGCATCATGTCTGGCTATAAACCCAGATCCAGACCTTGAAATCTCCACCTCACAAATCTGGAATTCTCTGAATTTGGTTTTTGTGCAGCCATTATAAAGGAACCATCCTAGCTGTTGTTTTGGTTCTGCATTCAGTTTCTGTTAAGTGAGGTATTCCTAGTTTACCGGCCTTCATGATAGGAATAAGGGATCTTCCAGAAAAGGGCTTATCTTCCGGAAAATCGCGTCTAGACTGGCGCTTTTCTCCGGCAAAAACCCCGAGCCGGAAAAAAGCGGCAGCCATGTAAATGCAAATGCTGCGGGGGATATTTAAATCCCCCGCGGATTTGCAATTCCGAAGTGTCTCATTAGCATCCCTTTTTCGGAAAGGGGTGCCAATGTAGACACAGCCTTAATGTATTGGTTGTCAATGCAACTAAATCCCAGGAAATGAAAAAAAAAAAAATTAATTTGGTTACTTACTTAGAAGCCATTTAAGGAGCTGACTTCAAACAGGCCAGTTATGGAATATTAAGAATAATAAAATCCAATTAAATCCTGGTACTTTTCTGCTTACCAGTGTTTAGCCATGGTATCTTTTCCAGGAATACTGTTTAACAGGATCAACTGTTAATAGTTTGTAGTGGCCCAGTAAAGTTATTACAAGTCCTTGCCAGTGTGTCAATTAATTTCCTCTTGCCAGTCCATACTGAAATCTTAAAGGTTTTCTTTGATCTAGTTTCTTCTTGAGTCATCTTTGTTTTTCGAACAACAAGAAAAGGCTTTTGAGAAGAGAAGGGTGGTTTTTTTTCCAGCTAAATGCTGATTCATAATCTGAGGTCAGGATTATATTCCCCTCTCTGTCATGTACTCTGTGCAATTTTCCCCAAAATCATACTCCTCAATACTTACAAAACCTTCCACTAAATCTGAGTGCTTTAGTTTTTGGTTGCCTGACTAAAAGCAAAGAGAGTCTGACATCTGAGACCTGAGTTGCTCATCATTTTATTTTTTAGTCCAAAATTTCTCATCTTCAGTCTCCAAAAATGAAGACACTGAAAATTAATGTGTACTTAAAAACAACAGCTCTTGGTGCCTTAGTTTAACCAGTGTCAAATGTAGACTAGTTGGGAATGGGAATTTCCATTCTGTGCGAAATTCTGACACTTCAGATAGAAAATGTTTGTTTGATTCAGAACAAAATGTGGAAACCTGAAAATTTCCCACAAAATGGAAATTCTGGAAAATTTTGATTTGGGACCATTGAAATTATTTTTGTTGAGAGTTCATACATTATCATATATATGTATAATGCTGTTAATATATTTTAGATAAGTGAATAGAACAATAATATTTTAATATAATATGAAATCCAGAAAGAAATGAATTGAAAGTCTTTTACCTTCTCATTGAAATTTTTTTGTTGAAATTGACATGTTCCATGAAACATTTTGATTTGGAAGACTGAACTCTTCAGCAAGAAAGCTTCTGTTTAAAACCTTGCAGTCAGCCGTAATGTGGATGTTTACCTCGCTCCAAACCTGCTGTGAGTCTTAGCATTCATCAAGTGTCTTGAGAACCTTGTATGGAAGGCTGTTATGCAAATGATTATTTTATGATGGGCATGGATGGATGAACAAATATAACAAGCTTATATGAAAACCTACAGCAATACCAAGACAAGTACTGGAAAAGGCACTGATCTTGCATATTAATTTGGACCCATCGTAAGTGTCCTGACATTTCTCCTCCTTTCTGACAGTTTTAGGTCTTTTGCTTAGCCTGCTGTGTGGACAGGTGAACACCAGAGTCATTTCTCCACAGTGTGCCCCTGTCTTGGAAGGGCTGAGTGTTTGATGAAGGCAGATGTGGCTTAAATCTACTGCTTGAGCCTGGGAGATGTGTGAATGTAAGCAGCTCTTTCAAAGGGATATGTATAATTGAGGTGTTAAAAGAACTTGATATTATTAATGACCTCTGCTGAAAAGCGCTGTTGAATTACCATCTGTTAGCTCATTACTGCCAAATCCCTTCAAGATTGGGCTGGCTGAATGTGAGGAGGCAGAACTGCAAGCATTGAAGGCTTGTGAAAATGGGGACGCTACTGTGAAATAAGCAGAAGGGTGTGAATTTTAAAAACTAACTTTCTATGTGGACACTTCTTTTATACTAAGAGAGCCTTTTTGCTATTTATCTTTATCCACAAAAAATCATTCTTAGTACAGAATGCGGGTATACGTATAGGGAGCTAGTATTGAATAACTATTCCAGACCATTACCTAGTGTGGACAAACCCTTGGGTTCTGTTTTGCTTAGGCAGGTAGTGGTAATGCTGTTGGTGTATAGTTTGCACTGTTCGTGTTACTGTTGGAGAACTTACTCCTGTTTAAAATCAAGGGAGCTCTGCTTAAATAAGGACTAATAAGGATTACAGGATTTGGTCTGGTATTTCCAGGACTATGTATGGTTGATCTGAATGAGTCTGATACTTAGGGAAATAAAACAGCACAGCGAAACTTGTGGTGTGGAGAATGGCAATGTTAATAGAAAGTGTGTGTTTGTCACTAATAGAATTCAGTATTATGCATTCCGAAGATGGCTATTTTTCCTCTTTCTTTCCCTTTTTGACCAGAGGCTTTTTGTTTGCTTCAAGTCATGCAAATAAGTAAAATTTGGCATTTGGTTCTGAGAATAGAGACTTTCATGGCCAGAAGTGAGTTCCAATGCTAGAGACCCAGGCTCGCTGTCTGGGGGGAGAAGGGAGAAATTACCTAGGGGCCTGAGCAATTTAAAAGGGCCTGGGGTTCCTGGCCTCCATCGTCATCTCCGGCAGCACAGTGGAGCAAAGGCAAGCTTCTGGAAGCAGCCGGCACTGTCCCTGAAGCTCCTGGAGATGTACAGAGGAGCCCAGTGTTACCTGTAAGCTAAGTGCTTGGATGGCCATCCAGGAGAAATTCAAATGCTGGCCAGCTGATTAGCAAAGTGCCCAGAGCACCCACAGTGGGCAGCATGTTTCTACTGGGGTGCACATTCACACATGCCTTGGTACACATAACAAAATATATTCCACACATGGATGGAAAAAATTAGAGGGAATTTGGGGGGAGTCTCATGGGAAGAGACAGAGTGGGGGAAGGGCACGGGGCAAAATAAAAGTCAGGACCTAGCGGGGTTTCACCTTATTTTCCAGGATGGGGCAAGGATAACTTACAGGTTTAAACTAGTGTAAATGATTCTCTGTAACTTGAAATCTTTAAATCATGGTTTGAGAGCTTCAGAACCTCAGCCAGAGGTTAGTGGTTACAGGAATGGGTGGGTGAAGTGGGTGAGGTTCTGTGATCTGCATTGTGCACCTGGTCATACTAGATGATCATGCCATTCCTTTCTGACCTCAGAGTCTATAAATGGGTTACTTTCAGCAAAAACCACACTATTTCCAGATTGCTTCTAGTCCCAAAAGACCAGTCACTTACCTCAGATCAACTGGTCCCTTGTTCTTCCACCAGAGACAATAGCCAGTCATATAATAAACTAACCAAATGTTTAGCTTAAAAAATAAAATGAGTTATTGAGACTAAAATATATTTGTAGGTCAGGCACAGGCTCCAATTCCGAATGGTAGCAGAGTTGTAGTAATCTATCAGTGTTCCAAAAGTGTCTCAAGGCTACTCAGAATAATTATGAGAAGACTGAGGCCCCGGGAGTTATTCCATTTTCTTAGAATCCACATAGTCCTCAGATGTAGGCTCTTTCCCTGAATCTATACTTCTAGCTTCTTATAGAAAACTAGTTGTCAGGAGAGAGAGAAAAGTTCTGATGACGTCTGATCATCACATGCAATGACTGCTTGCCTTCAAATGTAAAAGAATTAGTACTGTACCAGGGAAGTTCTTTATTTGCCTTGCACAAGGTGTCTTTCTTTTTGAGGTTATTTAGTTACAGGCGTATAAATAATGTAAATATTTGCTTTTTTGCATTATAACAGGATACAGATAAATAAAAACAGTGCATGCAGCATCCCGTTAGTTTTTATTCATATATATATTCTTATACATTTTATAATCCATTTGATCAGTAGTATTACACATGTGAATTGATCTGGTTTCTAGCTGTGAGGTTTGTCAGGTTTGATGAGAGATGGCATCAGCATCACAAACTCATCCCAATTTCTAGGAAAATATTCACTATTCAGTGAACACTTGGGGTGAATGTTTTCCAGCCTGTTGAGTTTTAGCAAGCTGTTAACTCCATTGCTTTTCAGCACATGTAGTGCATGTTTGGTTAGCAAAGTCACTTGGTATCCTGTCTGTTCCCTGGTTAGACGAGTGAAATCTCTGAAACTAGGATATGGCAAATACACCATTGTCCAGTGTAAATCTTGAACAAATAAACATGCTAAGGTCCATGAAATATTTGAGGTTTGCAAACATCTTCATGCAGTTCCTTAGCTTAATCACATGTACATCCTCATGGTTCATTTTTTATATTCTACTAGCTCTACCCTTGATACCCATCTATAACTAAGGATATGTCTTCACTGCACATTTAACCTAAGTGTTTACTTGTGTTTTTAGCACAGCATCCTACCATCCTCACAGAAACTTCCTTTCCTGGGGATGGAGGTGCTTTAAGCCTTGGTGAGCTGAACCAGCTGGAGATGTGGGTTAGAGCCAGGGCTCCATTTTTCCCTGGGCTGTGGCCTGCCCAGTTTACGGTGAGCAAATTCACTTGTAGGCTGATAGTCTTCCCATGCCCTTTCCACAATTCCCTGTGAAAGACAGATACGCTTTCCTGCAATGGACACAGGTGACGGGAGATATTCCTGGAGCAGCTCAGACCATTAAGCCCTGTGATATGCTCCTGGACAAGCGCTGGTGCAATGACAGGAGAGGCACAGAAATGTGGAAGGAGCTTTCCTGTGGGGATGCTCACCCCTTAGGCTAGGCTAATTTGAGTGTTCAGACGAAGGTTCAGTGGGACAAAGACGCAGCCTGACACCTATCTGTATGGTCACAACCTTTTTTTTTTTTTCTCATCTAACTCCTCAAACAAAACAAGATTCTACACTGAGACTTCTAAAATCCACAAAACCTGGAGGCTTTGCAACCCAATTCCTGTATTAGAAAATAACACCTGGGCCAGATTTTGCCCTGGAGAAAGCAGGAGCAATTCGGTTGATTGCAGCTGAATAATAGTCACATAGAGACGGGCTACTTGGCCCACTGTGCATAATGATAAATGTGATACAGTAACCACCTGAAACTATCTCACAGGAGCTCTACCCCCTCCCAGCCCTTCTTGCTGAGAGAATAGAGTCTTAAGGTATTTTAGCCAAAGAGACTGAATTCCAAAGGCAGATGGTAATCACATGTTCAGATATAAGCCGACTGGAGACATGAAAGAGGGAGAGAATGAATTGAGGAAGCTTAAAAATGCCTTTGTAGAGACTAAAAGTCCCAGTTTTATACCCAGTGAAGCTGCATGCATACACAATAAGACCTCCCTCTTCTTGGACGTGGAATCAGTGAAACAGCTTTTATCAGACCTTACATCTGCCGGTGCCCCAGGATATTCAAACAGTAACTAATGCCAGAAAGCCAGATATGTGGCTAAATACAGGCAGATTGTGTTTTATGTGGTTGGGTTGTTTTGCTGGAATTCTCTTAAGTGTACAAATAAACAGTTTGAATATATGGTAATTTTTTCCTTCCGTTAGCTTGAGTAAATGTATGAGACTTTTTGCTCCCTTTAGCAAGGTGCCAGGTATGTGTGAAGCATAGCATTTTGGATTATTTATAATTGCTCTTCCATGCATCAATGAGATATCTGTTCCTCCCCAAACTCTGGATGGACAAAAATACCTCAGGCAGTAAATGGACAACCATTAGATATTCTGTTGTAGCTTCTGGTTGTATTTTTAGTTTTTAGTTGTTTCTCCCAAGGTCAGGTGAAACAGACTTGGATTTCTATGACTTAGGACTATAGCAAGCATATCACTTATTTCAAATGTGTCCTCCAAAAAAGGGCTCATCATTTTCCACTATGTCCTCCAAGACCCTTAGTCACATGCTCCCACTCAGTGGTATAGTGCAGCAAAAAGACAACATGTGGAGTGCTGTAAAGAAGGAAAAGGCATCTCTGCAGTAGCAGGCCTCACAGTGCAGCTGTATTTGATCTTTTTGTGCCAGGCAGGAAGGAATTCAGCTCAGAATATTTGGGAGCCTGGAAAACAGGCACTCAAAGAGACAAGACTACAAGTGATGTGGGAAGTTTCAAGCCTATCTCCCTTCCTGACAGGGTTTGTTTCCTCTCATTCCTGTATGAAACCCCTTTGCCTAAAGGGGAGGAAATATACGTAGTAAATGTGTTGAATGTGGGGGTGCTCAGTGGAGAATATGGATCTCTACCCCACAATGTGTTTGTTTTTTATATATACATAAGCAGGCTCTGAATGAACTCTGCCCTGACAGCCAGTTTAGGAGAGGGAGAGACTTCAGGAGCAAACTCTGTTTACAGGAACACACCTATTCCACACAGGGGTCTAACAGACAGGGGCTGTGTAGCTGCAAGTGCTCAGCTTTGGCTGGTGTTGGGTTACAAATCACTTTAGTACAGACTGCAGGGGTAGTTAGCCATTGTTATCTTCCATGGATGACTAAAGGGGAGAAGAACTGTGCTGAGCTTGTCCCAACTGAGGGGTTACTCTCAGCTGAAAGGAACTTGCTGAGCCAGGGGCTCGAATGCCAGGCCCCTGTGAAAATAAGAGGTTTGGGGTCAGTTGTCCCACCCAGCAGGTGTGGACTCTCTCCAAGGGTTCTGGGATGGTTCAATTGGTTCCTCCCCACTGTTCAAAGAGACAGCTAAATAGGCTTCATTAGGAGCCCTGTGTTGAAAGTGCTGAAATGGCTTGTGGTATCCAATCTGCAGAGCGCTGAACATTACTAAGGACCTCATAGGTGACTTGTGGTAGCACTTAGGAGGTGCTCCATCCTCTCATTCCCCCACCAAAATTTTAGTTGCTAAATGGGGTGCTCCCATACGTCCCTATGCGTGGTCCTTCCTGCACCACCTCTCCTTGCAGTCGTTACCTGTTGCCCCTGAAGGGACTCGTGCAGAGTCTCAGCAGAAGGTGACTGATGGTTGGCCGGTGAATGAGCAGCCAGTCCGAGCAAGTGCTCATACAGCAGAGCAAGTAAGGTGCCTTCTTCCTCAGGTAGGAGGTGAACTTGCTTCTGAACCCGGGGGTCCTCTCTGGCTAAGGAGAACCACTGGAAGTGGGGTTTGGTGAGGGAGCAAAACTGGGGTGGGGGGCTCGAGCTGGTTCAGTGTTGTATTGTTGAAAAGGAGGCTGTAGATGTCGAACCCTGCCCTGGATGCTGCTGGCTCCCCCTGGCAGAAGGGTTACATGTAGGGTTTCTGAGGTGGTGGGTGGGAATGTCAGGGAAAGGGACAGTTTTAGCATATTGCCCTGTGGTCACGAGGCCTGGGATTGCAAGTCATTAAGGCGGAATGACTGCCAAACAATGGAACATGTCTTAGATCAGGGGTTCTCAACCTTTTTTCTGTGAGCCATCTCCTCCCCTTCCCCCAGAAGGCTATACAAACCCCATGGCCCATCTGTGTCACAACGACTCCCTTTTTTCTGCATATAAAAGCCAGGGGCAGTGTTAGGGGGTAGCAAGCAGTACAGCTGCCTGGGGTACAATGCCACAAGTGGTCCAGAGAAACCAAGTTGCTCAGGCTTCAGAGTTAGCCCCATGGGGTGAGGCTCAGGCTTCAGCCCCAGACTCCAGGGAGTCTAATGCTGCCCCTGCTCTCTGCTTTATTTTGGTGGGGCCCCTGAATCCTGCTTGCAGTGCACCAGGGAGCCCCAGACCTCGGGGTCAGAACCACTGTCTTAGATGACCTGGTCTGACAGATTGGAGTGTGTGGGAAAGAGTCTGAGGCAAAAGGAAGACCTCATACCTTGACCTTGAGCAGAGTAGGAGAAAGGCCGCTGAGCGAGATGGTAATTGGGCTCAGGCTCATGCACCAGCAAGGAGGGGCTTTGAGGAAAAAGAGAAGAGGGAGCAGTCTGGGGGCAGGCAACATGCTTTCTGGAAGGAAACCAGAGACAAGGCTGGGACCCAAGTGCTCCTGGGCTTCCTACAATAATGCTATTTGCATCTCTTCTTTCCCAGTTACTCCAGGGGGAAGCCCATCTAACTTAGCTAGCAGTAAAGTATAAGACTAGATGAGACTAAATATGTATGCTGGCTGTTTTGAAATTACTTTCTCTAATGCTTTGTTCCATTTGCTAATAAATGTTTGTCACAGGCTCCTAAAAGTGGAAGAGACAGGTGTCCAGTTGGACCTGCCCAGTTACAGGTTGTTGCATAGCTGGGTGTTGTTTCTAGATCATAGTTACATCAGAAAGAGGTCAGAAATATAGTCCACCTTGTAACCATACGTGTTTTTGTTAATAGAACTTACCTCTACCCCAACTATTGCTTCTCATTATTTCAAGTATTCCTGGACTAGAGAGGGCTATTGGCTGGGAGTAGTGTGCGTGGTGTGTGAACTGGAAGTTGACAAGGCAGTTAGGAAAATTCTGGAGGGGAGAAAAAAATAAAATAGCTCATGCATTTTATATCATTTCTGTATTTTTTCAGTTTTTCCCCTTAAATTGGATTAGACCTTGCTGCTGCTAATACTTGTGCATATACTTAGCTCTAAACACTAGAGTAGTCCCATTAACTACAGAAGGACTACTCATGCACCTAAAGTTAATATGTTTAAGTATTGGGAGAAATGGGGCTCTGGACATGAGAACGATGAGCTAGCTCTCAGAATTATTTGCTTTTTGCTTCACTCTTTGGCTTGGTCTCCTCCTCGCTCTGAGTTCGCTGGGTAGGAAAATAGCATGAAATTAGCTGATTGCATGACAATCCTCTGTTAATGCTTTTGAAAGCCAATAAATGTGAAAATTATCTTCAGAAAGTCATTGAAATACCATAAAATGGAAATTCAGTATTTCTACACTTATTGTCTGTCTCTTTTGACTCTGTGTATCCTAAATAGGCATTGATCTCCTAGTTGCCTGAAAAGAAAAGAAATTAAGTACGTGGAAGACAAAAACATTTCTAGATGTGTTTCTTTTTATAGCTCATTTCTCACTCCACCTCCAGACATTAATACTTCTGAGCTAATTAATTAAAAATTATCAAAGCATAATAGAAAACAGTTGCAAAAGCATTTTTCTGTATGTTCTTATCTTCTTTATACAAAACTTCCCTAAATCTAAATAAAAACCATTTTTAGATCAGCAAAACAAATGACAAATCCAAAAGCGATGGTAATAGAAATATTTTCCAGGAGATTTTAATCTTGCATCTTTCCCTCTATCTCTCTGACTCAGTCCTCATTTGTTTCTACACAGAAATTAACTCTTCATAAACCAGCAAACTTTCCGTTAAAGATCAGTAAATTCCTTCTCTAATTATCAGTACCAAGTGCCACTCACGTTCAAGAAATTGGTGGGGTTATTAATTTTTATTCTTTTAATAGTTTTGGAAATAACCATTTCATAAAAGCAATAATGTATTTAAGGGTGTGCAAATGCCTTTTTCAGTGGCACTAATCATTCAACTGAAACATGATTGTATAGAAAACTAGGGGGCTGTGCCCCCTGCTTGCTATGCTCATCAACCAGAGAGCCTGTTAATCTTGCACTGAGCCCAGCCGAGTTCTCCATGGCCCCAAGTCACTCTCACCCTTCTCTGCACCCCTGGATGGCCCCTCTATCTGAATCCTCTCATCCTATCTTGCCTGCTCTCACCCTTGAATTGCCAGCCAGCCTCCCTCCCCCGCAGCCTTCCTGCTCCTGCCTCACCTGCCAATAAAATTGTTCATGTGCAGAGTTTAGAGCCTCTCCTGGCAGCTAGCATGGGGCTACTGAGAAGTGACCTATCAGGAAGGGCTGTGCTCTGTGGGCTTGTGGGCCTCACGTGTAAACGAAAACCAAACGCAGTCAGTAAAATGGGGCCCAACTCCAAATGATTCCCTTCATTCCAGGTGTTCCTGGGCACCTGGCTCGCTAGCGAGGGGCAGGGGCTGAGTTACGTCCGAGTGACCAGGTAAAGAGAGAATTACCCACTCTCTGCGCCTGGTTATTGCCCGACTTTGCAGGGTGACTGCGCTCCAGATGTGCCCTTCCAGTTGGAAAGGGAGCTCCTGCCGCAAGGCTGGGACATGCTCTGTGCAGACAGGGCACATAGAACCATGGGGGAGCCCTCAGTTTTACATGCTTGTGCCCTAATTAGAACCAGATTTGGGTCACGTGGGAAGAGCCTGGTGGAGTAATCTGGGCCACCAGTCCTTATCCCAGAGCTCCAAGGTCAACAGCCCATCCCCCACCTCCATTCCTACATCCACCATCAACCCTAACCTTTCCCTCTCCCCACTCCACATTGCCTATCTCTACCCCCATGTCCTTGCTCCATTCCTACACCCCCATCCTTTCTTAACCCCTCCCCTCCACACCCCCACACTACCCATCCCTCTGCTTCCATTCCTGTATCTTCCTCACCCCACCAACTCCCCTTACCGCACCACCCATCCCCACATACACCCTATCCCCCTCCCTTCCTCCCTACCCACACCTTACCCCCTCCCAGAGGAGTAGTGAGGGGGGGCAGGGAAGGGCAGTTGCCCCCAGGAGCCATGCTAGGGGGGCGCCAATTTAGTCCCCCTCTACTCCCCCTGTCATCCCTCGGCTCGCCTGCTCCTCCTCGCCCCCTGCCACAGGCTGGAGCCTCCTCCCTGCGTCTCCAGCCAGACCCTCCTCCACCTCTGCCGGTGGGTTAGTGCATTCGGGGGCCTGGCCCCAAACTGGAAGGGTCAGGGGAAGCCATAGTAAAGCTTCCCCCTTCCTCCCAGGGTTGGGCTCAGCCAGGCACCAGGTTTGGGGCCCCATCGCACGGTGGCGATGGGGGGCTCAAATTTTGCCTTTTCCCCCAGGCCCATAGCACCCTCACTACGCCTCTGCCCCTAGGGTTACCAGGTAGTCTTAAAAAAAAATACCGGACACACTTCATGGGTGGGGAAGGGACCGGCTGGGAGGGGAGCGGGGCTGGCCAGGAGGTGGGGGGCTGGGATCAGAGCTGGGGGTCAGGGGCTGGCCGGAGGAGATCGGGGGCGGCTGATGGGAAACAGAGCTGATCGGTGGGGAGGGCAGGGTGGGGCTGGCTGGGAGAGAGTGGGAGAGGAGGGGAGAACTGGCTGCCGGAAGCAGGGCTGGCGGCGGGTGCAGTGGGACTGGCTGGGGAAGATCGGGAGGAGAAGTGGGGGAGAACCGGCCAGCCGGCCAGGAGGGGATGAGGGGGAGGAGTGTATCAGCCAGTGGGGAGCGGGACTGACCCGGGCAGTGCACATCCCAGGGCACTCCGGCCCCCCGCACGGTCCAGGCGAAGTGCGAGTCAGTCCAGCTGTGGCTCCACCATGTGCTTGACCAGCACACAGGAGCATGGACCGGGCTGCCCCTCCTCACACGCAGCCAGGGCTCCCAGCGCCGATTGCGCCCCGCCTCCCAGCCACTCCCCCTGCCAGGCTTCCGGGTGCCCGGTTGGAAAACCAGAAAATACCGGACATTGCACGTGTCCGGTATTTTCTGTGTTTTTTTTTTACTGGACAGAGCCCCAAAAAACCGGACTGTCCAGTAGAAAACCGGACACCTGGCAACCCTATCGCCCCTTCCCACAAATTCATCAAGCTGCATGCTCCTTCCCCTGCAGGAGCACCACCATGCTGGGCAGTACAGTCCTGGCCATTGCAGCCCACTCTCAGCCCAGCTTTTCCACATGGGCCTGTTGGGGCAGCTTTGCTCCATAGTGAGCCCAGGGAGCCTGGAGCATGGAGTGGTCACTCTGGAGAGCCGGGGAAGCAGTTGGGGTGCAGCATAATCACACTGTCCCCAAAGGACTGGGTGTGTGGTATGGCCAAGACCTGCCCAGCTCATGGTGGGCCTGGGAGAGCACTCCTGAGCCAGAGGCCTGGCCCTAGGTCAGTCGCATGGTCAGGGTTTCGGGGGCGGGGCCACTGGGAAGCGGGGAGGATGTGTGGCTGAAGGTGGGGAGGAGGGGAGTGAGAGAGATTTTTTAGTTCTGTTCAGCTATATAATCTTGCAGATAAAGAGCCAGGCTTACCTTGGGACAATAAAATAAATTATGTCCTGAAGACCATTTGTTATCCTGCATTTATGACAGATGGGAATTGTATGGCACAACAAATCTATCTTAAAAATTCATGTGTGTAATAAAGTATCAAAAAAGTTCTCTTGTATTTATATCAAAGCAACATTTTAGTACACTTATATAATTCCTTCAGCACTTGCCTCTCCCAGACTCCTTTTGTTCCCTCATAGTTATCTAAAATGAATAGAAAGTTCTCAGACCTGCTAAAGATGATTTAGTGATGTAGACAATTGCAATGCATTTTCAAACCTGTAGAAAGAACTCTGAAAAACTGATCTCTGTTCAGAAAGGAGCAAATGCCTTGATTGAAAAATATCATACCTTTAGCTATTTATAAAAGATATTTCAATGAAAAGGATAACTGTAAAAGTATCATTATTTGTCTTTTCTATTTACAACTGACTGATTCTGATTTCATGGTGTTGGACCATAATACAGAACATAGGAGCTTAGAACGTAGAATTTGAATTTTGTTTGAAAATCTCTGCTGCTTGTCGTTCTGGGTGATAGGCTTCTCCTGTGGTTAGAGTAAAGGAGGATACAGCACAGTAATTCCTCTTCTCTAGCTGGAGAGAGGAGAGAGTTTACCTTCCTCGTTCCCTGTCTTGGGGGTAGACTGATCTAGGGCTCACCTTTGGGGAAGTGAAAGCTCGTCAGGTAAAAACATCCACTTGTAGAATCATAGAACACTAGAACTGGAAAGGAGCTGAAGAGGTTATCGAGTCCAGTCCCCTGCCCTCGTGGCAGGACCCAGCACCATGTAGATCAGGGCTGGGCAAAATACAGCCCGCGGACTGGATCCGGCCCACCAAGCCACCAGATCCAGCCCACGGATGCAGCAGGGAAACCCAGGCAGGCTCCCTGCTTGCCTCACCCCACCAGCATACCTCCCAGAAAAGCGGCTGCCACAGCCATTTATCTTTCACAACTGTGAGCCTGGAAGGGAGGTCAGGGGGGAAGGCTTCATGATCGGCCCTCGCCCTCAGCACAGTCCCGTTGGTTGGCTTCTGGCCAATGGGAGCTCCTGTTTGAAAAGTACCCCCCCCTTCCCTTCCAGCTTGTAGTTATTCATACACACATGGCCCTTGCAGCCTGTGCAGGGGTGGGGCAAGCAGGGAGGCTGCCTCAGAAACATGCTGGGCTGCTGGCCGGGAGTCACCCACTTCACCTCTCCCCTCCCCCCTCCCCCCCCGGCAACAATCAGCAATGTAGATTTTTTTTCTAGTCAGGTCGAAATAATGAAAATGAGAGCGGGTCAAAATTTCTTCAAGTGTTTTTAACAAACTCCCTTTCCCTGAAACTACTTTTTTTTTAAATGTTCATTTCTATCTAAATCTTCTAGCTTTGTGATGGAAAAATGGAAAAACTTGCTTCTAAAACCCCAAAAAGCCCATGATGGAAACCCAAAATGTTTCAGTTGCTGACATTTCACAAAAGAACATTACCAGATGCTCTGTCTAGCTTTAGTGATAATATTTGTAGAAAAGGGAGAGGGTATATAGAAGTATGACACACAGGAGTGTCTGTGATTCCAGTCCTCAATCACATGATGTCAGTCAGGGTTACAAAAGTTATACTTCTGTTGCACAGCAAGGATCACTATCCACCTGCTGGGGCAAATCGAACAGTGCTGAGAGGTAGGATGAAGTTCTACACCTTGACACATTGACTAGCTGGTTTTGAGTTCAGGAGTTCTGGCTCATCTTTAAGAAGGACCAACTCTGTTCTCTCACCCAATCTTTTAAACTTTGAATTTTAGAAAAAGTTGGGGCTACCAGATACAGAAATGCCAAAATATTGTGATTGTTCTTTTATGTTTCCAATCCACATGAAATGAAGGAAATAAAAATCTAGCCATAAAATCTCTTCCTTTCTCTAATTGGATTTCTAGCCCACCTGGTTTGGCTAACATCTCCAAAAGTCTGGACTACTGTCCAAACTGAATTTCTACCACTTCATAGGAGCACTTCATAGGGGACTGGACTCGATTACCTCTCAAGGTCCCTTCCAGTTGTAGTATTCTATGATTCTATGATTCATTCATGACTACTATGCCTTTGGCACAAGTAAATTATTCTAGCCATTTATACTGCTGATTAACTGCTCTGTCAGTAAGCAAATTTCACCTGTTATCTATACATTCCCACTTCTTATGTTCATATCTTTTCTGTGGGCCTGTGGGCCTTGACTTGAGTTGTTTTCACAATGGACCATTAAAATGCCTTTTGGTTTAAATAAGTAACATCATTTGAGTTCACACCTGTACATTACATTGAGAAACCTAGTATATGTGGCATATCCAATACAACAAAATTGGTACTGGGAGAAATTGTTACTGTTTAAAAAAAAATCCTGATAGAGAAAAAAGCTAAATCCTTAAAGGATGATTTATTAAAGTTCAGAGGGTATCAATCTGGGTCTCAAAAGTTTGCTTCTTTTTACTAATGTAATAGTTTGCTCACCCACCTCAAACAACATGTGGGAGGAGCATCAATGGTCACATGCTCCTACCTAAAATGCAGGGGAGGGGGAGCAAGGGGTCAGTGGCAGAACCAGAAGGCAAGAGGCGGGGCTAGAGAATTTCCTCTTCCAGTTTTGGCCATGCTTCCTGTCTTAGACACTTCCCCATGTGGCTGCACTTTCCCATGCAGTTGCTGTGCTGCATTGGACACCATCC
This sequence comes from Rafetus swinhoei, assembly GCA_019425775.1. Classification (NCBI taxonomy): domain Eukaryota; kingdom Metazoa; phylum Chordata; order Testudines; family Trionychidae; genus Rafetus; species Rafetus swinhoei. Next base: position 152,317,732 of record CM033424.1, read on the forward strand.
CAGGCAGGCAGCTTGGCTGGATGTTGTCTAGGAGAGTGCACAGTGAAAGGACAGAGCACCCCTGACCCTGGCCAGGTAACATGCCATAAGGAGGGGATGAAATGGGGGGAGGTCTAGGTTGGATATTAGGTAAAACTATTTCACGAGAAGTGTGGTGAAGCACTGGAATGGGTTACCTAAAGAGGTGATTCGATCTCCATTCCCAGAGCTCTTTTAAGGTCAGGCTTGACAAAGTCTTGGCTGGAATGATTTAGTTGGGATTGGTCCTGCTTTGAGCAGTGGGTTGGACTAGATGTTCTCTTTAGGCCACTTCCAACCCTAATATTCTATAATGGGGAGAGTGTTAGGGGCCCTGGATTGGGGTGGGAACAAGTCACATGGGGAGATTACTCCCCCCCCCTCCATCTGGTACCCCTTTATATTCCTCCCACTAGTCATCCCTGGTTACACTACGAAAGGTTCCGCAGAAATTGGAAAAATGTGCACAAGATCAATAAAGTTGTCATCTTTTTTTCACATCCTGTCTTCACTTACAAGGCAGTAGTTGTATCTGATTTAGTCTGGGCAGCTCTTCCATATTTGCTGTGACATTTCTCTGTGCCTATTTTCTCTTAAAGCCAATCACATTCTTGGGCCACCTTCACAGATTATGTTTAAAGTGGTGTAAGATTTTGTGTACGATTTATGTGCTAAGGGACCAAAACAGAGATGGCTAGTGGGAAAGACAAACTAACAGGAAGGTATACGAAGTTGTACATTGTGTTCTATGCTGCCTCACCGGGCCAGTTTAAATGTTTGCTCCAAGTTGTGGTCCAGAAACGGTATTGCAACAGGGCTTCAGAAATGCCTTACTTGTCTTAGGGGTTGCACCAGGTCCTGGATCTCCTGAATGAGGAAAATGTAAATTTTCCCCTCATCCTTCCTTGGAATATACAGCATGAAGCAGAGCCATGTTCTATGACTTAAATCTTTCACTATTTGAGGGGATGGCAATTAAGGAAATAAGTCTTCAATTATAACTAATAAATCTAGATCTCTTAGACTTTGTAAAAATAGATATACATGTTTGTAGTTCTCTTTGTAGATGGTTACTGTCATTTGTCAATGAAATTGTCATTTGAGAAAGGGGGACATTTTAAATCAGGTCTGGCTGCCTCTTGAACAATTTAGCGGGAATGGAAGAGCATAATCCTTTACCCCAATGCTGCCAGAGTACCACACCAGTTTCTTTGAAGAGATGGTAAGTTAAGTCTTCTAGACTGGAATGAATGAAGTTACTAATCTGTTTACATGTGAATAGTAATAGAGATGTAGCCGTGTTAGTCTGGTTTTGCTGAAACAAAAGACAGGATTATGCAGCACTTTAAAGACTAACAGGATGGTTTATTAGGTGATGAGCTTTCGTGGGCCAGACCCACTTCCTCAGATCAAATTGTGGAAGAAAATTGGCATGACCATATATACCAAAGAGATACAATCAAAAAAAGTGAACACACATAAAATTGACAAATCAGATTTTAGAACAGAAGGGGTGTGGGAGGGGGAGGTTAGTGTCTATGAGATAATGATATTAGGGGTGATAATTGGGAATAATCTTACCCATTACAAAGATAGTTCCCCCAACAAATTTGGACATATCACTGATTCAGGAGAAGTATTCCCAGGCATTTGATTTGAGCTACCACTCAATCAGTACTTTAGTGCCTCCTTCAGTTTTGCAGAATGTAAGATTTCTTCTAAAATTCTGTGACTTGTGCTCCAGAGTATGAGGGTAATACACATAACTTTTAAAAAATATATATTATTTAAATATCTAATCTTTATTGCTTCAAAGAAAAACATGCTGACTGGAAACAGATGTGATGCCTTGCTGCTGAGTTTCCAGATGGAAACCTTTAAAGGATGTGCTATGAAAGGGTGAATTGTCTTCATTTGGTTTTAGTGACACCAGTAAATCATACATGGTACCATGAATACAGAGCACCTGGGATTCCTTTATACTTGTGACCTTGTTCTGATATTTTATAACAGCCAGCCCATTCCTATATTATTTGTCAATCTGTATTATCTACTGGATACTAGAGACTCTTAAATTCTGTATTAGTTCATATTATAACCAAATAACAGAATGTGCGGGGGGAGGGGAGGGTTGCGTGCGCGCGGGTGCGCGCACACACACACACAAATTATTTAAGCACACAGGAATTGCCTTATTGGATTAGATTCCAGTTCAGTAGCCTGTCTCTGACAGGGGCTGGTGTCCTATACTTCAAAGGAAGGTGTAAAAACCTCACTGCAGGCAGAGGTGGAATAATCTGTGCCCCTCCCCACATCCTTAATTCCTAACAGAGACAGATTTAAACCATGAAGCATAGAGCCCTGAAGCATTTATTCTTACCTGCTATCACAGCTCTTTTATAGAAATCACCTTGATGTTACTTGCTGTGGAAAAGCTACAGCAAAAACCTTCCAACAAAATCACGATTCACTCAGTCATTCAAGCTCTCTCTGCCAAAAATTAGTGGAATCTGCTTCATAAATTGCATGGCATAAATTTAAAATGAAAGTTAAAAGGATTTGGAATAAATGTAACTAGTTATGTCCTCAAATGAAAATTAACCAAATGCAATACCTTCTTTTTATACAATCAACAAACATTTGGGGCATCTTCTGGCCAAATTAAGAAATTATAATTGCTTATCTTCAGTTCTGCTGGAAAGAAGGTGCAAGTTGCTCTTTTCTCCCAGCACTGAAACAGTCTCCTCAATTTTTTTTCAGTGACGATATGTGCACACAACTTCTACTGATGTTTCAAGGGGTATTTATATGTAACAGCAAAATTTAGCACTTGTGAGCATTAGCACTTCTATATGTGAAATGAATAGAACAGGTCATATTTTTCTCTATCTCCAAACCCCCTCGCCCCCCCTCGCCCCCCCAAATCCCACCAATCAGAACTAGTTCAGGTTCATGAACATCATTCCTTTTAATAGTATTATTGAGCCCTTCCATGGCCCTCCTTTCCTTTTGGAGATCACTATTTTACAAAGATCAGGGTAATCCTTATGTCCACTTAAGATAGGCAAAAGTTAAGTCGCACAGAATCTTGTGGTGTTTTCTCCCCAGGTCATATAGTGGCAGCCTGGGAGGGGAACCCAGGTTTTCCAATTGCTAGTTCAAAGCACTGTCCAGCACAGTTGCTTTAAGGAGCAGGGCTTAGCACAGGAGTGGGGAACCTAAATCCTATGAGACTGGAGCGCCAGTGCAGGTTCCCTGATGCTGGGGGTGGTGGAGTCCCAAGCCTCATAGGTTGGAGTCAGGCAAGCCAGGGCCCAATCCAATCCATGGGCTCTGCCTGGTGGCGGGGAGGAAGTGGCTGTGTGCATTGCTGCTCCCCCTTCCCTTCTCCTTGGCTGCGGAAACGACAGTGCAGCAAAGTGCTGCCTGGAGGCTTTTCCTCCACCACTTTGGACACAGTCATGGCCAATAGGAGAGCAGGGTGTGATGCCTGGGAGCGGTGGGAGAGACAGAGCCATGTGTGTCCCTGGGGAGCTGTGCCTGGTAAGCATCCCCCACAGGGCCGTCCTTAGGATTTATGGTGCCCTAGGCGGGATTATTAAACTGGTGCCCCTATGCCTGACTTCCTCTTCCACCCTCCCCTTCCCTTCCCAGAGACCCCAGCAGCCAATCCCCTCCCTCAGACTGTGCTGCAGGCAGCGCATTCGGCCCTCTCTAGGATCCAGCCCTGCTGTTACATGTGTAACCCTTCTGCCGGGTAGGCCTGGCAACAACCAGGGCTGGGTTCAATATCTAGGGCTATGTCTACATTGGCGGGTTACTGCGCAAGAACGGCTGTTCTTCCGGAAAGCGTCCACACTGCCCACCCATCTAGACTTCTTGTGCAAGAAGATGTACAGGACGGCATGGTAAGAGAAGGCTTCTTGCGCAAGAACTATGCTCTTTTTTAACAGCCCTTTGCACAGGAGCTCTTGCTCAAGAGAGCAGTGTGGACGCTCGGCAGGGATTTCTTGCGCAAGAAAGCCTTATGCCTAAAAAGGTCATCAGAGCTTTCTTGCGCAAGAGAGCGTCCACACAGCCATTGATGCTCTTGCTCAAAAGCACAGCTTGCACATGGCAGTGTGGATGTTTTCTTGCGCAAGAGTTCTTGCATAAGAACCCGCCAGTGTAGACATAGCCTAGGGGTCCATCTCACACAGAACTGGCTTGAGCCCCCACCCAGTAGCCTGGGAAATTCACATACCCCTGGGCACCTCTGCGAGGCAATGCTTCCCCACTCGCAAGCACAGAGTCTGAGTGAAGAAAAGAAACTTTTAATGAAAGAGAGAGAAGTCACGTGGCATTATCTTGGAAAATACCACAAACAGAGTTCACTTACCCAAACTTTCTCCGTACCCCACTTCAGATGCCCCACTTACAGCTCTGTCCAGTCAGTGCAGACCCTGACACATCATCCAGATGACTCCCCTCTTTGAGCCTGAGGCTAGGCCACCTTTGTGCTACGTCTACACTGGCAGCTTCTTGCGCAAGAACTCTTTTGTGGAAGAGTTCTTGTGCAAAAACTCTTCCAGAAGAGAGAGTCTACACTGCCATGTGCTTTTGTGCAAGAGATGTGCTTTTGTGCAAGAGCATCCATGCCAGTGTAGACGCTCTCTTGCGCAAGAAAGCTCTGATGGCCATTTTAACCATAGGGGCTTCTTGCGCAAGAAATTCATGTTGCCTGTTTACACTGACCTCTTCTGGAAGAGCTCTTGCACAAGAGGGCTTCTTTCTCATGGGGAGAGGAATAACTCTTCCAGAAGAAGCCCTGTTTTCCAACGCAGTACTGTAAATTTACTTCTGGAAGAACGCTCGTGCAGTGTAGACAGCCGGCAAGTTTTTGCGGAAGAACAGCTGTTCTTGCGCGAGAAGCTGCCAGTGTAGACGTAGCTCTGTAGTCCACTGGTCGCTCCTGCCAGCTGGTCATTCCCACCAGCCGCTCCAATGGGTCTGGCTCCCGGCCAAACCAGTGATTTCAGCTCTTGGTGATTTCAACTCTTTAGCCATCACCTAGGCTGGCCAAAGATTCCAGCTTCCACTGGACTAGCAAAAAGACTCCTCATGAAGTCTGCTTTAGGTCTGTCCTTAAAACCAGGGGGAAAGGAGCAAGTTGAGGCAGTCTTTCAGCTCCCACCTGGCAGGCATGAAGCAGGCTAACTCAGCCCTCAAGCCCTCCCCCCCAACTCAGTTCACTCAACTCTGGCAGGGAGGAGGCTTGTTCCTCTGAGACCTCTTACAATGATGGTGTCTCTCCTGCAAGCACTGGTGTCATATTTTACAGTTCCCACATTTAGGGGTAGCATGATTTGTGACCCCCCACAACAGCCCCAAATTAGTTACAATACATCACATTCCATTCCAACACTGATCCTCCATCAGCCCTGGCTGAATTGGATTTACATAGCCACACCTCGGATTCCTTCCCCCTCCTGGCATGAGCTGTATTTACATATCAACAGTTAACAGTTAATTATCTTGCAGAGCTAAACAATTGGAGTGAGCATACCCACCCCCCAGGGCAGCTCTCCTTTTAGCTGGCTGATAGCAAGCAGTAGTTTAGTCCCTGCTTACACATGCTCCACTGCTTCCGTCCGTCCTGGCAGAGTGGTGCCCCAGAAATACTGGTGCCTTAGGCAACTGCCTATTCTGCCAATGCCTAAGGATGGCCCTGATCCCCCATCGCCAAGACCCCACACCTGCACTCTGCTCCTGCACCTACCTCCTGCCCAGTCCTCCCATCCCCAGCCTGCTCCTGCACCCTGCCACCCTCCCAGACCTCCCCCAACCCACTCCTGCACCCTGCCTCCTGCCTAGAACCCACACCCCGAGCCCGCTTTCCAGCAGACCCTTCACGCACACTGAACCCTTTATTTTTGGCCCCAACCCAGAGCCTAGGTGGCCCACAAAATCTATTAGCTCAGTCTCCCCACGTGTGCCAGGGAAATGGGGTGTGTGTCTTTCTTAGGGTGACCACGGTTTCCCTATGCTGAATACAAGATACCAAAGGGGGAGCTGCTGATGCTTGGGCTTCAGCCCCACAGCGGAGTGGGGGGAGCTGCCAGCACTCAGAGCTTCAGCCTCACAGTGGAGGCGGCAGCAGGAGAGGAGCCACCAGCACTTGGGGTTTCAGCCCCACAGTGTGTGTGTGGGGAGCCGCTGGTGCTCGAAGCTTCAGCCCCACAGAGGAGGCAGGGGTGAGGGAAGAACCACCAGCACTTAGGGCTCCAGAGGCTGAAGCTCCAAGTGTTGGCGGCTCCCCACCCACCCTGCCCTGCTGCAGGGATGAGATTCAGCCCTGCAGCATGCAGGGAGTGGAGCCGCTGACACGCAGGGCTTTAGCCCTGCAGTGGGGAAGAGGAGTCGCTGGTGCCTGGGGCTTCAGCAGCTGAACCCCTGAGTGCTGGTAGCTCGTCTCCTCCTGCGCCCTCTCCAGTGCAGGAGAAATCTGGGATAATGTGCCTGTTTTTTTTAAAAAGTCAGGATACCGGGAGGAGATCCTAAATAAAGGACTGTCCTGGTAAAAATGGGACGGATGGTCATCCTAGTCTTTCTGAGTCTCGGGGGCAGGGCCTTCACACTTTTTTGTGTGGATTCTGAGTTTTCTGTGGGTCAGTGGCCCCCAACCCAAAAAGGGTTCCCTACCCCTGGTTTAGCTGAATAATTGTTTGAGGGTGAATTCAAAAAAGGAATAATTCTTACAAGGTTGTAGTGGAATCACTGGACACCCTTTAGAATGATACTTAAAATAGATGTTCAGCAATTGTTTGGGTTTTTTCCATTGGAAAATGCTGATTCATTGAAACTTTTTCACTGAAATGTACCAGTATAGACAAAAATTTAACTCAGGCCCAAGGTGGAATTTCTGGTCAGTGTGAGTGAACCCAGAATTTCCAATAGCCCAGGAGTCAAAGCACTCACCTGTGATGTAGAAGACACCCAGGTTCAAGTTTCTGTTTCAGATCAGGATGAACAGGGACCTGAACCTGGCTTTCTCCCCTATGCCTACTGAATTCCCTAACTTGGCTATTCTGGTGCGATGCTCTCGTCTTTCATGCAAAAGTTCAAAAGGTCTGATTTTTTAAATATGCAAAATGAAAACAAATGTTGAAACCTCAATATTTTTTTGTGTTAAACAAACAATTCTTTGTTTTGGGCCAGCCCTAGTAGGTGGGCCTGTGATGTGAGAATACACATGGGTCACTTGCATGTGTAGCCCAAGCATTGCCCTTATAGTTTATTTTGGGAAACACTGAACACAAAATCAGTCATGCTCCTAGACAAGAGAGCAAAGTTGAGTGTGTGGGTTCTGCAATGCAGCCATCTGGGCCAGCTTGTGGCCATCTGTACATTTTAATGTACCTGGGAGCCAACTGCCTTTCTAAACTTAATGATGACTTTCCCTAATTAAGGAATTATTAGACAGAATTCTGTAATGCTATTAGAGATCCATGGTGATTATAAGCCTATGTAGAAAAGTGTTTCATTGATGGTTTTTTAATTCTCCGTGTGTCAAAGCTTTGTAAAGTGAGCCATGTAAATGCATAGCTGACAATTACAAAATGCAACAACTCACCACAATCAAAAAGTTTTGTAAGTGGAAAAACAAATTAGAAGAATAACTGACAAATGTAAACATACATAGCACAAACACCCTTAGGATAAATTCTGTTCAGTTAAATGTTTTGTAATGCCATTGAATTTAATGGGAGTTTTTATCTGAGAGCAGAATTTGACTTCCTTTCTGTGTCTGATTCACTAATACACATTTATTCAGATAACTCATTCTGTGAAGGCTGTGTACATATTCAATTTATCTTGCCAAAGATAAATTTACTGCCAAGTCCAAATAAATATGAAAAGGCTGCCATCTCTGTCTGTATGAATCCCAATAATTTAATATGTTTCAGGATATTTATTGAAAAAGGTGAGAGAAGGCATTTTATCTTAATCGGGTATAGGGATGAAGTCTTGGAATAGTGACTATTTCAGAAGACTAGATATGAAAAATTGTAATATTTGTGAGAATTTAAATGAAAACTGTCTTAATTATATAGAGTGCCTTTCATTTACAAGATCATACCAAGTGTTAATAATGTGAGTAATGGTACAAATAAAATGCATAGAAATCACTCTGCCAGCCAATGACATGTGGTCAGCATGTGGATGAGAGGTGAAAACTATGCCACAGCAATACTACTCAATGGTATAGAACTGACAGAAAGACTGCCATATCCATGAAGCTGCAGTGGGAATTTAGCTAGGCAGAACGTTGCTATAGGAAAAAAAGGAATTTGGCCAGAAAAATAGAGTTAATACCATTGCTCCTATGAAAAGTTTGCGGAATCTTTGAATACGAGTGATCAGAAACTCAGTCATACATCTCAACAAAAGCCATCACTGTCAACATCACAGTGCCCTCTAGCATCAAAATGGGGCATTGCTGCAGACTCGGTCAGACAGGAGAGATCTACCACCTGTATTACCAATTCATTGAAGTACCTGGTTTTCCCTAAAATCTCACATACTGGCCTTGTTTACTGTGTATTTATCTTCCTTCTTGTCCTTTCCGTACTTCCCACATTGTTCAGTTCTCTCTCCACAGCCCTATGCTGTCTACTTGTTTGCTTCTGCTCCTTCACTCTGACTCATCACCATTTCTTTTGCTCTTCAGCTACCCTTCCCAATTCCCCTGCCCTTTGTCCCATGTTACTAGATGTTTTTCCATCTCTCTCCTAGCTATTCAGGATCATCAATCCCCATCTCTTATCCAGTTACTTCCCATCACTGCTCCACTGAATTATAAAATAAAATCAAGATAAGAAGGAGTCAGATAATTTGGTTGCAATAGTACTAAAATCTTCCATCACTATTAATCTTTCTTGGGGACAAACATTGTTTGAATGAGGTGGGGAAAGTGGTCTCCAGAGGCTATTTATATGGTGGAAATTGGAGCTAATGAACAAGAAGTCATTAATCAATGTGCAATTGCAAGCATGAAGTCTTCCTAAGGCCAAATTCTCATCTTGACTACATCAAAGCTCCTCTTTTTCCCCTCCCAAAATCTGATAATCACAGAATTGAGGCTGTAACCTACACTGTGTACATAAATAACATTTTCAGTTGCGCTAAGTGCTTCAATTTTACTTGAGGAAAAGATTCTGTTTCTTTATACATCCTGGCTTTCAGGTCAATAAGTCAAAACCATTGCTAGTTTAAAATGCCATTCCAGTACTGTTCTACCCCCTTATGCCACCAATAATGAAATTTGTTAATTGTCCTTAACTGAATTTATGGCTCAATTTTGCAAGGTGCTGAACACCCAGAAGTTTATTAACTTCAGTCAATCGGAGTAAATTTACTTCAGTACTCATCAACTACGAGATTGGGACCTTCACAATTCACTCATTGAAAATGTAGCCTGTAGTGTTAATAAGGAATTGTATCATTTTGGGAAAAAATAACCTGAAGTTTTCAAGGCTCTGATTTACTAAAATAATTCCATTGTCATAGAATAATAAAATAAGCTGCCTTTGCTTCAGAATAGAAACAATAGCACCAGGAGTTTATAGAAAGCTTGTTCTAAACTTGATTGATTATACTTATTATATGTATGATTTGCTGCATGCAGTTGGGACTCATGAGTTATTCTGTTCTGCCTATTTTGTGCATCAGTAATATAGGTGGCTAAGAATGCTAAGAAGGTAATGTTTTGCATATCTCTGTGACATTATGAACTTGGAAATGTGCTTGCTAGAACACAGTAATCTTGCTACATTTTGGAGACTAGAGCATGATGCTTAGAAGATAGGAGCTTTAAGCATTATCAGTATCACTAGTCTTCATTACAATAACATCTTCCTAAATAAGATAAGGTTTATAAGCTTTAAACACCCATTTTTCAAGAACCAAAACACATTCTGCTTCTGTGTTTGTAATACATTCTGAAGAGATCATGACTCTGAACATGAGAAACAAATACAGTGGGAACCTATGCATGTTAAGTTTTTGTTTTAATCATTCTTTTAAAATGAGTTTTCAAAAGTAGCTTTTTACATACAAGAAGCAAGGTGGTAAAGTTACACCAAAACTACTGAAATTGGACATGACAGTTGATGAACTGAAATTGTGGATATTACCTTTTATGATATGCTGTGAATTTTTGCTTTGTGTGTGAGTGAAAGTGAGAGAGAGAGAGAAATATAAACTGAAACAAAATGGAATTTGAGTCCAGGGAGCCAAAGGGTACTTCTTTAGTAGAGGTGAACAGAACCTCTTACTGATTGAATACAGATTTAAGAGCCACAACCTTTTAGCTTTAGCCCAGACTAGTGGTAAGGCTTTGTGATTCAACCCTCTATGATAAGTCTCTTTTTGTTAACTATAGATTATATCACCTGCTTGTCTACCTCACTTCTGAGCTCTGCACCACATAAATTAAAGTTCTCAGTATCTTTGTGATAGCTTTGAGTTCATGTGGTTTTGGTGAATCCAAGTGAGTTACTTTGGTGTCTAAAGGTTTGTGCCCCAAGAGGTTCACTTGTGCATCTCTCTGAGAGATAATTTTTGTAGTCAGTTTGTATCTGATACAATTGCCTGACCTGCTCGTAGCAACCCTGCAGTTAGAAGAAATATATTACATAGGAGGAGAAGTAAACTAGTTCCAGAGAAGAACAAAGTGAAGGAATGAAGCAACAGAGGCTGTGAACAGAAGGAAAACAGCAACTTTTTTTTTTCAAGATCTCATTAACATGCCACTCTTTAATGCCCCAAAGAACTTCAGCTTTGACAAACCTTCACAATGGACAGTCAGGAAGCAATGTTTTGCAAGATCTTGAATTGCTGCAAAGCTCCATCAGGAAATTAGAGATATTCAAGTATCTCCTTTAATTTATGGACTAGGGAAGCAGGTAGAACATATTTTTAAACCCTTTGACTTTACCGAAGTCAGTCACAGAGATGATTGTGAACAGGTTCTAGCTATGTTTGATGTATACTTAATATCTCAGAAAAATGTTGTTTATGAATGACCATGTTTTCACCAGAAAATTCATGAACCAGAGAAAATTATTGAATGTTTTATAATAGCACTGTATACATTGGATGAAAATGGTCATTTTGGAACTGCAAAAATGAAAATGTCAGACTGATTATTGGGATAACATATTTTAAAAAATTACAGCTGCTACAACTGAAGAGACTTAATCCAAACTACAGCTATACATATGGCAAATCAGTGTGAACTAGTGAAACAACAGAACAAAAGGCAAGAGCAAATTGAAAATCCTGAAACTAGCTTAGAAACTGTAAACAGACACTTGACTACTAAAAGTAATGATCAGAAAACATCTGAGGCAAGGGGAGAGAACTCCAAGGATAAAAGGGACAAATTACAGTCTATATGTACAAGATGTGGAAAAAGTCAGAACCCAAGAAATGATACATGCCCAATCAAAGATATAAGTTGTAATAAATGCACTAAATATGGACATTTTGCAGCTGTTGTCCACTACAAAGAAGTCAGAGTGTTGGCCAATATTACAGATAATTAAGAGCCCTCATTTCTGGAATCTATCACTTGTGATGACACATCACTCAAGAGCGAAACTAAATATTCATGGTGAGACTATTGACTTTCAAATTAACTCAAGAGCTGAAATCACAGTCCTGTCAGAAGGGACTTAACATCACCTTCAAACTCTTCCAGAGCCAAAATCACCTGACACAGCTCTAATTAGCCCTGGAAGTATTCTGAACTGTATGGTCTAGTTCTCCACAGAAACAATTTAAAACATAAGCCATTCAGAGTGCATGTGATCAAAAGTTCAAAGATTAACACCTGTCTTAGCTGCAGTGTGGTAGAAATGATGGACCCAGTGAGGAAGGTAGAAAAACTCAGAGGAATTAATGATATTGAACTTTGCGAATTGGAGGGTCAGTACAAAGCAACTGAAAGGACAATGCTGAACCATATAAAGAGTCATGCATCTGACGAAGTGGGTCTTTGCCCATGAAAGCTTATGATCCAATACATCTGTTAGTCTATAAGGTGCTACAGGACTCCTTGTCGCTTTTGCAGATCCAGACTAACACGGCTACCCCTCTGATACATATAAAGAGCAATCACCCCTACCAGAGAGATCTTGTAAGAAATTACCTGCTGATTTTATGCAAATTCAGAGAATGTTGTTACCTGGTTGTAGTACACAATTTTTCTAGGTATATAGAAACAATGTATTTGAAAGACATTACACGTTGCAGTGTTACTGAGAAATAGAAGTGCACTTTTGTTCAGTTTGGTATTTCAGAACAATTATTGACAGGCTAAAATTCACTGCAGCAGAATTTACATCATTCCAAATGAAATATGGTTTTGGTCGTATTACTAGCGGTCTACATTATCCATGAGCAAATGGAGAGTCTGAGAGATTTGTACAGACAGCCAAAAACATCCTACAGAAGAGAGCTCCGTTCCTTGCTCTTCTTTACAAATCAACACCAATAGCATCTACTATATATAATTCAGCACAACCTTTGATGGGAGGACAATTTAGAACAATTATTCCAACTTTGGAAAAGAATATATCCCCAAAGTGGCCCAACATGAAGACAGTAACCAAACTGGATAAAAAGGGAAAAAGAGCCTACATATGATTTCACAATAGACATAAATCAATCAGAGCAGCTGGATCTAGAACCTGATAACCATGTTGATGTCAAATTGGACAGGGAAAAAAGGATGAACAACTTCAGCTGTCATAAAGAAACAAAATTCAACTCTTAGATCCTATATGATTGAGACTGACAGTGGAGAGTTCAAGAGGAGCTGTCAGCATCTACAGTATTTCCATTAGAAAGAATTATCAGTAGAGCAAACTCTACAGGTGACAGATGAAGAACTAGAAGACCTCTCAGAAATTCCAAACTGACCATAGGCCACCATTTCAACTAATGGACAGTCAGATGATGAAGTTATGCGTTCAGGAAGTGTAATTAGAAAATCAGCATGATTCAGAAATACTTAGATTAATACATAATGAACTTCAAAGATGGTGGTGTATATTTTGTAAATGATAGGAATGCAGAGCTTCAAGGAGAAATGTAACAGAATGCTAAATTGTCTCAGAGAGGTAGCTGTGTTAGTCTGTAACTTTAAAAACAATGAGTAGCCCTGTGGCACATTAGAGACTAACAAAAATATATATAGTATCATGAGGTTTCCCGGATGACACACATGCCATCAGATCAGTTGTATTTTACTGTTCAGCCACTAGGTGGTGCCATAAATAAAATACCTTATTTAAGCTAACTTTAGTCTGACACAGAAGGCTGACCTGCTAGTAGCAGCCTTGCAACCTACCATGAGTACAGGACAACCTCCCACATCTCTACCCTAACATCATTACTTTGGTCTCATCTCTGATCAAACACTTTCTGATCAGAACCTGGGATCTTTTGAAGGCAGATAGCTGGCCTGTTTTATCCTGTAGTTCTCTAAGAAAAAAAGTACATCTTCTGCCCAGTGGCCATCAGATTTCTTTGAGAAGGGTTTCCAGTCACAGCCCCATTCTAAAGAAGCATCCTTTCCCTAGTATTCCCATTGCTAAATTCAGTATATGTCCTGGTTCTGAGCACCACAGTCTGCCCCATGGTAGGAGATAGGGCAAGGTAGGTCCCAGAAGTCTTGTGTGGGGACATAAACTCTCAGGTCATTTTGGAGTTGATTTCTGGATGACCCAAGTCCTTTCCAAGATTCAAGAGCTATGACCTTCTAAGAGTGTTTGTTTCACTACACAATGTTTTGTTAATCCTTATGTTATTTAGCAAACCAAGAGAAAAATGGCATTAGCATGATTCAGGAGAGACATGTGACTCAAAGCCATGTGAGATCGTTAGGTATTTGGGGCTGAATTCTATTGTGCAATATCAAGTCTGAACATTGCACGTAGAATAATAAAAACTCCTTTAATGACCAGCTATGTCCACAAATCTAAACTTTAGATTTTCCTGCTGCTATTAGCAAGGGGAGTGGCTTGATGCAGTGGGCTGATAGTAATGTGTTTTGCTCAAATATATCAAGAAGTTTTATGAATCTATAGATTAAAAAAAGCTGTCACATTTTGAAATGAACAAATCAGACAGAACTCTGCATCTCCACAGAAGTTCTGATTTACTGGATTGGTTGGTATTTTTCTTGATGTTTACATTAATTTTTCTATTTCCTGGTTTTAAACTCTCTCTCCTTGTTGCTCTTCACTTCATTTTATAATTTTAAGTATGCATAATTCTAATGAGTTCCTGAATTAGCATTTGTCTCATGTACTAGCTATGTCCGCCTACTAACTGCCTGGCTGCAGGTCCCCTTATGCCCTCTCTACTTTTACTTTCATCTAGAGCAGGCTGGCAAAGGGAAATTCCCTCTCACAAAAACATTTAGAATTTTTTGTGGGGTAGGCAGGTGGGATTCATTCTGAATCAGAATACAATTGTGGGAGGACAATTTATGAAAATTCTCTCTCCTAAAAGAACCATAATGGAATAGTTTGTCTTCATCCCCTGGAATTTGGTGCCACTGAGTCCTGGTTCCCAGCTTGGTGGATTGCTCAGGTGTTAGAGAGACTGAAAGTCTAGCAACCAATTAGGCAGGCAGCTGTGGAGCCTGACGACTAAGGCAGCCCAACAGCATGGGACCCCACCAGGTAGGCAGCCAGGGTGCCCTGCGTGGGAGCTTACCATCTGAAGAGCCAGGGGGCCTGCTGGATGGGTAGTACAGGGAGCTAGCTAGTCAGTCCACTTGGCAGCTGATTGGCAGGCCATCAGGAAGATGGGCAACTGGCTGGTCATTCTACTTGCCTCCCTAGTTTCTATCAAAAGTTTATGTAGAATTGAAATATTGTCACAGAAAGTTTTGGGTCTATTAAATCTGAATTTTCTGAAAACACAGTCCCATTGGAAAATTTTCAACCAGCTAGGCTTCCTGGAAGTATATTATTATAAACTTTCCCCCTTGAAAATAGAAGGCTGTTTCAGGATTCAGCAAACTTTTTAGTAGAAAAGATTTAGAAATATTGCCACAGACAAAGCTCTCTTTTGTCCCCCATCCATAGTTTTTTAAAAAGAGTTTTCCTAGATTAAATGTTTCCTAATGAGGTTTCTCTCTCCAAAGGCCTGGGCTGGGACTTGGCCTGATTTAACAGTCTCCTACAACAGAAGGCTTTGTTTTGTAACAGTGGGGACTCTACCAGGAAAATTATGAAGCATAAAAATGTCATTTCCCAGTAAATAAGCCTTCCTAAAGTTATAGTGTGCTAACAGCAATAAATAATGTCATGTTTGAAAAAGAAGACCATTTCAGGTTGTTTTTAAAGAATGGCTCCACTCCTTTGCAAAACCATGAGGTTGTGATCTAGAAGGAAAAGTTTTAGCCATCTGCTGGGTTTTTTTTCCATGCTATGATTTTTTTCTTTCACCCCTTCATTTGGCTGAACGGGAAACACTAATGGCATGTCTACACCATAGCTTAAGTTCTTCATCAGTGAGTCTCAGAGCCCAGATCTACAGATTTGGGCTTGCACTAGGGTGCTAAAAACAGGCTTAGTAGATGTTCAGGCTTGAGCTTGAAAACCTCCCCTCCCCTGGGCTTTAGAGTCCAAGTTCCATTTCCAAGCCCCAATGGCTACACACCCCTGTTTTTTGGCTCTCTAGTGCGAGCCAGAGTTTACAGACCTGGGCACTCAGACTTGCTGCCATAGCAGTTAAAACACTGTGTAGATGTACTCTTCTGACCTGTGAGTTGCAGAGCTCAACTTAGAGACAACAGAGGCTTGATCTGTAACATTGGTGATAGCTGCTACTGGGTGCTGAGCCCTACTGAAACTTCGCTTCTCATGTTCTAGGATGCAGTTTGGACTAGTGTGAGGTTGTTACCACTTTCTTGTAATCCTGAGTGCTCTGATGCTGTAACTCCCTGTGTGGAGGCTCCCAGCCAGTGTACAAACATGTCAGTGTTGGTATGATGAGCAGCCCCGATTCAACAATTGTGATTTCAGCAGCCTGCTTATGGAGTCAAAGTCTGGGCTCCACCAGCCTTTGTTATTACTAGTCAAGTGCCCCTTCAATACATCCCCAATCCTGAATTTCTCCAAGGCCTTCTGCCCTGAAATATCTTGCACTGTCCTGATCGTCCAGAGGAATAATAAGATCCATTGCTTTTTTAATGAAGAAAAAAGCATAGCAGCTTGTTGCTGAAACTTGAATCAATAATCACTTCAAGTTAAACATAGGACTGGGTTGATTTAGAATATAAGAAATACATGTTTGTTTAATCTAAAAGAGAGAGAGAGTTTTAAGTGAGCCCCAGTATAAGGGATAAAATCAGAAATGGTGACAAGGAAATAACAATGAAAAATGCCTTGTAGTGACTATGACTTAGCAAAGCTACACGTTGTTCTGAGTAAGATTCTTACTATGCTTCCTTTCTTCTTCCTTGCTCAAGATCTCCCACAGAGCGCAAAGTTTGTCGGCAGTTTGTCAGCAAAAAGCAGCTGTCAAGACGGGGATCGGGTGACAAAGAAAGCCTTTGTCGCCCGATCCTGTAAACCTCGTTTTACGAAGCATAAGGGATCGGCCGACAAAGGCTTTCTTTGTCGCCCGATCCCCGTCTTGACGGCCGCTTTTTGCCAACAAACTGCTGACTTGGCAAAACGTGGCAGCCATTTTTATTCAAATGAAGCGCGGGAGATTTAAATCCCCGCTTCATTTGCAATGTCGGTATGTCTAATTTACATCCCTCTGGCGACAAAGGGATGTAGTCTAGACATACCCTTAGGGTCACATGGGTCCTTAGAATACCAAGTTGGAATTTTCAACTGGTTCTGAAAATTCTGTAAAGGCCCAATCCTGTAAAGTGCTGAGTCCCTGCAAATTTCAGTGACATCCGTGGGAGCTGAAGGGCTCAATACCTTACAGTGGGTGCTTAACAGATTGCATGATCCTTAAGCATACTTCTCACCCAAATCGTGTCTGAAATGAAATAATCATTATGCTGCAATTTATGGAATAACTGTGCTCCTAAAATCAGCAGTAATTAAGGGCGCAATCCAACAATCTTTGAGTCCATTTTACTCTCAAAGACTTCACTTGCCTGTTCTGGGTGCCTAGGGACTACAGGAGATGGTCACAGTCTGATGGATCACTATATAATTTATTCTGAAATTGCACCTAAGAAGTGGTCTACAGTAATTCTCTGAATCTATAGGAGAGAATCTCTGTTTAAAATATTTCCTACTGTCTTAACCTCAGGAATTGTCATCTTATTTTCTTACATCTGCAGACATAATTGGGATTTCTCTCTCTGTGTTCTAGTTAGTACCTTACACACAAACATCTTGCCTCACTTTTTACAGCATTATTCACAAAAAGTCATAAGCCAAGGGGACTGCTCAGACCAGACAGTGGAACTTCTAGTTCCAGGGCACACATGAATAAGCTAGTTATAAATTTTGCAGGAGCCAGCTGCACTTCCAGTAGAAGTATGCTGTCGGTCTACAGCAGGAGCTGTACTGTAGCTTTATTGCAAGCACTAATTGAAATACTGAGAGCCGCTGTGTTGGGTTTCTTAGCCAGCGTTCTCATCCTGTTTTTACCTATCGTCTATATCTCAGAAAAATGTCTGAACAATTTGGTTCTTGAACCAAATACTTGCTCACACAAATGTTTTTTTCTTTGAGGTATATTTTTATAGCTATTTAAAAATGCTTGTTTGAAAACATTGTTTTGTTATGGAAATAAACGATACAGCTGCCAAGCTTATTTAAGACCACAAGTCTAAAGGCAGGTTTGGTGCCATTCGTTTTTATTACATGTCTGGATAACTTGGCCATTTCAAAATGTTATTTCCATGCTGTGAATGGAATTGCTTACCAGCTTGCTCTGTTTCAAATGACAAAGACATAACTCCATTGACACCATTTAGTGATGTATTTGCATACTAACATAAAACATTAAAAAACAATGAAAATGCATTGTATTCTCCAAACCTCGTAAATCGTATTAGGAAATATTATCCTTAGAGTATTTTAAAATAAATTCTGTTTTTCATATTACTTACTCACGGACAATATAATAGGGTCATCAATTAGGTTGGAATATAAATCCATTGATCCCTCACATAATTTGAGACAAAATGTGTCCAGATTAATCATAAAAATGCTAAATAATATTTTGTCTACCTGAGGGATATAACTTTAAAAACTTTTCCAAATGTCACATGGTATTAAAAGGCTGCCTTTTCTCTGGGTGAAATGCTAGGAGGCAAGCCCATTAGGTTTGACTCCTGAGAAGTGCAAGCCAATTACTCCATCAGAAGGTCTCTTTTATGTCATCATGTAAGGACCTGCTTTTGGAAGTGCCAAGCATCCACAACTCCAGCTGACGCCAATGGTTAAAATCAGAGGCCTCTTTAAAAACTGTGGGTTAAATTTATGTGGCAGGAAATTGTCTGCTGAATAGCAGTATTCAGCAAACTAGCAATGATAATCAGAGAGGAGTGACACTGGAAAATGATAGGGTTATGTTGTCAGAAAACAATCAGTGTTATCCCAGCATGTCAGCAAGAGGTGCTAATCAGGGATATAGAAGGCACTGCTCTCCTGGAGGACACGTTTGCTAAAGACACGTATTTTGTCTGAGTTTCCAATTCCTGCTCTTCTGCAAAATGAGGAGCATCCTCATCCTGAAGTGAGCTTGTACGAACTTTATACAATGATCCTTCTCTGCTTGGATTTGTAAGCTGCCTCTCCCCACTTACGTTACCTGTGGAAGCCAGCATTTCTGGAGGGTGAGTGAGAGTCTTCAGAGAAGACAATGACAGAAATGCCAAGAATTTAGTGCTTTTCCACAGACCCTACCACGGAGTTCTTACAAGGCAAAAGTGGGTCAGTTTATGCACAGAAATGATTCTTTCTGCTAGAGTTTATACAGCAGTCAGACTTACATGCCCATATGCCTTATCCTTGAAGCTATGAGGTACATCTGGGGGCATGAAAGAAGGATGCTGTTCTACATATATTGTTTTTGATCTGTCAAGAGATGAATGCCTGACTGAGCAAGGGATAATGTTAATACTCAGGGCCTTATACAAAACATGTTAGTCAGTGGAAAGACTCTTGACCTCAGTGAGCATGGGATCAGGCCCTTAAATAGGGATGCACTTGTTGGCTAAAGATGGTAACAGCTGGACAACAAAGGACCTCCAGATGCCCTTTAAGGATCCACATGAGGACCTCCTTACTTTGGAGGAGGGGGACAGGGAAGAGGAATAACTGCCTTAAAATTACAATCCCTGCCCACTTGGGACCTTACAATCGGAGAGTGGCGTGTTGAGAGGGTACAGAAGCATGGTCCCCTGTATCACTGAGGAGAACATTCAGCAAAGTCATTAGAGCCTGGGGCTATAACTACTATTCTGCAGAGCCCCCTGGTGCCATGTCCTCCGCCTTACAAGGTCTGGGTGAGTTTTAAGGACAGCCACGGGACAGCGCCTCTTAGCGTCACATGGATGTAAGCTGTCCAGTCGCGCTGTGGCATTCTCTTAGATCTGAGGAGTGGATTCAGCCCCCAAATTGCTTCTTCAATGGGAGAAGGGCAGTCCCATCCCCATGTCAACTCAGAGGAAATTCTGCAAGGAGAACCACAAAAATATGCCTCTTTTCGCCCTCCAGGACTCCTGTGGGTAGTGTCAATCAGGGCCCCCAGGTGTTCTGCTGTGAAGATTATACAATTCCATCATTGTCATGATGTTACAGTGGAGACTGAGCTTCCTCCTCCCCAATAGGTGAGTCTCTTAAAACCAGACTAGGGATTTTAAACTATGTATTTTTTTTTACAAGCAGTTTTATTCTTTTAGTGTCTGACTTTTAAGCAGTACCGGCTCTGCTCAGAAGGTCAGTGAACCTTATTGAATCTTTTGACAAACCTGGTCTTTCACATGTTGAATAAAACATGAAGCCAAGTGAGATTTGTGGGGCTTCAGCTTTCATTGGGAAACTCTCTCACAGCTCTAAATGTACAGTGGAGGTGAAAATTAATTCACAAGTGTCAGGTTCCCACAGCAACATTAACGCCTCCTGCTTTGCATACATGCATTATGACAAGGTCTTGCATTTTGTATGCACTCAGCTGGGCAGTGCAGCAAACTGTGTAGCAAATAATACAATATAATACACAAAGGAGAGTCACTGCTTCTGTAAACGTAGATGTACTTGCAGCATTTAGCATTTTTTTACTTCTTATATGATCCTATAATGAAAGCCCATTTAGGCCCAGTTTTCAAAGGCTGGTAGGTTTGCCAGCCCTTCTGGATTGGCCTGGAGTCTCCAGCAATTAAAAATTATCTTTAATTAAAGATTGGCCTGTGATTGAAATATCCAGGAATACATTCAACCAAAACTGGCAGCCCTACTGAAGCTTAGGTTTCAACTGCAGAACACGAGTCAATGCGTGTATGTATGGGGCAGGGGGGTATAAGCAACCACTGAATTCCATGTAGGAAACATTCAGTTGTGCGTGTAGAGCAAGAGTTTGCAAAGCAGTTAAATGCACAAATACTGGAGCAAAAGGGACAACCACCAACATAAGTCTCAACAATGCTTGGAAACAACTTTGCAGCATCCAAGCTTCACTGCACGTGAGTCCTGTGCTTCCCTCCAAATCTTGCCTTACCCTCCACCTTGCACAACTGAATTACAACAGTTCTGTCTTGGGGCAAGATCCATAGCAGTGTTCCTGCTAATTTTTTCCATCTATGGGTGGAATTCATTTATGTTATGAGCATCAGGGCATGTGTGGATGTACACAGGCCCGCCGACCGGGGGGAAAGAAGGGGGAGAATAAAGGGGCAATTACACTGGGGCCTGGTATTTCAAAGGGGCCTGAAGCTTCCAGTCACCGCTGCTGCTACTGTGGCAGCAGTGGCGGTTGGAGCCCCAGCCCCCTTTGAATTGCTGCTAGAATGCCGAAGCGCCACTCTGCGCGGTGCTGAGGGGGAGAGCCCAGTGCTGCACTCCTGGTGGCACTAAGGGCTAACTGCCCTTGGCCCTGCCCCTTCCACCCAAGACTCTGCTCCCTGCACTTTGCCCCCGGGCCTGCGGTGGCTGTCAGCCCCGCTGGAAGCACATGCTGCCGGCTGTGAGTGCTGTGCTCATCAGCTGGACAGCACCTGAATCTCTCCTGGGGGGCTGCCCAAGCACTCCGCTTATAGGGTACCCTGATCCACAGTCATGGATCCAGAACAGAATCTGTGTGTGCATCTGCATGGAGATATTTTACATAGATGGCAGTTATGGATTTGTACCCTTGCATGTTTTAATAGAGTTGGCTCTGTCTTGGCTTTGATTAGAACCCCAGCCTTGGCACTGTTTTCACATAGGGTCAATGTCTCTTACCTGTATAAGTAGTTTCACCAAAGTGAGCCTCCTCCAGTAAGGAAAGTTTTCTTCCACGAGTAAAGATTTGCACACACACAGGTTTTTTTTTAATTAACAGTACATTGCCATGTCAAATCCCCTTAACATTTAGAAAATAATAATGCTGCTCGACATCCTTCTCATTAGATAAATGGACAGAGTAATAGAATGGTCTGCAGAACAGGCCAATATATGCACTGTGTGTAGTTGATTCATTCAGAATGAAAATATGAGTAGCGGTAAGAAATGCTGTTAGAACAAGGATGAGCAAATACCGGCCCATGGGCAGTGTGAGCTCCCGATGGGCCACCATCACTATCTTTACCTGCATGGCCACAGGTACTGGCAATCACAGCTCTTGTTGACCATGGATCACCAGGCCCAGCTAATGGGAGCTGCGGGAAGCAGTGGGCTGGTGCGTGCCACTTCCTGCTGCTCTCATTGGCCAGGAATGTCGATCCACAGCCAATGGGAGCTGTGATTGCTGCAGCTGTACAGGTAATTAAGGTGGTGGCCGGTAGGGGCTAACCCTGGTGAACTGCTGCTGTATTATTGTCTACTCCTGTGTTAGAACAATGCATTTGAGCAAACAGAAACAGTGCCTAACTTCAGTTAAAAAAAATCAACAAGGTGATTGCCACTGTTGAAAATGGAAGTCAGGCTCATAAGTCACTTTTGAAAATTTTACCCCCGTTTAATATAGAGAACTGGGAAGCTTCTTCATAGTTACAGTTTTAATTGGCTTTACATTATAATCCCAGGTTTTGCTCCCCTTACATGTACAATGCCCAGGAGTGGTCCTATCTACTTCAAATGTCAAACATACCAATCTGAGGAGAGGAGAATATCAGAGGAGAGTATTATGAGGAAAACTGGAAAAGCTGTGTGAAATATGGGAGTCTGCAGGACTTGGCATAATGTCTTCACCTAGAAACTTAAGTTATGGTTGTAATTTGAAATTCCCCAAGCCATGCAAGTATGGAAAAAAAAGAGAGTTAAGATACTCAAGAGATCTTAACTGTCCTAGGTCCCTGCCATTCTGTACATGCTTCACATAAGGTATATGCAAGTGTATGATAAATACTAGAGCTAGTTGACATCTCAAACTTTTATGTCTTGGTGGCTTGGTTACTACTATTAACACTAGTGGCTGGGGCATCTTATATTTTGGTGGTTAGTATATGAACTTTAAAAAGTCTGCAGCCTGCACCCAAGGACACTTTAACACCATCCAAGATAATTTAGATGGCAGAGTAGTTTTAGCTGAATTGTGAATATGTAGTTTTAAGATGCACACAAAGAAGTCTGTCCATTGTGAATATTAAAGGATTAATATGGTAGTAAAGCTTCCATTGATTAGCCCGAGGGAACTATATTTGTACATTTCAAACCATTATGCTAGTTTCGTCCACCTAATTGTCAGTTTTTCACAAAAATGTCTCAGTGCTTTTTTTTCCCTATGCTGTCCCTTATACAGGTAGTGCATCCCCTGAACTGATCTGTAAGATGCTCTCCATAAGATCTTCCTTTGCTGTGACACCTTTAAGAAACTAGACAGATAGTGATGGGTAGACTGAGTCACACACAAAAAGCTGACGCTGTGCATATTTATAAGACTGAAGAGCAACTGCAGATGTAGGTAAGTGTTTGATGGTATCCCTCTCCCTACACCAGTTGTATATCACACGTCTTCTCAGATTACAGTCCTTTACCTAGAGATTCTGTATCTGATTGCAGCATATTTATCCTAAAAGAATATAAATATTAAGTTTGGATGTGAACTTAAATATGTTATGTGTTGTGTATATGAAGTAGTTAAATGTTAATGTTGCTGCTTTTTCAATGGAGGGTAAATTAGAGGACAGTATATGACTGTGTAAGTGGCACATACAATCTGATTATCTAAGGCATTATGATGAGTATAGTACAGAACAGTAGGGTAGGGATGTTCATTGAATATATGCTGTGTGTCAGCATCAGTTTATTTCAATAATCTGAGTGAAGGGTGGATTGTGATATAGGATAAAATTAAAGTTGTATGTGGAACCATAGGGCTGCATCTCTGTGCTTTCTAACCTTTTGATTTTTAAAAAAGTTTTACCTTAATTTAAAAATTTCCAAACTTTTCAGTATTTGTTTTTTATAAATGTAATTTCCCTTAACTTTTATTTACAGTCTTAACACTCATTTTAAGAATTTGTTTTTGGTCTGGAGATTTATAAACAGAGCTAGAAAATACTACTTAGAGTTCATTGATATTCTCTGGATAGTCCAACTGATGATAATAAGATGAGCACTCTCCTAATTACAACCAAAGGAAAATCAATGAGCAACTGTGGGACAGATTGCCTAGGTAGTGAGAATCAATGAAATATGCAAATAAATATTTCACTGGAATGACCTGAAACCAGACACATGTGAGTGTGTGTCTAAAAGACTTGCTAAGAAAATGAAGGACAAGTTGTTGGGCCATATACATTGACAAATATCTTTATGTTGCAACAGCTGCTGTGCCAAATACATCAGCAAAACAAAAAATACACAAGTAGCTCAATGGACATAAATAATTATGCTTTTTAGTTGCATTTCCAAAAGTTGGACCATAAACTTTACTGTAGCTGGGAGCCAGTTGTCAAGGAGAAAGGAATAGTTGATGGTATGTTAATATTAATAAGTTCTAAATGTATCAGAAGGTAAAGCTGTCAATATTCTGAAAACAGCACATGTGATGGCCAGAAAAATCTCACCCGAAAACCAACCCCTTAAAAGCATGCTGATGGTTTGTGCTGTTTGCACTCACAGTAAGGGGGGGAGAGGGCGTACACCATAATAGTCAAACAAATGTGACACACAAGTGACAAATATAAGCAACAGGCACTAGAGAAACAGCAAACAAAACAAAAGCTTGACAAGGTATTATTTGTAAAAACAAGACTGTGAAGTCCTAGAGCCCTAACTGGCAGTTTAAACCCTGATCCAGTACCTCTACAGAGGATTACGATATGTGCACTGGTACAGCATCCCTCTGGTATCTGTGGCTCAGGAAAATATTTGAACACTAACACTGCAACAATTGTGAGTTGCACTGATTTACTTAGTTTTCGTATACAAAAAGGTATTCAAGATGTGGGCGAACCATGGATTTATATATTCTCTATTCCTTTCTTTATGATTCCTAACATTCTGTTTGCGTTTTTGACTGCTGCTGCACATTGAGTGGCTGTTTGCAGAGAACTATCCACAGTGACTCCAAGATCTCTCTCCTTGAGTGGTTATAGCTAATTTAGCCCCCATCATTTTATACATATAGGTGAAATTATGTTTTCTAATATGCATTACTTTACATTTATCAACATTAAAATTCATTTGTCATTTTGTTGCCCAGTCACCTAGTTTTGTGAGATCCTTTTGAAGCTCTTCACAGTCTGCTTTGCACTTAATTGTCTGTACATTTTGCCACCTCACTGTTTACCCCTTTCTCCAGATCATTTATGAATATGTCAAATAGAATTGGTTCCAGTACAGACCCCTGTGGGACACCACTAGTTATCTCTTTCCATTCTGAAAACTGACCATTTATTCCTACCTTTTGTTTCCTATCTCTTAACTAGTTACCAATCCACAAGAGTACCTTCTCTCTTATCCCATGACAGCTTACTTTGCTTAAGAGCCTTTGGTGAGGGAGAATTCTAGTAGATTGGTAGGCATGATTTCCCTTTACAGAAACCATGTTGACTTTGCCCCAACAAATTATGTTCATCTATGTGTCTGATAATTCTGTTCTTTACTATAGTTTCAACCATTTTGCCCAGTACTGAGGTTAGACTTACTGCCCTGTAATTGCTATAAATGCACAACAATGCAAAGAATTCATTTAGTTTCTCTGCAATGACCTTATCATCTATGAGTGCTTTTTCAGCATCTTGATTGTCCAATGGCCCCACTGGTTGTATTCTTTTGGATTCTGATGTACTTAAAAAAATTGCTATTACTTGTTACCCTATTGGTAAACATTTTACCCTATTGATTCCTCTATCTCCAAGCACAAAACACATTAAATTTTATTCTTTCTTAGAAATCGAGGGTTTCATGGTTGCAGCAGGCATCATGGATAGATGCTTTATAAATGGATTGAATGTATATTTCAGTTAATCTCCCACAAGCAACACATTCAGGGATTTCCCTACACCCCCCCATGGGGGTGTATACCCCCCCTGAATTTCCCCAACACTCCCCCCCGCCCCCGAGTTTTGTGAACTATGGTGCCATACAGCCAACCTTCACCCTCACGGTCTCACCCCTCATCGGCCCTGACACCCCCCTCCTGTAAATTCAAACACCCCCCCCTAATTTCAGTTCCTGGGGAGGCTACACATTCCCTCAGTATAACAGTGTTGTATCCACTCTGTGTAGCTAAAGTGCCCAGCCAGAGATCCCTAAAAGAAAGCAGACAGGTATTTCCACAATAATTTCTTTCAGGTGTAGGGGATAAACACCTTTGTTAATAACCATCAATCTTGCTCAGTCCTGGGGCCATGAAGTGATACCAAATCATCAGAAGATTTGTGGAGAATGCCATTTTACCAGAGGCAGTTAATGTTTGGTGAATGAATATTGCAAGTGTGGCTGTGACTAATGAGAGGTACACATCTGCCAGCTTGTCTAGGGCAGGAAATCCTTTATGTTCTGTTCAAATCCCTGACTGGTGTGTGAGTGTATGTGTGCAACTACCTTTGGCTTGAGTATGTCGGACTTCTTGACTCCCTTTACTAGCCAACTTAGTCAAGTGGTTCCCTTGGCTCACTGAATCTAAAGTAGGGTTGCCAACTCTCCTGAACCAGATAGATGGAACCTGTTGGCATGTATTGTGTCTGGTCCATCTGATGGGGAGAGTTGGCAACCCTGTGGTTTAGGCTTCTGGGCCCAATGACCATTCTTGATACTGCATGATGTGGCTAGGCGCTAAGAATCAGAATGTCTGGGCATGTAATATATGTACCAATGAATTATCATAATGGTTTCTCACAGACAGGCCTGCTCTCATCAGATATCTCTTGCAAAGAGGCCAGACTCATCCATCACAGGTGCTGTCAACAGCCCATTTTTCTTGGGAATATGTACTTTATAAGTACCTTTGAAAATAGGACTGGGTTTAAAATGAGCAGTATAGAAAATTGTAACTTAGAATTGGTTTGAAAGCTGATTCTTTAGGGGAAGTTGGAATAAAGGTTTTATCTATCAGATCTTTGTATTTATAAGTACTAGTCACCATGGGAACTAGGTAACAGAGTTAGAGTTAAAATCTTTCCTTAGTTTGCCAAAAATAAATAGGCAGCAGGCAAGTGACAAAACAGGAAGACAAGTAATGGGAGGAAGTGGCATCAGGAAAAAATGTGTGCAGGAAGCAAGGTTTGCAGGTACCAGGGTGCAGGTGGTGGGGGAACAGTTTTGGGGCTGGGAATAGCCTTGCTGGGAGTTTGCTAGGTAAGTGGAATTGCAGCATACAAACTGATGTGAGAGGCTTAAGGAGGAGAGGGGGTCAGCAAAACAAATATGGAACCCCAAGGCACTGAGAGTGGGAGAGTGAAGTCTGCTCTATAGCCTTAGCTAAAAGCCAACTGACTTTCAGCTCGTGGTAGAGGCTCATGTCTTTAGCCCCTAAGGTCCCAGGGTCAATCCGACCTGCTGAAGACCCAGCTCCATTGGCATTACATATTCTTTCATAGATTTGTGAAAAAACAAAACACTCTTGTGTGTTACACTTGCTTCCCTCAAATTTTTAAAAAAAGCCCCTTTCTCTTTTTTGTAGAGAAAACTGCCTTTTACATTTCAGAGAGACACGGTCCATGAGGTAATAGCTCTCTCTATTTATAAGTTTTTTTTCTGTGGGACAGAGTGACATAATCATGTCGCTCTGTGGAGGCTGGAGGGGCAGGGTGACGCAGAGTCAGAAGCAATGGCTATTGCTTGGGGTTCCCTCCCCGTCCCCTTCTTGGGGGGTGCCCTGGGCTCCCTGATGGCCCCTGGCTCCCCTACAGGAGGGCTAGAGGGTGGTGGGGGCAGCTGCCTCCAGCCCCACTTCTACTTCCAGGTCCAGCGGATGCTCCGCGACCCAGTGGGAAACTGCTGCCTGCTTTGGGCCACCAGCTGCCTGGTGCTCCAGTCTTGTGCCCCCTCACCCTCACAAGATTACAGCACCAATGCCGGCTTCCTGTGGGGGGGAGGAGAAAGCCCCAAGGCTCCACACCAGATCTGGCGTGCAGGGAAGCGCACCTGCTGCTCCTCCCTTCCCCACAGCAGCACATGCACTTTCCCACTTGCCAGATCTGGCGTGAAGCCTTGGGACTTTCTCCTCTCCTTCCCACCCTCGCAGGGTGCTGGTGCTGTAATCTTGCGATGGGAGGAGCACAAGGCTGGAGCACCAGTCAGGCAATGGTTCCCTGCTGAGCAACAAGGCCCCGATCCCAGAAATAGAAGTAGGGCCAGAGGTGGCTTCCCTATTCGAGCAGCATGGAAAGCCTTGGCACCCCCTCCCCAGAACCTCATGCGCAGACCCTGCACCCTAGTGTCTCGCACACACCCAGCCTGCTCCTGCACCCTGTCCCGGCCAGACACCTTGCCCCCAGCCTGCTCCTGGCCCTTCCCCCTGGCCAGACACCCTGTCCAATTGAGGCCCAGCCCCCATCTGGCCACAGCATCCTATCCCCAGCCCCCATCTGACTGTAGGAAGGCCCCCTCATGCTGTGGCATGGTTAGGAGGGGAGGCCACAATCCAGCTGTGGCAGACAGATGGGGGGGTTGGCGAGCATAGCAAGCAGGGGGCACAGCCCCCTAATATCTTTTATTCAACCAACTTCTGCTGGTGAGAGAGGCTAGCTTTCAGGAACTTATCCCAATTTGAAAATTTGTCTCTCTCTTTCACCAACAGCAATTGGTCCAATAAAAGATATTACCTCACCCATCTTGTCTCTGGGACCAATACAGCTACAACAACCCTGCACTCATCATCTCAGAAAGAAATTAAAAGGGGCCCATGAGGCTCTGAACCAAGGCAAATGCAAATGAATCCCTTCTCCTGAGGTAGCCTGGTATATCTGAGAGAGTGATATTTTACCTTCTGGTTCTGCTACCTCATGATTCTGTAATACCAATGAAAGATACTCCTGCACAGAACTGCGTAAAGCTTTTCAATGCAAAATGGATTAGAAAAATGCAGATTTAGTGGCAGAGAAACATTTTTTTTTTCAATTTGTTTGGTTTTGTCAAGTTGTTTAAACCAAAAAAAGCCTTAAAAATTGGAAAAAGCCAAATATTTAGTTTTGACATTTTCTAACAGTTTTCTAAACTAAAACAAACAAAAATCCAAAACCCCTTGAATTTTATTTTTAGAAATTGTTTTTAAAAAGTTGAAGTAAAAATGAAATATTTTATTCAACCCAAAGTTATTTTCCTTGACTTTTCTATTTGCTTAAATTGAAAAAATGTAATGTGTAGTTAACACAAAATAAATTTATTTTAGAGTTTTTGGAATTGCTAGAGAGCCAAAATATCCACTATTCACACAACTCTTCTCTGGAGGTATCATATGTCAATCTGTCAGACTGTCCCACACTTGTGAGAAATTTTTACTGCAATGTCCATCAGTCATTTCATCTCTAATTAATCTCATGATGATTCAGGGCTCTGTAGGCACTGTGTGTGTGTTTGTACTTTTTATTTTGTTCATTTAAATTTTCCTTGGGATGTGGGGTTCATGGATCATAAACTTCCTCAATCTAAGGATTTAATTCAATATTTCTTCTGGTTATGAGTAAAATTTTGTCATGAAAAGGTGACTTGGCATTCAGAACTCGCAGTATTTCTTGAACAAATTTGTGAGAACTTGCAAAACAAATTTTATTTTACAATGCTTGTGAAATGAAAAATGTATATTTTCTCAGAGCTCTGCAAAAGTAACTGAAGCAGAAAAAGAGAGACTACATCACGCTGTACATTTTCTATAGATAGGAAAGAGTACAGCTAAAAAAAGGGCCCGAACCTCAGGTTCTCTTTATAAAATTATCTTGTACAATGCTAAATAACTAAGTATAGAGGGAGGATATTACGATATTTTCATATTAAAATATATATTGCTTTTCACATCATGTAATGTTTCACTCTGCCCCTCCCTTCCCACCCTTCTGACCATATATGAAATTAGTATGTAAGTACGTGTACATCCAAACCCTGCCCAGCTTTCTGTTGGGATGCTGTAAGATTTTGATGATAAGTAACATGCAGACAGACAACGGAAGATTTTCCTAGGGGGAGACATGACTCCATTCCATGATTTAGAAGGAAAGGCCTGAGACACCAACTGGGTGAGGCAATCTCTTTTATTGGACAACTTCTGTTGGTGAGAGAGACCCGATTTTTCTTGTGATTGGGTGTCTACTTTACACAAGGCTTGAAAGGGTTTAATTGGCCTCCCTGACCACCTTATTTCCCAGGCTGTGGGAGGAGGAGAAGCTAGGGAGGAGGGATTGATTAAATGAGGCTTAGCTGGGCAGGAACAGGAAGGGCCTGTACAAAGCTGAGTAAATGGTGGGGAGGGTAGTTTGCAGTCACTTTCTTGCTTGCCCCATATATGGGTGTGTCAGCTACCCAAATCCCTTTTGCCAGGAAGGTAGGAGAAGGCTCATGGGAAAAGCAGCAAGGACTAGCAATACAGATCAGGCTGCTTATTAGAGGATCCCTGAACTGAAACTCGGAGTGCAGGGTGAGCCAGGTTTCCCTACCAGCCCCTGTGGATGTGGCATGTACTAGGCAGAAGATAGTGGACTGACTGGGACAATTTATTCTAGGAAAGACTTTGTTATATCTTGCCTCAAAGATGGAATCACCTCTGGTGACCTGGCCACAGGGCTGGCTCCTGAAGAAGAGACTGCATTTCCTAGAATGAGAGGGGTGTGAAGGATGGGAGAGACACTGCCGAAGGAGAGAGCAATGCCTAGCAAGAGGGCTAGGAGGGGAGCCACTCATAGTGAGTGGATCCCGTGGCACCTACCGACAGAAGTTGGTCCAGTAAAAGTACCTCACCCAACTTGTGTCTCTAATACTGTGGGACCAACAGGACTATACTACATAGAGTGAAAGGCCTAAATATTTATCAGGTTGAGACAAGCATATCTGACTCCAGCTTGTCCTGGGTTTAATTCTATGGACTACATTTATCTGAGTAACATTTTTTACTGTGGGTGTTTGGAATTGAGCTATGACTTCAAACTGCCTGTTGGGAAATGCCTCATTAACATGCTCATCATACCTTGCCTTGAGATATTTAGACTCATTAAAAATGTAAAGGAGCAACTAATGATGAATGTGGTATAGAAGATTAGGAGAGAAGGTCTAGAGAGCAATACTTCACTGAGGAGAGAAAATCTGTATCTCAAAGGGGCCTGTTGGCATGTGGTATTGACACTATTTATTCTCTAATACCAGAAAGAAAGAGATGGGGACATTGGTGTAGTTCAGGTGAAAATAATCTGTCGTGATTAAATTATCTATTCAAATGTCCAGATACTTTAGGAAGAGACCGGATTCAGTGCTGAATATGTTCTTTGACTCAGTGTTAATGAGTAGATATCACTGACATGAAGCAGGATTCAAGAGTGATGGCAGAAAACACCACTGGGGAAAAGAAGAGTGTATAACTGCAGAGTGAAGGTTGCATATGTAGAAGGAAGGCTGGCAAGCTGTAACCATGAGCAGCTGGCTGGAGTTAATTCTGGAATGGAGCTGCAAAGTAGCATTGGTAATAAAAGGAGCAGGGTTGAGGCACATTGGTGAGACCACAAAAGAAGGCCTGCACTGTCTGTTTCCATAGCATTTTCCTGTGGCCTCCATCACCATGGTGTCCGAGCGCCTCACAATCTTAATGTATTTGTCCTCATGCCACCCAAAGTTAGGGAATTGCTGCTAGCCCCATTTTGCAAATGGAGAGCTGAAGCAGAGAGACTAAGGGCGTGTCTACATTACAAATATAGTTAAAATGGAAAGTCTCTTGGCCCTGCCTAGTGCAAGCACTAGGTATATAAGTATAAACAAGAGCCATCTAGAGCTATATAGGTATCAACATGAACCAAAATAAGCAATATGAACATACGGCAACTCTGTTCCAGAATACCTACATCCACACTAACATTTATACTAGCCTAATTAGTATTAATTTTAAGAAAAACCCATAGCCCTTTTGTAACTACACCAAAGTAACTCTTCTAGTGTAGACCAGGTCTGAGTGACTCTTTCAGGGTCATCCGGGAGGTCTGCAGCAGAGAAGGGAACTGATGCCACGTTTCCCGAGTCACAGACTAGCACTCCACATTGGGCCACGCTCCCCACAGCATTACTGTACCCGTTCTGTAGAGAAAGTGAATGCCACCTCCTCAGAGTAGCAGTGAAGTACCTTCCAGATCCACTAAAAGGGAGATTTTTCAAAGGTACAAATGGCAGGTAGGTGTCTAGTGCGCACTGAAATTCCTATGGGAGTTCGGTGCCTCACTACCATTTGTGCCTTTGAAAATCTCCCCTCAATTCACAACTCTTTTTTTTTTTTTTTTAAAAGAGAGAAAGAGGTGACAGATCAGTAACCTAAATACAGATTGAACCTCTCTGGGCTGGCATGATTTTAGTTAGCCAGATGCCCACTTCTCATGGGTGTGGCAAAGTTTTGCATGGTTCCATAAAGTTTGTTTACAGCTGCTAGTCCTAGCTCTGTGTTCTATGCTGTGATTTAGCTCTAATTTACTCCTATGTGTCTTCTGAGAGCCCAGTAAGCAGTGGAAGTGCTGGTAATGCTGCTAAACAATCCTGACCTCGCATGGTTTAGCAAATTCTCTGGTTTGGCACCAGTTAGGTCCTGAGGGTGCTGGACGAGAGAAGTTCAACCTGTACTGTTAAATGCTCCATTATCCTAACGTCACGATTCACCATTTCTAATATAAGTGACTTAAGCTGTATACATTTTATGAAATCCACCAAGACTGAGATAGTACCAAGGTTAAATTAGACCCAAAATGAAGAACGTCCTCATAATAAGAAATTGTGGCTCTGTTCTTTAACCTCGTAACAGTCTTTAGCAGTAAGAAACTCAGTCTTTGAATACTACTGAAAAACCAGCTGCTTAATAATAAAGTAACTATAGATTAGAGAGATGAGGTAGGTGAGGTACTATATTATATTGAACCAACTTCTGGTAAAGAGACAAACTTTAGCGCTACAAAGAACCTGAACAAGGGCTCCGTGTAGTTCAAAAGTTATTTTCTCAGCAATGGAAGTTGATCTAAATAAAGAGACATAAAATAAAAGATATTACTTCACCCACCTTATCTCTAGGTATCCCAGGACTGACCTGGCTTATCACATCAATGCAAATAAAATAGATACCGTTTAAACAGGAAAGAGCTTTTTCTGATTGATTCTAAACACAGAACAGAAATGAGTGTATGAGCCCTGACATTGGTGACTCATACTGCATCATTTTTGCAGCAAGACAACTGCCATCGAGGCCTGATTTTTTGTTTTGTTTTTTGTTTTCATTTTTTAACTGCCTTCCTCCACTGCAGGCTCTCAGTCACCCTCCCTGTGCCAGTGGAGGGCTGGGCACAGATCCTTGCAGAGTCCATTCATGTTGGTCAGTGAATCTGCCACAGGGTTGTACTAGAAACCTGCCACAAGGCCACTTTGTCTCCTACCTGCCTCTTAAACCCTTCCAGTTCTTACCAGCACAAAAGCGGATCAGATGCTGAACTGGAATTTGCATTTCATTTTATGGAAGGTATTGTGCTGTCACTAGATCGTTGGGCCAGTGTAAGAATGCCCAACAACAATTACTGATTTCTATCAAATTGAGAGATGATACATGGGGACAGATGCTTTTTAACATGCAAGCTTCTCAAAATGTGCTAAGCTGAATGGGCTTCTTATCTCACTACTAGCAACTCTGATTGTGTCTCAGTTACTCTCTTTTGCATGTTCTTTGCACCACCTACAAAGCAGTGAAAATTGAGGC
Source organism: Rafetus swinhoei (assembly GCA_019425775.1). Taxonomy (NCBI): domain Eukaryota; kingdom Metazoa; phylum Chordata; order Testudines; family Trionychidae; genus Rafetus; species Rafetus swinhoei. Next base: position 152,351,299 of record CM033424.1, read on the forward strand.
TCTGGATCATGAAAGAGGCTTATTTCTGTCAGTGATACTTAATGCCCTTGTTTTAAAACTAAGTATATCCAAACCTAGCCAAAGGTTCAGATGAGGCAGCTGTTTAAAGTAGGGGTGGGGAACCTTTTTTGGGCTGGGGGCCACTGACCCACAGAAAAATCAGTCAGGGGCCACACACAAATGAGAAGCAAAAAACAAAAGCAACCCCTCCCCCCCAAAAAATCCCAAACACTCATTGACATGGCCCCTAACTGAGGAGAAAGACACTCCCACATTCCCCTTGCACACCAAAGCATGGGGGGGGGGGCAGGATAGTAGATTTTGTGTGCTCCAGCCCAGTGTGTGTGTGTGGGAAGGGAGCTGGAGCATCAGCGTGGGCTCCCCAATGTTGCAGGGGAGCCCTGAGGGCTGAATCCAGGCAAGCCAGGGGCTGTACCTGGCCCCCGGGGCCTGAGGTTCCCCACCCTTGGTTTAAAGGGATGAATTCTTTAGATTGCTTAGTAGAGGCAATAATAACAAAAGCTGAGTCAGCAGGTAACCTCTTTTCAATGGTGACAACTGTAAATAGTAGTCTTGGGACACATACTTACGTATCCAAATGAAAGTCCAGGAAACAGATGTCTTAAACAGAGCCAAGTTCCTACCTATTAAGCATACAATCAGCCAATATGAATAATTAAAAAGAGTGAAATGTAATTTAATGGGTCCACATTCAGACCATAAGAATGGCCATGCTTGGTCAGACCAAAGGTCCATCTAGCCCAGTTTTCTGTCTGCCCACAATGGCCAATGCCAGATGCCCCAGAGGGAATGAACAGAACAGGCAATCATCAAGTGATCCATCCCTTGTCTGCCTTTCTCAGCTTCTGGCACTAGAAGTAACTGTCTTTTTATCTATATTGCGGGTGTGTGGTTAAAAAAAAAACATTTCTAGATATAGAAGGCAGGCTGTAACAGCTACAAAACAATTATCATATTACAGAGGATCAATAATCTACCTTTAAAAACACCATAACTATATATTTCCATAATCCAGCCTTTCAGTTAAAGCCAAATCAAAACTGTACATAGTCTTTTTTATAATAGGCTGTGGTGGTGTATTGGGACAGCTCTGGTATACTTCTGTAACATCGCGGGTCTGACATCAGCAACACAGGAACAAGTTAATGTTTAGCCTGGGAGACCAGCCTTAACTCATCTTGCTAAAGCTGCTGGCATTTCAGACTGAGCTCAGTGATTAATGCTTTGTGCCACACATACCAGGCCTCCATCCAGAGCACTTAGATTCTATGGCGCAGCCCCTAGGTTTCTGCAATTCGGTGCATTGAATTTAACTGCAGTCTGGAAATATTACAGTATCTCCAAATTAATTATTAAATGGAGCCTCTTGCTGGATTAGAGTGAAAACTGACTTGTTCAATCAGTGAGTTTTCCTTGTTGATTACAGTGATATTAAGTTCCATTTATATTACACTAACAACTGAAGATTTAAGAACAATATGTTTTAGGAACAATTAGATGTAAAACATTTGTACTGGTGGGGTGTAATTTTGTATTGCAATTTATTTTTTGTGAAGACAGTGAGGAGGCTACAGACTTTAATAGGAGAGTGGGGACAGTAGGAGTTTTGGCAGCTAAAAATTTTGGAAGTAGAATGGATGTTGGCACCCAGGAGAATGGTTGTTGCTTTTGGAAAAGAGGACATGATTCATCTTTTTTTCCCCTTCTTGTGTGGGCAGGATTGGAGATTATCATCCCCACTAAAGCAAACTCCTTCTTCCTCATCTCAGCAAAGCTTGATTGTATCCCCAAATGTGCTACTGCTCCCAGTAGTGATAGATAATGTATGATGAAGCAATATGATTCTGCTAAAACAATCTGGGTAAAATAGGTGACAGTACATAAGGCAATGCTAGAATCATTAGGCTTCAGAGTGAGTTTCCTGCTGAAATAAATAGGGACAGTAATACATTACAGCTAAGGTTTTGGGCTTGCAGCTGACTTGGGCAGATATTGCTTCCTCAGTTACATTTAATTCACAGTTAATAGGTTTTTATCACAATAAAGGCTAGAGAACAGGGGCAAGCTGTTAAAATTACATGAGATTTTGTCGCCCAGTTCTGCAGTTGGAGGTGGATTTTTGTAGCAAATTCCAAAATTATGTGATACAATTCTCAGAAAACAGGATGAATAGAGGATCAGGAACAATATTCTGACTTGTCTTTGAAAGACTGAAGCTATACTCAACTTCTGTACTACATGCCTGAATTTTTCCCTCTTTTGTTGTCTCTTTTAGATTTAAGGTTATTTAAACATAGGATGTTTTGGATTTGCTTCTGTAAGATTTTTTTAATCATTTTTCATTTTTATGCCTAGTTAAAAATAACAATTTACAAATTACATATATATTTTTTTAGGATTGCCAGGTGTCCGGTATTGACCTGGACAGTCTGGTATTTTTGTCTCCTGTCTAGTAAAAAAATTCAGAAAATACCAGACACCTAAAATGTCCGGTATTTTCTGATTTTTTTTTTTCCTGGACAGGAGGCAAAAATCCTGGATGCTTACCTGGTTCTGCAGGTGTGCTGTCTGGCCCGGAGCAGAAAGACAAGATGGCAGATGTCCGCCAGCAGCCTGTTAGGGCCAAAAAGCCTCAAAGGCCTTCTGTTATTTTTTTATTTTTATTTATTTATTTATTTATTTTGCTTAATAACTTTTGAGGTCCTTTTTTTTCTCAACAAGTTTGGTCTCCCCCTTTTTTTATTTCTCAACAGAATTTTTTCCCTGGTGTGTTTTTTTGGGGGTGGGGTGGGGGTGTTCGGTATTTTTGGTTAAACCATCTGGCAACCTTACTTTTTTTCCCCAAAATCCACGTGCTTATGCAAGAAATATTCATTAGTCAGCTGGACTTTGGGAGTTGGACTGCTTTCTGATGTGATAATGTAGTCCCTCTCTGCCCAAACTCTTGTTCCTTATCCTTCCAGGCAAAAATTAAGCCTTTCTTGACAGCCTTTCTTGACATTCCTTCTCTTTCTCAACAGCATGTTGGCCTATACCCATGGCATGTCACACCAGGCATTACAATCAAAGATACCTATTTCTGTGGCTTGCTTTCTTAGCTCTTTTATGGCCAATGTTAGCATAGTCTTCATCTTGTCTGTTGTCTAGCCCTGGGCTTACTTTCTAGTATCTGAGTGTTGCATATCTAATTTGCTGATAGGTGCTGATGTTCTACCAGTAATCCTTTGCCATTAACTTGTTTTAGTACATAAGAATGGCCATACTGGGTCAGACCAAAGGTCCATCTAGACCAGTATCTTGTCTTGTGACAGTGGCCAATGCCAGGTGTCCCAGAGGGAGTGAACAGAACAGCTAATCAAGTCATCTCTCGCCTGTCATGCATTCCCAGCTTCTGACAAACAGAGGCTAGGGACAGCATTCCTGCCCAATCAGATGTTTGCAACTGTTTTGTATGTTGATCATTTTCTGTTCACTGTCTTTCTTCTACTCATTCAAGGATTCAGCTGCAAATGTGAGCAGGTCATTCATTAAATGTATTCTTTCACTGAAGAAAATATCAACATATTTTCTGCAATAGACCAGTTTAAAGGTTTTTTAAAATCACATGAAATTTATGAACTGATAGGTAATATTAATTGAGTTAACATGTAGTGATAGTTTCTTTTTATAGAGTTGCCAACTCTCCTGACAAGATGGTGTCTGGTCTGGGTGAGTTTACAACACTATATAGCTACCAGCAAAGTTATAAAAGCATAATATTTAAGGTGATGATGCACTGAAATGCGATGAGGAAACATGGCTTTAGCCAGAATAGTTTAGCCAGAAGTCATTTGGCTTCACAGCCCTTTCCCAATTATCAATATTGTAAACGGCCCTGGCAGACTTGAAATGGTGGGAATAGCTATACTTTCAGCAAACAGTAGTGGAGGGCTAGATGTCAAACAAGAGTAGTGTGGGTACATGAAGCATTTTCATACCCACTCAGATACACCCCTGCTCAGTATAGACTGCAACACGCTATGTGATGGCTGTTCAGTGCCTTTTGTGAAATGAGTTGTTGGTGTTTTACACATCTACCCGTTGTGGTGGAAAGTGGCTCATCTTCAGTGTCTCTCCAGTTGTCATTTCAGCCAAGGTGACCCATCTCTCCCATGCAGGTACATTACCCCTTGTGTGCCACCTATGGCTGTATATGGTCTCCACCTCAGACTCCAAGTGGAGGGATCAGGAACAGAGTAACGCTTCACAGAGATGGTGTTAGACTTTGGTAAGGATTTGCTCCTTGTAACACGAAGATCAGAATGAGGCAGAGTTAAACATTTTTAACAAGGCATTTGCTGCCAGGGCTGGTCCTAACCAATTGGCAGCCTCAGGAGAGGATTCAAGATCACAGCCTGCCCCTAAGACCGGCTCTGTTGGCGGCCCCTTGAAAATGGTGGCCCTGGGCACGCCCAGCTTGCCCGTCCCTAAGACCAGCTCTGTTTGCTGCTTATGGTGACACTCTGCAAAGTGAGCTATTTCTGATTATAAAATCCTCATTTTATTATTTGAATTACAGAGCTTTTGGAAGAGAGTGGAAATTTGACTAGGATGTAGTGTAGGAAATCACAGAGACGCCCGTTTGAAAACAGTAGAAACAACACCTTAACACTTACTATCAGGCCATGTAACAATATGGTTTTTCTGTAACCATGATGGAAGGTCTGAAGCCATATTGGCAGGCAAAGCTGCCTTCTGCAGCCAGACTGAAGAGCAGCAGCCATTAGATGTAAGGTCTAGAGTCACATACTCACATTCCATCTAAATTGTATTAAAATAGTGTCACACCAAGCTGTGAGAAGGGGATTTTGTCCTGATAGCTCCCCCACTGTCACCAGATAAGGAAACAGATCTCAAGATGAGTAAAGAAAACTCAAGCAACACCATTCTGTCTGGCAAGAAACTGCTTATCAATACTTGAGACTGTGGAATCCTCATTCTATGATCATTGTCATTACACTTTCCTATTGTTTGACTGTGTGATCTCTGGTTTGTAACTGTATCTGTCTGCTGTATAATTAATTTTGCTAGGTGTAAATCAATTAAGGTGGTGGGGTATGATTGGTTAGGTCATTTTGTTATGATTGGTTAGTAAAATTATACTAAAATAATTGGTTAAGGTACCAGGGCTCGACAAATTACGGAAAACCCTACTCGCCAGACAAAAAGGGACTTGCCCCCCCCCCCAAGTGTTTTTTTAATGGCATAAATTCCTAATAAGAATAAGAACAGTAATTACTAATAAGTTATTAATAAATATCACCCAAGTTATTAATAAATATCTTATAAACCTCTACCTTTTCCCTCTGCTGCCATGTCTCCTCCTTGCTCCATCAGCTCCCTGGTGCCTGCTGCCCCCAACCCCTCACCCTCCTCTGCTGTCCTGACTCCTGCGCTTCTCACTGCCCTCAGCCTTCCTGAGACCTGCCCCCCTCCACCAGCCCTTCTCTCCCCCCTGTGCCCACTCCTCCAGTAGCCCCACTCTGATCATGTGAGCTACCCCTCCTCATCCCCTCTCCTAACACCTCCCTCTACACACCTGCCCTGCCTCTCTCCTCTGTTGCTGGTCCCTCCCCTGCAGGTGTCTGCCCTTCTGCTTCACCCCCAGAATTCCCTGGCACCTGCACCTTCCCTTAGCCCTACACCCTCCTGGTGCCTCTCCCTTCCCTCACTGCCCCTGTCCTCTTTGCCCTCTTTTTCCCTGATACCCACCCCCTCACCACCCTCTGCTCCCATTCCCCTCATGCCCCTGTGCCCTCACACATGCCTTGCTCCAACCCCGCCTTCCTCATGCCTACCCCTTCTTTCAAGCCTTCTCCCAGCACCTCCCCCCTCCCCTCTAGCCCCCAATGCCCTTACCCTCTCCTCTCCAGCATCACCCTGTCCCCCCTCCCACTGACACCTCCCCTCCTGCCCTTTTCCTCATTGTCTGCACTTGGCCCCCTGGAATTTGTCTCTCCTGCACCACTGTCCCTTGGTACCTTCCCTTTTCTCCTTCTTCTTCTTCTCCTGACCTCCTCCCCTACCCTCCCCTCCCCTCAGCACAAGCCCCTTCCCCATATTTTTCCCTTCCCTTCACACAGCCCAAGCCCAAGCCCCTCCCCCTCTCCACCTGGCTTCTTCCTTCCACTTTGCGGGGTTGCTGGAGCCTTTTTGAATCCGGCAGTCGCTGGCCATGACGTCAGGACACCACGTCACGCCAGCGTCCTGGCGTCTGCTGGCATCCTGCCCTCTGGCTTGCGCCCCGCCTCCTCGCGCCGGAGCTGCATGCAAGCAGCCCAGTGCTGAGAATCGCCTCACTTCCCCCTCCCCAGCGGCGCTCCGCTCCTCTGCCCGGCCGGCGGATTGGATGGGGCCTCCCACCCGTAGTGCGGGCTTCGGCCAGCCCATCACAACGGCCCACCGGGCCAGTCCACCCCTGCACTCGCCAGCTGGTAAAATCTACTCACCGTGAGCGAGTGTATTTGTCGAGCCCTGGGTATAGCTAAGCAGGACTCCGGTTTCATTATATAAACTGGGGTCCAAGAAAGAGACCAGGAAGAAGATCAGAAGTAACAGAAGCAGAAGGAAAGAAGCAAAAGGCTGGAAGAAGACGAAAGGGAGACAAGGAACACCAAGAAGAAGGGGTGTCCCTCCAGTGTGGAAGGGATAGAGAAATTGGTGCGGATAACAGCCAGAGTGCTTCCTGTCTGTGTTAATTAGATGAACCCCAAAGAAACTAGCATCTCAGCTGTGTGGGATCTGGCTGCTTGTCAAAGTCTGATGTCAGTGTAAAGATCCTTGTTGCACACTGGAAGCTTAGGCTGATTTTTTTCAGACATATTTTTTTCTCTTGCCCGATGTACCTCCCCTGCCCTGAAAGCTCTCATCCGCACCTTTGAGTATAATCACCCTTTAAAACTGATTGCTAGAAAACTGGTCTATATTACCGCACTGCTAATTTTTTTTTTTTAAATCAACATTTATTTTGGCAAAGTGCCTATGAATGCTGTGTGTCTCTAATTATTTTTAGTAACTTCTCACCACAAAAATGCTGATGTCTTCTGGTATGCAGCAGAAGGACATTATCAAAGAGATTTATTCTTGGAAAAAGCCAGCCGTTGAAGTTTCAGGATGACAAGATTTTGTAGGTTATCAGCTACAAAATTCAGACCTGGTTCAGAGATGAAACCAGGTTCCTTATACAGTCCCCTCAGTGCTGGAGCACTGGGTTTGCAAAATCTTTCTCCTCCTAACCCTTCCAATAGATTAGCACCAAACCATGCTACTTCAGCTAAGATGATACACAGATGGTAGTCATTAATGATGATATAGTGTACATCCGACTCTCATGCCCAAAATAGAAACCCTTTAGTGATCCCTCACCCTGAAAGAGGATCATATTTCTTGTTTATAGGGTGTCTTCTGATGTTGTGTTAACAGACTTGTGTAGGGTCTGGCTCTTAAAATTCACACCCAGCAACGTGGGTCTGTTACTACTTTCTCTGCTCAGTCTGTGGTTTTTGGACAGCAGTTATATATTTTTTTCTACAATCCACATGTAGCATCTCTCTATCCTACGGATAGGGCCGGTGCCTTGTTTTTTACAGGACCTGGCACAATGGGTCCCCAATCCTGATTGGGAACCCAGCAAGTTGCTGCAGTTTTAATATCTAAAAAATTCTACTGTTATGATTTGGCAAATCTGTCTGTACAATTTCTGAAAGGAAATGTGGACACTAGTTCAAAAAAAATCCCCTCTCCTGCTGTGCTGGGAAGTAAGTATTAGGCCCATGTAGCCTTTCCTCCTAGATCTTTCCAGTAGAAGATCTGGGTGATAGGAGATCCCTCTTCTCAAGTTTCTTTTTATTGCAGGTGGTGATGCTATATGTGGGATTCCTTGTGTCTGTTCCCAAGAGGACCTACATGAAACCTACAAGACGTACAAGAAACTAGCACAGAGAGGGGAATATGCAGAGATCCACAGTGTCTCTTTAGAGTCAGACATTAGCAGTGGGGATCTTAACTGGGGAAAGCCTTTGAGATTCCCTCCCCTCCTCTCCGATGATCCTGCTTTCTGTGGGATAAATGGGAGGGCTGATGCAGCATGGCTGTAGTGCCTTGGTCTTCTTGCCACACACTGAAGGTGACTGTCTACTTTCCTTTTTCACTGATCTATTGCATGAATATTATGCAGAGCTTGGTACTAGTGGACAGCCTCCGTCTTAAACTACACTTGATTGAGTCTCTTGTGGTTTCATTTGTTCCACTGTGTGGCTGATTTGTATTCCCCCAGACTTTGATAGCTGTGCTTTCCCCTTACAGAGTGATGCTCAAGTGGCATTGTCATTTTCCCAGACACATGCTGCAAGAAAACGTTTGGAGGCCACTAAAATTTCCCAAGGATTTTTGCTGTCTCTTCCATGGGTTGACTGTATGGCAATGGGTACAGTGAAGGGCACACCTTCCTTGACAATGCAGATGTATTGGTTTTAAAGCAGCCCTTTCTGCCCTAATGCAGCCAATTTGCCTGTCTGCATAGATCCTAAAGCTTTGTCTACACCAGCACATTTGTTTTAAAAAACCTTTCTACTGTTGCACTTCCACCAGCATAACTCCGGTGCTAATATAAAGAGGCTGTTGGGGCACTGGCCTTTTTTTTTTTTTAAACCAGTTCTCTAAGGTCCAATGACCAACTGATTAAAAGTCATTTTCCAGAGGAGGCGGCAGTGGAACTCAGGGGCGACAGGAGGTATGGATGGGGAGACTTGCAAGTCAGGGAAACCAAAATACCAGTTTGCCTAGGGTGCTATTTTCCCTCGGGCCAGCTTTGCCTGCTTGAGCTGAGTGAGTAGTTGACAGCACGCCACACTGGAGCTGCTTTAGCGGCTCTGTTCTTTTCTGGCAGAATTTAAACTAACTTAAAAAAAACCCACCACTCTTCAGGTTGCAACGATTACCTGCCAGCTGTGAACTGATGCAGGGTTGCCTCACTGGGTTTGCAGGAAGACAGAAAAATCACAGCCCTGAGAAGCATCTTCATCCCAACTGTTTGTTGACATTTCAGTGGATGTTGGAGTTACTGGTTAACACCCAGTCAAGGGCTCAATCCTGGGAGACATTGTGCATCCTGATCCCACTCCAATGAAGCACATAAACAAGTACTTAATTTCTTAAACATCCAATTAGTAGCCCCATTACCTTCAAAACACCTACTCATTTACTCATAATAATAAATATGTATTTCTGTTCGGGCAGTGCTCAGAGGTCCCAGTCACTGACTGGCTATTTCTCAGAAATGTTGCACAGGAAGAAGCAGCAAGATTGAGACATCCCGGGGTGTGGAGGTCTAGAGAGAGGGCAGAGTGTTAAAGTTCAGTATGTAATGAGGTACTTCATTGAATCAAGGTCAGGTTGCTCAGCACCTTGAAGGATTGAAACCCAATTAGTGGAAATAGCTAACTTGTGGTGTTCTGTGAGCAGAGATTTTGTAGTGTGCCAGCCCAGCCCCTTGTTTAACATTAGTTCCCTCTCAGCTGGAGAGACAACACTATAATATAAAATTGACTATTGGATAGCACAGAAAAAAGAAAGATCAGATGTTCACATACTGTATATGTGAAACTATTCCAAAATAGTATTAGTTTCCTAATCACCATTATCAGACTGGCTCCTTTCCCCCACCATTTATGCAGTCATTTGAAGAGCCACAGACTAAAAACTTTATTGCCTCTCCTTCTACCATTCAATGGCTCTGTGGATGTACGATTTGAAGTATATTTTCACTGTGGCAAAACACTGCAGCCAGCTATAACATACTACAGCAAGAATGGGATCTGTGCACTCAAATTGCATGCACCTCTCTTGAAAATGCACTTCATACTCTCTGAGAAAATCACTTCCTGTATGTCACATACAGAGCTTTCTCTCAGTTGTCATAGGACTGGAAGTTGTAGTCAATCTGGTAATGATGGGACTCATCATGGATCAATACTACAGATGGCACTATCCCCAAAGCTCAGATCCAGACAAAAACTTCCTATAGGGTGTTGATTCAGCCCAGTATAGGCATAAAGTTAGCTGAGAATTTTGGTTTGGGTCTGAGTCTATGCCCACATTTTCTAAATTTCAATCTGGGATTAAAATCTGGGCCCATCTCTAATTTATACATAATTGAAAACCCTCCCTCCAAAAAAACAAACACCATTTCAACCCCCTTTGCCTTCCTGTTGTAAAAGGCTGGCTCAATGATAGACTATTATAATGAACATTTCAATATAATTATGTGTCCAGGAATTGAATTACCCAGGGTGACCTTTTATTCTGACTGAATATCTGAGTGACTTTTCCCCGCTGTATATGCGGTAACTCGCAACCAACCAAAATAGCTATTGCACAGTGAAGACAAAAATGAGAAATCAGACATACATTATGGATGAAAAATGGAAACCATTGATACACACACACATACTGTCTCCCTCCCTCCCTCCATCATAATGAGCACTTAATGTCAATTGTGATTCCAGGTATTACAATTCAGATACAGTTAATAGTCAAAAAAAAAAAAAAAAAAAAGGCAAAGAAACTCATTTAGAGCTGTCTGATTTCAGACTGATTTCAAAATACCCTTTTAATAATTTCATATAATTGTGCCGCCATGATATCTGCCAGCTATACAATTATGCCAGTGGGGAGAAAAATGATAATTGTCTATAGTCAGCAAAAGTAAAAATTCCATATACTGATTCTTCCTTCTAGTTTAAGATTGACCGATTCTTAGGGACATAAAACACCAGGAGGCTAGAACTATCATTTTAAAAGTTTATGCAAATGAAACACACACAGACAAGGAGCACAAGAAAGGTAGAATATGATAAAACAATAAAAATATATTCTAAATCTAGCCAATCTTCAACCAGATAGAAGCAAAACAAAGAGAGTTAAGTAGGAAGAATCAGAGCAATGTCTTAGATAAACGATAAATACTTCATGGCTTCTGAGAAGCCGTTCATAGAAATTCAAAACTAACATGAAATCATTGTCTCCCTGAAAGGCCCCAAATTCCAGGGTCTGGAGTAGATATAAAACATTCTTAGATATTTCTATATTCATAGATTCCAAAAGTAGAAGGGACTATTGTACTCATAAAGTCTGGCCTCCTGCATAACATCAGCCATAGAACTCTCCCCTAGAGCAGATCTTTTGGAAAAACATCAAATCTTGATTTTAAAAATTGTCAGTGATGGAGAATCCATTGTGACCAATGTTCCCTCTAGTTTGTTTATCCATGTGCGGAATACATTTTATTATGTGCATACAGGCATGTGCAGATGTGCCCCACCAGTAGAAACACATGATGCCGGCTGTAGGTGTTCTGCTAATCAGCTGGCGGCATTTGAATCTCTCCGGGGTGGCTTCCCAAACACTCATCTTACAGGGAACACTGACCACGACCAGTGTCCCCCCTAAATTGGGGAGCAGCACAGCTTCATGGGTGATTAATCAGCCCTGCCCAGTCAGTCAGCTCCATGTATGGAGCCCTGAGCCTCTGACTAGGCGGGGCTGATTAATCACCTATGAAGCTGTGCCACCACCCAGCTTAGAGGGAACTCTGATCATAACTACTGATAAACTGTTCCAATGGTTAATCTATGCCTTATTTCTGAATCCTTTCTATTTCATCAACAATCTTTGATCAATGGTGATGATGTATATTCTGAACCTCATGTAATCTCACTTACATTGTTATAAATCAGAGTAATGCCACTCAAGTCTCAGTAGACTTAAACCAGGGATAGAACTGGTGTAAATAAGATTGTAATCAGGCCCTTCACTTCTAATTATATACTAATGCTTGCAGAAACTGCTTAGGGAAGATAATGCCTGTTGTAGCCCATTCTTCAGGTGAGAATTCTCTGGTACGTCTACACTGTGGAGCTATTTCGGGATACTTTCAGTATCCCAAAATAGCTATTCTGCATCTTTAAAGCAGACCGTTATTTCAAAATAGATTTCAAAATAACAGGTGCACTGTTCCGGCATCCCAGTAACCCTCATTCCACGAGGGTTAAGGAACATTTTGGAATAGTGGCTTATTTTGAAATTTGGTGCTGTGTAGACTGTGCCAAATTTCAATGTACGCTATTTTGAAATTACCTTGAAATAAGCTACGCAATTTGCATAGTGCAAATTGTGTAGCCTATTTCGAGGTAAGGGCACCCTAACTGAGTGAAACCCCATCTGTCTTGTCCTGTCCCTAGAGGATAGAATTTCCTAGAATGTTACCGCTAGAAATGGGCCAGAGCTTCAAAATCTGAATTAGACTTCAGATCTTGATGTGAAGCACTCCCAAATTTCTGAAGTACTTGTATCTGTGGACCGGGGTGGGCAAATACTGGCCTGTGGGCTGTATCCAGTCCTTCAGAGTTAGCTCCTGGTGGCCCCACACCGCTGTATTTACTTGCGCAGCCATAGGTACCGGAGATCACAGCTCCTGTTGGCTGCAGATCACCATTCCTGGCCCAATGGGAGCTGCAGGAAGTGGTGTCCCAGTCCATGCCGCTTCCCATTGCTCCCGTTGTCCGGGAATGGCAGTCCGCAGCCAACAGGAGCATCAATCGCTGGTACTGCATCCATGCAGGTAAATACAGTGGTGGGGGGCTGCCAGGGGCTGACCCTGGTGAACCATTGCTGTACTGTTGCCTATCTCTGTTGTAGACTCACTGCTCAGGGGAAAAAAGACCAGCTGCAAATATCGGACCTATGCCTGGGTTTACATTCTGTCACACCTATCACACTCAGTTTGGTTTTGGATCTTTAATTTATAACCTGGGTCTTAGTGATAAATCTTTGTTTTTACCACAGAAATATCTCTGCAGTTTATATGTGGAGTCACAATGACAAAATATGGTAATGCTCAATAAGTCAGATAAAAAGGACTGACTATCAAACAGTTCACATTTACTCTCAGGACAGGAGTTACTATACCCAGTAAGGAGAGATCTGTATTTTCCTGAAAAATTAGTTACTGTCCTCTTGCATTTGGATAAAGACATATGTGCTCCTGAGCTACAATAGAACCAACCACAACATTTACTGAAAAATAAAATGGAAATAGGGAGAAATTAATACAGCAGTGTTAACCAAACATTAAGAGTCTCCTCATTATTCTGTAAAAAGTAGAATGACTGTATGAAATTAAATTAACTTCAGTCATCAGCATTTTCTCTTTAAATTCATCGCTTCCCAGGATGCCATTTCTGAAGCTCGGAAGTGATTGAAAATAGGGGATTAGAATGGAACTGCCTTCTCAGCCTTAGAACTGCCGTGTTAGAATATCAGCCAATTTTCTCTTTGAAATGAATAAGTGAGAAGTGGTTGATCATAGACTGGCTGTTCACCAGGGGGATATGCAAACTGTATTCACTAGCCATGCTGAGATTATTCTAAAATTCTGTGTCCTAGTAAAAGGTGTGTGCAATATATAATATGTAGGAAATAAATGTCTTTTGTCTGAGGGAGTTATCTGGCTAAAAAGGATTCTGAGCTCATAGTACTGGAGGCTGAAAGTCTTTAGGGACCAAATTTTGTAAAAAGGTTAAAGCCTGCTTGCTCATTTGTCCAAATTTATGTGCTCAAATCATAATTTTGTATGCACTCCCATCAGATATTTGCACATGCAAGCAGAACTTTGTGCACACAAATGTATGTGCACATTTATGCATAAATGTGTGAGGTAAGTTGTATATGTGGGCCTCTGTTTTCACTTTGTAACATTTTTGCACTTAGAAGTTAAATTTTACAGCAATGTGGATCCATGATTTATAATCTTGACTTTGGTTTTGACTTTTCTGTCTTACTGGGATTTTTTATTAAGCCTTCGTAGTTTGGGAAGCTTATCACAAAGGCCCAAATATTTATTCTTCACATTTCACACAGTGCATTGTCTATTTTTGGTAGTGGTGAATAGCTGGATTTTTGTTTTGTTTTTTAAATGTAGGAATGAGATTTTTTTTTTCCTCTTCATATGCCCCCTTTTCCTTTTTCCATGGCTTACTTACAACAAATTCCAAAGGTCATTCTGACCCACTAGTAATGGGAACAAGGTGACCCAATAACCCTTGCTGCCTTAACAAATAAAAGACCTGAAATCACTGCCAAATCTGAGTTCCACCTACTTATTCTGCAACAGAACCTGTTGCCCTGTTGCCAAAGGCAAGGTCTTGTCATCCTGCTTCATGTGCATGTGAGAGGGATTTATGTTGACAAAACTAGTGCTTGCTTGTTGACATCAGATGGGCTTTTTAATAATTGTAACAAAAAAACCAAAGAATTGATGGTTGTACTTTGCCTCCTTGTTGCTTAACCAAGCCTGTAACTAACTACAGACCCGTTAAGTATGGGACTGCGAATATCGGAGCCAGAAATAGAAAGGTAAAGGAGATAGTGTTATTCAGCCATTTGACAGCTCCTTTCTTCCCATTTTTGGCAAGCACACTGCGAGCTGTCTCATTCAGAGGCGCGCACACACAAGCAGGGCCACATACTTAAGTGTCTCAAACCAGCCTCTAATCTTATTTCCACCATTTTGGTGGCAGGAATGATAAAATGTAGCTAGCTAACTAATTTGTCAGCACAAATATTGTTCTGTCAGAGCAAATAGTTAGTTAGAGATCTAAATCCTACCATTTGGACCTCCAAAATTGCCTGTGACTGCCTTCAAACTCAAACATAGAGGTGTTTTCTGAAAGTTTAGCCTGAAAATGACTTTCTGGGTCAAGTTTCCCTTTGAATATAAATCTCTTCTAGAATTAAATTCAATTAAAATCCATTACTCAATCTCCCTGTTGTATATCACAGTCCCTGGGTTGCCTTGATCAGCTTTTTATTTTCATTTAAGACTGAAGATATCATTGCTTTTGGCAACCACTGTGTTTTAAATGCATGTTTTGACATTCTCTGAGGTTGTTTGTGGATGGATTACCTGTAGCCATTTGTTTTGATCCTTTTGACTTTCACTATGCCTTCCGGAGGGGGGGGAGGGGGAGGAAGGAGGCATGGGGAGGAAGTGGATCTAATTATAGTAGATGCTCTAATCTAATGGAATATGCCTGTCACATAATAAAACTGAGCATAGCTTTATTCGGTACGCATATCATAAAGGTGAACATTATGTACAATGCTGATAATTTGTTTTGTCAGGGCACAAAGGAGATACCACACATTTTAAGACACAGTCAGGCTCTTACATTTTAGTTCGTGGGTAAGTGACTAAATTGAGCAGGAAAACATAGAGAATCTTTCGTTTCTTTTTGGAAACCATCTAACGTAGACCTGATGAACCAGCACCTTTTCCTAAGTTTCAGTTCTGGGATGTACCTTATTAGAAAAATACTTGTTTTAGCAGCTGCACCTGGCAGATATTTGGAGATGCAGAAGCACATAGGTCAAGTAATACACTGCCAACCAGGGACACCATCATCCTTTTCCGCCATTCCCTAAAGTACAGTCTTTGGCAGGAGGAATTTCTGATACAGACACTGTCATATTATGAAGGCTGATGCTATGGTACTGTCTTGTGGTGTGGCTGCTTTCTGGGATGATGTAACATCATACTGGTAGAACTGTTTGCAGCTGGGATGCGTATCTGGCTAGAATCCAGAAGTAGTTCAAACAGATCCAGTTGTATGGACTTTACTGTAAATAATTAAAACATTATGTTGACTTAAGAATAAGATCCATTAACCAGACTGCTAGGGCAGGGGTTCTCAAACTTTGTGATACCAATGCTAAACGCTAAAATGCTAAACGAATTTGTGTGACACCCCCCCCCCCCCACCCTCACCAAAGTTGTTAAGCAAAAAGAAAAAGGGGGGGGAGCCAAAGTTGTTCAGCAAAAGTTGCACCACTTTGTCCAGTTTGGGACTGCACCCAGCCCTCCCCCTGAGCCAGGTCCCCCAGCACCGCCAATCCCAGTGCACCCTCCCTCCCCCTGAGGCAGGCCCCCCAGCGTCCCCCCATCCCAGTGCACCCTCCCTTCCCCTGAGGCAGGCATCCTAAGCGTCTGGGAGCCTGCTCCAATTTAATCTCCCCTCCCAAAGAGCCAGGCATGGAGGAAACTCTTACTTTTAAAGTGGCTGCTCCTGCAGCCCGGCCCGGCTGCCTCAGCTCACAGTGTGTAGGGGAGGCATCACGTGGCCAGCTGCCGGTCTCTGCTGCTCACGTTGGCCAGAGCAGCATGCGCTCTGGTGCCCCCCTAGCATGGCGCCTGGCACTTGCCCCCTTCGGCCCCCCCTTCACTAGACAACCTGAGTTCAGAGAGAGATTATGGGCTAACAGCTGAGGGACTGGGTGTCTGACCAGTTGAGAGCTAATCCCCAGATGCACCACAAGGATGCATCCAAGCAGCAAGTATTAACCCCCTTGGCCCCTTGCACTGGACTGGCAGCACAAGAGCAAACTGACATAGTTGGCATCAGCTACAAAATGTTGAGAACACGCTCATAACTCTTTTAAATAACTATGGGAACTGAGGCAGCCTGAGAAGAGCCACACTCTGAGACATCTAAATGTATTAATCTCTTTGATGTTTCAATACTTCAAAAAGATTATTGTATCACAATTGCTTATATAGAGTGATGGCCATTCTATATTATCAGATATAATCAGTGGGGAAAGGAGGGAAAACCAAGGATCTTCTCTTATAGAAGTAGTGAGCATACAAATCAAAGTAAATTACCATAAGAAATAAAACAAAAACACAATCTAAGTTTTCTAAACTGGATAGGATTTGATTCAAGCAGGGTCTCACCCTGTTAGATGGTACAAACCATCCATACACAGTCTTCCTTCTTTTCTGCTTGGAGCCCCCCTTCCCCACTTTACTTTGTTCCTAAGGTGTTTCCAAGTTCTCTTGGAAATGGGGAGTGAGGCCAAGTTATGATCTCCCTTCCCCCTTTTATATCTGCTTCCAACTGGGTGGAAAGCTCTTTTGCTGCAACATAAGTCCAACATTCTCCCTTGGCTATGTGCTATCTCAGAGAAATTTCCATTGTCCACAGTTCTGGGAGTAATCTGTGTGAGTGTTTGTATTCTCCTCAATGAGCTATCAGCTTTGTTTGGCCTTTTTATTGTTGTACCTAGAAGGCGGTTGTGGGTGTTTCCAACCTGACAGCATGTTTCAGTGGCACATACACAGTGAAACTTAATATACAATGACAACACACACAATTTAACAGGATACTAATTAAGACTTAAAATGACTTAATAAAGACTGTACAAATTAAGACTTAAAACGGTGCCTCAAAAGGCACATTTTGTACAAAACGTACCTTAATTGCATCACCCTGGTGAATATGGGATGGAAAGTGCCTCTTTGGGGCACTGAGTGTCACACCAGGTACTACTTCCTACATTTTAGAAGGTTTAAAAGTTTCAAAACAAAGGATTAGATTGTGTCTTAATACTACAGTCTATGCCAGAGAGAGTGCTGAGGAGCCACACTGAAGTAGGAATCCTGTCGGAGCAACATTTCTGCTTCTTTGGGTGATGGTGTAGTGTATACTCCACTCCATCCCTATCTAATTCTGCTGGCCAGTGCAAAGAGATGCCCCCACCTCTAACCTTTAATCTCTCACTCCAGTGGTGATGCTAGGCATGCACTGTGCCCTCACTGAACAATGTCGTAGATGCCTCCTTCTCACCACGTGCCCTGAAAATAATATGCCAAAAGTAAACCCACATTGTGCTTACTTGGCATTCTGCATTAGTTGTCTAGGCCGGTTCTGATCAGGGTTAAGTTAGCCTGTGGCAGAAGCACCTGTCCAATCTCTGTCGCTACTTCTAATGGAGCTGCAAAGGTGGGACACTTCCCAAAACAACATAATGACTCCTCCAGTGACTAGGGAGAGCAGGAGCTGGCTAGTGGCTGATGTCTACTTTTCTGGGTTTTAGGTCTTCTTTTTTACTTTAATCTTTTATAAAAGTAAACGTAATGAAAATGTAGGTTCTCCCCCTCCCCTTGTTGAATTAGGGCACATCTACACAGCAGGGCTAAAGTCGAATTAAGCTACACAACTTCATCTACGTCAATTGACGTAGCTTAAGTGAAAATAGCTTATTTTGGCTTTAGGCACTATCTACGCCGCAGGAAGCTGAAGGAAGAACACTCTTCCTTTGACTTCCCTTACTCCTTGTGAAATGAGGGTTACCAGAGTCAGAGTAAGAAGTCCTCCAGCTCGACATTATTTTGAGATAAAGGCTTATAGTGTAGATGCACACTATGTTATTTCAGAATAATGTTAGTTATTCTGAAATAATGTTGCTATGTAGATGTACCCTTATAGAAAAGCTCCATATATTGATTCTTCTATTTCAGAGAGTTAAAGCATCCTCCTCTAATTCCTCTTAGGCCAGCTATATGTCAGAAGTTACGGTGACAGGGTAATTAGTTAATATTATTACTGTTTAAAATTACAGATGATTTCTTTGTCTAATAGAAATGGTAAATGAGGAGCCTTGGTATCTGATTGTAGCAGCTGTGAAGGTAGAACTTCCCTAGCAGTAAAAAAAATCTTCAGGACATCCAGTTCCTATCTTCCCTCTCTGTTCCATCCTCCCTCTAATCAGCGCAGTAGGTTTGGCAACCTGTCATTATGCTCTTCTCTGACAGTGAATGTTTTTGTTCCTTCCAGGAAAAACCTTGCAAGTAATACCAGCCATAAATTGAGCAGACAGAGCCCCTTGGTTCTGGCTCAGTATGATTCTGTAAACCCTCTGTGCAAGAAACGTTTGTTGCTCTGACTGACAGGGCAATTTCGGAGAGTAATGAGTAAAGATGGATGTCCCTGAGCAATTAATCAGACCTCTGTTGGCAACTCTCTCTGTCAATATTCAAAGCTGTCGTCTTCGTTATTTCAGAAACCAGGTAAAGGAAGATAATACCCATGGAGTCCCCTTGTGCTAAAATATGTAAAACTAGATAGTAGCAGTTGGTGACAAAGTGAAAGGCAGAATTTAATATATAGACATGGGCTCTGTTCTTTTATTTTTCATTCTTTATTGCTGCTGTCAAAGAAATCATGAAGGTGTCTAAGTCTGAATTAGCACACTGCATTTTTCCGCCTGAGAATGAACACACTAGTGCCTAACGACTGCCTGAGATGAATGGGAAGGAGGGTCTCTTCCCCCCACAATATATATTACATAGCTTTGATCCATTTTGTTTGCTTCTCTTTGCAATTTGTTTCCATGCCTCCTATTAAGGTCCTAGTCCAGGCCTGCTGAAGTCATTGGGAGTTTTGCTAATGACTTCTGTCGGGGGGTAGGATAGAACTTTATATATGGTGAATGTTCCAGTTGAAGATTAGAACTCTGACATGTATGCACCTTATTTCATAGGCTCAGCACTGTCCCTAATTTTCCCTCTATTCCTTATGCTCACAAGGAGTCCTGGGGGTTCTGAGATCAGATCTTAGCCCAGCACTGCCTCTGGTGTAGAACTTTTGTTCAGATAAGCTAATTTGTGCTAGAGCAGATAAGATAAATTTAAACCTGTGGTGTTGTGGCTCAGGCAGCTGAGGCTAGTGACTTTTTCATTAGAAAACCTGATGAGTCTCTCCACAACAGCAGTTCTCAACCTGTGGGCATCATGCAGCCCAATTAGCACATAACCGGGCCAAGCTGTGAGCTAAAGGCTTCCGGGCCACCTAGTGCAGTGGGTCTGAGATACCTGGCATGGTAGGGATTGGGTCACTAGCTGGCACCACAAGATACAGGGGTTTGGGGCTGCCACTCAGCCCCACAGAATCTGTGTCCAGGAGCAGGCCCCATGGAGTTGAGGGGCTGGGGCTGCCTCCTGGCCCCACAAGCTCCAGAGTGTGGGCAGCTGGCTGACCCCACACAACTAGAAGCTGGGGCAGACAGCTTGCCAGTCCTATGTGGCAGGGATTGGGGTCTGGGCTGCTGCTGCTCTTCCACCTGACTCCTGCAGTCCAGGTAACACATGTTGTGGTGCACAGTGATGAATAATCTCTAGCCTTATCCTGGCCTGCATATTTATACCTGCCTCAGGAAATTTCCACTACATGCATCTGACAAAGTGGGTCTTTGACCACGAAAGCTTATGCTCCAATACATCTGTTAGTCTATAAGGTGCCACAGGACTCCTTGTCGCTAGTGATGAATAAGTTGAAAACTATTGCCCCCCAGGGATTCATTATTACACTCAGAATATACTTCTATGGAGTTATGTGGAGGATTTTGGTGGGTGGGGGAAGGGGATAAGGGATGAATGCACACCTCCTTTGTCCTGCGGCAAAACAGTTTGAACTACCAACAAGCTGGCTGCCTTGTGTGACTCTGTTTTTGTGCATTTAGTGGATTCTTCAATGAAATACCCCATTGTTTAATTTTAATTATTTTCCTTTGAGAGGGTACATTGTAACCCCTAAGTGGGTACACTGACATACATGGCATGGAGAGGATACTAAATAGCAACTCACTGGCAAACTGTCTTTCTTTTAAAGTCACTTTATATTACAGTTTATAAGACCTGATTTAACTCAAGAGTTCAGGGTATAGGCAATCACTGGCTAAAAATGGCAGTGGAAACTCAAAAGTATCATGATGGATGGCAGGGGGGAGGCAGAAATCAAAACAGCCATGAGCTATATCAGCAGATGCAGAGACATTAAAGAGAGAAGCCAGAAAGCAGCTTCATCAGATTACTCAACATCTGACTTGGTCCAACTGGACTTCAGCCATATTGACTAAACCTTGGAAATTTATCAGTGTCTGAAGCCAGTCTGAAACAGGGGAGATGAAGGGCCATGTATTCTGTCTTCATTTGTTCCCATTCAATCCTATTAGTCGGTTGGGTTTCATGGATATACCTGAGGATGGAACTTGATCCTTAGAGGTGAAAGTGTAGGCAATGGAGGGAGAACAGATAAGTAGATCTGTTCAAATCATTTGGAGCAAGAAACATTCTATTTACTTTTAGTCTATTTTCTCTTCACAAATCGCTTGTAAATTCTTACTCATTTATTTGCTATTTATAATTGCTCATGCAACTTATGCAAAACAACTTCTGCCTCTGGATTGTCTGAGATGTTTATTTTAATTAGTGTGTGATTGGTTACATAAATGACATGGTATTGCTTCCATAGCCTGATTGGATGACAAACTATTTAAAAATAACATAGTGAATAATGTAATGCATTCTTTCATTTTCTTTGTCACTAAGTGGACAGATCTCCCCCTCCCCCCCCCCCCCAAAAAAAAAAAAAAGTACAGAGTTTTTCCCTTTACAGGGTTTAATCTTGTCCAAAAAAGTTTTTTTCCCCCTTTTCTGTGGTATAAAATAAAAACAAAACATAGCTTCCAATGGGCAAGCAGTGACATTCAGTCTCCTCAGACTGTGACTAGTATTTCTCTACCACCAGATACACGTCCTTGGCTCTTCCTTCCACTTTGTCAAGAAGCTAAGCTTTTTACTTTAAGGCCCCAATTCTCTAAAGAACTACACATGTGCCTAACTTTATGCATTAAGTAGTCCCACTGAAGCTGGTAGAATGAATCACAGAGAACAAAGTTAATTTAGTGCCTTAGTAGGATCAAAACCTAAATGCTAGAAAAAGAAAAAAAAAAGCTGTGTTCTGTGCTTAGGCCCTACCTGAGTGACCCTATTCTAGCTGGATGGGTGGCTTCGCAAGACCTGGGCGAGTGGAATGATTAAAGTGAGTTTCCATTTGAAACTTGAAGGCTTTGTAAATGCTGGGTGGGATCCATGATGGTAGTGTGACAAAGTCAGGCTGGGTGACTGCAGGAGGTTCCTGGAAGGCAGATATGTTACCCCCTAGTATGTTAGAAGCCCTTTTTCCTGCAAGCTCAGAAGAATTTACCTCAGGTCACTTAGGGACATCTGAATCCAATTAAGGGCTGCCTGAGACCTTTAAACCCCCCTTATCTGGTTGGGGGGGGGAGGGGCAAGGGATGGATTATATATATATATATGAGAGAGATATCCATTATAATTAACATGGATTCTATATATAATCAGTCCTTCTAAGGAGCCTATAGTTGATACAAGAAAAGTTTTATAGCTAAGAGAGAAATCAAATACCTCACAAACAGGAGCTGTAATATCAAGGCTGAAGGAAAAGGGTCACATCTCTAAAAATTTAAGAGGTGGTAAATATGGATGGATTTCAGCAACCCTAATAAGCGAGCTCAATTAATATTGTTAATAGCAGGCTCAAGTTCTGCAGCCTTCACACAAGCAAAACTCTAATTGAAGTGAATGGGAATTGAAGATGAGCTGTCTCCAATGTTTGAAAAGAGCCATGAGATTATTTTTCTCAAAACTTGGAATGTATCTGAAAAGAAACAAACCTTTATCTCTGAAGGATAAGAAGCAAGTTAAAAAACACCTCCAATCCTTGTCTGCTGCAGATGACCCTGACTGACTTTAAGGCAGTAACAAAAGCTTAATCTTGTTTGCAATATATTGAGAGATGGCTGGTGGAGATTGACTATGAAAGTGTAGCGTCCGCATGGAGTCGGAGTGACAAGTGAAAAGCAAATTGTTTTAAAGGCTCCAAATAGCATTACGTTTTTCTCCTTGTAACTTAGTTTAAATGTTTGAATCGTTGTCCACTTCACAAGGTTACAAAGCTAATGCAGTATATAGCTCAGGTGCATGCTGAACAAAATCTCAGAGGTGAAGCTGAGTGAGATCTTGATGGATGGGATGAGGGACAAGAATGCAGTTCATGAAAGCAAACAGTTTATTGCAGATACAGTAGTGAAAATAATAATAAACCACATCAGCATCAAAATAGTGACAGTCAGCTCCCTTAATATCCCATGGGGGCCTCCATACGTCTGAGAACAGATGCAAAGTAGATGAAATGGCATTTTTACAAGACACACCTCACTCTAGAAAGACACATGTAAAGACTGTGGTAAAGGTAAATGGACAACAAGAGACTTTGCTGTTCAGTTAATACGGTTGTTCCTTTCCTGTTTAACAGATATTGCAGAGGCACTAGGTTAATATTTTCAAAGCAAATATTTGTGATTTGGGGTGACTTCAAGTATAGCAAAACAACATGCTACTCTGTCTTGGCACAAATGCTGAGATTCATCTGTCTGGCATCAAGTAGCATAATAGAGTACCTTGAAATTCTGGTGGGTTGTACAGGACACAAGATGAAGGATCTATATCAGATATCAAAATTACTTTGTGACAATTTTGTTTCTTTTTATAATGATATATTAATGCTTCCTATGGAATGCTTCTAAACAGCTAATTTCTTGTCTCTCTGTGCTGAACTGAACGATGGGGAGCCCACAGTGAGCCTGGACAAAGGGTGGGGTAGTAACAATGTTCGCAGGAGCCCCAAAGACACTGTTTCTCTGCAAGATTTCACATTTGTAGCACTCCAATGCAAGCTATATCTTTAAATTCACTATATGTGGTCCTAACTTTCTGTAAAGAATTCTTGTATTTCCTTTAATCTGGAATGATGTCGCCACAGACCTTGAAGATATAATCTCAGATTCTCAGTCAGTTGCATTCAAAACTAGTTATTTAGCATGCCGCTCATAAATACCTTAAATTCAGGTATAATTGCTCCTGTTTAAACTTTTCTCTAAGTATTACTCTTCTCTTCTCTGGTTTCCAGCAGCATTTTACCAGGGCATGAATTTGCACATCTATGAGACTGGAACACGTCAAGCTTTGCTTAAAACAGGCATGCACAACATACGGCCCAAAGGCCACGTGCGGCCCGCAGGGGCTCACTGTGCGGCCCGTGACAACTACGGGCAGCGCGGCCCCATCTGATCCGCCGGCCGGGCAGAGGAGCGGAGCACTGCCGGGGAGGGGGAAGTGCAGCGATTCTTGCTGCCGGGCTGCCTGCGTGCAGCTCCAGCGAGAGGAGGCGGGGCACGAGCCAGAGAGCGGGACGCCGGCAGACGCCAGGACACTGGATTAAAAAAGGCAGAAGCCAGGTAGGGGAGGGAAAGGGGCTTGTGCTGAGGGGAGGAGAGCAGGTCAGGAGAAAGGGGAAGACACCAAGGGGCAGGGTGAAGGCGAGACAAATGCCAGGGGGCCAAGTGGAGACACGCGGTTTTTTTTTTTTTTCTTTCTGCTCATCAAAAATTTTTAGCCGTGTGTTTGGTATTTTTTGGGAGAGCATCCCCTGCGGCCCGCAGCTGTTTTCTTTGGAGTAATATGGCCCTTGTCACTTTCCGAGTTGTGCAGGCCTGGCTTAAAACACATGTCTGACAATTAGAAAATTTGTAAATGGCAAATAAAATTGAATGTGATGCACTGCATCGTGGTTTTTTGTTGTTGTTTTGTTTTGTTTTTTGCTGTTGAACATGTATTTTCTCCTGAGCTCACAGCTCCTCCTCTTTGAATGTTTTGTTTCTTTCCTTCCTGTTTTCACTTCTCTTAGTCCCACAATTTCTCTGACTGTATTTTCACTGGTTGCAATTTTTGCCTGCTGCTGCTTTTTATGGTTTTATGGGTTAATCTGAACCCCATTTCAGCCAATGGAAAGATGCCTACTGTCTTGGATCAGGCCCTTAGTACTGTCTCCTCCATGGGTGGCATGTATAATAGGCAGGGGGTGTAACCTTAGGCCTGAATATGACTAGGATAAGAAAATTGTTAATTGTGGTTTAAATTTCAAGTAGTTTACAGTCCATACAGATACATAGCACAGTATTCAAAATCACCACTGGGGAGGCTATGCCTCCTCAAACAACCCAGCAGGGCCCTGCCCGAAGGCCTTCTGTGTCGTGCTTGCTTGCCCTTCCCACTGGGAAGGCTGCTTGTCTTCCAGTCAGGGAGGTGAGCTGGGGCCGAGAGTAGAGTGGCTGAGGTCAGCTATGGCTGTGACTTGGAGTAGCTGGTGCTGCTCAGTGCCAGGAAGGCCCTGAGCATTGCCAAGCACTTGGGTGGGGAGGCTGGAGGTGGTGGGGCTGGAGGCATTGAGGCTGGGGGCCACACTGCTATCTCAGTGCTCATGGCTCCCCTGAGAGATCATGTCACCCACCTGCCTGCCTTTGAGGGGTTGGTGGGGCCATGTGCTGCCTGCTTAATGTTTGGGGGATCATGTGCCACCTGCCCAGTGGTTGGGGGAGGCAATGCACTATCTTCCTGGCACTCAGGGACTCTAGGAGGGACTGTTGGCTGCAAGGGGGGAAGCTCTGGTCTCCAGCAGGAGAAAAGAAGGTAGGGCAGGGTCTTGTGTGGGAGGGGCAGGCTTGGCCAGGGGCTAGCCTACCTGAGCTGGCAATTCACATGTGGCCATGTTGGCCTCCCTTCAGTCTCTCTCCGAACTACTCACCTTCTCTCTCTCTCTTTTTCTATAGTCCTTGTTCTCCTTGGGTGAAATCCTTGCCCTATTGAATCAATGGGAGTTTTACTACTGATTTCAGTGGAGCCAGGATTTCACCCCTGACTTCACCACTGTCTTTTCTAATTATCTAAAATAATTTTTGAAGCAAAACTTTCTATAGCATTGATTTAAAAATACATTAAATAATGTTATTATGATTAGTTAGATCTTCTTGATTGACTTTGCTATTTAATAGTGTTGAAAGAGGCTAGTTGTTCTCTACATTTTAAGATTGGAAATAGTTCTCCATTATACACATTGCCTTAACTTCAGAAGGCTCGATTAATTTTTTGGCTGAAATTCTACATGCAAATTCTGATCCCAGAGTTCTCTTGCTGCTTGTTTTTGTTTTTTAATTCCGAAGCTTAAGTAAATAAGATAATTGTCTGCAGTGTCATAACTGTGCTAGTCCCAAGATATGAAAGAGACAAGGTGGGTGAGATAATACAGTTTATTAAACCAACTTCCACTGGTGAAAGAGACAAGCTTTCCAGCTTCACATATCCCTTCAAGGTTGGAAAAAAGTGAAAACCAGATAAGGTATTTCTGAGACATAATAATCAAGGACATTGCTTTTCATTTCATTGATAGCTTCCTATAATTTCTTTTGCTTAACTGATGTGGAATTCAAAAATGATTTGGCCTACTAACTCCAAGTTTGGCAAGGTCTATATGGTGCATCTGAGACACAACTTTCTTTCCACTTACCGCTTTTCTTTGTATTTGCTGCAAACTACAACATACAAAAATGGCCATACTGGGTTAGACCAAAGGCCCATCTAGCCTAATATCCTGTCTTCTGACAATGGCCAATGCCAGATGCCCCAGAAGGAATGAAAAGAACAGGTAGTCATCCTGTCACCCATTCCCAGCCTCTGACAAACGGAGGCTGGGGACCCCATTCCATCCATCCATCCGGACTAATAAGCATTGACCGACCTATCCTCCATGAATTTATCTAGTTTTTTTTAACCCTGTTAAAGTCCTGGTTTTCATAATAGCCTCTGGCAAGGAGTTCCACAGGTTGACTATGTATTGCATGAAGAAATACCTCCTTTTGTTTGTTTTAAACCTGCTACTATTAATTTCATTTGGCGACCCCTAGTTCTTACTGTTATGGGACCAAGTAAATAGCACCTGGCACACAAACTCAGCTTTGTTGAGTGATGAGTCTCGCAAAAGTGGGTAACTGGGCAACAAAAGGGCAGATGAAATTTAGTGCTGATAAATGCAAAGTATTATATATTGGAAAGCTTAATCCAAGGAGTAAGGGAAGTCGGAAGAAGAATGCTCTATTTTGAAATAAATGGTGAATAAACGCTCCCAATTTCAAAATAAGCTATGCAATTGATGTAGTTCAATTTGCATAGCTTATTTCGAGTTAAGCCCTGCTGTGTAGATGCACCCAGTGGAGGAGATTTAAAATGTTTGTCCCTTTTTAAAGTGTCTCTCTTATTAGTAACTTCCTGCCTTTCTAACTCTTTGTTTAGACATGTATCTTTAGGGCATTTTCCCCTGGGGTTCCTAATGCTAAATATTTGCAATGTAAATGCAAGCTTTACCAAGCTTTTGTAGGGTATGTTGGAATTTAATATTGCATCTCTGAGGTACTGCATAGTATTATTACAATAAAATATAATTAAGAAGGTCTCCACAAGTAAATTGGTTAGAAGTTATACATATAAATCCATACTACCAATGAGGAAAACAAGTAACACAATCATCATATTACTGATATATAGTAGAATGAAATCTATATAGTTTTAGCCAAAAGGCTTTGTTTTCAGTTGCTTCCTTATGCAAAAGCAGCCACTGAGAACAGAGTGATGATGTAATAAACTTGTTAAATATGAAATACGCTATTTGTTTTTTCTGATTTTCAATTCAGTTAAGTTTGAGGTTTTTTCAGAAAGTTTTTTAAAATCCCTTCAAGGCAGTCATTCACAAGCTTGGAAGACTGCAAGGCCATAATCAATGACTTGAGTTATACATGGGGCAGCTTTAATCTATCTATATATTCCTAATAATTTTATTGCATGGCTTGCTACATTCTAATACTATAGCTATATTACCCCAAGTAAAGAATACAATGCATAATTAAGCACATCTTAATTGTTTACAATGCAATGTTAAAACCTTTGATATAATGTAATTATTGTACTCCATAGAAAATCAATGACTGCTTGAGCAAGATAAATAAATACCAAAACCAATGTTTCCTGACAGTGAAACATTGATTGTTTTTATTAATTTATCTTCATTTACTCTTTCTATATATAATATAAATAAATTTTCATCCATGTGATGTAAGTTAAGAGGAGAGATTGGCCGGCAGACAGGAAAACCTTTCCCCAAAGTATTATCCCTCATAAGGAAGTTCTGAAATTGAATAACTAAATATTCTGTCCTACCACTACTGCTATGTGGATAAAAAGCTGAGAACCAGAAAATTATTGGCTTTCACCTGATCTTGACAACTGAGAATTCACATAGTAAAAATGAAATCTAGAGACTGCTTTCAAGGTGATTCAACTGACTATGAATAAGAATTGAAAAATCTTACTCAAGCTATTAAAAAATCTAATCCTTCCAAGTCTAAATATAGATGATCATCAATAAATGTTGATGTGTCAATTTCCCCATACCCATGCAAACAAAAAAATATTTCCACTGAAGATAATCAAAATGTATAGATAGGCAAAGTAAGAAAAACGCTGTGAAAAAAATTATGCGTGAAATATGATTTAAAGCTATTTACATTGTATATTTTGACATGGGACAGTGCCAATTTGTGTTCTTAATGGTCATAAAGTTTTTTAAATCTCGATGTCTTCTCTAAATGAATAATTGTCTGAACCCCTCCCCATCACTTCACTCCACTCATAATTTCCTGCAACTCTAAAAATGTAAATAGAAGAGACCTTTTTAAAACGTTTTGAAATAAACATGGATATTATCAATCAAAATTATACATTAAAAAAAACCCTGAATTTGATCAAGCTTCGCTATATTCCACCAAAAATCCCTTCACAATCAGGGCCACAGCACTAGCCATTGTATAACTACAGAAGATGAAATTGCTGCCCAGAAGTGCTTACAAGAAAAATGTTTCCCTTTCCCCCATTATTCACAGCTCAAGGTGAAATCCTGACTCCATTGAAGTCAATGGGAGTTTTATCATTTACTTCAGTCGCCAGCATTTCATCACAATATTTATATAGAGTTAGACTTTTATCTCTTTATACATCTTTGCTTTTTCTGGGAGGGGAAAAAAGTCATTACTGGCAATCCCAACCAGTCCCATAGCTTAGTGTCTGCTGCAGGCATTACACCAGAAATGTGTCCTGAGAAGCTGTTTGAAGATAGAGAAGCAGCAGAGCGGAGGAATGCTGTTCCATACGCAAAGCGCAGTATTGAAGAAAGCACAGATGTGGTTGTGGGAGAAGCTGACAGAGGGTAGAAGCTGAAGATTTTCTTCACAATCACCCAAAAATGTGAAATTATCATGGTCACACTGGGAAATCTGCCCATTTAATCCATGACATTTCATTGACTTGAGTGAAATTAGTCTTGTTCTTACTTACCCTGCTGTAAAATGATACCTGGGCCTTCTGTGTCTAGTAAAAGATGTTCTCATTTTAGAGTCTCTCCTTTGGGAACTGCCTCCCCATGCCTTGAAAGCCTGTCAGAGGATGACTTCAGAGATTCCTTGGGAAACTCTGAGGCTCAGTCTGTGTGCCATTTGATTGGCTCACCTTGCTTAGTTTTTAATTTTTTTGTTGCCATTTTGTTTTTGGTGATTTCTGTTCATCTCTCTAAAGTGCCATGGCAGCAAGTATTGTGAAGATGAATCAGATAAATGAATGAGGCATTTAATGTTCTTGTTTATTCACAGTACTTTAAAAACAAGTACTTTCAATGAGTCTGGCAAGCATGTTTCAACAGCTGGCTAACATGCCAAAAGCACAACATACGGGTAGAGGATAGCCTTGTTTCCAGCTCTGCTGATTTTTTTTCTTTTAATCCCATCCCTTTAACCATTCCAATGCTTTTTTGTCATTTGAAATATCCAAAAAGCAGCATCTTAATTCAGTTGTACAGAGATTCTTCTGCTACCCTCATATCTGACACTTTCCTGTTGTGTATTTAGTGATGTGTAATTGTGTGTCTCATTCTCTTCCAAAGAGGAAAATTCAGTGGTGTTCTGGCTCTTTGCGTGCATGTATTGTATTGATTGTGCTGTATGTTTATAGTAGGTAAGGTGAAAGAAAGTTAATTTACAAGGTGTTGGTGAGGTATATGGCTGTATGGTTATACCACACATACTTTTCTGATTTGTCACTTCGTAGGTGACCTACAAAATCTCAAGGCCTGAGATGACTCAAAGCTTGTAATGCTAAAGGAGAGGTTTTATTATTTTTTTTATTATATTATTATTGTATTTATTTTTAAAGATTTCAGCATTGAGCCCATTTAATTATCTATTCATGGATCTGATAATAAACACATAGTTCTGTGCTGGCCAAGTACCCCTTCATGATAAACATTACATTGAAGAATAAAGATACATCATCATTTTCAAGCATCAATAATGAAATATTCTCACATACTCCCGTCTCCTTTTCAAGCCTACACTACAGTGAGTGATTTTCCGCCTCTAATGCCCTTTTTATAAAGATTGACATTGTCTGGTCTTCATTTAATTATTCTGTGATTACTGGAACTGTGAAGGAGGGTTGGCAGCTCATGTTGATATATTTTATGTCTTTATTTCATAGCACATAATGCAATAATTTGGATGTTAATATTCAGTTAAACCTTTATACCACCCTAACTTTCACTTTGTTCCTAATGCTCATAATATAATTATTTTGATTTTGTTTTTAATGAAGTCTGCAAAGACAGGTTTCTTTGATCAGCCTAAGTAGATACATGTTTTTGTGCAATTATCTTTTAAAGTTGCTGAACTTTTGTCCTTTGTAACATCTATTGTTTAAATTATTAGTCAAGCATAATGTGAGCTTGCTAATAAAGGTATGTGAATGTGTGCATGTGCATGCTCCAAATTGGCACTAGAGGCATGCCAAGGGGCTAAGAGTGATTTTTTTTATTACGTGTTTTTGACATTGTATTTCACGTGATTTGGCAAAAGAAACATTTGGGGGTGTCTGGTTATTCAACTACTTGAAATCCTGAGCTTGCAAAATTAGTGGTAGTGGTCTACTTTTTAAAATGTAAATCTTCAAAATTACATTTATAACTAGGGCTGTCAAGTGACTAAATACTTTAATTGCGATTAATTGCGTGCACTGCCCCTTTGAAACACTGCGGCGGCATTTCAAAGGGGCAGCGCTGCAGAAGCCTGGGATAAGCTGGAGTCCCTGGCTCAGTGCAGCTGCCCCTTGGAAAGGCCACCCCAGCGTTTCCAAGGGGCAACAGTGCTGGAGCCCGGGGTCAGCTGGAGTCCCCAGCTGATCCCGGGCTCCATGCAACACTGCCCCTTTGAAGTGCCACGGCTCCTAATGCACTGCCAGAGCGGCACTTCAAAGGGGCAGTGCAACTCGGAGTCGGGGATAAGATGGAGTGCCCATCTGATCCCTGGCTCCACGTTGCGCTGCCCCGTTGGGCTGCCCCTTTGAAGCACCGGACTGGGGTCAGCTGATCCTGGGACTCCAGCTGATCTCAGGCTCCTAATGCGCTGCCCCTTTGAAGCAGCGTTAATCCTTCCCTGCATCAATTGCAGGCGTTAACGCACATCAATTGGCAGCCCTATTTATAACATTTGGAAGGCAGAGTAGAATATGACAATAAATGGACATATACGTCATCTACTCAGATATTAAGCACTACATCTGGCATACCTACTGTCTGTCTGTAGCCACTTACAGAAAGTCCATTTCAGATTTTTGGCTTATTCCATATGTTAAACATGGAACCATGCATATTTTAATACTGAGAGTAATTAACCAATGGACATGGTGGATTATCCCTCCACTGAAGTCTTTAAGTCAAGACTGCATAGCTTTCAGAAAGATAAGATATACTTAGGGCCTCTGTTCTTTGATGTTTGCTAATTTCATTTTTTCAAGGTTTATTTTTTAACAATTTTTGAGTTTTATATAGGTGTCCTTAAATCAGGTGGGCAGGACAGTTGTATATTCTGTAATGAGTAATCTCGTTGTTAAAGCGCTCTAGGGAACATTGCATAGTATCCTTTCAACCAACAGTATACAAAAGAGCCTTAGGAAAACTTTAGTGCACACCAGCAAGGTGTGCATGGACCTATCAATATGCAATATGCGTGTGTGCTTTAGAAATCCCACACCCATTGACTGCTTTACTGCTTTGTGTAAACAACCCATTTGACCCATGTAACCATTTCTTCTTATTATTTTTCTGGTCTTTATTGGATAAACACTGATTTTTTTAAGAATTGTATTTTTATATTGAAATGCTTTATTGGTCAAAACTGAAAATCAGACCCTCTAGCTCAGACAAAAGTTATGGGTTTGTAGCAAAAATTACTAGGTGAAATTCTATGGCATGTGTTATTGAGAAGGTCTGAGCTGATGATAATCTCTTCTAACCTTAAAATCTAAAAAAAAAACCCCAACAACAAATGGTCTGGTAGCACTTTATAGACTAATAAAACATGTAGATGGTATCATGAGCTTTCGTGGGCACGGCCCACTTCTTCAAATGACCGGAGCTTAAAAATCTAAGTAACTCAGAAGGAACAGGAGTCTTTACATTGACTTCAATGAGTGTTGAATGAAGCATTGTGATAGCAGGTCAGCACCCTTTTTCCCCTCTTTTTCAGAAAATCCATGGAGTACAACAAAGCATGACATTAGTTACTCCTGGGGAAGTCTGCACCACTGCACATGTGTAGAATCTGTCCC
This sequence comes from Rafetus swinhoei, assembly GCA_019425775.1. Lineage (NCBI taxonomy): Eukaryota > Metazoa > Chordata > Testudines > Trionychidae > Rafetus > Rafetus swinhoei. The sequence continues at coordinate 152,383,652 of CM033424.1, forward strand.
CCACATTCTGTTGCTTCCCCCCCCCCAAAAAAAAAAAGACTTTCTGATGGGAAAGCAAAGGGAAGCCATATGAGTAGCCATGCAACCCTCCCCAAGAGTGTTTCAGGTGCCCAGGGCAGCCTTCAGACAGGTATATCATTAGGGGGCAAAGGGCAGGACTGGAAGATCTGACTAGTGGCTCCTACCCTGTACCAGCTTAGCTGCTAGGCTGGGGAGGACAGGACTTCCCCCTTCATGGCTTCTGCGGCTGGGCTAGACACACCCTCAGATTTCTCCCAGGGCTGCAGAAAGCCTGAAAATGCCATCTCATTGCCTTGCTTGCCACACGCGTCACTCCTCAGCTATAAGGGGAGGGATCCCTGTACAGGGATCCCCATGCATCCAGAATTCCTCAAACCCACACACTCCTACTCAGTCCCTGCACCTAGACCACCCTGACGAGCCACACACCTCAGGCCCACTGACAGGGGGGACAAATGGGGGCAATTGCCCCAAGGTCCAGTGATTTCAAAGGGTCCTGGGACTTCCAGCCACTGCTACTGCAGCAGCAGCGCTGATGGCCAGAGCCCCGGGTCCTTTAAATCACTGCTGGAGTTCTGCTCTATGCAGTTCTGAGAGCTGTCCGGGGACCGGTGCCATTCTCCAGGCGTCACTGAGCACTGACTGTCCCTGCCCCACCCCTTTCAGCCAATGCTCCACCCTTTCTGGAAGCATAGACACAGTCCCTTCCTCTTGCCCAGGGGCCTGTAGAGTCTGTTGGCACCCTGCCCCACCTCAATGAGCCCCACTCCTCCAGCATCTGGACCCCTAACTGAGCCCCCTACACCCAGACCCCCTTCCAAGGTCTGTCCTGCACACTGATCCCAACCACAGTTACCTGAAGAGTCCCATTACCATTGCACCCAGAACCCCGCTGTGATGGATAGGAGGAGTGCTGGCCAGCACGCGATGACTAAGAGGTTAAACTCAGGTAATTAGCAAGGGTGTTGGCAGGGGGCCAGAAGAACCAATGGGGATACAGTGTTGAAATTTGAATTGGATATAGATACCTGGCCTGCTCTTCCTTTGTGGAGATTGCTAAGAAAAGGGTGGGAGAGATCAGCTACAGGTATCAGAATTACTATGTGTATAGGAAATATTGGACATGGGAGTGAACTGGACCTTGAAGTACAGATCAGCATGCATCATGAGTAGAGAGAAAAGTGTATCTAGTCAGGATCAGGGTAGTTTTCTTTGTTTTGGTTGTTTGATTTAAACTGCTCTGTATGAATCCATGCTTTCCCTCCCCCTTTCATTATCTAAGAGTTGTTCCCAGAGACTTTCTCTGTGTTTTAATTTGTTTAGCTTAGTTGCTTTTTACACCTAGCAACCAAGTCTGCTTAATCAAGTATATCTTTTGTTTGTTTAAAAAAATCACTTTTTTTAATGTGATGATTTGATTCCTGTGTCCTGGAAGGTAACGGGGGGTCTCTGTGTATTTTTCTGCCTAGGACTGGGCGGTCAGCTACCAGAGACTGCAGCTTGTTTCTCTTTTCTTTTTTTCAAGCTCTTTTGGGGCAAACGAGCTTGGGGTACCTCTGGGGAAGGAAGTCAAGTGTTCCCGCCTGTGTTTTAGGGTGAAATCACTTGATGGTGGCAGCTTTTTGTTTGTTCTTTTTCCTCAGAGCCAGGGCATCTGTAACTCTGGGGAGTTTTTTTGTAAGCAGAAGCTAGAGAGGCAAGGTATTTAAGGTCTTTGCAGGCCCCCCCTCTTCTGCACTTGGCGTGCCAGAGTGGGGAACAGCCCTGATACCCCCAATCAGACCCTGTGCATCCAGTTCACCTTCACACCTGGATCCTCCACTGAGCCACCCACACCCAGATAGTTCCACTCAGAAACCATGTCAACCCACACCTGGATCCTCTCCACACCTGGATCCTGCCTTGCTGATTCTGCCTGCTCACACCTGGTGCACTTAGCACAGAAGGGCAGGTCCCTAGGGTTTCTGGGGCTGGGCAATCCTTGCATTGTCAGGTTTGGGTGTGGCCTCACTGTTGTCAGTGTATCTAGGGAGGAAGAGGGAGGTGCACATTGATCTCCCAGTGTAGCCAGTGGTCTATGCTCCCCAATGCCTTGCTGCAGCCTCCACATTTATTTGACAAATAAAATTTGCAGAATTTTAATATTTTTGGTGCTTTTTTGGGGGGGCACAGAATGCCCTCAGAAATTATTAAAGTATAGACCGCAGGGGAACACGAACATCTAATGGCATTATGTGAATTTGGGTAAGTAAGTCCTGGAGAATTCTTGTTCCATTAGAGTTATTAGCGTGGCTTTTACAAGGCTACACTAACTCAGGGCCTTCACCTGTAGCTCAGTGTAACCAATTATGTCATAAAATACACCCCCAGTTAATAACAAGGAGGCTCAGAGACATCAAGCAGCACAATGGATCACAGACACATGGAATAACGTGACCCTTACTACAGAGGGAAGAGAACCACCTATAAATGAGCCTGAGTCCTGAGCGAGAAGAGAATTATATTTTCCTGTCCGTTGTTGGTCCTTTGGTTCAGGTAGCTTTGTATAGCTTTCAGTTGAATAAACTGTATAACTGGGAATAATTGCAAATGAGTGTTGCTGAAATGTTTGACTAATAAGGTGGCAATAAACTAGCCCAGATTCCATGTATTAAATTTATTTTCTGCTGCAAGCTAAAAGCTCAGTATATATTACTTACTATTATTTGTATAATCTACCATGCGTTAAGCAGATCAATGGAGAGTAAAGTACTGTAGAGGCCCAAGCTATCAAACTGGTAATATAAATTGGCTGAGGATAAATCAGACCATGACAAGGTCAATATAGGATACGGGGCTTGATTTAACTCACAAGAAAGTAATTTCTAGTACATATTAAATGTCCAGCATGATTCCAAGGTCTAGGATTAGAGGCTACAGTGTGTCTTGGAATGGTGGGGATTGGAGAAGTTTGATATTCAGATCTCTTGAACAAGTTTGTATAGACTGCAAATACTATGATTAATGACCATTTTGAGCATTAAAAGATGAGGGGGGGAAAAAAGCATCTTGTCATTAAATAAACTGTAGATACCATTCTTAAGAGCATCTTATTGTAAGGCATATATACTGTGAAAATGGAAGACTGATTCTGGATTCAGTGGCTGATGGGTATAATTATATATTATTTATATAATATAAATGCTCTGGAGCATTGAGAGAGGATTTCATGTTGGCAAAATAGGAAGATGGTTTGGATGGGATTTGGTCCTGATTTCTGCAGCTGCAATGTTACTATATTAAATCAGGAAAGGACATCTGGCAGCCTGGGGCATGGGGTTGCATCTGGTCTCCCAGATCATTTTATTTGGCTTTCCCATAGCCAGCTGGTGAAAATAGCCTTTGGTGGGGCTGAGCAGGACCATAGAAATGGGTAGGTCTGGGTGGGCTGTAGAATGCTGGCCTACCTGAATCTGAACATGAGGCATAGTGCTTTAAGTGAGAGGCATCACTAAGGTATGGAGCAGGATCCATGTGTCAGACTGCAACACTGTTTATTAGCCCAACCATCTTTCCATCACTCACTCAGGGAAGGGGTTCCACCCCATGCCAGCCAGCACTGGTTTACTGCAGTCTTGTTGGCTTCTAGCTCCCACAGCTGGATGCATTATGACCAGCCCATCTCTCCTCTTTCCCAACCCACTATGGGTAGGTTAAGACCATAGGCACTAATTTCCCATCCACCTCCACCCACTGCATCCCTTCCCACAAGCCCCTGCCCTTCCTCCTCCCCTGAGCATGTCCTGTCCCCTCCTCCTCTCTCTCCCTCCCAGATTTTCCTGAGTGCCATGAATCAGCTGTTCTCACCACTCCAGAAGTGCCAGGGAGGGTAGAGGAGGATTTGGTCAGCAGAGCCAGCAATGGGTGAGAAACACGGTGGGTGGGGGTAGAGAGGAGGTGCTTAGCTGCTGGGGGGTAGTTTGCACCCACTAACTCCCTGTGGATGCTCGTGGAGATTGGGAGAGTTCCTTGATGACTGGAAAAAGGCAAATTTAGTGCCCATCTTTTAAAAAAGGGAAGGAGGACAATCCAGGGAACTACAGCCTTACCTCAGTCCCTGGAAAAATCATGGAGGGGAATCTCAAATAATACATTTTGAAGCACTTGGAAGAGGGGAAAGTGATCAGGAATAGTTAACATGGATTCACCAAGGGCAAGTCATGCCTGACCAATATGATTAGCTTCTATGATGAGGTAACTGGCTCTGTGGATATGGGGAAGTCAGTGGATGTGATATACCTTCACTTTAGCAAAGCTTTTGATACGGTCTCCCACAGTATTCTTGCCAGCAAGTTAAGGGAGTATGGATTGGATAAAGGGACTGTAAGATGGATAAAAAGCTGGCTAGACTGTCAGGCCCAATGGATAGTGATTAACAGTTCGATGTCAGGTTGGTTGGTTTCTAGCAGAGTGCCCCAAGGATCTGTTCTAGGTTTTGTTCAACATCTTTATTAATGACCTGGATTACCCCCCCCCCCCAAGCAAGTTTGCAGAGGACACTAAAGTAGGGGGAGAGGTAGATACTCTGGAGGGCAGGAATAGGGTCCAGAGTGACCTAGACAGATTAGAGCAGGGGTTCTCAAACTTAGTGATACCGCGATCCCCTAAAATGCTAAGTGAATTTGTGTGGACACCCCCCCCCACCCTCACTGCTCCAAAGTTGTTAAGCAAAAAAAGGAAAAAAAAAAAAGAGGGGAGTGGGAGCCAAAGTTAAGCAAAAGTTGCACCACTTTGTCCAGTTTGGGACTGTACACGAACCACCAATGCACCCACCCTTCCCCCTGAGCCATGCCCCCCAATCTCCCCATCCCAATGCACTCACCCCTGCCTCAGAGCCAGGCCCCTCTAGTGCCCCCCCATCCCAGTGCACTTCCCCTTCCCCCTGAGGCAGGCATCCTCAGCGTCGGGAGCCCCGCTCCAATCAAATCTTCCCCCTTCCTCCCCTCCCCTCCACAGAGCCAAGCACAGAGGAACAATCTTACTTTTAAAGTGGCTGCTCCTGCTGCCCGGGACAGCTACCTCAGCTCGCAGCTTGTAGGGGAGGCATCACATGGCCAGCTGCCAGTCTCTGCTGGTCACGTGGGCCAGAGCAGCGCACGCTCCGCTCCCACCCAGCCTGGCTCCCCCCTAGCGTGGCACCCGGCAACTGTCCCCCTTCACTAGACTCTGCGGTGCTCCTCACTCCCCTGCCCCCACCAGATGCGGCAGGGGTCCGGGTGAAAACCGGACACCTGGCAACTGAGATGCCGGGGGGAGAGAAATTTTTGCATAAAAAAAACGGATGCAGCTGCGACCCCCCTTTTAAGTTGCTCGCGACCCCACAGGGGGTTGTGACCCACAGTTTGAGAAATGCTGGATTAGAGGATTGGGCCAAAAGAAATCTGATGAGGTTCAATAAGGACAAGTGTAGAGTCCTGCACTTGGGGCGGAAGAATCCCAAGCATTGTTACAGGCTGGGGACCGACTGGCTAAATAGCAGTTCTGCAGAAAAGGACCTGGGGATAACAGTGGATGAGAAGCTGGATATGAGTCAACAGTGTGCCCTTGTAGCCAAGAAGGTTAGTGGCATATTAGGTTGCATTAGGAGGAGCATTGCCCTTACAGAGTTGTCCTCTGTCTTAACTACAAGACCTTTCTTCCTCCCATGCGCAATTCAGCATAAACCACAAAGAAGAAGAATTTCAGCATCTTTTGAAACTCTAAGATGAGATGAGCAAAGGCACGTCCCAAACTTGCTCTTTATTTGTATCATGCAATCTGTGACAATCAAAGGTTTATTTGCCAGCCCTGAAGAGGTTAATAGGTTGTGTAGTTCCCAATGAAAGCTGTATTAAAGCCTGTAGACAGCTAGAGAAAGCCCATGTGAGATGCTTCCACAGTGTTTACTGAAACTAAGAGCTGGTATATTCCAATCAAGAGAGAGGGTTTAATTACAATCTAAATTTACATTTACACGCATTCATTAAGGTGGTTTCAGACACATATCCATGCTCTGAGTGCATGTTATCTTTCAAGATCTGAAATTTAAAATAAACAAAGGAAGCACTTACCTTAAGAACTCCATAATCTACTGTAACTTTGCCCTTCAGAGACATTCATTAAGCACCAAACTGTGAATTCTGGAGTGGGTCTCTCTCTCCTGTTGAAGCTCCTCCACTTTGGCCCAGTGACTAGTTCATATAGAGACGGTGTGAGAGTGACGCTATAGCCCAGTGGTAGGGCACTCCTGGGAGACAGGAGATCTGGTTTCAAACCCATGCTCCACATCAGGCAAAGCAGTAACTCTAAGTATAGAACTCATTTTGTCTACAGCATGGTCTGTGCCACAGGGTTAGGTCAAAGTAAGGTGCCTTGCATTGACCTACCTGTGGAAGTGTCTGCACTTAAATTGGTCTCCCACTGATGTAAGGGCCTCTCTAAGCCAGTTTAGTAACACCACTTTCCTGCGTGGCGTAGAGTCACCATCAATGTAATTATGTCAGCATAAGCACTGCATTACTTGCATTGACTCTTACTGGCTTTCAGTAATTGGTCCCTGTCGCCAGACAGGACACTGGGCTAGATGGACCTTTGCTCTGACCTAGTATGGCCGTTCTTATGTTCAGGAGCTATCTCACAATGCTCCGTACTGACAGTACAATTGATACAAGCACTCCTGGTGAGTACATGCGCTGCCAACACAAGAAAGTGTGCACACACACAAGTGATTTAATAACAGTGGTGGCTGTACACTGATTGTAAGTTATTGACCTATTTGTATAGTGTATGCTAAGTGAGCACTATCATGATAGCTGTGTCTTGTACAAGGCCCAGTCCAGTAGGGAAGGCAGGATAGACTCTGAGCATAAGAACAGCCATACTGGATCAGACCAAAGGTTCATCTAGCCCAGTATCCTGTGGGCTGACAGTGGCTAATGCCAGGTGCCCCAGAGGGTGTGAACAGAAACAGATAATCATCAAGTGATCCCTCTTCTGTCATCCATTTCCAGCCCCTGACAAACAATGGCTAAGGACACCATTCCTACCCATTTTGGCTAATAAGTATTGATGGACCTATCTATGCATTTATCTAGTTCTCTTTTAAACCCTGTTAAAGTCCTGGTCTTCACAACCTCCTCTGGCAAGGAGTTCCACTAGTTACCAGACTGTGCGCTGCATGAAGAAAAATGTCCTGTTTGTTTAATATTTGTTATGCCCTTCCAGAATGATTGTGAACCATTAATAACTACTCTCTGAATTGTAAACAACTATCTATAACCGCTTTGGTTTTAGTTACTCAATTTCTGATGTGCCCTATCACACAACTCTTGGTTAGCTACATTAAAGATCTTAAAAATCCAAGATACAAACTGAATACTTAATACCAGTGGCTAATATGTTTGAATCTTGCATGGATTTGCATCAACCATCCTAGTTTTGCCCACTCTCTATAATTAAAGCTGGATAGTTTGGATCACAATTAAATCATGAACAATAGGCTACAATTAAACATTTGTTGGGTTATCCTGTAACACATTCATAAAGTAGATAGACAAGGTATACTTTAAAGGATAATTCAAATAGCAATCAAAGCACTACTCGCACAGAGTGAATACCTATTGCACACAGTAAATAACTTCATAAACGGATGTATAGCATAATGGAAGTTTCCAAGCCATATAATCCAACACATGGCAAAGCTTTTCTAAGCTTGTTGTGAAACATGTTTGTGTGTGCAAACATAGCAGCTAGATGATGGCATAGAATTCTATTTTCCTCTAGAGCAACCCATCCTACAAATCACATTACTACCAGAATGAACAGTCTCCTTCAATCCTGATGTCCTCTCTTTCACAGCATGAATCACTTTCACTGTTCACTTTCAGTTATGAGTCCCTGAAGTAGCTTGATTCCTCTGACTTGGCTTAAGCCTCACTAGGGAGAACTGTAAAAACGATGTTGTGAAAACCTAGTTTAAGGAAACTGTATTTTGGGTATAAGAAAGTGTAGGGAATTGGCCCCATGATTGCCTCATTTGTGTGTTAGAATTGCCCGTGGGACCCAGTGAGTCAGGAATATGTCTTGTTGGGGCCTCTCAGGGGCAGTAATGCCATTCCCGTCACACACAGTAAAATGTAAACCTAGAGAGTATAAACTTTGCTACATTTTTCCCACAGAACAAATACAAAATGAAGGGCAAATGTTCATGTTTTCCTGTTTAAAATACTGATTAAGCATTGTTATACAAGAGGAGGCAGCATGACACATGACTCACAGCTGAGAGTGGGTGAGAACAAACCACCCACCCCTGCGTACTTCTCCACTATCTGTGGGGTTGGTGCTGCTCAAGCAGGAGGTTGGACTAGATGACCTCCTGAGGTCTCTTCCATCCCTAATCTATGATTCTATGAATGCTCTCAAAATTAGATGAGACTGAGCAAAAGTTTAATGGGGGGGAATGGAAATAAAGATGTAGGCACATAGGGCCTGTAAGGTTTGGAAGAGAATAATGAATTTGTGTGGTAAAGATTAGGAAGTCAATGATGCGACTCAGGGATGAGTGAGGGAGACAAGTGAAATAGTGGAAGAAGATGACTTTAACAATAGCAACATAGATAAAGGCTGGGATTTTCACAGGACCCAAGGGAGTTGGGGAACTTGCTCTTTTACATTTACTTGGCAATCCCAACCAAACTGGAAAAAGGAAGAATGGGAATTGGGATATTGGCCAGAGGAAGCTTACAGTAATCTAGGGGAGAGTTCTAGAAAGACAGTCTGTTGGCAAGGATTTTAGCAATGGGCAATAGCATAGGATGGATGTTAGTGATATGATATAGCAAAAAACAGTGAAAGTGTGGAAGTGGGAGTAGAAGAGGAAACTCTGCGGTTACACTAACAGAGAAGAGAAGCAGTAGAGAGATGAGGAGAAAAAAAATCAGGAACTCCATGCTGGACAGGCTGAATCTGACAGATTCAGAGGGCAGAAAGAAATAACAGCAAGTGGAGGACACAGATAGGGAGAAAGGAACAAGGATACAATGAAATTGAAAGAATGAAAGACTATGTGAAAAAACAAGGCAGATGTAGGTTTGGGAACAAGGGTATAGTGATGAGAGGGACAGAGAAATGTAGCTTCTGAATACAGTTATGGATTGGTGTTTTGTGTGACTTTGAATAGACTAGGTTTTGAAAACATAAATTTTACAATAGCTGCTGCCAATGCATAATTCTTCAGATCTACTCTCTGTAGAAAAACTCTATGGAAGAGATTGTTGCTGACCAGCAGCTTTTGTATGTTTGCTTGAGCGACTATAATTTGCAAAATTTACCAAGTCCGTGTCTAAAAGCCAATAACTTTCCTTTCTCAAACCAAAGGCCTGATCCCCAGCATTAGTGGCTCACAGAGGGAAATACTAATATGTATTTCACAAATACAAAAACATGCTTTTTTAACACTGGTGCCATATCTGTACTCTTTTTTGGAGCAACGTCATGGAAATCTAAAACAGAAATAGCTAAGAATCAATTCCTTTTAAAGTAAATGAAATAGAACTGGAAATATGGTCATTTTATGTTCACTTTAATCCCAGTGACAGTGAAGTTACCTCTACCTTAGTAATCACCCACCCCAGAATTTATTATTTAATCCATGCATCTTTTATATGACCTTTGGAGTTACAGATGATAGCTATCCAAATATTTTATCCTGTTTTGCCTAATTAAAATTCCATTACTAGAAATGTGCCTCATGCGTCAACAGACTGACTGGCTTCGGTTTGCATCAGATTATTTTATCATTAGAACTGAAGTATCTGAGATGTTATCCTCAAATGCCTATCCCATCACTGGTGCAATCCATATAATATTAACAATAATAACACTAATTCCTTACATTCATCTATCTCTGGTATTGTTTTTTGTGGATCACCTGCAAAAATACAGCATCATGTGCATTTAGCTCTGTAAACTTGTCACTCTCCTATATGATTAATTTGATCTTATCAATTGATCATAGCTATCAAAGATAATGGATTTTATAGCAAAGTCAAATTACAGGAGAGAGAGGGCATCTGTGATATCTGCCTTTAAGAACTGAAAAAAAGGCTTGAATAATAGATCGTTAGTAATAGCCAAAGTCCCAGTCTTTGTGCCAACTATTGCTAAATCCCAATTCCCCAAGCATTTGAGAGAAGGAAATTCCAGTGTCTACTTTTTCATTTATGGCCGACATCTGATCATTTTTAAATTTAATTTTTTACACAAAAAATGTGTTACTCTAATAAGCACTCTGAAATTATTATTCAAGGATCTCATTTTGAAAGCTCCAGTTTTGACAAAAATATATCAGATAAAATATGTAAGCCTCATTGCCAATATTTTTTGCTAATATTTTTTTCCTTGGCACGAATCACTGAAATAAGCTTGTAATTGTTTCAGTTTTCCATATCTCTTCTTGGTTTCAGAATAAAAAGGTCTAATAGCACTCTTAAGAACGTCTTGCAATTTATCATTCACAAATGCTGGGCTTAATAGCATAATACATAAAACTTAACCCAGATACTCTTTACTTTTTAAAAAAAGATTAAAATTCTGCAGAGAGTATAATAAATCTGAATGTTTAACTACTTCAGAGTCGGTTGCTTTCAGGGCTTCAGTTGTGTGAAATGTTCTTTCTAATTTCTCCTTTTATTGGCTAGTGTTTTGGGGAACATGTTTAAAATTATTACCTGTCAAGGTCTCCGTAAGAAGGTTATTTATCATAAAGCACAAAGTGTTTCCGATAGGTGAAAATAATTTTGATAGATTGACTTCAAGTATGTGTCAGTGCAGCATATTTAACTTTTACAAAGTGAGAGTTCAGTCAATCCTATGTAATGAATCACCACCAGTCAGACAATCATACACACAACCCTAGGTGTCTGCTTTGTCTCAGGCTTTCTGCTTCTAACACATGTGCATACAGATGCACACAATCTCAACTAGCCCCTATATTTGCAACAGCAAGCCCAGCAGCCCATAGGTTAGCTCTGATCATGCTTCTCCAGGTACTTTGGGTGGTAGCTTTTGTTGTTTCTAGTTATCTCGCTACATAAAAGGGGGCTTAATTCTACCTTCCACTGATCCAGACAAAGTGCTTTAACAAGTCTGTGATTATCTTTGGATCAAAGACACACTTGATGGCAGCCATTAGCACCTTCCAGCATAACAATAGACAATCATTTTCTATTCTGTGTTTTTTATTCCTGCTCGGTTTCAATAATAATTTTGGCTGGAGATGTCCTGAATTCAGAAATGGCTCTAAACTGTTCAGGAATCTTCATATAGAGTAACATGTGGAGTCATGCCCCATCCAGCTTCCACCCCTTTTCTGACTGAGTTCACCCTCGAGCCACGATGCAGATTCCTGATCAGGGCTGGATTCATGGGTAGGCAACTCTGGTGATTATCTGGGATGCCCAGCTTAGGGTGCTGTTGCGTCAAAAGAGAAAATGAACGTTTGAAGTAAAAATGTTTCAGGTTTCATTTCTGACTAACCTCTTAGAATGTTCTGCCATGTAGAATCTTGTGCAGCCTTCCCAGCTTTCTGAGAACTACATTTTCTGTGAACCTCCTGGAATGTTTTCAGCCATGCCCTCACGGGTATGCAAGATGCAACAGCACTGCAGCTTCTCTGAGTCGTCCCAGAGAGCCTGAACATTCCTGACAGGCACATTTGTGAGTCACTTTAAAAGAGACAGTCTCAGAGTTCTTTGGAAGTATTGTCCTTCATGTGCACACAGTCACAACTAGCCCCTAAAATGGTGTGTTGATTTTGTGAGCTGCTAAAGCAGCTGTTGTGTTTATGTGGTAGAAGAAATGTTTTATATATTATTTTGTAGCAACTTGGGCTCTTTCAGAGAAAAATACTATAGAAATGTGAGAGTCTCATGTCATTAGTTAATCATAACACCTGACAGGAAGAAGGTGTTAAAATAGATAAATTCTTATAAAGCTTTTCTCCCCACCCCCATCTCTGAAATAATCTCTGCTGTATCATTTCCCTAATTACTCCCTTTGACAGAAGATGGCAGCCTCTGTGTATTCTAGTTCAAGGAGATTTCTGTCCTCAGCATGGGTATTGGTTTCATTTCTTTTAAACTTGACAGAAGTGTCCCAAAAGAAAGTGAATTGGGCAGAGAACTTGTCAAAAGCCTTTTGTTGTTGGCAAAGACTAGAAATGGTACTTTCATCACATTTTGGTTGGCAGAGGGTTGGAAAGGTGAGTAGGGTTTTTCTAGTAGAAATACAAAAAGCTCTGTGCTTGGTATGTTTATGATCCTTGCTGTGACAGCTGGGTCTGCAAAGTAGACCATTCATTGCCAAGCATAACCTAACTAATAAAATGAGGAGGAACTGGGAAATCTGGATCATTTCTTTAAGCAAATGATTTTACTACAGTTGAATTTGATCCACAATTAGGGAAGCACTATTATTAAATATATAGTGCCATTTGGACCTACAACTACTCAGTGAGAAGATGCATGGACAGGCTGAGCATTGTAGGAACATATCAGTAAAACAAGTCACTCCCTATACCTGAACATTCCTGGACTGGTAATTAGATATCAGGATTCCTAACATCAACTTCAGTGGGAATTAGGGTGCTCAGTGCCTTGCCAGGACTAGGTTTAGTTGTAGTTTTTGAACAGATGTCTCTTTTTGAGTGTCTTGTCATTTTACATCTCATCCATAATGTGAGCTAGTATTGAACAGTATGTTTTAAATACATTTTCCTTATTAAAAATTGGTGATTTGATTAGCCCAAATGATAAAAGCCATTTACCAACATATGAATTTAAAAAATCATGTAGAAAGTTAAAGGCAACTGTCAGAGATGGGGAGAGCTGAAATGGAGTTGAATTAGCAGTGGTGTGCAAAATCCAAGTGAGAGTCTCAGATGTGCTGGAATGTGATAAAAAGATTCTAAAGTGATTATCATAGGTAGTAGGCTAGGTGTAATGCAGGAAGAGGTGATGGATACCATTGGGAATAATCTTAGAGGGGTAGCCATGTTAATCTGTAACTCTCTATATATTGAAACCACAAGTTGTCCTGTAGCATCTTAGATACTAACGTGTCTGTGTGCATATGTGTGTGTTTGTGTGTGTGTGTATATATATACATACACGCATAAAAGTATCATGAGCTTTCGTGGACAAAACTCACTTCCTAAAATGGTTAGTCTCTAAGGGTATGTCTACACTAGGAATTTATTTCAAAATAAGTTGTTTTGAAATAATAACTCCAGAAATAACTATTTCAAAATAGCGTATCGACACTACAGGTAAGCCTCAAAATTAGTCCGAGGCAGGCTCCCTTGATGTGGATGCACTACCTTGACCTAGAGCCCCAGGAAGCACTGGGGGGTAATTACTTTAAATGACTCTGGGGAGTAGTTATTTTGAAATAGCAGCAGGGGAGTAGTTATTTTGAAATAAGTGTTATTCCTTGTGGAAAGCAAAAGTTGCTATTTTGAAATAACAGGCTTGGTATTGTGGATGCTCCATTTGTTATTTCGAAATAATTCCTTGTGCAGACAAGGGCTAAGAATGCCATGTTACCAGTGGGAACAGTTAGAGTTAAATGGAGGAAGCAGCAACCTCAAACCTGTATGTGAGGGGCATTCTAACTTTTCTCAGGGGGGCAATTGGGATTGCTATCTGTTGGAGAGTAGCCATTGGGATGCAGTAGTATGTTATGCTGCTAGAATGGTGATGTGATGTGTTATGACACTGGGCTGATTCTCATTTACACTTGCCCCACTTGAGGGCATCTTATCTCTGATCATTTCTCATTCGAGTTATGTCCAAATAACACTATGTCACGTTCTGTAACTTGTTAGCAACCTACAATTATTCCAATATAAAACAGACCCATTCTGTAAAAATGGAATAGATGGAATCCTTAGGGCCAATGTAGACTTACTGCCGGCCTATGTAGTTGAAGAATAACTGTGGTTGGAGATGTCAGGTAAAGAAAGCAGATGAAAGTGGAGTGGTATGCCATGACACAGTATCTTGACTTTATATCACCTTGAAATTATTTTGGGAGGAGGGAGGTACAAGCTAATGAATGACTTTGTGAAACAGCAGCTAAAACTGACAATTTGCATGTGTCGTTTAATCAATAAAGCCTTGGCATGGCTGTTTCTATCTGAGTCCTTGGATGATTTTTAAGGCAACCAAAATCTGGCTTTGCAGTTGGCTAAAAAATATGAGGGTGGAGCATATGTAAATCCAGAGCAAATAGACCTTAGATTTCATGACCTGAAGATGTCCCCTTCAGAAAAATTTCTTTTCCAGCCTCTTGAGAGTTGCACCAGTCAGCCAAATTGCACCCTTAAAGCATAAGTGGGCACAACTTCGTTGAAATTGCACTTGTTCACGCCAGGGCTGAAGTTAGTCCAGGAAGCAGCAGTGTGGAGATGAAGGAACCTTAATCAAGGGCAAGGAAGAGCATTTCATGGCTGGGGGAAGGGTAGTGCTTGATATAGTTAGATAGATATACTATTTAGCTTCATTCCCTACACTTTCAATAGTTTATTTAAAACGTCCTGTTGATCCAAAATAACTTTTTAATTACAAACACACTACAAGGAAAAATAATGTGAACATGTATTGAATCACAGTTATATCCTTTTGGTTACCATGAAATTACACAGCCATTTGGTACCATGCCTATTCTGTATATATTGATGCGCCATCAGAAGCATTAGGGTTACTTAATTTGCAATGAAAGAAGAAAAATATTGTCATAAATACAGAGCTACATTTTAGTTCTCGTTATCAAATTAAATATATCTGTGTATATTTGTTTAAAATTACTTTTGCATTAAATGGTATTAGTATAGTTAATATATTTAAACCATCATAAAATGTGTATTTATCACCACAGAAATATACCAAAGTAGCTTTATACAACATAATGTTGCAGGTACACACTAAATAGCATGAGAAGTATTTCTTAAACAATAGTGTAGACTAGCGTCATATGAGACCACAAATGTGGCTTTGACAAGCTAGTCCTTCCACATGTACCATTTAGAGAGAGAGAGAGAGAAAGTTGGATACCAAATGGAATATATCTGTGGTTCTGAGCTAAAGCCCATTTATATCAAGGAGAGTTTTTACATTGATTTACTAAATTGCATATCAGACCTATATTACACAAGACCCATCCCATGTTTATATATATCAAATTGAAGTGACAAAACCTAATTAAAGTGACCATCTGAAACATATGAATGTTGTGTTTAGGGGTTCTCATTTTATCTCCCCAATTCAAAGGGGGAGCTGGCTTGAAAAACTAAAACAATTCCTTTTAGAAATGGAAAAAAAATCTTTGTTCTCTTTTCCCATGGGAATTTTTGTAGTGATTTTTAAATGAAAATGTTCATCTCCCTCAGAAATGTGAATTAAAAACAATTTCATTTCAAAACTGCATATTGGAAAACCAAAATTTCTCAGCAGAATTGATGTTTTTCTGTGAAAACATTTGATTTAGATGAAACTGTATTTTCTTCCAAGAAAAGTTTCTACATGAAAAATGTTGACCACGTGTTGTCAGGAGGTAAATATGACCTTTTAAGACTTGCCTTTGTTTGCTAATTAAGGAGCAAACTTTATTAACCAATCAAAAAAATAAATATCAGAAATACACAAAATAAAGCCAACCATTTGCGATATGCATGAGGGATAAACATGTTCCCAGGAAGCTTCTCCCTCAGAGATTTGTTTGTTTACATTCACTACATCTGGTTGAAGGAAACACCATTGAAATCAATAGGATCCTTCGGAAAGTTTTGATTTTGATGAAAGGGCTTTCTCTGATAGAAACTTTTTTGACCAACTCTTTCTTTAACCTGACCTGCACCTCCTTATGCTACTATTCAAGACCTGGGCTGCTTTGAGTGGACACTGCAAATCAATATGTTAATGTTGTAATATGGATAAAATACTACAGAGGATTATATTAAACCCTCTCAGCATTCACACATGACTTTAAATATGCTTTGAATACTGGATCTAAAGATGAAATCATACTATATATTTCAATACTGTGTTCACAAAATCGTTCACTAGATGATATGAATCAACAGTTGAATATAATGTTTGTTGCTCAAAAGTAGCATAGATATGGGCTTACTTGGAGGTGCTTATAGGTACAGCACAGGATGAAATAGTTATGTCATATGCCGATTAATGGAGCCTATGGAAAATGTAGATTATGAATTGTACTTTGTGGACTAAATCTTATTCTCAGTTCTGTTAGAGTGAAATAACACAGGCAGTTGAATGGCTGGGCCAAATCCTCAGTCTTTGCATGTTACCTTCTGTATTTAGTTTTGGCATTGAATTTGAGTTCCACCAGGTTTTATCCTCCCTGTATGACTCAAACTATCCCACAGTGGGATAGGTTATACCAGCAGTTCTCAAACTTTTTGGGCTCCAGAACCCTTTACATGCGTAAAAATGTATGCGGAGCCCCAGCGGTCCACTGATTGTATGTGTTGTACCTATCGATGTTTCCAGTTTGTCAACCTCGTGGAGCCCCTGGAGATGTCTTGCGGGGCACAGTTTGAGAAACACTGGGTTACACTGAAATGCTTCATGGTGATGCATTCCCATCTAAATGGAATGGATAATTTTCATTCCTGTTGGAGGAAGAAAAGGTGACAATGAGATTAGGGGTGTTGGGAGCCCCCATACTAGAATTAACATGTATAACTTTGTAGCAAGGCAAACAGGACAAGATTAAAAAAGAGTCCAACAAACACTTCTGTTCAGTTTTATGTGACTTGCCCAGTTTATTCCTTTCTCCGGATTATGTTTTAAAGAGCATAAGATCATAATGATACTTTTATATGCTCAAGTCATATTCTCTACGGATTTGATTTGGCATAATTAACAATTTATACCTTATCCTTCTTCACTTGAAAAGCACTAATAGTTCAGGAGTGTGGTGTCTATGCTCACTGACAGATTCCATAACTGCTTAACTCCTCTTTGAATGTAGCATCAAGGAATGTTTCTGACCCTGTTCTGCAAGTGAGAAATCACCTTGAAAATGCAAGCAGCATAGCAATCTGTTTAAGGGATGTGGTCAAAAACATGCTGATAACCTGTTATAAATATTCATAGCTACTGAAAATTTAATCACAGATTTGACATCAGAGGTAAATGGTAGGGGTGGATTTCATCCAGTGTCATTGTAATGCATTCCTATTTGTTTATAAGCCCAGGGGTAGGCCTTGTGCTTGATTACATCTGTTTAAAGCCAAAATAACTCAGCTAAAGTCAATAGAATAAAGTTGATCTAGATGCACACTGATATAACTGAGCAGGGCCATCCTGAGAACAAATATATGCACCGGCTGCCATAGCCCCTATGGGACTTTTTGCAATAGTGGAATAGGAACACCTTAGCCATTCCCCCTGCCTCCCTGGTACATCCTTCCACCCCGATCTTTCCCCAGTGAGTTAGGGAGGGAAAAGATCTGCATCAGTGGATTCTCCTTGGAAGAAGGTGATTGGGGCCACAGTATTCATTGTACATCTTTGCAAACACTGGATTTCAGTAGAATTAAAAAACTGATCAGCAGCTCCTCACCAGGCTGTCTTTCTCTAGAAATGGACAATCAGCAGGCTTTGTGAGAATGAATAGGATAATGAAATAGTCTTGGTCTGTTAGCCTGATTAGTAGTAGTATCGTTCACCTCTTCTATCACTGCTTCAACCAGGTTTGGATGGCCATACTGCTGTGCAATGAACAAACACACAAAGGTGCAGTCTGTGTCCCAAACAGCTTAGGGAAAGGTGACCATTCTAAGTGCTCTCCTCTGAGGGTATGTCTACACTACATGGCTCCGTGGACGGAGCCATGTAGATGAGCTTTGTAGATATAGGAAAATGAAGCAGCGATTTAAATAATCGCCGCTTCATTTACATCAAAATGGCTGCCGCGCTGTGCTGATCAGCTGTTTGTCGGCACAGCGCGGTAGTCTGGACGCTCCGCGGTCGACATCAAAAGCCTTTGTCAACCGCCCCGTTATGCCTCGTGGGATGAGGTTTACCGCGATTATTTAAATCGCCACTTGATTTTCCTATGTCTACAAAGCTCATCTACATGGCTCCGTTGACGGAGCCATGTAGTGTAGACATACCCTGAGTATTTAATGCTTCCTCAGGCCCCTCCAGCAATCTCCAGCTGCTTTTTACTCCTCAGATCTCTGCTTAGTATGACAGCTATTCACCTAGCCTAGATAAGCAGTTGACAGGTGACTATTGTAGTATAGCTGTGCCAGCATAGCAATAGAGACTACTATAAAATGGAGACTGCCTAGCAGTTCGGCTCTTTATATATTGTGTCACCTCCAAGGAGACCTTTCTCTCCATGTTCCGTTGCCTTCCTAAAAAAAGGTCTAACATTGATGTATAATAGCACAAATATAGTCTAACATTTGCCAGCCCCGACCAGTGGAAAGAAAAAGCTATTAATCACTACCATTATTAATGAATTAGGTCAATATAGATAAATGGCTGGAATAAGAAATCTCTGCAGCTTGAAGGGAGAGATTCCTATGGGGTGAGCAAAGGAAGAACAGATATGTTGTCTTCTAGGTAAATGAGAGAACTTATAGGAAGAGTTTTTATAAGACAGCTGCTAAATGGTTTGTGGCAGGGATGGCTGTATGTTTAATATTTGTAAGGCGCCTTGTACTATGGGGCCATATTTACACTACGCGGAAAATCGTTACGACCGCTGTCCATCTTCCAGGGTTTGATTTAATGGGATCTAGTAAAGACCCACCAATTTGAACTGAGAGGGTGCCCTCATCGACACCGGTACTCCTGCTTCTCTCGAGGAGTAAGGGAAGCTGATGGGAGCATGTGCTCCCATTGACATCCCATTGTGTGGACAGTGATTTAAGGTACAGCGAATCCAGCTACGTAATTAATGTAGCTGGAGTTGCGTATCTTAAGTCAACCTTCCCCTTTAGTGTAGACCAGGCCTTGGGCCCAACCCCAGAGAGAGGAAAGATGATGTGGTTAGGGAACTAACATGTACACATCAGAATAACTGGAACTAAGATGGTTGACAAACTAGTAAAAAAAAGCCCTGGAAAAAATGAAGGGATGGATAATAAAGTCATCTTTAAGAAGACAAGAAGATCTAAGTTCTGTTCCCTATCCTGCCTCAGACTTTCTGTGCGACATTGGAAAGTCACTTGGGTACAGATCCTCAGAAATAGTGAGGTGCCTGGCTCCCATTGAAATCAATAGGAGCTACCTGCCAAAATGCCTTTGAGGATCTGTGTCTTGATTTCTATGTGCCTCAATTCCCCCTGAGTAAAATGGGGACAATAGTATTTCCCCACCTCAGAGGAATGTGGTGAAGATAAATACATTCAAGACCATGTGGTATTCAGAATCTATGGTAATGGGGATGAAAGAAGTACCTTAGATAGAACCTGGTTGTATTCCTTAGGCACTAACCAATATACTGATATCAAATAGGATTAGAGCACATCACAAGTCTCCTCATGGAGTGTAGGAGGACATTAGTGGTTTCTGTGGCTCTGCACTGAGTGAGGAGTGTGATTCCCCTGCTCATGTACAAATAGTCTTGCTAGCTTAATGAGGGCAAGTCTACACAGTAACGTTATTTCGAAATAACAAGGTGAGCATCTACACAGCAAATCTGTTATTTTGAAATAATTTTGAAATAACGGGCATCTTATTCTGAATTCTGTAACCCTCACTTCATGAGGAATAACGTCTATTTTGAAATAGGGTGTGTGTAGATGGCGCAGCTAACGTTATTTCAAAATAGCTGGCCTCCTGGGCTTCCCACAGGTGCCCTGGTGGCCACTCTCTCCACACTCATCAGAAGTCTATAATTCCCCTTCCCCTGCAGCCCTTAAAGCCACAGCCACAGGGGAAAGGACTTGTGGTACAATGCGCCGCCATTCCTGTGCCGCACACCAGCAGTCATCACTGCCTTCCCTGCTGCTATGGCAGACCCCAGCATGCCTCCAGAGCCCTCCACGGCTGCCAGCAGTGCTGCAGGCAGCTCCCAAGCCCCTGCCTGGAGGTGGAAATGGCGGGTACCATCCTGGTCTGGTGTGGAGATCCTGGATCTCATCGAGAACTGGAGAAAGGAGGCAAACCTCCAGGAACTCCGCACCAGACACAGGAATGCTGAGATCTATGGCCGAGAGTCGGGGCCAGAGGGGCCACCTGCGCACCCAGGAGCAGGTGCACATGAAGGTCAAGGAGCTCAAGCAGGCCTACACAAAGGCCAGGGAGCACAACTCCCAGTCAGGGGTGATACCCCAGACCTGCCCCTACTTTGACCAGCTCCACCACATCCTGGGTGGGAGAGGAGGGTGCAATCCCTTCTCCCCTTGTTGTTGTGGACTCTAGGCTGGACACACCCATTGTCACCCTCCTGGAGGGCAGCCCTGAAACCAAGGAAGAAGAGGAGGTGGGGGAGGAGGAGGAGTAGGCCACTGACACCACCATGACTGCCAGCCAGGAGCTCAGCCAGTCCCTGGAGCCGATATCACCCTCCCAGGATTTCGCCCAGGGATAGGACAAAGCTGGGAAAGGCACATCAGGTGAGCTCCATTACTTTCCCTAGACACACACGGGGAAGGGGGGCAGGCAGCGAGGGGCTGTGCACTCTTCTCTCAGCCTTCTTGGCCTGGGCATTGCACAGCAGTGGGTGCATGTGGAGTGCCAATGCGGAGCAGACAGCCCCTATGAGACTGCCTCGGGACCCTTGTGCTCCTGCTCACAGGGTTTCTGGAGAGGCCTGCCTTGCTTCTGACTCCGAGATGGGACACCCTCTCACCACAAGCCCCCACTAAGGAGGATGGGGTCAGGGACACACACACAGAGCAGTGTCACACACAGCTATGCCCGCTCTCTTGGGGCAGCATCTGCTGCCAGGCAAGCACGGTGAGGTGAAGGACATCGAGCCCCTGCTAGAGGAGCCTGCTGGGAAAGGAAGGAAGTGGAGGGGACCCCAGTAGCACCCTTCCTGGCAAGTGGTGTCTGCTGCTCACAAACACCTTCCCCCATCACCCTCCCACTCTGTCTGCCAGTGGGTGGGATGAAAGTCCTCTCCCGGCATGACACCGCCACTGCCAGTCCCAGTGTGCACATGGTACAGAGGGAAGTCCCCCTCTTGCCTGCAGGCTCTTGGCTGGCCATCACCTTCTCATGCCTGCTTGTCCCTGGGACATAGGGGTAGTGAGGCTCCCTCGGGGAACAATAATAATCTGTGACCCTGCAGGAAGGGGCCTGCTGTGTAGGCCATAATCTCCAAAAGGCAGTTGTGAAAGACCCTTTGCTTCAGTTTTCACCCAGACTTGCTAAAACACTAGTAAGCAAATGAAAAAGGACAAATCCTATCCTGACAAGGAGGTGAACTGACTGATCTTACAAGTTGACCTATAACTTTTATAAAGCTATCCTATAAAATGACAGAAATGAATCCATGACCTTTATCCCTTCTTGTGATAGAAATTAATTTAAAAAAAAATCAATTTTACTGGTAACTTTGCCCCTTCACCCCTTAGTTTCCCCCCTTCTAATAAATAGGAATAATGATGCCTTCCTTGGTAAAGTGCCCTGAGATCGGTGGATGAAAAGGGTTATACAATCAGTAAAGCTTGTCTTTATAAATGTTGTATTTCATAGATCTGACTTCATAGCTGTAAAATTTTGCCCTTTGGTCACATCATTGCTGTGAAAACTGACTTTCTCCCACTAACTAGCAGTAGGAATTTTTTGGTTTATCCAGTATATACACAGAGAATGCTAATGACAAATGGTATTAAATCCCCCAAACACTGGATTTTCCTTATAAAATTTGGCAATGATGTAGGTTTAAACATGAGAATGAGAGATTGTTGCAAGAAATCCTAATCTGGATTGAATATATATCCTTTGATATGCCAGCTGCATGCATCATTTTTCTATGCAAAGAGTGAGTGTCCAAACCAAACCACAAGCCTCCCTCTACATCTGTTCTATCAGTCTAATTATTATTCATCACCACCCTATCACCATCTCTCATCAGCTAGGCTGTTGCTATCATTTCCCTTACTTTATAGCATGTCACATGGTACTGCCAACCAGCTGCAGCATGTTGATTTTGGGTTGCTGACAAGTTTGACAGGAAAAGAAATGACTGGTGACTTCCAACTTTTCACCAGTACAGCTCAGGCAGGGGTTTGTAAAACTGCACATGACCCTGACAGCAAATTCAGATTGGGTTTGGAAACCAGGAAATAATATAATCTAGACTAAAAACTGGTGTATCTTCTCAGTACTTTTTTTTATGTATGTAAGATTATTAGCCACTTAGTTATGAAGCTATTGTTTACATTTTCCCATCAAAGAAATATGAGAGCATGGAAAACGTATGGCTCTTACCAGTAATAATACTTAGTACTTGTGTACTGCTGTTCAGTTAAGTGTCTCAAAACGTTTTAGAGACATTAATTTATTAAAGTGCAAAATGTACTGGAAATGTAATTAACTCCCAGGTCCTTTCTCTAGTCCCTAGACCATACAATCTCATATGGACTACTAAGGTGTCAGGCTACATTTGTTCCTACGTTAGATAAGTTCATGTGATCACTAGTGGGCTCTCTTTGCAACTCAAAGGTCTAATTTTAAATATTGTTTCCAAAAAGTATTGAATAATAGTTAAATAGTTCAGGGGACTTTAGTAATCGCAGCTGTATTTTGGAAGAACATTTATTCCTCTAATATTAACCACTAAATGAATGTTTTTATGTTTGGAGCAATCATATTGGTCCACACCCATTTTTCATCCAGCTCTCTTATTCCTTCCCCGCTGGTTGATGGAGTACCATTTGAAATTTAGAATTGGCACTTAGTCTCATTTTTTCATATTGTATTGAAAAAAATATAAATGATTTTTTTCTAAATGTTCTATATTCTTTTACTATCATTGCTATCTGATGGCTGCCTGTTTACTTGAGTTCTGTTATCTGTTGTCTTGTCTGTCAAGCAAGCTTATCATACTTACTCATAAAAGATGTACAAATGGAACTAAACTCAACCCAGGATGTATGCTATCTTCTGCATCAGGCATCTTATGATATATAATCTTCCAAAATTCCAGCCTGGCTCTATTGTTGAGCTTTCAAATTAATTTACTGTGTAGATTTTATCCTTAAATCTGCCCCTGATATTAGAAAGAAGGCAGGAGCATCTAGTTGTCAAACAACACCTACAGCCTTATCTTACCCACATCATCGATTTCCTCTGTGGTCTTAAGCAAGTTACTTAGCCCCCCTTTCTCTATCTCAGTGTCATCTTCTGCTCCTGGAAATAATATTTACTTTTCTACTCTATGCACGTTTCTTGAGGATGGATGAATAAATAATGTCTGTGCCATACCTTCAAGAGCAGAGTCACAGTTTATTTTTAAAAGTTAGGTTCTTTATCTTTGATGCAAGCATTTTTGAAAATCAGAGGCATAGAATTTAAGGCCAAAAGGAACCACCAGACCACTCAGTCTGACCTCCTGCGTATCTCAGAGCCCCAACACCAACCACATGCTAAATTCAGTAACCAAAACTATAGCAAAATATTGCAGCCCATAGGAGACTAAACTGTGATATGCCAATTTTTGTTTTGGGTTGACATACAATACAACTATTTTTGCAGGGTTTTTTTTTGTCTGTTTGTTTGGCCTTTGGGCCAAAAAAATCAATTATTCACACAATTCTATTCAGAATTCCTGTCCTATGCACCTCTTCAACTCACACTATTATCTAGGTGGGAGACTCAGCTGTCTAAGGGACGTCTCCATCCTTTCCTCCTGACATCTTTGGAGATGTCCCCTCCTACAGTTCTTCTGGAAGTAACCCTCTGATCTGTTTTCCTCTCTTCAGTCACTGGGGAACGGCTGCCAAGACAAACCTGCTGGTCTCCCACATCCCACTGGCAGGTTAAATGGGACAGATGTCTGACTAAGATTGCAGTATGCTGTCAATAAATCTTTGTTTTAGACTCTGAAGATGGCATCAGATAAAATGGGATGGCATCAAAGGATGGGGAGATGGGATTGTATGAATGATTTTTGGCAAGAGAAATATAAGATTGGTATGGCACTTGTCTTGAATAAAATTCTCTCCCTGCTCAAGCCCTTAAAATATATTGCTGTATTAGGTTCTTGTTGCCATTACATCTAGGTCCTGTGCAAAATCTGAAAACAATTCCATATCTATACTGTTGCCAATGAACAGAGTATAGTAACTTGAAAAAGCAAGTTATTGTTAACCTAGAAAATGTAATTGCAACATTCATATGAGGTTTTTAAAAAACAGCCAAGATTTAAAAGCCTGGTGTCTCATTAAATACAAGGAAGACTGGGGCTTCCTAAAATGGAACTGCACTGAATGGTTCTCTCTGATTCAGAAATCCCCTTCCTTTAGGGCTGAGTCTAAGTTTTTAACATGAATGTGAAGTTAGCAAGAGTCTCCACGGATGTCAGTGTGCTTTGGATCAGGCCCTAGGGCAGCAGGGAGAATTTGATGGATACCTTTTCCTTTCAAAATGAGTTAAATCCTCCCCTTGAAACACTGGAAAACCCAATATTACTGTTACTACTTTTCACCTGAGCAGCTAGCAAGGTCTGGGCCCTGCGGCTTGTTTCCATTAAAGAAGACAAATTGATGATGGAATCCAGTATCTTTGATGCAGTTCTGTAGGTTTACTAAGATTGTACAATGTCCTGGGCCCTGAAGACACCAGGAATCAAAGAGGAAACAGTTTCTTTACTCCCAGCTCGAAGTCTCTTTCAGTCAGCAGTAAACCCAGAATATAAGGTTACCAACATTGTAGTTCAAAAATAAGAAACTCTTTGCTTTGTACCCTCCCACACTCCTGCTCCAATTATTATGTATTAATAATCATTAATAAGCATATTCACCAGGGATATTTCTTCCTGTTTTTTGTGGCATTCAGCAACTTCCTGCTTGTGTTGTACAGGCTACGTCTAGACTGCAAGCTTCTTTTGGAAGAAGCTTTTCTGGAAAAAATCTTCTGGAAAAACTTATTTGGAAAGAGAGCGTCCACACAGCAAAAACGCATCGAAAAAGCGATCTGCTTTTTCGAAAGATAGCATCCACATTGATTGGACTATCTCGCATTTAAGTTGTGATTACTATGGATGGAGTGGCCACCAGGGCACCTGTGCTTTTTTCTGCAGGCCTCTTCTTTCGGAAAAAAAAAACAAACCCTCTTCCCCATCCACACATGCCTTTTTCTGAAAAAGCTTTTTTGGGAAAAGGCTTCTTCCTCATAGAAAGAGGTTTACCGCTGTCGGAAAACCCCTGCATTCTTTCAACTTTCTGTCCAAACAATGCAATTGCAGTGTGGTCATAAGTGTAGTTTTTCTGGAAAAATGGCCGTTTTTCTGGAAAAACTCTGCAGTGTAGACATACCCACAGAGATGAAAAAATAAGGGCCACCCCTTGTAATAAAGGACTGTTGGCAATCCTACATTAAAAGCACACTCTCTCTAGGCTTTTCTCAAGACACCGCATTCAGTTTTTATTTCAGGCTGTTCCTATGGCTTTGTTACTGCTTTTTTTCCTTGCTTCTCTGGTGGGCTTTTTTTGCTGCTTCTCTCACACAAATACCTCCATTGGTACCCAGCAAAAACTTTCCATCCACATGATTCAAATTCCTGAGCAGGCGCATATGGGCCTTTACTTTGATCAAAGACCTGTGCCTGTGTTTTGGGACTGAGGCCCTTAGTATTTCTTATGAAGGGTGGCTGCTACATTTACTGATTTAACCCAACCAGTCACAGGATAACATGGAAACTTAGGAAAAAATCTGAATTACCTTTAAAGAATCTTCCCAAGCCTCTTTTTTGGTAAAATACAGAACTTAAAGAGAGAAGAAGAGTGGGGGAGAGATTTAAGAGGAGGCTCAAATTGGGGTCCTATGGTGTCACAGGGATGGATTAGCCCTTCTAAGGGAGTTGAGTTCAACCCAGTCCATCTGTGCTTTGTTAGGTGCCTGCCTGCTGTTGGGCTTTGAGACAGATAAAAGGGACTGCTCCGCTGAGGTGAGGGGAAGAGGAGTTTGTGAGGGGAGGAGAAATATCTCTTGACATCAGACAAAACAGAAATGCTGACTGGTGTTACCTACAGTGAAGGGCAGAAACCTTAAGAGAAAAGAAGCTTGAGAAAACACTAGGCTCTTTGATTGGGAAGAAACAGCTGAGCCCAGCATGGGTCTGAAAACTGCAGTCTCAGAAAAAAATGTGCTAATGTAAGGTGACATATGCACCCGCTGTTGTTTTCACAAACCAGAAGGGGGTGTTATTTCTCTCATATTAAAGCCTGGGTGCAATTATCAGGAAGCCCAAGAAGAGAAAATTGAGGTGGAAGCTGATTCTGAGGCTGCATTAGGTACGGAAAGGGATTTTTGACTGTGGGATTATCTGATTTTATCTGAAAACTTGTGAAACATGAGCCCAATCCTTCTCCATTGAAGTCACTTGGCTCAAACCCAATATTTTTGTAACAGGAAGAACAGCTAAATAGAGAGGGACAAGTGATGTGAAAAAAATCCCCAGATTAATCCCACATAGCCCTGTTCATGCAAAAGCCCTTGACAATCAATGTTCCTTAGTTTCAAAGCATGCTTCTTATCACTGGAACGATCCTATCCAAATTATGCTTCTCACTTTCTAAGGGTATGTCTACACATCAAAATTAATTCGAAATAACAGCCGTTATTTCGAATTAACTTTAATACCATCTATACAGGCAAACCGCTATTTTGAAATCAAATCGAAATAGCGGGGCACTTAATTTGAATTAGTTAAACCTCATTCTACGAGGAATAACACCAAATTCGAAATAGCTAATTCGTAATCAGCGCTATGTAGACACTTATTTCAAAATAGGGGCTCTCCAGCCCTTCCCAGGGAGCCCTGGTGGCCACTCTCGGCCAAACCAGGAAAACTCCTCTCCTCTCCCCCAGCCCCGGAGCCCTTAAAGTGGTAGACTCTGGCCACACTGCATGTGCCAGCTACAGGTCTGCAAGCACAGAGCCAGCAGTCACTGACCCTGACACAGTGGCCCCAAGATGAGCCGGGCAGTCAGATCCAGCCAGCCCTCCACCGCCCAGTCCTCCAGCTCCCAGGAGCCAGCCAGAAGCCGGAGAAGACGGGCGCCATCCTGGACTAGTGCGGAGATCATGGACCTCATTGAGGTTTGGGGGGAGGTCTCCAACGTCCATGATCTCTGCACTAGACGGAGGAACGTGGCCATCTACAGCCGCATAGCTGCCACCATGGCCACTAAAGGCCACATGCGCACCCAAGAACAGATGCACATGAAAATTAAAGAATTGAGGCAGGGATATGCCAGGGCCACACGGGGCAGCTCCCCAACAAGGGCACAGACCTGCCCCTATTTCGAGGCCCTGGACCACATCCTGGGGGGCGGGACGGTCTCTGCCAGCCCAGGGGGCAGTGAGCCAGGAGCAGAGGGCCCTGACCAGGGTGTGGAGGAGGAGCCGCCATGGAGGGTGCCATGGAGGGTGCCATGCTGTCCGGACCCCCAAGCTGTCTCAGCAGCGGAGTCACAGGGTCGTCCGGGGAGGCCACACCATGTAAGTGCCATCACTGTCCCCTTCCCGGGGGGGGAGGGTGGCAGACCAGGGACCGCGCGTGTGGGCCTTGCTTACCACAGATCACGCAGCAACCTGTGCACGTGCGAGCACATGCTGTGCCACCCCTGGGCAGGTGGCTCCAGCTGCGTGCCACACAGGGGCCGTGGCCTGATAGCCACACGTGTGTGTGAAGAGACCTGACGGTGCAGGGCATGGTCATCCTCACCTTGCAGAGGGGGGCTGGGCTTCACCCACTGTGTCCCCAGGGAGAACTGACCACTTCTCTTGTTTCTCCACAGCCACACCAGCTGCGCGTGCAGGGCGCACCACCCCGCCCGGGACATCCTCCCACACTCGAGGACTCAGGAGGTCCACTGCAACACTGCAGGGGTACCAAGACCAGCAGCTGGGGGCCCTGAAAGCCCTGCACCGCACCATGGAGCAGAGGGTGCAGGACGAACAGGAGTTCCGGCGGGAGCTGCTTGCCCAGGGTTGTGCCATCTGTGCCCATCTGCAGACCCTGGTGCAGAGCGTGCTGCCTTGTGCCGCTACAGCACCTGCTGCCTCCCCAGCTCCTGCCCCTCCTCCCCCTCCTTCTCCCCCTCCCGCCTCTCCCTCCTCAACCTCCACACCCTCCTCCCCATTCCCCCCGAGGACGCCTAGGCCCCCGCACTCACCATGCTGGGAGACAGTTGGCCCGGCGAGACTCCCACCTCTGAGCCCTGAACATCCCCTCCCCCTTCTTCCCCGGCTTCCCCCTTCCAGCTCCCTCCTCCCAGTTTTCCCCCTCCCCTCTCCCACCCTCTGTCCTCCCTTCTCCCACTTCCTTTCCCCAGTCTCCCTATAGTTTCATTCCCCCTCCCCCCCAGTTTTGTTAAATAAAGAGAGTTGATATTTTTGAAAATACGTGTATTTTATCTGACATTAGGAAGGGAGGCCAGGGAGGGGTACGTGGAAGGATGTGAGAGAGGAATGAGGCACAAGCCCCCAGTGGGCAGACCAGGGAGCCTCTGAGTGCCCCTCAGGGTGGATGCTCTCCCACAGCGCCTCCTGGATACTGACAGCCCCCCGACGGACCTCCCGGATGGCAGTCTGCAGCAAGTGCAGCCAGGCTGATAGCAACGCGTCCATGAGAAGCATCAGAGTGCCCAGAGGCAGCTCTGGCTCCATGTTGCAGAGTCCTATGGTGTCCCGAGTGAGGGCAACCAGGGCACTCCAAGACACAACTGCTTTGCTGTCCCACAGCGAGGCAGGCAAGCAAGCAGGGACACCTGAGAACCGTTTGCCCGGGGCGGGGGGGATGTCCTTTTAAGCACAGGCCTCTGATAGCCTCAGGCAACAGCCACACAAAGACACTCCTTACCTAATGCCCTAACCCTGACCTGGTTCCGGCTGGCCTTAAATCCGAATCAGTGTCCACTCAGTGTGGACACGGTATTTCGAAATAGCAAAAAGCTATTTCGAAATGCATTTTGTGTGTAGATGCATTATTTCGAAATATCTTATTTCTAATTAATGATTTCAAAATAAGATATTTCGAAATAACGCTGTAGTGTAGACATACCCTAAGGGTAATATGAATGGAATCTGCATTTTTAATAGTAGTCATTGTTTAGGACTCTTAGGGTACGTCTAGACCGCAGGCTTCTTTCAAAAGAAGTTTTTTCGGAAGATCTCTTCCGAAAACACTTCTTTCGAAAGAGAGCGTTCACACTGCACAAGCGCATCGAAAAAGCAATCTGCTTTTTGAAAGAGGGTGTCCACACTCATTGGACGTTCTCTCACATAAAAGGCCACCCGGAACCACTTCAGCCAGGGCATTAGGTCAGCAGTTTCTGCAAAAGAGTTTTTGCGCAAGAAGCTGCCAGTGTAGACGTAGCAGTCTAGAGGCACCCTTACACTTCACTAATAGAACAGCAAAAAAGACAGACCAGAAGATGGTGCAGTTTAAAACAGAACATGGGATGTACTTTAAACGGGGTTAAAGGTTTGTTATGCTTAACTGTGAGGAGGAAGCTTATCCATATTAGTTGCTCATGTCCTAAAATTAAGAGCTTGGTGTGAGGTGGCTAATGTGATAACACAGAATCTAAGAATATAAATTGCCACCTTTGCAGCAAATATCTCTCCTAAATTATTTTTACCATGTTTCAGTGTGCAACTAAAATGTCTTAAAAATGAGTAGCCAGTGGCTATTGCTCTTTCTTTTGCAAAGCAATTGATTCTGAGAGGAAACGTCAATGTTCTAATTATTAAAGGCTGGCATCTGGAAATGACTGAACTGGCCTCATATGAATACCTAGTATATAACATAGATTAATTTAATTAATTATGGTTAGAGTTCAGCTGCTTTTATAGGGGAGAGGATATAGACATTCCAAGGGGATTATAATTTAAATTATTCTGTAGGTTTATGAGAGAGGGAGGAGTTGTGATGGAGGGGGTGAAGAGAGGAGCATTTCTATTTTTCCCTCATTGTCTGGGGTTTGTGTGGAGTTGGTTATACTAGATTTATTTTTATGTTCTATTTTGCCTTAGTTACAGGAGGAGCATGTTGATGTTTCCCATAACAACTTGCATTGAAATTGTTGCATGATAACTCCATTTTGACCTGCTCACAATTCCCTACAAATTCTTCAGCGCTAGAATATTTTATGCCTTGTTTTGGCTTTCCCAGGGCACCTGAGGCAGGGAGCTCAAATGACACCCCCATGCCCCCTTTTCTCCTGCCTGCCTGTTATGTCTCTTGTGCCCTCCTTCCTCCAGCACAGCACTCCGCCATCTCTGTGCATCTAGAGCAGAGAGAATACATATGCACCAGCAGCAGACACAATTTTCTACACTCTAGGTCCTAGTGGCACCCCCCTCAGTCTGGCACCTGAGTGGTAAGGCCAGCCCTGAGCTCTCCTGTAACTTTTTTTCTGGAAAATTTGAAAAAATTCCTTCCTCAGTTTCTTGAGCATTGTGAGTGGGTGAAAAATAAATATTTTCCATTGTATGAAAACATTAACATAACTTTTAAAATGTGAAATGTTCATTAGCTAAACTTTCCTGTGTAGATTTTTTCTTTCAATTTACATGCAGGTGGAGATTAAAAAAAATTGTGCATGGAAAAATGAGGTCATATTTTTGGTTGTTAGTGTTTATTTATGAAGAGCAGAGTGACATTTAGATTCTAGAACACATTAAAACAATGTTAAATTGAGTTTGGTCCCCAGAGAAATTCAAAAAATGGCCAAAATAGTTCAAACTTGACCACTGGGAGAGTTGTTCAGTGTAGCTTCCATCCTGCAAATTCCATTCTAAAAGGAAATATGACATACCACAAAAGAAATGCAGAGAGTAATGAGGATGTATGGATAAATAGCACTGTCAACATCACTGAGGAACCTTTACCCTTTGTTGGCTGCACTGTTGAGCAGAAAAGCCATCTGAGAATTCCTGAAGAGGTTCAGAAAAGTCCTGTACAGATAGTATGGCTTTGACTTGGAGAACTAACTGCTAAGTGACTTTCTGCCTTATTGTACCAATGCTCCATTCAGTTTAGTGAGCATTTGTGCCTGTGTATTCCTCCCAGCTCTCCCTGCTGCTCAGAGTGTAACACCTATCTGGGAGCTGCGATACAAAATATCCCATTGAGTAAGGTATGTTGTGATTCTGGATCTGTCCCCTTAGAATTAACACTTTGGGCTTAGGTGTATTTTTAATGCCTTGTTCTGTGTAATTCAGTTCTAGAAATAAATCATAAATGAGGGAGGGGGGGAGAGAAGGGAGAAAAAGAGGTGGGGGGAGAGAAAGAGACAGAGAGAAGAAACAAAACTATATATAGCATAAGAGGTAAAGTAGCTTGGAGCCATAACTTCTAGCTACAGTAATACAGCTAAGTACCTCTGCCTCGATGTACGGATTACAGGAATGCATATAATCATAACAACCACCAGTATAAATATTGGATGGCTTCACACCTCCATCTTTTGCTTATTATAATTTAATGTGGTAACTTTTCAATATCTCTCTACAATGAAAGACAAGAGGGATACATTTTCTTTCCTGTATAGTACAAGAGAATGTCTGAGGAGAAAATCAGTTGGAGACCTACTGAGAAGCCAGAAACTGGACAAAAGCATTGATTAGTCTGTCATGAGTCTGGGAGCTGTCTTCTATGGTGAAAATCACATTGCCTGCAAATTTTATAACCACTTAAGGTTTTTTCTGTCTTTGTACTTTACCTTTATTTTTCACACCCATACTTACACATTATTTGCCAATACCCCAAGGAAGAGGGTGGGGTAGGGGAATGAATCAAAAGCCAAACCCAGTCTTGCATACAGAAAAGGCTGGGTTTCAGCCACAAACTTTGTCACATCTGGAACCTGACTAAATATTTGCAGCGGGGGGGAGTTGAGATGAATCATGCTATAAGGCTAACCTGGTAGTGCTCACTCTTCAGTGAAGGAAAGGACCACACGGGAGATAGCTTACTCCATGAAGATTTAGGGTCTGTCTTTTCTCTTTACAGATGAAGAAATAAACAAAAAGGCCTCTGGACCTCTATAAACTGCTACTCTGGCATGAGCCTAGTGGCTTGGCCTCCATAATAAAACACAGGGAGACACGCGGGACAGTACGGGTATGTCTAGACTACAAGCCTCTTTCGAAAGAGAGCGCCTAGACTGCAACCACTTCTTTTGAAAAAGCAAGCCGCTTTTTTGAAAAAGAGCACCCAGGCCGTCTGGATGCTGTCTTTCGAAAAAGCCCTGTTTGCATTCAAAAACACTTTTTTTTTTGAAACAGCACTTTTGAAAAAGGCATTCTTCCTTGTAAAATGAGGTTTACCACGGTCGAAAAAACCGCTGTGTTCTTTCAATTTAATTTTGAAAGAACGCGGTGGCAGACTAAATGCAGGGGAAGTTTTTTCGAAAAAAGGCCACTTTTTCTCAAAAAAATCCTGTAGTCTAGACACATCTAAGTGGGTTGTGAGGCCACCTCATCACTACCCACCCTTAATGTGAAACAGTCTGTCTGTGCCTGCTATAGTTCAGCTCCCTGGAGGAGCAGTGCCTTCTAGGTCTCTGCAGACCTAGTTCATGCTTGCACACTCTCTCTGTACAAGGTAATAATAGGTACACACCAACTTTAATTGTTCCCTCCAGAGTCTACCCTTTTGTCCACTGGACACTCAGAAATTACCAGATTGCAAAGGAATAATATGCAAAACCTGATTGTTACCGATCAGGATCAGCTCCTTCATAACATCACAGCACAGAATTTTATAATGAAAATAATCAAGATTACTA
Source organism: Rafetus swinhoei (assembly GCA_019425775.1). NCBI lineage: Eukaryota > Metazoa > Chordata > Testudines > Trionychidae > Rafetus > Rafetus swinhoei. Next base: position 152,416,707 of record CM033424.1, read on the forward strand.
TCAAAAGCCAAGAGTTCAGAAAGAGTGAGGAAAGATAATAGAAACAGAAATGGTTACATATAGAGCAAAACCATAACACACTTTCTAAAGATTAAACTAAACATTAATGGGCTAAATACTTATCTAAAACAATTTTATCTCAACCAGAGCAATCTCCCAACATCTCCAACCAGCACAGTAAGGACCCCTCCTTTTTTGCAGCCAAAAGTGCTGTCCTTTGCTTCCTTGGCCACCTTACTTTCCTTCTTATTCCCCAAAATCCATCGTCCAGAGTCAGGATGATCTCGTGGTACATTCCTCATGGAAAATGGGGGTTCCATTATGTTGGCTTATAATGTTCAACTTACAGGTGAACCAAGGTAGACGGGAATGTACATCCTTTGGCAGAAGCTTTTTCATCAGTTATATCTTGCTTCAGATTTTAAAAATCTGTTTTGTGGTATGTAGACATAACTTCTTGTGCAGTGTTAATACACACATTTCACAATTATATTAATTACCAGCGTGATCTTAGTTTACATTTAAGATCTCTCATGACATTCTTTATGGCTAAGTATTAGGAAAGCAATGTGTTAGGTGCAGTGAGCTTATCAGGTCTGACAGGAGGAGCTTTTTTAGAACAGTGACTCCTTTGCCAGTTAGCATTAATCTTATATATCATAGAAAGGTCCCATGCTATTTAAAGGGATACTACCCAATTTCTAGACATCATAGACCAGGGTTTGGCAATAAAACCACAGTGCATCACCAGGGTTAGCCCCTGGTGGGCCGCTGCCACTATATTTACCTGCATCTCCACAGGTACAAGTGATTGCAGCTCCGGTGATGCATAGCCAATAGGAGCTGTGATTTATCTGTGGAGGCACAGATCAATACAGAAGTGTGGGGGTCTATCCAAAGCTAACTCTAGCGGACCGGATCTGGACAGTGGGATGGTATTTGCCCACCCCTGCTCTAGATTCATAGTGCCAGGCTATCAGATTTGAACTCATACATCCAGTTCCAGCACTGGAAAAGCTGGCTGCCAAGGGAGTAGAATCTGCTTTTGCCAAGTTCTGACTTTGGCCTGCAAAGTTCAGGTCCAGTTCAGCTGACTCAAACACAGCATGGTAGTGTTTATACAGCTTCATATTTTCCTTCCCCACACTCTTTGTCTGACTCAGATGCTGTTTGAAGTGCAAACCTTCTAACTGTTGCTGGAGTTTCTTGTGAAACCAAGGCAGAGATTAGCAAGGGTTTGACATCCTCCTTTTGCATAGAGTTTTGTCAAAAGACTTTTAACACTCTCAGTAACCACATGATTGATCAATTATCTTGATTTTCTCACTGTTCATATTCTTAAGTTAAAACTCTAATTATGACAACTTCTTGTCTTCTGGAAAATACCTCGTCTACCCGCCCTGCTGTTGATATGATTTGGAATGATATGACTTACAGCAGTGACTATGGCTGCCTCCTCATGTGTAAGATTAAGTAGTTGTCCGAAGTAGGATGGGTCTCATTATCACCAGTTTTTTCTCTTTATTGTATTATGTTATTAAAGACTTGGAATTATTTTGCAGGAGAAAAAGAATAGCCTCTTGCAAAATTCCCATTGCCCAAGTCTCTGATTGTACATAGGAATATACAAACTTGTTTATCAGATCAGGTCCAACTAATTCCAGTGTTTCATCTTGGATCGTGACCACTACTAAATGCTCCAGAAGAAGGTGCAAGAAACTCCACCATAGAATAATCTGCCAGTATGGAAAATGTCTTCTTGTTAGTCTTTAAAGTGCTGCATAGTCCTGTCTTTTGTTTAGATGTTCTGATTTTTTATATAAATATCAAAACTTTTTTTGTAAATCCCAGTAAGTAACCAGCCTCTCCAGTCCTGCAGCAGGGATTTCCACAGTTCATACATTTAAAAAATGTATTTCCTTTCCTCAGTGTTAAATCTGTTACTTTTCACTTCATTAGCAGTCCCTTTGTTCTTTGCTCAGAAGAATGCAAATAGGCACACAGGATTTACCCTCCTTGTTTTGTAAGGTCCCTGCTCACAAGAGATAAGAAACACTCATCTTTTCACCTGAGTCATAAAACATTCCATGCCTGTCATAATTTTTGTCACTGGTCTTTTTGGGTCCTTTTTAGCTTCTGATATTTTTTTTTTTCCTGAGGCAGTTATCAGATCCATTCAGGGGCTATCTATCTAAGGCTTTGTCTACACTTGATGTGTGGCCACAGCACACACACTGGGAGAGAGCTCTCCCAGCGCTCTATGTAAACCACCTCCGTCACGGGAGTAGCTAACAGCGCTAGGAGCACATCTTCCAGTTCTGTGGCCTGGTTGACACTGGCATTTTACAGCGCTGTAACTTGCTGCCCTTGAGGGGATGTGGGGGTGGGTTTTTTTACACTCTAGAGCCAGAAAGTTACAGTGCTGTAAAGTGCCAGTGTAGACTTGATATATGGTTCTTAAATTGTTCCCCTTCACTGTAGTGTCTGAGCTCTTCATAGCCTTTAATGCAGCTATCCTCACAACACCCTGGTGGAAAGGGCAAATATAATTATCTCTATTTTAAAGATGGAAAATGGGATGCTGAGAGAGGTTAAGTGACTTGCCCAGAGTCAGACAGAAAGTCTGTGACGGAGCACATATGATTTATGTAATAACATTATCACAGTCTCAGTATTATTGTGTATCCTGCTATTCATGCATCCCAACATTTTCTTTGCCTCACGGTAGTCTGAGCATTTGTTCCCTCCCACTCTAGCCTCTCGGTCCATAGATATTTAACTATTGCCATCCCAGTGATCATTTAGGAATCAAACGGTGCCACACTGAGGTTGTGCTTGTGGCAGAAAGTATTTGTCTTGCTGAGTCGAAAGCTACAGAAACAATTTGTATCTGCAAAGAAGAAGGGTCCTCAAGGGCCTTCTGTCAGCAGTGGGAATAACTCCATCCTTCTGAGAAATGCTTCCAGAGCAGAGTTTCTGGCATTCTGTTCCATGGTGCCCTGTCAGAGCTGCAGCAAAGGAAGAGTTAATCGCCTGCCTGTGGGGAAGGGTGGAGTAGACAGGCAGGGCAAGTAATTGCCTCATTAAACCCAAGCAGATGCTCACAGTTAGACTGGGGAATTCTTTAAAAAATGGCTTGTTGGCAGTCAGAAGGGGAGAATGTCTGAGCGGGAAGTGCTCCAAATTCAATAGCTAAAGTGCTAGGCAGTAGTCTGAAGGGGCCCTTTTCTTTTATGTAAAAGATGGTGTGTGTATAGGGGGTTGTTACACTCTCTGCAAGTGTATTCATATGAATGAACACTTAAAGCTGGGATTAAAGCATTTTTGCAAAGGATATTTTATTGTTGCAGCGCTGGCCCATTCCATCACCTTACAGGCAATAATTAAATTCATGTGGTTATTGAATTAACATTTGTTCTCTGACTGAGGCACAGAATTATTTTCTCCTCCCTTTGGGGAATTACATTTGGAATCAATTGCTAATGGGGAGAAAGGGAAGCAGTTTTCAAGTCTTCACTGAGCACAGCCTGAAAAGAGAGTGGACTTGCAGAAATTAACTTAAAATCTTTCCGTCATATCTTATTATCTAAGTACCAGCCATGTGTGATATATTACATATCACTGCAACAGATAGGGAGATCCAGGAGTCTCAATTCTGCAGCAGGAAAAAAAAACCCTTCTTTTTTTAAGTCAACAAATAATTTTTCACTAATTGGTGATCGTCCCAACCCCAACTCATTATCTATCAGAAGATCTGTACTTTGCCATGTCATCAGTGAGTGTATGAATATCTCAGCAGTATGATGGAGAGTTCATTGATTTGGGGCCTGTGATTAATGCTGAGAAGAGTAGTGCTTTAGAGAATTATTTGTCTACACCACTCTAATCTCTGCTGAAGGGTTTTCGGAGAGGCTGTTTATGAGGTGTGGGGCAAGGGCCACATGTCCCTGCCCCTTGTCAGTTATTTCATATAATCCTTCACGTGTGATGGGTTCTATTGAGCTATGATTTGACTAGGAGCAGTTAACGAATATATCATCTTTCTTCAGTTTTTACACCATGACATATCACAGCCCCACCACTTCAGCTATTATCCATTATTGAAAATAAGGAAATCATGAGGAAAAATATTCTGGCTGCACAGGCTTTTCTGTAGACCCTTACCCTCACCCCTCATAACAGGTATGTTTCCACAGTAACCATATCTGGCCGTGCTTGAGGTATCCTTCCCACCCAAGGGTATGTCTACACTACAGCGTTATTTCAAAATAAGATATTTTGAAGACAAGTTATTTCGAAATAACGTGTCTACATACAAAATGCATTTCGAAATAGCGCATCCACACTGAGTGGACTGTGAATCGCATTTAAGTCTGGCCAGAACCAGTTCCAGCAGGGCACCAGGTCAGGACTTACTGTGTGGGGCTGCTGCCTGGGGCTAACTGAGGTCAGTGCTTAAAGGGCCCCCCTCTCCGGACAGCCGGTTCTCAGGTTTCCCTGCTTGCTTGCCTACCTCGATGAGGGACAGCAAAGCATTTTGTCTCTGCATGCTCTGGTTGTCCTCACTTGGGACACCACAGCACTCTGCAACATGGAGCCAGAGCTACCCCTGGGCACTCTGGTGCTTCTCGTGGATGCATTGCTGCAAGCCTGGCTGCACTTTCTGCAGGCTGCCATCCGGGAGGTCCATCGGGGGGCTGTCAGTATCCAGGAGGCCCTGCGGGAGAGCTTCCACCCTGAGGAGCACTAAGAGCCTCCCTGGTCTGCCCCACTGGGGGCTTGTGCCTCCTTCCTCCCTCACGTCCTTCCACTACCCCCCTGCCCAACCCCCTTTCCTGATGTACAATAAAATACACGTTTTTTTCATAAACACGAACTGTCTTTATTTAACAAAACTGGGGAGGGGGGAATTAAACTCTGGTGAGACTGGGGAAAGGAGGCGGGAGAAGGGAGGAGAGAAGGTGGGAGGGGAAGGGGGAAACCTGGGAAAAGGGAGCTGGAAGGGGGAAGCAAGGGGAAGAAGGGAAGCCCAGGGCTCAGGAGTGGGGGTCTTACCAGGCCAACTGTCTCCCAGCACCATGGATGCGGGGGCCTCAGTGTCCCTGGGGGGAAGAGGAGGACTTGGAGGATGGGGAGGGTGTGGAGGAGGTAGAGGGAGAAGCGGGAGGGGGAGAAGGAGTGGGAGGAGAAGCGGTAGCTGGGGAGGCAGCAGGTGCTGGAGCATCAGGAGGCAGCACTCTCTGCACTAGGGTCTGCAGGTGTTGGCAGATGGCACGGCCCTGGGCAAGCTGCTCCCACCGGAGCTCCAGGTCTTCTTGCACCCAGTTCTGGTGGGTGTGGTGCAGGGCTCGCAGTACCCTCAGGTGCTACTGTCGGTACCCCTCCACTGCACAGGTGGTCCTGCGGAGCCCTCGGGTGCAGGAGCATGTCCCGGTAGGGGTGATGTGCCCTGCATGCGCATCTGGTGTGGCTGTGGAGAAACAAGAGAAGTGGTCAGTTATCCCTGGGGACAGTGGGTGAAGCCCAGCCCCCCTCTGCGAGGTGAGGATGACCGTTCCCTGCACCATCAGAGCCAATGTGCTTGCACACAGGCCATGTTCAGAATGTTATCCCCGGGAGTGGGAGCTGCCCCGAGACCACACCCATGCCCCTGTGCTGTGTATAGTGTGGGTGAGATAGGGGGGAGATGTCCTCTACCTCTGTGTAGAATGGCCTTGTGGAGGGAGGGCGTCCTGCTGTGTCCCACCCCGGGGTCAGGAGCATGTCATGTCTCTTCACACATGCATGTGGCTAACAGCCCAAGGCCCCTGTGTGGCAGCCAGCTGGTGGTGCCCAGGGGTGGCATGGCACATGCTTGCACGTGCACAGGTCGCTGCATGATCCGTGGTAAGCAAGGCCCATGCGCGCGGTCCCTGGTCTCCCTCCCTACTCCCTAATAAAGGGACAGTGACGGCACTCACATGTTGTTGCCTCCCCGGATGACACTGGTGATGGGTCTGCTGGGACGGCTCGGGGGTCCTGGCTGCGTGGCATGCTTCCTCTGGGCTCCTGCAGCTCCTGGTGCTCCTCCTCCATGCCCTGGTCAGGGCCCTCTGCTCCAGGACTGATTACCCCCAGGGTGGCATGGACCATCCCACCCCCCAGGATGTGGTCCAGGGCGTCAAAATAAGGGCAGACACCTGCCCCTGTTTGGGAGCTGCCCCCTGTGGCCCTGGCATAGGCCTGCTGCAGCTCCTTTATTTTCATGAGCACCTGCTCCTGGGTGCGCATGTGGCCTTTGGTGGCCAGGCTGTCAGCCATCCGCCTGTAGACGGCCACGTTCCTCCGTCTAGTGTGGAGATCGTGGACATTGGAGGCCTCCCCCCAAACCTCAATGAGGTCCACGATCTCTGCACTAGACCAGGAAGGCGCCCGCCTTCTCCAGCCCCTGGCATGCTCCTGGGAGCTGGGGGACTGCGCCTGGGGAGCAGTGGAGGGCTGGCTGGCACTGGCTGCCTGGCTCATGGTGGGGCCACTGGGTCGGGGTAGTGACTGCTGGCTCTGTGCTGGCAGGCCTGGAGCTGGCACAGGCACTGTGGCCAGAGTCTATCCCTTTAAGGGCTCCAGAGTTGGGGGAGAGGAGAGGAAGTTTTCCTGGTTGTGCCCAGAGTGGCCACCAGGGCACCCTGGGAATGGCTGGAGGCCCCCCTATTTCGAAATAAGCGTCTACACAGCACTTATTTTGAATTAGCTACTTGGATTTTGGCATTATTCCTCATGGAATGAGGTTTACCAAATTCAAAATAAGCGCTCCGCTATTTCGATTTAATTTCAAAATAGCAGTTTGGCTGTGTAGACGCTAGGAAAGTTATTTCGAAATAATGGCTGTTATTTCGAAATAACTTTGCTGTGTAGACATACCCCAAGATACAAAGTATAAAATTAGAAGCTCAGATAGCCTATGGATAACACCAGGCATCCCTAAATGTTCATAGTGCTTACTTTTTTTTTTAAAATCTGGACTGTGTTGGTCTTCCTGTGGCTGCTGATGGTTGTCCAACCTGTTTTCATGAACTGGCTCTTGGAGAACTGTCCTGTTACTTGATGCTGGCTCTTCTACTGGCTTCCAGGTGAGAGAGAGTGACACAGCAGATGTGTGTGTGGAAGGGGTTGATGAAATGCAGAGCAAAAGTAAACTCCAACTACCTCCTTCTTCACAAACAGCAAAAAGCATCTCATGCTAAAGACATCGAAAAAGCATCTCATGCTAAAGACACCAGTTTCCTTTTAAGCAAGTATCGCAGTTGCCACATGGCTATTACTTGACTATGAGTAGGCTGGGAAGTAGCCCACATAATAATGATGAAGGGAAAGTGACTCTGGCTGATTGTGAAGGGAAGGGGTCTATGAGACAATCTCTCTGTGAGGGTATGTTACTTGCTATGACCACGCTTGACAACATTTGATCTTAGCCAGCTTCATTTCTACAGGAATCTCTGGGGAATTTGAAGGGGTTAAAACACAACACAATTTAAATGCTCTGAGTTGCAGCTAATACTCCAAAGCCTACACACATACATATCCAGTCTGTTAAAGGAAATTCTCTTGCCCATAAGAAACATGTGCCTTGTCAGAAGTACAAAACTGCTCTGTGCAAGCATTAGACTTGCATGTAAAGTAGTGATACCTGATACAATGACAGTGAAGGATTGGATTGAATTGAATTGAAGGATTGAGTGCTGCTGTCTTGAAGTCCTAAGAGCTGCTTGGTTGTGACCTCAGTGTTATGTTGCAGTATGCTGAAAAAACTTCCTGCTGTAACACAATCACATTCCTGTTGAATAAAAGTTAAGCCCAGAGTCTCTACCACTCTGACCGACAAGACTGTTCTAACTGATTTCATTCATCATTCATGGCACCAAAAGTACGGACAGAAATCAAAAAGGCAAAGACAAAGGTGCAACACCAGAAGAGATAAGACTTCAGTGCTGAGAGGGAAGTAATCAAGCCTCCAGCTTTACTGCCAATAGCAGGCAAAGTCATTTCACTGCTCAGGGTGGAAAGATTGGTCACAGCCCTCCCTGTGGAGTAAAAAAAGAATTGGGTCAGCTGCTGTGAATCTGGGGCTGATGTGCTGTATGAGAACAAGCACTGGCACAATATACATAAATCAACCCGTAGCTATAGTCCGATGTTAGAGATGCCAGGGACTGCAGGAGAGAGAGGGGCCAGACTGCAGAAACAAAGTGTGTAGATTGTGGAGATGAAAATGTGCTTAGCTATTTGTTGTAATGCCAGGCAAAGGAAAGAATGTTAGGCAACCAGGCATTTGACAATTCTGGGCTAGCTGTAAAAGAGCATACTGGATTATAGACGCAAGCTGTGACAGCGAGTTAGCTATGGACACAGCTGTAGCCGTGGAAATATGTTTCTAGGTACAGCATTTGCCAAGTGCTTGGTGTGTTAACAACACAGCTGGAGAGATGTGTGACACAAAGAGCAGAAGAGGCAGAGCTACAGAAAGGGATCTTTAATATACAGCATGAGCTGTGGTTAATGCAAGTAACACAATCCATTCCAGAGTGAACTAGCACTAAAAGGAGTTATATCAGAAAACAGAGCTCTGTCTAAGCAAAATGAAATCCCAGAGAACATTTATTAGCTACTCAGTTTCAGGCAGATTTGGACTTCTGTTTCACTTGATTGGGCAGGACGTGATGGATACTTGGACCCAGATTAGTTGTGAAGTGTGCTGACTCTAACAAAAAAAAAAAAAAAAAAGGTTGGGTGGGAGAACATTGAGGAAAACTGCCCATCTCCTTCTCCCCACTCCATAAAGTGGGTGGGGGCTGCTGCTTCTGCTGGCCAGTACTATTCATAAAGGGGCAGGGCGTTGTAGGAAGAGGGTGATGCTAATGCACCCCAGAAATGCAATGAGGCATTTTAAAGCTGTGTTGCCCTAAAGGAGACTGAAACTGCTATCACTGCCTGATCTCCGCTGGGGAGGAGTCTCCATGTGGCTGCAGCTGCCCCATAGGAGCAAAGGATACAAACTGCCAAATGAGATTACCAAAGCCCCTTGCACACATGCTAGGAAATGAAACTTCATATCTCAAACACCTCTGTAGTGAGGGGGGCAATGTGCAGCTTGCACTTTTCCATGAAATTTGGCTTGTCTTAATTTTGATGTTATAAAAGTTGCTTCAATTATTAAAAACTATTCCGGGTCTCTAAAAATTGCCCTGCGCTACATGTGTAATGATGTTCATTATTTTATATCCAGGATGCAATGACTCCCAGGAAAAGTCATGGGGCTAGTCTAGTGTCTATCACATCTAGGTTTCTATCCTGTACTCATCAAAGTATTATCTGAGATGTATCACCCAGCAATAGGATCACTTTCTTGTGTCTCGCCAGTTTCTGTAAGACACAAGTCCACGTTGCAAAATCTTGCTATGCCGACAATTCCAAGGTGACTGCTGTGGAGTCTTCTGATTGGGGCAGATCAGGAGTTTAGGAATGTTTCAGTTCATGTCCATACTCCGACGAGACTTTAGTGACAGAGATCTTAAGGTATGTCTTCACTACAGGCTGGATCCAGTGGGGTGTTAGTTTATCATGTCTATTTATAGACTCAATAAATAGATCACCAAGAGCTCTCCTGTTGACTCTGGTACTCCACCAGAACAAGAAGATTAAGCAGAGTTGACAGGAGAGATTCATCTGCCAACTTACCATGGTGAAAACACTGCGGTAAGCAAACCTAAGTACGGCAACTTTACCTATGTCGCTCATGTACAGATGTGGTCTCCTCATCTCAAAAAAGATATACTGGCATTAGAAAAGGTTCAGAGAAGGGCAACTAAAATGATTAGGGGTTTGGAACGGGTCCCATATGAGGAGAGATTAAAGAGACTGGGACTTTTCAGCTTGGAATAGAGGAGACTAAGGGGGGATATGATAGAGGTATATAACATCATGAGTGGTGTGGAGAAAGTGAATAAGGAAAAGTTATTCACTTGTTACCATAATATCAGAACTAGGGGCCACCACATGAAACTAATGGCCAGCAGGTTTAAAACAAATAAAAGAATGTTCTTCTTCACACAGCGCATCGTCAATCTGTGGAACTCCTTGCCTGAGGAGACTGCGAAGGCTAGGACTATAACAGGGTTTAAAAGAGAACTAGATAAATTCATGGAGGTTAAGTCCATTAATGGCTATTAGCCAGTATGGGTAAGGAATGGTGTCCCTACCCTCTGTTTGTCAGAGGGTGGAGATGGATGGCAGGAGAGAGATCACTTGATCATTACCTGTTCGATTCACTCCCTCTGAGGCACCTGGCATTGGCCACTGTTGGCAGACAGGGTACTGGTCTGGATGGACCTTTGGTCTGACCCAGTATGACCATTCTTATGTTCTAAGTTGTGTAACTTAGGTTGACAGCCCACAATAATGTAGACAAGGCCTTTATTATCTTCTTGCTTTTAAAACAAGACACTCTCTTCCAGTGTCTGGGATTGTCCCAACTACAAAAGCCACAGTCACTCTGTCAAGTGACCTTTCACATAGAGTTCAAATCTGTCACCCCTGTCACATCTGCCCTCTTGATTAGTGCATCACTTTGCATCTAAGTGTTGAGGCAATTCCTCACACACAGTCCTTATCCAGAAAAGCTACATAGAGTCCTGCTGAGTTAAGTGGGAATATTGAATGTGTAGACAGTGATACTGGGACTGGGGGTTGAGGGCTGCAAGTAGCTCTTTAATGTGTCTCCTGTGAGTCTTTGCAGCACATGTTAAAATCATTTGTGACGTAATCAGCAACCCATCTCAGTAAGAGCAACCATGAGAGCATGCTATTAACCGATCATAGTTGATAAAACAATACTGTGAGAATTTAGCGAGAGAGAGAGAGTAAGTATGAAACAATGAATCCACACGACTCTGGCCATTTTGGGTGCTGTTGATTGCTAATTTCGTTCCTGAACCACAGAGGTCTGAGAGTCACTGGGATAGACAATCATTTGGTATAATGCACAGCATCTAGACCAGGAAGGAAAGAGGCAGGCAGTAGCAGAAGGGGGCGCCACACTGTCTCATGGAGAATAGCAGGAAGAAGTGACTACCATACTGGGCACCTTGGCACCACTTTTGAACAACTCAGTGTTCACACATCTTGTTAAAGAACCTACCATCTAGGCTTCTGAGCTTCAGAAGAAGGGGCTTCCTTTCCTTCTGGGATGGCGGTCAATTCTTTCCCAGAAAGTATTTGAGCTCCTTGTCTCCCTCACAGAATCATAGAACACAAGAACTGGAAGGGACCTTGAGAGGTCATCAAGTCCAGTCCCCTGCACTCACGGCAGGACCAAGCACTGACTAGCTCATCCCTGATAGATGTCTATATAACCTGTTCTTAAATATTTCTAGTGATGGAGATTCCACAACCTCCCGAGCCAATTTATTTGAGAGCTTACCCTGACAGGTTGGACATTGGGAAAAACTTCCTAATCCTCCTTTGCTTCAATTTATGCCCATTGCCTCTTGTCCTATTATTAGAGACTAGCCAATTAGCCCGTCATAAGATGGGATTTTCAGGTCTTCTCTCCTGAGCTCTCTCGCTCTGTCTCTCTCTCTCTCTCTCTCCTCCTATTCCCCCCCCCCCCCCAGCTCTCCTCCTCCTCCTGCCTCTCTCTCCGTCTCTTTCTTTCTCTTCTCCCCCTCCTGCCTCTCACTCTCCCTTTCTCTTCTCCTCCTCCTCCTGCCTCTCTCTCCCCTCCGTCTCTCCCCGCCCCCCTTCCCTTTCCCCTTCCCCTCCCATTGTGGCACTCAGCTGAGTGTTGCCTGCTCATCTGGGCTGCTGCGAGGGAGGGGGTTGGGGCGGTGACGCACACGCCAGGGGGCGGGGCTGTGTACGTCACTGCCCTCCCTTCCCCTCCCACCCCGGGGGAGCCCAAACAGCCCCTTGCGCTGCTGGCTCCCCTGGAGGCCCGGCTGAGGGGTGCAGCACTCAGCTGAGTGCCACAGTGGGAGGGGAAGGGGGCGGTGATGTACACGGCCCCGCCCCCTGGCCATGTACGTCACCACCCCGCCCCCTTCCCCTCCCTCCGTGGCGGCTCGGCTGAGTGTTGCGCGCTCAGCCGGGCCGCCGCAGGAGGAGAGGGTGGCGTGACGTACGGCCAGGAGGAGGGCTGTCTACGTCACCGCCCCCCGCTTCTCCTGCGGCGGCCCAGCTGAGGGGCGCACCACTCAGCGCAACGGTGGGAGGAGGAAAGGGGGGCGGTGACGTACACGGCCCTGCCCCCGGCCGTGTACATCACCGCCCGGCCCCCCTTCCTGTCCCACCGGGGCTCAGCTGAGCGGCGCAGCACCAGCGCCACTCAGCTGGGCCGTGGCCGGGGAACAAGCAGCGGCAAGCGGCCGTTTGCGGTCCGGCTGCGGCCAGTGGCTGCACCCCCCCGCCAGGTCTGCTTCCTGCCCCCCTCCTCCCATCCAGCCCCATGGTCCCGATCCCCCAGCTCTGCTTCCTGCCCCTCTTCCTGCCGGCCAGCCCCATGGCACCCGGACACCCCCTCGTCCCCACCAGCGCTGCTTCCTCCCCCTTCCTCCGGGCCCCCCATCCTCCCCTCCAGCCCCACAGCCCCGATTCCCCCAGCTCTGCCAATCCCCCCCCAAAAGGCTTCTTGCCGCCACTTGCTCCCCCGCCGGGGCCCAGCTGAGCGGCACAGCGCTCGGCCGAACCGCCATGGAGGGAGGGGAAGGGAGGCGGGGTGCTGACGTACACGGCCAGGGGGCGTGGCCGTGTACATCAGCATTACAGACGTACAGACAATGGGCTACTATATATATGATTAAGGAAAATAATTTCCCGCTCCACCTTTTAACGCCATTTTAGGTGTTAGCATACCTCATGTTGAGGTATGCTCCCCATACAGCCTACTATTGCACCTCTTGCAGAGCTCCTTAAATGTTAAGTGTACAATGTGAGGAGCTGAAAGATGCAAATAAAAAAAGCCATTAAAATAGTTTGTGATGCTAATCTTCATGGGTTCTTGTCACAATGAGGAATTATGCAGCCATTTGTGCAGCTGCATAGCCACACTTTACATGGTGTGGGGGGTGGACTACTCCTTCACTGTCTCATTGAGCAGTGGTAAAGAAGAAAAGCAGGTAGAGAGACCATCAAGATGACTGAAGAATAAACTAAACTGATCATGTGTATCCATATTTGGATGAGTTGGCACACCGTACAGCAAAATCCAACTGTGGTTATCTCCTGCAGCTCTAACTACTAGCTGCAAATTGATTTCTTTGTGTCGATAACTTCAGCTACAGAATCTCAAACCAGAACAGGCACTTGGAAATGCAGCAGCAGGAGAAATATTCAGACAGCTTGGCAGGGCATCCTGTGCCACTGAAGAAGGGGGATGTGGGGCACAAAAATGAACTTAAAAAAACTCTCAATTCTGAGGCCAGTTGGCAGCTGGGTTGTGTTGATATGAATAAAAATGGAAAAATTTGTAGAAGGAGAAGGAGACGTTTGGTGGAAACGAATGACTCTGGTGAGTTTTAGCTGGAACTGCATGCATGTGTTTCACTCATCTGCAGTGGGCTTGACATACTGGACATGAACTTAAGGATGTCATTGGTAATAGACTTTGATTGTTGGGAAAACGAGTTGTGTAATAAAAATACCACTACCTCAAAGAAAGAAGTAAATAATTCAGAAATGCTTTAATACAAAGATAATCTTTTTCAATTACTAAGACAGGATAACACTCTAAATACATAAAAGGGCAAACAGCATGATGGAGAGCAATTGTTGATGCTTCTATAAAAGGAATAAGATTAGGAGCAATGGCATGAAATTAAGAAATGGGACACATAAACTGAACAGCAGAAGAACTTTCCTCTCTGTTGCACTATGGAACACTCACCATTCCTAGATACACTCATTGAAGCCCTGGACCAAAATAATCCCTGGTATAATTCCACTGATTTCAGTGGGATTATACCAAGAATGAATTTTCCCTGCTACATCTCTTCAAATTCTAATTCAATTATTAGAGCAAAACATACTGTGTGGCCTAAATATCTTAACAATAAAATAGCTAAATTATCATATAACTAAAGCCCCCTGTCTCCCTGGGTAGGCAGGATTTAAATTCAGTGGAAGTTATGGGCACATAACGTCTCTGAAAATCAGTCCAGCTATTTAGATGCCAAATGATGGATTATGGCTTTGGTTCTCAAATGGGTTCTTGCTGTGGCCATGTGCTGCTGCAGCAAATTTACAATGACCAGAGTTTTGATGGTTAAACTATGCTAGTCTAGTGGATCTTAAAATAATAATTTTCAACGTAAAGCATATGCAATATTAATCAAATATACATGGTTATTACTGACAATTTATATAATTGAGAAAAAGTGGAGGGGTGCAGAGCTGGTTCCCACCCACAGCCAGAGAGGCAGAAGGAAGCCCTGCTGCACTATAACAAAATGTCACTGGGCTAACCTTGAGCTCAGGCTGTTGCTGCAGGGAGCAGAGCTGGTGGCCATAACAGGGGGATGCGTGTGGCCACAGGTGAGAATCACTGGATTAAAGTACCTAACTTCAGGCACCTACTTCTGAGCTTGTTGACCTCAGTGTTTAGCTATTAATTTTGCTGATTATCACCAGTGAAGAGAAAAGCTCAAATTCAGAGGTTGCCACAGCAATTGGTTATTTTTTTAAATGTGTTTTCTTTTCAAGAATTGCATACATACATGAATCCCCACACATACCACAGGAACAACCTTTCTTCTTTTTAATGTAGATTCTGAACTCAGGAATTCAGAGGTGCACAAAGGTACTGAACACCAAAAGAGTGAGTTGAGCAACTCCTTTGTCAAATGTTTGGTTTGGGTTTGGGACCAACCTCTCAGTTGATTTCTTATTTGATCAAAGTTGGCTTTATGTAGTGACTTCCAATGTTGTTTTGAGAAATGGTGTACTCAGGAATAGGACCAAGTGGCATGAAACCCTGGGCTTTGTCAATCATTAACAGATTGACCTTGAGCAAGTCACTTAACCTCTTTTGCCCCTGTTTTCTTGTGTGTAAAAATGAGGTAAAGGAGACCCTCTCAGAACCAGATATAAAAACAGTGCTTTGCAGATATGAAATACTAAGTTTTGTTGTTCTTTAAAGAAAGAGTGCAAGACCCTTGAGCAGTTTAGTCATAAAGGTCTGGTCCCCTTCGGAAGAGAGATTTTTTGCACCTATGACACGTTTTAGCTAGGAGCCAGAAGAGGTTAAAACCTGGGGAGAAGTTCTTTTGGAATGGTAACATTAAGATGCTGTGTGCAATGGGATTTAACTTTAAAATCAGAATAATAAAGAAGCTATTTCAATGAAGAAGGCAGAAGGTGAATGGGGAAAAATACTGAATAGCTTCCAAGCTAAATATTGAGAGAACCAAAGCTGTATTATAAAATCATACATAGAAGGCGTGCTTTCTGCTACAGTCATACGAGATCCATCATAATACTGGCACTTTTATTTTCATGGAACAACCATTGCCTGATCAGAAAGTGAAAACTGAACAGCCCTGATCTTTTCAATCCTTGCAAAGTTATGACTCCACACTCCAAGCAGAAATTCAAACCTGAAGAAAGTAGCTGGGAATATTTGAGAGATTATTATAGAACTGTAGTTGAATGGATGTTGCCTTTTATTTAGGCCAGATATTGCAGCCTGTGAGTTTGTGAACGCTGAAAAGCTTCTTGTGTACTTGTTATATTAAGATTCTAAAAAGCAAATAGTTTGTCTCTGAAGAGAGGAAGAATCTCTGAGGGAGGCTGCTGAACAGACTGTCTGACATTCAAGCAATATAACAAGTTGTTAGATGATGGCAAGAAACAGAGGAGCATTTTTTATTGCAGCAAATTAAAGATGCACTCGACACTTTTTTATCTGTAATTTAGATACACTCTAGACTCCATAGGGTACTATCTGTGCATTTGGATAGGTTCACTAAAATAGGTCCCTCCTTTACTATAGCATTTTTGTGGAATCTGTTCCCCATTGTACTTGGTCAGGTCATGAATTTATTAAGAACTTCGTAAGTACTGTACAGAATCGTTCTGAAAACCTCCCGTGGGAGCTGAGGTGGTTCCTATTCACAGGCTGTCTTCCTTGTTTGTTAAAAAAAGATAATACTTAAGAAATAGATATTGGGATAAAAAAAAAAATCCACTAGAAGAAGAAAATCTAAGAAAAATGGATTTCTAAGGCACACTTCAACTAAAAACTAGATGATAAATGCTACAACCTCTTTGATAAAATTGCCTTTTAGATCGTTCTTTTAAAATAAAATACATAAACCTCTCTCTTCCCCATTTTATTGATTAACTAATAGCTGAAAGCATGTGCTTTCCACACCCATGTATCAGTTGGGCCAAGTAATGCACCATCTATGCAGTCTCTTCTATTCACCCTATGAACTTGTTGCATAAAAATAAGCTGTAGGCTCAGAGTGGTGATTAACTGGGTTACCTCCGATCAGTGTTGTTTTAGTTTAAAAAAAAAAAAAAGGTGCTGGCCAGGGAAAAGTTGTTGAGAAAAAAAAAAAAAAAGCTCTGACTGGAGGTACTGGTACTGCGTCGGGAGGTGCCGGACAGTACCGTCACAAAAAAAGCACTGCCTCTGATATAATAAGGGTGTAGGACTCTTGACATGGCCTTGTGGTGTGGTTTTAAAGGCAAAATGGCTAAGAACTTTAAAAATAGGATAGTAACAGGTTCAATCCCAGCGGTGATTGAATCTGGTGGTAATCTGAATGAAAAGAGCTCTCGGACATGCTTGTTGTTGTTTCCATAACGTCACACTGTCTCAACGAAAATTTTAGTCTTCAGAATGCCACACAGAAGTGACAATCCCGGAATCTTCTTATAAAGATTCACAGAGCAGACTGTGTGTATATCAGAGATCAGAAAACAGTGTGCAGCCAGGCAGGAATGTTTGGAAAGTGGTAACACTGCAATGGCAACCTTGCATAGGTATTCCAATGCATGTACTTAACTCAGAGATAAATCTACCTAGACCATAGCACTAGAGCAATGGAGTGTAGCCTTTTAAAGCTATGAGTTAGATGAGACCGTGCAAGTGGAAGAGGCAGAACAGATCATGTTTAGAGCAAGAAACTAGCTTGTGGTATTCCCTCTTGAGGGGAGGGAAAGTTTTGCATATGCAACATTTTTATGCACTGTGTGCATGTACAAATAACAGAATTTATATACGCGTGGAAACAGAGCAAAACTAGGGTTCATACACATAAAGTCTGTTGTGTATTTTGGGCATCATCACTTAATCACACAATTGATTATGCACATACACAAATGGGATCCCGTTTAAAAATGTGACCCATAACAGTAAGTCAAAATGTATTATATGTAATATTATAGAATATCTTCACATTCATGTATGCAAAAACCAAAACCAAACGACCATTACCATAACATGTTAACATTTTTGTCAAATTCGTAATACATCACCATGGCAGTTAGGTCCATCAGAAACAAAAAATAACACATCAGACATTTGGGCTCAGATCCACAAAGAGACTTAGCTACATATACCCCAGATTTAGGCACCCAAGTCCCAGTATTAGGCACCAGTGTCATACACAGAAACCCTTATCATCTGTCACCTAAACTCACTAATTTCCTAAAGTTCTAGTATAAAAGTTACCTAGAGGTGATCGTGCAAGTAAACAAGATTTCTTACTAGTATGGGAGGGGAGGGCACACCAAGTAAAGGGGGATGGCATGTGACTTTCCTACAGGACTCCACCTTGCCCCCAGCCCAGGACTCTCCCTCCCACACTCTTCCTTGCTCTTCCCCACTCCCCCTCCCATGTTACCCAAAAGAGGGGAGTGGTGGTACAGCACTGAACCTAGTTCTCCTGCTTCTCAGTGGAGTGCTCTTACCACTAAGCTAAATGTTTATAAGGTGTGTGGTGGGCTCCCTCCATCCTATTGAACAGTTTAGGTCCCAGCTAACAGGCTCCTTTGTGTGGATAATGTTCTAAAGCATCTCTCTCTCCCCATTCATTGTATAGGGAGCCTAGGTGCCTAACTCAGGCTTTGTGCATCCCATTGTTGCTATGATTCAAAGTGCCTCAAAAATTATGCCTTCAGCATTGCAAAGCCTAAATCTCTTAATGGATCCGAGCCAGAGGGAACATACAGGAAAAGTTTAAAAAACTTTTCAGAATCCCTTTTTTATTTTTTTTAAATACTTACCTACCATAGGAAACATATGTACAGTTACTTACTCCCAGTCACTCATCAGATTCATCTTGGTTTAATTCAGTTGGTGGACATTATACCTAGGTTCAGATCAGGAAAAGCAAGTGTAGAATTTGTCCCACTGTCTTTTAATCTCATTTTGAAACCACTGAAGTCTGAAGTGAGAGGAAGAAGGAAGGTGAGCAATAGGAAAGAAAAAAGAGCCAATGTTAAAATAATGGCTATTTGGACACATCACCCTTTTTGTAATTAGGGACTCTGATTTAATCTCTTCCAATGCTTGTGCTGCTGTTAATTAGAAAGAAATCTTCCTAAACTTCTTGTTACCTTTCCAAATTATCATTCAGACAGCATATTAGCTCCTTCTAAGATGCTATCTCCATCATGCAGAGAACCTAATCTGTAATCCAGGGATGGATGTGAATGTTGTAGTTAATACACCAATGCTCTTCTCACGTACTGTATCGCTAAAGTAATTAATAGCTGGTCTGGATGTGGGAAGCTATCCAAATACTTAGATCAGATTGTCTACTGTTCTATGACTAAATCACTCTTCCTACTAACCTAAGGTTAGTAACACCTGGCTTCTTGTTAATACTGTATTTAACAGATACTTAATTGTACCAATCTCTGTAATCTTAGCTGTACAAAGCTCTTGTTATATGGTGAAAGGCGTTGTTTAAATTGCTTACTCACAGTTCAGTGTAGTCAAGCAGTGAAGAATTTTAACATAAATATAGACTTCCTGGTCAAATTATGAGGTTTTTAGCCTCCTCATCACTGTTATTTCCTAAAATTGACATATAAAATGTCGACTCACCTGGCTGTTAAATTGTCAGTGACTAACCTCATTAGTCTTGTTGGTTGTCTAGCTAATGACACTTCTTGGCCCCAGGACCTGGCCACTTACTGCAACACTCCTATGTAATATTACTGAGTAAGAAAATTGAGCCCTGTTTACTCCGCACCTAGTGCAAATCTGTGATCCTTGCTTCCGACTAGTGGCTCTGGTATGACCTGAGTGTGTCTCACTTTTTCCACTAGGATATCACCAGGTGGAAGGGTCGAACATTTCCTGTTCTTTCAGCTGCCTGATGTCTCCTAGGGCAGTGTTTCTCAACCTTTTTTTTAATAAAGTACCCCTTTTAAAAAAAATTATAAGTACCCCCCAGTACCTACAGTTTTCAGACACACAAATTTTTTTTCTACCATTGCAACACATTTGTTTAAACAACTTAATCGTAGCCGGGCGGGCGATTAAATTTTTGGGTATAAAAAGTACAAAAATAATAAAGCGCTGTAAAACTTAAAACAAAAATTCAGTTTTCTCCAAATTTCAGTTGTGTTGACGTACCCCACCCCCCCAGACTTTATTTATATTTATATTGTGTTTAAACATTTTTTTGTAAGCCGCCTCGAATATTTTAAATAAAGAGGCGGGGTAAAAAATTTAAATAAATAAATAAATAAATAAGACATCTCTCGATTACCCCTAAGGGTACTCATACCACTGGTTGAGAAACACTGTCCTAGGGTATGTCTATACTTCAATTAAAAACTTATGATTGGCCCATGCCAGCTCTCAGAGCATGGACTAAGGGGATATTTAATTGCAGTGTAGACAGTTGGGGTATGTCTAGACTACATGGCTCCGTCGACGGAGCCATGTAAACTAGTTTACCCAGCATAGGCAAAGAAGCGGGGATTGAAATAATCCCTGCTTCATTAAAATAAACATGGCCGCCGCGCTGTGCCGATGATCAGCTGATCTGGCACAGCACAGCAGTCTAGACGCGGATCTGTCGGCTGGGGAAGCCTTTGCCGACCGATCCCTTATGCCTCGTGAATCTGTCTAGACAGATCCGCGTCTAGACTGCCGCGCTGTGCCGGATCAGCTGATCGTCGGCACAGCATGGCAGCCATGTTTATTTTAATGAAGCAGGGATTATTTAAATCCCCGCTTCTTTGCCTATGCCGGGTAAACTAGTTTACATGGCTCCGTCGATGGAGCCATGTAGTCTAGACATACCCTTGGGTTGAGGCTGGAGCCTGGGCACTAAGAGCCTGCAAACCATGGGTAATATGGTCTGTTGGGGGCCTCTGTGCAGTGCAGCTGCTGTGGGGAAGGGGAAGAAAAATGAAAAAGAGGAGAAAGCTTTGCTGTCTGCTGTGCAAGATTTTAAATCCATTATTTCAAGAAAGTTTGTTTATAGAAAAAAAAAACCCTCAGGGTTCCTGGCTCTGGAAGGGAAGGAGGTGGTGTCTCCTTTCCTGACCTTGCAATAGATCAACCCTCATTCCTTAAAAAAATTGACAGGTATGCAGAGTGAATTCTTAGTGTTATGATTATTCAATACACAATGAACAGCAGTGGGGAATTGGAAACTAAATACTGCATTCAGGTCTCTGGGAGGCAGCCAGCTGAAAAAAAATTGGCCTTTCTATTTCAGGTTTGGGGCGGGGAAAAGCTCTAAGTAATCAGGTCTAGGGGAAAATACTGGATGGGTGCCATGAGCCAGTCCTTGATACTATACTTTTTCTTGCCCAGGTGTCCCTGAAGAACTATCTCTAGGAATTGACTTTGCATAGAGACAGTTATAACTATTGTCTGCCATCTGGAATAGTCCGTTAGCTTGCAAGCATCTTAGCCAGGTAGTGTTAGATTGCCCTTTTGCTAGGTAGTAGCCGAATTTAGGGCTTGCCAAAGCAGTTTCACCTTTAGAGATGAAACTGATGATGTATTGTCAAGTGCTTTCTTAATGCAATGTTTGTTTATTAACAAAATGTACACAAGTTCTATTTCCTGCCTCTTTCTGCCCTTGCTTCTCCCCAACCCCTCCCCGGTAACTTTTGAACAGCGGGGGGGGGGTGGCACTGAGTGGAAGGGGCGAAGCCCTGGAGCATCCACTGATTCACAGCTCCATAGCCGAGAGCCTGGAAGCCATGTCTGGAACCAGATTTCATGGGGCAGGTAGGCTCCCTGGTAGCTGGCCTGAGAGGCTGGAAGCCCAGGGCAATCTACATTTACCAGTGAGGCTGCCCTAGAGCTGTGGACTATAGATCTTATTAATGGTTCCAGGCTATGCAACAGGGACTCTGGATCTCTTGAAAGCTCTGGACTGAGCAGGTAACCTATGGGCCCTGTGAGTCCCGATTCCAGCCATAGATCCACTGGCTACAGGCTCCCTGCTTTGTGTGAAATTGACATGCTTATCAGTTTGACATATTCTGTCAGACACAACATTTTGGTATTTTCTGAAAGTAACATTTTAGGGATCTGTGGTTTGCTAAGAAATGTTGGTGTATTTGCTTTCAATCCAATTTGGATCAAATTCAAATTCTGAAATAAAGAAACTTCTCTTAAACTGGGAACTTGAGTTTCAGGGCTTGTCGCCTCCACAAAGTTAAGTCAACATAAGGCAAATAATGCTGACCTAATAATCATGGATGTGAACACACTGCAATGTGCGTGCCAGTTTAACTCTCCTGCTACACCGACATAACAAACCCAACTCAACAAGAGGTCTAGCACTTGGGGTAACATAGTTAGAGCCACACAATGTCAGCATAGATAATGCATTGCTTATACTATAAGTGGCCTCCAGGAGGTGTCCCACAATGCCCACCATGACCTCTCTGGTCACTGTTTTGAATTCCACTGGCTTGTGTCAAAGACAAAAGTCTGCTACTTATATCCAAGTAGTAGAGTGACCTCCTTTAGTTCATGTGTCGGGTGCTTGTGTTTCACTAATGGACAAGGGAAGGCATTCTCTGAAATCTGATAAAACCACTGCTATATCTGTGGCTTCTGAATATACTGGTTCAGTTATGATGTACTACTACATAGCTTATTGTGACAATTAATTAAGATCATATACAATTAGTTATCTAGAGCGGCTCCAGGACTGCTCTATTTTGTGCTGCCACTGGGGCAAAAAATCAGGGCTCCACAGCTGGCTTCTTTGTAGAATCTCTGCTTGGCTGCCTTTAGCAGAAGCCAGAGAATCTGCTCCAAACTGAATATTTTTTCCACCTTACATGGAAGATGCTGAATGTAATAATGGGTAGAAGCTGGGGTCATTGCAGTCCTTGTAAGAGATACACTAATGAGTAACATAAGAAAAGCCATACCAGGTCAGACCAAAGGTCCATCTGGCTCTGTCTTCCATTAGTGGCCAATGTCAGGTGCCCCAGAGAGAATGAACAGAACAGGCAATCATCAAGTGACCCATCCCCTGTCACCCATTCCCAGCTTCTGACAACCAACACCAATTATTCCTTGTTATGCACCTTGTTCAATCAGAGTAACTGTGTGTTTCATACAATATGAAGAGGAAAAGAAGATATCTGGGCTTATTTGTTAGTGTGTTTCCACTGTTATTTCTTGGTATTTTTTATTTGATTGTTTTAAACCTAAATTATTGAAACTTCCACATCTTTACCAAGAAAAAGATTATATGACAAGTACAATGCCTGCTTCCCACATTCTTCTTGAGGCAGTACATTCCTGTGTTTGTGTTAAGATACACAAACAGTACACGGTATGTCATGTAAGGCTGGTGTGCAGAAAAGCAGAGCTAACACATAACCTAAATAGCAAGGAAATGTTTAAAACAACCAACATTACATACCCTCTTCTCCACCCAAAGCCACATCCTTCATTACTGGCACGCCCACAGTACATCACAGAGAATGCCCCACTACTTTAACTCTGCCAGCCTCCCTGCACCCCTTTCTCTAAATTCCACCCCACAATCTCTCCCAAAATGCCCCTGTAAAACAGACTAGACTTCCTTCCTGCATAACCCCCCATTATTCTTTTCTATGCCATTCTGTGAAATTGCACGTTAGTGAGGTTTGCTGTCAGGGCATTTTCTTTCTTTCTTTGCCCTGTAAAGCAGAAAAAGAGAAATATACATATATAATATGCAATAATATCCTGACCAGCATGCCTCATAATCATTCATACTTATTTTCTAATCATAGCAAACGAGCAGAAAGTATCAATGTGTGGGCTGTTTGGAAGCAGAGCACAATTTGCTTAATGAATGACCTGAGCAATATCATGTACAGCTTATAATTAAACCTGTTACCAGCAGGTGGTGATTGCTGCTGAAACAGAATGAGAGCGTTTTGCTGACCCCAATCTGCTGAGCTATTTGTGATATGCACTCAGAAAAGCAACACAAGCACTTTCCTGAACATAGCTTCCAAGTCACCTAGCACACAAAGAATAGCTCCTCTAGCATCCTCCCTGGTAATCATGGGGGGCCAGATTCTGGTGAAATGTCACTGTTGCTAGTGGGCTTGTATCAGTTTAAGTGAGAGCCTACTGCACCAATCCATAGCACACCATGTTGTCTCCTGTCATTTCTAGAGGGCCATGGACTTTTTATGGCTTCTGTAGGCCACGTTCACTGCACACACAAATCTCGACTCCATGAACAATAGGAACAGAAAGTACAGCACAATAAACCATTTTCAATAGCCTATTAGTTAGCTGTGTGCTTGGGCCCAAAATGTTTCTCAGATGTTCCTCCAGTGGCCCCAAGTCCTGCCTCTCTCGCCATGATGAAGAATGTATTCAGAAAAATGAACCAAGCGCCTATTATCTATATCTGTGGTCTCCAACCTTTTTATGCCCAAGATCGCTTTTTAAATGTCAGGGCAACCCAGGATCTTCCCCGCCCCTCCTTGAGGCTCCACCCACTCCATTCCTCCCTCTCTCCTTCACTTGCTGTCTCCCACCCTCACTTACTTTCCCTAGGCTGGGACAGGGGGTGCGCGTGCTGGGCTGGGACTGAGGGATTTGGACCAGGAGTGGGTGAGAGGTACAAGTTCTGGGAGGGAATTTGGGTGCAGAGATTCCAGGCTGAAGCAGAGTGTTGAGGTGCGGGGTGCTGACTCTGTGAGGGGACTCCAGGCTGGGGCCGAGTGTTGCGGAGCTGGTGGGGGTGTGGGATGCTGAGCAAGCATGCAGCCCAAAGAATTTCCCCTGAATGCTTGCAGGAAGCAGGGCTTTGCATTTCCTCCCTCAGGATGTGTCTACACTGCACTCTTAGCTTGAAATAAGCTACGCAATTTGAACTATGGAAATTATGTAGCTTATTTTGAGTTAATTTTGAAATAGCTTATTTCATAATTTGGTGCTGTCTACACAGTGTCAAATTTAGAAATAACCCATTATTCCGCAACATCCCTTAATCCTTGTGGAATGAGGTTTACAGGGTTGTCGGAATAGCGCGCCCATTATATTTTTCAAATAACGGGCTCGTTTCAAAGATGCAGAATAGCTTTTGAGGGATACCGGAAGTATCCTGAAATAGCGCTGCAGTGTAGATGCACCCTCAGTGACCCCTAGCATGCAGGACACCTTCCTCCCCCTCCCCAGGCTGGAGGCCCAAGGGAAAAGCCTGCATGGGTGGGGTTGCCACAGGGCTTGGTGGAGTTTGCATGACCACAAGCCCTGTCATGGGGTCGTCTGGGCTATTGCCTAACTCCATCTGTGCTCCTAGCCGAGGCAGCACCTTCTCCTCAGTGCTCATAGGCACCAGCCCCAACACCCCTTGGCAGCTGGTTAGACAATTTGTTATAATCCCCTTCTCCCCGCCCCGTCCTACCCTCTCCCTGGAGCTCCCTGGTGAATGCACAGGGGCAATCCATGCAAGCAGCCTCGCCTCTCCTCCTGAGGCTGTGGGGGCTATACTCAGAGAAATACTTGCTTGCTGGCCAGATTCACAAGTTGCCACAACAGCTGGATCAACTCTTTCTCATCAGATCCCAGCTTAGCCCCCCAAGCACCAGTAATCTTCCTGAACAAGATCACAGGGTAGTCAGGAGGGGAGGAGGAAGTGGCCGGGGGTGGTAGCAGCAGAAGGAGGTGAATTGATGGTGGGGACACCGAAGAGTGGGAAGAAGCCACAGCAAATGGGTGAAAGGTTAGAGGCAGCAGCAAGAAGGATGAAAATTAGAGGGGTCCAAAGAGAAGGCACAGGGAGAAGAGTAGCAAAAGCTGAGGGATAAGTGGATGAAAGGCAGTAGGAGACAAGAGGAACTAATAGCATGGGGAGCGGCAGCAGTAACCCAAAGGTAATGGAGCAGGACAAGTAGGCACTTCTAGCAAAGTTGTCTATGAGGTCAGTGTGTTTTCTAGTGCCCAAAGGGACTCAGCTGAGACCTGGCTCGCCAGGCCCTCACTTGCTCCGCATGGTCATTGAAATGGCCCTTCTCCCTGCTGGAGAAATGTAAACAGCTCTGACACCGCTCTGCAATCACTAGAGTCCCAGTGCTGTTCTCTCCTGGGGCTCCATGAAAGGAGGAGGGAGGGTTCCTGCTTTGTCATGCTGGGGAAGTTCCTAGGACACCTGTGCCTGCTGCCTACCCATGCCACTGCAGGGAAAAGAAATTCCAGCATGCACCACATTTTAAAGAAGCCCAAATCAATTCTGCAGGGAAACTGGCTCTGCTGAAGCTTTGAACAGAAGTGGGGGAGGTTAGATGGAGAGTAGGGTCAGTAAAGGGAAGTGGATTATGGGGAGTGGGAGGTGAGGAGCCAGGTCCGTAGGGAGGAGGAAGGGGATGATGAAAAGCACGTGTGGTGAGTGCTGTGCTGCAGACACAGCCGCTGGACAGTTTTCTGGTGACTCCTCTTCAGGATCAGAGGAGGGAACCTAGCAGCAGTTCAAAACAGCAGTTCAAAACATGCCCCTCTCAACACCTCCCCGTTCCTTTAAGCACCTTTCAGAGTATAAACAACAATCCCTGCTGAGACATCATCCAGCAAATCAGCCTGGGACTCCAGCAGCAAGCAGCCTGTACTTTGCCTTCAGTGGAGGCTTTGTTAAAATGCCATCTGCTACTGGAAAACAAAGGGTGAAGGGGAAAGATGAGGAACTGAGATGGAGATCCACTGTCAGAACCTCCGCGATGGACCAACCGATCGTGATCGACTTCTTGGGGACAGCTGACCTTATGTACTAGGTGGTCTCTGAGCTGTGCACAAGTGAGGAAGAAGAAAGGAGGAGTCCAGTAATGAGGATAATTCAGATAAATCCTTTGTCACTAACTATAAACTAGTCAAAGAGAAGACAGCTGCATGGATGCTGCTTACTTTCAACACTCACACCTACCTGAGTTTGGGAGAGTAAATAATTATGCACAAGGAGATTCTTCTCCATCTTCTGTTTAGACAGATGGGATCTTCCCTCTGTGTATCCCTGTATGGTCTGTGTTTCAAGCTAATAATGAAAATGAAACTTTTTGTGTTTTATTAAGAACATTCCAGTGTCTAATTCTAAGCCTGTAATGATGGAAAAGAAGTTGAAAGTGTAACCCCTGTGCTGAGGTCTGGCTCAAACTGCTTCCTTTTTCTGGCCCTGGTGCTTGCGATAACCAATATTTGGGGTGGCTTCTCCCATCTACTTGCGTGGGTCAGATCTAGGGTTGCCAGGTGTCTGGCTTTTGACCAGAAAGTGCTTTTGAAAGGAGACCTATATGGTGTCCCGTCAGATGCACTGGCTGGTCACCAATAGTTATGTCACCATGCCAGCTCCTGCCCAGCTGGAGCCACCTCCTACCTGCATCTCATGGGCAGGCAGAGTCCACATCAGGGGCTGCAGCTCCTGTCCCAGCCCCAGAGCAAAGGGAGCCCTGCTGGGAGGGAGGAAGGTGAAGAGGATTGAGTGACAAGCAAGGAGAAGCGGGGGGGGGAGAGCAGTGATGGGGCAGGAAGAGGAATGAGCAGGGTCAGGGCCTTGGATAAGAGGAAGAGCCGTGGGTGGGACCTGGAGGGAAGAGGCAGACCAGGGGAAGGTTCCAGCAGTGCTTCTGTAATGTCCAGTTTTCATAAATTAGAAAGTTGGCAACCCTGGTTTAGATTCTGGGTCCTTTTCTGGTGCCTCCACCCCTGCCATGTACAAAGGGTTGTTGCCCCTTGACAAAATTAAGATTATTACTAACTGGCAAGGATTTTGATACCCACTACACCAGGAACAATAAAGTAAATAGAATCAAATCCAGGCAAGGAATGGCATAGCTATAATAACAGTAAGCAAATGGGTTTGACTTTATTGGAAACAGCAATCTATGATCTAGAAGGAAAGGGTAAATAAACCATTTCCCACTGGTTCTCCTTGGTAAATAAACCAGTTTCCCACTTCTTAACATTCACCAACCCACTGAACCCCAGCTACCTTTCGGCTCTTTCTCAAGGCAGACTGTATGCTGAGGTGGTGTATGCGAAAACAGAGAGGTGTTGGGCTGGCGTGTTGGCTTAAATAAAAGTTGCCTTCACCCCAAGTGAGACAGTGTCCTCTCCTGACTCCAAGTGGGCTCTTTTCCCTTGTCTGGAATACTCTAGGGACTACGGCTGTCTTCTGGTAGTCCCTCCTCTTTGCTGGATGCTAGGCCCTGCAGTGCAGGGAACTGCCTGGTTCGTGCTCCCACAGCAGTGCGAGAATTCCTTTTGGAAGGAATGGGGTTTAGCAAGCACTCCCCTGAGCTGTGTTGTCCCTCTCCCAGCTTCCAAACTAAAACTAAACGTTTTCTCTTTTGTTTAAAATCAGCCTATCACCTTGCTGGGGTCTGTGGAGCCGTAGTTTATCATTGGTCCAGTGGTCTGCTTGTCTCTATCACATGATGGAGCAGATCCCCTGATTGTCCTCAGCAGTGCAGGTTTCTAGTTCTTTCTGTGTCCCCCACCCCCTAACTCCAAGTATGCTGTGAAATGGTGTCAGCGGCCTCTTGCAGCCACTCTAGGTAGGGGCCCCCTGGGGGTTCAGACTGGGGCTCCAGGTGTCTGCGAACTCCAAGTGCGGGTTACATTGGAAAGAAACCTAAGGGGATAATTATACAAGCCTTTAATCATAAGGTGATTGAAAAACCTACATCTTCCTTCAGATCAGCATTGCACCTTGAGTCTCTGCCTGTGAGAGCAAAGAGTGCTGCACGCTCATTCATTCCAAAGAAGCGTATTGTTTTGTCAGTACCATTCTGTATTAAATTTGTATGCCTCAGACATTTACATCTATCTCAATCAGAATAATGAGGTAGCCAAAATTACTTTGCTGTGCAAAAAGTGTATCAATCTTCCTTACAAAAATTCTTAACTTGCTCTCCATCTAGTGTACAGTAAAACCTTATATAACATCCATTTTTACACTGTGGTTTTGACATAACCTGGTTTCCGTTTAGTGACCCGTTTTTATGTTGCACGTTTATTTTTATATAGCATGCGCATGGGAGGCAGGTTGAGGAGGGTGCTCATGGCAGGGGGCTGGGGAGGCCCCGGGAGGGGTTTGGGATGCCAGATCCAGGAGATGCTCACTTTGGGTGGTTCCCCAAAAGCAGGACTCCATGTCTGCTGTGCCTGGTGGAGATGGAGGTGGAAGTGAAGCAGAGCAGTTCTGTACACACATCTCTCTCTCTCTCTGTGTTTTTCACCTCTGCTAAACTTTAAGGCTTTTACAGTAAAACTCCAATAGTCCGGCATCCAATAATCCGGCACTCCTGATAGTCCGGCATCAAAATGGCAAGAGCCTAGTGAGTGAGCTTCGGCAAAAAATGAGTCACAAGGTAACAGCGGCAGCAGCTGAACTGAGCAAAAAGGGTAAAAAAGGCTTAAAAAAACTAAAACATTACAGTATACTGTATACAGTATGTACAATAAAAAGGGTTAAGTACACTTTATATACAGTATATAATGTATACAGTATATATATAACCTGCTTATAGTACCTCCTGATAGTCCGGCATATCTGATAATCCGGCACCACCTAAGTCCCATAGGTTCCGGATTATCGGAAGTCTACTGTATTCACTATCCTATTTGACTCTCATCCTCACATAGTACATGATCCTACAATCCTTCCTCAACCAAAAACCCCTCAGCTTGATCCTGACTTGACTTCACTGGGAATTTGGGGAGGAATAAAGAAAGGATAATGGCCCCTGGAGTATTTTTACTCACGTATAGTCTACACAGCCTGTCCCTCCTACTTTTTCTTCTACAAATCATTATTGTACCATTTATTCCAGATTAAATCAGCTCTGTGCGTCTTTAGTCAGTAGTTCATCTCATGCAACTTCCTGACCTGTTTCATAGCATACTGTGCTATCCTTTTACCAAATTAATGTTCCGGTTTTGTCTATTAATTTCCTGGTTTTGTCTTCCCCCTCAGCAGATATACTAAACTGTGCTACCACTTTGTTCATTTTCTTGTCTTTGCTGGTTGCCATATGCTCAGCTTGTGGGTGGGCCTGTTGCCTACATCTGGCTGGGTGTCTTCAACTGCTACCTGCTTGTCCTTTCCCTCCATCCTTACCTTCTGGAGTTAATGTAATAAAAATGTGCAAGACTGGAAATGGGACCATGGGGGTTCTGTGCTGCTGACACTGAGGCATCCCCATTAGATCCTCTAGGTTGGGCTCCCACAGGAATTCCTTGGGAGGTGCCTCAGCAGCAAGTACCACCCAGCAGGATGTGAATGACAGCCCCGCTCAGTCCACTGATTGGCCACCGGTTCTTAAATCAGGAAGCCATGAAGGGGAACTGTCTGAGCAACAACACTGCCTACCTGTCTCTGTCCCTGCTTGCAATAGACCTTACACTCCAGCTTCCCACCTGGTTTGTCCCTGACTGCTCTTTGATGGCTGTTTGTAACCTGGTACCCAAATCCAGTCTCCTGGTGATCGGCCACTGTCTGCCTCCTGATCTTACTTTGCTGACTCAGGCTCTGACCTCCAAGTACATGTCTCTTGGTCTAATCACTCTTGTCCCAGTTGTGGCTGTTAGAAGGTGAAATGATTGCAATGGGACCTGAAATAAGAAGAGAGGAAAAGGACTCTTGGTTTCTGGAAACATGGACCTAGTCCAATAAAAAGTTCTCAAATCTCCAAGCAAATCCAGTGTAAAGTTTTTTTTCCACACCATGGTTTGTGAATGATAAACTGAATGAAATTCAGTTATTTTGACTGACTTTTGCTTTAAGATTATGAAGTGAGTCAAATACAGAGCTGAAAGTGAAACTCTTGAGATGTAAGCTAATCCTCGTGAATTAAGATCAATAGACATGTCTGACCTGTTGAGACAAATTGTGAATATCCCATTTCAAGTTAGAAGTCCCTAGTTCTCATATTATTACTACTGTTATCATTTTATAGCTCCCAGATGTCTATGAGACACGTGTAGAACAAATTGAAAGAGTCTGTCCATGTCCCCTAGTGCTTATATTCTATTTATAAACACGATGGAATAACTGTGGGTAATGAGGAGGGATAAGGGTTACATGCCTAAGATTACATGGTTACTATGTTTAGGAATGTGTGCTTAATGATTTGAATCCCATGGTGTATAAAATACCATCTGACTACCTATCTGGGATGTTGCAGGCCAATTTTCTTGAAGTAATGTAGCCATATCAATTCACTTTTCATTAGCCCAGTTTAATTAGAAGTACACTGCAGAATGGATTTAAAAATGTAAAAAAAATAGTTTAGAGTTCTATAGAACTTTCTATCTGAAGATCTCAGAGCACTTCACAAGCATTAATTAAGCCTGACCGACCTCTCTGTGATTATCTCATAGTTATCTAGTATTACCTGTATTTATCTTCAGCATACAGATGGGAAAACTGAAGGTAGTGGAGAGGTACAGTGACTTACCCAAGGACACGCAAAAAGTCTCACAAAAGGTGGAGGGAAAACCTACCTCTTCTGAGGGTTAATCCTGTGCTTTAACTGTGGTCCCTCTTCTCCCCCCTTCCCCCGCCCCCCTTCATTGTCACTGGCTAAAACAGAGCTTGTGGGTAAATTTACTTACATAATTTCAGATTTCATGTAGGTAGGTAATCTTTTCACAGCAATTAAATGCAGCAGGATTGAGTCTCTGGTGAGCACCAGCTAAGGAAATGTGCCCTGGGACACGTTTTCCCTTGCAGACTCAGGAATATTCTATGTTCTTTTATGGACTTGCTGATGGTATAAAGATTTTAGCTATTCATATTATAAGTAAACAGTTACCATATTAACCTATAGGAAACCTTATGCGAATGCTCTTAATAAATCTCACAGTTCAGTGTGTACAATATTCCTCTCTGTAGGGCATCGCTTTGCATGAAGGCTTAATTTATTTCAGTAACTCTCTAGTTACTCGGCTTTAAAACCAGATTACAGAGTTCTCCTAGAAAACCTTCAAGACTACCAGATACATGAAGATGTATTTAAGCTCCTCATCCCTTTAAATTTTTGTTTGAACCTGCTGAAAATCTTTCCTTTGAAGCCTCCTGAGTAGTTCTGAAAGAAGTGTTCTAAGGTTATTTTTATCTTCTTTGATACTGCCCGACTAATTTTGTTAGTGACATTCTGTAAGCACAGAATAGGCTGGTGAGGGACTTTTCAGAGGCCACTTGTCTTGGAGTCAATACTTTTGGGGGTTTATAGATTTCAATTTCTTCCTTGACAATTTATTTTAAGTATTTCAGGGAGGCAGTGTTGCCAGAGTCAGCACAGTTGTGACTTTCCACCTGCTTGACAGAAAAACACGGGATCTGGCCTTGATCCCAAAACAGAGAACAGTGCTGGGAAAGTCCTCCTGCACACAGACCCATTCAAGTCATTGGGGAGATGTGAAAATACCAGTGGCTTCACCTAGCCAAATATCCTTGCAAGGTTCTCTGTCTCTTGTTCTCTGTCTCTGGTCTTGAGAGTCACCCTCTCAGCCTCATAATAATCTCTACCTTGCACATGACTGACAGAATCCTGGCTTGGTCCTAGGCTTTTTTATCCCCAACCACAGATCAGTTATTGGAAAAACAAATTAAAAACTTGGAGCTAGCAAGATGCATGCCATTCGTAGCCTAGCCATATTACTTTTCTACTATATTCCTTCCTCTCCCCTTTGCTTATTTTATTCTCCAATTCAGAACCGTGTCCTGCACAGACTAATTGTGCTGAGGTCAATGGGAGTTCTTTGTTAGAAGGGCTTGCAAGATTGGGCCCAAAGACTCTTTGTGGCAGGGACCTTGTAATCGTACAATATCTGTGAAGTGCCACCACGTCATTATTCAGCCCCTTCGGCCCTAAGCCAGTTTAATGCACAGCATCTGCAACTGGGTCTAATCCTTCCCTCATGTATTCGTTAGCTATTTTTCCCTGGCGCTCTCAGTGCTTTGTTGTACTATGTGGCCAGCACTTTGTACAGACATGATTCCCAACCTCAGAACGTCTTAACTGAGTTATTGAAGTCAACACAGAGTGTGTCTAGACTACATGGCTCCGTCGACGGAGCCATGTAAAGTAGTTTACTCGACATAGTCAATGAAGCGGGGATTTAAATAATGGCCACCGCACTGTGCCGACAATCAGTTGATCCGGCACAGCGGGGCAGTCTAGATGCGGCGCGGTGACGACAAGGGAAGCCTTTGTCGACTGCTCCTGTAAGCGTCGTGAAACGAGGTTTACAGGAGCGGTCGACAAAGCCTTCCCTTGTTGACCGCGCGCGTTTGCGCGCAGCCGGATCAGCTGATTGTCGGCACAGCCGGCGCCATGTTTATTTTAATGAAGCGGGGATTATTTAAATCCCCACTTCATTGACTATGTTGAGTAAACTACTTTACATGGCTCCGTCGACGGAGCCATGTAGTCTAGACGCACCCACAATGTTTTTTAAAAATCCTTCGTAGTAGAGGACTATTTCGTACATGCCGCGTGGCACTCCTCCTCTCATTCCCTCAATAAATCTTACTTTTAATTTGTGCTAAATGCAAAATGTCATCAAATAAGAAGTTGGCCTAGAGAAGGAGTGTCCTCGGAAGGTGGAGAGGGAGAGTGTGATGATCTAGGTTGCAGTCCAGACCAGTTATCACCACTTGTGCTGAGTGCCTCACAATGTCTTGATGTGATAGCTCCCAGCCTGGATACTAACAAGCATCTGAGAGTCTGCACTCTACCACCCTGGTTCAGCAGCTCTGACCCAGCAGCCTGTCTTTAATCCCACTCTGGCTTTCACCCACCTGGGTTATCACTTCCTGGGTGACTCCAAACACACTCCCAGTCCCAAATTTTCCCCAAATCATGTGCTCTATAATGCCTTTGCCTAGACATTTCAGAGAGATCATAAAATTTGTTTATTCCTCTCAAGGCACAAAAGCACATCATAGCATATCAATTTTACTGTGGTTAATACACCTTCCCTTTAAAGACAACACTGAGTTGGTTTATAGTAAAAATAAACCAAATTTACTAACAATATGCCATAGCTTAAGTGATGCCAAGTGAAAGGAATAAAGTTAGAAAGAGTTACAAGCATTCAAAATAAAACACTGGTCTAAGGCCATGTCTTCACTGCAGCAGAGATGGATGCTGTGGGGCAGTCAATCTTCTAGCATTTAATTTAGTATCTCTAGTAAAGACCTACTACTTCAAACACTGGCGAGCCCCATCAACTGCAGTACTCCTCACAGTCATGAGGAGTAAGGAAAGGCGATGGGAGCATGTCTCCCCATTGACCTCCTGCTGTGGGGACAGTGTCGAAACTCTGCTTAAGGTACATCGACTCCAGCTATGTTATTTACGTAGCTGGAGTTGCGTACCTTAAGCCGACCTGCGGCTGAAGTGTGGATCTGCCGTTAATGTCTAAACTTAATCTAGCAAAGTGCGACCTTTGCTCAAGATGCTTTCTCTCACTGATCTTCTTCTTTCCCAGCCATGGCTGACTTTTTTCTATCAGCACATTCCACATGGGGCTGCTTTCCCTTGTCTTCCTAGGCAACAGATCTTTTGCCTAGGCAGGTTTCTCTCCTATATTCAGTTCCAGAGACTTCAACACCACTTGACTGAAGAAGCTATCATGTATTTCAGCTGCAAGGGCTCTATTCTCATATGTCTATTTAGAGAAAGATGCCAAAGATAACTTCGATCCTTGCTTATTCTTCCAAAGTTCAATTACTTTGTTTCAAAAGGCAGGCTCATCTCCTGCTATTTTTCCCTTCTTGTTGTCTTCCCATCCCCCACTTGATTTTTATGTAAATGGAATTTTCATTGTTTCTGGTCACACTTAGCTTAGTTTCCCTGGAGACAGGTAGGTAGCTGCCTCTCCACCTCTCCGGAGGAAAGCTTGTTTCTTCCTTTGTTCGGTCACAGACCGGAAAACATAATGTCAATGAGTATCCATAATTCCTTATGTAGGATTAATACATATAATTCACAATATTAATCATGAGCGTGTCATAGCTTTTCATAAAGGACTTCACACTACACACTTTATACAGTAATATTGTATACAATCAGTTGATTCAATTGCTTATCATGCAAGATTCCCCTGTCTTTATAGACCATTACATCTTTTAAATGGATTCTTCTGAAGAGTACACCTCAAAGTAAAGTTTATTCAAGCTGTGAGGAAGGTGACAGAGTCTGGTGGTGAAGGAGCTCCCCATGATATTCCCCCAACCCCTCTGGATTCCCACTGGAATTTGCTAAAATGCAAAATGTTCCGTTCCCTACAGTCTCCGATCCCTGTTATCTTGATGGTCCTTTTTGTTGTTTATATGTGAGAAGGGGGCTTCCTGAACACCAGGCTGCTGAGAGAATCAAATATATATTCCTTTTTCTAGGGAAGATCTCCTCCTGACATGCCTAGCTTAAGCACACTTTAGTCACCAAATTAGATTCCAGCATGTGTCCATAACTCTTAATATGCAACACATAATCACATCACTCACAAATATTAATGATCAGTGAGTTATTAGTTTTTAAGGGCATAGTACTTGACATAGTGAGTGGGGGTACACTGAACAGGTCAGGCCAGCTGAAACCCACTACTGAATACCAGTAAACTCCTTACTCTATCTATGGCATTGGGGTGCTCTTAGGGTTAGACTTTTCCCTGCCTTACAAAGCCAAAGGAGGGCAAACCATTAACTGACCACAAGGCAGCAGGTCAGAAGCCTGATTCCTGGACAGGACGTCTACCACCATTCCCCTTTATATAGAAGAAAATCTGTGTATCTCTAATATCACACTTTTTCGAGTTTCCAGTCTCTGGGAGTATATCCACAGTTTTGCCTACAGAGTTGTCACAAACATTTCCCCATAGCATTAACGATTAGTGTGATATTAGATTTCAAACAATACATTGTTATATGTTGCCTTTTAAATAAATATGAGGGGTAGTAAGTGTGTCAGGTATGAGAAGAGTTTCTGACGCAGAGCAGTGAATGAGTCTTTGTGTCATGGAGTGGTTGGTAGTATTTGGTTTATTTGACTTGATTTTCATTTAAATATTTCTGTTATAGCTGTGTATGAATGGACTTTCTCTAACTTCACAGATCTAAAAGTTCTGGATCAGCTATTTTTCTCCTTCACAAGAGTGGTAAGATTAATCTCTATGTGCCTTGAGGAAATATCTGGTATCTATGGGAATTTGTAGGTCTTAAATTAGCTGTAGTAGGACTCTCCTTGTTCCATGAATATAATGTATTGAGATAATGAGCATTACAAATAATGGTAGAATGGATACAAAGTTCAAATAAAGGCTATTCTCAGGTTCATAACCAGTTCTATATGCATGCCAAATAGCATGAAAATTGAAGCTTTGGATCCAATTTCTACATTGCCTTACCCCTTCAATGGTCATTTGCGCCATTTTGAAGTAGTTGTGAATTGCTATTATTAGTGTAGTTGCATGGTGAATTCTAATTCTGTGCTGTTTAAAGGTTTGGAAAGTAGGATTAAAGCAACATGATGCAGGGCAATAAAATTTCAGGCCTTATATAGCTTGTATTGCTTCTTGAAGAAAAAAGAAGCTCTTGAATCAATTTCCTTTTCAACTGACTTTTATTGTTTTAGATAACATTACATTTGAGCTGTGAAGAAACCCCACTCAGTGAGGGAACTTCAAAACAAAAACAGGACAGTTTTATGGTGGTATTTTGTAGGGCTTCAAAATACTCCTACAAAAGATAAATCTAAGGGATGGGAGGAGGGTTGTTTGTTTGTTTGTTTGTTTAAATATGAGTTGGTGTCACTATTGCTAACTTCTTACTCAACAGTGACATACATTGCTAAGTGGCAGATCTTTTCCCCAATAACTTCCTATTTTGAAAAGAGTTTATTGGAAAACACTGAAAATGTGTGCTAACATTTAATTTGATCAAATGAAGGAGGGCTGATTTTCGCATACACTTACTTGGTCTGCCTCTTCTCTCCAAATACTACATCACCCTTAACAGCTGTCCTTCTGGACTATTTGCTTCTGGTAAACACAGAGTAGATGCAACACATTACAGCATTATGTCTTGAATAAAGCTGAGTGCATACTTAGTTGCCATAGTACCTTATTAGAGTTGTAATTCAGGTGTCTTATATGTATGTTAACTAGTTAACCTTTAAGCATATCAGTAAGCATGAGGATTAATTGTACACTTATTGATTAACTGGCCCTTTCCCGTTAACTTCATTAGTGCTGGATGGAGCAGCAGGGCTGGCAGGCCAGACAGTGGGTTCTAGGTTAAAATGGTTAACTGGTTAGATGATAGTGTTTAACCAGTTAACCATTTTATCACCCCTAGAACCTTGTGCCCTCATTCTTCCCTATGGCCTGGGCTCCCTGGTTGTACTACATCTCCCACAAACAAACATATTGTAGTTATTAGAAAAATTCGCTTATAGAATTATAGAGATTTACTGGGACACTGCAAGTACCTACTCAAGAACACACAGACAGGACTGAACTTCCTGCTAACCTCTCAGCTCAGATCACAACACAGTAACATACAAGACAATAGCTTAACATATCCTGGGACCAACACAGCTACACCAACACTGTAAATCAGGGGTCTCAAACTCCCAGGCTGCAGGACATCCCTGGCTGGCACAATTGCGCAATCTGGCACAGGAGTCCCAGTGGTCCAGGTGGGTGGGGCTGTCCGTTACTGTCCCTCAAGCCCTGCCCCTTCCCACCAGCATCCCGCCCGGTAAGGGCTTCAGGGATCACCTTAGGGCCTGATGCTGCGCATCAGCAGTGATTGACGTCCCCACACTCCCTGTTGTGGCAGGAACTGTGGGGAAGCAGAGCGAGTGTGTCTGCTGAGTGCTCTCCACTTCCCTGTGTCCAGTGCCACCACGGGGAGTGTAGAGGGGCCTGGCCGCTGCACTGATTATGATTGCTCTCTATAAATGCATTAGAGGGATAAATCCCAAGGAGGGAGAGGAATTATTAAAGTGTCAACGTGGACACAAGAACAAATGGCTATAAATTGGCCCATAAGAAATGTTAGGCTCAACATTAGACCAAGGTATCTAACCATCAGAGGAGTGAAGTTCTGGAACAGCCTTCCAAAGGAAGCAGTGGGGGAAGGGGGATGCAAAGTACCTAACTGGCTTTAAGACCGAGCTTGATAAGTTAATGGAAGGGGTGGCATGATGAGATTGCCCACAGTAGCATGAGTAGTTGATCTGTGTCGGCTAGCAGCAACTATCCCCAATGGCCAGTGATGTGACACTAGATGAGGGGGAGAACTGATTTACTAGAGAGAATTCTTTCACAAGGGTTTGTTTAGTAGGTCTTGCTCACATGCTCAGGGTCTAATTGATGGCCATATTTGGGTTGAGGAAGGAATTTCCCCCCAGTTCAGACTGGCAGAGACTTAAGGAGGGGGACAAGTGGGGTGGGGCAGGGAGAATTCACCTTCCTCTGAAGCATGAGGCATGGGTCATTTGCAGATTTAAACTTTCGCTCCTCACAGTCAACATTAATGAGTCACACCTTTCCTGAGGACTGTGGGGGAAAGAGCTGGAGTGGACAAGAAAACCAAGAATTTTCTCTTAGAAAACTGACAACATTTTTGGAGGATAGATAAAGCCCCTCTAACAGTAACTCGGTGTTAAGACCCACAGAGCTTGAATAGCACTATGGACTGGATTAGTTGGATATATGGTATTCTGATGGGCCACAAAGTAATAGGAAAATGGTGAAAAGCAAAAGACAGAATGTACAAAATTATCCAATTTAGAAGAAATAGAGAATGATAGCAAAACGGGTAGCTGGAGAAATGGTTTATATGAGTTCCATGACAAGGGTGAGCTCCCGAGTCAGGATAAAGTGTCTGAAGAGGGCTGCAGAGGAAAGGATGTTAGCAATTTTATAGCTAGCATTAGACCAGCTAAGAAAACAAGTTAGTTATGACCCCTGTATAAAGGCCACGAGTCAAGTGTTAAGTCATACCTTTCTAGTGAGCACTGGAGTACTGTTGCATTTAACACAGAAAATAATTTATTTCTTCTAACTGGACTGTGGATACAATAGGAGGAAATGTGTGCATCAGGAAGCTTGATCCTTATTCCAGTAAAAAAAAAGTAGCCAAATGGGAAGAAAAATGACCATTGGATTAAAAGTTGAAGGCCATGTGTCAACGGTACCTCATGCATTAACAGCTGCATAACAGACAGTAATGGAAAAGTGTTCAAATGAGTCTAGTTAGAACTAGAAATGACACTAAGAAGTAGTGTGTAAATCTAGAGTAGGGTTAGACTAGGGTTGGTGTTTGGATATAAGTTTGCACCAGGTCTATTATCACAGAATATGGATGAAATCGCCTTGTAAAACACTTGCCCAAAATAGCCAAAATCTTGCAAGATGAGCTGCTTTTTGGGGATTTGCCTTGTCTAGCCATATTAAACTAGATTTGGAAATTAGTTTTCTTCCAATTTACTTCTAACACAGAACCCAAATCACAAAAATTTGGATTTAAGACTCCAGGTAAACCTGTCACCACATTAGACAGAATTATGATTTTGCTTGTTACAGTTTATAAAAATTCCCACAGTGCATATGCAATCATAATAAAAATATAATATAACAAATAGACCCAGTATTTCTAAAACAAAGACTTTACCAAATTCCTGCAACTTCCATCACTGTTTCACACCTACTATTCCCTCAGTGCATGTAAAAGCCGAGGCAAGCAGATGGGACTCTACATGTCAACAAATTCAGCCTTTGGGAAACCAAAAGGGATTTTCAAAAGAACTCTAGAATTCCTGCGGCCCCTAAGGATTGAGGACTGTTAGCTCAGACGTCTTATCTGATTTGATCTGCTGGGGCATCATCACACAAGGAGAAAAGCAATCTCTGATGACTAAATCTATTTCACTGAATGGCTATGTTGCCCCTTCTTCCAACACCAGTGCCTTGTTCTGACTCTAGTGTTGCCCATCTGTTGAGTGGTATCAAGTGGCTGAGGTCTTTGCAGATCTTTATAGGTTTGAAGAGTCACCTTACATTTCAGATGACTAGGGTACCTGCATGATACAAATTGTGAAGTAGTTTGTTCTTTTTCTATCACAGCTGAAATCACTTTTGTTTTTTCGTTGGTTAATACCGTGTAAGGAAGTGGAATGGTCTAGAGGTATAAAAATACTGTGTTTCTGGCATACACTTCAGAAAATGGAAAATAATTTGCTGCTGAAAATATAGTCATATTATATCATAATAACCAATGGGCAACTGGTTCTTTTGTTTTCCATATAGTTGACAGCTGTCCAACAAACTGTAGCTGTATATGGCAAGTCACCATGACAAACATTGTTCTTATGTTCTTTGGCATGCACACAAAAGAGACACATCTCCTCTAGCCCCCAGCAGCTCAGCTTGCCTTTTGTGTATACGCATAATTCTCCTTTCTGTGTCTGTAAAACCTCTAAAATCTCCATGAAAATGCACTGTAAACCTCTCCTCTTTGGGAATAAAATGGAGCTAAGAAAAGAAGACCATAAAACTGAAGCCAGAAAAAATAAATAAATCTCATTCCAAATAAGTGAGGGTTGGCATGCCTAAGAATTTAGTCTCTCCCTCCTCCCCAGTGAAACAAGAGAGGAGTTGAAAATTCACAGGAGAGAATGGAGTTGGATCCAGGGAGTCACTAGCATTGTAATCCCATTCTAGATTTGTATGTATTATACAGAAAGAGAGAGTGTACAAGAGTTCACGATGGCTTAAAGTTTTTTCTCAGGCTGAGTCTGCATTACTTGTGAGTGAATGAAGTCAGCATGAGCTATGGAGATCATCCTAAACTGAGCATCACTAAGATCTTTATATCATGCCCCACCCATTCAGTGTGTGCCATATTTTACAGGAAAACAGTTTTAGAAAGGTTTGGGAGTTGTTTGTTTTATTGTCTGTTTTTCATATTCTTCTGCTGGCAAAGCCAGGTTTCCATAGGTGACAAGGTGGGAGGGACACAAAAAAGGCACTAGCCAAAGGGGGTCATGTGACCTCACCCCCACATGACTTCTCCCTGCAGCGCCATTAGCCTGGGGCAAACACACTCTCCCCAGCCACTAAGCCGGTCCCTCCCGCTGTGCTGCACCCTGGCTAGCATCTGCATAGGAGAGTACAGCTGCCCCGCTCCCTCCACTCCCTGCACTGCAGTGCACCAGGCAGCCTCCCAGGCTGATGTAGATTTTTTTTTAAATCACCAATTGTAAGTAACAGAACAAAATGATAAGAAATGTATTTTCCTCTTTCATAACTCTTATCTCCTTCTGGCTTCTTTATTCCTTAAGGAGAACAACTTTTTCTTTCTCCTGTATGCTGTGATTACGTGTGTTGTGTTCCATATGACAAGAATAATACATTTTTTTCTACGTTGCAGTTTGATGCTTATTACTTTATGTTTTACTTTTAATGCTAAATGCATTTTTGTGCACATTTATTAGCTGGTTTCAATGTCCTTATCAGTCAAGTCAACTGTGTTTATCACCCAGAAAAGGAGAGTTGGCAGTATTAGCTCCCTAAGGAAATATAACCAAGGTGGTAGGAGGGAATGAGTGTTCAGTGCTTATTCCAGCTACTGAGCGGAAGATTCTCCCCACCCCAGGCACTGTACAAAGTGAAGCAGTGCTAAGGCACAGGGAAAGCCCCTTAGCTGGCCAGGGGAGAATTCGCCTGATGTAGGCACAGCATAACACCGCCATCCAAGACTCCTTCCATGCCCTGGGTTGTGGGCAGTGTTCCCGCTAAGCTGCGGGGCAGCACAGCTTCACAGATGATTAATCAATCTTGCCCAGTCAGTCACCACCGTGCACAGAGCCCTGAGCCTCTGACTGGGAGATGCTGATTAATCACCTGTGAAGCTGTGCTGCCCCGCAGCTTAGAGGGAACACTGATTGTGGGGCATGCTGGGAGTGGGATGGATAGATCTGAGTGGAATGAGGCAGGGCCATGACGCATTTCACTTCATCGATGTTGGATGGCACTGCCATGTATCGGTCACCAAGGAGGACTAGATTAAACCAGGGGACAGACAGTCCCACTGAGCAGCCCAAGATCAGGAATATGCAAAGGTAGTTTAAGGCCCTTCCCCTCCCCTTACCTCCACCTCCAAACCCTGGGGTATACAGCACCTTCAGGAGGTG
The DNA here is from genome assembly GCA_019425775.1 of Rafetus swinhoei. Lineage (NCBI taxonomy): Eukaryota > Metazoa > Chordata > Testudines > Trionychidae > Rafetus > Rafetus swinhoei. The sequence continues at coordinate 152,458,386 of CM033424.1, forward strand.
CAGTGCAAAATCTGACCCATTGAATTTGCTGTTGGGATTACAGCACTGGAGAACTCAATTTTGTTTTACTGGTTGAGAAATAGCACCCATGATTGGGCCCCTGTCTGAAGCCTTTGTGCTTGTTCAATATGAACAGTGACAATTCTTCACACCTTTTTTGTACAAAGGTAACTTTGAGGCTATCATAATGCCCACTGATATGAGCACAATTGGTCTGCACCTTCATTTGAGTGAGGAGCATTTGGGAGGAAGTTTGAAGATCCCTCTTATCCCAGAATAGGGAAGATACTGTGAAACAAATTTTATAAAATGTCCCTGTGTCTAGTGTCCTTGAACATTTGGTCTAACAGTCTTACTAGGCTGACCCTGTGTGTCTATGGCCTGGTTTATATGAGGCTATTATGCGAGAAAACTTCCCACCCTTGCTATCACCAGTGGAGTTGACGCAGGTGGAAAATTCTTGATGCAAAAAGCTGTGTGCAGTCACAGCCTATGAACTGAGGGAGAGACTGCAAGGAATGTGTTAAACCAGGGGGTTTCAAACTACAGGTCGCAACCCAGTACTGGGTCATAGAATGTCAAACACTGGGTGTTGTTGCTGCTTTTTGATCAGGTAACCAGTGGGGTTGCAAAGGCAGCTACCTGCCTTTCCTCCACCACAGACTGTGCTGCGCCCAGCAGTGGCCAGCAACAGGCCCAGCTCCTAGGTAGAGGAGGGAGAGCACAGAAGGCACCATACACTGCCCCTGCCCTGAGCACTAGATCTGCACTCTTAGGCTACATCTAGACTACAAGCCTCTTTCAAAAGAGGCTTTTCCGAAACAATCTTTTGCTAGAGAGCATCTGGACTGCAACGACTTCTTTCAAAAAAGTGAGCCGCTTTTTCGAAAGAGAGCACCCAGACAGTTTTTTCGAAAAAACCCTGTAGTCTAGACACACCCTTATTGGCCGGGTACCTGCTGCTGGCTGCTTCTGAGGCGCAGCATGATCTGCAGTGCCAGGAGAGGCAGGAAGCCTGCCTTAGCACCCCCACTGCACAGCTGAGCGGGAGCTGCTCAAGGTAAGCCCTTCCTGTCCCAGCCCTGACCCCTGCCCCAAAGCCAGAGTTCCCTCCTACACCCCAAAGCTTTCATCCTCAGCCCCACCCCAGAGCCCAGACTTTAGTCAAATTATGTTGGGTCTTGGGCATCAACAATTTTCTTCAACTGGGTCACAAGAAAAAAAGGTTTTAATTCACTGGTCTATACTATGTGCCAGTCTTATTTCTGCTTAATCTTTTTAAGCTATTTGTGGCCTATTAGTGATCTGGGAAAGGCCCGGCAGTTGTTACAGCTAGCTGCTAACTTCAACTATGAATAAAGCAATGAATGAAGATGTGTGGTGATAAGGTGGCTCATGTCAGGACATACAGGGGTTGTTCTTGGTCCCGTCCTTACCTGAGAGGTAGAGTGGATCAGAACCCCCAAATGCTATTCTCAGAAACAGACTCCAAACTATATTTGTTTCCATGAAGCATGTATTTTAAGAGCGGGTGCGTCTACCTCTTCCTGTTCATTTCACTTGGCTGATAGTATGGTCAAAGAGTTTTCTTTTCACCCAAAATCCAAATACAGATGGGACTCTTGGGCTATGTCTACACTCGTGGCTTCTTGCGCAAGAATCCGCAGAGCGTCTACACTGCCCATCCGCTCTTGCGCAAGTAAATGTACAGTATGGCGTGATAAGAGACGGCTCCTTGCGCAAGAGCTACGCTGTTTTCTATCAGGCTTAAGCTCTCTTGCGCAGGCGCTCTTGCGCAAGAGGGCAGTGTGGACGTTCGGCAAATGCGTACTTGCGCAAGAATTGGCCTCCAGTGAAAAACACAGGTGGCCTCTCCGACACTCCGTACAGGCAATCACCACTCGTTGGTTCCCCCTAATTGGCCCCCCCTTAAAGGCACAGGCACGGAGCACAGCCATTTGCCACGTGCAGCCCGGGTAGCAGCCAGAGGGAGGAATGGCAGCTGCCCAGCCTCAGCCAGGTCCCTCAGACCCCATGGAGGAGCCACCCCAGAGCACCCAGCAGGCCCAAAGGGGCACCAAGCGGCGGGCTCCATGCTGGAGTACCTCTGTGGTGACTGCCCTCCTGGACCTCTGGGGAAAGGAGGAGGCCCTCCGGGACCCCAAGTCCCGGAGGAGAAATGTGCATATTTTTGCCCAGATGGCCCAGGCGCTGGCCGCAAAGGGACACCCGGTCCGGACCCTGGAACAGGTCCAGGCCAAGGTGAAGGACCTGCGCCTCACCTAGTGCGGGCCAGCGAGCGTGGGGGCGGCAGAGCCACTGCCTGCCCCCAGTATCACCGTCTGCACCAGATCTTGGGGGACAAAGGGGCCAGTCCCCTGCTGGCCCAGGTGGACATGGCGGTGGCCACCCCAGTGGTCTGACCCAGGCCACCGGAGGAGGAGGAGGAGGGAGTCCGGTCCTCAGACAAGGAGGAGGAGGTGGCAGAGGACAGCAGCCAGACCTCACCATCCCGGCCCAGCAGCAGTCAGGATGTGTCCCGGGCATCCTCCGAAGCCGGCGACGGATTGTCTGGTGAGTGCATGGCTACCATTCACAAGTGTGCTGGAGAAGGGGAGGGAGGGCCACAGGGTGGGGGAGAGGGAGCGGCACATGGCACAGCCTGGCCACATGCTGTGCAGAGGCATGCAGCATGTGCAACCTCGTGCAGCTAGGGTCCAGTTTAGAACCGGACAGTCCATTCTTTGAGCTTTCTGTTCGGGAAACAAATTGAGAGGATAAAAATGAGAAAATATACATGTCTGGTATTTTTTAACTAAGATGTAATGTCGACTGTCATGTAATGTCAAGTGTGTCTGGTATTTTTGTTGAAACCATCCGGCAACCCTACGTGCAGCCAGACCAAGTGGCACAGAGAAGCGGCAGCTAGCCCCAGCACACGCCTGGGACCCCAGGGATTCCGCTCGACCAGACCGGGGTGTCAGGTTTGGCCAGGAGTAGGCCAGCCCCAAGGTTGCAGTCCTAACCCCACACAGCCTAAAGGGTGCTGCACACAGCACACATCCATGGCCACCTCTGAGACACTGTAGCTACCCTTGGGGAAGGCACAACAGGCCCCCAAGCATATGCGGCCCCCCGGGGGCTCCTGGGCCACCTTGGGACCCCCCCCTCCTGCTGCCCCAGGAGAATTCCCCCTCACCAGCCACACCTGTCCCCGGGCATCGTGACGTGCTGGGAGAAGGGCACAGGGCTGTGGAATACCATTTGAGGCAGGGCTCACTGACCATGTTGCTCTCCTCTGCTTCTCCTGCAGTGGGACCCCCTGCCACCGAGGGACCTTCCAGCCCCATCCCGCCGGCACAAAGGATCCAGGGCCTGTCGCAGCGCCCCCGGGACCGCCACCACCTGCTCCGCCGCCACATCTGCGCGATTGAGCGCATGGAGCGCGCTCTGACAGAGAGGATCCGTGCAGATGCGGAGTGGCAGGAGCGGGTGTGGGGCCAGTACCTGGAGCGCTGCGACCGTGTCTGCACTCTCCTGGGCACCATTGCTGACCGGATGGGCCCTGTGCAGCAGCCCAATGCTGCCAGGCCCGCCTCTGCCACTCCCAGCTCTCCGCCCGCTTCTCCCCCTGCCTTGCCCATGCCCCCTCCCGAGGTCCCCCACCCTTGGCACCTCCTGGTGCAGCCTGCCCCAACCTGGCACGAGGGGCAGAGGCGCCCCCGCACCTGTGGGGGTGGGAGAGGCCTCCATTATCCATCATGAGGCCCTCCCAGTTCAGGGTCCCCTCCTCCCCCCTCCCCACAGTGTACTCCCTTCCCCATGTAAATAAAAAGTGCCTTATGTATAGCAAGTGCATTGTATTTATTGGGAGGTGAGGGAAGGGTGGCAGGAAGGGGTGGTGAGGGGAGCGGGAAGTGGGGGCACAGGGGCATACCTGCAGTCAGAGGTGTAGGAGTAACCTATTGTGGGGCCTGGCCCAGCATCACCCGGAGGGCTTCCCGGACCCGAACCCCATGGCGGTTGGTCTGCCGGGTGGTGGTCATGTGGGGCTGCTGGTAGGCCTGGCCCTCACCTACCATCCACCCCGGGAGGAAGGCCTCCCCCCTCCCCTCAATAATATTGTGGAGCACGCAACATGCCGAGATGACCTCTGGGATGTGCTGCACCCCATGTCCAGGCGGGTCAGGAGGCACCTAAACTGCCTTCAGGCGGCCAAAGGCGCACTCGGCGGGATTGCGGGCCCGGTCCAGGTGGCTGTTGAAGGTGGCCTGGCTGGGGTCCAAGTGGCCGGTGTATGGCCGCATCAGCCAGGCCATCGGGGGTAGGCCGCATCCCCCAAGATGCAGACTGGCATCCTGACATCCCCAATGGTGAATTCCCGCTGGGGGAAGTAGGTGCCCGCCTCCAGCCTGTGGCACAGGCCTGAGTGCCTGAAGATGCGAGCGTCGTGGGCCCGCCCGGACCACCCCACATAAATGTCCTGGAACCAGACCTGATGGTCCACTAGTGCCTGGAGCACCACGGAGAAGAAGCCCTTCCGGTTTATGAACCAGGCCGCTTGGTACTCTGGCGCCCGGATGGGGATGTGGGTCCCGTCTATGGCTCCCCCACAGTTCGGGAACCCGAGGCTAGAGAAGCCGGCAATGGTGGTGTCCATGTCCCGGGGGCGGATCACCCTCTGGAGCAGCATGTCATTGATGGCGTTGACGACCTGCAGAGGGGCACATGGGAGCACAGGGGATGCATGGAATGAGACACAGTGCGTACATGGGCCCCTGGGGTGTGCTCACCCTCCCTTTGATGGCCCCTCCCCCCACGCAGGCCAGGGCCCTCTGTCCCCCGGGATCTCCCCCTCCCCCACCAGCTTCCCCCTGCCCCTACAGCCTCCCCCCACCCGGTCTGGCCCCTTCCTTCCCCCAGGACGAGCCCGTGGTCCACGGAGGGCCTTACCTGCTGGATGACCGCGCCGACGGTGGACCTGCCCACCCTGAACTGGTTCGCCACGGAGCGGTAGCTGTCCGGGGTGGCCAGTTTCCAGAGGGCAATTGCAACCCTCTTCTCCACGGGGATGGCGGGGTGCAGGCGGGTGTCCTGCTTCCGGAGCGCAGGGGTGAGCCAGGTGCAGAGCTAATAGAATGTCCCCCTGCGCATCCGAAAGTTCTGCATCCATTGCTGGTCTCCCCGTTGTCCCAGCACCAGGTGCTCCCACCAGTCCCCACTGGTGTCTGAGTTCCAGAGGCGCCTGTCAGTGGTGGGGTGCAGGTGCCTGAGCCCAGCTGCAGCCGTGGCGAGGTCCTGCACCTGCTGCCCGGTCTCCAGCTCCTGCTGGAGCAATATGGCTCCCTGGTGGAGGAGCTCCACAGCCTCTGTAATGGCTATGAGGAGCGGATGTTGCTGGCTGGGGTCCTCCTCCGGCTACATGGCTGTGACGGTGGCAGCGAGGGTGCCCAGGGACACTTGCCAGGAACAGAGGTGACAGGTGCTGTTCTGGCTCTCGCTCCCTCAAAAGGGTGCGAGAGCATGCAACCACAGGGAAATGGCCGTCCAGGAGTCCCTTTAAGTACGTTTCCCAGTGGGGGTCCGGCGCATGTTCACAGACGCTGCTGGTGACCTCTTGACATGGCCGATTTGCTTCTGGAGACACGTTCTTGCGCAAGGGCTTCCCGCCAGTGTGGACGCTTTCTTGCGCAAGAGCTCAGCGTTCCTACAATGCGGTTCTGGCCAGTGTGGACGTTTTCTTGCGCAAGAGATCTTGCGCAAGTATACTTGTGCAAGATATTCCTGCGCAAGAAGCCGCGAGTGTAGACAAAGCCTTGGTGTCCTTAAATTATTGATGGGCTTTAGGGCCAGAAGGGATCGTTATAACCATCCATTCTGATCTTTTGCATAATATGGGCCAAAGAACTTCATCTAATAATTCCTTCATTGACCCCAATAACATACGGTCATCCTAGAGCATATCTTTTAGGAAGGCTTCCAATCCTGATTTAAAGACTTCTGGTACTGGAGAATTCACCACATCCCTTGGTAATCTATTCCTATGGTTAATATACTTGTTTAAAATGCACATGCTGTTTCTACTTTTAATTTAGAATAGTGAATTTACTGAAAGTGAAAATTGGGATTGGATGGAGGGAAAATAGTGATGAAAGCCTTATATTTAGTATGTTTTGGAACCATTGTGAGATCAAAAGCCTTGGAAGTACTTTGGAGAGCTGTCGTCCTTGAATACAGACAGGTTTTGGGGATATTGCCACAAGAGCTCAGAAAAAAAATCCTGCTGCAAATTTCAATTAAAAAAATATATTCAACTGAAAACCTGAAAATGTCTAGTTTTGTCAGAAATATTCAGCTTTTGGCTTTCAATTTTATGTTTTGCCTAAACATTTTTTTTTTTTTTTTTGGTCAGAAAACTAATGTATTTCAACCTAGTTCTTGATTAATAGCCTCAGACTTCACTTCCATCCATGCCAAAATCCAAAGCCTTTAGTTTCTGCTAAGCAGATCTCTTATTACAGTTCTGTTTCCTGGCTAACTGATTTATTTAGCCATTCCCAACATACTGTTAAGATGGAAAACACAAGCTGGAGGGAAAAGAGGGACAAAAGGAAAGGAGAGCAAGAATAAAAGAAATAAAAAGAGGAATGAAAAGTGAAAAATTGAAGTGTGTTTGATATGTTTTTTTCCAAAATGATGTAGGTTTGTTTTGTGTTTTAAGAGATGGAAGGTAGATTTTTTGGGACAACCTCTGTTGTAATTTCTGTTTTCTGTTGTTTAGACATTTTTTTAAACTCTATCTTCTGTGGCTTTGTGGATTCATTTTTCTGCCTCCTCATTTTTTCCTGCTGCTTTCTGTGTCTCTCCCTGTTTCTTCGGAGGTGATTTGAGATGTGGCTCTTCATTGCCTGTCTGACAGACTCCAGGCCCTTGGACAAGTTCTTTGATAGCCTATGTATTTACAATATGTAAAGTAGTACATTTTAAAAAGATGGCCTCCAATTTGTGGGTGCAGTTTGCCGTCATAGTTTTGCAGCTACAATTTCATTGGTGGTTGCAAATTTGACTTGTCTTTCTTTGATTGTGGAAGGTACAGCTATCCACTTATGTGCCTATGATTCATTCCACAGTGAGAACACATTAATAATTGAACAATATTGTATCAAAAATTGGAAATTTCTTGTGGGAGCTTCTCCAACTCTGTGTCAGCAAACAGGTTATATTCAATGAAAAAAACCCATGTTAATGTAGAGTTAAGTTGCTTGGCATGCTGTCATCCTCTCACAGAACATTTAGCTGACCCAAATTCAAATTTCTCAAAAAACAAGAAGTTTGCCCATGTAACCTTAACTCTGCCCTCTTTCAACAATACTCCAATACATCCCATTGACACACATATATTAACTCTGCCAATGTAACACTTGCTGAAGTGTATACACTCTTCATTTCCTTTTACAACCCATTCTTTCTCACCCTGAGAATTCCACATAACACTGAGCAAATAGAAGGAAGTCTTTTTTAAACCAGTCTCAACCAGTTCTTAATTGGCCCCCAGGTGTTCTGATTAGTCTGGCTCCCATGAGTCTGGAAGCCTGCTAATTGGCTCCAGGTGTTTTAATTGGCCTGATTGCCCTGATTGGTTCTGGCAAGTTCCTGATGGTTCTGGATTAGCCCTTGCTAGCTTTCCCTGGGAACGTATTTCCCTTCTACTACTCTGCGGTAGCCCTCCAGCCTGACTGTCACACTATTTTAAAAAAATAAACCCAGGAAAGCAGAAATTTCAGCTTGCTGCTGTACACCTGCATTTCTGTTTTGCAGAAAACTATGTTCAGTCTACAATGAGGAGGTTTTTAACAACTTTAAAAGTAAAAGGTCAGGAATTTTCAATCATATCATTGTCTTTTATTTTTTGGTTAGGGGACTTTTACATTATTTTGGAATACTCTACAATACTGTGACATGTAAGGTTGTTCCATCAGATCTTAGGGTAGTTATAAGGTTTGTAAAACCCTCACTAAAACTTTAGCTAAATTGTGGTGAAAAACATTAAAATAAAAGTTAGAAGGTAAAGAGATGGTCAAATAAGTTGGAAGAGAATGGGAGACATAGTGTTTTGGACCTCTATTATTTTAAGGCAGAATACAGAAATTCTGGGATACAGATTTGTGGACTGCACAGAACATCTTGGTCCTTATTGTCCCCTACTAGAGATATGCCTCTCCCTTTGAAATCAGTTGGAGTTATTTATATCTGCTGAAAGTGACAGATTGGGTATCTATACTTTAAATCACAACTTGTTTTTGGATGAAAAAAGTCAATTGAGTCTCTAAAGTTTTCCACATGGGGATTGGAGGGAAAGGAAGAGAGATTGAGAGAGAGAGACTTAATGTTCCTTAATCCTTCACATGTTCCACTGTTGGGTTGTGAAAGCTAAACCCAGCAATTTTTCATTCTTTGTGGTGAGAAAAAAAATTAAATGACAGCTGAGTCATTGCTTAACTTCACAAATACTCTGGCTATTCACATGCATAGTCAAACTGTGTTCCTCCCAAGAAATACACTTGCAGGAGAGCAAATGGCAAAAAAAATGTAAAGAGACCTTTTGTCCTACTACAGCAAAGTTTCTGGGCTTTTGGCACTGAAGTGCCAACTCTCATTCAAAACATGTTTTGAATACGCTGTGAGGTAATTTTTTAAAGAAAACAGATCTATGATAATCTGTCAAAAGGTATAAGAAGGAAGTCCAATGCAACAGTTTAGCAGCATTTACTAATGATGTTTGTACAGGTATGTTAGAAAAGGATGGATGCAGAAAATATTCCTGACAATCTGCTTTTTCATTTTATATATAATAATATGGAAGAAAAAGTTATCCAAGTTCTCTTGGTTTATGGGCCTTGAGTGAATTTTAATTAAAGGGGGAAAAATGGAATTTGTGCTCAGAGAACATGAGAGCCTAAACATGTGAAATGAGGTGATTTATAAACTTCGGGACAGTGTTCTGTGAAAACTTCCAAATAAGTTTTGTGGTGTTGCACTGAAACTGTTCAGAAGTTGGAAGGAGTTCCTGCTTTTTCAAGTAACTGATCATTTAAAAAATTAAATGACAAGAACCTTGCTGAGTACAAAGAGCACCCAACAAGAAATACCAGCTGTAGTCTGCCCCATGGAACTGGAGCACTGCCCCAACTAAGACTAAGCAGAGCTAGTCAAGTGCTAGTCAGTGTATTTAGAACCTGATCCTGCAAGGTGCTGAGTGAAACTAGTGTGAGCTGCGAGTTCTTAGGAGTCATTCAGCATTTCAGGGGATTGGTTCTTAAACAACTACATAGGACTCCATAGATAGGGACATGTTAAATTTGACATTGTCCTATAGTTGCCCCACCACTTTGGCTGTGGATTTCTCAAATCCCAAAACTGACTCTGAATAAAGATATTTCTCTATAATTAAAGCATACAATCAATCTACGGAAAAACCTAGTGAAATATGTCTTTTACTCATACCTGATTTCCCACCATCAAGAGAGTAGCTCAGATTTGAGGGGAGCTTGGGATTTTTTTTGGTGGGCGGGACAGGTTGGAAACAGATAATTGCATAATTTTACATGCTAGAGGCAAGAGTCTCAAAATACACAAAAATAAGGGACTTATCTTAAAACTAAATTAACCTTAGTCAACAGGTGCAACTTCCTCATCAGTACAACCTCAGTGTGTTTGATGTTCAGTTACAACCCCCAAAGAGATTCAAGAATGCTGTTCAAGGGCTATACCAACACTCTGCTGGAAAGTTCCAGGAAAAAGTGCATCAGCAAACTCTAATGAGAATCTCTCCAATCCATAATTCTAAGAGTTGTCATTTTGATTTCTTCTCTGAGGCTCTGAACCCACTCAGTGAAAGAATTCCAGGGAAATTCAGTGTGCAGTTTCCCTTTTTTATATGTGAAAATAAGCCACATGGACCTACACAGCCCATTTGTCACCACAGGTCCTGCAGCAACTATCCTAGGCTACCGTTTCTCCCAATAGATAACTAGGTAGCTCATTGCAGCATAACTATGCACCATTACCTTCCTACCCTTTCTTTAAGCCATGTATCTGGATCCCCAAAGAGCCGTGAGAGGGGATGCTGCAGGGACTGGAAGGTTGGAGGAGAATTCTGCAGAGGCACTACTCTGCTTTCTTCCAAGTCTCCCTGGCAAGTATCCAACCCTTCCCCGGCCCCCATTGTGGAATCTGCAGAAGGCATGAGCACAATGTAGGTATGAATATACAGCACATGAATCAGGTATTTATATGTCTGCCTCTATAAGAATAAATGTGTATATGTAAACTGATGTACCATATTAGAAGATTTACCCAGGGTTGCTTGGGCCCTTAACCCAATTAATTTTTGGCTTTTTTTGGAAAATAAAATGAAAATGTAGGTGCTTCATTTAAATCATTGCTCTAGAGTGGAGCTGGAGATGAGGCATTCAGCATGCAGGCTGCTCTGGAGAGAGAGAACTACCTCAGCCCTCTCTCACCACAGCAGATTGTGGCCAGGTGAGAAGCGCCTCCCCATCACTGCTGCAGCTCCAGCAGGGACAGCCAAGGGAAGGGGTGCATGTCCACTGACTGGGGCAGGTCCACACAGATTGAGGAATGCAGCAAACTGTGGACTTTTCCCTCACTTTCTGGCAAAGGGGAACAGCCAGCAATATTCCAGTACGAGTCGGGGAGAGCTTCAGCCCCACCTCCCAGTCCTTCCTAAAGGGAGCCTGGGGATGGGAGGATTGGAGCTGGGGCAGATCTGGATGGAGGAGCATGCCCCCAGCCAGCCCCTTTCACCTGTCTGGTGATTGTGTCACTTTTCAGTATGATTTTATGAGATGCAATCCCATTCCAGGCACATCTTATTTTTCCAGCACAACCAAACTCTTACCTTGCTTTAAGTCAGGATAAAAGGAAGCTATTAGGCTGTGTCTACACTGGCATGATTTTGCGCAAAAACATGCTGCCTGTCTACACTGGCGGGGAGTTCTTGCGCAAGAACACTGACGTTCTAATGTGTGAAATCAGTGCTTCTTGCGCAAGAACTATGATGCTCCCGCTCAAGAATAAGCCCTCTTGCGCAACTGTTCTTGCGCAAGAGGCCAGTGTAGACAGGCAACATGAATTTCTTGCGCAAGAAAGCCCAATGGCTAAAATGGCCATCGGAGCTTTCTTGCGCAAGAGAGCGTCTACACTGGCATGGATGCTCTTGCGCAAAAGCACATCTCTTGTGCAAAGGCACATGCTAGTGTAGACGCTCTCTTGCACAAATACTTTAACGCAAGAACTCTTGCGTTAAAGAGTATTTGCGCAAGATCATGCCAGTGTAGACGTAGCCTCAGTGTTTCCACTAAGCTGTGCTGCAGCAGCAGAACTTCACAGGTGATTAATCAGCCTGCCCAGTCAGGGCATGGAACCCTGCTCCTCTGACTAGGCGGGGCTGATTAATCACCTGTGAAGCTGTGCTGCCGCGTAGCTTAGCGGGAACACTGGAGCTGTATACCAAATTTAGTGGTCCTAGTTCTTACCATTTTAGGTTGAGTTCTTAAACAACCAGACAGACAAACAGATGCACAAACTCTCAAATATATAGTGGCTATAAAGAGAGAGTGATATGAGGGAATTGCATAGGGGACTTGAGATATGAAGGTTGCATTGGCAAGTATAGCTAATTGAAATTAGGAATGTCCATCCTATAAGAAAGTCCAAGATTTCAAAAAAATCGGTTTCATCGTGATTCAGGGGGAAAAAATTGAGCTCTTGGAATTTTTAAATGAACAAAATATTTTGTTCTGACTTTACCAAAATGTTTCATTTCAATGTCATTATTTCCACTTTTATATTATACTATAACATCAAAGGTGATACAATACTCAATATGAAACATTTTGACCTAAACAAATCAATAAATTCCTGTGAAAATTTCAATAAAATCAATATGTTCCCATTGAAACTTTTTTGGTTTAGTCAAACCAACCTTTTCCAATGGAAACCTGTTCTGCCTCTCCCTACTAGCAAGTGTTTGCTTTCTCAAATGAGTGCTGATAAAACCTTTATACCACGCCATTGCATCTTCTTCATATCACTAATATCTTACAAGGTAGATGCTATTTTAGTTAAGTGTGAGGGAGTTATTTTTAAATCCCTTGCCTGTAAATCCAGGCTCTGTTAATACTATATTGCATCATAGTGCACAGTCCACAAAAGGAAATTCTAACTAGTACATTTTAGAGGCCTCTCAAAGTCTTGTTGTGCCAAAGTGATTTGAAGGTTCTCAACTCAGTGCAGGCTTAGCAGCAAGTCTGTTCTGACAGATTGTGGGATATTGGACATCGAAAGCTGTAACTGGTCCATGATTAAAGCCTATGTTGCCTGTCATCTGAATTTGGCCAGATTTCTGTCTCTGGGTAGGGGGAAGTTCTTGTCTTGGAGTAAAGAAGGAAACATTGCTCTGGCAAAAAAAAGAAAAAAAATACTAGCTATTTGATTCTTCTCAGGATCACCCAGCCAGGAGTGAGGGACCATTCTACAAGCACCCCAAGATGAAAGGGGGCAGGCTACCCCAAGGGGCAGGGAGCTTTAAGGACTGGCAGGCTGCCTTATGCACTCACTTGCAGGAGGCACTGAGGTGTCAGGATACGGGCCCAGAGAGGGCTGGGACAGGCCCGAACCCGGCGGTTCATAAGGGGGGAGGTGTGTGACAGACTACTGGTTAAGCCAGAGCTCTGCCACTACAGCCTGGCTGAAAAGGGCAATTGAGGCCAGATGAGCAAGCCCATGTCTGAGGGGCTAATGGGAAGTACCTGTGGGCCTCATTAGCCAGAGGGCTAGATAAAGCAGCCAGAGGAGGCGGTGGCAACTAGCTCAGTTGCTGTGAAGAAAGCTCTGTAAGTAGAAGGTGGTAGGCACAGACAATAAAAAGCATGGGGCTATGCCTACACTGGTGCGATCTTGCGCCAGAAGTATGCAAATGAGGCTAAACGTGGAATATCGCCGAGCCACATTTGCATATCTAATGAGCCACCATTTTTGCGAAAGAGGCTCTTGCGCCAGAAGGAGCTGTCTACACTGCCCCTTCTTACGCGAGAAAAACCCTCTTGCGCAATGCCATTATTCCTGAAAATAATCAGCGTAACGGCATTGCGCATGAGAGTTTTTCTTGCGCAAGAAGGGGCAGTGTAGACAGCTCGTGGCGCAAGAGCCTCTTCTGCAAAAATGGCAGCTCATTAGATATGCAAATGAGGCTCGGCGATATTCCGCGCTTAGCCTCATTTGCATACTTCTGGCGCAAGATCGTGCCAGTGTAGACATAGCCCTAGTGACTGCACCAGAAAGGGTTTCTGGTTGGTTTGTGAATGAAGAAGTGGTCCCAGGGTGAGGGGCCTGGGTGAGGACCTTGCCATATGTTCCAGAATTATGTATGTTTGTTTTTGCAACAATATCATACTTTGATTCATATTTAGTTTGATTCACTATAACCTCTGGATCTTTTTTCTGCAGTCCCTCATTCCTAAATCCTTACCCATTTTGTATTTATGCAGCTGATAATTCTTAAGTGGAATTCTTTGCATTTTTCCTTATTGAATTTCAGTCTACTTAATTCCAGTAATTTCTCCAATTTGCCCAGATCATTCTGAATTCTAATCATGTCCTCCTAGTTGCCTGCAACCCCTCCCAGATTGGTATCATCCACAAACTGTATAAGTCTACTCTCTATGCCAATAGCCAAATCATTCATGGAGATATTGAATAGAGCTGGATGCAGGACAGATCTCTGAGGAACCCCACTTGATATTCTCTTTCAGCTTGATTGTGATCCATTGGTTATTACTTTCTGCATATGGTTTTCCAGCCAGTTGTGCACCTACCTTATGGTACATTCATCTAGGCCAGTGTTTCTTAAACTTTTTAAGACCGAGGAACACAAACAATAATTTTTTTTATGGGGAACACCAAGGATTTTTTTGTTGAGCAAAAAAAAAAAGTCAGGGGAAAGTTATTCAGCAAAAAAAAAAAAAGGTTGCCTGCCCCTTTTAAGGGCAGCCATTTTGAATTCTGCTCTCTGTGGCACACCTCGACTGCCTCGGACTTTAAGAAACACTGATCTAGGCTGTATTTCTTTAGTTTGTTTGAGTGGTCATGAGAGACAATCTCAAAAGCCTTACTAAAGTTGAGATATGACCTACTAGGTGGGAAACAATGTAAATCAAAGGATGTACAATAAATATATCTCATGTGAATATCTCAACATAGATCAGTCTGAATGTATATGCATACAACATTTGTATGTGTGTAGCTCAACAAACTGGACATAGTAGCTACACAGAAAATGGTAAATATATGCTTATTTTTTACATAAGGGTGTCATCTGTATTTCATTTTGAACAAATTAATTTTCCCTTTATCTCTCTGCTTCCCCAGTCTGATGTTCTGTAGATGGTTATGGCACATAAAGTTTTGTATATCTGGCATGCATTCATGTGGCTTTATTTTTTACTATCTACTATAGCTAATAACAATCATATTTATGTAAAGTTGCTACATAGAGGAAAAACAGCCCCACGGTACTAATAAAAACATCCTCTACAACAAAGTCTGAGCTTGAGCTCCTGATTTCATTTCCCCTTTTTGGAGTCTCTTCTGCATCACAACTAGAAATCTAGTTAACATGGTAGCAAGTGAATTTAGAATTCTCATGGCCCATGGGTTCTTTAGTTATTCCTGTGTTTACAGAAGCTCTTGTTCTTCTTGATATTTCATCTGTTAGAGATGGAGAGGAAGAAAGGAGGAGAAGGCATTTGTTGCTAATGTTCAATAGCATGTTTTTCCTCTTAACAAAGACATACAATTATCTATTTAATGTTACTGGCTCTAGACCTGTCACCAGGAATAAGAGAACCAACAGAAGTTTAGGATGTGAGGGGTTAAACTGTGTGAAAAGTTTAAAAATCTAGATGTGTGCCATAACAGCTATTTAAAAGATGACAAGAGACCCTTAACAATTTTCTTTGTGGGGAACAATGATTTGAAATAATAATGAAATGAGATTAGTAAACTATCAAAGGGGATCTTTATTTGAGAATCTTAATGAACTATTATTCAGCTGCCAATTGGAGTTGTGAAGAAAAATAGTCATCACTGGCACAGGCAGAAGCTAGGTTTTGGCTGGGACTGGAATGTAATTAATCTGTTATATTTGGCCTCCCTACAGGCATGTAGGCCTGATTTTTCCATTGCTTGGCACCTGGAGAAGATATATGCACCTGCACGCAATGTGTGTGTAAAACATTACCATTCTGATCTGCTAGCATTTTGTATTTCCTTTGCATAGCTGTAAATGACTTAACTGCACAGTGAACCAGATAGGACCCTTGTTTCAGGTGCAGTGTGGAATGAGAAGCACCTCAGTAATTGGACAGAAGGAGTACAAATTTAGGCTGAACTTAAATTTGTTCCACGTGACCTTTAAGGGCAGTGAACATTCAGTTATCATTATTTGAAAGAAAGGATCTTCTATATGATAGGTAGGAAAGATGTGGAGAAATTAGAGAAAGTCCAAAGAAGAGCAACAAAAATGAATAAAAGTCTAGAAAACATGACCTATGAGGGAAGACTGGAAGAATTGGGTTTGTTAGTTTAGAAAAGAGAAGACTGAGAGGGGACATAAGAACAGTCATACTAGGTCAGACCAAAGGTCTATCTAGCCCAGTATCCTGTCTGCCGACAGTGGCTAATGCCAGATGCCCCAGAGGAAGGGAACAGAACAGGTAATCATCACGTGATCCCTCTCCTGTCATCTATTCCAGCCTTTGACAAACCGAAGCTAGGGTCACCATTCCTACCCATACTGGCTAATAGCCATTGATGGACCTAACCTCCATGAATTTATCTAGTTCTTTTTTTTAACCCTGTTAAAGTCCTGGTCTTCAGAACATCCTCTGGCAAGGAGTTCCGCAGGTTGACTGCACTGAACAAAGAAAAACTTCCTTTTGTTTGTTTTTTTAAACCTGATATCTATTCATTTCAATTGGTGACCCCTAGTTCTAGTTCTTATGATATGACATAGCAGTTTTCAAGTATCCAAAAGGGTGTTGCAAGGAGGGAGGAAAAATGGTTCTTCTTAACCTTTGATGCAGCAAGGGAGGTTTAGGATGGACATTAGGAAAAACTTCCTAACTGTCATGATGGTTAAGTACGGGAATAAATTGCCTAGGGAGGTTGTGGACTCTCCATTGGAGATATCTAAGAACAGGTTAGACAAACACCTAGATGGAGCTTGGTCTTGCCATTAGTGCAGGGGACTGGACTTGATGACCTCTCGAGGTTCCTTCCAGTTCTAGTATTCTATGATTCTATTTTAATGGCAAATGCACACAAGATAAAAAAATCAGCAAGATCTAAAGCATGTTGTAGATGATTCGTAGGCTCATTTGGATAATAACGTGAATAGTTAGTGAAATGATAAAATAGGGTTTGACAAGTTCATTCTTCAAAGCACTACATGGGGTTTTAACAGCATTGCTTTGAGTCTGTGCTCTAGCTTTGCCTACTCACCACTTCTTCCAGAATGGGTGTGGGATCATTCCCTCTTGTTCTGATCTCATTCTCTCTCTCTGACTTTCCAGTCTCCCCTTTCCTCACAGGACCTAAACAACAAAGGTGGTGTCTTCCCTGATGTCATCTCATTGGTTCATTTCAAGCTTTCTCGTTCCTAGACAAATACTTCTACAGAAGTGGAATTAAGAACCTTGTCCATCCTAAAGTAGCAAAAAAGGCCTAGTTATTAAAAGTATTTTAGATACTTTTCTGCAGGTAATAACTTCTGTAAAGAACAGAAGAAAAAAAATCTGGTCTGGACTGACATATATGCATCTCTGGTCTGGTGCATTTATCTTTTTGTCTCATTAGGATATAATTAAATACAATGAATATGAAAGCCAAGGACACCATTTCGGGAGGCCATGGGGGAGTAGCAGCCATGTGTACCAGGATGCTGCTTGCTTTTCTTCCTGTTCCCCTGACTGTCAGGGAGTGAGGGGCAAGTACATGTTGAACCTCTCTAGTTTGGCACTCTCTGGTCTGGCAACATCCATGGTCCAGCCTGATTTCAGTTAGCCAGATGTTCACTTTCATTGATGTAGCCAAGTTTCCCATGATCCCATAAAGTTTGTTTACAGCCACCAGTCCTGGCTCTCAGTGTTCTGCACTGTTATTTTGCTCTAATTTAACCCTAAATGTCTTCTAAGAGCCCAGAAAGCAGTGGAAGTGCTGGTAATGCTGCTAAACAATATTGACCTCCTGTGGTCCAGCAAATTCTCTAGTTCGGCATGGGTCTAATGGCTCAGCTAGGCTCTAAAGCAATATTGATTTAAATATGCACACACAAATGACAAAAAACTTGATCTCCAACATAAGTGAAATGAATCCATATGAAACAACCTTAGTTAAATGTGTGTTTAATATTTAAAAGGTCAATACCAAATAATCATTAAAACAGGGCTCTGGGAAAGAAAAAATGTGTAGTTTAAGATTAATCCATATAACAGTGACTACACACAGTAAGGACATTTAACTGGTAATATATATCCATTAATTAAAATATTTGTAGGAATTCTGCTACATTGATCAGGTTGACAGTAAAGAATCGACTGGTTTCCATTTATATCAGGAATGAATCCATAAATCCAAATTTTCACGAATCCACGTTCTCTTACCCACTCTCTGCATAGCTGTCTCTCTCTTTTTTTCATCACATGGGTCCTACAATTGACAGGTACTACTTTTGCTGTTATATGGATCTTGGATTCTGTTATTTCCAGTCCAACTCATCTGACGAAGAGGGACTTAGCCAGAGGTGGGCAATAATTTTTGACCAGGGGCCACTTCAGAAATTTTTTAAGCGGCCCTGAGCCACCCTGGAAGGGGCGGGGCCTCAGGCAGAAGAGGCGGGGCCAGGACACTTCCGTGCTTCCCCACCCACAGATGCTGATTGGTCTGGGGGTGAGAGAGCACACAAAGTCTTTACCCCACCCAGAGAACCGCCAGCTGTTCTGAACAGCTGGCAGTTCCCTCTAGGTGACCATGCCCCTGGCAGTGGGAGGAGACTTCGCGTGCTTCCCCCTGCTGCCCCCAGGTCAACCAGGGCCTGGGTGGGGGGAGCACATGAAGTCTCTCGCTCTCTATGCCCGCCCTGCAAGGGAGTGCTGTGCTTAGAGTCAACTGTCAGCTGAGCAGCAGCTGGCGGTTAACTTTAACTGCTGAGCCCCTCGCAAGACAGGAGGAGACTTTGCATACTCCCCTCCCCCATGCCAATCAGGGCTTGGGGGTGGGGGGAGTGTGTGAAGTCTCCTCTGCCCTGCCAGGAGCATGCAGTGCTTCTAAGTGCCACATACTCCTTGCAGGGTAGGGGAAGGAAGGGAAGAGACTTTGTGCACTTCCCCTTGCCCCCAGCCCTGATTGGCTTGGGGGCAAGGGGAGTGGCAGGTCCTCCACAGGCTGGATCAACTTGCTTGTTGGTCCAGATCTAGCCCGCAGAGGCCTTTTTGCCCACCCTCGCTCTTACCCATGAAAGCTCATGACCTTATATATTTTCGTTAATCTCTAAGGCTGTGTCTAGACTACCAGGTTATTTCAAAACAAGTTATTTCAAAATAATAACTCCTGAAATAACTATTTCAAAATAAGTTTATTCCTCTTCACAAGTAGAAGTTATTTTGAAATAACAAACCCTTTATTTTGAAATAACAGGATTGGTAGTGTGGACACTCGCCTTGTTATTTCGAAATTAGGGGAGTTATTCTGGAATAACTCCCCAGTCTAGACATGCCCACTGTCTATACTACAAATGGGACATGCCCAATTTACAGATGGGAAAATGAGACACTGCAGCCTGATCTACATTAGATCAGGAAAGTTGGCTTAAGGTACGCGTAGCTGGAGTCAGCTTACCTTAAGCCAAACTGTGATGGCGTCCACATTGCAGGAGATGGATGGGATCAAATGCTCCTGTCAGCTTCCCTTATTCTTATCAAAAGGAGGAGTACCAGACACCATGGGAAGTGGAGGGCTGCCCCCAGCATTCAATTTACGGATCTATAATAGACCCACTAAATCAAATGCCAAAAAAATCGACCTCCAGAGCATCGATCTTCCAGTAAGTATAGAAGTGCTCAGAGAGATTAAGTGACTTGCCCAAAATTACTGTGGCAGAGCTGGGATAGAACTCCGGTATCTATATGTGTGGATGGCACTCAACACCTCATAGGATTGTGCCCCAAATATGAGGTATAATTCATCATAGCAAATATGGGGAATGTGCATTTCACTCCCCCACAATTTAGGTCACTTTTAGGTTGCCAAGTCACTTTTGTCATTTTAGAATTAATTTCTTATTTCCTCTTGTTTTGGACTCTTGTTGATGTATACCTTGCTTTAGATAATTCACTCTTCTGGAGTCTCTAGGCATTAACTCTTGGCATCTAGGACAATAAGAACCCTAGCTTGTTTCCCTGAGCTAAATCTGTGCCAAGGAAAATGTGCATTATGTGAGAAGAGACACACAATGCTGGTGTGTCGTTTTCTCCCTGTATAAAGGACTTGATTTAGAAAAAAGAGGAAAGTACAGTGTCTGGGAGAATACAGAATGAAAAAGTGGGGAAGGCCACGTATAAAAAGCATGTTTTCAAATGAATAAAAAATAAATGCTTTTTAATGTTGCATACAATCAATTATGGAATTCTGTACCATTGTGTATTACTGAGGCAATCAATTTAGCAAGAGTCAAAAAAGGATTAGATATTTGTATGACTAATGCTTGAAATACTAGCTACAGTAAAACTCCAATAGTCCGGCATCCAATAATCCGGCACTCCTGATAGTCCGGCATCAAAATGGCAAGAGCCTAGTGAGTGAGCTTCGGCAAAAAATGAGTCACAAGGTAACAGCGGCAGCAGCTGAACTGAGCAAAAAGGGTAAAAAGGCTTAAAAACTAAAACATTACAGTATACTGTATACAGTATGTACAATAAAAAGGGTTAAGAACACTTTATATACAGTATATAATGTATACAGTATATATATAACCTGCTTATAGTACCTCCTGATAGTCCGGCATATCTGATAATCCGGCACCACCTAAATCCCATAGGTTCCGGATTATTGGAAGTCTACTGTATATTGAAAATTATATGGGTTATGGCAAGCCTTTCACTTCAGAGCATAAACTGGGAGGAAGAGATTTTTATCTCATTTAACATAGATTGGCCAGAAGCATTAGAATTGGGGTTTTTCTTTCCTATCCTGTGAAGCCTAGTGCTAGATGGGACTTTGGACCAGTTGAGCCAATGCGTCATTTCCTATATTTTTCTGCTTGATAACAATTTCGGAAGTCCTGAATGTGGAACTGAGTTCAGTGGAAATATGGGATTGGGAATGGTTCATGTTCAAAGTAGAATTGGTTTGTCTACATTTGGAACACCCAGAACTAATGCTCCCCCAATTTAGGAGTGTAGGCTAAGTAGATGTGAATTTTAAATGCTGACGCATTGGCAATTCACTGGTGGCAATCTGAATATTTACTGAGCAAATTCTCCAACATAGAACTTGCGGGTAGATGTGCCACTTTTCTGGTATGATGTAAAATTCAAATTTTAAGCATTTGTGGTCCTTAAGTCAAGGGTAATTTCTAAAGTGCAGTGACTTCTAGTGTCCTAGTGAACTTCCTATTTGGGTAAGTATGCTTACCCTACATAATTCTTCACCTGGATAAGATATTCCTCCTGTCTTCCTTTTCCAGAACAATGATGTTGTGTTACTGCATTACAAGAGTTAACCTATTCCACCCTAGAGGTGACTGCATTTTAGTGATGGATTAGATGTACTTTGTGTATAGTTTGTTTTTAAAGGACTTTGGGGTTTTTCTTAAGGAAAGGTATATGGGATGTAAAGCTGCACTCCCACCATGTTCAAGTGTGGTGCTGCAGGGGCTCCCTCCTTAGTCTACAGTTTGCACCTCTGAAAATTGGAACTCTCTGGTCCGGCAACATCTGTGGTTCGGCAGGACCATGGGTACTCCAGGATCAGAGAATCCCAGCATGATGCAGGGGGTGAGGAAGCCCAGGAGCCCTGCACAACGGGGAAGGGGGGGGGGACGTGTGGCCAGCTGGGCTGCAGGAGGAGCAGGTAGGTGGGAGCTGGGAGTGCAGCTGAGCTGGGGTTTTGAGAGGACGGAGGTTGGGAGGGTTCAGCTGGGCTTCAGGGGAGGGAGCCAGGAAGACCAGGGAGGGGGGCAGGACAAGGGGGGGCCAGCAGCAGCGGAACAAGAAATGACCTCTCTTGGTCCAGCAAAATCCCTCGTCTGGGACCAGTCAGGTCCCGAGGGTGCTGGACTAGGGAGGTCCAACCTGTACAAGTTTTGACTGCCTGTGTGATGCAGGGTTGCCTGGGCTGTAAGTTTAGAACAGTATCTATGTGGTTAAATAAACAACAGACTCAGCGTTTCCCAGTTTGTATCTTTAAATAAATACACAAGAGGCAAATGCTTGCTTGCAGTGCTTGAAGGCAAGGCTCTGACCTACCCCTGGGATGTTCTGGGCTAGTACTGAGGAGCTCCTCCTCTGTTCCACTTTCACCCAGCACTGCCCCTGAAAACAAGCAGACAAGTCTTCTTAACTGGCCTGCTGGCTCCCAATTGGTCAGTGTCTCCAGGCCCTTTTAAGCTTCTGAAGGACTAGGGCCAGCTCTACACTACAAGAGTTAGGCTGATGGAAGGCAGCTTATGTTGACCTAACTCTGTAAGTATCTATGGTAAAATTTCACTCCTGCTCACATAGCTGTCCCACTATACTGATTTAATAACTCCTCCTCCACGAGAGGCATAGAGTCCATGTTGTTGTCGTTAGATTGATGCAGAGTCAGTGTAGGTGCTGCACTGCTTACATTGCCTCTTACTGGCTTTCAGAAGCTGTCCCACAATGCCCCACACTGACAATGTAATCGGTACTTGTGCTCCTGGGGAGGAGATGAACTGCTGACACAGGGAGCAAAGTATAAACACGCACAAGCGATAGGGCTGCCAGGTATCCAATTTTCAGCTGGAACCATGGATTTGAGGCTGGAACCATATGGAGAAGCTTTAGCTGCTGATGCCACCTAACTGAGAGCAGGGGCTGGCTTCTGGACAGAGCCCCAAGAGGTAGATGTCCCCTCCCGGGGGAATGGAGAGATCCTGTTTGTCCCCCATCTGCTTCACTGTCCACCAATTGCCTGGCCCGGGCCTGGCCCCTTGCTACAGAGACCACCTTCATCCCAGCCCTTTGCTCAGGGACTGATCCCCACTGTGCTCTGATGGGGCAAGTGGGCCAGCTCCACATTAGCTCCTCCAAGTCTGGCTCTGCAGGCAGCAGGTGAGTCCCAGGAGAGGAGCAAATGAACAAAGGGTGTGTGGAGGAAGGGGAGAGAGACATGAGCAATGGTGGGGCTTTGGAGGAAGAAGCAGAGCTAAGTTGTTTGGTTTCCAGCTGTTAGAAAGTTGGCAACCCTAAAAGCAATGTAATCAGTGCAGCAGCTGAATAGCAACATAAGTTGGGTCAACTTAACTTTGTAGTGTAGATATGGCCTAAGTCTTAGTGGTTACCGGGCCTGAGCAGGGGTTGTAATGGTACTGATGCCTCCAGCAGGGGGCAGAGAAGGCCTGATGATAACATCATGGGGTGCTATAGAATCAAACAGGAGTTTAGGTCTCAGCTCTTGTTCTCATCAGATATAAAGAGAATATTGGCTTAGTGACTCGTGGCTGAATTGTGATTTCATGTGTATTATGTAAAACCATTAGCATTCACAGAAATAGGTCATGAATTTAAAGGGGCCACACTCCCATTGCTTTCTCGATACATGTTTTGTTTTGGAAGGTGGGCGTCTCTTATTGTCGTACAATTCAGGGTTGGGTGCTTGCATGGTTTCTAATTGTCTGAAAATAAAGCTTCATCCCATTATTAACTGGTGATGGGATTTAATTGGTTTGCAATAAAATATTACTGCTAGGAAAGCTTGTTTAAGTGCACTTCCAATTGTATCGCTTCCTTTGAGTTGGGCAGAAATACCGGGTAGTGGAAGCAAGGTGGATACCAAGATAAAATGGTTGAAAATTTTCAGTTGGAAAGTCTTGTATAATTTCATCCACATACTAATGAGATTAGCCATACTATACCTCAGAGCAGTAATGCACCAGCAACTGACAAAGCAGTACTATCAAGCAAAGGATCCCAAAACAAAACTAACGTGAGAATTGCAACCTAAAATGCCTGTAAAACCAATTCCCAACAGATGCATATGTGCTCTACGATTCTACAGCAGTTAGCGTTATTGTGAAGAGAATTGCTGATGGTGCTTTTTCCATATGCCAGAAAGAAAACTGTTCAAGATTTCACCACATCACCTACCTCACATGAACATGCCAACTCAAAACTGAGATTTCTTTTTTCTGAGGGGAGTGGTGTCACAGCTATGCAGGAGGAAAAGAACGTTGTTAGTCAGCAACCCCAGGTTACACAGCTGACTTCAAGGTCTGGTCTACACTTAGGTTGACATAGCTACAGAGCTCAGTGATGGAAAAATCCACATTCCTGATCACCAAAGCTATAATCCCCTGTGTTGACACAGCTAGGTTGCTGGAAAAAATGCTTCCATGAACCTAGCCAACATTGCTTGGGGAGATGGTGTTCCTATAGCAATAAAAAAACCCACCCCTCTTCTTTCGCTGAAGGCTATGTCTATACTATCAGATTATGATGGCCCAGCTAGAGGGCCATAGCTATGCTGTTATAATAACCATAATGTAGGCATGGTCTAAGTCTTGGCCTGAGTTGGTACAGCATAAACCAAACTTGAGAGAGGAAAGATCAGTCTAGGTACTTTGTATAATTCACATAAATGTTGCAGTCCACTTGTAAATATTTGAATATTCCACATTATATATGCACACGAATTTTATATTGATAGATAGATTATTTTAGACTTATTAGAGATCTGTGTTCTGAACCATTCTGCACTATCTGCACTATAATTGAGAGAACTGGTATTTTATTCTCTCATGATCTTACTTAAAGTCTTTTAGAACTGCAGTGAATATGATATACACTGTTGAATATATTACTTTTTATAGTTAGCTTGCAATTTTATAAGACTGACTTTGACCTACACTCTCTCACACACTAATTTCAGTAAACCAAAAATAAATCCATATAAAAATTTATAACAAATTTGAGGTAAGTTAAACAAGACTTTTAAAGAGAATGAAGGTTCAAAAAATAAGGATTTCAATTTTTAAATATTTTTCTTACCTTTTTTGGCTCATAACTACAAAATGGCTTGTCCAAGAGACTCCAATTTTGTTTTAATCTGCTGATTCTTGGCAAAGTATGGTTCCTTTGACTTCTTTCAGCAGGCATGCTGGCAGAATTAGTTAATTCATTAATGGGGTTTCTGCATACCTTACAGGCTTCGTGAAAGTGGTCAACTCCACATGATCTGAGAAGAAAAGTTGTGCCCTAAGATGAAGGGAAAAGAGGAGTGTCATACTTACATACTTGTAAACATGCATTTTTCTAAACCAAAGTTATTAACAGTTGTCAGGGCTGTTCCCCACTCTGGCACTCCGAGTGCAGAAGGTGGTGGCCTGCAAGAGACCTTAAATACCTTGCCTCTATAGGTTTCTGCTTACAAAAACTCCCCAAGGTCACAAATTTAATGTCCTTGAGAGGTAGCTGCCACTGTCAAGTGTGAAAACAAAACTCCTTCTTCTGAAATCCAAGAAGAAGCACTTGAACTTCTTCCAGAGGGATACCCCCCACAAGCTCTTTTACCACAACTGAGCTTGAGAAACAGAAAACAAACTGCCATCTCTGATAGCCGACCTCACAGTCTAGGCAGGCCCACACAGACCTCCTGTTACCTTCCAAGACACAATCAAATCATTGCCTTAAAAAAGGTGATTTTATTAACAAAAAAACAAAGATATACTTGATAAAACATTTTGGTTGCTAGGTGTTACAGAGCAACTGAGAAAAGAACAGATTAAACCACAGAGAAACATAGTATCTCTGGGTGCAGCTTAGATACGGTGAAGGGGGAGTGCACATGGATTTAACACAGAAGTTTAACCAAACAATAAAACAAAGAAAAATAACTGGATCGCAACTAAATATACATTGCTCTATTTACTCACAATCCATACTTCAAGGCCCAGTCCATTCCAATGCCCAATATTCATTGTAGGCATGACAGTTAGGTACTAGATGGCACCTCATTCTCACTGAAATAGATTAATTTCACAAAGTCAAGTAGCATCTTTTGTCACTACTCATAATAATTCACAGCACCACCCACAACTTCCTGGCACACAGTCAAGGAAGCATGACTGCATCCACCACGATGGCTGGTTATTGTTCTCAACTAATATCGCCTGGGGCATAGCCTCCTTCATGTGGGGGTAAGGCTTGTGCCCCAGGCTATATTAGCTGAGAGCAGATAAGCTCAGGACTATATGCAGTGGCCTGCAGTTGCCACTGCTTCCTAAGTGGGAGATGGAGATGTAAAGGGAACAGGGAAGAGTTTTTCTACATTTCTTAACTCCCCGGCCCTCCTTTACATATCTGTGCAAAAGCCAGCCAAAATATTGCCTAAAACATTTCACTCTTGCCCCAAGATTCCCTGCATTTCTGAACACTAGATGGGAGATGGAAATGTCCCTTGAAATGCATTATCTAATATTTAGTTAAGTATCAGGGAAAAGGCTTTTTGAAAGTGCTCGGCTAGGAGCAGTAAGCAACTATGTTATTAGAATCTTGGCAAGGAGGATAGGTGTATGAGGTAATATATCTTATTGGACCAACTTTTGCTGGTTACCAAGGCCAGATCTACACTAGAGATTTGTATTTGTCTAACTAAATCACTGCAGGGTGTGAAAAATCCACGCTACTGAGGGATGTAGTTATATTGTCCTAAATCCAGGTGTGGACAGCGCTACAGAACAACTTCTGCTATCGATGCAGCTACCGCCTCTCATGGAGGTGGACTAACTACACTGATGGGAAAAGCTCTCCTGTTGCCATGGAAGCATTTTCACTGAATCACTACAGTGGTTTGGACAAAGTGTTTGTTGTTGAATGTACAACTATTATGGGTGAGGATGAAATGGATGAGTTTAGTGATGTGTTTGGGGGTATGTATGTGAGGGTTGTCCATTGTCCTGTAAATATTTGAGGCAAGCAGCTGCGCTATCATCGCAAGGAATAGTAGTGTTTAGGGAAGTGACTAGAATAATGTGGTTAACCAGGTTAGGACTAAATTCAACCACAGACTCCCAATATTTAAAGGGCTCGAGTACTGCAGCTTACAATTTTGCTAATGTGAAACACCCAGATCAAGTAAATTGTGGCACTATAATTGTCTTTTCACATTAACAAGAGTTTTGATTTCCCTGCCACTGATTAGGTTGATTTACAAATGTAAGCTTTTTAAGAATTTCAGCTTGAAAATCTCTGCCATGTGCAAGAAGTTCTTGAAAGCAAAGATCTTGAGTCTTATGAGCACAGCGCCAAATGTGAAACTTCAGTTTGTAAAATATGGGATAATTGGCCTTGACAATGCAGCTTCTATATAAAACCAAACTGGAGAAACCCTAATACATTGTATGAAAGACTCCATTAAGAAGAAATAAACTGTAAATCTCAAACACCAGCTTCATGTGGCTACAGAAAATAGTGGTCGTTTTTAAGGACAGAATTCAGGTGTCGCCATACTTGGGAAAGTGACTCCTAACATGGCACTGAGGGATCCATATTTGTCTACCAATGATCCTAGCTCAAATCTAACTAGGTTGAATAATAAAAAGTTTCTCAATTCCCAGCACTGCAAACTCAGCCTAGAGCTTGAAAGTAAATGTGTTCTTCCTGACTTGTGCGTCATCCTCAATAAGAAAGCACTCTGGGAGGGATTCCTCAGTGATGCTATCCTGGCCCTTGTATGCTACTCCAACAGTTCCATTGGATCAGAAAAGTCCATGCTTGGAAGGAGCCAGTTCTTCCAGTGCAGGCACTGCATAAAGTTACTCTGTGTCGCTATGCAAGCCCCAGCATAGGGGTGCTGGGCAGATGCATGACTTCAATGGTGCAGTGCTGATTTGCACCAGCTGAGAATGACCTAAAGTCAGTTATTGTCATAACATTCTCAGTAACATAACTAGAGTGTCTCTCATTTCCCACTGATGATAAGATTCTAACAGAAAGGCAGCATGTGGTATTTTTAAAATAGTCTGTCTTTTGTAGGTTTCATTGATGAAAACAGTTTTCATTTAAGGGCAAAAACATAAATGCATATAGTAGGAGTATTAGCAGGTATCAAATTAACAGCACATTCCTTCTGGCAGTAGCCTCAGAAGCTTTTAATCCTTGATGGCTACTTTTCTGCATATCCAATATTATCTTTTGGGATATCTTTCCAGAGGACAAATGAGAGGTTTCATTACATATGTTTGCTACTCTGGCTGGATAGTTACCTGGCAACATTGGAATTAGAGACAGCTGAAATGGCATCACTTTCTTTCAGTTCAAGATCAATGTGACCAGAGCTGCCAAATCTGTGGACGTGGGACAGACCTAAAGTAGGATTGTTGGCCAATTTTCATGTGGGGCTTTCCTTGGAATTACAGTTAGCTTTGAGCAGAGTTGGCTTTAGCATTTTAAGTGGACCTGGAGAACAATTCCCCAACTCAAGCTAACGGTCTCCTTTTGACAGTATGCTGAGGGCCAGCCTCAGTCCTTCCCCCAGATCCTAACAAGGTAGGAATGAGGTGAGAAGGGGCTAGAGACATTTCTAAACTAAACTTATTTTATATTAAAAAGTGGGGGTGTTGTTTACGGCCCACGCCATATGCTTCTCAAATGGGATCAGTGCAGTGCGGGTTCCAAAGATTTGGCTCTGTCTGTGAGTCACAAGTGCATGCACTCCCTACCTGCCTGCTTTATAAGGTTATATCTACACTGCAGAGCTATTTTGGGATACCAGAAGTATCACAAAATAGCTATTCCACATCTATTGAAGCAGCCCATTATTTCGAAATAGATTTCAAAATGACAGGCGGCTTATTCCGACGTCCCGGTAACCGTCGTTCCACGAGGGGTAAGGGACATTTTGAAATAGCGAGTTATTTCAAAATTTGGTGCTGTGTAGACAGCACCAAATTATGAAATACGTTTTTCAAAATACACTGTAAATAAGCTACACAATTTGCGTAGTGCAAATTGCATAGCTTATTTCGAGCTAAGGGTGCTGTGTAGATGCACCCCCTAAGGGAAAAAAGACCTATAATGTTCCTCTAGCTTACTATGGGGGCTCTTGAATATGTTTTGCTGCACTTAAGTAGAACTTAATCTGTAATTTAAAACAAGGTTCCCACCTACATACATTTTTAAAAGACACTAAACACTTTAAGATAGTGATTTGAGCCCTAAATTCCATATCGACTTCTCCTCCTCAACTCCTATTGATATTTAGGCTTCATCTACACATTAAAGTTTAACATGGCCATATTTTGCCCACCCCTGATCTGGATAGTGATAGGCAGGGGAAACTATATATCCAGGTTCTAGGCTGTCACTGTGTCACTGTTCTTCCACTAGTCTTTTTTTTTTAACCTGTTAAATTTATGGAACCGCTCTGGTCCTGCCATTTGCCACCCTTACAAAAACTGGTTATACTTGGATAGCTTTGAGAAAATCTAGAGATGGTCCCAAAACAGAAGCCTCCAAAACAGTGTTGCCTTTTTAGGGCTTGTCTATTCTTAAAACGCTGCAGTAATGCAGCTTGTACCACTTTAGTGCTTCAGTGAAGACACTACCAGTGGGATTCTCCCATTGCTGTAGGCAATCCACCAATGAACTGTAGGTAATCCAGGTGGTAACTAGATTGATGGGCAAATTCTCCTATAGACCTAGTGATGTCTACATAGGGTTAGGTCGTTTTAACTACACTGCGTAGGGGGGTTGGATTTTTCACACCCCTGAGCAACGTAGTTATACTGGCATAATTTAGCAGTGTAGACCAAGCCTTCACCAACTTCTAAGTGGCTTATGAATTCTGACCAAGAAAAGGGCGTTTGTACATGTGTATCTTTATACAAGACAGCTTTTTTACAGTGATATGAAAAGTGTGACTTTGGACTTGAAGTCTATGGGAATTTTTCCATTGATTTCAATTAGCATTATAGTGATGCCCCAAATCCTTAGTCAGAAATAGAGTAACATTGTGCATCGACCTACACAAACAGGAATTGGGAGCAAATCCATTAGTTGTGCTGTGTACTATAAAATCAGTTAAACTGCAGGAATGAAGATGTAAACAGGAAACATACTACAGGTTGGACGTCCTTGGTCCAGCACCCTGAGGCCATGACCTGTCCTGAATGAGAGAGTTTGCTGGACCAGTGGAGGTTAATTCCACTCCCAGGCCCAGCTGCAGCTGCTGGCCCCCAGACTGCCTCTGCTTCAAGTCCCAACTGGGCTCCTAGCCACACTGCTGCTGACCTTGTTTAGGCTGCCCATCCCAGCTGAGCTCCCACCTGCCGGGCTCCCAACTGCCAGCCCCACTTGGGTTGTTGGACTCTGTGGTGGCTGCCAGTCCCACTTGGGCTGCCCACTCCAGTTGAGCTCCTGGCCACCAACCCTACGTGGTCTGCCTGCCTGGGCTCCCAGCCACCGGTCCTCCTGCCACCTGGATCCCAGCAGCCTGTGCTCTCTGCTCCAGGAAGAGCCATGCTCTTACGAATCCCTAGATGTTGACAGACCAGAGAGTTCCAGTTTAGAGCTCTTCAACTTGTACTGTGACCTCAATATTGACAATGAAGCCCTAGAAAAATTATTCACATTTTGCTGAAGTCTCATACATTATTCACACTTCATTGCCATAGATGTTTGAAAATAAAACTCATTAGCAGCCAATGTCTAAATCCTTGTCAGTACATTACCAGTCCATTAGCAGTTCAGCTGTCCCTAAAACTTCTACTCAGAACTAGTATATCTCTATAGACAATGAACTGACAATTGCATTTGAATCGGCATGCTGATTGTAATGTATTGCGACCTGTGTGTTGCCATCTCCCTCACCCTCCTTTCACTAGAAACAGCCAGTTCCCCAGAATCATTTTATTCACAGTAGTGAATTCAATTTAGGGTATGCCTATACTTCAATGGCACAGCTGTGCCGAAACAGCTGCACTGCTGCAGTACATCTGGTGAAGACAGCTTATGTCACTTCCATCTGCATAAACTATGTCGGGTGGTTCGGAGGGAGGAAGCTGTCCTGCTTACAATGATGTGCTCCTATCAGTATAATTTATGTTGCTCGGGGTGAAGGGGTGGAATATTTACTTCTCCCTGAGTAATGTAAGTTTTGGCAGCATGAGCTGTAGTGTAGACATAGTCTGTTGGAGGCTAAAAGAGTGGAATAACCTTTTAAAATGCCAATAAGATCCATTTGATTAATGACTAATGTTTTGGGGATATTTTAGAATAAATGTTTGTTGCAGTGGAGTGTACTTTCAAAAACACAAATCCACTTTAACACAGACCTTTAAAATCCAGAATTTGAAAGTGCTTTCCGATATAATGGGGGAGTATTCATCCCTAGATAGACTCTCTATTTGTTTGGCAATTAGCTGGGTTTTATCAGTGACTCACTAATATAATTTACTGTGGCTCCTGGCAGCAGTGTCATGCTCGCTGTTTCCAAGTAAGCTGGCCAAGCCTGTGTTTGAGGGCAGCAAAGCTGTCACTGAGTACATAAGCACAAGACATGTTTCTTCGTATCGTAGACAGCAATATATATTTAAATCTGGAGCCAGGGGACAAGTGCCATCAATAAAGGGGAAAATGTGTTTGGAACAAAAATAATTTAAAATTGGCATTTGGGCCTTCTGCTAGCATTGGCCATGCAAGTGAAAAGACTCAATGCAAAAGGCTGTTAACCAGTTAGCACCTTCCTTAAACTGATTTTAAAATTATTTAGAACTACTTTTTTTAGAAGGTTCCCTGTGATGTGTTGTGCACCCCCATTCTATCCCTGCCAACCGCCATTCTATCCCTGCCAATGTTAACGAGGGCCTAAGAGGCCAATTAGGTCACATGACATCACGTGGCAGAAAGAGGGACATGGTTAAAAGAGAGTCAGTTCATCTTGGGGAAGGGCTGGGCCAGCACTGTAAAGCCAAGATGCCAATAAGGTGAGGATGGCTGAGGTTCTTGAGGGAGTTGAAAGATTTTTGTGACCCAAAATAAAGTCACTTTGGAAACTGAAGAATCTATTAGAAAGGGAGAACAGATACAAAGAGAGTGTGGGGTGGAAGGCAGGAGGGGAAGCCAGAGTACAGAGGCAGAACCAGATGATGATATTAGCCAAAAAGCAATGCTGTGGAAGAAAATAAACCAAAAGGTTATAGCTGTAAGATCTCTAGCCAAATAAATAGATTAGGTGATGTTAATGCTGTGTCAAAAGCTGACTGGATTTTTTATTAGAAATATAGCAAAAGCCAGGAGATTGCCAGGTGGGGATCTTTTCATTGAATGTAAAAACAAAAAACATGCTGATAAGCTACTAAAAACTAAAATGCTAAAGAAAGTTAAAATTAGTTGTCAGTTATCTAAATAAGTGACATAAAGACAGTAGTAGATGGAGCACCATTGGGACTGAGCAGGATCAAATAACAAGCACAGGAGAAGATAAAGTGAGCAAACAACCAATTGGAGGAGGAGGAGGAGAAAGCAAGCCACCAACAGCAGTGCTGCTTACATTGAAGGGAGAGACTCAACCTATGAAAGTCACAGTAGGGGTTCAAATCTTTAGAACCAAGACACATGTCTCCCCTCCCTTACTGTGGTATAACTGGCAACAGTATGGTGCATGTTTATAAAGGGAAAATAAGATGTGGTAAATGTAAGGAAGAGCATGACTACACAAACTTGATAGAAGGGGATGGAGGTGAAGTGTAACGGCAATCACAATGGTAATCACAGTCCAGTATACAAAGGTTGTCTTGTGGCAAGAAAAGCTAAAGAGCAACAAAAGGTGAATTTTTCATAACGTATCTTATGTGGACACTGATATATATCCAGCAGAGAAGGGAAAGAAAATCAGCAACAGGAAAAGGGGAATTGAAGACACAGCCTCAACCTATTATAACAACACCTCTAAGGAAGGAACAGGTGATGATAAATACAATATTTTTTCTTTTTTCACTGTTAGTTTATGGCAGAAGTAAGATATTGTCCATCACACAGAAAAAATCAGAACCCTCCCCCCCAAAAAAATTATAGCAAGGACAGTGGAAAAAAACTTGTATTTTAGCAATGTATATCAATGGACCATATTTATATGATTCTGAATGAGGTTCATGGTGACATATGGCAAGAATGGGAAGCACAATCTTTGCTAGAAAGTGCTGCCTGATAGCACCTGGTCAAGAATTTAAAAAAATATATCCTGGAAAAGAAAAACTGAAACTGATGTCATATGTATCCAGGAAACATGGCTGGATAAAAAGTTTTGCTTTTAAAATTCTAGAGAATATTGCCTTTAGGCAACACCAAAAACTAGGAAAAGGAGGCATTTGTATTTTCATAAGGGAAAGATTAAACTACACAGGGAGACAGAACAAAGAAGTAATTCTTGAATATCATGCTGCTGAGATTTCAATGCAGAAGAAAAAAAAATTAAGGGTTTAGAATGTCTATAACTCATGAAAGAAATTAAAAAACTCAGTTACAAGAAATAGTAAGGAATGCTAAAAGACCATATATTATATGTAGTGACCTAAATAGTCACCATAAACTGTGGGGCAATAAGACAACCGATTAACAATGGGTTTAAACAATGTCAGCCTAGCTAGATTTAATGCAGCAGATAGTAGTTTTTCTTGCTTAGACCTAGGAATTATAACAGCAGATACTGTGAGCAGATGCAACTGGGAAATGTATAAGGAAGAAAGAATGGGGAGTGATTATTTTGCTATACTTATAACTTTTTAAGGGCAAGGTAAAATTGAAGGTAATAGAAAATTACCCACCAGAAATGTTAAGAAAGCTAATTGGGAACTATTTACAAGTGTACTGAGTTTGTGAATGTTCATTGTGTGACTGATGACAAAAAATTTCAATGACAATGTAATAAAAGGATTGATAGCAGCAGCTACAGTAAATGTACCTAAGATGCTGAAGTATTCTCATATTAAAACTCAATTCCATGGTAGAATCAGGAGTGTACTGTGATGGAAACCTCTCCCCCTCCTGCCCTCAGGCTCTATGAAAGGGACTTGTGGACACAGATATGCGTAACTCAAAGGTGCTTTGGACAAATTATCTCATGTAACCTATCAATCTACATGTCATAATCCGCTGGATCTGTTTATCTTATTTTGGTCTATGTATCATTCTTGTGTGTAAAATTAGACATATGGAGTATGGAATGGTTTATGGTCTTATATGAAAGCCATCAAGGGTGTTTCCAATGCTGGGATGCCTCAATATCTGGGGAATCATATGTAAATAGACTTTTGTCCTTTCCTCTTAGCAGTGGTTAGTGTTAGGAAGTCACATGACCTCCCTAACCGGTAGGGATTGGCCAGGTAACTTCCCATGCAAAAAGAGGAATCTTTAAAACAATAGGAAACTAGCAGGTCTTCGTCTTTGTCTGGCTGGTGCAGCACACCCATGGGAATGAACCAAAGACCCAGGGAAAGGGAGTCCCTGGTTTGAAGGCTTAGCTGGAAAAGGAACAGTTTTAGGGTGAGTTTGTAATAAGGTTGTACTGAGGTTTCAGTGCTAGAATTGCTAAACATTTTCTGTTATTTTAAGTTTGTAATCTACTTTGCTCTGCCTGTTCTCACCCATTACTACTTAAATCCTACTGCTTGTACTTAATAAAATCACTTTTATTTACTATCAAGCCCAGAGTAAATAATTGTTACCTGGGGCAGCAACCAGTATGTACATTCCCCCTTTCATTGTTAAAGAGGGCTTACCTAGACAACTCATTTGGGGTTCTGATCCCATTTGGGGAGTGGTATCCCAAGAGGTTGGGTCCAAAACTCTTGGATCTGAAGAGTTTCAGTGCCTGTACAGTTTCTCTGGGGCGGGTGACAGTGATCTCAGCTCGATGCCTTGGCTGGGGAAGACCAGGGAGCTGGTCCAGCAATACAGAGTGGTGAGAAGCCCCAGAGAGCAGGAAGGTGAGTGGCAGTGGACCTGTCAGCACTCCATGACCCTCCCCCCCCC
The DNA here is from genome assembly GCA_019425775.1 of Rafetus swinhoei. NCBI lineage: Eukaryota > Metazoa > Chordata > Testudines > Trionychidae > Rafetus > Rafetus swinhoei. The sequence goes on from CM033424.1 coordinate 152,492,735, forward strand.
CCCAGGTCTTCTATGCACGTACCCCGTCACATGCAGAATGGCAGTGAAAGGACAAACCTATGAAGTGAAAAGTATCATCAGTAGTAAAGATCTAATGAAGTATGAAAGAAATAAGTCAATATCACAAAATTACAAAAATAAAAATATATTTAAAAAGAGTTGGAGAAAGTACTGCAGGAGATAAAGATACCAAGACTTTAGAAATAAATATGCAAATTAAGAAGAATGAATGAAATTCAGACTAAGAGGAGTCACTACCAATGTCTTACTGGGAATGACTGAAAAATAGACATTCTGGTGAGAAAGCAGAAGTTTTAGCAAAATAAACTTTTCAAGTGGTAAGTAATGATGAAAATTCAAGTGCAATTTTCTGCAAAATTAAATCACAGTTCACTGTGGGGTAAACATGAAGATGTTATACTGAATGAATAACTTTGTATGTGGAAACTTGAGAGGGGTATCGATAGCACCAAGAATACAACTTAGTTAAGATGATAATATGCATCTGGCAAAGTGGTTTTTACTCACAAGTTTATGCCCAAATAAATCTTAGTCTTTAAGGTGACACAGGACTTGTTGGTTTTGCAGATACAGACTAACACAGCTACCCATCTGATATATGTAATATATGTTTAACTATCTCTTTGAAAGCAGTTTGAAGGTTTCTTGGAATTATATAATATTATATAGAAGGAATTCCAATATAAAAACCAGTCAAAAGTGGATAGTTATAGACCTGTTGCCATTATAGCCTTTGTAGATAAAATTATGGAGAGAATGATGAATGAAAGTTTATTGCCTATTTGGGAGAAAATGGTGTTGTAGATAAAGAGCAGAGTGGATTTACAAAAGGAAGATGCACCATTGATCTTGTTGGTAAATTAGAAAAAAATATGAGGCACATAGATTTTTATGATAGCTATCTTTCTAGGCAATAAAAAGATTGATGACATGCTACGGAGGGAAGGTTTGATGCACATAGAAGGTGCACTAGGGATAAGGGTAAGACTATATGGGTGGAGTACAGATTTTTTTGAATAACAGAGCCAAGTTATGCTGAATATAATATACAAAAGGTAATTACAGGGAAATGTTATCAATCAGCCCAACTTTTATTAATATTATGATAAATGATCTCCCAAAACAAATAAGTATCAGGGTAGGAGATCACTCTATTCACCGATCTTTTTGCACTTTGGTTAGGAACTGAAATTCTGAGAAGAGAATCAACAAAACATTACAAGAAACCTCAGAATGGGGAAATGCTTGGGGTTTCAGGTTCTCCCCTGCCAAAAGGACTGATCTTTACAAAACGGAAAGTTTTACAAAGGAATGTAAACTGTATATATATGGAGAACAAATAGATACAGTTACAAGGTTTACATTCCTAGAAGTAATACTTGATACTAAATTACTTTGAAAAGGTCATATAAACTATATTAAATGTACAGGAAAGTTTAACCTGCTTAAAAGTCTTGCTGGGATGACTTTAGGGGCAGAGTTAAGAAAGCAGTGCTGATAACATAAAGAACCTTAATCTGACCATTTACTGACTGAGTGCAAAGCTTTTTGGTCAGCATCAAAATCAGAACTTAAAAAATGCTTCCAACAATATAATAAAATCACCTCAACAAGCACTCTTCTGCTGACAGAGTTCTGCACTTACGCCAGCAAAACTTATGTAGCTTACGAGGGTGATTTTTCGCTGACATAAGTAGTCGTGTAGACATGGCCTTTTGTGAATCTGGGTCCCGGTCCTAAGTGTCAGCCAACATGAGAGGACACTTAATCCTTACTATTTAGCTGTTTGACTAAATTTGAGCTAAACAGAACACAGAGCCAGGACTGGTGGCTGTAAACAACATTTTAAAATTATTGTCCTGATTGTGATTCTATTAAGGAAGTGGTATAGGACTCAAAGGAGCAACTGTCTGGTAAGATAATATGATGACTAATAACCCGTATGTTTACTGACACATTTTTCTTCAAAATGTTCCTTTTGGTCTGAAACTTTCCATGTTTGATCTTAACGCGGAAGTGATTTTTAAGGAAATAAACAATCCATTCAACTGTTTGAGGTCTTAGAGCAGGAAAACAGGTTTTTGTAAGTAGAAAAAAGTTAGTCAAACAGCTGATCTTCAGGCTTCACACACACACAAGACATCTGTGAGTCTGTCTGTCTGAGTCTGTCTCTCTCTGTGTCTCTCTGTCTCTGTCTCTCTCCTTGCACAGGGGCCCAGAAAGTCCGTTGGCTTCCCGGGTGCAAGATAACTTTAACATTGAATGTCCATTTTCAAAAATTGGGTCCTCTGAATCAGGAGGTTCAATATTTTTCACTTCATACTGGGGTAAATCAGAAGTTATGTCACTAAAATGAATGGAATTGCCAGTGTAAAAAAGAGAAACGTGGGATGATTGTGCAATTCGTACTCAGGCCATTAGTGCCACTGTGCCTTCATTTCCTATTGAGCGAACATCAGAAGCTGCAACTTCTGGGTAAATATTGACTTTTTGACTGATTGCTGTGTCCTACACCTCACAGTATGAAAGAAAGAATGAAACCACAGGGATAGCTCTGTTAATAGTATGGATCTTTCAGGAGCAGAATAGAGTTGTGAAACATATGGGTATTTATTTCTCCTTGTAGCTTGATATGCCTCCAGATCTGAGTAAAATCCTGGCCTCATTAAAGTCAATGGAAACATTCCTACTGACATCAGTATGCCAGGATTCCCCCTTATGTTCTTCCCATAAGACCCCATTCTCTTACCAGACTGGCACCATCAAAGAACTTGGGCATCTGCTGATGTCCCATTAAAGTCAACATGTGAGTAGAAAAAGTGCCCTTATAGTTATGCTTATCATCAAGATGTGTAGCATCAGCTGTTGTGCAGCATCAGAGTTGATAATTGTCACTGAATCCTTTTTTGAACAAAACATTTAATGTATTCATGTTGACAAGCATATCTTATCTGTGAGCTTTTGGACTGTTTTCAGTGGGTGCTCTTTTCATTTAGATTTACTCTACAGGTTGAACTTCTCTAGTCTGGCATCCTGGGGACCTGACTGGTGCCAAACCAGAGAATTTGCTGAAGAATGGGAGATCAGTAATGTCTAACAGCATTACCAACTCTTCCACTGCTTACTGGGCTCGTAGAAGACAATTAGGGTAAATTAGAGCTAAACAGAACACTGAGAACCAGGACTGGTGGCTGTAAACAAACTTTACGGGAAAATTGGACGTACTCATGGTAAGTAGATATCTGACTAACTAAAATCATGCTGGACCACAGATATTGCTGGCCATTCAACCTGTGTAACTTTTCATCCTTGGCTTTCATATAAATAAAACCAGTATGCAATGTGGAGATAATTAATTCCAGTATTGCATGAATTCTGTAGTAGAGTAAAGGAAAGAAGGGACTTTCTAAAAATCAGAAAGTGATTTGCTGAAAACACATGGCTTGTAAAAAGTTTTAGCTGCTGGCATTTTGCTTCCAAAAGGGATTAAATTAGTTGGATTTAGGATTACCCATTTTTTGCATCAAATTTTGCTATCAAATTTTATAAAATGGAAAAGTTAAAAGCATAAAGATGCTGCCAGTCTTCAGAAACTCACTCACTTGCTTGTAATTTAAAACTTCTGCCCATAAAGAACCTTCTATAGAAAATATACAGACACCTTAATATTTTTATGCATACAATAAGAAAAGGAACTACAAATTGGTAAGCAGGTCATGCAATACAGGCAGTCCTTGGACTTAAGATACAATTGGTTCCTGAAAACTGTGTTGTAAGTCAAAACAATCCACTACAACGCAGGACTGAGTGGTGTACAGTCAAAACCAATACTGTAAGTCAAAACAGTGTCAATTCAGAAGTGTCGTAAGTGCCGTTCATTGTAAGTTTAACATCACAAAGTTGAGGACTGCCTGTCTAGAAGATTGAACTGGAGCAAATTGTCGGTAAAATGAAATGGTATCATCATCCATGTGACTTTATATTAATTCTCTGGTGCAGGTTTCACCAGTGGAAAAACCTTACTGAAGAAGGCCCCTTAAGTGAAAAACTATCAAGATTTTCTGAACTTCCTTTCCAACAGTTCTGGGTCTACTCATGTTTCTTTAAAAATATTTTAAACAACTTCTTGTTTATAGCAAACACCATCATTAATTGATGTGACTTACCGAGGATATTTGGACTTTTTTACTTGAATCCACAAATTTGAAGCCCTCACTTATTTCTCTGCACAACCCTTCTGTGGAAGTACCCGTATGCACTGAAAATGCTGTGACAGAATGAGCAGCTGTAATTTGCATTCATCTCATGAGTTTGTCTGTAGAGTGCCCTGAAGAGAGACTTTCTGTGACAGTCAGTATGAGCAGATGGAAATAAGAGAGTCCGAGTGATTAAAATGTGTGCTTAAAGAAGACACAAAAATTTACATGGAGTCAGAACAGACTGACTCCATTGTTCTCAGTGAAATTAATGTTGATTATATCGGTGTAAATGTGAACAGAATCTGGCCCTATGGATATTATTACTTTGGCTTAGTGGGAAAAATACAGAAACATGTGTAGCACAGAATACCTGTACAAAGGACACTAAGGTACCTGATGCCTCTTCTGCCAAATAGAAAAGATTTGTAATGTTATATCCAAAGCTTGTGGCTATGCAGACAGTAATGGAGATGGACGAAGTATCAACTATTGGCAAGCTACAAACAATTTACTAAGATGGCATGAACCCTTAAGCATTTCTAGTTATGATATTAGGGTTGTGTTTAGATCTTGAATTTATGAAATGGAGTGGAGCAGTTTGCTTGGGGTCCTGGAAGCATCCCCTCCTGTTGAGTACATAAGCCTATGCCATTGCCTAGTCAAACATTGGAACTACCCTCAATATATGCTGTCAATCTCATTGGTGGTTTCATCTCTAAAGGTGAGAAAATAGTTAATCCTCCGATAGAACAAGATTTGCTTTACATGTAGACTTCTCAAAATTTCATAGGCTAGACAACATCTTTCCTTCCATTTATGATAAAGCAGATCGTGGCTCCTCCAAGTTGCAATTATAGATATCCCCCATCAGTTACATCAGTTGCTACATGGAATAGTATTAGGAGAGAGTCTTGCTGTCTTTTAAGGAGGGGAGACAGCCAGCACAATGTAACCAGCCAGCTCTGAGGACCACCATCAATTGGCCAATTTACCAGAGTCTGAGCACTGTCCCCTTCTGAACCACACTCATCTGGAGAGACTCTCTTGGGAGTAGGAAAAAGAACACTGAAAGAATACTTCTGGTATTGAATTGTGCCTTCTGAATTTAAATAAGATAAGCATTACATAAACCAACTGGCTTCATAAGTGATATACAATCTTCTTAAAGGGTTTATATCCTGAAGTAGCAAGGTCTCAGACCTTTCCATACATCAGGCCTACAGGCATACAACTCGGAAAGCGGCAAGGGCCATATTACTCCAAAGAAAACAGCTGAGGGCCGCAAGTAGGGATGCTCTCCCAAAAAATACCGAACACGCAGGCTAAAAATTTTTGTCGAGCAAAAAAAAAAAAAACCATGCGTGTCTCCACTTGGCCCCCTGGCATTTGTCTCTCCTGCACCCTGTCCCTTGGTGCCTTCCCCTTTCTCCTGACCTGCCCCCCTCCCCTCAGCACAAGCCCCTTCCCCTCCCCTACCTGGCTTCTGCCTTCCAGGTTGCGGGGCTGCCAGAGCCTTTTTTAATCCAGCGGTCGCCGGCCGTGACATCACACCAGCGTCCTGGCATCTGCCAGCGTCCCGCTCTCTGGCTCGTGCCCCACCTCCTCGCGCCGGAGCTGCATGCAGGCAGCCCGGCAGTGAGAATCGCCGCACTTCCCTCTCCCTAGCGGCGCTCCACTCCTCTGCCCGGCTGGCGGATCGGATGGGGCCACGCCTCCCATAGTCAGCATGGGCCGCACAGTGAGCCCCTGCGGGCCGCATGCGGCCCTCGGGCCATATGTTGTGCAGGCCTGCCATACATGTAAAAGGCTGCTGATTCAGCAAAGAATAATCTCTCTAGTGCCCCTCCCAGACCATTGCAAATATTGTTTATAAAAGTTAACTCTCCTAAGGCTACGAAGTCACAAGACTTATCAGAACCTTGGAAGGTGAAATTTCTCTAATTCAGGGTATGGCTACACTGGGGGGGGGGAGTCGGAAAATGAGGTGTACAGGGGGCTTCCGAAAGGGTTTTTTTTCCAACATTTGGCCCTGTGTAGACAGGCCAAATATCAGAAAATCCTCTTCCGTGGAAAAAAATGGAAGAAGATATGCAAATGTGAGAGCAATTTGCATACCTTCTTTGAAAAAAAACCCCCACAGTGTAGCTGTACCCTCAGCTGCATTTTGCTTTACTTTGGAGAACAAAATCGTAAGATGTTTTGGAAGTGGCTGTACCTCATCAGACAAAGAGCAGTGTTGTGAGAGAACTATAATAGCTTGACAACTATTCAGAGTTATTTTAGGTTGGACTACCACTTTTTCAACTGTGACAATTTTTTTGCTCAGTTGTGACAAAAAGAACCACTGCTTCTATAGTGTTTGAATGTGTTTGAAAATGCTTGAAGCTTTTCTAGAAAATAATTTTAGACTATGCTGCTAACACTCTTCAGCCCCAAACAAAAGCAAAAAAAAATTAGATAACATTTCCTCAAAGGCGTATTTAAAGAGTTTGGTATACACCATTTTTCTCTATCATCTCTGTAACTGAGTAGTGTGTCCTAGTGTCAAAATACTCTAATAAAGTATTAACTACTTCCTGACCAATGGAATCAGCTTGCTTTTTAATAGTGTGCAGGGAAAGAAATGCCTATTCAGTTTGTGTTAAAATCACTATTTTATTAGTTTTGATGAGGCAATAGCAGCATCACTTATGGGATTAAATTATAGGTCTTTGATAAACTATTAAATGTATGCTGTAATTTCTCCATTGTGTTCTCATCAACCCTGAATCTGAATCCAAGAAGAAAATATTCCCCATCTGTGATACGCACTTTGCCAGGTCCTGCCCCTTGCTAGCCTCTAACATTTCATGAAGAAAAGGAGCATGATCATATAACCCGTCCATTTACATCTTCTGGATTTGTAACACATGGTTTTGTAACTCCAGCATATTATATATATATATATCTGTCACTGGAGCTTGACCTCAGGTTGACTTTCAAGTTAATAGTTTTTTTAATACCTAAAGCAGCCAAATCAAAGTAGGATTAAAACATAAAAGGAGACAAGCACGTGTAACCTAGAGAGAACTCCAAATACACTGCCTCAAACACCCAGGTTATAAAAACATATTAAGCACAGAGGTATTTTTCTAATTCTTAAATCTGCCTTAGGATATATTTTCCCAAAAATGCTCATTTCCTAGCCACACTTCCAACTAATCTTCAAAAATGTCATGCCTTGGCCAGTAGAGGTACAAAACTATCCCTCTTCTGTTCTCAATGAATACAACTTTAGAATAAATAAAGCAGATTGCAAGTCCACAAGCAACAGCATTTTAAATCTAAATCTGCCTCTTTATAAAGGCTTCCATAAGCACCAACACCAGAATAATTTTAGAAACACCCTTACATATAATAAATGTATAAATCTAGATTTTAATAGCACCCACTGCCTATGCAAGGAAAGGGGAGGAAAGTGCATGCACAGATGCATGTGTACACAAAGAGAACACTGTTAATGAAAGGAGGAGACCATGGGAAGAGATTGGGGTGCATCTGATGATAAGGCCATTTCTAGACTACCACTTATATTGGCAACATTTATGTTGCTTAGGGGTGTAAAATACATACCCTCTGAGCAAAATAAGTTTTGCCAGCATAAGTGGCAGTGCACACAGCACTGTGTCAGCTGGAGGACTTCTCCTGCCAACATACCTAATGCTGCTCATTGTGGGTGATTAAATTATGCCAATGGAAGAGCACTCTTCTGTCAGCATAGCATGGCTGTATGAGAGATCTTACAGCAGCACACGCTGCATCTGTAAAGCTGTGCCGCCGTAAGGTCTCTAGTGTCGACAGCCTAAGATAGGAAAGAACATCTTTGAACATCAGTGTCGTGAGGGTGGCTTTAAAGTAGTTTCAAAGAAGGCTGTTTCCCTTGGTTTAGGTGATTTATTCCTCATTATTATTAAGTATAGTTAGCCCCTCCCCCAGATAATATTATGATGGCTCCATATCCACTTATACACCAAAGCTCCCTATACAATCTTTTAAAGACAGACCTATAGAAGAACTAGTGAAGTCTTCACATAAGAAACATCCTATGGCATCATCTATTGGGCCTTCTTTGTAGTGTCTGGGGTCTGCTAGGAATGAGAGAAGTTGAAGCTCATTTAATTCAATTTGTTGCTATTAGCTAAGCAGCTGTTAAATCTCAGTACAAGGTTGAACCTCTACAGTCCGGCATCCTCAGGACCTGACCGGTGCCGAACCAGAGAATATGCCAAACCATGGGAGGTCAATATTGTCTAGCAGCGTTATCAATACTTCCACTGCTTACTGGGCTCTTTGAAGGGGCAAATTAGAGCTAAATAACATCACAAAACACTGATAGTTGGTGTCTGTAAACAAACTTAATGGGAGGACAGGAAACTTGGCTACACTCATGATAAATGGACATCTCAGCTAACTAAAATCATGCTGCACCACGGACCAGAGAGTGCCAGACTAGAGAGTTTCAACCTGTATTACATTGCTTATCTAGACAGATTTCTTGGATCCTGGTGAGGTTTCACATGATATTGCAGGATGTGACTAATGAAGTTTGGAAAAAAAGTAAAAAAAAAATTCAAAACAGTTAAGTCAAACAGAATTAGGGATATGAAAAATGAAAGGAGCATGTTGTCAAAACTATTTTTATGACTGAGTTTCAGCAGTTGGAAAATTACAGTGTTGGTGCTTATATAATATATACACAAAAAGAAGCATAATATGGGTTTATTTTTAAAAATTACGTAAATTAAAGCAGCTTCACGTGTCATCGGTGAGACTGTGTGCCCCTGTAATAAAGATCACATACTGAAAAGACTATTATACAAACTGTAATTAATTCCAGACATGGCTGTCATCAATGCATTCGATTTTTGAAAGAAGAAAAATAGATTTTAGACAAAAGGAAATATAAAAAAGACCAGAGATAGAGAGAAGGGTCTGAGTCAAAACTCTTCAAGCAAACAGTCAGACAGCAGCAGAGGAGCAGAGTGATTCAAAAAGAAATTCAAAGTGAAAAAGCTGAAGGAAAGGAAGGCATGAGAAAAGCAGTGTCTGTAGATAAAGACTATTGCCTTAGACAAAGAACTGCTTCCTTTGGATATTAAATTGCAAGTTTTTCCACTTCTGTTAGGCTTCCTGATTATAGTATCTCTAACCAATGTGGTGAATAGCAAAAGGATGAGACGGATGGAGATGAAAAATTCTGTTTGAGGCATAATTTTTTGTTTATTTAAAAAGGTTTTTTGGATACCTGTGACATTGCTTGGCTCCTGGAAATTGCCACTGAGATTAAGTCACTCTGTGGGAATAGGAATTAATCTCATCAGTAACCTGTCAACTCAAGCATAACCAATATAGGAATTAGTTAGAGGTCTTTCATGTTAATTGAAATCCATTACTACTACTTAATACATCACAGCATACACAACCACTCAGGTCTTTCTTTGCCTAATAAGGAAAAGTGTTGTTATTAATCATTTTATATGGCACTGTAAATATAGACGACACTTGACAAACTACAGACTAGATTCTGGCTTGGTTGCCAGTGATATGGTCAGAGGAGGCATGGAGCAGTAGTCATTAAGTGGAGATTCTAAGGGTCAGTCTGCCTGCCTAAAGAAGAGCTCTGTGTCTCCCACCAACAGAAATTGTTCCAACAAAAGGTACTGCCTCGCCCACCTTGAAGCAGACACAAGACAGAATAGCTCAGGAGTGTTGGGGCAACGCACTCAGCAATATTACTCTAATAGAAGTCTTTGAGGATAGTAGCATGTGCCCCCCATAGTGCATGCTGTGCTGCACCATCTGGCAGTAGGGCGATAGGACTCACTCACCGTGACCCATGTTGGCTAAGCAGAGGTGCTGTGGATATTAGACTGCCACACAGGCCTGGTACATCAGGAAACTCTGTGTGTGAAGTCAGACTGACTCTTGTCAAGGCACACCTAGTCTCCCACCAAGTTCATTTTGGCCAAAGCAGGCCAAATTTAGACCACAGAACAAGATACATTCCCTATCCCACAAGTATTAAGAACGGTGTTAATGATGATATTGAGCAGCTATATAACTCTTTGGGTATGTCTAGACTACATGGCTCTGTCGACAGAGCCATGTAAACTAGTTTACCCGACATAGTCAATGAAGCGGGGACTTAAATAGTCCCCGCTTCATTAAAATAAAAATGGCCGCCGCGCTGTGCCGACAATCAGCTGATCCGGCACAGCGCGGATTGGTTGACAAGGGAAGCCTTTGTCGACCGCTCCTGTAAACCTCGTTTCACGAGGCATAAGGGAGCGGTCGACAAAGGTTTCCCTTGTTGACCGATCTGCGTCTAGACTCCCGCGCTGTGCCAGATCAGCTGATTGTCGGCACAGCGCGGCGGCCATTTTTATTTTAATTAATTGACTAAGTCGGGTAAGCTAGTTTACATGGCTCCGTTGATGGAGCCATGTAGTCTAGATATACCCTTTGTGACTTCAAAGATGAGTTGTGCAGGTAAAAGCCTCCATCAGAATATGGAGCCGAGAGATGCTGTAGTGGGGTGGTCGCCCTGCTCCAGGTGAGATAAGGGCTAAACCCAGCCCTGGCAGAGGGCTTGGACTGAGGTGCAATCAGCTGAGGCAGGTAGCAGCCAGTTAGGGCACAACTGGCACAGTATAAATAGGAGAACTCGCACTTTTGCTCCAGCTGTGGAGCAGGAGGGACCTGGTTGCTGGTAGGTTAGAGAGAGCAGTGCTGAGGAAAGGCAGGCAGAGCTGGGGAGCTCTGGCCTGACCTAACTCACCTATTTGAAATGGGGGCCTAAGCGGTACTAGAGCTGCAGGGAGGCAGTCAGGGCAACTGAAGGTAGCAGGTCTAGCCCCTTGCCAATGATGAGTGGCCATTTCAGACTGCAGTTTGCCCTTGAGGCAGGGGCTAAATGACAACTGGCAGTGGTCACTGAGGCAAGGTGGGCATAGGGAACTGAGGTTGCCTGGGAAAGGAGGACCCCAGAGTGCGAGGGCACTGCTGTGGGGCAGTACCATGGAGAAAGGAGCACTGTGGGCTGGACAGGACACAAAGCCTGACAAGGAGCAGAAGAAGACAGGTAATTGAGAGCAAGTCACTGGCCAACCAGGGGTGTTCCAGGGCTGAACGAGCTAATTCCTGGACAGAGCAGCAGGAGTTGTGCCAGCGAGTGCTCGAACCCTTACAGATGCTTTTAACTTTTAGAGGGTAAGAGAATTTTTGTAAATGAAAAAAAAATGAAGAAATAATGCTCCTAAGAAACAGAAAAGGGAGAACTGTTTCTCTGCAATTGAACCCAAACTTGCTGTTATTACTCAGGACCAAACTTTGCTCTCAGATATGCTCACAGAAGGTAGCAGATTACCTGGACATAACTGGGATCAGAAATTGGAATTGCTGTGTAGATGCTCGGAAATGTTATTTCGAAATCATGACCATTATTTCAAAATAACGAGGCTGTGTAGACACACACTCAGTGATTACACCAGGGATGAATCTGGATCAAGTGTGATTTCAGTGGAGCTGTACGACTAATTCTCCAGGGGAATCCTGTGATAAAAGCATCCTACAGATGTAAAGAAGAATAATCCTAGGGCCCAGGGATTGTGTGTGTGTACTCACTGAATAAAACATTGATAGTCTGATTCTACAGAAATTTAATACAGTTCTTTCTAGAAATTACTTCAGAAGATATAGATTTTTGTGTAAGTCTTTATTCAATAGTTTTCTTTTTAGCCATAGAATTCTGTAGCTGGTATATGGTATTCAATTTATTTTTATGGCACTTTCTCACAAGAGTTAGCAGATGTAAGGACTAAGATTTGTCCCTAGATGAACTTACAGTTATGAATACAGGATCCTGAACACATTTTAGAGGAAGATGTCCCTTGTGTTCTAAGAACGCAACAAGGAGAGCAAAATTCCACACATCATAAGTATGTGAGGAGAGAGAGTAAATCTGCATTGGTTGCCTGTAGACCATATGGTAATGTGGAAATTGATGGAACTGTAAACGAACTGGAGAATGTAGTTACTATCCATTAGCATTTGATTTGTATATCTCTAAATAAGAACAGTACTTTACAAAAGATCTAAACTAATTACCATACACTGAACATTGAAAAACAGATGTTATTTACAAAAGGTGATAGGAACTTATGGATAATAGTTTTGAACAGAAAAAAATATTAAGAAAAGAGACCAGTAGCAAGCAATCTGATCTAGGATTGGTTTTGAAGGGCTGATGGGGAGGGGATGTTGTTGTTTTTTCTCTACTAAATGTAGAGGGGAATGCTAGATTCCCCCCCCCCCCCCCCCCCGCCCCGCAATGCTGTCAAAGCTGAAGTCCCTTATAAAAGGGCAGAGATTTAAAGTAATGTATAAATAAATTGTTGTCATAGCTAGAAGGAAAGAAGACAATGAAAACAAGAAAGAAAAAACAATCAGTCTCTCTGGGTGGTTTGATTTATTCTAGATATGGATTTAAACCTCAGCTGGGATAAATTCATCTTTCAGCAAGACAGACCCATGAAGCCACACAGAAGTGAGAGGGCAGAATTTAGCCCCCAGTTTTTAATGTCATGAATGTGTTTCTGTAACATTTTAATGAGGTATTTTAAGATTGAGAGTAAATACTTTATCTGACAGTACTGGTGGGAAAATAGCAAACCATCTGCACTATGACCTTCATTCAGGACTTTGTAATCATTGGCTGCTTTGGTTTGCAGTTATTGTGCTTGGCTGAGACTGTTTTATTTGAATTTGTTTTTTTTAAAGGAAGATGTAACTAGAATCAATGAATCCTGATCTCTGCCATGTAATAAGAGTTAAACATAATCCTGGTCCCTGATACATGACTGAGGCCAAAATTATAAGACCGTTTTAGTATTTTATCTTTATTGCAGACTATGATTGTCTGTCAAACTAATCCATAGAAGTAGCTCCTTCCACCCACACACAGTCCCACTGACTTCTGGGGGAAACCATATGGATTTGCTTGTAGAATTGAGGTGTGGCAGACTGACAATATCTAGTAATATCCTGAATTAACTTAATTGAATTAAGTTATACTTTGCTGAATTGTTGACTATCTTTCATTATATTAAAAATATTAATGTTTATGGGCTCTTGTGAGATTGTGTGGCACTTCTTTAGCAGGAAAACAAGATTAATGCAATCTCTGGAAGGTATTAAGAAATGAAAAGGGCTTTTTAGAACAATACATGTGAAGTAGATTTCCTAGGAAGTGCTTAGAAGTGTGGGAAGTGGTAATTCTCCCCTCTGAAGTCAACTTTACGAGGCTAGATTCTGGGAAGAGAGATCCTTGTGTACTAATTACTTCTGGAAACTTGAGATCAAAGACCTGAAACTCATGCAACCTGTGGAATTCATGTTGTGAAGGCCAAAAGCATAATTCATGGAGGATAAGTCCATTGATGGCTTCTGGCCAAAGTGATCAGGGATTCATCCTGTCTCCTGGGTATCCCTAAACCTCCAACGGGCAAAAGCTGGGACTGAACAACAGTCTGATCAGATTGACCACTCGATCATTGCCATGTTCTTTTCATTCCCGCTAAAGCATTTGGACATTGAACAGAGATACGATGATGAACTAGATAGAGCATTGGTCTTTCCCAATGTGACTATTTTTATGTTCTTACAGTCTAATGACTCTGTGAAGAGGTGGACATACCCCGCACTAGAACAGGAGGGGTGAAGCGCCTGTGGACAGAGGAAGTCCTGCCCCTTCAGCCAAACTGGGCATGCTCCAAATGCTGGGGCAGTATAAAAGGCCAGAGAACAGCTCAGTCAGAGCTGACCAGTGAAGGGGAAGGCTCTCTTGACAGAGCTCCAGTTCTGCTACAGCCCACACCGCAGATAGACGGAATTGAAGTCCCAAGAGACTGCCACTGCCCAGCCCCAGCAGAGACCCAGAGATAAACTACTGCCGGGGTGCCGGGAGACCCGATTGCTACATGGGACGATGCCCCCACAGGACAAGTAGGAAGCGACCCAGGGAGGAGTGCCTCTCCCACCCAGGTTCTTTCAGTATGTTGCAGCCGGGTTCCCTGCCAAGAAGGAGCAGTAGGCCATCCCACCATTCACAGGGCCCTGGGTTGGGACCTGGTGTAGCAGGGTGAGACTAGGGGGGGAGAGGGGAGAAGGTAGGGCTAACCTCAGTCTCACTGGCATTGGCTATTAGGCCATAGTACCCTGAAGCCAGGGAGGCTTAGTGACTGTGGCTGTTAAGCCCTACTGCCCTGAAGTAAGGGTGCTTGCTGACTCTGGCTATTAGGCCTTACTACCCAGAAGCTGGGAAGGCTTATTGACTTTGGCCCATGGGCCATTTTTCCCTGTGGGCAGGCCTACTTATGGACTTAGTGTTGTGCAGGAATCAAAAGGTGTAAGGACTAGGGGGACAATCACCGAGTCGGCTAAGTCAGGAGTTTTGAGCCTTGCCCTCTCCTCCATGCAACTCCTAGAGTAAACACAAATGAGAAGCAAGTAGCTTCAAGCTACTATGATAGCTCCCACATAAGTTTTCATGGAGCATTTACACACAATAAGATTGGGAATAGAACTATAAGGATAAGATTATAAGGACAGGGCCGGACTAAGGGGTGGGCTAGCCGGGCAGCTGCCCAGGGTGCCAACCTACGGGGGGCGCCCGGCTCCCGGCAGGCTGCAGCGGCTGCCCGGGGTGGGGGCTGTGTTAACCCCCGCAGGACCGGCCAGCAGCGCCCTTCCCCCTGCGGCCGCAGGGCCCTGCACAACCAGGCGCAGCCCGCCCCGAGCAGCCCCGGGCTGCGCGCCATCGGCGGTGGCCGGGCCGACTGGGCAGTGCATGCATCGTGAGCCCGGAGGTGGGGCCGCGCGTCCCGGGGATGGGCCCGTGCATGCGCCATGTGCCCAGAGGTGGGGCTGTGTGCCCCGGGGGCGGGGCCACGCGCCTGGGGTCCGGGGCGCCAAAATGGCTCGGGCCGGCCCTGTATAAGGATTCTCTGCTTGACAGCCAAGCAAGCATTCTGGAAACTGAAGTAAAAGACATAGGATTCACAAACTAGCAGAAACAACATTGCTCCTACTGAGAATCAAAATGCTTTCAGAACTGTGCAGTATATCCCTAACTTTGGCCCCACTGTACATGCTAATAATACATGTATCATAATAATTTTACATGCCCAAGTTTTACTAATGTATGTAAAATCCTGGACCCAATGGACCTAGCAGAAATTAGATTTCTGCCCCTTCCATAAAATATAGGGGTTGAGCCTATATGATTGAAGTCAATTTGGAGTTTTCCATGGACTGATACAGAAGCGGGATTGGACCTCTAATTTACAACCTAAACTGATTGGACCTAATGGGAGCAACATAACTGTACATATGTAATGAAGATCACAAGCCAATCAGTATTGCTCCTATAATTAAGATCCTGATTTCTATTTGTTAGGGAAGTCTTGCCTTTCACCTGGCTGCAACCTACACTACTAAGCTTGGTCAAAATGTCTCATTTGTTTAATACCATTATTGGAAATCGTAGCAGGGAAGTTTTGATTCATGTCTCTAGAGCTTAGTTTGTAATTAGCAATACTTAGATAATATGCCACAAATCCTTCCAATAGACCTACAGGGCCGGGTCTGGTTGAAAGTAATGAATTGATAGAAGGCTGTTTCCCTCTGCACAAGTGCTTTTACAAGCTGAGTGTGCTGTAAAAGTGCCGTTAATGTGACAAAATTGTTTACTCGCTCATTAAGGAGCCGTGTGCAAAGTATTACAAGGAATATTCTACAAATGAATGTAGTGGCACATTGCTGGGTGTGTGCCTTTAGGGCTTGTGAAAAGTGCTGGCATGTAGCCTGAAATTGTCTGTATCACAGGCAGAAGCTCTGCAAGCTTCCCCATGCTTACCTGCCAGGGAGTCGCTAAACGAACCATCAGACACCACCTTTGGACAGGGAGCAGGAGGGGGTAATTCAGGTTCCAGACCTTTTTAATCCTTGACCACGATGCTGATGCTGCCAGCAAGGAAGCCGGTTAGTCCCCAGTGGAATGGTGTTTATTGTGGCAATGGCCCATGTTCAATTGTCTGGTTCCTTTTTTTAACTCAGGAGAATCATGCATGTGCAAAGGCTGTAGACGCAATGTATAGAATGTATTATTTTAAAATTCACATCCACTCAAAACTGAGCTTTCCAGGTGTGTTGGTCATATTTCAAAACAGCTTTTGAACCAGGATGGCTTGGCTTTTCTAAGATCCAAAGTCCTTGTACCATGCGTGCATCCCTCACTTCAGTCAATGGGAACTGTGTGTGCTCAGCACCCCTGAAAAAGTCAAGCCCTCTTTGTCTAGGGAGCTGAAGGGAAGAATTGGACGTTGATGTTTGGCATTTGGGGGTGGAAGGATTTGTGTTGATATCATGCCTGACACCACTGCTGGTCAGTTTTCTTTCATTTAAAAGAAGAATGTATTGTGAGTTTAGCCTTGGCTATGCATCTCTTTGTCCTCAATATGGATGGCATCTCTTTCTCCCCAATATCTTGCTTAAATATTCTAGAATATTTCATATTGCTTTGCTCTGAGGGTATATGTTTTCAAAATCTGTTGCTACCATTGTTTCAAATGAAACATTTTGCCTTTATAACTCCTCTAGCATTTTGTAAGAAAAAGATAGGATACAATGGAACAATCCATTTCTTTTGGTACCCAAATCTCATATTCAGCGCAGGGTATGCAGAATAAGCAGGGAATGCCCTACCTGTGCACTATTCTATTAGGAGGTAACATTTTTTCCTTAGTGCCACATGTAATCTGTTGATTCTGGATGCTAGCAGCAATACTTTTCATCTGTGACTCCAGAAAAACGGATCCAGAAAAACTAAGGCCTTGTCTACACTGAGAGATAAGGTCAAATTTATTAAGGTCTATTTTTAGCATCAGATTTTGTAAAAGTCCAAGGTGCATATCCCCACTATACACAAGAGCTTGACACAGTGCGTCCCCAGGAGGGTGGCTACCATCTAATTTGATAATGATGCACTGCAGGTAGCTATCCCACAGTTCCTGCTGCCCCTTTGCATTCTGGGCTATGCTCCCAGTGCCTATGAGGCCCAAAACAGTGGAGAGTGTGTCTCTGGGTACATGTCATCAGCATCCAATAATACACTTATCTCCTCCCTCTCCATCCTTCTTGAAGGCAATGGCAAACAGTCTTTTAGCGCCCTTTTTTCCTTGGTTATCCATGCAGACGCCATAGCAGGGCAAGCATGGAACCCATTCAGCAGCAAAGTTCTATGGCAATCCTAGCAACCATCTTGTGCCTTACACTGCAGTATGTCCAGAGCCTAGCCAGGGCCCACTGGAATGAGGAAGAATCTGAGGAGGCCATGAACAGACTCTTGTGTGAAGCCCTTGAGATAAGCTATTGGCAGATGCTGGCAGTATTCGATCCTATTGACACAGTGGAACGCTGGTTCTGGTGCCAGTGAGACAAGCACAGACCATGCATAGTTATGTAGCTATGGGCCAACAAGCATTGGCTGGAAAACTTTCGCATGAGTATGGCCACTTTCATGGAAGTTTGCAAATTGCTCTCCCGCCCGAAGCACAAGAAAACCAGAATGAGATCCACTCTGACAGTTGAGAAGTAAGTGGCAGTATTTTCCTCCACTCACTTAATCACACCCTGTCCAAGAGGGCAGATCGCATTTGCTCATTGAACATGTCATCCTTAGTATGTTTTCACCTTCAGTTGCATGATAGCCGCACAGCTAGAGGAGCGGGACTTGGGGGGAGTGTGCAGCCAACTCACTATTGCACCCACTGTAATGAAAAGTGAAGGGCAGAACCTAATCTCTTAGTATAAAGGGACATCTGTTCATGACAGTAGGCATGCGTGATGCTATTAGGTGCCCAGTATGCGGCAGGTGCACTGCAGAGATCTGAGAGCAGCTAGACTCACTCAGTTTGCTGGCAGGCATAGCAAAGTCCGGTTTTAAAAGTATATGACACAATGCTTGCAAACAGCAGCTCCTGCAGCTAGGCAAGTATCTGTGTTTGCAAAGGGGATTGTCTCTGAAGTTATAAAAAGGTCCTGGCTGCCAGTGAGATCGGATGCTCTGCTTCCATGCTGACCATTCTCCTCCTCCCCATCCACATTGTCCTCCATGCTGCTGTTCGAGGCTCCCAGAGGAGTCTCTTGGGAAGAATCTACAAACTGGCTTGGGAAACTGGTAGGCCTCTCCCCCAAGAATCCCATGCAGCTGCTCACAGAAGTGGCATGTTTGTGGCAATGACCCATGCCATTTGTTCGCCACCTTTGTCTTCTGGCACCCCTGCCTGAGCTCCTTTATTTTCATGCGGCACTGCTGGGTGTCCCTGGCATATCCTTTGTCCACCTTACCCTGTGCGATCTTGGCATGGAGATCAGTGTTTCTTTTGCTGCTTTGTAGTTCTACCTGAACTGATTCCTCTCCCCACACAGCAGTGATGTCCAGGGTTTCCTGCACACTCCATGCTGGAGCTTGTTTGTAACCTTGGGCATCCATGGTCAGGTGTGTTACTGAGGTGAGCTGCCTGCTCTGAGGTCTGCTTGCCATGCTGGCCACATAGGAAATGAAATTCATATTTTCCTGGGGCTTTTCCTGTGAACCTGGAGAGCAGCAAAGTTGAAAGTCTTGACCTGAACAGTCACAGGGAGCACTGTGTGCCACCTCTGGGAGGCCAAGAATGTTGACTTCCACAGCGCTGCCTCTGCACTACCCAAAAGTCGACCCTGAAACGTCTATTACTCCTTGTGAAAAGCAGGAATTCCAAAATTGACTTTAATGGCCCTTAAAGTCGATGAAATGAGCTTGGTATTGTGGACACGTTGTTTAGAAAATCGTCCTAAAGTGGTTACGTTTGACCTAAACGTCTAGTGTAAGAAACCAGCTGAGTCCAGATCTATGAGGGAATCTGCCTAGGCCCATGGGCGGTGGATGGGTGAACTGGCAGTTGGGGAAGGCTAGCCCACTCCCCAGCTCCTACCCTCTTTCGTTCATGGCCCCATACTTCCCTCTTCCCTTCTGCCCCTTTCCCTGCTGGAGCCTAAAGCCCTGCGGCTACTGCTTCTGTCCTGCCTGCCCCAGGCCAGTGCCCCCATCCCCAGCCCAGGAGAATGGGGCCTGCAGTGTCCCTTACCCCATGATACCCACCGCCCATGCTTAGGCCTTATTGGGTGGAGTAACAACAGTGCTTAGTCTCCCTGTGGACTGCTAGAGTTCCACTTGCAATTATAGAAGCCTCACTTTGGGAGCTCTGAGAGAGAGATTCCAGAAGGGGGAGTTGTCAAGACAGCCATGCCCCCAACTCATTTTGCTTTGCAGGGGCTTTGTCTCGAGGCATTCCCCAGAGGCATTTTTTCCCTAGCAGAGTGAGAGACACATGGCATTTTGGGTAAGTTTTAAGAACATTCTAATCTTCATTTTAATTGACTTTTTGTGTGAAGCATATACTTCAGCACAGAAGAGTTGGGAACTTAGGATAGCATCCTTTCCCCTTTGCTACAAGTATGACAAATTAGTGCTCAGATGCCTCGGTCTGCTCACCTTAGGCTATGCTCTTTGTGGGCAGCATTAACATCCAGTCTAGATGTTTGACCTTTTTAAAATCAATTCTACATTTAATTACACATTGGCACTGGAAACATGCTGCTCCTCGAGATTGAAAAGCCTTCCTAGCCACTGATCCCAAAATAACTCACAAAAAGTCTTATCTGATATGGTTCAGAATGTTCCACCTTCAAGGTGACGAGGGAAAGTGTCTCATTCACTAGACAATAGACCCATTCCAGTTTGGTAACTAACTCTGAAAGAGACCTGAGAATCACATTAAAAATCTCACCTCTCCTTTAATTCAGTGCTACCCACTTCTGCACTGTGCAAACCAGAAACATGTTTGCAGAGGAAAGTCACATGGATTTGGGACAGGTATCTTTCATCAACCCAAATTATTCTATTGCCTCTGGTTCCCTCTATATGACCGCAGTATCCTGCAGTCCAGAGTATAATAATCTGGTGCAAGGGAGAAAGATTTGCCCTTTAATACCCACACACACAGCTAATGGATGAATAGGAGACATCTTTCTCTGTTTCCCACTCACTCCTGGGTGTAAAACCGTTATGCTTACACTATGTTGGGCTAGAAGGACAGAATGCCACACAGTGGGTCCATAGATCAATATTCTATGAATGCTTCTTCCATATTTCCACAAAAGGGAACCAGGAGCAGACAAACTGAGGAAGAAGTAGTGTCATTTGATCCCAGACGTTTCCTTCCATGATAAGTAGCCAGAGAGGTAATTACAGCATATCCACCACAGAGTGGCCTAGAGGGAGTATTACTCTCTAGACCCCATCTGCTAGCTACCTCAGCACAAAGTACTTCTGCACCAAGCTGACAGCCATACTTCTCTAGGGAGGGAGGATTTGCCCCTAAGTTTGTCAAACAGACATTGTGCACATCTAGGTCATTATCATTTTTAACATTAAGACGGAAGGAGACAAAGCTCCAATGAGCAAGTTATCAGCAAGGCAAAAACCAATTTGGCAAGTATCACTTGGAATTAGTGAGAGCTCTGTGACATGCTTAAACTGGACAAGTGCAGAATATTTTAAGACACTAATATCTAACAAGAAAGCACATTACCTCTAAATACTCATTTTGTAATGATTCCAATCTAGTACCATGACAACATAATGACAGCAAAAGTGATTAACTTTTCATTGTTTAGCAAATAAACACATTGTCCTCTGACTCAAGTTAAAGGAATAATGCTGGTAGGAGGTGAATAGATGGATTTATTGAATTGTAGGTTGTTTGAAAAATGCATACATGTGCTAGTGAAATCAAATAAAGATTTAAAAAAAATAAGAATATGATTCTCCACTGTATGATTTTCTCTTCTGCAGTCAGTTTGGATAAAGCTGATGGATAATGCTCTCATTCTGATTTGCTAGCATTTTTGCATCTTCTTTGTTGTCATGTAAATCAGTCCCTTCAGAAGGAGGATTGTTTTTCAGTGATTCTCAAGTTCCATTTGTTTACTTTAGTCTGTATAGGAGAAGAAAGTGGAACGTTCTCTCTTGTTCCCTTGGAGACTAGGTGGCAATTACCCAAAATAGACATTGTTCCTTGTGTCTTGAACATGGATGTTCCATCAACACACAGAGACTGTGGCTGTTAAGAGGATATAAGGGAAAATATTGCAAACATCCTAAGCCAGATTTCTGGCCACTTCTAGCTGTTGTATTCTACTCAACTAAATGTAATTAGGATATTGCAGAAATAGAAATGGTCCTGGGAAATTAAACTTGAAATTATTAGTTACTATATGGGTCTGGGCAGAAGCATAAATATACAAATACTTTTAACATTGTTTTGTTCCTGGTTAGAGTAAACCATGAAATCTGTGTAGTCAGGAAATAGGAAAACCAGAAGTGCAAAAATATTTGAACAAACTATTGAGTTACAAGGGTGCATACTGGATCCTGCGATAGCCAGAGAGCTATGTGACACATTTCGGGTATGCATAACATTAAATATGTGAAAATTAATATGAACACTAACACAAAACTGTCTTCTTTGCATTTGAGCAGGACAACGTTGTTTGTGTTTGGTGCTGGGCGAGGTTTATTTTTGACAAAACCGATATCTTAACCATACCCTTTTTATTCTGGTAGGGATAGGGGGAATAAATTGAAATGTATTATTATGCTGTTGCTGTGTCCAAGTGTGCTAGGAGAATCACACTGGATATATGATCCCTGCCCTGAAAAACTTACAAACTAAGGCCCTCATCCTGTATATGGATTGTGCAAATACAAGGGTTTTTACATACTGATTTCTATGGGGAACCATGGCTTAATTTCAAACATAACAATGAGGGGGGTAACAAGTAAAGAGGAGGTAAAGAAAGAAGGATGAGCACAAAATCAAAGCCTTTCTAAGCAATCAAGCCCCTGCTACATCAAAGACCAAATTACAGTGTATGAATGACTGCACTCTTCTGGGACAATGAAGATCTCAAAACCCAGGATGAACTATGGGTTAGGACAAAGCCTTCTTGGTCAAAAGGAGCTGGTTATGGAGCAATCTTTCAGAGATTAGGTGAATCTATTTTACATGGAAGAGCACACACTGATGCGTGTCAGTAGAAGGTAGATGGAAGCAACATCAATAAGATGATGTGGTTATTCAGTGAAGACTAGTGCCTAGCATGAAGAAGTAAAGAAATATCAGATAATACAAAAACTGAGTCAAACCTTCAATCAAATCTCTGAATTATTTATGTGCCATCTTTGAGATTCAGTTTGTCCTGCATATTCCAGTCCCCATAAAACAAAATTAAGGTTATGTTGGAAATACAAGTCGTTTAAAAGAACATTATTAGAATGTTGTGGTTTTTTAAAAAAAATGAAATTTGGGAAAATCTCTTCCACTGAGTAGCCTTAACTCTTCCTTCTACCCCACCACATTGTCCATCATTGTATAATGTAGATAAATGTCAGAACTGCTTTTTCCAAAATTTCAAACTGTTAATATTTAAAGCAATACACAGTACTGTCAGGTATCCTCTATGCTCTTTACAAAAAGGGTTCTTTTGTACATTGGGTGGAAAGAGTGAGATGAACTTTTGTGTGTTTGTATTTGTAGCGATGACAACACCAACATGGATCTCTGCCTAGCAGAGTAACTAACTTGCACTAAGAGGGTGATTTAAGACAGAGTGGTGTTTCTAGCTTTATATAAAAAGCATAGAGACGCTAGAATGGGTTGCAGACAGGAGCTGCGGATGAACCTTAGGCTCCTCGGGGAGGCTAGCCACCAGCCCAGCTCGCCCCTTCTGCCTGAGCTCCTGCCCCTCCCATGAGAGCCCTAAGACCTCCCTCCCTTCACCCAGGGCCACCAGCTACCCTCCCCACCCCCCATACCTTAGGCTGCCCAAGTGTCCCCAGCTCCACAGTGCTGGGAAGGTGGACAGCATAGCTCCCATCCTGACCCCAGATTGCCAGGCTGGCAGCTGGTCTCCATTAGCTTAGCCCAAGGCCCCAGCCATACGGGCAGAACTGCTCACAGCAGAGAACCAAAAAACAGGAGGAGGCCGGGGAATGGTGCATAGATGGGGGCACGAAGAGCTGTTTGGGGATGTTCAGCCTCCCCTGGCCCTTGATACACACCTCTCATAATTGCAGCAGAGTGGTGGGCAGCAAGGGATATTTTCTGTGGACTGCATGTATACGGTACATATGAAAATGTTGATGTCTCTTCACTGTGGTGGGATGGGGATAGAGAGTTCTGACCTGTACACGAGGAGTAAGAGGGAAATGTGTGTAGCTAGTTCCTAACCAGGATTGGAGAAAGAATATACAAGGCAAGAAGATCTAAGAAGATCACTTCAGCCTCTTCGCCCCGGCCCCCCCAGATTATTCTCTCTGCCACTGTTCAAGATTTTTAGAATTTCCAACTGGTTTAGCTAGTTTAGCTTTCTGTACACTAAGTATAAAAGGCAATAGCAGCTCAAGCCTAGCTGGCTGTTTATTCCCCAAGAAGATGTAATGACTTTAAATCTAGGGCATCTATGAAAATAAGTAGTAGAAGACAGTTTTCTTTTCAACTCTGCTTTTACTCCGGCTTTCCCTCTGCTTTGTACATAAGGCAAAAAACTTCCCATGATGCACTTATTTTATTTTGTAGACTTCGGGCAAAATTCTGCTCAGATTGACACCCATGTAACACCGCTAACTCCAGTGGGAATCCGGAGCAATATTCATCCCATTCTGATCATCTTCTGTGGTGTTCAGGTCCTCACAACCTGATTTTTCAGAGGTGCTGAACATCCATGTGTCCAATTGAAGTTAGCGGGGTGTGGCCGGGGGGAGAGGGAAGGGAGACTGAAGATTCTCAGCAGCTTTGAAAACTCAAGCCCATGTCATGTAACGGAATCTGACAATCTAGCGGGCTGGTGTTTGTTTTGCTAGATGAAAGTCTAATGTTAGTTTTAACTAGATGTGGGCTTTATGATGCTATTTTAAGTCTGAAGGGGAATAGCAGCCCACCATACTTTCTCCTTTCCTGCGGATCTAACTCATATCACCACTATTCAGCAAAGGCAGATTAAGTTTTCCTGGGGTTCTGCCTCAGAGCAAGTGAGGGCCTCTCCCCACCCCTCTCTGCATGCAGCCTCACCCACAGCCCCACTCCTTTCTTCCCCTTCCTTGGGGCCCGCTCCTGTTCCCCCCGGCTTCCTCCCATAGTTCCTCCCTACTACAGCTTCAAGACTGGAGAAGCCCAGTCCCCAGCCATGGCCCATGGGTGCAGCAGGGAGTGAGAGCACTCCTTCAGTCCCAGGGCTGCAGTGGGGGCCCGAGTGCTGGGGCTTCCCCTGCCACCAACATGCATCTGCAGGGGACCAGCATCAGGGCACTGGGGCTTCTCTCACCCTGTCTGGCACTTCTGTTGGAGAGTGAGGTTAGGTACGGGGGCTCCACCTGCCCTAGCACAGCTTCTGCTGGGAAAGGGGGGGCCACTGGGGCTTCCCCCATGTGGGCGCTTCTGCCAGGGATGGAGATAGGGGCTGCTGGGAAGTGGCTTCCCCCATCCAGGGGCTTCTGCCAGGGACAGAGCCAAGGGCTTCTGGGGGGCAGCTTCCCCACCTGGCAGCTTCTGCTTGCGATGTGGATGATATTGGAGGCTGCTGGAGGAGCTTCCCCTGTCCAGCAGCTGCTACTGCTGCTGCAGAGCAGGGTCCAGATATAAGGTCTTCCCCAGACTACCTGCTGGCCTGGTATCTGGGCTTCTGCTGCTGGGAGCGGATTTTTTTTTCTGGGTCTCCCTCATTGACCAGGTCCCCTAGGCATAGGCCCAGTAATTCATGTGCCACTGCTATTCACCTACACTCTGATGGTTGAAGAGACAAGGAACTGGGAGGCAGGACACCTGAGTTCTCTTCCCAACTCTGCTATTTTCTTGCTCTGCAACAGCCTAAGGAATGCCACTTAAACCTTCTGCGCTTCAGTGCTCTCATGCGTAAAATTAGAAATAGAGTTCTCATACAACTGTATAGGACCCTTTAATATTTGCATATGAAATGTATCCTATGACACTGATTCAGCAAATATCTGACATTAAGCCCTGGAGTAATCAATGGAACTACAGTACTCAGATACTGTAAGTTAGACATGTTTTAAGTACCTCCGTGAATCAGAATCTGTGAGAGGTAAGCATTTTCTGTTCATTAGATAGATTCATGTGTCGTCTAATTTTGGACCCACTGGTCAAAATGTTCTTACAAGTAGGGGTAGGTGATTTTTTTTATTACCTAAAAATGTATTTGTGTTAATGTGTTTTTCTATGAGCTGACACTAGATAACCCACATTATTGTCATTTTGGTCCGCTTTTATAACTCACACTTGTAACGTTATTCCTGGGGGAAATCTGCACCATTGCACGTGGGCATATATTTAATTTTTTGGGCAGAAAAAAAGTTTCTGCTGGAAAGTTTCTGCCATTCTGCCTTTTGCCCACCTGAGGGCACTGTGGCAATAGAACAGAGCAGTTGGTCCCAGCCAGTTAGGGAAGAGAAAGAACCAGCCTTCTTCACAGAGCCTGTTGGGCCAGATCAGGAGACAACATGGGGCTTCTGAGGTGTCAGATAGGGGCTCATAAAGGCTAGTGGGGAGGATAGACTAGTAGGGTTGCCAGATGGTTTCAACAAAAATACCGGACACACTTGACATTACATCACAATCTACATTACATCTTATTTAGAAAATACCGGACATTTATATTTTCTCATTTATATTTTCTCAATTTGTTTCCCAAACAGAAAGCTCAAATACTGAACTGTCGGGTTCAAAACTGGACACCTGGGAACCCTATGACTAGAGCAGGGGATCAATGGGAGTGAAGGTGCAAGGTGATATGGGATGGGAAGGGGTTCCAAGGCCACACTGGGACAGTGGATGATTGGGGCACAGAGGCAAATGGGAACAGAGAGGGGGGGTGTAGGGCGACATGGGAATGTAGGCACACGTGCTTGACTGAATGAGAGAAGCCAGGCATCAGCTGGAGTCTGCATGGGGGAAGCACCCTAACAATCCCTCCCTGTGCTCCCCAAAATCCTGTTCCTTACTTCCCCCACCCATACACAGCAACCCTCCAGCTTCACACACAGGCACTTTCCCAGCAATTGCTGTCCTTCAGCTCAGCTCCTCCATTACCTCTGCCTTTCCCAAGCCTTTGCGCTGCTTTTGAGGGGTACAGGAGATATAGTTCTGTACTGTAGTTTAAATGAATTATTACTCATTAGTTCTGTATTCATATGCCTATGAATTCATTTGTCATTAAACATTTCCTGGATCCTTTTTGTTGTCTGTATGGTTTCGGACATGCTTCCTGGCCAGTATTTTGAAATACATGACCAAAAATAATTGAAACTGGTATGATCACATTGTGTTATCTTGATAAATAAAATATATGCAGAATTTGAAAATGTGTGCAAAATTTTTAATTTTTTTGGTGTAAGAATTGCCCCAAGAGTATAATGTGTAAGTATGAGATGCACAAGTTGAGGAAGGGCAACTAAGAAAGTTTTCACTGGCTCAATGCCATATTCTCTTGTGATTACAATGGAAACTGCAGTGTGCTTTAGGCCACAATACCTACTCTGTGCCACTAGTTTTTACATACGTGAGACTTTAATGAGTCCAGTGTAACCAAGTGGATAATCTGGCCTTGATCTTTTTATTTAGAAAGGAAAATATATTGTGAGATCAGAACCCGTGCTTTAACAACAAACTCATCCAGGAATACCTGTTGCTTCAAAGGAAATGGCATCCACTCAGGCAGCCACTACAGTGTTTGATTTCTGAGACTCGCTGAAATGTTTGCTCAAAGGGATGACTGGATGATTCAGAGATTTGATGCTCAGAAGTAACTGTTTCCGGTTTTGATCAAATATTTCAACAACTGGACTCTCAATGGGGGATCAGATGGTTAAAATCACTAATATATGAGAACCAGTTGGAGATAAAGGTAATGCATCAACTGGCCTATTTAGAGAAAATTAAGTGCCGAAAGCTAAAATAGGCCAACTTGAAAATGAACTGTGGGCAAAGTCACCAGAATTATATATTTGCCTCAAACTCTATTAGTCATAGGGAAATTACAAGAAATGGCTACCAGTGGCTTTAGGAGCAACTAGTGTGTCTTGTCTACAACTTGGTTTTCTTATTTCTTTCCCTATCAACTGAAATCAGATTTTAAGTTGGGATGGGCAGAAACCAAAAACCCACACCTGAATAGTCTTATATCTTAGAGGGTTCTGAATTTAGTTCCACTTCCAAATGTCATGGCTAACCCCTATCTCTATAATATACAAAATCAACATCCCCCCCTTTTTTTTGAACACCCTGAATTTAAGAGTTTGGTGGGGCTGAAAATCAGATGTTGTGACTTGGGCATATCTCCAACTTTAAGAGCTGGGAGGAAAATGGGAGGCTGCATGGACCAGCACAATTTATCATCTTAATAATCTGGTTACTCACTGAGGCCTAGTCTACACTATATGGGAAGGTTGAAGTAAGATACACAATTCCAGCTACGGAAATTACATAGCTTCAGTCGACGTAGCTTACATCGCATTTCTGCACCATCCACAGAGCGGGAGACTAACAGAAGCAAATGCTCCTGTTGGCTTCTCTTGCTCTTCATGAGGAGCAGGAGTACCAGCACTGACAGGGACACCCTTTGAGTTCAATCTAGTGGATCTATATTAAACCTGCTAAATTGAACCCCAGAAGATCAACTGTAGAAGTGTTGGTCATCTGTGATTTGTAGAGGTCCCCTGAGGGACTGGCACTGCTCAACTCCCTGAGAACCTTCTTAGGGACTAGAACTTCTCAGCAACTCAAGTTTCCACTAAAAAATAGGAGCTGCTGCTTTGGAACATCATTGTCTAAAGGGACTAATACTTTGGAGTCCAGACCTAGTAGAGGCAGGAACCAACTGATGCCTAGAGCACTCCTAGCAAAGATGATTGCCACCTGAAACGTGATCAACTATTCAGGGCTATAGGACACGAAAGCAGTTGTATTGAAACAGCATCAGGATCTTCCAAAATCTGCAAGCTGTCATGCCAAAGCTCTGAAGTGCGGAGGAGCAGCTGCATCAGCCAGAACACCAAATCTTTAGGGAGTGGTGCATTGCAGCTAAAGCAAAGAGGCATGGCAATAAGGAGAAGGTTGTGATGGCAACCACTGGGGTACAGAGGAGCAGTGGTAGTAAGCCTGTTGCCATGACATCCTTTCAAAGTAATCTCTGGAGTTGTCAGCTTCATCTGCATTGAAGAGTTTTCTGCCTCTATGAGCCAAAACCGGTCCACAGCAGCTACTTTAAAAAGGAAACCAGTTGCTTACAGGGGCACTGGGAACCATCTCAGCTAAGAACCTCCTGCCTTGAGCGAATACAACAACTTCAAAGAGAAGGGCTGTACATCTCACATCAGGTTTATCATACATACAAAGGAAGAATAGTCCTGTGGCTGATAGAAGTGAGAGTCAGCATCTCTGCAGTCTGTTCTGGAGGCTGTCTATGGGTCCTTTGGTAGGCCTTTTGGCTCCGTGTTTGATAGAAAGTGAACTCTAACTTTGGTTGCCCAACTTCACTTGCTTGAAACCGGTTTTCAGAGTTATCACGCACAACTCCACTGAAAGTTTCAGAGGGATAGCTGAGTTAGTCTGTAACTGGAAAAACTTAAACAATGAATAGCCTAGAAGCAACTTAAGAGACTAACAAAACATGTGGATCGTATCATGAGCTTTTGTGGGCACAACCCCACTTCTTCAGATGAAAGTCACTGGCTGTAAATACTCAGCATTTCTGGAAATTATGCTCTGGGTGTCTAAAGTCAAATATCAATGCCCCTCCTCTATAGAGCCCCCCTCTTAAAATGGGGCTTTTCAACGTTTTGTGTCTAACAGTTGTTACAGGAGCTTCAGAGGATAGCCGAGTTAGTCTGCTACAGGAAAAAAAAACAGCAAGCAAATGGTCTGGTAGCACTTTATAGACTAACAAAACATATAGATGGTATCATGAGCTTTCGTGGGCACAGCCCACTTCTTCAGATAACCGGAGTTAAGTGACAGGGTTAACTTAAATGCTGTTTGTAAGGTCCTTGAATATCCTAGGGCAGCAAGTTGTATGCAAGTATTCATAGGTCTTGCTGGGAAATGCATGGCACTCTGACAGTGCCACGTGTGAAGTGCAAGTCACAGCTGCTTGGAGCTTTGTCCCAGTGGTGTTCAAAGAAAGGAAAAAGGTATTTGTTCTGTAAGTGATTTTAATTCTGGTCTATTGAAGAATAGCTAGAGAGCAAAAAGGAACATCAGATATAAGAAGAACAGTTTATCTTTCTTCTGGAATGCTTTCTTTATTCAAACATGCTTTCATACAGAGCATTCTTTGTACCTTGGCCATGTGTCTTTGATTTTTATCAGCCTGCCTCTAATTTCTGTATCACAGTGTGGAGGGATAGGGACTGTGCATTTAAGTCAGTACGTTTTGAAATTATCTTTTAGCTTTGTGCATGTTTCACTAGGCAAAAGAAAAAAGGATGGAAAGATCAAGACTGGATAAACTTCCATACTGACATATTGTATCCCAGAGACATACTCCTGAGCAGAGCCATCCCGTTCATGGGGGCAGCTTTCCCAGGTCCTGTGGTTTTGGGAGCCCTGGGGCAGCCACCCCAACTGTCCTATGTGCCAGGTTCCCATAGTCCCCGGGCTGTGTTGCTCAGGGGAGGGGACAAGGAGATGGAGTGGAGGCAGGGCTTAGAGAAGGGGTGGAGAGGGGCAAGGACAGGGCCTGTGGCAGGAGAATTGTCCTGCATCACATGCCTGGGGCACTAGGGCGTGTGTCTCAGGACCCCGGCCCCCCTTGGGATGGCCCTGCTCCTGAGTTAGGAGCCCAGTCTTCTGCAAATTTATCCCAGGGTCTGTGGCTCTGCAGTCATCTTTGTACATCTATGTCTAAATTGAGCTCAGTCCTAGGAGCCTGTAACCATGGTCCCTGCCATCCAGTTGCTAAGGGACGTTAGGCCAACTGCCAAATTCTACCTTGAGTCCTTCAGGGAAGGAAAAGGAGGTAAGAGGGAAATGAAGGCCGTCCAGTTCCATCCTCTGTCCCCTCTCTCAGGCTACGGCTACACTGCCATTTTTTTTCGGAAGAAGATATGCAAATCGCGCTCGCATTTGCATATCTTCTTCTGATTCATTTTACGGAAGAGGTTTTTCTGGTATTTGGCCCTGTGTAGACTGGGCCAAATGTTGGAAAAAAACCCTCTTTCGCAAGACCCCTTATTCCTCGTAAATCGAGGTTTACAGGGTCTTGCAAAAGGGGATTTTTCTGGCATTTTCTACATGGGGCCAAATATTGGAAAAACCTCTGCCACAAAAAAAAGAATCAGAAGAAGATATGCAAATGCAAGTGCAATTTTCATATCTTCTTCTAAAAAGAAACGGCAGTATAGCCCTAGCTTCAATGAGCAGGTAGGGTGACTGGTGTATGTCTCTTATCAGCAACAAAGTCACATTTCCAGCCTTCCCTGGCTGAAATGGTCTGAGCTTCAGGAGCAGTGTGGGACCACTCCTATTCCCATTGGCGCCAGTGGGAATATTTCCAGTGTCTCCAATGGGAGAAGGCTAACTAAATTACACCAAAATAAGTAATTTCCCAGAGGAAGCTCCCCTGTGTGCCCATGAAATATTTATCCATGTTTTTCCCATCTTTTGAAAAGTACTCAGTATGTTTTGTTCTCTGTGAGCGCTGAAAAGATATTGCCTGATACCCTGCACTGCTTAATGCAGCTAAATCCTGTTGCTTACTTTATAACATTGCTAAGATATCTGTCCCTTCCTGCCCATTTCCAATGCCACTGCCCTTGTCTGTGCCTAGCTAGTCTCCCTCCACTCATGATCCAACCAGTGATCCAAATGTGTTGATGAATCCAGGGTCATAGGACACCTGAAGCACATTGCACATCTGCTAAGAAGCCTACTGGAAGGTCTTTCTGACTTTTCCATCCTTCACTTTGCTCATCCCTCATCTAGCTAAAAATACCAATTGCAAACTCCCCATTTCCCCATTTACGCCTACCTTCCCTCGCTTCGCACCTGCTTCCACAGAAGTCTCACATTCTTTGGGCTCACTAGGGAAGTCCTCCCTGTTTTGTCCCTGCTTATGACACACTATCTCTGGTCAACCAGCATTGCTCTCTGAGAGATCTGCACTCTTCACAGACTGCCTCCTTCTTCTCTTCCTTCTCCCATCCATCTTGCTATGCTTCCTCCTATGCCTAAAATGTCCTTATATAACCTTAAATGTTCAGTGCAGAGTAAGTCCTACCACTGCAGTTTAGCTATACTATTTGCACATAGGAATAGTTGACTTCTATAACAGGGGAGGAGGCGTGACTGCAGGGGGCTTACTACTATTTATAATAGCCTGGCATAGGTCTAACTTCCAGATTTGCCGCTTTTTAGTGGTACTTAAATTACAGTGTACTTGAAATCACAAATAGAGTTTACATTCATTATTTAATCAACCTTAATTTTTTGTTTTAACTTACACTTGACATGTTTACCAGCTACCATTTTAAAAGCAACATTAGCATAAAAAACCAAATTCTTCAATAAACAAAGCCAAGCATTTGCATGCAACTATTAATGGTGTGTCCCTGGTTTTAGAGATGAACAAACACTGTCTAAATATAGAAACACTGGATTTACTTCCATGTAGCTTATTTCAAAAGACAGCAGCAATAACAAGCTGCCCCTTTTGTCCTCCCTTTTATAGGACCAGTTCATGCCAGCACTGACCCACACTGATCCTCCGGCCCAGCCAAATGGGCTAGGTGTGGGGAGCAAATTCCATGCCTGCCTGAGGCTCGCAGGGCTGGGGCTGTCATGGGGCCAGGCGCCTGTCCCAGAGTTCTTTCAGGTCTTGCACAGGGACCCAGAGGGGAATTAACCAAGGCCATGAGGTGACTAATGTGAAGGAGCCACCCATTAGGGGGATCTTCAAAGCCATGTCTGGAAACTACCCAGCCTCTGGGGCTCAGGGCTATGCTGGAACCACCCCTATTCCTGTGCATGGATTTCCTGTTGACTTACAGCAGAGCCTGGTTGGTCACATGATGCTGCCAGGCACCATCCCTGCCTGGTAGCTGGCAGTGCCATGCTACTCAGTTGACCTTGGAGGCTGGGTGAGCTGCACACTGCACCCCGTGGGGAGAGGCAGCAACAACAACTGGGTGCTGTAGGGAGAGGCCACTGTTTCCTGGAAGAGGAGACTGAGGATAAGAGGTAGGAATTTTCCAGGCGGGGCTGCGACTCGAGTTTCTTTGGGGGTTGGCGAAACCTTGAAATTGTGACACCCCCCATCAACAGTTTTGCATTGCCTCTGAGTAAGTCTAAAGATGCCAGTTTTGGTTGGACATATTCCCAGGGGTTTCATCACATGAGAGAATCCTTTAATTAAAGATTCATCTTTAATTCATGGAAATTCCAGGACAAGCCTGGAGGGTTTGCTACCCTCGTTGTGTATTGTTGCATCATTCGCTGCATATACATGATAACTGCTGAGAAGGGCAGAAATCAGAGAAGCTGTTGGGTTCCAGTTGGCTTTGCCCCTCATGTTAGGAATTGCGGGTGCATAGGATTTTTTTAATCTGAATGGTAAACTACCACAGGACAAAAAATGACAACAATGTATACAGTTTGGGGCCAGGGGAATGCAACTACATAACCCCCCCCACACACACACATTTTCACTGGTGCATTTTTACCAGTGCAACAATCCATTTTTACCAGTGCAATGCATCCAAGCCTTGAGTAAATTTACATCCACACCTATGGTTCTATATAGAGTACATGTGTTCTGTAATAAATTATGACAAACAAATAACCAAAGATCAATGCTGAACAGGAAACATTTACATGCATTTGCAGCAAGCAGACCACACTTGTCCATGAACCTTCTAGACACAGAGGAATCAAAGGGAAAAGGCAATTAAAAGGAGGAGGAGGACAAGGTTGCAGGAAAGCTAAATGAATTATTAGAAGCACACAGTGATGCGGGCAATCCCCAACCCAAGAGAACTCTTCATGGGGAATCTGGGTGTGGTGATAACAAAGGAAGAATTCTCTAAGGAAGAGATTATGGAGTAATTTTACAAACTTAAATGCATCAGTAAATCACCAGGACCAGATGGTGTTCATATAAGAATTGTATAAGGTCTAAACTCCAAGTTAGCAGTGCTACTGACAAACATATGTAACGTATGCCTTAAAACAGCAACTTTTCCTGCCTAGTATAAATCACTGTCATGGTGCCTGTTTTCCAAAATAGAGCCAAAAGTGACATTGGGGTTTACAGATGGATAATTAATACCACAGATTCAAAGAAACTGACTTAGAGTAATCAGAAAAATATGTTTAGATTTGGAAATACAAGTATGTGGTCAAAGCAGCCATATAGTTTCAGCTTACAGTCCTCACTAAGCCTCTGAAGTTATTTAAAAAAGTTATTAAAATAGTGGAAAGATGGAGATCTGGTATATGTCACCTAAATTTTTAGAGAGATTTAGGGAGGTCCCCTTGCAAGAAGGAATTTTCTATTATAGTGCAGGTATAAATCCTGTCTCCAGTTAAAAACTGGCTAAGCACCAAGAGACAGAGCTGTAATTAAAGGCTGTTTACCAAAGTGTAGGCAAGTTAAAGTGCAGAAATCAGTATTGGAACCACTTTTGGACAATATTTATTAGTGACTTGAAGACGATAGATAGCAACTTGATGACATTTGACCATGACACAGTAATACTGAGTTTAGTAAAAAGTGAAGGAGGCACATAAGAAAATCCACAAGGACCTAATTAAACAAGCAGATTGGCAGGTGCTATTTAACTTAGATAAATGCAGGGTAATGTATAGGAGAGAATAATCTAAACTTCTCATGTATGCTGATGTGTGTGAACAAGCAGTTTTCTCAAAGGTAAAAGATCTAGAAGTTATTGCTGATAGCGCATTGAAGACTGATGCTTTATGTGCTTCAGTCAGGGAAAAAAGAGGAAATAATAGTTTGCTTCAGGTATGCCACATAATGAAGGCTATAATATACATGCAGTGAGCTGGAAAAAACATTAAAAAATTAAAGGAAATAATGCTGCAGACTTCAGTGTTGTAGCAAGTTATCAAGGGTATATTTTGCAAGATGTAAAGTATTAGATCCTTTTATCATCATTAATAACTTTTGCAGCAATTATACAAGGAAAATCAAACGTCAAATTCTGCATCATAAATGTATCTTCTATTGAAGCCAGTAAGGAAAATGTCTCCATAATTTGATAGGTACTTTTTTGGTTGATGCGGGAATCACCTTCCTCTGAAACATCTGGTAATGGCCATTGTTAAAAAGAGAATAGTAGACTAGATAGATCAGTCCAGTATCCAACTTCTGTTATACTCTGGTGGTCAACTGAGCCAAAGGTAGAAAATCAGACATACACTGGGCTTTTCTAAATTCACAAAAGTTGAACTTTATCTTCTGCTTATATTACAGCTTGGCATGTATTCAGTGTGGTTGGCCATTAAATATTAGATCTGTGTGGAGGGTGGAAGTTCTGTTTTTCAAAAGATTTCAAGGATTTGAAATCTAGCTTTGTTCTGAACTCAATGACTACTGAAAAATTCAAAATTCTATGAGAAGGAAAATTATGAAAAAATATACTTTGGGGTCTCTCAAAATATTTTGTGTTGGGAAATGGTTTTGTTTTAATTTTTAATTTTTTGGGCAGGTTGTATTATAATATATAATAGCCAATTAGCCCATCATAAAATGGGATTTTCGGGTCTCTCCTCCACATCCTATTCCCTTTCTCTCTCGATCTTCTCTCCTGAGCCTCCGGTCTCTTGCTCTGTCTCTTTCTCCTCCTACTACTACCTCCCCCCACCCTCAGCTCTCCTCCGCCTCCTGCCTCTCTCTTTCTCTTCTCCCCCTCCTGCCTCTCAGTCTCTCTCCACTCTCCTCCATTCACCTCTCTGTCTCCTCTGCCCTCCTCTTTGTCTCCGTTGGGGATGCACACTCATCCAGGCCCTGCCCCCCTGTCCATGTACATCACTGCCCCACCCCCCTTTGTCTCCTGCTGTGGCGCTCGGCTGACTTCTGCACCGCTCAGCCGGGCCGCCGTGCAGGAGCAAGCAGCACAAATGGCCATTTGGGCTCTGCGGTCCCCATGCAGTACCTTCGTGCTGCATGGGGACCGCCGCGCATAAACAGCCGCTTGCACCGCTTGCTCCCATGCGGCGGCCCGGCTGAGCGGCACAGAAGTCAGCCGAGTGCCATGGTGGGAGGCGAAGGATGTGACTCAGGCAACTGCGCCTCCCAGAGGGGAACAACCAGCATTTCAGCATTACAGAGTCACAGACATTGGGCTACTATATATATGACTAGCCAATTAGCCCGTCATAAGACGGGATTTTCAGGTCTCTCCTCCATGTCGGTCTTCTCTCCTGAGCCTCCCGTCTTTCGCTCCGTCCCTCTCTCTCTCTCCTCCTCCTACTGCCTCCCCCTCTCTCTCTCTCAGCTCTTCTCTGCCTCCTGCCTCTCTCTCTCTCTTTCTCTTCTCCTCCCCCTCCTTCCTCTCACTCGGGGGACCACAGAGCTTTGGGCTCCGCACTCCCCGTGCTGCATGGGAACCGTGGAGCCCAAACGGCCGCTTGTGCCACTTGCTCCCACGCGGCAGCATGGCTGAGCGGTGCAGAAGTCAGCCGAGCGACACGGTGGGAAGTGAAGGGGGCCGGGGCGGTGATGTTCACGGCCAGGGGGCGGGGCCTGGAGCCGCTGTCATGCCGCACGTCACCTCCCGGCCCCCCTTCACCTCCCACCATGGCGCTCGACTGACTTCTGCACCACTTAGCTGGGCTGCCGCAGGGGAGCAAGAGGAGTAAGCAGCCGTTTGGGCTCCCCTGCGGCGGCCCGGCTGAGCAGCACAGAAGTCAGTCGAGCGCCACGGCGGGAGGCGAAGAGGAGGCGGGGCGGTGATGTACACGGCCAGGTGACGTATGTATGTCCGTCACCACCCCGCCCCTTTTTCCCTCCTGCCATGGCGCTTGGCTGACTTCTGCGCCACTCAGCTGGGCCGCCGCAGGGGAGTAAGTGGCGCAAATGGCTGTTTGGGCCCCACACTCCCCATGCAGCACGGGCCGCCCAGAGGGAACAGCCAGCATTTCAGCAACAGCGCCGCCCAGAGGGAACAGCCAGCATTTCAGCATTACAGACTCTCAGACACTGGGCTACTATATATATGATTACATTAAAAAAACTCAACAAACTCATTTCAAAATGAAACTCAAAATGTTCCATTTCAAAAATGTTGAAATGGCACCTTTTGATATTCACCCATCTTTTTTTCCTGGTTTCCTTCAGAAATATCTAACTTGGGAACTGGACTCGATGACCTCCTGAGGTCTCTTCCAGACCTATGATTCTATGAAATAAAACTCTGATTAAATCAATCTGATTTTTGACAAGGCTTTTGATTTCTGCCACCCTGTATATTCTGATGGAATATGGCTGCATCAAAGTTTTGCAAACCAGCTCTATTACATAAACAAATACATTAAATTAAATAATAATAAACACATTGGGGAAATTTCATTTTGTTGTAATCTTATTGTACTGAATGGATCTGGCCCAATGACATTAATTTTCTTCTTAATATTTTTCTTCAGTGAACTTTTTCTTGCTATTTATGGAATCTACTTTAGCCCCCAGTACTCAAAGCAGTGTATAAGAGTTGCTATGCTTCAGGCAGTTTTAAAGTTACATATTTCACAAACAATCCTTTGGTCTATGGTATATGAAATACAAATAACTTTGATATTTACCACATTGATTGTCCCCTGACCCAGTCTAAAAGAACCCTATGGAGTCTTTAGTTCCCATCTCTAGCCTTTAGAAATATTTCTACTTTTTGTATTTATTACATTTGAGGAATTTTAAAAATATCTTTCAGGGGGGTTTTAAGACATTTCATAGCAATAGAGGGTTGTTGGCATAGCATGTGTCCTTCTCAGTTAATATGGACAGGTTCATGAACATATTGCATTTGGTAGCAGCATTTCTGTTATTAAATTGAAACTGCTGAAATCTGATCAAATCCTACCAAAGCAAAATATCTAATTTATGGATAAAATGATCAAAGTGCCTAATGGCCCTGATGTTTAAAGGTGATTTCACATTGATTTCAGATTGTAACATCTAACTGATTTAGCAGCCTAAATCTCATTTTCAAAAGAGATTGGGGCAGTTAGGAGTCTGAATCCTAGTGGTAGT
This sequence comes from Rafetus swinhoei, assembly GCA_019425775.1. Taxonomy (NCBI): domain Eukaryota; kingdom Metazoa; phylum Chordata; order Testudines; family Trionychidae; genus Rafetus; species Rafetus swinhoei. The sequence continues at coordinate 152,530,432 of CM033424.1, forward strand.
CCATGGAATTTAGGCTCCTAAATCCAGGCATTGTAACAGTGTGCACCGCAAAGCTTATATGACTTTAAATATATGGGCCTTCAGGCCTTAGAAGTCTAAGGGTACGTCTACACTAGCCCCTTAAAAAGGATTCTGATTTAAAGCCCTAACTCGAATTAGCTGGTATTCCTTCTACAATGAGGTTTACCAGCTAATTTGATTTAGGGGCTTTAAATCGGAATCCCGTTTCACTGCCGCATGTAGACGCGGGCAGTTACTTTGGGCTAGTCAATTTCTAAAATGGCGACCGGCCGGGAACATGCAAATCAAGCGCGGGATATTTAAATCCCGGGCTTGATTTGCAATTTCGGTCGCCCTCATTAGCCTCCCTAGATCGATCTAGGGGGCTAGTGTAGACGTACCCTGAGTCTCATTTTTCAAAGACTTAAAAAAACCCCGTACTTAGGCTCCTAAATCACTTAGATCTAGATCACAAGTAGGACCTGGGAATTGGAATGCCTAATTCCTAGGCTCTGTGGAATCCTTTGTCCTGAGTGAGATGCTCAGGCTTCACATACAATGCATGGAGAAAGTTAGATGCCTGAGAAATGGATTCTCAGAAGTCAACAAGCAGAGCAGGGAGCTGCCTAACCCAGCCAGGAGTGAAAAGCAAAAGAAACTGGCAGGGATTAGGATCCAGATTCTCAGATTACTTAGGCACCTATCTCTGCTTGGCGGTCTCTGCCGTAAACCCGCTCCCAGAGTTAGGCACAAATACAAGGTGAGTCCTTCCTTGTGGGGATGTGGGGATTGACTCTTTAGCCCTCTAATTAGCACACTCACCTGGGACATGGGAGAATCAGGTTCCAGTCCCTGCTTCCATGAATATTAATTATTTATGCAAAGTGGAACAGTTCCAACAGGAGAGACTGAGAGAGATCCACCCCAGCTGATAACTCCCACTTAGCCTGATGATAAGTGGCTTTGTGCATGCCTGCCAGCAGAAACATAAAAACTTTAAAAACCGGCGACTAGTCCTGCAGCACCTAGGTTACAGACTAACATGACTATCCCTCTGATTCAGCAGAAACAAAGGTATCTATAGCATTAGAAGGCAGCTGAGCTGTGATTTGAGAATATCAGTGGACTTGGTTGCCTAAGGAGTTGTTAGCCACCTAAGCACACTAGTGTATCTAGCCCTCAAGCACATTTGAAAATTTTACCCTAGATCTTTATGAAAATAGAAATCCCAAATGTACAACTTCACTGCAGTTCAACATGGTTTACGAGGTGTAAAGTTCTCTATGTATTTTAAAAAATCAATATTAGCTCCCAGAAAGTCCATTTCCATCTAAAACTCCCCATCACAAACTACAACCCGCTTTTATTATTAATGAAACAGGAGACTCTGAATGAACAACTATCAGATTTATAAAACCACTAAAATTCTATTACAAATATAAAATACTTTAACAGTCCCATGAAAAATAAATCAAAGATTAGCCTAGTACAAAGAACTCCAACTTTTATCATTTTTGTCCAAACCAATCTAGCTTAGTTCTAATCTACAGCCAGTCATTATTATTATTATACTCTTCTTTTATTTCAGTAACACCCAGTACCAGACCTAGCATGGATCAGACCTCGTCAGCAGGATCTATCCTGCTGATCTCTTTATTCATGGTAGCATTCTTCTGATGACTGGAAAGAATCGTAGTATATGAGCATTGTACATAAAAGCATCCTTATTCCCTCAGTTTTGTTTGGTTTTTAATAGCATCTTGAAATTACATTCACTTTCTCTGGGTTGACCTATAATAATAAGATAACCTTGCAAATCAGGGTTGGTAACTAATGTATCTCAGGCCAAGTCTATACTATAGACCTATAATGGTATAACCAGGACCACAGATAGTGGAGGGAGGGCAAAGAGAGCAGTTGCCCTACGGCCTGGCGATTCAAAAGGGTCTGGGACAAGTCTGTTGGCTCGCCCAGGTATAACTGTATCGCTCAGGGATGTGAAAATCCATGCCTTGAGTGATGTAATTATACTAATTTAACACCCCTTTACCCATGGAAACAGTGCTATGTCGACAGGAGAGCTTTTCAAGGAAATGGAGTAACTATGCCAAAGGCAGATACTTTCCCATCTGGGTAGTAATGTCTTCACTATAATCTTACAGTGGCATCGCTGCGCCACTTTTTCTATGAAGACAATTCCTCAGAGGTTAAGTTAGAAAACATAGATAAATTATCTGCGAGGTTTCAAGCATTCCTGCCAGTCCTGGTCAAAGGTGTTGTTATAATAGTAATTGATTATCCTCGTTCACTAAACATAATCACCTCAAGTATCCGTGGTAACATCAGTCAACTTGGTTGCCTAAGGGGTTGTTAGCCACCTAAGCACACTAGTGTATCTAGCCCTCAAGCACTTTTGAAAATTTTACCCCTAGATCTTTATAAAAATAGAAATCCCAACATGGCCAATAGCAATAAAATGTGCAACATACTCAGGAATGATTGTGCAAGCCATTTTCCCAAATGGTAGAGAAAGGTGTCTATAGCACTAGGAGGCAGCTGAGGGCAGTTGTTTAGTATTTGGGGGGGGGGGGGGGGGTTCAGTACACACTGATGCAATTGCTTAACTCATGTTCTGAGTGTGGTTCTACAGTGCTTGAGAAGCACAGACGCATGGTTCACAGAGAACATTCCTTAGATCACTGAATACTGATGGCTGGTCAAACCCTTTTGATTAGTTTATTGCTGACTGGGGTGCTTTTGAATGATGCACTATGATAATAAGGATGAACCCATCTGCTATTAATGTGAATGCCATACATAGTTTCTCTGATATTTCTATTGTGACTGAGAATTAACTGGGCCATTATTTTAATGGGTTTCTTTACTATTCCTTCAGGGTCCCATCAGTTGGAGGGAAAGAGTGGCAAACAAACAGGGAAAAAATGAGAGAGCCCAGTAAAATGATATATAAATGTGGTTACATTAATAGGAGAAAATAGGCTAAGTAAATATAATTTTGGATTCCTTCCAATGGTCTCTGAAGAACTGAGGAATGTTTTTGCTGTTCAGTTACGCAGCTGACCAGGACTATGGCCATGAAAGAGACGTGTTTGTTTGCCTTTCACTTTTCAGCATGAAATATAGTCTGGTCTTGTTTCCTGGCCCAGAGAGGTTGGAAATTCCAGAGGCAATACATGGGTCGGTCATGTATCCTCCTCTTTACATTGTGCTCCCTGCTAACAGCAGGTATGAGTCCCCTCTGGCTGAAACTTTTTACAAATGTGGTTTTTACTTCTGTAATGCCACTGTCTAAAATGCCACGACTGATTCCACCCCATGTTGTGAGGAGGTGCGGAAGGACACGCCCTCACTCTGGTGGAGTGGAGACTGATGAGCTCTTCTGTTCAGCTCTAATGAGGTGCACCTGCCAGGCTTGTTCTGCCTGGGGGGAGGGGCTTATAATGGGAAAATGTGCCACGGGTGACGAGAAGGACTGCTCTGTCTCAGACTGCTGACAGCGGCGACAGGCCAGCCGAGAGGGAGACAGCCACAGGCCTCATTGCTGCAGAAGCCACACAGTCCAGCTGCACCACAATATGCCCCAAGAGGAGGTTCTGGAGGTGACCCCCATTAAGGACTATAAATGCGCTGATAGATTAAGCTCAAAGAATGGGATCCCGGAAGACTGCCCAATAGCCAGGTCACTTTTGTCTTTGTTTTCAGAGAGTCCCCACTCTCATAAGTGAAAGAGGGGGTCCTTGCTTTTGTCTGTTTCAGTCAAAGAACCCCTCCCATGCTATGAACTAGGGGGAAAGATGCTACAAATGACAAGAAGAGGACTCTGGCTGGGACTAAAGGGACTCCCTGCCCCTCCCCGATGGTCTGGAGCCTTTTGGTTGAACCTTTTTTTTTAAAAAAAAGTCTAATTTTAATAATCAGTATGTCATTTTCTCATGTTTGTGTTAGAGACGTGTAACACGTTGCATCCACATGCCAATACCCAAATACCCTAATAGCCAATTATGACAAATACTTTTTCAGTAAATTTAATTATCTCTTAGGCCATGTCTATACTACAGAGAAGATTGAAGCAGATGCAGTCGATCTTCTGGGGTTCGAAATATAGTGAAGACACACTAGTGAAGACACACTAATTCGAACTGAGAGGGTCCTCCCATCGATGCTGGTAGTCCTGCTTCCACAAGGAGTAAGGAAAGTCGAAAGGAGAGTGTGCTCCCTTCAACTTCCCGCAGTGTGGATGGTGCCAAAATTGGAGTTAAGATACTTCAACTTAAGCTACACAATTAACGTAGCTGAAGTTGTGTATCTTAATTTGAACTTATCCCCTAGTGTAGACCAGGGGTTAGAAATGTAACCAGGTCAGTGCCACAGTGGACATGGACAACCTAAAATGGTTCAACTTTCCCTTTCACTGCTGCTCAGTTTCCTTGCACAATCTTCCAGAAAGCAATGTGTTCTTGCGTCTGTAGCTAATTACCCAGAGAAAAGCTTAAAAAAATGAGTGGTCCTGTAGCATCTTAGAGACCACTCGTTGTTTTTAAGCTTTTTTTAAAGTTCCAGACTAACATGGTTACCCCTCTGACACTTAATTACCCAGAGAGCCCTGTAACCTGGACTGTTCAGATGAATACTGGAGTGAGCATGGGCAAAACTTACATTGATTCAGCAGGGCTTGCATGAGCTTGCTGAACTATTTCTGCTTGAACTGATTTTATGTACAAAGTTCCTCTCTCAATTACAGACAAACTTTACCCTTCACTATCCTTGTGTACTTCAGCCATGTAACCTCTTCACATGCAGGTCACCAAGATCATGAGTCCAAAGCTATGTCCCCATGGAAATCAATTAGAGGTTTTCATGTGCAAGGAATAAAGGATTAGACCAGGTGTGCTTTTTCCTGTTGTGGTTTTGCAGGGACTGTGGATTGCATTTCCCATTTATTGATATCCAGGCTGGGAAGATCATCCAATGTGAAAGGTGCCTGCTGGTGGAATCTCTCAGGCAGCAGGTGGCAGAGCTACAGGAGGAGGTGGCTAGGTTGAGGAGCACCCGCATCCATGAGGAATTCCTGGACTGTGTTCATGAGGAGATAGCTGAGGTAGCTGTCCCGGTACACAGGACTGGGGACACAGCACTGGTGGAGGAGGAGATGACTCAGGGTGGACAGTAGCAGCTGGTTACTTCTGGCAGCAGGCACTGCTCCACCCCTGCTCCGAACCCTCCTGCCGTGGTACTAGGAAACCGTTATGCTCTTCTTTATACAGGAGATAAGCAATCACCCCCTACACCGGAGGAGGAGAAGCCCCATACCCCCAAGGCTGGGAGGTCTGCTGCCACCACTGCGAATAGGAAACGTAGGGTAGTGGTGGTCGGAGACTCTCTTCTGAGGGGGACGGAGGCACCCATCTGTTGCCCTGACATTTCATCTCGGGAGGTATGCTGTCTGCTGGGGGCCCATATCCGAGATGTTACGGAGGCATTGTCGAGGATTATCCGGCCCTCTGACTACTACCCAATGCTACTCATCCATGTGGGCACTAATGATACTGTGAGGTGTGACACTGAGCGGATCAAGAGTGACTACAGGGCTCTGGGGGTACGGGTGAAGGAGTTTGAAGCGCAGGTGGTATTCTCTTCGATCCTTCCTGTCGAAAGTAGGGGCCCGGGCAGAGACAGGTGCATCCTGGAGGTGAATGCCTGGCTGCGAGGATGGTGTCACCAGGAGGGCTTTGGCTTCCTCGACCATGGGATGCTATTCCAGAAAGGACTGCTAAGCAGGGATGGCGTCCACCTTACGAGGAGGGGGAAGACCCTATTTGGATACAGATGGCTAACCTAGTGAGGAGGGCTTTAAACTAGGTTCGACGGGGACAGGTGAGCAAAGCCCACAGGTAAGTGGAGAACATGGAGACCTGGGAGATGGGTCAGAAATGGGAGGGAGCATGGGCTACAATGGCAGAGAGAAAGGAGGGTCAGGGCAAAACTGGGAGGCAAGGTCAAATCAGGATCTTAGATGCCTATATACAAATGCGAGAAGTATGGGAAATAAGCAGGAAGAACTGGAAGTACTAATAAATAAGTACAATTATGACATTGTTGGCATCACAGAAACTTGGTGGGATAATACACATGATTGGAATGTTTGTATGGAAGGGTACAGCTTGCTCAGGAAGGATAGACAGGGAAAAAAGGGAGGAGGTGTTGCCTTATACATTAAAAATGAACACACTTGGAGTGAGGTGGAGAAGGACATAGGAGTCGGAAGTGTTGAGAGTCTCTGGGTTAGGCTAAAAGGGATTAAAAACAAAGGTGATGTCATGCTAGGAGTCTACTACAGGCCACCTACCCAGGTGGAAGAAGTGGATGAGGCTTTTTCAAACAACTAACAAAATCATCCAAAGCCCAAGATTTGGTGGTGATGGGGACTTCAACTATCCAGATATATGTTGGGAAAATAACACTGCAGGGCACAGACTATCCAATAAGTTCTTGGACTGCATTGGAGACAACTTTTTATTTCAGAAGGTTGAAAAAGCTACCAGAGGGGAAGCTGTTCTAGATTTGATCCTAACAAATAGGGAGGAACTGGTTGAGAATTTGAAAGTGGAAGGCAGCTTGGGTGAAAGTGATCATGAAATCATAGAGTTCACAATTCTAAGGAAGGGTAGAAGGGAGAACAGCAAAATAGAGACAATGGATTTCGGGAAGGCGGATTTTGGTAAGCTCAGAGAGCTGATAGGTAAGGTCCCATGGGAATCGAGACTGAGGGGAAAAACAACTGAGGAGAGTTGGCAGTTCTTCAAAGGGACATTGTTAAGGGCCCAAAAGCAAGCTATTCTGATGTGTCGGAAAGATAGAAAATACGGCAAAAGACTGCCTTGGCTTACCCACGAGATCTTGCATGATCTAAAAATAAAAAAAGGAGTCATATAAAAAATGGAAAGTAGGACATATTACAAAGGATGAATATAGGCAAACAGCACAGGAATGCAGGGGTAATATTAGAAAGGAAAAGGCACAGAATGAGCTCAAACTAGCTACGGGAATAAAGGGAAACAAGAAGACTTTTTTATAAATACATTAGAAGCAAGAGGAAGACCAAGGAGCGGGTAGGCCCACTGGTCAGTGAGGAGGGAGAAACAGTAACAGAAAACTTGGAAATGGCAGAGATACTCAATGACTTCTTTGTTTCGGTCTTCACCGAGAAGTCGGAAGGAATGCCTAACATAGTGAATGCTAGTGGGAAGGGGGTAGTTTTAGAAGGTAAAATAAAAAAAGAACAAGTCAAAAATCATCTAGAAAAGTTAGATGCCTGCAAGTCACCAGGGCCTGATGAAATGCATCCTAGAATACTCAAGGAGCTGATAGAGGAGGTATCTGAACCTCTAGCTATCATCTTTGGAAAATCATGGGAGACAGAAGAGATTCCAGAAGACTGGAAAAGGGCAAATATAGTGCCCATTTATAAAAAGGGAAATAAGAACAACCCAGGAAACTACAGACCAGTTAGTTTAACTTCTGTGCCAGGGAAGATAATGGAGCAAGTAATTAAGGAAATCATCTGTAAACACTTGGAATTTGGCAAGGTGATAGGGAACAGCCAGCATGGATTTGTAAAGAACAAATCGTGTCAAACCAATCTGATAGCTTTCTTTAATAGGATAACGAGTCTTGTGGATAAGGGAGAAACGGTGGATGTGGTATACCTAGACTTTAGTAAGGCGTTTGATACGGTCTCGCATGATATTCTTATCAATAAACTAGGTAAATACAACTTAGATGGGGCTACTATAAGGTGGGTGCATAACTGGCTGGATAACCGTACTCAGAGAGTAGTTATTAATGGTTCACAATCCTGCTGGAAAGGCATAACAAGTGGGGTTCCGCAGGGGTCTGTTTTGGGACCGGCTCTGTTCAATATCTTCATCAACGATTTAGATATTGGTATAGAAAGTACGCTTATTAAGTTTGCAGATGATACCAAGCTGGGAGGGGTTGCGACTAATCTGGAGCATAGGGTCATAATTCAAAATGACCTGGACAAATTGGAGAAATGGTCTGAGGTAAATAGGATGAAGTTTAATAAAGACAAATGCAAAGTGCTCCACTTAGGAAGGAACAATCAGTTTCATACATACAGAATGGGAAGCGACTGTCTGGGAAGGAGTATGGCAGAAAGGGATCTAGGGGTTATAGTGGACCACAAGTTGAATATGAGTCAGCAGTGTGATGCTGTTGCAAAGAAAGCAAACATGATTCTGGGATGCATTAACAGGTGTGTTGTGAGCAAGACACGAGAAGTCATTCTTCTGCTCTACTCTGCGCTGGTTAGGCCTCAGTTGGAGTATTGTGTTCAGTTCTGGGCACCGCATTTCAAGAAAGATGTGGAGAAATTGGAGAGGGTCCAGAGAAGAGCAACGAGAGAATGATTAAAGGTCTAGAGAACATGACCTATGAGGGAAAACTGAAGGAATTGGGTTTGTTTAGTTTAGAAAAGAGAAGATTGAGGGGGGACATGATAGCAGTTTTTTAGACAGCTAAAAGGGTGTCATAAGGAGGAGGGAGAAAACTTGTTCATCTTGGCCTCTGGGACTAGAACAAGAAGCAATGGGCTTAAACTGCAGCAAGGGAGGTTCAGGTTGGACATTAGGAAAAGGTTCCAAACTGTCAGGGTAGTCAGACACTGGAATAAATTGCCCAGGGAGGTTATGGAATCTCCATCTCTGGAGATATTTAAGAATAGGTTAGATAAATGTCTATCAGGGATGGTCTAGACAGTATTTGGTCCTGCCATGAGGGCAGGGGACTAGACTCGATGACCTCTCGAGGTCCCTTCCAGTCCTAGTATTCTATTGATTCTATGATTCTATGCCATCAGTCTGTGGTCAGTAAATGTGTTCCTGGAAAACAGTTCCCACTAAGGGCTGGATCATGGCATTTAAGCACTGGCCTAAATTTGTAGGAGATGCAGTCACACTGTGCAGGAGTGGAGTAGGCAGAAAGGTTCACTAGAGGAACTAGCCTTCAAAATGTGCATTCCCTCGCCAAGGTTCCCAGTGTGCAGAGAGAGAGTCCCGGATGTAGGCCAGTTTGGTAAAATGCAGTCTGCTCTTTTTTCCACACCCAAACTTCTCCCTGAGCCTTTTGGGGTGATTTGCATCCTGTGAATGCAAAATCTGTACCCTTGGCCTTTTCACAGGACCAGAGCTTTTTGACATCTCTCCACATGCACAGAGACCAATCTGGCCCTACAGCTCAGTAATATTATTTTCCAGTTTCTGAAAAAGCATTTCACTAACAAACAATATGTTTCTGTAGATCAACACTACTTGTAAGCCAGCTCCTAGTATATTTTGTGTCAGGCATTTGTTATAGCAAAAGACTGTGCTAGAGATTCAGACATACTACTAGGTGGCTAAATTTTGCTGGTCAAAAAGGAAATTCAAGTCTGATTTAGTGACATCTCTTTGAAAGCAAGTCGGTCTAACAAATTGGTTAGAGCTCAACAACTAGGTAATTTAATTAAACTCTCAAATACTAGGTTGCTAAATTTCTCTGTTCTACAACCAGTAAGAGATATGACCTTATAAGTCAAATAACACGTCTGCAATAGTAGAGTGTGTATTCCAGTACTGATTTACACCTTTTGAATTGGCCCAGGAAGAGAAATCCACCTCCCAGTGGTCTTAATACTTACCCATTCAGTGCAAGAAGAAAACTAATAAACTAATTAATCACAGCAATTCCCACAGCTATGCTGGATGTGTAGCAAAAATGCTGGCGGTCTCCTGGCCATGCATTCACAAAAGCATAAAAAGTCTTGCTGAGGGACCAGTCATCAAAATGACTTCTTCCCATGTCAGAGCTTTGGTTTTAATGATCCCACAAAAGCCAGTGAAACATTGTCTCAGCATTGTCATTTGAGCAGCAATTCTCAAAATTATTTATGTAGTTCATTTGACAGCAGCTCTGAAAGTTTTATAGATAAGTGAAGAAGTTATATATATAAGTGAGAAATTTGAGTCTAACCAGGCAAGAGTACAAATGACGATCTCTAATATAATTCAGAAGCAGATGAGGATGAGATATATTATAGCTACCCAGAGTCAATCTTCACTGATGGGTCATGTTTTCTTTAATCATTTTTGTTATTCTTCTCTGGGCTTTCTCCAATTTGTCCACATCTTTTGTGAAAATGTGGCACCCAGAACTGGATGCAATTCTCCAGCTGAAGCCTTATGTCATGAGCATGGACGAGAATGGAAAAATTACTTTTTGTGTCCTGCTTACAGCACTTCTGCTGATATATCTTAGAATGATGTTTGCTTTTTTTTTTAACAAGTGTTATGCTGTTGACTCATATCTAGCTTGTGCTCCACAATGACTCCCAGATCCCTTTCCTAGGCAGTCATTTTCCATTATGTATGTGTGAAACTGACTGTTTCTTCTGAAGTGGAATGCTTTGCATTTGTCCCTGTTGAATTTCATCCTATTTACTTCATTCGATTTCTCCAGTTTGTCCAGATAATTTTGAATTATAATCTATCCTCCAAAGCACTTGCAATCCTTCCAGTTTGGTACTCTCCGTGCCTTTATCTAACTCATTGATGAAAATATTGAACAGAACCAGACTCAGAACTGATCCCTGTGAGACCCCAGTCATTATGCCTTTCCAGCTTGACCATAAATCACTGATAACTACTCTCTGGGAACAATTTTCCAATTAGTTATGCACCCACTTGATAGCAGCTAAGATACCTCTGCAGTCAGCTCTTTGAGTATTCTAAGATGCATTTCATTAGGCCCTGGTGACTTGAAGACATCTAACTTGTCTAAGTAATTTTTAACTTGTTCTTTCCCTATTTTAGGCTCTGATCCTACCTCGTTTTCTCCAGCATTTACTCTGTTAGATGTCCAATGGCCACCAACCTTCCTGGTAAAAATGGGAACAAAAACATCAGTTAACACTTCTGCCATTTCCACATTTTCTATTATTGTTTTTCCCCCTCACTGAGTAACCTACCCTGTCATTGGTCTTTCTCTTGCTTTTAATGTATTTGTAGAATGTTTTCTTGTTACCCTTTATGTCTCTAGCTAGTTTAATCTCATTTTGTGCCTTTGCCTTTCTAATTTTGCCCCTACATACTTATATTATTTGTTTATATTCATCCTTTTGTAATTTGACCTAGTTTCTTCTTTTTGTACAATTCTTGAGTTTCAGATCATTGAAAATCTCCTGACTAAGCCAGTGTGGTCTCATGCCATACTTCCTATCTTTCCAGCGCTGTGGGATAGTTTGCTCCTCCGCCCAACAACAATGTACTTGGTAATGAGCATTTTTCAGAATCAGAAACAAGCAGAAAAGTTGGGTGTGGAGAGGAAAGCACTTTGAATGTACTCCCGGTGTTATAGTGTGTGGTCTGAATTTCTTCTCCTTTCTAAATAATCCACTGCATAATTATCCTGTTGACACTGAATAGCAACTCTCAATCAAGCTATTATTCAGTACTCCAACATTATCTGAAAATCATTTAAATAACCATTAAATCCGTAGCAACTATGAATGAATAAATAAAAAGCTAACAGATTGCAGCCCATCCCTCTCCAGCTAAGTCCCAAAACTTAACAATGGTTAACGTGGTAGGTATCAATCAAAGAGTCATGCCATTTTTTCACTTCATGAAGTATTTACATTTTAAGCTCAAACTAAAAGGTATACCTCAGGATCCTCTTCCCAAACTTCCTTTGGAGCATGGAGAGGGGTATATTTAAGGTGTTCTGGACTTGTAGAAATAAGTTTTAGCGAATAAATCCATTAGAGGCAGCAAGGAGAAATAGGATATCAAATCTCCATGGCTTAGGCTTCTTGTGTGGGTTCTGAGTTTGATTTATATAGTACAAAATAAGGACTGATGTGAATGGTGAGATTTGGATACAGATGGAAAGCTTACTGGAAAGAAACAATTGCACTGGGTCAGCTTACATGAGGTAAAAGCCACAACAGGTCATACTTGTGATTCTCGCTGCTAAGCCAAAATCTTTCAGACATGAGGTAGCATTAATTGGAGCTGTTTCAGCTAAAACTGTAGTTCTTTGTCTGCCTTGAAAGAAATGGCCAATGGAAATCTATAACTCACCAAAACCACCATCCTCTAGAATTTTCCTCTATGGTTTTATATGCGCTGCACCCTTCCCCCCCTTTGTGGTTTCAGTCAGCTGACTTAATTTACAGATGCTGTTCCAGTAAACTGCTTAAGCCTCTTATAAATAAATAAAGGGTACTCCAATAATCTGTTTTTCCATTTTTCTAGGGCATTGTGGGGAAAGCAGTACAGTGATGCAAGGAAGGTTTCAAAAGCTGTTTGCCAATAAAAGAATACGAAGTAAGACTGCTTTGTGGTTAGAGGCAACTGCACAAGTTCACTCAATGCTTTCTTTTGAGGTTTTCCATCCTTTTTGTAAGTAACCACTCTAGCTAATTGACTCCTCTGGAGTTTCATGTGCTGGAAAATTCATTTGCTGTAGAGGTACAATCCTTTCCCCTCACTTGCAGCTGAAAATGGAAGAAGGGCATGTTCATCAATGGTGCAGCCTTCACAGATATCAAGAGGCTCTGTTCAAACCATCCTTTTGAGAGAGAAAATATTTCACAGGATGATCTCTAAGGCTCTTCGTTCTATGGCTGGCACGTCTCCCACCATTCCTGACCTCCCTGCTCCCATCTGTACTGAAAAATGTGCTTTTGTAAGCCGAAACTGGATATCTTTGTATGCATATTTTGCCATCTATGATCACAGTAACAGCTAATCCCACAGTGTTTAAAGTCTGAGAACCCAGCATGAGGATGCCAGTTATACATTTAATGGCCTTAAAAGTCTCTATTAGGAATTTAATTTGCTAATGAAAAGAATATGCCAGGTTGACAGACAGTTTTGGAGTCAGGTGTATAACCTGCTGGAGCTGAAACGTGAGTTTAATTTTCAGCTCTCAGACAGAAAAGCAGTGGTGGGGTTATTCTGAGTAAGCAATTGGCCAAAGAGAGGGAAGGACTCAAAATCTTGGGGGGGGGGAGGGTAGTAACCCTTGCTTAGTGGTTCTAACCAATAAGGGTATGTCTATGCAGCAAAGTTATTTAGAAATAACAGCCGTTATTTTGAAATAACTTTCCTAGAGTCTACACAGGAATAACGCCAAATTCGAAATAGCTATTTCAAAATAAGTTCTGTGTAGACATTTATATTGAAATAGGGGGCCTCCAGCCTTCCCAGGGTGCCCTGGTGGCCACTCCAGCCTCAACCAAGAACACTCCTCTCCCTTCTCCCTCCCCGGAGCCATTAAAGGGGTTGCCTCTGGCCACAGTGCCTGTGCCAGCTCCAAGCCTGCCAGCCCAGAGCCAGCAGTCACTGCCCCTGACCCAGTGGCCCCACAATATGAGCCAGCAAGCCACTGGCAGCCAGTCCTCCACCACTCCCCAGGAGCAGTATGCCAGCTCCCAGGAGCCTGCCAGGGCCCGGAGGAGGTGGGCACCATCCTGGTCCAGGGTGGAGATCATGGACCTTATTCAGGTTTGGGGAGGGATGCCCCCAACGTCCATGATCTCTGCATGAGATGGAGGAACAAGGCCATCTAATGGCATGATAGCTGCCAGCCTGGCCACCAAAGGCCACATGCGAACCCAGGAGCAGGTTTGCTTGAAAATCAAGTTGGTCCAGTGAGACCCCCAACCCGGAGCCCTGAGCTTCCCCTCCCCCTTCTTCCCCTTGCTTCCCCCTTCCAGCTCCCTCCTCCCAGGTTTCTCCCTCTCGTCTCCCACCCTCTCTCTTCCCCCTCTCCCGCCTCCTTTCCCCAGTCTCACCAGAGTTTCATTCCCCCCCACCGCAGTTTTGTTAAATAAAGAGAGTTTGTGTTCATGAAAATACAAGTGTTTTATTTGATATCAGGAAGGGAAGTTAGGGAGGGGTAAGTGGAAGGATGTGAGGGAGGAATGAGGCACAAGCCCCAGTGGGGCAGACCAGGAGGCTCTTAGTGCTCCTCAGGGTGGAAGCTCTCCGCAGGGCCTCCTGGATTCTGACAGCCCCCCGATGGACCTACCGGATGGCAGCCTGCAGAAAGTGCAGCCAGGCTCGCAGCAATGTGTCTACAAGAAGCACCAGAGTGCCCAGGGGCAGCTCTGGCTCCAGGTTGCAGAGTGCTGTGGTGTCCCGAGTGAGGGCAACCAGAGCACACAGAGACAAAATGCTTTACTGTCCCTCATCGAGGTAGGCAAGCAAGCAGGGAAAGCTGAGACCCGGCTGTCCGGGAGGGGTCCCTTTAAGCATAGGCCTCAGATAGCCTCAGGCAGCAGCCACACAAAGTAACTCCTGACCTGATGCCCTGCCGGACCTGGTTCCGGCCAGCCTTAAATGTGAGCCAGCGTCCACTCAGTGTGGACACGCTATTTCAAAATAGCAAAACGCTATTTTGAAATGCATTTTGTGTGTAGATACGTTATTTCGAAATAACTTATTTCGAATTAACTATTTCGAAATAAGATATTTCGAAATAACACTGTAGTGTAGACATAGCCTAAGGGACTAACAAAAATATATAGTATCATGAGCTTTCATGGATAAAAACCACTTCATCAAATGATGAGCTGGAGTGGAAATTACAGAAACCAAAGTTATTTATAACAGAAAAGAAGAGGAAAAAAGCTGCCTGTCAATTGTAGGACTGGTGCTAATGAGGCTAATTAAGTGGGCAGGAAGTGTCCCATACTTAGCTTTTGATGTTTAAAATGCAGTGTTAAAGGCAGGGGAGACTGGGACATTCTAGCATAGGATGCTTTCAATCTCTTTTGTGACAGCCCTTCCATTGTAATTAAATAATTGAATAATTAAATATTAATATTAAACATCAATTGGACCAGGAAGTGAAAATCACTCTATTATTATTTATTCATATTATTGTGGTACCTAGGAGCCTTGATCATGGACCAAGTACTAGGGGTTGTACAAACACAAAACAAAGTTGAAATGGCAGGTTTCACAGTTTCTTTCATCTGTTAACATACTAGGCCCAGTTCTCAGACCAACTTTAGCCCCTTTGCACTTTGGAGAGGGCGGCTCTGTGCTCCTGGAAGGGGCAGGGCTGGGGCAGCCAGCCTTCAGTGCTGCCTGTATCATGATGGCCCTCATCCCCACAAATCCTCAGTGCTATTCAGTGCTCCAGCAGCAATTTAAAGAGCCGGGGACTCCAGGCCCTTTTGAATCGCTGGCCCTGAGGCACTTGCCCCTTTTGTCCCCCTCCCCCTGTTGGCAGGCCTAGATAAAACCATTCCACTCCCTGGTCATCACCCCATGAATTGAACATTCCGTTCATCTTAGGGTCTCCTTCATATGTAGCACAATTCCCTCTGAGCTAGCCTAGATTCTGAATCCAGACATCACCAGTTCCCGTTGCGTACATCAGCCCATCACATTTCTGAAACACCAGCTATATTGACCCCTCTTGCTAAAGCAAAACATTCCAGTTCCTTGTGTTTGACTTTAACAGTCTGGCTGCAGGATATGTATTTGTACTTTTTAGTCCAGACAAATTAGGGCAGCCTGTCTTTTTAACTCCGCTTACTGTAGCTGAAACCTTGCCTTTGCTTGGGTGGATGCCTGTACCACAACTTCCCTGCCTTTGCCAGTCAGTAGTTTCTGGCAAGTTCTTCTCCAGCAAGTTCATTTTGAAAAGAGGAAAAACTAGTGAAAGTAATTTGCTGGTTCTAATTTTCAATCAGTTGCAGAATCCTCTACAAAGATGTGGGGAAGGGGGGAGATTTCTGAGCTGGCTCCAGGAGCTGGTAGTTCCATTTCCAGTGAGGGATACTGGTTACAGTGTCTGCTCAGACTGACAGATCTGATGCCCACTGTAATGAGTGATAGCAGATGTTCTGTAATTATACAGGCCCTTCTGTACTAGTATGGTAACCACACTAATTAGAACTGTTTTTTAAATATGGTGCAAACATAGGTTCATCAAGATTTCCTTACCTACTGTGAATAGGCTTGATTGCATTTTAAATAGTGTAACAGAGCATGTTTTAAAGAGCTGCTCCCCCAGTCCTCTCCATTGTGTAGTTTTGTGGTGTTACGAATCGTAACACCTCAAAACTACACAATCACAAAACTACACAAGCGTTCCATTGTGTAGTTTTGTGGTGTTACGAATCTTATTACGATTGTAATACAAACATACAGATCATTGTTGCAACCACAGTTAAATGTTGCAAAGTTGGCCAAGTGGGCTGTCTATAAAAAGCTTATGATTTGTTGGTTTTGTTTATACTATTCATATACATATATCATTTTTGTACTTGAAGTTACACGTATTGGCCATATATTGTATTTCAAATGGTTGTTTCTGGGAGATGTCAACAGGCGGCTGTGAAAGGACTATTAGTGAATAGAAGGACCTGATTGACAATGGCCCTAGGATGATGCCAATTCACATCAGATGAGATTTTTCTCGGTGAACGTTTAGACTAGCATGGCCCCAAAGGCTTCTGCTTGTAAAGAACTGAGTCGTGCATGGACAGGAGATTTGCTCATGTGACAAACTCCGTTTCGTAGTTGTATTTTTCCACAGAGAACAATGGGAGTCCCTTCGTGTGGCCAATGATATAAAAAGGGCCATGGAGGGTCTTCCATTTTGTCTTGAGTCCTGTGTCTCACCTCTGGAGGATCTTTGCTATGAACTGAAGCTTGAAACAAAGGACTGACCCTGATGACCTGTCATAACAATATATTCCAGAGACTTGATTTGAGACAGCAGATTATTCCATCTCTGCTAAAAGCCTGCATCAAGAACTTTACAATTGGCATATGTACTTAACTCCTTTAACAATTTTAGCTCTCTCCCTTTCTTTCTGTTTCTGAATGAACCTTAGGATTTTAGATTCTAAAGAATTGTCCATCCGCACACTTTTGGGGTAACATATGAATTATAAATTGACTTGGGAATGTGGCTGGTCCCCTGGGATCAGAAGAACCTTTTTTGATTTGGTGAGATTGTTTTTTCATAACCTCTCACCTGTATGTGGAGAGGTATGGATGGTGGCACAGGAAAACTGGGGTATCTGAAGGGAATTGCTTGTATGATTTCTGCTTGGTCAGTGTAGTAAACAGAAGTGCTCTTTGCGACTGGCTTTGTGTGCATTATAGTGGAGGACCACCAGTCTTGGGCTGTAAGTAGCCCTGTCTGAACAATCTGCCCTGAATTAACCTTCGCAGGAATATCCTCCAGAACTACCATCGTACGAATTTAAGAAGAAAATGTAAGGCAAGTGATTTTATAACATACTTCTAAACTTGAGTTTAGATGATCAGTAGGAAGAAATTTCAGCAAGCTGGTTGATGACTAAATTGAAGAAAGTAATAAGGCTGAGTATTCTTTATAAACCCTCTGACTCCCCTAACTGGATTGGTTTGCTGTTCTGATCCATTTAGGTTCACTGTAGTTGAACTAAAGAGCATGACTGAATTATGGGCGGCATAAGAGTCTTTGGAAAGAGTTGCACTTTGGTTTTTCTATCATGGGGCAACAGGGGTTTTATTCTATGACCTATTAGAGACCTTAACTCAATAATTCACTCTTATTCAGACATCTCCCAAAGGCCAGGTTTTCCAAAAGTTAATGTCACAATTCTAGGATGAAACAAAAGACAGAACTATGTAGCACTTTAAAGACTAACAAGATGGTTTATTAGGTGATGAGCTACATAGTTCTGTCTTTTGTTTCAGCTACACCCGACTAACACGGCTGCATCTCTATCACTATTCTACAATTCTAGGATGATCCTGATGACCTCTGTTATGAAAAAAAAAATCAATAGAAAAACACCCAGAGAACAAGTTTGATGATTTTAATGCCAATGATTTTAATTCATTATTCATTTATTGTGTGATGTTGTGATTGTCATAGCATATATATTCATTGTATGTATATTAGAATTAATGTATAGAATTATAAAAGTATAAGATTGTTCAGTATTTAGAGGAACTATGTATTAGACATGAGTAAAACAAGCTGAAATACAAGAACCTGTAGGTTAAACCCTGCAAGCCCTTAGCTTAGCTATTTTAGGCCTTGAAGACAAGAAATTACATAAGTGACCAGAAAATAACCTTAAGCTTATGGGAAAAGAGGCACTAAGTGATAATATCATGCAAAATTGCTCAGAGGGTAATGTTAGATCATAAAAATACCAAAAAAGGAGCAACTGTCTCAGACATGTGTCTTAATCATGGGATACAGGTTGTGCATCAATGCTAACAAGAATAAAGGGAACTTAACTAGCCTATAGAAAATTGGGGTTCCTTAAGTTTCCAGGGAACATAGACACATGGAGAATGTAGGTGTAGACAGAATCACAGTATAAAAAGGGGATGCCCAGAATGGGAAAACTGAGCTCCCTCTGGCAGATTCCAGCAGGATCCTCTCTTGTATTGACAATTAATCCAAGTGAGGACCAGCAGACCTTGGGTATGTCTACACAGCAACATTATTTCGAAATAACTAGCGTTATTTCAAAATAACTTAGTCCACATCTACACAGCAGGCAGTTATTTCGAAATAATGTCAAAATACTGTCAAGCTGGAGGACTTCTTATTCTGACTCCTGTAACCCTCTTTGTAGAAGCGATAAGGGAAGTCAGAGGAAGAGTGTTCTATTTCAAAATAAGTGCTGTGTAGATGCTCCCAATTTTGAAATAAGCTATTTTGAAATAAGCTACGCAATTGACATAGTTCAATTTGCATACCTTATTTCGAGTTAAGCCCTGCTACGTAGATGCACCCTTTGAGGGGGCAACAGATTCTAACACTGCCTATGAGGAAGTGAGTATGTCTACAGTTACAGCTGGTGCATGGTCTAATCTTGTTGAAAGTATCTATGCTGCTACTTTTATGATTTTATTGACAGTTCTAAACAAATTACTAAGATCTTATAATTGTTGTTTGCCTACCATTTCTTGTGTTCCTAGGGGCTCTACATCCAGAATAATAGAGACAACTCTTGCCCTTGAGACTGTAATTGCCAGAGCTGAACCCCAGGAATTATGATTAATTGCAATTAAAAGGCTACAACTTTATGGGCAACTTTATGAAGTCAAAACTATGCCTTCAAGAGCTTACATTCCAGAAACATTTCCAGTTTCATATTCCCATTGAAAGAATCGTAGCCAATACGTCTGCTCCGGGGAAGGAGCTCTGTAAAGCTATGGTTTTGAAAACTTAAGTTTTTTAAACTGTACAGAGTTATCAGACCATACCCTGGCTTGCTTCCAGTCCTTCACAGTTACATAACTGAGACGAAGATGAGTGTAGGTCACAGGGTGCTTCCGACAACACTAGCATAACAGAGACTGGGGACCTTTCTTCAGTTTCATGAAGCTTCAGTACAGGATTCATTGTCTAAGAGCTTAAGCTTTTCAACTTTGGAGGTCTGCACTTCCTCCTCATGGACCTCAGCCCACTGCTCAAAAACCTCTTGCTGTAAATTCTCCATCCTTTTTCTGTGTGATCCAACTAGAAGGATCCCTACTTGAGAGAATTTGTCTACAAGAGATATAAATCATCTCCTAACATAACATGCGTGACTGAAAAGAGCTATTTTCACAGGCATACTAGTGGCAAGCCTGGGGGGGTGGGGAGGTCACATCTTTAAAATGTAGCATTTCTAATGTGCAGATAAAGAGGAAAAAGTGTTTCATGGCAACTCATGCCGCACAGCTCTGCTTCAAAAGACAGAAACCAACCTTTAATGTCATATAAGTCCCTCAGGACCTTTATCTCCTTGTCTAGTACCATGTGTTCATTCCTGGAATATATATACACACACAATAAAGTGTGCTTAAAGGATTAAATTCTGTGGACTTGAGATAATGGAACTGTAAATAAGCCAAGGCACCTAGAATTCAGTAGATACACATTATCGTAGCCTCAAAGTCAGCAAAATGTGCAAAAAAAACCCACATTAAAAACACTCTAGAATTCTCTTACACTTAGCTTAGAAATTGGTTCAGAAGAATCCCACAGATTTTCAAAGGTTTTGGTAAAAAAGAGGAGAAAAAGATTACATATATATATATATATATTTTAACCAGTTCTTGTTGCATAATGGTTTCATCGTAAGTGCAGTACACTTGACACCCTCTACCACCTGATCATCTCTGTAAAGGCATTTATGGATCCCTTTGCAACAGCCTGGACTCCAGGCTGCTCTGGTCACACAAAGAGTGCAGCAGGAAGGTCATTGTTTCCAATTCAAAAACCCATACTTAGTTTTCATTGGCTTGCCTCACTTTCTGCCAACTCACTTCCTGCTTTCCTAGGATTCCTGCAGACTCTCTAGGACTGGGATTGGCAGTGTATGGCACACGTGCCATAAGTAGCACATGAGCCAATTTTCAATGGCACGCACAGTCCATAGCAGGAGCTCAGCCCACCCCTCCACCCCCACCTCTGAAGCCCACACAGCTGCAAGGCTTGGAGCACCAGCTGTGGCTTTCAGGCACACAGGAGCGGGGGAGGTGAAGAAAGCCCCAACCAGACCTGGATCCCCACTCATGTCCGCCCCCAGTGTCCCAGAGAGCTGCCCCGGCTCCCCACCCACCCCCACCGGGCAGCACAGAAACCCCAGGCAGAGCTCAGACAGCCCCCCCCCCCATGAGATTGAGGTCCTGCCCCTGCATGTGCACAGCTGCTACTCCGCCCACCGCAGCCCCGCCAGCATGCAGGGACCTGCAGGTGGGGTGGGGGGTGGGAACAGGCTGCTCTGACCCGGGGGCGTGGCCAGGACCATCCGGGTATGTCTACACTACAACTTTAATTCGAACTAACTTAGTTCGAATTAGTTAATTCGAACTAAGCTAATTCGAATTAGCACATCTAGACTTAAAAACTAATTCAAATTAGCATTTTGCTAATTCGAACTAGCGCGTCCACGCTGATTGGACGCTGGGTCGCATTTAAGGGCAGCTGAAACCGGTTCTGGCAGGGCATCAGGTCAGTAGTTGCTTTGTGTGGCTGCTGTCTGAGGCTATCTGAGGCTTGTGCTTAAAGGAACCCCCCTGGACAGCCGGTTCTTAGCTTTTCCGCTTGCTTGCCTACCTCGCCGAGGGACAGCAAAGCGTTTTCTCTCGCCTGCCTGTGTCGGTGGTTCCCATTGGGGATGCCGCGCAGTTGGCAACATGGAGCCAGAGCTCGCCCTGGGCATTCTGCTCCAGTTCTTGGACTTGCTGCTGCAAGCCTGGCAGCAATGGCTGGAGGCTGCCTGGCACCACCTGGTGCACATCAGCCCCCTGCCTCTCCCCCTGGCCTCCCTGGAGGCCATGGAGGAGCTGCAGTAGCACCCGGACGCCAGCGTGCCCCGCCGCATCTGGCGTCTGGACACCAGCAGCAACTGGTGGGACCGCATCGTCCTGGAGCGCTGGGGAGACAGACAGTGGACCCAGAACTTCAGGATGAAGAAGGACACCTTCCTGGAGCTCTGCGAGTGGCTTGCCCCTGCTCTGCAGCGACGGGACACTCGCATGAGGCCCGCCATCCCCCTCCAGAAGCGTGTGGCCATCGCCCTCTGGAAACTTTCCATGCCGGACAGCTACCGATCCGTTGGGAACCAGTTCGGCGTGGGGAGATCCACCGTCAGAGCAGTGCTCATGAAGGTACGGCACTCACCGGCCACTGGGCCGGGGGAAGGGGGACTGCAAGGAGGAAATGGGCTGCCCCAGGGAAAATGGGGGTGGGGGAGGAGGCGACAGTGCCCCGCACGGGAGGGTTCGGTCTGTCCCGGCCGTACTACATGCTGCCCGTGGCGGCCAGGATCACAGCAGAGGTCGCTTCCGGGAGTGGGGCGTGGGGCAGTGCCAGGGAACGAACACTCCCAGCCACCCGGGCGCCCCAGTGATTCGCGGTTTGCTGTGTCTCTCTCCAGGTGGTCAAGGCCATCAACCGGGTGCTGTTCCGCAGCTGCCACCATGAGATGGGCAGGCGGGATCTGCAGGGTGATGAGGCAGTGGGGGGTGGGGGCTGAGTGAGAAGGAAGCAATGGGGTGGGGGGAGTCCACCCCCGAGAGCTGCCCTGGCTTCCTGCCTGCTTCCATTGGGCAGCACAGGAACCCTGCACAGAGCCAGGATCCCGCCCCCCCATGGGAAGGGTGGGGGCCAGAGGCCGGGGTGAGGAGGTAATGGGGGAATTGGGGCCTGGGGTGTGATGGGGTCAGGCTTAGCGGGTTGGAGGTTTTTGGAGTAGTTTATTTGCTTCTCACTTGTGTGGTCCCCAAATGATTTTTTTTGAGGATCAGTGGCCTCTGACCCCAAAAAAGTTCCTCACCTCTGCCATAAATAAAGAAAACATTGAAACCTTTTGTGTTGGACATAAATTAATATTTTACTTTATTTTAAATGAAGTTTGATAAACTAACATGAGAGAGTTAAAATGCTTAATCTGGTTGATAATTTAAATTAACCATTCTCCTTGGCTGCAGCACTAACAAAATGGCTCAGGTGTAATTATGTAATTATAGGTGAGTTTCCATTAGCAGCTGGTGCTCTGTGGAGAGGTTTGCATTGAGCCAGGTGGTCCATGGACCAAAAAGTTTGAGATCCACTGCGCTACAGGGTGAGGGCTGCGGCTCTGGGGCTGGGTGGCAGTGAGTGTAGCTGAGGGGGAGAGGAAAATGCATGGGGGGACCCCCCTACCCCAAAGCTGCGATTCGCCCCTGGGTCCCTGGCAGGAAGGCGAGAGCGCCACGGACTGGACCCCCATGGGACCCTGCTCCCAGCAGGGCTGGACACCCCGGGGTCACTGTCCCGCCCCCACCTCACCCATTTCTCTGACTCCCTCCCCCGAGCCACCCAGACCCCAGCCCGTGCTGGTGATCAGCATTGCACCCCCCCCCCCCCCCAAGATTGGAGCCAGCACCGGCTTCCTGTTGGTGGGGGGAAGCTCCGATGCTCCGCACTGAAACCGGCTTCTGGGGAAGCATGTGCGCTGCTTCTCCCCTCCCCATAGAAAAAGCCGGAGCAGAGCCCAGGGCAGGAGACCAAGCAAGGTGTGTGGTGGAGAGAGCCCTTCCCCCATCCCAAGAGAGCAGCTAGGCCCAGGGCAGGAGGGTTAAATCTTGGCATGTCACTTTGGAAAGGTTGCCGACCCCCTGCTCTAGGACACACCGTCTGTGGGTTTAACCTTTACAGGAAATGTAGTTAACTGAATGGCTGGGATGTCCAGAAAAGGGTAGCGGCCAGTGTTCCCTCTAAGCTACGTGGCAGCACCACTACACAAGCTCTGGGCTCCTTGCATGGAGCTGACTGACTGGGCGGGGGCTGATCAATCTGCTGCCCCGCATCTCAGAGGGAACACTGGTAGTGCCTCTTCCATTCATCACGCTAATTCCTCGTCAGTATAATTTTGTCAGAGGGGCACTGGATTTCAGTGAGATTGCATATCCTTCTAACGGGTCTGAGTTCATCAGATCAAATTCTCCTTGCTTACTTCAGGGTAAGTCAAGGGGACTGACTTGAACACAAGGGAACAGCAGTGTCCAAAAAAGTATGTGAGGAAAATCATGTTATCATTTTGTACAAGGCTCGTGGTCCGAGAGCTGCTGCTTATCACCCCTGACTCCATTGCCACTGTTGGTTATTTCGAGGTAGGTTCTGTTTCTATTTACCAACACCAAGTGTTTACACTCTGTTCCTGCCGTTTAAGTTTTATTGGCAGAGGCAGTACCCAAGACCACTTTTCCTTCCTGGAGATGTGCCACTTCTGGTCTCCCAAAGGGGCAGTCAGTTCTTCAATAAAAAACTCTTGTTAGATCTCAAAGCCAGTCTCTCTTCCCAGAGCCATGCTGGCATTGTCTCCTGAAAGCAGCCTGTTTGGACAGAAAGGAATTTCCAAAGCTGCTGCTATTGTGTGAATTCCCTGCATGGGCTCCTTCCTTCCTATACTTTTAATCTCTTTGCTTGTAACAAACACAGGTTTTATTTCTAATTCTCTGCTGACTGAGTCATATTTTTTTAAACTAAAAAGAATACCCATCCTTTTAATATTCCTGATGGCCCTGCTCACACAGAGTACTGCAGCAGCCTAACAAAACATGCCGCAGGGTGGCTTTCCCACTGAGCCAAAAGGTAGTTGTGCTCTCTGTTCCAGCCATGCTAACCAGCTGCTGTTAGCAACAGTTCATGGACTGTTCTATGGTAATAAAATATTGGATTCCACATACACTTCTTATCCACACATGTGGCCAAGAGTGTTTCCTTTTTACATACATTTATCCTCTTCCCACCTCTTTATTTCCTCTTCTCCAACACTTTTAGCCTACATTTAAAAAAAATCATTTTCTCATTTCTGATCATTTCTCACTTTCCTCCATTTGCTTTGGCTGTGATTAAGTCAATGGTTCAGCTTTCTATTTCCCTCTGTTATACCAACATCTCAATCAGTCTTCAATCATCTGTCGTCTGGATGCCAAGCATTATTACTGGCATGAGGTGGAGTTTCTTACTCCTCCAAATGATGCCCATCTCCCTTCCTCATTCCCTTTCATCATGTACATATTTTACATCACTGGAGTCTCTCCTGACTTCTCTTCAATTAGATGGGGTGGAGGGGTCCTGTGGTTTGGAAGACTTACTATGAAGATTCAACTAAAAGAAGCCCAGTCCCATTTTATAAGTGAACTGCTGGATTTCCTATGCATGTTCCTGTGGAAGTCAGTATGGCTGCCTCATCATGGCAGTAAGGGTATGTCTACACTAGCCCCCTAGTTTGAACTAGGGTGGCTAATGTAGGCATTCGAACTTGCAAATGAACCCCGGGATTTAAATATCCCGGGCTTCATTTGCATGTTACCGGGCGGGCGCCATTTTTAAATCTCCTCAGTTCGAACTGACTGCCCGTGGCTACACACGGCAGTCAGAAGTTAATTCGAACTAAGTCCTTAGTTCGGATTAACTGTTACTCCTCCTGCAATGAGGTGCAACAGTTAATCCGAACTAAGTCCTTAGTTAGTCCTTAGTTCGGATTAACTGTTGCACCTCATTGCAGGAGGAGTAACAGTTAATCCTAACTAAGGACTTAGTTCAGATTAACTTCTGACTGCCGCGTGTAGCCGCGGGCAGTCAGTTCGAACTAAGGGGATTTAAAATGGCGCCATCGGGAACATGCAAATGAAGCCCAGGATATTTAAATCCCAGGCTTCGTTTGCAAGTTCGAATGCCTACATTAGCCACCCTAGTTCGAACTAGGGGGCTAGTGTAGACATACCCTAAGAGTCTCTGTAGTTTAATAGCTCATACAGCTCACATCCTGCTTTACAGTTCCTTGCCTGTATTTGTTGTTCTTTAAACCTCTGAAAGTTCAGCAGTTGATTTCAGCTAAGTGCCTGGATTTAGAATATTTATTTTGATTCAGGAACACTTTGTTATCAATCTGTTTGAATTAAGCAGTCACAGGAAAACTGATGGACAAAAAAAATACACTCAAGTTATGGGCTGCAAAGTTATGAGATATCTTCAAAATTGAGAATTCTCTGCATGCAGAGGTACAAGAAGATTGAACATAGTGGAATGAAATAAATGTATAGGCAATTATTTGGGTGATAGTGGGATACTATCTTGGTGGTATAATGAGAGGTGCTTAATGACAGTGAGTGTGGTGCGTATGTGTAGTCACTTTCCTTTTATCTCCTGTCTTATGTTAAACATCCAGTATGATGGCCATTTCCATTGTAAATTCCACAAATCTGTTCTAATATGAGGGGGAAGCAGCGATGTAACTATCACCACCACACAGGCCATTGGTAAGGAAGCAGGTTAGATAGCACTGTAAGTAGTGTGGGGAGTGAAATGTCAAACCAGCCCAGAGAGCTCAGTTTGAGGACCTTGTGGAAATGGTTTCTAAATCAAGTACCTTTATGAGAGTGAGTTTATAGGTATTAGGACATTTAAACATTTCACTAACAAGATACAAATGACTGCACAGCAGTTGGATTACACAGCCTGCAAATATAAGACGCCCACTTTTGAATGATGTGTATTGTATTTAGTGGAGAGGTTTTGCTAATGAATTCCAAGCAGAAAGGAGATCATTTTAGGAATACACAAACTTTCGGCAACTGACTCTTGGCCCAAAGTGAAAAGACACACAATCAAAGGCGATGATAAAATGTTGGATATGCCTACACTGCTGCCTCCCAGGCTACTGCCCAATCCTGAGTGTCTACTCTACAATTAAAAAGCCTCTTAGCCAGTGGACCCAAATCAGCTGGCACAGGCCAGTTGGAGAGGCAGGGACAGGATGGAGGGGGTGTTAATTGCAATGTATCTGCTGTAGAGTTGATTCTTAACTCCTTTGCACCTTGTGTAGTCACTTGCACTCATGCAAAGGGTGTGTAAAATGCTGCCATTCTGATTTGTTAACTTACTACTCCCACTGTGGGCGAAGACAAAGAAGTGAGCCAAGATATTTAGACTCTCTCCAATTCTCTTAACTGTCTGTTTAATCATTGAACTGGAACTGCTAAAACTGCATCCCTTGTCTCAGTTACGTGATTTCTTAGGAAACAAAAATACAGCTTCCAAGACCCACGTATTTTCATTACTCAGTGGCACAGGTTGAACCTCCCTGGTCCAGCATCCTGGGGACCTAACTGGTCCCAAACCAGGGAATTTGCTGGACCAGGTGGGGTGAAGGCCAGCAGGGGCTCCACTTTCCCCCTGGCCACCAGGGGACTCTACTTTTTGATGATGGTCAAGGGCTCTGCTTTCCCTCCAGCCGCTCCACTCTCTGGGCCCTGTAGTCTGGCAGCACTCCTGGCCCCAGCCCACTAGTTTGTCCCACGGAGCTGCCAACAATGCCAGATCAGGGGGTTGCTGGACTGGGGAAAAAGAGCCATCCTGCCCAAAGACAGTTTGGGGTGGCCACTCCATCCAACCTATGGGCAGAATAGTTCCCTGTAGTGAAAAGAGCCCATGGGGCCTAGGGCGGTCTGGGGGATTACTAGAGGGGTCTGGTGTGAGGTGGCAGCAGGATTTGCCCCCATCCCCACATTCACTCTGGCAGCGGGAGCCCGAAAAGCCAAGTGACACACACAGAAGCCTGTGCTCCTCCCACTGCCTACCAGCCAGGTTGCTCCGTTTCACCACAGCATCTGGAAGTGGAGCTCCCCGGCCCACTGCGCTCCATCCCCCCGAATGATAAGAATCCTGCTCTCTTTAAGAGTGCACCTGACTAGTGCTACCTGGCTGACATCAGTGAGCTTCTTTGTGACCAGACTAGTTTGCAGAACAGGGATCTAAAGTAGCACATCATTTCAATACCAGCTTATAGGTGTGACATATTTTTAATTAGGATTAAGAGGAGCAGAAACACAGACTTTCTGAGGAGATAAGTTTTGTGCCCCAAACTATTTCCAAAGAACCCGCAAGACTTCATCATGTCATCTGAAATACATTCCACTCAGTTCACTGTGCAATTTAGATTTGATTAACAGTCACAGCTTGGAAACTGAGTTGAAGTGCAACTTGAAATGATTCTCATAGATAAGGGCAGCTTCTCCTAGTTAATTTTTATAAGGCAGTTGGGGAAATTCAAACAGCAGATGTCTGATTGTATCTGGTTGATTTAAAATTGTTAAGAAGCCGTGAGTTTTTAGTACCATTGCTGCCATCCCATCCACCTTCATCAGCACAATTGTTCCGTCAAAAAATAATTTAATACAATTTTAGAGGAATGTCCAGTTAATCAAAATACAGAATGCTGCAGGATCACCAGCACAATGCTATAATTTTCCATTGTGGTGTTTAATTCTGACACTTCATCCGCACAACAGAGAGATTAACAAGAAGAGAAAATGGGTTATTACCATGACAAAGATTTTGACAGCACAGGGAAAGTGGCATATTATTACCCTATTGTCAGTGCAGTGTTCAGATAGTGAACTGGTGTTAGTCCCCTAATAATTATATTCTACATTTTGCATGATTCACAGTGCCCAAAATCATCTGAACCATTGCCTGATTTGGCTTTTCCCATATATCAGCTAACAGTACCTGAATCATTAGGAACACAAATTTAGTAATGCAGCTTGCACGAACTATTAAGGATCAGTATAAATGTAGTTGAAATAAATGGAAAATACAGATATTTCAAGAAAGGCTCTCTTAATTCTTTCCCCAAAAGAAGTTCTGTTTATATGTACAACATCCAGTTAATGGGAAGAGACCCAGTTCTCAAGCAAGTACAGTTTCATGCTTTTTCATGATATGAAATGAAACCATTTATTCACTTGATCTTCAATTCTACCTCATTTCAGAACTCAGCACTTCCTGGATGAGGCTCATTGAGATAAACATCTATCAAGTGCTAAGCTATCATATATTGATGTAGAACACTACTTTTTTAATTTTTGAGGAGTAGCCAAGTTGAGTCGTAATTTGAGGGTATATTCAAGGGACCATTGATATTGGGGTCAGGTTACTTAATTTCCCCCATAACTAGCACCGTAAAAATCAACATTATTCTTATAGGCAGAATGTTGGAATGGGTAAATTAGCGTGTGCTTGGAGAAGTGTATAAGCATTTCAGGAATAAGCTACAGAAATGTCTTGGTAAAAAAAAATTCACAAGACAATGGTGGTTCCTCTAAATAGAGAGCTGTTTGTTGCTGAGGTCTAAGGAAGTCCCAGAAAGATGGGCCCCATTTCTCCTTGTTCTGTACCTACTAGTGATCTGTACTTCATTAACCACTACATCTTGTAAGTGTCATTTCCACAATTTAGCCACACATGCTGTTTTCCAGAACAAGGCAGTAGTGAGCTGTATTCATCCCTGAAGTACTACCATTTAACAGTGCTATTAATTGGGCCCAGCACGTCTGGCTGCATGGATCAGCCGGGCTCTCAAATGAACAAATCAAAACAACTTTGGACAAAACTCTGGAGATCTTACTGTTATAATTTTAATTGCTATTACCCATTCCCCAAAGCCTACATTTAAATTCACTCTGCTTGTATATTTATAATCCCACCTCCCCAACTGTTGTCCGTCATCTGCTTAATTGCCAATTCTTTGAAGAAGGCACTGCCTTTTATTCTACATTATTTAAACAATGGGGCCCTGATCATGGTTGGAGTCCTTAGGCTCCACCTAACTGTAAATAATGATAAAATGCATTCTTATATGTTCATATGAGATTCTCCCTCCCAAACAATCAGCCAAATAAACCAGAATAATCCTTCTGAAAAACAGGATAGGTCATATGTCCAGTGATCTAGAAAGCATTTTACAACTAGGTATCTGGAAAAACAGTCATAACCCCTCCTAGAGATGAAAGAGTTAACCAGGGTCATCCCATAAACTTGACTAAATAAGAGGAATGATTCTTTGGTGGTGGCTTTGCAATGAGGAGGAAAAGCTATTCTGTAGGGGTATGTCTAGACTACATCCCTCTGGCGACAGAGGGATGTAAATTAGACATACCGAAATTGCTAATGAAGCGGGGATTTAAATATCCCGTGCTTCATTAGAATAAAAATGGCCGCTGGTTTTTGCCGATGCGACACTTTGCCAGCAAAAAGCGGCAGTCTAGACAGGGATCGGTCGACAAGGAAAGCCTTTTCCGACCGATCCTGTAAACCTTGTTGCACGAGGCATAAGGGATCAGTCGGAAAAGGCTTTCCTTGTCGACCGATCCCCGTCTAGACTGCCACTTTTTGCCAGCAAAGTGCCACGTCAGCAAAAAGCGGCGGCCATTTTTATTCTAATGAAGTGCGGATATTTAAATCCGCTTCATTAGATTTATTACATCCTCTGGCGACAGAGGGATGTAGTCTAGACATACCCTAACTGCATACAAGATCTGATTCTAGCTGTCTATTAATATGATAGGTTCTTTGGAGTAGTCTGTGGCTACATTTATATCGCCAGGCAGCAGGGCAGACAGTCACCACGGGCCAGATGTGGCAGGGATGGCTCTGTGCTCCCAAAAGGGGTAGGGCTGAGGGTGGAAGGACTGGGGCCGAGGGCAGTCAGCCCTTAAGCATGCCCCTCCCGCAACCCCACAGAGCTGCGTAGGACGCTCCAGTGGCAATTCAAAGGAGTCTGGGGTCCTCACCACTGCCACAGTAGCAGCGGCAGTGGCTGGGAGCTCTGGGCCCCTTTAAAGAGCCAGGCCCTGGGGCAACTGCCCACTTTGCCCCCCTGCATTAGCGGGCCTGCTGCCAGGAAGGGGTCTGAGTCTCCTGCTTTTGTATACATGCTCACAATTAGCTCTCATCAAGCCAGCACACATATAAACAGCAAGTACAAAACCATCTGAAACCAGTGGGTATGCACTGGGCATAGCTCAGCCGTGCATCCACAGCTGCTGCCTGTGTGCTGCAGCTACACTGCTGTTTATACTGGCCCCAGCTCAATGAGAGCTAACATGAGCATGTGTACACAGAAGGGGAATTATACCTGCTGCGTGTTTGCGCAGTGCCAAGCACAATGAGGCCCTGATCTGACCTGGGGTTTCTATGCACTACAGCAGAATTACTATTATTTATAATGGTGGTTGCAGGGAGGTTTTGTTTGTTTGTTTGTTTGTTTAAACTTAGTCTGTGAACAAAAGGGAAAAAAAGAGACGGAAGTTGCAATAGCTTGTAATAGCTTCTGTAAAAACAGTGAGCTACCATTTTCATGGATTATCAGAGAGGAGTGTGTCCTAGCTGTTCAAGACACAAATTTTCCCTAGGCTATGGGCCTAGCATAGAGATGCCACTTTCCCACTGCTATGATGTTCTTTCCTAGGTAGGTGAGTTCACACTCAGCCATTAGCTGATACACTAGTTCAGTGTGCTAAGGCTGAATCCTAAAAGATCTTGTTTCACCATCATGATACCTTTCCCTGTTATCACATCAGCTTGCAAAATACCTAAATCTGTGTTCTTGTGGAAGCAGTGACAGCTGATAGTGTTCTCATTTCATTGTTACAGCACCACACCTTTACAGTTAAGGCAGTGACATCAGACTTAACAGTCAAAAACTGCTGTAACTTTGAATTAAAGTGTAAGGCTAGGTCTACACAACAAAGAAAAGTCGGAAAAAGATACTCAAATTGCGAACTGCAATTTGTGTATCTTTTCCACTTTCCTTTTGAGAGAGGCTTTTCCAAAATTTGGCCCGTCTACACGGTGCCAAATTTTGGAAAAACCTCCTCTTCCGGCACATCTCTTCTTCCTCGTAGAATGAGGATTACAGGGATGGCAAAAGAATGCGTCCACTTTTTCAGAAATTGTTCTGAAAAAGTGGACGCGTTTCTTGGACATGGCATAACTTTTCCGGGATACCTTTGGTATCCCGGAAAAGCTCTGCAGTCTAGACATAGCCTAAGAGACGAATGGAAGAAATTCAACTATTATAAATTTCCTTTGGCCAGAAAGAAGAGAGAGCTAAGCCAGTGATAAATAAAAGTAATGATTCATCAGCATATCACACCACAAATGGCTTTGACTGGTAAGGAGTGAAAAGTATGTGAAGTTCTTATAAAAAACCATCTACTGTAAATTTCACATACCTGAAAAATACATAAGGTAACAGTTTAATTTATATGCGTATCCTCAGCATATTAAGTAAATATGGCTCAGTAAATACAATATTGCTAATTTGTAAATTTAGGTAAAGCCATCAGAGAGTTAACAGAGGTTAATGGAAGGTTGTATTTCATTCTTTCATGCATACTTTGACTGGCAGTGAAATATTTAGCAATGTTGACATTTATATAATTGTAATTAGGTTTCAGAGTAAACACCCCATGCAGATGAATGGGACAGCTATTACTTAGGGTTGCCAACTCTCCCAGACTGGACGGACCAGACATCATTTCAGCAAATGGCATCCAGTCAGGAGAACTGGGAATCCTATTCAATAGGTGATGCCTGCCAGTGTCTGAAGAAATCACTGCGCGAGTTACATATGTTCACAATCTGAAGGTTCGTTTCAAACAATAAGAACTAGACACTAAAATAAATAAATAAATCTTAAATTGTGGAATAGGAAATGATAGTCTCCAAAAATTTTTAAAAAGAAAGCAACTTATCAAGCTGCTTTGTGCCATCCCTATTTCACCTCAGGTGAAGGCTCTACACATGCACAAAACATTCAGGAGCAAGGATGGCCTACTGACTAGAGAGCCTGTGACTTGAAATACCAGCCTTCAGTTCTCTGCTCACAGGTTTCCCCTGTGATCTTGAGTAAGTCACTTACCCTTTCTGTGCCTCAGCTCCTTGTCTGTAAAATGGGGCTAATGGTATTTCCCTAATTCACATAGGGGTTGTAAGGACAAATACATTAAATATTTCATTGGGGCCAGACATCTACTTTAGATAGGCTTGGTTCTCCTCTCCAACACTAATGAAAGTCAGAAATGGTGAAAGGTGGAGAAGAATCAACCCCACATTGCTAGCACACTGTCAACAGAGCAAAGCAGTGTGGGTAAACATCCCACAGTGCAACGTAGTGGGAAGGCAGAGCTGCTCTGTGAACTCTCCATGCTAAGGACTGTCAAAGCAGCACAGCAGTCTCTCCAGCCCCCTCCAGCCCTCCCTCCCCTCCCTCCTGCAGCAGCAGCAGTCTGACTGCTGCTGTGTTCCTAACAGGGCAGAACTAGGGGGAATTCCAATGATTTGTTTATTGTTTGTTCCCCAAACACTGTGTTCCTAGTGCAGGGTAGACCAAGAAGGAGCATTCCAATGATCTGCTCTTTGCTTGCTCCCCAAATGGAGCAGCTCACTCAGCTGTCAGATACTTCCCGGGGCTTTGAAAGAGGAGGGGTGCATGCCTGCCAGGCAGCAGAGATCACAAAACACTGAGCACAGCCATCAGGGCAGGCATTGTGGGATACTGGTGGAAGTCAGTTATCTTGAAAAAACAAACAGCAGAGTCCACAATGGCTCTCTGTTGCCAATGAAGAGAGGGGAAAAGACCAAAGTCTCTCACAGGGGTGGAAGTTTTTTGTCTCCAAAATTAGGTGTTTTTCCCCAAAAAAGTCGCATTGTAGTGTAAACATTCTCACTGTTTTGCTGCCAAAAGGCAGTTTTTGGTGACAAAACATGCCAGTGCAGACAAGACCTAAGAGGTCACCATTGTAGGTATGAGAGTTCTCATAAGGAGACTCAGAGGAGAAGTATCATTTTGTAAAAACACATGTACCTTTTAAAAAGTTAGACTTACGTAAAAACTGATTCAATGAATTGTCTTGACAGCAGCAATCATGTGTTACACCATTATGCTACCCCCACAAGAAGTGTCCCTTTGAATTCCACCATTAGACCTTAGCGATGAGCAACAAAACAGTCTGGAAATGAGATGGTTGTGTTTTTTCTCCTGGATATGCAGTTTACTGTATGCGCAGCTGAAACCTATTATACTTGATTTAAAGTGACAATTGATAACAAGTTGTATCCAGACCATTATTGAACATAATGATTCAACAGAAGTCATCCTGAATCAATTAGTCTGATGCTGAATGTTTATTTAGTGAAACTCCAACTCTTGGGAAAAAACATTCACATTTCTCATTAATAGATTGCTATACGGTTTAGTTTACAATTTGTTGCCCAGCAGTACTTTCATCCAACACACTGAAGAAGTGTTATGTCTTTCTCCATTAGCAGCAAATTAAAATGGTTTCACTTGTTTCCGAGGAAAATGAGTCATTTGCAGGAGGAAAAAAAATCGGTTTGTAAAGTTCTTTCTAGTGACCAGGCCTTCTGACAAGAAGCAGAAGGGGGCAGTTGCTCTGGGGCCTGGTGATTCAGAAGGGCCCAGGGCTCCTGGCTGCTGCAGCAGCAGCTGGAACCCCAGGCTCTTTAAATCACCACTAGAGCCCAGCATGGCACTTATCAGGCAGTGCTAAGGGCAGATGGGAAGGGGACGCAGTACTATCTGGGTAGCAGCAAGGGCTGGCTGTCCCCAACCCTGCCCCTTCTCAGAGCGCATGCCCAGGGGCCCGGCAAGTCTGTCGGCCCCTGTGCTAATGACACTCATGCTGCCTTCTATATAGGGGCATGTCCACACTGCAGGGCAAAAGTTGAATTAAGCTACGCAACTTCTGCCAATTGCGTAGCAGAAGTCGAAATAGCTTAACTCAGCTTTTGGCGCTGTCTACACAGCAGGAAGTCGAAGGGAGCACTGTTCCTTTGACTTCCCTTACTCCTCATGAAATGAGGGTTACAGGAGTCAAAGTAAGAAGTGCTCCAGCTCGACACTATTTCAAAATAATGGCTTGCCATATAGACACACCTTTTGTTATTTTGAAATAACGTCAGTTATTCTGAAATAATGCTGCTGTGTAGATGTACCCTAGGTGAGGCAAGCTGCTATCAGACATGGTAAGGTCAGATGTAATGACACCGCTATCACAATTTATTAACTCTTTTCAATGTGAGCGCTAGTCTAAATTCAGGAGGAACCAAGAACTGTCACTTTGGGCCTGCTGCATAGCCAGTCTCCAGGCAACCTATCAATCACAGCTCGCTTCTAGTAGGCTGCCTGACTGACTATATTGCCTGCTTGTTGGAAGACTCAGCAGCCCAACTCATAAGCCCAGCAGCTGCTCAAAGCATTCATCAACAGTTGCAGTTTCTCCTGAACTTGCTTATTCCCAGCCTTGCTCGTGCCTCACCTCATTCCAGATAACTCAGCTCTGACCCTTGGTGATGGTTCCTGACTTCTGACTCTGGCTCTGATTCAGAGCTACAATTTATGACTGCCAGGTTTTGCTCTACCACTAGGCATGCCTCCTGCTGTAGTGTAATCCTGCAAACTTAAGCCATGTCACTTTCATCTCCAACTTCTGCTCCTCCTACCTGATAAGTTCAATGGCACTCAAGACAAATTTCATGGGTTTCTTAATCCGTGTTGGCTCCTACTTTTCCCTATGCCTGCATTTGTATCTCGCTAACCAAGCCTTAGAAGGATTGATTATCAGCCTGCTAACTTGGGAGGCCCTAGTTCAGGTGTCTCCACTCCAGGAAAATCGGGCCCACCTCTGGGACAATTTGAGGACTTGGCTCAAGCTATGATACTGATCTTCAGTGATCCAAGTGATGAGCACATGACCAAAACTGCACTTCATGTATTGTGGCTAGGATGCCAGCCGGCTGCTAACAATGCAGCATAGTTCCAGGGCACAGAAGTAGATGCTGAATGCAATGAGGCTGCCCAGCATCATTTCCAGCTCAGCCTTAATGATGATATTAAAGATCAACTGGCATGGGTGGAGTCCCCAGCTGGCCTGGTTGCCTCAATTGACCTGTGCATCAAGATCTATGACTGCACATCAAACACTGCCAAGAAAATGCATGTTTCTGCCTGCTTCCCCCAGCACAGCTGACTATGTTCCCCCTCCCCAGCCCTAGTCTCTAATCTGTTGCTGGAACCCATTCAAGTTGATTACGTCTGGCCCCACCTCTCTGATATAGAGAAGAATTAACACCAGGCATTGGGCCAATGTCTATACTAGGGGCAGCTTTGCATCAAACTGCCCTGCTCAGGTTCTGTCTGCATTCTGATAAGTGAACACGAAGCCCTAGCCCAAGTGGGAGGATCAGGGCTGGTTTGGTGCCCTTCCCCCTGTCCCAGCAGCCCACAAACCACATCTCCTATTCGCTCTCTGGCTTTGGCATCCTTTGGACTCAGGGGCATCATCAGGCAATTGATAGATCTGGCATTCCACTGAACATACAAGACTCCCCCGCCCTAACATAAGGGCTCTCTGTCCCACCCAAGTAGTGGAGTCCATAAATGGGTCACTCCTTTCTCCAGGGCCCAGCATCCACCAGTTGACACCCTTAGAGGTAGTTACCCCTAGAGCCATGGAGAAACCCTCCCATTTGGACTAATTTGTGCACCAACTCAAAAACTCTCTCTCTAGCTTTATCCAGGGTCACATCGTATTCACATTCACAGGCTACTGCTTGATACACTCACAACACCTCACACACACACCTCTCTCTACGATACCTGAAGCCAGTTGCTAATCTGCTTGGTCCAGACAGATATGAAAGTCTGAAAAACTTTGTGTACTGCTCCTTTACATATGTAAGAAGTCTGCAAGACTTGTTTTTCCACCCTATGTATTCAATTATGCCTGTGCAGAACGTGCAACATGGGTGTCGAATTCTATTAACTGTATCTTACACACAGTTTATACAAAGTGGCTACATAAATGCAAATTAAAACAATCTCGTTCTGTGGGCGGGGGTGAGGGGGATGTTTAGTGAATGGGAAGAATGCTCTGGATTTTTCTTTCTTAAAGGTGACCTGCAGAAAAAAAGGAAATGGGAATTGTACTCTTCTTTGCTTCTTTATGATGTCCATGGGTAAAATTTCGCAGCCTCCCAAGTAGAGCAGTATCTTTCCTCAAAGAGATGGGTCTTGGTCTCTAGAAGGTTTTGTAATGTGTAAATATTTGTTTAAAATATATTTCAATAATAGTAGTGTCATGCTGACAAATTAGACGTTACATACACCTTGAATGACCCACTGTTATAAAAATTAATTGGGGCTTGCTAGAATTCTCATTCTGTTTCCTTTGTTGGCTTACCCAAAATATAAGCAAACATGGTTTTCATGGTTTTGATTCTATATTAGAATTCTATCATTCTATATTTCATATCTACAATAAAAATCAGACACTGCAGTGATAGGAGCCATATAAGCACCTAGAGAGATGATAAAAATGTTGTTAGTGAGTACTTCAGGGGGTGCTTTGTGAGAGAAGGCACTTAATCTAAAGAGCACAGGGTTGTTAACTTTTACTATATCACATATGTAATACTCCAGTTTATTATCCTATTGTTCAGTGCTGCAGTCGATGTGCTGTTTAAGTTTTTTTCCCCTAAATCCATGGAGTTTAAAACAAACTATCCCAGCTCTGTCTGAAGTTCCTCTTCTGTAAGGTGGTATGGTAATACAGATATAATTCACAAAGAGAGAACTAAGCAGTATGCAAAGCACATGAGGAGCTATAAATGGAAAGCAATTATATATAATAAAAGTTACTGTTTTTTAAAATTAACAAGTGATTTGTTTCCTAGCATTTAGAATGCATAAACTTAATCTCACTTGCAACATTACACTATTATTGCAGCTGGTAATAAATAAGCACTCTGATTGCATTTATATGCACTGTGGAAATTTTCAGACAATGTATCAGGAAGCATTTTATAACAGACATGCATCCTTACCAAAGAAATCAGTATGTAAAATATTTGGGGCAACATCCAACTCTTATTAGTCTTACACTGAATCAAGGCCACGAACAGGAAAAAATACACAGACAAGCCAAATTTTAAAAAATGAAGTAAAAAGTTGACTGCACAAAGGATACATAGAATGACTTCTTGTGTTTACAGCACCCAAAAGCATGCTTAGATGCCTTACATTATGTATCAGTACACATGGACACTACCCCATAGAACTTACAGAAACATGGTATGAAAAATAGGCATATCAAACAGTAAGGAAAAGAACTGGGATAGTACTGTAGGGGATGTAAGTTGACCTAACATAGGTCAACTTAAGTTTATAGTATAAACGTGCCCTGAATAACAGCCACTTTCTTTCCCAGTTTTTTTCCTTACTGTTTGATATGCCTATTTTTTATGTCCATGTTGTCCTCCTTTTGTTGATGGTGCACATCATCATCAGGAACATTTCCACCGACTTAAAAGGGGCTGTGTGGAGGACTGAGAGGCTCTGCACCTGGCTCCCTCCTGGTAAGCTGGCTGCCACAACTCCTTGGCTTCCCTACTCCCTCCCAGGAACACAAGGCTTCTCTTCCATAGGGAATGGGGCAGCTATGCTGGCTTCTCAGCTCTCCGTTCCCCAGTAGGAACATAGCAG
Organism: Rafetus swinhoei; assembly: GCA_019425775.1. Classification (NCBI taxonomy): domain Eukaryota; kingdom Metazoa; phylum Chordata; order Testudines; family Trionychidae; genus Rafetus; species Rafetus swinhoei. The sequence continues at coordinate 152,568,374 of CM033424.1, forward strand.
CTAATCAGACTTGGGATTTGGAGCTCCCTGGTGGGAGTGGGGAGCTGAGAGCCTGGGTGGCAGCCCAGTTTAGAGTGAAAATCAGGCAGCATCTGATTTCCTTGTCAATTTCACAGCTCCAGCTGAGTCATGATATTGGTAAGAATGACAGCCAATAGATGTAAGTAACAGAATGTCTGCAGGGACAGTGTGTTACCCCAACATAAGCCCTATACCTTCAAGGCTCCGTGGAGGTGGTGGAGTTATGTTAGTGTAGTAGGGTAGTGTTTCTCAACCAGTGGTATGAGTACCCTCAGGGGTACTTGAGAGAAGTCTGTGGGATACGTCAACACAACTGAAATTTGGAGAAAACTGAACTTTTGTTTTAAGTTTTACAGCGCTTTATTATTTTTGTACTTTTTACATCCAAAAATTTCATCGCCCACCCAGTTACAATTAAGTTGTTTAAAGAAATGTGTTGCAATGATAGAAAAAAAAATTGTGTGTCTGAAAACTGTAGGTACAGGGGGTACTTATAATTTTTTTTAAAAGGGGTACTTTATTTAAAAAAAGGTTGAGAAACACTGCCCTAGGAGACATCAGGCAGCTGAAAGAACAGGAAATGTTCGACCCTTCCACCTGGTGATATCCTGGTGGAAAAAGTGAGACATACTCAGGTCATACCAGAGCCACTAGTCGGAAGCAAGGATCACAGATTTGCACTAGGTGGCGAGTAGACAGGGCTCAATTTTCTTACTCAGTAATATTACATAGGAGTGCTGCAGTAAGTGGCCAGGTCCTGCGGCCAAGAAGTGCCATTTGCTAGACAAGCAACAAGACTAATGAGGTTAGCCACTGACAATTTAACAGCCAGGTGAGTGGACATAATTTTTTTAAGGGGGTACTTTATTTTAAAAAAAAGGTTGAGAAACACTGTAGTAGGGCACTTATACTGGCAGGAGCAAGGCTCTAGTGTGTACACTGACATCATTAGGTCAATGTGAGACATCTTACGTTGACCTAATGCTTGGTGTAGACCAGGGATAAGTTAAGATTACTCAGAGTAGCAAAACAACTTGTGGCACTTTAGAGACCGACAAATATATATAAAAACTTAAAGAACAAGTGGGCCTGTAGCACCTTAGAGACTAACAAAAAACAATACAGTATCATGAGATTTCGTGGGCACAACCTACTTCTTCAGATGAGTGGAGCAAAAGGCACAGAGAGGCAGCACAGAAATCCCAAAATATAAAGTAGAAAAAGTGAAGAGAGCGGGAGGAGAAAGAAAAAAACCCCTGTCAATTATAGTGTCCCTGCTAAATGAGGCTAATAGAGTGTGGGCTGTAAATGTCTGATACTTAACTTTTGATGTCATTTGGGTGTTGAATATAATGGCCCATGCAGTTAATGTCTTTGTTCAATCCCTGGGTAAAGATGTCGAATTTGCATATGAAGCCCAATTCCACAGACTCTTTCTCTAGTTGGTTCCTGAAATTACTTTGCAATAGAATGGCTTCTTGTAAATCTATTAATGAGTGCCCGGGCAAGTTAAAATGTTCCCCAACAGGTTTCTGTGTGTTACCATTTTGAATATCTGATTTCTGTCCATTGATCCTTTGTCATAAAGACTGTCCCGTTTGGCCAATATACATGGCAGAGGGGCATTGCTGGCACTTGATGGCATATATTACATTAGTGGATGTGCAGCTGTATGAGCCTCTGATGTGGTGGTTTATGTGGTTAGGGCCTGTGATGGTGTCACTTGTATAGATGTGTGGACAGAGTTGGAACAGAGTTTATTGCAGGGGTAGATTACTGGGTGAGTATGCTTGAGGTATGATGTGGGGTTGCTGGTAAGAATTTGTTTCAGGTTAGAGGGTTGTCTGTAGGCAAAGATTGGCCTGTCCCCCAAGGCCTGTGAGAGTGAGGGATTGTTTTCTAGGATAGGTTGTAGATTGATAATGATGAGATATATAGTACCATGAGCTTTTGTGGGCAAAACTCACTTAATCAGATTAGATGATAGGTGAATTAATACTTCTACTGGACTGACTGCTGTTTGTGAGAGACAAGCTTTTGAGCCGAACATAGCTCTGGGAAAGGTGCTCAGAGTGTCACAGCTGAATACATGATTGGATAGTTTAGCATAAGTAGCACATATTCTAAGAGCCCATTCCAGGTGAAGTGGCCCATTAACACCCCATAATCATAGGACATAAAGGGTGGTTAATGGGTTGCAGATTGTTGCAGAAAGCCATACACCCAGTGTCTTTGGATCATGATTTTTAGAGTCTAGCAAAGTTATGAATTTAAGCTCATAGGTTCATGTTTGGAAAATGTGCAGGTTCCTTTGAGGATGAAGACTGGCAAGTTGGAGGAATGGCTCTGTGAAAAGTGGTCACTCACAGGGGATGTGGGGCTTTTATCTTTTACCATTTTTGTATGTGCGCTCATCGGAGAGTGTGGTGATTTCTCACACCACATACTTGTCATGGGGGCATTTAGTGCCCTAGAATTGATGATACATCATATGTTGTTATATGCCTGTGTAGGGCCCCCAGATCTTGCAAGGTGTGTTGTGGAAGGTAGTGATCCTTGTCTCAGTGGAGATATGGCTGCAGAATTTGTGTTTGTTGGTTTGGCAGGTTCTGATGCAGCTTTGAACTAGGGCTTCTCTACATTACGGAGAAGATCAACACTGCCCCACAGTCGATCTTTCAGGGTTTGAATTAGTAGGTTGAGTGAAGACCTGCTAATTCATACCGAGAGGGTGCACCCATCAGTGCCGGGAGTCCTGCTCCTCATGAGGCATAAGGAAAGTCAATGGGATCATGTGCACCATCGACCTTCTGCTGTGTGGACAACACGAAAACACAATTTAAGCTACTTCGAGTCCAGCTATGTAATTATCGTAGCTGGAGTTGCGTATGTGAAGTCAACTTTTCCCTTTAGTGTAGACCAGGCCTTACTGTGTTCTGGTCTGTGGGTAGCTGGCATCTGATGATGAGCTTGGGGAGGTTGGAGAGTGGGCGGGGGGGAGGAGTTGTGTGAAAGTCAGAAGAGAAGTTTTGGGAAAGATTTCTTTCAGAATGGGGTAGAAAGTCCGAGATATACAACTTAGCACTCTTGAAACCACCTTCACCAAACACGGACGATCCATCAGAGAGACAGATAGCATCATAGAACAGGCCATCAATGTACCTCAAGAGACCCTGCTTCAATACAGAAATAACCCCTCGCCCTGACTGCAAGCCTCTAGCTGTCACCTAACACCCTACACTGGAATCCATATGAAGTGTCATAGAATAACTACAGTCCATATGCCATGGGACTCACCCTGAACGAAGTCTTTCCTGAACCCCTTCATCTGGCCTTCAGACTGCCCCCAAACCTCTTCATGGGCATCATCAGAAACAAGCTCCCCACAGACTAGGACGCACCAACTCAAGGCAGTACCAGATCCTGCCAGGACAACAGATGCAAACTTGCAGACATATCTCCGCTGCTACAGTGATCAACACTTCCTCCCCCAATGCACCTTGTGAGATCCGTTGGTCCTATACATGCCTATCACAACATGTGGTGTACCTCATCCTGCTGCACTGAGCACCCCACTGACATGTATGTGGGTGAAAGACAATCACCAGACTCTCCAAGGAGCTCACAAGAAAATGATAAAAGACAAAAGCAGAGGAGAAAGTGGGCCAGTGCAGGCTGGTGCAGCACACCAGTGTGGGAATTGACTACAGCACTGGCCTGCACAGGGCCAACTTTTTGCTCCCACCACTGGCGGCCTTGACAGTGCAGCTGTGGCAATGCTTCACTGCCTCTTGTGCCCTGAGAGCAAAAGGGGCAGATGCTCTGGGGCCTTGCAATGTAAAAGGGCCCAGCGTTCCCAGTTGCCACAGTAACAGCTGGGAGCCTCAGGCCCAACTGCCACCAGAGCCCTAGAGCTCCAGGCTTCCACCGTTGCAGCCCAAAGCTGTGGGTCGCTGGCCATTAAGGACTGGCTGGAGGTTCTGCCACAATCCTGCCCCTTCCGCCCAAAGCCCCGCCCCTTTTGGGGGCACAGAGTCATCCCCCGCCTTGCTAAGGATGTTTGGCCTGGTGCAGGGTGCACCAGTAAGTCCCAGTGTCTACTTTCACCCTTGGACAAAAGCACCATATGCCCTGTGGGTTAGCACTTTCCACAAAGCGATCACTCCCTAGCTGATGTATCAGTCCTCATTCTCACAGGAAACATGCACAATGTTTTTAAAAGACACACCTGGGGACTTACATTCATAACTTTGTTAGACACTAAAAATCAGGTTTAATAAACAGACTGGATTTATGATTTATTGTGACAGTCTGTAACCCACTAACCTCCCTTTATGTCCTGTGACTACTGGGGTGTGAAAGGGCCACTTGGCCTTGAATGGTTCCTCAGTGCATATTCTAACTATTTATCCTAAACTAATTGTTTGAGCTCGTATTCAGCTGTGATGCTCTTAGTACCTTTCCCATCCCTGAAGAAGAGCCCTGTCTAGCTCCAGAGCTTGTCCCTCCCACCAATAGAAGTTGGTCCAATAAAAGGTGTTACCTCCTTCAGCTTGTCTGTCTAATTTCCTGGGACCAAATGGCTACACCACCACCTTGTACAACATTAAGATTAGTCATTCTAGGCAAGGATGGGCAATAAGCCGTTGGCTGTGGATTGCCATTCCTGGACAATGGGAGATGCAGGAAGCAGCACAAACCAGGACACCGCTTCCCACAGCTCTCATTGACCTGGGAACGGTGATCCGCAGCCAATGGGAGCTGTCATACCTGTGGACGTGATGGTAAATAAAGTGCTGGTGGCCCACTAAAGGTTCACCCTGGCAAACTGCCTCCAGCCAATGGGACGCTTATTCCCCACCCCTGTGCTAGGCAGATATACATAAGTGGTTGCCACATTTCATGGTAATTAACTTAAAATGTTGCCAATCCATTTTTTTGGCAATCGACGCTCTTATATTTGCTTTCACAATTATAGTCAGTGTATTTTTAAACTGACTATAAAAGCACAGGTTTACTGCTCTCTGCACCCTCGGAGAGGAGAGTGCCATTTCAGATATTGTCACAGCTTGAGGAAAAGCCAGCCCCTCTTTAGACACAAATCTGCAGTCCTGGCAAGATTTAAATTCTTTGTTGCTCAGTACTTGGATTTGGGTGTTGGAAATTCTGAAGCGCCAGCTTTTCTCCTAAAGCAGCTTAGCCCTGAACTGCAGTCACTTCAACCCGTTTGCTTACAGACTGTAGAAAGTCCCAGCTGAGGTTGCTGGAATGGTGATAGCTGCTACTGGTAATGGGTGGATTAAGGGCAAAATCCTTCAAGGATGGATAGCATCACATTTACATTCCCTTTTGTTGTAGGTCTCTAAGCATTTCTTAGGAATGATCTTTTCTTATCAAATTATTTCACACCCTACAGTAAACCTATGCAGACCGAGATGTGACAGTGGGCTATAGGTTTGCACTCTCCTTGTATGTGATCTAGATTTAACTCAGCTAATCTCACTAACTGCACTTCCATGTGTTTTGTTATTTTGTGTGGCTTTGTGCTGGTTCGTTTGTCCCTGCCACTTGGCTTCTGAAGTCTAAAACCAACACTGCATTTAGGTTTTGCTCAATCGGTAGGAAAGATGAGGTGAATTCCATTTTCAATAGTAAAAGGGCAAGCTACTCTGTGCAGAGTGAAAGAACAGTATGCCAATATACGGAAAGGCCAATATCACAGTTTATTTTTCCTCTAAATTAAGAAAAGTGAAGTTTGACTCAGAAGCAAGCATATGCTTGAAACATCTGCCTAGTAGATATGCTCAAACTCTGTTCACTCTTCTCCCCGGTCCTCTCTTACCCAATGCATACCCTGGAGAGTTGGCTATACTCTGCATTAGGAGCGGCCAAACGGTGGCTCATGGAGTCTCCCACCCCCTACTCTACCTCCCAGGTTGGGTAGGGGGAGATTGGGACTGCTGCCTTGCAGCAGGGTGGTAAGGTAGGGGCTTCTGCCCAGTAGGGAGGGCATCTTGGGGCTTCAGCCCCATGGAGACACCTGCCAGGGTCGGGGCTTCAGCAAGAACAGGGATGATTCCTGGCAAGCACCTCCCATGAGGCTGGGCCTGAGCCCCAGCAGGTGCACCAGTTCTTGGATCGATGATTGTCATATGCAACTTGGCAGATCAGTAAATTGGGCCACCCCTGCTTTCTATAGTACTCAGAAGCTTCAAGTTAGGTACCTGTTTACATAACTAGCTAAAGCATCAGCGCAGGGGGACTGGATCCTCCTTCTTCCACCTCCCAAGAAAGGAGTCCTAACCAGTAGTGATAGTCACACTGCATCCAAATAGCCCATAGTCTGTGATGACAGCACTGGCTCTCAGCATTTCCAGACTATGGTAACCCTTTCAGGACTCTGACTTGTCGTGTGTAGCCTCCCACGTTACATCTCACTGAAAAACTCGTGCCCAGGCTCTGCACAGCCGCAACCAGGCGCAACCCACCCTCCTCCGGGCGGGGGGAATGGAGACCACAGTGCAGGCGAGTAAAAATAAACTTGTATACCCAGTGGACATGTATACCACGCAGGGGGGAGGGGCGGGGTTTGTAAAAATATGTATAACCCTCGGGTTATATACGCTAGAGGACGGTACTTGCTTATAGCCTCAGACATAAACATACAAAAATGTCCTGGTGCACTGCTACTGAGGAATTATTTGCTTTCTCATTTTTACCGGATCATTATAAAATAAATCTACCGGAATATAAATATTGTGCTTCCATTTCAGTGTATAGTATGTGGAGCATGTAATCGTCATTTTTGTTTTCACTGACTTTGCTAGTGCTTTTTATAAAACTAGGCCAGACTCTGGATGAGTTGATGTACCCCCTGGAAGACCTCTGAGAGCCAAAGGGTTAGAACATTTCCCTGAGCAGTAAGAGATCCCTGTTTAAATCCTTTAGTCCCTGAGACAAAGGGCCAGAATTGAACCAGGGTCTCCCATATCCCAGGGTGGGGAGCCTCTAGCTACTAATAGCTAGACACACACTGCATTGCTGCCCTCGCTGTTGCCTCTTCTGGCTGGTGTGTATGGCATTGAGCAGACTGCTAACTCATTTTCACATGAAGTGTCTTAGGGCTCGTAAGCCATCGGACTCAAGGAGAGGGTTCCGAGTTGTGTTTCAAGCAAAGATAGGCACTTCCTTGCAGACCTAGACTTAGGCACCAAACTCTGTGCAGGGGTGGGATTTAGGACACACCCCTTTTGTCAGTATCTCCCATTAGCTGGATTAGGCAGCTCTGCGCTTATTGGGTTTTTTTGTTCGGGTTTTTTTTTTTGTGTGTGCATCAGATTCTTAGGCACTACTCTCTCTCCACACATTGCACAGGAGTCTAGCTACCCAACTCAGCTTTGTGGATCCTATTTGTCCCATGATTTCCTAGGCACCTAAACATTTAGGCAATGTCAGCCTTGCAATGCCTAAGTCCGGGTATGTCTACACTAGCCCCCTAGTTCGATCTAGGGAGGCTAATGAGGGTGACCGATATTGCAAATGAAGTGCAGGATTTAAATATCCCATGCTTCATTAGCATGTTCCCGGCCGGTCGCCATTTTAGAAACTGACTAGCCCGAAGTAACTGCCCACGTCTACACGCGGCAGTGAACCGGGATTCCGAATTAAAGCCCTAAATCGAATTAGCTGTTAAACCTCATTCCTTGAGGAATAACAGCTAATTCGATTTAGGGCTTTAATTCAGAATCCCGTTTCACTGCCGCGCGTAGACGCGGGCAGTTACTTCGGGCTAGTCAATTTCTAAAAATGGCGACCAACCGGGAACATGCTAATGAAGCACGGGGTATTTAAATCCCGTGCATCATTTGCAATTTTGGTCGCCCTCATTAGCCTCCCTAGATCGAACTAGGGGGCTAGTGTAGACATACCCTCCCTGTGTGGATCCACACCATTGTGAAATGCAAGAACACAGCATATCATATAAATGTTGTAAGCTCAAGACTTTTCAGTTAATGCTTTTCTTTTCCCCTGCATAGCTGGGGCTTAGACCAGTTTAGCATGTCCATGCAGCGTCATTGTGTTTGATGTAACTGTTTTGGCATATCCATATCGTGCTCTGTGGTACTCCTTAAGAACCTAATGCTTCATGCACAGAATTGTTATTGGTGAAAAGAACTTTTGGGTAGCTTGCAGGCACAAAGTCCTGTATTTTTATGTGGAGTTATGTTGACTAACAGAACTAGTGCAGGTTCAAAGATTCATTGCTGATACATTGCACTGGTTCAACCAGCTCTCTGCAACACCTGAAAATGCCCACACTGGCTTGGCTATTGTTCAAGAACACAACATATCATATAAATGTTGCAAGCTCAAAAATTTTCAGTAAATGCTTTTCTTTTCCCCTTTTTTAAACTAATGTGAGCAAAGTCTTAATAGTCGAAGTTTAAGGAAACAGTATTTACTTATTAGTAACTGAAACTGAATACGTTGTTTGTGAAGATCTCCATTTTAGGAGCTATATTTTCTATCTGAATCATGAAGCATGACATGTGATACCTAAAGAGGGGATCAGGATCTGAAGAGGCAATTTCATAAAGATCTTGAACTTCAGACCTGTAAGATTCTCGATAGCAGAGAAGATGTGGCTCTAAAGGGAATAAGGGAAATCTAAAGCTAGGAATTATAGCGCGGCAGATGAGTCTGTGCTGAGCTTCAAAAAGGCACAGTTGAGAATTCAGTCATAAGAAAGTGTAGACTGAGGTGGTTTTTAGTTGCTTTGTCAATTTTCCAATTTTGAACTGTACTGGGACGAAAGGTGTAACTTTTGAGGCCTATTTAGGCTACAGATGCCTTCTTGGCAGCACTCTGGGCCTGGCCCTTTAAATTTGGAAGAGAGAAGCCGTTGCAGCCCTAAGGCATCCATTTTGTAACTGGCTGCTGGTTCCCAGATTTCCATCTCATCCAGCTGGTGAGTACTTGTAATTCTTTTTGAGTTATTTACTTACTCTTAACTTCCCTTTTTCTGTTCTTGAGGAGATGATATAGTTTGTGATACATTGTCTTTGCTATTTTGTGCTTTGCTCTTATCAACTAAAAGCCAGAGGAGGTCCCTGTCAGCCCCTATGGCATTGACAGATGTTGAGGAGAGTAGCAGAGAGGAGTCTGCTCTTCGAGCCCTCTATCAGGACTAGGCTATGGGAAGCTTTATGCAGCCCTTCAACATGGGGAGCATATGGGGATTTGCACAGCAGTGGAGCTTCACGGCCCTTCCCCTTCATCTTTTCCTGGCTTACATGCATTAAAGTCTTGCATAACTAAGCTCTACACTGGGAAAAGGGTGCAAACCGCCTCCCACTATTCGGTCCCCACCTTTCCTGTCTTATGCAGCAGAACCAGGCCCAGGGAATCTCCACACAGAAGAAGATATTGGCTTTCCTTGCAAACTCACAATGAGTCTTCTAGTTCTTGGGGCATCTGATGCAAGCCAGGTTCTACTGTCATTCTCCTTCCATCTCATTTCCACTAACCGATGTCTGAGTTTAAGGTGCAGCATGGTGTTTTGAAGATTGATATGAGGTGCATGAGCGTCACCAGAAAACTCTCTGTCAGGAGAAATAGGTTATTGTGTATACTTCTTATTTTTGGGGTATATTTTTTAATGAATTTTTTAATGTCTGTGGCCTGGAAGCATGGCAGAGAGGGTTGGCCAAGGGCAGGGAAACAGAAGAGAGGGGAAAGTGCTAGGTTCAGTAGCCATTAGAAATAATGGAACAAAATGTAATATTAACTCCATGTGAGCATGGATCGTTCACACAGTCGGGCTGGCTACCAATTACTGCTTTTCAAATCTCTAACCCCTAGTGTGGGGCGTGTTGTGGTTTGGCTAGTTTTGTGCAGGGTGATGGGGATGTAGGTAAGCTTCAGAAAATCAGGGAGGTGGTAACAGAAGGGAGTCAGACAGTGGGCTTTGGAAAGTCTTGTGCTTCAAATCCCAGGACCAGCCAGGAGGAAGGGGATTCCGCTGGTCTGCAGATGGGCTGGCTTTCACAAGGCCACTCTCCAGCTATCATGGCCTATTTTAAATAGGCATAGCTCCAGCAATAACAGCTTGGAGACCCTGAACACAGCCCCTTTGAAGAGAGGAATGTAGCTTGCAACCTGAGGGGAAAGAACTATATTTAATTTAACTCATTCTCAGCAGACTGGATTTATATATTGCCCCTTTTTAGTAATTCATCCATGTGCAAGTAGTTGATGTTGGGACTACTTGTAAGCCCATTCTTAGAAACAATAATAAACAGAGGAAAATACAAAACCTTTGCGACCTTGGTTTCAGTTATCAGAACAGTCACCTAATGAAAAATGTGTGTTAAACTGTAACTTTGTTCCACAGTGCTACACAGTAGAGTAATGGGTTTCAACAGTAAACAATTCAGAGTTTGTCAAATCTTGCAATTTTATCACAGGCCTTGTGATTTTTTTCAGCATGTTTTACCTTCTAGTGACTGTCTGCAGCTTTCTGGCAAATTTTTCTTTTTACAAAATGACTGCTGTTTCCTATTCTTTTCAACCAGCCTGAATTACAGGCTGCTCTCAGCCAAGACAGACAACTTTTGAAAACAGCCTTGGCATGCAGAATTGAGGATGCTCCTAGTAAAGATAATCAGCATCTCTCATTGTTTTTAAGTGGGCTGAAGCCAGGCTGCTCTTAGGAAACATGACTGCCTGCTGGGGTCTCTGGATGGGAAACTGGAGCGCACGCAGGTAGAGCTGTTCAGAAAATAGTATTTTCTGATACATTTTTCCCAAGATACAGTATTGTTTTTTTAAGTTATTGGAGTGTGATTGTGGCTGGAGAAGTCCCAAAGAAACTTACATTGTAAAGGCTAGTCTTCATTACACATTTTTATGGACAAAGCAGAAGGGAAAGCTACTGCAGTGCAGAGGAATATGGGGAAGCAGAAGGCAAACAGTGGACCAATAAGTGTGGAATGGAGCAGGTTGAGAGTCACAGGGAAATTTGAAGTGCAGGAAGCAAGACTGCAAGGGCTGTAGGGACATCTAAGGGATAATATAGGCTGGAAAGGTATGAGACTGCGGAGGGTGCTGAGGAAAAAAAGAGAATATGAGCCATATGTCATAAGGAAAATCTTGGGGGACAGATGAGCATAAGGATTAGGTGGGGACTGGAGACAGAGAGTCAGTTCTTCAGCTAGTTCATGGTGTTTTTTAATCCAGTTGTGATTTTTAGTCCATCTCATGATTTTTGAATGTTTGGTTCTGGCAGTAACATGAATCTGCCCCTTGTCACACTGGCTTCAGGGTCCATTGCATAATTTTACAGATCTGGGCAGCAGTTCTCTGAGGTGGCCTTTCATCTGAGTGTAAATGCAGGGCTGAGGCATCGGCACTGGTGGGACTGCATGTGTTTTGGAGTGACTGTCCTATCTCAGGAGCATAATGTTAATTGGAGTGGCTTGCTTCATGGAAAGTTCAATTGGGAGGCCCAATTCCAAATGGACAGTTGAGGAAGCAGTTCATTGCAGTGTCCCTGGGCAGCCCAGCAGTATGAGTATAGTAAATGAGCTGAAGGAAGGAAACCTGACATGGTAAGCTAAAAAGTAAATGAATTGCAGGGGCTAGGGTGAGTCTGAGGCGACAGCTAAGTCCATCAACATGGCTGTGGGCACATGTCCCCTTTGCTGGGTAACTTGAAGGACAGAGAAACCCAGCTAAAAAAGGGGTCAAGGAAAATCAAGGTTAGGAATCATTCGGTTCAGAAAGTATGTGCACAAAGAATTTAAGGAGCCCCAGGAGAAGTCACAGCCAATGACCGTGTCAGCCTTATTGCATTGCTGTTCAGTTTCTCAAGAAAATGTTTCTGTGCCCGTATTTTCCTCCTGATCCTCCCTGCCATTCAGAATGCTACATAAACTTTTAATAGATCATCATTATCACCCACTGGAGTGTCTGTCCTCTTCCATCCTTCCATCCCATTTCAAAGTCAAAATGTAATTGAAATAAGACAAGGCAGACATTATAATGAGATTCTATAAATAGGGTGTAAAATATCATCTTAACAGGCATAAATGTGACCTATTTAAAATACTAGTACAAAGAGAAATTGTTAAATACATAGCCTCATTACACACAAAAAGTCGCCTCATAAGTGCTTTTACTCTTTTACAGTTATTTATTTAAGTTGTTTCCAGCATGTGATTACATATTTTCTGGTTTGGTGCCCAGTAAATGTGTTTTGCTAATAGTTTCATTCATTTTACACTTGGAATTGCTATTGAATTTGTTGTACAGATAATGCACACTTTTAATAGTCTCCTTCCTTCAGAAGTTAAGAGTTTTAAAGACTTTCGTTATATAATCTATGGCCTGAGACCCAGAAAAGGCATTCCTTTAATAGTTCCTCATTTGCACTACAAGAGTTTTCCTAGGCGAGCCCTAAGTGTGTTCGAATGGCTATGCCCTTTACCTGCCCTTCTGTCCCTTCAGAAGACAACCTAAGTCAGTAGCATAGGCAACCATGATTAAACATCAGTTAATCAGTCTCATTTCAAAATATGAAATGCTCTCAGACTGCTGGTTACCTGAACAATGATTTGGCGAGGTTACATTTTGCAGTACTTGACACATTGCACTCCATATTTTCACATCTTCTTTTGGTCTCATTCTGATTGGTTGCATCATATTTTCTTATCAAACATATAAAAAATGTTTTCATTGACATGATAAGCATGAAAAAGCAACACTGCGTTTTTTTTTTTAAATTCCACTTAGGTTAATTTTTTTAATTATTTAATTGAATGTAGAAGTGCATCAGTGCTGACTTCAGGTTGGGAAATTACTGCCTGTAATCAGTCAGCAGATACATCTAGAGCTATTAAAATACCAGATATACACTGGCTGGAACATGCAATTTTTCCTTAGTGATTACTATGTTTTAAAGTTTGCTATATTTTTAAATGCTCCTACATACCAACTTTAATTCTATGCAAATACCAAGCATTAGTGCAGCATTAAAGTTAAGAAACCAAGCCTTCATTAAGAAATATGGATTTAAGTTCTTATCCCCGATAATAAGAGTTGAGATTTTTGGAGGTAACTAAAGGATTTAGGAACACCTTTGTATTACTGAAAGTTGTGTGTTTAAATCTTACTCGGCACTGAAAATACCTACCACAGTCTCTTGATTGTTATTAGTTACTAGGGGGCTGTGGCTCCTGGTCGCGACGCTTGGCAAGCCCCCCTTGGTCGCCGGGGCCACACTTGCCCCAGCCTCTTGGTCTCCCCACCCCCCGCAGCCAGGCCTGGCCTGGTCTCTTGCCCTGGCCCCGCCCCCACAGCCAGTCCCGGCCTCCCCACTAGCCCTCTCCCCCGCCTCTCAGCCCCTGGTGCTCTAATCTTGCAGCCGGGGGTTGGGAGGTGGGAGATTTCAAGTCTGCAGCGCCAGGCAGAAGCGGTGGTTCTCTGCCGGGTCCCAGAGCATCGGGGCCCCGGAGTGCAGTGAGGAACTGCTGCTGCCACTGCCTGGCTCTCCTGCAGGGGAGCCAGGGGCCAGCGGGGAGCACAGTGTACCCCCCAAGGAGAGGTTGGGGGAGGAACCCCGAGCTATGGCCACTGCTTCCCCTTCTGAGGACTCTGCTCAGGCTGGGGGGTGGGGTGACACAGAGTGACGTGATGATGTCATGCTGTCGCCCAGGAGGAAAAAATTTTTTATATAGAGAGAGATTTGTCAGTTATTGCAGTGTAAAATGTAATGCATTATTCTCCAACCTGCAAGCTGCAGACCATTAGCAATCTGTTCTGAGTCTTCATGACATGGTAAAAGTGTGGGACCCTGTATGTGGCTTAGTGTCAATGCAGCTTTGCCATTAGTGAAACACAGGCTAATGTAAACACATCCTGGGACAATATTTTTAAAATAACAGAGAAAGGGGGAGCAGAAGACAAGGGAATAGGAGGTGTGATGCCTGAGGAGCAGAGAGAGGTCCTTCATCTGAAGATGCTTGGTGCTTGTTCCATCACCAAAATACCAAACAAATTTTCTTTTGATGGCCAGCAGCTGAGGCAGAGACCACTTTCCTCTATGCCTGGTAAAGAGCTACTTCAGTTGTTTCACATGGTAAAAAATGGGAGATGAGTAAATACAGTTGGTAAGTATGTAAAATACTGCTATCAGAGACATCTAACCAATATGTTGTCCTGATGAACCAGTCTGGCACTGTGACAATCACATGATGTGAGGAGAGGGAAGTGGCCACTGCATATGTAGACATGACAAGTGACTGTAATAAATGGTTGGCAATAACATGATAGAACATGGAGAGGATTGGTCCATTCTACTGGCAGATATATGAAAATAGTGTATGATACTATAGTGGATGGGGGAATGGAGAGTTTCTTCCTGGCCTTCTGGTCAGAAGCATAATGTTAATGCGATTTAAGTGGGATGGACTAGGATCTGCCTAAACCTTACAATGGGGACTAAGGAAATATCTGCATTCATAAGAACTTGGTGTGAAGGTGACTAGAAAAAAAAAAAGTAATGTCTTCTTTACAGCCAAGGTAGCTGGTTGGTATCTTTCTTACTCCATCAGGAAGGAACCCACCCACCCAACTTAAAATCTGGGGTCCATTTATGTGTCTTCTTGTGCAAGAAATGAGGAGATTAAAAATGTTCTAGGTCTATATCTCTCTTGCTCCAGTATTTCCCCATCCTCCTCCTGAGTCTCAGCCTTGTGATTTCTTCAGGCACTCCTACTCTTTGTACAGCTAAAACAATCAGTAAACAGAAACCAAACCATGTGACTCAGCAGGTGACCAATCACTAAGCATGGATTTTGAGTTCTGACTACCAAATATGTAAGGTACAGTAAAACTCCAATAGTCCGGCATCCAATAGTCCGGCACTCCTGATAGTCCGGCATCAAAATGGCAAGAGCCTAGTGAGTGAGCTTCGGCAAAAAATGAGTCACAAGGTAACAGCGGCAGCAGCTGAACTGAGCAAAAAAGGGTAAAAAAGGCTTAAAAAAACGAAAACATTACCGTATACTGTATACAGTATGTACAATAAAAAGGGTTAAGAACACTTTATATACAGTATATAATGTATACAGTATATATATAACCATTTTATAGTACCTCCTGATAGTCCGGCATATCTGATAATCCAGCACCACCTAGGTCCCATAGGTTCCGGATTATCGGGAAGTCTACTGTAATAGAACTGTTCACAAGCAACCTCATAGATTTAAGTATTTTCATAAAAAGCTATTTGCTGGACAATTACAAATAAGGACTATAAAAATCACAATGCTCGTGGCCAGAAAAAGGGCCAAATATGACACATTGTTCATAAGGAACATTTAATTAGTTTTATCCACTGAGCTGGGAATAATTGCACTGACTTCAGACTCAAGCTACAGTGTCTGTCAGACATTTCAAAAGTCATGCAAAGCTCGCTCTCTCCATGGCAAGATAAGATTGCAGTGGCCGTTGGGCTTGAAATGATGTGTGAGGCTCAGATAGAATTGAAAGTCATGTCACCAAGCGAGTGGGGGAGCCAGCCCAGCAGCTGAGGAGATGTTCAGAATGAAAGCTTTGCATCACAGCTACGTTCTGAGAAGGATGGGGTGTGTGGGAAGCTAGACTGGTGACTCAGCAAGAGCAATGAGAGAAAGAGAAGTGAGCATAACGTACACTCAAAACCATGAATCATTTTATCCTTAACCAACTAGCATTCAAGTTCTTGAGAGGAAAAGAAGGAAGGAGACCCATTCCAGTTTCTTACTAAGCACTCTCCTGCCAGAAGCATTAGGACTTGACTGTGCTTTCTTCTGTTGGGGATTTATTCCTATGCTTGCATTTAACACTATGAAGGGGAAGCAGCAGACCCAGGAGCCTCAAGCACACATGAAAAGTCATTCTAAATTCTTTTTTCCCATTTGGGTATTTTGTGAATGTTATACCTGAGAACAGACAAAACACAGGAGAGAATTCGGAATGTCTTTAAGTAGGGTGTGAACTCTTGGAGAAGGACTGTCTGCTACTAAATGGTCAGAGAATACTCGCAGAAAAGGGCCTGATTCTGATGGGTCCCTCTAAGTCTTAATGTAATAGAGATAAGTAGTTTTGTATTTGTAATGAAGTATAATAAATAAGGGGGAATAATTTTATGTGGTCAAGCTTCTATGCAGCTTATTCCCATTAGCACTGGAGTATCTGTGACATCTGTCACGTAAGATAGGCCCTTTGCAGTCAACAACTTGAACTGTGATTTTGTGACTGCAACATGCGTCTGGCAGAAAGCTCAGCTTCAAATGAGTTCAAGGCGTATTCAGTGTAAATGGGTGCAAGATACGTTTGGCATTTTGCATCCGCATAGTAGCTTTTCTGTCATCACTATCACCTTTTTGCCCTTACTTCTGCCACATGTGTGTTTTTAGGAATGTACCATGGGATGTTCTGGACAGGCTGAATGACAGCCCGAAAGCAGAGCAGACACAGTAAGAATATGTGGAGCTCTCTCCACTACTAACTGAAAAGAAGTGAGAGGCAGAGGCAGAACTTTGTGTCTATTCACACCGCTGAACTATGAATAGGGCCCAGTAGTGTTTGATTCTGTATGCTGCTTGAATACAAATCTTCATGTCAAATTAGAGATGGTACAAGCCATAAACTCAGTTTGGGAGCAAGTGCGTGGTTACGGCCTTTTGCACAGATGAGAGCTGCATCTGAGTTTTGCAAATGTTCAGGGGAAGTTCAGCTCTAGGCTTTTGATTTAGCTAATTGAAAGGGGGCATTTTTTTCAGTTTTAGATCCAGAGCTGGTTTTGGCCTTCAACTCCCCAGCCTCAAGTTGGTGGGTAGTTAGATTCAGAGTTCTGGTTCAGGCCCATAATAGAGTTAGCTGATGTTACCCAAAATCTAAGGAAAGGGAAAGTGCTAGATCTCAGGTTCCAATTTAATATAGTTAACTGTGCTAAAACTTATATAAAGGGTCTATAAAAATAAATATCCCTTATGGTTTAGAGGATGATTGATCCAGATGAGCCTTCCTGCTTTTGTTCTGATGCTATTTTGCTCATTTGGGACTTGAGGCTCAAATAAAATAAAAAGGTGGGAGAGTGTAACCATCAATCAACACGAGAGAGAATCAGAGAATGAAAATCTAAATCAAAAACATACAGACAGTGCTCAGAGATATAACCCTAATGCTAAGAAATAGATCTTTCAGACAGCAGTCATGGAAGTCATTCACTGCTCTCTGTGGCAAAATAGCTGCAATGTTCAGATCCAGACCCATAATTTCTGAAAGTCTGGGGGCATTTAGCACTGCGATGTTGGGTTAGCCTGTAACAGAGAGAGGGAGAATACTGGGATCTGAACTTCCCGCAAGCTTTGAAGTGCTGATCCTACCTGGAGCCCCTATGAGTAGATCAGCATGCGGGTGACTTTTAGGAGAAATGCACCCACTGTATTTGCTTAAAAAAAAAAAAGGGAGCAGCTTTAATATAATTTAACACCACCATTGGCCCCACTGTTCCTCCCTCCTTCTCTGCTACTGAAAACTATTGAAAAAGTCAAAGGACAATTTGTTGTAGATTCAACACTAACATGCAATAGTTGGAACCACCTGTGCCTATCTATTTTCAATTAAAATAACCTATTTCCCCTGTAGGAAAAATGGAACAGTGACTCAGTGCTTGGAGGGGAAATAGGATGGTGCTGAGGAGAGCACATAGTGTGTCTGGCTCTGCCTCAAGCACTCGGTTGCTGAGCTAATGACAGACGACTGGTCTTTCCTGTGTGTGACAGCAGTGGGTGGGTTTTTCTCCGGAAATCTGTCTATCTAGCCAAATGTAAAGCCAAGCATCAGAATGTCCTGGGAAGTACAGCTGTGTGTGTACCACTGCTGATTCTGTCATCGAATTGGCCTGCAGGTTTGGGAGGAATCCACTATTAAAGAGAAAGTCTGCTGTAAAATGCAGCAATCTGTTTTCTTAACTCCTTCCCCCCAGGATTCCTTTCGCTGACATCTTGCTGGGAGAACACTCAAATCGGAAAACATAACTACTTTAGTAAATATGTGAGTGTTGCAAACCAAAATGGATTTGTGTTTTCCCTCCTTCTCTGTGTTTCTTCTACCATGTGCTTTTAGCAGCACACACATTTCCTTTCGGGTGAAATCCAGCTTTCTGCTGGGGGCCAACACAAGACTCCCTGCGCGACTTAAGTCTGGAGTTGGGGACAGCCATGCAGGAGGGGGCTTACAAAATACAAATCCCTTTGCGGTAGGGGAGAGGTCTTTGCACTTGAGCCAATATAAGTCCAGGTGGAATGCAGTGATGGAACAGAGCAAGGTGTATATAGTGATCCTACATGCAGTGACCTTCTCAGTCCATCTCTGTCTGTTTCAATCCTACAAAGCTCATCTGATGAGACCAGTCCTTCAGTTTGATTGTTGTTGGTTTATGATTCTTTTCCTGATGGACCGACTACATAGGTGAGAAAATTATAATTTGCCTGTTCCAGAAGCAGAAAGAGGAATGTACAATAAAATGCAATGATTTCTTTATACCAAATACCTGGAATTAATACTTTAGTTGGAAACAAATGTAGTAATTTATCTATAGAACTTTACAATTTTATAGTCATCCCTCTGAGACACTTTGTATCATGAGCCATCTGTTTTCGTTTATTAGTTTACCAGATGAGATGTCAAGAAAGTTTTTCCATTGGGTGTACGCCACCCTTGGTCATCTTCCTAATGATGGGTGTGTCAAATGAGCTGCTTAAGACATGCAAACCAGCAGGTCATCTAGTGAAAAATAATGGGTCAGTTCCCTTTTGCTGGGAGCCTGAGAAGCTAGAATAAATTTGAAAAAATGTAGATAAGACAGACTATGGGGAATCTGAACATATAACATGGTGTATTTATTTGTCTTTCTAGTAAAAGTGAAATGACTATATTTTATACTAGAGCTTCCCTCTTGATCCTGGTGTCGTGCAAACATGGTAGTAATAAATAATAGAATAAAATATATTTTAATTTACTAAAACACTTCCATCAAAAGCCCCCTCTATGTGACTAGACAAATAGTTAAAATAGTACAATCCTAAATGACAAAATGACAAAAAATCTGAAATTTCCATTTACTAGCTGGAAACAATAGTGGTCAGAATAAAAGGACTGGATGAAAAATGCAGGAGGACCACATCTGAGCCACTTGGTCACTTTGTTAAACAATCATTGCCTAGCAGTAAAAAAGTGAAATGCTTCTCTCCTCAAGTGGACTCACAGTTGACCCAGAATAGCCCAGCAGATAGCCCAATACTGCCTTCCCAAACCATCTATAAACAAAGCTGTGAAAAAACCACCCTTAAATAATTATGGCCTTATGCAGAGAAATTCAGATCAGATTTTTGTACGTTTAAAAAATAGGGAGAGTTTGGAAACAAAGGTTAAGATCATCATAAAGCTCAGTGAAATTTACAAAGCTTGGATTTCAAATACCTCCGAATCTCAGGTGTGTACAGACCTGGGATTTTGAGCTAAATCCATCTGTCATCACAGTAGTGTGTGTGAATAATGGCTGTCACTTCCTATTTGTTGCAATCTTTAGGTTTGTTCCTGCCCTTTTTGGAATCAATGGCAAAAGACCCTTTCACATCTGTAGGTACAGTATCAGCTCCTGGGGTGGTCCTGATGCTGACCAGTGAGTCTTATTCATGTCAATAGTCATTAGACTGCAATGAGTTTCTAGGCTTTAACCAGACAGTAGATTCTCTTGTGTCACATGCAAAAGTGGATGGAGTGTGCGATATGGCATAATCTACTATATATTTTAGAACTGTGTGTCTGTCTGTCCACCTGAGTCCATTTGCTCAAAAACTCCTCCTAAACTGTAAGAGCGAGGACCACCAAACTGGATCTGCAGCTTCCTCTTATCATAACTTAAAGCAAGGTCAGGGTTTAGTTGTGCCAAGATAATGGGATGTGCATGAAATTAGATTGTTTCTTATAAAATGGAACGGGAGGAAGGGTCTGGTAGAAGGGACAGTTATATTGCAGAATGTCCACAGGGGGGCAGCAAGAGGCTGAGGCAGCTATAACCCGATTGGGCCAGCAGGGGGCAAGGGTGGAGAAAGGGACAATTATCTACTATATATTTCAGAGTGCTTATGTTTGCGTGTCTGTCTCACTCCCTGCTGGGGGACATGTACCTCCCCCCAGCTATGCCCACTAGTGGCCATGGAGAGGCACTTCTCACTTAGCCCCAAGCTGCAGTGGTGAGAGAAGGAGGGAGCTGTCCTCTCTTCCTGGGAAACTTACACACTGAACCCCTCATTCCCAGCCCCATCTCAGAGAAATGATTTAAATTAAGAAAAACAAAATGCATTTGAGTTAAGGACCCCAATAATACCAGGTAAATCTTCTAGTGAAATATAGTGCGGAGTGAAACATCTCTAGTCAGTCAGCCTTTTGTAAAATTGTCTCTTTTCCCTTTTTAAGTGGCAAAAGAGGGAGTGCTAAAAGTATATACTTTTAGCAGTCGCAAGAAGTATATACTTTCTAAGAGGTGGGTCTAACTTGTGGTTAAACTATTATAATAGTTTTTAAAAATGGGATTCTAGGAGCAGAACCTAGTGCTGGGCAATGGGTGGAGTTATTTAATAATACTTAGCACTTTTCGCAGGAGACTCTTTATGGTTTACAAAGCTGGGTATGTATCATTATCCTTGTTTTACAGGGACAAATTAAAACACAAAAGGGGAGGAGGAAAAACTCCCCTTGATTTAAATGGTTGCAGACCAAACCCCCGGTATATCACTCCCTAAGAATCAAGCCCAAGGTCTCAGTATAAATAAAATGACAGAGCTGCCAACGGAACTCAACCCCACCCTCCCACCCCCAGACAGTGTTCTATCTACTGCACTATACATAAGCTGCTCACTGTACATAAGTATATCTGTATATTTTCTTAATGTGTACCTAGCTTTGATTTGATCATTGAGTCTTCCCTAGAATTGTATACATGGGCATTGAGGGTTACTTAGGAGTTACATTTTATGCAGAAAGCCACATAATTCCTGAGACAAAGTCCTGAACAAATTCTGAACTTTCCTCACAGGTGGACAAAATCTTATTTCTCATTCCAAACCGTTGTTTGACTAAAACCCAATCACTTTGTCATTACTCAGGCAAACCTCCCACTGACTTAAATGCAGCCTTAGGCTCTATCTTGAAGTCTGTGGGAGTTGCACATGCTCAGTTCCACTTGGAATCAGGCCTGTAGTTCGAAGGAATTATTTAATCTCAGATTGGTTGACAACAGATGTTACAATTTTGTGCAGCTATTTCTATGATGCTGGTTTTATTGCTTGATTTTTATCAGTTTATTGCAGCAATGCTGTTTTTATCACTTGGTTTTATCAATCATATGACACCCACACCTGCAATATAAATATACCAGAGAATGAAAGAAGGTGAAAGCTATACTTACCTAAATTAGTCAGAGCAGGACACAGGCAGTAACTCACTTATAGCAAAACCATGAATTATCATGACCTTAACCTCTCATTTGACAATAAATGTTTTTAAAGCATAACCCCATCATTATGTATAAAGGAATTCTTTTTTTAGCAGTCGCAAGAAGTATATACTTTCTAAGAGGTGGGTCTAACTTGTGGTTAAATACTGCAGACGATAGTCTTGCTGATCTCAGGAATTCCCAAAGGTTGTCTGGATTTTTCCAAACCCCACAGAACTTGTAACAATATCAGATCTGTCTTCCCCACCCAAATATCCAGATCAGTATGTCAATGAAGTGTCTACAAGTCATCCGTAGAGTTTTGCATTAAGAGACTCTCCTCTAGAATAACTCTTAGTTCATAGCATTGTTATTCTGGCAAGTTTAATCCTGATTTATCTATTAGATTTTGGTACTTATAGATACAGAGTTGCAGTTGTACTGTTTATGTGGTATTTTAAAGGACTAGGTTCGCAAAAGGATTCATGTGCGTATCCCAGAATCAGACCCCACTGGGATTCAGAAAACCATTGCTCAGCCGCTGCTGAATCCTGTAGGCACTTAAACTTACTTGATGCCTACACTTTTGCAGAAGTTTCCTAGGCACCTGTTCGTGCCTCCTAGCACGTGCCTTGCAGCTTGGAGCTTCATGTGCTGCACGAATGGGCAGAAGACAGGTGTTGCTCTGCCTAATTAGCTGTGGAGTCGGAACCAGTAGGAGAGCTCTGAGGCTGTTTTTCAGATCAGGCTCCTGTCTGTTATCAGCTCAACTCACGTAAAATAGCCGGGGGGAAGGGAAAAGAGGAGAATTTCCCTAATAACGTTAGGCCAATGGGTTAGGGTGTTCACCTGGGATGTGGGAGATCCCTGATTCAAGTTTCCCCTCCACCAGAGGGGGAGAAGGGAGTCGAACAAGGATCTGTCCTCTCCCAGATGAGAGCCCTAACCACAGGGGCTATGAGCTATTTTGGTGTGTGGCTCCCTCAGTCTCTGCAGTTGAAACTGTTCCATTGTGGATAAATATTTCAAGTCATTGATGGCAGCCTAGGGATGACAGCCTAGGTCTCCCACCTCCCAGGGGTGTGCTCTAGCCACTAGGCTACAGCATCATTCTCAGGCTTCTTTGCAGGGGAGCAGCTTCCACAGGCAAGTCTGAGGGAGTCCCATGCCAGCATATCCCAGGGCCAGCTGCATGGTGGCAAATCTCTGGGCAGTTGCTTTCTCCCTAGCAGGTGGAGGGGGAGACTTAAACCAGGGAAATCCCACAGCTTAGCTGAGTATCCCTATCTATTGGGATAAAGGCAGGTCTTGCAAAAACGGCATAGGTGCCAAAGGCAGCTGAGAATTCCAAGCAGAGAGAGGCACCTCTCTGCAGCTCAGACTTGGCAGTGAACTCCCTAAGGGGGTGGGGTGTAGGGTGCCCCGCTTGCCTTGGCCTCTTCCATTGGCTAGTGTCAGTGGGGAGCTGCCCAGTGTGCTTGCATTTGTGAAGCCCATTCTTAGGCACCAATCTCTTCCCATTCATTGTGTAGGGAGCCTCGGTGCCCAACAATTGGGCGTGGCAATACTGAGCGTCGCCATGAGTAAGTTCCTTTTTCAATCTGTTTCCCTAAAGCTGCATTTAAAATGATTTAGCCAAAACAAATATCAAAGCTAAACTTGTAGCTCTTTGGGTCGGGCTGCATTAGGGGTGGGCATGACAGCTTCTGTGGGCTGCATCCAGCCCACAGCTGCCCTGCTGCTCCCCTGCCCCCAGGCCAATCAAGACCGGGGATGGGAGAGGGTGCAAAGTCTCCTCCCCTGCCAGAGGCATGTGGCACCAGAGGGAACCACCAGTTGTCTTAATACAGCTGTCAGTTCTCTTTAGGCGCCACAAGCCCATGGCAGGGCAGGGGGCAAGAGACTTTGTGCTCTTCCCCCCAGGGGGTGGAGGAGCACGCAAAGTCTCCTCCCATTGCGGCATCTAGAGGGAACCACCAGCTGTTAAACAGCTGGTGATTCTTTCTAGGCACTGGGGTGGGGGACAAGACTTCACGTCCTGCCCAGCCCCAACCCCCAGGCCAGTTAGGGTCTGTGGGTGGGGATGCACAAGAAGTATCCTGGTCTTCAGAAATTTATGAAGTGGCCCCTTTTGAAAATTATTGCCCACCCCGGGCTACACTGAAAACGTTGTAGCTGCACCCATGCAGTGCTTAAGTGAAGATCTTTTCTCATCAGTGTAGTTAATCCACCTCCCAGAGAACAGTAGCGATGCCGATCGGAGAAGCTCTCCCAGTGACATAATACTGTCTACACAGAGGGGTTAGGGCAGTATAGCTACATTGCTTGGGTGGCGCATGGATTAGTCACACCCCTAGGCAACATCATTATACCAATATAGGTCTGTAGCATAGATCCTGGCCTAACTGCCACTCTGTCTTTAACCCACACTGCTGTTACTGCAGGAATCTGAAATTGACGTACGGTGATAGATGACATTTGGGCTGCTATGTTTAGAGCTTGTCCAGGTGATGGGAAATTTGCATTGATAAAACTACAAGGGTGTAATTCCACCAGTGCAAACTCTTAATGCCAACTCTATGTCAGTAGGGTAAATTGCACCATGGAATGATTTATTTACATTAATGTTGTTACACTGGGGCAAATTTCCCTACTCTAAAGAACGGTAAGACTGAGGGAAGGTGCTAGCATAAGTAATTATAAGAGGTGCTGAGCAAAACTTGAGTTTTGTTTTCAGAGTTTTGTGTGGGTGTGTTCAAGTTTCTTAAATAGTGAATATTTAGACTTGGGTAACTGTAATTAGGGAAACAAAAATGAGTTTTCTTACGGTAAACTGTATTTCGATATGAGTTTACATGATCTTATGCCAGTTCGTTCTTGCTGTTAAAATCATTCTCTTTTAAGGTTCCCTTCAATGGCCCTTCTTACAGATGGACAGCCATTGTTTATGTTCCTCTTTGGTTTCCATTACCTTCACTAGGGTTTGGATTTCCATTTGCTGTAGACTAGCTGTAGCTATGCTGTTTTCTTTCTTGCTTTCCTGCTTCCACAGGCTTTGTGTGGCACTATAATGGTTCGCTTAAGTAACTTGTATGTCCTACCTACAGTTCTCTGTTTCCTTGTTTGAACTAGGGCCTCTATGGACTAGCACTCATTTGCAGTGAAATTCCCTAGTTGTTAGGGGTTTAATGTCACAGTGCTGGTTTTGGGCACCTTGTTTCATGGGATGAGGTTGACTCTAACTATATTTTGGTGCCTGTTACTTAGTGACTCAGTTATAATTACAACTTGAGCTAACTCATGTGTTTTTAGAACTGAGTCTGGAATAGCTTCTGCTTTTTGTGTGCTCTGAAACTAGCCTCCCCCTGCAGACGTAATTTTTAAGCTGTCAAGAAATTCCTTCTCTAGCCCTTAGCTTGATGTGATATTTGACCAATCTGTGTGCGGTTCTTTAAGAACACAACCAGAACTACTCATTGTTTTTAAAGTTACAGACTAATACAGCTGATAGTTTAACTGTGGTTGCAAATCTGTGCACTTAAGGATTGTTACCTCTTGTTTAATAAAGGAAGTTGCACGTTTAATTAAAACTTGTTATATGGAAAAAGTGATCTGTCTCGCATTCATTTGTGAGGTACAGATAGGCTGCACTGGTGAGTCCGTTTTTTCATTCCTTTCACTTGGTGGAATTTTGTGCAAAGTCAAGGTCACCAGTGAGTCCCAGTTATAGTATATTGAGGAATGTAAAGTTTAACAGAATCAAATAACTGATTTCTTGCAGTTAAGTAACTGAGAGAAGAATCAACCCCGGAGGCCAGATGCTGACAACAGTACGTTTAAAAATATAAAAATCTCATGATCTAGTCCACTAATGTTACGATTTATATGTAGTACTTTTTGTTTTTAGGCTACAGCAGCAGGGAAAGCGATGTTGTGTTCTTAAAACCTGTGATCTCATAGGTCATAAACCTTATTCAATTACACAAGCAATACTTACCAGTACTTTAACCACAGTTTATTAGTTATTATTAGGCATCTCAAGAGATTACTCCTATTACATCCTATAGACTGTGATTTACAATAGTGTAGTCATCTGAAACTACTGGATGTAAGCTCTTCAGATAATAGAAAACCAAGTCAAGCAGTACATGGAGATGCCAAGTGGACTTAAACAGAATGCTTTTTCTTACATGAAAATGTATTACTTTATTACATTCTACCCGCTTTTCAGCAAGCAAAGAAAAGTGGTTTGTAATCAGAATACACAAGCTAAAATGAGAAAAATAAGCAGGCATTTTTATGAATTCTTGTAATATTTATGGGACCATCATCTTCTTAGTGTGACTGAAGTGTTTTCTAGTAACACAAATATTGCTGGGCTGGCTCTTTAAAAAGGACTGTACATCTGATCTTTTCAGAATCTGATTATCTATGTGAACTTTTCTCCTTCCCACTGTATCTCAGAAATGAAAATTATATGCTAGTCTGTGCATATGTAAGCCACAAAAAATGAGTTACAGATTTTAAGAGCCTTGAAGCCAGTTCATAAATTCTCAAGTGATATACTGTCTTCATTTTATTAATAATAATTCATTTCTCTTTAAGGGAAGGGATTTCATGTGAGGTTTCAGCATTTATCTTCACAGAATAATTTATAAAACTTGTTTTAAATTTGTGGCCTACTCTGTTCCTTTAACCCTGAAGAAAAGCAAATGTTCCCCTTTGCAGACTTGGAGACAGAGGCAGCACCTCACCATATCCCCCTGCTTCTTAGATTCTGTGGATACCCTTCGGTGGGGGCTCCATGAGGATCCAGATTCTGGGGTGGGAGAAAGTGAGAAAATGTTGGTCTCTGAGGCAATGTTCCCTCTTAAAAGGTTTTCCACCTATGAGTGAGTTTTGTCTTGTGCGCTAGTATTGAGTTCATGTGACTTGTTCAGATGTGTGGCACTGTCACCCAAGTTATTAATAAATATCTTATAAACCTCTCCCTTTTCCCTCTGCTGCCATGTCTCCCACCCTCCCCTCGCCCCATTTGCTCCCCTGGTGCCTGCTGCTGCCCCCCACCTCTCACCCTCCTCTGCTGTCCTGGCTCCTGCCCTTCTCACTCCCCTCAGCCCTTTGGAGACCTGCCCCTCTCCCCATCCTCCGTGCCCACTCCTACTCTAGCCCCTCTGATCATCTGTAGCTACCCCTCCCCATCCCCTCTCCTCACACCTCCCTCTATCTACCTGCCCTGCCTCTCCCCTCTGGTGCCCGTCCCGGCCCTCCATGTGGCTGCCCTTCTGTTTAACCCCCACAATCCCCCTGGCTCCTGCACCGTCCCTTAACCCTGCACTTTCCTGGTGCCTCCCCCTTCTCTCACTGTCCCTGCCCTCCTTCTCGCTGGTACCCATCCCCTCACCACCCTCTGCCCCAATTCTCCTCATGCCCCTCTGTGCCCTCACACGACTTGCTCCATCCCCACCTTCCTCATGCCCACCCCTTCTTTCAACCCCTCTTCTCCTGGTACCCACTCCTCCCCTCTCCTCTTCCTCCCTCTTGCCCCCATTGTCTCTCCCCTCTCCTCTCCCAGCATCACCCTGTCCCCTCCCTTCTTCCACCCCCACTCCCCACTCCTGTCCTTTTCCTCATTGTCTCCTCTTGGCCCCCTGGCATTTGTTTCTCCTCCACCCTATTCCTTGGTGCCTACCCCTTTCTTCTCCTGCCCTGGCCACCTCCTCTCCCCTCAGCACAAGCCCCTTACTCTCTTCACCCACCCTCACTTTAGTTCTCTTCCTGCCTCTTCCCTAACTTTCTACTTTCAATGTGGAAAGCAGTTTGCGGGGGCTGGAGCAGAGGCGGACCTAAAATAGGCACGCAACTTAGAGGGAACACTGCTCTGAGGGTGACTGCTTTCCATGGTATCCATCAACATGGCTCTATATAGAGGAACAGCTACGTAGGGGAAAATGGGGTGCTACTATCAGTTGATAAATCACTGATATTTATTTATCAGTTGATAAATAAGAGTTTATTAATACCAGCCTGTTTGAGATTAAAATAAATGGTGGCCTGAATCAATGGGTGACAACTTATAGATGGTGATATTTTACATTAAACAGTTAACTCCTTCCAAAATCATGAGCAGACAATGCTGCATATGGGGCTGTCTTAAAAGTCAAAATCCATTCTCTCAATAAGGTGTTCCCTTCCCAAAAGTTTGCCGTTTCAAAATGTCTTCCTTTCTATGTTTTCATTACCATTTAAATGACATGTATAAGGTTACATGTTCTTTTCAGTCTTCATCTCTCTGTAAGATGCTCCGGAATATATATTTTAAGAACTACTCCTCAATAGTATGTATTAGCTTCTTGGTTTGTTCAACTTTCAATTTGTATGTAATTACAAAGATGATCCTGCTCTCACTGAAACGAGTGATGATAGTAGCAGAGCCAGATCCAAGATCGAGTGATTAACAATCAGATATTGGAAAAGATTTATAGTTCAACTTTCTGACAATTGAAGTATATTTTGATTATTCCACAGAGTAAACTGGCTTTGTTAAGTTTAATGTTATATGTCCAGAGTGAATTACTTCCTATTATGATTACGCCACTGCTCAATGTGTGTGTGTCACTTGGGATGAGGGGGAAAAAAATTAAAAAAGAAGTAGTAGCTAACAAGGAAGAGGGAGAAGAAAAAGATAACCTAACAAACATGCATCAAGAGAAGGGTCACCAAGTATTGTTTTTTAAAAAATGCAAACCTCTGAACCTCTAGTAAGTATGATTTCATTCAATATGACACAGATTATCAAAGGTAGTATTTAATGTACTTATATAAATATATATGCTGTACAGCAGAACATTTTAAACAAATATGATTACATACGGACATTGTATGATTCCATATAGTTATACCCCCAATAGCTGTCCTGCTAGAGACTCTAAACACCCCAGTGAAGTGCCAATGCTTGTCCTCTCCACCAACAGAAATTGGTTCAATAAAATATATTATTCCACCCTGCTTGGTCTCTTAAATCCTGTGACCAACAGGGCTACAACAAAACTGGAGGAGGGGGAAAGTGGACTCTTAAAGTATGCCTGTAGGGATTTGTATCAAAAGAACTTTAAATTTATTTGTGGGAGGCAATAATCTGTGTTGAAATCCAATTTTCTGAGCTGCTGTCTGCTCAGTCAAAGCAACACTGATCTTACAGTAGTAACAGTAGTACTACAATATTACGTTTCATATCAAAGTTAAGCTTATCTTAAACACATCCTCAGTGTATAAAGGAAGGAGAAAACATCTCTTTTAAAACATATAACCAGGAATGTGGCCTTGATGTTTACTGACATTATTTTCTGTTCTGGGATATAGTTGAGGCATTATCTAATATCCAAGGATTTGAGGGACCTGCTCTAAGCACATCAAAAAGATTATTTTAATTGACTTTGTTTTAAGTATTGGATCATTTTTTAAAATGGGCATTTAAATCCCAGATGCATCTAGTAAAATTTGAAATTTCCCATTAACTAATCTTTCTATTTAGGAGTTACAAGTGAGCCAATGTTGACAGTGTTCTGTGTATTCATCCCTGCAGTAGAGAAAAATCTA
Organism: Rafetus swinhoei; assembly: GCA_019425775.1. Lineage (NCBI taxonomy): Eukaryota > Metazoa > Chordata > Testudines > Trionychidae > Rafetus > Rafetus swinhoei. The sequence continues at coordinate 152,597,541 of CM033424.1, forward strand.
TAATAATAATAATTAGCATTTATATAGGGCTGTGTGTGCAAAACGCAGTGCAGACACTCATTGCTGGGAGTTTAGACTCCTAAGTATCATTAGCCCCATTTCACAAATGAGAAAATGGAGACATCAATGAAGCAATTTGCTCAAGGTAACACAGTGAGTCCATGGCAGAGCTGTGATTATAACAGATTGGCTATCATGAGCTCAGGTTCATTCCACAAGACCACAATGACTCAATTTCTCTTTAACTTGACCATTAAAATTCAATAAAGGACTATGGGATTAAGAACCAGTGGTGCGGTGAGGAGGAGGTGAAGTGGAGGAAACAGATCTGACAAGAAGCTGGGGTGCAGGGGTACAACTGGTACTAGATGGGCCGAAAGACTGGGAGAGGGAGCTCGAGACAGACTGGACAAGTAGCTCGGAGGGAGATTTGGTCTGGAAGCATGGATGGGATAGCATGTGTGACACTGGAAACCAGAGCTGGCAAAGAATGACTGTGTGATGAGACAGGACAGAGGGAACTGGGACTCACTAGGCATGCAGATAAGAGACAATGAGCTGAGAGAGTGAGGTAGGGAACTGGGAATAAACAGAGTAAAGGTATGGGGGAGGAGGATGAACAAACTGGGAGCCTGAAAGGACGAGATGAGAACTTGTGGGGCAAGGACACTGGGGCAGAGAGCCAGGCATGGGGAAGGGAGAACAGAGACAGACTGAAAGCCTAAAGCACAAGGAATGATGCTTGAGGAGGTAGAATTGGCACAACAGATTATGCCCACTAGATCACACTGCCCTCCAAAGCCTGGAATGGAATCCAAGATTCCTGAGTCTCATCATTCCTCTCCTGTTAACAAATATCTGCGAAATCAGTCGGCAATGTCTCTAATACCCCACTAGTGCAGGTCCACAGCGCAGATGCCAACCTACTATTGGTACCTGTTACTTCACTAGTTCATGCGACAGAAGTCAGTGTTGTGAATCTGAAGATTCTGGCCCTGTTAATGAATCTCATGGGTTTTTATATGATGCTAATGATGGTATTTCTGTTCATTCCGTTTGCTTTTTTAAAAAGCTAGGAAACTTCATGCAAAAAACTGCATTAAAAAGACCATTATTAAGGTTGCAAAGTCATACTCTCGAAAGTTAAGGAAATGCCAGAATTTAGGCTGCCTATACAACTTTAATTCACCCCTCGTTTCACTATTCATTATGACTGAGTCTTGTATCATAGTTTGTGTATATAATTTTAATTATGCTGACAATTTCCTTCACTGTTAAAATATGCCAAGTTATTGTGTTTCTATTTCCTCACCCAGTGCCATGCCCCATATTAAGATAATTAAGTTTGCAATATAACTATTAGCACATGTACAGATGTCTTCATTGTCAATACACTTAATGGACATTAACCAACTAGTTTCCACAGCAGCATTCAGAGAAGTATTTGTGGAGAGGAGCAAACTGAGGCAAAGAAGTTGTGACTTCTCCACGGCCACAAAAGGAAATCCATATGCCAGGTGAGTTTAGAACTCAGGATCAGATCACTCATTCTTCTTCTGAGACAAATATCAATACACATAACAATGGCGAGGGTGAAATCCTGGCCCCACTGAAATTAATGGTAAAACTGACAAAATGTATCAAAATTAAAACTAAATATTCTTTCGAATGCACAGTTCAATACCAGCCACTTTCAGACATAAATATAAATTTGTAATAACCCCCCTATAACCTCAATACTACAGTTTTATTTAAAACACTGAATGTTATCCCAGTCCATCACTGGTCATTCAAAGGTAAGTCTCAGGGAACTATACTTGTTGCTTTTCTTAATGCCAGGTAACCTGTAACGACATCTGAAGGAAGCATCCGAATGTAGGCAAATTCCTCAATGCTACTGAATCTCAGCTTGCTCTGTGGATCTGTATAATTTGCCTGGAAAAGAAACAATGGCAGAGATACCATTCAGAGAAAAATCTCAGTCCAAATGTCAAAACAAAACATTTCTTGATGTTTTCATTTCATAATAATATGTGTAACAATTGAAAAATTTATAATAGGTTACCATGTGACAAAGTCAATCCTTCTTTCTTCCCTCACATGTCAAAATTTTTACAAGAACTAAACAGTTCCATGGAAAAGCTTTTACATCAAAATTCATTAGACATGAAAGTGCTAAAAGACCTTTACATACAAATGTACACAGCAGGACAAAAAACTACCACAGTCCTCTATCTTCACCCTAGCAACTATATATCTGATACAGTCTTCTACACAGTAATTTGCCAAAGAATGGTGTTTGTGCCAATAAGTTACCAACAAAGCAGCTGAGTTATGGGTGGTCTAATAGCTTTGGCTTGATTTCTCTTCTTGTGTCAGATTTTGTAGCTTTCGTTTTCTTTAAAATGCAAAGGTTTTTTAAAGGAAAAGCTTGTGGTTCTGTGACTGAACTGATAAGAAATTTGACCTCGGGGTTTTGCATTATTCCAAATGTAGCTGAGTGACAACACTAACACTGGTCTAGTTTGTATTCTCCAATTCTGCTACATTTGGATTAGAGCTTCCTAGATGAGGTTCCAGCTCCATCCCATCATCCCTCTCTCCCTGGTACCCCAGAAATCTTGAGTGTATTTTAGCTATCACACTCAGCACTTTGGGTAGAGCGAGGAGAAAAGAAACACCCTACTCAGCACTTAGGGTAGAGCGAAGAGAGAAACACCCTACTCTCCAGGGTATTGTTCTCTCCACCCAAGGCCCACATGAAATAACCCTGTTCATATTATCTTATGTCATGCCCATCAGTGCTCTGAGACCTTCCTTCCTTGCTCTCCCTGACAAGAGATTTGGGATGGTGGAAGGCTATGAGGCACTGGAAGCTTGGTTTCCTGAAGAAGCATATTACCACAGAAGCTAGGGGACGGGAAGCACTGCAGAAGCACACTGCAAGTCAACCCAAATTCAGGGTGTAGTGTTGAACTCCTTGCCAGTTCCAATGCTGGGAAGGAAATGTTCTCCATGGCAGAATAATTTAGGTGGGGAACTCTAAAAGAGAAAGTTCAGTACATGGCTATTGGGAGGCAATCTAGTCAATTGCCATGGCTGAGTTATGTAGAAGAGTATATGAGGCCTATTATCATGTAGCATTTAAAAAATGTAAACTAGGGGGCTGTGCCCCTGGCTCGCTACGCTCACCAACCCCCTTCTTGGCCAGGGAGGGCCCATCTCTCTCCCCGTCCTCGCCAGGCCCAGCTCTCTCCCCCAGGTCAGCCCTGACCCAAACCCTTTCCCCCCACTCTGGTCTCGGCAGTCCCAGCTCTCCCCCAAGTCACTGGGGGATTGGGCTGGGCCTGGCTGGAGGACGCACTGGGGAGGAGAGACGCTGAATGGCTGTGGGAAGAGGGAGGGGCTACAGGACACAGAGTGATGTGATGACACCACTCTCTTGTCTTGCAGAAAACGTTTTTTTTATATAGAGAGAGAGAAAACCAACAATTTAACATGGAAAATACTTAAAGAAATAAACCTTTCCATGTAGTTTTTAGAAAATTGCAAATGTAGGATATGATGAAGGGCCAATATCATACATGATGATGGAAATGAGTTATCCTGAGTATATATTTATAGGTACATCGTCGGAGTTCTATTGAGTTTGGCTCAAGGTCTGTAAGAAAAGTCTAAACAACAGATTGATTTTTAAAGGGACAACAGCAGTAAGTTTCTCAGCTACATAGTATCTACTTATTTATTGCATTTCATGAAATGTTTGTTAAAACTTTGTGACCCTGAAAGGATCCTCTACAAGTCTTATACTTCATACTGGAGGTCAAGCCATTACTATATACTAGATGTAATTACCATCTAGTGATTCCACATAAATGATGCCAGAAATAATCTGATTAAAACTTTTTCAAATATTTCTGTAATAATTAAACCAGATGAAAAAGCAGAGCAATGCAATTTTGCAAGGAAAAAGCCCTCCACATTTTGTAAACTAAGTCAAAGGTCACAGATACTTTATCATGTTTGAAGTACGTAATCATCTTGGTCTTTTTCTACAGCAATGAAGCTGATATGAAAGGCAGAGAAATGCAAGCATTTGAGTAATTTTTTTCTGATAGATGACTTTAACCTGTATGTTAATATGAACATAGACCTATCTTCTAAATTTCAACAGAAGAGTTTAAGTGTGTAAAAAATGCAAATGCAATCCATAAATACAATTCTTTTTGAACTTTTAACACATGCCACACTAAAACTATAAATTGACTGCCTTGTTAGACCATGAAGGGATATAATTCCATTTGTGTTACCACACACAAAGAGACCAGCATCAACAGAATTCAGTTGTGGTATGTAAAATAACTGCTGATATAGTGAGGAGAAAGTTTTAATGCATTCTTCATTTTATATAAGACAGGACATTTAATACTTCCTTGGCATGAGTAATGCTAAAGAATTTATTGTACATATCATTTCTTGGGGAATCCTGCACTCCTCACAGGAAACATTCTCACACAAATGCTATGAGATTTCTCACAGCGAACAGGGGGACTTTTTTGGACTAGATTTCTAAGATATCCCATTAGTCACTGCATCTTCCCTTTAGGAAGTGATTTTAAGTATAAATGATGTGCTTCTTATGAATCAATTCTAGCCTCAGCAATTTAAAGGACACATCATCTCTTATTTTAATAAGAAAGGCTGTTAAACAAGATATTTTTATCGCAGTCAAGAAAAACCTTCCAGCCATAAGCATAATAGGAAATCTGACCCAAGATGTATTCAGAAGATGTTTTATCATCTCATCCTCCCAAACTACCCTATTTGCCTATTTCATCTACCTGTTGTGTCCTGTCTCACCTATAGAATAAGAGACGTCTGACTAACTTGTTCACGTAGCACCTAGTACAACTGTACTCAGATCCTTCCTTGGGGATCTGGGTGCTATCATAATAGAGATAATACTCTAGTTAAAAAACACAAACTGGCTGGTTGGGGAGTGGTTTTATTAGATGATGAGCAGTGTCACAAATGACAGGGGAGGAAGGTATGTGTCTGAATCAGTGGTCTGACTGACGGAACCCTGCAAATCTGTGGATATCTGCTTTATATCTGCAGGTGTCTATATCCGTGGATGTAAATTCAGATTCTCATTTTTGCAGATATGGATACACATTTTGTATCTAGAACTGCAAATTTGCAAATATCCATTTTATGTCCATGAGTACCCACAGATTTGGATGCGGATATGTGCAGATCATTTTTACAGATACAAATTTTGTTTCTGCTTAGGGCTCCACTGATCGACCCTCTAGATTTAGGAGCTGCCAGATGAGATTCTAGTGGTCCATTCAATTTCTCAGGTATCAGTCAGACAGGAAGGATCCTATGGGAGACATTAATCTCATTTGATGTCATTCACCAACTGCTTTATTTTATAATATAATCAAAGATGTATGTTAAAATTAAGGTTGCAAAGCGCTCAAAAGTTAGAAAATGCCTGAACTAATGTTGCCCGTACAAGTTTAATTTCAGCCCCCTTGCGTGTATGCATTATAATACAATCTTTAATTACACAATCACATTCCATTTTTTCTGCAGCAGTCAGTGCTCAAAATGGATAGTGCTTGTGACAGATCCCTTCCCATCCTTTATTAAATGAACTTATGGACACAAATATGAATAACTTGAAGATGCTTTGGACAAAATAGCTCCTGTAACCTATCAATCTTATTTTCGTAATCTTATGGATCTGTATGTTTTATTTGGGTGTATGTACCATTCTTGTGTGTAAAGTATGGAATGCTTTCTGGTTTTAAATGTGCAAATGAAAGCCATCAAGTGTGTTACCCTCAATGTCTAGCCAGTGGTTCCCAAACTTTTCGGCATCACGCCCCCTTTTAGATTTTTGAGAAACCCTCATGTCCCTCCTCCCCCAAAAAATAGCAGCAAAACTTGGGGTGGGATTGATGGGTGTGTGTATGGCTGGGTCGCCTCACGCCCCCCCGCAGAAGTTCTTCACGCCCCCCAGTTTGGGAACGCATGGTCTAGACGGCCAACTGTAAACAGCCTCCTTTGTCCTTTAAGTCCTAGCTAAAGACTAAGTTGGTCCTAAGAAGTCATGTGACACCCCCCCTCCCAACTGGTAGGGTCTGACCAAGTAATTTCCATGCAAGAGTGGGATGTAGAAACAGAATCCCCACCCAAAGTGGAATCTATAAAACAATTGGAAATTAGCAGTTTCTTGGTCTTTGGCTGGCATGACACACCCAAGAGGATAATTGAGGAGATTTCCCTGGTTTTGGAGGCTTAGCTGGAATAAGAACAATTTTAGGGTGAGGTTGTGATGAGCTTGAGTGTATGTTAGAATTAGCTAAGTTTTTTTTTTTTTTTTTGGTTATTTTGAATTTCTAATCTACTTTGCTCTGCCTGTTTTCACTTGTAACTACTTAAATCCTACTGCTTGTACTTAATAAAAATCACTATTTACTATCAAGCCCACTGTAAATAACTGTTACCTGGGGAAGCAATTAGTGTGTACATCCTTCTTTCATTGTTATAGGGGGCTTCCCTAAACAATTCATTTGGGATTCTGATCCCATTTAGGGAGTGGTCTCCTTAGAAGCTGGGCCCTAAGCTGCAGTTTTCTCAGACCGGAAGTGTTTCAGTGTCTATATTGCTCCTGAGATGGTGGGGTGTGTGTGTGTGTGTGTGTGTGATCTCACCTCTGTGCCTTGGCTGGGGGAGACCATATGAGCTGGCCCAGTAAGACAGGGTGGTGAGAAGCCCCAGAGAGCAAGAAGGCGAGTGGCAGTGGCTTTGTCAGCACCTGGGGAAGCACCCCCAAGGGGGTCTTCTGTGATCACATTCTATCACAGTGCTCACTTAATAAGCAACTATTCAGTGCTTTGTTTTCTCTTCATGGTTTGATGTGTAGCTCAGTATTTACTGCAGCCTACTCTAACCCTGTTCTGAAAATAGAAATATTAATTTCCCCAGGCAGTCTTCTCTGACTATCATCACTACAGTATCTGAATGATTCACAATGAATTTATGCTCACATACCCTTGTGAGGTAGAGAAGTATTATCTCCTAGCTTTAGGGATAGAAACTGTGGCACAGAGTTTAAGGTCAAAAGTGTCCATCAATGTTGGGTTTGAGATGCTCAGGGCCTGCTTTTTCCAGAGTATTTACCATTATATGGTACTTTCCATGTTCAAAGCAAAGCTTCTATGGCAGCAATGGGCAACCTACGTGGACTGCATGAGTGGAGCTCCTTCATCACACTGGGCTGCAAGATGGTCATAACCAAGACAGTCTCCCAGGATAGGGCAGTTTTTGTAACTGCATTTGCATACCTAGAATTTGTGGGGTGTGCCAATTAAACTACAACAGAACTCTGATTGAATGCAGAGGGAGCACCCAGCTCTCACAGTCAATGGTGTGTGCAATCAGCACACACCTCACTTCACATGCCCTTGCTTTATGTGCATGTCACTTCAGTAACACCAGCAGGAAAAAAATACCTGGATAGAAACCAGCGAAATCAAGAAACCCTGCACATAGGCAACAGTAGACCAAATGTCTTCTGCGCCACACATAGAACCCTGCTGGGCCGCATGTGGCCCTCAGGCCATAGGTTGCCCACCACTGTACTATGGGCTTCAGTTTTTCTGCACTCAGCTCAGCACTTCTGTAAATCAGACCCTACATGTTTCAAGGTAGGCATCCAGAAACTGAGGAACCACACAATTAATTTTAAAGTATAGTTTAAGTGATCTGACTAATATCACATGGGAAATCGGTAGCAGAGATCAAAGTAAACTCCAGTTCTCTAGGGCAGCATTCAACAGCATTAACTATGCTCAGTGAAGATGGACTCTTTGGAGAATTTAGCTGCCAAATTCCAGTGACCCTCTACTAAACGTATCTGAACTGGCATTTTTTCAAGTCTTATAATTTGGCTAAATTTGGGTGTTTTTCCACAACAGTAGCAAAAAGGTACATCTCTGACACAAAATCAAAATACTGCCAAATTCCAACTTTGTATTCCAAATCACAGGAGCATGAGAGCTTCTCAATAAAACAGCTGTAAGAATTTTTTAACACAAACCAAATAACGATTTTTTCTTTAATCTTATTCTCTGTAGCTATTGAATCGTTTTTCCAAATAAGACTAAGAATAATAAGCTGGAGGAAGATATTTGACATAGAAAGTTTTGACCTGAATGGTGAAGTTTGGAAAAATTATAAGCAACTGAAAATAGGTCCCTTTCTGTAATGGGAAGTATGTGTAGATGTGTGAGAGGAACCAGATTCTACTTCTGAGAAGGGGAAATATAGGGAACTTGTGCAGCTATATCAAGGGGCAAAGCCTTTAATCTGCTTTGGCTCTTTAGCCATGGAGTCTACTTAGATCTTGGAAGCACGTGATAGAGGCATCTTAGATCAAGGTTTGTCTCTAAATCAATGGGGCATGCTTAAGCACATTGCTGAAGTGGGACCTACCTGAATACGTCTTAATTTTGTATTGTGAGAAATGAGATGCCGATTTAGATAAGTTAAAAAATACTTACAGGTAGTCCTGAAATATCAGAGTATTTCTTGGCTGGTTTAAAGGAAGGAGGAGCTTCAATGTTGAAGTCTAAAAGGTATGTCAAAAAGAAAAAAATAAGATATTAACTTCTACATTCTATCTTTTCAGGGTCACCCTTTAAAAAAAAAAAACTTGAAAAAACACTTGTTATTGTTAACACTGTTGAAAAACAATAATTTTACTAAGTGAAATGTATATTGACTAGCCATAAGAACATAAGAATGGCCATACTGAGTCAGGCCAAAGGTCCATCTAGTCCTATCTGCCGACAGTGGCCAGTACCAAGTGCCCCAGAGGGGGTGGACCGAAGACAGTGATCAAGCAATCTGTCTCCTGCCATTCTTCTCCAGCCTTTGACAAACAGAGGCCAGGGGCACCATTCCTTACCCCCTGGCTAATAGCCTTTTATGGACCTAATCTCCATGAATAGTATAGCAAAGAGACTTGAAGAAATATTAAATGGAAACATTTAGCTTGCTGTCTTTGTACACCAGTGTTTCTCAAAGTGGTCTGCGAAACCACTCTAAAAAACCTGCTAACTGGCTGCTCCGGTGTGTTTATTGTCTCCGTAGCCACAGAGCCTCGTGGCTCCCATTGGCTCTGGTTCACCATTTGCAGCTGAGGGTAGCTACGGAAAACAGTGGCCCAGGCCACGCCACTTCCCACAGCTCCCCTTGGCTGCAAACGGTGAATCAGAGCCAATGGAACCTGTGAGGCTCTGTGGCCACAGAGCTGGTAAATAAACATACAGGAGTGGCCAGTTAGCAAGTTTCTCAAAGTAGTTTCGTGGACCACTTTGAGAAACATTGTTGTATACTAAGGCCCTCATCCTGCTTGCCTTACTGACAAGAGTAAGGTGAGCAGGAGTGGCCCCAAAGGAAGAAAAATGCAAGACAGCTATTTGTACTGTATTACAAACACACTGGTTTCATGTACGTCTTAATGACTGTATTTTATCTACAGTCAGATAATTCTATCTGCCAGTATAGTCACTATGCCTGCTGTATGTTAAGACCACCAAACATTGCTCAAGACAGAAGCTTTGAAATACTGTAATCCACAAAAGCAACGTAATCTTTTAAATCAGATAAATCTTTAAGCATGTGCCACTTCAAGCCTGGCCAATGACCTAGAAAATTGTCTGAATACTTAAATGAAAAGATGGAAATTGCTATTTTGATGTCCTTTAGTCAGCAATAGCATTGTTCTTATATGCAAACCTTCATTCACACACAACTCGTATGTTCCAATAGTTTAAAAAAAAAACCTAACTTGACAAAATACTGATATGCACAAAATTATCTTGTACATGTCTAGCTTCTTTCCCCCCAAATGCATTTGATTCAGATTTTATGGATGAAGGATTCCAATTTAGCAGATCAGATCCTTTAATCGTCATGTGCACTGTAAGGCAATAATTCAAAAGATATTAATGCAATAGGCAGCTGTTTTAAAATATGCAATTACATTTGTTTTTCTACTTTTTTAAAAAGAGTAAATTTACTTTTACAAATAGAATATAGTGGAAATAGCAACATCAGCAGATTGTCAGTCATAATAGCCAGGAACACACAGTCATCTGCATTTTTTTATAATAGTAGTCTCCAAAACACTTTTAAAATTGGCCAGTTATTTTTGGATAAAACCCTTGAAAATATGCCTACACTTAAAAAACCCCCAACAAAACCCCAACAATCCTTCAGCAGTGAGTCTCAGAAACTGAATCAACTAACTTGGGCTTGTGCTATGGGTTTAAAAGCAGCAGTATGGACATTCTTCTTCAAGCTGGAGCCTGAGCTTTGAGACCCACCCTTCTTGCTGGGTTTCAGGAACCAAGATCCAATTTAAGCAGAAACATCTACACTCCTATTTTTAGCCCCATGGCACAAGCCCGAATCAGCTGACTGGGTGCTAAAATTTGTTGCCACGGGGGTTTCTTTGCAGTGTGGATATTCCCTGACAGACTGATAAAATATGAAAACTGCAAACACACAATTCCCGAGGTGTTTTTTCATTTCTTATAGATTGCCCAGATAATAACTGAGGGTTAGATTCTGCCTCTCTTATTCATGATGAGCAATACCTTACTCCAAAGTAGATCACAAGTACCCCCCTCTCCCCCGGTTGCCTTAGTATAATGCTCATCATAAATAAAGGTGACATAATTTTGACCTGAGTAAGAAACTCAGGCCTTGGTTCAAATAGATTTATTTTCCTCACAAACTTCTCTCAAACATACACAAACTTTCTAACACTGCTCCCAATTGCTTCATGTTCCTTTCCATTTGGTTGTGGGGTCAGACTATTCTTAAATTACTGGAATTTGCTCAGTCAGGATACTGCATACATAGATAAAATTTAGGTTCATTTTCAAGAAAGTAATTTGTGTGGATTTTATTATTTATAAATACATGCAAAGCATCTAAGCAGCTTACAGCTAGGATCATTGAGTTGCCATGGCAATGCCCTTTCAGAAGCAAGAATTTGTTTTAGGTTCTTCCAAGTTCTGTTCTTCTTGCCAGCTGCTGCTCCACCAATGCCAGAGTGCTAGAATTAAAACATAGTATTTAAAGAAAAAATAAATAATGACTATTTCAAAATGACATTTGTATTTTACAGTTGTTGCGATCTGCCTCATGAACCATTTATCATCCTCACTTATTTAATCAATGATCTAACACACTGTGCACTTTAATTTTAGTTACAAGGGAAAAAAGCATCTTTGAACTGTGTCGAAACTACTATATTAGGGATTAACTGAAGGAAATTAAAATCTGCTTTTTAGATGGACACAGAAAATCAGTATGGTTAGGGTTAGTCCGAGATTACTGCATTCAGCACTTGTATACATTTTCCATCGTATTAAAATTCTTTACTATGGGATTGGGATTGTAACAAATTTGTGATTACATGTCTTTTTTACATGGAATATACCAAATTACAGGTGCAGCTGTATCTCCAGTAAGTGAAAAGTCAATGTGGAAAATACAACTGATCCTGTAAAATGTAATCAATGCTGTGAGAAGCCTTGTGGAAATCCTATTTTTCTTTCAAATGAAAGAAGACAGTAAAAAAGAAAAAGGGTAATAGAATGTTGTTCTGGACTAACTATTTTGCATTTTGAAAGCTATACTTTAGGAAGTCTTGCTATAGTTATTATAATAGTAATCTCAGTTATCAAATATGATTGCTTTGCAGTAATTTATTTATATCCCTCAAGAGGCAGAAGATATACAACATTCTGAACTACTTCTAAATTATGAAAGGACTGAGCTTCTCAGTTTTACTTCAAAAAAGAACATGTTCTTACAGCTAGAAGTGTTATCTCTATTAATAATTACTACCTACCACAACAGCCTTATCAAAACTCTCACAAAGTTCTGCAAACACATTTTTGCTGTAGTTTATAAATTGGTGTGTAAAGTGCTTGAGAATGGGAGGAGGTGGGAATGATAAAGTAAATGAATGGGATTCACTGTGAAAAGATTTTCCATAGAGGCGACTATAAGATACTTGTATTCAGGGGAAGATGCTCATGAGCTGGTAATACATCAACTTTTTCTTTTTTTCTTTTTTTTTGCTTTGCAATGAATATACAAAATGGAAAGTAGATGGAACATTTAGCTATACAAGTAGCACCCTGGTAACCTACATAACACTGAACGAGAGAACTACTGACAGATATTCATTTCCATTCCAATACATTTCTAATTCAGATTCATAGCATGGATTTTTTCCCCCTATCTCTTCATGATTAAAGTTATCTGTGTGCCCTATTGCTGGCATTTATGACATGATCTAAAGCCACAGGGAAGACAAATAGCCAAACTGGAAATATACTAATTATTACACTATGAAGAATGTTCCTTTATCTTTAATAAAAAGAAGAAAAATCAGAAGCTACTATTTTTTCAAGATATATTTTGCTTTTAAATCCACTAACGCAAGATTTAAATATCTGGATTGAAAGCCTGTCACTGCAAGGTGCTTTGCACCTTCTGGCATCTGAATAGATCAAGGGATTGAGAATGGAACTGAGAGCTTTTCCAAATATTTAAAAATACTTATGGGGGCGGGTGGTGTAACAATGTCACTTGCTGATTATACTTTACTGAATTAGCTGGAATTGCTATACACTGGATTTACATAAGTAAGATCAACATAATTTCAATGCTAACTGCTTGAAAAGGCCCTGATCCTGCATGTGGATCTATGCAGATGTATTCCTACGCCTGCATGGGGTGCCTTAGAAATTAATGGGGTTCTCTTCCTAAGCCAACCCACATTGCAGGATCTCGGCCTAGCACACTTGCGTATTTCTTGTAAAAGGTATCCAACTGATAGCTTTATTGGCAGGAAAGGTACAGTTGCAGCAGAAATAGTACAAATGTGCGCATGTCCTATAAATGTACCTCAAATTTTCTCTGGAGAGATCACCTGTAGGAGTTTGAATGATACAGAAAATAATTCTGTACCCTGGATCTCCCTACTGAGACTGCCAACAACTAAACTGACACAAACTTTTGTCTGCTAGGACCTGAAGGGAGTCTCATCTTACATGATAGCAATCAAACAGCAACAATTCAAGTGCAAGTGAACTCAGCTGACTGTGAACTGGAGACTTAAAAGGGAGAGGCTCTAGATGCTATTATCATTTGCTTGATTCATGTTGTTCTCAGGAGGTACATAGCACCTTGCAGCATCAGGCCTTAAATCCAGATATTTTTATATATATATTGATATTAACTGTAAAAAGGCAACTTCCTTCTTCCTGCTTTTTATTTTAAAATTTGCAACAAAAATTTTTCTTGTGCAATAAACTAACAGTGTTTCAGTTTTTGACATGATTTTAAAAGTTAAGCACTATTTGACTTTTTCTTTGCAATGAGATTAAATTAAGATAAAATTATTTTAAAAGTCAGCAGAATTGTTAATGGCAGCTCATGCAGATATGGGTTCAGAATAAGCTCCTAGAATTTCCCTCTGATTAATTTTTGTGCCAAGTGTAAGACAATTTTCAGTGCAATTATATAATTCTGCAACAGTGGTACTAGACTCTGAACATACCTTGGCTTTCTTGCCTGTGGTTATCAGCAATTTCCATTCAGACATGGTGAGGGTCATCTGAGACATGGAGGGCCATCATGCATCTGCACTATCCAAACCGTGCACTCAGACTATATAAAGAGGCTCTGGAATAAACTGGGCTACTGCTTAGGGGGAGTGTTCAGACGAGCAAAAGATGTAGTGGTCTAAATGCAGAGCCTGAGACTATGGGGCAAATTTCATACCTCATGGAAACCCTCTGTTTAGCACACTACACAAAATCTGATTATTCAGATTTTAGCCTCTGCGATTGTTGCATCTTATTCATACAGAATTAAATCACAGAGATCAAATCTTTCTTTCTGAGAAATGGCTTAGGACCAGCACTCTGAGAAGGTTAATGGTCCAGAGTGTTTTGTACAATCTGCCAACGGGATCCTGTCCCCGACAGGTAGCAAGATAGCAGATATTATAACAAAACAAAATAATACCACACCACAATCACATTATTATGTTGCTACCCCCTATCCACAATTTATTTCTGACATTTAAACACCCTGTACTTCAAAAATTGCTAGAGCTTCCAACACTTGAAAGCTAGATTGCAAAGATTTTAAGAGAGCAGTAAGTATTTGTTTCCAGCTCTACTAATTGAGAGATTATGTTGGAAATGAAATTACTAAGGGGAAGCAAAATGGCAATCATTGATGATATGATTGATTTTTAATTCCATTATTTTGCAACCTGACTGGGCTTAGGAATAAGTGCCTCGTGCACTTGAATAGATTGGAGTCCCAGATTTACAATGGTTCATTTTTAGCCTTGGTGGCTTGTGAGATACCATACCATAAAACCATTACAGATACTCTGATCTAGCAGCAGTGCTTTTCTGGCTTTGGTTCAAGACTTAATATAAGAAGTCTTGCCTCTGAACTAGCGTCATTTTCACATTCTGTAATTTAATGCATACTTTGGCCATATTCTGGCATGGATTTTGAAGCTGAATTTCTTTAAAAATGTATCTCATGATATGGACCCTTGATTTGGCTCCTAATCTTACTTTCTTAACTGGAATAACTTAAGAAACAATTAATGGTTCTGTAGCACCTTAGAGACTAATAAAAATGTAGATGGTATCATGAGCTTTCGTGGGCACAACCCACTTCTTCAGAAGAAAGGAACAAGGGGTCCAGAGGTACAAATAAATAGTAGAAAAAAGAGGGGATGGTCAGTTAGAGTGTCTGTGCTAAATGAGGCTAATAGAGTGGGCTGTAAGTGCCTGGTACTTAGCTTTTGATGTCATTAGGTGATTAGAATGTTGAATGTAGCAGCCTATCCAGTTCAGGTCTTTGTTCAAACCTTGATTAAAGGTGTCAAATTTGTAAATGAAAGCAACTTCCGCAGCTTCTATCTGAAGCTGGTTTTTTAAATTGCTTTGTAATAGTATCGTCAACTTTAGATCCATTAATGCAGGCAGTATTAATTTTTGATGGGGGGCCACTCCAAGATTTTGGAAATTGGTCAAGGGCCATACTCTTCCATTAATGGAGGAGGTGTGGGGTCTGGGATGGAGGTGGGGTGCAGAAGGGAACTTCGGGTAAAGATTGGGGTGCAGGAGGAGGTGTGGGGTTTGGGAGGGAGTTTAGGTGAAGGGGGCAACTGTGACCTGGGGCACTGTGACCTGTGACCTGGGGCAGAATGGGTACAGGAGTTATGGATGTGACCTAGGGCAGGAGGGGGTTGTGGCCTGGGGCACTGGACAGGGTGCAGGGGTTTGGGTTGTGACCTATGACAGGAGATTGAGGTGCAGGGTCTGGGAGGGGGTATGGGTTCAGGAGGGGGCACAGAGTTTGGATTATGTGGGGAAGGGGGCCAGGAGTAGAGGGGTTGGAGGGAGTGAGGAGTTGGGGTGCCAGAGGCAGACTGTGGTCAGGAGACATATCTGAGTGACTCCCGGCCAGCAATCCAGCAGGATTCTCAGGCAGCTTCCCTGCCTGCCCTGCCCTGGCACAGGCTGCAGAGGCCATGTGCATTGGGGACTAAGAGTCTGAGGGGAGGGGCGACTGGTGCTTTGTGTGCTTCCTGTTCTTCAAACAGGCAGTTCCTAGTGGCCAGAAATCCGCCAATGGGATTGTGCTGGGGGCAGGAGCAGCACAGGGAGCACCACTCCCCACTCCCTGGGCTCATAGCTCAGAAAGAGAAACGGCTGTGGCAGCCGCTTTTCTGAGCGGGGGGGGGAGGAGGAAGGGAGGGGGGCAGGGCAAGTAAGGGAGTCTGCTCAAGTTTCCTCTCTGCATCCGTGTGCCAGAGTTTCCTCTGCATCTCTCTGCATCAGTGTCTTGGTGAGCTGGATCCAGCCCCCGGGCCATATTTTGCCCAGGCCTGCATTAATGAGTACCTGGGCAGGTTAAAATTTTCCCCAACAGGTTTCTGTGTGTTACCATTTTGAATATCTGATTTGTATCCATTAATCCTTTGTCATAGAGACTGTCCAGTTTGGCCAGTATACATGGCAGAGGGACATTTCAGGACAATTAGTTTTTTCAGTTACTAACACAGCTATCCCTTTGGGACTTCTTAACTGGAATATTAGCAATGCAGTAATATAATATCTTAGATATTTTCAATTTTAAATGAAATAATAACTAATTGTTGAAATACTTACAATAAAGCTTGGATCCTTAAATGGCAATGGTTTGATGGCAGCTTCTATTGGCCCGGTACCCGGATCTACAGTCATAAATTTATTTTCATTCATGGTCTCTGCACCTACACTCTGCAGAACAAACACACTCTCATTGTTTATTCGTTAACAGGAATATATTTTTTAAAAAGTGAACAGTTTTCTTTGTGAACATTATCATTTTAATTCATTTCTTGTGGCGTAAAGCTTTTTTAAACTTTGAAAATGTTACCCGCCATTAGAAGGTATAGCATAAAAGAGGTCACGGTCAGGCAAACAGTAACCCTTCTATCCTCTGCCTAAGTCTTCTGAATAGAAATGCCATAGGTTTTGTTTTAATGTCTCTGAAAACCAATTTAAATAAACTGGAAGAGAGCATGTAAATGGACAAAAGCATATAACATTTGTTTCAAAATGTTCAGTATTAATAAAATGTCAATAGCAACACAGGAATGTACTTCAACATTTACTGTGGGCTTATTCAAGAGGTTCTTCATCAACTTTCCCTTTATTCCTGACTTCAGTGGAAATCATATCTCAGTAAGGATTGAGAAAAAAACTAATTAAAGACCTTTAAATTATTTCCAAAATATATGAGCCTTGCAAATTCCATGTGCCTATGGGCTATGGGTTTGTGTTTTGGGGGATGGAGAGGAATGGGTACATTCTTTGGGTTTTTTAAGTCATGACTGTAAGGAAGAGCAACGAAATGTGTGTCTAGGCTAGCCAATTTTTGTGATAATTTTACAAGGCTGATGCATAGTTTTCAAGTATAGCAAATGCTAAATACACAAAAATTCCTAAGTGAAATTTTGGCTGTATCAATGGGAATTTTGCTACCGGCTTTAATGGCTTCAGAATTTCAGTCCCTAACTCTTCTTTCTTGAAGACCAAAAGGATTTAGGTAAAAAGCTAATAGAACTTGTAGAATAGGCTGACAGGTATTTCCATATCCTGCCCATATACTGATTATGCTCAGACTATAAAAACTCTCTTTCCATAGAAGATATACATTGCAAGACATTCCATGTTAATACAGGCTCTTTTAGATGGTATGTAAGGCTCATTAGTATTAGTGAATTACAGAAAGACACCTAGAAGATGAGAATATGCACCTAAAGCCATTATCCAGCAAACTCTTATGCATGTGATTGCACAGGGCTTGTTTGCATGCACAGATAACCACTTCCACAAGCAGTTACAAATTTAGGACCCAACTCTGCAAGTTGAACACCTATATCACTCAGTATCAGTGATGGACTTTTTTCTTCCCTTGCTTATTATGTGTTATCTCTATTACTGGAAGCTTGCAAACATGGTAGCCCATTCTGTAGAATAATCTGCTAATCTACTTGTGGAAGAATAATCCCTTTGATCCACCTAGGACACCATATCATTTGTCCAAGATCTTTTTTTTTTTTTGCCTTGTGTTTTTCCACCATCAACTTGCCCTTTCACTGCCCATAAACATGCACTGCTTGCTGAACTTCTTAAAATGTGCCCTGTAAACCAACCACTATTCTTTTCACGAGATTTCTGACTATTGTTTGCTAAATTCTAATCAGGGTCCCATACTTTTTAGTTGGTTACTCAGTCTATCCGTGATGTTAACAGAATTCTTCTATAACAATGTAAATCAAAGGACTGTAATAGCTTTATTACTGATTGTTTGAATGTCTATATTTTCACAGCTGTAATATGCACAGACCAAATGTAAGCTTTTAAGAATTAGGAACTTAAGTCTTTAGTCTTTTTAAACTAATCAGTCAAACAGATTAATGAAAGAAAAATCTACGTATGTTGAGTAAAAATACATTCAACACTGAAATTAAATACTTTGTCAAATATTTTAATGAAATCAAAAAGTGAACAGTTATAAGGACATCTTATTTTTCAAAATTAAATCAGATCTCATTTGACAAACCCGTACGACTGGGAATATGATTGTTACAATGTCAATCCTACTTTCATTAAAGTTTATGGCTTAAACCCAATTCTGTCCCCACTAAGGACGGTGAAGTAGAACCACTAATAGACTAACATTAGCTCAGACTTGTCGCTGTCCACCCGTGTCCTGACATTTCAGGTTCCAAATCTAAGTGTAAATGTTTTTCTCTTCTTATTGTTGCTCCCGCAAATTGAAAGGTGTTCCCTCCACACCACCACCCTGGCCATGGATACCAGGCAGGTTGGGTTGAGACAGATTATTTTTAGGGCACCTTTTCTAGTCCTCAACCCATTTGGGATGAGCAGAGTGGATCCTAAATAGGACTGCTCAATCACAGCTACAGCAGTGGGGCACACTTCTGAGCACCGAATGGCTTTCGTTGCCCGAGAGCTGAGGAGGTTCAACGTTGATGTCGCTGCTTTGAATGAGACCCAGTTAGCTGATGAGGGCCAGATTAAAGAAATCAGTGGTGCCTATGTCTTCATTTGGAGAGGTAAACGCGAAGATGAGCACTGCGTATGCATGGTGTCAGCTTTGCTATTAAAAATAGTCTTATGCTTAGCCTCAGTGAAAACCCTACTGGTGTCAGCAAATGTATAATGACATTACGTCTTAGGCTGGCCAACAATCAGTTCGCAACAGCAGTCAGCACTTATGCTCCCGCCCTACAAACTGACGACGATACTAAGGAATGTTTCAACACAATAGCATCATCAGAGGTGTCCCTAGAGAGGACAAGTTTGTTCTTCTCGGGAACTTCAGTGCCAGAATCGGTACTGACTACCACCTGTGGAATGGTGTCACTGGGAGAGAAGGTATAGGAAAAATGAACTCCAATGGTCTCCTCTTCCTCACGCTCTGTGCTGACCATGATCTTGTTATAATGAACACCTTGTTCCGGCAGAAGAATTGTTTCAAGTACTCCTAGTGACACCCACAATTGGGACCTGCTTGATTATGTCATTGTCCGGTCTCGGGATTGTACTGATGTCCGCATCACTCATGCTATGATCGATGCTGATGACTGCTGGACCGACCACTGACTAATATGATCAGAGAGCCCAACGTAAGGAGTGTGCCCGGTCATGAATTGGTGCCGCTGGTGATAGAGACCTCGCATGCAGCCACTGCCAGAGTGTGTTCCTTGCCAGAATTGGCCTAATTTCTCATCTTCGCACTCATCAGTTATAGGTGTCTCAGGGGAAATTTTACTCAATTCGAGGGATCCCAGAGAGAACATTAGCTCAAAAGAGAGGAATTAATCCAGAAACAAAAAAGAAAAGCACAAGCTTTTGTGTGTATTTCTGGAGCAGTGACAAGAATGGGTCTGTCCTAAATTGGTAATGCTAGTTAGTCGGTAGGTCTCAACGCCTTTCTTACCTTGACCAAAAACAATGCCACATTCTAACAAACATTTATACCTAGAGCATATAACATTAGAAGCTAGTATTTCAGGTTAAAAATCCTAGCAATTGCTCCAAAGTTATTCTTGAGAAAGCTGAGATTGAAGATATAAAATGATTTTTGTTTAATAAATTATTAATATTCTGCAATAGTATTTCTTCTGTCTTTTTGTGAGATAGTCATGTCTTTAACTCATAGTCTTTAACTTGCAATTTTGTTTTTGATGTTGAATTATAGTTAGAGCTGTATAAATAATTGATATTTTGGTTTGCTAATATATCTGAAAAATTTCAAAACATTTGTTTTTGGTCAAGTGAAACACTTTAAATTTGGAGAATTTACCTATATTTCAAAATAAAACCAAAGGAAACAGTAATTTTGAATAAAGTAATCTAAATGTTTCTTTCTAGAAATATCAAAACAAATAATGTCCTTTTTTTACTTATGTTGGGTATTTTGTCCTTTTTTTTAACATGAACTATTCAGTTGAACTGACAAATTATTGAAAGATTTAGGTATCAGCAAATTTCCATTTTTCACCAAAAAGTTTTGCCCCCAAAAATTCATCCAGCTCTAATTATAATTCAATCAACAATTTTTTTAAATAAATTAGTTAAACAGCATTCTTCAGAGGTCTCCTGCAAACTACAAAACTTAACTTTTGATTAGGCATTTCAAATAATAATAAGCACTGGTCCAATATTTAAAATCAAGGCAATTAAACACATTCAGAGGACATGAGATGGAGGAAAGAGGGTATTATTACAAATACAAGCCTTCATTCTGCAACCAGATCTGTGCAGATAAGATGCCCTTTGGATTCAGTGGGGGCATTCTGCATAGACTCTGCATAGAGGCTCACCTGCCTGAATCCAACTGCAGAATCAGAGAATTGTGCCCAGTCTTACAAACACATTTGGGTCTAGTAGTGGGTGATATGTATTTGCAACTGTGAACATTGCATTTTACTTCCACAATGTTTGCAGGATCAAACCCTTACGAAATTACAGTGTCTTAGTATTAAATCAAATAATGCTAGAGACAGCATGACTGAGAATGATGATCAATCTAAGGTCCTGGTAACAAGATAAAAAACATGCTTCCAATACATGACAATCTCATACAATGAACATTCATTGCTGCTGCTATTAAAACTTACAGCAGTACTGGGATGGAATGGGATATTTAATGTATTTCTGGAAGAATGTAAAAGAGTTTTATTGAAAAACTGTTTCCAGCATACACGACATTCTTAGAAAAACTGTCTATGATACTGTCTCCTGAGTTCTTCTAACTAGAAGGACTTTCAGCTCCTTTTTCAGTATATCATACAAACTTCTGAATTAAAATCCTCAGCATTAACTACAAAGTCAGATATTTTCAACAATTTTAAAATGTGCTTCAAAATGCCAGTGATTTAAATCACAAAAACCATAATTAAAATCACAAACATCATTTACTGTTTCAAACTATTTTAAGTTTCAAGAGGCAAAAAAACCCATTCAAATTGTTTAATATGATCCTGTTCTTTTTTAAATCATCATTACCTATATATTATTTATTACGTATAAGCACCAGAAACTTGAAGGAAACCGAAGGTGGTTTTTCTGACTTGGGCCCAATTTCAGCAGAGCATTTAGCACACATCTAAATCCAACCCTATTTCGTGGGACTTAATTATGATTTGAGTGTTTTGATGAACATGTATGGACTGCTGCCTAATGAAGAAGATTAATAACTACTCCTCTTGGAGAAGAGAGAGGTAAGTGTCTGGAGGAAGTGGGCCAACAAATGAGCCACAGGAGCAGCCAAGTCTGAGGAGCAGATCTGAGTTGAGCTTTCTTACCTTAATGTTGGTTTCTTTAATAAAGCCAAACCCCAGGAATGAGTCTAGTTTGGACTTTAGATAACATCTGGATTGTACTGGTACAGCAGGCTGGGAAAGCTGCCTACTCGCACATTAGTTTCAGTCTTAGGTTTTGATAGATTTATTCATTTTCTACATATTTTGTTCCAGATTCCCTGCCTCTGATGTATCATATTTCACATCTCATCTTCAAAGATTTCTTCATCCATCTGGTTTAATTTTGGGAGAGGATAGAAGAAACTTGTAGAACATGGAAGCAGAGCTCTTTGTTTTGGCTGTTTTGAGGTGGAATCAGCAATGTGACTTTGTGGGGGAACTGAGTTCCAAGTCTTAGTTTTTTGTAAAACTGCTTGTCTACATTTTAAGTATTTCTTTAGTGACACTACATAATTCTCTTTTTAAAAGTGGATGAAAAATCCATATTGGAATAACTGATTTATTCTGATTATTAATTTCTCAAGTCATTTGGACTACATTTAGTTTTTTTACTATATTTTTAAATTTGGTTTTCAACATTATATTAGTGAAAAAATATTTAAAGGATCTTTACAGCAACACCTACACATACACACAATACTGGCATCCAGTTGCTGACCACAAGATGATAGGGCTTGGAAAGAATGTATACACTATTGTAGGTAATTTATCTAATGTTATGCCCCCTTTTACTGGATGTTACTATCAATACCTCAAAAACTGCAATTCCAAATGAGAGCACTTGAGGATAAAAATTCCAAATCAAATCAAAGTTTTGGTTGTGAAACTCTGACCTAATATTAAGATCTATAAGGAAGAGAAAGATAGGAAGTGTTTATGAAGGAAAAACAATACTATACACCAGGAGTAGGGAACCTTTTTTGGGTTGGGGGCCACTGACCCACACAAAAATCAGTCGGGGGTCGCACACAAGTGAGAAGCAAAAAATAATCTCCCAAAACCCCAACCCTCACTGGCCCCCAATGAAAAGAAGACGCCCCACATTCCTCTTGCACATCAGAGCCTATGGGGGCCCAGCCTAGTAGATTTTGTGTGCTCCAGCCCCACGGTGGGGCAGCTAAAGGGACTGGAGCACCAGCGTGGTCTCCCCAATGCTAGAGGGGGGCCCTGAGCCTCAGGGGCCAGATTGAGGCAAGCTGGGAGCCGAATCTGGCCCCCAGGCCTGCGGTTCCCCAGCCCTGCTATATACATTACTTTTAGCCAATTTTTACCATAGTTATGTTGAGTACTTAGCTGTATATGCAATATTTTTGTAATAGTTCTTACTGTGTAATACTTTCAGCATTATCGTTTTGCCTCATGTAGACAACCAGTGGCTCTAGGGCTGTGTTGAAAAGTAAAGGGGCTTTGTGTCTGGGATCAGCCTGCAAGTCAATGGCAATATTGCCATTGACTTCAGTAAGCACATGAGGAGGCCTGCTGAGGGAAGACTTGTCTCTGATCTCTGTATAATGAAGGGTTGATAATCTGTCTTTCGTTATTGGTTTATGCAGTACAGCTGTAACTGAGTCAGCGCTGGGATATTAGAGAAACAAGGTATATGAGGTAATATCTTTTATTGCACCAAATTCTATGGATGATAGAGACAAGCCATTTTGTAGCTTGAAAGCTTGTCTCACCAACAGAAGCAGATCCAATAAAAGATATTACCTTTTCCATCTTCTCTCTCTGTTTATTACAATAGTCTTTAGATAGTTGACACCCAATCCTTCTTTCAATCAGGAAATTCTACACCGGAATTCTGAAGTGCATTGACTTCCTTGTTTTCAACAATTCTTGACTCTGATATTGTCCATTTCCTGTGAACCATTTCATTATCTATACTAGCATCTTTGGGGTATAGGTAACCATGAAAAAAATCCAGGCTTCCCTCCTGTCCGTCTGCACAGCTGCCTCTGTGGGAGGCAGTGGGGAGGAGGGAGAGCGGGGAGAAGCTCCCCAGTGGCACTGGCTTCCCCTCCCCCCTTGCTGCCTCTGATACAGAGGCAGCAAAGAGGGTGCATGTAGTCGTTTGGATTAACCAATAAGCCTAGGCTTATCAGTTAATCATGTAAACGACTACACCTTAACATCCCTATACTCAACCTGTCACATTCTTTACAGGACTGCATGATATCCTGTGCATCTTGATAATGATGATGAAGCACCTGGTCATGGAATAACATGGTAATTAAAAACTGAGGGATAGGTTAAATCTGTATTTTAATTGATATTAAGGTAACTGAAAAATGCATACTGAAATACACCACAGCTAGTTAGCAAAACTACCCTATCCCGAGAGACTGTCTTGGTTATGATGACAATCTTGAAACTCACTGAGATGAAGGATGGCCACTCACGTGGCCCACTCACAAGCCTAGGCTGCCCACTGCTGAGCTAGAGGGTTCCTGACAGCTGCAGTTCCCAGCATGCCCTGAGGAAAAGAGAGGGCTCCATGCAGGAAACTGTGCAAGCCTGGGACTGAGCATCAAATTTTCTCTCTGGATTCCTGTGCTCTGGGAGTAGAAGGGTTGCAGATATCTGGGCTGAGGGCCCCCACGGATGGGCTCTAGGGAGGAGAGGTTTGGGTGTATTGGCTGGGGGTGAGGGAGAAGAACTGTGGGTGTCTAGTTGGCTTGGGGTAGAGCAGTGGTCTCCAACCTTTTTACAACCAAGATCACTTTTTAAATGTCGGAACAAGCCAAGATCTACCACCCCATCCTTCCCCCAAGACCACACCCCTTCCTTGAAGCCCTGCCCTCTTTATTCTCCTCCTCTCCATCACTTGCTATCCCCAGCCATTATACACTCTATACTGCTGCTTTTTTTCCGATTCTTCTGTAGAAAGAGGTTTTTCCAACATTTGGCCTGTCTAGACTGGACCAAATGTCAGAAAAACATCTTCTTTTGGAAGCCCCCTTATTCCTCGTGGAACGAGGAATACAGGTGTTACTGAAAGAGCATGTTTGCTCTTCTAGTAAAAAAAGCAGAAGAACAAACGAATCCCTGGATGTGGAGGAGTTTTTCTGGGATATCTCTGGAATCCTGGAAAAACTCCTGCAGTCTAGCCGTACCCTCACTGGGTTAAAACAGGATGTGTGGGCTCTGGGGTAAGAATGAGGGACTCGGGTGTGGGAAGGGGTGAGAGGTGTAAGCTCTGGGAGGAAATCTGGATGCAGGAGGAGGTGGAGAAGGGGACGCTGGCTCGGGAAGGGGGCTCCAGGCTGGGGAGTGTTGGGGTCAGATGGAGAGTTGGGATTCAAGCCACAGGCTTGTGGATGTGAGGGTGCAGGAATTTGGGTTGGGGTATGTGAAGGTCTCAGGGCAAGGGGGTCCAGTGTATGATAGGCTCAGATCTAGCGTCTGAGGGGGTGCAGGAGTGTTATGATGCTGCGGCCAGATGGGGGCTTGGCCCCAATTGGGGGCTTGTTGGCCAGGCTTCATTGTTAAATAAAATACTATGTCAAACACAGAAAGTTTCCGCATTATCTTTACTTATGAGAAGGGCAGGGAACCTGTTTTGAGTCAGGAGTCACTGACCCACAGAAAAGTCAGTTGGGGGCCACACAAGTGAGATGCAAAAAAAATAACTTCTCCAAAAACCACCCAAGCCTCACAAATGTGGCCCCCAACTGTGCTGGTGGGAGCAGGGGACATGGTACTGGGGAATGGTGCTAGTGGGTGCTAGGACAGGGTGCTAGGGTGGGGGCAGGGTGCTAGTGGGCAACAGGGGACAGGGTGCCAGTGGGGGCAGAGAACAGGGTGTTGCTGGGGGCAGGGGACAGGGAGTCCCCCGCACCTGCCTCCTCCCAGGACTCCTCACCCCTCCCTCCCGCAGAGGAGGGAAGCCCCAGCGTGCATCTCCTCTGGGGACTCCCCCCCACTCTCCGCAAGTTCCCAACACACCACGACCTGGGGGAGGGGAGCAGCCAGCGCTCTTCTGGAAACCCCGGAAGTGGCGCACAGCTGCAGGACTTCCGTCCACGCCACAGGAAACCGGCACTATCTCCATTGTCACTGGGGGTAGGTAGTGGGGCTTTTTGGGGGTAGAGGAAAACGGGAGGGGGGGTCCCGAATGCCTCTCAATCGACTGGTCGAGCCCTCGCGATAGACCAGTCAATTGCGATCGACAGGTTGGTGACCACGGGGGTAGAATGAGGGTGCGGAGAAACAGAAACTGGGTTGTCATAGGGGTTTCTTTACTTCCACTCTTGGGGCAATTTTTGCCTGTGTCTGTATTGTTACAGACATGCTTGCTGACAATTATTTTGAAATAAACTACCAAAGAACTGAAACTGGCATGGTTATGTATTGTTAATTTAACAAATAAAATTTGAAGAATCTTGATGAATTTTAACATATTCGCAGAATTTTTTCATTTTTTGGTGCAGAATGTTTGCAAGAGTAAATACTTTTCCAAGCTGCAACCAGCCAGTAGTATGGGCAATATTCTCATGCATACAATATAAATTGAAAATAAATCCAATTAAGTCCACATCACTGCTGCCACCTCAGCGTACATAAGAGGAGACTCATAGCTCACAGTGCGTAATCCTGCTCCCATTGGCACCAAAGGCAAAAATTTAATTGGGAGTAGAACTGTGCCCAAAAAACTCTCAACGAAAAATAATACTCTTGATTAACTACAACCTATTTTCTTCAAATACAGCCAGTGCAGAAGTTAGCAAGGAAAGATGACGGAGTATTAACAATGAGACAAATCAGACTAGTTTTCTCATTGTTTTTAAAGGACCTATAACTAGGGATGTTAATCAGTGATACTTACCGGTTCCAGGTAACCAGTAGGGGCTGAAGCAACTTCCCGCCCACCCCGGGCAGGGTGCTTGCTCCAGCCCCCTGGTGCCTGCCGGAGCAACTCCTGTCCATAGTGGGTCCGGTCATGTACCTCTCCTCCACCGCAGGTTACATGTTGGCTCCCTGGGAGCTGGCTGCAGAGCATGCAGCGATTTCTCTCTGGGAGGCTTCGCTGCGGAGTCTGAAATATAAAGCTTATTTAAGCTTTATACTGCAGAGCCTGCAGTGCGTGTAACTGCTATGATTTTTAGCGATTACGCAGTTACATTTTTAGCCACATTTTTACATCCCTGCCTATAACTGAAAAGCAATTTGGCCAATTTCCTCCAGACTGTCTATAAACAATCTCCTTTGCCTTCAGAGAAACATGGCAATATTCAACCAAAACATTTCCAAACCAAAGCTACCTGGAGACTAAAATAGGCTTTATATTGGAAGCTGACTGTTTCTTCCAGTTATGGAGGGGTAACTGTCCCTCCCACTTGCCTCTTTAACTATAGTATTCTAATAAGAGTCTATTGAAGTAGAGGCTTCATTTATGGAAGAAAAAAAGCCATATTTATACTTTTCATTGCTGATGCCTGAATATATTTTATAAAAGCCATGAAAAAGAATGGGGGAAAAAATCTATCCTTCCTTCTACCACCGAACAGCCAAATGAATCAGCTGAATATGAAGTGGTACTCTATGCAAATTAATTCAAAACAGGTGACTGGATCTTAGAAGTAATTTAGCTTGCTGTAAAAAGCATTTTCTTGTTTGGACCATGGCATAAAAAATAGTTAAACTGCAATCTAAATAAATAAAATGGAAAAAAAAGGTTTCATACTGTAGTAGAGAAAATTATCTGTGCCATATTTCCTCAAACTTTTATACTCCTGTTTTGAAATGGCTTGAAATACCTCATATTCCATCTGCTTGAAGAAGGCTGACTAAAATTTTACTGATCCACTAAAAGATTGAACTGTCACAAAGTGATGGATAGCTTTTCTATGTTCTCTGTAGAGCATTTCAATACCATAGACTCCATGTGCTCTTGATTAAAGGGTGACAAACTCATTTAAAGTGTCCCGTCACTGACTGAGCTTCAAATCACTAACATTCACCTACACTGGTGCTTTTCAGTGATAAAATACCTTACCAAAATGTATGAAATACGTGTTACTTTATCCATTTGGTTTAAAATACTCTAAAGCAAACTGTATTACGCTGCACGAGGGTTTGAATTTTAAATTAAAAATACAGCCAAAGAGAGGGTAAGATTTTAATTATGTTTCTGGTCCTCACTCCCTCAAAACCTAGAGGGAAAAGAGCCAGCAATTCATGACACAAGAAATCCCTTTTCACTGGTACAGCCTAGTTTAAAAAGTAAGAAAACAAAACTGGAATTTATTTTGTTCTTTTTAAAATTATTAAACTTTCAAAAACAGAAACAGACTGACAAGCTTTAATAAAAGCTTTAGTTTCTTCTCAACATATTCAGATGTCAAATGTATTTTTCCATTTACAAGTTTCAAAGCACTATGCTGAACAAAGTTCTTATATTACAGATATTTTTGAAAAACCACACCATTTTTTTCTAAGAGGGAAAAAGCTCAATAAAATGTAATTGGGAAGCAACTGTGAATAGCTTCCCATAATCTCAAGCAAGCTTGATTCAATTTGCATTTGCCACAAACCCCCCTTCAGCATAAATGACTGCAAAATATCTCTCACTTGTAGATTTCATTCGGTGAGTTGGGACTATTTCTTGTTTATAACATTTGACAGTTTTCTTTATTAAGAAAATTGTAACTCAGAGGCAAATTCAGGAGCTAAATAGCATACTGAAGAAGCTAGGAAACCTAGAACATTGTGACCTGCAGAATGAAAGAAGTACAGTACATATTACTACACACGTTACCAAGAGTAAGACTAAACTCAGCAAACAGAGAATAGTTAGGTTTTTTTAAAGAAAAATATATTTTCTCCTGAACTGTTACATTTTTAAAATAAAAGCATAAGGAGTCATATTAGTGATTAGTAAAGATTATTCAATTAACAAATTAGGACTGAATATTTGAAACACTTGTCTATATGTTTCTGAGACCAAAAAAACAACTTTCATTGTTTCAGTCTAATCAAGGACTTAGAGGCTAAATTCCATAATCAAATTGTTTCACTATCGTTATACCAATGGAAGATAAGGAAAGAGAAAGAAGAAGAGTATTGATTATTAGGATTGGCTAGAAAACAAAAAATCAGTATCATGAAAATGTTTGAGGTTGCCACACGTTTAGTTCCAATTTAGAATGAAAATGAGTCCTGTCAAAATTTTTCATCAAGAGAGTGAGCAACCCTAGAATAGTCAATAACCTAGTAACTAGGGCACTTACCTGGGATGTTGGACTCCCTGCTCCAAATTAGGCAGAGAGCCCTAATCACCCTAATGATGGACTATTCTTGGATGATGCTTATTTTCTCTCTCTTTCTCCAGACCCAAGAAATCTTCCCAACAAATGTTTGGTGAAAACTGGTATGTTTTCACAAATCACTTATTTCAACTACAGTAGACTTCCGATAATCCGGAACCTATGGGATTTAGGTGGTGCCGGATTATCAAATATGCCGGACTATCAGGAGGTGCTATAAGCAGGTTATATATATATACTGTATACATTATAAAGTGTTCTTAACCCTTTTTATTGTACATACTGTATACAGTATACTGTAATGTTTTAGTTTTTTTAAGCCTTTTTTACCCTTTTTGCTCAGTTCAGCTGCTGCCGCTGTTACCTTGTGACTCATTTTTTGACGCAGCTCACTCACTAGGCTCCAGCCATTTTGATGCCGGACTATCAGGAGTGCCGGACTATTGGATGCCGGACTACTGGAGTTTTACTGTAAATTGTCTCTCTCTATATAATTATTTTTCCCCTGCAGGACAACAGAGTAATGTTATAATGTCACTGCATCGGCCCCCCCATCCCCAGCCTCTGCAGAATCAGGAGGGGATGTGGCAGCCATTGCTCAGAGTCCCCCAGGTCCCTTCTCGGGGGGTACCTGGGCTCCCCACTGGCCCGCAGCTCCCCTGCAGGAGGGCCAGGGGGTGGTGGCAGCAGTCGCCTCCAGCCTCACTTCTACTTCCTGGTCCAGGGTCCACTAACCGCTGCCTGCCTGGCACTCCAGTCTTGTTCCCCCCTCAAGATTACAGCGCCAGTGCCAGCTTCCTGGGAGGGAGGAGTGGGAGGAGAAAGCCCCGAGGCTGCATGCCTGATCCAGCTTGCAGGGAAGCGCGTACGCTGCTGGGGGGGGGGAGGAGAGCAATGCGTGCGCTTCTCTGCAAGCCAGATCCAGTGCAGAGCCTCAGGGCTTTCTCCTGCCACTCCTAGGTGCTGTAATCTTGCGGGGGAGGGAACAAGGATGGAGCGCCAGGCAGGCGGTGGCCCGAGCGCCTGGCCTGAACAGGCAGCGGCGGTTAAAGTTGGGGCCCCGGAACAGGAAGTAGAAGCGGGGCCGAAGGCAACTGCCACCACCGTTGCCCCCTGCCCCTCCTGCAGGAGAACAGAGGGCCAGCAGGGAGCCCAAGGTGCCCCTGAGGAGGGGCTGGGGGAACCCCATGCCATTGCTGCTGCTTCCCCTTCTGACTCTGCACATGCTGGGGGGTGGGGCAGGGCAACGCAGAGTGACCACCTCGGAGCGGTACGCGGCATGAAAAAAGTGACCCCTCCTCCCCGAGCCCATCATGCCCAGACCCTGCAACCCCAGTGCCTCACTCACCCCCTCCCTGCCACACTCCCAGCCCGCTCCTGCTGCCTCCCTGTTTGCCACATACCCTACTCCTGCCCCCTCCCTCTGGCCAGACACCCTGCTCCCAGTCTGCTCCTGATCCCTCTCCCCACTCAGCCATGCTGCCCCCAGCCTTCTCTTGCCCACTCCCTTTGGCCACACACCCCGTCCCCAGCCCACTCTTGCCCCTCCACCTTGCCGGACACCCTACCCCCAGCTTACTCCTGCCCCCTCCCTTCTTTTTGCTCCCTCTCCCTTGACCACACACCCTAGCCCCCGGTCAGACACCCTGCCCCCAGCCCACTCCTGCCACCTCTCCCCAGGCCAGACACCCTGCCCCCAGCCTGCTCCTGCACCCTCCCCTGCTCATGCCCATTCCCACCTGGCCAGACACCTTGCCCAATTGGGACTCAACCCCCATCTGGCCATAGCATCCTGCCCTGTCCCCGATCTTGGGTCAGGCCTTGTGGTCCAGCCCCCATCTGGCCACAGGAAGGGCTGGTGGCAGCCCCCCTCCTCCTGTGGCACGGGTAGCAGAGGAGGCCACAATCTGGCTGCGGTGGACAGATGGGGGGTTGGTGAGCGTAGAAAGCAGGGGTTGCAGCCCCCTAGTATTTTTAAAGAAAAAAAGGTGTTAACTTTTTCAACCAGCTGTTTTGATTATACCCTTCGCAAAATCAGCAACCAATTAGTCTCCAATAGTAACTGCTATAGGAGGTCTTACCAATGAGAGCATATGGACTCATGGACCTCAAGCTAGTGTCCAAACTTAAGCTAAAACCATGGAAGAGGTTAACTAGTAATTGAATTAGGGATGTTAGCTATTGTGTAACAGAATAGTCGTGTAACTGCATGAATTCTTAGTAGTTACATGACTATTTGAAAGTCCCTGGGTGCAGGGCTGGCAACCAGTGTGCTCCTGGCCCCATTCCTGGGGAGCTCCCTGCCACCATCTCCCGTGGGCAGAGGCGGCAGGTTGGGGGCAGATGGCACCATGGAGCCGGTTCTGGGGGGGGGGGAAACCGGCTTTTAAGCTGTTTCCCCCTAGCATCAGCTCCTGCTTTCCTCCCTCCCCTAGATGCCTGAGAGACAGAGGCAGCAAGGGGGGGGGGGGGCACGGGGGAATGCATGTAGTTGACAAGATTAATAGATAAGCCTATAAGATAGGCTTATCGGTTAATCATACAGTTGACTACATGCTGACGTCCCTAAATTCAATTACAATAAAACACCTAGGTGCTTTCCTATCTTACCTGTTTTTAGGCTTTCCTGCTCCCTTAGCCTCCCCTTTTCACTCTGGAAAGACACACTCTCATCCCTTTCCTGTCCTGTTTGGAGCTATGTACCCCCTGCTAGCATAATTCAGCAGTAATTACAGAGAGTCTTAATGCAGTTTTAGCATTAGATCCTAGGGTAATTTAGGGTACATCTAGACTGCAGACGAAAAAAAAAATTAAGTCTCAGAACCCTGGACTAGTATTATGAGGCTAAAAATATCAGTATAGATGGTCCCACTTGGAATAAAGGTTCTGAAACCCAGTGAGCGGTGGGTCTCAAAGCCCAAACTCCAGCCCAAGCTATTTTTAGCCCTATAGCATGGGCCTGAGTCAGTTGATCTGGGCTCTGAGACTCAATACTGTGGTCGATTTTTTGCACTTTAAAATGCATCCTACGCAGAAGATTCCTTCATTCCTGCATAGGAACAAACTCTACTAACACCCATAAGATATTCAAAACATCCTGCCCCCTCCCCCAAAAAACCCAGCCCCTCCAAACCTACTGTAACATATGAAGCATTTCATTCTTCAAGCCATTTACCAAAAACAAAACCAAAAAAATGCTGTCTTTGATTTCCATATCATGTACTAACTCTTCTGACAAGTAACAGAAACTTCAAAGGTGCACACAACAGGGATGAATATCCCGACTAAGGATCTTATGAGTAGCTGGAAGATGACAATACAATGAATTACATGTCCATTTTTACACTTTCTAGTCTTAGGGCTAAAGAGTATATAGAGAAAGCTTGTGTTATTGGGAGGGCCAAAGAGAAGAGGAGTCTTTTTTTACATTCACCAAATATTATAACCTCCCTTCTCCCACTTTGTAAAATCACAAACCCAAATAAGGAAATAGGCCTTAAGCCAGACTTTTGCAAGTAGCATGGAGACTGTCCCCCTGAAGTCAGCAAAACTGTAGGTGAAGTATCTTTTTGGAGTAATAAATTTTCCAGGATGAGTAAATTGCTAGGTAAACAGAAACAGACACCAGGCAGATTCTAGTTAAGAAGAGAACAGAGTCACACAAGCATCTGTTGTGAACTACTTTGCTTCCTTTATACAATAAAATGCCACTTTGCAGACTGTTTTCTAATAATATCTCCAGGATATATACTGCATTAATAAGATGTAAGGCTTGAGAAGCAATAAAATGCATCTCAATATTTTTGTTTGAGTTTGAAGAATTGCCACATATCCTGAAAACTGCTTGACAGTTCCGGGTTTTTGAATACGTCTTGCATCCAGATTGCCTCTTTTGAAGGACATAAAAGAAAAGAGAACTGTGAAAAGACTGGTTGTTCCATTGCATCAGAATTAGTGAAGTATTTATACCAGCTTCAAGAGTACAGGTGAAAAAGAACAAGGGATTTTGTGAGAGGTTTTATGGGATTTTGTAAGAAAGCTCCCACAATAAAATATTTAGTATGGCAAATTTTTTTTAAAAATATTGAGGATATGATCAGATTATCAGTTGGAGCATTTTGAGCTATAAACACTATAGAGCTAGACAGCTCCCAAACTGGGAGTTTGAAAAAAAAAAAAAAAGGTTATAGTTCCTAGCTGGTCTATACTATAAAATAGTAGCAACTCCAAATTCTGTTCTTTTATACTTTATATATTTTGGGGATTGAGGTCAATTTTAGTTAAAAAAAAAAACCAAACAAACTAGGGGGCTGTGCCCCCTGCTCACTATGCTTGCCAACCCCCATCTCTCTGGAGGTAGGCAACCCCGGTTTGCCTGCCAGTCACCAGGGAGGGCCGCGGCAGCCCTGGCCCTTACTTCCCGGCCGCAGCAGCCCCGGCTCTCTCTCCTCCCCTGGTGGAGGCCTAACTCTAACACTCCCCTCCCACTGCCTGGCCAGTCAGGCCCGGCTCTGCCCCCGGTGGCCAGGGAGTACCGAGGCCACGGCACACCAGCTCCAGCTCTCCATGTGGCTGCCGAAGAGGGCCAGGCTGGCAGTGTGCAGAGCCTGGCTCCAGGGACAGGACTTCGAGCAGAAGGGGCTGGGCTGGGCTTTACTTCTGGACGCTGTGTTGTGATGACATCGCGCTGTTGTCCAGCAGGATTTTTTTTTAATATAGAAAGAGGAAACCAGAGTTGGCAAATTCCAAATTGATTTGATATGGTAGAAATATGAATCAACCAACTCCTTTTGAGAATACAGACTTATTAAACTTAACTAAAGCTTATGTTATATAGCAGAGGTGGCCTGCAACTAGCCTGCTGCTTCATTTCATCTGTGCCATGGGCTGGGAGCCCTGTGCCTTGGCAATCCTCCACCCCCCTCCTGTGGAGCTGGAGCTGTAAGCACCAACTCACTGGCATGTCCCTGCAGCCCCTAAGTGGGCAGCCCCTAAGTGGGCCGGGGGGGGGAGGGTGATCAGGGAAGCTCCATGTGCTGCCCGAGCTCTTCAGCTCCCACTGGCAGGGAACAGCAGCCAATGGAAGCTGTGGGGATGGTCCCTGTGGAAATGGGCTGCATGCACTGTGCAGAGCTGTTTGGCCCCTCCACCTAGGGGTCAGACATGACAGCCACTTTTGGGAGCAGCATGGAGCCAGGGCAGTCTGCCTTAGCCCTGCTGTGCTGCTGACTGGGAGCCGCCTGAAGGAAGAGCTGCCTGGCCAGAGTCTGCAGCCCAGGTCAGAACCCTCTCCTACAACCTAACTCCTTCCCAGACCCTGCATCCTCACTCACACCCCAAAACTAAGCCCTCTCCTGCACTCAAACTCCCTCCTGGAGCCTGTACCCTGAATCTCCTCATGTACCTCAACCCTCTATCCCATCCCAGAACTCTCACCACCTCCTGCATCTCAATCCCTATCCCATCCCTCACTTCCTCCTGCACCTGAACCCCTTGCACTGGCCCAGTGTTTCCTCCTGCACTCTGAACCCCTCATTACTGGTCCCACCCTGGAGCCTAGGAGAAGCCCTGAGTCTCCATCCTCCCTGGGGCTGTTCTGTGGGTCAACAGCCTCTGATGGAAAAAAGTTTCACCACGCTGTTATACAGTGATAAAGGACACTGTACCCACCTGACATTGTGTAACTTGGATTCACACAGGCCAGATTTACTTGGAGGAGAGGAGATGTAGGTCATGGCTCACTACCAAGTGCAAATCAATTCATCACTGACCCCCTTTTTAAAGAGTGGAAAGGAGGAATAAGAGTAAAAGAAACAGAAAGACAGGCAACTGTGGGAACAGCAAATGAAGTTTGACAGGAGAGTATCACTTGTCTTCCCACTTTAACCCAGATTCCCTATTGGGATATTTAATTTACCTGAGAGTAATTAGTTTACAATTGAGACCTAAACTAACAGTTTATCTTCATTTATTCAGTCCAGAACTATCAACAGGAGAGACACCTTAGTAGACTAAAAACATTTCTAACTCTGATTTTAAGATGAGCTAAATTTGGGGCTTGAGCATCCTGAAAGTGGCTAGACATGTAATGGTTTTCACCCCATCCCACTGTTAATTTTTAGTTTATTGTGCTGTGGGGACACTGCAACTTGCTGCAGTTAGAAGCAGCTATGGCAGGGGTGGGAAATAATTTTTGTCAGGGCCACGCCAAGATTTTGAAAATTGTTCAAGGGCTGCACTCTTCCTTTAATGGAGGAGGTGTGGGGTCTGGGATGGAGGTGGGGTGCAGAAGGGAGCTTCGGGTAAGTGATTGGGGTGCAGGAGGAGGTATGGGGTCTGGGAGGGAGTTTAAGTGAAGGGGGCAACTGTGACCTGGGGTACTGGACTGAGGTTCAGAAGGGGTGCAGGAGTTTGGGATGAGACCTAGGGCAGGAGGGGGTTGTGGCCTGGGGCACTGGACAGGGTGCAGGGGTTTGGGTTGTGACCTATGACAGGAGATTGAGGTGCAGGGTCTGGGAGGGAGTATGGGTTCAGGAGGGGGCACAGAGTTTGGGTTATTTGGGGAAGGGGCCAGGAGGGGGGGGGCAGAAGGTTGGAGGCAGTGAGGTGTTGGGGTGCCAGAGGCAGACTCTGGACAGGAGACCTATCTGAGTGACTCCTGACCAGCAATCCAGCAGGATTCTCAGGCAGCTTCCCTGCCTGCCCCGCCCCCGCACAGACTGCAGAGGCCATGTGCATTGGGGACTAAGAGTCTGAGGGGAGGGGGGACTGGTGCTTTGTATGCTTCCTGTTCTTCAAACAGGCAGCTCCTAGTGGCCAGAAAGCTGCCAATGGGATTGTGCTGGGGGCAGGAGCACCACTCCCCATTCCCTGGGCTCACAGCTCAGAAAGAGAAATGGCTGTGGCAGCTGCTTTTCTGAGCGGGGGGGAGGAGGGGGGAGAGCACAGGGCAAGCAAGGAGTCTGCTCGAGTCTCCTCTCTGCATCCATGGGCCGGATCCAGCGGCTTGGCAGGCCAGATCCAGCCCCTGGGCCATATTTTTGCCCAGGCCTGAGTTATGGTAATACATACTGAAGCTGTTACATAGTGTTAAAACCAACATGTTTTAAAATGGAGGATATTACTGTTTTGCATAAGCAATGATATAAACTATATGACTATGGACAGTGTATCAATTACTGTGCTAGTCTCTGCAGGGACTTTCAGGGAGCTGACTGTCCCGGTTCTGTCCTTTCTCCCCTTTCCCAAACTATGTTACATTTTCCCCATGATATTGCTTCCTCAAAGACAGGTAAACTTTGAGTAAGTAGTTTCCCCATCTGCTCAATAACATCAGAGGCTGACATTAAATATATGATTAGCACCCTGATGGTCCAATAGTTAGCAGTGCCATAAGTAGACAGTCATTATCAAGGTGAAAAACCTAAAAAAAAAATTGATTTGACCTGAAGTTGTCTCGCATTGAAAGATTTGCTCCTCAGGACTGCAGATAATTTTTAAGTGATGGCATTTAAACAAAACTCAGATTTTTACATAGTGCACACATGAGGAAGCTGTGCAGGTAGGACCTTGGGGAAACTCTTCACATAATATTTTCACCAATGAAATTTGGTGAAATATGATGCACATATGAGAGACCAAACAGTTTTCTCCCTATTATATGAAGGCATTGATACATAGGAGTTGTCATATTGAAAGAAATCAATGATTCAGCTAGTTTAGGATCCTGTCTCGGCCTGTAGTGCTGCAGAGGAAGATATAAGAAGATCCACCAAATGCTTCCCATTCATAGTACAGAATTGTATCAAGTGAGAAGAAAATTTCTTCTTGAAGACAGCTGACAGTTTATGTCCTGAAGCATTAGGACAAAAAGCCTTTGTAAAAATTTTCATAGTAATGGAACTACAGACATTTGTTTTCCTAAAGTGATGGAATATGTGGCACTTTCTGCCACAGCTTATCTATTACTCAGAATAAGTATTTCTTTTTATCTGTTCTGAATTTCTATTAACCAGAATGTTTCCTTTTTATTATGAGAGAACATAAATGGGAGTGGCTAACTGGCCTCCACTATCTTATTAGCTAATAATTTTGTCACCATTTTTAAAAAACTCTGTCCTTTATATTCATTTTACTATTAGTTTTTCCTTATAATTTTCCAGTAGTTCTCTATCTCCAGAGAACAAAGAGAGAGCCATTCCGGCAGATAATTTAGCACCTGTAAATATACATGGAATGTAATCACAAAATGAATAACCTAATGACCAAAGTCTCTGGTTTGTTTTTTGCTTAGTATGAAACAATTAAGTTCAAAACCCTGTTAAACTACAAAAATAAAATTTCTTTTAATTTCTGTATCCCAGCATCAACATGTTTATACAATGTCTATCACTTCTCTGGAGCAAAAATTGAAATGCTATCCAGTACAAGTGTGTACGGGTTGAACCTCTCTAATTGGGCACTCTCTTGTCCGACATGATTTTAGGTAGCCAGATCTCTACTTATCATGGGTGTGGCCAAGTTCCCCAAGGTCACATAAAGTTTGTTTACAGCCACCAGTCCTGGCTCTCAGTGTTCTGTGCTGTTATTTAGCTCCAGTTTACCCCTAAATGTCTTCTAAGAGCCTGGTAAGAAGTGGAAGTGCCGCTAGACAATATTGACTTCCTGTGGTTTGGCAAATTCTCTAGTTCAGCACCAGTCGGGTCCCAAGGATACAGGACTAAAGAGGTTCAATCTGTAACATATACTGACCTATGTAACAGAGCAGTTTACGTGTATAAAGCTGTAGTATCTAGATAAATAGTCATGTTATTCTTAATTGTGTCATGTTTTCCTTGACCATTTTAAATGCTAATTTGATTAGGGATGGGCTCATTGGTTAACATGCATGGTTAATGTGCAAAGTGGAGGGGCAGGTGGAAGCTGGTATGCGTAGGGAGCCAGCTTTTAAGATGACTCCCTGCGTGTGCGCTGCTGCCTCTATATAAAAGGCAGCAGCACAGGGGAGTGGGCAGCAAATGCCATCTCCGCGTGCGCACTAGCTCCCAGAGAGGCATCTCCCCCACTCCATATGTAACCGCTGACATTTTCAGTGGTTACAGGTTTACTTGAATAAACACATTTGACCATCCCTAAACATGACCATTTTTATGAATGTCACATCTTAGGTAAGCTGTCTTGCTAATATGTGAAGTGTTTTGAATCAAATTTTCTATACCGTATCACTATCGTATCTCCTTACACCTCTCTTTCAACATGAAATAACCCTTGTGCAGGACTATCTCCTTCAGACAGAAACATCCAGTCATTCTTCTTGTCCTTTGCTGAGTCTCTTGTATTTTTTATACATCGCGAAATGAAGTGCAGCAGTAGCAAGATCCGGCATAGATTTTAAAATATATTGCCCACACATTAGCTAAAGTAAATTATTTTAAACCTTATGCTGGGAGAAGAAAGAGGGTAAAAAATCTGACATCAATTTACCGAGATCCACTGTAAAATCAATACACATGTGCTGTGATGTAGAGAGAAGGGTGGGAGCACATCTGTGTTTACTCTGAATCTTAAACCAAATCACATGGGGGAAGGGGGTAGTGTTTCTGGGATTAGCATAGGTTGATTTGGAAATACACATACTTTTGTGCTTACAGATATTCCAATTCCTTCAATATGTGACAAATGTCAAGCATAGTCAATTGTTAGGCCTCCCAGCCTTAACAGTCTTCTTTTTAAAATGATTTGTTTTAAAAATTATCCTCATTTTATAAAGCTAAATTAAATGTTTGCTAATTGTGTGTTATAAATATAATCTTCCTTTCACCAAGGACATGGAGGGATGCTGGTTCTTTAAGAGACTGGATGGATTACATGACAAAAATATAAGAACAGTCCTTCTTCTCATTTGTGGACCACTAGGGTCCTTGGGAGAGCAATAAAGGAACATGCTGATATTTATTACTCATATTTAATATTTAGCTGTTCGCTGTCAGCTGTGTTGCAACACCTAATTTTGCAAGGCATTCCAGAGCCTTGCCTTGACTAGGATTTAAAGGGTGACGTTAGATTTGCTAGCTTGTATATTTGCTAGCTCAATCTAATTAATGCTGTCTCAAACTCTAGCTAAGACAAGATAATTTGTAATAAACTGGTTGAGTTAAAGCCAAGTGAAAGTCTAGGGGCTTTACTTCAACCCACACTTAAAGCTTTTGGTACTAATGAGATGATGTATCTCTTCCATACTTCCTTCTTTTTGGACAGATGTGGATGTGATTGAATTTGAGACCCAGAACTTGAATTCCTTATCCCAGTAGCCATAATAGTAAGTAGCTAACCAATGCACCTTTCCCCTGTATCTGTTACAGATGTAAAATCCTGTTTAATTGGTTAACTGGTTAAACATATTGTTTGACCAATTAACGGATTAAAGGGGAGGGCGACTGGGCCCGCCGCAGGCAGGTGCTGCTCTAGCCCTCACCAGTTAATCAGTTAAAAATTCACATCCCTACTATCTGGCACTACATCCAGCAAGATAGACATTTAAATTGACAAAGGGTAAGTCTACACTGAACGGCTATTTTGGGATACCGAAATAGCTACTCTAAATCTACACAAGCTGCCCGTTATTTCGAAATATTTTTCGAATAACAGGCACACTATTTCACCATCCCGGTAAACCTCATTGCATGAGGGATAAGGGATGGCTCAAAATAGCGCATTATTTCAAAAGTTGGCACTTTGCAGACACACCAAATTTCAAAATAAGCTATTTCGAAATAGTTTCTATATAAGATACGTAATTTGCATAGCGCAAATTGTGTATCTTATTTCAAGTTTAGGCTGCTGGATAGATGCACCCTTAGATTCAAGAACATCCCATGGGAACACTTCACATTGTCCAAAAAGTACTGCTTCAGAATAGAGCTTATCTACACTTGAAACAATACTGCAGCTCAGCTGCAGCTGCACCATTGCAGCCCTTCAGTGTACACACTGCCTACGATGCGGGAGGATAATTTCATTGCCATAGATAATCCAAATGACAGTAGGTTTAGAAAATATGAAGATCGGGTCACTAATTTGATGATCATCTTTGTTCAGTCATGCTTTAACATGAACAATATTTAGTGTTTATCTTGAGGATTAATCTTTGTTTGAATGTTTGGGTTAGACAACCCTTTACTAAGGAAATGACAGTCATTATTCACCATTTGAGACAACGTTATCAAATCAAGTAACTTATGTAGCTAATTCTTAAATGCCATGAAAGACTGGAGAAAATAGTTTTCAAAATAAAGATTAAAATAAATTATATCAAGACCTGCCACAACATTAAGAATAGGGAAAGACACTACATATGCCAATGCACAAAGAAAGTGCAGAAAAACTCTGTCATAAAATTTCATGAAGGGTTCTCTAAGTATCCAATGAATAGGACAAACTGTGGTATTTTCAGTGAATTATTTATTTTAAATTCACCTTATTGTATGTTACTATGCATGGAGCAGCCACTCAGCTAATGTATACCAAGACCCTTACATATGATAATACTAGCACATTTACCTGACATTGCTTGGGTCCTTAAGGAGGGGCTCAGGACAAGTGGTATAGGAGGTTGCAGGAGACAGGGTTGGACCAGCGTGAGGAGGGACTCAGGGGAGAGGATTGTGTGTATCTAGGGATGGATGGGAAGGCCCCGCTTTTGAGATTCATACCAAGGATGCTTGCTCTTCCCCTTCCTGTCCCTGTCAGGGAGCAAGAGCTCATCTGCCCCAATATTCTTGTATGAATCTGGAGTCGAGGAAGCGTTAGTCCTACCATGCTCTCCCGAAGGGTGTCTATGGGGTGGGAGGCTTGGGGCTAGGGCAGTCCCAGATGGGGGAGAAGGAGGCATAATCCGAGCCTGCCTAGTGATTCTCTCTCTTTCCTGTATAATTTTCTGAGAAGCAATCCCATTCCTGGCAAATCCCATTTTACTAGCACAACGAACTGCTTATCTTGCTTTAAGTTATGGTAAGAGGAAGCTGTATACCAAATTTGGTGGTCCTAGTTTTTACAGTTTAAGAGGAGTACTTGAACAGACCAACTCTCTCAAATATATAGCAGATTTAGAACTTAAATAGCACTTTCCATCTTATGTCAATCATCTCCTGCAAATATCTTCTGACAAAGCTACAGATGATAGCCTTTTTTCTTACCTCTTGGCTACCTGCCCTATCACATTTTGACGTTTAGCTTGTTAGCTTTCCAGATTAGGTATTCTTTCTTTGTTTTCTGATTAGTAAATACAACCTGCTGGACAATGAAGTATATAGTTTTGTGTACAATACACATAGAAGTCTAACCCTCTGAGGTAGGTGCCCAAGTTCCATTTTTTAGGTGCAACTGTGATCCAAAAAAATCCTATTTGGCGATCACTCAATCCTGCAAATGTCTAAACTCACCAGCACATAAGCTTTTGCAGAAAAAGTTCCTTAATCACTTATGTTTCTGCTTCTGAGCATGTTAGCACTTCTGCTTCACTCTAGAACTCCAGGTGCTTACCTCTCACTTAATCCCCAGCAAAAGTCCACCTACGTCATGTGCAGGGTCTAATGGGTCTCTGTGTAAGGAAAGAAGGGGTACAAAATAAGGGTGATGCCATGGCAGGAGTCTACTATAGACCATCAAACTGGGAAGAAGACATGGATAAGGTTTCTTTTAATCAACTAACAAATCATCCAAAAGCATAGGACTTGGTGGTGATGGGGGACTTCAACTATCCTGATATCTGTTGGGAAAATAACAGAGCAGGGGACAGATTATCCAACAAATCCTTTGAATTAATTGGAGACTTTTTTTATATCAGAAGGCAGAGAAAGCTACTGGAGGAAGGCTATTCTACATTTGATTTTGACTATTAGGGAGGAACTGGTTGAGAATTTGAAAATGGTAGGCAGCTTAGGGTGAGAATTATCACAAAATGACAGAGTTCACGAGTCTATGGAACAGCAGGAGGGAGAATAGCAAAATAAAGATAACGGATTTCAAGAAGGCAGACTTCAGCAAAGTCAGGGAGTTGGTTGGTAAGATCCCATGGGAACCAAGTCTAAGAGGAAAAACAATTGAGGACAGTTGGCAGTTTTTCAAAAAGATATTAAGGGCACAAAGACAAATCATTCTGTTATGTAGGAAAGATAGGAAATATGGCAAGAGACCACCGTGACTTAAACAGGAGATCTTAAATGATCTAAAATCAAGAGTCGTACAAAAAGTGGAAAGTAGGTCAAATTACAAAGGATTCATATAAACAAATAACACAAGTATGTAGGGGCAAAATTAGAAAGGTCAAGGTACAAAATGAGTTCAAATTAGCTGGCGACATAAAGAGTAATAAGAAAACATTCTACAAATGCATTAGAAACAAGCAGAAGACCAAGGCCCATTACTAATGAAGAGAGAAAAACAATAAGACTACGTCTACACTGCAAAGTTTTTGCGCAAAAGTGGCCGTTTTTGTGCAAAAACCTGTGGAGCATCCACACCTCAAATGTGCTTTTGTGCAAGTAAATCAGCAGTAAAATGGCAGAACAGAGGGCTTTTGCTGGTGTAGGTAAACCTCCTTCTACAAGGCATAACTCCCTTTTGCGCTACAGCTATTGTGCAAAAAGGCAAGTGTGAATGATCCAGAGGGGTTTCTTGGGAAAAAGCACAGGTACTCCAATGGCCATTCTGTGAATGGCAATCAGAGCTTTCTTGCGCAAGAGTGTGCATGCAGTGTGGACACTCTCTTGTGTAAAAGCACATTACTTTTGCGATGTGCTTTGAGGTGTGGACATGCTCTTGCGCAAGAAATTTTTGCGCAAAAACTCCTGCGCAAAATGCTTCTTGCGCAAGAAGCTGGCGGTGTACACATACCCTAACAGAAAATTTGGAAATGTCAGAGGTAGTTAAGGACTTGTTTCAGTTTTCACCAAGAAGTTGGTAGTAATTGGATGCCTAAGATAGTGAATGCCAGTTAAAATGGATTAAGTTCAGAAGCTAAAATAGGAAAAGAACAAGTTAAAATTATTTAGAAAAGTTAGATGTCTTTAAGTCAGCAGGGCCTGATGAAATTCATCCTAGAATGCTCAAGTAGCTGACTAAGGAGATATCTTGAGCCATTAGCTATTGCTTTTGAAAAGTCATGGAATATGGGAGAGATTCCAGAAGACTGGAAAAGGGCAAATAGAGTGCCCATTTATAAAAAGGGAAATAAGGACAACCCAGGAAATTACAGATCAGTCAGTTTAACTTCTGTGCCAGGAAAGATAATGGAGCACATAATTAAGGAATCCATTTGCAAACAGCTAGAAAATAATAAAATGATAAGTAACAGCATGGATTGTCAAGAATGAATCATGTTAAATCAACCTGATGTTACATTTAACTGGTTAACCAATTAATCGGGATCCCTCCGGAGGGTCATTCCAACCTGGCCAGGCCCATGGTGCGGTGATTCCAACCAGGCCCATAGCTCCTGCCCATGGTGCGGTGGGCCGATGCAGAGGGCCCGGTCTGGCCGAAGCAGCCCCCAGCCTGTGGGGCTGGTGGCCCCTGGCCCTGTAGGGCTACTGGTTAACCATTTACCAGTAAGTGTCACCAGTTACCCATTCACATCTCTACATGTGATATAATCTTGCATTAACTTCTTATTAAACTAGGGAAATACACCCTAGATCAGTAGTCTCCAACCTTTTTACGCTCAAGATCACTTTTTAAATGTCAGAACAAGCCAATATCTACCGCCCTATCCTTCCCCCAAGACCACACCCCTTCCTTGAAGCCCTGCCCTCTCTGTTCTCCTCCTCTCCATCACTTCCTATCCCCAGCCCTTATACACTCTCAGGGTATGGCTACACCGCTGCTTTTTTTTAGATTCTTCTGTAGGAAGAAATTTTTCAAACATTTGGCCTGTGTAGACTGGGCCAAATGTCAGAAAAAACCCTTCTTTTGGAAGCCCCCTTATTTCTTGTGAAACAAGGAATACAGGAGTTACCGAAATCTTCTGCTAAAAAAAGCAGAAGAACAAATGCGTCCCTGGACACGGAAGAGTTTTTCCGGGATAC
Source organism: Rafetus swinhoei (assembly GCA_019425775.1). Lineage (NCBI taxonomy): Eukaryota > Metazoa > Chordata > Testudines > Trionychidae > Rafetus > Rafetus swinhoei. Next base: position 152,641,370 of record CM033424.1, read on the forward strand.
CTCTGGAATCCTGGAAAAACTCCTGCAGTCTAGCTGTACCTTCACTGGGTTGAGACAGGATGTGTGTGGGCTCTGGGGTGGGAATGAGGGATTTGGGTGTGGGAAGGGGTGAGAGGTGCAAGCTCTGGGAGGGAATTTGGATACAAGAGGAGGTAGAGAAGGGGATGCTGGCTCAGGGAGGGGGCTCCAGGCTGGGGAGTGTTGGGGTCAGGTGGAGGGCTGGGGTACTGAGCAAGCCAGAGGCTTGTGGATGTGAGGGTGCAGGAGTTTGGGTTGGGGGATGTGAGGGGCTCAGGGCAGGGAGGTTGGGAGTATGATGGGCTCAGGACACAGATTTGCAGTGTGTGAATGATTCAGAAGTGTTGTGGCAAAAGACTGAGGATGTGGGGGTGTAGGAGTTTGGGGATGTGAGAGGCTCAGGACAGGGGGTTCCAGTGTATGATAGGCTCAGATCCAGGGTTTTGGGGGGGGGGGGGGGGGAGGCGTGTTATGATGCTGTGGCCAGATGGGGGTTTGTTGCCCCAATTGGGGGTTTGTTGTCCAGGCTTCATTTTTAAATAAAATATGTCAAACACAAAAAGTTTCAGCATTGTCTTTATTTATGAGAAGGGCGGGGAACCTGTTTTGAGTCAGGGGTCACTGACCCACAGAAAAGTCAGTTGGGGGCCACACAAGTGAGATGCAAAAAAAAAAAAAACTCCTCCAAAACCCCCCAAAAGCCTCACTAATGTGGCCCCAACTGTGCTGGTGGGAGCAGGGGACATGGTACTGGGGAAAGGTGCTAGTGGGTGCTGGGACAGGGTGCTAGTGGATGCTGGGGCAGGGGACAGGCTGCTGGAGTGGGGACAGAGTGCCAGTGGGGGCAGGGGACAGGGTGCTGGGGCAGGGGATAGGGTGCCAGTGGGTGCTGGGGCAGGGGACAGGATGCCAGTGGGGGCAGAGGACAGGGGGCAGGGTTCTGCAACATGGGACAGGATGCCAGTGGGAGCAGGGGACAGAGTGCCAGTGGAGGCAGAGTGCCAGTGGGAACAGGGGACAGGGTGTTGGTGGGGGCAGGGAGTCCCCAGCACGCGCCATCCCCTTCCCCCGCAGACGAGGGAAGCCCCGGCGCGTGCCTCCTCCCGGGATTCCTGCCCCTTCCCCCGCAGACAAGTGAAGCTCTGGCACGCGCCTCCACCCGGGATTCCTAACCCCTCTCCCCCCCTCCCCAGAGGAGGGAAGCCCTGGCGCTCACCTCCTCTGGGGAATCCTAACCCCTCCTGAGCAGCAAGTCCACAGCATGTCACAGACCTAGGTTGTGGTACTGCGCCAGCTGTTTGGGGGAGGGGGAGCAGCCAGCACACTTCCTGAAACTTCGGAAGTGGCATGCAGCTGCCAGACTTCCTTCCACCCCACAGGAAGCCGGCACTATCTCCACTGTCGCTGGAGGTAGGTAGTGGGGCTTCTTGGGGTTGGGGGGAAATGGGGGGGCCCTGAACGCCTCGCGATCGACTGGTCGAGCCCTCCCGATCGACCAGTTGATCGTGATCAATGGGTTGGGTGACCATGGCCCTAGATGGAGCTACTATAAAGGGGGGGTGTAACTGGTTGGATAACCATTCCCAGAGAGTAGTTATGAATGGTTCACAGTCATCCTGGAAGGAAATAACAAGAGGGGTTCCACAGGAATCAGTTCTGGGTCCAGCTCTGTTGAATATGTTCATCAGTGATTTACAGGATCGAGTACACTTACAAAATTTGTGGACAATACAAAGGTGGGAGGGGTTGCAAGTGCTTTGGAAGATAGGATCATAATTCAAAATGATCTGGACAAACTGGAGAAATGGTCTGAGGTAAATAGGATGAAATTCAATAAGGGCAAATGCATAGTACACTACTTAGGAACAGTCAGTTGCACACACAAAATGACTACCTAGGAAGGAGTACTGCCAAAAGGAATCTAGGGGTCATAATGGATCACAAGCTAAATATAAGTCAATACTAGGGATGTCGGTGGTTAACCAGTAAGTATCACCCTTACCAAGTGATGCTTACCAGTTACCGATTAACTGGTAACCCGGCTGAGCCCACCTGCCTGTGGTGTGACATAGTGGGGCTGGCCTGGCTGGAGCAGTCCCCTGCCCCTGGTGTGGTACTGCAGCCTCAGCCTTGCCAAAGCAGCCAGCTGTGCGGCACCCCAGCCCTCCCTGTAAGTGGTTAACCGGTTAAATGTAATGGTTAACCAGTTAACTGATTAAATGGGATTTTAGAACCCTAGCCAATGCTGCTGGAAAACAAAAAAGCAAACATCATTTTGAGATGTATAAATAGGAGTGTTATGAGCAGGACATGAAAAGTAATTCTTCTGTTCTACTCTGTACTGATTAGGCCTCAACTGGGGTATCACGTCAAGTTCTGGATGCCACATTAGGAAAGATGTGAACGAATTGGAAAAAATCCAGAGAAGAGCAACAAAAAAATATTAAAGCTCAAGAAAAGATGACTTATGAGGCAAGAATTAGGTTTGTTTAGTCTGGAAAAGAGATGATTGAGAAGGGGCATGAAAACATCTTTCAAGTACCTAAAAGGTTGTTACAAGGAAGAGGGAAAGAACTCCTTAACCTCTGATGACAGGACAAGAAGCAATGGGCTTAAATTGCAGCAAGGGAGATTTAGGTTGGACATCAGGAAAAAACTTCCTGTCAGGGTGGTTAAGCACTTGAATAAATTGTCTAGAGAGACTGTGGAATCTCCAGCTGTCAGGACTGTTCCCCACTCTGGCATTCTGAGTGCAGAAGGTGGGGGCCCACAAGAGACCTTAAATACCTTGCCTCTATAGGCTTCTGTTTCCAAAAACTCCCCAGAATCACAGATGCACTGGCTCTCAGAAAAACAAAAGTTGTCACCATCAAGTGATTTAAACTCTGAAAAAAAAATCAGAAAGGAACACTTTCATTCCTTCTCCAGGGGTACCCCAAGCTCTTTTGCCACAACAGATCTTTAAAAATGAAGCAAAAAACACAGAAAACAAACTCTCTCTGGGTATGTCTACACTAGCTCGTTAATTCGAGCTACGTAGGCAAATCAGGCAACCGGAGTTGCAAATGAAGCCCGAGATTTAAATATCCCGGGCTTTATTTGCATGTTCCGTCGCCATTTTAAATCTTAGTTAACGAACTGCCGCGCTACACGGCAGTTTAAAGTTAATCGAACTAAGTCCTTAGTTTGATTAACTGTTACACCTCATTCCACGAGGAGTAACAGTTAATCCGAACCAAGGACTTAGTTCGATTAACTTTAAACTGCCGCAGGCAGTCTGCTCAACTAAGGGGGATTTAAAAATGGCGTCGACGGGAACATGCAAATAAAAGCCCGGATATTTAAATCCAGGGCTTCATTTGCAACTCCGGTTGCTTGATTTGCCTACCTAGCTCGAATTAACGAGCTAATGTAGACATACCCTCTGATAGCTGGCCTCCAAGGCTACGCAGACATACACAGACCTCTTGTTACCGTCCAAGACACAAGAATCAAATAATTGCCTTAAAAAAAGTGATTCTATTAACAAAACAAAAAGATATACTTGATAAAGCAGACTTGGTTGCTAGGTGTTACAGAGCAACTAAGAAAAGAACAGATCAAAAACACAAAGGTCTTTGGACTGTAATTTAAATGGTGAGTGGGGAAGGGAAGACACAGACTCACACAGAGAACTTTAACCAAACAACCAAAACAAAGAAAAATACCCTGATCGGGACTAGATACACATTTTCCCTCTACTCACGATTCATGCTGATCCATACTTCAAGGCTCAGTTCACTCCCATGTCCAATATTTCTTAAAGGCAAGGTAATTCTGAGTACTGCATCTGCTCCCTCCAGCTCTTACTTAGAATTCACAAAGGAAGAGCAGGCCAGGTATCTATATCCAATTCATATTTCAGCACTGTATCCCCATTGGTTCTTCTGGCCCCCTGCCAACACCCTTGTTAACTGCCTGAATTTAACTCCTTAATCACCTTGGAGGAATATTGGCCAGCACAATCCATCACACCATCACTGGACGTTTTTAAAAGCAGGTTAGACAGCCACCAGTCAGGAGTGATCTAGATGGTGCTTGGTCCTGCCATCAGTGCAGGGAACTGGACTTGATGATCTCCTGAGGTTCTTTCCAGTTCTATGATTCTAATCAACTAGGCATACTCAGAGGTTGCCTCTTGGGATGAAAAACTCCTAAAATATAGTAACTGTGTAACCAATTAAAATTATATCAGTTACATGGTTAAATGAGCTCCATGGGCTCCCGATGCCACTGGCCTCACAGGAATCAACTTATCAATTTACTGGTTAACTTTAACATCCCTACCTAACTCCACAAAAGATAGCCAGAAAGGTCCTCTCATATAATCTTTAGTCCAGTGGTTAGAGTCATTACTTGGGATATGGGAGACTCCTATTCCAATCTCCTACTCCACCTGACGAGAAGGGATTTGAACAATTATCTGCCATCTCTCAGGTTAGGGAAGCCTCCTTCTACAGGTCATTTTGTGTGCAGTTAGGGAGGCACTTCAGTGGCCTAACTCCAGGAGAGCGCTCCTGGCTGCAGACTGCAAGCAGAGCTAGGCACCTACCTGCACTCCAGACTTAGGCACCAAATGCTGCAAAAGCAGGGGGCTTAAGATACACCCCTCTCATTAGCATCTACACTTGGTTAGTATAGATTGTTCTGTGCCTCACATACTGCCTTTTGTGGATCCCATTCCAAGGTGCTTATCTGTCGCCAGGCATTGTATGAAGAAGCTCAGATGTCTATCTCTCTCAGACTTTGTGAATCCCAGTGATTTTCCAGATGCCTGACACTTAGGTGTTGCAACACCTAAATACCTTTACGGATCCAGGCCATTTTGCTTAAAAAGACAATGGCTATGGGGAGCTCAGTGTACAACAGGGCTCCCATTGGTTCTGACACTAACAAAGCTGAAACAACAGTAGCAACCGTGGAAATTCTTTCCGCAAACAACCCAACCAACAACAACAAAAAACCCCTCAGGTAGACAATCCCTAAATGAATGGTGCTGGGTCAATCAATACTAGAAGCAATAGTTTTCTGCAGGTTCCTCTCACTTCATTTCCTCATTAATCCTCAATATTGAAAATACTGAATTCCAGCAAGACTGATGTATTTTTCAATGGAACAACACGGGAGGAATAATTGTGTAAGACTAATAAAAGTGATGTAATCAAACTGCAGTCATGTTCTCCTATAAATTCATTTTTAATTCTACATTTGGTAAATACAGGCATTATTTCCAAAAGGGCTGTTTCTCTCATTGCAGACATGACTGAAGAGTATTATGTGCTGTGGTCTTCCAAAACAAACATGACTCAATACTTCTGAGGTTGTAACTCAAATAGTGAACAATATTTTGTTGTTCACGTTTGTGAGACATAGATGAATTAAAGGTAAGTTCTCAATTTATACTCGAGGTCATATAGTCAATTTATACTGGATACATATAGTCCAAATCCAGTACAGAACTCCACTGATATGTAGTAATAAATGTGGTCCTTCTTCCTAAATGCACAACACACAAATCTACTTTCCCATTAACCAATTATTTGCCAGGCAACATTTTTTACAATGTTCAAATTTTTATTTGCTTTTCACTGTTTTCCTTACTCCTTTTTTTCGTTTGTTTGAGATCTATAATTCAACCATGCCAACATTCTTTCCAGCTCAAGCACTGTAGTAGCTACTACCCTAAAGCGTGCAAAGCGAAAATAAGGCTTGTGGGGTACTACAATAACTGTTTTTAACTTCCTGGAGACTGACCCATAGAAGTGGGGGGGAAAAGCACACACTAAGCACTAAATGTGAAATACAATTATGGTGACAAGGGTCAAGCACAAGGTCCTGTGCATCAATAAATATGTAAACAATTACCAAAAGTGTGTTGAGAAATTTAAAAAAGTAAGACGACAATTCCCTACCCTAAGAGCTTGTAACCTAGAGCTCCAATTTTGCAGACATTTACATAAGTGTGCAATGTATGTATTATTGACTATAATTGGCTGATATGAACTAGGGAATATAAATTATATTTTTCTCTAGCTGTTTCATAAGAGTCTGTTTCTTTATAAGAAATATTCCATTTTGAGATCTGACTAATGATTGGCATGCAAAGCTTTTAAAAATAAGGTAAAAAGAGATTAATTTGGAAAATAAATGGTATGAAGAGTATTAAGCATTCTCACAAAACTTGTTTTAAAATTGGATGGTATAAAAATGTATATACCGATCAGGCTGTTGGGCAGGTGAATCTCATTCAGTTAAGTTTTAAAAAAGTCCCATGATTATAAGCTGGTCAGATAGCAACTTTTTACTGAAAAGCACAGAAAAGTTTATAATGTTTGTGGATATGCTAGTCACTGAGGGTACATCTACACAGCGGGCTATTTCAGGATACCAGAAGTATCCCGAAATAGATACCCCACATCTTTTGAATGTGCCTGCTATTTCAAGATAGGTATTGAAATAGCACACGTACTATTTTGGCACCCCTGTAACCCTTGTTCCAAGAGAATTAAGGGATGTTTTGAAATTTGTCACAGTGTAGACGCACCAAATTTCAAAACAGGCTATTTTGAAATTCAATTGAAATAAGATATGCAATTTGTGTAGCACAAATTGCTTATCTTATTTTGAAATTAGGGTCCTGTGTAGACGCATCTTGACTGCTACTTAATCAGATGAAGTAGCATGAGGTAGGGATGTAACTAGCTGACTCAACTAGGTGCTGCTCCTCCCCCACTTGCTGCCTCTATCAGAGAGAGGCAACGGGGGGCAGGGTCGGGTGGGGGGGGAAAGCAGAAGCCAGTGCCCAGCACCGTCTCTGTGGGGGACAGGGGAGGCAGAGGCACAGTGGAAAACGGCGCGAGTGGAGACTGCTTCAGTCCCAGCTCACACCAATTCCCACAGAGCGCTTCTGCTTTTTAAATGTATGAGACCCTTGCGGGACTTAGATTTCAAAAGCAGAAGTGTGGCAGGGAACACTGGGGCTATGTCTACACTGCCCTCTCTTGCACAAAAAATATGCAAATGAGGCGAAGCGTGGAATATCGCCGCACTGCATTTGCATAATTAATGAGGTTCCGTTTTTGCGCAAGAAGCTTTTGTGCAAAAAGGAGCCGTCTACCCATCTCCTTTTTGTGCAAAAACCCCCTCTTGTGCAAGAGCTGTTCTTTCACTTTTTTTCAGGAAGAACGGCTCTTGCGCAAGAGGGGGTTTTGCGCAAAAAGGAGCTGTGTAGACGGCTCCTTTTTGTGCAAAAGCCTCTTGTGCTAAAACGGAGCCTCACTAATTATGCAAATGAGGCACGGCGATATTCCATGCTTTGCCTCATTTGCATTTTTTTTGTGCAAGAGGGGGCAGTCTAGACGTTGCCTGGGCGAGCAGGGACTCAAGCAATCGCTGCTTGCCCTGTGCTCTCCATGGCGCTCCCCTGCCTTGCTGCCTCTATGAGAGGCAGGAAGGGGGGGGACAGGAGCTGGTGCTGGAGGGAGACAGCTTAAAAGCCGATTCACCCCAGCACCATCTCCAAGGTGCTTCCTGTCTCCCCGCCTCTAATAGAGGCAGCAAGGGGGGGATAGGGGACACTGCTGCAAAGCAGCCCCTGTCTGCAGGGGTCCCAGCGGGGAGCTGTGCCCCGCTGCAGACAGGGTCTGTTCCCGCCAAGCAACCCCTGTTCTCAGCAGCCAGGGTTGGCTGCAGCCAGGGGCTGCTCAGACAGCAGCCCCTGTCCATGGTGGACAGCACGGATTGTTGTGCCTCTGCATTTTAAATATAGTAAGAGCCTAATGGCAGAGCCACAGAGCAGAATGCAGCGCCACATCGCAAGTGGTTCTGGAGCCGGCATGAGCCAGGACTGCTCAGTCCCAGCTCGAGTGGGCTCCTCTGGAGCTACCCCTGTTGCAGCTCTGCAGAGGTGCTTATCAACTAATCAGATAGTCGATACAAATTGTATTAAATATATGATTAGCCAGATAATTACATTTTAACATCCTTAGCGTGAGAAGTGCTTGATGTTTATGACTAGATTAGAAACTTGGCTTATTAAATGTTTCATCATGACAAATATCAGTTTATGCATGAATATTTTGGTAGCTGTGTAACTAAAAATAGTAAGGTTTTATGGGGCCTGGGTAGAAAAAGTAATTGCTGGAGAACATGCCAAATATGCATTTCTAACTCCAAAAATATACAGACCAACTTCATTTCTAGATTTCTATTTTAAAAGCCTTACATCAGGATGTCTCTTCTTCTGTCTAAGATACAAAGAACATGGCATTCTCCACAGCTAGTCAACACAACTGTGCGTGATGGCCAGAGGACGAGTAGACTGACAACAGATATTCTTCATTCCAGGCGTCTAAGTGTGCTTTTGGCAGAGCCTAAACTCAGTAACTTTTTGTTCATGAGTCAAGCCCTGCACCACTGAAGTCAATAGCATATTTTATACATAGTACTTCATACACTATGTACAAAGTTACTTCATCTGTCAAGGAAATTGCAGCCATCTCAAGGGAGGAATGCAAAAGTTGTTCAGCGCAAAATACTACAATTCAATTTAAGGCAGGAAATTAAGTATTCTAACAGCTATCTATTGTGACAGATCCAGGGTAGCTGGCTGGCTACAATAGTTTGGTGGAGGGCAGACATACCAGGAGCTGGGTGAATGCTTTTCTGTTTCCTGAATAAACTGCCAGAGACTGCTGCTAAGTAATCAAGGCAGGCACCTGAGGCTAGTTAAGAGGTTGCCTGAGGCAGCAGGCTAATCTGGCACCTGCAGCCAATTAATGCCTGCTGGGCTACCTCAAAAGGCTTCCCCTCAGGCAAAAGAAGTAGGAAGGGGAAGAATTGAGAGAAGGAAATGTGTTGCTGGTGAGCTGAGAAATGAAAGTGTTTAGCTGAAGCAGGAAATATTTGCTGAGGTACTAGGGGAGTGTTTGAAGAAGTGGCCCAGGGAAAAGGCTGCTGTACTGGGGCTAGAGAAAAAAATCTTGTCAGTTGCTGCTGCCTATGGTTCCTGGGCCAGAACCCAGAATAGTGGGTGGGCCTGGGTTCCCCCAACCCTCCCCACATGACTAAAAGGTCTGCTCCTGGAAAGGGAGGCTAGGATTACAGAGGGGTTTCACCCCAATCCTTTAACTTTACCAGTGATGAGAATGGCTCAACAAGCTGTAACCCTGGTCTCTAGAAAAGATAAGAGGCAGTGTGGTGGGTCACCATGAACCTCTGGGACATACAATTAGGCTACGTCTACACTGGCGCATTCTCACGCAAAAACTCTTTTGCGGAAGAGTTCTTCTGCAAAAACTCTTCCAGAAGAGAGCGTCTACACTGGCATGTGCTTTTGCGCAAAAGCATCCATGCCAGTGTAGACGCTCTCTTGCGCAAGAAAGCTCTGATGGCCATTTTAACCATAGGGTGCGTCTAGACGGGCAAGATTTGCTGCCTGTCTACACTGGCCACGAGAATTTGCACAAGAACACTGACTTTGTAATGTACAAAACCAGTGCTTCTTGCGCAAATACTTTGATGCTCCCGCTCAGGCATAAGTCTTGCGCAAGAATACTTGCGCAAGAGGGCCAGTGTAGACAGGAACGTTAATTTCTTGCACAAGAAAGTCCGATGGCTAAAATGGCCATCGAGCTTTCTTAGCAAGAGCGCCTATACTGGGCACAGATGCTTTTGCGCAAAAGCACATGCCAATATAGACGCTCTCTCATAAATACTTTTAACGGAAAAACTTTTCCGTTAAAAGTATTTGCACAAAATCTTGCCAATCTAGATGCAGCCATAGGGTTTTCTTGTGCAAGAAATTCATGTGGCCTGTCTATACTGGCCAGTTGCGCAAAAGGGCTTATTTCTGAGCGGGAGCATCAGAGTTCTTGTGCAAGAAGCCCTGATTTCATACAGTAGAACATCAGTTTACTTGCGCAAGAACACACAGCCAGCGTAGACAGGCAGCAAGTTTTTGCGCAAGATCGTGCCAGTGTAGACACAGCCTTACTGACTAAATGCACAGGATCTACGGGATGTGGCTGGTACTTGGCCACACTATTGACAGAGAATATATCTCTAGGGCTATGTCTACACTCACAGCTTCTTGCGCAAGTAATATGCAAATGAGGCTAAGCGTGGACTATCGCCGAGCCTCATTTGCATACGAGCCACCATTTTTGTCAGAACAGGTTTGCAAGAAGGAGCGACACTGCCCCTTCTTGCAAAGAAAACCCTTTCTTGCGCAATGCCGCTACACCTATTACTTGAAAGGAAGAACGGCATTGCGCAAGAGGGTTTTTCTATGCAAGAAGGGGCAGTGTAGATGCTCCTTCTGCGCTAGAGCCTCTTCTGAAAAAAAATGGTGGCTCATTAGGTATGGAAATGAGGCTCGGCGATATTCCACGCTTAGCCTCATTTGCATATTACTTGTGCAAGAAGCCGCGAGTGTAGACATAGCCTAGCTGTTTTTGTTTCTTATAAACAAATTTTCAACATGTATATTTAGCCCTTGCCATCCTGAAACATTCAGATTGCTTGGCCCACCAGCCCTTGAAAATGATTGTAAAATGTGATAATGGTTGGCAATTATTTTAATATATTTGTTGACTGCAGCCAGTGTTACAAATAACTATAGGCCAAATAACTCTGCTTATGGATTAATGCTGCAAAAGGGGAAAGGAAGAGCTATGCAAATGCTGCAAACTGAAATCATAGCTGTTGCAGAGACACTGTCCAGCTGAGTGAGGGATTACTGGCACACAGAGAGGAACAGGGATGGTGGTCTTTAAGTTGTATGGTCAGATGATCTGATGGAAATTCCAGAGAGATCCCCATTAATATCATGGCTTTTGTGAAAATAAGCACCCTTAGTGGCAACATTGTGAATCAGTTAAAAGCTCTGCTACCAACAGAGCTAACAAATATTAAAGTAGATACTTTGTTTATGAAAAATAAGCACAAACTTTTGTCATGGAAACATCTCCTGTCTTTTTGACAAGCTTTAGCTACTATTATGCCTCCTGAAAAGGAGGAAAAAAATAATCAAGGGTGTGTGTACACAAAGGCTACGTCTACACTGGCAGCTTCTTGCGCAAGAACTCTTTTGCGGAAAAGTTCTTGTGCAAAAACTCTTCCAGAAGAGAGCATCTATACTGGCATGTGCTTTTGCGCAAGAGCATCCATGGCAGTGTAGACGCTCTCGTGCGCAAGAAAGCTCTGATGGCCATTTTAACCATAGGGCCTTCTTGCGCAATAAATTAATGTTGCCTGTCTACACTGGCTTCTTGCGCAAGAACAGTTGCGCAAAAGGGCTTATTTCTGAGCGGGAGCGTCAGAGTTCTGGCGCAAGAAGCACTGATTTCATACATTAGAACGTCAGTTTACTTGTGCAAGAACATGTGGCCAGTGTAGACAGGCAGCAAGTTTTTGCGCAAGAGTGGCCGCTTTTGCACAAGATCGCGCCAGTGTAGACACAGCAAAGACTCTACTTCTCAACATTCACAGGAGAAGGCATCTGTTAAAGCATGCTCCATTGACCCCACTTCTCTTGGTGGGCATAGCTCAAGAGATGCATGATGATACATCATACTACTTAACGAGAGTCTTCACTGCACAAGTAACTCCTCTTTGCCAGCTTAACTCAAGTGAGAGCATCCCCCACTGTGAAATATTCAACATGCAAAGAGTAATTGTATTAAAAACTGATGAGTTGTGCTAATTCAAGATTGTAGCCAAAGAGACCATCTAACTTTAGTTAAAAGCACCAACATACTTGAGGTCTAAGAGGGTGGGATATGACCAACGACTAATGATTTAGTTACAGCTTGAGTTAACAGTGGGGCACAGACAAGTACTTGAGTGTACCACAGGATCTGTTAGCATCAATCATGCTTAAATATAACTTCTCCAAGGCTGAGTCTGGGCATTTTAACATGATTGCAACTCCTTTTAGTGACCTAGTAAATATATAAATTGGACTTCAATATGACTTTATCCCACCTTTGTGTGGCTACATCCCTTAAGCTTTTGCTACAGTACAGAATTAACCTAGGTGACTGGGATCTGGCTTAGCCTAGCTCAGGTGTGAGCATTTCCTCTGCAAAACTCCATTTGCATTATTGTCCCTCCTTCTGCACTCACCCATGTGTTTTGGGGGATAACTCTAGTTTCCTACCCCCCCCCCCCTTCTTTTGTGCTGAAATGCTTTAGGAATGTTTGCAAACAGGTGTGGCAGGGCTTTACTAAAGGAAGCCAGTGCCACTATTCCCACGTCTCAGATGGGGACATGAAGACAGAGAGGTGCCAGGGTTAACCAAGAGCCTAAACTGCAGAGAGAGGAATAAAACCGAGCTCTGGGGCCTCAAACCAGCGCTTCCCCCTGCTAGCCCGCCCGGCCTCACGCAGGCTTAGGGCGCTCAAGGGCACTAGCGGGCTGACAGCGCGCGGGAGGCGGGGCAAGGAACGGAGAGCTGCAGGAGAGGGGGGCGGCAAGACTCAGGTTGGGGGGGGGGTGTTGTGGCTCCCTGCACATGCGCACTGCTCCCGTCCCTGAAGCGCACATGCGCACTCGTTCGCCCTCGCTAGATCTCGTCGCGCGCAGCAACTGCTGCTTGCCCTCCCCAGCGGGCTGGTACCTGGGGGCCGCTGGGCGCCGCCAGCACCTTCTTCTTCTTGCTGGGGCCGCTGCCGTTGCCCGGGCTCGCCGGGCGCTTCTTGTTGCGGGCCGCTCCTAGGGTGGCGGCGGTTCGCCGCTGCCCCCGGCACCAGACTGGCCATCCCCCCCTCCTCTGGGCCGGAGCCGCTTGCCCGCCCCTTGGGCATGCGCAGTGCGGCTGGCTGGCTGGCTACGTAACGACAGCTTCGCGCCCCGGCCGCCTTCCAGGCAGCCTGCGGTTCTGGGGGCCAATTCAGCCACCGCGCGTGCGCGGCTCCTCCCCTCCCTTTTCCCAGTGGGCGGGGCGTCCATAGGGATTGCGCAGGGATTGTATTGCCGCCTCCCTCCTGGTTTGAGAAGAGGGCCTGGAGCTAGCCTGTGGGGTGGATCCATGGCCTTACGGGAGCCTTTTGTTATGCGCCTGATGGGGCTACACTTAAAGCGGGGGTGCTGTAGCTTTCAGTGAGAGTGCTACTGAGTGAAGGGGAAAGCTCCCAGTTCATCCATTTATTGCCCCAAGCAGCAGTTGCTAGCTTGATGGGGAAAAGTCTTCTGCCAGCATAGCAGTGTCTATACCAGGGTTAGGTTGGTATAACTGTGTCACTCAGGTGTAGATTTTTCATACCCTGAAGTGAGGCAATTATACCAAGTAAATGTATAGCATAGAGCTGGCCTCAGTATTTTACCTCTAGTCCAGATGAACTGTGTTTAGGCGTAGGAGATAGGCAAACAAAGGGCTGGGTATTTTCTGTGACTATCAGAAAAAATACTGAATTGCCCGTCTACGCAAGCAGCTGCATCACTCTGTACATTCAGTGGAACTGCAATGGGAGTAAAGGAACATAACATTTTGGTCTTACTATGATTTAAAACCTTACTTGCAGTAGAGCTGTAGCTGTGTTTGGTCCTAGAGTATTAGAGAGGAAAGATGGATGAGCTAATATTTAATGGACCAACTTCTTTTGGTAGAAGAGACAAGCTTTCTCTTCTTCAGCTCATACATAGGTAAGATGGAAAGTTTGTCTCTTTCACCACTGAAGCTGGCCCAATAGCAGATATAACCTCATCACTCCGCTTGTCTCATTTAAAACCCCTGAAATTCTTTAGAATAAATTTCTAGTTAATCTAGTATGAAATGGCTGTGCAGAAAATTTGTTTGACCTTAAATGAAAGAAGTACTGTAATAAGATTAGGATGAAAGTCTTTTGTTTGCAAATCTGAGGAAGCAGAATGGTCTAGTTAGGATTTAAATTGAGCAAAGTCATTCTGGTTTTACCACCAGGTAGTGCCATCTTGTTCTCCACAATTTCTCTTTTAAATGAAAGCCTTCTGTTGTTATGATTGAACAGAAAGCTTTCAAAATATGACCCAGGTATAATTGATACGGGCATGCAGCAATATCTGACTTTGTTTCCAGGGACACTGAAACAATAACTGGGAGGTTTGAGTTGTCCCATTCTGCTCAATAGGTGGTTAATTAAGGCTCGTGTTGATTATTAATTTACATATCAGTGCAAATTTTTCTAACCTCAACAAGACCTCAGGAGACCCCTGATGATTTAATTTGAGAGGTTGGGTGGCTTTGTGATTAAGGCACTAAAAGTACATACATTCAAATTCTAGCCTTGTCATGAAGAATGGGACTCCTGTTTCTCTCTTCTCTCCGCCTCCACTCCTCATTTTCAGAATTTAAAAAATGGACAGTTTAGAGTACGAAGCAGGGTGAGGGAAAATATTTGTCTCTTCATCAGTTAACCTGTACACCGCTAAGCACAACCTCACCCCAGCCAGTCCAGCTTTAACTTACCATCTCTCCTTGTCTCACTCTTGTTCCTCATTTACTAGTCAATTCAATTCCTCTCCTCTTACTCAACTCTGCCAATTCAGCCTAACCCTCTCCCAGCTCAGAAATTCTTTAGGTCCCCCTCAGTTCAAAGAAACCCCACTTGCTCAGAAACCCCTCTTCACATATCCTTCTGCATGCTGAGACTTGCCCCTTTGCCACCTAACTCCCCCCAAAGCTCAGAGCCAGCTCTCTAAGTACACATAGCTATGAACCCTCTTGTACCCAGCACTCTGACTATCACAATACATACAAAACTCAACAGGTTCAAACCACCAATTTCTAGGCTCAAAACTCTTTCTTCTCCAACTTGTTATCCACTACCACCTGGCTTGGAGGTGCTCCTTACACTACTTTCTATCTAGCAATAATCAGGGCTCGATAAATAATGCAATCTACTTGCCCGTGGCGAGTAGATTACAACCCGGAAGAGCCGGGTTCGGGCAATCTGCGCATGTGCAGAACGATCTGCGCATGCGCAGATCGCCGGACAGCGCGGCTGGCACGCGGGGCTTGCCGCGGTTTGGCGAGCCCTGGCAATAAGTATGTAAGAAGAAGCATGTGCATCTGATCTGCAATGAACACACAGAGGCCTACTGCCCCTGCAGTGTACATTCTCCATATGTGTGCTACACAGACTTTGGGGACTGAAGGTTACAAGAAGTATGTGCAGATTAGGGATGTTGAGGACTAGTCCACTATCTGATAAGGAAATGCTTATCGGATAGTCGACTAGTCGATTCCTCCTCCCGCCCCGCCTCTATCAGATAGAGGCAGCAGAGGGGATACTTCAAAGAGGCAGCGCTGCACATCTGAGTCCGGGATCAGCTGGGGACTCCAGCTTTAGTGCCCTGGGCTCCGTGTGGAATTTCAAATCGGCAGCGCAGCATGGGGCCCGGGGGTCAGTGGGGGACTCTTGTACATTTCAAAGCTGGCACACCACATGCAGCTCAGAATCAGCGGGACTTCCCAGTCTCCCCAGGCTGCATGTAGAGTTCTACGTTTGAAATGTACAAGGGGCCCCAGCGGGGGCTCTTGTACATTTCTAAGGGGGGAATGTGGAAGTGCCTATCGACTAGTCAACTAGTAAATTCCATCGACTACTCGACTAGCAAAATAACCATTACTTAACGTTCTTAGTGCAGATAAGTCCTATATGTCAGCTCTGTGGGGCAGAATAGAAGTAGCCTCACGTAATTCTGTTTTCCCTGCTCCATAGCTTCTCTCTGCTGCCAGTAGAGCCAGAAATTCTTGTAGAACTCCTTTAGTGGTAGCAGGTGATGCGCATCTTCCCTTAGATCAAACCGTGCTATACAGTTGAGACATTATAGGTGGAACTTAGTGCCATTAGTATTTCAGTGGTGCTTCTGAACAACTGGGAAGCTTTTGGTATTGATTACTGAATTGAGTCTAATCGATTAAACTGGAACTGATGTAATGTGACCACGAAGGAATCTGCACTAGTTTAAGCTGATTTTTAAATGACTTTTTGTTACATTGGTGCAATTTTTGTCTCTAGACAAGGCACACATTCAGCATAGCTATTGGTGCTATAGCTCTAGAAATTTGCCACAAAAGATGAAAGAGCAGCTTTGTGGCTAAGGTACTAGACTGTATTTAGGAGCTCTAATTCTGTTTCTGGCTTTATAACTGTGATTATTTGGATACCTGTCTGTACAATGCATGAACTCTGTTATTATGACATTATTATTATGAAAATTGCCACTTTGTGGAATTTGTCCAGGTCTGTGTTAGAGATGTGAGTAGTCAACTAACGGATAAGCCTAGGAGTATCGGTTAATCTAGTTCAGCAGTGCGCAACCCATGGGGGTTGTGGCTGTCTTCCTGGGGGGTCTCAGCGCTTTGATCCAGGCCAGCCGGTATTTCTTTTCCCGGCTCGGTGCCCGACGTACATGGGAGGGGCGGGGGAGCGGACCGGCGCTTTAAGTTAATTAAAGGGGCTGCTACAAAATGTTGCCAGCTTTTTTTTTTCTAAAAATTTTCCTGGTTTCGGGGGCTGCGAATGAAAAAAGGTTGAGCACCACTGATCGAGTTGACTACTCGCATTCCCCCCTTCGCTGCTTCTGTATCAGAGGCAGCAAGACGGGGTAGAAACTGGTGCTGAGGGGGCTGGCTTAAAAATGGGTTCCCCCAGCACCATTTCCGCAGTGCTGCCTCCCCCCACCCGCGCTGCGGCCCCTGTCAGAGACTGCAGCGCGGGGGTGGAGGCAGGGGAGGCTTCTGAAGCAGCTTCTGCCTGCGATGGGGCCCAGGTGCACCACAGGCAAAGGCTGCTCCACATCTCATAGAGCAGCCCCTGTCCGTGGGGGGCTGCTGCTGCAAATCAGCCCCTGTCCTCGGCTGCCAGGGCTGGCCATGAACAGAGGCTGCTCCAGCAGCACCCCCTGTCTGCAGGGGAGGCTTCATCCCCCATGGACAGGGGCTACTGGACCTGACGTGAGCCGGGACTGAGCAAGCCTGGTTCAGTCCTGGCTCTCTCCGGGTCCAGGAGCTATCCCCACTGAGGCTCTGCAGTTTAAAAGTAGTAGGAACCGGGGCTGCCTGCCTGCCCGACTCTTACTACATTTAAACTGCAGAGCCACAGTAGGAAGGTAGCTCTCAAACCCGGTGCGAGCCGTGACTAAGTGCTTCCTCCCTTATCGACTAATTGTGTAGTTGATAGAAATTCTATCTACTACATGATTAGCCAGTTACTCGCTTCCTAACATCTCTATTGAGTCTAGCCTACTACTTATGGCAAGTCATAACACTGCAGAATTGGGACAGTGGTGGGGGATTTAGAGTACAGTGACCATCTATTCAGGTGGAAATACCTGAATGACAGTGGGTTGGCTGGAGCCTGGAAAAGATGCTTCCCCTTAAATTGTCTGCAGAAAGGGGGCAGGACTGAAAAGAGTTGACCTTTCCGAAACTGGGGACGGATAATGACAAACTCGGAATTAAAAAAGGACAGAGAACTATGCAAAAAGTTTGGGGCAAGAGAGAGATGGACCAGTTAAGCTCAGAGAAAGCTCCACAGGGGCGGACTGGCAATCAAAATAGGCCCGGGAAATGGGTTGAGAATGGCCCACTTTTTCACATCAAATAATTTTTAAAAATTTACTCTTTAACCCCCATTAGCCACACCCCCTGTTGTGGCTGACCCCTGTTAGCCACACCCCCTGACTCCTATTAGCCAGGCCCCTGGAGGTAACACTCTCAGGGCAAGACGGACGCATGACCAGAAGTAAAAGGTGTCATGTGACCCCTCTCTAAGGACTTTTCCCACCATCCTCCTACAATAGGGATTAGTTTGGCCCCCACCAAAACCCCCTCATGCAACTATCCTGCAATTGCATTAACCCAATCTGTGTGACATTAACTTGGGGACAGAGAGGCTGGGGGAAGTGTTCTCTCTAAGAGTTTCCTCCCATGAGCAGAATGAATTTTGTGTTGTGCACCAATACTGAGTTCATGGGGTTTGTTTGGATGTGCCACTGTGGCACCCAAGTTATTAATAAATATCTTATAAACCTCTACCTTTTCCCTCTGCTGCCATGTCTCCTCCCCTTGCTCCATCAGCTCCCCTGGTGCCTGCTGCCCCCAACTCCTCACCCTCCTCTGCTGTCCTGACTCCTGCCCTTCTCACTGCCCTCAGCCCTCCTGAGACCTGCCCCCCTCCACCAGCCCTTCTCTCCCCTATGCCCACTCCTCCAGTAGCCCCACTCTGATCATGTGAGCTACCCCTCCTCATCCCCTCTACACACCTGCCCTGCCTCTCTCCTCTGGTGCTGGTCCCTCCCCTGCAGGTGTCTGCCCTTCTGCTTCACCCCAGAATCCCCTGGCACCTGCACCTTCCCTTACCCCTGCACCCTCCTGGTGCCCCCCTTCCCTCACTGCCCCTGCCCCCTTTGCCCTCTTTTTTCCCTGATGCCCACCCTCTCACCACCCTCTGCCCCCGTTCTCCTCATGCCCCTGTGCCCTCACACATGACTTGCTCCATCCCCGCCTTCCTCATGCCCAACCCTTCTTTAAGCCTTCTCCCAGCACCTCCCCTTCCCCCTCTAGCTCCCAATGCCCTTACCTGCTCCTCTCCCAGCATAACCCTGTCCCCCCTCCCACTGACACCTCCCCTCCTTCGGCCGGCCCTTCGGAGGACGGCCCACCGGGAAATTCCCAGTATCCCACCGGGCCAGTCCGCCCCTGAAGCTCCATGTCTCAGAACATAATCAATGCACATAAGCAGAAGAACCATGGACGGCTCAGAGGTTCCATACTCCAATTCCAAGAATATTTTAATGTGGTGAGGAAACTGAGGCAGGAAGTGCATATAGGGTTTATTATTTTATAGAGCATGTGTTTTTTTATTTATAGAGCATGTGTTTCTTATGTGATTAAGTCAAGAGTGACAGTGCTAGAATCCTGCACAAAGTTCCTTGCATTCCATGTACTACAAATACTATATGTCTTACACATAAACTGTGGGCCCAGACTACTCACTTGGCTGGAGTTCTGGCAAAGGGGGAGTTTAAACTCTGGAAAATCTGAAGGTTCACCACTGGTTTGAGGGGCTGGGTAGTGGGCTGCATGCAACTCTACATATGGGGTGCTAGACAGAGAGTCTGCATCCCAACAACGTGCCTAGAGGCCCCAAGGTAGGGATAGTATATGTATTCTGTTCAGACTGTGGAAGTTAAACACACTAGATCCAGCAGCTGACTTCCCTTGCAGGAGGCTGGTCAGTGACTGAGAGGGGTGGTTGATTGGGAATTGTGACCACATGCTAAAGTTCTTCAGGATTTGTTTCTATACCTATTAAATGGGGATAACATTTCCCTATTTCAAAGGGGTTTTGTTGGACTAATTCACTAGATAAAGAACTCAGAATTTAAAGTGATTAATACCATAGGAACTCCGGTCATCTGAAGAAGTGGGCTGTGCCCACGAAACCTCATGATACCATCTACGTGTTTTGTTAGTCTATAAAGTGCTACCAGACCATTTGTTGTTTTTTAAGTTTATCCTGCAAATAAATCATAACTATATGTAATTATTTCACATCTACAATTTATAGGAACTGGCATTAAACAACTAATTTTTATTAACTTGTCAATTCCTGATACATGCAGAAGTAGGATGTACTGTTGTAGTTTTTTAATAGGAAGGTTCAGATATAAAATGCTAAGCATTTCTTTCTTTAAAATGCGTGTATTATTGGACTACAATGGGCTCTGCAAAAGGAAAAAACATAGACGTTCTTAGCTATGCAGCACTATAAACTAAAAAGCATTGGATTCCTGCAGTGCAGCTTGTGAAGTCTCGTGGTATTTTGTGCATCATTCCTTGCAAATATTTACTGACTTGGATTATTTTGTAGAGCTTGCAGTGCAAACTCCTGCAATTTGTTCACTATAGGCTGCAAGCATCATAGTACCTGGCTGTGTCTAGACTGGCATGATTTTCCGCAAATGCTTTTAACAGAAAAGTTTTTCCGTTAAAAGCATTTGCGGAAAAGAGCGTCTAGATTGGCACGGACGCTTTTGTGCAAAAGCACTTTTTGCGGAAAAGCATCCGTGCCAGTCTAGACGCAGTTTTGCGCAAGAAAGCCCCGATAGCCATTTTCGCCATCGGGGCTTTTTTGCGCAAAACAGTCCTGAGCTGTCTACACTGGCCCTCTTGCGCAAATACATTTGCGCAAGAGGGCTTTTTCCCGAACGGGAGCAGCATAGTATTTAAGAAGAACACTGACAATCTTACATCAGATCGCCAGTGTTCTTGCGCAAATTCAAGCGACCAGTGTAGACAGCTGGCAAGTTTTTCTGCAAAAGCGCCTGCTTTTGCGGAAAAACTTGCCAGTCTAGACGCAGCCCCTTTGTTTAAATATAGTGACAGGTACCTTTAAAAATAGGTATTTGAACTTTGGATTATAGATGACTACTGAGTGCCTTTACATTATAAAAGTACATCCATATAATAGCTACTCTTCAATGCAAGCTTCATGTTGTAAGATTTGAACACTTCATCTCTAGAATTTTTTAGAATAAATAGTATAGAAAATAAGTTCTCTATAAATGTTTTTGTACCATTTCCATGGTTGTCTATGTCCTATTTTGAATGCATTTTAAAATTTGACAATTTTGGCATATCAAAGTTGATGAAAAGAGAGAATTCACTAAAGCTGGATTTTATGTAGATATTATGTACTGGTTAGTTGAATTATTTGTCTATTACAGATTGAACCTCTTTAGTCTGGTACTCTCTGGTCTGGCAACATCCATGGTTTGGCATGATTTTAGTTAGCCAGGATGTCCACTTATCATGGGTGTGGCTAAGTTTCCCATGGTCCCATAAAGTTTGTTTACACACTCCAGTCCTGACTTTCAGGGTTCTGTGGTATTATTTACCTCTAGTTTACCCCTACGTATCTTCTAAGAGCCCAGTACACAATGGAAGTGTTGGTAATGCTTCTAATCTAGACAAGATTGACCTTCTGTGGTCCAGAAAATTCTTTGGTTCAGCACTAGTCAGGTCCCAAGGGTGCCAGACTACAGAAATTCAACCTGCAGTAATCTACTACAGTTATGACTTTACTTTTCCAGTTAAGAATTTTTAGCCATATTTCCTCTTTACAGAACTTTGTCAGTAACTGTAATGATAAAGGTTGCCTTCTGATTGTAGAAACTGTATGGATGGTATGCCCAGCAAGCTTAACCAAATAAAAGTATGTATAAAATACATTAAAATATTGTCTTTTTTAGAAGTTTTTAATAAGTTTCTTCCTTGCTTAAAGAAAGGTAAGAACAAAATGTCATCATATTTGTGATGTGTGGCTAATACATAGCAGGTAATCATGTAGTTACCAGCCTGCCACTGCTCAGGTGGAGTCCTATATTCGATCAATTTATTTACTGGTCATTTTAATATGGAAAGTCTATATGATCATTTTCACTTTCTTCTAAGATTTTCTATTTTCCCCACTCTATTTTTATCTACATTGTAATAACTACAAATTGGCTTTCTGCAAACATTCATACAAACAAATATTTAGCTACAAATTATTCTGTAGAAAGAAGTGTTGTGCTATTCACTTTTTGCTAGACATGCTTACATAGCCACTGTGAAAGCTCTGGGTTTGTGAGGGGAAAAAAATGAAGTAGCTAACCAGTCATATGATGCAAATTATGAACATCAGATTCTTGAAGTGATTGTGAATACTTTGCAAGCAATCTATATACTGAAATGTTCATATAAACCAACGGTTGAATAATTCTGAATAAGGAATACATTAATAAAAATGTAAATGCTCTTAGTTCCATAACAGAAAACCAGTTACATTTTACTGAATAAACTGTTCACTTGTTAACTTGTATAGTTCACCCAGCTTTACTTGTTACATGGGTTTAGCTATCCTTGCACTATTTTGTGAATTGTTTCCATGTTGTTATTGTGATATTTTTATTGCACATAATATGTAATTTTGATTACGTTATACTACCAAATTTTTTAAGAAGCGGCAAAACTTGCACATATTTCATTAGGGTGTGTAACTATCTTTTGCTGATTGTTCTTAATTGTTGGGATAATATGTTTCTCTTGAATTTCTTTACGCTTTTGAGTCAATAGCCAAACATTTTTATTTGCTTTCTCATAAAACTTTTGATTTGTATACTTAAGGACTTTTTCAGTGGCATATATCATCAAGATATTCAACTTTCCTCTAATATTAGGTGGTTTTATTTTATTTCTGAACCTGTGGTTTTCATGAAACTCTTGTAACCTTTTGTCTCCTGTTCTGGTCCTGATCTTTCTTTTTCCAATTGAAGGCTTTGATTACCAACTGACCTCTAAATATTGCTGTTCCTGTGTCCCAGAAAAGACATTTTTTCACTGTCTGTATCATTTATTTGAAAGTATTGAACAATGTCTTCTTTAATTGCAGTCACTGGATGTGTTGTGGAGAAGCAAGCAGTTCATTTTCCAATAAAATGATCTTTCGGACCTATCCCAATCATCAATTATTATTTCTACTGGTGCATGATCTGACCATGTAATGTTGCCAGTTTCTGCAGATCTTGTCTGCTTCATCAAGGATTCATAGATTAACAGTAAATCTGTTTTAATATATAACTGATGAGGATGTGAAAAAATAATCTCTTTCCCGTGTGCCATTTTATCCAGAAGTCTGAAAGATTGAGTTGTTGGCACAGGAAGTCAATGCCATGTCTGCTTCCTTATCTCCCATGTCTTCATCAGAGCTGTACCAGTAAGGAGTTGGTGTACAATTCAAGTTGCCTTCAGTTACCCTTTCCCAAAGTGTTGCAGTGTTTTTAAAAGATTGTTTAAAAAAGATTGGTGTTTTGCTTTGAGTTACAAGCATATACAGATAGCACTTCGATTATCAGAGGGGTAGCTGTGTTAGTCTGGATCTGCAAAAGCGACAAGGAGTCCTGTGGCACCTTATAGACTAACCGATGTATTGGAGCATAAACTTTTGTGGGCAAAGACCCACTTCATCAGATGCATGACATACATCTGACGAAGTGGGTCTTTGCCCATGAAAGCTTATGCTCCAATACATCGGTTAGTCTATAAGGTGCCACAGAACTCCTTGTCACTTCGATTAGTAAATCAGAAATTGTGCCTTTCAGCAATATAAATCTTTTAACCTGAAAAGGTACATGTTCAGCAAATATTGTGCCCAGTCTTCCTTTCTTTTGCTGAAGCAAATATATCTGTTGAAATCAGTTCTGGCATGTCCATGATTTGCCCTATCTGAAAATGGGTTTCTTGAAGTACAATAATCTGGGAGTGGGTTTTTGTTAAAGTTCTATATAGGAATTTTTTTTCCTTTTTCGTGGTATCAGTTAGCCCTTTGATATTCAAAGATATTACTTTTTAAAGGAAGAGACAATGAAAGTAACTAGTTTATTGAAAAACCTGAAATTACTGTGATGCTTGCTGCCTGATTACATGAACTCTTGTGTAGCTGATGTCTTGTTTCTAATTATGTTGCATTCATTATGTGTGCCTAAATATGGCTGGCTTGTTTGTAAACTTCTATAGCTGCTACTTGTGTTATTTCACCCCTGTCTCCCCAATTCCCACCACTTTTCTGTATTTCCCCTTACTTTAACTCCACAAATGAAGTATCAACATGACAAGTAAAACAGTACCCAAACAACTGTGCTTTGCTGAACTCTAAACCCATTTTCTCTCCCATTAACTTTTGGACTTCTTTTCTTGCAATGTAATGGACAAAAATTTCCTACCCATAGGACCCCCTATGGCAGGGGTCAGCAACCTATGGAACTTGAACCAAATATGGCTCTTTTGTCATTCCCAAAATACATGCAACTTTTTAAATTAAAATGAAAAATTAATTCAACATTTTAAAAATACATAATTACTCATGTCAAGATGGTCTTTTTTTTTTTAAACACCTTTAACCAGAGGTGAAAGTTAGGTGGTGCAGCCTGGTAAGTACTGGATGCTCTGCGGCAAGAGCTGGCTTGGGCACTCTGCTCATTTAAAGGGCTGGCTGATTAGTCTTTGGATTATCATTCAGGTATCTAAGTTCTCTTGGTCAGCTTCACTTCTGCCATAGCCAGTATGGTCTCTAAAGTCTTTTCTTTTCCCGTCACCTTTTTCCTGGGGCTGTGTCTAAACTACATCCTTTTTCTCGAAAAAGGGATGTAAATTAGACACTTAGAAATTGCAAATGAAGCAGGTATTTAAATTTCCCACACTTCATTCGCGTAATGTTGGGAAAATGGGGCTTTCCGAAAGAAAAACGGCTGTTTAGACGGGGATTGATCAAAAATAAAACCCTTTTTTGAAAGCTCCTGTACTCATTTTTTCAGGTAAAACCTAATTTACATCCCTTTTTTGAGAAAAGGGATGTAGTTTAGACATAGCCTGGGTTTCACCATTTGCCAGGAGTCTTTTTCCCACCAGTTTATCTCTAGTTACTACCTCTGGAGAGCTTTCTTGTATGTCTGAGGCTATGTCTAGGCTACAGGCTTCTTTTGGAAAAAGCTTTTTTTGGAAGAGATCTTCCAAAAAAACTTCTTCTGAAAGAGAGTGTTCACACTGCAAAAGTGCATCGAAAAAGCAATCTGCTTTTTTGAAAGAGAGCATCCAGATTGAATGGATGCGCTCTCACATGTAAGCTGAGATTGCTATGGATGGAATAGCTACCAGGACACCTGTGCTTTTTCCTCTTTCCTCTTCTTCCTCTTCCCCAAAAGTGCTCTTTCGCAAAAAGGCTTCTTCCTCATAGAATGAGGATTACCAATGCCTAAAAAACCCCTCTATTCTTTCGATTTTCTTGTGGAAGAATGCAATTGCAGCATGGACGTTCCTCAAGTTTTGTTGGGAAAATGGCCGTTTTTCTTACAAAACTCTGTAGTGTAGACATACCCTGAGATTTGGATTTCTAGCCCATGTGATAGGAGTGTATTTTTTTTCCTTGTTTGGTCTCGAATTAAATAATGCTGGTTTTGGATGCTGAATGGGAGTTCATATGGGAATTCCCATCTGTAGCAGATATCTACCTCCTGGGTGCTGCTGTAATTTTGCCCAGCTCTATTCTCGCTCTGTTTTTAAGTTAGAGCAGAGAGGTCATGGAAAATTGGCAGCTTGTGGCCTGTGAGTGCTAAACACACTGGCTTTTTTCATAATTACATTTTTTTTCTGTTGATAATCATGTAATTTTAAAAATATGTCTCTGGGTTTATTATTATGAGACTTGAGTTGGGGAAGTAGTGTTCTATGTGCTCTCTCCACTTTTACTTCTTCCAGAGAGCTCAAATGGAACAATTCTACAATTACAGTTTTACATACCAGATTGGGTTTCTTCCTTCAGCATTTTCAGGCAGCCCCTTAATTCTGATGTTGGTTCTTCTTGATCTGTTTTCTGTATTATCCAGTTTAAGATGCATTTCCCTCTTCCTCTTTGCTCCATCACTGCCATGCAGCTCTGCAGATCTGTTTATTGCCCACTTATCTCTTAGGCCAATCTCTCTGAACCTTGACACTCTCTTCCAAGTAGATAGCTTGCTCTTGTACTGTGAGAAGCTTGGTCATCAGATTCTCTCTCATGGCCTTAAACACAGAGATCATCTCCAGAATGTTTGCTTTAGTAGCTGTTCAGTTTTAACTTTGTCATTTCTGCCTGAATTGCCTGCCATGTGCTCACTTGGACTCTAAGAGGCTTCATGAGATTGAGTGAAGAATCTTGTTAAATTTTCAGATTTGCTTAGAGAATCCATCCTCTGCAAGTGTGTGCTCTGTTGTTTGGGGGATTCATGGAGCTTGGAGGCAGATTCCTTTGTTATTCCACCAGAGCTCTGACTTCAGGCAGCCATGTTATTGTGGCTTCCTGCTGATCCTCTCAGGTAAACTTTTTAATGTTTTATATTATCTGGCCTTCAGTTATCTAAGCTCTTCTTTTAAGGAATATTGTTAGAGTAATTAGTTTTTATAATTTATCAGCTGACTAGATGTTTCAGTGAAGTACTTCTAATTAGTATGATGTATATGTAATTTCATAAGAAAGTGGAATGGCATTGATTTGTTAAAATTACATGCAAATATAGCATTGCATTTGAACCTGATCAATATGAGTAATTAACATGCATGTATATAAATACTGTTTCTCCTTCCATATATTGTGGATTATATTTGTATACTGAGATTATTAGTGGAAAGAGTAATATTTATTTGGGATTGTTGTAGTGTGACAAAATACTCCATTTCTATATACTAGGTAAGAGTAATATCCCAGATCTTCATCAGTGGCTGACAGTAACTCAGCATAACCGAGCAGGTAGGAGAGAAAGGGTAACTTTAAATCAGAGTTGTTCTGCCTTGACTTTGGAAGGCTGATCTGGGATAGACCAATTCCTTGCTGAAGTTAGAGCAGCATGAGGAAAAGAAGCTGAAACTTCTTACCCTGCACTGGCTTAAAAAGCACAGTACCTTACAAATGTGGACTTCTGCAAATGATTTAACTGTATGATTCTGATTGTACCCTTGCTTAGCAAAAAGGGAGCTCATCATTAAAGATCAGAGAATGTCTTTTTGGTACAATCTGAACATTTTCCCCCTCCCCTCTATTCCTCCTTTTTTCCAACACAGTTTTGGCACAGTGATAACATTACCTTTCACCCTATTATGACAAGTGCTTTCTGTATAATTTTGCTAAAGAACAAATGAATATCCTTTGAACTCTACTTTGGAGAGCTTGGAAGGGATCTACATGCTAGCAAAAGACCTGAGAATTCACATAAAATGCCTAATAATTTCACCACTGTCAGATTAGATTGAGTTTTGGTCATTCATGTAGATTAGATTCAGCCCAGGTGCTCAGAGTGAAAGAAATTGCACTAATCGGTAGTGACACACTGTCCTTACCAATTAAATGAGTTCTGAGGGCTCTTCTAGAGTGGGGCAAGATCCTGTAAGGCATTTTGCACTCCTCTCCCACAGACTTCAGTGCAGTTAAGGCCATTCAGCCCCTCAAAGGAGTCACTCAGCAACTTGTAGCACTGGACCCTAGAGAAAGCATAAGAAGTTAGGTAAAATAGAGGTTTCTATGAGTATTTTAGAAGTTGAGGACAAATTATTTTAAATTTACATTTTAAGGGAGACTGTTTTATTAAATCTTTACTATGTATGCCTGCGGTGTACCTCTTCATGTGATCAAAATGTGTCTGTCAAGATTTTGATTAGCCGGTTGACATTTAAACTGAATTAATTTGGATGTACTGACTTTCTAAAGCTGCATATTGTTTTTGTGAAATGGATGAATTTATGTGCAGTGCTGAAGGTCATGCACTAATAAAAATTTTTAAAATCACATATTGAGAATGCCATGATTTTAAGAATTTTTAGGAGAGGCATTACGAAAGTAATAGTACATTAGTATTAGAAATGAACAATGAAGGCCAACGTACTGAAAAAAAGATACAAGGAAGTTCTTCATTGATATATATAATCTCTTGTGATCTGACAGTAATATAATTTTGGCAATGCACTACTAAAGCTCACAGTATACATTTATTGCTTACATTATCTGAGTTACTGAATGCACCCATTGCATAATTTAGGGTAATGGTTCTCAAATTTTTGTATTGCTGACCCCTTACATAGAGCCAACCTCCAAGTGGGGCTACTTTTATAAGTTAAAACACTTTTTATGTTTAACACAATTACAAATACTGGCGTTGAAGTGTGATTTGGGGGTGCAGGCTGACAGCTCATGACCCCTCATATAAATAATTTTGTGACTCCCACAATGGTCATGACCCCAGTTTGAGAACCCTGATCTAGGGAAACAGCAATTGAGTCTGTTGCTGTAGTAAAACAACTGTCAGGTTATACTGCTTCGAATTAAATCACATCAGATGTAACAAACAACTAAAATGTTTATATCTTATTTTTCACTACAATGAAATC
Source organism: Rafetus swinhoei (assembly GCA_019425775.1). NCBI lineage: Eukaryota > Metazoa > Chordata > Testudines > Trionychidae > Rafetus > Rafetus swinhoei. Next base: position 152,669,368 of record CM033424.1, read on the forward strand.
TTAACTGGTTTCTTTTACCATGTACTTTACCAAAGAAACACTGGTTGTAAATGTGATGCAAAGTTCTCTGACGATAGTCTGGTGGGAATTATTTAAAAAGATGCATTTCCTTTTCTAGTTAAGCTTGTCTCATCTTTGTTGAATTATTTTTTTTTTTTTTTTTTTTTTTTAAGTTGGCAAAGCTCAGGTCAAGAAATCTGTCCTTTTTGTAATAGTTTCAGAAGACTGGACATTGGTGATATGAAGGAGATATGGGATGTAACTTTAATTGCTGAAGTAGTGATGATTTTGTCAGAGCCAGTGCTAAGCATAAGCAAATGTTTACAGCCCTAAGAAGCTCAACCCCTTATTAATTATTACTATGTGTTGTATAATACCAGTGCTGTAGACACACAAGTCCTTGCAAAAGTCCTGTTTGAAAAAGAGATTATATATTCATTTCTGCTGATAAACTCATTCATATACCCTAGTTTAGTAAGAAGAATAAAACCAGGTAGGATTTCAACAACAAATAGAATAGAATTACTTCTCCAGTAGTAGGGGCTTTCCTTGGCAAACATAAAACTAGAAATTAGGTTTAATAGGCACTAATTCCTTATACAGGTTGAACCTCTCTAGTTCAGAACTTCCTGATCCAGAAACATCCATGGTCCAGAATGATTTTTAGTTATCTGGATGTCCACTTTTCATGGATGTGGCCAAGTTTCCTGCGATCCTATAAAGTTTGTTTACAGCCACCAGTTCTAGCGCTCAGTTTTCTGTACTGTTATTTAGCTTTAATTTATCCATAAATGCCCTCTAACAGCCCAGTAAGTAGTTAAGGGGTTGGTAAAGCTGCTAGACAATATTGACTGCCTGTGTCCGGATAATTCGCTGGTTCGACCTGTATTGGATTTGCCAAACCATTAGTCCATCGACTCCAGACCCTACCTGCAGATGTGGTCAATACCAAGTTTCCCCATACCCTGCAATAATCAGTTCACGCATCAAAACATTAATTTGATTGTCTTTTAATGGTCACTAGTAAGAAGAAGTCATGAAATATCCATCCCATTTTAAAGTGCTCCCATAAAACCAAATCCTGGAGAAATTAGTTCACAGTATTTGGGTGCAACTGATGCTATTTACACTAGAGCAAGGACCTGCTCTCAGATGGATCACAACTTAAATCAGAAATAACTCCACTGAATTGAGTGGAGTTATGCCAATACAGTATCAGAGTAAGTTGATGTTCCGTGACAGTGAAGTTACATGCTGTGTGTAAACTTTCTGCTGTGAACCCAGCCCTTGTTTCTGCTATCCAGGGGTTCTTCTTAATGCTACAAAACAGAATCAGCTTGTGTCCTCTGATGGGGTATTCTGCAAAGGCTAAATTAGGCAAGGGAGGCCCAGTCACCCAGTGAAGCAGCGAAGGCTGCCAGGAGTAAGTTTGTGCCAACACTGTTTAAGAGAAGGGAAAGGAGGGAATTAGGGTGACCAGATGTTCTTATATTAGGGGCTTTATCAAATATGGCCAAATACACCTCCCCCAAATAGCCCAATTTTTTCACACTTGCTATCTGGCCACCCTAGAGGGAACCCAGGGAAAGAGTAGGTACTCTATTGCCGAACCAAAGTCTGTGTATCTCTCTCTCCTTGGACCATTTCCATTCGTATGGTGACCAAAATTCAGATTCTGAGTACAGTATCTGGAAGAACGTGACATTTCTTGTTCACAAAGAAAAAATAAAAGAGAACTCTGAAAGGCTTATGGGCCTGCTCTCAGTAAAGTCAGAAGGTGTTCTGCCATTGATTTCAATTGCAGCAGGTGCATGACTTCAAGTAGCACTATCCTTTGTGTCTCCTAGTGCATTTTTGTATCCAGCCATTGTCTAAAGTTCCCATCCTTCAAATACTTAGTGCATGTCCAATTTTAATCTTGGAAGTATGCCCATTAATTCAATAGGTTCTGAGGCTGTAGGTTCTGTAGTCCTTGAGGAAAAGACTCTGTATCCCCTTGGCTTTTTCAAGCACAGCGTTCATACTTACCCCAGAGTTTTTAACACTACCTTCTATTGTAACCTTGCAGCACAATGCTGCTGTGTCTTGACTCAAAAACTGATTCAAACATTTAAGCAAACAAACTATTTGTGGATGGGCAATACATTGAATTAGAATGATGCTAACATGACAAAATTATGGGGATGTGAGCTGGAGTCAAGTTCAACTTTTGTGTACAAAACCGGGACCAATCCTATAATCCTTTATGTAACAGAATCTCATTGTAGTTCCTAAGACTTGATGGAAAAGAGTGAAGAATCAGAGTTCAGATAAAGAATGGTCCTTTTTGCTAAAAATAAACAGTAATCACTGACATGTATCACAGGGGTAGCCATGTTAGTCTATCCATAAAACAACAAGGAGTCCTGTGGTATCTTAAAGATTAACAGATTTATTTGGGCATAAGCTTTTGTGGGTAAAACCTACTGTCAGATTTTTTTCCCCTACAAAAGCTTATGCTTAAATAAATCTGTTAGTCTTTAAGGTGCCACAGGATTCCTCACTGTGTTTTACTACTCACTGAGGTACATTCTGGCTTCTGCAGAATTGGGAACAAATGTAATAAAGTACTGACTTGTTGAATCATCTTCAACCAATTGTAGTGCCATTGCAAAGACCTCGCACATCCCCAAATACGGGTCTGGTTAAAGGCCACTGAAGTCAATCCCAGTTTTGGGTCAGGGCCAGATTCCTTAGCTGTCCCTGCCACATTTTCTTTGCCGGAAATATGTCACATTTCCACACTTGGTTCCCAAAAATACATTTCTAAATTATGGAAATGGATTGGGAAAGTAATGGCTTATCTAGGGCTCAGATTATAGCTAATGGTACAGCAGCAGAAAGAGTGATGGGACAGTGAAGAACATAATAGGTCTGTAAAATGGGATTTTAGGGGAAAGAATATAATAATGACAATGGGTGAAATCCTCACTCCTGCTCTGGCTCTGTAGGAATAGTAAAAGGAAGAGCTCTCTCTCTGGTCCAATGGTTATCTAAGTATTTGTAAGACAGATGAGGTAGGTGAGGTAATATCTTTTAAGAGACCAACACCTGTTGGTGAAAGAGAGAAGCTTTTGAGCTACATAGCTCTTTTCATTATGGCAGTATTTATGTGCAGTACAACAGGAATGCAAAAAGGAAAGGCGGATTCTCTCCCATATCCCAGGTGAGTACTCTAACTACTAGGCTAAAAGTTATAAGGTGGGTAGCGTCATCACCTTCGTGCTTCTGGCTGTTTTGTGCAGTGTATAGGCACTGACTTACCAAATTGCCAGGGGGTGCATGACCACCGCTCTTCCTCCAAGTCCCCATCCCCTTTCCACCTCTTCCTGCCCCCGTTTCTTCCCTGCCTCAACAGCACCTACTACATGCTGCAGAACAGCTGATCCATGGTAGAGGGAGGAACTCGGAGGGTGGGAGAGGTGCTGAAGGTTGTGCTCCCTCTAATTTTTCCGACACACATTTGGAATGAATGATGTTACATGCATCAATATGGAGGGGAAATGTGATTAGGGTTGCCAACTCTGACTGAAACTATTCAGGAAGATTTCCCCCCACTGCCAACATGACATAATGCCATTCTCTTAAAATATCCTATTAAAATCTCTAGGATTGCTTTCAATCGTCACTGGGAGACTTATGACAATTCCAGAAGGCTAATCCGGGAGGGTTGGCAACTTTATGTGTGATACATCACTTCCATACTGGTGCACATAACAAAATTCATGTGGTGGTGGGGCTAAGGGGTTCAGTGTGTGGGAGGGGCTCAGGGCTGGGACAGAGGGCAAGGGATGAGGAACTCAGAATTGGGGCAGAGGATTGTGGTACAGGGGGTGGGGGAGCAGAGACAAGGGCTCCAGCTGTGGTGCAGGCTATGGGGTGAGGCCAGCAGGACTGGAGCAGATAATTGGGGAGGGGGGAGATTAGGGAGTAAGGGACTGTGGGTGTGGGGTGGGGCTGAAGGGCTATGGATTGGGGTAGAGGATTGTGGTGTGGGGGAGTTAGGGCTCCACTTGGGGGTGTGGGCTCTGGGGTGGGTCAGGGGATGAGGGGTTTGGAGTGCAGGCTGCCAGGGGACTTTTGCAGGGAGAAAGAACACCCCTCAGCTCTTTCTCCTTGCAGCAGCACCTGGGCACCTCTCCTCCCAGTCACGTTACCCACTGTTTTTTCCATGGGTGCTCCAGCTCCAGAGCACCTTCAGAGTTGGTACTTATGGTGTGGAGTGAGTAAGGCACCTAACTCATTAACACAAGAAACCACTTAAATGCTTAAGCTTCCTGAGTTGATGTGATGGGGTTCCCCATGGCAAGCAGAGATCTGTGCCTCCCTGCAACCTGGATTTAGGCACCTAATTCCGTGAGAGAGGAGGGGTTTAGAATGCACTCCTCTTATTGGCATCTTCCATTGGGTAGCTTAGGTAGCTCCCCGTCTCGCATGCTGGCTTCTGTGGATTGCATTCATAAGCAGCTCTCTCTCCCCATTCATTTTATAGGCAGCCTAGCCTTGTAACTAAGGTTTTGTGACTCCCATTGTTAGTCCAGTGATTTCCTAAGTGCCTAAAAATTAGGCACAGCGACAATGAGCATTAGAATACCTCAGTCTCTGTGTGGGTCTTGTCTTAGGTTCCTTTATATTGAACGAACAAGCACACACTCCTTTCAACGCAGTTATTTCTAAAATATGGGCTATGTCACAAGGAGATATGATCAATTTTAGCATTATATACAAAGGACAGTCGGGAGGATGCCTCTACCAAATACAATGGTATGATTTTGTTGTTTTTTCAAAGGTGTTGAATCACTGCAATATCTTAGATATACAGTACTTTCAATGATAAATGTGTCCCAAAGCCCAGCTTACTAGACAAATTTAGAATGAATTTGTTCAGTGGAAAATAATGATGATGAAAAATGGCAAAAGTTAGACTTAGTTATACTACCCCATAGGATGCAATTTTGAATATGCTGCACATTACAATTCTAAATTGAATAGTTTGAATCCCACATAAATTATTTCAGAACAGAGATTATAATTGTGAATCAATGTCAGAGATGCCAACCAAATAAAGGATGTAATTGATGCGTGATGTGGAATAGTCCAATAATAGAAAATTAACAGAAAAATGTAACACACTAGAGAATGATAAAATGTAAAATCCAATCTATTCCTGCATTACAGCTATCGAACAACAGTTAACACTGAAAAGTTTTATAAGTACTCTTAAAAAAATCTCTATTTTTATCACTCAGAAGGAAGAAACATTTTTCTATAATAGACAATCCAGAGAGCTGCATAAAGGTCACTAGTGCTGTATAGGCAGGGGTGGTCAATAATTTTGGAAGGGGGAGACAATTCACGTATTTTGGAAGTGGCTGCGAGCCGACCTGGAAGGGGCGGGGGCTCAGGCAGAAGTGGTGGGGTTGATAACTACCCTGCTGGGTACGGTGACCTTATTTTCTGAACCAGCTGCAGCTAGTAAGAACAGTTTAATTTAAATTATGAAACAGATTAAGCATTTTAACTTTCACATGTTAGTTTATCAAACTTCCTTTTAAATAAAGTAAAATATTATGTCCAGCACAAAAGGTTTCAATGTTTTCTTTGTCAGAGGAGGGGAACCTTTTTTGGGTCAGGGTCACTGACCCACAAAAGAATCAGTTGGAGGCCACACAAATGAGAAGCAAAAAAACTCCTCCAAACCCCAACGCTCACTGATGTGGCCCCGAAACACCTCATTCCTCTGGTGCCCCAGCCTCACGGGGTGAGGGGAGCGAAGGAGGGAATTGAGGTTCAGGGCTTCCCATAGGTCAGATTTACTTTTCTAGGGTTCTGGAGTTAGTGGATTTTATGGACCTCCTTAGGTTCTGGCGTAAGGACAAAAATAAGGGGTACAGTGCACGAGACAGGGCTGCCAGCAAGTAGGATAGGGAGGGGGTGCAAGATCTGGGAGGGAGCTGGGGTGCAGAAGCAGGCTGGGAGTAGGGTTGTCTGGCCAGGTGGAGGGAGCAGGAACAAAGGAGGGTGCAGTATGTGACCAGGAGAGAGGGTGCAAGAACAAGGGAGGGTGTCGGAGCAAGCTGAGGGTGCCGGGTCTTGGGGTGGCGGATGTCTGGGCATGAGGGGGAACCTTTCCTGGTTTCATGCTCCCTTGCAGCAACTGCTGCAGCCACGCTGTCCCAGCTGCCCTGGAGAGAGGCCCTGCTGCTGAGGCCACACAGTCCAGGAGGCCAGAGACACTGCTGAGGCCACACAGCCTGGGGCTGACCCCAGAGGTGGCATGACCACAGGCTACCACCATGCAGCTTGGGGCCGGGCAGGAGGCACCGTAGCCATGCGTCCCCAGGCGACCCCAGAAGCCAGAGGCATACGGCCCGGGGCCAGCCCCAGAGGCGCCACAACCACACCCACATGGCTCGAGGCCGGCCTGGAGGCGCGCTACCCCGGCCTGGAGCCAAGGTACTGCTACTGTGGCCAGGCCCCAGAGGTGCCGCTATCATGACCACCAGCCTTCAGCCTCCTGGGCCAGCCCCAGACTGCATGGTGTGGTAGTGCACCTCCAGGGCTGGCTCCAGGTTATCTGGCCCCGGTAGCGGTGCCTCCGAGGCTAGCCCTGTTGAGGAGTCTCAGCCCCAGCGCTGCCTCCTCTCCAGAGGCTGCACAGGGCGGGAAGAGGGGCGGGGCTGAGCTCCTTCCCCTGTGGCACACGCCAGTTAGGGGGCAGGGCCTGGACTTGCCTTGCAGGGCGAATCAAAGCCCAAGACAGGCTGGATTTGGCCTGCTGAGAGGCTTTTGCCCACCCCTGCTGTACAGGTCACAAAAAAAGGCATGAACTGTTTTAAGGAACTTAGAACACACTAAGAAAAAGTCTTAAAAAACCAATGGCATGATCTATATATAACGTTCAGTTTTGCATGTGGTTTTTCTTAACACATCCATGTTAGGGAGGTATAACTATATGTAATTTTAGTGGTGTAAAAGATGCCTTATAAAATTATAGCTTATTCTCTTTTTTTGTAATGGAAAAAAAAATGTACTTGTGTAAGCACATTTTTATACTTGGGGTTTACACTACTTCTTCTTTCCCACTATGGCCCAGATCTTCAAAGGTATTCAGGCACCTGTTTGTTACTGGTTTCAATAGGAGTCAGGCATCTACATACCTTTGAGGATCTGGGCCTACAACTTTTGTATTTAGATGAAGCTAGTTATTTTAAATATACACTGCTATTCCAGAGAGCTGAATTTGGTATTGCTTTGTTTTGTTGGCTTTTAGAAAAGGGAAAACTGTCAAGCTAAAATTCATGTTTTTTAAAAATACTTAAATATATTACTGATATATCTGAACATCTGAATACATCTAAATCTATTTTGCTTTTTATGCTACACAATGGTCCCGATCTAACAAAGCACACAAGCATGTAGGTACCTTTAAACATGTGACCAATCCTATAGAAGTGAGCAATTCATATGCTTAAAAAGTGCTGCCCTAGGTAGGAGCCTCATTTAGGACAATGAAATGACACGTCTATTTTACTTTCTTTTCTAGTCAGATTCAGTTTCTAGATTTCCTGAATCAGCACAAAGTTGTAATATTTAGGGAGAGACTATTTTGGGAGAGAGTTTATATACAAACAAAACAAAATGATTTTATCAAAACAAATAGACAAAAAGTCATTTCTATTCATATTAAGTTTTCTAAAACAATTAGAAACTCTTAATTTTTACGTTTCTATGTTCTGAGGCACGTAGAAGAACATAATTTGTTGGACAAAAGTCAACATGGTTTCTGTAAAGGGAAATCATGTCTTACTAATCTATTAGAGTTCTTTGAAGGGGTTAACAAACATGCAGACAAGGGGGATCCAGTAGATATAGTATACTTAGATTTTTCAGAAAGCCTTTGACAAGGTCCCTCACCAAAGGCTCTTGTGTAAATTAGATGGCCATAGGATAAGAGGGAAGGTCCTTTCATGGATTGAGAACTGGTTAAAAGACAGGAAACAAAGGGTAGGAATAAATGGTAAATTTTCAAAATGGAGAGGGTAACTAGTGGTGTCCCCAAGGGTCAGTCCTGGGACCAATCCTGTTCAACTTATTCATAAATGATCTGGAGAAAGGGGTAAGCAGTGAGGTGGTAAAGTTTGCGGATGATACCAAACTGTTTAGGATAGTCAAGACAGAAGCAGACTGTGAGGACTCCAAAAGATCTCACCAAACTGAGTGATTGGGCAACAAAATGGCAAATGAAATTTAATGTGGGTAAGTGTAAAGTAATGCACATTGGGAAAAATAACCCCAACTATACGTACAGTATGATGGGGCTAATTTGGCTATGACAAATCAGGAAAGAGATCTTGGAGTTATTGTGGATAGTTCCTGAAAACTTCCACACAGTGTGCAGCGGCAGTCAAAAGGCAAATAGGATGCTAGGAATTATTAAGAAAAGGATAGAAAATAAGACACAGAATATCTTACTGCCCTGTATAAAACTATGGTATGCCCACATCTTGAATACTGTGTACAGATGTGGTCTCCTCACCTCAAAAAAGATATTTTGGCCTTGGAAAGGGTTCAGAAAATGGGCAACTAAAATGATTAGGGGTTTGGAACGGGTCCCATATGAAGAGAGGTTAAAGTGACCGGAACTTTTCAGTTTAGAAAAGAGGAGACTGAGGGGGGATATGATAGAGGTATATAAAATCATGAGTGGTGTGGAGAGGCGGATAAAGAAAAGTTATTTATTAGTTCCCATAATAGAAGAACTAGAGGACACCAAATGAAATTAATGGGTAGCAGGTTTAAAACTAATAAAAGAAAGTTCTTCTTCACACAGTGTAGTCAACCTGTGGAACTCCTTGCCAGAGGAGGCTGTGAAGGCTAGGACTATAACAGAGTTTAAAGAGAAGCTAGATAATTTCATGGAGGTTAGGTCCATAAAGGCTATTAGCCAGGGGATAGAAATGGTGTCCCTGGCCTCTGTTTGTCAGAGGCTGGAGAAGGATGGCAGGAGACAAATCGCTTGATCATTGTCTTCGGTCCACCTGTCTGGTGCTGGCCACTGTCGGCAGACAGGCTACTGGGCTAGATGGACCTTTGGTCTGACCCAGTACGGCTGTTCTTACGTTCTTATGTTAATTTCCCCACATACTACAAACCTCAAGCTGAGGCTAATGTGCATACCCATTTAACAACATACATTTGGAAGAATATACGCTCCTATTGGAAAACTATACATCTTCTATAGTTTATCTTAGCTCAAGTTTTGCTGTGCTTGTGTATTTCACCTTGAGTATATTTGTTTTATTTTTATAGCATAGGGTGGGCAATAATTTTTGATGGGGAGAGAGAGCACTCCAAGAATTTGGTAAGTGGTCGAGGGCTGCACTCTTCCATTTTATATTAATGGAGGAGGTCCTGGGGTTTGGGATGGAAGTTGGGTGCAGAACGGAGCTTGGGGTGAGGGATTGAGGTGTGGGATCTGGGAGGGAGTCTGGGTGAAGGAAGGGATTGTGACTTGGGGCAACCTACTGGGGTGCAGGTTCTGGGAGGGGTAAGGGTGCAGGGGTTTGGGTTGTGACCTGGGACAGGAGATTGGTGTGCAGGATCTGAGGGGTATGGGTGCAGAAGATAGTTCTGGCCTGAGGCAGGAGTGCAGGAGGAGGTGCAGGGATTTGGGTTGTGACCAGGGACAGTGGATTGGGGTGCAAGGTCTGGGAGGGGGGAGTGACCTGAGGGGTGTAGGAGGGGGTGCAGTGTCTGGGAAGGTGTATGGGGCTGGAGCAGGGGTACAGAAGGCTTGGATTACATGGAGTAGGGCTGTAGGAGGGGGGACAGAGGGTTGTGGGGAGGGGCTGGAGCACCAGAGGCAACCTCTGCCTTGGAGAATTTACCTGGGTGGCTCCCAGCCAATAGCCCATCAGTTCCTTAGCCAGGATTCCTGCCTTCCATGCCCCTGCATATGCTCAGAGCAGCTGCAGGAGCCATGTTTGCTGCTGTGAATGCTGTGGGGATAAGGAGTACTTTACATGCTGACAGTCCTGAAAACAGGCAGTTGCTATTAGCCAGAAATTGACCAATGGGAGCTACTGGGGGTGGGGGCAGTATGAGAAGCTTCTTGCCCCTTCCCCAAGCTCTCAGCATTCAGAGACGCACACATGACCCTGCAGCTGGCTTTTCCGAGTGGGACAGGCAGGGAGCTGGCTGAGGCTCTTGCGGGCCAGATCTGGCATCTTGGTGGGCTGGATCTGACCCGCAGACCATAGTTTGCCCATCCCTGTTATAGTAGCATGTTTACCTGGCATTGCTTGGGTCCTTAACTCAATTAACTTCAGGGCAGGGGGGAGGAATAAAAGGAAAATGTACATGCTTTATTTAAACGATTGTACAGGTTAAACCTTTCTAGTCTGGCACTCTTTGATCTGGCAATATCTGGCATGATTTTAGTTAGCCAGATGTCCACTTATGGGTGTGGCCAAGCTTCCCACAGTCCCATAAAGTTTGTTTACAGCCAGCAGTTCTGGTTCTCTGTGTTCTGTGCTGTTATTTAGCTCTAATTTACCCCTAAATGTCTTCTAAGAGCCAGTAAGCAGTGGAAATGTTCTAATGCTGCTAGACAATATTGACCTCCCATAGCTGGGCAAATTTTCTGGTTCGGGACCAGTCAGGTCCTGAGGGTGTCAGACTAGAGAGGTTCAACTTGTATTTTTCAAAAATACAATATTTTTATGAAAATAATTTTTATTTCTGATCCCTTAGGGATTGTTTTAAAATTTTCATTTGTTTTTAGTACATTTTTTAAATTGAGGTGTGGGAGGTGCAGGAGTCAAGGGTGGGGGGTGATGACGGGCTCAGAGCAGAGGGCTGTGTGTGTGTGCATGCAGAGGGATGGGCGAGGGAGGCAAGTGTTCCTCCCCAAGATTCGTACCAGGGTTGCTTGCTCTTCCCTTTCCTGTCACTGTCAGGGAACAAGAGCAAAGTGCACAGCATGTCTACCCTCCCCAGACAGAGTGAGGAATGGAACAAACTGTGCACTTCCCCTTGCTCCCTCATGAAGGGGTACAGCCAGCAATGTCCCTATACAAATCTGGGGGGGGGTATCATCCTCCCTGCCCTCCCTAAAGGGTGCCTGACTGGGGAAGGGGAGAAAGGCTCAGGCCTGGGGCAGTCCAGGATGGAGCAAAAGGGGTGCCCCAGCCAGCCCCTCTCTCTTTTTTTCCTGCATGTTTTTTGAGAAGCAATCCCATTCTAGGAACATCCCATTTTCCTGGCACAACCAAACCCTGTCCTTTCTTTAAGTTATAATAAGAGGAAGCTGTATACTGAATTTGATGGTCCTAGCTCTTACCATTTACGAGTTCTTGAACAGTCAGACAAACTCTCTCATTCATATATATATGTGTATGTGTGTGTATATATACACAATATTTGTGTGAATATGTATATACAGTAGATAATAGAAACAATTAAACACAGCAGAAAAATATAAATACAGATAAAAAAACAAACCAGCCCATCATTGGGACAAGAAGTAATAGAATTAAATTGTAGCAAGGGAGGTTTAGGTTGGAAATTAGGAATAAATTCAGGGTGGTTAATCACTAGAACAAATTGACAAGGAAGGTTGTGTATCTCTATTATTGGAAATCTTTATGAGCACGTTAGACAAACACCTGTCATTGATTGTCTAGATGGTGTCTGGTGCTGCCAGAAGTTCTGGGGACTGGACTTGATGACTTCGCGAGGTCTACACTGCACAACTATTTCGAAATAAGGTATTCTGCAGGGAAGCCTCAAAATTAGTCCGAGGTAGGCTTCCCTAATGTGGACATGATATCTCGATTTAGTGCCCCAGCAGGCACTGGGGAGGAATAACTTATGTAACCCCCTTTTTCCTCCCCGGGTTACTCAGGAGCAGGTCACACTCACAGGTGTGCCTGGGTGCCTGATGGTTTTAACATAAAAGGAGATCCTGAGTACCCCAGTGGTGATGTTGTTTAGCTGGGGAAACCCTATCCACCCTCTTGCTGCTGTCCCTTGCTCATAAAGAACATATAATGGCAGTGTCTCCACCTGGCTGGCCCTTTACACACTTAATGGCATGCCTTGGGAGCCTCCAGGAATAAAATTATTGATCTAGCTCCAGAACAACAATTATAAATCATGAATAGTATACCTCTGATTACAGTAGAAAGAACGACTTTTACTTAACAACTTAAAGAAACAGACTTTAACAGTTTAACAGTGAATAACACTAACAAAGTACACAGAAATAATAGGAACATATCTATTTGGCATTTGCACTGCCACTGTTTATCACACCTCAGAGTATATACTCCTCAGGACTCATAGTACCATACACTTGCTTGTGTAGGTGCGCTTGAAGATTTTGCAGCTGGAGTGGATGATTCTAGTCTCCTTCTGTGTGCTGGGTGCAGAGTAGTACTTCTAGCCACAGGTACAGCCAAAGGGCAATCAGAAGCAGCCTGCTAGATTCCAGTCCCAAAGGCTCTGAATCCAAGTCTGTAGCTACAACCTAACAGCTCCTGGACTGGCTAAAACTCCTCCACAGCAGCCTGGCTTCCTTTTTCCAAAAACAAAGAGAAGAGTCCACAGACTGCTGAGAGTCTCTCTCCACACACATGGAGAGACCCAGACCCCAAACAAATCAAAACTTCCTTCCTGGTTTCAAGGGCTCATGGGAATTGTAGTCTCTGGGGCTAGATTGCAGCACACAGGATCTTCCCAGAAAATAAGCAGAGGCACCTTTAGTAAGGGGACTACACTGAGAATGACCTTGGTGAGGGACTATTTCGAAATAGCAGCAGTGGAGCGTCTAAACATGCCTTATTTCAAAATAGCTATTTTGGAATAGCCATTATTCCTCGCAGAATGAGGTTTACAGATTTCAGAATAAGCCGTCTGTTATTCTGAAATTATTTCGAAATAATGAAATGGCTGTGTAGACGCTCACATTCTTTTGAAATAACTCTAGTTATCTCGAAATAACAGTGCAGTGTAGACGCACCCTTTTAGTCCTATGATTCCACGATTATATAAGAAAAACAGTTGAAGAAAAATACATAGAGAAATACATTTTCTTACTAGTTTTCTCTTTAAAATATTACATCAACAAGCACATTATGTATGAGACTGGTATGCATGTTCTTATAAAAATTGCCCTCTACCTCAGCAGTCTGTTATGAGGTACAATATGTCTCTTGTCATGAAGCATAATCTCTTTCTTTTCCATTTAACACATCTTTAAAACTAATTTTCAAATAGAAAAATAATACATTTTGTGTTTTCTTCTTTTACCTCTGGATCTGTATTCAACTAAATGTGATTAGACTGCCAAAAAAATATCTCCAGCTTTGTGACATGGTGTTCTACGCCCTTCATGATCACCTCCTAGACACCCTTTGGTTCTACTATTACAAGATTAATTACCCTTTTTAAAAGTGTCACTCAAAACATCAAGACCCAGAGTTTGGGGTGAGACAAAGAGATATGGAAGTAGGATCCTCAGAACTCCTTTAGCAATAAATGTTTTGGAGAAGCAAGGCAGTCAAGCTGCTTACTTGATGGAAATATGAACTGTGGTTGATGAACCACATTACTGGAAGAAATATTGAAAGTGAGGTATTTTCCTATTCTGTTTGGATAAGCGAACAAGAGTACACCACAATGTGGACATGTTAGATGTGTGACACTTCATGCTCAAGAAAAGTGATTTATAAAGAAAGTCGCAATGTAGTGTATAAAAAGGATGTAGTTTGGTGGTTATTTGATTCATTATAGGAGAGTTCAAAGTAAGGGCCTAATCCAACATAATATTTACCACTTTCAAGCTGAGCAAGCTCCAGCAAATTCAGATACTGGCTTTGCAGCAGACTGGAAAGCCAGGAAAAAAACCTCAGCCTGCTGAAAAGTATTAGCAGGGGAAAAAAGGGGGGGAGTTATGACAAAATGGACAGATTACAATGCAGTCTTCTTAGAACAGTTATTGTTTCCAACAACCATGTAGCCTATAAGAGTCATTCCTAGGGCTAATCTAATACCTGTTCATGGTCCCCAAATCACAGTGGCACCATATCCAATTAGCCAAGAAAATTACACATAGTAACCCAAGTCCACGACCTTACTACCTTTTGCAGGACACCTGGCATGGCTGAAAGATACTGAAGGGATGCATCTTCAGACCGTACATTCATCCAATATCACCCTCATGGACTGAGGTGAATTTTACTCACAGAATTTGAGATGGGATATAGTAGAACTGTAGGTACAGTATAGAAAAAGTACACTACATTTCATTCTCTCTATATGTAAAGAGTGTTGTCAAAAAAGTGAAGCAAGCCCTGCAATGAAAACTGTGCTAAACAATGATATGCCAGTGAAAGAAGAAGGAAGCATGTGACTAAATTTGAGCATGATCTAGGAAAGGGGACAAACTGGGGTCAGGAGGACTTCTGGGATTCTTCTTCCATTTTATTACTAACCTGTCTTGTGACTTTGCACAAGTTGCACACTCTCCCTGTATCTCAGTTTCTCTCTCAGAAAAATAGATTATAAAAATAAGATTATACCTGGCTATTCTGAGGGTAATTTAGCGCTCACTTCAGCACTCGAACCTTTGATTTAATAGGACAGGATTGGGACCTTGGTGTTTAAAAGCACTGCAGGATCCTTAGATCTAAAAAAGATATTGTGGAAGTGTGACATTTGTTTTTATTAACAATATTTACACTGACATCAGTGAAAATATACCCATTTAAGAATATTCAAATACAGGTTGGATCTCTCTGGCCCAGCACCCTCAGGACCTGATTGGTCCGAATGAGGAATTTTTGCTAAATCAGGGGAGGTCTTCCTGTCCCCCACTGCCACTGGCCCTTCCCAGACCTGGCTTTGCTACTGGCTGGAGACCTGCTCCCTGCTCCCCTTCTTCCAGCCCTGCTGCTGTGCACCAGGTGCCCCAGCTGTAATATAACAGGGTGTCTGGGGTACCGCTGAGAAGGTCAAATCAGGGAGAACTGCTTAGAACTCGGGCTACCTACAGCCCAAGACTGGGGTCCTCCTCTATAAGGCAACAAACCAGTCACACAGAGCACTTCAGCTGACACTCTAGACAGCAAGAAGTCTCATAAGCATAGACACTCCAGCTTTATCTGTGCCACAGCCAGCACCACACTTTACACAGGTGAGAAGTCATAAAACCAATCTCACCAACTCCAAACAGGTTCTTCCGGTCCCAAAGGATCAACCACAGTCCCAGGTCAATTTATACCTTTGATCTTACCCAAAAGATTACACAGAGCCAATCCTTTAGAAGCTAAAATCAAAAGGTTTCATAATAAAAAGGAAAAGGTAGAGAGCAGGACTGTTAAAGAACGCTCATTACATACATCAATCACCAAGTTCTTGATGCAGGCTCGTAGCAGAGATGTAACACACTGATAGCTTAAAAGTCTCTGGAATACATCCTATGTTAGGATGGGTCAACACTCCTTCCTGGCTCTCTATCCTTAGCAAAGGTGCTTTTAGAGTGGAGAGCAAGAGTGAAGACGAAGATGGAGGCACTCCCAGGATACTTTTATAACCTTTCCATTGTTCTCCTGAGTGATGGTGCCTCCCAAAATGGAGCTGATCATATGATCAACAAACCAATCTGTCCTTTATAGGCATGGAGCCCTGGAGTATCTGGGTATGTCCTTCTCAGGCAAGGGGCCATTGTGTGCTCCTCAGGTGTCAATTGGCAACCCTTAAGAGCCATTGTCCATGCAGCATTCACTGGGCCACCACCCCCTCACAATAGGTGGTCGATGCCTACTGCTGTCTCCAGGGGTGCCATTTCAGATTTTGGTGGGGGGGGGCAATTTAGCCCATGATTCCATTCCAGAGCCTATGTAGGCACCTGAAGACTCCTATGTTGTTGTTGTTTTGCAGGTTACAACTTAGAAATTAGCTGACAGGACCAGTGTTACTAATTCTTATATAAAGAAAAAAATGTAACAAATACTAATTAAAGCCACATTTTAAAGTTTATTTTTAAAATTAGAACAAACAGCAAAATCTTTCCAATCCCAAATCTTGTTGTC
Source organism: Rafetus swinhoei (assembly GCA_019425775.1). NCBI lineage: Eukaryota > Metazoa > Chordata > Testudines > Trionychidae > Rafetus > Rafetus swinhoei. The sequence continues at coordinate 152,685,504 of CM033424.1, forward strand.
AGTTTTGGAGCCTTAACACAAGTTTGATACTTTGTGAACTATCTTCAGTAGACATAAATAAAATCTGCTTAGCCTTGCAATTATTGTTATAAAGTCTTATGGTCCAAATTGTGAAGAGGCGAAAGAGGTAGCCTGCTCCTGCACCCTTCCCCTTGGCCAGACTGTCCTTTTGTTCTGCTCGATGAGTCTTGATGAACCTGCAATTCTTCCACTTCGGTGAGCAAAGTAGAGGAGGGGAGAGGAGCAGTGTTCCTTCTAACATTTTTTATCCTTGGGCTGGTTGAAATTTCTTATGTGCAACACCAATATTGAGGTAGTGTGTGGATGTGCACCATTGTAAAAATGTAAATAGTCTATAGGTGTGGAAGAAAATATATTAACACAAGGGATAGTTAATAAGGTGCAATGCTTACAATATTTAATATGAAATCAAATAAAAAAGAAAATTAACACTACCTTTGGAAAGCTTCAGCAGGGTAGCCAAGTTAGTCTGTAACTAGAAAAACTTTAAAAACAACGAATAGTCTAGTAGCACCTTAAAGACTAACAAAACATGTAGATGGTATCATGAGCTCTACATATTTTGTTTAAGGCGCTACTAGACAATTCATCTTTTTTTAAGTTTTACTGCCCCTTGGAGTACATGTATCATCATCCTTTCTAACAACTCAAGCTAGTAAACACACCAAAGTGCATATTATCCACTCATAGCTCAGCTTTAAGCTACTAAACCACTCTGAGTCAACCAGAAATAGTATTTGCAAGGAAAGCGTGACTAATACAATATTTACTGACACTGGAAAGGAGAATAAAAGTCATTCACTAAAGCTTACACTGTTTCTCTAGGGAATATTTAGAATCCATGCTGTAAAAACAGATAAAAGTTCTCCTGGTTTGAATTTTTACCTTTGTGTGTTCACACCAACTCAAAGAGTAGGATCCCAAGAACAAATTAACACATGGCTTCAGGGTTTGTAGGCAGATGCATGTTTCAAAGAGCTTGCAAATAAGGTTTCATTCTACAAAACAACTAGTACCACACCTAGTACAGTATTTGCTACTTTGAACTCATAAGAGCCAAAACTCTACCTCTAGCAAAGATATCTGGCCTTAATGCAAAACAATTTACATGTATTAATTAGTAACACAGGATTTTAAAAAAATCATTAAGATCAGAATTTTAGATATCTGCAACACTCCCAAAAATTCTGTTAAAAGAATCTTTTTGTTTCTTACTTTAAGGCTTAAGCCATTAACACTTATGTAAACTTTGTTTGAAATGTAATCATGCAAATGTCCTCCTAGCACACCTCCGCCCCCATGCAACCTTCTTCCCTGCGCCCTCCAACCCAGCCAGAGAGGACTACCATCTGGATGCAGTAAGTGAGTTAGGACACCCCAAACAAACTCCCCTGCCTCCACTTCAGTGCACAGATGCCAGCAGCCAAACATCCCCTCTTTCCCCCACCTACCCCTGTGCAATCTGATCCTCCAATCCCAGCCAGGGGCTGGGATAAAATCCTGCTTCTCAGACTTGCAGGCACCAGCAGCCTAAGTGGGAGTTAGAGGACACAGAAGCACAAACTCTCCACCCCTCCCCCATCTCATCCCAGGACACACAGAACAAACAAACTTTCCACTTCCACCTCACCCCAGTGCCAGCACCTAACCCCCACCTAACCATGGGTATTACACTAAGCACCTACCTATGTCAGCCTCTTAGAAATAGTTACTACTTGCTCTGTTCCAGATGCGTAGCAAGAGCGTTATGCGCCAGGAGGCAAAGGCAAAATTTACGCCCTCTCACCCAATCATTTGTTACTATGTATCTGTTATTTATTTCTAAGTCAGCAAAAAATAAGAACATAAATTAAAAAAAGAACAAATACCACTAATCAGGGCTCACCAAGCGGCAGCGAGCCCTGCTCGCCAGCCGTGTGGTTCGGCATGCTGCGTGGCTGTGCCGGCTTGTAAGATACTCGCCACGGACGAGTAGATTACAGTAATTGTCGAGCACTGCCACTAATACCCACTGATACTGGGATCAGTTAGTAGATCATAATTACAACAAATATAAATAATAGTTTTTGTGGTTTACATTCTGTTAAATAATTTTGTCTCTTTAATTTGTTCGTATCCCATTCTCATTAAGTTCATGTCTTTTACATAAAAAAGTCAAATGCTTAAAATATGTAAGTTTTATAAAACACAAGAGAAATAAATGTTATACAACCTAAATATGAATTTGATCGCTATATTTCAATCAAGCATTTAAAACCACTGTTATAGCAAACAAGTAACTTGTTGCTTTAATGAATAAAAGGTAAAAAGATTTTGAGCGTATCAAATTTATTGTAAGCAATCTGTAATGCTTCCTAACTGCCTAGTTACTTATCTTGTTAACCTAGTTGTTTTTCATACTATCGCACAGCAATAAACTACATCATAGTTATAAATGTAAGAGATTAATTTACCTCAGAAAAACTTTTAAATAAAACTAACACACAACACGAGAATCACCCTCACTTTCTTGAAGGCACTTGAAGCAATAAGTAGCCTAAGGTTGAGGTTACACTGCAAGCGTGGCTTTTTGTTTGCCACGAGGACTTTTTCCTTCAGGCTGCCATGAAATTCTATCCTCAAGTAAAGGAGAGAGGTCTCTCTGAGCTGCTCTTCCAAATTTCACACAAGCCATTCAACCGAAGTCATAGATGTCGATTCAAGGCCAGCCTTGCCTTTGGCAGATTGCCTTGCCAGGTGTTCACAATCACAATAGCTGAACACGAATAAGACTTTTAGTTGAGAAAGCCATGTTAATCCCAAGTCTCTGCAATGACTGAGAGATATGGGTGACCTATGGAAAACAGGAGCATTTTCTTTGGAAAATCCGCAACAAAACGTGTATTGATCACCTCAGTAATGCCAACTCCTTTAGAACTGAGGCCCTGATTATCCAGCACCAGCTGAGGTAGAGCAGGCACTGTGTGCACATGTCTGATATATTTTTACCAAAACTGATACCTGCCCAACTTGCCAATGGAGAAAGGAAACAGGGAGGCCAAAAGGAATGGTTTAGAGCAGTGTTTCTCAACCTTTTTTTATAAAGTATCCCTTTTAAAAATATATGTATATGAGTACTCCCAATGCATCCACCCTTCCCCCAGAGCCAGGCACCCCCAGTCCACCAATCTAACTCAAGTCACCCACTCCTCCCCCAGAGCCAGGCACCCCCAGCCTCCCCTCACCCCGCTCTAACCCAATGCACCCACTCCTCCCCCAGAGCCAGGCACCCCCAGTCCCCCCGCACTAACCCAATGCACCCACCCCTCCTGCAGAGCCAGGCACCGGAGGTATAGGTAATCCTACCTTTGAAGTGGCTGCTCCTGCCGCCTGGCTCTGCCTCGGAGGCTTGATTGCACAGGGAGCATGTGACTCACCAGCACTGGGCTTGCTGTAATGCATGGGGCTGTGTGCTCCGCTCCCACCCCAGCCCACCTCCCCCCTAGCGTGGTGCTTGGGGGCAACTGCCTTTCCCACCTCCCCTCGCTATGCTTCTGCTCTGTTCTCTGTTCACATATTACACTGTTCACTTGCAGCAGAATGCTGATAGATTTTTAACACTCTGCATTATGGGAGAACTTCTCAGAACCTACATTCTTGAAAGTTAATCCCTTTCTACACAAGACTTAAGGAAAAGTATGAAAATACTTTGTGTATTTAATTTGAAATGAATCTTATGTGAATAGATTAAATAATAGACTGTGATTGTTTGGTCAGACCTCCTGTATAAAACAGGCCATAGAGCTGTGGTTCTCAACTGGTGGTCTATGGTGACTTTTTCGGTGGTCCACAGGAACATTGTCCAAAGTCACACGGCGTGAGCAGGCGCTGCTGTTAGGCTGTTTTACGCTGTGTTCACAAGCACGCGCGCATCATCCATAGTGTCACCTAGGACGCAACCACGTTGTGTTTCCAGTAACTTCCATCTGAGGCTCTGAGAGTCAGTGTAGCTGCTGCCATCATGCTGAGCGGTTGCTGTGTCGTTCGTCTTGTGCTACATGTGCTGTTTTACAGGTGTGGTGTAGTTTGTTTATAATGGCAATGACAGGAAGAAATGTCAAGCACAATTATTCGGAGGACTACATAAAATTCGGCTTCACTTGTCAAGAAAAAGAAGGCATGGATTTGCCACAATGTGTTATTTGTTTCAAAGTCTTGGGGAATGACTCAATGAAGCCGGCTAAGCTGAAACTCCATCTCGAAAAGTGTCACCCTGACTTGTTGCAAAAGGATGAAGGTTATTTTGAGCGGCAGTTATCAGGTCTGAAACGGCAGCGCCTCGACTCAACAAGTGCATTCTACAATAAGACAAGCAATGCAGTGTGCGCTTCCTACATTGTTGCATACAAAGTTGCACAGGCCAAGAAGCCTCATACCATTGTAGAGCAACTTGTGCTCCCATGTGCAAAAGAGATGGTGCGGCTTGTTTTTGGCGAGGAAGCAGCAAAGAAGCCAAATGATATATCTGTCTCTAACGACACAGTATCGAGATGGATAAATGAGATATCACAGAACATCAGTGAACAAGTTGTGGATGAAATAAAGAAGTCTCCATTGTTTGCTATACAAATGGATGAATCGACCGACGTCGCATTGTGCTCTCAGCTATTGGTGTTCGCACGATACATGGTTGAGGGAGACTTCAAAGATGAGCTTCTTTTTTGTAAGATTCTTGATACCACCACAAAGACTCAGTATGTAATGGAAATTGTTAACAATTTCTTTGACGTACATGGTCTGGATTGGGTAAATCTTGTAGGTGTCACCACTGATGATGCACCTGCCATGCTGGGCTCAAGATCGGGCTTCCAAATGCTGGTGAAACAGCGCACTCCAATGGTAACCGGAGTTCATTGCTTCATTCATAGGGAAGCTTTGGCGTCAAAAACATTGCCTGATCAACTGAACGCCATTTTCAAAGGGTTGGTGAAAGTGGTGAATCACATCAAATCATCGGCTCTGAACACCAGGCTGTTCAAAAGATTTTGCCTGGACATGGGTTCTGACTTTGATGTGTTGCTGTTCTACACTTCTGTACCGTGGTTGTCAGCAGGGAACGTACTCAACAGAGGAGAGAGAGGAGTTGGATTTATTTCTCCAGGCTCAAGGGAAAGAGGAATTCCAAAATGTGCTGACGGGAGTCAAATTTAGAACTTGCGTATCTTGTCGATATTTTTGGAATCTTGAACAAACTGAATCTTCAGCTGCAAGGGAAAGGTGCAAATCTGTTCTCTCACCAAAGCATCATCAAGGCTTTTCTTGACAAATTGGAACTCTGGATCATAAGAGTCGAAGGCAATAATTTGGTTCAATTTCCATATGTGGATGCCATGCTTGGGGGAAAAGGAAGCCATTTAGACGCAAATTCTCGATCATTTACGGAAGCTATGAGACGAATTCCAACTATACTCTCCGGAGGTGGACAGGACAAGGGATGGATTATCTTTCATCAGGAATCCATTTACAACAGATGTTAATAGTGTTCCAGAGGATCTGCAGGAGGAATTCTTGGATCTGAAAAATGATTTTGCAGCTCAGGATGTGTACCAGCAGTCTACCATAGAGAAATTTTGGGTCAGCGTGACCGGGAGTTACCCAAATCTGTCAGCACACGCAGTCAGATTTCTTTTGCCATTTGCATCAACTTATATATGTGAGACTGGATTTTCATGTTTGTTGCATGTTAAGTCCAAATAGAGGAATCGGCTTGCAGTGGAAAGCGATATTCGTTGTGCATTATCAAGTACCACTCCAAACATTGAAAAGCTTGTCAGTGAGAAGAGAATCCAAAAATCTGTTAATAAGAAATAAATTTCAAACCAAAATGTTCATTGTCTGCTCTTTTTTATCATGTCTCAAAAAGGAGGTGGTCCACGAAAAATTTTTATTGGCCTGGTGGTCCATGGACTGAAATGAGTTGAGAACCACTGCCACACAGGTTCCCTAAAAAAAATTTCCTTGAGCAGATCTTTTAGAAAAACACCAAATCTTGATTTAAAAATTGTCAGTGATGGAGAACCTACCACAAAATGCAAGAATTGAAATGGGGATCTTCACTCTAATGCTCACCCAAATGAACTAGTTTAGCTAAAAGATAGAAAGATTTGCCTTAGAAGGGGCCTCATTCTCTATTCCTGGGGACAGCACCACCATCCTTCCTGCAACATAGTCTGGGCATGATCTTTGACTGTCTCCTTGTAGATCCATACATTCAGGTCATGTGTAAAGCTTGCTGCTTCTTCCTGCAAACATCCCTATCATCCAGACGTCTTTCTCTGCCCACACAGATTAAAGTCAATTCAACTATTGCAACATCTTCCTCTCTAGTCTTGACAAATGCAGTCTTGCCCTCTTAAATCCACTCAGAATGCTGGTGATATCTTTTTGGCTCATCCCTCTAACCACATTATCCACCTGTTTACATCCCTTCATTGGTTCACCAATCCGACACAAGCTTCTTGTCTTTTAAAGCCAATCAGATCAGCCCTCACCTCTGCTCCGCCAATCATGTCAGCATTCATTATCCATCTGTGTTGTTTTTCCTCAAGTACCTTTCTTACATAGAAAAAGCTGCACTGCAATGGCTTGCTTTTGTGGGGAACGTTGCCTAGTGGTTAGGGGTGGGCAGTAATTTTTGATAGGGGACCATTCTGAGAATTTGGTAAGTGGTCGAGGGCCGCACTCTTCTGTTATATTAATGAAGGAGGTATGGGGGTTTTGGATGGAGGTTGGGTGCAGAAGGGAGCTTGGGGTAAGGGATTGGGATGTGGGATCTGGGAGGGAGTTTGGGTGAAGGTGGGGATTGTAACCTAGGGCAGCAAACTGGGGTAGAGGAGGCAGTGCAAGGTCTGGAAGGGATATGGGTGCAGGAAATTATTCTGGCCTAGGGGAAGGGTGTAGAAGGAAGACTGGGAGGGGGTTGCAACCTGGGGCAGGAGTGCAGGAGGAGGTACAGGGATCTGGGCTGTGACCAGCGATAGTGGATTGGGGAGCAAGGTCTGGGAGGAGGGTTTGACCTGAGAAGGGGCGTAAGAGGGAATGCAGTGTCTGGGAAGGTGTATGGGGGCTGACACAGGGGTGCAGGTGGTTTGAGTTACATGGGGTAGAGGTGCAGGAGGGGGCAGAGGGTTGGGGAAGGAAGGGGCTGGGATGCTAAAGGCAGGCTCTGGCTGGGAGACTTTACCTAGCTGGCTCCCAGACAGCAGCTTCCTTAACCAGGATCCTTGCCTTCCACACCCCTGTATTGCTCACAGCAGCTACAGGGGCCATGTTTGTTACTGAAAACACGGGGGCTATGTCTACACTGGCAGCTTCTTGCACAAGAACTCTTTTGCAGAAGAGTTCTTGTGCAAATACTCTTCCACAAGAGAGCATTTACACTGCCATGTGCTTTTGCGCAAGAGCATCCATGCCAGTGTAGACGCTCTCTTCTGCAAGAAGGCTCTGATGGCCATTTTAACCATAGGGCTTTCTTGCGCAAGAAATTCATGTTGCCTGTCTACACTGGCCTCTTCTGGAAGAGCTCTTGCGCAAGAGGGCTTATTCCTCGTGGAGAGAGGAATAACTCTTCCAGAAGAAGCCCTGTTTTACAACGCTATACTGTAAATTTACTTCTGGAAGAATGCTCGTATGGTGTAAACAGCTGGCAAGTTTTTGCAGAAGAACGGCTGTTCTTTCGCAAGAAGCTGCCAGTGTAGACGTAGCCTGTGAGCCTGGGGAATGAGGGGGAAGGGGCACTTCACATGTTGTCTGTCCTGCAAACAGGCAGCTGCTACTGGCCAGAAAACAGCCAATGGGAGCTACTGGGGGTAGGAATAGTATGAGCAGCCGTTGCCCCCTCCCCAGGCTCTCAGCATTCAGAGATGCACATGGCCCTGCAGCAGCCAGCTTCACTGAGTGCTGAGCAGGGGCTGGGCAGGTAGGGAGCTGGCTGAGGCTCTCGTGAGCTGGATCTGGAAGATCATATTTTGTCCAGCCCAGGTTTAGGCCCTTTGACATGCAGAGGGAATTTGTTCATTGTGTAGATCCTAGAATATTTGCTTCAACTTTATTTCATGAGAGCTAACAAGCAACATACTGCAAAAATGTACACAGGTCTGAAATCAAGATGAAAAATCTCCCTGTTTACTCATGCTCATTTTTGTTCATATCTTTAAAAGTAATGCATTTGTTTTAATTTAACAAAATATGAGAGTGGACGAAATGAGGAAAAGATTTGTCATGTGTTTTGGAGCATATCTTGACCCCTTGTCAGAGGGTGCGGAGTGCTCTGAAGGCAGCAGGAGTTGAGTGGTTCCATGTGTAGAGGAGAGCATCCTACTGAACCAGCAAAGCTGTGTTCCATGGGAGAGCCCTCTGCCCTGCCATTAAGGAAAGCTTTAGAAGAGGCAGGATGCTCAGGGCAGAAGGGATCTTCTAATCACTGCATATTGTCCTTGTGCCATGCCACTGTTTGCAGTTCTGGTGTGTGCTATAGGAATTGTATCATAGTCATTAAAATAGTTTCCATATGGCATCAATTTTCATAAATGTGAAATCTGAGCTAAAAATCTCTATGTGGCATTGTTGTTAAAAATCTGTAGCACATTCAGCTTCTCTTCTTGGCACCTCATTTAGTTTCACCTTCCTCTCCTGGCTTCCTCATTTCATTATGAATCAGCTGCAGTGATTATATCAATGTCTTCTTAGTTCCTTTTAATTGTTTTGAATATGTATTTTCATTATATTATAAAAACTTATCTTGGGGGATTGAAGGGACACTCAGGGCTGAAGTGGAAGAGATGAATGGTAGGAGGGACTGGAGCATAGGAAAAGTGAGGAAGACAAGGAGCACATTGGATAGTGAAATGACGACTAATAGCAATCAAACAGGAAAAAAATATCCAGAGACCATATTTCAGAGCTGCATTATTATGCTTCCTATAAGCCTCCATGTACATAGAGGAAATTCTGAGCATAGTACCCATTCTACCTTACCTCTGCATTCTAGCTTAGACCCTTAATCTGTAAGTGATGTGTGTTCCTGAAATGTACAATCATCACTATTTAAGAGGTTGTAAAACCATTGGAGAAAAACCTGTGAAATAAAGATTAACACTATTTATAGCTGTGCTAGCTAAAGTCAGGGCATCCTGTGACTTGTGGAAAGGCAAGAACTAGTATAATAACACCAAGATCATATAATTAGAGTCCTTTTATGTGAATATTGAATTAAAGATTTATATTTGTACCAACAGACTGTGTGCTAGGAGCTGAAGGAAGTGGAAAAGAGTAAAGAATAGGAAACAGAGTTATGATAATGTGAAACTAGTAAAAGCTGAAAATCATTAACACGGGTGCTCAATGAGACCACTTATCCCAGAGTTATAGGGAAGGACATCTTTATACTTTGGAAGAATTATCTGAGTACCTTAGTATCATCCACAAGTTCCAGAGACCAAATCCCTGGAAGGAACAGATGAATTCCTGAGGCCTGTACCAGATGATCAAAAGGAAACTGAGTCAAGATGTAGTGGTAAAAGATGATAGTTGCCATTTACCTTGCACCAGCGATCACCAACTGTAGAAAGCAATGAATAATGCCAACACGTACATTTACAGTAGTCACATATTTCAGCCCACCTGCCTGCTTGGTACATCCACCTAAAATAAAAGTAACTTTTGTAAAAAAACAGAGATATTTTAAATAGGGATGTAAGTGAGTAGTTGACTATTCCCTCCACTAGTCACTTCCCCCCTTGCTGCCTCTATCAGATCAAAAGGATCTATCAGAGGCAGCAAGGGGAAGGGGGGGAAGCAGGAGTCGGTGCTGGGGAGACCCGCCTTAAAAGTTGGTTCCCCCCAGTATCATCTCCAAGGGGGGCTGGGGAGGCAGGGAGGTAAGTGGGGACTGGGTGCGAACCAGGAATCAGCATCTGCCCAGTCCCAGATGCTGTGCTTCTGCTTTTTTAAATGTATTAAGAGCCTGTCAGCTCTTAATACATTTAAAAAGCAGAGGCACAGCAGGGGGGACCCAGTGCAAGCCAGGACAGCTGATTCCCAGCAGGCTCTTAATACATTTAAAAGGCAGAGCCTCAGCGGGGTTAGTTCCCGGGGCTAGGAGCTAACCCCGCTGTGGCTCCCCTGCTTATCAACTAATCGACTAATTGATTAGTTGATTAAACTAAATGTAACATCCCTAATTTTAAAGATGTAATCTAAACTCCTGAAGATTACAGGAGAGAAAACAGATGAAATAAAAATTGACCCTTATACTGAAAAGAGGAGCTTGTGGAAATAACTGATCTGAAAAATTAGCTCAAACCATATTTAGTTATGATTGATTTGGTAATGCTTTTATGTAAATAGCAAATGTGATGCAACACAGCAGTGCATTCTAGATGATTTGGAAACTGGTGTGTTGTAATATGCACCTACCGTTTTGAGTTCTTCATATCTTGTAAGCAGTAAAAATCATATGTACATTAAGTTATGGGTGGAGTCCTCTGTCTTAAATATTAATGCTAATCAGTTTGGTCTCTATTGTAGAAAAGGCAGCTAATGATATTTTTTTCAAGTGTTTTTTACGCTTCCCTGAGAACAGATTTTAGCTACTAAAATCAGCAGGTATCTTTGGACAAATAATGAGAGTAGATTTTCCTGCTTTTTTTCCTTCCTTTTAGCTCTGCAGAGTCAACAAAGCTAAAATAAAAAGAGTGAGCTTCATGTGCATTATCAACACAACTGATTACTATGTTTTAATCACTAGCCTCTGTACTGTCATTGAAGGCAAATGGGGTAAGAGTTGTCACTGAAGTTTCTGAATCAAAAATTCTTACTGGGAGACTAATTTGGCCCCCAGAATTTTTTTAAATTAAATTAATTATAATAGATGAGAAGGAAAGAACACAGATTGACTCTGCACATCTGCAACTGTGGGGCAATTATTGTTTTACTTGTAAACTGATCATATTTTTTCTAGGAACAAATAAGAGACAAAGATGAATGCCCAAGATGGCATTTTACAGTAACTTTTCAGAAAGTACCTGTACTTTAAAGTGAATGTTCTACCAGTTGATTTCCCAGAGATATCCAACCCCCAAAGGGTCCCCTTGTTTCAACTTCAAGACAAGCCTGGGTATTATTTAACCACCTGGTGTAACTATGGATGAGTAGTAATGAATGTATTTGAGCATCTGGTGGAGATGTCAGTGACAAGCCATCATGTCAAAATATTTGGTGGCCACCCCAGTTCTAATCACTCATAATGCCTTTTCAAACTGCAAGAATAGGAACTGAGAATACCTAGATCTAATCTGCAGCAAGGACAAAGATTATTAAAAAACCCTGGCTATCATGTAGTGAAATGCTTTATATTATTTTAATATTACATGAGAGAAGAGTTAGTTTAAATATAATTACAAACTTTCCAACAGCTACATACACTCAGATCTTATTTTTGTTTATTCATAAAGCTTAAAAATACAAATGAAATAGAGACTTCATCTTTCAGTGACTTATTACACATTTATGTTGCCCCAAGTGTACCTATATTTACTAGCAAGTAGCTCTGATAGCTCACTGACAATTCTTCAAGGATAGAATCAATCAGTTTCACTTTGTCTAGACTGGGGCTGTTCGGGATAAATCCTATTCCCCTGAAGTCACAGGGAATATTTGCATAGCAGTTACTTTTCTATTGTAGTTTAAATAACTATATTTTGTAGCCGTGGATCATCTCACTACATGAGTGCTTTTGCAATATATAAAAGCATGCTGTCACTCTGCCAGAAACATTCTGGAAACACAGCTCTCTTTTCTTAATATTTTCCTTGTTTAAAATAAACTTTGAAATAATTATCAAAACAAATAATGACATATGGAATGAAAATGCTCAGGCACTCCATTGAGATCACTGGAGATGCTATAGCTAAAGGCATTTTTATGCCAAAACTTGTTTAAAATGCTTGTAACTTTCTGAAAATTACTGTTTAAAACTGAAATTCTTATGCCCGCAGGTGAACTTGTTTTTTTGAAAATTTGGTTAAATTATTGTTGAGCTCTAAGGACCCAATCCTGCAAAAGCTTATACATGTTCTTAATTTTATTGCTGAGAGTAGTCCTATTGACAACTGTCATCAAGACTAAGCAGGGTAGCAAAATTAAGCATGCACTTAAATATTTCCAGAATTGGGGCTTTGTATTTTCTAACTGCTCGTACTCTGGAACTAATGCTTTGAAAACACAGCATCACTCTAATAGACAAAGAAGATAGTGGGGTAGATTGTAATTTAAATCAAAGAACAAAAATGGCCAGCAACATTTTCTCTTACCATGTGCTTATTACACTAATGCTTCAGGGGCTGCTGTAACTCCTACCTCTTATGTTACATATGATGGAGCTCAAGATATGCTGGGGCAGATCAGGTCAGAGAAAGAGGACATGCAACAATCAGTTCTCCCTCAACCTGCAAAGGAAGGAAAGCTTCATGAAAATCTGAGTGGGAGAAAGTAATCAGATAATTGGAAGGATACTTACATAAAAGCTATGCTGTTCTGCATCACAAATGAATCTCTATTCCTAAAGAACTGGTGAAAGATGACAAATTGCTTTTTGGCTGAAGGAATAAATAAGAGCCAGAAAAGATGCAAGGGATCCCAAATGAGCAAGGAAAATAAAATCATACTTTTTTGGAGAAAACTTTGGGCCAGACACACCTATCCTGATCTGAATGATTTTATGTGGAAAAGTGCTAACCCATTTTCAGTTAGGAGCCCCCCAAAAGTTGAAAACATTGTTTTAAAAAATAGTTCCCAATTAAAAGGACTATGAAAGACTAATCCAAGCAGCTTGTGAAATTAAGAATCTCTAAAATAAACAATTCTAATAGTTATTTTCTCCTGCTATAACCCAGCCTGTTTCATCTAGGTGGAATCCTAAAGGCTAAACTGACCTTCAGTGCTTTCACAGCTCCCATTAATGGGAAATGCATTTCATGTCATGTTGGAAGGAGCAATAAGGCTATAAAACTCAACTGAGAGAGAAAGTGATGCAATGGAAATAATTACAAGCCAACAGAAAAAAAGTTAAAAAAAAAAAAAGATCTATTTTTCAGCTCCACTAGCCCAGTGAAAATGCAATATAAACATTCATAAGAGAACAATACTTTTTCTTATATAATATCAAACGAATAGATTGCAATACCAAAACACTAAATCTGAACACACTCTTCCCAATACAAATATATACACTTGTTACACTATTTGCTAAAGGCACATCTACACTACAGCGTTATTTCGAAATAACAAGGTGAGCATTCACACAGCAAGCCCATTATTTTGAAATAAGAGGCTTCTTATTCTGAAATAGAAGGAGGGAAGCGAAGCCGGCCCATTCCCACCCCCGCCTGCAGGCTCCTAGTCTAGCCGGCACCTTCTCATGCCTGCTTGTTCCTGCAGTGTGGGGATAGCGAGGCTCCCCTGGGATGTCCGTGCCCCTGCAGGAAAGTGCCCACTGTCTAGGCCACAGATGGCCTTGCTCGAAGCACATTGCTGTCATCTGAACCAAGACCTTTCAGTGTCGGCTCAGAGAGTAGGGCTAGGCTTCATGCACAGTGTCTTCTGGGATGACTGCTCTTGTCAGTTTTCTTCACAGCTAGACCAGCTGCAAGTGGGGCATGTGCAACACCTCCCACACCAGCCTCCTGACCCCACAAGACCCGCCGGCGGAGCTGACCCCAGAATGACCTGGCGAGAGAACACCTCGAGTGCCTCCGTTCCCTCAATAGGAACTTTGAGGAGGAGAACCAGGAGCGCTGACCAGAAGCTGTACAGCACCATCTGGGAGCAGCTGTCCCAGCAGCATGAGGTGATGTGCATGGCATACACCAACGCCATCGAGCACATGGTCGCCACAATGGAGCAGTCCAACAGCTGCCCCACAGCAGCTGCCCCCCTGGCTTCTCCTCCTATCCCTTCCCCCCCAGGGCCACCAAGGGCCCCGCACATAAGGCGGTGGGACCACCCGAGACAGGCGCCAGTCTCAGCCCCGTCCCTGAGCCCTTTCTCCCCATCCTCTCCCCCCAGTCTTTCTCCAGTCCCTCCCCAGTTATATATTTCCCAAATAAACATCACATCGTTTGTTACAAAACACAAGGTTTGGTTTATCTGGACAGGAGGACGGGAAGGTGGGAAGGGAGGGGTGGGGGGGAAGGCACAGAGGGGTAATGCAGAGACCCCTTGTGGGAAGGCCCAGGGAAGAGTGTCAAAGGTAGCCATGGATGAAACTTGCCCTCAAGGCTTCCCGATGTGCACAGCCCCTTGACGGGCTTACCGGCTGCCTAATGCTGTAGGTACCTCAACTCACTTGATGCCTAAATTTCTGCTGTAAAAATTCCCAGGCATCTGTGTCTCTCTGTGATGAGGCATCTGCCTAGCACTAGCCCTTTAAGGGTAAAATCCAGCCCTGGGAGAGGGCTGAGAGCAGAGCCCCATAGCTGAGGCAGAGTATAAATGAATTACTAGCTAATTAGGGCCCAGCTGAGGGGAGTATAAATGAAGGCTCCTGGAGGGAAGAAGACAGACAGACTGATTTTTGATCTGGTTGGGGGAAGGACATGACTGCCAGGGAAGCTGGTTGAGAAGGAGTTGTGCTGGGAAGGCGCAGACAGGGCTGTGGGGAGCTCTGGCCTGACCTCATTGCTAGGCTACAGCACCTGAGAATACTAGGGGTCTAGTTAGAGGAGGGTTGGGGAAAGTCAGGCAGAGCTGGGGAAGTTCTGGCCATTTCAGACTGCAGTTTGCCCCTGAAGTAAGGGGCTAGATGAAGACTGGCAGTGGGTCACTAAGGCAAGGAGGGCATAGGGTGTTGGGGGTTCCCAGAGGGGGAGGACTCCAGAGTGAGGGACACTGTGTTAAGGAAGTACCCAGAGGTGGAGAAAATCAGAGTACGTCTAGACTACATGCCTCCGTCGACGGAGGCATGTAGATTAGACAGATCGGCATAGGGAAATGAAGCCGCAATTTAAATAATCGCGGCTTCATTTAAATTTAAATAGCTGCCCGCTCTGTTGATCAGCTGTTTGTCGGCAGATCGGGGCAGTCTGGCTGCGACAAGGAAGCCTTTGTTGACCGGCGCAGGTATGCCTCGTGAAATCAGGTTTACCTGCGCCGATCGACAAAGGCTTCCTTGTCATCGCGCGCGCCCAGACTGCCCGATCTGCCGACAAACAGCTGATCGGCAGAGCGGGCAGCTATTATTTAAATGAAGCCGCGATTATTTAAATCGCGGCTTCATTTCCCTATGCCGATCTGTCTAATCTACATGCCTCCGTCGACGGAGGCATGTAGTCTAGACGTACCCTCAGTAATGGTGGGAAACTGGCCAGAAGGGGGTGCTCTAACACCAAGAAGACTTGATGCTGCACAGTGGCAGTGGGTGCTTGCACTCCCTGCAGAGGCAGGAGCCACGGGGGAAGCTGAGTGCACTCGCTCCGTTGCACTCTGCTTCTCAATTTTCTGCCACTAAAGGTGTTCTACTTTTAATCACAGGTGACTGGTGCCTGCAGTGGGAGGGAACATGAGGGGGCACCCCATTTAGCAATTAAAATGTTGGCAGGGGCACAAGGAGATGGTGCACTTCCCAAGTACTACCATGAGATACCTATGACTTTAATTAAAATCAATTGGATCAGACACTAGGGCTGCATCTAGACTGGCAAGATTTTGCGCAAAAGCGGTTGCTTTTGCGCAAAATCTTGCCGCCTGTCTACACTGGCTGTGAGTATTTTCGCAAGAACACTGACTTTGTACTGTACAAAATCAGTGCTTCTTGTGCAAATATTCTGATGCTCCCACTCAGGGATAAGCTCTCTTGTGCAAGTATTCTTGCGCAAGAAGGCCAGTGTAGACAGCAAGTTAATTTCTTGCGCAAGAAAGCCCGATGGCTAAAATGGGCATCAGAGCTTTCTTGCGCAAGAAAGCGTCTACACTGGCACGGATGCTTTTGCGCAAAAGCATCCGTGCCAGTGTAAACGCTCTTCTTATAAATACTTTTAACGGAAAAACTTTTCCGTTAAAAATATTTGCGCAAAATCATGCCAGTCTAGACGCAGCCAGTGAGTTACACTCTACAATCCAGTACTTAGGGCATGTCCCTTAGGGGTGAGATACCACTATTCAAATCCCTTTTCATCAGGCAGAGGGGAGAAGTCAATTTTGGGTCTCTGAAAGTGAGTGCTCTAACCCCTGGGCTAAATGCACTGAGGGTAGGCCTTCTTCTCCCTTCCCTGCCATTTTGTGTGGAGTTAAGCAGGTGCCTAACACTATCTTAAAAAACGAATAGTCTAGCAGCACCTTAAAGACCAACAAAACATATAGATGGTATCATTAGCTTTCGCAGACACAGCCCACTTCTTCAGATGAATGGAGTATTAAAGATACTTGCGCAAGAGGGCTTATCCCTGAGCGGGAGCGTCAGAGTATTTGCGCAAGAAGCACTGATTTTGTACATTACAACGTCAGTGTTCTTGCGCAAATACTCATGGCCAGTGTAGACAGGTGGCAAGATTTTGCGCAAAATCTTGCCAATGTAGACACAGCCTATAGGAGGACTTAAGTTAGTTTAACAATGCTGCTCGAGGGTGGATTTTTCATTCCTGACTGATATAGTTAAACTAACCTAATTTTCTACTGCAGACCAGGCTTTAGGCATCTAATTCTCTCTGTGCATTGTGCTCTTCTCTGGGTGCCTAATTGAAGCCTGTGGATTCCAATAGCCACTAGGTCCCCTGGGGTTAGGTCAGGGCTTCCATAGGTCAAGAATTTAAGGACAGTTGGAGTTCAATCACTATGGAACTTCCTCATTCCATCAGATAACCCTTACCTTTTAAAAAGGCACATTTCATCTAGTGATTGTCTTAAACCTATTCTGGAATGTTTCCAAACCCAGGACTGTATATTACCAACAACCGTGTGACACAACAAATATCGAGAAGCACGATTCTGCAAATACATGTTCATGGTCTGTTATAAAATCAACATCTATAGAAATATATATACATTCTGAACTTGCATGGCTTGTCTTTCATCTTCAGTAAATCCTTATGAAGAGACAAACTTCCCAAATCAGTGACTTGGAAGCATAAATACTTACAATGGCCCTTTAAGAAGTAATATACCAGCGGTAATATATACCAGGAGCAAGAGGCAACAAAGACTTTTACAATTACAGAAAAAGAAATAACTCAGGTAATGTTCTATATTAACTGGGAAGTGGAGCACAAGAGCTGATTGAGGAAGCTTTGAAGGAAAACATAGATGGAAATGGTAGAAAAAAAAGGACAAAACAACTGTAGATGTTCTTAGAGTACCAGATCTATCTAATTATGTATCTGTAATGCACTTAGTGCATTTTTGGGTGATGTAAACAATGTTAAAAGCTTTACACAGTTTCAAGGAACATTTAGAAGATTTGTTTACCATAATTCTAAAATTTTCTTCACTCAGGTTTTGAACACTAGAGAGGGCACTGAAGCAAGCAATTTATAAAGGTATGCAAGCAAAAGTATGTTCTAAAAACTAGAATCATTTTCAGAAGCCTTGTTCAGCTGGAAAATATCACTGCCTAATGACTGACTTTAATCTTTGTAGTATCTTTCCAGTTGAATTAAACGCTCTCTACATAAAAATCTAACCCAGTGTATCTGTGAAAAGCACTACTCCTACAATGTGTTCTGGGGAATTACCCATACAAGAGGTAAACAGGCAGAGAGCTACGATTGCAGTGGCTGTGACGGCGAGTCGGGGAGCCCCCAACTCTGCACCCACATCCGCAGGCATATGTGACTCTCAGCTGGCAGGTAAAACAGAAAGTTTACTGGTTCACAGAGATACAGCGTAGCTTAGGACCAGTGTTAGCACAGGAGCCAGGGTAGGCAGCCTTAGTCCTCGGGGGGAGGGGGAAGGGCTCATGGGCCTTGAACCCCCTTTTCTGCTCCCAGTCTGCTCTCCTCATCCTACTCAGCAGAGACTGCATTACCCCCACAGCCACTGCTCACATGCCCCAGGCAGCCCCGCTTCCTCCATCATCCTCCTTCCAGGCCCAAGGTGATATGTTCTGTCACCTGGGCCTCAGGATGTGAGAGGCCGCACATACTTCCCCAGTGAGTCACACCCAGTCTCCCCCTCCTCAGGCAGCTAGTGCTGTGGGGCCTGGGGAAACTGAGGCACACCCACACACAGTGTCACTACAGAGCAGCATAGGATAGTAGGATCACATATAATCCTATAAAACAAATGGTGAATGCAACACCAGAGCGAGCATAGGATTACAAAAGCAGACAGCATCCCCGCTATGTCACAATGGAGTTCCACATATCTACAGGGGTTTGTCTCTAAGTAGCTAAATAGAGGATCAGAATCTTATGGAGTAATGCTAAAACACTTTCTTCTACCCCTTATATCAGGAGTGGGCAAATACCTGCCTGTGGGCCTGATCCGGTCTGCCAGGGTTAGCTCCTGATGGGCCCCCACTGCTATATTTACCTGCATAGCCACAGATACCAGCAATCTGCGATCAACTACTTTTGGCCATGGATCGCCATTTCCAGTCAATGGGAGCTGCAGGGAGTGGTGTTCTGGGCTGCACTGCTTTCTGCTGCTCACATTAGGTGATCCTCAGCCAAGGAGAGCTGTGTTTGCTGGTACCTGTGGCCATGCATGTAAATATAGTGGCGGCAGCCTGCCAGAGGTTAACCCTAGTGAACCATCGTTGTGTTATTGGCCACCCCCGCCCTGTAATTTGCTCGCATATTACACTGATCAGTAGCTTTCTGGAACCATGGTAATCTACTGCACACAGTGTGGGTGCATGTAGCAGATTACTGATTTAACTGAGGCTGAGATGGCCACATGAGTATGTAGCAAGTCCCATACATACTGATCATTTTATCAGTGGCTGTGTCTAGACTGGCCAGTTTTTCCGGAAAATCAGCCGCTTTTCCGGAAAAACTGGCCAGCTGTCTACACTGGCTGCTTGAATTTCTGCAAAAGCACTGAATTTCTACTGTAAGAAATCAGTGCTTTTTGCGGAAATACTATGCTGCTCCCGTTCGGGCAAAACTTTTGCGCAAAAGGGCCAGTGTAGACAGCTGAGATTTGCTTTCCGCAAAAAAGCCCCAATCGCGAAAATGGTGATCGGGGCTTTTTTGCGGAAAAGCTCATCTAGATTGGCCATGGACGCTTTTTCGCAAAAAGTGCTTTTGCGGAAAAGCGTCCATGCCAATCTAGACGCTCTGTTCCGAAAATGCTTTTAACGGAAAACTTTTCCATTAAAAGCATTTCCAGAAAATCATGCCAGTCTAGACACAGCCAGTGAGTGTGCACGTACAACTCCTTGCAAAAATGTGTCACTTTGGAAAACCAGTCTAGAAGATCACAAAGATATTTGTGCATATATAACAAGAAGAGTTGCACAGTACCAAATTCAAAACAGACTGTGCCCCATGCTTTCTGTCATGGCTTGAGGACAATGCTTTTGTCTCTTCCCTATAGGTTCTTAACTTTGTACCAAAGAAAATGCACGTTCGACTAACAAAACCCCTTTTACTACAATATGAAAAAATGCACGTGAAAATTGTACGTTTGACAACGCTTCCAATTAAATATGCAAAGGGTGCGGTCGAGAGCAGGCCTATTGAGGGTTCTGCTCACTCCCTGGGGGCCGTCCTGCTGCCTCACAGCTAAAACTCTCCCTTGCAACCTCCTACCCTCAAGTCCATGGATGGGGAGAGCGATGCTGTGTAATACAGAGTCGCTGTACCCACCCTCACCCTCACATCGCTCGCCTCCTCCCTGGCCCGCCTGCCCCCGCCCCTTCCCGCAGCCGCTAGCGCACCACGTGGCTCCCCTGGACATCCGGGCGAGCGCTGGGCGGAGCCGAAGGCGTGAAGGGGGCGGAGCCCGGTCCA
This sequence comes from Rafetus swinhoei, assembly GCA_019425775.1. Classification (NCBI taxonomy): domain Eukaryota; kingdom Metazoa; phylum Chordata; order Testudines; family Trionychidae; genus Rafetus; species Rafetus swinhoei. Next base: position 152,705,510 of record CM033424.1, read on the forward strand.
GGCCAGCGCGCGAGGCGCAGGAGACGTATTCGCGCGCCGGGGACGTTACCGCCCCTTCTCCCCGCCCCCTCCCCTCCCCCGCGAGGAAGCCGCCGCCCCCGGCCGGCCATGGAGACGCGGCGCTGAGCAGGGCTCCGGAGGCAGCGGCGTGCGGGAGACGCGGCGGCCGGGGAGCAGCGCCGGGGGGCGGCGGAGGGGTCCCGCCAGGCGGGCGGCGCTGCAGCGGGCTGCGAGGCGCGGAGGGCGGCGCGGCTTCCCGTGTAACCGTCTCGCGCTGCGCCCGGAGCGGCCGCGGAAGGGGCGGCTCGGCCAGTCGGAGGCGGGAGCGGCCGCACGCGCCGGGGCTCGGGGGGGGAGTTTCCGCTGCCAGCCGGGAGGCGGCCCCGGCCCCAGCCCCAGCCGCGCCTGAACTTTGCGAGAGGGACGGAGCCTGCCCGCGCCCCGCCGGGCACCGGAGGATTCACCCGGCTGATCGCTCGTCGCCTCGCCCCTGGTGCCCCCCTGCGGCCGGGCGGCGCGGAGCAGCGGCTGCTGCCGCCGCTGTCCCCAGGAGCGGCTCCCGGGGCCGGGGGGCTCGGCGCTCTCCGGCCGGCGGCCGCTACGTCCCTCGGCTGCGGGCCGGGGCCATCGCTTGCGGACGGGGCGCTGAGGTGAGTGAGGCTTTCGGGGTGGGGGTTGTTTCTCTTCTCCCCTCCCCGCGTCCGGGGCCCAGCGGCGGCCGCCGGCTCGGGCGCTCCCCCGCCTTGAGGAAGCGAGTCAGTGAAAAGCAGAAACTGGTTCTTCTTGGCTCCTCTCGTCATCACCGCGGAAGGAGCGGAGCCAGCCGAACCTCTCCGTGGTCCCCCTCGGAGCCCCCGGGGCGAAAAAACCCGCTGCCCCCCGGACTGGGGCTTGCAGGAGAGCTGGTGTGGGAAGGGGGCGGAGTGCTTAGGGAATGGAAGATCTGCTCCTACGGGCACGGAACTTGATCTGGAGCCTGGGGTCAGAAGAGTAACAGCTGCATCCCCCAGCGCTTCCCCTCTGCTACCACTGTCACATTAAGTTTGATCAGTTAATGGCTATTACATAATGTGTGACTAATATTTGAGATTCGTATCCAGCGTGAGGCGGGTTTGTTTTATTTCCTTTTTAATTCATAAAGCTGAAGAGGAGAAAAAACGAAGGTTTTTGTTTTGGCGGTTGCTTTAAAACAAGTTTGTGTGTGTGTGTGTGTGACTCTGCTGCTTGTTTTATTAGCGAGCTCGTATCTTCTTTAAAAGAGAGAATCTTTCTTCTTTCTCAGAAGATTTGCTACGAAATATGGCCATATCTTTTAGGTCACAGTATCTCATTGCTTTCATCAGCATCCAGAGCCTGTTACTGCTACACTTCTGGGGGTGAGAGGCCAACTAAAGGCTGTCTTTCTGTACAGCAGCTGCTTTGGAAGATATTTTGTGTGGTGGTGAAAAAAGTGAGCCATAATTTTCTGTTCTCTGTATAAATTGTGTTGGTGACTGTAAATTTACAGCCGCTAACAGCTGTGCAAGCCAAAACTATGCAACTAGCTAAGTATTTTTATACACTCTATTACTCCCTCACTAGGGATCCTTTGTGAAAACAGTGGCAATCATGCTGTCTGTTGTATTTCTGACACTTAAAGCACCAGATAATCCATTTTTATTTCAAAAGCTTGTTTATAGCGGAGAAAGCATTTCATTTCCCACTGTCAGCTTCATCTTTTTCTGGGGTTGGAGAATTTTATTCTGGTTCTTCATTTAATGCTGGATTGTTATATTTTAGTAAATGCTTTTGATAGGGCTATATAACATTTCAATAAATAATTACCAGTTTTGCTAAGTTGGCTACAAAATCTCTATACAGCTCAGCAGGCAAATCTTTCTAGAACTAGTGGTGTTGGTAAAATTGCATATGCTCGGTTAACAAGAGGTGATGCGAACGCTATCTTTGTAGCTTCTTCAGCACACCAACGGCATCGTTTCTAAGCTGAGACTTCTGAGATCCAGGAGCTAGAGTGCTCTTGGAATTTTATTACAGAGCACTATTTTCAGAATGGTAGATTTCAAAAAGATTTGTTTGAGATGGACAGTAGACTTTAGAGATGAAAATAAGTGTCTCAGAAATTCCACAAGTACTGTGTGACAGGCATTTGGATGGTTTAGTTTTCAGGTGATGCAGTTATGTTTTACATATATGCTTTAAAAAATGTTCCTGTCTTCTCAAATTGAATTTGTTGAAAGATAATGGAACAAATCAGACTAGATAGTTTTAAAAAATGAAGGTGGAGATGAATCTTAGTGATTCATGTGTGCCAAACTGTTGTGTTGGCAGAGCAGGATGCTGCTATCTTGTCAGTGAAGTCTGTTTGTCTTCACTGCCCTTTTCTTTGGCAAGACTAGTATTCAAGAACCCATGTATATGTAAATGTTCATGTTAAATTATTTACCTTAATACACGACTGAAGATTCTTTTCTTGGGAAAATAAGTGTGTATTAATAGAGCTCATCTAATAAATCTTAGGTCACTTTTTAAAATTACACTATAAAAACACTTTAATTTGTCAAATATTTATCAGTTAAATATAAAATTTGAGTGTTTTTATATATTAAATGTGTTGGTGACATCAGTCTGCTGTTATCCAACACTTTTTTTCACCAGCACTACAGTTATCAATTCACAAAACCAATACAGTATAAACATAAACAATGCTGTGTTCTCTAAATTACTTTGTCAATGCACTTCTGCATTGAACTTCAAGATATTGTATAATAACAATATTCAAGATGATTGAATTAGTGATGTATATAATGATACAATTCATTTTCTCTTCCCGATTCCTGGGGCATCTTAATATCTTATTTGTCTTGTTGAGTAGTCTTACATTGAGCAGAGGTATTCCTTGAGCTGTCCAGAACCTTTTCCTGAGCTTATAGTTATTTTAGAATACTGAATTACAAATGCAATCCACAGTATTCTCATATTACTTTGCATTTATTGACACTGAAGTTCATTGGACATCCTGTTTCCTGTTCACCTAACTCAGAGGTCTCCAACCTTTTTAACCACAAGATCACTTTTTCAATTTGAAGTGCAATGTAAGATCTACCTCAAACCCAAATACCCTTGCCCTGCTTTCTTCCTGCCCCTTCTCCGAGGCCCCGCCCTTGCTCCACCCCTTCTCCAAGGCCTCACTCTGTTCACTCCATCCTCCCTCTTTCACCAAGCTGGGGTAGGGATTTGGGATGCAGGCACTGGTCTTGGGCTGAGGGTGGGAGGGGCCCTGGGTTTAGCCCAGGGTAGGGGATTGGGGTCCAGGAGGGGGTTCAGGGTGCAAGCTTTGGAAAGAAGTTTGGGTGCAGGGGCATTCATGTCTGGGGGCAGGAGGTTGGGTGTAAGAGAAGGTTCAGGAAGCAGGCTCTGGCTGGGCACCGTTTAACTGAGATGGCTTCCCGGTGGTGGAGCAGTGGGGTTAAGGCTAGCTTACTCCTGCACTGGCCCTACACCACTCCTGAAAGCAGCTGGCATGTACACAGCTTATACTGGCCATGGTTTCCCATTACTGATCAATGGGAGCTGCAGGAGTGGTGTCTGCCGGCAAGGACAGCATGTGGAGACCCCCTGCTCTCCCTTTCTCAGAGGCTGCAGGGACATGACAACCACTTCTAGGAGCAGCAATTACCATAGAGATAATTACTCCAGCCATGACAAGTTAGGCATTTTAGAACTCACTACTCAAAGAATTAAATTTAAGCATAAGAGAGAAATGCAAATAATGAAATGAACAGACCAGTCAAAAACCAAACATAACACACTTTGCGAGCAGTAAAAGAAGTAACAACAACAACCCACATATGTGTTGGATTGGGAGGAGAGTGAAGTACAGTGTGTGTTTGTGAGAATGGCAGAGGCACACACATTGTGCGAAAGTGACAGATTAGATTTGCTTTGCCAAGCTCCGTCCATTCCCTTCTCGCTGTGGAGGGAGCTTGGCAAAGCAAATGTCTGTCACTTTCAGTGCTTCCCCCCCGCCCCGCCTTTCTCCCTCCCACACCCTGCACAACAAGCAGGAGGCTCCGGGGGGGCAGCTCCAAGACAGGGCAGGAGCAGCAGGACAGTGGATGGAGGGGCAACTGAATTGCCAGCACTTGATAGCTTCCTGGCTAAAACCTGTCAGGATCACTTGTCAGATGATCCGGGTTCTACTGGTAGATCCCAATCTACTGGTTGGTGACTTAACTTCATACAGGTCTCTCTGAATTTCGTGAATTTTTCTGTGAACTTAACTAAATAATTTTGTAGTCTGGAGGCTTTGCTATATCACTCCTTACCCTGTCTTCAGGTTTGTTAAAAATATATTAAATACTGCTCCTAACATATGTATGCCCAGTGCTAACATTTTGTCTATTTCAAATTTGTCTATTGATACTTCTGGGGAAATTTTGCACCACTGCACATGTGTAGAATTCATGTCCCCCCACAGATTTCTTTGCTTCCCCTCAGGAAAATGACTTTCTGACATCGAAGCAAGAGGAAGCTGTAAGAACAATCACATGCCATCCCTGGTAGCACAGATGCATTGATTCGTGCATCCAGTGTAACTGGTAGGGGGTAAATCATAGCAGGTTTAGGGACATCCTGACCAGTGACTCCTAGCTGAGGCAGGAGAGGCCAAGACACCCCTTGCAAGGAATGACTGGGGCTATCTCACACCCACTTCCAGAAACCTTCTTCAGCTGCACGTTTCCTGCCCCAAATGCTCCTCAACTGTAGGGGTGAGTTCGCTATAAGGAGGAGTTGCTCTCCTATCCACCCAGCCTGTGTGCATTTGGACTTCCTATGCCTAGACAGCCCTGCCAAGCCTTAGCTGGTACATCCAGATCCTCCTTAGCCCTCCATGCACAAACCCTACCCCAATGAACCTCAACCCCTGTATTTAAACCACTCCCTCTAAGCTCTGTGCTTTAACACCCACCCTAATAAGCCCCATCACCTGCACCACTCAGTCCCCACAGCCATATTCTCATGCCCCTGACACCCAATTAGCTGCACCCATAATTCCACTGCCCCACCACCCAGACTACTCTGAGACACCCAGATTATTTCGCTGAGACCCAACTATATTCACTGGAAGTTCCTGCAAAGGCTCAATGCCCCTGCACTTCAAACCTTCCTCCCATAAGCCTTTGTTCATCCAGATACCTATATCTCCACACTGAGGTGCTTACACTCATAATGTGTTTCACAGAATCCTCTTGCCTCACACTTGGGTCTTTCCACACTGAGCCCTTCACACTTGGATTCTGCCTGGTTGAGCCTGCCTGTTTTCCTTATACCTGGTACTCCTGGCACAGATGAGCATGGCCTCAGGGTGTTTCTGGGGTATGTCCAGGCCTTGGATGAGTGCAGCCTCACTGCTGAGTCTGTGTCCTTGTGGTGGGGGTGATCTCTCATCTTCATGCAGCCAGTGGCCTGTGCTCCCCAGTGACATAGCGAAGCCTCTGTATTTATTGACAAATAAATCTTGCAGCATTTTAAAACATTTTGTGCAGAATTCTTAATTTATTGGCACAGAATGCCCTTGGGATACTCTTAGCTTCCTATTTTTTTTATCCAGGAATAAAACAAATTATTAGAACAATAATACTTGGGGAAAATCACCTTCTGCAGTACTATCAATTTACTGAACATGATGCTAATTTTCTAAATGTGAGTAAAGCATGCTTTAACTATGTGACTTGTACATCTTAAAGGTATTCCTCCAATACCCCTGAACACTTTATAAAAGGAAAAATCCTTGATCAAATTTGGTCCATTATGTGGAATAAACCATCATAAAATCTAAAGGAGTTGACACATTTTGAGTTAGTATATTAAAGAGCTGGTTAACATTTTCATTGGTTGCTTTTTTGATAATTTAAACATATGGGTTTATGCAACGGAATACAAAGATTTTAAAGGAAATCTTTTCAATATAAATAAAAACCACTGTCTTTGAAAATTGCATAAGTCTTCTTACTATGTATTTTTAAACTCTGTCTGTTTGGCAGTCTGTGTATCCATTTGTTCAAGAACCCCTCCTGAAAGGTAAGAACTAGGACCACCAAATTTGGTATGCAGCTGTTTCTTATCATAACTTAAGACAACATAAGGGTTAAGGATGTTAAGTAGTGTGTATTTCACTAATTGAGTAGTAGATGCATTTTTGCATCAACTATTCGATTAGTAGATAGGGGTGGCGTTGCCTCTTTGAAACGCCGCTACAACGTTTCAAAGCAGCAGCAGCGCTGCACGAAGCCCAGGCTCCCTGCGGCGCTGCCGCTTTGAAGTACCCCCGTCTTCTCTCTCTTCCCCCCCCCCCCTGCTGCCACTAATAGAGGCAGCGGGGGGGGGAGGAACGGACTAATTGCCTATCCTGTCAACTATCTGATATGCATTTGTTTATCAGATAGTCAACTAGTCCTTAACATCCTAAGTAAGGGTTTGGTTGTGCTAGGAAAATAGGATGTGCCTGGAACGGGATGCTTCTTATAATACTGTATATCAAAGAGACAGATTCACCTGGCAGATGAAAGGGGCTGGCTGGGGCACCCCCCTCTTCAGGACTGTCTCAGCCCAGAGCCTCCCACTCCCCAGGGGCCCTTAAGGGTTTTGGGGGGTGGCTGAAGCTCCTCTCTCCTTTCCTCTGATTTGTATGGGAACATTGCTGGCTGTTTCCTTTCATCAAAGACTGAGGGGGAAGTGCACCATTTGATTCGTTCCTCTCTCTGGCTGGGGAATTCAGGAGATAGATGAACCTGGACCTACCCCAGGAGAGGGACATGTACCCCTCTCCCAGCTGTGCCCTCTAACAGGTATTTGTTTATACTTTGAAACCTTGGGCTGTTTAGGTGACCAAGATCAGTTTATACTTGATTTCCTGTCCCTTTAGTTCAGGAGTCGTCAATAGATCGACCACAGACCACATCTGGACCTCCCCTCCCCCACTCTTTTAATTTACTTACCTTTTGTTTGTTTTCCCTCTGAAGTCTGGACCTCATAAGAATGGCCATACTGGGTCAGACCAAAGGTCTGTCTAGCCCAGTATCCTGTCAGCTGACAGTGGCCAATACCAGATGCCCCAGAGGGAGGGAACACAACAGGTAATCATTGTGTGATCCCTCTCCTGTCTTCCATTTCCAGAGAAACAGAGGCTAGGGACACCATTCCTACACCTCCTGGCTAATAGTCATTGGTGGACCTAACCTCCATGAATCTATCTAGCTCTTTTTTAAACCCTGTTAGGGTACATCTCCATAGCAACATTTCAAAATAACTGGCGTTACTTTGAAATAACTTAGTCCATGTCTACACAACAGGCAATTATTTTGAAATAATGTTGAAATACTGTCAAGATGGAGAACTTCTTACTCTGACTTCTGTAACCCTCGTTGTATGAGGAGTAAGGGAAGTCAGAGGAAGAGTGTGTGATTTCGAAATAAGTCCTGTGTAGATGCTCCCAATTTCTAAATAAGCTATTTTGAAATAAGCTACACAATTGACTAAGTTCAATTTGTGTAGCTTATTTCAAGTTAAGCCCTGCTGTGTATACACCCTTAAAGTCCTAGTTTTCACAACATTTTCTGGCAAGGAGTTCCACAGGTTGTGCTGAGTGAAGAAAAACTTCCTTTTGTTTGTTTGAAACCTGCTACCTATTAATTACATGTGGTGACCCCCTAGTTATTATTGTGGGAATAAGTAAATAACTTTTCCTTATTCACTTTTTTCACACCAGTCATGATTTTATAGACTTATTGACTATACTTTGACCAAGAAACTTGGACCTGTACTAAATATAGACTGACCTTGAAGGATCTGGGGACCTGTGTATCTGCTTCAGTGTTCCTTGAGGTTGATTTTAAAATATGCTGTAAATGTAAAAGCAGTTTAAATATGTTTCATGTTCATACACTAACTCTCCCAGTTTGTGGCAGTACGATCACATTTTCCAGTTTTTATATATTTTTTTCTCTTCTGCAGCTATGGGAGAACACAGTGGAAGCTCACTGTAAAGGGGGAATGGTGAGGCAGATAATACAAAAATATTTACAAAATAGCCAACTTTAAAAGTTCAATTACATTAATATTGGGGTTAACTAAAACTTTTATTCTTGATGCCGTATATTAGCAAAAGAGTTGTAAGCAAGACACAAGAAGTAATTCTGCTCTACTCTGCCTTGATAAGGCATCAACTGTATAGTGTCCATTTCTGGATGCCAAATTTCAGGAAAGATGTGGACATATTGGAGAAAGTCCAGAGAAGAGTGCCCCCCAACAAAAAAACCCAACCAACCCCCTCCCCCCAAAAAAAACAAAATAAAAAATTATTTGAGGTCTTGAAATCATGACCTGTGAGGGAAGATTTAAAAAAAAAATTTCTTCTGGAGAAGTGGACTGAGGGGACAGAAGTACATAAAATATTGTTACAAGGAAGAGAGAGAAATTGTTCTTAATTTCTCAAGATAAGACAAGAAACAATGGGTTTAAATTGCAGGAAGAAGGGGTTAGGTTGGATATTAGTAAAGCTTAACTATCAGGGTAGTTAAGCATTGGAACAAATTGCCTAGGCAGATTGCAGAATCTCACTTATTTAAGAGCAAGTTAGATAAACACCTGTCAGGAATGGTCTGGCTGTTACATAGTCCTGCTTTGTCCTGTAGAGGTCCCTTCCAGTCCTCCACTTCTATGATTCTATGCAAACCTAAATAGCCTATATTTAACTATCTTAGGCCAACTCACTCTGTGGGACATTCTGGTGAAATTGCAGTCAGAGGAGGTACTGGAGTTGTATGTCTTTGTAACTCACTTCCTACCTTGGTCTGTTTTTAGCTAATGTTGAACTGTCAGGGTGTGGTGAGAGGCTAATCTCTCTTCCCTTGTCCATAATTAGGTGGGTAGCAGTGGTATAGGACTCTTGAAAGGGGATGTTAAATAAAACGTTTGTTTTACCAGGTATTTGGTTTGGAGAAACTCATAGGCCCTTTTTTTGCAAGATTCTTAATAGAGCCTTGGATAGAGAGATCCGTATATGCTCATTAGGGTTAAAAAAATCTTGAAAAAGTTTGTGTAAGTTGATGTTCCTTTAAAGTAGGGCATGGGGAACCTTTTATGTGTTGGGGCTCTGATCCACAGAAAACTCAGAGGCCATGCACAAGTGAGAAGTGAGATGGGAGGGGAGATGTGGACCCTAACAGATGTGGCCCCCAACTGAGAAGCAGAAAAAAGACAGTCGCCTCACTGTTCCCCTCAAGGTCTAGCCCCACAGTGCAGGGGTGGGAGGGAGGGAAGTGCTAAGGCTCAGGTCTTACTCCTGGGACTAGATTAGCATTGTTAGCCTGGGACTAGGCTCTGGATGGGCCAAAAATGAGGGGTTCAGTATGTGGGAGGGTACCAGGGAGCAAGCTCAGTGTAAGGGTACAGGGTCTAGGATTGGCTGTGGGTGATGGGTCTGGGCCAGGAGGTAGGGGGCAGGTGTGGGTTCTGGGTGAGAGGTGGGGTGCAAGAGCAGGCTGGGACAGTGATTGGGGCACCTAACTGGCGCAGTTCCCAAGGAGGCACAGGTGGCTCTGCAACTCTGTGTGATGCAGGGAAGCATTGCCTGCAGGCACCATCCCATCCCTCACTGCTCTGATTGGCTGAGATTCCTGGCCAATGGCAGCAGTGGGGAAGGGGGGGTGTCAGTGCTTGCAGGAAATGCATTCCTGAAGCAAGCAGAGCTGATGACTTCTCTCTGTCAGGGAGAGCCCAGGGATAGATGCAGCCTGTGGCTTGCCTTGATCTGGTCCGTGAAGCTCGTGGCTCCTCGCTGCAATGGGGGAGCTGATGCTTGTGCTCCACTGACTCACCTCACAGAATGTAGGTTTCCCACCCCTGCTTTAAAGGAGTGTCGTTCAGCTCCAGAAATTTCTTTTGCAACTGGAAGAGTAAATTAATCAGTATGTGAGTGGTAGAGGAAGATTCAGTAAACAGAGAAACTATTAATGGGTCTCAGGCAACAATTTAAAACACTTGTGCCAGGAAGGAAATCAAGTACTATTTTTAATTCATACTATTTCATGTATCTCAGGAGCTTCAGTGCATGAGTTTGACATTTGTTACAGTACCTTGGCATAATTTAGTTAAGACCGCATTAACTGGAAAAAACCACACCTGTAGACTGACACATGAATTCACTAGACAGGCTGATATTTTAAACATTGGTTTGAAAATATTGGACAGGCTAATGCTTTAGTGATTAGTATTTATCTCATTAGAGGATCAGTAAGTTTTGAAATAACTTGATCTTCACATTTTCCCTGCACTTGTGAAATTTCCATTTGGTGGATGCTATGGGTGAAGATTTTGGCTATGATGCGGTTCTTAGTGAGCAGTACTAGTAGAATAGTCTTTGACGCTGCTGGTCTTGTTGAGCTTTCCTTAGCACTGAGAGCAGGATCAGCAGCAACTGCAGCTGCTGGGGGCACTTTTTGTAAGGGTGGAAAAATAAGTGTTTTCAGTCTTTCATCAATATACCATATTAGTATCAACAGAACATTTTGTAGTTTTGCTTGCTTTAAGAAGTATTAAAAAACAAAGAAAGACCGTTCTACTCTTGGTTTAGCTGAACAGGAATTGATATATTATTTATTTATTGCAGCTCTAATGTAGATGAGGATCCAGCTGGCAGACCTTGTTTATCTTACAGATTTAAACTTGCTTTTTACGTTGTAAACAGATTTTTAACAGATTCAGTTGAGTAGTAAAAATGTAGGAAGCTTTTGTAAGGTTGGTTCAATTGCACAGGTGATAGAATCACTTTACTTTTTTTGTAAAATTTCCCAGTGGAGACTGAGTGCCCACAGTTCTTACAAAATAGCAATTCCCTATAAGGAGCATCAGAGTGAAACTTACTGGATTACGTCCATATCACTATTGCTCAGTTCTTGGGGTCATAACTTCTCATGTGAAAGAATTTCTGGCATGTGATAGGTGAAATCATGAGACAAATCAGTTTGTCATATATCAAAAGTGTGGAACGATGGTAATTGAGATTGCGGAAATTTAATACAGCTGTGACTCAGGTCTGTTACCTGTCAGGTCACTTGTTTAGCTTGTATCATACATCACAGTAGAATTCAGATCTTGCAGGTGCTACCTGCAGAAAGGTACTGGACTCTGACTTTTTTTTGCTATCAAATTATTTGGCCCTCAACACTGAAGTTTATGAATGTTTCACATTCAGCACCCCTGTGAGATACAGCTATATTATAATCCTCATTTTACAAAAGGGAAAACATAATTTGAGCACCCTGTGGAGAAAATACAAAGTCTGTTGTAGAGCTTTGAAACTGAACCCGGTTACTGAGTGTTTCGGTTTAACAAGATGACCATCCTTTTTGATCACTGTCTCCTCTTCATGAAGTTCAAATTTGTTGTCATCTAAGACATTACATAAATCTGTCCTTTACTTTTGAATCTATTCTCCCATTGGGTTGATTTCTTTCAATCCATTTTGCTGGTGATACTACCTGTAGGGGGCTGTCTCTTTGTTTGCTTCTCCCACTATGGTGTTCAAGCTTCTCAGTTGTCCTTTAGGCTGTCAGAAATGATTTCTGAAAAGGAGTGTGAAAATACTATTTTCCCTTTTAAAAAAAAAAAAAAAAAAACCAAAAAAACACCACCACCCTATTGAGGTAGTTTTTTTCCGTTTCATGAACTGTCATGGGTACATTTATATAAATGACATGTTTGAAAGTTTTTGTACTGGACATACAGTTTTCTTGAACATAATCCGAAACTGATAGAACAAGATTCTTGTCACTTCAGTTAGAAAATAAGGAAGTTTTAACTCTTAGTTCAACAAGGAATCAGTGGAATCATTGATGAATGGGAACCAGAGTAGTAAAGTTAGTGGGTGGAATCATCGGTCGGTTGTAGCTGAGGAGGGGCCTTCTGCAGCTATGAATTGTTTGTGATGGAGGAGGGAAAAGAGGTTGGGTACAAAAACTTTACTGCCAGGTAGCTGGTCAAGCATGAGAAATGAACTGTAATGGCCAAGAGGAAAATTGATTTGTAGTATTACTATCATGGAGGCATCTGGTAGCACTTTCATGATAAGATTTCATTCTAAAAAGCTATAAAATGGCATACACATTCTCTCTTCCCCTCCTACCCCCCCCAATGTAGGTGACCAAATGTAACATTTTGCACATGGTTAGGTTTTTTTTGGCCTTGAATTTTCTGTGGTGATGCATGTTTTTCATCCAGGTTTTAATAGGGAATATTTGAATTTGGGTTTTGATTGAAATTTTTCTTCAGCAATTTGGTCCCTTAGAACAGGGATTCTCAAACTTTTTTCTGGTAATCCTTTTCAGGCTTTGATGTAGGGATGTTAAATTTAGTTTAATCAACTAATTGTCTAGTTGATAGATTTTTCCATCATCTAGTTGATTAGTCAATAAGCGAGAGAGCCACAGTGGGGTTAGCTCCCTGCCCAGGAGCTAACCCTGCTGTGGCTCTGTCTTTCAAATGTATTAAGAGCTTATCGGCTATTAATACATTTAAAAGTCTGGTGCGCAGTGGTGGGGGACCTAGCATGAGCCAAGAATCAGTTGAGAAATTAGCCTACCTAGTAGGCTTTTAATACATTTAAAAGATTAAAGCTCAGCAATGTGGGTGCCCAGTGTCAGCTGTCCTGACTGATGCTGCTTCTTCTCTCCCTCCCTCCCCTGCTTTTTGCTTCTGATTTTTAAATGTATTAAGAGCTGGTAGGTTCTTAATACTCTTAAAAAGCAGAGGCGCAGCTTCTGGGACTCAGCTGATTCCCAGCTCATACCCGGTCCCCACTACCCCCATGCCCCCCCAGAGATGGTGCTGGGGGGAACTGGCTTTTAAGCTGGCTCCCCCTAGTACCAGCTCCTGCTCCCCATCCCTTCCTGCCTTTGATAGAGGCAGCAAAGGGGGCGGGAGGGCAAGTGACTTGTTGAGGGACTGGTCGACTATCTGATAAGCTTTTGCTTATTGGTTAGTCATCAAGTCCCTTGCATCCCTACTTTGATGCTCTCCAGCCCAAAAAAAGATAATAAATTATTATACATACTGACAGGAGCATTAAATGAAGCATGTAATCATATATGGTGTGTAAGGTGTGGTACTGCTACTTTTCTGCACCAGAATGGTGGCAGCTTGCTGTCCGTCATGCATGGCTGCTGGAGAACAGTGACTAATATACCTTCCTCAGCCCTGAGCGCTGAACAATATTTTTCTGATCTTGCAACTTTCTACAATAGACCTGTGATCACCTTTTGGGTTGGGACCCCCAGTTTGAGAAGTGCTGCCTTAGAGTATGTGCTAACTACCAGAGTCTGTTAGACGTTTTGGGGCAGTCACCCTGCACCCCCCACTCCTTGCTTTGGTGGAGATGCAGAGTTTGGGTGGCATGGGGGCCATCTCTGTTCCACTGGTTCCCACTGCTGCTCAAGAGAGTAGGGATCAGGGGCTTTGAGGAAGGCATGGAGTGGGGGCAGGGCAGGGCAGAGGCTTGGGGCTGGGGAGGAGGTTGTCCTGGGCCCTACACTGCCTTAGGAATGGCCTTGCTAACTGGCTAAACAGACTGTTCCACTTGGTATTTAGCTGTGATGCTTGGAGTATCTTTCTCAGAGCTCTGTGTTGCTTAAAAACTTCTCTCACTAATCGAAGTTGGTCCAATAAAAGAGATTAGTAATACTTGTGAAGATAAACTGTGGATGAGAGAGAGAGGTGACTCAAGTAGTTATAATGCAATTAGTAATAGATGTTTTTAATACTTGAATTTAATGGCTAAAAATGACATTTCCGTAATCACTAAAAAATTATGCATTGGATATAGTAGTGTGGTAAGAATCGAATGCACTTAACTTCTCAGGAGCTAGTCCTTCTGTTAGATTTTATCCTACTATAGATGGTTTTGTGCACAGCTGCTGGAAGGTGAAATTTTCTCCATCAGCAATTTCTAGTCCGCCCTTGATAATTCCACCCCTTTCTTCACATACATTGCTGCCAACCAAATCAGCATAAAATAAAAAAATACACTGATTTGGTTAGGAAGCAGTCAGTATTGTTCTGCACACAAGACACGTGATATAAATCCACAAAAGCAAGGAAAGTAAAAGTTGCTGGACAACATGCACTGTGTATTCCTTCACTGATGGGCGCACACTTTCACAACTGTCATACGTCATAGACTGCTCCCCAGTCCTTACTGTGTCACCTGAGGGTGCTAGTTTTTGAACACCTGTATATTTGTCCTCTTCCCCCCCCCCAGCCTATGGATATGAATGACTAGTTGACTATACAACAAGCAAATGCTTATTGGATAGTCAACAGGCTAGTTGACTAGTTGCTTCCCCCTCCCTTGCTGCCTCTATTAGAAAGATGCAGGGAGGGGGCGCTTCAAAGCGGCAGTGCCACATGGAGCCTGTGGTCCCAACTGGCCTGGGCTGCACATAGCATTTCAAAGTGGCAGCACTGTGTGGAGCCTGGGGTCATCTGGGGACTCCCCTGATAACCCCAGTCTTCATGCGGCGATGATGCTTTGAAACACGGCAGGGGGCACGGGGCAGACTGCTTGAGTTCCCCACTGGCCCCATGCTCCCTGCAGCACTTTCACCTTTGAAGTGTAGCAACAGCCCTGGGGTTCTGGCTCGTGTCGGGTGCGGGAGCTCAACCCTCCCCGGCCCCCCCCCCATACAGGGTTTGCTGCCACTCCACACTGCTACCTCTGTATCAGAGGCAGCAGTACGGGGCGACAGGCAGCCAGTCCGTGAGCAGAGCTGGTTTTACATGAAGAAAAGTGGCCTTTTAATTGAGGAAAATTGTAACTAGGGATGTTAAGTAGTGATTAATTTGCGAGTTGAGTAGTCCATCGACTAGTTGTTAGGGAAAGGCAGTTACAGTGCTCACTTCCAGGTCTCAGCACAACTTCTCCCCTCTGCTCTACACTCTTAAAGGGACAGAGAGGAGCTGGCATGTAAAGATGCTGGCTCAATCTCTGGTCCCCTGTCGGGTCTCAGGACAACCCCTCTGCTGCCTCTCTGCAATCTGAAAGGAACAGAGTAGCAGCAGCTGGTTCCAAGAGTGGGGTGTCTCCGCACAAGTTTCCCCCACTGCTCCACTGCCATGCTGCATTTTTAAAGGGACAGAGCAGCGGCAGCTGCTTAAGTTGCTGCTGCTCTGTCCCTTCAAAAATGCAGCGTGGGGATGGGGGTGGGGTTTGTGCTGAGACACACCCATGGGACCAGCTGCTGCTGGCCTGTCCCTTTCAGAATGCAGAGTGGCAGCCGGGGTTGGGGGGTTGTCCTGAGACCCAGCGGAGGACCAGAGATTGAGCCAGCATCTTTGCGCATTGGATCCACTGTCCCTTTAAGAGCAAAGAGCTCTGTGTGTGTGTGTGAGAGAGAGAGAGAGATTGATTGATTGATAGTGCTACCCAATAAGCAGGGCTCGCCAAGCGGCGGCGAGCCCTGCTCGCCAGCCGCCCGGAATCACAGACCGCGCTGCGTGGCCGCTCTGGGCTAAAATCTACTCACCCGTGGCGAGTTGATTGCCCTAATTGTCGAGCCCTGCCAATAAGTTCCTGCGTGGTTGACTACTTGATTACTCGTTCACATCCCTAATTATAACTCTATTATTAAGCTACCAATTCCTACCTTCTTACCTCTGAAATTCCTCCTGGAGATTTGCTATTTTGTGATGCCTCCAGCCAACTTACTAGATTAGGTTGTCTTATTTTCATTAAATAAGTTTAGTGTTCTGTAGTTCTGGCCTTCCCTGAGTTTCTGTGCGATCCTATTGATTGCTTTTCCATCGTTATCCTTAGCACCGCTTTATTTAGCGCACTCTCATTGAATTGTTTGAAATTAGTCTGACAGGTCCTCTGGGTAAGGATCGTGTCTTCTCTGTTGGGGAAAAATACTTTGTATGATGTTGGGTGCTATTTAAACCATTTTTTTTAAGCTTCCAGTTTTGAGCATCTCTGGTTTTGATGGGTAACTTATTTACAATATATTTTGGTTGATAGTTTTTGGTCACCTCTTATCTTAAAGATGTAAATACTTTAAGCAACACTATCTTGGTTTCCTAATGGGAAGTATCAGGAGTCTCCTCATGCTGAAGAAGAGTAGCCTAATGTGTACAAATTCTCATTTTATTTGTTGTCATTACTTATCTACTATATCTTTGAGAGAGTTTGTTCTGCCTGTGTGTTTGTCTATTCCCAAACCGGGGGCACATGCACTAGGGATGTAAGCGACTAATCAACTGGTCAGCTATCCGATAAGCAAAAGCTTATCAGATAGTCTACACACTAGTTAACTAGTTGCTTCCCCCCTCCCCTTACTGCCTCTATCAGAAAGAGGCAACAAGGGGGGGCTGGAAGAGGAGAGGGTGCTGGGGGGGGGAACCAGCTTAAAAGCCGGTTCACTCCAGCTCTGTGGGAGGAGGCAGGGGCTCAGCAGTGGTGTTCCACCTTTGAAATGTACAAGAGTCCCCACTGGGGCTCTTGTGAATTTCAAAGCATAAGCACCATATGGAGCCTGGGCCAACGAGTCTCCCACTGGTCCCAGGCTCCATGCTGAGTTTCAGTCTTTGAAATGCACAAGAGCCCCTGCTGGGGCTCTTGTACATTTTAAAGGTGGAACATCATGTGACATTTTCACCTTTGAAATACAGTAACAGCTGGGTGGGCTCTTGCTACATTTCAAAGTGGAAGTGCTCTTATTGACTAATTCAGTAGTCGATGGACATTCCATCAACTATTTGATTGATTTATTAATCTAATTTTAACATCCCTAACATGCACCCCTCACACGGTTGTGCCTGCTGTAGTGAGAGAGGGATGGTGTTGTCCTCTCTCTTGGGGACAGCTTGCATATAGAATCCCCAGCCTCATTCCAGAGTAATTTATTCCAGTTAAGGACCCAAGCAAAGCTGGGTGAATCTTCTAGTTGTTTAGATGGCATTACTAGCTCTCTATAATAATATAAAGTTCAGGTTGCTCTACATCTCGTAAGACCCTGTGCTCAGTTGCTTATAACTTTACCAAAATTTAGTCATTTGGGTTAAAATGTTTGGAACACTTGAGCAAAAAAAGTTTTATTTCTGAGAAGGAAATCAGGGAAAGTGTGCCCATGTTTTTGGAAAATATACAGTCTTTTAAGAAACTTTTTTAGTTGAGAAATTCTAGTGCCTCTATGATTTGGAGCAAGGTCTTGAAATTTGTCTGGGGGATTGGTTTTATCAGATTCACCCCTCGTACTATGGAGGATGTGAAGGAAGCATCATCTCAGCGAGACTCTCCTTACAGTTGTTGCTCCCAGCTGTGGCACCAAGCACACTTTCCTGGTTACTCATTATTCTTGCTATTGGCTTCCACACAATATGCATGAGCCCAGAGCAGGGATGGGTAAAAGGGCCTCCACAGGCCAATGAGGGCCTGGGGCCAGGTGGAAGTGCACGAAGTTTCCTCCACCATGCCAGAAGCATGCAGCTCCTGGCAGGGTCGGGGGAGGCTTCACATGCTTTCCTCCTCCAAGCCCTGATTGGCTTGGGGGTGGGAGGAGCGTGCAAAGCTTCCTCTGCCCTGCCCTGCCCTGCCCTGCCCTGCCCTGCAAGGAGTGCGTGGTGCTTAGAAGCATCATGCTATCCTGCCAGGGTGGGAGGAGGCTTTGTGCACTCCTCCGCCCCCAGGCCCTGATTGCCTGGGGACAGAAGGGAGAGCACTAAGTCTCCTCCCACTGCCAGGGGCATGGGTGCCTAGGGGGAGCCTCTGGTGGGGAGCAAAGGCACTTTCCCACCCGCAGACCAACCATGGTCTGTGCGTGGGGAAGCAGGGAAGTATCCTGGCCCTCCTCCCTGTGCTTGAGGGCTCCCCCCCCCTTTTCGGAGCAGCCCAAGGCCACTTCAAACATTTCTGACGGGGCCCTTGGCAAAAAATTATTGCCCACCCCTTGTCCAGAGAGTCAAGGAGACTGTTGTCTGTGTGACTTGTATCATTTGTTGCAGAAGTTGGAAAGTATATGAATGAGGCAGGGTATGGTGCCCTGAAGGATTGGATTCTGTCCCTGCCTCTGCATATTCTTTGATGCTGGACAAATCGGTTACAATTTTCACAAGTGGTCACTAATTTCATATTCCTTGTGTTCTGATTATTCAACTTGAAAAGCTAGGGTTCTTTTTTGCACTAGTGTTGGGCACTCTGAAGAAGGCAGGAGGGATGCAATAGTGTAGCCAGTTAAACGATTAACTGATAAGTGGATGCTTATCTGTTAATGCTACCGGCAAAACTCTCTCCCTCCCCACAGTTCTGCATTAGAGGAACTTGGGAGTGGGCACACAGTCAGACTCTCTCAGTCCTGGCTCACGCCAGGTCCTGACAGCTACCCTTATTGCAACTCTATTGAAAGGATTTTGAGAGCTGGTAGACAGGCACATTGGCTCAGTCTCAGCTCGCACTGGGTCCCAACAGCTACCTCCACTGTGACTCTGCATTTACAATTTAAAATGCAGAGCCACAGCAGGGGTGGTTGCCAGGACCCAGTGCGAGCTGGGACTGAGCCAGCCTGCCTGCGTGCCGGCTCCCAAGCTCCTTTAAATGCAGAGCCAATTACCAGTTAATCGTGTAACCAACAATTTTTGTTGGCTACACGACACTTCCTAACATCCCTAGAAGGCAGTGGATGAAATCATATATATAGTAGCCCAATGTCTGTGCATCTGTAACGCTGTAGCGTTATAGTCTTGCCTCTGGGGGGCGCTGTTGCCTTCTGCCATGGCACTTGGCTGGGGGGCGCTGTTGCCTCCTGCCCTGGTGCTCGGCTGACTGCCGCGCTGCTCGGCCGGGCCGCCGCTGGGAGTAAGCAGCCGTTTGGGGTCCGTGCCGCTCCCCATGCAGCACGGCTCGGTTGGGGGGCACTGTTGCATGGGGAGCGGCGCGAACCCCAAACGGCCGCTTGTGCTGCTCGCTCCCGCGCGGTGGCCTGGCCGAGCGGTGCAGCACTCAGCCGAGCGCCACGGCGGGAAGGGAAGGGAGGCAGGGCCTGGAGCCACCGGCACGCCCCCGCCCCCTTTCACCTCCCTCCGTGGCGCTCGGCTCACTTCTGCGCCACTCGGCCGGGCTGCCGCAGGGGAGGCCCGGCCGAGGGGCGTGGAAGTCAGCCGAGTGCCACGGTGGGAGGAAAAGGGGGGGCGGGGTGGTGATGTGCGCTGTGATGGCGGTTCCAGGCCCCGCCCCCTGGCTGTGAACAGACCCTGGCCAGGGGGAGGACGGGGGGGGAGGGGGAGGGTGCAGGATCAGTACTGGGGTGAAGGGAAACGGTGCAGGGGGGCAGCTGGAGCTCATAGGCAGCCGCTCAGCCGGGCTGCCGCACGGGAGCAAGTGGCACAAACAGCCGTTTGGGCTCTGCGCTCCCCATGCAGGAGGAGGAAAAGAGAAAGAGAGAGTGAGGGGCAGGACGAGGAGAAGAGAGAATGAGGGGGAGGATAAGAGAAAGAGAGAGATGGAGAGAGAGAGGCAGGAGGCGGAGGAGAGCTGAGAGAGGGGGAGAGGGGAAGGCAGTAGGAGGAGGGGAAGAGAGAGACCGGAGGATCAGGAGAGAAGACGGAGATAGAAAGGGGATAGGACGTGGAGGAGAGACCTGAAAATCCTGTCTCATGACGGGCTAATTGGTTAGTATTTTAAGAAGTGGCTGAATTTGGATCTTATTACAAACAGATCCCAGAAAGACTCTGTGCACTATTGCTACAAATTATGTGATGACAGAAAAGCTGAGTAACAAGGAGTTTCTCGTGGAAATAGCTGTGAAGTAAAATCAAACTAGGGATGTGAAAGGTGAACTGGTTAACTGATTCCGGTTAACCAGTGGGGCAAGAGGCTGCTTTGGCTCCACTGGGCCTGCCATGGATTGAGGCTACTCCAGGCATCCCTGTAATTTCAAAGCAAACAATATTTATCAGCAGTTCCTTCACCTGCTTTGGGCTTGCCGATGGTTGACTGACAAGATTGGCTGGACTGTAGTAGAATCAAAAACATCCTGGGACACTGTGTAGCTGGATCCCCTGGTTCTTCAAGTGCTTGCTCATGTTGAGTCCAAGCAAGTTTGTGCATGCTACATGCACAGTTGTTGGAAGGATGACACCTAGCTCCTTGTAAAAGTGTTGTATTTGCGTCTCCACACTAGATCTGCTGTTGGCTTTCCTTGCCTTCTGGTATTCCTGCTGTAACTCTGTGGGCACTTGTGGCACTGCTGCTGGTTCTTTTTGTGGATTTTCCCGTGCATGCCCTTAGTAATCTGCTCATAGATGTCCATGTTTCTGTGGCTGGATCAGATCTTGTGCCTGCCCAGACTCTTCTCCCCATATCTGCGAGATCCAGCATGTCCCATCTACTCCTGTTGGGCATGCATCTGCAGCATGGGAGCTGGTATAGCCAGCTGAGCAATTGCACATCACACTGTAGAATTGCTAAACCATCCAATCAGGAAAAAGTATTTCCAAAATCTGTGGGGCTTTAAAGGGGATGGCAGTAGAGTTCTCAATGGTGACCAGAATGGTCAGGATGGTGCATTGTTGAATAGCAGCCTCCAAGAGCTAACAGTTAATGTAATCACTGCATTTGTTACAGTTAGACAATCTTTCTATTAAATGGCTATCATTCTTGTCTGTCTGTCATGGGATTTTCAACTTTCACACACACATGCATATATATATATACAGACATATGGGTGTGCATATGGGTGTGCAATACATATTTGTATTGCAAGGGTTGGAAGGACTTTGCAGAGTTCTGGAGTGGTTTAGGGGATAGGCCATTTGCTTGGGGAGCACAGGGTGGTGGGTTTAAGTCTAGCCACCCCGGGAGCAGCTGGAGGCTTGAACATCTTGCTCTTCGGTGATCTCCTTCAACTTCCACCAGTATCAGGAAGTCCTGTTTATAAGCAACCTGTTTCAATGATACCCGCTGTGCATCTCTGGTGCCTCTTTAGCTTTTGTGAATTGACTGAAAATATGTGACAGCGAGGGATACAACATTTATCGAAATTTTAAATAATCTTCAAGAAGAAAAACTCACACAGGAATGACTAAATATTTTACTGCGTAAATGTGAGGAAGCCAACAACAAGGGGACTTTTCACTCGGAAAAGCTTTGAGAATCATGCCATTTTTGTAAAATGGTAGATGACCACAATAATCAAGTTTTGTCCAGGTTAGACAATGTGAACCTCTAAATGTTCACAATCAAGGTGCAAGATACCCTCACTGAGCAGAGAAGAAGAGTGCCTAACCTTTATCAAGCTATCCCAACAAAGATCAATCGAATGGCAGACATTCCAAAGAGAATTGGAATACGCCTGGATGCTTAAAGTTATGCTTCCGGTACGATGTTGACCAAGTGAAAGGCTTGGTCAACGTCAAAATTGGCACCATCAGCAATATAATATGGCCCTACTTCTGCTGCACCCGAATTCACAAAACCGATATCCCTAAAGTTGAAATTGAATTCAAAGGCAGTGTCGGAAAGCACATCACCAAGCCAATCACATGTCAATTTCAAGCGAAGCGAATTTTGGATATGGCTTGGTGGAGCGGTGAATGCTTCCAATCATTCACACTTATGCTGTCACCATCCACAAACTACATGGAACCACAGTGGATAGAGCAGTTGTGAACCTTGGCTTTCAATACTTTGCGCCAACTCAACCATTTGTGGCGCTCAGTTGAATACGTTCTTTAGAAGGCATAGATATCGACAAAATCGATCCAAACAAATGAATGGGCAACACTGTTTGTCATAAAGATGCCTTAGAAGAATTAGTGTCTTCAAAGCCTTCCTCCTTTTCACCAACAAAACAATTGGTTGATCACCTTAATTACTTTATCGTTGCCTTACACACAACTGTTTTTCATTTACATCAAATATAAATACCTTGTGCAAAAAAAAAAAGTTGTAAAAAAGTCTAGGTCAAAATATATAAGCATATCAAAATGAACCCTTGGAGTTTTACTTGAAACACACCAGATTTAAGACCAAAAAGACAAAAATAATAAAAAAAACTTTTTAAAAAGACAATCGTTCTAAAAGCACACCAAAAGACTAAAAATAATAAAAAAGTGCACCAAAATGTCAAATATAAAGTTTTAAGCTAGCAATGTAGGAGAAAGATTGGTTGGCTAAGTACGATTCAAGGTTGCTAACTGTTAGCCAACCAATCTTTCTCCTACATTGCTAGCTTAAAACTTTATATTTGACATTTTGGTGCACTTTTTTATTATTTTTAGTCTTTTGGTGTGCTTTTAGAACGATTGTCTTTTTAAAACTTTAATTAATTAAATTTTTTTTTTTCCTTCATCAGCTTAAGTACATTGACCTGGACATTCTGCCACTCATTTAGCTTAGTGGGGTTATGTCATTAGGAGTGAAATGTAAGTGTAGATACAGCCACAGTTAACGTAAGTTGCCTTGTATCAAGCTAACTGTGCAGTGTAGACCAGGCATCAGTATGTATGTGGCTAAAGAGCTACCGCTAGAATACCTAGACCCTTATTGGCTGAATGATGTCCAGCTGAGTTTTATTTAAACATGTATTTAAAGAACTTAAACAGGTACAAAGTTTCAGAAATTGTCACCTGACCGTGAGTTCTGTGAATATTTGTGGCTTTTCAATCACATTTTCTTCTATAAATGATTTCTCTTGGTTCTAGCTGTGTGAAAGATCCACACAGGCAAAAGGGGAAATTTGTATCCTCAGATTTACAGTTTCCTCTGAGTAATCAAGTGAATAAACAAAACAACATTTTTTATATTTCAGTTAGTGTCCACAGGGTATTTGTAGATAAGACATTTTTGAGACAAATGGGATTTTAAGGTGGTTGGTATCCTTTAAAGTTATCCACTATAAATTTTAGCTTTTTACATTTTTTACAAAAATCGTGTATGCCCTCATTCTTGAATTGCTTTCATGCCTAATAAATAGTAGGGATGTTAGTGGCTAGCCAGCTAACCATTTAACCGATAAATGATTGCTTATCTATTAATGGTCCTGGTAACCGACATCTTTCGTCCCTCCCATGTGCTCTGTATTTTAAACTCTGCCTGGACAGGCTGGCTCAGTCTCAACCCACCGTCTGAGTTTTAAATGAAGAGCATGCAGGAGTGCAGAGTGGTAGCCAGGAGCCGGGTCTGCGTGAGGAGCCGATTTTTGGACCGACTCAATCTGATGCCCTGCGTGGGAGTGGAGCCCCAAGTGCACTGGCTGCCGGCCCTGGCCTTGAGGGGAGCATTTTAGTAACCATGTAACTGAAAAATTGTTGTGGCTACAATGATTACTAAAACAATATTTAACATCCCTAATAAACAGTACTACTACCTTTAGAAGGAGCAAAAAATGCCCTTTTTATTGGGAACTTAATTTTTAAGACTGATCAGCCAGACTTTGATCATCTAGCAGCTCTGTAGGTCATGGCAAGCTCAAGCTTCATGATTTCAGAGAAGTACTATTAAAAGTTCTGTGATCTCGGAGGTCTTTGTAGGTCTCTCTTTGTCTGGGCATAGAAGTTGGAATAATCAGGGCTCGACAAATACACTCACCCACTCGCCTGTGGCGAGTAGATTTTACCAGCTGGCGAGTGCAGGGGCAGACTGGCCCAGTGGGCCGTTGTGACGGGCTGGCCGAAGCCCGCACTATGGGCGGCGCGGCCCCATCTGATCCGCAGGCCGGTGGAGGAGCAGAGCGCTGCCGGGGAGGAGGAAGTGCGGCGATTCTCAGCGCTGGGCTGCCTGCGTGCAGCTCCGGCGCGAGGAGACGGGGCGCGAGCCAGAGGGCAGGACTTGGGTGATATTTATTAATAACTTATTAGTAATTACCTTATTCTTATTAGGAATTTATGCCATTAAAAAAACACTTTTTTGGGGGGATGGTGGCGAGTCCCTTTTTTGTCTGGCGAGTAGGGTTTTCTCTAATTTGTTGAGCCCTGGGAATAATAGTGGTTGGAGTCCCTGGAACATAGAAGTACTGTACCTTGTTAGGCAGATTGTATTTGTTCCTTCTTCAGTTTGCTCGTTGATATATCTTAGATGATCTTTTTCCATATGTAAGTAAATATTTTAATTTTCTGTTTTCTAATATCTTTTAAACGTCAGTATTTTAACGTATAATGGTTTATATTGTTCCATTTTATATGCAAATTATGAAATAACACTTGCAATGGTATATTTTAATAAGTCAAAATTTACTGAAATGTCATTAAATCACCAGCTAACATAATTACTTTGTCAATATCACATTTACAGAATAAAATACAAAACACCATGGAATATCTTCTGAAATCTAAAATTAAGGTGACGATTTTAAAAATAAAAATACTTATCTTTAGGGATATCAAGCTATTTTGAAGGGGCTAGATTTTCGGAAAATACTGAGCTCTGACCTTCTGACAGCAAAACCCTTTAAGATGTGTCAAGCTGGACACCAAAGAGCTTGAGAAATCCAAAATGACTTGTCACCTTAAGATATATCAACATTTGAATCACTCTTGGGTGGCTGCTGAAGTGCTCCGCTTACTGGTTACGCTGGACACCAGGAATCACCCCAGCCCTATTTATTGATGGCATGACTATTTAGGGCAGAGGTGGCCAACCAGTTAGAGCAGGGCTCCTCAACGCTGGAAGTCCCGGGGGCCACAGTGATACTCACGGCACATGCCAAGGGCCACAACTTCAGTGTGGTTGCATATATATATTTGTATGTAAATGCAAATAGCTTCTTTCACACTGACGGGCACGAATACAAAGATTAAGCTTTAAACTGTGGTGCTGGACCCAAATGTGGCTAGTGAGAGCCACTCAGCACCTCTCACGCTCTGCCTACAAGGCTAAGCAGCCAGCACTTCCCACAATGACCCAGTGTTCCTGGTACCTCCTCCCTGGAGGCTAGAAATGCCAACACCCTGTACCCATCTGTTCCAGCCAGCCCATCCGCTTGCGTCTTTCAGTGCTCACCCCGCCTGGGAAATGCCTCGCCATTGTGAAGTGTGTTTCCAGTGGAGGCCATATTCAAAGGATCCCATCTGTGGGCCGCGTGTTGATCCCCGCGTAAACCCATATTGCACCGCAGGCTGCAAAGAAATGGGCTGCGGGCCGCGTGTTGAGTAGCCCTGAGATAGAGACCAAGAGCCAAAATAGCTGTGGATAGAGTGCAAAGAACCATGTATTGTGTATTTATTTCCTCTCTCTCTCAAAATAACATTACAGGACATTTCAGACAAAAACCAATAAAAATGTCTCGTGTCACTTAAATTCATGGCCAGTCCATAGATCTTCAGAGAACTTGACAAGGAACAAACATCAGATTAAAAAAAAAAAACCCTTTGAAAATACAGTAATATTCTCACAGTAAAAATAAGCATCCCCACCATGTATTTTAAATTTAACATTGTTGCCCTATTATGTCCTGTGAGTTTTTTAAATTAAACTGAACTGAGAAGTAAATTAGCACAATTTGAAGTGCCTGTTTCACTCCAGCTTGTTGATCTCTGGTATGGTTTTTTTTTTTTTTTTTTTTTAACTTATGAAGATTATGGCTTTTTATAGTTCTAAAAATTCAGGTCTGTCCCAGACTGCAAATATGACAGGTTCAAAAACAATAAGGGAGACACTCATATCTCAGAATAGTTGCTTCAGCCTGGCAAACAATAGCCTTTGAATTTTCTTTAAAGGAACACAGTGTAAACCAGGTACATGTTGATTCTTTTTTTGCCCTGGAATTTAAATATGACATCAGTGTTGGCTGCCTTATTCTGCATCCATGAAGACTTTGAGTTTAAGGTGCTTTAGCCCCCCTGCTCTAACCCAATGCACCTACCCCTTCCCTAGAGCCAGGCACCCCCAGCCTCCCTGCTCTAACCTAATGCCTGGGTCTCACTGGAGCCAGCGCTGCCACCACACACTTCTCCTTCCAGGCGCTGGGGCATGTGTGCAGAGCAGCTGTGAGCAGTCTGGACTCATGCCTCTGAACTAGCAAGAGCCGCATTTCTTCAAGCAAAGAGCCCTGTGCGGTTTGAGAGTCGTGGGTTGGCCACCCCTGATTTAGGGTCATAATACACAGTTTTGGAACTGCTGAAAGAGTGGTTTCAAAGAGGGAGGACCAGGTGGAGAGAGAGAGATACTATGTTCAGAAGAATGGGATGAGTTTAAAGCACTATCAAGTGGGTATGGGATTTCCTTTCCTGTACGATGGGGACAAAGCAGGAATGGACTGAATGACATCATGCACAAGAATATCTGCCTGTCAGCCCCTTAGGTCTCCTTCCCCTCTAAATGAGAGAGGAGCAACAAGGATGGAGCTGATTCAGGGATGGAGCAGTATAATGAATGTTAGTCAAAGGGGTACGGGATGGGCCCAATTGATAGTGACATACACAATATTAGAGACACCGTGGTTGAAACTTGGAAAAAATGTACTGCTGAACATGCCCGAGTCTGAGCTTCTCTTAAATAGTCTATTTAATGTGGTACTTGTTACTGTTTTTATCCTTGGGGAATATGAGTGAAACGAGGTCTGGGCTTTTCCACTATAGACAGTTAAGGCTGCCAGAAAGGCAAGTAGTAGTTGAATTTGTCAACTATGCCAGAGAGTCTTAGTAGTAAAATAAATAGCACTTTGATTAGTTGCTGCTGCAAAAGACAGTCATCATTTTAGAGGGAAATGGTGTTAATTTTTTTACAGCCTTGCTGTTGAAGTCTTAGCTACAGTTGTTGCCAGGATCAAACAGCGTAATTTGAAATCAGTCCTTGACTTGCTATCTGTTCATATAATTTTTTATAAAAATAAAATAATCCAAGACTGTTGGTATGTGAAGGGGACAAAATAAAAAATGTTTTATCTCTTGAAAATATCCTGGTTTTGGGTAGGTAAAAACTAGTTGCTGATTCAGGCTGATGGATTAGTACTGCAGACATTAGCCAAGTAAGGCTAATATAACCTACAGCAGTGATTTTTAACTTTTTTTCATTTGCAGGCACCTATAATTTTTTCGCATGGATGTGCAGACATGTTTGGAAATCTTAGACATAGTCTAAGGTCAGAGTCATAGCCACAGGTTGCAAACCACTGGTGTAGAGTATGGTAAGGAAGGCAGCATAAATAAACATTCTTTTACTTTCTACAAATTTTGTAACATGCCCATGGGTTTCTCTTAAAAAAAGTGAAGTGTTTTGTGTAACTTATTTGAAAAGTAAACATTTAGAAGTGTTTAGAATTAGTTCCCTATGTGTACATGAAGCTTAACGTGAAATACATGGAAGCAGAAAACTTTGTTCACAAGAAGCTTCTATTTTTCTGCTCTTTAAAATGCACTATGAGAAGATCCATCAGCTTGCCACTATCAGATTTAAGACACTTTGAAGTTTCCCTCAATAAAAACAAAGAAATAAAAATGAGAAACTGGCATGGTTGTCCAGCAAAACAGAGGAATGCTGTTAGGTAGTATTATTTAATTTTAACGTACTTGTAAGAATGAGACCGCAGCTCAGATTGTGACTACAGTGTTTCCTTGCAGATAACCAAATTGTATGTCTTAGCTGCCAATGAAACAGTGATTAGTTTTTCTCAGAAGACATGAAAGATGAGGTAGGAGAAATCGGTACAATCCAAAACAGATAAAATAAAGGGGTTGTACGGAAAGAAGTTGCTTAATTCTAGTTTTATTTTTGGCCACGGATCAAATAAATGGATGCTGTTATCTAGTAGCCAAAAGAAACTGATATAATTTCAGTCTTAAACTTTGGAAATTTCTCTTGTAAAAGATAAGGTGTTTTTCGGTTCCTGAAATTGTTGGTCCCGTTCTGGTTAATAAAGCATCTTTTGTAAAGGCAATTGAGTTCTGTGAATTTATCTTAGAAGCCTTTTGTTGGATTTATTTTTTCAACCACTTCTGTATTGTCATACCTTTTAAGATTTTTTTAAAAAGTAGAGTAATGTAGCAGCCAGAAGTAGGGAGTTGAGACCTGAATTTTGTTCAAAGTTCTTCCACTGACTGACTAACCTTTTAGAATAGACAGACAGGGCATTTAATCTCCCTGTACTTCATTTCCACATCTGTAAATTTGTTATAGTATTTGCCTACATTTGTATTTAGAGATTATGAGCTTTTCATCTAAGAATAAAATTATTAAAATATATAAAAAGAAAATACTATATGAAGTATGAGAGTTAAGTCTTCCTGACTGGCACATTCCAGTCTGTGGAGGGGACAGATAAAATTTCATGTCAGTCTTCTGCAGTTGTTAGAAATTAAGTTTTTGAGGGAACTCTGAAATTGACTTACATTGTTTTTGATGATCTTCCACTAATTTTTCAGAAGATTTGTTGCATAAATTGCAAAACTGTAAATTTACAAATGTGTTATATTAAACAACTTAAATACTTTCTCAATTTTAGTCATTTTTAAATTTCTCAGTTATTTCTCTTAGTCATCATTAGTCTCCTTGGTACCTAGATGAACTGTACCAGATATAGTGTGGGGAGAGAAGGCTGCAGTGCTATCAGTGATTCTTCCTATGCCTTTTTGAACATAAAAATCACTGCAGTGGATCAGAAGAAGTGGTCTCTCTAGTAGGGATCTGAAGGACTTGTCGACACACTTGTCGACTAGTTGCTTCAACCCTCCTTGCTGCCTCTATCAATGGAGCCTGGGGCTGGATCCCGGGCTCTACGCGGCACTGCTGCTTTGAAATTGGAGCTGTGGGAGCCTGGTGTCAGGTTCATCCCGGCATTTCAAAGCGGCAGTGCCGCGTGGAGCCCGGTTTCAGTGGGGACTGCCTCACTGACCCTTGCTCCACACGTTGCTGCCGCTTTGATATGCTGTGAGGAGCCTGACTCTGGGCTCCTGCGGCGGCCTTTCAATGCGGCAGCGCTGCACAAAACCTGGGATCAGCTGGGGAGTCCCCGCTGACCCTGGGCTCTGTGCAGCATTGCCGCTGTGAAACGCTGCCGCAGGAGCCCAGAGTCAGGCTCCTTGAGGCATGTCAAAGCGGCAGCAACGCGTGCAGCCCAGGTTCAGCCTGGAGTCCCCAGCTGACCCCAGGCTCCACGTGGCACTTTTGCCTTTAAAGTGTAGCAATAACCCTAGGGCTGTTCAAAGGCGGAGACGCCCTATCGACTAGTCGATGCAAAATGCATCGGATAGTCGATTAGTCAATTACCCACAATTTAATATATCTACTCTCTAGTAACATGATACTGGACCTTCAATGGCTGGAATCAAATTATTTACAAGAAGGTGAAAAAATCCTGTTGAAGGCACCTATATATAATGCCTTTTTGTTTTTCAGGGGGTTTTTTTGGGGGGGGGGGGGGGAGGAAGAGGTAAAATAAACAATTTTAAAAAACAAGTGAAATTTTTAAAAACCAAAAATGAAGGGCTAGTAGGCAGGAGTTTGGGGTATGGTAAGATATGCCTGGTACTCATAGAAAGCAGTGGGTGGGGAGAAGGGGTAAGGGTAGCTTTACTCCCTGTTGTGGGTTTTTGGTGAAGTGATTGGGCAGCCTTGGCTGCCATGATTGGATCTCTATCTGTCCTGCTCTTCTGCTGTTTTGGGGAAGTGAACAAATCCAATTTGAAGTGGGCAATGTTGGGGTTCTTTCTAGCAAGAAAGTGAACAGATCTATCTTCTGGCTCCCTGCTTGTTTTACTCCTCCACTATGAAATGAGGAGTGAGACTGACAGGAAGCTAGAAGACAGGGGAGCAGAACTGGCAAGCCCCTCCAGGCTTCCTGCCTGTCTTGCTTGCTTCCTTTCTGCACAGCAGGAGCCACCAACTGTACGTTATCTTTCCATGCGATGAAGCTTAATATTGGCACAAGATATATATTTGAGTTCTCCGTTTAAAAATTTAAAATAAAGCTAGAGTTTTAAGAGATGTGGGTACTATATGGATGTACAGTCTGCGAGACCTAAAAGGTGGCAAAGAGAATTGGAAAGGGATAAATGTATAAAATCACTTGCAACTTAACTGGCTGTTACAGCTTTCCTGTTACACCAGCTACTTTTTACTTGGAACAGCATTTTTTGTTTGTTGATTTCATGGTGTACTGTATGCCTCCCATACACTTCTCAAAGATTTAATAGAATGCTGCAGTGTAGCCTCATATCATAAAGAGAATACAGGTTGAGACCTCGGGAAACTTGGTCTCACACAAGTGGACATCTGGCTAACTAAAATCATGCCGGACCAGAGAGTGCCAGACTAGAGAGGTTCAACCTGTACTTTAAATATAAGTTTAAAAGTACACTTTCAAAGTAAGTAAAACTAATTTGTGGTACCATATCCTTGTCTCTCTTCCCCAAATGTTCATTAAGTCACAATTGGAAATTCTTCTTCGAGTGGTTGCTCATGTCCATTCGAATCAGGTGTGCGCGCCGCGTGCACCGCGTCTTCCGGAGCGTTTTCCCTAGCGGTACCCGTAATGCCGGCAGGGCGCCCCCTGGAATGGCGCCGCCATGGCGGGGCATAAGTACCCCTGCCGGCACTCCCCCACCTCAGTTCCTTCTTACCGCCCGTGACGGTCGTTGGAGCGTGGCTCCAACGTTGGAGCGTGGCTCCAAGGTTGACATTTTCCAGTAAATTTTCAAGCAGAATTTTTCATACTTTGTCTACATGTACATTTCAATTATCTATTGACATTGTTTTCATTTGTGTGAAATCAGTGTTGACTGATAAAAATGGAATCATTTTAAGACTACACATAGTTAAGGTTGAGTCTTGTACTTAAAGCAGGTTTCAACTTCTATGTAGGAAGAGTGAGGTACATCTTCTGCAATTACTGAGTACACAAATTACTCGGAATTCTCATATAAACCCATTAGTTAAATTTAATTGGTTCTTGAAGAAATTTGTCACCGAGTGACACCATTTTGTCCCCAGTGATCTTAAGAATGGAATAAAGCACTCTTCAATTAGTTAAAAATATATGGAAACTTTGAAATCTCATGGATGGATTAAATTTTAAGAGACAGGTTGTAATTTTGCTACTTGATTAGTGACTTTTATGTAAGCATTATGAATGTAATGAATCTGAAGAAGTAGGCTGTGCCCATGAAAGCTCATGATACCATTTACATGTTTTGTTAGTCTATAAAGTGCTACCAGACCATTTGTTGTTTAAGCTTATACCTTAAGTGAGGCTATTGTGACACGAGACAATACAGCCAATCACCTTCCTCTGGAGCTAATTTTGCACGCTATAGTTGAACTGATCAGAAGTATGAGGGGGACTGGACTTGAATGTTGAGTGTTAATTAGCAAGAGTGTAGCTGTTTAAACGGGTAACTGATAAGCTTATCAGTTACCCACATGGTTACAATGTGGCTCCTGGTTGGGCTTCTGGGAAGCTGGCTGTTGTCTCTGTACTAGGAGTAGTAGTGCAGGGTGGCAGGCAGGAGCCAGTATGCATGGGCTGCCCTGTGCTGCGGGTGTGTGTAAAATTTTAGTCAATTACCCACATTTTAACATCCCTAGCAGATACAAATCTATGATTATCTATCTAATTAGAGAAATCAAATTTAAGGTTCATTCTAAAAATAAACCTATTTAAAATTTGATACTGACAACCAATGATAAGGCCTAATGACTCACTATGATTAAGGCTATGATTTAGTCAAGTGTTGGCAGTAGGAAGTAGGTGATTGGTGAGATGCTGCTGGAATTCAGAATAAACTGTGACATGTCAGCAGAAGCTGACATTGAGGTTGTGACAATTTCATTAATCTCCTAGGTACAGACGTGTATATTGCCATAGTTTGCCCTTGAGTGAACTGTTATTCCTGATCTAGGAATATATTTTGGAAATCTGGTATGAGCAGCCTCTTAAGGAGTAAAGAAGTCCTCCAGCTTCACATTTTGAAATAAAGGCTTGTAGTGTAGACGTGCACTATGTTGAATAACGTCAGTTATTCTGAAATAATGCTGATGTGTAGAAATTCTCTCAGAAACACCTCCATAAGAGCATGATTCTACATTTAGATAATGTGATCTGTCAATTAACTAGTTTTTAATCAATATAACATGGGCTGCATTGATTTGTGTGTGTGTGTGTGTGTGTGTGTGTATGTATGTATTTTTTTGGAATGTCGTGGGACCAAGTCAGATGCCTTACAAAAGCCTAATTAATTATTTCAACAGAGTTCTTCTGTCAGCCAGATCTGTAAATTTTCAGTAACCTAATTTATAGCAACACGAACTTTATATTAGTTTTATTTACTAGACTCATTTTCCATAAAACAATGTTAAATGGCTTTAATTATGCAACCATCTTTTAATTCTTGACTGTATGTATCCCATATCAGCTTTTTTCATGACTTTACCCATAAATGGTGTCAGGCTCACTGGCCTATAATTTCTTGGATTATTGCATTTACCATTTGTATGTATAGACACAGCATTAGGTTCTGCTACTCCTCTGAGACTTTCCCATTGTTCCAGGACTTGTTCAAAATCACCTTTAATGGAGCTAAGAGCTCGTAAGACAATTCTGCTAATACGCTGCATCTTTAATGTTGGGGAAAAAAAGTATTTAATAAAGATGGTACCATATGAATACATAACCCTGTTTTCAGACTACAGAACAGAAATATTTATTGAATACTTCTGCCTTTTCTCCATGATTTATAATCTTCTCATCCTTGTCTACTATCATACCCAGGGCTCGCCAAGCCGCGCGTCGTTTCGGCATGCTGCGCATGCGCAGACCGCGCTGCACATGCGCTGACCGCGCTGCGTGGCTGTGCCGGCTTGTAATCTACTCGCCACGGGCAAGTAGATTATATTAATTGTTGAGCCCTGATCGTACCTATAACATTGCTAGGATATGGGGTTTTTTACTGATATAGTTAAGGAACTAAGTCTTCTGGTTTTTAATCCTACTGGGGCCTTTTTTCACTAGTATCTTTTGTATCTTATATTGATTGCAGTTCCTAAGTACTGATTTGTTCTTATTGCTATCAATGTCTGCTTTTTTTTTCCCATTTAAGTTTATATTATTTAAACCCATGGTGTTCAACACACAGGCCACATGTAGCTATTTGGCTGGTTGAGAGTGGCTATTTGGCCAGCTGAGTGTGGCTAGTTTGCTATAGCAGTAGCCACTATAGTGGCTACTACTTCAAAACTGGTTGGATGCCACGGATATGGACAATATAACACAGAAACATTATGCTAAATTATCAGTCTCCTTTTACAGCATATGTTATGAGAAACTTAGCTCAGAATAGAAAGTGTGGTATTTGTGGGCTAACTAAGATTGCATCAAAAAAGGCTAGCTCCATCATTTTTACACTTCTAACATTCTCCTGTGTGATATTACAGCACTCTCATGGAAAGTGTTTGTGTATTTCATTCAGGAATTTACTACTTGTATCTAAGTTGTCCCAGCAGCAGCCCCTGTATGTACCAGGTTGGCAAGAAGAACATGGAGCTATCCTAGAGCCAGTAGGGCTTCATTATGCTTTGCTAAAATCTTAACAGATAACACAAGAATAGGTTTAGAAGAATTTTTTGTTTGCATTTGCAAATTTTCACTATTAAAGTCTCTTCCATAAAGTTGCGTGAAGGCATTTGTTCTCATTAAACACTATACCCATATCAGTTTAGTATTGCAGCTGCTTTTTCAATAGCCTTTTAATAATCCTTTTAAAAAATTAAATTTTTTTTAAAAATTCAAAAATATGCTGCATTATTGGAAAAAAAAATTTGCCTAGACTAAACATGCCAGACTTCACCAAGTATGGGAAATTTGAACATTTGAAAATGGAGAACTAGTTCTTCAGCCAGCTTACACAGTTGTTAGTTAACTGATATGTATGTTATATCTTGGCTGGCTGGAGAAAGGGACGTGTATGAAATGGTCATAAATAGGGAACTTTCAATTTTAGGAGTATGTTCAAACCTCCATTTACAGTAACAATTACATGGGATGAAAAGTTCAGGTGACATTTGACTCTTTTCCCTCCTGAGGCTAGATCTAACATTTCATATAGATTGAATTAACTGCTTCCATCCAACAGCTATCGTAAGCTCACTCTTCTTTTCCTCAGAACTTCAGAATTGTGATATTAAACTGATATAGGAAATCTAGAAGATAAGAATGTGGTGCTTAACTTGATTTCTGTTGTTCTTCTAGGACACTATAAAGGTCTTCTGGATAGAAATCCTCTCCTATGTGTATGCCAGAGCAGCCTAGCCTTGTCTGCCTTTTTACGGCTCCTGCCACCTGCTCTCCACAACAATGCAACAGATCAATCCTATTGCATACTTGCATCAATGCTAGCAAACCATCCAGATGACTGTAAACCTTCAGAAAAGGTGAGTAATTAAGGTGTAAAGTATTTAGAACATAACCCAGCTGACATTGCTGCAGTAAGGCTTGTCTATATCTAATGTGTCTCAGAATGAAAGGAGGATTTGCAGAATCTTGTACTTTGGCATCAGTTTAAGTCCCTCTCTGTCACTTCAAGGCCATTCTGTTTCAAGTCAGCTATGAATAGTTAGCAGAAAACCTCCTCTATAATCATTTAATTAGTGATGTTTTAGTTAGTCTCATAACTGCTTCACTACTGGTGATTAGAAATATTCTTTAGTTAGAATTTCAACAGAGGTGTAAAGCAACACCAATTTTTTCATTCCTCTCTCAACTTAAAGCCTGAATTCAAGTCTGTTCTTCAGACAGAGGATTCTGTGTATGAAAACTTCTGATTCAGAAGGATGATATCCGCCACTAGTTGTCTTGATTATTATTAATTAATTAATTTATCCATAACAGGCTTACTAGAACAGTAAAATTAACACCTTTCAAAAGACTAGCTTCCAAATATAAATTTGAAAGGACTCTTTCAGACTAACTAGTTCCCCTTCAACAGGACAAAAGGGAAAAATGTTCTTCTGTCCCAAAAATATATTGATCCTTCATAGCCCTTTCTCTGATACCCAGTAAGCTCCAAAAGATTAATTCTCTTAGAGGGGGCAGGTGCTGTAAAGTTGATTATAAAATGTACAATTTGCATGAATGACATGAATTTGAAATGTATTTCTCTGAATTCTTTTCCTACTGAAATTGCAAGTAGCCATAAAATTACTAGGAATAAAAGAGGATAAATATTTGCTTGGTCTTTGGGTTTGCTTTCTGGACATGACATTTTGTATACAATTTCACTATTTAGGGTTACTTACAACTCTCTCATGCACTAACAAATTACTTTTATTCCTCAGGCCTTACCATTCTCCCTTGCTCAAAAGGGAGACACAGACTTCTGAGTTATGGATAGCTCTTCAGGTCTGGGAAAGGAACTTCCAGAGATTGTTGTAATAAGCCATAAATCCAGTGTCTGTTCAGTCCATTATTTTTGGTGTATAACAGAGTAATATAAATTCTTGAGTTTCTCTTGAAAGTTGTGTGCAGGTTTCCATTGAGAATGAGGCCTGATAGGTGTGATCACATTCTGAACTTAGTGCCTCGTACTATGTGGTATGTACTTAAACTAAACAACGTGTTCCACCTGGCATTTTTCTGTGACACTAGGGCTATGATAACATTTAAATTTAAAATGTAGAAAGTAAAAGTATGGCCACTCACCAGTGCTGAGGGGAGAGCTCTCCCAGTACTCTATGTAAACCACCTGAATGAAAGGCATAGCTCCCAGTGCTGAACGCCCATTTACACAGGCACTTTATAGCATTATATCTTGCCGTGCTCAGGGGATGCGTATTTTTACACCCCGAACGAAAAAGTTGCAGTGTAGTAAAATGCCAGTGTATCCAAGCCCTAGGAGTTCCTTTCACAAACCTGAAGAGCTTTCTGTGGCTCAAAAGCTTTCCAGCTTTAGAAGTTGGTCCAATAAAAGATCACCCACCTTGTCACACCAATTACATAAGAACAACCATGTTGGGTCAGACCAGAGGTCCATCTAGCCAGTATCGTGTCTTCTGACAGTGGCCAATGTCAGATGCTGCAGAGGAAGGGAAGACAGCGGGTAATCTTCATGTGATCCCTCTGCTGTCATCCATTTCCAGACAAACAGTTAATTCATTCTTGAGTCTGTAGATCAGTTACCATTGTATTCCTTCTGTTTTCACACTCATTTTCTGAAGCTTTTTGGTTGAAACTTCACTTGTTTTGGTTTCTCTTCCAATATTTTTTGTTGGGTAAGCAAAATCCTCCATAGCTTTTTGAGTATTATGAGGATATAAACTTATTGCCACATTTTCTACAAACAACCAAAAAGAGGTTAAATTTTGAAACTTGACGTGTAAGTAGTTAGAGTACATTGTGTGTGACTGACTTGGGAAAAAATTGACAGTCATAAGAGGTTGACTGTTCTGAAAAACAATCTGCCATGTTAGCAGAACCTAATAAAGCACTACCACATTTGATACCATGACGACTCTTCTCCGTGGTTAGCTTAATCAGTACAGCATTGTGTGTCAAACTTGTGTAAGGTTGTCTACAAATGTGACGAACACAAGCTTTCAAAAAGAGTCCCTTAAACATGATGAATTACAGATCACACACGTCAAGGATTTTTCTGGTTCTGTTATGTAATGCAACACAATGGCAAATTCTGTTTTAATTAGCATTTCCCCTCATCCCAGCATGCAGGCATTGCACTAAACAGTAGAAACATTATTACTCACTCAGTTTAACTAGGTGGCAAAAAACTTTCTCAAATCAGTGTGAAGTTCAGAAGGTATAACGGGAGCTGAAAAATGTTGATGGAACTGCTTTCCATCAAAGAGTGAAGTTCCATTTAAATAAAAATGCTTGACAAATTTTGTAGCTTTTGCCAAAATTTTGTTTCATTTAAAAAAGCGGGGGAGGGGAAGGAGTTCCAATTTCCTAAACATCCCATTTTGATACTTTCTGAACTAAGCGTTGAGATTTTTTGCTTTCAAAACAACTTTGTAAATTGATATTTCTAATTTGTATCATGTTGCAATATATTTTACAGTGTAAACATACATATTTATAATGAGTGATCACTCTAATTCTTCCCACTCCTGAGCAGAATGAATTTTGTGCATGCCAACATGAAGCTTATGAGTACCAATATGAAGCCGACACATCACCTTCATACTGGTGCACGTAACAAAATTCATGTGGCGGGGATGGGGCCAATGGGTTCTAAATGTGGGAAGGGGCTCGGGGCAGAGGATTGGGGTGCAGGAGTGTGACGGGTCTGGGGTTGGGCTGGAGAAGAGGGGCTCAGGGCTGGAACAAAGGCTTAGGGCACAAAGGCTATGTGTGGGGGTGCAGGCTTGGACAAAGGGTTAAGGTGCAAGGGCTCTATCTGGGGAGGCTCAGGGACAGACCATGTTAGGGGACTCCAAGGCTGGCCACAGCAGGGCAGTCCCTCCACAGTTCCCCAGGGCTGGATTCTTCCCATCCTAGAAACAGATGAAAATACACAATCACACATTAAACAGAGCATGTCTGAGGACTGGTTAATGAGCACTCACAAGCTGACCCTTTATGTCTCTGGACTCAGTAGGTTGGGTTGGACAGCGGAGT
This sequence comes from Rafetus swinhoei, assembly GCA_019425775.1. NCBI lineage: Eukaryota > Metazoa > Chordata > Testudines > Trionychidae > Rafetus > Rafetus swinhoei. Next base: position 152,743,111 of record CM033424.1, read on the forward strand.
TGTGCCTTTTGAGTGAGTGTGCTGGGCTGAACAGCAATTTGTTGCCACCCTCATGTGCCCCAGGTTCAGTACAACCCTAGCTCCACTTTCATGCCACAACTGTTTTGCTAGTAACCCACTTGATGAGCAAACACCATAGCTACGTCTACACTACAGTTTTCTCGGCAAAAAATATGCTAACCAAGGGACTCATTTGCATGAGTCGTGATCTCATTTGCATATTTTCTGCTGATCCATTTTTGCCTAGGGGTTTTTGTGCAAAAACAAGCAGTGTGGACGTTTTCTTTTTGTGGAAAAACCCCTTTTCCTGCAAAATCCTTATGCCCCAAAAAAGGAGGTTTACCAATCTGGCGGGAAAGGAGTTTTTGCGCAAAAAGAAAACTTCTACACTGCTTGTTTTTTGCACAAAAACCCTAGCAAAAAACCGGATTGGCAGAAAATATGCAAATGAGATCATGACTCATGCAAATGATCCCTCATTAGCATATTTTTTGCTGAGAGAACTTGTTGTGTAGACGTAGCCCATGAGATTTTTGGATACTACAGAGATTTTTGGCTTAGGTACAAGAAGCGTTGCTGCAGAGCGACTGGGAAAGCCAAAAACAACACCGCCAAATGGGGGTTGGGGGGGGTGGGGAGGGAAGAGAAGCAAATAGCTTAACCATGAAAATTATTGCTCAGTACTAACTATACAAGGGGAGCCAAACAAAACAGTTACAATATTAAATCTAGCTTAAAATCTGATTACAAAAGTTAGGGCTAGCAAACCTGAATTTATCACATAAGGCAAGTTCAGGAGGCTTATGCCTCGGGGGTGGTAGAAGGAAGAGAGAGCTCACACTCCATGAAGCCGGAATCCAGGTGGGTTTTCAGGTGGTTGATGGTAGCTGAGGGTCAAGAGTGTTGGAGGCAGGCAGAGTCCCCAACATGATCAGTAAGTAGAGGATAAAGTTCCAAAGGAACTAATGCAGAATTTAGATCTGGATTTAAAACAGTTTACTTGAGTGTGGTAGGGATTTTTGTGGAAAAAGAACAATGGTTCAAGGGAGAAGACTAGATTAATTTATGGGTAAACTGATGATTTAAGGGAGTATTCCAAATTTGTTTTAGTCAGGCTAGGTAAGTGGTTCTCAACTTTTTGGCCTGTGGCCTACCTGGCTCAATGCAAACCTTTCCATGGACCCCCAGTTGTGAATGGAAACTGTTAATTACATAATTACACCCGAGCCATTTTGCTAGGGAGAACAGTTTAATTTAACCAGTAAGAAAAGAAATTTTAATTTAAATTATAAAACAGATTAATCGCTTTAACTTTCTTATGTTTCTCAAACTTAATTTTAAATAAAGTAAAATATTAATTTATGTCCAATATAAAAGGCTTCAATTATTTCTTTATTTATGGCAGTGGTGGGAAACCTTTTTTGGGGTTGGGGTAACTGACCCACAGAAAAATCAGTCAGGGACTACTTAAGTGAGATGCCAAAAATCCCTTCCAAAAATCCCCAGCCTTCACTGATGTGGCCCTCAGCTGTGACCTTATTCCTCTGGTGCTCCAGCCCAATAAGGGGAGGGAGAGGAACAGGGAGGACTGAGGTTCAGGGCTACCCATAGGACAGATTTACTCTTCTGGGTTCTGGGGTTAGTGAATTTTGTGGACCTCCCCAGGCTCCTGGATGGGACAAAAATGAGGGGTTCAGTGTGCCAGGGTGGGGCTGCCAGCAAATGGAATAGAGATGGGGGTGCAGGATTTGGGTGAGAGGTCTGGGTCATAGGTGAGGTACCAGAGGGGGCGAGGGTGCAAGGTTTGAGTGGGAAGTAGGATGCAGGAGCCGGCTGGGAGTAGGGTGTCTGTCTTGGGGAGGGTGCAAGAGTAAGTTTCAGTGCGTCTCCAGGAGGGAGGATGCAGGAGCATGGTGGGGATAGGGTGTCTGGCCAGGGGAGAGGATGCAGGAGCAAGGGAGGGTGCAGGAGCAGGGTGTGTGGGGTCTCAGTGGGGGGTAGGGGACATTACGGGGGTGGGGTCTGGGCATGAGGAGAACGGGGGCACTTACCTGCTTTCGTGCCCTGCGCTGTTCCCAGGCTCCATGTCCTAGGCATGGCCTCCCGCTGCTCCCATTGGCTGGTATCTGGCCAATAGGCGCAGCAGCAGGGAAAGCCAGTTGTGGGAGGAGCCACACACGGACCTGCTTTTGGCTCCGCTTCTTTCATGTGAGCTGGATCCGGTGGGGCGGCTCAGGACTTTCTCCCCTTCCTCAGGTGGGAAGCCAGCCCTAGTGTTCCAACCTCATAAGAGCAGAGATTTCCCATCAGGGAGTGTTTTCTTGGTCCCAGAGTTCAGTGCAGTTCCTGCCTTGGACTTTGTTCTCCATTCTGTATGCTAATGAAGATGCCTTTCTGTCCCATCTTTGCAAATGAAATTGTGGAAGTTTCTGGAGGATTTAGGTGTGTTTTCCCTTGCCTTTTCATTGCTTTTTGTAAGTCTTTTTTCCGATCTGCTTTCATTCAAGCAGAATCTTGCAGGGGGCATCTTTCATGAGTCAGACAGGCTGAATACTATGCCCTGATTCCCCAAGAACACAGAGCCGGTAGTAAGTTAAACTGAAAATAAAATCTTCAGATAAAATCTTGTTAGGCCATGATGTAATACCTGAAATCTCATTAGTTTTTTTTTCTTTGTATCATATTGCCTTAAAGCTCATCTCATTTTGAGATGTTCTCATATTGCATCCCTCTTAGGCATTGCAGACTTCCTTTTACCTTCATCACATTCAGTATGTGTGAAAGTATCATTCCCCAAATGTTTCAGTTTGATTGTTTTTTTTTTTTTTTTTAACAGATCAGATTTAATTTGATTTCTTTTCCAAGTTTGTTCTGTGATCTAGGCACCAGCCCTTCATTCTTACTTTGCAAGTCTCCAGGTCCCTCTTTTGGACCCTTTCACCAGTTGAAGGCTTGTGGGAGTGAGTAAGCTGTTCTTTTCTCAGCAGTTCTCTGTCAGTACATCTCAGAAAAGATAATGCTTGGTGATTTTTTGTTTCTTTCCAGCAGTTTTTCCCTAGAGTTCTTAATACCTTTAGTCTCCAGTGTTCCTTTTTCAATTGTCTGACTCCCCATTTAACTTTCCCCAAATTTGATACCCTAATATATCTCTCCATAGCCTTCATTGTTTTTAACCAATTGAAGCCAAGCTCCTGAAAACTACTCTCATAAGGCAAGTTCTCCATTCTTTGGATTATCCTACTAGCCCTTGTCTGCACCTGTTCCTTTTAAAATTCATCATTCTTAAAAACATGGGAAATTAAAATTGTACACAGTATTCCAGATGAGGTCTTCTCATTGGTTCCCTGTACAGTGGTGGTAACACTTCTGTCTCCACTGGAAATACCTGTGCATTCTAGGGTTACATTAGCCTTTTTCAGGGCCACATGACAACGGTAGTTCAGTTGTCCTATGATTAACAAACACTCCCAGGTCTTTCCTTCCTCTGTCTCTTCCAACTGATATGTCCACAGTTTATAGTTTAAAAAAAAATTATTTTAATCCCTAAGCACATGACTCTGCATTATTGAATTTCATCCCATTTCAGTTATTCAAGGTTGCCCATATCTTGTATGACTTTCCTGTCCTCCTCCAAATTGGCAATGCCTCGCAAAGGAATCACATGTTTATCTAGTCTGAACTTTCATAATACAGGCCATAGAATCTCACTTTGTAATTTACTCCTGGGGGAATTCTGTGCCACTCTACAATGCAGCATTTTGAATGCACAGAATTTCCTTGTTTCCGTATACTGAAATGATCTGCAGAGATATTGGCCATCACTAGGGGCTGCTGGACCTAGCAGAGCCCAGCTCACAAAGCTGTAGTTCCTTGCATGTCCTGAAAGAAGGAAGAGGCAGAGGCGCGTAAAAAATTGTGTAAGCCTAGGACGCAGCATCAGGCGCGCGCTTGCTCTCTTTCTCTCTCTGGACTTTAGGAGGATAGGGATATTTGTGTGGGCTGGAGTGAGCCCTGTGGTTGGTCTCTGGGGTGGGGATGGAGGGAAAAGGGTGTGACTTATTTGGTCTGGGGATGGTCCTGTGAGGGGTTTTGGTGGAGAAGTGCTTTGAGTGTCTGGCCCCCAGCTGAGCTCTTGGGGCTGAGGGGAAGAAGTGTCTGTTTTGTCAGTAAATGTGTCTGTAACAGGCATTTTTAAATAAATTTCCAAAATAACTGAAACTGGCATGATTATATCTTGCTATATTTTGACAAATAAGATTTGCATGTTTCGAAAATGTTACGTGCAGAATTTTAAAATGTTTGTTGCAGAAGTCCCTTAAGTAGTCATTCTAGGATCAAACCCTTGACTTCTGGTTGAACTAGAGTAGATCTTTTAAATACCAATTCAGTTTCAACTAGTGACAGTGCTTGCCAACCCCCCTCTCCGTGGGTAAACAGCCCCAGCTGTCCCCCTTCTGGCCACCGATGCGGGTGGGGGCAGACCTTGGCTGGCCTGGCTCTGTCCCTCTGGCTGGTTGGGCTGGGCTGCGGTGGGCCTGGCTCCTTCCCTCCAGCTGCCCGGGGGGCTGGGCCAGACAAGAGTAGGAGTGGGCCCGGCTCTCTCCCTCCAACTGCCAGAAGGTTGGGCTGGACTGAGGCTGCTGCTCGCCCAGGTCTCCTTGCTCTGGCTGCTGGGAGGGTGGGCCGTACTGAGACTGGCCCGGCTCCCTTCCTCCTGCCGCCTGTGTGAGTTTGGGAGGTTGGTCCAGATGGAGGCTGGCTGGGCGCTCTCCCTCTGGCAGGGAGGGGGAAAGGAGCATGGGGCCCGGCCCCCCAGCGGTGAGGGGAGGGCTGTGTGGCTCCCATGCGCTCCCGTCCCCCCGGACCAATGATACCGCGCATGTCCTATGTGTCTCCCTCCCCCCACCTGAGCCCCTGCGGCTGCTGCTTGTGTCTCCCATCCCTGCCCCGAACTGCGGAGGAGCCGCATGGCTCAATTTAAACTCCGCCAGCCGCCCACCCACATGGCAGCTGTCAGAGGGACAATCCAGCGCTGGGTTAGCGGCCGGTGGTACAGGGTGTGTCTGTGGTGGCAAGGCCCGTGGGGGGGGGGCAGAGAATAGGATGCCCCGCTGCAGAGGCCCAATGTGGGATGGGAAAGGGCCGGACTGAGGGGCACCATGGCCCCTGAGCCAGGGCTGGATGTTCCTCTGGTGGCTGCCAGAGGGACATCCAGGCCTGGCTCGGGCTGGGGTGCTTCCCCGCCCAGTTCAGGGGCTGGGTGACCCCCACTCCAGCCCTTCTCTCACCCTCTCCCCTCATCGGGCCTCTGCAGCGGGGCCTCCTGCCAATGACCTCACCGCCAGCCGCTAACCCCCCCTTTGCCACAGGAACACTTCCAGGGGGTGCTCAGGGGCTGGGGTACCTCCCAGCCCAGTTCAGGGGCTGGACTGTCCCCCAGTCTGGTGCCCCCTCTCCAGGTGGGCTGCTTCTGCCCCCTTCCTCCCCCCTCCCATGGGCCAGGCTGCTGGCCCCCATTCCCACCACCAGAACTTTTTTAGTCCTCCCCCTGCAGCAGGCCTCGCTGCTGGCCCCCTTGCCTCTTCCTCCCAATTTTCCTCCTCCCCGTGCAGAAGCCCACCAGCAGCAGGAGATTACTTTCAGTGCTGCTGCTGCTCAGGAGCCATGGGTTTCCAATTCCCCTGCTGGGTTAGCAGCAGGGAAGGGAGGAGGTGGGCGGCTGTGGGATGCAGAGTGATGTAATGTCATTCTATCGTCCCTCAGGAAAAACTTTTTAAAATAATATAGATAGGTTTAAAGTCGCCAAGGGATGGAGTATCCACCATATCCTTTGGTAAATAGGTTCTGGTTGTTTATTCTCACTGTTCAAAATTTGTACCTTATTTCTAGTCTGAATATGTCTAGCTGCAGCGTCCAGCTATTGGATCTTGTTCTGCCTTTCTGTTGAATTAGAGCTCTTTGCTATCAAATCTTCTCACAGTGTAAGTACTCTTAGACCAGCTACTATAAACCTTTTCTTCAGTGAGCTGAATAGAATAAGTTTTAAATATATATTTGAACAAGAAAATAGAAATGATAAAGTCTTTGTCCTGTTGCCCCACTATCCTTTTACTGATACCAGTAGTTTAAAAAATACATAATTGATTTTCCTTAAATTAAATTAATCAATCTGAGTCAGATTGTACAGACTCAGAATGTTGCTGTGTTAATTTCAGGGCAGCCATTGCTGTCTAATATGTTAAGGAGTTGAGAAATTACATGGTTTCTGTAATGGTAAACTTGAAACTGATCACATTATAAACTGACTGCTTTAAATCTTTCTTTAGTAGTAATTCACAACATATTTTCAGTCAGAACTATGAAATGAATGTTGGCTTCAGATCAGCTTTGTATCTGTGCTTAAACACAGCATAGAAACCTGTTAAACATCATTAAAGGCAGTGTAATACTTTAAATAAACTTGTCTGTTGAAGATTATTAATGCAGTCCAAGATACAGTTGGTCCACAATTAAACAGGACTGCTTGCTTGTGATATGGAAGGAAGATGACTCTTACTTTTGTTCTCAATTATGTAGGTGTGAGAACTGGAATCTAACTTTTAGCTTACTGTGGTACACTTACCGATGGAACAAATAACTGAAAAGAAATAGTACAGTACGAACAGTAATTTAAAGTTGACCTTTTCTGTAATATCAAATGGATCATGTCAGAATTTGATTTTTTCTGACCTTCAAACATAGCTTGCTTGAGGTTATACCTTTTTTCCTTTCAACTTCTTTCTTAATGAATTTGTGTCTTTATGCAGCTATCAAGATGGTAACTTAAAGATATAGGCATCTGATATTTGACCTTTTTGGTAAAGTCCTTTTACAAGAGGGTTTTTAATGGAAGCTCGATGTTCCTTTGGTTGTTTAGTAGTTTCGGAAATGGAAGCGCAATCCAGTGCTATGAACAAAGAGGGCTTCCTACTCTTCTTCATGTGTCTGTGATCCCTTCCTCGTTTTGCAGCAGTACTGCAAGAAGCCTTTTGAACTAATTGGAGGTGTTTTTTTCTGAAGCAAGATCTAGTTTTACAGAGATGCTCAATTTATTCTTCAGCCACTGTTGAACAAGGCTATATATTCAAGGATTACTTCCTTAAGCAGACCCAGAAGTGCTCTAGAGAGACTGCCCCAAACATACTAGCAGGGGCAATAACTACAACACACAGTTTCTATTGAGCTATGCCATTGTCCCTTTTAATTAACCATTTTGGGATTTAGCCAGATATGCTCTCAGGAAGGGCAGCTCTGATTTCAACCCATTTATTGACATTTTATTTGATTTAGCCATCTTTGTGGTTGAGAAACCAAGACTGAGACTTCATCCAGGAACAGTAGGGCTCTGCAGCCCTTCATACTTGCTTTGATAACTTCAGGCCTTAGTCAAGTACCAGACGCTGAAGTCTGAAGTCCCACAGGAATATACAGTAAAATATTTGCTGTTTGACAGGTTGTGGAGATGCCTGGGGTGGTGCTGGTTGGTCAGAAATTCTGCTTTTACGAAGAGGTAGCGTGTTTGGGGTGCGGGAGGGATCAGTGGACTGAGATGCAGGAGAAGCTGCGGAGTGCTGGATCTAAGTGATGCTCAGATCAGGTGACTCCCTACAAGTGGTAAGACGTCCCTGCTGTTCCTAGGCAGAGGCATGGCCAGGTGGCTCTGCGAGGTGCCTCTCTCCACAGGCATAACCTGTAGCTTTATTTGGCTGCTGTCAGTGTTCCTAGGGAGAATGGACGCAGGGGCACTGTGCTGACCCCCCAGTGCTCAGTGGTTTGAGCATTGGCCTGCTAAACCCAAGGTTGTGAGTTCAATCCTTGAGGAGGCAATTTAGGGATTTGGGGCAAAAATTTGTCAGGGATGGTACTTGGTCCTGCTGTGAAGGCAGGGACTGGACTTGATGACCTTTCAAGGTCCCTTCCAGTTCTAGGAGATAGGCAATTTCCATTAATTAATTATAACCACAACCAGTGAGAGCTGCAGGGGCGGCACCTGCTATTGGAGGCAGTAGGTGAAGTGCAAAATAACACCACTTTTACTGTACATAGATTCCAAAAGAAACTAATCTGTTGAATTAGCACTGGTTCTTTCTATTCAATAAATCTTGTGACAGTCATAGATTTTTCTTCTTCCTGATCACTCCTGTGATGCCCTAGGCTAGAGGATAAATAAAGAAAAAAGCTCTTTGAGCTCCTAACAGTATAATTTTCAGAGCAATCTGTCAATATGTTCATCCAGTTCTTAAGTGGAGGAAGATGCATTTTCGTGGTGAGCCTAGGACTAGTCTGACTACAGTCATCTTTTCCTACAGCATGAAGCTGACAAATAATGGGTCTTACTATATCGTAACAATATCAGTCTCCTCCATCCAGTTTCCTCTAGCCCAAGATAGTCTTAAGATGAAGTGTGAGAAATGAAAAATGATTGGCCTAATTCTGGAGATCATTAGTTTTCAAAGTTCTCAGTCTGAAAAAGTCACTTTTATTATTTTATATACCTCTGTTGCCAAGGAACTGAGACAGAGAGATAGTAACTTTGGTAAAGTTACAGAAGACGTATGCAGCAGAGCAGAAAATTTGAATTTGGATCCCCTGAGTCCCAGGCTAGCACCTTGAACATTAGGACATCCTTCTTGTTTAGATTCTCAGATTTTTCCAAGGAAATAAACCTTTAATTTTATCTCACTTAAAAATAGTATAACTTCATTACTTCTGCCTTGTGTTCTTCCCTGCACTCCACCTCACCATTTAATACAGTAACCACGTAACCGAGGGGTTGGCAACCTTTTCAAACCAAAGAGCCAAACTACGTCAAAATTCAGAACAAGCGGTCAACAAAGAGCTGTATAAGAATGCCCATATGCATGACTGAAAACATACAATGTTGTAATATTGATAATTGACATGATTGATAATGGTATAAATGAAACATTGTACTCAGACTTTTACTTAATGGGACTTCTGCTGCATCTTTTCACACATTTGTTTGAAATATACATCATAACTGGTCAAATCCAACTTCATGCATACATCCAGGATTTCTTCTGTCAGTCTTATGGCAGGGAGATATAGGGGTGTAGGAATCTGAGTTGGGGTGTACTAGGGGCTCAGGACAAGAAATTGGGGTGTATGATGGACTCAAGGTGCAAGGTTGGTGTGTGTGGAGGTGCAGGAGTTTTATGGCAGGGGACTGGGGCATGAGGGGCTCAGGACAGGGGGTTTAGGTGTATGATGGGCTCAGGGTTGGTGTGGGGGGGGGCGGGTGCAGGAGTGTTATGATGCTATGGCCAGATGGGGGCTGGGCCCCAGTTGGGGACTTGTTGGCCAAGCTTTGTTTTTAAATAAAATATTATGTCCAGCACAAAGGTTTCAACATTGTCTTGATTTATGGCAGGGGTGGAGCACCTTTTTTGGGTCAGGGATCACTGACCCACAGAAGAATCAGTCAGGGAACACACAAGTGAGAAGCAAAATAAAAACCAAAAAAACCTCAACCCTCACTGATGTGACCGCCCAACTGAAAGACCTCACTTCCCTGGTACTCCAGACCCGTATGGGAGGAGAGGCAGGGAGGACTGGGGTTCAAGGCGTCAGGCCAGATTTCTTGTTCTGGGGGTTAGTGGATTTTGTGCCCCCCCTGCCCCAGGCTCTGGGGTGGGGCCAAAAATGAGGGGTTATGTGTGCGGGACAGGGCTGCCAGCGAATGGGATAGGGATGGGAGCGCAGGATCTAGACGGGAGGAGGTGGGATGTAGGAGGGGACAAGGAGCGGGCTGGGGGTGGCTGCCTGGGCAAGGGGGGATTCTGGCCAGGGGGATGGGGGCAGGAGGGATTCTGGACTGGGGGGGGGGAGTGAGTGAGGGGCTGGGGGGCACTTAGTTGTTTTCGTGCCATGTGGCAGGCACCCTGTAACATGCCTCCTGCTGCTCCCATTCCTTGGAAGCTTCTAGAAAGGGTTTGCAGGGGAAGCCTCCAGGGAAGTGTTTCCTGGCCAATGAAAAAGGCCAGTGTGCGTGGAACCATTTTGGCTGCATGTTTCCCACATGCTGAGGGACAGAAAAGAGCAGGGCACTGAGACTTTTTTTGCTCCGCTTGTTCCCTTCACGCCAGATAGGGGGAGGCTTTGAGTTTTCTCCTCGGGCAAGAAACTAGTGCTGGCATTCCAATTTTGCGGAGGGCCGTGTAAGGCTGTAGTGCTGGCTTCCTGCTGTGGGAGGAGCAAGGGGGGGGGCTGAGTTGGGACTCCAGAAGAACCATATCTGGCTCCCTAGTGAGCCATAGGTTGCTGACCCCTGATATAACTGCTAAAAAATCTTAGCAGTTACATGTGCTGCAGGTTCTGCAGAAGGCTCCCCAGGAGTGGGGCTGCCAGCCCCTGCTGGCCCAGCTCCCAGGAGCAGAGTGGGCAGTCTTTGCCCACCCAACTCCCAGAAAGGTGGTTTTGCTGCCCTGTTGCTGTGAAGCCACTTCCCTAGGCGCCAGCTGAGTTAACAGATACCATTAACCAAAAAGCATCAGCTTATTGGTTAAACAGTTAATTGGTTAAACTCTTAACATCCCTACTTACAACCCTACAAACATAATACCTTTTCCTAGACAAGAATGGAGTTGCTCTACCTTTCCATATTATTGAAATTTGTTTGTAATATGGAAGCAAGACAGTGTTTGTTCCATAATGAGTTGCCTAAGTAAATGAAGTTATTAGTATTTGAGTTATTTTTATTTCTATGTTTCAGGGGGTAGCAGAGTTAGTCTGTAACAGGAAAAACTTTAAAAAAACAACAAATAGTCTAGTAGCACTTTATAGACTAACAAAACATGTAGATGGTATCATGAACTTTTGTGGGCACAGCCCACTTCTTCAGATGAACACTCCAGTCATCTGACGAAGTGGGTCTTTGCCCACAAAAGCTTATGCTCCAATAAATCTGTTCGTCTATAAGGTGCCACAGGACTCCTAGTTGCATCTACATGTTTTGTTAGTCTATAAAGTACTACCAGACCATTTGTTGTTTAAGTTTTTATTTCTATGGTTTTCTGTTTCTGACTGTGGTGGTAATTGCTAATTCATCCCCACTGAAAGATGCTTCAGGAAGAGATTGCATATATAGCAACAATGCATATGGTGAATACTTTTTCCAGCCCAGGAAGCAGAAGTTGTTGCCCAGAAAGGAAGTTTCATATGGTTGAAGAGTTTCCTAGTAAAATCTTAACATGTATGAATTTAACGATAGACCGTAGCAGTTAGCCAAAGTTTTGTACAGTTCTGTTCTCCTGCATAAACACTCTAGTTTATTGCTGGAAGCAATTCATGAAAGCAAGTTGCATTATTTTTTTGACAATTCAGTACAGCAATTTACAGTAGTGTCTGTGGAATTAAGTGGACCTTAAGGTTCATTTCTAAAACTTTAAGTTGAAAATTGAATAAATATTTGCTCAGTAATCAAATTTGTCAAATTAGATTCAATGATTGGATTCCTTCCAAGCTCATAAGGTAGAAGGACTCTTATTTTAAGTGACAGTTATTAGTTGAGATTTCTTTAGCATTGGATGTCTACCAGATTACTTCTATTGCTGGATCCTTCCCTGCTCTTGATAATGTTCTTGTAATCAATATGTACTTTGGTAAACCTAGCAACAAAGGATGTGGGTTTTTTACTTGATATAAGTGAGTTGTCAACTAACATAGTGCACAAAGGTGCATTATATGCTTTGGGGATATTTTAGTAGCAATAGTGTAGCACGTAGGAGTCCATTATTCTAAGTGCAATAGAAACAGAACAAAAAGAAGTTCTGTACACCTAAAAGCATGTAATCAAAGTACAAGATGAGGGAAGAGACAGATGGAATCCCAGGCAACTGAGAGAATATTGATAATCAGGGTAGTCAGTGATCTCAAGCTCACCAATGGCCTTCTCATGGTGACACTTTTTGTGAAGACACCTCTTTCTAGCGTAGAAGAGGGCATGAGTATAAGACTGTTCTGAAAATCTTTTCCTTTTTTTATATCTTGCCATACTTGCCACTTTTTAGTTTGATCTTTGTTAAACATTCAGCAGCAAGCTATTAACCATAAGCAGTCTCTTGTTTTAATTTCTATTTTATATTGTGAGATTTTAATAAAAATAGTCTTCACTATCTTGGCATAAAAAGCCTGTCAGAGTTGGAACATTTTTTAATAGCAGTATCCTATCACAAAATGAATAGCTAAGTCTAAATCAATTTGATATTTTAAAAAGAACATTAATAATTGATTGCAGTATATCAAATGTGTTCAGTGCTCTTTCAGTTCTGGATTGATATCTATGTAATATGCTAATGTAGATACAGTATAGGATCTTTTGGGGATTATGGAGAAAACTTTCAGTGAGTGATTACTTTCCAGAGACTATTGTAGCGTAAGGGAATGAGACCCCCGATTGTAAAGTACTAATTCCAACTTTCATTGAAGGCAACATATGAAATTGGTTATTACATTATTGGAAGGAATCTGGAGGAGAGTAAGAATAAGTGGTTTAGCTTCTAGGGATATAAGAGTTGAACCGATAAGATGATGCTTATCTGTTTGGTTAACACTTAAACTCAGTGGCTGGGAGCCTACTGGGGGATGCAAGGACTGGCAGCCATGGTGAGGGACAGCAGCTGAGAGCCTGACATTGGAGGGGGGACCCTTTCTGGACCCCTTTCTTCCCTACCCTTACATCCCCAGTAAAACGTTTGTGTGTAATCTATAGAATTTTCATCAGTTATACGGTTAATGTTTTTGTATATTTTTACACACCTATTAGAAACCCTGAATTATGAGGAAGTTGAAAGAACTCTATACTTTAGGTCAGAGAAGGTCAATAGGGAAGATAAATAATCATATATGTAAAGGTGGTCATAAAGAAATCAGCGATCAATTGTTCTTTACGTCCACTGAGAGTACATTAAGGGAGACTTAGGTTAGGTATTAGCTATAACTTTCCAACTGTAAGAATATTTAAGCCTGGGAAAAGCTTGTCCAAGAAGGTTATGAAATTCCTATAATTTGAGAGTTTTAAGAGCCGGTTAGAAAAACATCTGTTGGCGCTTAAGCTTATCTTGCCTTAGTATGGACTGAACTGGCTAACCTCTAGAGGTCCCTTATACACATTCATTTCTATGGTTCTAAGTATTAAATAGAACATGAAAATTCTGCTTTTTACATATGTGTGGCACGTGATGTTTAGTTATTATATGTGCTGTAGAATATTGGCAACTGATAACTGAAAGTGTTTCAGAGACAGCAAAATAGAGCTTGCTTATTTCTCAGAAATGTAGCAAATTAAAAAACAAAACAAAACTGTTGCTTGCCATTCTACAGCAGTCTTAAAAAATACTGGCATTTTTGAAACTTTTGCCAGTACAGGCTGGAGCAAGAGTTGCTTCATTTTCTTGTTTCTCACCAAGCTAATCCTAATATTTTGTATTCTCTGTGTACTGTTAATAATTCCCTTCTATCCAATGTGTATTTCAGTCTTAAGAAAAGTTAGAAAAGACTGTTGTGTTCAGGCCTTTCATTATGTTGGCTAACCAAAATTTGAAAGGTAAACAATATATTAAGTGCAAATTCAAAGAATGGCTTTTAATTTGATTGTAGTTGCATATTCTATTTTGCATTGAGTAGAGACTTGCCATTTCAGCCACTGGCACTGGCATTTTGCAGGCATGAGTGTTAACATGTCACCAGATGTAGTAATCCTAATTGTAAAATGTCTAGAGCAGAGGTTCTCAAACTGATCCCCATTCAGGTGGTCTGCAGGTAGTTCCTCTACAGTGCATACTGGCCAGCTGCACACAACAGTACAGGATGGTCACATTGGCTTCTATTATCCCAGCACTGGAGGAGGGGGACTGGTTTGCAACCCTCGACGTACAGGATGCATATTCACATGGAAATTTGTTCTTCCTAAGATTCACCATGGGTAAGGACTATTTCCAATAAAAGGTCTTCCCCTTTGGACTTTCTTCAGCCCCTCAGGTTTTTTCAAAGGTCCTGGCTATGGTAGCTGCTTACCTCAGACAGCAGGATGCAGTTATCTTCCCGTACCTGGAAGACTGCCTTATAAAGGCATGACCTCATGCAGATACCACCAATATGGTCTCCAGGACCAAACATCTTTTTCATTGTCTAGACCTACTCATAAACAAACACAAGTCCACCTCAAAGCCTGTTTAAGACATAGACTTTATTAGGGTCTGCCTCAATTCCTTGCTGGCTCAAGCTTGCCTTCCACATTGCTGTTTCGATGTGCAGGATGTGGTATCCATTCTTTCCACGAGCCCCCTACCACAGTACTTACCTGCCTCAGGCTTATGGGCCACATGGCCGCCACTGCTTAACGTTGTACAGCATGCACAACTTCACTTTTGTGCCCTACAACATTGACTAATGGTATACAAGCTGTCCCATCATCCACATCACAAAGTAGTCACCGTCCCCAAAAGCATGTTGCATTCTCTCAAATGGTGGACGTCATCCCTAACTGGGGTCCCCTTCCATCAGCCCAAATCAGTGATGCAGATCATCACAGATGCCGCCCTCCTAGGTTGGGCTGCTCATCTGCACTATCACATCACCCAGGACAGATGGCTCCCCATGAAACAGTATTACACATCAACCTCCTCCAGCTCAGGGCTGCGAGGAACACCTGCAAACACTTTGTGGCAATCGTTACCAACTCAGTAGTGTGCATACTCACCACCATGTTTTATATAAACAGACAAGGGGGCGCCCGATACTGGTCACTTTGCACAGAGGCGGTGTGTCTGGAACTGATGCATTCTCCATAAAGTCACCTTGAGGGCATCTTACCTACGTGGGGTGAACACCACCATGGTGGATGCTCTCAGTTGCAATTTCTCTGCTGACCGAGAGTGGGAAATACACCCAGTGGTCCTTGCTTCTTTCTTTCGCGAATGGGGCAACCCATCAATAGACCTCTTTGCAACTCATCACAACACCAAATGCCCCCACTTCTGCTCTCGAGCAGGGCTGGGTGAAGAATCAGCAGTTGATTCTTTCCTAATCACCAGGAGGGAACCTCCGCATTATGCCCTCCCATCAGTTCCATTGATCTTGAGTCCTTCGCAAACTTCAGTCCGATTGGGCTCAGCTCATCTTGATAGCACCTTCATGGTTGAGGTAGATTTGGTTTCCTTACCTCCACAGCCTGTCCATCAAACCACTGATTTCCCTTCCTCACTGCCACTACCTCCTCTTTAAAAATCAAGGCAGGCTATTGCAGCCCCAGCTCCACACCCTGCACCTTCATGCCTGGCACTTCTCTGGTTCCACGACAATGAAACCCTCTATTCAGAGCAGGTGAGGATGGTGCTCTTACACGCTAGATGTCCGTCAACCAGAGCCACTTAACCTGCAAGAGTGGAGGCAGTTCTCTTCATGATGCCAACAAAAGCAGGTTGATCCCCAGACTTCACAGATACAAACAATCCTTCACAGATACAAACTCACAGGGACACATATCCTTCACAGATACAAACAATCTCCACCTAAACCAGGGGGGCTTGTTCATCTCCTCACTGAAGGTACATCTCGCTGCAATAATAGCCTTTCACGTGTGGGCTGACAGGTTTTGGGTCTTCGCTCACCCTATCACCAGAAGATTCCTAAAAGGCTCAGAATTTGTACCCCCGACATAAGGTACCTGCCCCTTCATGGAGCCTAGATCTTGTCTTGGACTGCCTCATGAGACCTCCTTTCAAACCTATGGCTACCTGTATCTTCCATGCCTATTGATGAAAGTGTTCCTACTTGCCATCACCTTGGCAAGGAGAGTTGGTGAGATTGCGGCGTTGGTGGTGGGACCACCCTACACCATCTTCACAGAGGACAAAGTAACCCTACACTCACACCCTTCCTTCCTGCTCAAAGTCTGCACTTCCTTCCACATCAAGCCAATAGTGTTTTCCATATTTTTCCCTAAACCCCATACATCTCCTAGAGATGCTATGCTACATACCCTCGACATTAGGCACTCATTGGCCTTCTATATTGACAGAACCCACGCCTTCCGTAAAACTTCACGCTTCTTCGTGTCCATTGCAGAATGCTTGTGAGGCACACTAGTCTCAACTCAGCATATATCTAGATGGATATCATCATACATAATTTGATGTCACTCTATCTGCAACAGGTCTTTACCAGTTCCATCAAGAGCACACTCTACTCGTGCTAAGGCAATGTCAATGGCTGTTCTGAAGAATGTGCCTCTTAAAGACATCTACTGGGCAGCGACCTGGTCATCTGACCATACTTTCGCTAATCACTATACTGTTATGCCACAGCTTATAGAAGATAGTGGTGGCTACAGCAGTATTCTCTACAGCTGCCAAACAATGACTGTGAGCCCCACCATCCTGGTGGAGGCCTGCTTTCTGGTCACCAACAGTGGAGCACCCAGGGGGACATCACTCAAAGAAGAAAAGGAAGTTACTTACCTGTGCAGTAATGACTGTTCTTTGAGATGTGTCCCCTCTGTGGGTGCTCGACTACCATCCCTTCCTCCCCGCTGCCTCTTGTGCATGCAGGCTGCTTCTCGTGCATGTGCGACCCATCTGATAACTGCTCTGAAAAGCTCCGATCTGTGGCTCCGGGGATGACCTATCACCAACAGTGGAGCACTCACAGGGACACACATCTTGAAGAACAGTCCTTACTGCACAGGTGAGTAACTTCCTTTTATGTTGATCTCCAGCCAGGGCTGTGGCTGCTGAGGAGAGACTGCCCTTCTTCCCAGCTTCAGCTCCAGGGGAGAGACCCCTACTGATACTAAAATTTGAGTTGTGTGCTTTTATTTGTAGAACAGAGTGTTTAAGATTTCTTTATGTAGCGCTTTCTTCCAAAGCGCTTTGCAAAAGTTAGCATATGATGCAAACAACATTGGGAAAGGATTAAGTGGTCTGCCAAGATGCTCAGAAATTCTCAAGTGATTAGGAAAAATGGTTTGAGAACCACTGGCCTAGAGTATTTTGCATGCAGACTATTGTGATAACAGCTTTTGAAATACAAATGTGTTATCCTAAAATGTAAGTAAAATTGCCTTTTTTGGGTGTTAGCTTTTCATTTTGCATTATTTTTGTAACTTTTATTTTTTTCCCCTTTTCAGATACAGAACATTGTCTCTCAAACTGGATTAAAGCAATCTTGTTGACATTTTTATTTATACTTTTTTTTTTTTTACTTAAAGTGCCATGAGAAAATTTGCATATTGTAAGGTGGTCCTTGCCACCTCACTGGTTTGGGTCCTTTTGGATATGTTTCTATTGCTTTACTTCAGTGAATGCAACAAATGTGATGAGAAAAAAGAACGAGGCCTACCTGCTGGAGATGGTGAGTGGATGTTCATAAATTAAAACTTGGTTTAAATGTTAGTGCAAACTTGCCCGTTGATAATGCCCAACACTATGATTGTGGCTTCATTTTGTACCTCTCACAAATGTTTTTAGAATTTTCAACAAAAAAACTGTGGCAGTTGTGTAGGCTCTCATCTGAGGCATTTTGAAGACAGATTTCATTTTGTTAGTAATCAATTGCCATGAAGTTGATAGTATAAGAACGTAAAACAGAATGCAAATCCTTCTCCACTGTAATGTAAATCTACAGTAACTCCACTGACATCAGTAGCAGTCGAGCGGTGTAACTAAGCTGTATTTAGCTAGTATCGTAATTTTGAAGGGCAGTGATCTCATTACCAGACAAATGTTGGAACAAAAGACACTTATTAAAAATTAGTACAGTAAACCCTACAGTATTGGGATGTAATAAATGCTGATTTTTGAAACAGTAACTATTTTATTCTATAGCGCAGTTCCTCAAGAAAGCTCTGCTTTTCTAGTCCGCCTTTGTTTCTCAGAATAGCTTCCATATGCTACCCAATGGAGCTCAGTGTTTTAGAAAAAATATTTTTAACAGCATAAAACTGTTACTATCTCTATATATAATTTTAGAGAGTTTGTGCATTTGTCTGTCTCGGAATCTGTTCATCTGTGAGTCCATTTAGGGACTCCTACATGGGTAATTGCTAGAACCACTAAATTTGGCATGCAGATTCCTCTTATCCTAACTTAAAGCAAGGTCAGAGTTTGCTTTTGTCAGAAAAAAGGGATGTGCCTGGAATTTAATTGTTTTCCATAATATGGAAAGGGAGGTGTCTGATAGGAGGGACAGTTACGCTCTGCACACTGTGGGCAGTGAGCATGGGGGACAGTTATACTGCAGAGTGACCATTGGGATGGCTGCACCAGGAAGAGTGTGGTCAGCTAGGGGTGGGGGGGCTGAATAGTTCCGGACATCAGCCTACGTATGTGGTCCTCTTGCCCACAACCCCATCCTTCCTCCCGGCTCTTGGCTGCAGTGCCAGATGGAGGAGGGGAGCCCTGCCAGCTAGGAGCCCTGGCCCTTACCCTCTCCACCTGCCCTTCCATGAAGAGCTGCTGGTCAGAGGAGGGCAACAGCACAGTGCCTCCCCTCCTCCCCCCAGGCTCCCACAAGGAGCCGTGTGGGGTAGTCACTCCCGTCCTGTGAGGAGTATAAAAGTGAAATAATGTTCTATTTCTCATTTTATCTTTCTCTTAGCAAACAATTGGCATGAGAAATAGTATGTGTAGTTATAAGAGTAACATTAAATTTGTTTGTTTGCTACAGGTCAGGATGAGCTTAACACATTGTTTCCAATTTGTAATAAATTCTGATGAAATTAAATTCTGATGAAACTGACACAGGATTTTTTAAAGAATGAATTCAAATTACATTCTTTCAGAATGCCAAATCATAAAGTATATCATACATATTTGAAGGGATTAGTCTTCAGTTAAGTAGAAGTTTGTATAAAAATAAATTCATTTGCCAACCTCCTAATCTATGTAGAAGTGGATGTTACTAGATATGAAATAACCCCCCCGATTCCCCTCCCCCTTGGAAAGTCTGAAATAATAAAAAGGTAGAGGTTTATTCCAGAATTGAGTTAAATTTGTGATGCAGTAGATTTGTACAGTATAAAATGTGAGGACAGAAAGATGTGTGCTTGTTGGACTTTCAAGTGGACAACAGCTGCTAAAAATGAGACTTAATTGCTCTTGTTAAATATCTTAAGTCTGAAGCCTTTATTTTTCCAGTATTTAAAAATGTGACATTTTAAATTCTTGCTTCATATGGAAAATGCATTATTAAACACATTGGATATGCTTTTGTAAAACATAAACTACAAGAAAATGTAAGTGTGGCTGCAATAGTCTTATCTCTATAGTAAATTTCAGAATAGTCTAGTTTTAAAACTTTTTTGTTAGTTCCAGAACCGGTACAGAAACCACATGAAGGTCCTGGAGAAATGGGAAAACCTGTTGTTATTCCTAAAGAGGATCAAGAAAAAATGAAAGAGATGTTTAAAATAAATCAGTTTAATTTAATGGCAAGTGAAATGATTGCACTTAACAGATCATTACCTGATGTCAGGTTAGAAGGGTAAGTACCGTTTATTCTATCGAAGGCATGCATTAATTTGAAGAACACACATTAAGAATTCTCCATAGTAGTCATTTTTCTTTTATTAGTGTAGATTTGAAAGTTATAAGAGAGTGTTACAATTACTGAGGTTGGAGCTACATTTGTAAAATTCAACTTAAAAGCAAAGCTAATAAATTTCCACTTACTACTATTGTAACCATGACATTAGTAATGATTATTAGACCTTTTTCAAGAAAAGAAACTTAACTGGCCTTTTGGCAGGTAAACTTAGAGTAGATAATCTATTAAATACCAGATTTCTTTAAAAACACATTTTTCTTTCTAAAAATCCTATATAAAATTAAGTTTAAAAATGACTTCTTGTATTATCATTAAAACCTAAATTTACTATAATCTATTAAAATAAGTAAGCAATGCATGAAAGTCGTTTTAAAAAAAAAAAAAAAAAGTGAAGCCCCCAAACTGATAAAAAAATTACTAGCTAAGTGTAATTTTAAGTGGGATCAGAGCTTAAGTGCAAAACAAGCTTTCACTGGTGGAATATGGTAGGTGTAAAGAGAATATTTTCTTCATATGAGTTTATTCAGCTGTTTCTGTTCAATGGGGCTAATTCATTTAAAGTTGAAAAACTGATTGGGATTTGAAAAAAAGCAAGAAAGTTTTTCTTCTACTAATCTAAGGGTATGTTGGCACTTGCACTTGATCAACAAGACTTTTGTAATTCACAGGCTCTTAAAAAATCTCCCAAGAATGAAAATGTTTTGCCTTGGCAAGTGAAAGTGGGAACACTGTTTTGTCGGCAGGAGTAGGGGGAGGAAGTATTTTGTTAGCAAAAGTGCTGACAAATGGTGTTTGCACAAGCTGACTTTGAGCAACAAGACTGTCCTTTTGTTTAATCAGTTTTTGAATACAAAATGTTTTGATCAACTTTTCTTATGTATTGAGCACATTCAATATAATTTTACTATACAAATTCAGAATGCTATTTTTGTGCATTTTTTATTGAATTTGTTTACATCCAAAAGCATCTTGACAGAAACAATGAATAAAAAATAATCTAATGTATTAAAATGCAAAACTGACCATTTTCTAACTTAATGTAAAAATTAAATATTTGAATAAATGGTTGTTAAGCTATGTACATGTGTATAGAAATAGTGTATTCTTCGCATTATCAACAAGTGGTATCAAATTTAGTTTAAAGGCTATATTTAGTTGCAAATGAATATTTTAATGGTTATGCCAGCCACTGAGAGTCATTCTTTCTTTAGGAAAATAACAAACAAATGTAGGACATGATTAAAATTGATTTAAATTATCAATCGGCTGTGGAAAATAAATCTCAAGAGAAAATCTGAAGAATGCAGAAGTCTCAAGTATATAATGCACCAAACTTAATTCTTCTTTTATATAGGAGAAAACATTTAACAAGAAATGGTATATTTGAAATAAGTTTATCTAATGTAATTGATACATATTTTTGTTTAGGTTCCATATAATTCTGTAATGTCATTCTGGCTTTACAACATTTGAAGTTGCTTGCATGCTATTGACTCTTTCAGATTCAATTTTAGTTAACAATGACTGAAATAAAATTGTAGCTTCTTGTATTTTCCCTAATGACTTGGGTGGCAGGGACTTTCAGCTGGGCAGAGCTCATGAAGTAACTTTTCCCCCAGTTAGCTGCCTGCATTCTTTTCAGTGAATTGGGGGATAAAACCCTCTCCTCTAGAAGCTCCACAGGAGCTGCTGCTGATTCAGAGTCCAGTTGCTAGACTTATCTATTCCCCCTTCTATCCTGCTACCCTAAAGGAAGTAATCAGGGGTTTAAAAAAAGATAATTTTTTTCCTCTGGAAAGTTCTAGTTCTACAGCTTAAAAATACTGCTTCAAAAGTAACTTGAGGAGCATGTGGGTATGTAGTATAGGAGATGGTAGTGTTTTCTGTAATGTGATCGATTTGTATTAAGCTAGAATCTATTTTTCAATGACATGGGTTCATAATTAACTTTTAATAACTGAGGTAGATTATGTATTTACATTTAGCTTGATTGCTTCATTTTCAAAATGGCAGTTATTTGTTTATTTATTACTGCTCAATTCTATTTTTAGTATGATGGATATAAGGAAAAATCTTTTTTCTTGAATGATGCACAGATTTTTCTATTTCATGTATATGTATATGTATATGTATATATGTTTGCATATATTTAATTGCATCCTTTCTTCTTTCTTGTGTGTCACTTATTCCTTTATGGCTATCTCTTGTAAATAGATTTGTGCTGTCAAGGCACATGGTTCCACCTATTTGGATTCATTTGTATGATATAACCCTGATAGTATAAGCTATTTGGAATAGAAGAGAGCATCTTTGAGGTACAGTGTGTAAGACTTTTGGTTAACACTGTAATATGCCAGATGGTTTTAGTTGTAGGAGCTCAAAAGGTTTTCTTAAGATTATTGTTGAGGGAGTATAATCTACAATTGCTTTTAATTAGTCTAAATTTGATATGTTCGTTGTTAGAGCTTTTTTACTGGAGAGATGGAAGTGAAATTCAGAAATAATTGCCACATTTGGAAGATTAAAGTTCTGTTTCAATTCAAGGCATGTTACGCTATGAGATGCACATGAAACCATTTTTTAAGTTTACCTCATTATTGCTTTGAAAAAAGTCTTTATACTAGTTTAGAGGGTTCAATTACTTTTACAGTTTAGTGCAAACATGAGAAATTAAATGAATTGTGTGCAGGTGTAAGATTATTTACTTAGACATTTGCAAGTCCTATTTTATAGGGTAAGACAATCTAAATTAACCAGTAAAAGGCAAGAGAGCTTTTTATTACGCAAACTAAGACAATAACAGCAATCATAATGTACTTTCAAGTCTAAAATTTGACCTACAAAATTTAAAAGGATTTTCTTATGTAGCATAACACATTTGGGCAGCCCCCCCGGAGGGATTCAGATGCCACCCAGCTGATTAGCAGAGCTCCCATAGCCGGTAGCATGTGTTGCATATCTGCACATGCCTTGGTGCACATAAAATTTATTCTACACGTGGATGGAAAAAAATAGAGGGAACATTGCCTTACATAGTTGTGGGCTTTTTTGCTTAAGTTTCTGTATTTTGCTATAGGATACTAGACTTGATGACCTGATACTGTGCAGTGTATTATGTAACCTTTTTAATTTAAGTTTTTCTGGATATTCATCACCATATCTGTGAACAACTTTTAAAAAATAACTCATTTTGCATTCATGTTATGATGCTATGATAGTGTGATAAGGTGATTAAGGATCCCATAATGACATGTTTAACAATTTCAAGAAAAATTATGCAAATGGATGGTACTATGTTGTGGATGTATCAAACTGTCATAGGCCTTCATACTGTTTTGTTAAAAACCTAAAACAAAAGGTATAATATAGTAAATTTAAATTATAATGTAAACATTTTTCGAAACATACCATGAAATGACAGTGAATTTTGAATTAAACATGTTAAGTATCTTCTGCAGTAACTAGATTCGTTTTGCTTTAACAGATTTGTATTGGTCTTTGCACCTGGATGTTCTCGTACAATAATGATGGCTATGGTATTTTAAAACTATAAGTGAGTTCGGAAAGGATTTAAGGCATTTACACATCTTTCACCAGTGTTTTTATATATTTCTACATAGTTTGATTTGAAATTTGTAGCATAAGATACATATCAGAATTACATTTTAAAAATAATTGCCAGGCATTTACTCTTAGTTGGAATTCTGTGCCAAGAAATTAAAAAATCTTCACATGGTACTTTAAAATTCTGCAGATTATTTTTGTCAAAATAATACTATATAATCATGTCAGTTTCAATTGTTTGGGTAACTTATTTAAAAACACCTGTCAGCAAGTATGTCTGTAGCAGTACAGACATGTAAAAATTCCTCAAGTACAGAGAGTTAAAGAAATCCCTCTAATAAATTAGAGCCTACTTTGCTGACCCTTCCCTTCCAGTTCTCTCCCCATAGCCCCAGCCTTGTCTTCTATATGTAGCCCGTAGTGGCGGCCGTCATCACTGCAGCTAAGTTCTGTGTGGAGAAAAAAGAAATTCTGCACATCCAATATGAATTTTTGCAAAGTTCTGCATTGTGCAGTGGTGCAGAATTCCCCCAGGAGTAAACAGTGGAATGGAACTTGACACTTCAGCTTCTTGCTAGAATATAACGAAGATGTCGGCGTGCATTACACAAACAGCTTCTAATTTGCAATATGCTATAATGTGGATTTTTATTACTAAATCACTTGTACTTAGTAAAAAATCTAGCATTTCAGGTTATTCCTACATATATAGATCGTCTTGTGTTCGGAGACTGCATAAATAGTTCATATTGAGAACCAAATTTTATGAAAAATGGAATGCAAAGATGGGTAAATATCACTTCACTTCAAAGTTATACTGTAAGTTTTTTGAAAGGAAGGATTGAATGGAGTACTGATTTCTCAACATTTATTAAAAATGAGTATTTTAAGTTTTAAAAGTTTTTAAGAACAGAGAAAATTATCTATTTGAAATCCGGCTGTCACTACAGTCTTTTCAGTATTAGATTTTGTAGTTAGGCCTTTCCTACAATATATACCGTTTTGAGGTATGTTCACAAGTTTCACTATGACCTTGTTCAGAATTCAAGGGTTTGGATCTATTGTTTCAATTGAAATCTATGTCAATAGACCTTTTTCCACTTAAGCTATATATACATATTAGTGATGCCAATTTTGGTATCAAAACAAATTTGTGTGGGGGGGGGGGTTGCTGTTGCTCTTTCATTAGGCATCTCTTAAATTTGAATTCAAGTCTCCATGGATCCCACTGTTGGTGTATGTAGCTTGGTTTTCGGGCCATTCCTGTTTGTCTTCATTCCCTCCCTCCTCCCAGGTGAGAGTAGAAAGACTTTCCTGGATCCAGCTATGCTTCACCAGAGACCCTCAGTTTCCTCTTGCTGCACATGACAAGCAAGTCAGAACTACAGTGTCTGGTCATGCTAATTAGATACACTTTTATAAATATACAGGTCGGACCTCCCAGGTCCAGTACCCTTGGGATCTGACCAGTCCTGGATGAGGGATTTTGCCAGACCAGGGGAAGTCATTTCTGGCCCCCTTGCCATTGTCCCCTCCTTAGTCCTGACCCAGCTGCTTGCTGGAATCTGCCATTGGTCCTGCTAGCCTCACCAGTCGTCTTGGCCCCACAGGTCAGCCCAGCAGCTCCCTCCTGGCAGCCCACTTCCCTGCTAGTCCACAGGGCTCCCAGCCACTAGTCCTTCACAAGGACTTTATGGTCCCAGAACATGGATGATACAGCCACCTTCACCGGGACTCTGGTCCTGGAACCTGGATTATATTGCTGGACCAGCATTGTTGCCAGACCAGGGAGTCCCGATTTAGAGAGGTTCAACCTGTAATAGGGTTAAATAATATGGCTTATTTCTGCACGTGAGAAGCATTTTTCCACCTTCCTTTTTTTTTTTTTCTGCACAGGGAATCTCTTCAGGCATTTGTGCCTCATCATTTTCATGGTGGAATCTAAGACGTTGTGGGTCAAGACTTGTCCCTCTTGTGACAGGCCAATCTCCTTACCTTATGGGCACAACAGATGCCTTTCTTGCTTGGGGGAGTCCCATATCTGTGATATTTAGTTAACTGCAGTTCTTCTCTGTTTTGACCAGGAAGTTGAGGGAATCTCACTTCACAGTCTGTTTTAATAAGAATGTTTTGAGGTGTAGCTCATACCTGGAAAGGCCTTCCCTTGACTAAAAGCCATGGCCCCAAAGCCATAAATTAGACTTCCACACTGCTCTGGGAGCAAAGACTTCATTCCCCAAGTGCTGACTCTTGATACCAAGAAAAGGATTCAAGATTGGTGTAGTTCATGCATCATACTGCACATGGCTTTGGTGCAGATTCCCCAGTTCAGACCTTGCCAAAGAAGGTAGATCTTGACGACATTATTCTTTTCTTGGAACAGAGTAAGGTGTAAGAGTTAAGAGGTGCTTAGAGCCATCTGAGGAACCAAGAGCAGTCCCTATTAGCTTTCCATCTCCTTTGATGCAGGAATATGTGTCGTCTTGATGGGTACTAGAGCATGTTCTGGCACAGTACTGATTGCCACCTGTAGCCTCCTCCCAGATGCTGCAGACTTTCATTGTGCCAGCTGATCTTCTACTCAGTGATATTGAGACTTAGTTCTATCTTAGTATCAGCCCTTGGAGAACCCTTCTTGGTACCAACTCTCTCCCATCTGTGCTTCCCAGGGGACCCACTTTCATTCCTCCTTGCCAGTATCCAGTAAAGAACAATTTTTTGCTTTTATAAGTTTGCGTTGGGATATTAGTACACTATTGATAGTGAAGTACCTGTGTCCTCCAGTGTGAAAAGACCTTGGCATGTTCCTCCATCCAAATAGGTCACAAATGACTGATGTGTGAAAAATCTATTTTCTACACATATGTGAGTGATCAGTTATTTAAAACAAACTATTTCGGAAAACGTGTTCTCACTGTGTGAATTGTACCAACTTTTGTTTTTAATGGTTTTTTTAACTATCTGCACTCATGAATTATTTGATTTATAGACCTTTACATCCCCAGTTCAGGTCTCTACCATTTGAACTGTAAGAAAAATTGCTGTTACCAATGTGGACCAACTCCTGGAGAGGGATATAATTCATACTTTGCCAATGGGCTATACAGCTGTTTGTTTTCAAGTGCGCTTTTGTGATCAATCAGGAACACTAGGTTTTATCTTTGGCTTTGGCAGAGGAGAGTGGTGCAATGATTAGAAATAGTACAGTAGACACTTGTTTGCAAAACCTTGTAAGACCAATGCCCACTTACAATCAGCATTTCCCATGGGAACACTTTTTACTGTGAATTGCCCATTTGGTAATATCAATGTAGCCACTGCATAAGCGCAACAGTTGTGAAGTTACATCTGGGGACAGATCAGGATGGAGTATGTAGGGGCATTGTCCCCTTAAACTGCATCTTTCCATTCCCCTGCAGACCCTGACCCTTCGGTGCAACTCCAGGGCTTTCCTGACAGACTGCATGACGAACATATGTAGGGAAGAGGGCATGGAAGAGGAATTTTTTGTGGCATGGGGAAGGGATCTGAGCTTGGGGGAGTAGCAGAGGCACAGTTGGAAGGTTTGTGGGGACACGGTTGCTGTTTTGAAGCGGGGAGTATCAGGCAGCTCCTGTGCCCTGTGCTGTACCCTGATCTCGGTTGCTGATGGCAGGATGCGAGTGTGCTGTTTTGCGGTGGGTAGTCAGAAGATATGAATCCCAAGGAACTGACTGACCTGTCCCCTTCCTGCCTCCAATCTCTGCCCTCTGTGCTAGGAGCCATACCTTCCAACACCCATTGCAGGTTGCATATGGTGCTCTACCCAGCCATCCATCCTTTGCCAGGATGGTGCATGAAGCTGTCAACTCAGCCTGTCTCCTGCACCTGAGCTCACTCCTCTGTCTTGTTGACTGGGTGTTCCCCAGCTCCATTCCCAACAAACTTGGTTTCCCCACCCCGAATGTGGCTGCCCTATTCCTACCAAAACATTCTTAATTCTTTGTGTGCCTTCGGTCAGACACTCTCCATAACAGCAGTAACCGCTTAGAATCAACATAGCAAAAGGGCACCAAGATGTTGCTACTAAAATATCTAACGTATACACAAAACATGTATCTTTTACGTCTTCAGTCTGTGGTGCAATGTAGTTGAGTAGATAAAATAAAATTTAGATGTAGTGTTAGAAATGTCATTTTATTTCTTATTCTGCCTGAAGTAACTTTATGCACTCTGTCTTTGTAAAAATTGTGCACCTAATTCTTGATTATGTTCTACAGTTGGCATTATCAGGTCTTTTTTAGTAATCTGAGTTTGACCAAGGGGTACCTGATTGTACCTCCTTCAGCACTCTTCGGAGTGGCATGACTCTCCACAGCTGTCCCGGCTGAGAAGGAACTGATGGGAGCCAGGATGGCACTGACCTTTTATACTCCTTGCACAGGCTATGAAGGGAGGGACGTGAGCACCATACCTATGAGTACTGCTAGGCAACATTCTCTGACTTCAGTGCACGGAGCATACATGTACTTGAGTTACATGTGTGTGCGCACATCCCAAATAAAAACAATTACAATTATACATAAGTAATTGGCTTTTTTTCTGGGTTAGATGAAAGTTATGGCAGCTGAATGGCATACAATTGTAAATTTTGATGGCAGTTAGGAATCGGAGATTAAGCAATTCAACCTGAGATCTGCTCATTGAAGCAGGAATTGTCATCCTATGATTGTGTAGCACTTAGCACAAGAGGTATTGGTCTGTTGGTGCTATTTCACTGTAAATGTTTAATATTAGTGCCAAAATTATCAGCAGTAAAATAGTTAAGTGTTGATATGCAGATTTATTTGAAGATTGAGTTAAATCACTGATGTGAATGGGGGCAGTTCATGACTCCGATACTGCAGGTTTTTTTGCAGAAAACTCTGTGTAGGAGTTCAGTTGGTTCAAATTTTCAAGGTTATTGTTACAAGCGAGAAGGGCTAGAAAATTTATACCTTTTTTTTTAAACCGATAGGTTTTATAAAATATTGCTAGAGCTTTGTGGAGATGCAAATTTCTATTGTGGAGGCACCACATTCTCTGTTGGCCACTGCATTCCCCGGGAGTAGAGTATAGTAGTGTCTTCACTGAAGGGCTATAACAATGAAGCTGAAGTGCTGTAAGTGTAGACCTACCCAAAGTATTCTAGTACAGTGTGTAAGCATGAAGTTAACTTTCCAGATCTTAAATTGATCTGCCTCTAATAGCAGTTGACATGTAATAGTAACAGCTTGTTTGACTCCTAATTTAATTTGGCAGAGAAATAATCAAACATATTTTTTTCTGATTTAAGTTGCTTAAGTAGGTGTATTAAAACCAAAAGGGAGTACATCAGAGTATATTTAAAGATGCTTTTTTCCCCAAATAGCATTTTAAAAAGTTTAGACTTACTCCTGTGCTTGAGTATAGTAAAGCTGCATACTTATACCTCATGCCAGAACTCCATCAGTTTATCTTCAGAATTATTTAAAAAATCACCACAAATCCTTGTCAGGACCATAGTATAAATACATGCATATTCAAACTAGGGATGTTAAAAAGCAGGTAATTGCATAACCACTGAAAAACTAAGCACCCGCAGTGGCAGCTGGCTCTCTGGGAGCCGGTGCATGCTGGAAGCCAGCTTTTAAGCTAGCTCCCGGTGCATACCAGCTCCCACCTGCCAGCCCCACTCCCAGGGGAGCTTGGCTGCTGCCTCTGTATCAGAGGTGGCAAGCCGGCTCCTGAGAGCCAGTGCATGCTGGGAATCGGCTTTTAAGCCAGCTCCCGGCATGCACTGGCTCGCACTTGCAGCTCTGCTTCTGGGGAGCTGGCTGTCATGCTATGCTGCTGCCACTGATACAAAGGCAGCAGCATGGGGAGGCAGCCAGCTTCCAGGAGCAGGGCGAGAGTGTTTGTGTAACCGTGAACTTTAACCAGTAAGCCCAGGCTTATCGGTTAACCATTTACACAGTTATATGTTCACATCCCTAATTGAAATATTGAAAATGTGGATATAGAGGTATGTCAGCCACTATTGATACCTGATATTTTGATTAACTGGCCATAGAGACATGATTAGATCCATAAACTACCAGAATTTTTGTATACTTCAAGACGTATTTAATTGTTCTGTTCAGATTCTAATAATGTAAAAGAGGTCACTCAGAGAAGGAACTAAGGGTATGTCTAGACTACATCCCTCTTTTGAAAGAGGGATGTAAATTAGACATATCAAAATTGCAAATGAAGCCAGGATTTGAATTTTCCAAGTTTCATTTACATAATCACGTCTTGGCGTTCTTTCCGAAAAACTCTATTTCCAAAGTGAAACCACGGTCTAGATGCAGTTCTTTCAAAAAGAAAAGCCTTTTTTGAAAGATCCCGTAAACCTCATTTTTTGAGGAGTACAGGATCTTTTGAAAAAGGCTTTTCTTTTTCGAAAGAACTGCATCTAGACCACGGTTTCACTTTTGAAATAAGGTTTTTTGACAGAACGCCGTGACGCGATTATGCAAATGAAGCATGGGAAATTCAAATCCCGGCTTCATTTGCAATTTCGATACGTCTAATTTACATCCCTCTTTCGAAAGAGGGATGTAGTTTAGATGTACCCTAAAAGTGTAACATTCTTTTCCATCAGTTCTAAATAGTGCCATTATTATCATGATGGTTTTGAGAAGGCTTTACACTCCAAACTTAGGATCAAAGCAGCGGATACTTTAAATTAAAGTTAATTGTTTGAAAGTTCAGCCAGTAATACTGTGAAATCATACTAACCTCTCTGTTTAATAAGTGCACTGAAGAAAGTTAGTTGATACAATGACTGTAGTAATGCCAAAAATGTGAAAGCATCTGATCAAGCGCTTCCTTTTTCCAGTCTAGAATACTTTTCTCATCTGGCCTTACTGTGAAGAGCAAGAGGCTCTTCAAAGATATTTGCATGTTAGACAAAATGCATAGTGTATTTTGAGCATATTTCAGAATCTGGCCTAAGTTTTCTTGTTGGGTTAATGTTTAATATTTCTTGGAAAAAAAGCAGTACATATAAATCTTGTTTTTTTCCTATAGAAAATAAAAGTAAAACTTTTAAAATAAGATTGCCGTGGTAAGCCAAAACAATGTATGTTTAAAGGTTTTTATCTTGTACGGAGACACTAATATTATCCAGTTTGGTTCAAGCCATCACATATCCTCATTTTTCCTACCAATTGAGATTTGGTAGTTCCAACATGAGAAATATGATTGGCAAGGAAGGCTTTAAAAGTTTTAGTTTCATTCATTTGCAGAACAGAATCCTTCCATATTTCTATCAAAAAATGCTTTTCTAGGAGCAATTTGTTATGCCAACAAAACTAGTAAATCGCCACGTTCCTTTTTTGAAATTCTGCTTGAAGTTTGTAACCACAATGGTTTTAAGGACCATTTTGGATTTTGTTTCCAGGGTCTAAAGAAGATTTCTACTTGGTTCATGAGATTATGCGACCTTTCTTCTATCCAAATCTTTGAAATAAGACGAAAGGAAAATTTCATACCCTTGATGTCAGGTAAATTATGAAACCCTAATAAAGGCAGAGAATTTAGCAAGTTGAATTTAAAATGTGTGGAAACAATGAAGGTTTTGTCTGCACTCAGATCATTGGTTAAAAGATTGAGAGATTTTTGTGTGATTCGTATAAATTAACAGACCCCTCTAACATAAAAGGCTATAGTCTGAGATTCTGAAGATAGATGAAGCTCTCTTGTCAGAGGTAGTGGAAGGCTCTGGTATAGACTTTTTGGCAGTGGCTTTTTTACACTGCCATAAATTAAAACTGTGATTGTATATGAAGTGTTTGTTTGAAGGAAGTCCAGCAAATTGTGGATTTTAAATGATTTGCTCTGATGTTTTAGTTTTTGGTACTTTTAGCCATATTGGTACTACAGGATGATAGTGGTTTTTTAAAATTATTATTCCAGTGCTTGGGTTCCCTTTTGGTGCCTTCTAGGATATGTTTTTCTGAATACTAGAGCTAGTGTCAAGATTATTGTTAAATAATGGACTTGTTTATAATAGCTTCAAAAGGCTGTTGATGTCCAGGAAAGATTAAACCAGAATTTATCTCACATTTTCAAGTTAGGAATAAGATTTTCTTCTTTAGGAATCATACTTTAAATTGAGCTTTTAACTTCATGGACAGTGGAAAATAGTTAATTTATAGCAAATGTAAGGATACTGTAATCCGTGTTCCGATTAAGTTAAATTGTATATCTATTTTTTGCAATTTATATTTGTGAAAAAATATAAACTGCATTATAGTAGTCGGTGTGCTGCCTAAACTATTCCATTATTTGGAGGAATTCTAGCACCAACACTGAAATACTTGGCAAGGGGATAATATTGGGGCTAGGGAAGAAACAGTTGAGCTACGGCTACACTGTAGCCTTCTTACAGAAAAGCATATGCAAATGAAGCATGGCGTGGAATATCACCATGCTTCATTTGCATAAGTAATGAGCAGCTGTTTTTGCACAAGAGGCTTTTGCGCAAAAACGAGCAGTGTAGATGCCTCGAGGAAGAACGGCTCTTGCGCAGGAGGGGTTTTTTGTGCAAAAAGGAGCCGTCTACACTGCTTGTTTTTGTGCAAAAGCCTCTGGCGCAAAAACGGCTGCTCATTACTAATGCAGATGAAGCGTGGCGATATTCCACGCCGCGCTTCATTTGTATATGCTTTTCTGCAAGAAGGCTACAGTATAGCCGTAGCCTTACTGTCCCCATATAAATTCTTTAGAGCTGGGTTAAATCATAGGCTTTTAAATCAACATTTCTTATCTCTGTTTTGCTTAGTTTTATTTTGCATGAAACTTGTTGCTAAGACTGTTAGCGTCCTGTTAAAATTTCAGCATTTACCACTTCAACCACCTGATTTAGCATGCCATACAACTAAAATGTCTGGCGGGATGGAGGGATCCCAAATGGATGTTCTTGTTCTCTGCTCTTGTTTTTATCATCAAAATATCTTCTGCTTTGGGGGAACACGTAGGGGACTATGTACCAAGAGACTGTGAATTCTATACAGTAATTCCTCATTTAACACTATAGATATGTTTCAGAAAATAATCGTGGTAAGTGAAAACGTGTTATGCAGGGTCAGTTTTCCCATTGAAAATAATGGAAAAGGTGGGGGTTGCGTTTCAAGTGGTTGTGTCTGTTGGGACCTGGACATAAGGTTGGGGAAAAAAGGGGACTGGGTTACAGCAGGAAGGGGAGGTGTTTGGCTCTGGAGAAGGGAAGGGGCGTAGAGGGGAGGATTGGGTTGGGAGTATGCCCCTGTGACGGGTCTGCCGGGACCTGCACTGCGTCTGGCAAGGGGGGGGTCGCCGGGGAATGGCGCGGCGAGTGGCAAACCCTCCGCCGCTTTGCAGGGAGGCGAGGGAAGCCCCGCGCAGCTGCTGGCGACGGGCCGGCTGGGGAAACCCAGCCGCCAGCCTGCAAGCAGGGGCGGAGGAGAGGGGGCAAGGCGTCCGGCGAGGGGGAGTCGGCGAGGAATGGCGTGGCGAGCGGCGAACCCTCCGCCGCTTTCAGGGAGGTGAGGGAAGCCCCGCGCAGCTGCCGGCAACAGGCCGGCTGGGGAAATCTTGTTATTCCGGGGACAGTCGTGTAATTCAAAAAACGTTCCTTAAAAAAAAAATCATGCTATCGTGAAAACGTGTTAAACGGGCACGTGTTAAATGAGGAATTACTGTACTCAGTGCTTCTAACTTCCATTAACAATACCATGCCCTGAGTAACAGTGTATTGACCTCATCCCCCATTGAAATGTTGCCGAATCAGGTAAAGGAACCCAGATCTTAAATTTGGCAGACCCAAGTTTGTAATTTAGCAGTACTGCCTTTTAGTGTGCTAAATCTTTGTGCTCGGATAGGTCTCTGTAAAATGGAGTTCACTCATGTCTGCATAAACTGTTATTCTCATGTTATATGTCCTATAGTGGCTCCTCTTCAGGGGATAACAGATTACTCCTGCTGATAGTTAATCCTCTGGATCAACCAGTGCTGCATTAATTAAAATCTAGGATTTAAAATCTACATTAGGAATCAACATACAAAATCTCTACATGTCAAATACATAAAGTTTGAAAACGTTAAACACTCGAAATGGTAGTTTAGGTTGTATGAACAACTTTATCCCTGGTCCTCTGTGCGAATACATTATGAGAGTAGTTTATTACAGCTTCGCGTATGATTATTTCAACAGGAATCATATCTCAATAGTAGTATTTTTAACATTATTTGTGTATGTAATTCACTATAGCATTATATTGAACAGTGAACATAATACACATCACAATTCAAAGAACTAATAATAAATGTTTCTCTGGAATCTTTTTTTTTCTTCTTCGAGTAGTGTCCCCGTGGGTGCTCCACTCTAGGTGAAAGGTCGCCCTGAGCCGCAGATCGGAGCTTTGTACAGCAGTTTCCCCGTTGAGCCACGCATGCCCAGGAGGCGTCTCGAACCCTTCCCGCCTCCTGAGGAGCGTGGCTCAACCCCCTCCCTTTCAGTTCCTCTTTAACCACCCTCGTCAGCGGACGGAGCAAACAGGAGCTCCCTGTCAGACTATCTGACTACTTTCCCTTTAGTTATTTAGCATAGTTATTTTCCCCTGTTCTAATCCAAGTTAGTCTCTCCTTGTTTCTTTCAAAAAACAAAAAACAAAACAAAACTAGAAATAGGAGAAATAGACTTAATTAAAATCCCCCCCTCGGGGACGGGACTTGAACTCACCTCAAACCAGGACTCCGGTGAACCGGCGTTCGCCCAGCTGTCAAAGCAAGAGACATACTAAAATAACAGTATAGAAGATAAACACAATAAGCTGAAGGACGAGAGAGTTTGTCATGTCTGGCTCCTCAGGCTTTAAAAAAATGCAGTCAATGCTGGGACCTGATGCCAGCTTCAGATGGTCACTCAAACTGCATACGCTGTTTGGGGGAGACTCACTCTCCCCACAACTGTACCCATTGCAATTCCCTGACGGCGAGAGCCAGAAAAGATCGAGAGCTCCGCCTCAGAATGATTCTATTTGAAAAGGCTTTACAGCCTGCGGGGGAACAACCTACAGCGCGGCAAGAGCCTCCCCCGCCTTCCAGGAATGAACCGACAGCAAGAGCCTCTCCATCCCGCTCCCTTCCAGCCTCTTCCTCTCCCAAACGTAGAGGAGAGGCACACCAAGCTGGGAAGACCCCTGCCACTACGGGTTCGGGGTGATCCTCCCACTCCGCGGCGGCATCAGGGCGCGCAACAGCTGAGCGGCCCTGGGAGCGCTCTAAGCAGCCGGCACGGCAGGAAAAGCTGGCGCCGCTTCAAACCACGGTGCTGTTTCAAACTGCGGCACCGCTTCCAGCCCCCGGCACCGCTTCAAGCCTCTGCGGCGCCGAAAGCTACAACACGGCTTAAAGCTGCGGCGCCGATTAAAGTCACGGCACCGCAGCAAAAGGATGGGCAGTCTCCGAAGCCGCTGGCACCAGCTGATGCTCCGCTGGTCCTGCCACAGCCAGACAAGCAGCCAGATGAGGCTGCTAGGGGGATCAGCCCCAGCGAGAGACTGATCCACACAGCAGGCATCAAGATCCCTGCCTGCCCTCTACTTCTTACTCTCCTGGGAAGTCTCCATCAAGGCAATCCCCTCCCAGGTCGATATCACCGTTATCTCTTCATTATCTCTTCAGGATGCTCCCCCCTTCCTGATGATGACTGCCACATGGTCTATTCCTCGTGACATCCATCACCTGGGAAGTCTCGCTCCCACCATTATAGAGCTCCACCACAACATAGCCCTTGGCACCCATACTGGCCTTATCCACCTCCACCTTATCCACCGCACTGGGGACCGTGGGAACACTGGGAGCCATATGGACACCGCTCCCCACCTCGCTCCACCGCATCCCGGAGAAGCTTGCCTCGGCCATAGCCCGTACCTCCAGCAAGTCTTTCGGAGGACGAGGCGGAACGAATCTCAGACAATGACTCAGATGCTCAGTCAGTAAAACGTCACACACTCTGATGCCCTTGATGCACAACCAGATGATGCCGTAGTACCATCAGACAGTGGAACAATTGATGATCTAAAACAGTTCCAAGAACTATTCAAGAGAGTAGCGACAAGCCAGAATGTCTCCCTGCAAGAGGTGCAGAAGAAACAATACCAATTGCTAAAGAATCTACATCCCACACTACATGGCAAGATTGCCCTGCCCATAGACGAGGCAATAATGGAGACCTCAGAAGACCTGTGGAAGACACCTGCATCCATTCAACCAACTAATAAGAAAATTGACAAAGTACTTTGTCCCCTCAAAAGACAATGACTTTCTCTTCACTCACCCACAACCTAACTCACTAGTCGTGGACTCAGCACAACAACAAGCGAAGCTTCCACAATATAGGACGGGCAACGCAGATGAGGACCACAAAAAGTTGGACTCCTTTGGCAAGAAATATACTCCTCTTCCACTCTACAACTCAGAATATCAAATTACTCTGCTCTCTTAGCAAATCACGACTTTGACAACTACTCAAAACTGGGAGAACTAATGCCACACCTCCCCAACTCCAAAAGACCCATCTTGAAATCAATAGTTCATGAGGGCCATATGATCGCCCGCACCGCTCTCCAAACGGCAATGGATGTAGCTGACACTGCAGCCCGAGTTACAGCTACAGTGGCGGTGATGCGTAGAGCTTCTTGGCTCCAGTCGTATGGAGTTCCCCGCGAACTCCAGCCCAAAGTGGAAGACTTGCCATTTGACAAGCAAAAGTTATTCGCAGCCACTACGGACGAAATGCTCCACAACAGCAAAAATTCTAAGTCCACACTTCGCACGCACGTTAGGCATGTACACACCACCCTATAAACGCAGGCGATACACCCCATATAATTCATATAATCGATACCGATATGGGCAATACAATCGACCACAGAGGCCTTATGAAGACACCAGACCAAGACAGCGAGGTCCCAGAAGGCGACCCAGCCAAGCCTGCCCACCGGCTACTCAACCATCTAAGCAGCAAATTTGAACATTTGGTCGAGGGCCTGCAAGACCTCCCTCACGATCTAGCACCAGCTCAACATGGCCATCTATTCAACCACCGATTGCGCCCCTTCCTCCCACAGTGGGAATCCATAACATCGGACCGCTGGGTCCTAGAGATAATTCGAGTGGGCTATACCATCCCTTTTATTTCTATCCCCTCTACCCTTCTCCCTACCCCGTCCCTTTTCAGGGACCACTCTCACGAAACCCTTCTAAAACAAGAGATCGATCGGCTCCTCGTCATCGGAGCGATAGAAAGGGTACCCCAAGAGTTCCACGGGAGAGGGCTTTACTCAAACTATTTCTTGACCGAGAAAAGAACAGGGGGGTTGGAGACCTATATTGAATCTCCGCAAACTGAACAAATTCCTCAAGAAACAGCGTTTCAAGATGGTCACTCTCTCCGCAATCATTCCTGCGCTAGATCAAGGGGACTGGTTCGCAGCCCTCGACCTCCAAGATGCCTATTTCCATATAACCATCCACCCCTCCCACAGACGCTACCTACGCTTTGCGCTCGGTCCACACCACTTCCAATACAAGGTTCTTCCCTTTGGCCTCTCATCAGCTCCGAGGGTATTTTCGAAGGTACTAGCAGTCGTAGCTGCGTACCTCAGGCGGCAGAATGTTATCATATTCCCCTACGTGGACGACTGCCTTCTAAAGGGATCCTCATACGCCGAAACCACCTCTATGATACATAAGACCACGGCTCTCCTCAACCGTCTAGGCCTCCTGATCAACAAAGACAAATCAACCCTGCACCTGGTCCAAGATATAGAGTTCATTGGCACACGACTGGACTCCGTTACAGCCCGAGCATACCTACCTCAGCAACGTTTCGCAACTGTACAGGAAATTATAACCGGGATGCTCACAATGCCTACCACCACAGTACTTACATGCCTCCGACTAATGGGACACATGGCTTCCACCACCTACGTAGTCCACCATGCTCGCTTACACTTTCGATGCTTCCAGCTCTGGGTGGCGACCGTTTACATCCCACCACGGTACCCTCGAAGCAAAAGGGTTACTATCCCACCAAACGTGCTTGCATCCTTACGATGGTGGACCGTGCCAAACAATCTTCTGGCGGGGGTCCCATTCCAACAAACCGAACCCACTATCCAAATTACCACGGATGCTTCCCTCCTCGGCTGGGGTGCACATATGCACAGCCGCGAAGTTCAGGGCAGGTGGTCCCCAAATGAGACATTCCTGCACATCAATCTTCTCGAATTACGAGCAGTAAGGAACGCTTGCGCACACTTTGCTTCTGACATCGCCAATCACACAGTTCGCATCCTAACGGACAATATTTGCACGATGTTCTATATAGACAGGGCGGAGCCCGCTCCCGCTCCCTATGCGTGGAGGCTATTCGCCTCTGGAACTCGTGCATCCGCAACCAGGTCACCCTCATAGCATCCTACCTGTCAGGGGTGAACAATACCAGAGCGGACTCCCTCAGTCGAAACTTCACCTTAGACCACGAATGGGAATTACATACGGAGCTCACAAACTCAGTTTTCCACCGGTGGAGATGGCCATCTATAGACCTCTTCACTTTGGCCCAGAATACCAAATGTCCCCAATTCTGCTCACGTGTGGGACTTGGCAAGCACTCTCTGGGGGATGCCTTCCTAATCAAATGGAGAGCCCCCCTACATTACGCCTTTTCCCCCATACCTCTCATCCCAAGAGTCCTACGCAAAATCCTGAAAGACAAAGCTCTAGTCATCCTGATTGCCCCATCATGGTCTCGCCAAACCTGGTACCCATACCTTGACAAGCTAGCGGTCCAGCCTCCCCATCCACTACCATACTGGATAGACCTACTATCTCAGGACAACGGCATGATACTACATCCACAACTCTGTACCCTGCATCTTCAGGCGTGGCTTCTTTCTGGTTCTCAGAGATAGAAGACCGCTGCTCGCAGCAAGTAAAAGACATCCTCCTCCATAGCAGGAGGGAATCCACTCGAAAAACCTACCAGCAGAAATGGGTACGATTCTCTCACTGGTGTCAACAAGCCAAAGTGGAACCCCATGTCTCTCCACTGAATACCATCTTAGACTACATTATGGACCTTAAAGCATCAGGACTGTCAATTTCCTCTCTAAGAGTACATCTCTCTGCGATAGCAGCATTTCATACCTCAGTAGACAGCTTCTCCATTTTTAACCATCCTATCACGAAGAGGTTCCTCAAGGGACTTCAAAATGTGTACCCACCATATAAGGCCCCACCCCCCTTGTGGGACCTAAATCTCGTTTTGGACTACCTCACCAGACCTCCTTTTGAACCATTGGCAACAATACCATTGCCCTTCCTTTTTATGAAAGTCTGCTTCCTCTTAGCCATCACCTCCATCAGAAGGGTGAGTGAACTTGCAGCACTAATGTCGGAACCTCCTTACACAGTTTTCACGAAGGATAGGGTCATACTTAGACCCCACCCGACGTTCCTGCCTAAGGTCTGTACGGAATTCCACGTCAACGAACCGATCGTATTACCTACCTTTTTCCCCGAAACCGCACTCTTCGCAGAGAGATGCCACCCTGCATACTCTGGACATCCGGAGGGCTCTGGCCTTCTTCCTAGAAAGAACAAAACCATTTCGTAAATCTGAAAGACTTATTTCCATTGCTGAACGATCCAGAGGGACACCAATATCATCGCAACGAATCTCAAAGTGGATATCGACATGTATAATCAAATGCCACTCTCTGGGCAATAGACCGTTACAGCACACACCACGAGCGCATTCCACCCGGGCCACGGCTGCCTCGACAGACTTTCTGGGCAACGTCCCCTTAAGAGACATTTACCGGGCAGCCACATGGTCTTCAGACCATACTTTTGCTAAACACTACGCTATTCTTCCACAACTCAAGAGTGACTCAGCAGTTGCCACAGCAGTGCTCTCTACCACTGCCAAACAATGACTCCGTCTCCCTCCAGCCATACATTGAATACTGCTTTGTAGTCACCTAGAGTGGAGCACCCATGGGGACACTACTCGAAGAAGAAAAGGGAGTTACTCACCTCGTGCAGTAACGAGTGTTCTTCGAGATGTGTGTCCCCGTGGGTGCTCCACGACCCTCCCTACCTCCCCTCTGCTCGGAGTCGAAATTACTCGGGCGGAGACGAACTGAAAGGGAGGGGGTTGAGCCGCGCTCCTCAGGAGGCAGGAAGGGCTCGAGACGCCTCCTGGGCATGCGTGGCTCAACAGGGGAAACTGCTGTACAAAGCTCTGATCTGCGGCTCAGGGCGACCCTTCACCTAGAGTGGAGCACCCACAGGGACACACATCTCGAAGAACACTCGTTACTGCACGAGGTGAGTAACTCCCTTTTTTTCCCTCAACCAATTTCTTTCCCTGCCAAGTTCGGGATTTTTTTGTGAAGGTATCTGGCACCCTTACTTGTGTGACCACTGAGGAGAGATTCAGATGTTGCTTAGTTGATTAGCAGAGTGCCCACAGCTGTATTTTTTGTTTCTTCTGGTGGTGCACATTCACACATGTCAGTGCAATTAAACATTTTATTCAGCACATGGATGGAAGAGATTAGAGGGAACATTGCTGTACCCCAACCCCAGGTCACAATCCCCTCCCAGCCCCTGCACCCACTGTTACATCCCTCCTCCAAGTGAGACTTCTCTTCTGCATCCATACCCCTTTCCCAAATTCCACACCAAAAGTCTGTTCCCGACTGTTCACCTCCTCCATTAATATCATGGAAGAGTACGGCCCACTTACCAAATTCTTGGAGTGGCTCCACATCAACAATTATTGCCAACCCCTGCCTTAGATTCAGTAGCTTAAAGTTTTTCTCTAATAGCTTTTTAGTCCTGGCAGAAGCTATTGAGAATGAAATTCAATTTACACAGCTACCTTTTTCTCTTAGATACATAATTCTTCTTTGATCTGCAGAATCTCATAATTTAAATAAGGTCTAAAGTAACACTCCACCATGATATTGCTTTCTCTTGCACTGTTTTCAATGGTTTGATAAAAGATTGTGCGCATTTTTCA
Organism: Rafetus swinhoei; assembly: GCA_019425775.1. NCBI lineage: Eukaryota > Metazoa > Chordata > Testudines > Trionychidae > Rafetus > Rafetus swinhoei. The sequence continues at coordinate 152,783,399 of CM033424.1, forward strand.
GAAATTTGTGTAGATTATTTTTAGTTCAAGATTACATTTGTGTCTCTCTGATTAGGTGATGCCTCTTAGAATTCTTGCGCACTCTCATACTTCTCTGGTCCATAAGTTCAAGCATCTCATCCCCTTGAAGGCCTCATGTACCCTTTTTTTGCCCTCTAAATCTGTCCCTATCTAATCCTCTCCCTTCTGCTTGATTGTGACAATGATGCCAGCCTTGTTGTCCATTTTGTACATTTCTTCAGCAGCAGTGTGTGTTTTCTTGTGGTCTATTCCTTAATTGAATGTCCTTAAGATGTTTCTCAGAGTCTTCACTCTTTCATTTATATCTGCTCTCAAAATACTCTTTCCATGATTATAGAAGAAATTTGACTATCATCTACTTATCGCTTTCTCACTTGTTTGGTGTCATGAGATCAAATGTTGGGGAGGGAGAAGTGAAAGGGCTATTAAATTGAAGATGGAGATTTCTGTGTGGGATAAGATGAGAAGCTTATTTGATGAGAGAATGCAAGAAACTTAAGTGTGTTTAATATTAAAATCTATATATTAATGAATTAATAAGACTAGTCACCCTGATTGCTTTGTGTATTGCATTTCTCTTAGCTAGCATGTTTTGGGAGCTATAAGCAATCTAAATGAGTGATGATACTGAACCGCTTTAGTTCACAGGGTTGAAGGCCAGTTCTTCAGGAAAGGGCTAGACATGCAATGTAAAACTTTCCCCCAGCAATCATTTGGGGTTGTTTTCAATCTAAATTGGAGCTAAAATGTTCTTAGCAAACTGATCAGCTGATTGCCTGTTTCACCACAGATACATATTCTGGTAAGCATGGGCGGCAGGTATGAGAGGCAAGGGAAGGCAATTCCTTCCCTAGGTCTTGGTGCTTAACCTCTCCCCTCTTACTATGCTTATTCTGACCATTCCTGAAAGTTTCTACACTACAGTAACAGGCTGTTACTGCTTGCAGACTGGTGACTCTTCACCAAAGTGGATCTGTAAAATTAAGTGAAAAGCCTTCCAGTTTGCCAGACCTATTAATGACACATTGAACCTGTGAAAGAGCCATTAAATGGTAATGAAGTCATTTAACAGACATGTGCCAATCCTGAATTTACTGACAAAAAGTCATGTCACTGTGTACAGGTACAGGACCTTAGTTTATTTGCTTTAAATGTTTCATTAGTTTGTTGCTGAAAATTATAAAATTACATCTCTAAAAAAAATCCTTGCATAGATTTTTAGATGCCAAATCTGAGTGTTCAGCTTTAGCCTTAAATGCTTGGATCTTCAGATACACACATTTTAAAATAAACTCTTAAAAAGACTAACCTTATCTAAAATACCCATTTTAATTTTAAGTGCTGTAGTACAAAAACTTGCTTCCGAAGTAGTCTTCTCCTTTCCATCCATACCTAATCTCCTTTCACCCTGTTAGAGAACCCTTAAAGGGACAACATACCTTTTCTTCCAGATAGCTGGACAAATAAAATAGTTTTAATAGAACCCTCCACCAAAACCAGAACTTTATTAGGATATAAAATCCTTTGTTAAAAATGTTTCCAAACATTTTAGGTATAACTAACAGATGGTGTAATTTCATAAACTTGCCTTGTTATGAAGATCACCCCCAAAAAATTAGTGTTTCCTTTCCTAAAATCAATGGTGTGTTATGAACACACTAATTAGTCTGTTTAATTTAAAATAATATCTTTTGTTTCAGTGAATTTAAATATGAAGTAATCTGTAATGATTACTTTATGAAGGCTTAAGAGAATATTTAAAATATAAAATCAGCTTAGAAATACTGATTAAGAAAATGTATAACAGAAAAGGGCTGCATCATATATTCCACAATATTTAATGTTGTATTCAACAGGACAGCTGACTTGCCCTTACTACAGAGTTTTTGCAATAAATCCCTGACAAACTTCAAGATATAGTTTAAAAAAACCCCAAAACCCTGTGATTGACATTTTTTATTCCCAAACATAGTGCTTTTAGTTAGATACCTTCTGTATGTCCAGTCTTCACAATCTGGCCTGCAGTGGAAAATGTGCTCCCTTTTCTTCAGAAAGAAATTGTAAAAGTGTTTTTTCCAAATGTCACTTGCTACATTAGGGTTCAGGGATTTGGTTGGAATCAATGAGCAGAGAAAAGAGGAGAACAGTAGGGAGGTGGTAGGGCTTGGGCAGAGTAGGGGTTGGGCCACAGGCTCAGGAATTGCGTTCAGTTTATAAAATACCAATTAAGAAATTACTTGCGGGAAGTCTTCTGAATGTGAAACAGCTAATGTAAAAAAGCATTGGTGTTCTTATTGTACAGGAGTGTCTGTAGTGTTGGATGGAGCACAGTGAGGGTGTTGTCAGCTTCATGGTAACAGCTCCACACCCAGTGTATTACTCATTTCAGTGTACAACTGAACACCACTACACAGCCCAATATATTGCTGACCAGTTAAAAATATCAATGAATAGGGTCTATGGAAGACTATTTTGGTTATCAACATATAATATAGGGATGTTAGCTATTGAGTAATAGAATAGTCAACTAACCGCTAAGAATTCTATTCTGATGCAGCAGTGCGGGGTGACAGGTGGGAGCTGGTCTGTGAGGGGAGCCAGTTTAAAAGCCAGCTCCCCATGCAGGCTGCCTGCCTGCCTGCCTTTGATACAGCAGTGAGGAGTGGCAGGGATATCAGAGGCAGCAGCTGTGTGGGGTGGCTGCAGGGTCCGAGCTCCCTGCAGACAGGGACTGCTGCCAGAGCAGCCTCTGTCCTTGGAGGTCTGAGTTGGCCACAGATAGTGGCTTCTCTGGCAGCAGCCTCTGCCCGCAGGGGGTCTGATATAGTTACTTGTTTATCAACAAAGCCCAAGCAACTTTCATGTTATGTTAGGGATGTGACTGAATAGTTGATTAACCCATAAGGCTAATCTAGTCGACTACTTGCTTTTCTCCTCCCCGCCTCTGTCTCATCTATTCAAAAAATCAGAAATAGATTGACAAGCTCCACTGCTAGGAAGCTGATGACTCACACTTAAAATTAAAGAAGAAAAGGGCAGATAAGTTGGCTCAGGGTTCATCAGATAAAGAGAAAGAAGATACTGATCAATTTGATGACAAAGATAGAAGAAGCAGTTAAAGCTGATTAATAAACCTTGAAAGCAAGGTGCTCGAAGAGTTGGCTTGCTGTCTATCAAACATAAGACCAACTATAAAAGAAAAGGAATTTTAAATGCAATATGTTTTATTTCTGTAATTATTTTGTAGTTGTTCAGTCTTCAATATTCACATTTAAATGCTAACTAATTAATTATTAATTTAACTCTTTTGTGAGTTAAATAAATAATTTGTTGTAATTGGACTTAGTCTCCAAAAAACTTGGCCTTAGATAGAAACTTATGTAGTTTGTTCTTTCTTGTTCTGATAACTGCTTTAAAGTATTTGACCATTTTAGACCTTATTTGATTAATCGCTTGGCCACTTATGATTAGACTGGTCAAATGCCCAGCCCCAAAGGTATGCCATTCTGCTATTTGAATCATTTAAAATGAACAGACATGATCCAAATAAATATAATTTAAAAAAATCTTTCATAGACTTACTTCATACCTTTTTGTCTTTTAAGAACTGTGGTTTGTTATAAACATTAGTAGGAACATTTCTAGTAACATATATAGCTATTTTGTTGTCAAATATTTATATTATGATAAAATTTCCTATTGTACTGATATGTTACATATACAGAAAGGAGATGATCCCTGCTATAAAGTAATGATATATCTATCTATAGACACAACTATTATTCCATCCTTTGGATAATGACGAAGTTATGGTAATAGTTTGAGGGGGTTAATGATCTTGTCAGAGTTATTAGATTTTTAATGGTCTTCTATTTATCATTCCCCCTTCTCTGTGTACGCGTGCGTGCAGTGCATGTCTTCCAGTATTGTAGTGTTTTAAGATACCGGTTTGCAAACATTCACAAAAGCTTGCATAAATATATCTAGTTCTAGAGAGGTGCAAGAAGAAAAGTAGAGACCTTAGTGTTTCATGTTCTCTCATCCTCCCTACCAGTGTTAGCATTTAATTTCAAAAGAATGTCACACTAAAGCCACTGATTTTATTCTTTTTTTTAAACCTAAACTTCCAGCACAGTTTCACTTTAAAATAGTTCCCCCAACCACCTTCTGCATCTTTTTTGGGGAAAGTAGTGCCTGGGAGCTTTTCAAATACCTGCCAGCCTTGAGAAAGAAAAAGCAGGTCAAGGGGGAGGATACTCAACCTCCATTACCCAGCCCTGTGGGGGAGAGTAGCCTTGGGGAGGCTCTTCACTTGCTTATAGGCCATAGGTGGGGATAGTGCTAGGAGCTGCAACAGGAAGTGTAGAGTTATTTTGGAACCGCTTCTGCCCTGATAGCCTCAGTAGCAAACAGGAGTGCTGCTGCTTTAGTTTCAGATGAAAAGTCTGCCCACATATATGATAGACTTCTTCAGATAAGAGGAAATGAAAACCTATAACCCCAAGAGAAACCATGAAGTGTTGGCAGGTTTAGACTGGCTGGTTTATTTAATGATTGATATACAAAGTAGGGTGCACGTGTTGCTGATAGAGTATTATGATATATGGAGAACTAGACTACTTAACTTTTAATTACATAATTAATTTTAGACTTTATCATTGATTTTAATTCCTCAAATGCCTAGAAAATCTTGGAAGAGTAACACACATAGACCTGTAGGGGAACATTTTAACCTCTTGGGACATTCAGTAATGGATTTGACAGTAGCCATTCATATACAAAAGAATTTCACTACCTGATTACAAAGGGAAACAGCTGAACTGGAATTTATTTGCAAATTCAGCACTATCTACTTTCAACTGAATAAGGATCTCAGTTGGTTAGCACATTACCAAGGCAATTTCCCCTCTCTTCATAGTCACATCTCCACACCAAATGCTGTGAATGACCTACTTCCACCCTGACTTGATTAGCATCATTAACACAAGAAACTTCTTCCTTACATATACCCCTACTTCTATAATTTCCACTCCAATTAGTCTGAAGAAGTGGGTTTTACCCACAAAAACGTATACCCTAATAAATCTGTTAGTCTTTAAAGTGCTATATGACTCCTCATTGTTTTTTACAGATACAGACTAATATGGCTATCCATCAGACTTGAAATGTGTTATTTATGCACTACAAAGCCGAGATATTTAAAGGTATTGATCTGAGTGTTGCAACATCTAAATCCATTTTCAAAAGTTGTGTAAGTACAGTGAAAAGTCACATTCAGAGTATATATACTGATCCTGCCAGTCAGGTCCAACAGTTAACTACTCCTCCTCAGCCTTTAGTAGTAGTAGATACCTCTTTTTTGCGTTCCCTTGAATGAAGATCTATAAATTATATCTCTAAAAGATCATTTAGGTCAATTTCCATTATCCTGACCCTAAAAGTCACAGGGACCCTAATTCTTGGTACCAGGCCCCACAGGACTTCCAATTTTCAAGGAGATCATCATCTTCAGTGTGTTTTCAAATTAAATCTCCATCTCTTCTGTCAGATTAGCACTTAAACTACTCAAGAAAAGCCCCCTAGAGATGAGAATCTGGAACAATGTGAGCAAGTTACAAGCCAGTGACTCTTCTCAAGTACTCATTCACATTGTCTCCCAGTGAGACTGTCATCCCCTCTCATGTCATCCTTATAACCAGATGACTTCAGATCCTTCCAAGGGTTGCTCTGGAGCTGCGGGACACATTGAAGATCCCAGCAGAAATGGTCTAGGAGAGATCTCACAAGCTCCTGGAAATTTTGCACAATACCATGTCAGGTTGCCTAATGGTGCCCATTCATAAATGCATCCTAGATCCCTCAAAATTGCTTTGGCAGAAGCCAGCCTACATAGCTCTAAAAATGCAAGTGTGCAGAGAATCAATACCAAGTTCCACATTCTACTTTTAACTTCATAACCACCTCGCTCCATGATCCCTGATTGTAGCTACAGTCCATCAGATGTTGAGGCAAAAGTACCCCAGATCTACCCTGAGGGTTAAGGAGCTGAAAAAATTAGGTCTGTTTGGATATAGTAATTAGCCTCCTGCAAACTTACAGATTGGAATTGCCAACTTATAGCTGATTTTGGCCATGTTTGACTTTGATATCTTAATTTCTTACGGGTCTCATAGGATTGTGTAGTGGAATTTAAATTAATTTGTGAAGGCCAGCTGATAATTCTTCTCTTTAGACAGTCATTACTGTATTGAATATGGTCATGGTGCAGTTACTCTGTCCTATAAGCATCCAGCAACCTATAGAAGGCATAGATTATTCTGGCATTCCTCTCTTTGAGATGGGGTTTGTTCAGTGCCAAACTTCAAAGGATTCTGAGAAGGGTCAGGGGAGTGGTATTAGGTCCTGGGTCAAAGCTAGGACTCTCTTATTACTCGAAGACCTTCTGAGTTGCTGTAGAAATGTCAGAAATTCCAAATGAATGTTAAAGCTGTCAGTATCCTCTGTGCACCCATTTTTATGGTAAGGCAACAAATTTGACTCATGAGTTGGGAGCTCTATAAAACTTGTAGTGGATCCAGTTATTTCCCCTCTTTTAAGCAACCACTATTCTCATTTCCATGGGGTTATGGAGATAATGAAACTGGGATACTTAATCTATTTCACACCCTTCCTATCTCCTCCTGTGCCTTTTTGTATGATCCATCTCAGAAGAGCTAGTTTCATCAGTTGAAGTAATTTCAGAGAATTCAGGGTGAAAGAGGTTTGCTGTGACTATCTTCTGGTAGCACAGTGACTAACTTGAGACAACCTTCGTTTGCAAACTCAAATCCATTTCTTCCACTGAACGTGGTGTGATGCTCCTTTTGGGAGGATCATTTTACAGTCATTTAGTCTCCTACTACACACCTCCATCAAATTTGATCAGTGAGGAGAGTCACCATCAGTGGATTACATGTGAACAAGCAATTGTGGTTCTTTGAGATGTGCTATCCACAAGCTATTGTCCTCCCCAAACAATGTCTCATAACAGCTGGGTTCTATATTGGTGAAGGAATTGAAGCATTGTTGAAGTTGCCCTGTTTGTTATGCCATTGTTTGGAGTACAAAGGCATTCAGGGAATAGAGGCAGTCCCCTGAATAGACACTCCTGGTCAAAAGAATCCAAAATTGAGTTCACTGGTTTATGTGTACCATCAGTGGAATACATACGGACAGCATATCTCAAAGAACCACAAGGTAAATAACCATTTCATCATATGGCTATAATGTTTTCTTCCAGAGATTTTGTGATATTCGTTATGTGCCGGGTAACTTTGTTCACACTTCATGTTACAGAGAATTGTGATGTAAAGCTCGATTGTACCTGGCCCATGCAGAGGATGGGGGGGATACAGGGCTTGAATTGGAAAACAAAAGGCTGAGCACCATTTGTTTGAAATGCCAAAATAAGACAACCTTCTGAGAACTACTAAAATATTAAAAAGTATTCCATCTTATATTAAATATATAATGGTAGCTATATTAAATGCTTTTCTTTCCTTCAGCTATAAAATATTTCAAACAAATTACTTTATTGCAAATATACTTTTAATTTTTCTAATTTTTTTTCTGTTGTAAAAATGTTCACTTCCTAGCCTGTATAGTTTTTGCTTAACTAACTTTTTTTTTTCCTTAAATGAGCATAGGTCTAATTTTATGTTTTCAGAGGTGGCATCCTTGGAGATGGATCCTCCTTATTCACAAAACAAGCATGTGGTGAAAATACAAGAAAAATGAGAAAATAGTTTAAATGCACATCTTGTGATTTTGCTTGTGGTCTTAACAAGGATGCCATTTTAATCCTGTTTTCACCAACTCAGTTTATGCACTGCACATAACTGAATAGCTAGCTATAAGACTGCTGACCAGAGCAGGGAGCAAGACTTGCATTGGAAACGAAAAGCTTGCCATTCCATTACTTAAGCCACTGGATCATTCAGTCCTCCATCCTTTCCCAGCCTCTCTACTATGATTTTGAACAGTTGAGCATAATATAGTGGCAAGTGCTTTTCTTAACTCTTATACCAATCTATGTTAAAAAGAGCCAGAAAGCTGGAACACACATTGAGAAATGTTATAGGAGAAATGTATCTATTTGCTATTTTAAAATTGGAAAATTTAGTCTTTTATTTTTAAAGTTGTAAATATTATAGATGTATTTTTATGTTAGCCCAGAAATTGCTTTTTAAAATGTTATAAAAACTTTTCATTGATAGATAAGTCAACCTTTAAAGTATTTGATTTACCTTTCTATCCACAGGTGTAAAACAAAGGTATATCTGGACAACCTTCCTACGACAAGTGTTGTTATTGTGTTTCACAATGAGGCTTGGAGTACACTTTTACGAACTGTCCATAGTGTGATAAATCGGTCACCACGACACTTGCTGGAAGAAATTGTACTTGTAGATGATGCCAGCGAAAGAGGTAATATGGTGGTGTTGTGTTGGTGGTATTCGCATGCCATCTATATGGCTTCATGACTTAGTGCTTTGAAAAATTCAGATTTGATATTGGTTTAGTGAGGGAATGTAGTTTTGGGGATATTTGAAAATTTATAGTAATGAAACAGTGCCCACATTTGTTTGTATCTGGAACATTCCACATGGAATATACAGTAAAAGCCTGCCCACTCATTTACTATTAACATTATAAAGGACCCAGCAGTTCTGGCTGGCTAGCTAGCTATTTATTTATTTATTTATTTATTTATTTATAAACGGGATGCTATACGACTATTGTCAAATTCTGTGCAATCTGTAGTACTTTTACTTTGTAGGGTAGGGGTGGGGAACCTTTTTTGGGTTGGAGGCCATTAACCAACAGAAAAATCAGTTGAGGGCATCACAAAAGTGAGAAGCAGGGGGGAAAAACCCTCACTGTGGTCCCCAACTGAGAAGGAGAAAGACCAGTCCCACATTCCCCTTGTACACCAAAGTCTAGGGGGGCCCAGACTAGTAGATTTTGTGCGCTCCAACTTCCAGCAGGGTAGCGGGGTTGGAGCATCGGTGCAGACTCCCCAGTGCTGGAGCGGGGGGGAAAGGGAGGAGGCGGAATCTGAGCCTCTGGGGCTGGATCCAGGTAAGCTGGCCAGAGGTTCCCACTCCTGTTCTAGGGCATTCACAAAGCCCTTAAGTAGTGGTTCCCATAATGAGATGCCTGGGTCATGGCAGTCCATTGTGGGTTATACAGGGGTCTGTCCCTGGAAGCAGGGCCAGGACATTTTAGAACGGCATTGATACTTTGCCACATGGATACTTTGTTCTGCACAGCATAATACACTGTGTGAGAGGTCATGCTGGCAGGAGCATTCCCATGCTGCTTGGGTACATTGTGGTAAAAGCAGAAATAAAAGGGGTCTGGGATATTTAATCAAATGCTAAAAGGGTCCTTGGTGGGAAAAACTAAATTGGGATTCACTGTCTTAGAGCATGTAAAATTCTATTTGCATCACCTGGTCAAATGAACACAGACAGCTTTCTACCCTAAAAACCTACACAACTCAAATATATAAACATAATTGTGCACAGGTTAACAGTAGTTGATACATAACATTTCTGTGTCATAGGAAAATGTCATATCTTAAAAAATTACATTCCCCATTAGAACAAAATTTCAGTTTCAAAAATTTTTTGCCTCAGCCAAAACATTACTGAAAAATTGTAAAGTTTAATTTACATTTTCACTTTAATATTCTAATGTTGTATTTTTCTTAATTAAGTTTTAATTATGCTAGAATTTGGACAGGATAAAATTATGCATAATTCAGGTTAAAGTAAAAAAAATAATGCTATGGTCACAATGATAAGGAACTTGCTGCCATTCATTAACAGTTAGCTTTGATGCAGTTCTTTATGAAAATGGACTAGAGTAAAGCGAACTAACGTACTGATAATATGTGGCAGTAGGATCCATGTAAATAGGAAATGTCACAGTTAAGTGACAGTGGTGACCTTTTAATTGAACTGAAATAGCATCATTCACAGGTTTATGGCAGCTGAGACCACTATGACATAATTGTGTCCTTAAAAATTGATGATTTGTATTGCAACAGATAAATATAAAATAAAATACCTAAAATTAAAAAAACTGCTGTCCGGTGGAGGATTTTCTCCAATATTGTGTCTATATGCACAAGAAAGTAAGATGCTGTCTCTGTATGAATATATACAATAATAATTAACCAGTTGTTTGACTGTCTTGTCATCTGTTACCTTCATTTATATAACCAATGAAGATTATTTTAATAACGGGATACAACAGCATTACTTATGAGGCAGAGGATAGTGAATGCAACAGATGACAAATTAAGTAGGTGAATAGAGAGGACGTCAAAATGAGCTTTGAAGATCATCTCTAGAGTCACTGAATCTAATCTGAGTCAGAGTATTAGCTGAAGTAAAAGAAAGCGCAGCATGGAAATGAAGCAAAAAGGCAGTGAAGTAGTGGAACTAAAGTCTGAATAGGGCTATGGTCCAGAGATTCAGTATGACTATCTTTGAATGGAACAGTATGGGTAAATGGAAATTAACATATTAAATTGAGAAATAGCATAAGAAAAATGGAGAGAATAATAATGCATAAAAGGAAATTCCACTATATTCTTGCAGGAAAAACTTTTAAAAATGTTTTCTAGTCACTGAAGCTCCATCTTATTAGCCATGAATTTGTATGCTTAGTGTTAGAGTGCAGGTAGGATGAAAATACAGTCCCCAAATGTCTGTTTTCCCGTAAATCAGTTGGTGGTGTACTTAAATATTGTCTGTCTTATTTACTGGTAAAGTTTTCTCTGTAGCAAGTAGAATGGGCAGGCAGACCTATTTCAGATTGAAGCCCAGTTGTATAATGAAGAATGCACCAACTTGTGCAAAAATTCCAAGGTAATTGGAACCCCAAACTTGCCAAGGAATATACCATGGCATTCCTTTAGACATTAGGTACAAAGGTCACAATGCCTGGGCTAACTGCACCTTTATGCCCTCATGGCCGCTTAGAGTGCCAATCCTCGTTCATCTCCGTATTCTTGCTGAAATTCTTAAACCAGGTCTTGTTGCAGTGCTTAGTATATCAACATAGATTACCTGAACAGGATCTGTCTTGTGTCTAGCACCTGCAAGTCTGTCCCTTCCTTGAGCAATGACTCAACAGCCTCTTTAAAACAAAGTATTTATTTAGAACAAAAGCATTCAAAATAAAAATGGTTCTTAAAGCAGATGTCTGATTTACCAGATAAGTAATTACCTTCCACATTGTTATCTTGTGCAATGATTTACATTTCCTATAAACCCCTTTTCCACCCAAGAACTCTACAGTTTGGCTGGCATAGTTTGCCCCATAACTCATAAAATCTTCTGTCTCCCATGGTTCAGGAGAGCCCTATTTAATAGCTAAATCAAGTCTTTTTTATCTCTAATTTAAAACAAAAAACAGGACTATGTAGCACTTTAAAGACTAACAAGATGGTTTATTAGGTGATGAGCTTTCGTGGGCCAGACCCACTTCCTCAGATCAAATTGTGGAAGAAAATAGGCATGACCATATATACCAAAGGGATACAATAAAAAAAGTGAACACATATAGAAAGGACAAATCAAATTTCAGAACCGAGGGGATAAGGGGGTGAAGGTAAATGTCTGTGAGCTAATGATATTAGAGGTGATAATTGGGAAGCTATCTTTGTAATGGGTAAGGTAATTAGGGTCTTTGTTAAGACCCGGCGTAAAGTGTCAAATTTAAGCATGAATGACAGTTCAGAGGTTTCTCTCTCAAGCCTGGTGTGAAAATGTCTTTGAAGCAGTATGCAGGTAATCAAGTCATTGAGACAATGCCCTTTCTGGTTGAAATGGCAAGAAACTGTTTTTTCTTTGTGATACTGTCTGATATCCGTTTTGTGTGCATTGATTCTTTGGCGAAGCGTCTGAGACGTTTGTCCAATGTACGTAGCAGATGGACACTGTCGGCACATGATGATATAGATTATATTTCTGGATGAGCAGGAATATGTGTTCTTGATCTTATAACTGAATTGGTTAGGTCCAATAATGGTGTCAGCAGAGTAAATATGTGGACAAAGCTGGCAACGGGTTTGTTGCAAGGAAAAGTCCCAGGGTTGGTATTAGTGTGGTATGTCCTGTGGTTGTTGGTAAGAATCATCCTGAGGTTAGGTGGTTGTCTGTAGGAGACTATGGGTCTGTCTCCCAGAGCCTCTCGGAGTGTAGTATCCTGTTCTAGTATAGGTTGTAGTTTATTGATAATATGTTGGACGGGTTTAAATTGGGGCTATAGGTGACGACAAGTTGTGTTCTATTGTTGGTTTTCTTGGGTCTGTCTTGAAGTAGATGGTTTCTGGGTATTCGTCTGGCTCTTTCAATTTGTGTTTTTATTTCTCCAGGTGGGTAATTAAGGTTTATAAATGCTTGGTAGAGATCCTGAAGTTTCTGGTCTCTGTCGGTGGGATTAGAGCAGATGCGGTTGTATCGAAGGGCTTGGCTATAGATGATGGAGCTTATGGTGTGTTCTGGATGGGAGCTGGAGGCATGAAGGTAACTGTATGAGTCAGTGGGTTTCTGTAGAGAGTGGTATCTAATTTACCATTGGTGATTTGTACTGTGGTATCCAGGAAATGGATCTCTTGTGTAGAATGGTCCAGGCTGAGATTGATGGTGGGGTGTAGGTTGTTAAAATCTCTGTGGAATGTCTCCAGTGTTTCTTGGCCGTGGGTCCAGATCATAAAGATGTCATCGATGTAGCGTAAGTATAGAAGGGGTAAAAGGGGACGGATCTGAGGAAACATTGTTCTAAGTCAGCCATAAAGATGTTAGCGTACTGTGGGGCCATGCGGGTACCCATGGCTGTGCCACTGATCTGGAGGTATAAGTTGTCCTCAAAATGGAAATAATTGTGGGTGAGAACAAAGTTACATAGGTCTGCTGCCAGATCGGTGCCCTCTGGGATAGTGTTTCTAATTGCTTGTAATCCGTCTTCATGTGGAATGTTGGTATATAGAGCTTCTACATCCATGGTAGCAAGGATGTTATCAGGGAGGTTATCGATGTTTTGTAGTTTTCTCAGGAAGTCAGTAGTATCTCAGAGATAGCTGGGAGTGTTGGTTGCATAGGGTTTGAGAAGAGAGTCTACGTAGCTGGATAATCCAGTAGTGAGCGTGCCGATACCTGAGATGATGGGACGTCCGGGGTGTCCCGGTTTATGGATTTTGGGAAGCAGATAGAACAATCCTGGTCGGGGTTCAGAAGGTGTTTCTGTGTGGATTTGGTCCCGAGTAGATGTAGGGAGGTCTTTAAGGAGACAGTGTAGTTTCTTTTGGTATTCTGAGGTGGGATCAGAGGAGAGAGATTTGTAAAATGTGGTGTTGGAGAGTTGTCTGGTTGCCTCCTGGTTATAGTCGGACTTATTCATAATGACCACAGCACCCCCTTTGTCAGCTGGTTTGATTATAATGTCCGGGTTGCTTTTGAGACTCTGGATAGCATAGTGTTCAGCGCGGGCTGAGATTGTGTCTCGCTTGTTGTCGTTTGTGAATAATGTCAGTCTGTGCATTGTTGCGGAAGCTTTGTATATAGAAATCCAGATTGTAATTCCGACCGTCAGGGGGAGTCCATATGGAATTATTTTTCCTTTGGTGTTGATAGGGGGGGGATCTGGTTGGTCAGATCTGTTGGTCAGTTCTTGAAGCTTTGCCCATTGTCCTTCAGTTGTGTGCTGGGATTTTCTTATCTGGAGCCATTGTCTTCCTGCTGATTCTTCCTAGTGCCCTTGTTAAGCTAAATCAGTTTATTCATATGGGAAAGTTTTATAACCAAGCAAACAATAACTTGTATTCGTTGACCAAGTCACATAATGCTCATAAAATCATTGCATTTCTGTATTCTCAGATTGCAAATCAATTCCATCTCCTTGATGTATTCTTTCCATCCTCAACTACCTGGATTCCTGAATTATGTGAGAAGGTGATGGTTGAAAAAATGTTTTTCATAATTGGCCGTTGAAAAATATTCTCTAAATTATAAGGCTTAGATTTTTCATGTAAATATGTCCTGGACTATTATAGTATAAGGAGAAAAAAATTAAAAGAAAATAAATTATATTAGGGTTGCACAAAAAAGGCTCCAGGCAGGAAGGCACAGGTGTGCATACATCCTGTGGTGGATCACCCATGCGGACAAAATATCTCAAATTAATTATTGTACATGTTAGCTGTAAATTCATTTTATGTGCACTTTAGATAATGCAGTGTGTAGCTAAACTATTGTATGTAATGTATTCCTGAAAAATTACCTATATACTAGCTCGGACAGATGATAAAATGTGAACCTGTTTTGCTCAATCTCCCTTTTCTCCTCATTCTCCTACTCCTGTTTTTCTCTTAGTTATTCCTTAAACCCCATCTCCTTTTTTAACAAACACGTCAAATTTGGACTCTGATTTGCGCATATTACAGTAGGGATTGCTGTAGGAGTAAATTTCCAAAATTAATTAGAATATGTACAAACTTAAAATAAGCTTATGTTTTCATCTTTAATGGAATTCACTATTTCATCTATAGAACATCTTAATTGGCACTATATCAGAACAATGTTAATGGTCAGTTGTGGAGAGCGACTTTTAATTGTAGCTTGAAAATGTTGAGGGATGACCTGTAAGCACTGTGATAAACTAAGATAGGTGTATTATTCTCCTCACTTCTCTTGTGGTAGATATCATATCTTTTCAGTTTTTAATTGAAGAGGTCATTCATCATATCTTTTCAGTTTTTAATTGAAGAGGTCATTCAATCTCATTTTAAAATTAGAAATCCTTCATTATAAAATTAATTGTTGGCACCCTTGAAGCCTAAATTCAGTGTGTTTCTGCTTTGTATGAAAAGCAGAAAACTTGTGTTCTCTTTATAACCAAAAGGAAACTTATGTTTCAGATTTTGAGGGTTAAACTACTAAACTAGTTTCTAAATTGGTCGAGAATGGTACAGTACTCATCATTTGAGATCACTGAAATATATTTCATTTGCATCCCTTTGTCAGTTGTGAAATTTTCTCTCCACTCCTTAACTTCCAGACAGGTCTGTTTGATTTCAAGGCAAACATGGCTTTAAATTAATGAAGACTGGAAGACACAACAGTTGAAAAAGTAAATGTTTCTGCACATGCTGATTAAGTGTTGTTATATTGAAGTAAGCCTTTTTTTAAAAATGAGATGTTCATCTTAGTTGAGTAGCTTTCAGAGTCTAGCATGAGGCAATTTAATTTGAATAAAGTAAGCAGTCAGTCTTGCCTGGAGCCTGTTGTATATCTGCCAATGTCTGCTCTGATCAAAGTTAATTTGCATAATATCACAGTTCTAGTTACATTGGAAAGAAATAATATTAAGGGAAACAAGACTTATCTGTTACTTTTGCATCATTAGCTACTGAACAAAATTCTGAAGCATTATTAATTTTATGTATTTGACTGTTGATGGGTTTTTTTATATCGAACATTTTTTCAGCAAGTAACCAGTTAAAATAGGACTCTTATGTCCTGCAGTGGTCCAAGAGTGAGAATACAAACCTCAGGGCAGGCTATTAAGAACCAGAGCACAAACCCCAAATTGGTTGTGAGTTTTGTATTTAAGTTTCACCAACCAGTTTGTCAAGTGTTCACTCCTCAGGCAGAACAGCCTTAACGTGGAATCAGACAGCCCCCTTGAGTACTCTGATCTGTCTTACTACAGAGGTAAGCCTGTTCTTTAGGCTAAGCACTGGGATCTTTTGCTTATGGCTAGTAATTCTTCTCCCCCCCCCTCCCGAATCCAAGCAGCATATAGTTCCGTGTTGGGTGATTTTAGTCCCTTCTTCCGCTCTGAGCTGCAGGCTCAGCTGATTGGGGGAATTCAAATGCATTTCTTATCTGCATTGGCAGGGGAGAGTAAACAAGTTTTTTGTCCTCTTTAATGTTCCACATTAGTCCATCTCTCATTGAAGGGCCTTCCTTAATGGTAGGGAGGTATCACCTTATGTCTTCAACCAGCATTTCACACTAGTAAATGTCTCTCTCCTGTCTGGTGATTTATACAGTTGATAGAATACTTGCCGATGTCCATTCCAGGTTAGGTGTGCATGCTCTCCACATGCATTAGTGACAGTTTTTATCCTTAACAGTACTTCTAGGGGACTGGCCCTGGAGAGTGCCCACATGGTGTGGTGTAAGTAACAAAGCAGGTTCCCCCAAAGTCAGTTCCTCCTTACTGCTAGTAATAGTGCACAGAACACACTATTGCTTCATCAATCTCTCCAGTTGCTATCTGTGAACAGTTGTAATAGTTTTTTTCTGTTGTAGAGTACTCTTAGTTAAGTTAGTGTCTCTAGTAGGATTTAGCCTTGGGACTAGAGGTGTAAGCAACTAGTTGAGTAGTCGACAACTCTCATTCCACCCCTTTGCTGCTTCTGTATCAGAGGCAGCAAGGGGGGGGGGGGGGGCGCGGGAACTGGCTTAAAAGCCAGCATAACCCAGCACTGTTTCTGCAGTGTGCCCCTCCCCCTCCATGTGCTGGTGCCTATAGGCAGCCATGCGGGGGGGGGGAGGCAGAGAAGGCTGCTGCAGTGCAGCTTCTGCCCGCATTGGGCCCAGGCTCCTCAAAACGCAGAGCCACAGCAGTCCCCGACCCGGTGTGAGCCGGGACTGAGCCAGGCTTGCTCAGTCCTGGCTCACACAGGGTCCGGTACTACCCCCACTGCGACTCTGCAATTTAAATATAGTAGGGGCCAGGCTGCCTGCATGCCTGGCTCCTGCTGCATTTAAATTGCAGAGCTGCAGCAGGGGTAGCTCCTGGGCCCAGCTCAAGCCGGGAAAGAATGCCTTTCTTATAATTAATCATGTAGTCCATTATAAACTGTATCAACTACACAATTAACCAATTACCCACCTCTTAACATCCTTACTTGAACACAGCATGTCCCAATCTCTGGGGTTTAAGGACTGTTTCCAGTGCAAAAAACCTTTTGCTGGTCAGTGACCCCCATACTAGTCGCCTCTTGGGGGGATATTCGTATTTGTGACAAGCGTTGCATTTGTAAGAGCTTCAAACTGCGCAAAAGAAAAATGCACCACATTAAAGGCATTTCTGATGGAGTTGATGCTGAAGTAGGCACCAGTGTGGTCAGGGTCAGACTCTAACAGCGACACAACTGAGGTGAAGAGTGCCCAGCTCATGATAGCATTGGAACGGCAAAGATGAACCTCCCCCAGACCATCTGCCTAGAACAGTGGTTCCCAAACTTCTCGGCATCATGCCCCCTTTTTGATTTGAGCAAAAAAAAAAAAAAAAAAAAAAAGAACTGATTGGGGCCAAAAAACAAAAATAGCAGCACAACTTGGCAGAGGGAAGGGGGAATTGATGGGGGGGGTACTGGGTTGCCTTGTGCCCCCAGAATTTCTTCATGCCCCAAGGGGGGCACGCCCTCCAGTTTGGGAACCCATGGCCTAGAAGAAGACCGGGAAAGGTCACTTTCCTTGTAAGAGCAAGGAAAGGGCAGGAGGTGAGCCTATATCCATAATAGGCAGCTCATTGCTTCCAAGCAGGAGTCAGGCGCCATCTTCCCAGAGATGCACCCATCACCCTGGATAGCGGTATCAGTCTGACACCTGGAAATGCTGATTACCTAAGAGATTCTTAGTCTTATCCCTTCTGTTGCTGCCAACATCCGAATTGTGAGAAAAATCTGCCTTGTGTCTGATTCCTCTTCACCCCTTTGTGAGGCTTTACTCACCACCTCAGGGAGTGTCCTGTGAATGTTTGCTTGCTCTGAGCCACAGCACCCTGGTCACAGGGTTGCCACTCAGTTGAAGCCCCAGTTGTAAATCTCTAGGCACTACACTATGGGCTCAAAGCATCAGTCCGTGGTGTGACAGCATGGCCTTCCTGAAGCATGTTCCTACCCACTTCCCCAGTATTGTGGACAGTGGAGTCATACCCCGTCCATACAACAATTGGAAGGTCATGTATGCAGGTATTCTCAGTACTGGTCCCCAGCTTATGGTCATAGGTCTCTGCAACTGCACTAATGCTCAACTTCACAGCTTTGTTCTCATTCCTATTTCCACTCTGCAGTTCAGCACCAGTCAGGAAGTGTTCAGCATCACTTGCTGAGCTATCCCCATAGAGCTGCCAAATGAGGCCACCGGTATCATGCAATGTGTCATTTCCCACTTACAGATCCCAGTCAGAGGAAAAGACTGGACACCATTGGGGAAGGACACCTGGTCAGTTTCTGCACAGTACAAGTTACCGGAGTTTGACCCTCATCTCAGGCCTCAGAGTCAGACCAAGAGTCCTTACAGATGGTTCAAGGTCCTCCCTTAGTGGCACATTTTCTCCACTGGCACTGCAAGATTTTCCTTGGCCTCAGAACCAGTGGCAGTGGACTCCATGAGGCTTGACTCAACAGTTGCAAGGCTCAAAAGTGGTCTCAATAACCTCCAGAAGGCCATTGGCTGCCATTTTCTGCCCATCAGTGCCAGAAGCTCTGGTGCCAGATCAGAAACTTCCTAGATCCAACCGGGAGCAGGGGAGGGGAAGAAGGGCTAGACAGATAAGGACCCAGAGGGAGTATCACCTACAGCACCAGCATCTTCTTCATTCCATGATGCAGCTGTCATGGGTCCTTGCCCATAGTTCACAAAGAAGATGCCGTGGCTCACCAGTGAATGGTCTCTCATTTGGGGCTGGCAATAGAGCCACTGGAGGGGCCAGCACACACTACCTCTTCAGTGTCCTCAACTCAGCAACCCATACCAGGATTGTACTGCCAGTGTGTGAAGGGGATGCCAAGATCACTAAAGCCTTTTGGCAGACTCCCTCTTCACTACCATGCAGAGCTTTGCAATATTACATGCTTGCCGAGGGGTATGGATGCTTACATACTGCCTTGCCCCGAACTCGTTGGTAATTTCACTTGTCAATGAGTGAAAAAAGTAGGGCGAACCAGGTGCTACTTCTAAGAACAAAGAGCCTAAAAAACTAAACTGTTTTAGGAGAAAAGTAATTTTCAGTAAGCTTGCAGCTCAGGTTGGTCAACTATCAGGCTCTGTTAAGCTGCTATGACTTTAATTTGTGGAAATTTCATGCCTAACTTTGATGACTCCCCAGAGGACATTAGGAAACTGTTTCACACCATCCTAGAAGAGGGCCAGAGAGTTGCTAGGGTAGCTTTGCAAGCAGATTCAGATGCTGCTGAGTCAGTGGCGTAATCCATAGCCTCTTCCATCACTGAAGAAATGTGTGTGGCTACAATCTTAGAGACAGCCTGTGGAGGTGCAAAATTCTCTGTAGGACCTTATATTTGATGGCCTTGCCCTGTTGGCAGAGAAAACTGATTAGCTGTTTGGGCTCAAAGACCCATATAACACACTTAACACCCAAGCTTGTATGCCTCAGGTCAACAGCAAAAATTGTTCAAGTTACTACTTGCGCCCCAGTAGTGTAGCCAGCAGAGACAGGATCCTTTCCAAAAGGAAGGGAAATCCTACAAGCACCATTAGGATCAGCAGCCTTCTACCTTTGCACAAGCAGTTTCTTCCCATCTCCACTATAGCTCCGAGCAGACATTTTGAGGGTTTGCTCATGGGTAACATTATAAAAAGTATTCTGGATCCTTCCCTACTTCTTTTTTCCAACCAGCTTACCATTTTCCTCCATACCTGGGCTTCTATTACCTCCAACCACTGGGTCCACAGTACTGTGATGCAGGATTTTATCCTCCATTTTGTTTCCACCCCTCCGCCCTCTTCTCACTTCAGGGATCCCTTTCACAAGAGTCTATTGCAGAACCTGCTGCAGGAAGGGCGGGCGCTGGGGAAGCAGTCCCCCTAGGCCTCAGGAACAAGGGATCCTACTGGGCCACCTGGCAGAATGCATATACAGCATACGCCACGTAAGGCTCCAGATGTGACCATTTCAATGTTGGCTGGCACGAGTTTATCCCCTATTCAGGGTACATCTGAACAAGGTGTGGTCAGCGTTCTACTAGATGTGCTTGCGTCAATCCAGTGGTGGACCAACCTCAGAACAGTCCTACAAGGTGTTCTTTTAGACAGCTTCTGTCCATCAGTTTTGCTGATATCGATGCCTTGGATGTAGGGTGCAACTTGGAGTGATGCAGATGCAGAGTACTTGGTCCCCGGAAGAGTTGACATTGCATGTAAATGTCAAATAGTTCAGAGAAATTTACCTGGTGTGTGAAGTGTTCCTCTTGCAACTGAAGGACCATGTGGTTCAGGTATTGACTGAACATGGCCTCCATGTTCTTCATTAACAGAAAGGGAAGAGCATGCTCTTCAGCCCTTTGTCAAGAGGTGCTTCATATCTGAGAGTTCTGCATATAACACATGATTCTCTGGAGGCATTTCATCTCCCCAGCAACAAAAAAAATGTTGGCAGATCATCTCAGAAGATCTCTATCTTGCCAGGAGTGGTGACTCCACTCAGAGGTGGCCCAGGTACTCTTCCAGAGATGGGGAACTCCTGAAGTGGACTTGTTTGCCACAAGGCAGAACAAGAACTGTATTCAGTTTTGTTCCATTCAGTATTACAACAACAAAGCTCTCTGATGCCTTCCTTCTATTCTAGTCGGGGGTGGGGGGGCCCTGATGTATGTGTTCCCACGCATTCCACTCATTAGCAGAATTCTGGCAAAGATCGAGAGAGATAGTGTCAGAGTCATTCTGACTTGCCCCAGTGTGTTCACGCCAGCATTGGTTTAACACACTTTTGGATCTCACAGTAGCCCCACAATAGGCTTCGTCCAATTGACTGGACCTACTGTCACAGGACCATAATAGTCTCCTGCACTCCAACCTTCCGTACCTCCACTTCACAGTGTGGCTGCTGCATGGCTAAACCTGGATTAGCAGACATGCTCTAAGGAGGTACAGGAGTTTTAGGCAGCAGGAAGCCCTCCAGTAGGGTGTAACTACTTGCAAAGTGGGTAAGATTTTCCCTCTGGATTGCTGAATGGAGCATCTCCTTGAAGGATTAGTCTTTGCAGTTCATCTTGGAATACCAGTAGTGAGGAGAGGAGGCTACAGATCAGGCATGCTTTGATGTTTTACCTTGAATGCACAAAGCCCTTCAGAAAATAGATCCAGCTCTCTGTGGTGACTGCTGACAGGAAGAAGGGCCTCCCAATGTTGATGCAGAAGATTTCTGATGCAAGAGATGATCCAACTGGAGCTTGTTATGACCTGGAGCTTCGTCCTGCTGCTGCCAGTTGTGGAAGGAACACTCCATAAGAGTGCAGGCATTATCGGTTACATTCCTTGCTCATGTCCCCATCCAGGACATCTGTAGAGCTGCAACGTTATCTTTAGTCCACACTTTCATAGCTCACTACACTTTCACCCTGCAAGGTAGGAAGGAAGCTGGATTTGGCAGTGCTGTGCTACCGGCAACACTTGTCTGAATTCCTCCAGGGGTTCTGCCTGGGAGTCACCTAACTTGGAATGGACATGAGAAAGCACTTGGAAAAAAGAAAAGTGCTTTTTCATAACTATGGTTCTTAGAGATGTGTTGCGCTTATTCATTCCATGACCCATCCTCCTTTCCCACTGTCAGAGTTTCCAGCAAGAAGGAACTGAAGGTGAAGGGAGCTGGAGGTTCCCCTTATGTTGCACCATGAGGGTGCCACTTCAGGGAGCACCAAAGCCAGTTCCTTATTGCTAAGGAAAAAGCTTCTGGTACCAGTACATGTGGTTAATGCACACACCTAACTTCGAATGGACATGAGTAACACATCTTAAACACCAGTTACAGAACAGGTAACTTTTTTATATAGAACTAAATTGCAGATACTTAGTTACCTTACAATATGAGATACAGATGCTAGAAGTGAAATTAATGCATGCAACAACTTACAAATATTCCACAAGTCTAAACACATTCTTATAACTCTTAATAGCTCTTTAAACAATTCTAACATGTACGTGAGCCAGTCAGGTTCCAGCTGTGCATTTACAGTTAAGACATGGGGACTTTGGCGTGAGCAGACAACTAATCTGTCAGTGTCACACCTGAATTAATTACTCCTTTTGTGCTAAGAACTAGGTCAGCACAGGATGATTGCAGGTCACATCGAGAGGGAATGTATTAGCAAGGATCAAAGAAGAAACTACTAGGTGAAACCATACTAGCTAGCCAAATATACACAGGAAAAAAAATCAAATGTTTTAGTTTTACTTTCAGACTATTCAGTTTCTCTTCCACAAAAGTTTGTTCATTATGAGTAAGGCTATGTTTTAGTCACAGGTATTTTTAGTAAGTCATGGGAAGTAAACAAAAATTGATGTTGCTTTGTCTGTGTTGCTTTGTCTTCCTTCCCCATAGGTCCCTTTAAAAAAAACAACAACAACAACAATGTATTGCTTATAATTTATTGGGCACTATAAGGAAAATTTCTATAGAATTTAATAAAAACAAAGTGTTTCACTAGACATAGTCTTGAAAACCCATTCAATTAGATAATATTTATAGAAAGATTCTAAAGAAAGGCTATGTTGTATTCAAAGGCAAGGACATAGTTATCCATTAGATGTCATACTGCAGTTAGTTTAAAATTCCATAAAGTATCTATTTTAATTCTTTGTTTACAAAAAAATCTACAATAAAAGAATGAAAAAATTGCAAAATTAGTTTCTCAAGTTTTAAAATACCAGAATTATGTTTGAGATGTTAATTCAGACCTCTTAGACATATGCAGCATGATAAAATTTTGCTGCCTCTCACATAAGATTTCTGAGAGAGAGCTATGGGTAGATCAGTAACTACAATGCATTGATCATGAGCCGGTTTGCACCTAAAACCTTTAGATCTCCAACACAGACCACTACCACCTGAGTGAAAGGCATAATTAACATGCAAAGAATAATAGTCTTCTGCTGTATGAGCCAGTCCCCAGAGAGGGAAGTTGGGTAACAATGTGTTCTTCAACAGTGACTTACACAACTAATTGCAGAGGAACATTGTCAGTCAGAATTCCTAGGTTCTTTTCCTGACTTCTCTGGAAGGAAATTTTGGGTCAGGCAGCTAGACTCTCTTTTTTTCCTTTTTACTTCCAAGTAGGGTTGCCAGATGCTCTCCCAAAAATACTGAACATGCAGGCTAAAAATTTGTGTCGAACAAAAAAAACCAAAAAACCCCACGCGTGTTGGGATTACCAAAAAAAAAAAAACCCCGTACCACCCAGCTTCAGCACACAACCACAGGAGGCGCCACCAGGCTTCCGTCCAGTGCCCAGCCGGAAAAACAGAAAATATCGGACATTACACGTCTGGTATTTTCTGAATTTTTTTTACCGGACAGAGGGCGCAAAAATCGCAAGTGATCCACCCCCTCTTGCCCATTCCCAGCATCTGGCAAACAGAGACCAGGGACACTTCACTGCTCGACTTTGCAGGATATTGGGGTGTCTGTCAAGGCACCCTGGGATGAAGTGGGGGATTGAGGGGGGCTCACAGGGAGAAGGTGTGAGGAGGCATGGGGAGCGGAGGGGGCTCGCAGGGGCAGTTGTGGGGTAGCCGGGGGAGCTGTGGGGAGAGGGGCTCACAGGAGCTGCCTGCTCAAGGCGAGGACCCAGCACCCGCAAGTGCCATGTTTCTCTGACTTCGCATTGTGCTCTGGGTCTGTGTGCGGGGCGGGTCCCAAACCCGGTCAAGCCAGAGCGCTCCCCGCTGCAGGGACCTGAGCGGTGGGGTCTGTGTCTCGTGCCAAAGGCGGGGCCCAGTGATGTCACGGGGCTGGGGCAGCCACTGGCTGCAGCTGGAGTCCAACGGGCCGAGCCCCCGGCAGGCACTCCCTCTAGTTGCTAGCAGAAGCCAGGTGGGGGGCAGGGGGAGTGGCTGGGATTCCCAGCCACTCCTCCCGCCCAGCTTCTGCATGCAACCAGAGGCTCCCAGCGCCAATCGCGGCCCCGCCTCCCAGTAGCTCCCCCACCCCTGCCAGGCTTCTGTCTGGTGCCCAGCTGGAAATTCAGAAAATACTGGAAATTGCACATGTCTGGTATTTTCTGAATTTTTTTTTACTGGGCAGAGAGCGCAAATACCGGACTGTCCAGTAGAAAACCGGGCACCTGGCAACCCTACTTCCAAGTAGACTAGGAATACTACCTAAGGTTCCAGTTCTGTAAACACTCAAGACTGGGTAGAGTATTTATTGCTATGAATAGTCCCCTTGAAGTTGGTGGAACTGGAACTACTCATTGTTTTCATTTTGCAAATTAGGGCCCAACATTGTATCCCAGTTAAAATATTATTTGTCCTTATTTAAATAATTTACAAAACTTGAAAAATTTCAACCTGGTTCTGTATAGGGATGTTAATAGTTTAATATGGTAACCGTGTGTGCACTAAAAATATTAGCTGTTACGCACACTGTGGGCTCTGCAGTATAAAGCTTACCTTTAGATTGCAAAGATGGCAGTGAAGCCTACCCGGGAGCAGAACGGGCAGCCCTTATGCACCCGTCTTCCGGGGAGGAGGTTCACTGCCTTGCTGCTGCAAAGCTGCCTCCCTGGGAGCTAGTTGAGTGTAAACGATACCTACCATTAATCAGTAAGCATCATTTTATCGGCTAAGCGGTTATTTGGCTATATTCTTAACATCCCTAATTCTGTAATTAGTTTAAAAAGTAAATGAAACAATCCATAAAAATGTTTATTTTTGGAATTAAAAATTTCAAAATTCATAACTTTTTTGACCAGATTTTACTTTCTGAAAAAATAGTAACTCTTTAATCTTTACATGCAGTAAATGAGCAAGAATACCTTTTACTATTCTGTAAGCAGAACAAGATGGTTCACATTGAATCTTTGTCAGTCAGGGTTGTCTTGTTTGTTTTTAAAAATCTTTTTTCTGTTAGAACTTTACCAGTCTTCTGGTCTTACATTTGCATGCTTCAAGTCAGCGTTGTTGCCTATGTTGATCTAGCTATAAATGGTTAGACTATTTTAAAAGGTTATGGCAACTACTGAATTTTTCCACAGGAAGAACACATTGATCAATATGACACACTCCTTCTTTCTCATGTGGTGGGTAGTGTAGGGAGGAAAGCACAGAAATTGAAGCCATGGCTTCCACATAGATCAGAATGAAGTATTGCCCTAAGGTTGGCCCACAGTTCTGTTTGTTTAATGTGTCTGGAGGGCTGCAATTGAAGTCAAGAGGAGTATATTTGGTTGTGATAAATTTGGATTATTTAATCTCAATTAATCTTTTTGTAAGCAGGCTTGTGTACTCAATCAAATTATGCATTGTTCAGTTCGTTTGTGCCACTCAGGTAATCCTTATTTTTTTATTCAGCCTGTTAGAACATGTTGATAAAAATGAAGTCTCTTTGATTCTCTCTGGCAAAGATAGAGATCTATCCTGCCTGTAGGTTCTTTTTGTGTAACAGATGTATCACAATGTAATTCTACTTTTTTTCCCTTCCCTACATTGCCACTGGAGGGTCAATTAGAGCTCATTCAGCCAGAGCAATGGCAACTAATGGTAGTCACCCTCAGGTCAGCTCTGCTTTTTCAGATTTGTAAGACAGACACTAAGAGTTCATGGCATATTTTGTGCATTACACTTCCTATATATTTCATAACCTAGTTATTTTACACTGGTACCTTCTGTAGATTTATTTTCCTACATTAGTAGTATAACTGTCCACTTTTAGTCTAGACACTTAATATATGTATATGATATATTACTTGTTTACATTTCTAAAAGATACTTGAAATCTGCTAATTGTGAACATAGCCAATTTGTGATCATGTATTCCTACATCTGTTAATCATGTTCTTTCTTCCCTATTCCTGGGATAGTTTGTTCTCCCTTTGGTTGCCATTCATCCTAAACTAGCTTTTCAGAGTAAAGAGACAATCCAGCTATGCATAATTGTTGTCTTTTGGCAGTTATTGTAATGCAAATAATTTTAATTCTGTAGGTGATTAGTAGCCTGCTAGAGCTAGTATATTGCAATAGTTCCTTTACTTAGAGAGCTAGTTGGTCATTTGGCAGTTAAAATATTGCCTTATGCTTAGATGATTTTGTCTTTTATTTTAGATCTGAGGAACTGAGGTGATAAATTAATAGGAACACCTTAGCTAGAAACTGAAATTCTAAAGGAAGCAAAAATGAAATAAGCCATTTATTAAATCTACATGTAAGGAAATTATCCTTAATCATAGTTCCATAGAACTCATACCATCAAACTTCCCATAGTCTGCTCCTTTTTCTTCATTACTTTCTGGAGGTCAGGTGAATGCCTCACACCATAGATAAGTAGGCTTGATAGAGTTCTAATTTTATATAATTTTGATGGATAGTTTTAGTATTTATTTTAAGCATTTTTTTTCAGTTTTTATCTCAATTTCTCACAATTGTGAGGGTTTATGGAGAGAACAGATAATGGGGTGGGATCAAACACTGACAGTAGACATTGAGATTTTTAGAAGCCAAAAGTGACAGTTGTTAACATCACATCAAATATGCAAAGTAAATAGTCATACATCTAAGTTCTCAAGCAGCATTTTTCTTTGTCTATAAATTTTGATTATCTATGGCAACACTTTTTTCTTTGGCTCGAGTGAAATGAAACTGATATTTACCAATAAAAATCTGCAGCCACCTATGCAGGTTGAGCCTATGTAGCTGTGGAGAAGATGCACATTTTTACTGCTGAAAAACTTGGTTATCTCACTTGATCCTAATGTAATTATCTTACATTCTCCATCTCTTTCATGGGATGCAGTGAAAGATGGAAATAAAGAAAACTGAGCATTTGAGATTTGTGGTTTTCCATGTTAGGGTATGTGAGCTCCAGGTCTCTCCTTTTACGGAATAGCTTGGTTTCTTTCCCACAGGTTGATGATTACTTCTGTAGGTTTCAATATGATTGATCTTTTCTTCTGTTTTTATTTAATGTACTTATTGAGTTAAAAGTATTTCTGAAACAAGATTACTAAGTTTGCTTGTGATTCTGGATCATTGCAGTCCATTGTACACATACAAAACTGTTGGAGCTAGTCATATGATTACCATGTTATGTTATGTTATTTCTTATTGATCGATTATATTTTGCAGACTTCCTGAAGAGACCACTGGAAAACTATGTGAAAAAGTTAAAAGTACCAGTTTATGTCATTCGAATGGAGCAACGTTCTGGATTGATTAGAGCAAGGTTGAAGGGGGCTGCTGCTTCCAAAGGACAGGTCATCACCTTCTTAGATGCTCATTGTGAATGTACAGTAGGGTGGCTTGAACCTCTGTTGGCACGGATCAAAGTTGACAGGTAGTTAGCGATTTTTTTAGTGATCTGCTTTCTAAAAGTTAATAAGGAATGTTTTTACTGCAGGCTTAACTTGGTTTATCAGCTTTAGCTGAACATATTACTAAACTAATTTGAAGTAGTGGATTAATTAGGTAATATCACAGAATTTTACTAATGTGTGATTAAAATTAGTGTTCATATCAAATGCTAATACCCGGGAACTTTTTGCAAAACTCACTGTTTCAATTTAAAGTTACATTGAAATATTTTGTTTGTATATGTCCCTGACTAAGCCTTGGTCTACAGCTTACATCAGAGGGACAGTGTCACTGTGGGGTTTTGAAAATCCATGCATCTGAGTGACGCAGTTACACTGGCCCAGCTCTCAGTGCTGTCAATGGGATGGCTTCTTCCATTAACACAGCTTCTGCCTCTCATGCAGCTTAAGTATGCTGATGAAAGACTGTATTGGAAAGTCCCATCAGTGTAAGTAGTGTCTGCAGTAAGCGGTATAACATCACAGTTGCACCAGTGCAGCACTATAAATGTAGACAAGCTTCAAGTTAAATACTAATATACATTCCACTAAAATATAATAAAAATGAGAACAGTGTGCTGGAGCTCCTTCACCTGCAGCCTGGACCACTTCCTCACCTATTTGAAATTAGTATTAAGTCATGTTTTTCCTTGTGCAGTTGTCGTTGGATAAATTGTGGTTCAGGTTGTGCAACTGAAACACATCTTTGAATCATATCTTGCTATGTGACTTTCCATGAAAGGGGATGTGGCCACAAAGAGTTGTCAAAAAGCATCTGCAAGAGTATTAATCTGATTACTACCTCAGAATTCACCCTCCTAGAGATCAGGATGAGGGACAAGCAGGTTCTTCCTGTTGAAGATCTCTACATGGCATTGGTATACATGTGTTAACCAGAGTAACTTCATTATATCAATTTGTTGATGTTGTCTAAGTATTCCCTCAGAGCAAAGACCAAATATTTACTTAAAAATATGTAAGATATATTGAGCATTCATCTAGGAAGGGAAAATTCTTATAATCCAGGGTGGCTATATGGCTGTATTGGAAAGTCATCATCACTTTATCACCATTTTAGTATGTGCGAGATGAGGATAATTACTACTACTACTTCTTGATTACTCCAGAAGTGTTTTGAGGAATTTAGTTAATATTGGTATGCTTCTTTGAATACATAAAGCATTGTTAGCAGTAAGTACAAATTGATAAATTAAACCAGGTGTGGGGAATCTAAGACATACAGCTTGCCTGGATCTGGTTCCCGAGGCTTGGGGCTCCCAACTGCGGCTTCCCCCGTGGGGCTGCACCAGCTCCCTGATGTTGGGGGTTGGGGAGGAGCCCTGGAGCCTTGCTGGCTCGAGTCAGGCAAGCCAGGGCTGGATCCAATCCATGGGTTGTGCCTGACAGGGAGGAAGCAGCTCCATGTGCTGCCACTCCCCCTCCCACCACTCCAATGGGCTATAATCATGGCCAATAGATGCCTGGCAGCAGCTGGGCACACTGAGCCATGTGCATCCCTGGGGCACCCCCCTACCCACACATATTACGCAGACATTGCACCCCACCTCGCTCCTGCACTCCCTCCTGCCCATACCCCTAATCCCCAGCCTGCACCCCCACTTCGCTCCTGCACCCTCCCACCTGGCCAGCCCTCCCATTACCACCCTGCTCTGGCACCCTCTCACCTCCAGCCCACTCCTGCACTCTCCCTCCCATACACTGAACCCCCTCATTTTTAGCCTCACCCTAAAAGCATGGGGAGTCCCACAAAATCTAGTCTGTGCCTTTCTAGGCTCAGGTGTGCAAGGGGAATGTGGGGAGTGTCTTTCTTGGGGTGGGGCATATCTGTGAGTGAGTTTTGATGGGACTTCTTGTTTTTGTTTTTTTGCGTCTCTTTTTTGTGCAGCTCCTGACTGATATTTTTTTTTGTCAGTGTCCTCTGACCCAAAAAACATTCCCTGCCTCTGAATTAAAAAGTAACTAGTTACTAGGACTAGATGGCATTTACCCAGGAGCTCTGAAAACACATGTCAAATTGCGGCACTAACTGTTGATTGTAACCTATCCTTTTAATCATCTTGTGTACCAAATGATTGAAGGATGGCTAATATGATGCCATTTTTTAAAAAGGGCTCTAGCAGTGACCCTGGCAATTACAGACCAGGAAGTCTAACTTTAGTAGTGGGCAAATTGGTTGAAATGATAGAAACAGAATTGTCAGGCACCTAGATGAACATAATTTGTTGGGAGGGAAGTCAACATGGTTTCTATGAAGGGAAATCATGCCTTACTAATCTACTAGAATTCTTTGAGGGGGAATCAACAAGTATGTGGACAAAGGGGGCCCAGTGGATATAGTGTCCTTAGATTTCCAGAAAATCTTTGACAAGGTCCCTCACCAAAGGCTCTTAAGCAAAGTAAACTGCCAAGGGATAAGAGGGAAGGTCCACTTATGGATTGTTAACTGGTTAAAAAATAGGAAACAAAGGACAGCAATAAATGGTGAGTTTTCAGACTGGAGAGAGGTAACTAGTGGTGCCACACAGGGGTCCGTACTAGGGCCAGTCCTTTTCAACATATTCATAAATTATCTGGAGAAAGGGGTAAACCAGTGAAATTGCAAAACTTGCAGATACAAAACTGCTCAAGATAGTTAAGTCCAAAGCAGACTAAGAAGAACTTCAAAAGGATCATCTATGTGACTGGGCAACAAAATAGCAGATGAATTTTAATGTTGATAAATGCAAATTAGTGCATATTGGAAAACATAATCCCATACATTCAAAATGATGAGGACTAAATAGCTATTACCACTCGAGAGAGAGAGCTTTCTGAGTCATTCTGGGTAGTTCTCTGCAAACATCCACTTAATGTGCAGCAGCAATCAAAAAAAGCAAATAGAAAGTTAGGAATCATTTATAAAAAAGGTTAGCATGAGACAGAGACTATCTTGCTGTTTTGATGTACATTCATGGTATGGCCACATCTTGAATACTGCGTGCAGATGTAGTCCTGTCATCTCAAATAAGATCTTGGCATTGGAAAACATTCAGAAAAGGGCAACAGAAATTATTAGGGGGGTGGAACGGCTGCCATATGGGGAGAGAGTGATTAATATTAGGACTTTTCAGCTTAGAAAAAAAGATAAAGGGGAGTCTATAAAATCATGACTGCCGTGGAGAAAGTAAATAAGGAAAAGTTATTTACTTGTTCCCATAACCCAAGAACGAAGGGTTATCAAATGAAATTAATAGATAGCACGTTTAAAACAAACAAAAGGAAACATTTCTTCATACAACGCTGTCAACCTGTGGAACTGCTTTGGCAGAGGATGTTGTGGAGGCCAAGTCTATAACAGGGTTAAAAAAAGAATTAGATGAATTCCTGGAGGATGCGTCCATCAATGGCTATTAGCCAGGATGGGCAGGAATGGTGTCCCTAGCCTTTGTCAGAAGCTGGGAATTCATGACAGGAAATGGGTCACTTGATTACCTGTTCAGTTCATTCCCTCTGTGGCACTTGGTATTGGCAACTGTCAGATGACAAGATACGCGGTTAGATGGACCTTTGGTCTGACCTAGTATGGCTCTTCATATGTTCACAAGCAATATTGATAAAAATTAAGCCATTACTAAAATCAGGACAAACATGCACTCTCCCTGGTAGGCAAATACCATTACAAATGGAATGGTAAAAACTCTTAATGAAATTCTCATTCCTCTTGACCACTGAAAAAGGCTTCATGTGTACTAGTACTTTGAAGGGTTGCTTGCTATGTATAGTAGGTAAGAGACAAAAGATACAGCTGTTGGTCTCTTGTACTAATAGATTTTGGCACTTCTCTCTTTTTGTGTTTCTAGGAGAACAGTAGTGTGTCCTATCATTGATGTAATCAGTGATGACACCTTTGAATATATGGCAGGTTCTGATATGACCTATGGTGGATTCAACTGGAAGTTGAATTTCCGCTGGTATCCTGTTCCTCAGAGAGAAATGGACCGAAGGAAAGGTGATCGGACGCTTCCTGTCAGGTAAGGAGAATTGATTATATTAAATTATCGGATATCTAAAATTATTCATTATTTTTGGTCTCCTTTCCATATTAGTTTTTATATACAGTAAAACCTCAGAGTTATGAACACTTGGGGGAATGGAGTTTGTTAACTTTGAACAAAACACAGCTCCAGTAGTTCTCACTCCAGGTCAGGTTCCAAAGTCAGCCAAGCAGCTTCTTTTCCTGAGCCAGGCAAGCTTGTGTCCCAACCTGGATGATGAAAATAGTATGCCCCTCTCCACATAGAGGGAGGAGAGATGAAAACAGCACCCATGGCTTACAGGAAAGCAGTGCAGGTCCCAGTATTGCTTCTGTTTCAGATGCCTTGCGCTGGCAGCGGGGGCTTGCAGCTTTGCCAGCAAATCTCAGCATCTCCACTTCCTTAGCTGTAGGTGGGTGCCCTACATGTAGGGATAGAAGTGGGGACAGGCAGCTCAGATGTGCCTATCTGTGAAATGCAACACAGGCACATTACAGCATTTGCCTTTTTTTGGTCTCTGCTGCTGACTGGCTACTTCTGGTTCCTATGGTGTCTAGTTGACTGGTCAGCCCATAACTTTGGTGTTCATATCTTTGCAGTTCTACTATACCAAGAACTAGTGAGGAATGATATAACAGTTGGCATGTTTCGAGAAATAATATGAAGGCTGTATTGTGATGAGATTCCCTGCTAAATATGTTTTTAGATTAAACTAATAGTGAAGAGAAAAAAATCAGATTCCTTAATTTTATTGTAACACATAGTTAACTATCAATTTGATTACTGGAGAGCTTAAATTTAAGGCATTAAGTTCCTGCATACTTAACAAATACAATTTCCCTTTTTCTTACCTGTTTTTTAGTCCAGGAGAGGAAATGTTTGATTCAGTGATGTGACAGTTACATGTTGATTTTATTTGTAATGCAATCTCTTTATTTAGGCCAAGGGAGGGTGATTGATTATAGTGCTTTAATTTAAACTTGAGTAAACTTAGGTTCTCTAACTCTCATCCTCTTGCCTGTATATTTACCTATTTAGTATCTACTTGTACTTTTACAATTAGTGGTTTCATTTTAAATTAAAACATGTCAGATATTAATAATGATAGCTATGTGGAGGTAGCTGTTATCTTCTGTTCCATCATAGATTCAGAAACTCAAGCCTTTCCAGGGCTTGATATTTTAGATTGGTTCACAACACTTATATAGATGTCTGTCTAGCTGTTTTGCATACAATTGCTGGCAGAGTTTATTGAACTCACGTTTAATTGCAGGTGCACAGTCATTTCTAAAAACTGAATTCAAACCATTTCGGAATAAGTGAAATTGCTGATGAGTCTTATATGTGCTGAAAGCATACTGTCAAATTTAATGTAGTCAAAGTACCCAACATACATATGAGATAAAATTACTGATTTTGTCATTAAAAAGCTAAGTAAATAATTGAAGTTTAGAAGATTTTGCAAATCATTAGGAAGTAATTAGCACCATTTTGAGTAGCTGAAAGGGGAATGCAATGGAGCTGTATGTATCCCTGATTATAGTGTTCGTTTCTCTGAACACTGATATTGAAAGTAAGCATGGCCAACAGTACTTGGACTTTGAGGAATGGTGTAAAGAAAATTGTTGTTTTTTTTTCTTTCGGGGAAATTAGTGCCTTTTGTAAGATATCAGCCTTAGAGAGAGAGAATTTCTATCTGTCCCATGAGCATTAGCAGCTTTCCACCCACTTTTTCTGTCCTGACCTATAGAGAGTAGCTTTAGGGAGGAACGACTGATGTAAACTCTGTGACTCATAAGTTCCTTCTGCTGAAACTCACCAACATAGTGCTAATTCAGATGTCAGGTAAACACTTATTGACTAGGAACTAGAGTAAAGATGCTGACTAAACTTCAGGCTATTATGCCAATAGTTAGCAACAACGTTCAGTTGCAGAGAGGTGCCTGAACAGTTGATGTGGAAGTGAGAGTCTTTTCACATAGGCCATCTTCTATTCCTCTAGGAAACGGTTTAGTTACTGTACTTTAAGATACAGGTGTGAAAGGACAGGAAAACAAAAGATTCTCCTTTGAGAGATGTCCCTGTGGGTGATCCATTCTGGGTCCAGGTGCATCCTAGCGCTTCTGATTAGAGATTTTGCTAGCAGTACCACTGCCCCTCCCTCCAACCAAGCATGCACTCTGCCTGGCTTACAAGTTGTCAATGTATAAATAGCATACACACAGTCTGGGCTCCTCAGTTCCTACTCTGCAGTCACTGGCCAGAGATGTAGTACAGCAGTCACGACGCCCACCTCAGCAACATAGTTTTTTAGTTTATACATAATTAACTTAGTTTCATTTAACAGCCTTTTTTCTTCTTCCTGTTTAAAAACAAAACCCTATGTTTCAACATGATGAGCTCTCCCGGTTTCAAGAGTTGTTCCTTTTTTAGCGAGGCTATCAAAGGCTGAAGCGGAGTAGCAGGATCAAAGGGAAGCAGCACTCCCACTGTTTGAATATGTTGCTGTGAGCCTGAGGTTGGCACTGGTTCCACTGAAGCAGCCGTGTGTGTGTTGAGAGGCAATCAAGTAAAAGCCCTTTGCCTTGACACCTTTTGATGCAGTTGCTGGCACACCGTCGGTGCCTATAGAGTCAAAAGTGCTCAGCTGTGGAGTGGCTGACACTGAAGAAATTGAAAGTCTGTGCTGCTTAGCTCTCCCTAGGGAAATGGAGGAAGCAGGTCTTTTTCTGGACTTAGAGATTTTTTTTGTTGAGTCTCTGAAAGGTTTTGTTTTCCGATGCCATTCCGACGGAGATGACTTTAAGTCCTTCTAGGGCTTTTTCAAGAGGGTAGTGGATTTTTTGATATTTCCTTGTCCAATCTCCCTGAAATGCAACAGAAGCTTATGGACATCCTTCAGGTATCCTCTTCAGCTCAAATAGCTTTGCCAATTACCATTTGGCAGATGCCCATTACAGTTCTCCTATGCCGTAAATGATCAGACAAAAAATATGTCCCAGCCAAAGAGGCTGGATTTCTTTTCACTCACCCCACTCCTAACTCTCTCATCGGGAAGGAGGTAAACCAGAAGGGCAAACAGTTGTCTAGGTCTATCCCTTATGACAAGGACTGGAAAAAACTTGACTTCTTTGGATGGAAAGCCTGTTCCTCCACCAGTTTTGCAATTTGCTTCACGAATTACTCTGCACTACTCAAAAAATTCACACACATCCTCTTCACAATGATGTCATCCTTTGTTGACCATCTCCCTGAGGACAAGGCCTACAGATCCAACATCTCTGAAAGCTCCCTTATCGCCAGGATAGTCCTTGAGGCTTCTCTAGAGTCAGCCAGGACTGCACAAATCCGTTGTGAGATCAGTGGTGATGTGCAGAGCATCCTGGCTCTACCTATCCAGATTTCTGAGAGGGTTTCAGGCCACTGTGAAGGACTTACCCTCTGAGGGCCAAAAACTGTTTGCAGAGGCCACAGACACATCCCTACATACCCTTAAGGATTCCTGAGCCACCTTAAGATTGTCAGTATCTATGTCCCTGGAAACAAGAAAAAAACAGGGGAAATTTTATAACCCAAAGGTCTAGGCTGCATCTTACTCTGAACCTCTGCACCATTTTATGCACTGCATCGCAAGCAGAGGCAAACCTGATTAAAGTAGACACCAGACCAGTCTTCCACATCTCAGCCTTACAGTTCTCATCAATCATTTTGAAAATTTGGGCCAGTGTACAAGACCTCTTCATTCACCAACTCCAACCTACGGATTCTCAACTTCAAGGCCAAGCTATTCCATGGGTGGACTAGTTAGATACTGACTACTCAGAAGAGGTAAAAGGCATTCTCGTGAATAGTCATCAGCCAAGCACAAGCAAAAGGTATACTCACAAATGGCTAAGATTCTGTTCCTGGTGTGTGGCTAATCTGTCTCCTCACTCCATTCCCTTAGGTCATGGACGGTATCTGAAGCCTTTTTAAAAAA
Source organism: Rafetus swinhoei (assembly GCA_019425775.1). Taxonomy (NCBI): domain Eukaryota; kingdom Metazoa; phylum Chordata; order Testudines; family Trionychidae; genus Rafetus; species Rafetus swinhoei. The sequence continues at coordinate 152,818,806 of CM033424.1, forward strand.
ATCAGGCTTTTCCAACAGTTCCATAAAAGTGCATTTAGTCACAATCACCTCATTCTATCACAAGGTGGATTGCACCTCTGTCTTTGTTCACTCTGCATCCAAACATTTTCTCAAAAGTCTAATGAATGTCTCCTCACCCCTGAAAGACCATATTCCAATGTGGGATCTTAACTTCATGCTCCACATTCTTCTGGGGAAAGCATGTTCCCTGCTGCACTTGTCTATGAAGGTTGTCGTCTTTGCCATCAGATTGGCTTGACAGGTGCGGGGGGAGGGGTTAGGAGCTCTAATGTCACATCTATCTTATCCATATTTCATGAAAACAAAAGTAATATTACCCCCTGTGATGGGGTTGCGTGTATCATTTCTGTATTTGAAGTTACAAATTTGAAGTGCAAACCTGTTTTACTAATCTAAACAGGGCCCTTAAGGGTATATGTTGAACCTCTAGCCTGGCACTCTCAGGACCTCACCAGTGCTGAACCCGAGAATTTGCTGACCCACAGGAAATCAGTATTGGTTAGCAGCATTACCAGTGCGTCCACTGCTTACTGGGCTCTTAGAAGACATTTAGGGGTAAATTAGTACAGAACACTGAGAGCCAGGACTTGTGGGCTATAAAGAAATTTTATGGGACTATGGAGAAATTTGGCTATGTGGATATAAGTAGACATCCGACTAACTAAAATCATTCTAGACCATGGATGGTGCTCGACTAGAGAGGCTCAAACTGTATTTCAGAAACTTGATGGGTCATGGATAAGGACAGTAATCTGTAATTGGGTTTGTTTTTCCTATGAACCAGTGAGGTGGGGGGGGGGCTCAGAATCCCCACAAGGACACATGTTTGTCACCTGATGCTGGGACCCATCTTCCACATACTTTTCCACTGAAATTATGGAAAAGTCCAAACCAAACAGAAAAGATTCCAGCCTTTGTCAGAACCTCTATATAAAGGTGGGAAGCCAAACAATAGGGACAGCTGCCAGACCTGAAGTCATCCCTGCCTATCACCCAAGATGACTGCTAGAAACACCTTAGACTGAACAGAGAAAAGGACTAAGCCCAAACTGGGAGACTTTCCAGTTTGTGAAAGATGATTAGAACTGCTGTTAGGGTAAGATATTGCAGTAACAAGTTTCTTAGTGTTCTGGGCTTTACTGGCATGTTTCATTGTATTGGTTTGGTAACTTCGCTTTGTGTGCTATTACTTACAACCACTTAATGAAATCACTTTTGTTTATTAATAAAGCCAGTGTAAATAATTACCTGAGGAGGGGTAGCTGTGCATATCTCTCTGTGTAAGAAAAGACAAATAATATGAGCTTGTGCTGTATAAAACTTTATATAGAGTAAGATGGATTTATCTGTGAGTATGGTCCCATTGGGGCTGTGCGCCTGAATTCTGTGGCAAGTCCCTTTGACTGAGCCTTCCTAGAGCTGAACTCATTTTAGTGTATTATCCTGCAAAGGGCTATGACTCTACCTCTGTATCAGTGCTGGAGGAAGAGTCTGACTCAGCAGGACAGAGTGGTGGGGCACCCCAAAACATAGATAGGCAGGCTTAGTGGTATTTCAGCACTTCAGGTAACAGTATCAAGGGGATCTCTGTGACCAAACCAGTCACACAGCCCCACCCCAAATTCATATCTAAATTAGCCTCCCCATTTCATTTGAATCAACCCATATACTTACTGTGTTTTTCCCCATACTACACACTGATGCCATGGAGGCCTATCTTCACACTCACAACATACATAGAGTTCTCTACTACCAAGACAAAACAAAAATATTTAGGAAGTACTCATGTCCTTTTCTGTCTACTACTGAGCAATCAAAGGATAAGGACCTCTCTAAACAAAGATGTCAGAAATGGATTTCTGGCTGTATTCACCTCTGCTGCCAAGTGAACAATATTCTTGCTCCATCAAGAATTAGGGCTTCTTACACCAGAGCACTCTTGACCTCAATAGTGTGCCCCTATTTGATGGTTTGCATAAAAGGTTCCCGCTACTGGCAGTTTGCATGTTCGGTGCTTTCCACAGGTTCCAAAACCCTTCCCTCTATTGAGGGGCATTGTTCCACAGCCACTTAAAATGGAGCCACCCACCGAGAGACTCCTCAAAAAAATAAAAGGTTACTTTACAAAATCACTGATGTTCTTTGACATGGTTGTCCCTGTGGGTTCTCCACTCTCCCTTCCCCCACCACTTCCTCTGCTTTGGAGTTCACACTGATACACTCAAGCAGAGAAGGAATTGGGGGTTGATTGGCTGTGCATGTGAGGTAGCCCCTTTGAGCAGTGTAAGAAGGTCTCTGGATATGTGTGGCTACTATTAATCTCGGATTAGAAGCGCAAGGCATCAAGACACCTAAAGTAGAGCATGCACAAGGTCAACCATCACAAAGAGCCTTAGTTACTTCACAAGGTAGGTAACCTTTTCTTTGAAGGAAAGAGGCAAAGGATAAAATATAAACTAAGTTAAAAACGCAAAGATACTTAAATGGTATGGAAAAGATTTGGTGTATAGATTTCTCTATATGTGTATCCAAAATGTCCAATATTTTGCCTTTAAAGTGATTTAACATACTTGTAATCTTTCAGGACACCCACAATGGCAGGAGGCCTTTTTTCAATAGACAGGGATTACTTTCAAGAAATTGGAACATATGATGCTGGAATGGATATTTGGGGAGGAGAAAATCTAGAAATTTCCTTCAGGGTAAGCAGAAATTCCTTTTAGTTCAATGTTTTGCTTTGTAATTCAAAACAGTTTAAATTGTATAAATGGTAACCTGTTGCAGTCCTTATACCTTTGTAATCCAAGCACAGATACCCAGGACCAACCTCCCTGGGGCAGGGGAGGGTGGCAAAGAGGGCAATTGCACCTGGGTTCTGGTTATTGAAAATGGCCCAAGGTTCCAGCCTCCGCTACCATGCCGACGGCAGCTGGAGCACTACTGTGATGCACTCGGGGCGGCTGTGAGGGCTGCCTGGGGGAGGAGGGGAGAGCATGGAAAGCTGGGTACCTTAGCCCCACCCCTTCTGCCCACCCCTTCCGGGAGGGTGGAGCTGCCTCCCCCCTTGCCCAGGGGCCCGGTGAAGCTGTTGGCCCTGCTGCAGATGACAACATCTTATGTAACTTCTTGAGAGGACTGTTGAAAATGATATATTTTCAGTAAAGGAAAATGCCCATTTATGTCAGTGATGGGCAACCTAGGCTAGTGAGTGGGCCGCATGAGTGGCCCTCCATCTCATTGGGCTGGAAGATTGTCATAACCCAGACAATCTCCTGGGATAAGGTAGTTTTACTAACTGGGCTTGCATACCCAGAGTTTGCGTGGTGGGCCGGCTAAACCATAGCAGTAAACCATAGCCCATGGCTCTTACAGTCAATGTTGTGTGCAATCAGCAAGCACCTTACTTTGTGTACCCTTGCTTTACATGCATATTGCTTTAGTAATACCAGTAGAAGAAAAACTACATGGATGGAAACTAGAGGAATCTGTCAAATGTGTGCATGGGCAGTGGTAAACCAAATGTCTTGCCGGCTGCGCACACAACCCTGGTGGGCTGCAGGTTGCCCCACTACTGCATTATGCAGTCTATTAATCAATTAAGCTTTGCCTGTTCAGAAGCTCTGTTAGAGTAGCATATTGGAGAGATATTAATAGCTAAACTGACATGAGTGGCTCAACCTTCCAATAAAAGCTAGTATTTCCTCTTTCAGTCATTTACAACTTGGTGGTTGCATCCTTTTATAGATATGTGATCTACCTAATGTTGTCCCGTTTCTGAAATACATTCCATGTTGGGTGACTTCAAAACTGATTTATTAAACAAAGGAAGTATTATCTGCAATTAGCAACCTAAACTGATTATTTTTCATTTTGTTACGTATTTCAGGATTCTAGAACTAGTAAATTTCAGTCTCAATACCTCTTTTACTTTCATAGAATTGAAGTGGAAAACAAGCCCTTTGACTTTTCAACTCTCAATCTGTTTCTCTCTTTTGTATGAACTAATCATTGAACTGAACTAGTTGAATACATTTGAAATTAAAGTATCTGTGCATCCGTATGGAGGTTATTGCTGTCAGAAGCTGGCTTAGCACTTCAGTAAACTCTGGTTCCAGGTGCCAAGACAGTTACTTTCACCGGTTTGTGGTTCAACTTTCTTTAAAACTTCAGCAGCAAACGCATACTGCTTGAATATTTTATTCACATTATTTTAGTGTGTTTAGGTCTTAATATAGGTTGTCATAATTTGACATTTAATTAGGTTTATTTTTTTAAAAGAATTATGCAATGACTGTTCTATCACTTTCAGATTTGGCAGTGTGGGGGCACTTTGGAAATTGTAACCTGTTCGCATGTTGGACACGTGTTCCGAAAAGCCACTCCTTATACTTTTCCAGGTGGCACAGGACAGATTATCAACAAAAATAACAGGCGTCTTGCAGAAGTTTGGATGGATGAGTTCAAGAATTTCTTTTACATCATTTCCCCAGGTGAGCAGTCTTTGCTGTGAAACAATTCCATTCAAGATAGAAGATACGAGTGAAAAATAAACGTCAGTACTTGCTAAATAAAAATGCTAGTAATTCTGGAGAAAAGGCCTTTCAAGTAAAATAAAAATCACTTAAAAATTTCTGTTAAAGGAATGATCTTACTTAAAAACATTTTCTGTTATCTTAACTAAACAGATGGGTGTGTGCCCTGAAGTCCTTTTTACATGCATATCTGAAAGTTAAGAATGAGCTTAAAGTGCAATGGGAAGTTGACTTGTAGAGGTGGATTGCTGGAAGCATAGCCAGAAGTGCAAACGCATCTTCTAATATCCTGAAGTATAACCTATGGTGCTTTGCTCTTTATAACTTCAGGTTGAATGATCAGCTGAAATTCATTGCTGATTAATCAGATAAGCAATTTCCCTTCATTTGTCAAAGGTAAAAAGCAGCCAGTTTTGTTCTAGGTAAATGTGTATGGGGCTAAATATTTGCAGAAATTAGGCATCTCCTTAGACTCCTTCAGATTACTGTTATGGTCCTGAGAATTATGAAGGCTTACATTCCTCTTTTAAAGAATAACTATTAAAATGTTTTATATGAAACTAAGTCTTTCAGATGAGTACTTCTTAAAATACATTAATCTTAGAAAGTTATAGTATTTGAGAATTACCATTATGTAAGGGTTTCTGGTGCTTTATTTTTAAAGTAGTTTCAATTTTCCTTTTCTTAGGAGAAACTTCATCAATTTGCTTATAATCAGATACTTATCTTTTCGTTAAATAGACTGGTATTGTTTTAGTCAATGACCACCTTTTTTAAATGAAGCTTAATACTGATTTGTCAGCCTACCTTTTAATTTTTTTTTTTTACATTTTAACTTTTTCTCATGTTTCTTAATAAATTCTTTCTTCCCTCTTATATTAATTCCCCTCAACTTTTTTGCTTTCTTTTCCTGTATGTAGCAGCTCTTCCGTTGATGCTTATGATCTAGACCACAAGAAATGAGTAGCCAAGTTTGAGGGTGAGAATTCCTGGGGAGAAGCAAATTTAGTTCCCAGAAGAACACCAGTCAGCCATGAAATCAGTCATGATTAGTTTTCCTTTATCTTTTCCTTTCAATCCCATTATTCAGTTCCTGATTTTCTGTCTTTGGGGTTAGTAGGACAGTAGAATTGAGCATTGAGACTGTTCTCATAGTCATACAGTTAACTCTCAATCGGGGTTTACCCACCTGGGAATAAGTAGTTCATCTATAATGATAATGGGCGGTTATTAGTTTTCAGAGTATTTAAACTGGGGAGTTTACTTGAAGGCCCAACAGAGACGAGAAAATTATTAAAAAGATGTGAGAATGGTGAGTACAGAAAGGGAAGCCAATGGAGCCTTTTCTAAAGTAAGAATAATAGAGGCCTGGAGATTGGAAATGGATAGGTAGTATTCCAGGAGGTCACAAGCAGGAAGGGAAGGATCAGTTGTTGGGATAAAAGGGTTTTGGAAAGCTTCAGGGTATCCAAAACTTGCTTCATTGTTTTAAACAATCCTCTGCAGCTTTCAGTCATAAAGGTCCATTTATTTATAAATTATTCCAAAATATGACATGCAATTTAAGCATCTCTGGATACTTACAAAGGATGCAAGTTTCTCAGGGTGAGAATCACATCTGGACCAACACATTACCCATTGAAAAGATGGGCTAGGTCAGAAGTTACTAATTGCATTAATCTATTAGTTTAAAAGACTAATACCAGCAAGCTGAACATCCATTTGTTCACCATTGCAAACAGTAGCTTACATAAACTAGCAGAGTGGAAAAAATAACTCATTAAATGCAGAAGCTCTACAAATTTTATCCTAGAGGAAACCTATCCAAACTTAAAGAATGTTTATCAAAAGATCCCATAAACCAGAGAGTGCACTAGCTGAGCCACCAAATAAGGGTGTAAGGGAGTAGTCGACTAGCCGACTCTCGCTCCCCAGCACTGTCTCTGTGGTGCCACCCATTTAGGGTTGCTAAGTGTCCAGTATTGACTCGGACAGTCCAGTATTTTTGCCTCCTGTCCGGTAAAAGAATTCAGAAAATACTGGACACCTAAAATGTCCAGTATTTTCTGATTTCTCCCCCCTTGGCCAGGAGGCGAAAATACCAGACACCTGGCAACACTATACATACTCAACAACCGGGCCCAGCCCCTTGGCCTCTCCCTTCTCCCCATCCCCCTCACCCTGGACCCCCCGTTTACCTGGTTCCTCAGGGGAGCTGCCTTCTGGCTCAGATCAGGAAAACAAGATGGTTGCCAGCAAAAAACCTAAAGGCTTTTCTTAAAGGGGCCATTCTGTTTGTGTGGTGTTTTTTTCCCCCGGTGTTTTTTTGGGGGAAGGGGAGGGTTGGTATTTTTTGGTTAAACAATCTGGCAACGTACACCCATTCTCTCCCCTTCTCCCCCCCCCCCAACCCACCATTTCTATCAGCAGCCTGGCCACAGGTAGGGGATGCTGCCAGCTGGGTAGGTAGCCTGGTTCAGTCCCAGTTCAGTACCAGGTGTGTGACCAAACCCCGCTGCGGCTCTGCAATTTAAAAGACAGTAGGAGCCGGGCAGCCTTCTCCTCCACCCCGGCAGCTCCTACTGCCTTTTAAATTGCAGAGCCACAGCACAGTTGGTCCCAAACCAGGCATGAGCTGGCACTGAGCCAAACTGCCTACCCGACCTGGCTCATACTACATTTCAAATGCAGAGTCACCACAGCCTGTGCCTCTCCCTGTCTGTGCCACATATGCAGACAAACTGTGTCACAAAGTCTGTCTCTCACACACTGTTTCTCGCTTCCTCTTGCCTTCTTTCTTGTCCCCATTCCTGTCCCTTCCAACCAAGGCCCCGTCCCTTCCAAGGGCCCATGGCTGGCCTCTGATGACTTATCAAAATTTGTGGAGTCAAAAATGCAAAAATTATTGCCCACCCTGTAGTAGAAGGATTTTGGCAGTCATTGCTTGAAGTCCTGATAGAATTAGCACAAAGGCCTCCCCTCATATTTACAAATCTGATCATCTTTCTCATGGGTTTGTCAGTCACGCAAATCTAAACTACCTTAGCTTCAAAGTAAAAGCTAAAAATGTGAATGCTCAGCTGTGATGTAAGAATGTTGTTAGAATCACTTGGCTCATCCACCAGCCTGTCCAAAATCTCAATGAGGGTTCTTCTGTTTGTACAGATAAGAAAAGATCAGACCCAGAAAACACAAGTCCACAAGTATCTTGGACTTTTATGATATGAATAATTTGATATGGCTTTTGATCCAGCATGGTCCTTTCTAGCAATATCACTGGTTAACTGGTAAGCATCACCCTTACTGGGTGACGCTTAACGGTTACTGGGTAATCTGTGGCCTGGCAGATTTGGAGCAGCTCGTGGGGTGGCTGGCCTGAGCAGCCCCAGTCAGCAGCAGGCCCAACCTGGTCAGAGCAGCCTGTGGCATGGTGGGCTGAGCTAGAGCAGTCCCTGCATTCACTGTGGGCTGGGAATGCTCCAGCTCATCCAGGCTGTGTGGGTAGGGGGTGTTCCAGCTCTACTGGAGGCCTGGCCTGGCTGGAGCAGCCCATGACACACCACAGGCAGGGTACTGCTCTAGCCCAGGCATGTCAAACAAGCGTCTGGAGGGCCGCATGCAGCCCAATTGAAGTTTTTTGTGGCCCGCCACTACATTTTATAAAAGAATAAAGTGAGGCCCGCTGGCTGCTCAGAGCACGTGGCCAAGTGCAGATCACAGCTGGCCAGCTGCTCTGTGCGCTGCGCTGCAGTGACTGCTCGCAGCCAGCCGGGCCGCTCTGTGCACTGTGCCCAGCACATGCTCACGGCCGGCCGGGCCGCTCTGCACAGTCATCAAGTGCCTGCTCACAGCTGGCCGCTGTACTCACCCCGTCCTAGCACCTGAGGAAGAAGTGTGTGGTGGCGACGGCAGCCCAGGACCCAGGCATTAGGTTAGGGGGACTGGGAGTGCCTAGCTCTGGTGGAGGGGGAGGCATTAGGTTGGGGGTGCCTGGCTCTGGGGGAGGAGGGAGGCATTGCACCACAGCCCTGTAGATCTTCCCCTTGTACAAGCATGCAATTCAGTGTTAATTGCATGGTGTTACATACTGTTTCTCAAATAATATGATAGCATAGTTTTTTTCCACCGAATAGAATGGAATCAAGAGTACTAGAATATATACACACACAAGGGGCTGATTTGTGGTTTCCAGTTCAATTTTCATATGTCCTGAGGTTTAAGTACCTAACTGTACTGTGTTAATATTTGTCATATGATTCCCTTGGAATGTAGGCATTGCCAAATCAGACAATGGGACCCTCTAGTCTTGTCCAGTATTGTAACTACAAAAGTGGCCAATACAAGATGAGTCATAGGATGGGGCGTGAGTGTGCTCGCACATGTCCACAAGAAACTACAGTGGACAGTTTTCTCCGGATAGGGAATGTTTCTTCTTCACTCCCACCAGTTTGTGGCTGGCTTATGATCTGAAACATGAGTGGGTTTTAATCTGTTTTTTATCCTACCTATGGTATTTTAGATGTTTTCATGATCAATAAGCCTTCATCCTTTTAAAAATCTTACAAACTTTTGACTTCACTGCTATTTAATGACAGTGAGTTCCAGAGATGACTTGAGTAAAAAAAAGTTTCCTTTTATCAATTTTTTTGTCATGTTTTGGCTGTTTGCTCATCAATTCCCACTTTGCACACCTGATATCTATCTTACATTTTACCTATTCTTATTTCATTTTCTGCTTTCTGGTCTTAACTTGGGATGGGTTTCCAATTTCTGAATGATACCCATTTGGCTCAAATAACATCTGCTTTAAAGATAAAAAAGGAGAAGGAAATTATCCAGTTTTATATCTAAGTACCACCAGCCAGTCAAGGGTAACTGGGGCATACCAATACTGCTAATAAATATTCACTTGTACATCAGTCAGCCAGAGGGCAATTAACTTGTTAGTCTTGCATGGATTATCTATGTAAGAAAATTACATATACCTTTGAAAGTGTAAAGTTTAAGAAATCCTAAGAATAGCATAAAGGCCAGCTTTGCAAGCCACTCGATTCGTTTTGGTAATCCTTCTGGGGACAAATAGACACTTAGAGCAGGCGGGGGAGGAGGATATGGATGCAGAATAAGGCAGCCCACACAGATGTCATATTTACATTCCAGGGCAAAAAAAGAATCCGCATGTACCTAGTTTACACCGTGTTTCTTTAAAGAAAATTCAAAGGCTATTGTTTGCCAGGCTGAAGCAATTATTCTGAGATTCGAGTCTCTCCCTTATTGTTTTGGTCTATACTTGTTTTTATTACAACAAAACAAGTTATGTATAATATAAAAATAATTAAAAAGTACCTTCAATTTATATTTAAAAATTATAAAAATTATTATATATGAGCAAATAACAATTTACACATCAAATTATTGTATTAATTTCACATAGGACCTGAAAAAATATTATACAATATACCTAAAACATAATCTATAATAATAAATAATTACGACTTTCCGATAGAAGTACATTGGTGGCCTGCTCTAGCCTATGTGAAAGACAGCATAATACAAACCTAAATGGTACTGAATTGTAATTCAGATGTTCTTGATTAATAGTTGTTAGTCAATCTGGTCATTTGTTCTCCAGTGCTGAAAGAGAGGCATAAAACAGATCACTATTCATTGAAGGAGCCAAAATCAAACTCGGCTCAAAAGTCAGCGTCTCCTGTACAATCCACCAGTAAAGAATCTGAGGACAAAGTAAAGCATCCTTTGAAATAACACACACTATAGCACCATCATGCCCCATACCCATGACATTACTGAAAGCTGTGGGGCAGCTTCCTGCTTCCAGACCCTCCCCAGTTCCTCACCCTTTTGACTCTCCTAATGCATGGGCTCCCAAACTCTGTTATGCATACCTTTGGGTGTTGTAAAAAATCTCTAGGGAATACACAGGAGAAATTGTGTAAAGAAGGATTTTATTTATTGGATTCTCATAAGACTAGTCAGATGAAATTTTAAAATGCTGGGAAATTATGTAAATTAGGGCAGCTAATTTGCTTCAAGATGTACCAATGAGAACACAGATATACGGAGAACTGACATATAGTGCCCTCACTTCCAGTCACCATATGTCACAGGTTCAGTTGCCCAGCAGCTGTCCAGTCTAACTAATCTCAAAATATAGGGGTTTTCTTTTATTGTATATGTGGCACCTGTTCCAGGATGACTTTAGGAGCTTACCAAGATTTTTAAAAGACTACTTGTGACTCTTGATATTCCCACTGAGATGTCCAGGAGAGTTCTCTCATTCTGGGTTTGGCAGGGCCTTCCAGAGTGCCTCTACATATCAACGGTGCCATCCTAGAGCCTATGTAGATCATGACAGAGCAAATGTCCTCCTCTCTGCCTTCAACAGTAAGAGAACTGTGACATACTATATTCCTTCCCAAGGCTTATATTTTTGTTACTCTTAGAGAAGCAGAACTATCAGAATCTTGGTTGGGGGGGATAAGAGAATATTCCACGTTTATTGTGAATGCAGAATTCATTTACTATGCCTTACTACTAAAATTATTCATCACACATACACATATGCACATGCACAGTTCTGCAGATAGAATATAATTACCAGCCTTAGTTGCTCATGCTAGTCCTCTGGCCAGGTGGCCTAGAAATGAGAAGTGGAGCTGGGTCTTGTTGATGCTTACTGATGCTCCTGGAGAATGATCCTAGAACCAAAGTCCCAGTCCTGTAGTTTTGCACCCATCTTTTTGTATGTTTTAGCCCATAGATCCTGTCCTGTCCCACAGCCCTAGGGTAGTGTATTGACCATGAATATTGGTTAATAGAGAATGTGGCTTTGCCCTTTTTCTAGATGGGGCTTTTGTGTGTCTCTTTCTTGGGGGGTAGTTTTACAGGTGGCCCTGTCAGTTGGTCACCAAGTCAGGTTGGCGCTGGGGATTGATTCCATTTTTCTTACACTTTCACACATGCACCTCCCTCTATATCTTTAAACAGAGTTAAGGCAGTACAGAGTTTAAAATGGGGTTCAGTTACTATATGCAGTCACTTCCGTTACAATGTATTAAAAAGGAGTAATAATAGATTCTTCAAATGTAATTCTTAACAGTCTAACAACAAATTTGTTCTAAAGGGGTTAACATTGTTTAATTTATAAAATCCTATTCATAAAAATCAGTCCACAATTCATAAGGTTATATTGGTAGATATAATTAATTAAGTGTGATTTCATCCTTCAGCCCTACATTTATATCCATCCCATGCCAGATTCCATAGTTATATATAGCTGGCTTGTTATAGGAAAAATATATTTCAAGCATTTATCACAATTGCAAAATTAAATCAAAATCCAGCTGTTTAAAATTCACTAGCAATTGCTGTATGAAATAGTTGTTTTTTTTTCTCTACAGGAGTTACAAAGGTAGATTATGGAGACATATCATCACGTCTTGGGCTAAGACACAAACTGCAATGCAAGCCGTTCTCTTGGTACCTAGAAAATGTGTATCCTGATTCCCAAATTCCACGCCATTATTTCTCTTTGGGAGAGGTAAGAATTATTTTCATTTACATACTCTTAATCTTTCTTTTTGTAAGGGGGTGATGATCCCACAGTAACATCTAATTTTTCAGTTTCCATTTGATTAGTAAAGCTCAAGTCAGTGTCTCCAGCACCAAAGTTCAGTATCTCACAGCTCCATATTTTTCATCTGTAAAATGATATATTTGACTTCTGAATAGTTGGGTGAAGTATTACCAAGCAGTTGACCCACAGAGTCAAAGATTGGGCTTCTTTATCCCTCTTTTACAGCAGTACTAAATTAGCATGGAAGAGCTTTGGAGAGAAAATGTTTTAAACAGTAGTGCATATTTTATTCAGTTTCATTGATGTGCATAGTGCTTCACAAAGAGTTAAAACTAACAAGGAATTTAGGGATACATGGAAAATTAGTGTATACCAGTTGAGATGTAAATTTAATGTCCTACACTGTACTTGTGAAACCTGATGGTGTACACAAAAACTTTTAATGTGTGCCACAAGAATCCACAGACAGTGCATGACATGTTGGTTCATATTGCACTCCAGCAGGTGTGCACTGCTCTACAGAGTAGACAAGCCCTTAGTTGCATTAGATCTAAAACATCAAAGAATTACAAACACAGCATGAAGAAAGGAATTCTTTGAGTGGTTCCTCATGTCCATTTCATGTTAGGTGTGTGCACACTGCATGATCTGTTGCTGGAGTTTTTCTCCATTGGGCTGGCTCTAACTCCGTCTGGCCTAGCAGTCTCTCAGTTCGTTCTTTTTGCCCATGACGGATGCTAGAATGACCTTTCTTACAATGTCAAGGCTTTCTTTCCAGTGATTTTGGACTCTTGGTGATTTTCATGGTGGTGTAAATAGTTCCTATTGTCAAGGGAGTTCTTTACCCCACGGGCCCCAGGCTCCAAGCCCTGTATCTCTGGTAGCAGTCTAAGCCAGTGAGTTACCACACTCAAGCTACTTCATGTCTGGGGGAAACTCACATGAGGGAGAAGTGTCAGATCTTCCTGGACTTCTGACCTCGCACTTAAAAGGACAGACCTATTAGGCTGAAGGACATCAGGACTCATGGAAGCTGTCCTCAGACCAGTTTCAAAGCTGAGCAGCTCTGATTTTGTGCTAAGCAATTTGATGTCAGTGTGGAGTTTTTCCCAACACCATTCGCTACAGTTCCAAGGAAGAAGCATAAGAAGCAGCATACTGAGAACGCTCATCTGTGCAGAAGAGAAACACTTAGTCCAGTTTGAGACCCTCCCACAACACCCAGAAGCCCGGCTGTTGCCAGAGGTCTGATGGTTTCATTGACCCTGGAGGCTTTCCAAGCATTGAAGGACCTTTTTCAGCCCGTCCCACAAACTGTAAGGGGACACTTACCGATTCTGGTGAGCAGAAGGAGAGAGCAAGCAGCCAGCACTGGGCTTGTTCCAGGCACTTTCTGGGGGCAAGCCTTCCGTGATCCCAGTGTCATGATCACTGGTTTGGTTTGTTGCCAGTCCCCTGAACTCTAGGAAGGTAGAAGTGGGAGGGTACTACTGAGCTGTGGTCTATGAAAGAAGGCTCATCTTTGGACTCCAAAGGGGAATCTTCTAAAGCTCAGCACTGGTACCCAGCTTATGCACTACTAGTGTTCAGTACCAGTCCCTGTGCAGGCACCTGGCCAGCAGGTCATTGGACAATGCAGTGGCCAAACTGGAATCTTTGGGGGTTTCTCCGTGTGCCAGGTCCTCTCTCCTACTCTGTGGTTTCAGAAGGACATGCTCCTAGCTGTTTGGCACTGGAACTTGACCTCAGCACTGACCCCAGTACCAGGAGAGAGGTAGATGGAGGTAGAGGAGGAAGAGGAAAGAACCCCTCCTCCATCGCAAGCTATCCCCATCTTCCTCAATTGAGGATGTTGAGGTATTCAGTAACCAGGTTTGGCAGGTGATTCGGACCTATCAGGACCTTCTGAAGCGGGTCATTGCAAACCTGGGAGTGAAGATTGGGGAGCTCAAATAAATGTTGCATAGTCTAATTGATATCCTGGCTGCGGCAGCTCACTCCAAAGGGCTTTGTCCATCAATGAAAAGGTGATGAGATGGGATCAAAGCCTAATGGCCGGAAAACTTTTTTCTCTGCCCCCTTCCGCCCACTCCTCCAAGAGAACAGAGAAGTACTGTGTTCCAGCAAGCAAGGTTCAGTACCTATACATGAACACGCATGTACCTTTGAGAGTCTCTGGTGGTGTCTGCAACAAATGAACAGGAGAGGCAGGGACAGTCATGCACTACTCCTAATCATAAAGCCACCATGAAAATAAACCTTTTCAGAAGAAAGGTTTATTCAGTATCTCCAACAAGCAAACTTTGCTGGGGAGGTGTGATTTTTAATCTGTGGGACTCCTTGTCTAAATTTAAAGACTCCCTGCCTCAAACTTCAAGTACTCCTGACTTGAAGGCTATGTCTAGACTTCAGAGCTTTTCCAGGTCCAAGGAACGCTTCTGCTTTTTTGGAACAATTTCCAAAAAAGCAGATGTTCTTTTGCCATCCCTGTAATCCTCATTGTATGAGGAAGAAGGAATGTGTTGAAAGAGGATGTTTTTCCAAAATTTTGCCCAGTGTAGAAGGGCCAAATTTTGGAAAAGTCTTTTTTGAAAGAAAAGTGGAAAAAGATACACAAATTTTGGTTTTCAACTTGTGTATCTTTTTCTGATTATTCTTTGAAGTGTAGACTTAGCCATAAATCTGGGCTTCCATTGTATCTAGTGACCAAGTACCATGGCTAATTATGCATTACAAGCATGTATATCCTTTTCACTTTTAAATGTTACAACTTTGTATTTCAACGAATACCTCCTTGTTTGTGGAGGGCATATAGTACATCCCCATTCACCTTTTATAGTGCCAGTGATAGTTTTGTATACCCCTTTTACTTTCTCTTTAAACAGGCAAATCTCTGTTATCGAGGGGGCTGTCTTTTATGTGTCTAATTTTTGTAGCGTATATCTTGGCCCCTCTGTTTGGCCTATGTCTCTTAAGGTAACATAGTATCCAGAGAATGTACATTTGATTTACAAAATCACATTTCATTTTTTCCATTTGTATACAGTGTTGTACGTAGATTAAATTTAACTGCTTGTGCACATTTGAGTGGTTAATTGAACAAAAAACTACAATGATGTCTAGGTCTCTTTCCCAAATGTTTAGTTACCTTAAAAACTAGGAATGTGTCTGGGTAGTTCAAATTATTCGTTGCGGCATGCAGTACCTCATAGCTAACAAGTCATGTGCAGCTCCGTATAATGTTTCTCAAATTGGACACTGACTTTCCATCCTGGAGCAGTAGTGATGTGTGGACAGTGAGATTCTCATTTTTCCTACAACCGCCAGGAAGTGAATGGGAGGCAGGAGCCAGTCCCTTCTCCCCTCCCCCCCCAAGTCCCTGAAAGCAGGGCCCCTCTTTCTCCCCTCACACATATGCCTCCTTCCACCCCCTTAACGCCAGTAGAGGAAACTGCTGAGGAGTTGCTGTTTCAGGAACAGTTGGGAATGTATGCTGGCATGCCTGGGCTGGATTGCTAAAGCAGGTGCATGGGTGAGTGTACTTTCTGTGCTTTCTTCTCACAATTTGTCCTGGGCCAAAGCCATCCTTGTTGGCTGCTATGAGATGAACCTGGGACAAGCTGCTTATCACAGAGAAGGAAATGCAGGAGGATTTCTTTTGTGTATGTGAGAAGCGAGTGTCACTAGAGTTGCATAATATTTGACATTACCATTGCATTAGTTGTCAGTGAATTTCAAGTATTGTTTCTGGTTTTACGTAAACTAAATACTGTGCACGTACAGTGAAACTAGTCTTAATTGAAGGCTCAATGTATAAATCTATATTAGAGTTTGTAAGTGAGTCTATCCTAAACGGTAAGAGCTAGGACCACCAAATTTGGTATGCAGCTTCCTTTTATCGTAACTTAAAGCAAGGTCAGGGTTTGGTTGTGCCAGGACAATTGGATGTGCCTGGAATGGGATTGTTTCTCATAACACTGAAAGAGAGTTATTGTATAATGACCACAAGTGGAAGCTAGGAGCCTGAGGTGGGAACCGGGACAGCTATAACCCCATTGGGGCAGAGGGCAGAAAGGGACAGCTATCTAACTTATATCTGAGAGAGTTTGTTTCTGTGTCTCTGAACCCCAGACGGAGGACATATCTTCCTCCCCAAGCTGTACCTGTTGCAGCTGCGATGACCATGCACAGATGCGTCTCACCTGGTCCCAAGCTGCTGCAGTGACATATGACTGGGCTGTCCTCTCTCCCTGGGGCAGCCTGCATACTGAATCTTTCAGCCCTACCCAAGGCTCCCACCCCACCCCCAGCACTGTTTAGGGTGGGTGGGAGGACTGAAGGTCCTCCTTCCCCAATTCATATGGGGACATTGCCAACCCAAGCAATGCTAGATAAATCTTGCAGTTTAATATAAATATAAATTGAAGATTTTTGAGACGTTTGAGCAAACCGAAAGAGAGCAGAAGAATGGAGTGCAAAACAGTTTTATCTTCCCTGTGCTCTCATATCACATTTTGCTTAACGAGCAGGGCTTACCGAGCGGTGGTGAGCCCTGCTCGCCAGCCACGTGGTTCTGCGCTCTGCGCATGCGCAGATCGTTCTGCGCATGCGCAGATCGCTCCGCACCGGCTCTTCCGGTGTAATCTACTCGCCACGGGCGAGTAGATTACACTATTTGTCGAGCCCTGCTATAATATACAATTTTTCCAGACACAGGGCCATTATTTGGGACAAAGTGAGAGAGATCACCATGAAAAGAACATGTTTATAAAGCAAACTGCCAGAATAAGTGTATTTTTCCACAATACTCTAAAATCTTTTGGTATTACATTTTTACTTTAGTCTCTTTACCTTTCCATCCTCTGCATTATAATTCATGGGGTAGGGGGAAGGCTACCGGGGTACCTGTTGGTAAGATAGTGACTTGTTTCTAAAATGTTCAGATTTTATGATTTTCCGAAGGAAACAAGTGGAGTATGACTTACAAATACAATTGGTAAACTGCTTTGGATACTATAACCAACCCAAGTAACTCACAACTTCTTTTACATCATGGTGCGTTATGTTTTCAAAACAAGTATGAAAAAACCTTCCTTAAAATCTTAAATCAAACCTGAATCTTTTGTGCTTAAAATTGTATTTTGTTTTTATGTGCCTATGCATTGAGCGATTCCAAGTTAGCATTAGAAGCTCTGAAGTAATATGAGGCTGGTTTCATAGATATCTATCTGGTCTGCTTTAAACAAGGAAATCTCATGAGAATGATCTTACATGAGTTATTATAAACTTTGTATCCTGGGGCACTTAAGCTCAGCTGAAACTCCAACTTTCAGAAGATTTATTCATCACTATTTGTGAATCAGATGCCAGTGGCATTCTCTGTGGGTTGATTCTGTTCCCCCAATAACTATTAATAAAAACCTGTCTTGATGTATGCTATGCTTTATTTCTTTTCTAGATAAGAAATGTGGAGACAAATCAATGCCTGGATAACATGGCAAGAAAGGAAAATGAAAAAGTTGGAATATTTAACTGTCATGGAATGGGTGGAAATCAGGTGACAAGATGACATTACTCATCTGTTTAACATAATTTTCAGCACTTTCAATAGTTAACTGTACACAAAATAGGCTTTTTAATTAACTCTAATGTGAGATGTGGCCTGCAAGATGAATTAAGAGTGCCTAAAAATGTTAGCTTGTTGCCCCCAATGTAAGTCATTTGGACCTGATTCAAAACCCACTGTAGTCAGTGGGTGTCTTTCTAGTGACATCAGTGGGCTTAAATATCATCCACTAATATCAGTTAGGTAGGTATCATCGATTACTCTAGAGGGAATTCTTTACAATGCAGAGTTTTGCAAAATTCCCTGTTTCCCCCACAGAATTGAGGCTGCAAATTCTCTAGAGTCCAGTGGCTGTTGATCACCGCTAAGGGCCACTGGACTTTCTGCAACCAAGCTCACAGTGAACAGAGCGCCCAACTTGGCTGGGGTGGAGACTGCATACCCTGAGATGGGTAACCAAGAATAGGGAGTGATGCTCATGAATGGCCCTCCTTCACCTTAGTGGGCCGCAGCAGTCTGTGACCAACTGGCGTTCTACTTGCGGTTCAGCAGCTCCTCTGTGTGCCACCCTTCCTCACATGCCTCTTGCGCACTCAGGCACCAAAGCCCTCTGGTGTTTCCGCTCTGGAACAGAAGGGTAGGAGTGAGGACAGAGCACGAATCAGAGAATTCATGGCACACTGAAAAGTGCTGGGAGGGAGGGGGAGAAGTAGGAAGTGTGCAGCTCTGGTGCCCCGGTGTGTGAACCACATGGGGGGAGGGGGCAGACAGGAGGCCCACCACTGCTGCAAGCTCTGCTTGATGCTAATTCTGCCAGGGACATGAAAGGGATCAGGACACCCAGTTCTGCAAAAGGGTGAGGAAGGACAGGGCTGCACCACACCATGTCCCGGGCAGAATAGCAAAGCAGTTGAGAGGAGTAAAGGCTCTGGAGTGTTTGTGTCTGAACTGAGGGTGCCCCGGGGCTGGGCTCTGCATGGGGAGAATAGTGGTGTCTGGGATCAGGGTATGCCCATTTCTTGGGGAAAAGGATACTGATCTGGGGGCTGCCCCATAGCTGAATTGTTGTCTCCCCCTCCCCCCCGCATTCCCTAGAGGGAACTGGGTTGTTGTCGCGGTTTCTTTAATTCTACTCCTCCGAGTAAAAAAATCTTTTTTACTGTTGTCTTTATTGTTATAGACATACTTGTTGACAGGAATTGTGGAATAATTTTTCAAAGTAATAGAAACGAATTTGATTATGTTGTGTTATTTTGACAAAAAAAATGCATAATTTTAAGTGTTGCATACAGAATTTTTAATTTTTTTGGCACAGAATTCCCCCAGAAGTAATATATGCAGCAGCCATCCTATAGGATCCCTGGAACTGCTTTTCTACAGATTTTCTCTGGTTGATTTGTCTCTTGCAAATTCAGACATAAAAATACTGTTAAGTTTATAGATTTCATTTCTACTTTTGTGTTTCTCCATTCAGGACTTTATTTTGTCTGCTTTCCTCTTTAATTTTGTCTGCTATACTGCTTGCCACTTGCCAAAATTGTCCATTTTAAGGGAGCTCATCCTGTTCTACCATTTGGGAAGTTTTGTGTGACAAACTTTGCTACTGTCAATATGATGATATGTGTCTCCTAAGAAAACAATTGTGTATATAGTGTAAAAAAAGTAAAGAAATTAAGTTGGCTGTAAATGAAATAATAATGAACTGGTGTGCAATCCTGCTTTCTTCTCTATCGAATCCAGTAGATGAACATTATTATTTTTTCTACAAAGGTTTTCTCATATACTGCCAACAAAGAAATTCGAACAGATGATTTATGCTTGGATGTTTCAAAACTTAATGGCCCAGTTACAATGCTCAAGTGCCATCACCTAAAAGGCAATCAACTTTGGGAATATGATCCAACGGTAAGTCTTTGTGATACTGAAATAAGGCTTTCACTTAATTTCTTATACAAATTTTTACAAAACCTATGATAAACATTATATTCCTGTTAGTAATGTCTATTGTATGTTGAACAGGACACCGTGAGTCCGGATTGTATTTTTAGGTGCCATCAATTCTTTAACTTGGGCAAGTTGCTGTGCTTCAGTTTAACTTTCTCAAAAACAATTTTAACTTTTACTTGTCTCACAGGACTGAGTCTTCGTGTTTGGAAACTGCTTTAAGATCCTCTGCTGAAAGGTTTTATATTAGCAAGACCATAAAGGGAAAATTACACTGGCCCAAAACCAATTTTTTTTTTTTTTTTTTTAGTCCTGAACCACTAAAATAAAACCAACATTATGGGCTTTGTGACACTTCAAGATCTAAAATCTTACCTCTGCCAGTGTTAGAAACAAATATTTTTATTATTCAAGTCAGGTTACTGAATTTTGAAGAGCATAAATCTTTACTATTTAGCCCTTACATGTTGAGAGATAGGAATTTCAGATAAACTGCTAAAGCAAGAAACGACTTATATCGTTTGAAAGCTTTCATGTAATATAAATCTGTAATGTTGAACTTCAACAGTTTGTTAAATATCAGCTTCCAAAAACATGTTGGTTAGATGTTAGTATAGGGTGAGAGGAGTCGTATTGTGTGACTTTTTTGATGTCCTGTCTTATTAACAGTGGCCCAGTGGAATACCTCTTGCTTTGAAAAATTTTAAAATCAGCTACTATACTAGATGACTGTTAGATAATTCTTGTTAAGGAAAATCTATCCCTGCATCATATTAATAACCTTTGAGGAGGATAAAGTAGAAAAAGGAGGACCAATAGATACCCTATTTGGAATTTCAAAAAGCCTTTGATAAAAAGATATTAAAGCAACTAAGATAGTTATAGGTTGAGAGGCTAAACTACTAATGACAAATAAGATAACTCATTTATTCTTTAAAAAGGAAGTTTAATGTATTAGTTGTTCAAAGGATCTTTACAAATATCCATGTTATGTTTGTTGTTTATCTATAAGAGGAACTGAAGAATAAGGTGGCAAATTTCTGGCTGCCAAAATACAGGTCAATCAAATCATTATGAAGAACTTTTGAAGTAGTTAAATCTAGGCATTTCAACTAACACAAGTAAATGGAATTAAATGTACATAACTGACAGGCAATGCATAAATCTGAACTATTTAGACAGCATCAAAGTCCTGAAGTAATTGTACAGTTTCAGTTCTTAGTGGGCATGTAACCAAGATTAGATTCTTTTGAATAACAAAACTTCAGTGCTATAAGATGTTTAGTACGATTTGAAAAAGAATGGCTAGACATCAATAATAATAATGATAATTATAATATTTTCACTTGTGTTATCTAAAAGTTTACAAGATATCAGGCCTTCTTGTGCATCAGGACATAAGCAATCAATTAGTAGCCTGACAGTAGAAAGAAACGTCTCACCTTTCCTGGTTGTATGTTTCTTCATTAAGCTAGTTTGCACCTTCCTCCAAAGCATCTGGGTACCAGACAAACCTGGACAGTTTGTCTGCTCTGATATGGCTGTTAATTTGTTTTTGGTTGAGAAAGCTCTAACCATCTAGACATCCTCACGTTACTCAAGCAGGTGGTTGTAGTCATCTGTTTATGAAACTTTTCTGTGAAACATTTCTGATTTTTTTTTTTCCAAATTATCTCTTTATGTATAAAAACATTTTTCCTGTGAGGTGACAGAGTGACATCATCACATCACTGAGTCCTGCCTGCCTCATTCCTCCCTGCCCCTCCCCTTTCCCCAGTACTCTGGAGCCAGGGCTGCCACGCTGTGGCCTCCCTCCTCCTCCCTCCCTGGTGGTTAGGGGAAGCTGGTGCTATTGTGCCTCAGCCTTGGCCCCCTTCGGTGGCCAAAGGGAGAGAGCCGGAGGTGGCGCAGCCTCATCCCTCCTCGGTGGCCAGGAGGTGGGGCAGCTGGGCCTTGCGTGGCGGGGGAGCTGAAGGGGTAGAGTCAGTGATGGCTCTGCCTTGGCCCTGATCAATGGCTGGGGGGGATTAGTGTGGGAGGGGGCACGCCAGGGCTGCCACACCTCAGCCTGGCCCTCCCTGGTGCCGGAGGGAGAGCTGAGGCTGCCTACGCCAAAGAGAGGGGGGGTGGCAAGCATAGCGAGTAGGAGGCACAACCCCTTAGTATTCTAAATGGAAAAAAAGTCAAAGTTTCAGGGTGAGTGCACTTCTATTCCCCCTCCATTGTCCCTCAAGGGCACTCACTTAAGTTTTCTAGTACTCAGTCATCACAGGTCTTGGGTGCAGATCCACATCTCTGTCCATCCAGATCAGGATTTTAAGCCATCACCGCTTCCTGCCATACATTATCCTATCCTCTGCAAGCCAATCTGTGTAAAGGCCAGGCAACCTGTGCTTTGCTTTCTCTCCAAGAGCGATGAACAATGTCCCCACCAGCAGTCACAAATGATCTCTCAGATCTTTCTAAGTAAGCATTGGCTATTCATAAGGTAAAAAAATTACTGAGAACATACAAAAATAGATTTAAATCCACCCTAAACATACCTGGACTCACCCATTAGTCTTATGGGACCACAGCAGGGCAGTGTCTTTTCGGCTCTTCTGCAAGGGTTGTGGCTCTTTTGACAGAAGGTCCTGTCCATTTTTTGCATCAGAAAGAAGGCGTTATCTTTTCAAGCTCATTCTTTTATATAAAAGCCCTTTCTTTGTCTTCCCTGGTCTCTGAAACCCTGTATGAACCAGTTTTTTTACCATCCCAACAAGCTGATATCTTTCTAGAGGTATTTACAGTGTGATTTCCCCATAATAACCCCATAGTTTCTAGTTCCTGAAGAAGCTATGGTAGCTCTCCTCAGTGAAGGAGAACACAATCATACTTCATGTCCCCTGACCCACAGTAATACATAAATTTAATCCTATATGTTTTCCCCAAAGATATTTCCTCAGCTACCAAGAGCCATCACATTTTCCCCAAAAGCAGAGAGAGTACCAACGCCTGACTTGTTCTCTGGAGTGTTTCCTTCCTTCAGTGTCTATCTCAAATATATTTTCAGACATTGAGTTTGGGTGTGTAGGACATAAAATTCAGCCAGAAGCATAGATCTGGAATAATTCCTTGATATACATTGCTAAAGCATCAACCAGTAGAACTAGGTCTTCGACCTAGTGGCTTATTTTGTTCTGTTAAGCAGCACAGAACTTACATGCCTCCTCTTGGTTCTTATCAGTGTATCCCTTGGTTGGCTTGCACACTATAGAGGTCCCTCCTTCCATTTTTTCAGTTGGATTCCTGCCTCACTGTGGAGCTCATCAAGGTTGCATCTGGGCAGCATTTTATCAGGAAAATCGGAAATAACCAGTTAAAGCCGAGAGAGGAAAAACACTTCACAGTTCCTGTGGCTGTGATTTTTTTTTCTCACTTTGAGAAAGTTGCACTCTTGCAATGGAGACAGTAGTAGAAAAAGAGAAAAAACTGCTCTTCTTGCAAAAATCTGAGAGAAGCTCATTGATGTGGTCAGAACCACTCCCTGAACCACACTTAGACTAGGGGAAGGAGATTTTCTAGAATCTAAAGGCATTAGTTAATAAACTCCCCTTTCCTGTGGCCTCTAAAATGGTTTCTCCACCTCTTAATTAAGCCGTGTACATCTCTATGAGGTACTAGCACCTCTTGTTACCTAACCCTATCCTCCCATTCTCCATAAGGAATGATGCAATCCCCAGTAGCTCTATAGTAGTAAACGGGAGAAGGAGGGCAAAGAGAAGCCCCTTGGGCTATATAGAGGGGCTCAGCTCACTCGAAGGACAAAAGAGTACAACCATGAATACTGTTACAAAACCAGAAGAATTAGAACCAAGCCTGATTTTAACTAAAGCTTATTTCATAAATAATCAGCTGCTTCTGCTCACTGCCTGAAGATGCTATTTTTCATTTTAATATATTCTAGGCCACAGTGTAAACAGGTAGCACTAGCTGGCTCTCCAGAATGGCATGACACCCTACTTCTCCTGGCACGTGTGAACCATTAAAACTTAGCAATGAAACAAATCAGAAATGTAAATGGATGGTGGTAGACTGAACATTTTATAGGGAGCTATGTTGGGCATTGCTGGTAGATCTCACAATCTACAGGATTGGCAACTTTTTTACAGGGTGTATTTTATGTGGCTACTGAGAATTATGTGCATCTGAAAGAAAATTGAGTGTGTACCTAGTGTACTCTTGCACTTATGTTTGAATTGGTGGGAGTTGCATATTGCAATAGTGCAATTTTGTGGAGCAGTAATGGACTTAAGTTCCATAACATGTAAGTAACGCACACTTTATCGTTTCCCACAGTGAGCTGCAATGAAAAGCTGACACAAAACTAACTTGATTACTGGCAGATGCATTTAGCCACAGATAATTTTGTATTGTAGATCAGGCCTCAGTTACACAAACTTTTACCTAAGGCTGGGGCGGACTGTTTTCTCACACAAGGTGTTCCTTCCTCCTGCACATACCCAACTGCTAGGAGCTCTCTTGTTTAGTATAGTCAGGCAGTCATCTTTCTCAGTCTCCCCATTTTTATAAACTCCTACTTGGTCTAGGGTGGTATTCTGGTAGGTGATTGATGGGTTAAACCACCAGTAAGAGCCTAACTCAAAAATCATTTGAATTTCATGTCAATTTAGACCCTTACTCTACTGTTGTTTTTTCCAGACCTCATTTAAATAAACGTGAATCAGAGCTACATTGTTTGGATGCATAATGCGTTTTATTGTTCTCTATGGATTGAACTAAGGAATTTAGAGGGCTATAACAGAAAATTATAAAACAGCATCTCCCCAAGCTGAGCTGAGAACTCCCTCTGCTAGAGTGATAATGGCCTTGGCAGCATGTTTAAAACATGTTCTGCTAATATAAATTTGAAGAGCAGCTATGTGAGATTCTATACGCACACCTACAAAATATTACTTGTGTGTTACACAACAGCTTAAAGATGATGAGTAAATAAAACTGAATAAGGATTGTGTGGTTTAAGCACTTTAATGGAACATAGGACAATTTGAGTTACATGCCTGACTTTAACACCTATTTAATATGTAGTTTCAGGTAAATCCACTTACATGTATAGAATGGCAAGGATAATGTTCTTCCTTCCCCTTTTTTCATCTTTGTGTTTTTAGATTAGGCTTTTCACTGCAGGGATTCTTAATGTATATGTCAGTGTATATTAACACAATGGGGCATGATCTTAGTTGGGGTCTCTCGATAGTGCCATAATACACATAATTTCTCAGAATTCCATACTAAGTAGTATTTCTTAGTGAGGTAGAGTTGCAAGATTTTGAAATTTTTTTATTTGCCTTCAAACGCAGTGTATTTTACTGAATATTGAATCTGTTTTGCAGTGGTAGACTTGAAATACACCTTATATATTAATTATATTAATTGTATAGATGGTTACCACAAAATGCTTTTTAAAAAAAAATCAAAAGAATTAGATTTACTTTTTCTACCTAGCCTTTTTCTGTAATATCTTGTTTTTTTCCTTTTTCAAAGAAATTAACCCTGTTGCATGTGAACAGTAACCAGTGCCTGGACAAAGCCACTGAAGAAGACAGCCAGGTACCCAGCATCAGAGACTGCAATGGCAGCCGCTCTCAACAGTGGCTACTTCGCAATGTTACCCTTCCAGAAATATTCTGAGAGGTTTTTACAAAAGAAAAGATTGACTGGGCTACCTCAGCAAGTATTTTGGCTGTATCCTTAAGTAGCAAAAAAAGGGAGCTGTTTCTGCTCTACAGGATGCAAAGTTCATCAGATATTAGAACTCTGACTCTTCTAGCTTTTCAGTAGCTGTGAACCAGCCTTTCTGTATAAGGACGTGAAACTATATACTTACTAGTGAAACTGCTCATGCTGATGTTTACAAGATTGAAGAGAGTTTCTTTTATCAAAGAATCATTCTAGAGAACGTTTAGACAATGGAAACATAATCACTGAAATATGCTCTCTGGAGAGCTGCATATCATTGTAGTTTGCTTGCACCTCTGAAAGTACTGTTGTGAAGAGACTTCCAAGATTTTTTTTCCTGGTTAGCATTGGTAACCAGCATACTAACTATAATTACAGAAATAAATGGAACAGAGAAATGGAGACCACATTCACTATCAAGAAATAAGATTTTTACAGCAAGAAATATGTAAAACAGGGTTTAAAGGAAATAAAAATTGGAACTATGAAAAGTACAATTTGTTATAGTAAAGTATCAGATTTATATGTAGATTTTTATACCTCAGTGGAGAAAAAAATAACCAAGTCAAGCAATTCTTTCTGTTTTCAGTTGTAATAGTTCATGGATTTTTTTTGTTCATGGTGGGTCTGAAATAATTTTGGAAGCAAATTTAATGAACTTCAGAACAAAAAATTGGCTCTTTGAATGGCAGCTCGCTTTTTGATGTTAATTTGGTTTGTGAGCTGTTGGGAATGTAATGCATTTTTTATTAATGTCTGAAAACTGGAGGTTTTACATGCTGTCTAACTTTTTGTCCAGACCTGCCACTTGAGTTGTACTTGGGTTGCCAGCTTATGGATTTTCATGACCAAACAAAGGATTGTAGTGCATTTTGATTAAGTTAACTTGACTGATTATGCTTAGTGCCGAAAATTCCTACTACTGTACTACAGATCTGTTTTCACAGCAATAAATCTTTTGTTCTTTGTTTGATTTCCACTCATCAGAAAGCCTGCAAAATGATTTATTTCAGTAATAGGAGATTGGCATAACTGAAGGTTTTCTGGAAATTTTTTCACTTCATACTCAGATGTGCTTAATTGTCAAGTGCATACTTAGATTAGATTCTTGAATTGTAATGTTGATCTGCTGCTTTTTTCTAATAAAAACTGAAGAAAAATGTTAAATTAGCATGGTTTTTAACATTAATATAGCCAAAAGCAGTATGACTGTGCACATTACATTAATCTTGCACTTCTGAATTGCTTTATTTCATTTAAGCTGAATCTTTGAGCTAACCTAGTCTTGAAAATAAACCACAAAATGCTGACTACTCAGTACGTTTCCTTTTAGAGAAAAGATTAATATAATGGAGAAGATATTTTTTATAATGTCATTGTTTGACCAAATGTCCTGTGAAGTAAATTAAATGTAGACTAAAGTAAAAGATGCTGCAGCTGTTGTCTACTGTATATAGGTATTATATTGCCTACTATAATAGGTCTGCTATTTATATAGTACTTTAATCAAAGAAATCTATTTTTTCATAATTTTTTGCAGCCATTCCTGAGTTTTCTTATGCACAGACATGATTAAGCAGAACAGGGAACAATATTATGCAGTTGCTCAACAAAATATTGTGCACAGCATGTTGAGGTAAAATATAAAATGTAAATATATTTCACTGATGTTTTTTATTGGAGTTGCTCAAATGGCATGGAAGGATTTGAATTGGTGGTGTTGGTGCACTATGTCTATGTAAGTATTCAATATAAAGGAGTGAGTAAGAAGCCTGGAGATGGTTGTGGAATATTGGAAAACTGGGCACTAAGGAAAATTACACAATGAAGAGGGTATAAGAGTTGTGGTGTAATTGGTCGTATATCTGGTTGTCATCCTTACTTTCTAGGAATCCTGTGTCTCTTCTCTAGCCTCTAAACATTTCTCAAGCTCTGAACTGAGAAACTGTTGTCTTCTGATTCTACATATTATTCTTCTAATATATAACCAACCGCTCCTGCAATTGTGGTCTTCTTCCTTAGTTCTTATTGGTATATGATGGTCTTTAGGGCGTGTTTATTTTTCCTGCAATTCTGGTCTGGTAAAATAATTTAGCCCAGAAACAATTTCTCAAATTTGGGGAAAATTGACAATAAAAATGTTCTATTGTGAAGCTCAAATAGCCCATGGTATCCAAGTAAGGATTTATTTTTTTTGGACTCAGTCAGTTCTCCATACACTTTTATCCAGCAACTATGGAGGCAGTTTTCAGAGCACAAACCAATCTCCAGAAGTTCTTCCTCCACTAGAGATATAAAGACAAGTGCTCCTGTCTTACAGAAATAACATTAAATTATTTTCAGCTTCTTTCAGCCAAGGGACCACATTGGGGGAAAAAAAACAATTGAATGAGGAGATGTGAAAGTGACCAATTAAATGAAGCTGGGATGGGGGGTTAATTCAGTGTCTCTGTATTTACAGAAGTTATAGAATCCTAGGATTATAAGGGACCTCGGGTCATCTTTTACATCCTTCTGTGCTGTGGCAGGACCAAGTATACCTAAACCATCCCTGACCGATGGTTGCTACCAACACCAAGCGAACACAAGAAGGGGCTATTACCCTAGGAGAGGGAAGAGTCTGGAGCAGAAGCTTCCAAAGAAAACTCGATACATTTTTCTCAAAATTCTTATGACTGTGTGCACAAGAGCTTTCGGTTTCTGCACAACACTTTTTCTTCTGATGTACTCTATGCACCCAGAGTCTTAAATGGCTGGTGGTAGTCACAGTAAGGCACAGGTCACACGTTACACACCTATACCTATGACAAACAACATGCCAATCTGTATGCTTTCCAGAGAAACTGGCACTATTAATAAAAGAATAGCTGCTATAAAGGATTCGTAGCTACCCACATTTCAATATCAAGAGGACACTTTTATCCAAGTGCTGAGAATTGTTCACCTATGTCATGGCTATGGCTGTAATTTTACCCTAATGATAAAGAGATTCTGAGAGGTCATTGAGAGATAATTATCTCCAATGGTGAGGATTGCTGGTGCTGTGCATCATCTTCATCTCCTGAATGGGTTTCTCAAAATTCACTTCTTAAAATTCCTTCTAAAGACATACCACTTGATGTAGTGCAGATTAGATGCAAGTCTCAGTTCACATCCAAAACCCTTTTGTGGGTAGGTAAATACAATCTGCTGAAGGTCAGCTCAACTTTCATTCTAGTGCCTTGCGTACTCTATGGAAGCAAATATACTGGGAAGGCAAATCTTTTAGAATGTGTCTTCTTTGAGTGCTTGTTCATGTGCATTCCACATAGGTGTGCATTTCCACATGGAAGCCACAAGATTTTTGCCTAGCAGCAACTTTCAGGTCAGCCTAGGTGCTCCCTGGAGTGGCACTGTTACAGCACTTGATATGTAGCCTTGCTGACCCGCCAATCCCAGTTCCTTCTTACTGCCCTGTGACAGCATCTGGAATGTCTCACTCTTGCTATTGCAAGCAATCCTAGCAGCATTTAGTGTTTAAGTTAATAGTTTTAGTATAGTTCTAGTGGGTAGTTTCTTGTTAGTTGTTAATAGTTAGGAGGATACCCTCCTTTTTTTCCTTTTCTCTGGACTGGGGCATGCCTTGATCCCTGGGATTTAAAGCTTTCCAGGCTTGTGGCAAGCTTATGCCAAATTGTGACCCTCACACAATGTTTGAAGTGCCTGGGCAAAGGTCAAAAGTGCCACATTCATAAGAGCTTTTGCCTGCGTACTCTAAAGGGCCGTGAACAGAGGCTCAAACTTGCATATGGTGGCTGCTCTTTTTCCCCCAATCTGAGTCAGCACCATCTGGCCCAACACGCAGTACTGTGTCTGTGCAGTGCGCCCCAGTGCCGTTGACTCTCAGTGCGGGACTGAGTAGATTCCAGCACCAACCATAGAGGCGTGAGGTGCAGATCTGCAGCCCATGTGCCTCAGAAGCAGAGGCATGAAAGGAATAGATCAGTGGTCTCCAACCTTTTTAAGCACAAGATCACTTTTTGAATTTGTCAGTCCAGGATCTACCTCAAACCCAAGTACCCCTACCCCACTCTTTCTCCGAGTCCCTGCCCCTGCTCCACCTCTTTGTGGAGGCACTGCCCTCCTTACTCTGTGAAGATGGGGTAGAAGGGAGTGGGACAGAGTGACATCAGTGCCCCCTGCCTCTATCTCCCCCCACCCTGCACAACAAGCAGGAGGCTCCTTGGGGAGAAGCTTTGAGGCTCTGTGCAGGAACAGCAGGGCAGTGGGAGGAGGGGCAGTTGAAGTGCCAGGACTTGATTGCCTCCCAGCCAAACTAGTCAGGATCATCTGTGAGAGGCGCCAAGATCTACCAGTAGATACTGGTGACCACTGGGGTAGATACTCCAGCCCCTAGAGAAGGCAAGCCACTGGGCAGAAACACCAGCTGCAGCACTTCAGGATATGTTGATTCCTGCCCCAAAAGAGGTCCAGTCAAGTCTGACCCATGCATGCTCACTGGGCTGACATTCAACTTCCTTTGACCTCAGAAACTTTCAAGGCAGCCTGGGAGTTGATACAGAGTATAGTACTGTGAACTTTCTAGGAGGGAGGCGGCACCTGTGCCAGCTGACTGTCAGTGCCATCTCATGGTACATCCTTCCCACTACCATGTCACTTGCTGTTCCTGTTGTGAAGTTCCCCACTGAGGTCAACTCAGGATGTGACACACAGATCACTGGGGTTGCATCACTCAGCACTGCACTACCCTAGTCTTTCAGTGTCCAAGTCAGAATCTGACATGAGCTCCTACTGCTCAAGAAGACCCAGCACTAGGAGGTCCAGGTCTTGGCATCTTCACACTCCTTCTGGGCAGTGGCCCCCACCAAGTGACCTTTCTGGCTCTTGGGCCTATCATCAGTCCCAAGGCTCAACCCAAGATCACAGAGTTAGGTTGTCATCTTTAGCCTCAGCACTAGAAACTTCCTGAATCACCCCAGCAGTGGGGTTGTTGCTGGCATCATCGGCACTGTCTATATCCTTGGCTCCTGGGCAGCGTTCCTAAGGTGTTCCCTCTAAGCAAGGCAGCAGAGCTCCACAGGTAATTAATCAGCCCTGCCCAGTTAGCTCCATGCAGAGCCCTGAGTCTCTCACTGGGCAGGGCTGATTAATCACCTGTGAAGCTCTGCTGCCATGCAGTTTAGAGGGAACACTGCTTCTGGGGATCCCTTTTTCTCTATGGACACTTCATTCCTCCTCTGTGCCTTGTCGTTGACCTTGGCACAGACAACAGCAGACCTTGTCCTGTCATTGAGGCCTGTCCATTTTCAGCACCAGCCCCAACCATTCCTGTGCTGACGATTGTTCCAGTGTAGTTGACCGTAACCGCTCTACACCAGCCACGACTGCTCTGGCTGCCCCCTCGGCACCTCAGCCCATTCAGTCCTCTCAGGCCAGCAACTGTATATATCCCGGCACCAGGAGCACAACAATCTCCACAAGCAGAAATAGGAGAGTTGTGGACCTCTTAATCCTCCTTTGGCCCAGAAGTCACTTTGGACTTGGTACTCAAGAATCTCACATTATATCTGCAGAAAATACCCCAGATCTTTCAAAGCAGGAGTCATTCATTCAGACCAGGAACAGCCTGGGCTTTGGAAGAAAAATGTAGTTCAGCATGGCTTCTCCATTAACCTCAGATATGGTTTGATATCCAGACAGAATTTAATTTCATGCATTGGTCTGGTCAAATTTACACTTCTGGTTTGAGGTGAATCTGAAAACTTTTGGGGGGAAGGAACTGTTTTGTATAAATGCTACCGTAATAAAATATAATAATCCTAAAATTAGTGTAGCTGACATCACTATAAAGTTTCTCTACAAGATTTGATTGGAATTCTGCAACCCAACACCTTAGAAACATGGGTAGCAGCCCATAGCAGGATTTGATGTATGGGACACAGCCAGCTCACTTAATTAGCCTCATTAACATGGGTTCTACAATTGACAGGTGGTACTTCTGCTGTTATATATATCTTGGATTCTGTTATTTCCACTCCAATTCATGTGATGAAGTGGGTTTTGCCCACAAAAGCTCATGATTCTTTATATTTTCGTTAATATCCAGGGTACCACAAGACCACTCATTGTTAATGTTACAGACTAACATGGCTATCCCTCTGAGATGCATTTCAGATTTTTAGAATTAGATTAGAATCCTAAACTCTGAATCTGATTGATCGAGCAAATTTATATATCTTCACTTAGTTGGCTGCTGTCCCATCTGTTTTCTTGCCACAATTATTCTTTTATAGTAGGCTTTAATGGTAAAAATAGTCCTCAATTTTTTTGTTCCATTTCAAGCTCTTGGAGATAAACAGGATAGAACTATCTTTACCTGCTTGTTGATGAAAATAACCTGTCTATTACACACATGTGTAGCACATTTTGCTAAATGCAGCCAGGATAGTTAGTGAAGGTCAGATACATATTGCAAAATGTCCTGTGGTACTTCCAAACCTCTCAATGACTCTTTTAAGCTTTCTTAGCTAGAGGGTAGAAATCTGAAAAAAAGAAAATCAAACTAAATGGAATCTTAGATGGTGACTGACTACATGCAGATGAAAGCAGATCCTTAAAACATAGCTTGTTTTCTTAAAAACTTAGAGAATATTGTAGTTGATTCCTGATTACAATTAATGTAGCTGTACCAACTCAAAACAATTCTATCTGGTGATGCAGTTCCACAGATTGCTGAATCTGAAGTGCTCCTCTGGGTAGAAAATACTTCCTTCTATTCTTTGTAGTAAGCGTAGTAATTGCTATATCCAGATGATAGCAATGGTCCATTTGGTCAGCATGCTATCTCTGAAAGCAACCCTTAATAGGCACTTCAGAGGAAGATGCAGAAAGTCAGTAAGGCACAATGTGCCTTAGGGAAAACATTCTTCCTAACCCTTGCATAGTTTATACTTGAAGCATGAGAGATTATATCGCTTATTTTTATAGCATCTCTCATGTAATTGTGAATCATCTTCTGATTTTTCCATATACATTTCTGCTTTTTTGAACTTCCAAGTTCTTGGAATCAGTATTACAATACTGACTAAAACAGGGTGGGCAATAATTTTTGAAGGGGGGGGGGCACTTCTTGAATTTCAGAAGTGGTTGTGGGCCATCCTGGAAGAGGTGGGGCCTCAGGTGGAAGGGGCAGAGCCATGAGGCTTTGCGTGCTCCCCTGCCCACAGACCCTGATTGGTCTGGGGGTGGGGAGTGCATGAAGTCTTTGCCCCCCTCTCCCCCGCAGGGTGCATGTGGTGCCTAGAGAGAACTGCCATCTGTTTCGAACAGCTGGCAGTTCCCTCTAGGCACCATGTGCCCCTGGCAGTGGGAGGAGACTTTGTGCCTTTCACCATCCTCAGGTCTCCATTGGCCTGGGGTTGGGGGAGTGGCAGGGCAGCCACAGGCTGGATCCAACACACAGATACTGTCTTGCCCACCCCTGGGCAAATAGGTAGGTGAGGTGGTATGTTTAAAAAAAAAAAAAACCCACCTTTTTCATTTTAAAGGAGTTCTCTTTCTCATTATATGTCCCCTTCTTGCATTATGGCAAAGTAAATAGGCATGTTCTTGATGGCGCCTCTGTACTATTTATTATAGTACAGATGTATTTCTGTCATCTGTGTTCTAAATAGGCCTAAGCTCAGTCTTGCATCAGATGGAAGGTTTTTTTTGTCACTTTCTGTACCCTTTCTATTTCTACTAAATCTTTGCTAAGATTGGATGGCCAGACTGAAAACAGTAATCAGTATACTGTTATATAATGGCATTAAAAGCTATGCATTATTTCTTTTCCTATCCTTTGTGCATCCTAAACTATTGGTTTGATCATCTGATTGCCATAGTGCAGTAAGAGGATGTTTGCACTCAAAACATCCTGGTCTGAGTTTTCTGAGAAGATATGAATAATTTAAACTATTATGTCCAATACGCAATATCTTGTATTTGTCACCATTGAATTTATTCTCATGCTGCCTAATGATCTGGTGGTGTTAGGCCATTGGAGTTGCTCACCATCTAATGTAATCTTTACTAATTTATATAATTTTGTTGGCAAATTTTACCATGTTTCTTACAGGTCATACATGCCTGTAATGAAAGGCATTAGTCCTACTCTATGGCCTTGGAGCAGCCCTTTCTTAACCATTTGCCTGCTTTTAATCTCTGGACAGACCACTTTTCATTCTGAGTATTTGGTTTTCTTAAGGCTTTTTAGTCTCAGTAAATTGCATCTGCCAATTTCCATTCATTAATATGCTGATCCATGCACAATAAGTAATGCTAAGTAATACACATTGGATGCAAAGGAATGTGCAGTACATAATGTAATCCCAAGTATTCATAAAAATTATAGGCTTTAAATTAGCTGTTGCCACTCAAAGATAGTTCTTTGGAAACATTCCTTTTAATATGCAGCAGTAGTTTTAAAAAAAAAAACTAACAATGTTAGGAACCACTAGGAAGGGGATAAAGTAAAACAGAAAATATGATAATGCCACTATCTGAACCCATGATATGCTCATACCTTGAACGCTGGATGTAGTTCTGGTTGCCCCATCTAAAAAAATGTTAGGAAAGATACTGAGGAAGTGCAACGAAAGTGATTAGGGGTATGAAACAGCTTCCATCAGAGAAGGGGTTGTAAAGATTGGAACTGTTCTGTTTAGAAAAGAGATGAGGTCTATAAAATTGTGAATGGTGTGAAGGAAGGAAGGAAGTGTTGTTTACCCCTTTGCCTAAAACAATAATCAGGGATCACCCACTGAAATTAATAGCACATTTAAAACAATCAAGGAAGTACTTTTTCAAACAACATACAACCAACCTGTGGAGCGTACTGTCAGATGTGAAGGCCAAAAGTATAGATAGATTCAAAAAAGGATTAGCAGGAATGCAGTGGTTCCTAGACATCTCACTAGCAGAAGCTGGGACTGGACAACCAGCAATGGATCACTTGATAAGTGCCCCATTTATTTTGTTGCCTCGAGCATTTGGTATTTCCCACGGTTGGAAGACAGGATACAGAACTACAGACACCACTGGTTCCAGAATGTAGTGAAACGAATACATTATTTATACAGTAGCAATGGCATTCTAATCTAATGTCTGAATCCAGGTATCAGTTAATCATACAAATTATTACTGTGCAGATGTTCCAGCAGCTGGTTCCTTTCCTGCTCTGGGGCCCTAGCCACATGGACAGGTAGGGTTGAGTCATTGTCTAACTGCCAATGATACTGCCACAGGACTTCTAGTTTTTAATGATACTGGGGTTAAAGATAATCCTTTTTAAGAGGTTTATTGCTACGTCCTTTAAAATCATAGAACTATGCTTCTGCAAATTCAACTCTGGCAAAGAAAAGCATTATCACCACCCAACTTTCCAAGAAAAATTGCTGGGTTGGTATCCAACCCACAGGAAATGGACACAAGTCCAACACGCATTGCTGTGGGGACCTCAGAATTGGAAATATTCAGACTGAGGCATTTGAGACAGTTGGCTGTGACCTTTGTGACTACACAGTAAAGGTTTGGATGATCTGGAAAATCCAAAATATCGCGTCTTAGGTACACAAAACCCAGAAAAAATTCTACTTAGCAGGTGCTATTGGTATTGATGTGGAATAATTGGATTTTGGGGGAAGGAGGGTGTTGGGAGGGTTATGTGGAAAAGTAAAAAAGGAGTGCATGGCTGTAAGAGGAATCTGATAGTGGAATCCCATTCAACTTCTGTAGTCACACTACAATTGCAGACAACATCCAGTTCAGAAGGATGGAAAAGGCAATAGATGAATGAATAAAGCAGCAAATTTAAGAAGAAATAACAAGAGGATGAGAGAGTTAAATAATTAGAAACTCCTAGCCTGTGTATGAATACATTCTAAATCTGTTACAACCACATAAAGGATCTAATGATTTTGAACAGGAGTACAGGAAAATGAGCTACTTTCCTTAAAAGGATGCATAAGCAACACCTCTGTTTTCTGGAATCTGTTCTTTTACCATAAACCCCACAGAGTTTTTCCCTGCCTCAGTTCCCAGAAATCTTGTTCTTCAGTTACAGAGGGAATATTTGGTGACTCTTAAAGGGAAACTTCTCTCTTGTCTCCCATTGCAATATTCTTTTATTGGTCTTAATTATCCCTGGATTTTTTTTCCTTTGGCTGCTTATTGTGTATGTGGCCGTCTCCATGTGGTTTTCACTCAGAAAATCATAGCAATCACCGACTGACTTGCAGCTGTAATTTGAGCAAGGGAACAGGAGACCCCCATGTCTTGCCTATATTGAAAAAACATTAAAATAAAAGCAAATTCCCATCAGTTCAACTAAACCAGAGCAACTGTGTACACAAGGTTACCATGACTGGAATTGCATTTTATCAGCATTGTAATTAGACTCTCAGCAGGGGCTACTAAAATAGAGGCAAAAACAAATCCAGGCAAATTGAAGGATATCATGGTTCCCCACTGATTCTTCAGGTTCTGTACCACTTATATCCCTATTAGATCAGACGCTAGAAAGGGGCAGTGTATGTATGCTTGATCTCTTCGCTATTTTGGGCCTACACTGATCTTGCTAGAAAAGAGATCATAGCAGCTTTCTCAGAGAAGATAGCAGTCTGTGTAGTTGATACAAATGTGTTAAATGCTATCACAAACTAAGATGAGGAACCGGTGCACTTTCTGAGGAAAAGTGCTTGGGAGTATTTTGTTTTTTGAAGCCAGAACAAGCTATCTTAAATGAACAAAAATTGTTTTAAATCTAACCCTGATGCTAGCTGTTGGTTCAGTATTGTTCATTTGTGTCTGAATACGAGCAATCTGTCCATCCAGCTAAAACTGTTAGCAAATGGCAGATGATTTGCTGCTCTCGAAATGGTAACAGATCTTGCCAAAAATCTTTCCAAAGGGCAGCATTTGGCAAAATCAAATCTTTAAAACGAGTATGAAATTTAGGTCTCCATTTTTCAACCTACTAATTGTGTTGAGATCTTGGCAGCTAGTTTCATCATGTAGAATCATAGAGCTGGAAGAGACCTCAGAAGGTCATCAAGTCCAGCCCCCCTGCTCTAGGCAGGACCAATCCCAACTAAATCAACCCAGCCAGAGCTTTGTCAAGCCGAGATTTAAACACCTCTAGGGATGGAGACTCCACTACTTCCCTAGGTAACCTATTCCACTGCTTCACCACTCTCCTAGTGAAATAGTTTTTCCTAATATCCAACCTGGACCTCTCCCACCACAGCTTGAGACCATTGCTCCTTGTTCTGCCATCTGTCACTACTGAGAACAGCCTTTCTCCATCCTCTTTGGAACCTCCCTTCAGGAAGTTGAAGGCTGCTATCAAATCCCCCCTCACTCTTCGCTTCTAGATGTACTAAGAATCCTTCAGAAAACTTTTTTGGTATCATGTCTTTAAAAAGCTAGATAGCCAATTATTATGAGTACAACTGTACAAGGAAACCAGCCAATGGGAGCTGCAGGGATGGTGCTTGCAGGCATGGGCAGTGCTTGGAGACCTGCTGCCCCCATCACCCCAAAGGATGTGCAGAGATGTGCCAGTAGCCAGCCGCTTCCAGGAGCAGCATGGAGCCACTGCAGACAGACAGCCTGCCTGAGCCCTGCTGTACCACCAGCTGGGCGCCACCTGTGGTAAGCACCTCCCAGCCAGAGCCTGCACCTCACCCCCTCCTGTACCCCAATCCCTTGATCTAGTCTGGAGCTCCCTCCTGCATTAAACTCCCTCCCAGACCCCACACCACCTACATTAATAAAGTAATGTGCATCCTATGATGACGTACCAAAATATGTGGACTGCCCCCCCGCTTGAAAATTATTTCCTCTCCCTGCTGTAGAGTATAAGGACAGCAGTGGCACCATCACCACCACCAGTGTTTTGGGGGGCTGAATTGAATGGGTGTACTCTAAGGTGCCAGAGAGCACTGCTACTGAACTAGATCCTGCAGGTGATAGTGGTAGGCAAACACCTTGTTTGTGAATATCACTGGAGTTTAGGCCTGCGTTCAGGAGATGTGTGCATGTTTGCCAGTAGAAATGTACACACTTACTGGATTTGCCAGCAGAAACGTGAGTGTTTCTACAGTTTTAGCTGGCAAATAAGTAGGAGATTTGAGAATCCAAATTTTGGAGTTAGAATCCTTAAAATGACACATTAGAGCATAAATCCTTCTGTAGATTGTCTGTTTTCAAAAATGCCTTGATTTAGTTAAAATTTAGAACAGTATTTATAGGGAAGAATTATTTAAATATTCTGTTATTTCAGAAAATGTGAGGAAAAGTAGGTTCCGTGTCAACTTTTTGACATTGTGATAGCTAAATTGGCTTATCTACTATATATTTTAGAGAGTTTTTGTTTTATCAAGAATTCCTCCTAAATCATAAGAGCTAGGACCGCTGAATTTGGTATGCAGCTTCCTCTTACCATAACTTAAAGCAAGATTGGGGTTTGGTTGTGCCAGGAGAACTGGATGTACCTGGAATGGGATTGCTTCTCATAATACCAAACAGAAAAGAGACAATCACCAAATCCAGTACTGTCCTCAAAATTGACTAAAATAAGATAAACAGGATAAAACTGGAATAGGATTGTTTCTCACTAAAACTTACAGAAAAGAGATGAAATGGGAGAAATGTGGAATCATGCTCTATTTTTGCACAGCTACATCAGTACTCAAGGTCTGAAAACTAGAAGACGTATATTAGTGGACCAAATTGTCTAGCTCATTTTTTGTTAAAACATAGTGAATGATAACAGTTTACAGGGATGAAGAAAAAAGTACTTTGTGGAATTCCCATTTTAAAAAATTACTAAAATGAATTTAATAAAAATAACACTATTTTTGAAAGATACAATAATTTTAATAAAGCATATATATTTTCCTTTTATTTTCCAAAAAAAATCTTAATTGAGTTAAGGATCTAAGCAACACTGCGTAAATCTGCTAGTGAAAAGTCTTTACTAAATGAGAACTCACCCTGTGGAAGAATGGCTGCGATTACAGATAGCATTATCCTGTGGAGTTTTAATCTTGCCTTCTCCACACAAATACCACCAATGTTTGAGAAGTGAGGTTCTTCGAGGGATTGCTCAGATCCAGTCCACGTGAGGTGTGTATGCTCACCACATGCAGTGGTTCTGGAAGTTTTTCACTCAGCAATACCCATAGAGGAACGGCTTTACAGTCCTCGAGTGATGCCTACATGGCATGGTAATAAGGGATACTGTGCACTCCTGCCAGCCTCAGTTCCTTCTTGCCACTAGGGATGTAAATAATTGCTTAATTGGTTAACCAGTTAAATGACTAAAATTGTTATGTTTAACTGATTAACCATCTGCCCAACTTCAGTCACTCAGGCATGGCTGGCAGCAAGGAGGGCAGGCCAAGTCGAACCAGCCACTGTTGGGGCTGGCCAGGGGCTCCCACCTGCTTACCTCACGCTACTGGAGCATGAGTTCTGCCAGGCTGCCCCACACAGCCAGGGCCAGGGTCACACTGGTCTGCCCCATGCTCCTGGCACACACCAGCTCCAGCTGCTGACCCCACTTCTGGGGAGTCAGCTGTCACCCTGCACTACAGGCACTGATACTTCCATGGCAGTACTGTGGGCTCTCCAGACACTTACGCTGCAGAGTCTGCAGCACAGGGCAGCAGCTAGCTCTCTGGAAATGGGGTCCACAGCCAGTCAGTTGTGGCACTGGGAGCCAGCTATTATTATAAGCCAGCTCCCGGTGCACGCTGGCTTCTGGCTGCCAGTCTAGCTTCCAGAGAGCTGGCTGCACCGTGGGCTATGCAGTATAAGAGCCTGGTGGCAGCCTGGAGCAGGGCTGGCATTCGGGAGCTGATGCGCACCAGGAGGGAAGTTTAACCCAAACAGAAACCGATAAACTGATGCTTAACAGTTAACTCTACTTGCCACTAGTGACAGTGCAATGGAACTGCTGTGCTTCTGCAAATTTTTGCTCTTTCTGCAATGCGGTCTTTGCTTAGTGTATAGTTCTCAGTAGTTTTCTACCAGTCTTTTACCCCAAACCTCATGGAGGCCAGAAGGAACAGGCGTTACACTCGTTAGATGTCAGGATAGCCCTGGCATTTTATTTAGACAGAACAAAATCATTCCGCGGGTCCATGCAGCTCTTCCATCTCCATAGCGGGTAGGATGAAAGGCCTCCCAGTGTTGGCATAGTGCTTGTCCTCATGGATCACAGCATGTAATAAGCTGTGCTATGACCTGGTGGTGATACTGGCCCCTCCCGTCACTGCCCATTCCATTATGGCCCAGGCCTCCTCTACAGCCTTTCTAGCTCAGGCATAAATCCTAGACATCTGTAAGGCGGCTACCTGGTCATCAGTCCATACCTTTACCAACCACTATGCGATTGCTCTCTAGGCTGGGAAATATATAGCTAATGGCAGGGCTGTGTTACAGTCTATTTCCTCTTAAGTTCTGACCCCTCCTCCAGGGTAACAGCGTGGGAGTCCCCTAAATGGAATGGACATAAGCACTTGAAGAAGAAAAAATGGTTACTCACCTCATAACTGTTGTTCTTCGCAATGTGTTGCTTATGTCCAGTCCAAATCCCACCCACCTCCCCTTTGTTGGAACATCCGGCAAGGAGGAACTGAGTGGGTGAGGGGCCAGCAGGGGTGTATATGCACCGATATAGCAGCGCCACTCCAGGGGGGCTCCCTGGCTGGCCCAATGGATACTGCTAAGGGTTAAAAGCTTCCAGAACTCATGCACGTGGCGCGCACACACACCTAAATGGAATGGACATAAGCAACGCATCTCAAAGAGCAACAGTTGTGAGGTAAGTAACCATTTTTTCATAGGAAGAAGACCTGTTTCATAACTGGTGTTCTTTGAGATGTGTTGTCCATTCCACATTAAGTGTGTGTGCTTGCCCCATGCTTGGGTGCTAGAAGTTTCTCACAGCAGTACCTGCAGGGGAGGGACTTTGGCAACCCCTGTGAGAAATTTCAAGAGCACACACTTAACGTAGAATGAACATGAACAACACATCTCAAAGAGCACCAGTTATGGAACAGGTCTTTTTCCTATGAAAATTATCTCAAATGCACTGGCTATTTGTAATGTTATAAGTGACATTAGTTCTGGTAAAAAGGGTAATAGGTTGCCAGCATTGGAGACTGAAATATCTGCTCACAGAATAGGTACAGTATAAGAACTGATGATGCAATAATCTCCATGCCACCATATTAGGTTC
This sequence comes from Rafetus swinhoei, assembly GCA_019425775.1. Classification (NCBI taxonomy): domain Eukaryota; kingdom Metazoa; phylum Chordata; order Testudines; family Trionychidae; genus Rafetus; species Rafetus swinhoei. Next base: position 152,859,491 of record CM033424.1, read on the forward strand.
CTCACCATTCGTGGGAGAATTCACCTTATTGTGATAGTTGTGCTTGTTTACTGAAGGTGGCCACTAGGGGGTACATGGAGATAAACGTCTGTATAAACAGGATTAAAGACAGTCTTGTATTTACCTAACCACAGTGCCATGGGTCACAGTAATCTCTACAGATCTGTGAAGTAAAAGTCCCAATCAAAGATTGCCATTCATGCTTTGTTCAATTGTTTGGTCTCCACTGAGACCCTTCTTCAAGGGTATCAGATATGACTGGTGGATTCCATGACATTTACCCTTTTCCACTTAGAACTGGGCTAACATAAGGAACCCATTATATAGAGGGCACTATCTAAACAGCCATCAAATTATGTTTCTATTACCAACCTAGGATGGATTTGAACCAATAACATGGCAATGTAAAGGTCCATATCACATTAACAATTCCTAAACCATCTAAACTCCATGGTTGAGTCAATCTATACACATAGTTGGAAAGCCAAAATACTTTCCCATGAAAATCTGAATGCATAAACAAAACTGTTGTAATGTTTTAAAAATAACATGTATTGACTAATCTCCTTCCTCCCCCAAGGGCATAAGGTTTTGGTTGCAGTTACGTAGCTTTTCTCCAAGAATTAAATTGATTTTGCTATCTGATGGAAACATTTAACTTTCTGTGCAGCATGGGACTATTTTAGGTTCCAAAGTCCTTCGTTTGCAACATACATTTGCAATAAAGTGTGATGAGTAATCACAGTGCAAAAGTGGTTGCAGAATACTGCTGTAATCCCAGACTCTTGTGGTGGCGTATATATTTAATTTGCAGAGCTAGTTAATATAAAGTTATTCAGAGCCTAAGATAGAAGAAAAATAACTTTTTAGTTTATCATCACTCTGGTAGGAGAGGAGATACAGAGAAGATTTAACAGGGTTATACAGCAATTATTCATTGGAAGTTGCAGAACTTGTAAATAACTAAAGTTATTTTTAAGGTACAGAAAAATGTTGTATAAAACAGAAGTACATCGCAAATAGGCAACCTGCTACATATTAGGGGAATACATTTAGTTTATGTACTGCAAATGCTGCTAATTCCCCTTGTACATATAGTGCTGATTAAATGGGACACTTGACTACTTGGATTATATTGACACACGCATACTAATTAAGCTTCATTTTTAAGTCATTTACTTTGTGTATACTTTACTAATCAACCCTGTGTGTGTAATTGATTCAGCTGCAGATTTCAGTAATGGCTTTTTATGTGTTATACTAAATGAGCTGCATTATTCTGAAGGGTGGATTGTACCATATATTTAACTGGCCCAGCTGTGAACACGTAGAATCCAGTTGGGTATTGCAACAACAGTTTGTTTAGAAAGGAAAAAATGTCCTTTGTTGGTGATTGGACTGCATACTTCAGTAATCAACCTGTACTTTCTAATGGCTGAAACTTGACAAGCGTTACTGATCATAGGACGTTATATACAGCATATTTACTTCACTGAACTGTGCCATATTCTGTTTACTAAGATACATACAATATTTTCTCAAACACAAATGGAGGATTGTTAACCTAACGTCTGAAGAATGTAAGAAAGTTACCTGATTTCTAATGCTTTTTTTCTCAAAACACAGATCTCAATGGCATGCTGCCAAAGGGAATAGCAATTAGATTAGGAAACCTGTTCCAGTGTTTCCATCTAATTAGTGTTTAATCAGAAATTGTTATTTCAGTCACTAAAATATCACAAATGGAACTTCACAAAAGCAAAATGTGCAATAGGCAAACCTCAGGCAGTGGTGAGTTGCTTTGGATTAGTGTCCAAAAGTTCAGGTGTTCACGTAAATTAACTGACATTAACAAGCCTTTTCTTCTGAGCTTCTGGCCACTCCCTCGTTTCCCTACTTCCACTGTTTTTGCTTTTTCTTTTTGTGATAGAGGGAGGCCCATTTTTCTTTTCACAATTCCTGCTGTTGGCATTACCTGTCTAGGAGGCAGGCTGCCTTTAGAGGGGATGAAAGTTAAATCAAAGCATCTGCTTTTAATGCCCCATGGCCTCTGAATTAAAACTTCATTAAATTATTTTCTGCAGCTGCTGATCCACAGAAACCACTGAGACCAATGCATGGCATGTAACTTATATTAATGTATTATTATTGCAGTCCAGCAGAGTGGTTTCCAGATCAAAGGGAGATTAATGAAAGTGACAGCTATTGGAGGAAGAAAGCAGTATCTTTGAAGGATGATGAAAATGTGTAGTGGGAAGGATCCTTAACTACGTGATTTCAAAATAATCAGTAACTGCTAATGAAGTTAGAGGGTGAGCGGTGGTGGTATACCTTATTTTAACCAATCCTGTTCGCTTTTGGCCAAGATGCCTTATGTCAAAACACAATCAACTCCTGCCTCATATATGAAGCCTTTAGACACTGTAACCTCCTAATTAACTTAAATACTTTTTGTAAGTTGTGAATTGTTTTTAATGTCTAATTTTATTAAGTTCAGTCTGTGAATGTTGGGCCAATATACTACAAAAGTATATGGCTTAAACCTGTCAAATAATTGTATTTCAACTGCTTTATGCACCTTGTGTCAGTAAAGTATATAGCAGTCAACAGAGTGCATATAAATTCAGCTGCTAACATGCAAAAATGACATTTCTTTCTCTTTTCTTTTCACTTGATTTGGTGCATGCAACACTTAGGATGACTAACTTAGAGAACTATTTTTCTGAAAAGAGAAATGATTTTTCACCAGTCTCTATTTTCGGTGTATTTGATGGCATTTAGATTGTGTGTACCTCCATGGGCAGAGGTCTGTGTCCACAAAAAGTCCCATTGACTTCACTGGGCATCCTTATGGATGCAACTGGTTGTTCACATGCAATCAATAGAAGGATCAAGGGCCAATCAGTTTTAGTCAGGGCTTTGTTGTTTGTGTGATTCTTTCACATGACTCAGGCAGGAGAGGAGATTAAACAAAAAACACATTTAAAGAATAGGAAAATGTGATTGTAAAAGCAGAGCAATTGTCAGTGCTAATCAGGTGCGGGTGCAGTGTAGAGTAGTTCATTTTTTAAAAAAATTAGTAAGATTTCAAGTTCTCTCTTTAGTCTGGACAGGTAGGCTGAATAAATTAAATGTCACTTAGCTACTATAATGTGCCTAATTTAATAAATCAATCATGTGCCTCAATTAATGGATATAAATTACTCTATTTTCATGCAGAGTTGTGATAGTTGAACATGAATATGAGTTTCTTTTTTTTAATCAAAAGTGATTTAGAATTTGGCTTTGTCCAGTAAAATCCTGTTTGTTCATGCTATTTATATGGTATTTGGTGTCATCCATGTTTGGATAACCTGGTTCAATAGAAAAAGGACACCGCTATGATTCACTGGAAAGTATAGTTAAGGAAGAGGGTATTTATATAATCAGGATTCTATTAGTATGTTTGTGTCTTATCAATGGGTACTGTATATTTAAAAAAGTATTTAGCAAACTTTGTAGTTTGACCGTTCAAAGTGTGGAAAAATTCCAGAACAATGAAAGGATGCATCAAAATTAACTTAGAGCCAGGGCCACTACAAGAATTTGGTAAGTGGTCAAGGGCTTCACTTTTCCATGATATTAATGGAGGAGGTGTGGACTCTGGGTTGGGGTTTGGGTACAGAAGGGAGCTCAGGGTAAGGGATCACGGTGCAGGAGGGGGTATGCGTTCTGGAAGGGAGTTTTGGTGAAGGAGGGGGTTGTGACCTGGGGCAGGGGATTGACGTGCTGCAGGAGGTGCAGGGGTTTGGGTTGTGATCTGGGGCAAGGGTTTGGGATGCAGGGTCTGTGAAGGGGTATGGGTGCAGGAGTTATGTGATTTAGGGGTTCAGGGGGCAGAGGGTTGGGGGGAGGGAGAGATTGGCTGGGAGGAGCTTACCTGGGTGACTCCCAACCAGCAGCACAGCAGGTCCCTCAGCCAGACTCTCTGCCTTCCAGGCTGCAGGGGCCATGTATACTGCTCTCAAGGCTGCAAGTCCAAGGGGGAGGAGGAAGGGTACTTTGTACACCGCCTGTTCAAACAGGCAGCTCCCATTGGCCAGAAACCGGCCAATGGGAGCTACAAGATTGTGCTGAGGATGGGGGCAGTGCACAAAGTTTCTTCCTCCAGGCTTGCAGCATTGAGTGATGCACATGGCCCCACAGCCAGCTGCTCTGAGTGGCGTGTGGGGGCAGGGCAGGCAAGGGAGCTTGGCTGAAACTCCTGCTGGACTGCAGGCTGGATCTAGCCTGCAGACTGTATTTTGCCCGCCCCGGATTAAAAATTTATATCCAGGATTAATCAATGTTTTTTAACAAGTGAAATGAGATGGAGAAGAGGAGCCAAGATCCAAAGGCTGAAGGGAGAGCTCTAACTCAAGCTGCTGCAAGGTATTTGTTATCAGGACTTGCATAGTAAGAAAATGAAGTAAAACGATCAGTAGATTGTACCGTTTTTGATGCAAACTGTATCTGTTACTACAGACGTTATATTTAAACTAGAGATTCTCCCCAGCCAAAATCTTGGATCCAAACTCCTGTGAATTTAATAAAAGCTAGGGTTCTACTCCTGAAATTGCAACTGAGATTCAAGACAGCTGAACCAAGTTTATGAACTGGTAGTATGTGTTCAGAACACTACAGGGTGGTCACATCAAAAAAGTTGTGATGACTTGAAGATAATCATTCTGGGGCCTCTTTCCGTACAATCTCACACACATGGTCCGTGTGTGCCTAGACAGGCATGGGGTTGCAGCATGCTTAGACCTGTTCCTTTATTGCAACAAACAGGGTTGCCCCTATGGGGATGCAGCACCTGGGACAGCCCCCTACTCAGCTACAGGACCTTCCCTCTCCCCCACTCCATCATCCCCCCAAGCCAAAAGTGGGGAACCTAAGACCCACGGGCTGAATGCAGCCCCCAGCTCGCCTGGATACGGCCTTTGGGGCTCCGAGCTAGAGAACACAAAATCTATTAGCCTGGGTCCCCCTAACCCCCTAGCCTGGGAGGGAAATGTGTGTGGCCCCTGACAGATTTTTATGTGGGTCAGCAGCCCCTGACCAAAAAAGGTTCCCCCACCCTACCCCAAGCCTTCCCTCTTTGCCCTGCCTTAGGAACTAGCAGGGGACCTGGTGCTGGCAGCAGGGGTCAGCCCCATATTCCCCAGCAGCAGCCGCAGAAAGACTAGTGACCTGGCTCTAGATCATTCTACTTCCTCAGCTCCCAGGCATATTGCTGAGGGAAATGGTGGGGAGCCTGCTCTGCTCCACCGGCTCCCAGCCATGTTGCTCTGCTTCCTGCTCCTGCTGCTATGTGCAGGAAGCGGTCCTGCCATTTTTCCTAAGCCCTTTCCCCCGCAAGCGACATGGCTGGTGCCGGTCAAGTGGAGTGGCCTGGACCAGGCACTCTGTTTTCTGCCAGTGAGAGCAGGGACAGGCCCAACCACTGCTGCTGGTTCCAGGTCCCACTAGTCCCCTGATCCACCCTGGGCCCAGTAGGGCTCCCAAAGCACAGGATTCAGGGTGGTTGCCCCAAATCATCCTAAGGACAGGATGGGTCTGGCAATAAACTGCTTCCTAAGCAGTCACTAAAGAAATGTTTTGGGCAGTGAGGAAAGGGAGAGTTCATGTTATCCAAACAGAAAAGAAAAACACCCCTATATAAACGTTTACGTCGCTACGGTAATTCAGTGTGAAGTTTCTTAACAAAGCATTAGTCATTAAACTAATGTTAACAGACTTTTGCAGAAAAGAAAAGTCATAATGAATCAGTGTTTGCAGTGTAACTGTAACCGTGTTGATCCCAGGGTATGAGAGAAACCAGGTGGGTGAGGTGCTACCTTTCATTGGACCAAATTCTGTTGGTAGAGGGCAAAACCTTTGAGCTTCCCTTTGTTTTCATTCTGGTTCAGTTGAATCAGTAGCATTTGCTAAAATCCATAAATGTTCACTGGAACAAAACTTGTTTGTGTGTCCTGGTAAAAAGTTATTAGGCTTTAGAGGTGTGGTTTTTTTGTTTGGTTGGTTGGTTGGGGTTTTTTTTGTAAGGAAAACTCCCAGTTGTTAACACCACCTCCCTTAGAATTTTACTTGGATTTCAGTGTGATTAGTGTATCAAGTAATTTCAGCTGATCAAAATATCCTTTAATACAAGGATAGGAATCTAAACAGGGTTAATGATACTATCATTATTAATTGGAGCAATACTCAGAAGCAGCATGAAGGTGATCAGCTCAGTTATAAGGAAGAGGAGGCAAGTTTTCTAAGCTAAGAAAATTGCATGGTTGAACTTTGTTTCCAGAGCTGCATTTGTTCGGCACCTGTTCCGCCCTTCTCCCAGATCTCCTTACCAATGGACTGGTGATAAATTACAGAAAGAGGAACAGAACAACTTCTACTGGGAAATAACTATAGTTTTCTATCCTACATAGGATTGACAGCTAAACTGAAGCCATTATATCTGCCAATGAACTAATCTAAATTATGGAAGCCCAAAAGGGTTGTATAATGGGCATCTGTGTGCTCCTTAGAATGCTGGTTTACCATCCAGCTCTCTGATGCTTTTTAACCAGCCACATTACTCAAAGCCCTTCCCTTGCGGACAGAGCTTTCTCTCTACTAGACATTGGGCTGCTTCTCACACTCCCACCCATGTAAAAAAGACAATTTTGGACCTTCAGCATTGCTGCAAGTCGGGTCCTCTTCCCAGAGCTTGTTCTCCCCAGCTTTCTCCTTCTAGAATTTCAGCATTAAGTGTATATTTTGAGAGAGAATTCCGAGAGCTTTCCTTGGACTGGTCTCACCTTTCCAGCTGGAGAGAGGCCTATGGTGGATTTAGCATGCTTCTACAAATGGCCCTTTCCTCGGCAATCTTCTTAATCTGCTTTTAGAGGCTTAATTCAGCCCTGGTTTACATGCTGTAACGTGAGTCAGCATTTTGCTGGACAAGCTGAGCAGAGAGTTTGCCATCTGGTGAGCAGCTTGTTTGACTGCTCTACTCTTTAAGCATTGTGGTTTAAGGGTCGGGAGGCTAGACAAAATCTTAGCAGATAAGTATAGAGACAAATATAAACATCAGGCTCAAGAGTTTCCTCATGGTATCCCCCAAATATGGGAAATGTAAATCTTGGATGGTTCTTGATCATTTGGTGTAAGTAAACAACATTTCTTACTGGTACTGGAGAGGAAGGGCACACCAACTAACAGGGGCCATGTAAACTCCCCACGTGACTCTGCCATGCCCCCATCCCGGGACCCACATGCTCTTCCTCTCCACTCCCCATCCCACGTTACTGGGAGGAAGGGAGCCTGGAGGCAGTATGGTAGCCAGAGGAGTTGCAGTCAGTTCTGTTCCTTTCACTTTGCACCTCCCAATGGGGTAAGGAGCAGAACTTCCCAGGCCTTCTATAGAGCTGCTATGTCGGTGTACAGGGATGGGGGGCAGGGCTGGCAGTTGTGCTCCTTTTCCCACTGGAAAGGGCAAGGGAAAAGGAGCTGAATGCCGGCAGCTCCTCTGGCTGCCATAGCGCTCCCAATCCCACCACCAGGTCCCAACCCTGTTCACAGAGACGTAGCAGCCAGTGGAGGGGCTGGAGATGGCTGGCAGGGAGTCTTTCTGGTACGTCATACTGTCTAAAGACAACTTGCCAGTGTGGTGTACTCAACCATACTGGCCCACTTGCACCACTGTTCTTGACTCACTCCAGAAAATCCCTACCTGTCCATGGGTATGTTTCCATTAACTCATTGATCTACGGTTTGTCCAGTCTTACTCCAACCTCAAATATGGAGGAGGACTCATTACATGTGTAAGAAATTGATACCACAGCTAGTTCTAAAGCGTTTAGTGAGGGTGTGCTCAACAAAGGACTTCCAAAAAAGCAACCTTGAATAAAAATCAAAGAACTGGTAGAATAAGTTAAGAACAAAATCTTAAGAGAAAAAAGGAATTCGGGAGAGCTGGCAGTTTCTCCAAGAGACAATATTAAAGACACAACAGCAGACTATCCTAATGCAGATAAAAGACAAAATAAGAGGTTAATATGGCTGCATTAGGAGCTTATCAATGACATGAAACTCAAAAAGGAATTCTACAAAAATGGACCCATTAACATCTTACTGAGAAGTAAAATAGAATAACACAAGTATGAAGGGGTAACAGAATGGCTAAAAAGTTTCACCGCACAAGGGACACAAAAAGCAATAATAATGGGGCCTATAGATGCTTTATGATCAAGAGAAAGATGAAAGATGGCAGAGTTACACAATTTAATTGAGAAGGGGAGCAAATTATTGATGCCATCAAGAGGGCCAAGGTGTTTAATGACTACAGTAGACTTCCGATAATCCAGAACCTTTGGGACCAGATGGTGCTGGATTATCGGATATGCCGGACTATCAGGAGGTACTATAAACTGTTTGTTTTTATATATATATATATATATATATATATATATATATATACACACTGTGTACTGTATACAGTATATACTGTATATAAAGTGTTTTAACTCTTTTTATTGTACATACTGTATACAGTATACTGTAATGTTTTAGTTTTTTTAACCCTTTTTTACTCTTTTTGCTCGGTTCAGCTGATGCCACTGCTGCCTTGTGACTTGTTTTTTGCCAAAGCTTACTCACTAGGCTCTTGCCATTTTGATGCCGGACTATCGGGAGTGCCGTACAATTGGATGCCAGACTATTGGAGTTTTACTGTACTTGGTTTAAGTAGTCACTGAAGAGGTTAAAAAGGCATCACCTCCCCTTAGTGCCCAAGCTTTCCTCTCTTCCTATTCCTATTCTGACCATTCCTGTAGGCTCCCAGCATAACAATGAACCTGTGAAAGACCCATTAGGTGGTGACCGCCATTTAACAGGCATGTGCCAACTGGGAGGTATATGCTGTCAGTTTCCGAATGTATTGACAAAAACAGTTATGCATTACTGTAATATGTCAGCAAGTCCTTAGTTTAAAATTGCTTTAAATATTTCATTACTTTGTTGCTGAAGATTATAAATCATATCTTTGAAAAATCCTTGCATAGATTTTACATGAGTTTTTAGCTTTACCCTTAAATGTTTGGCTCTTCAAACAAATAGGTTTTCTAAAGTGAATTCTTCAAATTACTGCCCTTATCTAAAATACACACTTTAATTATAATTATTATAGTACCAAAACCAAACCAAAACTTGCTTCCAAAGTCTTCCAGTCCTTTCTGTCCAGTCCTTTCTCCCTGTTGAGGGGCAATGGCACAGGGCAAACACAGCTCATAGGCTCAGTTCCTTGTACAGTTCCCTCTACTAGGGTACAGACAGCCCTGAGGCCTAGTCCAAGGCACAGTTCCCTCTTCTAGGGTATATATAATATAGCCCTAAGGCCTAGTCCACAGGTAAGCCTCCCGACTGCTAGGAAGCTGGGTGGTTGTGGGGTGGGGGAAACCCGGGCCCTCCCACTTCCCAGGGTCCCAGCCCAGGGCCCTGTTGGCAGTGGAAGACTCCACTGCCTGCTCAGCAGGGATTCCTGCCGAAACACACCAAGTTTCCAGAGGAGGAGGGCGTCCTGGAGGATAATCCTCCACTCTGGGCCACTTCCTACTGTTTCCAGCACGCTGCTCCGCTCTCGAGGCATTGCTCAGCAGTTAGACACTCCTAGATGGTCTGCTTGGCTGGGGCTGTTGCTGGGGTGGTGGCAGCTGAAGCTGCTGCTCCTGGGGTTGTTCAGGCCTCAGCTCCTTCCTCTCTGGTGGTCTGCCCTGACTGAGTGGCTCCCTGGGCTTTTATACCTGGTCTCCCTTGCGAGCATGCCCAGCATGTCTGTGAGGGTGGGGCGCTTTCGGCCAGCTGGGCCAGGGCAACTCCCTGCTGTTCAATGCAGGGTGTGGGGTGGTGTAACACCCCATCACACTCCCTTCACTGCCTTGTTGAAGAGAGCCCTTAAAGCAGTGGTTCCCAAACTTTTTGGCATCATGCCCCCTTTTTGATTTTTGAGAAACCCTCACGCCCCCTTCCCCACCCAATAGCAGCAAAACTTGTTGAGCAAAAAAAAAAAAAAAGGAACTGACCGGGGCCAAAAAACAACTTGGGGGCAGGCTGGGTTGCCTCGTGCCCCCCCTGGAATTTCTTCATGCCCCCCAGTTTGGGAACCCATGCCTTAAAGGAACAGCACCATTTTCTTTCAGATAGCTGGACAAACGTGTTTCCCTTTCTTTATTCTATTTGATGAACTAACTTCAAGAGAACTCTCAACCAAAATCAGTATAAACTCCTTTGTTAGCCCAAAATCTTTGGAAACATATGATGACATTTCATAAACATCTATTGTTATGGAGCGCACTCACAATAAATTAATGTTCCTCTTTTCTAAAAACAATGAACTTTGTTATGAGCATACTAAACTGCTGTGACTGATTAATTTAAAATAATGTCTTTATTTTAGTGCATTAAATATGAAGTATTTACTATGAAGTAAAACTACAACATTTTTATTCTCAAATGTAGTGCTTTGGATGCAGTACCTTCTGCATGTCCAGTTTTCACAATCTGGCATTCAATGGAAAACATTCTCCATTTTCTTTAGAAAGAAATTGTGAAAGAACTTGTTTTGTTTTGTTTTTTAAGTGTTGTTTGCTATATTTGGGTTCAGTGATTTGGCTGGAAGGGAGTGAACAGGAAAGGGAGGAAGAGAAGAGGGAGACAGTAGGCAGGGACAGAGCCTGGGCAAAGTGGGGTCAGGGACTGAGATGGAGCAGGGGTGGCATATGGGGCAGTCCACAAGACCTGCGCCCACTCTGCCCAGGCCTCACCCACTCCCCACTGTCTCCCTCTTTTCTTCCCTCTTTTTCCTGCTCACCCCCTTGCCTACTTAACCACCAGCTTTATCCACCACTCATGTTAACTCACCTTGGGCAGTGAATGTAGTAATCAAGATATGTGTCCCCATGGGTGCTCCTTTACCTTGCCTCCTCCCCTCTATTTTAAAGTTTTTTTGGTGGGATTTCACAGTGCAGCCCTGTATTGCCTCAGCACAGTGCATGAGGGTAGGCTGCATTCGTGGACCAAACACACACTGTTAATGAAGATGCATGGGCATGTGTGCACCTGAAGTGGAGCAAGCAGCCCATAGGAGGCACATCTTGAAGAACTACAGTTCCTGTGCAGGGTAAGTGACCTACCTTCCTCTGTGTCTGCTGAAAGTAGGACAAGAAATAACTGGCTAAAAGGAGATTTAGGTAGACAACTAACCTAAATCTCCTTTTAGCCAGTTATTTCTTGCTCTCCATCAAGCCCAAAACTCACTACAGGTTCAATTTATGAGCTGTCTGCCTTTTATTCTGGTGGTTCATCCAAGCTTAGCCAATCAGCTTCCAGATATTGGTTAACCTCACCTGCTCAGTCATGTGTACCTACACATGACTGGTAGCTCCTCCCAGCTACATGCATCTCTATTGTAACTGTCAGTTGTCAGTCAAAAGAGGGCTTTCCGATGCGTTATTTCCCACCAGAAGTGAAATCTACCATTACATCACAGGAAATAGGATTATTTCTTATGTTTCAGGAAATGGAATTTCCTATTATGCAACAGGACACGGAATCTCCAACAGTAAATAGAATCTTCTATTACATTACAGGAAGTAGAATTACTACATCACAATGTCTTGCTTAAAGATGGGATTGTCCTATATATGCCATTTTGGTCAGCCATATTGCATATCTTAAATCTAAACTCTAAATTTCTATTTTATTAAAGCTTTAATCTTAAAACAAATTACTGTTATGTGCATTCCAAAGGGTCTTGACACTATCACCACCCTTTTTATGTCAAAGAAAGAGTTACAATTTTTCCGACTTTTAAACCCCTTCTAAGATTTTTCTGCAAGCCATTAAGGTGCTGTATAGCATTTCAAAACAGTTAAGGCAAATCTTTTTGCTACACCTTCTGATCCTAAACCCTGACATTGTTTTAAACATTCTTCTAAGACATGACAGCCACTGAAGTTGGCATAAGCCAGCCACAAGAATTAATTTATGGTTTACTTCTTCTATGGCTTATATATATTTTTATGTGCAGAGGCATCTGACACTGCATTCGTGTACGGATGCAAAGTACATTTTAGAAATCTTTATAAGTGAACAATCTCAATTAATATTCATCAGACCATAAAATGGCCCATCTGACAATGCCCCCCCATATTAGGGTTCTACCAATGTCCCACTAGTTATTTTTAATTAAAAGCGTGTAAGTGTAGGTGTAGTTCCTACACCTCCTCCTCATGTTAATTCTCAAAAATGGCTGGACCACTACTACTCAACTTGTAAAGAGAACTTTGTACTTGGGCTTGAGAACAAATATGCTGAATCTCAGCCTCTATTGTTAACCTGGTACAGATTATTTCAACAGGAGCTATTGATTTATCTATACACCCCCATGTTACAGATCTGTTCCCCATCCTGTATCTAACACTGGGGACGATAGACACTCTACAACACTAAGGAAGCAAGTATAAGGTACAAACAGAACAAAAATGTATTTAACAGGACCCCAGCAAGAATAATAAATAAGATATAAACAATATAAAGCACTCAGCTCTTAACCCACAAACTGGCTTGATGCCAAGGATCCCAAAATAACTCAGGTAGGTATAAAAATAAATCAGAGATGAATCCATCACCATGTCTGATGGTTTCACAGGACAAGGACCACTCTCAGATTCAGGAGCACACCAGGGCCACAGTGACTGCCAGGAGACAGGCACATAGAACCACAAAAGCAACACAAGGTTCCAAGGATCAGGAACCACAGGGTCAGGAACAATGGGTAAGCAGGTCTTCTCATCTTCTCTTGACCCGTTGTCTTGGCTAGACCATAATATACACTGGCTGCCACTGGGCAGAGAGCAGTCCTTATAGGGTCTCATAATAGGAATGTCCAGGCAGCTTACACAGATCACAAGACCCTGTTTCCTCCTTAGGTTTCCCACCGTGAACAGAAAAGGATACCACCTGGCAAACAAGATGGGGATATCAATATGGAGGGCAATCCACAACTTAGGGAAACAAAATAGCAAGTTGGAAAAATAACCCTACCATCTGTAAAAGATGAACTAAGTTCTAGGCAACTGGAAATGACCCTTTGCAATGGAAATGTTTACACGGTTTTTATTATTGACATTAGTGCTAAACAAGAAAAAAAACATTCAAGCTAGTGAGCCAAATTGAACTCTAGTACAAATGTATGCAGGCCAATCAATGAGAGTTGCCTGCTTATGTCAGAGTGGAGTTTGATCCATTGGTCTTTACTGGCTTGAAATAACAATGCTCCATGGTGCATAGCTGAAGCAATAAACATTCTATTCTGTGAAGATCAAAATCATCTAGAAAACTTTCAAAAATGCTTTGCCGGGTAAGTGTCACAGGTGGTTTGTTGAATTATTTTAAAAATGATTTTACATGCAGCAGTGACCTTTCCCTGTGGTCTGTGCATATTACTGCTCTTTATGCTGCCATTGAGTTGCACATGAGGAGGCCTATACAAAGAAATAACGGTAAATTCTTACAGCAGAGACACATGAAGCTCAGCAGAGACACTGTCACTTCTGGAGAAAAAGGGAATCCAGGAAGATGAGAACCTGGAATCTTTTTTTTTTTTTTTTTTTAAAACAACTTCCTGCTGCAAAGCCCTCATACGTCTAATTCTGTGGCTTCTTACAGAAGATTCTCCAGACTGTAAGTATTATTAAGAAGTCATTTTTTCAGACCACCAAAATAGCTTTCCTCAGATTTAATCTTGAACGTTTACTGGGCAGCTGTAATGCAGTTCACTGCATGCTGGCATTGTGGATTCTCAGCACCTTTAGGATCAGGCGCAAGTTCCAGAGGATGAAATGTCTGGTCTCCTCTTGTCATGACTGTCCCTGCTGGAATGGCTTGGCACCAACTGAGGGTGAGAACTAGGGTGCCCCACATAATACTCAGACACTGAAACAACAAACCAGGGATCATCGGATCCTCATGGCTGCATCTAACACAGTTCATAATTTGAGCTGCATGCTTTTCTGCAGGAACCTACATGTTCAAATTGGAAACTACTAAGATTGCTTAATGGACAGTGTATGAACAGCTCTGGACAACCTTTCATCCAGGCACAAAAAGCAGCTGCTATAAATATCAGCTTTGTGGGACTTTGTGTCAGAGGCAGAGCTACCTCCCCTTCCAGACAAGAGTCAGAGACTCTATGGAAACATGCCCAGCAGCTGTAATAATGTTCACCCAAGCTAAGAAATAGAATGAGCTGAAGTCCATGGTGCTTTAAAAAGGTTCAGCATCTCGCATCACTGGTATTGTAACATCCTTCTCTCTGGCCTTGACAGACAGGGCAATCTTGGTCCAGTCATATTCATTCCCAATACTGCTCCTGAGATTATTTCCCTAGCCCATTGCTTTAACCGTATCACTCCTTGGTTTGTATCGTCCATTGGCTTCCCTTTCTCTACCTTAGCAAATATAAACCTCTCACTTTCAATGCTTCTCTCCGCCCCACCTGTCATCTCTCCTTTAGCATTGAGAATTCTGGCCCCCTCTCCCCGCAAAACTATGCCAAATTCCAGAATGTATATATAGAAAACCAAGGCTTTATAAGGCTCTTTGGGCAAGCGACCAAGGAGCTTGCGAACAGGACAGCAGGGATGGATGGTGATGGTTCTGCTGTTGTTACCTGCATGGAGTGTGCCATGTTTGTCTTCCTCCCGGAAGAAAGAACAGATTTCATCTGCACAAAGTGCAAGCTGGTCGCCATTTTGGAAGAAAAAATTAGAGGGCTGGAGGCCCAAGTGTCGACCCTACGCTCGATCAGAGAGGATGAAGACTTCCTCGATAGAAGGCAGCGTTTAATCCTTCAAGCACGGCAGGCGGAAGAGCCGGAGAGGGCAGTACGTGACCAGGAAGAGAACTGGCAGCATGTAACTTCTAGAAGGGGAAAAAGGCCAGCATTGGAATCCCCCAATGCTATAGAGGTAAGTAATTGCTTTCAGGCTCTCTCCACAGGCTCTGTGGTGCTGAATGCTTTGGAAGGGATCTCACAAGGAAGAAACCGGAAGGAACACCATCTACTGGAAGGCATGGGATCGTAGTCCTAGGGATGGGGTTCCACGGCCACCACCCCAAAGAAAACGACGGGTGGTGGTGGTCGGGACTTCCTCCTAAGAGGACTGAGCCATCCCTCTGCCGTCCGGACCTGGAATCTCGAGAGGTATGCTGCTTACCGGGATGTGACTCGCATTCAGGATGTGACTGAGAGGCTTACCAAACTGATCAAACCTTCGGATCGCTACCCCTTCCTGCTTCTCCACATGGGAACTAACGATATGGCCAAGAATGATCTCGAGCGGGTTACTGCGGATTATGTAGCGCTGGGAAGAAGGATCCAAGAACTCGGAGCGCAAGTGGTGTTCTCGTCCATCCTCCCTGTTGAAGGGAAAGGACTGGGCAGGGATCGTCAAATTGAGGACGTAAATGCGTGGTTGCGCAGGTGGTGTCGCAGAGAGGGCTTTGGTTTCTTCGACCATGGGACTCTGTTCGGGCACGAGATTGTTAGGAAGAGATGGGATCCACCTAACCAAGAGAGGAAGGAGCATCTTTGCGGGCAGGCTTGCAAACCTAGTGAGGAGGGCTTTAAACTAGGTTCGTCGGGGACGGTGACCAAAACCCTGAGGGGAGTGGGAAAGTCGGATACCGGGAAGAAATGCAGAGAGGAACGAGCAAGAAAGGAGGACCCCTGTTTGAATGGAGAAGATAGGGCGATCAACTGGTTACCTGAGGTGTTTGTACACTAATGCGAGAAGCCTGGGCAACAAACAGGAAGAACTGGAGGCCCTGGCCCAGTCCGAGAAATATGATTTAATTGGGATAACAGAGACTTGGTGGGATGACTCGCATGACTGGGCGCTGTCATGGAAGGGTATAGACTGTTCAGGAAGAACAGGCAGGGGAGAAAAGGAGGAGGAGTTGCACTATATGTAAAGAGCACTATGATTGCTCTGAACTCCAGTATAAGAGAGGAGAAAAACCTGTTGAGAGTCTATGGGTTAAGTTTAAAGGAGCAAACAACAGCAGTGATGTTGTGGTTGGTGTCTGCTACAGGCCACCGAATCAGGTGGATGAGGTAGATGAGGCTTTCTTCGGACAACTGAGAGAAGCTTCGGATCGCAGGCCCTGGTTCTCGTGGGGACTTTAATCACCCTGACATCTGTTGGGAAACCAATACGGCAGTACACAGGCAATCCAGGAAGTTTTTGGAGAATGTTGGGGATAACTTCTTGACACAAGTGCTGAAGGATCCGACCAGGGCCGTGCGCAGCTTGACCTTCTGCTCACAAACAGGGAGGAACTAATAGGGAAGTGGAGGTAGGTGACAACCTGGGAAGCAGTGATCATGAGATGGTAGATTTCAGGATCCTGACCAAAGGAAGAAAAGAGAGTAGTAAAATACACACCTTGGACTTCAAAAAGCAGATTTTGACTCCTCAGAGATCTGATGGGCAGAATCCTGGGATGCTAACATGAAGGGAAAGGAGTCCAGGACAGCTGGCAGTATTTTAAGAAGCCTTATTGAAGGCACAGAAAGAAACCATCGGCCTTGAAGCAAGAGAGGCAAACATGGTAGGAGACCGGATTGGCTTACGGGGAAATCCTTGGTGAACTTAAGCACAAAAGGAAGCTTACAAAAGTGGAAACTTGGACAAATGACCAGGAGGGGTTTAAATGTATAGCTCGAGAATGCCGGGGTTATCAGGAAGGCGAAAGCGCAAATGGAATTGCGACTGGCTAAGGATGTGAAGGATAACAAGAAAGGTTTCTACAGGCATGTTAACAAGAAGAAGGTGATCAGAGAGGGTGTCGGCCCCTACTGGATGAAGGAGGTAACCTAGTGACAGATGATGTGGGGAAAGCTGAAGTACTCAATGCTTTCTTTGCCTCTGTATTCACGGACAAGGTCGGCTCCTGGACTTCTGCGCTAAGTGACTCAAGATGGGATGAAGATGGACAGCCCGTGGTGGGTAAAGAACAGGTTAGGAACTATTTAGAAAAGCTAAGCGTACACAAATCCATGGGTCGGACTTAATGCATCCGAGGGTACTGAGGAGTTGGCAAATGTCATTGAGAGCCTTTGGCCATTATCTTTGAAAAGTCGTGGAGATCGGGAGAAATCCCGGATGATTGGAAAAGGCAAATGTAGTGCCCATCTTCAAAAAGGGAAGAAGGGACGATCCAGGGAACTATAGGCGGTCAGTCTTACCTCAGTTCCTGGAAAAATCATGGAAGGGATCCTTAAGGAATCCATTTTGAGGCACTTGGAAGAGAGGAAAGTGATTAGGAATAGTCAGCATGGATTCACAAAGGGCAAGTCGTGCCTGACCAATCTGATCAGCTTCTATGATGAGGTAACTGGCTCTGTGGACATGGGAAAGTCAGTGGATGTGATATACCTTGACTTTAGCAAGGCTTTTGATACGGTCTCCACAATATTCTTGCCAGCAAGTTAAGGGAATGCATTGGATAAATGGACAGTAAGATGGATAGAAAAATGGCTAGAAGGCCGGGCCCAGCGGGTAGTGATCAACGGCTCGATTTCAGGTTGGCGGTCGGTTTCTAGCGGAGTGCCCCAAGGTTCGGTTCTAGGACCGGTTTTGTTCAATATCTTTATTAATGACCTGGATGAGGATGGATTGCACCCTCAGCAAGTTTGCGGATGACACTAAGCTAGGGGAGAGGTAGATACGCTTGAGGGCAGAGATAGGGTCCAGAGTGACTTAGACAAATTGGAGGATTGGGCCAAAGAAATCTGATGATGTTCAACAAGGACAAGTGCAGAGTCCTGCACTTGGGACGGAAGAATCCCAAGCACAGTTACAAGCTGGGGACCAACCAGTTAAGTAGTAGTTCTGCAGAAAAGGACCTGGGGGTTACAGTGGATGAGAAGCTGGATATGAGTCAACAGTGTGCCCTTGTAGCCAAGAAGGCTAATGGCATATTAGGTTGCATTAAGAGGAGCATTGCCAGCAGATCCAGAGATGTCATTATTCCCCTTTATTCAGCTCTGGTGAGGCCACATCTGGAGTATTGTGTCCAGTTCTGGGCCCCCACTACAAAAAGGATGTGGGCGCATTGGAGAGGGTCCAGCGGAGGGCAACCAAAATGATTAGGGGCTGGAGCATATGACTTATGAGGAGAGGCTGAGGAGTTGGGTCTGTTTAGTCTGCAGAAGCAAAGAGTGAGGGGGGATTTGATAGCAGCCTTCAACTTCCTGAAGGGAGGTTCCAAAGAGGATGGAGAGAGGCTGTTCTCAGTAGTGACAGATGGCAGAACAAGGAGCAATGGTCTCAAGTTGTGGTGGGAGAGGTCCAGGTTGGATATTAGGAAAAACTATTTCACTAGGAGGGTAGTGAAGCACTGGAATGGGTTACCTAGGGAAGTAGTGGAATCTCCATCCCTGGAGGTGTTTAAGTCTCGGCTTGACCAAGCCCTGGCTGGGTTGATTTAGTTGGGATTGGTCCTGCCTAGAGCAGGGGGTTGGACTTGATGATCTTCTGAGGTCTCTTCCAGCTCTATGGTTCTATGATTCTATGAAAACCCTACCTAACCAAGAGAAGTAGATGAATCCCTGAAGCTCTTAGTATCACTCCCTGGCTAGTGCCAAGGACACTATATTCAAACCACCTTCTCCCTCCAAGAGGTAGTTGTCAGACAACCTTCAAAATACCAAGAACCAGGGAAGTAAGATCTAGTGTCAGAGATGGCAAACAGTCTGTTCATTAACCTCAGAGACATTTTGTAGTTCCATGCCACTGCTTGAACACTAGCCGTAGTGGCAGCAGTAAACTGACACCCACATAACAGCTTTATACTGTCTGTACTTTTAGAATTTCTTGTAAAGACAAGAAGCAATGGACATAAATTGCAGCAAAGGAGGCTTAGGTTGGACATTAGGACAAACTTCCTGTCAGGGTAGTTAAACACTGGAATAAATTGCCTAGGGAGGTTGTGGAACCTCCATTCTGGAGATTTTTAAAGAGCAGTTTAGATAAATATCTATCCGGAATGAATAAGATCATGCTTGGTCCTGCCATTAGTGCAGGGGACTGGACTTGATGACCTCTCCAGGTTCTTTCCAGTTCTACTATTCTATGTTTCTATGAATTTTGCTCAGCTTGAATGACAGTGACACTGGTTTCATTTTTTCATGTACAGTTATTTCATTTTCTGATGTGCTTGTACCAGAACAAAGCAGTTTAGTTTCTGCCCTTTTTTGACAATTAAAAAAATAAATATAACAGTAATTACATGAAAATTTCTCTGAGAGTTTAGGGAGGTTTTTTTAAGAAAAACCTAAAATGTGTGAATTTAAACTAAACTACTGGACAACATCAGTTAATGTAATTTAGTATGTCAAAAATAATTTTTCATTTTTCACTTTGCCTTTCCCCTTGCTGTATTGTATCCCTACATTCCATACTCTTTCCATTCTCAATCTGACTCCTGAGGGTGAGAGACAGTCCTAGGAAATGCATTCAGATCCAGTTATAAACTTTGTCTTGTGGCACAATTCCACCTGTCCTTGCTTTGACTGATATGTATGTTAGATATTTTTCTTTTTAAACAGACCATGAGCGTCCAGTGGCTTAGTCGGGGGAAGGCTCTGCTGTCCCAAGCCGCCAGCCAGGCCCCACCCATGCTCCACCCCCAGAATGCCTACTATAGCCGTTCTGGGGTGGTGTGTTGTTGTCACCAAATGCATACCCTCCTCATGCTCTGGGGCCAGGGAGGCGGGGCTGCGCATCACCCATCCTTCCTGTGTTCCAGCCCAGGGAAGCTGGACCTACCCACCTGCCCTCCCTGAGGGAGGGAGGGGGGAGCTCGGCAGAAGGGGCGGGACTGGGAATGGGGCTGGGGGCTTGCCTCCCCCAGCCCTACCTTCACCCACCACCCATGACTGAGTACAAAAGGTGTTTTCTTTCCACTTATATTCAAAAATGTGAAAAAGTCAAATGAATTTATTTCAGATTAAAAGCCGAACTTGTGTACACAGCTGTAGTAAGAATAAAGTTACAGCAGAACAGTAGCTGGAGAATAATCTTCCTGTTTACAAATGGTGCACAGTTGCAAACTGATTTGTTAACATAATGCAAGGGCTGGATGCACAGTGGGAGGCTGCATTTATTCCAAACTTACTTGTAATGTATTCAAGTATTTGCTAATTAATATTCAGAATGCAGATGGGATGACAAGGCAGTTTCTGATTTGGATTAGATATATTGGGATGGGGGTGGGAGTTAAAGTTTGACACCAAATTAGGGCTAGTGTTTGTATTCTATGGGGCAAGACTTCAGACTTCCATCAGCCTGAATTGTGGCATACTTGTACTTTGAGCAGCACTCATGCAATTTCTGCCATCAAAAGCTGCACTCTCTTTTTTAAAGTGATGTGTTAAAATTTTAGCCACAACCTCCACTGTGTAAAATATAGCCCCCTTCCAGGTTTGGACCTGAAGTGCCTTCCTTTGTGTTTCCACAATATTAGCTGCAGAGTGTAAGTTGAATGCTCCCACCCTCCTGAAATATGAAGGGGTTTGGATTTCTCTAATATTTTCCCCCAAATTAATAATAATGTAATTTTGCTGTCTGGCTCACTGGATGGTAGTTCCTTCTAGATACGTGTCTGAGATACTTTTAGGCAGGAGTTCAGGATATATGTTATCTGTAGCTTGAGTTATAAAAATCTATCCTCCTATTACATTTGTGGTTATGTGGTACTACGAAGGGGTCAAATTAACTGCTCTATTTGCTATTAAAGAATAAAGGTGAAAAGGGTTGCAACTAGCACTTGCCCCAGAATACTGTTTAATTGAAGTTCAGGAAAGATTCTTACAGTAGAAACTAATTTATGTACAAAACATAGTTCCATTTACTGCCATTAGACTGCTTTTGAAACTCTTGCCATTGCTACCTGGGTCCTGCTTTATAGAATGGGGTCACATGGATGGTACCCTGGGACGGAAGCATTTTTCAGCTTTGTTTCAAAAGCAGTGCACCTATTAAATAGGTGGCATTGAAGGGAGTAGGTCACAGAAAGGATTTTAAATGTATGTAGAGCCTCTGCCTTGAAGGTAATCAGTGGGGAAAGTTGTTGCAAACAGATGACTGATTGGTGGCATATGGGAAATGACTTATTGATTTGTCTTGGTGGAGATGTCCACATCCCACTGAGCACTGTAAGCAATGGGAGCTGTTGGGAGATCTCAGAACTTCTCAGGCTGAACCATCCCCTTATTCCTACAAGAGATCTACTTGGTTACACGACTGAGGCTCAATGTAGGGAGATGTGCTGGTATTGTCCGTACCGCATCTGATGTAGGGCTCTCTCAGGACTTCCTGCAATCTCAGTGTGACACTACTTTGACCTCATCAGAGCAATCAGACCCTGAGAGAGTGACTACCTCACCCCATCAATGGGTTTGACTTTACAGGTATTTCAAAAAACAATAGCATAACATTGTCCTCAGTTTACTCCCTGGCTATGTCTACACTGGCGGCTTCTTGCGCAAGAACAACTGTTCTTGCGCAAAAACTTGCTGGGTGTCTACACTGCATGCACGTTCTTGCGCAAGTAAATTTACAGTCTAGTGTCAGAAAACAGGGCTTCTTCTGGAAGAGTTATTCCTCTCCCCACAAGGAATAAGTCCTCTTGCGCAAGAGCTCTTGCGCAAGGGGGCAGTGTAGACAGGCAACATGAATTTCTTGTGCAAGAAACCCCTATGGCTAAAATGGCCATCAGAGCTTTCTTGCGCAAGAGAGTGTCCACACTGCCATAGACGCTCTTGCGCAAAAGCACATGCTAGTGTAGACGCGATCTTGTGGAAGACTTTTTGTGCAAGAACTCTTCCGCAAAACAGTTCTTGTGCAAGAAGCTGCCAGTGTAGACATAGCCAAGCCTGAGTTTAACCATTCCTAAAGTTTCCATCCAACCGCCACCTTTGGATTAGCTCCCTAGTTTCCTAAGGGGGCAGGGCCGTCCTTACTCAGATGCAGAATATGCAGCTTTTAGGGCATCTGAACATTTGAGGGAGCACTGGGTTTTTAATGTCCACCCACCTGCTCTTCCTGTCCCTGATCTGTGACTCTGCTTCTTCTGGAGAGGATCTAGTTTAATTTGAAAGTAGAAAAAGTCTGCCAGACCTATTAGCAGAACACTGAACCTGTGAAAGAGCCACTCAAGTGGTAATGAAGCCATTTAACAGGGATTAGCCAACCCTAGGTACATGCTGCCAATTTCTGAATTTACTGAGTTAGTCTACAGACTTTAGTTTAAAATTTGCTCTAAAAACTATTCCATTGGTGTGTTCCTGAAGATTATAAAATCACATCTCTAAAAAACATCATCACCCCGGGCTATTACCAGGGATAGGGGCACAAGTTTAATAGTACTGCATGGGGCCCCATAAATCCTAAGGACATTCCTGCCCTGGGGACTCAGAGAGACCCCCTCCTCTCTTTGCACCCTAACTGAAGCTAATTGGACCCAATGGAAAGCATGACTCACCATAGCTTTGAGCTTTAGCCTTTGAGCCTATGGTGACTCATCTGTAGAGTGCTACATTCCTATTGTTGTGCTATTGGGTTTGGTGAAACCTCATTGAAACTAGTAGGCATAGCATCAAGCCGCTTTATGAAACAAGAGCTGAACCAATAGATACTCCTGTCCAAAACACAGGCACAACTTGACTCTTATGATCAATTTCTCCAACCCGCTAGACCCCAGATTTTAGCTCACTGCTCACATCAAAAAGGGATAATGTTTTACAGGATTATTACACTACCTATGCCAGTTTGCTATAAGCCTGAGCGACTTGCTATAAGCCTGTGTAATTAATGGAGCTACTTTGCCAGGGCTTGAATTTGTGTTTAAAAAATAGACTACTGATTTGGATACAAAAGAGAATTTTTGGAAAGACTAAAGCTAATCATAAGGGAAAGACTGAATATCAGAAGTGCCTGCTTTCTTTGTGACCATTCTCTTTAAACTAGCCTTACCAAAGAGAATATGAAAATAGCAGCTCAGTCTGGAAATGGGGAGGAATCTTGCTCGAGGTTAATCATGTAGTCTTGGAGGAGAAAGACAAGAAGCTAGACATGACATCATGATAAACTGAATGTAATAAGGGTTTCCACTGGTATTAATATAAGACAGCGATGTCCAAGCTGAGCTGGTAATTGGATCTGACAGCTGGGAAGGCTGGTCATGTTGCATACATCAGTAACATTGATCTGTTAATTTTTTTTCTAAATGTCGGGCAGATGTTTCTTTGTCACTTTTATTTTTGCCTCTAATGACCCCAATGACCACTCTGCCTTATTGGTAAAAAGTTCAGCATTCTACCTGTCCTCCAGTGATGCATTCAGATTATTTCAGTTGCTGAAGACTGTTTATTTCTTACCTGTGGCACTGAGCCCAAGGCTGTCAAACACCAAACGTCAGGATTTTATTTTATGAATTTAAAATGAGGTTAATTTAAAAAGTATTTTAAAAGGAGGAAGTCTATCAGCTGGCTTGGGGCAGATAAAGCTAGGCATGAAGCCCTCTGCGCGTTGGTGCACCCTGAGAAATGTAGCTTTCACTGCAAGGGTGTCCCCAAAATAATTCTAGTGCAGTCCCTGGGAGTTGGGGCTGGGAGCACATTAAAAATCATCCTGTCAGTGGCCTGGGTCACCTGTGCACTTTGAGATGCCACACAATGGTTTGCAGTTTCAGTGCCCAACAGCGGGGAGGACCTCCCCAATAATCAGAGTTGGATGGTGAACTGAGACTGCACTACTTATTATTATTTACTATTTCATTAGTGCCTAGGAACCCCAGCGCAGGAGATGTTGTACAAACATGTGCTGAAAGGCAGCCCCCCCCCCGCCCCCCCCCCCCGCCCCCCCGAGCTTCCAATCCAAATAGGACAGACAAAGGGTGGCAGGGGAAACAAGGACAGAGTGACGATGTGTCTTGCCTCAGTCCACACAGCTTGTCACTGGCTGAACCAGGATTTAGACCCCATGTCTCCTGATTCCCATCCCATGCCCTGTTTGCCACTCCGTGCTGGCTCATGCCTCAAAATTTAACACCTTCTCGTGCCCCAAGGTAAGGCTTGTGTAGGGCTGGGTGATTTGGCTTAGCACTTTCTGAAAAAGAGCAATGCTCTGGGTTTTGTTGATCAAATACCCCAAATCTGGGGCTCAGATTTCTGGTTTTGGCAAACATCCAGTTCATACAATTGCCCTGCTATGGCCCTGCACTGTATTGTGGTGGGGGTCAGGCCTAGATTTCCGAGGGCGCAAAGAAAGGCAGCATAAAGCCACCTTGAAATCCCCTTGGCTCAGCTGCACCTCATGTGCTGTTTCCTGTGAGGTGCAGCCCAGAATCTCGCCCTGCATGTTGATGGACAAACTCTGCTGTCACTCATGTTCATGCAGCCCCCACTGGTATCAGCAATGGCTGGATGGAAGTGATTGAGGCCTATTGTTTTCAGAGATTTGTAGGCGGAAGGGAAAGGACAGAGGATGCCAAGTTTGATTTTCTTTCTCAGCTTCTTTTTTTAAAGCATCAGAATGAAACCCTGTGTGTGTGTGTGTGTGTGTGTGTGTGTGTGTGTGTGTGTGGGAGTGCCCCATTCGATAGTGTCCAGGCTCCCAACTGTTTTATAGAAAAGGCACGTACCTCCAGGCACCGTCACTCCAGCTCTGTCGGGCTTCTGCAAAGGGGGTGCTGTTAGAATGTGAGAAACTGAGCTTGCTACTGAGTGTGTGGCTAGCTAATGCAAAACCCATGTTTGAGAGCTGGACTCATGAATTATCATAAGCTAGTGAAGCCTATTTTGTTATCCAAAAATACATCCTGTACATCTGTGGTTCTCAGCTGGGTGTCTGTGGCCCCTTGGAGGGCTGTGAGCAGGGGCCTGCCAAAATAAACTAGAGAGCAGAGCTGGCATTAGACTGACTGGGGCCCATCATAGGAAGCCCAAGCCCGAGTCCTGCCACATGGGGCTAAAGCCCTTGCCTGCTCCCAGCCAGGATGAAGTGTGCTCATGGCATGTGTATGTGCTTGTCAAAGTACTCCCACGCCTGGACAGAACTGTGGAGCAGCGCCAGCAACAAGTTTCACTCTGAGTAAGTGATACGGAAATAAGATTGTTGTTTTTCTTGTACAGGCTGACCCTCTCTAGTCCGGCACTCTCTGGTCTGGCAATATTCGTGGGCCGGAATGATTTTAGTTAGCCAGTTTTCCACTTTGCACGGGTGTGGCCAAGTTTCCTGCAGTCTCATAAAGTTTGTTTAGCCACCAGTCCTGGCTTTCAGTGTTTTGTGCTGTTCTTTAGCTCTAATTTACCCCTAAATGTCTTCTATGAGCCCAGTAAACAGTGGAAGTGGTGGTAATGCTGCTAGACAATACTGACCTGCCATGATCTGGCAAAATCTCTTGTTTGGCACTGGCCAGTCAGGGTGCCAGACTAGAGAGGATCAACCTGTACCTACATATCCTTTTTATTTTATTTTAGGGGTGGGTGTGTGTGTGTGTGTGTGTGTGTGTGTGTGTGTGTACGTATAGAGCTATTAATTTAGTGCATCTTTTAATCAACTAGATATGCAGCACAATAGTTGTTGTCGGGAACACAGACAGGATTGCCAGGTCCCTAGGTGGGAAGGGGGAGGGGCAGATTCATGCTTCCTGGAAGGGGCAGGGCCTTTGGGTGGAAAGGGCAGGGCTGTGCACAGCCAGCCCTCAGCACCACTTGGACTGCACCACACCGCTCCCGCTCCCCGCAGGGCATGGGCCTCTGGGGCGTACTATGCGGGACTCTGACAGCAATTCTAAAGGGCCCAGGGCTCTGGCTGCTATCGCTGCCTCAGTGGCAGTGGCCGGGAGCCCCAGATGTTTTAGAATCACTGGGCCCAGGGCTACTGTCCCCTTTGCCCGCCCTTTTCCCCGTGGGTGGGCCTGGTTGTTGTGGCACAGGTGGGTTGCGGAATGTTTATAGCATGTTCGGGGCTCAGAAAGAAAAAGTTTGAGACATCAGTGTTAATATCTTCATAATTTCTTAACCCTGACGTTCTGGACTTGCCCCCCCGCTCTCCTTGAAGCAGAACCAGAACTATCCCACGTCCAATTCTATGGATATCAGACATGCATAGTAGGGAGTGGCCATCAAAACGCAGCCTTGTGCCAAGACACACTCCAGAGCTAACACACTAAGAACCCCACCCTGCAAACATTTGCACACATGAATTGCATACACAATCTCATTAGAGAGATGAAATGGCTCATATGCAAATGGTTACTTGTGTGCATAAGTGTTTCACGGATTGGCACGTAAGAGGGAGCTTTTTGAAAGTGAAAACTTGCCTACTCTCACTGAAAATTAATGGCATTTGGGCATCTAATTCCCATTTGGGCCTTTGAAAATCTCACCCTTCTCCTCCTCCAGATGTAATAGGGAACCTTGAATGTAATAGGTTAATTTTCAGAGCTATTAACCCTTCCTTTTTCTTCATACCCTTTATAGACCTAAATTGTACTGATTACTGAGCAGTTGTGGCAATTGTAGCATATCTACATAGGCCTTTCTTTTCTTTTCTTTCCTTCCCAGCCTTGTTTTAGGAGTTCTACATGGGGGGAACTATTATAGCAAAGAAGATACAAACATATTGCAAAACTAGAGCTGCTGGAAGAGGAAAAAGGAGTTGAAACCAAATCACAAGATTTTTCAAATACAAATGGAAGGGGACCCAGAGGCTAATGTTATTGCAGTGTCCTGCAATAGAGCCATGTTGGGATTTATTCAGATATTCAAAGCCATTTTTGTAAAAAAAAATTGTAATTGGGAAATGATGTGAGTGTCAAACAATATGCCACTTGAATTGAGGCCTTGCAAGGGGGGTTAAAAAAAGGAAAATGGTGAAAACTGCATAATATGTCACCCTCCCAGACATGCTCTGAAATAGTTCCCTGCTTTTTTCAATTAGCACCCATGGCATACTGTCATGTATCATTTTATATTTCCATGGAGAGTATGTTCCTCCATAAGAGAAATTAAAATGATGGGAAAGCTGGTGTGTCACTTTCAATAACATCACCAATGTTTCTGCTTCAATGGTTGGGGAGGGGAGGGAAAGAAAATACTCTAAAGAGATCCAAGAAAGTGACTGTTAGGGAAATAAATTTATAACTCAGCATCCCAGTCTTTTACCTGGAGGAGTAATAATTACATCAACCTAAGAAAACAATACAGGCTTCCTGACAGGGGCTCCTGGATAGGAATAAATTAGTTCTGCATATTGTTTGCCTGTGTGGACATGTGACATGTCACAATTATAAAATATTTTGTGTCTCGGGACTGCATGATTGCTACTTTCAATGACTTGCCAATGCAAATGGTTTCCCATTACAATACACTGACTAGAGAAGGATGTCCTGTCTTTTACAAATATTATCACCAGAGACTGTTTCCTCCAAATTTTATTTTCTGAAATTCATCCTCCTGACAACACCTCTCTATTTTCATTGCTTTTTTTGCTTATAAATGAATGGAGATGCCTATCTCTTAGAGCTGGAAGGGACCTTGAAAGGTCATTGAGTCCAGTCCCCTGCCTTCACAGCAGGACTGAGTGCCATCCCTGGCAGATTTTGCCCCAGATCTCTAAGTGGCCACCTCAAGGATTGAGCTCACAACCCTGGGTTTAGCAGGCTAATGCTCAAACCACTGAGCTATTCCTCCGCCCCCCAAGCCTTAGCACTAACTGGTTTTCTTTTGTATTCCTCAGTGTGTATTCCCCAAGGTGCCTATGGTCTGCAGAGATGGCAAGCCAAGAAATAGGCCTCACTATGTAACTAGGCCTTCATGAGTAGCACAGGTAGGAAAGCATAAACTTTGAAATATGTTATGAATGTCTGAAGAACGTGTTACTGGCCACTGAAAATTCTGCAGTACTAATCTGAACAAGCTGCATACACATCCTACGTCCTTGTTCTGTTTTCTTTATTAGATGTAAAACCTTCTGGTACTATTGGTTAGTAATGTAATGCATACCCCTGAGGTATATGCACTAGGTGGGTAACATGGGCCAGAGTAAGTATTAACTCTTGGAATTGCATGGCTGACTGCATGAGAGCAGGAGGAGATGGATTTACGATTAGACCGTCACAAGTGGTGGGCTGGAAAATTTGGCTTCTGATTTCAGTTAGATAGCATTTCTTTGCAACCTTGCATGAGTCACTACCTCACTTCCCAGGCTATGGCCTTCTTTAAAAAAGTGAGAAGGGACAATACATCCCTACTTCCCACTGTTTTTAGTGTTACTCAATTTTTTTATAAAGTGCTTTGAGACACTCCAGATGGAAGATGCTATAGCAATACCAGGTTGTCTTGCCAGTTTTGGTTGGACATAATTCTGGAGGATTCATTACCTGACAATCATTTAAATTAAAGATTAATCTTTAATTTATGGAGACTCCAGGATAATCATGTAGGGTTGGCAACCCTAGGAACAGAGTAAACTCAGATCACTCTTGCATAAAAATGGGGAATTGTTCAAAATTTCTTGAGTAATATCAGTTGTGTGTCATTTGTGAAGTTATCTGTACCAGTTGATAGAAAAAACACTGACTGTTTCCTTGAAAGAGCTTCTTTGCTTTTTTCCCCCTGCTATTGTTATCAGGGGAGCCTTTAATGATCTGGGCTACTCAAATCTTCCTTTCAGCTATTCATTGTATTAGTGTCTATTCTCTCACTTTTGCTGGGATGTGTTCCATAGAAATGCCTGGTATCTCAGATACTTGGGGTATGTCTAGACTACATGCCTCTGCCGGCAGAGGCATGTAAATTAGACTACCCGACATAGTCAATGAAGCGGGGATTTAAATATCCCCCGCTTCATTAAAATAAAAATGGCCACCGCACTGTGCCGGTTCAGCCGATTGTTGGCAAAACGCGGCAATCAAGACGTGGATTGGTCAGCAAGGAAAGCCTTTGCTGACTGATCCCTTATGCCTCGTGAAATAAGGTTTACAGGATCGGTCAACAAAGGCTTTCCTTGCTGACCGATCCGCATCTTGACTGCCGCATTGTGCCGATGATCAGTGGCCATTTTTATTTTAATGAAGCGGGGGATATTTCAATCCCCGCTTCATTGACTATGTCGGGTAGTCTAATTTACATGCCTCTGCCGGCAGAGGCATGTAGTCTAGACATACCCTTGAATGGTGACAGTTGGTAAATGCAGTATTTCCAACCCAGAAGATAAAACCATTATGAATCAGACCCCTCAAAATCCCAAGACTGGTTTAAAAATCATGAGATTTAAAAAAAAACAAAAAAAACCCCAATGCATTTGTTTGAATTTACCCTTTGTTGTTGAATCTTAAGGAGTTGGGGTTTTTTTTCCCCAGCTTTTCAGCAATCACTGGGGCTAGAAATATTTTTTCAATGAAATAAGAGCTGAGATTCTCACCTATTCACTTCATTCAACCAGGAGGCAGGGGGAAGTATTGCAAGACTAGCAATAAAATCAGAACAGCTGGCAGCACCATGTACTGTTAACTGTAGCATCTGTCTGTCTAAACATTTTTAGTGCCTACATCACCATGATCCTTAGGCATGAATAACAAGCAGCTGGAAAAAGAACATTTGCAAGGGCGAGACAGAGAAAAATGTATATTCTAAATGCAAATGATGTCAGGGCTAATAGAGCTTTTATCGTATGGTTGCAAAATAACATCTAGTAAACCTAGAGACAAATTCGTCCCAGAAGAACTTCTACAGAAAAACTAACAAACACTTAAACCTTCCCCCAACCCCAGACTTCATCACAGCACCATGGGGGACTGTGCTGTTTGTCAACCTTTTTAAAAATCTAAATGTCTTCTACTATTTCCAGACACTGGGATACAATGCTGAGATTTTGAAACAGACTTGGTCCTTGAGCATGTACTTTTCCAGTCAATAAACTGTGATCTTTAAATGTACTGCTAGATTTGCTCTCTAACACAGCCTGCCTTTCAAGACCAGCCAAATGAAATGCTTATGCAAATGTACAGCCATGGAAGAACGAGGCCATATCCCTTTTTTGAGGCATAAGGGATCTTGCGCAAAAGGGGTTTTTTGTGCAAAATGGCCCCGTCTACACTCCTTGTTTTTGCACAAAAACCTCTTCTGCAAAAAGCATCAGCAGAGAATATGCAAATGAGAGTGCGACAAATGCTAATGAGCGCTTCATTTGCATTGTCTCTGTCGACAAAAGGCTGCAGTGTAGATGTAGCCTATGAGTCTTCCAGGCCTCCCTCAATTCAGAAGGGAACCTAAACATTGTGAATAGACTATCAACTCAGTCTTGGTCCCATTAAAGTCAATGAAATTAGGTTTGTTGTCTTCTGAAGGAGCAGAACTGGGCACCAGAACTCGCAAAGTTTTAATCATAATAATTATTTTTTCTGTAGCCTGTATAGAGTTCACTGTGAAATGGAACATTTCCTGTCCTTGTGCTTTGCTTTCTAATCTAAATGATTAGTGGTACTAGTGTTAGTAACAAAAATTCCTTTAGATGAGCCCTGAAGAGCCAAAGGTTTGTCTGCTGTAATAGAGACACTGACTTTTATTGCTGTTTTTCTGCATTATTAATCTTTCCCTGCACTTGCTGCTGCATAGGCTACTACTTCTGCTCTCCAACTGAGAGGTGGCTGATGTTTGGTCGTGCCATGTGTTATATAAGGCCTCATACGTAATCTGAGATCCATTGGGATGAAAATGGTAAAATCAATGATAAATGTTTACAGTCTGTGTGCAGTTTAATTAGTTTCTGGCATTATTATAGAATCAGTAGCTTTCTCATAAAGATGTTCCTTGAAGGTACTGTCCAGCTTTCACTTTCTAAGCTGTTTAAATAGAGCAGGGTTTCCCAACCTATGGGTCAGGACCCAAATATGGGTCACCATTACATTTCAAAAGGGTCGCCAAGTGTCTCCCCAGGGGGCTCTGCCTTCCCTCCTCCCCCCGTTTTTGAATTGCCTTGGGTCATCAAGTCTTCCTGAATTGTCAAAATGGGTTCCCATCTGGAAAAGGTTGGGAACCGCTGAAATAGAGGCTGGGTGTTATTATGTGGAAGAGCAAGTTGGAGAAGCTTTCACACTGTAATTTTGCTGTTGAATAGCAGTTTTCCCCCTAAATCAGTCTATAATGTTCTGGAATTAAAACACAAAGTCACTTGAATAGCTTTTTTTCTGGTACGGTACATTTAGTTATTTCTTCAAAGGTTATTCCTCAGTCAAACTCTTTCCTTTTTAGATTAATTTGGCTGGTGGTATTACTTGCTATCTACATAGGACATGGCATTTGATGTCACTGTAATACATAGCTAAACTTGAATGTGGATAACAACTGGTTACGTCCAGTTTTAACTGCAGTATAAAGAGGGAAAAAAATCTTACAGGACAAAATCATTTTGGCATCCTCATTCCTATATCCATGTACTCTTGAGAACTGGCATCAACATAAAGTGTTATTGTAATGATCCCCCTCTAGCAACAACATTGTGAACTTTTGGGAAAAAATTACTCCATTAAAATATGGTTGTACAATAACAGAGTAGCTATAATCTTCTACATTTATACATAACACATTCCCAGCCATGGAGCCCAAATATTTTAAACATTTTTAATTTAGCTCTTAACCCTTCCTGTAAAGTAAATGAGCATCCTCCCAATTTTAGAGATGAGGGAAATGAGACCAGAAATAGCTGAGTGAGTTGCCAGAAGTCCCACAGGGAATCAGTGGTAGGATAGGGGATAGGACTGAGGGCCTTGAGAGTCCTAATTCTGTGCCACGCAACTGCCCTTCCTTTCCAAGTATTAGCTGCTAATGTAAAAGCACTGCGTCTCCATATATTTGTCACTAAATGCAAACATGTAGACCATCCTAGAAATTAAGGATGTTAAATACTGATTAATTGACTAGTCGAGTAGTTGATGGAATTTGCATCGACTACTCAACTAGCCGATAGGCACTTCCGCATTCCTCCTTTGAAATGTACAAGAGCCCACGCTGTGGCTCTTGTATATTTCAGAGGAGAGTGCAGAACTCCATGTGCAGCCTGGGGCCAGTGGGAAGTCCCATTGACTCTGGGCTCCACACGAGTGCTTCTGCTTTGAAAGCAGGCTCCATGCGGTGCTGCCCCTTTGAAACACCACCTCAGCATTTCAAAGCGGCAGCGCCGCATGGAGTCCGGGGTCAGCTGGGGACTCCTAGCTGACCCCCGGCTCCCTGCAACATTTCCACGGAACCCGGAGTCGGCTGGGGAGTCCCCAGCTGATCCTGGGCTCCATGCAGAGCTGCCGCTTTGAAATGCCAAGCGGAGCTCGGGATCATCTGGGAAGTCCCCAGCTGACTCCAGGTTCCGCGCGGCATTTCCATGGAACCCGGGATCAGCTGGGGACTCCCCAGCTGATCCCTGGCTCCACGCATGGCATTTAAAAGCGTGTGGACCCAGGGTCAGCTGGGAAGTCACCACCTGATCCCGGGTTCCTTGGAAATGCCATGTGGAGCCTGGGGTCATCTGGCTCTGTGCAGCATTTCAAAGCGACAGCGCCGCATGGAGCCCAGGGTCAGCGGGGGACTCTTGAGTCCCCTGCTGACCCCAGGCTCCATGCGGGCACTTCTGCTTTGAAATGCACAAGAGCCCCCACTGGGGACTCTTGTACAATTCAAAACTGGCATCCTATGTGCAGCCCGGGGCCAGCGGGAAGTCCCGCTGACTCCGGGCTCCATGCGGGTGCTTTTGCTTTGAAATGCACAAGAGCCCAGGGCACAAGAGCCTCTATCTGATAGAGGCAGCAAAGGGGGTGGGGGATTGACTAGTCGATTGGACTATCTGATAAGCATTTGCCTGAATCTACTTGAATAGGCATTTCCTGCATTCACTGTGTGAAAGGGTTAATGATGGCACAAGGTGTAAGGCAGGGGAGCATCAGTCTTTAAGTCGAAACTGTCCACTGTGTGATGGAGATAAGGTGACAGATCAATGGCTCTGGAGATAGAAGTCCTCCCTCGAGCCTCAGAGGTAGTGGGGGGCCCAGGTTTTCAAACTGGGGTCATGACCTTCTGGGAGGTAGCAAGTAGGTTGCAAGGATTTTTTTCTCTGAAACATGGGGGTCATGGTATGGCAACGGTGGAGGACTACTGAGATGGTAAGTCATGTAAAAAGTTTACGTGGGGAGCATAGGATCAGGCATTTCTGAGGAGCTCTGCAATCTCTAACACGTTGCTCTTTTTGCTAAATCCAGTCCAAGAAATGAAAAGCAAACAGTCCTGTTGTCAGGCAGGTTGATTTTAGTATGAAGAACCAGAGAGTAGAATGTCTGATGCAGAGTTAACAAGAGAAGACAGCGTTGTACTAAGGCAGGCGTTCAAGTTTGGAAAGGGAACAGCACGGGCAACAACAGAGTACATTTCCCCATACTGCCACACATCACTGATTTTATGCTGACCTGTCAGCCCTGTGACCAACCTGATCTTAGGGAAGTTTAGTGTGCAAGATTAAACTGCATTTCAGGTGCTAAAACATGCTGAAATGCTTTACGAGGTGATAATCTAAGCAATTAAAACTGTGATGTTGCTAGTAGGGGAAATAAAAGGTAACCAAATTTTAAAAAGGGTTTACAATATACAGCCTAGCCCAATAATGTAAAGGATAAACAGTTAGCATAAAGCCTATATAATTATCCTAATATGCTTGACCTAGGATTAAACAGTTTATCAATATGTATTTTGTGATTTAAAAAAAAATAAACCAAAAAAGGGCAGTTTGAGCATGAAATATGGATTGGACTTCCTTGGTCTGGCACCCTCAGGACCTGACCAGTCCCAGATGAGGGATTTTGCTGGATCAGGGAAGCTCATTTCTGGGCCCACCCCTGTCACTGGCCCTCCCAGCCATGGCCTTGTTGCCAGCCTCCCACCGGCTTCCCCCTGCCGCCGGCCCCTCTGCACACAGGGCTCCTGGCTCCACCGTGGCAGCCCTGCTGCCGGAAAGCATAGTCCCACTGCTGGGCTCCCAGCTCCACAGGGCAGACCCTCTGCAGGGGTCCAGCTGCACCTCCGGGTGACAAGCCCCGCATGGGCTTCAGCCTCACTGGGCGGCAACCCACTGCCTCCCAGCCTCACCAGGCAGCTCCACCGAGTGGTAACGGGGCAGCCGGGTTCTTTGCTGCACCGCCAGGCAGCCCCACTCCCGGGTTCCAGGCCCCGCTGCTAGGCAGCCCTACAGCCAGGCTCCCAGTCCCACTGGACAACTGCACCGCTTGGCGGTAGCAGGGCTGCCAGGCAGCCCTGCTGCCTCCCGGTCTCGATGGGCAGTTTCTCTGCTGGGCTTCAGCCCCGCTGCCTCCCGCCTTTCTCCTCCCCTCCCCTGCAGTGTCAGCATCGGGTGGCAGCCCTACTGCTGGGCTCCCAGTTTTGCTGCCATAGGGCAGCCCTGCTTCTGGGCTCTAGCTCCACTGCAGGGTTCCCAGCCACCAGCCCTCCACCGGGGCTCTCTGGTCCTGGGTCATCCGTGGTGTTGCTGGACCAGAGAGTCCTGGTTAAGAGAGGCTCAACCTGTAGTGGATTTTGATGGGATTTTTGGTACATGTGATCAGGAAGTGAAATACCATCCACATATCAAAACCACTGTGAAGCACAGCAGTGTAGTTATAATCCCCACTCCCCACCCCTTGGAATGACAAGCCCAGACAGGGGCTGTGCCAGATGTGCGAGGGACGAAAGGGCAAAGGAGACACAAAGATGTCAGAAGTCTGAGTATGAGCAAGCCCTCTTACGGTGATCTCTGCTTACTTTTCTGCTCTCTTTGCTGTGGCTGGTCTCCACAATGTGGTAAGTAGGCTGGCATTGGCAGATTTTTCTCTCCTATCAGCCTAAGGCTGGATGTACGCACGCAGTCTAGGGGCCGTTTTGTTCTTCTGCACCTAGCTTTGTATAGTATCAGAGGGGAAGCCGTGTTAGTCTGGATCTGCAAAAGCAACGAAGAGTCCTGTAGCACCTTATAGACTAACAGATGTATTCAAGCATAAGCTTTCGTTGCATCTGACGAAGTGGGTCTTTGCCCACGAAAGCTTATGATCCAATACATCTGTTAGTCTATAAGGTGCTACAGGACTCCTTGTCACTGTAGCTTTGTATAATTATGCTGATACCTGGATTTATTTCGACTGTAAGTTCCTACTTGTGTGATTCATGAATCTCACTCAATAATAATCGTATGTAGCTGCTGAGTAAAGAACCTGTTGTTGGGTGCAAATTGTACTTGTCACCTAAACTTATCCGAGGCGCTACTGGGAGGAACACCATGTATCAGATGATATACGTAAGAAGCTGTGGCAGTCCTCATTCTCATTCAGCCTTTAGCCTTTGCAGACGCAATTAATAAGGCTGCCAGTGTGACAGTATCTCTTGGTGGTGTACAACCACCAACTGATTTCTCAAAGGCCACTCCACTGCCGACTGTCCCCCTGGGTTTGAATCGGAGACGTGGAATAAAAGGCTACAAAGAACTTGAGAACCATTCAGTCCATAGGGTGCATTGTTTCCATTTGAGGAGTTTGAACCCAGATTCTACCAGAACTGGGAAGGTTAAATATGTGTCTCGGGCCCAGCAGGCCAAGATGGACCCGAGGTGTAAAGGCTGGACTGGGACCTGAACTCTGACTGTTTTGATATGGAGTTTTGGTTTGTCATCTGTCCCAGAAAACAACATAAAAAGAAACCAAGCCTATTCTGGATGTGGGATTCATGGTGCCTCTAAGAGTCAGTAGTGTCCAGTATTTCTAGAGTGTTGCTTTAAGAGAAGGAGCCAAGAGTGGTGGGCTGCTTGGTGCAGTGACCAGCCCTGATCTTTACACTCAGGCTTATGACAGGAGGGTTGCTATGGAAGATGGGCATCTGGTGCTTGGAGTCCAGTTCTGGCAGTCACTGAGAGTGGAGGGAAATGAGATTTTTGTGCTCTGAAAGAAGCACATTCCACAGGTAATGGGGAACCTGAGAGTAACAGAGCAATCTGGTGAGTACAGTACTTCATTGTTCTGCAGCTGAATAGCTGTATTCACTGCCTCCATGGTAAATGAGACTTGCAATAGTAAAAAAATTGGCTTTCAGGTTGGGTTCATGTATTATCTGCTGCAATAGTTCTGCTTTCACAAAGCATGAAAAAAGAAATCAGTCCTGTAATTGCTTTATCATTGCCTTCTCCCCCTCCCCTACTCCCTCTCTCTGAGGTAATCTATCTCAAATCCTGTGTCTTTTCAGTATGATCCTGATTCAATCAGATCCTGCCTTGTTCTGTTACAGACAGCTCACCTTTGAGAGAGAGAGAGAAAAAGATCTATTGAAAGGCAATGAAAACAGCTAGAAGATGAATCAAAGAACTACTGTATGTGATCTTGCAAACACGAGGGGATTTAACTGAGGCATTCAAAATTATGAAGGAGATCCACTATGCCAAATAAAAAGGGTTAACCTGTTGAAATTGAAGAGCAGATAATGCAGAACAAATCACAAAGGAAAATCTACTTGATTGTTTAGATAGTAGCCCACATGTATTGGGTGCTTTTCAGACAAATAAAAGACATTGTCCCTCCCTGTCATGAATAGCTAACAACCTAAGGGTTTGCCTAGGCTACCAAGTTTTGTCCAGGAAACTGTCAACAGGCAGAAGTTGCCAAAAAAAGGTGTGTTTCCACTTGCTCCCTCTGTCAACAGATTGTGTCTACATCTTTAGCTCCCCTAAGTTCTTCTTCACACAGCGTGTAGTCAGCCTGTGGAACTCCTTGCCAGAGGAGGCTGTGAAGGCTAGGACTATAATAGAGTTTAAAGAGAAGTTAGATAATTTCATGGAGGTTAGGTCCATAAGAGGCTATTAGCCAGGGGATAAAATGGTGTCCTTGGCCTCTGTTTGTCAGGGGCTGGAGAGGGATGGCAGGAGACAAATCTCTTGATCATTGTCTTCGGTCCACCCTCTCTGGGGCACCTGGTGCTGGCCACTGTCGGCAGACAGGATACTGGGCTAGATGGACCTTTGGTCTGACCCAGTACGGCTGTTCTTATGTTCTTATGTTCCTATTGACAGTGGGAGCAATGCACTGTGGGTATGTGTCCCACACTGCCTGGTGATTCCATCTGTTGCAAGGTGTTCTGGGACCTCTGAACAGAGTGCTGGGTATCTTGGGACCATGTAAAACATCCTGCCAGGCAGCACTTTGTGCTTCTGGCATCCTTTCACGTGTTGTTTCCAACCACCATTCAGCGATATGTGCTCTGGCATCTACAGAGAGAGAGAATGGATACTACAGTTCTCTTGCAAGCTCTGTTAACTGTCCTGAGGACCTTGCACATGACAGCAGAGATAATCTTGAAGTTACTGACAGAGGAAGAAGACTCAGAGGAGCCTGACAGTGTGCATGATATGGACAGCAGCCACCTGTCATTGCATTTAGCAGTCACAGAGCAGCTATTACAGGTTAGAGTGCCACTTTTGGACTAGGGAAACCAGCTCTGATTTGGGGGATGAAGAGCAGTGGCTACAGAACTTCAGGATGCCTAAAGCAACCTTCCTGGAGCTGTGCGTGGAGCTGGCCCCCAACTCCGGCACAAGGCCACCAGAATGAGACCTGTCCCCTCACTGGAGAAGCGTGTGGCAATTGCTGTGTGAAAGCTAGCGATTCCCGATTGCTACCAGTCTGTTGCAAATCAGGTTGGAATGGGGAAGTCTACTGTTGATGCCGTACTGCTGCAAGTGTGCAGGACCATCAATCCCACGTGACTCTGGGATATTGCATGACATAGTGGCTGGCTTTGTAGACATAGAATTTGCTAGCTCTGTGTGGGGGTGGGAGGTGAATAGATGATGCACACATTCTGATTTTTAGCTCCAGCCCACCTTGCCACCGAGTACATCAACAGGAAGGGATACTTCTTCATGGTGCTGCAGGCACTTGTGGGTCAGCCTGTGGGTGTTTCACAGACATCAATGCAGGGTGGTCTGGAAAGATGCATGATGAGTCCATCTTCAGGAACCGAGGCCTGCAGAGAAAGATGCAGACGGGGACTTTCTTTCCCAGCTACAAGATTACAGTGGAGGATGTGGAAATGGCCATAGTGATCCTGGTAAACCTGCCTTACACTTTACAGCTAAGGCTCATGAAACTGTATGCGGGACAGCAGTAAGGAGTGTTTTAACAGGCTGAGCAGGTGCCGCACGGTGGTCAAATATGCCTTTGAGAGCTTGAAGGGGAGGTGGAGATGTCTCTATGGCAGGCTAGACCTCACTGGGGACAATATTCCCATGGTTATCGCAGCTTGTCACGCTTTGCATAATCTGTGTGACTCTAACGGGGAATTGTTTGCTCGCGGTGGAGCACTGAAGCACAGTGCTTGACTGCAGAGTTTGAGTTTACAAGGATCTCTCCAAAAGTTTCAATAGCCTCTTTCTGCAGGATTCCATTGAGATCATGGTGAGCATCAATATCCTGCTCAGCCATATCAATAAGCTACGCAGGAATACATGCAACTCACAGGAATACAACCAGCCTCCCACTTTTTCATTACCTCTGCCCCGCACTCCACAAGTCACAGCCACTTGTATTGCATCTCATCCCCTGCTTTCTCATCCATGGAAAGTGGCTGCTCAGACCAGCTATTGTCCGTCAGCAGTGGAGAACAGTTCCTGGCTGTCAGACATACTCGGCAATCGCAGGGGGAGCCGCTGGTCCTCTGGCAAGGAGTTCCACAGGTTGGCTGCGTGGTGTGTGAAGAAATGCTTCCTTATGTTTGTTTTAAACCTGCTACCTATTAATTTCATTTGGTGACCCTTAGTTCTTGTGTTATGGGAACAAGTAAATAAGTCTTCATTTTTTTCCACACCTGTCATGATTTTATAGTCCTCTATCATATCACCCCTTAGTCTCCTCTTTTCTAAGATGAGAAGTCCCAGTCTTTTTAATCTCTTCCCCAACCATATGGCAGCTGTTCCAAACCCTTAATCATTTTTGTTGCCCTTTTCTGAACTTTTTCCAATGCCAATATATCTTTTTTTAGATGAGGTGACCACATCTGTACGCAGTATTCAAGATGTGGGTGTACCATGGATGTATACAGAAGCAGTAAGATATTCTCTGTTTTATTAAAGGGAAGTATTAAGTGTTTGCCACCTACAGAAAAGTTAAGTCACAGGGGAAAAAAATATGAGAGAGAAAAGATGAGAAATATTAAGGGGGCAGATAGGGGGGAATGAAGAAGGGTGGGGGAGGAGCAGGCATGAGCCCCGACAGCAGATAAGAAGAAGCAAACTTTCATCTTTAGCTTGTCACCTTTTTTAGCAGTGTTGTCACCAGCACTAAGTCCACAGTGTGGCACAACTGCAGAGCAGGGACAAGGGTGGCTTTAGACAGACTGCAGACAGATAGGCACCTGGAACTGAACTTTGTAGTGTTGAGCATTTTCAGTGACATCCTATGTGCAGGCACATTCTACTGCACCAGGTCCAAAGGTACAGATTAATTGCACACCTCACTACATGTTCTCCAGGATCGGCCCAAGTCCCCTTTGCCAGCACCGCTCAATGGCCTGCTTTCCAATGCTTAGTGGCAAGGCCTGGATTAGCAGTGCTGAGTCAGCTATAAATGTGCCAGCAGAGTGTCTGAACTGGTTCCCACTAAAACCTCTCCATGAGGTCAGAGGTAGGAATGAGCCCATTTTTTTGGCATTCAATGTTCAGTGTGTAATGCAGAAAATTTGGCTATTTCTAGTCCAGACACAGCACCCTTGTAATCAATGAATGTGGCCTGAATACTATTCCCCATGCAACCTCCCCACCATTTTTCTTAGCTCCTTTCCTAAAAGCATTTTTTGCCAGTATGAAGCTGAAATGTGGGAATTGGGCTCAGGTAGTGAGGTGCTACGTTTTTCTCCCTTGAAGCGTCTGGTTCCAAACCCAGCTCAGGTCACTAATGAATGAAACATGTACCCATCTGAACACTATTGGTTCCTGTGTGAAACTAGTTGCCCATCTCCACCTGTTCCTACTAGAGAGGGCTTCACTTTGCACTTAGCACTGATTGGATTTGATACCCTTTTATACAGAGTCATCAGTCTGAGCGGTCATGGATGCTGGCTAACAGCTCATCCAGAAGGGATCTTGCTAGGAAAGATAGGAATGTGGGAAGGAAGATCTAAAGCACAGGGCACTGACTGGGACTTGAGTAGGCTCCTGGCAATTCAATTTCTATCTCAGCCACTGACTTTCAATGTTTATGGGCAAGTCATCTGATCTATCTGCTCCCTCAGTTCCCTGTCTGTAACGGGGCTAATACTTCCCAACCTCACAGGCTATTGGGAAGCTAAAATTCATGGATGAGCATAAGGTACTCAGATACCACTGTATTGAAGGGCCAGTTAAGAACCTAAAGAGAACCCGTACTCTGTCCCATGGCTTCACTTTCTAGCACCATTCATCAGCACTAAATTAACTGTAATTGCTTTTTTTAATGAGAAATTAAAACCAAAGCGGAAAGAATGTCTCCATGTTGGTGCTTGCTGTTTTCAGCTGTGTAACTTTTTACGATGCATGTGGCATGAGACATCTTGTTCTAATATAGCCCAGTGGATCGTATGCATGGGTGAAACACAGCTCCCCTCCGAATCAAGGGAAAATGTGTTCTCTGTCTCTGGAATTTGTCCCATGCAGTGTGTGTGGAAACTAACAGGAAATCAGTTTATTTGAAAAAAAACAAACCAAAAAACCCAGCACCCCAGTCACCTCTAAAAAAGTAGAGAAAACAGCATTAGTTCCAGACAGTGGTCCTGGGAACACAAGAAGTGTGTGTGTGTTTGTGTGCATGCTCCTTTGTTTTAATTTTTTCACTCTATATTTTCCTGCATGGCAGGAAATGTGTAGCCCTTGTTCAAGGTGCATGTGTTCTGTTCATCAGTGTTGGATGCAAGTAATTAAATGATAGAGAGTACATTATAGATATCAGCACCACCCAAGATCCCATGAGCACTTAAAACAGAAAAAAAGAAAATATTTAGTCCATGTTGTAGCCCCTGTATTTCCCTCTAATTGCAACAACCATGTATCTGGTAGTAGGTCTGCTCCCTCTACGTTGTCAGGAATGTTCTGCGTATTTGTCTGCGGTAGGAGTTTTATTGCAGCACTTGCAGAAGCATGTAACTTAAATTCTTCAACCTAGACCACTCCAGCAAGCTGAAGCTAATTCAGAATAAAATATATTTTCCCATCAGCACCTTCTGTTCACTGGCTCTAACTGGAAACACAGTCCACCTTCTGATTGATATAAAATTAGCTTGATATTTTACTCCCATCCAGTGGCTTTTGGTAGAATTGCAGCTTTCTACCCACAATACAAAGCATGCTACAGAACAGCAAAGCATCATTAGGATAGGGCATATTCAGGCCCAGTTTCAGATGGTCACAACAATTCACTCTCACTGCCACTCTCAATGGTGGAAAAGTTCTTGAAGAAGAAAGAGTTTGCTTGTTTTCAGTGACAAAGCGAGAATTTGCTCAAAGTGGGCCTTGTTCTCATATAGTGTGCTTGGAATAGGGAGCTAGATCTGCTCATTTGAAATGGCCTTTCTAGATGTCCTTTACTTTTTAACCTGCATGTGTTATTGATCATTATAGATGGGTTTAAGTGATTACTCTAATATATGAAAGTTTTCCATGATATCTGTTCAGTGCATGTAAACAGAAGTTATGAGATTTTTCTGATGAAACCCCAAAGTAGGTGAAACTCTCCCAGTCTCTGGTTCATTTCACACTCAAAGTTCAGGCCAGGTTCCTTGCTTTATAGATGTTCATCTTTAAATGTAACGTGGATTGTGTGGTATCTTTGAAGTGCACTGCTCTTCATGATTTAGACTTTGGGTGAAATGTAGTGGACTTCAACTGAGTGTCGAGGGAGTGTCCAACTTTGACCCAAAACCATAAAATAAAATGCGGAGGCAGTTGTGTGAAATGGGAGGAAAGTTTGACATGCTCCCACACAAAGTGAAATCACAGACACACATGGCTCCACTGTACTCAACAAATCTGCACAACTCTCAAGTCAGCGGAATAAAGGTCAAAGGGACAGGCAGAAGAGGACAACTTGTCTCATATTAATTGTTACCATTAAAGAGAGACCCAACCTGTGTTGATCTGGTTATGAACTTTCTCAAGATCTATGGGTTAGGTCTGGATGTAGCTCTAGTTTAGCACTAATAAACTGGATAACAAATTCATAGGATCTTAGGCAGGTACGCAGGGAAGGTTTTGGACAAATGATGGCACAATGCAGAGAAGGGCTGTGCTCGGTGTGGGTTATGACAGTTTGGTTCACCCCACG
Organism: Rafetus swinhoei; assembly: GCA_019425775.1. Lineage (NCBI taxonomy): Eukaryota > Metazoa > Chordata > Testudines > Trionychidae > Rafetus > Rafetus swinhoei. The sequence goes on from CM033424.1 coordinate 152,901,986, forward strand.
CCATGCTGTATGACTGTCTTATGTATACAAATATACATAACTTGAAGATGCTTTGGACAAAATACCTCATATAACCTTTCAATTTTAATGTCACAATCTGCTGGATCTGTATATCTTATTTTGGTGTATGTATCACTCTTGTAGGTAAAGTTAGAAATATGGAATAGGAAATGATTTATGGCTATAAACATGCAAATGAAAGACACCAATGTTGGGGCACCTCAATGTCTGGGTAATCACCTGTAAACAGCCCCCTTTGTCCTTTAAAGCTAAGCAGTGGTTGGTCTTGGGAAGACATGTGATTTCCTCCCCTCCCCCTATCCCACCCCCCGCCTCCCAACTGGTAGGGTCTCACTAGGTAATTTTCTATGGAAGGGAGAATGTGATACAAAAAATTCCAGCCTAAAAGGAAGGCTATTTAAGATGCAAAGTTTTTCAGTCTCTTTGTCTTTGGCTGGCATGGCACGCCCAAGAGAATAAACCAGAGACCCCCAGGGAAAAAGATCTTCCCTGGCCTGGAAGTTTAGATGAAATAAGAACAGTTTTAGGGTAAGTTTGCACTGAGCATTTAGTGTGTTAGAACTAGCTAAGCAGTTTCTGTTGTTTTAAATTTGTAATCTACTTTGTTCTGTCTGTTTCACTTGCAAACTCTTAAATTCTACTGCTTGTACTTAATAAAATCACTTTTATTTACTATCAAGCCCAATGTAAATAATTGGTACCTGGGGGAGCAATCAGTGTGTACATCCTCCTTTCATTGTTATAGGGGGCTTAATGGAATGATTTGGGGTTCTGATCCCATTTGGGGAGTGGATTCCCTGGAAGCTGGGCCCCAAACTGCATTCTCCTCAGACCTGAAGAGTTTCAGTGTCTGTATTGCTCTTCGTGGGGGCAGTGATCTCAGTTCTGTGTCCTGGCTGGCAGAGACCAGAAGATATGGCCCAGCAGGACTAGGTGGTGAGAAGCCCCAGAGAGCAAGAAGGCAAGTGTCAGTGGCTTTGTCAGCACCCCAGGAAGCAGCTTCAAGGGGTCTTCTGGACCACACCCCACCACAGTGGCGCAGCAAGCAGGGTACCCACTCTCCAGCCATCACATGGGTCACAGCTAAGAATGCCAAATTCAGGGCAGTCACACCCTGAAAAACTGGTGGTTATTCTAACAGAGTTCACCAAGCCAGTAACAAAAGTGAGCTCTTGTATCACCATCGTGTATCTTGGTTAACAAGAAGCTAAAAACATTTTTCTCCGGCAATCCAGCCCTAAATACCTCCCAAACATCTGATATTTATGATGAGAGATTACTGAAAACCAGATTCCCTGTACATGAGGTCCTTCTAAACCCAAAGAATCAGCCACTCACCCAGATCACTGTATACATACTTTACATCTTACCAATTTACCACATTTGTTATAATTTATTAATATAAAAAGAACCGAATAGTTATTAATCGATCAAAGAAATCCTATACTTTACAATGAATTTCAGAGTTGGCAGGTCAGTATAATATCAGTGCTGTTAGATCTGCTAGCTTGTAAAAAGTCTCTCTGGTTCACCTATGTGATTGAGGCCATCAGTCCATTACTTAAAACTCTTCTGTGGAGCAGGAATAAAGACAAAACAGTGATGTGATGTCAGCTTGCAATTTATAGTGTAGCCATGTGCATGGAAAATTATTGGCCAATATGGGGTCCAGGGTGACATGGAAGGCTACTGGTAAAAGACGGAGTCTTGGATCACGTGGCCTTATCACATGTCCTTACTCAATGCATGAGCAAGACATGTAAGTACTACGGGGTGAGCAATAATTTTTGACGGGGGGCCACGCCAAGATTTTGGAAAGTGATTGAGTGCTGCACTCTTCCATGATATTAATGCGGGGTCTGGAATGGAGGTTGGGTGCAGAAGGGAGCTTGGGGTAAGGGATTGGGGTGCAAGAGGGAGACTGGAGTCTGGGAGGGAGTTTGGGTGAAGGAAGCGGTTGTGAGCCAGGTCAGGGATAAGACCTAGGTTAGGAGGGTATTGTGATCTGGGGCAGGAGATTGGGGTGCCAGATCGGGAGGGTGGGGTATAAGTGTAAGAGGGGGACAGGGTTTGGGTATGTTGGGAGGCAGAGAGTTGGTGCAGGAAAGGGTTGGGGTGCCAGAAGCAGGCTGTGGCCAAGAGACTTACTTGCCCGCTGCCAAACTAGCCTGCCTGCCTGCAGAACTTAAAACAGTGTTTCTTAAACTGTGTTCTGGGGAACACCGGTGTGCCGCGAGGCAGTCGGATGTGTGCTGCGGAGAACAACAGAGTTCAAAATGGCCGCCTTTTTTTTTTTTTTTTTTTTTTTTGCTCAATTACTTTCCCCAAACCTTTTTTTTTTCTTGCTCAACAAAAAATCCTTGGTGTTCCTCATAAAAAAAATATATTGTTTGGTGTTCCTCCATCTTAAAAAGTTTAAGAAACACTGGCTTAAAATGTTTCCCAGCCAGCCAGCCTGCTTGCCGGGCCATGTGCATCATGAATAACTGAGCCCATGAGAGGGGGTGTGATTCTTCTTAGCTGCCTGTTAGTTCAACAAGCATATCCCATTGGCTGGTTTCTGCCAGAAACTGGCCAATGGGAATGTGCTGGAGGCTCCTGAAACTTCCCCCCTCCCCTTCAGTTTTAAAACAGAAATGGAGCCCTGCCAGCCGCGTTTCTGCATGGCATGCGGGGCTGCGAGGCAAGCTGAGGAGCCTGTCTGGGGCTCCCTGGTGCCTCTGTAGGCCGGATGTGGTGGCTTGGCATCTGGCCCGTGGGACATATTTTGCACAGGCCTGAAGTACTACTAGAAGAATTTTCAGGAGGGTCCCTAGAATAGTTGATTGTGTTTAATGGATCATCAAGCAGTCTGGCTAATATTCATGCAAATCTATTTGTAGGTGTGTCACCCAAGAATCACCATATGTTTGTGGCACAAATACATAGCAAATATTTATAATTTCAGATACAAAGATGTTTATATGCATGTATCAGTCTGAAGGGTACCCATGTTAGTCTGTAACTTTAAAAATGAGTATCCCTGTGGCACCTTAGGGTATGTCTACACTATAGAGGAAGATCAAAGCTGCTGTTGTCGATCTTCCAGGGTTTGAATTAGTGGTCTAGTTAAGACAGCTAATTCAAAGTGAAAAGAGCACTCCGGCTGATGCTGGTAACCCTGCTTTCATGAGGAGTAAGGGTAGTTGAGGGAAGAGTGCTCTTCCTTCGACTTCCTGCAGTGTAGACAGTCCCAAAAGCCGAGTTATACTACTTCAACTTCAGCTATGCAATTAATGTAGCTGAAGTTGTGTATCTTAATTTGACTTTGTCCTATAGTGTAGATACCCGTAGAGACTAAGAAAAAAATATAGAATCATGAGCTTTCGTGGGTAAAATCCACTTTATCAGATGAGTTCTCTAGAATGGGCACCCAGGATCTGCAGCTTTGTGGCAGGCCTTCTATGCAGTCTCTCCTGGGGTCAGGGCTTTCTGATTCCTGAGTCTGCCCGATTCCCAGGGTATCTGCCCCCCAGACCACAGCCACAGGGGTCTAGAAACCCTCAGGCCCCCAGATCTGGGGCAGTCCATATGGCCAGGCTTCTCCAGACCAGCAGACTGTGAGGTTGGGCAGCTGCTGACTGAAATTGACAAGCTTGTCAGTTTCAACGGTTGAGCCTGACAAAGTTAATTTGAATCAGCAGAGGGCATCCAGGAATTTCATTTCAGATTTCAGTTCATTTCATTTCAGAAACACCATGTGTCAGTGTTGCCAAAACAAAACTCTTGGTTCACAAGAATATTTTAAAAATCTGTTTTTTTTCCTGAGTCAGAATGAAACCAAATTTCAAAATATGAATTATTCTTTTGTTAATTGGAAATCCTAAATTTCAACCAGCTCCATTTCTGCCCCTTCTTTTCTTTCCCTAGTGCCAAGGCCTAGGTCCAGGCCATACTTGGATTACTGTTACCTTTACTCTAGGCTAGTCAACATTCAACAGATAAAATGCTTTTTTCATTTTATTTTGTTGCTGATGCTTCAATCACATCCCAAGTATCTTTGCTGGCTCCTTGTCTCTTCCTGCCCAAAGTGAAAACTCCCCATCCTTAGTTCTAAGTCTTTGTGTCTTCCTGCATCTCATCTCCCAGTTTGCTCCTGTCCATGTTCTGTTCTGCTTCCTATATGAACTTCATATCTTTTCTCATGCTAGTGTCTAGGCTAACATGGCATCCCTCCCCGTGTGTACTCAGTGTCTGCCCTCTATCAAATCCCTCCTCCATTTCTCCTCCTTTCACCTTCCTTCCCACAATCAATTTCCATTCCCACTCTCCCTATGCCTCCTTTTTTGCCGGGCTCAATCTCAACTTAAAAGTATCAGTGGCATATTTGAACGGCTTGCAATGTGATGTGTCCTAGCTGATTCATCTCTTTGCATGAAGTCTTTCCCTTTCTTTCTTCATGTATAGCTTAATGTTATGTGGCTCATTTTGACTTCAGTGATGGGGCCATGTCCCTTTAAATCTCTGCAAAGATGCTGTATGCTCATGTTATATGCTTGCTTAAGGGCAACAAATATTATTTTTGCAATAAAGTGGGAAAAGTCGGTTCTCACAGCAGTGCACAGCACATAAACCAATGCAATGTGCTATTAAACTTTAAAGCCAGGTGGGAAAATGAATCAGCTGCCCTGATTAATAATCTACTGGAAAGGATCCCATGATAGACTGGAATGTCACTCTGTAGGTTTTATTTTTAGCAGATGGAAGGGGAAAAAACAACATTTGGCCCAAAGCCTATGTCTGTCGGAAAATTTGCTCATTTTGAGGCTGCATCCGTTCTTGGTGTTAGAAACCTGATTTAGTTAGCTAAGTAGGATCCTGCTTTATCAGATCTTTTCTGCCGTTAAATGCACAAAACTAACTGGACTGAAAGCTTTCAGACTTCTGGCCAATTCCCAGTCTGAAATAGGCACATAGAACAACTGATAAAATAATAGAAAGGAAGGAGCTTTCATGTTGGAAATGTGTGTCTCCCATATTTTCAGAGTGAATTGAGTATCTATTGATTTATAGTTTCTAGCAGATGGGGAGTGCTTGGATAGCTCCACTTCGCTTTGAAAAGACACACTCTTGGGAGAGTTTGCCTTCATTAAGAAATTATTTTCTTTCTGATTTGATTCTGTCTGTGCTGTGTGCTTTTGGGTATTGATTGCACCAGGAGATAAACTGGGATTATGGATCTTGCAGAGCTGCCAAGGTCCTGCTGTGCAGAGGGAGAGAGCGTCTCCCCTAAAAGCATGAGCTTGCCAAGGAATAGGAAGAAAAGCCTGCGTTCCATTAAGCAAAGTGACGAGTGTCACTGCTAAAGAGAGGGGCATAGCCAGTCGGCCTAGACGATTACAGTGTCGTTTGTGCATATTTAAATACCATTAAAGAAGTCTCATGACAGTACTGATTGTTGCTTTACCAGAGAAGTCTGTCATTTTAAGGAGACATTCAAAGTACAGGATGAGTGGAGAGCTTCTTTAAATCATGCTGTGCTAAGCAAAGGAATACTCTCTTGTATAGTGGGGCAAAGGCCTCCAGTATTAGCAAATTTGGCCTGTATTATTTTAAATCTTATTTGAGAATTGAAAAATTGACATTTGCCAAGTTGATGACCATACTAGAGCAACACTGAAGGTATATGTTGGGATTACACTTGATTGAGAATTTTTGATTGTGACAATCCCCTCTCCTGATCCCATATGTGCACTTCTGTTGTTTTTGACCAGTTTATACAGTGGTCAAACTTGTTAGAAAATTCAGCCAAAATTTTGGATTTTTTTCATGAACATTTTTCTGCCTTTTTCAGCCAGCTCGAATTGGAATCTGAAATGTTTGCATGCTGCTTATTGACGCCACACACAAAATGTACACGCAGCAGGTGTAAATCGACAGGAGTGATATAAATCAATTCTCGGGGGTAGAAATTCTGTACTATTAAGTGTGTTGGTAAGTGTGAACAGTAGGCAGAGTTTGGATAACATTATAGCAGTTCATGAGTTGGGGGAGACGATTCCAAAACAATATAGCCCTATTCAGTTATGTAGCTATCTGTCTATTTTAGGTATTTCTATGGCGTCCATAATGTCATAAGCTAAGTGCTTTCAACCTTTCAATGTACTTCTCCTCACAACCTTCTGTGAGCTAAGAGAGTGCTATGAACCCTATTTTACAGATGAGGAACAAGTGATTGGTCCAACATCACTCAGTCTGGTGGACGTGGGGAAATGACCTGAGGTCTCCCAAATGCTACAGTAAACACCAGCCTGTCCTCCTTTCCTTCTTAATTTAATTTGAGTGTGTGTGTGTGTGTAAGTGGTAAGGTAGCGACATCTATAGTTAAGAGCCCCTGATACTTTCCATTAAAAGATCATGTTTTCAGTTGTTTATATTTTTTGCCAATCTCTTACTATTCGGGCTGACATTATCCGTGGCAGATGCCTGCGTCAGGATGAATTATTGTTTTGAAAGATTCAGCATAAATGGTCCAGCCATTTCTGAGACTGATAGTTGGAAACAATACATTGTTTTGCCTGGGTTAACAAGTTGTTGTAAGAATAGTTTATCTTTTATATATACTTCCTCTGCTTTGGAGCAGGTATGTGAAAACTAGCAGGTGGTCACCTATTAGAAGGGATGTTTCTTTGGTTGTTCCTGTGGGCAAACATCAGAATTGGGTCAAGTTTGTGAGTTTTTGAAAAGCCCCAGTTTGCACATGTGCTGTAGAGGCTTGTTAGAGTTTAGAGATGTTTAAATTCTCCACAGATTCTGTGTCTGCTGAGCAAGCTCCATCCTCTCCCTACTCCTGAATGTCAATTGTCCTGTTCATGTAATATCCTCACAAGAGTGACTGAGCATGCTCCATCCCAGGACAGCAGGGTATAAACCTGTCTTTCCCTGCAATTGCTGTTCCATGCTGCCATGGTGCTGGGTACCAGAACTAAGGATGAGGAGCCTAAGTCTCCTGTCCCCTCAATGCTCCCTTACTAGCACCTAGACAACAAGGTGAAAGCAGCCTGACATGAATATAGAGAGGCGAGGAATGGTATACCTGAAGAACAAGGGATATGCAGAAGCCGGAAGGGGGAGAAAGCAGTGGCAGACAGGAGATGGAGAAGAAGGGGCAAGGAACAGGAGTCTGGGTGGCATGGGGCAGAAATAGGAATCTGTGATCCACTAGAACATTCTCCCTTCCAGCAACTGGAATAGACAGTCCTCAATCTCAATATTTCCCTCAATATACTCCCTGGCAAAGTGTGTCTCCTGCCTCCTATAGTGCTTTATCCCCATAATTAGCCTATGACTGTTGCCTATTGCTCCGTGGCAGAGGTCTTTGTAGTAGATCTAAAGGTCCCAACCCTGCTGATGACCCATGTAGGTATGTGTGCTCCTATGTGATAAAATTAATGTATTTCCAGTTTGTTTAAAAAAACCCTCAGATTTCATATTTATGTGAGCAGTATTTAATGACACGATCACATACTGTTTGTTTTCCTACCAGAGCACTGCCTCATTCAGTGCACAGGATGGGCCTGCTCTGTGGCTGAATCAGGATTGCATAAGCAAGATGCTGTTTTCTGCAGGAGCCCAGCTGTTACAGTTGAAGACTAGCTGCACCTCTGCCTCCTTCCTGGTCTCTGAGACCTTGAGCTTCACCTCTCTGGGAGGAGGAATGCCAACATTTTCCCACCGACCCTGGCTATGCTACCCCATGTACCAACTGTGTACATATAATGGGGTAGGAGGCTGGAAAGGCAAGAGTACGTATATTTCTTTTACACGCCCCTTCTTCCTGCACCTCAGCTTAACTCTTTGCTGAAGCAAAGACTAGAATTTTGTCTGTTCAAGGATGTTTTAAAAAGCACTACTCAGAATGTTAAGCCTTATGGCTATTGCATGTAAAACCCCAATCACGGGTATTACTAGTTCCCAGTCAATGCTAAACAGAGAATACCATACACTAACGAACATTTAATGCACACAGAAAACCATGTAAGCAGTATCAAACATTGAAAATGGTATGTGGAAAACAATGAATAACCTTTAAACAAAAGCTATTAGATAGAGAAGCTATTGGTGTTCCTCAGATGGACTTCTTATCACCACCTCCTTTGTTGCTGTTGCATATACTCAGATATAATGTTCCAACACATGTGCACACGCAAACACACAGTCCCCTCTGATTTTCTCACAGATTGCTGCAGTTTAAAGGATGTGGGCCACACCCAACCAGCAGGGCTAGCCGAGCTCAGCACCTGTAGTTCTTCCTGTTGGGAGTCTGCGAGCAGTGCTGGAAGTGGGGTTGGGGGGACCAACCTGCCTTTTTCAAACCACAGTATTGATTAATTTTAACAATAGGAACGAAACATTCAGAGAAAAAAAGCGTTTAAGACGAGTATCATGCTACAAATCTCATTCTGACCCAATGTTTACTACTCCCTTGTGAGAGCTTAGACAGGTCTAACTCCTTCTGGATGGTCTCTGTTTGTGTCTGTGTCAGTCTGGTTTCCCGGAACAGCTTCCCCAGCTGCCTCCTTTGAGAGAGACGGAGACCCAGCCAGAGTCCTTTAGTTTTTCTCACTCCCCAGGCTTTTGCCTTTATAGATGAAATCCCTCAGCAGGAAGCTGAACCAGAATCCTCAGAGCTCTGTCATTATCCCATAGCAACCCGCAACTGTTAACGGCTCAGGATGAACCAGCGCTTAGTTCATTCCCTTTCTGCATGTTTTCCTTACAGCTCACCATTACACTAAATCAATATAGTCCCGCAGTAAATACCCCATTAACCAAATCAACATACAGAATTCACTGATAACTGCATTGCAGCTCATGCACGTTATACTCACCTCATTTGTTGTAGAAGTTGGAAGGTGTGGATGATGGATAGTACTGGGCCTGGCAAGTCTAGATCCACCCATAATTAAAGGCCTGTGCCCCTTAATTAAGGGGGAGGAACCACTAAGCCCAGGCTGCAATTGACTTTTGGGGACAACAAATGGAAAAAATAGGAGTGGAAGTGAGGGCAAAAGCAGAAATTCAAGGATCAATAGAGGGGACACTTAGCAGAGAACCCCTGACAACACCCATTGCCCCTCAAATGTATCTGAAGAGTCAGTGGACACTGCCCTGAGTAATTCTACCCGAAATGGGACTGAACAAGGGAACAGAAATAGGTCTAAGAGTGGCAGTGCGCACACTGGTATCCAGCTTCCTTCTCCTGGAGTGGTGGACAGCCATCTTGGCCAGTACCAGGAGGAAGCTGACAAAGAAGTCCCATGACTTTGTGGGGCCACAGATGGGATGTTCGTGAAAGAGGAAGTGTGAGAAAAAGAGCAGACGGAACTTCAGTAAGAGGTTCTGGTGTAGCTGGAAGAGCAGCCACAACCTGACACTGGGTCTCCCTCTTGCAACAAAAGGGTCAGGAGGTCAATGTTCACAGTTGGCCACACTGGGTATGTCTACTTTGCAAACATACTGTGTGTTGTCCCCTCCCCCACACCCAAACTCCTTAAACACAGGCCCAAGTGTGTTTTGAACACCCACTTTCAAGTGTTGCTGGGAGGATGGTGCAAAGTGTTTGTTACGTTTTGAACCACATCCCTACTCTTCCATTTTGTAGTGTGGAGGCCACAAAAGCATGGGCACCCAAGCTGGTGGTTAGATAATCCTCCAGTGCCATCCCACAATTCCCTTAAGTGTGTCTTCTGGCCCTTTTATCTAGTCACTTCCCTCATCTCCTCAATACTAGAAGCTCTATTCATATACATCAGGTCAACAGCTGAGCCTCTAGTTGCTGTGCAGTTCATTTTAGTTCTAGTAAACACACCTAGGATGCTACTAGCTGGCCAGAGAAGCACACCAGGGCTCTGGCTAACCTCTGGTGAGAGTATAGGAGAAATCACGATTTTTGGGAGAAGCACCTGAAATCCCCTCTTTCTCCAAACACCTAGAGATTCCCTACTGCAAGGCTAAGTCTGACAACACTCTATCTACATGCCCTAGCTAAGAAAAATGTGACTGGAGGTGCACCACTATCCTAAGCACATAGCCCACTGTCCTGCATGACTTGCTGCCAAACCTGAATGGGTCGATGTTCAGACTGGAGGAAGAGGGGTTAGGGAGGGCACTGGAGGAGACCACAACATAGGAGGAGGCAGAGTCTCAGGAACAGCTATGATGGAGGAAGTGGAGGGTCAGCTTACATGGCCAGATTGGCTAGCGGGTGTCCTGGATCCGTTTTCCAAAATCCTGCTTGAGGGTAGGCCCAAGGAAGAATCTGGTGAAGAAGAGGCAGTGGGCAAGGAATCAGATCCCCACCCTGGTAAGCGGTGCCTGCCTCTTTGTTCTGGGGGAAAGTGTAGCCTAAGTGGGAGGGATTTCTAGTTTTTGACCAATAAAATTACTATTGTGGAGGATATTACATGTAATTGGGACATATTTAACTTTAATTTAGAGAGGAAGCCACATTTTTTGGCACCACTTTCTTCCCCTTCCCACATATGATCCAAGATGAACTCCTGTAGGGGGAGAAAAATCAAACACGTGCTAATGTTTCATTTTAACTATCTTTTCAGTTATTATTAAAATAGAACGCCATTAAGAGTACAGCAAGCACGAGTGCATATCTTTGTATATACTGCCATCTTTGCAACTCGGTACACTAGCAGAATATCGATTTATACCAGATCTGTAACTAGAATTAAATTATTGTCCCAGATGGTAAGGGTTATAAAATTTCATTAAATAGAAGAGGCCCCTTGGGAAACTCAGTGCTTGATCTCCTAGTCCTGTCAGTCTATGGAAGCTGTCTGGGCTGTAGGTAGAGGGGAGAAGAGGTGAAGTCAGTTCAGCTGTTAGCAAATGTCTGCTGTTATAGTTTGCATTTCCCCTCCTGCTGGTAGGCACCACTAGAAAATTTTTAATGTAGTAGGAAGCCAAGATGTTTGGGGAGATAGCTGGGAAGGGCAAACTTCTGTGGCCATTTTGGTAGCGTATCAGCCTTCTCCATTCCTTGACATGCTGTTGGAGTCACCAAGCAATAATTCCAATTAGTGAGGATGTGCCTGCAGAAATCCTAGTGGCGGTTTTTGCTCTTTGTGACTGAACATTGAAATGTTCCACAGAACTCTCCCCTCATTTTCCAACCAATTCTAATCACAATTTCATGTGCATTTCTGAGGATGATCATCCCCACTATCCAAAGCTGCTTCCGGAGGAGGCTGCTAGGAGCATGGAGAACTGTGCTGCCTTGCACAGTCTGTGGAGGGACAATTCCATCCTTCCTGTGATTAGCCCCTGAACACAGGGGTTACCTGCAATTAGTCTGTTGGGTTTGTACCAAGAAGGGATATGCAGGTTCTCCATATATATGGGAATGAATGATGAATAAGAGATGAATCCTAATGAAATCAAATTCTTCCATGGAGTTTTTTGGGGGCTAGCTAATCAGCTCTGAATGCTACATTAGATACTGTATATTATCCTTGAAATTAAAAAGTGCTGCAGAATACATATTAGGTATATTTGCATTAGTAATTGTGCCCTGGAGGTAAAATAAAGTATTAATAGGAAGGGAGTAATAGAATTTGCAGCAAATCTGTTCACAGGGACATTGCGTTTCCAAGGGCTGTAGGAGTTCTGTACCAAGGTCATTTGTTTCTCTGTCCTCATTTCTGTCTGCTGCAGTTGTCCCACTAGTTGTATTACAATGTTCTGAACTTTGAATCACCAGCCAAGTGTGCTGAAAGATGTTTTCGCTGGAAGCAGTGAAGTTTCTCAACCACTTTCCTTTGAATCCCTTTTCAGGAGTTTGTCTTTTCATGAGCTATGAAGCTTTTGTCTGCATTCAGTGGTTTTGATGTGCTTCTCAAAATTCGGTCATTTGGCCTACCATGGCCTGCGGTTGCAATTCGGGCATGGAGTGAATGGGCTGTGCCATTTCTCCTTCACACACCCACCTGTAAAAGAAAATATGATTTCTTTCTGAAAAGTGAAGGAAAATCACAAGTAAAAACCCAACCTCCTTGTTCAGCTCAAATCCAAAATTCAGTGAGGGGAAGGACTCCCTTACGTTGAGTAGCATTTCGTGAGATGGTTAGTCCTTTTTGCATCTGTGAGATACATGAGCCATACCACATCCCAGAGGGTGAGGAAGGTTGACAGAATCAGACCCTACTGAATGAACTAAGATGATCCATGATAAAGAGAATGAAAGAAAAAAATGTCATTAACAGCCCACCCCCACATATTTAAGATCAGAGGCTGGTGTGGGGTTCCCTTTACTTGTGCATGGTTGCCAGCAGACCCAAAAGCTGTTTTAGCTACTGGAAATAGTAGAGGCTTACAGACACTAAGGGTACGTCTAGACTACAGGCTTTTGTCGACAGAGGCTTTGTCGACAGATACTGTCAACAAAGCTTCTGTTGACAAAGAGCGTCTAGACTACATCCAGATCTGTCAACAAAGCAAGCTGCTTTGTCGACATGAGAGTGTAGACGCAAAGGACAATGTAGATACAATAACGCCTTCTGTCGACAGAACTCTGTCTACAAAAGGCATTATTCCTCGTAGAATGAGGTTTACCGGCGTTGACAAAACTGCCGAGTTCTGTCGACGCTATGTCAACAGAACTTGGCAGTAGTGTAGACGCAGGTATAGTTTTGTCGACAAAAGTCCACTTTTGTCGACAAAACCCTATAGTCTAGACACACCCTAAGAGTCGTGGTAGATTCTCCATCACGGACAGTTTTAAATCGGGATTGGATATTTTGCTAGAAGATCTGCTCTAGGAATTGTGGCGAAGTTCAGTGGCCCATGCTCGACAGGTCAGGCTAGGTCCTTTCTGGCCTTGTCATCTAGAAATCTGCGCCACCTCCTCCAGAAGAGCATTCTTGGCACTGACCATTATTGCTGGAAACTTTGCTGAATAAAGCCAACTATGCTGATGCTTATGGGCTTTCATTCACTGCCAGCTGGATTGATGGGACAGCAGTCAATCCAGTGAGGGTCAATTTATTGAATCTAGACTTGATAAATGGATGGCTGATCATTCTTGTGTCGACTCTGGTACTCCACAGAGCTGAGAAGCAAAAGGGAAGTTGACAGGAGAGTGTTTCCCTTCAACAGAATGCTGTGAAGACACCACACTAAGTAGATCTAATTACATTAACTATGTCATCATGCAGCTGAAGTTGGTCACTTTGACCTCATCCCGTAATGTAGACCTGATCTAAGTATTCTAGGGACATTGACCTATGCTGGAGGAATCCCATGGATAGCCTTTATGATAGCTTCACACATGAGTGTACACATACCTCAGATACCTCTTATTTACTCTGGTGTAGCTCCATTTGCTTCAGTGTAATTACTTTGGATTGACACCATCATAACAGAGCCAACCTTTGTACCCCGTTACACTTTTACAGTCCCTGTTGAAATCAGTGACTTTGCCTGGGTGTGACATAGAGTAGAATTTGGCCCTACCAGTCTGATTCCACTCTTACGCATTCCTGATTTATATCAGGATAACACCATTGGCATCAGTGGCATTACTCTGTTTTACATGTGAGAGAACAAATTAGCCTTTAGTCTTTTTTCATCTCTGCTGTTTTTATTACACTGGCAAAAAATACAAGTAAAACCCTAAAGCGATAAAGAGCTTTCAGTAATGTTTTTCCTATGCAAAATATTGATATAACAACTTTTATGTGTATTAGAAAAGTAATAATGAAATCAGTCTGATTTCTTATTGAAGCTGAACAAATCTGTCTTTTATTTTCTGAGCCGTAAACAAAGGTAAACAGACTTTGGCCTTTGGGCATCTCCTTCCCAGCAGGAGGGATTACTGAAAAGCACCATAAGTAATGAAAATGTAAATGGTGCATAAAATACATTTTAAAAAAAGAAATTGGAAGCACTTTGTATCCTACTTTTTAAATTTAAGTGAAGAGCATTTCCTGTCACTCCTTTTATTATAAAATGTAGAAAAGTGACTTTCGTATGGGAGAACTTAAAAAAGAAATAGGACTTCGAGTGACATATTTTCTCACGTTTATTTCTTTTCCTGGCTATGTTTGCTAGCTATTAAAATCATGTATATTTTAAAGGTGGGTTACTCTCCCTCCAGCTCCATCTTTCCTTCTTTTTCCCTTGATTTTTCACAGAATCTTCATCTTGAGATCTTCACAGATCCACCTCCCCTCTTTTCCGCGTTTCCATTCTCATACCTTTTCTGTAGCAACCATAGTCCTTGCTTACTTGAAAAGGTGCCATTGGGCCAGTATTGGGGACTGAAGATGGAAAAAACCTCCCTATAATGCAATGGATGCAACTGCTTGATGGTAGTGCTCATTCCACTGCATCATATGTTTGCATCTGTGCTGTTCATATCTCTTCTCTTGATGTAAGGCTTTGTGCTCATTAGTACCAAATCTCCCCTCAGTAGCCTTCAGCCCTGATCTCTGCTGGCCACTTTGAGGCTCGATTCTGTTTCCTTTGTTTTTTGCTATTTCTCCGATTCTGGTGCTATCCACCTATTTAATTGTGGTTGAATTTACACCAAAGAAGCACCAAGCAGTGTTACTGCCTAGTGGATGGGGGAAGCAGTAGATTTGATACAGTCCCAGAGGACAATCTCCTAAGAAAATATGGTCTACATTAAGGTGGGTAAAAGAACATGCTTATTGAAAGAACATGCTCAAAGGGTAATTATTAATGCTTCACTGTCAAACTGAGGGGATGTAGCTATAGTGGAGTCCCTCAGGGGTCAGTGTGGAATCTAGTCATTTTCATGAATGACTTGGATAATGGAGAGGCGAGCATGGTTATAAATCTGCAGGTGACACCAACCTGGGAAGAGATGCCAGCTGTCTAGAGGACAGAATTCAAAACAACCTTCAAAAAATTGTAGAATTAGTCTGAAATCAACATGATGAAAATTGATAAAGACAAGCTCAAAGTACTTCACTTACCAAGAAAAAAAAAATCAAATGCATAACTACAAAATTGGTAATATTGGGCTAGGCAGAAGAATTGCTGACTAGTATCTAAGGCAGGGGTGGGCAATAATTTTTTCAAAGGGGGCCACTTCATGAATTTTGGTAGTGGTCACAAGTCCTCCCCTGAAGGGGCAGGGCCTCAGGCGGAAGGGGCGAGGCCTCCGTTGGAAAGGGGCTCTTCCCCCTAGGGGTGGCCGGCCCCTGGTGGGGAAGGGAGGAGACTGTGTGTGCTCCCCCATCCCCAAGCTAATCAGAGCCTGGGGGTGAGAGAGCATGTAAAATCTCTCACCCCCTGCTCTGCCAGGGGTGTATGTTGCCTAGAGGGAACCGCCAGCTGTTTTGAATAGCGTCCTGGTGGGGGAGGACACTTTGCACGCTCCCTAGTTCCCAGGTCTTGATTGGCCTGGGGCAAGGGAGTGGCAGGATGGCCAGGTGGCTGCGGGCTGGATCAAACGGCTTGGCAGGCCAGATCCATTCTGCGGGCCCTATTTTGCCCACTCTTGATCTAGGGGGTATAATGGATCGCAACAGAATATAAAACAAGGTGATACAGTTGAAAAATTGCCAATATGATTCTGGGGTGTAATAACAGATGTGTTGTGTGTAAGATTTAGGAGACAACTATCCTACTCTGTGTGGCACTGGTGAGGCCTCAGCTGGAATACTGGGTCCAATTTTGAGAGTCATATTTTAAGAAAGATATAGACGAAAGCAACTAACATGATAAAAGATTTAGAAAACCTAACCTATGAGGAAAAGGGTTTTTTTTAAAGGGCTTGTTTTGTTTTGAGAAAAGGAGAAGGGGGAAGGGAGGACAGACTTGATAACTGTCTTCAAATACTGTAGCTCTCCATGCCCACTGAAGGTAGGATAAAGCATAGAGGGCTTAGCCTGCAGCAAGGGAGAGTCCGGTTAGATATTCATCATCATCAACAACCATGGGCTCAATGCCCGTTGGTGTCCGATGCCTCCCTCATTATTTCCTTCTATCTTTCCCTGTCCAGTGCGGAGTGGCTTAATTTCTGTAGACTAGCTCCACGCCAATCTACCATATCATCTCCCCATTCTCTGTGGGGTCTGCCTCTCCTATTCGGACCATCCATAATGCCGAATACCAGGAAAAGCATTCTAACTGTGAGGATAGTTAAGTTCTGGAACTGGTTTCCAAGGAAGGTTGTAGAATCCCCTTTGCTGGAGATTTCAAAGAACAAATTGAACAAACACCTGCCAGGGATGGTCTAGGTTTACTGGATCCTGCCAGCACCGGGGGCTGACCTTGGTGTCTTGAGGTGCTTTCTAGCCCTACATTTCTATGATTCTATGCATGAAGACATGAAGCAGCTGGACAGGACCTGAAGAGAGTCCAAGAGAGGCCCACCCCTAGTGGGAGGAATGTCTGCCTGACACCTGCAAAGTGCGTTACCCTTGTGATATAAGCAGCAACATAGTTGACTGGAATTACTCAATCAATTGTGGTAGTGACCGTCATCTGCAAGGTGCTTTCATAACCCAGAGGAGCTACAATTCCCACCCTAAAGAGCTTGAGGTCTACATGCATTCCAGTAGTTTCCTGGTAATAGCTTACCACATGGTTTCACTGAAGTATCTGGAGCAGAGCATGGCAAGTGAAAAGGAGACACCTGTTACATCTTTGGCAATTGTTGGGATATACAGACATGAACAGATGGCTTTATTAGGATCACTCCTTTTAACATGAATACTTCTTTGTGTAGTACTTTTCTGGGTTGTCATTGTTTATAGTTCATGGGATGTAAGCAACGCTTTCATAAGTTGTTTAAAGTCATACAAACCTTTTTTTGTATTTTCTTAACCCACCAGCAGATGGCCCAAGAGTTTCCAAGAATCAGTTTTCCTGTAGTACTGATGTAATATAGGTGTAATATAACCCTACATTGTAAAGCTTTGAAGTAAGCTGCTTCTTATCAGATAAGACTATTCTAAATCGTTGTGCTTGGGTATGTCTGTCTGTCTGCAGATTCCCTTCCTCACAGTGAAATAAAATGTGTGCCCCTGTCATCATGAGACTTAAACCATTTCCTAACCCACTGTACAGAGAACTTGAAATCAGTGGGTCTTAAAGTCAGGTGAAGCAGGAGCCACATTTGCAACCACCACTAACCACAAGAAACACAAGACTGCTGTATACCCTGTGGACCATCTGACCACACACACACACCTGCAATAATATTAAATATATAACTATAAATATAACCAAATACTCTAAAAATGTAAATAAATACATAACAATGTGGAAATTGCATTTAGCTAACTTATTTATGGCATGCATCTAATTGCCTGGCTGTCAGTTTGATGTCCAGCTTTCCCTCTGAGACACAAGCTCAGTGAATTTGGGGTCTATGCTTGAGATGGCAAATGGAAAGGACTCATGTGTATGTTTAAGAGTAAGACAATTTCACCCGTTGCTTTTACTCTTTGAAAGTGCTTCATGGCTATAAATTGAGGGGAACTTGAAATAAACCTCCTGGCTAATTGTGAGATTTCTGAAAGATGACTTACTAATTTCCGGAAGTTCACATGGGTATTTTGATGGAACTTGCATGCCATTTCATGAGAGCTTCAGTTCCACAACCTCTTGAGTTGAGAGCAGGTTTCTTCCATTTCAGCTACCTAAGTGGAATTATTCACCAGAAGCCAAAGTCATAATTCTTAAAAATCATTGAATTTGGCATCGTAATTCTCATTCAGCTCATCTAGCAAATCAAAAACTGCTTTTGATTTGAGGAACAGCATCTGCACTGTCAGGTTTTGCCTTATCGCTGTCTGCAAGTTTGAGAAAAGACAGTGGTCACGTTTTGCTACCACTGCTGTGTAGTGACTGCAGAATGTGTTGACAGCCATGTAATTTGTATGCAGTCTTATTCTTGCCTTGCATCTTCACATTTAACAAAAATCGTTTGGTTTCTCCATGGCCAGCAATGAAAAGTTTAAGTGGTTCAAAAACATCTGCAAAAAGTATTAACCTGCCCCCTCATGAAAGTCATCTTATCTCAGAATGCAAAACCAAATCCCTGTTGTGCAGAGATGGGTAATAATTTTTGATGGGGGGCCACGCCAAGATTTTGGAAAGTGGTTGAGGGCCACACTCTTCCATGATATTAATGAAGGAGATGCGGGGTCTGGGATGGAGGCTGGTGCAGAAGGGAGCTTGGGGTAAAGGATTGGGGTGAAGGAGGGAGATTGGAGTCTGGGAGGGAGTTTGGGTGAAGGAGGCAGTTGTGAGCCAGGGCAGAGGACTGGAGTGCAGGGGTTTGGGATGTGTCCTAGGGGTAGGAGGGGATTGTGATCTGGGGCAGGAGATTGGGGTTCCTGATCTGGGAAGGAGTATGGGTGTAAGAGGGGGACAGAGGGTTTGGGTATGGGGACTGGGGTGCCAGAAGCAGGGTGTGGACAGGAGACTTACTAGCCAGTAGCCAAACTAGCCTGCCTGCCTGCAGAGCTAAAGGTTGCAGAGCTTAAAATGTTTCCCAGCCTGCCTGCTTGTCTGGCCGTGTGCTTCAGTGAATAACTGAGCTGAGGAGAGGAGGTGTGGTTCTTTTTGGCTGCCTGTTATTCAAACAAGCAGCTCCTATTGGCTAGTTTCTGGCCAGAAACCCACCAATGGGATTGTGCTGGAGGTGGGGTGGCTCCTGAAACTTCCCCCTTCCCCTTCAGTTTTAAAACAAAAATGGAGCCCTGCAGCCATGTTTCTGCACGGTGCGTGGAGCTGCGGGCCAAGCAGGGGAGCCTGCCTGGGGCTCCCTGCTGCCTCTGCAGGCTGGATCTGTTGGCTTGGCCGGCCAGATATGGCCCACGGGCTGTATTTTGCCCAGGCCTGCCATAGCAGGTTTCAAACTACTCACACATAAGTCAGAATTGCTGGTGGTCCTATCCCAGGCCCTGACATAATTGATCTACATCTGTCATTATGCCATTTTAAGAATGAAATGGTGCAAATAATGGTGCTTGCTGGTGCACAACGCAATAACACAAAGTCATTCTCATCTGTTTTCAGTGCTCATTTCACAAAGCTACAGCCCTCATTTCCTCAAGCATAGCAGGAGAGCTGTCAGTTGTTATTGCTGTAATTTTTTTTCCGGTTGTATGTTGCACTTTTCCCATTTATCCAATAAGGTGATTTTAATTTCCTCTCCAGTTGTTCCATTTTGCAAGGGAACCATGTCTACTCATTCTTCCATCACATCAAGATCTGCAGTTGTTGCTCTGACAAATAGCAACTGTGGTAACTGCAATAGTAACTGTGGGATGTCAATGATATCCAGGCTTTCATCCATAGCAAGGCTAAGAAACTCTGAAGACAACCTTTCCTTAAGGATGTTTTCAATGTGTTCTGAGATCTCTAATTCCTGTCTTCACACCAACACCATTGAATCAGGTAGCTGAAGTTTTTTCACCTCTTTCTCCAGCTTTTTTCTGTGAGGAAATTAGTCACATCCCTAGCGGCAGCCCAGCTTCCCCGACCCTCCAGCTGGCTAGGAAGGATTAGACTGGGGGTAGGCTGAGTTTGGCTCCAGGAGTTGGCCTCAGGCAGAGGGGGCAGGGCTCGGGCTTGCCTTTCCCAGCTAGGCCTTCACCCACCACCATGATTAAAACTTTATAATATAAAATATTAAATACAGTAATATGTGTGTGTGTGTGTGTGTGTAAATAAAACACTAAAATGTACTTTACAAAATACTACAAAAGGCTAAGCAAAATGTTGAAGTTGAAATAAAACAATCTGATCTTCTTGAAACAAAACATTTTGACATCCAAATCAAACAGGTGAAACAATTTGTTTTGGCATTTCTTCTCTTGACAATTTGGTTGCGACTGACACGTTCCTGCGAACGGCTTGAATTTTGCTTAAACTGCATTTTTCAATGATACACTGTCATTTAAAATGTTATGACCAGCTCTAATCACTACATGAGGGTCGACACGGAATGGGATGGGACCCTGACAGGAACTGAAGAAGCAAGGTGCTGCTGTCTCTGAAGGAGGCACATCTGCTGCTCCACCTTATACTGTATGGGCATGTACAGGGTATCCCCCTCTGTAGTTGGTAGCTCTGTTGGGGTAGTAGAAGGGTAATTTAGGGCCATGGCCTCTTTCCTTCTTCTCCACCTACAGAGATCTCCATTGGGAGGAAGAGCTCAGGAGCTTGGCAAATTAAAGCTGTTAGTGTTCACGTTGGGGATTCTGGTTTCTATCAAACTGGCATTTCTTAATGAAATGAGTTTGGTGGCTAATGGCTCTGGCTGGTGGGACTGCAACTGCAAATGGGGTTCTGTAAACATAGATTAAAATTCCAGTGAGACACTTGTGCTTTACTCAGTGCTGTGTCCTTAGGTCAGCTTTCGAAGGGAAGTGCGAGGAAAAGACTGTGGATTATTTTAATTAATAAGCATTTATTTCACACTGTAAATTTACATACTACTTTGCAAACTTAGATAAGGTATGTTCCCTGCCCTACCGAGCTTGTATCTCCAAGCAGTTCCTTAAGGGGAAATTCATTCTGCAAACTGAATTAATTATTGAAGGAAAAACAGTACTGAAGCTGGAATCCTCTTATACTACCCATATAAGGGTCAGTCGAGTTCTCAAAAGACGCGAGTTTGGAGGAATATGCTGACTTACTTTATTTAGCGCCTAGTGGAAGTGCTGCTCTTTAGTTTTTATATGAGTTTCATTTTGCCGCAGAAGCAATATATGCAAAAGTCATCAGTTCCCTTTACTGGCACCTGCTCACTGTGACCAATGGGTAGTGCTGTTAATGTCCTTTTGTTACACAAAGACACCCCTTCCCCCCTCCCGTTTTCTGCATTCCCTCCATCACCAGTCACACTTTATCTGGGTCTCTCTTTCCCTCTTGGAGGCTTTCTCCTAGGGAATAACATCTATGTCTGGCTCTCTTCTCGCTCTGACTTGAAAGTGAAAGGACTTTGTGGGAAGGGTCTAGACTGCAACATTCTCCAGAAGCTCATCTGTTCCTCTCCCTGCCCTGTGGATGCTGCCTACAGAGGAGAATAGTTAAACCCTATCTTTTTAACAGGTTTGTTGTAGACCTCAAAATGGCAACACGGTCTTGAAGTCTCAAATTTCCACCTGGGAGGATGTGGGAACTCAGTGCAATTCCTTGGATCTCCCCCTGTGGGACAACTAAGCAGTAGGACTATGAATCATATTGTTAACCACAGATGCACCTGAGCTGGTTGCAAAGCTACCTCTCTCTTTGAACTCTGGAAATTCAGATTAATTTTGATTTTTCAACCTAAATTGAATATCTTGGGACCATTTCTGTAGTGGGCTGTATTGGAACCCTCTATCCAAATATCCCTGAACTTTGAACACATTCTGATTTGGATCCTTATGTCGTAGCTTGAGCCCACGTTTAATGTTAACTGAGGTGTTTTATTCACAGGCTGTTAATGTTTTTTTGAAACACTCCGCACTGTTATTAGGTGCTGATTTTGCTGAGGAGGGGTTAAACTGAGTGAAATTGGTTCACTGAGGCACGTGTTTTCTGACCTCATCTGAAAATAAGGGAGCTGGTAGAAAAAAATCTACCTTACCCTGGAACCTAAAGTGATGCTGAAGTTTTCTATTGTATCATTCTGTACTCGGATGGCTTGTTCCATGGATTGAAGAGCCTGGAGCTAAGCCAGTGCTGATTACAAAATAAGCTGAGAGGAATTAGGCAACGTAACCACGAAAGGTTGCAGGAAGGTGTAGGGAAAAGGTGGAGGAGGGAAATACCCAAGACTGCCAGAGGTAATCAACCTGGCAATAAGTGGTGGGATGCTCAGGAAACAGAAGTCTGAGAAGTTTGAAGAAGCAACAGCAGCTACAGAGAACATGACTGGCTCCTACAGTGGCCATGAACTGTGACTTAGTTCTGGGAAAGAGGACTGATAACTCCTCCTGTGGCCCTGATTAACCAAGTGCTGACTCTGGCCAAGGCCATAGGTGTTAGCTAAGGACTAAGTCATCACTGGAAATCAAACGTGCTCACCTCTATATTAGAAGACTAATCCCTTTTTGGAAAAAAACTAAGACTGGATTTAGTGTTCAGACTCTATGGAATGCTTGTAAATTGCTGGACACCTGAATTTCACTTGTAACATCTGCATTCTATGCTACAAGGAAATATTGGTTGCTTTTTAATTTCGAAAATGTTTGCTCTGAACTTCTGAACCCAGACATGGGACTCACCCTCCCCTTCTCCCGCCCTGCTGCCCTAGTCCATTCAACAGGCCTGTCAAGATTAAATGGACCATGAAGGAACACCACACTACTATGGATTGGTAAATGATTCTCTCACACCTTGGAAATGCAACATGCAAGGGAGCTTAGGTCAAGGCTACACTATAGATTTATATCAATTTAACTACGTCACTCAGAAGTGGGATAAATCCACTGGCCCTGAGTGATGAAGTTACACTGATGTAGCCCCCATGTAGACAGCGCTGGGTCGACAGGAGAGCTTCCTGAAGAGGTAGATAAGTGATGCTGTTGGGAGAAGCTCGCTCATCAGTGTAGGAGCATCTTCAGTGAAGGGCTGCGCTGATGCAGCATTGTAAGTGCCCTAAATGTAAAAGGTAAAAAAGGGTGACATCAACATTTTCCCCTTCTTTGCTGTTTAAACTCTCACAGAGCCAGTGACACTAACCTAAGACAGAGATCCCCAGAGGTTACCTCGGGCCTACTCTGAAAGGCATTTTTACACAGTGGTTCCCAACCGTTTTTATACTGTGGACCAGCAAACTCTCTCTCAGATAGGAAATGCAGCATGCAAGTTCACAAACTTCTGGAGGACTGGTAACATTTTATTTGCATATTTTCATATTCATTATGCAAATCATGAACATGCAAATATGCAAATAAAATGTTACTGGGCCACTAAAAGCCCCAGTCCCCAGAGCCACCGCAAACAGCTGGCTTCAACTCTAGCAGTTGCCACCGAGTCCCTGCCCTGAGTCCTCTAGTGCCACCCTAATCCCGAGAGCCCCCACCCCTCCACTTCCCCCCAGCCTCCTGCCCTCAGAGCCCTCTAGTACCAGTCCCTCATCCCAAATTCCTCAGTACCAGCCCCCTGCTCCTTAGAGCCCCCCACTACCAGACCCCCAGTGCCACCTCCTGTTTCCAGAGCCCCACTGCACCCAACCCCAGACACTGCCCCAGTGCCAGCCCCAGTCCCCAAAATTAGCCCCACCCCAGGTCCCCAGTATTAGCTTTGCCACCAGAGCTGCCCAATGCCAGCCCCCCACCTCTTAGAGCCCCCACCCCAGATCTCCCAGCACTAGCCCCATCCCCGGAGCCCCCAGTGCTTACTCGGCCCCCTCACCTAGCTCTGTGCTGCCTCCTAGCCACAAGCTGAGTGCTGCTGCCTGGGTTGTGTCTGCTCTAATGCTGCCATGCCAGGCTCTGCACAGTCCTCTTGCCAGGCAGCAAATTGCTCTTCCATAGTTGGGACCCTGCCCCTGCCCAGCGCTGGTTTGCTGAGAGGTGAGGCAGTACATGCCTCTGTCAACAGCTGTGGTGGGAGAGGTGGGACTGGCTGTGTATCCCGGCCCCCAGAGCTACTGTGGCCTGGCAGCCTGCAGTTCACAGCCCGGCACTGGTCCGTGGACCAGCAGTTAGGAACCGCTGTTTTTACAGATTACTATACCTGTCTTCTTTGGGAACCATACCTGGTAACCCATTTGTATGTATACACTTGCTTGCTTTAACCTGTACGTAACTGTCTCTTGTTTCTTTTTCACAGTGAAGAAACTTTTAGTTTATTATAGGATTGACTACAAGCATTGTCTTTGATGTGGGATCTGTGATACTGTCATGACCATGAGGGTTAGCCAGCAGCCTGGGGACTAAGAGGTTAACTATGTCCCTTACCTAACCAGGTAACAGGCAGCCAATAGAAATGTAGGTAGGAATTTCAAACTGGGACAAAGGAATTTTGGGGTTTTCCTCCTTTGTCTCTGAGCAGTTTCTCTCCAACTATTGAGGGGGACAGAAAAAATGTCTCGCTCCAAGAAAAGACTCTTCACTATCTGTAAGTAGGGTAAAGTTTAGATAAATCTGTTAGGTTTTATTGTTTTATGGTTTGGGAATGGGAATCTGATGTCTGTGCATTTAAAAATGGGTTTCCTCTCCTTTGTAACTAAGCTCTTGGCCCATGGGGGGGGGTCCCCCCACGAGTATATTAATTGGTGACTTTTCCATCTAGTCATTATGCTTGTAACAGGAGTATTGCGGTGATAATAAAAGTTCTTTTTCTTTTTTATTAACCTGGTATTGGTTAAGTTTTTTGTGTCCTGGTTTTTACTTTAGGGCTGAGATTTCCCAAGTGATCTCGTTCCTGGTTTCTTATCATTACTTGGGTGGTGGCAGCAGATTTTTATCCCAAAATCTAGGTTTTTAAGATTTTGGGGGGAAGTTTTATACCTAAGCCTGGAAAGATAAGGCTTTAGGGTACTTTTGTGGGCCCCCACTTCTGCATTTATTGTGCCAGAGTGGGGAAAAAGCCTCGACAGATACAAATAGATTTGGGGATGTGGCTGCTCCCTTCAGACTAGAAAAAAACTAAATATTTTGGGACCTTTCGTATAGATGACCGATTATTATGAAGTCTAGCTTGTCTTGCCTGGGCGGCAAGACAGACTGAAGAATCTAAGGGGATGGTCAGTGACTCCATGGTAAGACCATTCTAGTAATCCAGGAAATCACATTTGTTATTTAGCTAGTGAAATCTACTTATCGAACAAGCCATCAGTTTGGGCTGTCTGCCTTGGTTTTGACAGTCTGCACTGAGGTGGGTGCTTTGGATCAGGAGACATTCCCAACTAAGAAGACAGAAATATTGCACCAGTGGTGGAGCCTGAAGGGCCTGTATATACCAGAGGACTGAATAAATTGGATCTAAGGTGGGGACTGTTTTAATTTTCCAGTGAATTGCGTGGCATTTAAGGGACCACATGAAGTGAAGGATCTAGCAGGGTTGGGACACTATAGAGGTACCCTGGCCATAAGGGGGCTACATTTTGTGATAATTGCTTAGGAGGCAGTAAGCAGCCACAGTCCAAATGATTTGATCTTAATCCATTTAACCGGGCTACAGCTACTTCCAGATCTTCTGCCATGGTTATGTTGCCTAATTCCCCTCAGCTTATTTTGTAAGCAAGATAAAAAGAGATTTCTAAGTACATATTGACTATATATCTTCACTGACTGACATCACCCTTTCATTGTCTTCCTCTGTATTTGGGCAGCATTTGCCACACATTGGGATGCCAACACAACATAATAAC
Organism: Rafetus swinhoei; assembly: GCA_019425775.1. Lineage (NCBI taxonomy): Eukaryota > Metazoa > Chordata > Testudines > Trionychidae > Rafetus > Rafetus swinhoei. The sequence goes on from CM033424.1 coordinate 152,927,355, forward strand.
ACGCACTACATCTTTCCTCTGTTTTTTGCCAAAGGGAAAAAGAGGTAGAAGACTCCATTGTTTTGATCATCCATTTTGAACCAAAGCTGGTGTGTAACTAACTACAGCTACAAAATGTTCACCATTTCTCACAGCTGTGATGCTTGACTCAGTCATGGATACACGCACACTTTAATTTACAAAAGCACATCAGGGTATTTTCAAGAGGTACTAATATAATGAGCACAGAACTAGACGGCCGATCCCTATAAGAGGGAGTGGGGCCTAGTGCATCTGGATGGAATATCTGCTACCCAGCTAGGCTTCAGGGAAGGCACATGGGCCTTGTAAAGGGGGAAACAGCTGCAGGCAGGTTGGCAGATGCTTTCTGACATTGCAGGGCCTTGAGTTAGCAATGGGGAAAATCCAATTCCAGGCAAGAGGTGTGGGAAGAGCAGGAAGACAGACCCTCAGGGAGAAGAAGCTGAGCCCAGCTGACCGTGGGAGGGAGACTGTGTATGTGAGAGTGCTATTTTGAAAGACTGTGCTGCACTTAACCAGCTGGACTGCAGAACTGGAATGTTTGAATATCTGGCATGTGTGGACTTCTTAAGGGGCTCCGAGTAAAGGGAAAGTGCTGCAGGCCTTAGCAGAGCCGTGCTGGCCAAAAGCGGAGAGTACAGTACAGGTGTAATGCTGACGGATCCCAGCTGGCTAGTAGCCAGGCTATAGAGCAGATTCCTTATTTTCTCTGCAAGTGGCCTCAGTGCCACCAGATGAGACATTACCCATCAGAAGGTGTGTGGGTTACACAGGCATGACTTCTGACAGACATCCAAGCCTTCTGGAGTAGATCCCTGTCTCCCCTCACTGTGGTGTGGTTTGTATTACTGGAGTACCATGAACCAAGGGACTGTTGGGCCAGGTGCTGTACAAACACATATTGGAACAAAAAGGGAGTCCCTGCCTGCCCGAATACAGTCAGAAGGATCATCCTTGAATATTCAATATAGTCAGAAGGATTCATCCTTGAATTAGACCATTTTGGATCTGCAACTTGATTCATTCCACAGTGTCTTTTAATTTGGGAGCATGGGGACATGTGAATCATTGCCTATGCAACCAACACAAGACCATTTATTTTAACAGATAGCCAGGACCAGGTTTTCTGTCCACTCGGTGCTGCTTTTTTACTCCACGCATCAGTAAAGAAATGACCATTTCTGCTGCAGCCAAAAGCTAGTGTCTAAAGGAGGGCAGCCTGATTCAAATGGCTTGGCATTTTTCTTCTCTCAACTTTGCCACATAGGATTCGGTTTCTAAATAATATGATGGATATACTGAGTTCTGTATATTTTATTAGGTGAAAAGTACCCACTGAGGCATAGTATCATTTCCAAGGGTGACCTTGTGACAGTAGCAGTGCACATAAAAATGATAAAAGTCTGGGTAAAATCCCTGGCTGAACAGTCTGGAGGGTTGGCTAGACAACTATTGATAGATGGGTCAGATTAACAGATGAGTGCAGAGTCAAAAATAAGCATCAGATCTGGGGAAGCTATGGGTCTAGATGAACATAAAGTAAATGAAACGAAAAGCAGAATGCAGAAAAGAAATTGGAAGCCTTAAAGAATAGGTATCCTGCATGAGGAAATATGGCCATTCCAAAGTGTTGGCTGGTTGCTTTGGGCTGGAGAGGGAGAAGGAAACATTGCCTCCACTAAATAAACTACTCAGGGTTTGTTTTTTTTCCCATGCCCAATGAATTACCTTTCCTCACTTTCCTTTGCTGTTTCTGTGCTGTGGATTTTCAAGCAGTGCAGATAAATACCACATTGATTTTTCCCTCTCACCTCTTAGGATTATGTGGAGTGTTTTTTGTTTTTGTTTTTTGGTATAAAGAAAACAAAGTTTTACCTTAACCACCAGCTGGATTTAATTCCCCATCCTACTAAACAGATGCAGGCCCCAGTCAGAGCACTGAATCCATGTATCTCTAGTGATGAGTCAGCTGCAAATTGTGTCTGAATGTTGCAACTTAGGCCCATCTCCCATACTAAATCGGGGAATAAAATGTTGGTCTTAGCCCTTAAGGACCCATGTCTATTCCAGCTCTAGTGTAAAGATGGAGACTATCAGATGGTGGATCTGTATTCTGTATTGCTTAGTTTTCCTGCCCTCCTATGATGTGCACAAGACCATATATTAAGGTGGATGAGTGAGGAAAAGGGCATGAGACAGTCAAAAGAAGAGAAAATAGATTAACATATCTGCTGAGAGACATGAGATGAATTGGGATAGAAATGCCTGCTACAAAAACTGCCCTTAGTAAGTCACTTGCTAATAAATGGATTGGCTAATCAGGACCAATCATTTCCATGAGAGGGAGGTGTGGTCAAAATATGAGATTAGAAGCCAGAAGCTCCTGTGATTTAGTCCTAGTTCCCATTCTGCCTTTGTGTGGTCTTGACAAATTACTTAGGGTCTAACTAGGAGCTACAGTGCCTCACACCTCTGAAAATCAGGACTTTAAGATCTCTATCTCAGTTCCTTCTCAGTAAAGTGGTCTGCAAAGAGAACTGTAAGGATTCCATAAATGGAAATGTGGGAAGCACACTGAAGATTAAGGATGTGATAAACAGCGCTCCTTGTTAGAATTTAAACAGTCACCAGTTACCACATGGTCTCCCCTGTATTTAGAATAGGCAATAAGTTGATAGCTGCACAATCTCAATTGCTGAATGTTGACTGGTTAATAACCAAGGTAGGCACTCAAGCACTGAGCACTCTGAAGAGCACAATGCTGTCTGGGTGCAAAGTGTTACTTCAGAAAGCTTTCAGGGCATTTTAATTTGTCGTACCTCCCTAGAGCTTCACCTCATGCTGCTCATCACATTTTCGTTCATCTCAGCTTGCATTGTGCCCTTGTATCTCCATGAGAGTCTCTTGTAATGCGATTCCCTCCCGTGAGGTTTTACCTCCTACAATTTACATGGCTTCATACTGTGCACTCTTTACAATGATTTCATTAGCATAAAAACATAGCGTATATTCTCATTTAAAAATGTGTTCCATGAACAATGCAAGCTGAAAATTGGTATGTACTATAAAAAAGTGTTACGGGCGTGTTCTATTTTGCATTTTCCTCATGATGGGTAGTAGTATTCCTGTGAAGACTTTGCTAATGTATTTCAGGTGTTGTGCAGTTCTTTGGGCTGCAAGATATTACCTAAATTTGGTGGTGGTGATTATAGAAACAATCACAGTAAGTGTGAAAGGGACCTCATGCAAAGTTTGACCCTAGAGATCTCTGGACTTCAGAAGAACCACAACGATGACAAGTGTGTCCCCTTGATTGTCATTCTGTTTGTGAACTGTCCAACTGTATATGTCAACATTTACTTTCTCAGATATAATTGGTGAGTGTAATTCATCTCCATGTATGTAGCCAATAGGGTTAAGGACAATAAGAAATGTTAAAAATAGAACAAACAAATAACTCCCTGCAAAAGGCTTAGATCCACAGATAGACAGGTATGATAAAATTGTTGTTAATGCAGGCTTGTTTAATAAGTATTTCTGTTCTGTGTTTGGAAATACATTGAATGATGATTTTATAGCTTACAGTGACAGTGAATAGATTGCAAGTGTAAACAGGGAAGATGTTAAATAGTTAAATGTGTCTGTGCAGGCACAAGCTTTTGTATTTTTTGTTTTGGATTCATAACAAACTTTTGTGACACTTGATCATGTAATAGGTGTCCTAGACTCTAGGTGATACAGAGAAATGAAATCAGATCTACAGATGTTAAGGCAGGAAGGGACCATTATGGTCTAATTTGATGTCCTGTATAATATTGCTTAAAGAATTTTAAACAATCGTTCCTGCACCCAGCCCGGACCTAGAGCATATTGTTTAGGAAAACATCCAAATTTGATTTTAAAACTAAATGGTAGAGAATCCACCACATCTGTAGGTAAGTTATTCCATTAGTTAGTTATCCTTGCTATTAAAAATGTTCAGCTTATCTCTTGCCTAAATGTATATATCTAAAGGCTTCTGACTTTATTTTGCCTTTGTTTGCTAGATTAAAGAGCTCTGTTTTATCAAAAATCTTCACCCCTTGTAATCAAGCTAGATTAACTTTTTAAGGAAGGTTTTCTGGAATTTGAATTAGTCTTACAGTTCTCTTCTGAACCCTTTGTCAACATCCACTGTGAAATATAGACATCAGCACTAGACATAATTCTGATAATGGTTTCACCAGTGCTGTCCACAAAGATAAAACCACCTTGACTTGTGGGGTCTAGGGTGGTTCTTGCTGAAAATGCCAAGGTCAGGGCACATTGTAAAAGAAGGGCAGATTCACTCAAAAGTTTACAGTGATGTTAGATTCACCAACCAGTCACAAACTGTGCTCCTGATCCCCACGTGGTTATCAAGAAGCTGAAAAAAGTAATCACATAGACCTCATTATTGAATCCTAGTTCTCTGTCTGTCAATATGTAGGTCCAATAAAATGAGAAGTCATTTAAAAACTGTTGACTGTACAAAATGTTCTTGTGATTTCCAAATGCCGAGACACCTTATCAGATCAATATTACTGTGGCTCTCACCCAAAATACCATGCTGCCAGCCAAACCTATAATATATAAAACTAAAGGTTTACATAAAAGAAAAAAACAAACAAACAAGAAGAGAATTGTTAAATGGTCTAAAAAGTCAGATACATACATGAGACTTCAGAGTCCATATATGAGGTTTTTAGCAGCATTAGTGAGTTTGCTGTCTTGCAGAGTCCCTCTGGACCACATCCAAAACTTGGATGGATATGTCAGATCTTTGTTCAAAGATTCAGATTGCAGAGAAGTTGCTCCATCACACACATTTCTAACTCACAATACAAAGATAATATATGCATACACATGTAATTATTGTATTTAGCGAATTGTAACTTTTCTGTTGATACTTTACATGGCATATCTGGTAAGATTCATGGCAATTTTAGAATATTTTTATCAATAACATCATAAAGTGTCTCACATAGTTCAGACAATGTCACATTACCTCCATGCTTCTACTCCGTATTCTCCTTAATATACATCCAAGGATAATATTCAAACTCTTTGCTACAGCATTGAACTGGGTCTTTGTCACAGTCAATTGTTTCCAAGATGCAATCCCTCTTCCTGTAAAAGTGACCTACATTATTTGCTCCGAGATGCGTAACCTTGCATGTGATGGCTATATTAAAAAGCATGTTGTCCAGAGGAGTCAAGTCCAATCTTACCAAGTGTTCCAGATCTCTATGAAAACCAGACCTGTCCTCGGTATTATATATTACTCCCCCTATGTCTCGTCTGCAAACTTTATTAGAATGATTAATATTTTCTTTCAGATAATTGAAGATAGTGAATAGCATTGTGTCAAGAACAGACTTTTTGGTTTCCCCCAGTAGACACATCCCTTTTTGCATGCTGGTTCTCAATATACAGTTTCTTTATGGACTTATCAGTTAGTCATTTTTAAACCCATTTAATATGTTCTACATTGATTTTAATGGTTCTAACCTTTTAATTTGAATGTGGTGCAATACTAAGTCAAATACCTGCCAGAAGTTTATTATGTCTACACATTTACCTCTACCAACTAGATGTGTTTGTTTGTATGACAAGATCTAGTTTCCCCTAAAACAATGCTGATTTCTCTGAAATATCTGTCAGTCTCAAAAGTGTGGCTGTAACTCAGATGCTTTCATTTCTCTATTCGAAACCAAACCAAATGAAACCTCCACACAGCACTAGTAACTGCTTTTCAATTCTCTTGTGCCTTTTGTCCTGTCGAGCTGTAATCTCCTAATATAACTTTTTGGGCCAAATATATCCCTAGTTTAACATACTTGGCTTCAAGGGTGTACTGCTAGGGATGAATTTTTGTCTCCTCATTAATTCCAAGTGGATGCAGATGTGAGTGTGTGTATTTTAGTTGCCTTCAAACTTGTGTTTATATTCCTGTGATGGGGTGTGTAGTCCATCAAACCCTGATTTGGTCAATGAGGGTCAGAGCAGCCAATTAAATCACCTGAAAGAAGGAAGGCCAAGGTTAACTGAGTGATGTCCAGGTGGGGAGGAGCTGGGACAGCACTATAAAGCCAAGAATTTGAGAGCAGAAAGGGGCTTCAGGTGAAAAAAAGTCTAGGCTGAGGGACAAGGAAGAAGTCTAGGGAAAGAATTAGCCCTGGGATTCAGTTCTGGAGTAAGGAGTCTAGGGAGAGGCGAGGAGGGGCCAAAGTAACCATGGTGTTGACTGATATACCTGGCCAAAAGGGAACCAACCTAGAGGAATCTCTCACTACCCGCTTCTATCATTGGGGTTTGTCTCAGCCCCTTAGGAGAAATAAAACCAACTAGAATGTGGGTGCAAACAAACAGGGTATTTATTTAACAGTTCAGAACAAGGTAACTGAAAGGTAAACGAAAGGATTAAGAACCTAGGTATAACAAGGACCCCACAATTAAAGGTAAGTAACAAGCAGTAGTACGCTGACTGCAACACAGGTGACTTCCCTTCCCCAGGACAGGACCCAGGTAAGGGAATGGAGGATTAGGGAATCTCTACCATGTCCTGCAGCTTGAGGACCCTCATGGTGGAGAGACAAGCTCTAGATCCAATCTCCAGATGGTATCACAGGTAAGGCATGATCAGGCAATGTTAGCTCTGTTTTGCATTGGTCGGCCCAATCTCCCCCCCTGCATCATTGTGGGTGTGTGTATGTCTTCAGCTAGGAGGAATGGCAGCTGGTAACACACCTCTTCTGTGCAGGTAAACTCACCTTTCCACCACCAGACCTATGCTTGTGGTGCTGGCGTGCACTTTTAAGCAGCTTCAAACTTTGCCACTCAGAAAGGCAGTCCTTTACAACTGGTGAGGCAACTCTTAAATAACCTGTGGTGGCTGGGCAGAATCTAGGTCACGTGTCTGTCTGGTTTCCCATCAAAAGAGTGGGAAAGTGCCTGCAGGGGAGGAAGGAGAAGAGCAGCCAAGTTGGAGTCCAGCTGGTTGTTTGGACATTCCAAGATGGCGTACCCATGCTGCTGAGCACCAGAATTCCCTTCCCCCTCCCACAATGGGGAATTGAATAGGCAGGCTTCTGTGGTAAGCACAGAAATAGGTCAGAGAAGACACAGAGGCTGGATAGGAAGGAGCTAAGGGAAACAGCAACAGGGGTAGGGACTGAGGACTTGGACTGCTGTCTGTAAGCTTCCTGAGCGGGTACCTGGCATAGTGGGCAGGCCCAGATCCCTTTGCCTGCCATTGGTACGATGGCACAGCGCCCCAAACTAGGGCTGACCACCATCCGAGAAAAGCATTTCCAAACAGGCCCTATTGGATTTTGTCATCCCAGAAGGGGTCTTTAAATGGTGGCCTGGCCAGAAGGCCACGTTCCCAAGAGGAAGATTATAACATAGTGAGCAATGAGATGCCAGGGGGCAGGCAAAGCAGCAAGAACTATTTTCCCAGGCCCAGACAACCATGAGGGATGCTAGCAGTGACTGGCAACACCATAACCAGGTAACTATTTTATGGTTTCTTTCTTATTCTTCCTAGCCTTGACCTTTTTCTGAGTCAAAGATCGAATGTCATTAACTGCCCCACACTGACAAAAAGTCAGAACCTCCTATCTAGCCAAAAGCGGGACTTTTAGTCCCCTGCTGAGGCAGAACCTTTGAAAAAAGATGAAGCTGTTGTCTGCTTGTAGGAAACATAAAGGGAACAAAGGAATTTAGATTGAAAATGTAATACTCTGCTGGCCATCTCTGGGGCTATCTTCTGAACTTTGTGATTGCGTGAATCAGATTTTACTTTACAGGTGTCACTTCAATCTATTTGATAAATCTGACCTGAACACACATTAATCTGGGGATGAGCTTAAAAGTTGAGAGCCACATCTAGACCTGAACTTTCACCAAAAGCTAGGGATTATTGGTCACTCCCCCACCTCAAAAAAGGCCCACAGAACTAAAAAGGGTTCAGGAAAAGGCAATGAACATGATCCAGGGAAAAGGGCCTGGGAAAATTTATATATGAAGAGAGATTAACAAGACTGGGATTGGCTGCAGTAGAAAGGAGATGAGTAAGTGGACACATGATAAAAACATAAAATAAAGAACAGTATAGGAAGGTAAATCACATATTTCTGTTTCCCCCATCTCATAATACAAAAGCAAGGAGATTGTCAGTGAAACTAGAAGGTGGAAAATTCAGTACCCACAAAAGGAAAATAATTTTTTCAGTAATAGATAAACAAACCACAGAATTAATTGCCACAGGAAGTTGCTGAGGTAAACAATTCAGCAAGATTTTAAAAAGGGATTAGGGATTTGTCTGGATATCAAGAATTTCTAGAGATGTCAATGGTATGAAAAAATGTGTGGAAGGGATGTTAAGCCTCATGCTTCTTGCCTGTCCTAGCCAATAAAGATCAAGATGAGATCTAATATGGAGGACCGATTTCCCCACATCTGCCTGTTGCAGGGTTCTTTTCCCTTCTTCTGAGTCACTGAGGTTGGCCACTGTCAGAGACATGACACTGAATTAGATGGACCTGGGAGCTGATCTGGTATGGAAATTCCTGTGTTTGGATCTGGAGTTTTAATTGGGGTTGCTTTCTAATTCTCCTCATGCAGTGACAGCTCTTAAGCGTAAGTCATTGTTCCTTCTTTGACTTGAATGAGTTGATTTACACCAGCTGAGAACTTAGCCTGTGTTTTATAATTTGCTCTTTTGCCTTGACAAGAATGTCTGAATCTATAGATTAGGTGTGGATTGTCAGAACTCATGTGAAATGAATGAAAAATTCCTCTCTCACTAACAGCATTCACACGGAATTTGCACTACAGGAATCATTAGTACTTCCAAGAGTCTAAAAAAAGATTTTTTTATCTTCAGTTCAATAACGATTTGCAGTCAAATCTGATTTTGCACATCAGTCAACAAGATAATTGTCAAGGCCTAAATGTCATGTGCTTCCATTTTCAACTTGTGGAACCCAACACTGTAAATGTTCATGCCTCAATGAACTTTTTCTGCATATGAGGTCTCCCTTCTCTGGGAACTGTTTGTTTGATTTCCTCGTTTGCTCAAATATCGGCATAGATGGTAAAGTTACACTTACATCTTTTAAAATAGCCAATCTCTTATGAGCTTGCTTTCCAGTTTTTAAATACTGTATTTATACACAAACATACATCTTCATTTTGGTCTCAGATCTGTACCATGTTGCTTCTTTATTTCTAACAGCATCATCTTAGCTCCCTAGATACCACCTGACACTTCTCAAGAAGTCTAGGTTTTAGGAAAAAAACCAAAAACACACACACACACAGTTCCAAAAACTACCACTAGATGGCCACCCAATAGCATATCATTTCACTGTTGTTCTTTTCCACCTCTTCGAACCGATTTCTCACAGCTCTCTAGTTGGTAATAGTCTCAGTTTGAGTTGCATTTTAGCCACCAAATGTGATTTCTGTACCTTCAATTTTCTTCTCAGCATGCTACAGTGTAATTCCAAACCATTCAAGTGTATCATACAAAGAGCCTAAATGAACAAGTCTAAATCTAACTTCTGAAGCCTCTGGTGCTGGCCACTGTTAGAAACAGGACACAGGACTACATGACCCCTTGGTTTGATCCAGTATAACACTTCCTATCTTCTGGGAGTATTTGCAGGAAGTGTGTTGAATAAATTGGGCACAGCCTGGTCAGTCAGTTTCCCCACATCTGGTCACATAGCTTCAAAAGCTGATAGACTGTTGACAAATTACAGCTTATGATTCAAAGTCTTTTGCAAGCTATTGTTTGTTTATTGAAGGAATCAAGGGCCTCTTAAAAATCCCACCACTGAAAAAGCAATCTTCAAGAAAAATAGCAATTTGAGGAGGCAAGTACCTAAGAAACACTTGCCTTTTTAGCGTGGTTTTATCTACCTCAAGTTCAGATCAAGGGAAAGACTAAAGCACATTTAAAACTCTCCATCAGGATGTAAACATTTTAAAATGATTTTGGGGCACTCAAGAAGTTGTGACCCACTGCTATGTCTACATGTCCAGTGCTGCATCAGCACAGCTGCATGTGTGATAAAGATACAGGCCAATAGGACAGGGCTCTCCCATTAGCCTGACTCTCCACCCCCACCAGGTTCAGAAAAGGGCAACAAAATGATTAGAGGTTTGGAACAGTTGCTATATAATAAGAGATTAATAAGATTAGGACTTTTTAGCTTAGAAAAGAGATGACTAAGGGGGGATATGACTGAGGTCTAAAATTGTGACTGGTGTGGTGAAAGTAAGTAAGGAAAAGTAATTTACTTCTTCCTATAGAACAATAACTAGGAGGTCACCACATTAAATTAATAGGCAGAGAGTTTAAAACAAACAAATGGAAATATTTCTTCAAAATAACACAGTCAACCTGTGACACTCCCAGCCATTGGATGTTGTGAGGGCCAATACATTACTTCTTCACTCAGCGCACAGTCAACCTGTGGAACTCCTTGCCAGAGGATGCGGTGAAGGCTAGAACTTTAACAGGGTTCAAAAAAGAGCTAGATAGCCATTGCTGGACCTAACCTCCATGAATCTATCAGCCAGGATGGGTAAGAATGGTATCCCTAGCCTCTGTTTCTCTGGAGGTGGGTGACAGGGGAGAGATCACGTGAGGATTACCTGTTTGTGATCTCTCTCCCTGGGACATCTGGTATTGGCCACTGTCGGCAGACAAGATACTGGGCTAGAGGGACCTTTGGTCTGATCACGTATGGCCGTTCTTATGTTCTTATTAACAGGATTCAAAAACAAACTAGATATGTTCATGGACAATAGGTCTATCAATGGCTATTAGCCAGGAAGGGCAGGAATGATTTCCCAAGCCTCTGTTTGTCAGGGCTGGGAATGGGTGACAGGTAATGGATCACTTGATGATTGCCTATTTTGTTCATTGCCTCTGGGGCACCTGGCGTTGGCCACTGTCAGAAGACAGGATACTGGGCTAGATGGACCTTTGATCTAATCCACTATGGCCACTCTTATATTCTTATTTTCACAAATGTCATAACAAACTCTCCCACTGACATAGTACTGTGCACACAAATGTTTGTTGGTGTCACTCTGTCACTTAGGGGGGTGATTTATTCAGTCCCCAGAGTTACAGACATTTTGCTGACCCAAGTGATAGTGTAGACATAGTCTTAGTGTTGGGTTTTTTGCAATGACTTTGCAGTGTATGTTAAATGTGATACGAAAAAGATAGAAATATGTCTCTCGGTAACAAAAGAGTTTTAGATTCCTCATTTAAGCAATCAACTCTTCCTCTAGTGAGCAGTTATGATAACGATTCACACAAGTCCTGTAGAAGTCTACAGTGGGTAGCCTGACTCTGAATTTGGATAGAAATGATCATGGTCCTCCATGAGATAGGGGAACATTTTACAGATAATGAAAGTGAGGCACAGAAAAATTAAGTGGTTCAGTTGTCTTACCTGTGAGCCTAGTGCACAGCTGTCATGGCAAACGCCCAGAGCTTTGGCAGGATGTGGTGTGGTACACCCCAAAAAGCATCTCCATCTTGGGGAAATCCCTCCGAGCCATGGCAGTAAGCAGTTGGTGTTTACTTTCTCAGAAAAGGCGGAGTGAGGAACATCTAATGACAGGAGAAAGAGTTGAATGAACAAGAGGCATAGATGATACAAGGTGCTTGATCTAGACTGGGAATGCACCAGAGTTTTGCAAGTAAGTAGTACAGTGATAATTTTGGCAGTGTGAAACTGAGAAACAAAGCTGTGGACAAAAGTTTAGATCTAGCTACTGAAGTATCTGAAATAGGAGCTCATGAATGAGGGGTTGGATGTGGCTTCTCTTCTGTGGGTGGGATCCTTGGCAAAGTGAAGATTTAATCTTGTTCTACCACACAATAATTCAGAAAAACAGAAGAGTGAGATGAACACCTTTCATGCCACAATGGGATGCTGTCTCTGAGGCTGATGGTAAGCAGTTAACTTGGGGGCACCAGATCTTTGAAAAATAATAGAGGTGAGACTAGGACATACAGATGACTTGTCTATTGTTTCCCCTACTGAAAATAAAACTCCTCATTTGGCAGGCCTTTAGCCCCACCATGAAAACACAGTGGGGGAAAAAGAAAATAATTCCGTAAGTGCTGATGTATTCTGAGCTGCTGAGTGTAAAAAACCATCCCAAATGGCTGCCCCAAAGCATGTTGGAGCCAGTAATGCACTTACTTTGGCTCTAAAATGTATTTTCTGACATGTTATAGCCAAGAGCAGTTGGTAGAGCACCTCTAAGCTGGCATGTAATGAGAAATTGACAATGCTTTATATAATAGTAAAACTGTATGACTAATATAATTGTGTCAGATGTGCATAAAGGACATAGAGTTATTTAGGAAGTGTTGGGTATCAAGCTGCCATGCAAAAATTATATGGAGTTGAGATTGCAACCTAGTGATAACATTCTATTTTCACAGTCAGTTTACATTCTGCTACACTGAAATCTGGAGCCAAAGAAGATATGTCTGGGAGAAAAGGATGCAGTGAGCCCATAACAGCAAGACTCCAAACAAGAATCATAGGGCACATCTAAACTACATTTTTTTTTGAACGAGTGGAAAAAAAAGTGAAAGTAGTCTGGATGCAGTTTTTTCGGGAAACCTCCTTTTTTAAGGAAGAGGGGGTTTTTCGAAAAAGGGTTTTTTTTCTGGAAAAAACCGCGTCCAGACTACTTTCACTTTTGAAAGATCCTCTTTCAAAAGTGAGATCAGAAGAAGATATGCACATTCCCACGGAATGTGCATATCCTTTTTCGAAAATTCTACGTAGTCTAGACATAGCCATAGAATGGTAGGACTGGAAGGAACTTTAATAGGTCATCTAGTCACATCCCCTGCATTCATGACAGGGCTAAGTAACAATTAGACCATTCCTGACAGGTGTTTGTCTAAACTGCTATTTAATACTGCCAATGATGGAGATTCCACAACCTCTGCAGGCAATTTGATCCAGTGCTTAACCACCCTGACGTTTTGGACATTAAGAAAAATTTATAATCTAAACCTCCTTTTTGTACTGCTATATAAACCCATTACTTCTCAAACTATCCTCAGAGGTTAAGTACAACAATTTTTTTACACTTCTTGTAGCCACCTGTTATGTACTCGAAAATTATTATGTCCCTCCAATCAGTATTTTAATCTCCTGATTAAACAAACCCACTTTTTCCAATCTTTCCTTGTGGGTCATGTTTTCTAGATGTGTAATCATTTTTGTTGCTCTCCTCTGGACTCTCTCCAATGTGTCCACCACTTTCCTGAAATGTGGTATCAAGAACTAGAACATAGTACTCCAGTTGAGGCCTAATCATCACTAAGTAGAGAGAAGAACTATCAACAATGTACTGATTGTCTTATTTTATTGGCACCAAAACATGGATCAGCAACAGCTGAGGTGAGATGCCAGCTAATTACTGACAAGGAGCAGAACTGTACACTCTGATTTAGGCAGCAACATGTAAATTTGAAACTGAAACTTATCTTTGTTGAAGGAAAAGATTGTAAAGTCAAGATGGTTCTTATTTAATCCTCCAGCCTCTCACTGTGGCAGTAATAATGCCAAACTGATGGTGGGTAGTGAGAAATGTATCGCTTTCACCTCCTCTTTTATTTCCCACCCTATTTGTCAATAGTCTTTCAGCAGTTTCATTGAATGTGCCTATACCACCGCATCCCCTGCTCTCCAAGGAAACCCTGTGTAGATGTTCTTTAGGAGCTTCCCTCCATAAGGCTTTGAGGGTGGATGGGGGAAGCAGTTTCTGTCTACTTATAGCAGCATCTCCTGCTCTGCCTATGAATAAAGAAATCTGGGTGGAAGTATTCATGGTGTTATAATTAGCACTGGCTCCTACTGAGTCCTCTGCTCCAAGAGGCATTCTGCCAGGGGGAAAGGGAACAGCAGAGCCATCAGGAGGGGTTTAACCATCCATTGGCAATGACTACTGCTTGTGTGGATCTGGAGGACGAGAAGGGTGATACAACATCTTTTATTGGACCATTTTGTGCTCTAAGGCCGGAGAGTCTGGGGCCATGTGCTGCCCACTCTCCCTATGCTCTGGGGCTGGGCTGGAGGCTTGCCCCTGCAGTGGGGGAGGGGACTTGGCTCCTGTGGGGAGTGGGGCCTTGGGCAGAAGGAGCAGGATTGGGGACTTGCCTCCCCCAGCCCTAAGTTCACCCACTGCACATGGTGTTGATGATTGTAGCAGGGGAGGTATTCTGCAGGTTTTGCATGTGTTGTTATGGCAAGGTCTGTTGCTGCTTTGAGTTTGTATCTTCTGGCCTTTGGGGAAGCTTGCTTCTAATGATGAATTTGCAGAGGTTGGGGGAGAGGGAGGGTTGATGAAGGCCAGAAGAGGGGCTTCAGGAAATATTTCTTTCTGGTGAGTATGGGCTGTAGTTTGACACCCCATATGGGTTCCAATGTGAGGTGGTAGGTGACTTTGCTATTGAAGCAGGTTCTCTTGGGATCTTTGGGTGGCCTGTTTCCTGATGCAGTCTTCTTCTCTGGTGGAATGTCCTAGCTTAGTGGAGGTGGCTTTGAGTATGTTAAGGTGTATATCCCAGTATTTCTTCTCAGAATGTATTCTGGATCTGAAGGAGACCTTCTTGGCTCCAAAGGATCTCTGGCATTGTAAGAGATTTGCCCTCTGCCATTTCATCAGCCTCTTTGTCTCTAGCACGCCTATAGAGAAGACGGTGTCCTGAAAACTGCAAGATAAACCTTCTGGCATTCTCCCCTGACACTCTCCTGTGGGCTTCTCCATGGATGTTATCTGGCCCTCAGAATGTGTTAATGCAAACTATTCTATTATGGACTGAGCAATAACAGGAAAGGACTCCATGTTTCTAAAATGAAACGGGCTCTTTATTAAGAAAACTATTTATAGAAATGCTGCTCCTGCAGCTAGCACTCCAACCACGTGCATACAGATTGACTCCCTGGTATCTTATCCACATTCTTTTTTCATGCAACTTGTGCAAAAGGTTCTATGCAGGTTGCTACATACTGAATTAACTTGTGTTTCTTTCACTTGCTATGTGTATGGTTTAAATAATTTTCCATTTTAAAAGTGAACTTTATGCTTGGGAAAGATATGACAGCTCCCGAGAGTAAATCCTCTGGTTAGCCACAGAACAGGCCAGGCTTTCCTATCATTGTGCATGAATCCAGACATAAGGACACATCTTGAAGGATTATAAAATAGATCAATGTTCATTCAGTTTTCAGTGTTTCTGTTGAGGGTCCCAACAACTGGGCCAGGTCTCATGACATGGAACACCTGTTTAATAGAAATGAGATTAATGCCACTAATTCCTTTTTTCCTCCTCAAACTGGTCACAGTATTTAGTCAATACTAATCTGGGTCATCTAGAGTCACCCATTTCCATAATCTTTATTTTTTATAAATAATTTCCAAACTAAACCATGTCCTTCCCTTACAACATTGCTACTGAGAGACCCTTTCATGGACCTCTGTGAGCACCCCCAAAATGGATAGAAATGGTGCTATAAAAGGTGTACAAATTCTACCACTATTCCTCTGTGGCATCTAAGGAGGGATCAGTAGATTCAAAAGTTACAACTGTAGCAAAATTCAGTTAAATGTGAGCCATTCCTTATTCTGGCCACAGCCACAATCACTATCACCGCAACAGAGTTATGTTGTTCTATTTTCAGTTCTTATTGCAGTTTTGTCAAGAGAAAGAGACATCCATCAGTTCTAGGTTGAGGAATACAAATGAAAAGCATTACTTGACCATTTTTAGCAGTGAGAAGCCCTACAAAACTCTCTACTCAGTGTTCCCATGTGGACAGTGTAGCCAACAGACTCGCCGGGCCCTTGGGCAAGGCAGAGGAGGCCTGGCTCTGCACGCCTGGAAGGGATGAGGCCTCAGGTGGAAGGGTGGGGCAGGGGCTAGCTCCCCTCCACAGCCTCAGCATCACCCGGAGCACACCACACTTCCCCAAGCAGCCCTCAGTGCTGCCCAGAGCATGCTGTGCGGGGCTCCGGCCGCTGCCATGGCCACGGCCACAATAGATGGAGTGTGTCTACTGGTTACAGTGAGAAACTGATGGTCAGGATTCCTGGGTTCAGTTCCTGGCTCTGTCAGGGAACTAGAGAACTGATACTTACATGTGTGCAAGTAAGTAAGTAAGTAAGACCGACCGACCAACATTTTAAAAATATCTACTAATTTTGAGTGCTGTTCATATGACACCTGATATTAAGGGCACCCAGAATCAGGACACATTTGTTATAAAATGGGCCTGAGCCCAGGCCCATCGACCAGAGGAGAGGGGTGTATGGAAACAGGAT
Source organism: Rafetus swinhoei (assembly GCA_019425775.1). Lineage (NCBI taxonomy): Eukaryota > Metazoa > Chordata > Testudines > Trionychidae > Rafetus > Rafetus swinhoei. The sequence continues at coordinate 152,943,777 of CM033424.1, forward strand.
GGGCAAAGGAGGCAACTGAGATTCAAAGGGGCCTGGAGTTTCTAGCTGCCACTACTGTGGCAGTGGTGTTGGCTGGAGTCCTGGGGGCCACTTTGAATTGCTGCTGGAGTGCCATTCTGTGTGGCTCTGAAGATTGGGGAGTGTGCGTGTACTGTGGTCTGGGTGGTGCTAAGGGCTGACTGCATTCAGCCCTGCCCCTTCTGCTCTCAGCCCCGCCCCTTCCGGGAGTGCAGAGGCACCCCCACACGTATTACCTCAGGACCCGCAGTGGCTGTTGGCCCTGCTGCGTGAGCCTCAATGTAGTCATGCAAAGAAAGGGTATTATAATAACTAATACGTGTGGGAGTATCTGCACTGCAACAAAAGATCCACAGCATGGTCAGAGCTGGCCCCTGTGTCAAATGACTTGGGCTTGTGGGGTTGAGCTGACGGGCTAAAAAGCATTGTAGACATTTGGGCTCGGGCTGGAGGCTGGGCTCTGAAAACCCACAAGGAGGGGAGGGCCTCTGAGTCTGGGCTCCACCCTAAGCTCAAACGTCTCTACTGCTCCTCTGAGCCCCACAACCTGTGTCAGTTGACCTGGGATCTGGTGCCAAGGTATTTTGTTTTTTACTAAAGTGTAGCCATGCCCTGTGAGGTAATGAGGCTTTGGGAAAGTTGTAAATCACTTTAAGAGCCTCACATGAAAAAAGCCTTCCATGTGCAAAGTATTCCATTGATTTTTAGTCAATGATGAGGAAATCTCCAAAAGCTGTGAAAAATGAAATGGCACCAGCTGTACTTTGAAGTGATGAGGGGTAGCAGACCTTCCACTCTCTGTTTAAAAAATATCCACAAAGCTGCCGCTATGTTCTTCCGATTCCCTGCTTAAAACTCTCCGCTGTCCTAATAGCGACAGAACACTCCGGCAGCTGGTGCATTTTGACAGTTACTTATGCTGATCACAAGCCTCTGACTGTTACTTTGTGATCTACCACCTTTGCTGTATTCATCTGTTGCCTGTAGTCTTATATTTGCATTGTAAGCTCTTTGGGGCAGCGATTGTTTCTTTGTTATATTTGTGCAGTATCTAACAGTGGGACTGGAGCCTTGAGGCATTGCTGTAACACAAATAATGAATAATTGGCTTTCCAGTCCACGTGTGGTCAGATTACTTTAGATTTCCTGATTGGGAGGCAGAGACAGGCCAAATAAAAGTTGTGATGTTTCATTCACCTGTCGTTCTCATTTTCCCCCCTGCACTGCCACTCCAGTAAGCTGTTAAGAAATATAACTCAGATATAGTGCAGGATATTAATGCATTTCTCCATCTACGCAGGTGATACACATTCTGATATTACTTCATCCTCAAGGTAGAGTGTTATTAAAAATTAGAAAGTGAATCATCATAACTCATTTTCATTGTACTCCTAATATTGTGTTCTTGCCCTTGGTTATATGATGAATTAGTGTGTGAATATGACTGTTCCGTTGCACTCTAATGGAGTGTGATAGCCATACTTGGATTACCTTTTTATTTCCTGCCATCCCAGATCCATTTCCATTTTGCCATTGAAAAGGACTGGAAAAGGGAGACATTTGGAAGAAAAGAAATTAGGGAAAATGATTTAAAAAAAAGTAGTGAACTTTTTTGCAAAAATTTCCAATTTCAAAAACAGCCACTCTATGAACATATTTTAAACACCTCTATGTATTGAATGTGGTAGATGCCCAAAAGGGTCTGTTGTTTTGTGAAAAATTCAAATCTTCTAGAACTGTTTAAGAGCAGCATATAGAAGAGACCTGAGGTTCAGAAAATGTTCAGCTGAGAATATCTAAGTACTGAGTGATTTGGGGGAGCCTTCTTAGATCATCAGTAGCCAGGACAGTCAGAGGCCTTTCAAGCACCCTCTGGCTCTGGCCTATTGAACTTACAAAGTACTTTTAATCTTTTTCCACAGATTTTCTTCTTTTACTTTGCTAGCAGCAGCTAGATCCTCCTCTGTTTGGTGCAGTATCTGCTAGCTGTCTTCATCTGACCATTATGACTTCTATGGCAGTAGCACATAATTACAGAATGTGGCCCTAGCCTGTGAAGTCGTCACTGATAGTGGAACAGTTTGGATATATGGTAAAAGGACTGTGGATATATTGTCAAATCCCAGCTCTGGTTAAATCAATGGCAAAATTCCCATTGACTACAATGGGATCAGGGTTTGTCCTTGTATCTGTGAGCGTACCTGTACGTATATGTGCAAAATCCCTTTAATTAGTTACAAGCTCCTGTTTCTGAATATAAGAGTTGTATTATTTACCATACTTGCAAAGCAATTCACTTTAAGGCCCCCTAAGTTGCTTTTAATGATCATAGAGCATTCAGCTATTCTGCTATCTGTAACTGTCTCTGAATAGCTGAAAATGAGATCCTGGCAAGGACTATTACCTACATTCTAAGTGGCTTCCTCCCTAATTTGTTGCTCTCAGAGAACAAGTCAAAAAGAATGATCAGGTGTGACATTGGACTAATCCATTCACTTTTAATTAAAATATGCCTAACGGACCAAAAGGGAAATTGAGTATTCTAAAGACAGGAAAATTACCTCCGCAAAAGAAAGATGATTTCATGAGTACTACTGCTGAAATGGCAGAAACTACATTATTAGAGGAATTATTCTTTTGACCTCCAAACAATTCAATCTAAGAAGCCATAAAAAGCAGATTTTAGTCAATAGGTGAGAGTTATTAAAATAAATCCTTAAAGAAAAAATCATAAATAAAAATGAGAGAGGTTGCAGGATATGAGCACAGCCACAAAACGTTTCATTTCTGCATTGTTTGTCACATCCAGATAAATATGGAATGTGCATAAAAGTGCAAATCATAAAATCATAGGACTGGTGGGGACCATGAGAAATCATCTGGGCCAGTCCTTTCATTCATGATAGGACCAAATGTCACCAGAACCATCCCTGACAGGTGTTTGTCTGACCTCTACTTAAAAAATCTCCAGTGATGGAGATTCCACAGTATCCCTGGATAATTTATTCCAGTGGTTAACTACCCTGATAGGAAGTTTTTTCTATTGTTCAACCCAGACTGCCTTTGCCACAATTTAAGCCAATTGCTTCTTGTCCTATTCTCAGATGTTGAGAACAATTTTTCTCCTTCCTCCCTGTAACAACCCTTTATTTACTTGAAAACTGTTATCCTGTCCCCTCTCAGTCTTCTCTTTTTTTCAGACAAAATTCCTCACAAAGAACAACAAACAATTGTTCCATCTTTTCCATATAGGTCCTGTTTTCTAGACCTTTCCTCATTTTTGTTGCTTTTCTCTGGACTTTCTCTAGTTTATCCATATCTATCCTAAAATGTGTATCCAGAACTGAACACAATATTCCACCTGAAACCTAATCAGCATGGAATAGAGCAGAAGAATTCCATCAAGTATCTTGCTTTCAGTACTGCTACTAATATATCCCAGAATGTTGGGTTGGTTTTTTTAAGCAGCAGCGTTGCACTGCTGACTCATATTTAGCTTGTAATCCACTATGTCACCAGATCCCTTTCTGCAGTACTCCTTCCTTGGCAGTCATTTCCCATTTTATATGTGTGCGACTGATTGTTCCTTCCTAAGTGGAGCACTTTGCATTTGTCATTTTAAATTTCATCCTATTTACCTCAGACCATTTTTCTAGTTTGACCAGATCATTTTGAATCTTAATGCTATTGTCCAAAGCATTTGCAACCCCTCCCAATTTGGTAGCCTCCACAAACTTTGTAAGTTTACTCTGTGCCATGACCTAAATCATTGATGAAGGTATTAAATAGAACTGGACCCAGAACAGATCCTTGAATGAGTCAACTCATTATGTTCTTCCAGCATGACTGTGAACCACTGATAACTACTCTCTGTGAATGGTTTTCCCCTTACTGTAGCTCCACCTAGGCTGTATTTTCCTAGTTTGTTTATGAGCAGGTCACACAAGACAATATCAAAAGCCTTACTAAACTCAAGGTATACCATATCTACAGCTTCCCGACCCACAAGGCTTATTACCCTGTCAAAGAAAACTATTAGGTTGGTTTAACATGATTTGTTCTTGACAAATCTATGCTGACAGTAACTTTTCACCTTCATACCTTTTAGGTGTTTGCAAATTGATTGATTGTTTATTTGCTCATTTATCATTCCGGGCACAGACTGATCTGTAATTCTTTGGGTTGCTCTTATTTCCCTTTTTACAGATGTGCACTATATTTTTCCTTTTCCAGCCTTCTGGAATCTCTGCGGTCTTCCATGACCTTTTGAACAAGGTGATTAAAATTAATTGTGATTAATCACACAATTAAATTAAATACACAGTTTTGCAGTTATATAATAATAGAAATCGTTTATTTAAATATTTTGGATGTTTTCTACATTTTCAAATATTATTGATTTCAATTACAGCACAGAATACAAAGTGTACATTGCTCATTTTACACTTTATTTTGATTACATATATTTCCATTACAAAAATAAAAGGAAAAACTATGTAGCACTTTAAAGACCAACAAGAAGAAATATAATTTATGCCATCATGTGCCAACAGTGTCCTTCTGCTATGTATATTGGACAGACTTCTCAAACACTTCGCCAAAGAATTAATGCCCACAAATCAGACATCAGACATCTTCACAAGGAAAAACGAGTTGCTTTTCATTTCAACCTACCTAGACATTTCCCTTTTGGTAACGACCTTACTACATGCATCTTACTTCAAAGAGATTTTAACACCAGATTACAGAGGGAAACTTCCGAACTTTCTTTCATGCTTAAATTTGATATTTACGAATGGGACTTAACAAAGATGCTAAATTACCTTAACCATTACAAAGATAGCTTCCCACTTATCACCCCTGATTAGCCATTCATTGACTCAAATAGCTATTCCCTTCCTCCCTCCCCCTCACCCCACCTTCTGTACTAAATCTGATTTGTCAGTTTAATAATGTGTTCACATTTTTCATTGTATTCCTTTGGTATATATGGTCATGCCAATTCTCTTCTAGAATATGATCTGAGGAAGTGGGTCTGGCCCACAAAAGCTCATCACCTATTAAACCATCTTGTTAGTCTTTAAAGTGCTACATAGTTTTTCCTTTTGTTTTAGCAAGATCAGACTAACACGGCTACCTCTCTATTACTAAAATAAAAGGATCAGTATTTTTCAATTCACCTATCACAAGTACGGTAGAGCAATCTCTTTATCATGAGAGTTGAACTTACAAAAGTAGAATTATGTAGAAAAACTGCATTCAGAAATAAAACAATGTAAAACTTTAGAGCAGTGGTCTCCAACCTTTTCACACTCAAGATCACTTTTTAAATGACAGAACAAGCCAAGATCTACTGCCCCGCCCCTTCCTTGAAGCGCCGCCCTCTCTATTCTCCTCCTCTCCATCACTTGCTATCCCTAACCCTTATACTGCTGCTTTTTCCCCCCAATTGTTCTGTAGGAAGAGGTTTTTCCAACATTTGGCCTGTCTAGACTGGACCAAATGTCAGAAAAACCCCTTCTTTTGGAAGCCCCCTTATTCCTTGTGGAAAGAGGAATATAGAGGTGACCGAAAGATCATGTTTGCTCTTCCACTAAAAGAAGTGGAAGAACAAATGCATCCCTGGATGCAGAAGAGTTTTTCTGGGATATCTCCAGAATCCTGAAAAAACTCCTGCAGTCTAGCCGTAACCTTGCTGGGTTGAGACAGGATGTGTAGGCTCTGGGGTGGGAATGAGGGATTTGGGTGTGGGAAGGGGTGAGAGGTGCAAGCTCTGGGAGGAAATCTGGATGCAGGAGAAGGTGGATAAGGGGACACTGGCCCGGGGAGAGGGCGCCAGGCCGGGCAGTGTTGGGGTCAGATGTAGGGTTAGGGTACTAAGCAAGCCACAGACTTCTGGATGTGAGGGTTCAGGAATTTGGGTTGGGGTATATGAGGGGCTCAGGGCAGGGGGTTCCAGTGTATGATAGGCTCAGATGTAGGGGTCTGGGGCAAAGGGGAGCGCAGGAGTGGTATGATGCTGTGGCCAGATAGGGGCTTGGCCCCAATTTCGGGTTTGTTGGCCAGGCTTCATTTTTTAATAAAATACTGTATCAAACAAAAAGTTTCTGCATTGTCTTTCTTTCTGAGAAGGGCAGGGAACCAGTCTTGAATCAGGGGTCACTGACCCAAGAAAAGTCAGTTGGGGCCACACAAGTGAGATGCAAAAAAACCCTCCTCCACCCCCCCCCCCAAGCTTCACTAATGTGGCCCCAACTGTGTTGGTGGGAACAGGGGACATAGTACTGGGGAAGGGTGCTAGTGGGTGCTTTGGCAGGGGACAGGGTGCCAGTGGGGACAGAGTTCTGAGGCTGGGGGCAGGGGAGTGGGGACAGAGTTCGGGGAGTGGGGATGGGAATGGGGACAGTTCTGTAGCTGGGGACAGGGGAGTGGGAACAGAGTTCTGTAGCTGGCGAGAGGGAACTGGGCAGTGGGGAGTGGGAATGGGGCAGTGGGGACAGGGAGCGGGGAGGCAGTGGAGGCAGAGAGTCCCCTGCATCTGCCTCCTCCCAGGATTCTCCCCCCCCCCACCCCGGGAAGCCAGCGCGTGCCTCCTCCGGGCCCAACTCACCCCCCCCCCGGCGCAGGGAAGCCCCACGCGCGCCTTCCCCAGGGCCGACCTCCCCACCCAGCGCAGGGAAGCCCTGCATGTGCCTGCGCCGGGCCGACCCTCCCCCCCCCCGGCACAGGGAAACCCCACATGCGCCTGCCCCGGGGCTGACTCACCCCTCCTGTACAGTGCAGGGAAGTCACTGTGCTCCTCCTCCGGAGCCGATGCTCCCTCCCGCAGTGCACCCGGCAGAGCAGCTAGTGCACTTCTGGAATCGCCGGAAGTGGCGCTAAGCTGCAGGACTTCTGTCCATCCCCGGGAAGCCGACACTACCTCCATTTTCACTTGAGGTAGGTAGTGGTGTTTCTCGGGGGTGGGGGGCAAATGGGAGGGGCCGGGCAGGACACCTCACGATCGACTGGTCAAGGCCTCGCGATGTGATCACGGATTTAGAGCCTACAAATAGATCCTTGCATGGATACAAAATTTGTATCTGCAGCCACATCTGTATCTGCAAAAATGAGCTGTGGACAGCCCCACTGACATCCGTAGATACAGATTCCTGCAGATATAAAGTGGTTATCTGTACATTTGCAGAGTTCTAGATACAATCCCACTCAGTCCTATTTCTTGTTCAGCCAATCAGTCAGAAAGTTTTGTTACAATTTGTAGAAGATAATGTTGCCTGCTTCTTGTTCGTAGTATCACCTGAAAGTGAATATAGGCATCTGGAGGACACTGTGCCAGATACACTAAAGATTCATATGTCCTTGATGCTTCAACCACCATTCCAGAGAACATACATCCATGATGTTGATGGGTTCTGCTCGATAATAATCCAGTGCAGTACAGACTGATGCATGTTCATTTTCATTCATTCGAGTCAGAGACTACCAGCAGAAGGATGAGTTTTCTTTTTTGGTGGCTTGGGTCCTGTAGTTTCCACATTTGGGTTTTGTAGTTTCTGTATCGGAGTGTTGCTCTTTTAAGACTTCTGAAAGCATGCTCCACAACTAATCCCTCTCAGATTTTGGGAGGCACTTCACATTCTAAAACCTTGGGTCAAGTGCTGTTGCTATTTTTATAAATCTCACATTGATACCTTCTTTGCATTTTGTCAAATTTGCTGTGAAAGTGGTCTTAAAATGAACATGTGCTGGGTAATCACACGAGATGGCTATAAAATGAAATATATGGGAGAATGCATGTAAAAATAGAACAGGACACACACAATTCTCCCTCAAGGAATGCAGCCATAAATTTAACTAACATTATTTTTTTAATGAGCATCATCAGCATAGAAGAATGTCCTCTGATATGGTAGCTGAAGTATGAGGAGGCATATGGATGTTTAGCATAGCTGGTGCATAAATACCCTGTAATGCCAGTTACAAAAGTGCCATGTGAATGCATGTTTTCACTTTCAGGAAAATTATAAATAAGAAGCAGGCAGCTCCAATACATGTAAACAAACTTGTTTGTCTTAGTGATTGGCCACACAAGAAATAGTACTGAGTGGACCTGTAGGCTTGAAAGTTTTATACTGTTTTGTTCTTGAGTGCAGTAAATAACAAAAGAAATTTACATTTGTAAGTTACATTTTTCGTGATAAAGAGATTGCACTTCAGTTTTTGTATGAGTGAATTGAAAAATACTATTTATTTTATAATTTTTTCAGTGCAAATATTTGTAATAAAATAATATCAAGTGAGCACTTTATATTTGTGTGTGAGTAGAAATCAATATATTGAAAATGTAGAAAATCCAAAAATGTAATACATTTCAATCAGGCTATTACTTAACAGTTGAATTGGCCATAATTAATTTTTCTGAGTTAATCACTGAGATTAATCAACAGCCTACTGTTGGAGCAGGCTTGGCTCCATGAGGTGGGGTCTTAGGTAGAAGGGGCAGGGCTGGGGCTTGTCTTTCCCAGATGAGCATTTACCTACCACTCATGTAGACATCCAAGAAAGAAAACGCGTAATTCATTTCTATACATTTTAGTTCATTCTTTTAGAATAGTGACCACAGAAGCAAATTCTGTTGCCAGGGATTGCTGGAGGACCTTCCTGGATGGCAGACAATTTGGGAAATGCTGGGATGGATTGCAATGTGCCATTTACAGTACTGAAGCCTGATAAGCAAGGAAACACATTGCAAAAATAATGCTGATCAAATAAAATCAGACATTTCTCTCACAAAATAGTTATACATGAGATTGCTCGTGCTACTAGGCGTTCCCATGGGAATTCGCGATTCCCTTCTTATGAAACATAAGATTCACTGCCATTCTCGTCCCCTGAAACAATTGTCTTGGCCCCACTGAGAGCATCCCAATCTTTATACTAGAAGGCTGTGCCACTTCTGAGCTCCCTGGAAACTTCTGTTTCTTTCTTTTGAAAGGGAAGAATGTGTTTTACCATGTGCAGGGCTTGACAAATAATGTAATCTACTCACCCGTGGCGAGTAGATTACAACGCGGAAGAGCCGGCCCAGAGCGATCTGCGCATGCGCAGAACTGCGCGGCTGGCGAGCGGGGCTCGCCGCTGCTTGGCGAGCCCTGATCATGTGTAACTACCACCAGGTAGATTTGAACCTGGGACCTCTGAAGCGGTGTATAGAAGCCTCTACCCGCTGAGCTAAAAGCCAGTGGCCTCCTAGCCCATGCTGTAGAGGTCTCTTGGTCTTAACTGTTGCTGTGGTCTAGATACCACTTGCATTGCTCAGTAACCACACTAGGTATGTGGGTTACACATGCAAGAAACTTTGGGCTCCCTTTGGAACTGAAGCCAATCCAGGGGAATATTTAATTTGATTAATGAGACTTTTGTTCTGTTTTTCTGTTTCAATATGAAGAGTTTAAACAATGCTAATCCATACTGTTACATTTATTTACTTGAGAGGCATTTATTCTTTGTTTCTCTCTCAGGGCACGTCTGGACTATGTTTATTTTTCGAACGGAGATATGCAAATTAGGTGCTAATTTACATATTTTCTTCCGATAGCTTTTTCGACAGCGCATTTTTCAAAAGTGAAAGTAGTTTAGACAGGGTTCTTTTGGGGAAAAAACCCTATTTCAAAAGAACCCTTCTTCCTCAAAAAATGAGCTGTACAGGGTTCTTTCAAAAAAGAGGTTTTTTTTTCTGAAAGAATTGCATCTAAACTACTTTCACTTTCAAAAAAGCACTGTTGAAAAAGCGATCAGAAGAAGATATGCAAATTAATGCCAAATTTGCATATCTCCTTTCAAAAAATGAACGTGGTCTAGACGTGCCCTCAGAGAAGATGGAAGAACACCAATATAAGAAGACCTCCCTAGGTAAATCACAATGTATAAATATTACTGCTGAGAACATAATATGAACTTAGTTGCGCTATGATAGAACCAAGCCTATAAGGAGACTACAATTTTTTGCTGTAATAATTTTAATCTGCAGTATGTATGTGATACCGACAGACCAGCCAACCTGTGTATGAACCAAAACAACTTAACTATAGGCATTAACAGTTGTAATCAAGACAATCTACTTGTTTATGAATTTCAAAGAGATGTGCTAGATTAGCAGTCATCAACTCATTCCTTTGTAGGACAAGTTGAACCTCTATAACCTCGATTTCCATGGGGCTGAAAGCCCTCACAGGGAAAAGCCAGGGGATCCATGCTCAACAACCCTTCCTCTGCCCTCCCGGAGCTTCCAGGTCACCAAAAATCAGCTATTTGCTGTGTTCAATCTCAGGGAGGGAGGGGAAGAAGCAGGGACAGGGGTGCTCAGGGAAAGAGGAAGGGGTGGCTGCAGAGCCCTGCGAATTGGAGTGGGAGCTGGGAGTGCCTCACGTTTTCCCCTGAGCACCCGCCCCCCCATGTCCACTCTGTCAATGTTGGCCCCTCTGCTGCTGCTGGAGTGGAGCCCCATAGCCGGCTGCAGCAGAGGGTTCAGCATTGACCTCCCCTAATACAGCAAATTCCCTGGTTTGGGACTGGCCAGGTCCACAGCGTGCTAGACCAGTGAAGTTCAACTAGTTCTAGAAATCAAAGGTAGATGCTAAGTGCATTTATGTTTACCTATATCTTGTTAGAACCAGATAAGCCTAGAGATATTAACCCCCTTTCATGTTTTAATTGCCTTAATTATGTATGCAACAGCATCCAGTTAACCTTATGATCAAAGACACTGCAGCTGCTTAAGATCAAAGATACTGGAGGAAAACTGATAATATTATCTAATATTATCTGTCTTCAAATTGACTTTCTCTGTTATAATGAAGAACCAGTTAATTGCTTTTTGTGAAAGGGTGTAACTAGTTTATGCAGAAGAAATGGAAGATTAGCTTCAAAGCAAAAGTTTGCATTGTCTAGTCCTCATCGGTGGGGAAGAAGGCCCTGCTGTGATAACTTCTGTGATGAAGCTTGTCAGCCTGTTAGAAGAACTATAAAAGAGAAGTCTCTAGCCTGATTTTGGAATCTCTAGTCTGCTTAAGATTTGACAGGGCAAGTATAAATTGTAAGACAGAGATAATCTAAATAAATATTTGTAATGCCTTGAAAGATGCATGGAAGGACTTGAACAGACACTGCACCTGAATTGCCTATTGGACTAGAATCCTTTAGATTGATTCCAGAAAGACTTCTACAAATCCGCAGCCGCACCATCTCTGCAATGAAATGGATCTAATGGCTTTACAGTATGGATATTGATCTTTTAACCATTTGCAACACTTGCCTTTCTTTTTCCTTTTATTATTAAGCCATTAGTTTTAGTTACTAAAGGACTGGCATCAGCATGATTACTGGGTGAGATCTGAGACTCATACTGACCTGGAGATAAGTGTCTGGACCTTTGGGATGGTGAATCAGGTTTTCAGAAATCCCTCACTCTATTAGATTTGGCTCTCCAGATTGTGTTTGGCTTCTTGTTTTCCAGTGTAGTATTGCAAGAGCTGTTTTGTTTCCAGCCTGATGAATCTAATTTTAGAATAAACCACCCTTTTGGGATATTGGTTACCCTATTTCTTGCCCTCTGTCCTGAGTGTGGCATTCTCAATGTGGCCTATCCAGGTATCCGATCACCATGTTCCTTTTATCATCCTGATCCTGCTTTGAGACCCACATGGGTGCACAGCTAAGCCTTGCATGGAGCACAGGCTTATGGAGTTCTCAGTGAAGGATCAAACCCAAAAGTGTGACTCTAAAATATTTTAAGTGTCCGCATATATTTCTACCAACTGGAATCACTGAAGAATCGATGTCTCCCATTAGAGTAGCAGCTGATGTTGGCTGGGGAGGAGAACCTCATAAGGATCTACCATCTATTGTATGGCTTGTCATGTTTGCTAGAAAGGGCTAGTGAAGAACGTAAGACTATAAGGTAGAGGTCCACTTCTCGCTACATTGTGAAAGCATAAGGTCCCGCTGTATTCTCCAGGATGATTGCCAAGTCAGGGTGAAATTTAGAAAGGTAGTTAGGGACCTGACTCCCACTGATTTAAGTGGAACTTAACCACCTTTGAAAATCCCACCCTTGGTGTCTTAAGAAAGGTCACTGATTAGCATTGGAAAGGCCTGTCATTACCATGGGGGAAAGGCTTTCTGAATCTTAAGAGGAGCAAGGGCCTGTTGTCCACTGTGTTGCTGTTAAACTGCCATCGTGACTCATTGCCTACTTGTTTTCTCTCAGATGCAGACATGACTTCTTGATAAGGGCATCTGCCTCATGAGTCCAGAGGCAGTGACCTTTGGAAACAAAGTAAAGAGTGCTGCTGACTTGTCTGCCAACCAACTCGGAAGAAATGTTTCCAGAACCAAAACACCGTTCCTTCCCTATTTGGGTGACACAAGAATCAGCTGATTTCAGAGGAGAAAAGCTATTCTAACCAAATGAATCCAGATAAAAGTCCATTTTATATCAGCTTCAGAGGGGTAGCTGAGTTAGTCTGTACAGATAAACTTAAAAAACAACAAGTAGTCTAGTAGCACTTTATAGACTAACAAAATATGTAGATGGTATCATGAACTTTTGTGGGCACAACCCACTTCTTCAGATGACCAGAGTGTTGTATGTCCAGAACCAAAATAAATAGGGCAGAAGGGAGGGGGGGAACAAAAGGAGGCAGTGGGTATATAAATATCAAAGGGAAAACCGAGCAGGTATGTAACAGGCAAAACTGGATAGTTAAAAGAAGCAGATAAGGACCATTAGTTAGCAATTAGAGAGGAAGAGTACTAACACCAGAGTCTACACAGACAAAGAACCATAGGCACCTTCATTGTTTGTTTGGCTGATAATGTCCCAGCCATCTGATTCAAACCATTGGCATGCGAATTAAACTTGTGAATGAATTGTAGTTCCAACCCTTCCCTGTGTTGCCAGTTCACACATACGTGATGGGGTGAAAGTTGTCCATCAATGGCTATTAGCCAGGATGGATAGGAATGGTGTCCCTAGCCTCTGTTTGTCTGGAAATGGATGACAGCAGAGGGGATCACCTGAGGATTACCTGTTGGCTGCGTCTAGACTGGCATGATTTTGTGGAAATACTTTTAACGGAAAAGTTTTTCCGTTAAAAGTATTTCCGCAAAAGAGAGTCTAGATTGGCACGGACGCTTTTGCGCAAAAAGTGCTTTTGCGCAAAAGCATCCATGGCCAGTATAGACGCGATTTTGCGCAAGAAAGCTCCGATGGCCATTTTAGCCATTGGACTTTCTTGCGCAAAAAATTAAGGTGCCTGTCTACACTGGCCCTCTTGTGCAAGTATTCTTGCGCAAGAGGGCTTATCCCTGAGCGGGGAGCATGAAAGTATTTGCTCAAGAAGCACTGATTTTGTACATTACAATGTCAGTGCTCTTGCGCAAATTCAAGCAGCCAGTGTAGACAACTGGCAAGTTTTTGCGCAAAAGCAAACCACTGGCAGTCAGCCCTCTACCACTGCCCAACAGGGCCGGCTTTAGGAAGTGCGGGGCCCAATTCGAACAATTTCGATGGGGCCCCACAGCAATTTTAGTTAAGCAAAAAAAAAAAAAGCACACAAAAGTTTCAACGGGGGCGCCTAGGAATTTTTTTTAGTTGAGCAAAAAAAAAAAGCGTGCGCACGCACACACACACACACACACACACACACCCTCCTGCAGCACAGGAAAACCCTGCACTAAATTCACACCTCCTGTGGCTCAGGCAGCCGACGCACTCCTCCTCCGGGGCCAGCAGGGGTGGCAGATTTGTATAATTTTTGGTGGTGCCCCATTAGCCACACCCCCTGGCCCCCATTAACCACACCCCAACCCCAATTAGCCACACCCCCTGACCCAATTAACCATGCCCTGACCCCCATTAGCCACACCCCCAACCCACATTAACCACGCCCCGACCCCCATTAGCCACACCTCATGACCCCTGTTAACCAGGCCTCTGGAGGCAACACGCATGGGGCAAGATGGACACATGACCAGAAGTAAAAGGTGTCATGTCACCCCTCTCGAAGGACTTTTCCCACCATCCTCCTACCAACGGGGATTAGTTTGGCCCCCCCACCAAACCCTCCATCATGCATCTATCCTGCAATTGCATTAACCCAATGTGTGTGACATTAACTCGGGGGCAGAGAGGCTGGGGGAAGTGTTCCCTCTAAGGCTATGTCTACACTCACGGCTTCTTGCGCAAGTATAGGTGTTCTTGCGCAAGAACCCACAGAGCAGCCACACTGACCGCCTGCTCTTGCACAAGGAAATTTACAGTATGGCGTGGTAAGAGAGGGTGGCTTGCGCAAGAGCTACGCTCTTTTCTAACAGGTGTAAAATGGCCATTGGAGCTTTCTTGCTCAAAAGAGCATCCACACTGCCATGGATGCTCTTGTGCAAAAGCACAGCTCGCACATGGCAGTGTGGACGTGTTCTTGTGCAACACTTCTTGCACAAGAACCCTTGCGCAAGATGTTCTTGCACAAGAAGCTGCCAGTGTAGACATAGCCTAAGAGTTTCCTCCCATGAGCAGAATGAATTGTGTTGTGCACCTGTACTGAGTTCATGTGGCTTGTTTGGATGTGGCACCCAAGTTATTAATAAATCTTTTATAAACCTTTACCTTTTTTCTCTTCTGCCATGTCTCCTCCCCTTGCTCCATCAGCTCCCTTGGTGCCTGCTGCCCCCCAACTCCTCACCCGCCTCTGCTGTCCTGACTCCTGCCCTTCTCACTGTTCTCAGTCCTCCTGTGACCTGCCCCCCTCCACCAGCCCTTCTCTCCCCCCTGTGCCCACTCCTCCAGTAGCCCCACTCTGATCGTGTGAGCTACCCTCCTCATCCTCTCCTAACACCTCCTCTACACACCTGCCCTGCCTCTCTCCTCTGGTGCTGGTCCCTCCCCCGCAGGTGTCTGCCCTTCTGCTTCACCCCAGAATCCCCTGGCACCTGCACCTTCCCTTAGCCCTGCACCCTCCTGGTGCCTCCCCGTTCCCCTCCTGCCCCTGTGCCCTCACACATGACTTGCTCCATCCCCACCTTTGTCATGCCCACCTCTTCTTTCAAGCCTTCTACCAGCACCTCCCCCCCTCCTCCCTCTAACTCCCAATGCCCTTACCGCCTCCTCTCCCAGAATCACCCTGTCCCCCCCTCCCACTGACACCTCCCCTCCTGCCCTTTTCCTCATTGTCTGCACTTGGCCCCTGGCATTTGTCTCTCCCCCTCCCCACAAGCCCCCTTCCTCTCCCTAAGCCCCTTCCTCTCCCACCCCTCCCCCTCCACAAGCCCCTTCCTCTCCTACCCCTTCCCCCTAGTTTTCCCCTACCCCTACCTTCTGCCTTCCACTTTGTGGGGCCAGAGTCTGCGCTCAGGCCCAGACTCCGAACCCGGAGCCAGGCCATGCTCCGCAATGCGGCGCCGAGGCTTTTAAAGTCCCGGGTCGTGAAGTCATGTCACGCCCGGGCATATCCCCGCTCATGGGAAAGCTGCGCATGGCAGCAGCAGCCAGCGAGGGGGAGCCGCTGGGAACCATGCACGCCAGGGACGGGACGCGGCCGGGGTCGGAACCGGGGGGGGGGGACGCCTGGGGCCCAGGGTGGGAAAACGTGCGGGGGGGCCAGTAGGTGGGGGCTGGGGACCGCTCCAGGCAGAGCCGGGGGAGAGACCCAGCTCCAAATATTGCTGGAGCAGGGCCCCTGGCTCTGAATGCTAACTTGCGCCCGTGGCACCCGGCACACTTCTGGGTTCAGGGCGCGGGGCCCCTTTAGGCACGCGGCCCGATTTGGGGGAATCAGTTGAATTGGCCTAAGGCTGGCCCTGCTCCCCAGGAGCAGTCTGCCAGCTCCCAGGATCCTGCCAGGGGCTGGAGAAGGCGGGCGCTTTCCTGGTCCAGGGTGGAGATCATGGACCTTATTCAGGTTTGGGGGGGATGCCCCCAACATCCATGATCTCCGCACTAGACGGAGGAATGCGGCCATCTATGGCAGGATGTGAACCCAGGAGCAGTTTTGCATGAAAACCAAGTTGGTCCAGTGAGACCCCCAACCCTGAGCCCTGAGCTTCCCCTCCCCTCCCCCTTCTTCCCCTTGCTTCCCCCTTCCAGCTCCCTCCTCCCAGGTTTCCCCTTCCCCTCTCCCACCCTTTCTCTTCCCCTCTTCCACCTCCTTTTCCCAGTCTCCCCAGAGGTTCAGCCCCCCCCAGTTTTGTTCAATAAACCCAGTTTGTATTTTTGACCATACATGTCTTTTATTTGACATCAGGAAGGGGGGCTAGGGAGGAGTAAGTGAAAGGATATGAGGAAGGAATGGGGCACGAGCCCCTGGTGGGGAGGGCCAGGGTGGCTCTGAGGGGTCCTCAGGGTGGACGCTCTTCCGCAGGGCCTCCTGGATCCTGACAGCCCCCCGATGGACCCCCTGGATGGCAGCCTGCAGCAAGTGCAGCCAGGCTGATGGCAATGACCCCACGAGATGCACCAGTGTGCCCAGGGGCAGCTCTGGTTCCATGTGGCCAAGTGCTGTGGTGTCCCGAGTGCGGGCACTCAAGGCACTCCAAGACAGGACTGCTTTGCTGTCCCTCATCGAGGTAGACAAGCAAGCGGGGAACCCTGAGAACTGTCTGTCCGGGTGGGGGTAGGGTCCCTTTAAGCACGGAGCTCAGTTAGCCTCAGGCAGCAGCCCCACACACTAAGTCCTAACCTGATGCCCTGCTGGCACTGGTTCCGGCCAGCTTTAACTTCGGTTCAGGGTCCACTCAGTGTGCACGCGCTATTTCGAAATAGCAAAACACTATTTCAAAATAGGTTTTGTGTGTAGATGCGTTAATTCGAATTAGCTTAATTTGAATGACCTATTTTGAATTAAGTTAATTCGAAATAGCGCTGTAGTATAGACATACCTTAGTAGTTTCTGTGCATTTCAAAAGTGCCAGTCCTTAGGTTGAATTTGTTCAGGAGTTGTGCAATGGCATTAACATAACTTTCCAGTAAAACATCATACAAGTCAGAACAATATTTACAAATGTTAGATTTGTGTTGTGTAAAGTTCTCAGTACCGCTCACTATGGTTCCAATCAGATTGAGCACTCTGCCACCTGCGTACTTTTATACATGAGCGTGACCCCATTGATATCAATGGGGTTGAGTCACATGCACAAAGTTTGGACGATCACAGCCTTTGTGCTCATTACAAGCCAGTGATGGTTCCCATTTTGGGCCATATATTGTCTTAGCACATTGTATCCTGCTATGTATACTTTGTCATGAACCCTGCTGGAGGTTTCTGTGATTTTGTAACAAACAACAAATTGATGTTTCTAGCAATTAAAGCTTGTTAAGACGTTTAAAAAACATCTGTCAACAAACAGGCATTTTGCCAAAATTACATCATGGTTGCAACTACGCTGTAGAGATGGTATTGTACATGTTTCACTTTACAGTCCCTGTGGTGGACAGTTTTCTGTAGTCATCTTGTTCAATTCCAGAAGTTAAGGAAATGACTTGCTTTGCTTGACCTTGAGGCTGTGTTTGTAAAAGCCCAATAAATGTACTTTTCGAGCCCTTTATTTATTTGTTTCGCTTATTTCCTATATATAGAGACATTTCGAAAGCCCAAGAAAATGTCAAAATGTTTTAGGTATCATATGTAGCATTATGAACCCCGTTTTAGGCTGGCTGCCAAAGTGATTGTTTGCTTTCCTAAAAGCTAGGCAAGGGTATATCATTCTTTTCTGCTTCAGTACAAATGAATTGATATTGGAAATGTCATTTTCTTTGTGTTCCCCTTACATCCCTTTTTATTTATGTATGTGATGCCATTTTGGTTGCTAAGGTAGCTTTCATTCTTGAAACATATTGGGTTATATTCATCTCCGGGCTAGCTCCAATGCTATCAACAGATTGCATCAGAAATGAGTTTGACCCATTATATTTCTTTTTTGTACCCGATGGGACACTGGCTGACTCTAGAGATGTGTTTCAAATGCAAACAGAGAGAAAATGAGCCAGAGTGACTTGGCCATGCACAATGCTGAGCATTTTGCTTCAGTGAGATGGGAAAGGACTCAGCACCTCTTACATAGTACTCTTCCCCTTACAGCATGAGTCCAAAGATGCTCGTGGCATAGCCTCCTTCTTAGCATATTTTTTTTAGCAAGAATTATTTGCCATCTGTTTCCTTCCTATTTTGTAAATAGTGTGAGAGATCTGCTAAGTAGGGAACTACGACTCCCATAAGCCCCTCCCCATGCACTTCTCTTCCCTGTTCAGGAAAGAGGAAAGGTCCTGAACCAGGAAGTGGCTACTAGTTCAGCTCTATCTGGGAACAGCAGCTGCCTGGAGAGGGCACCCCAGGCACTAAGCCTAAAAGCCCTGATTCTCAACTGGGCTGCCCCTAGAAACCACTATTACTTGACCGCTGCACTTAGGGTGTTGGCAACCTTTCCCCTTTCCTGCAAGTCCTATTAAAACTCCCTTTCATGTAGCCATATGTCTGACTGTGTGTACGGACCCCTGCAAGGGTCCCCAAATGCCTGTAAAGCCTCACTGCTGAAGCACCTGCAGTGATTGCATCCAAGTCATGGTAAACACCCACCAGACTACTGGTATCTAGAAGTTTGGTATTACTCCATCATTGAGCAGCCCCGCAAATTACTAACAGCTGGGTCCCTTGCAGTGTTTCCTGTGCAGAGAGACTGACACTATGGAGAAATGTACTGGTTAATTTATTTTGAAGCACACTGCTGTGTACACTTACCATTGTAAGAACCTATATTAATATTGTGTTAGTGGTGGATCAGTGTGTAAAGTGCCATGTAAGCCTCTTCTCTCTCACTCACTCATGCACACGTCCACCCACTCCTAGGTGCGCGTGCAGCACGCACACACACAGAGATGACAGATAGTATTTAAGACTGATGGAAAACTTGCCTACATTTTTCTGTGTTGCCTTGTTTAGATTATTTTTGTTCCCTCTTATCTTTCTCCAGTTAGAATCAGTGAGTTTTGTCATTCAGTTGAATGGAAACAGTCCTTACATTGGCTTTTTAATAGGCAGCATTTTTTTCCTTTCCTGTCAACAGATAAAGCTCTTTCAATGAATATGTTATAATTAGATTTTTCAAAATGCTTTTGGAAATGTTTCATCTCAGGGACTGATGGCTAAAATAGAGTTACGATAGAAGGTGAAATAGGATGTTGGGTGGAAAAAATGAACCCAATAAAGGGTTGTTATGGATGCATACTTTACTGATTGAAAAAGTTTGGAGTGGACTGCAGCAGGAGTTATTTTTTCTAATACTTCTTTTGTTGTACCTTTCCACAGTTAAGATTGCAGGCATTTCCATTCGAGCCCCATGTGCTAAGTTGCTCACAAGTTTCTAAAACTTTCACCTTTGGAGCTGAAATAAACTAGACATGAAAATCAAGATTTCAGAAGTGCCTTGTGACTTTGGGTGTCCAACCTGAAGAAACCTTAAAGTTGCCTGATTTTTCAGAAAGTGATGGGCATCTGCTCTCTGAAAATAATGCCCCTCTATGGTGTTCCAAGTTAAGAATCCAAAAATTGATGCACCCAGAATCATTAGGCATGGCAAATCTTGGCCCAATGGTCTCTGCTCAAAAGGTGAATGATTTCTTTTTGAAATGTTTCAGTAAAAACAGTGAGGACATTTCAGTGCCAGGGGAGGTGTTTTTACTGCACTTTTCCAATGATCACACATATTTTGGCCTTATGTGAATTGCTCTACAGTCGATATGGTTGGGCTTCAAAAGTGGAAATGTTGCAGGGTAAGGGCATTTATGTCACTAAGAATCAGTACAAAGCCTTGTTCTGGAGGATTTCTAATTTCAGTGAACTATGAGAATTTGGAAAGTGCGTATTGACCATGTGTAGCAGAATGTTTTCTTAACAAAGCTTATTAAGTGCACAGATACAGAAAAAGTGCACCCCTTTTCCCATAAAAATTCAAAATTTCAATAACATTCCCAAGTTTTCAGAATCCACTCTATCGGAGCTCAAAAGTAGAATGATTATCTGTGAAGAATTTGCCCACTTTTTCATTAACATTCAATATTGACCAAAATATAACTGAAAAATGGAGAGTCTGAAAATTTCAGCCAGCTGTAACAATAAATCAGCTTCACAGTCAACTTGCTACTTACGTATACAGTATTGTTCAAACTGGTAGGCTGAACAGGTGGGATTTAACTGAAGAGATGTTTGAACTATTTTGTTTGCCACATTTTTCAGTTTTTGATGACAATTGTCTTTCTTTAAAAAAATACAGATTTTTTTTCTTACATTTTCCAGTTTTTAAATGAAAAACTGGGAATTTTAATTTTAAAATCAGCAACATTTTTCTCTCTCTCTCTGTCACATGCACACACCCACACATCCCTTTTCATGTTGTTAGACTATCTTTTGAATATTTTTGTGGGAAATATTTTCCATTTTCAGTCCAGTTCTGCTTAAGGGTTTTATTTTGACAAGATATCCAATGGCACTAAACATGGCTCCTTTTTTTTAATCTATGCACGTAGATTTGTAGGAGGGATGTCCTCCTCCCCATTGCATCTCACTACTGCTGTGTCTGGGAAAGTCTCTTTCACATTGGACCACTTCTTTAAATATCCAAGTCATTATTTTCTCTTAACTTGAAAAGTTTTTGGTGGGGGATGAAGGAAATTATTTCAAAACATGCCTATGCAGGGACAGTTTGTACTCCTGTTCCACTTGCAACTTGCACAGAGACAATGGCAATCCTAATTGGGGGGGAGGGACACACAAACTAGCAGCCACAGAGGCATTCTTTCCCTGAAAAGGACAAACAATCCCTCTTCACATCATCTAGGAGCCCAATGATATCTCATATCTGGGGCTTCTGCTGGTGAAGTGCAACCCTCTTTCCCCTGCCCAGCTTCTCCGCCCCTCCCCCCAAAACCAGAAGTTATTACCTCAGTTCCTGGAACTGGACAAGGTGTTCACAGATTACTGTAGGCAACGAAACATATTTAATATTTCTAAACCATGTTTGCTACCATGACACATAACGTTTGGCAAAATTCTTGTTTGCTTTCTCGATGGTTTTTGAATATGGATTAAAGAGTTTTAATTGATAGAAACAATGATGTTTGCTACAAACCACAGAGGCTGCAACAGGATTCATCAAGAGAAAATGTATAATAATGACACACGAGACCATAGTCTGTAGATGCAAAGCAAATAAATGACCCTTGTACAATATCATATCTTTTTCTCACTCTCTACATCTATCTAGGCATTTGTGCCATGTTCATCATCATAATCTTAGTGGGCACATGCTAACTAATATATTCTTCTTTGTATTACAACAGTGTCCAGAGGTTTCAGCTGCAATCAAGGCTCCATTGTGCCGTATATGGCGTATACGGACAGATTGAGACTCTCCTTGCCCCAAAGAGCTAACAATCCAAATGGACAAGAGGGACAAAAGTGGGAGAGGAATAGAGGCTTTGAAGAGGTGACATAACTTGCCCAATGTCATGCACCAGCAGCATAGCTGGAAATAGAGTCCAAGGTTCCTGATTGCTGTGTCCCGTCGACTAAGCTTCCTCTGAACACATATATAAGCCATTCTGGTAATGGTGTGTGAGGGAGGGTTAGGGTTAGCATTCAGTAAGTTTTATCACTGGAGAAAACATAGGAGAAAAAGTCTCTGAGGCTATGTCTACACAACAGCCTTATTTTGGAATAACTGACGTTATTCTGAAATAACAAAGAGCGTGTCTACACAGCAAGACATTATTTCAAAATAGTGTTGAGCTGGAGGACTTCTTACTCCGTCTCCTGTAACCCTCATTTCATGAGGAGTAAGGGAAGTCAGAGGAAAAGTGTTCTTCCTTCGACTTCCTGCTGGGTACACAGAGCCTAAAGCCGAATTAAGCTATTTTGACTTAAGCTATGCAATTGATGTAGCTGAAGTTGCATAAAGTTCCATTTTAGTCCTGCTGTGTAGACGTGCCCTAAAAGACTTGGCTAGGAGTACAAGATATTTCAATGACTGCTGAAGATCATAGGCAAGACTAGATGGTATAGACTACGAGGTCTGAGATAAACCATAAAAATAGACAAATACGTAAATATGTACACAGGGAGAAAGATATGTTAAGTTTTGCCATTTTTTTTACACGTCTGTGATGTGGCAAGCTGTCAGCTGGATTCTTTTTTTATTCCTTCTGGTGGGGAAGGAGGAGTTAAACTTCTACATCCAGACCCTCAGCTGGTGTAGATCATGGTTGTGCCCTTAAAACCAGTGGAACTCAGGTGACAATAATCTGAAGTACCTCATAGCAAATAGCTTCAAAAGGGAGGTTGTTTCCCATCTCTTGCAACAAGGAACATTTTTTTATGGGGAATGCCTCTGAGTGCTGACTGCTTATTCACAGTGTTTTTGTCTAGTCTAGCCCGGTCAGGTGTTTTGGTAGCTGTCCTCTTTCTAGTCCCTGTACATGTGATAATTGTGGGGACATGACAAAGCAGTAGCACAATGAGTTCAGCCCTCCCATAACTACTGTATCTAAGCCAGTGGGAATACTGCTTGGCTCGGGTTAGCTAGAAATCAATCATACAACAGTGCTAATGAATTTTAGGAGGTAAGTGCATGTTTATGGCTGTAGCACTTGAGATTTGCTTAATATTTAGCCAGCACATCCCCATATGTGTGGCACACACTTTAAAAAGTTCCCTGCATTTTTTTTCACTGCACATATTTTTAAAGGCCTAAGCCCAGATTTTTACAATTATTTATCTTTTGCAGTGTTCAGCACTTTGGAACCTAATTAGCTAGCAATGGGATCTTGGCTTCTCAGTGCCTACGTTCCCGGACTGAAGCACTCACAGGGAAAAGCTGGGCCCTATGCTCAGCAACTCCTTCCCCACCCTCCCAGAGCTTTTGGAGTGCTGTAAATAGCTCACTTGCAGCGCTCAAGATCTGAAAGGGAAGGAGAGGGAGGAGCAGGTACAGAGGATGCTTGGGGGAAGAGGCAGGGTGGCTGCGGAGCTGCGCCGCTGGTAGCCAGGAGCTCAGCCCCACAGCCGGCGGCAAGAGTGGAGAGTGCATCTCAGCTGCCACGGGGCTTGGTGCACTCCCACAGGGCTCTGCTCGTAGGGCTCCACATCCATCGTGCCTCTGTCCCTCAGTCCCTGCTTAGTCAATGTTGGCCCCTCTGCTGCCACCAGAGTGGGTCCCACAGCCAGCAGTAGCAGAGGGGCCAGCATTGACTGCCCTTGGTCTGTCCAAATCTGTGGTTCGGGACCATTCAGGTCCTGAGGGTGCTGGACTGGGGAGGTACAACCCATACCTATAAAAATCTGGACCTTAGGGTCTTATGAATGAAAGCGAAGGCACAACAGAGGAAGATATGAGTGAGGACAGACATGAAGCCAGAATAGGTGGTGATGTCCTAAAAGCCCACCACGCGGTGTTTGGGTAGAATTCTACAAGTTCATGCTGAGTTTTTAGGGACCAGTGCACTTAATCAGCTGACTTAGAGAATGATGGAATCTCTTGGAGCCAGCTGGAAATTCAATCACTTCCTCCTGCCAATTGCTGCCTCTGCCTGTGACTAACATTTGCAGCTCATTTTTGTTTTTTGAGTATCAGATGCTGTTGCTGACTGAGTTCCAGGAGTTGGGAATGCAGGCTTGATTGAAACTGGAGTTTATTTCTTCATTATTATGGCGGGTTTGTTTTTGGTTCTCTCATCTCTGAACAGTTACCGTTTATAGGTTTTGAAGGGGACTAGCAGAGTAACAGAGATGGCCCTGAGCTGCGGGATTCAGATTCAGATCCTGACTTCCCCCAAAGCTTATGGATATTTTGATTTTGTCTGTGATACAGGTGAGGGACAGCTGCAGAGTTTTAGATCTGAATCAGCAATTGAACTTCCCCCAAATTCAGAGGCCTTTACAGAGAGGCTCAAACCAAAAATCTAGATCCAGAGAGAAGATGGGGAAGGTGACTAGTAGGGCAAAATGGAAAGGGAAGGAAAGAAAGTTCTTTTTAAATGTCAGCTGCCCCTGGAATCAGAGCTGAAGAATAGTTCTGTTAACAGAGGCAGCCAGAAAACTGTCCCTAAGAGTTATTGCACTAACTGAGCCGGGCACCTGAAGAGTCTTTTGAAGGGCATAGTTTTTTCTGATTATAGTTACATTTTTCAAGTTCACAAGGTGAGTATTGTATATAAGATGCAGCTGACTACAGTGATTAATAGCCCATTCTGCCCAGAGTTCTTCCGCAGATTCTTTGGCATTTTGTGTGTTCAGCAAGTTTATTTCCACATAACTGCAATTGCTCTTGGTCACTCAAATCCATTTTCTACCATTATGAAGAATAATCTGGATGCTGGTCAATCTCTGCTGCTGTCAAGGGGGCTCTGTATGCAGCAGACACTCTCTCTGTCTCTCTCTTTTTTGCAAGTTTTTAAGATGATCTCCTCTTAGCATATATTAGCGATGCCAAGTGACGATAGGCTGGTACTGAAAATAAAAGAAGGCTGTGTCATTAAAAGAAAATATCTTTAGGACAGTTATTCTTTGGTTAAAAAGGAATTGGCTCTTGCCTTATCTGGTACTATTCTTTTTAAAGCGCCTTAAAAAACTAGGGAAGATATCTGTAAGGGGTCCGAATGAGAACTGTTCAGATCTTGGATGGCTTAGCATTGTGATTTCCAAACTGATCATTTGAGCACCGAGGGTAGTTGGCAGTGAGAATATACAGCCACTGATGGCCAAGTGTCTGGTCTGAATCTAACATGTGCCACAGGACAAAAGAGGGCTGTGCTCCCCTTTGCTTGAAGTACTTGCTCTGTTGGCTGCTGGACATTTGAGATGGTGATGGGAGAGATTTTTCAAAGGCACTGTGGGGATTTAGGTGCTCAACTCACCCCGACTTTCAGTGCCAGTTGATTCCCTAACTCCCCTTTGTGTCTTGGAAACTCTCCCATGTTGCTCTGCAGCAGCAGCTGTTGGAAACAGCACCCGTGTGGAAAGGGTCGTATTAAAGACAACGATAGAAAAAATGGGTGGGAGGGAAGGAGCTCACGGTTAATGGAGGAGGCATGGAGGGACAGGAAGGGGAGTAAGGGGCCTTACTGAAACTTGGGGGGAAATGTGCTCCTCCACTCTGGGAGCTGTTGCCTGAGTGCCCATGAGCCCTGCCCAAGTGCTGAGGCCTTTCCTCCACCCTAGTGGCTGGTGCATGAGCTCCAAGTTCTGCCCCTCTCCTAGGCTGGGTGGCTCTGTGAGGTGTTTCTTAGCTGCTGTCTAGCAGCCAGCTTCATCTCGTGCTGTGGTGGCCATTCCGACCCATCCCCCAGTTCCACTCTCACCTCTGTGTGGAAACAGCTGATCCCACTCTCGCCTCCCTTGGATAGTATGCGGGGCAGAAAAAACATCAGGCCCCCTGAATATTTTCCTTGCAGAGGGTGCTAGCCCCTCCCCACCTCCTGGTTCTGTGCCCCTCTGGTGGTTGGCAAAGAGGAGGGGTCTGAGGCCTCGGTGCCACTACTGAGGGAGTGGCAGCATATGCATTAGCATAGTGCTCCTGCTCGATGTAGGCACACGCCTCATGGTTCCAGAGGAGTGTAGTTGCCAGATAGTAACTGATCACTAAGTAGGGTTCACCTGCTGGCTGCCGATGACACCCGATTTTCATACTGGTAGCAAAAACTTCCTCAGTGCCACCCAGTTGAAACTCTTCTCTGCCTTCTTCTCCCCCCTCCCTTCCCTCAGACCTTTCCATGTCTCATCGCCCCAGACTGCATTGTGTGTGGAATGCTGCTCTTCACTTTCTCCCATCTCACGCTTTTTCCACTGCAGGATTCTCCTTTCTGCACTGCGGGCTTCCCGGTTAGCATAAAGGGAATGACCAGATGCTTTTTTTGGTGGCCTGCAGTGCACGCACACATGCAGCCCCCTCAGCTCGGGTATCAATAGCAGCGTAGACTGTGCGACACAGCTTAGGTGAGTAAACACATGCCTGTAAGATGGCAATTACGTACCTGAGTACATACCCTACATGACTTTTACTCACCCAAACCATGCCTCCCCATCTACACTGCTAAAAGCATCAGTCTAGTGCCCTTCCTACTGCTACAGATTTTCCCTGTAGTGTGCAGTGTAGTCATAGCCCCAGACATCTGGTGGAGAACCTGTGGTCTGCTGAAATGCAATCACATCTGCGATAGGTTGGAACACAAGGATTCCTTGGAGCTGTCACCTGGTCTGCTGCTCATACCACTGGACCCACAAACTTGCCTTCTGTGGCTCTCGGTGTCCTGCTGGGCTAAAGCTCTGATCTGTCCCAGCCAAGGCTCAGAGCCTGGGTAACAGCCTCCCAGTGGAGCAACACAGACGCTGAACCAGCTCAGCTTTGGGTGGGCTCAGCGACAGGGACTTGTCAGCACCTTGATGCACAGCCCCAAAGAGGACCAAAGCCCCAAACAAATCCATCTTGCTCTGCATAAAAGTAAGATTGTCTCTCTTTGTCAATGAAAGAGATGCACAGCAGTGCCCCTCCCCCCAGGTAACAATTATTTACAGTGGGTTTGATAATAAAACAAAAGTGTTTTTATTAAGTATAAAAAGTAGGATTTTAAGTGATTGCAAGTGAAAATAGACAGGTTAAAGTAAGTTACCAAGCCAAAATAAATAAAACATACCAATTAAGCCTAACACAACAAGAGAAGTTGTTACAAAATGTAATTCTCCACTCTAGTTCTTATCTCAGATGCAATTCTTCGCAAGACAGAGCTGATCTTTTTCCTGGCTTGAGTCTAACAGCTTCTTTAATATCCTCTTTGGACGTGAAGGCACTTTCCAAGGCCAGCTGATAATCCTCATTGTTTGTTCCCCTTCCCTTAAATAGAATCTTTTGTTCCATCCTCCCGACCCCACTGGAAAAATAACAAATTCAAGATGGATTTGAGCACCAGGTGGCATGATCATGTGTCTTTGTAGGACCAACCACAGTTTGGGCTTACAGGAAAAACAAAACTATTTACAGAAATGTCTTGAGCACTGGGCCATTAAGTTCCTTAAGTATCACTAATGGCTTTCACTAGATGACCTAGATTAATAAGCAGGTTTACACTTCCAAATTCTAAATTGACATATAAAAATGACACACACACACAAATAGAATGTACACATTTGGGGTCCACAGGCTCTTGAATGATAGGTCACATATCTAGTTTTGCATAAAGCATACTCAAAATATGCATATTCATAAACATATTTCCATAAAAAATAAGAGGGCACAGAATCACAACATCTCCCCCTGTACCAAGCAGTTCCCCTAGCTGGCCATTCTTTGCACGTTTCAGTTCAAAGCTGATCTGCTTAGCTTTAAAACTTTACTTACTGTAGCATAACTTTCTAGCCTTCTCTCTCTCCTCTCCTTTCTCTTGTCCATCCCCAATCTCCTCTTCTCTCCATGCAATCCAGCACTGGTTGGAGAGAGTTCCTTCTTTCCTGAAGCTCCTGCCACTTGAATCTGCCTTCATGGGTCCTTCTGGCACATTTCAAATTTCACCTGCAAATCTCTTTCCCCATTTCAGTTCCTCATTGATTGCTCCCCCACTTTGGTCTCTCTAGTGACTTGATTAATATACAGCACTTGTCACACGATGAAGGCAAATTCAACAATTACATTGGAAACAGAGTGGTTTTTCTGACACAGTCAAGCACTGGTCTTTGTCATTGTTCTATGTTACTCTCCAAAGCAGTTTGAGATGCAGTGTATATAAAAGACCCTTCTACACAGGAGGTGAATTCTATTGCTGATGCCTATGCCATTGTTTGGTATAGTTTATAGCAGGCATGTCAAACTCAAAGCCTACTGAGGGCCACACAAACAAAAACTGATAGCTTTCAGGGCCACCACTGTACTTCTATTGGGAAGTTGTAATTATTTATTATTATAGATTATGTTTTAGGTATATTGTATAATATTTTTTCAGATCTTGTTTGAATATAATACAATAATTTGATGTGTAAATTGTTATTTGCTCATATATAATAATTTTTATAATTTTTAAATATGAATTGAAGGTACTTTTAATTATTTTTTATATGATACATAACTTGTTTTGTTGAAATAAAAACAAGTGTAGACCAAAACAATAAGGGAGAGACTCATATCTCAGAATAATTGCTTCAGCCTGGCAAACAATAGCCTTTGAATTTTCTTTAAAGAAACACGGGGTAAACCAGGTACATGCTGATTCTTTTTTTGCCCTGGAATTTAAATATGACATCTGTGTTGGCTGCCTTATTCTGCATCCATACCCTCCTCCCCCACGTGCTCTAAGTGTCTATTTGTCCCCAGAAGGATTACCAAAATGAATCGAGTGGCTTGCAAAGCTGGCCTTTATGCTATCCTTAGGATTTCTTAAACTTTGCACTTCAAAGGTACATGTAATATTCTTACACAGATAATCCATGCAAGACTAACAAGTTAATTGCCCTCTGGCTGACTGATGTACAAGTGCATACTTATTAGCAATATTGGTATGTCCTGGTTACCCTTGACTGGCTGGTACTTCTTAGATATAAAACTAGATAATTTCCTTTTCCTTGTTTATTTTTAAAGCAGATGTTATTTGAGCCAAATGGGTATCATTCAGAAATTAGAAATCCATCCCAAGTTAAGACTAGAGAGCAGAAAATGAAATAAGGATAGGTAAAATGTAAGATAGATATCAGGTGTGCAAAGTGGGAATTGATGAGCAAACAGTCAAAATGTGACAAAAAATTAATAAAAGGAAACTTTTTTTATCCAATTCATCTGTGGAACTCACTGTCATTAAATAGCAGTGAGGTCAAAAGTTTGTAAGATTTTTAAAAGGATGAAGGCTTATTGATAATGAAAACATCTAAAATACCATAGGTAGGATAAAAAACAGATTAAAACCCACTCATGTTTCAGGTCATAAGCCAGCCACAAACTGATGGGAGTGAAGAAGAAACATTCCCTATCCGGAGATAACTGTCCACTGTAGTTTCTTGTGGACATGTGCGAGCACACTCACGCCCCATCCTATGACACATCTTGTATTGGCCACTTTTGTAGTTACAATACTGGACTAGACTAGAGGGTCCCATTGTCTGATTTGGCAATGCCTACATTCCAAGGGAATCATATGACAAATATTAACACAGTACAGTTAGGTACTTAAAACTCAGGACATATGAAAATTGAACTGGGAACCACAAATAAGCCCCATGTGTGTATATATTACAGTACTCTTGATTGCATTCCATTCCATTTGGTGGAAAAAAACTGTATGCTATCATATTATTTGAGAAACAGTATGTGACACCATGCAATTAACACTGAATTGTACAAGGGGAAGAGCTAAAGGGCTGTGGTCCAATGCCTCTCCCCTCCCCCAGAGCCAGGCACCCCCATGCCTCCCTAACCTAATGAATCACTCCTCCCCAGAGCCAGGCACCCCCCAACCTAATGCCTCCTCCCTCCCCCACAGCCAGGCACCCCCACACACTAACCTAATGCCTCCTCCTCCCCAGAGCCAGGCACCCCAACCTAATGCCTCCCCCAGAGCCAGGCACTCCCAGCCCCCCCAACCTAATGCCTGGGTCCCGGAGCTGCCGTCGCCATGTCGCTGCCACATACTTCTTCCTCAGGCACTGGGGCCGCGTGAGCACAGTGGCCAGCTGTGAGCAGCCGCTTGATGCCTGTGCAGAGTGGCCTGGCTGGGTACTGTGCGCAGAGCAGCCCGGCCGGCCGTGATCTGCACTCGGCCACGTGATCCGAGCGGCCAGCGGGCCACACTTCAGTCTCTCTCAAAATGTAGTGGCGGGCCGCAAAAAACTTCGATCAGGCCTCATGCGGCCCCGCAGATGCCAGTTTGACATGCCTGGTTTATAGGAAGGAGATTCCCCTTCCTGCTTTAGCTTCAGCACCTTTGGATGCTAGCTGAATATCCTCCAATATAAAGGTTCATCTTGAGTCCTATGACTGCTGCTAAGCTGCCTTTCCTTCCGCCCAGCACCTTTACCAACTGTGCTGAGCCTCTGTTTTCACAACACCTGCCTCAGGGACAAGGACAAAATCAGTCAGGGGCTCCTTTTCATTCACCTTCATGGACTGGAATTTCTACACTCTCCCTCAGCTGACTCTGCAGGGTGACTTTAGCATAAGTCAGTGGCACAGTAGCAGTGATTACGGAGGTAGTAGGGGGTACAGGAAGAAGTGGTATTAAGGCAGCAGAGAAGCACTGGTATTTTCCAGTCGTGGGCTTGAGAGCAGTGATCTAGATTCAACCCCCTGCAAAGTTTGAGGATACTTGGATCTGGGCTTTCAGTTCACCTGACTGAGAAGAAGGGGGTGGTGGTGGAAAGGCCAGCTTTAACATTCAGCAGGATCCAAATGCTCCCAAAGCACAGAGAAATGCTCTGATTCATGTCCCTTTCTACTAATTGCACTATTTCTGCTAATAGAGTAGACTTTGGCTTTAGCACCTGATTAGCATAAATGCAGTGTCTCCTTTCTGCAGGTGCAGCAGTTTCAGCTTATTCACTGAGTTGCCTGATTTTCTCTTGGCAGAGGAGGAAGTGACAGATGAAGGAAATGTGCCTGTACAAGGCTTACAGGGGCTTGGGCAGTGCATGGGCTCCCACTTTGGGGAGGCTAGTCACGCCGCCCCACTCCTGCCCAAGGCCCTGACCCAAACGGCCCTTCATCCGCTGGAGCCCTGAGTGTCTCCCATGGATGGAGGAGTCCTGGCCAAACTGCCCTGGGCCACCAACTGGTCCCAGCGCTGGGCCACCAGCTGGCCCAGCCACCTGCTGGCTTCCAGCTAGCGCTGACCTCCCACTCACTTGGGGGAGAGGGCAGCACATGGGTTAGGAAAGGCTTAGCCTCCGTGGCCTATTATACCTGCTGCTCATGTGCATGGGGCTTACACATTCTTCCCTAAGGACACAATGAAGGATTCTCTCTCCCATTGAACTCCCACCTTAAGGCTGGTATTACAACCCCACTTGCATTCTGTGATCGTGGAAGGCAGAGAACTTAGAATGAAACCTTCTTTCCCATCGCCTTCATTTCTACAAATGTAGCAAGGGAATGAGCCGGGGTGAAGGGGGAGAATAATGAGAAATGATTTGCAGACTTCTCAATAGACTTTCACATTTTCATTTATTTTTCCTGAATGTTTGTGAACTTGAAGTTTTCTTCGTGCAAGTGGAGGCAGAAATTTCTGACCTGTAGCTGAGATTCATTTAATTCCCAAACAACTTTTCGTTTGGGTTGGGGCAGCAGGCAAGGAAGCAAAAGTGGTTTATGAAGGCTAGATAGGGTTGCCAGCTTTCTAACTGAACGAAACTAAATACCACTGCCCTGCCCCTTCCCTAACAACCCCCCCCCCCAGCCTTTGTTCTTCTCTGAGGCCCCCTCCCTCCACCACTCACTCTCCTCCACCCTCACTCACTTCCATCAGGTTGGAGGTTGGCATGCAGAAAGGGGGTGAGAGCTCTGAATGGTGGTGTGGGCTCTGGGGTGGGGCTGGGGATGAGTGGTATAGGGTGGAAGAGGGGGGCTCTGAGTCAGGGCAGAGGATTGGGATGTGTGAGGGGATGGGATCTGGGCTGGATGTATGGGCTCCAGGTGTGGCCAAAAAGAAGGGTTCAGAGTACAGAACAGGGCTCTGGGCTAGGGAACAGGGCTTGGGATGTGGGGTCCCAGTGGTGCTTACCATAGCTCCCAAAGGTGCCACCTTTGCAGCTCCTATTGGTTGCAGTTCTTGACCAATGGGAGCTGCAGAGCCAGCACTCATGGGGGGGCAGTCAAGGGAGTCTACCTGGCTGCTCCTGCATGTAGGGGCTGCAGGGTGCTGGGGTCCTGCTTCCGTGACTCATGCAGAGCCAGGGCTGATAGAGATCCTGCATTACACCTGGGCTCCCACTACACCACTGACTGGAGTTTTAATGGCCCAGTTGGCAATGCTGACCAGAAACACCAGGGTTCTTTTTTGGCTAGGTATTCTCTAGTCAAAAACCAGACACCTGGCAACCCTAAGGCTGGGTCAGGAAACAAATAATAGTGTATGGCTTGGGCAAACACTTAAAGGCATGCCTGCAGCAAACAGACTGAACAGATCCAATTGCTATTATTAATTATTGGTATTATCAGAGCACCTAGGAGCCCTAGTTATAGACCGGGGGCCCACTGTGCCAGGCATTGCACAGAGACCCAAAAAACAGTCCCTGCCCCAGAGAGCTCACAATGTAAGTAGAACACAAGAGACAACAGATGGATTCAGATAGATTGAAGGGGGAACACATGGAAACAACAAGGCAGCATTGATAAAATAGACAAGACAGAGGGCGAGGGAAGGGCTATAACACACAAGCAGTGTGGACAATGAGATAGTGGCATACAGCTTCTTTCTTTCTTTCTTTCTTTTTCTTTTTCTTTTTCTTTTGACTAAAGAGGGAATCAACTAAATGGAAGGGAAAGGCAGAGATATGAGAGGAAGAGGAGAGAGTAGGAAGATGAACAAATTTGTAAGGGCTTTTTTTTTTTGAACTGCCTTCAAGATGGATGCCATTGGATTCCTGTAAAGTAGATGCTTAATTGCTACAGAATTGGTGGAATTTGAGAGTGAGAGAGAGAGAGAGAGAGAGAGCACATGTGTGTGAAAACTGAGGCAAAACACTCAGGATCAAGCATTGCCCTCAATTCCATCCATAGTATGCCTTGGATTTGAGTTTCATAGTGCAACTGACAGCAGAATGGAGAATGTTTAGGCTGTTTTTTTCTCTCTCACTGGCATAGATCACTAATAACTCCTCGGAGGTCTGTAGCACTGTCCTGGAATAAAACAAAGATGAGTGGAGGAGAATCAGACCCCAGAATGTTTGTGTGTATACAGCAGTGGTCACCAACCAGTAGATCGGGATAGATTTTGGAGCCTTTAACAGATGATCCTGACAGATTTGGCTGAGAGGCTATCAGGTATCGGCACTTTTATTTGACTGTCTCAGCGCTGCTGTGCTGCTCCTGCCCTCTGCCTTGGAGCTGCCCCACTCCCGAGGAGCCTCTTGCTCGCTGTGCAGGGCACAGGAAGAAGAGGAGGGGGTGCTAATCTCAGGGTGACCCTCTGCCATCCTATACCCCATCTCCACAGAGCAGGGGTGGGACAGGGATGGAGTGAGATTGCTGGCTCTTTTTGGGAGTGATGCAGGGCCAGAGTAGGGGTGAGCCTGCTTTAGCCCCCTGCACCACCACCCAGAAGCCACCTGTGGTAAGTGGTGCCCAGCTGCATTCTGCATTCCAAACCCTGGACCCAGTCCTGAACCCCTCCTGCACCTCAACTCCCTGCCCCAGGCTCAGCTCAGAACCCCTCCTGCACTCCAAATCCTTTAGCCCAAGATCAGAGTTCGCATCCCCCTTCCTTGCACCCCAGCCCTCTGCCCCCAGCCTCATAAAAGTGAATGAGGATGAGGGAGAGAGAGAGGATGGAGCGAGCAGGGGCGGGGCCTCAGAGAGGGGCAGGGAGGTGTTTGGGATTGAGGCAGATCCTGGATTGCACTTAAATTCAAAAAGTGATCTCCTGCTTAAAAAGGTTGGAGACCCCCGGTATCCAGGTTCGCTACCCTGCTTTACCGTTTCATCTTGTTGCTCTGTGGGAAACGCCCACCTTCAGGGCCTGATTCTATCCACTAGGAAAGGCTTGGAGCAGCCCGGCTATGCACTCTGTGGAGGTAACCCTTTTGTTACAAGATTAAACCTTTCCCATCTGGCTCCATTCTAGACAATTACAAGGAGAGGCATGAACACAGATAATGTTAACATTTGCAAAGACTGGGCTCAATTAAATCTTGCTGAGGGTGGTGCATCTGGTACGTGGCAGCTACCTTCTAGGAATCTTTGCACCACCACCTTCTTTAGTGGTTCTGCTCACAGAGAGAAGATCTGAATTGAGCTTGGAGGGGCTCTATATGAGCTGGCACAGAATGCTGGGAGTAGCGCTGAAATAGCTCATGCCCCAGGAGTCCTGGCCATGTCTCCTGTGCTTGTGGTTATGCCAGCTGTAGGCCCCACAATGGAGCCTCAACGCTTTGTGAGGCATCCGCCATGGGGCGCATCTATAATCATATCACATTCTTCTCTGCAGCTTCAGTTACTGATATGATTTGAAGGTCAGCTCTGAAGACGAGGCTGTGTAATTAGCATCTCTCTTAAGTCTGAACCTTGTATCTTAATCAATCTGATTTGCAGTCTGATTCAGCATATTAGCTGCAGACTGTGCAGCTTCCCAAACTCCATGGTGTAATGAATATGCATACATTCAACAGCTGCAATTACCATGCACCCACTGAGGAGGAAACAAATCCATAGGCCCAAAGTTTGCAGTCCCACTTGGGGCAAAGCTCCCACTGATGCCAATGGGAATTTTTGTCAAATATGAACCCTAGGATTTGCTTACAGAGCAGCCATTAATATACCCTAATCTTTGGTGGAGCTAGTTTATTGGAAGCAGCACTATGAATGTTTGGGTTGCTTCTAATTGTATCTGCACTCACTTGCCCATTCTTAAGCGGCACAGGCAGGAAAATTTAAAATTTGTAGCATGTCTGGGACTGCACCTACATTTGTGCTTATTTTAACAGCAGACGTTTGTGCAAGCCGCTTTCCTTCACTGAACTAAACAGATTAATTAGCCAACTTCAGGAAAACAAAAGGATTAAATTATCAAGTAGCTATGTTCAGATGTGTGCAATTGTCATGAAAATTAGCCAGACAGATGCAACTGGGATAGTGAGGAACATTTATGCACAGCTACAGTTGCGTTCCTTTTTCTACAATTCAGCTTAACCCTCTGTTGGCGAGATGGAGGCCTTTTTTTCAGGACTTTTCAGGAAGTAGTGTACAGAATGAGAACCAAGGCTATTCTATTTAAGCCTTGGATTTAGGTAGTAGCTACCAATGACTTGCAAAGAGTCAGTACCATACAATTGTTTAATATAAAAATATCTACATTTTAACAGAAACAAGCCAAGCGTATAAGACCATACATGAATTAGTATTAAATTCTCAGAAAACTAAATGTACCTAGGAACAGTGAAGAACCACGCTGCATTACATCTCAGGGCACTGCTATGTCTAGTCAAGCATGACTCTGTCAAAAGGAATTTGAATGACAAAGTTTGGAGCTGGAGCTTGATAAAATCTTCTCCAAAGTTGAAGGAGCTGTGTGGGTGTGGGTAGGAAGAAGATTAATTTGGAATGTGGTCAGTACATCACCATAAGAAGCCACTTCCCTCTATGTTGTTTTCTTTCTCCTGGTCCACCTAAACTTGCTTCCATTTCTGGGGGCTTGCCTGGACTACAGTTTTGTGGTTCTTCTATAACTTGAGCTAAGGGCTGATTAACTCAAGTTAACTAATGTGCCTACATATGCTAGTCTCGACACAAATGTTTGTTCCAGGACACAAATGTTTGTGACTTACCCTGGGGCTCAGCGCAGGGCAAACAAGAGGTGATGCAACTTTAGATTTGATTTTGCAGCCATCATAGAAGAGCTGGTCATAGCAAATAAACTTGGGCAATATGATTTAGTTTAAACTAAATAGAAGACGAATTAAATCTGGTCAACAACTATGATTTTTTTTATTTAAAAAGGCAGACTTTGGCAATTAAGGGAATCTGTTAAAGAAGTCAACTGGACTGAAGAATTCAAGAGTTGAATGTGGAAGAGGCTTTGCATCCCAAGCAAGGGGAAATTTGGATCCCAAGCAAGGGGAAAACACTTATAGGGAGGGATAGGCTCCCTGCAAGCAGAGAGCCTATTGGGAATGGAAAAAGGGACTGATCATCAAAGAAAGCTCCATTGTAGAGGTTAGAAAATGTGGACTAAAGTGAGATGTGTACTAAAGTGAGAATTGCTAAACGCCAAGCTGAATTGGCTACGACCAAAGAAATTAAATAGCGTTTTTTTTAGTTATATAAATAAAAAAAAAGTGAGAGAGGATGAGGTTGGGCTGCTATGTAGTGTGGATGAGAAGGAGACTAAAGATAATCTAGGTCTGGCTTTAAACTTACATGACTACTTGTCTCAGTTTTCAATAAGAAGGATCATATGGAACATGTGCATGGATGCAGGACAGCTAATGGGAAAGTGTATAGCTATGGAAATTACCTCAAATGAGGTGGAAGAAAAACTTTAAGAGCTTAATGCACTCAAATTAGGGTAACTGGATAACTTCCACCCCAGAAGATTGAAAGACTTGGCACATGAGATGGCTGTTCCAGTAGCAAGAATTTTCAATAAATCTGTCTAATTGGGGGTAGTATTGTATGACTGGAGAATAGTTAATATCATCCCTGTATTTGAGAAAGGGAAAAAGTGATCCAAGCAATTACAGACCTGTTAGCTTGACCTCAGCAGTATGGAAGGCTTTAGAACAAATTGTGATGGAAAGAATAATTAAAATCATGGGGGTAAATAGTTAAGGGGATGTTATGGAGTATGGCTTTACCAATGGCCAAGCTAACCTGACTTCCTCCTTTGAGAAAATAACTGATTAATAAGGGAAGTGCAGCAGTTCTAATATACCCGGACTTCAGTAAAACATTTGACATGGTACCACTTGGGAAATTATTATTTCTTTAGAGAAGTTGGGGACCAGCACAAGAAATGCCGGGTGGTAAGGAACTAGCTAAAGAAATGGCGCTGGGTTGTGCTGAAAGGTGAATTATCAGACCAGAGGGAGGTTATGAAGAAGTTCCTCAAGGATTAGCCTGTAGAAGTTCAGGACAGCGGTGTAGTAAATTCAGGATTCACTGGTGTGGCGTCCTGACAGGTCTCTTTCTCTGCCAGTGATGATAAATGTTCAGCTGCACGCATTTTCGTATGCCCACTCAGTATATCATGCCAATCTGTCTGACCCTTAATGTCCCTTGCTACAATTTAAGCACATTGCTTCTTGTCCTATCATCAGTGGTCAAGGAGAACAATTTTTCTCCCTCCTCCTTGTAATGCCCTTTTAGATACTTGGAAACTGCTATCACGTCCCTTTTCAGTCTTCTCTTTTCTAAACTAAACTAGCCCAGTTCTTTCAGTCTTCCTTCATAGCTCATGTTTTCTAGACCTTTAATCATTTTTGTTGCTCTTCTCTCTCTGGACCTTCTCCAGTTTCTCCACATCTTTCTTGAATTGTGGTGCCCAGACTCCAACTGAGGTGTAATGAGTGCAGAGTACAGCCGAAGAATGACTTCTTGTGTCTTGCTCACAACACTCCTGTTAAGGCATCCCAAAATCATGTTTGCTTTTTTTGCAACAGTGTCACACTGTTGACTCATATTTAGCTTGTGGTCCACTATGACTCCTAGATCTCTTTCTGTAATACTCCTTCCTAGACAATCACTTCCCATTCTGTATGTGTGAAATTGATTGTTCCTTCCTATCTGGAGTACTCTGCATTTGTCCTTATTAAACTTCATCCTAGTTAGCTCAGACCATTTCTCCAGTTTGTCCAGATCATTTTGAATTATAACCGTATCCTTCAAAGCACTTGCAACCCCTCCCAACTTGGTATCATCTGCAAATTTAATGAGTGTGCTCTCTATGTCATCATCTAAATCCTTGATAAAAATATTAAACAGAACTGGTCCCAAAACAGACCCCCGTGGAATCCCATTTGTTATGCCCTTCCAGCATGATTGTGAACTATCAAAGAAAGCTATCAGATTGGTTTGACATGATTTGTTCTTTACAAATCCATGCTGGCTGTTACCTGTCTATCTTCCAGTTGTTTGCAGATGAATTCCTTAATTACTTGCTCCATTATCTTCCCTGGCAAGGAAGTTAAACTGACAGTTCTGCAGTTTCCTGGGTCTTTCTTATTTCCCTTTCTATAGACGGGCACTATGTTTGCCCATTTCCAGTCTTCTGGAATCTCTCCCGACTTCCATGACTGTTCAAAGATGACAGATAAAGGCTCAGATGCCTCCTCTATCAGCTCCTTGAGTATTCTGGGATGCATTTCATCAGGCTCTGGTGACTTGAAAACATCTAACTTTTCTAAGTCATTTTTAACTTGCTCTTTTTTTCAATTTTAACTTCAAAACTTACCCCCTTCCCACTAGCATTTACTATGTTAGAAAGCATCTGAGAGTTTGCAGTTTCTATTTCTGGATTCCCTCATCCCTGTTTAAACCTTAACAAGTATACCGTGACAGACTTGTGATGACTTTGTGTGTTACACAGAGGGTCTGTTCACCCAAAGCTCTTGGTAACTTTATGTAAGGTGGTGTCAAGAAATAAATCAATAAAGATGCATCCATCTGAGGGATAGATGGCTGGCAGAAACAATACAATATAAGAGAGCTCTGAATTAAAACTATACTTCATTTAGTCTCAGGCACTCACACATATCCATGACAGGTTAGTAAATTCCCCTCAATAATTACCAAAGTTTGGTGTGGCTCTCAAGTGGTACAATGGCACCTTCTGATTGGCTTGCCTTTCAGCTGCCATTGGGGCCCTAAACTGTCTCCATGAAGAGATCTCAGAGTTCCTGACAGGGCCCACATAGGGGGGATGGGAAAAATGATGCACTTAACCAGGACCTGTGTCATGAACAGGAGGAGTGCTGACCAGCACCTAGTGACCGAGGGGTTAACTCAGGTACCAAGCAAAGGTTTCAGCCAGGGGGCTGGGAGAACCAATCGAGATAGAGGGTTGAAATTTGAATTGGATATAG
Organism: Rafetus swinhoei; assembly: GCA_019425775.1. Lineage (NCBI taxonomy): Eukaryota > Metazoa > Chordata > Testudines > Trionychidae > Rafetus > Rafetus swinhoei. The sequence goes on from CM033424.1 coordinate 152,982,602, forward strand.
GTTCCCTGCCTTCTTTCTTTGTGTGGGAGAGATAAACCAGGAGTTGAGACTACATCTAGACTGCAGACTTCTTTCAGAAGAAGGTTTTCCAGAAGAGATCTTTCGGAAAGACTTCTTCCGAAAGAGAGCATCTACACAGCAAAAGAGCAACGAAAAAGCGATCTGCTTTTTTGAAAGATAGTGTCCACGTTGATTAGACGCTATCTCTCATTTAAATTGTGATTAGGTATGGACTGAGTTTCCACTAGGGCCACCTGTGTTACTTCCTGGAGGCCTCTTCTTTAGAAAGAATTCCCTCTTCTGCGTCCAGACACGCCTTTTTTCTAAAAAGCTTTTTCAGAAAAAGGCTTCTTCCTCAGAGAAAGAGGTTTACCGCTGTCAGAAAAACCCCTCTGTTCTTTCGACTTTCTGTCAAAAGAACTCAATGGCAGTGTAGATGCAAGTATTGTTTTTCCAGAAAAACGGCCGTTTTTCCGGAAAAACTCTGCAGTGTAGACTTACCCTGAAAGACACAGAATGATTTAAACCCAGGCAGGACTACCATGCCCCCCCACAGAATTCAGGCATGGGAGCGGACTGAACAAAGAGAAAATTAGAAGTGAATATCTGGGAAATGTGAATCCAGTCACGTTCAGGGTAATTTTTCTTTATTTCGTGGTTTGATTTGAACTGCTCTGTGTGATTCTGTGCCTCCCCTGCCCTTTACCATCTAAGCATTGTGCCAGAGGTTTTTTTTTCTCTGTTTTAATTTGGTTTCCTCAGTTGCTCAGTAACATCTAGCCACCAAGTATGCTTTATCAAGTTTATCTTTTGTTTTGTAATAAAAAATTACTTCTTTTAAGGTGATTATTTGATTCTTGTGTCCCAGAAGGTCTGTCGGTGTGTATCTGCATGCCTCTGATTGAGGGGTCAACTACCAGAGACTGCAGCTTGTTTTTCTCTTTTCTTTTTTGCAAGCTCTTTTGGAGCAAAAGGGCGTGGGGTACCCTAGGGGTGATTTCAAATGTTCACCCCCCGTTTTAGGGAAAAAGCACTCGATGGTGGTGGCAGTTCCCCAAAATCTGTGTATTATGATTCTGGGGGGAAGTTTTTGTGACCAGTGAATGTAGAGGCAAGGTTTTGACGCTTTCTTGTGGGCCCCCACCTTCTACACTCAGAGTGCCAGAGTGGGGAACAGCCTTGACAGCCTGGAAGCCCTCGAGGGCCTGGCCCAGGCTGCAACCCCATTATCATGTGGAAAAAAATGAGACTAAATTGTAGATGATGCCTGAGGATATTTATAGAAATGTGTTTCCCTCTCTCTATGTATCTATTGCCCAGATCCTGAGAGATTTGCTGGAGCCAATCAGGAGCAGTCTCATGCAACATTCTGAACAGTGAATTGCTGGGCCTATTAGCCCAGCCCCGGCCGGTCTCTAGAACAGATAGTGTGTACTTGTGTGGTTAAACTAGGACTTGTAGCTTGAGACTGACAGACAGAGGAATTGTGCTCCTCTGCATGACAGGGTCTATCATATCAAAATCAAGAACATCTGAGTGAGATGAACAAATGAGATTTACAAAAACGGCAACTAATTTTCATTGAAGTGTACATAGTCCTATGAATTTTTTACATACTGCCAGTGACTGGGGTAGAAGCAGAAAGAAGTTTTAGCAAGCTAACATTCATCAAAAACTGCAGGTGTTCTACAATGGGGCAAGAATGGCTAAGACACCTATTTTGTCTACTGAATGTGAACTTGCAAGAGAAATTGACTTTGGGGGGCTAATTCATGATTTTGCACTGAAAAAGGCCAGAAAAATAAAACTTTAAGGTTAATTGGCTTAATTATCAAATACAGTAAAACTCCATTGGTCCGGCATCCAATGCTCCGGCACTCCTGATGGTCCGTCACCATCGGGAACCCAGAAGTGCTCCGGGCAGCCGGACCATTGGAGCTGCTCTGCACCAGGCTTCCCCGATTCAGCCGCTGCTGAAACTGACCAGCAGCTGAATCGGGGAAGCCGGAGGCAGACCAGCTGGGGTGCTGCCGGGTTGGTCCCATAGCGCTGCCCCTCGGGGCTGCGGGACCAACCCGGCAGCACTCTAGCTGCTCTTGGGGACGCCTGGGGCAGAGCTGCTGGAGTGCTGCCGGGTTGGTCCCACAGCGCCGAGGCGGCGCTACGGGACCAACCCGGCAGCACCCCAGCTGCTCTGTCCCAGGCATCCCCAAGAGCAGCTGGGGTGCTGCCGGGTTGGTCTCGCAGCGCCGAGGGGGCGCGCACGACCAACCCAGCAGCACCCAGCTGCTCTGCCGTCCCCGATTCAGCTGCTGCTGAAACTGACCAGCAGCGGCTGAATCGGGGATGCCTGGGGCAGAGCCGGACTATTGGAAGAGGGGGCTATGAAGGGTCTGGGGTGGCATCCCCACCCCACCCCAGACCCCTCGTAGCCCCCCCTTCCGATAGTCCGGCATATCTGATAATCCGGCACCCCCTGGGTCCTAAAGGTGCTGGATTATCGGAAGTTTACTGTATTTGCAGTTACATTGGTCCTTTAGAATTAAAAAAACCAAGACATCAAGACACCTTTATAATGACCAAAAAATTGTACAATAGCTAACAAACTTGTAGGACTTTCAGGCTGGGTGCTATGTTAAACAAAACTAGCAAAGGGGGCATTTTTCAGAAATGTAGAATAAGTAACAGTAATTTCAAAATGAAAACAAACTTTTTTCATGGCTCATGAGATTGTATGTAGGCGATGAGAGTTAACGGCATGTGTGTGGAAGGGGGCCGGTGTTACAAGTTTGTACTGCGTCCCAAAAAAGTTATGCTTGGGCTCTGGTCCCTGAAGTAAGAGGCTACCTACCCCATTCTTTCTCCCCTTATTTACTGGGTTAGTGTGACAACAGCATATCAGTAAAAAAACTCGTTAAGCAAACAACTTTGAAGTTGAAGCAAACCATTAATTAGATGTTAATTGCAGAGTCTGCCTGTCCTGATGGCCCTGACAAATACATCCCAAAGGGCAGATACAGATAAGCTTCCTGTTCTTCCAAAACACATTCCTCAGCAATTTCAACAAAGAGCATATCAGGAAGGACACAACGACAGTTCTCCCTCGAATTCTCCCCTCTCAGCTTCTTGCTTAGACATGCTAGAGGCCTGCGGAGACCTACTGATGTAGCTACTTTTGGCAACAAGTATGATAATCAATATTACACTGTCAGTAGTGGTCCCTGGCCTTTTACTGTTCTGTCAAATTCTCCTAGTACTCAGGTTCCATTATTAACACTTACTTTTCTGTGTGAATGTGCTGTGCATACTTATATTTGGAAGTGAGACATATGTGTGGTAAATTAATAAAATGAACTCTCTTCTTTTTTGTTTTCACTTCATTAGACAAGTGGGTTATGAATACTGTGTGCATATACTTTATGGATTTTAGAAGTAATCAAGTGTAGCATTTCAAAGCTGTGACATGGCAGATTTGCTTGCATAATTCCCTGAGGCCTCACTTGCTTTGTTTGTTTTCTTCTAGAAAGAATAATTTTTGCAAAAAACAGCATAATTGTTTGTTTGTTAAACTAACACAAGGGCAAACAGGATGAAGCACATAATTTTGGAGGTGAAAAAATCCCTTGCAGTAGATTATTTTCTTTCCTTTTCTTTTTTTTAAAACATTTCATATAGAGGTGAATTTTGTCTCAAGGCCTCTTCTTCATCAAATCGAACCATGGGGCAGGTTGTGGATGAGTTACAGAAAGGTTCCATCCATCCTATGGTAACCTTTGCACAAAGTCCAAGCATAGTTACAGTGACTGGATGGTTCTGAGCATGAGAGCAGCTCCTAACAAACCTCCCCAAAAAGTAGAGTAATGAAGTGGGGACATGGTACTTCTAGATAAACGCAGGCAATTACAAGGGATAGCAGCTCAAATTGTGGGCTAGCCCAGATCACTGCACTGAATCCAATCTACTCATCCACATCCTGCAAACCTTTGGAAAGTTCTGAACTAGAATTGGGGACACACTGTATATTACTTAACTAAACAGATAACTCTGTCTCCTTTTGTTTTTATGGAGGTCCATTAACGTTACTGAGTCCTTACAGCAACCCTATCAGGGAGATATTATTCCTATTTTACATAGAAGGGAACTGAGACACATTCTTCCTCCACAGAATATAAATCATTCCCACTGTGAAGTCAGGGAAATTCATATTCTGAGATAGGAGAAGATGGGAGTAAATCCGGGGGAGTAAATCCCAGCTTAATGGGAGTAAATCGGGGGGCCCAGATAATCTTCATCCAAGAATATTAAAGGAACTGGCACATGAAATTGCAAGTCCATTAGCAAAATTTTTTAATAAATCTCTAAATTCAGGGGTTGTACCATTTGATTGGAGAATTGCTAATATAGTTCCTATTTTTAAGAAAAGGGAAAAAGCGACCCGGGTAACTATAGGCCTGTTAGTTTGACATCTGTAGTATGCAAGATCTTGGAAAAAATTTTGAAGGAGAAAGTAGTTAGAGACATTGAGGCTAATGGCAATTGGGACAAATTACAACATGGTTTTACAAAAGGTAGATCGTGCCAAACCAACCTGATCTCCTTTTTGAGAAAGTAACAGATTTTTAGATAAAGGAAATGCAGTCGATCTAATCTACCTGACTTTAGTAAGGCATTTGATACAGTACCACATGGGGAATTATTGGTTAAATTGGAAAAGATAGGGATTAATATGAAAGTTGAGAGGTGGATAAGCAACTGGTTAAAGGGGAGACTACAGCAGGTCATACTGAAAGGTGAACTGTCATGTTGGAGGAAGGTTACTAGCAGAGTTCCTCAGGGATCAGTTTTGGGGCCAATTTTATTTAATCTTTTTATTGCTGACCTTGGCACCAAAAGTGGAAGTGTCCTGATAAAATTTGCAGATGACACAAAGTTGGGAGGTATTGCCAATTCAGAAAAGGATCGGATATCATACAGGAAGATCTGGATGACCTTGTAAATTGGAGTGATAGCAATAGGATGAAATTTAATAGTGAGAAGTGTAAGGTTATGCATTTAGGGATTAATAACAAGAATTTTAGTTATAAGCTGGGGACACATCAGTTGGAAGTAATAGAGGAGGAGAAGGACCTCGAGTCCTGGTTGATTATAGGATGACTATGAGCCGCCATTGTGACATGGCAGTGAAAAAGGCTAATACGGTCTTGGGATGTATTAGGCGAGGTATTTCCAGTAGGGATAAGGAGGTGTTAGTGCCATTATACAGGCATTGGTGAGACCCCATTTGGAATACTGTGTGCAGTTCTGGTCTCCCATGTTTAAGAAGGATGAATTCAAATTGGAACAGGTACAAAGAAGGGCCACTAGGATGATCCGAGGAATGGAAAACCTGTCTTATGAAAGGAGACTCAAGGAGCTTGGCTTGTTTACCTTAACCAAAAGAAGGCTGAGGGGGGGACATGATTGCTCTCTTTAAATATATTAGAGGGATAAATACCAGGGAGGGAGATGAATTATTTAACTTAATACCAATGTGGACACAAGAACAAATGGATATAAGCTGACTAGTAGGAAGTTTAGACTTGAGATTAGACGAAGGTTTCTAACCATTAGAGGAGTGAAGTTCTGGAATAGCCTTCCAAGGGAAGTAGTGGGGGGCAAAAGATCTATCTGGCTTCAAGATTAAACTAGATGGGTTTATGAAGGGGATGGTTTGATGAGATAACATGATCTTGGTAACTAATTGACCTTTCACTATCAGTGGTAAATAGGTCAATGGAAGGATGATAGGAGTTACTATAGAGAACTTTCTGGGTGTCTCGCTGGTGAGTCTTGCCCACATGCTCAGGGTTTAGCCGATCGCCATATTTGGGGTCGGGAAGGAATTTTCTTCCAGGGTAGATTGGCAGAGGCCCTGGAGGTTTTTCGCCTTCCTCTGTAGCATGGGGTACAGATCACAGCTGGAGGATTCTCTGCATCTTGGGGTCTTCAAAATATTTGAGGGCTTCAATATCTGAGATATAGGTGAGAGGATTATTCTAGCAGGGGGTGGGTGAGATTCTGTGGCCTGCATTGTGCAGGGGGTCAGACTAGATGATCATAATGGTCCCTTCTGACCTTAAAGTCTATGAGTCTATGTCAGAAATGTAAAGTAACTCGTCCAGCGTCATAGTGAATTAGTAGTGGAGTTGGGACTAGTGCTTATAGTACTACCAACCTTAAGAGATCAAAAATCATGAGATTGGCCCCAAATTCTATATCTAATATTGGGTTTTTTGGTCTTTGTCGTGGGCTGGGCTGCCCCTTTGAGGTTAGCTGGACTGAGCCTTGCCCATGATTTAGCATAAACTTAAAAAACAACAAATGGTCTGGTAGCACTTTATAGACTAACAAAACATGTAGATGGTATCATGAACTTTCGTGGGCACAGCCCACTTCTTCAGATGACCCGTCTGTGCCCACAAAAGCTCATGATACCATCTACATGTTTTGCTAGTCTTTAAAGTGCTACCAGAGTATTTGTTGTTTTTTAAAGTTTATCCTGTACAGACTAACTCGGCTACCCCTCTGAAGCTTTTGAACATGATTTAGCAGTTTCCCTCCGCCTCACTGATGAGCTAGCAACCTAATGGCTAATTACAAATAAATGTAATGTGGCTTAATTAGATAGACTAACACCAGCTGAGGTGGCGAACAGTAAGAGCACTAGTTAAATAGAGCTGGGAACTCATTACAGGGAGGACTGTGAAAGGAGGAAATAGGGAGGGTCCCTTCTGAGAAGAGCCTAAAGATGCCAGCCTGAGGTAAGTGCAGAAAGCAGAGTAGGCTTATCTGTGGGAACCCTGAGCAAGGGCCTACAAGCATAGAGGAGAAGCCTGTGAGCGAGAAGGTGTAGGAGTTCATGCTCTGTGTAGGATCTGGGATAGTCAGAATGAGTATCCTACAGGGAGCAGATTAGACCCTGAGAAAAGGCTACAAAAAACAAACAGAGTCCCAGGGAAACTTGAAGTTTCTGGGACATGGAGACTGTAAAGGAATCCTGCCGAGGAAGAAACAAGATAAGAAAAGCTCTGCCCGGGCCAGCAGGGCTATGTATACACTCGCGACTTCTTGCGTGAGAAATATGCAAATGAGGCTGTGTGGAATATCGCCGAGCCTCATTTGCATACCTAATGAGCTGCCATTTTTTGCAGAAGAGGCTCTTGCGCCAGAAGGAGCTGTCTACACTGCCCCGTCTCGCTCAAGAAAAACCCTCTTGCGCAATGCCGCTACGCCGATTATTTTTAGGAATAACCGCATTGCGCAAGAGGGTTTTTCTTGTGCAAGAAGGGGCAGTGTAGACAGCTTCTTCTGGCGCAAGAGTCTTTTCTGCAAAAAAGGTATGCAAATGAGGCTCGGCGATATTCCACACTTAGCCTCATTTGCATATTTTTTGCACAAGAAGCCGCGAATGTAGACATAGCCCAATAGATCTTGAGAGGGGCAGAAGAACTACTATTTTGGGCACTTAATTTGGCCCTTTTAATTACCCTGGAAAGGCAGTAAACTATTGTTATACACACAATCCCAGAGAGGGAGTTGGGAGAAGACACTGTCGGCCACTGCCAAGGAAATGGCCACCAATGAGGGAGGGAGAGAGGGTGGGCAAGCAGGCAAGCATGAGGTGACTTCTTTCTGCAATGCCACATCCAAGTACCAGGGGGTGCCTGAGAGGTGAGGGCATATACAAGCCATACAACTTTTTGCTTTGAAACCTCTTGCCCACCTCAGTGTGCCTGTGATAATTAGCAATGCCCATTCTTCCTAATTTATTGGGTAAGGGGAGTTTGGCCCCCAGAGTGTTCATCCCCTGCTTCAATTTTGCCGCCAATCTTTTAATCAATCCTATCAGTTCAGCCTTCTCAACCCTGGTCACTTCAAACTCCCCTCTCCCCTGTTCCTCTCGGGTCCTTACCGAAGGGGGAGAGAGGAGGAGGAAGCAGCGGTGGCCTGAGCAGCTGGTCTCTTGGGCCATTCTCACAGGAGGGGAGCTAAAGGTGGCTGGGAAGCAGTTCTGGCAGGATACTCTGGCCCAGGTGGCAGACAAAGGGGGTAGGCAGCCCCTCAGAGGGGTTTTTCCCACAGGCAGGGTTCCGACTCACTAAAAGGCCGAGCTTTCTCGCATCATCTTCTTGCATGAGCTCCAGCCAAAATCTCATCCCTTATGGAGGGAAAAAAATCACCAGAATTGACACCCATAGTGAGCTTATGACCTTCTATCCCTTCAGCTTCTTGTTCGTGCCATATGATCATGAGGCAGAGTGTCAGCTCACTGGCAGAGCACAGCACATTGAAATAACTGTTACACAGGCATACATAGCAGGGTACTACTTCTCAGTCTGTGTTCCCCAGGAGTCCTTACTGGCTGATGAATGCACACCCTATTGAGTGCTATTGCTTACTTAATGTACTGCAATTTTTCCCTGATAACTTGAGAATTATTGAACATCCTTTCTTGGTTCATTGCAGTCCTCATTTATTTATGAGCACCCTTCATACCAGCTTTTACTCTGTTCCCACTGAAAGTAAAAAATCAAGATGCTGTGTATTTTGTGTCTCCATTATAATTAACCAAATTGCAATACTGAGGTTGTAAAGAATTATTAGACTATGTCCGGCCCTATGTATTCATGCCATGTACAATATAAAAAGAGGAACGGGGAGGAGAGCACACAGAACTCTACTAGCTTTCACCTCTACTAAGGCTAGGCACAGTCTTAGAACAGGAGCCCAAAGCAAGAGAACAGTGCCCCATCCTGCTCCTTCACCATCATAACTGGCCTATCGGTACAGGTAATGGAGGGTGCATTTCCTCTTGGAAGAGGAAGTGGAAAGAGGCAGAAGCTGCTGTCTGAGTTATACTGTCTCAGAATCAGACCCTGAGTGTGTGTCTGCACAGCACCCTAAACTCAAAATAAGATACATGATTTGCTCTACGCAAATTGCCTATCTTATTTAGAATCTATTTCAAAATAGCTTATTTTGAAATTTGGTGCATCTACACAGTGCCAAATTTCAAAATAACTCACTATTTAGAGACATCCCTTATTACTCGTGCATTGAGGTTCACCGGGATGGCAAGATAACGCGCCCGTTATTTCAAAAAATATTTCGAAATAAGGGGCAGCTTGTGTAGACACAGGGTAGCTATTTCGGGATATCTCTAGTATCCCAAAATAGCTGTGCAATGTAGACGTACCCTAAGAAGGAATTTTGCCTTGTTCTGGGAAGTGCCTGTCCTGCAGTACGCTTGCAAATCCCCCGTGCTGTGAGGAAGAGCTGGTTGAAATTTTTTTTTGATGGAACAGTTTTCTACTGGAAAATGCAGCTTGTTAGAAATTAAAATGTTTCATTGGAACGTTGCTTTTGACAGACACAATTTGTTAGAAGGGTGGAATGATTAGTCTTGACTTTGTTTCATGTTGTAAAATTTAGTTTTGACTTATTCATTTTGTTTTGAATTTTATGTCAGCCTTACTATTATATTTAATCAAAACTGTGTTTTATCTTCTCAAAACAAATTTGACCATATGGAAACAAAATGTTCCACTAGGCTAAAAGGTTTTTTTGGGTTTTTTTTATTTCAAGATTTCATTCTGGTTTGAAATGTTGGAATTTTCTGAGGAACGCAGTTTCCATTTTTTAGTTTAGCTGTCCTGTGAAGCTGTGCTTCATAGAGCCAATCTAGCCTGAAAAGATTAATGACTATATCAATCATAACTGGGAGAATAAATCCTAGTGAATAATTTATTCTGTTAAATTATCTTCTTTCTGTTTGACAATTGTTCGCTAACAGAAGGTGACTAACTTATTTATTTGAAACTATCTGCTGAATAATTAGTGAATCAACCCACCTAGAAGAGTGCTATCAAATTTAATAAAAAGTGGTTTTTAGTTTTAAACCAACAGATATCACTCTGTTAAATTCTAACACTGTTATAAAATTTTACAGATTTCTTCAAAAGCTTTAGAAGAAGTAAATCTCCCTTTATTAAATTATATAGGTGTTTCTTGAGAAATTTACTTTTCATCCTACATTCAAATTAGAAAGTTTACTAAAGTGATTTTTCTATGAGAAATTCTTGATCTGTAGATTGATGTTGAAAAGCAGTTCACTAAATGTAATCAATATTCAAACTTCAGTCTGGGTTGGGGGGGTTGGTGTGGTTGTTGTGTTTTGATTCCTAAGTCATAGAATGTTTCTATTCTGACTGGGTTGTCTTAACCACCAGACATATTTCTGATGGGAATACTGATGATTTCTAAGGCAACTTACATGTGCTATCAATGGGATAAAATATTTACCTAAAATCAGTGTTTAAGTGAATGCTCCTGTCAGTAAAATCATGACTATTTGGAATATTTACAGAAAGTAATTTTGTGTAAATAAATAAATAAATAAATAAATAAGTAAACAAATACTTGTGATTTTTTTTTAAAAAATGTACTTTACTGAACCAGCTTTAACTTTCATTTTTTAAAATGTCATTTTTTGTAAAGATATTAATTTTATACAGGAATTGTAACAATTTAAAGTCTGCTTTGAAAAGGCTATATTCAGGAGCGGCCCTAGATGAGCTGCAACTGGCGCCCTAGACGAAATGCGCGATTGGCGCCCCCACCTCCAAAGCCCTCAAAGGCCGTTTATCTTGGCGCCCTAGGCGACCGCCTAGTTCGCCTGTATTGACAGGCCGCCACTGGCTATATTATAATATTTTCCCATATTTAAGATGACCATCTTTACACAATCTGTTACATTGCTGATTCCTCTCCATGGGCTACTGTTGGTTCCCTGCCCTGCCAAAGCTTGTCCTTTTAACATAGGGATAGCTTGCAGACCTGACTCTGCCTTCTCCATGCTGATTTCTCACTTATTGTTACTGTTCTCCAGGCCACACTGTTTCACACCTTGGTCTTTACCACTCACATGTACATAAACCATGCCCACTCAGTGTAGCACTGTGCCCTTATCTAATATAGGAGTGGTTTCCAACCTTTTTAAGCACAAGGTCACTTTTTGAATTTAAATACAATCCAGCATCTACCTCAAACCCAAATACCCTTGCCCCACCTCTTTCCCCACCTCTCTTGAGGCCCCGCCCTGCTCACTCTATCTCCAGCCTCCTGCTTGCTGTGCAGGGTGGCCCCAGGGGACAACTCCAAGGGCAGCATGGCACTGAAATGCTGGCACTTAATAGCCTCTTGGCCAAACCAGTCAGGATCACCTGTCAGAGATTCCAAGTTCTACCAGTAGACCCCGATCTACTTGTTGATGACCACTGTAAAACAGGATACATAAAGACTGATAAACCTTGGCTAACACAGATGGGCCATTCCTGGTATGATTTATAAATGTTTGAATCTTTTTGGTCTTATTCTCTCTGCTGCTTTTGTTTAAGATTAAATGTTCTTTGCTTTGGAGTAGCTGTGACTGCAAAGCCTTCTCTCTGGGCTGTAGGAGAAAATAAGTGGAGTTCCCTTTAAGTAACCAGGTGAAGCAGGTATCTGTATATTTAGCTATGGTTTCAAAAATTTAAACTGAAATAACGACAAAGTATGTCGGCTTTTATGTAAGGGTCTAAAATCAGTAAGTAACTGAAACACAATCACTAACATTCAATTATCTTTAAGGCAGGCTCATAACTTCTGAATGTTTGGCTTGGCAATTATTGCTGGTTGGGTTACTTTTGCATTAGGGCTGAAAAACATTTTCAGTTGCAATTATAGCTTTGATCCACAGGTGGCGCACAAGCTCTTGTAAATGGAAACAACAAGTTTTGCTATAAAGGAAACTTTCAGTCAAAGATTCTAGCAGCTGCCACATAGTGGAAATTTGTATATTTTTCATTTAAACCCCCAACAAAGATAGACCAAAAAAACAAAAACAAAAAAACCCTTAGACCTTTAATACATTTGCTCAGCAGACAAAAAAACCATAATTACAGATTCTGTAGGATCTAGTGTCAACATGTGTGTGTTTTCTCTGGTTGTGTTCTCCTCCCCACACCCATATTATTAGCTGGCTCTCCATACGTTCTGTAGGAACAACGAATTCTCATATCTTTCAACCAACCCCCACATATGCATCACACCAGTATTTCATAATATTTTCCCACTAGTTGTTAAATAGTTAACTAAAACGTCAAACTCTGGCCCCTCCACCTGTGTTCTTCATCATAAACCTCTCTTCCCTCCATTTCTCCCCCCCCCCTTCCATTTGCCTGTCCCTTCCCCCCCAGTATTGCCTGTGGATCACTTTCATTCACAATGATCTCTCCAAGCCTTTTCCCTTTCCTCTCATTCACTCCTGACTTCACTTCCCTCCAAGCTCTCATTCATCCCTCCTTCAGGATTGTGTATTTCCCTTTTGTCCCTTTGCTTACCCTCTCTTGTTCACTGAGTCTCTACTATCTTGCCCCTTGTTTTGGCTCTTACACCACTGCTAAGTAGGTGTGAAGTGCTACCAAATCTGAAATCTCCACACACTGACAACAGCAACTTGTAAAATGTGGACGATAGGGCTCCATGTCCCCTTCTTCTTCTATCTCTGCCTGCACCCCTCTCCAATATTCTAACTTCCTTTTTACTTTCCTATCCTTTGTGTCTCCTGTTCCCTGCCCTAACTGCTGTCTCTACTCAATCTTTTGTCTCCCAAGTCTCCATCAATCAACTGATCATCTGACTCCCCCTTTCCCCACTTCATTCAATTGATCCTTTGCCCAAAGCCCTCTACCAGCTCATCTATCCTGTCTCTTCACTCCAGCACATTGATTCTATGCCTCCCTCTTGCAAGGAGTAGCTGCCACTGTTGTAAGCACTGGGGCTGCAGAGACCAAGGTCACTCCAATTTGGGAGGGGGTCTGTGGACTGCCAGGGACTGAACAAATTGGAGCTGCTAACAGCAGGATCTGGCTGCTGTGTCGTGTGCTGTTGTAATAAAGTAACTTAACTGTTCAGTACAAACTCTCCATGCCTTTAAGAAGGAAAAACACAGCTCGCAATTGATCCTATGCCTCTGCAACCCCAGCAAATCGATTGTATGACAGAGGATGTGGAAACTCAAGGCATGGGTCTATTAAACAGAGACTTTTAATACAATCAACATTTTAAAAATGAAAGTCTCTCCTTGAGTTGTATGTAAAGCCCATGGGGAAGATAAGGAAGGAGAACCTGACTATAGGGTCAGTAGGTTCCTCCTTCTTCCCTCCAGTCACCTTGATAAGCAGAGACTGGGTTGCTTTGGGCAATGTTTCTGATAGAAATTTCTCTGGAAGTAGGAAGGAAAAACTCTAGCAGCTGCTGGATTCTATTTTAGGTGCTGGGAGGGGAATGAGATGGACCTTGTCAGTACTATTTATGTGTTTACATACACCCTCTGATGTTAGGAATGCAGTATTGTAAGTCCCACTGTTTTGCAGCTCTCTCCTGAACAGCAGGGAAACTGCTAGATCTTTGTTCTGTTTATTGCAAGCGGCCCCTTGCTGAGGGCTTGCATGACTAAGATGGAGAAATGTTTTAACAGAGAAGAAAAAAAAATTGACGTGGCAAGGGACATGTGTGTAAGGGGTGTGTGTGGAGACAAGGAGTTTAGACAGGGCCACTACTGGGGTGGGAGGCAAAGGGGGCAACTTCCTCAGAGCACAGCAATTTAAAAGGGCTAGGGGGTCCTGTCTGCTGCTTCCACTACAGGGGCCATGGCAGCAGCCAGAGCCCTGGGGCCTTTACATCGCTATGGGAGCCCTGAGCAGTACAGGCCGAGCTGTGCTGAAGGGCTGGATGCGGGAGGCTAATTCCCAGCCATTCCCCTTCTGGGGGCTTGGAGCTGTCTTCCCCACACACACACACCTAGCTCAGGATTTGGCAAAGACTGTTGGCCACCCTGAGTCTAGTGGCTGAAATACTAGAAAGAGTGGCATCTAGGGACTATAAAGCTGATCTCTAGAATTACAGGTGCCTAAATCCGACTGTGTAGTCCAGTGTCTAGAGCACCCCCTGAACACTTTGAGATCTGAGTCCCCTGCTCCAATTACTGTTTCACTAGTTATCCACAGTGGAACAGCTTCAACAAGAGGAGCTCCACACCAGAACATCTTAGCCCATTGGCTAGTGCACTCTCCTGAGGGATGGGAAATGCCCTTTGCAATCCTTTCTCCCCCTGAGATAGTGGGGGGGGGGGGAGGGAGGGGATTTGAACCCCCCAGGTGAGTGTGCTAACCCCAGGACTAAAAGGTATAAGATGAGCACTCTCAAAAACAAAGGGGGGGGGCAAGATACCTCTTACAGGTCACATCCAGCCCACCAAGCCACCGGCTCCAGCCCCTGGAGACCCTGCTGGGACCCTCAGGCACACAGCAGCTGCTGATTTAAGCACAGGGGTGCTCCGTGTGCCTCTCTGCTCTGGAGGGCGGGGGGAAAGGGGACTTTGTGTGTGATCTCCCCACCTCCAGCCCAATCCTCAGCTCCTATTGGCTGCAAACAACCAGCCAATAGGCACTGAGAGACTGGCCTGGGGGATAGGGGCAGTGCAAGTCACATGGAGGGAGCAGTTTTAAAGCTGACTGCAGCTGCAGTAGGCAGGAAGCCCAGCCTGCCTTGGCGGTGCTGCAGGGCTGCTGATCAGGACACTGTTAGGTAAATGCCTCCCAGCCAAAGCCTGCTTCTGGCACCCTTGTCCCTTCTGCATCCCAACTCTGCCCCCACCTTCCAGGTCACCATCCAAATCCTCTGCACTCTCCTGCCCCAGGTCAGAACTCCCTCCCAGGTCCTGTATCCCCTCCGACATCCCTCCCCCAGGCCAGAATCCTCTCCTGCACCCATACCCCTTCCCAGATCCTACACCAAAATCCCCTGACCCAGATCACAACCCCTTCCTTCACCCAAATTCCCTCAGACCGCATAATGTCTCCTGCACCCCAATCCCTTACCTTGTGCGCCCTTCTGTACCCAGCCTCTATCTAGACCTCACATCTCCTTCACAGAAAAGCGTGACCCTTGACCACTTTCCAAAATCTTGGAGTGGCTCCCCACCAAAAATTATTGCCCACTCCTGCTCAAGAAGCATCCTAGGTGCCTAAGACATATAACCCCAGGATACAGGTGATCTGGGGAGTCCCTAAGCAGATAGTGGTGCCTCACTGCAGCTTGGACTTAAGTACCCAACTCTGAAAGGGGTGGGCATAGCACCCTTCCCCTCCTATTGGCATCTCCCACTGGCTAGCTGAATGCTTTCCGGACTAGTGTGCTGACTTTTGTGGAGTGCAGTGCCACTTTCTGCCCACTTGCTATCCAGGGAAACCAGACACTTAGCTCAGGACCCCATGGATCACCCCAGGGATCCTGGGTCTTTTCGAGGAGCTAAAAATTATGTTCTGTGACAATCAGCACAGTGATGCCTCAGTCTCCTTGTGGATCCCACCCCAGCTTCTTGTTCCTCTTTCTTCACTGTTTTCATGAATCTATTCTCTCCTGTGGTGCAGTTAGAGCATGTTTGCATCTCCCAACCCCTACCCCTTTGCCTTGCTCCCTGCAAACAGCTGTTGTACTTCTCTCTCACTGTTCTACTGTGTCTTTCTCCTTGCTGATATATATATATATAGGCCTGGGTCTCCCTTCCCCCAGACACCCACAGAGAAATCATAATGAACCCTCCCCCCCACACCACCAAGCAAACTTCTACTTTATTCCCCTCGTGCCTGGAAGTCCACTCTGTGCCTTACCCAATTCACTACTGGTGTCTTTCCAGCCTGGGGCACAGGCTGTTTTTTCCCCCATCATTTTATCCCTTATAATACAATCCTCCAGTCAACCAGGCTTCTCTCAATGGGTGGAAGTACTGGGAAGACAGCCTTTGCTACATGCTTCCTTGGGATCAAGCAGGGCCACTTGTAATGCTTATCCGAGTGCTTGCTGCACTTGAGAGAAAATGAGACACATGCACACACTGCTACAGCTGCTGTGTAATGGCATTATTCATTAGCATAATTGTTGCTAACGGTCTTTTTAAAAAGTGTGTGAAGAGTTTTCCCATGTTTTCTGGCATGTATGTCTGCAGAAAAATCACGTCAATCCTTATTGGACATAGCTTTGTTTACCACAACAGGAAGCTGAATTCCTTACACCTCAGGCATTCATTGGCGAGATTGTGTAACCAATGTTGAAGTGTTATGCCACATGCCTCATCAGACTAGACTCAACGATTATACAGAGATGGTGTGATGGGGTGTTTGCTTCATACACATGAAGGAAAGGGTGAAACTCATCAGGGGGGCAGTGAAGATGAGTCCTCCAAATGGCCCAGAGAGGCAGTGTAAGGTGCAGCCAATAGGAGGGAGGCTGCAAGAAGCACCCAATCAGGTTCCAGGAAGCTGCCATAAAAGGCGCTGCGGGGGGTGGGGGGCGGTAAGGAATGTGTCCCCTAGCAGACTGAAAGAAAGCTAGCTAGAGTAGAAAAGTCAGTTGCTGCCAGGGATTAGCAATAAGAGAGAGCTCCTGGCAGGCTGCAGGGATTGAGCAGCAGAATGCCCTAAAATAAGGGGTGAAGAAAGTGCTGGGGTTGTGTAGTAGTGGCCCAGGGGATTATAGAAGTGGTGAGAAGAACTAGAGGCACAGTAGGAGGCTCCTCTGTACAAAGTCCCTGTGCTGGGGCCCAGAGTAGTGGGTCGGTTTGTCCCCTCCCCACTTGCCCCTGTGGGAATGGCATGATTACTGGATTGAGGAACTAACCTCCAGGAGGGGGGGACAGAGATGGGGACGCAGACAGAGGGCCGAGCTGTGAAGAGGGGGCTGTAGTTCCCGAGGTTCTGACGGGGGCTGAAGGTAAATGCTGAGATGGAATGACTGTGCGCCGGCTGTAGATGGGAGCACTGGCCTCGAGCTAATCCCCAGCATGACCAGGAGGGGGAGCCAGTCCAGCAGTGAGGGATGTACCCTGTGACAAGTGTGATAGATGGCTACAAGGTGTAGCCATGGCATCAGCAGCACAAGGTATGTCTTAGACTAGCTTCTGCCTGGAGGCAAGAGGTGAGGCTGGAGAACAGAGAGCGACCTGTCACAGAATGTTCGAAAAGGATGCTGCTATCATGGAGACACCTTACAATGGAGTCAAACATCTTGCTCAGGCCAGGCAGCAGGGCGGGCAAAATGGATTGCCTGCTGCATTCAGGCACAGGAGATTCTGAATAAGGTTATCTGTAAGTTACCCGTGTGGTGACTGTCACTGATGCAGAAATGAGTTTTGCCTGGAGTAGATGAATGCCATATTTTTGGATTTGTTTATCCATGTCTCCTAAAATATCACTCCTGTCCCACTTGCACCGTCCATTGCTGGAGAGCCAAAGTTATGCTTTTTTTTCCTCACCATTATCAATATGTTCATATTTATTCACAGCACTAAAAGTTTTAAAGAGTGGAACTTCAAAAACAATGATCCCATCAGACCCAGGGGGTGCAGTAATGGCGGAAATATTAGGCATGCTATTTGGAGACCCCCAAATATGAATATATATATCAATAGTTGCAAGCATTCTGGAATTCTCTAAAGGGTATGGCGACACTGCACGCTTATTTCAAAATAAGCTATTCCAGAAGAAATACTCCAAAATAGCTTATTTCGAAATAGCATATCTACACTAGAGGGAAGCCTCAAAATTAGTCCAAGGCAGGCTTCTCTAATGTGGACATTCTACCTCGACTTAGAGCCCCAGGAAGCACTGGGGAGTAATTACTTTGAATGGCTCTGGGGAGGCGCTATTTCAAAATAGCAGCAGTGGAGCGTCCACAGTACTGCTGTTCTGAAATAGCTATTTCAGAATAGGCATTATTCCTCATGCAATGAGGTTTACAGAAGTCAGAATAAGCAGTGTGTTATTTCAAATTAATTTAGAAATAATAGAATTGCAGTGTAGACATTCACATTGTTATTTCAGAATAACAGCAGTTATTCCGAAATAATGCTGCTGTGTAGACACACCCTAACAGAACTGTGAATTACTTCAGAGTGACTGCAAATGCCTAAAGATGCAGGTGAATTAAAAAGAAAGGCAGTAAGTGGCAAATTACCAGGAAGAAGCACAGCAAACCACTTACATCCAGTACTCTGAGTATTCTGAATGTATGTTGGAACTGTTCTTGACTTTCACTGAAGTCATTGGGCTCTTAAATCTCCTATCTTAAAATTAATCAGGAGCTTAAATGGCTTCCTGAATAGGCATGGATTAAAGCACACACTTAAAGCGGAGTTTGAATGGCTTTGTTGAATCATGACCTTGCTGCCGAAGTCCCTCAGCATCACAGAATTAGGTCATTAATGTTTTATAAATACAGTCTCATGCTTTGTCACTTCATGAATCTTTAATTGCTGTATGAAAATAATGTGTATTTACTGTGTCTTGTTTTCTCTGTTTGTGAAATGAGTTTGCAAAGGGGTTTTTTAACTATTTGTGGCATTTTGATGAAATGAAGAATTTGGCTTGTATTGTTTGTCTGTGCAAGTACTTAACATAGCTGTTTATCCTATTTTCTCCCTCTATGACATGGATAAATAAATAAAGCTTCTTCATATGTAATCACAGTGATTCTGCATAATTGAACATGTTAGCAGACATCCATATGAGCCAAAGGCAGACTGCAATGTCTGTAACCAACAGCAATCCCTTCCTCCCTTGTCCCAAACTATTCTTGCCTAACCCTCACCCATCAATCTATCCCTATGTGAGTAAGCATCACACATACCCCAAACTAACAGCTCTGTGGATTTCTCAGAAACTGCTCCATGATCCTGGCAAATAATTCCATTGCGAGGGGAGCTAGTCAAAAGATCCATCCTGACTGCAGGTGGATCCCATCTGAAAAGAGGGACTGAGCTAAGCTCAGGTAAATAATATGAGTGAATTTATAAATTGGGTGTATGTGAGCAAAATGGTCTCTTAGGCAACCACAATGTAAAAATACTGTATGTACAAAAACTCAGTTTTCTCATGCACTCAGTATTTCCAGGTACAACTTTAAGTGCATGTACACAAGCACATATGCAACATCTTTGAAAATCTGGCCCTCAATTTTTGTGTAATGGGCCATAGGTTGGGGGAAGCAGTGTCTCCCAAGTCAGGCATGGCTCTGCTCCAGCCACCACCCTCCTGCTTGAACTTCCCACTCTGTGTGCGGCTCCATTCCCCCTGTGTAGTGGCCCTGGCTCAGGCTGGGCCTGCACCATGTGTCCTCCCAGTGCATCGGGCTTGGGGTTAGCCTAGAGTGAGACCAGTGTCTGTGTGGGGAGGGGGCTGAAAGAGGCTGAAAGAGGCAGGGCTGGGAGCTAGCCTCCTCCAACCTGCATCGCCCCATTGTTGTGTCCAAAAAGTCATTCAAATATTGAACCGTTCTTTTAACAAGCTCTCAAATGGCCTAAAAGTTACCTGACAATGGTTTCTTTGCATATGTGATGGCATGTAACTGTAAATTATAACCTTGTAGCGGAGACCTGGAATAAAATCCTAGTCCCAGTGAAAGCAGTATTCCCACTGACAATGATTTTGATAGGGTCAAGATTTCACCTCTTCTTTTTACATTTGTGTTTACAGCGCCATATGCACCGTTGCCACTAATTTAAAGAGTAAATAAGAGTGTCCTTTGCTTAAAAGGGATGTTGGAATGGTCCTTTCAGTGCTTTGGAACCAGTATAAGTGACTTTGACGTATAAATATCTAACCACCTTTTCACATGCCAATTGGATTGTTTAGGGAAAGACAGTGGCTTCGGAATGATTAATGAAAAGTCAGCTTTCAGTGGTAATTTAATTAGTTTTTTTCTATTAAACAAATTACTTTTTTTTGCTACTAACTCATCCTGGATTGACCTTCAGATAACTTGTCACTATCTGTATTAGCAGAAGTGACACAGGACTGGTGGGTATCCTACCTGATTAATATATTTTTGATGGTGTTTGCATATTTCTTTTCCGCATGGTCTAAAAACAGACTTACGTCTACCTGTGTGTTTCTTTGGGCCCACAATTTATTTCTGTTACCATAGAACTTATAAGCTCCACTCATGGATCCATTTTGTCATGTTGGTATGGCACCTAGCACAAAGAGGAGCCTTGTCCTAAAGCACTTCCCCGGGTATGGGGAGAAGTAGCAATCACACACACAGTGACCAATGTGATGGCAGGAAATGGCCGGTGAGTGCCACAATATTTTTTGTGGGTTTAATTAGGAGAGGATAAGTTAAAGAGAAGGGAGTGGGGGCCTTGCACGGGAGAAGAGCGTAAGAGGAGAGTTTCTAAGGTGTAGAGACTATGAGGGAGGGGGAAAAAATGGAGCAGTCACTCACCACAGAGCAGAAAAACTCCAGTCAAAAGTTAGAAAGTTTGCCAAAGGGCACTGCTTTGACTGTTTTTGCCCCAGTCTCTGGCTGGCTACTCTTTGCAGCTTTTAGCCAACCCAATGCCCTGTGGCATTTGGTGAGCCACCTCCTGGATCCTAGTGCCCTAATTTGGTGAGACATCTCCTGGATCCTAGTGCCTTTCATGCATGGCTGTTTTGCATGAAAGTAACAAACAAGAGCATAAAGCTACACCCATAAATTAACTCATTGATTTTTAAAAACATATCCTCAAGTCCACACTATAGCTTTTCTGAGGTGTGTTAATGGCTTTAAATCCCATACAACTGTACAAATAACCATTTATTTTCAGTTTGGTGGCTAAGCCAAAGAATACCCTTTGCCATCTGCTTTGAAACTTTCTGCCTCAAACAAAGCTCACAGCCTAGTTTGTGGGAAATTATTGGCACAAAATGGAATCCAGGGTCACATCAGCTTATCAGTGGTATGCTCTCCACAGGAAGACTTATTTTGGCACAATGGTTTTCTTTTGTGGTTCATTGTGAGAGTGAAATGTTCTTAATTGGATGTATTCAAGCTTGATGGCTTCGATCTAGCTAGCACATTGTGAATGGACTAAATTACTTTGTGGGTGTTACTTCAGGAACAAACACAATGTTGAATTGGGTATATATCCAATAATCATAACTTCAAATAAAAAAATGAATATAAACAGGATAATCATACTTCGCAAATGATAACTTATCCATTGACACCTTACATGGCATGCTTTGTACAAGATGTGTTGCCTTTGTGTAGCTGTGGCAATATCACTGATATAAATAGTCACATTTCAATCACAGACCTCTCTCTGTCTTTCTGCAATCTTGCTACTGTTGGTATAAAAGTCTTCAGTTGTTTTTTATGACCTGGTACACCTTACCTTCAGCCTCATTTGTTCTCCATCGGACAAAAATCTAGAGTCATGCAGAGGAGAGAAGTTCAGTTTCATGAAGGGTTTTGAGATTTTTGGCCATGTTCAAAACAGAAATGGAAAAACAAATATTTCAAAAATCTTTGCAAATGAAACATTTTAAATTATTTTTGTTTTGGATCATTGAAACCATTTTGACTTTTCATATCCTAAAATGCAATTTTGTAAACAACTTCAACATGAAAAACTGTAACATGTATCAAAATAGGGATGTTTCAATGTCACTGGAATTTTCCTGGTCTTTTTCCAAAATGAAATTCCAGCAACATCCATCTGATTTTTGGTTTGATGAATATGGTTCTGTCAAAGTTTCCTTGATCAGTTCCACTTACATTTTCATTTGAAAGCATCTTTTCTCCCATTATATTATGGGCATTCAGTGATGGGCATTAGTATAATTATCTAGCTAATTTCCCATCTCATTTGTTAGGCTTATGAATACTTCATTTTTTCATTCTAAACTATATTTACATGTTTCTTTTCTGAGTGTGATATACCACCAAGTACTGAGAGTACTGTTCACTATATTGTCATTTTTAATAAGGTAAAACATTTGATACAGTTTGTAAGAAAGCACTTAACTACAATGCATTATGATTTCTATAGTGCTTTCTAACATTTATAGAACAAATTGACCATATTCCCAGAGTTTAATAATATTTCTTTTGAAATACAAAGAATAGAATCCCAAATTCTCAATGGTTTCACAGTTTGAAAAATCCAACAGTTTCTATTACTTGCTTCCTTTTATAAACTACCAAAGGGAACACTCTTTAAATTCATAGCAAGAGAGAAGGAGCAACCAATCTGTCTGAAAAGTTAGCCAGGCAGCCAGTGGTTTCTCAGAGAATGATGAGGAAAAGTTAGCCAAGTTTATTAATCTAAAAACAGTACTTACTTCTCCTTGATTGCTGGCCCTGTTTACTCTCAAACTGGTCATATATAAGAGTAGAAGAGGTTTCAATCAACACTTTATGCAGCATGTCCAGTTTTCAGGCATTCACGCGTGACCTTTCTGTACCCTGCAGGTACAATTGGTTTCTGGGTGACATATATTTTATTAACTTTTCTACCCTGTGATTGCATTGAAGTAATACTATTTGTGCCCCCAGTGTCACATCAGGAGACAGACTATCGAGCTGCAATTTACAGAAATGGGCTCTTGCACTTTCCAGGAGGATGGGGTCTCTTCTACGGGGCTGAAAAAACATCAGTGTCACTGACAGAGGGGGGTCCCTCATGAGTCATGAGCAATTTTCAGTCTGTAGGGCCCTTCAAAGCTAATTCTATTTTTATAGATCCCTCATCCTCCTTCCAGCCTCATTTTACATGTCTCTAACTCTGAACTGCTGGGTGATCGAAGGAGTTTGTTTTCCCTAGCAGCCTTCTGTTTCCTATAGCTCCATTGTAAAAGGCCCAACTCTGCTGCTGAGTATGAGTGAAAACAATGCAATGGCAGTCAGGAGCAGCTTGGGGGAGAAATTGACTGGTGGCACATATACAACACAGGAGCGAATTTTGTGTGGGTTGTGGTGTTAAGGGCCAGTTCAAAGTGGAGAAACATGTTACAATTCAGGCTGCTCTGTAAAACAATTAGGTATTATTAATAATAATTAATTAATAATGCCTGGCCAAAAGTCTGTTACAGTCAATAAGACTCCTATAATGCCAGTGCATTTTAGATCAGGCCCTTGCTCTGAACTCCATACATGCCCAGAAACTGCAGACTTTGACCCCAATAATACGTCTTACTGCTATTAGCACTGTAGATTATGGTTGAGCAACTTGGATTCTATTGTGGCTTGCACATTATCAGTAGACAAAGAGGTTACTAGGGCAGAAGTTGGCCTGCAAAATCTTTAATAGTATCTGGTAATGTGTGAGAACCTAAAATCCAAGTAGATTCTAAGAGCTCAGGTTGTCAGGACTGATGGTGAGAGAAGTACTAGCCTTTTGCTTGTGAAATGAGCACCCTTAATTTGGGATCACTGATACACAGAACCTTGCCGTATCACTCAGCTAGTGCCATTAGGAGATGAGACAGTTACTCTTCTTCTTCTTTAAAGCAATGGGTTCCTACAATAGTGTTTGTTATGGAAACAGTGACTGATGGTATCCAGGGCCCAGTGTGAGCTCTCACAAGAAATGGTAAATACTTTTAACAGTTACAGATTAGTAACCAAGCATTGGTATTCCTTCAGTCCAAAGAGTAGGGACACGCTTTTCCTCTTTAGTAGAGAATAGCCTGACATAATATCTAAATACAGAGCAAACTTTCAGCAAGGTCTTCAGAGCTAGGCTCAAATCACTTCTAAGACCCATTACAACTACAACACCTACAATAAATTAGCTTGTTTAATAATAGTAGTGGTGGAACCATAGGACTCCGAATGCTTTATCCCTCTTTCCTGTCCTTTGTGTGTGTGTATCTTCTTAGCTTATAATATCTTGGGGGCAGGATCTGTGTATTCCTTTATTGTGTGCAGTGCCTCGCATGCTGTGGATGTCATTGTAACAAATTATTTCTAATGAATAATAATAGAGATAAGTGTCAATAAAGCATATTAGTGGTATTGCACTCTGATCTCCCCAGTGGCTTTGTATATGTATTGATCAGGAGGACTGAATTAATGGAGCACTTCCTTAATGAAGAGTCTCATGTACAGATGTGAAATTACCCAGAACTACCCTCTGACAATCATCTGATGGAAAGGAATCAAGCCACAGAAACACAGCTCCATCTAACCCTGACTGGGGTCTACAGATGCAGCCACAAAATCTGTGTCAGGGATATGGAAGGCTGCTGACAACTAAAAGAATCAAATTTGACTTTTGG
Source organism: Rafetus swinhoei (assembly GCA_019425775.1). Taxonomy (NCBI): domain Eukaryota; kingdom Metazoa; phylum Chordata; order Testudines; family Trionychidae; genus Rafetus; species Rafetus swinhoei. Next base: position 153,006,784 of record CM033424.1, read on the forward strand.
CCAGCACCAATTTGATCTGTTACCCCAAGGTGTCTCCACAGCACACCCAGAACTAAAGCTGGCCTGAAAGGAACCAGAGAACCCTAGATAACACCAGAGCAGCTTTGCCACAGCCTTCTCAGTAACAGTTCCCATAAAGAGAGAGACAGTGAGAGTATGGGGTGAGAGGGAGAGCAATAACTGGCAAGATCGTCAGCATCAAGAAGCAGCCTAACCTCTACTCCTTGGAGGGAAAACTGCTGTGCTGGTAGGGAAGCAGTATTGATTTTAAATGTGGGTGGAGGGGAGACCTGAGGCACAGAGAGGTAAAGTGCCCTACTAAAGATAACACAGGCAGTCTGTATCTGGGCCAGGGCTAGAACCCAGCTGTGACTCCCAGGCCTGGCCTCTCACTATGAGATGTTCCTTCAATTATATAAAATAGAGAAATACACTGAACCAGTGCTTTTTTTTGTTAAAAAAAAAAAAAAAAAGGTGCCGGTACTCCAGTTGTCGAGCTCTGACTGGAGGTGCCGGTACTGCATACCGGGCAGTACCATCACAAAAAAAAAGCACTGCACTGAACGATAGCAGTACAAGGTGGGTTCCAGTATAATGCAGGTTAACATTCACTGTAGTTTAGCTGATTTAATAATGGCACATACTTACCACCCTATTTATCAAATAGCCTAGAGTAGAAAGTCTCAGAGGGGTAGCCGTGTTAGTCTGTGTCTTTAAAAACGAGTAGTCCCGTGACACCTTAGAGACCAGTGTAGAGAGACCAGCCTTTGAAACTGTAGTTCTATTCCTCTATCAGGCTGTTCTGTCTGAAAGCACAACCCCAGCTTCTCTTTTTGAATTTCCCATCCTTTTCTTGCTGTTTATCAGGGATGAGTAGTTCTGCAAGCGTAAATTCAGTGTGACAGAAGCCAGCAGTGCACTGGTAAAATGCTAGTAATGGGCTAACTTCAAAAGATTCAGAGGGTAAGTCACACGTCGAAGCTTATCTTCAGAGTAGAAATTGGGCTGGAGTCTTATAACACTTCCAGTAGATTCTAGTTTAAGCTGTGTTTCAAACCCTTGAAGGATAACCTTTCTGGCGGTATTCCAGTCTCTGTTTCTGGTGTAGTTTGAAACTAGGAAATGCAGATATCGACCATCATTTAAACACACTGGGCCAGAGCTTCAGCTTAAATAGGGAGGCCACCACTGATTTCCCTTACTTATGCCCCAACCAAATCCAATTTAAAAGGCCTTTTAACACTTTTACAGTAGATTGGGATTCCTTTAATGCTTGGGACAAAGGTACCGAGAGGGAGGGCCATCCTTAGAGAGGCCTGGGGCAACCCACCCCACCCCACCCCACCCCAGAGGGAACAGAGCTGAGCGGAGAGGGCTGGGGCCAGGCAGAGCTCTCTGCTCCTTGCTGCTGCGATGAGGTGAAGTGACCTGGCTGGGAGATGGCTGCAGAGTGGAGCAAGTTACTCCACTTGCCACTAGGGATGTAAAAGAGTAGTCAATTGGTCGACTACCCAATAAGCCTAGGAAGCAGGAGCCGGTGCTGGGGGAAGCCAGTTTAAAAGCTGGTTCCCCACAGCACCATCTCTGTGGTGCTGCTTGCTGCTCTCCCGGCCCCCCTCCCCCCACGTGCTACTGCCAGCTATCAGAGGCATTAATGTGGAGGGGGGGAGCAGGGGAAGCTGGTCCAGCAGCAGCCCCTGTCTGAGGGGGGTTCCCAGCTCCCCACTGAGACACCTGCCCTCCCCGTGGACAGGGGCTGCTGGACCTGGCGTGAGCCGGGACTGAGCAAGCCTGGCTCAGTCCCAGCTCACGCTGGGTCCAGGAGCTACTCCTGCTGCATCTCTGCAGTTTAAATGTAGTAGGAGCAGGGCTGCCTATGCACTTGGCTCTTGCTACATTTAAACTGCAGGGCCACCATGAGGGTAGCTCCTTCCCTTATCGACTAATCGTGTAGTTGATACAAATTTTATCGACTACACGATTACCCAATTAACCACCTCTTAACATCCTTGCTTGTCGCAGCTCCTGCTGCAGCAGTGAGTGCGGGAGGGCCCAAAACCCTGCTGTTACCCTGTGCCAGGCCCCCCGGGAATCCTTTATGCTGACCTCAGCCCCACATGGCTAATCAATACAGGGGACCATCCCATCCATAGGGTGTTTGAGGCAGCTGTCACAGGGCCACCCAAAGTGCAGGGCCTAGGGCAGCCATCCCAAACCATCCTATGGATGGGATGGCTCTGCTTAGAGGAGATTATTTGAGCAGATTCACACAAAACAGCAAGTCAAACCAGCAGCTTCATAATGTAGTGATGACATAAGGATAAAAGTGTCAGAGGGGCAGCCATGTTAGTTTGAATCTGCATAAACAACGAGAAGTCCTGTGGCACGTTATAGACTAACAGAATTATTTGAGCATAAGCTTTCGTGGGCAAAGACCCACTTCGTCACATGCATCTGACGAAGTGGGTCTTTACCCATGAAAGCTTATGCTTATGCTCCAATAAATCTGTTAGTCTATAAGGTGCCACAGGACTTCTCATTGGTCATAAGGATAAAAGTAACTTTAACGGCTGCACTGGTTTACACCCCACGCAACTCCAGAGAAGTCTGTAGTATTATATGGTTTGTAATCTGAGTGCAGCATTTGGCCTGCTGTTTTTATACAGGGTTGTTATCTTTGATATGAAAGTCTCAAGGTATAATTTGGTGGTTTTATCTGTGCTCAGAAAGCTCATTAATCACTGAATACACATGTGTATCATTATTGTGTGCAAATCTCAATGCATTTTTTAAATTTGAGTGTCAGTAGCTAAAGGTCTATTGTGTCTTTTTAAATTCCTGTTTTCAGGACTGTATAAGTGGGCTGTAAATATTTGTTCTAATTTAAACTGTTGCATAAAAAGATTCAGACAAGGGAGTTAATTTTTTAAATAACAAAATGAGGAAAAACTCCATATGGCAATTTTAGTCGAATCTGTCACTGAAGGAAATAGAAGACAGCTAACAGTTCAGTCACAGAATAAACATATGGCCAGGGTGCACCCTCTCTGTCAGAGGAGATGCTAACAGTGTAGGTTGGGGAAGAATGTCCACATCATATTCTCTCTTTGCCCTGATCCTGTAGAAACTTTTTTACCCTATGTCTGCTTTGGCTTGGAGCTCTGTGGCTGTGAATGCCAGGGCTGTGAGCAAAAGCCTGTAAAGCTTCATTCCCTCCCGCTCTCCCAAAATCCTTTCTGACATTGCTTCCTCCTTTGTATTCTTTAGAGTTATGCAGGCCTTCTGTTACCTTGTTTTAGTTGGATTAAATAGCCTCTCTGCCAAAAGTAATTTCTACACGTCTGATGTCAGGGCATTTTAGACTAGCTACCTTGTTTTTTGAAAGTCTCCGAGGGGCAGCCCTGTTAGTCTGTAACTTTAAAACAACGAGTAGTCCTGTGGCACCTTAGAGACTAACAAATATACATATATATCATATATATAGTAGCCCAGTGTCTGAGAGTCTGTAATGCCGAAATGCTGGCTGTTCCCTCTGGGGGGGCACTGTTGCCTGAAATGCTGGCTGTTCCCTCTGGGCGGCGCTGTTGCTGAAATGCTGGCTGTTCCCTCTGGGCGGCCTGTGCTGCATGGGGAGTGCGGGGCCCAAATGACCGCTTGCGCCGCTTGCTCCCCCGTGGCGGCCCAGCTGAGCGGCACAGAAGTCAGCCGAGTGCCACGGTGGGAGGCGGGGGGGTGGGGCGGTGAAGTGTGGCGTGACAGCGCCCCCTGGCCATGAACATCACCGCCCCGCCCCCCTTTGCCTCCCGCCGTGGCGCTTGGCTGACTTCTGCGCTGCTCAGCCGGGCTGCTGTGTGGGAGCAAGTGGCGCCAGCAACCGTTTGGGCTCTACACCCCCATGCAGCACGGGGAGTGTGTAGCCCAAATGGCCATTTGGGCTCCGTGGTCCCCCGAGTGAGAGGCTGGAGGGGGGAGGAGAAGTGAAAGAGAGAGACAGAGAGAGAGGCAGGAGGCGGAGGAGAGCTGAGAGAGGGGGAGGCAGTAGGAGGAGGAGAGAGAGAGAGACAGAGCGAGAGACCGGAGGCTCAGGAGAGAAGACCGACGTGGAGGAGAGACCTGAAAATCCCGTCTTATGACGGGCTAATTGGCTAGTATATATATAGTATTGTGGTGGATAGGAGTGCAGGTCAGCAACTGGTGACTAAAGAGTTAAACTTGGGTAGCTAGTACGGGGTGTTGGCAAAAAACCAGGCAAACCAATGGGAAAAAGCTGCTGAAGTTTAAATTGTATAGAGAAACGGCAGCGGGTATGTTGTGTGAATTCTAAGTAAGGGCTGGAGGGAGCAGATGCAGTGTTCAGAATTACCATCTGGGAGGGGCATATAGGGGCAGCCCAGAACTCCTGGCTGCTGCTGCCACTACTACTGCCACCCAGCCAGAACCCTGGGCTCCACAGGCCTCCAATGGCTGGGGAGGGGGACGTGCCATGGTCTGGGCGGTGCTATGGACTGACTGTTCTCAGCTCCGCCCCTTCTGGGGGCTTGGAACCCCCTTGCCCTGGGGCCCACAGTGGCTGTCAACCCTGCTGGTTGTGCTAATATTTTAAAAGGGTAAATAGGATGACTAGAGTAATTTTAGGCTTGTCAACCTGACACTGATCCATGGCAAAAAAAAAAAAAAAAATGGAATGGCTAATAAGGGGTGCAATTAATAAAGAATTAAAGGAGGATCTGAAAATTAAAACCAGTCAATGTGGGTTTATGAAAAAAATACTTTGTCAAACTAACTAGATTTTATGAGATTGCAAGTTTGGTTGACAAAGGTCATTGTGATGTTGTAACATACATAGAGTTCTGTAAGGCATTTGACTTATTATTGTGAAACGTTTTGATTAATAAAGTAGAATGGTATGTTAACCACACAGCACACATTAAAAACTAGCTACCTGATAGGCCCTAAAGTGTAATGTATAACAGGGAATCATCATCAAAGTTGGTCCTTAGGGGGGGTCCTGCAAGGTGCAAGTCTTGCCTCTATGCTATTTGACAAGGAAAGACATCTCTCTCCTCTAAAGGCTATTGTCACCCTCTTCGGTGCTAATACAGTAAATAAAGTTCAGAAAGTTGTGAACACTTTTTATAAAAATTTTTCCCCTTCAAACGTTTCACAATAAAGAGCTCAAGTCTGAGAAATTTGAGCAAATTAAAACAAAGGTTGTTGAATGGAAATGGTTGTGTAATCTTAACTTTTTTGCTTTTATTGGATTTCAGCTATAATGTATGTGTGTATAGTCATGAATTTCGTTCTTGTGAAAGCTGTTGGACTGATAGGATTGTCAAGTGAAGGGCTGTCGAATGGATACAACATGGCAGCATATGTTTTTATTTTTCTCCACATAATTAAACCAATGTGCCTTACTCATGAGTGACCTGGAGGGCCCATAACTAGCAATCAATAGAAAATGTGGTGTCTATTTGTATTCAGTCTTAGGTCTCTATCCTAAGTCTACTAACAAGACATTGTGATGTGTGTGTGTGAGACACAGATGTGGCCATTTGCCCACTATAACATAAGTGGCATAAATGGCCAGGAGAACTTTTAATCTTCCATTTACCTGTGGGGTAGACTCAAGAGACCACATATTCAGATACCTATTCCCATGACATTCAGCAATATAAACAGATACTCTTAAAAAGAATGCAGGGTTTTTTTTTCAATACACGTTTCCTCATTGCTATTTTAGTCTCATTATTTCCCCCATCTTTATTTACCCATAATTTTCGACAAACATTCGACAGACTGGTTCTTTTTTTCTAATATTTCAAGGCCAAGATAAGCATCCTTGAAACAGATGTTAAACATTAAAAATAGCAAAAAGTAATGATGAATAATTGAGATGATCTTGAGGAATAGATGAGATGAAATGGAGGAAATAATGTAAGAAAATAATTCCTATTACCTTCACAAAGGCAAAGTAAAGTGAGAAAAAGAGCTAATCACTGTGGAATATATCCCACCTGTCCAAGGGGTGCTTGTGTTTTTCTTCATTAGAACTCAGATACAGGAACCCCTCTGCCCTCCCCTCATCTCCACATTTCACACCTGCTGATTAGTAGCTTTTATTTTTATTTCTACTAGATTCATGACTTCAATTTTGAAAGCCAAAGGACTTTCAAGGCCTCTAGCTTGCCTGAATCTGGCCCCTGAAGTTTGGGGCTTCCACCAGCATTGGGGGAGCCCAGACTGGTAAGGGATGGGGTTTTTTTCTTCTCACTTGTGTGCAGCCCCTGACTGATTTTTTTTTTCAGTGGGTCAGTGGCCCCTGACCCAAAAAATGTTCCCCACCCCTGGTCAATGCAACCTCATCTTGCCCTTAGGGCTCTTTGAGCTTGAGCCATGCTGTGAAGTGGTGAGAAGAGCACTGCTCACATGGAGCTCCTAGAAGCACTGGGTCTCCTTTATCTCAGTTTTACAGTAGGGTGTCACTCTACTGAGGCCACTGGACTCGCTCCTGATTTACACTGCTACAGAAGAGCACAAAGAAATCCACTGTGCCTGCAGAGGCCTACAGCAGGAATACTGCCTGCAGTGATGCCAGAGGCAGCATGCTCCCTGGCATTCATATTGCAGCACTGTGGTGCTTCCCTACACTGCCAACTAACGTGAAGGTGTTAGGTCATGATCAAGCCCCTCCAGCTACACCCTCGTCAGCCTGGCCCTCCCCAGCCCACCCTTGTACTCCCCAGTGTTTTTGCTGAAGAATGGCTGCCTTTTTATGGTTAGAAAAGAGGAGACTCGGGGGATATGATAGAGGTCTATAAAATCATGACAGGTATGGAGAAAGTAAATAAGGAAAAGTTATTTACTTGTTCCCATAAGAACCAGGGGTCACCAAATGAAATTAATCGGTAGCAGGTTTAAAAAAACCAAAAGGAAGTTTTTCTTCACGCAGTGCACAGTCAACCTATGGAACTTCTTGCCAGAGGATGTTGTAAAGACCAGAACTTTAACAGGGTTCAAAAAAGAACTCGATAAATTCATGGAGGATAAAACATTCCTTTTTAACTGAGGAACTTCAGCAGAGCTTGGTGAGTCATAAGGCCTGGAGTTAATACAGAAGCTTGTCTGACCAAAGGAAGGTAGGGAGTGGGCCAGACCAAAAAGGCATGTGTATTGAAGAGACAGATAAAGCCAAGAGCCCATAGGCCTGGGTGGGGTCGGGGTGTGGACGGCAATGATAGGGGAGGCCATGGATCAGGACAAGATAGTGGTGTTAATATGGACATATTGGGTTGATGGCTGAAGGGGGTAAGGCATGAGAGAGAAATATTTCAAAATGGAGGATGACACCTGTTTGAATTTGTACTTTGAGGCCATGTGAATATTATTTCATCCCCACACCCAGTGCATGCACATAAGGAAGATAGAATTTGGCCTTTCACTTATAACTGCCATATATAAAATAGTTATGCTACATTTTACTTATATATTCTCACTAAAGTTTAGTACCTGTTCATGTGGCTGGTCCTTCAGAATTCCATTCCTGGGATGAGTCTCACCCTGGTCTGGCCTCTTTACATCTCCTGAAAAGCAATGGTGTGACATCTGGCCAGCGGAGGGGGCTTGTTCAGTTGAGGCACTGTGGAAGGCAGACCCAAGCTATTTTCTGAGGATCCCCTCATAAGCCCTGGTGCAGGTATGGGTGCGCCAGAAGAATGGCATGTTGCACGGTTGACATTGTAGGCAGTGCTAATTAAGGATGCCTGGGGAGGCTGTAGTATCTTAGGCCCACCCGTATAATTATCTAAATTACCCTGGAGTGAGGGTGGGGAAGAGTTTCTTCCAATACCTAGAGCAGTCCAGAATCAACAGGGTGGCTTAAACCATCTTAATCTCACCTCTCCCTCCCCGGCACACACACACACACCTGGGTTGTGAGTTTTGTGCTTTGCCACTTGAAGAGACATTACACACAATCTCACTCCTGACTTTTTTTTTTTTAAAGGAAGCATTTGGTAAGGCTTATAGCCACAAGTGACTGTTCTTAATTTTTGATTAGGACATTTTGTCCATGCTAGTCATATGCCTCAGAAGTGGTTTTTGGGCCCCCTCCTCAAGCCCAATCCTTTAATTCTCTGTGTGCCGGTGCAGTAGTGCACGTGCAGGCAGTATGTTTCACCATTGGGTGGCTTAGTCATCACCTAGCCAAACCCTATAGTACAAATTTAGTTTTTAAAAATTGTTCATTGTAAATCAGTTCCTTCACGCCCTAATCATTTTGCCATTTCTTCTTTGCTCTCCCTACAGGTTGTCTGTCGTTATCTAGTTAAGGTGCCTGGAATGGAATGAAGTGTTCCTGGGAAGATCTGTCTGTAGTGAAGAGAAGGCTGTCAACCCTCCATTCCATGACAAGACGGCTCTGCTTTATGCAACCTAAAATTGTTATGGCTGCTTTGTTGCCATTTAGCAACTTCTGATTTGCTGCCCAGCATTGCTCATACTGAATGTCGGCCTTGACATTATTGATTTTCAGGTTTCTTCCTCTCACTCAACCTCTCTTTGCACTTCAAAAAAAAAATCATTTTATTATTTCCTCCCCATATGTTTCTAATTTCTCTAGATCTCTTTGTATCATTTCTCTACCTTGATTGATAATAACACTCCCTCCTACTTTAGAATCATTTACTTTAGATACATTTACTTAATGTGCACTTTACTCTCTGTTTTGGATAATTAATGTTAATATTAAATAAATCAATGCATTAAAATTCCCAGTTGATATCTTTCTGCAATTTGGTCTATGGCTGTTATCAGTATTGTTCTTAATTTAGGCTTTGATGTTGCCAACTATTTAAGCATATATTTAACTTTAAGCATTGTGATTAATTTCAGAGGTTTTGGCAATGCTTTCTTGCTTAAGTCTTAAGTGCAATAGGAAGTATGGCTGTAACAAAGTACTTTGTTGAATTGGTACCTCCATTTTCAGTCTCTTCCTTTCATTTCCCACATTTCTGCTAAGGAAGGAAGGAATCCCAAATCAAGCAAATGAAACATCATATTTTGCTTGTAATGGTTGTCTTCTTTATTTCTCTCTACTTATGGCTTATGTTTCCAAAATCCTATTGCTGTGTAATTTTCCCCTAAATATTTGGTCTATTTTATTGATGACTGATGAAAAATATATTGTAATAGCCCAGATTGATAATATTCCTGACTAAATCAATACCCTATTTGCTTTTTTCCAGGACTCTAGAACTTTCAAAAACAATTGTCAAACTGTTTAGTACATTAGCTGACTAATTCCCTTAACACTTTAGGATTAGTACAATTAGACCTACTGATTTATGCAGTGGATGTTCAAAATGTCCAGTTATTCCCTATTTTAGAAGGTTTTCATTACTTTCCTACTGGTCAAATCCCTTTGTCCTTTGATGCAGGCTTATACAAGGAATTCAATGTCTCAGCTATTCTTCCACTTGATTTATTAATGGTCCTATTTAATCTAGTATTTCTTTCCCAAAAAAATGTTTCTGAAAGCCCTTCTTATTCCCTTTCGCCACTTGGATTGGCATTAGCTCAGTTCAGTTTTTGCTGCCCTTGTCCCTTCCTTTTCCCTTTCACCTACACTCTCTTCCTTTTTGTTTCCTACTGTTTGTTTTGATTTATTTTTTATCTCTGTCTGGAGATAAAATGCATTGTTGTCATTGACCCACAACTACACATAATCATAAATATAGCTGTGCCACAAGGATCCAATCAATCACAGAATTCCGCCGTTTGTTTCCCAGGGCTGAATCTGCACCCTCTTTCATTTTTCCTACTTTTGTTATTCTACAGTGGAAGGGGGATGGCGTTAAGAGTCGAGGCATGTGTCAGAGTGGCCAAAATACTATCATGAAAACTAATGAGCAAATATAACATCCTGCATATCCCATTTCAGTAGGGTAAAGGCAAGAAACTTCTCCCTAGGAAATGATTGGCTACATTTTATGTAATGTACGGTTGCTGACACAGGTTGCAGTTTGGGGGTAAGGCAGGAACTGATGCTTTTGTCGTTTTCTCTTGCTCATGTGTAGGGGCATTTACTACATGCCCTAAGAGATCCTCTTCTGTCTCTAATTTCTCAGTGGGCTTTTCCCATTTTAGTAATTATCTCTGAATCCCTTGCCTGTTTCTCTCCCTCTTTTTCCTGGTGGTCCTCTTTCTACAATCTGTTGCTTTGGAAATGCCTTCACTTTACGCATTGAGGACTGCTTTGACTGCTTGTCCTATCAGGCTGGAGGTATTGGTGTATAGATGATGTTTCAGCAATGACAGGTGTCTTCTGTGTCATACCCTTCACTGTGTGCATCCAACCCCTCCTCTCTCCCTTTAGTATGGGAAGATGCACCCCAGTCGTTCCTTTCCACATACAGATATTTCATTTGAAAAGCTCTTAATTACCCAAAAGATGAAGCTGAACATTTCTGAAATGTTTTAAAGAGCCCATTTCATACTAAGAATCTCCATCCATATTCTCTTAAACTTCACCTTGCACTGTTCAGCTGATGCATGAACCCTTTGCACTGGTTATGTGTCCACATTGACTAACGAGAACGGATACAGTCATACACCTTTTTGCATGACAGGAAATATTTTTGTGCATGGAAAAACTTCCTAGTGAGTAAGTCCAGCATGTAAACACAGCAGGAGGATTACTGTAATCAGTGGCAGTATTTACTGCCTCCAGGCATTTTTCCCACTTCTGGTTTTGTTCTTTCTGTCTTGCTGCTTCTTATGTTTAGGAATGAACTCCCAGCTATGTATGCCAAGCCCCCTCACACTGCACTATCAAATAACACTGGAAAACCCACATGTTCATAAAACATTCCAGTCCCCCTTATTCATAAAGCATTTCAGTCAGAAAGGACTTAGGCATTATAGTGGAAAACCAAATGGATGTGAGCTCTAAGGGCACATCTATACTTACCCGCAGATCGAAGGCTGATCTTCTGCTGTTTGATTTAGTGGGTCTAATATAGACCCATAAATCAAATGCTGAGCAGCTCCTGCTGGCACCTGTACTCCTTGCAGTCATGAGGAGTAAGGGTAGCCAAGAGGAGCATCTGCTGCTGTTGGCCTCCCGCTGTGTGGATGCCATCAATCTTGGCTTTACTCTGACACGAATTCTACGGAGCAGGAATCGTGTACCTTAAGCTGACCTTCCTGATCTAGTGCATACCAGGCCAAAGTGAGCTGCTCTGGCTAAGAGGGCTAATACAATCTTTGGCTGTGTAGGCAGAGGAATATTGAGTAAGAGCACTGGGGTATTATCTTTTTTTGTATACAGCATCAGTGAGACCATTACTAGAACAATGTGTCCTGTTCTGCCTACACTTTAAGGAGGATGCTGAAAAATTATACAAGGTTTCAAGAAGAGCCACAAGACTAATTCAAAGTCAGGACAAAGGTTCCTGACAGTGAAAGAGTTAGCAAACTCAGTCTACTTAGCTTATCCAAGAGGTTAAGCGGTTACTTGATCGTATTCTATCCATACCTACATGCAAAGGTTTCTGATAGTGGAGGGCTCTTTAATCATCAGACAGAGGCATAGCAAGCCCCAGTGTCTAGAGGGTGATGGCAGGTACATGTTTTAAAGAATTAGGGTAACTGGAACAACTTACTAAAGGGCATTGCTTTAAATCAATATCATAGCCTTTCTATGTTCTTGTACAATCAGTAGATACAGACTATATGCAGTACTGGATTGTGTGGCATTCTGTTATTATGGAGATCAGATGAATGTATCATAAAGGTCCTGTCTGACCTTACAGTCTATGAATAAAGACCTTGTCCAACACTGACCTGACGGAGGTATTTTACAATAGACCTGAGAAGGAAATAATATGGGGCAGAGCCATCGTAGAGAGAACTTCACGTGGGATTGTGCCTGGGTGAATGGATGGATCCTTCCTGTAGCTCACAGTTGCACAGGGGAAGGTACATGCTTGTGCTTTCTTAGAACAGTGTACCCTACTTTTCATAATGTATCCAGCTCACTCAGCAGAGCGGTGCAGAGGTGGAATGGGGCATAGATTCCACACCCAGCTAGTCTGACTTCCTATAACAAGCCACAGAACCTCCCACAAAATAATTCCTATAGCACATCTTTTTAGAAAACATCCCACGTTGATCTAAAAATTGTCAGGGATGGAGAATTCATTAAAATTGTTGATAAATTGCTCCAAAAATTATGCCTTATTTTGTCCTACGTTATAATATCTTTCAGAAAAAAATTATATCATCGTACATTTGGCAAGTTATAGTGCCGCACATAGAATCATAGAACAGTAGAACTGGAAGGGACCTTGAGATCATCAAGTCCAGTCTCCTGCCTTCATAGCAGGATCAAGCACCATCTAGATCATCACTGACAGATGTCTATCCAACCTGCTCTTAAATATCTCCAGTGATGGAGATTCCACAACCTCCATAGGCAATTTATTCCAGTGTTTAATCACCCTGACAGTTAGGAAGTTTTTCCTAATGTCCAACCTAAACCTCCCTTGCTGCAGTTTAAGCCCATTGCTTCTTGTCCTATCATCAGAGGCCAAGGAGAACAATTTTTCTCCCTCCTCCTTATAATACCCTTTTAGATACTTGAAAACTGCTATCGTGTCCCCTCTCAGTCATCTCTTTTCTAAACTTAATGAGACCAATTCTTTCAGTCTCCCCTCATAGGTCATGTTTTCTAGACCTTTAATCATTTTTGTTGCTCTTCTCTGGACCTTCTCCAATTTCTCCACATCTTTCTTGAAATGTCGTGCCCAGAGCTGGACACAATACTCCAACTGAGGTTAATGAGTGCAGAGAAGAGCCAAAGAATGACTTCTCTACTCCTCATGTCTTGCTTGCAACACTCCTGTTAATGCATCCCAGAATCATGTTTGCTTTTTTTGCAACAATGTCACACTGTTGACTCCTATTTAGCTTGTGGTCCACTATGACCCCTCAATCCCTTTCTGCAGTACTCCTTCCTAGACAGTCACTTCCCAATCTCTATGTGTGAAACTGATTGTTCCTTCCTAAATGGAGTTTTTTGCATTTGTCCTTATTAAACTTCATCCCATTTACCTAAGAATATTTCTCTAGTTTGTCCAGATCATTTTGAATTATGACCCTATCCTCCAAAGCACTTGCAACCCCTCCCAGCTTGGTATCATCTTCAAACTTAGTAAGCGTAAGTAATGTCAGCCAGCAATGTCCCTGGCTCAACTTAATGGCTGCGTCTAGACTGGCATGATTTTCCGCAAATGCTTTTAACTGAAAAGTTTTTCCGTTAAAAGCATTTGCGAAAAAGAGCATCTAGATTGGCACGGACGCTTTTGCGCAAAGCACTTTTGTGGAAAAGCGTCCGTGCCAATCTAGACGATTTCGCAAGAAAGCCCCGATCGCCATTTTCGCCATCGGGCTTTTTGCGCAAAACAGTCCTGAGCTGTCTACACTGGCCTCTTGCGCAAATACATTTGCGCAAGAGGGTTTTTCCAACGGAGCAGCATAGTATTTGCGCAAGAACACTGACAATCTTACATCAGATTGTCAGTGTTCTTCTTGCAAAATCAGCGACCAGTGTAGACAGCTGGCAAGTTTTTCATAAAGCAGCCGCTTTTGCAGAAAAACTTGCCAGTCTAGACGCAGCCAATAAGTATACATATAGTTTTCAGTACTGGAATGATTTTTAAATCTCTCTGAGATCTATTTAAAAAAAGCCAAATTTGAACAAATTTGGTTCAATACTTATAAAGTTAGATTATAAAATCTTTAGGGAAGTAACTGTAACTAATTATGAGTCTGTGACGTACCTAGCACAATGGCATCCCAATCCTGACAGACGCCTCGAGGTACTACTACAATGAAGCTAATGAAAAAGGAGAAGAAGAAAGTGATGAATGTCTAAAATAGAACATCCAAGAAGAGGAATTGGGCCAAAGTTTAAGAGAATCTTAAATGTCATGTGGTTCTGTGTTTGATATTACAGGTTGAAACTCCATTATCTGCTGCCTTGTGACCTGTGCTCAAACCAGGGTATTTACAAAAGCAAGGGGGGTCAGTGATTGCCCCTCCACTGCTGGCTGCTGGCCCCCTTAGGGCTCCGCTGCTCCAGCCCCAGAGTGCCATGGCTCCACTGTTCAGGCCTCAGGGGCACTGGAACTCTGCTGCTCCTGACACCAGGTTTTCATGGCTCTGCTGTTCTCTGGCCACTGGTCCAGCTCCTTGAATCTCGACTGGTCCGGCCCATGGGCCCACTTGAGTGCAAGGGCTCCGTGGCTCTGTTCTTCCCTAGTCCAGCAATGATCCTGGCTCAAGCCCACTCGTTTTTCCCCAGCCTCAGAGTACCCATGAGGTTGCCAATGATGCCAGACCGGGGGAGTTGCTGGACTAAGGAATCCTGGATTAGAGAGAGTCAACCTGTATCTCAAATTTCGTATGCTGTCAACTTTGAGATGGTCCTCGAGATAATCTCATAGTAATAATCAAAATAAGAAGATAATATAGTGTCTATGCCTTTCTTGCTATTACTTCATCTATGATTGCATCATATAATTTTGGTATGTTATGCTAGTAACTAAGAAAAATGCTATCTGCACCTTCCGATGTTGGGTTTTGAAGTTTCTTTTTTTTTTAGATGGGACTCCCCAAGTGTTCACATTGCTCTTTTTTTGTTCATTCAAAAAAATGTGCAGCAAGGCAAACATCTGGTCTTCCATGCTGGTGCAGCATCTATTTCTGTATAAATGGCACAACGACTTTAAAAACAAATTGATCAGATCATCAGAATAACGACAAGCTATGATTACTCTATGTACTTAGCCCTTGCAGTTTCTTAAATATCCAGCAGAGAGCTCTTTCTCTCTAAAACTTTTCTGTGCAGCAGTATGTCTGCTGTTTTTCCTGTATCTACAAGAACATGCCCCAGAATTTCAACTCTACAAAGCACGTATGACGTAAGAAGGAAAAATGACATTAATGTAACATTTAGAGTCTGATTTGAGGCAGTGGAAGGAAAAGATGACTGAATTAACTTGCCATTCCTTTCTTGGTTAGGCACATCCCTGCTAGGTACAAGAGAAGGCTTGGCTACAGATGAAGTTTCAGCCTACAAGTCATTTCTTTAAATAATGTAAGTTTAAATTAGTTATTTGATCATTTAAGGATATTATTTGTATGCAATTAAAACATAAAAGCTGAGAGAGGTCAGCCGGTTTACTACTTTCTGCTGTGACTTTTCTAAGCCCCTTTGTCCCACTCTGTGCCCCTGTATCTACATTGTCATTTCACTGAACAGAACTTGCTATCACTGCTCAGAAAGCAGACGGGAAACCATGGTTGTGTCTACACTGTCAACTGCCTGTGCAATCGTGTGTTCACACTTGTGGCATTTGCATCAACATTTGGTGCAGTGCCCTTCAGGCAGCTGTCCCACCACAGAGCATCTCTCTTTCTTCTACCACTAAATGATGTGGGAAGCTGGAGAGAGGGTCAGGGGGCATCTCAGGGCCTTCCTCAATGTCCCATGATGCATTGCTTCCTATTCCAGCAATCCCTCTGCTTCCATCCACATTTGGGCCAGTTTCAGTGGTTTGTTTACTGCACGCTCTGCCTCGCTGATCTGTGGGCATGGATCCCACACTGCTGACCAATACTCTGTTTGCTCTCACTAACGCCTCACAAGTGGCAGTGGAGTTATTACTTAAACTACAAAGGCAAAAGGTGTCCTACACTGATCTTGCCACGCTGAGTATCTACATTATCTTATTGCTTGTGGCATTTACGGAGGTGCTGACCACAGCGGAATGCCACTTTTGGGCTTTGGAAACAAGCACTCAGTGGTGGGATCCCATCATCGTGCACATGTGGGATGACAAGGAGTGACTGCAGAACTTTCATGGAACTGTGTGGTGAGCTTGCCCAGCCCTGTGACAAAAGGACATGAGAATATGGGCTGCCCTGCCGCAGAAGAAGTGTGTAGCTATTGCACTGTGAAAGCTGGCTACTCCAGACTGCTATAAATCGGTCATGAACCAGTCCAGAATGGGGAAGTCGACCGTCGGACTTAACTGAAGTGTACAGGGCCATTAATCACATCCTGCTGTGAAAGACCGTGACTCTGGGAAATGTGAATGACATTGTAGATGGCTTTGCACAGCTGGGCTTCCCTAACTGTGGAAGGGCGATAGATGTCACGCCTATTTCCGTTTTGGTACCACACTACCTATCCACTGAGTACATTCATCAGAAGGGGCATTTCTCTATGGTTCTCCAAGCACTTGTGCATCACTGAGGCTGTTTCATGGACACTGATGTAGACTGGCTTGGGAAGATTCATGACACACACATCTTTTTGGAACACTGGCCTGTTCAGGAAGCTGCAGGAATGAATTTTCTTCCCAGACCAGAAGCTCACTGGAGAGGAAGTCAAAATACGGATTATGATCCTCAGAGACCCTGCCTAACCCTTAATGCTGTGGCTTATGCAGCCATACGTGGGGAACATTGACAGCAGCAAGGAGCAGTTCAACAGCAGGCTGAGCAGGTGCCCAATGACTGGTGAGTGTGCTTTTGTCTATTTAAAGATTTGCTGGCGCTACGTAAATGGGAGGCTGAACCTGGCTGATGACAGAATTCTGATGGTTATAGCCACATGCTGTACATGCCGTAAAATTTGTAAAGGGGGAAGGGTGGAAGTTTCAGTCAGGGCTGGACTGGTGAGGCTCAGCACTTGGCAGCTGAATTTCAACAGCAAGAGGCGGGGCTGTTACAAGGGTGTTTCATGGGGCCATAAGGATTGGGGAAGCCTTGAGGCAGCAATTTGAACTTGACAGCCACTAATGTTTGCTGCTGTGCTCAGGAGTTCAATGCTTGTCATGCTGATAAGGGATTGGAATTGGTGTGGACGATGCACTGGGATGGTTTAATAAAATTGCCTGCTGCTTTGCAGGGCTATG
The DNA here is from genome assembly GCA_019425775.1 of Rafetus swinhoei. Taxonomy (NCBI): domain Eukaryota; kingdom Metazoa; phylum Chordata; order Testudines; family Trionychidae; genus Rafetus; species Rafetus swinhoei. The sequence goes on from CM033424.1 coordinate 153,023,766, forward strand.
CTATGTTTGCTTTCAGTTAATGGAATAAAGATTGCTTTCAAACTAAACAATTCTCTTATTAAACAACCACCACCGGAAGAGACAGACAAACCAACAACAACAACAAAAAACACTTCGGCACTGGGAAGGGCAGGGGAAGGGAGGGTCCCAGGATGAGGTGGGGTCCCAGGACAGTTAAGGTGCTTCTACACCACAGGGCTTAACTCGAAATAAGCTACGCAAATTGAGCTACGTCAATTGCGTAGCTTATTTCGAAATGGGGACCATCTACACAGCACTTATTTTGAAATAGAGCACTCTTCCTCTGCCTTCCCTTACTCCTTGTACAAAGACGGTTACAGGAGTCCTCCAGGTTGACAGTATTTCGACATTATTTTGAAATAACTGCCTGCTGTGTAGACGTGGACTAAGTTATTTCCGAAATAACGCTAGTTATTCCGAAATAATGTTGCTGTGCAGACGTACCCTTACAGATTTGTGTATGGCCAAGAATCAGATGCTGATAAGAATGTGTTCATGGTGTCGGAGAGTGGGGGGGCACGGGAAAGAATCTTTTGTGACAGCAGCTACGTGGGAGGATGGGAGTGGCACTGCTCAGTTTGCAATCCTATGAGCACCTGGAGTATGTCTGCTTAACACTCCATAACGTTTAAGCCACATTCCATGGCTTCATTCTGGCACGCCACATTCTCCTTTCGGCAACTGTTCTTGCTGCCACTCCTTCAATTCTAGTTTTTTTCTGCCATGGAGTGCAGCGTACCACCATGCAGAAGGTCCTCCCTACTTTTCTGCAGCCTCTTTCTACTCCTGTTTAGCTGGTGTTAACAAAAAGGGAGCCTGGGCTCCCTGGGTCAGATCGGTGACGCCAAAATGCAACATTTAACAGATGCACTATTGTTTGCAACACAACGAGCACTGAATCAGTGTTTTAAAACAACCACTGCTCACATACGTATCACTGACTGGCCAACCGCGGACAAGCACACATCAGTCACAAGGCCCCCCTGAATGGTAAGTAACTGCAGGGGCAGGGGAATTCAATCTTCCAAGCTACTATTGTGCATGGGGCTCTTGATGACAGTCAGCAATGTAGGGGGTCATTTCAATCATTGCTATCTCCACATCTTCCACAGGCGGTGTTATTATTGAAGCTAGCTCACTGCTGAGGGTGATCAGGGAATTAAAGGAGGGTCTTCTCCAACACTGTGGCTTCCGCCCAGGCCCCTATGCAGCTGGCCTGTAAGCTGCAATGGTGTCCCCACCCATAATGGGAGGAGATGCTGGGGAGGGGGGAGGAGGAAAAGGAAGGACAGGAAGAGGTGGGTGGAGGGAACAGGAAGAGGCAGGGCAGGAGAGGGGTGGGGACATGAAGATGGAGCAGGAGTGGAAGCTTGAGGGGGAAATGAGGAAGTTGGTACCTATGATCAGCACTGTTCCCTTACCAAATATACAGGGCCTTGTTAAACAAAATTATTTTGATCAAGTTTCCAATCAAAATGGCGTGAAAATTTCACATACATATGTGCACCCGCACCAAATGTTAAAAGCCAAGATGTGGGGGAAGCTATTTTCAAAAGCAGGTCAAGTTTTTGAACAAAAAATGATTTTTGTTCATCTGAAAACGATCAGTTCTGCTTGCTGGTCCTGTGTTAAGCTAATGAGACTGAGGCTTAAAGATGTGACTTGCCCAAGGCTATGCAGCCAGTCAGTAGCAGAGCCAAGATAAGTCTACAGGAATTTTTATTTCCTAGTGCTATGGTTACACCACAGTGCCTTTCTGTGTTCTCAGATACCAGATTAAGAACATGCCATTTGTTCCTGTACATAGGGGCCTTGGTTTTTTTCTTTTATTCCATTTAATTTCCAGAAACAACAATTATTTTAAAAAGGAATTTGCTTTTTTGGGGAGCTCATTTTTAGGTGGTAGGAGCTCTCTGACCATGCTCTCTGGCCCTGGGAAGTGATAGTATTAGTGAATCAAAGCCTACAGTGAATTTATTTATGAGAAAATGGATATACCTGCTGAGACTGAAGTTCTTACTAATGGAAGACATGGAATGAGCTAAGTGAACTCTTGGGTCTTGTAATGCTGAAAGCCTACAGTGTCTATGTTTCTAATTTACAGGTTCCACTTACCATCTGCTTGTTGGCTCTGATCTGGAGCTTGCAATTTGGTAAGAATGGATAAAGCAGAGAGAGAGAGAGACAGAGGGAAAAAACAGATCTTGTAAGTCAGACATGGAATAGACAAACCCAGAGTACAAATTCTTTGTTCGGTTGCAATCCTGGGCTAGGTGCAACTCTGACAGTGCAGAGATGTGGATTGCTCTTCCTTTCACTGGCAAGTGCTGAGACATTCAATGGGTTCATGTCCCAGCAGAGGACAAGTGTTGTTTCCATTGGCTTTTGTTATCTGGGTTTCTGCTGGCAGGGGATAGAGGATGGTGGCATTCAGTCTCTCCAGGGATTCCAGGAGAATAATCAATTCATGACTAGATCAGTAGGATCACAGTCCTCATAGTAATGTGGGCTTATTATCTTGTAAGGAACTGATTCCTTTGGCTATGCTAGCAAATTTGATGGAAACAAAATTCTGCACCATCCGTGGGAAGTATCATGAAGTCCTCTGGTAGGCACCATTGTGCCCTACATTTTATTCTAAGGGGGAACGCTGAGCACCCAGTTACAGGTGCAAGATTTGGGACAACAGCAATTGTATGTATCTGCTTCCGCCTGCAGGTGGCAAGAAAAAACAAGCACTTACTACTCCAAGATAATACCACTTAATGCGAGGATAGACTTGGATTCCAAACACACCAGAATCAAGAGTTTGCCTTGGTATTATGGCTAAATTAAACACCATTTTCGTAGTCATCTTGCCTCCAACATGAGAGACACGCCATGGCAAAACAAGAAGGGTCGTTTGAAGAAAAAACACTCACTGCTTAAACCACTGGGATTGCACTTTGTGGCTCTAACCTCACTAGTCAGTAAAAGTGAACAGGAATCCCCAGTGGGTTAAACTTCTCATTTCACACAGATGAATCTCTTGACATTTGGGAACTGAAATTTCTTCGCAAAAGGATGAATTGTTTGCAGGGGAGGGCACATTGATCTCCGTGTACCATGGGGTGAAAGAACTTAGAAGGAACTGACTGTCTGCTTCCTAACCTAGACTCTTTACCAAATCTCTTTGTGGGTTCAAGGTTATCACATTATCTTCACAATACTAAGGCCTCCCAGTGTTCAGCTTTACATACTCCTGCAGAAGTTCACCTTTGATTCACAAGAAACATCTTATTTCATGGGTCATAAATACTAAATTAATATAAATGTAACCTCTGTACCCTTCGTGCTTACCACAAGCAAGTGAATTTAGGATCTAAAATCTCCAGGCTGCAGTCACTTTCTCTATTTTTAGCATGCTGTGCTACAGTCTAAATGAAATCACCAACAACCATCGTCAGCTTCAGCAGAGATTCAAAAATAACACCCCCATTGACTTTTCTGAGCTGCCGCAATCAAGTTAAACCTGAATATTCCAGCATGATTTACCATCTTTAATAGCATGGCCTGTGAAAATGGGTGTGTCTACACAGCAGAGTTATTTTGGAATAACGGCCGTAATAAATTCATAATAAATATTCCGACTTCTGTAAACCTCATTCCATGAGGAATAATGCCTATTCCGAAATAGCTATTGCAAAATAGCTGTAGTGTAAATGCTCTACTGCTGCTATTTCAAAATAGCTCCTCCCCAGGGCCATTCAGACTAATTACTCCCCAGTGCCTCTTGGGGCTCTAAATCGAGGTAGTGCCTCCACATTAAGGAAGCCTTCCTCAGACTAATTTTGAGGCTTCCCTGCAGTGTAGATGTGCTATTTCGAAATAAGCTATTTTGGAGTATTTCTTCTGGAATAGCTTATTTAGAAATAAGCGTTCTGTGTAGACGTACCCAATGTATACAAAAGCCAGAATGTCTCCCATGACACTGATGCAAAAGACCTAGGCCTTTTGGGGAGATCCTTGCCATTGTAATTCTCTTGTCTATGAACTCCTTCTGCCACTCTACAAAATTATGCCAGCCATGTCATTCCGGGCTTGTTCTTGAGAATCTGATGGCGTGACACGGAAAAGAATTGCAGTGTAAAAGTCATTGCAAACAGAAATGTCCAAATGATTTTCTGGTGTAACTTTTGAAATGCAAAACTTGGCTGGGAAAATACATAAGTCATAAGTCTATTTGCCTCACCTACTTACTGTGTGCTTATCTGGAACAGCTTGTGAAATTCTTTGGTACTGTAATGTATTTAACAGATATGGTCCAAGACTCTTTGATAGCTCGCCAAAAGCAAATGATATTTCACAGCTCTGATATCACAGGGGAGCTAAAGCTGATCTAAAACTTTTCTGACATTAGAGCTGTGAAATATAGCTCCTTTCAAGTGTGAAAAAACCAACAAATAAAAAAAATCCACCGGAATGTTTTGTTATTGACAACTGACATTTAGAGCGCTGTTTGTCTAACACTCTGGCAACAGCCCAGATCTTCTTCACCCCACGCATAACATTCTTTATGGTCATATTGGTTTCACTACTTAGAAAAAGAAAAGTCTACATAGCTGTTTTTGAATCTTTAAGTGCCTACGTCTGAGTGGTGCAAGGTCTCCTCAATGCTCTGGATCTCAGTTACGTCAAAAACTAGCATCGTGAGACAATTGTAAAGAATCAGAGAAACACTTGCTTTCTTCTGACACTGAACTTTGTTAGAATAAAGAAAACAGTATCATCTTTAAAGCGACTCTGGCTTTTTTCCTTCTTCACTGTAGAGCTTCAATGTGGAACCTTCCTCTGTCCCTCTGTCTATATATTGAAAGAAACAGGACAAACAGCCTGCTTCCTTCTTCAATCATTAAGTGCTCTTCCTCACAACTGGAGACGAGCGTGAAGAGTTCTGAGGGACTTACCAAAGTTAAGCAAATAGGCAGCAGGACTGTGGCAGAAGATATCCCTGTGCTCTTACCCTACATGTTATAATCTTTGTGGAAGGTATGCCAGGTGAGGTATTATTTAAAAGAGCATAATTTGTTGATTGATAATATCATGGCAGCATGCATGTTGCTGCATTATATATGAAGTTATAAACATAAGCTGTGATCATGACTAAAAGCATGTTTTCCACAGAAATCTGGGGAGTGGCCAAACCAGCTCCTCAAAGACAAAGAGCAAGCTGATGCCAGGTGTAAACAAGGCTGATGCATCATTACCTGCTAAGGAAGCACATACAAAAAGAAACAGCATGGAGTTTCCTTTGATACGTACTGCCTGTCACCTTGCTCCCAACTGGAAATGTTTTAAAAGAAGGGGACTGAAATATAGAAAGCAGAGGCAATACTCCTAAGACACGCCCCCCACCCCTTTCCATCACATTTTCTGCACCTAAAAAAGCAAAGGAAGCAGCCATTGGATTCAAGGGGAGTGGGGGAGGAGGAAGGATTCTGACCTAAAGTTTGGCTCGTACAACTGCTGACAGCATGTGGTGCAAAAACTTTGCTTTGAATCTAATAGACTTATTAGGTTCTAGTAAGGATTTTAGCTTTATTTTTCTTGTAGCCATTTCTGACTTTTAAGCCTCATTACATGTAGTCCTTTAAAATCTCTTTGTAGTTAATACACTTGTTTTGTTGTTTTATTTAATCTGGTGTGTTCAGTCTGAAGTGCCCGCACAATTCCACTTGGGGTAACAAGTTGTGTGCATATTATTCCCTTAAATGAATCATTGACTTAATATATTTGCATTCTCCAGGAGAGGGCTGGGCAGTAGAGAACATATATTTATTGGAGGAAGTCTGGGAGGCTTTGTCTACACTGCAGGCTTTTGCCGGCAGAGAGTATGCAAATGAAGCACTGATTAGCATTTTGTTGCACTTCATTTGCATAATCTATTCAAGCCGTTTTTGCGCAAGGGGTTTTTGCGCAAAAACAAGCAGTGTGGATGTTTCCTTTTTGCACAAGATCCGTATCTCTCTCTCGCGATCAGACAGAACCAGGCTATGGGATAAAGAAGGCCTTGCAGAGGAACTCAGAAAAAGCCAGTCTTGAGACAAAAGTGCATGTTGAGGTTTATATGTTATTTTCTGACTTGTAAACAAGTGTAAAGCCTAAACTATGGAGTGGGTGTGTCTATTGGAAGCAGGGTGGAGACTCCACCTGTGTCCTGTGACTATCTCTTGAGTGTGTTGCTCCGTTCTGAAATGATGCTTCAGCATAGTACTAGAGAGGCCAGCACAGCAGCAGAGTTTCTCTCGTTCAGATGAAATGTGGACATGAGGTTCTGATTACTTGTGATCCATCACAAGCAAATGTATCTTTTTGTACATGGTCTGAGGTGCCTCTGACCTCACTGTCCTGTCCGGATTCAGGTGGGGTAATTACTTTGTGCCTAGCTAAATTCCTGTGTCATTGTTCTATTCCTGTCCTAAGTTGTGTCTAACATTTTGGTATACTACAATATTCAACAGCTGTGTGTTTCACCTCCAGAGGTAGTTTATTCCAGGAAGGAATCTTTGCATAGGCACTGAATCAACAAAGTACATCCTTGCATGAGCCTCCCAGTGACAGTGGCTAATATCAAATGCTTCAGAAGATGGTGGGGAAAACCCCCTCACTTGCAGAATCAGGGTCATAGTTTACAAGTCCTTATAGGGTCTGGTCTTTTTTTCACCATGGTGTCACAGATCTGGCTAGGTTTCCCCTGCCATTACTCCATCAGACTGCTCTGAGGGGAATTCTGGCTCTAAATCTTTGAGTGTCTTATGCCTCAGTAATCAGAACTGAGTTTAGGTGCTACTCCAATCTTGGAGCTGCAGGCATAATTTTGGAGTGCAGCTCCTCTGTTGGGCACTCTCTCCTGGGAGCTGTGACCACAGGGCCAACCTGCCTCACCCCTGCAACTAATGTTGAAGAGGTGTGCTTCCTAGGCTCCAGTTGAACTCTTAGGGTATGTGGTAATTGTAGCATGTAACACAGACACTTCACACAGGCTACGTCTACACTGCAGCGCTATTTCGGGACACAAGAGAACCATTGTCACACACATCCTTGACTCAGTTTCCTCATCACTCCAGGGTACAATTTGGGTTGGGGTCAGTGCCCTTTGAGTCTCTCTGCACTAGTGCTGGACTTGTTATGAAACATGAAGTCTTCTTTTCCAGCTCAGCTACTCTTACCTTGTCCATATCCTTTCTTTCTCCTTCACAGGCTCCACCTCTCTTATCTGCCCCAAACCATCCTCTAGTGAATCCTTATTTAAACCTCAGTTGGTCCTCATTTCCTCTGCTCCTGGAAAACTACTTTCCACTTCCTACATGTAGGGCACCACTGTTTTTACCAATGCCTGAACTCCTCCATTATTCCCAAGTGGTTTTTACTTCCATTGGTGATCATTGAGTTCTAACTTACCCAGGCTTAGGAGGATGTCACACAAGACCCGCTAGGTTATGCTGGATGGACAGAAAGAGGGGCATTTATCATACAGCAGTTTCACGATAACTTCATAATATGAGCAAGAATTCACTAATTCTACAGCCCCCTCCACCATCTCCTGCAAAAGTCACATATGTCATTGGCAAAACTACCATGGACCTCAATGAGAGTAAGGATGGGGCCTGCCTTTGTAAAGCTTTTGGAGTTCTTTTGGACAAAGGCCCAGTGGACTTTAGGCCATTGTGTACTATGAGTGCTCAGTTCATGAACATTCATTATTATTTCTACAATAAGGATCATGCTTGTCTGTGCAAGGGACAGAGCTTACTCTGCTTGCCCAAGACAGTGGGGTGAACTCCTTCCAGGCCATCAAAAAGTCTCACCACTTTCCACTTTAAGTAGAAAGATGCATTTCTTTAATCTTGCCTTCATTAACAAACTTATCACAAAATGTGTGTATAGACTTTTTTTTTAATCCAATATAAAACACTCCACTGCACACGGCTGTCCTCTTGGGAGGAGAGGAGAGAACAAACAGCACATGGCAGATGTTAGTCATATTGCATAGTGGACTCCTGGAAGGTGCTCAAATACGAAGGTGATGAGTGTGGCATAGAAACCAATGCAGAATAGAATCATTCTCTTTCTCCCCCCACCCCGCAAACAAGGAAAATTGACTTTTTTAGACCATCTACAAAATTTCAAACAAAAATTTCTTGGGGTTACCTGGAACTCAGAAAGACTTAACCTGTATATTCCCCAGATGGCTAATAGTACCCTATGTGGTTTCTTGTACTGTGCAGTGAAGCCACTGTCAGTGACAGAATGGACAACTGATCTGATCAGGTATGGCCATTCCTAGGTTGCTCCTAAGTCCTCCTAGGCCAAGCATAAGACCTTTAAGCCTTTACGACACATTGTAAAAAGGTCATAATACTTTACATTCAATCCCATGGGATCGTAAAGTGCTTGACAAATACCTGCTGCCTCCTATACACAGAGCAGCAAAGAAATGCAACCACCTCCTGTGTGAGAGGTGGCAGCCATAGAGAAAATGGGTGTAAAACAGAGTGGATGTTCTTTGTCCCAGGACACCATGGCCAACTCCTCTTCTGACAAAATATGCCGTGCATAGAAGCAAAGGTTTAAAAAAAAAAAAACGAGTAGTCCAGTAGCACCTTAAAGACTAACTCAAATATATATGTCGTATCGTGAACTTTCGTGGGCAATACCTGAGGAAGTGGGTATTCGTGTTACTTGTTAATATTTGTGTTAGCCTCTGAGGTGCTACAGGACTACTCCGGTTTTTTTTTTAAGTTTCAGCTACCTCCTGACACTGACCATGGGTTTAGAGAGGAGTGCCTATTGGTTCATTACTGTGATATGAACTGGGCCAAAGTATTGTAGAAGCCTTTAAACAATTGCAACTTCTTTATCATAGAAATGGGTAATAAGTGCAAGTGACAGATCAAGAGTTCTTTTCAATTGAAGAAGCGTGCATTATTGTTTAATGAAGCTTGTGACTGAAGGCCATGTAAAATGTGCTTAGATTCTGCATTAATAGGATCATTAATACAGCAATTAGCTTACTGTATGCACAAGAGAAAGGCTTCGCTTGGGGACAATTTACAGAGCTGCTGAAAAAGAAATGGGTGGAATATTGCTGTAGAATGGAGTCCCATTATGGTAGTTCTTAGGCTCACCCCAAATGTGTTATTTTCTAATTATTTTCCTATTATTCAAACTGGAAAAAAATCTCCATAAAAATGGCATTTGCTCTAGTATATAATTTGGTTACTAAGGTTACTAGATGAGATGTGTTTGCAATGATTTACAGTTCCCAAATACTCCTTCCTCCCCCCATAAACTGACTAAAGAAAGATCTGCCTTAATAAATTAACCATGGTGAATGCGGACAAATTAAGAAATGCAAGGTTAAATACAAACATTGATCAAAGGCAAGAGCTATAAATAGATAATGAACTGATGAAACAATGCCTGCAAAGCAACAGGCTCCCAGAGCTTTCATGATTGCTCACAAATGCAGCTGGAGTACTTTGTAAATGTAGGGCAGTGTTTACCAAAAGAGGCATGTGCTGCTTGCACACAATCAAAGGAAATGTCACAGTGTGGCAGAAAGCCTTGTCATTTTTCCTAGGACGGGTGGAGAAATACAGGCATACAAATAACCTTCCAGAAGGGAGCGAGGGAGCTCTGAAGCCAGCGTTATGATTTGACTAGAACAGATAATACACGCTGAGACTGGTAGAGTGACCTTTTAGCTTAGTGCTCTCTATCACTTATTCCAAATGCACTGCCCGTCTCGTAGCTTGATTAGTTGAGTGCTCTGTACAGAAAGAGCTGGTGCTGCTCCCACTGGCCTTTATTTAGTAACAAATTCCCCGGCTGTACAATGTTTTTTATATTGTTCTTCATTATTAAGGAGGGCACTGGGGATCTTTGTTATTCATAGGCTACATTTTAAATGGTGCATCAACCTCGCCTTTATTTTGCAGTGAACTTGCTGTACATCATTGTGGGTGCAAATGCTAGCACCTTAATATCCAGTTACTGGATTTGGAGGCATGATTGGATCATTAGGAGCCAGACACTCAACTGGTATGCATCAGTGTTGGTCATTGGCTTCAATGGAGTTACCCTAATATACACTGGAAAGCTGGCCCTAGATATCTAAAATGTTAGCACTGTTGCCTGAAGTTCTGTGCCCACAATCTTTGGTTCTGCAATGTTGGTGGCTATTTTTCAATATCATTCCTAAGAGCTCATATCCCCTGGAGCAGGATCCTCCACTGGTTGCTCTCAAAGGGCACATCGTCACTGCAGGGCAAAAGTCGAACTAACATACACAACTTCAGCTACGTCAATTGCATAGCTGAAGTCGAAATAGCCAGGGCTCGACAAATAAATTACAACCCGGAAGAGCCGGCACAGAGCGATCTGCGCAAGCGCAGAACGATCTGCGCATGCGCAGAGCGCAGAACTGCGCAGCTGGCGAGCGGGGCTCGCCACCGCTTGGCGAGCCCTGAAAATAGCTTAACTTGGCTTTTGGCGCTGTCTACACAGCAGGAAGTCAAAGGAAGAGCACTCTTCCTTTGGCTTCCCTTACTCCTCATGAAGTGAAGGATACAGGAGTCGGAATAAGAAGTCCTCCAGCTCGAGATGATGTTGAAATAACGGTTTGCTGTGTAGACCCGGGCTACGTAATTTTGAAATAACGTCAGTTATTCTGAGATAACACTGCTGTGTAGATGTACTCCAAGGTCTTTAGCAGAGTGGTAGTGTCTTTACTGGAGTTTATTCAGGGCCTGCCACAACAGGACCCTGTTCCTGCCTTGAAGGCTTTGGATGATACTGGACTACAAATACTAACAATATGACATGACCCATACAGGACTGCAGTGCAGAAAGATCATATGGGGGAATAAGTAGCCTGAGCAAATGTACTCTGGCAAGAAAGATCCCATTTCCATGGAATTGCCCCTAACAATAACAAATAAGTGACACGGTGTTGGAAGCGCTTGGGGGGGAGTTAGGACATAGATCTGGAAAGCTGAACATCAGCAGAGGTTGTTTCTTTACAAGGGTGATTCTGTTTTGCTGCATGAAACGATGGTCTTCATTCTTGTCCATCGCTCACAGTACCCAGGTGGGTGAAGTAATATCTTTTATTGGTCCAGTTTCTGCTGGTGAAAGAGACCAGTTTTTGAGATATGCAGAGCTCTTCTTTTCCTATCTTTAAAATAAGGATAACAAGACTTCCTTGGCTCATGGGAGTGTTGATATTTTGAGGGGGACATGCAAATACTACTGGTCATGAGCATGAAAACCAATCCTCTTTGAAATACCCCCAATCAGCTGGTATTCTCAAGAATGGCCTGAGTCGTCATGTTCAATAGTCTATAAAATGATTTACTGATAGGGAGAAAACTTACAGGGTATAAATAAAATAAATGTGTAACATCATTCCATCAGCTTAGCAAGGTAGCTGTAACTGGTAATGTGATGGAATTTGCAAAGTATTCAATATATTAGCTGCTAGGGTTCATGTCATACTTCTGCCTGTTTCACTATACAGCTAAATTCTTTCTTAGGAGGACTAATACTGTTCTCAAAAGGAATGGTATATCAGCTCAGATATACCTTTTTAGAAAGGGCAGATACTTGTTTGAGGGCTCAAATTGCACCACTGCTTTTGCACCTGTATTTCAATCATGGCCACTGCTCCTGGCTACAAATTAGATGTTACATGTATATTGGATCCAATGTGATCCTACTGTAACAATATGGTTTTTCTGTAACCATGTTGGAAGGCCTGTAGCCATATTGGTAGGCCTGAACTAAAGCTTTCTTCGGCAGCCAGACTGAAGAGAGCAGCCATTAGCTGTAAAGCCTGGAGTCAGATATTCACATTCCATCTAAATTGCACTAAAATAGTGTCACACCAGGTTGTGAGAAGGCGACCTTGTCCTAATAGCCCTCACTGTCTCCAGATAAAGAAACAGATCTCAAGATGGGTAAAGAAAACTTAATTAACACCATTTTGTCCAGCAAGAAACTGCTTATCAATACTTGAGACTGTGGAATCCTCATTCTATGATCATTGTCCTCACACTTTCCTATTGTTTGTCTGTGTGATCTCTGTCTGGTTTGTAACTGTTTCTGTCTGCTGTATAATTAATTTGCTAGGTGTAAATCAACCACGGTGGTGGGGTCTGATTGGTTAGGTAATTATGTTATGATTGGTTAGTAAAATTATACCAAAATAATTGGTTAAGGTATAGCTAAGCAGGACTCAGTTTTCACTATATAAACTGGAGATCAAGAAGGAGACCAGCAAGAAGAGCAAAAGTAATAGAAGCAGAAGGAAAGAAAGGAAGACCAAGAAGAAGAGGGAAGACCTGGACACTCACCTCCAAGACACAGCTTAAGACCAGAACTGCCAGGATTCTCCTGCACAACCGTGACATGCAGCAGCTAAGATCCAGAGAGACTGATCTTGCCTGGCCAACAGGGGAAGTCTGCCTGCCTGTATCAGGATTGGTGAGCATGACACTGTGTGCTTAGCATGTGTATTCTGCTTGCTTGGGTATTGTCAATTCATAGAGAATAAGAATATTACTGTGTGAGACTCTTTCAGTGGCTAAAGATCCTGCAAACCCTCAGGAAATTCTGTCCTGAGCCCTAGGAATTGGGTAAGGGTGGGTGTGTAAATTAACAGGGTTGCACCTTGAGCCCTAGAAACTGGATAAAGGTGTGTGTAGTGTGTATCCCTAAAGTGTGGAAGGGATAGAGAAATGTGTGCAGGTAACACTACAATTAATTCTGCTGGTGCAAAAATGCAGACAGGCATATGGGAGCAACTTACACCTGCAAGGTAGGGTTGGGGTGCAACCTGATTGAAAATATACCTCTTTGGGTGAAATCCACCACTCAACCCTGCTCAAAGCTCAAGCAAACAAGCTTTGAAAAGGGAATTATACGAGGAAGGGAAGAAAGAGCCGAATCCACCCATCCAACTTGAGGGCAGGTGTCAGGTCCCTATTTCTGTAACTGCCCTTGAGCTGGAACAGCATATGCAAACTTTGTGCGTCCCTTCCACAGGAGTTGTATTCACTGGATTTACTTAATTGTGCACTGGACTTAGCCTGTCCCAAATCCCCCAAGTACAGTGCCACTCAGAACTAGGATGCTGTTTGGTGTAGTGTGCCCTCCCTTTCTCATACAGCAAAACACCTTTAACTTGCCTTGGGTTGGTCTATGGGACGATGATGCTATGAAGAGTAACTGACCTCTCCATCTCCAACCCTATTAGCCCCTTCAAATCTGTGCAGGTCAAAACCCATGATGGAGAATCCATGGTGAGGCTTCTGTAGAATCAGGGGGAAAGAGGGCAGCATGCTCTGTAACCAGCATTCCCTCTTTGCATAAGCTACTGGCCAGATCCAAAGAGCTCTACTCCTCACCCCCACTCCCAGAAAGAGCAAGTAACACTGTAAAGTTCCTTTCAAGATGAAACTCTTGATACTAATAACATGAAATCAATGAATGGAAGGTATTATCATCTCTGTCGTCCAATATAGAAAGAATTGTACATGATAGAGTCCCGTTTAAACCCTGGTTTCACCTTGCTATTGAAGGTAACACAGTTGATTCTAAAAATAGTCCTGCCTTCATCTAACATTTTGCCAACAGTGTAATGTAATCTATGGGTGACTATACTAGCTCTGACATGAAAAATTCATGACTTCACTCTCTTCCTCATAAGGGAGGATAATGTTGACATTTATCACAGCTACAGGTACTAATATACTAATGGGTTTGAGTTAAATCTATGATATTTCAAACATTGCTCCAGAAAGCAAGAGGAAACCAAATATGCTATAGGAAGGAAGCTCTTTACGTAAAGGGCCAGATTCCTTGCGGGCATAATTCCACTGAAATCAATGGAGCTATTCTCCAGTAGAGAATCTGGTTTAGGCTTTATTCTGGCTGTGTTTGGGCAATTAAACCATTTCCCATCATAATTGTTCTTCCTGGGGGCTGAAGATTCTACCATGTTCTTATGGCTGTGGGATAGGACTTTAGACAATGGACTTTCTGGGGTTATGTGCTTAAAAATGTGCTAATATTGCAGTTTTATTCATCCACTTATTTTGTGCGAGTTGAATAATGGACTCTATTTTCTTTTAATAATGAAAGGTGGAATCATTAACCATGATTTTATAACACTTTCCATTTCCACTTAATTGTTTTTCTGTAATTATGTCACTTTCATTACTCTACTATTTCTATGCCCTTCTTTTTTCTGTGTTTAATTTTCCTTTCTTATTAGTTTCTTCTATGTGGAAGGGTAATTAACTACCAGCATGCCCCTCAACCCTTGGAGGGGCATGGTGGAATAGGGTCTTCTCCTGTAGACTCCTTGTTGACAGCCACTCCTACCCAGTAGTGGTCTATTACTTTTTGTCACTCTGCCCTTGGCCCAGGACACACAAAGTCCCACTTCCTTTGGGATAAATTGAGATCAGCACAGCAGGGGACTGGTGGCTCACCTCTTTAGCCCAATTTCAGCCTTCCAGCCCTTGTCTCCAGGGGTTTTCCTCAGTGGCCCAGTAGGGGAATGCCACCCTGCCCTCCACTCTAGGTTTCAGTCCAGGGACCTTGTCATAAGCCACTAAGATCTGTCACATCAGAACTCCTGCTTTCCACCTCCGCGTATCTAGGCCTTTCCACCAGGCCCTTCCTAGGCTCACCACTTCACAGCTCCCCCAAATACAATAGATTAGTTACAGGTAACAAAGCAAATGTAAAGGCCGGCAGCAAGCTTGCTTGCCCTAGCTAATCTCTGTCACGTGGTAGTCTCAGATTAGCCCTGGCCCAACCTTCCTTGAGAGAGTCTTAAAAGGGAGCAGAGAAAGGAGAGCCTGGCATCCCAGGGGTTAAAGAAAGCCTCTGGGCCCAACTAGCCCCACCCTGCTTTACCTGCAATCAATGCCAGGCTTGGAGGGAGGGGAAAAGGAAGGAGCCTGTCTCAGTTTGGGGTTGACTAGAAAGCAGGCCGGAGCCCAGTTCAGCTGTCTAAGGACATGAACCAGAGCCTGTCCACTCAGCAGCCTCGGGAGCAAGTAAGACCCCACCCACACCTCCTCCGGGAAAAGGGGGAACCTACTGAGAAGCCCCAACTAAGGGGAATGTGGGCTCTTGGGGCTACACCCCAAATTTAAGGTTATGAATAGGAAGTGGCTTGGAGTTCCTGGACCAGGAGCACACAGGCCAGGGGGCCAGTGTTCCCCTTTTCCCACCTGCTTACTCTGCAACCTAGCCACTAGGCTACTCACCCACCAGGGACCCAGCCACAAACCTCAACCCAGCCTTCCTGCCAGGGACTGGCACAAGAATGACTTGGTCTTTCCCTTTTTTGAGTTCTCCCTCAGGCTTGCTGCCGCTTGCACGTGTAACCCACAGGTTTTCATTAACCCCTTCCCAGCCTGTGTGGGCTTTGTATGCCCTATCACTGTCTCCAGTATCTGCACACATACATATCAGCTGCTCTGCATTTACTGACAAATATAAGTCAAAGTAGGGACAAAACGTCCTTCCTATTCAATGTTCTCTCTCTATGAAAACATGCATGAAAAGAAACAGCTTTCCCCAATGCCCCAGGACAAGACTGACTGTCAGACAGATCTGTGTAGGCCAGTAATTTCTCCCCTCCCCAACCCAAGGCCCCAGCCAGTCCCACAGAAAGAGTTCTCCTGCACTCCCCTCTGGCTCCTGCCTTCACAAAGGCAGCACAGCCAGCTCCCCTCCAGACTGCCATTCACAACCTGGCTCACGACTGCAGTGCAGGGGCCAGATTTTCATTCAACAAGGGTGAGCAAAGAGGGCAACTGCCTTGAGGCCCAGTGATTCAAAAGAGCCTGGGGCTCCTAGCAGCAGCGGCCAAAATCCTGGGCCCTTTTAATCATCACCAGACCTCTGGATGGTACTTAGGGCTGGCAGAGAGAAGGGGTGGGAGCAACACGATCCAGGTGGTGCTGAGGGCTGGCTTCCACCGCGTCAGCCTTTCCACCCAAGAACTTGCCTTTTCAGGAGCATGGAGCTGCCCTCCCTCCCACTTTGCCCAGGGGTGTGGCAATTCTGTCAGCCCCCCCGAAATCAGTGTCGCTCATTTGACTTCAGTGTAATTATGCTGATCGACAGTGGTGGAGAACCAAACTCTTGGACTTTTTTGATGCAGATTGCAGGGCACACAAGATTGCAGCTGCTTCAAGCAGCGTTACCGCAATGTTCCCCTTTATCCTTAGGCTGGTGAGTCTTCCACACCATTCCTCTTCTATGTGCCCCCCTGTGTCTGGGAGGGACTCAGATAGCCACGCAGAAGGGTGGTACATGTTACCTTCTTTTATTGCACCAAGGGTTTCCTACCCTCCACAGAAGATAAACAGTAGGGATCTTAAACTCGGAAGATATTGCAGATAATGAGCTCAGCAATGTTACTAGGTATCTCCCAGTTTCCTTAAGAATTCACAAGTTCCAAGGAAGTGAAAACATTTTGTTTCTAGTGCAGACTAATTTGAGTACACATGTAAGGGCAGATCAAAGCCCCTCCTGTTATACTCTTCTCTCTCCTGAGTGTTCTTTTTGGTCAGTTTGGGCTAGAATTCACCTCTCTGTGGGTACATCTAGACTGCAAGCTTCTTTCGAAAGAAGCTTTTTTGAAAGGGCCCTTTGAAAAAGCTTCTTTTGAAAGAGAGCATCCACACCTCAAAACCGGATCGAAAAAGCGATCTACTTTTTCGAAAGAGAATGTCCAGACTGCATGGACTGTCTCTCGAAAGAAAGCCCTGATTACTATTCACAGAATGTCCACCAGGGTACCTGTGCTTTTTTTGATTGCCTCTTTTTTTGAAAAAATGTCCCTATTCTGCATCCACGCCCGCCTTTTTTTGAAAAAGCTCTTTCGAAAAAGGCATTCTTCCTGGTAGTTTGAGGTTTACCAATGTCGAAAACCCCCTTGCATTCTTTCAATTTAATTTCGAAGGAATGCGATTGCAGTGTGGACTCAGGTGAAGTTTTTTCTAAAAAACAAGGTTTTGTTTCTAGACATAACCCTCTGTGTGTGGGTGTATTTATAAAAGAATACAAGTTACCTTCCCCACCATCATCCTTTGCAAGGACCACACACTAGCCTAGGGCATGACAAGGGTAGGGCTTCTAGAGCCAAGAATGGAAATCTAGCTTTCCCAAAGACCTAGGAAGAAGATGAGGTCCTGCCCTCCTAGTACTTGTCAGTAGAACTGGGTTGGCACAGCAGGAATGCCCAGTGAAGAGGGGAACAGGGTGCTGCGGTGGGCTTTGTTATATTCTCTGCAATAGCACTCCCAAAGATGCTTGGAACTCCTGCTTTCACCAGAGTGAATCTGGCATAACCCCAATGAGTTATGTTGGTGTAAAGTCAGTGTAAATGAGAGCAGAAACTATGCTTTTCTCCAGTCATGATGGCTCTACAAGCTCTTGCCAGTGCACAGACCTCCCTCCCTCATTCTCTACAACACCTGTGGTGACTTTAAAAGCACCTTCTTCTTCAGGCAATGTCTCTTTGCTTCCTGCACCTTGCCCAACTCTTCTTCCTACATCTCTTGGGTTTTTTTGTATTTTCCAACTTACTCATTTGTTCCTCCTCTAGAAGAAAGGATAAAATTCACGTTGAAATTACAGAATCCATATCCTCTGTGAGACTTTTATGGTTGATTTTGAGTCTAATTCTCCATCCTTTCCTAGGGTAACTTCTGATGTTCCCAGTATTATATCCCCTTTTTCCATGTTATTCATCTGTGTCTACTAAATTTCCATACTTTTCTCTGCTGAATATCTCCTCTATGAGTTTTAATTAGTATGTCCAATACTGCTTTAATTTGATCATCATCTATCTTACTTTTAATATCTCGTTCTCAAAATTTCATTTCTTGCTGTATTAACTCCATTTCTCTCCTTGGCTCTTCAGCCACTAATGAAATAAGTCTAATGAACATCTATAAAGTACCATATCTCATGTGTCCATGAAAACAATATTATCACTTTTGATTAAAACATAGATGGGCCTGAATGGAATCAAAGAATTAACAACTGCTCAACCCAAACTTTAAAAACAAAATGAATCTGGATCCAAATAATCTATTTCTTTCTTTTTCCCATCTCTACATTTTGTTTTATAATCTACAGATCTCTTCAATATTAATCATTTATAGGGCATTTGACTTGCAGTTCCTGTAGTGTCGTAAGAAACTGAAATGGGCAATTGTTTATTTTCCTCCTTAGAACATTAGCCAGTTAACCGCAGTAAATTGTGCTGATTGCAGTGACCTAAACAAGATCCAGTATCAGTCATACTGTTTTTGATGTGGAATAATTTTAATTTTATTTCCACTGTGTAGAATTATTTTATTTATGTTTATTTTGAACCAAAGGATGATCTGTAAAACAATTACTGAACACAATGTACAATCTGTATAGCAATAGCAGTCTGGTCTAATACAGAAAGTTTTTTCTCTAAGTTAATGTACCCAAACCAGAGAGAGATAAATATATTATAACTCCCTGCTTAGTCAGTCTATATCATCCTAAATTTGCTCATTCCCATTACCCCAATTAATTTCCCCACTTGACATAATGTAAATCATTCATTATATCCTAGGCAGACACTAGAACATCACACCTTTAAAGGTGACTTTCCTCACTGCACCAAGTGATAGCAAGCAGAAGTCATTTCCCCAAGTCATTACACCGCTATCCGGCAGATCTAGTAAGCAGAAGCAGACTAAACATTCAGAACTAGAGACACAGGCCAAGTCTATACTGGGAATTCATACCAACATAGATATTTCTTTCAGGAGTGTGGAAAAAAATCCAACGCGCTTGAAATTGTAATGATGCTGACCTAACTGCGAGCATCAGTGGCAGATTAACCACTGGGCCAATGGAGCCTGTGTCCAGTGTCCCAGGCCATTTGGGAAAGTGACTGCTCCACGCTGTTACACGCTTCACCCAGAGATCAGTGGTGGTGGTGGGAGGGTGACTTCAGGCAGAAGAATTGTGGAGGAGCTCCCACTTGTAGGGCCCTGGGCCAGAGCACAATGGCAGCCATGGAAGAATTTTTCCATCAACCTAGCTACCACATCTCAGAGAGGTGAATTACTCACACCCACGAGAGAATCCCTCCCATGTGTCAGCAGTTACTATGCTAAAGGACTACAGTGGCACAGCAACAATGGTTTAAGTGCAGACATAACCATGTTTACAAGTTTGTGATAAATGTATTGACTGCCAATGTCAGTTCTAGCGTTTACTCTCCTTGACAGAAACTACTTTAAATAATCTCTCAGAGGTATTGTAGCAGCTATGTTTATCTAAATAACTTATGTTTTCCTGCTATGCCCATCCCTGTAGTATCCTAGTGTTCTATAAATAACCTTTGTGTCTCTCTTAAGAAGAGTGAACCAGAGGTGAGTTTAATCCTTACATTGCTTCTCAACAATCACACAAGGAGTTTTATGACTCTCTCTTTCCCATTTAAGCCCAAACCCTCAAGCTCTTTGCACCTGAAATTCCCACTGAAGTCATTAGAAAATCCTCACATGGGACTTGTAAGACTGTATGTCTGAGATTGTGTGATGAGGTGTTTTAACTCTGCATCTGGGTCAAATGGGTTGAAGAACAGCAGTGGCCAAGGCTGGCCCCATCCCTCCAGCCCAGACACTCATGTCAGGGATAGAATAAGGGTTTAAAAGCAAGAAGTTCCAGACAGCGGTGGGCAGCTCTGGGAGAGGTAATAGCAGTGCAGCCCCCATGAGGCACTCCTGGAGGACTTTGGGAAAACTGCCCTCAAGAAGGTTGTCGGCAGATTCCAGTGCCTACAAAGAGGCAGCAGACCCTGCTACGCCAGCCGGCAGGATAGGTTTGTCAAAGCCCTGAGGTGAGCTGTTAAGTGTGTTGTGTTGCACACTTCCATCCCTCCCACCAAGGGCACCATTTCGGGAGAGTGCGGCGGGGGAGGCAGCAGCCATGCGTACTGGGAGGTGGCTTACTTTTCTTTCCTCCCACTGACTATCAGGGAGTGAGGGGAAAGTACACAGATTTCATGAATTATTTCTTTGCTCCTCCCCATACCAGGCAGGAGTGAGGCATGCACACAAGTCGTGTACTTTCCCCTTGCTCCCTGATAGTCCGGGGAACAGGAAGAAAAGCAAACAGTGTCATGGTATGCATGGCTGCTGCCCCCCTTCCCAGTTCTCCCAAAATGGAGCCCTGGCCTCCGAGGGGTATTGAATTGGGGACTATGCTAAAATGTCTTTGAGGGGTGGTGATCCAAGAATTTCCATCTCTTTCAAATACAGACAGGGCTTAATTTAGTATTGAGAAGCCTCCTGTTTATGTTGGCAGAGGTGTCCTGTGGATTTGGCAGTGCCCAGACAACAGCAGGTGCTGGATAGTGATCTATGGCATGCAACAGTCTCCCATAATTCCTGGAGTCAGAAATGTTCAAAATTCTTATGTGCCATGCAGATTGTTCGGATTTCCCTATTGATTTGTAATACAGCATAATATAAAATGGGCTCATTTTTAAAATGTCTTTCATATTATTTTTTAAATGTTAATTGAGCATGCATTGTCCCCAGTGTCCCTCAGGGTCTGTGTATCGATAAACACCCATGTGTGTGTTACAGTGGGCCATTGTGAATTTAACAGTTATAGTTCCTGTTCTGTGCTGTGAAGCACAAGTGCAGAATCAGGTCAGGCAACCTGGAGGGCTGGGGTTAGGGTAGCTGCACAGGAAACCCAATTACTCTGTAACATGAGACTATGCTTTTCAACTCCTGCCTCCTGTTCCTGGCAAGGAAAGAAAGTTCTGGTCACTTACCCCAGTGACAGTAGCATCTTCCTTTACCTGCTCATCTAGCTGAGGGGGGAGAAAGAAGAGGGTTCACCTAAGGGAGTACTTAGAGCAAGTGCTGAGGCAGGCATTGCTAGAAGCAGGAGCCAGAAGCTAGCTAGGTCTGGCGGGCTGCTCAAATCAGCAGCAGAACACAGAGATGCCAGGGGTTGGCTGCCCTTAAGAGTGAAATTCAAGGCCAAAGAGTGAGACTTTCCAGTTCATTGTTTAAGACGGGAGTGGGCCAGGACCTGTCAGGCTGTTCCCCAGTCTGGCACTCTGAGTGTAGAGGTGGGTGCCCACAAGAGACCTTAAATACCTTGCCTCTATAGGCTTCTGCTTAAAAAACTCCCCAAGGTTACAGATTCCTTGGCCTTGGGAGATAGACTGCTACCATTAAGTGAATTAAGAAAAACCCTGAAAATCAGGAAGAAACACTTGAACTTCTTCCCAAGGGGTACCCCAAGCTCTTTTGCCATAAGGGAGCTTGAAAAAAGAAACAAAAAATTCAGAAAGCAAATTGTATCTCTGATAGCTGACCTCTCAGGCTAAGCAGGCACAGAGACCTCCTGTTATGTTCCAGGACACAAGAATCAAATCTCACCTTAAAAAAAGATTATTTTATTAATAAAACCAAAAAGATATACTTGATAAAGCAGACTCGGTTGCTAGGTGTCACAGAGCAACTAAGAAAAGAACAGATCAAAACACAAAGGGCACGTCTAGACTATAGGCTTTTGTTGACAGAAGTTTTGTCGACAGATACTGTCGACAAAGCTTCTGTCGACAAAGAGCGTCTAAACTACATCCAGTTCTGTCGACAAAGCAAGCCGCTTTGTCGACATGACAGTGTAGACGCAAAGGACAGTGTAGATGCAATAACGCCTTCTGTTGACAGAACTCTGTCGACAAAAGGAGTTATTCCTCATAGAATATGAGTCTTTCCCATTGGCTTTCCATGGACATAACTCACACGTTATGTTGACAGAACTCAGCGGCAGTGTAGACGCAGGTATAGTTTTGTCGACAAAAGTCCACTTTTGTCGACAAAACCCTGTAGTCTAGACACACCCAAAGAAACACAGTCTGTAACTTAGATATGGTTAATAGGGGAGGGAAGGCACATGGAATTCCTACAGAGAAGTTTAACCAAACTGCAAAATAAAGACAAATACCCTGATCTTAACTAAACATACATTTCTCTATCTACTCATGATCTATATTGATCCGTACTTCAAGGCCCAGTCCATTCCCATGCCCAATTTTTCTTGTATACATGGTAATTCTCTTTGATTACTTCATCTTGCTTCATCTTGCTTCCTCCATCTGCTAACTTAGAACTCACACAAAAGAACAGCAGCCAGGTATCTATATTCAATTTAAATTTCAACAGTCTTTCCCATTGGCTTTCCTGGCTTTTTGCCAACACCCCCTAGCTACTCCCTAGTCACTGGGTGATGGCCAGCACTGCTCCCATCCATCACAGGGCCACTGACCCACAGAAAAATCAGTTGGGGGTCTGTGGAGGGGGGACAGAGCTTTTCAGGTCTCTGTGCTGCAGTGGGGGAGAAAGGGAGGGTGGAAAGGAGTGAGCAGGGGGTGGCCTTCCAGGAGAAGAGGCAGAATGGAGTGGGGCCTTTGGTGAGGGGGTAATCAAGGGGTGGTACTGTGGTTAAGGCCAGGGCTGAGCTCTCAGCCTCCCTTTGTAGTCCCGACTGAACTCTCCCCCTCTGCCCCAGACAGAGCCATGGGGGAACTGAAAGCAGCAAGCAGGGTGGGGCCTCAGCCAGAAGAGGTGGGGTAGAGAGATAGCTTCCCCAAGGGGAAGCTTCACCTACCTCTGAAGCCTGGAGACATGAATTAGTCCAGTGTGGTTTAAATTTTGAACTGTAATATGGCTGAACCCTCAAACTTTCTGTCAAGTACTGCTCTTTTTGGGGAGGGGAACAAACTCAATTTTTTTAACCATCAAATATTCACATGCACAAAACCTCCAATGTGAGTGTGTAGTCTCCATGGTTACCAAAGTACACATGCTTGGAAAATGGCTTTCTAAGCCTTTTCTAAGTGCTTAGGCCCCAGATATATTGTTGTCTCTTGCAGCATTTGAATAAAATATTTTAAATCTCTATATATTTACGCCAAATGAATGAGAGAAGCTTAGGAATGTGTGTGAGAGGGAGATAGTATGTGAGTGAGCGAGTCTCACACCCAATGAGTGGGACTTGACGTGTCTGAGAACAATCCACAAACCCTACCTTTAACCAGGAAGTGAAGGCCAGGCAAAGCAGGCCAGTCCTCACTTACAGACAGCCCCCCAACCTGAAACAAATACTCACCACTCTACAACAGAAGTACGACCCCAGGAACCAAACTCTGCAACAAACGCCATTGCAAACTCGGTCCACATATCTACCCTACTGATACCATCATAGGATGTAATCACATCAGCCATACCATCAAGGGGCTCATTCACCTGCACATCTATTAATGTGGTCTATAGGACTCCCTGAGTTACAAACATTCAACTTACAAACAGCTCACCTGCAGCCACAGACAGGGCCATCCTTAGGATGCAAGGGGCCCTATGCAGTACTATTAAACTGGCACCCCTTGCCCAAGGGCAGCCCAGGGTGGGGATGATGATTTTTTTAAAGATGTGAATTCACAATCTTCAGCAACACACCAATTAAATAGTTTTAAAGCACAGTTTAAACTGAGGGCCTGTAGACTAACAGAGTAAATTCAGAAACTGGCAGTATGTCCCTGGGGGTTGGCAACTCCCTGTTAAATGGCTTCATGAGCAGTTGAATGGCTCTTTCGCAGGTTCAGTGTGCTGCCAATAGGTCTGGAAGGCTTCTTCCCTTTTAAGTTACCTAGATCCTCTCCGGGGAAAGCAGAGCCACAGAATAGGGGCAGGAAAGAAGTGTATAGACATTAAAACCCAGTAGTGTCCCTAATATTCAGAGGCCCAGTGGTGTCCCTAATATTAGGGTCCCTAATATTCAGAGGTCCCTAATATTCAGAGGCAGCTGCATATTCTGTGTATAGGTAAAGGTGGCCCTGGCCTCAGGGGACAAGGCAAGAGGCACAGATGGTTTTATGCAGCGCTAGTGCTGGCTGGAGGACTCTGGGGCTACGTCTACACTGCATCCCCCTTGTGCAAAAGCCTATGCAAATGAAGCGCGGATTAGCATACTGCCACACTTCATTTGCATAATTAATTGGGGTCGTTTTTGTGCAAGAGGCTTTTGTGCAAGAGCCTTGCTTCTTCGTTTTTTCAGGAAGAACGGCTGTTGCGTAAGAGGGGGGTTTTGCACAAAAAGGAGCCGTGTAGACGGCTCCTTTTTGCACAAAAGTCTCTTGCGCAAAAACAGCCCCTAATTAATTATGCAAATGAAGTGTGGCAATATGCTAATCTGCATTTCATTTGCATAGGCTTTTGCATAAGAGGGATGCAATGTAGACGTAGCTTGGAGGAGCAGAGAGCAATCACACAGCTAGCAGCTGGAGACAAACAACACTTTGAAGGGGAAACTACCATTTCTCTCTAGCTTCCAGCTGCATGGTCTCCCCCTTGATCTCCAGAGTCAATCCAGCCCACGCACATGCTGCTCACTACCTCCTGCTGAGCAGGGGTTGGGTGCAGACCAGGAAGTAGCAGGGGGAGGAGCTGGCAGGATGGGGAGCTGGCAGGATGGGGAGCTGGCAGCCAGAGGATGTCCAGAAGTCCCCTTCAGAATCTTCACCAACCTCTTCATTCTCCTCTACTTAAACCTGCCTTTCCTTAAGCACCCACATTTAAGATTAAATAAACAACTATTTCTACTACTTTTCATTGCAAATATACAGTATTTCAGCTACATTATGAGTTAAATAGGTTTTTGTGGGCAAGCCTGGGAACCTGAGAACTACCATTTATATAATTGTTTCTGTGGGAAAATACATTCCAAGTTCTAAAAAAACCAACTTACGAACAGGTTGTGTTTCAGAACTTTGTTAGTAAGTTGGGGACTTCCTATATGCCATCACGTGCCAACAATGCCCCTCTGCCGTGTACTCTGGGCAAACTGGACTCTCCCTCTATGCAAAAGAATAAGAGTACATCTAGACTGCAGGGGGTTTTCACTCCACCGCATCCAGAGATCGTGTTTGCTGTTCTGCTTTTTTTTGCGGAAGAGCAGACATGCTCTTTCGGATGCCCTGTCTTCCTCATTCCATGAGGAACAAGGGATCTTCTGAAAGAGGGTTTTTTGTTTTTCAAAATTTGGCCCAGTGTAAATGGGCCAAATTTCGGAAAAGCCTCTTCCAAAAAAAAAAAGTGGAAAAAGGTACACAAAATGCGGAGCGCAAAAAGGTTGTAGTGTAGACAGACCCTAAATGGACACAAATCAGATATCAAGAATAGAAACATTCCAAAACTAGAAGGAGAACATGTCAGCCTTCCTGGACACTCAGTAACAGACCTGAAAGCTGCTATACTTCAGGAAAAAAACCCAGAAAACAAACAAACAAACAAACAAACAAACAAACAAACACCTTAAAAAACAGACTGCAGCATAAAACTGCAGAACTAGAACTCACATGCAAACTTGACACTATCAGACTGGGTTTGCATAGAGACTGGGAATAGCTGGCTCTCTACAAAAAGTAATTTTTTCCCCCCTCTTGGTATTCTAACCTTCTTATCTGCTGTTGGGAGTGGGCCACTTCCACCCTGATTGAACTGGCCTCATTAGCGCTGGTCCTCTGCATAACAATACGACACTCCTGTATTTGTAAGTATATATCTCTGCCAAATTGACGTTTCCACTTCATGCCTCTGACGAAGCGGGTTCCAGCCAACGAAAGCTTATGCCCAAATAAATGTGTGAGTCTTTAAGGTGCCACAGAACTCCTCGTTGTTTTTGCTGAAACAGACTAACATGGCTACCCCTCTGAAACATGAAAATATTGAATCCAATCTAACATCATAACATTAACTTAGACATCAAATACAACTACGCACCCAAACTCAAGTTTAACTAAGCAGGATGCATTCAGATATATGCGCTGTGACTGAACAGTATTCCCACAATTTAAAATTAAAATCAACACTTCCTAGCCATGTAGGAGGTCATTAAACATTTCAATGCACCAGCCAGCATCTCTTTTTCTAAAAAGAGGTGTCAGAATGTTCAGCCAAATGAGCCATCCAATTGGCTTAACTCTCCTTTCCGCTTTCTAATTTGCTTTTAATGAAGATATAATTAAGAGGTAATGTCACTAGAGCAGAACATTGTCACAGGATAATGGCCTCCTGCTGCTACATAAATGGAAAATGCAGTAAATACAGAAGGAAAGCCAAGGCGTTTATGTTCAATGCAGGACACATTGATCCTATGACACTATCCTATTATAATAACTTTAGTTAGATTTTGCAGAATGAATGATGTTCAGCAGATTATTGTTTCTGGCCTCTGCCTGCTGCGTAGGAATCAGTGCCAATGCTCCTGTTGGGACTTTGCTGGGGATGGGAGCACGACCTTCTTCCGAGAGCTACTGGGGGGATAGGCTAACAATTGCTGACATTAACCTCATTCTCCAATTGAATTCTGTTTGCAAAAGGCAAACGCAATTGCATGTTTCAGTGGATTGGTGCAAGGGAATAATATATCCATATTAGTATTGTTTTGAAAGGAAGTTTACTTTTAATAAGCTGCCCTCTGACAGGTATTATTAAACTTTTCCATGAATAATGTCTATCTTCTGGCATCTGATTAGCAGATATGGAGTCCGTTTGGTATGCCAGCAGTCACCACTAGGTACTACTACATTTCAGTGAGCAAAAATACTTCCATTGTAACACCCAATGTCACTTGTTCTTAGTTTTCCACAAACTTTGCATTTGGAGAGAAAATTGTCTGCCCTAACGTGATTTTAATATCCATAGATATAAGCCAAATGATATCTTTAGCCATTTTTTGCATTATCCAGAGTAACAAAATATACCATCTCCTAAAGCAGGGCTACTCAACTTTGAAAGCCCTGGGGGCCACAATGATACTCACAGCACATACTGAGGGCTGCAGCTTAAGTGTGGTTGCATATACATGCAAATATATATGCAAATATATGCAAATAGCTTCTTTCACATTGAGGGGGGCATAAATACAAAGCACTTCCCACAATGCCCCAGCGCTCCCAGCACCTGTACACGGTCTGCCAGCCAGCCCACCCACTTGCGTCTTTCAATGCTCACCCCACCTGGGAGACATCTCACCGTTGTGGAGCGTGTTCCCAGTGGAGGCCATGTTCAGAGGATCCCTAGGGTTGCTAGATACTTTCACAAAAAAACCCAAACATGGCGGGGGAAAAAAATGGTTGAGGAAAAAAAAAACCAGGGGACCAAACTTGTTGAGCAAAAAAAAAAGGTCACTGCACCTTTAAATCCCCTCCCTCCACCCCCGCCAGATGTGGCAGGGGAATAATGTCCCCACCGGCCTTCCGTCGGAGAAAACCAGAAAATTTTCTGTTTTTTTTACCGGATAGAAGACACAATTACCAGACTGTCCAGTCGAAAACCGGACACCTGGCAACCCTAAGGATCCCACCCGCAGGCCACCTGTTGAGTCCTGAGTAAATCCAAAATGCCCTGAGGGCTGCAAACAAATGGGCTGCATGTTGAGTAGCCCTGTCCTAAAGCAAAGATCATTTTTGCAGGCAGAAAGCTGCATGAAATAATAGTAGTTATCCTAAAATATGGATAAACCTTGAAAGTTAACTTACTGTGAAATTAGTATGTGCTGAGATGAACTGCCTTTGATCTGAGTGACAAGGGGTGGGTCACTTGATGAGTACCTGTTCATTCTCTCTCGGGCACCAGGCATTGGCCACTGTTGGAACACAGGATACAGGGCTAGATGGACCTTTGGACTGACCCAATATGGCCGTTCTTATGTTTTATGTTTGAAACACTTTGGGTTTTGAATTCACAAACTAAAGAAAATAACTTTTATAGCACTCAATGTGCCCAAGTAATAATAGTCCCTACTGGTTAGCTCTTTTGGTCCGCAGATCTCAAAGAAGGCCAGCGTCATTATCTTTAATTTACAAATGGGGAAAGTGAGTGACAAAGACATGAAGCGACTTCCCAAAATCACCCAGCAGGCAAAGTGGTAGAGCCAAGACTTGAATCCAAGCTTGCCACAGCTAGGCCAGTGCTTGACTGACTAGTGCTGACTGCTACAAAGAGAAACTAGAGTATTGAAAGTAGTGTGAATGCATGTGACTCAATCTGTTCCCATTGACTGCTGTAAATCTGGAGTAACTTCACTGGAGTAAGTGGAATGTTTCTGCATTGACATCGCTGTCACCAAGGGCAGAATTTGACCCAGAGTTTGCAGCGTAACTTTGTAAATCCACAAGGCTGTGCCTAGGGTTACCAGGTAGACCCCCCCCCCAAAATACCGGACACACTTGATCATGGGTGGAGGGTGGGGAAGGGACCGGCTGGAAGGGGGTGGGGCTGGCTGGGAGGCGGGAGGCAGGGGTTGGGGGCCGCGGGGCTGGCTGGGAGGAAGGGGCGGAGGCGGGCTGATGGGGACGGGGGCCGTGGGGCTGGCTGGCAGGAAGGGGGCGGGAGGCGGGGCTGGCAGGGGCGGTTGGGGACCGCGGGGCTGGCTGGGAGGAAGGGGGCAGGAAGCAGAGCTGGGAGGGATTGGGGCCGGAGCGGCTGGACGGGAGGAGGGGGCCGGAGGAAGGGGGGCAGGAAGCAGAGCTGGCGGCGGGGAGGAGTGCAGCCACTGGCCGCAGCTGGAGTCCAACAGGCTGCGCCCCTGACAGGCACTCCCTCTAGTTGCTAGTAGAAGCCAGGCGGGGCGGGGCAGTAGCTGGGAGCCACTCCCCCCTCCCGGCTTCTGCACGCAACCAGAGGCTCCCAGCTGGGAGGCGGGGCCGTGATTGGCGCTAGGAGCCTCTGGTTGTGTGCAGAAGCCCGGCGAGGGGAGTAGCTGGGAGTCCCAGCCACTGCCCCGGCCCCGCCCCACCCCACCCCGCGCGGCTTTTGCACGGGGCTCCCAGCACCAATTGCGGCCCGCCTTCGCAGTCACTCCCTCGCCCCCACCAGGCTTCCATCCGGTGCCCAGCCGGAAATTCAGAAAATACCGGACATTGCACATGTCCGGTATATTCTGAATTTTTCTACCGGACAGAGGGCGCAAAAACCAGACTGTCCGGTAGAAAACCAGACACCTGGCAACCTGTGCCCTCTAAGTAACTGTTAGTTAGCGAACTTGGACTATGATTTCTTTAAAGGAACCCAGAACATCAAATACAGAAACTATACTCATGCAATATTAAATGTGCATGGTTACATACAATCATAGGACTGGAAGGGACCTCGAGAGGTCATCAAGTCCAGACTCCTGCATTCATAGCAGGACCAAGCACCATCTAGATCATTCCTGACAAAAGTTAAGAGTCCTACAGTAATGTTAATGCTGCTGGTTGCACACACAAGCCTGAGTTCTGTGTAGGTTCAATTTGTGGTTCCCCAATTTGTGAAAGGGGGGGTGGAATTCAGCCACCAATTCAGTGTAGAGCAGCTTGGGGCCATCCTTTGGCTGGGGATTGCCCTCTGGGAATGTTCCTCAGGTCACCTGCTATACCAGGAGCTGAGGGAAGTAGTGTAGAAGCTGGCTGTGCTGGCTGGGGAGATCTGGTTGCTTTCTGGCCCCTTTGTACCACAAGACTACTGAAAAGGAACTATAGTTGGGCACAAAATAGAAGCTGCATGGTATTTGCTATTCCTGTTCTTCTTATTGTTCTTTGTTTTCTATATACACCATTAACGCACTTTTGGGCTCCTAAGTACCATTTTCTTCACTGACTTATGTTCCTAAGTATCTCAGCTGCTTTTGAAAATGGGTGTTAGCCTTCCAACTCACGTAGGCACTTTTGAAAATAACACCCTGTGTCTGCAAGGCCCTGTCCTACATATGCAGAGTCATCCCAAGGGATGTTCTGACAAGCACAGTGCCTCCTGGGGCACCGTACCTCCCAGAGCTCCTCAGAGGGCAGAGGAAGTGTGTACTGTGTTCCTCTCTTAATAGGGCACACACTATGACTAGCTCTATTGCCTTGTTCAAGGCAGTTGAGGGCTGTGTGTGAGTCTACAAAGGCAGGTATTAGTGGGGAGCAGCCCTGGTGTAAGCAGGATCTGAATGAGCTCTTCCCTGACTTCTAGTGATGAGCTAGGGAAGAGGATGTCAGGAGCTGATCTTATTTGCATGGGCACAGCCACCCTGCCTAAGCATGCAGCATGAGGGGGCTGCTTTGCCCAAATGATCAGTTTTGGCAGGTGTTGGATCACAAGACACTTTGTTATTGAGTGCAGGGGAAATAAAGGGTTGCTATCCTTGTAGTGTGAATGAAGGGCAGCAGAACAGTGCTTGTCACACTCTGACTGGGGGAGTCACCTTTACCTGGAATGTGCTTGCTAGGCAGAGAGTAGAGGTGCTGAAGTTGAGTAGAGGTGAGGGGCAGGTATTTCTACTTGGTGGAGAGGGATCTGCTTAAGGGTTCTAGACACCATTTGACCTGCAGATTGTGTAATAAGAGTTGATTAAGACGCAACTGATAGTATTTTATTGCAGAGCAATGGACCTAAAATCACTGAAAACCAGGTCTAAGCAGTAGACCTGCCTCTGGGACAGTGTCACTGATGAGAGAGGCTATCCAACGTGTGCTAGCAGTGAGGCTCCACCTGAAATCACTGAAAGTTGTGTTAAGTGTGGGACCTCAAGACATCTTGGGGCTTCCTGCTTCTCCCTGCCCCATCACTCAGGATGGGAGCTGAATTCATGTGAAAACACCTTTGAATTCTGGTTCACCACCAGCCAAAGACAATTTTGAGTGAGGTGCAATGGAGGGAGAAAGAAGGGATATGTTCAAGAAACTTTTGTTTGTTGAACACACTCTCTGCAAGATGAGAACCTGAGGTAAAAGATATGGCCCAAAGTCTCTGTGGTGCAGGATTGCACAACTTTCACGCTGTCAACAAGCAACATTATTTTCAAAATATGCCAAATACAAGCTAAGCCCATTTCAAAATGAGATAAAAAACAAGCAAATCCCCTCTCCCCTCAATCAATGTGACTGGATTAATCCCATCACCCATTCCCAGCTCCTGGCAAATAGAGGAGAGGAGCATGCAGAACATGGTGCTGGATTTCTGCCCACATTGGCTAATAGCCATTAAGGTACCTCTTCTCCGTTAATGCAGCTAGTTCTTTTTTGAACCCTGTTATAGTTTTGGCTTTCATAATCACAACATCCTCTGGGAAAGAGTTCCATTGGTCGACTGTGAAAAAATACTTGCTTTTGTTTGTTTTAAATCTGCTACCTATTAATTTCATGGAGTGACTCTGAGTTCTTATATTATTTGAAGGTGTAAAAACACTTCCTTATTCAATTTTTCCACATCATTCTCGACATCTGTCATATCTCCCCTTAATCATCTCTTTTTCAAACAGAAAAATCCCAGTCTTTTTAATCTCTCCTGTATGGAATGTGTTCAGTACTCCTAATGATTTATGTTCGCCTTCTCTGTACCTTTTCCAAAACCAATATATCTTTTTGAGATAGGGTGATCAAATCTGCACACAGTATTCAATATGCAGGCATATCATGGATATATACAGAGGCAATATTATATTTTCTGTCTTATTATCTATCCCTGTCCTAATGAGACCCAATATTCTGTTAGGGTTTTTTTATTGTCACATGGAGCAGATATTTTCAGACAACTATCCACAATGACTTCGAGATCTCTTTATGGAAGGGTTCAGATAACATAGACCCCATCATTTTGTATGTGTCTTTGGGATTATATTTCACCATGTGCATTGCTCTGCATTTATCAGCATTGAATTGCATCTGCCATTGTTCTGCCCAGTCCCCCAGTCACTGTGTAATCCAGTTACCTTTGTCACTCTTATGAGTCTGGTCTGGACTTAACTATCTTGAATAAATTTGGTATCATCTGAAACTTTTGCCAGCTCACTCTACCCTTTTTTCCAGCTCAGTTATGGATATGTTGAACAGCTCTGGTCCCAGTACAGACCCCTGGAGGACACCACTATTTATTTCTCTCCAGTCCCACCATTTATTCCCTTTGTTTCCTATTTTTTTACTAGAGTACCTGGCATTACTTTCGGGATCATCTAATGATTCTTAGTTTACTTTAATGACAAGCCTTTTGATATCTTAATCACCCTGCTTCTGTTTATAAATAAACTCTCTTCCGTGAAGGATGTGCTGCTCCCAGCTTCCAAATTCATCACCTATCACACTCAGGCTGTTAAGAGCTATATCTGGGACTAGGATGAATAGACCTCTGGTACAAAATTTGGACACGGGGAGCTGCAGGCCCTTCAACCTCCCCTAAATGGAGCCCCTGCTTCTCCCCCATCCTGTGCAGCAACAAGGCTCAGGGCTTTTTCTATTACCCTCCAAAATTGTAATTGTTTTTAACAAGGAGAGGACCCTCCACTCTGCTCCTGCTCACCATCCCCCTGTACTGTCCTGCCAGGGGAGTGGGGTGCCCAGAGTCCCAGACTCAGGAGCTGAACAAAGTTAAAATAAAATGTTTAAGTCTCTTTACAGTCACGTGCACACTGCTAGTAGGCACAGTCAGACAGCAGGGGAGGAGGGGAAGGGGATTCACAACCCTACTCTACCCAGACTGCAGCCAAATCACTTGAATCAAGCTTTCATTGTGATTGGCTGGAACCCGGGGTGGGTGGACTCCAGGAGCCAATCAAAAAACAAGAAGCTACAAACCACGGTATAAAGTCCTGACTGCAAACCAAACCAAACCAAACCAAACACACACTATCCAACAAGCAGTCAGATGCCAACTCAGCCTGAAACAAGCTGTATTTCAATCTATTTTAGGCAGAATGGCATCACTGCCTTGCAGTGTTTTCCCAAGCTAATGCTGGGCTACCCCCATCCTTTTATTAAAAGTTTATTTTCTATACACAGACTCTGTGCTTCTGAGAGGGGCAGTATTGCCTCTCAAAATGGCGTGTGTTGCACTGATTGTTAAAATGGAACCCCTAGATATTAACCCAGCCCTTGTCACTGCAGAAAGGTCATATGTGCTATCAGGAGAACATGTGTGAGGAGGGAGTCTACACTGCAGCGCATAGGTGGCATATGGTCCTTCCTAGAGAATATTGCTCATGCAACAGGCTCTCTGTGTGAGGCCACAGTAAAGAATTGCTCTGGGAGAGGCAGCGAGCAGAAGGGATAATGGCAGGGAGCCTGTGTAGCCTTGCAATAGCACACAGAACCCTTCATAGCAGGTGCAAGTTAGCACAACACTTTGCATTGTTCTTGCCTATGTGAGTGCCCTGGCATCACCCAGGAAATGCAACCAGGCCTGGCTTCTGTGAGCCCAGGCAAAGGCCAAGTTAACTTTGCTGTAGGAACTTTGCATAAATAGCAACAAGGGCAAAACTTTCTTCTCTTTTTTCCTAACATCATGTATCTTCAGGGCTATCCTATACTTCAGCATATCACCAGAGGGCTGTCACCAGGACAAATGGATCATGCTGTACATTGAAAATGAAAAAATGCCATTGGGGGAAGAGCAAGAACCGATGAGTTTCCCTTTAACCGAATAGAAAGCTTGTGAGACTTCCCCTTGCCCCGTAGGAGCACTGTACTTTCCGGTGGACAGCAGTATGAATTACACCTATTGGTGGAAATAAAGATATTTTACAGCTGTCCGGACTGAGCTATGATGGATTAGCAATCTAACAAATCATTCCATTCTTTTCTTCCCACTGGTCTTTAAGCTACACTGCACACCACATTCATTTTTCCTTTAAAGATGCTGAGGAGGGGGGAAACAACCACCATAACCATATCACAGATGAGTTTTAAAATTCCCTGTAATTTTCCTCCACTTGGTTGTTAGGATAAATGGAAAGCACAAATGTAGCAGATGTTCCCTGTGAGGATGTCTCTGGGAGCCGGGCTCATGAGCATTAAGTATGTATTATAAGATGATAGATTACTGCACTGGAACCAAAAATAACAATTTCATCACAAGATGTGGAGTGTTGGGAGAGGGGATAAGGAGCAAACTTGTGCTGATTCTGGAAAGGCACTGCTATGAAAGGTGCTATGAAACATTATTTGGCATGATGTGGCAGGGGTACGGGAACAGAATATCTCCAGCAAGAGATGGTGAAATTGTAACAAATCAGAATGCATGCTCTTTTCTCTGTTGATATGTTGTTGTTCTTCTATTACATTATAGGGGAACATCTTTTATCTCTTGGTGATTAGGGTGGGATGCGACACTGCCTAATGCAGAAGGGAGCTGTAATATCAAGAAGACAACCGTGAAATAGCACATTACACACTGAACTGAACAGCAGGCTCATTTACATTCTGTTAATTTGGAAATATGGAAACTCAGGAACTGTGCTCTCTTGTGGTGTTTCCTTATTTGGACAACATGGGAGTTTCATGTATGACAATTTAGCATTTAACTGGTACAAGAAGTGCAAATGCCAGGAGTGAATGTTTCAGAACAGACAGCAGTGATGACAGCTTTCTTTGTAAATACCATGTGCTGGAAACCAACTTTACGCATTGTACAGCACACTCTGCTTTCAGTGTCTGGGCCTGATCCGACAGACCTTTACACACACCAGTTACCTCTTAACCCCGGTCTACACTAGGGAGTTATTTCGAAATAGCACCCTTACATCAAAATAATAAGTGGAGCGTCCACACTACCAAGTCCGTTATTTCAAAATAAGGGGGCTGGTAATTTCAAAATCTGTACTCCTGCTTTCCTCAGGGAATAATGCTAATTTTGAAATAGTTATTTTCACCTCCAAAGGTCTCTCTCAGTTGCAGCTCTCACCACTCTGGCCAAAGCTGGCCTCTCCACTGCTCCTCTTTTCCTGTGGAGCTTTAAACTCCAGGCAGCAGGAGAAGGGCTTGCCCCAAGTGGCGAGCTGCAAAAGCCCCATGTGACACAGCAGCATCCGAGGGAACCATGAGTGACCCCTGTGCTGCCTCAGAGCCTCCCACAGCTGCCAGCACTCCTGCTGCTACCTCAGCTGCCACTGGCCAGGGACACAGGAGAGCTCTGGCCTGGACAGGTGCAGAGATGCTGGACCTCATTGAAGTCTGGGGGGAGGAGACCAACCTCCAGGATCTCCACACTAGAAGAGAAATGCAGACATCTACGGCCGAATTGTCACCAGCCTGGCTGACAAAGGCCATCACTGGACACTCAGCCAGGTCTAGTTGAAGGTCAAGGAGCTCCGGCAGGCCTATCACAAGGCCAGGGGGCAGAGTGGATGCTTTGGGGCCGCACCACACAACCACTACTTCGAACAGATGGATGCCATCCTGGGAGGGGGGCCTGTCACCTTCCTCACTCCTCGTCGTTGTAGAGTCCAGCCAGGACAGGCCCAGTGAGTGCCTCCAGGAGAGAGGGGAGGAAGAGAAGGAGGAGGGAGGAGACCATGCCTCACTCTGGAGCTAGTCCCTCCCTGCCAGGATGTCTCCCAGGTTTCGGATGAACCTGGGAAGGCACTTCAGGTGACTTCTACAGATTTACCTACCTACATGCGGGGGGCAAGTGGTGGGCTGTGAGGGGCTGCATGCTCCTCACACAGCCTACTTGGCCCTGGAGGCCGCATGACAGCCTGTGCACACGGGTGCACATGGAGCGCCACTCCAGAGCATTCAGCCCCGTGATGCTCTCACACAGGAACCCCTCGCATCTTCTCACAAGGCTCCTGGAGAGACCTTCCCATGACAAGCCACTACTAAGGAGGCTAGGGGTCATGCAGCAGTGTCATCTTGAACAAGGTTCGGTTCTAGGACCGGTTTTGTTCAATATCTTTATTAATGACCTGGATGAGGGGATGGATTGCACCCTCAACAAGTTTGCAGATGACACTACGCTAGGGGGAGAGGTAGATATGCCTGAGGGCAGAGATCAGGTCCAGAGTGACTTAGACAAATTGGAGGATTGGGCCACAAGAAATCTGATGAGGTTCAACAAGGACAAGTGCAGAGTCCTGCACTTGGGACGGAAGAATCCCAAGCATTGTTACAGGCTGGGGACCAACCAGTTAAGTAGTAGTTCTGCAGGAAAGGACCTGGGGGTTACAGTGGATGAGAAGCTGGATATGAGTCAACAGTGTGCCCTTGTAGCCAAGAAGGCTAATGGCATATTAGGTTGCATTAAGAGGAGCATTGCCAGCAGATCCAGAGATGTCATTATTCCCCTTTATTCAGCTCTGGTGAGACCACATCTGGAGTATTGTGTCCAGTTCTGGACCCCCCACTACAAAAAGGATGTGGACACATTGGAGAGGGTCCAGCGGAGGGCAACCAAAATGATTAGGGGGGCTGGAGCATATGACCTATGAGGAGAGGCTGAGGGAGTTGGGACTGTTTAGTCTGCAGAAGCGAAGAGTGAGGGGGGATTTGATAGCAGCCTTCAACTTCCTGAAGGGAGATTCCAAAGAGGATGGAGAAAGGCTGTTCTCAGTAGTGACAGATGGCAGAACAAGGAGCAATGGTCTCAAGTTGTGGTGGGAGAGGTCCAGGTTGGATATTAGGAAAAACTATTTCACTAGGAGAGTGGTGAAGCACTGGAATGGGTTACCTAGGGAAGTAGTGGAGTCTCCATCCCTAGCGGTGTTTAAGTCTCGGCTTGACAAAGCCCTGGCTGGGTTGATTTAGTTGGGATTGGTCCTGCCTAGAGCAGGGGGGCTGGACTTGATGACCTTCTGAGGTCTTTTCCAGCTCTATGGTTCTATGATTCTATGATTCTAAGCCGGCATTCAGGAAGCATCTGCTGCTGGTCAAGTGCAGCAATGTGGAGGAGATTGATCCCCTCCATGGGAACCTGTAGGAAGGAGGAAAAGGAGGCGATCCCCAGTGGCACTCTCTCCATTGAGCAGCGTCTGCTGCTCACACACAACTTCCCCAACAACCTCCCGCCCTCTCCTTCAGTGGGCAGGGATAGAACTTCTCTGTGGCATGCCGCCAGTGCTGGACTCGGCACGTGTGGGGGACAGAAGGTAGCCAAGCCACCACATCCTCCCCTCCCACCTACAGGCTCCTGGCCTGGCCAGCACCTTCCAATGCCTGTTTGTGCCTGGGCTGTGGGCATAGCGATGCTCCCTTGGTACATCTGTGCCCCTGAAGGAAAGTGCCCACTGGCTAGGCAACACATGGCCTTGCTTGAAGCACATCACCATTGTCTGAACAAAGACCTTTGGAGTCAGCTTGGAGATCGAACTATAAAAGGCGCAATCAAGGACGATAAAGCCATTGCGGAGAAACTAAATGATTTCTTTGCTTCAGTCTTCACGGCTGAGGACGTTGGGAGATTCCCAAATCTGCACCGTCCTTTGTGGGTAATGAATCTGAGGAACTGTCCCGGATTGAAGTGTCATTAGAGGAGGTTTTGGAACAAATAGAAAAACTTAATGTTAACAAATCTCCGGGACCGGATGGCATTCATCCAAGGGTTCTAAAAGAACTCAAATGGGAAATTGCTGAACTATTATCTGTGGTTTGTAACCTATCCCTTAAATCGGCTTCCGTACCTAATGACTGGAAGGTAGCCAACGTGACACCAATATTTAAAAAGGGCTCTAGAGGCGATCCGGGCAATTACAGACCGGTAAGTCTAACTTCAGTACCAGGCAAATTAGTCGAAACAATAGTAAAGAATAAAATTGTGAAGCATGTAGAAGAACATAATTTGTTGGACAAAAGTCAACATGGGTTCTGTAAAGGGAAATCCTGTCTTACTAATCTATTAGAGTTCTTTGAAGGGGTTAACAAACATGCGGACAAAGGGGATCCAGTAGATATAGTATACTTAGATTTCCAGAAAGCCTTTGACAAGGTCCCTCACCAAAGGCTCTTGTGTAAATTACATGGCCATGGGATAAGAGGGAAGGTCCTTTCTTGGATTGAGAACTGGTTAAAAGACAGGAAACAAAGGGTAGGAATAAATGGTAAATTTTCAGAATGGAGAGGGGTAACTAGTGGTGTCCCAAGGGTCAGTCCTAGGACCAATCCTGTTCAACTTATTCATAAATGATCTGGAGAAAGGGGTAAGCAGTGAGGTGGTAAAGTTTGCGGATGATACCAAACTGTTTAGGATAGTCAAGACAGAAGCAGACTGTGAGGACTCCAAGAAGATCTCACCAAACTGAGTGATTGGGCAACAAAATGGCAAATGAAATTTAATGTGGATAAGTGTAAAGTAATGCACATCGGGAAAAATAACCCCAACTATACGTACAGTATGATGGGGCTAATTTAACTCGACAAATCAGGAAAGAGATCTTGGAGTTATCGTGGACAGTTCTCTGAAAACTTCCACACAGTGTGCAGCGGCGGTCAAAAAGGCAAATAGGATGCTAGGTATTATTAAGAAAGGGATAGAAAATAAGACCCAGAATATCTTACTGCCCCTGTATAAAACTATGATGCCCACATCTTGAATACTGTGTACAGATGTGGTCTCCTCACCTCAAAAGATATTTTGGCCTTGGAAAGGGTTCAGAAAGGGCAACTAAAATGATTAGGGGTTTGGAACGGGTCCCATATGAGGAGAGGTTAAAGCGACTGGGACTTTTCAGTTTAGAAAAGAGGAGACTGAGGGGGATATGATAGAGGTGTATAAAATCATGAGTGGTGTGGAGAGGCGGATAAAGAAAAGTTATTTATTAGTTCCTAAATAGAAGAACTAGAGGACACCAAATGAAATTAATGGGTAGCAGGTTTAAAACTAATAAAAGAAAGTTCTTCTTCACACAGCGTGTAGTCAGCATGTGGAACTCCTTGCCAGAGGAGGCTGTGAAGGCTAGGAATATAACAGAGTTTAAAGAGAAGCTAGATAATTTCATGGAGGTTAGGTCCATAAAGGCTATTAGGGGATAAAATGGTGTCCTTGGCCTCTGTTTGACAGAGGCTGGAGAGGGATGGCAGGAGACAAATCGCTTGATCATTGTCTTCGGTCCACCCCCTCTGGGGCACCTGGTACTGGCCACTGTCGGCAGACAGGATACTGGGCTAGATGGACCTTTGGTCTGACCCAGTACGGCCGTTCTTATGTTCTTATGTTATTAGGGCTAGGCTTCATACACAGTGTCTCCTAGGATGATTGCCTTTGTAACTTTTCTTCACAGCTGGGCCAGCTGTGAGCTTGGCATGTCCCCCACCTACCATACCATCTGCATGACTCTGTGGGATCCCCAGGTGGAAAAGAACCCACGAGGACCTGATGCGGGAGCAGATGGCCTGCCTGCACTCCCTCATCCGGGGCCTCAATATGAAGCACCAGGAGTGTGCCATTGACTGGGAGCAGAGGAAGGCCGCCTGGGACCAGCTGGCATGCCAGAATCAGGCCATGTGCTTTTATCTTACCTTGGTGATGGAGCACATGGCCTTGTGTATGGAGCAGGCCACCAGCCACCTCCCCATGCTCTCCCATGGCTTCCCCTCCTGGCCTCCGCAGGGGAGGCCGGGGCCCCAGACCATGTGATGCTGGGACCTCTCAGGCAGTCAAAGCCTCCTGACCAACCAGAGGCAGGCTACTGTCCCAGCCCCATCTCTGAGCCCCCTTGCCCCTCCTCACTCCTCCCCAATTTCAGCTTCTTTCCCCAGTCCCTCCCCTATTGTAGATCCCCCCCCACAATAAACAATCCTGCTTCAGAAAAGAAGACTTTATTATTTGCTCTGCAGTGGGGTGGGAGGGGGGGGAAGGTGGGGCAGTAGGGTAGGGGAAGGGAGGGGTGAGGGAGGAA
The DNA here is from genome assembly GCA_019425775.1 of Rafetus swinhoei. Lineage (NCBI taxonomy): Eukaryota > Metazoa > Chordata > Testudines > Trionychidae > Rafetus > Rafetus swinhoei. The sequence goes on from CM033424.1 coordinate 153,063,558, forward strand.
AGGCACACAGAGGGAATACAGGGGCCCCTTGTGGAAGGGGACAGGGGAGAGTCTCACAGCTGGTGTGGCATGAAACTCTCCCTCAAGGCCTCCCTGATAAGCACAACCCCTTGATGGTGCTGGAGTCCAGCTGCTAGAATGTCCTGGCCAACTGTTCAGTCCCTGCCCCCCACCATGGCAGAAAAGTCTCCCCTTTGCTCTCACACAGGTTGTGGAGCACACTGCAGGCTGCCACCACAAAAGGGATGTTGCACTCGCCCAGATGGGTGAGGAGACTCCTGAACCTCCGCTTGAAACAGCTGAACGTACACACTCCACCACCATGCGGCACCTGCTCAGCCTAGCACTGAAGTGCTCCTTGGTGGGGTCCAGGCTGCCCATGTAGCCATGAGCTAGGGGAGCAATGGGTAGGCTGCGTTGCACAGGATGTTGACGAGCATTTCCACCTCCCCGACGGTGATGGCGCAGTCAGGGAAAGTAATGCCAGCAAGCATCTTTCTGAACAGGCAGGAGGACCCTCTGTAGCAAAAGCCTCACTCCCAGGTTCCTGGCTGTGCCAACAGGCAGCCCCATAGTCATGCTCCTGGCCCCACAGGGCAGCCGTGCTGCCTTCTAGTCCCACTGGGCAGCTGTGCCATGTGGTGGTAGCATAGCTGCTAGGAAGCCCCACTACCTCCGGTCTTGCCGGGCAGTTTCATTGCTGGGCTCCAGCCCCGCTGCTTCTTGCTCCCACAGTGATTCCACCGGGCAGCAGCCCTACTTCTGGGCTCCCCCACTGCAAGGTTCCCAGCCACCAGTCCTCTACTGGGACTCTCTGGTCCTGGGACATCCATGGTCCTGCTGGACCAGGGATGTTGCTGGATCAGAGAGTCCCAGTTAAGAGAGGTTCAACCTGTACTAAACTTGATCAGGCTCAAGTTCTCCTGTGTTTTGGAGGAATTTTCCTCTGGCCTTCGATATTGTAGAATCACAAATTACCATGCTAGGAAAAGACCTTTGGATCAACCAATCTCAAATCTGTGCTGAGCAGAATCTTTTACATTAATCTCCCTAATACTTTAGCCAGCCTATTTGTGCATCCCCCTGATGATGGTGAGTCATGTTCAGTAATTTACTAAGCAGCTTATTCCATTGCCTGAGCAACAGCCCTTACTATTAAGACATGTCTTGTGTATCTAAATGGAATAATTTCTTTTTGCTTTTAAGTTTAGACCCATTTACTGTCTCAGCTACAGGGAAAGTCCATTCTGATACCATACAGATATTAGCACAATCTTATCCTGTTCATCTCAGTAGCACCTTTTCCCTCCAGCAATATAAATGACATTCCATCAGCCTGTCTTCATGTGCTAGATCCTCTTTTCTTTCTCATTTTAGTTGCCTGCCTTTGCGCGCTACCTAACTTTTTAATGTCCTCTTTAGAAGGAGAAGCTTAAAAATGTATGCAGCTTTTCAAGTGAGGCCTTACCCAGACTATATAATGCTTCATTTATTGCTTCTTTTGTCATACAAGAGATTCCTCTCTATATATGCACTCTGGGATAGCAATTGCTTATATTGCAATATGCACTCGTGTGCTCTTTATTATCCATTACAAATCCCGGGTCTTTTCCTATATTAATGTTTTCTAAATAGTAGTCTCCCGTTTTATATCCATGTTCATAGTAGTTATTTTTCCCTAAGTGCATTACTGTCACATTTATCAATAGTAAATACATCTAATTTTGTTGATGTCTGTCCATGTTCCGAGTTGGACAAATAGGTGTACAATTAAGATTTACTAACCCTAGCTTTTAAAACATATATAATATTTGTTTTCAACACCAAATTGTCTGATAAGGACCAAAAGTAAAATATACAATGGAGAGTAAGCAAACTTTGAGAGATAATTGGGGTTGGGAGGGACAAACCATAAAGGGAGCAAGAAAATCTAACCTTATCTTGCAAAATATTATGAAGTCCTTTAGTACCACCCTTGCTAATACCCTCTCACTTTAATTGTTATTAATTTATGCTGTCTGGAGGACAACAATTCCATTTAATGACAGCTTTTGAATAGACTTGCTACAACTTGATTTTTTAAATGATTTTGATAGATAATATTGATGTTTGTGCAAATGTGAAAATATAATTTGATAGAAATCTGAAAAATGCTTAAAACAAAGTAATAGGTGGTTGCACTAATTATTTTGGAACAATAGATGTTGAAATTCAAAAAGTTAACACTGCAAAGCCATTAAAACACATTTTTTTAAATCTGTTCTGCTGTATATAGTGAAATTGACATTTACTGACACTTACTTGAAATAAAATCTAATCCTTCCAAACCTACATTTTAAGGTTTTGATGTTGGTTTTTCTTCTGCTCTGGAATGAAAACAAAACTTTTGGAACACTTTTATGAAATGGAATTGTGTTGAAATGGCTGTTTTCCAATAAAAAAACATGTGCTTTTCAGTTTGTATTTGGATCTGTCTCTCTCTCTCTCTCTAGTCAGAAAGGACTAAAAAGCCTGAGACCTAAAAAATCATTGAAATCAATACATCTTCAAAAAACAGCAAATTCCATTTAATCAAAAATGTACTAAGCAGATCTATTATTATTACATTTGTGCCTAAAGGCCTCTCCCAAGATCAGAAGCATATTATACTTGGCACTAGAGTGGGTACATCATAAAAGACAGCCCGTGACTCAAAAAGCTTGCTATCAAAGAGGTGGTCAAAGTATACAGTACAGAAGGACCAAGAAAGTTAGGTATTTTCAATGGAGCACTTATAAAGAAATGAAAAATGTTGATTCATGTGAAAATTTTAATTGATTTTTTTTCAGTGAAATGAAAGAAGGAACATTATGGGGGAGGGATACATTTTCTTTTCTAGTGGAAGAAATTAAAAAGGGAAGATTAGGAGGTAGGGAAGAGAATGAAAATGAAACATTTTTTGCTTCTTGAAAATTTCAGCTAAAATGAAAATCTTCTAGGATGATTTTCATTTTGGAAATAAATCATATTTGATCAAAAAAAATCAAGTAGTTCTGACAAGTTTGGGAGAAAGGAAATACTGTTTTCTCAAGGGGGATTGAGTTATACAAAGATTAAGGACCTGATTATTCAGTAAAACACTTGTGCACAGGCCTGAAGTTGAACCTATGCCAACATCCCTGTCATAATCAGAAGTGTTGACCAGCACCTGGTGACTAAGGGGTTAACTCATGTACCTACCCAAGGTGTCGGGCAGTCAGCCAATAACAATGCAGGTAGGAATTTCAAACTGGAAGAGAGGGGTTTTTCTCTCTCTCTTCTTTGTTTGAGATCAGAGCAGTTTCTCCCAGGTATTGAGAGAGATGGGAGATGTGTGTCTCTCCAAGAACGGACTTCTTAAAATATGTAAGTAGGGAAAAGTTTAGATAGTACATCAGGATTTATTGTTTTCCTTGTCTGTGGGTTTGGAAACCATGTCTAAGCTTATTAATTTGGTTTTTTTTCTCTTTTGTAACTACGCTTTATAGCCCAGGGTTTTTCCCTGAGTATCTATATTAGTGTTTCTTAAACTGTGTTCTGCGGCACACCAGTGTGCCGTGAGGCAGTCAGAGGTGTGCCGCAGAGAACAACAGAGTTCAAAATGGTCACCCTTAAAGGGACAGGCGACCTTTTTTTTTTGGTCAAAAACTTTCCCCCCGACCCTTTTTGTTTGTTTGTTTTTTTGCTCAACAAAAAAATCCTTGGTGTTCCTCATAAAAAAAGTAATTGTTTGGTGTTCCTCAGTCTTAAAAAGTTTAAGAAACACTGATCTATATCAAATGGTGGCTCTTTCCATCTAGCCAATTTACTGTGCTTGCAACTGTAGTTTTGTTTTGATAATAATTTTTTTTTAAATTAATCGGCATTGGTTGATTGTTGCGTCCTTAGGACTCAGTGCCTAGTTACCAGGGCAGAGTCCATTGTTGTCTGTGAATTCCCTCTGCTTTTCCCAACTCCAAGCAAAATGGAGGTTGGGGCAGGGGGGAAAGTTTTACCTTACGGAGGGGATTTCCCAAGTGATCTCTTCCCTGATTTTCTTGGAATTACTTAGGGGGGTGGCAGCAGATTCCCCAAAATCTGGGTATTTGGATTTTTTGGGGGGAAGTTTTTGTACCAGAGCCTGTAGAGGCCAGTTTTTGGAGTGCTCTTGCAGACCACCAACTTCTGCATTTGTCGTGCCAGAGTGGGAAACAGCCTTGACAGTCCCATTGACTTCAATCAGTAAGTACTTTGCTGCACATGAACAAACTTAAGCATGTGCTTAAATGCCTTGCTGAATTCGGGCCCAAGGCTATGTCTACATAACAAACAAAAACCCACAGCTGGCCTGTGCTAGCAAACTTGGGCTACAGTGCTGTTTCATTGCTTTGCTGCGTAGACTTCCAGGCTCAGGTTTGGAGCCCAGCCTCTAGGACTCTGTGTGGTAGGAGACGAGCTCAGGCTCCAGTCTGAGTCCAAAAGGCTACACAGCAATGGAACAACCACAGCCTGAGCCTGGTAAGGCCAAGTTGACTGGCACAAGCCAGCTGCAGATGTCTAGTTGCTGTGTAGACAAAGCCTGAGTGACTTCCTTAAAGTCATATATGCCATGACTGTTCAAGAGTTAGAAACTTAACGTAGATTTAGTTGAACTCCTGGCCCTACTGAAATCGATGGGAATTTTGTCAGACCTCTGTCCATTTTCTGTATGCCTAATGTCTCCAATCCCTCTGTGCATCTTAAAGTGCCAGCTCCAATGAGCTAACATTCTAAAAGGCCAGCCAGGCATAGACACCTCCTTTTTTAGAAGCTGTGAGGGGATAACTAGGGTTAGATTTTGCTTATTCAAAATTTGGCAAGATCTGATCTCAAGATCTTCTTTTTAAATGCTAACTCTACACATGTAATTAAGATTGTGGTGGGGTCAGCAGGGAAAGTGAATTTCTTTGAAGGTAAATATCTAGCAGTTAGGAGAGTAATTAATGCTGCTGAAGGGACTAGTAATTCACTTAACCATGTCTCAAAAACTGTTCTGTACTCCTCTATGGGCTCTAGGCCAGGTCTAGCCCCACTAAACTCATGGCTTTCATTTTATTCCCTGGCACGTTCTTCTTATTTAAGCTTTATTTTCAGCCAGCAACATAGAAAAAATATTTCCTGCCTGAAGCCTTGTTTTCCAGATCAGTGATTTGAGATTCTACTCCTAGTAACTTCAAGAGAATATTTTCCACTTTGCCCTCAATAGCACGGAGAGACACCTTTAGCCAACCTGGTCTTTTTTGCACCACATCCAAGCTCTTGAGAAAATGCACATTTTCTGTGGCTAGAGGATGTAGTACTGCCACCTGTGGGATCTCACTCATGTGAATTCAAGAAGACTTCCTTAGGGGTTAGAGGCTTGTTTTAAGCTACAGCCAGCATTTTCTTAACCTCTTAGTGATTCTTCTTCTATCTTCAGGCAAAATAACTATCTGGCAAGCTGATCCAGTGGCAGAAATGGACAGAAAGAGCAGGTTTTGCAGAACTCGGCCAGACAGCCTGCATCCCTTGCTGCTGCTGCTGTGTGCTTAAAAAGCATCTCTGAATTTAATTCTTGGGGAGGTTACATTTTTCTATGGATTTATTTATTTATTTTCTCCAGATTTATTTTACTTTTGGAGAGGATGGGGTAAGGGAGGAATTTTAGTGCAGGTGACGGTACAGGGTTAACAGCTTCAGAAACTGAGCCCCTGCGTTTATTCACACAACAGGTAAAACTGGGAAGTAAAATTGAAAACGTTCAGAGCTATTTATTTGTATCCTAGCACTGCCTGCAAGCCACAATGGAGGCTGTGCCCTTTTTCCCAATTGTGCTAGGCACATTCTCAGCTGATGTAAATGACAGTTTCTCAACCTTCCCAGACTCTATATGCCTTTAGTGAGCCTGATTTGTCTTGTGTTCCCCAAGTTTCACCTCCCTGAAAAACTATTTGCTTACATAATCAAAGATAAAAATACAAAGAGTCTCAGCACTCTGTTACTGAAAAATTGGTTTCTTTCTCATTTTTACCATATTATTATCAAATAAATCAATTGGAATAGAAGTATTGTACTTACATTTCAGGATATGGTATATAGAGCAGTATAAACAAGCCTTTGATTGTGTGAAATTTTAGTTTGTACTGTCTTCGCTAGAGGTTTTTAATGTAGCCTATTGTGAAACTAGGCAAATATCTAGATGAGTTGATGTTTTGCAAATCTGGGGGTATCTGCTTTATTTCCACAGGTATTCACAGCTGCTCACTTTTGTGGATACATATGCAGATACAAACTTTGTATCCAAATGGGGCTTTACTGATATACCTCCTGAAAAATATCTGAGTTCTCTGGTGAAGTCAACAGAGCTATGATCATTCACTCCAACTGTGGATCTGCCCATAATGAAAGATGATTCCTGCTCTGATGAGGGGACTCAAAGAATCAGAGTGAATTGATTTGGCCAGGACCACAGAGCAGGTGAGCTGAGACTAGAACTCAGATCTCCTAGCAACTCTGGCTAGACCACACCTCTGTTTTGGAAAGGCTACATATGCACAGTGCTGTGAAAGGCTGGTCTGCTCAATCTCTGATTGCAGGGCTGTTGTAGCCATGTTGGTCTGAGGATATTAGAGAGACTACATCAGGATTGGGCTAGTTCTGATGAAGGGTTTTGATTTATTTGCGGTTTTTGGGGGTGGGTGGAGATGGGCAAAGCAGTTGTCCAGCACAAAACCACCAACTCATTTCTGACCAACCATGAAACAAGCATTCGTATAGGACCTCATTTTTCTCCCCGTCGCTGCTTAGGAGTTCAGCAATAATCATCTTCTGTTTGTCATCTCTCACCTAATTTTCAGCTACACTTTCTTTCTTACTTCTCCTCAACTCTTAAAAGGAAGGTCTATTGCAGACTATCCCCAAATAAATGCTTATGAGGGTGAAGGTGCATGTCAGACATAGGAAGACTTATACATTTTTTGTAATGCAGTGTTACATCAAAACTTTTACAGAAATCATTACAAAGCACATGTGCTATGTGACCTTTTTCACGGTCTTTAATTACAGTACATTTTAAAAAGTCTTGGATTTTCTGACGTGGTCTGTGTTTAGGCTTGGCAGGAATCAATTTTGATTTTGATTTCAAAGAAACAGTTATATTCTTTATAATTAATTTTAATTTTAGCCTAGGTAAATATTTCTCAACCAGCAAAATTCCATTTAGGAAAGCATCTCCTATTATTATCATCTGTAAAAGGCCGAACCCTTCTTAGGTGCTGCTGGAATGGCTTCAGTTAGATGGTATCTGCTAACAATTCACGTGGCACTGTATTTCTCCCTAAATCTATATGGGATGGGAGATGAGAGAGTTTTTATTAAACTGTTCTTAACATAAAGGACCAAGAGCTTGAACCCATGTAGTTACCTTTTCTGTCATGTGTCACAATGGAGTAGTACATGTCATAAAGTCAAATTTAGAGTAGTAAAGAAAGAAAGCGGGGGCAGGAGAGGAATCTGCAATACTAATTATTAGCAATTAGGAAAGATGTTGAGTGAACAAATAGATGCATTAAAAATTCCCTGGTTCATACGACACTGAGTTTACAGGAATATAAGAGAAGGTTGTTGTGAACATATTGTACATTTAGATAAAACAGGAAAAACCCATCTGGGATGTGATTAAGTGTTAAGTACAAGATCATTAATAACATAGTATGCCTTCTAGAATAAAAAATTATTAGATTAGTGGAAACAACAGCAGGTTAGCCTCTGGGAATTTAAGTGAAGGGGAGGATTTACATAATCAAAATCAGCATAGCAGCAGTGGTGTCTAAGGCAGCGGTTCTCAACCAGAGGCTTAGGGTCCATGAGCAGGTTTCAGGGTGTCCACCAAAATAAACAAAGGGAGCAGGGCCAGGATTAGACTCACTGGGGCTCAGGGCAGAAAGCCAAAGGCCGAGCCCTGTTGTCTGGGGGCTGAAAGCCAAAGCCCAAGCAACTTAGCTTCAAGAGGTCCCCTGTGGTGTGGGGCCCTGGGCAATTGCCCTGCTTGCTAACCTCTAATGCTGGCCCTGGCTTTTAATCTACTGGATATGCAGAACAACAACTTTTGTGGCACAGGTGGGTTGTGGAATTATTATAGCACGTTGGACGGGAAGGGGTGACTCAAAAAGAAAAAGGTTGAGAACCCTGATCCAGGGGAGTGAGAGTCAGGAGACGATCTGGGCTGTATTCCAAACAGTGCAGCTGATTCAGACTGTGATCCAGCAAAGGGACCTCAAACCCTCTTGCCTGCACAGAAGTGGTGGGCATCTTCACAGGCAGAAGGATTCACACACGTGGATCAGTATGTCTACATTTAAACCACTACAGCAGCACAGCTCCAGCACTGAAGCCCTTCACTGTAGACTTGCACCTGCTGGAGGGGTTCTCCCATGTAGGAAATCTTCCTTCCCAAGAGGCAGTAGCTAGATAGCTGGAGGAATTCTTCCATCAAACTAGTGCTGTCTGCACTGGGTATTAGGCTGTGCATTTTTCACACCCCTCAGGCTATGTCCACACTACCAGGTTATTACAAAATAAGTGATCTAATATATAAAGGAGAATGTTTGTATGTTTGTGCTAATAACTTGGGCACTATAAGAGCTACCTCAACCAAACTTTGCATGGTTTGGTTTCCTCCAGGAGAAGGTTTTAAGGTACTTTTGGCAGTGCTGGGAGATGTGGCTTCCCAGGGGAAGTGGCGAGGACAGTCACTCACTAAGGCCGGCGGCGGAGGAGCGAGGGAGGGGTGGCGCTCCGAGCGGCAGCTGCCCCACTCGTCTCTACCAGGCCGTTCCACAGCACAGGCGTGTCCGGGGTGGGGGAGCCCCCTCCTCCCTTCTGCCCGTGATGTCACTCGGCCCGGGACCCTCCCCTCCGGTGGCAGCCAAGTGTTGCTGAGCGGCGGGCTGGAGCTCGCGGCCGCCAGTAGGGGGCGGTTGCGGGCGCAGCGGGGCGAGCCCAGCGGGGAGGCGGCAGCGGTGGTGCTGGGATCAGCCCGGGGTCTGGAGCAGCTTCCTGGTCGCATGGCGGGGAGCCCGGCACCTGCTCAGCGCGGCCCATGGGAGAGGGGAGCCCCTGGCATGGCCTCATGGTGTGGCAGGTAGCGGTGCAAAAGTTTTGGGGTGGGCGGTGGGGTCGTTGCCTCTCGTGGCACCTGCAGCCCCGGACGTGAGCTGAGCTGCTCTGCCCAGCCTGGGTCCCGTGCTTGCCCTCTCCCACGCGTCACACGGGGCACCCCCGGCAGGACCCCACCGCCGGCCCCGAGCAACGCCGGGTAACTCCAGCTAGTTTTGAAATAATAACTCCCAAAATACTATTTTGAAATAAATCTTATTCCTCTTCACAAGCAGGAATTATTATTTCAAAATAACGGGCTTGGTAGTATGGACACTTGCCTTGTTATTTCTAAACAAGTGTAGACATGCCCTGAGAGATGAAGCTATGCTGATGTAAGTTCTCAGTGTAGAGCAGCCTTTACTGTAGGAGACTGGGAAAGTCACTTCACCTCTCAGTGCCTCAGTTTCTGCATCTGTAATGTGGAGGCATAATACTGCATGTCCTGCTTTGTAAGGAACATTGAATTTCCTTAGTGAACCATGCTACATAAGTGCCAAGTAGTGTTACTACCATATTTGACCTTCAGAAACACAGCAAACATTTGGGAAAGTGAATTCCTAATCTTTGCACCTCCATCTGTCACACTGGAGTCCAAATGTGAATTCTGAGGCATTCTTAATTTCATGTGAATATATATTAACATAAAATAAGAGGGTACGAACCGTAAAAAGCATGTGGGTCACTGGTTCAAAACTGCAAAGTGGGGGAATTGGAGATGTGTGCCCCCATGTTGACACTGGGATGTGTCCGAAAGCTTTTCACCGAGCAGATCAAAAGGCCACAGCTATCCCTATTTTATTTTGCTACCCTAATGGTCCTAAGTGCTTTGAGAAAATTGCCACTAAGCAGTTTACCCAAAGTATTTGTGAAAAAGCGCTTAAGAATTAATGATAGTAAGAAAATACCAGATATTAATGAGCTTTTTCTGCAAGCTAGTGTATCACCAGAGAATTTACAAGTCCTAACATGCACTCAATTTGCAAAGTACAACTTTAATTCCATCCTGGAGAATACTTAAATCTTAAAGCAAATTGCTAGCTTACGAAGTGAGTAATCTATATTACAACTGTCAGCAGTAATCTTCCTCTACCTCCCATACAAAAGAGACCAAAGCCATTAATCTAAAAGTTTGTATTCAATGCTCCCATGCCAGGAACTGTTTCCAAATTGGGATGGGAGAAAAAACATTAAACAAACCCATAAAGCCTCTGCTCAGTAAATAAAGAGGATGGTAGGTCAGTGGAACCTTCTTCATGTATACAGGAGATCTGACAAAGCAGCACTAACTGGGGTGAGGGAAGGGAAGAACAGACTTGCTGGGCCCCTGGGCAAGGTGCCCCAGCAACGATTTAAAGGGCCCAGGGCTCCAACTGCTGCCACTGCTGCAGTAGCAGCGATGGTAGCTAGGGTTGCCAGATGGTTGAAACAAAAATACTGGACACTCCCTCCCCCAAAAAAACCACTGGGAAAAAATTATGTTGAAGGGGAAAAAAAAGGGGGGAGACCAAAGTTGTTGAGCAAAAAAAAAGAGGACTCCAAGGACTTATTAAGCCCCCCCCAAATTAAAATAAAATAGCATTAAAACAGCATGTCCCCTTTAAGAGTGAGTGCAGGGATAGGAACAGGGGAGCGGTTGAGCACTAAGACCCAGGGGAAGCATTCCTTCTCCTAGGTCTTTTGGCCAGCAGCCATTTTGTGCCAGCAGCCTTGGGGAACCAGGTAAGCATGAGGGCTGGGGGGTCGGAGGACTGGGGGTGTTGGAGGCCAGGGGCCGGGGAGGCCGGGCGCTGAGTGTTTGTCGAGTTGCCAGGTGCCCGGCAATTTTGCCTTCTGGCTGGGGAAAAAATCAGAAACTACCGGACATTTTAGGTGTCCGGTATTCTCTGAATTTTTTACTGGACAGGAGGCGAAAATACCGGACTGTCCAGGTGAATACCAGACACCTGGCAACCCTAATGGTCCCTGGGTCCTTTTGAATCACCGGGCCGTAGGGCAATCACCCCGCTTGCTTCCCCCCTCATTGGCAGGCCTGGCAGTAACAAAGGATAAAAAGTGCTGTGACTATTCTAACAGTCCATTCTGTTTGTCCATACACCTAGAGCAGACATACAGTACCTCAGCAGAGACCAACAGTCCTGTCCTTTGTGCCTCTCTGGCATCATTATGCTCACTCAGCTCTGAATATTGAACTGTGTTATTTACCTTTTTATTTCAGCTGTGGCGCCATGTGTTGTTGGTCCTGCTCTTCTCCTACCACTGCCACCTATCATATGCCTGACATCACTTTCCCTGCCAATGGTGCTTCTTACTCTGCTTTTACCACCATTTCTGCACCTCCTCCCCTTCAGCTCACTTTTCCCTTTGCATCCATCCTCTCTTCCTCCTCCCATCCCTCAATTCCTGTTCCCCTTCCTCAAGCCAGGTTCCCACCCCCAGCCTCAAAAGTCTACAACTGGCTTGGTTGAAAAAGAGGCCCAGTTGAAACCTATAAACAACCAGTAAGACGAATAGTGATGTGCAAGAGGCAATATCTCAGCTAGGTCATTGAAAGACTGCTATTAATCATTGTTAAAGGATCTTTGTATTCTCCATGGCTAGAGAAAAGAGGCAAGTCCAAACCTTTCTTGTGTTTGGGTGTGACTAGCGAAAAATGTTTTGGAGAGCAGGGATAGCGGTGCTCGATTTGGAAGGGCTTCATGAGTTCCTCCTGGCGAAGGCAATGAAGAACTGGCATCTGGACAGCATGATGCTGGTTGATTGAAAAGAGTTATCAGAGAGAGGAAAGAGCTTTCAAAGTAGTCTCATTTCTTGTGTTTTCTCTGTAGCCAAGCTGAGAATGCTGTGTCCAGCTTAACCTAAAGGGAACTTAAATCTAATTATATTGGACTGCTTTGCCTGAGTTCCAGTCTCTTTTTAATAAATCTTGGGTTCATTGCGATTAGACCTTCCCAAAGAAAAGAAAACCTTGGAACTTGTGGGGCAAGGTGCTGAAGGGCAAGGTTTCTGGGAATTATCGCTCCCTCTCGGTGTCAGTCCAGGGAAAGGTGCCTGCTTCCAATGAGTTGTGCTTGCTTGCTGCAGCCTGATAGCTACACGAACCAGCTGCCACAGCTAGCCTCAGACTGCTCCTGTCATACCCTCCACACTATTGAGCAATCTTTGTAAAGGTATGCCTTGTAAGGTATCATTTGAAAACTCATCATTTGCTGGACAGTATTGTGCTGATAAAATAGGTAAGGCAACACTCTGTGATGAAGTTGTAAGATTCCCTGTAGTATGTTGCTGTCACATGTTCCAAAACCCATAGTCTTGCCCAAGCAGAAGTTAACAAACACAGGAATGTGCACCTGCCTTAATTTGTATTTAAGAAGCAAACAGAGCCATCAGAAATGGAGGGAAAACAAAGGAAGTGTAAACAGGTGTAAACAGGGCAGCCAACAGACAAGATGGGGAGGCTGGCTCTGAGCTCCCAGAAGGGGCAGGATTTCAGGCAGAAGGGGCAGGGCTGGGGGCTAGCCTCCCGCAGCCAGCCCTTCTGCGTCATCCAGCATGTGCCACCCAGGGTAGCAGGACATGCTGGAAGCGCAGGGCTGGGGTTAGGGGCACAGGTGGGGGGAAAGTGCAGGGGTTGGGATGAAGGGGGCACTGTGCAGGGGTAGGGAGCAAAAGGGGCACAATGCAGGGGCAAGTGGTAAAGAGAGCACAGGATGGGTGTGCAGGGGTTGGGAAGCCACTGGGTGCCAGGGGAAATGGGCAGTGCTATGCCCACAGGGCTCAGAGGCAACAAAATACAAGTTCATCCAGGGTGTCATTTTCCCTCAGTCCGGCCCTGCCTCCACCTCCTCCTCCATCAGCCCTGTCACCTCAACTCCACCTCCACTCAGGGAAATATCACTTTTATAATTGTGGAGCAGGTGCAACCTTCCTTTTATCACTCAGACAGCCCAGAAATGAGTCATGGACCAAAGGGTTCCAGCTGTAGCTGACTCACTCTTGTTTCTTGTGCGTTTGTCACTGGCCCCCCTCCAGCTCACTAGTACTTTCTGCCAGTGAATCCTGGTCCCACCTGCTTTGCTGCTACAGATCCTGCAGAACTTCCCAGTTTCTCTGCACAGTGCCCTCTGCAAGCATCCTGTTCTCTTCCAGCAGGGCGTGTGCTTGCTTAGTAAAGGCAGCTGTTTAGCAACAAGCCGCATCTTCACTGAGCCACTTCGGACAATAGGAAAAACCGCAAAGATCTTCCCACCACTGCTGCCTTCAGACAAAAGCTGCAAGTTTGTATGATTTTTGGTGGTGCTCAGAATGGATCCAAATCCCACCTAAGGCTCTGAGAGGGGAGTTTGGGTGCAGGAGGGGGTGTGAGCTCTGGGATGGAGCAGGGGGCTGGAATGCAGGATGGGGGCGAAGAGCAGGCTCTAGGAGGCAGTTTATACCTCAGCACACTATATAAGATGGATAGGAGCTGCAGTGTCTAGGCATTGACAGCCAAGGAATTGGGGTACCTGTGCCTTTAAGAACAGCCCTGGGAAGCCTGTGCTCCCGCACTGACATGCAGCATCCTGTGAGAGGGGAAATAAAAAGGCCCCCCCCCCCCAACCCCTCTCTTTGCAAACACAGCAAGTGGCTCATCCCAATAGGGTAACCGTTACCCCCTCATCTCCCATCCCGTTGCAGGGGTATTGCTCCTGTGCACAATCTGGCAGCATCTCCCCCCGGCCTTAACTCCAGCTCCTTCCCTCTCTCCCTGGTCTCTCCCCTCCAGCCCCTCTAGACTGCCACGACCTGCAGTCGTTTAATCCCCTCAGGCCAGAAAATTTCTGCCCCCTGCTCAGCTCCTGACACTCCCCGGCCCCCCCCCCTTTGCTCTTTTATAACCCCACTAAAGAGCAGTCAGCAGAGTCTGACTCCAAATGAGGGCAGCAGCAACAGCAGTCATTACTGAGCATGCAGGGAATTCTGAGGGGGAGCTGTTCGGGTCACTGCAGGGCTGCAGCCAGAGACAGCAGCCGTCCCAGGCCCTGCACTATGGTAACCCACATAGCCCAGTGAAATAGCTGGTGCCACCAGCAAGTGTCAGGCCCAGCCCCACACTCACAGTGGGAAGTGGAACAACCCAGCCCACTCTGCTTCGCCGGCTCCCACTGCCTCGGTCAGAGAGGGGGCTTGTGGGAAGGAGGTGGAACCGCTCCCGGCATTCACCAGCAGTGGGAAGCAGAGCTGGGAGCTGGTGGAACAGAGTGGGCTATGGCCAAGTCACTGAATTTCCTGATACCTCTGGTGAGTCAGAGGGGCGAGCCTGCTGCTGGTGCCAGGCTAGTCCTCTGGGCCATGTTTTGGGGAGGCAGGTCGGGAGAAGAAATGGGGTAGGAGTTATAGAGCAGGGGTGGGAAGGAGTGGAGAGGAGGCAGAGCATAGGTGGTTCTTGGGGAACAGTGGAGTGGGAGCAGAGCAGAGGCAGGGATGGGGCAGAGTAGGGGCAGGGGTTGGGGAAAGGGGTGAAGTGAGGGTGAAGTGGGAAGAGACGAGGCCTGAGGTGGAGAGGGGGTTGTCCCTTCTAGGGACAGCCCTTCCCTTTTCTAGGGGTGGCCTGGGAAAGTCATGTGGTGGGGGTAGTCATGGGCTGGTTCTCCCCTTGTGTCTTTCCCCAGCAGTTACCTATGTTTCCTTCAGTGTGACAGAATATACCCCTGTACTCACACCCCAAGGGCAGCTCGTGGCTATAGGCGGACTCGGACACCACCTAGGGCGCCGCCCACCGAAGATATCAGTACATTGACGGCCCTGCAGGCGGGGGCGCCGATTGCACGTTCTGCCTGGGGCGCCAGCTGCCACAGCCAGCCTCAGGCCACTCCTGTCACACCCTCCACACTATTGAGCAATCTTTGTAAAGGTATGCCTTGTAAGGTATCATTTGAAAACTCATAATTTGCTGGACAGTATTGTGCTGATAAAATAGGTAAGGCAACACTCTGTGATGAAGTTGTAAGATTCCCTGTAGTATGTTGCTGTCACATGTTCCAAAACCCATAGTCTTGCCCAAGCAGAAGTTAACAAACACAGGAATGTGCACCTGCCTTAATTTGTATTTAAGAAGCAAACAGAGCCATCAGAAATGGAGGGAAAACAAAGGAAGTGTAAACAGGTGTAAACAGGGCAGCCAACAGACAAGATGGGGAGGCTGGCTCTGAGCTCCCAGAAGGGGCAGGATTTCAGGCAGAAGGGGCAGGGCTGGGGGCTAGCCTCCCGCAGCCAGCCCTTCTGCGTCATCCAACACGTGCCACCCAGGGTTCCAGTGGCAGTTTAAAGGGTTCGGAGCTCCAGCTGCTGCTCTTGCCAGTATAACGGTGGCAGCACCCTGCCCATTTAAATTACAGGGCCCCAGGGAAGCTGTCCCCTTTTTCTGTCCCTCCCCTGTCAGCAGACCTGGCTGTAAAAATCCTGCAGGGAATACCCTTCCATGCAGACTCTTTGGCTGTGTCTACACTGGCATGATTTTCCGGAAATGCTTTTAACGGAAAAGTTTTCCGTTAAAAGCATTTTCGGAAAAGAGCGTCTTGATTGGCACGGACGCTTTTCCGCAAAAGCACTTTTTGCGGAAAAGCGTCCATGCCAATCTAGACGCGCTTTTCCGCAAAAAAGCCCCGATCGCCATTTTCGCGATCGGGCTTTTGTGGAAAACAAATCTCAGCTGTCTACACTGGCCCTTTTGCGCAAAGTTTTGCGCAAAGGGACTTTTGAACGGGAGCAGCATAGTATTTCTGCAAAAATCACTGATTTCTTACAGTAGGAAGTCAGTGCTTTTGTGGAAATTCAAGCGGCCAGTGTAGACAGCTGCAAGTTTTTCCGCAAAAGCGGCTGATTTTGTGGAAAAACTTGCCAGTCTAGACACAGCCTTTGTGTCTTGGGTCTCAGCTGGAAAAGTGTTTCAAGAGAGGGACTAAAACTATAAAAAGGGAGGGAGAAAGACTCCAAGACCCCCTCTCTCTCTCTCTCTCTGCCTGCTCATTGCACTTTCTGCATGTGGGAAGACAAAAGGAAGCAGCTTTTGGAATTTGTGGAGGGGTCCTAGCCGTGAGAGTTTGGTCAGTAATCTACTGGGGCATGTGGTGAGAAACTTTGCTTGGCTCTGATACAGGTTGTTAAATTAGGCACTAATAAGTGTTTTATCATCATAGTTCTAGTAACCATTTTCTATTCCCATGCCTCATTACCTGTACTCATTTACAATCTCTCTCTTTCTTTTTACTGTTTTATCTAATTCATTGTGTTTAAGGTGGAGTGCCTAGAAACTCCATTTAAAATAATAAAATGTCATATTATTCCCTTAAAGGAATAAAGGGCTTAATATGTTTGCACTATCCTGGGGAGAGCTCGGGAGTATAGAACATATGTTTCAGGGGGAAGATCTGGGATCGGCGGGGTGTGCACCCTCTAGCATAACCCGGGCAGTAAGAGCCATGATGTAGTTGGCTGGCTGCAGTATAGAGATAGTTAGGAGTGATTTACATGCTGGAGGCTGTTTGTGAAGACCAGAGGCTACAGCAGCAAGACATTGTAAAGGGCACCCCAGTTTACAGGGCATTAGACTGGATTGTGCCCTTTTATGTCGCATACAGTCTCCTGGTCCAGCAATTTTGTAGTTTCCCCCAACTTCAACATTGCCAGGAAATCTGCATCCTCTCCTGGCTTCATCTGCTCCAGATGGTCAACACCTAAGGGCAAAAGCTCTGGTGCTTGCTCATCACTCACAAGTAGAGATGATCTTCTGTCATCACACAACATGACCATCAATTAAACCAGCTTTAAAAGACAAAGATTTAGTTTGCTAGAGGATAGTACTTGGAATCCATGTTGGCTAGTGCCCGCTGAAACATTTGGTATAGACTAGGTCCCTTAGGCCCAACTGTCCATTTGTAGCAAGATAGTCATCTTTTTGTGTTTGGAAAGCTTCCTTCTGTAATATTTCCCCCATTGTGCTGGACAGATTAACTCCAAAAGAGCTCCTGTCAGTCTTTCCAGCAACAGCTGGTCTGTACTCACTCCCATCATAATTTGAAGAGTGATTCTATATTTCGAAAGAAAACAAGCCAGCTTCATCTTCAAGCTCTCATTAATCATCTTCTTCATCCCCTCTTCAAAAGTTTTCTCATCTCTCCCTGGAAGGCAGATATGGGGAAGTTTGAATATGTTGAATCTCATTTTTTCTCAGAACATCTTTCAACTCTATGCTTGTCACGGCCAATAACCACATTTTACAAGTCCTGCTGGTAGTCCATATGTGGAAAGAGGTCATCCTGGAGTTTTTATCAAGCACCAGTGGAGGTGGTTGAGGTGCTTGCATGCACTTCTAACCATTTTCAAATGTGCATCCACTATGATTGGAAAAGATTTGCCCCATGAGTGGACCTGAAACGTCTGTATGTATGTGGGACCATGGGTGGCTTGGCCATTCCTGGGGTGAAAGGGTGCCAGCATCTGGATCTAGTGGTGCACCTGACATTGGTGAACTCCCTCTCTGACTTGTTTCAGATCTTCATTCACTTTGCCCATCACACAGAACTCTGAGAGAAAAATTGCATGAAATGCCAGGGTGTTCTCTGAGTAGCTCTGTCAGGACTTGACCTTCTCCTTCTGAGAAAATAGTGACTCTTGTACCCCCAAATATACATCCCTTCTCTAAATTCAATGCTGTATCCCTAAACAGGTGTGACTCCTCCTCCTTGCTCTGCCAGCAAGGAGAGCGGCAGCCAGGACAGTAACTCTGGGAATCCTGCAGGACAGCTCTACCCCCTCCTCCAGCCAGAGCCAGCATGAAAATCCCTACTATTGATAAGCTGCCACCACCAAACTGTCCACCACCAAACTGCAGCATCTGTTTCAAATCTCCTCCGCACCGTGCCAGCATGAGCACCTCCGAGGCCTTGTGAGCCAGCTGCAGATGGAAGCAGGGCTTATTTCTGCCCCCTGAGCTGGGTCCCAGCCTAGGACCAGAACTCCCCCATTTCCTGTGAAATGGGCCCATTGGACAAGGATTGGAAACTGAAAGGTTGTGTGGGGCCACTGACAGGAAGGTCAGCCAAAATGGGACAGGGGCTGGAGAAGGGAGAGCTAGAAGACCAGAGAAAGTTGAAGGAGGGAGGGGAAGGCTACTCAACATGAGCCCGAATGTATGTTGTACAAATTACAACAAACCTGACCTGAACCCAACATTTGTAGTTGGCACTGGTTAGGTTTCAAGCCTCTTCTCCAACATCTACTCCTGGGGTAATTTCTGTGCCACTGTGCACATGCAGAAGTCATGCCTCCAGATTTTGTTTTTGTTTCCCCACAGAATAATAGATTCTGATGTGGTAGCAAAGGGATGCCATGGGAGGGGGTCACACATGCCTCTCTGGCAGTGGTCCCAAACAGGCCTATTGGTATGGGCATTGGGGGACACTGGAAGAGATGTAAATCACCACCTCTGGGGAGAGTGAGGCTGGGCATGTGTGGCAGTGTGAGAAACTCTGTCATTCTCACTAGCTATCTTGGTGCACCCAGCATGGAGGGGCAGGGCTCCAGGATGTTTCTGAGGCAGGTATGGGGGCAGGTCTGGCCCTTGCTCTGTGTCAGGCTTGGGTGCAGCCTCGATCCCAAGCCCATATCCAGAGGGGAGGCTGCAGGGTGATCCTCCCCCCACCTCCATGCAACTGGTGGCCTGCACTCCCCACTGGAAGGCAGCCCCAGTTCATGCACTTTGCATCTGTTGCTGTGCCTGCCCTGAAGAGGAATGGGGATAATACAAGAAGTTGTGGGGAAGCCAGGATACTAGTTAAGAAGGGCAAGTCGAGTCTCTCTCCTCTTCCTCCTCTCCCCCCATCCCCAAGTTTCTCACCAGAGTTTTGCTTGCAGTGCCCTCACCAATCCCAGCAGAGCCCTTCCCTGCAGCACCACACAGGCAGGTCCCTTCTTCCCAGAGTTGGATGCAGCTTCTGTGGTCAATTTCCTCTGCTGCACTAAGGCCTCTGGGGTGAGGCAGGCAAGGCAGGAGTCAGTCAGGATGGGAGGGGGGATCACAGGGTCCCCAGTTGTGGAGGGGAAGAATAAATGACTCTGTGGTGGAAGAAGGTAGGTGGATGCATGGGGAGCACAGGGCCTCAGTGGTGGTGAAGGAAGAAAAGGGTATCCAGTAGTGAAGTGTGTGTGGGGAGTTTGGAGCCTGCAGCAGGTGCAGTGGGATAGGAAAGAGGAGTCAAGTCTCCAGGGAAAGGGAGAGGTGAGGGCACAGCGCTGTTCCCAGCGGGAAGGGGCACTGAGTGTGGGAGGAGCAGCTGAGGGGGAACAGTCCTTGACACGGGAATCCTGAGGGATGGGGATTGAAGAAGGGTGGGGGACTTAGATTGGCTAAACGGGTCTTGGGGTTCATTTGCCTTCAGAAGCAGGGAGCACCCTCACCGCTCTCTGGGAAGAGACTGGGGACAGACCCACTAAACTAACACGTTCTCTCAACTGAATAATCTAGTCTCTACTTTTCTCCCATCTCTCCTACTTTACGTAACCAATAGCTTGATCCTGCAGAGAGGATCCTTGTGAGCACAGGGGGTTCTTTAATTCTCTGCTCTAGTGGGGGAGGTGTTTTGTTGTCTGTCTTTTTCCAGACATACTCTCGACAGGTATTTTGAAACAAACTACTAAAATACTGAAACTGGTGCGATTGTAGGAGTGAGATTTTATATTTGTATTTCAGGTTTAATAATGTAGTAATGTATAGATTAATTTCATTTTGCTAGCCATCCTTTTTTCCTGTGACCCCTTGGGGAAGACATCTAACATTTTACCCATTAAGCCCTTTAGTTAAATATACATTTCTTTGTTTTAAGGTTTAGTAAGTAAAGAGACAGGATTTTGATATTGTGTCTATGTTAATGAGATTAGAGGAATATTGAAGGCCTGGGCCTTCAGTGTGAACTGTTTTGATTACAAGGTTTAGTAAGGTTTAATTTACAATGCTGTTTGCTTTTGCTCAATATAAAACACTGCTGTTTGCATACCTTTGAAGGTCTCTGTGAAAGGCTGTTTGTATGAATGGGAGATGTTTGCTTCAGGAAGAGATAAGGTGTGAGGGCCATCGTTAAAGCCAGATGGTCAAAACAGAAGGGGGAGAATGAGGGGTGAAGACAGACTCCTCAGCATCAGAAGAACCATCAGTGCATACCCGTGGTCAAGGATTGGCAGAATTGATGACTCAAAGGTGAAGCTGCTACCCCTAAAGACGATTACAGGATGAGCCTCTCGGAGATGTTTTGGAATGTTAACATCAAAAGATAACAGTAACCGGTCACAGACTAACACAGCGAAATCCATAGACTTCAACAGGGAAAGAGGATTATAAAAGCAGGGTGCTTTGCCATGGAACTTTGGGTTTGTCTTGCCACCAACTCTAGGAGCATCGGATCACGACCGACAAAGCTCCGCTCCCCTCTACGATCAATCTCGCTGGCCACTAGATTGATTCAGACTCTGGACTGGTAACTATAACATTGACTGGTGGGACTGTGTGCATGGTGTGTGTGACTGAAAAGCATATGCTAACTGTTGTATTCTCAGTAAATGTGGCGTGTTGCCTTATCCCCCTGAAAAAGATCCCATGTGCTTCTTTTAAGCATAACATGATTATATTATGTTATTCTTGACACAAGAAGCAGAATTTTAAAATATTGTCCACAGAATTTTTAATTTTTGATGCTGAATTCCATCAGAAGTAAACATCTCTCATGTTATTTGACAGTACTGGCCCTCCCCCTTATGACAAGATACATTCTTTGCCTCAGGTCAAAATAGAAAAAGAGCTTCAAGAACTTGAGTGGCTTTTTAAACACTTGAAATTTTCTCTTGTCTCTTTCCAAGGTTCTCCTTCACCAGGAGTTGATGCAAGGTCTCTAAAGAGAGCTGAAACATTTGTAGAAATTGAACACCGCTAAACATGCTCAGGGCTCAGTTGTGTTCTAGGAGACAGGGACCTGTTCAGTTGTCAAGATCTTGTCTGTACACCACTTCTCATAAAAAAGCATTTAATGAAGGCCTGCTGCCTCTATTCTTTGAAATACCTTCTCCAGGGCTGACAGATATTCAACATCACTTCTCTCTGCAACATACAGGGTACCTTTCAATAGTTTTCCCATGGCTATTTGGAAAATTGAAGTTGCTGACAATATTCCATATGGCAATTTATTGTACTGGCTTTGATGGTCCCCATGCTTTGTGAAAATTGGCTAATGAATATAAATATGCATAACTTGGAGATGCTTTGGACAAACTACCTCATGTAACCTATCAATTTTAATGTTACAATTTGCTGGATATGTGTATCTTATTTTGGTGCATGTATTCGTTCTTATATGAGAAGTTCAAAATATGAAGTATAAGACTCTTTATAGTTTTAAATGTGCCAATGAGAGCCATTACTTACTGGAAGCCTTAAGAACTTGATGATCAATATAACGACTTGTAAACAGACTTTTTTATCCTATAAGTCCAAAGGTAATTGGACTAGTAAGACATGTGATAATACCACCTGGTACTGGGATTCCGTTTTAACCCAGGTATTTTTCCATGGAAGGGGGAAAGTAGATCAAAAGATTCGCACCCTGGGAAAAAGACTATTTAAGCAAAGGGAAGCTATCAGTCCTTGGTCTTTGGCTGGCATGACATACTCCAAAGAGGGCTGGAAAGCCAGGTCAAGATAAAAAAGGTTGTCTCTGACTTGAAGATTATGCCTAGAACAAGAAGAACTCATTAGGGTAAGAATCTGCTTGCAATAAGTTTTTTAGTGAATTAGAACTAGCTATGCATTTTCTTTTCATTTTAACTTAGTAACTTACTCTGATCTGTCTGTTTCCCTTGCAACTTCTTAAATCCTACCATTTGTACTTAATGAAAACATTGTTGTTTACTATCAGGCCCAGTGTAAGTAATTGTTATCTGGGGAAAATAACCAGTGTGCATATCTCTCTTTCATTGACAAAGAGGGCAAACATCCACACAAGCATTCTTTGTGTATAACTTTTATTTAGAGAAAGATGAATTTGTCTGGAGTTTTGATCCCTTTTGGGGATTGGTTTCCTAAGTGCTGTGCCCTAGAACTGCATTCTCCCAGAGCTGAGGTGGTTCACTGTCTTCATTGCTCTTCAGGGGGCAATAACCCCAACTCTGTGCCTTGTCTAGGGGAGACCAGAAGATCTGGTCCAGCAGGACAGGGCAGTGGAGATCCCCAGAAAGCAAGAAGGCGGGGACCAGTGGTATAATCAGCATACTGGGGAACAATCCTACAGGGTCTTCTGTAACTGCACCCTATCACATTGGCATATGCCCATACGAGTATTTACAGTGCTGTACAGTCGTCCTCCAGTCTCATCCGTTGGTACCTGAAACATTTCTAACTTATTACATTTTTGGCACCTTCTCCTCTTCCTCCAATATCACTATTATGTCCTCTGTCTTAGAACTCAGAGGTCTGTTTGGACTGAAAGGGGAAAGTGAGCATCTATACTAATATAGGCACCGCTGTTATAAAATTGTGATACATCCTGTACAAAGCATGTCTTGCGAGGTATCAGTGTCAAAGTTGTAATCTGCTGAATAGTATTGGCATTGTGTGTGGAGTTATGAAATTTTGCTGGTGGGGCTGAGAATTGCCCACAAGTTAGCTCTTTAGAAATAACAAAGGTGCAGTAAACAAGGGCATCTGCACCTCATCCCCAAAGATACTCAGATGGTACATAGGCAAAAATGCAAGCTAGAATCTGCAATTCATATGAAGGATTGATGACCAAGGGCCATCATAAAACTGCTTGACCAGTGACACTACCCGGCTTTTCCAGCAAAAAAGGTCAAGATATAAAAGGAGAGAACAAAAGCCTCTGGCCATCTCTTCCCTACCCCATCTCCAGACTGGTGAATTCTAACAAGGGGAAATTTTGAGCAAAAGGACTGAAGTCCCCACACTATGTAAGCAAACTCAGAGAGCCTCATAGAAAACTAGCAGATTTAACATCTTTGCTATTTTGAACTGTGCGCT
This sequence comes from Rafetus swinhoei, assembly GCA_019425775.1. Classification (NCBI taxonomy): domain Eukaryota; kingdom Metazoa; phylum Chordata; order Testudines; family Trionychidae; genus Rafetus; species Rafetus swinhoei. The sequence goes on from CM033424.1 coordinate 153,086,788, forward strand.
GATCCAACTGTAAAATGTATTGTCTGTTTTAACCATATAATAATTCTCATTTATTTTTCTTAGTTAATAAATTTTTAAGTTAGTTTACTAAGAATTGACTACACTGTTGTTTTTGAAGTGTGATCTGAAATAGCCACTGATCTGGGTAAGTGACTGGCTCCCTTGTGCTTGAAGAAACCAATGTGTGGTGAATTTGGTTTTAATAATCTTTCATCATAAAGTCCAGTTTGTCTGGTCATAAAATGGGGCTGGGAGGCCTAGCAGGACTGTCTGCAGTTTCAAGATTAAACTAATGTAGTGATCCGGGAACACACTTTTGTTACTGGCTTGATGAAATCAAATGATAGATTACACTATCAGTTTGGGGTGTCTGCCCTATTTTCTGACTGATCAGAGTTTGGCATTTTTAACTGTGAGCCACTCCGGGCGCCATGACAACTGTATTAACATTCTCTGTCCAGTTATTTGTTGGCAGTTGCCCATGTCACAAAATAACCACAATTGTCACTTCATTCAGTCTCTTGTTGGAAGCCCCAGGAGAAAGAAGCCAAAAGTAGAATGGATTTGGAGATGCAAATAGCTTCTTGCTCCTACCGGGTGTTTGCTTTAGGTCAGGGCCCACATACAGCAGCCTACCCTGCTGCCACCAGTATGCATTTTACCTCCTGTATGTTGCAATCTCAGCTGGGGATTAAATTGCCAAAGTGGATGAAAAGTGGCAGAAAGGTCATTTTAACCTACAGTCGTGTTGTCTGAAATTGTTGCTGAAAGAAAGCATGGAAAGGAGACAAAGGAATGATGTAAAGTGTTTTCTTTCAACTCAAAGAACAAAAGATTTGAGGCTTTCAAGGTTACTGGTTCTGGATTGTTATGGCAACACAAAAGAATCTTTCTACAATGAGAGGATGTACCCATTTATGGATCATTGGATTTTTGTTTTGTTTGAGATGGTGGTCATGGTGCTCCAACTTCCGTGCCCAATTTGACTTTTTGAGTAGGTGTGGGTAGGGGAGGAGAGCACTAAGCTATTTACACAGTTCAGCATGACACAGAGCTTTGAGCACGGCAGGGAGGTTGGAGCATCATGGCCATCTATCTCAGCAAAGGAGAATGCACTAGACGACCACTTCCAGACCTACATTCTATTATTCCATATTCTGGGTCCAAGGATTTACCGTTGCTTTACTGGATCCTCTTCCTGATCATGAAAGATGTTGTAATCAGACCAAATGATCATGGAAATTATAAAACTACTAGCTGGAGTTACCTAGCATTGCTCGGGAAACCGGAGGAACAAAATGTAGAAAAACAGTAGTCCATTATCTTTTTTTGAATGGTAGAAAACTTGCACTGATTTCTATAGGGATTAAAATATAGGTCCGCGTCATCCCCGGAGGGGCGGTATGCGACCCCAGGTGGAGCGGGGGGGGGGGAGGTTACACATGGGAGGGGCACTCCAGCTCGCGCCCGGGGCTGCAGGTGCCGCAGGGGGCAGGGCGGGTGCCCGAGCCGTTGTGCACATGGGGGTCGGGGCACTGCGTGCCGGCGTGGGGGAGGGAGGGGAAAGAGGGTCGCTTATGTAACCTCGCAGGTGGGAGGGGGTGAGTCCCGGATGGTGCTGGGGGGCTGCAGGTGGCGGGCATGGGACGTAGGGTGGACGGGCCAGCCCCTGCAGCACAGCATGGCAGTTTCTTTTTGATTTTTACAGCTTGAACTTGGGCCCGATTGGGTCCAAAAGTACCTTAAAACCTTCTCTTGGATGAAAGGTTATCCCATGCAAAGTTTGGTTGTGGTAGCTCTTATATTGTCCAAGTTATTAGCGCACAAACTTACAAACATTCTCCTTTATATATTAGATAAGACTGGGAGGAACCTTGAGAGGTCTTCTATTCCAATTCCCTACAGTTAAGGCAGGACTAAATATTAAAATATCTAAATCATGCCTGAGAGGTATTTGTCTAACCTGCTTTTAAAAATCTCCTATGGTAGAGAGTTCCCATTCTCTCTAGCCAATCTGTTCTACTGTTTATGTAACTTGACAGCTAGGAATCTTTTCCTAATATCCAATCTATCCTCCTTTGTTGCAATTTAAACCCACTGCTTCTTATCCTACTCTGAGAGATTAATGAGAACTAATTTTCTCCTTCCACTGTGTAAAAACCTTTTATGTGCTTGAAAACTGTTATAATGTTCTCTCTTAGGCTATGTCTACACTACAGAGTTTTTCCAGGATACCGGAGATATCCCAGAAAAACTCTGCCACATCCAAGGAACACGACTGCTCTACCGAATTTTTTTACAGAAGAGCAGACGCGTGTTTTTGGCATCCCTGTAAACCTCATTTCACGAGGAAGAAGGGATGTGCCGAAAAAAGGGGGTTTTCCGACATTTGGCACCGTGTAGATGGGCCAAATGTCAGAAAAGCCTCTTCCGACAAAAGAAGCAGAAAAAGGTACACAAATTATGGTTAGCAATTTGCGTACCTTTTTCCGGAAAAAAAACTTGCAGTCTAGACATAGCCTGAGTCTTCTCTTTTCCAGACTAAACAAACCCATTTTTTTTTTTCAATCTTCCCTCATAGGTCATGTTAGTACATCTTTAATCATTTTTCTTGCTCTTCGCTGAACCTTCTCCAATTTGTTTACATCTTTACTAAAAAAATGTGGGAAGCAGAGCTGGACACAAAACTCCAGTTGAGGCCTTATCAGTGCAGAGTACAGCAGAATTACTTCTTGTGTCTTCCTTATAGCACTCCTGCTAATACACCTCAAAATGACAGATTTTTACAACAGTATCACACTGAGGCTATGTCTACATTGTATCCCTCTTGCACAAAAGCCTATGCAATTGAAGTGCAGATTAGCATATTGTCATGCTTCATTTGCATAATTACTTAGAGGGCAGTTTTGCGCAAAAAAACCCTCTTGCACAAGAGCCATTCTTCCTCATCTTTTCAGGAAGAACGGCTCTTGCGCAAGAGGGGGTTTTTGCTCAAAAAGGAGCTGTGTAGATGGCTCCTTTTTTGCACAAAAGCCTCTTGCCCAAAAATGGCCCCTAATTAATTATGCAATATGCTAATCCGTGCTTCATTTGCATAGGATTTTGTGCAAAGGGGATGCAATGTAGACGTAGCCAGTGTCTCATTTAGCTTGTGATCCATTATGACCTCCAGATCTTATTTTGTATGTGTGAAGCTAATTGTTCCTTTCTAAGTGGAGTGCTTTGCATGTGACTTTATTTAATTTCATCCCATTTACTTCAGATCATTTCTACTGTATGTCCAGATCATTTTGAATTTTAATCCTATGCTCCAAAGTATTTATAACCCCTCCCAGTTTGGTATCATCCATAATCTTTAAAATTTTACTCTTTATGCCGTTATCTAAATCTTTGATGAAGATGCTGAAAATACTGGACCCAGAACTGGTGCCTGCATGTCCCTATTTGTTATGCCCTTTCAGCATGACTGTGAACCACTGATAACTACTCTTTGGGAGCGAGTAGTTATGCACCCATCTCTATAGGTTGTATTTCCCAATTTTGTTTATGAGACGGTCATGTGAGACAGTAAAACTCTTATTAAAGTCAAGATATATCATATCTACTATTTTCCCCCAACCCACAATTTTTGTTACCCTTTCAAAGAAAGACATTAGGTTGGTTTGACCGGATTTGTTCTTGAAAAATCCATGCTCATTGATACTGCTTATCTTATTAACTTATAAACACCTATATGTTGATTGTTTATTTGCTCAATTATCTTTCCAGATACAGAAGTTAAGCTTTCTGGTCTGTCCTTATTCCCCTTTTTTATAGATTTACCCTGTATTTGCCCTTTCCCAGTCCTCTGGAATCTCTCATATGTTCCATGATTTTTCAAAGATAATCATTAATGCTCAGACATCTCCTCAGCCAGCTGGCATTTCCACATTTCTTATTGTTTTTTCCTCTTCATTGAGCACTGGGCCTAGCTTATCCTTGGTCCTCCTCTTTCTTCTAATGTATTTGTAGGATGATATTTTGTTATCCCGTACGTCTCTAGCTAGTTTAAGCTTGTTTTGTGTTGGCCTTTCTAAATTTGTCCCTGCATACTTGTGGTGTTTGCTTATTTTCATCCTTTGTAATCTGACCTGGTTTCCACTTTTGGTAGAACTCTTGTTTTAGTTTTTCAAATCATTGAAGATCTCTTTGTTAAGCTGCAGTCATTCATGATTTTTTTAAAAATTCTTTTCTCTCCCCTCTTGAGAATAGGCTTTTTGTTTGTTTGTTAGAAACAGGATTGCCGCAAACCTGAACACGGATTGCTACTACCTAAGACCTCGGTGTAGCTCAAAAACATGTCTCTCTCACCAACAGAAGTTGGTCCAATAACAGATATTATCTCGTCCCCCCCTTGTCTCTCTGAGACTTTTTGCCAACAAGGGTATTTTGTATAATCTAAGACACTGATAGGTGAAGGCTTTTCCCCTTAGGGGAAACTGTGTACATGATTTGTTGGTAGTGGGTAAAGGGACATTATTAAAATGATGGGTTACTTAATCTCTCAAGTTTTAAGAACAAGAATAGTAAAAATGATGATTTGGAGTTACCTAAAATTTGGGGTGCACAACTTGAGATGCCTTAAAATGTCCTAATTTTTAGATAGCCAAGTAGCAAAAATGCTTCCTGACAACTTCAAATTAGAGTTTGATTAAATTATATTTACTTTGTATATCTTGATATGTAATGTTGACAATTTATGTTTGAATGGTTTCAACACTTTAATTTTTTGAATCTCACCCTCTGTTGTAAATAAATGTCTGACTCCCATATAATTTCCCACAACTGTGAAAATGAAAATAGATAAAAATTGAAAATAGTGCATAAAATAAAAATCAATATTATCCATCAAAATTATAAAAAAAATAAATCTTGAATTTTGCCAGGCCTAATTATGGGCCAGTGTTACTGTTACTTTTGTGTGGTACAAAACTAACAAGCAAGATAACTTAAAAATGATAATGTCCTAAAATCCCTGTTTAAACTTCACAACAATGAGATCAAGGGAGGGAAATTTGGTCACCATAGTGATCAATTCAGCACCTTCTGTTTCCACTAAATTTATTAAGAATTATTCCTCACCTCATTATAGCTATGATGTGTCAATTCCATAACTTGGTGCTAATAGGAGTTCTGGACCTAAATAAAAGGAATCTCAAGCTCTCTTTCTCTTTTTTTTAACAAGTCAGTTCCATGGTTGGATTACTGTAGTAGATATTTTTGTGTTTCAAATTGATGTTTTCAAAGCCAGGATGTATGTTATTGCTTTTGGCAGCGTTTAGTAGGTATGCTTGGAACAATGCTCTACTTTCCATCAAGCAAAAGACAAAAGTGACATGATTTCCAGAGTATTATCTGTCTGATTTGCCTTCTTTAACGACTTTCTGGAGAGTGATTGGAAAGATCAGTTACTAAAGAGCCCACCTCATGATGAGCATATGTTTTATTATGCTTATTTGTACTCGGCAATCTAGAGAACATAAAGAAGCGACAGTTCCTGCCTCAAGAAAAGCTGTCTAATCAAAGGGGAAATACAGGTCTGGTATGTAATGCACCACTTGACCATAAGATAAATTTATCACAAAGCAGCATGGGATTTTTTTTAAGTAATTGAAATTGGTTTTACAGCACTGCTTGTTCAATGGATTATGTTGATTGCTTACAAGGAGCAAGCATGTCAAGAGAGGATTTGAAAGAAGTTGTGGTGTACAGGCCTAGTGTGCCAGCGGAGCTGCAAGCAAGGAAACTAGGCAAAATGAGCAAGTTGTGAAATGAAGAGAACTATCAGAGTTGTTGATAATTAGACTGGTAAAAAAAGTTTTTGATTGACCCTGCTTTCCAATGGAAAATTGGGTTCTTGGCCCCAACACTTTTCAATGAAAAAGAATACACCTGAAAACTGCAATGTTTTGTCTGAAAACCTAAATATAATCGGTTTTGTCTGGAAAATTTTCAGTAGTCGGGGGGAAAAAGTTTTTTGACCTATTCCAGTTGAGAATTTTCTCATTTCTACCTTCAGATGAGAGGCTTAGAAGCTTAAACTTGATGTGGAGGGAGAGGGGAAGGCAATGAAAGAATTTGAACAGGGGAGTGATGTGTTAAAACATATTAAAATGTTATATTTATTACCCCCTCTTTTCTTTTCTCTCTCTACCCACTATCTTGTTTGTTTCATCCACCTGTTAGGTCTTTAAAAAACAACTGTAAACTCTGTGAGGTAATGACTGTAATTTGCTAAGTGTTTCTACAATGCTAGAATAATGGGGCCCCAACTTGGCTGAGTATAAAGGGCCCACAATAATCAGAATGGCAGGAGGGGAAAGTGATATTTATTGTTACCTGTTAGGCGATGGGTACAGGGAGCACAGTAAGAAGCTAGGAAGATAGCAGAAGAAGGTTGAAGTAACTGAAGTAAAAGATGACTAAGACTCATTCAAGTGTTTTTGCATGTGCCTAAATTAAGTACACAATTCATCCCATCACAGCCAACAATTCCAACAAATCCTATAAAGTCAGGATTATTTTCAACATCTCATCTTCAGGGTCTTTCTAAATCCTGTCTATACTCCCTTTACATTGTCTATAAAACTTCTCCATCCGTTGTCTATGCCATTAGTCCCGATTCAATAAGGTACATAAGCACATGCTGAAATTTAATCATGTGGCTAGATTCATTTATTTAAACTTAAGCACATGCAGTGTTTTGCTGGATCAAGGATTGAGGGGATATTGTGGCTGTCTATAAGTATTCAAAGGGCGTACAACAGCAAGAGGAAGAATTATTTTCCATGATCCTAGAGGATATAATTAGGAATAATGGGGTTATGACAGGCTTGACAGAGCAATATCAGTCAGAGAAAAGAACTAATATAAGTAAGGTGGCATTTCAAACATGAACAGGTATGGTTTATTTAAGTGTGAACAAAGCAGTCCTCCCGGGAACAGAGAACTTCACCAGCCCTAGATGTAGCTATAGCAACCTTCACAATATTAACTTTCATAATCCACAGGTGTTGGAGAGGCATAGATGTTGTCTAATAATTCATCTCCAGCTGGATACTCTGATCTACATAATAGCTTGTATTTATACTCCAAATACTGAGCACTTACAATTCTTCCTTACATTAGCAGTAAGCCCATTCTTTATTTTTAGGGGAATACTTTACACTTGCCCTTGCCATCTGATAAAGTAGACAGATCCAGTCTGTTTTGTGTGCTTGTTTGTTTTGAATCTACTGCAAACAATCCTCAATTTCCCTTTTCTGAATGACTTGTGGATGAAATGGCATCCAAACAAAAGAAAATAGTCACTCTACTTTCCCATACACATTACATGCAGATGAATCAATTACATACTCACACTAAGGACAGACTGTTTCACTGAAGAAAATATCCATAGAGAGACTGAACCCATCCTGTGCCAGATCATATTTAATTATCAAGCACAACATTGTTAAACACACCAGGCCAAATTCTGTCTTGAATTACACCCTGGGAAAATCATTGAAGTCTGTGAGGTTGCATGAAATTAAGTCAAGGCAGAATTTGGTCCACAATCAAACAACTCCAGAGAATCCAGGACCTTTTGATAATAAAAATCCTCACTTCACTGATACACTAAAGGAAGAAATTCAAGGCGCTAAGATCAAAATGACCCTTCATTGTATTCCCTGCTAACCTGCTAGGGAGTTCTCTTCACAAGGTAGTACAGTCACACACTCATCATTTCCTCAAAGCCAGATAAGGACATGTAATGAAATCTGTAAATCTTGTATCACTTACCCTTTGCCCTCTTTTTCCTTTCTTCTCTCTTTCTGTTACCTTTTGAACACACTACTGCTTAGCTGTCCTCCTTTGTTTCTTCTTTTGTTGGCATTGGTAGAATCATCATATTCATTCTTTTACACAAAGTCTTTCTGAAGACTCTATCTGAGACTGTCATCTGATTGTACTAGACATTCTTGTGTGTATATATACAATAGGCACCTACACACACTGAGTACTATGTATTCCTGTATGTGTGTGTGAATAAACACACAAACTATATTACAAGAATGTCATGGTTGCAGAGTCAAGCACTCACAAATTAGGAAATGTCACTATTAAAGGTTGCTTGTTCAAACTCAATCTCTCCCTCCCCCCCACATACTTGGTGCATATAGGTTATGATACAATCTTTAATTATGTGATGACATGCTATTTTTCCCACCGAATCCCTGCCTCCTTCAATACATATGATGGATAGTGCTTGTTTAATGAGCAGCTATTCAACATTTAGTCTGTTCTTTGTTATTGAGTGTATGGACCCATGTCTTACTTGCTGCATAGTATTCAGACCCAGCTCAGAAGACACACTTGATAGTAGAACTGATCAGAAAGCTGTGACATACCATGGTACAGTCCAGACTAAAGAGCAGCTGTGTTACCCATATCCTGCAACGTTGAGTGCCTTACAATGTCTTGCTGCAGTAACATCCACTTGGGTTACACTCTAGCTCCCACCAGCCTTGGTTACACTGCAGGGTGATCCCAACATACCCCCAGTCTTATATTTCCCCTCAAAAATGTGTCTTGTGGTAGAAGCCCTGTTCTGGACAATACAAATTCTAGTAAGTATGCTATGCCTTAGGAGAATAATATGCACACAATCACCCCCAAATGGAGTGTCTCAGACATTTCAGTTTAAACACCCTGGATTAGATAAAACCATAAAACAGGTTTACTAACTACAAAGAGAGATTTTAAATGAGTACAAGTAATGAAACATAAAAGTCAGAAATGGTTACAGGAAAAATAAATATAAGATGCTTACTAATACCTAACTTAGCAAATTTTATCAGATGTAAGCAATGTTTCTCACCACATGATTTCAGCAGTTGTTTTGTCCGAACCCTGTGAGTCAAGACTCATCCTCCCAAAAGTCCAATGAATGCTTCCTTTGTCACTTCAGGTGCCATGAATGATTTGGTCGGGGGAGAGAAAAGTACTTAGGCCTATTTATCCCTCCTTTTTATAGTTTCAGTCCCTCTCTTGAGTGCCATTCCCAGCTGTGTACCAGGAGACAGCGAGTCTAGTGGAAGGATGTTCTCTGCTGCTTTTTTCTCATCTGTCTGAGCCTGCTTTTTTCCCCCCATTTTGCTCAAGGACTCTGTTTACTGTTTACATACAAATTAAGCAGAGTGTGCTTCCCTGTGTTTAGGAAAGAGCTATTTGCCAACTTCAGTTTGTGCAAGGCCGTGAGTGTGGAACATGGGTTAATAACACCATGCAATATAATCTTATATCTTCACATACTATATTACCACATATATTATATCGGGGTGACACTGAACAGCAAATTATGAGCTTTCAAATGATGCCTTACAAGGCATACCTTATACAAAGATTATTACAGTAGTGTTGTCAGGGCTGTTCCCCACTCTGGCACTCCAAGTGCAGAAGATGGGGGCCCGCAAAGAGCTCAAAAGAAAAAAAAACACCTTTACCTCTAATACATGCACTGGTTACCAAAAACTCCCCTCCGTCGCCCCCCGCCGTCCCCGAATCACAATACACAGATTTTGGGGCATTGCTGCTACCATCAAATTATTTTTATCTCTAAAACTGGGGGTGAACACTTGAACCCATCCCCAGGGGTACCCCAAGCTCTTTTGCTGCAAAAGAGCTTGAAAAAAGAAAAGAGAAAAACAAGCTGCAGTCTCTGGTAGCTGACCCCTCAGTCAGAGGCATGCAGACACACACAGACTGACCTTCCAGGACACAAGAATCAAATCATCACCTTAAAAAAGAGTGATTTTTATTACAAAACAAAAGATAAACTTAATAAAGCATACTTGGTTGCTAGTTGTTACAAAGCAACTAAGGAAAACAAATTAAAACAGAGAAAATTCTCTGGGCACAGTGCAAGTTGGTGAATAGGGAGGGGAGGCATAGATTCACACAGAGCAGTTCAAATTAAACCACAAAATAAAGAAAAATACCCTGATCATGACTAGATTCATTTTTCCTTTTACTTGCTTCCAATTTTCTCTTTGTTCAGTCCACTCCCATGTCCCCAGCTCCTTGGAGACATGGTAGTCCTGCCTGGGTTTAAATCATTCAGTGTCTCTCCACTCCTGGTTTTTCTCTCCCACACAAAGAAAACAGGCAAAGAATCTATATCCAATTCAAATTTCAACACTCTATCTTGATTGGTTCTCCCGGCCCCCTGGCCAACACCTTTGCAAGCTACCCGACTTTAACCCCTTAGTCACCGGGTGCTGGTCAGCACTTCTCATTTCCATCACAAGTGTGTAGGGTATGTATACTGGGGTGTATTCTGTCACAGAAGCCAATTTTTAATTCGGTGACATATTCATGTTTTTGGAAAGATTTTCTACCTCCAATCTGGATGAAACCCCCAAAACTTGAAATATTCATGGAATTAGGATGCAACCCTACTTTGTTTTGGAAAAACTGAAGCATGGTGATCTCTGACTGCCCGACTGGTGGGCTCCAGGAATTCTGGCAGTTGCAGACTGAAATTGGGGCCATCCAAGTGAGCTAGCAAGAAAAAAGTGTTCTGGCTCTGTCTATGGAATGGTTTAGATTTTCACAAATCATTCTGTAGGAAATTTTTTGACCGGATTGAATGGTGTTACCCCGCGTATACAGATTGGGAATTGAGACATAGGAAGATGAAGGCCAAAGCTGTCCACTGGTTTTAGGTGTGTAATTTGAGGCATCAAGGACCTGATTTGTGTCAGAATACTTAGCATTATATAGCACTTTCTGTGTTCAAAGTGCACCTCCCATTAACTGCAAATGGAACTGTGAGTGTATTAGTAGAAAATGTAGTATAAATAAGTTGCCTAGCATCTTAGAGAAACTCTGTGGCAGAGGCAGGGCTAGAGTCCATTTCTCAGTAGTTTGCAACTTTTCCAGATAATTGTACCCCTTTCAGGAGTCTGAATTGTCTTTTCTACCCCAAGTTTCACCTCCCTTAAAAAAATACTTGCCTACAAAATCAGACATAAAAATATGTAAGTATCCCAGTGCACTGTTAATGAAGAATTGCTTACTTTCTCATTTTTACCAGCTCATTCTAAAATAAATGTACTGGAATGTAAATATTGTACAGATATTTCAATATGTAGTATACAGTGCAGCATACATAAATCATTGTTCACATGAAATTTTAGTTTGTACTGACTTAGGTAGTGCTTTTTATGTAGCCTGTTGTAAAATTAGGCAAATATCTAGATGATTTGATGTACCCTCCGGAAGCCCTCTTTCTACCCCAGTGATACACATACCCCTGGTTGAGAACCACTGCTCTAGGGCAATATTCAGCTACCCTAATCATGGCACCATCCTTTCTCCTCATGCAATCTCTTACCTTATTCATTATATGTTTTCCAACTTTGCCACAAATGAGGCTGGCATCCTGCAAACAACAGCCACTTCACTACACAACCTCGACTCATCCCCAGAGCTGGTCCATCCTGTGCACTGAATGAGGTGGGGTCTATAGAATGAGGTGGGGCCTATAGAAAAAAATGTGGGTGATCATGAAATAAAGCCTGTATCATCATGTATAAGGGGAGGGGTGCAAACCGAGGTGGTACTTGCAATTTAATTCTGGCTTTTCCTAACTATAGAGTGATGGTCTTTGCAGCACTTACATTTTCTTAGAGTAGTGTTTCTTTGTAATAGTCTAGGTTTTTTAAAAGGAAATTTTAGAAACCAAAAATTCTATCATGTGAAATCTTGTGAACATCCACCTGGCTCAGCAACAGGGTTGGAACCTTGAGATCCACTGCATAGACCTCTGCCTCTTGAGGTAATTGTCATTGTCCATATGGACCAACACTAGCAGGGGATGAGACACACAGTTTGCCTGGGGGGGTTCACAGATATTGGCTGACTGAATGAATGGTGAGATTCAGGGCGCTTTGGTTCCTTACCGACCCTGGAGGAGAGTGTGCTCTAGCGGTTAGAGACCATTTGGCCTTTGTTCTTCCCAAGTCTCTCCCAATGCTGTCTCACTCTATCCTCCAAATCCTTGTCCTAGGCTCCTCACCTAACTAATCCCATTCTCCACCCCTCTGGGCTTCTCATCCCTGTCCCAAGTTCCCATTCTGTGTTCCTCAATCGCCCTCTCCATGATCCTCATCCTAGTCATCTCCCACAGGTTCTTTGAGCAGTCTTTTCTAATCCTCAGGCTGTGGCAGACACAGAACATGGAAAATTTCAGCCTCAGTTGTTAACTTGATGGAATTCCACTCCATACGGCTGAATGCAGTGCCTTGCATGTTCAGGAGCTGCAGGGGGTAGCCGAGATAAGCTCCTGAACATGCAAGGCACTGCATTCAGCCGTATGGAACAGAAATCCATCAACGTCACAAAGAAACTCACAGACTAACTCGGCTATCCCCTGAAGCTCAGTTGTTAACGTTATGGAAAGTTATAAGCAACTGAAACCAGGATCTTATAATGGGAAGTGTCAGGTAACTTTGTACTATAGTAGATCTCTATCATTTCTGCCTCTAATAGCAGATTCATAGAGTTTAGGATCAGAATTGGCCAGTAGATCATCTAATCTGACTTCCTGTGTATCGTATCACAGATCTGTGTATCGTATTACATTTCATCCAGTTATCCCTATATTGAGCCTAACAACTTGTATTTGGCTACAGCATATTGCCCAGTCTTGATTTGAAGACAGCCGGAGGCAAAGAATCCACCAGTTCCCTTGAAAGATTTTTTCCAGCGATTAATCATCCATACTATTAAAAATTGTCTTATTTCTAATTTGAATTTATCTAGCTTCAGCCTCCAGACATTGGACTTATGTCTTGATTCACTAGATTAAATAGCCTCTTTCATAAACCAATGCCATATACAGAAGAAAAATCACCTGGCCATTCCTACCCACAGCATTGCATTAGCAGCTCATGTTGAATTGCTTGTCCTCTATGATCCCTAAATCCTTTTCAGAGTCACTGCTTTCCTGGATACAGTTTTCCTTTCTGAAAGTCTGGCCTGCATGCTTTGTTCCTAAACATATAATTGTGCACTTGGCTGTTTTTAAAATGCATTGTGTGTGAATGGATCAAACTCCCCAGACAATACAGAGTGCTCTATATGAATGTCCTGTTTTCATTATTATGTATGGCTCTGCCAATCCTTATTGTATCTGCACATTGTATCAGCAGAAATTTCAGATTTTCTCCCAGCCTATGAATGGAAATGTGGAATTGTGGCAGGCCTCATACCGATCCCTGCAGAGCTCCACTAGATTCACCACTGACAAATACTTTTTGAGATCTAGTAGTTGGCCAGTTCTCAGTCTTTTTAGAGTGCTAATTTTAAAATCCGAACATTTGAGGTACCAAGTCAAATTTCTTTCAAAATGATGAGAATTTCACATCTGTGCAGTGACCTTTATCAACCAAACTTTTACTCATTGAAGAATGTAATTGGGCTTTTCTGATAAACCTATTTCTCATATAAATTCACATTATCTTTAATTCTTTATCAAGTGATTCCCAGATCTACTTTTCTATTATTTTGCCCAGGACTAAAGTCAGGATAACCAGTCTATAGTTAGCTGGGCCATCCTGCCTCCTCATTTTGAATATTGGTACCATATTGACTATCTTCCTATGTTCTGGAATTTCCTTAGTACGCCAGGGCTTGTTAAAAATTAACATCAGTGGGTGAGAGATCTCCCCAGCCAATTCTTGTAGGACTCTTGGGTGCCAGTTGTCCAGAATAGCTGTGATAGTGTGTCTGCCCTGAACTGGCTTAGCAAGGGTTAAACTCAGCCCTGGGAGACAGCTGAGATTGTGGAACCAGCAGCTGTGGCAGATAGCAGCCAATTAGACCCCAGCTGAGGGCTGTATAAATAAGGCTCCTGGAGTGAAGGAAAGCACTCACTCATGCTGTGGAGTAGGAGGGGCCTGGCTGTTGGGGAAGATAGCAGCTGCCTGAGACAGAGCAGTGCTGGGGAAAGGTAGGCAGAGCTGGAGAGCCCTGGCCTGATCCTACCCACAGGCTGCAGGGCCCGAGGCAAGGCCTACCTGTACTAAGGCTGCAGGGAGGCAGCCAGGGCAGGAGAAGGCAGCAGGCCCACACCCCTTGCCTATGATGAGTGGCCATTTCAGACATCAGTTTGCCCTTCAGGCAGGGGCTAGATGATGACTGGCAGTGCGTCACTAAGGCAAGGTGGGTAAAAGGGTGCTGGGGGTTCCCTGAAGCAGATGACCTCAGAGTGTGGAGGCACTGTGGCAGGGCAGTACCCTGAGGGAAGGGCTCTGCAGTTTGGGAGGGATGTGGGTCCTGATACAAAGGGGAGATCAGATGAACAGATAAAGCACCTGAGACACCAGCCAGAAAGGGATGCTCTGTGGTGGAAATGAGCTAATTCCAAATGACCAGCAGAAGGTGCTGCAGCAGTGAACCACACCTGTTATAATGGCTAAGTAAAATGGATGGGCAAGTACTTTGTCATCCTGATGTGATATAGGTACATCATCCTGCTATTTTCCAAATATAAAACAAAATATTTGTTGAACACTTCTGCCTTATCTGCATCACTATTAACCATTAGTAACCAATTTTACATTGGCATTTAGGATTTCTGTTGTTCCTAATATATCTAAACTTGTCCTTATCCCTTCCAGCCATGGATTTTTCCATGAGGAATGTCTCTGATCAGTTTTGTATGCTTCATCATTTTAAATTCATATTAGTGGCTACCTGTTCTCTCTCTCTCCCTCCCCCCCCTCCACGCCTTTCAATTTGTTATCTATTGTTTTTTAAAAAACTCTCATTGCTGTCTTCCCTTTGCCACTGAAGTGGGATGGGCTTTTATCCAGAATTATTCTCAAGCTTGATTGTAGAATTGTGACTACTTGGCCATTTGACAAACTCTTCTTTAAAAGGTCTCAATTTTCATTCTCATTCTTCGGTCTAACTTTTTTCTCTGAATCAATTTTGCTTAGAATTCTTTTTCAGTGTTGGGAAATTAGATCCTTTGAAGTACCAAATATATTACTGGTTGGGACCGTCCTCCACCCACAATAAATGTAATGACGTTGTGATCACTGGTTTCCAGGCAACTGTGAACTTCCTGTCCAGTGATGAATTCATTTTTATCCATCAGAATGAGGTTAAAATAGAGTTACCTTGTGTTAGGTGTCATATCGTTTGTGTTTGAAAGTTACTATGTATAGTTTTGAGAAACGTGAATGATATTTTATTTCTGGCTGCTTGAGACCTCCAGCATGTGTCTCCCAAATTTATCCCCCTCCTGAAACTTTTCTTTCTACACAAGAAAGATGTAACTCAATTTGTTTTCTGGGATTGATTCACTGGTCAGTAGCAGACTCCTATCAGTACTCCCTCCAGGACTTTGTTAGTTACTACATTGATCCATATGCATTCAAGAGCCCCTGGTTCTGAGATATCAATAACTCTAAACCAGATAATGGTGTCTTTTACCTCAGGGCGACACCTTCTCCATCTCTTCTCTCTCCCTCCCCTCTTTCCCCGCCCCCATCCTTCTGAAACAGCTTGTATCCATCAATTTTAACTCTCCTATACCTTGAATCATCCATTCTGGTTAATGTCAGTTTTCAAATTTCTTCTCATCAATGAGAATTTTCAATTTCTCTTGCTCATTACCAAGATACTTAAAATTGGCATACAAACAACGAAAACAGTTCTTCTCCTTGCATTCCTTGTTACATCAATTCACTCTGCCTGAAACACAGAGTAGGACATAAGCATATGATCTAATAAAGGTGTATATTATTATTCCCATTTTACAAATGGGGAACTGGGACACCAAGTGATGGAAATGACTTGCGCAAAGTCACATCCAAAGTTTATCAGAAATTAGCTCAGATCTTGTGATACAGCAATGCAGGAGTTATACTTCCTCCCAAATAGTTTTCAACACATGTTGCTCCCATGTGCAAAACACCTGTTTTTAGCAAGCTCAAGTAATTTTGTAGCTGTCTAAAGTGAAAAAATCTATATATAGATATACAGATATATATCTGAAAAACATAAGTTCACATTAACCAGCCATATATAAATAGATCTAAAAATACACCAACATTTTGGGCATCAAGATCAGTGCCTCTTAATATTCAAATGTGTTGATATTTCACCTTGGCAAGCATTTCAGTGCAAGCTAGTGTGAAAAACACATTGTGCTAGTGATGCTGACCTATGGTTGGAAGGTCTCTGTCAAGAATTAATTTGACAAAATCTGAGAGAGTAATGATTCTTTCTCATAAACAACTCCATTTTTCAAAATGGGAATATGCAAAATATTTTGCTGTAGGGATAGCTAACTTTTAATTGCTAAATTTATTGCTGATTGCAGCCATTTTATGGCAAATGCAATATACTTAAACTGTGAATAAATTCCAAAAATTATAAGGCTTAATTGTAAACACCCCCGAGATTTACTATTTTTATTGGCTTTCACTATTTTTAGTAGTTTTTAAAGCCTTGCATGGGTGCTATATTTTAGAATTAGAGCTCTTAACACCAGCTGGTTTTCACTCAGCTAAGCATTTTATCTAGAAGATTAGATTACGCACCCCAGGGAAGAAAGAGACTTAAATATATTGTACAGCAGGTAACATGCTTGGGGCTATGTATTGTGTCATTAAGAGCAATATGAGAAACCAGCAAGGCTGATCTTAATCTCGCAGATCGCCTCAATTAACACAATCCCTACAGTGTCCTCCTTGAAATTCAATCCCCGTGGTTGTTCTGTTTGTTTAGTTTTGATCATCTTCATTATAAAATAATTGCTAAAGGTACAAAAGTACATATTAAGTAAGTGTGGATGTGGCAGTTACAGAAGGAAGCCACAAGCCTAACTGACACGGAAATCAACCAACTGGGTAGTCAGTCTTCCAGGGAAACATATGTACTAGATAAGGGCCTCTATAGAAAAATAAAAGGAACAAGGCTAATTATAAATTTCTAAAGTGATGACAAGTATGATAACCAGTCTATACTTACAGTAAATACTTAATTATTTGAAAAATATCATCTTCTTTGTACCAACATAAGCAAGCAATGAAATAGGGCCCAATCCTGCAACTCTTTACTCACGAGGGCTAGTTGCAGGACTAAGAACTACTCTAATGAATAGAAGCTTAAAGGCTTACACATGTAGATTTTTATGCTCCGTTTTCTTGGTCCCCCATAGCATATAAAAGAAATTGAATGTATATTATTTTGAATCAAAATTATATACGAGGCTAAGAAAAAAAAGGATGGGTGCAATAAAATGATTCACTGGGAAGCTAATAGAAAATGGGTTTGAAAATTGAGGCTTTGTCTACCCCATGGGATAAAGTAAAATTTATTAAGGTTGATTTTTTTTAAGCACCTTATTTTGTAAAGTTGAAGGTGCATGTCCCCACTGTGTGCAAGAGTTTGATGCAGTGTGTCCCTAATAGGGTGACTTCTGTTGACGGGTCCCCTCCTAGAATCCCGTGCAGCTGCTCATAGAAGCGTCATGTTTGTGGTACTGAACCAGAGCCCAGACTGTCCATTTGACTTCTTGGTCTTCTGGTACTCCTGCCTGAGCACTTTTATTTTCATGTGGCACTGCTGGGTGTCCCTGGCATATCTTTTGTCCACCATACTCTGTGCGATCTTGGCATGGATATCAGTATTTCTTTTGCTGCTTTATAATTCTGCCTGAACTGATTCCTCTCCCCACACAGCAATGAGGTCCAGGGTCTCCTGCATGCTCTATGCTGGGGCTCGTTTGTGACCCTGGGCATTCATGATCAGGTGTGCTGCTAAGGTGAGCTGCCTGCTCTGAAGTCTGTTCACCACACTGGTCACACAGGAAATTAAATTCAAAATTTCACAGGGCTTTTCCTGTGCACCTGGAGAGCAGCAAAGCTGAAAGTCCAGAGCAGTCATATTGGGGCACTTTGGGACACCTCCTGGGGACCAAGAATATCAACTTTCACAGTGCTACATCTGTACTACCCTAAAGTCAAGCATGCAAGGTCGAATTTATCCCTACTCCTGCTTTTCATGAGGAGTACCAAAATCAACTTTAACAGTCCTTCAGGTCAAAGGAATGGGCTTAGTAGTATGGACTCATTGTTTAGAAAATCAACCTAATGTGGTTAAGTTCGACCAAAACTCTTGGGCTATGTCTACACTGCAGTCTTCTTGCACAAGAACTGTTTTGCGCAAGAGTTCTTGTGCAAAAGGTCTTCCACAAGAGCGCATCTGTGCTGCCATGTGGTTTTGCGCAAGAGCGTCCATGGCAGTGTGGACGCTTTCTTGTGCAAGAAAGCTCTGATGGCCATTTTAACCATAGGGTTTTCTTGCATAAGAAAATCATGTTGCCTGTCTACACTGCCTTCTTGTGGAAGATCTCTTGCGCAAGAAGGCTTATTCCTCGTGGGGAGAGGAATAACTCTTCCAGAAGAAGCCCTGTTTTCCGACGCTATACTGTAAACTTACTTGCGCAAGAATGCACGTGCAGTGTAGACACTCGGCAAGTTTTTGCACAAGAACAGCTGTTCTTGTGCAAAAATCCTGCAGTGTAGACATAGCCCTAGCGTAGCCCATACCTGAGAGTGATCAGCTGGTGAGGGACACAGGACAAGAAACTCCACATTCAGAGTTGCTTTGTGCTCACCACTCTTCTGATGCTCTGGATGGCTTTCAATAAGTGTCGTATGGCCAAGGTGCCACTGAAAACTAATCAGGTCCTAATGGCTTAGAGACTCTGGTCTTGTATCTTCCTCTGCCACGGATCCATTAATAAAACAATTTCATCTCCGCTATCCCATCTGTGTCGATATGAGTTTTATTCCACCCCTATGTTTCAATAAGGTGACTGATTGCTCAGCACTGGGGCAATAACCACGTTTCTCCCCCTACCCCCACAACCTGCCTTAACATAAGTGAGCTTTGTGTTTGGTGGAGAGAAGTGAAGGGTAAAATATTCCTTTGTGAACATTAAATGCTTAGTCGGTTGAATACATAAATATTTCACCTATATCAATTTTTAAACCAGTTCAGCACTTAAAACTCACTGTGTGACTCCCATGAAATGAACAGAAAAAGCTCCAATAGTGAATAACTGCACCAGCTAGATTTGAGTTCCACTGACAAAATTAGTAAAGTGCAATGCACCTGTTCTGAGCTAAGAAACCTTCTCTGCCTTTTATATTGCCCCTTCTTAGTGACTTCCAGGCTATATGTAACCGTGCCAATGCAGAATAGAACAAATGGTAAATGTTCTCAGTGAGGAGAGCACTCTTCTGCTAGTGATGAAGCAACCATATGTAAGCATTTCCCACCAATATTCCTTTACAATGGAAAAACTGTCTCGCTGTGTTTTATATGTAAATGAGCTAAAACAATGTTGCTGTGAGATGCCTATAAACATTGAGCTCCAGAGAGGGGTTCATACCCATTTGTTTGGGGTTTTTTTTTCTCATTCTGAAAGCTGTGTGTTAAGGGGGCTTGGATTTCAGTGATGATCTTGAGGGGAAATTTGTACCTGTGCTTGATGAATGAAGACAGTTAAATAAGAAAATTTCAAAATAAGTAATGGATCAAACTGAGACAACCCAGGTGCATTATAATTACAGATGGTCCAGACCTCAAGCTTCAGGTGCTAGCACTTCCTGAATATGGGGGAAGTGCCAATCCAATGGGGATTCTGTGGCTCAGACCTATCTACCACTATGCTCCTAAGGGGCAGGTTTGTCCAGTGAGGATGCCTGGCAGGACAGGAGTATGATTTTATGATGACATTGGAACTTTTCTAATGCAAATTGCAAGACAAGCACTGGGCCTACAAAAATGAAGGGAAATAAAACTCCGCTCATCTGCCCTCTCCCCCACCGTCTTCCCCAATGATCGGCAGTTTTGTGGAGTGAATTACTGTTGCTTGTGTCAAATGTTGTGAGCAGAACTGGTGTAAAAAAAAAAAAAGTCAAATAGGATTTCAAGGACAAAACCATTCTTCATGGGTGGTCTGCTCTCTGGAGAGTCTCTGCATTTCGGGGAGGCGTATAAGGGAAGAACATAGAGACTAGAGACCAGTTAAGATGGTTAAAGTCCCCTCGCACCACCTTGGTAATACAGAAGAACCATAGTGGGGTTCAGGACCTATCCCGTAGACTGTTTTGGAGTGGAATTTCAGTAGTGTTCAAGTGCTGAGCTAGGAAAGAGTGGTTAAGAGTATATGGGATGGCTGATGAAAAGAAAAAGGGACCATATATGACTATTGGAGACTGGTGAATAGTTATCATCCTGCCAGGTGTAGCAGGGATAAGATGGTGTAGTTCAGTAGACAGGACACAGGCTATTGCAGCCTTTCTCACAGACTCTTTTTGACACCTTGAGCAAGTTTTTTGTGCCTCAGTTTCCCTGTTCTAAAAATGAGAATAATGAACCATACTGATTGTTACAAAGTGCTTTGTATTTTGGATGAAAAGCATTATGTAAGCACTAACTTTTATTATTCTAATGAGGCTGCAAAATGATATCTTTCTTGCAAAATTATCTTTAAAACATGAAGCATTAGGATGGTGCCTGGAATCATTAGTATCAAATTGCTCTGCTTTTGCCTTGTCACATTGAGACTTCAAGTACAATTGTCTTGTGGGTGTATATATGGTTTTATAAGGATAACTTGTCTTAGACCTTGAGTGAAAAAAATAAACAGACTTTCTCATAATGAATAATTGTAAAGCAAAGGAAGGATCAATATTTTCCTATCATACTGTGCTGAAGCTCTGTTTTGATTCTGCATTTTAAAAATACTGACAACTGAAATGAAGAGGAAATGCCAATAATTAACAGACTATTTAGAAAACAATTATAGGCTGTATTCATCACTGCATAACTCCATTTGATGCCTTTATGATCCAGCATAAAACCAGAGGAATTCACTGGGGCCTCAGGCCTTATGCTTGAAGTGTGACACGCTGACAGCCTTTCTGCTATTATTTGGCTTAGATCATAAGCTCTTTGGGGCAGGTGAAAGCTTTTCATTCTGTTTGTACAGCACCTAACCAAATGGGCTCCTGTTCCGCAACTAATAACTAATTATAATGTAGGGCCATCGTAATATTGAATCACTAGGGGGGTGCAAAGTATCCAAAATGATCCATGGTTTATAAAATGGAAATGGAACAGTCAGCTCTTTCGTAACTTGTTTCTTTTAAACAGAAAATTTATTGATCTTTTTTACTGTCAACAACCATAGTTCTTGGTTTCGTGTTATAGTACCTACCCTCTGATAAATTAATTGTTGATAATACCGTAGTTAGGGCTGCAGTTGAATGATGGAAAGAGCAATGGTACGGATGAGATGCAGCTGCGGAGTATTACAGTTATGCAATTTTATGTCAAGCCAGTTCATTAGCATTTAAATCGGTTCTTAAATGTTATCCTTGAAACTTGCAGTAATGTAAGCCTTAAATCCAGTGATGATAGCGATGTGAGTTTAATGACTAATTTTAGCCTTAATTTTTAACCTGCTAAATGGAGCCATGCAATTTCATAAGGCTGCTGTAAAGTGCATGGATTTGTGCTTTGCCTTTTAAGAGGTTAAAAGTATACCTTACCCCACATCCATATTTGAAATCATTAGCAAATTGTACAGTGCCTTGATGATTACAGTTATATGCCTGGCAAATTGAAACCCAGGACATCAGATCTATCTTTTCAGCAGGGCATGTTTACACTGGGATGTTATTTTGAAATAACTTCCCTTATTTTGAAATAACAAGGTGCGTGTCCACACTACCATAAGAACATAAGAACATAAGAACGGCCGTACCGGGTCAGACCAAAGGTCCATCTAGCCCAGTATCCTGTCTGCCGACAGTGGCCAGCACCAGGTGCCCCAGAGGGGGTGGACCGAAGACAATGATCAAGCGATTTGTCTCCTGCCATCCCTCTCCAGCCTCTGACAAACAGAGGCCAAGGACACCATTTTATCCCCTGGCTAATAGCCTTTATGGACCTAACCTCCATGAAATTATCTAGCTTCTCTTTAAACTCTGTTATATTCCTAGCCTTCACAGCCTCCTCTGGCAAGGAGTTCCACAGCTGTGTGAAGAAGAACTTTCTTTTATTAGTTTTAAACCTGCTACCAATTAATTTCATTTGGTGTCCTCTAGTTCTTCTATTTAGGAACTAATAAATAACTTTTCTTTATCGGCCCTCTCACACCACTCATGATTTTATACACCTCTATCATATCCCCTCAGTCTCCTCTTTTCTAAACTGAAAAGTCCCAGTCGCTTAACCTCTCCTCATATGGGACCCGTTCCAAACCCCTAATCATTTTAGTTGCCCTTTTCTGAACCCTTTCCAAGGCCAAAATATCTTTTTTTGAGGTGAGGAGACCACAGCTGTACACAGTATTCAAGATGTGGGCGTACCATAGTTTTATACAGGGGCAGTAAGATATTCTGGGTCTTATTTTCTATCCCTTTCTTAATAATACCTAGCATCCTATTTGCCTTTTTGACCGCCGCTGCACACTGTGTGGAAGTTTTCAGAGAACTGTCCACGATAACTCCAAGATCTCTTTCCTGATTTGTCGTAGTTAAATTAGCCCCCATCATACTGTACGTATAGTTGGGGTTATTTTTCCCAATGTGCATTACTTTACACTTATCCACATTAAATTTCATTTGCCATTTTGTTGCCCAATCACTCAGTTTGGTGAGATCTTCTTGGAGTCCCTTACAGTCTGCTTCTGTCTTGACTATCCTAAACAGTTTGGTATCATCCGCAAACTTTACCACCTCACTGCTTACCCTTTCTCCAGATCATTTATGAATAAGTTGAACAGGATTGGTCCTAGGACTGACCCTTGGGGGACACCACTAGTTACCCTCTCCATTCTGAAAATTTACCATTTATTCCTACCCTTTGTTTCCTGTCTTTTAACCAGTTCTCAATCCAAGAAAGGACCTTCCTCTTATCCCATGGCCATGTAATTTACACAAGAGCCTTTGGTGAGGGACCTTGTCAAAGGCTTTCTGGAAATCTAAGTATACTATATCTACTGGATCCCCTTGTCCACATGTTTGTTAACCCCTTCAAAGAACTCTAATAGATTAGTAAGACAGGATTTCCTTTACAGAAACCATGTTGACTTTTGTCCAACAAATTATGTTCTTCTACATGCTTCACAATTTTATTCTTTACTATTGTTTTGACTAATTTGCCAGGTACCGAAGTTAGACTTACCGGTCTGTAATTGCCCGGATCTCCTCTAGAGCCCTTTTTAAATATTGGTGTCACGTTGGCTACCTTCCAGTCATTAGGTACGGAAGCCGATTTAAGGGATAGGTTACAAACCACAGATAATAGTTCAGCAATTTCCCATTTGAGTTCTTTTAGAACCCTTGGATGAATGCCATCCGGTCCCGGAGATTTGTTAACATTAAGTTTTTCTATTTGTTCCAAAACCTCCTCTAATGACACTTCAATCCGGGACAGTTCCTCAGATTCATTACCCACAAAGGACGGTGCAGATTTGGGAATCTCCCAACGTCCTCAGCCGTGAAGACTGAAGCAAAGAAATCATTTAGTTTCTCCGCAATGGCTTTATCGCCCTTGATTGCGCCTTTATAGTTCGATCGCCTAGGGGACCCACAGGTTTTTTAGCAGGCTTCCTGCTTCTAATGTACTTAAAAACATTTTGTTATTTCTTTTGAGTTTTTGGCTAGCTGTTCCTCAAAATCTTTTGCTTTTCTTATTACATTTTTACACTTGATTTGACAGTGTTTATGTTCCTTTCTATTTATCTCACTAGGATTGACTTCCACTTCTTAAAAGATGCCTTTTGTCCCTCACTGCTTCTTTTACATGGTGGTTAAGCCACGGTGACTCTTTTTAGGTCTCTTGCTATGTTTTTTAATTTGGGGTATACATTTAAGTTGGGCCTCTATTATGGTGTCTTTAAAAAGTTGCCATGCAGCTTGCAGGGATTTGGCTCTAGTCATTGTGCCTTTTAATTTCTGTTTAACTAACCTCCTCATTTTTGTGTAATTCCCCTTTTTGAAATTAAATTACCAAGCCTGTTGTTTCAAAATAATGGACTTGTTATTTTGAAATAATAACTCCTGCTTGTGAAGAGGAATAAGCTTATTTTGAAATAGTTATTTAAGGAGTAATTATTTCGAACTTATAACTTATTTTGAAATAACCTGGTAGTGTAGACATAGCTCAGCTTTTCACCTCTGAATAACAACTTGGGTTCAAAAGCAGTATAAATTATCAGTGAAATGAGTCTGATAGCCTCAGTCCAGTTCCAGTACCCATTTGATCACCTCGCACAATTCTGTGTTTCTGTCAGCCTCTGCTCATTAAAGGCTCATGTCAGTAATTGTGCAGGGATTGTAATAGTGATCTCCAACCAGTAGATCAAGGTCTACTGGTAGATTGTGGAGCCTCTTACAGGGGATCCTGACTGGCTTGGCCAGGAAGCTATCAAGCGCTTGCACTTCAGTTGCTCCTCCACCCCCTGTCATGCTGCTCCTGCCCTCTGCCTTGGATCTGCACGCTGGGAGCCTTCTGCTTGCTGTGCATGGTGTGGGAGGAAGAAGAGGGAGGTGTTGATGTCAGGGTGTCCCTCCTCCCCCCCACTTCTGTACCCCATCTCCACACAGAGAGAAGGGGATGGAGGGAGCTTGGCAATGCAGATCTCTGTAACTTTCACACACTGTGTGAGTCTCTGTCTTCACTCTCATTTCCCAACCCAACATATACATGGAGGGTTGTTGTTACTTCTGTTACTGCTTGCAAAGTGGGTTAGTTTTGGTTTTTGACTGGTCTGTGCATTTCATAATTTTCATTTCTCTCTTACGCTTACATTTAATTCTGTGAGTAGTGAGTTCTAAAATGCTTCACCTGTCATGGCTGCAGTAATTACCTCTGTGGTAATTGCTGCTCCTGGACATGGCTGGCATGTCTCTGAAGCCCCTGAGAGAGTCAGAGCAGGGGGTCTCCACATGCTGTCCTTGCCTGCAGACACCACTCCTGCAGCTCCCATTGATCAGTAATGGGGAACTGTGGCCAGTAGACACTGTGGGGTCAGTGCCTGTGGATGAGGGGCAGCACATGGTGCCATGGAGCCATTGCTGTACATGCCAGCTGCTTTCAGGAGTGGTGCAGGGCCAGGGCAGGAGTAAGCCACCTTAACCCCACTGCTCCACCACCCGGAAGCTGTCCCAGTTAAACGGTGCCCAGCCAGAGCCTGCTTCCTGAACCCCTGCCCCAGCCCCGAACCTCCTCCTACATCCAAACTCCTGCCCCAGACGTGAGTCCCCCTGCACCCCAACTCCTTCCCAAAGCTTTCACCCTGAAACCCCTCCTGGACCCCAATCCTCCACTCTGGGCTAAATCCAGAGCCCCTCCCACACTCCAAACCCCTTGGCCCAAGACCAGAGCCTGCACCCAAAACCCCTACCCCAGCCGGGTGAAAGTGAATGAGGTCGGGGAGGAAGGGGGATGGAGTGAGCAGGGTGAGGTCTCAGAGAAGGAGTGGAGCAGGGGCAGGGCTTCAGAGAAGGGGTGGGAAGGAAGCGGGGCGAGGGTATTTGGGTTTGAGAGAGATCTTACATTGCACTTAAATTGAAAAAGTGATCTTGTGGTTAAAAAGGCTGGAGACTACTGTTGTAGAATATGATTGAAACGCATTGACCAAGTTGTGCACTCACATCATGACACAAGCCATTTGCAATACCTGAACTAGTCTCTCACCTTAATCAATGCTAACATTTAGCTCATTGTTTTGTTGATTAAAAAACAAATAAAAACTCAAGTCGGGGGGAATAAAAAAAACATTTCTCCTCAACAGAAACGATCTTAAAACCCAATCCAGTGATTATTTTTGGTGACCTTTCCTGATTAGGACTATGTTTTCATCCCTTTATTTGCCTCTGTTAGGTAGTCCTATATCATGAAATGTGCAGTCCTGATGAGTTTTATGGGCTAATTAATTAATTTCTCAGCTGTGGTATCCATGGAGGAGCATTCTGGTGCCACATATTTCAGTTGCAACTGAAACTAAAAGTTCTTCAGACACTGACAAGCTAAACAAATGGACAGTTTAGTAACACTGCACTGCTCATCTGCTTGATTCTGTGTTTTAATCAGCTGGAGAATGATAAGTTGTTTCATCAGGTGGAAATTATTAAAGGCCCTGGGGGAAAAGAAAACTATTTAAAGCAATGAAATGTTTATACTATTAGTCTCAGTAGGTTGTCTCTGCTCAGTGTTGCCCTGTCAACAACTATTGCTATTGTTATAAAAGAATCACCCCATAATCTTGTCCCCTGAGAACCCTGATGTGGGAACAGCTTTCGATGATGAAGGAAAGTTCCACAACAGTGATAATGACACATCTCCGATATCACATTTAAGAAGTTGCTCAGTAAATTCATTGTTGATAACTACTCAGGGAGAAAATCAGTATTCGGTGTGGTAAAGGCGAGGTCAAGCTCTGTATAATTGCCATACACTTCACAAGCAGTGCTGCAGGGAGCCCACAGACAGAGTGAAAATACTGTAATAGAATTATATTTTATTAAATTGTTGAAGCTTCAAAGTGAAGGGAGTGACCACAATTTATCTCCAATAATAAAAGTTTGATTATGAATCAAATGTCACAGGTTTAGTAAAAAGCCTTTCACTAAATGCACTTCTTTTGCTAGGAACATTTTCCCACATATTAAAACATTATGTGTCCTGCTCCGTGCATTTGTATGAACAACAGGTGTTGTTTTGTATGAATTTCTGTATGAAGTAGGAAACTCAACAATCTGGGATTTCATTCTTCCTCTTCATTTGAATATATCTTCATGAAGGACTTGCTGTACCTGTAAAATCCATGGATTAAGTACCTAGTTAACTATAATTTTCCTGTCCTGAATAGGATGTGGAGAGATGGGAAACTGAAACAAATTTCTGGAGCCAAATCCCTTTGAGAGAATTTGACTCAAAGTCCAGATGCAAACTTCTCAGGTGGTCCAAAGCAGAGCTCGGAGTCTCAATCTCCTTTGACCTTTGGGAAAGCGTTAATCCATAGGTAGATCTGAACTGTGTGGCTCATACCCATCTCTATTCTTCATTGTATCAGACACGTTTCTCATTATAGTCCTGATCCAAACCCCAATGAAGTCAATGGGATATCAGTGGGCTTTATATCAGGTCCCATAATCCCAGGGAAGAAGTTCTAGTAACCTCTTCTCCTGTCTCTATGGATGGCAAAATGTCTATGTGTCATAATGTCATCATGCTTCAGGTGTAACTTTTTGTTTTCCTTTTACCCCTTTCTTTTGGAGATACTGTGCCTCTTTCCACCATCTGTTCTTTCAGTGACAGTAAGAACTGGAGAGCTTTCTTCTATTTTAGTATTTTGCAAATCCTGTAGAACTGTGTTTTCCAAGTGCTAGTTTTGATAACACACACGTTTCCCCTGTTCATCTTAACGCCATCCCCCTTCATGGGAATATAATGTTCAGAAAACACGTACTCCTAACTGGAAGTCAGTTTTAGGTTTGACACTTATTCTTTCCCTGCTTGTAGGGATACCAATGGAATAAAATAATAATCATGTTTTAAAAATACAGAACTAAATTTAATTCTAGTCTCAAAAGTTTGGGGTTCTAGTCAAAGGGCTTGCTTCAATTCACAGTAAAACCAAAGGGTGGCTTATTTTTTTCCATTGGCTTTGCTGGGAATTCGATTAGGCCTTTAATTCTGATCTCATAGTTGTCAAATGGGTTCGAAATTTGGCCTTGTGGGCTCTTCCATCTTTAATGGAAAATTAAATCCCCCAGAAATGCCATTTTACATGTATGGTTCGTGCATTTCTGTGCCCCATAGCTGTGGAAGGCTCTCTAATATTTCAGAAGGCGCTTTGGAGCTAAAGATTATACTTGCTTTGTTTGAAATGCCTAACTAGTTCTACTTAAATCAATGGGACTTCTTAGTTGAGTATTACAAGATTGAGCCCTAAAAGAACTAGCATGTCCGTGCATAGTTAGCTGGAGCAACAGTGTGATGCCTCAAAAGGACACCTAAGAGCAGCTCTGATACAAAGCCAGCAAGTCCCAGTAGAGCCCGGGTAATCACAGGAAAGGGATATGCTCTGATAGAAAAGGAGTGATTGGCTATGCTCTTTCGAATGGAATGATTCCATGAGTTCCCCTTTGCGTGAAGGGGCAGAGGCTGCAATCTGACCATAAACCATTAGAGAACATCATGAAGAAGCAACTCTTAAGTACCAGAGTGATCCACAAAACTCCAGCTCGACTGCCACTGAATCTTGGAGCATAAGCTTTCATGGGCAAAGACCCACTTTGTCAGATTGCCCACGAAAGCTTATGCTCCAATAAATTTGTTAGTCTATAAGGTGCCCCAGGACTTCTCGTTGTTTTTGCAGATTCAGACTAACATGGCTACCCCTCTGATACTGAACCTTGTAAACACCTAATCTCACTTGGCACCTACATGTTTGCAGTAAAAGTTCCATGGCACCTATATTTCTCTCTTTGGGCGCACACACACTGCTTGCCTTCCGCTAGCATCTAGGCCTGTATCTCCCCGCTGAGCCTCAGAATGATTCATGAAGCAGGGGCAACTGGGTGCTCCTCACTCTAAAGTGTGTTGGGCATGGTCCAATAGTCATGCTTAGAGGCTGACTAAATCTACCCAAGGTAACCTGGAGAGGGAGAACACCCCTGATATCCTTTAGGCCAGTGGTTAGAGCTGATGAGGAGAAGAGCTTTGAGCAGGACCATGTCCCCTGGTGAGTGCCCTACCCGCTGGGCTATGGAATAGTCTGGCCTATTGAAGTTGTCCCACTTTAGTTAAACCATTGAATATTATTTGGACAAGAAACTGAGAATCACACACTAGCCCAGTGGCTGGAGCATTCACCTCAGAAGGGGCAGATCCCCATTCAAATCCCTTCTCACCAGGCAGATGGGGTATTTAAACTGGGAGCTCCCTTATCCCAGGTGGGAGTCTTGGCCATTGGGCAGCAGACAAAAGAGAGGCCCTCTGGCCCTCCCCTATGTAGTTGCTTTGTGTAGACTGAGGCAGCCTCTGTAGTACCACATGTGAGTTAGGTGGAGAGGCACCTATCTTTCCCCAATTTGTGGGTTGCTAGCTGAGATACTCTCTTCCCTGCAGCCCCAACTTGGAAACCTGTGACAGGGCTTGGGGCAAGGCATAGGAGACACCTTTCTTATCAGAACCCCCATTGGCTAGCTTAAGTGGCTCCCTACTTAACAGTTTGGCTTTTGTGGAACCCATTCTAAGGCATGCATGCTGCCCCATTCATTGTATAAGGAACCCGAGCACCGAACACAGGCTTTGTGGGTTACAATGTTGTTTCTGTGAATTTCTAGATACTAAAAATTAGGAGTTTCTTCATGGATTCAGGTCTATGTGCTTTGTTCATACCCCCTCTTTGCTCCCAAAATTGGCCCCTATAGTGGGAACAGCAGAGAGATATGGAGATACAGTCTCCTCTCTCAAAGTAGAGCAGAGCTGAAAATCTGTCCCTTTGTATTATGTATTGTTCTATATAGGCAGTAGGCCTAGCTACATTAAGTTAGCAGTACTACAAGTAAGCAATAACAAGAGAGGATGGTGTTTGTTTTGCTTTGTGTTCAATAATATATAGAAACTGTGGGTGCACCTTAACATATTTATGGTGTATGTTCAGATCGCTTCATTCATCTGGAAAATTATGACAGTGATACTTCCCTTTTTTTAAAAAGTGCTTTGAAGTATCTGGATAAAAAGTGCTATAGAGGACTTAGGATTATGATCATCATTATTATTGACATGTCCCTGCTACCCTTTTAATTTGGTCGAATTGCTTATATGTATGTCCTCTAAGAGTGAACCTGACTTAGATTCACTTGAGTTAGTGAGTGAAAAAGCAAATTATTTTGTTAATTTCCCATAGGACAAAAAGAACAGGGTCTCTGCAATACTCATACGTGCCAGGAAGCTCAAACGGTGGGAAGAAGTCTTGAGTTACTCAGCAATTACACTTTTGTGGAAGGAGGGGAGGTGATCGTTCAAACACTGATCTGAGCAGAGGGAGGGCAGAGGGGAATTGCTACATGACATGATTGGATTGCATCATCTCAAGGGCACACAGCCTGAGCTACTGGTCTTTCTTGGAGAATCATAAAGTATGCGTAGCTGGTGGGCTATAAAAAGGCTGGTTAGCCGTGGCTCCATGGTCTTCTGAAACAAGCTAAGGCAACTCATCAGATTTCTCCTGCACAGTCCTCTGGGTGTTGTGTCTCAACTGCTCCAAGCAAAAGTAAGATTGGGTGTTTGTGAATTATATTAAGTCTACTGTTATGAACAGGGAATCCATGGATTCATAGGCATGAAGAATCAGAAGGGACCATTTTGATCAGTCAGATCTCTTGCATAACACAGGCCAGAGATAATTTACCCAGCAGTAAATGCAGTCCACAATGCTTGGCTGAAGTACAACATATCTTTTAGAAATATATCCAGTCTTGATTCAGATAAAAAGCAGATGGAGAATTGCCACCCTGCATCAAACCTGTGGTCTATGTAAACCAGCGTCTTTGAGAGTGGCCAGCAACAGAGATTTCAGGGGAAGATGCAAGACGTTTCATAGTGCATAATTATGGATTAACCCACTAATAGAGAAATGTTCTTTCCAACCCATCAATTAGTGGCTGGTTTGTGCCCTGAAGCATGATTTCCCTTATTTAAAAAAATTATCCTCTCATGTAACCGTGGATATTCTCATTACCAACATTAACTTCTTATTTTTTTAATCACACCAAAATATCACACAATTCTCTCTTCTACACCTGTGTTTAACATGCTACCCTCTTGCAACACTATTCATGGTAGAGGTTTGATATAATAATCTGGAGGGGCTAGATCAAGGTGCTGGAAGGCTGGTATCCTTCCAGAAGCTAAGCGGCCTTTTGTAGTAGTGATAGGATGCAGGAGAGGGAGGTGAACCAGCAGTTAGGGGAGGCATTCTCATCTCCTCAGTCTGTCCCTTTCCCTTCCACCAGAGGCCCCATCCCTCCCTCCTTCTCCTGCCCCCTGCTGCTGCTGCCGCCCCTCGACCCAGTACAGAACCACCCCTAGCCCCAGAGCACAGAGTGGGCAGTGCAGTCACACCACCTCTGGGCCCAGAGCCTGAGATGAGCAGCACCACCACAGCTCCTCAGCCCTGGAGCAAACACTCCAGACCCCAGCCCGGAGCGCCAGGGTGGTGAAGCTGATGTAGTGTCCCCAACCACAGCCCCAAGCAGGGCACCAGTCCTAGCCTCCTCAAGTCCTGGCAGCAGACTGCCCAGCCCCAGCCTTTGTTTGCTCTGCTGGGCCATGAAAGAACAGGAACTCAACTCTGGGCAGTTCTGGGAGGAGAGCTCCTCAGCCTCCCCTTGCCTATGATATCCACTGCCTGTGACAGGGTGTGTGCCTGTGGGTGGAGGAGATAAGGATATGGACTGTGAGGCAGCTTTGCTCTTCCATTTCCTTGCTCTTGTGTGTTTGTGTCAGGCATGTGTTATGAAGTCTTATTAAACTTGGCTTGAGAGTCTTCAACTGATACTTGTTTTATAGTAACCACTAGGGCCTGATTTTGCTTGCTGTGGTTATGCGATCAGTCTCATTGGCATTAGTCAGGCTACTTATTCAGCACCAGACTCATACTTTGGGGGAAAATGAAGGGAAATGGATTTGGTATTTTTTGAAATAGAAATCACCTCCCTGTGCCTGGGAGTCACAAGGAACTTCAAATAAAAAGCAGTCTGCCAGTGGTTAGGTGTAGTCAATCTTAACAGTGCTTTAGGTTCAGCGACACTGCAAAATAAACATTTTTCTCCTCCGTGAAATAGTGAAAGGAGGGGTTCTGAGAGGAAGAACAGAAGTGCCTCAAATGAGATATTTGCAATAAATTCATTAACAGACACCCTATGCACATTACATTATAGTTTTTCCTTTACAAAAGGGAAAGCAACCCATTTAGTAAATGGAAGAAAGGCAGATGTATACCTACAAACTGCACAGAGATGTAAAGTTCTTTTGTGGGCCCACAGGGAAGCTTTAGGAAGATAATCTTGCTACCAAACGGGTGTTCAAGAGGATGAACTAAATATGCTTTCAAAATGTATGATTGCTGTAAGTAATTTAAATTACCTACTCTAGCTCATATTACATCTTTCTGTAGTGATCTCAAAAGCACTTACATTTTTACCTAAAATGTGGCAGAAATCCCTAAGGAAAGTCTAAATCCATTTACAAGCACCGCCGTGAGAACTATGGGGTGAGTATTGTAACAGTGCACACCTATAGTTAAAGATCTGACAGCATTTCCTTCATATTGTAAAGCCTTTTGTTCAGAAGCTCATCACTGAGACCTGCAAAAAATTCATTCCAGGCTAAGGCTTGGCATAGAAGGATTCAGCCAAGGAAGAATATTTCTTGGCAGTTTGTCCTCTTCTTTAAAGCTTATGATTGGGGAAAAAAAGAAGCTAAGCGCTCTGTGGTTTCCAAGTGTGTGTGTGTGCGTGTGTGCTCCTATTACTCAGAAAATGACTTTGAATTGTAGAGTGAAATTGTGCAGGTTCTTAGTCTAGAATATTGGTTATTTTTTTTAAAAATATATGTATATATATTTTTGTGGCAGTTGCAGATACTATAGGCTGTAAGAAATATTCTCTTTGAAATATGAAAACTTCCCAAAATCCAGCCCAAACCCAGTAGCCTTCACTCAGGTAAAACTCCCAGTAACTTCAGTAGATTTAACTGAGTAAGGACTGTGATATTTGCCACTGCTGCAGAACTTCTGCCTAATGTATAACCCACAAAATGTAGGAATGGCTGAGGAAAAACTTTTTAAACCCCACCCTCCCAACAAAGCAAAACCCAGAAACCAAGCACATTTTGTTTGGTTTCAAGTTTTGCTACAAATTAAAAACTCTGCTCAGATCTGTTGAAGGGCTTGCAGACCACATGAATGAAGCTGGGTCCAGTGTCAAGCAAAGTCTGTTCTTAATTAAGGTTTTGTCTTGAAAGCTAGTGCAACTTTTTGTGGAGTTCTGCTTTGCATGGGGAGGGAGGGAGAGAAAGAGTTGACTGAATCCAAGAATTCAAACTCAGAGGAATGAATGTATACCTACGTGAAATGAAAACTTAAAAGTAATTTTTCACACAAACTCCTGAGAAATTAAACTGCTGACTTCTGCATGGTTCTATGAATAGCACCTAATATGCTCTCTTTTAAACCACTTCTAAAAACACTAAGGGTGTCACAGGAGCAAAGAGAATTCTCTTATGTTCCCTTCCTCCAGAATACTTTGAGTGTAAGAGCTTGTCTTCACTATGTAGTGGATTGATGCGGTAGTAATCAATCCACCAGTGGTAGATTTATTGCTTATGCTTAGATGTGATCAATCTCCAAGCGCTCTCCCATTAGCTCCGGTACTCCACCAGGATGAGAAAAGTAGCCAGAGTTGATGAGAGAGCATTGCAAGGTAAGCCCAGGGTTAGTGGGACTTGAGTCACCTGACCCATATTAGGGATCCTTGGGTTTGAGCATCTACATTGTATTTTATCCCTAGGTTAAGACCTTTCTAACTCATGCTTGAACTTAGAGCTCTGGTGTCCAAATTGCAGCGTGCAGACCCAAGTCAGTATAACCACATCACAGGGTATGTCTAGATTACATGCCTCTGCCGACAGAAGCATGTAAAATAGGCTACCCGACATAGTCAATGAAGCAGGGATTTAAATATCCCTGGCCTCATTAAAATAAAAATGGCGGCCGCGCTGTGCCGGCTCAGCTGATCGTCGGCACAGCACACAAGTCAAGACGTGGATCAGTCGACAGGGAACGCCTTTGTCGACCACTCCTGAATACCTCATTTCACGAGGCATAAGGGAGCGGTCAACAAAGCCGTTCCCTGTCGACCGACCCACGTCTTGACTGCCGCGCTGTGCAAATGATCAGCTGAGCCGGCACAGCGCGGTGGCCATTTTTATTTTAATTAAGCCGGGTTTTTTAAATCCCCGCTTCATTGACTATGTCGGGTAGCCTATTTTACATGCCTCTGTCGGCAGAGGCATGTAATCTAGACATACCCACAGACTCCCTAGCATCATTCCTTTCCCCCCTGAAATGTGGCTGCTCTAAGCCCCAGGACCATGGTGCACTATGGGTAAGCTTTATTGCCCATCCTGCACATTACCAGGGAAGCATCTCACGTCGCAAAAGACTTGATTGGTTCACTCTCCGTTGCAAACCCAGGAGGCTCTCTGATAGTATGTTTGCAGATCGGTGATCAGAAGCTGCTGCCATTTGCCAAAGGGTGATGCAGCTTCTGTTTTCAATAGAGTGGACTGCAGATTGTTGGGCTAGAGAAGACTAAGGAATTTGTCCCATGGAATGGTGGGATACTTGCAGCTGACTCCTGGGACCTGAGTCAATCAGGGTTTTGTCAACACCGTAAAGCAATAGGGCTCAGATCCTCGGGGGAGGAGGGGAAGGAGGGGTGTCTCTGCTTAACTTGAGCTCAGACCCTCTAACCTGTAAGGTCTTGGGATCCTGCATTCGAGCCCTGGGTTAGTGCAATTGCAGTTTAGCTTAGGTCTGGGCTCAAGCATGGGCTTACATTGCAGTATAGATCTACCCTGAATGCATGTCATTTTCTCTGCCACCCAGACTGCAAGAATGAGGCCGTGTCTAAACTACACCCCTCTGTCGGCAGAGGGATGTAAACTAGACACATCGGAAGTGCAAATGAGCAGGGATTTAAATATCCCACGCTTCATTTGCATAATCACGTTCGGGCGCTGTTTCAAACAAGCGCCATTTAGAAACTCCTATTTTTTGAGGAGTACAGGATCTGTCGAAAAATCACCCCGCTGTCGGCAGAACCGTGGCTAAGCCGCAGTTTCAGTTTCAAATGGCGCTTGTTCGAAACAGTGCTCAAACATGATTATGCAAATGAAGCGTGGGATATTTAAATCCCCGCTTCATTTGCACTTCTGATGTGCCTAATTTACATCCCTCTGCCAACAGAGGCGTGTAGTTTAGACATGGCCTGAGTGTTAACAAAGTGTTTTTACGTATTCTACCAAATGAATTGCACAAGTGAATGTTCTTAGGTTTTCTTTTCCTCTCTCTCTCAAGTGGTTAGTAAGGGCTAACAAAGGTGCTAGCAATTGCTCTAGGTGATTGCTGTTAGTTTGAATATCACATTAGAGCTTGGTGCCAGGAGGAAATCTTTTGTTGCAACTCACATAGGAAAGTTATAGATAGTTAAGCGGGGAGCTCTGCTGAGTGAGGTGAGGAAGAAGAATCAGCCTGAGGAAGGAAGGTGTAGACAGTTAATCCATCTCAACCCACTAACTCCCTTGTCACCTTAGGGAAAGACTTGTCAGCTGTTATAGATAGCTTGAAGTCAGGGAAAGGATAGTCTGATTATCCTTCACTATGAAATAGAGGTTTGAAAGAAGGCTCCGTGGGTATGTCTACGTAGCAACTAGACACCTGCAGCTGGCCATGTCAGCCAACTCTGGTTAGTGGGGCTTGAGCTGAGAGATTGTTTCATTGTTGTGTAGCTTTCTCTGCTAGGGCTGGAGTGTGAGCTTTAGGACCCTGTGGGGGTGACCTCGGATTCCAGCTGGAGCCCAGAAGTCTACACAGGAATGAAAATACCCCATAGCCTGCGCCCTGTGAGTCCGAGTCGGGTAGCATGGGTCAGCCACAGGTTTTTCTTTGCTGTGTAGACATACTATGTAGTCTGTGTAGGCATATCACCTCCAATGGTTAAGCCCCAGGGAGAATCCTGGGTGGTTAGGTTACAAAGTCAGTGGAAATTTTGCCTCACATAGTAACATTTCAAATTACGTTTAAAAAAAAAATCCTGTACCTGAGCTGAAATAAACTTCAACAACAAATGGTCTGGTAGCACTTTATAGACTAACAAAACATGTAGCTGGTTAGTCCATAATGTGATAGTCTATTGTTAGTCTATAAAGTGCTACCAGACCATTTGTTTTTTTTAGTTTATCCTGTACAGACTA
Source organism: Rafetus swinhoei (assembly GCA_019425775.1). Lineage (NCBI taxonomy): Eukaryota > Metazoa > Chordata > Testudines > Trionychidae > Rafetus > Rafetus swinhoei. The sequence continues at coordinate 153,122,962 of CM033424.1, forward strand.
ACTCGGCTACCCCCTGAAGCTTCTGCGCTGAAATGTTTTTACTTATTTTGTATTCAATCACAGTTCAAGAGGCAGTAAGTCGAAGTACTGCAAAACTTTGCAGCAACCCCCTCAGAGATTCTGACACCTTGGAACATGGCAACAAGTGTCTTTGTTATCAGTCCAAGATACTGGCAGGCATCTCCCAACTTTATGTTCCAGCATAAGAAATACTGATTTACTATTGCTGCCTATGACTTGTGTAAGTGTTTTACCTCTGTAAAAAACAGCTGCCTTCCTCTTAAATAAATGTGAAGAACAGTCTCATCTTGTTGCTCTGAGAGGGCTGTTTGAGTGACTAATAATCTGTACAATGTACAAGGATTGCCCATGATCCAGAAGTATGTTCTTTGTAAGTGGACCACAATGGCAAGCAGCTCTCGCTTGTATGTCAATGATTTTATTCAAGTCGAGGGTGATGGAAATGTTTTAGACAGTAGTATCTTCAGAATAAAGAAATTATACTGCAACTGGCAAGCCCACCAATGGGAGGGCAAACCAGGCAATTTCCCAGGGGCCCAGATGTTCTAAAAGGATCCCGGTGCCCCAGCTGCAGCAGGGCTAAGGCAGGCTTCTTGCCTGTCACCGCTCCATGCCACTCCCAGAAGCAGCCAGCCCTTTCCCTGTGGATCTGTGCTTTGGGAGATGTGCTGGGTTGTTGGGTTTTGTTTTTAAGTAATGTCTTTGAGAGATCTGTAGAACTATGGTTCTTGGAAAGCATTTCCCCAAAGTGTGTGGGATTCTTCCATTTCTTCATGAGCTCCAAGTGCTAATTCCTAGTTAGCACAATTCAGTACGGAAGTGAATCAGTCTAGATTCTAGGGTAGAGTAAATGATGGAAAAAACGTTCCATGAATACTTGTCCAAACTGAAAGACTGGATTTTATTGTTCTCACTTTCCACACATGCTGGGGAAAGTGGAGTTCTACTGGCACAAATGCAAATTTTATGCTTCAATACAAATTTTAAATTACAGTACAGTTGTATATTTCACAACAAACTGTGTAGGTTCGTTACCTATGCCACCAGAGAACAGAAGTACTACCACATGACTTATATAACTAACCGGCAGAGCGAATTGCAAGTTATGGCTCAGATTATGTTACTTTTATTCATGTTGAGGAGCTCTTTACCCTTAAAGTAGTTTCTCTGGAAAGCAGGTGGCTTAATCAGGCCCTGTAACTGTTCACAGCCAACTATTTCCATATGTTCTGTAGATTAAACATTTCTTGCTGAAGACATTTGCAAATCATTTCAAATAACTTCAAGAGTCGCTCAATCTGTTCATGGTCAATTTCAGACAGAAAAAAGGCAACATTCATCAAATAAATGATCATTTCCATTATTCTTCATTCAGCTCTTCAGTCACCATTTACCAACCTTTTAGTTAGTTGAGTGGTGAAAGAGGTCATGAATCCCAGAGCTAAGCTGAGCATTAAGGCCTGTATGTTGTCCCTGACTGAGTGGTAATGTGTATGCCAGTGGTATAATGAAGTTGATATTCATTCCCCAAGCCATATTTTCAGTGTGTGAATCCGCAGAGCAGAACAAATACTGAACAGTGAAAGGCTAAGGTGAACATTATCAGCATATAAAGCAATAGCACTCACATTTTGTCATCCTGACATACCAGGTGCCAGCCTACGCACAGATCCTCATGATTTGCTTGGATACTGACCAATTCAGAGCTGGAATTAGTCTGGCTCACCTGTGTGTTGGTATTGTTAAAATAGAGTTATAAAAAATGGGTTTCGTGATTAGACTTTATGGAATGCTTGTATGCTGCCGCCAGCATCGATCTCACTTGTAACATCTGTATCCCAGACTGTCAGGTAATATTTGAGCATTTGGCCTCATCAGTTTCTGTCACTGTGTAAATCACCCGACAGAAGTGTGAAATGCTAGTTCCTAACAGAAGATCCTGCCCAATAAAGAATGTTCATCAACACTAGAGGTGTGTCTAGACTATGGAGTTGTTTTTTTAAAAAGTGGCCTTTTTTGGAAAAAACTTCTCCTGCGTCTAGACTGCCATCACGTTCTTTTGAAATTAAATTGAAAGAACGTGGCGGTTTTTTCCGAAATCGGCAAACCTACTTTTACCAGGAAGAATGCAAACTGGGCTTTTTCGAAAGAGAGCATCCAGATTGCCTGGATGCTCTCTTTCAAAAAAGCTGATCACTTTTTCAAAATCCTTGTGGCTGTCTAGACGATCTCTTTCGAAAGAGGCTTGTAGTCTAGACGTACCCTAGATGAATTATTGTTGTGGAACATTAAAGGACAAAAAACTGTTGATTGCTTCCCCCCTCCACAGACACAGATTCCCATGAAGAGATGTGTATGAGAAGTCGTCATAAGAACAGCCATACAGGGTCAGACCAAAGGTCCATCTAGCCCAGTATCCTGTCTGCCAACAGTGGCCAATACCAGATGCCCCCCATGATCCCTCTCCTATCACCCATTTCCAGACAAAGGAAATCACCTTTCCATCACCTTAGCCGGCAGCTCATAGGAGGAAATGAAAGAAAAATCCCTGACCAGGAGAAGCTGTATCTCTATGCTGCTTGGATTCTCGAGGCATAAGCAGTGAGCTATATGGGCCTATGATGCCCCAGCACCAGGAATATTCCTGGGCCAGGTTCCACCAAAACTTGCCACCTTCTGCCCCCTGAGCTCCCTGCCCTCAGCATTCCCTGGCATCCCTGCTACCCCACATACTTCCCCTGTGCATCTCTCCCCCTCCTCTCCCCCACTGCCCTGCACGCTCCTCCCATGTATTTGTCCTGGATGCCGGGGGGAGTGAGCTACCAAAAGCCACTCTAACCCCTCTGTGCTGCCCATGGTGGTGGCAGGGCTACCTGGGGCATTTCAAATCACCCTGGAGTGGCAGGTGAGATTGGGGACATGTATGGGGAAGGGGGGGAGCACGATGGCAGTGGGGCCAGGGACCACATGTGGGGAAGGGGCGCACAGGAGCAGCAGGTGGGCAGCAGTGCCCGGAGACCTCCACTGCCCAGAAGCCATTGCCAGAGTGGGGAGCCCTCAGGTAAGAGTGGCACCCTCCCACCCACTCCCCCATACCCTTTTGGGCACCCCACTCCCTCCATAGCATGCACCCTCTACCCCACCCTCCTGTCCTGCCCCCAAACTTCCTCCCCCACACCTGAATCCAAGCCCAAACAGAGCCCCACCACTCACCCCTCCTCCACCCAAAGGCCTTCCCAGGGCCAACACTTCTCCACTCAAGCTCCCTCTCAGAGCCACACACAGGTGATTGGGGGGAGGGAGTGGACTTTGGGAATTCTGCACATCACCAAAATTTCTGCCAACTGCAGCCCCTGTCTCGACGGTGAGGTTTCTAAACATAGGGTTGGTGGCAAAACCCTGCTGTTTTGCAGACAAAATAAAACAACCTCAGTGAGAAGCGCAAAGCTTTTTGTTGCTTTGACTTTGCCACGAAGTGCCAGTATGGACACTGCTGCTGGTTTTGTCAACATAACTAGCTTCCACCAGTACCTCACAATGTCTGCTGTGATTTGATCTTTGCTCTCTTTGACAGCTGAGCGAACTGCTCCGTGTGGAGAAACCAAGAGCAAATCATGAATGTGGAATGCTCCTGTTCTGCCCTGCACTAGGAACACAGAAGCAGCAGGCCTGCTGATGGTGGCAGGGTGGAGGAAAGCAAAGGGGGCCAGTGATTTAAAAGGACCCAGGGCTTGTAGCTGCTGCTACTGCAGCAGCAGTGGTGCCTAAAGCCCCAGGCCCTTTAAATTGCTGCCGGCATGCTGTGTGCTCCGGGCAACACTAAAGGCTAGGGTGGGGCACACTATGGTTCAGGCAGTGCTGAGAGCTGGCTGTCCCTCACCCCACACCTTCCACCCAAGGCCCCATTGCTTCCAGTAGCACAGAGCTGCCCTGCCTTGCCCAGGGACCCGGCGAATGCTGCTGCAGGGATGGGGGAAGAGAGAGAGGAGGCAGAGTTAGGTGCTTTGGGAGGGGGAGGTTAACCCCTTAGCTCCCAAGAGCTGTGCAGGGACAGCCACAGGGATGCGCATGTGTGCCTCTGCCTCCCAGCAGGAAGCCAGAGCTAGTGTTCCAGCCTGCAGCTGCCCGGCTGAGGCTGGAGCCACAGCACGAGCTCCCGGCTGCGCAGAGGAGAGGGGCAGGGCTCAGTTCCCACCCCGGATGCCATGGGAAGTCAGCTCATGTGCCACTTGTGGCACACGTGCTGGGGCTTGCCGACCCTTGGTCTAGGGGATGATATAGTCTAAGTGATGTACTCAAGTCTCTGAACTGAGTCCCTGCTGCACACCACTGATCATCTGCACTCATTCTATACAGCAGCACAGCTTCAGCCATTCCACATCCTGTGGGCTGATCACATCAGAGTGGGCTTTGAGGGTGATTCAGCTCAGGCCAGGACTACGCTAGGGAAGAAAGTCGACCTAAGTTATGCTGAAACAAAAGACAGGACTATGCAGCACTTTAAAGACTAACAAGATGGTTTATTAGGTGATGAGCTTTCGTGGGCCAGACCCACTTCCTCAGATCAAATTGTGGAAGAAAATTGGCATGACCAAAGGGATACAATCAAAAAAAGTGAACACATAAAATTGACAAATAAGATTTTAGAACGGGGAGGGGAGGGGAGGGGGAGGAAGAGGGGGGAAGGTTAGTGTCTATGAGATAATGACATTAGGGGTGATAATTGGGGAAGCTATCTTTGTAATGAATAAGGTAGTTAGCATCTTTGTTAAGGCCCATTCGTAAAGTGTCAAATTTAAGCATGAATGACAGTTCTGAGGTTTCCCTTTGTAGTCTGGTGTTAAAGTCTCTTTGAAGTAATATACATGTAGTGAGATCGTTGAGACAATGCCAAGTCTGGATGAAATGACAAGAAACTGGTTTTTCTTTGTGAAACTGTCTGATGTCTGATTTGTGGGCATTAATTCTTTGGTGAAGTGTCTGAGAAGTTTGTCCAATATACATAGCAGACAGACACTGTTGGCACATGATGGCATAAATTATATTTCTGGATGAACAGGAATGTGTTCTTGATCTTGTAACTGACATAATTAGGTCCAATGATGGTGTCAGCAGAGTAAATATGTGGACAAAGCTGGCAACAGGGTTTGTTGCAAGGGAAAGTTCCAGGGTTGGTATTAGTGTGGTACATCCTGTGGTTGTTGGTAAGAATCATCCTGAGGTTAGGTGATCATCTATAGGAGACTATGGGTCTGTCTCCCAGAGCCTCTTGGAGTGTAGTATCCTGTTCCAGCATAGGTTGTAGGTTATTGATAATGCTTTGGACAGGTTTAAGTTGGGAGCTATAGGTGATGACAAGTGGTGTTCTATTGTTGGTTTTCTTGGGTCTGTCTTGAAGTAGATGGTTTCTGGGTATTCATCTGGCTCTTTCAATTTGTGTTTTTATTTCCGCGGGTGGGTAATTGAGGTTTACAAAGGCTTGGTAGAGATCCTGAAGTTTCTGGTCTCTGTCAGTGGGATTAGAGCAGATGCGATTGTATCTAAGGGCTTGGCTATAGACGGTGGATCATATGGTGTGTTCTGGATGGGAGCTGGAGGCATGTAGGTAACTGTATGAGTCAGTGGGTTTTCTGTAGAGAGTGGTGTCTAATTTTGAATAGCATAGCTGGAGTCAATGTACCTTAGTTTGATTTACCATGGTGTTCCCACTGCTGGGGAATTGACAGGAGAAACTCTCCTGTCAATGTCCCTTACTCCTCATGACCCGGTGGAGTACCAGAGTTGATGGGGGCACAATCAGCAGTTGATTTACTGCATCCTTACTAGACCCAATAAATAAACGCTGGGAGATCTCCACAGTGTTGATCTCCTAGTAAGTGAAGACAAAACCTCAGTTACAAATAAGTATCCACTCAATAAAAGGCGGTGCATGGTGAGTAGTAGCACCAAACGGTAAAAAATTAAAAAGACTGGGTCCTTTACTCATCATCAAGGATAGAAAGGGGAGCCATCAAATGAGGGAGAAATAGCCAATCAATAGCTGAAAGTACAAGTACAGATACAGATGCATAATTAGGGACCACTGACTAGAGAACCAAAGATTCATTCTCCTCAAATTCAAAGTTAGCAGCTTCCACTCTATTTGTCCATATTTTATTTCTGCTGTTTGTCAATTGTCTGAATAAATGCCGCAATAAGTTTGAACTTGAGCAATGTTTTATTGAGTTCCATTCTTGTCTTTTCGGTAAAAGTTTTGGTGCACGTAAACTGTAGCTTCTTTATGGTTTTTTGGGGGAGTCCAATAAATATGAATTAATTAATACTAGCTCTTGTTTTGATCTAATTCCCAGACCATGGGAAAGCTAATATACAAGCTTGTCTTTCTTTAGTGAATTGAACTTGTTGTTTTACCAAGTTATTAGTAGTTAAAAGATTATGCAGTGAATGTTCCCTATCCAATATTTTAATTTGATTAAAGCTTTATTGAGATAAACTTGCACATGAAAAGCAATTTACCTCTGCTCTTATTGGAGATAACTGCACTTGTCATAGTGTAATGTATTCTCTATCTGCATTTCAACTGCACTGCATTATATGAACCAAGATAAATTTAATCACATTTAATTTGTGTTGTGAATTTTAAGAGGTTTCACCAATTAGTTAGAATAAATCAGAGCATTTGGGGAAGGGGGATTAAAGTTGATTAGATAGTGCTGGCTCTTAGTTGGCCACTCATCCCTTTCTAGATATCATCTCACCCAGCTACTTTACTCCTTTTTGACATGGTTGTGTTTTCCTTTGGTCTCTCCTCCTCACATACAATACATTTCATAGGTGATCTTTTTTGGGGGGGTCTCTTGAAAACAAGAGCCACAGATAATTTTATCCACTTGTTCTGCTGGTAGGCACCTCAGTCCTGAGCTGTTCTGTTCCTGTTCTACCAGTTGTGGGCCTTTTCTGGGCAGTGACTGCCAATTACTGTGTGAAGTGGATTTTTTTAAATGCATTAATCTCCACTGGGGATTGATCTTGCTTTCATAGGGTATGTCTACACAGCAACATTATTTCGGAATAACTGACATTATTCCAAAATAACAAAGAGCATGTCTACACTGCAAGCCATTATTTCAAAATAGTGCTCTTCCTTCGACTTCCTGCTGTGTAGACAGCGTCGATAGCCAAATTAAGATATTTCGACTTCAGCTACACAATTGACGTAGCTCAAGTTGCATAGCTTAATTCGACTTTTGCCCTGCTGTGTAGACGTGCCCATAGTACTCTGTAACTACCTCCTTCCACTGGCTTCCTTCCATTGAATCCTTGACTCCTTCACTGGCGCCCTTTCTCATGGAGTCACTACAGGCTTCTTGTCCCCACTTACAATGCTGGATTACTTAGCAGTGTTGTTGCTGGCACTATTATGTTTGGAAGGCAGTAGCTCATTTGCTTGACACTGTTCATATTTTGCACCCCTGTGTACTAAGTAGCTACAAAGTGTTGATCAATCTAGAATAGGTCAGTCTGACATTACTATCCCCCCTTTCTCATAAGGAGAGCCAAAGAAATTGAAAGACAACTATGGTAAAAGTGATAAAAGAATATACTTTAGTAAGTCTATGAATAATTAACCTGTGGAGCTTTCTGCCACAAGACATTTCTGAGGTCAAGGGATAAGTAGGATTCAAAATAGGATTAAACATTGATAGAAATAATATATACAAACTTAGGTTGCAGTTTTATAAATGATATAAACGTGCTCGCTTCAGGCCGCAAAACTAATTGCATAATTGGCTGCTATGGGGATTTGGCATCTTCCTCCATCATAGTCCTCATTGCAGAGAGGATACTTGGCTGTTTGGACCACTGGTCTGATTCCCTTATAGCACTTCCTATGCTAAACCTTTTCATGCATAGGCACCCATTAGTGCTCTTGCTCCTTTCTCAGCAGTGTTCTGGCACCTTTGCACTTCAGTCCATCCTTTTAAAACAAGACTGAGGATATGTCTACACTGCACGCTTTCTTTGGAATAAGCTATTCCATAAGATATCTTCCGGAATAGCTTATTTCAAAATAGCGCATCTACACACAAAAAGCAAAGCAAAATAATGCGTAGCTATTTCAAAATAGAGTGTCCACACTGATTGGATGCTATCTTGCATTTAAGGACACCCAGAACCAATTCAAGAAGGGCATTAGGTCAGCAGTGACTTCCCGGAACTGCTACCTGAGGCTACCTGAGACGCGAGCTTAAAGGGACCCCCCGTACAGCCGTTTCTTAGATTCTTCTGCTTGCCTACCTCTCTGAAGCTCAGCAAAGCATTTCCACTGGGTGCTTTGGTTGCTCTGCTTTTGGACACCACAGCCCTCCCTGCTGTGGAGCTGGAGCTGCCTCTGGGCATGTGAGGGCCCCTGACTGTTGTGCTGCAGACTCTGCTGCAGTTTCTGCAGGCTGCCCTCCAGGCCCTGCAGGAACACGATCCCGAGCTGCTTGAGGAGACATATGTCTGGAGACAGCTCTTTCAGGCACACCCCACTGTGCAACACCGCTTCTGGCGGCTGAACACCAGTTTCTACTGGTGGGACCGGCTAGTGACGGAGCAGTGGAACGACCAACAGTGGCTGCAGAACTTCCGTATGAGGAAGGAGATGTTCCTGGAGATGTGTGCCTGGCTTGCCCCTGCCCTCACACAACGGGACACACAAATGAAAGCCGCTATCTCCCTGGAGAAGCGGGTCTCCATCACAGTGTGGAAGCTTGCCACTCCTGACAGTTATCGATCTGTTGGGAACCAATTCAGCATAGGGAAGTTGACTGTTGGGCTCTTGTGCTGGTATGGTGCTCTTGGGCTGCAATCCCGGGGGGGGGGGGAAGAGTACTGGAAAGATGGATCCTAGGGAAAGGGGGGGTTGGAGATATGGTGGGGTGGGAGTGGTGGGGGAAAGCCCCCATCTCTGGGTGGTTCTGCAGTCCTGCCTTCACACAGCCCTGCAGGGGGGAGGGATTCATAGGGGGTGGCACCTGGGTGTTTGTGAGGGAAGAGGAGGGCTTGGGGACCTCCCAAGGGCTCTGGCACCCCTTTTGGTTCTCTAGTTTGTTTGTTTCTCTCCTTCTGCGGGTGGTGAGGGCCATCAACACCATTCTGCTGCACAGGGTCATCCATGTAGGCGATGTGGACCCCATCGTCGCTGGCTTTGCTGCCATGGGCTTCCCCACTTGCGGGGGGGGGGGCATTGACAGCACCCATATCACCATCCAGGTCCCCAACCACTGGGCAGCATAGTACATCAACAGGAAGGGATATTTTTCGATGGTCCTGCAGGCTCTGGTCGACCACAGCCAGTTTTTGGACATCTTTGTCAGCTGGTTGGGGAAGGCGCATGATGCCCGCATCTTCAGAAATTCCAGCCTCTTCCAGAAGCTGGAGGCCAGCACTTTCTTCCCCCCTGCAGCATCAGGGTCAGGGATGTGGACATGCCACTGTGCATCATGGGGGACACGGCCTACTCCCTCATGGTGTGGCTACGAAAGCCAAATACTGGACACCTTGACCCCAGCAAGGGCTGCTTCAATGCTCACCTGGGCAGGGCCCGCATGCAGGCGGAGTGTGCCTTTGGGTGTTTGAAAGCAACGTTCAGGTGCCTCATGACCCGCCTGGATGTGTGTGGAGGAGCATATCATCCCTCAGATGGTGTCTGCATGTTGTGCACTCCACAACATTGTGGAGAGGAAGGGGAAGGCCTTCCTTCCAGGATGGGGGGCAGAGGCCAGCCGGGAGGAAAGAGCCTTTAAGCAGCCATGCACAGCTGCCATCTAGCAGGCCCATCAGGCAGGGGTCCTCATCCAGGAGGCCTTGCGGGAGAGTTTCTCACAAGGACCCCAGTGATACTCTCCCCAGAGCCTCCCCACTAGGGGCCTGTGCCTTGCCCCTCTCTGCCTTTGCCACAACAACCCCTTCCTTCCCCCCTCCACCTCTCTTCCCTGCAGACATGATAAAAACAACAGTTTTGTTTTGAAAAAAAGAACTGGTTGGTTATTTATTTGGGATAGAAGTAACTGGGGAGGAGGGGGGCTGAGGACCTGGAATGAGGAGTGGAGAGGGGGGCTAAGAACCTTGGAGGAGGTAGGAGGGAGCTAAAAGGGGGAGGAGGGGTGAGGAGAGGCCCAGGGCTGGGGCTGGGAGTGGCGCGTGGCTCAGATGCTAGCTCCGCCTCGTGTGCGTGGACTTTGGTGACCTCGGGGTTGGGGGAGCCTGGGGAGGCTGGGGGCATAAGCAGGAGGCGGGGCTGGAGCAGGCATGGGAGGGGTGGCAGGGGCTGGCATGGGATGGGGGCAGGACCGGGAACTAGGACTGGGGCAGGAGCAGGAGCAGTCTCCTAGTGGGTCAGGAGAGCCTGGATGGTCTTGCACATGTTGCATCCCTGGTGCAGCAACTCCATCCACGTGTCTCTCTGCCACTGCATGTTGCCCCGAACCTTCTGGGCCAGTGTCTCCTGCATATCCCAGAGTATGGAGACATGCTCCCTCATCAGGACCTCCTGGGCCCTCCAGAGCCTGCAGCTCCCCAGGAGTCGGATGGCTGGCTCAGCTGGTGTCGATTGCCCCGCAGTCATGGCTGGTCCAACTGGGGACAATAAAGAGAGACGGTCAGTCATCCCTGGAGACCCTGTCCCTGAGGCCTTTCCCTCATCTGTGAGCTGAGACATCTGTGTTCCTGGGTCAGAGGAAGGTGATGTCCTGGGAGCAAGGCCATGTGTGGCCTGGACAGCAGGCTCTTTCTTACAGGGGCCCAGAGGTCCCCAGGGGACCATGTTCCCTCCCCCACGTCCCAGGGACAAGCAGGCATGGGAAATTGCCAGCCACACTGGGATTCAATGGGCAGGAGGAGGGGTCTCAAACTGCCTGGCCTTCCATCAGTGCCTCACACACGCTGGCTCCAGCACTGGTGGCATCCCAGGAGGAGAAAACTTGTATCCCTGGTCACTGGGGAAGAGGGGGTGAGGGTGTAACAGGGATGCACCTGGAAGTACTGTCCCTGGGAGCGGATGCTGGCTTGAGCATGCAGGCATGCCCGCGTGCTGTGTGCAGCACTCCTGACTCTCTCTGTGTGTGTGTCCTTGTCCCAGCCTCCTTCTAGCAGTGGCTCATGGTGGGAGGGTGTCCCGCTCCCCAGGTGTCAGAGGAGTGGCCAGCCTCCCCAGAGCATGTGAGCAGGAGCCCATGGGTACTCTGGTGCTGCCTCCTGGGGCTGCCTGGTGCAGACTAGTGCTGCACGTGCATCCACACGCACAGACTGCAGCGTAATGCCCAGGCTGAGAAGGCCGAATGACGATCGCATCACAGCCCCTCGGCACCCGCCACCCCACCCTGTCTGTGTGAGAAAACTAAGACCTGTTGATCCTCCCCTGCCTCGAAGAATGCCTGGGACACATCCAAGCCATGGGGTACCAGCTCCAGGGTGATGGTGGTCACCGTGCTGGCCGCGTCCTCCTCCTCCTTAGCTCGGACCCTAGGGCGGGCAATGACAGGCGTCTCCAGCAGTGAGTCCACCACCGGGAGTGGGGAAGAAGCCGCATCTCAAAATAGGGGCAGCGGTGGGGTTCTGCCCCGGAGTGTGAGCTGCGCTCCCTCACCCTGGCGGAGCTCTTTAACTTTGCTCCTGATCTGCTCCTGCATCCTGGTGTGGCCCTTTGTGGCCAGGCTCCCGGCCATCTGGCTGTATATATCGGCATTGCTCCATCTGGAGTGGAGATCCTGGAGGTTCTCTTTGTCACTCCACAACTCGAGGAGGGCCAGGATCTCCGTCCCAGACCTGGATGGTGCATGCCTTTTATGGCACCTGGCAGGCTCCTGGGACTCCTCTGAGTGCTCCCTAGGACGGGCAGGGAGCTCTTGGGGGGCTTGAGAGTCTACCATGTTGGCCACACAACGTTCACTGGCAGCTGCAGTGTGCCTGGAATCTGTGAGGGCCAGCTTCCTGCCACAAGCCTTTTCCCCTGCATCTGCAGCTTTAAGAGCTGCAGGGGAAGTGGAACAATAGAGTCCTGAGGCGTGTGGATGGAGTGGCCAGCAGGGCACCTGTGGGATTTCCTGGAGGCCCCTTTTTCCAAATAAAACCTCCCTGTGCCACGTCCAAACACACCCTCTTCTGTAGTAGCTATTTCTTTTTTTCTAAAGAAAGTTTTCAATATTGCCATTATTGGCCCCTCAATTCTTACCTTTCATTCTTCTCCCTTTCTACCAGGATTCTTTCCCTAGGATGTATTTGTCTGCATGTCAAGGGGGTGAATTTCATTATTGTATTTTAATTGTAGGTCAGGATGTTTCAGCTGTGCTATACAGTGCCTGGAATGTTGAAGGGTAATAAATATGTTATTATTAGTGATTGTCCATGTTATTAATTTTGTATTGTTATGAGGTCTTGTTCCATTTTCCTGGCTTGGGAATTTTTGAGTGTCTTTTCAGATTGTTCAGGCTAGTAAACCTAAGCAGAGGCCATTGTAAAATAATAGACTGAAATGAAAATGTCTCAGTGCAGCCACACAGCCCTCCCTCAATTGAAAAATGTGGTATTTTTACATTGTGAGACAGTTTCTCGGACAGTGAGACAAGGTGACATTAATCAAATCACACTAATTACAACTCCAGTTGTTGAGAGAGATTTCACTGACCTGTTGATTCTTGATGGTCGCTGCCAATGACAAATGTATTAAGAAAATGACATTTTTGTCCTTTTAACTTTTCTCTTTTAGGGAACTGGAACTGGTTAGCCCACTATCTGCAAGCGCAACGGAGAGCAGCACAGTCTAGATAAAGCTCATGACTGGGAATTGGAGACCCAGGTTTTATTAATGCTACAAACAGAACCTTAGCCAAAGTGTCATGAGCAGCAGTCAGGGGCCGGCTGCCAGAGCACGTAACTAGAATTTTGGACAGATTTGTACGAAGGATGACTAGCCCCATGCACTGCTGCAGCTACGCTTCTATTATTAGTGTGCTGACTCGACCAGAACTGGTGTGGGTCTGTCTCTTTGAGCCAAAAAAATTCTACCTCCAGCTTGACATGTAACCCTTGATGCTGAGTCTAAGCACTAGCATGGTCTCTTCGGCCGTGGTTACACATAGGGCCAGGTTTTCAGTCAGTTTTGCCCAGCTTGCGTGTGGAGAACTAGCACCTGTCCTGCCGTGAGGGCAGGGGACTGGACTTGATGACCTCTCAAGGTCCCTTCCAGTTCTGTGAGATAGGTATATCTCCGTATTTTCTTTTTCTTTTCTTTTCTGTCTGCATAAAGGCAGATTTGGCATACATTTGGCAAACTGAGCAGGGCCAGCCCACAACTTTTTGGCACCTGAGGTGGGGAGCTCAAATGACACCCCCATGCCCCCTCGCTTGGGCCAAAACTTTGAAAGGTCTCAATTCTCTGGGTCCTAGTGGTGCACCCCTCCACCCCCACAGTTTGGCACCTGAGGTGGCCACCTCAATTCGCCTCATGGTAAGGCCAGCCCTGAAACTGAGCTACCATGTAAGGGCTTAGTAGTGACCACAACTGCATGCAAAGTCAATGGGAACTGTGCCCATATAACTGAGGACAGACTTTGCAGCAGAGTTTGTAGGAACTATGTCTTCAAAGGAAAAATGTGTATCCAAAAGGAAGCAACAATGTCATCTGTTACCTGCAGTTGAGCAGGGTTTGGTAATTATTAAACAGCTCCGTAGGCAAAACTAGAGAAGGGCTTTACAGAAAGACGAACTTGCATGAGACAGTTGTTAAATACAGCTGAAATGGTTTGTTGAATACAGCTGAAATGGTTTCCTTGACTATACAAAAACAGGTCACTGCACTTTGCTGTGAATATTGCTTTATGTTGAACCAGAGACGCACACACCCCTTCAGCCCCGTGCTGTCACCATGGACAGTAATTTTATCCCATTCATTCATTTCAGTTGTTCTAAACTGACGAGGAATTTATTTGAATCTATAAGGCTACGTCTACACTGCAGGCTTCTTGCTCAAGAAGCTTTTTGTGGAAGAGCTCTTTCACACTGCAACGGCGCATCAGAGAAGCGATGCGCTTTTGCACAGGAGAGTGTCCAGACTGCATGGACATGCTCTCGCAAGAAAGCTCTGATTGCTATTCACAGAATGGCCACCAGGACACCTGTGCTTGTTTTGATAGGCTGTTTTTGTGCAAAAAACCCCTGCTGCCCGTCCCCGCACACCTTTTTGCGCAAGAGCTCTTGCTCAAAAAGGAGTTATTTCTCATAGAAAGAGGTATACCTACACTGCAAAAACCCCTCTGTTCTGTTGATTCACTGTAAATTTTCTTGCGCAAAAACGCATTTGAGGTGTGGACGCTCTGCGAGTTTTTGCGCAAAAATGGCTGGGTTTGCACAAAATCTCTGCAGTGTAGACATAGCCTAAATGTTTGGGCCGTGTCAACTCACCTGCTGAGCCATATCTAATCCAACCAAGGAACTAATTGAGAAGTTGAGTCACATTCCATGAACTCAGCCCCAGTGGCAGGACACAGATCTCTCTCTCTTTCTCAAGAGACCCTCTTGAGTGTGACTGGCTTTTCAAGCTACAATTATTCAATGATTGCATATGCAAGTCCCTAATGGTGTTCAAGGGGAGAATATTTATTAAAAGCATGTGTTTCCACAAGGAATGCTCAGCATTGGCTCTACTTGACAAGCTGGAGGAGAGCTCAGTTCCCAGAAAATTTTGCAAGCTCTGATTTCAGGGTGTCCCTCCTCACACTGTATTGCTGGGTATTTCCTCAGTTTTATGATCCCTCACCTGAGTGTTCTGGGTTTCCCCCAAGGCCTTAATAAAATCAGAGTTTGGTTGTAAAAATCGTGATTCACAATTGCAGCTCTGACAATAATGCTGTATGCCTATATTGGTGTGTAATTTGCTGAAGGAAACAAGTGTCAAATTGTATTCAGTGGTCTATGTGGCTAAGTAATTGTTAGTATTGCAGTATCACTAATCACGAGCATTAAAAAGTCATGAGTCAGACCTCAGGGCAATCATATATTGGCTTTGAAATCATGAGATTTGTTAATGAGGCTCAACTGATCACTTTATATGTGTTTTCTAATTTCTGAGCCTGTAGGGTGTCCTTGAATTTTCAAGCTTTTCTACTCACTCATGAGGGCTAGAACCTTATTTTAAAAATGAAAGCTGAGGTTCCCACCTATTCACATGAATCCTGGAGATGAGGCCTTGAGAAAAATCAAATGTTATGAAATGCATGACAAAATTGCAAGAATTGATAACACTGTGATGGTATTTTCTGTGGGACTGCACCTTTGCTTTGCTAGCAAGCTGCTGTCTGCAGAGACAGCTTCCATTTGCAAAGGAAAACAAATAGCGAGAAAACATGAGTACTATATTATTTCATGGATACTTTACTTTTGTTCCCTCTTTGTTGCTTCTCTTAATCTAAAATAAAAAGTCATTCAAATGGAAAATTGATGCTTTCTCTTTGTGTATGGAATGCATAAAATATCCTACATGACATGAGAATGCCATTACAGCATGGACATTTTATATGCAGAGAACTAGAAACCTGTATTATTTTGACACAGAGCAGCTGGTACTAGGACCTAACATAAATTATTTCAGAGCTGGTACATAGACAAAAACTGTTTTAGCTAGGCTAAACTGCAGATCCAACACCACAGAGCTTTTGATCCAGATCCAAAATTAGTAGTTGGGCCCTTTCCTTGAATCTCACAAGTCCAAGCCCTAAATCTGAATACCTCCAAACTTCATGAACGTTCATATTCATATCACTGGCAGTAGATAAGAAACAATTCTTTTTCAGCTTTCATTCAATAGACCAGTGTTTTTCAGCTGGGCCACACAGACTACATGTAAGATTTCCAAAGGGGTCGGCACTGACATTTTGTATGGGGTCTGTAAATAAAGACAGTTGAAAACCTCTCTAGAACATTGATATAGCTGGAATATTAAAGTCACATGTTAAAACCTGAAATCACAGACTTAGTAAAAATTTCTGCATTGAACTTTTGTTTCCTGAAATTAATTTAGAACAGAAAGTAGCCGCACAAGATATGCAAAATGCGACAGGGGGCTGGGATATAACCAGTTATGTTGTATATAAAGCAAACTAAAAGACTTACCCAGCATTGCCCAGGTCCTTCGGGGCAGGGAGGTGTGGGATGCAGGAGTCAGGGTAGGGCCTTGGGGCTGGGGGGGCAGCACAAGAGGCTGGGAATGGTGGGGGTAAGGGAGTGAGGGTTGGGGGGGGAGGAGGGGGCTTAGGGTGGGGGTCCCATTTAGCATGGGCCTTTTCTCACATGCATCTCGATCCCTGCCCAGCTTCCAGGGGCCTTTTCTCTTCCCCCAGCACCTCCCCAGCCACCAGGAGCCTTTTCTTTACCCCAGCCTGCTCCAGCTGCCAGGGGCCTTTTCTCTCCCTCCAGCCCTCTCCCCAACCACCAGGGCCTTTTTTCTCTCCCCAGCACCTCCTCGGACACCTGAGTCTTTTTTTCTTCCCTTAGTCCCCACAACCACCACTGGGGTGTTCCCTCTCCCTCCCCTCAGCCAAAGTGCCAGGAGTGGGGAAAGGTCTTGGGGAAAGGGGATACTTAGTTGGCGTGCGGGCAGCCAAGATAATAGAGTCCCAGCCCTTGGCAGTATGGCTGCCCCCCAGTGGACACTCTGCAAGATAGTTTCCCCCTGCAGACTCACTGCCCCACGTGGCTACTTTCAGCATCACATCACTCCAAACAGCCCCTTGCTTTCTTGTTATAAAAAACAGTTCTTTACCTGAGGCTTCCAGTTGTCCTGGGGCTTCCAGTTGCACAATCAAACCCCGACTTTGCTTTAAGTTAGGAGAAGAGGAAGCTGCATACAAAATTTGGTGGCCCTAGCTCTTACTGTTTAGGGGGAGTTCTTGAACAAACATTTATGGACAGACACACAGAAACACAAATCTCTAAAATTATATATATATATATGATAAATCTGAAATATTAAAGTTATAGATTCGCAGACAGACCAGACACACAGACACATAAACCTCTTATATATATATCTCCCCTGGAAAAACACCTTTCCTCTGCTGTGGAATCCATGAAATAACATTTGTTAGTGAAATTCCCCTATTTCACTGGAAAGGAGTAATTTGTCTGAACACTTCCATTTCCTTAGCTAAACCTCCAGTCTGTGAAGTGTTGTTCACACCACAGTGACTCGTTCTGATAGCATCTGCGAAAGACAAAGCAAATATTTGTCAGTGAGTCTCATTCTGAACCCAATCATCTACCGATGCTGGTTTAATTTTATTTCCCTGCTTTAAAGGTTCTTTTTTTCCAAAAACATCAGTGATGGCTGTTGTAAATATTACCCAACTGGAAGATCCCTCAGCTTGCAGAATGAATGTGTGCGCGAAACTAGTCGGAGACTAGGCCTCCTGTGCTGCTGCCATATAATGGTATAGAGCCAACTCACATTTATGAAGCTACATATGATGGCCTGTTTTTCAGTGGTACTGAACACTGCAGCTCCCAATGACTTCAGTGCACATCAGAAAATCAGGTCACATCTATTTGGATACCTAACTATGGCTCTCCAGTCCAGATCCTCAAAAGGTCTTTAGGTACCTAAGCACGTATCTTATTGCTTCCAAATTGGACAATTCTGGCTGTAAAGTTCAAGTGTTGCTCCCCGTCTCTGATCACCCAAACCCACAGGCAAATTCTACACCTGAATAGTAGGCCGAAGTTTAGACTTTGAGTAAGCAGCAGCGGTTAGTTCCATTCCAGTCAATGGTGCTCCTGCCACATACACCAGTGATGAACATAGCTGAGTGTCTTATAACCCATCACTCTTAGTCACAGCAAGAATTTTCTCTTGGGTTGGTCTGGTAACTAGTTAAAACATTAGCTCTAAGCCAATCTCCTGTAAAGATTTTTCTGATCCCATAAGATATCGTTTCAGAACTGTGTTGATTTTATTTACTTTTTTCCTTCAAGGAAAAAAAGCCAGGAGTTACTTCAGTACATGAGCCCTCACAATGGAGTGTCAACAGAGGCTCAGCCTGTGGTCTTCAGCAAGAAAACCACAAATGAAAAAAAGCAGTTAGACGTGTGCTTAAGTGCTTGGCTGAATTGGGACCCAGAAGCACAGGCCTGCTCTTGGGTTACACATATTAAGTGAATGCTGTTTTCCACCCTTTGCTCCAGCAGCTAACACTAGCTTTTATTTCTGTCTTCTTCCTTCAGGGGGGAATCCAATATGTTCTGAGTATAATTTTCTGCTGACTGCGTTTCATCTATTTGGTCGATGGTTGCTTTATGGCTGCTTCCCCACAGTTTATTGTCTGTAGGATGGTTTAATTCCCTGCACTGTGATTCCTTCCACTTCTTGACCATGGCACACTTATGTGAGGAAAGAAGAGATATGGCAAGTCAGCACAACACAGAGACTCTCCCAAAATGCTGGTCCTTCTTACATCCAGAAATAAAGAACGGGGCAGGGTCAGTTTGCCAGCAAAGCGATTGTGGCGAACATTACCACTGCAATCTCTCTGTCTTTTACACTTGAATGGAAAAAGGCCCTGAAGTGGGCCACTAAAGGCAGCAGATTATCCTCAAAGCTTGTGGCTAATTAGTCATATAAAAGAATTGCAATCTGTCAGGCGAGCACTGGGAGCAAATGAGAATTTAAGCGTATATACCTTTGCAGCTATATGTCAAAGCATGTCACTTGTTGATAAAGGACAATGCACAGGGATTGGTTCAATAAAAGGGGGGAAGGGAGACTTCTGATTTTCCTTTGAAACTTTGGGAGGTAAACTGTCTGTGTTCAGTGTGTTCCATGCACATACAAGTAGATGGATAATTGCTGGGTTAGGAACTGAAATAGCAGCATGTGGGCATGATTCAAAGAAATAAGCAGGTGCATGGAAAAAAACAACCCAGTCTTTGGCAAAATGCAGCTTTATGCTAAATAAATTGTATATTCACTGTTGAAATTTCCCTCATTCTGTAAAACATAAATAAGCAGAGAGTGTCAGATTGTTCCATCCAAAATGACCCCAGTGTAACCACCTCTGGACACCGGGTTTGGATATTTCCTGGCTTGTAGTTGCTAGATTTCAGATTAGTTACTTAAGTAGCTGGATACACTCCTACTGTCCTGTATTTCGAGGAAGACAATCAATTAATATCAAGACTAGGTTAAGTAAAGTTCATATCATTATTGAGCATTCTTAGCACTTTATATCTCTCAAAGCACTTTACAGACACTAATTAATCCTCAGGATGCCCCTGTCCAGCAGGTAAATATTCATTATCCTACTTTGATAGAGAGGCTAGCTGAGGCAGAAGGGTTAAGGCACACATTTTGAAAGACTGCCCTTTGGCAGGTTGTCTGAGGCCATGGAGAGAAATCAGCGTCAGAGCCCGCATTTGAACTTGTAACTAGCTCAAGGCCTGTTCTCAGAGCCCTGGACAGTAAGTATCTCAAAGCACATAGGCAAGACAGAGAGCTGTTGAAAAGCAGGGGGTGGAGGGAAGGGAAAGGAGGGAAAGAAATTGAAACAGAAGGGGACAGCCAGAGGGAGCAGGATGAAGAAGAAACTGGAGAGGAAGCTAGAAAGAGAAGGAGAAAATAGAGGTTATAACATACACCAATTTTGAATGTGTTTGGCATTTGACCTGCAGCATGAGGCTCAACTCTCATATTTTTCTAATTGAAAGTACAAGGAGAGTTTCTTTAAGACCTAATTTTTCTTTTATGGTAAATGTTCTATAACACGGCAATGTTGTAGTTCTGTAACATTGCTCTGTAGCACAACCGGTTGTAATTGCCGCCAGCCAGTCTGTTCTGCAGGCTGCCCAACTGGCAGGCTGGCCTTTGGTCGCTACAGTCACAGCCACACTCAGAGCCTCTCACAGGCAAGCACAGCTACGCCACACAACTCTGAAGAGACATCTCATAAGTTTTGTCACTCACGGATTCCATATGAAACATGCTCAGCTTATGAATCACAGGGCTACTATTCCCGCAAGAGCCCACGTTGCAAATGCATCCTGGGACCAGTGAGCCAGGCTGGGGTTCTGCAGTTCCTGAACTGTTTCACCTGTGATAAGTGTCCTGTCAATCAAAATTTGCCATCAGTCACACGTATGCAACCCCATTTGTCTTCCATGTCTGGCCTCTGGGCCCTGTGTAAACCCATTGCCCTCAATGGGCTTGCACAGGAATGAATAATTGGTCATGGCACTGAAATATAGTGAAGCTGATGCTACACAGAAGTAATGGAATCCAGTTCCCGCTCCCATCACAGTCTTGGTGCGGTCGGGCTAACGGGAATCAAAAGCAACAAAAACATGTTAGTCTCCTGAATGAGCAGCTGTGGCTCTGAGGAAGAAGACAGCCATGGTCAGGGCCCACATTCAGACCTGATGCAAGCATGTACTATGCAACGCGCCATCGGTGAAGCTGCACCCACTCACACTAATGCTGGCCCTAGATATCTGTCTCTGTGAAAGAGAGGTGGGCTGGAGGACAGTTATCAGATTAAACGTCTGTATTTGGGGGCTAGCTTTCAGAACTCTGTAAGACACAGCATTTTTACTCAGTTCCAATACTTGAGAATCAGGGGACCATTTCAAGCTTTCTCTCCCCTGGCATCTCTGCTGCTTCTTCCAAGTGTAAGGCTAATGAACATTTTCTATAGCGGATACGTTTTAGGAGCGTGGCTGTCTTTCGGAATGATGAGCCATCATGCTGAGGAATGGGCATCGTTTTTGACAGCTCAATAGCAGTTGCACTCCCACTGAAGACTCATATACGTAGAATGCGTGCCTGGTGCTATCTTGCATATAACACGCAAATTGGGGCACGTGGCGCCTGAGCCTAAAACCTTCGCTCAAATACTGAACTGACTTCCTTGGGACGTGAGAAAGTGTTTTAGGGTTGGGTCCATAAATATAAGCTTTTTCTCTTGCTTTCCTGCAACATCTTTTTAGTTGTACAGGGAAAGTCTTAGCCCTTCCTCTACTCAGAGCCATGCT
This sequence comes from Rafetus swinhoei, assembly GCA_019425775.1. NCBI lineage: Eukaryota > Metazoa > Chordata > Testudines > Trionychidae > Rafetus > Rafetus swinhoei. Next base: position 153,144,040 of record CM033424.1, read on the forward strand.
GATTGAAACAAACAAAAAAAGACTTCTAAAGGAACTGGCCGAGGTCACAGAAGGAGCCAGTAACAAATGTGAAAGCTGTATTCAGGACTTTCTGTGTTGTTCAATTGAGTGCTCTGTTGTGCCTCTCCATTCTCTTCTTTCCATGTTTTAGAAAACAACAAAATGAATGTAGCTGTTGTGATACTGTGTGGAATATAGAAGACACTTTATCATATTTGTGTCATGTTCGGTCACAAAGACCCCCTTGTGACTGTCACTTGATGTGCTGAAATCCCACTGAGCATACTCTTCTGCCCTCCTGGGCACCCTCTTTACTCTATTTTTGCTGAGCCAGGACCTCCGACCACCTCCAGCACTGACACAGAGATAGGGTCATAGCCTACAGCAGTGTAATACAGAAACTGAGGTCAGCTGAGCTCTGAGAAGGCTAAGTCAAAGGGACTTGCCTCGGGACCCAGGTGCACCATCCCAATGGGATTTGAACCCCACAGAAATCTCTATTTAATTTGTCCATTATTAACATTATCCCCAAGCTCTTAAGTAGCTGATTAAAAAGCAAAGACAAGAAGTGAAGCAAAGGAAAAGCATGATAGGGAGCTTTACTGAGTAGGCGGCAGAGCTAAAATTAGATTTCTTTAAACTGTGTAGTATAGTTTATTAGGAAGTTAGTCTAATGTTTTGTGTAGCTTCTTCTTAAAGCAACCTCCTCTTATTATTCATGCTGGGGGTATTTACTACAGACATCCTTTACCCCAGCTCATCAGTGTTCCCAGGAATAAAAGTTGGTGGCTCAACTATTTTTGCGTTTTTTTCTCAGAGTGCAATGTTATGATGCAGTGATGCAGCTAGTAGAGCAGCGGTCTCCAACCTTTTTAAGCACAAGATCACTTTTTGAATTAAGTCAGTCCAGAATCCAACTCACACCCAAACACCCTTGCTCCACACTGGATTTATAAATAAGCAAAAGTGATTTTATTATGTATAAAGGTAGGATTTAAGAGGTTGCAAGTTTTAGCACACAGAACAAAGTAAGTTACTAAGCTCAAACAAAACACGCCAGCTAAGCTTAATACACTAAGAAACTTGTTACATATAATACCTTACCCTAATAGTAATTCTAATAATCTTTCAAAAACTGGAAAGCCTCCAGCCCCAATCCTTCTTAATGGTCAGTTTCAGTTGTTTCCAGAGATCACCTTAGATGACAAACAGGGGTGTTCTCAGGACTGCCAGCCATATCTCTAGGGCTCTACCCCGCCCCCTCTCCCCCCACACACACACTTCAGTGGATTGTCCAGAAGGCAGGAAGACGTTGTTTGTTGGCAAGCTTCCCCCACCTCCATTTGGAAAAAAATACTATATTGAAAATGGACTCATATCAAGTGACCAGAACACATATTCTGGTGGGGACTCTCAGCCCCTCTTTACAGGCTGACCCACAGGAAAAACAAACCCATTTATAAGTCATTGTCCTTATCAATGAAACATCAAGTTTCTGAAATACCCTTACTGGCCCTCACTTAACATGTCTACATCAGTAACACAGATTAATACTTCATATAAATACAGGAACCATCAAGTTTCTGAAATACCCTTACTGGCCCTCACTTAACATGTCTACATCAGTAACACAGATTAATACTTCATATAAATACAGGAATAATACACGTACACAAATAGAAAACACACATTCAGTAGATTGTAACTTTGCCAGTGATAGCTTATAAGAAGTATTTTGCATGAAGCAGTTTCCAGTTATGTCATATTCATATTCATAAGTATATTTCCATAAAGAATATGAAGTGCCATGTCACAATATTATGGATACCAGTAGTGTAAAACTGCAATGAGTCGTACCAGATGTGCCATGTAAAGTATTTGTGAAAATGTTATAATTTGCCAAGTATGATAATCTTGTTTACATGTCTGTATCATCTTTGAATTGGGAATTATAGATATGTATGGTATATCTGCATTTCAAACTTGTGCTGTGTCTCTGGGCGGCCCTGTGGCATGTGGGGGGCATGGCAGGCAGGGAACCTGCCTACGGTTCTGCTGGGCTGCTGACCGGGAGCCACCTATAGTAAGTGTCTCCCAGCCAGAGCCTGACCCTGGTGCTGAACTCCTTTCTGCACCCCAACTCCCTGATTCAAGTCACAACCCAGATACCCTGACCCCCTCCTGTACACCTGTCCCAGGTCACAACCCCGTCTTGCCATAGGTAATAATCCAAACCTTCTGTACCCCCTCTTACATCCCTGCCACAGTCACAACTCCTTCACAGACTCTTCATGCCCTCCTCTACCCATCTCCCAGGTTAGACTCCATTACTACACCCAACCTCCCCTTCCAGACTCCACACCCGCTCCTGTGCCCCAATCCCCTGCCCCAAGCTCCCTTCTGAACCCAACCTCCATCCCAAACCCTGCATGTCCTTCATTAGCATGATAAAAGAGTGCCATCCTTGATCACTTACCAAATTCTTGCCCCACCCTTCAAAAATTATTGCTCACCACTGTTTTAGGCACTAAGGCTACGTGTACACTGCAGGCTTTTTGCACAAGAACAGTTGTTCTTGCACAAAAACTTGCAGAGCATCTACACTGCACACGCGTTCTTGCGCAAGTAAATTTACAGTACAGCGTCGGAAAACAGGGCTTCTTCCGGAAGAGCTATTCCTCTCCCCACGAGGAATAAGCCCTCTTGTGCAAGAGCTCTTCCACAACAAAGCAGTGTAGACAGGCAACATGAATTTATTGCGCAAGAAAGCCCTATGGCTAAAATGGCCATCATTGCTTTCTTGCACAAGAGAGCGTCCACACTGCCATGGACGCTCTTGCACAAAAGCACATCTCTTGCGCAAAAGCACATGGCAGTGCAGACACGCTCTTGTGGAAGACCTTTTGCACAAGAACTCTTGTGCAAAACAGTTCTTGCGCAAAAAGCATGCAGTGTAGACGTAGCCTAAAGGTTTGGCTGGGAGCGTGATATTTTGGGTAAGATCCAAACCTACCCTGACCTAGTAACATGGCTGACCCTTTGAGTCAGAACATTTTGTGTAGGTGAGCAGAGTTTTAAAATAACTTCTTACTGTACAGACCTAGGTTTTGATTGGTAGCCAGAGCAATGGAATGCAATAAAGAGGGCTGTGTGATTTCAGGCTAAGCAAACTGATGTAATAATACTACTGAATGATACTTAATACTGAAATGCTACTTTGTCTTATTGGGGATGCTTGCCTTTTTTTTCCAATACCATTTCTGTTTCAAAAGTTTTTAAAGGGAGACACTTCCAAGGAGGAGACAAGCCTGACAGTGCTCCAAAAGTGGCATGAACATTTACCAGTCAGCTATTAAGTCAACTGTCATGCAAAAGCGAATGCATCAGAACCATTCAAAAGCAAAAAATAATTCATTTGGGGCAAGTTTAATTTTGCAGTACTTCAGAGGGAGAGGGGCATGGACAGAAAATGTCCAACCCTGACAGAACATCATTGGCACAGCTTCACAGATAGACTTTATTTTTCTCCCACAGCTTTCTCATCCTGTTTCTCACTCTCTCCCTGTGTGGCAAGGCGGGCTATGAAGCTACAGCAGCCTAGCTTGCCACAATAGACACTGTTATGGAACATCTAGGAGCATCCTTTGAAAGGGCTTTCATTTCCTTGCTCTCAGGGATGCCTCTATGACCTGTACATGGAAGAAGCTGTGTACACAGGGAACCTTAATCCCTAGAGTTCAATACAGTGGAGGCTGGCAACGAGTGTGCCTGAGAGACTAATAGGAAAAGTTGCACGTGGCCAGTTTCATGAACAATGATTGAAATGTGTCTGATTCAAAGCAGAATGGACCCTGTCTTCTCTGTGATGATGTGCTGAGTTTCACCAGCCTGGGGAGGCAAAGCTCGCATTTTAAATAACGAAAGGATGACAGATGGATCCGTTCTTTGCCCCTCCATGGTCCCTCCGCTTCATTTTCCAATATTAAAGCAACAAGCTGTTCTCCTTCATGTTCATCATTTTTAAATGACAAAACCATGACAGTAGTCTCCCCTTGAGGTCTGAGAGCCAGGATGTACAGGAGAGGTTCATAATCTCATTAATTTTACACTGAGCAGGCTCTCCTGCGGCATGTAGGGTCTTGGTTATTCACTGGGAAACTAGCAAAGAACATTCAATGTGGCATTTAAGCCTGGTTCTGATGGGAAAGGAGGAAAGAAGCTAAGAAAAAGACAAAACAGTTGCCAAGGGAAAACTGCCTATGACAGAAAACAATGGTGTTAAGGGAAAACACTGAGAAATTTGGAAAGAAGCACGGGAGAAAAACAGAAACAGGGGGAGCCTGGTGGAAGTGGAAGAAAGGATACCCCATATTGCCAAACTCACTAGGAGTTGGGGGCTAGCCCCCCCATGCATTGCTTGGAAAACATACCCCATCTTAAGAGCTGCCAGGACTCCAGCCAGCCTGTAGCTCACACTTGAGTTCTGACTACACGGGGATGGAATGTGGAGCCATATGGAGATGCACAGTCCCATGGGAAGCACTGGGATAGATTCCACCTTAGGCAGCACAACTCCTCTCCATGTTCTTTAGCATGCAGGGGCCTGGTGCTTACTGTGCCCTCCATCCTATAGGCAGCTAGTGAGGCCTTCTCCGACAGGCCCCATTTTGGGATGTCTACATCTGGGCCTATTTGAAAAGTCCCCCTGAAGCTCTCTAACTGGAAAAGAGATGCTGCTAAAAATGTTCATGCTCTTCACTGAGTCTTGCGTCTTCAAAGTGGAATGGGCCCAGGGAGGAGTTACTGCCGTGTCCAAGGAGCCCCTCAAGGCTAACCAGGACTAAACAGAAGGGGGTAAGAGACCTGAGGTCAGAATTGGTGAACCTGAAACTGAAGTGCTCAGACGTGACTAATGATTCTAAGTGCTTAGCTAACATTTGTCTTAAATGAGCCTGGCCTTAAGACATGGCTGAGCATTCCTCTCTATAAATCACACCCTTAATTATGTCTCAGTTAGGCCAACATATAATGGAGCTAGCAGGCCTGCTGACAGGTGGGGGCAAAGAGGGCAGCAGTTATTCTGGGGCCTGGCTCTTCAAAAGGGCTTGGGGCAATCTGCCACCGCTGCTGCTACTGTGGCAATGGCAGTGGCCAGAGCTCTGAGCCCTTTAAATTGCCGCCAGAGCACCACATGGTGTGCTTCGTGCAGCTCAGGGGCAGAGGGGAACCACACTCTCGGTGTCATGGCTGCTTCAGCCCTGCCCCATCTGCCTGAGGCCCCACCCCTTCTGTGAGCACAGAGTTGCCAAGGGGCCCGAGCAGGTTGTTGGCACTCCTGGGGACCAGCCAAAGTCACGGGTCACTTCTGAAAATATTGGCCTGGGCACTTTAAGTTATTCTCCTAAAATCTTATTTAGGCATCTAAGTGAAGGCAGCCTGATCATCAGCAGTGCTGAGCACCCTCAACTCCCACTTACCTGTCATGTATAGGAAAAATCGGTGACACATTATTACTCTCCGGGGTTGGTTTACAGGTTCCTAGGTTCTCTTTGCAATTAAAAGGGCTAAAAACTGAAAGCTGAGATGCTCCTTTGCAGCCAAGGCAGGGGGTAACTGGGAGACTGCAAAAAAAAAAAAAGAAATTCCTAGATGTGACATAGGGCAGACTACTGAGAAGATCTTTGGGAAGACCGCTGGAAAAAAATAGTTAGCCCCCACAAAACATTCTCACTAATGCCACTAGTGTTTTTTAAATCATGTCCTGTATTACTCTACTGCAGTGATCACCAATCAGTAGATCAGGATCTACTGATTGATCCTGGAGCCTCTGACAGTTGATCCAGACTGGTCTGGCCAGGAAGCTATCAAGCACTGGCACTTCAACAGTCTCTCCCCGAACTGCTGTGTTGCTCCTGCCCTCTGCCCTGGAGCTGCCTCTTGGGAGCCTTCTGCTTGCTGTGCAGCGTGGGGGAGACTGAGGAGAGGGATGCTGAGATGTTCGAGTCTCCTCTCCCCACCCCTGTATCCCATCTCCATAGAGTGAGCAGGATGTGGCCATGGAGAAAGGGTGGAGCAAGGGTGTTTGGGTGTGAGTTGGATTCTGGACTGACTTAATTCAAAAAGTGATCTTGTGCTTAAAAAGGTTGGAGACCGCTGCTCTACTAGCTGCATCACTGCATCATAACATTGCACTCTGAGAAAAAAACGCAAAAATAGTTGAGCCACCATCTTTTATTCCTGGGAACACTGATGAGCTGGGGTAAAGGATGTCTGTAGTAAATACCCCCAGCATGAATAATAAGAGGAGGATGCTTTAAGGAGCAGCTACACAAAACATTAGACTAAATTCCTAATAAACTATACTACACAGTTGAAAGAAATCTAATTTTAGCTCTGCCGCCTACTCAGTAAAGCTCCCTATCATGCTTTTCCTTTGCTTCACTTCTTGTCTTTGTTTTTTAATCAGCTACTTAAGAGCTTGGGGATAATGTTAATAATGGACAAATTAGATAGAGAGAAAGGACATTTTTTTTGTAGTTTTAAAGTTACCCAGCAGGTCTGTCATTAAAATAAGAACTAGGCATAAAGAGGATAATCACACGGGAACTTGAGTAGGCTACAGCAGAACATGCCAGTGACTCCAGCTAAGTTAGCATAAAGCTACTGTCATTAGTTGGTGCTGGAATGGTAATATTGAATAAGGGGAACTCCTCTCCCTTTAGCACTTTCCTTATATAAACTAATTAAAAGTGGCAGTCGGATAAAAGTTGCCCCTCAGTCTGTGTCCTGCTTTTAGAAGGCCTACTCAAAATGCCCAAAGCCCTGAGCCTGCTTCTAATTAAGTCAATGGTAGAACTCCCATTGACTTTAATTGGGACAGGTTTGAGTCCCAAATGCAAAACAACAACTGCAAAGCATTTGAACAAGCAGGCCCCTAATGGGCAAATGTATAGCTGAAAGTGGAAACTTTCTCCCTCCCACTCTTTTCCTGGAAGCTGATGACTATTGTGAATGCAGAACTTTCAGTTTGACTTTCACAAGCTATTGCTGACATACAAAGCCCAGTGTGCAGCATTGGTGTGAACTCAGGAGCATGGCTGTGAAAGGTTTATTTAGTGTGGAGTGAATCATTACCTCTAGGATCTATGCATGCAAGGTCCCGGCTGCAAGCTGAGCTGCCCTACACATGCAGAAGGAAATTGTAGTGCATAGGAAATGAGCCATCTGTAAGCTTTCCAGTGGTCTTCATTGTCCTCTGTGTTTCAAAAGTCACCAGAACCCTGTCAGAGCAGTAGCCTGTATACAAAGCAGGGCATCCATGTTGTGTATAGTTAGTTAACATCGGTATTTGGACCCCATGGTGCCTGTGTGATCCCTGAATGGTCTGTTGGTTTTGTAAACAGCAAAAGACACGCAGGGTTCCAGCTGGCTCCACAACACTACCTCCCACCCCAAGACATGCAGGGAACCCTCCCTAAGGCTGGGATTTCACATATGGGGAAGGGGGTGGCAGGACAGACATGCTCCACACATCAATCCTTTCCCAACACCCTGGAGACACTACACAGAAAAGCGTATTAGCTACAGACACGATTCCCTTTTCCATAGGCCCCACCCCCAAAAAAATGGAACCCGCCCCTTTGACGTGACATTCTGGCCAACAGGGAAAGAAGATGTGATGGCAGGAAGCCAGAGATCGTTTTTGCCAGATGCACTAACTAGACCCAAAAAAGAGAAGTGGGCAGGAGGAGTCAGATTGCAAAAGGCCAAATCAATGTTAACTTCTGTCTCCCTGTGGTCTTCTACCTTCCCTGTGGTCTCCTGCATGGAGCAAATACTTACAGGAGCTAGGAAACACATTGAGCATAAACCTACCATTTGGACAAGGTAGGATTGGTTCCTTTAAACCTTCCTATGCCCCAGGATCTGTGCAGTTCTCTGAATCCCCATGGGAAAGGGCACTCAGAGGATGAGGGCTTTGGGAAACAGTCTCAGGGTAATGAGCTGCAGCCTACTCCTACCCCCAGGCAGAATGCAATAGAAGTGGAGTTAACCGCTATGTTAGCCCCCAGAAGAGAGGAGGCTGCAGGAGAGAGGCTGTTCTTTTCTCTTAAAACACAGGGTTTTCAGCAGTGACTGAAGGAAAGGGGCATGTCATGAAAACAGTGCTCTCAGCCCCAGCCATTGATCTGGGTCCTAAATTGGCTGCCTCACAGGGGACAATAATGCCGTGACTCCAAGTGCTGCAGACAGTAGGCAAGTTACTATACACCCACAGCTGGAGAAGACCCACTAGGAGTCAACTCCTTTGTGTCTGCCTTAAATACAGTAAATTCACTTCTGGGAAGTCGAGAGAGTGAACACTATGGGCATGTCTACACTAGGAAATTATTTCAAAATAACTGAATTTGAAATGTAAGCCAGGGCTGAATTACCACATGCTATCACCCAGCTAAACGGAGAAAGCTGCCCTGGGGGGTGGGTATGCTCACTCCAATTGTTTAGCTCTGCAAGATAATTAACTGTTAACTGTTGATATGTAAATACAGCTCATGCCAGGAGGGGGAAGGAATCTGAGGTGTTGCTATGTAAATCCAATTCAGCCAGGGCTGATGGAGGATCAGTGTTGGAATGGAATGTGGTGTATTGTAACTAATTTGGGGCTGTTGTGGGGGTCACAAATCATGCTACCCCTAAATGTGGGAACTGTAAAATATGACACCAGTGCTTGCAGGAGAGACACCATCATTGTAAGAGGTCTCAGAGGAACAAGCCTCCTCCCTGCCAGAGTTGAGTGAACTGAGTTGGGGTGGAAAGGGCTTGAGGGCTGAGTTAGCCTGCTTCATGCCTGCCAGGTGTGAGCTGTAAGACTGGCTCAACTTGCTCCTTTCCCCCTGGTTTTAAGGACAGACCTAAAGCAGACTTCATGAGGAGTCTTTTTGCTAGTCCAGTGGAAGCTGGAATCTTTGGCCAGCCTAGGTGGTGGCTAAAGAGTTGAAATCACTAAGAGCTGAAATCACTGGTTTGGTGGGACCCATTGCAGCCAGCAGTGCAGCTAGCGGGGACGACCGACGGGTGGCCAGCGGAGCAGCTGGCGGGAATGACCAGCAGGCGGCCAGTAGGAGCAGCACGAAGGTGGAATAGCCTCAGGCTCAAGGAGTAGAGTCATCAGGATGATGTGTCAGGGTCTGCACTGACTGGACAGAGCTGTAAGTGGGGCATTTGACGTGGGGTACGGAGAAAGTCTGGGTAAGTAAACAGAACCCTTACCTTGTTGGACTGGTGACCCTGAGAGGCAAAAGACATTGCTCAATCCTTTTGAGCTGGGACAGTTACTCATGGGGGAGGAGGCTATGAACTCTGTTTGTGGTATTTTCCCAAGATAATGCCATGTGACTTCTCCCTCTCTTTCATTAAAAGTTTCTTTTCGACACTCAGACTCTGTGCTTGCGAGTGGGGAAGCATTGCCTCTCAGAGGTGCCCAGGGGTGTGTGAATTTCCCAGGCTACTGGGTGGGGGCTTGAGCCGGTTCTGTGAGAGATGGACCCCTAGATATTGAACCTGGCCCTGGTTGCTGCTGGGCCTACCCGGAGGAAGGGTTACAGAAATAATAACTCCCGAAATAACAATTTTGAAATAAACTTATTCCCCATGGAAAGCAGGAGTTATTATTTCAAAATAACAGCTCCTTATTTTGAAATAACAAGCTTGGACTTTATTGCTGTCTACTTTGGAGGCCACCCGATCAGCATATGGGGGCTTCTTCACCCTCTGATTGTGTAATGCCAACAGGCGGAACCAAACCTGGGGCTTCTAGAGCTTAGGCTACAGCTACACTGGCAGCTTCTTGAGCAAGAACGCTTTTGTGGAAGAGTTCTTGTGCAAAAACTGTTCCACAAGAAAGCGTCTACACTGCCATGTGCTTTTGTGCAAGAGATGTGCTTTTGCGCAAGAGCATTCATGGCAGTGTAGATGATCTCTTGCGCAAGAAAGCCTCTGATGGCCATTTTAACCATAGGGGCTTCTTGTGCAAGAAATTCATGTTGCCTGTCTACACTGGCCTCTTCTGGAAGAGCTCTTGTGCAAGAGGGCTTATTCCTCGTGGGGAGAGGAATAACTCTTCTGGAAGAAGCCCTGTTTTCCAACGCTGTACTGTAAATTTACTTCTGGAAGAACGCTCGTGCAGTGTAGACAGCCAGCAAGTTTTTGCAGAAGAACAGCCATTCTTGCCCTAGAAGCTGCCAGTGTAGACGTAGCCTTAGGCTGTGTCTAGACTGGCAAGTTTTTCCGCAAAAGCAGGTGCTTTTGCGGAAAAACTGCCAGCTGTCTACACTGGCCGCTGAAATTTGCACAAGAGCACTGACTTTGTAATGTACAAAATCAGTGCTTCTTGCAAATACAATGACGCTCCCGCTCGGGCAAAAAGCCCTCTTGCGCAAATGCTTTTGCACAAGAGGGCCAGTGTAGACAACCCAGAATTGTTTTACTTAAAAAAGCCCGATGGCTAAAATGGCGATCGGGGCTTTTTCTTATGCACGTCTAGATTGGCCATGGATGCTTTTGCAAAAGCATCTGTGCCAATCTAGACGCTCTTTTCCGCAAATGCTTTTAACGGAAAAACTTTTCCGTTAAAAGCATTTGCGGAAAATCATGCCAGTCTAGACGTAGCCTTAGTGTATGAGCCTCTACCATATGAAAGCCAGCTGCCGCTCAGTTAAGGCTGTAGAGCAAATTCATTCAATTGTTTTCTCTGTAAGTGGTCTAAGTGCCACTACATAGGACAGTAAACCACACCCAGTAGGTGTGTGTGTTACATTTGCATCTGTGTTGAGCCTTTTTTGCTCACTGTTTAGCACAGCAGGTACAGTAAGGAAAAGCTGGTTTGCATTTTACACTGTTCATTTCATGAGCTCTACCCTAAATATAATGCTGCCTAAACAATCAATGGTGAAGCACCTCTCTGCCATGCTGGAGGGAGATGTAAACAAAGCAGCTTTCCACAGTGGAGCTGAGCACAAAGCATCACTTACACAAGTTTGCCTTTTTTTAAAGTGAGAAGACACACACAGCACAGGTCAGGGACAACATTCCCTTGGTTAGTTACACTGGTATGGATCCACAGTGATTGAGCTGAAGTGCTGACTCAGCATCAACACACACACACACACACACACACACACACACACACACACACACACACACACACACACACACACACACACACACACACACACACTTCCAAAGCTTTAGAATTTCCTGGATCCTGAAAGTTTCAAGCCTCTTTCTCAGATTAGATTGTGGTTTGGGCTTCTAGGGGAGCAGGTTCTTGGGCAGAATCTCTGGGGGGACTTTGAGGGGAGCTCATGATGGAGTGGCAGCTCCGCCACCTCTGAAAGGGTACAGAACACCCTGCCCCCCAGCTGGTTAAGGAGTGGTTAGGGAGCTTTCCCTCTTCACAGTTCCCTCTGCTGCTGCTAATACTTTCTTGACACCGATCCTTTACTCCCTGTGGAGCTATTGGCTGGCTCCTGTGCAGGTGTGCAAGGCAGTTCCTGTGCTCCCTCTTTGCCCGCCCACTGAGGGCCACCCATAAGCCTTGGTTTTCTTAAAATGTTGTTGTTTCTCGTTGACTCCAGATGAAGCATGTACTCAGTTTACAAGGAAAGACTTTTTGTGGTGGGGGGCAGAGGGGAGCAGCAGGAGAGAAGCAGCAGTTTCCCTTTCAAAGTGCCATTTTTCTCTGGCTGGCAGCGCAGCTGCCCTCTGCCCCTCCAGCCTGCTCCCATACCCCTTGCTGCCACCCAGCCCTCCCACCTGGGGCCCTGAGGCTGCACATAAGCCTCCCTTCCTGCCCTGCTCCAGGGTTGCCATTTCTGGACTGAATACCATTGCAGCAAATGGTGTCATGTCTGTCCAGTCGGGGAGAGTGGCAGCCCCTTGATCCCACAGCCCACCCCTCCAGTGGCCACTGCCCCCACAGAGGGAGGATGTGCCAGGGCTGGGCTGCGTAGGGCACCAGCATCAGTAGGGACAACCTGAGTGTAGGAGAAGCTTCCCCCACCGCTACCTGTGTAGTTGCTGTTTTAGGGATAAACAAAGCCTGTCAGTTCTTCATATTGCCAGTTGGGAACTTTTGACAAAACTATAAATTAATTTCTGTAAAGAAAAAAAGAAGTAGGAGAAATGCTCCTTGAGGGAGCTTATGTGGGACCTTGAAAACATGCACAGTAATTATATGAGGATGAGAAAAGAGTGAGTGGGCTCTTCCCTACTAAATCTATTTTTCAAGGTTAATGCGACTGCTGGAGAGCTCAGTGCCCAAAGAGTGCCGAATCTTTCTGTGCGGATTGGAAATCAACTTTGCAGTGGCAAAGTCAAATGATACATGCCAAGTGGACATCACCTTCCCATTTCGTCCTGGTGAAATCAAGGCGTAAATTAAAAAAAAAAAGTCGAAGACTCAGTCTAGTTGCACAGAGAAAACCCAACCAGCACTCTGATGGAAAACACAGCCAGGAACCATATACCAGCCCTAGCATTCTGCTAGCTGAGCTCTGCTTTTCTATTTCATGGCCCAATCCTGTGCAGGGCTCAATGACCTTCCCTCTCACTGAGGTCTGTGAGGATTAAGGAAGCTAGAAGGAGGAGGAAGACAAATAGGAGACAGGGAATGGATGAAATCTCAAGAAGTTCTGACAAGTCTGAGCTAAACCTCCAGTTTTTATTCTTTGTTTTTTTGTGCTTCAGGGTAAGTCTTTTGAAGTTTATCCATCATAATAGTTTGGGGAGCATAAGAAGTCAGGGATTAGGCCCCTACAATGAGTGGTAGAGCTATTCTGCTAACTCATGAGAGTTTCTGTAAGAAGCCAGGTCAGATGGGTTTTATTTGCTCCAGTTCAGGGTATAAAGGATTTGTATGAGAGGGAGAGGGAGTGAAGCAATCCCAAAGGCAAGCCCACTTCAGAAGTAATCACAGGCTGCAATTTGTTATTTAAGATAATACTCCAGGACGAGGGATGATTTTTGGATAGTAAGACTAATGTCATATAATCATTGCAGCCTAAGAGAGTTAGGCACCCAGCTCCTATCGCATTCAAATGGGAATTGGGCACCCGGAGGGTCCTTTGGAAATCCCAGGTTCACTGGGTTTTGTGTACACACGGGGTTGACAGAGCAGCGTCCGGGCCCTCCCTCTTCCAGGGAAGAAAAAAGCTCTTTGTTCTTGTGCTGCAGCTCGAGTTTGGTAGCAGGGTTGGCAGCATCCCAAACCTCACTGCGCTCAGTCCTATCCCTATAAATAGTTACGTTCCTTTACAGCACACCATTTTTAATTGCTGTTTTCTGAGACAGAGGGAGCCTCGTCTAAATATATTTCGAGCCCTAGCAGTGGTATTCACAGCGACTGTAATTAAGCATTCAGCCATCGCCAACAAATAGATTTCTCACTTGAGCAAACAGGTGCTCTCAAAACCAGCTGAAAATTTGACGACCTTCCATTTTCTATTATTTTAATATCATTAGGCAGCCTTGGCTTCCTCCCTTGCTTGGTGGAATGTGTACCTGAACTGCCAACCAAATTGCCAGTTTTCCATCACAGCTCTTTTCCAATTATGAATGCAGATGCTGACAGCTCAAACAAAGATGTTCAGCTGTGCTCAGAGACTTTTCCTCCGTTAGGAGAAATAAAGCTTTGTTGGTTTAAAACCCACCAATTACAGCCTATAACAACAATACTTCCTGGGAAATAGTTTGCGTTTTTGTTTTTAACTTCAGGCTTGGCTTCAGTCTGATGACTAACTAGCACAAATTCTCTCACCTCTTACAGTTCAACTGACAGATTCCACAGCAAACAGGGGAATGCAAACATGTCAGTTGAACCATGCCCTACACATTTCTGGCCGGATCCAGATCTCAGGCTCTACTGTAGGAAGAAGTGAATGCTACTCCGCATGAACAGAGCTGGCAGAATTGGGTCCCTTCAAAGCTGGCCCGCTCCCATTGAAATCATTGAGAGTGGCAGGTACTTAGCATCCACACACTTGATATTTCTTAGAATACTTGTGGGATTTTTTTTTATTAGCACCAGCGGGACCATGTAGGAGGGAAAGTCTCTGGGGGAGATTATGGATGAGAGTAAAACAGTGTAGCTTTGTTGAAGCTAATGGAGGTGTACTAATTTACTCCAGGTGAATACTTAGCCCTCTGGTTTTTAAAGAGTGCATTTTTCTGTTTTGTCCCTCCAGAAATACGGTCTACTGCAGTGCATTGCAATGGGACTGAAAGGTGGATCTGTTATCCCTCAGACAGTGCCTGATCCTGACCTTTCAATGGGAGTTGACTGGGCTCAGCAGCTTTGAGGAAGTGCTCGGTATCTCACAGGCCTGGGCCCCGAGGGCCTATCCATAGCTCTCAAATATTGGCAGCTCTGCCACGAGAGACTGAAAAATGTGTAGCTGGGAGTAATGGCTGAAATGTCACCGATGCCTTGGGAGCGTTAATGGGGTATGTGCATCTCTCTCCCTTGAGGGTCCTTCCAAATCCTTTTGGCTGTTTGCACCAAAGATCAGGGGATAATCCTAGTGCAGTAATTTATATTTAAAACTAAGACAGAAACACTGACTCACAGCTACATTTTCAGCATGAAGAGGCCATCTCTCAGAGATGATTGCCAGCCAGGCAAAAAACTGATGAGTCTAATGAGAGAGAAGGTGAAATACTTGTTTTCTTTCCTTGGAGCTGCTTTCTTGCTTTGCTTATGTGAAATAGGGTCTGAACAAATACACAATAAATATAACCCCCCTAACAGCTACCAGATATGAGAACTTTCTAAAAATCACCTTTGCAGTGAGATGCAAAGACTACGGTCTGTCACCTTTCCTCCCAATGAGTGGTACCTTTCTCTGCATGTAGATCCCTTAATTTCAGTGGGACAGCTCAAGGACTAAGGTACAAAATGGGAGAAGGGCAGATTCTGACCCCAAATGTTCAGATAGAGTAGAAACAGTCTTAAATCTTCAGATCACACACAGCTGTAGGCATGTTTGTTCCTATTGACACAGGCAAGTCACACAATTACATCAATCTGCATGACTTAAAAATGGGGGGAAGGGTTAGATTTGTAGATCAGTCAGTAACTCAAAGTCTCCATAGTTATTTTAATGATTCCAAATGACCGTCAAATGTTACAGTCTCAGTAATTAAAGAGTATAAAGAGGATTTTTTCCCAAAGTGCACATTAAAACAATGCATCTTTTTTTATCCAGTCTAGTAATCCAAGCAAATCCTGTTGCTGTCCTTACTCCATCAGACACACCTTGAAGCCAATGGGAATTCTGACTAAATATAATCTGCAACATTTGTTCCAAACAGAAATCAGAAAGCTCACCACTACTCATAGGCATATTTTCTCTATGGAGTTTTAGGGTCAGCCACCCTGCCATGCATAACTGCTTGCCACTGTTTTACTGACAGCGCCCACCTCTTATTATAGCACAGTCCAGTTACAAGAATAAAACATAATGTGCATTCCAAATAGCAGTGCATGAAACTGAAATGTTACACCCAAACTAGATAGAGTTTAACCTGCTGATCCTAGCCCGCCTTGCATGAGAGGAACAAGGCCAATGACAAGAAGTGGTCCGAACACTGTAATTGTTGCTATCTGACCCAGAGCCTCCTGTCTGCAGTCAACTCAGACTGAGATCCTGGGGAGGTGGCAATTCTAGGAGAAAGCTGCAAAAAAATCCAAGAGCAACACCAAAACCAAGCAACAGGTTCCTAGGTTTGATTATGCTAGATGTTCAGTGAAAGTCCCATGTCCATACCCATCTCTCTCCTTTCACTTCTTCCTTCTTGGTTTCATCCTCTTGTCTTGGGCTGTGCTGTAAAGATGTGCCCCTCTGGCTGCAACACAAGACACGAGGGTTCAGAAAAGCTCCCATGTCCTGTGTTGTAGCCCGAGGTCTCACAATATATCAGAGGAAAAAGCCCCCCAGCGTGCAGGCTCCTTTTCTAAGCAGGGCTGTTCTCTTGCACGTTTGAATTCAACCTTTATGCCAACCTGGGAAAGAAAAAAGCAGAGAATAAAAGTCAGGTGTTCATGCTGGGCACGCAGATAACACTGTGTGCTATTGCCATTGTCAACATCACTAATGGAAAAAGGACTCCAGCAGCTGCCAAACTGGAGCTGAAGGGTCAAGTTCAGGCTTGGAGTAAGATAGTGCCATTTTACTGACCTCAGTGCAGGTGCGCCTGTTCAGGTCTGCATAGCCTCATGGCTTTTGTCACCACTGGGATCTCCTGGACTAAAAACGCTGAATACTTAGGCCATGTGGTTGACAGTTCTGAGTGACTCCAGCAGTTAAGCAAATACTCAGCAACTAATATTTTATCAATACCACTTGCCTTGTTTCTATTTGTAAGTTGCCCCACATCAATCACAGTCTCCACTTTGTTGTCCAGAAATACTTTTGAATGTCTGCAGAGAATAATTCCAGGTCTGCAGATTATTGTGTACAGTTGGTTGGGAATATTTGCAAACTATCCTGTGCTTCTTAAGTAAAATAAACCCTGTTGTGTTATTCTTGTTTCCTGATTAGAGGAGTTAGCTAAGTAAATAACGTGCAGTGAATATTCAGTTCAAAAATTCATTTGAAGCCAAAGTTCAAACATTAGAATTTAAAATCTGGATTTGAGAGTATTTTTTTTGCTAATACAGTTCCAGTTCAAATATTCACAGAAAGCAACCACCAAAAAATGGTTACAAGGAGTTGAACTGAAATTCACTTTTAAATGCAGCTGAATATTCACAGGGCATGTTTTTTTAACTGCTCTCTCACCTCAAATAATAAATTATGCCTAACTAAAGTTTTCCAAGATGGTGCAGAATTTCTCATGAGCATGGTATTTACTTGCATGTACTTGTTTGCTTGTGAGTCTACAATTCCTTCCTTCTGCTGTGATTTGAGAGGCAGTGCCTGAAATTTTTTTAGAAATGAGTACACTGCTGTGCATTACAATAAAGATCAGCAATTAGGGATCCAGATACAAAATTTTTTTTTTTTTTGCTATCTCTGTTCAACTGATTTATGGCAAATGTATTGCTTTTTTTGACCCTGAATCACTACATATCACTTTTTTTCCCATCTCATCTTGGCTAGACACTTTTGCTTCTCCAAACAAATACTGTGGGGGCTGAGAAATGAAGTGATCTTAGCTATACTGCCTATGAAGGTGACCCACTGAAATGTCTACTTGGGCACTATGATAAGCCAGTGCTTACATTAACAGAGTTTTGAAGATTATTTAAGTCATTTTCTCCAGAATGTTAGTACAAACTTCAGGCATTATTCTGTTCAATGGATTCTTTCAGTTTGCTATCTACTTTAAATAAAATGCCAAGCTATCAGCTTTGTTCATGTACAGCTTTATCTCTCATGGAATAAAGTGGAGTTCAGTCAGCCATAGCCCAGATTAGGGGGAAAAAAAGGCTTTGAATTCAAATATCTTACAAAATATGAACACCTCCAAAAGGAAAGCAGGCGGTAACTTTTGGTAAGAACATGGCTCTCAAGGTTGTCTAATGATCAATGCAATACAACAATAGGTTTTAACTGTTAACCTGCAACACACAGATCCCAATGCTGTTTTTTATATTCTGCCGTTTTTGCAATGAGAAACCATTTATCTGGAGATTAGTCATTTCTAAATCTGGCTCCTGGATCTCAACAGGCATAATAAAACTAGAAAGTATCAGTTTCATAATTGCTTTTAAAAAATTCTCCAGTCTGCATCTGTCTTACCAATTCCCTAAACTGTGCCCAAATAAGCACTAAAGGAGAATAAAAATGTAGAATACTAGAAACTTGGGTCCCAGAGTTAATCTCTTTGTATATATATATAAAAAAAAGATGTTCAGATAAAGTTAAGAGTTTCACCGCAGCCCATTAGAGCAAGGAAATTCAAGGTTAAAGCTGAAATTGCATCCTTCAGGATCTGATGCCTCATGGAAAACTCTGAAAAGCATTCATTCATTTAGAGACAGTTTCACTTAATTAGTCTGTATTTTCTTATCTCCTGATTTTCATTCCTCAGGGCATTTCCATGGAAAGGTATTCTGGGTTCACTAACTCTGGAGGCCAACTTGAAGTCCCAAGGGGAGCACTCTGGAGGCAGCTGTGGTCACGGTGGGGTGATGTGAAAGAGCTGGGGGGTAAATTGGTTCAGCTAAAAATCAGAATCTCAACACATCATCTTCTCAAACTGAATTGTGTCACCCATTGTTCTCCACCACCAAGAGAACTTTTTTTTTTCAGGCTATGTCTACACTAAAGGTATTTGTCGGCAGAGAGTATGCTAATGAAGCGCTCATTAGCATTTGTCGTGCTGTGATTTGCATATTCTCCGCCGATGCTTTTTGCGCAAGAGGTTTTTGAGCAAAAACAAGCAGTGTAGACGGGTCCGTTTTGCACAAAAAATCCTTTTGCGCAAGATCCCTTATGCCTCAAAAAAAGGAGGTATACAGCAGAATATGCATAAGACAGCAGGACAAATGCTAATGAGCACTTCATTAGCATACTCTCTGCCGACAAATACCTGCAGTGTAGACATAACCTTTGTAAGTGTCAGGGAAGGGAGGAACCTGTTGCCTTAATCCTGTCCTCCAGCAAGGGGTGTCTCATTTGAGATCCCATCCAGCCATATGGCAGCTGGCTTTCCCTCTTTGGCCAGGGGTTGTAAAGCTTTCAGAGAAGCTGAACAGCCCTCTTTCCCCACAGGGCTAAAGAACTTGATTTTTGATGGCTACTGAATAAAGGAGTTTGCCAGACCGTCTTTTGGACAGTGGCATGCTTTCCCTGCCCTGCAGAAGGCCAGCCAAGTAGGAAAGGGGTTGTGGTGAGAGTGGATTGGTGACAGAGGCAGGAAGACACACTAATTGTCATCTTCAGTCTGAGATCTAACATCCACTGAAGAGCAATCAATCACAATGTTGTTAGCTGTTGTTAGTTGTGACTCCTAGCGCAGTAATTAGAAGCAGGAAGAGATGAACTTTCCTGAGATCACTTGGAATATGCCATTTTAATAGAGCTGGATCAAAACTGGACTATCAAATATAAACCTCTTTGAATTTGGAGGCCTGGAAACAGTTCAGATTTGAACATCCACATCCTAACCAAGACCTGTCGTTTTGGTGATGGGATGGATCCCAAAAACTGTAAAGGGTCTATTTTACCACTGCTGTCTGCTTAAGTCCCTGAAACAGATTGAATAGGAAATCTAGTTCTCATTCAGTCTTGACCACAAATCTTATGTCTTGCCTGAACCTAGGTCTGGGTCTGAACGCCGCCTTCTTGCTCCATCTCTAGTATAAATGGCATCAACATTTCTGGTAGTTGTTGAGCTCAAAAGAATTTCCTGAGCCTGGGGCTTAAATACATTTCTGAAGTTGTGGAAACTCCCTTTTTGTTCTTGTAGTCAGCTACTACCCCAAGGTGCACCCTCGTAGCCTGAGGTGGTCATACAGGCACCCAGCCTGAGTTACCCACTGAGTTTCCCCTGTGTAATCTGGTTATAGTCATGGTTTTTGAAACAATATTCCCTTTCTCTTGGGATCTAGTCTAGTCAATATCATTCAGGTCTCACAAAGATCCTCTTCGCCTCACCCTTCCGGTTTAGGGTTTCACCGTCCTTGACTTTAAGTCTGGGCCTCCTCACCCCATAGCTCACCTCTAAGAGTTAGACAGCCCTTCCTGAGGCTGCGCACTGGTAGGCATCGTTCCCCCCACCAGCTCACTCCAATGGCTCCTCCCTCTTGCAAACAGCTTTCCAGCATGCAAGTCACAGCCTGAGCGTGTAACTGCAGCCTGTCAGTTACACCCTGGTGTCATGTTATTGGATTTTAAAATGAGCTGCTCACTGGTGCACCCACGGGTGGTGTTTGCCCCAAATTCTGTACAAAGTGGGCCACGTGAGGTGTCAAATGAAGGCTTATGCTCAGCTGCTTCTATGTCTGCTGCTCATATGCTTGTATGATTTTTGTATGCGAAGTTGTGAATATGGGCCCTGTTCTTGTATTTTAAATGTTCTGTGTCTGGGAGGGAGCAATGGGCCTGGACTGCCTATTGTGTGGAATGATAGTTCAATGAACAGCTGGGCTAACTAGCACTGCTTCATGGACAATGGCTCTCAGAGTGGCCAATACTCACCTGAGGAACGTGTCTAGAAGCCTGCAGACCAGCCAGTGCATAGTGGCTACTTGCACGTGAAACACAGACAGGTCACTTGATCATGTGACCAGCTCCACTTTGGGAGGCAGCAGGAATATAAAAGTGCCATGAGGCCATCTCCATCTTGTCTTCAATCCTGCTACTGAGTCCAGATGCATCTTTGCTAGGGACAGAGAGCCGGGAAGGATTTGCTGACCCATCCTGATACAGGATGTATATCAGAGACTTTTAAACTAGCGCCTGCATCAAGAACTTGGTGATTGATGTATGTAATGTCTTCTCTTTAACAATCTCACTCTCAACCTTTTCTTTCTTTTATTAATCAACCTTCAGATTTTAGAGTCTAAAGGACTGGCCCAGCATGCTCTTGTGGGTAAGATCTAAAGTGTAAATTGGCCTGAGACTGTGGCTGGTCCTTTGGGACCAAGAGGATCTGTTCAGAGTTGGTGAGATTGGGTTTTATAACCTGTCACCTGTGTGTAAAGTGCGGGGCTGATTGTGGCACCAGGAAAGCTGGGGTATCTCAGGGGTTTTGGTTGTAAGGCTTCCTGCTGGCCAGATTGGCAGCTGAAGTACTCTGTATGACTGGTTTGTGGCCTATTTGGGCAAGAACTCCAGTTGAGGGCTGTAAGTAGCCCTGGTTTTGAGCAATTCACCCTGAGCTGACACCCTCAGCACTGCCCAGATCCAGCCCAGTCCATTACACCTGGCTCTCACCAGCCTTTGATTATGCTGCAGGGTGACCCTGTTACAGCCCCAGTCTTGGATCTTCCTGCAGATATATGTGTACGACACTGTACTGCCCAGCCCTCTCCTGGGTCCTACAAATATCTTAAGTCCATTGCTCCATTAAGGGAATAATGGCCATCTTATTACTTTAATTAGTTACCCAAACACTTCAACCTAAACACAGTAGATGAGATAAAATCATAGAACAAGTTTATTAATTATAAAACGAGAGAGATTTTAATTGACTATACCTGATGAGGCATAAAAGACAGAAATGATAACAAAAAAAGACAAAATGCTTACGAGTATCTACTTCAAAACTCTCTTACTACATGTGCCAGGAAATTACTGATCAAACTCTCCGTTCAGCACCCAACCCCTATGATCCAACAGCCATTTCCTTTTGTCTTCTCAGGATTGGAGAATGAGGTTGTCAGGGAAAAAGCGAGGAGTGTCTTGTAGGGTTTGTCTCTTCTTTTTATTGTCCTAGTCCACCTCTTGAAAAACATTTCCAGCTGAGACAGGGAAGATAAAGAATCTACATGGAAGGATATTCCCCAATGAGGTTTTTTTCCACCTGTTTGAACTTCATTTATTTTTCCAACCCTGCTTGATGCCTCCATTTACTGCTTCAATGCAAATTAAGGGAAGCACACACTCCTTTGTGTAGGACAGACCCAGTTGCCAGCATCTGCTTGGGCAGGACTGTGGGGTTTGGAACATGTGTTAACAACATCATACCGGGGAATCTTAACTTCACATAAAATGTTGCCACTTGTATTTGATCAGGACAATACTGACTGGCAAATGATGAGTTTTCAACAATATCTCACCAGGCATAATTTTTTAAAAGTTGCAGTAGAGTGTAGGGTATGAACACAGGGGTGTATTCTATCACAGTTTCTTAAATGAACAATGGACTTTGAGGGCTCCTATATTCAGGGCCGGCCCGAGCCATTCGTGCGCCCTGGGCCCCGGGAGCGCGGTGCTGCCCCTGGGAGTGCGGCGCATGCATGGCCCGGCCCCCGCCCGGTCTGGCAGCCCTGCGCGGCGCCCCCTACAATGGGGCGCCCCGGGCGGTAGCCCGGTCAGCCCATAGCTTGGGCCGGCTGTGCCTATACTTCCCCTTTGTCAGACACTGATTACTCCCTGATACCATCATCCTGTCTCCCAGGACAATAACTTTATTGTCACAATGATATTTTTATTCACAATGATATTCCAGACACCTAGGAAAGGGTAACTGGCTTCTTACACAGTGTTAAAGAGCCAGTACTCTGTTATAGTTCCCCTGATTAAAGTTTCACACCAGGTCACCATGTACTTCAGAAAGATCATCTTACTGGGGTACATGAAAAATTCAAACATTTTATAAACAACTAAATGTCTTTATGCACTACAGGTTATCTAACCATTTTTAACTAATTTCCTGTCCTACTTACATACTAGGACATTAATTTAGATGTATGCTGCAATCATTTTTCAACCTCCATAATCATGTTTCCTGTAGCTATTATTTCAATACAGATGAAGCCACAATCATAGTGGGGGATGGGGAAGGATGCCCAGCTTTATTTTCAAGAACTCGTCATCATCCACCTGTTTACTATTAGCAAAAGAGGTCACTAACCCTGAAAAATATTGCCATTGTGTGCTCACGAGTCTCCACTACTAATAATGTGTACAAGAGAGACAGAATGTGGCTTTTTGTGAACTAGTGCACTCTGGTCATCTGATAATCATATAATCCATATTTGCTGTGGGACTTTTTCTCATCCGTGCTCTGCTGCCTTATACCTTGGGAGGTGCTCTCTATGGTGAACATGCAAATCTGCTTTGACACAGCCATGAAGAAAACATGTATCATGGGCAACTGCCAAAGCCGAACCAGCATAATTCTGGAGACCAAAGAGGCAAAGCATGTATCTTCAAATGTGAAGATCTGCCGGATAGTCTCTGAATTAAGACCACAATTTAAAGCAAGTCTTTAAATTGAAAATCTGTATCTGACTTGGCTGCAGGGGGGCTCCTAAGCCTGTACTATAGATTTTAAATCAATAGGAATCATTTTGGAACATTCCCGTTCAAGGATTTTGTGCCAGTGCTGTTAAAGCATCATTAATTCATGTTCTTATCTTATTTATTTCATAAAGTGTAAGAGGGTTTTTTTTGTGTGCAGTCTATTAATGTGGAAGCTGCAATCCATCTTTTTCTTTTTCGTCTTACTATTGTCTCCCTTGATCAAAGCTAGATTATAACACAAGAGTGAATTTCATAAATTATTTACAGAAAAGAACAAAGTAATATGGGTTAAAGTCAATAGCATATCGTCTAGCACCCAGTTCAGGAGGAAGCAGTCAAGACTGTTTGGAATAATCGGTTAAAACGCTACAATAAGAAGTTGATTTAATTTTATAAAATGGCAGATGTCATTTTTTTTATAAAGAAAAAGGTGAATGCAAACATAAAATCTCCAGAGTCTGGCATTTCTCTTCGGATGTCAATAAAAGATTATGTAACCTGTCAAATTTGCAAGCATGTTTTATCCCACCGTCGCATTTTATCTTCACCACTCAAGCATTACCTCCCAGGAAACAGCCACATCTGCTTGATTATCCTAAAGTAATTCTGATGAGGAGAGCAGGTTGCAAATTAAAAGCTCCTTTCGCTCTCCAGTTTTCAATCCCTCGTTATGTCCAGTTCAGTTAATTCTTTCCTGAAAGGTTAAAGAGCTAGTGATCACTTCAGTGGCCCACGTGACTTCAGAGTAAGGCTTCTCTCTCATTTTATATTAAGGGGCTGCCCCTCATGTACCACACTTGGTATCTCTTGTTAAACACTAATATTGACCTAAGGGTTACTGTACAGTGGTGGCATGGTATGTTGGGAGCTAAAGTGATTTTGTTCCCACTAGCTAGTACAAGCTGTGACATTGAAGGGTCTCTGGTCACCACATTGCTTAATGCAAAGGGCTTCACGATTTTGTGCTAGCTAGTCTTAATCTGGGCTACCACTGTGTCTTCCAAAAGCACAACCGCTAGAGGTATCACAGGCACTTAATACAATTTTTTTTTAATACTGTCGTGATGGGTGCCACCGATGCTTAACTGGTAATGAAAAAGCTGCTGGGGATCAAGCACATTTTTTAAAAATTTATATTTATCCCCCACCTCTAATGCCTCAATTTTTGGGCTCCAGTATCATTTTTGACGTGCTCTCCAACACATTTTTATTTGTCTTCTCTAAATTGTATCTTACTATTTAAAAAAAAATAAAAACCTATACATCAAAATCTCCCAAACTTTTCACAGGTTCATCATGGATTATAAAGCCCAAACGAGACCACTGTGATCATCTAATCTGACCTCCTGCATCACACAGCCATAGAACTTCCCTGACTTAGTTTCTGTTCCAACTAGAGCACATCTTTTAGCAAAACAGCCAGTCTTGATTTGAAAACTGCCAGTGAGGAGAACCCACTACAACCCTGGTTAAATTGTTCCAGTGGTTAAAACCCTCACTATTTAAAAATGTGGGCCTTATTCCAGTCTGAATTCCTCCAATTTCAACTTCAAACCATCGGCTGCTTGTTTGAGGAGCCCATTATCACAGTTTTACTCCTCATGCAGATACTTAGAAACTAATGAGTCAGCCCTTAACCTTAACTTAGTTAAATTGAACAGAATGAGCTACTGGTGTCTATCACTATCAGGCATCTTTTCCACTCTTTTAATCATTCTTGTGGCTCTTCTCTGAATAGGGTTGCCAACTCTGACTGAAGCTATTCTTGGAGATTATTTTTCCCAGCATGACGTAATAGACTAAAATATCCCATTAAAATCTCCAGGACTGATTTCAACAGTCACTGGAGACAGATGCTGATTCCAGGAGACTCCAGACTAGAGGATTGACAGCCCCATCTCTGAAACCTCTTCAACATCTTTCTTGAAATGTGGGCACCAGAACTGGGCACAATATTCCAGCATTTTGAAAGCTGATGTAAACATTTCAGTCTAGCTCTGGTATGTATGACTATAAATGTAAACACAGGCCCAGACAAAATTCAGAGTCTCAGGCTCTCTGAATTATGTATCTGTGTTGGGATTTTTACTGGTACCCAGTGCTTAATTTGTGCCAGGGCTTGGCACTTCATAGCCCTGTGGCCCTAGCCCTCTGGCTTTGCTGCATCAGTTACAAATTAAAAAAAAACGTTTGAGCCTTGACACCCCCTTCATTATAAACTAAGCACTGCTTACACCTATTATCAGCATGTTAGAGTGCTAGTGAGATCTGCAGTTTTGTGCTTGCTGGGTCCTAGAGGGCTGGGTTGTTGCTTCTAAATAAGTTCTTTATGTCCAGCACAGTAAATATCACTCACCAAAAAATAAACCCTTCAAATAAAGGTTTGCTATCGGGGTTAGGAAGAATGCTGATGACATGAGCCATGCTATGCCAGATGGTACTTATCTCCCTTGGCTGTATTCTGCATTTCCATTCTCTCTTCACTGTCATGCCACTGTCAGTAATGTGTTTTTGTAGGCTGTTTCTCTCATAGAGGCTGCACGTTTCATAGAGTGCGTTCTCTTTTGCCTTCCTGTGCTAACCCTGGTCAAGCCAAGAGTGGGGCCTGTTTGAACATCTGGAGCATCACTGTCATCCTTATGGGTTATCATTTTTGGATTGTCTCACATTCAAGTCACAACTCAGGCATTGTCTTCCTAGCACAAAAAAGGGGTACGTAGGCAATAGCATAAGCTCCTGACCTTTTCCCTGGGAAACTTGACACATTATTTCCACAACTCATCGGTCTGAGCACTAGGGAGAAGGTTGAGATTGTCAAAGCAGTCTAGTGCATCCAGATATACCTTTAATTAACAATTGAGGTAAGATGTAAAGGTAAGGTAAGGGGGGAGGGGGGAAGAAGCTCATGCATAACCCTTGGCATTTCTAGAGTGCCTTCCAGCTGAACAGCTCAAAGAACTCTGCAAACCCTGTGGAATTATATTTCCCTGTGAAGCTGGTGGGTATTGCTGCCATTTTCAAATAAGGGACACTGAGACATAATGATTTACTTAAAATAAAATAGGAAGCATGTGGCAGAATCAGGAATTAGACCAGACCTGTTTGCATATCCATGCCTTAACAGGTCAATGCTTTCCAACAGGAGCTTCCACCCATTCACTCACTGGCTGCGCCCTCCTTCAGCAGGCAGAAAATACTGACAGAAGAATCTCAAGAGACCTGGTAGGTACTGTTGGGTTGAATTAGCCTTCAGCATTTGAAATACTTTACCGATCTATTCAAATCTCTTGGCTCTGTAAACCTGGGCTGGATATGTCATAGCTACAGACTTGCTTGTGTGATTTCTGTGATGTCCTGCTTGTGGACACAGCAGAGATATGAAACCATTCTTTTTCCTGGTGTTTTGGCAGAAGGGACCAGCTGCATAGAGGAAAGTGAAAGAAAAAAAATAGCACCAGTTTTCTAAACTTTTCCCTCTATTTAAGATTCCCTCTTTAGATTCTGAGTAAAAGTTCAAAAACTTGTTCTCATCTTACCCAACTGGTTTGCTAACCCCAGCAGAAGTTTTAAAGTCTTTCTGAGGCTCATGTCTCTCGCATTACGATAGCACAGAAATGTTGTCCAGGCAGCCCACTTATCAGAGTCCTGGATAAGAGTTAGATTTTCTGCTCTCGTAGGGTATGTCTACACAGCAAAGTTATTTTGAAATAACAGTCGTTATTTCAAAATAACTTTACCAGCGTCTACACAGCCAAACCGCTATTTCGAAATTAAATTGAAATAGTGGAGGGCTTATTTCGAAATTGGTAAACCTCATTCCACGAGGAATAGCACCAATTTTGAAATTGCTATTTCGAAATAAGCATTGTGTAGACGCTTATTTCGAAATAGGGGGCCTCCAGCCCTTCCCAGGGTGCCCTGGTGGCCACTCTGGGCACAACCAAGAAAACTCCTCTCCTTCCCCAGAGCCCTTAAAGGGGTAGACTCTGGCCATAGTGCCTGTGCCAGCTCCAAGCCTGCCAGCGCAGAGCCAGCAGTCGCTGCACCTGACCCAGTGGCCCCAGCATGAGCCAGGCAGCCAGTGCCAGCCAGCCCTCCACCGCTCCCCACAACCAGTCTGCCCAGCTCCCAGGAGCCTGCCAGGGCCCGGAGAAGGCGGGCGCCTGCCTGGTCCAGTGCGGAGATCAGGGACCTAATTCAGGTTTGGGAGGAGGCCTCCAACGTCCATGATCTCTGCACTAAATGGAGGAACGCAACCATCTACAGGCGGATGGCTGCCAGCCTGGCCACCAAAGGCCACATGCGAACCCAGGAGCAGATTCACATGAAAATAAAGGAGCTGCAGCAGGCATATGCCAGGGCCACAGGGGACGGCTCCCAACCAGGGGCAGACCCAGACCCTTCCCCCTATTTTGATGCCATGGACCGCATCCTGGGGGGCAGTATGGTCCGTGCCCCCCAGGTGGTCATTGACCCTGGGGCAGAGCTTGCTGCCTCCTGCTGCTCCAGCCCCTGCTGCTGTCCCAGCTATGGCTCCTCCTCCCACTCCTTCTCCCCCTCCTGCCTCTCACCCATGGTGCTGGGAGACAGTTGGGCCAGGCGAGACCCCCCAACCCTAAGCCCTGAGCTTCTCCTCCCCCTTCCACCCGTTGCCTCCCCCTGCCAGCTCCCTCCTCCCAGGTTTCCCCTCCTCTCCCACCTCCTCCTCCCTCTCCCACCTTCTTTCCCCAGTCTCACATCAGTTTCATCCCCATCCCCCCCCAGGTTTTGTTCAATAAAGAGGCTTTGTTGTAACGAACACAGGTGTCTTTTATTGTACAGCAGGAAGGGGGCTTAGGGAGGGGTAAGCAGAAGGACATGAGGGAGGAATGAGGCACAAGCCCCCAGTGGGGCACACCAGGGAGACTGTTACTGCCTGCAGAACGTGCTGCCAGGCTCACAGCAACATGTCCAGGAGAAGCATGAGAGTGCCCATGGGCAGCTCTGGGTCCATGCTGCAGAGTGCTGTGGTGTCCTGAGTGAGGGCAACCAGAGCACACAGAGAAAAAAATGCTTTGCTGTCCCTCAGTGAGGTAGGCAAGCAAGCAGGGAAACCTTAGAACCTGCTGTCCGGGGGTGTCCCTTTAAGCACAGGTCTCAGATAGCCTCAGGCAGCAGCCACACAAGATAACTCCTGACCTGTTGCCCTGCCAGAACCGGTTCTGGCTGGCATTAAATGCGATTCAGTGTCCTATCAGTGTGGACGTGCTATTTCGAAATGCATTTTGTGTCTAGATGCGTTATTTTGAAATAGCTTATTTCAAAATAACGCTGTAGTGTAGACATACCCATAGGGAACATGGACACAGCAACATTATTTAAAAATAACTAACGTTATTTCAAAATAACGTAGGCTGTGTCTACACTGCAGAGCTTTTCTGAAAAAAAATTCAGAAAAGCAGACATGTTTTTTTCAGCATCCCCATAAACCTCATTCTACGAGGAAGAAGGGATGTTACAACATTTTAGATAGGCCAAATGTCAGAAAAGCCTCTTTTAGAAGAAAAGAAGAAAAAGATACACAAATTGTGGTTCGCAATTTGCGTATCTTTTTCCGACTTTTCCCTGCAGTGTAGACATAGCCTTAGTGCGCGTCTACACAGCAGGCAGTTATTTTGAAATAATGTCAATACTGTTAAGCTGGAGGACTTCTTACTCCGACTCCTGTAACCCTCATTGTATGAGGAGTAAGGGAAGTCGGAGGAAGAGTGCTCTATTTTGAAATAAGTGCTGTGTAGACACTCCCTATTTCAAAATAAGCTATTTCAAAATAAGCTACGCAATTGACATAGCTCAATTTGTGTCGCTTATTTTGAGTGATGCCCTGCTGTGTAGACGTACCCATATGGACCACATGAAGTACTACAGTGGCAAAAAAGTACCATGTATCTGGCTTTACTGGACATCTGGGGATTCATACTCACTTGGTGTAGAGCTGGCTCCAATTTGCTATAATGATTCTTAAGACACTCTGGCAACCAAAATAGTTTAAAGAAACCATGAGGCTGCTCTAAACGGCTTTGGGAGCAAGCAATGTATCTCAACCCAGGATCAGGGATGCAAATGGACACTCTGGTTAGACACTAGTTGTTATATTGACATTTCAGCTATTGTAAACGCAGTCAGCGATATATAATTAATCATGGTGAATAATGGAGCAGGTGACAGCGTTTAGATGTTCTAAATTTGCAGTACCATAGGTGGTTTGGTCCACTGCTATTTCCTTTCACTACAAAGCACCGAATATAGCTTCAGATTTAAATATGCTGCATGAAAAAATTGTTCTCATGGAACAACTGACAGAAATTTGAAGTGATATAATAATAATGCACAGTCCATTTGCTGTCTAATGTATGTGTGGGATTGAATAGCTCTTTGCAATACATTTCCTTCCAGCTAAATTACTGTAACTTCAAACTGAATTAAAGGAGCTAGTTGCCACTACACTGTGGAACTTCAATAGCAATATCCATCCCAAATTTGGCCTGGTGTGTCCTTTCCTGCATAAATTATGGCCCGAGGGGAATTTTAGAGAGGCAGCAGTTTCTAAAAGAGACAATATTAAAGGCACATCAGCAAACTATCCCATTGCAGAGGAAATATAGAAAGAATAGTGAGAGACTGCACCAGGAGCTTTAATTACTCCACATTAAAAAGGAATCATCCAAAAAGTGGAAATAGGGACAAATTGCTAAGGGTGAGAATAAAGAACAATAGAATAGAATAGTCCAAGTATATAGGGATGAAAGGTTAGGGCACAAAATGAGTTAATCCAGCAAGGGATCTAAAAGACAGTAAGGTTCTATAAATATCTTAGGGCACATCTACACTACACAGAAGATCGACATTCCGGAGGTTGATCTTCTGGCATTCGATTTTGCAGATCAAGTATGGAACTGTACAGCAAACAGTGAGGGCAGCTCCAGCTGGCATCTGGTACTCCTCAATTTGTGAAGCGTATGGGAAGAGAATGGGAGTGTTTGCTTCTGGCCGACTCCTGCTATGTGGACAGCATGGAAACCTAATTTATGATACGGCGACTCCGGCTATGTAATTAACTTGGCTGGAGTTGAGTATCTTATTTCAACCTTCCACTGCAGTGTAGACCAGGTCTGATTGAGAGAAAGATGAAGGAAGGTGTAAGTCCGTTGCTTAATGAGAAAAGAGAGCAAAATAATGGATGACACTGAGAAGACTGAAATGTTTAGTTCCCTTTTTAACATCAGTCCTCTTTAAAAAGTGTAGATATAGCCATGTCAGTCCCAGGATATGAGAGAGACAAGGTGGGCGAAGTCATATTTTTAATTGGACCAACTTCTGTAAGGGAGAGCTTGTCTCACCAGCAGAAGTTGATCTAATAAAAGGTATTACCTCACCCAACTTGTCTCTTCAATGAAAAAGTTTAACTGTGACCACATGCTTAACACAATTAATATTAACAATTAGGAGAAAGGATCTTAGAGTGCGGTAAAGAAAGAACAGGGTAAAGAATATTAAAGGGCAAACATGGTACCTAACATCAAAAGAGGTGCGGGGAAAGAAGGAGATGAGGAATGATAAACCTAACTTGAATAGCCAGAGAGATAGAGAAACAAAGTTTTGAACTATCAATTTGTCCAGTGCTAGAAAAGAAGACAATAAGTGATAGCCAATATGGATTTGCCAAGAACAAGTTATACCAATCCAACCTAATTTCCTTCTTTGACAGGATTACTGGCTTAGTAGACAGTGTGTGTGATGGGGGGAGAAGTAGATACGATATATTGGATTTTAGTAAGCCTTTAACACAGTCCCACATGACATTCTCATAAGCATACTAGGGAAATATGTTCTATGACATGAACATATGAATATAATATGACATTATTAGAAAGTGGATGCAGGATCATATTTGAAGAGTAATTATCAGTAGTTCAGTGTCAAGCTGAGAGGGCACATCTAGTGGGGGAGTTACACAGGGGTCTGACTTGTGGCCAACACTATTCAGTATTTCCAGTAACAGTTCAGCTCATGCTTGTGTGCTTATAAAATGTGCAGGTAACACCAAGATGAGAGAAATTGCAATTATGCTGGAGGACAGGGTTAGAATTCAGAATAATTTTATAGAATGGAGGAATGGTTTGAAATCAATCTATAAAGACAAGTGTCATGCTTCTATGAAGGAAGAAGAATCCAATGGGGACTAACTAGTTAGGTTACAGCTGAGTACAGCTGAGCCCTCTGTTTTAGTAATCTGGGTTTCCGCTCACATTGTGACCTTCCACAAAGCCCTCCCACCATGACCTCACAACATCCACAGGCAGGAACCATGCCCGACTGTGTTCATGAATGCTCCACAAGCCATAAATGCTCCAAGAAGCCAGCAATAGAGAGGTTTCAGCCAAAATACACCCAGTCCCCAGTTTAGGACCCTGGAGCTGTACCATCCTGCCCAGGTCAAAAATCTGACAGTACATATGAGTTATCAGTATATATGGTTGCTCCATCCCCTCACCTTGATGTGGAGGGGAGTAAGTACAAAGCCTCTGTTGATTGAGCTGAGATTTCCTCCAAAGCAATTTACTCAAACCACACTGGTTTTAGGTAAAAGTTGTTACAAGGAGGAGGGAGAAAAAATTTTCTCCTTACCCTCTGATATTAGGACAAGAAGCAGTGGGCTGAAATTGTAGCATGGGAGGGACATTAGGAAAAACTTCCTGTCAGGGTGGCTAAGCACTGGAATAAATTGCCTAGGGAGGCTATGAAATCTCCATCATCTGTGATATTTTAATAGCAGGTTAGACAGACATCTATCAGGGATGGTCTAGGTCAGAGGTGGGGAATCTTTTTGGGTCAAGGTCTGCTGACCCTCAGTCTAGTAGATTTTGTGTGCTCCAGCCCCATGGTGGGGTAGCGGGGGTGGCTGAAGCACTAGTGCAGGCTCCCCAATGCTGGGGGTTGGGGGGGGGCCCGAGCCTAAGGGACTGGATCCAGGCAAGCCACAGGTTCCTCACCCCTGGTATAGATGGTGCTTGGTCCTGCCATGAGTGCAGGGTACTGGACTTGATGGCCTCTCAGGATACCTTCCAGTTCTATGATTCTATGAAAATAACAGATTTATGAACAACAGAAAGATAGATTATAAATGATAGCAAATAGATTAAAGTTGATCACCTAGCAAATAAACTAAAACACAGCATAAGCCTAATATACTAGTTGAAATTTGAATTAAGCTGTTTCTCACCCTATTAGCTAGCATAAGCAGTCTGCAAAGGTTTTCTACACAGCTGCTTTCCTGCCTGGGACCAGAACTTCCCCCAGTTCAGTCTTTGTTCTTCAGGTGTTTCTAGATGTTCCCCTGTGCAAGGAATCAGGTCCAGTCATGTCACCTTCCTCCTGTTTTATATATATTTTTAATATGCTGGAAAGATCTTTTGCTGTGACCTGTGTCAAAGAAACTCCATTGTGTCGTGCTACCTCTGAGAGGTTTCTATTGTACCCAGTTCCTGGGATAATCCTTGTGCGTGGTGTATTTCTTCACCAGGCCATCACGGGAGTTTGGCCCTTTTATTGGTGCACCTGAAAGGCTGCTTGTGGGTGTTCCCAAACTCACAACATGTTTCAGTGACACATACATAGCAAAACTTTATAACTTCATACACAATGACAGCACATACACTTCAACAGGATATTAATGTTCAACAGATTCAGACTTTTAGAATACCTCCTACGGCACAATTTGTACAAAACAGGCCATAATTATATCACTGTAGTAAATATGGGGTGCTTTGAGGTGCAAAGTGTCACATTAGGTTATTATTATCAACCCCCTTTCACAGGTGGAGATGCACAGAGATATTAAGTGACTTTCCTGAAGCCACATAGGAATAATAAGGCATAAATTGAATCCAGGTCTCTTGAGCAGCATGGCACAAGACTATCCTTCCTTTCTAATGAAGGAGGGAAGGCTCTTTGGGTGTAACACTTCAGATTCTGGACAGATTTTGCCCATCCTGCTTTAAATGCTGGCAGCCAGGAATAAACCAGCAGATTAGAAGGCAAACCTTTAAAAAATAATATGTGGGAATGAAAATGTGTTGTGTTGAAATCAAGTATTTACATGGGGACCAGTCAGGAAGGATGGCTCTGGATGACATTGTGAGCAGGAGACAACTGTTGTCCACAGGATCCTGTCATGGGGTGCGTTTCATCGCTGTGGCACTTTCAGGTGGTTGTTCCATGGAATTAGTTCCACCTAGTTGCCCTTGAGTGCAGGGCAGTATGGCCTAATGGCCAGAGTCTGTAGATTCGCCCTTGAGTGCAAGGCAGTACAGCATAACAGCCAGAGTCTCCGAAGTTCTGGAGCTTCTTTTGCAGGTCCTTCTTCTCCAGCATCCCGCCCAGACTGAGCTGAGCTCAGCTGCTCCCTTTTATACTGTCCTAGCACTTGGAGCATGCCCAGTAAGGGGCATGAGCTTCCTCCATTCACAGGGCATTAACCCCTTCTGGCCCAGTGCAGGGCATGCACACTCCATCACAGATCCCTTCCTAGTATCCTGTACGGTTATCATTTTATATGGGAAAAAACAACCCCTCCCCTAACATACTGTGTGTTTTAACCTGGTATTATTTTTATTTTAGGAGAATTAAAGCAACAACAAGAAAGGGAAAAAAGTGTCTGATCTCTGTAGGCTGCTCTAGCTCTGGTTATGGCTCAATTAGAGTTTGTGGTCCTGCTTTAACTAGAGTTAATGGATTGCCAATTAATTTAAGTTATATGAAACTTTCAACTGCTACTCTAGACTACTCCACAAATGTCTGTGGTTTACTCCAGGCTGAGCCCCAGGGAACTGTCTGTCCATTGATGCCAATTAAAGCTGGGCTGAATGGGAGAAAGGGAAAAGAAGCTTGGGATGCTGGGAGCGAGATTGCAGCCCTGCGCATGTGACCTGGCCCCACAATCAGCTACATCAGAGGCCAGAAATAGAGCAGGGTTAGATACGGATGTAAAAGGGATCCACTTATGGCTTTACCCACGGCCAGAGCAGTATGTTTGCTCTGTGTGTGAGGGAGCATAACCACTGTACCGGGCAGTGGATGCTACTTTTGTGCCCAGATCAGCAAAGGATAAGATTTGTCTCTCACACAATGGGGTAAAGAGTGAAAAATTGTGAATGACTGCAGACATAAGTTCCCCCTTGTTTTCCAGTTACCCTAGATAATTCAGGACTAGTACTTCCCCGGTGGGGCTTTATTCATTAATAATGAGACTCCATGATGACTGAGCAATACATAGCACCTGGACAGAGATGATAATTAAAATCCCAGGAAAAAGAGATCAGCCGGTGGAAATATGAAATTCACTGCATCAAAACATCCTCTGTAGTGCAAATGTTACAAAATCCTTCATTCTGCAACTGCTGACTTTCTAACACAGATCTAAATTATACTTATGTACAAAACCTTTATGAAATATCTACAAGAAACACACTCCATCGCAAGTCTTTGTCCTATTATAAGTAGGGAGGCATCAAAATCCAGGATGATAGCATTTATAAGGGAAAGATCAATATGGCATATGGGATTTCAAAGACAGCAAATGAATCTATTAAATTTTCACAGGCAGAAAATGCACTGGAGAAAATATTCCTGCCAACATTCACAGTACACACAATGCACTAGGCTAGAAAGTGGGGAAAATCCATCACTAAATGCACTCTAAAGCTGTACTGGTGCCAAGTCCCCCTTTCTGATCAAAATGATAGTCACCTTTAAGTGAAGAGTGTGCACTAAGAAATCTCATGGCCCTCCATCAGCAGAATGTATCCAAGAGCCTTTGATGTAAGCCCAAAGGTATTTGGGCACCTAACTCCCAGTGAAATCGTGGAGTTCACTCTTCAAATCAGAGAGAATTAAATTCTGTTGAGGATCTGTGCTTTAGTGACTACTTTGCTGGTGGCTGAATGTGTTTTTTCTCTCTCTATCCCTCTCTGGCTATGTCTAGACTACGGGCTTCTTTTGGAAGAAGCTTTTCTGGAAAAGATCTTCGGAAAAAACTTCTTCTGAAAGAGAGCGTCCACACTGCCAAAGCGCATCGAAAAAGCGATTTGCTTTTTCAAAAGATTGCGTCCACACTGAATGGACGCTATCTTGCATTTAACCTGTGATTACTATGGATGGAGTGGCCACCAGGGCACCTGTGCTTTTTCCTCTTTCCTCTTCTTTCGAAAGAACTCCCTCTTCCCTGTCCACACATGCCTTTCTCTGAAAGAGCTCTTTTGGAAAAAAGCTTCTTCCTCATAGAAGGAGGTTTATCAATGTTGGAAAAACCCCTCGGTTCTTTCGATTTTTTTTCCGAAAGAACGTGATTGCAGTGTGGACATAAATGAAGTTTTTTCAGAAAAACAGCTGTTTTTCCGAAAAAACTCTGTAGTGTAGACATAGCCTCTCTCTGCACATGACTGAGCTGGTGAGGTTATAAGAAAGAAGTGATGGTCTTGTAGCCAAAGCACAGGACTCAGAGTCAAATTATCTGATTTCTAGTCCTTTCCGACGTGGCCTGGGGCAAGTCACATGCTGCTGCAGCGCCTCAATCTGGAAAATACCTACCCATCTGGTAGAGGCACTAAGACACCTTTCTTTAATGATTGCAATGCACTTGGAGATCTCCTGCTGGAAAATGCAGTAGAAATTATTTTACCCCACCTGGGCTTAAACTCCTAGACACAAATGACCCCCAGTTGAACAGGGTTAAAGCAGCAAACAGTGTAAGGAAAGTTGCCAAAGGAGAAATTATCTTGTTATCATTTGTATTGCCAGAGCACCTAGGATCCCTCCTGTGTCGTCCTCCTGACACTGTAGCGCCCCCTGGCATCAGAGTGTGGCATTGCAGGTATCTTCATCTCTACGGTCCCCTGTTGACAGCTTCTTTGGCTTCAGTCTGGCCCTGTCTCTTTCTACACCTTCCATAGGCCAGTCCTGTTGAGAGGTTACCTTTGAAATTCAGTCTCCTTCCAAGGTAACAAGTTCAACTGAAAATGCAAACCAGTGATCCTTCTGCCCCTCTGGGACCTCAAGTTTCCTGCTGATCATCCCTTCTCCCATGCCCTATAGCAGCGGTTCCCAACCTTTTCCAGATGGGGACCCAGTTTGACAATTCAGGAAGACTTGGTGACCCAAGGCAATTCAAAAACGGGGGGAGGAGGGAGGGCAAAGCCACCTGGGGAGACACTTGGCGACCCTTTTGAAATGTAATGGCGACCCATATTTGGGTCCTGACCCATAGGTTGGGAAACCCTGCCCTATAGAGTTCTTCTATGCTCCTTAACCTTGCAGTTCCTCCCAACTGTCCTTCCCAGCATGTTTTCCCACTTCCTCTCCTGCACTCACCTCCTGATTTTAGAGGTCCCAAGCCTCCCACAGGAGCCTAACTTGGTCCCTGTAGGCCTTTTTCAATCTGCCTTCACCAGACCTTTCCTAGCGAACAGGAGCTCCTCAATGGCCTTCTCAGACTGAATTGGTCTCTCTCCTTAGGTAGTCCTCTCTGACCCTTTCACAGCTAGTCACTGACCAGGGCCCCATTGTGCTAGGTTCTGTACA
Source organism: Rafetus swinhoei (assembly GCA_019425775.1). Taxonomy (NCBI): domain Eukaryota; kingdom Metazoa; phylum Chordata; order Testudines; family Trionychidae; genus Rafetus; species Rafetus swinhoei. Next base: position 153,180,633 of record CM033424.1, read on the forward strand.
CATACAGAACAAAAAGTCCTTGTCCCCAGTGAGCTTATGTATAATGCAAGTGCCAACATGTGACTACAGACAGCTGTCGGAGTGCAAGGAAACAATGAGACACTATTGTTCAGGATGACAGGTTGTGGTCTCAGCACACCAGAAGCTTAGATGTGCAGGCATCACAGCAAAGGAGAATTTTAAGGACAGTTTTGAATTCATTTTGTTGATATTTATCTTGACAAACATAAGGGGCAGCGTGGGAGGAAGCAGAAAGATTCTTGATTGAAAACTTAGCTTCTGTGGCCCCCTTGTTATCACCGATTGGAGACAGGAAAGGTAACAGTTTATATTCCCAGCTCATATCTACCTTGAAATGTTTTGAACTGAGTACACTGCAAACTCAGCATTGGGGGGATGAAGAAGAGGCATGGAAAGCCATGGGGTAGCACAGGGAGCATGAGAGAGAGAGAGAGAGAGAGAGAGCATAAGACTGCTGGGACAGTGATGAGCCCATGCCAGTTTATCTTTTTTCCTTTAGCTCTTTGCGCAGTGAGCAATAAACCTTTCTAACCCCAATTCCTGTGAGACTATCAATTACTGTGGATTCAGAGGGAAACATAAACTAAGAAGCTGCTTTTTCTTTGTTTCTTCTGAACCCTGTGTGAAGTGTATGTTCTGCTGCAATAAACTCTGGCCCCTCTGCACTGCAATACAATTCCAGCTACCTAGACACTTATCACAGACAATAGAAGATTCTAAGAGCAACACTCATCCCTGGAAATGAATGGAATTGTACCAGAGACACGTACAGACCTTTGGTTGTACCCTACGTAGTACCTAGATACTACTAGACTGCCTTAGAAATATGTACAATAAGAGTAATTAACCCTCAATTTGGGCATGCTTACTAGAATACAAAATGTTTGGGGGCCCGTGGATAGATGCCCAAACATTCAGAAATGTAAAAAGTTGTATTGTACAGGCACAGCAATTATGGCAAAGCAATTGCACAGATGTGATAACGAGCAATGTTAACTATTTTCCTTGCAACACCTATTTTTAAAGATCTTTTCCTTACACTGATTCTGAGTAGAAACCATTTGTCCGTTGGTGGAGTTGCCTTTCTGAGCCACTCTGGCTGTGTCTAGACTACATCCCTCTTTCGACAGAGGGATGTAAATTAGACACATCAAAATCGCAAGTGAAGCAGGGATTTAAATATCCTGCACTTCATTTGCATAATCGCATAACGGTGCTCTTTCAAAAAAAGCGCCATTTTGAAAGTAAAACCGCGGTCTAGATGCATTTACAGGCTCTTTTGAAAAAGCCTATCGTTTTTGAAAGAACCGCATCTAGGCTGCAGTTTTACTTCCGAAATGGCACTTTTTTGAAAGAGCGCCATGATGCGATTATGCAAATTAAGCGCGGGATATTTAAATCCCCGCTTCATTTGCAATTTTCGACGTGTCTAATTTACATCCCTCTGTCGAAAGAGGGATATAGTCTAGACACAGCCTCTATGATACAGAAGAGAAATTAGAATGTGTTTTTATGCAGTGCCTCTCACACCAACTGAGCCAAAGTTTTTCGCCATAATAACTTAAATACTGATTGTGCATTGATTGTGCAGGTAACCAGCAGTCAGTATCCAGGAATAGCTCTTCCATAGCTGTTTACATTAGAAAGAGAGATGGCCTTAAGCCACAAAACTGAGATTCTTATATGACTGCAGATCACCCCCTTTGCGGAATTCAGATCTGGGGTTCAAAGTTCATCTTATTATAGATAAATGGTCCCCACAGCATTATTTGGAAATTTGGACCTCCATCCAGATTCTGAAGTTCCTCGGTAGCTTGGGTGTTTGGTTAGAGTCCATTGACAATTAAGGACCCTTTGAAGAAAAATTGAGCAGGATGGAGAGGTTGTTTTTGAGCAGACTATCAATTTTAAATATCTACTGGAAAGCCAAAAGGGATTTTGGTTTTGCATCTCAGCTGAAGGATGTTTCCTCTAACAATGAGATCATCCCCCACTGCACTACAGTGATGCGAATAATTTTGGGAACTTTGTGTTGGTATAGGCCATAAACTTTGCACCGAGGGGGAAGTCTTCAACCATGAAAGCCACACTGGCACCCTCATATTGATCAGAGTGATTATCTGGCCTTTTTATTCAACACCGAAGCAGTCTTTTTGCTTCTGTATACAGAGCAATTAAAAAGAGGTTTTGTACACGGCATGCCCCTTGCCACGTTTGGTACCCATATGACTTATTTCTCCTAATTAAATACTTTAGAGACTGAGAGGTCTAGTCTGCTGTCAATGCATTTACTTACTCCTAATTAGCATAAAAGACAGCAATGGGGAGCTGCAAAGATAAAAGTTATATAGCTACTAAAGATAATTAGAACATTTAATTAATTAATTAATTTATAGTTAACTCTCATGTAGCATCCACCACAGCACTTAGCCGCTGCACAGTAATAATTATTAATGCTGTACAGAACTCAAAGCTCAAAACCAGGCTTGTCCTTCATACAAAAAGTGCCTTACTCAAACAGGGCTGGATTTCCAATTAGGCATGGTAGGCACATGCCTAAGGGCACTGGAATTCTAGGGGTACCCCAAAAAATTGAAAGTTTTCTGCTCCCGAGTCCTGGCTAGGGATGGGACTGGCGAAGGAAGAGACAGCTCCATGAAGCCCTGCTGAAGCACTCCTAGCAGGGAAGGTAAAGCAGTCCCCTGTGGCAGGGAAGATCTCAGCAGTCCAGTGGACAAGAGGGTCCTGAGGGAGCCCGGCCTGGGCAGGCTCCATTCTAGCTTCAGCCTAGCTGATTGTGCTACTCCCAAGAGACCAGAGTCATCCCGGACTGACCCTGGCTGTACTGGTTTGCTCAACCCAGCGGGGCCAGTGTGTGGGGCTGGGGACAGTGCATGGAAGCAGTGTTTTCCCCAGGAATAGCAATTAGGGACTGTGTGTTCAAAAATGCTTTGGGGGGGGGGGAGTCAGGATCGAAGAGGGGTGAGATTGATAGGCAAAGGTCAGCTTTATGGCACCACCCTAAAAACTGAAAAATGTTTCATGACCATTTTATTAGATTTAACTCATTTTTAAAAAATCATCACAGGAATTAAAGCCTACACAAGCCTGCTATGGAGCATTATATCTATATCCTTCTTGGTTTCTTGTTGTATTTTTGCACAACTCTATGAAGGAGCTTCTCGGATACAATGCATTCATTTTTGGTGGCTTCTCATGTGTCCGGTACTTCCAGTCCTTCCTGATATGCTTATGATCAGCCAAAAGGCAACTTCTTTCAGAACACAAAATTCTACTGTGTGAAGAACAAGAATGCTCAGCAGTCTGTAGTTGTGGCTGGGACTAGAAAGAGGTGAATACCAGTGTTGTCTTCAAGTCGTCATTGTCAAGTCCAAGTCGAGTCTCAAGTCACTACAGTTCAAGTCTCAAGTTGAGTCTCGAGTCCCTAAAGTCACTTTCGAGTCAAGTCCCAAGTCAAGTCTCAAGTCTTAATTTAAAAAATGTCAAGTCACTTTTGTACAAGTGTAGCCAGACATGAACCCCATCTTGCTTCCCCCCCCCCAGAGAGCAAGAGAAAGGCAGTCAGCCTTTGATGCCCTGGGAACGCAGGTGTGCTGCCTGTCCCTGACTCTACCATAAACAGAAACTAGACAGTAAATGGGCTAGGTGACGACCTGAGGCCTCCCGTCGCCCTGATGGCTAGTACCAGTAATTGACACGCCTGCACTGTCCCAGGAGAGGAATCTTCGCCCATCACATACCAGAGGTGCCCACTGTCTGCATTTTCCCAGGTGTGAATTATGCTTTGCACCCTTCGTGGGAAACTTGGCGTTCAAAGACATTTTTCCTAATTGGCCACTTGAGACCAGGAAGAAGCCTACGTGACCCAAGGGGTATAAAGAGGGGTTTAGTAGCCCACCCCATTTGAGCTCCAATCATCTACACCTGCTGGCAGGTATTGATTGATTCCCGAGGTCTGTGGGACGCCCAACCTCACCCTACTTCTTCCCGAGGGATTGAGAGAAAGACGCTGGCCACGCCAAGTCTGGAACGCAGGGGTGAGAATATATACCTGCTAGGTGTCTATTTTGCATGCATTTAATAAGAGCTCAGAGAACCAAAAGGGTTTCATGGTACCTGTAAGTGACTTATTAGTGTAATTTCTGTCCTGTCCTTTGTAGTGGCTGTGTTATCTGTAACAGTAGTAGCATTTAACAGCTAAGTTTACCCTGTAACAATAAAATAGTAACTGTTTAAGCTGTGACCTGACTCCTTCAGTTGCTGTAACAGAACCAAGCACAATTTTAAAAGAACTTCAGCCGGTCATAAGGGACAGGTATAGGAAGAGCTTGGCGTTTGGATCGTGTCACTCCCAGGTGACAGATCCGTTGGGGCATCTCTCAGTCTTCCCTAGACTGCCCGCTGCGAAGGGATCCTGTATCCTAGCAGCTGAAATCTGAGATGTAATAAGCTCTTCCTATAAACTCGGGGCGTCTGTCAGCCTGTTGGCTGCCCTCTGCGACGGGACCCCGGTCCTAGCAGTAAAGTCACGGACGTTAAACTCTTTCCGGGGCGCCCTCCAGCCTCCTAGGCTGCCCACTGCGATGAGACCTTGCGTCTCAGCAGTTGAAGACTTGGGTGTAACACACACGCACACACTGCCCTGACCGTCGGCTGACAACAAGCCATCAATATCGGCATTTTCGGACAATTTTTTCACCAAGTCGATTTAACAAAATTAGCAAGTCTCAAGTCGAGTCTCAAGTCACAAACAATGAACCCAAGTCAAGTCTCAAGTCAAGTCACCTAGGCGACTTAAGTCGGACTCGAGTTCAAGTCGTAGGACTTGAGTCAACAACTCTGGTGAATACCTGCTTCTTTCATCCCAGGATACAGCCTAAAATTGGGTGGAATCACTAGTGATGATAAGAAGTTGAAGTTAATGTAAGTACCCTAATTAGTCAACTTCTGAACTGAAGTCTTTGCTTCTTCCAGTACATTTTCAATGGATAACTCTCCGACTGATCCAAGTGTAGCTTCTATTTCTTGGACAGAGATCTAGTATTAGTTGTAGCAGATGTCTGTATTACATTGTTTAATGACCAAGGGGTTTCAACAGGGGACTTACAAGAGAGAATAGTGGTTGTGTTCTCTGAACTTAGTAGCAAAAGTAGTCCAGCAGACTCACTACTTAGACAAATCCCATCTTGATAGATACTTTCCAAAGCCAATAATAATGGGTGCAGTAATTTTAAGGCAACAGCCAAGGATGGATCATGAAAAAGCCAGTGGGTTTTCCCAGAATGGACTAATTTGAACTTCAGCCTCCATGTATCTTCTATATTTTCCAAGAGGTTCAGGGCTTGGGGTTTTTTTTTTTTTTTTTTTTGCTTTTGCTTTTTTTTTTATTTGGTTGGTTAGGGTTGGTTTTTTTGTTTTTTGAGTTTTGTTGGAAAATATAGTCTAATGAATACAATTAAATGTACAGCTTTTAAAGTGTCTTTTGAAGATTTTTCAGCTCATAATAGTACTTCTTGGAGTAGATGACATCTGCAGTGTGTATAGGAGAGTTACACTTTTCTCTGAGCAAAGTTTCTACTTCACTATATCTTCTAGAGAAGTTTGCAGCTCCGTCCAATGTGGAAGCAGCTATCTCTTTGGGGTTCAACCTACAAACATTTAACTCTGCTAAGATGTAGGTTGTCAGAGATGCAGCTGACGTGTCTTTTATAACCTGAACGTCTAGAAATTCATCTACTGGTCTACCACTGACATCAAGATAACGTAACCAGTGACTTAATACTTGATACCCATTTGCACTGATTCATTCATCAGCCATATATGCCCATTTTCTGAATGTGGTAAGAGAATTCTTCACTTTTTCAACTGCTGAGTCTTTCACTGTGGTACTACATGCTTCTTACAAAAAGATAGTATTTGCTGGTCTGGTCCGAACCTGTGTCCAATTTCAGCATTAACAAATGACAATGCACTTAACACTGGTCTCCAGTTTGTACTGTGTGGTATCTCTTGCTTAAAGAGAAAGTATGATGTGATGCCATGGTTGTTTGAATAACTGTGTCCCCTGCATTTTTAACAGCCTCGTTAAGTACTTCTACAATTGGTTTTGACAATGACTGACTTATAAGGCTCTCTGCATGTCGATACAGTCCAGAGGATCGGTGTTTTGTTGCTTTTTCGCATTGTTTGTCAGCATTGGCTTTGCTGATTGGTCTGGCAAACTAGGCACTCCCACTTTTATTATAAAAATCCATGGTATGCTTACATTTTGAATACTGCATGCAGATCTGGTTGCCCCATCTTACAAAAGATGTATTGCAGTTGGAAAAGGTACAGAGATGGGCAACTACCGTCTTTTAGCAAATATAACCCGCAGGTTACATTCGTTTTTACAAACCCTGCACGCACACACATACCCTGGGCCATACTCGTGCGCTGGATATATAGGGGTTTTTTTACTTGATAGAAGAGGATCCCCTCCCCCCACCTTTTCACTACCTTTACCGGGCTGGGGTTAGGCTCCCAGCCTGTGACTGAACAACGCGGGGAAACTTAAGAAGGGGTGTGGCAGCCGGGAACGCTCCGGAGCCGGGGCAGAGGCATCACCAGCAGAGGCGCAAGGTGGGAGGCTCCCAGCCCGGGCTCACAAAGGGAAGGAGCCCGGAGCAAGTTGCTCAGCGGCCAGCAGCAGCGGCGGGAGTCTGCAGGTGTCCATGGCTCACAGGAGCGGGCCGGGGCAGGGTGCTTTTTGCTCCTGGGCCAGGGCATGGTTCGGGGCGGCGGGGCAGGCGCCGGCCCGGGAGCAACAAGTGAGCGCGCAGTGGGTCCGGTGTGCGGTGGCACCCGGCTGGATCGCGCAGGAGCAACGAGCAACAAGCACCCTGCCCCGGCCCTGCTCCTGTGAGCCGTGGCTGCCTGCAGACTCCCGCCGCTGCTGCTGGCCACTGAGCAACTTGCTCCGGGCTCCTTCCCTTTGTCAGCCCAGGCTGGGAGCCTCCCACCTTGCGCCTCTGCTGGGGATGCCTCTGCCCCGGCTCTGGAGCGTTCCCGGCTGCTGCGCCCCTTGTAAGTTTTCCCGCATTGTTCGGTCGTGGGCTGGGAGCCTAACCCCCCGCACCATTAATATACCACCACACCCTAAATATACCCCCGGCACAGTCTTGTATACCCCGCGGGTTATACTCGGGCGCAGGGTATACAAGATTTTCTTTTTACTGGAATAGCAAAAACCGCAAGGTATATTCAGGTGCGGGTTATATTTGGGTGCGGGGTATATTCGCTAAAATACGATTAGGGGTACAGAAAAGCTTCCATATAAGGAGCAGGGCAAGTCAAATAGTGGCTGTGACTCTTGGGCACAGTCCACATCACCAAGCACACCCTCTTCCCTCCCCTCCGCCCCCCACAGGATCTGCCATCCAAAGCCCTTGCTTAGCAAGTACAGTTCAGTTGAGGGTGACCAGTGCTTAATTTATAATGAAAGAGGTGCTGGGGTTCAAGCAAGTTTTTTACTTTCAGAACTAACACAGCAAGCTAAGATGTCCCAGGGCTATGAACTGCTAAACCTAGAAGTACCGGGACTCAGCCCTGGCAAAAATCAGCTTTGAGGGTGTCAGTCAGCAAAGGCTAAGTGCAGTTTTGCTGTCCTTCACTCATACATGCACACAATAAAGGTAACATTTCATGACTGCTGCACTCAATACCAAAATGATTTGTAACACACCACCAGCCAAAACTGACCACGTGGGCAGCACAACTCTGCCTGCTGGATACCTATGCAGAATGGGTGTGTTCATGTGAATACAGTCTGGTCCTGAAGCCTTCCCCCCTCTCCTGGCTCATCAATAATTGTCAAGGGAGAGCTCATTCAGACCCTGCTTACAAATCATCATTTGAAATTATAAAGTTGGCCAACATTCCTGAAAAGGATGGGATAACATGGTTCAAAAAAAACAACAGCTGGGTGAGAAAGCTAGTCTTTGTTCATACTTTTCAACCTATTATACTATTTCAGGTAGACATATTTTATCACGTACGGTATATGATTTAAAGTGTGTATTAATGTTTCAATTTCCATTCAAATTTCCAACCAATGGCTAAATTAGCAACACTGCATGTAACTGGTTGACCATTTTGGGGATGTTGGGGAAATCCAGGAGGGATTACACCCCCATTGGGGGATGTAGGGAAATCCCTGCAGGGAGAACGGGGGTATGGGAGGGCTATGTGGGCGGGTTCTGGACACTGAAGGGGTAGGATTGCTGGATAGTGGGGGAGGTCTGTGTGTGTTGGAGTACTAGGCAGTGGGGGCTTGTGGGAGTTGTGTGGTGGGGCACCCAAGAGCTAAAAGTGGCAGGGTACCCTCACCACCCTTGGTGGTTTAGAGTTTCAAGCTGCCGCTAGGTGACTGGGGGCCCCCTGCAGCCCCCAGCCACCCTGGAGGAGCTCAGAGCCAGGGCTCCTGCAGCTGCCCAGCCATCGGGGCTGCCTAAAGGAGCACAAGATGTCTTTCTGACCCTGTGCTCAAGACCTCCATCTTAACCAGAACAGAAACAAAAGCAGAACAGTATTCATCTAAAAACCTGCCTTACAGGGAAAGTTGCAAAATACAATGGTGGGGACTTTCTAGTGAGAACACCCCATCACTAACCTTGGAAAGATGAGTACTGACAGCTAAGAGGTCAACTGTTGTGCTGAGGCTTAGAAAAGGAAGTGCTCCCATAAACAAATTGAATCTCATGCTACCTAGGGTATTAAAGACTATTGGAATTTTACAGCATTGCCAGCAACATCGCTTTTGTCTTTTTCATGGTAATTATATACTATAAATAATACATTATTCATAACACTTTGCCCATTCATTGTTAATTTGATTCAGGGACCCCAAAGCACATGTTAATTAACAAATATGTTAAATAACTAAACCTCACTAAGAAGGATGAGGCAAACCCATCAAGCATGATCGATTCAGATATGACTCTACCACCTCTCTTGAATTCAGATTACACCACATAAAACGCATTGGGATACTTAACCCATTGGAGTTGGTTTTAATCATAATACGAATCCTTTCTGTAGCTTCCAGCTTCTTTAACCTATTTTCCCAGTCACCTTCTTTGTCCCCGGACAAGAACCTTTGTCTCCTTGTGCATGCCAAGGAGTGGTGAGTCAGATGACAGGAGAGGAGGGGGAGAGATTTGTCCTCTTCCTGAACCGTATTCTGCTCTGTCTGGTGTGTACTTGGAGCAACTCCATCATCTTCAAATAGACTTATTCCACATTTACACCAGTGTAACTGGAAGCAGAACTGACCCTGAATACTTCTGCAAAGCCATTTTTTATGTGTGCACATCTGGGGTACGTCTAGACTACATGGCTCCGTCAACGGAGCCATGTAAAATAGTTTACTCAGCATAGTCAAAGAAGCGGGGATTTAAATAATCCCCGCTTCATTAAAATAAAAATGGCTGCCATGCTGTGCCAACGATCAGCTGATCCAGCACAGCGTGGCGGCCATTTTTATTTTAATGAAGCGGGGATTATTTAAATCCCCATTTCTTTGACTATGCCGAGTAAACTATTTTACATGACTCCATCGACGGGCCATGTAGTCTAGACGTACCCTTAGATACACAAAAATCTCTCTTCATTCCTGGCTGCCAGTCACTACAGATCTCTTTGCACCCCCTGTAACTTCTTCTTTCCTGTAACATGGCTCTCAGCCATGTTTTCCTTCCTCTCCGTGAGCCCAAGCAGATCTTCTGCTCTGTATTTCACATGAGATGGATCCTGACAGAGGATACACATGATCTGATGAATCCAGAAAACATGGTTCCATATTCTACTCGCAGCTTGAGTAGGTCAAGACTCAGGATTTCCATTTTGTGGTGAATTTTGGTCACATTACAATTTGGAATTTCATTAATTTTATTGACATTGCCTGGGAACTGAAAATTCTATAAATTTTCCATTTTGGAAATGCTGACACATGGTGTTTCTGAAAGGAAGTATGCTCCTCAGGACTAGGTAGCTGCTGGCTGAAATTGACATGATTCACTGCCGCAATTCAGTGGCAAGCAGTGGTGACAGTGGTAAGAGGCATAGCAATGTCAAGCAGCAGCTATCAGGGCTTCCAGAGACCATGGGCTCCATGACAGCCCCTCAATATGGACTGCCATGGGGTTGGGGAGTCCAGGACTTCCAGACTCCTGGATCAGTTGGTTTGCTGCACTGCCTACTTCCCACAGAATGGGGAGCCAGGGCTCTGAGAGTTGGGCAGAATGGGGTGCTATCTCTGGCCAGGTCCCTCCGGAAATAAGCTCCTAGTTCCATGGTAGGAAGCCTAGAAACCAGGAAGTTCCAGCTTGAGTCAGGGCTCCCAGGCTGCTCTGGAGCTGGGAGTCTGAAAATCTTGGGATGAGCTTTGAGGATCAGTGGCTCTGAGGAAGCCCCACCATGGGGATTACCTTGGAGCTGGGGACCTCATGGCTCCTTACAAGCTATCTAATCCATAAGTCTAGAAGCCATTGGGCTGCCTGCCCTGTGACAGTCCACATGGTAGGGCTGCCACAATGCTGAGGACCCTGCGAGCCTGGGTTCCCAGCACCTACAAGGCAAGTTGGCAGGAAACCAGACAGGTTTCCTATGGCAACAAGCCTGTTGGTTATTGAAAATTCATCAAACTCAATGTTTTCATGCAACATTTTAGGTTTCAATGACCTGGTTTAGTCAGGTGAGATTCTTGTTTCACTAGAGAATTCCTGACCAGCTCTCCTCCCAACATCCTTGAAATACAGAATTATTTCAAACCCAGTTTACCATGAGGGCAAGTGAATTGCCCAAGGTTTCACTGCAAGTCAATGGCAGAGCTGGGAACAGTACCCATTCCCAATTCCCTACTGTGAAATCCCAGTTGCTGCCAATCTCATGCCTTCCGTACATGTGGAAAAACAAAAATAAAAATTAAGGAGTTGGGCCAAAGCCCACTGAAGTCAATGGGAGCTATTATGTTGTCTTCAGTGAATTTTGGATCAGGACCTATAAGCATGGTGCTAGGGATGACTATCTAAACCCAGGCAGGTAGTGTCATATGCTGCAGATGAAAGATGTGAATTAAAATAGATGACTAACACTGGACACCAATTTTTTTTAAATGGAAAATTTTGTTTGTTTTTCTCTTATGCTAATTATCTTTCAACATCTCTTCTAGCTGCTGTAAGGATCCTCTTTCTTTTCTTCACATTTCAGTAAATTTCTCCAGCTAGAGGATGAAGTTGAATGGTTAGGCTTTTAGAAACCGCTATTACTTTGTCAATGTCGGAACTAACAATAGCATTCTTCTTGCACTTACAGAAAAGGAACTGAATAGCTTTTAAGAACTATGCTACATTTTAATGTATCTTAGTGACATACATGAGTGTAATGACAATACTAGAGAGATTTTAGATGGAAAAAAGAAGGGGGGAGTTTCATTGATAACAATATCTTAACTCAGAACATTCAGTAATATCAGGACATTTTGTACACTTACGTTTCTCAGTAATTAATTCACTGGTATTTGAGCAAACATCTATTCCTTGTTCAAGGATACAACTAGTTTTAGTCTGCCTTAAATTTTTGATCTGCATTTTATTTGGCATATTTTTCAATGACAAAATTATTACAAAATCTAATCTTTCTGGTTTTCGCTCAATCTTAACTAATTTTAGATGATGAGAATGAGCACTGGTAATCTCTGAATTGCTTTTATCTCATCATTGTCCCAACTCAAGTCCCAACTAAATTTCCAGGTGTATAAAGGAGGAAAATAGGGGATGAACTGCCAAATTGTGATCCATTTAATCATTCCACCACCAATACAGCCTGTGACTTTCTAGCGTACGGTACTAATCAACATAGATAGATCCCAATCTGGCCTGATACGAATGTAGTTTATTTATTTACCATCCCTTGGAGAATGGCGGAAGGCCTGCTTCTTTATAGAGTCTGGACACTGAAGTCAGTCAGGAACACTTTGATTAAAATTGAAAATTATACAATTGTTTTCCTGGGCCAGTAAGGGTATGTCTACACTTGCACCCTAGTTTGAACTAGGGATGCAAATGTAAGCATTCAAAATAGTCAATGAAGCAGGGATTTAAATATCCCATGCTTCATTGGCATGATCTCGCCAGCGCATTACTCCGATCAACAGCTGTTTCGAAAGTGAAAGTGTGCGCCGGGATGCGTTAGTTCGAACCAAACCCCTTGCTTCGAGATCATGCTAATGAAGCGAGATCATGCTAATGAAGCGCAGGATATTTAAATCCCCGCTTCATTGACTATTTCAAATGCCTATATTTGCATCCCTAGTTCGAACTAGGGTGCAAGTATAGACATACCCTAATTGCATCCCTTCCAAGATAAATGGAAGCATCACAATTAGAGGTGAGCCTGAACCAAAAATCTCCATCCGAACACCCCCAAATTTAGGCATTTCCCCCTCGCTATGCCCTGAACCTTGTCACGGGCTGAGTTAAAAACCTCACTCAAGCTAATGTGAATGAGCCCCCCCCCCCATCCTCCCTGTCTCCTCCATTTAAGACAGTTGAGAAAGTCAACTGAGGAGCCACACTTAAAGCAAAGCATAACAGAGTTGTTCCACAAACTAGCCCCAGGTGGGCGGAGGGTTCGACTGGTATTGTGGACAGGTGCACGTGTAGGAGGGAAGAACACACTGAAAACCGGGATACTACTGTGCGGACAGGAGAGCTTCTCCCATAAGTGTCATTCATCCATCACTCTAAGAGGCAGTATGTCAGCAGGAGAAACTCTGCAGTAGATACAGTGCTTCCTACACAGGGGCTTTGGTTGGTATAACGCCATCACTCAGGCTGTGGATTGTTCATACCCCTGAGTGACATTTTTATACTGATATAGGTCTGATTTGATCTCAGAGAGAGCAGGAGCTTGAAGGAATAGCTGAAAGCAGGGAGTCTGACTTTGGAAGAAACCAGGGAGAGAGTTTTGGGACAGTGTGCAGGCTGAAAGCACGTGAGCAACTCCTGCTATTTAATTCCTTCTGCGTTTAGAGACACAGAACTTTGTACATTCTTAGTCAATAAAAAAAACTGCTTCAAAGAAAATACCAGACTCCATCAATTTCAATTTTGAACTGGAACAACCTTAAGACCCCAAACTTTGACTAGTCACTCAAGGTTAAAACAACAACAGCAACAACACAGACTAGAAGCCTGACACTGAACTGCTTGTAATGAGGAGCAATTAAAATGTGGATAATGCTTAGCGTATAATTAACATTTTTCATCCATACACCTCCATGAGCTTTAAAAAGGAAGATATTTATCCTTAAGGGCAATTTACAGATGGTATGTCTGGTATTAGTAAACACTTTCCTCCACAGTAAGTGTTTAAACATTCAGTCTCCCCAAAAAGCCTTCATCCTTCCTGGAAATTTGCCAGACATGAAGATACCCGATTTTCATTAGATCCAAAGATATGAAATTACAGAAAAGATGAAGAACATAGAACATAAGAACGGCCGTACTGGGTCAGACCAAAGGTCCATCTAGCCCAGTAGCCTGTCTGCTGACAGTGGCCAGCACCAGGTGCCCCGGACGGGATGGACTGAAGATAATGATCAAGCAATTTGTCTCGTGCCATCCGTCTCCAGCCTCTGACAAACAGAGGCCAGGGACACCATTCCTACCCCCTGGCTAATAGCCTTTTTATGGACCTAACCTCCATGAATTTATCTAGCTTCTCTTTAAACTCTGTTATAGTTCTAGCCTTCACAGCCTCCTCTGGAAAGGAGTTCCACAGGTTGACTATGCGCTGTGTGAAGAAGAACTTTCGCTTATTAGTTTTAAACCTGCTACCCATTAATTTCATTTGGTGTCCTCTAGTCCTTATATTATGGGAACTAATGAATAACTTTTCTTTATTCACCCTCTCCACACCACTCATGATTTTATATACCTCTATCATATCCCCCCTCAGTCTCCTCTTTTCCAAACTGAAAAGTCCCAGTCACTTTAGCCTCTCCTCATATGGGACCTGTTCCAAACCCCTGATCATTTTAGTTGCCCTTTTCTGAACCCTTTCCAAGGCCAAAATATCTTTTTTGAGGTGAGGAGACCACATCTGCACACAGTACTCAAGATGTGGGCGTACCATAGTTTTATACAGGGGCAGTAAGATATTCTGTGTCTTATTTTCTATCCCTTTCTTAATAATTCCTAACATTCTATTTGCCTTTTTGACCGCTGCACTGTGTGGACGTTTTCAGAGAACTATCCACGATAACTCCAAGATCTCTTTCCTGATTTGTCGTAGCCAAATTAGTCCCCATCATATTATATGTATAGTTGGGGTTATTTTTTCCAACGTGCATTACTTTACACTTATCCACATTAAACTTCATTTGCCATTTTGTTGCCCAGCCACTCAGTTTTGTGAGATCTTTTTGAAGTTCTTCACAGTCTGCTTCTGTCTTGACTATCTTAAACAGTTTATTATCATCTGCAAACTTTACTATCTCACTGCTTGCCCCTTTCTCTAGATCATTTATGAATAAGTTGAATAGGATTGGTCCTAGGACTGACCCTTGGGGGACACCACTAGTTACCCCTCTCCATTCTGAAAATTTACCATTTATTCCTACCCTTTGTTTCCTGTCTTTTAACCAGTTCTCAATCTATGAAAGGACCTTACCTCTTATCCCATGACAATGTAATTTACACAAGAGCCTTTGGTGAGGGACTTTGTCAAAGGCTTTCTGAAAATCTAAGTATACTATATCTACTGGATCCCCCTTGTTCACATGTTTGTTAACCCCTTCAAAGAACTCTAATAAATTAGTAAGACATGATTTCCCTTTACAGAAACCATGTTGACTTTTGCCCAACAAATTATGTTCTTCTACGTGCCTAACAATTTTATTCTTAACTATTGTTTCGACTAATTTGCCCAATACCGACGTTAGACTTACTGGTCTGTAATTGCCGGGATCACCTCTAGAGCCCTTTTAAAATATTGGTGTCACGTTAGCTATCTTCCAGTCAGTAGGTACGGAAGCCGATTTAAGGGACAGATTACAAACCACAGTTAACAGTTCTGCAATTTCCCATTTGAGTTCTTTTAGAACGCTTGGGTGAATGCCATCCAGTCCCGGTGATTTGTTCATGTTAAGTTTTTCTATTTGTTCCAAAACCTTCTCTAATGACACTTCAATCCAGGACAGTTCCTCAGATTCATCTCCCACAAAGGACGGTGCAGGTTTGGGAATCTCCCCAACATTCTCAGCCGTGAAGACTGATGCAAAGAAATCATTTAGCTTCTCCACAATGGCTTTATCGTCCTTGATTGCTCCTTTTGTATCTCGATTGTCTAGGGGACCCACTGTTTTTTTAGCAGGCTTCCTGCTTCTAATGTACTTAAAAAACATTTTGCTATTGTTTTTTGAGTTTTTGGCTAGCTGTTCCTCAAAATCTTTTTTTGCTTGTCTTATTACAGTTTTACACTTAATTTGATAGTGTTTATGTTCCTTTCTATTTATCTCACTGGGTTTGGACTTCCATTTCTTGAAAGATGCCTTTTTGTCCCTCACTGCTTCTTTTACATGGTGGTTAAGCCACAGTGACTCTTTTTTAGGTTCTTACTATGTTTTTTTAATTTGGGGTATACATTTAAGTTGGGCCTCTATTATGGTGTCTTTAGAAAGTTTCCATGCAGCTTGCAGGGATTTGGCTCTTGTCACTGTGCCTTTTAATTTCTGTTTAACTAACCTCCTCATTTTTGTGTAATTTTTTTTTTAATTAAATTAAATGCCAGAGTGCTGGACTGCTGAGGTGTTCTTCCCACCACAGGGATGTTAAATGTTATTATATTATGGTCACTATTCCCAAGCGGTCCTGTAATAGTTACCTCCTGGACCTGATCCTGTGCTCCACTCAGGACTAAATCGAGAATTGCCTCTCCCCTTGTGGGTTCCTGTACCAGCTGCTCCAAGAAGCAGTCATTTAAGCTATTGAGAAATTTTATCTCTGCTTCTCTTCCTGAGGTGACATGTACCCAGTCAATATGGGGATAATTAAAATCCCCATTATTATAGAGTTTTTTATTTTGGTAGCTTCTCTAATCTCCCTTAGCATTTCAATGTCACTATCACTGTCCTGGTTAGGTGGTCAATAATATATCCCTACTGCTATATTCTTATTATTGGAGCATGGAATTACTATCCATAGTGATTCTATTGAACATGTTGTTCATTTAAGATTTTTATTTCATTTGATTCTACGTTATCTTTCACATATAGTGCCACTCCGCCACCCACATGGCCTGTTCTATCCTTCCGATATATTTTATATCCCGGTATGATTGTGTCCCACAGATTTTCCTCATTCCACCAGGTTTCTGTGATGCCTATTATATCAATCTCCTCCTTTAATACAAGGTACTCTAGTTCACCCATCTTATTAGTCAAACTTCTAGCATTTGTGTAGAAGCACTTTAAAAATTTGCCACTGTTTATTTATCTGCCCTTTCCTGATGTATTAGATTCCTTTGTATGTGGTTGTTTGTCTGCTCTGGCCCCTTGTTTGTCCTCTCCCCTCCTCTCTTTCTCACTACAGCCTAGAGAATCTCTATCAATGGATTCTCCTCTAAGAGAAGTCTCCATCCGATTTACGTGCTTCTCCGCACCAATCGACTTTCCGCCATCTCTTAGTTTAAAAACTGCTCTACGGCCTTTTTAATGTTCAGTGCCAGCAGTCTGGTTCCATCCCTCTTCCCTACACCATCGTCTCATCCACGCATTGAGACTCTGAAGCTCTGCCTGCCTACCTGGCCCTGCGCACGGAACTGAAAGCATTTCTGAGAATGCCAGCATAGAGGTCCTGGATTTCAGTCTCTTTCCTAGCAACCTAAATTTGGCCTCCAGGACGTCTCTCCTACCCTTTCCTACGTCATTGGTACCTACATGTACCACGACCACCGGCTCCTCCCCAGCACTACACATAAGCCTATTTAGAATCCTTGAGAGATCCTCTTTCTATTCTTTGAAATATATCTCCAACCAACAAGTCCAAGTTACAACCACCTCAGAAGCTAGGACATAGCTCAGTAGGTATTGAACAAAGATAATTAAGGAACATTAATTAGAATTTTGTAAACTACAAGCACAAGGCTAAATACTAGAATGGATCCTTAGTACTGTGTAAATATGGGGCATATGATGATGATACTTGTGATGTTGTTCAGGGGGTGAACGTAAATATAACCAATCAGGACATAACATTGGATAATCAGGATCCAGTTTCCCAAGAGTGCTCAGCCTAGCCTCCAGTTTTCCATGCGTAACCTCTCTGTGTGCCTATCAGCTAAGTATACCCGTGTTGTAATATGTACATGTGCTAAACCATTCACACTCAACTGGATACAGCAATGGGGGGGTGGGGTTGTGCATACAGGTTTTGTGTGTATAAAGCATAGTGCACAAAAGCTATGTGTGAAAAAATGGCACACACGGAAATGGAGGCACCAGTTGGGCTTTCATCTCTGATATTACATTTTAATAGAAATCTTCTGGGTGTGTTACATGGGCACATTTTTTTATCTCTTTAGTAACTATTACATCCTTACTGGCCTTTGTTCTTTCTTATCTTTATCACCCCCAACCTATACTATCTTACCTCTCCTCTACAACCAATTTCAGACTCTGAATGTGACATGCCCTTCATATACTTTTTCATTTAACTCTGATCTGTCACTTTGTTGAAATTCTGAGCAGGTTTTCATAAAGATCTAATCTAAAAATCAAAAAGTGATTATTCTTTTTCATGCTGGAGGATATGGCCGTATCTCATGCTATTATTGAAAATCTAAAGCTTTTTTACACATATATTTTTGACCTTTGCTGTATTTGGAATCAACCCCCAGTGGCAGAGCAAGGCATAGAAGACAGATCTCTTAGCTCCCAAACTACTAGAACCTTAACTACTAGAACCTATGCGCTGTAAATAGAAACATTCACTTACGTTTCTAACTGCTAGGGTGTTTGTTTGCAGTTATGGTAGTTTAAAACTATTTTCTAAATCCTGCTCTCCCTCTGATCCGATCCTCCTCCCATTCTTAGTAGAATTTCAAGGTCCATTATAACAGTGCTGGCAGCTTTCTGATCTTACCTGCACAGCCTGCACATGAAAAGTTCCCATCAAACAGCTGGAACTGGCTATTACACCACAGCCAGCCCCATTAGAATACAGGAATCTTAGGAGTCTGTGCTAGTAAAACTCCTGATAATTCAAATATTTCAGGAAACAAGCACACACATTTTAAATGTATTATCATACACCAGGCACGCAGGAGTTCAGCGTTCCAAAGACAAAATGAAGTGGCACTTCTCAGTTATAAAAATGCAGGGCCCAATTCACCTGTCAGTAGCAATCAGGAATCATTCAACTGAAGCCAAGGGAATTACAATAATGTAAAAGTGGTGTAAGGGGAGAAACATCCCCCCAAATGGTCACCATTAAAACAATAGGATAGCACTTCACTGAGGATTTCAAACATGTATCCACAATTAGCAGGTAAAATGCTCTTGTTGCTACACTGTGCCCCTGGGAAACAAGCCTTCTTGAATAAGTGTAAATAAAAGGGCGGGGAAAGGGTCTATATATGTATGTCTTTGATGCAACGCATCAGTGCCAATAGCATGATTATCTGGCAAGTCACTATGTGGCAAGCCAGGGAGTGACTCCACAGCATACCAGCTTGCTGCGCATTAGCTCCTTTGAGGACACTGCTAGAGTACCACGAAAGTGCCACCGTGCCGCTTGGCCTTCCACTTTGAGACAGCAGCCTGCTAAGCTGCATTCCAGCACTTTCTTTGTGCTGTAGCAGCGTCCACAGGGGATGTTTGTTGTGGCACTGGGGCTGGAATGAGAGGTGCTGGAGGGGCTGCAGCACCCCGTGGCATGCAGTGGTTTCCATCATAAACAGGATTTACAGTTTAGTTCAATGGCTCTCAGCACCCCCCCTCCACTACACAACTTGTTCCGCCCTCCCCTCCCCCTGCATTGCTGTGAGTGGCAAACGGGTGAGAACACAGATTCACACCCTGGCTTGCGACACAGCATCTCGTGACGCAGACGAGCCTTTCAAGTGTAACTTAGCCATAGCCAAGCTATTTTCTGAGGGAAGGAGATGAAAGGTGTCACAGGGCCCTTGGCAGGCTGCCCTGCCTAAGACCCTTGTCTGGTCCCCTCAGTGCAGCCCTGTCCAGGGATGAGCCCAGGCCCCCACTTCTCCCTGGGGTGGGATCAATGATACAAGTAAACAAAATGTCTTGCCGGTACAGCGGGGAGGACATACCAGATAGGGGGGGAGGGGGCAAGTGAGCCCCCTTGCAGCCCCCCATGTGGTTCTGCTCTGCCCCAAGCCCAGGGCCCTCATGCTCTTCTTCTCCACTCCCCACCCCATGTTCCTGGACCTGGGGGCAGTACTGCAGCCAGAAGAGCTGCTGGCAGTTCTGCTCCTTTCCCCGCTGCCCCTACCAGAAGGGAAAGGAGCAGGACTGCCACTGGCATCCCCTGCCCCCTTCCACAGAGCTGCTGTGTCTCTGTATACACAGTAGGGCTGGCAGTTCTGCTCCTTTCCCCATTGGGAGGGGTGGTGGGAAAGGGAGCAGAATGACAGCAGCTTCCCCAGCTGCCGTAGCGCTCCCAGCTGTACCCCCAGACCCAAGCTCTGTTCACAGGCAGCTCAGTGTAGGATTGGGGGTGATCAGCAGGGAGTCTTTCTGGTACGTGGTACCAGCTAAAAATAACTTGCTGTTATATGACATTCCAGACCGTACCAGCCTACTTGCATCACCACAATGCAACTACATACTGACTAGGTCTCCAGGTTACAGCTCCCTGGCTGCCAGCTGTGTTACCCAGCAGGCTAAACGGAGCTTGGACTCTGCCCTAGTTCTCCTTCAGGAGCCTGTGGTCAGTAATCATATGTAGTGACACAGAAGCAGTTTCTCCAAATCCGAGCATAACTCACTCTACCCAAATGGTACAGAAAATTGGAATTAGAAACAACAAAGAACTATATGCCTCTTGTCTTACCTACACATGACATTCTTCTCATGCTGTAGGTGGACCCAATTTAGCCACACTGTCCCTGCATCTCTGGGCACGAGGTTAAAACTAGCTAGCTTCAAGCCCTGGTTCTCAAGTCAGTCGGTGCATGTGTCTGCCTCAGTGCATGCTGGCTCTGTGTTCCTGTGAGTCACTAACTAAGCTGACCTCTTCCCCCTTCCCTGTCTGCCTGGGCACCTTTTTAATCCCTCAGGGCCTTTTGATCTCAGCCCTAGCCTTGGGAAGAGAAAAATACCCTAAATAAAATGGTGCCAGACAGTTGGGTTCTTCCTCCAACCCCCTTTTATAGCCTCCTCTGATTAAACTCTATTTATTTGGTCAGACAGCAATATAAAAATGAACAAGTCACGCCTAATATTCCTAAGCAATATCAGACTCCTTGTAACAAAAAGAACACAACATTTTCTACAAAATCTAAGCTTCCATTTTAAAACTCTTTTGTCAATCAAAAATGAAAGTGAGAGCATCTCTGAGAAGGAGTAACTAAAACTGGGCACTACCTTCTGCAGGACTGATTTAAGAAACAATGTATTGTTTCTGATCATTGGCATCTGTGTCATCATGGGCTGAATTGTGAGGGATTGTGGGCTGATATTAGAATGCTTTGTCCCAATTTTGCAAAGCACTTAAACACATGCTTTGAGACATTAAGTAGGAGCATTGGGCTGAACCTTAACCGCAGTTAAAACTGGTTGGAAATGGAATTTCCAACTGCAATGGTATCGGCATCTGCCTCTCTTAAGCATCTGCTCTCTGGCTGATAAGTGCCTGCAATCATAGAATCATAGAACACTAAAGGTCATCAAGTTCAGTCCCCTGCTCTCACGGCAGGACCAAGCACCGTTTAGATCATCCCTGACAGATGTCTGTCTAACCTGCTCTTAAATATTTCCAGTGATGGAGATTCCACAAGCTCCCTAAGCAATTTATTCCAGTGTTTAACTACCCTGACAGTTAGAAAGTTTTTCCTAATATCCAACCTAAACCTCCTTTGCTGCAGTTTAAACCCATTGCTTCTTATTCTTTCCTCAGAGGTCAAGGAGAACAATTTTTTCTCCTTCCTCCTTATAACACCTTTTTAGATACTTGAAAACTGTTATCATGTCCCCTCTCAGACTTCTCTTTTCTAAACTAAACAAGCCCAATTCTTTCAGTCTTCCCTCATAGGTCATGTTGTCTAGACCTTTAATCATTCTTGTTGCTCTTCTCTGGACCTTCTCCAGTTTCTCCACATCTTTCTTGAAATGCGGTGCCCAGAACTGGACACAGTACTCCAACTGAGGCCTAATTACTCAGCTTTGAATGGAGCAGCACCCATCTTCACAGGCACCTCCTTTCAGGTCAGTTATAAGCCTGCTTTTATTTCAGTTCTTACAACAGAACGGCACCCAACTCTCATAAATGCCTCCTGGCTGCTGGGTCTTTTGGTGGATCTCCAGGGACTTAGCCATCTGGCTGAGTTACACACACATTGCCCTCCCTTCTGTGGTATATAGTCTCTAGCTCTTGCTCATAGGCCTGGTGTGGACTGTAGCACCAAGGTTTACTCCTCAGAAGCACTGACATCATTAATAGCCCAACAGAGTCCCTTCTCCTTACCCTACTTCATGTCCTTGCCTGGGCTCAGATTTCAACCAGACAAGCAAGGCCAATCATGGTATCATCGCCTGGACTGGCTAAATTCTTCTTGGTTCAGACTGCCTGCACTGACCAGTCCATGGTCCTGCTTCTCAGTCATCCAGGCACCCCATCTTCAGCAGCCATGCACCCAGTTCTCCCCCTTCAAGCTCTAGGCAGCAACTGAGCTGCCTGCTTCTTCTGCTTCCTTTTATGTGTCCCTTTTAGCCCCTGATTGGTCACTCCAACAGCCCTTCTGGCTGCTTCCCTACAGTCACTGTAGGCCTCATGGAGGACTTTCCCTCTTCCCTTTTCTGGGGTAGAGTAAGGCAAGAATTCAGGGACTCTATCAGGGGGCATCCAGACCTAGTCCACCCTGTCACACTACCCACATGACAAATTCTGATATTTCAGCATTTGCTTATATTCCAGATTAGAACAATAACTTGAAATTGCATTTGTATGTGTGTATAATAGAAACTCTGAAAAATCTGATTTGGAAACATCAAAGCGTTTTGATAAAGTCAAATGGTTTCACTTTGATAATACTGCAACATTTCATTTTGAAAAAGTAAAACATTTTAATATTATCAAAATGTATTACCATATCATACATATTATACAACAAAGCAAAATGGAATAAAATGCTAAAGCGAAACTGCATCTTTTACCTATTCAAAACCAAATGTTTTGACAGCACTGAAATATAACAAAGTCAAAATGATTCTTTTTGACATTTTATATTAAAAATGTCATTAAAATCAACATGTTGCCACACAATGTTTAGATTTTGACAAAACTGCATTTTCCAACAGAACACTTCCATCAAAAATATTTCATTCCCCTCTAAACCGTGTTGAAGTCCAGGGGTGTTTTGCTGTTGATTTCAATAGGGTCAAAATTTCACACATTGATTTCACTTGGGCTACTTATGTGCTTAAAACTAAATGCATGCTTATGAACTTTGTTGAAATGAGACCTTAGTGACTAAAGCTCAGTACAAGGCAAATGATCTTATCTCCATCCTGGTTGCCAATGTAGCACATCCAGGCACACACAATGGTGAACCAAATTCTCAGCTCCCAGGTATGTAGGGAGGTGACAGAATATTTTCTTTTAATATTAATAGAATCCTATCTACCAGTTTCATGGTGTCATAAGGCACAGTGAGATTACTGCATTCTATTCTTACCATACATGGAAAAATCATAAGCGAGGCTACAAGGAGTCTGAAAATCTGCATACTTAAGAATAAAGGATCAATTATGCAGATCAAAGAGTGTCTGTTCTCTCCAATTACGATAACAAAGCCAAATAACACAGTAACATTTAAAAGTCAGAACTCACCAAAGGCAGGAAAGTACACTGCAGGCACCACCATTTATAGACACATGCACCCATGGCAGAATGCTATTATTTAGCACTGCCAGTTCAGCCTATGTGTTTTCCAGGAAGCAAATACAAATACTCCCACAAAACGATAAAAGCTAAATATAAGCTTCTTTGACAAGTGGTGTTACCTGCCCTCTTCCTCCGTTCTGATAATGAGAGAGCATTTTTGCTAAAATGGGAAAACAAATGAGTATATTCCTTGCTTCTCCCGTTCACTGTCCTCTCCTTGAGCACATGGCTCAGCACAATGTTAGAGGAAACATTTTTGCAGGAGCTCTTTGTTAAAAGCATTGGCAGGGCTTCCTTGCCTGAGTATGAGTTTCTTTGTCTACCAATTCTGTCCTCTACTTTTAACAATAGATTTGGAAACAAAGGTAGATTATTGTGGCTATCTGGGTGACTTGGATGAGCACTGATATAAAGAGACTGCTGAGTTTCCCTGACCATCTCATGTGTGCTCTTATCTGAAATAACACACCAGCTGGAGCATCTTATTAAGGGCTAAAAAAACCCTCAGAATGTTAAAGCAAACTAAAAAGGTATCTTTTTTTAAACTGTATCAAGCATTTTTAAGGGAAAGTGGGAAATGATATTTCAGACATGAATCATCAAACATAGATAACTGCAAAACAGCGTTGAAATTTTCAGAATGATCATTCAAGAGCTGCTTTATTTTCTTTAAACGAATGTTGATTTTTGGTACATTAACTCGGTATTTTTGGTCTCAATAAGTGGAAAATATTTTCTGCTTGCAACTGTTTTATGAACACTACCACAAGCTTTGCAGTTTCATTCATCCAAGCAGATCATCATGTTCAAAAACACATATTAAAAAAAAAATTACAAATTGTTGAGGGGACTGGATGGTTCAGAAGACTGTTAATGAGACATTGGGGCTTTCATCTCAAGAGAACTATTGGAAGCTGAACAGATCAAAACTATTATTCTCAGGGTCATACAATAGCAGCCCATATGAAACAACATGGGGCAGAGATCAGTGCTCCATTGAGTTCAGTGCCCCATTGAGTTAGACACTGTACAGACACCTAAGACGAGACAATCCCTGCTCCAAAAGCTTTCAATCTAAGGAGGCAAGGCATACAACAAATTAGTATCCCATTAAGAGACTTGCCCAAAGTGACAATGGAATGCTGTGGCAGAGTTGGAAACTAAAGATCTCCTGAATACCAAATACCTCAACCACAAGACCAACCTCTTTCTCAGAAAGGGCTCTTTTTGACTCCATTGGGGTTTGGATCAATCAGGACCTTGATGGGCTCAGTTTAAAAAAATGAGAACAATGTCGGATAAATAAGTTATACATAATGTTCATGGGTGGCAGGGACAGCATCAGCGTTTTCCAATTTTCTGAGTCAATGGCCTGATAGAACTTGCAGGGGCATTACACTGAGAACTGATGGAGATCAACTACAAATCAATGGAGTTAACAGCAACATACATAGAGATGAGTCAGGCCTGGTTAATGTTGTTCACTTTAGCTCTGGTGGTACCATTATTGGAAACCATGCTCTAGCTTTTGATGACTATGGGTTTGTCGCTTAGGGCAGTAAATCAGAATGAAAGAGTTAAGTAGGTGCTTAAAATTATGTCGCTCTAGTTTTAGAAGAGTCTACCTGGAGGTCTCCCAAACTCCTGATGCCCTAAATGACAGTTAATCACTTCTGGTGTCCTTCCCTGTTGATTGCAGCAGCACACATTTGCCTCAGCACCTTTGGGATTTGTGTTGCATTACAGATCCATCAACAATTTGCTGCACACTCTATATTATTGCACAGCTGCTGAAGCACACATTTCTCTGCCGGGCTCAGGTGACGTTCTAAAGTTGCCTGCAGTTTAAAATCTTGTTAATGTTGGCACTTTCCATAAAAACACTGCAGTGACAATGGACTGAGCAAGTCCTGCTAACATCAGTGACTGTCACGTACCAGGGTATTCAGGGCACAATATCGGCTTCCCTTTCCTCACATAACATCAAGGCAGGGGCATTGCCAACACATGTGACATTGTTCCTGGAAATAACAGCAAATGATGCCCAGGCCATGGACAATACTGGTTGGGTGGCGCTGTGGTAACTAGTTTCAATATTACATTGCCATACTGGTATGCCCAATATGACTGACCAACAGGCCTGATTCAAAGTCCATTAAATTCAGTGGAAGGTGACTTCAATGAGGTTTGGCTCAGTATGAATGATTTAAACCATGGCTCTCAAAATTCATTTTAAACTTGTTTTTTTGAAGAGAAATCGACTTTTTGAATGATTTAAAGGGGACTGACATCACTTCAACAGAGAGAGGCTCAAACCAAAGACAACTATATTAAAAATAAGAATAATTAAGACTAAGGAGACCAGGAATGAAATGTTACAAAACTGTGCAATTATGATCACATGCTGAATGCTAAAGAAAATACAAACTATATTTCAGTTGTTGGCTGCTTGTTAGTTGTGTGGTTCTATATTACTTCTTTAGTACTTTAACATATGTGTTTAATTATAACTATATGAGTTGTCCTGTTAATTATAGGATTAGGGCCTTACTTTTTCAGACTCCTCTCTCTCTCTCCCACCTGTATTTTATGCCTTCAGAAACTAAAATGGAATATACATCAGAAAACCACATCAGGCTGGAGAAACACTGGAGGAAGGTAATGGAGAAGATAACACAATATACTTACATTAAAGTGGTAATATGACAAATGGCTAAGCAGTCTCTGCACTCTCTGAGATTTATGAAAAGTAGTTTGACAGACTGTCACCCAAAAATCAGATTAGATTAAAAAATGTTCAAGTTCTGGGAGTCCCATTTAGGGCTGAGCTATTTTATTGAGTAATTTTTCTGATGATTTCCCCCTCTTTTTTCTCTTCCCGAAATATCCCCAAATAGATCTTTTTTTTTTTAATCTCCATTACTCAGAATAAATTGCCCAAACATTTCTATGAATAATTCTTGATCGGTATCTTATTTCTAAAAGAGGTTTGCTGAAAATATTTAACATTCAAAATCAGAGCTGTTTTGAAATAGCCACTTAAATCACATGGGATTGATTATATTCCCTGAGTTAATGAGCATAACTTCTGCCATCACAATTAAGGTGCCAGTTCTCATGCTGACAAACTCAAAATTTGCTTCCCATGAATGTTGTCCATTATTTGCTTAGAAATCACTGCTGCCATAATAGTTCCTTACAGTAAATTGGTTCACTAGAAAATTTGGAAACAGTTAATTCAAGTGGAGCATGAAAGCAAACAATGATAATTCAAGTTTCCTATATATAAAATATATAAATATTATAGAGATAAATACAGTGAATATTTTCTCAAATAAAAATGACTTATCTTTGTTTTCATGCCCTATTTGAGACACTTTCTGCATGTGTACTGGCAAACAACATTTTCGGAAGTGTTACTTAGCTGTAGCGCAGGGGTGGGTAATAAGTGACCCATGGGCCAGACGCTATTTGCCAGGTTTAGCCCCTGGTAGCCTGCCAGACCCTTTATTTACCAGTGCATCTGCATGTACGGCTGCTCATAGCTCCCATTGGCCATGGATCACCGTTCCCAGCCAATGGGAGGTACAAAAAGTGGTGTCCTGGTCCGTGCCCACTCCCATTGGTCAGAAACAGCAAACTGCAGACAATGGGAGCTGCAAGTGGCCATACCTGCAGACACGCAGGTAAATAAAGTATCTGGCAGCTCACCAAGAGCTAACCCTGGCGTCCAGCCTGCGGGCCACATAGGCCACGTCTACACTGCGGAGCTATTTTGGGTTACCAGAAGGATCCCGAATTAGCTATTCCACATCTTTTGAGCAAGCCCATTATTAGGAAATATAATGGGCTCGCTATTCTGATGTCCCGGTAAACTTAGTTCCATAAGGAGTAAGGGATGTTTCAGAACAGCATTCTATTTCACAATTTGGCAAGTTGTTTAGCTTATTTCGAGCTCCAGGTGCAATGTAGATGTACCCTCATTGCCCAACCCAATGTAGAAGGATGTTACTTATAAACAAGGAGCAAATAACCTGCAGTCACCTGAATCACATGGTCCTTCCCTACCACATGCTCCCTCTGCTAAGGGTTTTTACCTCGCTGTTCCCCTCTGCTGGAGAACTACAATTCCCTGAATTCTCTTCTAAAGCACTGGGGGTCCTCTGGCAGGTGTGTTGGGGGGTGGGATGATCAGCATCTTGTTACAGACAGAGATTATGCCTGTTGGAAACGAAATGCCTTGCCCAGCTTCTTCATGCAAGAGGGGGGAGCGCACATTCACAATCCTTGGGCCAGTGCAATATTGCTGCCCCTGCCTTGAAGGCAAGTGTACAGGGTTAAAGTGTCACAGCTGAGCCCCCTGTGGGACACAGAGTGGCAGCAACCCAGGAACTGTGATTGTCTGTGGCCCTTGTGGGGACCCCAAGGGGAGAGAAGCTCCTTGTGTTCTCCTCCATGGACGAAGCAGACAGCAAATTTAAACCGGAATGTAGCTTCTCAAAAGGGGGCCAAATTTTCCCTTCACACTCCCTCCTGCAGTCAATAGAAAATGGGCACCTGTACTTTGGGGAGACATTTGGACCCACATGCTTGCTCCTAACTCCAGACAGTCTATTTACAGCGACAGACCTGTCCTTGCAGAATAGCGGGAGAATCACTCCCACCCGCTGAAATATGCAGGGAAGGGGGAGGAGGAGCTGGGACCATGGCTGTCCCTTGCGTGCCCTCCCCACAAGCACACAGCATAGGACTGCGCTCCAAGGGCAGACCAGTCTGCACTGATCCACCACCCACATACCATGTGCTTTAAAGAGACTCAGCATCTTCTGGGCTCCCACAGGGCTGGGGTGGCTGCGCGCCGCTCTGTAGTCAAGGCTTTGTACAAACGGAGCCTATCCCCTGTAAGAAAGCACTTTTCAGAAGCACTGAGCACTCACAACTTCACCTGATGTCAGTGGGGCTGGGGCTGCTCAGCATGGCTGAAAGCCTGCCCCTTACAAGCCTTGCAGTCATAGCGAGTCCAGGTAATGGAGATTTGCCATGAATGTAACAGTTTGTCTAAAGGATTCCAGGAAAAATAATACAGGTTGAACCTCTCTCAACCAGGACTCTCTGGTCTGGCAACATCCGTGATCCAGCAAGACCACGGATGTTCCAGGACCAGACTCCTGTTAGAGGCTGGCAACTGGGAGCCCTGTGGGCCAGCAGGGCAGCAAGCTGCTGGCTGCAAGCTGCCAGCTGGGCCAAAAGCCCAGCACACTGGGAGCTAGGCTGGAGCTGGGCTGCCCAGCATGGCAGGGAAGTGGTGGGAGAGGAGGACTGGCAGGGCAGGGGGAGCTGGCAGCAGAGGGGGCAGGGAGGTGGGGGGCAGCCGGCCAGGTGGCCAGTGGTCAGGCCAGGGCTGGGGGGAACAGTACCAAAGGGGTCAGATATGACCTTCTCTGGTCTGGCAAAATCCCTCATCCAGGACCAGTCAGGTCCTGAGGGTGCCGGACCAGGGAGGTCCAAGCTGTACTCAAGAGTAAAGAATTTTGCATACCAGCCCTAAACCAAGGCCTATAACCTGTTACAGACAGGTATGGAGGTGTTCTATGGTTATGTCTCCACTCCACACGCATGTTGATGGGGAATAAGGCGTGTGTAGTGACAAACCACAGTGAAAAGCAAACTGCGTCCACACTGCGGCGTATAGGTATCCATGCCAGTAAAAGACTCGGGCAGTGGGGAGGCAGTGGGAAAAAGACTTCTGCAGCTCCCTGCTGTCAGAGCCGCTCACTGCTGTGAGGACAGGCCAGGGGCAGAGAGGGAGAAAGCAGCAGGAAGAGGCGGAGTGAGCTGGTGGAATTTTTCCCTGCTGCCTCCCTCTGCCAGAGCCTTTCCCAGCTCCTGGACTCTCCCCGTGGCAGTGAATTCAGCAGTGGGATGCTACATGGCTAACAATAGCAATGGAGTTGAGGGGACATGTCTTGGGCGAATAGGGAGCCACATACAACATACATCCAGGAACATACCCATACACTTCAGGTGCATCTTTACTTGCCCAGGCAGCACCTCACCATCTATGCTGCTAGCTGTAGTTATGCTATGGATGGAGCCCTGCAAATCCGCAGATATCTGCTTTATATCCACCGGTTTCCACATCCACGGATATGGGTGCAGATATCCATGGCTCATTTTTGCAGCTAAGAATGCAGATGCAGATTTTGTATTTAGAACTCTGCAAATCTGCAGATATCCATGGATATCCATGCAGATGCAGATGTGGATTTGCATATCAATTTTGTATCTCTACAAGGCTCTAGCTATGGGGGCTGCCCATGCATGTATACCGCCAAAAGAAATGTGCTGTGTAGATGTACTAAGTATCTTTGCACCTCCTAGCAGAAAGTAATAATAATACTTAATTTATGCCAGTTCAATCACAATGATCCATAATGAACGGGGTTTAACACCTTGGTTTTGACATATTCCTCCAAACAAGCCATCCTGATTAGCCCTCTCTAGGCTGACACTTCTTCTAAGTTGAAAGACTCTCCACAGGAAAGGAGGAAGCACAAGAAGTGTAGCCACTCAGCTGAGACAACTGCATGGAACTCTTCAGTCCACTTGGCAAAGACAAGCTATTTGTTAGAAGCTTGATTTATTTCTGATGATGAAGCGAAGAGGGAGCATCGATTAAGCAATCCAAGCAGAGAAAATTCTACACAGAATCGAGAGCTTTCAGTCTGACCGCTGGGTTCAAGGCTTTAGAATGTGCGTCTGTGTTTGATGCTTGAAGTTACAGCTATTCTTAACCCTCAGAGGCAGCAGGACAGTGAGTGATGTCAAGCCAACGTTGTAACTCACAAACCGATTTTAACTGTGTACGGCAAAGTAGGATGAAATGATGGAAGAGGTTTGCAGCACCACACTTCTATATAAAATATTGCTATTGTGGGATTTTCTTTTGTCGTCATTGAGAGTGGAAGGGGACGGGCATCTCCATTGCCAATTGTGACAAAGCTCCTTCTCCGCCTTGGTGGGTTCCATGCTTTCGGGTGGACTGCTCATCTCAGAGGCTCATGGCAACCCTCAGTTTAGATGCTTTCCCTGGGGCACAAACTTGCCATTTATTAGCCACTTTCATCATTGGCCAGCATGGGGAAAAGAGAGACCAAACCCCGTAGTCTCTGCTGCCCCTCTGAATGGTTCAGGGACGGGAAGGACTTTTCCAAATTAGTCCTTCTGCTATGATGCATCCCAGTCTCTGGATCAACTCTCCCGTGGGGAATAGGGAGTTGATGAGGGCAGCGGGGAGAACCTAGGCCTGCCCTCTACTCCAGATTCCAGCCTAGGAACCATGTAACAGCAGCTGCCTGTAATGTCTCCAGCATCTGCTGTGACACAACTACGATTCCTAAGACACTTCTCCATGGTCCTCCCCAGCACCTCCCTTTACTGCAGACTCTTCTTCCTGGTACTTGATAGTGTTTGTTCCTCCCAGGCCTTTCACAGCACCTTCTAACTCCCTCAGAGGCCATGTGTATGTAAACTTCAGATTGAATTTACTGCACTTTTCTGTTTTCCAGTTAAATTTCTGAACAGAGGGGTTAATTGTGAACTCACTAGCAATGAACTAACTCCAACAAAGTCAATGGAATGATACCAATGTAAATAAGTATCAAGCCTAGAATTAGCCAAATGTGGGGGGGGTTCAGGAAAAAATGGATTTTTCAGTAGAAATTTTTGGGTAAAAAAACTGAAATATTTTAGTTTAGAAATACCGATGCTGCCCTTTCATGGGAGTTGTGGTTTGTGTGACTCACCCTCCCATCCACTTTTACAGGCCAGGCTCCATGGTCAGACTGCATCTCCCATGATGCACCATAAAATAAAATAAAGTTTCATTATCGAGTATTTTAGCACATTGGCAGGGGGTGGGAGGAGGAGGTAAGCTCCAATACCAAAGCTATGTGGATGGTTTCTTTTTTACTATAACGAATTATTGACCACAATTTTTTGATGGGTGGGCAGCTCGAGCCCAAGCACAGGTAAGAATTCCTTTTGCAGTGCTCTTTGCAACACTCTGCAGCTATCCAACAATTCTTCCAGAGTCATGAACAGCTTGAATACTATTTTGATTTGAGTTTCTTTCAAGTGCGGTGAATATGAGCACTTATGCATGCTTTTCACAGGCTTGTGTTGTTCTTTTGCTAAACACTGCCTTTGGCAATGTCCCAGCTAGGTTTGCTGCCAGATAGGGAAGTAATGGTTGTGCAGGTACATGAGATAAGGCACAATACACATTTTTTTTCAACAAAATTCTGTTTCATTTTGTTATCTACAGGCCTGGTGTTTACCTCCTTATGAAGTGACAGGACTGCAGATACTAAATAACTAGCCAAGTCCTCAGGAGCCTCTCCTGAACCTGTTACCAGGGCCGGATTAAGGTGGGGGGGGGGCTAGCCGGGCAGCTGCCCGGGGCGCCAACCTATGGGGGGCGCCTGATGGCAGGTGTAAGGGGCGCCACGTGCCCGGCCATGCAGCGCCCCTTAGAGCTGCAATCAGGCGCCGCACGCCCGGGGCAGAGCTGCGCATGCATCGCGCGCCCGCTGCCCGGGGGCACAGGAATGGCTCGAGCCGGCCCTGCCTGTTACTAACTCAAAAATTCAGTGACATCCTGACTAAGGCTCTCTGTCCTCATATGACACTTTACTGAACTCACTTCAGTGATGCCAAGGACGGAGTTGTTTTCATTTTCATAATCAAATTGCTGATATCATTCAACTGCCACGTAACAGTCCAGAGCAGTCTATTAAGGTGCTGTGATCTTTAGGGTTAGTTTTCCTCAGACTTCAAGAGCTGCAAATTTGATCAGAAGACATAATCTGATATATAATTGATGTTTCTAGTTGTATTCAGTGAGCAATTCTGGAACTATATAAGTAAACCATCATTTGGACAGCAAAGGCCTCATACTAGATCTTGAAATCAGAGTAAGAATTGACATTGAGTAGGCTTATACAAGTTGAATCTCTCTTGTCTGGCACTCTAGGAACCTAACCGGTGCCGAACCAGAGAATTTGTTGGACCGCGGCAGGTCAATATTATCTAGCAGCATTACCAACACTTCCACTGCTTACTGGGATGTTAGAAGACATTTGGGGTAAAGTAGAGCTAAATAACAGCACAGAATCCCAAGAGCCAGGACTGGTGGCTATAAACAAATGTTATGGGTCTCTGGGAAACTTGGCCATACCCATGATAAGCGGACATCTGGCTAACTAACATCATGCTAGACCACAGATGTTGCTGGACCAGAGAAAGCCAGACTAGAGAGGTTCAAGCTGTACCATGCCTGGCACATCAAAGCACTGCTTATAATTAGAACTGTTAGGGTATATCTACACTGCAGCGTTTTTCCGGAATAATGGCCGGAAAAACAATACTTGCGTCCACACTGCTATTGCGTTCTTT
Organism: Rafetus swinhoei; assembly: GCA_019425775.1. NCBI lineage: Eukaryota > Metazoa > Chordata > Testudines > Trionychidae > Rafetus > Rafetus swinhoei. The sequence continues at coordinate 153,213,296 of CM033424.1, forward strand.
CGACAAAAAGGCGAAAGAACGGAGGGGTTTTTCTGACACTGGTTAAACCTCTTTCTACAAGTAAGAATGCCTTTTCTGAAAAAGCTTTTTCAGAAAAAGGCATGTGTGGACTTGGAAGAGGGAGTTCTTTCGAAAAAAGAGGCTTCCAGGAAATAACACAGGTTCCCCTGGTGACCAATCCGTCCAAACTCATTACAACTCTATAGTTCCTGTCTCCTGCCAGCTCTTAAAGCCACAGGCACCCGGGACAAGCCTTGTGGCAGGAAGCGGAGTTGCTTCTCACTGCGCAGCTCTAATTGCCACACTGCTGCTGAGCTATGGCTCAGCCACTAGCCCACCGAGACCCCTCTGGTCCTCACAGGGAGCATGACCAGGGCTCCCAGGACTGAGCCAGGAGCCAGAAGAGGCATTTGCCATCATGGTCTGGTGCAGAGATCCTGGCCCTCCTGGAAGTGTGAGGCAAGGAGGAGACCCTCTAGGATCTCTGCTCCTGACAGCACACCACCAACATATAAGGCTCTGGCCACGAGGGGCCACCACCCGAGGAGCCTCGAACAAGTAAGGAGCCAGGTGAAGGAGTTCCACTAGGTAGCCAGGGCCAGGGAGCGTAGCTCTCGCTCCAGGGCAGGACCTCACTCCTGCCCCTACTACACAGAGCTCCATAGCATCCTGGGGGGTGGTTCAGCCCCTTCCCCACTCCTGGTCGTCAACTCAGGGCTGGAGACGCCCGTTGTTGCCCATCCGGGGCTCCCAGGCCAGGAGGAGGAAGATGACCAGCTGGAGGAGGAGGAAGAGACAGCCAGCACCATCACCTCAGCCTCGAGCCGGTACCCCAGAGCCTGGATGTCTCGCAGCTATCCTCCGAGGGCAGGGAGGGATTATCAGGTGAGTGCGCTCAGTTTTTCACACACACAGGGAGGGGGAGGTGGGCGCCGAGGGGCTGAGGTGCGACTTTCGCTTGGCCTTCTCAGCCTAACATTGTGCTGCACTCTGTGCATGTGGAAGCACATGCAGTGCCAGTCTGCACCATGAGGCCCAGGAGGCAGCCCCGGAGCACCCCCGGGCTCCTGCTCCCAGGCTCTGGGGATGCCACACACACATCTGACCCTTGAGGGCGGGGACACCCTCCCACTGCCAGCCACCGCTGGAAGCAGGCTGGGGACAAGGGCACACGCACAGCCACACAAAGACTAAGGAGTGCCGCTCACGGGCATGCCTGCACATGCGAGGCACCACCCGTTCCCACGAACAGCGCTGCCAGGCACAGGTTTGTGTGTGGCCCCTATGGAAGGCCAGGCTGTTCCAGGCCCCTTCCCTGCCTATGGGATTCCAGTGTGGCCAGACACTTCTCTTGCCTGCTTGTCTGAGGTACAGGGGGGTGGGGTAGGGAAGCATAGTCTCCTGGACATCTTGAGGCCCCTGTGAGGCAGGGTCCTCTGTGCAGGCCACACATGGCCTTGATCCTGGGACATCACTGTCTTGTGGCCCAAGGACTGTTGCTCGCAGCTCACAGAGGAGGGCAGAGCCTCAGGGATAGTGTCTGTATGGATGACTGACCACCTCTCCCTCTTTATTCTCCACAGCCAGACCAGCCATCACTGAGGGGTGATCACTGCCAGCCGAGGCAGCCACCCGACCACAGGTGCCAGAGGTCCATGAGGACCTGATGAGAGAGCATGTGGCCATCCTCCAGGACATGCAACGGACCCTGGTCCAGAAGGTCCGGGAGGACACTCAATGGCGGGCTGAGCTGGTGCAGCAGGGCCAAAACATCTGAGAGATGATGGCACACCCGGCTCCTGTCCCTGCTCCTGCTCCCCCTGCCACCCTAGCCTCCCCACCATGTCTACACTCCCTCCCCTTGCCACGTGTATGCCACCTCTCCCTGCCATGCCTGACCCTTCTCCAGCCCTCCACCCCCATTGTCCCAAGCCCCACCCACCCCTGAGGTTGCTGAGGTGCCCGGACCTGAGGCAGCACTTCCAGTTGCACCATGTGCCACTCCCAGCCCCGAGCTCCCCTCCTCCCTGCCCCTATGCAGGTTCTGAGACCCTCTCCTCTCCAGTTACAATTATTGGAAAAGAAAATACAAAGTTATGTTTTGAAAACAAAACCATTGTTTTTATTGACTGTACAGAGAAGGGGGGAAGGGCAGGGTTGTTGTGGGAAAGGCATAGGAAGGCAAAGCACAGTCCCTAGTGGGGAGAGCTACTGGGGTCCTTCAGAGAAACTCTCCTTCAGGGCCTTCTGTATGGGCACCCCCACCTGATGGGCCTGGTGGATGGCAGCTGTCTGCGGCTGCTTGAAGGCCCTTCCCTCCCAGCTGGCCTCTGCCTCCCACCCCAGTAGGAAGGCCTCCCCCTTCCTCTCCACAATGTTGTGGAGAACACAACAGGGTGAGATCACCTCGGAGATGTTGTGTTCCCCCACGTCAAGGCGGGTCAGGAAACACCTGAACCGCACCTTCAGGTGCCGGAAGATGCATTCCATCTGAATGTGGGCCCTGCTTAGGCAGGCATCGAATCGGTCCCTACTGGGTTCCAGGTGGCTGGTGTATGGCTTTATGAGGCAGTAGGCCATGTCCCCCACGATGCACAGTGGCATCTGCATGTCCCCAATCCCAAAGTCACGCTGGGGGAAGAATGTGCCAGCCTTCAGCTTCCTGTAGAGGCTGGAATTTCTGAAAATGCGGGCATCGTGCGCCCTCCTCGACCACACAACAAAAATTTCTATGAAGTGTCCATGGTGGTTGACCAGGGCCAGCAGCACCACTGAGAAATAGCCCTTTTGGTTGATGTATTGGGCGGTTCGATATTGTGGTGCTCGGATAGGAATATGGGTTCGATCTAGGGCCCCTCCACAGTTGGGAAGCCCAGCAAATCTGGCCACGATGGAGCCCATGTCTCCTAGGCAGATGATCCTGTGCAGCAGGATGGAGTTTATGGTCTTCATCACCTGCAGAAGGAGACCAAGAAACACACAAAACAGAGAATGAGAGGAGGTGCCTGAGCCCTTGGAAGGTCCCCGAATCCCCCCTTTCCCCTCCTCAAACACCCCAGAATCCACCCCTTATATGCCCCCCCCCCGGCAAGGCTGTGTGAGGGCGGGATGGCAGAACCCCCCAGGGATGGGGCTTTCCCTCCACCCCATCCCACCCCACCCTAACCCTGTACACCCCTTTCCCTAGGGTCCCTCTTTCCAGTACTTCCCCCCCCTGCAGCCCAAGAGTGCCTTACCTCCATGAGGAGGGCCCCGACAACGGACTTCCCCATGCTGAACTGGTTGCCCACAGACCAGTAACAGTCTGGGATGGCGAGCTTCCAGACAGCGATAACGACCCGCTTCTCCAGGGGGATGGTGGGCCACAAGTGGGTGTCCCATCGACGGAGGGCAGGGGCAAGCCAGGCACAGAGCTCCATGAAGGTGGCCTTCCTCATCCTGAAGTTTTGGAGCCACTGCTGGTCGTCCCACCGCTCCATGACCAGCTGGTTCCACCAGTCGGAACTGGTGTCCAGCCTCCAGAACCTTCTCTCCACTGTGGGGTGCGGTTGCAAGGGACTTGTTCCCGCACATAGGGAGAGGTCTCAATGATGAGCTCGGTGTCGAACTTGTGCAGGGCCATGAAGGCAGCCTGCAGAAACTGCTGAAGAAACTGCAGCATGGATGTGTGGACCCATTGCGTGTCCAGAGGCAGCTCTGGCTCCATGGCAAGGAGTATGCTGTGGCGTCCAAAAGATGGGCAACCAGAGCAAGCACTGCTAAAGCTTTGCTGTCCCTCAGAGAGGTAGGCAAGCAAGCAGCAGAATTTGAGAAACAGCTGTCCAGGGGAGTCCCTTTAAGCATGCATCTCACTAGCCTTAGGCAACAGCACCCGGAAGCAACTGTTGACCTAATGCCCATCCTGAACTGGTTCCGGGAGGCCTTAAATGCGAGATAGCATCCAATTAGTGTGGACGCTATCTTTCAAAATAGCAAAAGTGCAATGAAAAAACGATCTGCTGTTTGGACACTCTCTTTCGAAATAAGCTTTTCTGGAAGATCTCTTTCAGAAAAGCTTATTCTGAAAGAAGCTTGCAGGTACTACCATAATACAAATAATTACTGGGGCTCTTTCACTTTAACAAATAAATTGTATTAAATTCTATTTTCTTGAACACTCCTCATAATTATTTGGGGGGGAAGGTAGATGGAGAGAATATCAAAAGTGGGAAAAAATGTACAAGGTATTAATGTAACTAGAAGCAGGTGACATGACACCAGAGGAATATTATAGAGCCCCGGAAGTTGGCTAGCCAAACACCCCCAGACTGCAGAGGAAAATCCTGAATCCCAGTGTGATATTGTAGGATCATTACTCAATGTTCTGACCCTGCACAAGGTAGTACTTCTGGTTACTACTCCTATTGCATTATTTCTTTAGCATTGCTCAAGTACATCCTGGTCAGTAGTTCTGCATCTGATGAACATACTTCTAGAAAGACAGGACTAGAGTTGGAAGCCCTTTCTCACACAGTGACAAGGAGTCCTGTGGCACCTTATAGACTAACAGATTTATTGGAGCATAAGCTTTCGTGGGCAAAGCCCATGCATCTGACAAAGTGGGTCTTTGCCCACGAAAGCTTATGCTCCAATAAATTTGTTAGGGTATGTCTACACTTGCAGCCTAATTCGAACTAGGGCTGCAAATGTAGGCATTCAGAATTGCAAATCAAACCCGGGATTGCAGGAGGAATAGCAGGTAGTTCGAACTAGGGCTTTATTTCGAACGCCCGTTTCACTGCCACGTGTAGACGCGGGCAGTTACTTCGGGCTTGTAAATTTCAAAAAATGGCGCCCAGCCGGGAAGATGCAAATCAAGCGCAGGATATTTAAATCCCGGGCTTGATTTGCAATTCCGAATGCCTACATTTGCAGCCCTAGTTTGAATTAGGCTGCAAGTATAGATATACCCTTAGTCTTTATGGTGCCACAGGACTCCTCATCACTTTTGCAGATTCAGACTAACACAGCTACCCCTCTGATACTTTCTCACACATGTAATCTAACTGGCCTGGGTTCTGATGAGAGGGTATTATTTCTGTGAGAAGGGAAAACAAGATAGGCATAGGACCATAGCAATCACAGTAGCAATGGAAAACACCTTTTTAATAACAACACAAGAGACCAGTGAGTCACCACTTTTAGCAGTATTCTTCAATACGCTAAAGGCACAATGAACAGAACAGGTAGGTTTTAAATCAGTAGATCACAGAATACCCCTAACAGAGCCTGTTTATTGTGATGCTGCCATTTCTGCTCTCTTGATACCCTGTTGGTGCCAATGTGTGTTCTCTGGGGATGTGACAGAGTGCCTCACCCTTCACATATCATACTCTGAGTTTGTTGTTGGTTTTGTGCTCATTACAAAAACTGTGTTAACCAATTAAGCAGACTGGGCTTTTGCACTACACTGTCTGCAAATAACAATCATATTCATTAATTTTTAAAAAACGATGTTGGACCCAATTCTGTAGTCCTTATCCTGCTGCTTAATTTGCCAAGACTTCTTCGAGAAAGTCAATGGGAGTTTTCCTTTAGTAAGAATTGCAAGGAGTTGACCCACTGTTAAATAATTTAGGTCTGATGACGCCTTTAAAATTCTGGTGATGATTATCAATTGGAATTTAAATTTCTTTCACCGCTCTAATGTTGAGAAACTAAAGGACAAAAGTGTAATCTAGATCCTCAGCTGGTATAAACTTGTAAACTGAAGTCAATGGAGATACACTCATTTATACCTGCTGACAAATTTCTGTTTGTATATGAATTCACTATATATTTTGTTCCATGGCACAGCCAACCACCCAAGAGAGCTCAACATAACTAACAAAGCCTGTTGTCTGATTTGCCAATATCAATACGACCGTTTGTTATAGTGACAGGAAACAAAGTTAAAGGCAAAATGTAAAGTACCATGGTACAGAAATAGGTGTGTGGGAGGAGCAGGGATGAATGTTTGCAAAACTCAGAAGGACAAGCGGCAAAGATTCTAACAGACTAAATAAGAGAAAGAAGATAAGGGAAAGAAAATTAGAAATCAGTTTTAGAAAGGTATTTGATAGAATCTTTCCAAAACGTAGTGCTAAATTCATAGTTAGCATAACTCCACTGAGATCATAGGATTTACACAAGGGATAAATTGAGTCCATGTTCTGCTCTGATACTATGGTAATGAACATGGTATAATAACATATGCAGAACATAATATATCTAACAGAATGGTTCTGAGGGAACAAGCAGGAAAACAAAACCATATCAAAGAGAGAATTCCTTTGTATCTACCCTTGAGTTGCCAAGGATTCAGGTATTTTGGGGTGAGCAAAATCTCTAATTCTCACTTTTGTCTCAGCAGCAGTTCCCTAGCTCAGTAGTGATCAGTCATCTCAAAACTTCTCCTTTCAGAAATTGACCATTTCCATGGTAACAACTGCCAGCAGCACTGGGAAATGTGATTTTGTTCGTATATCAATGGGACAACCTCGATATAGAGCGTTGGTTTCATGTGAGTTCAATGCTCTTTTTAGATTAAACTGTTTATTTCTGAAAAAGAGAGGAAACAGGTGCAAGCAGGAGTCAGCAGCCAGTTGCTAGCTGATCCCTGGAGCAGGATTGGCAGCAACACGTGAATGCTGTCAGAATGCCCACCTGCAATGCCAGGATATACTGCAGCTGCAAGCGAGTGGGAGGGACAAAGTATATTAACCAACAGCCCCCCAACTGTTTATCAGCAATTTCCCCTTTCTTCTTGTGCCTTTGGTGTACTCTGCAAACAACAGCAGCATCCTAGTTAAACACCTCTACAAGATCAGTTTAGAGAAGGATTTTAAAAAATCCTGATTTCTCATTCAAAGACCACTGAACTGAAACTGAAGGGAACAGTAGTTTAATTACCAAAATATTCATGCTGCTGAAATAATGACTGGTGCCTTCATATTCAACAGTCTTATGGCCATACAGCCAAAGTCCCATTTAAATCAGTTGCAAAACGCCCACTGAGTTCAGGATTTGGCCTGTAGAAAACGTTTATACTGAATTTCTTGTCTAGCAACCAGTCATACCAGCAATGGAGTTTCACCTCCTGACAGACTTCCTACAGTTTTCTGGAAGTCTCTCAACATGGAGGCTCTTTGCAGGAAGCCCATCTGTTTTATCTGAAGTTACTCTGGCACCTTCATCCTCTTTGAAATGGATGATTTGCAAGCCAATCCAGCAGGCTGTGAATGGCTCATGTGAGATTCAGCCCCATTTCTCCTGCCGTGCAGCGGAATAATAGTATTTCCTTTCTCTCACAAGCACAGCGTCAGGTCAGAAAGTAAAAACACGAAGTGTGCCTTACAGGACTGAAATTCCCTATTTCCAAGGCTAAGATTGCAGGTATCATTTAATGCATGGATTTCAACTGTCAAAAAAAGTGCAATTTTTATTTTTAAGATATTTCTTTTAAGTGCTTGTGAATGGGGATGAATTGACAGCACCAGAGACTGAAGGACTGAAGGATTAACAGCAGATCCTTTTTTTTTTCTTAATTCCCTAATTTGCATTCTCAACACTAGACCCAGATTTATTGTTCTGTTCCCCTGAATAAGTACTGTTTTATTTCCAGGTGAGCAAATGTATGCAGTTAATTAGACGCTTGAAAGACTAGCACTCAGGTTGGATTTAGGCCTGCAAGCCTAAGGCTGCATGAGCTGGAGAAGGAAACTGCCAAGGCATTTGGGAGAAGAAAATGTTTACTCTGCTTTTCTAAATATGAATATTCAAGGGTTGGGGTTATGCAGCCTGCCCAGTACTCTGCTTGTTCAGGCCCCACAGAGATTAATCTGGATTAGAAATGAGACCAGACTCTGAATGTAACATACATACTGTGATTGTATTTATACAAGCACCATGGTCACCAGCTGTTATCCAACACAGGGCGCTTCAGCAGTAAAACCAGTGGCCTCTGCCATTTTAGTTGAAGGAGCACTCCTCCGGCTGTCAGTGAGTACTAGGTATTAGAACCATTGGTCACAATAAGGCAGGGTATTTGCAGGAACACCTCAGAAAGCAAGTGACATTCATATTTAGGTCCAGGTCCTCATGTGCTAGCTGGATCCTACTTTTAGAATTAGCCAAATAAAAACTCTGTCCCAGTGCCATGAACTCTGGAGAAGTTTGGGTCTAAATCAAAATTTAGTGGCCCAACTGCATCTCTAGCCTAGGTACAACTCACAAGATGAGTGGACCACCCACACCATAAAATATAACCACTAAGTATCCAGAAAACATCCCCAAGATTTGCTGGATTCTGTGGCAGAACATGTGCAGAGAACTTGGCAGGTAGAGGAACCAGCCAAGGCTCATCTTGCACAGGCTCATAGAGTGATTACCCAAAGGGAGCACTCTTGGGGAGGGAAAGGAGAATGAGATAAAGGCACAGCCCCTCTGTACTGAACACCACTCTCATATAATTCAAAATAACCCCACATGGGGTTATACTTCCATCAGGAGTATGGAAACAAGTTAGCTCAGAAATAATAATGTTGGCAAGGAGGGCTCTCGAGGCCTGACTGACATCTCTGAAATAAAGGATCTTAGCACATATCCCATGGGCGAGCCATTCAGATCTGGGATGAGACACAGGAATGTGCTGGTGCTCATTGGCTGTCATTCCAACAGGCATGAACCTCAGACACTGCCTATGACTTTTCAAAGCCAAGCTGCTCTTTACAGCCTTAGGCTCACTAAGGTCATTCAGCAGCTAATGAGCTGTCAGAGTTTAAGAGAGCAAAGATATGTTTGGCTTACCTTCCAAGGCCCTTTCCCTGGTATTAATATCAACGGCAAGGAAATTGCATCTGCAGTGCAGAAAGGCCAGTGTGTAAATTAACCATGTTTTTTCACATAGTTGGTGCTAGAAGCCTATTGGACTGATAATGTTCTCACAAAGGGGGCATAGGTCTTCTCACTCTCTTTGGTATATCGACAATGTGCCCTTTACCATGGTGTTTGAACACTCAAGAAAATGAAGATCAGTACTAGCAAGAGCAATGAAATGGTGGGTACCAGGAATGCACAATTCTACCAATAAATCTTAATCTGGCCCTTCAACACCTCTGGCCCTTCAGCACCCTTTCCCCCCTGTTCCTCTCTAGTCCAATTTTTCACTTCACCAGAGTACCAACTGTCAATCATGTCAAACAGCAGAAGACTATGTGGAGACTTTGTGAAGTGGCTTAACCGCAAAGATCAGGCCACCAAACAAATGAACGTTTACAAGTAGAAACAGGTGTGAAGAAGAATCCTGGTTCCAAATGTTAGAAAGGCTATGAATCCGAAAATCACACCATAGGGCTGTCTCTGGATCCCTGAATTCAAACAACCTCAGAGTTAAGAGAAGTTTGGATTTTGATCGGGATCCAAACTACAGAAGAAAAGGCCATCTCTTCTTGTGACCTAAACCTCAATGGAAATGCAAGTCTACAGAAATAAAAATCAAATGCATCAATACACTGCAGCTCCTAGACACCTATGAACATTTTATATCAGCAAGAGAAAAAGAGCCGTCATAGGCACATAGGCACAAATTATAACAGAAAGTAGAATCTCAATTTTGCACTGCAGTCATGTCATTTATGACCCAATCCTTTCTTACCCATACACAGAATACGAAGCTGTGTAGGACACCCACAAATTTGGGGCACCACTGGGTCTTCATGATCACCCGCCCATCTCTCCCTATTGCTGTTCTGTGGCTCTGCTTCCTCCAGAGAGGATCTAGTTAACTTAAAAGTGAAAAAGCCAACCAGAGTTATTAGCAGAACACTGAACCTGTGAAAGAGCCATTCAAATGGTAATGAAGCCATTGAATAGGCATTTACCAGCCTCAGGTATATACTGCCAGTTTCTGAATTTATTGTGTTAGTCTACAGCAGTGATCTCCAACCTTTTTAAGCACGAGGTCACTTTTTGAATTGAAGTGGAATCCAAGACCTACCTCCAATATAAATACCCTTGCCCCGCCTCTGTCCCTCCCCTTCTCTGAGGCCCCATCCTGCTCACTTAGTCCTGCCTCTCTTGCCCATCCTCACTCACTTTCATCAGGCTCGGGCAGAGGGTTGGTGTGCAGGCTCTGGTCTTGGATTAAGGAATCTGGAATGTGAGAGGGACTCTGAGCTGCTCTTCGGGGCAAGCAGTTGGGATGTAGGAGGGGGTTCTAATTGCAGACTCTGGGACTATGTTTTGATGCAGGGGGGTTGGGGCAGAAGCTTGGGGTGCAGAAGGGAGTTCATGACTGGGGTAGGAGTTCAGGATGTGGGCTCCAGCTGGGCACTGCTTACCTCAGGTGGCTCCTGGGTGGTGGTGCTAAGTGGGACTAAGACAGGCTCACCCCTGCCTAGCCCATTCCCTAAAGTAGCCAGCAAACTCCATCTCAAGTCCTGTTGTGCCCCCTCTCTGCTTTGTGGTGAAAGGATACAAAGTGGGAGGGGCACCTTGACATCAGTACCCTCCTCTCCCTCCCCTGCCCTGCACAGAAAGCAGGAGGCTGCCCAGGGGGAGAGGCAGCTCCAAGGCAAAGGGCAGGAGATGAGGAGCAGTGTGGGGAGGAGCAGCTGAAGTGCTGGCACTTGATAGCCTCTTGGCCAAACCAGTCAGGATCACCTGTCAGAGGTTCCAAGATCTACCAGTAGATCTCGATCTACTGGTTGGTGACCACTGGTCTACAGGACCTTAGTTTAAAATCTGCTTTAAAATATTTCATTAGTGTGTTGCTGAACATTATAAAATCACATCTCTAAAAAATCATTATTCCCTGTACCCCAGGCTGTTGTTGGACACAAGGGCACTAGTTTGATAGTAGTGCATAGGGCCTCATAAATCCAAAGGATGGCCCTGTCTCTGACTATACTTCAAAGATATATAAAATCATAGCCAACTGAGAATTAGGTACATTTTATACACACATACATGGTTGCTTAGGCCCTTTTCTGGCCCACAACAATTGAGCAGAATGCTCTGTAATTGCTAGACAGAATTGTTCTAGTGAATGATCCACTACTAGTATTTTTCCCTCTCCCTCCTGCAGGAAGTCTTTGAGGTATTTGAGTTCACACCAAGATTAGTGTCTATTGTGCAATCATGGTAAGCACTCTTATCTACCACTGTGAAGCATGGGCACTTCATAGCAGGTACTTGAAGCAATTAGAGCATTTTGACATGCACTGTCTGCATCTCATCTGTAAAGCAAGTGGTCAGACAGGGTACTAAACACTGAAGTCTGGACTAGTATTGCATGACTAACATTGAATCCCTAATCCTACAAGTGCAACTTAGCTGGACTGATCACCTCCTCAAATCCATATTTTATGGATAGGGCCACATACACTGAGAGGCCAACAAAAGCGATATAAGAACATCTCAAAGCTCACATAAAAGTTGGCCAAGTCAAAACCAACATGGGGGAAACTTGCTGCTGCTGACAGATGAGGAGGGTGGCAAACTTATTGGTCTGCAGTTAAAGCCACTGAGACTATCAGAACAGAAAATACCAAAAAGAAGTGTGAGTGAAGAAAGCAAGCCGCAGCAAAAACAAGTGGCCATGTCTGTGGGTACCTCATCAGTTTACATTTACACAAGATGATGCATCAAAACAAGCAAACTCTCAGACATTGACTATGAGAGGAAACTTCAACAGGTATATTTCACATACACACACGGCTGCTTAAACCTTTTTTTGGACAGAGTGGTGTCATACCAGATAGAATTATTCTACTGAATTATTCTACTATTGGGTTTCTTCCCTTCCCCTCTCCAGGATTTTTCAAGGAACTAGCCCCCCAAAAAGCTTCCACAGCCAGGCCATGCTTAAAAAAAATAACTCAATTAAGCATGGAAAACTGTTGCAGAACACACAGCCACAATAAAGACCTTACATGATTTTCCATCTCATATCAATCCACTTATACTCTCCTAATTAGACTCTTCTTCTGTGTGATGCTTTTGCTTTTACTGTGGCCGCATCGGACTCATGAAATAATTCCGCTCTCTCCATTTTAAATTACTTTAAAAAGTGAAATTTAGGGTCAATGAAAGGTGTCACAGCCCTATAGACTGAAGGGCTCCATCTACAACAGTGGCTCTTAACTTTTCCAGACAACGGTACCCCTTTTAGGAGGCTGATTTGTCTTCAGTGCAGTGAAACTTGGGGGTACAAAAAAAACCTACTTGCTTACAAATTCAGACATAAAAATACAAAAATGTCCCAGCACACTGTGACTGAAGAATTGCTTACTTTCTCATTTTACTGTGTAATTATAAAATATGTCAATTGGAAAATAAACATTGTACTTGAATTTCAGCATACAGTATATAAAGCAATATAAACAAGTCATTATCTGCATGAAATTTTAGTTTCTACTGACTCTGCTAGTGGTTTTTATGTAGCTTGTTTTACAATTAGGCAAATATCTAGATGAGTTGATGTACCCTCTGGAAGACCTCTGAGTATCCCCAGGGGTAAAGGCACTCCTAGTTGAGAACCAGTTCTACAAACACAGTTGGGCTATGTCTACATTGTGCTCTCTTGCGCAAGAACATATGCAAATGAGGTGTGGCGCTGAAGACTGCTGTGCCTCATTTGCATACTTAATGAGCCGCCATTTTGCACAAGGAGATTCTGCACAAGAAGGAGCAGTCTATACTCCTTGCGCAAGAGGCGTTCTGCTGCTTATTTTCAGGCAGAAAAGCTCTTGCACAAAAGGGGGGTTTTGTGCAAGAAGGAGCAGTGTAGAGTGCTTCTTCTTGCACAAAAGCCCCTTGTGCAAAAATGGCTGCTCATTAAGTATGCAAATGAGGCGCAGCGATATTCATCACCGCACCTCATTTGTGTTCTTGTGCAAGAAAGCGCAATGTAGACGTAGCCCCAGTGTGCCTCAGCTGTGACCTGAGAAGGACCATGTCCGTGTAGGTAGAAGGGCAGTCCACGCCCCATGCTCAGTTCGTTATTTCACTCTTGGCTTAGAATACTCTCTTATATCATCATCAGCACCACCAACAATTTACCAGTCTCTGTAGTGACCTGTCCTCCTCTCTCTCTCAGTATTTATATTAGGTTTGTCACTGTAATATGTAAGGTTTAAATTTCCAAAACAGTCTAGGTTGTCGGCTAAAAATAATAGCATATATATGTGTCTAAGCACCATAGATTGCTTTGAGAAACTCAGCCTAACTTGGCCCGCAAGGCTGCTACCTAGTGATAGCAGCAAGAAGGGCACTCCAGAGGGTCAAACTGTTCTACAGAGAATTACAGCACCTAATCTTGACCTTAACCTTTTCAAAATTTTGGATTATTTGAGATATTTTAACTCAAGTCCCTTCCAAGTTCTCCCTCTCCCCCCACAGTTGTCGATAAAATGGAAGGAACCAACAACTGTGGAGGCTTCTCAGATACCAGATCAAATGGTACAAATATATGTGTGAGCACTCACTCTTCTGTCTGATTATTGCCTTGTAACAGTTGCTTCTCCTTGCAGCTGGCTCAACTGCTGCATTGTGATGACTCTATACATTAAATTGGTTAAGCAGGCTAACCCAATGTTTCCCAGGGATGATAAATGATAAATCTGTGAGGATTCTATCCCATTGACATTGGTTTTTTAATTGTAAGTAGCTATATTTTATTCTCTCCTTCTCATTTTTAAGGCATTAAAAATAATGCATGGGGGAACTCTCTTCTCTCCACACACACACCTCCCCCTCAACTCTTCATTGTTTTCATGAGGGTAATCTGTAAGAAGCAAGGAACAAAAAACGACAGCACATGTTTAAGTTATAAATATTGGAAATAAAATAAATAATACTAATAATGGTAAATCAGAGGCTTCTTCTTCCCCCCATCCTGCACCAGAAAAAGAAAACAAAGCAAGTGTTTTCCTGAAATGAATGGATCCTATGTGTTGCTGCTAACAGAGTCAATACAGAGAACATATAAGGCTGCATAGCTCTGATTAACATGACTCCCTTTATGGCACAGTGGCCTCATAGTAGCATGCTGTCTTGCCATGCAGTAAACTCCAGCTCACTGGTCAGCACTGATCTGTCATGCCCCAGGCTGGAAAAGGTTGGGAATGCTGCTGTGGCAACACCTTTGGCTCCAGGGGAGGAGGAAATGCCTCATATCACTCAACAGTCACTCTCCCCAGTTAACTAAGTGGCACTGTCACCTGCTAAAGATTGTTCCATCCAATCCTTCGAAACTGGGAGGATGAGCGCCAGCAAGCAGAATACAGGCTGGGGTACAATGTGTAGAAAAGTGAGGTTGGAAAATCTACAGGGATCTGAAAGAAACACACCCAACTCATCAGGAAAGGAAAATATTGCTGTTTCAGGGAGAGGCTGAAATAGGAATCTTAGTTATGCCACAATACAGCAGTAAAATGATCCCAAATGCTTGGGACATTTCATATGCACATTGATATGCCTAACAGTAAGGGCTACCTCACATCCTATTAAGGAGACAGGTACATGTGACAACTAATACATTTATTTAGCCGGATAGATTCCAAAAATGGAATTTGAGCCTGAAGTCTCTGAAATGTCTAGACAACTCATGCAAATTAAACCATGGACGCTTTCATACCCAGCACTCATATAAGGGGTGATTTCACACCTTCTGCAGGATTTCACCACCACATTATGTCTGAGCTCTTCCTAGAGCACCAGTAATGGATGTGCTGAGTTGGAAGGCTCCTAGTGTTCTCACTTTGCTCCTTGTGTATCTGTGCAGTGCCAGTCACAATCTAGACTTTATTCTGGGTATTATGCCGATTTTACAGCTGAATGAACTGAGCACAGAGAGATTAAATTACTTCCCCAAAGTCACACAGTGTGTCTCTGGCAATGGCAAGCCAGGATTAGAACTACAAATGGCTCCCATTTCCCATCTTTTACGACTGAACTACTCATTTCCCTCTATGATAGTGGAAATTTCCCCATGCTCACATTCATAGAAATCTGGTTCCTGGGGGAAATCCTTTACCAAACACAATGCAACCATGGTAACTGCATTACAAACAAACATCAGCTGTTGTAGTCAGAACTTTGACTGTAAGACTTTTACCAAATTTTCAGTTTCAGACAAATTACAAGTAATATCCATTAGAGAAGATTTTCAGCAACAGAGTTTGGATCCAAATCTGATTCTCAGTGACGTTCAGGTGTATTTGCATCCGAAATTTGGTCCAAGCCCATTTCTAATTCCTGTTGTCTGCTGTACGACCAGATTTTAGGCTGTGGAACAAGCCTTATAGCACAGAAAACAGAGTAAATGGAAGAAAATGAAGGACTTACACTAGAATTTATAATTTTCAAATTCTCAGAGATTCTCATATTACTATGAGTCCTTTCTAAGGTTACTACCAACTTGCTTTATAAATGTCATGTTTCATCTCCCTCTGACAGGAATTGCAGGATACTGAATCCCCAATACTCAAGTTCAGTGGGGATCTAACACTAGATAGTTCTGCTTTCCCTGCCCTTCAAAGCTAGTGGGCATTTTTAAGAGGACTTTTGTCTCTCTTCTTTGATGATGAGTCTGTCTTGCTTCAGATGGGCAGTTGCTACCTGACCTTTACATACCCTTGTGTAGTTAGGATATCCATAGAATCCTGATGGTCCTATTATTGATTTTTCATGTCCCAAATGTTTCCTCTTGGTCACTTCTCTGATACACTATTGGAGTGGAAGGGTAACTTCTGATAATCTGTACTGCTTAACTGGCTCCTAGAATCCTGAGGTTATTTTTCAAATGGTACTGCTACACTAGCCTTAATTATGGCAATAGAAAATCGTTTCAAGTGTTTAGTTCTCAACTTTTGTCTCTGTTTCTCCTTTTGTCTCTCTGTAAGTCCTTTGATTTCTATGACTTAAGTCTTGCCTTTCATTATCTTCCTATGCTTTGCTTTCACATTCTGGTACCTTTCTCTGAAGAAAGCATTTGTAAAAGCCAAGAATGTTTCCACTGTGCTTCAAAAGCATGGATGTGAATCCTCCAGACTTCTAGCTCAGATTTGTCACAAAGCTCATAAAAAATCCACTCACAAAGGCACAATAATAGCCACTCCACCTATATATGCCTCTGTAAACTACAAAAGAAGCTCTTTAGTGCAGAAACCTTGGAAAACTCCACCTATATATGTGCCTCTGTAAATTACAGAAGAGACACTTTAGTGCAGAAACCTTGGAAAATCCTAATCATCTTTTCAATCATTCTAACTAGAAACTGTCTATATATAAAACCAATAGCTGTTTACTTGCTTTACCACCATGTCAGTAACCATGGATGGAAGTGCTTACCTCTGTAGCATCACTCTCCTGACTTTCTGAACAAAATTGGTGTCATTACAGCTTGCTTAACAAGCAGATTTCTCACAGCATTTCAACCACTCCGTTTACTCTTGTCTTTGATACTGTCAGCTGAATGCCTATTATCTGACTTCAAAGAGAAGCTTTTAGTTTGCTCACCTCAGTCACCTGCGGGATCTTTGAAATGCCTCCTCTTCTGTTCCTTCCAAAGAGTGCATTCCTGCATCACCCACTTCGTTCCTGAGTCCATTTACCATCCAGTTAGCAATAAGTTCTTGCTAAGTTATCCTGCGTAACCCTGAGAAAAACAAGACTCTGAAACACAATGCTAGGTCTTTCTCCCTCTCTTTCTTTGACTATTTTGTTTGCTCGGTGATCCATCACAGACAGGTCTCCACTAGTAAATTGAACAACCTACCCTTCTGCTCTTCTTTTCTTCTTCTTTATAAACATATAATCAGTGTTTCAAATTCTTCAGGTATTACCAACTGTACTTCTCTAGTGCCCTCTACTGGCTATTGGGTTACACAACCTTGCTACTGCATAAGAGAGCAACAAATAGTACAATTTTCTTGTTGTCCTGTTCAAAATCAATAGTGATACATGCTGACCAAAAGCCAACGCACTTCATTCTGTTTCTTTGTAGTATTACAAAGTACCTGGCAAGACTTACAGCTTATTGGTCGGCACTGGTCAGCACAAAACACTTAGCAATGGGTCAGGAAGCACTTGATAAAAGAGGTCTATTCACAAAAAGTGAACAAAATATAGGAAAAAGTGGAGACCAATGAATACTATCTAAAAAATAAACATGATGTCATAAATAATACGTTCTATTGTGGACCTGAGCGTTATATTATTTTAAGATCTTGGTCCTACCAGCATTGCATGTAGAACTATTGATTTTGATGTGAGTTTTATAAGTGAAGAGCTTGCAGAATTGGGCCTGAAGAAATCAATTAATTACAGCTTACTGTCCAGTAGTCATATTTCCTCTCTTTCCACATATTTCTCTCTGTGAATCTGTACCAATATTCTGTTTTCAGTGCAGCGGTGAAAATAACTTAAAATACTGTCCTGTTGCAACCCGGGTCCCTGCCAGCTCTTCAAATAGCTCCCTGCTGGCTTTTGCCAACTCCTGCTGGAGCTGCGCACCAGGGCACACCAGCTTACTTTCACCTCTGTTTCAGTATTCAAAATCAGAAACCAAATCAAGTTTTGATTTTTTTTTCAAATCACCCTGTATTTATAATTAGCTAAAGGAACACAGCTACAAACACCTCAATCATCTAGGATGTTTAACACCCTCACAATTGGGATGTTTGAATTCAACATGTCACTGGATCTGAATTTTGCATCCTGAGCCCACCTCTGCTTTCAAATGCAGTCCTCTGCTCTGTTATCACTATAGCTGGCTCTATATTTTTAAAACATGGTTTATGGTTGAAGCTGAAGTGCCTCGTTTGCTTACAGTGAAGTTGACTCTGTATAAAGCTGTCCATTTGGAGCCATGCCTTTTAGAAGAGCGCACTCAGCAGTGGATTGGTGGGGGCAGCCCATGGCTGGCCAATGCACATGAATAAAATAATGGGACAGAGCAAAGAGGTATAGCTCTGCCACATGGAAGTGAGGGAGAATCAAGTTGAAAGGAGATGATAGGAATGATGATGGGTTGTGAAGCAGGAAAAAAGTAGGAAACTAGAGGTGCACAAGACAAAGATATTCAAGAACCAGGAGTTTCTAAGGGTATGTCTACACTAACCTCCTAGTTCGAACTAGGGAGGCTAATGTAGGCATTCGAAGTTGCAAATCAAGCCCGGGATTTAAATATCCGCGGCAGTTGCATCTTCAACCGATCGCCATTTTTGAAATTTACAAGTCCGGACTAACTGCCTGTGTCTACACGCAGCAGGGACCTGGTAGTTCGAAATAAAGCCCTAGTTTGAACTACCTGTTAAACCTCATTCCAGGAGGAATAACAGGTAGTTCGAACTAGGGCTTTAATTCAAACTACCTGGTCCCTGCCGCGTGTAGACGCGGGAAGTTAGTCTGGACTTGTAAATTTCAAAAATGGCGACCGGCCGGGAAGATGCAAATCAAGCGCGGGATATTTAAATCCCGGGCTTCATTTGCAACTTCGAATGCCTACATTAGCCTCCCTAGTTTGAACTAGGGGGCTAGTGTAGACATACCCTAATGGAACAAGGCAACACTATCTTGTCAAAAATCCAACAAAGCTGTAACACGAGAGCACGCATATCCAATAGTGCCTGCCACCTCCAGAGCTCACACAAGGCATCCTTACCCCCCAGAGAACCCTTTGTTGCAATTTTCTTTTCTCCAGCCTCTCTCTCAAACCACACTCAGCTGCAACCCAGCTGGTAGGGAGATTACAAGTTCGGTATAGCATGTTTGGTTTCACATATCTTTAATATGCAATCTATGGCGCTCTAGATACAAAGAAATCTTTGCATTTCCTATGAGTCTGAGTATCCCTCATGTGACATGTTCAGGTTTATGTGTATATGATGGAAAATATCTCAACATAAAATATATTTTTGTCCCCCTCAACTCTAGGTACCATTTTTCCTGCTTCATTTTCCAACCTCCTGCCAGTTCCCTCGTCCATATGATGTTGCACACTGCAAAAGCACTTAAATTGGTCACATTCTGTCTTCAGCTACCCCCCCCCATAATCTGCCTTGAATTAAATAGAATTTTAAAAGTGGGGTTCAGAGTATATCTATAACCAATACAGCAGCATAGCTGCAGCACTACTACTGTGCCACTTTAGCACCATATAGTTAAACACTTGCTACAGCAAAACAAAGGGTAGTGTAGTTAATCCATTCCCTTCAGAGGTGGTAGCTAAACTGACGGAAGAATTCTTCCATCAACTTAACAGCATCCATATCAGGGCTTGGGTCAGCTTATCCACAGCTTAACTACTTTTTCACAGCTCTGAGCGAGATAGCTAGTTTGGCCTTCAGGCATGTCTACGCTTGCCTTTTAAAGTGAAAAATGTCCCGATTTTGCTCAAAAGCGGCAGGAGTGTCTACACTTGCCCCTGTAAAGCTTCTGGACCTTGAAACTCCCCTTCCTGTTTTCTTGGCAAGTGCTCACTTATCATCTGGCCAGGTGACAAAGCCTGCTCCATGGAGTAAAGGATTCCCTGCTTTGAGCAATGCAGGATTACTGGTGCTGATCAGAGTTTGGGGAAAGGAGGGCTGTGCAGTGACTCAGGGTGCCTCCTGATCATCCCCCCTTCCCACAAGACCTATCCTCAAAATGGAGAGAGCTGCTCTGTGGGATAGCTGCCCTCAGGGCACTGCTCTCTTTGGTGATGGAAGTGGTGCAAATGTGAACATGATCTGACATCTGGGGAAGGAAGGAAGAACACAAACCACTGCTTCTCTTTTACTGGTTCCTTATCACTGGTGAAACTGACAGCACAAAAACTCTGCAAGTATAGACATAAACTTAGTTTTATGGGTAGACAAGGTCTCACATGTTGAGGCTGCCTGGCTAACTGGAACAGAGTGTCCTGCGGAATGAATCCACAACCTCCACTAAGAACAGTAAATAGTCTGGGTGAAATCCTGGCCTCACTGAAGTGAGGTTAGCCATTTACTTCAAAGGGCTCAAGATTCCTTCCTGTGTATGCAATATGATGGAGAGAGGATGAAAGCCAAGATAGAGAAGACAGAGTAGATCACAAAGAATGAGACAGATGACCTCAGTGCCAGACTGCAGAGTTGGTCAATAATTCGAGCTAAAGGGGAAAACATCATTTTTTTCCGGAATGAAATTTCACTCTGAATTTACAGCAGTACAAATTTAGCTAAATGCCATACATATCTGAAAGTGTAGGCATAAGTCTGGTACTAGAAGCATATTACTTGAATGTCATGAGGTGCTATTATATTTGAAGGGATTTAAAGCTGTGAATAATGCAGACATATGGGTCCTGGGACATTTCAAAGTCCAGGTTAAATACGTATTGGCTAATTTGACTGAGAGAGGGGACAGGAAATGTAGAAGCTGTACTTTCTCTAGCAGTAGTTTTTAACCAGGGGTCTGACGCCCTTTGGGGAGCTGCAAGCAGGTTTAAGGGGATCTGCCAAGCATGGACGGAATAAGACTCACTAGGGCCCTGGGCACAAAGCCAAAGCCCTGCCGCACAGGACTGCAGTATGGGGCCCAAGCGCCACCACTTGGGGCTAAAGCTGAAGCCTGAGTAACTAAGATTTGCAATGTCCTCTGTGGCATGGGGCCTTGGGCAAACTCCTTGCTTGCTATCCCCTAATGCCGGCCCTGGCTTTTATATGCAGAAAAACATTAATTTGTAGCACCGCTGAGCCATGGAGTTTTTATAGTATATTGGGAGCAGAGGGGCTCGGAAAGAAGAAGGTAGAGAACCCCAGACCTCATACACTGAAAAAAAAATCCTTAAAAATGATAGGCTGGGGTAGAGAGAGATGGAGGGAATCTCTGAGAGAAAACACTCGTCTCACTAATACAAACCTAGAAAACAGTGAGGGATAGGCAAAAACTATATTGTATTTAATATCAACAGCATAAGAAAATTATTGACTTAGATGCTACTTTTACCAATGACATCATGATACATTTCCTCTGAAAGCTGAGGCCCACATCCCCAAGCAGGAGGAGAGCTTGGTTAGGGTCAATGGTAAATAAATTCCTTGAAATGGAATGGATATATGGGACTTCCAGTGGGGAAATGGCTCAGCAGAAAAAACATAGGCCTTGGGGATATATGCAGGATCCAACAGTACACAAAGGCGACAACCAACAGGCTCATAGTGGGATCAGGGCCATGAAGGAAAGCAGAAGCTGCAAGACACCTGCAAAGAAGAAGCCACCTAAGAAGAAGCAGCAGCAGCAGCAGCAGCAGCAGCAGAATAACCCTGCAAAGAAGCAGCTACCTGAGGAGAAGCAGCAGAAGCAGCAATCCCAGAATTCCAAGGAAGCCCGGACAATAGATGTTTCCACAACCCAGCCAGCAGGCAGCCACAGTAACAGCTACCCAGTAGACAGTAGGCTTGTGTATCTGCCACTAGAGGCCAGCTATTCACCTCAGTGGCAGCTTGCTTTTGACTTAGTGAGAAACCAGTGCTATCAACTTCATCCAGCCACGCTCCTCCTCATCCTGACAGAGCAGAAGGACCTTTACTGAACAAAAGGAATTGTGGTGGCTATTTACCATCCAAGAATGTATGGGTTTCTTCTGTATTTAAGATGGAAGCCCCTACCCATCTAATAATTGCCTGATCAGCACTTATTGGTTGTTTAGCATTAAGGGGTTTAGTATTAAATATATACTAGAAGACTTAACCAGGGTTGCTCGAGTCCTTCAGGGAAGGAGGCTGGCAGTGTGGAGGGCTCAGGGCAGGAAGTGGGAGGTGCAGGAGTCAGGGCAAGGGCTTGGGTGGGGGGACTCTGAGAAGGGAGTAGGGGTTCAGGAGTCAGAGAAGGAGGCTGGGAGATGTGGTGGGGCCTAAAAGGGGCTCTGGATATGGGGTTGCAGGATTCAGGGAAGGGGTGGGGGATTCATGCCAGGGGCTGAGTTGTCTGAGGTGCCCATGGTGATAAAATACATATAATAATAATAATAAAACAATACAGTTAAACCAATGAAGTGGTGTGGCAAACAAAAACAATGCAATAACAATATAATCATTTTCTTAATATTCTATGCCATACAATAATATCATTAATATTCTATAACATATAGAGAGTTTGTGCTTCTATCTGTCTGTCATGAGTCCGTACATATGTCTATGAATCCATTTGTTCAAGAACTACTCCTAAATGGTAAGAGCTAAGACCACCAAATTTTTTTATGCAGCTTCCCATGGTGGGATGGAGTATGCTGCAGCTGCCAGCCCTCTCCCCCTGCTTCTCTACATGGGGATTGGGACTGTGGTGCTCAGTCCAAGGCTCCTGGGGGGTGGATCACCTCTGGAAGGACGGGGGGGCTTGGGACTGCACAGCCTGGCAATGGGAGAGAGGGGGCAACTCCGGTGATGTTCCTGCCCAGCCCCAGCCTCTCAGGGAGCAGGCTCCCCCTCATCCAGCACTGCAGCCAAAGGCCTGGGGGGGAGGGGTTTGGGGAGGGGAGAGACTCTTACATGAGCTGGTAGCTAGCAACATGGAGAGCCCTGGCCCCAGGTGGCCACTTGCTTCCTGGTGCAGCTGCCTCCCTATGGTCACTCTGCAGTATAATTGTCCCTCCTATCAGCCCCCTTCCTTTCCATGTTATGGAAGACAATCCCAATACAGGCACATCCTGTTTTCCTGGCACAACCAAACCCTGCACTGCTTTAAGTTAGGATAAGAGGAAGCTGCATAAAAAATTTGGTGGTCTTAGCTCTTACCATTTAGGAGTTCTTGAACAAATGGATTCATAGACATATGTACGGACTCATGACAGATAGATAGAAGCACAAACTCTCTATATGTTATAGAATATTAATGATATTATTGTATGGCATAGAATATTAAGAAAATGATTATATTGTTATTGCATTGTTTTTGTTTGCAGCACCACTTCATTGGTTTAACTGTATTGTTTTATTATTATTATTATTATATGTATTTTATCTTTATCCTTTCCTAACATTGTAACCACTTATTTCTAAATAAATAAATAATTATTTATTTTTCAAAGAAATCACTTCTAGTGTGCCTATTCTTGATTGGAAGGCTGTATTCATGTCCTTTCAAAGGTCAGCAAGCATAGCCTTGTTTTCTCTAGAAGTTCCTTTAGGGTAGGTCACAATCTTGGTTACTGGTTTAGATAAATTATAAATTAAAAGCATTATTTCTAGGTAATATCACTGGCTTAATATAATTGAACTCAAATCTTTTTGTAACATAGCCTAAGACTCTGTGCCATATTATGCCCTTTGTCATTTTACTGTCATTTCTTCTGACCATCTGCAGCAGATCATCAGTGAGTAAATCAAGAAAGGAAAAACATTTTCAAAACAGTTTTCTGTGGGAATTAAGCCTAATTTTGTTAGAAGTTACATACATTTTAGAAGTTACATATATTTTCAGAATTAACGTTATAAAGTCCCTATCTAAGATGCATCCGATGTGCACCCTGTAAATCTGTATCATTCTATGATAAATAACTATACTAGTTTTCTGAGTTTTATTTTTCTGTACATTGGTTTGCATTCAATTTTTCCTAAAGAAACAACCATGCAAAGAAACTAGAGCTTTCCATACAAGAAGATTCCTTCCCTGTGCAGGGTATTGAAAGACTCATTATACCAGTTATGTTTATTGAAACCGATCAGTGGCTCAGACTTTACATATTTTCAGAAGGTATCTTTTGTCATGTCAGAAAGACATTTGGAATGATCAAATATGCAGAGGAAAGTAAAAATAAAATATGGATACTGGGATACTGAAATCTATTGTTTGGTAGATATGACAATAAAACTATGACAAGATACTATAAGCTAAGGAATGACAATGTGTAGGAATGCTAATGAGGACTGTGAAACCTCTAGACCAAGGATTGGCAACCAGGAATGGTGGGTGGGCCTCCTTCACATCAGTGGGCTGCAGCATCCCACGGCCCACTGGGATTTCAACTGCAGCCCCATGAACTCCCAGTCTATCCCCCTCCCCTCATGTGCCTCTGGAGTACCAGGGCATCAGAGCCCCATACTTACCTGCTCCTCCCCCTCCCTTCCAGCTCTTTTGGAGCACGCAAATTACCTGATTCGTGCTCAGTCCCCTCTCCTCTCTTTCCCTCCCAGAGCTGGAATGCCACAAACAGCTGATGGATCCAACTCTGGGAGGGAGGAAGGGAGAGGAATGAGGATGGAACATGAATCAGACAATTTGTGGCTCCTCTAAAAGTGCTGGGGAGAAGGGTAGCTAGGAGGTCCACGGGGTACAGGTTGAGCTCAGTAGGCCAAATGCAGCCCATGGGCTGCAGATTGCCCACCACTGTTCTAAACAAAGCCTCCAGGTTCAGCAAGCTAACAAGGTATGGTGCTGGATGCTGAAACTAGATACATTCAGACTGGAAATAAGGTTCAATTTTTCACAGGCAGGGTAAATAACCTCTGGAACAACTTACCAAGCGTTGTTGTGGATTCTTCATCACTGGCAATTTTTAAATCAAGAGTGGATGCTCTTCTAAAAGGTATGCTCTAGTTCAACAATAATTCAGGAAAGATCTATGATCCATGTTTTACAGGAGAGATGACTGGAGCAGGCCTTTCTGGTCTTATACTCTTATGTCTCTTAGTCAGTCTGGAGTTTCATATAACATAAGAACACTTTACGAATCCAGTTGATCTGGGTGTAAAGGCTGTTTTTTTATGTGGAGAACACAGGAGATATCTGCATTATTGTTTATGAATATCTGTTCCTGAATTTATCTGCTTGATATTATTCTGAGTAAATAGAGACCAAAAAGATCAAGCAGGAAATGAAACAATGTTCATAGATAGGACAAATAAAAGTAAACACCTCTAAATCTGGATTAGTTTGTGGCAAAACGCTATTCCCAGGCTCCAACCCCAAGCTGTTTTACCAATGCCAGATCCTTAGATCATTTGGACCATGGACAGCTAAGGGACTCTCCGGGAGGAAGAAAGGAGAGGTGAGTTGCCAACAGCTGCTTGAGGAGCAGTGCTGACAGAAACATAGAGGCAGAGAATGCAGCAGGATAGTCTGGATTGATGCAGGATAATCTGTCTCTTTCAATCCAAAGGTGTGAATATCTGGGTTTAGCAGAACCTACTTAAACTTGAAAGGAAAAGATAAAGTTCATATGTGACATTACACTCAATATTCTTTATGAATATGTGCTTATGATATGGATACAGCATCACTATGTGCTTTATGCAAGATAACATATGTAAGGAAGGTATCATTGGAAAGGTTATGATTTAATGAATATGATTATCTTATTTGTATGCATATATCATTTTTTATCTTAAGTTAGGAATATTGACTAATGTATCTGCATTTCAACTATGCTACCTTAAGTGATGTCCACTACTAAAACTTCCAATGGCTAAAGAAACCAGACAGGACTAATGACCCATCAGTGAGGACAATGGACTGTGAAAAAGGCTTGGCCTTCTTGTGGACAATCTGTAGTGCCAGTGACTCAAGGCCACTAGGATGCTAGAGTCAGGTAGCCTGGCTGCCCCATACCAACCTCCATCTTGGACTGCTGAACTGTTCCACTGTGGGCTGGTGAACCAAACAAAGGATTCCCACCTTATGGAAATCCTATTATAAGGTGGGGGAGGAAAACAGTTAAGATCTTCAGTTTGCTTCTTCTCCACCTCCCCATATAAAGAGATATTTAAAAACATCTAGGACTGCTACTGAGAGGGTGGGGTCAGGAGAACTGCTGGACCCAAGCTAAAATATACTTGGCCTGGGAAGGACTCTACCTAAATAATATCTAGGCTGAGGAATTATTATTTGCAACCAATTTCTTTAGTCTATCAAGCTTAGTTTGTATGCTTTGCTTTATTTTCTTAGTAATCTAATTTGTTCTGCTTGCTTGAGAATTCAAGCATTTAGAAATATTTTTCCTGTGGCACAATCTGTGGCTACCACTTTGTCTAGTTCTTTAAGTTCTCAAAACCTACCTTTTGTAAATAAACTTTTTTTCTGGTTTATAATATAATCCAGTTTATGTTATTTCTAACAGTGGGGGCGGGGAGGATAAGAGATTGTGCATAGCTTCTCCCATATTGAGCGAAAAGGTGAATTTCAAATGCCGTTGGGTTTGCACTCCAAGGAAGGTGGACATCTGTGTGCTGTGGCAAGTCCTTTAAGCTGAGCCTTCCTAGAGCTGATCTCAGTGTCTATCTTTTTGCATTTGGGTCTATCTTTTTGCACTTGGGTGGGCCCTCCCTCCCGACCCAGCTCTCCCTTCCTTTCCTCTCCCGTCCCCTCCCTGTACCTGCTGGAGGAGGCTTAAGAGCCTGGCTCAACAAGACAGGATTAAAGGGTGCCCAAGATGACAGAAAAGGTGGATTAGGTGGCATCTGATCTTATCAGGTGACTTCCCAAGGCAGTGTATACCATCCCATCATATTATGCAAGACATGATGAATACAGGCTTTTATTGTATTTACCTTTTTCCTTTGGAATGAACAAAAAAGACGTGTTGTAAAGCAGCTGATTTGATACACTTCAATCAGACACTGGCCACATGCTTCTGGAAGGCAGTTTCTTGCAGGTAGCAAGTATTGTTAGACCTATTGATTTAACATGGCTACTAAACAAGGGGCTAAGATTGGTAGGACCACACTTCCATTCAGGTAGGGAAGATGGTAGTAAATCTGGTCACATATGGGCTGTGTCTACACTGGGCCACTTATTCCGGAAAAGCAGCTGCTTTTCCGGAATAAGCTGTGAGCTGTCTACACTGGCCCCTTGAATTTCCGGAAAAGCACTGACGATCTACTGTAAGAAATCAGCTGCTTTTCCGGAAAAACTATGCTGCTCCGCTCAAGCAAAGTCCTTTTTCCGGAAAACTGTTCGGAAAAGGGCCAGTGTAGACAGCCCAGCAGTCTTTTCCGCATAAAAAGGCCCGATCGCGAAAATGACGATCGGGGCTTTCGAGCAGCGTCTACATTAACCACGGGCGCTTTTCCAGAAAAAGGGCTTTTCGGAAAAGCATCCTGCCAATGTAGACGCTCTTTTCCCGGAAATACTTATAACGGAAAACTGTTCCGTTTTAAGCATTTCCGGAAAATCATGCCAGTGTAGACACAGCCAAGAAGTCCAGTTGAGACAGCAAAGGGGTTTAAGATACAATGTCATAGGTGCAGATAACCTGTGTGTCCTGTGTTCCCTCTAAGCTGCGTGGCACCCACCAGTTAGTCAAGTGCCGCGCACATCCAGGTGCCCCTTCCCCAGCTGCTCTACAGCCCACTGTTCTGGCCCTCTGCCATGGAGACACTGGCCAACCTCTCCCGGGAGCCTGCGTGCAGAATGGAGGGTGCTAATGTCAGGGTACCCCCTTCCTTACCCTCTCTGTGTAGCGCAGGGGGAGGAACAGGGTTCGGGAGCAGGGCTGAGGCTAGCAGCTGCCGCAGTCTGAACAACCCCTCTGTCTTGCTGCCTCTGCAGCACGGGGCACTCTCCGGTTGGACACACGTCACACTCGGGACAGCAACAGGAACGTTTCCGGCTCAGCTGCGCGGTCGCTGTTTAAAGCAACGCGGTGGCCGGTTTTTTTTTTCGAAATGGGCTTTTGCCTCATTCTCACCCCGCCCTGCCATAACGCTGCGCCTGGGAAGGCCGCGCAGGAATGCGGCCAGGGCCTGCGCTAAGGCGCCGAGGGAACGCCGCGCCGCGGCCTCTCCCTGCACCCACGGGCGCCCACCGCTCAGGGGGGCTCAGGCAGGCGCCCGTTTCCTCGGCCGGCCGGAGCGCGCAGGGACATTCGCCAGGCGCGCGCCCCGCCCGCTCCGCTTCCTCTCGCGACCGCCAGGAGGGGGGGGCGGGGGCCGCTGGCGCGAGACCCACCCGGCGCGCGGCCGCGCCACTCTCGGCTTCACGCGCCCCTGAAGCCTCCTGGCCAAGGCGGCGGCGGCGGCGGCAGCGCGGCGCACGCGGGGGAAGCGATGTTAACTGGGCCGGGCTGCCCGGCGCGCCCCGCGCGCGCGAGGGGGGCAGGGCTCTGCCGTGACCCCGCCTCGAGAGGGGGCCGGAACGCTCGTGCCGCGGCTGCTGTTTCCGCCGGGCACCCGGCGGCCGCGCTTTCCCACCGGAAGGAACGGCGCGGTGCTGGGGGCGGGTTCCCGGGCTGCGCGCCCCGCTTGCTCCCGCGGAGATGTCGAGTCGCCGGCAGTTCCTGGAAGGGGCGGCTCGGGCGCTGATGGGCACGTGCCCGGCTCAAGCCCGGTTCCTGATGTAAGAGCCTCGCGCGCTTTTCCGTGGGGGGAGGGAGAACAAGGCCTCTTGTGATTTGTGACGTAGCGCCCAGGGGGCGCTCTGAGAACGTTCTTTTCCATCCCCGCTGCAATCGTGGCCCCGCCCCTGCGCGTCCCGCCCCCACGTGCGCCTCGCTTCTTGACGCCCCTGGGGGCGTGAGCGGGACAGGCCCGGTTTGGGCTGAGACGCTTTGTAAGTGCCCCCCTCTCCCTCCCAACAGGTCCTGCTACAGGACGTCCCAGCTACAGGGCGGGATCCTTGACATGGGGATGGCAGGGTCTGGAGCCAGTGCCTCTTCCCTTCCCCCATCTTCAGTGAGTGATGCACCCTGACCTGCAACTTGCTTAGTAAACCCAGACTTTTTCCTCCCCCCAGGTGGACGTGTCCTTCTGAAAAAGGCAAGTTTACATATTCGTTGGTGGTGGTTCTTTAAATCAGAGCCAGATGGGAAAGCTCAGTTCATAGATGTTGAACTGCTCGGAGCACTTGATGGTTAGAACATGATGACTTTTCTTCCTCCACCCTCAAAAATGGGAAGCGGGAGAGACAGAAGGAAATTCCCTCTCAAGGAGAATTTAGAAATATTTTTCCTGTAGTACAATCTGTGGCTACCACTTTATCTAGTTAATGTGATCTAGAATAGGATGCAGTGTGGCAGAGGTAGGCCCATCTCTCCAGATTGCACCCATTCACATCAACGCCTGAATTTGGCCTTTCATCAGCCGTGTTTTGACTCCATTATATTTGTTAACTGAATCTCAGTAATGGAAGAAGCTTAGTAAGGGTACACTACATTTGATATGCATAGGGTTTTATGTTGACAAAGGACTATGCCTCATGAAGTTCCTTGCAGGACTGTAATATTTTGCAGAAAGATGGGAGTGTATTTTTCTAGTACAGTTGCCTATTGGACAGTGCTGCCTTGTATGTAACTGTATGTACATTACTGTATATTTTTAACATTTTGGCATTTGGCTTCCACTTGAGATTTTGTTGAGTATGAAATGCAGAATTAAACAAATCCTGTATATAGTGCTGACTTAGGAACACATTTAACGGAGCAGTTTGAACAAAGGAATTGTATCTTAATGCAATTTAAAAAATGCTAGAGTAGAGAAAAGGAAATGCTCTTATCAATGCACAGTTTACAGTACACTATAAATTAGTGACCTAATAGCTGTAATATATGGGGGGGGGTTATGCGCGCCTAAAACATATTTACTGAGAGAAGTTCATTTAGGGTTTTACTGTGTTACCTTCTTTCATCTGTAGATAACAAAACCGACAGAGAAAAGATATGCCCTTACTGTTTCCAGTTTCTGATTCCTGATAATCACAGAGTTCGTCTCAAACCCAAGATGAAAGTGACTCCACGGATACAGAAACTTCTTAATCGGGAGGCAAAGAACCATAAACTCAATTTGAAACAGACAAAGCTTTTGAAAAAGTACAAGGACTCAAGAAGTGTTCTGGTAAGATTGCTATTCCAATCAACAGGAACTGGGTTTGTTCTTTCTCTAGAGCCTTTATTTCCCTCAAAGTGAAAGGGAAGAAAAGATCAGGAGACTTTTCTCTTTATAAATTGAGTTTGCCATCCATCAGATTATTTCATCAGAACATAACTTTTTCTATGTAATTTTCTTGTTGGGGTAATTTCAATTCCAGTACACACACAAGGGTTTTTAAAACAAAAAGCTTGAGTTTAACAACAAAGAAATGAGAAAATGGCAGGTTGAAAAATCCTCAAACATCCAAACACATTGCTGCAAAAATGTTCAGGTTTAGCACTCTGCATATTCTAAGATTTAACTTAAAAAAAAAAAAAAAAGGCCACTTGTCTTTTTGTTGTGAACGTTCCCCATGTAGACTGAACTGTTAGTCGATTTGTGCAGTCTCCAGCAAAAGTAGCAGCAGCAAAGATTTGATAACTTACTCTTAACTCAAGAGTGTTATGACCTGCAGAGCCTTCTTCCTTAGCCATTTGAGGTGTGTGCACACCATGTTTTGGAACTAGGGATGTAATTGATTAGTCGACTATCTGATAAGCAAAAACTTATTCAGTAGTTGACACACTAATCGAGTAGTCCCTTCCCCTCCCCTCGCTGCCTCTATCAAAAAGAGGCAGCGAAGGGGGGTGGGAGGGAAGGAGTGCCGGCGGGGAGGCGGCTTAAAAGCCAGTTCCTCCAGCTCGGTGGGAAGGGTACAGTGGCGGTATTCCACCTCTGAAATGTACGAGAGTCCCTGCTGGGGCTCTTGTACATTTCAAAGTGGAAGCACCACAAGGAGCCCAGGGTCAGTAGGGGACTCCCCACTGGGCCCGGGCTCCATGCAGCCTTTCACTCTTTGAAATTCATAAGAGCCTCTACTGGGACCCTTGTACGTTTCAAAGGCGGAACGCCACATGGAACGCGCCGGGGAGGAAGCGACTAGTCAAGTCACTAGTCCAGTATCCGATAAGCATTTGCTTATTGGCTAATTGACTAGTTGTTTACATCCCTAATCCATAGACCATTTTTGTTGGTTTGTTTTGCTTCTTTTAATTGAGTGTAAACTGCCTGAGAAGCCTCTGATGTCTATCAAACAATCTTAGGGAAAATTGAGTTGGATGGCTGTTTGTATGAGACTTTCCTGACCAGTGTTTGATATTATGTAATGAATAGCTAATCTGTGACTTCTTGTTTGTGGAGTACAAAGTGGAAATTATCCAGCAAGGAGAAAAAATGAATAATTGGCTTCCTTTGTCTACAGGGTTACACTACTCATTTTAACCAAAGGGCAGTTTTATTACCACCAATAAAAGGTGCTGCAAACCAACATGCATAAGGGAAGGCCTCAGAATGCTTTCTGAGCTAAATGTTTCCCCTCATTTACACCAAGGTGCAACTGCAAAATAATTTCATTACAATAATGAAAGTAGTCATTAAGGGGAAAGGAAAGACACTGGTTGACACTAAACAAAGTAAACAGTGCTAATGTGTCGTTTTACTGCATGATCTCCATTGTATTCTGGAACAATAAAAATGGAAAAGTGCACAAGATCTGAAGCACTCATGCAGAGAATAACTATATATACTTTTAATGTAGTGATGGAGGGACAAACAAATTTATTAAAACCGTCATGTAGACAGATGTGTTATTAAATGAAGATGACACTTCACTGGGTACAATGTTGACTCTTCAGAGCATGTCCTGGCAGACTGGACACCTGCCTACGAAATGAGGAAACTATTGATTATAATTTCCTCTTACAGAATTTTCAACAGTAGAAATGCAAAGCACCAAGAACATAAGATTGGGTTGAGAAGAATCATAGTTATTAACTAGTATCACTTACACGTAACAGAAATAGGCACTTTAGAAAGACACAGTACAAAACAAAGCAAATTTTCTCCCCTCCAAATTTTAGTTTCCATTTGAAAGACACACATACTAATGTGAACTGGGAAGTTTTGCTTTTATTATTCACTGGTGTGATATCCCAAACATTTAGGCTAGATTTGAAGAGCTGTCATTTTTAGACAGGTGATATTCAGTGTGTGTTTTCCTATTCCAATAATGTGGGTGGATACAACACTTCGTGGTGTTGCCCAAGCAAACTGAAGTAATGATATTTAAGGAGTGAGTAGATGACAAGGTGTGCCTGTACAATTATGTTTAAAAGAAACAAAACCACCAAATATTGATGTACAGTGACTTGCAGAGCTTTAACAGGTTTTTAAACAAAAATGTACTTTTGTTTTTTGGCAGGACAGATTCTCAGGATGTAGCAGGCATCCATATAAATGTGAGCTTAGTAGTTTGTGGTCCATTGTAATCTCCATGCAATGTCCTTGAATTGGGATTTTAAAATAGTAATAATATCTTCTGCTCTGTTTCAGACAGACTGACAGTCTCATTAAGATCTGTCCAGGTTCAGATCAAGATTGACTTGCATACGTACTGTGATTTGGTGCACAATTTGCTACTTAGATTGCGCTTGAAATGTTTCTGGTATTATGTACTCAAAATACTATCAGGAACTGACAGCTCCCACAGTTACCATTGTAGAGCCATATAAGCTCGTGCTGTGGAAGATGAGACATTAGGAACAAGGCTGACTAGGATTTAGACCAACAAGCTGACAGGCTATGTTTGCAAGACCTTTCTTAGCCATTAGCAGTATTTTATATCTTGGTTTCAGCAAACTGCTAACTTTGCAATTTGCATATCATTACCTATTATACTTTGCAGAGTTACAAAACTGCTAGAGGCATCATCTGTTGAATCTTTTTTTCCAGATTTTTCATCCTTTAATTGAAGATCAATTATAAAAGATATTTTTGCCTAAGCCATTGGTTCCCAAACTTTGGAGTGTGGAGTACTGGTGGTCTGTGGAGAGCTGGCAGGTCACATTGTTTTGATTCTCTTCAGCTGAAACAACTAAAATAAATTAAAAGCTTTCCTATTCTTTTCTGTGAAAGCAATTGCTATACGCATGTGAGATGTTATGTGATGGCAGCAGTGTCTCAGACAGTCTCTCTATTAATATATGGTTTTGTCCATGAAGCTGCTTCCCCTTTGACTCCACTGAACTTTAGTGTAGGGGTTCTCAACCTTTTTCTTCCCAACATGCTACAAAAACTCTACAGCCCACCTGTGACACAACTATTTTGTTTTGCATATAAAAGCCAGGGTCAGCATTTCAGGGTCACAATCAGGGCAGTTGCTTAGTTGCTCAGGTTTCAGCATTAGCCATGAGTGGTGGGGGTTTGGGACCTCTGGCAGCAGATTGATACAGTGGGGCTTCTTTCTGCTCTGGGCCCCAGCAAGTCTAATGCCAGCTTTACTTGGTTAAGCTGAAACCTGCTCACAGCCACCCAATGGGCCCTAGACTCCTTCATGAGAACCACTGCTTTAGTGAATGCCCTGTAGTCCCACTCTAGCTGTGCAGTTCTTTCCATACCAATGACCTACCTTGTTTTAATAGTGCAGGTTGTATCTCCCTAAACTGGGATCCTCTGGTCCAGTAACATGAACCACATATATTCCTGGACCAGAGAGCCCAGGGACAGGGAGGCTCAGGCAACTCAGGGTGGCGCAGGGAATACCATGATGCAACCCCAGAGGGGGGCTCTGGCAGCATAAGGAGCCCCACTGCAGGGGATCCGCCAGCATGGGGAGCTCCAGTGGCACAGCCAGGAATCCCACAGGAGGGACTCGGGGGTGCCCCATGGCATGGCTAGGAGCCCTGCGGCAGGGGGGCTCAGGTAGCACAGCTGGAAGTCCCAGGGTAGAGGGGTTCAGCTAGGGCTGGCAGCACAACTGGCTGAAGGCAGTGGGGGCCGGCTGGGGTCAGAAGTAGAGTTGGCAGATGCTTGGAAGGCTGGTAGCAGGGAACCTCCCCTAGTCTGGCAGATTTCCGTATTCAGGACCAGCCAGGTTCCAAGGGTGCTGGACCACAGAGGTCAAACCTGTAGTGTATCTTCAGTTTTGAAGATTTTGAATTTAATACCATTTTCTCTGAAGACTTGCCAAAAAAAGTGCTGTATAGTTAAGTTGAAGTGTAAATTAAAAAATTAATTTTAAAATATATTTTGGTCATTTTCTAGATTCTTGAATGTTTATGGTGAAAAATGAATCCCACGGAGGTACTCAAAATATTTTACAGTCACAGCCACTTCTAATGTTGCCTAGTTTTTTCTTGTTGTGACAAGATTGTTTTTTGTGTTTCATTCCATGTGTTTGCAATTCAGAATTAAAGACCCTGAAATTAGTTTCCAGGGGATTGGAGTTGTTTCTAGTCACACCCTGGGGATTTGATGGCTTAAGTGGTTTAAAGAAAAAGCTATATGTGAATTCAGTGTTGTTTTTTATGTGTCTGCTTCACATAACCAAGTCTTTAAGCAGCTTGATTCATTTTGTAATTTTGAAGAGCACTTGGACACTTATACATTTTAAATGAGGAAAGACAGAAGAGTTAACATTTTCTTTCCTCTCTTCGTAGCTGGTTACTTGCAACACATGCAAGAAAACAACAAGACATTATGGTAAAAGCAGAGATTTTCTTGCAACAGCAACAAGCCGTTCTGGAACTCCAAAGAGTACACCAGACCGAAAGACTCCAATATCTGCAAACAAAATGACACCCTTAAATCACAGTAAATCAGGATCCAAAGGCAAAAGTCCAGCATCAACTTCCAGGTAACTGTTTCCACTTTACCCAAAGAGACAATATACTGAATAAGTTGCAGTACTAGAAGTGAGAAAAGGGAGTTCAGACTAGCAATGTTAAATAACGGTTAATTAAATAGTCAATTAACCTCATGAATTCTTTTCAGTTACTCGACTAGTCTATAGTCCCTGGGGGTGGAGACTGGCAGCCAGTTTGCTCCAGTCCTATTTCTGAGGAGCCCCCTGCCACTCTGCACTGCTGCCTCTGATACAGAGGCATTAGCACAGGGTGGCAGCAGCAGCTGTCAGAGGGGTGGGGCTGAGCTCCCAGACCCGGCACAAGCCAGAACCGAGCCAGGTTGCCTGCCTGCCTGGCTCCTAATACATTTTAAATGCTGAGAGAGGTCCCGGACCCACTGCGAGCCGGGCTCCTAGTCAGCCAGCTAAAAATTTACTAGTCGGGGGCGGGCGGGGGGAAAGGGGGAACACATGTAGTCTATACCATTAACCTATAAGCTTTTGCTTATTGGTTAATTGACGCTATTACATCCCTAGTTCAGACAAGTTGTTTAGTAATCTCTTATAATTAATAACCAATATCAGGGATCTGAAATGGGAAAATCATTTTTGTTTTACGGATGTAAATACCCATTAAAACAGTTGACTGGTTAACCGTTGGAGAGCTGGTGCACATCATCTGGGGCTGGGGTCCTGCTGCCTCACTGGGGCAGAAATCCTGCCTGCCAGGGATGGTGGGGTCTGCTCCGGTTGGGCTGGTTACTGGGTAAACATGCTAGGGAGACTAAAGCTTACTAGGTAATCGGTTAACCTTTTACATCCCAATATTGTTTTGTTTTTAAATTTGTTTTTAAACAGTCTAATGAAAAGAGTGACTATGGGTAAAAAGTATTTCTTCTTGTTTGGGTTTTTTAAAATTTCAGCCTTAGTGTGAGAGACCTCTGAGAAAATAAAACCCTAAGCATATATGTAATTGTGTGCACAAACTCAGTACAGTAAAACTCCAATAGTCCGGCATCCAATAGTCCGGCACTCCTGATAGTCCGGCATCAAAATGGCAAGAGCCTAGTGAGTGAGCTTCGGCAAAAAATGAGTCACAAGGTAACAGCGGCAGCAACTGAACTGAGCAAAAAGGGTAAAAAGGCTTAAAAACTAAAACATTACAGTATACTGTATACAGTATGTACAATAAAAAGGGTTAAGAACACTTTATATACAGTATATAATGTATACAGTATATATATAACCTGCTTATAGCACCTTCTGATAGGTGGTGCCGGATTATCAAATATGCTGGACTAAATCCCATATGTTCCGGATTATCGGAAGTCTACTGTACTTGCATACATATTTCGGTAGTTGTGCTTTTTACAACCCACTTTTAAAAGCAATGCATAAGTTATTCTGCACACAAACATTTTCAAAATCAGACCATAAAATGACATTATTTCCACAGCCTCACTTTTAATAAGATGTTTATTTGATTTTTGTTTGGTTTTGCAGAACATGCATGCTTGGACAGTCACCATCCAGTTCTTTCCTCAAGACTCCCAAAACCACTAAATATCACTTTTCTCAGCTCAAATGGTTACTTAATCTTGAAGAAAAACAAAAGAGCCAGAAGAGGGACCTGAGAAACTTCTTGTCTTCACTTTGAAATACTGAATGATTACAATAGTAATGGCTAAAATTGGGCCAGTAAATGAACTAAGTTAGTGACTGTTTTATGTATTGTTTTATAAACTTATGAAAACAATTTTAATGCTAGTTTAATCTGACTGTCTTAAGGCCTTCAGCATGTAAGGGAGGATTAAATGCATTGTTTGGAACATTCTTTGTACGTAGTTTGTCTACCAGAGGATATTGCTGGTCTCAGAAGCCTGAATTTGTTTCACAGTCTTTAATGGCTCAGGAATTAAAAGCCAAAATCCCGTTCTTGGAACAGGTTGGCTTGCATCAGTGAAATGGCTTTTAAAATAGGATCCTGTACCACAGTAGAATTTGCAGAAGATCTGTGCTGTGAGTGGTGTTGGTTTGTGGACATTCTCTGTGGCTGTGCAGATCTGTGACTAAAACTGTTTTCCAAAGGAAAGCTGTGTGGTCCTTAATGAACTGACAAATTAATTCTGAAACATGCCTGCTTAACACTATTTAAAACAAGTAAGTATTACTCTGCAATTCCTGACATTGGTGGCTCTAGTTATCCATTTGGAAAGAGAATTAATTAATTGGTTTTTGCATACAAATAGCTTTAAAACCAAAAATGTGTGTGTCTCTGCAAGTTGTTATAGAAAGTGTTTCCTTTTTGTTCTTGACTGCATTCCTGTTCGGGCAGTAGCAAATTGACAAATAAAATTATTCCATTTGTTCCCTACACTGTATCTGGATTTTTGAAATCCAATTAAAAACCACTTTCCAACAAGTACAAGTTGGTATATTTAAAAAAAATCAGGGAGGGCAGAGCTTGTTGCAAATCTTTAGTGCCTATAGTTTTCTACAAATTAAGAGTGGGACCATTTCCTCCACATTGAGAAAGTATAAGGGATGCTGAAAGAACTTCCATTTTGCCTCTTTCCTACTCTGATCTCTAAACTAAGAACTTGCACTATAAGGAACATTCCAGTCAATGAACTGAGGATCTTTGAATTCTTTGGAAGTTAGGAGACTTTACAAGTCATCAGCCATTACTGTTTCAAGGCTGATAATTTTACAATGTGTATGTATTTTAACTCTTTCCCCCTTCTTTTCCTTTTAAAAATAAGTCTGCAATATTAAATACTAAAGAATTGGCAACAGTGTGATTATTGGGTAAGAACTGTTGACCTGACTGTGTGGCTTATCTCTTGGAATTAGGAGAACCCTTTCTCTTTGATGGAATTGGTTTTAAATAAACCACTCATCGTTAAGTCTGGTGAAGCAAGGGCTGGGATACCTAAGGGCAGGGCTCGACAAATAGTGTAATCTACTCGCCCGTGGCGAGTAGATTACACCCCGGAAGAGCTGGCGCGGCGCGATCTGCGCATGCACAGAGCGCAGAACCGCACGGCTGGCGAGCGGGGCTCACTGCCGCTTGGCAAGCCCTGCCTAAGGGTATGTCTAGACTACATGGCTCCGTCGACACAGCCATGTAGATGAGTTTACTAGACATAGCAAAATGAAGCGGCGATTTAAATAATCACACCTGAACACCACAATCAGCTTCAAAAATGGAACCTTACAGACAACTATCAAAAAAAAGCCACCCATTGTTTATTATACATACTTTGAAGGATCCAATAACTACCCCTCATTCACCAAGACATTTATCTACAGAAAAACACTCAGATACGTTAGAGAAGAATATGCTCTGAGGAGAAAAGTCTCAGGTATATACCTTAGGTGCTTAAAACCACCTTCACCAAAAACGGACACACTATTGCAGAAGTAGATCAAGCATAGAATGGGCCACTTAAATACCTCAACAGAACCAGCTTAAAGCACAGAAATAAGACCAGTGACTGCACACTACTAGTTGTCACCTACAACTCCACACTGTAACTCAGACGGGGTATCATTAAACAATTATAACCCATACTCAATGGGGACTACATTGTGAAGAATCTTTCTGGTACCTCCAAGCTTCATCAGTAGCTCCACACTGACCAGGATACACCATTCAAAACAGCATCAGATCCTTCCAGAACACATGCAAAATCTGCATACAACTGCTACAATCAATAATCCGCATAATGCACCTTTCAGATCCCTGCGTGCTACACATGCCTATCAGAATATATGTTGTACCTCTTCCAGTACGCTAAATGCCCCAGTAACAATTATGTGAGTGAAATAAATCAGTATGCTCTCAAACGAACTCACACAAAAATAAAGACAAAAACACCCTCTGCATGAACACTTTTCACAAAGTAATCACTCTATATCCAACCTTTCAATCTTCATTCTCAAAAGGGCAGTGTTTTTCAATGTGGTCCATGGATCTACTGAGAAACCTGCTAACTGGCTGCTCCGATTTGTTTATTTACCAGCTCTTTGCAGCCAAGGGGAGCCGTGGGAAGCATTATGGGCCGGTCCGCTGCTTCCTGTGGCTCCCCTTGGCTGCAAACAGAGAACCAGAGCCAATGGAAGCCGCGAGGCTCTGTGGCTGCGGAGCCAGTAAATAAACATATCTGAGTGGCTAGTTAACAGGTTTCTCAGAGCAGATCCATGGACTACTTTGAGAAACACTGCAATAGGGATGTGAAAAGTAACTGGTTAACAGTTAACCAGGGGGAGCTTAATTTTACATCCCTAATCCCCAATGAAACCTGCAAAACTCATTCAAAAGAAAAGCCTCAGAGTTTAAATTAATAACTTTCATGGACACTAAAAATCATCGACTGAATATGGACACTGGATTTATGGCTCATTAAAACAATCTGTGACTAACCTCCAAGGTATTTTTTCCTCCCCCTTCCTTCTCTTATGACTAGAAAGGTGTTAACTGTCCACTTCACCTTGAAAGGTCCCTTGAAATGTGCTAAACAATCTGTTCCATCTTGTACATTTCCCAGACCTGAAGAAATGTTCATCTTAAGATCGATAGCTTGTATCTCTCTCACCTATAGAAGTTAGTCCTGGCTATGACAAAACTGCATATAAGAAAACAAAATGGTAACAGTAATCAATTTGGTATAGCAATCATGCTTAAACTTTTTTCAATTCTGAGATTTCCTGTTTCAGCAATTATTCCTCAATTTAAGTACAAAGGAATCTCTTAAACTGGTAAATCTTCAAAATGGAACACACTAAGGCTATGTCTACATTGGCAAGATTTTGCGCAAAAGTGGTTGCTTTTGCGCAAAATCTTGCCACCTGTCTACACTGGTCGTGAGCACTTGAGCAAGAACACTGACGTTCTAATGTATAAAATCGGTGCTTCTTGCACAAATACTCTGACGCTCCCACTCAGGGATAAGCCCTCTTGCGCAACTGTTCTTGCGCAAGAGGCCAGTGTAGACAGGCAACGTTAATTTCTTGCAAGAAGAAAGCCCGATGGCTAAAATGGCCATCGGAGCTTTCTTAAGAAGAGAGCGCCTACACTGGCACGGATGCTTTGCGCAAAAAGCACATGCCAGTGTTGACGTTTCTTATAAATACTTTAACGCAAAAACTCTTGCGTTAAAAGTATTTGCGCAAAATCTTGCCAATGTAGACGTAGCCTAAGTGTAATCATTGTCATGCATTTTTCTTATTATGTATTCTCCTGTTGCTTCAATGAATAACTTTTGTTTTAAAACAGTTTTTAGAGACACTCACCACAGACCTATGCACCCTCATTTAAAAATACCATTTCAATTTTCAATATTTAAATACTGAGAAACAGTAATGTAATAATTAAAATTAGTATAAAACTACCTGCTTAGTCAAAATGGCAGAGTAGTTCTGGGTTACTCAGAGCAATTCACAATGGTTATATATTGACAATCCAGAGAACATAGGCTGGGTATATAAGTATTAAATAATGTTGTTTTATGATGTTTTATAGTGTTTTATTCTTTTAACTATGAAAATGTTATACATTGAAGAGTTTAGAGGACAAATTACACAAGAATTACACAGTCTGTGAGCAGTGCACAATAAAACACATTTTTACA
Organism: Rafetus swinhoei; assembly: GCA_019425775.1. NCBI lineage: Eukaryota > Metazoa > Chordata > Testudines > Trionychidae > Rafetus > Rafetus swinhoei. The sequence continues at coordinate 153,253,432 of CM033424.1, forward strand.
TTTAAAACATCTTGTCAGCCTTCAACAAATGAGCGAATTTTGGTTGCAAACAAGTTACAAAGTGCTATTATTGCATTTTTCCCACAAAAAGGATCATGCTTACTAAGATACTTTTTCATGTAGTAACGATTAAATCAGAATTAGACTTCTAAATAGTAAGATGGAGAAACTGACCCATTTAGCAAGGTAATTTAACACACAGAGACAGATTCAAAGACAGAAAATGGTCATCCGTTTTTAAAAAAAGATAATCAATATGCTTATTAAGATTTTTAAGTTGATTTTCTAAGAGTGAGTTGCTGACAGCCAAATCCTAATTGTTTCATTTGCACAGACAGAATAGCAATTTCAAAAAAGCAAGAATTAATTCCAAATGCTTTTACTAAAACCATCCCAACAAAAATAGTGCCATTGCAGCTGCATGCTAATTTTTCCAATTCTTTTTTGGGAAGAGGCTTTTCAGAAATTTGGCCCGTCTACACTGGGCCAAATTTCGGAAAAGCGTCCTCTTTCGGAAGAGCCCTTCTTCCTCATAAAAAAAAGGAATACAGGGCTTCCAAAAGAGCGCGTCTGCTCTTCGGAAAAAAAATTCGGAAGAGCAGACATGTTCCCTGGATGTGGCAGAGTTTTTACTGAAAAAAATGCCATAGACTAGACATAGCCAAAATGTCTATGCATGTGCTATGGCCATTTAAGTCCTCCAGTGGTGCACAGGGCTCTTGATGGGATTGCTAGAGGACACATTTGCAGATACTGAAAAAAATTCATGGGAATTTTGCCACTGACTTCTAGATTTTAAAGCATGTAGCTTGGATTGTGTTGGGAGGGGAGGGGAGGGGGGGAATCATGAAAGGCTGACTGATTTAATAATATATGAAAGGCTGAACAGTAGCTGAATGTAAAATAGACAAGCAGAAGCTAATGTTACTGAAATTTATAAATTAACTTTCTACAAAGGAGGCAATTTATCTTTTATCAACACTTACAATTCTTTCATAACCAAGAATGTTAAATTTGTTTGTAAGCTCACAGAAACATGGAGAATAGGCATTTTTAGACAGACTTTTTAAATAGTTTTACAACAATATGGCTTTATCTTCAAAGCCATTACTTCTTCATGAGAGTAATCCCATTGACACCATCTCAATTACCTGAAAGTAGGTACTCCTCCTATGATTTAAGGGCTGTAGGACTATGTCCATGAAATTTCACTAAAACTCCTGATAACTGTATCTTGTTAGAAGGATCTAATTTTTTATTATTAGAAAACACTTCAAGATGTAACATTTGTTGAGCTGAAACAACATTCGCATCTAGTATCCTCCTTTCTTTGGGCAGGTGACTTGGATTTCAGTGCATGTCACATGACCAAAATGCAACTTTATCCAGATTAGGTGACTGCACCTCATTTTTCTACCATGCACACAGGTACATATGCTATATTTTGGTACCTGAGAACATAAAGATACCTGACAACCCTATGAAGCAGCTGTTGTATTGTACTGTATTGTATATCACTCCCATAGAAATCATAGACTGAGCACCATTCCTCCAATAACATGAAATATTTTTAGTGACAAATAAGGAGCATTGTACCTCCCCTAAATTCTTTGTTTCCAAACTAATTTTGAGTGGTTTAAAAAAAAGGCCAACCAAAGCACACCACAAAATTAAAAGAATCATTAGATAAAAGAATTAGCACTGAGTTCTCAAAGTTTCACTTTAAAATTGTATCAAAATTAACATTCATCTCAAGGAAAAGTTTGATTTTTTAAATATATGTTTCCCTAAATCTTGTCTTTAACTACCTCTAAATATACATCTATACACACAAAACAATATTACTAAAACATAAGAAGAGAATAACAGAGTTAAGTTAGTATCTACCTTTCTCTCTGCCCATGAGGTGTTGAATCCTGATTTTCCTTGACATTTACACAATGATTTCTGCCCTTTTTCCAAACAAGGCAGGTGGAGAAAGAATGAATGCTTAAACTTTTTACAACAAAATATTCTAAAAATCTAGGCTCTGATTTAGCAATGGACTTCTTACACCGGGACAGAGCCCTAGTGATTTCAACAGCAGTAGCAGTCAATCTGCTTTGGAATAGGACTAAGACTACTGATTTCTTCTATTCAGTTATGATTCATGAGATAACAGATTTGTTTTTTTAAATTTGTAAGTAATTTTGTACTATGCTTTATAAAAAGAGTGCTTTTTTTGCAGCAATAATGCAAACATTTATATAGTTAATTTTTTAATGGACTAGAACACCTTTAAACCATGAAACTCTTACTCTAGGTCTAATTTTCAAATAGTTTTCAACTTGAATGCACTTTTGAAAAGATGATTATGGATACTTTTTACATATCTGACAGTGCTTAAAAACATAGCTAGTTTTGTCTGCTAATTATGGTCAATATCCTTCCCACTCTGGTTTTCACTGTGGAATGATAAAATGAGTAGAAAGTCCACTCAAATAGCTATAAATCTGGTGAAGGCTGGTGAGTTCAGACCATTGAGCATCTTCCCACCTCTTAGGCTATGTCTACACTGCAGAGCTTTTCCGGGATACTAAAGATATCCCGGAAAAGCTCTGCCATGTCCAAGGAATGCATCCGCTTTATCGGAATAGTTTCCGAAAAAGCAGACACGTTCTTTTACCATCACTGTAATCCTCATTGTATGTGAAATAAGGGATGTTCCAAAAGAGCAGGTTTTTCCAAAATTTGGCCTAGTGTAGACAGGCCAAATTTTGGAAAAGCATCTTTGGAAAAAAAACAAAAAACAAAACAAAAACCCCCGCAAATTGTGGTTCGCAGTTTGCACATCTTTCTCCGACTTTTCTTTGCAGTCTAGACATAGCCTTAATCAGGTTTTATGGAGGGGGAACTCCCAAAGAAAACATCTCTATATATTGTTGTCTCCTTGCAAATTGCAGCGTAAAGTGTTCAAGAATGAATGTTTGATCCTGTCATATTTAATTCTCACAAGTTCCTACTTCATGCATGTAAACTTGAGAAGGACTTGGAGTGTTTTGGGGTGAGGTGTGGCTTGAGAGGCCATGCAGCAGCAGCCTAGATGGTATACTGTCAGGGAGAACAGGAAGAATCTGGGGAAACAGCACAGAGAGTCTGGCCCTTTTTTCCACACACCTTCAGATGCACAGAGAAATCCATGGGTGAAGGTCCAAACTTCCTGAGATCCTTGTGTGGACCGCCAAACCTCATTTTGAAGTAATGATATTGTGCAGATCCTGTAATTTCAATCCATCTATTTTTCCATCTAATTACTGCCCATTTGTGATACAGCCAGAATTTCCTCTTTTGCAAAAGGTATATGCTTTTGTCAAAATATGAATATTTTCATAAAGAAGGCTGTTATATCCTGCTGACAGTTGTTAAATATTCCATGGCCAATTACTAGTTGGCAAAACTTCCATTGACTTTAGTAGGGTCAGGATTTCACTCCATGACTATAATGAGTCATCTCAGTTTAGTTTATTTTTAAAGCTACTGGTTTTAAGTCTGCAATGTGGGGTGTGCAGTAATGTGTTAAATGGCTGTAAACTTTATTTTTGTTTAAACTGACATAAATGTAATTTTCATGACAAGTATAAGTAAGAGTGGGTATTTATTAATATTGCTATAAATGTTTACAATGAAGTGGCTTCTTTAGGCAAGCCTCTCACCAGAACACTTAATAAAGCCCCTCAGAGTAAAACAAACAAACCATTTGGGGTCAGATGCTTACGGGTATCTAGGGGCCTAAAGGACTTGGAGCCTAGTGGGATTTTCAAAAATTCCTAGATGCTTAACTCCTATTAATGGCTAGTAAGGCAGTTTTGAAAATCCCAGTAGGCATCTAGCTGCATCTTGAGGCTCCTAAATATCCTTAAACACCCGCTTCTTAGTGTTTTTAAAAGGAAAGGGATAAACAACTTTGTTTTCAGAAGTTTAGTTATTGATATACAAATATCACATTTATACAGTGATAGAGGTTGTTTTTAAACCCACATTCAGCAATGATTCTTGCAGTTTAATACACAGAGTGGCCTAGATTTTCTGGGAGAAAATCCCCTTCTTGTAAGAAAAGGAGACCAAGACTTATGTTTGCTGGGAGGCTCAGAGGCAGGGGAGCAGTAGTTCTCAATGGCCTCTCTGGACAAGTTTCTGCATGGGAGAGGATGCTCTGATCCAATTTTTCTATAGCTATCAAAATGCTACTTGTAGTAATTAAAATTGTGGAATGACTTCACATTTATTGGATCAGGTTTGTTAATGGAGATGAATGTGGCAGAAATAGGTTATTGTATAAAGTGCTCCTTCAATTCAGAAACCAAGCTGTCAGAGAAAAAAAATATTTCTATTGCACTAATTAAAATGTTTGGCTCTTAAGCAGTATTTTTAATATTTACTTTTAAATATTAAAATTATGCAAATTTTGAGTCACCTAAGATGTGTTCAATTTATCATGATTATTTTTTCCATTTTCAAATTTGGTTAATAGTATTTACTTGAAAATAAATCAACAGTCTTATCTGGCGGTGGGTAAATTAAATTAATAAATAACCAGAAACATCACTCCCCACACAAAAAATAAATTGCAGTAGTCTTCTTAGAAACATAAAATTATGATTTCCACAATGTTCCATTGCCTCACTAGGCACTGAAATGTGGCAATTTAAATGTACACTTTGATTATATTGTGAACTACATTGAATAGAGGGTACATAAGAAAAATAAAAGAAATGTATCAGTTTCTTACAGGGCACCTGATCAAAATCTGTACAAAAGATAAGAATATTTCAAGATAATTACTCATTCTTTAACATAATAATATACAGATGCCACCTTTTATAAATGTACCAATATGTTCACTTGCCAATAAAACAGTAAACAAATCAATATTTTAAACAATTCTTATAAATTATTTGGAGCATTTTTTACCACCACTCTCCAACAATGTACAAAAATAATACTACGGGAATATCAATCAGTCTGACCTACCCCTCACTCCACAGAAGAGCAGAGGCTATAGAAATAGATGTTCTTATAATCAATCATCATTGTAGATGTCTCCGGCAAATGGTAGGTGCACATGGCTTCCTGTGACATTGGGAAGTCGAGACAGATCAGGAAGATTCTGGATTCGTGTCCTGAGTTCTTTTCTCACCTGGGATACTCTGGCTAACTTGCGCTTGTATTCCTGTAATGCAGAAGTAGTTGACAGATGATTTTCCAATCATAGTGGGATTTTCAAAATCCCATCCATATTATTTAACTGACATTTCATTGATCACGACTCCCTTAAGCAAGTGAGGTAATTAAATATATGTTTATAGGTGAGGAGTTAGAGAATCAGATAATTCCAAATAGAGTTTATCATCTGCTAGAACTAGTGTTTGATTCCCAAGAATCACAACATTGCTCAAGAGATTGATTTAGATCACTACACATTTTATTTTGGGTTTTTTTTCTTTATTCTGTGACTATAAGAAAGCTAAATAAGAAGAATGCCAGTTTTAGATAATATAACTGTAGAAATTTCTACATGTGACTAATAGCATGGGGTAATTCTGAGACATGGTATTAAAGCTATTTGTGACTAATTTTTTTTTCATTTACCCCATAACTCTACTGACATCTAGAAAGTTACTAGTCATTTACACTAGCAAAAGAGCTGAAATAGTCTCAATTCCTTCCAATTAAAACATGAGAAATGCCAAGCAGGCTTGGCCAAATGTCAGCGAATGCACTAACAGTCAATCAAATATATAACAAAACTGTCAGTAAAAATGGCAAGACAACTTAGAATTAATATTTTTTCCTTACGCCATAGTAAATTTGCAGACTAGAGTGAATATTTTTTATATTTAATCTGAATGTATGAACTTCTTGATGGTCGAAATAATGGACTAAAAATAGATTCTATATTTCTGCACAAATAGAAGTTGCAAAAATCTGTATTTGTTTTGAAACCATATTTTTTCCAGGTGCAATCTGAATTTATTCGGGGTTTTTTTGTTTTGGTTTTTTTTTTTACATTGTATTATCAAAGTTGGAGTTTTTTTGTTTACAGGTGGAATTAGCATCCTCAATGCCTTCCTCATGAACAAAATACCACTGCACAGTGTTGTATTATTTTCTGGAGTTGAACTCAGTGAATAATGAGGCTAACAACAATTTGGTTTATATATTAAAATCCATTATTGTACTGACCATCAGATGGAATAGTGAGCTATCCTGAGCCTGAAGTTTCACAGAAATAGTACTTTGTATTCTAATAGTACCTTATGTGCTGATCCTGCCAATCCCTTAAGAATTCAAGGGTGAAATCCTGAACCCATTGAAATTCATGGTAAAACTCACATTGATTTAAACTGGAGGGAGAGAGGCAAGATTTTACCCTATGTATTTGAAAGACTGGGGTCATTAGGAGACTCTCAAATAGTTTTGCAAAGATTAAATAAGCCATACAAACTTCAACAACACTGAGATAAGCATTATTATCCCCATTTAAAAAAAAATGGTTTAGACTGAGATACATGGAAGTTGAATGACTTGCTCAACATGCCAGAACCTAACATTGGCATCCTGATATGCTCTAAACACTAGACAGATCTGACATTAAAACACTGGAAACTGCTGCTAATGACTGCTGCATAGTATCCAGAGGTCTCAATGGGATTAACTTTGTACAGACAGAGATACAAAGAAATGATCCTTTGCCATAAAGATCATTACTATCAGACTTTTAGATGTTATCTTATGTCTTCATCTCCATTAATTTCTAGTCCAGCCTGCATGAACACACACTTGAGAATTCTTTAAATTTAGGTGGCAGAGACATTCAAATTTAAGGAAAGAATAAGGAGTCATGGTTCACACAGACAAATAAATAGGTAATATGTATAACATTTCATTGCATTAAGTTCACCAGTTTCAGAACAAAAATGTCTAAAGTTCCAATAATGCGGCACCAGATTACAAGAAACTGACAGAAAGGTTGAAGCCAATAGATTTGGATTCAGCAATGATATAAATGGTTTGCAACAATACAGGAGAGATTCAGTGGAACATTAAGCAAAACCAAACTGTCCAATGAGATTAAAAATTGGCAAAAACCCAACTAGCCTAAATATAAAATAAAACTAATGGTACCCTTTCATTAAAGAAAACCAATGGGGACAGCATTAAATAAAGCTTAATTCCAAATTGCTCCCAAAAGTAGGAAAGAATTGTACAGCAGTTGAGGCTGACACACCTTACAGAATTGATTGAGGATCCAAGAAAATAGTCTAGTGGTTACAGAATGCTAAGAAGTTACTAAAAAAAAAAAAAAATGTGAAATTTGCAATTGGAAAAGACTCTTTTAATACTTCACATAACAGGTTCCTTAGCAGGCTGCTTAACACCACATTAAAAATGTCCTTCCACTTGTAATATAACATTCCCATAGGGTATGTCTACACTGCATTCCTCTTTTGAGAGAGGAATGCAAATGCAGCTGAGCGAAATTGCAAATGAAGCACAGATTTGAATTTCCCACGCTTCATTTGCATAATCACGTCCGGACACTATTTCGAAATACCCTTTTTGGAAAAAAGAAACACAGTCTAGATGCGGTTATTTGGAAAGAAAACTCTACTTTTGAAATTACCCTTAAACCTCATTTTATAAGGAGTATGGGTAATTTCTAAAGAAGGGTTTTCTTTCGAAATAACCGCGTCTAGACTGCATTTCTTTTTTCTAAATAGGGTATTTTGAAATAGCGCCCGGACATAGAATCATAGAACCATAGAGCTGGAAGAGACCTCAGAAGGTCATCAAGTCCAGCCCCCTGCTCTAGGCAGGACCAATCCCAACTAAATCAACCCAGCCAGGGCTTGGTCAAGCCGAGACTTAAACACCTCCAGGGATGGAGATTCCACTACCTCCCTAGGCAACCCATTCCAGTGCTTCACTACCCTCCTAGTGAAATAGTTTTTCCTAATATCCAACCTGGACCTCTCCCACCACAACTTGAGACCATTGCTCCTTGTTCTGCCATCTGTCACTACTGAGAACAGCCTCTCTCCATCCTCTTTGGAACTCTCCTGCAGGAAGTTGAAGGCTGCTATCAAATCCCCCCTCACTCTTCGCTTCTGCAGACTAAACAGACCCAACTCCCTCAGCCTCTCCTCGTGGGTCATATGCTCCAGCCCCCTAATCATTTTGGTTGCCCTCCGCTGGACCCGCTCCAATGCGTCCACATCCTTTTTGTAGTGGGAGGCCCAGAACTGGACACAATACTCCAGATGTGGCCTCACCAAAGCCGAATAAAGGGGAATAATCACTTCTCTAGATCTGCTGGCAATACTCCTCCTAATGCACCCTAATATGCCATTAGCCTTCTTGGCTACAAGGGCACACCGTTGACTCATATCCAGCTTCTCATCCACTGTAACCCCCAAGTCCTTTTCTGCAGAACTACTACTTAACTGGTTGGTCCCCAGCTTGTAACTATGCTTGGGATTCTTCCGTCCCTTGTTGAACTTCATCAGATTTCTTGTGGCCCAATCCTCCAATTTGTCTAAGTCACTCTGGACCCTATCTCTGCCCTCAAGCGTATCTACCTCTCCCCCTAGCTTAGTGTCATCCGCAAACTTGCTGAGGGTGCAATCCATCCCCTCATCCAGGTCATTAATAAAGATATTGAACAAAACCGGTCCTAGAACCGAACCTTGAGGCACTCCACTAGAAACCGACCGCCATCCTGACATCGAGCCGTTGATCACTACCCGCTGGGCCCGGCCTTCTAGCCATCTTTCTATCCATTTATCCAATCCACATTCCCTTAACTTGCTGGCAAGAATATTGTGGGAGACCGTATCAAAAGCCTTGCTAAAGTCAAGGTATATCACATCCACTGACTTTCCCATGTCCACGGAGCCAGTTACCTCATCATAGAAGCTAATCAGATTGGTCAGGCACGACTTGCCCTTTGTGAATCCATGCTGACTATTCTAATCACTTTCCTCTCTTCCAAGTGCCTCAAAATGGATTCCTTAAGGATCCTTCCATGATTTTTCCAGGAACTGAGGTAAGACTGACCAGCCTATAATTCCCTGAATCGTCCTTCTTCCCTTTTTTGAAGATGGGCACTACATTTGCCTTTTTCCAATCATCCGGGATTTCTCCCGATCTCCACGACTTTTCAAAGATAATGGCCAAAGGCTCCTCAATGACGCCAACTCCCTCAGTACCCTCGGATGCATTAAGTCCGGACCCACGGATTTGTGTACATTTAGCTTTTCTAAATAGTTCCTAACCTGTTCTTTACCCACCACGGGCTGTCCATCTTCATCCCATCTTGCGTCACTTAGCACATTAGTCCGGGAGCCCACCTTGTCCGTGAAGACAGAGGCAAAGAAAGCATTGAGTACTTCAGCTTTCCCCACATCATCTGTCACTAGGTTACCTTCTTCATCCAGTAGGGGCCGCACACCCTCTCTGATCACCTTCTTCTTGTTAACATGCCTGTAGAAACCTTTCTTGTTATCCTTCACATCCTTAGCCAGTCGCAATTCCATTTGCGCTTTCACCTTCCTGATAACCCCCCCCGGCATTCTCGAGCTATACATTTAAACCCCTCCCCTGGTCATTTGTCCAAGTTTCCACTTTTTGTAAGCTTCCTTTTTGTGCTTAAGTTCACCAAGGATTTCCCCTGTAAGCCAATCCGGTCTCCTACCATGTTTGCCTCTCTTGCTACGTGTCGGGATGGTTTCTTTCTGTGCCTTCACTAAGGCTTCTTTAAAATACTGCCAGCTGTCCTGGACTCCTTTCCCCTTCATGTTAGCATCCCAGGGAATTCTGTCCATCAGATCTCTGAGGGAGTGAAAATCTGCTTTTTTGAAGTCCAAGGTGTGTATTTTACTACTCTCTTTTCTTCCTTTGGTCAGGATCCTGAAATCTACCATCTCATGATCACTGCTTCCCAGGTTGTGACCCACCTCCACTTCCCCTATTAGTTCCTCCCTGTTTGTGAGCAGAAGGTCAAGCTGCGCACGGCCCCTGGTCGGATCCTTCAGCACTTGCGTCAAGAAGTTATCCCCAACATTCTCCAAAAACTTCCTGGAGTCTCATGGTCGAAGAAACCAAAGCCCTCTCTGCGACACCACCTGCGCAACCACGCATTTACGTCCTCAATTCGACGATCCCTGCCCAGTCCTTTCCCTTCAACAGGGAGGATGGACGAGAACACCACTTGTGCTCCGAATTCTTGGATCCTTCTTCCCAGCGCTACATAATCCGCAGTAACCGCTCAAGGTCATTCTTCGCCGTATCGTTAGTTCCACGTGGAGAAGCAGGAAGGGTAGCGATCCGAAAGTTTGATCAGTTTGGTAAGCCTCTCAGTCACATCCTTAATGCGAGCTCGGTAAGCAGCACACCTCTCGAGATTCCAGGTCTGGGACGGCAGACGGATGGCTCAGTCCTCTTAGGAGAGTCCCGACCACCACCACCGTCGTTTTCTTTTGGGGTGGTGGCGTGAACCCCATCCCTAGGACTACGCATCCCATGCCTTCCCGTAGATGGTGTTCCCTTCCGGTTTCTTCCTTGTGAGGTCCCTTCCAAAGCATTCAGCACTGCAGAGCCTGTGGAGAGCCTGAAAGCGATTACTTACCTCTATAGCATTGGGGATTCCCATGCTGGCCTTTTTCCCCTTCTAGAAGTTACATGCTGCCAGTTCTCTTCCTGGTCACGTACTGCCCTCTCTGGCTCTTCCGCCTGCCGCGCGTGAAGGATTAAACGCTGCCTTCTATCGAGGAAGTCTTCATCCTCTCTGATAGAGCGTAGGGTCGACACTTGGGCCTCCAGCCCTCTAATTTTCTCTTCCAAAATGGCGACCAGCTTACACTTAGTGCAGATGAAATGAAATCTGTTCTTTTTTCCGGGAGGAAGACAAACATGGCACACTCCGTGCAGGTAACAACAGCAGAACCATCACCATCCATCCTTGCTGTCCTGGAGAAGGGATTTAAAAAGAAAGGCAAGAGAACCTCACCCGCTTCCCTCTCCCTCTCTAAACTCCCTGTTAGCACTCACCTGTTCGCAAGCTCCTTGGTCGCTTGCCCACTGCCTTATAAAGCCCTGGACTGCCTGAAAGTCCCTCCCCCTACCAAGGCTCAGCCAATCAGCAGAGGCTTCTAGAATTCAAACTTTAATTAGAAGCCAACAGTTTCCACCTGCCAATCACAGCACACACTCCATGAAGGGGAGGGGAAGGGCAAAGGGGAAGTGAGAGAAAAAAAAAAAGCCTCACTCTCAAACACAGGGGAAAAAACAAACAAACAAAAAAAGAACACACACGAACCCTCACTCACAAACACAAGCTCAGCACACAGCAAGAAAGCCCCAAACACAACACACACTTCCCTCAAGAGTCCTGTATCTGCTTCTCCTCTGCCTGGAGAACTCCCTCTCTAAAGCCTCACTCAAAAACACGTGGGAGCGCCTCACAAATACAGGGGAAAAAAGAAACAAACAAAAAAAGAACACACACCAACTCACAAACACAAGCTCAGCACACAGCAAGAAAGCCCCAAACACAACACACACTTCCCTCAAGAGTCCTGTATCTGCTTTTCCTCTACCTGGAGAACTCCCTCTCTAAAGCCTCACTCAAAAACACAGAGAAAAAACAAAAACAAACAAAAAACACCACCACACACCAACAAACACAAGCTCAGCACACAGTAAGAAAGCCCCAATAACAACACACACTTCCCTCAAGAGTCCTGTATCTCCTTCTCCTTTACCTGGAGAACTCCCTCTCTAAACTCCCTGTTAGCACTCACCTGTTCGCAAGCTCAATTATGCAAATGAAGCACGGGAAATTCAAATCCGCTCTTCATTTGCAATTTCGCTCAGCTGCATTTGCATTCCTCTCTCAAAAGAGGAATGAAGTGTAGACTTAACTATCTCCGGAATATGTAACATCACCCAAAGCAATTTTCCATCATGAACCTCCCACAGGATTAGAATGTGTATTGAAATTTTATGAAGCAATAAATATTCTGGAATCTAATGATCTAATTTATCATGTACTTCCTTAGCAGTCAAATAAAATTCTGAATTGTCCAAAATTTTCATAGCAATGTTGAGTGGCCAACTTGGGGTGGAGATTGATTTTCAGACCATAGATGCTCAGTTGTTTCGGAAAGAAAAAACTTGTGGGTTTTTTTAAAGTTTATAACTTGGTCAAATTTGGGTAAGTATTCACAAGAATGGTGAAAGGGACATTCTTGACATAAAGACCACCCCTCAGATTTCAAATGCCAGTTCTACTGCCTGGGATGCTAAAGGAAAAGTCACAAGTTTTTGGTTTTGTTTTATATTGGAAAAACATACTTTTTCTAGCCTTATTCTAAGAAACACCTGGACCATTCTGACTGAAACTTTCCACAAAATTCAGCCTGAGGCAGACACCTGGCTTAGAAAATTTCAGCCAAAATGATTACTGCTTGGCAAAAGTATAAACAACTGAAAACAGGATCTTCTAATGGGAAGTGTTAGGTAATCTTAACAATTAGTGGAGCTTTTAACTGTGCCTATCATATGTTTACCAAAGCTCTCCAATGATCTATGTTAATTTACAAAATGGATTAGCATGCAAATGGATTAGCAAATGAATTATCTGCTGAAGGCTTGGATTATGCAAATATCTGCTGCAATTACACATTTAGTGAAAGAGAAGTGCAGTAATTTCTAGAAATGGGATAGGATGGCAGATGCACAGTCATGTGGCCAGTGGTAGTAAAATAGGTTATAAGTAATCTCCTGGTGGCAAGAATGTGTCTCTTTTCCTATACTGTTGTTAACTGTATTTTGAAGAGGTAATGCTAGTTAAGAATTTGGCAAAAAGTATAATCCCATCCCCCAAAATGACAGGTTCCCTATAGATTCTTTTAATTTCACTAAATATTTCAAGTCTTGCTTCCCTGCCAAAACCATCAGGAAGTTCTGAAACATCATAGATAATACAGGATTAGTCAAGGAAGAATAGTTCTGAGTAAATGGGCTGGAACAGTGTATTAACACTGATGTGCTGTACAGCAAGAGCCAGGTAAAACAACTGCTAAAAGTTAGCAAACGTTGGGATTGAAAGCAATGAAAAGGAAATGCCTGCAGCCTAGAGACAACTTCAGAAATTTGTGACTTACTGACAATGGAGCTATTTAAAGAAAATGAATTTCTGAAAGCTAACACAGGTCATTTTAAAAATAAATCTAATATTAAAGTTACGAATTTGTTAAAGCAGGTTTTCACAATCTTACTTAAGAAGAGTTGTGTGCAATACTGGCATACATATTTACTATATCTATTAGCTGAACTTTAAAATCTCACCTGTCAGACAAACATTTCATTTCAAAAGCCATTGCCTGCAGGTTCTCATGAAGCACTGAATTCTACCCTGAGATCCATGCATGTAACTCTGACTTCAGCAAAGTTGTGCTTGTGTGTCCAAGGGCAAACTATGGCTTTAGCACTTAATAGAGACAACTGTTTACTTCAGTGGTGGTTATGAGTGCTGAGCATCTTTAATAATCAGGCTATAAATGTTTCAACTAATTAACCTATTTAATGCGCAAAGCAAACAGAGTTTGACCTATGTTAAATCTGATAATTGCTATGCTATTTCCCCTTCCAGAAGCACAAATGACCTCAGGAGCTCTACTTTTTAGCTTTTTAAACTCAAGAGTTTGAACGGGGGCACTATCCAAAGCAATATTCTGATTAGATAGATGTACCATTTTGATGATGTCTCACATATGCATTGAGGGACAAATCCAGTTGCCCCAGGGGATTTTGGGGGAACAGAAGGGAGGGAAGGGAATATTTCATCAGGCCACAGAGAATCTGCAGACTGTGCCAAAGGGGCTGCCTTAGCTCACTCACTGAAGCTCTATTTTGAGATATAAGAGAAAGGTAGGAAGGAAGGAAGGCAATACACAGCTGCCACAGATCCACTGGCTCAACTATTTCTTCAGTCTGCTTCTTCCCGGCCCTCTTTTTCCCCCACCATATTTAATCATAAGAAGGAGCTATGCTCCATGCATAGGATGCATGTCTCTCATAAGGACTTCTGCAGTCACTACAGCAGTTCCACAGCTATCAAGGCAGAGGCAAGATCTGTGCCTAACTGCAACCTGTGCATTGTTCCTCTCTGTGAAAAATAAAAACGCTATCCTTAATGTTAAAATCAAATATAAGAGAACTGTAGATGATAAAGGTAAGACAGGAAGCTAGAGGGAATGGAAAGGGCAGGCCACAGAAAGAGAACATCACACTTTTTACATGCACCTCTCCCTGGCCCAAGTGTCAAGCTGACTTTTCAGAAACAGTTTGCACATATTCAGCCACTTTTAACTCACTTCCTGTAGGACTCACTAAACTGGGAGCTGTACAATAGACTGAATTTTGTTTTTATAGTATAAGATGGGATAAAAGTGGCTGTTGAACCATAAACTACTGATGGAAAGGCAACTGAAACTTTAGGGAATATTAAAAAGAGAAAGGAAGATAGAAAAAATAACCATTTCCCCCAAAACACACTTGAACAAGGCAATAATGGCAGCTTCCAGATATATTAAGGAGGGAACAGATCACAGGTTTTGGATTTTTAAAAACAATGCTATTTATTCATTATAGGAATATTTAGCTCTTTCTCTATACAAATGTTGGTCAAAATTTAGGTCTAGACAGAAGAGGAAGGTCACAACAGACACACATGCATACTGGTTATAAACATGCCAAATACACTTCAGATGTAAGCAGGTGCATCTCCAATGAATTCAAAGACTTGCCAGTTATAAATATATAGCCCAATGCTTGTAGAACTGTCTACATGCCATGGGGGAGATATTTGGAAATGTGAATAGTTCAACATACTACAGCTTTGGTGCTATGCAATTATAATTTAATGTTTCTTTGTCAATAGTACATGATCCGCTAGTTTTGGCTTGTTAACAGGTCTTCACAATTTTAACTTTCTCAGTTTATTAAAGGCTTTGGCATCTCCCATGGTTGAACTTTATTGTTTCTTTGTGGGCTTTGATTTACACTCATCCTTAGGGATGATCTGGCCTTTGAAGAACAAGGTATTATGGCAATCAATAAATTAGATATTGTTCAGTGTTTTTATTGTTATGATTCCTCACAGTAGTTCATAAAAACAGGTGTACTTCAATAGACATTTCAAAGACTACAAACCAGGCCCAGGGTAAGAGAAAATGTAGTCCTTTTGAAAGTCATGTGTCTGAATGTTAACAAAAAAGTGATTGCAGAAGAGGGCAATAAAAATGTTTGTGAAATTTAATATTACAAAGATATATTATTAAGCAGATATCAGATTCATAGAATGATTACATGATCATTCCAAAAGCCATCCAGATACAAAAAAGCTGCCATTTGATCAGTTCCTTCCCTAAGTTTTCTTAAAATAGCTCTTTTGTGCTTAGGATATACTGAAAAATAAAATAACAGAAAGCCCTGGATGGTTAATTGCATTGATAATCCATTACCAATTCCCTTCTCTGCTATATGCTCCCTATGTGACTTTGTGCAAGTCGCTTAGGATATGTCTACACTGCAGGCTTCTTGCACAAGAAGCCTTTTGCGCAAGATTTTTTCCGCAAAAACTTCTTGCACAAGAGCACGTCCACACCTCAAAGTGCATGGCAAAAGTGATGTGCTTTTGCACAAGAGAACGTCCACACTGCATTGACGCTCGTGTGCAAGAAAGCTCTAATGGACGTTCTGTGAATGGCCATCAGAGCACCTGTGCTTTTTCCCACTTAATGGGGGTGAGAGATTTTGTGTGTGGATGGGAGAGCAGATAGGGATAACATCTGAGTAAGAGCCTGGATTAACTCTTCAATTAAGATGTACCCTAAGGTGTCTACACCTCAAATGCGCTTTTGCACAAGTAAATCAGCAGTAAAACAGTCAGAACAGAGGGCTTTTGCCGGTATAGGTAAACCTCCTTCTATGTAAGAAACCCCTCTGCAGCATCCACACTTGCCTTTTTGCGCAATAGCTGTAGCCCAAAAGGGAGTTATGCCTCGTAGGAGGTTTACCTACACTGGCAAAAGCCCTCTGTTCTGCCATTTTACTGCTGATTTACTTGCGCAAAAAGCACATTTGAGGTGTAGACGCCTTAGGGTACATCTTCATTTAAGTGTTAATCCAGGCTCTTACTCAGATGTTATCCCTATCTGCCCTCCCATCCACACATAAAATCTCTCACCCCCATTAAGTGGTGCTTTAAATCTATGCTAGCTGGTAAAGCTGTGGGAATGGGTTAAGTGTAAGTTCCACTTTCATTCAAACTCATACTATGTAGTGAGGATTCAGGTTAAATCATTGGAGCACTGACAGTTTTCCAATGCCTTCCAGCAACTCCTCCTGCTGCCCAGAAAGACAGACAGGTTCTCCCACACTTCACCTGGAAAGAATTGTAGAGCAGATCAGTTTACCACAGTTCTAAAGAACCCTGGGATATGCCCCCAGAAATCCTAGCAACATATACGATGGTACACAGTACTCGTGAGGACACAGTAACTTGGGAAGGGCTTTTTAATGTTAAGCCAGCCTAGATGTTGATCACCCAGGCTAAGTCTCCAGTGAAGACATATCCTTAATCTCTCTATACCTCAATTTTCAATCTGAAAAATGGGGATGATAGCACTCCACTACTCCACAGGATGTTGCATTTAAAAAGATGACTGAGCTACCATAGTGATGGGGACCATATTCAATAGGATAAAGAACCATATCTAAGCACTTGTTTTATATTCAGTCTCTGATATTAGTAGCTGAAAGTTATTACCAAACAATAGTTTTAGGGTGGCCTCTCTATAAAATAAGTTGATGATCTCTGTTCAGTTTGACTACCTGGAAGTCTCACGTGAGAAACCAACAAATGAACAGACATGGGGACTCAATTATTCACTGATACTTAGAGGTGAGCTCACCACATTAGATTCACATTGGTGGGGCAACCTAGGCAATTCTGAATTTAGCTTCACTTCTTGTACTGTGAGGTACAGTTGAACAATCTCCAGGCTCTCTATACCACATCTTTCATGCATATTAATTTAAAATTGAAAAAAAAATAATGTAGTCTCCTTTTGTCCTGTCTATGGTGTGGGAAGCCTCTTCATCTATCTCGGTCAAAAGCAGCAAGGCTTTTGTACTTGGGGTTCAAGAAAGTGCTGGCAGGGAGTCCTGGCTTCTATAACAGCAGATGTTTCAAAAGGACATGTCCAGGCTCCAGGGTATGGCAAAACACTCTACCAGCTGAAATCTGTAACATACAGGACATACCAAGTGAGAGAAGAGGGGGAATATGCTGTTGCTTTTCAAAGGAACAAAAGAATGTGCTCACACTGCATCCCTTTGAGCCTACCTGAGGTAATGTACCTTGGATCACAGCTCTAATATATCAGAGGGGTAGCCCTGTTAGTCTGGATCTGCAAAAGCGACAAGTAGTCCTGTAGCACCTTATAGACTAACAGATGTATTGGAGCATAAGCTTTCGTGGGCAAAGACCCACTTGACATGCATCTGATGAAGTGGGTCTTTGCCCACGAAAGCTTATGCTCCAATGCATCTGTTAGTCTATAAGGGTATGTCTACACTAGCCCCCTCGTTTGAACTAGGGAGGCTAATGTAGGCATTCAAAGTTGCAAATGAAGCCCGGGATTTAAATATCCCGGGCTTTATTTGCATCTTCCCGTCCGGGCGCCATTTTTAAAATGCCTTAGTCGAACTAACTGCCCGCGGCTACACGCGACAGTCAAACGTTAACTCGAACTAAGTCCTTAGTTTGAGTTAACTGTTACACCTCATTCCACGAGGTGTAACAGTTAACTCGAACTAAGGACTTAGTTCTGTTAACGCTTGACTGCCGCGCGTAGCGGGCAGTTAGTTCGGACTAAGCGATTTAAAAATGGTGCCGACGGAAGATACAAATAAAGCCGGGATATTTAAATCCCGGCTTCATTTGTAACTTTGAATGCCTACATTAGCCTCCCTAGTTCAAACTAGGGGGCTAGTGTAGACATACCCTAAGGTGCTACAGGACTACTTGTAACTCTAATATATGTGACTTGTCACTTCCTTTCACCCCTCTGTGCAACTGCATCAGAGAAGACTAAGATTTCACTGACAATTGAGAATGTGTCATGGAGCATTTGACAAGAAAATTAAATAAGTCTACAATGATTTTTATAAAAGATTGAAGTCTACCCCAAGAATTATGTAGTTTTAGTCTAAAAAGTGTTCTAAAAATGATTTTATAGGGTCTCTCAAACTTCCCATTTCACAAGTGCTCAGTTTATAAGTTGAAAGATTACTTATTATAACTGACCGCCATGCAAATTCAACTTGGGATTTGAAATCCATGTCAGGTTCTTTCCTCCTAACATACAGTTCTCAGCTGTAAATGTTTGGCGGGCCAAATTAGGTCCTTATTGACACCTGTGCTACTCCAGGACTACAAAAGTGTACAACTTTAGCATACTGTCAGATAGTCACTTATACCAGGGCAAGCCCCCTGTAATTGAAACTTAGCAATTCTGATGCTGGTACTCAAGAAGGAATAGAATCCACCATCCTCACTTCACCTATGAATGAATAAATCAAAAGTGAAAATGGGCTCGGTTACTAACTTAGCCTATAATAATACCAGCTTGGTGCACATCTGCAAGTGAAAAATGGAGATTACTTACTTTAACTGGAGATTCTTTGAGATATAGTCCCTAGCTGTATTCCACACATAGGCATACATGTACACCATGCACCCAAGTTCAGAAATTCTTAAGCAGTATCCATTGACCCACACTCGAACAGTTGTTCCCCTCATGCTCCTCAACAAGGGTCTGAATGGCAATACATGTCAATGCCTCTCTAGTTCCTTCTCTTATTACAAATCCAGCAGAAACTGAAGCAGAGGGGATGGAGGACAGGTCGTGGAATACAGATTAGAGACCATGCATCTCAAAGAACCTCCAGTCACAGTAAGTAATCTCCATTTCTTCTCTGAGTGATGGTTTCTTTGTTTTTCCATATATGTATGACTGTAGGAGAGCGAGGAAGGTGGTAGCTTGCAGGGGTAGTTGCTTGCAGGGGTAGTTATTAGGTGGACTGCAGGCCAAATCCAGACCATCATATGATTTTGAACAAACCCCAAACTTTTTATTTAATTGTCATTATCATTACTATGTTTAAAAATATTTTCTCGAGTCTCAACCTTTACTATACTTTGAGCAAGAAATTTGGACCTTGACAAAAAATAACCACCTCTGGATTAGAGCGCAGCATGTCTTATCCATGTAGACAGAATTCCAACTTGCTGCCCTGCAGCAGCATACATGATAAGGATGCCACAGAGTAGCTTTTGCTTTCATGAAGTAAGCTATACTATCCCCAGGAAGGGTAAATTTTAGTATTTTGTGGCATTCTAAAATCCCCGAAACCCACTTAGAAATCCCCTGGGAAGATACGACTTGTCCATGTAATCTTTCTGCTATGGCAATGAAGAGGAAGAACTGGAGAGGCATTGACCCAATGTATGTTTTATGCCTTAGGAACATGATGGGATTTACTGTGCATTTGCGAGTCAATGGACGTTGCTTTGAAGAATTTCCAGACTTGGGGGGATAGTGCACATACATACGCACATGTGGAATACACATAGGGCCAATCACTCTCAGAAAAGGGTGCAAGTTTTACAGTTACTTTTCAAAGTGAACTGCAATGTAAGTATTTGTGGAGTGTTGAGGGAGTATTGAAAGATGTTGCAATACGCAACAACAGTGGCATATTACAGACTGTTCACTGAAATATTAAAGAAAACATTAATGAACAAGAAAAATAGTATGCAAAGATGGACATCCTAGTTCAATAAAAATAAAGATTATTAGGGGTAGTTTTGTCTTGACAGATTTAGAGGAATATTATGAATTTGTCTTGTGGATAAACTTTGTAAAAGTTGTAGATCCAGGCCTCAAGATCCTTTTACTAGCAGTTTTTACATCCAATGTGTATTAAGATTCTGCTCCCCCTTCCTCAGAAAAGTCCATCTCAGCTGCTGTAAATATTTTTCAGTGACTACTTGCTTTTTTGCAGTAAGGTCTAATGGTGCTTCAGGTAATCAAGTGGTTTTCTTTTATTCACATTCAGGCCGTACTTTAAGCCCAGGTAAGGAACCTTTTCATCCAATCATTAAACCATTTAACACAGCAATTTTTAAAACAACTATATTATGTTTAAATACTGTCTTTTACATTAACTTAAAATTGACAATTATCTGACTTTCTGTCCTGCCTTTGTGGTCCAGCATAATTGATGATAATCTAGATCTGAACTAAGTGAAATATTTTGCTAATCTCAGCATAATTCCTAATTCACATTTACATTTGCTTATGTTAGTGATAAATGTTTTAATGTTATATACTTTTTGGCTACTAGAGCCTGCCACACAAATTTAAAGATACAATGCTATGTTGATTATCCAAATGTGAAAAGGACAATAAATAAATGTGGACAATTCAACTTTTTAAATAAGAGGGAATTTTTAATTTGATTCAATGACATGACCAATTCCATTCTATAGTGTTCTCTATAATGGAAATTCAAACAATCAAAGTTATTTCGTAACTCACTGTGTACAATTGCTCAAGAATTGGAAAGAGAACTATGACTGCTGATGAAGGGGGATATGTAGGGTTAAAAACTGAACAGCCACTTACTGTGCTCAGTTACTCTGAACTCACTGACACTTTGTGGTGCAATTCTCTCCACACTTGCCTACATTTTGGATATATTCCGCTTCCAACACGTTTTATAACTTCTGCTAACGTCATTAGGAGTCACAGATGCATCAAGAGAACATTTTCTAGCCCTCTGGCTGAAACATTCTTCTAGTTTTGGGGGGACATTCCATTTGGCCTGAGTAACCAACTAGAGAAGCATTCTTCCAGGACTAATACTGTCTGACCAATGAAGATACTACTGGATTCACAGTTCAACTAGAGCTGATATTGCTACATTAAGTGGCTATGGAAGCAGAGGAAGATCTCTTCTGCTCCACATACATGTTCACCTCTTTCCTCTCACAAGACACTGATCAGTCAAGGGAAGCACCAACCCTGCATGAAGCACACAAGCATGCTGCTTTCTTTTGGAAGTGTTGAGAAAAGATGGCTAAAGTACTACTACAGAAGTGAGTTTTTCTGTTTCCCTTCCCATACTCTGCTATGGTTTTCTTTCCCCCACAGGCAGTTTTGTACGAGTTGAGCACGACAAAACTGTTAGTCAAAGACCTTATGCACTACAATGAGTAAGACATGTGGTCTCTGGAGTGCAGCCCAGGTTTAAGTTGGACAGCTCTCACCTACACCATACAGAATGCCATACCATATAAATTACATAAGGGAAGTTAGCAAGAATGACAGTGATGTAGAGGTTATAGGGAGGGATTATCTGGACAGCCCAAAAGCAGACAGGGCATACACAGAAACAAGCAGTTGGGAGTGACACTATTACATTCAAACAATACATAGGGAGATAGGAGGGCACAGGCTAGGTGTTCCATTCAGGAAAACCCAACCCACATTGGCAGAATGCTATGGGATGGCCGAGGTTTTATAGGGACAGCCCCTCTTATCCACAGGGATGTCTATTTTGGGGCAATACAATCCTTATTACAATCTGCTTTTCCTCCATTTCACAGACCCTCTGCCTTGGAGAGCCAAGGGTCCATGATGATCCCATTTTGGAGATATCTGGTTTTCTCCAAGGCTGTGTCTACACTGGCGCGATCTTGCGCCAAAGTGGCCGCTCTTACGCAAAAACTTGCTGCCTGTCTACACTGGCCATGTGTTCCTGCGCAAGTAAACTGACGTTCTACTGTATAAAATCAGGGCTTCTTGCGCAAGAACTATGATGCTCCCGCTCAGGAATAAGCCCTTTTGCGCAACTGTTCTTGCGCAAGAGGCCAGTGTAGACAGGCAACAAGAATTTCTTGTGCAAGAAAGCCCTATGGTTAAAATGGCCATCAGAGATTTCTTGCGCAAGAGAGCGTCTACACTGGCATGGATGCTCTTGCGCAAAAGCACATCTCTTGCGCAAAAGCACATGCCAGTGTAGACGCTCTTGCACAACTACTTTAACGCAAGAACTCTTGCGCTAAAGAGTTTTTGCGCAAGATCATGCCAGTGTAGACGTAGCCCAAAAGAAATGTGCCACAACTAGGGACTTATCCACTGCTATGGCATCAGACACTGCAGGAGTTCCCAAAGCAAAGGGGGACAGCTACTCAAATAACTGATTAGCAGCAATAGATGCAGATAAGGTGTCAGTCTCATCTTCCAAGGCTGAGAGTAACTCCCCTCAGGTCTTGGGTTCTTCAGTGAATGCCTGGCGGCCTTTGGGGCTCTCTCTCAGAAATGACACCCAAGAAATATGGCTTAATCCATTCGCTAATCTTTGAGATAGACAGTATAGGGACCGACTTGACTTGAAGGAAAGCATGGTGAATTATCTGTTTGACCACACAGTGAGCCTAGACAGGGTGTGTGAAGGCAGGGTCCCATATGGCAACGAACAGTGTAAAACCAACTGCCCACCCTCCAGTGAGCTTGCATTTATTGGAAAACCACTTTTATTTTGACAAAGCCCAGGGTTGCTCAGTCTCCTGCAGTCCAAACATTCAAAACTTTCCTACAGGGTGATCAAGGAGACTGGTTTACTGTCAATTGCACAATACCTACATGTCTTGTGTGGGGCAGGAGGCGGCATGGGATTTAAGGAACTAAGATGGTCTCTTAGATGTATTCCAGCAACTGAAACTAAACCGGACCTCTAACATTTCAAGGTGTTGCACTGGTTATCAATACCAGAGAGGCTGAACGCTCTAGTACAAAGTAGGCATGAAGATGATAAGTGAAGGAAAGTTGCTGAACCATTCAGCAGTTACCAGTTTTTGCCTTTAAGGTGGTGGCTTGCCAAACTTTGTTAGTGCAGGTGTGGGCAATCAAAAATTGGGCCCCTGGCCAAAAATTAAGTGGCCCCAGGCTGCCCCAGAAGGGGTGGGGCCTAACCCAGAAGGAGCGGGGCCAGGATGCTACTGGGCTACCCTACCGACAGATCACGATTGGTCTGAGGGTGGTGAAGCCTCTTTGCTCCCCCCTCCCCTTCCCACTAGGCACCCATGCCCCTGGCAGGGTGGGAAGAGGCTTCGCACACTCCCCCACCCTCAGGCCAATAAGGGTCTGGGGGCAGGGGAGCGTGCAAAGCCTCCTCACACCCTGAGAGGAGCATGTGGCACTTTGAAGTACTGCACGCTCCTTGCAGGGCCAGGGCCGGGCAAAGGAAGGTTCATGCAGCTCCCCCACCCTCAGAGCCTGATTGGCCTGGGGGTGGGAGGAGTGCGCGAAGCCTCCTCCCACCCTACCCCCATCCTGCAATGAGCACACAGCACTTCAAAGTGCTACGCGCTCCTCACAGGGCGAGAGGAGGCTTCGCGCGCTCCACTTGCCCCCAGGCCAATCAGGACTTGGGGGCAGGGGAGTGCGTGATGTCTCCTCCTGCCCTGCAAGGAACACATGGCACTTCAAAGAGCTGCATGGTCCTGCCAGGGCAGGAGGAAGTTTAGCGTGCTCCCTTGCCCCAGGCCCTAATCGGCCTGGGGCCGGGGGAGCAGCAGGACCTCCATGGGCTGGATCAACCTGCTTGGCAGGCCGGGGCTGGCCCACAGAGACCCTTTTGCCCACCCCTGTGTTAGCATCTCATTCCAGCAATGGTAGAAGCATATTATCTTCACCACTTACATGCTATCAGATTTAGGGGAACTATCCTATGTGCTTTCTGGCAGAACATATGCAGATGTATATGCTCT
Organism: Rafetus swinhoei; assembly: GCA_019425775.1. Taxonomy (NCBI): domain Eukaryota; kingdom Metazoa; phylum Chordata; order Testudines; family Trionychidae; genus Rafetus; species Rafetus swinhoei. The sequence continues at coordinate 153,277,379 of CM033424.1, forward strand.
GGCTCTTACTTTTAGACTGCGACTGAATATTTTGGAGAGCGTGAAGATCAGACCACACTCAAGCACATTAACTCCACCAGACAGAGACCAACGCTATTATTAATGGCCAAAGGACTTCTTCCATTGGTTCATCCCCAATCAATACCCAATTCTAAGGGAATAGCACAGTTTATGTGAAGGTCTTGTCAAGATATAGTTATCCTTTCTTCTCACACACACTCTCTTTCCATTATTATCAGGTCATTGACACAAACTATAAGAGAGAATGCAGGAGGTAAAGCACCAGCGATAAAATTTAATTAGCCATAAGAAAATTTCAGATCTAACGTTAATGTCCCTCAACCACATTTTCACTGATTTTATCAAAACTTCCAGGAAGTCTTTACCAACAGAACTATTTGGGGGAAAGGACACATTACTTGGAATGAACTTCATTTCTCTGGTAGATTTATATAGCAAAGTCTTCTTTCAGCTGAGTTGATCTCACTGAGTTCTAGACCTGTTGGTAATTTATTTAGGAAGTCTTCTTGTTTGAAACACTTCAGCTTGAAAACACAAGGTGCCAGCTCAATGTGGGATTTTTAGAAATAAGTCTTAGACTTAATTAACCAGGGGGCTGGAGTGGGTGCATAGCATAAGGTTGTTCCAAGGCAGCTGTACTACCCCCTGAAAGCTTTAGGATTTCAACTCCTTTCAATCTGGATAAAGTTGTAGATACTAAATACAGTCTGCCCCAAGACTCTTCTAGGACAACATTCAGGTGCCCACTGTTAGCGCTGGACCGGCCAACAGTCTTTTTGATACTGCAGATCTTGAGGTACTGATTACTCTGCTACAGGTCACAGCAGCAATAGTGAAGAGAAACTCAAGTAGCTCATTCTACCTTTCAAACTCTGCAATGCACACAGGTGGTAATATCAGATAGCTGTGCATCCGCACCAAGTACACACAGGGGCATAGGACTTCAGTCACTGGTCCTTCAGATACACTTCAAGGTGTAAACAGACCACATTGCAACCTGTTCCATTCTTCTAAATTTACTTTTCCTTGCAGCTGGAGGATGCCATGTGTTTTGGTAACCTAAATCTTAAGATTAGTCCAGCTAAAACAGAGTTCATAATGGTGAGCTGGAGAGATGCATCCTTCACCTATGACAAGTTACATCAGCTCCCTCACATGTGTATATAGGACCAGACTTTTGGGTAGGTTCCTCATAACAGCAATATATCCAGGAGGGGAAAAAAAGTTTCTATCTTCCTGACTAGTAGCTGGGAAAGGAATATCTTCTCACCACTCAAGTCCTTGTACCACGTTTCCATGAATTTGTTACTTGATTAATTATTGCAATGCTCTACCTCATCTTTCTGATACACTGAACTTCATCTTCCTGCTTAGTTAGTGGCATGGCCTGTGTGAATGACATGCATCATGGTTTGTATTAGGTACCTGTTTGTGATCCAAACTGGGGTGGTTAGTTTTGTTTGGTTTTTTTTTTTTTTTTTTTTTTTTTTTTTAGAAGCAGCGCTGAAGTCCTACATAGTTTGGTCCTGGTTATATGAGAGACAGCTGTCCCTGAATGCACCAGCTGATATTGAGAAATATGGAAGGCTTTTCTTGAATAGTCCCAGTATTTTAACTATTTGGCAGGAATTCCTTAGCTACTGAATTTACTTTTAACAGTAGTTCAAGGTTAAATTTGTTAATTAGTATACAAGTTATCTCATATCCTCTCATGATACAACTTCATTGTTCCTCCTCCATGCACACCTACATGTTAACATGGAGCAACAGGAATTGGTTTTTAAAACATGACTATAAGCAGAAAATTTAATTGACTTCTTCACTGAATTAGAGTCTATGTTGTCACCTAAATTTTCGTATTTACGTTAACAGTTTTAAAGTTGAAATTTTAAACACATTAAGGCAGAATTCACAGTATTATTTATCCAGATAAACTGCATATGTAAAGTGCTATTAAATATTCTTTAGCTATGCTATGTAACATACCTAAGGTTCATCTTAGCTTTTTAACTGTTTTCTGATCCAAGTGCATTTAAAGTTTTCAATATTAACAAGTTCGCATCTAGTCTCTTAAGAGACAAAGGAATATTCTGCTAGAGCATGAATATGACAACTATCAAAATGACTAAATATGCATTACAGATACATGGAACATCTTCAGGAACTGGGGGACACTGGACAGGAGAGAGATATCAAGCCCGATAGAAGGGAAAGGGCTTAGCAAGGCTTTGACAGTCTAGCATCATTGTATAAATACTTCGGTGCAGTTAACTCATTATTCACATGTTTAAGTTTCTATGTGAAAACTGTATTTTTTATGCTCTTATTAACACTACAAGTATATACTACATTCAAACTGGATGGCTTAGACAGGAGAAATGTTATCAAACCTGCCTGATATTTTTTAATGGCAAAAAGGCTAAAGAGGGTAAAGCAAAAGCAAAAAGTTCTAGCATCTGTTTCTTCGATTGTCACTGGAAGAGCTTGATAAACTGGCCTTCTGTTGATGCCTTTCAAGCATACAGTTCCCATAGCACATGCAGTGTTTTCCACACCCCAGTGTGTCCAAAATGTGAATGGTCTAATTACATACATGGGTCAGACTGAGCTGTCATAGGTCTATTTTATTAGCTTTTGGGTGGTCCTATAAAACTTCTGAATCAAATGTTTCTAAGTATTAGGTTTGCAGGGGGGGAAAAAAAGCCTTAAGTATAATCTTTTGCATTTCAGCCCAAGAGAAAGGCAGTAATTGAAGTGAAATGTTTAAAACAGTCTCTCTCCACCACAGAACATGTACTAAGTTTTCTATTGTAACAGAAGCACCACAAACCACTAGAACAGCATAAACTCCCATTTCATTCCCTTTTCACTTGCTCATATGGCAACTTTCAATTTTTTGACTGAAATTTTCCAGGTTTGATCTCTTCCCAAAAGTTTTGGGAAAGTTTTAAAAAATAGTTCAATTCCTACTTCTGTGGAAGTAAGCTTACCAACAAAAAATATGTTTTCTGACATGTAATATCATTAAGGTATGGCAGCATATGTTCACCAATAATTATATTTTGCAACAGATTCTCAGCTTAAGCCATCTGTTACACCACTGAAATCCCCTGGCCTGTCCAGTGACACAAATGTAACAAAACACACATTTATTGGAGGTTGGGAGGGGCTGAGGAAAAGTTGTCATTGAAACTCAGGTTGCACAAGTGACTTCAATTGGAACTTGATTAAAAATTCTCTTAAAGTATCCTAAAAATCCAGTTTACTCAACAGCAGTATTTTTTCTGAGAGAGTGTTACAAAAACATGTGGCTTCATTTTAAGGTAGTAATCATGGATGGCTCCCACTGACTTCAGTAGCTACAGGTTCTAAAATGAAGCCATTTTTTTCCATTAGCAGATATGACCGAAACAGAGCAGAACTGCTGAAAAAAGCACCATTTTCAACATCGCTTTTCAGATTAGAACTACACTTTAAAATAAATTAGATTCTAGATGCAGAACCTGAAGTTACCACTTGTGTTATGCTTTATGAGTGAAATATTTACTCAGTTATGGTGATCTTAACAGCATTTAACAATTTTTATATGAACTACTATTTAGATTGTAATTAGAACATTAAATTGCAGTTTCCCTTTTTCTCACAATCCTTTTGCTTATGAAATTTTGACTAACCAGTGCACCTGAGTAATGCCAGCAAAAAAAGTTTTCCTACAGTCCAACTTAAAGAAAAAAAATGCTGTCACTCACTGAAGTTTGCAGTGTGCACTTCAGTTTTCAAAGTACATACAAAAATAATTACATTACATACCTGCAAATGTTCTTCTTCTCAAGATGTATGATAGATCTCCTCATTTTGGTTTAGGAATCTCAAGCTTTTGGTTTAATAGCAGCCAGGAATAATCTGTTTAAAAGCCACACCATAGAGCTATAACAGGTCTCAGATATACATAAGACCAGAGCCCTCATTTGCTTCCTTACTAGGGAGGCACCTTTAAATAGGGTAGTACAAGCACCCCAATCTAGTGTAGATGGTGGAGGAATGGGAACCTATTTAAAATTCACTGTACTTTTACTACAGGCTATACTCAAGCCACAATGTAAAAGTTCTGATATGTGACTCTATATAATAGAACCACCAAATTTAAACAGCTAGAATGTGAACTGCAAAGTAGTAAAACTCTGGGGAGTTTACCATATACTACTCCTTTCTAGTAATACCTTTCACCTTCAACCTAAGAATTCTAATTTTTACAATAATAATTAATGGTAGAGGTTATCCTTGTTATAGAGAGAAGAATTAGGTGTATGGTATGCCTGTACTGCATTCACGGATATGAACCCAGGCTCAGTCATACCTGAGCTAGGTTTAATCCAGCTAATTCAGGTGCTGGATCAGTGAAACTACAGCAGCACATGCTACACAAATCCATGCTACACAGAACCTGGAGCAATTACTCAAGAAGCTAGCAGGCTGTCATGCACATGCACGGTCATGGTTTCACTCCTCCAGTACCCATGACAGCCTGTTAAAGCTAGCTTGCAGCTGTCTACTCAACTTTAATACATGCCCTTGGACTGCAGTATAGACCAGGGGTGGGAAAGGGCCTCTGAGCTGGATCCGGCCTGTGGACGCCCTGCTGCTCCCCAACCCCCAGGCCAATTGAAACCTGCGGATGGGGGAGCATGCAAAGTCTCCTCCTGCTGCAAGGGGTGCGTGGCACCTAGAGGGAACCACCAGTTCAGAACAGCTGGTGGTTCTCTCTAGGCACTGGGAGGGCAGGTGGCAAAGACTTCACATGCTCCTTCCGCCCTCAGGCCAATCAGGGTCTGTGGGTAAGGGACCATGGAAGTGTTCTGGCCCTGCCCCTTCTGCTCAAGGCCCCACCCCTTCCAGGGCAGCCCGAGGCCACTTCAAAAATTTGTGAAGTGACATTCCCCCCCTTTCTAAAATTATTGCCCCCCTCTGGTATAGACAGACCCTCAAGCAGCATTGTGACTTACCAGAGCTTTCCACAGATGACTGTACAAAAGCCAGAATTGAAACCTTTGTCTCTATATTTAAGTTCTGCATTTTAGGCCCCAACCCATCCTTCTATACTAAAGTTGGCTTCATTTTTTCCCCCCACTTAATATTAGAAACATCAGATCTTTTTGCAGAAGATTTAGGACAGGGAAATTACAAAAGGCTGACACCCAATCAAATGCATTTTCAGTCATCAGTTGAGGGTTTTATATACTGATGGCCACAGTATATCTGAGGAACTTGGTCATTTTAATGTTTATTGATTGTGTGTCACATCTGTGCCAACAGTGAATTAATAAGCTGTTTATAAAGAGTAAACAATTAACAGATTTATAAGCATGTTAGACATGGAGGCGAAAGTGTTATATAAACTGTTGTAAGTCATGTAAGAAACCAACTGCTATTGAATTCTAACAACTGGTTAATCCTTTCTGAGCTATAATTGCAACTGTAATATATGGTCTATTTATCCCCAAGAACCAGGGAAGTATTTTCCCCTATGGCACAGATGGGGAACTGAGGCAGAGAACTGAAGTAGTTTGTCCAAAGTCACACAAGATGACTTGGACTGAATTAAACCTGGTCTCCTGTGTCCCAGGCCAATGCTCTAACTACTGGACTATATTTCTTTAGGATATGGAGAACTGAAGGTCAAATTTTAGTCTAGTAAAAAATATACTTGAATAGGTTTAAATTAAGGACCTGATCTCATCAGTGAAAAGGATAAAGTTAACTACAAAAATTAAATGCATCCATTACTGTAAAGGGGCATAAGGAAGAACTATTCACTGCTAAAGAACTAAAAAAAAAAATCCTTATAGCAGAGAAACAGAGACTGCGTATATATTTATCTCAGCAGATAGGTCTCTGCATTATACAATTTCCTCACAAATTTCATATCCAGACTAAAGTAGAGAAGATTACAATAGTTCACACTGGAGGCTTTGACACGAATCCTGTCCTATTTCTAATGTTCAGATGATCAGTGAAGTGATAAGCTACGTCTGTACTAAGGATGTTAAATTGCAGTTAATTTACTAGTCAAATAGTCGATGAAATTTCCATCGACTAGTCGATAGGAACTTCCGCATTCCTCCTTTGAAATGTACAAGAGCCTCCACTGCCCTTTGAAGTACCCCTCTTCCCGCCCCCCTTTGCTGCCTCTGATGGGGGGAGGGGGGGGAGAATCAACTAGCAGACTGACGATCTGATAAGCATTTGCTTATTGGATAGTCAACTAGTCTTTAACATCCTTAGTTTGTACCCAGTGCATTTTCCAGGTCTTGCAGCAGTTTACCAACCAAAGTAAATCTGGCCCATAGACAAGGTAGAGGCACTAGCTGTGGGGCAACTAGTATGGAAGAATTCTATTTTTGCTTACCCAACAAAAGTGAAATAGCTGATACAAACAGGAAAAAACCCACTAGGCAATTACAATGAGCTCAGAAAAAAATCTGTACGTGAGTTCTGTACAGAAGGGAACTGTGCTGTCTATAGAAGTACTCCTTGTCACCTTAATAAGGATCAGAAGATTTTAATATCAATTATAATCTTATTTCAAACCAAAATGAAGTTAAGAAAGGTCTGCACTACAGTGACTAGTGATATGCTAATGCAGATTGTTTATCATCACCTCTTTCAAAAGGTGGTTCAATTTCATTAATTCTACACATTCTAAAGTATTTTGCTGCTTCCCCATAACATTCAAATGAATGAGGCAGTAGAGAACATCCTTTTCGAAAGAGAAGGCTTGTTTAAAGACAAGTTGATCTCATTATTTAGAGGGCATAGATGCCAAGGAAACAGACACATCTGTCCATGAGATATTTCAGGATTAAGTGCTGGTGGAGAGGCATTTTATGAATATAACCAGGACAGATATTCAAAATAAGGAATACTCAGCCAGCCGTGAACATAAAATAATTACCCATCTAGTGCAAGAGAAGAGCAACTATCTCCTAAGCCACCCCCACACCTTCAGGATGTCCCTTATATCCTGTGTTGGCAATCCGGTAGCTCCCAGGGTGACAGAGTGGACGCCAGAGGTCAAACCTGCCACACTCCACTCCCCAGAAACCTCAACTAGAGATGGAAGTGGTTAAAAATAAGGAGCCTCCCTCAAAAAAACTTTAGTAATTTGAGTCTTACAATTAACTTTTACTAAACTAGTTAAAGGATTACAGAGCTACTGACTGTCAATTAGCAAGGGAGGAATTGATGAAGTCGTGTCTCCCCACAAGGCACCCACAATTGACATTTTGTGATAAATTCTCTTTAATCCAAGAACTAAAGAGAGCTCAAAGGCTACCAATAACTAGAAGCTTGAGATTCATAAACAAGATGTGGAGAACATATTTTAGAGAAAGAAAATGCATATTTATGTAACAGTCCCCATTGTCAGTAATTTGTTTAATCTATAACAAATATTTGAGCATAGATACAAGCTGAACCTCTCTAGTCTGGTATCATCAGGACCTGACCAGTATCGAACCAGAGAATTTGCTGAGCCATGAGAAGTCAATATTGTCTACCAGCACTGCCAATACTTACTGGGCTCTTAGAAGACATTTCAGAGTAAAATTAGAGTTAATTACAGCACAGAACACAGCGTCAGAACTGGTGGCTGTAATCAGACTTCGTGGAACTGTGGGAAACTTGGCCACACTCATGATAAGCAAATATCTGGCTAACTAAAATCATGCCAGACTATGTATGTTACTGGATTAGAGAGCGTTGAACTAGAGAGGCTCAACCTGTACTTAAAAATTAGAACTACTCAAATTTTTATTATGGATTCACTAACTACCTAGAATTTTCACATTAAATTATTTTAATTCCCCCAATAGCTCTACTCCCATGGTATCCAACCAGTTCTGAAGCAGTAGCCACTCTAGTGGCTACTGCAATAGCAAACTAGCCACACTCAAACAGCCACATGTGGCTAGTTTGTTGGACACCACAGCTCTACTAGAATGTCAATGTTACCAAAAATCTTTTAGCCTATGGGAAGAAGCAAAAAAAAGGAAAACCTTCCCTAGCACTGCACCACACTCCTAAATTCCAGGCAGCCAAACAATTCTATGCTAGCTTGTAACAATTTATATGGAGAAGTGAGGAAAGTCATGGCATTCCTAAATCAATAAAAACAGCTGGGAAAAAAAGACCTTAAAATGGGAAAAAGTGTCTTCTCAAAACATTGGTTTACTAGTGACACTACAGCTCATTAATTCAACCTTACTAGGATTCACACTTGAGATTCAGTTTGCACATCAATCCAGTACACATGCTAAAGTTTTTTATACAGATTTGTCAGTGTGAAAGAAAACAGCTGACTCCAGAGGCACTGGCACAACTACATATAGGGGGGACATGATAGCAGTTTTCAGGTATCTAAAAGGGTGTCATAAGGAGGAGGGAGAAAACTTGTTCATCTTGGCCTCTGAGGATAGAAGAAGCAGCAATGGGCTTAAACTGCAGCAAGGGAGGTTTAGGTTGGACATTAGGAAAAAGTTCCTGTCAGGGTAGTCAAAACACTGGAATAAATTGCCCAGGGAGGTTGTGGAATCCCCATCTCTCCAGATATTTAAGAGCAGGTTAGATAAATGTCTATCAGGGATGGTCTAGACAGTATTTGGTCCTGCCATGAGGGCAGGGAACTGGACTCGATGACCTCTCGAGGTCCCTTCCAGTCCTAGTATTCTATGATTCAATACGCATCTAATAGCAGAACATCTCTGCCTACACTACAGGATAGACGGTGTCTCAGAAGTAGTTTGTGACAAGTTCTTGAAAACATATCAACTAATATTCAAAAACTTAAGGTTTTTCAATGTATTTTTAGAAGAGTTATGCATCAAACATGCCATATGGCACAGCTATGCTTTCTGAAGAAGTATAAAAGTGACTATGAATGGTTTCACTACCCTAGCATTTTGTAGAGTAGTCAGGGCTGACTACATAGGTCATGATGTTCCAATGGTACTCATATACTTAGAGGTAGATAATCACTTAGACATCTTCCTTATCAAGGATCCCTGATAAATGTTCACAAGCCTGCATAAAACAAGCTTGCATTCTCATGCCCAAGACAATGAAAGATTACTAATCTTAAAGTAAAGGTGTGTGGATTTTTTAAGAGTTACCAACAAAAAAGGGCAACTACAGGATTATGAAATAGCTGTTCAAAGGCCATTTTAACTTTATTCTTCAATGATTTGAAGGCAGGAACAATATGTTGGCCTTCCCAAATTTAAGGAAGTAGAAACTGATACTATGATAAGTTTGTGAAAATGGAACATTTTGTATGCAATGACTACTACCAATAGTGTTACTCATTACTGTATTTAGCATACCAAACTCAATGATATTCAGAACAGTCCTGAAGTAAAAATTTAGGAGAGACTTAATCTGTAAACATCTGAATACAGTGATTTTAAGTACGGGCAATGAAGCATGTTATTTTTTTTGTTTTGCCATGACATCACATTTGCAATCCAGTGACATTTAACTATCTTCTGCACATCTGAGATTGATTTGTTTAGCTTTTGGCCAGTTGTGATCATGTAAAAAAATGCTATTGCAAGAATAGCTTTCTCCCTCCCACAACCTTATCATGGATTTGCTTTGCAGGGAGTCCAATATCTATTTGATAAATACTTGAACAGATTTTCTAGAATTAGACCATAATATTACTAAAAAGTTGTATACAAATTATAACATACTATGCAAAACCCCGAAATATGGCTCAGCTCAAGCTGCACTGACTGAAGTCAGCAGATTAACAAAAGGGTGTTTGTTTTCAGGGCAATAGAGGGAAGGACCTTGAAATGCATCATGTCTTTCAAAACACTAAGTGTAAAAAGATAGGTGGAACAGACAAGGGGAAAAACCTCTCTACTGTACTTGTGATGGACACATGCTGCAAGCTGTATCACGTCCCAAAAGGATATAACCTAACACCTGCACCAAGTTACTAGCAGTAAAAAACAACAATGGCATTACTTTCACAGCTTTTTTGTTCAAGTGACAACTTCACTATAAAATCAGACTGTTGACTTCTCTTGTTAAGGGTGTCACATTATAAGTGTTTTTTTAACAAGACCAAGAGCTTTAAGATGTTGAATTTATTGAGAATGTTTTATTGCTAGACTCAAAGCTGGTGCATATTTCATTTTAGCAGATTAAAATGTGCAACTTCTAATCTCTAGGAAGAATACTGAAAAACACTTATTTTCTGCTTTAGGTGTAAAAGACAGTTTGTGTTTGTGAGAATGAAAAGTATCAGTGGGAAAGACAAAGAGCACATTTTGATATTAGCAGTTACAGCAATCTTTTCAATTTTCAAAAACAAGAGACAATACAGGATTTGGATTTGGATATTTATTTTTAGCAGGATTTGAGAACTAACGGATGGTGACATCATTAGGAGATACGTCCATATCCACCACCTGCAACAGAAGCTAGATAGATGTTAAAGAAATCATATTTAAAAGTTATAAAAATGACAGTACTTACCCATATCGGGGTTATGACAGTAACCTTATTAAACGGCTGGGTTAGCTTTTTATGCAAACACACATGACCAGTAACAACTTACCTACAAAGTCTCAAAATTTACTTATCAAATTTTAATTTGTATGCATACTTTACCTTGATTTTTAACAAGTTGTTGGTTTAAATAAATACCCATTGTAATTCTCCTGGTATTTAGAAAAAGTAAATAATATCATGTAAAAAGTTTATATTGTTCTTCATTGAAAAACTTACCTGTAATTTGCTTCAGAAGATAAGAGATTCATACATTTAAGCCTATACTCCAGTTTATGACTGGCAGGAATTCCCCAGAGTTTCAAATTGTAATGCTATCAAACCACTTCAGCAGCAGATGACATGCACCCATTCCTGCTGAGAACACAGCCACTTACTCTTTTTACATGTCAAATACTTTTGCAAGCAACCAGGTAGAAAGTTAGGGATATAAATGACTACTGAAATTGTTAACTAGTTAGACGGTTAAAGTTGTACCATTTAACTGGTTAATAGATGGCTGGCCAACTGGAAGGAGTCAGGAGGTCCTGCCTGGGCTGCTCTAGTGCAACCGAGGTTGAATACTGCCTGCTGCTCCCACGCGGCCAGGGTCTTGCCAGCCCGATGTAGGCGCAGCAGCTAGGGCTACTCAGCCTGGTGCAATTAGCCATCCAACTGGTTACCTGGTAAGCATTCGGGTAAGTCTAATGTTTATCAGAAACGGTTAAACTTATACATCCCTAGTAGATATTATATAACAACATAATACCCCAAAACTCTACAAGGAAGGTGATGTTATAAATGTATTTTCTGTATGAGATAGGTATGTTACTTTATTTTTTAAATTATCCCCTTCTGAAGACAAGCTTCGGGAGTTTTCATCAAAACACTTTGTACTGTAGCAATAAATGACTACAAAAAGCAAATGACAACTGTCAAATCTCAAAGACTCACAACAGCAAGTGTACAAAAAGAACTTAAGTTTGAAGGGTAAAATCCATAAAAACCCAGGTCTAGAAACATCTCAAACATATATGTTTGAGAGGTTTCTATAGAGTATCTATAAGGTTGGAAACAAGTCCTTTTAGATAATTCCAACAAATCCAAACCCGAGACACAAGGCTGAGTCCAAGTGACAGTGATTTGTAAGCACATGGAGAAACTCTGTGCACTTCCATCACAAAGCTCTTTGACAAGAAATGATTGGAAGCTAGGTACAGACAACATGCATATTCTAACTACAGCTTGGCATCTGAGAATTACTGAGAAACAAGAAATTCAGTTAGCTAGTGTAAGTACAAGTTCTCTTGAAAAAGTCTGAGTTATATATAATAAATAGCTCAAAAAGCCTTTACAAACTGAGTATCTTGTGAAACCACGGTCTTTTAAGTGCAATTTATCATGAAACATTACTGTGCAACTGAAAAAAAGTAGGCTCTCTTACTTGATTGTGAAGAAAAAGAGATCATCATCAAGTAGGAATATAAAATCCCAGTTAATGAGTTAACCAGTTAAGTGTTAAGCTGACATAACATTTAACAAACTTAAGTGACATTTAGGCTGGAGACCCCTCCAGCCCAGCTGGAGGAGTCACCAGCCCATGGGACTCCCAGTCCCCACACTGGGGCTGGCCACCAGCTCCGGCAGGAGCAACTCCCGCCTGCAGGTCACCCCTAGGAGCAGGGCTCCCTGCTCCGAACAAGAGCAGCCCCTGTCCGGCTGGAGGAGCTCCCAACCGGTAACCCTGAACGAGTAAGCATTACCCCGTTTAGTGTGATGCTTACCGGATAACCTTTAAAATCCCTAGTATTTTGCGAGGCCCCTCCCCCACCAGGTTCTGGAGTGGGGCCAAAAATGAAGGGCTGAGTGTGAGGGAGGGGGCTTCCAGGGAGTAGGCTGGGGGTGCAGAGGCTAGGCAGAAAGTTGAGTGCAGGAGTGGGCTGGGGATGTGGGGTCTGGGCATGAAGAAGGGTGTGAAGGGATTGGGTGCCCTACCTGGCGCAGCTCCCATTTGGCAAAAAGGGAGGAGGACATAGGTGGCTCTGCACCAACAGCTAACTTTTGGAGTCGAGTGGCCTCTGCAGAGATTAACCTGATAAAGCATGGAACACTTTAGAGGCAGTATGCAAGATACTTAAAACCTCAACTCCCTCGATACTAAGATACTAAAAGGGGTAGTTGGCTTCATGAAAGGCGATTAAGAAAAACTGTATTATAATTGAAGCATGTGTCAAATTAGATAACTAGGGCTGTTAAATTACGGTTACCAAGCTAATCTGGTGTGAACAATTTGCATCGACTATACGATTAGTCGACAGGACCACTATTCAGCGCCCCAGGGAGTAGCTCCGGGACCCACCTGTGCTGCGGCTCTGCATTTTAAATGTAGTAAGAACTGCCAGGCTCTAACTATATTTAAAATGCAGAGGTGCAGCACCCGCGTGAGCTGGGCCTGCTCTGTCCCAGTTTGCGCTGAGTCCAGCAGCTCCTGTTCGCAGTGGCCAGGGCTGGCCACAGGCAGGGGCTGCTTCACAGCAGTCTCCTATCCCACCCCGCTGCTTCTGATCAAGGTACAGGGGGAAAGCAGGTGGCACCTCAGAGCTGGTGCTGGGGGGAACCGGCTTTTAAGCTGGCTTGTGCCCCCCCTCCCCTCTTGCTGCCTCTCAGAGGCAGCAAGGGGGGGTGCACAGGGAGCACCGGGCAAGCAGGGACTCAAGCAATACCACTCACCCCATGTTCCCACTGCAGCATTTCAGCCTTTATAATGTAGCAAGACACAGAGCTCTTGCTACATTTCAAAGGATAAAGCACAACAGTGGAAACTGACAGGAGTGGGGACAGCTTTAGTCCCTGCTCATGCCATTTCCCCACTGTGCCTCTTCCTTTGAAATGTACAAGAGCCGCAGCAGTCTCTGCCTCCCCTGTCCCCACGGAGATGGTGCTGGGGGGAAACCAGCTTTTAGGCCACCTTCCCGCAGCACCAGCTCCTGCTCCACCCCAGAGGCAGCGGTGGGGGATGGGGGGAGCAACTAGTTGAGTCACTACTCGATTATCCGATAATGATATTATGGTTATCAAATAGTCGACTAGTCGCTCGCATCCCTATAGGTAACTGAAGTTTTAACTATTGTGCTCGATTCTGAAGGACTTTAAGACTCATGCTCTGTAATCTTTCATAACAACTTGCTGGACTGAGTGCAAGCTTTGTGTCAGTCCAATAAAGGTAGCTCTGGGACCAGAGCACTTGCAGCAACATTTGGATGTAGATCACACTATCAGCTAACTCATATTCCATTTTAACACATCAAAGACGGCTGAAGCACCTCAAAGCACTTGGACAGCTCTGCATTTTCTTCCAGGAACATTATGAACTTCTGAGGACTGGAAAGAGAATATGGTTCTTTATATGAAATTATGATACAATAAATTACGTAATGTAGTAATTTGGTACTATAAGGATTGAGATCTTAAAAATTCAAGCAATCAAAGCTTATTTCAGAACAGAAAAAACAAGCAAGACTTTAGCTGGGTGAAGAGTTAAGCTCCCAGATCTCAAAGGAAACTATTTTGTTTGAACACAGATAAGAAAGCTTTGTTAAACTTAGGAACACCTGCACCAACCCCTCCCCCCCCCCAAAAAAAAATATGAGAACAAAAATCTTAGAAACAAAGTTCAAAAAAGTAACCACTGAAGGCTACAACAGGAATTTTTTTTCCCAGCTTAGAACCACCTGTTGATATAGTTGCATTACACCAGGTCTTTTGTTGGCAGTTATATTGATCAACAGTATGGGTTTATTTAAACACCCCAACTAAAGTATCACACCAATACAGTTTTTCATGCAGACCAAGCTTAAAATAATAAGCTAAAGAACTTTTCAAATATCAGAGGTTAAAAAAAGATATGAGCTGGATACAGAGGGAGAACTTTCCCTCAACATGAACGCATACCACAATGTGGAAGTGGTGTAATAGTTTTAAAATTTTGAAGCTAGGGAATACCTGTTAGTCATATGCTAGAAGAAAAGACTTAGAAGTGGGCATCTATTTAATATTTACCTTTGAGAGAAAGTTTAAACCAACTAAACATTTATAACATATAAAAATTAGTTTCACGAAGAACACAGACCAAACTGAACAAAATAGTACGCACTTCCAACTTATGCTCTTTTTCTGCAAGGACTTCTTTTTGACATCGCAGAAAGTCTGATAACATTCGAGTTAATTGTTTTCTATCATCTATTTCAGCTGCCAACCTGCCATTGTAATCCGCCAGTACCATACAAGCATCATCTACCATCTTGGAAAGCTGTTCTCCAGATTCCTTATCTAAAAGGCAAGCAAAGGGGGGAAAAAAAAAAGTATAGCAACACATTACTCAAATCTTGTCAGGTGATCTCACACTAACATTTAAATTACTGCATCCCTCTCTCACCTGTTATTCTGTCTAATAAGGACACATCCTGGACTTCTACAGGCAACGAAGCTATCCTCTGATGAACTGCTGCATCCCCAGAGGCTGCATTTTCTAGTTCTTGTAATGCTCTAATAAGATCTGCAGTCTGAAAAAGCACACAGGCATAGAACTGGTTTATTCATCAAATCCTGATGCAGAATGATGTCAGTTTCATTTCACAATGAGTTTGTGTGATGTGATTTGACAGTATCAGTCTAAAAACTACTTTGCCAAAGTCAGCATTACCAATGTCTTCCCTCCCCAACTTCAAATAGGGAAAATGTCAATATCTTTAATTCCCCATGGAGCAGAACTGCAGTGTTCCCAATTTTAAGATGGAACTTCCTGCTAAAAAGAGTCTCATTTTCCTTTAAATTCTTGCAGGAGGACAACTTTTAAACATGAAGTACAAGGTTTATGGTTCATGACTACCAGGCGGTATTCTTCATTTTTACTAGGTACTTTTAAATTGCTTAAATTAAGTACAACATATTAAATTACTTCTTGCTTAACTTTCCCTGGTAGGTGAATCATAGCATAAAAGCACAACAATAATTTCACTGGTAGCACATTCATAGAGCTGAACTTAAATCAAGTAGTAAAAATAAATTTGTGACAGTACTAAACTTTGATTATCTCATATCCTGGTCTTAAAAAAAAAAAAAAAAAAAGAAACTTTACTGTTCTCACAGCTCCAGTTGAACTTAAAACCCTTCTGGGAAGAAAATGTGACATGACAAAAAAAATATACGCACAACACAGTGACAAGTATGAAAATTAGGAAAGACCTTGCATACTGAATGAAGCTGTTAAATATTACAGTGATGGATCAAAATTTGATCCAATTATACAATATTTTACATTTGCAATAGTCTTATCACAATATATTCACTTTTTCCACTATTAAACTTATTTAAAAATTTAAAAAATATAAACAAACTAATTTTTGAAAAGTTTTTTAAAAAAAGTGTCAAATTTGCTACAATTATAAAATGCTATGGTACTGATATAATTTGTAGCCAAGACACAGAAGTATTGTAATAAAGAAAAGGGTCAAGTACATGAGAAGATTGCTGGAATGACTATTTAAAATGAAAGTTAAAGGCAGAGTAAATTTTCAATTAATCCTCTGCCTCCCCACAAAATGTAGAGATTTACTTATGAAACGCTTCAAGGGCCAGCAGCACTGGGCCGGTAAGGTTCTTATACGCCACTGGAGAGCTATAAAGACCTTAAATGAACTCCAAAGAAGGCAACACAGATTCCATCAACATGGCAGAATCTTCTGGAAGCATAAATCTGGGCTAACGCACTGATACCTATGAACCACTCCAATGTAAGGAAAATGCCTGCAGTAGAGCTGGAGTGCACAACACCCCATCCATATGGGCGGCTTCTGCAGCCAGCATAGTTTAGAGCAGCACTGAGGCTGCCCCAAGTTACACCAGGGGTTGCTTTGCCCATGGCAAGTCAAGGATTGGGGAAGAATAAAGGTGGTATACAGCCACCTTTACTTAACTTTCTAGCTCTGAGTGTTGATTAGCCCTTAAAAGGGGACTACTTATAATGCAGAGTTGGTTCAGTATTACTCAGTGACTGAAGGGTTTCAGATTTTTTAAATATAACCCAAACCTTATGAAATAATAAAAATGTATTAACACAAGAGACTTCTACCTGTGGAGGGTCACTTGGAGAACTTTGTGCTGAACAGTTATTTTCATCAACTTTTATCTGTTCAAATATGCGCTTTCTGCCCTTTCTGTCACCGTCTAAAAATCAAAGTAGAGACCTAAAAATCAGTTCAGGAAACAGTAACATTTATATAAAAGACTGAAACATGTGCACACAGAATACTTACACAAAGCTTGTCTAAGTTGTTCTAATACATCATTTTCATACACCGATCTTTCTTCCCAGATAGAGAGCACTCGGCCAAGGTGCTTCTTACAACTCTCATCAGATTCACTGCGGGGGAAAATTATAAACTCTTCAATAAAAACGGTTAAAGTACAATCCAGTAATCAAGAACGCAGCCTTGCATAATCTTGTACCAAGGACCTGAACCACTTCACAGAAAAAGAATTGAAGCTTCCAACACCTCTAAGAAATAAAGATCCTCATCTTGAAGAAAGAGAAAAGGAGAATGCGTAGAGCCCAGCGCATCCCTCTATATCTATGGGTATCTGCCTCTGTGGATGTGAATGCAGATATCCACAACTTATTTTTGCAGATAAGATGTTAATACAGATTTTGTATCTAGAACCCTGAAAATGTACATATATCCACTTTATATCCATGGATCTCCGCATCCAGACGTGAATGCAGATATCCACAGCTCATTTTCGTAAATGTAGATGCATCTGTGGATACCAATTTTGTATCTGCACAGGGCTCTAAGGATGTGACTTGTTCAAAGTAGGGATGTTAACAGTTAACTGGTAAGGGCTGGAGCAGCCCCTCACTTGCTAGGGGCAGGGAGCTGCTCCAGCATCATGAGTCCCAGTTTAAAAATCAGCTCCTTGCGCTGCTGCCTCTAAGCTCAGGCACCCCAAGGGAAAGAAGTTGCTCTGGCATCCCGTACGCTCTCTCCTGCCCCGCTCAGAAGAGGCAGCAGCACAAGGGAAGGGGGCATAGGTAGCTGCACAGGGATCCGGTGCTTGGGAGAGCCAGCTTTTAAGCTAGCTCCCCCCGAGCACTGGCTCACTGGCTCCCCCCGACACTGCTGTCTCTGTGGGAGGCAGAAGCCGGGGGACAAACAGCTCAACGGGAACCGGCACGCACGGGGAGCTCGCTTAAAAGCTGGCTCCCATCTCCAACCCCCCTGCTGATATTGATAGAGGCACACCTGGGATGCCTGCTGCCCTTCCCCATGCCCTGGGTCCCAGCTGCTGGCTCCAGACCCCTTATACCTGCCAGGTCCCCTCATCCTAGAGGCATAGCTTTGCTCCAAGCCCCAGCTCATGAGGACATCGGGTGGCATGGACAGGGGTTAGAGTTTTGCCTTTCAAAACCAGCTATTAAAAGTATTCCAGCACCACTGGGCATATGCTGAAGAAAACTGACAATTATGCAAGATCAAAGCAGCTTTTAAACTAAAAGGTGCAGTAAAAAAAAATTAAAAAATAGATTTCAGACCTAGGATAGAGTGTTTTCTTTACTGAGGGTGTACAAGAGCTACTGAGCCAGACTTTAAAAAAAAAATAAAAAATCATGTTTTCTGGAAAGAAAATGCCTCAAAGGTTTTGGGATTCTTTTGGTTTTTGGGGTTTTTTTGTACAATAGTTAATAAGATAATAACATCCACATTACAGTTTACTGTACCTTGAAACGTGCTTAAAGGCCTCAACTATAACTGGTGCAAAGTCTTTTGTAAATTCTGGTCCTTTCCTTTTGCTGTTCTGAATGACATCATTGGCCAGATACAGGAATGTCAACTTCCTATTTGGTTTTGCTAATGAAAGAAAAAAGCAGATATATGCAACAGTCCAAATAATTAGCAGCATAAAATTAATTTTGCAGGTTAACATTGTTAAGTTTCTTCCTACATCTTGTAGAGGATAAACACAAACGCTATCTAAAAATATAAAGTTCACTATTTCTATTAGCACCTCATGCTATTAATCTACTATATATTCGGGAGAGGTTGTCTGTTCAAGAACTCCTCCCAAACCACCAAATTTGGTATGCAGCTTCCTCTTATAACTTAAAGCAGGGGTGGGAAACCTAAAGCCCAGAACCAGAATGTGAGGAGTATCTTTCTCTCTCTCAGTCAGGGACTACATCAGTGAGGGTTTGGGGTTCTGGGGTTGTTTGGGTTTTTTTGCTTCTCACTTGTGTGCAGCTCCCGACTGATTTTTCTATGGGTCAGTGGCCCTCAAACCAAAAACTGTTCCCCACCCCCTGATTTAAAACAAGGTAAAGGGTTTGGCTGTGCCAGGAAAATGGGATGTGCCTGGAATGGGGATTTCCCCCCTCCCTAAAACGGAAAGGGAAGGCTCTGCTATATAACCACCACATGGGGGAAGCAGGGAATAGGTGATGGAAAGCAGGGCAAGTTATACTGTATAATGACCAGAGGGGGGCAAGCAAAGATCCAGAGATGGGGACCGGGACAACTATAACCTCTATGGGCCAGCAGGGGACAAGGATGGAGAAAGCTACATATCTGAGAGGTTTGTCAGTCTGTCTATCCCCCAACTGGGGACATGCATCCCTCCCCTAGCTGAGTTCACTGGAGCTGCAGTGGCCATAGAGAGGCACTTCCCACCAGAATCCAACCTGCTGCAGTGAAAGAGGGTTGGAGGTGACCTCTCTCTCTGAGGCAGCCTGAGTACTGAATCCCTCATCCGCAGCCCCACCCCAGAGCAATTATTTAAATAATTTTAAAAAAAAGTTAAAGACCAAGCAACACGAGGTAAATCTTCTAGTACTAAATCACAGCAACTTTCTATAACAAATTTCTCCACACAGATTTCAGCACTCAACACTGGGGCTACGTCTATACTGCTTTCCTCTGCCGAAAGATACGTAAATTCGGAGCTAATTTGCATATCTTCCGATCATGTTATCGGAAGAGGTTTTGTCAAAAAAGAAAGTTTAAATGCAGTTTCAAAAAAAAAAAAAAAAAAAAACATTTTTGAAAGAACCCTTCTTCCTAAAAAAAAATGAGATGTGCAGGGTTCTTTCAAAAAAAAGGGTGTTTTTTCCCCCCAAAAGAACTGCATCTAAACTGCTTTCTTTTTCAACAAAACCTCTTCCGATAACATGATCGGAAGATATGCAAATTAGCTACAAATTTGCACATCTTTCTGCAGAAGAAAGCAGTCTAGATGTAGCTTCAGAGACAGAAAGTCATGGCGGTTTGCTATCCCCCATAGCCATTTTAAGTACAGACATAGCAATAACTAATTTGAAGTTTGGATGTTCTTTACATTTTGTCAAGCCACAATTCGCTCTGACCACTTGCTGCCCCTCACTCTACTGTATTTCCTCTGCTACTACAGCACACACACTGTCACTACCCACCATGCTCATCAACCCTTCACAACATAACACTTAGTCCCCTAAATTCATTCTTTCCACACACTGAAGCTTACATATTTTAATTTCAAATTTAAAAGCACAATGTGTATTTAAAAAAACCCAAGACATTATCAATCACCAAAGCAAACTTAGTATGATCTTGTAGTTGTAATTTTAGGGTAACTTTTTCAAAAGTGCTACAGGGTATGTCTATGCTGCAATGTAAGCCCAGGGTTAGTGGGTCTCCAATCAGCTGACCTGTATACAAAACCCAGGATTTGAGTGTTTACCATGATTATAACCTGACATTAAGATTTTGCTAACCCAGTCCTGAATCTGAGATTCTGACATCCACACTGCAGCACACTAAGTGAAATCAATTACATACCAGACTTTCAAACACCCTCCTGAAATACCCCCAACACTGGCATACTATGAGAAAGCTTGACTGTACACACTGTATATTAGAGGAAGTCTGAAAAGCCCACCAATACATCCTGCCAAGCTGTCATGATCTGTGTACCCAGCTACTGGAGCCAGAACCTGGAGGAAGCACCTTTAGAAGACCTTTTCTTGCTTGTATTTTCAGTCCTGTATCAGGAAAAAGACTTGAGATTTTGAGAGCTGATCATGAATATTTAAGTTCTAAGCATCTTCTAACCCACGAAAGGCACCTGACTGAGCTTATGATGGAGCAGGAAGAGGTGGTGGTGGCAACAAAGTACCAAGCATGGCAGACTCCAATGACTGATGGAATCTCATGACACTCAGTACAGCCACTCATGCCCCATAAGTAGACTTTTGGAGCAGGGCCACAAGCATAGGCTAACTGGATCATGTTGTCATGCTGACCTCAGGCACCATTCCAACTGACCAGTTCATCATGCACCATGACTGGCTCTGTGCTTGAAGCACCCAAATTCCTCATAAAAAAGTGTTTCTGGTCTCTGGTTTTCTGTTCAGTCTTGAGATGTTTAATCCATTCTCTGCACTAGTCATCAGCTTAGTATGTTTGCACAGTGTCACCTTCATTATTTTCTGGTATGTACCATCAGTCTTGGTATTCTTACAAAAGTCCACAGTTTTGCTGATCACACACCAGACACTTATTCATGAGAGCCTAAACACCACTGACTTTCACAGAGGGTTAGGTTTCTAATTACTTTTGAAAATAGTATTCCTTAGTTCTCAACATTCCCAGTCCACTTAGTTTCATTTTCCCTTCCCTCTCCATGTACTTTTCATTAATCTATGCACTATTTCTTTAAAAATTAGTTCTAGTGCCCATGATCACAGACAATCAAAAGCTTGTCTTAAATTACTGATTGATTCATGAATATCTCTAGCTCTCCAAACCTGAGCACATCAAGGATGCTGAGTGATCTACAACCATCATACCAGCCCATACATATATTTATTCACTGTTGCTGAAAAGAATTTTCCCAAGTTATGAAGCGTCATCTACACTTGCTACTGACCCCTTTTGGAGCATCCCTTGAAATGAGAGCAAGGAAAACATGAGTGCTGAGGAAAAACTATGGGGAACCAAAAAAGCTGATTTGACATTGCATGAGACTTTGCCCAGGTAAAGCGAACATTGCCATTCTCTGAACTGAACTCTAGTAATGATGTAATCACAAACAAGAAAAAGTTGTCAGTTTGGTACATTTTTTCCCCAAAACATGATACCTGGAGGCTGTCATGTGTTCTCTGGAAAGTCACTTAGGTATTGAGCCATAAATCTCTTCATGCACAGGGGGCACAATAGCCCAGACATGCTATCTTGATAGCTGCAAAGAATAAAAATTGGAGTGTACACACACATGGCTGTGTTGGAGCAGCCTCCGTGTTGGCAGACCCATGCAGCTGAGGGGAGTGTGTGTGTGGTGGGGAAAACGAGATATTACAAAGCCAGGTACTTTCCTTGTCCATTTGTTGGTAAGAAACATTTACCAATTGTCTTAGGCAACATATAAAATACTGGTGTATATACTGTTTATAATGGTGTGCACAATAGGGATGTAAGTGACTATATCAGAGGCAGGCAGCAAGGGAGGGAGCAGGAGCTGGTGCTGGGGGGAGCCAGTTTAGAAAATGGCTCCCCACAGCACAGCCTCCGCTGTGCGGGGGTACAGGTGGAAGGAACAGGTGCAACGGTTTGGGCCCTGACACGAACTGGGACTGTGAATCCCAGCTCGTGCCAGGTCCCCAGCGGTGGCTCTGCCTTTTAAATGTAGTAAGAGCCAAGCCACTCTTACTACATCTAGAAAGCAGAGGCACAATGGTCTGGCTAGCACTGGGTCCCAGACTTACCCCCACTGTGGCTCTGCAATTTAGATGTAGTAGGAGTGGGGCTACCTGTGTACCTGGCTCCTACAATTAAACTGAAGAGCCACAGCAGAGCCCTTTATTGACTAATCGAATACTAGATACAACCATATTGCGTACACAATTAGTAAATTACCTGCTTCTTAACATCCTTAGTTCATAATGCCCTAAAGTCTCCCCTACAATCTGGCCCAGGGATTTTCAATCTTTTTCTTTGAGCATTCCCTCCCCTCAACATACTATAAAAACTCCAAGGCCCAGCTGTTCCACAACTGATTTTCTGCATATAAAAGCCAGGGCAACTGCCTGGGTCCCCACACCATAGAGGCCCAGCAAAGCTTCACTGCTTAAGCTTCAGCCCTGGGTGGAAGAGCCCAGGGCTTCAGACCCATGTGGCGAGTCTTCAGCTTTTTTCCTGGGCCCCAGCTCGCCCAAGGCTGGCCCTGCTTGGCAGTTGAAGCAGAGAATCAGTCAACACTGAAAGAAAACAGATAGAGGAATACAGGTGGCCAACATGATTCATAGAATCGCTATTCATGTTCGCTGTAGGGATACTAAATTTCAAATAATCAACTAATTGAGTAGTCAATGGAATTTCCATTGACTACTCAATAAGTGGGCGCTCACTATCCCACTGCACCTCTGCCTTTGAAACGTACAAGAGACACTCACGGCTCTTGTACATTTCACAGGCAGATGTGCAGCAGGACTGCTTAGGTCCCTGCTCACCTGGGTTCCCCACTGTGCCTCTCCCTTCAAAATGTACAAGAGCCGCAGCAGTCGGGATACCTCTGCCTCCCCTCCCCCTCCCCACGGAAACGGTGCTGGGGAACTGGCTTTTAAGGCAGCTCCCCCCCAGCATCGGCTCCTGCTCCCCCGACCTCGCTGCCTCTCTCTGATAAAGGCAGCGGGGGGAGAGCAACTAGTCGAGTCACTACTCAACTACCCGATAAGCACAGGCGTCTGTCTCCCAGTCCCCGCTGTGAGTTTGGGATTCCCCAGAGAGCTCACTGCAGCTCATAATATTCATAAATTTTGCCATTCACAGTGGAACCAAAACACATCCACAGCCAATGACATGGGTTTCCTATATTGCTAATCAGCAAGATTATTCTATAGTTACTAAATCTGATGAAACACTCATCAGAATCCAGGTCTCTTGGGTTCCAGTTCAGGGCCCATCCCCGGACGATGCACATTTAAACTGCTCCGCCTTTAAGTGTTTCTGTATCTAGACCTCAACCTTCAACACTTGCTGATCTGCAATGGAACTATATCAAACTGGGCTAAATTGCTATCTGGAAGTACAGGATGAACCTTGGTGGTCTGGGACTCTCTGGTCCAGTAACATTCTGGACCACCGACATCGCTGGACTACTAAGCCCCAGCACAGAGCTCAGGTTTATAAAGCAGAGCCTGCAGCGAAGCCTCCGTAGGAGTGCGGCCAGCATCCTCTGCCAGCTCTGCTCTCGGGGGGAGCAGTGCCAGTGGTTCGACTCCCAGGAAGGTGGCTTTGCTGCCCTAACGCAGCAAAGCCATCTCCCCAGGAGCCAGCTAAATGTAACCAATACCATTAACCAACAAGCATCAGTTTATCAGTTAAACTCTAACATCCCTCACACCGAGACATCTGGCAAATACAAAGGAAAGGACTGGATGTTAAGGCTGGATCTATACTGACATTCTGAAAATGTGCAATTTTACTTCATGCACACACTAATGTTCTTGTATACTGGTTCACGTACAATGCCATGGGCAATGGGTATAAGAGGCGAGGGGAGGCAATGCCTTCCCAGTGCTCAACCTCTCCCCTCTTCCTATCCTATTCTGACAGCTCCTACAACAAGTTGTTGCAGCTTATTGGCTAGGGAGGGACTCACCCCCAGGTGAATGTGTTAGCTTAAGTGAAAATCCTTCCAGCTTGCCAGTCCAATTAGGGTAATATTGAACATTGTGAAAGAGCCATTAAGTGGTACAGAAACCATTTAACAGGCATGCAACAACCATATCTACAGAACCTTAGTTTAAAATTTGCTTTAAGTATTTCATTAGTGTGTAGCTTAAAAAAAAAAAATCACAGCTCTAAAAATCCTTGCATAGATATTTAGATGCACAATCTTAAGTATTCAGCTTTAGTTTAAGTGCTTGGATGTTCAGACATAGGGTTTTAAAATAAATTCTGCAGTATATTTAAAATAAAAATCAGCTTAGAAATACTGACAAAAATGTAAAACAGAAGAGCTGCATCAACTATTCCGTAATACTTCATGCTATATGCAGCAGAACAACTGACTTGCCCTTACTACAAAGTTTTTGTAAATAAATCCCTGAAACTTCAGGGTATACCAAAAAAAATGACTTTTTTATTCCCAAATGTAGTATTTTTAATTAGTTACCTTCTGCATGTCCAGTGGTGGAAGCTCTTGCCGTGATCACACTCCCAGGTAAACTTGAACATGTACACAAAGCCTAAATATGGCATCCAGTGGAAAACATGCTCCATTTTCTTCAGAAAGAAATTTTAGAAGACTATATTTTCTAAATGCATTTGCTACATTTGGTTTGACTGGAACAGGTGAGTAAAGAGAAAAAGAAAAACAGTGGGGAGAGGACAGGACCTGGACTAGGGGTGTATGCATGGGCCACAAGCGGGGTAGGCAGGCTCCTCCCAACAACAGCTTCACCTACCACCCATGTGCAATGCCCTCTGGTTACCTAATTGCAGTTACTGGCACAGAAGTAATGGATTTTAGAACACCTCAAAAGGCAATGGTGTACTGTGGAACAGTTGCCCCATCTGGATCCATCCAAACCATTTCAATTACATCCATATTATCACGAAATAAATGCTGGATGAAACAGTTCAGACTAAACTATTAGTAAGACATTGAAAGAAAGCCTAATCCAAAAAGTATATGGCAGGCAAACAATTTAATATCCATTATTTGTTACATGTATGCTAGGAGGAACCATATGTTCTTAGCTTGTCTTGTAAATTCCAGACAAAGCCTGAGAATGGAGTACCTGTTCTCTGGTTATGAGAATATGTTTGGTGATCTGGTCTGATTATTTGTGGTCCTCTACAAGACTTAGAAAAGGTAATGGGAATGCTTTTTTATTTTCAAGCTCTTCTGACTATTGGAGCATTTTTTCCATGGTCTGACCATGCCTGAAGAGTCAGCACTGCTGGTGCAACAAACTGACCATCAAGCATATTACTGACACCCAGGTGTGACTTCCCAGGTTATTCTAGCCTGTGTACAAGCAGCTACACAGCAAGCCTCTACCCAAGTTACTATGTGCCATTGTGACTTCTGGGGATACAGCCCATGGTTCTTTGAGTACAGTAAACAGCACCACCATTTCTGTCTCAGTGAACTACAGGAGATTATCCATCCTACTTGGTACACTGGAGGAAACTGAAAGAAGATAATGTGGGACTACCAGCACCCTACAACAATTTAGTCCACATTCTCATGGCATAAAAGTACTTCTGGCCTGAGTGAAACCAGAATCCAAACTTTACTCCCTATGGTCTCTGCCATGCCAGCTGGCCCAGACTGAAAGCATCACTAAACACAGATGAGAAATTTGTGAGCATTGATGGGAAGGAGGTGGTGAGGTTGGCACAACATACAACTAAGAACTTAACTCTGCTCATTTAGCCCACTCCTACCTTGGTTTTAGCCCAAGTCTCTCTACCATACATACAAAAAGCTTTGTCAGTGTGGCTACGTCTAAACTACACCCCTAGGTCGGCAGAGGAATGTAAATTAGACATATCGAAAGTGCAAATGAAGCCCGGGATTTAAATATCCTGCGCTTCATTTGCACAATGGCTGCCACTGCTTTTTCTTGAAACAGGGCTTTTCGAAAAAACGGCAGTTTAGAAGTGGCATTTTCGACAGAAATGCCCCGTTTTGAAAGATCCTGTACTCATTTTTTGAGAAGCACTGTTTCGAAAGATCATCTACTTCACAAAAAATGAGTACAGGATCTTTCGAAATTTGTTGAAAATGCCCCATCTAAACTGCTGGGGGAGGAGGAGGGGTTTCTAAAAGCCCCATTTCAAAAAAAGTGGCAGCTGCCATTATGCAAACGAAGCGCAGGATATTTAAATGCTGGCTTCATTTGCACTTTCAATACGTCTAATTTACATCCCTCTGCCAACAGAGGGGTGTAGTTTAGATGTAGCCTGTATTTGTTAGGCTCTCTTACCCAGCTGGAGGTAAAAGTTAGAACTCACACTTCTTTTCCTACCCTGCCATGTGAAGATAGGCTGTAGTCAAATAATAGTCCTCTAATGCCTTTGTAAGGGACATTTTTTCCTGCTTTTGTACCTGCTCCCTTCCTCTGCACTGAAAGTCATCTATTAATTTATATACACTTGGTCAGTTTATAAACACATTACGTCCAGCCTTCTGCATTTCTACACAGCTCACTTGAACAGTAAGTTCACTCAATACCATAATTACACACACACACACACACACACACACACACACAAAAATCACATCTCTAAAAGAGCATCTCCAAGAGTCTGGAAGAGGAGGGGATTACATGGAAGGCATGTCAGTGTACAGAGAATACAAAAATTCACCAGGATGAAAAGGATCACCGTGGTGGAAGCTCTTGAACATGTACACAAAGCCTAAATGACAGAGTTATGACCATACATCTAAAGTTATTCCACGTATAAGTTAGTTAAAAAAATTAAAAATGAGTGGAACACATGTTTAAACATACATTAAGGAGCATTCAGCATGTGCGCGCCAAACAACGTTTAAAGGAAGTTTCTAATCAGCATATGTATCTGATGAATATATTATAGGACACATTCCAGAAGTCTACGGTCAATAGATAGTATCAGTAATTTCACAATATGATGAATTCTAGGATACATGCATTTAGTGTTTTCATTAATTACAGTCAAGAAGCATTAGTAAAAAGTCTGTTACATAAATCTGAGGGAAAGGTCCACAGCCGTATAGTTTATGAATTGTAATTCAAAATTACAACACTCAGATGTTGTTTAAACTAAGGGACCATAAATTCATCAACAAATTCCATCGTCTTGCTGGTGGCAATAACCAAATTAAAAAAAGACATATTACACACCATATGAATGGAGCAAATTTAGCATCCTAGTTTGAAATAATTCTAATAATTTACATCCTTCCAAATGTTACAAATATAATTGTATGAAAATCAACAATTGCATTTTAACAGTTTTCCCATGAATTTATGTATACACACATCTTCACACAAAAATGAAAGATAACAGCTAAAAACTAAAAATGATATACCACTCTTCACAACTTTACAAAGTTATTTTAATCAAGTATTTCAATCCAACCCAGGCCTCCAGTCAGAGGCTGCTTCCCAGTCTCCACCCTCCCCCTCCCTTCTGCGCTGCTGCTTCTGCTACGTAGGTGTCGGGGGAACCGGTTTTTAAGATGGCTCTCCCTCCCCCCCACCCTCTGATACAGAACGAGTAATGGGGGGGGGGGGGAGAATGTGAGTAGTCACTCACATACCTAATTTGAATCTCTCCTGGGTGGCCACCCAAGCGCTCAGTTTACAGGGGAACACTGACTGTAACCATCTTTACATAAATGAATAAGAGCACTGAGGTGAAATTTACCTAACATACTCTGGACAAGGAATCTAAAGGAAAGAGAAATAGGAATATGCTAAGCATAAAACCCAAAATATTAAAGGATCAATACTTTAATAAGAAGTTTTAAGAGGACAAAAAAATTACCAATATGATAACTAACTTACTCCAAAGAAAGACATGTTGAGAAGTTGTTTTCCCATTCCAAAGTTTGTATTTTGTCACTCAATTTGCTAGTTTTTAAAACAAACTGCAAGAGATCACTATTAGAACCAGAATCTCATGGGATTAGGCTCCAGAAAACTTATTAGATGTTAACGTATCCAGCTTAGGAATGTTAAAGACTAGTCGACTATCTGATAAGCAAATGCTTATCAGAGAGTTGACAAGATAGTCAACTAGTCGTCCTCCCCTTGCTGCCTCTATCAGATAGAGGCAGCAAGGGGGAGAGAAGAGGGGAGTGCTTCAAAGCAGCAGCGCTGCACAGAGCCCAGGTCAGCTGGGGAGTCCCCAGCTGACCCTGGACTTTCGTGTGGTGCTGTCCCTTTGAAACATCCCCTTTTAAACGCCGCCCTATCAACTACTCGAATGGCTGATGCAAAAATGCATTGACTATTTGATTAGTCAATTACACAATACTTAACATCCATAATTGAGCTATTTAATAATATATCGATGTCTAAATACTGTCTCAGTACCCCAATTTCAACACAGTCTTGAGACTCCATTACACAATTTTAAAAGTACAGGTGCCACCGACAAAAAGGTACAAGAGTCTGAGCTAATCTTTAACACTGAAGCCATTTAAGATTAAAAACTAGGCAAACTGTTGTCAGGACCAGGAATATCAAGGGGTAACCGGTTAACCAGTAAGCATTGCCTTGCAGGCATGTATACTAAGGTAAGTGGTTAACCAGTGCCTGGGCAAGCAGCCCCCTGCCCATGGCACAGGCTAACCAATTAACATTTTATACGGGATTTTACATCCTGAGTCAGGACACGCCATGATCAGTCTACTCATAAGCTAAAAGAATCTAGAGAAATTAGTCTTGCATTGTATTGTGCTCCTAAGATTGCTCAGCTTATCTCTGGTGATGGCAAGTCCATAGCTAAGGTCTTCCACAAGAATAAGTTAGGAGATAAAAAGGTTGTATTGGCTAAAGACACTGGTTTGGGACTCAGGAGATACTGGCTGGGGAACCTTTTTTGGGCCAGGGGCCGCTGACTCACAGAAAAAGTCATTTGGGGGCTGCACACAGTGAGAACAAACAAAACAAAACCTCACTGACATGGTCCCCAACTGAAAGGGACAAAGATGCTTCCCACATTCCCCTTGCACACCAGAGCCTAGAAGGACCCAGGCTAGTAGATTTATGTGCTCCAGCCCTGCGGGGGGGGAGAGGCACGGAGAGAAGGAGGGGCTGCAAATCAACTTAATTTTTCCCATCAATTTTGTTGAGCTGTTGCCTCACTACTTCTACACCAAGAGTGGCCAACCTAAACCTGAGAAGGAGCCAGAATTTACCAATGCACATTGCTAAAGAACAACAGTTATAGGTCACCAGCCCTGATCATCTCCCCACCACCACTCTCAGCACATCCCGCCCACTGGCAGACCCACCGAACAGTTCCTCCTCCTCTTTCTGCCCACTGTTATCAGCTCTTTTTCATTGGGAGAAGCATGGGTGTGACAGGTTCAGTGGAAAGGGTACGAAGTGGCAGGATCTTAGGGGGAAAAGGTGGAGGGGGACAGCGTCTAGGGCAGAGCTGGAGGTAGAACAATGAACACCTTCTGGCCCAGTGGAAAGTTGGCACCTGTAGCTCCAGCCATGGATTTGGTACCTATGTAAGGAGCTGCATATTAACTTCTGAAGAGCTGCATGTGGCTCTGGAGCCACAGGCTGGCCACCCCTGTTCTACACCATCTCCTTTCTAATGAAAAACTCACCCCGACCTAATCTCTTCTTCAAATGTCTAGATACCCGTTATGTAGAGGTACCTATGGGAAGAGTGAATGCAAAAGTTGCCAGACAGAGCAAATTATAAGCAAAAGTTACTTCTGGTACTATGGCCAGCGCCTGTCCTTGCAGCTGTAAGTCTACAATTTGCTTACTGGGAAAGACTAGGTTAAGGGTGAACATGTTAGCAAGGTGAGAAACCTCAAACTAAAAAAGTCAGTCTGAAATATAGTCAGTTTACAAAAAAAAAATCAAGCAAATAACACTTTCATTCTCACACTGAGTCCTCCTGCCCATCTCTGAAGTTACATAATCATTTCTCTAATGTATTACTCTAGAGCTTCAAGGGGTAGCCAAGTTAGTCTGTACAGAATAAACTTAAAAAAACAACAAATAGTCTGGTAGCACTTTAAAGACTAACAAGATATGTAGATGATATCCCGAGCTTTTGTGGGCAGTTACTGCTGGGAAAGAGGCCCACACAAATAGCAATTCGCCTGCTACACTGCAAAACTGATTAGACACAAAACCATGTCAAACGTGGACAGTAAACACCCAAAGGGAAAAACAAGTGTCTAGCCCCGTGGTGTCCAACACGCTATCCACTAGCCACACGGGGCTATCTGGCCGGTTGAGCGTGGCTAGCTCGCTCTCGCAGAACAGGGTGGACATCACGGCCCTAGCCTTTGCCACACTGATCTTCAGTACCGCGAACAGGCAACAACGGGTTACTTGTGAAGTTAACGGTCCCTTTAATTAGCCCTACGCTCCAAGTCCCTCTGACGAGAGGCGCCGACACAGCCGGGGGAAGTCTCCACGCTTCGCAAGGCCCAGACACACCAACACTGGAGTAGCGGCACCCGGGAGAGCACCCCCTGCAGGGCGGCCCCGCCCACAGCGCGCGCTCAGACGCCCAGCGTGGCCGAGCCCGCAGCTCCCGCCCCAGGGGAAAAGGCCTCGCGCCGCGGAGAAGGCCCAGAGCGGCGGCCCCGCCCCCAGCGGCAGAGCCAGGCCCAGGGGAGCGCCAGGGCCCGCGGGAGGCGGCGGAGCCAGCCGGCCCGGCGCCGGCCTCACCTTTGCGCAGCTCCCGCTCCCAGACGGTGACAATGAGCCCCGAGTGCTTGCGGTGGTGGATGAGCCAGAGGCTCAGCGTCTGCACGCTCTGCTGGGAGTTACTCAGCTCCGAGAGCTTCCGCTCCAGCGCCGCCTCGGAGAAGGCCGACATGCCGCCCCACACAGCCCGGCCCCACGCAACTAAAATGGCGGCGGCCCAAACCGCGACTCCCTCGGGCCAGCCCCCTGATGTCACTTCCGGGGCGGGTACTGGGAGAAGGGCGGGGCCGAACGGCCCACATCCGGGTACTATATGAGCCCCGCCCCCTGCCGGAAGGGGGCGCGCGTGCCTTCCGCCTGGAGTCTCGTGGGCGCTGTGTTCGGTCATCGCTCCCGAGGCGGCAGGTTCATGCAGGGGACCCGGTACCTGCGGCGGCATCTCCGCCTCGCAGAACCCCGGGGTCTGTCCGGGCAGCGTTTGGTGCGAATCGGTGAAAAGCAAGGGAAAGGCGCCAGGGGCCGTCTCGATCTCTGAACGTTTCACTAGTTTCCACCTGCCGCGTGGATCGTTCACACGGTGCATGGCATGCCTGTCCCTGCCTGCCGCCACTGGACACACAGCAAGCGCAGCGCTGCTAAGCTAACCCCTAAAGTGCTTGGGTTTGTTTTTAAGGAAAAAACAGTGAAATTGCTCCGAAAGTCATGCGATACTTTGAAAATGTATTAGGGGGGTTGACTTGGGGTTTTTTCGCGCTTCTGTTTTTTGAACTCCCCATATTAACCCCCCAGAATAGGTCTGTGACTGTTAGTATTGCCCGTTCTCGCAAGTGTATTGACTTTAGTGAGTAAGACTCTCAGTACAGGACCTTCATGGCTGCCTGTTGGTCTGGAGTCTCCAGATTCTTCCCATACCTTAACATTTCTAATTAAGACTATGTATTTTTGCTAGTCTCATAGGGTACATCTACACTTGCTCCCTAGTTGGAGCTAGGGATGCAAATGTAGCTGACCGAAATTGCTAATGAAGTGGGGATTTAAATATCCCGCACTTCATTAGCATAATCTCGTCAGCGCGTTATTCTGCTCAACAGCTGATTTGAACCAGGAAGTGTGCTCTGGGACACGTTAGTTCGAATCAAACCCCTTGGTTACAAATAACGCATCCCAGAGTGCACTTCCTGGTTTGAATCAGCTGTTGAGCAGAATTACGCATGGGTGAGATTGTGCTAGTGAAAGCGAGGGATATTTAAATACCCGCCTCATTAGCAATTTTGGTCAGCTACATTTGCATCCCTAGCTCGAACTAGGGAGCAAGTGTAGACGTACCCTAAGGGTACATCTACACAGCAGGGTTATTTCATAATAACTTGATGTTATTCCAAAATAACATAGTTGGCATCTATGCTCCAAGCAGTTATTTCGACATAATATCAAAATTATGTTGAGCTGGAGGTCGTCTTACTCTGACTCCTGTAACCCTCATTTTACAAGGATTAAGGGAAGTTGGAGGAAGAGTGCTTTTAGACAGCACCAAAGCCGAAATAAGCTATTTCAACTTAGGCTACGCAATTGACGTAGCTCAAGTTGCGTAGCTTATTTCAGCTTTAGCCCTGCTGTGTAGACTAGGGATGTTATAGTATAGTCGATTAACCGATAAGCAAAACCTTATAGGTTAATGCTGTAGACTACACGCATTTCTCCTCTCTCCTTCTTCTCCCCGCCACTTGCCAGTAAAATTTTTAGCAGGCTGGCTAGCAGTCCGGCTCAGTTCTGGCTTGAAATAGTTCTGGGATGTACCCCTGCTATAGCTCTGCATTTAAAGTGTATTAGGAGCCAGGCGGGCATGCAGCCCAGCTCAGTTCTGGCTCTCACCGGATTCGGGAGCTCAGACCCACCTAAGCAAGGGTTGCTGCCACCCCCGGCTGCTGCCTCTTTATCAGAGGCAGAAGCACAGGGCAACGCAGCCGGTCCGCGAGGGGAGCTGGTTTTTAAACTGGCTTCCCTTGTGGACCAGCTTCCACCTGGCACCCTGAACTGCTGCCTGTGATACAAAGGCAGCAGCACAGAGTGGCAAAAGGATCCTCAGGAGTGAGGCCAGAGGCTACGTCTACATTACGAGTTTTCTCAGCAAAAAATATGCTAATGAGAGACTCGTTTGCATGAGTCGTGATCTCATTTGCATATTTTCTGCTGATCCATCTTTGCGCTGGGGTGTTTGCAAAAAAACAAGCAGTATGGACGTTTTCTTTTTGTGCAAAACCCCCTTTTTCCACAGCCAGAGCGCACTGGCTGCCAGCCCAACCCCTGGGGACTATAGAATAGTCTACTAACCGATAAGAATTCTTGAGGTTACTCGACTAGTCAGTTAACAGATATTTAACATCCCTAGTGTAGACGTGCCCTAAGGTGCCACAGGCAGGGCCAAATTATCCAGTAGGCACTGTGCCTAGGGCCTACAAACAATTTAGGGCCTAAAAAAAAATGATTGTCTCAAAAAAAACCCCAAAAACCCCCAACTAAATCACACTTAATAATTGGCTATTTTTTTATTAGAATACATGTGCAAATGCTGAAGATCAATTAAATGCAGGTGTATTAAATATGTAATCAACAATCAATATTCAGGTATAACATACAATTAAACATTTACTTTGTGACTCTTTTTGTTAGCAAAATCACAGATTACATCGTCAAATGTCATTTTTCTCAATAGCTCACTCTCAGCTAAAAGTAGTGCAAGGGAAGACAGTTGTTTCTGTCCCATGATAGACCAAAGACAGTTCTTCATACCTTTTAAGTTTGAAAAAGAGCACTTCCCTTCACATTTTGTTCCCAAGATGGCGAGATACATTCTGAAAGCAATGTTGACATTTGGAAAACATGTCACCAACTTGTCTGCTATTTGTGCACTGCTCATTGCTGCCACAGATTTCTTCTCTGCACACTTATGTGAGAACAATAGAAATTCATCTGTAAATGCACGTTCAAGGTCTGATGGATAGATATCTCATAATGCACTTGCTCTAGAGGCAACTTCAGTGCTGGATATTGATTTATCCACAAGAAAACTGAACCTTACATTCAATGTAGAATATGCTGCTCATCTTCTGACCAGCTCAACCACAAGTTTATCCATGATTGGATAGAAGCACAGTGTGTGAAATTTGTCTCTGGCATTCAAAACTGAGACAGTATTATACATGCAAACTTCATCAAAAAATTGCTTTCTCAGTGGTCTGTGTTGTGTGGTCTCAGTGTAGTCAGATGGTGTGAGATCTTTTTCAGTTGCCTCAAACACATGAAATTTATTGTGGGTATCACGAAAGTGTGCTAAAAGACCATCATATAAATTCATGACAGTGCACAACTCAATGCCAGGCACCTGTAGAGCTTTATTCACAAGATTAGTCTTTTGTAGTATGTCATTCCAATTTACACACATCAAAGCTGTCTCAAATTGATCCAGCTTCTTAGACAATGACTTTGCCTCATGAACTGCTGCTGGTGGTTTTCAATCATTTTCAGCTATGTCTGTCAAAGTCTGACGGATTTCAGAATAGTTCATATAGGCTAAGTCTAGACTGCATCCCTCTGTCGACAGAGGGATGCAAATCAAGCACATTGAAATTGCTAATGAAGCAGGGATTTAAATATCCAGCACCTCATTAGCATAAACATGGCCATCGCTTTTTTTCAAAATGGAGTTTTTTTGAAAAAACCAGCAGTCTAGACGCGGATCTGTCGAAAATAAAGCCTTTTTGATAGATCCTGTATTCCTCAAAAAATGAGGTTTACAGGATCTGTCAAAAAAGGCTTTATTTTCGACAGATCCGTGTCTAGACTGCCGGTTTTTTCCAAAAAAACTCCATTTTGAAAAAAAGTGCTGGCCATGTTTATGCTAATGAGGCACGGGATATTTAAATCCCTGCTTCATTAGCAATTTCAATGTGCTTAATCTACATCTCTCTGTCTACCACTTTATGTAGTCTAGACACACCCATAAAGTGCTCTGGTGGCATCGCTCTGTGCTGACCATCTTGTTTCTAATATGCTTTGTACAACATGGGTATTTTGTTTCATGTTATTTACTAATTTAGACATCTCTGGGGCGAAGCTGAGAAGAATGTAAAGACTGACTGCAGAATCCCAAACAACCTGACTGCTGCAGGGCAACACTCAACAGCAGCTGATCCAACCAAATTCAGACTATGGGCAGCACATGGAACCCATTCAGCCAAACTGTTAACTTCACGAAACCTAGTTTGAACCCCTGAATAAATGCCACACAAATTGCTGGCGGTATCATATGACTGTGACCTGCAGCTTGCAATATCAATGCCATGAAATTTGAGAATATCCTGCAAAAGATCGAATAAGTATTTTCCATCATGTTCAATGGGAATGAACTGAAGAAATCACTCAACTACATTTCCATCACTGAGTACATAATGAAACACCACTGTAAGCTGATCAGTGTGACTAGTATCAGGGAATGAATCGATTTTGATTTCATAATACTTTGCCTTCTTGATTTCAGATATTATCTGCGCCATAACTTTGGATCCCACTATATCAGGGCTACTCAACTTTGGAAGCCCAAAGGGTCACAATGATACTCACAGCACATGCTGACGGCCGCAACTTAAGTGTGGTTGCATATACATGCAAATATATATACAAATATATGCAAATAGATTCTTTCACACTGATGGGCATGAATACAAAGATTAAGGCAAGACTACACAACACACGGGCCCCATTTAAATCAGTTCTGCTGATATTAATAAAATGCAATATTTACCCCATTTCCACACATATGACAGCACTTTTAATGAGCAATAACAGTCAGGAATTTAACTACTAAAATGCATATCAACAGAAGACCATTATATTTACTACTTTTTTGTTTTGACTCCCACCTACAGGCCGGTGTTGAACCCCGTGTAAACCCAAACCACACTGCGGGCCACATGTTGAGTAGCCCCGCACTATATCAATACATTCGTTGCATATAGTTGGCAAAACGTAAGACACATGCCCTTTTCCTGGATTACCATGTCGTTGCACGTGTTCTGAGAGAAATGGATCAAATTCAGCTAGAAGTTCAATGTGACCAAGGTAGTTTCCATTGTTAGGGCAGCCGTGCTCTTCAGTGTCCCCACAAAGGATTAGTCCTCATTCAGCAAGCAATCTTATTACAGCACCTATTCTCTTTAAGATGTCAGTCCAGTATTTACATGATCTTTCCTTCATCTTCTCCAGTTCTGCACCAATTCTGGCGGACTTCTGATGCTGGAGCATCGTTGACAGTGCACCAAGATGATCCTTCCACTGCCCATAAGAAGTAATTCTAGTGACTGCATTTTCCCAATCATCAAAACCTGTTATACATTGATTGGAGTAGTCACTGATACAGAATAGTTTGCATATGTAGCAATATACTTTACCAGTTGAGGGAGAATAAAGCAGCGTGGCCTTGCAGCTGCTTAATGAGCACTGCCCAGGTGATCGGGGCTGCTTCCCACGGAGCTGCCTTACTGAGGGAGTATACTTGTCCTTCAGCAACAATTCCATGCTGGAGATGGAGTTTGCCTCTTCCAGCTGGTGGAGAGGGGACTTAAGGAAGAGGGGGGGGCGATAAGTGGCTGCAGGAGTGTCTTCACAGCTCCTTTTTGCGCAAAAGCCTCTTGCGCAAAAACGGCCCCTAATTAATTATGCAAATGAAGAGCGGCAATATGCTAATCCACGCTTCATTTGCATAGGCTTTTGCTCAAGAAGGAAGCAGTATAGACGTAGCCTTGGTGTTTTTCTGTTGTAAAGCAGTTAAGTGGCTTTTGTAGATAAGGATTATGTGGCTAGGCCTAGCTTGTGATATTTGCATGATTAGATTTTTTAAAAAGTTTACATAGGTGTTAATGGCTTAAGGCATGGAAAGAAAAGGATTCTTTTAGCAGATTTTTTGGAATGTTGTAGATATCTGAAGACTGATTTTTTTTTTTTTTAAATATCCTGTGTTATTAATTAATATATTGTAAATTGTTGAAACTGGAAGAACTTTGCCATGAAACCTGTTTATTTGTTTGGCCTTTCAATTAGAGTTGGATTCCAGACAAGTGATTGCCATTACATTTTAGAATGTGTTTTGGGGGGAGCATTAAGGCCAGATCTTTTCTATACAGCCTCTTCCCGACTTATGAACCGGTTACGGACCAAGCAATTGGTCGTAACACGGTTTGTTCGTAAGTCAGATTGCATTCGTAACTCGGAGTCCGCCACTTACGACAGCTTTGGTCGTAACTGCAAACGGTCATAAGTTTCAAACAAGGATAACTTTTATCTGTGTTTACAGGTCTCTGTTTTACTTGCATAGTGATCCTAAACATTCATTTAAAATACCAACCAGCTGATGTTTTACTTCCCCTCCTATTTTCACATTTGTGGCTTTATTTGCTTTCTGTGTTGCTTTATTACTTATTTTTACTGTTCTATGTTTGTGCGCTACTAATCCAATTAAAAGTTGACATCCCAAATAAACTGTATAAACCTGAGTGCATGCCTTTTTCTCTGCTTTCCAGGGTAAGTAAATATTGTATTAATATTTGCAAGGAGAGCATGACTGTTTCCAGTTGACTGATAGATTGCTTTAGCATCTTAAAGCCTATCTATATGTTGATAATATGCATTTTGGTGTGTTTACTTTCTTAAGTTGTTAAAAAGGATGATAAAATACATGATTCAATAGATGCAACCCCAGGGGGTCTTCCCCACCCATTCCCAGGCCTGGGGGGAAGGACAGATGAAATAGGGTCCTCTTCTCATCCATCCCAAGTTCTGCAGTGAGGTCAACTGCAGGGACTCTTCGCTCTCTTCTCATTCATAGAACTGGTGTTGTCAGGATGAAAACAGGAAGAAGAAGAAGCAGAGAACCGTAACCCATTATTCACAAAAGGGCAAAAGACTGCCCTAACCTACAGAACCTTTCTCCTCTTCCTCCTACCCCGATCCCGCTTCCTGTCTTATGAAAGCAATATCAGTTGCTCCCTGTCCTCCATCACCCTCACCCCAAAGTCCTCAGTTCCTGGTGGGGAAAAGCAGCTCTGCTTCCTATAGAAGCTTTGACTGGCTATTCTTCCTCAATTGACTACCTCCTAGGGAAGAGTCAACAATTCATAAGAGGTCTGGTGCCTCTCTGGTCATCCAGAGACTGGCTGTAGCCAAAAATTGAGATTCATAATTAAGGTTAAGATTCTGACACAGGAATATGTTAGAAAAAGTCAGGGACAGGTTGTGGGCAATAGTAAAAAATTCATGGAAACACAACCTGTCCTTGATGTTTACTATAAAAGAAATGGGGTGGGGGGGGAGGAATAACAGTTGGAGAGTTGCTGGGGGCTGACCTTTGGCAACTGCTCCAGTCCCACTGTTGTTCTTGAGCAAGGGCTGATGGTCACTGCTCCAGCCGCAGGAGGGCTGGGCCAACCACGGCTGCTGCTCTAGAGTCCTGGCGCTGACAACTGCTCCAGTCCTGCGACTGCACAAGTAATAGTCCCAGAGGTCCTGGAACATCACAGAACCTGTGACCTCCATGACAGAATATTACCACTATTCATGAGAGGTGACAGCACTGCAACCCCACTTTTCCTGAATGGTGATAGCTTGTGACTCTTGCTTGTGTCAGAATAAGGGAGTTAAAATAAAAATAGACACCCAATAAAAAATAAAAATAGAAATGTCTATAAAGAGTTCAAGTCACTTCAAATCAATTCATACTTGAACTTTTATTTAAGTTGATACAGATGTGTGGGCCATAACTGTTGAAATTGAAAAAGTAAGTTTTGAGGAGGGCATTCAGAAACCTGTGTAACTATTAAACATGCAAGTTATCTTATTGAAGCCACTTATATATACGTTGCTGAACTGTGGCTCTAGAGTACATGAGCTGTTTTTGTGAATTAAACATTAAACAAGCAATTAAAATATCACAATTCATCACACAATATATAAAAAATAGTGATTAATCATGCTATTAGTAATAGAATACCATATATTTAAATATTTTGGACACTTTCTACATTTTCAAATAAATTGATTTAA
This sequence comes from Rafetus swinhoei, assembly GCA_019425775.1. Taxonomy (NCBI): domain Eukaryota; kingdom Metazoa; phylum Chordata; order Testudines; family Trionychidae; genus Rafetus; species Rafetus swinhoei. The sequence goes on from CM033424.1 coordinate 153,316,479, forward strand.
GTGACAACACAGAATACAAATATACATTGCTCACTTTCTTAATATTACAAATATTTGTACTATAAAATGAAAAAATAGTATTTTCAGTTCCCCCATTACAAATATGATAGTGAAACTTCTATCACAGAAGCTGAACTTACAAATGCAAAATTATATATGCAAAAATAACTGCAGTGAAAAACAAAAGAATGTAAAACTTTAAAACCTAAAGTCCACTCAGTCCTATTTCTTTGTGCATCCAATCATTCAGACAAACAAGTCTGTTTACAGTTATGGGAGAGAATGCCATCCTCTTTTGTTTACAATGTTACCTGTTACCAATGTTCACATGGCGCTGTTCTACTAATGAGGTCTTGTACTGGGTTGTGTTGGGCTGCACTTTGTCTGGCACCTTACCTTCAACATTACCATGAGTTGATGGTACCAGGGCTCCAAATGGCATCATTTTGAGGGTCTTAAGTATACGCAAGCTTCTCTACATCAAGGTGGGAGCCCAAGGAGAAGGGCTTTGTTGTAGTCCTTATCAATATTTAATAATGCTCTGTTTTAGCACTTTGGGCATCTCAAGATATTTACATGCCAGAAGTGCTAAATATTCATATGCCCCTTCATGTTTCAACCACCATTCAGAGGACATGCTGATGACAGGTTCTGACTGATAATGATCCAAAGCAGTGTGGAGCAACACATGTTCATTTCCATCATCTGAGTCAGATGCCAGCAGCAGAAGTTTGATTTTCTTTTTTGGTGGTTCGGCTTCTGTTGTTTCCACATCAGAGTGTTGCTCTGACTTCTGAGACCACGTTCCACATCTTGGGCCTTCCCAAATCTGAGAGGGACTTCAGATATTTAAACCTTGGCAGTTGAGTGTTGTAACTATGTTTAGAAATCTTACATTGGTACCTTCTTTGCATTTTGTCCAATCTGCAGTGAAAGTCTTCTTAAAACAAAAAACAAGTTATGGAGATATTTTTAAAAAATAGAGGGACCATTGTCTTTAACCTCTCCCTACTGCTACTTCAGAGTATCCTTTATAACTGTAGTCTCTCTAAAGAAATTCCAGATAAGGCTTTTCCCAGTTCAAGGTATGTCATCATTGTAACTTCAAGTAATGTCTCTCTCAGAAATGTATTAATTTACTATTTCTTTATATTTATACACATATCAGTTTAAAAGAAGTGCCCCTCTCTTGCTTTAGACACTCATATAATTTTGAGTACACAACCTTAAAATAGACTGAGCCCAGAACTAGCCTCCGGTCATATAGAAACAAACAGCAATAACCTTGCAGCAAAAAACATATTTAAGATTTTTGAAAACTCTCACAACATTTTGCTCCCTGCCCCTGTGCTAAATCACATGAACTGCTTGCGGAATGTGGGCCTTTTCAGAGGACACACTCCTGTGTATCCTTCCATGGGAAATATTTCTAAAATACCTGTTTCTTGGTGCAACCTGATCCATTCCCAAGAGAAAACACTGATTCTTCAGTAATATTTATGCAAACCCCAGGAAAAAATAACCTTGAGCAAGGATGATTTAGCAGGATTCAAAAATGGGAGGGTTAGCTTCAGAAAAGTTAGGGAAATCATCCCAACCCTTCTCCCATTTTTGTTGCAGAATTTAAACTTGGAGATCCCATGAACCCCCAGGGAGCCATCCCAATACATCACTGATCATTTACATTTTGAGTGAGCATGGGTGAAAAAAAGGTCTGAAAACGTAACTTGCAGAATACTGTCATTTTTATCATGTACAGCAGAGGACACTATTGGCATAATTCAGAACTGACTACACAGGTAAACTGATATTGAATGGATAGATACACAGGAAATAGGAAACTAACACTAATTCAGTAGTTAACTCTCAATGAATGCTGCCTCTTAGGAGTTATTCTGAAGTTACAGATGAGCCTTTGCAAACAGCTATAGAAAAAGAAATCAACAACTCACAAGACTGGATAGAAGAGGGAGCTGAAGTACAATTTTGTTAATGGCTCATGTCTAGGCAGTATACAGAAAACAAGAAAAAAGGCATGTAGATGGGGGGAAGTGACAGAGAGTAAATAGTTATCTACACTGTTATAAAAGGAGAGGTGTCCATCATGCTGTCTATCACAGAGAACATTTGAGAAGACTTGAGAAGTTTCTAGGGAGAAGTAGGCCCCCAGCCTCACTTACAGCCACTCCACCATGGGAAGGGGAGGAGAAGCACATCGAGTGCGTGCCCCACCACCACCATGGGGAGAGGAATAGCACGTGCTCGTGCCCCAGCACCCCCAGAGCAGCAGGAAGGGAAGAGGACACATGGTCCCCAGCCTGTACCCCTGGGAGCAGTGGGAGGAAGGGGGAAGAAGCTGCATGGCCCAAGCCTCCCTGGCCCTGGGAGCAGTGGGGAGGGAGGAGGCCACATGGTTCTAGCCTCCACAGCCCCAGAACAGCGAGAAGGGAGGTGGCCATGTGGCCCGAGCCAGCCCAAGCTGCCCCATTCCCAGGAACAGCAGGGAGGGAGGAGGCCACAAGTCCAGCCTCTGCTCTGCCCCCACCCCACCAATTCCCTCCCTGGCTCCACTCTCACTCCCTTCACAACCTTTCCTTCATCGCCCCTCCCCTGAGGGATACAGCCTTGGGGATTACCAGGGGGCCTGGTGCGGAAAACCAATAGCGGTCAGGTCCGCCTGTCTCTGCTTTGCTTTGCCACCCTCTCCCAGGCCAGTCCTATTGCTCCATGTAGGGAATAATTCTGGACACTCTGGATGCAGGTGAAAACAATCTGAGGATTTATTGTACATCAGCTGGTGGAGTGTCCCTCAGGGGTTAACCTGGTGAACACTAGTTAATCAAAACATTACAATGAATTATATAGGCAGCAGGTGGGCGGAGTGGAAGCAATTTCATAGGTCCTGGCGGCAAGACTTAATGAGCACATAAGCCAATAAACTACGAAGGTTACACAGCATCTCCACCCACCACCAATTAAACATCTTACCAATAATACAGATAGTTATTTCTAACAAACTAAATAAGCCAACATAAACAAAAGACATGTTGATGGCAACTTTGTCTGCTGAAATTATGATGCGTGTACTACAGGATGATTACTGCCTCGCGTTGGCGTGGTCCTTGGGATCCAGGTTTATCATCTAGAATTAAAGGAGACCGTGAGAACGACTTCCGTGAAGTTTGTTTTGGTACCAGCCAGGGCCTTACCGGAGTGAGGCCCTCTTGGAATGTGGTTGCTAGGGCAACCACGGTCACGTTAGCTGCTTGTTCTACGTGTTCCCAGGCCTTGCCGTAAATTTTAGGATTTGTTTAGGAGAGTTCTTAGCAGAATACCATGTACTGCCTCAGTTTACCCTTACAGTCTGCTTCACAGCAGCAGCAAGAAGCAGAGTGCATGAGCCCCAGTGCAGGCTGGCTTAAGAGATGACAGCAGAGCGGAGCAGGCTGCTCCATTGTTCTGTTTCCCCTGTCATGCTTTCTGTCATGGCTACAAAGAGTGTATCAACAGCCATTACAAATTGCCATGCAGCTCTTTTTCAGCAAAGAACATTCATTTTAAGGACAAAAGCATTACAGAGAAAACAAACATAATGAAAGTTCCTACACACATACTAGCAAATGCACTGGAAATCATCCATCAGTGTCATTGGCCCCAGTAGGCTAAAGTCATTGCAATATTGGGGCTGCTCTTTAGACAGAAACTAGGTTGTGGCCCTGCCATGCTCTACTCTGAGGCATCCCGCCCCTCCAAAATCAACAGGAACTCGCTTTGGGCCAGCAGCGTGGAACTGGGCCTTGGCTGGTGGCTTGGGGGTTGGACTGCTGCTTGTCATTGGCCAGAGGCCTGGGGGTGGCTCTTCCAACACCAATGGGTGGGTGTCCTTGGGGTCCTGGTGAATGAGGGAAACAGAAGGGGAAGAACTTGCATTAGCCTTCCCAGAGGAGTGGCTGATGCACCACCCGTTGTCCCTTACTGTCTTGATAACCATGCCCCATGGAGTAGACCACAACCATACATTAATACAGTGCTCCCCAAAGATACCTGCATGAGGGTGTGATGTCTCTCATGGGAGATGCTATTCCAGCTCAGAGGCAGCATGGCATCCATATGGCCTGCTCTGATGTTCTCGTGGTTGACCTCATGTTTCCTATTCTTCAGTCAGGACACCCACATAGAGCCTGCTTACCCTGTGTTTATGTGGTAATTTCACCCTACCAGTCACAGGGGGACAGATTTATACATTCAAGAGATCTTCTTCATGCAGCTCTCACTATTGCTGCACAGAAGGGAACATTAGCAGTCTCCACAGTTCTGTGTCCTCCACTTGGACCCCATGAAGAATTCTTAAGGGGTTCAGATTTACATTGAGGATGAGAGCAGAATCTAAGTGGGCTCACAGTGGGTGTTGATGGTAAGAAAGACAGACAGAGCTGACTCTGTGTTATCTTGGTGGGAAACTAGGAGGCATTTTACCACAAGAGGGGCCAAACTGGCCCAGAACCAGTGACACATATTTGAAAAGGGGAAGGCGTTTCTAATAACCCAGTAGGCCATGAAAGATTATGACATCTATTCTTATTATTTATATGGTGACTGGATAAAATACCTACATATTCTTATCATACATACTCCAAAAAGAAGGCTCCATTTTTAAGGGCACAGTTCCAGGCATCTGCTCTACCTGGATACCTCACTTAGTCTTTCCCTTGGGCACCATTTCCAAGCTACAGGCCCACTCCTGTTCTCCTTTCAGGGCAAACCCCTATAATTCACCCTATTTTTAGGCTGAGTCACCAGGTTATCACACTCCCTGTTTCACCAACCACATTACCTCCAGAAGGTGCAGCTGGGTTTGGCCCTTGTTCTAAAATCTTTTCTGGAAGCTTGTTAACAGTATGAAATGGAAGTAATTTAGGCCAGCTTTTGCAAAACAAGTATGATTTATTTATCCTTAGGAACATCTTACATATAGGGACAAGGGTAAAAGTAAAAAACTCTAAACACATATTATCTTACCTAAACGTAGGCCTTTCCTCGCCATTTGTAGACTCACAGCATTGGAGTAAAGGAGGAAGACTGCCCATGCAGCCTCTACCTCCATCTAATTCCCCCAGTCTTCATCTTCATCTTTATCTTTCCTTTCCCCTCTCCCTCTCCCTAGCTTATGAGCTGTCTTTTATCCAATCCAAATCTGTTGAAGATGTCATAGTTCTTTAGTCTGACTTGGGACCCTGCACTTGATCCACTCTGGCTTAGGCATTTTTCCAGCTAGTTGAGGTTTTCCCACAGTGGATTCAGGTATCTAAACATCAGGCATCCACAATTAAGTTAACCTGATTCTTCTGTCCATGTGGAGAGCACCACCAGGAATTTACTCTTAGAGTTCCATAGAGAAACACAGTAGCCACCAAACCAGAGAGGCATATACAACGATAGTAAAATATGAACACAAATAACTCCTACATTCATCACAAGTCCCAAATATTTAACTGGATATGTATGCAAAATTCACATCAGCAACTAACAACCCAATTTGTATTCATATATTGCCATTTACATGCTCAGATGAAGGCCTTTATCAGGAAAGCGATAAGTAAGCTCAAAAGGGAGGCTTGGAAAATGTAGCCCAACATTAACTGCTGACATCAAAAGATGGTGATTCATCTAGATTAGCTGTTCTTGAGGAGAATTAAATACCTCTTGTAGCTGAATACAGGCAGAAACTAAAAATAAAATACTGAATCAGCCTGAGGACAGACAGCAAAAGAAAGCTTAAATGGAAAAGAAAATCCATGCTGAAGCCATCTATGCAAACTGCATACTGGAGCCAAAGACTTTTTTATCCAAATGACTGACTCTGCGCACTCCACATTTTAATTTAATTAATTAAAGATGGAAATAAATTGCTGCTTTTCATATTAAGAGCAGCATTTTCCAGAGTCATGCAGACTGCCACACATGTTCAAAGCAAAAGGACAGATCTAGAATCTTCACTACAACTTCATCCTTTCCATGATTTCTTTGACTGTCTTGTAGCAGGACATATAAGGATGTTTGCATAAAACCTTCCTTTGTTCCTAATAGGCAAACAGCCAGAGCTGGCTGTGTACATCATGGCCTTTCATCATTAAACTATTAACTCAAGAGACACAATGTAAACATGCACTGTGATTGATATATGGATGTAATCGAGTTTCAGTTTTTTTGAGTGAAGGGAGAGCTGTAACTAGGCACTCTGGGGTATTTATTAACTCAGGTGTGTTGAGAGGCATGAAGTTTTAGATTAATTTTAACAATCTGAGTAGTATATTAATGGGCCATTAATATATGCCCTGGAGTGTGTACAGCTTTTATCCATAGCATAACAGTAATAAAGAACATTCCTAGTAATAAATAAAGTTAGCATTTTAAAGAAGTAAACACTCTTTAATGCATCAAGGCACCATTCGGATATCCTATTTAGAAATTTCGGAAAACACAAGTTTAAGCTTGAACCTGACAGCAGATGGGCTGAGTCACTTCTGTGATCCAGCAGGGGCCTCTGTATCTCAGGGAAGATTCACCTCTAGGAAGGACAGGCAGTGTTTTCATTATCCCATAGCTTCCACTGGGTAGTGCAACTTTAAGTTCCTGGAGGGGCCAGAGAAGTCTTGCTGAGAGAGAGATCCAGGATGACTTACCCACCAGAGCCATCCACTTGAAAGGCTATACCACCAGAAGCCGGTGCTAAAGCTGTGGTTTAGCTGGGCACTTTGATGTTACCAGAGGCTTTATACTGTGGTTTACACCCTTAAGAGCCAGCAAAACCCATTGCTGAATCTAGCTCAGTGTCAATAAACAAAGTTTATATATTTTATAACATTGCCAAAGACCTCAGAATTGTAAAAATGTAATACTGTAGCTGCCTACCTTTTTCATGAAAACTAGGTGTCACTAGTGGTTTAGCTGTGGCTGCAGTAGTTTAATTCCCATTTCTTCTTTTGCTGAAGGATTACTCACTCCTGGTAGCATACAAGGTAAATATGACAATTTTTTTGTTTAAAAATTATTTACTGAACATCTTTGATCAAATTTTGCTCTCCCTTACAATGATGAAAATCCGGAGTAATTGCACAGATTAAAACCCAGTATAACTGACATAATTTGGCTCCTTCTTTATTGCTCCTTCTTTATAATGTGGTATATTTCCATGGTACTTTTTCAGTACAGACAGTATGGTTACATACATAATTACACTTGTGATCAAGCAATTAAAGAGTATATTATAATACATAAACACAGCAGAACTGAATTAAGGCTGCACTGGCAACCATAATTCTAGCATTTCCTAGCTTTTATTGCTTGACTTTGCAATCTTATTCATGTTCTTTTAACCTGGATTTTTGTGTGTTATTTCCTGTGTTTTAAAAAAAAACAGAATCAAATTCCATTATGTTGGCATCATATTGACACACACATGGTTCATCAGCAGGGTTTAGACCTTTAAATCCACTGCACTCACCTTTGCCATTTGAGCCAATGACTGCAGTGGTAGGTTGTCATCCTCTATGTGGACCAACACACAACAGAGATAGAACACTTTGCTGGTGGGCTTCACAGCCATTTGCTGACAGCAGAGAAATGGTGAGACTGTAATAATGGGTTTCATTCCAAAATGAACCTGTCCCCTCCAGATCACTCTTTTCCCCACCCTTGGCTCTTCAACCCAGTCCTAGTCTCCTCACCTAGTAGTCAATCCTCAGTCTCAGTCTTAGGCCTCTCATCCCAGATCTAGTCCTCTTGCCTAGTTTGTCCTAGAGTCCTGTTCTGGCTCACCATCCCAGTCTCCCCCTAGACTCAGTCTACTTGCCCATTCTCAGTCCAGTTTCCCTTTTCACCCCTGCCATACAGCTTCCAGTCACAAGCTTCTTATCCCAATCTGTATCCCCCTAGGTCTGGCTCTTGCTTCCTCTTGTCCCATACAGGGCCACTTCCTCCTCCTCCATCACCACCTCCTCCTCCTCACTTCCTGGGCCCCAGTAGGGAGGTCATTGGGGAACCAGAGCATGGCCACCTGTCGGCCCTGTGCTCTTGGGGAGCCAGGGAGTGACCTTCATGGAAAACCATCTCCCTCCCCCCGGCCTCTGCTTGAATCAAAGACAAAGCAATGAAAAGGCCAGGGGAGACACACCTAAACTGCTTCAGACAAGGGTGATAGAATTAAGGAAACACCCCAGCCTCATCTGCATGGAAGATAGCACAGAGAGACATCTCCATTTGCATACAGAATGGAGACCAGCTCTTCCAAAGCAGGAACCGCACTGAACCATGGGATACCAAAAACAGAGAAGCGTTGCCTGATGGGAAATCTCTGCTCCAGATGCTAATGAACCCAGGCCTGCTCACACCCAAATTAGTCATTATCAGACCAATTCTAGTAATGGATCCTATTGACATCTAAAATACTGAAACTGCCTAGTTGCATTGTGAGCTCCTTCAAGGAACATCGCCCATAACCAGGGGTGATCAGTTTCTATTGTCTCACCTCTATTTACCCATAAACAAATCCAGTGTTCTCTTCGAACTATTGTCCCATCCCTATAAAAACTCCTACCCTTGCCCAAGAAAAACTGTTCTGATACCTGGATTTAAACTGCATCAGTTCTATTGAGACTTCTTCACGTCCTGTCTGATCCTGTGCTGGGGGCTCTGCTCTGCTTGTCTCCTGCCCTCTGGACCCCCGGCTCCCATCACCATCTGGGAGCCCCAATCAGTGCAAGCTCCACGGAGTGGTGAGGTCCCTCTCTCTCTCTTTTTCCCCCCTGCCCCCAAGCATAGCTTCCTGACTCTGCCTTACGTAAACTGTTATATGGTTAGCTAGCCCTAACATTTGTAATCAGTTTCAATTTAGATTTAATATTGTAACTGTTATGTGTGTTTGGCTTCCTATCACTACCCAGAAATAAATAACTTTCATTGTTAAGCTGGTTGCTTCTCTCTCTTTCTTTCTCTCTCACTCACTCTTCCTCAAGGGGTGTTGTTTTGGCTTCCCCATTTGCTCTGCAACAGCGCTTCTTGTACCCAAGCTAAAGATCCCTGTAGTGCCCAAAATCCTGTGGGGTTTCCTCATCATGTGGTTTACCAGTGAATGATTGTGTTGTGAAAGTGGGGATGGGCATGCTGAACCTGGGAGTTTATGAGGATGGCAGCTTAAAGTGCTGTTTAATCCAGCCCACTGAGTCCAAAGGCTCATGAGGGTGCAGTGTGGCATTGCTGTTAAACCCAGCCTGCTGAATCCAGAGATGTATGAGGGGTCAGCTTGTGAGTGCTGATTACCCAGTCCTTTCAGGCGTGCTCTGTTAGTGGGTGTGAGTGTCTGTGTGTGTTGCTAAGGTGGGAAGAACCCCATCCTGAGGAACCTAGTTCCTGCAGGAGAGCTCCAGTGGGAGGGGGGAATTGACAGCAGGGAGAATTGAGCTCCATATGAGAGCACAAGTAAGCACAAGCAGCACACTGATAGAATTGTTAACCCCCCGCCCCCCCATCCCCAGTCCCATAAGAGTATCCCTAATAACTGAGCATACCCCAGAGTACTGGGCAAATCTGGTAACAGAAGAGAATAGTCTATGTGTACACTGCAGTTTTTTGTGCAAAAATTTGTGGAGTGTCCACACTACAAGCCCGTTCTTGCGCAAGAAAAACTACAGTAAAGCGTAAGAACACAGGGCTTTTTGTGCAAGAGTTATTCCTCTCCCCATGAGGAATAAGCCTTTTTGTGCAAGAACTCTTGTGCAAGAAGGCAGTGTGGACGGGCAACAGGGGTTTCTTGCGCAAGAAACCCCTATGGCTAAAATGGCCATCAGAGCTTTCTTGTGCAAGAGAGCATCCACACTGCCATGGACGCTCTTGCTCAAAAGCACATGACAGTGTGGACGCGCTCTTGCACAAGAACTTTTGCACAAGAACTCTTGTGCAAAACAGTTCTTGTGCAAGAAGCCTGCAGTGTAGACGTATCCTAGTGTTTGGCCCCCCACAGGCCCCAAAACTGTGCATGCACTGGGGCAGGAGCACCCATGGAAGAAAATATTGGGTGCACAGCACTCACCAGCCACTGGCTGACCAGGTGTTTGACAATGGATGGGAAGCACGGGGCGGGGGCGGGGAGGGAAGGGGCAAAGCAGAGGCAGGAAGAAGAGGGGTGTGGCCTTGGAAAAAGGGGGCAGAAGAGGAAGAGCAAGGTTGGGAACTCCGGGGGAAGGAGCAGAGCAGGGTGAAGCAGCCTCTTGAAAAGAAGAAAATTGGCTCCTGTGCCTGGTCCCAGCCCCAATCCTCAGCAGCCAAGAGCTGCTATTCCAGGAATAGTCCTGCCCCAGCCCACTACAGCTTCTAGCTAGAACATACTCTGTGCTGATGGAAACTTTGGGAAAATTAACTGTGGTGCTCTAACAAGTCTATACTGGGACTGTTCAAGTGATTTTTTTCAGAGGTTTATAGTTTGGCCACATTTAGGCAGATTTTCATGGCATCAGCAAAATGCACCTCTCTGACTCAAAGACCACCCTTTACCACATTTCAAGTCCCTGCTGCAAAGCATGGGACTGCTTAAGCTCCTCAAAAATAAAGGTCAACAGAATTTTGTAACTTGGGCAAAACAGTGTATTTTCCCTTAGCCTCTTTCTTAGAAACACCTGACCTTTTTTGACTGAAATTAAAATACATAAAATATCAACCTTAGGCAAACATCCAGTGTGGAAAATTTCAGCCCACTGTTCAAGTCTGGCAATGATATCAGCAACTAAAAATAGAGTTTTATAATGAGAAATGTTAGGCAATCTTTTGGCTGTTCTATACTGAAAAATTATATCAGCATAGCTACGTCTGTCAGGATGTCCAAAATGCACACCCTTGAGAGATGTGGCTATGCTGAGCTAACCTTTTGAGTAGACAATGCTAGGTCAACAGAATTCTTCCATTGACCTAGCTACTGCCTCTTGTGTATGTGAATTAACTTCAGTGACAGGAGAATCCCTCCCAATCCTTCAGTGTCTACACGATTGGCTACAGCAATGCAGCTGCAGTGCTACAGTTGTGCTGCTTTCACATTTTAAATGTACACATATAACATGAGTAATAAGCTGTACTACTAGCACCACCTATAATAAAGGCAAAGAAGCTGAAGACAGGAATGCTTGGTGTGCTTATTTGCATATCTTTCCACTTCAGGGATTATATTTTAGGTGATGAGATTTACCTTTGAATTTCTATCATTTAGAAAGGGTAAATTTCTACAACTTAAAAGTAGAAACAAACATACTTTTCTTGATGCAAGCTCTTAGCTTAGTATCAAGCAAAGATCCATGCATCAGTCAATAGTATACTCTCAGAGAGATTCTGATCTAAGTTACACTGGTATAAAATTCAAAGCAATTCTATTAAGTGAAATAAGAATCTGCTTTATATCCTATTATTTTAAATGTGGACAAGTATAGTCTCCAAATAGTGTACACTCACCAGTCTTGTTGGATCAAATTCTGTATTCAGATAATGTACATAATACCCAAGGAAGTCAACAGGAATGGTATGCTCTTACAGAAAACATAATTTAGACATATCAGTGGATCATATTAAATAGTGGTTTGTGTCTTCATGAATCCTAACATATAAATATATGGATTTTAAGGTCAGAAAATCTTTATGGTAATCTACTTTGAGCACCTGAGCAACATAGACCATGGAATTTCACGAACTAATTCCTGCATCAAGTCTGATTTCCTGTGGTCAAATAAGAGCATATCTTTTAGACATCCTATCTTAATTTAAAGATTTCAGTTAATGGGGAATCTACAACCTTCCTTGGTGACTAATTACTCTCACTGTTAAAAAATTGTGTCTGGTTTCCAGGATAAAATGTTAAGCTTCCAGCCATTGGATCCTGTTATGCTTCTGTTTGCTAAATCAAATAACCCTTTGATAACAGAGATCTTCTCCAAGCATAGAACCTTATAGACTGAATTTAAGTAATTATTTAATCTTCTTAATACATTGAATAAATTGAGCTCCTCACAGCTCACACTATAAGGGCATGTCTTCCAGACATGAGTCTTTCTTACAACTCTTTTCATTTCAATGTTTCAACATCTTTTTTAATGTCTGAACGCTAAAACTGGATCTATATACCAGTAATGATCTTCATAATGGCGGTATAGCATCCCAACCTGTTCTATCTAGTGATCAATTGTTTATCTACTCAGCTATCACATTGGCACCGGGAACTCATGTTCACTTTGTTATCTACTATGACACTAAAGTCTTTTCAGAGTCACTACTCTCTAGGAAACAGTTCTCCAACCTAGAAGCCAAAAGCTGAGTTCTTGTTTGTACTATGTCAAAGAAATGCCACAGCATATAGATGGCAATCATTTATGCTTTTTTAGCTAAAGTTTATAGAACTATTTTCTTATTTAGACAATTTTTATCATAATCCCCACACAACTAGCAATATTTTAAGGAAAGATGGTTGAAAATCTTCAAATATCGATTTTTCAATGTAAGTGGCAGCTCAGATCCATCTCCCTCATTTTGGAGTACCTTTGAAGTATCTAGTCTGTCTTGTGCTGATGGCTGCTACTGTTCAAAAATCATGGTTCAGTCCCAAAAAATCATGAACGTGGCTTCTAAATTATGCCGTTTCTTTTAAAAAGTGGCCTCTCTTTAAATTGTGACTTCTGGGGGTTGAGGTGTGGAGATACAATTCATTCAACCAATCAGTCTTTTTTATGCATGGTGACTAGAAACTTTGGGGGAGAGGTCTGGTAAACTAACTGGTAGTCACTTTATTCTCAAATGAACTCACACAGAAAGATAGTAAAAACAAAATCACCTGTGGGTGAACACTTTTCACAAAGTGATCACTCTATAGCTCACCTGTCAGTCCTCATCCTTAAAGGTAACACACACAAAACACATTCAAAAGATGAGTCTGGGAGCTTAAATTGATAACTTTTCTAGAAACTAAAAATAATTGATTTTCTTAACAGAAACACGAGATTTATGGTTTATTACAGGAATCTATAACCACAGGTGCCATAACTGGAGGTGTGAGAGTGTAGTAGCAGCCACTGACTTGGAGGGTTTTCATCATATACAGGTTTTACAGTTTTGTTCAATGTCTATAAAAATATGAAAATTGTCCCAACACCACTCTCTGACAACTCCCTCTCCCAGCTCTTGCTCAGATGCTTCCCCTCTTTCCTTTCCTCCCTGATTGGAAGAGTGTTAACAGCCATTTTATCTTGAATGCTTCCTTGAAATATGTTAACTACACATGCTAAACTATGTGTTCCATCTTCAATTTAGCTGTGTTAGGTGATGTCTACATATAGAGTCAAGTCAGCCTAAGTTACGCTGACAATCTTAAGTCGCTTTAATTACGTTGATAGTGCATGTCCACACAATGCTCCTTGTATTGGCTGAATACGTCCACAGTTGTTGCTCCTGCAGCAACAGAGAGAGCATTGCATCATGGGTAGCTATCCCACTGTGCAACTCACCAACCACTGTCACCTTCTGGGGAGCTTGGGGAATGGATTGTGGTACATCATGGAGTCCCACCATTCCATAGGCTTTCTAGTTTGTTTCACTCCATTTTTCAGCAGTCCTTGTAAACTGGGCACCCTTCATCTCTGCCTGACATCGTGGATCCTAAATTGCTAACTAGTCTGGGGATGAGCATTATGAATATAACGAGGCTGGTCCTAAAGTATTTCATGAGCTTCAAAACAAAAGTGAATAAGAGATGCCTGCCCTGCTGTCTGCCATGGAAACAAATAATTCAGGATTGTTGCTGGCATTCACAGAACAGTTTCACATGGTGGACCATTGGTAGTAGACTTGTTAAATAAGCACTTAGGCTATGTCTACACTACAGAGTTTTTCCAGGATACTGGAGATATCCTGGAAAAACTCTGTCACATCCAGGGTTTTGGATCAGTTTCCAAAAAAAAGCAGGAGTGTTCTTTCGGAAGCCCTGTATTCCTCATTTTATGTGGAATAAGGGCTCGTCCAAAAGAGGAGATTTTTCCCACATTTGGCCCCGTGTAGACGGGCCAAATGTTGGAAAAGCCTCTTCCGAAAAAAGAATCGGAAAAAGGTATGCAAATTGTGGTTCGCAATTTGCGTATCTTTTTCCGAAAAAGAACTGCAGTTTAGACATAGCCTTAGTGGCAGGATCATGTCATGATCCATGTTTGGAGTAATGAGCAGTGGTTGCAGAATTTTCGGATGTGCAAATCCACCTTCCTAAAAATGTATCTCACCCCAACACTGCTACCCAAGGACACCAGAATGAGAGCTGCCCTCACTGAGGAAAAGTGAGTGGTGACTGCTGTGTGGAAGCTGGCAACTCCAAACTGCTACTGGTCAGTCGTGAATCAGTTTGGAGTTGGAAAGCCACCATGAGAGGTTGCATGGATGCAAGGCTACTAATTGCCTCCTGCTACAAAGGACTGTGACTTTCAGCACTGGGCAGGAAATAATTCATGACTTTGAGACAATGGGATTCCCTAACTACATCAGAACAAGAAATGGAATGCACAGCCTTATTTTGACCCCAGATCATCTTGCAAGAGGATATATCAATCAAAAGAGCTATTTCTTCATGGGCTTGTAGGTGCTGGTGGATCACTGGGACTATTTCACTGACATAAATGCAGGGAAGGTGCATCATGCATGCATCTTTTGGACCACTAGACTGTATAGAAAGCAGCATGCTGGACTTTCTTTCCAGATCAGAAGCTATGTCAGTGGAAGAAGCTCTTCAGCTGACATAATGCTGTCCACACTGGCATTTACATAGACATAACTGATGGCCCTTATGGGGGTGGATTTATTCATCCCCTTGAGCAATGTAAGTTATGCTAACATAAATTGCAGTGTAGACATAACCTTAGAATTAAGGGCAATAAGGAACTCTCAAGTTTGGGCCCATGATCATTCAATCAAAAACCTTTAAGGTCAATAAAGTTTGAATGAGCAAGAATGAATTGATTTGGCCCAAAGAGATTTCATGCATTATTTTTTTTTAAATTAGAAATGTTACTTTAAAATAGTATTCCTTTTCTCTTTTCCCGTAAAGAATAGTAAGGTTTCCATTTTCATGTATATGAAATGCAATATCTCTGCAATTTTTATGATGTTTTCTGGTATTTTCACTAAATGACTCTTGGCATCTTTCTATTAATTTTTTTTTTAGTTGGCAATGTGATCACCTAGGCCTGGATCAAAAAATTCACCAAAAATTCCATGAATAAGATTTTACAGAGTTTTAAATATTAAAAAATTGGAAAAGAATATTTCCATCTATTTCTAAGCAGTATATGGAGAAAACAAAGGAAAACATTCAGAATCCTGAAAGGCAGCAGCATGGTCTAATTGACTGAATGGGAGGCTGCTAATTCTAATCCAGATTCTGCTACTGATTAGCCGTTTAGCTTTGGATCAGACATTCAGGCCTCTCCATAAATGTGTGCGTAACTTTAAGAACATGTTATTTCCACTGAAGTCAATGGGACTATTCACATGCTTTTGTATGGCATTAAATCAGGGACTTCCCTCCCAATCTTGTTCACACTGAAATAAATGAGAATGGGAGATAGAGGGATCCTTAACTTCTTGGAACCAGATTTTTAGGAGTATTTAGGCTTCTAATTATGCAGATAGGCACCAAGTGGGACAGATAAAGGTGCCTTAGAACCAAACTTTTATTTTGAACTAACCCTACCAGGCGTATCCTGTCTCACTTGCCCCATCTGTAGAAGAAGAAGACTGCTTATATACCTCTAACCGGTGCTATGAGGATTCATTCATGAATGTTTGTGATGTACTGTGCTTTGTAAAAATATGAGAGGTGGTTATTGATACTGTTAATTAATGCAGTAGTTATCTGCATGCATGCAATGTACATAATATCCTATCTAGTGCTGATACGGTTTGTGAATGCATTATTTAACTATCAGTACTATTACTACCAGTAATGCCCAACTAAAATATTCTTACTATGTATTTTAGAAATGGGTATGTCTGTCTGTGAGTCTGTTTGTTCAAGAACTCTTCCTAAATGGTAAGAGCTGGGGCCACCAAATTTGGCATGCAGCTTCCTCTTATCATATCTTAACGCAAGGTCTTTGTTGTTCCAGGATAATGGGATGTGCCTTGAATTTGATTGTTTCTCATAAAATGGAAAGAGAGGGGTCTGTCAGGAGAGACAGTTATACTGAGAATGACCACAGGGGATCAGCAAGGAGCCAGAGATGGGGACTGGGACAGCTATAACCCCATTGAGCCAGCAAGGGGCAGGTGTGGAGAAGGGGACATCTATCTACTATATATTTCAGAGAGTTTGTCTGTGTGCCTGTTTGTCAGTGTGTCTGTGTCCCCCCGCCCCAGCTGGAGGACATGCACCCCTCCCACAGCTGTGTCTGCTGCAATTGCAGTGGCCATGGACAGGCGCTTCTCACTTGGCCCCAAGCTGCTGTGGTGAGAAAGGGCTGGGGTTATCCTCTCTGCCTGGGCCAGCCTGCATGCTGAGCCTCTCATTCGAACCCCACTTTAGAACCATGATTTAAATGAAGAAAAACAAAACTTGTTTTTTTAACCCCCTAACCTCTAACAAATTCTTTCCAATAACCACGCAACACACCTCCATCATAATCATCCAGGAACCCACACCTGCAATCTGCCCACACATCTACACCAGTGATTTCATCACTGGAACCAACCACATCAGCCACCAAATCAGAGGCTCATTTAACTGCACATCTCCTAATGTGATCTATGCCATCAAATGCCAACAATGCCCCACTGTCATGTATGTTGGCCAATCTGGACAGTCCCTTCAGGAAAGAATTAATGGACACGAATCAGATATCTGAAAAGGCAATACACAAAATCCTGTTGGAGAACACTTTAATCTACCTAGACACTCATTAATGGATCTCCAAGTTGCCAATTTTGTATCAGGCAAATTCCACGAGCCAAATACACAGAGAAGGATTGGAACTTCACAAGTTTAATTCTTATTCAAATGGTATGAACAAAGACATTGACTGGCTCGCACACTACTTTCCACATCCTATGTCTTAACTTAGCAACCAAACAATGGAGGCGCTAATGGTTCTTATCAGCCTCTTGTAACTATTTAGTCTTTAAGGTGCTTCCATACTATTTGTTGTTTTTTAAGTTTTTCCTATTACAGACTAACTGGGATAGGCCTCTGAAGCTTATCTACTCACTGTCTCTCGTTCTTCTTCCTCCCCTCCCCTCTTCTTTTTCTCTTTTTTTCCTTCTCTCCCTCCCCCCGCCTTCCCTTATTTATTTATTCTTGGATCTGGACTTCTAACACTCCTGTCATTTGAAGAAGTGGGCTGTGCCCACAAAAGCTCATGATACCATCTACATGTTTTGTTAGTCTTTAAGGTACTTCTGGTCTATTTGTTGTTTTTTAATTTAAAACTTGTTTGAGTTAAGGACCCAAGCAACACTGGGTAAAACTAGTTAAATATACAATTCAGTAAGTAATTTACTAAGATTTAGCATGGGGAGTAGCAAGAAATTTTCTCAGAGGGTTGAGGAATTATGCCAATCCTTTATAGTTCAATACAAGAATTTTAATGACATTAAAAGCACAAATCATTATGTAATGTGGTGCTATTTAGAGTTACCCTTTATCAAGATATTACACCTTCAGTAACAGATCAAAACATTAGAAATCACAACTTTGTTATGCTCTAATCCATATCATTAAAGCTTTATTGAGGAACCAGTGTTTATGCATGATTACAAATAAAGGGCCCTATTACTAATATTTACCATCCCGATTAGTCCCATTGACCCCAGTGGAACCAATTTGGTAGTAAGCACTACACTTGCAGAATCATAGCAGAAAATAATTCCAGATGTTGTATTGCCAAGTTTTAGGACAATATGATTTTTACTTCTGAAAATTACTAGAAAGACTAACAGGTCAGCTAATAAATTTGCTTTGTATCTATAGAGTGTACTATGATGTCTCTCTGATTGATAGATGTCACAATATGTTATAATTTTGCTGACATACATCAGACAAAACCATGCAAAAGTCAGAGTGTTGCACAAAATTTCAAAGAGCTACACAGTGCTTTAGTTGTGCAACTTCTTTCTGTCCCTGTTCGGCATTGTGTGCTGAAATCTCTTGCAGTATTTTCAAAATGTTGGGATAAATTCACACTATTAATATGTACTAAATATAGTAGACATGGAATTTTTTTAAAAATTGCACAGATGTGATTTACTGAGAGGTAGATGTCATTCATGTTGTTTTCTGGTGGGAAACCCTTTAATGTTACCAAAGAAATGTGAATGTATTGAAGACTCAAACACCTGCGTCTGGATTTTTCTCTGCATGGGGAATCTCCACTGATGTAAACTGGTAGAGGAAGCTTGAATGCCTGTTTCATCAGTTCTGCTGCTGCCTGCTCCAGTCAACCCAGCCCCTTTCCCATCATAAGTCGGGGGAAGGGAGTGTGTCGGAGGGGTGTGTTTCCCTGAGGGACCTGACATCAGTGATATAAACTAAAGCTGCTCCCTGAACTTTTAGTTTGTTTCGTTATTATTTTATTACTACTTCACTCTCATTAATTTCCCATTCATTATTTAGGGCCTGCACTATTGAGATTTGGATGAGAATCAAGGAGTAGTGACTGGCTCCCTGACAGCCTTCCTTTTCTGAACAGTCCTCAGGCACAGTGGAGTATAAAGTCCATTAAAATATTGAGACAAAAACAGGTGGGGCGATACAGAGTGTTTGCGTACTGATTGCTAGTCTGAATCAAGACTGGTCAATCATGATTAAAAATCATTTCCTATCTGATAAATATTGAATGTGACATACAGTTCAACTGACTTTTCTCACTTTAGCTATTTCTACATCAGTCAGAGCATTTTATAAAAGATTGATCAGCACCATATTTGCACATAATCCTCCAGTATTCTAGCACGACTTATGCATAAAATGGCTTGCCAGCAGAAATGACCTGGGTACATATTTGAATAAAATAAAACAATGCCCTTTCAGTCATGTGAGTCTTAACATGCAGCCACCATACAGTAGACCAATTTGACCCAGTTTAAGACAAGCCATAAGTTGCTCACAGTGGACCACTGTGATTTCAGCAACACTTCCAATCGTGGATACTCCAGATAACGTGTCAAAGTCATTTGGGCTTTGTGAATATGAAGTGGCGTCAGAAGAACCTGGCAGGATAGTGAGGTATCAATTGCCAGAAATGCTTGTTTTGTTTAACAAATGATGGGCTCCAGCAGCCTTAGGCTTCATCAGTTCCACTGGTCTCTTAGGTGCTAGGTTCATGCCAGCAGCTTTCATTTGATATCATCAAGAAATTTGGCTGACCCCAAGCAATCAGTGTTTTCTGTCAGTTACTGCAAGACTTGTACTGAAAATGACCTGAAGTTTTTCTCCAGTTGAAACCTGAAGCTGGCTGTGTAGATTGGGGATAACTCACATCATAGACAATTTTCCTTAGTTTACATCTCCGGTGCCATTGTGTTAAGGGCCTCATTTTAATCCATAACACCCCTCAGAATCCAGTGTTATTCTCGCCAAATGTCCTCATATGGATTAGTCTGTCCTTGTTATCGGCTATCATGGTATAGGTGCTTACCGTTCTCGTCCTGCCTGTCTGTGCTGAACTGGCATGGCTGCAAGAATAGAACATAGCATTGAGAGAAAGTTTGCTTCAAGACCATCTCTCATTCAATTCTGGTACCCAACATTCAACTGCTTTCAATAGTTCATTGGTTCCAACTCCAGAAGGGACCATTGGTACCAGTTAGTCTGACTCCCTAGAGCCTTCCTCCAGCTGTATAACCCATATTTCAAAGTATGTATCATGTTGGCAGCCTTCCTTTTCTGAACAGTCCTCAGGCACAGCGGAGTATAAAGTCCATTAAAATATTGAGACAAAAACAGGTGGGACGAAACAGAGTGTTTGCGTACAGATTCCAGTCCTAGTATTCTATGATTCTATGATTCAGGCTATGGCTACACTGCCATTTTTTTGTGGAAGAAGATATGCAAATCACGCTCACATCTTCCAATTCTTTTTGCGGAAGAGGTTTTTCCGATAAAAGGCCCCGTGTAGACGGGGCCAAATGTCGGAAAAAAACCCTCTTTCGCAAGACCCCTTATTCCTCATAAAAAAATGGCAGTGTAGCCATACCCTTAGAGACTAAACCACATAACAGCCTCCTTCTGTTCTCAATTACTCCTTAAATCCAAGTAGAAGAGGATAGGATATTTGGATTATTCAGGGTTTTAACTCTGCTGATGACCCAAGAGGGAAAAAATGAAATCAGAAATTAATCAAAGGGGTAGCTATGGCCACTAGCACAGATCTGCAGTGGCTGAGGTCGTTGCTCCAGGTCTACATCAAAAGTAGTCGGTACATACTGTGGATAGTTTTATCCTGTCATGTTATAGTGTGTTGTGTAGATAATGTATCCCACAAATGTAAGGAAGGATTATAAGGTGGTTTGGGTTTTTTTTCAAAATAAGGAAACAATTTTGTATTGTAATTTCCTTTCTACAAATGGGTAAGAAGAGGCACAGAGAGGTTAGGGGTAAAATTCATTCTTTGCATAGGCCTTAAATAGTGAGGAACAGGCTTTGTGCTGCCCCTCTGCATGGAGATGAATTTTACCCTAGGGCTGTGGTGCTGTAAACACTTAAGGTTACAAGCAGTCCCACTGAAGCTTGTGTGGCACTAAAGTAAAAAACACTACTAAAGTGCTCAACTTAAACACATGCATAACTATTTGTGGAATCAGCATCTAGGGCCTTAAGAGAATCATGGTATTGCAAAAGGTTTTCTGCACTTTGGTGAATTTCATCCACAATCTTGATTACTAACTAAAATATAGTATCAGCGTACAATCCAAATGTGATACTGCTATATATGTGTTACATCATAACAATAGCGATGTCAGCTGCTTATTACTCCTAACATTTGGGAGTGTGGAAGGAGGGAAGAGTCCAACTGGCTCCATTTTTTCCACATGGTAGGAATCAGATGATACAGTAATAGGCTGAACTATCTGCCCAGTAGCCAGTATTTTAGTTTTACTGGTGCCATAGATTGGACTCAGACTTAAACTGCAGTGCTTATTAAAGATTTTTCTTTGGCAAAAACAAAGTTAAAAAAAAAGTGAAGAAGATGAATTATAATGAAGGCTGAGATCATCTTTAAAAAGTTTCCAGCTAGAACAAAAAACTTTCAAGACTTCAAAATTACATTTTGCAAATACTTCCCAGCTGGTAAAATTGAAAACTGAATTGCCAAGTATGCTTTAATCATATTTAGAACAAATCTATCTTCTCATTAGTACTGCCAATAATTGATTAATTAATGCTAGTTTTTGTATATATATATATATATATGTAGGTAGGTTCATTGTAACTGAGCCTTTACTGTGGTACTTACTGATAAATGCTTTGTGTTGCCTGCTGTAGATCAGACATAATATCAGCTTGCAGCTAGGAGGTATCTTTTGATAAGCAGGATGTGTATTACTCAGTGTGCAAATCGAATTTTTTTTTTACTAGCAAGAGCTGAATTGAAGCTTCATGCCTACCTCAAAGATCAATTATGTTCAGCAATTATTTTTAAAAATTGTTAATTGTATCATTTTTATTGATTATTTTTTAAAATAAAAAAATATCTTTTTTATCATTAAAAGGACCCTAGTATAAAAGATAAAGACAGCTGCTTCTGCTCACCCGCACACCAGAGAACCCTAGATCAATCTCTAGCAGTACTTTCCCTTACTGGTGAATTCCAACGCTTATCACAATGTCCCTAAAAAGCTTGGAGAAAGAGATGGGTCTTCCAGTATGCCTGCAAATGCAACAGTTTCTGACTATTTAAGTCTAAGTGGGGAGTAAATTCCAATGTTCAGTTTCCTTCATAGAAAGTGGCCAGCAATTCCCTGTTTTCTACTGAAATAGCTCTGACTTGAACTCCTTTTATGACAGGAGCTGTGACTGCCTGGCTAGAGGAGAGACTCTAATATCTAGAGTCCTACCAAATTCACAGCCAAGCAAAATGTATCATGGACTATAAAATCTGATGTCCTCCCCTGAAATCTGGCCTAGGCTGTAGAGCTCCCTTGTTCTTATCTCTCCCTGTAAGTGGTCTAAGTGCCACTACATGGGACAGTGAACCACACCCACAAGGTGTGTGGGTTACACTTTTACCCTATATTATACAGATTTCACAAGGGAGACCAGCATTTCTCAAATTGGAGATCCAGACCCAAAAGGAAGTTGCAGGGGGATCACAAGTTTATTTTAAGGGGGGATCACGGTATTACCACCCTTACTTCTTCACTGCTGTCAGAGTGGGGCAACTGGAGAGCGGTGGTTGAAATGTTAATGTCATGCCCAGCTCTGAAGGCCCAGCCCTGAGTACCCACCAGGAGCAGTGCAGAAGTAAGGTTGGTAATACCATACCATACCATACTGCTATTTTCAAAGCTGGGTGGCTTGAGAGTGGTATCTGCTGACTGAGGGGCCAGTTGTGCAGGTAGCAGAGTAGAAGTAAGGATAGCAATACCATACCATGCCATCCTTACTCCTGCACTGCTGCTTGTGGTAACCCTGTCTCCAGAGCTGGGATCCTGGACAGCAACCCCTGCTCTCCAGCTGCCCAGCTCTGAAGCAAGGTTCACAATACCCTACCATTACAACACCATGAAATTTCAGATTTAAATATCTGTAATTATGAAATTTACCATTTTAAAAATCTGATGACCGTGAAATTGACCAAAAGGGACTATGAATTTGGTAGGGTCCTACCAATAGGCAGATCCCAGGACCTGGCTTTATGTGTTGTGCACTACCATACAAAACCATAGTCTAAAAAAAGAGAAAGACATCACTGTCGTAAAACAAATTCTGGGTTTCAGGAGGAAAAGCCAGAACTGAGAGCCCAAAAGCAATCTAAGAACAGGAAAAGCCCAAACGTAAATTAAGAGCCACCACACAAGCCCTGAAGAAACCAGAATTTTCTATTTCAAATTCCGCATTCATTTATCACATTCTGCTGGAAAGGCATAACAAGTGGGGTTCCACAGGGGTCTGTTTTGGGACCGGTTCTGTTCAATATCTTCATCAATAATTTAGATATTGGCATAGAGAATACTCTTTTTAAATTTGCAGATGATAAGAAGCTGGGAGGGGTTGCAACTGCTTTGGATAGGGTATCCTTTGAATTAGGATAGGGTCCTAATTCAAAATGATCTGGACAAACTGGAGAAATGGTCTGAGATAAATAGGATGAAATTTAATAAGGACAAATGCAAAGTACTCCACTTAGGAAGGAACAATCAGTCTCACACATATAGAATGGGACGCGACTGTCTAGGGAGGAGTACTGCAGAAAGGGATCTAGGAGTCATAGTGGATGACAAGCTAAATATGAGCCAACAATGTGACGCTGTTGCAAAAAAAAGCAAAAATTATTCTGGGATGCATTAACAGGTGTGTTGTGAGCAAGACACGAGAAGTCATTCTTCCACTCTACTCTGTGCTGATTAGGCCTCAGTTGGAGTATTGTGTCCAGTTCTGGGCACCACATTTCAAGAAAGATGTGGAGAAATTGGAGAAGGTCCAGAGAAGAGCAACACTTGTGAAAGTTGCAGGAAATTTCTTTCTCCAGTTCATGGAGTTCATTCACAGATGGTGAGTACAGTATTCAGTATACCAGACAATAGCAGGCAGAGTGGATGAGAGATTATATCACAACACGTTCCCCCAAATTTCTGAACTCCTTGAGTATCGTATTTCATCAAGATATACCGCAGGGCTACATATTGTATTAAAAAAATCCATAGGCACATCTTTTTAGCCGACACTGGTATTACACCTAATGCGTGCATACTTAAACTTCAAAGAAAATGAAAATGAGTGTGGAACAGTTTTCTACAAGCCAGTGTAGTTACACAGAGTTATCTGAAATGCATTGCTTTGCAATTGGCAAAGATTCTTTAGCACCCTGCTTCAGTGGATGTTCTGCTGTTAGTCTTGTATGGTCAGTTCCTCTGATGTTAATGGGGAGAACTCAATTGCAGTTGATGGAACCCTGTCCATTCACCATCTCCAGAGCCTATCAATGGCACTTACTAGAGTTGTTCAATATGTGCTCATTGGCTTTGTGGTATATGGAGTTATGGCTTTGTTTTCTGTGTCTTGCATCTTTAAATATAAGGGGTGAAATTCGGACCCTGTTTAAACTTCTATTGACTTTGGTGGGGCCAAGATTTCACATAGGTGGTCTGCCAGGCTGCAAATGAATTAAATCAGTGAATATTATCAAGAGAGAAAGAGAGAGAGCAAAGAGAGAGAGAGACTCTGCTTTGTCTCTTCCAGTGATACTGTATTTCCTCTTTCAATCTTTATTGTTTTCTTTTATTTAAAACACATCATTTGGCCTAAAACTGTACATTTGGTTCATCGTGGCCTTGATTCAGTAAGGTACCAGAATCATGAGTCTAAATTTAAGCACATGAGGAATCCTGTTGACCTAGAGATAAGCACCTGCTTACATCCCTTGTTGAAACAGTCACTCATGGCTATCTCTGCAAAGGAACTTAGGTTGCAGCACCTAACAGTTACGCAGCCTGCTGCCTGGTGGTATTCAGAGCCCCATGTTTGGCATGCAGGCTCCCTATACAGCGCATGGGGAGAATTAGGCACCTAAGCGCGGGATTCTCAGAAGCCAGCAAGTGGAGCAGGGAGCCACCAAAGCTCACCAGGAACAAGCTCACCAGGAACAAATATCAAAGAGAGAAACGTAACACCTTCTCCTAAGAGGGAGACAGGTGCCTAATCCCAGGCTGGAGGGAGGTGCCCAACTCTGTTCACTCATGAAGCCTCTCCTGACCTAAATCAGGTCAGCCCTCTCCCCTGAAAAAGCAGAAGAGGAAGAAAGAGAAAGTCCCACTCTGATCATATCAGTAGCCTAAGGTTAGAGCATGTTTCATATATCTGCTTTTCCTGTTTTGGTGTATGGAGTTCAGCTTGCATTTCCCATATCCCAGGAAAGTGCCCTGGCCACTGGGCTAATTGGGTATTCTGGGATTCAGACACGTTCTAACCAGCCAGGCCCGAAAATTCCCGCTGTGGTTGCTTCTAGCTAACTTCTGCATGGGTTCGGCACGCTATGAGCACACCTAACAAATTCAGGCAAGCAAGGTGGGAAAACACCTAATTCAAAAATCCTGCTGGGGTTTATGCATGAGCTAGGGGACTAAGCAGCTCCCTGACATCAGGAGCTAGGCAGTCTGTACATGCTTAGTGCAGAAACTTAAGTGTTTTACAGACTTTACCAGTGGCAATTTAGGTACCCACAGTGTTAGGTGGCAGAGAAAAGGGCAATTTAGGATCTCAGTGATGCCTAAAATAGTATGGCAACTGCAAGAAAAGGAGCAAAACCAACTACTGTGTGTGGCTTTTATTGATCTAACTAAAGCCTTTGACTCAGTGAATTGCCATGCTTTTTGGACTGTACTTTCAAAGATTGGATGTCCTGATAAATACATCGGTGTCCTAAGATTGCTTCAGGACAACATGAAAGTGACTGTTCTGAGCAGCAGTGGCTCCCAGAGTGAACCTTTCAAAGTACAAACAGGAGTCAAACAGGGCTGTATCATTGCCCCAACCACGTTTACAGTCTCTATTGCCGTCATTTTTTACCTAATTGCTGGGAAGCTCCCAGTGGCACTGAAATAATCTACAGAATGGATGGAAAGCTGTTTAGGCTTTGCAGGCTGAAAGCTAAGAGTAAGATTTTCTCCACATCTATCATGGAACTTCAGTATGCTGATGACAATGCAGTTTTTGCCTATTCTGAGAAAGATCTTTAAACTATCTTGAATGTGTTTGCTGATGCTTACGCATGTCTTGGTCTCATCCTCAACCTCAAGAAGACCGAAGTGCTCCATCAGCCCTCTCCAAATGAGGTACCATGCACCCCAAATATTAAATCCAACAGAAAGACACTGGAGAATATTGATCATTTTCTCTACCTTGGAAGTTATCTTTCATTCAAGGCAGATATTGATGTAGGAATCCAACATTGTCTGAGCTGCGCCAGTGCAGCCTTTGCTCATTTATGGCACAGGGTTTTTGAAGATCACAGCATTCGAACAGACACCAAACTTCTTGTCTATCAAACTGTCATTCTCCCAGCACTATTGTATGGGGCTGAAACCAGGACAACCTACAGACATCACTTGAAAGTCCTTGAGAGGTATCACCAACACTACCTCCATAAGATCTTGAAAATCAAATGGGAAGACAGGCACACTAACATCAGTGTTCTGGAAAAGGCAAAGACCACGAGTATTGAGGCAATGATCATCCATCAATATCTTCGCTGGACTAGTCACATTGTTCAGATGCCAGACCATCGCCTCCCAAAACAGGCTCTGTTTTCTCATCTGGAAGAAGGATACCGTCACGTGGGAGGACAATGGAAGCGTTATAAGGACTTGACAAAAGGATAACATAAAGAAGTGCAACATTGACGCTGACACTTGAGAGATACTTGCCTGCGACTGCTCAAAATGGAGACAAGTCCTACGCAATGGCTCCCTGCATTTTGAATTTTCTCTGCCAACAAACTGAGGAGGAGAAGAGGCATAGGAAGAAGGGGAGACTGACTTCCAGTCATGGTTAACAGCCTTCTGCTGTATCTGGAAACATCAATCTTCATTGTAATAGAACTTGTGGTTCAAGGATTGGCCATCTGAAGATGATCATACTTGGCAACGAGTGATCACCCATCATCATCATCAGAAAAAACTAATTAGATGCTTGTGATATACTATAATGATATCATATATATAGTAGCCCAATGTCTGTGATTCTGTAACGCTGAAACGCTGGCTGTTCCCTCTGGGCAGCGCTGTTGCCTCCCGCCGTAGCTCTCGGCTGACTTCTGCGCTGCTCAGCCGGGCCACCGCAGGGGAGCAAGCGGCGCAAGTGGCCATTTGGGTGCCGCGCTCCCCATGCAGCACCCCAGTGCTGCATGGGGAGCACAGGGCCCAAACAGCCGCTTGCACTGCTTGCTCCCCCGCGGCAGCCTGGCTGAGCGGCGCAGAAGTCAGCTGAGCGCCATGGCGGGAGGCGAAGGGGGCAGGGCGGTGACGTGCGGCGTGACAGCGGCTCCAGGCCCCACCCCCTGGCCGAAAACATCATCGCCCCACCCCCCTTCACCTCCCGCCATGGCGCTCGGCTCACTTTTGCGCCGCTCAGCCGGGCCACTGCAAGGGACCCCAAACGGCTGCTTGCTCCGCTTGCTCCCCCGCAGTGGCCCGGCTGAGTGGCTCAGAAGTCAGCCGAGCACCACGGCGGGAGGCAAAGGGGGGCAGGGCGGTGACGTGTGGCATGACAGCAGCTCCAGGCCCCGCCCCCTGGCCGTGAACAGACCCTGGCTGGGTAGAGGGTGGGGGAACAAGGGGAAGGGGGAGGTGGAGGACAACTGGGAGGCTGTAGGATCAGTGCTAGGGTGAAGGGAAATGGTGCAGGGGGGCAGCTGGAGCTCATAGGCAGCCGCTCAGCCGGGCTGCCGCACGGGAGCAAGTGGCACAAACATCTGTTTGGCTCCGCGCTCCCCAGGCAGGAGGAGGAGGAGAAGAGAAAGAGAGTGAGAGGCAGGAGGGGGAGAAGAGAAAGAGAGATGGAGAGAGATGCAGGAGATGGAGGAGAGCTGAGAGAGAGAGAGGGGGAAGCAGTAGGAGGAGGGGAGAGAGAGAGAGACGGAGCGAGAGACCGGAGGCTCAGGAGAGAAGACCGAGATAGAAAGGGAATAGGACATGGAAGAGAGACCTGAAAATCCCATTTTATGACGGGCTAATTGGCTAGTACTATAATAGTTAGGTATAGTACATTGCTTAAAAATTAAACATGCTTCTAACTTATCTGCCTTCAGAGGGTATATCTAGACTGCATCCCCTCTCTCGGCAGAGGGATGCAGATTAGGCAGGTTGACATTGAAAATGAAGTGGGGATTTAAATATCCCGTGCTTAATTTGCATAAAAATGGCCGGCTTTTTGCCAACTCAGCACTTTGTTGGCAAAAAGCAGCAGTCTAGAGGGGGATCTGTTGAGAAAGAAAGCCTTTTTCGTCAGATCCCTTATGCCTCCTGCAAAGAGGTTTACAGGATCTGTTGAAAAAGCCTTTCTTTCTCAACGGATCCACCTCTAGACTGCTGCTTTTTGCCGACAAAGTGCTAAGTTGGCAAAAAGGCGGGCCATTTTATGCAAATTAAGCACGGAATATTTAAATCTCCACTTCATTTGCAATGTCAACCTGCCTAATCTGCATCCCTCTGCCGACAGAGGGATGCAGTCTAGACAAACCCAGACAGTGCCTAAATATTGTACTTTACTGTGAATGATTTATGATGTCAATTGTGCCTATAAATCCAAAGTAGGACTTTAAAAATCACATCTTTTCCTTTTAAAGGAATTAAATAATTGTCAAGTGTTGGCATGATTTAGCACGTGGAAACTGAGCCAGATATTTCCAATATTTGGTCCAGTTGATGGTCTGACAGAATATTATCATGTCTTGTTGAAATTGTGCATGGCTTGCTGTTACAGCTGAATATCAACAGGAATCTGAAAGTTACAGGTGTTGGAAATAAATCTGTCACAGAGACAAAAAAATATTTGCAGATGGTGTTACTTGCACCAAAAGCCTGATGCCTATTTATCTGACTTCTAAAATCTGCCTGCAGCAATTCAAAGTAGTGTGTTTGCTAGATGTTGCAATAAAGCTTGTTTTGCTATGAATTCCAAACAAGAAGAACAATAACTAACTGAATATATATTTATAATAATAATTTAGTTGTACACAACAATTTTTCAGTTAGTTCTTATAGACTCTTATAGACCTTCTGAAATGGTAATGCTCCAAAATCATCGTGGCAACCAAAATGCATGATATTAGGCATTCCTACTGGCATGTGTGCATATAACTTTATGAAATCTAGCATGGTGGTGTTCATTCATCTAAAGTTGCCTATATGTAACAGCTGTGGCCCATACACATTTTCTTTGAACTCCTGAATTTGTCATAGCCTCAGAATAACTGCCTCTCCACAGCCCCCAGGTGGACTGCTAAAAAGACGCTCTCTTAGGTTTCCAATTCCTAGAGTTGTCACCTCTCCCTCCAAACTAGAGATTTAGGCTTGTTGTTCCCCTTCCATACACCAGGGCTGTGTCTAGACTGGCCAGTTTTTCCAGAAAATCAGCCGCTTTTCTGGAAAAACTGGCCAGCTGTCTACACTGGCCGCTTGAATTTCCGCAAAAGCACTGACTTCCTGCTGTAAGAAATCAGTGCTTTTTGCGGAAATACTATGCTGCTCCCGTTCGGGCAAAAGTCTCTTTTGCGCAAAACTTTTGCGCAAAAGGGCCAGTGTAGACAGCTGAGATTTGTTTTCATAAAAAAGCCCGATTGCAAAAATGGCGATCGGGGCTTTTTCTTTCAACGTCTAGATTGGCCACGGACGCTTTTCCGCAAAGAGTGCTTTTGCGGAAAAGGCGTCGTGCTAATCTAGACGCTCTTTCCGAAAATGCTTTTAACGGAAAACTTTTCCGTTAAAAGCATTTCCGGAAAATCATGCCAGTCTAGACGTAGCCTAAGGGTATGTCTAGACTATAAGCCTCTTTCGAAAGAGATCATCTAGACAGCCCCAAGTCTTTCGAAAAAGCGATCTGCTTACATGCGAGAGAACATCCATTCAGGCTGGATGCTATCTTTTGAAAAAGCAGATTGCTTTTTCGATGCACTTTTGCAGTGTGGTTGCTCTCTTTCGGAAGAAGTTTTTCTCGAAGATCTCTTCCGGAGAAGCTTCTTCCAAAAGAAGCCTGTAGTCTAGACATAGCCTAAGATGTCAGGGCTGGGGTGTGGGCAGCCTGGTCCAGAAATTAGCATAAGGCACAGGCCAAGGGCCCAAGGACAAGAAAAAAGTAGACCAGGTTGGAAAGCCAGAAGATCAGAATTGAGACACAAACTGGAGAGTAGGGATCAAAAGTCAGTTAGCAAGAGTCAGGCCAAGTCACTATACCAGGATGTCAGTATTAGGAGGCAGGAACAAATCAACGCTAAGGAAGCCGTCTTTGGTAGGATGAAGCCCAGTTGTACAGACAACATCTTTCTTTGGCTTAATTAGGGCCTGTAGCCCAATTAAGAGCCTTGGATGTTGTCTGCTTAAACGACGCACACGAGATCTTTTATAGGGGAAAAGGCAGTATGCTGCATTTATTGAGAATACAACAGCTGCATATGCTTTTCAATCACTCATACACACAAACAACATACACACAAAGTCTCGCCAGACGATGTCATAGTTACCGGTCCAGAGTCTGTATCAATCTAGTGGCCAGCTAGATTGAACACAGGGGGGAGCAGGGCCTTTGTTGGTCATCAATCCGATGCTCCTCTGGATTTGTTGGCAAGACAAACCCAAAGTTCCATAGCAAAGCACCCTGCTTTTATAATCCATTTCTCTGTTGAAATCAATGGATTTTGCCCAGTCAGCCTGTGATCGGAATGTTAT
This sequence comes from Rafetus swinhoei, assembly GCA_019425775.1. Taxonomy (NCBI): domain Eukaryota; kingdom Metazoa; phylum Chordata; order Testudines; family Trionychidae; genus Rafetus; species Rafetus swinhoei. The sequence continues at coordinate 153,347,139 of CM033424.1, forward strand.
CTTGTTGATGTCAATCGTTCCCAAACATTTCTTGAAGGCTCATCCTGTAATCAATTGTCTTTTGGGGGTACCAACTTTGCTTCAAGGTTCATCTATCTGCCAATATCCAATCATCCTATGAGTCGGGGTACGCATCGATGGTTATAGATGGCTCCTCTGCAGCCAGGTTGTCTTGTCTTCACCCATGCTTGTGACCCCTCCTTCTCTGGCCATCTGGTTCTGAGAAATAACCTTGCACCTTATCTCGACACATTCATACCCCTTTCACACACATAAGTAATGTTACAAAGACTTTCAAGGCTATGCAGCACATCAACATCTGTATTGGTTAGATAAAGAGGCGTCATAAATCAAGTAATTAAGGCCTCAGCCTTTAACATTCTTGTAATCTTCATTAACACAGACACAATATGAGATCTTGTCTCTCTACTTACTAAAACTTTAGAACAAGGAACTATAGAAGATATATACTTAACTAAAGGATTTGACTTACTACAATATTAAATATGATTGTATATTACCTTACATTACTAAACCTAAAATACAAATATAAAAAAGAATAAAACTTTCAATCCTAACTTGGATCTCTCCCAGTCAGAGAATAGGAGCCATTTGGGTTTCATGGATACCAGTCCCAGTTGCTGCCTGTGAGCTGCCAAGTGAAAGACTGAAGTGGCATAACCTCCATAGACCCAAGTTTGAGACTTGTAGGTCTTGATATATGATTATCCCAGCGGATCTGATTTTATCTCAGCACCTGAAGTTTCATTCTGTCCCAAGGGCTATAACAAGATTACCAAATACCCGTCAGCTTTTGCAATCAACACTTACTTTTAGGACAAAAGAACTGCAGAGAAAACATAACACAACAATAAATAGTCTATACACTTGCTAGCTTCCCAGGTCTCATCCGTCTTCCATACAGAGACCTTGACTGGTTCCAATACTCCACACTTTCAGCAGGGTTTACCCTCTTGGTTATAAGTTCATATCAATTTGCTGGCTCAAAATGAGGGTTATTCAGCATATTCAGGCTTATTTTTATACCACATGCTCTTTCCTTGTCTCTTGAATACTGTCTGCACCAGCATTTGTAATTTACCGGTCCCAGGGTTTGCACTAAATATCACTTAATAACTTTATTTTCTGGAGGGAGTCCTTGCAGCCAGCATGCAAATCCTGGCACTCAGAGCTACAGGTCAGATTTATAAAGTCAGTATAATTGTCGCAAAGATAGTCCATGCATCCACAACATCTGTCACAACAATATTCATAGGGCTGTCCACACTCTATCCATTTGTCAGAGGTATGGAACAGGTCATGGTGTCATGTACATATATGTTTGCATTTAGTTTTTAATGTGATATATATGTCTCATGCCAGGCCTGGTTTCTGGGGTGAAAGCTTGGCCTCACCCATGTCAATGGCAAAACTATCATTGACTTTAGTGGGGTCAGGATATCATCCCTTGTTTTTATCAGCCTGAGTCATAATGCAGACCTGGATGTGACTAATAAACACTGCAAAGTTTAGGGAAACTTGGATAAGGGTTTTGGTGCAGGCCCATCTCTAAGTTTTTACATATGAAACAGCATCATATTTTGAGATTAAACCCATTGTACTGCTTTTTTCATCTGATTAGGCAAATGCAACTATTTCTCTTGGATATGGACTGTGCAGCTGTCAACCATGCGTTTGTGAGTTCCAGATTAGTTATTGTAATGAATCCTTCATGGCGCTACCCTTAAATACCATTGCAAAACAAGAGAGACTGTATTATATCACTTCTCTGGCAAATGCCTTGGCTTCCAATTCCCTTCCAGTTACATTTTAAGGTATAAATTCTTAGATAGCTTAGGCTTTGACTACACCTCATTACAATAGATGACATCAGCCAGAGCACTTAAATGGACAGTTCCCAGATTTAAACCTCTGCAGTAGAGTGGGTTGGAAAAAATGAAACAATTTTGCAAAATATTTTGACGTTGTTTCCATTTTGCAGCCATGGCTTCAAAATTGAGACTATTTTTCCCAAATTGCTCATGAAATCATAGCATTATATAAATATTGTAGACACTAGGGACCTCAAGGGGTCATCTAATCCAATCCTCTCCTCTGAGGCAGGACCAAGTATACCTAGAGTATTCCTGACTGATATTTATGTAACCTGTTCTTAAAAACCTCAAAAAGGCTTTTAAAAAAAATCAGTTTCCCTTTTTCCACTGACTGCAAGTGGCAGAGTCAGCACTCACCTGTAGTTGTGTGCATCTGAACTCTTTCTCCTCTGGTGACCCATTTCGGGCTCCAACTTTAAGTCTTGGTGTGGTGCTATATTCCCCCTTGGAGACACTATTTTCCTGGAGCCCTCCCCAGGCTCAGTCTTCCCACAGTCCCTGCAGCCAGCCAGAAGCTCCCTCAATGCTCCCCCATCTCTGCTTGCAATCTGCCCTTAACTCAGGAGCCCCCCACTTAGCCATTGTTCTGCTGCAGTTCCCTCAAATAGCTGGACATAGAATTCTTTCTTCTCCAGCTCTTAGTAGCAACTTAAACCAACAACACTTTGTTGTACCTCTTCTTTTTATATGGCCCACCTGACTGGTTGCATCCCATGCAGACACTCTAGTCTGCTTGGAGGACCTCTCCACTGCTCCCTTCCTGGGAATCGTGTGGAAGATCCCAAAGTCTCCAGCAGGGGGCCTTTAGGCTTAGTCCAACCCCTCAAATTGCAATAAAATGAATAAAGTCCATGTGTGTTTGTGTTCATGCTTCCTTTTGTTATTATGCATTTTTTCAAAATTCTTCAACTTTGAAACAGTTACTGACACACAGTAACTTTTCCAAATCTGAGGAAGTTTTAAAAAGTAGCAAAATTAAGGTGTAAGGGAAGGAAAAAGTGGAATTCCCTCATCATAAATCAAAAATATGAAAGTTCAAAGTTTAAAAATGTTTTGTGTAGACAAAAACCAAGAAGCTTTCAGAAAACAAAAGGTTTTTTTGTGAAAGATTTTGGTTAAGGAAAAAAAAGGGGGGGTCAAGTTTTGAATGACAAATTTTGACCAGCTCTGAGCTGCAGTGTGATGGTAGACCATTCTCCTGAAAGGGCTCCCAACAATGAAATTCACTTCCTTGAGATTCTCTTCTCCTATACAGTCCAAAGACACAATCTTCAACTTAGCCAACTTCATATTAGGTGCAAGTGAGGGAGGGAAAAGGAAAGGCCTTTTTATGTCTCCCCTAACCATCTCCTAACACAAGTTTGAGTGCCCATTGTCAAAGTAAAGTCAAAGTTCTCCAGATCAATGGTTCATCAGTCCAATACAGTTAGGGCACATTAGTTTCATAGTTAACAGTACCCAAGCGAGTGGTGTGCTCTAATTTGTGTTGGCAGAAACAGTCCCCTGCAGCTTATTCTACTAGCTGAGATGTGGTAGAATGTATTGTACTCCCCACTCCTGCCCCTAGAGTGGCCCTCATTCCAACTGATTCTGGACACACTCACTGTGTGCCCATGTATTGCAGCAGTAAGGGAACTTGACACTACTCTGGCAGCACAAAACAACCTCAGAGGTTCCAAGAATCTGGCCCCTAGTCTGTTGAGTGCAGGGCCAAGCCCAGAGCCCTGTGGCTGCCTCCTGTAGTGGGCGGCCAGGGCTGGAGCCCAATGGCTTCCCCCTGGAGTGCAGGGCCAGGGCTGGAGCACCACAGCAACCCACTGGAGTGTGGGGCTAGGGTCAGAACCCTGCAGCAGCCCCCAGATGCATGGGGCTGGAGCCCCGTGGCAGGAGCCGGAACCTGTGCTGCCTAGCTGGGCAAGCAACTCAGTCACATTGGGGGTGGGGGAATGCGAGGCAGCAGGCAGTGAGCTTAGGGGCTGGTAGCAGGAGACCTCCCCTGGTTCAGGCAAATTCTCTCGTTCGGGACTGGTCAGGTCCCAACAGTGCTGGACCAGGGAGGTCCAACCTGTACTATTAAATATTGTAAAATTTGGCACAGAGGGCAAGTTACCTGGTCCTAAAATGACTTCTCCCACCAGTCAGGATTTCCAGGGTGCATAAGCTAAGTATGCCAATACCCTCTTCCCTCCCCTTCCACATATCTGCACCAGAATATCCCTCATGCTGCCGTGGGGGGAACTATCATAGGCTAGCAGAAGACTGCTACAGCAGTCCTCCACCAGTGGATCCTTTACAGAATGACAATCCTCAGCTGTTGCCTTAAGGCAGCTTTAAGTCCCCTTTGAGTAGCACAAAGGGACTTAAGAGTGCCCAAAGATCAGCTGTGAAACTGGGTGTCAGGCATCTAGAAACTATTCTTCATGCTACTGGCATGCTGGGTAACCTTGAGCAGAGAAGCTCTCTGTATCTCAGTTTCCATATCTGTAAATTGATTAAAGTAATGCTTCTTTGCGTTCAAAAAGTTCTTTGCAATCACAGCAAAAGCATTGAACGTGGGCAAAGCATTCCATTACTATTATATTTTGCAGTTAATAATTCTTAATGTATTATTGCTTACATGTCCAATGAAGCGGACAGTTTTATTTGCAGCAGAAGTGGAAGGCAATGCAATATTTATATTATTAATTTCTCCACACTTTCCAGGTGTGGCTTGCTGTTATTTTCTCCCATCACTTACAGAAACACCTCGATAATGAGAAAGTTCAGTTTTTCAGTACTACTTCAACAGATCAGTGGGGAAACAATCTCATATACCCTTTGGAAAATGAAGAACAGCTGCCACTAAAAGGGACTGAGGTCTGGGATTCACTCTGTAATATTAAGTTAGTGGGAGACAAGGATCAGAGTTCATATCACACTGCCTGTCACTACCAGGCCTGGGCTGGGGGAAGCTAATTATATAATCAGCAGATCAAATTTGGAGATGAATCCTGGTCACGTGCCACCTGGCAGGTTGTATGTGTACTAAAAAGACTGAAGTTAGTACTGAGTAATGTTCAAGTTGCCATGCCAGCTGGATAAACTTATTAACACAAGGATAACTATGCGGTGTTCTAGCTACTGAATTGCCTTTTGAGGCATTTGTAATTAAAACTGTCCCAGATGGCTCTGTTTTGGAATTCACATTGATGTCACAGCTTTTTATGACACCATTTGTTTATACAATAATAAAAGAAAGTAACTGAATATAGCAGTGTAAGGTCTCAACTTAGCAAGGCGCACGAGTAGTCCTGTTGAAGTTAGTGGGACTTCAAGGCTCTTAGCACCTTGCAGACTTTGTCCCTTAATAAATTTTGATGTTTGAATGTCAGTCTCATGTTTATCCAGAGTTCAGAGAGGAGCAGGCCAGGCCAAAGAGTGAGTATGCATGTAGTTCTGAATACAGGGAGCTCTGTAGTCATCATTACCTCTGATGGAAGTGAAATCCATAAACAAGGTGGCAGCCCAGATCTTTCCTCCCTCAGACAAGTCCCCCCTCCCCGTGCATTTGAGAGTCATCTGACAACATCATTGTCATTGGTCACAAGTTTGGAGTGAGGCAAGGGAATATGGTGTAGTTAGGGAGGGGACCTATCCTTGTCTCGCCATTGGCATGATTCTGAAAGAAGTATAGGCGAGAGATATGGCAGGTTATACGGGATACAATTGCCCACTTGGGAATCTTCCGTCTAAAGAGATTACAGGAAAGATTTAGAAAGGGGAATTTGTGGATTGATTTCCTTGCTGTTCAGGAAAGATCTGATGAGGAAGGGGGCAGAAAACACAAAAATGAGGAGGACAAACCCTGCAGGCCTAAGATACCTCAAACATTTATGCAAGTATAATATGTGTGAGGAGCCCCTCATTCAAGTACGACAGCTTATGCTACATGAGGTGGAGAGGAAAAGCATGGTAAAGATATGACAGAAAATTTAGTCAGAAAGTCACAGAAAAGCCTGATTTACCCTGGAGTAAAATAGACAAGGAACACTGTTGTAAATGACTCCTTGTCTCCCCACCCAGCTGGCATTCACAGACCAGGTTGCTAGTGCCAAAACCTCAGTTTCAAAATGCAGGTATAAATGCCAATGTGTGCTTTGTATTTAATGCTTGGAAATGTTTTCACTTCCAAGGCAGGTACAAACACCGCTGTGGGATGTGTAGGGCCAACATGGTAAACATGGAAAAGCTCATTGCCAGAAGGGCAGTAGAAAGGGGGGTCTGCAGGGTCTCAGTGCTTCAGGAGATGCTTCAGGCAGTAACCATAGCAAAGGCTGCTTGCTTCTCCAATAAAGATGCAGGTATTACAGAATGTATTGCCTGCCCTAAGAAAAAAGATGCTGCTTATTTATGGAATGGATTTTTGGCCAGTTTTCAAACTCCATGGAGAAGGTGTGAGGTGCAACTGCTCTACAGAGAATTTCAAGTCCTTTAACAGCTTGATGTTGAAGATCCTGTGTGCAACCCTAATGACAGTCCTTGCTAATTGTTAAACTCTCACTAGTAAATGAATTACAGGTGGTCAAGAGGCACCTAAATTTTGCATGCTGGGTAGTGCCTCCCAGTTGGTCATTTTGTGCCCATCGGACATCAGTCTGTGGAGTGCAAAACCTGCACCACTTTATCAGAATGACAAAGGAAATCTTCTTAGCATATGTACAATGTGCCTCAGGCAGCACATGACCAGGATTCATCCCCAAATTTGGTCTGCTGATTGAATGACAGACTCCAGGAGCTCACCCCACTGGCCAGCAAGGATCTGAAGGCAATGCTCCATCAACTCTGGAACCTTGCTCATGACAGCTGTAGGACTAGTTGAGGACTTAGTTGCCCTGTGAAATTGGACAGTCAGTAAGGCCAGCATTTCAGATTGCATGGAATTTAAGGTACAGGGAAGGCTTCACTTTGGGTGGCCCTTACCCATACATCAGGTGGTGTGATATATGGTGAGATTGTACTTCCACAGTTGGGCTTCCTTTAGTATCTCTGACTGGCTAGTGGAACTGTCCTACTGGAGTAGATTGGTGGGTTTCCCAGTGACATGTGGGCATTTCATAGTGAGGAAACTTTTAGAAGGGCATAGTGTGACCAGATAGCAAGTGTGAAAAATCAGGACTTTTTTGGAGGGGGCATAGTTGTGTATATAAGAGAAAGGCCCTAATATCAGGACAATCCCGATAATATAGCTACATTTGTTCACCCTAAAAGGGTGCTCAAGGAGGGACAGTGCTGTAGGGTCTACATGTTACCCATAACACTGAAACCCACAGCAGAGCCTATAATAATAATGTCAGGGTCTGTAGCTGTGGGAGAGGCCATTTTATTTAAAGCAGCATTTGTTGGTCCCTTCTTCAGCATTTTTTGAGTGAGTGAGCTGGTGCCTATGGCAACTGCAGACAGGTTCCAGCACTTGTTAAATATCACAGATGTAATCTGCAGGAGTGGTGTGTCTGCATTTCATGCACTCAGAAATCAACAAGGCTGAGATCCCCACCACCCTACTGCGCTGTCTCTCCCCACTTGGCGGGTGTGTGTGTGTGTGTGTGTGTGTGTGTGTGTGCTTAGAATCAAAGAGAGCTGAGTCCTGAGGGATAGGCCGAGGAGAACCTATCCCATGTTATGGATTCTACAGTAAGGAGCCCTGTAATGCCCACATTGGAACCAATTAAATGTCTTGGTGTGGGACAGTATGGGTGATAGGCTAGGTGTGTCCCTCCCTTGTGTTAAAGTTTAATAAAAGTTGCAGCCTGCCACTTAGTTCCATGCATGTATCAGTCTTTCTTCTGCCCGTGTCCACATCAGTGTGTTTTGACGATGGTCCATTTGGGTGAGAGGGAGCAGTAATCCCACCCTGTTTGGCAGATAATGTGGGGCAAGTCTCAATTGGTGGGCCTGATGGAAAACCATTAGAGGCAATGGCAAACAATTATTTAAAAGTAAAAAAGAAACACTACAAGAAACCAAGGGTTCTCCCTATCTGTGACTAGAAATGAAAGGCTGTTTTCACTGTAACACAGAAAAGGGAGAAGCACACTGTGTCTCGTCACTGGTGGCTGAGCTGCAGCAGGGTATTTCCTTGGACAAATATACCCTACAAATAATGTCTCAATCAATACTTCTTTTAGTACCAGCTCTTACTTCTTTGGCACCAACCCCATTGGGAATGCTATCCTCTGTGGCCAACAAACCTTCAGTACCAACTTCATCAAGACAGGAGATACCCGTGAAACTTAAATTGTACATACTGTCTATAGTACCAATGAGCAGAGCTACCACCCAGAGACTCCGTTCTAGGTCACATGCCTCCGTTACCCCCTTCTCTACCGCTACTCTTTTTTATTCATTGGATTCTGAGGAAGGGACCCAGGCTTCCCCTTATTCCAGAGGCAGATCAAGATTGTCTCCCAAGTGTTCATTGGTGGCATGATTAGACACCCACCATAGACAGGTCTACAGTGGCAGAATGAAGTAATCATCCAGATGGCAAACCATGCCATACCCATAAGAGCAGTCAAAATAATAGAATCCAGGTGCATTCCTCTAGTTTTCAGGTCAGTTTCCCCAGATCAGGTGAGACAAAGATCCTCACTTCATCCCAGAGACAAAGGAACCTGGTGCCTGGTACTGAGGTCAGTACTTACTTGCCTCAGGGGCCTCCTCACTTGGTACACACAGTAAAGTAACTTTTGGAGCTGAAGGTGCAAGTGGCCCAATACAGACTGAGAAACCCTTTTTAACCACCAGTAATTTGTCTTCTTGTCCAGAAAAGCATTGACTCCTGAATCATCCTCCTCTGTTGGGGATTATTTAAAAAACAACCAGGCACTCCTTCCAGAGTGGCTAATTGCCTGGGCATCCAAATAGAACCAGTCCAAGACAACCCCCACCAACAGGTGATAATTTAAAGGAAAATTTTACTTTATGTTGTGAAAAGAATATCTAGTAGCAGGAATATTTCTCTAGGCAGCATTAGATGTGACAGATTCTGCCACAAAGGTGAAAGTGATTTTATCATGCATTACTTCTTCCTGACTTCAGCATTTGGGCATACCTATAGAGATGCAGCAGTCTTCTGAAGGTTATTCATTGTTCTTGTTGTTCTGGCATTACATATCCTCACAGATTCTAGGATGACCTTTCATTCTGTGTTTATATATACTTTGGTGCCCATTAGGAAAGTTCTACCTACAACTATGGCAGAGGCAATTAGATTCTTCCAGGAAAAAAATACAGATTTCAGAGGTTCAGGCCTCCCTCTCTATTTGCTACTATTGCATGGCCTGTATGGATTAAGGCCTGGAAAATGTCCTGATTTAATTCCTTTTTCATGGCAGACTGGGCAAATTCTCTGGCCTGACTGAAATGCAGAGTCTCATCAGACTCTATCAGCTCCTGAATACAGCCTGCAACAATCCCCTTAAACCAAAATCCATCAAACTCACAAATTCCTTGCTTCCCCTGCACCATTCCCATCAAGCTAATCTCTTAGTAGGTCTATACAATACATAAGTAAATAAATAAAAAAAACAAATAAATACATAAATTATATAAAAAGGTGTTCTTCACTCAGGTTGACTGAGGTTAAAATAGCAGTGAAGACATGGAAACTCTGGTTGTAACTTGAGTTGGCAACTTGAATTCAACCCCAAACTACCCCACAGACTTTAACTTGGTTTAGCTAAAGCAAGTTAACACACTTTTTTTGCTGTGTAGACATACATTTGGACACACTCAAAGCTCCCACTCTCTCATGCACTCCCTCACAGTCAAAACTCCATAAGATTCTCAAAGACTCTATTCTCCCTTTGAACCAGAGTAGCTAGAATACTTGTTTATTTTTTTTTTATTCTTGTAATGTGGGTTTTTTTTGGCCTCTCTATGTAATTAGGAAAAAAACAGAACCACCATTCCTAGCACTAGAAATATTCCAAGATACATTGAGCTCCTGGCACTATTTCCCCAGCTCCCAGTACCGGGACAATTTTGTACAGGTTCCCAATTTAGAGATTTTTCCGAGCTTATTGACCTGTTCACACACTTAAACAAATAATTTAGCTATTCCAAGGTAGAATCATAGAATCATAGAATCCTAGGACTGGAAGAAACCTCAGGAGGTCATTGAGTCTAGCCCCCTGCCCAAAGCAGGACCAGTCCCAACTAAATCATCCCAGCCAGGGCTTTGTCAAGCCGAGACTTAAAAACCTCTAGGGATGGAGATTCCACCACCTCCCTAGGTAACCCATTCCAGTGCTTCACCATCCTCCTGGTGAAATAGTTTCCCCTAATATCCAACCTAGACCTCCCCCACTCTAATTTGAGACCATTGCTCCTTGTTCTGCCATCCGTCACTACTGAGAACAGCCTCTCTCCATCCTCTTTGGAACCTCCCTTCAGGAAGTTGAAGGCTGCTATCAAACCCCCCTTCACTCTTCTCTTCTGCAGACTAAATAAGCCCAAATCCCTCAGCCTCTCCTCATAGGTCATGTGCTCCAGCCCCCTAATCATTTTGGTTGCCCTCCACTGGACCCTTTCCAATGCGTCCACATTGTTTCTACAGTGGGGGTCCCAGAATTGGATGCAGTACTCCAGATGTGACCTCACCAGTGCCAAATAAAGGGGAATAATCACGTCTCTCAATCTGCTGGCAATGCTCCTTCTAATGCAACCTAATATGCCATTAGCCTTCTTGGTTGCAAGGAACATAAGAACATAAGAACATAAGAACGGCCGTACCGGGTCAGACCAAAGGTCCATCTAGCCCAGTATCCTGTCTGCCGACAGTGGCCAGCACCAGGTGCCCCAGAGGGGGTGGACCGAAGACAATGATCAAGCGCTTTGTCTCCTGCCATCCCTCTCCAGCCTCTGTCAAACAGAGGCCAAGGACACCATTTTATCCCCTGGCTAATAGCCTTTTATGGACCTAACCTCCATGAAATTATCTAGCTTCTCTTTAAACTCTGTTATAGTCCTAGCCTTCACAGCCTCCTCTGGCAAGGAGTTCCACATGCTGACTACACGCTGTGTGAAGAAGAACTTTCTTTTATTAGTTTTAAACCTGCTACCCATTAATTTCATTTGGTGTCCTCTAGTTCTTCTATTTAGGGAACTAATAAATAACTTTTCTTTGTCGGCCCTCTCCACACCACTCATGATTTTATACACCTCTATCATATCCCCCCTCAGTCTCCTCTTTCTAAACTGAAAAGTCCCAGTCGCTTTAACCTCTCCTCATATGGGACCCGTTCCAAACCCCTAATCATTTTAGTTGCCCTTTCTGAACCCTTTCCAAGGCCAAAATATCTTTTTGAGGTGAGGAGACCACATCTGTACACAGTATTCAAGATGTGGGCGTACCATAGTTTATACAGGGGCAGTAAGATATTCCGGGTCTTATTTTCTATCCCTTTCTTAATAATACCTAGCATCCTATTTGCCTTTTTGACCGCGCTGCACACTGTGTGGAAGTTTTCAGAGAACTGTCCACGATAACTCCAAGATCTCTTTCCTGATTTGTCGTAGTAAATTAGCCCCATCATACTGTACGTATAGTTGGGGTTATTTTTCCCGATGTGCATTACTTTACACTTATCCACATTAAATTTCATTTGCCATTTTGTTGCCCAATCACTCAGTTTGGTGAGATCTTCCTGGAGTCCCTCACAGTCTGCTTCTGTCTTGACTATCCTAAACAGTTTGGTATCATCCGCAAACTTTACCACCTCACTGCTTACCCCTTTCTCCAGATCATTTATGAATAAGTTGAACAGGATTGGTCCTAGGACTGACCCTTGGGGGACACCACTAGTTACCCCTCTCCATTCTGAAAATTTACCATTTATTCCTACCCTTTGTTTCCTGTCTTTTAACCAGTTCTCAATCCAAGAAAGGACCTTCCTCTTATCCCATGGCCATGTAATTTACATAAGAGCCTTTGGTGAGGGACCTTGTCAAAGGCTTTCTGGAAATCTAAGTATACTATATCTACTGGATCCCCTTGTCCGCATGTTTGTTAACCCCTTCAAAGAACTCTAATAGATTAGTAAGACAGGATTTCCTTTACAGAACCTATGTTGACTTTTGTCCAACAAATTATGTTCTTCTACATGCTTCACAATTTTATTCTTTACTATTGTTTCTGACTAATTTGCCCGGTACTGAAGTTAGACTTACCGGTCTGTAATTGCCCGGATCGCCTCTAGAGCCCTTTTAAATATTGGTGTCACGTTGGCTACCTTCCAGTCATTTGGTACGGAAGCCGATTTAAGGGATAGGTTACAAACCACAGATAATAGTTCAGCAATTTCCCATTTGAGTTCTTTTAGAACCCTTGATGAATGCCATCCGGTCCCGGAGATTTGTTAACATTAAGTTTTTCTATTTGTTCCAAAACCTCCTCTAATGACACTTCAATCCGGGACAGTTCCTCAGATTCATTACCCACAAAGGACGGTGCAGATTTGGGAATCTCCCCAACATCCTCAGCCGTGAAGACTGAAGCAAAGAAATCATTTAGTTTCTCCGCAATGGCTTTATCGCCCTTGATTGCGCCTTTATAGTTCGATCGCCTAGGGGACCCACAGGTTTTTTAGCAGGCTTCCTGCTTCTAATGTACTTAAAAACATTTTGTTATTTCTTTTGAGTTTTTGGCTAGCTGTTCCTCAAAATCTTTTTTGCTTTTCTTATTACATTTTTACACTTGATTTGACAGTGTTTATGTTCCTTTCTATTTATCTCACTAGGATTGACTTCCACTTCTTAAAAGATGCCTTTTGTCCTCACTGCTTCTTTTACATGGTGGTTAAGCCACGGTGACTCTTTTTAGGTCTCTTGCTATGTTTTTTAATTTGGGGTATACATTTAAGTTGGGCCTCTATTATGGTGTCTTTAAAAGTTTCCATGCAGCTTGCAGGATTTGGCTCTAGTCACTGTGCCTTTTAATTTCTGTTTAACTAACCTCCTCATTTTTGTGTAATTCTTTTGAAATTAAATGCCAGGGTGCTGGTCTGCTGAGGTGTTCTTCCCACCACAGGAATGTTGAATGTTATTATATTATGGTCACTATTCCCAAGCGGTCCTGTAACGGTTATTTCCTGACCTGATCCTGCGCTCCACTCAGGACTAAATCGAGAATTGCCTCTCCTTGTGGGTTCCTGCACTAGCTGCTCCAAGAAGCAGTCATTTAAGCCATTGAGAAATTTTATCTCCGCTTTCTCTTCCTGAGGTGACATGTATCCAGTCAATATGGGGGTAATTAAAATCCCCATTATTATAGAGTTCTTTGTTTTGGTAGCCTCTCTAATCTCCCTCAGCATTTCAATGTCAGTATCCCTGTCCTGGTCAGGTGGTCGGTAATATATCCCTACTGCTAATTTCTTATTTTTGGAGCATGGAATTACTATCCATAGCGATTCTATTGAACATGTTGATTCATTTAATATTTTTATTTCATTTGATTCTACATTATCTTTCACATACAGTGCCACTCCGCCACCCACCCGGCCTGCTCTATCCTTTCGATATATTTTATATCCCGGTATGATTGTGTCCCACAGATTTTCCTCATTCCACCAGGTTTCAGTGATGCCTATTATGTCAATCTCCTCATTTAATACTAGGTACTCTAGTTCACCCATCTTATTAGTCAGACTCCTAGCATTTGTGTAGAAGCACTTTAAAAATTTGCCACTGCTTATTTGTCTGCCCTTCCCTGATGCATTGGATTCCTTTGTACGCGGTTGTTTGTCTGCTCTGGCCCACGGTTTGCCCTCTCCTCCTCTCTTTCTGACTACAGCTTAGAGAATCTCTATCAATGGATTCTCCTCTAAGAGAAGTCTCCCTCCGATTTACGTGCATCTCCACACCAATCGGCTTTCCCCCATCTCTCAGTTTAAAAACTGCTCTACGGCCTTTTTAATGTTTAGTGCCAGCAGTCTGGTTCCACCCTGGTTTAGGTGGAGCCCATCCTTCCTGTATAGGCTCCCTCTCCCAAAAGTGTCCCCAGTTCCTAATAAATCCAAACCCCTCTTCCCTACACCATCGTCTCATCCACGCATTGAGATTCTGAATCTCTGCCTGCCTACCTGGCCCTGCGCGTGGAACTGGAAGCATTTCGAGAACGCCACCATAGAGGTCCTGGATTTCAGTCTCTTTCCTAGCAGCCTAAATTTGGCCTCCAGGACATCTCTCCTACCCTTCCCTACGTCATTGGTACCTACATGTACCACGACCACCGGCTCCTCCCCAGCACTACACATAAGTCTATCTAGATGCCTCGAGAGATCCGCAACCTTCGCACCAGGCAGGCAAGTGACCATACGGTTCTCCCGGTCATCACAAACCCAACTATCTATGTTTCTAACAATCGAATCACCCACTACTAACACCTGCCTCTTCTGAGCTGGCATTCCTCCCCTCAGAGGCATCCTCAGTGCGAGAGGATACCGCAACATCCTCTGGGAGGAGGGTCCCAACTACGGGATGGTTTCCTCTGCTCCCATTGAATGCTCTGTTCCCTTGAGACTTTCATCCTCCTTAAGAGCACTGGGGCTCTCAGACTGGAGGTGGGACAGTACTACAGTGTCCCAGAAAGTCTCATCCCTGCTGGGCAAATCTCTGCCTCTCCATTTTCTAATGAACAGTTCAGCCACCCTGGCCTCCAAAGCAACAGTTTTAAGTATAAACTGGGATTCTTTTAAACCTCTGGAATATAGATTATGAACTCGGTCTCTGAGGGCCGTAGAAGTCACTAGTGCCCTCTAACGGCATACGCTCGACCCGCCTCTCAGGGCAGGTAATCATACATGTTACACTGACGCAATAAACAGGATAGCCCCACTCTGCTGCTGGGCTTCTGTCTCCATTTTTCTAATGAACAAGTTTAAGTATAAACTGGGATTCTTTTAAACCTCTGGAATATAGATTATGATAAGAGTTATGTTTTAAAGAAGGCCAGAAGTCACTAGTGCCCTCTAACCTCCCCACTCTAAACTCCCTCTCCAAACTCCCTGTTAGCAATTCCTGGTCGCTGAGTCACAGGCTTATATAGCTCTGGTAGCCCCTCCCCCTGACTGAGGCTCAGCCAATTAACAGAGGCTTCTAGATTTCAAACCTTTTAGAAGCTCCTTCAAGCAAACAAACAATCAAACCAACCAGATAAACACAAGCTCAGCACACAGCAAATAACTCCCCCACACACAAACACACACTCCAGACAGCCACTTACCACAAGGGTCCTGTTTTTACTCCTCTTTCACCTGGAGAACTCCCTCTCCAAACTCCCTGTTAGCAATTCCTGTTCGCAAGGGCACACTGTTGACTCATATACAGCTTCTCATCCACTGTAATCCCCAGGTCCTTTTCTGCTGAACTTCTATTTAGCCAGTTGGTCCCCAGCCTGTAACAATGCTTGGGATTCTTCTGTCCCCCTGGCATTTCTCTGAGGTTTTCTACTTTTCTTCCCATGGTACTGTTAAACCTTTTCTTTATATTTTTTAATTTCCCTTTTCTCTCTCTCTCTGACTTGCCCATGTCTGTCTTAATCACCACCACAGTGTATATTCCGGTATTATGTTTCCACCTTGCCTAAATGGTGAGTCCCCTCTGGAAATGCAGAGCAAGGTTGGTAACTAAGTAGGAAATGAAACATCATACTGGGGTTTGTGCTGAGGGGCTTACATCCCAGTATAAAGCTGAGATACGCGATGTCTTTTCGCAATCAAGACACCTGAACAGCTTAAACTGCCTGGTAGTGACAATATGCAATAACCATATTATTAAGATAAATGCTTTTTTTGTGGTCCCAGATTAGAGTGAATCAATTTTTAAACTCACTTTCAATTTTCTCTCTCATTCTGGCACTAAGGAGCAGATTTAAGGTTCTGTAGGTGCCGCATCTGAGTATTTCCGTACCTTTAGACTGAACTCTCAATTTCCCAAATTTATAATGCTGGATTTTGGGATAATTACAACAACCCCGTAAAGGTTTTACCTTTAAGTTACATATTCCTACTCACAACCTAAACTCCATTTTAACTTGGTTTGTGTGGCATCATCCTTAGTTATTAAAAAGATTTAAAATACCAGACATGAACTCTAAGTGAGAATTGCCTGGGATATTTCTAATGATTTGACAACATGTAGAATCAACCTCAAATCATTTTTTTAATATTAACTATAGGGCAGTTAACTCTTTGGGGAGACTTGGGGCATGTCTACACAGCAGGGCTAAACTCAAAATAAGCTACACAACTTGAGCTACGCTTCTTGTGTAGCTTAAGTCAAAATAGCTTATTTTGACTTTTGGCACTGTCTACTGTTGAAGCAAAAAAACCGGTCCTCTCTGTTTAGGCAGCTAACAAACAGCTTTATTAATTAATAAAGCACAGCATGAGTCAAACGTGGTCCCAGCAGAGCCGGGCCCAGTAAAGCTACCTAATACAATCAATCCTAGTATCTTTATACCCTTAGCCAAACAGTATGACGTCAGGGCATCCAATTACAGAAATCCTCAATTAAACTTGGAAAAACAAAGCTTTATCAGCAAGATGGCGGACAGGTACGAGGGAGTACCTCTCCTGTCCCAACCAGCCCAATTAACACATACCAATAGCCCATCCTGTAGGCCTCTCCTCACGGGGTGACAGAAAGTTCACTCTGGTCTACGTGCTTGAGAGAAAAGCTGAAATGGTTTCTGTTATACAAGATGGCTTCTAGCTAAATATGAAATGGTTTCTACAGTTTCTACACTACCCCAGCAGTTATTTCGAAATAGAGGACTCTTCCCCTGACTTCCCTCACTCCTCATATGAGGGGGACAGAAGTCAGAATAAGAAGCAGTTATTTCAAATTTATTTTGAAATAACAGGCTTGCTGTGTAGATGTACACTAGGTTATTTCGGAATAACTAACATTATTCCGAAATAACACTGCTGTGTTGACATAGCCTTGGAAGAGTGTGGAAGGAATTTTTCTTCACCCACGTACTCCTATAAGTGACCTCTAAATTCTAGCTGTATGACTGAAGTCCTCATATCATGGTTTAAATACTTCAAGTTACATTTACCATAGATTAAACCTGCAAGTGACTCAAGCCCCGCTCTGATAAATCTCTGATCCGTGAAGAAAAATTCCTTCCCAACCCCAAATATGATGATCAGTTAAATTCTGAGCAGGTGAGAAAGGTCCACCAGCCAGATACCTGGTAGAGTAATTTCTGTAGTAATTAAGGCTACGTTTAGACTTCAGGCTTCTTGCACAAGAAGCTTTTATCGGAAGAGATCTTCTGCAAAAACTTCTTGCACAAAAGCACATCCACACTGCAAAAGCGAATTGAAAAGGTGATGCGCTTTTGCGAAAGAGAGCGTCCAGTCAGCATGGACATGCTCTCAAAAGTAAGCTCTGATTGCTATGCACAGAATGGCCACCAGGGCACCTGTGCTTTTTCCTCTTTCCTCTTTCTGTGCAAAAAAACCCCTCTTCCCCGTCCACACCCACCTTTTTGCAAAAGAGCTCTTTCGCAAAAAGGCGTTCTTCCTCGTAGAATGAGGAATACCTATGCCGGAAAAAACCCTCTGTTCTTTTGATTTTTTTGCACAAAAATGTGCTTGAGCTATGAACACTCCACGAGTTTCTTTTGGAAAAACAGCCGTTTTTCTGAAAAAAACTCTGTAGTGTAGACATAGCCTGAGAGTACTCCCCATCTAATGTCCCATCACCACCTGTGAATATGAGAACTAGGGACATCTGGGTTTGTTCTTGCACTGGTTGTTTAATGCTGAACAATAGCTGCTGGGGGGTTTTGTTTGTTGTTGGTTGGTTGTGTTGTTCGTGGGTATCAGGGTGTCTACAGCTTGGGTTAGAAGTTATTTCTATTTTTTTTTTAAGAAAAAATGTTCTGTGCTTCACATAGATCCAGTGCCTCCACAGAGAGAGATTAGTATGTGTTTGGCAGTCTGAATATGTTTTTAAGTGAAGGGTATTGTATATTTTTCTCTACAGTTTGTGTGTGACTAGATGAAACAGCCAGGAAAGTGTTATGGGCTTTCTGCCTCTCATATTACTTAGCCCAGAATTGAAGGAAGGGGGCCTGTCCCCTCTTGAAGGCTGAGAGAGGCAAGGGGGAAAAGCCTCTAGAGACTGCAGCTTGCTTCGTAAGGTGGAGCTGCTTTCCCTTCTGTTACAATAATAAATTGTGCCCTGAGGCATGGGCCTGAAAGAACCTTGGGCATAGTGCTGGTTCTATCCTGGGCTGGCAAGAATGCCCACTAGTTTCCAGAGTACCACTGAAAAATAAACAGTTCTCATTATAAATACAGAAGCACCACAATAAAGCCTATTCTTTATCCCATCATGATCTTACGTATTAATAATGCCTATTGCATTATACCTGTTAAATAAAATTCTACCCCACAAATTTAATTTTGCTTTGTTTCTTCCAAATCCTTGTTGTCTGTAAGGGGCAAACACATTCTAGGCAACCTTTGTATTGAAAAATCATATTTTAAAATTTAGCACCTCTTTGTTCCTTTGCAATCTGGGTACTAGAGTTTTTAGATCCTTTTGTTGGTAAACAGGATAGCATAGAAATTGGCTGGAAGGTATATCATGCCTGATTCTCACATGTTCCCTCTTGCATGAGTATTTTTGCGTGACTATTTTTTCCTTCAGATAAAAGCCTCAGCAATTCAGACGTATTTGGGTTTGAATTCCAGACACTAACTTGGAAAATCTTGCATTGCATATGGAAAAAGTGATACCTGATTCTAATCGTTCATCGTAGCTTTAGTATGCTCTCATCTAGTGGCAATGCTTTCTAGCATACTGTGCTAAACAAAGTATACTTTAATGAGGGCCTGTGGATGATTTGCTAGCTTTATGTGGGAGGAAGCCAAAAGTTTGCTTTACCCAGTTATCATTTCTATTATTGAATCCTACTGTGTTTGGGAGATGTGATATATATATTTTTAAAGCCACTGCTTTTCAAGTTCAGCAGCAATGTCTGAACAGAGCTGGCTTTAAATCAGACTGTATTCTACTCCATTCTAAATTCTCTACCTTTCTACCCCTATGATTTTTATCACAGATCTACCTCACCCTCTCCTGCCATACTGTTAATATTTTCAGTCTGGTTTCAATTATTCAGAGGCTCACAGCCAGTCAGACACCTTCAGTGTGGCAATGAAGCAGCTCAAAAGCTGAAGCATTTGTACAAATTTCCTTAGCAAATTTAGTGGCCTTTTAATTTTGCTGCCTGTGTGACCATTTCATGTGTAACCTTTTCCTTTGGCTGACCCAGAATAGTGAGTGTGATCTGTAAAACTTTCTAGACATTACTCAAGAATACAAACACAGTGCAGAGGGCGGCATTTGGCCCTGCAACTGGAGAATAGGAGAAACCATTAAAAGGATACAAACCTGAACTCTCTGTAACTGATGCTTTTTCTCCTGAAATGCAAATCTTGGCAAATCAAGTTTCTATAAAATAGAATGTGAAGAAAAAGTGTCATAATTCCATCCTCTGACCAATATTTTTTCAGAGACAAGATAGAATCATAGAATTATAGAATACTAGGACTGGAAGGGACCTCAAGAGGTCATCGAGTCCAGTCCCGTGCCCTCATGGCAGGACCCAGTACTGTCTAGACCATCCCTGATAGACATTTATCTAACCTACTCTTAAATATCTCCAGAGATGGAGATTCCACAACCTCCCTGGGCAATTTATTCCAGTGTTTAACCACCCTGACAGGAACTTTTTCCTAATGTCCAACCTAAACCTCCCTTGCTGCAGTTTAAGCAGCAAGGTTTGCTAATACATCACTTTTGATGCATCGTCACAGCAATTCAATGCAACTTGTTCAAGTTGCTTTTTCCAGTGGGTATTCCACTGAATGTATACATGCAACCAAATCACTCTATGCTACTTGGTCCCATTATAAAAGGGGGGGAGGGAAATCTGTAAACATACTTTGCAGTTTGTCATTTGGATCAATCTTTTCCTGACAGGTAAAGATTAACTGCTGGCCCTGGTGGCTAATGCTGAAGCCAAATAAGATTAGGGAAGGCAACATTAGCCATGAATCTCCCAGGACAACTCATGATCATTGGTGATGTGCTGCCAATATTTTACAAAAGGACTCCCACAAGTGTTCCTCTGAGTCTGTGATAAACCACAGATCTCAGATGAGTGTCTGGTTGCTGAGAGGAAGAATGAAGAACTGAGGAACCTACTCTGTGTGTGAGTTCACCCATCACTCAGTTATGATAATAATGCTTCGCTGCATCAAGAGTGGCGATATGAGTTTAATTAAAATATCTCAAATGATAAGTACTCCAAAACTCCTAGAATGAAGATAATATGTCATATGACAAGTTTTATTTTGTTTTTAATGGTGACTTCTGTACACTTTACCCTTACCATGTGTATACTGTAAGGATATAGGCATTTTATTGGACTATTTTATGTTCCTTACATACAATATTTCCTTGAGTTGCATGCCATTTTAATCATGAAACTACTTGTAACCTTAAGCTGAACAGTAACACACATTTATTTTTCTTGTGTCTGGTCTGAAAGAACAGTTGCTATTTTGCTCTCCTGTCTTCTGAATGTCAAACAATAGCTCAGGCTAAACTGTTTACATCTAAGTTCTGCCAAGTCTGAATAATTAATTTCTGGCTTTGCTTGGTCTCTTCATCTTGCCCTGGATATTCCTTTGAACTTTGATTCACCACTCTTTTTCCTTTCTAAGATGACAGCACAGTTTCATTGATTCCTTTTCATTGATTCAAACTGGTCTCTAGTGTAACACTTCAAATACATTATTAGAATTGGTTTCTCCTACCCACTGAATATTGCTTATTTCTAGAGCAGCTTATCTTCTTCTGACAGAGTTATTGATCCATGCATACACGGCTTGCAAGCTTGATAATTATTCTTCTTGCTGGCCTCCCTCATGGTCTTATCAGACAATTATATTCAGCCCAGAATGTTATAGCATTGTCATTGATTCATTCCAAAATTAAGAACTGAGCCTTATTCCCATGAATAGTTGTTATTCACCTCTGTATCCTCACACAAGTAAGAGTTTCCAACATTAGTACCTTGTTGGCCATGTTTGTTCCTGTTCTTTCTTAACTCCATTAGCTTTGTATGCATATGATAGGGAGCTTGGGAGGCTGGGCAGCCTAGGGGTTAGCACACCTGACTTCCAGCCCTTTGCCTCCCTGTCCGACTATAGAGGTTCCTGATCTTGAGACATTAATCTTTGGCTCTCTTCCCACAGCTGGGCCTTGGCCTTCCCTCTCCACCAGGTCCTAGGTGGGAATCAACACCAGCCAGGGCCTCCTTGCAGCAAGTCTAAGTTAACTTCTCTTGGCTATGTCTTACTTATAGGTCTCTTCAGTTTGGGGCATGGCCCCTATAGTCCAAATAGTCAGTCACTCAACAACAAAAAAAGAATTAAAATATACAGAGCCCTGCAGGACCTGTGGGGTCTCAAAGAGGGGCAGTGCTTGGAGAAGGCTCTCTCTGAGGGCATTACTGATCCATGGCCCCTCTCAGGCTCATTCTTCTGTCTGGCTTCCTGAAAAAGGATTCCTCACTCCTCCAGCTTGTCCACCAGCCTTTGTCTGGGCTTCTCAGCTTCTTTAACCCATTCCTCTAGTGGGAGCAAGCTAGGAAGGGCAGGAGGGGTGGGGTTACCTGGGCTTGGTATTGCCTTTTAAGCCCTTCAGGTCCAGTACACGGTTTGTACACCTCATGAAAGTGCAACAGGGTAAGGGTGGGTTTTTTTAAATTTTGATTTGTCGTAGTGAATTTGCTCTGACTTAATTTCCCTCTCTCCCAATGACCACACTGACATTGAAGGAAAGAGGATTGAGTCTTCTCATTTCCTTCTAGTTGTTTTAGGGTTTAATCCAGCATGGTGACACTCTTGTGAACCAGTGGGGAGTTGAGAATGCTCAGATACAAGACCTTGCAGAGAGCTCTCTGCTTATTGCAGGATTAGATGTAATATCTTATATTCAGGGCCTTTGGGGGTGCACCTACACTGCACCATAACTGAAATAAGATACACAATTTGAGCTACTCAAATTGTGTATCTTATTTCAATGCTATTTTGAAATAGCTAATTTCGTCATTTGGCTCTGTCTACACATTTTGAAATAAAGCACTATTCCAAAACCTTCCTTACTCCTCTTAGAATGAGTGTACCAGTTGCCTTACCCCAGGTCTCTCCCTGACCCAGCACCCCAGGGCTCTGGGCCCTGCTCTGCAGGTCCAGAGGCCTAATCACAATTCTGCAGACCCTGGGGCCAAATCACTGTTCCGCAGGCCCAGAGGCCTAATCACAGTTCTGTAGCAAGGAGTTGGGTAGGGGGGCCCGGGCCCTCCCTCTCCTCCGGGCCCCAGCCCAGGGCCCTATCAGTGGCGGGCGGTTCCCACCACTGGCTCGGCGGGGAGCACTCCCTGAAACTTGCCGAGCCCGCCGGGTCACTTCCCGTGCCCCACCCTGGGCTGCTTCCTACCCTGTTCCCCTGGCTACTGCAAACTCTACCGTCATGTCCAGATCCCACGTCGGTGGCTGGGTTCGTTGATCCTATAGCAATTGAGTGTGCGATGGCGGCGGCAAGACTAGCTGCAAGGCGTGGCCGGCAAGGTGGTAGAGATCATCTCGAGGGCTGTGTCGGCGGTTTCAGCGGCACTGGCGGCAGTAGCTGTGGCTCTGGTGCTCTGGCAGGAGCTCCTTCCCCTCCCGAGGTCAACCCCAACTGAGCTGCGCTGCAGGCTTTTATACCCGGGCTGTATTGAGAGCATGACCAGCAGGGTCGTGGGGGAGGGGCGTATTCCCCCCCATAGGCATGCTCTACTTCCCCTTGTTCAGTGCGTGGCTGGCCTGCCCCGTCACTCCCCCCTTAAGAGGGTCCCCTTGGCGGGCTTCTCGTCTCTCTTCTCGAGAGCTATGCGGGAAAAGAAATCCGCATTTGCATGGGCTTTCCCTGGCCTATGCACTTCCTGAAATGAATATAGCTGTAGGGACAAATACCAGCACATAATTCAGGCTTTGGTGTCTTTCATAGAGTGCAGTCACCTCAGTGGGGCATGGTCCATCACTAACGAGAAGGGGCTGCCCAGCAAATAATACCTAAGGGCCTCAACGGCCCATTTCATCGCCAGCGCCTCTCTTTCTATGGTGGAGTACTTGGTCTCTTGGGGGTACAGCTTTTGGCTCCCTTTTGTGTTCCATTCCCTCCACCTCCTGAGCTAACATGGCACGGAGGCCTACCTTGGAGGTGTCCGTTTGTAGGACAAATGGCTTGGAAAAATCCTACTGGGCCAGTACCGATCCCCAGGTAAGCTGGTCTCATAAGGTCCAAAACGCCCTCTCACATTCTGGTGACCATTCCACCCGCCGGGGATGTTGGTTTTTGGTCAGGTCCAGCGGGGGGCTGTTATGGCTGAAAAATTGGGAATAAATCACCAATAATACCCCACTAACCCTAAGAATTGTCTCACCTGCCATTTTGTCGTGGGGGCGGGGTATTCCCGGAGGGCCTGCGCCTTGTCAATCAAGGGTTTCACCTGTCCATTCCCTACCGTTTACCCCAAGTATGTCACCTCTCTTTTCCCTGAGTGACACTTGGCTGGATTTGCCATTAATCAGGCCTCTCCCAAGGCCCTTAGTACCTTCTCCAAGTCGTTTATGTGATCCTCCCAACCTTCACTATACACGATAATGTCATCAATGTATGCCGTGGCGTACGCTTCATGAGGTGCCAAGACCTGATTCATAAGACTCTGGAACGTGGCGGTGGCCCCATGTAGTCCGAAAGGCATCATCGTGAATTGGTATAGCCCAAAAGGGGTTAGGAATGCCATTTTTGCCTTGGCTGCTGGGGTCAGTGGCATCTGCCAGTATCCCTTTGTGAGATCCAGTGTCATAGAATCATAGAATCATAGAGCTGGAAGAGACCTCAGAAGGTCATCAAGTCCAGCCCCCTGCTCTAGGCAGGACCAATCCCAACTAAATCAACCCAGCCAGGGCTTGGTCAAGCTGAGACTTAAACACCTCTAGGGATGGAGACTCCACTACTTCCCTAGGTAATCCATTCCAGTGCTTCACTACCCTCCTAGTGAAATAGTTTTTCCTAATATCCAACCTGGACCTCTCCCACCACAACTTGAGACCATTGCTCCTTGTTCTGCCATCTGTCAAAACATACTTGGCCCTCCCTAGGCATTCAAGTAGCACTTCTACCCGGGGCATGGGGTATGCATCAAACTGGGAGACGGTGTTCATCTTCTACTTCAACTTTGCAGAAGTTGATGCAAAACCTCACTGAGCCATTAGGCTTGGGGACCAGCATGATGGGGCTTCGCCATTCACTCCTGGACTCCTCCACTACCCCTAGGGCCAGCATTTCTTTCAGTTCCTTGTGCACAATGTCCCACATTTTCTTGGGCAGTGGTCAGTGGTTATCCTGTACTTTCTGACCTGACAATGTGGCGATGTGATGACTGGTTAACGGGGTTCTCCTGGTTTATCTGACAGTACATGTGGGAATCGTGCAATGAGGTCTTGAAGCTGTCGCTGTTGTCCCCCTTCTAGGTCTTGCCCAAGATCCACCTGCAGGCATTCTGGTAAAGCGCTGGCTTGTGGCTCCAACTCTTCCCCAGTTGGGAATGGGGTGATCATCATTGCTTCCCACTCCTTCCAGGCCTTTAAGAGGTTTACATGGTATACCCGTGATTCTTTCTGCCACCCCGGCAACCGCACCTCATAGTCCACCGAACCCACCTTCCAAATGATCTCAAATGGCCCTTGCCATTTCGCCAGTAGTTCGGACTCGGCAGAGGGCAACAAGAGCAACACCCGGTCCCCAGGTTGAAAGGTCCGCACCTTCGCCTTCTGGTTATAGTGTTGCGCCTGGGCTTCCTGCGCCTTCTGTAAGTTCTCCCGAGCTAGCCGGCCCAATTCCTCCAGTCGCTCTCTCAGTTGTAGGACGTAGTGGACAGATCCCTGGGTGCATCTTTCTTGCCCTCCCAAGTCTCTCTCACTAGGTCCAAAATTCCCCGCGGCAGGCGCCCGTATAATAATTCAAAAGGGGAGAACCCGGTGGAGGCCTGGGGGACCTCCCGTACCGTGAAGAGAAGGTCCCACTGCTGGGGGTCATCCCTCGATGAATTTGCGCAACATAGACTTCAGCGTTCTGTTGAAATGCTCCACCAGTCCATCTGTCTGGAGGTGGTACACGGATGTTCTCACGGAACAAATATTCAACAGCAGACACAATTCCGTTATCAGTTTAGACGTTATGTTAGTCCCCTGGTCCGTTAGGATTGCCTTAGGGATGCCCACCCTGGTGAGTACCTTTAAGAGTTCATCTGCGATGGCCCAGGCAATTCTGACCCGTAGGGGAATCGCCTCTGGATACCAGGTGGCATAGTCCACGATGACTAAAATATATTTATTCCTGCTGGCACCCCGTTCCAAGGGTCCCACCAGGTCTAGCCCTATTCATTCAAATGTTGTCCCCACAACTGGTAGGGGGACCAATGGGGCTCAGGGCACCCCACCTGGGTTAGTACATTGGCATTCGGGGCACGACTCACAATAGTCTTTCACGGCGTGGTGTATCCCTGGCCAAAAGAACCGTTGGGCTAGTCTATATAACGTCTTTTCATGGCCCAGATGCCCTGCCCATGCCGTTCGGGTATGGGCGGGGCCCCCACTTCTGGGATTGCTCTGGCCTCCGCTCCGCAGGAGGTCAGAAAAATAGGGCCAATCCCATCTCAATACTACAGGGTATGCCAATATGGGGGCCACCACCACCCTACATTGCTCTTCGTGTGATCCCATAGCTAGCCTCACCTGGGCTGTGGGGTACGTTCTCACATCCCCATGAATACATTGTACTCTCACGGGCAGCCCCCACTGCTCAGGCTTGTCAATAAGCCCTTCCTTTATCAGGGTCTGCCCACAGCCCATGTCTACCAATGCTATGGTCTCCACCCCTTGCACCTTAACGGTGACCACTATTTTGGTTTCATCCTCCGCCCCTTCCACCAATACCTGCTTGTAGCTACAGGCCCTGGCTGGACGCTCACGCTCAAAAGGGCCCTCCTGACTACCCCAAGAGCGTCTGATCTGTCTGGGTTCCTTCAGGGCTCCACCGGAGGCCCAGTAACCCTCCAAGAGGGATAAGGCTTGGCCTAACATCTTGGGCTGGTGCCTTTGGACCCACTCCTTTCCTCCTTTGGGCAAAGCCCCCAAGAGCTGTCCCACAGCTGCCCTTTCCCCTACCTAGGCGGCCGCCTTCTTCTGTACCTCCTCCCAGGGTTGGGCCCTCACAAGTGTGTGTCTCCCGTTCTGGGCCCCCCACCTCCTTAGGTCCCTGCTCTCTCTCTCCCTTGGGGGGGGAGGGCAGGCCCCCTTAATGGGGCCCACAGAAAGTGGGTAAAGGTTACATGCCGGAACACTTGCGGCGAGGAGAAAAAAAAGAAAAACCTCTATCTCAATGTCTAGCTATAACGTTATCCCCCTTGTTAGTCGCCGCAAGGGGGAGGACTACGCTGCCCATGTTCTCCACCAGTTGTACCGGGTTGCCTTACCCCAGGTCTCTCCCTGACCCAGCACCCCGGGGCTCCAGGCCCTGCTCTGCAGGCCCAGAGGCCTAATCACAGTTCCGTAGCAAGGAGTTGGGTAGGGGGGCCCGGGCCCTCCCTCTCCTCCGGGCCCCAGCCCAGAGTCCTATCAGTGGTAGGCAGTTCCCACCACTGGCTCAGAGGGGAGCTCTCCCTGAAACGCGCCGAGCCCACCGGGACACTTCCTGTGCCCCACCCTGGGCTGCTTCCTACCCCGTTCCCCTGGCTACTGCGGACTCTACCGTCATGTCCAGATCCCGCGTCGGTGGCTGAGTTGGTTGGTCCTATGGCAATTGCACGTGCGGTGGCGGCGGCGAGATTAGCTGCAAGGCGTGGCCAGCGAGGCAGTAGAGATCATCTCGAGGGCTGTGTCGGCGGTTTCAGCGGCACTGGCGGCAGTAGCTGTGGCTCTGGTGCTCTGGCAGGAGCTCCTTTCCCCCCCCCGAGGTCAACCCCAACTAGCTGCGCTGCAGGCTTTTATACCCGGGCTGCACTGGGAGTATGCCCAGCAGGGTCGCGGGGGAGGGGCGTATTCCCCCCCCCATAGGCATGCTCTACTTCCCATTGTTCAGTGCGGGGCTGGCCTGCCCCATCACAGTGAGGTTTACAGTAACGTCGGAATAGCAAGCCCAAAATAATGGGCTTTCTGTGAAGACGCAGGATTGCTGTTTTGGGATACTCCGGTATCCTGAAATAGTGTTGCAGTGTAGACGTAGCCTGACCATCAGTTTTGCCACCTCTTTTCTCAGCATTGTCCCTTTTTTTGGATAGCTAGCAAGAGAAATGCCCAAGTGTGGTCAGTATACACTTCCAGTGGTCCAATTTTAAGAACTCAGGATCTGTTTTATGGGTTCAGCAACTCTAGTGACACTCTCTGATTGGATTAAATTCCTGTGGTGAAATTCTGGCACTGAACTCAGCAACAGATTTGTCAATGGGTTTACACCCACCTGGGTAGGTAGGGTTCTGTGTGCTGTTTTTAGACCAAATCTCAGAGACATTTTAAGTGCCTACAACTCCCACTGAAATCAATGAAAGTCATAGGTGGTCATTACCTCTACAGTGTTGGCCCTATGAAGGCGGCGTAGTATTCTTTCCACTGAGAATTAGAAATTCTGATGCTCTGCCACAATTCAAATACAATTTTAAAAACCATCTTTCAAGTCAACTTTCTTCTCTTTCAATTTATTCCCATGGCTCCATGATTTGAACAGCATGTTTAGTTGACACATCCTTGAATTATGAAGTAAGAATAATTATGATGATGAAGAGGGTTGTGGTTTGGTCATAGCAATTTTTAGGGGAAATCATGGGGTGGCCATAGTCAAAGGAACAAAAAAAAAATTGCACACAAACCACAAGCAAAGTAAACAGTAAAAGTCAGAGATCTGTTTTGTATCCGGTATTGCCATGACTTTCCCATTTCAGTGCAAATACCAAAAGCATTCAATATAGTATCTGAACAGTTTTCAATACACAATAGGATTTGTCTGTGAGCAAACCCAACCCAGCTCTACATAAGGAAAAAATATTTGTATCTAATGAAGGGGGCGCATGTGACATGTTGGAGGATGAAGGTCTCTGCAAAGTCTCCTAACCTAATCTTTTATGTAGAGCTGTTGAACTCCTGCTCTGTCAAGTCATTTTTGCCAGGGTTTATGTGTCTGAGCCTCACCTCTGCTAGAAGAGCACAAACCTGCCCGGTCGTCATCTTAACAAACTCTTTGAGGATTTTCCCTCCTCCCCCACGCTTGGGAATCATTAGATAGCACAGAGCCACAATTGTGACTCCTATGTGATCCCCTTGGAAACCCCTGGAACACACAGTGGCTGTGTCTACATTGGCACCTTTTTTCGGAAAAGGGATGCTAATGAGACCAGTCGCAATTGCAAATCCGCAGGGGATTTAAATATCCCCCGCGGTATTTGCATTTACATGGCTGCCGCTTTTTTCCGGCTCGGGGCTTTGCCGGCAAAAGCGCCAGTCTAAACGAGGATCTTGCGGAAAATAAACCCTTTTCCGCATAAGATCTCTTATACCTACTTTCAAGCCTTTCAAGTAGGCATAAGAGATCTTGCGGAAAAGGGTTTATTTTCGCAAGATCCGTCTAGACTGGCGCTTTTGCCGGCAAAAGCAGCGGCAGCCATGTAAATGCAAATACCGCTGAGGATATTTAAATCCCAGCAGTGCGACTGGTCTCATTAGCATCCTTTCGAAAAAGTAATGTAGACACAGCCAGTATGTCTCATGAGAGGAGGTACACTGGTGTCCCCATG
Source organism: Rafetus swinhoei (assembly GCA_019425775.1). Lineage (NCBI taxonomy): Eukaryota > Metazoa > Chordata > Testudines > Trionychidae > Rafetus > Rafetus swinhoei. Next base: position 153,375,996 of record CM033424.1, read on the forward strand.
TCCTGGGCACTGCTGGCTGCAGGATGAGACATGACGGGATTCTAGTCAATCGGCATAAATTAGATCAGTTTTCTAATTTACACTAGGGTTTCAAGATGGCACTACCTCTCCACCCTGGCCTCCTTTTCAGCCTTGCAGTGAGTATAGTGTAGCTAAACCACTTTAGTTTAGCTCCCAATAAAGTGTGTTCAGCTGTTTATAATTCACACACAGATCAAGAAACAGACATAAAAGTCACCTGGATATTTTCAAGCACTATCCTTATCCAGTCCATGTCCCCTGCAAAGCTACGTGATCAGGGATTCCTTCATTTTTGCATGGCTCTTTTGGCATTTGGAGATTGCTGCGTCTGGGTGGCTGGCTGACTGGCTAGTAATGGTTCACTAAACTTCATGGAGCATTTCGACAATTGCAGTGACAGCCTGGGTTGCATAGGAATGTAATTGAGCAGGGGGTCTCCAACTTTTTTTTACTGCACCTCCCTTCTCCATAGGAGTCACACAATAGCTCCCTCTCCATTGCTCCTGCCCTTCTGAGGCAGAAAGTCACTGAGGGGGGGCAGGCAGCTCACGCCTGGTGTGCTGGCAGGACCCAGCTTGGTCTATTCCAGTGGAGCCCAGAGCATTGCAGGGTGCATCATGACTTTCTTCCTGCCTCCTACCTGTCCAGAGCCCCGACTCCTGCAGATTCCAAAGCATTTAATATATTTGGGGCTGTGGCCAACCAGATGCCCAGGGCAGGGCAGAGTAACCAGATGTTCTGTTCATAGATGCTTTGTCTTACATATGAAACTGTATCCCCTCACCCACAAAAAAAGAAGTGTCCCAATTTTTCACACTTGCTATCGGGTCACCCTAGGCCGCAGCAGCAGCATGGACAGCACAAGAGAGTCCACAGTGGTTAGGGAGAGGAACAGGAGAGAGCAGTAGGCTGCTGCCAAGTTAGGACAGGGTTAGGCACGACCAGATGGCAAGTGTGGAAAATTGGGACACATATTTTGGGGAAAGAGGGTATATAGTTGCCTATATAAGACAAAGTCCCTATATTGGGATGGTCCCAATAATATTGGGATATCTGATCATGTAGTGCTCCACCTGACCACGAGGGATCCCTTATGCACTTGCTCCACTGCTGGACTTCTCTCCCCTGGTCTGGAGACCTGGGCAGATGCAGTCCTGTACCTTTCTTCATGCCTCCCTGATAACCTCATCATGGCCCCAGGGAAAGCAAAGCCCAATGTTCAAAAAACCAGTGTAATTGAAAATGCCAGCCTCAGTGATTGCTCTCTGAGCCAAGAAAAGCAGAGGTAAGTAATCAGAGAATTATTTCTGGTTTGGGAGTTTTATTTTTTTGTTCTTGTTTTAAAGTATCCTGAAACAAGATGGGGAGAGTGGAGAGTTTACACATTTACATTCCAAATAGTAAAAGAGTGAATAATTTACATGATTAATTTAATCAGATTTTCTGCTTGCAGAACACTAGTGAGCTACCTATCTATTTTAAATATATGGCCCACATCACTGTAGTATGTGAGCACTTCACAATCTTTAATGTATACATCCTCACAAAACCCTTGTGAGATGTGTACTATGCCCATTGTACACTTGGGCTGTAATTTGGTTTCTGTGAATACGCATCCATTTTTGAAAATCATTTCCTTCAAATATTAGTATCATTAAAACTCCATCACTTGTATGTTTGCAGAAAGAGAATTTAAAGGACGTGCAAACTTGGCCTGAACACCACTTCAAATGTCAAATAAATATTTACATTAAAATATGCAGTATTTGTCCAGCCTAAGTGTTAATGTATCTTTAAGGGGTTTTAGACACTTGGCTAGGTTTTGTTTTTTCTAGGAAATGACTGTATAAGAGCAGCATAAGAAGGAGAGACTTTTGAATCTGCAAATAAACTAAAGCGTAGCACATGCTCCAGAGAGTACCTTTCTGAATTCTGGCACGCATGGAGAATCAACATTAAAAGACAATAGTGGGAATCTTGGAAAAGAAAATTGTTCAGAGCTTATATGAGATCCACTCCCATAGGCCATACATGTGCTAAAATGTCAAACAAATTCATTTTAGAGGATTGCTGCCACATCTGTTGCTTTGATGGCTGTTATAGTCATCATCACTAGGATACTCCCCAGGAGAACATTGTGTCTAGCCTAATGTTATGGCATTAGCGCTGAATTGTGGCCCTAGAACCCAAGAGTCCCGTGACCAACTAGAAGACAGCTTCTGTTTTCTCTTCCTCTCTTAAAAGAAGTATGAAATGGCAATATGACATCAACCACCACCAAGCGCCACAGAGCTTGCAGCCACTGACACTCCAGAGAAATTTCAGTCCAAACAAATTTCATTCCAAAACTCCAGTTGTGGAGAAGGGCAGGGGAATTCTGATATTCCAAAAGGAGTGAAAGCACAAGTTGTATCTCTTTTCCCCAAGTGTTGTGTCTGGAGGAGGTGGCAGTCGCTGGAGCCTCAGCCCCCTAGACCAGGGGTTCCCAACCTTTTTCGATCCCCGTACCCCCTTGGCTTTTAGTAAACCTTCCCGTACCCCCTATTCAATATGAAAGGAAATAAATTCTAGACTCTAGAATCCACAACTTTTTTCACTAACACTACTACTTTTGGAATATTTCAATTAGGATAATCTAGTTATTTACCAAATATTCCCTGTACCCCCTTGACAAGCTTCTCGTACCCCCTGGGGGTACGCGTACCCCAGGTTGGGAACCCCTGCCCTAGACAGTCTGCAGGCCGTGGCGGGGGGGCTTGAAGACTAGGGGCAGCCCACTGAGTCTGGGCAGCCTGCTGGGGCGCCCCCTCAAACAGGCTGCAGGATGGAGAGGGCTGCTAGAAACCAGGGGTACCCCCAAAGTGCCTCCCCCTCCCAACCAGCTGCAAGGTGGTGGTGGTGGGGAAGCAGCTAGAGGTTGGGGCCAGCCTGCAGAGTACCGCCCCCCTCCAACAGGCAGCAGGATGCTTGAAAGGAATGTGCAGATATAGTGAGCAATTATGAAATAACCTATGCTAAGATGTTTCTTTCACCCACAGCAGTTACTGGTTTGCTAATGACCTGAAGCATGTGGGAGGCTTTCATCTAATACATATAAGTGTCTAGCCCTTTTTTGAATCTTGCTAAGCTTTTTGCCTGAGTGGTATCTTGTGACAATGAATTTCACAGATTAATCAGGCATTGTGTAGGAAAGTACTTTTCTCCTTGTTCTCATATTGTGATGTAATGTCACATCCCATTTACCGTCTCTATATCATTCGTTATTGTATATAACAATTGTAATCATCACCTCTCCTACTTTTGTCTCATGTTCCTTCTTTGCAAAGAGTGGCCTGACCCAGTACCTCAATGAGATTATCACTAAACTTTAAGCTCTAAACCAGATCAGGATCTAAATTTTGTGATCCAAGTCTACTTCTTTGTAAACTGTTTTGAATTGTATTGGCAGGAGAAGGGAGGAGAAGGTAAACTTTCTTCTTCAAAAAAGTGTTGAATTAGGAATTTTATGTAGGTTATGCATTAAGTAGGTTAATTAAGTGATTTGTTTTTCTGCTTCTGGCAATTCATTAATTCTTCATTAATCAAGATTTGGAGAGAGGAAATTACAACTCTTGACTATCCCACAGCAAGTGACAGAGTCAATGTGCCCGTGTCTGCTGTGACAAGAGATAATGAAAAAGGGATAAAAGGTAAAGAAAAAAGCACTGAAAAATCATTTATTGGAAAGCCCACTTTATTTCAACTCCCATCCACAAGTCAGCTGAGATCCTTGGCTAGGATAAATCAGTATAGCTACATTAACTTTAATTGCTTGCATTGACTATACCAGTTTACCCTAGCCATATATCTGGCTGAAAATATTTATTTTCACTTTAGAGCTGACCATCTTGCTAATAAACTTTTTTTTATAAGCTTTCTTTGTTTTGTTTTGTTTAGGCAGTTGGAATACTTCTACTCTAAACATATACCATGTGTCTGCTACCCAAAATGATTGCAGCAGTGAGCCAGAGATTTCTAAATCTGACAGGAAGACTCTTCCAAGCTCACAAGTTTATTGCACTGGTGCTTGTGATGCAGAACAAGCCTAAATCACAAGACAATTAGTTCTATAGTTAACAAGAAAACAAAAAGCAAGCCTTAAAAACTGTTAAAATCACACCAGCTAGGCCAAGAACAAGGAATCCTTACCATTAAAGCAATCATTCTCAGCAGTGTTGTCTTCCCTAGTGATCTCTATCAATTTTGAGCTACAACTCATTTCTTCAGATGAGTGAGGCTATGTCTAGACTACAATGATCTATCGGAAAAAATGTACGCAAATTGCGCTTTGCAATTTACGTATCTTTTTCCAATCTTTTTTTTGGAAAAGGCTTTTCCGAAATTTGGCCTGGTTACACCAGGCCAAATTTCAGAAAAACCTCCACTTTCGGAAGAGCCCTTCTTCCTCGTGGAAGGAGGAAGACAGGGCTTTCGAAAAAGCGTGTCTGCTCTTCTGCAAAAAAAAAGCGGAAAAGCAGACACATTCCCTGGACGCAGCAGAGTTTTTCCGGGTTACCTCCAGTATCCCGGAAAAATTCTGTAGTGTAGAAAGAAAGAAAGAAAGACATGGGAGTGTGACAACAATGCTAATTAAATCAGAATCCATGTGGCTCATCTCCAACAGTGGTGAGAAGGTGAGACTATCTGTGTAGGGAAATTACTTATTGGAATGCAAGAACCACTCCATGTGTTTATAAACCTTGGTCAGGGTGTCAAATTTGCCTATGAATTCTAGCACAGCGGTTTCTCTCTGCCGTCTGTTTTTGAAGTTTTTCCATCTGAGAACGGCAGCTTGCAAGTCCGAAACTGTGTGCCCTGGGAGGTTAAAGTGCTCCCCCTCTGGTTTTTGGATAGAGAATTGCAAGGTAGAATAACTGAAGGACTATGGGGGAAGGGAGAACTGATAGATTGTGGTAGGGAGCACTAACCTATTTGTGTGGAAATGATTGATAAATATGGGTGGGGAAAGTTTTGGGAGTATTATGCAATTATGCACATCTACATGGAATTTTTTCTCAGGGTTTTCACTGAGCCAATGGCATGTCTGTCCTAGCTAAGTGCTACTAACTTCAGTCAAACTATTTGCATAAAAGTCCATAGGTGAATAAGGATTTGCAGGGTCAGGCCACAATGAATGAACTGAAACATTTCCATGGCATGTAAGAAGGATTACAGGACTGCAGGTACTTTGTGATGGCAGAGAGCATTAAGGCAGTGTCTTTACTCACCTACTTTCAGCCAGCAATTTCTCCTAGTTGTGAAAAGTTCAGAGAACCTGACACTGACCCAACAAGGAGTAAAATGAGGAAATAGCTGGTCAGGGCTGAGAACTTAGATTGCTGTGGACAGAGTTATTCATCACCTCCTCTCTCTTAGTGCAGTGATAGACAATTCTTCAATAAATCTGTCTCTTTCTGAGTAGCTAAAATGAGATAGCTGCATGTCAAGTGGGCACACTAGTGCACCCCTGATGACCTGGATTCAGAGTCTGTCATAGGTCTGCCAATTTTTTTGCCTGTGGTGGGTTGTATTCCATAGAAGGAATAGTCATTGTTCAGCCCGCCCACTACATTTCCTTACTTCCAGCAGCCTCGCTTTTTGCTTTCTCTGGAGATGATGTTCTTTCCCCAGCTTCACAAGCCCGGCAAGCTTCATTTATGAAAACAAGTTCTTGTTCAGCACACAGATTTTCCCAGGCTCTCTCTGCTCTAGTCAAAATACTTGCAGGCAGGCTGACTAGACTACACTTCTGGCTCCTTCTCTTCTTACCTGAATTAGTCCCTAGCTATGCTTTTCTCAGTGGTACAATGTAGTCCAGGCAATTTATATACTGTTTGCTGGTATGTTTGGTTTCCATTAGAGAAACTGAACTGGCAGTCCTGATTGGTGCCTTGTAATTTTACCAGAGAAAAAGACCATACCTTTTAAATCACATATATGTGTGTGAGCTGCATGCATATGGATGCATTTAAACTTTTAAAGAGCTAGACATTTCTTCACAGTACATATGTGTTACTATGGCAACAGCACTATTTATTCTGATTCCTTCTGACATTATTAATTCAATGGCTTAAGGTGATTTTTTCATACAAAATATTGTCCCACCGACACTAACAAAAAAATAAAACACTTGAAGCCAGAGTCTGTTCACATTTATACAGGTGCAACCCATATTCAGCAGAGGAGTTTACATGTGTGAAATGGAGAGTAAAACTTGGCTCTTCCAGACTATTATTATTATAAATTGGGGTACGTGGAAAATGTCTCTGTTAAAATAAAAAAGCTCAGGATAAAGACATAGATGATTATCAGGTTTACTGAGTCCTGTGATGGAACTAGAAACTTCACAGATACCAAAATACTAGATTTTCACCTTTACAAAACAAAAAGGGTATGTCTACACTACAGCACTATTTCGAATTAACTTAATAGTTAATTCGAATTAAACTAATTTGAAATAACGCATCTATACACAAAAAGTATTTCAGAATAGTGCATCCACACTGAGTGGACCCTGAACCGAAGTTAAGGCTGGCCGGAACCAGTGCCGGCAGGGCATCAGGTTAGGACTTAGTGTGTGGGGCTGCTGCCTGAGGCTAACTGAGCTCCGTGCTTAAAGGGACCCTACCCCCACCCTGGACAGACAGTTCTCAGGGTTCCCCGCTTGCTTGTCTACCTCGATGAAGGACAGCAAAGCAGTCCTGTCTTGGAGTGCTCTGAGTGCCCGCACTCGGGACACCACAGCACTCGGCCACATTGAGCCAGAGCTGCCCCTGGGCATGCCAGTGCTTCTTGTGGGGTCGTTGCCATCAGACCGGCTGCACTTGCTGCAAGCTGCCATCCGGGGGTGTGACGTAGTGGGGTGTACCTTGCTGGTTGCTATGCTGGGTCGTGGGTTGTGAGTGACCTCCCCTGGCTGCTGTCTGCACCACAGCCCAGCAGAGCAGGGGATGAGTCATTATGCAAGGGGGCTTCGAAATTTGTCAGACAGGTATCTCCCATGGAGCGGAACAATGGGAAGAAGGGGAGTGGAGCCCTGGATGGGGGCAGGGCTGGAAGTGAGTGAGTTAGTTTCTGTCTGGGAGCATGGAGGAGACAGCCTAGGGAAGGAGCTGGGGAGTGGGCTGGGATTGTAGGGCCCAGCCACCCCCCATCTCCAAGGGGGGCACTGAGGCCTCTTAGCTGCAGTTCCTGTAACCAGATGACAGATGCTGTGCTGTATCCTGGAGAAGCAATAAACTCCCTCTATTCTACTGGCTGGTGGAGTCTGTTCGTGCCATTACGGGGGTGCAGGAGACGAGGGAACCCCAACGCGTCATCACAGGGGGGTCTATCGGGGGGCTGTCAGGATCCAGGAGGCCCTGAGGGAGAGCGTCCACCCCGAGGAGCCCTCAGAGCCTCCCTGGTCCTCCCCACCGGGGGCTCGTGCCCCATTCCTCCCTCATGTCCTTCCACTTACCCCTCCCTAGCCCCCCTTCCTGATGTCAAACAAAAGACACGTATGTTCAAAAATAGAAACTGGGTTTATTGAACAAAACTGGGGTGGGGGATGGACCTCTGGTGAGACTGGGAAAAGGAGGTGGGAGGGGAAGAGAGAGGTGGGAGAGGGAGGGGAAACCTGGGAGGAGGGGAGCTGGAAGGGGAAAGCAAGGGGAAGAAGGGGAAGGGGAAGCTCAGGGCTCAGGGTTGGGGGTCTCGCCGGACCAACTTGATTTTCATGCAAACCTGCTCCTGGGTTCGCATGTGGCCTTTGGTGGCCAGGCTGGCAGCAATCCTGCCATAGATGGCCGTGTTCCTCCGTCTAGGGCTGAGATCATGGACGTTGGGGGCATCCCCCCCCAAACCTGAATAAGGTCCATGATCTCCACCCTGGCCCAGGAAAGTGCCCGCCTTCTCTAGCCCCCGTCAGGCTCCTGGGAGCTGGCAGACTGCTCCTGGGGAATGGTGGAGGGCTGGCTGCCAGTGGCTTGCTGGCTCCTGTTTTGGGGCCACTGGGTCAGGGCTGGCAGGCTTGGAGCTGGCACAGTCACTGTGGCCAGGGTCTACCCCTTTAATGTCTCCAGGGCTGGGGGAGAGGAGAGTAAGTTTTCCTGGTTGTGCCCAGAGTGGCCACCAGGGTTCCTTGGGAAGGGCTGGAGGGCCCCTATTTTGAATTAAGTGTCTACACAGCACTTAATTCGAAATAGCTATTTAGAATTTGGTGTTACTCCTCGTAGAATGAAGTTTACCAAATTCGAAATAAGGGCACCACTATTTCAAATTTATTTCAAATTTATTTGGAAATAGCGGTTTGCCTGTGTAGACGCTATTAAAGTTAATTCGAAATAACTACTGTTATTTCGAATTAACTTTGTAGTGTAGACATACCCAAACAGAGTTTAATGGTTCCTAGAAGCTTAGTGCCCCAAGTTCCATGCAGAAAATGAAACATTTCACACAGTTTGAATGGGAGACATTAATTATTATTAATTATTTTTATTAGGTGTTTTCACCCTAGATACAAGGAGTGCTTTAAAAAAAAAAAAGAATGCACAGGATCCACCCTGACGATTTTACCTTCTAAGTATGATCTAGACACAATATCATGGCAGCAGATCAGCATAGGAGAGAGGGCTAGAAAGGGAGAAATGGGCAAACAAATCGCTCTTGCAAACTGTACAGGTTGAAGCTTTCTAGTCTGGCATCCTCAGGACCTGATTGGTGCCAAACCAGATAATTTGCCAAACCATGGGAGATCAATATGGTCTAGCATCATTACCGACACTTTTACTACTTACTGGGCTCTTAGAAGACATTTAGAGATAAATTAGAGCTAAATAACAGCACAGATCATTGAGATCCAGGACTGGTGGCTGCAAACAAACTTTATGGGATCGCAGGAAAGTTGGTCACACCCATGATAAGTGGACATCCCAGCTAACTAAAATCATGCCAGACCACGGATGTTGCCGAGCCAGAGAGTGCCGGACTAGAGAGGTTCAATCTGTAATTTCCCACCATTAGGCTTGCCTGGGAAGTTGGTAATACTGGAAAACAGGTATATTTGTTTACATATAGTTTAGATGTGCCTCTCTGGCTGATCATGAGTGAAAGCCTTCATGGCGGAAGTGTCTGTAAAAATTAATTTCCAGAGGAGGTGACTGGCACATCAACACAACCATTCCAGGCCTAAGGGTCAGCATGGGCAAAGATGACAAGGTGAAAGAGGGAGACAAATCCTAAGGGAGAAATCTGGTGGGAGATTTCAGAGATGTGGCACCAATGGAGTCTACTACTCACTTCTTTGAGCCTAAAGAGCATCATATAATCTGCTGGCATGACTAATTGCAAAGGTATATTGGGAGATATTACCAATATGGAGGAGGACTGGAATATCATACAAGACGAACTGGATGACCTTGTAAACTGGAGTAATGGAAATTTGCTTAAATATAATAGTGCAAGATTTGTTGCTATAAGCTTGGGACTTATAGTTGGAAGTGACAGAGGGGGAGAAAGACCTTGGTGTATTGGTTGATCACAGGATTACTATGAGCCATCAATGTGATGAGGCCATGAAAAAGTCTAAAGCATTCCTAGGATGCATCAGGCAAGGTATGGCCAGTAGACACAGGGAACTGTTAATACCATTATAAAAGGCACTAGTGAGACACACCTGGAATACTGTGTGCAGGTCTACTCTCCTATGTTTAATAAAGATGACTTCAAATTGTAACAGTTGCAGAGAAAAGCTACTAAAATGATCTGAGGTATGGAAAACCTACCTTATGAGAGGTGACTCAAAGAGTGTGGCCTGTTTAGCCTAACTAAAAGAAAGCTGGTAGACAGGATTGCTCTCTATAAATACATCAATTGGATAAATACCAGGATGGAAGAGGAGATATTGAGGTTAAGCACCAGTGTGGACACAGGAACAAATGGCTGTAAACTGGCCATCGATTTTTAGGCTCAAAGTTAGACAAAGGTTTCTAACTTATCAGATGGGTGAAGTTCTAGAACAGCTTTCCGTTCCCAGCCCATGGGAACTGCAGGAAGTAGCTTGGGCCACAGGGATGTGCTGGCCGCCACTTCCTGCAGCTCCCAGGAATGACAAAACATGGCCATGGGAGCTGCATGGGGCCAAGCCTGAGAATGGTCAATGTAAATAAAATTTCTCGCTGCCCGCTATTGGATAACCCTGATGGGCCACATGGCAAAGGTTGCCGACGCCTGGACTAGATGATCACAATGGTCTCTTCTGACATTAAGCCTATGAGTCTTTAAGGATGCTTAGCAGTCTGACCATCTGATTTGTGGTGCCATAAGATATTTATGTGTCTCAGCAGCCTAAACTGCATCCTAGAATAACTGTGAGCACAAAATTTACTTATTGCCCCTGCAAAACTGTGTCAACTATAGAAAACTGTTTTCTGAAAATTTGGCCTAAATGTTCCGAGTGAACTATTTTTCGTTTCAGAGAATGAGTAATGAAATAATGACTTGAAACCTAATTCAGTCTTTTAACCAGCTGAGAGAATTATATCTCATTTTTAAGTCAATAACAAAAGCTTTTTGGCATTAAATCAGTTTCTAATGTAATAATTAATAACGGATTCAGTGGAGCCATTTTATTTGCCTGTGGTAACTTTTCCATAATGAATAATAGTTAGTTCTTCCATACAAAATGAAAATGCAGATTGTGTCATGCATATTGGACTTACAATTTTTTAACTGGGAAAACTTAATATTCTCTTGAAACAAAGAATAGACTACAATGAAATACTAGGTCCTGTGTTTCATTTGATACCTATATAAATATTTGTTGTATGTGATCAGCAGTATATGCAGTGATGTTTTCCTTATATCATAGACAAATAAAATTCCCTATTAATGGCATTACATAAAAAGACATATCAACATTTGAAACCATACCCACGTAGGCCATGTAATCTAATTTCAGGATCTTTTATAGATAATAGTAACTATGTCCAAGATTCTGTTAGAGCTTTTAAAGTGCAAGAATATTTAACACAGTGTATGAAATATCAATATGCGGGACAGAAACTTTATAACCCTAGTGGAGCTGTTTAATATCAGACGAGACCTCTGAGAGTTTTCAAGGAAGTTTTCAAACAAGAAAAAAAAAACTACTGAGCCCATGCTTAGTCTCTACTGCCTTTTGCACCAAAAGACATTTTTAAAGACCCTATAAAAGAGAAGAAAGACATTTTTATTGGGAAATCTGTCTGCATGAAGGAAACAATTCACCAGCATTGCGCAACCCATACAGCAGTTAACAACTATTTGCAATAGTTTGCAGTATGGGGGGTGCCTAGCCATGTGAGTTGCATTAATTTAATGGGAGTTCTGCAGCCACATCCCTGTGCAACCTGCTGAAAATTGACCCCCTGGAAGTTTAAATTGCCACAACTATATTGCCAGCTTGAAACAATAAGTGGTAAATTAGCAAATGGGTTCATAGGGACTTAGATGCCAAATTCCTGTTAACAACAGCAAGAGCTATGCGTTTGACTCCATGTACTCTTAGCTGTAAACATATCCTTAAATGGCTGTTAGCTTTCCAAAAATAAAAGCCATCTTTCAGAACCAGTTTTAAAGTCACGGAAATTGTGTGTTCACCTGTGACAATTCCTGAACTAGTCACATGGTACTGAAACATCCTCACTGGCAGTCATCACAAGACTGTTTCAGAATGTGTGGCATGTGTTTGCTTAAAAGAGGAATGAATGCTGATGGCAAGGCTGGTCATAGACCAAATGACACCCCAGGTAAAGAGTGAATTCAGTGCTCTCCCTCCATTTATTAATCTTTTGAATACCTTATTTTTCACTGCATTTGTAGCCCATTTCATGATTTTGATGCATGATTAGCATGCACCATTTATCCCTGTCATATATAATATTTCTAGATGCTAGAATCTGTAAAACTTTATTTATGTCTCTCTGATGTATTGGTGATGCCCTGCCCCTCATATACATAGGAAGGCATGATGACAACATACTAGGAGGTTCAAGGAAAATGCTCTTCTCAAAAAGCCTGGAAGGTTCCATAGGATTCCACAAAGGTCCAGAATATTCTAATGGGTTTGTGAAAAATGAATACATCTTCTGCCTCCCTGAAACGTGTTATTTCAACTATCTATTTTCCCTTTGGTCACTAACTAAACAAAAACAGCACCCCAAACTCATTCCATCCCATCCAGTACCCTGAATGGTCAGTTGGGTTGCCTGCTCCTAAATCCAGCCCTGGCTACTGTCTTTCCTCGTAATGGGTCCCCCAAGGACAACAGTTTGATTTTTCCTCCTTATCCTTCCACAATTGTTCCTACAGTAGAAGAGATCAAATTAAGGCCCCTTAAATATCAGAGTTTTTATATAACAAATACATTGCTTACAGTTGGAAAAACTCTGGGGAGGTTCTACTGCAAAAAATTACCCTTTAAATAGGCAGTTTGTGGTTTTCATGCTTATTACTCTTCAGTTACTTGAACATCAAATTAAAATTTAACCAGCTAGTAGTCAGTGTGTTATGTGTCCACTACTATGCTCAACCAACAGAGCATATGGATCTGTTATATGTCTGCCTCCTTGCCTCTTCTCCCTCCATGCTGAAAAATGCAAGTCTTTATTAATACTAGGCAAAACTTATCAAACTCTTTTTTGTGCCCAAAAGGACAATTTTTGTTGAATGAAACATTCCATGAATTGGTTTTGATTTCACTAAATTATTTTAGTTAAATACAAAAGTAGCCAAAAATTCTGAAAAAAATTGAACCATTTTGATTTGGTTTTTATTTGAAACAACTTTGTTTTGAAATTTACTTTAATTTTATTTGAAAAACTAAATTTTAAAAATATAAAAACTAAATGAAACAAAATATAGCCTTTCAAGCTATTTTTTTTATTGTTTTTTCAGTTCACCAGAAATTTTTAAAAAATTTGGTTTGACCCAAAATGAATTTTTCTTGTGTGAATTTTTCAGAATGATCAATAAACTGAAAAATCAGTTATTTTTACAACTCTAATCTCTGAAGTTTGGGCTAGGGGCTCAAGCTGAGAGCTGTAACACATTGATATTCTCTGTGAATTAGAAAGTGAGCAAAACAACAGTAGTAACCAACAGACTACACAAATTCAACCTGGGATTTAAAAGTCAGGCTGCGGACTTTACTGCTCACACGTTCCCAATAAAGATTCTACAAGTAGAATGTAGTTTACAGAAAGTTTTATTGCTGATGAACAAACCAAAATAGACTCTCTCTCTCTCTCTCTCTCCTAATTCTGGCTGTGCAACTTTACAAATGCAAATACAGATTAGTCCAAACTTTTTAATCACTTTCAAAGACAGCAGATACTCAAAAATAGGCCCCGTTTCTGCACTGTTGTTCTATCTTTATGATGGTATAAATCCCTGAGACAGTATAAACCAAGAGTAACACAATGATGATGAAGGTCCTTTATATTTCTTTATCATAGCTTTTTTTCCTCCTCTTACAAACAAGACATGTTTTTATTCTAAAAAAAAAAGGAAGTGTGGGACTGGAAGATGCATTTTGTAGTAGTTAGGGTGAACCTTACAAAAGATTCAGTGTTTCATTTGAATAAGCATTCCCAAAATTAGCAGACCACCATGCAAATTTCTTGAGTATGCAAATTTTGGACTTGGAGTCTCACAAGATCTTGATTCTTCCAGCTATGCCAGAAAATACAATGAGAACAGCCTCTTTTGTGGTATTTCAGAACTTCTGCTGCCAGTTCCATCCAAAATCATTAATTTCAGAGAAAGAAAAGAGTGAAAGAGACCTAACAAAATAAGCTAAGTTTGACTAGGTTTTGACCATTTATTTTGATTCAAAAGTTTCAGAGGGGTGGCCATTTAGTCTGTAATTGAAAAATAAATAAATAAAAACAAATAGTCCTGCAGCACCTGAAGAAACACATCTGAAGAAGTGGGTTGTGCCCACAAAAGCTCATGATACCATCTACATATTGTGGCAAGGGCCCCTCTTACCCAGGCCACTGCTTGGGCCAATCTCTCACCCTTTCCCCCAGAGGTTGGGGCTTGTAATGGGTGTCTGTGGTAGGGAGCCCAGCCACTCCTCCTAGAGCTCCCTTCCCTGCTGTTTCTGTGCTGAAGCTGGTATGACTCATTCTCAAACTTTTACTCTCTTCCAGTTCTCTCATTCTCCCCTTCCAACTGTGGAGGCTTTTAAAGGCCTTCAGCTAGCCAGACAGCAGTGGAGTCAGCTGGCCCCAATCTGCCTGAGCCAGCTCCCTCCCAGCTGCTTCTAATTGCCCTGCTGCCCTCTGCTTCTATTTAGCAGGTCTTTTCCCCTTTTTGGGCTCCCTTTCTCCTACTTTACAGGAGCCCTCTGGCCTGACCCTGCCACAATATTTAGATCCCGTTTATTATTTATTGGCAGAGAAGAAGAATGAGATAATATGTCATTTATGCCAGTTCTTGATGGTAGACTCTAACATGCTGTGAGCAGGAAACTTCAAGTTGATGGGCTTCATTACCTACCAGACTTGGTCTGAACTGAAACTGAGCCATATCCAGTATGCATCATTTGGATGAGATCATGTTTCCTGCAGGTCTTATTGATGAGTTATGAGGCCAAACTTAAAAGTTGAGTATGATGACAGTACACTGTATTGGAAGGCGGTAAGAAATGTAGTATCAGTGTGAACAAGAATGGCTAAAAGTTTGAAATAGCAAATGAAATTTAATGTGGATAAGTGTAAAGTAATGCACATCGGGAAAAATAACCCCAACTATATGTACAGTATGATGGGGGGCTAATTTGGCTACGACAAATCAGGAAGGAGATCTTGGAGTTATCGTGGACAGTTCTCTGAAAACTTCCACACAGTGTGCAGCGGCGGTCAAAAAGGCAAATAGGATGCTAGGTATTATTAAGAAAGGGATAGAAAATAAGACCCAGAATATCTCACTGCCCCTGTATAAAACTATGGTATGCCCACATCTTGAATACTGTGTACAGATGTGGTCTCCTCACCTCAAAAAAGATATTTTGGCCTTGGAAAGGGTTCAGAAAAAGCAACTAAAATGATTAGGGGTTTGGAACGGGTCCCATATGAGGAGAGGTTAAAGCGACTGGGACTTTTCAGTTTAGAAAAGAGGAGACTGAGGGGATATGATAGAGGTGTATAAAATCATGAGTGGTGTGGAGAGGCGGATAAAGAAAAGTTATTTATTGGTTCCCTAAATAGAAGAACTAGAGGACACCAAATGAAATTAATGGGTAGCAGGTTTAAAACTAATAAAAGAAAGTTCTTCTTCACACAGCGTATAGTCAGCATGTGGAACTCCTTGCCAGAGGAGGCTGTGAAGGCTAGGAATATAACAGAGTTTAAAGAGAAGCTAGATAATTTCATGGAGGTTAGGTCCATAAAAGGCTATTAGCCAGGGATAAAATGGTGTCCTTGGCCTCTGTTTGACAGAGGCTGGAGAGGATGGCAGGAGACAAATCGCTTGATCATTGTCTTGGTCCACCCCTCTGGGGCACCTGGTGCTGGCCACTGTCGGCAGACAGGATACTGGGCTAGATGGACCTTTGGTCTGACCCGGTACGGCCGTTCTTATGTTCTTATATATATCCGCTAGAAAAGGAATAGAAAGTTAGGGGGTGGGTGTTAGGATGGGAGTTCTGGATGCTAAGCCAGGCAACTCCCATTGGCCCTGTGCAGGGTTGGTACACCCCGTCACACCATTGTCAGGCTCTCCTGCTAATACAGAGAGTTGTAGCAACATGGGTGCTGGTCCCCTGGCAAATAGTCCATGGCCCCTCTGGGCTGGGACTGACACCCACAACTGGAGTTCTGGCCCCCTTGGATGGGACAAAACAATAATCATGATTGTTGTTTTCCCCCATCTAAGGCAACCAGGACTCCAGTTGTGGGCCTCAGTCCCAGCCCAGAGGCTGAAGGGGCATGGACTATTTGCCAAGGGACCAGAACCCACCTTCTCCTTCCCCATCCCTCAATATCTCCCTGCAGGAGCCCCTGCCTTTCCCTGTTCACTCAATAGCCCCCCTCAGGTAATTTCCATAGGCCCCATAAATCCTAAGGATGGTCCTGTCCTCTATGTCTTCATTGCCTGATCAGATTTGAGAGCACAAGCTTTTCAGTTAATGGACACACACAACAAATGACACGTAAGTGGACTGAAGTGGAAGATCACCAGACTGGCCACAGAACAAAGCCAAAAAAGATGGGAAGGAAAACTGAGGAAGATGGAGAAAGTGACAGAGAAAGAAAATAAAGGGTAAGTTCCAGATGAAAGTAGTATAGGGTGAAATTTACCCCTACACAGGAAGTCTGTACAAATCCCTACACCACACACAAGGCCCTCTTACACATATGTTAGAGGATTAAATGGTGCATAAAACCACGCATAATTCCTCTGCATTGAAATGAATTTCATTTCTAGGAATGAAATATAGGAAATACCATGATCCCATAGACTCTCAGGCTACATAACACTTCTGAAATTAAATACTGTGGCCTGAATTCTGCTCCCAGCTATATCAGTACAAACTGATGTAGTTATTAAGGCTTTGTGGGTGTAAATTATATAGACATTGGTTCTAATACTTGATAGCACCAGGACTCACTATCACTGAAGGTTTAACTATTCATTGAATATGTCAACATTGTGGTGGTCCCTAGTAGATAGGTTTGGTTGAAAATTTTCTGCCAAAACTATTCTTCCCTGGAAAATTGGGTTTTTGATTTCATGTGTGTAAAGTGTCTCACCCTGTGTGTGAAGTGTGTGCTATCTACAGAAAAAATGAATTTTTGTTAAAAATGCATTTTTTTTGCATTTCTGGTTAAAAATTGAAACAATTATGTTCAGAAGTATGGCCACTGTTTCCCCTGAGAGTTTTAGTCCTGGTGCTTCATCACCTTTTCTTGTCACAGGGCCGAGTTCCCTAACTGGGCTACATTTCCCATAATGTACCATGGCCAGGGACTCTTACGATGTAGTTCTGTAACTCAGCTAGCAGTGAAACCATAATGCATTATGGGAAATGAAGTGCAATTAGGGAGTGTGGCTGACAGAGAATGGGAACATGACTCACCCAAGCTATACATCCTGTGAAGCAGGGTGACATATTTTAACTGAAATTTTTGGTTTTGAGTTGTGAGCTTCCTGCTAAACATTTCTGAGTTTGTGCTATAAATGTTCAGTCTTTGATTTTTTTGATACAAAAGCAAAAACCATTTTTTTCATTTGCATAGAAATCTTCTGTTAAAAAAATCCAAACATTTTCCAACCAACTTTAGTGCCTACACAATTGTATGACAACTAAAGGCATAAAGTCCTATCTCCCTGTTTAGGGGAGCTAGTGTAAAATTGGAGTTGGACACATTGAGGACAGTCTTTTCTTTAGTTGCTCCAGAATTCCACAAAGGATGCTGGAGGAGAATCTTCCCAAAACATTATTAAACTCCATTCACACTAGGAAGAATAAAGATTGATAATGCTAAATTAATAGAGATTTGAAATACTCTACCTTTTCTGTTAGGAAATTGGCCCTCCCCACTCAAGACATAAAAATATGCCTGTGGCCCACCTGTTAATCCAATAAGCACATCTTTGTTAAACATTCCTCCCACCCCACTTCCTCCATAGCCATTCCAGCGTTCTCCCTGCAGCTAATTAAATGAAATGTTAAAATAGCTCTTAGGGGTTGAAATAAAACCAGAAGATAATAAATCCCTTATGTATACTTAATTGGCTGGATTTGAATGGGATGTGCACCAGAGAAGTAACATGGGCTTCCAATTTCCATGTCTTCCAAATGAGTTGTTGGGTCTTCCTTGAGATTTCACGTCTTACCTCAATAAAATCAGAGGTCGTAGGGCTACATTTGAGCTCCTCAAGTACTGGCCACAATGTCTGCAGAGAAGTCGAAGGGAGTATATTTGGAATAATTGGATGATTAAGATGGAAAATTATACACTTTTGAAACATAATGGAAGCCAATTTCCCCAGTCACACAGACCAGATGCCATTGCAGCAAATGGTATCCAGTCCATACCATCATGAAAGTTGGAACTTCTAGATAAAACCAGTAAGCTAGGACCAGAAAGAGGTCTGCAACCACTATCTGGACATTAGAGAAAGGAAGGAAGATACCTACTTACCTAAGGAGAGAGGGTATAAGAAAAAGGTGCAGGGAAATGGCAGCAAGTTTTAAGATGGTTCAGACCTTGGCTGCTGATTAAAGGGTCCATGGGCTGGATGCCAGAGCAGAAGACAGGCTGGGTTTCCCTATCCACTGCAGAAGTGGCAGGGTGAAGGTAGTGGATTTGGAGATTGCCTGGGATAGTCTTCCTTGTGGGACTTTGATAACTCCCTCAGAAAGGGAAAACACAAAGGGCACGTCTATACAGCAGGACTAAAGTTGAATTAAGCTCCGCAACTTCAGCTACATCAATTGCGTAGCTTAAATTGAAATAGCTTAACTCGACTTTTGGCACTGTCTACACAGCAGGAAGTCGAAGGAAGAACACTCTTCCTTCAAATTCCCTTACTGCTCATGAAATGAGGGTTGCAGGAGTTGGAATAAGAAGTCCTCCAGCTTGACATTATTTCAAAATAAAGGCTTGTAGTGTAGACGCTCACTGTTATTTCAGAATAACATCAGTTATTCCAAAATAACGCTGCTGTGCAGATGTATCCTTAGGGCTTGTCTGGACTACGCCAAACTTCCGAAAAGAGGATATGCAAATTCCACGGGACTTTGCATACCTTCTTCCGATCTCACTTTCAAAAGCAGATCTTTCGAAAGTGAAAGTAGTTGGGACCCGGGTTTTTTTGGCAACCTCCCTCCTTTTCGAAAAGCTGTGTAAACTTCATTTTTTTGAGGTTTACGTGGTTTTTAGAAAAAGGGTGGGCTGCCAAAAAAAAACACGTCCCAACTACTTTCACTTTCGAAAGATCTGCTTTCGAAAGTGAGATCGGAAGAAGGTACGCAAAGTCCCACAGAATTTGCACATCTTCTTTCTGAACTTCGGCGTAATCTAGACATAGCCAAAGTGATTTGGCAAGAGGGATAAGCCCATGGTGGGAGAACACCTGGAATTAAGGGGGGGTCAGACCTGGAAGCAGCTAATCCCCAGAGTACTCAGGAAGAGGTTCCCTAGCAGTGAATGTGTCCCATGACAGACTATCACTAGTTTTTATTTGCAACAGAGAGAACATTTGTTTTATTATTTGCAATAACACTGTTGAGCCATACAGAATATACACCCAGATACCTCCACTAGTTTCTTTTAGATAAATCTAGTTTTGCTAAATGCTTTGAATGACTTCCCTCCAGAATGAAATAATTATTCACAAACATATGCTCAGATTCCAAAAATCTTCAGAGAGGGATTCAGAAAAGCTCTGCTTTGAGAGCAAAAAAGAAAAAAAAAGTCTTATTTTCAAAGTCTGACCTGAAGGCAAGCCTGTGTTTATAAGTTTAAATCAACAGCACTGACAACAGCCAAAAATGTTTCAGAAAGATCACCATGGTAATGCCACTGTACTGTAATTGATTTTGAATTGAGGCATTATTTAAAGCCAGTTTATATGTTTCCTTAAGATTTTGCAGAATCAAGGAAATAGAGCCATCACTGCTAGAAGAAAGTATATGACATTAATTCCCAGTTGACAAATGGGTAAGAAAAAGAAACATTCAGTGTGTGTGTGTGTGTGTGTGTGTGTGTGTGTGTGCGTGCGTGCGTGCGTGTGCATCATACACAGCTAAAATATGTTGAAACTAACTGGAAGAGCCATTAACAAACATTTCCAGTATTGGAACTGTGTATACTGCAGTAGTCAAACTAGATTTATTTTCTAAAACCATGCTGGGGATTGGGAAGGATGTGTCCCCAGGGCTCTGTTTTGACTTGTACAGCCCGAGTTGTACCAGGGGAAGGGGTGAAGATGCACTTCCAATGTAGCTGGAGGCATTATGATGATGTAAGGAAAGACACCACCAGGCATTCTGAGTAGTAGCAAAATTGCGGGTAGTGCTGCTGTGTCAGTACCAGCTAGGGACCAGGATGTGTGTGGGGGGCCATCCCCCCTGTCCCTGGACTGCATTGACATACCATATCTGGAGAAAAGCAGTGCCAGTCTCTCTCCCTCCTGTGACATTTACATTTACATTATGGATACCAACTTGTATGGGGAAAATAACCAGGGTTTCCTGTGTCCTCTCTGCTTTCCACGGAACCCGTGTATAGCAAGCAAAACTTGTCACTGAGGGCAAATCTATGCTACAAAATTAAGTCGACCTAATTTACATCAACATACAGCCAACACAGTAATTAAATCACTCTTGCATATCCATACCACGCTCCTTGTGTCAGCAGTGCATGTCCTCACCAGGAGTGCTTGCACCAATTAAATTGTCAGTATGGTGCATTGTGGGATTGCTTTCAAAAGCCAGCAACAACTGATGTAATCATCTTAGTGTCTACACTGCCACTGCATCAACCAAATTATATTGACCTAAGTGCCATGCCTCTCTCAGGGTATGTCTAGACTGCATCCCTCTGTCGGCAGAGGGATGCAGATTAGGCAGGTCGAAATTGCAAACGAGGCAGGGATTTAAATATCCCTTGCAGGAGGCATAAGGGATCTGTCAAAAAAGGCTCTCTTTCTTGACAGATCCCCCTCTAGACTGCCGCTTTTTGCCAACAAAGTGCTGAGTCGGCAAAACGTGGCAGCCATTTTTATGCAAATTAGGCACGGGATATTTAAATCCCTGCCTCATTTGCAATGTCGACCAGCCTAATCTGTATCCTTCTGCCGACAGAGGAATGCAGTCTAGATATACCCTCAGAGATGAAGTTATTCAATTGGGCTGTGTCTACATTGGCACCCTTTTTCAGAAAAGGGATGCTAATGAGACACAGCGCAATTGCAAATCCTCGGGGGATTTAACTATCCCCCGCGGTATTTGCATTTACATGGCTGCCGCTTTTTTCCGGCTCGGGGCTTTGCCGGCAAAAAGCGCCAGTCTAGACGGGGATCTTGCGGAAAATAAACCCTTTTCCGCAAGATCTCTTATGCCTACTTGATATTTAAATCCCCCGCGGATTTGCAATTGCGCTGTGTCTCATTAGCATCCCTTTTCCGAAAAAGGGTGCCAATGTAGACACAGCCCCTGTGTATTGGGCATGTTACATCAATAGCAGCTACATTTTAACTCTACTACATAGTTAGAAAGTCTCAGAGTTAGCAGGACATAAGTTCTCTAGTATAGACCAAACCTAAGTTTATCATCTTACCCTCTGTACGTACATGTAGTAGTCTCAGTTAAAAAGGTAACATTTACCAACAATTTGCATACACTATTATTTAAGACATCCCACCTGTTTCCATTTATTTCCTAGTCCAAGTATAAGGACAAACTATGGCATCTCAGGTGCCTCTGTAGGGTAACTTAGCAACTGTTAAAACATAACCTCCACAGATGTAAGTCAAGACTCCATTAATTTACATGCATGGAGGTTATGGCCTATTATCATCTAAATGACACCCATGATATGTTAATCATCTGTTGTACATTTATCACTGCTGCCTTTGTAAATGTTCATTATTTTTTCCATTGTTAAGCATTTACAAAGGGTGTGTTTTGTTTGTCTTTGCATTCTGTCTCACAATTTTGGTGAAAGGTGTCTGAATTTGTTTGTCCCAGGTGGATCAGTAATGTGCTCTAAAGCAAGATTATTGGAAAGTCAGGGAGTTTCAGATTCTGATTAAGAACAAAGAGGAAAAAACAAAAAGAAAAGCATGTTTCAATTTGAGCTGAAGGTTCATTTTCAGAATGACAGCCCTTCTTGCCAGACAGGATATTCTAATGATGTTTTTGTTCAGAACAACATAAAACATCAAATAAGTCACTTTGCAATAGCATGGATGGATCTAATTTTCTCCACATGCACATTTTTCAAGCATCATTGTTCAATTAATATTGCATGTTGTAAAAAAGTAACACAAGTATTTCGACTGGAAGTATGATCAAAGATCCGTCACAGCTCTTGTTGCTGAATATTGTGGGATCCTGTAAGACAGAATGTCAGCAGACTTCCATTTCCAAAGCTCTCTTGGATTAACAGTTTGTCTACTGTGAAAATGATGCAAAAAACCCCCCAGGAAATTATATAAAAACCCCAAGCAAAACAGAAACACCATACTGAAGGAAAAACTACAGACATCATGGAAGATTTTTTCCTTTATCTTAGGAGCTGAAATGAGCATGATGTCCCACAAGTTGGTGAGATGACTTTGAACCAAAAAAGGTTTATTTTAATGGGACAAGGTCCTGGTTTTCATTACTTTGCAAGCTGTTAACATTGTGCACTGTGATAACAAGTAAGGAAATCCTGCTTACTCATTATACTGTATCTTATAAAAATGATCAAAGACACAGAGTTTACATTTATCTATGCTTTCCTTCTATTTAATTGGAAATGCAGGATGTTGCACACATTTCTGGCCAAAAAAGTGACTATAGATACAAGCAGCAACTTCTTATTCTGTTGGCGCTGATCTCCACGGCTGTGTCTACATTGGCACCCTTTTCCGGAAAAGGGATGCTAATGAGACAAGTCGGAATTGCAAATGCAGCGGGGATTTAAATTTTCCCCGCGGCATTTGCATGAAACTACCGCTTTTTCGGCTCGGGGCTTTGGCGGAAAAAGCGCCAGTCTAAACAGCGGCTCTTGTGGAAAATAAAGCCTTTTCCGGAAGATCCCTTATTCCTGATTTTAAGAGGAATAAGGGATCTTCCGAAAAGGCTTTATTTTCGCAAGAGCTGCGTCTAAACTGGCGCTTTCCGTCAAAGCCCCGAGCAGCGCAGCCATGTTCATGCAAATGCGCGGGGAAAATTTAAATCCCGCTTATTACTCGACTTGTCTCATTAGCATCCCTTTTCCGGAAAAGGGTGCCAATGTAGACACAGCCCACGTGTATTCAGAGTAATATCTACTTATTGTAGAAACTGAAATAGGTTATTACTTATGTTTAGCTGCTGGTGATACCATTATAAAGACAATACCAGTTTTATAGAGCTGCTTTCCACAAGTAGGGTGGAAGGACAATCTTGTGATTTAGTCACGAGACTAGGAGTTCTAGGCTCAATTTTTGTTTCTGCTAGACTCATTTGGAATCAAATTACTTCATGCTTCATTTTCCTATCTGTAAAATGGGGCTAATACATCCTGACCTCACAGAGTTCTTGTAAGCCTAAAATCTATTACTAGTTGTGAGGCTCTAGGATATGTTGGTGGAAAAGGCTGAATAAGTAAGACGAGTAAAATTTCACTTTACATTAGTGAAGCGTTTTATTCTCCTTTAGATAATTGCAAATAACTTTGTAAATGTAATGTAAAGGTATGTCTACACTACAAAGACCAGATGCCATTGCAGCAAATGAGCTCTTTAGGAAAAAGGCATATGTGGATGGGGAGGAGGGTTTGTTTTTTTTTTTTTTTTTTTTTGAAAGACAAGGCCTCCAGAAAATTGCACAGGTGCCCTGGTGGCCACTCCAGCCAAAGTAATCAGGACTCTATAGTTCCTGTCTCCTGGCCCCTCTTAAAGCTGCAGAAACCCTGGACAAGCCTTGTGGCAGGAATCCGGCTTCAGAGCAGCACCTCACTGCAAAGCTCTCCCTGCCACAGGCCTTGCCAACCATGGCTGAGCCTCAAGCCCCCCATGATCCTCCTGGCCTCCTCGCAGGGAGCAGCTCCACAGGTTCCACCCAGGGGGATCAAGAGGCGCGCACCCTCCTGGTCTGGATCAGAGATTCTGTCCCTCCTCTAACTTTGGGGTGATGAGGAGACCCTGCAGGATCTCCAGTCCAAGATCCAAAATGCAGACATTTATGGCCAGATGGCCGACTCCCTGGCGGAGCGTGGACACCCACCCCAGACCTTGAAACAGGTCCGGAGTAAAGTTAAGGAGCTCTGCCAGGGATATGTCCAGGCCACAGAGCACAGCGCATGCTCAGGAGCAGGACCCCACACCTGCCCCTATTACCAGGAGCTGCACCAGATCCTGGGGGGTTGGGAAACGTCTTCCGACCCATCCTGGTGGACTCCAGCCTGGAGACCCCATCATCGCCCGGCCGGAGGTCTCTGTGGAGGAGGAGCAGGAGGAGGCCAGCTGGACGTGGAGAAGGAAAAAGAAGAGACGGACACTATAACCCTGTCCCTGGAGCTGGTGCCAATGACCCAGGACATCTCCCAAGCCTCCTCAGATGCCTGGGAGGGATCTTCAGGTGAGTGTCACACACACAGGGCAGGGGAGGTGGGCGCACAAGGGGCAGGGGGCAAGTGTTGCTCGGGCTGGACATTGTGATGCGGTCCGTGCATGTGCAACCATGTGCAACATTAGTGTGTGGCATGCGGCCGCAGCAGGCAGCCCCTGAGCACGCCCAGGATGGTGTGGGGGGGAGGGGCCACCATGGCTGAAAGCAGGCTAGTCACAAGGGCTCAAGCACGATCCCACACAGACTGAGGAGTGCCACACACAGTACATGGGCATACCTGCACGTGCGAGACAGCAGCCTCTCCCGTAGACAGCGCTGCGAGCCACAGCTGTGTGTGCAGACCCCAGGGAGGCCCAGGCTGCTCCCAGCTCCTCTGCCACCCAGGAGGGGATGCCACTGTGGCCAGACACTTCCCTTGTTTGCTTGTCTGTGAGCCAGGGGGTAGGAAGCGGGCAGCACGGTCCCCTGGGCACATTGGGGCCCCTGTGAAGCATGGCCCCCTGTGAAGGCCACACATGGCCTTGCTCCTGGGACATCCCCCTCCTCTGGCCCAAGGACTGTTGGTTGCTGCTCACAGAGGAAGGTACAGCCTCAGGGACAGTGTCTGCATGGACAACTGACCACCGCTCCCTCTTTGTGTCCTCCACAACTGGACCAGCTGGGACTGAGGGCCGAGCCACACCACTGCAGCCACCCGCTAGAGCCTGGGGGATCCGAAGGCATGCCAAGATCCATGAAGACCTGATGCGCCAGCACATCAGTGTCCTGAGCGACATGCAGCAGACCCTGGTGCACAAGGTCCGTGAGGACTTGGAATGGTGTAACCGCGCATGGGACCAGCTGATGCAGTGGTGTGACAACATGTGTGCCTTCATGTCGTGCAGGATGGCACATCCACCTGCTGCTGCTGGTCCTGGCTTTCACCTTCCAGCTCCCCCTGCTATGCCCATTCCCCCTCCGACTGCCCTCTGCTCCCTCCCCAAGCATTGCCTCTGCTCCCTCCCCAGGTGATGCCCACGCCCCCACCCCAAGTGATGCCTATGTCCCCTCCTCCTGCCCTCCCTGCCATCTCTGACCCTGCTCCAGCCCCCCCTCCTGTCCACCTCCCTGTGGTTCCCGGACCCACCCAACCCCAACTCCGATGAGGTTCCCGAACCTGCAGTGGCACATCGAGCCACCCCCTCACCCCTCCCAGCCCTGAGCATCCATCCTCCTCCCAGCCCTTATCCCCCCTTCCCCTCCCAGTTATAAGCCCCTTCCCCCTGCCCACCTTTTCTGAATGTTTTATAAATACAGACTTCATTTTGTTGAAAACCAAACAAGTGAGTTTATTGAGAGGTCAGGGAAAGGGCAAAAAGAGGGGTTGTGGTGGGGAAGGGATAGGGCTTCAAGCCAGAGGTCCCTAAGGAGGAGGTCCTGGGGAGAGTTACTGGGGTCCTTGAGAGAACCTCTCCCTCAGGCCTCCCAGATGCGCACCCCGGCCTGATAGGCCTGTTGGATGGCAGCTGTCCTTGGCTTCTCAAATGCTCTGCCCCTCACCTCGGGAGGAAGGCCTCCCCCTTCCTCTCCACAGTGTTATGGAGGACACAACATGCTGACACCACCTCAGGGACGTTGTGCTCCCCCACGTCCCGGTGGGTCAGGAGGCACCTGAAATGCGCCTTGAGATGGTTGAAGGTGCAGTCCACCTGAATCCTGGCCCGGTTCAGGTGGGCATTAAATTGGTCCCTGCTGGGGTCCAGGTGGCCGGTATAATGCTTCATTAGCCATGGCATTAGTGGGGGGAAGGTCACGTCCACCATGATGCACGATGGCATCTGCACATTCCCAACCGCAAAGTCCTGGCAGAGGAAGTATGTGCCCATCTCCAGCTTCTCATAGAGGTTAGAGTTCTGAAAAATCCAGGCATTGTGTGCCCTGCCCCACCAGCCAACAAAAATGTTCATTAACTGTCCACGGTGGTCAACCAGGGCCTGCAGCACCCTTGAAAAGTAGCCCTTGCGGTTGATGTTCTGGACCACTCTATGTTGAGGTGCATGGATTGGGATGTGGGTCCAATCAATCACTCTCCTGCAGTTTGGGAACCGTGGGGCAGCAAATCCAGCCATGATTGGGTCCAGGTGTCCCAGGCCCTCTGCAGCAGGATGGAATTGATGGCCCTCACAACCTGCAGAAGAAGACAAACGAACACACACAAAACAGAAGGAGAGAGGGAGTGCCCCTTGGGAGGTGCACCCCCCCATTCCTTTCCCCCACTCTAACACCCCAGGGGCCACCCCCTATGAGGCCAATCCCCCAGCAGCAGGGCTGTGTGAGGGCAGGATGGCCCAGCCCCCCTAGGGACAGGGCTTCCCCTCACCCCTACTCCACCCCCCACAGCCTCCAACTCTCCCCTTTCCTGGGGGTTGCCCTTTTCCTGCACTCCCCCCCTCTGCAGGGACTGCAGCCCGAGAGTGCCTTACCTCCATGAGGAGGGCCCCGGCCCCGATGGTGGAGTTCCCCATGCTGAACTGGTTGCCCACCGACCAGTAACTGTCTGGGGTGGCGAGCTTCCAGATGGCGATTGCAACCTGCTTTTCCAGGAGGATGGCAGGCTGCAGGTGGGTGTCACGTCTCTGAAGGGCAGGGGCAAGCCAGGCACACAGCTCCAAAAATGTGGCCTTCCTCTTGCAGAAGTTTTGGAGCCACTGCTGGTCGTCCCACCACTCCATGACCAGCCATTCACACCAGTTGGAACTGGTGTCCAGCCTCCAGAAACGCCTCTCCACTGAGGGTTGTGGTTGCCAGAGGGTAGCACCTGCACCCAGGGAGAGGGCCCCTAGAATGAGCTCACGGTCCACCTTGTGCAGGACCAGGAAAGCAGCTGGCACAAACTTCTGCAAAAACTGCAGCATGGCCGTGTGGGGCCATCGCATGCCATGGGGCAGCTCCAGCTCCATGACACATAGGAAAAAGCTGTGGCGTCCAAAAAAGCAGGGCAACCACAGCAGGCACTGCAAGAGCTTACCTGTCCCTTGAAGAGGTAGGCAAGCATGCAGCAGAAGCAGAGAAACGGCTGTCCCGGGGGGAGTGGGGAGTGTCTCTTTAAGCACGTGTCTCTGCTAGGCTCCGGCACCAGCACTCGGAAGCAACTGGTGACCTAAAGCCCTGGCTGAAGTGGTTCCGAGTGGCCTTTTATGTGATATAGCATCCAATCAGTCTGGACGCACTCTTTTGAAAAAGCAGATCGCTTTTTCGATGCGTCTTGGCAGTGCAGATGCACTTCTTTCGGAAGAAGTTTTTTTTGAAGATCTCTTCCGGAAAAGCTTCTTCCGAAAGGCCTGCAGTCTAGACATAGCCTGTAAGAAGCAACCTAATATGCTTCCGCACAAACACAAATGATCTTTTCCCACACAGTTTTGTAATGACAGTCATCGGTAACAGTACTGGCATTGTATTCATAAGTCCAAAATGTCCCCTCTGACTCAGTGGCTGAAGGGACAAAAATAGATGGAGCCACTCCCAGCATCGGAGAAAGCAGGTATGACATGTTTGAGGCATCATTCATTCCTCTTTGTCCAGACCCAGAAGCAGGCCCCACTTGGGGTTGTGAATCTGTGTTGTGGAAGGGTTGTTTCATATGGAAAATGCAGTACTTCTCCTCAGATGCATGCAGCTCCAATTGGTGCCAAAACATCCAAAGCCTGAATTTGACCTTTTTTAAATACCAGGTCAAGATGACAAGCAATGCACATTGTTAATCCAGCCAGGTGACAGGATTGACGTCTGCTATCCAGGGGACTTGGGCCTTGTCGCCACTTACCAAGAGATCAACGCTTCAGAGATCCATCTCCCAGGTGTCGCTTTAGTGGGTCTAGTTAGGATCCACTAAATTAACCACTGATCTTGTGGCCTCATCGACTCCAGTCCTACACTGGATCATGAGGAGTAAGGGAAGTCAACAGGAGCGTTTCTCCCATCAACCCCTGCACAGTGGGGACATCGCGGAAATTCAAATTAAGGTATTTCACCTCCAGCTACACTATGCACATAGCTGGAAATGTGTACCTTAGTTTGACATTGCCTCCTAGTGTAGACCTGGTGTGGGGTTCAGAAACACATCACACACTTTCTCTTCAGATCAGTGGAGGCAGAGGGCAAAATGAGCCAGATTTTAGAAAGCTATTTAAGTGTCTAAAGATGCAGACAAGTGCCTAATGAGATTTACAAAAGCACCTAAGAAATTCACTTAGGTGCTTTGGTAAATCACACTGTGTGTGTATGTGGGCACCTAAATACCTATTGAAATCTGTCTCTGTCTGCATAATTGTAACAGGTTATGCTTCTGGCCAATACGTGGATACCTTCTGCGCTTCTCACCATTTCAGATTAATCTAAATGCTCCTACCTCTAAACAGGAAACACAAGTGCCATAATATGAGCAGCAGTTATGAGAGAGGGAGGGTAGGAATTTAAGAGAAAAGTGGTAATAAAATAAGTTGCACGCTTGGCATTTTAATAACACTGATTCCATTTAAAATATGCTAAGTTTTAGAAAGCTAATGTTTAAATTCCTTGTATTTGAAAGGGATCACTCAGCATTCAGAATGAAGGTAAGAACGATGAGCGAGTGGTTGTTTACATGAGAGGCCACCATTTTAAAAATCAGATGCTTAAAGTTAGGCACCTAACTCCATAGTTAGGTATCTACAGGTCTGATTTATCAGACACACATGATTTCAGTAAGGACTATGGCTGCTCAGGTGCCTTAGAAAATGAGACCATTTATGTGAGTAGCTAAATGTGAAGTGAGGTGCCCGACTAGTGTAGTTGTAAAGCTGAGGACTATGTTTAACAACAGGTGTTGTAAGACAGCTATTTTCTTCCTTAACATCTTTCAAGGAAAGCACACTGGATAAAAGTGATCTTTGCAGATACTTTTGTTAGGGTTTTGCATTTTGGTTATATCTGTTAATAGTGCAGAAAGTGGTGAAAACATGTGTGTGAGAAAGGGAAGCCTTATGTTTTCTGGCAGCATTCTTTTGCAGTAGTCTATACAGGGGCAAGAGAGCATTTTGGATAAGGTAGATCTGTCACTGCTGAGCAATCAGCAACAAGAAATAAGAATACTTTCCTCCAAAGCTCTCATCTTACTAGAGTGAAAATTATGTGGCGGGTTGACCTCGAAGGTAAAAAAAACAACAACCTATAAATCTGATCAGATTCCTTATGTGAAATGATATCTGCATAGAAATATACATATGCACACATTATATCACTTTGCCTCCTCATTGTATCTATCATTAAAGCACACACATGGGATTCAGAATTATCACTCTGTTCTCTGATCATTTTCAGTTTTGCACTTTTGGGGGTTTCAGTCAATTCCTATTTATTTTGCTAAAAATTATTATAAATTACTTTTCAACAGACTCAGAGGTTTCTCAATAATTTATCACAAATATATTGGGAAATGTTTTGTGTTCTAAACTGATTCCATCCCAGGGACCTGCCTATGGTGAGAATATTCACCACTGAGTCAGGAAAGATTCAAAAATACACTGATGTTATTTGGCCATTTCTCTTGGGCTACTTTCTATCCTGTCCTATCATGTGGCTATCCAGGAATCTCTGGAGTTTCTAGATTCCTCAGCTGGGGCAGTTTCCAGTGGCCCTTTCCTTTCTAAGGCATCCTTCACCGAGGTCTCGCAGGTTTGGCTTCCACGAGCTGAAGATTTATTACTTCCCAGGCTGGAGATGGCAACCTGCATCCTCCCTTCTCAGCAGTCAGCCTCGACTGAGCTGAGTTGCTCTCTTTTATACTTGGGTTCCTGCAGGGCTGAAGGGGTATGGTCTCCTTGACCCACAGGGTGGGATTAAACACTGCTGAACTACTGAAATGCAAGCATGCCCTAATACAGGCCACTGTAAGACAAAAAAATTGTTGATTGCCCCATCAATAAATGAAAACCTCAGGCATGCCTGTCCCATTTGTTTGAATGCTTGTGGAAGGGTATATAAAGATGCTCACAAGAAGAAATAGTTATCTCTTTGCTGTCTGAACTCTCTTAGGGGTGGAGCTAGGAGACAAAATCAGAAATACCCAGGGTCATCATACGTTATTCCTAAAAGATATTCAGTGGACAGATTACTACATGTCGGTCATCTTTTGGAAACACAGGCTGTAATTTATTTGTGCTTATACTTCACCCATTTTTCACCTGTAAATAATTCTCTCATTTCTTTTTCCTAATTAATAAGTACTTAGTTATTATACTGTAGGATTAGCAACCAGCATTGTCCTTGCTGTGAGATCTAAGGTACAAATTGATCAGAGGTAAGTGTCTGGCCTTTTGGGATTGGAAGCAACCAGAATATTTCGTGATTTTTGGTGTAAGTAACCATTTATCACTAAGTCCAGCTTGTGTTGGTGACGAGTCCAAGGGCACTGTCTGTGATTTCACAGTAAGACTATAAGAGTGATTCAGAATTTCACATTTGTTACTGGTTTGGTGAAATCTAATTATAGAGCTTACTACCAGTTTGGGGGTGGCAAGAGGGAGTCTGTCCTGCTTTTTGACAGTCAGCCATGATGTTGGCACTCACTGTGATGAACCACTCCAGAGAGCACATTGAAAGGTTAAAACAGGTAAACATATCCACACAAATGAAATACAGTCTTAGGTTACAAGAGATGATAGCAGTTTCTATAAAATGCAAGCTTTTATATGTCCTTTATGGCTGACCCAAGCTACACAGCTGTGAGTCTTTTGCTTATGCTTAGTGATTCTTGTCCCTTTAGAGCCCAAGCACCAAAAATACCCTGTTTTTCCATATCAGGAATTTTTATCTCCTCTTCCTGGAGTCCAACTTGATGAGTTCATGTGTAGGGGCGAGGAATAGAATTAACAAAGTGTTTGTTCTTTGATGCCTCACAATGACTCAAATGGTGTCAAAGACCTTCTTGATGTTCAAGACTTGACAGAGGAAGACAGCATTTGCATTAAAGAAGGCTCCTCTCCTCTTTGAGTTACATAGGTTTACAATGCAAACACTCAGTATAACCTTATATTATTGGACACAGAGGTTATAAATGTAGTCAAAACATGGAGCATCCTATAGGCGCGGTCTCAGATCTAAACACACTTTTATCAACTTAACATATATTTTTATAAAGCTAACACAGGGAAGCCAGATTCATTTTCAGATATGCATTTGTCAGCGTGGGGACTATGGGCATGAACTGGCACCCTGTATGCCAGCATCAAAGATGGTGTTACAGATAACCTTACGAGTTCTGTTAAATAGAACATACAGGCAGTTTTAAAGAAAAGCATTGTTGTTGGGTGTGCTGCAACATGAAGAAGTAGTTTGGTCAATGAATGGGTGTCTGACTAGTACATAAAGAATGATTCAAAACTTCTGTCTGCAGGATGCTCATACAAAAATAACCATATTTATATATAGAAAAACCTTCCACAACATATAGATCTTAGTTGCCAATTCAGTTTCTTTAAGAACATGTTCTTTTAAGAAGAAAATCTTAACTTAGAGTTAAGAACATGTTTTGCATTAGCTATAAGACTCCACTGACTTACCAAAAAAAATAAAATAAAATCAAGAACCTACATTTTAAACATACAGCCTTTGTCTGATGAAAAATATTGATTTTTACATTTTCCCCTACAGCTGTGGGCCTCCTGACCAATCCAGCAGAGTTAGTACAATTGTACTATCTTAGGCAGCAAAGCTGCTAAGCCTCTGGTGAAAATATTTTCCTTTATTTTTTGAAGGTGCAAGCTTCTGATAAAGTAGAAGTTAAACCTGGTTCAAAATCACAAAATAAAACCAATAGCTGCTTTATGCCTGTATATAGGGAGCATAAGTACTATGGGTGAAATCCCGACCCACTGAAGTTAGGGACAAACCTTCTGTTAACTTCAGTGAGGCAAGAATTTCATGCTAGGATTCCCAAGGGTGTGTTGACACTGCCTTATAAAACCACCAGCAGCAGATCTCAGAGCCTGGATCTATAGACTCATGCTCATCTATGTAGCTGTTCCAACTCAGGCTTTAGCTCAGGTGCTGAAGCTCAAGGCAGGGTGACATTTAGAGCCACAATATGCACACTGCTGTTTTTAGCACTTTAGCATGAGCCTGTGGACTCATGCTCTGAGAGTCATTGCTGCAGGTCCTAAAATGCTACATTAAAGAAACACAAGGTAGATTTGGGTGCTCACTAAGATTAAAGCTCTAGAAATGTCAAGTCACAGGTAAAAATGTCTGACTTTGTGACCTGGGCCATGATTTAACCATGAAGTCAGGGAGATAGTGTGAAACAAATATCTTTCCCCTACCTCACTACAGAAGCAAAGTGGGGTTTTAGGGTGCAACTGACAGACAACTCTCCCTCTTTGCACCTGACCAACCCCGATCCCTTGGTGTTTTTCCTTGGGTCTGCTGAAGAGATTGCATGCAGGTGCTTTGCCACAGTCCAGATACTACTGGCAGCATGCCGTGTGAGCATTTATTTCCTCTGCAGGGGGTCTACTACCAATTTTGCACATAACTTTTAACCGGCTGCCTCCCTCCATGGCAAGCAGCCAAAGGGAACATAGGACCTTTAATGAACAGCAATTTTGTAAATGGATGTCAGAGACAGTTTTGACAGGCATTAGGCCTGGAAGTGTTAATGCTCTGGAGGTGCACTGTGGAAGTCCCCATGGATATATAGTTGGATGTAAAAATAACAAAAGGGAGAGGAGATACATTTGCTATAAATAAGGCTAAGCCATAATAAGGTAAATTCTATCATTTGTTGCTAGCCAGCCACTGAAACTACAGTATTCTGTGGTGATTATTTGAATAACTGTGTCTGTATTACCAGCTGTTCACCAGATGTTCTGCAGCTCTACATATTTACAGGTAGTTATTTTGTTTCATTATTTATTATTCATTATTCATATTATTCACATTATTATTATTACTTTCAGCTACCAAAGATTCAAGATACAGCATGAACTATTTCTTTTTTGCTAGAACCACTCATATCAGAAAATACAGTAGAAGAAATATGTATTTGTATATAATATATAGAAGCATACAGTATCATATATAAAGTCACATTTTTAATATATATATATACACACACACACACACACACACACACACACACTATCATATGTGTGTGTGTATCTAAAGACATACACTACCAGTCTGATAATATAAAGTTGCTTACTATTTGTAAACATACATAATAGAGATGCTATTCATATTACATTAACTAGTGTGAAATCTGAAACAACTTGCAGTGCTTTTTTTGTGATGGTACTGCCCGCTACGCAGTACCGGCACCTCCGGACGCAGTACCAGCACCTCCAGTCAGAGCTCAACAACTTTTCCCCTGGAGTACTGGCACCTTTTGTTTTGTTTTGTTTTGTTTTACAAAAAAAAAAAAGCACTGGAAACAAGTAATCAAGTAATGCATGAAAGTTATCCTGCAGTTCCACAAATATCTGAGTAAATATACTGGGATCAATTCTCATTTTAAAAAAGTGCATGTACAAACTGCTCTGTATGCCATTTTACTATGCCGCAGGAAGTCTGCATAATTTATTACCAAGTCCCTATGGCCACTACTGCAGACACAAAGATCATTTGCATACCAGGCTATGGGCTGACATAAGGCAAATTTATGACAACTTATCACCAATCATAAAAATTATCCCCACAGATAATGTGCTGAATTTCATCTGCTGTGGTGTCTGAGAAATGGATAGAGCCCCACACATCAGTGAAATGAAGACTTGTCTGAACCCTTTTTTTGGTAACAGAATGGGCTTTGGGTTGGTTACATGTTTTATGTATGGCTCACCTGACTCATGCTTCGCTAACATATTTAAATTCCATCAGTTCATGGTAATAGACCTTCAGTCCTATCTGGGTCCACCACTTTGGGGAGCAGCAATTTCTGGGAAATTCTTGCTTTGCCCTTACAACCGTGGTTAGATCATGCTCAGTGAAGATGGCCTTTTCAGAGGGGAATATACCTGGAAAAACTGTAACAAGTCTGTGAGCATGTGTGAACTCAGAACTCACAGGAAAAGCAAAAGTACATCCTGGATACAAAGGCAAGACCACTGCCAAATGTCAAGTTCTTGTTCCAAAACACAGGGTGCTATATCTTCTCAAACAAAAGGTCATTCATTTTTTTAACATAGCAAAATAACATACTGTCCCCTAAAAATCTCATTCTCAACTCCCACCTCAAGGCCTCTCCCTCCCCTCCCCAAAAAAACCCCTGAAGCATTTTGACTGAAATTTTCCAAGAACTATTCAGTCTGAAGGAAACACATTCAGCATGGAAAATTTCAGCCTGAATGGTTAAAGTCTGGCAAAGTTAAAAGCAATGGAAAATAGGGTCTTATAATTTGGGGCAACTTTAACTATAAATATTGTAACCCTTTCCATCTATAATATAACAAACAAATGAGTACCAGTAATAGATTGATCACAGATAAACATCCGACAAATGCTGTATTCCAATCAATCAGCATATTTATGGGGATCTACAACTAGATGAGGTAATCTGCTGCAGTCTTTCCACTGACTTCAATATAAGTTCATGTTAGTTTAATATAAAGTTGGAATGTAAAGACAAATGGTTGTTTTCCAGAGCCTGACTAGTACATGATAAATTAACTCCTTTGGGGGCTAGCAGACCAAGGTGGTTCTGTTCATCAGTGCCATATTCAGAGCTGTTTTCTCACTATATTCACGTCCACCTACAACTAAATCACTCGTTCTTGTATATTCCTATTTACATTAAACTTAGGACAAGTAATGTAAATCATGACTTTTAAAACTGTGTTGCCTACTTTTAAAGCCCAGGGACATCATCCTAAAGTTTCATCGTTATAAAAATGTCTTTCTGCATTTGATCTTTTCTAGCCAGCTGTAGCTTTAGAATAATCTGAGGTAAAATTTCATTTAGTTACAAATTGCTGTGTGACATATATTTCTATATTCCCAGTTATGTTTTTTAAAAATTCAGCTTATTATCTTGGAGCATACAATGGTGCATCAACTTCCTGAGCTGTTCAATTAGGCTCAAATCCAGAAACTAGCATTTTTCTTAATCATGACTCAGCTGTGTCTAACTTTCTCTTTGTTATTAAACAAGTAAATTGATAACAGTGGTCTCTTAGGGTATGTCTACACACAGCAAAGTTATTTCGGGATACCAGAGATATCCCAAAATAGCTACCCCATGTCTTTTGAATGCATCTGCTATTCCGAAATATAGTGGACATGCTATTTTGCCATCCCTGTAAACCTCGTTGTATGAGGAGTAAGGGATGGCTTGAAATAGCACTTTATTTCAAAATTTGGTGCTGTATAGACAGGACCAAATTTCAAAATAGCCTACTTTGAAATAGACTCGAAATAAGCTACACAATTTGCGTAGCACAAATTGCATATCTTGTTTCGCGTTTATGGTGCTGTGTAGACACCCTTAGAGATGAACATGATAACAACAATGTATGTTCCTTAACACTGCAGTAACCATTTTACAATCCTCCATCTAATGAAGTAGGTTCAGAAGTTAAAATAGGGAAAAAAAAACAAGTTAAAATTACTTAATCAAGTTAGGTGTCTTCAAGTCACTAGGGCCTGATGAAATGCATCCTAGAATACTCAAGGGGCTGACTGAGGAGCTATCTGAGCCATTAGCTATCATCTTTGAAAAGTCATGGAAGACAGGAGATTCCAGAAGACTGGAAAAGGGCAAATATAGTGCCCATCTATTAAAAAAAAAGGGAAAACAGTCAACCCAGAAAAGTACAGACCAGTCAGCTTAACTTCTGTACCAGGAAAGATAATGGAGCAAATAATTAAGGAATCCATTTGCAAACGTCTAGAAGATAATAAGGTGATAAGTAATAGTCAGCGTAGGTTTGTCCAGAACAAATCATGTCAAAGCAACCTGCTACTTTTTTTGATAAGATAACAAACCTTGTGGATAAGGGGGAAGTGGTAGATGTGGTACATCTAGACTTTAGTAAAGCATTTGATACAGTCTCACATGACCTTCTCATTAACAAACTAGGGAAATTCAACCTAGATAGGGCTACTAAAAGGTGGGTGCATAACTGGTTGGATAACCATTCTCAGAGAGTAGTTATCAGTGGTTCACAGACATGCTGGAAAGGCATAATGAGTGTGGTTCCTCAGGGATGAGTTTTGTGACCAGTTCTGTTCAATGATTTAGATAATGGCAAAGCAAGTACCCTTTTAAAGTTTGTGGATGATACCAAGCTGGGAGGGCTTGAAACTGCTTTGGAGGATAGGGTCATAATTCAAAATGATCTAGATAAACTGGAGAAATGGTCTGAGGTAAGTTGGATGAAATTCAACAAGGACAAAAGCAAAGTACTCTACTTAGGAAGGAACAATCAGCTGCACACATACAAAATGGGAAATGACTACATAGGAAGGAGTACTGCAGAAAGGGATCAGGGGTCATCATGTACCACAAGATAGCTATGAGGCAACAGTATGACACTGTTGCAAAAAAAAAATGTGCAAACATCAATCTGAGATGTATTCACAGGAGTGTTGTAAGCAAGGCACAAAAAGAATTCTTCCACTCTACTCTGTGCTGATTAGGCCTCAACTAGAGTACTGTCTTCAGTTATAGAAAGCACATTTCAGGAAAGATGTGTCAAACTGGAAAAGTTTCAGAGAAGAGCAACACAAATAATTAAAGGTCTAGAAAACATGACCTATGAGGGAAGACTGAAAGAACTGAGTTTCTTTAGTCTGGAAAAGAGAAGACTGAGAGGAGACATCATAACATCTTTCAAGTACCTGGAAGGTTGTTAGAAGGAGGTGGGAGAAAAATCATTCTCCATAATCTATGATGACAAGAAACAATGGGCTAAAACTGAAGGAAGGGAGGTTTAGGTTGGACATTCGGAAAAACTTCCTGCCTCTCAGGGTGTTTAAACACTGGAATAAATTGCCTAGGAAGGTTGTAGAATCTCCATCATTGGAGATTTTTAATTGAAGGTTAGACAAACACCTGTCAGGGAAGATCTAGACAGTGCTTGGTCCTACAATGAGAGCAGGGTACTAGACTTGATGATTTCTTGAAATCCCTTCCAGTTCTAGTAGTGTATTATGATTCAACATCCCACTATGACTCTAATAGTTCAGACCTGTGATGAAATCACTATGGGAACTGTAGAACATAGGAATTATATATTTTATATTTTTAATCTGGATTTTTCAAAAGCACTCACCATTGGCCTCTCTCTGTCCTCATTGAAACCAGTTGACTCTGACTGACCTAACAGAGAGCAGTTAGGACAATAGATAACCTTTTCAAAAATCCCACCCTACATATCTTCTAAGTAAAGAATAACACACATAATAAATCATATATCCATAATGATCATTGCTTGGTGGGTTTATTTTCTGAAAATACACTGACACTTGATTGTGTGTTATAAATTATGGATATCCCTAGCCCTGTACTTTCCCATCTTCTGTGGTACCCTTGAAAATAGGACATTGCAGTGCATGAATATGCATTTGGAACTACATTTTTAAAAAGTTCTCTCTAAATACAGGCATAGAAATTTTTGAAGTGGCTCCAGGCCACCCTGGAAGGCCACCACAGAAGGGGTGTGGCCTGAGTCACAGAAGGGCAGAATGGGTGGGGCCAGGACACTTCTGTGCTTCCCCTGATTGCTTTGGGGTTGGGGGAGCGGGCAAAGTCTTTGCCTCCCCAGAGAGAACCACCAGCTGTTCTGAACAGCTAGTGGTTCCCTCTAGGTGCCAGTGCCCTTAGTCATGGGAGGAGACTTTGCATGCTCCCCCAGGATCAGGGTCTGGGAAGGGAGAGCACATGAAGTCTCTTGCTTCCTGCCCCCGCTCTGTGCCATGCTTAGAGTCAACGACCAGCTGAGCAGCAGCTGGCGGTTGACTTTAACTGCTGAGACCCTTGCAGGGCGGGAGGAGACTTCATCCACTCTCCCCACCCCCAAGCCCTGATTGGCCTGGGAGTGGGGGGAGCACACAAATTCTCCTCCCACCCTGCCCTGATCCTGCAAGGAGCATACAGTGCTTAGAAGTGCCACCTTGCAGGGCGGGAGGAGACTTCAAGCTCTCCTCCTCCACCCCCAGGCCATTCAGGGCTTGGGGGTAAGGGGAGCCCACGGTGCTTCTAAGAGGAGGAGACTTTGCACACTTCCCATGCCCTGAATGGGCTGGGGTGGGGGGAAGTGGCAGGGCCTCCGCGGTCCGGATCAACTTGCTTGGTGGGCTGGATCTGGTCCACGGAGGCACTTTTGCCCACCTCTGGCTTAATTTTAGTTTGGTCTCCATAGCCATTTGACCTACCATATCCCATATTCTGGGCCTCTTTGACACTAAAGCTGTGAACTCTAATGGGGTTTTCATGTCCCCACTCCAGGAGTGGTTTTCAAGGTGGGATCAGGGGCCCAACTGGATAAGCCACTTCCTGCAGCTCCCTTTGGCTGAAAACGGCAAACCGCAGCCAAGGGGAGTTGCCAGGCTCTGTGGCTGTGGCCACTTAGATGAACAAAGCATTGTAGGCTTTCCAGAGGCTTACTTGGGTGGACCCAGGACCCAACTTTGAAAACTACTTTATTAATAAGACTCTTTTACCCAGTTCTAAACAGAAGATTCTACTCACTTCACTGCTTCAAGACCCCATATTAAAATGACCTCTCTTGCCTGAGAAGGGTTAAATAGGGCTGCCTTCAATTAGGGCAGTCAGAACAAAGCCACATGAGGTGCTTCATCTCCCATGATGTCTCCACAGTCCTTCCTCTCACAGTCTGCCCTGATAACACAAGATTGGACAGAGTATTGGACTTTGGTCTCCATTGTGGCATTGTGATATGAAAAAGAATCAGTGAGGAAGAAAGAGACCCCTCATAGAGAAACATCACAGTACAGAATCCCTTCAGATACAACTATTGCTCTGAGTACTTAAGGTCCCTGTTTTTGGTATATTTTTACTCTTCTGACATTGAGGCTAATAATAGCTGAAATTCAGCCAGCCTAGCCTGAGCATAATAGATAAACAAAATATCTCTAAAAAGCTTTCTCATATTCCTGGCCTCGGTGGCAGACTCTCTCAGTTGTTAGCCTTTCAATCATCAGGAACAAGTTCATTTGGCCTCTGCTCCAAAGCCTATTAAATGCAATATGAGGCTTTCCATTCACTTTGATAGGGAATAGATTAGCCCCATGGACAGATCTCTTTACAAGTCAGAAAAGAAAACTGTTGCTAAAAAAAGACAAGCACATTCATAGCCATGGGAGCAATAAATTCTCTTTGTGCTGTTTTAGAATCAGTACAAGAAAAAGTCAAACATTTGGACAAAAGACTGGAAAATTTTACAGTAAAATGTTTAATAGAAATTACTTGCTGTTTTCCAGTCAGCTCTAGTGGTCATTGTGTAATGTAGGCAACCACTCCATATCACTGGGTGAGACTGTCTCTTCCCCAATGCAATTACAAAGGACAATATGGGCATGTCTACAAAGTAGGGCAAAAGTCAAATTAAGCTACGCAATTTGAGCTATGTCAATTGTGTAGCATAAGTTGAAATAGCTTAATTCGGCTTTTGGTGCTGTCTACACAGCAGGAAGTCAAAGGAAGAACACTCTTTCTTTAACTTCCCTTACTCCTCGTGAAATAAGGGTTACAGGAGTTAGAGTAAGAATCCTGTTATTTTCAAGTTATTTTGAAGTAATGGGCTCACTGTGCAGACATACTCTATTATTTTGGAATACCATCAGTTATTCCAAAATAACGCTGCTGTATAGACATACCCTAAGAGCAAAGGGGGATTATTCCCCTGCATGGTTTACCTGTATCTTTCACTATCTGTGAAAGAAAATGTAGAACAAATGAAGCAAAAACCTTAAATGAGCCTAAATGTTCCATAGAATCTCTATGGATAGTAATTCCATGCTCCAGTAATAAGAATATAGCAGTAGGGATCTATTATTGACCACCTTATCAGGGCACTGATAGTGACAATGAAATGCTAAGGGAGATTAGAGAGGCTATCAAAATAAAAAAATTCAATAATAGTGGGCGATTTCAACTATCTCTATACTGACTGGGTACACATCACCTCAGGACGGGATGTGGAGATAAAATGTCTTGATACCTTAAATGACTGCTTCTTGGAGCAGCTGGTTCTGGAAACCACAAGGGGAGAGACTATTCTTGATTTAGTGCTAAGTGCAGCACAGAATATGATTCAAGAGGTAAATATAACTGGACTGCTTGGAAATAGTGACCATAATGTAATAAAATTTAACATTCCTGTGGTGGGAAAAACATCTCAGCAGCCCAACACTGTAGTATTTAATTTCAGAAAGGGGAACTACACAAAAGTGAGGAAGATAGTTAAACAGAAATTACAAAGTACAGTGACAAAAGTAAAATCTCTGCAAGCTGCATGGAAACTTTTCAAAGACACCATAATAGAGGCCCAACTGAAATGTATATCCCCAAATTAAAAAACACAGTAAGCGAACCAAAAAAGTGCCACTGTGCCTTAACAACCAAGCAAAAGAAGCAGTGACAGATGAAAAGACATATTTTAAAAAGCGGAAGTCAAATCCTAGTGAGGAAAATAGAAAGGAGCATAAAACTTTGTCAAATTAAGTGTAAACATATAATAAGAAAAGCCAAAAAGGAGTTTGAAGAGCAGCTAGCCAAAAACTCAAAAAGTAATAGCAAAATGTTTTTTAAGTACATCAGAAGCAGGAAGCCATCTAAATAAGCAGTGGGGCCATTGGATGATCGAGATGCTAAAGGAGCACTCAAAGATGATAAAGTCATTGTGGAGAAGCTAAATGA
Organism: Rafetus swinhoei; assembly: GCA_019425775.1. Taxonomy (NCBI): domain Eukaryota; kingdom Metazoa; phylum Chordata; order Testudines; family Trionychidae; genus Rafetus; species Rafetus swinhoei. Next base: position 153,417,245 of record CM033424.1, read on the forward strand.
ATTCTTTGCTTCAGTCTTCACGGCTGAGGATATTGGGGAGACTCCTAAACCAGAGCCATTCTTTTTAGGTGACAAATCTGAGGAATTGTCCCAGATTGAGGTGTCATTAGAGGAGGTTTTAGAACAAATTGATAAACTTAACAGTAACAAGTCACTGGGACTAGATGGCATTCACCCAAGAGTTCTGAAAGAACTCAAATGGGAAATTGCAGAACTATTAACTCTGGTTTGTAACTTATCCTTTAAATCAGCTTCTGTACCTAATGACTGGAAGATAGCTAACGTGACGCCAATATTTAAAAAGGGCTCTAGAGGCCATCCTGGCAATTACAGACTGGTAAGTCTAGTGTCAGTACCGGGCAAATTAATTGAAACTATAGCAAAGAATAAAATTGTCAGACAAATAGATGAATATAATTTGTTGGGGGAAAGTCAACATGGTTTCTGTAAAGGAAAATCATGCCTTACTAATCTGCTAGAATTCTGTGAGGGAGTCAACAAACACATGGACAAGGGGGATCCAGTGGATATAGTGTACTTAGATTTCCAGAAAGCCTTTGACAAGGTCCCTCACCAAAGGCTCTTAAGCAAAGTAAGTTATCATGGGATAAGAGGGAAGGTCCTTTCATGGATTGATAGCTGGTTAAAAGACAGGAAACAAAGGGTAGGAATAAATGGTAAGTTTTTCGAATGGAGAGAGGTAACTACAGGGGTCCCCCAAGGGTCTGTCCTGGGATCAGTCCTATTCAACTTATTTATAAATGATCTGGAGAAAGGGGTAAACAGTGAGGTGGCAAAATTTGCAAATGATACCAAACTGCTCAAGATAGTTAAGACCAAAGCAGACTGTAAAGAGCTTTAAAAAGATCTCACCAAACTAAATGATTGGGCAACAAAATGGCAAATGAAATTTAATGTTGATAAATGTAAAGTAATGCACATTGGAAGAAATATATATACAATGTATGTATATTCCCAACTACATATACAATATGATTGGGAATAATTTGGCTACAATTACTCAAGAGAAAGATCTTGGAGTCATTGTGGATAGTTCTCTGAAAATGTCCACTCAGTGTGCAGCAGCAGTCAAAAAAGCAAATAGAATGTTAGGAATCATTAAAAAAGGGACGGAGAATAAGACAGAAAAATATCTTAATGCCTCTATATAAAATCATGGTACGCTCACATCTTGAATACTGTGTACAGATGTGGTCGCCTCATATCAAAAAAGATATATTGGCACTCGAAAAGCTTCAGAAGAAGGCAACAAAAATGGTTAGGGGTTTGGAACATCTGCCATATGAAGAGAGATTAAAAAGACTTGGACTTCTCAGCTTAGAAAAGAGGAGACTAAGGGGGGGTGGATCTGATAGAGGTCTATAAAATCATAACTGGTGTGGAAAAAGTGAACAAGGAAAAATTATTTACATATTCCCACAATAAAAGAACTAGGAGTCACCAAATGAAATTAATAGGCAGCAGGTTTAAAACAAACAAAAGAAAGTTTTTCTTTACTCAGCGCACAGTCAACCTGTGGAACTCCTTGCCAGAGGATGTGGTGAAGGCTAGGACTTTGACAGGGTTCAAAAAAGAGCTAGATAGATTCATGGAGGTTAGGGCCATCAATGGCTATTTGCCAGGATGATCAGGAATGGTGTCCCTAGCCTCTGTTTCTCTGGAGGTGGGTGACAGGGGAGGGATCACATGAGGATTACCTGTTGTGTTCCCTCCCTCTGGGACATCTCGTATTGGCCAGTGTCAGCAGACAAGATACTGGGCTGAATGGACTGTTGGTCTGATCCAGTATGTCCGTTTTTATGCACAGATGAGCCAGGAGTAGCAAGGTAGAGCATGGGAATAGGTGGACTTGACTCTGTTCATTCAATATGCCAGCTGCCACGGCCAGTTAAATGGATGAATAAGACTTTTTTTTTTTCTCTACTGGAGCACAGGGAGAGTCAGGGACCAGATTTTTGGGGGTGAGGAACCATGGAAAAGAGAGGGAAGAAACTAGAAAATTTCTGAAAATGGTGTGAATTTTGCCATAGGCTCTGTAGGCAAGATGTTCACACAGTAACAACATGTTTCATTAAATTTTTGGTGGCCATTTTGTTGCTCTTTCCCCCTTTTCTACTCTTCAGTTTCCATACAGGGATTTTCTGAAAGAAAAAAAAAAGATTTTTTGCCGATGGGAAACGCATTGGCAAAAAGCAAATTATATGTCTGTAAAACTGGCTAAGTTTACAATTGCTCCTTTGTATGAAGAATTGTTCCCACAGCTCTATATGAATGAAATACAGCCCTGTGCATAGCATCAACACAAGGCCTATGTGCCACGTCCATGTCTTTAAGTTGTATTTTGAAGGTTAAGTAGTACATAGCCCATCATGCTTGCCTTCTGAACAGGGCTGAATTTCACACCGAAGGAGCTTCTGAGAGTGGATTGCTTTTTCCTAGTTCAAAGTTTCCTTGCCTTATGTTCTCCCCATTGTAATGTGCACACAAGGCATCTGCCTTATCAGCTGAATCTATTCTAGTCATTCTGTAGCTTTTACTGCCCTTTATCCTGTTTTATTACAGCTTCATCCCCCTGTTTGGTATCTTCAGTAAATCTCTTCCTCTCACTGCACACTTGTTTGCTATTATCAGCAGTGTCTTAATAAGGTTTCTTGTACAACAGACAGCTATCTAATTAGTACATTATGAGCCACTTTACTGGAGGAGTTGGCACTCCCTTATCTTTTCGCATTTCAAGCCAGAAAAGCTTCTTCAGTCATAAAAATTGCACTTGTAGATGTTGCCAAAGGAGTTGCCACTTTGAAGTTTTTGGGGTTTTTTTGTTTTTTGGCCAAGTGTTCCTCAGTATTAAGCCTTTCAAGTTTTTGTACAGTAGGACAGTTAGAAATTTTACCTTTCTCCCAGATTTTCTCTTCCACATTAAATGTTACATCTAGGGCAGGGGTGAGCAATAATTTTTGATGGGGGGGGCACTCGAGAATTTAGGTAAGTGTACAAGGGCCGCACTTTTCTATGGAGGAGGTGTGGGGTTAGGGATGGAGGTTGGGTGTAGAAGGGAGCTGGGGGTGGCTTTCTGGGGTGCAGGAGAGGGTGGGTCAGAAAGGGATTTTGGGTTGTGACTTGGGGCAGGAGATTGATGTGCAGGGTATGGGAGAGTGTTTGGGTGTAGGAGAGGATTCTGGCTTGGGGAAGGAGTGTAGGAAGGGGTGAAGGATCTGGGAGGGAGTTGTGACCTGGAGGAGGAAGGGTGCAGAGGGTTTGGGTGGTGACCTGGGGCAAGGACTCGGGAGTTGAGGAATGCAAGGGGATGGGGTGCCAGAGGCAGGCTCTGGCCTCGAAGTGCTTACCTATGCGGTTCCCGGCCAGCAGCCCAGCAGAACCTTCAGGAGGCTCCCTGCCTGTCACAGCCCCAGGCTCAAAGTGGTTGGCTGCTCTGCACATGGAGGAGGTGGCAGAATCTCCCTTGCACAATCTCTCAGCTCTGATTGGCTGGTTTGTGCTGGGGGTAGGGCAGCACGTGAAGCCTCCCCCTGCCCCCTGCATGAGGCACAGTGAGCCACATGGAGCAACCAGTCACTTTGAGCAGTGTGGAGCTGCTCCATGCCCAAGGGTTCCAGCAAGGTGGGCTGTGGCCCAGATTAATAGGCTTGGAGTGGCGGGCCAGATTATCCGCCCTGATCTAGGGTCTGATTTTTCAAAACTGTAAGTACACATAAGTATTGACAATTACATACCTAATTTGCTCATGTGCAAGATGATGTACAAAAATCAGGTATTTTTATAGGCAAATGGCCAATCAGATGCATAACTTTCCTTCTAAATACCTTGTCCTCTATACACATGTATACAATAACAAATTAACATATGGTGTCATTGTAATCAGGTCATTACAGTGTTTGACTCTGGTATGAACAACCAGTTTCTCCCAAGAGCACTGATTATGAATCCCTGGACTTTTCCCCATGTTTTGCCTCCATACTGTCATCAAAACCATTGAGAGAGCCTCACCACCTTCTGGTTGAGTGGGAGTACAAAATTAGTTCACTTAAGAGTCCAATTTAGGAACAATCCCTTTAAGAAAACCATGCTGTGGAGGGTAGGGAGCTGTTCTTGCAGCACTATTTATGGACTTTTCTGGTTGGTCAACATGGATATTGGACTACTGAGAGCTGATTGGTCAGTTCCTCCCCCCCCCCCCCACACCCCCCCACAAAAAAAAACCCTGAAAAGTTTGAATTTAGCGGACATCTTCCATGAAAATTTGTGTGTAGTCAAAAACCCATTTTCCATTGAAAAAAAGGTTTGGATGAAATGCTTTTGGCTAGCCTCACTAGCCAGATGACTGAGGAAGCTGTTCCCCTTCACATTCCCTACTAGCATAAAGGAAGTTAGAATTACGCCCAGAGAGGCTGACGAAATTGCTGGGCCCTTCTCTGTGCCTCCAGAAAGGGCTGGGCCTCAGGCATAAGGGGAGGACTAAGGCTAGCTTCATTCAGCCAGTCCTTAAGTGCTATCCAAAGTGTGCCACCTGGGGTTCTGGTGGAACAGTTGGTAAAAACAGTCCAGTTCTAGTCAGAAGTGCAACCAGACATTGTGATGTGCCAGGAGGGTTTTACTGAAGTGGGATTGCAGCCATACTGTTTGGTATAAATCTCCTAATACTGACAGCGTTGAAAGCAGAATATTGTATTACACAGTGCTCACAGAGGACTGGACCAATTTACAATTTCCCTTTGGTGATACTGTATAACAATTGAAATACACATTCAGCGAGCCAGCAAGGGGAACTTGCTGTATGGATCATGAGATAACAGGTGACCTCTCAAACCCTTATTTATAAAATGTAGGGTTGGGCAGATAAAGGATTTCTACACCTAATCAACAAGAACCATATAAACATAAATGAAGGATTCAACAAATTATTAATATTTATTGGTAATCTAGGGCACTGTGACTCAGGATCTGGACTTTCATATGTAACTTCTGCACAAAAAGGGCCTATGAGTTCTTGGCACAAAAAGGGCCTATTTTTGTTTTCTAGAAGTTCCTTCTGGAAACTTGAATGATACCAACTTGAGTCTAAACAGAGAAACCTCGGATTATATATATATGCCACTGTGGCTGCCATGATAGGCAATGCTCCCCCACTCACAAACACTGATTCCAGGGATTTAAAACAAAACATTCCTGGAGGGAGGGAGAAGGGGAGATGACAGAATAAACTTGGGAAAGCCAACAATCAATAAAATAACAATCTCAGTGGGGTAAGATTCTCTACACCCTTGGGTATCTTAGCAATAGTTGCAACCTCAGTCTTCTTGCCCTTGTGTTTGGCCTATCTGAAGGGGAGCTCCCTGGACACAGGAATTATTAAAAGGGAATCTGTGGCAAACAGTCTTTCAGGGTTCCCCTTTACTTTGGAATATGCTCCACTTGATCAGAAAGAACCCAAATTCAGTAACTTTTTGTAAACTATCATGTCCCATCCCTTTTCCCAGGTCTTTAGAGTGGACAGTGGGTGGAAGGGGCTGTTTGTGCAGTGAAAAAATCTTCTTCCTTTATGTTTGATATACATGTATTTAGTGGGATGATTATTGTGAATATTAATTATGAAAAGACAGCCAAGACATGGGATTAGCATCTTTTTATATTTTAATAATCTCAAGAAAGGAAAACCCAAGAAAGTAGAAGTTATGAAGGGTCTGAAAGATGAGTTATTGGAAGGCAGATGTTATCAGACATATGGTTTGTGCTTTGCTGTAGTATGTTTTAGAAAGATGGGATAGACCAACCTTGACCATAGGCATAGGCACAGGCACTATAGAAAACCTAAGTTAGATAGACAGACATAAGGCTAGATTTGGTCATGGCAGTAATAAAGAGGAGGCCTGGTAACAAGAAACTGTAATATTCATCCCCAATGGAATGATATTGTGTCAACAATGGAATGAGTTGACAGCACTGATATGTGCTCAGGACTCAAGCATGTGCCTTCACACCTCTTGTTCGCACCTCTTGTACAGACCAGATGCTTAACAGTCTGCTCCTAAATTACAATTACAGAGCTGGATGGTAAACGTGAAATTGGAGACACATACTGGGTTTTGTCAAATAAATAGTATGCCCCAGAAAATAACACATCGCCACTTTTTACTGCCAAAAAGGAAAGAATAATAATTTAAGGTGAAACGTAAGAGAAACTAATGTAGCAGACTCAAAGGAGCATGAAGAATCGGACATGCAGAGATATGCACATTTCCATATTTGCATCTTCTGATTCATGCAGATCCATTTTGTGCCAGCAGAAACTAGTAAGGATTAAAGATTCCAGGATTTTCCCCATAACCAAATAAAGCTACATTGTCCAATAAAAATAAAAGATAGCCAAGCTGATATATATCCAACTTGATATAAACAAATGAAGTTTGTGGCAGTTAGAGGGAGTATCTGCAATCACACTCAGGGACCAGAGAGGAGGAAACGTAGAGGGAATGAATAAGGCCTGAAATCCTAGCAGTGGAGGAAGGGTCAACCCCAGCAGAGTTTTGGGGAAAGAAAGTCTGAGATGGTAGGGTGGGATGAAGCACAGAGAAATAGCAAGGAAAGGGACTGTGTAGGCATTGGCTACCAATTCTAGGGTCCTTGGACTGTAACCCAGGGAAGAAGGAGGGCCTGGGTTCCCTGGTCCACCATTGGGAAGCAATGTAGGATTGTTGAAGGCTCAATCCAAACAACTTGTCTGATGAGATTTTGATATCTTGGAAGCAGGGACTATGTAATGACCAAGCTGGAGGGCCGTATCTCAAAGGGAAACCATTGCAGCAATGGAATGGCTATCAGCAGGGGACGCTATATGGGAGGAAAGCTTTTATGTCACACCTAGCCTGGAGGAGGCATTCTTGCAGTCAATGAACTATATACAATCGTAGAAAGGATATTATAGTGTATAGTTGCAGTTGGGTATGTGTGCACATGGCTATCCATTTCCTGTATTTTTATATTTTCCAATGAATACTTTTATAACTAGCAGTAAAGAAGTACAGTTTGTTGAAGATTAACGATTGGCAGTGATTGAATAGCTTGTTAAGTAAAACAAGACTCAGCAGCCTATAAGTTAATGCTAGTCAGTCCCCATGTACAGGCTACCTAATGCACCCATTTCTTATCCCTAATATCTTGTAATCACTTGTGTTCTTTACTGCAGTATATTTACATCTACCTGGCCACTGGCTCTGGCAATGCTCCTGACCCTGGCCTCAGCCGTGTCCCAGTCCTGGCCTACAGCCCTGGCAATGCTCACAGCCCTGGCCCTTGTCCTGGCTGCCTGAACCCGCCACGCCTCCCAGACCTGCTCCCAGCCTTGACTTCCAGCTGCCGGCCACTCTGCTGCCAGACTCCCAGCTGGCTCCCACTCCCAGCCACTGGAGCTCTCTGGTATGGCACCATCCGTGGTACTCTCAGACCATGGATGTTGCTGAACCAGGGAGTCCCAGCTCAGAGAGGACCTACCTGTATTTCATTAACTGAAACATATGCCTTTTGATTGTTGACATGCTTTTGGAATATGTTCTTCCTTTTACCACCATGTACTTTAAGTCTCTCTAGTACCATGGTTTTATAAACTGAGGGGATCTAATACTGATTCCACTAAAACAAATGGGAACTGCAATTGATTTCCATTCTGAAATATGACTAAAAGAATTATGGGGTTAGATTTCATATTTAATGTGCCAGTGATTTCCATTTTAAACATACTCAGTTTACAAATAATTTCCCCACCTGTAATTAGGCTCTAAGGGTGTGTCTAGACTACAGGGTTTTTTTTTAAAAAGTGGCCTTTTTTCGAAAAAACTGTACCTGCGTCTAGACTACCGCCACGTTCTGTCAACAGTAAATCGAAAGAATGCGGCAGTTTTGTCAACGGCGGTAAACCTCATTCTTTGAGGAATAACGCCTTTTTTCGAAAGTCATCTTTTGCATGAAAACAGGGCTTTTTCGAAAGAGAGCATCTAGACTCTCTTTCAAAAAAGCAAGCCACTTTTTTGAAAAATCTTGTTGTCTAGATGCTCTTTTTCTAAAGATACTTTCAAAAGAGGCTTGCAGTCTAGACGTAGCCTAAAAGGCTAACAGTGTTTTTGAAATTTTGTTCATCGCCACTAAGGGTGTGTCTAGACTACACCTCTCTGTCAACAGAGAGATGTAGATTAGGCACATCGAAATTGCTAATGAAGCCAGGATTTAAATATCCCGCACCTCATTAGCATAAACATAGCCACCGCTTTTTTTGGAAACGGAGCTTTTTCAAAAAAACGGCAGTCTAGACACGGATCTGTCGAAAATAAAGCCTTTTTCGACAGATACTGTATTCCTCAAAAAAAATGAGGTTTACAGGATCTGTCGAAAAAGGCTTTATTTTTGACAGATCCGCGTCTAGACTGCCTTTTTTTTTTTTTAAATCTCCGTTTTGAAAAAAGCGGTGGCCATGTTTATGCTAATGAGGCACAGGATATTTAAATCCCGGCTTCATTAGCAATTTTGACGTGCCTGATTTGCTTCCCTCTGTCGACAGAGGGCTGCAGTCTAGACGTAGCCTAATAGTACAGGCTTTTTCAGGTCAAATTATGCTGTACACGTATAAATAAAGATGATCCTAAATCTGGACACCATTTCCAACCACCCCTTAAATTTGGAGATGTGTGTTCCAAATCTGACATTTGTGGGTGGCCTTTGCCTCTATAATGGGTTGAGAAAGCATTGCCAGACTTTGAACCTCATCAAAAACTGTTAAAGGAACTCAACTGAGGCTCCCATTGACTTCAGTGGGTTTGTGATTAGGTACTTTATGGATGAATTCCATATGTGGTTCTTCACTGGGGGTTTTCTTTATATAGAACAGATGCAGAAGTGTCCCTTCTGAAGAGCGCTGTCAGAACATTATCACTCTTCTCACTCACATTTTGTTCATCTCAGGGATTATTAGCAATATTTTTTATTACAAAGTGGTTCAATCTGGCCCTGACCTACATCTTCATTTTCCTTTCATCTTCATTTTGATTCCCTAAACAGTTCCCTTACTTTTAACAGTTTTCATATTTACTATTGGGGACATTTGAAATGCCTATTGTTAAAGCTACAAAACGGTTGTCACACTCTCAGAACTTTCAGAAATGTTCACCATTTGTGATGAAAATAACCATGGCTGAGCTATGTCAAAAGTAATTTTTTGAAAGTCTCAGCAAAATCCCCTCAGCATGGTCAGTGAAAGTGAATATTAACAGAGAGAGACCCACACCACCATTTGCTATTTTAAAGAAATCCAACCAAACTTTTAAGAGAGGGCAACAGCAAAAGATGTTGGTGTGGGAAACTTGGAACTTCACACACATATGTAATTCTAGTTAAGAACTAGTTCCTTTGCTTGACATGAAAAAAAGTTTTGATTACACAATGCAACCATGTAAAAACTACCGAATACTCATGTTAGTTATGTTCCTGAATTCAAACTGTCTGAACTTAAACACAGATGGACTGTATATATATTCAAATATATAAGTGTAGAGAAAGCTATTGTGGAATGCACCTTCTGTTTCAAGGAGTGTATAAGATGGCCACTTCCAGATCTTCTTATTTTCTCCATCAAGTTTGTCTTTTCCATTTTAGTTACAAAAATAAATGGCATAAAACTTGTATTAATGCAACATATAGGTCTAGTTTCTGATATTCTTACACATGTGAATAGTAGTATGATTCCTTGAATCATACTATTACAGCTAATGAGTGAGGGAATTAGAACAGAGCTGTGCAAATATTTTTTTTCAGTTCATTGGCAATACCAATTAAAATAAAATAAAAATATTTTGGGTTGCCCGAATCACAAATGTTCTAAAATTTCTGGCAAGTCAAAAAATTGAAGAAAAATTCATTTATCCTATAAAACAGATGTTGGACTAGAAATGAAATATTGTAGGTAATCTTGGAGCTATTTTATTTTTTTAAATGAAATTCAAGTAAAATGTAAAAGTAATTTTGAATAGAAACATCAACATTTGTTTTGACATTTTCAAAACAAATTGTTTTAATTGTTTCAGATTTTTTTAAAGATTGAAGTAATATAATAAACTCAACAAATATTCGACAGAATGTTTCAAGTGACTTGAATCTGCAATTTTCATGAAAAAAAGGTTTCATCTCAAAAGTTTTGCCCAATTCTTAATCACTTGAGCAAGGTGGGGGCCTTGCTCCACACCCCTGGAAGGGGCAGTGTCTGAGGTGGAAGGGGCAGGGTTGTGACTACGCAGCCCTCAGCACTGCCCAGAGAGTGGCACCCCCCCCAGGCAGCTCTCGGTGCTGCATGGAGTGTGTGGTGCTCCAACAGCGATTTAAAGGGCTCAGTGCTCTGGCTGCCACCCCTGTCACAATAGTGGTGGCTGGGAGCTCCAGGCCTTTTTGTACTGCTGGGCTCTGGGGCAGTTGCCCCCTACCCCTTCCTCCACCCCCGTATGGGAGGCCTCAACTCAGTTATACTGGGCACATGTTGAATTTTAAATTGTTCTTTCCCCATGTTAAATTAAGCCCTAAAATATTATTTTTTATTAGTATCTGGCATGAATGAAATGGCCAATGAACTCAGATGGGCAACGTGACTAAATAAATATTGTCTGAGCAACCTTAACTTCTGGAATTACCTGTCTGAAAGCTCTGCATTAAAAATGTACTATGCTAAATCACCAAAATAAATCACCAAAAAATACCGTGCTACACATTCAGTTGTGTGAGTCATCTGAATACAAGAGGCCTTATGGTGACACTAAATGCCACTCATGGAAACAGGACTCACAAGAACTCTCTGTAATTCTAAGCCTTCTGACACCATTTAGTCCCAGTACAGAAAGCAAAAATATGTACACATGGTGAGGGTTAGGTCTTCCTATGAACATTGTTCTCTCTCCCATGTACCCTTCACATGCAACTGTTTGCTGCCAACATTTGCTTCAGCCTTGCAGTGTTTTCTTCCTATTATCCACAGAAAAAACCCTCCCAGAAGACAGCTGGCGAGTTGAGGTATAGTGACACTTCAAGAGCTGCACCCACATACATTTGCTGTTTTAATGTAGAAAGCATCTAATAAGTACAAGAGGGCAAGTTCTTTTTCTCGTAGAGATGTAGTTCTAATTCTCACAAAAGAAGTGCAAGATGTCTTGCTGTTGCTCCAGGAGGAGAGGTGAATAAACCCAACACTGGTTGTGTAGAGTGCCTTTTACCTAGAAGTAAAAACCAATACCTTTTCTGTAGCTAAATGATGTCCAGCCGTTAATGAAATTTCCAAGTCTCTGATTATTAATAATCATAAAGGAGATGATGAATTCCATGGCCTTACTGGTATAACAAAATAAGGACTTGACTGCCTAGTCAGATAGCATATAATTCTTTCATGAGCAAAAGTGAATGCTCTATAGTAAGATTTTCTCTTTCTTTTTTCTTTATTTGAATGGCATGTTGATTTTCTGACCGATTCAAATGCATACATTCACTTATTATATTTGAGGGGATACAATTGTTTTACCATATTTCCTGCAGTACTACGTTTGAAAAAAATATATGAACACTGCAGTAGAGTAGAACCTCAGAGTTATGAACTCCAGAGCTACAAACTGACTGTATGGGCGGAATCTCGGGCAGGTAGGAGGGGCAGCAGCTGTGCGCTCCGGGACACAGCTTGCTTTTCCTCCCATGCCCTGGACTCTAAGGGAGTGAGGGGAAAGTACTTGCATTCTGTGGATGCCTCACACCTGGCTGGTGAAGGGAGCAACCCAGCCAGGTGTGAGAGACAGGCACAGAATGCAAGTACTTTCCCCTCACTCCTTTAGTGTCTGGGGCCCGGGATGAAAAGCAAGCCATGTCCCGGAGCGCACAGCTGCTGCCCCCTTTACCTGCCTGAAATTCTGTCCTTGACTGACTGGTCAACCACACACCTCATTTGGAATTGGAAGTCCCAGGCTTGGGAAGTAGAGGGTGCTGCAGCACCTGGCAGATTTTGCCCCTATCCTGGGGTCCTAGCACTCCCACACTAAAAATTATTCTAGGGCCACTTCTAGAAGTATGTAATCAGGCACCAGCGAAGACAAAAAAAAAAGTATAAATATATTACAGTATTATGCTAAACATAAACTGCTATAAAATAAAGGGAAAATTTAAAAAAAGGATTTGACAATGTAAGCAAACTGTTTTAGTGCTTGTTTAATTTAAAATGAGATGGTTAAAAGCAGCCTTTTTCTTCTGCATGGTAAAATTTCAAAATTGTATTAAGTCAAAGTTCAGTTATAAAATGTTGATGGAACAACTATAATGTTTTGTTCAGAGTTACAAACATGTCAGTTATGAACAACCCACATTCCTGAGGAGTCTGCAGTTCTGAGGGTCTATTGTATTTACATTGCACAAAACGTGTTTACAGAAATAAAATTATATCCATGTATTTTTCATGTAAAAATAAAAGGATTTTAATAATCCTGAAAGGAAGTAAAAGGAATAAGAATTGTCACCCAGCTTCTGAAAATCAGGCCCCTTTAATTGTCTCAGGTTGGGCCATCCAAAATAACTAGGTTGTGAGGCCAAAAAGCCTTCTTCAATGACATCTTTACACACCTGTCCAGGGACTAGCCACAATTCAGTGTAAAAGGTTTCTTTATAGAATCCTAAAAATGTAGCACTGGAAGGGACTTTGAAAAGTAATCAAGTCCATCCCCCTGCACTGAGCCATGAACAAATACATCTCTAGACCACTCATGACAGGTATTTGTCCAACCATTTCTTAAAAACCTGATTTCCAAAGGCAAAACTAAGGAGAAAACCTATGAAAAGAACAGGGTGGTTCAAAATTCATCACACTCAAAGGGTAGGTCACTGCACAATAGGACACTTGAAAAAGTTTCACTCCTCCCATCCCCCAGAATCTCTCTCAAGAGAAGTGTATGTGTGAATTGGCTGGGTTCCTTTCTATAGTTCCCACCTGCTGCACTGACATCAGTGCTGGAAGAAGCTGCTTTTTCAGTTCCAGCTGAAGGCAAAACATGCCAATACCATCTGCCAACAAGCAAAGGTAAGGCAAGAATAAGGGGTACATTGCGGGAAAGAGGGATGGGAGAAGAAAAAACAGATTTACTTAGATAATTATTTATATGGCTCTGGAAAGCACAGTAAACCTCAATGTATTTTGGCTGCTAGTATGTGAGCCTGCTGCTCTCAGTGACTGCAGTTCAGATGAGGAATGTGGGTCCTTATTCAAACTCCTATTTTGAGGGGTGTTGTCGCAAGAGGCCCCCCTTTATCCAATTTTCACTTAATCAAGGAAAGGATGGAACCTTGTGAGCAAAGGTTGCAGCTGCAGCAAAAACAATGGGGAGCCATCTGATATAGAAAGGTTCCCTGGCACCCTTTGACTATGTCAGCCATTCCTGATTAGGATCAACTATCTTTGCTTACGGTTCTCTCAACTTGGAAATTGGGCCGAGTATACCATCAATTGAGGCTTTTTGTAGACTAGATTTAAATGTTCTGTCTAATGAATTTATCAGAACTCTAGTACAGTAAAACTCGATTCGTCCGGCATCTGATGGTCCGGCACTCCTGATGGTCTGGCACCATCAGGAACCCGGAAGTGCTCCAGGCAGCCGGACCATTGGAGCTGCTCTGCCCCCGGCTTCCCCGATTCAGCCGCTGCTGAAACTGACCAGCTGCTGAATCGGGAAGCTGGGGCAGAGCAGCTGGAGTGCTGCCGGTAGGTCCCACAGCGCTGCCCTCGGCGCTGTGGGACCAACCCAGCAGCACCAAGTCAGCCACCGCTAAAACTGACCAGCGGCTGACTCCGGAAGCCTGAGGCAGAGCTGCTCTGCCCGGGCTTCCCGAGTCAGCCCCTGGTCAGTTTCAGCGGTGGCTGACTTGGGATGCCTGAGCAGAGCAGCTGGGGTGCTGCCAGGTTGGTCGTAGCGCTGCCCCTTGGCGCTGCGGGACCAACCCGGCAGCACCCAGCTGCTCTGCCCAAGGCGTCCCAAGAGCAACTGGGGTGCTGCGGGTTGGTCTCACAGCACCAAGGGGCGGCGCTACCGGACCAACCTGGCAGCACCCAGCTGCTCTGCGCAGGCGTCGATTCAGCTGCTGCTGAAACTGACCAGCAGCGGCTGAATCGGGACGCCTGGGCAGAGCCGGACAATCGGAAGGGGGCTATGAGGGGTCTGGGGTGGCATCTCCCCCCACACACTACCCTAGACCCCTCATAGCCCCCTTCCGATAGTCCGGCATATCTGATAATCCGGCACCCCCTGGGTCCTAAAGGTGCCGGATTATCGGAAGTTTACTGTATTCTGAATTGTGTAAAGAAAACTTTTTAAAATGGGTTCTCTTATCCTTTTATAGACGATGTCTAAGTATTGTGATATTAGTAATGAAATAGTTGTCAACAGGTGATGGAGAATAAACACAACACGTAGAATTAGATATCGATACAGCTATGCGCTTCAGCAATTTTTTGGGGCGGAGGTTGAATCTGGCGTTTGGTGTAAGTTTATTACAGAGCTTAGGTAACAGGAACCAAACTTGCTCCAAATTATTGGGGGAAAGACTGAGTTAAGTTTTTGGCTCAGGGCCTTGCCTAAAGTTTAATACCTGATATATTGTTCCTAGTAGTAGTATTTACCATAGACTTATTAGCAATATATTTTAGTTAGGGCTCTCAATTAATCACGGTTATCTCATGCAATTCACTCAAAACATTAATTACTATTATCACAGTTTTAATCACACTGTTAAATAATAGAATATCAATTGAAATGTATTAAATTATTTTGGATGTTTTTCTACATGAATTGAATAGAAATATATTGATTTCAGTTACAATACAGAATACAAAGTACACAGTGCTTATTTTATTAATAATATTTTCATTGTAAATGTGAGAAAGAAATAGTAATTTTAATTCACCTCATACAAGTACTATAGTGCAATCTCTTTATTATGAAAGTGCAGCTTACAAATGTAGGTGTTGGGTTTTTTTACATAACTGCATTCCAAAACTAAACAATGTTAAATTTTAGTGCATACAAGTCCACTCAGTCCTGCTTCTTGTTCAGCCCATCCCTAAGGCTTCGTCTTCACTGCCAGTTCTTCTGGCAGAAAATATGCTAATGAGGAACTCATTAGCATAAGTCATAATCTCATTAACATATTTTCTGCCATTTCTTTTTGCGCAAGGGGTTTTTGCACAAAAAGAAGCAGCGTGGACTTTTTTTGCGCAAAAAAACCCATTTTGTGCAAGATCCTTAAGCCTGTCCCTCATTAGCATATTTTTCTGCCGGAAGAACTGGCAGTGAAGACGTACCCTAAGAGAAATAAGTTTGTTTACTTTTACAGGAGATAATACTGCCAGCTCCTTATTTACAATGTCACCTGAAAATAAGAACAGGCATTCACAAGGCACTTTTGTAGCTGGCATTGCAAGGTATTTACATGTCAGGTATCCTAAAGATTCATAAGTCTCTTCGTGCTTCCACCACCATACCCTAGGGCAAGCTTCCATGCTGCCGACACTCATTAAAAATGCATTAATTACATTTGTGGCTGAATTCCTTGGAGGAGAATTGAATGTTTCTTGCTATTTTACCCACATGCTGCCACATATTTGATGTTATAGCAGCCTTAGATGATGACCCAGTTTATTTTCATTTTCAGAACACTTTCACAGCAGATTTGACAAAATGCTAAGAAGATACCAATGGGAAATTTCTCAAGATAGGTCCAGCACTCAACCCAAGGTTGAAGAATCTGAATTGCCTTCCAAAATCTGAGCTGTATGAAGTATGGAGCATGCTTCCAGAAGTCTTAAAAGCTCTACACTCTGATATGAAAACTACAGAACCCAAATTACCAGAAAGGGAAATCAATCTTCTACTGGTGGAACTTGACTCTGATGTTGAAAATTAACATGCATCGGTCCACACTGTTCCAGCATATTCTAGCAGAACCCATTAGCAGCATGGATGAATGTCCTCTACAACTAGGGATTTTTGCTCCCAGGACAAAATATTAATGATGTGCCTCCTCTCCATAGGTTAGCACGTGTCACGCTCTTTACTTTTGCAGCTTATTATTTTTACTTATTGCGCCTTTGTGCCCCTGATTATGATGTACCCGGGGCGAGCACCCCTCTTACCCCACGCTTGTTACGGTCCTGTCCTTTGGAATGGTGATTGAAGCATGAAGACTACGACTATCTAGCATATCTGGCACACAAATATCTTGCAACGCCATCTATAACAGCACCATAGGAATGACGGTTCTCATTTTCAGATCACATTGTAAACAAAAGGCAGACAGCATTATCTCCCTTAAATGTAAACAAATGTGTTTGTCTGAGCGATTAGCTGTGCAAGAAGTAGGACTTGAATATTCTGTAGACTGTAAAAGTTTTACATTTTTTGTAATGCAATTATTTTTTGTATAAAATTCTACATTTGTAATTCAACTTTCATGATAAAGAAATTGCACTGCAGTACTTGTATTAAGTGAATTGAAAAGTACTATGACTTTTAAAAAAAGTCATTTTACAATGAAATAGTTCTAATAAAAATATAAAATGAGAACTGTACTTTTATTCTGTTGTAACTGAATAAAAATATTTGAAAATGCAGAAAACATCCAAAACATTTTTAATAAATGGTGTTATGATTGTGTAACAGCAATCACATGGTTAATTTCTAATCACATGACATCCCTAATTTTTTATTATTATTTTCTTCCCACATTTCATTGTAAGTAATCCTCCTCCTGATGATCATATTCTACATGGGATCTGTGAAACAGCAAGCTTCCTTCTAGCTTTAGGCACAGAAGCAAAATTAGCAGGACCAAGTAAGTGCTGTTATGTCAATTTTGTGCCAGGGCAAGTGAGTCAATTTACAATTGACTCTAATTGGCACTACAATAATCTTTTAAATTCTTTATTTATTGCCAACTCCAGTAAAAAAAAAAAAAAAAGAACTATGAAATTCCTTTCTGCCTTTGAAAATATTGGAGAAAACACTTCCAATCTTATTCTTTTAGCACAAAGCTCAAATATTTGAAGTTATGTTGTATAAGCCATTGTAAATAGCATACTGATAAATGCAGTTCATAAACACAATGTGGCAGTGATCAGTACAAGTGACGGTAAACACATCACCACAAATGGAAACTGGCTTCTGTGATGCAAGATTTTAATCATATGCTGAATTATATCTGCACATAGTATTCATTGAAACCAAATTCCTCCCTAATAAAGTTTTCCTTTGAAATCAGATTTCATTTCCATCTTTCTTTTGAGACACAGATCCAAATTTACACCCCATTTACACTTAATAGTCCCACAGGATGTAAGTCAAGGTACAGTCTTGCTCAAAATGGGTAAATTGAAGGAACAAAAAGGGTACATTTGGAGCCATAAATCTAGAGTTTTATCTTTTTCCTATTAAATGTTACCACCAAATTAGTACAGGGAATACCACAGTCATGGTGATCATTTGCTAATGTGAACCATAATGTTTATAGTGGTGACCACAGTAAATTAATCGCTATTTTCCCTATAATTTTCTAACACAAACGGGCATCGCGCCCAGCATGAAGTAACTCAATTTAGATCCTCTCTAATGAGGTACAAAATGAATCAATCACTGGACTGGAAGTCAGTTATTGTGTAGGGACCAGAGACTATGACCAGATTACATTAAGCATGTGCAAACCGAGGACAGTCCCAACCAGTAATATTTATACTTGGTACTTCAGAGTAGAGAATTTCCCAAAGTTGTGGAAAATTGTGTGTGAAATTGATTTTGGAGGGAAAACTACTACAGAAAACAGAATGAAATTTGGGAGCTCTTTAAGAAGTGTTCGTTAGATCATCAAAAAGCCACAGTTCTACAGTCATGGAAATCAACAACTTTGGCTATAAAACTATCATGGTTCAGTGGCAAATGGAAGGCAGCAATTAGAAATCATATATATCGATATTAGGGAAAAATCCAAGTCAGACGGGGCTAAGCACAATAAAGAGATTAAGTGTATTAGGCACCAAAGAAATCCAAGCAATGGTATATACTCACTACTACATGGAGAGGATAAAGTTATTAACAACTATACAGAAAAGGTAGAAGTGTTCAAAAATCATTTCTGTTATGTATTGGGAAAGAAGCAGGGTGATGCATTCACACTGCATGAGGATAATGAGGTACTTTCCAGGCCATTAATAACTAAGGGTATGTCTACACTACAGTGTTATTTCAAAATATCTTATTTCGAAATAGTTATTTTGAAATAAGGGCTGTTATTTCAAAATAACTTTGCTGTGAAGACATACCCTAAGAGAATATTTAACTTCTATTTGGATGAATATTTTTAAATCAACATACCCAGGTAACCAAGGGTCCTAAAAGAATTAGTTGAGGAGATCTCTGGCTTGTTGATATTAAATTTTAGTAAATCTTTGAATATTCTAGAAGACTGGAAGAGTACTAATGTTGTTCCAGTGTTAAAAAAAAAAAAAAAAGAGGCAAGAAAGATGATCCTGGTAACTATTGGCTGACATCCTCCCAGCCAAAATAGTGGAAAAGCTGATATGGTATTCAACTGAGAAAGAATTAGAGGTAGGAATATAATTAATGCCAATCAAAACAGTTTTCTGAAAAATTAAGTGTGGTCAAACATATCTGATTCATTTTTTTGAGACTGCTAGTTTCATTAAGAAAGCTAACTGAGGTTTTGTAAGGGGTTTGACTTAGTACTGCACGTTTGTACTACCCAATATCAATATAGCACAAAGTTAATTATTTAAGAAATGGCTAATTGAGAGACCTATAAAAGTAATTGTTTATAAGGGTGTTCCTAGTGGGGGGTCCAGAGGGACAAGAGTAGGCCCAATGCTATTCAATATTTTCACCAATGAACTGGAAATACATATAAAAGTATTGCAGATAAAACTCGCATATGGCACAAAGTGGTGGAGTGGTGAGGGCTGTCATACAGAGTCCTCTGCATTGCTGGGTTACATTAGCCCATTCAAACAAAACTTGTTCTAAAATAGCCAAATACTAAGTTTTTCTGTCCTTGGAGAACTTTCAAGATTTAAAAAAATTCACTTCTCCCTCCCCACCCCCACAACAGGGCAAAAAGTCAAAGTTTTGAAAGTGTTCATGCGCGGATAAGGAAATTTTTCTTAGGTCAATCAAAATGTTTTGTTTGAAATTTGACATTTAAATCTTTTTGTATCAATTAACACAAATTTTAAAATGAAAAGTCATTGTGGACCAAAAAGTGAAACTTTTCATTTAGAAAATATCAAAATGGCATGTTTTTGACAATTTCACATCTTTTTCCCCCCAAATTGGTAATTTTGTCAGAACTGATCCTTGCAGTTTTAGTTTCAACAAATTGGCATTTTTCTGACTAAAATAGTAGAAAAATTCCCAATGAACTCTAAAAACACCCAGGATCACTTTTCTACTACTATCTCTATAAATTGAGATGCTGTGCCCACGAAAGCTCATGATGCCATCTACATGTTTTGTTAGTCTATAAAGTGCTACCAGACCATTTGTTGTTTTTTTCCCTGTAACAGACTAACTCGGCTACCCCCTGAAGCTCTGTAAATTGAATTAGTATGCCCTGTTTAATTCTGGTACTCACATTTTTAAAAGGATGTTGAAAAACTGGAGATAGTGTAGAGAAGAGCATAAAAATGATCTGAGAGCTGAAGTCAATGCTTACAAAATCAAGACTGGATACCCTTCTGCAAAATATGCATTAGCCAAACCACAAATTATGCTTTAGTCACAGTTATTGGGGTCAATACATTTCATAGACTACTAGAACTGGAAGGGACCTTGAGAGGTCATCAAATCTAGTCCTCTGCACTCATGGCCAGACCAAACACCATCTAGATCATCCCTGATAGATGTCTATTCAACCTGCTCTTAAATATCTCCAGTGATGGAGATTCTACAACCTCCCTAGGCAATTTATTCCAATGTTTAACCACCTTGACAGTTAGGAAGTTTTTCCTAATGCCCAACCTAAACCTCCCTTGCTGCAATTTAAGCCCATTGCTTCTTGTCCTATCTTCAAAGGCCAAGGAAAACAATTTTTCTCCCTCACCTTTTTAGATGCTTGAAAACTGCTATCATGTCCCCTCTCAGTCTTCTCTTTTCTAAACTAAACGAGCCCAGTTCCTTCAGCCTTCCCTCATAGGTCATGTTTTCTAGACCTTTAATCATTCTTGTTGCTCTTCTCTGGACTTTCTCCAGTTTCTCCCCATCTTTCTTGAAATGTTGTGCCCAGAACTGGACACAATACTCCAGCAGAGGCCTAATGAGCACAGAGTAGAGAGGAAGAATTACTTCTCTACTTTTTGTGTCTTGCTTACAACACTCCTGTTAATGCATCCCAGAATCATGTTTGCTCTTTTTGCAACAGTGTCACGCTGTTGACTCATATTTAGCTTGTGGTCCACTATGACCCCTAGGTCCCTTTCTGCAGCACTCCCTCCTAGACAGTCACTTCCCAGTCTGTATGTGTGAGACTGATTCTTCCTTCCTAAGTGGAGTTCTTTGCATTTGTCCCTATTCAACTTCATCCTATTTACCTCAGACAATTTCTCTAGTTTGTCCAGATCATTTTGAATTATGACCCTATCCTCCAAAGCACTTGCAACCCCTTCCAGCTTGGTGTCATCTGCAAACTTAATAAGCGTACTCTCTATGCCAATATCTAAATCGTTGATGAAGATATTGAACAGAACCAGTCCCAAAACTGACCCCTCAGAATCCTACCTATGTCATGTCCTTCCAGCAGGACTGTGAACCATTAATAACTACTCTCTGATAAGATAGTGGCCCCATCTAGGTTGTATTTCCCTAGTTGATCAATGAGAAGGTCATGCAAGACCGTATCAAATGCTTTACTAAAGTCTAGGTATACCATGGCCATTTCCCCCTTAGCCACAAGACTTGTTATCCTATCAAAGAAAGCTATCAGATTGGTATGACATTATTTGTTCTTTATAAATCCATGCTCGCTGTTACCTGTCACCTTAACTTCTGTGCCAGGAAAGATAATGGAGCAAGTAATTGAGGAATTCATCTGCAAACATCTGGAAGTTAAGCTGACTGGTCTGTAGTTTTCTTGGGTTATTCTTATTTCCCTTTTTATACATGGGCACTATATTTGCCCTTTTCCAGTCTTTTGGAATCTTTCCCAACTTCCATGATTTTTGAAAGATGACAGCTAAAGGTTCAAATACCTCTTCTATCAGCTCCTTGAGTATTTTTGGACAGTGGTTCCCTACCTTTTTTATACTGCGGACCAGTAAACCCATTCACAAACTTTTGGTGGGCTGCTAATATTTTATTCACATATTTGCATGTTCATTATGCAAATAATGAATATACTAATATGCAAATACAATGTTACCAGTCTGCCAAAAGCCCTGGGCCCCAGAGGCACCGCAAACATCTGGCTTCAGCTCTGGCAGTTACCACTGGGTAGACTAGCTGCCGCAGCTGAAGCTGGCTGTTCTCAGTGGCTCTGGGTACTGGGGCTGGTACACCCTGGCCTCCTGAGCCCTCCAGGGCCAGTGTTAACCCCTAGAGCCTCCCCACCCCTCCACTACTCCCCAGTGCAGGCCACTGACCCTAGTCTCCTGCACCCAACCCCCCCCCAGTGCCACTCTCCTACCCTCAGAGCCCCCCAGTACCAGTCCCCATCCTAAATGCCTCAGTGCCAGCCCCTGCACCTTAGAGCCCCCCATGCCCACACTCCCCAGTTCCAGCCTCCTGTTTCCAGAGCCCCACTGCACCCAACCCCCAAGTCCCTCCAGTGCCAGCCCCAGTATTAGCCCTGCCCCAGAGCCCCCAGTGCCATCCATGCCCCCATAGCCCCACTACTAACCCCACCCCAGAGCTCCCCAGTGCCAGATCCCCATCCAGGATGTTCCAGTGTCATTTCCCCTCTTAGAGCTCCCCATCTCTTAGAGAGTGCCCCAATAATAGCCCCACCCCCACAGACTCCCAGTATTAGCTTCGCTCCAGAGCCCCCCCAGTGCCAGCCCCTGCCTCTTAGAGCCCCTCAGCCCCAGAGCCCCCCAGCACTAGCCCCATTCCTGGAGCCCCCAGTGCCTGCCCCACTCCCCTCACATAGCCCTGCAATGCCTCCCAGCCACCAGCTGAGTGCTGCTGCCCAGGCTGTGGTTGCTCTAAGGCTGCCGTGCCAGGCTCCCCATGGCCCTCCTGCTCTGCAGCGAACTGCTCTTCCACATCCGGGAGAAGACCCCGCCCCTCCCTGATGCTGGTTGGCTGAGAGGCGGGGCAGGACACGGTGGTTGGGAACTGCTGTTCCAGGATGCATTTCATCAAGCCCTGGGGACTTGAAGACAACTAACTTTTCTAAGTAATTTATAACTTGTTCTTTTTTTTAATTTTTAACTTCTAAACCTACCCCATTTCCACTGGCATTCACTATCTTAGGCATCCCATCACCATCAATCTTCTTGGTGAAAACTGAAACAAAGAAGTCGATAAGCACCTGTTATTCCCAAGTTTCCTGTTATTGTTTTTCCCTCTTCACTGGTCAATGGGCCTATCTTGTCCTTGGTTTTCCTCTTGCTTCTAATATGTTTATAGAATGTATGTGTTACCCTTTTATGTCTCTAGCTAGATTGAGCCCATTTTGTGCCTTCACCTTTCTAATCTTGCCCCTACTAATCTTGTCCCTACAATACAGGAGCAATTGGGTGAAATTTAATGGCCTATGATATACAAGAGGTCAGACTAGAGTGAATGAATTCTTCTGGCCTTAATCTCTATCAATTCATGTACCATTTGTGACAATATGATATAAAGGAGAAACAGAATTTTCTGATGCACCAGAGTTCCATAGCCTAGCCTACATATAATGCAGCAGATCTAGCATTGCTTTCTGGAGATGAGAAGTCTCAGTGGTAGTGGAGGTGAGAAGCCCAGGTGTGCTATTGGAGCTGCCATCTGTGATCATTGATCTACCCAGGAATAATTTTCTAGTCGCTTTGCTTGTTGCTTTTTTCATATCTACTGCCATGGTGAATGAAGATACTGCCAGGGCCTGAAGATGGACTGAAACATCCAATCATTGTCCCCCATTTCTTAGTCATTTTTCTTGCACATGTTGTAATACCCAAGTACTCTAACAAAAGGATACTCCCAGCTATTCAGTTATAGGAGATGATAGAATATCTTGGGTGGTTAAAGCTACCTGGGCTTTGATTTGTGTCTGATGACACAATCCAGATGTTCTGTTAGATTAGTGAGCTCCCTGGGGCAGAAATTGTTTTTGCTTTACTTACCCAAGAAGCCCTTGATCCATGTTTACAATTCCTAGGTGGTACTCCTCTAAATAAGCCATCATCCATCAGACTGTAATATGAAATCAGTTATAAAGAATAATTTTAATTCATGCCAGGTGATGGTCACTGATTGTTTTCCAACATGTACATATTAATTAAAAAAATACTACAGACAGCAGTAAAGTGAAACTCAGTAATCACTGTTTTGTAGTGCAAACTATCAGCTCTTGCTGTCACTGAACCAGGTCTGTTTTAGGTCTGCAGGCACAAGGGACTCTTCTATACAATTTGGTTTGTGTTGGTTATATCCAATTCAAGGCCCCAAACCAAATTCACATACACACACAGTTTCCCCTGAAGTAAATGGACTTTCCCATCTGTATCTGAAGAGAGAATTTAGCCACTTGTCTGGCTGGAAGATAATGGGGTTAGATCCTTGGCTGATATAGCTCCATTGTCTTCAGTGGAGTTATGCTGGTTTACATCATCATCTTAGAAACTGGCCCAATATCTCTAGTTCATTTCTACTAGCTGCTTTATCTGAGTGATCTTTTATAAACCATTTGAGACCTTTCATCCATCACAGAGGATAATAATATCTCTGTTCTTTTCCAACAAGCTACAGGTTAGTGCCTATGTGATATCATCTGTAATCGCATTTTTCCATTCAGGTCACTTACGTAGCAATTCTTTGTGTGTTTGTGAGAATGTATGTGCCTGAAATGCTTGCTTCACTTCATCTTAGTCACTGGTAAATAGAAACACAACTGGCATAAAATTAAACATGAAATCCTTGAGCACATGTGTGATGGATAGGAGGAGTGCTGGCCAACATTCAGTGACTTAAGGGTTAAACTCAGGTAGCTGGGGCGGGGGAGAGGGAGGGGAGATTGACAGGGAGCCAGGAGAGCCAATGTGGAAGGGTGTTGAAATTTAAATGGAAAGATATACCTGCTTGCTGTTTTTCTGTGGGAGTTTTAAGCTAGGAGTTGAGGAAACAAGATGAATTGAACCAGTCAGAACTACCATGCCTACAGGGAATACTGGGAATGGAAATGGACTGGACCTTGAAGCACAGATTGTAAGTAGATAGGGAAAATGTCTGTTGAGTCAGAATCTGGTTATTTTCTTTGTTTTGCTGTTTGGTTAAACTTCTCTGTGCTAAGTCCATGTACCCCCCTACACTTCATATAAGCTGTAGCCCAGAGATACCATTTTCTCTGTTTTAATTTGCTCTGTAACACCGAGCAACCAAGTATATCTTTGTGTTTTGTTAATAGAATCCCCCTTTTTAAGGCGATGATTTGATTCTTGTGGCCTGGAAGGTAATAGGAGTTCTCTGTATGCATGCCTAAAACTGAGAGGTCAGCTATTAGAGATTGCAGATTGTTTTCTCTTTTTTTTTCTTCCAGCAAGAGAGCTGTGGTAAAAGAGCTGGGGGGGGGGTACCCCTCTAGAAGAAGTTCAAGTGCTTTCTTCCTGGATCCAAGAAGGGGGTTTTCACTCGATGGTGGCAGCCCATCTTCCAAGGCCAGGGAATCTGTGATCTTGGGGAGGTTTTTTTAAGCAGAAGCTTATAGAGGTATTTTTAAGGTCTCTTGTGGGCCCCCACCTTCTGCACTCGGAGTGCCAGATTGGGGAATGGCCTTGACAACATGCATCAAAAGAAAATAGCCAAAGGAGTATTTACAGGGGCAACAAGAAGTAAAACTTTTCAGTGTCATTTTATAAGTATCACTTTAATTTACATCAAATTGTTTCTCCTCGCCCTGGTCTAGACTAGGGAACAATTTTGAAATAACCCCCCCTTATTTTGAAACAACAAGCAGAGCGTTCACGCTATCAAGTCCACTATTTTGAAATAAGGGGATGGTTATTTCTAAATAATAACCCCTGCTTTCCACAAGGAATAACACTTATTTTGAAATAATTATTTTGAAATAGCGGTAGTATAGATGCTCCACTGCTGCTATTTTGAAATAACTACTCCCCAGAGTCATTCAAAGTAATTACTCCCTAGTGATTCCTGAGGCTCCACGTTGAGAGCCACAAACTAATCTCAAGGCTTCCCTGTAGTGGAGACGTGCTATTTTGAAATGATTATTTCTGGAGTTTTTATTTCAAATTTAGTTATTTTGAAATAATTTCCTAGTGTAGACATACCCCTCATGTTCCACTATGACCCTTGATTCCCCTGTGTGGAAATGTCTCTCATTGTGGGGTTTCCCTGCCTGTCACACCTTCCCTCTTCTAACCCCCAGACTGGGCCCCCAAGTAGAAAAATCCCAGCTTTGTTCTTTTCCATTTTCACAAAAGCAAAGCTTCCCAAACATCTGAATGCCAAGAGTTCCTTAGCGTTCTTATGACTCACTGTTTAGAAACAGGTCAATATTCCAATACCCTTCAACCAGTTTTCCTTTCCAAAATTCTCTAGCCTTCCGCAAGTATAACCATTTAGTCATATAGACATCCAAAGACCCTCCTACTCAGTCAAACAAAATTTTTAGCTGGGAAATTTTCTATGGGCCTGTAAGTACTGAGCAGTCTTTGAGAACAACAAAAGTAATCTGCAGGCTACAGAAAGAGGGGAAGACATTCACGGAATTTTTTTTAATGTGGTGTTTTGAATCTTTTCCCCACTGCAGTGGCCTCTGTTGCAAGAAAATGGGCCTTTAGACACTGTGACTATTTCCTGGTCTAAATCCAGATGAAAACTCACACACCTCAGATATTGCTGGTGGTAACTGTTAGCATGTTTACTTCAGATTTAGTTCTAATTAAAGATTTGAAGGCTTACTGATGGGTCACCACTTAGCTATGATGGAGAGGATACATGAAAATATATATATATTTTTTAATACAGTGAACCAGTGGAATTCATTGCCACCACAAGACATAACTGCTGCCAACAATTTAGGCCAATTCAAAAATAATTAGACATTTATAAGCAGAAGAACTTCCACAGTTACACAACATGGGAGAAAAAATAAGAGGTGTAAACTTTCAGCTTCAGGCCATCAACCAATCACTAGCCACCCAATATTAAAAAGAAATAGCTCTATTGGTGTTCTCTTTGGTCTCTGCCTCATGTAGAAAACAAAACCATATCCCAACTCTTAGACATGACATTACTGTAGGAAAGAATTGTAGAGATCTGGTCTTTTGCATTTCTTTTGTGCTCTATGACTTGTTGGCAGCAGAATTATCTTAAAAAGCTCACAATCCATCTCACTTTGGGTCCTGATATGGTTCTCCTCTGTAGGATTTGAGTTCCTGGTTGGTTGTTTCATGGCTTCTATGTATTTTAACACACCTAACACTGTAAGGGTACGTCTACACTGCATGGCTATTTTGGGATACCAGAGGTATGCTGAAATAGCTACCCCAAGTCTACACAAGTGGCCCATTATTTCAAAATATTTTTCGAAATAACAGGCACGCTATTACACCATCCCGGTAAACCTTGTTGCATGAGGTATAAGGGATGGCTCAAAATAGCGCATTATTTCAAAATTTGACACTGTGTAGAAGTGCCAAATTTCAAAATAGTTTTGAAATAAGATAAACAATTTGTATTGTGCAAATCATATATCTTATTTAGAATTTAGGGTGCTTTGTAGATGCACCCCTCCACAAGCTACCTGTTATTTAAAAATATTTTTCAAAATAACAGGTGCACTATTTTACCATCCAGTAAACCTCGTAGCACGAGGGATAAAGGATGGCTCGAAATAGCACGTTATTTTGAATTTTGGTACTGTGTAGATGCACCAAATTTCAAAATAGTTTCAAAATAAGATACGCAATTTGCATAGTGCAAATTGCATATCTTATTTCGAGTTTAGGGTGCTGTGTATATGTACCCTAAATGAATCTTGCAGTTTAAATAGTTTATTTCTCCCTAGGCTGTTTTAAGATCATTTTCTTATCCTTTTTATAAATTGTGATGGCTGTGCATGCAGAGGACAATTGAAAAAGGCAGTCACCTGATGTTCTGCATTGAAAGAAGCCAGCTTCTCCTCCCTGCCGCACCGCCCAAAAAACTATTCCCTTTAGCATTTCCAGAGATAAAAATCACACTGCTAAACAGTCTGGTAGTGTAGACTATCTAATCGATTCTCATCTTTTCTGTTCTCCTAATCAGCTGAGTAGTTTAGACTTACTCATTGGCCTCAACAGTGTATTAAAGCAAGTAGGGACAGGGAGTGATTTACAAGTGAGAAAATAATCCCAAATCTAAACCAAGTTTTTTGTCCATGACATTGCAGAAAGCTACTCCAGGGGGAACAATTAACTCACAGACAGGCAAGACATTAACTTACAGGTTCAGTAGCCAAATGTGGTAGGTATTCTGTTGTATTTTCCAGTTCAATCACTGCAGATTTACTGAATCTATATGGAAAAGATGAGCAAAACTGGCCCAACTGAGGCCTGCAATAGATACAGGTAAAGAAAAGTGTGAAGAAAATGCAGTGTAGCCACCCTCCTCCATAAAATCTGTGTGGCCTCTTGAGACCACAGGCCTCTGTATGCATTACTCAGATGGCAGTGATTTCAGGCTATTTACCATAGTCATCATTTCCAAATTGTTTTGGCCCCTCATGGCTGCAACAGCATGTCAATGGCATTAAACTCAGAGACCGTAGGCAGAGTACATTAAGGCTGCAGTTTGAGGGCACCCCAAGCAGGGGCAACATCTACTACAATAGGGATGGGAGGGTGTCAAGGCTGTTCCCCACTCTGGCACTCCAAGTGCAGAAGGTGGGGACCTGCTAGAGACCTTAAAAACATTGCCTCTATAGGCTTCTTCTTAAAAGCTTTCCAAGATTACACATTCCCCAGCCTTGGGAGGTAGCTGCCACCACCCAAGTGAGAAAAACCTCTTTCCTCTTGAACCCAGAAAAAAAAAAAAGCACTTGGCAACTTCTTCTAGCGGGGTACCCCCATGCTCTCTTACCACAAGAGAGCTTGAAAAAAAAAAAAAAAAAGATGAGAAAACAAACTGCAGTCTCTGATAGCTGACTTCTCAGTCTTAGGCATACATACAGAGACCTCATATTACCTTCCAGGGCACAAGAATCAAATCATTGCTCTAAAAAAGGTGATTTTATTAAACAAAACAAAAAGATATACTTGAGAAAGCATACTTAGTTGCTAGATGTTTTAAAGCAACTGAGAAAAGAACAATTTACAAACACAAAGAAATTCCATCTGTGGGATACAGCTTAAAGAACAGAGTATGGGGTGGGGGAGTGGACACATGGACTTAGCACAGAGAAGTTTAGCCAAACAACAAAACAAAGAAAATAACCCGATCACATCTAAATGGACATTCCCTGTCTACTCACAGACCCGTGATTCAAGGTCCAGTCCATTTTCATGCCCTCTATTCCTTGTAGGCATGGTAGTCTGGCCTGGTTCAATTTATCTTGTTCCCCCAGCTTCTAGCTTAAAACTCACATAAAGAAGAAAAAGCAAACAGCCTTTCTTTTATTTCAAATCTCAACACCTTCCCCCATTTGCTCTCCTGGTTCCCCGTCAATGCCTCCTAGCTACCTGAGTTTAAATGCTGGGATGTTCAGAAAAGGCCAGCACTCCTCCTATCCATCTCTTGGGCCGGGATGAACAAGCCATAGAGTGTTCCTTATTTAGCAATCATGCAGCAATCATTGCTGCATCTGCTGTTGCTGAAATAAAGCAGCAGGATGAACAGAAGTCAGGCAAATTCTATTTAGGCCAAGTGGACAAACAGCCCCAGCTGTTGCCTTCATTCACCCACCCATCACTGCCCAAAAGTCAACTCTTCCCTTTAACACCAAAATGACTTCTCCCAGGCTGCATGGGAAAAACCTTGGCCAAATCTGAACAGCATCTTGCTTATATTCTCTTTCTACTCCCTTCATAAGACACAACTCTACCAACATACCCACAAACCCTAGCATGCTGAGCCTGGCTAGTCACGTGGTGAGCTGCGACTATCCCTCTTCCCCTTCCATCCTTTTACCTACCCATTTCTGGTCTTTCTCCTCAACCTACTCCTAGCCCCAACTTCAAAAAAAGCGAAAACAAACCAAACAAGAAAACAATACTTGTAACTTACAGAGCTATGCCAATTCTTCAGCAGATACTTTGTGTGTAATATCCCCATCTCTTTACTCTCATTTGTTTTGTAACTTTTAGAGAAGGGGCTATCACAATAAATTTTTGATGGCCTCAGAGTGTGGCCACCAATATTTACTGGTAGCCGCTCCGACAATTTTTCTTAAAACACTTAATTAACGTTTAGAAAAACACATACATATGTATGTGTCCAAATCATTATAATCATTATAATTTATTCATGTAGGTTTGTTTTTTTTCCAGACTCAATAAGAAAAATAATGTACAGTTCTCTCTTCTTTACTTTATTCTTTGCACTTCCTTATCTTTTGCTGTTTATTTTGTTTTTGGTTGTGTTGTTTTTTTAAAAAGACTTGCCAGCTAGTAAGTCTGCTGCTGTGAATAGTAGTATTTGCATGTTTGTTAATATCACTTTTCATAGCAGACTTACTAGGTAGTTGGGAGGCTGTGAAAAGTAATATTAACACCCATATAAATATCAACGTTCACAGAAGACTTACTCAACTCTGGCAAAACAGAGGACAAAGTAAGCCCTGGATGGGGAGGTAGACAGTGAGAGGGGACAGAGGTGACGGGGGTGGGGCGGGTAATAGATGGAGGCCCAGTGAGGGAGCGTGGGAGTGGTGAAATCAAGGTTCAGGATTGGACCCAAATATTCTGTGGCTGGGAACCCTGTGGGCGCCAGGGACAATGTGGGTGGTGAGCCCAGATCCACAGCTGCTGCCATCTGGCTGCAGTCCACGGCCAGAGCTCAAAGTCCCACAACCAGAGCCTGCCACCAGATACTCTAGGGCTGAAGCCTGAAGCTCAAGCCTCTCACACCCATGAAGGTGGGGAACTCACTGCTTACCTGCTCCTCTGGTGTTTATGGCTCTGGGAGCGGGGAGGAGGGAAGGCCCAAGCCCTCTTGGTGGCTCTGGGGGAAAAGGCAGCACTTTGCAGCCCCCCCGCAATCACTGCCCAAGAGTGCGATGTACTCAAGGAGCATGCAGCCACAGGGACTGCATTTGAGAAATGACGGTTCACAGCATTATCCCTTCAGGGCAGGGAACAGTTGATTAATTGCTCCACTTTCTGGTGGCCATATAATTCTTCACTCACCACTTCACCTGATTTATAGCATCCACATAACTCAATTGCCCTTTCAATTTTCAAAATTATACCGATAGGTCAAAATAACAAATTACTAAGAGATAAAATTCACTTACCTGTTGAAGGCCTCTATGTCACATGAGACTCATTACAAATAAATTACATTGATAACTATGCAGTATAATTAAAAATACCAAATTCCAGCATCTACATGCACTTATATAAACCTATACCAGGTAATCAAACATTCCATTACACCATTTCGCCATTCCAATTCCATTTCTAAAAATATTCTCCTTGAGCACATCACACCATGTGAATTTATAGCACAAAACTTCTGTGGAATTTCCTTTGGAAATATTTGTTTGTTAAATAATAAAGGTGATATAAATTAATTGTATGCAATCAATAGCATATTTCCATCACAGGACAAAACAAGAGGACAAACACCACATTAAGGCTGTCTGGTTTGGCTGGGACAGTATTAAATTAGGAAGATTATAAGGCAATGCCATTGCCTAAGGAAGTGGTCTCCAACCTTTTTAAGCACAGGCTTGCTTATTGAATGTAAGGGCAACCCCAGGATCTACATAAAAGAAACTGCAGAAATGACAGTTCACGTTACATAAAGCTGAGCTCAAGAGTGTAGTATACATAATTTTACAGTTTCTCCACTTGCTGAGGCTCGGGAGCAGGGAGTTGGGGTGTGGGAAGGAGCGTGGACTCTGGGAAGAGTTTGGAGTGCGGGGGGGTATGGGGGATGAGTGTGGGCTATGGGAGGAGGTTGAGGAACAGGAGAAGGTTCTGGAGGGGCTGAGGAGGAGGCCACAGGGCTGGGACAGAGATTGGGATATATGAGGGGATTCAGGGTGTGGGCTCCGGCTAGGCTCTGCTTACCTCAAGTGGTTCCTGGGACAGAAGCACAGCAGAGCTAAGGCAGGCTCCTAGTCCGCAGCCCCTATTGGCTGCGGTTCCCTGATCCCAGCCAATGGGAGCTGCAAAGGCAAGGCCTGCAGGTTAGGGGATCTTGCAGAGACCATGTGCCACTCCAAAGAGTCGCAGGGACAGGCTGGCCATTTCTGGGAGTGGTATGGGGTCAGGACAGGCAGGGAGTTGCCTTAGCTCAGCTGTACCTCTGGACTGTTAGTGGCCGGTATCCTGGTTTGGCTGCAGGAAACTCTGGGAGATCAAGCTTGATTCTAGGAGAATTCCAGACAAACCAGGAGGGTTGGCAGGCCTAGACGGAGACTGAAATTGACCGTGAAAGACTCAATGATTGACCAGTTGATGCAGATCTACTGGTTAGTGACCACTGACCTAAAGTGTTTCTTTTTCAGACATTCCAATGTTTGGGGGCTTAAAAGGTGTTGAATGTTTATATAATAAACTTATTTTTTTGGTCATTAGCTGGAGTACACATTAGCTTATTAGCCAAATTGAACTCTTTTTGCACATAGTTTTATAATATGGTTTCAGTGTTGGCTTTCGGGCCATGTTGCACCACCAATTTTTTTAAAGAACTCCCAACAATGAAATCAGTGGAGTTTTAAAACAGTTGGAATGATATGACTCTGTCAGAGAAATGCTCCAAAGCCACCATCAAGTTCATTTGTGAATAGCCAATAATAGAAGTTACCTTTTGGGGCCTGATTTAACACCCAGTGAAGTCAATAGGAGTCTTTCCATCGATACCAGTGCCAGTTGCATTAGGCCTTTTCTAATTTGGCTCTAGTGACTACAATGTGACATTTGTTGCATCTCCTGTATCACTATGCACATATAGTTAGAGCATTATGGTTGATGCTTTAATCCTTTAGATTTTTATTTATTATCTTGACTAACCTCATTGTTCCTTGTAATTAATGCAGCATACTTGTGAAATCTTCCAGACAAA
Source organism: Rafetus swinhoei (assembly GCA_019425775.1). Taxonomy (NCBI): domain Eukaryota; kingdom Metazoa; phylum Chordata; order Testudines; family Trionychidae; genus Rafetus; species Rafetus swinhoei. Next base: position 153,449,767 of record CM033424.1, read on the forward strand.
CAGATTTAAAATCCTATGTGAGGAAAGTCTAGTCAAATGTTTGATATATCTTGGCATTTAGCAAGAATAGCTTTTTTTGACTGTGCTATGAGGTCAATAATTTTCCACAATTTTATGTGGGGAAAAAGGTTGTTAAAAAGATATACAGGGCCTCATTTTAACAATCCCTTTCCTTTGCTAGCTGTTGCCAAGATTATTTAAACCTCCCTTTACACATTTAGGGGAGGATTGGACTGGGATAGGGGGAGAGCCAGCTTTTGAGTTCTCATTCAGGAGTTGGAATCTTTCATTGCTTTATTTGAAAAGATCATTTTCACCCTGGTGTCCTTTTTGGATGTGGCATCATAACATCGTAGAGACCTAACCTTTCACCAAGATTTGTAAGGTGTACCTAAGGTGATTCTGGTTACCTGTGGTATCAGAGGCGAGAGTTTTAGAAAATTTAGGCCATTGTCCCAGTGTTTGGTGTTTTTAGGTGTCCAACTGGAAACACCTAACGGGCCAGACAGACAGAAATGCTGGCGTCCCTCTTCTGAAAACCAAAGTGTCTCAAATTGTGGGACACCCAGCCACGCTGGCAGCTGGCAGCCACGCTGGACTCTTGAGTGAAGGGGGGAGGGAGCGGCTCCGTGCTCCCAGAAGGGGTGGGGCCCTGAGCGGAAGGGGCTGGGCTGGGGGCAGCCAGCCCTCAACGCTGCCTGGAGCACATCATGCTGTCCCCCGCCCTTAGAGTTCCTTAGAGTGTGCTGTGAGCACCGAGCCCTTTAGAATTGCCAGGCCCTGGGGCTGTTGCTGCCTCCTTTCCTCCTCCCGCCCTTGGTGGGGCTGAGAACAACCAATAATAAAGCAGAAGATTCCATCCCAAGCATGGTGACAAAGGGAGACTGGAGAGGCAGCTGCGTGGCAGAAAGGAAAAGGATTCCATCCGAATGTTAAAAGTGGAGTGGTAATCCTCAAAACACATCATACTCCTCTACAGACACACTATGGGTGTGTCTAGACTACAAGGTTTTGTCGACAAAAGTGGACTTTTGTCGACAAAACTATATCTGGGTCTACACTACCGTCGAGTTCTGTCGACATAACATCGACAGAACTCGGCAGTTTTGTCGACGGCGGTAAACCTAATTCTACGAGGAATAACACCTTTTGTCGACAGAGTTCTGTCGACAGAAGGCGTTATTGCATCTACACTGTCCTTTGCATCTACACTCTCATGTCGACAAAGCAGCTTGCTTTGTCGACAGAAGCTTTGTCGACAGTATCTGTCGACAAAGCCTCTGTCGACAAAAGCCTGTAGTCTAGATGTACCCTACGCTTCTGTTCCCAAGCAATCCAGGGAAAGCTGGGAGTGGAGGTGAAGGGTCCACAACAGTATGACTTCTAAGGTAGACACTTTCCATTCAGGATTCCCCAGTAGAGGGCTGTCTCATCAGATTGTGGTTTAATACAATGCAGCAGTGATTTTTTAATTTTGTATTAAGAAATTCACTAGAGGTAAAGATTTCTGAATAGAAAGGAGCCTTCTTATTTTCCGAACTACGTTCCCTCAGAAAATGTGGAGCGTTTACAAAAAAGGAAAAAGATTTTTCTCAATATAATATTTGCATTTTCATGATGAAAATATTATGGAAGGGCTACAATACAGGTAGTTGGCAGACTGACCACAGGCCAAATTCAGATTGCCAGATGCTTTTGAATGGGCTGTGAAATCTATTTTCTTATTTTCACATTATTATTTTTTATTATTTTCTGTGGAGTCTGGACCTTGCCTATCCATGGACCTCGAGAAAAAAGAATCGATTACCCCTTGGCTGCAAACTACTGCATGCAGCTGTGCAGTGGATAAACTGCAGACACATTTGGTCTCTGACTGGAGTCCAGAGGCTTCCCCCTGACAAAAAAATGAGTTCTGAGTACTGAGTCTGAAAAATCTATGTAAGCGTTGTCACTGCACATCTGGAATTTAGAATTACTAATGGATATATTGTGATAGAAAAGTGTCTGGCCAATAAACTTGTTTTATATATTTATTTTAAAAAGCATTACCACATTTCTGGCTAGTAGCCTTTCATCCTTTAGACTTTACAACAGTGCAGCTGGAATGCTAAGCAGCTCTTTAAGAGATACATGTAGATCCCATGGGCCATCTTTTTATATGAAATTACTGGAAAAAGGCATCTAGGAAGGAGCAAGTCACTGTTTTCTGTAGGAAGCATTACATATATGATAACTTACAATGGTTCCTATTGCCCCCCCCCCAGGGCTCCAGGTAATGTGCAAAAATCATCTGTGAAATTCTTTGTTAACACAGCTAAGAATCTAAGATGCTGCCACAAAATTATGTAAGTGTTTTTGAACTGTGTAACCTAACTTTACTAATCGTACCTGTAGCATAAAAGGGTAAATATTTTCAGGTAGCTTATGATATCATTTGCACTGGAAATCAAAGTTTTTCATGCCACTGTCCTAATCTAGTAATCTAGTCTTCTCCAGTCATTGGAGTTGTCGGGCAAGCCTCTAATCTGGCCTCTTCCTTGCAGGGCAGTGTGGCCTAACAGCCAGAGTCTATCACAATGCCCTCCTCTTTCTGGGCAGTGTGACTTGACGGCCAGAATCTATAGTAATGCCCCTCTCTCCCAGGGCAGTGTGGCCTAGCAGCCAGAATCTGTAACAACAGGTGTGTGTCCTTTCATGGGGTTGATGAGGAGGGGGTATTGGGATCCAGACCCACCCACTCCCAGCCCATGGCCCTGTCAGTGGTGGAGTGGACCACCACTAGCTCAGCGGGGAATCCCACCGCAACAGGCCAAGCTCCCAGAGTTCAGTTCCCCCTGGCTACTTCCTACCAGTCTCTTCCAGGTAATTCTCTATCTCTCCCCTCCAGATTGGATGCTGTGGCTGCCGCCTCCTGCTGACTGGCCTCCGTGTCTTCGTCTGGTGGTGGTTCCTCTTCAGGAGCTCCAGCAGCACTTTCCTTCCTCGGTGGCAATCAGCCCGGACTGTGCAGCTCCACAGGCCTTTCCAGATGGCCTCCAGCTGGAGCATGCCCATCAGGGCTGTGGGGGCGGGCCTCCTCGGCCAGGTGAGCCAGATTAACCCTCCCAGCTCCCGTGCAGAGTTGATACACCTCCTCACATCCTCCAAAAAAGCTCTGTTACTCTAATTCAGACAGATTGAATGGGGGCATATGGGGAGAGCTGAGGTGAAACTGTCCTCCTAAGCACACGTGATTGTCACCCAGAGCTTAGGTATCCACGTGATGCATGAAACACATTTAAATTGAATTAAAAGGCATGTCCCTGTTTTAGTCCTCCAATATCTGTCTGAATGGCTCTGTAAACAAGAGTTTCAGGAATTCCATTTCATTGTCCAGAGTCAATCAGGACACTCACCTGAGCTCAAGAGAGTCAAAGACCTGCATTTATACACTAGGAGCTCTTTGTACAAGTCTCCAGCTGCATAGGCTGCTTTAAGGATAAAAAAAACAATCACTCATCAACTGCCAGCAGTGCTTAATTTGGGTCAGGGCTGAGCCCTGGCACCTCTAGGCTTGGCAGTTCAGAGCCCTGGCACCTCTCGACCCACCACACAAGTTATGAAAGTACAAATTAAGCGCTGACTGCCTGCTAATGGCAGCAAGCAGCATCCCATGATGTTTGGTGGGTATTTCATATTAGACTATGACCATTCTTTGAGAACTGGACACACGCACGTTTACTTCATTTAGGATTATGCATTTGGTTCAATCTGCGAAAGCAGGGTTAAAGAGTTCGCTTTTCAATGCCAGGTAATCCAGAATTGGCATTCTGTTGCTCGTGTGGTGGCTTCATGGATGCATAAAGAATACAAACTGTTTAAAAAAAAAACCCAGCCAACCAAGTTCTTAGTAGTTGGGTACATCAACAAAATCAGCAACCAACACAGAAAATGCTTTAGAAAGCTTTATTGCAAGATGTGTTTACATAATGCTGTAGAGGTGAGCTTTGTTACTACTTATATCAAGAAATTTTGGACACGGGTCTGAGGTCAGTTTCTCAAGTTGACCCTGCATGGCACGGAAAAAAGAGAGACTGCATTTTCAAGGATGTGAGGAAGGGATGGCGTGGGGGAGGAGAGGCAAAAGAGGGGTGTGTTAAAAAAGGGAAATCCACCTCAGTTATACTCAATGTAGTGACAAAGCTTCCTACAAATGGATACAAATGAAGGAGTGCTTGTGTGTAGTAAATTTTAAACAGTAATTCAAGTTATTTATGCAATAAAACTGAGAAACAAAAAGCAGTTTCATGAACAATTAAATTTAACATATAACAAAACATCTTTACCTAAAATGAGAAAAACAAACAAATGAAAAAAGGACCTGTAGATAATATCTTTAACCATGCATGGCTTGTTTTTAAATTACAATTCACAGAATAACACTGCTGAAAAGCCTATTTTACACTATGCTACACACAACATGAAAAAAACATGAGTAGTGACATTTACACAATTTTACAGTATTTGTCCTTCCTCTAACAAACATGTCCTTTTCTACTTTACAATTTTTTACAATTCCCAGCTCTCTCTCACACACACACGCGCGCACAAAAGACGATATAGTATGCCCCAATACAGTCTTTAAAAAGGAGAAATGCACCCATTGCTATCAATAGACCTTTTCTTTCAAAGCAGCCTCCAGATTTCATATCTGTTTGACATAATCAATGGTTAGACAATGGTTAAACATTACGTACCTCTGTTTGCCACTCAATGTGAAACCAACAAATTAGAAGTGTACAGAATATATATATTTTTGCATGAACATAGTACTATAAAACCCCACAAACTCCTTTGAATGTCTTGCTCTTCAACTATTAAAAGGTTTTCTCTTTATACTGTATCTATAATGCAATTTAATCCCTTGTCTAAAAAAAAAAATAAAAACACAAAATAGGCCCTCATATTATCAAAAGTTTACAAATAAATTTCAATAGTGTTCCCTAATCAAGCATCATTTCATCTCACCATCAGGAAAACAACATAGGGCAGCTTTAAGTTTTTAATTAATTTTACTTCCTTCAGAGCTCCTAAGTATCTAACTAGCGAAACTTCAGCATTTACAGTCCTTGCAGTTTATATGCTGGAAATCCAGAACAATCTGAACTTTCTACAGGGATAAATTCAACCCTCATACATGCATGCACAATTCCCCTTGAAGACAATGCTAGGAGCTGCTTGTTCACAGGAAGGAGCGGGAACTGACCCTTGAGTGCTGCTTGTCATCTTTTTTTCTAGCCTCTTATAAAAACAGTCTGCAGTTCAAAAATAGCAATCAACAAACAAAAAGTGACTCCACATTAAAGACTAATAACTAGTTAAATATGGACTTCCAAATCCAACCTGTTCATGAGTGACTGGAATGCACGTATGCTTGGGGGGAGGGAGGGAGGAAGGAGAGAGAAGCAGGGGATATGAAGTTGGTAAATTACTATCTTTTCCCCTCCTAATCAGATTTAAAACAATCCATTGTACGAGCCAGAACCACCTGTCCTCAGGAATCCTGACTCACATTGTTTGTCAAATGAATCACATTTTTATGGTTAATTTTTAAATCCCTTTTAAATGAGGGGAATGTAAAGGATTTGGGACATGCAAGCTGACTGAGAGACATTTAAGTTTAATGACACTTTAGAAATGGCACTAAAATATAGTCTCCAAACACAAGAATTGCTTCACATTACTACGCTGGTGACACACTGCTCTTGTAGCAATTGTTGCATTCCTCCCTTATTAGTTAACTAGAAATGAGATTCCCATTGTCTGGGGTGCATACACAGCACAAGATGCAGGGAATTTAAAGTTCAATCCTGCCAAGAGCCCAATACCTGGAAAGGGAGTTGAGCATCTTTCAGGAGGGCTTCAGCAACTGGCCAGATCAGGACTCAGATTCAGATTTGTTTTTAACTAGAACATGAATTGCAATCCAACCTACTCATTCAGACCTTGCTGACTTCCACAAACCCCCAATACCTCCTCCAGCTATGTGTTTTATGCAACCTTGAGCAGAAAGATAAGAAAACATAGTGAAAGCAACGTGTTGTATCATGCAGAGATCCTTTCCAAAACCCTGTTGCTAACACATCATTTCTTTTCAAATGAAAGAAAGTGATTATATAAATTCTGTTTCCTTCAGTTTTCTGCTCAGCCCTTTCCTCTTTACAGCTTTCAGCTCATTCTTTACTCTATGTTTTATTAGCTATCCAATGAATAGCTTCCGTCTGCTTGCAAAACCCACTTGTTAAACCAAACTTACTGCCAACTAGCAGGAAAACATGTTCACCGCTGTCTGTAAACCTAACACTACACTGTGACAACCAGGACTCATAGCAGGGAGATATAAACTGGACGGGTCAGGGCCCCAGGCAACTGTCGATAAGGACTGAAATCCAGCATCTGAGGAAAATAATTGCACTGATTGGAGTTTTCACAACATACTCCATTTAATTTGATTCTACTAGGTCATTTATTTCAGTATTGTCTATTGATTGGCTTTCAGATTACTTGGATGCTTTTCGTGCAACATAGTCTCATATATATTTGAAATTTTATCTGTTTGGTACCTTATCCTTAGCACTTCCTGTCCTCAAAGTGGAGCAGAATGTAGGAGTCAATACATCTTTAGTTCCAGCCCAGAGTCAAAGAAAGAGCTAATCCCACATTTCTTCACATTCCATATTCCCTCTGATTTTTTCCATCTGTGTAATACATTTTGTTATGTGCACTGAGGTCTCTGCAGATGTGCACCTCCAGGAGAAACATGTGCTAATCAGTGGGGTGGCATTTGGATCATTACAATCAGATATACTTTGGTGCAAAATGTTCCATTTTTTGTTATTACTAAATTGCCGTTCCCTTGAAAATGCTTCGGCAGTGGCGAAAGCCAGGTATAAGTGGGTTCCGTTCAAATTCACTGAGGTGGATGTATTTCACTTAAAGGCAAATGAGCTGATTAAAGGATATTCTAAAATCCTCTCTGATTTGGACAACGGAGTGTGATCACTATATGGGGCTATAGCAGAACAGAACATGCACCGAACATGAAACCTCACCCATACACTTAAGGTGTTAATAGAAATCAATTAAAAACAGTGAGATAAGGATGAATGAAGAAAAAGCAAATTCTTTGTGTGGGAAGAGGAATGTTCTTGCTCTATGCTCACTGTGGTTTCTTTGCTATTTATTTTATTGATGAAAGAAGAAAAAATATAGAGGAGTTTTAACAGGCTCATTTCATGTTCAGTTCAATCATATTGAAGCTAAATCACCACTAAGCTACATCACTACCGAGAAAAGCAGCATGAAGGGCTCAGGCAGGTGAAGAAAACTTCTTGATCTTGGCAGCAGAACCTCTTTATCTAGTATGTAAATTGTTGGCATAAATTTCTGAAATTGTACAAAGACTCAATATACCTAGAGTTCAACAGAAGGAGGTATTCTGTGCTATCTCTGTGTGTATAGTATTAGGTACAGTGTACATGCACATACTGTACACACATGCAGTTCAGAATCCTAAACTTTCCACCTGCACTGCAGAGAATTTCCTGCCCTGCAGGGTTGAATTCCATTGAACAAAATTGAGTTCTTGTAAAAAGACACTCCTTTCCTGAAGATCAGGTGGAACTTTAAGGCCCTGGGAATAAAATCTTTACCCCTTTGACTTGCATGGGGCCAGGATTTCACCCCAGGACTATATGTGAATGTATACACACACACATCCATACTGTACATATACATAGGTACACATACATTTTTACATTCTTTGGTGGTGAGATAAAAAATAGGGTTGTACTGATTTGTGTATGTCTGTCCAATAAAACAATCTTAGGAAGATCATAATAACTATAACAGAAGTGATTTTGCCTCTTTAAGGACTGTTCCTTGCACTGACAAAATGCCATACTTTACAATTTCTAAAACAGGCCACAAGGATAGCCAACGTAAACATAGCTCACACAATAAAAGATAACTCAGGAGAGTCCCCTAATACCACATCAATGCATCATGAGAGAACCAAGCTATAAACTCTCACCTACAAATACTCAAACACTCCTTTTTGTATCTGTCAGGTTTTAGTGCTGAGCTGTGACACACCCTTCTTTAGCCCTTTTTGTTTTTTCTGGTATATATCTTATCAAAATTAAACAGAGGACGGGATGTCTGAAGCAGCAGATGAGGCTGGTAGAACAATGCCACACTGAATGGTTGTCAGCCCGTGTGTCACCAATGATGGTTTTGTTGTAGCCATCTCTGAGGATTTCACACCTGCATCTCAGAGGTGCTGATAAGGCCCAGTGCTTTGGCTTCTTCTGGTGTCAATCCACTCTTTAGTGTTCTTCTTACTGCACAGTCACAAAATCCAAAGGGAAGGAAAAAACAATTAGGAGTAATATACAGGACTATAAGCTGAAATATATATTCTAACACAAAAACAGAATCAAACAAACAACAGCTATGGCCATGTCTCCACTGATGTGCTGGAGAGTGATCTTTTGACATTTGATTTAGTGGGTCTAGTTAAAACCTGCTAAATCAAACACCGAGGGTGACTCTGGTTGGTGCTGATACGCCTCGTAGTTGTGAGGAGTAAGGGAAGCTGACAGGAGTAGGTATGTCAGATATCAGGTAATTGAATAGTCGAGTAACTGCATGAATTCTTATGGGTTACTTGACAATTCTATAGTCCCCAAGGGCAGGGCCAGAAGCCAGTGTGCTCTGGCCCCACTCCTGGGGAGCCCTGTTACCCCATGCTGCTGCCTCTGTATCAGAGGCAGCAGCGTTGGATGCCAGACGGGAGCCAGTCTGCGAGGGGGGCCAGTTTAAAAACCAGCTCCTTGTGCAGACTGGCTGCCTGCTGCTTCTGATACAGAGGCAGCAGTGTGGGGTGGCAGCAGCCCCCCTCCGTGGGGGGGCCGAGCTCCTTGCGGACAGAGGCTGCTGCGGGGGAGAGGCTGCCGCAAAGCAGCCTCTGTCCGCAGCGGCCCAGGCTGATCATGAACAGAGGCTGCTTCGGCAGCAGTTCCTGTCCACAGATGGTGTGAGCTCCCCTGTAGAGGTTGCTCTGCCTCTTACAGAGTAGCCTCTGTCCACAGCAAGCCTGGGTCCCCTGCGGACAGAGGCTGCTCTGTACTGCATAGGGCAGCCTTTGTCCGTGGCAAGTCTAGGGGGATCAGCCTCTGTCTGTGGTGGGCCCAGAGGACGAGATGCACCATGGCAAGTCTAGGGGGAGCACCCTCTGTCAGCAGGAGCCTGGGCCCACTGCAGACAGAGACTACTTAGCGGCAGCCTCCATTGTCCCTCCCATGCTGCTGTCTCTGATGGCAGCAGCACTGGGGTAGGGTGGCACTGTGGAGCCGGTGCTGGGGGAAACTGGCTTTTAAGCCAGCTCCCCCCAGCACCGGCTCCTGCTTCCCCCTCCTTTGATACTTCTAATACAGATAAGCCTAGGCTTATTGGTTAATCATATAGTCGACTGGACAGGAGCATTTGGTCCCATCGGCCTCCACTGTGAAGATGGTGCCAAGCTTGGCTTAAAGTAAGCTGGCTCCAGCTATGTATTTTACATAGCTGGAGTCACATACCTTAACCTGACCTTCCGGGTCTAGTGAAGACTTGGCCTATGTCTGTAAGACCTGAGATTCAGAATAGCTTAGCATTCTCAACTGGCAACTCAGACTATGTTTACACTGCATGGTTTTTCCGGGATACCGGTATCCTGGAAAAACCCCGCTGCGTCCAGAGAACACATCTGCTCTTCCGCTTTTTTTTTGCGAAAGAGCAAATGCACTCATTCAGAGATGGGGCCAAATGGCAAAAAAGCCTCTTCCGGAAAAGCTACCGGAAAAAGTTATGTAAGCTTCTATCGTAGCTTTTCCGATAGAAGACTATAGTCTAGCCCTAGCCTCAGTGGGAGCATAAGGTACCCAGCAACTGTGAAAATCTTTCTCTAATATATATCTATAGATTCAAAATAATCACTTGTATATTTCAAGTCTTTTGTTCTTAAGTAAAATGCGCCAGAACTTCAGGAAATTAACTTTCTTCGGAATTATCAAAAGGTTTTTATATTCCACAAAAGGAATTTGGATGCTCATTTAGGTTTTTAGATAACTTTTTATAGAGCCATATTTGTTTTGTCCCTATTAAATTATATAGGGCTTTTCACATGATGTTTTAATTGCTATTTTCTCTGATCCTCTAAAGACATAAAAGTGAAAGAGAACCAAAAGAAACCACAACATTACAAATAATCAAAATCCTTACAAATAATGCTTCAAAAACCAGATTTCCTTTCTCCTTGTATTCTGCTGTGCTCCCTTGCTCCACCCACCCATCATGTCCACAACATACATTGTCGGCAATGGTTAATAGAGAATTTACAGGAGATGAGACCTTGGCTTATTGTTTTTTCTGTGGAGCATCTGGAAAACCTGTACCACTGCAATAATTTTGTGATCAGCACTAATAAGTATAATTCGATTCACAACAGTTACATTTTAAATTTATTTCTGCTTCACAGACTCAGGGCTTGTCTACATGGCATGATAATGTGCACCAGTGGGGTGTGAATTCTAAAGTGCACCGACGTATCGAACATTAACCTGCCTATGTAGACTTGGTTGATGCGCACTAAAAGTTCTGTACTGGGCATTAATATAGTGCCGTTGAAAGAGACTATCAAAATGAGCGCTAGGGAACTGTTACTGCATACCAATGGGCTTTATATTGGACAGTTAGTGAGTAGCATTCTGGTGCACTTCAGAATTCAAACCCCACTGGTAAGTGTCACTGCACTAGGCAATGGTTCCAACAGCCTCTGTGGGCACCTGAGCAAAGTGTTTTGGGGGACTGGCTCTGCTCTCTCAGAAGGGGTGGGCCCAAGGAAGGAAAGGCGGGGCTGAGGGCAGTCATCCCTCAGTGCTGCTCAGAGCATGTGTCTTGCTGCTCTAGCAGTGATTTAAAAGGCCTGGGGCAATTGCTCCCTGTGCCTCCCCGCTCCCCTGTTGGTGGGCCTGCATGTAGGCAAGCCCTTCAAGAAGAGTTTGCCATTTCTTTTATAGAAAATGGAATCTGTGATGGTGAACTTCCCTAGAATTTTTGCCACTATGGGCTTGCAGGTGAATACACCTTATTTCAGAGTGGGATGGGGCAGTCAATCCAATTGGACTGCTCACTCCAATAGTTTGTTGTGTAGGCAGACATGGAGAATGCATATTTATGCACTGCCTGTACTTCCAAAATCCAAACTATAATTTATGCAAATAAAAAAAACTCAGATCTCCACAACAGTGAAGTGAGCCAGGAGAAGGCACACAGCTCTGGAGAAAGGAATTACGGATCATGGTTTAAAACTTCTTGGCTTCCAGCATTGTTTTTATACACCATAATTAAGAGCTCCAACTTTCTGAAACTGACTGGTGATAGACATGGATCTAGCAGGAGTGAAAGGACTGAATGGATTGTTATGGAAAACAAATGAGACAAGAAAGAGGAAAATAACATCACAGTCAGCATGTCACGAATATGGGGAAAAGCATGATCTACATTGAATAGCTAAATGTCTGGGACAATTAAGCGAGTTGGGCATGTTACACATACAATTGCTCTTTTATATCCAAATCCCTCGCCTGAAGAGTTCTTCCAGGATCCCTCCTCTCCTCTATTTTATTTAACGTCTATACAAAGCCATTAGTGAGGCAATGTTGCATGATACTCAGTGCCATATCTCCTTGACATCAAATATAATCAGCACCATGTCTCAACTCTATCAATATTTCAGTGAGATCTGTACTGGATGGAGAGTACCAAGCTCAAACTGAATCTCAGCAAGACTCAGATGCTGCTCATAGGAACAGGGAAGTGCATCACAGAACACCCCCACTTTCCAGAGCCTCTGCCTTAGATTATTAAATCAGCCCTCACTTTGGGGGTCCTTTTGGACTTTTCAGAGTTATTAGAACCCCAAACATTCATGATAACAACAAAAAAGCACTTCCAGTTGTGAATTGCCAGAAGATTTCATCCTAGCCTTTCAGAAACAGCCATAATGATCCACAAACTTGTGACTTCAAGGCTTGAGTATCAAAACACACTAACTAGAAATTAAGTTACCCCCCTAACTATGAAACCAAAGCTGCAACTGAAACAAAATTCTGTTTGCTCGATAACACAGGTTGCCAAGTACTGTTTACCCCAGTGCTCTGCTCTCTGCATTGATTCCCTGCTGAATAAATAGTCCAATTCAAAGGCTTTGTCCCATTATATTCAAGGTCCTCCCTGGAACTGGCTCTAGCTACCTACAAGATCATCTTTCCATCTGTGACCCTGAACTCCAAAACCAGCTACACTCAATTGGCGCAGTAAACCTGTTGGCCACTAGAGGGAGGCATATGAGCACAGGAGAGAGAATTTTCATAGAAGCTGGATGTAGAATGTGGAACTCACTCCCACAAGAAATAAGACCACACCATTTTCAGAACTTAATGCAAACCTCATTTTTTTCTTCAAAATTAACTTTTCCTCAAAAATGTCACCACAGATGCATGTACACACAAGCATATCCAAGCAAGATATCTTTTTCTTACAAGAAGGCAAAGTTGAAGTAAAGACACAGAGGTCAATTGTTATGTTCATTTGCAAACAGACTCTCAGACACTATAGTAATGGTGGTCATATTCATCCACAAAAAAATTTAGTTATGCCCACCTAAATCTGTAAAACTCAATGCAGTTATTATTCCATATGTACAACTGGCTAGCTGGAAAAAAATTGAAAGGAGAAAAATATGCCTTAAACAAACAAAAAAACCAACCAAACAAAAAGTAGATGATGAAATTCCCAATTCCACTTTACTTACAAGCCTACAACTTCATAATGCAAACCACTGTAATGGAACTGTCATATACAGATGCAATAATGAATTTATCTTTAGGGATATTATATACAGAGTACTTAATAAGCAGTCAGAATACTGTGGAGGAAAAAGCCTATTATGAGAAAATATAAAAGAGAAATGAAGATGTAACTGTAAGAGACCATCATTCTCATGTATCTTAAAATGTCACGCTCTGAATTTATTGGGGACTTAATTTAATAACATCACTAGATTCTGTATGATCCCGAAGTGATACACAAAATTATTGTAAACTATTTGGGGGAGAGGATGCGTTCTATCTTATGACTGTTCAATGCCTGGCCCAATGGAGCCACAATCCTTCGATGGGGACTATAGGTGCTAGCAGCGCTCAAATAAATAGTAATACTAACATTCATTCAGTACTTGGACACATGTAGAAATAACTGACAAAAAAAAAAGGTCTTGTCTACACATTCTGTAGCATTTTGCTAAACTACCTCAGGTCTCAGCAATAACACAGAAAGGTAACTTGGATTTAGACATCCCAATGCCTGGACCTTTTAACTTAAGCAGTTAGACAGGAGGAAACAGCTCCAAAAACAGATACTTTGGCAGATGTAAAGATATTGTCAAGATGATGGTCAATAATGGAAAAAAAGAAATGTAAAGAACCAATCCTCTAAGAAACAGAATGATTTCAACAAATATGGTCAACCATAGATGTATATAAAGTAAGCATATGGGTGACATACACCAGATGTTGCTCCTGTTTCCATGAAAATTAAAGATGTCCACCGTGAATGAAAATCCTGAGGGGACTACTGCCTCTGTTCAAGTTTGTGAATCCTTGACTTTGGAGGCTAATGGGCCAGGCTGGTGTGAGTGTGTCTATCTAATCTGCAGAACCCTGCATCAGTGTGATTAAATGTAGTCTTAGAATTTTGGCATGATAGAGGATCTGTTTATGTAGGCTTATTTGAAGGAGTAGGGTAATGAAATTACATTTGTTAATCTGGAAATCTAATGAAAAACTCACCCGTGGACTTCAATGAAAGTCCAAACTGATCTTTAGCAGAGATTTGATGGATAAGTCTGCTAGGCAAGCACTGAAAATGCTACTTCATGATGTATTGTGCCTCTACTGGAACACTCAAACTGATTAAATAGGAGCTTCAGGGGGTAGACGAGTTAGTCTGTTACAGAAAAAAAAACAGCAAGCAAATGGTCTGGTAGCACTTTATAGACTAACAAAACATGTAGATGGTATCATGAGCTTGAAGAAGTGGGCTGTGCCCACGAAAGTTCATGATACCATCTACATGTTTTGTTAGTCTATAAAGTGCTACCAGACCATTTGCTTGCTGATTAAATAGGAGTGTGTCTACTCTGAATTTACATGGAAATTTTCCATGCATTATGTCCTTGCAGCTCCATAGTAGAGTAGTAAACTTGGAGGATTTGTTGCTGAGTAGGCAAACATGATTTGTTTCTAATGTGCCTGAGAACTGGGAGAGCTCAAGATCCCTCTTGTAAAGATATGTGCTTTTCAGTGTTAAACTTCTATTTACAAATAACCTTGAGACAGACTTGGCCTTTATGTATATTGTGGGGACCCAGAGCTCAAGGAAGCCTCTCTCACCTTTATGAATCAGGTGGAATTTAAGCTCTTGCACTTGTGGAATAGCAGGGACTGTCTCTTTAAACAGCTCTATGGGTGAGAAGCGGTAGAAAGAAGGGAACACCACAGTCCTGTAACAATTTCCCGCCAACCCTCTCTGCATTGGTCCTTGGAGATGGCTGAAACAGGGGAAATCTAACTGCACTATATAAAGGGATGTAATAGACTATGCCCTTTCCGTCTGAGCTGGAGGATGGGTGAATCTTCTTATAATATGCTATACAGCAGATGATTCTAGACCTTCTTCACTTCCAGTCATTGCATTTGGTGGGAGTCTCCTACCAGCCTGGGCAGAAATACAATCCATTGGTAGAAAGGATATGGAGGAGAGCTTTTTCCTTCCATGTTTCCAATGCAAAACTACATTACTCAAGCTAGATCTTTGTTCTTCCTTTTTTCACTGAATGCTGTGGCATGTCACTAGCTTGACTAGACATAATATCTTGGCTTGTAAAACTCTTGGCCTGCTGAAGCCCATATTAAACTGAGTTATGGAATGCATTCTGGAGGCAGTGGCAATAAAAATAAAGCTTTCTAATGACCTTTTGTGCTCTTTAAGCAATCTTTAAAACACTAGCTAAAGAAACATAAAAACATAAAACAGGAAGAAAATAACTTTACTCTTGTCACAAGAAAGGCTTGCTGAGATCTCATAACCTAGAAACCAAATGTTGTTTTTAGGGGGTTGGAAGGGATGATATTCTTTACCAATCAGGAAATCTAGAACTTAATTTGCTATTCTGGCAGAACATAGCATGCCTATGATGAACCTAGTGAATTCAGCTGAGCACACTGGGTCAAGCAACTAAAAAGAGAAGCAGTCCTCACAGAACTGGGAACATTTTAAATACAACAAGAATCCCCAAAGCACAAAATGAATCTAAATGAGTTGTTTTTTTTAAAGGTGTCTAGCCCCCTTGATTTCACTAGAAATGAGAAGCAGTAAAAAAAGCCAGGTTGGCACCACTTATATGGCTTTTGGCATATAGGTGTACCCCATTTCCCTCTATACACCATTTGAATGGCAAGTGTCCTTTTACATAAATATGAGCACTCTGTCTGCTTTGGGATGTGTAATTCCCAACAATGCCCTAGTAAACAATGAAAATGAAGTACAACTCTTCACTTGGGTAGGTGTAAACAGGGACATTACAAAATGAACCACATTCAGCCCTGCTAAATAAATGGATAAAACTCCATGGCAGTCTGTGGGCTGAATTCAGTGGTGAACAAACTGATGGTGATATTTTGTCAAAAAACAGGTATAATATGCTGTAAATTACCTACAGGGAGAAGCAGGAAAAGAGGTCTATAGCAAGATATGAGACTAAGTAGTATCATGACCCTATTTTATCTTATCCACTTCAGTTGCATTTCCTATGAAATACTCCACTTTCCACCTATTCACTAACACCTATTTTCTAATCAATGTGTTCTTTCCCTTACCCCATCATCTGGGATCAGGTCATTGTGCAAACATGCGTCATCTCTGTCTGTCTGAGGTCCATCTGCTTAACATGTTCTTTGATGCAACCCATCCATCACTTCCTCAACGTTCCTCAACCCTCTGCTTCCATGTTATCTTTACCAGGTCCTCTTTGTTCACCCTCTCTCAGTGTCCAATCCAGCAAAGTCACTCTTCCTCAATTTTACAGCCACATTGTGGACTTTGACTTCCATCCTAACCTTGAATTTCACAATCTGTCTCTCTCTATGACTTTTTATAGTGTGTTTGTTGCTGTGATGCTCTGAGTACCTTTCCTAGACCTGAAGAACTCCATGTGTACCTGAACGCTTGACTCTCTCATCACCAGAATATCAATGAAAGATATTACCTCACCCACCTTGGCTCTCTTTTATTGCACACAGATATTCCCATCTCAAACCCCCGTTGGTGTTGAACATGCCATCTCCTTATTCCCCATATTTCTGCACTATTCAGCATTGCGGGGCACACTATTGTGCCAGACAGGTTTGGCTTTCAATCTCACATGCATATGCTTGTCATATAGAACTCCAGAGATGTAATTCCACATTCTTCCAGCTCCCCCCGGTCTGGAGTGTCTGTCATGTTAAAGCTCGCCATCTTCCATAACCCAGCTGCCAATGTACTGGTTGGTCTAGTTTAGTCAGGAAGTTCTTCTTCACACAGCGCATAGTCAATCTGTGGAACTCCTTGCCTGAGGGGGCTGCGAAGGCTAGGACTATAACAGGGTTTAAAAGAGAACTAGATAAATTCATGGACGTTAAGTCCATAAATGGCTATTAGCCAGTATGGATAAGGAATGTTGTCCCTAGCCTCTGTTTGTCAGAGGGTGGAGATGGATGGCAGGAGAGAGATCACTTGATCATTACCTGTTCGATTCACTCCCTCTGGGGCACCTTGCATTGGCCACTGTCAGCAGACAGGGTACTGGGCTGGATGGACCTTTGGTCTAACCCAGTATGGCCATTCTTATGTTCTTATGTCATACTCCATTAATCTCTATATCCAATATCCTTATGGCACCTCTTCTGACCAACATAACCTTAGTCTTCATCATGTTCATTTTCATTCCATGCCATTTTAGCTGGTCATATGGTTGGATTAATATTTCCTTAAGGGCTTCACTTGAAGACATCCTTATTACTATACTGTCTAAATATAGAAGTTGGTCAAGTAAAAGGTACTTCCACCTCCACCTTGTCTCTAATAACTTGGGACCAACATATCCACAACAACACTGCATATAGCAGCTTCTTAGGTTTTCCTACTGGGATCTCCCTGCTAATGTAGTCTATCAAACATGATAAACAGCAGTAGACCGAGGGCTGGCCCCAATGCAATCTGACTTACACTTCAAAGGGGCTTATCTTCTAAAACATGTACAGATCAGTGTTTTAAGTGATCTATATAATCCCTTTCTAATCAACTTACACCCAATATATTACTCACATTGCCATTTAAGTCCTCTCTGATTTTACCCGTATCAGTCAGGGAAAGATAGTTTGGTTATGTGAAAGCTCAGTTTAGAAACTCTTTGTCTTCTTCATCCCCTTCCATTGTTTTCTTAGATGATTTATTTTTCATGTCAATATATTATAGTCGGCATTAAGCTAAACTAGCATTAAGTGAGGCAGATGTGATTGTTGAGCATGAGCAGGATTAAATTGCCAAGCGGTGACGGTGCATACAGAATTTTTTTCTTACGGGATTTGTGAGTGTATTCTTGGATCTCATCCAGTACCACTTTGAAAATGTACAGACAACTGAAATATGCAGCATGTTCAGTCAGTATCAGAAGTTGTCCCAACCCAATTTCATAGATAGGGCCAGTCTCTCCCAACAGAGAATTCTACTATTCAACCATCTCCGCTGTAAGACTAGATATTAAAGAATCTAAAAGGGATGCCAAAAGTAAAAAAAAGAATAAAATGTGTCTTTATAAAAGAAAGTTAAGATGTGCATGAGCTTTAAAAGGGCTACATTCTAGGGAACAATAATACACACATCATTTGGAAGAATTTGGATAAAGGAAATTTTTTTTCTACATAATATTTAATCTATTATGTCAATTACTAACTAAAAATGGTTTATATCTCTAGCTACATATTTAGGTGTCAACATCTTCCCCATTAATTAACATGATTTATATAGTGCCCATAATTAACCAGGCTGTTGTACACACATGAAAGAAGAATACAGCCTTGAAAAGCTTAGAATCTATGATCTTGAAAACATCCCCGTTCAGGACACCACATGCCTAAATGCCATCCTGAATTGGGGCTCATGAGTTCAAAGTTACAGAAACATATTGTTTAAGCATAGTCTCATTGGCAGCCCCCCAACCCTGTAACTTTAGAGTGACTCCATTAATATTAGTAAGTAATGTACCATACATATTATTGTGTGCTACTGGCAGCATGAGTACCACTGAATGTACTGATCACAGTAGTAAGCACTACATTAAGTAATATGTATTTTCAAGATTAGACCATAAATAACCTATATCTATAGCTATATATAAATAAAACAGGCAGGGGACAGAAGATAGAAAATGCCAGGGGATTTAGCAGAGGTTTAAACCACTTTAAAATATTTTTATTATTTAAAAATAGACATGTTTCACTCAGGCGAAAACTAGGGCTTGTAGACTTAGAACTGTGTGTTCAAAAAGGACTAGGAGCAGGAGAAGGGCTAATCTCTTTGAACACATTACGTTCTATGGAATTGAAATCTGAACCTAGTAATCCCCGGCTCTCTCAACTGCAGTCTTTGGTGGGGAAAAAAAGAAGATTAAAAAGCAGATCTGTACATTAACAAGATAGCTTGAGATCAATATGGTGTTTTGTGCATATACTGATTATTCAAGGTTATGCTGTTTTAAGAAATTCAGGAGGAAGTTAGGGTGGGATTCTTCTGTGATGCACTGCTTTGAGTCTAAGCAAATTGCGGTGGGAACTTGTTTTGCACCTTAGAACAGAGATATCCCTCTAGATGCAATCTCAATATTATGAACACAGTTGGAATTTTGCCCTCATAAATGATTATGTGAAATTTCTATAGACGGTTCCCTTTGGCAACTGTGGCATCACATTGCTCTTGAGTAAAGCTGTACGCAATGGCACTTCTGTTATGGTACACTAAACTTCCTTATTATTTCTGTTTCTTAATTGAAGCCATTTCCCCAAGAACTGTTTCATCTTGAAAGCCAACAGCACACTGCTTCTGATTTTGTTACTCAGATGCTGGAAGTAAGACATTCCTATGAGGAAGAAAGATGTAAATTCAGGCATATACATCTGACCTGGTGTAAATCTGAAGTCTTTATTAAGATGGATTGAAACCAAAGTAAACAAAGTACATATTTAAGGCCAGCAGTGCAACCAGAGCACACATTATTTTTCAAGTACCCAAAGTGATATCTGTTCTCACTGTGCCAGGAATTCAAAGAAAAAAAACCTTTTAAATCTTTAAAATATACTAAAGAGGAAATAAAGATTAATGTGAGTGAAATTATTTTTGCCTAGCCAACTGAGAACAAAATAAATAACAGACATCAATGAAATATTTCTATCCCTTGAAAGAGGTAAACTAAAGATGTCAAAATTAACTTTGGTTGTGAATAACTATGGTACTACTTTTTGCAATTCTGTAGCAAGAGACAACATGGATTACTTATGACCTGGAACTAAAAACAGATCACCTGCCCAACACTCCTCTATGGAGCTATAATTCTATATGGATTATTCAATGTCCCATCACTTAACATTTGCTATGCACTCTTATCTTGCCAAATCCCAGCTTCCTTGCATTACCTTCACCTTGTATTGACCATATAAGCCAATCAGCACCACTCAGTCAATTAATCTAGGACACTGCAGCACTGATGGGCTTTCTTTAGCTACACCTGGGAAGATTCAGTTCATCAGCTATTCTTTGATCCTTCCTATGTCTGCTTTCTGCACTTGCCGGAGACTATGCATTACACCGATAGTCACAGGGACAAGTCAAAAATTCAGTAATGTTTTTGTTACATTGTCAGGGATCTTGTGGGGAATCAAGATGGCTTCTCTGTAAAAACAATAACCAAGCAAAACAACTATTACTCCTCAGCCTTTAAACTTGCTTTACCTGCCCAAAGTTCTGGTTAAAGTCACACAGCTTCTTGACTGGCTTCCCTGTTTGGGAAACTGCCTCATGCCCATGAATTCTCAGGTTATGTCGACACTGAAAGTAAAAACCCAGGTCTGGACCGCGCCAGAAGACTCATGCTCCTGTGCCTGTTTAAGGGCTGTTTAACTTAGGCTACCTGCGTCTCCCACTGAGCAGCCAAAACTCCTGACTGCCCAGGGTCCACTCCCCACCCAAACGTGATGGGAAACCACTCATTTGGGAAGCTGCTATCTCGGGATTGTGAGGGACTTGGGGACTAAAAGACCTAGTGTTACTAGGGAAGTAAAAGGTTAACTGGTGCCGGTATGCCAGAAGGGAATCCCATTCAATTCAAGTAAGATGGGAAATCAGGTGGCAGTACACCATCCCGGGCCATACCATCACAAAAAAAGCACTGTTTAGATCTGCATTTTCATATACCTTTATGTACATGTTGGAGTTAGTGGTTGGCTCTGTAGGTGTCTATAGCTGGGCAGCCAGGCCCAAAGCATGTTTATTAAATTGGAGCTTGATTTTGATATATTTACTCATGTGGAGTAGTGCTTTACTCCTTGAATAGTCACACATATTTCAATGGGACTACTCAAGAGCAAGGACTTACTCCAACACGGGTAGAAGAATTGCAGTCTAAAGCCTTTAGTAAATGATTTCACGTACAGCAAACAGCTACCTGTTTATTGAGCATTCATCATTGAATCGCTGAAGTAAACAAACATCAAAAGAAGAACTATTAAGGTGCCTTTTCATACTGGCTAAGACTCCTGGCTACCTCCAGTACTACTGTATGTATCCACTGTCCCCCTCTTTGGCTCTTCCACCATTGAGTTGCTCCTATTTCTTAAATAAAAGTTCTAATCTTATCAATTTTTACCACTAGTTTTAATGTGCAAAGCAGGAGTAAAAATGCAACTTTTCTCTAACATTTGATGCAGTCAACTTTATATTCCTCATGAGGTGAGTACCCAATTTCTGCTGGAATAATCAAATGCGTACCTTCCCTCTTCATTCTCTTTCTTCTTTCTTTACGGTTTGATGTCAGTCTCTCTGTCCACCTTATGCTTCAGGCCTCAAACTTTAAAGCTTGTCTATCTGACCAAAAAGAAATTGGTCTAATAAAAGATATCATCTTATGCTTGTCTTTCATCTAATTCATTCCCTACCAAAATACCTTCATTCCTACCTCTAGTTTTCTCAGATCTCTCAGATCATTGTGCAACTTTTATTTTTTACTCCTTACAATCCAGTGCTCCATAACAGTTTTCTACAAATTACTAAAACTAAATCATTTTTGCTTCTTAATAACTGGACTGTGTCAACTGGAATACAATGATTCTTAAAACATTCCCATTTCTATTTACCGTCATATTCATTGTTTGTTTAGGTATTATTTCTGAAGTTCATCCCAACATTAGGGGAGAACCAGACAATCATATTATCTTCTATTTTCCTGCTAGTTTGGATAGCTCTAAATAATATTATAAAAACACAGAAAACTGCCGTCAATGTATGACAATAGAAATAGCATATGTCCACTCTCTCCATTTTTATTTAATGGCTGTGAAATATGCTGAATTGAGAACCCTAGAGACTGGAGTTTTCATTTACATGCAGAACAGACACATCGGACGAAGGAACAGGGAAAGCTTCCCATCACAATTTGCCTCAACCGTGATTTGGTGGGGGGCATCTCTAGGGATGTTAAGTCAGACATGAGACATGGTAATTCAGTTTCTGTGGTTCATTAAATCTTTGGGATTTCTGTTAAGACTGCCAATGAGAGTGTCAGAGTTTGAGGTTGTTTTCTTACATGTTCTCCAGTCCAAAGCATATGTCATCTAGGCCACTGAACAATCATCATGTGGTAATGACTTTGAGTTGTCACTGAACTTGTACACATCCTCTAATCACTGGGTTGGGGCTACCTCAGAAACAGTCTCTCTCACCATGTATTCACACTCAGAACACAGTCCTCATACATTTACAATATATTTCAGCAGAGGGGTCAATTTTTCTTAGTGTATTGCCCATTGTCTCCATTTCTCAATAAGTTCCTTCTTATTTGCTTTCAATGTTCTTTACATCAGCAGGCCCAGCCAAAGAGTTTGCGGGGCCCAAGGCAGTGAGTGAGCGGACAGGTGGGCAGGCCCAGGGCCCTGAGCCGCACGGCTGTGCGGTCAGGGCAGCAAGTGAGCAGCTGGGTGGGCGGGGCCGGGAGCTGGACAGTGCGGGGCCCTGAATGCGCGGGGCTCAAGACAACTGCCCTTGCTCGTCTTGCCCAGAGGCTGGGCCTGTACATCAGATTCGCATTTATCAATAACCCTCAATAGCTTCAGAGTTTGTAGAGCAAAGACAGGAGTTGCTATTCATTTATCGCCGATGGACTCTTCACAGCTGTATTCCTTCTCCTAAGTTATGACTCCTTTTATTGCTCTGAGTTTACTTACCACACTACCCAACGATTTATCTCATTCCACTTTGTGGTAGAAGTAATTCAACAAGTATCAAAATATATTAGTTTCCCAGTAGATTTATCTAATGTCTAAGAAGTCACTTCTTCCATAACTCCATTACAATTTCTCCCTTGATTCCAAAAGACTGAGTTACTAATTTTTCATCTCTATTTTCTTTATCCTCTCATCTTGTCTGTGAAAGGCATCTGACAGAGTCACACAAAATGTTTGTGTTTCTAGCAGGATTGGAAACCTAAGGGAGTTCTGCATAATTGTCTTGCAAACACCTCAGTCCAGGTTCACTGAAAACTTTGCTACTCTTTAAATGAATCTGAGCAGGTTTCTCTTCTGCATTACAACCCTGACAAATGGCTGCAGTACAAACTATGATGCTAGCTGGTACTTTCACTTCGACATTTTGAGTTAGATTGAACATACACCCTCCTAGCTTTCACTGAGTGTTTGTGTAAGGGTGGGTACTGTCAACCCTCGTAGGTCAGAACAGCCAACTATTGTTGTCTTTTGCTCTTTATGCAACAAAGGCACCTAATCCTTCAGTGCTAAACCACCTAAAGCTGTAGTTTCCAATAGAAAGTTATGCAGATCCGTACCACTTTCACCAAGTCTTGACTGTTCAGAGTAGCCTTTCCCATTCTCTTATCTTAAATTCTGTATTAATATTGATGTGGTCCTGCTTAGTTCTTTGGGGAGAAAATGCAGATGTCTTGTTATCTGTTTAGCTCCTGGTTTTTCAAGCCAAACCCTTTTTATTCATTAATTATCCAGGTAAATCACAACCACTGAAGTAGTTCAGTTCCAGACATTCTTCATTCTGAAGTGCCTTACCCTAAACTACCAAACTTTACATTTATTTTGAAATTGTCTTTTAGTCAACTTAAAAGGGAAGCCGAGACCTTGAAGACAAAACAAGTGAGAGAGCTGGAATCTATCTGGAAAAAATACAATGGAAATCAGTCCCAGCCTAAACATTTACCGAGTCCTTAATCCCTGTTAATGTTTTCACTAAACACAAATGAAAACCAGCCCTATGGAAAATATAGAGTATTTTCATTATTATCCTTTTTGCTGTAGCAAGTGTTTCTCTGGAAGAAAGGTGCCTGGCAAAGGCATTGAACATATGGCTTTTGTGTGTGTGTGGGGAGAGGATTGCAAACAGAGGAAATAGTTTAGCATGAGGTAAGCCACAAAAATATGCAAACATACAGGGAATCTGTTTGATATGCATGAGTCACCTACAGCAATCAGCGCATATGGAGAACACACACAAGTGCATGTGGGGCAGCAGGTGGTGGCAGTGAATATGCTGCTGAGAGCTGTGGTGTACTTTGTGACAGAAAGTAAGAGAAACAATCCAGTGTCAGCTCATTTTCTTTGCTGGAAGGCTTGCTCATTGAACCAGAATGTCTATTTCATTTTTAATTTCTCGGAGGAAATCGCTGCATGCAAAAATCCCTCTTTTGGCACTTCGGGAAGAGTAAATGTGCTAGTGAGCTTTCTGCATATGCTAGCTAATAAAAGCCAAGTGCGATTGCACAGAATGCTTTCGATCACCGACAATGTTAACTTAGCTAGAATAATGCCACAAAAAGTTGGCTTGTGGTGATCTTTCACTCACTGTTGTTGTCTCTTCTTTGTTCTAACTTCCTGGAGATGCTAAAAAATGGATGGAGAGGTGGTCACACAGTCGCATACAGTGATTATGATTAAAATCTTAATTTCTACCCTCTTCTGGTATTCACCTTCCCCACAGTACTTGCAATATTCTCTACGCATGAAATGGGAAATGTTACAAAAACTTCTGCAACTTAAACTACTGCATTCAATAAACATCAAGGCCAAGAATGAGTGACTATTACAGCTCTATGCAATGGGCAGGGGATTGCATTACAACAGGATTTTCTTTAATTCCCAACATAAATTAAACCAGTTTTGAAGCTGCTTTGCAGACACATTGCACTACAATACATAGATTTTACTTCTGAGTTTGCAAAAGGACATTGTAACAATAATTTTAAAAAAGAAAAGACAAACACTTGTCAGGGATGGCCTAGATAGTGTTTGGCCCTGCAGGGTACTGGACCTCATGACCTCTCAAAGTCCTTTCTTTTCTTATGATACTATGTTTAAATTTGTGAAATAAGACATTTGACAGTGGCTTTTTATACTTCAGACACAATGCCATTTGTTTTGTAGAAAGAAGTCAAATATGACAGGGTATATCTTGTATATACATATACAAATACATTTTTTTAATTAATCACAATGCCTGAATGCAAGTTAATTTAGTTTCCATGTAAGTTCTTTAACTGATTGCAGTACCCTTTTGAGGTGTATTGTGATCACAAAAAACATTAAAGCACTCCTTTTATTATTAAAGACTTGTTCAGTTCTCTAGTATAGAGACACCCATTGCCTATAGTAGTAACTGTCCAGTATGAAATGGTTACTAACCTCTTCGTAACTGTTCTGAGATACACTGCTCATGTCCATTCCCACACAGGTGTGTGTGTGCTGCATGCACTGTTGCTGAAAAGTTTTTCCCTCAGTGTTAGCCATCAAGTCATCTCTGGTGCACTTTGGAGTCATTCTGGATGTATGTAGGAGCCTGCTGACCTAAGATCCCCTCAGCTTATTTTGTTGGCAACTCCGACAGAGGCGGAGGAAGGCATATTTAAGAATGGACATGAGCAACACATCTCAAAGAACAGTAGCTATGGAAAGGTTAGTAATTTTGTTTTCTTCCTCAAGTGCTTGCTTAAGTCCATTCCAATCTAGTGATTCCCAAGCAAATGTTGGAGATGGATTCAGAGTTCAACAAGTGGACTGTATGGAAAGAAGGAACTGAAATGGTGCTAGGTTGGCAGACTTCTATATAGAGTGCCATGAAGAACTACATAGAGCTCTGGAACTTACCTGACAGATACTACTCAAAGAAAAACCTTCTGGTGACTGTGCATGAGGCGAACACACACCTACACTGGAATGGACATGAGCAAACACTTGAATAAGAAGAATGGGCTTTGATGTCCAATACCTGATTTTACCAAATATGCAGCTAAATTGTCTCCATTTTGGAAGCCAGCTTTAAGATGTGGAGCATTTCTTCATCTAATATTAATTCTGATTTCCACAGAGTACTTCTACCATTAAGTTGTATGCTGTTTTGCCAGAGCAAAATATCTAACTCTGAACTTTCCAACTACCAAGTGGATTTTAAATCATGCTAATAGCTTATCACTTACATGAAAATTTTAAATTGAAACATTTTGGGATAGATCCTCACTTGTGCAGACTTCAGTGAAATCTCTGATGTTAGGTTGATTTACATAAGCTATGGAATTGACCCTGCATTTTACTTACAGACACACCCACACCCACACACATATAGATGTGCATATGAAAAGAGTGGATGGACAGACAGTTTTCCTCTCCTTGGCTACAAGTTTATCAGCAGTACTCACATGACTTCCTGTTTGCTCGTGACCGCTTCCTCTCCCTAGGCACCGCTCGCTGACTTGGCACTTGGGTGGCTGACTTTACAATGCGATCCATGATCTCATCAGCTGCATCATCTGTAGCATTAGGTGAATCATCACCAGCAGCATTCCATGAACTGATTCGGCCTGGAAAGAATTGGATTTTTAGTAAAAGAGTCCCCTCCCCACATCACATGTATTTGTATTGGGACCACTGCAGAATGACAACAGGAAGCTCAATGACTGCTGCTTTAAAGCTGTCAGGGTGACAACCTCTACGTTTTGTTGAAAATTGTAGATAATACCCCAGCTACTCTGCAGCATCAGAGGAGAGTGTGAACTATATGGGAGTTCTGCACTGGCCTTAAACTCATGGCTCTGCTCTAGACTATGCAGCTGGCAATAGTCTCCCAGGGACTGTCCACCAATTGGGGACTGCTGGAATGCAGGATGCTCTCCTCACATCCCCTTTTACTCCCTACACTGGAGCCAGAGTGGGTGGCACTGAAGCTGACTCTCCCACATCTGCTTCCAGGCTTGTGGTACAAAGGGGATACGGTTGAGGAAAGAACCTGTTTTTAGCCCTTTGAAAGGAAGAAATCACTTTTTCACCACACGGTTGGATAGACCCTGGCACAACTGCACGCACTCTGTTACAAGCAGAAAAGCAAAAGTACTTGCCAAAATGCAACGACTGAAAAGCTATAAGCGCAATTTTGGTCGAAACCTCACGCATGTGCAACCTTCTTCCCCACCCCCCTGCATCTCCAGAGAGCCATGTCTCTGAACCAAAAGATCTGTGACATTATGGCCCTCCCTGCTGCAGAGAGGTCGCCATCAGGCCCATCTTTTGGTTTCTCCATTAGACATTATTGTTTGCTTTTTTAAAAATAATTGGAAGGTTAGTCAGTTGGAAGAATAATGACAATGAGCTTTCCAAAGGAGCTGGCTCAGTAAACAGTCAGCTTAAAGAAACATCAGTGATGGGACCATCCTTCGGCACTTCACTGTTGACAGTAAAGAACAGTCTTGAGCAGCAGTATGTCCTGCTGCTTTTTTTCCTGGCTCCTGTCAACAGCACTTCTATTACGACAGGGCTCCTAAAAGGCTTCTGTCTGGCTCGCTTGACAGCTGCCTCTGTTATTCTTTAAGCCGACAGGAACTGAATCTTATTACAGGACACACTCCTCACTAGCACTTAATGAATTACGTCCACTGTTTAGCTTGCTGCAGAGCAGCGTGAGTTGTTTACTTCTTTGTATCTTAGCTACTCAGATGCTTTTCAAATGGGGAGCTTTTGGAGCCAGGCATCAAAGCTTTAATCAAATACTCAGAAAATGTTTTACTAGAAGAGCATAGTGGTACCAAAAGGAATCAGTAACTGAAAAGATGTCCATACGTGAGGGAAAAGAATACCATGAAGAACAAGACTTATTACCAAGATTTAATACTTTAAATTTTAGTATATGCCCTGGACCCCAGAACCATATTCTGGCCTTCAATTGAGAAACCACAGCTGTAAGAAGAAACGTGATAGGAAAATGAGTTTATGAGCCCATTCTCCGTGCTGTGATTCAGCAACAAGAAAGAGGTTTGCTTGCCATGCTTCTTATGAGTAGATATCCCAGCGGATCACATGATGGAGAAGAAATGAAGATATTTCATTGCCAAAGATGGGAGTACTACTGCACTCCTTTGTCAGATGACTGGGTCTGCACACTGCAGATCGGGACAACATTTGATTTCCCAGGAGTTAATTTTCAGAACTGAACAGTGCTGACACTTGACAATTGTTGGCTTCAAATGAAGAAAAAATAACTGCTAGAGCTGCAAACACATCCACAGCTGCCTACAGAAGGTAGATGACCTGCCACCAATACGCTCTCTCTTTACCACCTGGTATCACTGGCCCTAATATGGCACTAAGTGACATGAATGTATACATTCATAGAATGCTAGAACTGGAAGGGACCTTGAGAGGCCATTGAGTCTAGTCCCCTGCCCTTCATCTGGTACTGATACAAGCCTGGGGAGTATTATGTTTTACCCGTGGACTACTAGTGCTTCACTGTGAAATGGTTTCATGTGATTGGTCTGACTGATTTTTCATCTTCAATTTCATTTTTTTTTACAACTGGTTTTACAAAAACACTGAGCTTGTATATATGGTGTAGACTCAGGTGTCCACTACAAACAGCAGTTCTATGCAATAGGATAAATCAAATAGCGGGGAAATCTGTATACATTTATAATCTCTTTTTTCACCTTCAATAACTTTGTGGATCCCCCTCTTCTTTCCCCACCATTCCCCATGAGCTTCAAGCCCTTTAAGCAACAGTTTGTGGCCTCATGTGTAGGGTTACAATATTTGAACTTTCAAAAAAGAAGACCACCCTCCCCCCCCCCCGAGCGGGAGTGTATCTGTATCAGTATCTATATGCTCCCTCTCAGGGGTATCCTCTTTTGAGAAAGTTCAAATATGGTAACTCTACAAGTCATGTGACTATTTTCAATTTGCTTTCATTAGAAAAAATTATGCAGATTTCCACTATATTTCATAATAAAAAGTGACCACGGGAATAGAGACTGTGGCTTAAAGGGGATGGTTTAAAGGGGAGCCAGGGTCCTGTGGGGTGGGGGGGTGAGGAGAGGAGAGGTCACTTTTAAGTGGTCCTTGTTCCTTATTGCAACTCCCACTGTCCAAGCTACAGACTACCTGCCTGATCTTAGGCAAACCACTCAAAATGTCCATGACCCATCTGTAAATGGTTTGTGGGGTAACAAACACTGCTTTTTTTTTCTTTTGACCCTTTAGACTGCCAGCACCCCACTATGGCGACATGACCTTAATATCTTCCTGTAACACACACAATAAATAATGGCAACGCCCAAAGGGAGTTGAGAAAATAAATATTCAGCATTTACCTCTGCTGGCTCTGCTTCGAGTGCGAACTCCTAGCACAGTGGGGCTTTCCCCACTGATGGAGGAAGTTTTCAACACAGCCTTCATGTTCTCATGCTCTGCTGCATCTTCAGCATACTGCAGACCCTGTGGCTGGCTCTGAGATGGAGTGGAGTTGCTGGAGAACTTTCCAGACTGCAGAAGGAAAAAGAATTCATTGTTTAATTGACACGATCTTAGTTAGAGAGCCAAGGTGGGTGAGGTAATATCTTTTATTGGACCAACTTCTTTTGCTGAGAGAGAAGCTTTTGAGCCTACACAGAGCTCCTCTTTAGGTCTAGGAAAGGTACATAGTGTCACAGCTAATTATAAGATGGAACCATGAGCGCCATTTATGGGAATCTGGGGATGCAGTATCCCCTTCCCCTGAGTTTGAACCCCTGGATTTAATACTTGAGGTCTGCTTAAATCCCATGTTCTGGCTCCAGAGACAGTTCTTAAATGCAACAGAGTTTGAGCTGCTTACAACTTTGCCTTTGGGGCAGGGAATTTGTTACAAAAAGAGGGAAGCAGGGTGATTAAGAATAACAAAAGGCTGGGCATTCAAAGAACTGAAGGATTGTTAGATCACCATGAAAACATTTCTGGGCACTCCACTTAAAATATAGGGGAAAAAAGAGTAGGAATGAGTGTTGTGCTGCAGGGATCTGCATTTGGACTACTGCTTTTAAACTTCTCAGAAATGTTCTTGAAACAAGGAGCAAACAGTGACTAATCCAAGTTGACTGTGAAGAGTTACAAAGGGGTCTCACAAAACTGAGTGACTGGGCAACACAAGGGCAGATGGAATTCAGTGCTGATAATTGCAAAGTAAGGCACATGGGAAAATATAATCCTAACTATAAATACAAAAAATGATGGGTCTAAAATAGGGGGTCTACCACTCAAGAAAGAGATATTGGAATCCTTGTGGATAGTTCCCTAAAAACATCTGTTCAATATGCACTGGCAGTCTAAAAACTAAAACAGCTAACACAATAATAGGAATAATTAGGAAAGGAATAGATAAGACAAAATATCATACTGCCTCTATATAAAGTCACTATATGCCCACATCTTGAATACTGTATGCAGATCTGGTCATCCCATCTAGAAAAAGACATACTGGATTTGGAAAAGGTACAGAAAGGGCAACAGAAATGATCAGGGGAGTAAGGAACAGCTTCCATATGAGGAGATATTAACAAGACTGGGACTTTTTAGCTTGGAAAAGAAATGACTAAAGGGTGGGGAAATATGTCAGAGTTCTAAAAATCAGGAATGGTGTAGAAAAATTGAATAAGGAAATGTTATTCATCCCTTCACTAACATAACATAACACAAAAAGCAGACCCAATTAAATGTATAGACTGCAGATTTAAAACAAACAAAATAGGATACAGGGGATGGATCATGATGATTGCCTCTTCTGTTTCTTCCTTCTGAAGCCCCTGGCATTGGCCACTGATGGAAGACAGGACACAAAGCTAGAAGGACCACTGGTCTGACCCAGCCTGGCCATTGTGATGTTCTTATATAGAGCCAAAATGTATCTGCCCCCTTGCTGTAACCCACTAGACCCCACTCCCCTTCTAGAGCTGAGATACAGTCCAGGAGTCCTGACAGGATCTGTCTGTCTCCACAGAGTTAGTAACAAAGTAAGAATATACATGAAAATTTTAAGGCTAATCATTGTCCCTTAAGTGACTTGACACAGATGTCAGAATATGTTCATGTTAGGGCTGAGTGAGTCTAATATTTATTAATGTTTTTTCTTTTATATAGGTATTAGATACAGTGCTCCTGTCAGCTAGGTGCTAAGTTGTCTGCCAATAAAAGTAGAGTTTTCCACTGCCTAGTAGGCCCTGGATAGAGATGACGTGTAGGGGGGAGGATGGATGGGGTGGTTCCCCCTCCTATTTTAAGCTTGGCTTGTACCGAGAACGCTCAGTAACTCTGCTGAAGCCTCTCTCTTCAGTCCACCCCCCTATGTTCTCACTCTTTCCTCTCCCTTCCCCTCATGGCATGCACAGGTTGGCCCTCTCACCAAAATCTGAAATGGCTGGATGGAACAAATAATATAGCATAAGTTATTAACACACATTTCAAGGGTCCACACAAGGTGAAATGGCCCTTTAACACTGCTCCAGTCATAAGGAGGAAGGGCAATGGTGGTGGAGGGGGGCGCAAGTAGCAGGGGGTTGTTAGTGGGGTTACAGATTATTGTAATAAACCATCAATCCAGCGTCTCTATTCAGTTCATGAATTTTAGTATATGGCAAAATTATCAATTTAAGCTCCCAGCCTTGTTTTTAAAATTGTTGTGCATGTTTCCTTGGAGGATGAGGCCTGACAGGTCAGCTATAATGCAATCATTTTGTGAAAAGTGTTCACCAACAAGTGATACGGTGTTTTTGTCTTTTATCATTTTCCTGTGAGTTTCTGTGAGTGCATAGTGATTATCTGATTTTACCTAGATATTTGCTATTGGAACATTTAATGCACTGGATGAGGTACACCACATGCTGTGATCAGTGTATGAAGGATCCAGGGACCTTGAAAGGTGTGTTGTGCGGGGTACTGATCGGTGATATGTCTTCAGATTTTGCATCTATTGTTCTGGCAGGTTCTGGGCCTACTTCAAATTGGCATGTCCTGGTGTGGGGAGCTTGCTTCTGATGAGTTTGCAGAGATTGGAAGATCGTTTGAAGGCTAGAAGAAGAGATTCAGGAAAGATTTCCCTCAGGATGGGGTCCCCATGGAATATGGGTTATAGCTGTTTGATGGGCTCCAGTGAAGAGGGGTAGGGGACAACTAGTGGTGTATGGTCAGAGGAGTTCTAATTCTGTATTGAAGGTACAGTAAAACTCCAATAGTCCAGCATCCAATAGTCCGGCACTCCTGATAGTCCGGCATCAAAATGGCAAGAGCCTAGTGAGTGAGCTTCGGCAAAAAATGAGTCACAAGGTAACAGCGGCAGCAGCTGAACTGAGCAAAAAGGGTAAAAAGGCTTAAAAAAACTAAAACATTACAGTATACTGTATACAGTATGTACAATAAAAAGAGTTAAGAACACTTTATATACAGTATATAATGTATACAGTATATATATAACCTGCTTATAGTACCTCCTGATAGTCCAGCATATTTGATAATCCGGCACCACCTAAATCCCATAGGTTCCGGATTATCGGAAGTCTACTGTATTTAGTTCTAAAGACTACAAAACTAGTACAGAAACCATGCCATTTGTTTAATATGACACATCACATAGTAGGCACACAAGCAAAGATCCTTGCCTGATAGACTCATTTGCAGTACAGGCTGACTCAAAGAGTGAGGCAGTAGTCACTTCTCAGACCCTGATAGCTGTATGAACAAGGGAGTTAGTTAGTTAATGCCCGCTGGTGTGTAGGGCAGCAACAAAGGTTCTCCATTTTTGTTCGTCTTTGGCCATTTTCTCCAGCGTGTCCCAGTTGTAGTTCATTCTCTTCATATCTGCCTCAACAGTACGCCACCATGTTGTCTTGGGCCTCCCACGTTTCCGTCATCCTTCAGGCATCCGGTGAAATGCTACCTTTACAATGGCGTCTGCCTCCCTTCTCATCATGTGCCCTATCCATCTCCAGCGTCTTCTCATAATGATAGTGGTCATGTCCTCCTGGTGACATTGCAGGAGCAGGTCATGGCTGGAGATTGTTTTCAGCCAAAAGATGCGAAGTATCTTACGAAGGCTGGTGGTGTGAAAGGATGAAAGCTTGGCATGGTCACACTCTGTCATCTGCCAGGACTCTGAGCCATATAGTAGTGTTGATATGACACAGCTCTGGTACAGCTTAAGCTTGATGTGGACACTGTACTGTGTAGCTCTCCATACATTGTTCGAAGTATGTATGGAGTACCAAGGTGCATATACAATCCTCAGAAGTCCTAGGCATAAGTATGGGCTTTAGTCTTTACACCTTTCCCATCAGAGCACAGGGTGAGAAACAGAGACCTGCTGTGTGACCCTGCATAAGAGTTTGCCCTTGAGACTCAAATACCAGAATAATGGGCACACTAGATGAACCAAGTTAGCTAAGTAAGGAGTAGTTAAGTTTGTTATGTAGCATCAACTAATGCTAACTTGGCAGAGCACAAGTAGTTGCACTGTCCATGAAAGGAGACATTTTTCTGCTTTCTCTAACCTCCCTCTCTACTCCTGCCCCCATATCTATGGAAAACAGTCAAGCCATTCTAATAGCAACTACATACAGTAAGTTAAAAATACATTAAGAACAACAGTGAAAAAATGCTGCCAAATAATTTTATGGCTGGAGCACAAAAATTGCAGGCGTCTGTAAGAAGAACAAACAAAACCTCAAACAGATTTTGGAATATGCCCTTTACTCATGCAGTCTGTGTATGATTTCCGTATTACCAAGACAACTTTAAGAAACAGACTCTAAATTAGTTGCAAATACATAATATAAATTAATGAAATAATAGGTTGAGGTTTCAACAGTTACAGGAGAAATCTGCCTGGGAATGAGGCCAGGCAACATACAGCAGGATCAGATGATCTCTAAGAACTTATTCAGACCAAAACATTTTTAAGAAAGCAAGATGTTTTCAGAGGATGAACATGTTATATTTCTTTCAGCCTAATGGTGTTAAGGTTAAAATATACCACTTTCTCTCATGGTTCACTGTCAGAAAGAGTATTTTAAGTATGTTTCTACCCTGAAAATGATCACACAAAAATGGTAATTTGTTACTTAACAGGTCTGCCCCAGTGTTGTATTCAGAGCTATATTTGAAAGTACCAGGGGCTAAACTATTTGTAAATTTCTCCTCACTCCTGTTAGTACTGCAGACATAACAGATCTGAGCAAGTGTGCTGAATATTACTCTGCCTTTTGTGCTCATTGAGCCTTTATTACTGGTGATGTTGCTTTTAGAAGGAAAGAACCCAGCTTGACTCTCAGGCTACGTCTAGACTGCAAGCCTCTTTTGAAAAAGAGTGTCCAGACTACAACCAGTATTTTCGAAAAAGCAAACCACTTTTTTGAGAGAGAACACCTAGGCAGTCCGGATGCTCTCTTTCAAAAAAGCACAATTTGCATTACATGGCGCCTTTATTTGAAAGAGCACTTTCGAAAAAAGGTGTTATTCCTCATAAAACGATGTTTTCCGCAGTCGAAAAAACTGCCGTGTTCTTTCAATTTACTTTCAAAAGAATGCGGCAGCAGTCTAGACGCAGGGGAAGTTTTTTTTTAAAAAAGACCACTTTTTGTGAAAAAACCTTGTAGGTTTTTTTTTGTAGAAAAGACCCTCAGAGTCTATGTTGAGTTTGCAGGGCTGGCTGTTAGGAAAACCCCATTGTTTTACCTGAAAACTGAAAATATTTGATCTGGAAATAACTAGGAGAACGATACTATTTAAACAAAATGATTTGTCTGATTAGACCTGTAAATTAACCAAATAATAAAGAAATAATCCTGACAAGGCACTGAGCTAAATATACTAATTTGAGATGTGCTGCTGATGGTGCATGCCTAGAATTTGCTTCATTTGGAAGAAGAAAACACATAAGTGCTAGATTTTCACATGTGAAAATAAAGGTTAGAAAAATATTAGTGATAAATTTTACTGCAATGCATGATGGACTTGTTTTAAAAAGAATATTGACAGTAGGCTGAAAAGTTATCAGATACAAAATGTCACCCCCCCCCAAAGGAGACCATCATCACATAATCATTAGTTAGAATGCACATACTAGTCAAATATTTATATACAAATGTTAACTCAATAGCACATATTGTTCCATCTAATCAGTTCAAATTGTCATTCCCTTGGTGATCCCTCATGTTCTGCTGAGTTATAATCTTTGGGGAAGCAGAGATACTAGATAAATAGCTTCCTACATATCCTTCATTTTCAAATACCGATGCTTTGGTTACCCGTAAAGACTGTGCAAATGAACTGTCATTATAAAGCACTGGGCAATCAGCCAATCAAATTGCTTTGTTAGATGAACTGGATGAGTGAGCTATTTTTAAACAAAGAATGCACTACATAAAAATAGGCTTTTCCACTGGGAATACAGCAGATGTGTCACCTGGCACACTATTTATTCATTTACTTGACAAGTCAGGTATTAAGAGGATTTTTAAGAAGTTCATAAACTTCTCCATTGTTTAATTCTTTGGGATTAACCACCCATATGTTGCAGCATTTCATTTTGCATCCTTATATATAGACAGATGTTTGAACTGCTCATAAAATAAAGATTTGTGCATATTTAGCCCAACATTGATTACCCAATTGCTGTGGGACCCTTTACCCAAAATGTAGTGGTTTTCCTCCTAACACTCAGATTATTGAGGGTTAGAATAGTTAAGGGAACTATCAACTTAATTACTAGATTTTGGGAACAAGAGAAAGGAAGATTTAGATAATTAAGGCCTCAGGATTTATAGGAGAGCACTTAAGCTCATAGAAAAAGCTACTTTATAGCTAAAGTCTTGTGACAGTCAAAAAGCCATGAGAATTAAAAGTCATAGTGTACAGTTACAGCTGAGCTAATGGACTTAAGCATTCCATGCTATTTGTGTTAGAATTAGATCTCACAGCACACAGGGATTGTAGAAATAACATGCTCTTTCAAAGAACCATACCTCTACATCCTCCTCTTCATCAGTCTACCAGAGGAAACAAAGGATAGAACAGAGAAGGACAAAGAGCAATGTTTAGCAAGTACAGTATGGTCAAAGCATGATATTGTTTAAGCAACAACAAGATGACCTGTAAATAAAGGCAGATAAGGACTTCATATGGGAACCAACTTGCTGCTTATTTTTATTAAAGCAAATATTAATGGATGCTATCTGCAGAAATAGCATTTTATTTACTCATCTAAAACCACCAGCCTATTAATCATCCAACCCCTCTCTGCTAGACTAAGCCACCCTTTCCTTCACCTTGCAGGTTAAAAATAGGTGTACCCTACAATCCAAATCTTCTTTGAATTGTACCCCAGATATTGGGGTTAATTGATATTTTGCTTTTGACACTGGCTACTCAGATATTCCAGATCTTCTACTCCCACTTAAGCAGTGTTCCCCAATTTTCTAGTTTTATGTTAACCCACCATACCCGTAAGCCAAATGGCACTCGTAAACATTTATGGTAAAATAAAAGCTTTATTTATGAATGAATTAGGATGAAACTAGAAATGGGAGAAAATGATGAAACCAAGTAGTTACAACACAAAAGAATATCATAAAACTTAACAAAACACTCAAGCAAGTGCTGACTTTAAAGAGGTTAAAATAAAATACACGTTTAAAGTTCTTTGATGGACCCTTACTCCCTGACACAAGGCACTGGAAATCATAGAAACAAATTAACCCTTCACCATCTAGATTGTTCACTCCCTGGACTCTAGAGCAGGGGTTCCCAAACTTTTTGACAGGGGACCAGTAAATCCATTCACGAACTTTTGGAGGACTGGTAATGTTCATTTGCATATTCATTAATCAAATGATGAATATTCAAATAAGTTGTTTCTGGTCCTCCCAAAACCCCCAGTGCCAGCTTTAGCAAAGCTTTGATATGGTCACCCACAATATTCTTGCCAGCAAGTTAAGGAATATGGATTGATAAATGGACTGTAAGACAGACAGAAAGCTGGTTAGACCAGGGTTTCAAACTTTTTACTTTAGTTGGAACCCTTTTTTCAGTACTGCTTTTGCAGCCCAAAAATATAAACACATAAAAAACAAACTGAGAAAATACCAGACATATAACATGTCTGGTATTTTCTCATTAGGTAAGTTGTATTATTACTAGATGTATCAGTTTGTAGTTTCGAACTGCCTGGCTGGTAAATGTGCTCAGGCTGCATGAGTGTGTCTACCAGCCAGACAGTTCGCAACTACTCGAGGGGTGTGTGTGTGTGTGTGGGGGGGGACAACAAAATCCCCGGGCCGGACTAACGCATGCTTTGTGCTTTGCGGGGTGGAGAACAGGGGCAGCGCCCCAAGATCTACATATGGCCGGGTCAGTCCCACTCCCCGCAGGCTGATTCATTCGTCCCCCCTGCTCCCCCCGCTGCGCCTCTGGCCAGCCCCACTTCCCCAACCCCTCCCGGGCAGCCAGGTCTCCCGCTTCTCCTCCCAATCTCCCCAGCCCCGCTGCCCGCCCAGCCCTCCTTCCGCGGCCGCTCCCCCATCTTCCCGGCCAGCTCCCTGCCCCCAACCTCGCACTCC
Organism: Rafetus swinhoei; assembly: GCA_019425775.1. Lineage (NCBI taxonomy): Eukaryota > Metazoa > Chordata > Testudines > Trionychidae > Rafetus > Rafetus swinhoei. The sequence goes on from CM033424.1 coordinate 153,487,136, forward strand.
CAGCAGCCCTGCTTCCACCGGCCCCCAATCTCCCCAGCCTGCCCCGACCCCGTCCAGTGCTGCTTCCAGTGGCCAGCTCTCCTCCTCCTCACCCCAGAATCCCCTGGCACCTGCACCTTCCTTAGCCCTGCACCCTCCTGGTGCCTCCCTTCCCTTACTGCCCCTGCCCCTTTGACCTCTCTTTCCTGATACCCAACCCCTCAGCACTCTTTGCCCCATTCCCTCCTGCTCCTCTGTGCCCTCCCACATGACTTGCTCCAACCCCACATTCCTCGTGCCCACCCCTTCTTTCAAGCCTTCTCCCAGCACCTCCTCCTCCAGCCCCCAATGCCCTTCCCCTCTCCTCTCCTCTCCTAGCATCACCCTGTCCCCTCCCACTGACACCTCCTCCTGCCCTTTCCTCATTGTCTGCACTTGGCCCCTGGCATTTGTCTCTCTCCTGCACCCTGTCCCTTGGTGCCTTCCTCTCCCCCCGCCCAAGCCCCTTCTCCTTCCACCCCTCCCCCTCCGTGCAAGCCTGCCGCCGCCGCCTCTGCCCAAGCCCGTTCCCTACCTTCTCCCTTCCACACTGCGGGGCCGGAGGCCGAACCCGGAGCCAGCGAGGCCCCGCCACGTGCCTCCGAAGACTTTTAAAATCCCGGGCCGTGACATCACGTCACGCCCGGGGGTCCTCCCTGCCCACGTGCAACGCCGCACATGGGCAGCAGCAGGCGGTGAGGAGGAGCCGCGCACGCCGGGGACGCTCTGGGGGCGGGGTGGGAGGACGCGCGCGGAGGAACCGGGGGCCGGGCCCGCACCAGGCAGAGCCGGGGGAGAGTCCCAGCTCCACATATTGGTGGAGCAGGGCTCCGGCTCTGTAACTCGCCGGCACTTCTGGGTTCAGGGGTGTGGGCCCGACTCGGCCTAAGGCCGGCCCTGCTGGCAGCCACCAGGCATGCTGAAGCCCGGTGTTTTTTTCCCGCGGCCCGATTGCGGGCCACGGCCCATAGTATGGGAAACACTGCTCTAGACGTTTCAAACCCAGTATACCCCTGTAATTAGGCCACACAAACCATAGTGTATGTACCCTGAAGCCACAGTATATGAATTTTAAGAGTGCCTCAAATTTGTGGACTTCAGGCCCAATGACCAATGTATCAAGAGTTTAACCTGCCAAATTTCAGGGATGTTTTTCCTATACCCCTATGAGTCACAGTGCCTGTGCAGGCTGTTCCTTCCAAGATCCCTTGACAGGCCTATACCTCCACTTTTCCTTAGGATGGGTCCTGCCATTTAACCAGTCTCTGACTGACTCTCCAGATTACATCCCTCCAGTTGCCAGCCAGGATATCTAGCAGACTCAATGGACTGGGGACCTGCAGGAATTTTTCTCTGGGAGCCTTTACCTGGCATTCCTCTCAAGCCCCTTGGTAGACCTGGCTTAGTCTTGGAGTCCTCCTTCTCTTCAGTGCCAACCTGTAACCTGTTTGCTATAAACACTGATTCTCACTCAGTCTAGGTGTCTCCTTGCATCTTCTCACCCAAACTCTCTGTGCAGTCTCTCTCCGCTCACCCGACCCCACTCTCTTTTCTAGGTCCAGTGTCCTTTAATGTTTAGTGTCCCCCCATGGAGGGTATGCCTACACTATGCAACTTTTAGTGGGGAGGGTTAGGGTTAAGAATGACAAAAGATTTGTCGAGCAAATGTAAATGTAGATATAGCCTTAGGCTGTGTCTAGACTGGCAAGTTTTTTCGCAAAATCAGCCGCTTTTCCGGAAAAACTTGCCAGCTGTCTACACTGGCTGCTTGAATTTCCGCAAGAACACTGACGATCTCATGTAAGATTGTCAGTGTTCTTGCAGAAATACTATGCTGCTCCCGTTCGGGCAAAAGTCCTTTTGTGCAAAGCTTTTGCGCAAAAGGGCCAGTGTAGACAGCTCAGATTTGTTTTTCGCACAAAAAAGCCCCGATCGTGAAAATGGCGATTGGGGCTTTTTGTTAAAGCAGCGTTTAGATTGGCACGACGCTCTTCCGCAAAAAGTGCTTTTGCGGAAAAGCGTCGTGCCAATCTAGACGCTGCAAATGCTTTTAACGGAAAACTTTTCCGTTAAAAGCATTTGCGGAAAATCATGCCAGTCTAGACACAGCCTTAGTGTTGGGAAGTCACACAGGGGACATTCCCCTATTAGCAACTTCCCATTGTTCCCTCTAGGGCTCTTAATTACGTTAGTGTTTTTGGCCTTCCTTGTTTGGTCCTTTTAACTACCTCTTAGAGTTAGCTCCACTGAAAGTAACCCATCACACAAACACACCGCTCTCCATTCATGAAAAATAACACAGATATTCCCCAGTTGTCCACACCTATCTCATATGAAGTATTCTCAGGTGGCAGTATAGGAAGGCATTTATTTTATCAATATCTATTAAAGTGCAAATTTTGAATTTCTAAGTTTTTGGATATTGTATTTTTAAAAAATACACTGTTCCATTAATTCACCACCTCATGCAAGTTATTAATACATATTTTCTTATCTTCAGCTCAGTACTGATTTTTTTCTGGGATTGGGGAACAAAATGTATCAAACATTCATAATTAAATATGAAAGCCTCATTTTTTGGCTCTCCTCTAGTTTTCAGCACATTCTACATGACAAGATTAGCTGCAAGAGAGTGCTGAGAAGCACATTAATATTACTTTTTAAGGGCATGTTTGGTTCAGAGAGTGAATTGTTTGTTTTCCTTTGGGCATAGTGGCACTGAAATGCAGCCAGACATTTTGCAGTGGACCTCACCAGGTATATTTGTTTTGTTATTCACACTATGGTAAGGTTTTTTTTCCTGGCAATCCCAGGGGAAACAAATTCCTCTGAAAAATGGTTATGCAAAGCTCATGTGAATCTTGGAAACCAAGAGTATATTTGTTTATTAATCTAGCCACAAAATGATGAGAAAATAAATGGAAGGAGGAAAATGAAGCAAAAGCACAAAGTAATCTGTGAGAGGCACTCGAGGAAAAGAAAAGGAGCGGAGAACAATGCTAAGTGCATTTTCCATAGTCAGAAAGCAATCTAGGCTGTGTGCGCAGTTTATTTATTATACCAGCGTTAGACTGTGACAGCAGGAGCATTCCAGGTTCTAGAAGACAAATTCCTTCTTGCGCCCCCATTTGCTCCAGGGAGAAGTATTTTGCTGATGGCTTATTGTCAGCCACTGACTACTATCCCTTGCCCACTATGCTTGTTCCGTTCCAGTTGTGTGTACCGAGAGGGACAGAGTCAAAGTTCTGTCCATTCCTCTCCCACCTGCTCTGGATGGAAGGAGTAAGCAGACTGTATAACACCCATTATCCCTATAGACTCATACCAAATCTCTTTCCCTATGTAGAAACACATTGTGGGCCAGAGTGCAACCCTATAGTTACTAAGGATAAGAGTTAAAGTAGTAAGTAAATCTCCTACTTAGATCAATGATTAATTAGATGGGAATTTTCCTTCTATTCTTTCTTCTTTCTTTAATGGTCAAATATATTGAGAAATGTTTTTGAATTAGGAAAACATTAACAAAATTACCATAACCAAACAGTACTGGAGGAATGCAGCTAGGCTAAACAGCACCCCTAGCTTTCTTTGTGCATGAGCTCTAGCTTTTATAGCTCAAAGGGTCTCCAGTTCAAATCCCAGGGATTCAACTTTTGTATCAACTTCACAGTCTGTAGCACAATTTCAGGAGACCTTTTAAAAATCACTCTAGGATTCATATGGGTGAGGATTTTGCCATATTTAAATATTATTTCTATTAAATAGAATTTTTAGAATGGAAATTCTAAAGCACTATACGAAAGAGCTGTATAATTCTGGGGGGATGGGTACTTTTATCTACTACTCGATGTTATTAAAAATAATTGAAAAGCTCAAAGGTATAACAACATTTCTTTCCCATCTTTCCTACTTATTCTTCAGTGAAGTGTATCGCTTCTGCAAATGTGTGACTGACATCAGTAGCTAAAGGCAGACGTGGGGTTATTTCTACACTAAAAGCAAGGATGGGAAGAAGGGTGATTGTAGCATGTGTCAACATGTCCATGACAGATTTAATCTAGCTAGTGTGGGTATTAATAGCAGCAAAATATGGCTATGGCAGCACAGGCTTCAGCACAGGTTGTACATACTAATGTGGGATCCTATATGGGCAGCTAGTTGATGTCTGTATTGCTGCTGTTTCATTGCTACTACTGTAGTATGAGAGCCAGCTAGATTAAAGCCACTTTACATATGGCTACACATGTTGCAATCTAACTGCAGGGTAGCAATAGCAGTACACTGTGCAGACATGATGCAACCTCCCCATGTACCTATGACAATGCACCATTCTTACAGATACTACAGTATTTAGCAAATTAAATATTTAATTTGGCAATCACTTTGATGAGTATCACTTTTTAACTCCTCCAGAATGTTACAGAGAAATTAGCATGCAATGCAAGTATCACGCTTCAGTGCCTTAACAGTAGCCCTGAAATTTTGCATACCTATCTTAAACCGTCTTCACAGACTCAGAACCCTTCCTTTATTTGGGACTAGTCCAAAAAGGAAAATTTTTTGAGATAATGATGTGGCTCTAAAATTCTCTCCCAGATGAGACAGATTTCCAAAATGTGAAAGGTTATTGCCAGGAAAGATCTACAAATGATTGTGACTCAACGACTTAAATACAATCCCAATATGGGTCTGATGCATTTTTTTTTCCTTACCTAACTTGTCTGAGCCATTGGCCAAAAAACTGTAATCAGCTTTGGGTTTTTCGTGCCAAAAGCAGGATAGGGGTAGCTTCATATGTGATGAACCACTCATGTTTAATCGAAATTCCAGATTTGGATTTTGAGACAGCTGGAAAGTTTTACTAAGTACTGGCACTTTTAAAAACTTTGTTTGGACTCAATGAAACAGCATCACAGTTTAAAGGAAGATAAAATAATCAGAGGATCTTTAAAGATTAAGAGAAAGTTCATCTTATTTTTTACCAAAGTAGCCTGAACACAGCCAGAAAAATTTATCAGATAACAGTTGAAGAGAATCTAAATTTGTGATCTATACTAAAATCTGAAAGAGGCTGCACTTGACTTTCATGGAATATATTTTTTTACCTAATGAGAAAATAAATACTATACATATACAAATGGGAACTTAACATTGAACACCTAAATCGGCACCTAAACATTCAGTCAGTAATTTGATATATGGAATGATTTGGTAGCCTAGCTTTAAGGTTATGTTTTTTGGCCATATTTTTCAGTAAGGTGCCCTCGATTTTTACTCTATTCTTTGTTGAAAACAGACACTGTGTATGAATTTGTCCACACATCATGTGGGAGATTTTGTTTAGGAACACTTAGTCTTATTTTGTTCAAGTCTGGAAGCTGCTCTGAATCTAGAAGTTTAGTAGTCAATGAAAAAGAAAAGAATAATACTGATTTACAAAAGAATACAGAACACATTATTCATAGAGGAGGGAAACCTCAAAGGAAGGTTAATAACATCTAAGGTAGGCATTCACTAAAAAAAGAAAGCTTCACAGATATTTGTCACAGTGGATTTGATTTTGCCACTTACATCTGTGATCATTTTCCCCCTGGTCTTGTTTCTTTCCCTGTGGTTGGCGCGTTTCTGTTTCTGCTGCAGAACTCGTTCCCTGGTGGTGCGATACTCCAAAGCAAATTCACTTATAATTTTGCAGAACTTATTAATATTGACTTCACGGATTGCGTAAGGAGGATGGCCCATAAATAACAAAAATGCATGGAACCTGAAAAGAAAACAAATTAATTACAGCTTTTAAAAATGAAAAAGCCTGGATTTCCAGGAAAATAGATTCCAGGTGATCCATTTATTGTCTTATGAGCTCTCTTTTTTTTTTCATGCTGTGAAGTTTTCATGGATGCCTTAAACATCACTGGCATGGTTTATAATTAAAAACATAATGCAAATAAATGGCTAGTCTATGATAAGTTCATCCCAACACATTTTCCCATGCTGATATAAGAGATAAGATGTTTATGGAGCTCCATTCATTTTATTTTACTAATTTGGTATGTGCATGAACAATTTCATTTCAGATATTGAAAAAAAATATTTTGTTTTAATTCCGTTTGTTTGTATTAAGCAACTTCAAAGAGGCAGTTAAGAAAGTTGGGGAAAGTCTAGACAAGAAGAATGAAGATTTACAGGCTAGCAACACAGGAAAAGAAGTATTTCTAGTTCAAAAAAGAAAACCATAAAATGTTGTAACATCCAAATACTTTTAGTCTGGGGCGCTTTGAGTTCACATCTTTACTGTTGATTCAGTTTTATTCACAATGTTTTGTATTATTTGCAGCTTTGCTGCTGCTTCTGTACCACATTATTCACAACAGACTACTGAATGTATAGATCTTTGTGAATCTATTTATCTATAGTATCCATGCTGATTAGAACACTCATTACAATGAAAATGAAAGATATGATTGAATAAGGTATCTTAGAGAGGCCTAGAATAGTAATTACATTATCTAATTTAAAGTAAAAAAAAATACTGTTCTACTTATTTTCAAATCCAACACAATATATGTGAATAAACCCAGTAGGAAACTTGCGAGTTCCTGCTTTCATGAGTACTCAGCTATATCTGGGGTACTATTTAGAAGGTGGAATAGAATTCATGAATGAGGAAACAGGCTAAGCCAACATTACAGAGCTGTACATTCACACATTTGGGGCAGTTTGAACTCCCTTTGATAATTCTGTGCCCATCTGTAAAGTGGGGATTATACTACCATTCTCCTTCAGAAAGCAATTTGAGATCTATGGATGAAAATCTGTACATAAGAGATAGTACTGTTAGGGCATACAGGTTGAACCTCTCTAGTCCGGCAACATCCGTGGTCCAGCATGATTTTAGTTGGCCAGATGTCCACTTATCATGGGTATGGCCAAGTTTCCCACGGACCCATAACGTTTGTTTATAGCCACCAGTCCTGGCTCTCAGTGTTCTGCACTGTTATTTAGCTCTAATTTACCCTTCAATGTCTTCTCAGAGCCCAGCAAACAGTGAAAGTGTTGGTAATGCTGCTAGACAATACCGATCTCCCGTGATTCGGCAAATTCTTTGGTTTGGCACCCGTCAGGTCCCAACGGTGCCAGACAAGAGAGATTCAACCTGTATTTAAATCATCAGTTAATCATGAGTTTATGAATCTGGAAATATACCAGCAGTGGCACTTGTGTGTATATGAGCACTAGCAGATTGTACAAGTTATGTATAATTCTAGTTCCAGATACAGATCTTGTTCCTCAATCTTTACTATGGCAAATATCTAATTAAAAACAAAAGGAAATTTCCTGAGTATTTTCTAAGGGATTTCACCATAGTGTGTAGTAAATATGTAAGAAAATAATTGTCAGTCACAGTTTTTCTAAGCAGAAATGCATTATTCAGCTGAAGTTAGGAAATATCTGGAACAAATGAATATCTGTTATAAAGAACTCACAACAGATATGTTGGTAGGCATGCTTCTTGGAATGTGGTTTGAAGCACACTGAAATAAGTCATTGAAGTTATTCCCATCAGTGCCCTTGTGCTGTACCTGTTAATTATTCTTCTGTGAACAATCTTCAGAATTATGATTCTTTCTGCACAGTCTTTAAGGAACTCAGACATTTTTTGCTTCAGATTTGGCTTCATTTCATGCTTTGCTATAGCCTTAAGGTGATCCCAAGATGCTTTGCACCTTTTCTCCATCTGACATAAGTTGTCCTGAAGTTGTTCAAAGTCAACCTAAAAGCAAGTGAGGAAATCAGCCACTTCGATCTCAAATACCATAGCAGTAAGCATGGGAACTTGAACTGTTTCATCTTTATACAACAAGGAGGTGGGGAGGGCGATGCAGCTTCAGTGAGACTGCTATATACATTAATAAAATATAAACACTTGTCTGTGTCTTTACCCTCAATATAAGCATGTGAAATATTAGTCAGAGAAATTCTGAAACACAAAGAAATATAACTATGTATTGTTGCCATATAGATGTAATACCTAAAGAATGACTTAATTTTCTGCTACATTTATATAAAATGTTTTAGTAGATCCTCCTCTTTGTAGTCAAGTGTTCTAGGACGGTGATTTTCCAACTTTTTTTCTTATGACCCAGTTGAAGAAAATTGTTGATGCCCGCTACCCAAGATAATTTGACTAGAATATGGGGTCTGGGATAGGGCTGAGGACGAGAGCTTTGGGATGTAGGAAGGGGCTCCAGCTTTGGGGGAGGGGTCAGGACTGGGACAAGAGGGGCTTACCTTGATGGCTCCCCATCAGCGCTATAGCGGGAGTGCTAAGGCAGGCTTCCTGCCTCTCTTGGCACCGCAGACCATGCTGTGCCCCAGAAGCAGCCAGCAGTAAGTTCCCAGCCAGTGGGAATGTGGAGTTACTGTTTAGGGCAGGGGCACTGCGCAGAGCCTTGTGTGCTCCCCCACGATCTAAGAGCCAGGCCTGCTTCTGGGGTGCAGTGCAGTCTGCAGTGCAGGACAGGCAGGTAGCCTGCTTTAGCACTGCCACTGATCACCAGATCCCCCTGCAGCAACGAAACCCAGTGCCTGACATTCCACAACCCAGTACTGGGTTGCAGCCCATAGTTTGAAAACCACTGCACTGGGGACTATCAGAAAATGTGTGCATACACCAAGGCAGCAAAAGGGATCTATCTATCTAATATGTCTGCCAATCACAAAAGTGTCTGGATGCCAATGTTTCCCCTTGGGTAATTCCCTTTCTCATGCAGTGTTTTGTTGAAAGACTATGGTGTATTCCAAATGGTCAGTTCACGTGCCAGAACTTCAAGTTTTATTCAGAAGAAGTGTTATCTAGTGATCTCAGTACAAACTTGCATCTCTTGATACATACTATGACATTGTGCGCTTATAACAAGAGCTTTCTAATAGCTTTGAAAGTCTGTGTCAACACCGTTAAAATAAATTATTACATCCTCAGTAACACTTATCAGGAGGGAAGCCAATAAATTCCATAAGAAGGTGAAACAGAGGTTCTCTCTTACTCATCAACCAAAAAAGGTGTTCAAATTGCAGTGGTTGACACAAGCCATTTTGAATATGTTTATAAAAACAGGGGAGGATGCATGAACTATCCTACCACAGTACGGCACACACACAAAACAAATAGAAACAGTGGAAATCTCCAACGTGGTCCCCTTGACTTCCCAAGGAAGAATACATTTATTTTCAAACAATGGTTCAAAATAGAGATGAGCCCAAGCTATAAAATACAGATTTAGACTCAGATTCCAAACATGCCAGAATTTGCGGATGCTTGTGTCTGGTATTTTGGCCCATTTCTTATTGCAAAACAGAAAACAGTACTATATAAGGGGTTTCTTCCTGCTCACAGGATCTGAAGGAAATGTAGCTTAGTAAATGTTATTTTCAAAGGGTTTTAATTAAATATATCTGATGCAGTGCAGCTATTCATTTATTAATTTTAATTGCTTTTGTGATAAAGGAAACTACAGTTCCACAACAGTACATATGGTGTTATGACAAAACTTAGCAATATATAATTTATCATATACAGTAGGAAATTCATATTTGTGGTCACATGTCTGTGACCAATTTTATAATGTGGATCAGATACAGAACAAGACATTTTAAATGACTGAAGAAGGTGATATAAGCACATACACTAAAGGGTGAAATAATGGTGTCATTGAAATCAATGGGAATTTTTGCCATCGACTCCAATGAGGCTACATTACATTCATGGTATTTATGCCCAAAGACATAGCACAATCTCATGAGGTTTAGTGAATTCTGATTTGTATAACTGTTACATATTTCATATGTTCTGCAAAGTTATTTCAAACTTATCTGTGTTGGGCAAATTAATCTTATTTTATATTTTATCATTACTGGTTTAAATCTGAAATCAGCCTGAACTGAAAAGCTGGATCAAAATCTTGTGAATTCTAGGAAAGTTCAGGTATGACCCCCAATATAAACTGTGACAGGGCATCTACCCCACACTGGCCTAACAAGAGTTAAACTCAGCCCTGGGAGAGGGCTGAGATTGTGGAGTCTGTAGCTGTGGCGTGTATTAGCCAATTAGGGCCCAGCTGAGGGCTGTATAAATGAGGGTTCCTAGGGTGCATCTACACTGTGGCGCTATTTTGGGATACTTTCAGTATCCCAAAATAGCTATTCCGCATCTTGACAGCATGCCCATTATTTCGAAATAACTTTCCAAATAACAGGTGTGCTTTCCGACATCCCTGTAAACCTCCTTCCATGAGGATTAAGAGACATTTTGGAATAGCGTGTTATTTTGAAATACACTCAAAATAAGCTACACAATTTGCATAGCTCGAATTGCGTAGCTTATTTCGAGCTTAGGGTGCAATACAGACACACCCCTGGAGAGACAGAAAGAGACACTTTTGCTCCAGCTGGGGAGCAGGAGGGACCTGCCTACCAGGGAAGCTATAGGTGTCCAACCAGTTCTGAAGTAGTAGCCACTACACTGGCTACTGCTATAATGAACTAGCCACACTCAACTGGCCAAATAGCCACACCGTTCAAGCCAACTAGCCACGCTCAACTGGCCAAATAGCCACATGTGGCTAGTGGCTTGCGTGTAGGACACTATGGCTACAGAGGCTTCCTGACACAGAGCAGTGCTGGGGAGCTCTGGCCAGGCAAACTCCCAGGCTGAGGCTTTGCTCTCAAGGCCTCAGGCTATTGGGGCTGAAGGGAGGCAGCCAAGGCAGCAGAAGGCATCAGGTCACTCCCTTGCCAATGACGAGTGGTCATTTCAGACTGCAGTTTACCCCAGGGGCAGGGGCTAGATGACGACTGACAGTGGGTTGCTGAGGCAAGGTGGGTAAAAGGGGGCTGAGGGTTCCCTGAAGCGAATAACCCCAAAGTGTGGGGGCACTGCGGCAGGGCAGTACCCTGAGGGAAGGACTCTGCGGTCTGGGAGGGATGCGGGTCCTGATACAAGGTGGAGAACAAACTGACAGAGCAGGTGAGACACCGCCAGAAGGGGGTCCTCCAGGGCTGAATTGAGCTAATTCTCTGAGTGTCCAGCAAGAGATGCTGTGGCAGTGAGTTATGCCATGTTACACAAACTCAGACACATCTCTGTAAGACAGACCTGTACCAGCGGACTGGAGACCGGATCTTTAATGGTAGCCATGGTGCTGATTGCAAGTCAGCGTGCTGTTTGAAGACTGTTTAGAAGCTCTCCTTTGCATTCCTGATCCTGATGCTATGTTGTGCAAGACTGTTCCCTCCTGTGCTGTACTAGAGCCGCTAAAGGCTTTTATAACCTGTGCTAGGTTGCATGAATCAGAAGGGACTGAAAATAGAAATTACAATCCATTTCCCCCAGTCATGCTTCCTTTTCCCTGCCATGCTGGCAGCAGAGAGGTCATGTGGCATGACCGCTCCAGTTCAGACTCTCCTCCATACAATTATCTTGTTTATCCTGGGGTAATCCCTCCCCGGGCAACCATTTATGGCCAGGTTATGCTGACCCAGTAACTGCAATAAAGAAACTAGCTCAGGATGCAGACTACTTCAAAGTTGGAAGAATATGGGACTGGAATCCAAATTGTCTCAAATCAGCCCTATCTCAAGTGTTGGTGGATCTGACTCTGTGATTTTCATTTTTTTAAATGCATTCTTGACCTTGGTTCAAATTCAAGTTTGTTACAGATGGAATAAAGTTTTCAGCTATATACAGTACCTACTGCTGAGAGTCATACTAACTGAGTTTGGCCATAAGAAATGTATTATTATTAAAAAGCTCCCTGATATAACCTGGTACTGATTTGATTCATTTTTGCTCTGACTTACAAAGTGATGAATTTTTCTTCTGCACAAGGAAATAAAAACATCCTTTGATCCAGTCTGCTATTCAGAAAAGCCCTGCAGGCGAGGCAGCTGTGGGGGGTTATATTTTTGTTAGGGTATCAATGCCTATTTAAAAAAAAAATCCCTCTCAAGGTCAGTATTTTGACTGTTGATGACAAACATATTGCAGCTCACCACAGATTGGAAATGTAAAAAGCACAGAGCAGACAAAATACCAGTATCCCCATTAGAAATAAAAAGCAGCCCAGAAGACTGTAGGAATCAAAATTTGGGGTTGCAAAGAATTTTCCAGGCACAGTAGGGAACTCCCCCAATTCTTCTTCTGCTCAGTGCAGGAATTTTCATTAATTTTCATCTTATGCTATAACAGCTTGTTTTGAAATCAGTGAGAGTTCTGAGTTACCAGGTTTGTAGAGGTCAAAGATTTGAAAGAGCAGGGCTCCAAAGAGCAGAAAGTCTGGAGTGCAATTGGCACCTTCCTGTCCACTGTGGTCCTACAAAGCTCCAAGGCAGCCACAAAAGGGGTATTTCTAGTTGAGGAGTGGATGTGGCTGAAGCATGTGCTAGAACCTTTGCTTCAGTTTGAAGCTCCCAGTCTCTAGTAGAACCTCTGAGGGAGTGCAGCTTTTACCACCTGTTGTCCCATGGGGTGAACTGAGCTCAGCATGCTAGTGCTGCAAGTGCAAATGACTGAAACAGGAAATCCAAATGAGGGTAACTTGCCTGTATATTCTGAGCATGACTGAGGCTGATGTCAGAAGGAGAGTTGCCAGGAAAGTATAGCAGATCACTACGGTCTTTACTATAACCTGGGCCACCAGCTCTCAAGAACCTGTCTTGAATGACTTGTCATTTTTAGGGGACAAAAATAATCCACGCCTGTAAAATTTTCAGTATTTGGAAGAGTAAGAGTTAAAAGTCCTATGAGACAATAATGCACATTAGTTTGTTTTTTACAATGTACTGTTTCCCCAGTTTACGTTTGTGAAGGTGTTCCCATGATTTCCAATAAACCCCTGGGATAAGTAGTGCTTATAAGCACTGAATCCGACACATCACCATTGGATACCTGCTATAGACTTTTAATACCTAAGGGGTTAAAGTGAAGATCATTTCACACATTATCAGCTTTCTTTTAAACATGTGCCATGGTCCAACAAAATGCTTCCCTAAAAGAGCCCTGACTAATGAACGTGGTAAAGTCACCAGATATTTAAAAAACAAAACATTTTGTACTTGCCGATCTGTTGATGGGATTTTTCCTACCTTTAACTCACAGAACAATTCTCTAAGCCACCAGACTTGGTAGGCAAGAATACAAAAATCTGAAAAGTTATTTAGAAAATTTGGAGTCTTCTAGAAAATGAGGTCAAATGAATACAAGAGTTTACAGTACTAAAGCACCCACTGTGCAACATTTTAAAGCACTAGGATGGGCTTTTTTCAAGTAGCAAAAATATAAGCATACTGCTTTCTAATACAGCATGACCTGGAGTGATACAAACACTGTTACCCTCAATATCCCTTCTTTCCTGGATCTGCCCCCACTTGTTCTGGTCTCTTATCCTTACTTCTATCACTGTCCTCTTCTTTTGGTTTTATGGATTCTTTGCTGCTCCCATTTCTCTCGTGTACAGTTATCCCCTCAATTTCTGTCCCCTCCCTTTCCCCATTTACACTAAGGGCTCCATCTTGCCTTATAGGCAGTACCACAGGGAAGCAGAATTTGTCCCAGAGCTCCCTCCATGCTGGACAATTTGGTTATGGTTCACCCCTTCAAGTCATGTGGCTTGTTCCCATCTGCATGCATAGCTAATCCCACTGGCTGCTTTATAGTGAGACCAGAATGCTGGCCATACTTTCTACCTGACAGCTTTGGAGTGTCTTTTGCCACACAAAAGCTGTCAATGTTCTTAAGGGATCACCAGTATGGACAGTACTTGGCTGTTATGAGGGAAGTGAACCCCCTTTCCCTCTGTGCACCCATTAACCACTGAGGTGAGATAATCTTTCTCCATTTCCTATCCTTTCTCGGTCAACACAATCACACTTTGTCTCACACATTCACCTCAGCTAGCACTGAACAAGGTAACTCTTTCTCAACTAATGAGGGAGCTCTAACCAATGTGCTGAGTTTCTCTGGCCATCCACTCCATTTAGGCCGGCTATTAGTAACATCAGAAAGTGAATGGGGTGTATGCTGACAGAAAAGGCCTCTCTACCATTCTCTTCCAATGCTCATTACTTCTTTCCAAATGCATGGAAGATGAAAGGACCATGGAACTCTCTTCATCATCTATAAAAGTGAGGTTTCCAAGGAAAGTTTAAATGCTGAAAGATGGCAGAGAAGTTTGCATACTTCAGTAATCAATGGCAACATCCAGCTCTGTATCACAAAGGAGGAACAAAAGAGTCAAGCAGTTAGCTTGAGGTCACAGTGACTAAGCCCAAGATCCACTAACAGCTCTGTATGTTACTCTGACCATCTCCTACTGCACATGCTAATCTTTTTGTGTATAGAAGGGAATACAATATTTAAATATTAAAGAAATAAAATGGGTGCTTTATTTATTTAATATCTCCTTAAATAGTGTTGCAGTGTTGTGGTAGCCAGGCTGGTCCCAGGATGTTAGAGACACAACGTGGTTGAGGTAATAACTTTGAATGGACTAACTTCTGTCGGTGAAAGAGAAGAGACCAACAGACATTGGGCCAATAAAAATGATTACCTTACTCATATATGGTCAGCAATATTCTTACATTTGATGCATTCTTACTCCATTCTGGGATTAGTATTTGTATAATGTTGTGTGCTATCAAATAACTGCATAACACCCCAACGAGGTGTTCAGATCTTAAAGGCACATAAGTAATTTGGGGTCAGAATTAACAAGATTAAAAAGGGTATAGATAAAGGAAGAGTTATAAATGAGAACTATTCACAAGTACAGTACACGTATCACAAAGCATAACATAGCATATTTCCCTGTGAGCTATTCAGTTCATACTACGTTCCCATGAGAGGCAGGGCAGAGAGAAGTCCTATCATCTTACTTCCAACATTGTATTTAAAGAAATGAAGTTACATAATTGTAGAGAAAGAGCAATGATTCATTTTCTTATTGTTGAAAGGAAACAGGAACAGTACCTGCTTCCAGCTGGAAGACAGCACTGTGACTAACATGGCATTTAGGTAGATTTCACATAAAAAAGCGTTTCCACAAGACTATGGAATAGGTAGCCCTGACAGAAGATCTGCTGTAACGGTTTTATAATTATGCTTCATTGTATAAAGAAAGAAAGAAAGATGGACTTTTCAAATGATCACTACAGTATAGTTTCAAATATCCCTCTTCTGCATTGTGTGCTATACATATCAATCAACTCTATTCTTCTGTTGCAATTAAACCTTTTCTGGGTCCAGTTCAAGACTGCCATAACGATAGGGAGACCCTCCATCCTGTTTTTACCGGGACAGTCCCTTATTTAAGACCTCCTCCTGGCACGCTGATTGTAGTGGGTTCGGGGGGAAGAGGGAGTTTAGCCACTAGTGTTCAGTGCTTCAGCTGCTGAAGCCCCAAGCACTGGTGGCTCCACACCCTGCATGCTGTGGATGGAGAACTGCTGACACTTGGAGCTTCAGCTGCTGGAGTCTCGAGCACTGGTGGTTCCTCCAGCTGTGGGGCTGAAGCCCTGAGAGCTGGTGGTTCCTCTCCTATCCCCATCCCCACTGTGGGGCTGAAGCCCTGAGTGCTGGCAGTTCCCCCCTCCCGCTGTGGGGTTAAAGCTATGAGTGTTGCCCCCTCTCCCCCCCCGACCCAAGCACTGGCAGGCCTCCCCCCTTGGTGTCCCATATTCGGCACAGGGAAATATGGTCACCCTACATAGTGAGCACAACTCCTCAGATATTAAAGATACTGCTCTTGCTTATGCTGGTAGCAAATTTGTTCCCCTACAGTGACCTGAATATTTAGAACAGGGCTGGAAACCCCAACTTCAGGCCTGAGGTACAAATAAAATGCAAGGAAGCTCATAAAAACTCTTTGCCTCTCCCTATCTAGCGCTACTAACACCAGAACCAACACATTTACAAGTGACATTTTTCATTCTAACTTCACAAGTGAAATGATAATCTGATACACATGCAGACATATAAAGTTATCTTCTCCCTTCACAGATAGGGTATCTTCTACCACAGACCACAGGTCAGCATGAGCTGTTTATAATTTTGGTCAGACAGATCATTTCCACATTATTACAGGGATGAGTTTTGATGTGGAACCCAGCATTCTCTTCTTCCTGCCCTTGTTCAGAGCCAAGGGGAGTTCTGAGCATTGAGGGAGAAACAGAGGGCTTTCAACGATCAGTCAGATTAGGGCTCCTTGAAAAACACTTGCAATATTAATGAAGCATATGTCACTGCCGCACACTGGTGGGCACCTAGTATTTTGCTATACATTACCCACATACTTACAAACACCACTGTGAAGTTGCTATTACATAAAATCTACCCACTCCCTTTTTAATCTTGTATTTTAGGAGATGGCATATAAATCATGACAGGATTCATTGCATTTAATTAGGAGTAGGCAGAAAAGTAAGATAAGATGCAGTTACTGCACTCCATTTGCTTAGAATACAGGTACAGAAAACAGAAAACTGGTAGGTAGATTTGCTATCTATTTATTTTTAATAAATAATTATAAAATATGATTACCTAAGCAAGTAACCGATTAATAAATGAATGGACTGCATGACCTTACTGGTTCTTACCCGTTATTCTCATTTACTTGTATAGTGCTCAGCACCATTGTATCTGAATACCTTCCAAATTCTAAAATAAATACACTAAACAATATCTTCACAAATCCTACAAAAACCCTCTGTGTGAACAGAAATTGAAAGGGAACACTTTGTCAGTGGATATCAACCTAACTGGGTTGCTTTAATGGTCAGTATGATTCTATGACACAGCTCATATTAAGAGCACTCATTTGACTTGCACTATTAGTGAACATAAAAACATAAGAATGGCCATACTGGATCAAACCAAAGGTCCATCTAGCCCAGTATCCTGTCTGCTGACAGTGGCCAATGCCAGATGCCCCAGAGGGAATAAACACAATAGGTAATCATCACGTGATCCCTCTCCTGTCATCTATTTTCAGACAAACAGAAGCTAGGGACACCATTCCTACCCATCCTGGCTAATAGCCATCGATGGACCTAACCTCAATGAATTTATCTAGCTTTTTTTGAACCCTGTTAATGTCCTAGTCTTCACAACATCCTCTGGCAAGGAGTTCCATAGGTTGACTGTGTAAAGAAAAACTTGCTTTTGTTTATTTTAAACGTGCTACCTATTAATTTCATTTGGTGACTCCTACTTCTTATATCATGGGAACAAGTAAATAACTTTTCCTTATTTACTTTTTCTACACCAGTTCTGATTTTATAGACCTCTATCATATTCCCCCTTAGTCTCCTCCTTTCTAAGATGAAAAATCCAAGTCTTTTTAATCTATCTTCATATGGGACCCATTCCAAACCCCTAATCATTTTTGTTGCCCTTTTCTAACCTTTTCTAATGCCAATATATCTTTTTTGAGATAAGGCAATCACATCTGTACGCAGTATTCAAGATGTGGGCGTACCATGGTTTTATATAGAGGCAATAAGATATTCTCTGTCTTAGTCTCTATCCCTTTTTAAATGATTCCTAACATTCTGTTTGCTTTTTTGACTGCTGCTGCACACTGAGTGGTTGTTTACAGAGAACTATCCACAGTGACTCCAACATCTCTCTTTTGAGTAGTTGTAGCTAAATTAGTCCCCATCATATTGTCTATATAGTGAATGAATGAATGAAAACAATACTACCAGGTACTTATTTTTTCCAGATAAAACACCTACATCTCAATCTCTCTTTCTCTCTCTCCTTCCCTGCCCAGCTATAGAAGCCATCTGGGATATTGCAGTTAATTCTTCAACACTGCTCCCACTAACCTGTTTCACTAATTGGAACATTAGTGTCCTTATATGTGGCACTGCATTTGGCAGAAATTGTATGGATTTTTTTTGTCTTAAAATCCATGTGCAAAATATACTTTCATGGTAAAGGGTATTATACACAAATACCCCTCCGTGCACAGAGACAAGAACAGATATCACTGAGTCTAAGCTTGAAGCACCATTTGTCCTTCCCTTCCCATCCCTACCATCGCCACCCTGGCTATGGGTAATATTTCTCTCAGAAAAAACCATACGATATCAGAAAAGCATTTGTGCTTCACCCACCCCCTTCTCCCCATAAATCCAAGTCCTTTGGCTCACTCTGCAACTAGTTGCAGACTTCCTGTCCCCCCTGTGTATGTGTCAGTATAATCTGCTGTTCTTTCCTGAAAGTAATTGCTACTCCCTTGTGTATGTTGCTCCCATTTCCTCGTGCTTATTCTTCAAAATCACCTGCTCTACCACTGTCTAATATCAGCAAGTAATTTGGGAGTCTTGTGGGAAGAATGAAACACAGCCTGGGAGTGTGGTACTTTATAAATAAGTAAGAATGGGACAATTATAAGTTAGCTCTGTGGAGCTGGCTTTAGACTTTCTGATGGATGGAGATAATTAATGGAGATTAGATAGGGGAATTTGTACAAGGATTTTGTTTCCCCACTAACATCAATGGAATCCAAAGAAAAGATAAAGAATACAAACACCACCTCATCTTGTTACATTAAGAAGAACAGCACTGACAGAGGCACAAAAATCTGGCCACCTGAAACCCTGCCTTTGCATTAGGTATATCAATACTAGGCCAATACCAGCAGCAGACAAACAGCTTTTTTTTTTAAAAGGAAAAACAAAAGACATGTTTGTAAAGGCCTATTTATGTAAGTCTTTTCTGAAGGAATGGTATTTAATTGATTCATTTATATGTGATATTATAGCTTTGTAAACAAAGTGTGGCACAACTGCAATAGGTTAAAATGTCAATGGTCCTGCCCTACACAATTCTGTATGGTAATAATATGGAATTGTATTGTTTTAGACTGCTGTAGTGAGTTTCCACTCACCCCAGTGTGTTCTCATCACCATTTCTGGAAACTACGATGTTGTTTGCTCCTTTGGAGAGGAGCCATAGGCTTTGCAAGGAATTTTATTGCCTTATTTCATGTCTTTTCAACTCTTTTTAGATGTGCCAGGCTGTGGGTTTTTTAAAAATAACATTTAGGGAATTCTCACAATGATGTTCATCCCAAGCTAAGGGATATCTCTGTTTTTCTACGTGATGGAAATTGTTTAAACTTTGTGGTTTGAGTATCCTTGAAGTTTTCTAAAGATGCTTATAGATGAACTTGAGCCCAAACTGCAGTGAAACCCTCAGTGTCAATTTTCCTAAACCAGATTGCACATGCTCTCTTCAACTGTTCCACTGAAGAGGAGAAGTTGGCAGACTTCCATGTCCTAATGCTTTGATTTGTGGTGGCTGAGATGAACGGGAATAGAGCTTAATTCAGTAATCCATCACTGGTACAATATGTGCAGGAACATCCCAAAGAGGAAAACCTTGGGCATCATGGGGAGGATTAAGGCCATAACTTCCCTTATTGTGATTTTGTCTGACCTTTTAGAATATCATCTGCTTTGGACAGGGCCACTTTAGTGTAGGAAACCACAGAATGAAATTCTGGGTACAGCTTTGTATGGCTTTGGATCTAGAAACTCTCAGAAAGTGCAAAAGCAGGTCAAGATTTCTTCCATTTCCCCAAAATGCAGGATACAGACTTCTTTCAGAGCCCAGAGATAAAAGTCTATGGCTACATCTACACTACAGCTTTTGCCAGAAAAGGCAATGCAAACGAAGTGAGGATTAGCATTTTCCCATGCTTCATTTGCATAATCTTTTCTGGTCCGTTTTTGCGCAAGAGGTTTTTGCCCCAAAACAAGCAGTGTGGATGTTTCCTTTTTGCACAAAAATCCCCGGGAGGAATAAGGATCTTGTGCAAAAAGGAAACATTCACACTGCTTGTTTTAGCGCAAAAACTTCTTGTGCAAAAATGAACCAGAAGAGATTATGCAAATGAAGCATGAGAAAATGCTAATCCACGCTTCATTTGCATTGCCTCTTCCGGCAAAAGCCGTAGTGTAGACTCAGCCTATGACAGATTTTGGAGAATTAGTTCTCATGTCTTCAGCACTAGTTTTCATCCTTTTAGTAATTAATTGAGTCACAATTTAAAGTGTGCCTTCATGTCTTAACTCAAAAAAGAAGCAAGGAATAAAAAAGTAAATCAGTACAGTTAAATGGCAAGGCATAAGTGAGTTATCTGAGCTGTAAAGAGATCCTTTAGAAATTGGAAACCTAAATAATCCTACTGAAGCCAGTAATAAGGAGAATAAACTGTGACCGTCAACAGAAGAAGAAATCTAGAAGACCTTTGATGGAATCTAAAGGGTAAGTAACTAAAGGTATAAAAATAAATACCCCCAAAATTCTTCAAGTATATTAAAGGCAGGAATCCCAATGGAGAATCTATGTCTCTGGCGGATCACGTAGGATGAAAGGGAGAAATTAAGGAAGACAAGGATAAAGTTGAGACACTAAGTGATTTCACATGCATCTGATGAAGTGGGTCTTTACCCACGAAAGGTTATGCTCCAATACATCTGTTAGTCTATAAGGTGCCACAGGACTCCTTGTTGCTTTTGCAGATCCAGACTAACACAGCTACCCCTCTGATTCTTTGCATCAGTTTTCCCCAGAGTGGATGTTAGAGAAATGCCTATCCCAGACCCTGCTCTCTTCTGGTAATGAAGATGATGTACTATGAGAGATTGAAGTGTCCAAAGAAAAAGCATTGGAACAAATCAATGCATTAAAAGGGAACAAATCACTCGTCCCAAAACTCGTCCCAAAGTTCTGAAGGTACTTAAGAACGAGACGACTAAGCTGCTCGCAAAATTAGGCATTCTCTTATTAAAACAAGCTACTATGTTGTAGGATGAAAGGGTAGAAAATGTACCCATATTTAAAAAAAGGTGTGAGTGTTGAGCCAGGAAATGATAGAGCAGCTTAATAAATTGGCTGAAATAATATTAAAAAGATAATTATAAAACATTTAGATGATTATGATAGGATACAAACAGCACAACTTCACAAAAATAAATCATGCCTCACTAATCTATTCAAAGGCCTTCAATGTGCCAGTAAAACAGTGCATAAACGAGAACAAGTAAACAAAATTAATTTAGATTTTCAAAAGGCCTCTGAGAAAGTCCCTCATAGAAAGCTAGTCACAAAATTAAGAAGTCGTGTGATGTAAGGCAAAGTATTGTGACTGACCATACTAGCCAAGAGGGAGAAAACAAAGCATGGAATAAACAGTCAATTTTCATCATGGCACAAGATTAAAAGCCGAATGTCACAAAGGTCTGTACTAGAACTTTTGTTGTTTAATATACTGATTAATATGTGGAAAAGAGGGTAAGAACTGAGAGGGCAAAATCTGCAGATGACAGAAATTTATTTAGATTAATCAACTTCAAAAGATTGTGAAGAACCTGAGAGATCTAATGAAACTAATTCAATAGGCAACACTGTGACAGATAAAATTCAGTGTTGATAAATGCTAAGTAATCCACAGCAGAATGAATAATCTGAACCACTCAGACACTTTGCTGAGTTCCAAATTAACTGTATCCATTCAGGAAAACACCTGGCCACCATTATGGACAGTTCCATAAAGACTACTGTAAAATATGAGTCAGCAGTCAAAAAGCAAACAAAATGCCAGGGTGCTTAATGAAAGGGATGGAAAATAATATGGAATATATTAATATGCCATTATATAAATCAAAGGTAGGGCCTCACCTGGAATATTGATTTAAGTATCTTTCATCCCATGTCAAAAAAAAAAAAAAAAAAGGATATAGAGAGGCTACAAACACAGATGTGAAAATAATTAGAGCATGGAAAAATGAAGAAGAAAGACTGAAGAAATTAGGGGATCTTAATTCAGCCAGTCAGTATGTCCCAAGAATAAAACAGAAAGTTGGCAAATTCCAAACTGATAAAAGAAAATACTTTCTACTGGATGCAAAATTAGACTGTAGAACTCATGATAACAAAGGTATCACGGAGAACTAGAACATGTCAGAGTGTAAAAGAAGATTGTACATCAGTGTGCACAGCTGATATTGACCACTGCCATACACCAGATACTAGAATATTATCCGAGCCATTCCCATGTCTATCAAAAGTGATTCCGTAAGAACGGCATTCTAGATACCCATGTTGATTATCTCTCAGGCCATGTCTACACTAGGAAACTATTTCAAAATTACTAAATTCGACTTTAAAACTCCTGATTTAACAAATTCAAACTAGCGTATCCTCACTAAGGGGACGCATCGAAATTAGTCCGAGGTAGGCTGTGTTAGTGTGGATGTGTTACTTTGGACTTAGAGCCCCAGGAAGCACTCTGGGGCACTGTGTGAGGCCTAAGTTTACATTAGCGTCACCAGAGCATCCACACTAAAGTTATTTCAAAATTACTATTTTGGAATTAGCGTTACTCCTCATGAAAAATAGGCCTACAGAGGTTGAATACCATGGCCCATTATTTAAATATAAATATTATTATATTAAAAATAATGGGCTTGGTAGTGTGGTTGCACTACTTATAAATTCGATTGGGGGGGTGTTATTTTGGAATAAGTTCCTAGTAGACCAATGATTCCATATACCATGCATGAAATTTAAAATTTAAAACATCTTGTTTCTAATTTCCAGGTCAGAAAATTCAACTTAGGCTCTGGGAGTCGAGTTGAATGGTTTCCATCATGCATGTCACTTTCAGTACTAAAAGTTCTGAAGACTAAATTTGTCCTTACTGGCAGCTGTGCAGCCCCCTATGCAGGGATGAAAGTAACATAATTTCATACGGATAAAGTCCTATCACATCCTCCCGGGTTGTGGGTACCCCGAGGATGCCTCAGGGCAGGGAGTTGGAGAGGGAGGTTGCCATACAACAGTACCTGTAAAACATTTAAGTGTGGGATAGAGCGCGTGGGGAGAGGGGAATCAGGACAGAGGATTGAGGGGAGGTGTAGAGTGGTGCAGGAGTTAGGGCAGGGGGCTGGAAGAGTGGAGGCCTCAGGGCAGAGTTCCCTACGCGCCACACAAATTTGGACTCCCTTCTCTTTTACTGTTCAAAATCAGTAAAAGATGCACAAAGATGCAGTAAAAAAGATGCAGTAAAAGAATTAAAGATGCACGAAGTTGCGGTAGCCATGCTGGTCCCAGGAGGGAGAGAAGGTGGATGGGCTAAGATCTTAGGTAGATAATAGCCAAGCATTCAAATATCACAGATTACACTGTCAAGAGAAAGTCTGGGATATACACTTTAACACACTTAAAACCACTATAACCAGACTAGGACACTCCACCAGAGAAACAGACAGACCTATGAATGGGCCACCCAAATATCCTGAGAGAACTTGCTTCAGTACAGAAATAAAATTTCTTCTTACTGCACACCTCTGCTTGTCACCTACCATCCCTTTCTGAAACCCATATTGTGTATCATTACAGAATTACAACTCGTACTTCAGGAGGACCACATTGTAAAAGAAATCTTTCCTGAAACCCCTCTTCTGACTTTCAAACAATCCCCCACCCTTTCCAAGTGTATCATCCAAAGCAAGGTCTCCACAGACCAGGACACGCCAACTCAAAGTGGCATATGGTTCTGCAAGAACAACAGATGCAAAACCTAAAGAAATATCTCCACTGCTACAATGATGACCATCCCCCACAACACACCTTCCAAGCTCCAGGGTTCTAAACATGCCTATCACAACGTGCGGTGTATTTCATGCACTAAATACTCAATAATAACTATATGGTAAAAGCAGACAATCACTGCATTTTTAATGAACTCACACAAATGATAAAAAACAAACACCATATCATCTGTGGGCGAACATTTCTCACAAAATGATCAGCTTATATCTGACCTCTCAGTCCTCATCCTCAAATCAAACCTGTGACAATTTCAAAAGGTGAGTCTGGGAACTTAATTTCATTAATCAGCTAGACACTAAAAATCATGGACAGAACAGACACCCTGGATTTATAGCTTCTTACAACAATCTGTAACTCACTAACCCCGTCTCTCCCAGCTTTTTGTTTTTTTGGCTTTACTTACTATGAGTGGAGAGGTTGTAACTGACCATTTTCACCTTGAATGTTTCCTTGAAATATGTGTTCATGACTTATGCTAAACAGTCATTTCAATTTTGTATTAGCTGTGTCACTCTAGGTATGTCTATATGGGGATAAAAGCCATGTGGAATGGCTCCGGCTAGCCTGGATCAGCTGACTTGTACTCAAAGGGTTCGGGCTGCAAGTCTTAAAGTTGTTATGGAGACATTCAGGTTCAGGCCAGGTGCTGAACTCCAGGGCCTCTGACCCTCAGCGGGGCTGACAGCCACCATGGGCCCTACGGCCAGGTGTGTGTGGGGCCCAATGCTGTGCCCCCAGAAGGAGCAGGCCCTCACCATAGCATGCACTCCCCACCAGTCTCAGAGCCACGCGGAGTGGCAGCGCAGCACTCTGATGGCAATTCAATGGGGACCAGGCACCCTGGGTTCTTTAGAATCACTGGGGCCCAGGGCAATGCCCCCTCACCTCCCCGTTCACGAGCCTGCTGATCTTCATCGGGTTCCAGAACTTGGGCTCTTGAGCCTGAATATCTAACATGACCCGTTTTCAGACCCAGAGCCTGAGCCCTGTGAGTTCAAGTCAGCGGACCCAAACAAGCTGCAGGTTATTTAATCCCCATGTAGACATAACCTGTCAGAACATTCCCCAGATCTGATGAAGAGCTCTGTGTAAGTTCGAAAGCTTCTCTCTCTCACTTACAGAAGCTGGTCCAATAAAAGACATTACCTCATGCACCTTGGTTCTCTAAAACCCTTCTGAAACAGTTAGTTGTTTTAAAAGAAAAGGAAAAAAAAACAGTTTATCTTGGTCTCTTGATGAGTTTGACATAATTAAATCAATATATTTACTTAAGAAAATAGTGTCCCCAACATCAAAAAATAAACATTGGGTGATATCAATAAAATCAAATACTAGCCTGAAAGTAGGTAAGGACAAAATCACATGGTTACATCTATAATTTCTGTATCAGAAGGGTAGTGTTAGTCTGGATCTGCAAAAGTGACAAGGAGTCCTGTGGCACCTTATAGACTAACAGATGTATTGGAGCATAAGCTTTCGTGGGCAAAGACCCACTTCGTCAGATGCATCTGACAAGGTAGGTCTTTGCCCATGAAAGCTTATGCTCCAATACATCTGTTAGTCTATAAGGTGCCACAGGACTCCTTGTTGCTTTTGCATAATTTCTGTAGTAACAATAACATATCATAGATAATGACAACTTCAGTGATTTCTAAAATAACTGTTGATAGTTGTATCAAAGCACAACAAAGACAGTGAATTTGTTTCAAGTTTATGGATGATGTAGTAGCATGCCTGCTGCCTGACAGTTAGACAAAGATACAGCCAGAAAGAGCAGAGTACCGGTACCTTTAAAATTCCATAAGAGTGACATGACAAATCCATATACATAAGAACCATTGTGAGGAGGGATGAAAAAAAATAAAAGCAAGTACTTCCATGTTACATTTAAAACGTTTTTGTTTCTCACAGAGACTGATAAGATCCGCCCGCCATCTGTAGCAAATGCAAGGAGCTTTTCTTCTTTTGTTTGTAGACATACCTTGGCTGACCTAGTGATGGCCCCGATTTCTGAATAGAGATCTGTGCTGTCTGGGAATTTTTCCACCACCATAGTGCAGACGTGGTGCAGGAGCGACTGCTTATGCACTGTGTCCTTGACTTCTGGAACCTTCTCGAGGTAGCTTAACTCAAAAGCTTTGGCCTGCGTAGAAGAGGAAATTTAAAAAAAAAATAGTTTCGTTTATTTTGTCCATGTAGATCTCCTCAAAGAAAACATTTTAGTAAGATATACAATGTGTGAGGAGTGAGGGGAAGAGATTACTCTTTTAAAATAATACCAAAGCAGGAAGAATACATGAATCTTGTTGACACAATTTTACATTCTCCTGAAGAGTCAGTAGCTATCTAGACCATTCCATTTTTCAATGAAAAGAACAAAGTGGTGATTCTTGTTAGTGTGAATCAAAAATGACCTGACTGCAGTCAATGGAGTTACATTGGCATCAAACTGGTGCGTGAACAGTGCCTGATCCCAAATCTCTCTGAGCTTATTTGGAAGGGGGAAAATAGTATTCATGAAACATACAATGTAAGTTTTGTTTTTTAAATTCTGTGTATGTGTTAGTAACACATATTTACTGGGTAAAAACCGTGACACAAGGTACAGAAGTTCATGAGGAAAATCTGTGATAATAGTCATAAAATCATAGGGTGACAAAAGCTTACATTGGTTCCATTTAGAAAGTTCCCAATGGCTAGTAAAGTAGAAAGGATAAATCCTAAGGTTTTATTATGCTCCAGCTGGTCCATTCCTTCCTTCAGGTCTAACAGTGGTTCTGCAACTTCCTGTTATTAAAACAAAACAAAACAAAACAAAACAAAGACTGTAGGTTCTCATAGATCCTTCTGTACTAATTCTATGCTTTAGATTAATTATTACAAAAGTTCTGAACAGTGACCCTGCAGAGGGGAGGCAGTCGTGTGGTGCTGGCTTACTTCCTTGCTGCAGCTACTAAATCACATAAAAACCCCAGAAGAGAAATATTCGTAAAGTTCGTGAAGTTGCTTATTCGTGTAAGCAATTGGTGTCCTTGTCACAGGGATGTTATGTGATTGCAAACAGGAGAAGCTCCCACTGCAGGGGGCTGCTGTGTTTAATTTAGAGATATAAAAATCTCCATTAATGAAAGGTCTAAATTTGAACTTTTGTGATCTTTCAAGAGCAAAGAAAACCTAGAATATTTGGTGACTTGGTGTCTTTGATCTGCCTCTACAGGTCCCTACAAACGGTGGCCACCTCTGAGATGCAGATGTGACTACTTCTGTAGATCAGTCTGTTACTTTAAGACTCAAAAAAAACACTGCAGTGTCAAGATTTATGAAACTGACCCTCTGATTTTCACCATTTAACTTGCAAACTCTTAATGTGCCTCCTATAACTAACATGCTAGTTATCTGTGAGCAAGTATATAGATTGAGAGACTTACAAACGTAAATTGTGCTTCACTATCTCAGGAAATGGATTACATTCTATAGTTCAAAGGCAGAAAGAGACAGTAACTGAAATAAATGAGCTTATTTATGTATGGCCAGGGGCTGTTTACTTTGTACATACAATAACGTACATACAGTTCTCAATCCTTTCTATCAGGAAATTTAATCTCAGTCATCTAATAACCAGCATTCTTTCTCCAAATTATTACTCTGTTTATGATCCGAGGAGCCAAAAGCAAGCCTTGGTACTTCAGGCTGAGTAGTAAAACAATTGAGACCATCTCTGCCTAGAAGACACATGATGGGTTATTTGCAGACTATAGGGATATTTTATCATAAACATGTGTAGGGAGCTTCAAGAGACTATGCATTAACAGTCATTATGCATTACCATTTTGTGTAAATCAAAAGAAAAAGGAGTGTTGGACATTTCATATTAGACAAATTGGCGGGGCGAACAAATTCAGAGATGATGTAATTTACACATCAGAATATGAGTATAAGGAAGTCTAAGACATTGCCTACACACACAAACACATACAAACCTTGCACCAGTTTAAATTTATGCCTACATTATGGTGACTAGGACAATGTAGCTATGCCAGCATAATCCCCCAAGTGCAGACACAGCCATTTTCTTACGGAAGAGATTTTTCCCATTACTGTAGGAACACAACTTCCTCAAGCAGTAGTAGCTAGCTATGCAAGTGGAAGCATTTTTCTGTTGATTTGGCTGAATCTACGCTCAGGGTTTGGTTGGCTAACTATTGTGCTCAGTGTTGTGATCTTTTTTCATACTCCCAGCCAACATAATTATCTTGAACTAACTGTAAAGTGTAGACCAGGCGCCTCCAAAATTGATTTAGTTAAACTGGTACAAACCTCTATGTGGACACACTTTAAACTGGTTCAATCTTATATTGACTTAGCTTTATTTGGCAAATAATGGAAATAAGCTAAACCAATACAGTGCATTTTTAAACTCAGGGACTTTCACAGGTTTAACTAACTTGTTTTAAAAACTGATGTAAGTTCAGCGTGTATGTGTGTATAGATCAGTCTTAAAATGGTGTCACTTACTTGATACTGGGCTAGATAAAAAAGGTAGCTCCTCACAAGACTGTGTTAGGCATAGACAGTTTGCCTCAGTAAAATTAATGTACATCTTCATCCAGCCAAGTCATGTGTAAATTGTATCATTTTAGAATTCTTTATATACATCTGCTGATTATTCTTATTTATTATTATCTGCATATGGGTAGTGCCTATAGGCCAAGAAGAACAGGGCTCCTCTGTGCTAGGCACTGTACAAATAGTGTAATAGACTGTCTCTCCCATTAATAATTTACTATGTAAATATCAAATATCAAAATATCAGAATATCAAAATATCAAAATATCAGATATCAAAAATAGCAGAATTACTTTGGCTCAAATCTGATAAAACTGGATAAAAAATCAGGAAGCAGAGAATATGACATAGAAAGAGCCAAACTCTAATCTCTGATGAAATTTGGGTCTAGAAACTAAAGTGCTAAGTTCAGCAGAAGAGCATCTTTTAAAAATGCTTAAGGAGGAAAATCCTTAGCAGGAGGAAATTTGCAAAATCCAAGGGCAAATCTTCATTCTAATACATTGTTTCTTGCATTTCTTTTCTGCATGGGAAATCATAAAGTTCAACAGGGAAACAGAGATTTTGTATTGACTGAGCTACTACTGACTAGGCCTCAGATCAAGGATCAAGCTTATTCTAAGTATAACATCAATGAAAGTAAAGTACAGGTTGAACCTCTGTGATCCAGGACTCTCTGGTCAGCAACTCTCTGACAGGACCACAGATGTTGCTGCACCAGAGAGCCCCAGTGGTAGGTGCTGCCAGTGGTAGGGGAACAGCGCCTGTGGGGCAGCAAAGTCCGCAGCTGGCAGTGCAGCAAAGCTGGTAGGGCCACCGGAACCCGGCAGGGCAGCAAAGCAGTCCAGTGGCTGTGGAGAGGGGCCCAATGGGAAGGCTATTGCCCCTTCTGTCCTCCCACTTTCCCTTGTCCAGCCAACTCCCTTGTCCAGGACCACTCAGGTTCTGAGTGTGCCGGACCAGGAAGGTCCAACTTGTAGTTACATCACAGATGAATTTGCTCAAAAAACAATCATACCAGATGAATTTTGTTTATCTGTTTTATCAGTGAGGAATTTGCTAAAAATAATATTTCAAATTTTACCAAAGCATCAAATAAAAAAACGTTTTGAAAGTTACCAATGTATACAATCACCCAAACAATGTTGAGTCTTCCTCACTCATCCATCAACAATCTACCCTGCAGATTGCACCAGTTTGCAGAAACAATTCACAAAATATTTCAATGGCTCTTTGAATGAATAGTGCACATCCACAAGTGCAGCAATGTTGTGCCTATATCCAAGTAATTCTCTTAATGAGCAAAATTAGAAAAAATCTGAAAGACAATCATGGGGTTTTTTTTAATGTTCAGTAATTTACAATAGCAATAACAACTTTGAAGGGTCCCAGGGATCTTATCCATTAACCAGTGAATAAATATAATGATTAATTCTCTTCACTGGTTATAAGCAGCTAGATCCTGTTACACTAAGTCTTTACATAGGCAAAACTTCCACTTGTTTTTTGCCCAATTAATATCTACGTAAGAAGTGAGCAAGGACTGGGCCCTCACCTCCAGGAAATACATTGTTCCTAACTCATTATCACCTAATTAGGGGAAGGAAGACATAACCCGTAACTTTTTGTGTAAAAAAAGAGCTAAAATGTTTCCTCTTCATCCACCCCATCTCCAGTTGGCCACCAAAACGAAAGCTAAAAATAATTCATACACAATACCCACCATGTAGCGAGTCATGTAATAATAAAGATCGAACAAGCTGAAATAAGGACTTGAAATTGCCTTTCCTCTGACTAGGAGGTTTACCTTTTCCACTACTTCATAATCCATTTTGAAGGCCCAGAGCTGGAGTCTAGCAGAGAGCTCACTGATGGAGGAGAGAGTGAGAAGAAATTGCTCTGCACTACCCAGTGGGATGTCAGGGTTTGCCATCTGGGCCTCCTGAATCTTCTGTTTCTCTTCTTCTGTGGGAATCATAGTTAAAATTTTCTAGAAAGAAATACAAAAGACGTTATTTTTAATAAGATGTAGAAGAGTAATGATTTCAAACCTCTTTTTCATGGAGGAAAGGAAAAGGCAGAATGGCAAATTTATACAGCATATATTTGGATACCCTCTTTTTTCCCCCCAGGCAAGTTACAAGTACTATTAAGTATCATACTGAAGGCTTGACACAGGATTTACTTACTATTGATGGGATTCCTGACTTAAATAGCTGTGAGAGCAGAATCATGCTCTGATTATATGCAGCACAAAACCTGCACAGGAAACCTAAACCATTACAAGACAATTTTGAGCAGATGTAATAGGTCTAAAATTGTAATCAAAATTCCTTATTATTTCTTTTATTTTTATGGAATGGGAGTGATTATCCATTGGAACAAAGTAAAAAGACACATTGTAGATTATCCATCTCCTGGGATCTTCAGATCAAGTCTTGATGCCTTTCTGGAAGATATGCTTTAGTAAAATGGAAATTATTAGGCTCAGTTCAGGGGCAACTGGGTGAAATTCTTTGGCTTATTTATACATGATGTCAGACGAGATGATCTAATAGTCAATTTAGATCACAAAATAATTCAGATACTAAGTATAAGTGAAGATACATTTTTTCTGAGCAATGTACCACGAAAATCCTTTTTAAATGGCAACATTTTGCATTTCTATAGATAGGAATGAAAGTGCCCAGATGCCAAACTATTTTTGGATGATAGTGAGATGGGTAGCTCAACTGTATAAAATGCATGATATTGAAAGAACAATTATCCCTCTCTACTGCTACCCTCTATGTTTATTGCCATGTAATGTGTCAACACTATTTCAGCATATGTAGTTCAGTCCTAGAAATATCACCTGTATTTAAGACAATTACTCAATAAGGAGAGGCTGTTAAAATTTTAATTAAAGGTATTCACTGCATAACATGGGGCCCACTGTTCTGTTTATCTGACAGGTTTATAGTGCTGATGAAAGAGGATTTCAATATGCTCATTTGCTGCTGTCATCAGTATTCGTTCAGAAATATGCATTTTCCTTTTAAACCATGGATTTTATGTGCTTGTTTGCATGTGGCAACTTCCCATCTGCTTGCTCTCCAGGGTCGCAGTTGGAAATAAGATTTTGCTTCATAATGAATTTTTAAATAACTAAATGCATTTTTAAAATGAAAAAAAAAACCCCTCAAAACATAAAAACATCAAATAAGTCAGGACCTGTGCCCTGTTGAACGTTGCCTCATTGAAAGTGGCATGGTAAGTTTTCAACAAGAGCTATGTTCACTCATTGGAAAGAACACTAGGCTTTTCCTATAGTCCTTTCCAATGTCTGAATCAATTCTGGAGTGGTGAAAAAGTCAAAGAAACACAGGATCTGCCATACCAGATTACACCACTGATCCATTCAATTCTAGTATCTTGTTCCAGCAGTGGCCAGTGTCTGAGCTTCAAAGGCTACTGCTCCCTCCCCTACTGTTGCATCCGAGTATTCTCCACCAGGTAAAGAATGACCTTTGATCCATCAAAATATTTAATCAATTCAAATCCAGCCCACAATATTTGTCCACATGACCATCTTCCCACACCAGTGAATTCTACATAAAGAAGCATTTTCAACCTTTTAGCTTTGAACATATTATGTTACCTTTCCATTTAACTCAGTGTTTCTGTTATACTATACAATAACAAGACAGTCTGGTTTTCACCTGTGATATGCAGATGGGAAGCATAAAGTCTGTACTCATTTCAGTCAGGGACTGGAATCATTTAGTCTACTTTCATTCATTGGAACAGAGGAGGGATAATCTAGAATTCAATTTCTGTGCTCCTTCTTCCCCTGGTTATTATTACATTGTGTTTATACTGCACTACAGGTGGGGATCCCTACACCAGAGATCTTACAATCTAAAAGAGAAAATAATCAGCCTTAGGAGATAGCAAGAGATATGATATTCAAAGAAAAATGATCAAGGTGATAATAAGGGCGTGCAATTTTTGTCCTGGAATGTATATGATCCCATTGTAAAATACAAATGAATCCATTGCCCCTCCTTTGAATTCTAAGCCATATCTGTGTTTCCTGACACATATCCTGAAAATGGCTTGAAATTACTGTTGCATGCACTTACTAAAGACAACCTTCTTTTACTGACATCAATATGATTTTTTGATTTGTTTTTATGGTCTATCTATAATCAGTTTTACAAGCTCACATTGATTACCTGGACCAGAGCCGAGAACTGAATTGTTTCAGAGCACTTCTCAATATGGAATTCAGAGGCTACTGCAATGGGCACTTTGTAAACACGCAAAGAGATCGGACAAAATGAGGGACAGATTAGAGAGATTGGTACAGACAGATGAGAGAAAAATCCTAAATGGTACATCAGGAGAACTCCTCAATAACTCCCCAGGATGACTGTGGCCCTCCAGCACGTAGATCACAAATTTCAGTGGCTTTGTGAGGCTGAATGGAAGAGCCAGGATAGTTTGAAATGGGGATTATTTTAACATTCATATATGACCAATTTAGCAACATGATAGAGGTACACATGCTGCTGACACATTCTGGTCTCAGAAGGGAAGACACTTTGGCAGTTGCAATACCCTCAATTACCCCCTGCAAATAAACCAGGCTCCAGGATTTTTCCCAATACACAAGGATCCTCCTTCCTACTTCGTTATTGTTATAAAGCATTCTCAATGTATGGATTTTTCAGAAGCCTTAGGGTATTTTAGGGTATTGCACTGAAGCAGTAAGATGTATTTCCAAAGGGACTCGCCTGGTCCCTGAGCTTTGTGTAAATACAGCAGGCCAGATAGAGCTGACAGAGCATTCAGTCTATGCACTGCTACTCTGCTTTGCTGCTAGGCAGGTACATGTGGTATGTGAAAAAGGAAAAGCAAATCCAAAACACCTTATTTGTAGAGGAAGCTTCAAGGATCATCCCTTCCATTGAATTATTGTCCTGATACAATCAGAGCTGCTGCTGACTATCTCATGCTAGCTGAAAAAGGTAGAATCAAAGCCATAATAAGAGGCTTTTCACAATACTTTTACTCCATTCTAGCAGTAATTTTTACCCTGCTGATTATGACCTTCGTTGTGCCTTCCTGAAAAAGCAATAAAATGTTCTTATGTTTTGTTTTTCACTCTATGACTAATTTAAACCATCCGTTCAGTATTGAAGATTGATGAGTCTACCATCTGCCAGCTTATTATTATTTTTCTTACACATCATCGATAAAAATGGCGTAAAAACACAGTGGGACAGCAGGTTATTGGCACATCATAACAACTCACTACCTCTTTGTTTCCACCAGTAGATCCTAACCAGCTTTGAACTTAGTCATTATCTCATAATACCCAATAAGGGCTTCTTTGGGTAGAGAGCAAGGAAAAGCTTACCAAAACACATAGGCTCATATATTTACTGCTGGAGGGGGATATCCTGGTCTAGTATAAACTTCAGATTCCATGCCCACACATACCCCCGTAACCCTTTGGCCCACAGTGCATGACTTTGGAGAAAAATCTGTCCACTAAAGTAGCATTTTTATGGCTACAAAAGATTATTTTTGGCCCTCTGGTTCATATGAGATCATGGTACTGATTAGTATTTGAGCTTAAAATAACCCCAATAGGTCCTTTTCTTTGGACACTGTCAATTGCTGGAACTCTGTGGGAAGGGGAAATGGGGGAAAGATATATTATAAAATCATTACTCTTCTAGGTTCAGTCATTCCAAAGTTTCTGATGAGAATGCTTCATAAAGTTCTTAGTCCCTTCTTGCCTCTAGGAATTTCCTAGCCAAATATATATTTTCTGACATTTAACCCATTATTTCACAGGCTCTTTTGCCTTTCCAATAGCCATTAACCAACCAGATCAACAGCTTACATAATTTAGGGGGGTAAGTCCAGAAAGCTACCTTTAATGACTACGACCAACTGAATTTATTTGATTTGATTTAGATTCTCACTACCATATCCAATTTCAAAGAGAAGGAACTGTATCCAAAATACTTCATAATGCTAGTGACATTTAGAAATCATCTGTTTCATCCATGTGCTCCATTCAATCATGTGTTTCATTCAAATTGGTTTGTTTCTTCAACTATTCATTGAATTTAAATTTAAAGTTAAGGTCCTATGTACCCCAATCATTTTTTAAGACAAGATTTATTTGATTTTGAAAATGGGACATAGGCACTTTTGAATGTTTTGCCCCCCATCTTTAATTTCAAGTAATTTTAACCCGATAAAGTCTAAAACTATGAATATACAACTGATATAACATCATACATTATTTCCTAGAATCGTAGATAAACACACATGCACACTGTGCTTCTGTATTTCATAAAGGGCACAGTAGCTTATCTCAACCCCTTCCATCCACTTTCCACTCAGCTAAATTACTCATGCTTATATGCACAATGCAAGACTCTTGAAGTGCCCAGTTTTGGCCTGATTCTGCCATCCTTACTTATAACAAGTAGTACTTTACAAGCAGATTCACTGCCCTCATTGAGGATGACTACCAATAAGTATTGCGGCTGACTTTCTTTTTTGATTTTTCCTTCAGATGAATCTGTTAAAATCACATACTAGGCACACATAGAAAATACCTTACACTGATTTTTTTGCTTATTTCATAAAGAGTGCAAGACTGCCACTCTCACTTACAATGAATAAGTAGTACTTGCTCTAAAAGTAGTTCAAACTTGATTGGCCATATTGGGTATGTCTACACAGCAGTGCTTAACTCAAAATAAGCTACGCAAATTGAGCTAAGTCAGTTGCGTACCTTATTTCAAAATAGTGTATTTCGAGTTTTGGAGCTGTCTACACAGCACTTATTTCGAAATAGAGCACTCTTCTTTCATGGGTACCAGCTGCAGTCCAATTGTCAGTGAACCTCACTATGGGTATGTCTAGACTACATGGCTCCATCGACGGAGCCATGTAGATGAGTTTACTAGACATAGCAAAATGAAGCGGCGATTTAAATAATCGCCACTTCATTTACATCAAAATGGCCACCGCACTGTGCCGACGATCAGCTGATCAGCACAGCGGGGTGGCCATTTTGATGTAAATGAAGCGGCGATTATTTAAATCGCCGCTTCATTTTGCTATGTCTAGTAAATTCATCTACGTGGCTCCGTCGATGGAGCCATGTAGTCTAGACATACCCTATATGCCCAGCCCCTCACATTTTACTATATTTGCTCTCAACACCAACCTCCTGCACTCTACTCTGTTGTCTGATTACTTCACTAGGGACTCAGTCATGGATTGAAATTACCAGAATTTTTCTTTCCACTGCCCTCTTCATGACACACAGTTGCTGTTCCTTTGTCTTTGTCCCTACCCATGCGTGGCTGCTATACAATATTGCTGACAGTGCTGTTGAGTTGAAGAGCCTGGCATGTATTGCCTTGTGGATTTTTCCATGGAGGACATCCAGGATAGAACTAAATGCACACAAACCTGCTGTCTTTCTCTACAAGAGTTCACCTTCCTGATTTTGGCACGTTTATTTCTCGGCCAAATAGGTGTATTGCTCAACTTCTTCTATTTGTTCTATCTTGATTGTTATTTGGGCTTTAGACAAGTTGTTAGACCTTAAATGTAGGTTTGGAGTGGTTAATTTTCAGGCTGACTTGGCCACTTTTTGTGTTGAGTTCTCATAGCATTTTCTGTAGTTTGATTGTATTTTTAGCTATCAACACAATATCATCCATGAATCTAAGATGATTTAATTCTTTATTGATGTTGATTCCACTCTTCCAATTCATCCATCTCATTACCATTTCGAGGCAGGCTGTGAAGAGTTTGATTAACCCAGTAGTCACCAACCAGTAGATCCGGATCTACTGGTAGATTCTGGAGCCTCTGACAGGTGATCCTGACCAGTTTGGTCAAGAAGTTGTCAAGTGCAGGCACTTCAGCTGCTCCTCCTCACACTGGTGCGCATTTCCGGCCCTTTGCCTTGAAACTGTCTCCTCAGAAGCTTCCTGCTTTCTGTTTAGGGAAGGGAGAAGAGGGACACTAACGTCAAGGTACCCCTTCTCCCACTCTGTATCCTATCTCCACAGAGCAGAGAGGGGGCACAACAGAACTTGGGATAGAGTTTGCTGGCTGCTTTTGGGAGTGGTGCAGGGCCAGGGCAGGGGTGAGCCTGCCTTAGCCCCACTGCACCACCACCCAGGAGCCACCTGCGGTAAGCAGTGCCCAGCTGGAGCTGACATCCTGAAACCCTACCTCAGTCATGAACCCCCTCCTGCACCCCAAATCCCTGCCGTAGCCTCAAGCACCCGTGCATCCAAACACCCTCCCAGAGCCTGCACCTAGAGCCCCCTCTGGCAACCCAACTGCCTGCCCCAAGCTCAGCTCAGAGCCTCTCTCTCACTCCAAAACCTTTAATCCAAGACCAGAGCCTGCACCCCAACCCGCTGCCCCTTCCTGGTGAAAGTGAAGGAGGATGGGGGAGGGAGGGAGGATGGAGTGAGCGGGCCGGGGCCTCGGAGAAGGGGCACAAAAGAGGCGGGACAAGTGTATTTGGGTTTGAGGTAGATCTTGGATTGCACTTAAATTCAAAAAGTGATCTCGT
Source organism: Rafetus swinhoei (assembly GCA_019425775.1). Lineage (NCBI taxonomy): Eukaryota > Metazoa > Chordata > Testudines > Trionychidae > Rafetus > Rafetus swinhoei. The sequence goes on from CM033424.1 coordinate 153,524,011, forward strand.
GCTTAAAAAGGTTGGAGACCACTGGGTTAAACTGTGTCTCCCTGTTTCACGACTTTCTTAACTGGGATGCAAACGGGCATTTCAAATAAAGTTATATCTGAAGTGCAGTCAGAGTTAATTTCCTGTAATAGTTTGATGTAGTTTGTATTGGTGGCCTGCTCTGCAAGATCTTTCAGTGTGGCATTGATCTCTAGGCTGTTAAATTCTTTTTCAATGTCAACAAAGGCAATTCATAAAGGGAATTTGGATTTCCCTGAGCATTTCAATAGCTAGTTCATAATGAAAACATGGTCCATTGTGCTGAAATTCCTTCAAACACCTGGCTTCTTTCTCTGCTGCTGCTCATCCAAACTCTGTGACCAAAGTTGTTAAATTATTATTTTGGTGAACAGCTCGTAGACATGTAAGATAAGGCATATTGGATGATAGTTCTTCAGATCTTCATAACCACCCTTCTTGTACAGCAGAATGATGCTGGACTCCTTCCAGCTAGATGTATCCTCTGCATTTCCAAGTAATGGCTAAATCTCTGAGCAAGGGTTTCCCAGAGGTCAAGGCCTCCAGCTCTTACTTTAACTATCACTCCATCTTTACCTGTGGCTTTTCCTTCCTTCATATAGGCTACGTCTACACAGCAGCGATATTTCGGAATAACTGGCATTATTCCAAAATAACAAAGATCGTGTCTATACTGCAAGCCATTATTTCGAAATAATGGCGAGCTGGAGGACTTTTTACTTAGACTCCTGTAACCCACATTTTATGAGGAGTAAGGGAAGCCAAAGGAAGAGCATTCTTCCTTCGATTTCCTGCTGTGTAGACAGCGCTGAAAGCTGAAGTAAGCTATTTTGACTTAAGCTATGCAATTGATATAGCTGAAGCTACATATTTTAATTCAATTTTTGCTCTGCTGTGTCGACGTACCTTTAGTGAACTGCACATCCAACTTCACTGACAAGAACTGGAGGCATGTGCTCATTGGTTGGTTGAAGTGTTGGTCCTGGGATATCTATTTGAAACAGGAACAGTTTAGTGTAAAAATCTTTGCAGACTGCTTCCAACCTTGTTCTATCAATTACTGGTTTTCTATTGCTGTTCTTTGGCACCATTATTACTGACCTGTCCAGTGTTAATTCCCTTTTGCATTTTTTGAGACGTCTGCAATCTTCAGCTGTATTTAACAGCCTTTCACTTTGGTACTTCTCAAAGTCCTCCTTTAGTCTTCTTCTTATCAATTTGCAGAGCAGGGAGTACTCAAGTTTATCATAATCATTTCACTTCCTATTCCTCAACTTCTTAAGCAAGCTCCGCATTTTCCCCAAGATTCTTCCTTTTCCTGTCTTCAGTCTTTCTTTCTTATTTCACGCATTGCCTCTGCTTACCAGTGACATTTTTATGATCCTTATCACAGTTGTTAGACTCCAGTCTTCCTTGGTTAGAAATGTTCACTTTCAAGATTGCCTTGTTGAATATTTTTGGCTGCTGTCTCTGATTTGCTATCTGCAGTGCATTCTTCTCCACCTTTTTGTTAAAGTTGAGCTGTTCTCTGAGCAAGTGATGATCACTACTAGTGTTAAATGATGGTACTCTAAGATGCCTTGTACAATGCGCTGCTTATCAATCAGAATATAGTAAATCTCATTCTTGTTCTTCACATTAAGCACAATCTATGTCCATCTTCTCTTGGGTCTTCTTCTTAAACCAGGAGTTGCCAATGAACGTTTCTTTCATCTCCACCAGAGTTGCTAGTTGCTCTCCCCATGGATTCTGTTCACTGATGCCATACCTTCCAATTAATTTTTCACGCTCTTCTATCTTTGGCACTGAAATCTCCCATTTTGATTGTATATGTGGATTTTTGATTGAGAGTTTCCTCTACCTCCTCATAGACTTCTTCCACGTTGTCATTTTTGCTTGTGTTTCTGGGAGCACAGGTTTGTGCTGTTCTTATTCAGTCGGAGGTGTAACACTCTAATGCAGGATGACTTGAACTTGCAGGACATGACTTTTGAGGACCATTCCTTGTTGATAATGAAGCTGTTTCCACCAATGGTTCTCGCGCCTTGTTCTTTTCCCACGATGGTGGTATTTTCATCTCTCCACTTCCCTTCCATCTTCTTTCTTCATCATGTTTTGCAGAGACCAAGGATTTTGCAGACTGTCCTTGCCTTCTTCTCCATTAGATGGTTGATTAAATCATCTCTCATTGCTACCCTGCAGTTATAGGGACACACTGAGAGGCTGATCCTTTTTTCTGGCTCCTAAGATTCTCTTCATACTAAATATATGTTTGCTTAAAACCAAGCAATGTTTCTTTGTCTCTCTCTTCTTTACATCTCAGTAACAAATTACTCCAATTTTATGGTTTTTAAAATACATGACATATAGCCACTCTTATTTCTGCTTATGTCCATTTGAGTTAAAAAGTCAAAGGAATAGAAAGATTTGTCTATATTTGACAGTGTAAAGTTTAAAGACAAACATAATATTTGCCTTTTGATTTTGGTTCTGTCTGTTTACAATTCCAAAGGTTTTCCACGGTCATATTTGACATAAATCTGCCAACTCTTATGATTTATATAATGCCACCCTCCGAGGGTTTTTTAATAGCTCCCATGTGTATCTGATTTCAGTTTGGAAAATATTAGTCCTGTGGGTTACCCCTACGTCCAGAACCTCAATGAAAGGCCCTTCTGATGCTAACGTTATGGCTTCATTATGAGAGCCCAGGAGAACAAAGGAAATAGAAGAATAGAAGATTTTGCCAGGTTCTTATGCATGCTAATATTCAGCACTGTCACTATCATTTTTAAAGTATGATAGACCCACAGCTTCTGCCACAGCTTCTATTACAGAATAGGCAAACTGATTACTCCCAGTTTGCATATACTATGGCACTGAAGCCTTTAGCATGTAGGGTACGTGCAGCTACATACCACAGTGTAAGGCAGGCTGGGTTCATACTGTGGTGTGTAGCTACATATGCAGCAGTAAAAGGCTCTGGCGAGAAGGAGGCAGTATGGAAAGTCTCTGGCAGCTGCCTGCTGAGGAAGCCTTTCCCTGTGTGTGTGGGGAAGATTTCAGCAGCAGGGAGGCAGCAAGACATTAGACTTCTAAAAACTGCTCTGGGACCCGCAGGCTCCAGCCAATCCTGACACTGCAATTCTACAGACATGCAAGTCCCACAGGCTCCAGTCAGTGGACCCAGGCCATATGTGGGTATCTGCACAGACATACCCAGAGTGGCCACACTGCCAGGCAATGCACACAGTGATTGGATTAGCAGCCCCGAGTGACTGAATCAGCATCTGATGAGCTGTATTAACTTTAGTTTGTTGCCTGTAACTATACCCCCTGCCTTAACCACCTCAAGCATCATCAGCACCTGAATCATTGAACTGGAGATTGGGTGGGGCAGAGCTAGTTTAGGGACAGCTCTCCAATTATACTTTGGGCAAACACAGCTGTGAAGATAAGCTCTTAGAAATGCAGCATAGCGCTCACAGCACAGGGGAAGGAGAGTAATCCAGGGCTTTGGGGGTTTCAGAGGACACTTGCAAAATTCACATGGCCTAAGTCACAGTTGCCTCCTTGGGGCTGCTTTGCAGGCTGCAGAACTGCGTAGGAGCTCTGCACTGCTGTATTATGCATCCATATCCCAACACAGACTGGCCCTAGCACAGAACCTCAATCAGGTCTTGTGAGGAGTCCTAGTCTTACAGCAGTCTTATCATTTTCCCTGCTAGAGGAATTCTCAGGATACGGGGCTTTGGAGAGCCCCTTATGTTACTCCAGTCTGATTACCAGGCATACAGACGTAGAGGGACTCACCATTCTCACCCCTTGATGTTTGTGAAACTTTCCCACACTTTTTTTGGCAGTAGTTTCTTTACATGAACTGTCTATAGGCAAATGGAGAAAGCTAAAATTCTTATGTGCAAAATGTACTCCTGGAGTCTTTGGCAGCTGCTCCATTTGCTATAACAGTAAGGGCTTATTTTTCCAAATTTTGCATGGCATGGGTAATCAGAAAACCAAAGAAATGATATAGCAGGCTCAAATCTGTCATGCAGAAATACAGAGAAAATTGACACACTGACAACTGGTACAAATGATTATTTCTGCACTCCAAAGACAGTGAGAGAGAAGATGGCAATCTGAGTAAGCTGCCTCCATTTCAGTCTGGCAAATTAAAAGCAAAAGACAGTAACGTGTCTTATCAGAGGCAGAGACTATTGTAAAGTCTGTAGTTCAGATTTTAAACTAATTTCATTTTCAAGGCTCATTTTCCACTGCTTATAACTTTTTCAAGCTTCAACTTTCTTTCAGAATGTGGCCAATATGTTTTCAATCTGGGAGCAAAAGAACAAGGATAGTGGGGGGAAATATATTTTATCTGTTAAAAAGTTCTGTTGGCAACTTTTTTTTTATGAACAGCTCTAGTACAGCAGGGACAGATGGCAAACACTTGAAATCTGGCAGAGAGAGATTCCCTAAATTGCAAATGGACTTTTCAGAATGCCGGCAAAAGCTGACAATCATTTGTCAAAGTTATGCAATTTTAACAATCATATTTTGTGCATGACCGAAGTTTGCATTCTCTTAATGGCTAGACAGTATTCTATAGGGGCTTAAATGGGAACCTACTGATTGGGAAAATTTGTAGGCTGTGCAGTGTTTTTATCTACAATTAATGAAGGTGAAAAGAGGAGGAGACAGAATTCTTCTACATATGTGAATGTATATAATACAAAGGAAGTATGCAAAGGGTCCAAAGGAATCCTGTCTGGAAAGCTGTGCATGGAAGGAGGCCACACGGATTGCATGAATACCACAGTATAGAGTATTCTACAGCTATTTAAGTAGTTGAGCATGATGTCTATGTGATCTTGTTTAAAAATGTAGGAAATTCCATTAAATATCCCCAAACCTATGTCGCAAGAATGGTAAGATTACAAAGCAAAACGCTCAGAACGCAGGAACTTATAAAGTGAAGGTAATTTGCACAAACTGACCTCTGTCCTAGTCTCAGTATCCATTACAATGTGATCTGTTTTTAAATGACCATAAACTATTTTTCCCCACAAGAGTCCGAGCCCATTCAAGCCAAAGGGGAAGAAGGGATTTGGTTGATTCACTGCAGCTAAGATATGCAGTGCTCTGAAAGAACCTGTTGCCCACGGACTTGTTGTTTCATTGTTTGTAAATTATATGGTGTGTAGTGCTGTGAATGAGGCAGGTTGCTAATGGAAGGAGGAGTAGGGACTTCAATTTAATTCACTGGACTAAGAGTCAAGAGATTTGGTTTCCATTGCTGCTTATGGGACTATAGGTAAGTCACATTACTTTCTGTAGCAGAACAGTTTCTGACTCCGAGTTATCTCCTTGTGTCTAGGCATGGTGTAGCTGCTCGCTCACTAGGCTAGTGCCCTGCTGATGGTCCCCCTGGCACTGTAGTGGTGTGTCTGCCAGATGACCTCATCCTCCAGCTGCATCAATATCTTTAGTCCACCCCTTCTGGGTTCCCAGTGGTCCCAAATAAAATTCCCAAAAGGTGGTCAGAAACAAAATCCTTCTGCTCTAGGGCTCTTCCTCAGGCACTCTTTGAGTCAGCCTTCTACACCCTTGTGGTGCTCATCAACCCTTACAATGAGCTTGTACTTCCCCCTGCCTTGGGCTCAGTAGGGAAACCTAGTCCCTTTCCTGGTTACACAGGGTTTCTCCTTGCCTGGAGAGCTTTTCAGCCCCCTTCCTGCTTTTTAGTCGGGGTCTCTGCCAGGCCTCCCTGCCATGGGAGTTTTTCTTCTTCATCCCATTCTCTGCAGTTTTTTTTCCCTCTGCTGACTTAGGGCCCGAAGGAGCCTTCTTGCTCCCTCAGTCTCTACAGACACCACTGCAGATGCCTTTTACATAGGAAACTCCTGATTCCTCTCATGTGGGGCCCATCCTGTAATCAGGGTTGGCTTAGCCCCAGGCTCTCCAGCCCAAAGGTTAGCCATGCATTTACATGCTCTCAAGAACTCACTTCAGTACACATGTGAAATGGGGAGTATCACTATTTCTCTATTTCACTGAGGAGCTGTGAGGATGAATTAATTAAATGTTTGTGTGATACTCAGCAACTGCAGTGGAGTGTCACAGAAAGAGGAAGGGGGGACCTTATTCAGGGCCGGGCTTAGATGGTGCAGTAAAAAAACCAAGCAACCATACATTAAAATATGAAGAGGAAACGAAATAATGAACAGCTGTCTCCCTGAGCACTATCCAACCTGTGCACTTAGGGAGCAATTCTGTAGGTTACAAAGCACCCTGGCTCCAATCCAGCAAAGCATTTAAAGCATGTCCTTATCTTCAAGCACATGAGTAGTTCCACTGCAGTCAATGGGAGTACTCATCATCTTAACTTCCAGCTTAAGTCTTTGCTGAAATGGGGGGCACAGTACACAGCACACCTTGTGCTGTTTGGACCCTGAAAGAGGTAGGGGTTGTGTGTGAAAAAACTGTAAGGCTTTGTCTACACTACATGTTTTGCAGGAAGTGGCAATGCAAATGAAGCACGGATTAGCATTTTCTCGTGCTTCATTTGCGTAATCTCTTCCGATCTGTTCTTGCACAAAAACAAGCAGTCTGACGTTTCCTTTTTTGCGCAAAAAGGAAACGTCCACACTGCTTGTTACTGCACAAAAACCCCTTGCGCAAAAATGGATCGGAAGAGATTATGCAAATGAAGCACGAGAAAATGCTAATCTGCGTTTCATTTGCATTGCATCTTTCAACAAAACATGTAGTGTAGACATAGCCTAACTGACTATGACAGTGGATATAGGAATGGAGGCAGGGGGATGGGGATGTAGGAATGGAGTTGGAGGTGGGGGATGAGCTGTTGGCCATGGAGCTCCAGGATAATGACTAGTGGCCCAGATTACCCCACCGGGCTCTCTTGCCGTGTGAGCCAAATCTGGTTCTCAGTAGGATGCAGGCGGGTGAAGCTGGGGGTTCCCCCATTGTTCCATGTGCCCTGCCTGCACAGAGCATGTCCTAGCCCAGCCGCGGCGGGAGCTCTCTTGCCAGCTGGAAAGGCACATTTGGAGCGCTGCTGCCCTGCAAAGATGGACAGTAACCAGACACAGGGAAGGGTTGGAATTTAACTTCATTTACAAGTTTGGGACCCATCACAAAGGTATGAATAAAGACATTACCTGGCTAGCACACTACCTTCCACATACCAATGATTTAACCAACCAACCAATGGGTACTCAAGAACAATTTTCACCTTCTCTATCAGCTTCTTGTAACTTGAACACTCTAATTCACTATTTTTTCCCCTTTCTTCCCCCCACCATTCCCTATTTATTTTTGGATCTGGACTTTTAAAACTCTATTCATTTGAAGAAGTGGGTTGTACCCACGAAATCTCATGATACCATCTACATATTTTGTTAGTCTTTAAGATGCTGCTAGACTATTCATTGTTTTTTAAGTTTTTCCAGGCTCAGAGAACGGGGAATTCTCTCCCTACCTGGCCGCTCGGACGTAACCCAGCCCCTGCCTCTTGCTAGCAAGCCGGGTACCAGGAGCACCTGGAACGAAGGGAATCATTTGGAGTAGGGCCCTGTTTTACTGACTGCATTTGATTTTCGTTTACACATGAGGCCCAGAAGCCCGCAGAGCACAGGCCTTCCTGACAGGTCACTTCTCCGTAGTCCCATGATAGCTGCCAGGAGAGGCTCTGAACTCTGTACACAAACTAACTACTTTACTGGCGGGTGGGGCAGGAGTGGGAAAGGTATAGGGGGTGGTGGCTGGCAATTGAAGGGTGCAGGTGGGATGGGCCAAGAGTGTTCAGATAGAGGGGCCTGTCCAGGGGTGCAGTGGGGTGGGGCAGAAAAGGGTGTGAGTGACTTAGGGCCATGGAGGGTGCAACTGGGCTCAGTGCAAGATTAACAGGCTCCCTGGCCACGAAAGCAGCCAACAAGTCACGGGATGGCGAGGGTAGCAAGCAGGGGGTGCACCCCCTAGTATATTTTTTAAAAGTATGGAATTCTGTATAAATCAGGATGCCTGTGGAAAGGCTACTTAGAAAGGGCGGAGGTGGTGCAAAACACTCACTACCCTACCGGGTGGCTAGTGAAGCCTCGACAGTAGGTGGCACTGGTTGGAAAGGTGAGTTGTCCAGAGCAGCTGGTGAAGTGTTGAGTCTGCCAGGGAAGGCAGAAATTTAAGGGAGAAGATGCATAGAATATTGTTAACATCTTTGCTACACATTGGCTGTGTCTACACTGGACCCCTTTTCCGGAAAAGGGATGCAGATGAGACAGGTCGGAATTGCAAATGCAGCGGGGATTTAAATTTTCCCCGCTCCATTTGCATGAACATGGCTGCCGCTTTTTTCCGGCTCGGAGCTTTGACGGAAAAAAGCGCCAGTCTAGACGCGGCTCTTGCGGAAAATAAAGCCTTTTCCGAAAGATCCCTTATTCCTGATTTTAATACTAAATTTATACTAAATATTGAAGAGGAGGAGCTGCAATGAATATTCAGTCAGGTGTTGATTAGGATTTTAGACAAGGTCTTCATGCATGCAGATTACTCTTACTGTAAATGGTACAGGTTTATTTAAAACAGTTAAAATAAATTTAAAAAATCAAATAAAAACAACAGCAAAAGTTTCTTTTTAGACTTCAGAGAGGAACAATGTTTTGATAAAAGAATAACACAGATCATCTTGGATCTGGGTAAGGACATCTGAAAATTCACACATATAATGGTAAAAATTACATCATCTCTAATATTTTTACCACCTGGCTTACTTCAAATAACAGTAACACAGAGATGCTATTTTGAGGACAACCAGCCATTGCATTTGTTTTCCATCTGATATACAATCTAGGACAACTGCAATAGTAAACCAAGCATGAACTTTATTAAACCTTGTACAGTTTCCAATAGTTCTAGGAACTGTGAATTTACCTCTTGTTGATACCATGATGTGCAAGTGTTCAGCATTTATTCAGAAGGCATGGTATGATGAACTGGATTTAGGATTTTAATGAGTTTAATGAGTTAAATATATATGAAATTAACTTTGAGGGAGTACACAAAGAAAGATATGTGAGTGATTCTGAAAATCTTAGCATGAATTTAGATTAAAATTTTATCAAAAGCTAAGCATTAAAATCCATATTTTGACACTTAATAAACAGCCCAAAGTTCAGAGAGGCAGAGCAGCTGCAATTCCCTTGGGACACCAACTGGCGTTCTGAGTACTTCGCACATCTGAAAATCCTAAGCATGGATTTAGGAGCCAAACTTTAGTGACTGAAATTTTTAAACAAACAGATTTTTGAGTAATAAAGATGCAGGATTGAATGAAAGAATCTGCAGGCATGTATAACCAATTTCAAACCTTACGATAATAAGGCATATTTTTCCTTACATAAAGATAAACTACAGTATATATAATACTAGAAGACTTACCTGATATTGCCTGGGTCCTTCAGGGCAGGGGTCTGGTGGACTGGGAGGTACAGGAGTCAGGGCAGGGCCTTGGGGATGTGGATAGGGTTGCCCGATGGTTTCAACAAAAGTACCGGACACACTTGACATTACATCACAATCTACATTATATCTTATTTAGAAAATACCGGACATTTATATTTTCTCAGTTGTATTTTCTCAATTTGTTTTCCGAACAGACAGCTCAAATACTGGACTGTCCAGTTCAAAAGCAGACACCTGGCAACTCTAGATGTGGAAGAGCAGGAGGCTGGGAGTGTGTGTGTGTGGGGGCGAGAGAGTGAGGGTTGGAGGCTGAGGAGGACCTCAAGGTGTGGGGTCCCATCTGGCAGGGCTTTCTCTCCCACTCCAGCCAGCAAGATCTTCGTCTGATGGCAGGAAAGATGGTGGAAGCCCAACCCTGCTGGCCACTCTCTTAGTGGTATGGCTGCCCCCAATGGCCTCTCTGCAGTATGGCTCTCCCCCACAGGCTCACTGTCCCCAGTGGCCATTCTCAGTATCACGACCCTCCTCTCTGTGCCCCTCCATTTCCATGTTATGGAAAACAGTTCTATTACCAGCACTTCCCATTTTCAAACCCTGACCTTGCTTAAGTTAGGATAAGAGGAAGCTGCATGCCAAATTTGGTGGTCCTAGCTCTTACCGTTTAGGAAGAATTCTTGAACAAATGGAGTTGCAAACAGACACACACACAGACGGACAAATCTTTACATAGACATACATACATATATATATATATAGATATATATATATAGATATATATACACACACAAACACACACATACAGAGAGAAAGAGAGAGAAAGAGAGAAAATTCTACAAGCAATTTAAAACTGAGCATATTGAACTATCCTTTCTTACCTCTATTCCCTCCTTGCTTAAGGCATATTCATCAAAGTTCAAAATAGCAGTCTTAATGGTTCTTGGAGGGGGTAACACTGTCAATCCAATATTAATAGCATTGCTTCGTTTTGAGTCCAACACAATGATCTCTTGTCTCTTTCCATCTGCAGCAGTTTTCTTGGTAAACAGGTAAAGAGAAGAAAATTAACTTGGTACAATTATTTACATTGGTCTTCAGTGACTTGGACTTACATAATAGTAGCAACAATGACAATAAAATCTTGTGTATCTATAAGCAAAACATGGGGTAAATTCTACTATCCTTTATACCAATGCATCCCCACTGAATTCATAGGTGGCTGTCAAGAGTTTAAATTAGAAGGCAGAAATTAGTCTTATAACTGTGTAAGATAAATATATTATGTACTTTTTGCCATGAGTCTTGGGAGTACAGAAATTGGGGCAGGATTCAAAAATTTTAACTTAAGTTTGACGTTGTCAGTATGAAGTGATAGATCTCTCCATTGGACAGAAATTAAATGGTGCCAGAAAGTGGTAGAATTTGCAGGGATGCTCAATGGAAGTATGTACTAACGATTAGAGCAGATTCCTATGGGAATCAGGGCTTCTGAGCTGTGTCGTGACTGGCTATGTGATCTTGAATATGTAACTTCACTTTTATCTCACCTAATTATAAAATGGAGACAGTCATACTTACATAGTTCATAGATTGTGTGTGGCTTGTTTGCAGGTGAGTCTATAATGTTAGAAAAACAAAGGCAGACAAAGGTTCCATGGTTGCTCTCAGAAGGAGCGCCAACACCTTCTTTCTGGAGGTGCAGCATGTGTCCTGCCTGCTCTTTTTTCTGAAGGAATAACACCATCCCATTGATTGTGGTCAGAGTACTGTGGCTGATCCCTGCAGTGCAGACCTACTGTTACCCTCCCATTTCCTTCGCACTTCCCTGTAGGGCCAGCCATAATCTAGTCCTTAACATGTGCCAAGGGCTTTGAGATCTTCAGGCAAGATGTGTTAGACAATAATGACAATACAGATAATAATGAAAATGCAAAATATATATTTTACAGATCTCAGTCATGTATTTATTTTTTGTAAAAATGTAAAAAAAATTCTTCCCACCCAACATGGACAAAAAATGCCTAGTCAACTAAGCACACTAATTTGCAAAACATGTATGGGGGTATTATAAAATGTTCAATATAGACTTAATTTAGGCAACATGTATTTTATTTTTTCATCACACTGCATTGGAAGGCATGGTACCTTTTTTTGGAAAGCCGAGGACGTAACTGAATATGGCATATGATGTAGGACTCTGTTATTCAGTGGCCTGTGTAAGCATATTTCTTTCTATGTTAGCATACAGTAGGGGGTGGAAAAATGCTGTTCAGATCCATACTGGGATCAAATTTAGGGATTTAACTTGAAGTCTAAAGCTCCTATTCAGCAAAAGCACTTAAGCATGTACTTAACTTTAAGCTTTGGCTCCACCTACCAGTGTGACAGCTCACACAGCTATGCTTGTGAGGAACAGGAAATAATCCATGCATGTTATAAAACTGTGGCATATTACTTCCCTTTTTGATCACAGGGGGAAGTGGGAAGCAAATTGTGACTGCCTGAATCTCAACCTTTTCCTGTCCAACTCCCAGGTTAATGCAGCTAAGTTCTGCCATGATTTGGAGTTTGCGCCATAGCCATAACTGGACCATAATTATACTAAAGCCTAGCTTACACACTTTCTCATTCTGGTGTAACTATCACTATTAACAGTATGATTCTTTTAGTGTGTATGCAGTATGGATGAAAAAAAAGTTTTAAAAAAGTAACCATGTAAATGTTAAAAGTTACATGCGCTGTGGGCTCTGCAGTATAATGCTTATACTACAGAAGAGTTTAACTACCACAAGAACGGATAAACTGATGCTTATCAGTTAACTGGTTAAACTCTTACGTCCCTAGAATGCCACCATGGCTATGTCTAGATGTGCAAATCAAGCACATTGAAATTGCTAATGAAGCAGGGATTTAAATATCCCATGCTTCATTAGCATAAACATGGCCGCCGCTTTTTTTCAAAACAGAGTTTTTTCAAAAAACCCCCGGCAGTCTAGATGCAGATCTGTTGAAAATAAATCCTTTTTCGACAGATCCTGTATTCCTCAAAAAATGAGGTTTACAGGATCTGTCGAAAAAGGGTTTATTCTTGACAGATCCGCAACTAGACGGCCTTTTTTTAAAAAAAACTCAGTTTCAAAAAAAAGTGGTGGCCATGTTTATGCTAATGAAGCACGGGATATTTAAATCCCTGCTTTATTAGCAATTTCGACGTGCCTAATCTACATCTCTCTGTCGACAGAGAGGTGTGTAGTCTAGACATACCCCATGACAGTATAAAGGGGCTTTTTTACTACTATAACTTATTTGCCTTCTTGTAAGTCAATAGCTATAATGGTCAATAGCTATAAACACTTTTACACCAGTATAACAGGGTCCACAGTCAGGATGGCATAGTGATACAGTTAAAGTGAAACAACTTTACTGTGTGCAGACAAGGCCTAAGAGGGATGTGTGCAGGGAGCTGGTTTTTAAACTGGCTTCCCTCATGGATTGGTTCCTGCCTGGCACCTTGCGTTGCTGCCTATGATACAGAGGGAGCAGTGCGGGGTGGCAGTGGACTCCATGGGAATGGGGCCAGACTGCACTAGCTGCCAGCCCCATCTCAGGGGACTAACCGCTAATAATTCATGCAGTTAGTTGACTATTCTATTACCTGATAGCTAACATCCCTACTGCAGACAAGAGCAGGGTTGCATAACATAATTTAGCAAAGCAGAGGTGCATTTGTTTTCATCTCTTTGGGCAGAAAAATAAATATTTTGAACCATCTTGCCCACATACCTGCCTTGTGTAGCAGCATAAAGGGCAGAAATTTTTCAGACTTGTTCAGTGAGGAAAGATGATCTCTCTCTTTATGCTTGCTAACAAGCTGTCACAGACCTCTAGTCCAGCACACACATAAACTGTCTGCAATGGAGAATGCTGTGAGTCGTGTAATCATGCAGTAGTTTCTCTGTTATGTTACCAATTTTCTGCCAGAAATCACAAATGTCTCCACATGTTACATTCTGCTATCTAAGGTATATTTTATTTTATTTTATTTTGTTGTAGTCTATTGTGTTTAATGAAAAACTTATTGTGAGCCAGCATCAGGAAGTGGCTGTTTATAGCTGTGTTTTGTGGAAATCATTGTTAAGGATTAGAAACAGGAGTAAAATTGGTTGCAGCTGTATCAAGGAGCATATCTTGTAAGATGGAGCCAAGAAATGCATACCTCATCCTCTCTTCTGATCTTAATTTTAGTCTCTCTCTCTCTCTCTCTCTCTCTCAATTTTCTGAATAATTTGTTTGATGAATAACTGACTACATCTACTGCATTGATATCTGACTGGCTGAACTTTTATTCATTGCTCTGTATTCTGATTTTAGGGGTACCAACTCTACTGGCAGCAGCTCTTATACGATTGTGCAGTGGACCTGATTCAGAATGTAGTCATTGGACGCTAGAAGTCGGGCACAATGAGATGTGTTCTCACTGGAAATTGACAAACTGGTCTGGAAAAAATCAGAGCTGGGCTAATTTCAGCACAATCTTCAAAGCAAAGCCAATGAAGGAAGGTGAGCTTATGTGTACATGTATTTCATTTTACAAGTTCAGTTATGTCTCTTCAATTATTCCTATTTGAGATAAGACCTGCACTGCCTGTCCTCAATAGGTTTGATGATAATCCCCCTAACCCATGGGGAGTCTCAGAAGTCTGAAAATCTTTGCTGAGGTATTTTTTGTTCTTCATTAAATTTTACATGATCCAGGCTTCCTGGAGTCAATAATCTCTGATACTTCTGACTCACGGAAGTCCCAGGGTATTTGCGATTTGAAGACAACTGCTAGCATGAAAAAAGAAGAGATACCTCAGTCCTCCCAACTTAGATTTGTCAGAAGGGGAAGATGGGAAACAGGACAAATCTTGGATTGGATGAGCTGAAGACTGGAGTCTAAGGGTGTGTCTACACTGCACCGTAGGTCGAAATGAGATACGCAAATTGCGTATCTTATTTCAATGTTATTTAGAAATAGCTTATTTTGAAATTTGGTGCAGTCTACACAGCACTTATTTGGAAATAAATCGCTATTCCGAAACGTCCGTTATTCCTTGTGGAATGAGGTTCCCAGGGACGTCGGAATAGTGAGCCCGTTATATTTTGAAATAAAAGGCACGCTCAAAGATGCGGAATAGCTGTTTCAGGATACTGCGGTATCCCGAAATAGTGCTGCAGTGTAGACCAGCAATAAGGGACCAGGCTACCATCGGGTGGGGTGGAGAGATAAGACCTGAACCAATGCCCAATGAAATTCATAGGACTCTTGTCACTGACTTCAGTGGGAGCTGGATCAGGATCACAGAGAGCACCAGTCACAAAGTGCAGCCCAAGACATCAGGCAGAGCCCAAGAGACTGGTTGTACTCAAAGGAAGAGAAGAAAGTCAGGGGAGTAACATGGAGCATCCCTGGGATTCATATCAAAGATGTTAAGATGGTCTTGATGAAATTGCAAAAGGAATAAGTTCTGGTTGAGTGGAAGGAAAGATGTTGGGTTACAGTGAAAGGAAGAACCAGGCTTCCAAAGTTTGGCTATACATCAAAACTTTAGTAGGCTTACCCAAAGTTTGTCCGTTAAAACAGTAAGTCTTAAAATATCACTTCAAACTCCTGTGCAAGGATAAGGAAGCACCAGTATTGTATTACTGAAGGGACATCCTGGAAATTAAATTTGTAATCTCTCATCCAAAGAAGTCCTCATATGCTGCTGGTAAATTTGGCACAGTATCTGCTCCTTGACTGGGAAGATGAATCAGCAGGTTTCTTAGAAGTCAGCACAGTTGTGAATTATGAAGAGTGATTTAGATGACCACTTATCTCTCGGACACTAAGTCTCTGAGACTAACCTCCAAGAGAAAGTTGTCATCTAGATCACTCTTCACAAAGCTACACTGCTTTCAAAGAAACCTACTGATTCATCTTGCTAGCCAAAGAATAGACGCTGCGCCAAAGCACCTATCAACACATGGAAGAAAGGAAAGGAAGCCTGTGTAGGGCGATGGTGAGCGAAGAGAGCTTGGAAATCTATCTGGTTAATGATTGGAAAATCAACAAATCAATCCAATGATTAAAACAATCTCAACTTTTAACATAATTTACAGTAAATGGGTAAAAGTAAGGCAGACCAAGTCATCAAAATATTGGCATTATAAAGTATAGAACAAACTCTGCAGAGATGGAAATATATTATAACTCAATATTCCTAAAGAATGATTTGTTTTATGGCTCCTAGACAACATTCACATTCCTTCTGCTCCAGTCTACATTCAGAATGAGTTGTCTATGACAGATTTATATTTACAAGGCAGGAAGGCAGGAGGAATAATATGCCATAATTTTACCAACAGTCCTTCCTCCACTGTGAAAAAGTAGAGAGTGTGAAATTAAGCTCTACATACCCTGAGTTAAGTATTGATTTGGATTTATTTTTAAAATCTGTATGAAATACATTTCTGATCTACACACAACGAAAATCACTGAGCTATTCTTGTGTCAAAGAGAATTCAATTTAAAAGTATAATATCTGTAGTATCGATGTAAGTCATGTATATGTACACCTACTGTTTATTGTGCAAACATTTTATAAACCGTGGCTATATTGTCCACATTACCAACACATAACCTGTAATTCTGGTAACTATGGCTGAAATGATTACACTCTCAGATAAAGCCCAGAATTCAAAGTCAGCTGAATAAATTAATCAGCAGGACTTCTGATTCCACTTTTTATTCTGTTTTTTTGGGGGGACTCAGTCTTTTTGGAAGATGCCAGTTGACAGCCTTGTAAGCAGAAGTCCCAAGAGCACTTACACCCAAAAGCAAAAGCAGGGTATGGAAAGCTTTCCTGAACTGATACAACATCTCTCAACCCTGACCTGGAAGAACAGCATCTAGGAGTGAAAAACAGTGTTAAGATCTCAGATCCATTGAATCCTTGGCCTATCAGCTAAGTCAGCCAACTGTGATGTATCTGGCTGACCAAGGACATCAAAATATAGACTGTCAAACTGCCATTTAGAACCATTTTAACTGGATTTGACCTAAAAATGAAGTACAAGAGATCTAATTTTCAACACTGTAAGGCATCTAGTCTCCTGGAATGTTTGTTTCTGAACATATGGCTACTTAATCACTTGTACCAATAACAGAAAAGTAAAATGATCATGGTACTATGTGGTTTTTCAGAGTTGTTATAAAACTTGTACTAATGTGAGAACTTAGGCATATGTACAACAGATACATTGGCAATGAATGATTTTCTTATATGTGGCCTTATGGTATATCTTTTATTAGTACTGTAACTGGAAAATAATATTGTTTCTCTGATTCCAATTATTGTACTTACATTAACAAATCAAAAGCAATGTAGTTATAAACAGCAAGAGTTCTATCTAATAACTTTTAAAAGGTTACCTTTAAATTTCCATTAAATTTAACTATTCAATTCAATTTAACATGGAACTAGGGATGTCAGCGATCAGTCGACTACCCAATAAGCCTAGGCTTATGGGATGGTCGAGTCACTACTTCACTAGTCGCTTCTCCCCCCTTGTTGCCTCTGTTCCAGAGGCAGCGGGGGAGAGGGGAGCAGGACCCAGATCCCCAGCACTGTTTCAGCAGTGGGGCAGGGAAGGCAGAGGCACAGCGGGGCAAATGGTGGGAGCGGGGACTGGTAGCCTTTAAATGTAGTAAGAGCCCCACTGGCCCTGGGTTCCCCACTGTGTCCACGGGGCTCTTACTACATTTAAATGGCAGAGGTGCAGCAGGGAACCCAGGGCGAGTGGGGCTCTTACTACATATATAAAAGGCAGAGGTGCAGCAGTTGGGACCCGGCGCGAGCTGGGGTTGCTTCTGTCCACACTCACACCATTTCCCTTGTTGTGCCTCTGTCTCCCTGGGGAGACGGTGCTGGGGGGGACCCGTCTTTTAAGCTGGCTCCCCCCAGCACTGGCTCCTGCTCCCTCCCCTTGCTGCCTCTCTATCAGAGGCACCAAGGGAGTGGAAGCAACTAGACTAGTAGTGACTCGATTACCTGATAAACTTATTAGGTAGTTGACTAGTCGCTGACACCCCTAGTTCCATGTTAATTGTCTCCTGATGATTTCCATTTCAAGTGTGTTAGGATTACTTGTCAAAATAATTTTTTGTCATATTGCCAACCCCTTCTAACAGAACCTGGGAACTGAAAGTCAAACCGATTTCTCTTCTTTTCATGCATAAATATCATGCTTGAGTGATCTTTTTTGACAACTTTGCACAGAAATTGTTTTCACCCTTAACTTAGATAGCATGACTATCCAAATTTCATAATGAAAACATGAAAATTGCATGAGAAAAAAATCTTGATTTGCTAAGAATTCTGTTTCATAGGAATATTACCATAAAATTAATCCTCTAAGTCTGGTAACATAACTATGTAATGCTCAAAGCATCAAGAAATTATGACATCTCTTGTAGTCACGGACGGTTCTTACTACACTTAAAA
Source organism: Rafetus swinhoei (assembly GCA_019425775.1). Lineage (NCBI taxonomy): Eukaryota > Metazoa > Chordata > Testudines > Trionychidae > Rafetus > Rafetus swinhoei. The sequence goes on from CM033424.1 coordinate 153,542,034, forward strand.
GGCAGATGCGCAGTGGGGATAGCAAGCACACCCCCCTTGTCGACTAATTGAGTAGTCGATGGAATTCCATCGACTACTCGATTAGCTGATTAATTGAAATTTAACATCTCTACATGGAACCACAAGACTATTTGCACTTTCCCATGCAGAACCATATTTCAATGTGATGATCCTTTCAGGAATAATTCCTAGATTATGAAAATATTACGAAGATATATAATAGGATATATGTTCTGAGAATATATAACAATGATTTCACGTGGTGTCCAATTTACCTAGCCCTGTTTTGCCTTGCCTCTATACCTGCCTCATAGCAATTTCACTATCAAAGGAAAGGCGATCACATACACAAATTTGTATTACCTTTCCTTAATACATGATTGACCTTAGTATCTATGGGGAAAATATTTTAAAATGTGAGTACTTAAAATGTTAAGGTGTCTATAAGGTATGAATTTTAAGTGCATTAGTTAAATCACATTTGAACATTTGTGACACTCTCATTCAGAATTCAAGCGGCCTTGATTTAGGATAATTTAATTCACTTTGTAAGTAAATTAAGCCAAATCAAATGAAGGCCGCTTTAATTCTGAATAACAGCACTCACACAGGGACTCCACATAGTCTAACAACTAATCCACTTCAAATTCATACCTTTAATTTGGATTAATATTCCTCGATATCCCCCATGTAAACAAACCTACATATGAAGACTCTGGCTATGAAGCTTAGAATGCTAATACTCCTCAGCTGAAATGAAATCCTAACAGTGGCACAGAAACATATACACGAGTCCTATGGCATAGGGCAATGTAGGTATATTGTTTTGGGCTCAGCTCTTAATGTCAGCTAGCTCATGGCGTGTCTATCTCTCTTTCTAGCATACTTAACTTGTGCACTAAATGTATAAAACATATATGATTTTTTTATATGTGGCCTTGCAGTGTTTCTTTTATTAGTACTATAACTGGAAAAGAATATTGCTTCTCGGATACCAATTACTGTACTTACATTAGCAAATCAAAAATAACGTAGTCATAAACAGCAAGGATCCTAGCTAATAATTTTTAAAGGCTACCTTAGCTAATTTTCCTTTTTTAAACTTTTTAAGCATAAAATATTACCTACATTAATCTAAAACAAACTCAAAATGAGTAAAGACTAAACAAAACATTAGAACTACCTTTGTGATGGGCAGTTCCTTGGATTTAGACTCAAAGAGGTGTTCCAGTTTGGAAGTGTCCAGCTTAATGGGTTCCAGTTTCGACCACAGGAATTCTTTACAGCGTTTGTTATTTTTACACTGCCACTCAAATGGCCGTACCTCGTTCCAAAACAGACGGATGGTTTTCTTCTTCTTCATGAATGCTGGCTGACCCCTAGGAACCTGGGGTGACCCTAAACCCTGAGGAGTGCTGAACAGTGGAGGAGGAGCCAATAAATTACCAGAGGGTAGAGGTGGACAGCCAAACAGTGGTGGAGGTGGTGGAGGAGGCAAACCCAAAAAGGAAGGTGGAGGTGGAGGAGGGGGAATCAGGGAGTCCCCAGGACCCATATCGAAGTCCAACACATCTACATCATCCTCATCCCCCAAGTCTGTAAAATCCATGTCTTTGATTTTAAGTTCTCTAGGATTAGCCATGAGCTGATCCCAAATGTAGTCAGATTCCTTCTTCGGCTGTGCTGGTGTTTTCTCAGGGACCATTTCATCGAGCTCACCCTCAGGCAACACTGTCCCCTTGGCTAGCTCACCATTGTTGAATTTTTCTGCAAAGGCTTTCACACTGCCTTGGTTGTCCAGATTTCCAATCTCCATCTTTTTTGACACTTTCATCTTTGGCCTGCTTGCTGGCCTGAAGGATAGAGATCCTACTGGCTAGGCTGGTGATTGACTCATCACTTTCCTCCGTCGCCTTCTTCTCCTCCTTCCCTCCAACTCTTTCTCCTCTTCATCCTTGGGCTTCTTGTTATGGGCATACAACATATCCAGCATGAACCGTTTGTTGTTGAGAATGCTGCTGCACTGCTCATTCACACCAGCATCTTGAATGGTCTGTGACCACGGACCTGTAATCACACACAAACAGCGACAATGAACGGAAACAGCATCAGGGTGTCAGGAATCCTAAAAACGGCACTGGAAATGTCTTTGGTGATGCATGGACAATTACAGTAGGAAACTGGATAAAGGGACTGTCTACACGAAGACCAAATGTTCCACAAGCTGGGTTGTGAATCTATCTCACACTGACTGTCCTTAGGGACACTGCCGATTTGTACTGTTTATTGGTGCACTTTAATGTACACCACTTTCAAATGACAGCTGATTTGTGCAGGGTAGAGTCACACTCCAAGTTGCTGTGAACTAAATATTCATGTAGATAAGGCCAAAGTTTCAGGGAATATTTGGAAATGACAGGCACAGATCTACAGCCCATTTCTGCAAGTTGGTATTTGTCTGAAAAGTGCATAGCAGCCATTCAGGCAGTAGGAGCTGAAGGTGCTCAGAACCTCTCAAGAGGGACTCAGTGACACCAAGGACACAGGCCAAACTGCTTCTCTGAGATGCTCTTTTAATTTTATAGAGCAAAAATAATGGGTTACCGGTTGATAATTGCTGAGGAGTTCAGGGTCACATTATTTTACTGGACACCAGCTGGTTAGATTCTTTGACAGTCCATCAGTACAAAGGCCACAAAGGACTGGATGGCACTTGCTCTTGTTTCCAGTGTCTCTGAACTTTCTGCTCTGGGCTAGGACCAGAAGTGGGAGCATTAAAACCCTGTCAAAAGGGCTGCTCTTGTGGTATTTCTGACATGGCTGGAAACAGCTGTTACTCGAGGAAAGGGTGTTGTTTTTCCAGACTGATTTTTGAGGCCAACAGAGTTTGGCTATCTACCCACCCTACTCTCTTCCACTGTAACCACTACTGGCTAGGGGGAAGGCAGCTTTAAACTCTGGCTGCTCTTGGCACAACTCCTGGGTATGTTGGCCATATTCACCAAAGTGACCTCTGGGGTCTCTGGCAGAGTGAATTGTGCACACAGAGTAAAATTTTCAAAAGCACCTAAATACTTAGGAGCCTCAGTTACATTTTCAGAAATGACTAACGCACTTAGGCCCTTGAGTCACTTGGGTATTTTTGAAAATATTATCTGCTGACCAAAATTAATGACCTACATTTAAACTACAATCACATTGAATTCTGCCCTCCTCTCATCCAGATATAACAATATATAGTGTACACGTATGAGTTGCAAAATTAAGCAGTGCATGAGACATCCTCAGAAATAATTAAAACCAAAGAATAATAAAACCATTAAAATAAATTTTCAAAGTGTATTGTAGGATGCATTTTTCCCTTGCTTTTAATACCTCTTAACATCTTCACCAACCAGCCTGAGACTCAGTGTAGAAAATATGACCAAAATATGTAAGGTCCCCTTTTTTTCAGAAGGCATTCAATAAGGCCAGCCTTATTTCACCTCCATCTTATTTTGTAATTAAGAATGGATTATGAAAATAGTTCTTCAATACTTAAGATTATTTTGGGTTTGGTTCTTTCCTTTTCTTCCTTACATATTTAATCAATTTTTTTCTAATCTAACTTTTTAAATCAAATTTTAGTTTATTTTTTACTACTGTCTTCCTCCTCTTCCTTTGCTGGTGTACATTTTTCTTTTAGTTCTGTGGTTGTATTTTCTCTTGAGTTTCTTATTTATTTTTGTTTCTTCTTTTACTATTCTATCTTTATATTTGTCCAGATTTTTATGTTAGCAATTCAAATTTAATGTCTTTATCAGCTGACTTATTTTCTTTCTATCACATGAAGCCCCTTTCACCTGCTCTGGTAAGTCTCTTCCTTCGCAAGTTCAGTGGACACATCAACACTATGGGCCTAAAAACCCAAACCCCAAGATGCTCTAGCTGAATCTTTTGTTAAAATTACATTAAGCTAAAATGGGTTTAAAAATTCACTGTGCCCAGGGAGTGGATTTCCAGCCTGGAAATTCCAACCTGGGTTTCTAATGTTAAATAGTTTATGGCCCCATCCATACCTGCATTTGAAGCATTAAGAAAGATGCAGCTTATAGACAAATGATTTTTGTCCAGGATGTATGCAGCCCCTGTCTTTATTCACCTTGTACTTTCCTGCACATTTAATCTCTCCGTTGCCTCATTTTCCCCTATGAAACAGATATGGCAATTTCCTCCAAAGTCTTTGGGAGACCTCAATGTAGTATTTTATATATATCGTTCGTTGTGCGCCAATGTAATTCCCTGGGGGAGTGATATCACAGCTCTTCCAGGTCCTAAGAACAGTGGGAAGCAATTATTAAGCAAATTCATTCAGTTTGTAATTCCTCCAGAGAGCTGCCACCAGTTGGAGAGGATCACCAGAAAAGGTAAGGATTTTGTGGTTAAAAGGCTTGATATTAAACTGACTCAGGACTTTCTTCCTGATCTAGCAGAGACAGGGCTTCTGTCCAGGTTGGGCGCCAATCGTTCCCATGGAGGGCTGGAGGGACTTTGGCCAACTGAGGCACCATAAAATGGATAGGTGAGCTCTGGTAAGGGGTTAGCATACACACAGGAACTTTTATTGTTTTTATATGTTTTCTCTGTAATGCTTTTATTTTAAGATTAAATGTGCTTGCTCATAAAGGGCTTTTGTGGAAACTTAGAGCTGCTAGCAATTATCCTGTTCAGAAGCCTGCAGAAGAAACGCACAGTGTGGATGCTGGGTTTGTTTTGGCAGTCTGGTTTGCTGGAGATTACCATGGTGTAGACAGGGAACTATGCAGCCTGGTCAGGAGGGAAAGAGATGCAGGTTTCCACCCAAACCAGGGGATGGCTGAGGAGCTGAAAGTCTAGAGTGGGTACCCCCAAGGGACCACCGAGGAGGAATATAAGGGCATGTGCTCTGAACTATGACACCCTTCACTCATCCTTCTCCAAGATTCTCCATTAGATTTTTTGAGGTTGCCTCCCTAGAAAATCTGATCTCCTCCAGACTCTTTTCTTTCATTATGGATTCCACAATCACCAGTTCCCAATCACATTCAATTGCCTGAAGATTGTCCAAGATTGTCTACTGTCTAAGATTTTTAAGACTTCCCACTATAAATGCCACAAGACCTGGCCTCCCTCCAGACTTTCACCTTAGGTGTCTCCCTAGATCTGATTCCTTTCAATACTGCTCATTCAAAAATTTTCCAAGAGTTTTCATCCCTATTTTAGTTTCTCAAGGTCTACCTCTGACTTCAGTACCCAAACAAGATTATTTCTGTAAAGCCTCCTGTGTTGCTACTCCTGTACAGAGTCCCCTTCCACACACACTCTCCCTGTACACTACTTCTGCTGGCTACTGCTTTGCAGTGCTACCTAGCAGGGCAGAGACTGGAAGAAGCATAGCTCAGTGTATTTGATGATATGGAAGGAGGAGCCAAAAACCAAGCACTTCATTTCCTTGCCCCTACTGTGTCTGGGCAGGCACAGCAATGTAATCTAAGAATGACAACTTCTTTCCTGGAATCTGACACCTTTCTGAGAAAGCACAAAATCCGAGGAATGCAAAAATAATCCATGCAGACCAAGGACTCTGCATGATTTCGAATTCTGCATTTGCTCCCTCACCAACTAAATCACAAACTTTAGTAATTCACCACACATTAGATCTCTCAAACCAATGAGCCTTTCCTATACCGCTAAAGCGTTATCAACTTTAAAGGTTGGCATTTCATTAAGCTATAGTATAATACCAAAAAAGAAAAAGAAAAAAGCAATGCAGAAGAACATGAGAGAGGGATTCAGTGTGACAAGGAGTTAAAGTTCATCATGTTGGAAACAGGCAGGACTAAAATGTGCTGAGTGTGAAAAAATTGTGTAACCCATTCGCTCCTCTTTTACATTTAGATTATGCCACAGTGTGGTATGAGCCACAGTCCATTTCATAATCAATACCGTTTTTATTGAGCACTATCTGAGTAATCTGCAACACTCACAGTTTGAACATCTTGCCTGCAAGGAGAGGTGGAAGCAGAGGACAGTCCACATCCCCTATCTAATCAAAGCCTTTCATCATCTACTCTAAAATGGAGGCTCTATCAACCCTAAACTGATGGAGAAGGGGGACGGGGAAAGAGAATGAGTGTGAGCTTTTAGGATTTATTTCCTATGCTTGTCCCCTCACAACCCTCTAAGCAAAAGCACTCCATTCCTAGAAGCTACTCTTCATTAATTTGCAATATAACATGACCTCTTCTAACCTGAAGGTAAGAGATCCAAATTTATAATAAAACTGTCCTGGAAACTGACTGTGTTCTTCTCATGTGGAACTGCTATCTCAAAGGGATACATTTGTTGGGACTAGTTCGTTAACTCTTTTGGGTTTACATTTTTACATGAACATTTATCTAGTCATCTTCTTCAAGGGCATATTGGCATTCAAAGAGCCACCATATGCCAGCCTCAACCATTGACATCAAGGGGAGTTCTGTGCACTGAAGAAAAGTAGATGACCCGTAAATAATGAAGCAACAGTGGACGTATAGCATTTTAGTAGCATGTTCCTGTTAAAAAGGCTGGGGTGTGCCACCCGCAGCAATATTTAAATCAATACTGGATTTTTGTTTAAAGTTATGCACTAGTTCAAAAAAATGGTTTGGGGTCAGTTCTATGGCCTGACACAAAGACAGACTAGATAACTACAGTGGTTTCTTTTGGCCTTGGAATCTATGGGGGAAAATGTGAACATCTCAAGGTTGGCAATTTAACTACTAAGACATGATCTCTATGATTTCATGGACTTCTGGCCGTGTTGAATTAGACCGCCCATCCAAAGAGGGAATTCTAGGTGGCACAACCCGTCTCCTCCCCGCAAGCAGAGGCACAGAGTACTTGTGCAGGGGGGGATGACATTTAAATGTTTCTGGTGGTTCATCCAGCCATTTTTCTTGGCTACTGGGGAAGTGTTCTCTTTAGGATATTGTTCTCCTTATGTCTTCCCCCTAGTCACATATTTCTAGCTCTATAGGTAGGAACTGCAAAACAGCATCTCCCTGAATTTCACACCTGACAAGACAGGAAAGATGGAAGAAAGAAATGAAGCACCTGGAGAATCACCTCATCTAATTGCCTATGGTATTAACATTAGGGCTACCAGTCATGATAGTGAATAGCATGGAGACAGGCATTCGCGATCTCATGACAAACTACCTGAGGGTATCACATACCATTGTTTGACTGTTGGAACATCCAACTGAATTTACTGAGAACTATGGATGCAGGCCAGTGGCAGGATCAGTCTCTAACTAGTTAATAAATTAATTGTGTCTCAATCAGAGGGAAATCTTATTTTACTGTTTCTTCTGCCACATGGTACACACAAACTCTACTAAAGCCAACAGTAGGAGTTCCACACAGATAGCAGCTATGGATTTGGGTCATAAAGGAAGAAATACTAATGAAGGGCAAGCTGGAAGGGTTGTTCGATGATTAGCTTTACACCAAAACACCTGATCTAACATGTTCTTTGTAGGAAAGCCTTCATTTATTGAAAAAGCTTCACTTTACCAGTTTCATTGTCACTGGTTAACTTGTCCTCTCTTTCTTCCCTCTCTAAAGTGCTGCTTGCTGAGGATATGCTGGATGCAGAACAGTTGTCTTTTTCATTCACTTCTTCATTCTGCCTTTCTTTTTCACTGAGTATTGCACTTTCTTCTGGCTCTCGCTCAGGACCTTGCTCCACCTCACTCTCTGGTCCCGCCTCCGTAGCCTGTACTTCCTGTGGTGTCGCCGTTTCCTGCTCGGCCTCTGCCTCAGTTTCCTGTTCTGGTTCTGTCTCTGGTTCTGGTTCACTGGCACTCACTGGTGGAGAGAACAATGGAGAAAAAAGATTCACTTAACAACAATTTCTCTTGGTCGTCTTGATTCACCCAGCCAAATGAGTGAGATATAAAAAATATACAAGTGGGTTTTTTTGTCCATGGAGAGTCTAGCTTTATGAGAGAGAGACTGCTGATCATTGTGTGCAGACAGAACCAAACATGGGTACAACTTGGCAAGTCTTGCTTGATTTATGTTGCTTACAGTCTGTACCTAATCCATAATTTTTTACATGTAGCTCATCAGAAGATTGGCTATTGTGGTCATGGAATGAGTCGAACCACCAGAAACCTGAGCTATGCAGAACGAGTTAAACAAAAAAAGGAATTAGAGAGTGCTTTGGAGTTGAATCCCCTTGGTTTTCTGAAGGAATTTTTATGGTAACTTCTTTTTCACCTAATGTGGAGTGCTTCAACAAAAAGATACAAACATTAGTTTTATAAGCACAATAAATGGCACAGTCTGGAAATGACAGTGTCATACAAATTTGGTTGACAGAAAGCATATGTTGTTCATGCATATTTACTTCAGAAAAGCCACATCAAAACTGAACAGAGCTTCAAATTGTTTGGCATATGGCATAAATTTAGCTTCCAATTGGATGGCATATGGCATAAATTTAGCTTGTAATTGGTTGGCAGATGGCATACATTGTTGCTGGTGCAATTGGTTTCCTCCTCTTGCTTTATCACTGACACAGTGAAATTCAGTCATTCACCTTATTGTTTTCAGCTAAACCAGCAGATTTTTACATGCAAGATTTTTTTTTGTTATGTTGTGAAGACACTGGAAAGCATCCATACATATTCACATCAAGCAGCCCACGACTCCTGGCAAACTGAAATGGCCATGCAAAAGTGATGAAAATCTACATGCATATTAGGTCGGCACAGTTTTCACATCATCTTAGTATTAAATCTTGTGCAAGATGGTTGAACTGCAATATCTTATTCCTGTTAGATTTTCCCCCTGGTTGCTCACTTTTTGTTTACAATATTTGCAATATACACTTCAGGCCCTCTTGTGGTTTCTGGACTCGGCTATGTATGACATGACATATCCTGAGAACTAAAGAAATTAGAATTCAATTCACCTTTTGGGTGAAAAAATCTAGCAAAGAGATGCAAAAGAAAAAAGGAAAAAAGAGAAATGAAGCATCCCCAGAGTAGTGAACACTGGAGATCTGCAGGGTCCCTCGAAAGTTATGAAACACCACTACCATCAAATTCCAAGACAGACACTCTGAGTGTCGGGCTGCAGGTGTTCAGATTTACATTGTTGCTGCTGCTGACGATGATGAAAGAACAATCAGTACTGTATGTTTCCCAAGTAGAAGTAAAGAAGTCACATTTTTTAAAATCTAAAAATTGTTAGCTGTATCCAGGGACCCAACATAGTTCAGCTGAAACCAACTGTATAATCTTGGTAGTGTACACAGCACTACCGTTTGCCCCTATTCTAAATATATGTCTAACCTTAGCAACACCAGTCTCACTGTAACACCCAGACCTCATTCCCTACTGGAGTCTCTTCTCATCACCCCCTTTATCTTTCTCTCCTGACTCGACTGCCAACCCTACTCTCTGTGATTCCACCAACTCACAAGCTTGGCTGGGAAGAAGCTGCAGACATCATCTGACATCTCTCTGGACTCACGGCTCCCATCCTGTCTTGCAGCTGCTTCTGTTTTCAGCACTAGCGGGGACAAGGAGTAGTTCACTTCTCTAGATTCTGTGATTCCTACATGTGTTGCCACCTCATCTATTGCAATAGGGGATGCATTGTGAGCTTGAGGGAGTAGTCAGCAGGCAGATATATGAACGGACAGGTGACAAATGAGCCATTACTGTCTCATGGCTTTATCGACAAGTGAACACAAAACAAACAACACGCTCAACCTTAAGTCCAGGTTGGGCAGATCTTAAAATTCCACTCTTAGGACAACTCACACCAGGCCCTAGACTCCTCTGAGCAAGTGAGCCACCTCCATCATATTCAGCAAGGCTCCAATCCTGCAAACACCTCTACACACGCTTAGTTAATTTTAAGCATTTTGCTAGTTCTATTCCCTTCAATGGGCCTACTCTCGTTAGTTTGAAGTTAAGACGATGCAGCGTCTTCAAGATCAGGGCCTACATCAGCTCGGATAATTAGCATCTCCTTGCAAGCTGCTCACCCTCCTTCATACCTTCTCCACTACAGCTTTGCCCAGCGCATACTGTATTCTCCTCTGTCCTTCACCTCTGCACAACTCATTTCCGATCCAACCATCACAGAACCCTGTGATTGACAGAGAACTTGATGTCTCTAACAACTGTGGCATTTCCTCATATGTGGCTGTGAGCCAGTCCTACAAGCCCAATAAGAGAACAAAAGCATTCCCAGTTTTGCTTCTTAACGACTGGCCAGAGTCTGAGCTGGATAATCCTACCTGGAGTCAGCCTTCTCAGCTTCTACCTGGTGAGGGATACGTAAATGAAATCTCCATAGACACAGATGGAGGTCTCTGCAGAAATTCACTTCTAATCAAGCTCTCCTGATTCAAATGTCTGGACACACCCGGGGTTCATTGGGACTGTTGAGAATCTTTCTTATTAGCTGTGTATGCATGGGACACCCAAATTAGAGAACTCTGCACATCTCCCCTTAGTCACACACACCAAATAAAATAATCCAGGTAATTAACACATTTCTTTGAAGGGTTGTATCTTACAGTGCATAGAATGTATCACACATTTTCCTTCTGCAATTTTCTCTTTGCTTAGGAAGAATCTGTCTTAGAGATAAAACTTTAGACGGATTCAGGAGAGCTGGGTTCCCAGCTCGGTCCCAGCCTCCCTATGTGACTGTATGCAAGTCAATGTTTCAATTTCGCCATTCATAAAATAGGGCAAATAATATTTCTTGACTGCGGAGGCTTGTTGTGAAACTACATGCATTAGAGCAGTAATCACCAGCCAGTAGATTGGGATCTACTGGTATATCTTGGAGCCTCTGACAGGTGATCCTGACTGATTTGGCCAGGGAGCTATCAAGTGCTGCCACTTCAGTTCCACTCCACCCACTGTCATGCTGTTCCTGCCCTCGGCCTAGGAGCTGCCCCCCTGGTAGCCTCCTTCTTGTTGTGCAGGGTGTGGGAGGGAGAAAAGGGGGGATGCTGATGTCAGGGTCTTCTTTAACTGTTTGCAAAGTGGGTTAGTTTTGATTTTTGACTGGTCTGTGCATTTCATCATTTTCATTTTTCTCTTACACTTAAATTTAATTCTTTGAGTAGGGAGTTCTAAAATGCCTAACCTGTCGTGGCTGCAGTAATTATCCCTGTGGTAATTGCTGCTCCTGGATGTGGCTGGCATGTCCCCGCAGCCCCTGCAAAAGGCAGAGCAGGGGGTCTCCATATGCTGTCCTTGCCTGCAGACACCACTCCTGCAGCTCCCATTGATCAATAATGGGGAACCATGGCCAGTAGAAGCTGTGGGGTCAGTGCCCATAGATGAGGGGCAGCACATGGTGCCATGGAGCCATTGCTGTACATGCCATCTGCTTTCAGGAGTGGTGCAGGGCCAGGGCAGGAGTAAGGCTGCCTTAACCCCACTGCTCCACCACCCGGAAGCCATCTCAGTTAAACGGTGCCCAGCCAGAGCCTGCTTCCAGAACCCCTGCCCCAGCCCCTAACGTCCTCCTACACCCAGCCTCCTGCCCCAGATGTGAGTCCCCCTGCACCCCAACTCCTTCCCAGAGCTTGCACCCTGAAACCCCTCCTGGACTCCAATCCCCTTAGCACCCTGGGCTAAGCCTGGAGTCCCCCCCACACTCCAAAGCCCTTGGCCCAAGACCAGAGCCTGCATCCCAACTCCCTACCCCCGCCTGGGGAAAGTGAGTGAGGATAGGGGAGGAAGTGGGATGGAGTGAGCAGGGTGGGCCTTGGAGAAGAGATGAGGCCTCAAAGAAGGGGCGGGAAGAAAGTGGAGCAGGGATATCTGGGTTTGAGGTAGATCTTACATTGCACTTAAACTGAAAAAGTGATCTTGTGGATATAAAGGTTGGAGACCACTGCATTAGTGTGTGTGAGGTGCTCAGTCAACAGGGCACACAAACTGACTGCCAGTCTAGTGCTGTCTAGTTCACCACTACCTGTCTGATGAGCTACCCTGTTCATTAGGAAACAGTAAGGGTTGTTTGCTGACCCACCCCCACTTGCCAAATTCCCAGTGCTGCCTTTCTGCTGCTGTCTGAAGGCCTAAGAAAACAGACCTTACTCAAGCAAACATCCACCAAAATACATACATTTCAGGACCCATATTCTGATGCTGTCCTAGCTACCCAATGGATGCTTAGAGTTGCCTTATGACAAATTTTGCCTGCTGAAGCTCTGCCCATGTGCTTTATGCCTGATGTTGCTCTGCCCACTGTCCACTTCTTTTTTGTTAAGGGCTCCACTTCAGATGCCCTGTGCACCTGCTGGCTGACTGATGATAGCCTCTCCACTGTTCAACTGCCTGGAGTTGCTCTCTGCACCTGTTCCAAATACATACTCCATTTTATACTGTCATTTTGAACATGGTTCCAGGGGAAATATGTTTAAATAATCATCATAAGAGATTCTTCTTTCTTACCCAGTCCTGAAATCCTAATGGTGGAAAAATCTAGCTCATTTGCTCTAAAAGCAACAATGGATTTGAATAACTGGGATTTAAAATATTTTGAAAGGCAAATGTTCCAGCAAAATATCTGTATTTTCTGAGCAATTATCCCACAGAGACTTATGGGGGCTCTGCTATCCAAAGGAATCAGTAATAAAGAAATCATGTAAACTCAAACTAAATAAACTTGACTTGAGATTTAATGCTATGAGAGTAAATACACCCAAAGTGCAACATCAGTATCTTCTTTCATCATAGTTGTATTGCATTACAACGTGCTTCAAAGCCATCGTACCCAATAAAACCAAGTAGCGCAAATTATAAAAGCATTAATCACGAATAGCATGTAGCAGGAAATCAAATCAAATAAAAGAAAATGATGGTAATAATTCATCCTCAACATGCTCAGAGGTTCCCAATGTTAATGCAGTGTCACGTGGCAAGAATATACATCTCTGTCATTTTTTTTTCTTTGGAGAGAGAGAGATACATGATGTGAGTGGTGGAATGATGTGCATGCATAATATCACTCGACACCAATAAATTATATGACAACAAACAAACCACAAAAAATACTAATTCTACTTTCCTTCTTCTAAATTGCATTTGGTCCCTACTACTAGTTTTGCTACAACTTTAAGTTTTTCTGCATGCATTAAAAATAACCAAAAAATACCCTTGAAATTCAAAAACAATGAGCAGTCTTGTGGCACCTTAGACACTAAAAAATATATTGTACCATGAACTTTTTGTGAGTAAAACCCACTTCATCAGATGAGTTGGAGTGTCAATTACAGAATCTAGAGTATATATAACAGCAAAAGCAGTTACCTGTCAATTGCTAAATGAGTCAGGCTGGATGTGTCTCATTCATAGCTATAAAGGAGACATATCTGGCCTGACTCAACTAGCGTCATTAACACTGGTCCTACAATTGACAGGTAACTGCTTTTGCTGGTATATGTACTCTGGACTCTGTAATTTCCACTCATCTGATGAAGTGGGTTTTGCCCTCGAAAGTTCACGATACAATATATTTGTTAGTCTCCAAGGTGCCACAGGACTGCTTGTTGTTTTTACAGTTACAGACCAACACGGCTACCCCTCTAAGCCCTTAAATTCAGTATTTCTTATGTTTCTCACATTCAGCCTGTGCTATGCTGGAAGGCTGTTAGAATCCTGGCATTCAGCAGTTGCATTTCGTTCAGAGAACCCACATAAGCAAAATGTATTGGCAGGCGCACTGTTGTTTCAGCATTCTGTAACTACTGATATACAAAGAACATGATGTTAAATAAGATCCTCTATATGCTGCATTTTCTAATTATTTTGTTCTAATAACAATGGGCGATAATAATAACTAGAAACAATAGCAGCAATGAATTACTACATATTCCTAGCACAAGTAGCTCGGAAGGCATATGAGAAAACAAGAGAAAAATTCAGATGGACAGCACAGACTGATCTGTTAAGGAAGGACCCCTGAAATAAGTCATGACACCCTAGAGTTTATAGTCCTGTATTCATGCACAAAAAACCTGTGCTGAATAGACAGGCAAGCTCCTTTCTCCCCATCCTCATTTGCACTCACCTTCAGAGGGCTGAGGAGTCCCACGGGGTGTCGAAGGGGTTTTCAGCTCCTCCTGGGACTCTATGGATGCTGGGCTGATGCACTTGGGAATAGGCGAGGATGGGGCTGAAGGAGAACTCAAGTTCAAGGACAGCTCACTTCTGCCTCGGAATATACTCCGACTTTTCAGCTCCTTCTCATACTCCTCAGCTGCCAACTTCTCCAAGTATTTGTATCTGAAAGTTAAATTCCAAAGGGTTTCCGTAAAGAAAGAGAAGCCAGCGGTTGATGCTTGTTTATGGACGAAGCACCTGCAGAGAATGAGCTGATTTCCCAACAGAGGGTGGACAGTGCTAAAATGAGTGCTGGGTCAGCTGGACAGTAAACATTCACCAAAGTAAATGATATTAACCAAAAAAATATTAAGTTGCTCATGACAAAATAAAAAATAGTAACATTAAACAATCCTTAGATACTGTATCCTGTCTACACAGTCCTGCCTTCCTACTTTTGGAAGCATCTGTCTGTTCCTCCCCTCCCCACTCCCGGCAACATAAAAAGCACTTCAAAACTTTAGCCCTCTAAACTGATGCAAATAGCCAAAGTCCCAGACTTGCTGCACGGAGAGGAAAAGTAGTTCAGTCCAGGAGACAAAAGCAGCTCTCCCTGAAAATAATACCAATAATAAATGTTTGGACTGAGGACTATCTAAGGCTCTGAACCTGCTTCTATTTGCTTTAAGAGCAATGCACTGGAATTCACTTTGTTCTCTCCAGAGTCTACAATGGAAACTTTTTTTTTTATTCTAAAAAATTTCTCTGCCGGACTCAGACATCCAATAGCTTGGACCTGACGTCACATATAGTTTATTCATCAAAGTCAGTTTAAAAGAACAAAGATACATCTGTTTTGCATTTTAGGCAGGCAGAACTCACTAACTGTTTATTAAGACCAGCTACCAATCATATTCTGCATACTGAGCTTTATACATTTGGACCAAAATAACTTTGCCT
The DNA here is from genome assembly GCA_019425775.1 of Rafetus swinhoei. Lineage (NCBI taxonomy): Eukaryota > Metazoa > Chordata > Testudines > Trionychidae > Rafetus > Rafetus swinhoei. The sequence continues at coordinate 153,557,144 of CM033424.1, forward strand.
CTTCCAGATGTCTGCTAATTTTATGCACCATTATTTGCTCAGGAATATATTTATGAATACAGCTGTAGAAGGCTCCTGACTCTGTCTTACTCACAAGTGAACTGTTAAACAGGTTAATCAAGACTGCTGCCTATATCCCTGAAAGACTATGCAGTCATCCTCGAACAACCCACTGCTATAAACACATCATAACAAGGAACACCCCCTTTCCCAATACTGCCTCAATGACAGGCAGAATTAGTGTACATGTGTATATTAAATCCAGTAAAGGGCAAGGAAATCAGCCATATATGATAACAAACATGCTTAGTGCATGCAGTAATCATGCACATTCACAAGCATAACTATTCTGCATATAAAGATGTCTTTGAAGAGCACTTCTTGTGCTTGCTGGTACAAGTTGCAGTATTATAAACCACAATAATGAAGAATAAACTCATTTTTTTAATTCCTCTTGAGGTATAGGTATGCTTTGAACTGAGATTTCGCAGGAAAAGGAACCCCTACAGACTCTGGATGAAAAAATAACAAGTCACATACTTGTATGGTTATAAAATAAGAACTGTTTACAGTTCTAGCATGAAGCCAATTCTAAAGAATGATTTTTTTTTCCAAAAGAAGAAAAAGCCCTTCACAAACATTATCATGATATTTTGTTACATAGTTAATTAAACCAGCTTTTATTTTAACTACAGTCAATCAAGAATTCCCCCTCCCCACAAACTGAGCAGATGGAACACTGGACTCATAAAAAGACATTCAAATAGATTGTTTAGCTAAATCAGGTACAGAACAGCTGGCTGCATTGAAGTTTTCTGCAATGTGCCAATGCACTACAGCAAGGATCGGGAGGGAACTCCCTGTAACTTGGGGGACTACAATGTTTACTGTCCTCTGTTCTTTTACAGCTGTTTTACCTTTTTTAGCTTCTGTGGCTTTGAGTTGCAGGAAAATAGCAGACCGACAACATACACAACTGAACCTAGTCACAATGTAAAAAATGAACCTATATAGCAGCAGATCTCAAGGCATTACACAAGAAATTGAAGATAAAGAATATTCAGATTTAAGACTCACGTGGCTATTGGGTAACTCAGGCACTAATAAAGGTCTAAATGAAGCTTTTTTTTACCAATAGGCAACAAGTATGAGTGGAGATCAAAAGTTGTTTCCATTTTATGTGGATTCAGTGAGCCACTTAAATGAATGGATGGTTTCAATCCAGTTCCTAATGAGTAGGTATCTATACCAAAAACCTACTATCACATTATCTTCCTTGTTAGCAGTCTTATAAAGGCCAAGATCTGAACGGATACAAAGAATGTCTCTCTCCTACATGTGGTTCCTCCAGTCCAGGGCTGAGGCACTGACACCATCCATTTTTCCAGGTTCCTCTAGATTAGGGCAACTTGCAATGCCAGGGCATATGCTGAGCCTGTTCTATGACTAAGAGGGTTGTCAGTTTGCTATGTTTAAGACTATTTAAGAGAATAAACATATAATTGAAAGTTCTCTAGATCTGAGTGCAGTGCACTGGGAATTGTATGTAACCCTCTGTATCAGCAAAGTCTTCAGATATAGGTTGGAATAAGAAGAGGAACATTTCCATTTTTACTGTAAACCTCTAGGAAAGATTCTGAGAGGGTTTCTTGGCAAGGACCTTTTTAAACTATCTGACATTAAACACCAAAATAGAATTGCTGATTCATGCTCAGGGCATATATTATTCTAGGTGCTACATTAAGAGGTTCATATACTATGTGATATTACATAAGATTGCTCCAAGAACCTGAAGACACTTAAGACTAAGGAGGATTTCAGCACAACTTTTTGAGCTTCTTTTGTTTTAAGATGGGAAATATGTTTGAAAAAATAGCCCATAAAAGTGCACTGTCAGAGAACGTCTGATGAAACAGACTTTATAAAATAAAATTACATAAGGCCAATGCAACGGATGACTGACCTCTGTGGTGGGATCTTCTTCTAACATTTATGCACTGTCTACGAGGGATGTTTCTTTGCTCTTCATGAGAAGGAACTAAAAGTTTAGTTTTTCATTTCAAGATAAATACACATCAAGATATATTGCTAATGATTGGTAAAATGGGCCCAGACCGCACAGCAACGATGCCCTGCTGGTCAACATTTCCAAAAAACCACTCCAGCTCACTTCAGAATGTTCCATTACAACTCGAAAATGCTGGAGAACTCACTTCTAATTTGTTTCAAATCTATCTGACCAGCGGGACTGCTGTAAAAGTTTGTACCCAGCTATGAACAGTGTTTGTTATATGTGCGGTCAGATGTGTTTCATTTCAAAAGATGCTTTAAATGGCTGTACTTTTTGGTTGTAAAGATGAGGGAAAGCATCTCAGCCTCTGTCTGAATTTAGAAATGTCAAAAAAAAATTAATAGTGGCTAACTTAACCACAATAGAATTGTTGCTGGGTCAGATTCTATGTTTGAAAGAGGAAATTGCCTCCGGTGTGATCATTTGTATTGCCAGAGTAGAAATCCACCAGCTAGATGATTTCTAGGAGGACTCCCTTCACATTAATGTAATAAAATATAATTTTGAAAAATATTCCATGGGTCGCTTTGTCTAGTAGTCTTTCAATGGTAACCATGCAGCATATGTATACATGCCTAACAAAACTGGAGCACTCTTGATTTTTTTTGTCTGTTATCTAGTTAGTAACATACACATTTTGTAGGAGAAAACAAGAATTGTGTCTCGCCTTTAATGGCAACCACTGAAAACTGAAGGTGCTAACAGCTTTCTGAATGGTATCCTTCCTGCCTTACCAATCTATCCACTGACTTTGATCTTTATCTACTGAGGTTTAGCACCCTTTCTCCTGATACTTTATGTATAGAGGTAGGGGGGTGGGTGACAGAGCATCTTTCTCCCCCCCCCCTTCCTTTCTCCTATTTTTTCGAGTTTTCTTATCCCCTAGTCATAACTCCGGTCATCTGAAGAAGTGGGCTGTGCCCACGAAAGCTCATGATACCATCTACATGTTTTGTTAGTCTATAAAGTGCTACCAGACCATTTGCTTGCTATTTTTTTTTTTTTTTACTGAAAACTGAGTTAAATTACTAGAAGATAAAGTCTATTATTTGAGTGCTCCTTGAAACTTGCTTTCATAGGCATAGGAAACTACCATATATACTCGAACAGGGGGCTGCAGCATAAATGGTGGCACAGCTTGAGGTGGGTGGACAGATGGTGCCTCCCGTGGTAGCAAGATCCCATCCCGAAGGTGGGAGGCAGCATGTGTGCAGCTGGTCACAAATGCTGAGCCCCTGGTGAGAATCTCCTGATGGAAAATCCCTGTCCTGTGGTGGGCCTGATCCTTACTTTTCTTTTCCCTTTGTTTTTGCTGTTTTTTCTCCCCCAGGGCTGTGTGCCTGGCCAAGGGCGGAGTGCTGGGGAAGGAGCTGCCTTTGGCCACAAGAACCCCCTCACCGTATCCTCTGTGGATGGGCAGGAGATGGAGGGGAAGGGAGCTGAGGAAGTAGCACAGGCCAAGGGACGTGCTGGCTGCCGCTTCTAACCCCTCCCCTTGACTGGAACGGTGAATGGCAGTGAGTGCTGCTGCCACTCGCCATTTATGCTGACCTGTTTATAAGCCGATTCCCGCTCTTCGGAGTGGGATTGTTTTTTCAAAAAAAAAAAAAGTTGGCTTATAAACGAGCATATACAGTAATTGCTTAGGTTTCTCAGCCTTTCCAGTTGGCAATCTTTTATTTGAAGTCCAATTTTTTTGCAACTCCCATTATATTTGTTTTGAAAGAGTTAAAATGTATTCATGCTAACCATGTTAAGTCTATATAATTCATTTGTGTGTTTTGAGCAGTTCTGAGAAAATACTTGATCTTTAACGATAAGGGTGTGTTGGAAATGGGGCAATGACATTTTCTTTGCTAACCTATTTTCTTTGCTTTAGATAGTAGTACTGTGTTCAATGCTTCAGGACCATCTGACTGCCTTTCATGATCTCTCCTGAAGAGTCATAGCCATCTGTTGAGAAACACTGGTTTAGAAGATCTACCACTATACTAACATTTGGGCAAATTTCTGGTGCAAATGCAATTCTTGGTATTATTTTCCCAATCAACAGATAAAAGTGTCAATCAAACAATCCCATGCATACCTGTTCCGCTGCACTTTTATTTATTCCTACACCCAGGACGAAACTCATTTCTCATTTAGTGAAAGCACAAAATTCTTATAGTTCCTTTTTAAACAAAATTGTCCCTAGCATGCATGGTTAAAAGTGTACTTAAATAGACAACAGCCACACAATAATGGACAGAGTAAGAAGAAGGCAACTGAAAGCAAGAAGTAAAAGGTACAAACCTCTCTTCTCTTGCTTGTCTTAGTTCCTCTCTTTTGTCTAAGTAATCACGGCTAAAGTTGCAATAAATTGAAGAGGAAATAAAGGAATAAGAAGGAACAGGAATGAGGAAGATGACAGAGGTAAACAGTAAGAGAAACAAATAGCTAAAACCAAGACAATTTTAGGTAATTATCTTCACTGAAGACATTTGTGTCTGCCCCTTGAATAAATGTGGAAGAGGGTGCATGTGTGTTCATATGTATATAGATACAATATACGTCAACATCACATCAAATATGTACAGTGGGAAAGGGTACTAAGCATAGATTAAAAATGGGCAACTTTGAATTATAGGCTTAGAAGCCCAAAATAGAATTTCTGGCACATGTTTGTCTATTATTTTTCATGTCCCTGACTTTTGGACAAGTTACAGGTTCTCAAATGCCACTACTTACATCTGGCCTCACATTTCTGCTATTCTTTCTCATCTAGTTCCTCTTACCCTTTAATCCCACAACTGTCCAAGAAACTCTTTTCTTTCTCTTTTGCCAGATCAATTTTGCTTGACACTTGTGTGATGTAATTACTGGGTGCGACGTCCCACTCATGATATTTATCTATTGCTGAAATGTTCTTTATATTATTTGCAGAATGTTTATTTCATAGGTTATGTAAGAACTGCAGAGGTTACAAGCAGGGACGTGAAAGGTTAACCGGTTAACAGGTTAGCATCACCCTAAATAAGTAGTTGGTCTGCTGTGGAGCAGCCTCCGAACGCAGGGAGCCTTGGCACCTCACAGGCAGCAGCTGTTCCCGTGGAGCAGCCTCTGTCCACGGGGAGCACAGGACCGCCATGGACAGCGGCTGGAAGTCAGGAACTGGCAGCAGCCCTAGCTCCAGTGTGGGGCTAGGAGCTGGCAGGCAGCCCTGCGTGGGGCTGGGGGCAGGAGCTCGACAGGCTGGAGGCTGCTCCAGCCACACTGGAGTGGTCCCAAGCCCAGATCCCACTTAGTTGTTTAACCAGTCAAACATTAGGTTAACCTAACCTTTAACCAGTTAACTGATAAACAGGGATTTTACATTCCTGGTTACAAGCTCTTAGACCAGCTAACAGCCTAGCCAATACCTCTGCTGACGCAAGACTGTCCCTACACTCCATTTAATGGAGTTTTGTCAAGTGTTTAGACAAAACTGGTAGGACTTTCATCACTTCAGACAACTTCTCAGCCTGTAAGACCACTGTGCCAGGAAGTTTTCCAGAAATCTTCTACAGTAAACTTCCGAGAATCCGGCACCTTTAGGACCCAGGGGGTGCCGGATTATCAGATATGCCGGACTATCAGAAGGGGGCTATGAGGGTCTAGGGTGGTGTGGGGATGCCACCCCAGACCCCTCATAGCCCCCTTCCGATTGTCCTGCTCTGCCCCAGGCGCCCTGATTCAGCCGCTGCTGGTCAGTTTCAGCAGCAGCTGAATCGGGACACCTGCGGCAGAGCAGCTGGGGTGCTGCCGGGTTGGTCCGGTAGCGCCGCCCCTTGGCGCTGCGAGACCAACCCGGCAGCACCCCAGTTGCTCTTGGGGACGCCTGGGACAGATGTGTCTTAAGATGTGTAATTAGTGCATATTCCAGGAGCAGGTAAAAAAAATAGTTCATTTGACAGCAAAAAAAAGAAGTTAAAAAAAGAAATAATGGGATGTGATCAATAAGTACAGTAAAACTCCATTCGTCTGGCATCTGATGGTCCGGCACCATCAGGAACCCGGAAGTGCTCTGGGCAGCCGGACGATTGGAGCTGCTCTGCCTCCGGCTTCCCCGATTCAGCCGCTGCTGAAACTGACCAGAGGCTGAATCGGGAGTCTGGGGGCAGAGCAGCTGGAGTGCTGCCGGTAGGTCCCGTAGTACTGCCCCTCGGCGCTGCGGGACCAACCCGGCAGCACCCCAGCTGTCCCCAAGTCAGCCGCAGCTGAAACTGACCAGTGGCTGACTCCGGGAAGCCCGAGGCAGAGCTGCTCTGCCCCGGCTTCCCGGAGTCAGCCGCTGGTCAATTTCAGCGCGGCTGACTTGGGGACGCCGCAACCCGGCAGCACCCCAGCTGCTCTGCCGGCGTCCCCAAGTCAGCCGCCGCTGAAATTGACCAGCAGCTGACTCTGGGAAGCCCGGGCAGAGCAGCTCTGCCTCGGGCTTCCCGGAGTCAGCCGCTGGTCAGTTTCAGCTGCGGCTGACTTGGGGACAGCTGGGGTGCTGCCGGTTGGTCCCGCAGCGCCGAGGGGCAGTGCTACGACCTACCGCAGCACTCCAGCTGCTCTGCCCCAGCTTCCCGATTCAGCCGCTGGTCAGTTTCAGCAGCGGCTGAATCGGGGAAGCCGGAGGCAGAGCAGCTCCAATCGTCCGGCTGCCCAGAGCACTTCCAGGTTCCTGATGGTGCTGGACCATCAGGAGTGTCGGACCATCAGGAGTGCCGGACGAATGGAGTTTTACTGTACTTATTGATCACATCCCATTATTTCTTTTTTTAACTTCTTTTTTTTGCTGTCAAATGAACTATTTTTTTTTACCTGCTCCCGGAATATGCACTAATTACACATCTTAAGACAGCTATCATATCCCTTCCTTAATATTCACATACAGAAGTTACCCTTAAGAGCGTGCTAAATTTGCATATATAGATAAAGAGACGTAAATATTTGCACTGTCCTCTCTAGATCTTCCTTTAAAAAGGCGAGTTCCTTTCAGGAGAATGAAATTGATCTCACTGCTCTTCAATTCTACAATGTGTTGTTAAGGCTCTATTCCAAATAAGCAGTCACTCAGAGCAGACTGTGAAGATCTTCATCTTCCTTTCTTACATGCTTTTATGAAATAATCAATAATGCTGACATTCCTCACTGGCATTGGAATCAGAATCCTTTGAAATGAAAAATGCAGCGCACGTCTTAAAAGTGTTGTTTCAGTCTCTTTGCAAATGCAAGACATCATTAATGTGTTTGTTACTCACTGGTTCACAGTTTCTATATTTTCTTTGTAACCATACCAGTTAGGAGACTAAGGTTAACCCCCCACCCCACCCCGAAAACTGAGATTAGGGAGAAAACTGAAGGTATTTGTACACTGCAATTAAAAACCTGTGGCTGGCCCATTCCATCTGATTCAGGCTTGCAGGGCTTAGGCTATAGAGCTGTTTACCTGTGGTGTAGATGTTCAGGTTTAGGTTGGGACCCGGGTTCCAAAACTCTGTGAGGGAAGAGGATCCTGGAGCTTGGGGTGCACCCCAATTCCAAATGTCTACCCTGCAATTAAACAGTCCTTTAGCCTGATTCCTGCGAGCCCAGGACAGCTGTCATGGGCCAGTAACGGGTATCTAACTGTACTGTAGACATACCTTGAGTGACTTCTCCATGCACCCCAGGCTAATCCTCTGTACCGCTTCCCTACTCCAGAAGCATGTCTCATATTGTTAGAAATGTTGCTCTATACTTAACTCTGAAAAATAACTCAAATATTGAACACGTATGTGTTGGGATATGTAAGAATTAATAGGGGTCTGAGATGGCTATAGATTAGTGGGAGGGGTCCTGCCAGAGCAGGCACTGTCCTTTGAATATGTTTTTTCCCTTTTGTTCTGGAAAGACAGATAAAGAGTCAGGCCAAAGCAGGCATTATCCTTTCTGATGTATAAACATGTATAAATATGCTCTTTCCCTTCACTCTTGCAGCCTAGAAAGATAGACAGCAGCATGTAGCTGCTCTTCTTTGTTGTGTCTTTTACTTATTCTTATTTGCTCTGTAAAAATACTTTCAGGGTCACATCCTTTGTAATCTCTGTAATCTGCTGACTTGGAAAGTTTCTAGTGTAGAAAAGTGTTGATTTAATTAGAAATTCTGCCAACAGTAATTAGGGGCAGGTATAATAACATTCATCACATGCCTGTTAATATTCATTGTATAGGAGTTAACATTACTAAATAAGGATTTAGGGGGAGTAGTAATTGATGTGCGAATTAACATACTAAAATTGATAAAAGAGTGTAACTGGTGCCAAATTATTGCTCGCTCGGAATGTCGTGTTGGGCGGAGGGGTTCGAGGGGAACGAGTATCTGCAATAAAGAGGTCTGTTTACTCCATCATCTCCTGGGTCACCTGTTTCTTCTCTAACAGTACACAAACAAGTTATTTAGTTATCTCAGCCATCATTTTAGCTAACTGGAGGGTGACCACTGTTTTTAGGAATTTGGGCTGTTCAGCAATTCACAGGATTATACTCTTAATTTAACAACTGTGAGGAGCTCATGGAATGGAATTAAGATTTTTTTTCTTTATTTCACTTGCATGGTCTCATTTTTCTATCCTTAGGAACTATCCCCAATGGCAATACTGTCACTGTATGTTTCTGGTGAGATGTGCAGATATGTCATTCAAGCTGACAAATGCTCTGTGGTGGCTTTGTTGGTCTGGGAGTTTCCTTTCTGGAAGCTGATGTTGGCTGTCTCATGGCTGCCTACTGTGGCAAAATGATACCATTTGGAGGGAGAGTTTTTGGAAGGAGCTGGAGGATTGGGATCTGATTGCTTCTGTTTCAGGAGAACTTGGACCACTTTTGGCTGCCAAAGATTCTTTTGTGACATCCTAGTCCCTGTCCTCCTCTTCCTTTTTTCTTCACTGAACTAGCTGTCTTCTGGGGCTGGGAGTACATCTTCACTGATTAAAGAAGTCTTCTGTGAAATCTTCTTAGTTTTCCTGTATTTGTGATTTAATATAACCTCTCTTAATAACCTTTAAGTCCCCTCTTTCACAGTCTCTCTACAGACAAAATAGATTGCTTACATTTCTTAGATGCGTACTAAAACAGAAAAGAGCATAATTCTGTAGTCAAAATTACATGAAAACCAGTGCCCAATTTTTTATTAATATATATTCTAGGACTATAAATTAAATGCTTTATGTATGAAACAGCATTACTTTCCAGCCTGCTATATTCTGACTTCTACTTGATGAAAGTATTCTTTTCCTCACACCCCTCATTATGACACACTGAAATTGTTTCTATGCATAGTGTGCAGAAAATACTTCATAACTGGAGACGGACAAGGTGTCCCACTCTGATGAGATCTGCTACGACACTGTACAACTAACAAACAGCATAATCAATTTTTCATAGCTAGTATTTCCAGAACTCCTGCAAGCTCCCTATCAAGCTTATTGAATTTGAAGCCTTTGGCAAACTATTTAATTTCAAATTATTTGATTTTTCCCCTTTGGGAGGGATCTGTATAAATTTTAACTGTATGTACCTCGTCCAAAGCCCACAATAGTCAGTGAATGTCTTTACATTGGCTTCAGTGAGGTTTAGATTAGGCCCCGTATTTTGTTTGTGCAGTGATTCTGATTTTCTATGACTCCCAAAGCATTAAAGCTAACTGGAGGTAAAGTACTCTAAAAAAGTGCAATATTTCAAAAAGTATCATATGCTCCTAAAGGTGACATGTTTTTACTTAGTAAATAATTAAGGTACCTTGAGACCTCTCCCCTGCACCCAACATAAATAATATGGTCCGAGGGAGAGTAAACTGGTTAATGGATGAGATCCTGTGCAGTTATTGAGCCAATATAATTGGCTGGGTACACAAAAGCTGGTAGTTTCAATAAATGCTACAATTCATAAATACCCTTTCTCTAATGTATCAATCTTTAAACCTGTTTATAACTTGGCACACAGCTGGAGGAAGAACACTGCAATGAAATTTCCCCATTAATTAAGAACATATGGCATTAAGGCAACAAATCGTTAAAGAACACTGTTATCTCCTACTTGAATTTGTTTCTCTCTTCCCGCTCTATCCTTTGCAACCTCTCTTCTCTCTCCTGACGTCGCCTCTCTCTTTCCGCTGCCAATGACTCTTGGTGCTGCCGATAAGATGATGTAAGGAGACCACCCAAGGCTGGCCTGCAGACCAAAAAGGATCACATTTCACAGTGCCACTTTTATTGATTACACAGACAGAAATGGTTAACAGTCATCAATTAGAGAGAAATGCATTCCTGGCAATGGAATGATACGGAAAGATACATCAAAACACCTATCCAATACACCCATGCTAACTACAACTTTATTAAAAGCTGCAGATTTTTTAGAAATTTTGTAAATTAACTTAAACCTCTGAGATGCATGCAAAATCTTCTTTAGAATTGTTCAGCATATTTCAATTGCAGTATGACTTCAACTAACTGTATACCTGTCTGCCTCTAACTGAAAAGACAAACTCCATAATGGGATTTTGAAATAAAAACAAGAGGTGCAAGACTTCGCTAGCATTTCCGAACATGTTATACAACAATGCTTATAAAAGCTTATGCATCATAAACATCAAAGGAATACTCTATACACTCTACTGAGAAGCTAAACTAAAAGAAGATAATAGAACTGCATTTTGGAATCTGAATGCAATTTAGGATGAGGCCCTTATGTTGCTTATTGATTCTTATCTTTATGTTCAAGAAATCTGCCATCTTACCAGTGCTGCAATAGCAATGTGAATTCTTTGCTAAGATATATTGCAATCTGGACCTTTTATGTTAGTACGTACAAGAACAAATCAGTAAAACATATAGGGAAAGTGCTAATGGTTATCACCCTGGTTTATTAAAGGCACACAAGGTTTAGTTTTGCTATATCAAGTTTATGACTTGATTGTTAGTGTACAACCAGAGTGGAACACAGCCAAACCACACTATTAGTAATACATATCAAAAGTTTAGCTCTTGTTCTAATGTCTGCTAAAACAGTCAGAAGTCCAAGCATAGCTGAGTAAGTTTCTAGCCAAACAACATGGTCCCTTTCATCAAGGATGAACACTAGCTGCAGCTAGTAAAAACCAAAGCAACCACTTCTGGAGGGGTTATCAGATGCTAGTCTTGCATGATAGACTGCTCCTGTAATTAGTGGATACATTTAATGAGTAGTCACCATTGAAAGCAGATGTGAGTTCTGCAGTTTTTGGCCAGATCTACACACAGTTTTTGTACAAGTATAACTATTTTGGTGAGGGCGTGTTGCTTGACGAAAGTAGTTATATATTGGTACAAGACTTCATGTATATGCAGTTGTATAAATGTGCCACTATAGCTTATTCCCCTTCCTCTATGGAAACAGCAATCAAGGTAAAAAACCACCTTTACGTCAATATTACTGCATTCACACTAGGAGGGTTGTACTGCTTTAACTGCACTAGTAGAATTAAAGTGGTACACCCTTTTGTGTAGACAAGCCCTTATTAAGTTAATAAATAATTGTAATGGGAGCTTTGGAACAAAGGGACCAGAAGTCATAAATAAATGAATCCTTTCTGTGAAAAGAAATTCACAGAATCCTTTCAGAATCACAAACTTAACTGTATAAGAATGAAACACTTCCACTGCCTTTATGGACTCAGATACACACTTTCTATTTATGGTAGCTGTAAGAATGCCCATCACTATGCTATCCAGGCATTCAATCCCTAGTGTTTACTGCTTCACAGTGAAGGCAATAGCAGCAAAAGACCAAACTATGCCTGTAAACATCTTTCTTGTGTGTCTGTGTATAGGCAAAGAGGAATCCTGTAGAAGACATCCATTTTGGCTGCATTGGCAGCAGGGTCAGTGAAAGCATAATTTCAGTAATTGCATTTAATTAAATTTCAATATGTCATAGTCCACCCAGATAAACATTACATAAAAGGATATAAAACTTGATATTATTTAAGACTTGCTTCTGGAACTCTGCTGAAGCTTCAACAACAGTGCTGGATTATACTCAAAATCATAGAAAGTTCCAATATTCTCCAGTACTATCCTCCCGTCATACTCCTTCCTCCCTCTTTCCCCAAAAACCCGTGAGAGTCCAGCTTGCATTGTACATCTTTCCTTGGAATGTATTTTAAAGAGATTTTAAACAGACCTTTCAGCTCACCCTAAAAAAGAGCATTCAGTAAGGAGTAAAGATTCAAAAGGCCACAGCTCTAGCACCTAATGGGCATGAAAGGCTCTGGTGAATTATGGCTACTGAATATCACTCAGAGACTACTCTAAGAATGGGCAATCTAGCCAGGGTCTCCAGGTGTAAACATCCATAAACGAAACAGGAAAAATGGCAAACTGAGTTTTGACTGTTTTCCTTCAGTTCAGTTCTGTTTTGTCCCATCTCTTGAAACCCCAGGTAACTGCCTGGAAGGCTGAAGTCTCAGTACACAGTCAAGGGCACTTAACAACCCCTGGTCTACACTAGGGAATAAGTTCAAATTAAGATATGCAACTTCAGCTACGTTAATTGCGTAGCTGAAGTCAGTGTATCTTAACTGGAATTTTGGCACTGTCCATGGTGCAGGAAGTCGAAGGGAGCACACTTTCCCTTTGACTTCCCTTACTCCTAGTGGAAGCAGGACTACTGGCATCGATGGGCCCATCCTCTCAGTTCAACTTAGCGTGTCTTCACTAGACCCACTAATTTGAACCCTGGAAGATCGACTGCAGCTGCTTTGATCTTATCTGTAGTGTAGACATGGCCTGAGTGAATGAAACCTGAAGAAACACTAGAAGCAGATCAAGAAGAAGACAAGACTGCTACCATAAGACTGTAAGCTTTTTGGCAGGATGTATCTTTTTACAACATTTGTACAATGTCAAGATAAATTGGAGCCCGAGCCCTCTGATTAAGGCCTCTGAGCACATAATACAATAAGTAATACAAATAATTAATAAGTATCCACATGATCAGGGACATATTTACGTGGAAGTAAGGAGTTTGGTTTCTCACAGGAGACTGAAACCCAGACATATCCCTACATTTCTTCTGTGAGATCTAATGAGTTCACAGCTGAGTCATCATTAACAGCAACAACTCTAATTATTAAGAACTATTACTTGGTTATTTGGAATTATGTTAGATAGGTCAAAATTACAAGAACTCTCAGGCATCGTGCTTCGGAGCATAAACTGATCTCTAGCTAGGATAAAAAAATACTCCTCTTCCCCATCCTATGGTGTAATATTTCCCTAAAGAAACATTGCAAGTGTATTATGCCTTCTCTGCAGTGTATCAGGTATTGACCACTGTCAGTGACAGAGTCACTGTCAGTGATTTCATGAACATTTGGTGTGTTTCAGCATGCAATTTCCTATGCTCCAAAATATTCTGGTCTGGAATTAAGTCCTATCAACCTCCAACCCGAACATGAGTTGTGACTAGCATTTTAATACATTTTAATGTCTTTTAATAATCTTGTACTGAATTATGTGTCCAAAACTTGAATCATGGTTCCCTAGGCTAATGATTTTATCCTGAGATACATAACTCCAAGCAACATACTTCAATGACGCTTCTTAGCAATCTTGAATGATGCATAGGGCTCAAAGAACTGTATGAAGAGTAGGTGCCAAAGCTAAAAGTATGTGTAGCTTTTGTGTTGGTATTTAGACCACAGACTGCATGGCAAAGCTGATGGAACAAAATGGCAGAGTCTGTAATGCACTTTAAGTAATATCTTAAATAATAATGATTTTAAAAAGAGATTTGTCTTAAAATGGCTGTTTTTCTATGGCTACGTCTAGACTGTGGCTCTTTTCTGCGATACCAGAGGTATCCCGGAAAAGCTATGCCATGTTCAAGGAACGTGTCTGCTTTTTCGAAAAAAAATTCGGAAAAGCGGACGGGTTTTTTCGCCATTCCTGTAAACCTCGTTTCACAGGGGTTGGCTCGAAAGAGAAGGTTTTTCCAAAATTTGGCACCATGTTGACGGGCCAAATTTTGGAGAAGCCTCTTTCAAAAGAAAAACAGAAAAAGATACAAAAAATTGCGGTTTGCAATTCTCATATCTTCTTCCAACTTTTCTTTGTAGTGTAGACTTAGCCTATCACACTAGCAATGATGCTCAAGTTAAAGTTTCTCCCTTGCTGAAATCTCATAGTGGGGTCTGACATGACCACAGAAAATGGCTGAGACTAGACAATAAATGATCTTGGTGTATTATTGCAATTATCCACATAGCTTATATAGACAAACATTATAACGGCTGGTTTCATATATGACCAAATGGTAATATCAAAATTTAAAGCACAATTCCAAATGTACAATCAAAGAGTGTCTTTATGCTGACAACTTATTTTCAGTCTTCTATGTTTACTAGAGACAGAGGGACATAAAGAGACTTGCATGGGCTAACGTAATAGATTATAAACTTAAAAAACAACAAATAGTCTGGTAGCACTTTAAAGACTAACAAAACATGTAGATGTGCCAACGAAAGCTCATGATACCATCTACATGTTTTGTTAGTCTTTAAAGTGCTACCAGACTATTTGTTGTTTTTTAAATTTATCCTGTACAGACTAACTTGGCTTCCCCCTGAAGTAATAGTTTATGTTTTAAAATATGGGAATATCTGACAGAACTCCCTCACCACAGAAAGTAGATGCACGTAAAATGAGTGGCAGAAAAATATCAGAATAAAAACCAGAAGTCTAAATCTCACCTGAAAATTTGTGATTTGTAACTATTATTATACACTATGATATTGGGACCTGAGGGCTCACAGAACATTATTTTATCATTATTTTGCTGGAAGAAAATAGGAGAGAGAGACAACAAAAAGGACTGTGTAAATGAGGAATCTGGAAAATGTAAAAAAATGCCATATGCAAGCCAAAATTCTTATGAAGAAGAACTACATTGAACCACTGCATTTGCTATAATTCAAGTTCAATGCACCATTCTGTTTTGTTAATTTGTTACATGTATATTTCAGTTTAAACAGTATTTTATAACAATACTGCACTATATACTGGCAAACACCATTCAATATGTTGTGAACGTGGCAACCCCTTAGGAATATGAAACCTTTGCTAGTAAATCTTTGTTGAGAATTGAGGTGAGACAATAGCTTTTATTGCAAGAGCTGTTAGATTGGCAGAGTGGGAATTAGCACTGTAGATACGCTATCTAAATCTTATTCCTCAGTGGTTCTCTTTTCTTCATTACCAGAAGAGCAGAAAATCTTTAACTTTATCAAATATATCTGCTATTTCATTTAATCTTTGCAAAGAACACAAGATACAAAGGTTTTTGATGACAGCTGAAAAAATCAGAAGGTTGACATTCAGGATTTTTCATAATTTAACTATGACCAGAACTATTAAGAGTCTTTGTAAATGAGCCCTATTTATCCATTTTCCACAGTATCCATGCTTCTGCAAACATGAAAATGTTATGAAGGGAGAACTGCAAGCTTGTAATAGACCCCACACACATTTAAATGTCTCTTGGCTCTAACATAATAAACCCACTGCCCAGCTAGAAAGAGAGAGAGAGAAAAAAAAAGGCGGGGGGAGTAGTGGCTAGAACTGCCAAGAGCCATATTGCTCTTCACAATTATGGATATTATCTGTGTGACAGGGCAGATTCAAAAGTATGTTGATATAACAATTTGAGAACAGACTAAACATAACTTGGGAAATCTTTACAAAAATTCTCCTGCAAACAAACCAAAATTAGAGAGATAAAGCTGCAGATTAATATTTCCTTTGAAAGAGAAACTTGAGAAGCACCAGAAGAAAAAGAACTGATTAATGTCAGACTTTTAACAGGCCTGTAAGGCTATGCAAAATAAAGCCCTGGTGACAAGGTAAGTACAGTAGTTCAGGGTCAATGGGTATCCAGGACAATAGTTCCCAATCCACACACAGACTTTCCTCTACACACAGATCACTATTTAGAATGAAGACCTAGTCTACACACAATTTTTATACCAATATAACTATTTTTGGCTAGGGTGTGATTTTTTTACTGACAGTCACATTAGTGTAGCCCCTATTTTGGATGCAGTTATACCAGTGTGCAATACATTGATATAGCATATTTCCTCCCCATAAATAAGGAAGAAGTGAAAGCAGTATAACTGCTTTCATGTTAGGCAGTCTGCATCACTTTAATTATACAGATATTGTTAAAGCGGGGACCACAATTCTACAGTTGTATAGAAGCGTTTAACTTTAATTCAGTGGGACTACTCATGTGTTTAAATATTAGCAAATATGCAAATCTTTGCAGATTGGGATCAAAATTAGTAAATGTTAGGTACGTGTCTGAAGTGTAAATTGCTAATCTTCTCTTAATGTATGCAAAGCTCACCATCATAGCATCAAGACACAGGAAGATGTCTTTTGTCAGTCTTCAACACATACCTTTGCCTACACTGTGAGGGCATGTCTATATAGCGAGGCTAAACTTGAAATAAGCTATGAAACTTGAGCTAATAAGCTAATCAAAATAGCTTATTTCGACTTTTGGCACTGTCTACACAGCAGTTATTTCGAGATAGAACACTCTTCTTCCGACTTCCTTTACTCCTCGTAAAAAGAGGGTTACAGGAGTCAGAGTAAGCAGTCCTCCAGTTCTCCATTATTTTGACATTATATGGGGTAGGATAGCTCAGTGGTTTGCCCATTGGCCTGCTAAATCCAGAGTTGTGAGCTCAATCCTTGAGGGAGCCATTTAGAGATCTGGGACAAATCTGTCAGGGATGGTACTTGGTCCTGCCATAAAGGCAGGGGACTGAACCTCTCAAGGTCCCTTCCAGCTCTATGAGATAGGTATATTTCCATATATATATAAAATTATGTAGACGCGGACTATGTTATTTTGGAGAAACGTTGATTTGTGCTCCACTATGACCCACAAGGCTTGATATCCTATCAAAGAAAGCTATCAGATAGGTTTGACATGATTTGTTCTTTACAAATCCATGCTGGCTGTAACTTATCGCCTTATTATCTTCCAGATGTTTGCAGATGGATTCCTTAATTACTTGCTCCATTATCTTCCCTGGCACTATATTAACCCTTTTCCAGTCTTCTGGAATCTCTCCCGACTTCCATGATTTTTCAAAGATAATAGCTAAAGGCTACCTCCACTATCAGCTCCTTGAGTATTCTAGGATGCACTTCATCAGGCCCTGGTGACTTGCAGACATCTAACATTTCTAAGTAATTTTTAACTTGTTCTTTTATTTTAACTTCTAAATCTACCCCATTTCCACTAGCATTCACTATGTTAGGCATCCCGTCACCATCCATTTTCTTGACGAAAAATGAAACAAAAAAGTCATTAAGCACCCCTGCTATTTCCAAGTTTCCTGTTATTGTTTCTCCCTCTTTAGTGGCTGAAATAACTCTGATGATGTATTTAAAATTAACTGTATTTAAACACAATGTGGATCAAAAAGGTCTAAGTAGCCAATCAGGATATTTGACTGAATAATAAACATTCAACACTTTATTTTAAGAGAGCCCAGTGAAAATATTCTGTGTCCTAGGTCAGAGGGAACAAACGCAAATGTTCTAATAGAACTTAAGAACTTAGGCAGCTTAGTTCCTAAGACAAAAATGAAATCTCATTAAAACAAATTACTGCACCAGAGAATTGGAAAGTAGCAAATACAGTACATATCAGTGCTTTTTTTGTTTAAAAAAAAAAAGTGTTGGTACTAGGGTTTTTTCAAGAAAAACAAAAAAACAAAAACAAAAAACCCCCCAAAACCGGACAGGGAAAATTTGTTGAGGAAAAAAAAAGGTGCGATCCCTTTAATTGCCGCATGTCCCGAGCGGGCCTCTGTCCAGCACAGCGCGACTGCTCACTCCCAGGGCCAGATGGGGGCTGTGCTGGAGGAAAGTGGCGAGTACTCAAAAAAAGGTGACGGTACACTGTACTGGTGCATACCATACAAAAAAAGCACTGGTACATATTATATATATATATTTTTTTCCGACTTGCGATGTGATCGGTTCCAGAGATAGCGTTGCAAGTCGGGGGCGTCGTAACTCGAGTCCGCATTTACGACAGGCGTCAAAGGCCCTCATAAATGCGGGGCTGAGGACGTAAGTTGGGGGATTTTGGCCCCTTCTGCACTTACGGAAAAGGTCGTAAGTGCGGGGGATCGTAAATCGGGCCATCGCAAAGCAGGGGCCTCCTGTATATTGCAGATTATGATACCTTATTTTTTTTATCTGGTGAACTGCCTGAAATGGTCATTAAAAATGGAACTATGAAACATGTAGGAAATCTGAAAGGGTCTAACCAGAAGAGCTTCTAGAAAGGATAATTGCGCCTCACAAATCTATTGGAGTTTGTTTTTCAGTGAGCCAATAAAACAGTGGATAAAGGAGAATTGGCTGCTGCAATTTATTTAGACTTCCACAATGTTTTTGAGAAAGTTCCTCCCAAGGAGCTGCTAACAAAGCTGATTAGGGTGTGACATACAAAGTACAGCTCAGATCAGAAAATGGTTATGACACATGATGGAAAACATGGGAAAATATAAGTTTATTTTCATGATGGCAAATGTTGACAGCGGGCTGCACAAGGTTCAGTCCTAGGACAGGTATTGTTCAATTTATTTGGAAAGTGGAGTGAGTCATGAAGTGGCAAAATCAGCAGGTGACACTAAATTATTTATGATAATCAAGACTGAAGACAACTTGGCGAAACTTCAGAAGGATCAGAGAGAGCCCAATTTGCAGCCAAGGAGCAGAAGGAACCTAGGCTGCCTGGAGAACTGTGAAGAAGCTGGGGAGCTCAGCCACTGAAGCTGACTACAGGTTCCTCCTCCGGTGACACACTGGGTTGGAAAAAGAAGGCTCAGAGTTTGGCTGCCTAGATTGCCATCCCACAGGGAAGATAGCTTCCCTGTGGAATAGAGTGAAAAAACCTCTCTGTGTTGTAAATAATAATTGCCTAGTTTTAGATTAAATGAGCCTTAGCCTGTATGTTTTTTTATGGGCAGGGGAATATAATTGAAGGCTGTTGTATGCCAATGCAATACATTAAAGCAGTACAGAAGTCAGCAAACAGAGCTGAAAACAGGTGAGTCTGAGTGGAGCTGCGTTGGAAGAGAAGGGAGGCAAAGCACCTGTTCCTTAAGTGCAATGAGTGAGTTCTTGAGAGGGCGCGTGTGTGTTTGCTGGTTTCCTTTTTTAAAATTTTGTGGCAGCTGTTAGTGGGTAACTTGCTGTGAGAGAATCAGAGCCTTTGATCAAAGCAGAGCCCTGATCAGGTGCAGGGCTTCCCATATTAAGGGGGCTATAAAGGCATCCAAGCTACAAACCAGTGGAAGTTAAAATACGGGAGGTAGAACTCAGGCTGAAGATCATTCGAATGGGACCTAGGAAGAATCCACTGATTGTCCATCAGATGATACTTCTAGATCCTTTCTGGAATGCCTCAATGGAGACTATACCAAGCAAAGGGAAATGCTTAAAGAAAGGGAGGATCAGGCGATATTTGGTGGGATTCACCATTTCCAAGAGGAGGAAAGCAAAGGTGAGACAAGATTATGATGCTCAACAGATGTCTTTGGCAGTGAAGCTAAAAGAATGACTCTGGAATGTCCAATGACTGGAAAGCATTCACGGGCAGAGTATTGTTATTACGGAATGAACACCGCCTGACTAGGGAGGGAAACAGATTTCTAGGATGGTCACTGACTAATCCTAGATTAAAAGAGCTTTAAATTAAAAATGTGCAGGCAAAGTCTGAGAGATTCTCAGGTCATGGAAAGTCATGAAAGATGAGAGAGATTTCAGAGGACTGGAAAATAAAAAAGAACAAATGTAGTACTAATCTATAAAAAAGGGAAGTATGGACAATCCGGGGAATTACAGACCAATCATCTTAATTTCAATACCCGGAAAGATTATGGGGCAATCCATTTGCAAATGCCCGGAAGAGAAAAAGGTAATAAGTATTTTATGGATTTGACAAGAACACATCATGTCAAACCCACCTAGTAGCTTTCTTTACCCGGATAACAAGCCTTGTGGAAAGAGGATGTGGTAGATGTAGTGTAACTTGACTTTAGTAAGGCTTTTCATACCATTTTGCATGGACTTCTTATAAAAAACTAACAAAATACAATCTAGGTGGGTGCACAGCTGGCTGGAAAACTTCCCAGAGAGCAGTTATCAGTGGTACACAGTCAAGCTAGAAGAGCATAAATAGTGGGGTCTCACAGAGATCAGATCTAGGTCCAGTTCTGTTCAATATCTTCATCAGTGATTTACATAATGGTCTAGAGAGTACTGTGATAAAGTTTGAGCATGATACAAAGCTGGAAGGCATTGAAAGTGCTTTGAAGGATAGGATTAAAATTCAAAATTATCTGGACAACCTGGAGAAATGGCCTGAGGTAAATAGGATGAAATTCAATAAGAACCAACACAAAGTACTGCACCTAGGAAGAATCAATCAGTTGTACACATATAAAATAGGAAGTGACAGCTTCAGAAGGAATATTGCAGGAAGGGATCTGATGAGGATAGTGGATCACAAGCTAAATATAAGTCAGCAGTGTGAGACTGTTGCAAAAACCCCCAAAAGAAAACAAAAATTCCCCCATCATTTAGAGATATATCAGCAGGAGTGCTGTAAGCAAGATATAAGAAGTAATTCAGAAGAAACAAAAAGATTAAAGGCCTAGAAAACATGATCTATGAGGGAAGAATGAAAAATGAGGTTAGATAGCCTGGAGAATAGAAGAGTGAGAGGGGACGTAATGACAATTTTCAAGTAGATAAAAGGAGGAGGGAGAAAATGTGTTCTCCTTAACCTCTCAGGATAGGACAAAAAGCAATGTGCTAAAATAGCAGTAAGAACAGGTTAGTTTGGACACTAGAAAAACTTCCTGTCAAGGTGGTTAAGCACTGGAATAAATGAATTACAGAGGCTGAGGAATCTCCATCATTGTAGATTTTTAAGAGGAGGTTAGACAAACAGCTGTCAGGGTTGCTCTAGGTAATACTTCATCCCGCCATGATTGCAGGGGACTGGATTAAATGAACTTTCCAGGTCCCTTCTGGTTGTATAACTCTATGATTCTGTAATCTCCATGCTTGAGTCTAACACTGAGTGGGGAGGTAAATTAAGGGAGAATATAGCATTGGAGAAAGGAAAAACAAAGGGTAGGAGAATGGACATCAAGAAGAAAGATAGTGCCAATAATAATGGCACTAAGTGGAAGTAGAATGACTTTATATAACAGAGTGAGCAATCTGGGTGAAACGAAGCAGAAACAACAAAGATGTCTGCATACCAATGCAAGGACTCTGGGTAACAAAATGGAAGAACTAGAATTACTGGGGCAGCAAGTGAAACCAGATGACAGAGGGATAACAGGAACATCATGAAATAGTAGTAGTCATGGCTGAAGCACAGGTATTGAAGATTATTTGTTGTTCAGGAAAACCAGAAATAAAGGTACAGGTGGTGAAGTGGAATTGTATTTTAACAAAGAGGTAGACTTTACAGAAATTAGAAATGATGAAATGGATAAAAGAGAATCTGTTTAACATTGGGGAAGAAAGGTAAGAGAGGTTTAGGATAGTGCTTTGCTACAAACCCACAGGATCCAATTTCGATATGGCTAGAGCATGTCATACTCAGGGTACAATCGGAACTAATGTACTGCTATGTCCCTCAGTGCTCTAACCTGGCTCTAACTTTTACACCATTCCGCTGTGAGAGCAACCACACCTTATCTGCTTGATTTTTAGAGCAAGGACATGGCTTTCCCCTATTATAAACACGTCGCTCTCCACCTTCAGTCGCCAGTGGTGAGATCACAGGTAAACACTTGCAGCTGACCTGGCTAGCTGACTTAGGCTTGAGCTACAGAGTTGTAAAATTGTGGAACAGATGTTCAGGCTTGGACTGGAGCCTGAACTCTGGGATGGCACCAGGTGGGAAGGCCCCAGTGGCTGGGCCTCAGCCTGAGTCCTAAGGTCTGCACTGAGCCCTCTAAACCTGAGTCATCTGACCCTGGCCAGCCAGAGATGTTTAATTGCTCTGCAGACATACTCAGGAGGGCCCTGTTAGATTAAGAAGGTCATCTTTCGATAATCCTTTAAGGCCTGAGCTCAACTAAAGGAAAAAAAGAAATACAGGGAAGCTTTAAAACAAACATCTTCTCTTCACAATCAAAAAGTGGAGTTAGAGGTATAGAGAGAGCACTATATATTGTTACTCTCTGGCTGTTACTTTCTGCTTTGGCCAAACTGATAGCCTATGAAATTGATGCAGCTTTCTGGTTTTGGAGGAGTGGGAGGTGGTTTGCTGGTAGAGGAAGAAATGAAGGGTGGAAACAACATATTTATACTGGCAGTGTGTACTCTAGTCTAAAATGGGAAGGTTAGAATGTCTCACCTTCCTCTACCTAGGGAATTATACTCACAAACTGGAAAAGAACCAATATCCCTTTCCTTCTGAACACATGATGAACATGGAGTGCACTGCAGTTAGACTTCCTAAACCAGGATCCCCCATAGATGTAATATGCACTTTGCAAACATGGCTATCCACAGGAGGTACAAAGAAATTAGCTGGAGGCCTTTCAGGCAGGAGCTGGCAAGATAAGCAGCTGAATTCACAAACTGACAACTTCAAATAGTTTCTCTTTCCACTGTACAATCACAGACACCAAAAACAAAACAAAAACCCTAAACACAAACTATTATTATTATACAAATGTTTTTATTCAGTACTGATCATAGGCAAAGAATAGTATTAAAAACTTTTCTTTCAAACTCGTGTTGTCACTCTTGTTTTCAGAAGCAAAACATAGCCAAAGTTCTGAAAGGTCCATCAACAGCATCAAACTCAGATTGAATCAGGCTAGATAGCACTGAGATAAATGCTTCTCTACTTCTTTCTTGTTTTGTAATGTCAGATAAACTGTACCAAAAATCACATATGAAATGCAATTCAGATAATTCTTCCCTAAATAATATAAAAATAAGGATATAGAGGAGACTGTAAATTGCAAGCAGAAAACTCACCTTGGAATTAACTGTTAACTGCATCTGCCGCTTATCAAGTTTTTTTAATTTTTCAGTTTTTTTACCACCAGGATATAGGAAGCAGTATCTACATAATCCAACACAGATTACAAGTATCTACCTTAGATGGAGTCACTGAAAAGTTCTATGGTACCTTGAACTAACTGGTTTGTGATTAGTGAAACACATTATCGCCTGCTGCCCAATAAATAAAATTCCATCCTTAGAGCCATCCTTGCACATCTTTGCCAATCATGAATTTCACAATTCCATAAGAAAAACCTGATTCTGCCCCGCCTGTCACCTTTTGTTAGAGTAAGATGGTGTGTACGCCTGGAATGGCGGAGCACTCAGAAATCATATGCTTGATATGAGTTGAATCCCAAAATCCTGAAAATGTGTGTATGCTACGTTACAATAATCTGGGAACTCAAAATCTTTCAAGTGCCTATGTTGGTGCATCTAACAGGCAAAAGGAAGCTGTTGGATACATGCATTTTTCATATCTCTCACCTGCACCTGAAGTACACATACAAAATCCAGAAATGCAGGATAACCACAATGATCTGTAACACTCACGTAAGACTTTTATGGCTTCATCCTGCAAGGTCCTGGGCATTCTGGCTGCAAACCAGCAAAACACTTAAATACATATGTAAAACTAAGCTTGAGTGCTTTGCTGGATGAAGGCCAGAGTGCTCAGGACCTTGTTGGACAAGTCCCTATAAACATGAGTTAGTTATTCTGTGCAGATCAGTCATTCTTCGACAATTTGCTATATTATCCAGTCCTGCTTTTCAGATTCACGCTCTCTCTCCCTTTTCCTTGATTTTGGCACAGTGGTTGCTTTACGGTCCTCTGCATTCAACATATTTTAATTACTCTTGTTTTAGTTTTGTTCAGCTTCCAAATACATGGCAATGTTATATCTTACTCAGGCTCATACTTGTATTTGTAGTCATATGAACAAGCAATATTCATGTTCATAACAATTCATAGGGTTTATTATTATTAATTATTATTAGCAATAGACATCAGTAGGCATTCTTTTTATGTTTAATATTTAATTGAATAATTAATCCACATTTATCACTAAATATTAATGTATGTTACACATATTTTTTTCCATATTATTTTAAAACACCAAATGCCAGGCAACTAAAGCTCAAATACAATACAAGAAACAAAACTTAGGTTTGGACTCAGATATTTGGCTAGCTGTTGGCTGTCACATTTGTAGATTTGTGCAGCCCTTCCATAGCCAGATCCCCCCCAAAATAAATGTTTCATAAAGGGTAACAATATTTTGTGCCTAGAAAGAAGAGAGATTTTTTGTTGCATAACTTTCTTCAAAGGGGCTGAAGTTTGACCTATGTAATCATGGCTCATATTGAAGAAGAAAATGAAGGGCTGACTGTTGCTTTTATGGCTGAAATTATAATATACACATGCCATATGTAGAAGAGACATCCATGTGATGAATTGCAGAGCCAGGAGATAAAATGAATTCATCACATACTCTGAACCACTTGCATGCTGCCCCAGGTCTACTTTTAACATTTCAAACTCATGAGGATCTTCAAAGGGCCACATTTTTTTTTTTTTGATATTCTGACAGAAGTTTTTTTTCCTCCCAACCCAAGTTATACTCATCACAGGTAATATTCCAGGAAATAACTCAGTTTCCAAAAGGGACCAGGCTTGATTCTATTCCTAGAAGCTCTAGAGATATAGTTTAAGTTACAACATTTATGCATGGATGTGTTAAAATTAATAAAATAGCACATCCACTCATAAATGTTATGACTTAAAATATGCCTCTGGACCTTCCGGGAGTAGAGTGAGCTCTGTCCCATTGGCAAATAGAGTAATTTCCTTTTTTCCAATGGTATAAATGGGTTTATTGCTGACTCAAGAGGAGCCTGATTTTAAAGACCTACATATAATATATATGGACACAAATACACACGTAATTACAGGACAGAAACAAAGGGATGTTCCCTTTGCGAAATGTTTGCATTCAACCCATTTAGCAGCAATTTACTGTTGTATGCTGCAGTCAAAAATGCTGCTTTTAACTCCCTGAAGTAGTCTACGTTGGTGCCTATGGCACAATTCAACCTACTAAAATCAAGCTAAAGGCATTACTCTGTTTCTGTACTGGGAAAACAGTCTAGTTTAGGTCCAGGCTGAGGTAGCATGTGTAATTTAAGCACAAGCACATAGAGACCACTTTTCCTAGACAAGACAAGGCCTCAGAGGGTCACTTTTACATTGAGCCCTAATTCCAAATTAGACCTGGTTTCAGGTATGGAAACAGAAGTTTTTCATGGCCCAAATCTCAACATCTGCTACATATGCAAGACAAATATCACCTTTCCTTATGAAACCTGTTCAACAAGCAACATAAACAACTTTTCTTACAGAAGCTTATTCATCAAAAACCTAAAAAGAACTGCAATAGGCTGTTTTGAATCTATGTTTCAGAGAGGTAAAAGAATGACAGGGGTTGTTTGGAGTCTTTTTTTCTGGTTTTATATGACAATGATTTGACCCAGACTGGGAATGATAAATCCAGTCAAGTTGCTCTGGGAAGATGAACGAAATGAAAAATTGTGCCTTTCACCATGGGTACATTTAATGTAATTATTCACTTGAAAGCAGGATTAAATCAATACCTTGTGCTTGGAAATATTTACACACCGTGGAACCACTTACAGCAGACGGTGGAAAGATTCAGTGAAATAAGCAATTAAAAATATAACGAAGGGAGCATCAAGGAAAATTAAAGAGAAAATATTTACACTCAAAAGATGACCTGGAAATGTAAATTCTGTGGCATATACAGAAAAGACCCTGGAGAAAATACTTTGGTATGTTAAAGCACAGGTACAAGCATCTAGTAAAAAGTTTCACCAAGGAGCAAGAGTCTGCACTAGCCTCTGTTTTGGTTAACGGCCAAGTTTAAACTTGAGGTTTGGGGTAAACTAGGCCTCTGCAAGCTGCTACATACAGAAAGCTTTTGAGGAATTAGAGGCCAATTTGGCAACATGTGAATCTGAGCCCATCAAGCTCTGTTGGAAATTATTTAAGGTTGACCAGTCTTGACAGCAACATAATTAAAATCTCCTACCTCTCCCTCTTTAACCCAGCATGATATCCTTTGGAGTTGTCATCTGCTTTAAAGCAGTAACAGTCAGATAATTTCTGGTGGTCTAAACCTTTTGCCAAGTGGCATTTCTTGCACATATCCATAACATTCTTTCTTTCTATATTTTTTCTACATACCTTGGTGGACCATAATTCACTATGATATTTTGATAGCTCATAGACTGAATTTTTTACAAATTAGTTGGTATTTAAGTACGTCTCCCCCTGACTTATTCTGGAAAACATTTTTGCTTGTGATTTAAAATCAGTAAGATAAATGATACATTTTCAAGAAAATGAAGGGCTAAAATTATCCAATGGGAAATTTGGAGATCTTAGATTTAGATGAAGTTAGTCTCGATTTGCGTCAGTGCAAAGGAAACTAGAATTGTGCAAGATGTTTTAAAAATTGGGAGAAATAAAATTTGATCCAAACAGCCTTGCAAGTACAGGTTGAAACTCTCTTAACAGGCACTCTTTGGTCTGGCAACATCCCTGGTCCAGCAGGACCATGGATGTTCCAGGACCAGAGAGTCTCACTGGAGGGCTAGCGCCCGGGAGCCCTGCAAACTGGCAGGGCAGTGGGCTTCCCAGCAGGACTGCAGGGCTGCCCAGAGCAGCAGCAGGAGCCAGGTTCTGGAGTGGGAACCCAGTACTCAGAGGCAGCGGGGCTGCCAGGCGCTGGAGCAGGAGCCTGGTACACACAGGAGGCAAGCCTGCCTGTTGCAGCAGTGGGAGCCCGGTGAGCAGAGGGGGTGGGGTAGGGGCTGAAAGGGCAGCGGGGCCAGCGAGAGGGGGGGAACCAGCTGGGAGGGCAGCAAGTGGGGCAGGGCTGGAGTGGGCTGGCAGCCAGGGTGCCAGAAGTGACCACCCCTGGTCCAACAAAATCCCTCATTCGAGACTGGTCAGGTTCTGAGGGTGCTGGATCAGGGAGGTCCAATCTCTATTTAAACTCTCTTGTAACAATTTTAGATGGAAGCAGCAACAATAGAATGGAGATAGATCTAGATCCGACTAGGATAAATATTTAAAATTCAGACACAATGACACACAGTCACAACCCTAATTTCCCCTTCCTCTCTATACAGAGATAATCTCAAAATGAAAATTTAATTTCCAAGATGTTTCTTACAAACCTTTCAGATTTGGTCTCCTGAGGTGGTGACAGACTTGTCCCATAACGGGAAATGGGTGTTGTAGGTGCACTTAGTCCAGAATAAGGTCTTGTAGAAGAATAAGAGTTGTTGCCATAGCTACTGTTTCTGAAGGTACCAGAAGAACAGGAGACAGGAGGAGAAAGGGAGAGAGAAAGAAAGAAAATCAGTCAGCAAGAAACCATGTAGCATCATACCCTTTTTATTCGTAGCTGGGGACTAAAGAATGTTGTACCTCAGAACTCCATGAACTTCCAGCCACATCCCCACCTTAGAAAAAGTAGCAAATCATCTCATTTTAATATAACCCATAACAAGAACAGATTTA
Source organism: Rafetus swinhoei (assembly GCA_019425775.1). Classification (NCBI taxonomy): domain Eukaryota; kingdom Metazoa; phylum Chordata; order Testudines; family Trionychidae; genus Rafetus; species Rafetus swinhoei. The sequence continues at coordinate 153,584,972 of CM033424.1, forward strand.
ATACTGTATTTTTTAAAATGCTAGCGTGCAGATTAAAAGAAGGATTACAATGTTCCTTTAAAGTGACAGCTGTTCACTGGAATACTTAATTGACTGCTCAGTTACTTAGAAATTTATTAGCTGGTTTGGGAGCTGATAATCTACCACCAGGAAAGAAACTGAAAAGATCAGTGTCAGCAGTATTCATTCCAAGTGAAATAAAGGAAAACCCCAATATTCCCCAGATATTGTCAGGACATGGAATCAAATGATTGGCTAATGTTTATGCTATAAATGAAAAGCATCCAAATTCTTTTCAATTAAAACATGAAGTATTTTCTTTCCCCATCCCTTTTTCCCCAACATAAGTCATCACTTAAGTGTCATTTCTTATGATGTCTGTAAAAAATGATAGCCCCAGTTAAAAAAGACATGTCTTTTAGGAATTTCTACCATCCATTCACTCCATTAAAAAAAATGCTTGACTTTAATGTTAGCTTGTTGATCAAAGAGAAATTGTTTCCAGGAATGGTCACCTCCCCAGAGCTCCTAGTATCAATGTTTTCAACCTGGCTTTTCTACTGAGCAGAAAAGGCAGCTCCACAACTTACATGTGTCTTTTAACTGCCCCAGCAGCATATGTAGCTGACATGTCATGGGTACACAAGGGAGGCTTGCTTTGGAAAAGTTTTAACCTTTCTTTCCACTTTTTGGAAGAGATGTACCTTTTCCACTGAGAGCCTATGCCATATGGTAGTTAAATTATTCCAAGAAGCCAACCCACCCAAATGTCAAAATTCCATGAAAGAAAAGCACATTGTCATTTTCTTTTTAACCTCTCGCAATATTAAATATAATTCACACCTCTCCCCTCTCAAAATGCTAGTACTGCACAATTTCATTTTTTTTTTCACATGTGTTACTTGGAAACTTACATGCCTGTTTCAGGTCAGATTAACCCCAATCATTTGCTTATGGAAAACTGATTTATACAAATGTCCACATTTCATTTGGGCTGCCATGTGAAGTACTGATTTGACATGGCAGGATTTATATCCTTAGAATACATTTAAGTTAGGAATCTTTTATGGGAGAGGCCTTGTTTTGAACAGAATGTATCATGTTTCCTCTCCATATCCCCATCTCCATAAATACTGTGAATGTCTTAAAGCACTATCAAACCCCTATTTGTAAGGGAAATGAAAGGACAAGTTTGGGAATATAACCTCTGTCACAGCATCCTGGCAAGAAACTAGACTAGGAAATGGAAATAGTACTCTGGGATTATGTGCCTGTATAGCACAGAGCCTCTTTGGTCACATAGGCCTAACATTGTCACTGATCTTCAGTCCGATAGAGATTAAATTGGCAGCCATGAGCCAGTAACAACTTTTCTACCTTGATTTTTCCAACTAAGAAATCGAGATAACACTACTTACAGCTCTCTCATGGGGTGCTGTGAGGGTTATATGATCCCTGAGAAAGGGAAGGGAAAAATCCTTTGAGAAAGGGAAGTGCTCTCTATGTTCCAAGTGCTGAGTTGTGGAAAAGTAAAACTCAGTTCCTTTTAGAGTGCTTGGGGGGCTACAGAGTAAACTAATGAAGAGAGTCCTTAGCATCAAAGGTTCTGCAGTCTGTCAGAAGGCAATGAGCTCAGCCTGAGTATGAAATTGAAGATCATCCACCCCTTATCCCACTACAAAGATAAACATCTGCATAACTTTTAGTATGTATCATACAATAGAGAGAGCTAAATAAGGGATAAGAATGTGCAGTAACTTGTCAAACTTAATTATTTTGCATAACAAAATAGCAATCCAAATAAACCTAAATATTTTATTTAGTAAGACTTTTACTACATGCAAAATATTTACCAATTGCTTATTGAAAACATGTGCATTGAGGATTTACTACTAAGCTCAGTAAGGGCAGTAAAACCACTAATCAACTGTTAAACCTCAAAGTGTTGCAAATGATCAATTATTTTATAAGCCTATAATACTGTAAGTGGCTTATTAAATCTCATTCCAGTGTGTAGCTAGAAATTTAAATTAAAGTGTGTCTGTTTCCTTAATTTCACTTATCTAATGGCTTTTCAGGATTAAACCTAATACAGTATATATCTTTTGTGACATACAATATGAAACTGCAGAAAGAAAAGCTACGGCTCTGTCTATGCCAAAGCAGTGCAATGTAATAACAGTGGGGGTGAAATCCTTTGCCCATTTTAATCAATGAGAGTTTTGTCATTGACGTCAGTGGAATCAGGATTTCACCCTAAAATTTGTAGGGCCTGATTTTTATCTCACACACATTTTACATCAGTATAACTCCAATGATTTCCTGGAAATGACTGCTACAAATTATATCTATAAATGAAGCAAAATTGATGCCCATAAGCGTTTTCCTCCAAAGATGTTTTTACCATGCTTTTCTAATGTCACTTAAACAATACCAGCTATTTACTATGTATCTTGAAGAGACACAGGATGAAATAACAGCATGAAAGACCAAGGAGGGAGAATCAGTCAAGTTAAAATATAGTATTACAAGACTAAAACTAATACAGTATGTTCTAGAAACAATGCAACATGAAAAGCATGTAAACAGTACAATAAAACTTTAGAAAGGTGCTATTAATTCATCTAAATATTAATGCCAGCTGTGTAAAATCTACCTGTTTTCCCTCATAACTTCTGCTTCCTTTTCTGTAACAGTTGTTGGAGACTCTTCAAAGTCATAGGAGAAAAGGTGAAAAGGGCTATGTGGTACATAAGGCAATTTCTCTACAGTTGGAGATGCCTTTGGAGTAATAGATGCTGATGAATTTTGGGAGGAGTTAAGTGAGACTGATGCAGGAGAGGATGATGATGAATGAACAGAATAATGGTGTGAGACAGATGAATCAGGCACTGCAGATGAGCTGCTGGATGGATTCTTGGATTTAGAGCAGTGGGGAGGCCTCTCGGATTGAGAACCTGTACTTGAGATGGCTGAAGAATCAGAAGTCTGATTCTCATTCCGCAGCTTTTCATTTGCAACCTGGTACACATCTGAGACTTCACTGCAAGGGAAGGTGTGGTGAGGAGGAAACAAGAGAAAAGGCAAAGCAGGATAAGGAGAGAGGGAATCAAAGATCATATAGTTAGGGGGGAAAATCCAAAAGAGTAAAACAAAAACTTCCCAAATGTAGCCAATTGCCATCACTGTTAAAAAGCTAGCAAAAGCTCAAAGCTTTGTATGCCAGGGGGATTCTTCTTAGGACTGGAAAAAAAATGCAGAATATTCAGATTTGATTTAGAGGAAAGGAAGGGTATTAACCCATGAAAATTCAGAACCATTTAATCTAGTTTTTATGAGTTTTTTTTCCACTACAGATCTCTGTACAGGTTGAACCTCGTTAGTCCAGCACTCTTGGGACCTGATCGGTTCTGAACCAGACAATTTTCCAGACCAGGGGAGGTCAATATTGTCTAGCAGCATTACTAGCACTTCCACTGCTTACTGGCTCTTAGAAGACATCTAGGGGTAAATTAGAGCTAAATAATAACACAGAACACAGAGCTAGGACTGGAGGCTGTAAACAAACTTAATAGGACCATGGGAAACTTGGCCACACACATGAAAAGTGGACATCCTACTAACTAAAATCATTCTGCACGACAGATATTTCCAGACCAGAGAGTTTTGGATTAGAAAGGTTCAACTTGTACTATCCTCAAGTGGCCAAATAAATCCCAAAGCAGCCTTACTATACTGGGTGATCTGGCCCAACAGGTAATTTACGATGTGTGTCAAAGTCTAATGATCATCCTGTATTCTGATACAACATTTTTATAAAAACGAGGAGTCTTGTGGCACCTTAAAAGCTAACAGATTTATTCGGGCATAAGCTTTCATGGGCAAAACCTCATTTAATCAGATCTGATGAAGTAGGTTTTTGCTCATGAAAGCGTATGCCCAAATAAATCTGTTAGCTTTTAAGGTGCCACAGGACTCCTAGTTATTTTTGTGGATTCAGACTAACACAGCTAGCCCTCTAACATTTTTTTATAGAAGTAAATGGAGATCTACTGACACAAAGGAGAACCAGAGGTAGGATGGGCAAAGAACCATGGGAGCTGCCTTGGAGCAGGTCTGTTAGTCTTGATAGCCAGAGCCCATAGTCTGGAACAGCAACTATGGGGGCCAGTACTGCAGCCTTGAGCTGGGTCACCAGATTGGTGGGTGGATTTCACCACTCCTACCACTCTGAACTCCAACTGTGTGGCACCTGAGTATTCAGGATTTGAGAAACTGGAGTGGATTTCACCCTGCAGATAACATTGATTACTGTATTTTTTTAATGGATAATCATAAAATCAAAGGGAGTTTTGCAGAAAGGATTTGCATAGAGAATTATGAACTATTATCATCCATCTTTTTCACCCCAAATCTGCTGTCATAAATTATAGTTAAGATACCAACTTGACTGGACTAGAGCAACAATTTGTGTTTTTGAAGCTCAACTTCTCATAGGAGCAACATCCTCAGAAACCTAGAGACATTTATCTACTGTGCCAGATAAGAATCACCAGGCCATAGATCAATATATTCCCACAATCCCTGACAAAGTGGCCTGGAATAAATCTCCAGAGGTCCCAACCAGTTACTTTACAATGGCAATTAAAGAGTGATATTGTAAACAATGATCTGAAATATCACTCTAGCTGTGTCAAAGTAGATATTATTTTTAAAATATGAAAGTTACATATGCACAAAACAGAGCATACATGACTCTTCAATTACATCTCTTTACATGCTGTTGTTTCATATTCAGGTAATTAAATAACTGAGTTTTTAAGCCTTGGATTTGAGAAAATTATCACTTAATTTTAAATTTTCAGAAGGCCATTGGCTAGATTTGCAGACTGGAAGACATTAATAACAACATTACAATGTTTTCTTTGGAATTTGCACATTAAACAGTTTCCTTTCCTCCTTCAATGCTGTACAAGACTGTATGAGTGTGGTTAAGTACAAAAAAAAATTACATATATATATCCAATCTCATTTTGCAGAATAGCAGAGCCAAACATTTTAACTTAAATCAAATGGCTGTCTAGAAGAGAAAGCATATTTTCTTTTTCTGATTTATTTATTAGGAAAAAATTACCACTGGCCAAATCCATATGAACCTCAGGAAATAAATGGAAAATATAACATTTGAACAGGTAATATTGATAGTTATAATTTGTTTATATATATATACACACAAATACATGTCTGTGTCCAGCTTTGTCTCTCAGTTAAGTATTTTTTCCCTATGATACAAATTTTTAAAATTCTAAAATAACTAGCAGGCAATATTTCACAAACGGTAATATTTTTACATAAGGATTCATAAAAAGAATTACTATCATAAAAAGGACACATTTTTGTCTGATGATGGATCATGGAAACACTAACAAAGGATGTTCAGGAAGAGGTACATAGGAGTTGCAGCAAAGTACTGCAGCAAAGTATGTGATGAATAGCTTTGCTGAAAGAGATTAAATTAGGCACATGCTTAAAATTCCATCATCAGCTCTGCCTGTTAAATCTCCTGAATTGAACTAGTGTATCTAATGTGCAGCCCATCGGATTTTTATAATTAAATGCATTTCGATATTTCCATAAATATGAACAAGGCTTTGCCAAGTCAACAGGTTTGTTCTAAGGTATTTTTTTATAGTGAAAAGTATGACTATGTTTTCAAGGATAGTTGTATACTATAAATCAGTAAGGTGAATTCATGCTTCAAATAGTGGAGGTGAGGTCAGGAAATGTGAGGGAGGGGACACTGAACCCCAGTACCTGGCTTTGACCTGCCTATTGGCCTCTTCCTCCCACTCATCCTCAGTATTAGGCTCTGTGACTGGTTGTTCCTCATCCTCTTCATCCTCCTCCTCCTCTCTGAGACCAAACCAAGGAAAGAAGCATGCAATGGGATAGAAATAGAGAAGGTGGAAAAGAAAAAGATAAGTCGCCCCAAAACACCAGACCCCAAAATGTTAGAAATGGAAGGAAAAAAAATTAGTTCAGCCACTACACAAGAAACCATCTTACCCACACAAAATCTTTTGGAAAATGAGTAATTATGCTGCAGTTATATGCATTGTTTACACTAGTTAAGGTATTTAAATATCGAGGATATTTAAATTTATACTGATGTTATCACAAAGGGATTATTAATACATTGATTCATTTTCCATATGCATATCTTTTTTTTTAAATCATAAAGACTGTCCCCTTCTTTTCTAGACCTAGGATACAGCGCTGCTGTGGTGCTACTCCCACAGACAGTTGTGTAAGCTATTTCTCCATATCATACCAACAGTCAATTTATTTTGCAATAAACTGTCACTTCGCTTAAAGCACCATACAAAACGAATCTAGGTGGTATGACATGTAATAATATTAAAAGCCAAAAATAAAATATTTTGCTTGAAAAGCTGACAGGAATTTGAAAGGCATCTATTTAACAAGAAAATTAAGGATGTAAACCACCAACTTAAAAATAAATCTAATACAAAATAACCAAGATAAAGTTTACAACTTTTTAGAGGTTTAACATTTTATTTACAAGATGACTGTATACGAATTGTCCATTGATGGAAAAAAGAGGAATCATTAGTATTGCAAGAAATATATATTTTTTACCCAGAGATCAGATGAAAATTACAAGTTATGCATAAGCCCCATTCTAAACCATAGCCCAACTATAAACTCATTAGCTACATTACACTCCCCTCAAATAATACACCTATAGATAATTTTAAAAGAATTTCTCTTTTAGTTTCTCTTTCTTTAGCAATTGCTCTAGTTCTCCATCTGACTTACTGATGAGTGCCATTATGCATGTTATATGCAAAAGAGATATCACTTGAACAGAAATACCACAAATGGCCATGAAACTTTTAATATTCTAATATTTCACTCACTTTTCTGGTTGCAAGGGTTTTCTTTTTTAAATTCTATAGGGATGCTCTACGGATTTTTTAATTTGTGTAAAGTTAGTATATTAATATATTTGGTTAGTATATTTTAGTGTCACAAGAAAAATGAATGCTGCTAATGTGAAAAAAAAAGTTTTCAGTGGCATAGTACAACAGTCTTAATATAAAATATCCAAGTTAAAATTGCCAAATGCTATCCCACTGAAGTCAAGAGGACTTTAGCCACTGATTCAGTGGGAGCAAGAATAGGGTCCAAAGTTTGTTATACTAGCTTGATTTACTAGCATTGTAAGAAGATGGCTGCGGTTGAAACCATTTTCTGAAACCACTGGGAAGCATCCAACTATTCTCAAAGCGTGCAGAATGCAACACCAACACCATCGGCAGCTGTCTCAAACCACTACTAAGGTGCCTTAGTGAAAAGAGCATAATTAGAATCATACTAGATATGCGCGGGGAGGGGGGCATTTTTCTTTTTTTTTTCTTTTGGGAGACCTTTCATAACCTCAAAAATACAAATTATACAAGCAAGTGGTATGAAAATCAGCCAATTGAAGAGTTATTGCCTTTAGCTCATCAGCTACCAGCTGAGCATTAGCTTCACAAGCACCTGACCTTCTGCTCAGGGGGAATGCTTATAGTAGCACTGCTGCAACTTGTTGTTACCAGCCAGGGTTGAGGGAGAGGAGCTGGTTTTAGACCATGGCTCATAAGGTCGCAGCGCACTGACTGACACTGTCAATTCCTTAATGGCACTGACAGTGTTTTCTTTCACAAACCGCTATGTTTATATGTTCACTTGCCGAGGGGAAGTATGTGGGGGGTTAACTTTGCCATAAATATTTGCTCTTGGGGGAAGTTTGGCATATACAGGCTGAACCTTGAGGCAAAAATGTTCAAGCTACCTTCTTCACCTGAAGTAATATTTTACCCTAAAGCTGCCTATTTGTCCTAGTAAGTGCCCACCAATGTGAGGAAGGGCTGAACATTCTGGCTTTTCCTGTGAGGTTTGTTAACTCCCATCAGAAGGTTTCTGGATTGACTTTTCCAAATACCTCTTACAAGACAAAATGCCTCATGTTACAACAGAAACAGAAACAATACAGGGTATAATAAATCAATATGGTAAGTACCAGCTTTATGCTTCATGCACTGATTTTAAAGATTTTGGTCCCAATTTTCAAAACGGGATTCCCAAATCAATTTATATCCAAATAGAGTGAAATTCTGGCTATGAATGGCACTGACTTCATTGGGGCAAGAATGCATTCTGATGTAGTGAACCTTGGAGCTACTGGCCGCTCTTCATATATGAAAAGCAGGACACATAATTATGTGGGTAAGACCATGTGCCTACTGTTGACTCAACATGGACTCTGGACTGTGTGTGTGGCATCAGTTGCAGAATTGGGATCTAAGTATGGATTTAGGAACCTAATTTTAGTCACCTAGTTTTGAAATGCTTGAAATTTTTGCGAATTCCTTATGTGAAATGAAATATACAAGCATCTTTCACATTCAGCTACGAACAAGGGATGCGGAGTACTCTATGTTCTAACCTTTTCATTTGTCTTTGTCAGTGGAAAATCTGATTCACGGATTGCAGAAGGATTAACTATAGGACTGGGATTAAGTCCATTTTTGAAGACCATAGGCTGAGTAAGGTGACCTTCATAAACTGACGTCACATGAATAAAAGTCCCCTACAACATTTCTGCTATTCACTTAGCCTGAAAGAACAATTTTTCTCCAGGAAATTAAGTTTCCTGAAGAATTACAACAAAACCACCTAAATCAGCACAAACAAAAGTTCAGCAGATTAACAGTAACAAAAACATGCCAAAATACAGCCCATAATACTTCAGTTTCAGTGCTGTCAATCTAGCCTTTAACATGAATGCTAATTCTTTTAAACATGTTTGAACAAGGGACTCATATCAAAGTGTAGTCATAAAAGTCATCCATGTTTCTCATATGGATAAAGGAACCTGGCCTTTGGCCTCACATCTCACAACACATACACAATGTGCAGGAAAGTTGTACATAATATCTGTGCATTTGGATGATTTAATTGCTTCGAGGATTGCAGTAACAGGATAGGGAGTAACTTTCACTTCTAATTCACTTGTTATAATAGATCCCAGGTTAAAAGAAATGAAAAATCATTATAATGTAACAGCTATCTGGAGTCTCTGAGTGCATGAACTTAGCCCAGTTCTAGTGGACAGGCAGTCACATCTCCAAAACCACCAATAAAATCAGCACACTTGGCAGTCTCAAGGGTGAAGCCAAGACCCACATGGTCCTGAATGAGATTTACACACCCTTTCCCCTACCTGTCAGATCAGGTTTCAGGATTAGAATCTTAAGGAAGATCTTATGTGTCCTCTGATCTTGCTCTACCTCCCGTGCATACACATAGAATACTTCAGTTGCTAGTTATCTGGCATTGCTTACAAGCACGGATCTCACTTTAGGGGTTAAAAAATGTCTTCTTACTGCTTGCATGATGTCAAGGCAGGACATTCAAAATCATATAACTGGCGGGGAGCTTACGTTACCACTCCCTGCACCAAATCAGGCTGTGAAAGCTATGGACAAGTCCATTTGCAGCACAGCCTCTGGCCACCAAACAGCCAGCAACTCAGACATTTGTGTATTGTTTCAAAGTATCACATGTTTCAAATGATCTACATATGGAGCTTTCCCGTGACAGCACATTTGGTTTTATGATTACAATTGGCCATTAACACATATGGAGGTAATCTTTTCAAAGCTGCATGTTTTATAAGAAATCTGCCTGTTCTTTTTGAACAAGAGCTTTGGTTTTTGTATAAGCAAAATGAAGACAATAAACAAGGACATTAAACTCATTGCTGAGTGGACACTTAGGTGTGAAGCATAGGCACATGGTCTCCATGTGCTCTAAGTGGATCTCTTGACTTCTGAGTTCGCCTCAGACAGGCTAGTAAAGTGCCTGCATATCAGCCCACTCCCTGACTCTTAAAATGGCCTTACATTAATCTCATTTGTATCTCTCCTCCTATCTACTCCTCTTTAAAGATGCAGCGAGACCTGTGATGCTCCAATGTACAAGATGACACCAGGGATCCTACATTTTTTTGGAAGGAGGGGAGGCAGAATCTATTTTGTGGCAGTAGGTGGACTGAAGGTTTGGCAATTGATGGAGCTTTCTCCTCCCTTCTCCCCAGTTATGCAGCAGCGGTATAACAGAATGATGGGTCTATTCTGTTCTCCTTCTAGATGACGGCCTCACTTTAAAGATGCCAGCCAGCTAGACTTCTTCTCAGGCCATGGGGACCATTCTCATGTACTTTCTCTCAACCTCAGCTGCCCTGAAGGAATCTGGCCCTTATCAGATTAGAAAGGCTCAGTGACTCTGGTGATTTCTGCCCTAGCAGGATGGGGCATATATGGCAGTTGGCCTGGGAAGAATCAGAGGAGGGGGTTGTCTGTTTTGAAGACATCGGGGCAGTGGGGCAAGAGAGGAGAGGGAAATATACACTGGCTTCTGTGGCTGTGGAGCCAAATTGGATCATGCCAGCTACGGTGGAATTCACACCGTGGAAATAGCTGAAGCGACATATTAAGGAAAGACCCAGATCCAGAACATGACTTCTAGAGCAGTGTTTCTCAACCTTTATTCTTTTTTATAAAGTACCCCTTTAAAAAAAAATTATAAGTATCCCCAGTACCTACAGTTTTCAGAACACAAACATTTTTTTCTACCATTGCAACACATTTGTTTCAACAACTTAATTGTAGCCGGGTCGGCGGTGACATGTTTGGGTGTAAAAGGTACAAAAATAACAAAGCGCTGTAAAACTTAAAACAAAAATTCAGTTTCTCCAAATTTCAGTTGTGTTGACATACCTCCCAGACTTTTCTCAAGTACCCCTAAGGGTACTCGTACCACTGGTTGAGAAACACTGTTCTAGAATGTAGTTGTTATGAAAGTGGGTCTGATCATGCCTGGGATGATTGACAAGTTTACTCTTAAAATACCTGTAGAATCAAGACTGTGTTTTTCAGTTTTCAATTTAGCAAATAGTTCCAGTGCCAGTTGACTTTCAATGCTGACAGAAAATAGATGTTCTACAGATTTTTTTGTTTAAGCAATGGTGTAAAAATGGAAAATATGTTCCAAAATATTCATTAAAATTGGAAAACAGCTAAAGAAAGACTGAGAATGACATTTATATAATAAAATATTGGTGAAGATGAACAGATAGAGGAGAGAGATCAAATGGGAAAAATCAACAGATTTCTGAATATACCTGGCAGCTCCAACAGAGCCTTTATTATTAAGTATGTGTTTATTTTTGTGTGAATAGGAGAAGGGATAACTTGGCAATACTTTCTTCTTCTCTGTATGTATGTAGGTAGATTTTGTGCCAATTCAATAATACAATTAGATTAAGAAAAATGGTTCAGTGGAAACAGTTCAATGAAATTAAACTTAAAAAACCTGGGATGGTTTTCAGCAATGGCCTAGCTGCTTTATCAAGGTCAGTACAAAGCAAATATTTATCTCTACAAAACTTACAGCTAGCACTGTATGGACTGTCATGTTTGACCAACATTAAGGCCACTGCTGGCTTACTTAGGTTCTGTGATATCAGTCATAAATCAGAAATTTTGCAATTAGTGCTTTTAAAACTGTAAAAATAAGTTCTGGAACAACAGATACATTAAATATCAACTTAAAAATGGCTTTCTGATATCCACTAAAGGGGGGGGGAAATACCTTTAAATGATTATCATCAGCCAAGGGAACTAACAGACATCTAAGGGTACATCTACACTTGCTCCCTAGTTCGAGCTAGGGATGCAAATGTAGGCGACCGAAATTGCTAATAAAGCGGGGATTTAAATATCCCTCGCTTCATTAGCATGATCTCGCCAGCGCGTTACTCCGCTCAACAGCTGATTCGAACCAAGAAGTGCGTGCCGGGAAGCGTTGGTTCGAACCAAACCCCTTGGTTCGAACTAACGTTACCCCTCAAAAAATGACGATTAATGTTAGTTCGAACCAAGTGGTTTGGTTCGAACCAACGCGTCCCGGCGCACACTTCTTGGTTCGAATCAACTGTTGAGCGGAATAACGCGCCGGCAAGATCATGCTAATGAAGCGCAGGATATTTAATCCCTGCTTCATTAGCAATTTCGGTCGCCTACATTTGCATCCCTAGCTCGAACTAGGGGAGCAAGTGTAGACATACCCTACTAGTGCAAAGTTGTTGTTTGATTATTTCCATGGTGAGAACCCAAAGTTAAACTGGGAAATATGTACAGCCCCTTTAAAGTACATGTAGGTTTAGCAAGTGTATAAAGTTTAATTTATGGATACAGACTACATCAAGGAATTGAAAAGAAATGTAGCCAAAGCTTTAAAAGTAATGGGCAATCTTTCTCCTTTCTTTTTATTTAAAAATCAAATCAAATTGTTCCTGTTGCTGACATTGGAGAGCTTCCTCAAGTTAATGAACTATAAGCTTTAAAACAGGGGTGGGGAACTTTTTTTGAGTCGGGGCGCTGACCACGATTAAAAACAGTTGGGTGCTACACACAAATGAGAAGCAATAACAAGAACAAAAACAAACCATCACTGACGCGGTCCTCAACTGAGAAGAAGAAAGACACTCCCCACATACCCCTTGCACACCAGAGCCTAGGGAGGCCCAGCCTAGTAGTTTTTGTGTGCTCCAGCCCCGCGGTGCAGTAGTGGAGGGTCTGGAGTGCCAGTGCGAGCTCCCCAATGCTGAGAGGGCCATGAGCCTCGGGGGCTGGATCCGGGCAAAATACTGGGCTGTCCAGGCCAATACCGGATGCCTGGCAACCCTACCTTAGTGTCCCCACCCCTGCTTTAAGAACACAGAGACTGAGGAAAAAAACCCCTAACAACTGAAAGCCCAACCTGCAAGTTTATTTGAATGGGAAAAAAGCAAAACCAGTAAGTTACTACCTAAAGATAGTAACTCACACTCAGAAATGGAAGAATCTTAATGTTTCATTTACATGACCATGTTTTGCTTAAATCCAAGTTGTAAATATTCCTTAGTGGAGTCTCAATCTAATATCTGTGTACCCTACAATGTGGTTAGGAGCAGTCTTTGAGAACACAGTGGAAAAGGAGGCTGCAGCTATCAAATTACCAGGATTATAAGGAATAGCACCAGAAGTACAATCAGAAGACAACAGACCTGGATTAAGGCTTTCAAAAACAAGGAGTTTGAAATTATAAAGTCTGTGGGATCCTTCCGCAAGAGTTGAAAGCATCACAGTATGGCATGCTAACATAATAGAATATGAGAACACAGAGATAAAAAAAACCTGTTTAAGTTATCTAGTCCATCCTCCAGTCAGCACAAGATTGCTCCCTACAGTACAGAGTTTAACATTTCAACAAGCAAAGTTTTTAATGATGATTTTATAACAATGTTTATTTTGAGTTTTTCTACCACATATCATTTGGTTTACATGAACAATTATGCAAGTTTCACTGAATGAGATATTAAGTGTATCAAAAACCTCTCTTCAATATTTGATTCTTGTTCTTATAGGGCCTGATTCAACTGCCCTTATAGTCAACAGGAGTTGAAAGTCAACCTGTTTTCCCTCTCACTTTAACAGGCATTGGATGAGGGCCTACAACAGTGATTCTGAAAGAAGGTTTAGGGACCAGAGGCCTATGGGTCTTTTCTAGCTGGTCTGCAGAGTTAAACATTTTGAGAACCAAGTGTGGGTGTGTGTGTGGGGCCAGGACAGAAACTGAAATGTTGAGAGGGAAGGTGAGGTCATGAGATAATCGCTCATGAAGTGGTCTCCACAGAATGATACAGTTGGGCTTTCCTAGTTAAGTTATAGGACACTGTACTCCCACTTCTCTAAAACTACCAGGTACGCAAAAGCTTTTGTGTACTTCTTACTGGTGATGAGGAAAAGCTGAGGTTTAAAAATTAAGGGAATGGCAAACAAGCTCTTTTCATTTTAGTTTCTTCAAATAGCCCTATTTAAATATTCACGACACATCATGGGCCATGCTCATTGACATTGTTTTTTTAATGAAACATTAGGGTTGATTTAAAGGCATTTCACCTTTCAGATTTTTCCTCCCTTCAAATGTCAGAGCTGTTTTCTCTCTCGTAAAGCACTTGGAAAGCAGCTTTCCTGAACTCCTTACAGGTGAATAAATAGAAAATGAAAAATGTTCCATCAAGGAGAGGTCTTTACAAGTCATAGTGGGAAACAATTTTATTTCCTTCCAGGATTGCTTGCTGCTGTCATAAATTTATGGCTCAAATTCCATTTTCCTAGGTTAAATAGTACAGTTCATAGTTAACTACTCCAGCCCTTTTCTTCCTTTTATGAGCATTCTAGTGTAGTCTTTCGTTTCATGGACAGAACAGATTTAATTAGTCTTATGTGCAAGGCGAAACTTCAAAAGGGAGAGCTATTAATATTTCAAATTAATCAAATTATGATTCTGGAAGAAAAGGATATTTACACTGTTGATTCCCCCCCCCCCCCTTTGAAAACAAAAGTTAATAAAGCATGCCCCATATCTACCAAATATTTTCAATAAAATGGTTTTACTGGAAAAAATTAGTAGGCTGTTGACTTACACCTCATGCAATCTTACTGATATCAGGGTACCTAAGGCACACATTAGCAAGAATTTGGCCCATTGTGAAGAAAGGGTTTTACTTGTATTAGAGATCAAATGGAATATTAGTAGGTCTAATCAATAGGCAAAAAAATCCTGCCATTTCTGTGATATGGCCATATATTTCAGTTTGGAAAACGAGAAGAAGGGTAATGAATGGTGTAAGGGAAAATATGTTTGATTTCTGTATTCATATGTGACAGTGCTCTCTGCTTTTTAACTTCCTGTTATTTTATTTTTTATAAAATATGATAAATAGCACCTAACATCTATACATGTTTATAAACCATACTTTCGCCCAATAGTAAATTTCAATCCATAGTAAATTAGTAGATTCTCATATATACTGCTTGGCTCTTGATCTGTTTCTTATCTCCCCCCATCCATTGTATTCTCTGAGCTTCTTCACTAAGACTTTCTTTCAAATTGTGAGTATACAATTTTTTTTTCCAGCTTCCCCACTTCATCAGCCTTCCCTTCAAATGTGCATTGCATCATTCTGCATTTCATCAGCTACTGTTACCATATGCAGAATGGATATAAGAAAGGGAATCCTTCCCCTAGTTAAAATAGCAGGTCCTAATAGAACAGGTTACTGTGTCATTGCACTCCCTATGCTTTATGGATATATGCTTATGAATATGTACAGTGAAACCTCTGTTACCCGGCACTCTGTTAACCAGACAACTTTGTTAACCAGCATTGCCCCCAGCCACAATACTGTCACATCTTCATGTGCACAGGCCTGGCTTGGTATACCATGATTGGCTTAACAATTTTTTATTTAAGAAGTACTAATCATCTGTAACTCAAAATAGAAATGTGAGACCAATTGCCTTACACTACAAAACTACCAATATTAAAAACTTGAGTTTTACTATTATTGTCCATTGGTTTTTCCTAGGTTGATGGGACCCTCAGATAACCAGAATTTTTAGATAACCGGAACGCCCTAATCCCTGAGTGTGCCGGATAACACAGGTTTTACTGTATAACTGGAACAAACTTTATGCAAAATACAGCCTGTGATATATTAGAAAAATTGTAATCTGATGAATGTGTATATTCTATTTGCGTGCATGTTTCATTCCTGTATTTGAAGTTTGAAATAGAAAGCATAAACCTGTTTACTAATCTAGATGAGTTAAATGAAGGTCATTAGTATTACTCAAGGAACTTAATGGCCTGGTACTCAGGACAATGAGCTTTGAATAGTATTGTTGTTTATGTTAGCTTGGACTCTAGTTGATCCTGCCAAAACATGTGGCCAGGTCACCTGATGCTGGAACCCATTTTGGATGCTGTACTTTTTCACTGGAAGTGTGAAAAGTTTGAACTAAGCACAAAAGATTCCTGTCTTTGGCAAAGAGATACAAAAGCACAACCCAAAAATTGGGGCCACTGCCAGACACCAGGGCACACCTGTTTACCACCCAAGATGACTGCTGGAAACATCTAAGACCCACCAGGGTGAAGGTTCAAGCACAAGTTGGGAACCTTCCCAGCTTGTGAGGAAAGACAATCAGAACTACTGTTAGGGTAGAAAATTGCATGTAATAAGTTTCTTTGAGTATTAGGCTCAGCTGGCATCTTTTATTTGGTTAGTAACTTACTTTGATTTCTGTTATCACTTCCTGTCACTTAAATCCTACTTTCTATTCTTAATAAAGTCACTTTTGTTTATTAATAAACCCAGTGTAAATAATTGTTATCTCAGGGGGACAACAGCTGTGCATCTCTCTTTTACATTCACAAAGGGGGCAAACAATTTATGTGCTTGCTCTTAATAAAACTTTATACAGAGTAAGACAGGCAGGTAGTCAGGCTCAGTGATATTTCAGAACATCAAGTGACAGCCACAAGGTGATCTCTGTGGCCCTTTTTAATAACCGGAGTTCTTCAAAATTTGTAGCTCATGTCCATTCCATTTTAGGTGTGAGTACTCACACCAGTGCCAGAAGATTTCCCCTAAGTGATATCTTTAAGGAATGGGCTCTTGTGCCCTTTGGTGTGGTGCCTATAAGGTGTGCTGTAAGGGGTACTGCCAGCTTCCTCCAACCTCAGCTCTTTCGTTGAAGAACTTCAACAGCGGGGAAGGAGGGCAGCTCATGGAATGGACATTAGCAACACATCTCAAAGAACACCAGTTACGGAAAAGGTAACAGTCTTTTCTTCTTCAAGTGCTTGCTCATGTCCATTCCAAGTTAGGTGACTTCCAAACAATATCCACAGAGGTGGGTAAGACTTCATGGATGTGAAGCTTATAACACAAATCTACTGAACCCAGAATCATTTCTGACCTGTTGGGGGATGGCGTAGTAGATTTTCTTTGTGTAATAAAGTTCAAAGGAAAGCACTTGTTCAGATTTTGTGGAATAGGTTAATCGCTGTGCTCATTGGAAAGACTGAGCAACAGTCATTGCTGGTGTCTTATTATGCCTGGATGGGACCACGAAGACCACATTATGTGAGAGCCATACTGAGGAATTCCACTACCGCACAAAGCTGCGCATCAAACTACATGCCTTCACTTCTGTCAGTGTGAGAACCAAACATGAAACACAATCAGTCTCTTGATAATGCTCATGTGAATTCTGCACAGAAGATACTTTAAAGGTGTAAAATGAAAACTCCACTGTCATGTAAGATCTTGCCTCTCTTTATTGTCTCCTTTGACTTCCCATTGGTATTTCTGGAAACAAACTTGAGTCAAACACAAAATATAGAAACACTTTGCACAGAAGTCTATTATTCAAAAAAATAAAATGGTATGCTAGGCCAACAGATTTAGATTAGTAAATTCAGAGCAGGGTAGAAAAAGGTCAGAAAGTGACTGCTTGAATCATTCTAAATGTCATATTTTAATAGGATTAAAGGATTAAAGTATACGGAAACAAAAGGGTCCAACGTAAGGCAAACCTGTGAGCATAAGGCCGAAAAGTAAATGTAAAGAGTCTAGATAACAGAAATATGCCTGCAGCAAAATGCCAGTCCGTAAAAGTCTCTCCCCCGCTCTCCAACACACACACATACACACAGTCTAAATTTAGTTAAGTATTTGCAATGGGTATATAAAGTTGGTTTTTGCTCTCTGTTAAACAATGTTGAAAGAACAGATTTTGTCCCTTATTAGTTTTGAACCACATATAAAACAGTGGCACAGTGGTTGCCAAAATGATGAAAAAGACCTACACATTCTCTACTTGGTTGTCCATAAAGATAGATAGTCAGACCTTTTCCCCATCTTAAAACCAATGTCTGCTCTCAATTACGCTGGTGTAAATCTGAGTAACCACACTGGCTTCAGGCAGCTTTGCTGAATTTACAGCATTGCAAATGAAAACAGAATTTGGATACTATTGTCTTTTCTGCTTTACTGCCACCATAAATATCTTTCTTTGGAGGATTTATTTCCTTGCCCTTGTAGTAAATCTTACCTGTTGACACAAAGCAGATGAATCTGAGCAACCTGTTTGATGTGGTAAACAAAAGCAAAATAAGTGCCAAACCATCTGAACGGGTCAGAAAGAAAAGGAAGAGAAACACTCTGCGAAGAAGTACTCTGAGGAACAACCTAGAGCTTGCAGTGATTTGGGGAATGGAGTCCATAAATAACCAAGAAGAATACACCTAAAAGGAAACACAATATACTAGGTGGGACTGATTCTGATCTTCTGAGACTGTAAATCAAGAGTAGTTCTACTGAAGTCAATGAAGTTATTCCAGTGAAAAGCCAGTCATCAGTATCAGTGACATGTACCATATAACTACCAGCAGAGCAAGGCAGGAAAAGTAAGGGGAAAAAAAATTAAACTGAATAGCAACAAAGTTTTCCTAATGGTGAAGCAAATTTGGAAGAGTCCCCAAGGAAAGTGGTCAAAGTCTCACTGCTGGGAATATTTTATAACTAAAACAGAAAGAGATCTTCAAAACACATTGTAAATAACAATCCTGCATTTGCTAGGGGATATACTATCGCAGGGGTCGGCAACCTTTTCAAACCAAAGAGTCAAACTACATCAAAATTCAGAACGAGTGGTCAACAAAGAGCCAATATAAGAATGTCAATTTGCATGACTGAAAATGTACAACTTAATATTATAAATAATTGACATGATGATTAATAATAGCATAAATGAAACATTGTACTCAAGGACTTTATTTAATGGGACTTCTGGCGCTGCATCTTTTCACACATTTCTTTGAAGTTTACATTGTAACTGGTCAAATTCAGCTTCATGCCCACATTCAGGCTGTCTTCTGTCGATCTTGAGCATAAATGACCTTTGATGTGATTAAAATGAGAGAAAGCCTGCTCACATATATAGGTGGAGCCAAACGTTGAAAGTAAGGCCAAGCTGACATTCTGCATGACGTTGTATGTGACAGGACATTCTTTCTAAGATTACAGAATCATCATGTTCCAATTTCTTCATGTCAGTCCATTTGTGTAATTTGCCAATTCTGCACGTTATCGAACAAGTCATTCTAAATCAGAATTCAGCTTGATGAATTTTTCCATCCCAATATCCAACTCCTTAAAATCTGCTATTTCCATTTCCAAATCGCTGATTGAGATGCCTGGAATGACTGTCAAATCTAGTTCTCCATCCAACTCTTTATGTGGACAAACCATAAACTTAAACAGAGCACTGTATTTGCAAAAGTCAACAAAATGAGACTTGAATGCCATCAGGAGCTCAGAAACAAACCCAGCAAGCTGCTGTAAATCGAGGCTGTTATTTGGTTTCTCTCTCTGATATGAATCACAAAACATTCACAATCTTTCAAAAAATGCCAGTCTGTCCATTTTGATATCTTTGATAAAGACTGTCAATTCTGACTCAACTCCAAACACGGCCTGCTGCAGAGTCAGGACTATATTTCCTTGCCCTTGTAGCTTAAGGTTCAACGTATTGTAATGTCAACAAGATAGTAAAACTTGAGCAACCAGTCACAGTCTGAAAGCTCTATGTGTTTGACACTGCTCTTATCCAAAAATGACATAATCTCATTAATGCAGGTGGCAAAATGAGACACAATTTTGCCAGGAAAGAACCAGCGAACACTGTGCATCAATAGGTCAGGGTATTCGAAATCTACTTCCTCAAGTAGTGAGTGAAATTTATGGCGATTAAGGGCTCAGGCAAGAATCCAATTGACAATGTGAATGACCAGTCCCATTACATTTCTGAATTCGGTTCCACAAGATTACGCACAAAATGCCTCCTGATGCATAATGCAGTGAAAGTTCAAAAGTGGGTGGTTCAGCTGTTCTGACAAAAGTAAGGAATCCTCTGCATTTACCAACCACGCTAGGTGCACCGTCCGTACACACAGACACAAGATTATCCAACTGTATTTCTTTCTTGTTATAACGGGATAGCACTCACCTCCCGTGAACGCCCCCTGTTCAGCTGAATGCAGGTTCCTGCACTGCCTCAGTCTTAAAAGCCTTGTGGCTACTCTACCCTCTGATCAAGTCACACAGTCTCGTGTGCATTCACAACCACCTTTAGAAAATTTCAGTGCTCATCAACCCCTTTCTCTTTGCCTTTTTACTGTTGGGGGTTACGGAGTTCACCATTACATATGGTGATGGAAAGATTTCTGGACCAATCAAATAAAAAGAGAATATGCACAACCCCCAATAAGTGGAGAGGATGGATGATTGTTAAGATGAACAGTTAAAGACGGAAGACAAAAAAGAAACAAACAAAAACAAAATACCTTGACATGAATAATTAGCATTTTTAAAATTCTGAATTATTCAATTTTTCACTTTAATTTAAAAAGCTGTGTGCATTTTGAAAATGACAAAAGAACCATATTTGGTTCCATACTGAGCCAAATTTGGCTCTAGAGCCATAGGTCACAGACCTCTGTACTAGAGGCTGGATCAACACCCACCGAAGCAGAGTCCTTCTGTTGACATAAATGGGCACTAGATCTGGTCCCAGATGAAAAATTAGACCTTTGCCTCCTATAATTTCTATGGGCTGAATTACACAGCATGGGAAGCAGGAGTCCTAGAGGCTGTGGCAGCTGGAAATATTATGCCTGCAGAGGTCAGGCGATCACAATTTCACTCAGAGGAGATCACTCATAGCTGGCTTTTGATATACCTTGGTAGATGTATGGGCATTGGAGGTGGGACTGTGGACCCACAATAAACATGCCCCCAATGGGAAGTAGATGAGAGAGCTGGCTGCTTGATAAATTTTTTCAGAATCAGAACAATATTTATTGAAATTGCAATATTTTGATGAAAAACAACAAAAATATTTTGAAGACATTTTGCAGGGTTTTTTTGCCATGTTTCCACCAGCTCTGTGACTAAACTCAGAAACAACATGAATAAAGACTTGCTAAGATTCCACAGAAACCATATTTCTGTAAAATAGAAAAAAGATGTTTCTATCAAGTTTCTGGGTATAATTTTGTATTGTTTAGTTCTGAGGCTAAGATATGCTCAGGCAAAATGACTAGCCCACAAAGTTATTATTTTGAAACAATACTCCATAATAACTTCTCTACAAAGTTCTGAGGGTCACACTCCTTGCCATTAATACAGAGATGTGGCCCACATGAACTTTTGGTCCCAATAGGCAAATATTCTGACTTGAACTGATGAACCATATGCCCCTAGTCTTGCTGTAGTGCAGTTATATTGTCTTCACAAGTTTTAAAACACAAAACTGAAGTTTGAGACTAACAGATGCGTGGTGCCTAGATGTTGCTTTAATGCTTACAACTTGGAAAAAAGGATGTAGCCAATGTAATAATAAATCAAAGTATGCTTCTAAGTACTTTAAGGCACTGTATGACATATATTATATCATTAGCTTTTAAACCCCCTTTTATCAAATATAACACTCAGATATATAAGCCACTTTTTTGAATGTTCAGAAAGAAACATAACCATACAGATGAATGGTCAGCAAAGCAGGATATCATCTCAAGACACCAAATGGCTAAAATTTCAAAAAATCAGCATCCGGAGATTTTCCTGGAGTGAAGAAACTATAGGCCCAATCTCTGGTATGGCAAGAACCGAGTGGAAGAATGCTCCCACCCACTGGGGCCAAGATCTGCCCCAAATACATGCAGTGCTGGGGCCAAGATCTGCCCCAAAGTGGTTAAAATAGAGATGACAAAGGGTGTGTCTACACTGGAGGGCTTAACTTGAAATAAGCTACGCAAATTGAGCTACGTCAATTGCATAGCTTATTTCGAAATAGCCTATTTAGAAATAGGGAGCGTCTACACAGGACTTATTTTGAAATAGAGCACTCTTCCTCTGACTTCCCTTACTCCTCATACACTGAGGGTTACAGGAGTCGGAGTAAGAAGTCCTCAGGCTTGATAGTATTTTGACACTATTTTGAAATAACTGCCTGTTGTGTAGACATGGACTAAGTTATTTTGGAATAGCGCTAGTTATTTCGAAATAGTGTTGCAGTATAGACGTACCCAAAGAAAGCGATTAGCATAATATCACGTCCAAAAGGAGATGAGCACAGATTAAAACCAAGAGGCATCAGAGGGTTGTGTGCTGAGGATTAGGATGGTGTGATTTGGGACAGAATGTTTTTTCCATTGGACTGTTATGCATTCTCCAGTTCCCAACTATGAAACAAAGGGTATGTCTACACTTGCACCCTCTTTCGAGAGAGGGATGCAAATGAAGACATTCGAAATTGCAAATGAAGCTGGGATTTAAATATCCCACGCTTCATTTACATAATCACGTTATGGCGCTATTTTGAAATAGCACTATTTCGAAATACAATACACCGCGGTGTAGATGCGGTTATTTCGGGAGAACACCCTTCTTCCGAAATAACTGTTAAACCTCATTTTATGAGGAATAAGGGTTATTTCGGAAGAAGTGTGTTCTCCCAAAATAACTGCATCTACAAAGTGTTTTGTATTTCGAAATAGTGCCATTTCAAAATAGCGCCATAATGCGATTATGCAAATGAAGCACGGGATATTTAAATCCCAGCTTTATTTGCAATTTTGAATGTCTTCATTTGCATCCCTCTCTCGAAAGAGGGTGCAAGTGTAGACATACCCAAAGGAAACAAATGGGCAAAAGCACGACAAAAAATCATAAAACTCATCCAGTGTAAGGTGCTTCATGAAGGATGACTCAATGTGCCTGCCTGTCTTTGATCACAAAAGAATCAATCCAGGATCACTGTGGAGTAAAAGCACTGAAATAAAACACCTTTCTTCCTCCCAAACGCATCAGCCTAAAGAGTTAATCATACTCACTGCACGTGTTCTAGCCACACCATGAGGACATGAAAAAGCCCAAAACCATGCAAGAGGTGTTCCATGCAGAACAGCTGCAGCAGCACTCACATTGAGGAGACCTGATGTTCAGTTTCAAATGCACTGTCATTCTTGTCATCAGCCTGTAAGGCTATGAGGCTCTTATGCTTGAATTCACTACAGACCCAGCCAAAAACAAGCATGAATGAGATATCAAATGAAAACAGGGAATAATGACTAATGCACTGGACATAGAGAGCTGATCTAAACTACTGCTTAAGTCAATGTAACTTATATTGCTCAGGATTGTAAAAAAAAAAATATCCCCCTGTGCGACGTAAGTTACACTGTCTTAAAGCCGTATTCATACAAAGCTACGCTGGCCACCTCTTGTGGAAGTGGAATAATTTTGCTGAAGGGAGAGTACCAGAAGTGCTTCAGCAGTGCAGCTAGTGTAGACTTGTCTTCAGCATACTGGGAAGCCACAAGGCAGTAAATTATATATATGAATCCTGGAGCATTAAAATTTCACCTATTCTGAAGGAAGGGTCTTTGTAATAGGAATTCGTTGTTTTTCTATAAAATTTAGCTTGCAAGGTAGGAAGTTTCCTACATGACAGGCAGAATTTGGAGGCTTCTGGATTGCACAAAGTATCTTCCATCAGAAACGTTCAAAGAACTTCATTCTTTATTAGCTTAATGTGCTTCAGTTCCTGGTTTCCCAATTTGAGACTCTGTTGCTACCTCTTTTCTCTAACAAAACTCTGGACTAGAATGGCACTGGCAATAAAGAAAATCCAAACACCTACCATTTTTCATGTTTGTTTTATAATACCAATAAACTCCTCAGGCAGTACTAACCAGCTAGACTGAACAGCTCGCCTTGTTCCTGGGGCACTGATTCCTTCCCACTTAGTCTTTATTGCATCTTGTTTGTTAATTCTTAAATAGAACCATCACATCAACTCAAAATGGCAGCTCAACCTTGAAAGAAAAGCTGAATATACATTTTGGAGTGCTGATTGTAAAAAGAAAATGCCTCACATGAATTCATTTCAACCACACAACCAATAACTTTGCACACATACACTAAATCTTGATGTTTATGATCTCTCCAGGACCTCCCTGTAGAATCTGATTCTTCTACCATATGGATCTATCAGATGGAAACTGTGTCCCTATATTACAATAGATGAAAATTCTATCATTAAATATTGTTACGATCTCATTTCATGAATGTTCACTCTCATGCCGTTCACATCAATTCCTATGGGACAAATGGTAATACAGACTCAGGAATATATTTGTTTACTTTACAAATAACTGTGAAGGTTTTTTTTTCCTGAAGATTAATGAAATATAGTACAGACAGGCAGGTATTCGTGGGGAACATATGCATCTGAAAGGCAGGTGAATAAAGAGAACCATTGATCTACACATCTTTCTCCTTTCAACCCTCTAGTAGTGTTTTGCTTTTGTGTCCACTAAGAGAAACTCAGACTGAAGAAAGAAAGAAAGGAGGGGGAAAGTTAAATAACTGAACAGTGTGGCATGATTAGAGTCACTAATGTGCAGTGAGCATAATGGAAGGGCACAGAAACGGGAATAAAGGAATGTTCCTTGTCTCAAGCACTTACTTCTCACTAAGATCTTCTATACGTTGCCCATGGCCTAACATGAAGTTAGGGCTTGGCTGGCTGCAGGGACTTGCAGGAGCTGATAAAGTGCTTTTGATGCTCTGGGCTGAATGTCTGCGACTTCTCCTGCGTTCCAGCCCCCTTCGTTCATTGGAGCCAAGACTGGCCCTTCTTCTATCTTTGCGCCCATTGGGTGGGGGATCAGCAGTCTCATCTCCATCCTCATGTCTTAGTGTCATCTGAATGGAATGAAAGGGGAGACTTTTCACATGTCACTTCTGGTTTCCCTATGTTTTCACTCACATTTTAACAATGAACATGTAGCTGCATGTCATCCCCAACCATGAAGTTGCCACGCCCAGCATAGCTGACTCTTTCGACACTCATCATTATTACAGCTACTTCGCTTTATCTACATATTCATCTTACTGATGCTATTTATACTATGGGATTACATAGACCCCCTCCCTCTGCTGATCTTTAAGAGCTCAGCAAAAAATTAGACTGGGATTTTTAAAGTCAAAGGGACTTAGATGTCTAGCTCCCATTATATTACAGTGGGATTTGGACATCTCAGTCCCTGGAAGAAAACCTGGCTCTATTCAAGTCAATGACAAAATTCCTCTTCACTTCAAAAAGGACAGGACTTTACCCCAGAGTTTTATGAATTCTCACCCAACCACTGGAAGTAATGTCATACAACCCTTATTTTACAGATGGTAAAACTGAGCCACAGAGATATTAAGTGATTTTACAAAGTCCCACAGGAAGTCTGGGACAGATCCATAAACTCCACATTTCTTGAAACTCAGTCTGGCTCATAGATTTTCACTCTCTCTAGAAAGAAGTTATGTGAGAGCCATGGAGCTATTGTAAATCGTGCACTACTTTAGAGCTTTACTAATGTTGCCATGATTTTGGCTCACCCAAGAAAGAAATTAACAGGTTTGCACACCAGCTTAATATCTTTATTGGTTTTCATGATTCTCTCCGTAAAGTTGAGAAAACCTGTCCATGGTATCATGATTGATCTAAAGAAACCAGAGGTTGTTTCTGGACCTTATTCTCTAGTGAGCCACTCAAGTTTTCAGTTGGTGTGACTACATTCAGTGATGCAATCAATGGAGCATTAGGGCCACTATACATAGATTTGGTCTATCTCATCTAGCACTGGTGTAACTCAGGAATAACTCAATTAAAGTCAGTAGAGCTACAAGGGGGTGAAGATGGCATAAGAAAGGCCCAATCTCTGAAGCTGGACTTAGTACTAAAGACAGTTATTTCATTTCACCACACCAGAACATGAACTTTATATTACTTTAAATAAAGCAAAGTCTGAAATGTGTCTGATCATTAAGAAACCAAATATCCTATCTTTGCACATAATTATTTCACAGGTGGTGAATGCAGAGTCAGTTATTACCCAATCATTGCAAGTCGGGTAGGAATTGATCCAGTATAAACTCGTAAACAAGGACTCACTGGGCAATCAATTGTGGAGAGCACTGTGTGTGTGAAGTTGATCTAGGCTGGCCTTTTCTTTTTTGGTGTGTGCACTGAATACTTTTGCATGTGGAAAGCACTTTTACTGACTGAGAGAGTCTGATGTGTAACTAGCAGTCTGAGAAAGAGTTTTAATTGCCTTCAGAACTGCCTCTAAAGAGGCCAGTAAATGCTCAGTAAACCTTGACGCATATTCTATGTCCAATATGAAATGCATTTGTACTGCATGTAGTCATGTACCGGAGTAGGTCAGATATACGAATGTGTGTAACACTTCCAGCAACCAGATGTTTTTCTTTTAAAATAAAATAGATAACCAAGTTTCACCTAGGTTACATTCCCCCTTCCCCTCCAGCTTTGAAGTCAGCACAAGCTTCAAGATGCATAAAACAGGGCATGTTATGTTACCTCATAAATGTTAAATTGCTCAACTAAGTCCAAGTCTGTTCCTTTCTTGTTCAAGTGTCTTTGTGAAATAACTTCAATGCCTAGCTCCTCCAGACAGTCCACCACGTCATAGAAAGAGTCCTGATCTGGCAACCCCGATAGTGTCTAAGAATCAAAGTGAAAACATTGACATCCATTTGTTTGGAAGAGAATTAAAAACATTTTACAGGAATCTATAAGTGGTAGTATATGTGATTCTGATTAAACAAGAAATAAAGAACGGGGTGAGAGACAGCTAGAAAAATAAAACATCAAGTGAAGCAAAGTCTAACAAAAACTGTTAAAGTGTAAAAAAAGATAAACAAAACAAACTGATGTTACTAATTCATACAAAACTATTGACAATGTGGGGATATATATATATTTAGATAATTCCCTGGTTCTACTTAACTGCAGAACAGCAAATATTAAGGCATTAAAAGCAAAAATTAAAAGCAAAGAGAGAGAGAAAAAAAATACAAAAAAGATTTTTCGGAGCAAGGCAAGCTGGTTTCCTACTGAATCCTGTCTCTTTGACCTTACTGAAAAGGGTGAACCACAGAGCTGACTGATGCTCAGCTAGCAGTAATCATCCCCAGCCTACTGTCTTCAAGTCTTTAGTAACAGAAGTTTTCTTAATGTACAAGTTGCTCTAGACAGCAGAAATATCAGTGCCTTCCTTCCTACTTATTCTTTAAAATCTAAGTGAAGGAATACTTTCTACCTTGTGTCAAGTGGCTTATTAAGAGAGTTCCACCACAGATACATTTCTAATTGTGGGACAAGAATTTACTACTTCTAAAATTAGAGGTACACTTTCACAGACTTGAAAATCAAGAACATTTATACAGGATGAGCCTCCCAAATCCAGGACTCTGGTCAGGCAACATCCATGGTTCAGCAGGGCCACGGATGTTGCTTGACCAAGGAGCTTGGGAGGCCAGGAGTGGGAGCCAGCTGTGAGAACGCCACAGCAGATGGGCCAGGCGGCGGAGCCCCAGCCAGGTTAGGGAACCCCTAGAATCAGCAGAGTCAGCTGGTGAACAGGGGGAGCATCTGCCCTGACGAGGGAACCCCTGACAGCAGTGGGGCCAAGTGGCAGCTGCGTGCTCCCAGACCAGGGAATCCCGGGAAACCCCCAACTGCAGCAGGGAGTCCCAGGAGTTCCAGCTGGGGAATCTGAGGAATCCCCAGTAGCAGCAGGACTGGGGTGGTCGAATGGCCCCAGCAAAGGAACCTCCAGCGGGAGCAGGGCCCGGCGGTGGCAGAGGAGTCTTTTCCAGGGAGCCTGAAAAACCCCCAGTGGCAGGGGGACAACAGCAGCAGCCAGGTGGTCCTGGCTGGAATCCCGGGGCGCTCTGGCAGCAGCCAGCAGGCAGCAGGGTGGGAGCCCAGCCTTGGGAGCTCCAGGGAGACGAGCCTGGGAGTGGGGCAGCCAGCAGGGGAGCACTGACCTCCCCTGGTCCAGCAAACTCCCTGGTTTGGGACCCCTCAGGTCCCGAGGGTGCCAGACCAGGGAGGTCCAGCCTGTATAAAAATACTTTACACCAAAATAACTTTTTGAACTCCCATTTTGATTTATATCTGGATTTGATACAGGGGTTTTTTCTTATCATAGCTTAGACTTCCTTTTGCAGGGGAATTCACAATGCTGTCATGAGACACACACTGCTACAGTGCGATGAAGTCATAGAACAGTTTGCATTGCAATACACCATCTCCGCCTGGTGTTTAAAGTGACTGCCACGTGATGAATCCATTATTATGGCACAACAGCAGAACCAAGACAGGGGAAGAAGATGAACTATTGGAGGGAGATTTGTTTAAATAGAAGTGAGCCTGGTTCTCTGTTGTCCTAGACTTCTGGCAGTCATTTACATCCTTGCAAAGTGAGTGCAATGTACTGCTATTTTGATCTGGTAGGATGTTACACTTATTTTATGTTGTTGTTAATGACTATACAAGGTGCAAATATAACCCACATACCTAGTGGGTATGGTTCACTGTCCCATGTAGTCCCACTTAGAGAGAGCGAGAGAATGAGTGAGCTCTACAACATTAACTGAGAGCCAACCAACTTTTAGCTCAAGCTGTAGAGGCTCATGCATGAAGCTCCAGAGGTCCCAGGTTTGGTTCTGCCTGGTGGCATTATACAAGGCAAGTGAGAATCAGGCCCAAATATGCTTAAGAGCCCAATGTTGCCACTCAGGCTGAGTAGCACCTTATCATAAATACCATGCAAGTCACTTTGGAGCATGGTGTCTCTCAGTGTGACTAAGTGTGGCAGAACTGGTCTCATAAACCAGGTCCACACTCTATGTCCCCCTCCTAAAAAAAGTGCCAAGGAGGAATGATGGGCTCAGCCCTAAAGAAATCAACTGTGGGATGAAAATAAGTCAGTGTGGGATGAAGTAATAAAACAAATGCTAGTGGCTGACAATTTCCAGATAAGATTAAGAGGCATAACACCTCAGAAAGCAGGAACCCAGTATAAAATAAAACAGGGCATATATACAAAAAGACTCCTGAGGATATGTTTTCGCACTGTAGTGGGAGTTATATACATATGTAACTTGATAGATGCCTTTCAGAAGGCTTCTTATCCTAATGAAGTCAATGGGAGTTTTGCCTCTGATTAAATGTCATGACAACAGCAAAGCTACTGTGGGAACTGGGCCTACCAGGTTGCTTCCAAAGGCAATGCCAAGTACTAAAGGAGAAGCTAGTTTATCAAAAAGCTTTTACTGTAGCCATGAACAAGAGTTTAAGAAAGTACTGTGCAGTAGGAGTACATTCACATTCTGATTTATGACCAGAACTGACAAACTGAAGGCACTTGAACGAATATAATGAATTTAACAGGTCAGAATGATAGTAACACTCTGACCTATTAAACAAAACTATAAAGCACAATAATATTTTAGTTCCTAAATGAATTCTGGTTTTCTATCTTCTTTAAAAGGTCAGTTTAAAAATCTGACTCATTTGATGATTGCTTTAGAGATTAAGAACTTCTTATCTATCTAGATTTCCATTTTTATGGACTTTTGGTTTTCTTTTGTGAGTGTATATGTATCTTTTAGATAACATTTAATTTTACAATGGAACAGCTCTTGTAATAAAAACCTTTGAGAATGACAAACAAGACCGAAAAAATCATGGCACCTTATGTTTTTTCTTTCTTTTCAAAGCACTTGGACCTGCTAAATTCATTATCCTTGGTGCATAGAGAAAAATATCAAATGTTCTGGAACTATCAAATTGTGTACAAAGCTAGCCTTTGTAACCATGGGATCTTATTACCATTATGCTTGTCTACCCTGCCTCCTATGGTTTGTTACATTCATTTCTTTGTTTCTAATTAAATTTTGAGCTCTTTGAGAAAGGATCTGTCTCCTCCTCTGTATTTGCACAATACGTCACACAATGGAGTCCTGATCCTGGTTGGGACCATTACAGAAATGATAAACAAGAAGAATAACTTTGTTTTATTCATACTGGCAGATTGGCACAATGCTGTAAACTAACCTTCAGAAATTTGCTCCTAAGTTTACTGATCCATAAACTGCTACTCCCGCTAGTGCTCGCACTACTGTCCTTATCTATCAAATAATAAATCTCCTGTGTACCCCCCCAAAATCTGACCCCCCACTACTTCAGCCATGTCAGACTCTCAAACACCTAGGCCCCTCTTTCTATCTGTCTAACCCTCACACCATTCCGAAATACCACAATACTTACCTCAAGTGAGTATGTTCTCATGCCTCTCCCTCATGCCTCCCCCTCTACCCATCTGTTCAGCCCTCTTACCACTCCAGCCAATTAATTTGAAAAGTGACTTAACTTCTCTTTCAGTTACCCTAATATCTCATTTTCCTCTCTAACCTGGAGCTCTGAAAGTGTTCTAAGGGATGGAAAAGAGAAAATCCAGACTCGTTTGGAAAGAGAAAGAGAAGACTCGCGTTTCTGAATTTTACAGCTGTTGTGGGTTGAGATTAAAGAATATTTATTTGAATATTTGTATGAGTGTATTGTATAAAATAATCATGCAAAGTTATACTTAGTGCCTCTCACCATGGTATCTGCTGTTGTTAATGTTACATTTACGAAATGGAAGTACAGTGGTGGCTCCTGGCACAGTATTAAAACACCAAGTAGAGTACTCACCCGATGGGGAAGCCAAAGGGGCAGTTGCCCTAGGGCCCGGTGATTTAAAAGGGCCCAGGGCTCCCAGCTGCCACCTCCACTATGGCAACAACACCCAGAGCCTAGGCCCTTTAAATTGCCGCTAGCGTCCCCATCGGCGCAGGCTGGGCAGTGCTGAAGGGCTGGCTAGCTCCTAGCCCTATCCCTTCTATCCAAGGTCCCCCCCCCACTCCTGGGGCAATTCTGTCAACAGCTCTGATTCTACTCCAGATAAGGTTAATTCAGTTTGGCTTTGAGTGGCTTGCACTGTATGTTCTTGGGACAAGACTGGTCTTGCTAGATGTCTTTGATGTAACTGAAAATAAATGAGTACTAATATTGCTAAAGACATGAATGTGTTAAAACAAACCTTGTTAACTAGGGTCATTGCATAAACCAGCAGTTCAGTGTCAACCCCATCTTTTTCCTCCAGGATCTCCATAATGTTGGACCATGGCTTGGCTCCTAAGAGTAACACAGATAAAGTCATTAGGAAAACAGCTGGTAGACTCAAGATCAAGTCTTATGTCTGAGCAATTCTGTAAAACCATCACATTTATTTAGCTAAACCTGAGGTGGATATGTAGAATCATAGAATCCTAGGGATGGAAGAGACCACAGGAGGTCACTGAGTCCAATCCCCAGCTAAAAGCAGGACCATTTCCAATTAAACCATCCCAGCTAGGGCTTTGTCAAGCTGGGACTTAAAAACCTCTAGGGACGGAGATTCCACCACCTCCCTATGTAGCCCATTCCAGTGCTTCACCTCCCTCCCAGTGAAACAGTTTTTCCTAATATCCAATCTAGACCTCCCCCACTGCAACTTGAGACCACGACTCCTTGTTCTGTTATTTATCACCACTGAGAACAGCCTCCCATCATCCTCTTTGGAACCTCCCTTCAGATAGTTGAAGGCTGCTCACTATGTACTCAAGAAAGAGCCAAAACTGATTTATCAATGAAATTGAAGGGCCAAAGTTCAGATAGTTGTGTTTGAAGTAAATGTGAGGATCAGGAGGGAAATCAGACAGCTATGAATTATTTTCTTAGAGAGACTAATTCAACAACATAAGCAGCAAGGTTGAAAGACATTATCCCAAGTGCAGAGAGATGATTCAGTTTCAGGCCAGTCTTCACAGAAATCCACCTCCAAAATTCTATCCACAGGATACGGACTCGGAGTGACAATACAATTCATATAATGAAACGCAAGAGGTTCTTCATCAGAACCTGTCATTGGTTGATCAATGACCACAAAGAAAAGATGTTGTAGTCTAACAATCATTTTGTGGTTGTCATATGCACCACATGAGTTATCATCAGAAGACTGCGAGCAATCTCTCATTCACACTACATTCAAATGTATATCCTCTCTCTCATTCTCTCTCTCTCTCTCTCACTCACTCATTCACAGATTGAGATTTCCCAGGGACGTAATTGAGAGCACCATTCACAAAGTGATGGCATTTTATAGAATGGAAAATTTTAAACAGCAGAATGTTCTCATTTTCAATGCTTTTACTTTAATTGATACTGATATTCTGCAAAAGGTACAAAAGGTCGGGGGGCATATTCTCACTGCTCAATATTTTTTCTTATCCATTAATTAAAACACTCTTCTGTAATGAGCTTTTCCATTCCACTAATCTTCTTTCATTTGCCTCTTCATATCAACAGACATTTTTGTGCAAGGAACGCATGTTCAGAAGACATGTGGAACAAATTCACTCCGCTCATATGAGATATATGAACAGTAGGAATTATATCCTCAGTACAAAATGTCTTTCTGTGGTTTCTAATGAAAAAAAAGGAAGAAAATGAGAGAGAGAGAGAGAGAGAGAGTGAGAGAGAGAGAGAGTTTGGACCTATAACAGTGCCATTTGTAAGGAAATGAACTGCCAATAACATGACAAACTAATTACTTAATCCTTGCCTTGTGAGTCAGTGAAAGACCTTCAGGGGTGAGGAGGGGAGGAAATGCCTTTTATTCTATTTTACATTAACCTGCCTGTTTCCATATAAAGATGACATCCACAGTTACCCACGAAAGCACAAACTTAGCTAGCCTGGCTGCACCAATTTCTTTGCTGCTTTCAGCATGTTTAATTTTAATCTGCCAACCAAGCACTGTTATCAGCAAGCCAGTCCAGCAGTACTTGCTTTTCAGAAGGCAATAGGATGTTGTGATTTGCAAAAGGCCATTTCCTGACCCAGGACATGGAAATTCTGGATCAGATGCTCAGCTGGTGTAAACTGACATAGCTCTTGTGACTTCAATGGAGCTACTTCAATTTATACTAGATAAGGAAGTGACATTTTGCATCTAATCTGCCCATTTTCTCATTGTGAACCAGAACTGCACAATCAAATAGAAAGCATGAGGTGACCTGTAAGCTGCCTATCTTCTCTCATCTTGTTACTTATGTATGCATATGTGCTCACAAGAGGCTGCAGCAAGACATGGACACTTATCTAGGAGCCCTGAAAAACATGAAGTTGTATGTTTTCATCTTCATTTTCCCTCATTCTTTCTACCTTCCCTGAAGAGGAATGTTCATTTTATGGAAAGCTTTCAAACTTCTCAGACTACAGATGAGTTCAAACCAAAACCACAGATCTGAACACTCCCAAATGCTAGGGAAATTTGTATCCCAATCCAAAAGTCATAGTTTGCCACTAACTGTAATGGTGAGGCCTGCTTTTCAGGTTAGGTTTAGCTTTGCTGAAAAGTTAAATCCATTTAATGGTCAGCTCTTTGGGATTTTTTTTTTATACTGCTACCTACCTATATTTGTTAATTGTCAATGTTATGGGGTACACAAATGTGTGCTCCATACCACCTGGCTCCCTTTCCTGCACATTCGTGCAAAAAAGGCATAGTGCTGAATTTCTGGCAACATTTTTTTTCTGACAGCAGACTGTGACATAAAAGGACGTATGGTGGTTGGCTGGACTGGGACTCATGAAACTTGGTTTTATTCCCAGCTCTGTCACTGGTCTATAGGATGACTTTGGGCAAGTCACTTCACCTCTCTGTGCCTCAGTTTCTCCATCTGTAAAAAGAGGGCAATGATACTGACCCCCTCTGAAAAGTGCTTTGAGATCTTCATGTAGTATCAGTAGTAAAACTGATGAGAGAGAAAAAAAATCAGGCTCACTGTAGTGAACGGATAGAGGTTTCTTTCTTGGCCTTCCTACTGAATGGAATCAGAAGCACTCTCCAGTATGTCATAGGCTTCCTATTGAGGACAGCTATTGGAAATTCTTCTTTAGCTTGTGATTTGGGGCAGAATCGTATCGTCTTCATCCACATTTTACTACTAAGTTCAGAAGTGGTCATGGATGGTGTATAGCACCTACAAGGTCCTAGATGATACAGGACACATTAAATTCAGTATATCCAAATAGCGTATCTTCCTGAGTCTGACTGTTTTTTGGCCTCTCTTTAAAACCATGTGCACATCAATTTTGTTTAAATCTAATAAAAAAGGAACATGAGTTTGGTGGGGTCAGCCAAGTCCTTATATACAGTTTCCACACCACAGATCAACCATGCAAGGAAACACAAATAGTTTTCTGTCCATGAAAAGTCCCACAGACTAATAATGGAGGTGAGGAGTAAACAATTGGTACTGCTAGGGGAGAATTAATTCACCGACAAAGGTTTATCTGTAGATTTCCACTAGTCATAAGCACTAACAGGTGACAACCGCTACATTTGGAGATGCCTTTGGGCCTTTTATGCATTTTTTTTAAACAAACGTATTATGTGCCTGTACATCCTTTCATACAATCTTGGGAATACCAGTATTAAGCTCCTGAACATCTAGCTCTGCTTTGATGAGGAGGAAAATATGGACTATTCTTGTATTACAGGCCGCTTACAAGTCACATAGCAGCCAAAGCAGCAGAAACAACAAGCACAAACAGGATGTTAGTGTGCTCAGTTCGGACACCATGCATAAATCTCTGTATTAAAAAAGATGTTTGTGATAAAGTAGCAGGTGAAGGCACTGTAGAATTCCTACTCCACTTTCCAGCACCCAGCACACAACATCCATGTGCTTTAATTAAAGGGAGGCAGTTCCCCTGTAGCTCAGAAAAGACATCAGAAAAAAACTAAACAAGGGAGGACAAGCAAGAGTTTTAGGGACTGTCCAGTTGCTTTATCCATTATTAAGCAAGCAACTTCTATGGAACTTTGTACTTCAGTTTGCATATGGATGTGTTCTAGCAGAGAAACCACAGAGGGGTCACTTGGAAACGGGGTTGAATTATTAAGAGGGTTTTGTTGTTGTTGCTAATCATATGTGCTACACATGTTAAAGAATTATGCCGTATTTCAGCACTTTGCATGTGGATGAAAAATAGGGTCTTTTTCCAAAGTAGCATTGAACTTAATTAGTTAGTTCCAAGATTTATGATAATATTGCCAAAACAAAGCATGAAACATATTCTTCCTCTTTTCGTCCATCTGATTAACAAATCGTTTAAAGCAGGCCTGCCACCGTTACAAGCCAGCAATGACCAATGACTGTAATTAAAAAGGCAGCATCTCCACATCTAAAAATGAAATGCTATTCCTCTGATGACCTTAAAATATCCCAACCCAATCCTAACCAGAAAGAACAAGAAAACAGACTTCTCTTGTAGTTTCTTGTTTGACTCTGGAGGAATTTTTAATATAATTGTGAGGGTTTTTTTTTAAGCAATGTGGATATGTAATGATAACAAGTTAGTTGTGAATCCATGGTACAATATGCTACCCTACTGGGGTGAGATTTCTAATAATCTCCCACTTTGCTTTCAACAATCAGCTATCTAACCACAAGCAAACCAAAATGTTATGTTGATTCTGAAGTTGTTTTATTACTTTTTGGGAGGGGAGGGGACGAGTGGAAATATAGGCCTAAGGCAATCATACGAGATATAAAAGCGGAGGGTACGATGTTTTCCTTTCCCCCCATAATTGAATCACGTTTGCTAGTATGGGAACAGCTGATGATTTGAAGATATGAGAATATAAGTGAGTTCAGAGAGCTGAGGAAATACCAGAATTGTCTGTAAAAAATAAATCATAGAACTTACTATTACATGAGCACTATTAGTACATTTCTACTGTACAGCATTCTTAGGTTTATAGGCTTTAATTCAAAACAGAAAACCAACCTGAATTGGCCACATTTTAAAGTATCCCCTTGCCTTCCAGCTGGCCACAGAGGATGTATAGCTCTTTTAAAAAAAATCTTTTCAATACACCCATTTTGATAGCTAGAAGTGAAAACTGGCAACTTTTTCTTCTCTCCCTGACATCACGCACTCTGCTTCCGTCCCCACCAATCATTTGTTTTACTTTAACCATAAGGAGTTATTTGAGGAAGTTTGGGAGCAAGGCAACCATTCCAAGGATGGGGATGTTGTTTTAATCTCCATGTGTGTGAGACCACAACAATAGATCTACAGCCTTACAGACCTGCATGAAGCCAAAGGAACAGTTCAAATCAAAAGAGCATGTCCTTGGAGGTTAGCAATATTTTGTGGAAAGAACCACCCAAAAAACCCACTACAACATTTTTGACCTTTTCTTACTGTATGCAAATTTTTTAAATTCAAGTCTTTTTTCCCCTAGACATGAAGGATAACAGGTTTCAGCATAATGTCTGCTGGAGAATTTTACTGCTATGTAACAACAGAACATTTTAGAGCTCTGAGTTCGTTTAGGTTTTTGGACAACATAAGGACAATGCTGATGATATACTTTTTCTCCATGTTAGATGGCTGCTATTATGCACAAAAGAGAAAGCATGATTCTGTGGTTAGGGGTACGCACTTACAAATTGGAAGACCAACATACAATTCCTTGCTTTGCCACACAATTCTTGTGTGACCTGAGGCAAGTCATTCAGTCTCTCATCTGTAAAATGAGAAAAGCAGCCCTTTTCTACCTCACAGGGATGTTGTGAAAATTATTACACAACAAAAAACTGTGAGGCCCTTAGATTCTCCAGCAATAAGGGCCATAGAGATAGATATGGGATCATAGACAGACTCATTATGGAGAAGTTCCACATAGTCTTAGAAGGAAAACAAAGTAACTTCTTCTGGCTGATTACATTGACGACAGGTTTCACCAATGTGTTTAATGTATATTTTCAACATGTGCCGATTCTAATATGCTTATTCATGTAAAATAGTATCTTATCCCACCAGCAACATTAACAAAACCCAATGAATTATTTAGAGAGGAAGGTTCTTCTCACAGTGATTCAGTGTTGTATTAATACTTTAAACAAACTTAAAAAACTTGAAAAACAACAAATAGTCTAGTAGCACCTTAAAGACTAACAAAACATGTAGATGGTAACATGAGCTTTCATGGGCACAACCCACTTCTTCAGATGACCGGAGTGTTGGAAGTTATCCGAAGAAGTGGGTTGTGCCCACGAAAACTCACATACCATCTACATGTTTTGTTAGTTGGGTGCTACTAGACTATTTGTTGTTTTTTAAGTTTTTCCTGTTACAGACTAACTCTGCTACCCTTCTGAAGCTTTTAAAAAAATTAAGCAGCAGTTTTATAAAAGGAATGTGGGCCTAATAACTATCGAGGAAGATTCCTTTGGAATGAAAAGACAAACATGTACCACGAGTGAAATCTTGACCTCACCATGATCAATGGCAAAACTCTCAGGGGAGCCACAATTTTACCCTACATTATCAGCTACTCACCTCTCTTATCATCTACTGTGGATACTGCCTGGATTAGAAGTGGGGCATTGGATTCTGTATACTCCACAAACACCAGCAGCAGTTTCAGTGCTGTCTTTACCACCAGCCGGAACTGAAAGAAGAGAAAGTAACTTGTCATTCAGCAGCTCACAGTACTTCCAGATGTGCTGCATGCCACTCTACCAGATGTCAGCACTGCATTTTGGCTGGAGGCAACAATGGCAACGATATACAGAGAATAAAGCTATTTGAGCCATATACATGAAATATCTGCACAGCCAGCTGGCCTAGCTGTTCGCTGATAGGATACCACTCTCCCCATTAATTGCAGCTCAGTTTTAACACCAAAACTGACACTCCAAAGTGCATAACAAATGTAACCATACATTCTTCACGCCCCTTGATAGTCCCTGGCCAAAGCATGGAAGAAACCGTATGTGCTGATCCGAATGTACTCATCTCCCAACACTTCATCATTCATTACTGGTGAGAGTTTAATATGGTCAGATTTCAAGCTCTTCCTTCTTTTTCCGGAATAGGAAATGACTGTTAGCTGCTTTTCTTTTAATCTCTTATACAATTTTTATTTAATAGACTGAAGTTCATTAAGCATGGGAACATGGATAGGTGTGTGTATTCTTAACTGTCCCAGAAAACTCTTTTCATAAAATGGACTTTTTGTATCTCTGTGGTGGGAGCATTGAGTTTGTAACCTGCAAACAAGAAAACAAAAACTCCATCTATGAGTGGCCCTCCCATCATTTATTCTCCGAGTTTAGAAAAGGCTCAACTGTGGCTACTAGGATGAAATTCTGATCCAGCTGAAATCACTGGCAAAGCCCATTGACTTCAATAGGGCCACAATTTCATCCATAGATTTCTCAATAACAGAGAGGAGGGTTT
The DNA here is from genome assembly GCA_019425775.1 of Rafetus swinhoei. Taxonomy (NCBI): domain Eukaryota; kingdom Metazoa; phylum Chordata; order Testudines; family Trionychidae; genus Rafetus; species Rafetus swinhoei. Next base: position 153,623,278 of record CM033424.1, read on the forward strand.
GTCTATGAGATCATTTCCCAAGTACACTGTGAGAGCAGTTACATGTTTTCATATACACATTCACACACCAGACTTCTGACAAAACCTTCTTCCCTGCAGGGTACATTTCACCAAATAACAAAGAGTGTCACATATAAAAGACAGTTAAAGAAGGAGAACTTTTAAATAGATAGGATTGTGTATGGCTAGTGAAGAAGAACTGTATCAGAATGGTGATCATTCTATTCTATTCTATTCTATTCTATTCTATTCTATTCTCAGGCCTTACAGCTGATTGTTTATCAAAAAGTAGATTTTCACCCACATCCTCTCATCTGCCACAGAATGGCCACTTATACAGGTGAAGGTCCATTTTATTTTACTGACACCTGATTGGCTAGCTTTTTGCCTCTGGGGAATTGGTTTGTGGCTGCTACACCCACACTTAGGACATGTCCAATAAAACTATACAGAAGAATCCTATAACTTTACATGCAATGGGGCTATGCATACTTTACCAGGACAATAATGAGCAGCAAAATATGAGTTTTCAGATAACGTAAGGCATACTTCTAAAGAACTATGGTCAATTTTGTAAAAATTGTGAATATAGGAGTACAGACGGTCACACTCAGGCACCTCAGTCATTTTTGAAAATGAGATTCAGGATTCTAAGTCAGCTGGAGCTTAAACTTTATGAAGTGCAAAAATACACCTATACACCTTTAAAAATCTGTATGCAGGGTTGTGGTCGCTGGAGAAGCTTTGGATAAGCTTGAAAACATGTCTTTCTCTTACTAACAGAACTTGACCCAATAAAAATACTGTTTTACCCAACTTGTCTCTAAAAATGTGGGTCTATGTCATTTTCCCAAGATCACTCAAGCAGTCCATGGAAGAACAGGGTCTTAACACAGGTCTCCCAGCTCAGCATCCTCATCACCAGACTATCTGTCTAGTGACCCCTTGTTTTAAGAAAGCAGTGAACAGATTAACAAAAATCAGGAGCTTAGTGGTAGTGTTCTAATAACATGGTACAAAACTCAACTCATTAAATGAGTAGTATTTGGGGATGATTTGTATTGCTTAATTATCATTTCAAATTATTAATTAATTTTATAATGTATTAGTGTCCAGATCAAAGTCTGTTCAGTTATGTAACACACAGATGTTTAAGCAGAGTCTCTTCCTTGAAAAGCTTTCAACTGAAGATCCAAGGAAATCTTACAGTAGGGCATAACTTTTGAGTTTTCCTAGTACTTTATGCTAAGTCACATGGGTCACTGATGACTGCAACCATAAGAAGGTATGTGGGAGCAAAGTCACATACAGCTTCCAACAGACAAAAATTGATGTGAGATGTTGAGCTTCAAAAAAAAATATCCATCTGTAATTCCACTACCTCTTCCAAAAAGCAGACGGCCATTTTGTGATCTCAGCATGCTAATGGTTGGTCATGGCAATCCACAGCAGCCTAACAAGTCTATTTATTCTTCCACTCAGCTTGCATCTGCTATGCTACAGATCCTGTAAACCCTTAGGGCTAATGTGACTGTTTGAGCCTAATAAGGGTTCTGTAAGTGAATTTATTGAAGCAAAAACAGTCTGACTTTTTTTGAGTGTTCTCTGCAGCTGTTAACCTACTGTGCTTAACTGGAGCCCAGACCATCATTTGGCGGCTGGGCACAATCCAGCAAGCAAGACCAGGAGGAAGAGGTGGTTATGAATTTTTTTCCTTTTAAATTATAGTTTACCGCCTCATATAATTTTGGCAGTGGAAGGATGTTTTAAATTCAGTTATAAAGCTGCACATTTTCAGAGTTCATTTAGCTTCTAACAGAGTAAAAACAGATAAAATAATTAATAAATTTTGGGGAAATAGGTATATGTAAAACCACATGACCAAACTGATTGGTGACACTAGTGAACAGTGGATTTGAACGCTGTTAACTTTTTTAATCTCTTTGTCACCAAGATTTATTGGCAGGGGATGAGGGTGTGGGTATGACGCACATTTCAACATAAAATGATACGGAAAGCACTCAACTTGCTGATTTGCAGTAAAGTATGACTTTTTATTTAGAATGGGCAATGGGCCCCCAAACTGAATTTTTGGGAGGAAAAGGAACTTGCATCAAACAGAAAAAAAATGGATTTTTAAGTCAAAATGGCTGGTTTTGACCATTTTGAAATGAATCATTTAAACTTGTTTTGAAAGAAGCACTTACCTGTGTAACTGTGGTTCTTGAAGATGTGACCCAGAGGTGTATTTCTCTTGGGACTGTGTGCACCCAGCATACTGGAGCCAGAGATTTTTGCCTCACAGTCGCTGTAGAGGGGTAGTGCTAGCGCCTCATGTCCATGGCCTCTCCTCTGGTTATGTGAGGTGGCATCATCCCAACTCCCTCTGTTCCTTTGCATCGAACTTGCAGACTCTGATGCAAAGGGGACAGATGGGGCCGTGGACTGCCCATCTGCATCACATCTCAAAGGACCACAATTACAAGTTAACTGTTTCTTCTTCTTCAAGTAGATGCAGTCATCTATTTCACAAACAGACCCAGCAGGGGCTGGGATCCACAGTCTATTTAAATGAATACTGGGGAACTGCCTTGCCAAAATGTGCATGTGCTCATGATAATGAGATAATGTTTCATATCAACAACCACGTCGTAGCCCTGAATATATCCAGTATGGAGATGTCACCTAAAAAGCCATTGACATAGCTTATGCTCTCATAGAATGACATCACACCCATAAACAGGGCATAGCTGAAGCTATTTTGTGTGCACTCTTGATGCAGGAAATTATCCATGTAGAGACTGTCTGTGAGGAGACTGTCCTTTCATACGGCCTGCACATGACACACACAGATGAGATAAAGCCTGAAAAGGTTTAGTCATGTCCGCATTAAAGACCAGACACTGTCTACATGCAATGTGTGAAGACACTACCTTCTCTGGAGAGGAAGGTGTGAAACCCCCCAGAGAAATATACTGCCTGGTTTAAATGAAACTGAGGGTCCACTTCAGACACACACTTCAGGTACAGCGTAACATCATTTTGTCTTTGGAAAACTGCTATAAGACAGCTCTGCCATCAAAGCCTGCAACTAACACACACTCGAGTACTGAAGATATTATAGCCACAATTTTTTGACATAAGAGGAAAGATTGATTTAAAATACCCATACACCCAATTGTAATGTTCATATCACATGAATCAGCAATGCATTATGGGGGAGAAGAGGGGCAAAGGGAAACTGGTCCAGGGCACAGAGACACAAAAAGGCCTGGAGCTCCCAGCTGCCACCGCTGGCAGTGGCTGGAACCCCAGGTACTTTAAATCATTGCCAAAGCATCCTGTGGCTCCCTGCAGTCATCACTGAAAGCTGCCTGAGGGAGGTGTGGCACTCTCCAACTGTGTTTAAATCATTTAAGCTGTTTCTGAAATATACTGGCCTTCTTATACTTTGTAATATAGAAGGATTCATTGTTTCTTGTGGCATTTTAAATAATTAGCCAAATTACTATAAAAATCTGTAGGATACTTGGAACTTTGATTTAACAGGACATGGTGCAGTAAGAAAAATAATGAGCAGAAACAGAGTTGCAAAAGTACAACTATAGCTTCCTGAGAGACAAAAGCATCATCACAATGCCATCAGTTTGGGGTTGTGATTAATTCCTTATTTTTTTCCTGTTTCTTGTTAAAGTATTTGCAATTTTACATATGAAAAAAATATGTCAGCCCTTTAGGGTTATAAATACATGTGCTGACCCAAGGAAACAATGTTTCGCTAAGTGCAAGCCAGATTTTGAGATTGAGCTTGGATTCTTACATCACTGTAGGCCGCAATGTCAATGTTTTTGTCAAGGTTGCTGGAGGAGACAGAAAGGAGGAAGTGATGTTCACAAACTACTTTGTTCTTTTCACATCACTTACAGAGAGGAAATGATATTAGCATTTTCTGGATCTACATAAAATGCAGCCATCATTGTAAAAGGGAGGAGGGGAAGGGAAGCAAGGAAGCGAAGAATCATAAACACTTTTCTTCTAAGTTTCTTTTACACTGTTCAGAGACTTTGGCAGTCCTTCCTGTTTTATCTGTTACATTAAGACAATAGAAATAATGTGTTACAAAGCTAGCCAAACATACCACGCAACAGAGATTGCAAGATTAATATTCCAATGAAGGGCCTCCTTCCATTTGTTAATTATTCCCCTAGAAAAACCTAAAACTTCACAGGGGAAGTCAATAAAAGGTTCACTAATGAGGACTCAAAATAATATTCACTTTGTGTGGCTTTTAGCTATTCAGGTGTCTCACTTTTTGAAAATTTTAAATGAATTCCTAACAGCCCTTGTATATTCGGAGTGCTCAATGGACACAACGTGGTTACACCAAAATAACTGAAGGAGGAATTTATCTTATTGAACTGTAGTCACTTGAGGCCTGAGACAAATTTTAGTGCACTGAAATCATTAGGTGCCCTTGCAGTGTGTTGGGCCTTCCGCATGTTGCAATGCAACATAAGAGACTGAGGTTCAAGTAAACACTTGAAATATTGTACCTCAGACCACCAGATGGCAGGAGTACAGAAAAGTTGAAACATTCTTCTTCATTGGGGAGAGTCATACTATGGTAGAACCTCACAATTATGAACGCCAGAGTTATGAAGTGACCGGTCAGTCACGCCCCTTACTTAGAACAAGAAATAGGCAAGCAGGCAGCAGCACAAATATTTTGCAGTATTAAATGTAAATTTGTAAATTATTAAAGAGAAACTTAAAAAAAAAGACATGAAAGTTAAGAAAACTGTTTCTATGATTGTTTCATTTAAATCAAGAGAGGTAAAAGCAGCATTTTTGTATTGCATTGTAAAGTTTCAAAGTTGAGTTAAGCCAATGTTGAGCTGTAAACTTTTGAAAGAACAGCTATAATGTTTTGTTCAGAGTTACAAACTTTCAGAATAATGAAGAACCTTCATTCCTGAGGTGTCAGTAACTTTGAGATTCTACTGTAGTTTATTTTTAGCAACTTCTAGGTCCATGTAGCAATCATGTTTGGCAGCAAGGTTCTTATGGTAATAAAGCCACTATTTATGCAAAGATGGAGAGAAGGCATTTGAAATACAGAGACTGCATTGGCCTTGAATAAAAAATAGGTAACTCTCTCTTACTCAAATGGTCTAGAAGTTGTACTAAATACTGCAAAACTGTCAAAACTGTCTCTGATATGTATGGGAGTTTTGCTTGAGTAAGTACTGCAGTATTAGACTTTTGGGTGAGTGGGGACAGCTTCCCATTAACTTTGGTGCAAAGTGGATTGGAAAGAGAACAAAGTTAGATGTTGCGGTGGTGCAAGTGGAGGATTGCATCTCAGAAACAGGTGGAAATCAAACATGCTCAGGGGATGTAAAGCCAAAGTGTATTTAGTACATGGTGCGCTCTTATTACTGTAAGGATCTAATCATGCCATTTAAAAATAAATCTGAATATTTTTTTGAATCCAAAGATGGAACTTCAATAGCTTCCACACCAGGAAGTATTATAGACCATTCTTTATTATTATAAAATGACTGCAGTAACAAAAAGTTCTACTGACAGTAGTCCAATTTACATCCCCAGTTTATTATTCTCATTTTATTTATTCTAAATTATCCACTTATTTATCTGACACAAAAGGGAGGGGAAAGATACATAACTGTCAGACCCAAAATGTTTCATACCTAGAAAGAGAAAACACAATAGAAAAAATTATACTGTTATATGAAAATTAGTGCTGAATATTATACTGCCTGTCTATTATTTCTTAAATCCACATAAGACTAACAGCTAGCAGTAAAAGAAGCAAAGAATCAGTCTATTTTGCAACAAGCAAGAACCCAAATGCCATTATCTGTTAAAATGACGGAGGAGAGTTGCTTCAAAATACTTGAACTCAGAGGACACATTGCTGAAAAATATTTGCTTTTGTGTGCAGCTACCTCCGATTCTAACAATGTCATGGCATCGGGGTCAAAACGATATTATTATTTGTATGCCATAGCACTGCGAGGCCCCAGCTCTGCTGTGCATTCTGAAAGATATGGAGAACCTGGACCCAGCACCAAAGAGTTTATAATATAATGACAAGAGATGGATACAACAGATAGAATTAAATGATACTTGTCAGCATGATAAGCAGCAGTAACAACCCAGAGGTCCCTTAATCTCTGTCAGGATTTTGTAAGCATAAGAGTGGAGGAGAGTTTTATATATCTGACCTCAATCCTTAATACACAGGATTCTGCTGCATATCTGCTTGAAGAATCAGCCCTTATTATTAATTTATGACTAATACAAGTTAAAGAACACCAGAATTGTGCTAGGGGCTTCACAGGCATATAAGATGCCTAGCTCTGAAAAGAAAACCATCTAAATAATTTACCCTACAAGGACATTTTCCTCTTTTAATTAATGACAGGAGAGGGAAAATGATTGTCCTCTTCCTTGAGGAAGAACAGTAGCCTTGGCATACATGCCAGATACAAGCTATGGGACCTGAATTGCAAAGCAGATACTTGAAAATTCCATCATGATTCCCAAAATATTGCGACGCCATATGCTGGATCACTTGCAGAGTTTGCATCTTTTACTGTAATGAGACATAAAACATACTCGGTCTTTGTGCCGACACAGCACTTTGACCTTTAAAGAACAGAATACATATAGGAGACATAAGCAATGCATGAGAAAATGATCAAGCTTAAAAAAAAGTGGTGATAAACTCGCAGAGAATGCTAGACTGCCCAAAGCAAATAATTTACACACACTGTAAATCGTGGTGTAAATTAGTGTAGCTGCATTTAATTTAATGCTGAATGATGACTTAAAACATCTGAGGACATCTCTCACTGCTTTCACCTTTCAAAATGAACAAGCTGAAAAAAGAAAGATCTTGAGCTTGATGCTCCCCTATATTATGCACAGAAAGAGCAAACACGGAGAAAACATTGTTGTATTAAGATGCACGCTTGCATCCCCCACTGAATTCATTAGGAGTTGTTGGAGCTGATAATCTTTGAACATCTGAGGGTATGTCTAGACTACATGCCTCTGCCGACCGAGGCATGTAAATTAGACATACCGACATAGTCAATGAAGCGGGATTTAAATATCCCCCGCTTCATTAGAATAAAAATGGCCGCCGCGCTGTGCCAGCTCAGTTGTTTGTTGGCACGAAGCAGCAGTCAAGACGGGGATCGGTTGGCAAGGAAAGCCTTTGCCGACCTATCCTGTAAACCTCATTGCACAAGGCATAAGGGATCAGTCGGCAACGGCTTTCCTTGCTGACCGATCCCTGTCTTGACTGCCGCTTCATGCCAACAAACAGCTGAGCCAGCAAAGCGCGGCGGCTGTTTTTATTCAAATGAAGCGGGGGATATATAAATCCCCGCTTCACTGACTATGTCCTTATGTCTAATTTACATGCCTCGGTCAGCAGAGGCATGTAGTCTAGATGTACCCTGAGAGACAATGTGAATGAGATAATATCTTTTAATGGATCAACTTCTGTTATTTCACTCTAATATTCTTCAAAGCTGCAATGACACTCTATACATTTTGAATACATGGCCATTTTTACAGGTGACTAAATACTGACTTAGGCAGCTGTAGCCAGACACGAACCCCATCTTGTTTCCCCCCCCCTCCCTCCAGAGAGCAAGAGAAAGGCAGTCAGCCTTTGATGCCCTGGGAACGCAGGTGTGCTGCCTGTCCCTGACTCTACCATAAACAGAAACCAGACAGTAAATGGGCTAGCTGACGACCCGGGCCTCCGTCGCCCTGATGGCTAGTACCAGTAATTGACACGCCTGCACTGTCCCAGGAGAGGAATCTTCGCCATCACATACTAGAAGTGCCCATTGTCTGCATTTTCCCAGGTGTGAATTATGCTTTGCACCCTTCGTGGGAAACTTGGCATTCAAAGCCATTTTTCCTAATTGGCCACTTGAGACCAGGAAGAAGCCTACATGACCCAAGGGGTATAAAGAGGGTTTAGTAGCCCACCCCATTTGAGCTCCAATCATCTACACCTGCTGGCAGGTATTGATTGACTCGAGGTCTGTGGGACGCCCAACCTCGCCTCTACTTCTTCCCGAGGGATTGAGAGAAAGACGCTGGCCACGCCAAGTCTGGAACGCAGGGGTGAGAATATATACCTGCTAGGTGTCTATTTTGCATGCATTTAATAAGAGCTCAGAGAACCAAAAGGGTTTCATGGTACCTGTAAGTGACTTATTAGTTTAATTTCTGTCCTGTCCTTTGTAGTGGCTGTGTTGTCTGTAACACAGCAGTAGCATTTAACAGCTAAGTTTACCCTGTAACAATAAAATAGTAACTGTTTAAGCTTTAACCTGACTCCTTCAGTTGCTGTAACAGAACCAAGCACAATTTAAAAGAACTCCAGTTGGTCATAAGGGACAGATACAGGGAAAGCTTGAGCATTGGATCGTGTCGCCTCCAGAGGACAGATCCGTTGGGGCATCTCTCAGCCTACCCAGGCTGCCCGCTGTGAAGGGATCGTGTATCCTAGCAGTAAAAATCTGAGGTGTATAAGCTTTCCCTGTAAACCTTTTGGGGTGCCCGTCAACCTCCTCCAGGTTGCCCGCTGCTAAGGGACCCTGGTCCTGGCAGTTGAAGTCTCGGGTGTATAAGCTCTCCCTGTAAACCTTTTGGGGCGGCCGTCAACCTCCTCTAGGTTGCCCACTGCTAAGGGACCCCGGTCCTGGCAGTTGAAGTCTCGGGTGTATAATACACACACACACACCACTCACTGCCCTGACCATCGGCTGACAGCAGCTAGTATTATTTATTGTAAAACATTATTTGTATTATAGTGGTAAGAAAAAACCCTAGTCATGGAACAAGACCTGCCAAGAGGAGCATCAGTCCGGACTGACATGAACCCGGCTCCTTCCATATCCGATCTATCTGGCCAATAGGTTGGGCTGAGCAACACACTGGTAACTATTCAATCAGCAGGGTGTATGTGTGTGTGTGTGTGTGTGTGTAAATGCATATGCTACTTTGTTATATTATCACTAAAAGCGGCGTGTTGCCTTATCCCCCTGAAAAAGATCCGTGTGCTTCTTTTAAGCATAACAATTGTGCTAGATGTTGTACAAGAACAGAACTAAAAAAGTCCCTGCCCCAAAGAGCTTAAAATCCAAGTAATTTTAATCATAACTATGGAAAGTCCATATGTGTCCAATTGGGTATGAACCCTTTGTGTCATGTCAAACACACACAAATCCACACATAATAAATAGCTATTCCAGTTACCCTTTTCTTTTGAAGAGGTATAATTCTGCGGCTTCCATAAGGGCTTCCAAGAAAAACCACAGACAGACACAGACCAGAAGCAGAACAGGAAGAAGTACCCCTTCATTAGGATATGCAAACATAACTGCGATCAACTTGGGCTTGTAGCAGCTACTGGCAAGTTCATAAAAAGTATCTACCAATATACTGTAGGCAATAAAAGGTTTGTAAAACAGATGACATCCTATTCACTAATGCTTTGGTTTTCATGGTATACCCTGGACTATAATAAGTTTTCCTATGTTCCGGGGCTCTGTGGTTCACATGCTGTCTTGTCTGCTCAGTTAATGAAGTCAGAACAACCCTGTTCACAATACACTAATTCTATTGTGGGTTATATGCCCCTGAGAGAAACTCAATGATACACTCATAAAAAGGACACAGAATTAAAAGAATTTTATAGATGGAGCTGGTTGAAGAGTGGTAAAATTATTTTCGAACACGTTTGCAAATTTCACATTGTGATTTGACCTGATCACATTTGTACCCTTTTCTCTTCACTTTCATGCAGACAGTAGTTGTTTGCAAGAGCTTTTGGGAAGTGGTGAAGGTTTCGCGTGTGTTTCTATGTAAAAACATATCTGTGCCCAGGGGCGCTGACTGAATCTGTGGGCCTGTGGGCAAGGTGAGTGTAGGGCCCAGCTCCATGCTCATTTGATATGGTCTTGATCTTCTTATCAATAAACTAGGGAAATACAACACAGATGGGGCTACTATAAGGTGGGTGCATAACCATTCTCAGAGAGTAGCTATTGATGGTTCACTGTCGTGTTGGAAGGACATAACAAATGGAGTTCTGCAGGGGTCTGTTTTGAGACCAGTTCTGTACAATATCTTCATCAACTATTTAGACGATAACATAGAGATTACGCTCATTAACTTTGCAGATGATACCAAGCTGGGAGGGGTTGCAAATGCTTTGAAGAATAGGTTCATAATTCAAAATGATCTGGACAAACTAGCGAAATAGTCTGAGGTAAATAGGATGAAGTTTAATAAGGACAAATGCAAAGTACTCCATATAGGAAGGAACAATCAGTTCCACATATACAGAATGAGAAGTGACTGTCTAGGAAGGAGTATGGCAGAAAGGGATCTAGGGGTTATAGTGGACCACAAACTAAATATGAATCAACAGTGTGACGCTGTTGGAAAGAAAAGCAAACATGATTTTGGGATGCAGGAGTGTTGTGAGCAAGACACAAGAAGTCATTCTTCTGCTCTACTCTGCACTGATTAGGCCTCAGTTGGAGTATTGTGTCCAGCTCTGGGCACCACATTTCAAGAAAGTTGTGGAGAAATAGGAGAAGGCCCAGAGAAGAGCAACAAAAATGATTAAAGGTCTAGAAAGGATGACCTATATGGGAAGACTGAAAGAACTGGGTTTGTTTAGTTTACAAAAGAGAAGACTGAAAGGAGACATGATAGCAGTTTTCAAGTATCTAAAAGAGTGTTACAAGGAGAAAGAAGAAAAATTGTTCTCCTTGGCCTCTGAGAATAGGACAAGAAGCAATGGGCTTAAATTGCAGCAAGAGAGGTTTAGGTTGGACATTAGGAAAAACTTCCTAACTGTCAGGATGGTTAAACACTGGAATAAATTGCCTAGGGAGGTTGTGGAATCTCCATCACTGGAGACATTTTAAAGCAGGTTAGACACATCTATCAGGGATGATATAGACCGTGCTTGGTCCTGCCATGAGGGCAGGGGACTGGACTCGATGACATCTTGAGGTCCCTTCCAGTTCTAGCATTCTGTGATTCCATGATAAGGGACAGGGCCTTGGGTGGAAGGGGCGGGAGCGAGGCAGTCAGCCCTGAGCACCACATGGAGTGCACCAACCCAGCCTCCAGGCAGCCCTCTGCGCCACCTGGAGCACAGCGTGGTTCCCCCCACTCCAGATCTAAAAGCTGCACAGAGCGCATGGTGCAGAACTCCAACAGCAATTTAAAGGGTCTGGGGCTCTGGCTGCTGCTACTACCGTAGTAGCAGCGGTGGTAGCTGGGAGCCCCAGACCCCTCTGAAGCACCAGACCCCACAGCGACTGGCCTATTTGCTCCCCTCTGTTGGCAGGCCTGCCAGTGCCTATACATACCAGAAATATTTGCTTGGCCAACTGTCACCGGGCTGCACTGCTCCCCAGCATGTGCTGCCATGCCCAAACTTTGGCACAGAAGTTTATTTCTTTAACAGGGCTGAGCAAACAAACAGAAACCATCTTTTAACTCAGCTGTGGGCACCAGGCTTCATGGCCTCACAAGTGGTCTCTGGCATTCCCGCTCTGAACAGTATCCCTGTTGCAGTTCCCTTCTTGGAGCAATTGCCCCAGAGCTGCTTCCCTGAACTCCTGACCCCTTGCTCTAAATACCCACCGAAGGAGCTAGTCCCACTCCAGTGTGGGCCTTTCCTCCCTAGGGCACAGTCTGTCTCAGTCTTCTCTACACTGAACACTAACAGCAGGCGTGCCAAATATCGGCCTGCAGGGCAGATCTGGTCCACCAGGGTTAGTCCTGCTTTGAGGTGATTTGTGCTGATTGGGCTGCAGGATAAGAACCGCTGACTAGAGCCCAATCAGCAGAAAGTTTGCAGCCCATGTGACATCCTACAGGCCATACAAGTAATATATATGTTTTGTGGATGTGGCCCACATAACACAGAGAGAGCTACGTACATGACCTACAATGGTTAACAGGTTAAGAACCACTGGCCCAGGTGTAGCCCAGCCCTCTTTGATGGGCTGGATTGGACCTGCCTGCTCTAGTTCAGGGGAGCTGAGCTTGGTCTGTACTCAGGGACCAGCTACCCTATGACACCACCCTTTATATATTTCTTATCCATGTGGACAGATAGTGGACACTTTGGAGCAGTGGGACAGTGTTTTTACAACTCCAGGTCAGAACAAGGGAACTAACATAGTTAATATGACAAAACAGAACAAGGTGTGTGATCAATGACTCTAATAGATTCATACCATGACAGAATATAGACTAGTGTATTCAACTGATCCACGTGAATAATTCACATGCTACTTCATTAAACACTGTTGTAAAATAAAGTTGAACTGGCAATGGGGTGATCACATATCTGCTCGATACAATTCATAACGTCAAAAGATCAGATATCATTATACCCCAATTGTGTCATCACTGAGTTATCACTGTTCAGTGTAAGAAGGCATCCATATTTTCACAGGAGATTTCAAAAACTTTCATGAGTGACCTTATAAAAGGGTTCCTCTTATGTCTGTGAACACTGACTGAAACTTCTTGTGTGCACCCTGGATTTTCTCTACAGATGTCAAGTAGCAAAGATAATACCAATAATACCTATACTGAGATAGACAACCGCATAGAGCCTGTAAAGAATATGGTGCCTGTGATGGTGCCCATAAATCACTGGAGAGGAACACCTCAATAATTTGCCTGCAGTTGAATGGCCATATACTGTATCATCACCATTTAATACACTTTTCATGATTTTTCCCTACCCCATTGGTTTACATAAGAACAGCCATACTGGGTCAGACCAGAGATCTATGTTAGTGGACAGTGGGAATGAACAGAAAAGGTAATCATTAAATGATCCATCCCTTGTCACCCATACCCAGCCCTGACAAACACAGGCTGGGGACACTATCCCTGCCCTTCTTGGCTAATAGCCATTGATGGGACTATCCTCCGTGAATTTGTCTAGCTCTTTTTTTAACTCTGTTAAAGTGTTGTCCTTCACAATGTCCTCTGGCAAGGTGTTCCACAGGCTGACCATGCATTGTATGAAGAAATACTTCCTTTTGTTTGTTTAAACCTGCTGCCTATTTATTTCATTTGGTTACCCCTAGTTCTGGTGTTATGGGAAGGAGTAAATAACTTTGATTGTTTGCTTTCTCCTCACCTGTCATGATTTTATAGACATCTATCATGTCTCCTTCGTTGTCTCTTTCCAAGCTGGAAAGTCCTAGTGTTATTAATTTCTCATCTGGTAGCCATATTGTACCCTAATCATTTTCGTTGCACTTTTCTGAACCTTTTTCAATTCCGATATATCTTTTTGAGATGAGGTGACCACATCTGCACACAGTAGAGGGCATTTAAAATGCCATGCCTAAATTTTAGCAAGAATGACTCCATATGGGCTGCTTGCCATGTGTTAAATAAGTTCAGCATCTAATGATTCAATACTGTCCTAGGATTTTAATGTGATTTTAATATACGAATACACTTGCATAAGGTGCCTACATTTTGTGTCCATTCTCAGAATTGTGTCAAGATTTTTATTTATTTGTACCTGGAACACTCCTTAACCTTGTTCTCAGAGAAACATCTGAATTCTAAGTTTTCTCCAGAGGGAAAAGCAGAATGATTGCTTTAGCCTTCTGTTGGCACCCATTCAGAATGTGTAGCATAAATACAGATGACAAGATTTAGTGCCTGTGAAATGTGAACTGTTACCTGGAAGAATTCATTGACCTACATTTCCCAATCAGTTCATCAACGCCAGATATGTACATATGCCATTTGAACTGCCCATGCCAAGGATGCATCTAACTGCCAAGCTTAATAATAACGATCTATACTTCATGGCGTTTCGTCTATCGGGGAGCACAAAATACTTGAAAAAATGTGAGTTAGCTCAACTGCGCAATACCTCTGTGTCTTCAGGTAAGTGTAATTATACTCAGGGTCCGTACTATTGTGCATTAAAGCTCTGATTTTAATAGCTTACTGTCATTCCAGCCCCATTTTTAAAAAGCAAGCACAATTCCTCACCTGCTCCAACATTTTACTAAACCTTTTTCAGATCTGTGTGCTAAGAGATGGATTTGCTCTGATTCCAGCCAGCTGGGCATTCCAGGGCTACATACACAAGTAGAAAGTACCATCTCTGATATATACAATTGTTTTTATTTAGTTCTGAAGCACAGTAAAGGACTATGACTTCTACCTGGAGAACAAATAGTTTCTGGTAGGGTATTTATGTAATCTAAATGAAAGTAAATACGTGCAAAAAATCAAAGTAATCGGGAGAAAATCATTAAAGGGCAAGACTATGACTGGGAGTTGCAAATGGTTTAAACAATTCAAAAGAAAAATATGCTGGGTCAATTATTCTGTTCAGAAAAGAGGATAGCTATCCTATCTAATGAATTCTGAGGCCACCACTGTTTTTCAACAGAAAAAAAAAAACCTGATGAAGATAAGAATCAAATCCTTTTGAGTAATCTAAGCCAACTATTTCAGAGCAGCTTTTTTCCCCCCAGTTCTACTAATTCAAAGAAACAGCTAATTCTGTTATGGAGAAATATACAAAAAATTGAATCCAAAAATATTGAACTGCCTAATGTCATTTTTACAGATCTCAACTTACTATGAACCTCCTTTTTTAAAGGGACACCATCAACTTCATTAGGGTCCAAAAGTGTTGACTGTAAATGGTGTTGTTCTTTGCTGTTACAAGTATTTCCCTGAAAACTCTTCCTTTCATCAATCACAGCAGCATAGCACAAATTAAGAGTGTGCATATCACCTTTCTTGATTTATGTTAAGATCTGAGACATATCAATGGCTGCAGCTAGTTGTCTTTTTAAGTATCTCTTCTTTGCTTTAATAACTTTAAAGTAGAGGGCTTTGTGGTTAAAGCTCTGATTCACTAGTACTTAAACATAAACACAGCCTTCAGTGTGTGGAATGGGACTTCTCATGTACTTAAAGTTATGCACATGCTTAACTAGTTTGCTGACTCAGACCTTTCAGGATTATAGTCAGGAGAGCTGGGTTTTAGATGTTGGCAGTGACATGATGTGTGACTGTTTGACCAAGTCATTTTCCTCTCATAAGGCCTCAGTTTCCCCAGATGTGAAACAGGGACAATACCACCCTGTTCCCGGGCTGGAGAAAGGCAAGGGAACTTGCTTTATTCCTTAGTGCTAGGAAAACATTTTGATAGTCCTAGATGGGAGACTTTCCAAAACTATTAAGAAAAAGCTTTTGAATTATGTGTGTCCCTTTAACCTTTTCTTTTTATGCACACTGACAGAATGGATGACAAGGAAATGCATGCATATACTGCTCAAAGTGAATGTTTTCAAACATTGCTAATACTCTGCCTAAAGATTGCAGACTATCACATATGTGGTGTGCAGTTATTACGTATCTGCTGTGAGATTTTGCACATCCAGAGAAAGAGGGAAATAAAAAATATGTAAATCTGGCTTACCACCAGAAAGTGAGGAAGAGCAAGTGGTGATGAGTAAGTGATCAACAAATAAATAAAATAAAATGGTTCATGCTTGGAAATGATTATTTCCATCATCAGTCATGGGTTCGAGAGAGGATCAATAAAACCAACCAAAGCTATCCATACACAGAAGTAGGCACTAGGGATGTGAACGGGTAACTGGTAAGTATCACCAAGAAATCTACCTTACAGGGTGATGCTTACTGGCTCCAGTTAAGCGGCATCCTGGGCAGGCCAGAGCAGCCTGCAGCACCCGTGGATGGTGGGCACTCAGCCCGGCTGGAGCCACCCTGGGTCCAGCCACGCTGGAGCAGCCCCTACCTGCAGTGGACCCAGCATGGCCGGAGCAGCCAATAATGTTTAACCAGTTAACTGTTTAAATGGGATTTGACATCCCTAATTTAGACCACAACAACCAAAACAAATGATGGACCAATCTGCCCTCAGATAAATATAAAAGGAAAAACTATGTAGCACTTTAAAGACTAACAAGATGGTTTAATAGGTGATGAGCTTTCATGGGCCAGACCCACTTCCTCAAATCATATTCTGGAAGAGAATTGGCATGACCATATATACCAAAGGAATACAATGAAAAATGTGAACACATTATTAAACTGACAAATCAGATTTAGTACAGAAGGTGGGGTGAGGGAGAGGGAGGGAATAGCTATTTATGAGTCAATGAATGGCTAATCAGGGGTGATAAGTGGGGAGCTATCTTTGTAATGGGTAAGGTAATTAGCATCTTTGTTAAGGCCCATTCGTAAAGTGTCAAATTTAAGCATGAAAGAAAGTTCTGAAGTTTCTGTACTCTGGTGTTAAAGTCTCTTTGAAGTAAGATGCATGTAGTAAGGTTGTTAAGATTATGTCCAGGTAGGCTGAAATGAAAAGCAACTGGTTTTTCCTTGTGAAGATGTCTGATTTGTGGGCATTAATTCTCAAAGAATATGATCCGAGCTTTTATTGACACTAATAAAACCTAGATACACTTCTAATGCAACAAATATCATGCTATCTAGGCAACATATAAAAAAAAACCTTAACAGCTAAGGTATAATTGTTCACAAAGGGAACTGACACATCTCCTTTGTAATAAGATGTTTTTTCTCACTGGAATCTTGAGGATTGTTTTTCAGGAGAAAGGGTTACTTAGATAGTTGTGCTACTCTGTTTCGAAAGGAAAAAGCCTGTTTAGGGGCAGACATTCACTAATCAACACACACAAGATTTATTGTTATCTCTGGTGACAGTACAGACATTAAGGAACATTAGAACATAAGAATGACCATGGGTCATGCCAATGGTCCATCTAGCCCAGTGCCTTGTCTTCCAACAATGGCCAATACCAGGTGCTTCAGAGGGAAAGAACAGAACAAATATTTATCAAATGATCCATTCCCTGTTGCCCATTCCCAGCTTCTGGCATATTGCAAAGATTTGCAGAAGGGTTTTTCATTTCTTTCCTCTCTCCAAATTGCAGCTTTTAAAAAAAATCTATACAACCTCCTATTAACCTTTATGCTGGTGTATTTTAGAATCTCAGCCAATGAATGGACAGCAGGATGCACAGATATGTCTCTGGAATCCATGTGGCAAACTGCAATTATGTCATTCTGAGTAGGATGCAAAACATTCAGTGTGATGGATATGGTATTGAGGTGAGATACAATTTCTGCTAAAACTCATGTTAGTTTGTAATATGCTACAAAATGGCATTTGAAAAGGAACAGACATCTCTTTTTTCTTTTAAAAATACACCTCAAATTCGTAGTTATAACAGAGGCTCCCAAAAATTTTCACAATGTGGCTCACGTCTTAACGTAGGCAGACCTCTCCTCCCTACCATAATCACATAATCTCCTTGGGGCAAGTATAGCTGTGGCTCTCATGTGGATATATCATTAGGAATGTTTATAGTGTAACTTTAATATGATTTAGAGGCTTGAAACACCTAGGAGGAGTCAGTACCCAACTGACCAGTCAGCTGACCACCCTTAAGGTATGTGCCTAAGCATACCACTGTTGCAGTTTCAGAACTGATGTTCTACAGTATTTACAGGGAACACCCCAAAGGTATCTGTTAATTGACAGAGATCTTCAAAATGAAATAACACTTCTAACAGTCTTTCATTTTTGATGGTCAGAGTTACCATAAATAGTTTATTCAAGATTATTCAATGCAATGCTACTCATACACTGTACAACAAATACATGTAGTAATTTAGAAGCAATTTAGAAGAGCATGAAAAACAATAGAAATGACATGCTCTTTAATGTGTAATTGCACACACAGTAGACTATGTTAATTAAATTTAACAGCTGAATCCAGCTATATTTTTTTTGATCCAGCTGTTGCGTATGTGCACCCTCGTCTTTTAAAGCCGTGTCACATACCCAGTTTTCTCACCCATTGCCACGTTTTAGCCTTGAATGCTGTTGCCCCACACAGCTGTGCAGTCCACAGATCCACTGGGTTGGACCACTTGGCTGTCATTTTTTGGCAACAGGGAAAGATGTGGAAGAACAGCAGTTTCAGCAACTTCTTTTCTGTGGGCAGGGCTGAGCTGATACTTCCTTAGTTCTGTTCCAGAAAGCAGAGGGGAAAAGAGAGAATTCCCTGGGTCTATTCTAGAGATAGATTCCTTCGGTTTTTCACTTCCCAACAGCCTCCTTCACACTATGGGATGTCACTCTTTTGTTATGCAACTTAATGTCATGGTTTTAGGGGCTTTTTTTAGGCTACTCAATATAAAACAAGATGGATGTTACACAGAAGAATATGTAATACATTTTAACTACAATGGGGTCTAACACAATGCTAATACAAAAATTATAATATTTTATTTACATACTTATAGTATTAATATAATCATTTTTATTTAAGCATCTTAAAGTTCTTTTCAATTAATGGAGTGTTCAAACACTATGGAGGAGCAGGCAGTATAATCCTCATTTTTCAGATGGGAAATCTGAAGCAATGGGCTTCAGGGGCTATATGTAAGATCAGAAGTGGAATACAAGAATACAAACCCCTGCCCTAGCCACCCAAGTAGAAATTTGACATTAATATATTTTCAGGACTATTTTCACTTTAAAAAAAAATATTGTGGAACTACAGTTACATTAGTCTTCTAAATATACGCCATCCCAACTCGGTGGATTTAGTTCACTGTTTTTAGTGACTTTATTTTGGACTGTGTCCCTTTTCCAAAACAAATCCCTCTTCCTACCAGTGTATCCCCTACCATTATATGGACATCAGATTTCTATACAATGATCTACAAGCCACAGCAAGTAAGAATGCTATTGCCGAGTAGGTGTGCAGAATGGATGAAGCTCAATCTCAATTTCAGGACTGGGGCCAGAATATCTGAATTCAAACCCTACACAAAAGAAGAACCTCATACTGGTCTCAGTTTCCCCCTCTGGCCAATGTGTGGGCAGGATTTGAGGAGGTACAGAGGGACCGTGTCTGGCTCTCTTCTGACACCGTCTCTGTGGAACAATGATTTTAAGATTATTTTCATGATAGAAGAAAAAGGGAAAAAATGAGAATACGTGACTACTTTCCATTGCACCTTCCTCAGAAAAGAAGTCAAACATAGGACAACTGTGACGATAGCTCCATTTTTTAGAGTGAATATCTGAAAAGTGTCCCACTTAAATAAAGTCACGGCTCTGTTCAAGGGTTTTAGGGAGGAAGGAAATATTTGAGCTCATAAGTATAGTGGGAAACTATTCTGTGGTTTTATGCATAAGACATTTGTTCTTTCAACACTTTCATTAAAATGTACTCATATTAAGTACTAAAAGAAAAAAAGGCTATGTTTAAATAACTTTACCTGAAAACATTAGTAAATTTAAATATATGGTTAAAAATCCTATTTTAATGTTCTACAGTCTCACAGACAACATTTTTCAACATTTAAAAACAATCTAAGTATATCTGAAATAGTACAAGTGGTTAAAAGTAGTATACTATCTAAAGTTCTAAACCATAATATATTCACTTTCAAAACAGATCTTGCTTAAGCAAATAATTATTAAGAGGTTAACCTTTCTGTGCACCCTAAAAAGCAAAGTACTAGTGGTTTTATCATCCCAACAGTTCAAACTGTTGAAAGAACAAATGTCATAGGTATAAAACTATGGAACAAAAACACCACAAATCCTTTTCAAATGGATACCTAATAAAGGGAAAACTGGGGAAAGGATATATGTTCCACATATTACTGCAACAATGAGGCTAACAGTATTTCACTGTATGGAAGGACTGGACTATTTGTTCCACTCTCAACCGCCTGAACATTATCAGTGACAAAAACAACTCAGCAACAATGGCTTCATTGCAAACACAGACCCATTCTTTTTACCTTTGGATTACTTGCTAAATAAACTCAATGAAAGAAGCTGGTTTGTGAAGCTCCTAGGTACACAATGGAAAATTTTCCAAAACTCAGCCATTTGTCAGCTTTCCAAGTCTCATAATATTAATATTCACAAAATCTTTAGGCCCTGTCCATGCCTGATGTCATAAACGTCATTGCTCCACATTAACATACTACACAATAAAGCAAATACTAGACAGCACCTTCCTTTTTATGCTCCAATATGACAAGTCAGCAAAAACTCTCTCAAAATAAAGACATTCTGAAAGTACTAAACATTTTCAGTAACTTTTCTTGTTATGAAGAACATAACATTTTGTTTCTTACAGCATGCTTCATTCAAGGCTTTTACATCACTTTGTAACAACACATTGATTAAATATCAGATTGCCTGTGAAAGGCACAGTTTACAAATGATTAAATTAAGGGGACAGAAATTTAGTAATTTGCTCAAGTCCACAAAGTAGTCAATGGTAGAACTAGGAATACTATTCAAGAGTCCTAGTTCCCAGGCTTCAGTTTAACCCACTGAATTGAAAGACAGAATGAAATTCCCTTAAAAGTCACTAGCTGAAACTTATTTTGAAATGTAGGTAGTTGACACTGTTGGCATTCTTACTTATTTGGTTCTGTGACAGCATTGACATGAACTCTCAAGAGAGAGAGGGCAAGACAGACAATGTATTAACGGTTTTAAGCACTGTGTGTCATGAAAAAATCTCCCTCCGTGAGGTGAACTACTTATTCTGTCCTATGATCCATAAAGTATTTGAAAAGACCCTCCAACCACTGCTACATGCATGAATCAGTATATAAGCTCTTAACATCTTTTAAAGAAAGAGGCGGTATGTTAAAAGCATTCTTTATTTTGAAGGTAAGTACATTGTTTCTATATTAACTCTTATATTCACATTACTTACCGACTTCAGGCAGAAAGCTTTAGAGGGTAAATGCATCATGAAACAGTACAGTCAGCTAAATATTCAGATTCTACTGTGAATCATTACATGCATTTTAAGTTAACTTCTTATTTAACTTTCCTAGAAGGATTCTGGATATTTCCTTCAGGTAGTCCACTAGTCCACTGAGAGTCACTCTTGACACTATTATGCAATCTTAAAGAGTAACACGAGTGGTTGTGTGAACCATGGTGATTACATGGAATATGTTTAGTGAATTCATTAAATTACTAAGCCACATGAAAAAAGAAATGTGAAAGGTAGTACAGTAGTTTTGGTACAGCAACCATAAATACTGGGAATGGTGACGTGAAAAGTATATGTTTCAACTAGGCTATCACTTAAGAGGTGTGTTAATATAATTCTTTTCAGTCTTTAACCACCATTCATCTCTACAGTACCTCAGTGCTTTCCAGCAATATTAACTGTCCTTAAACTTCATTGATGCACAGCTAAGGTTATTTGTTGGAGCCTACTACCCTTCCAGAATGTCAAGTTCAGCTATACTGAAACCTCTTAAAACCAGGGAATGAAGACTTCAGGTAACATAAACTTAAACTTCTTAAAACAGTGAAATACATAATCAAGGTGCACGCCACTGCTACAATAAAAGCTCTCTAGTCCAGCACTCTCTAGATTGGCAACATCCATGGTCTGCCATGATTTTAGTGAGCTGGATGTCCATTTATCATGGGTATGGCCAAGTTTCCTGTGGTCCCATAAAGTTTGTGTACAGCCACCAGTCCTGGCTCTCAGTGTTCTGTGCTGCTATTTAGCTTTAATTTGCTCCTAAATATAAGTAAGCAGTGGAAGAGTTGATAATGCTGCTAGACAATAATGACCTCCCGTGTCTCAGCAAATTCCCTGGTTCAGCACTAGTCAGGTGCCAACATTGTCAGACTAGAGAGGTTCAACCTGTACTACCTACACCTGCCTACACGCAAAACACTAAACCACAGAAACCACCCTAGATTCGCTAAACCCTTCACACTAAGGATTCTTCCTGTGATATTGCCCTCACCTAACTCCTCACCACACCTCAAAGACCACAGACAAGCATGACACCAGTCTGCAAGCAATCTGTGTACTGGTACAGATACAACCTGCAAAACACAGAACTGAAATGAGGCATACAGCAATGTGCACATGCACCTGTCCTCATATCCCAGTGACAGCTCCGCGAACCTTTTCCAAGCAATCCTACGGTTGTCCAATACAGTGACACCTAACACAGTGAAAGCAACAGGGAGGCATGGGGATAAATGCTGGAATTCAAATCTGTGGAGATAAACAGAGTGCAAACAATGGATGTTCTTCATGTCTACTAACTCTACCACCACCCTTAATGAATCATTCCCAGTGTCTATTGATAGCTCCAGCAGACAGACTTAAGGCTGCATTTGGAAGATGGTATTTACCTTAATTCTGCATTTTTTCTGATATCTGAAGATTAAGTTGGTGTTACATTTTTTTTCTGCTTTACTGAAGATTACGTTTGTGTCACCTTAAGTTTTCAGTTTCTTCTTTTCAAAGTGTGTGTTTAATTTTTTTCAGTAAGATACCAGGCAACCTTCACTCTGTGTTAAAAGTATGGGGGCAGTTAATTTCCTTGTTTTTGTTGGGTTTTTTAGAAATAATTTCTCAGCACCCCATGTTCTGCAGCCCAGTTCTTCTCCTCCACTGTCTCTAGTTTCTTGGCCATAACTACCCTGGCCACAAGATCATTAGATATACGTTAGTGCCCTCACTGCCCCCTCTCATCTTCCATCCTTCTGCCTTGTCCAGTACAGCCTGATCCTCTCTCCCCAGCCCTCTTCCCTACAGAAAGATGGGCATTGCTGAGGCCCCACAACTGAGCAGAGATGACAGAACAGAGCAGAAACTGACATGGACTCAAGGCATATTCTGAAGTGGGGACACAAATGGAGAGGTATGGTCCAGGGTGAATATGGTGGGTGAGATCTGAAACCCTTCCCTATATCTCCAACTGTATAGTTTTGACCTCATCATATTCTTATGCTCTGCTTTGATTTCTCCTTTCCTCTTAAAAGCAGCAGTATTAAGGGAGGGTTTTCCAGGTGTCTCTTCCCCGCTGCAGAAGGCAGCATGGGTAAGGAGGGAGTTTTGAAAATCCTCTCTTTTAGGATTACTTACACACCCCATTTCATGTGCTTGCTATCCTAATGCAATATCATCAATATACTTCCAATCTTGTACTTAAGAACAACAGAACACTGCTACGTGGAAACAAAAATCAATTTAAACAGAGTTTTTTAGTTAAGTAGCAACATATTTCAAGTTATCAGAGGTTAGTCCCCAGCCAAAATGTGGCCTAAATGAGTTATGTATATCTCAACTAAGGGACCGTTAAAAATGGACGAATTATGTAGTGATAGCAAGTTTCAAAAGATTCCAATTAATCCACTTGAATCCCTAACGGATTATATCATCCTTCACTGAGCATCTGCTAGGGTTCATGTCCCATTGAAATATGATAGAGACAGAAATATTTTAAGTTTGGGTTTTGGAAAATTCCCCCACGCATTCAGAATCTGTATACAAGTTGCTGAATGACAAAGTGATTGTACAAGACCTTTTCTTTGTCATTCATATTATTTGGTTTTGTTCAGCAAAAGCACTGCTATATCTCAGCTACAGATAAAAGGTTTGGAAAAGAATCAAAGCCCTACTACATTACAAAAGAAAATGGAATTCATTATTCCACCTCCTCTCACCCAGCCCACAACATCAGCTCTCAGTTGCTAGAGCAAGCCAAATAAGCAATGAAACAGGAAAGGTGAATATTTTGATTAGAATCACACAAAAGGGAAATAGGTACAGCATATTTAGATAATAAAACTGGAACATGTTTCTACATGGCCCTTATCCAGGTTCCTAAAACATGAACTAGGAGCTAATTCATACCAAACACTTGCCACTGTGGAAAAGACTTGCTGTGAGGAGACACCATTAACGTCAGGGTTTCCCTTTTCATTATCAGGACTGCAGTATTAGTGCCCAGATGCAGAATTATTACCCTCTGAGCCTTGTCTCACTTCAAACTAGGGATGTTAACGACTAGTCGACTAACTGATAAGCAGGAGCTTATCGATAAGCACTATCAATTAGTTGCATCCCTCCCACTGCCGCTCTGCATTGTACAGCCTAGTGAACCTACACGCAAAGGCGCTGAGTTTCTTTTCATTTGTCACCACACACACACACACACTTAGGGTGCGTCTACACAGCACCCTAAACTCTAAATAAGATACGCAGTTTGCGCTACGCAAATTGTATATATTATTTTGAATCTATTTAGAAGTAACTTATTTTGAAATTTGGTGCATCTACACAGCATCAAATTTCAAAATAACCTGCTATTTCAAGACGTCCCTTAACCCTCATGGAATAAATATTTTGAAATAACAGGTGGCTTGTGTAGATACAGGGTAGCTAGTTCGGGATACCTTTGGTATCCAAAAATAGCCGTGCAGTGTAGATGTACCCACACAGACACAGAGCTTATCGATTAGCACTATCAATTAGCCGCATCCCCTCTCCTCCCCCCCGCTGCCGCTCTGCATTCCACAGCCTACGGAAGCCACGTGTGAAGGCGCTGAATCGGTCCCTGCTCCACACGTTTTTTTTCATTCAGCCTGGTGTCTCTGTGTGGTGATTTTAACATCCTTCAAACCAGTTTTTTCATTACTTAACTACAAGTCACACAGAGGACTTCAGCTATTATGTTTTCTTCTTATACCATGCACTAGAGCTGCAGCAAAGTACAAAAGAAGAGACAGCGGAGGAATACATTAATTCAATTGTAGCCACATCAGAAGAGGGAGAGAAATTCGAGAAATTCAAGAAGTTCTTCACCTCCAACACACACACACACACTCTCTCTCACACAGTGTGTGTGTGTTGGTGTGGATGTGTGCATGCACCAAAAAAAAAATCCAAATTCTAAAAAAATCCAAATGCTTGGTACTTTCACAGAATTAGGATGGTTTCTTAACACTGGAATAATGGACCACAACTATATGCTAGAGCACTTGGATACTATGGCACTGGTATCACACAAATACTTGAAATGTAAATTTCTGTTAATCCCAGACAAGTGAAGCTAAGGCCTTTGTGTAAAGAACTCCACCACAGCAGCGGAGTGACCTGGTTGGAAGATGGTGGCAGAACGGCACAGGTCCCTGCATTGTTCCATGTCCCATAGCTCCCACTGCCACAGTGAGTGCTGGGGGCCACTCTGCACTCCTCCACGTAACCCACCAGGCTGCCCTGGCCCCAGCAGGCTAGAATCTATACAGTTGACTTTCCCGTCCATAGGATGGTTGGGGCAGCTGCTGCAGGGCCCCTCAAAGCGCAGTTCCAGGGCAGCTAACCCAAATAGTCCTACGGACTCTGCCAAGAGTGTACCTTTTAGGGCACATCTATACTTGTGGGAAGGTTGATCTTCCAGCATTCGATTGAATGTTTCTAGTAAAGACCTGGTAAATCAAACTTTGAGGGTGCCCCCGTTGACCCCAGAAATCCTCCCAGTCACAAAGAGTAAGGGAAGTTGACAGGAGAGTTTCTCCCATTAACCCCCTGCTGTGGGACCGCCCCAGAAAAATCGATGCAAAGTACATTGACTCCAACTACACAATTCAAGTAGCTGCAGTTGTGCATCTTGCATTGATTTTCTCCGCCAGCATGGACCTGGCCAAAAAAACCATCCCATTCTGATTTAAAAATTGTCAGTGATGGAGATTCCATCACAACCCTTGGCAACGGTTACTTCCAATGGTTAATTACACTCATTGTCAAAAATGTATCCTGTATTTCCTGTCTGAATTTGTCAAATTCAGGTCATTGGATCGTGTTATACTTTTCTCTGCTGGACTGAAGAGCCTATTATTTAATATTTTTTCCTCATATAGACTGTAATCAAATCACCCCTTAACTATGAAGGCATGGCTATCCAGACGGTATTGATGAGATGGCTTAAGGTTTCTTGACCATGGAATGCTGTTCTGGAAAAAAAGTCTGCTGGAGTGAGATGTGGTCCACTTGACCTGGAAGGGGAACCACAAAGCAACTTGCCAATATAGTGAAGAGGGCTTTAAGGAAGGTTTAAAGGGGACCAGTGTCAAAAATCCACAGGTAAGCATAAAAACAACAACCTTAACAGAGGGCTAGATGTTTGAAGGTGGGTGAGAAAATGGAAAATTATATTAGCGTCATCGGAGCTACAAAAGGGGAAATCAGTGAGGAAAACGGATCAACATTTTAGATGTCTATACAGAAATGCAAGGAGTCTGTGGATAAACAGGAAGAACTGGAAGTATTAGTATATAAACTAAAATATGACTCAGTTTGTTCACAGAAACTCGGTGGGATAAATTTCATGGCTCGAATATTAGTATACAAAGGTATAGCTTGCTCAGGAAGGACAGACAGAGTAAAAAGGGAAGAAGTGCTGCATTATACATCAAGAATATAGAACTTGTTCTGAGGTCCAGAAGGAAATGGGTTGCAGACCAGCTGAAAATCTCTGGGTAAAGATAAAAGGGGAAAAAATAGGAATGATGTGATGATAGCGGTCTACTATGAACCACCATAGCATAGGAAGGGGAGGTAAAGAGGCATTTCTAGAACAAATAACAGAATATCCAAAATACAAAACCTGTTAGTAATCGGGGTCTTTAACAACCTAGATACCTATAGGAAAAGTAATTCAGGCAAAATACAAAATTTCCAGTGAGTTTTATATAACACATTCCCACCGAGTTTTAAAGCTTCATCTTAGTAGCCTACAATGAAAACACAGTAAATAAGACAATTAACAAATAAAGTCCACCATTATACAATTTATCCCATGAATCCCATACAGATGTCTCATGTACCTCGGAAGTACAGTTTGGGAACTTCTGATCTAATGGTGTGAATACGGGAATACATATTAATCAAGGTTGTGCCACTGACTCACATGTGGCCTTGACAAGGTTGCAGCACATCGCTCAATTTCCTGTCTATACTATGGAGACAACACATGGCCCCCTAGGCAGCCTACCAGAGGGTTAAATTAGTTAAATTTTGTAAAGTGCTTTGAACATACAGCACACTTTAAATATACAAATGCTAAATATTATTAATGGCTCAGAAGCACTCTATTGTCAGATTTCAGAAGCTAACACAGCAACAGTCATGAAGAAAAATGCTACGAAAAATACAGCAGTCTCCTCCACTCATGAAGGAAATGCCTTGTGTGCTCCTGAGAATATGTATGGATCTACTGTATATATCAGATTGATTTCAAAAGGTCACAAAAGTTCACAATGCAAGTCACAAAGAACTCTCTATATCAGAAGCTATTAACAGAGAAATGCTTTGGAGCCCAGACGTCTCTTCATTTGTTCCTTTCCTTCTCTTTTTACTTCAAATCCAAGCATTAAACACATTTGACCAGCTTGCTGCAGTTTTGGATGTGCCTTTATTGTGGTATTATTTAATATACATTTTAGTTTCATTCTTGTCAGAATGAAACATATTTGAGATGTATTGTTTCAGATTTATTTTGCATCTGGGACTTGTATAAATTTTAGCCAAGTAATTGCCATGGTCATTCAAAAGAGCTGAAGCATGAGATCATAATCAGCAGTGATTTGGCTTACATCATAGATCAATCTAGAGTTGTTGGGTTTTTTTCAGTTCTTTGGAGTGGTATATGACCAAAGGAAAAAAAAAATAAAATAAAAATCTTTCCTCTTCCTGATGTAACCACAACAGATTACCACCTATGCTTTTTTGCATTTTTTCTCAAGTCTAGAGGAACTGCAGGCAAAATCCAGTAAATATACAGATACTCTAATGAGGAGCAGCAGTTCATGAAAGTAATAAATGGATGCATAAAAAAGTCTTCCTATTCCAGAAAGCCAAACCAAAGAATACTGGGTTAGCTTTATAATGTCTGATGGGAAAGGTTTCTGTACATTCAGCCAAAAACATATTTCACTGAGTTTTGACCCTTTCAGCTCAGTATAGTGTTGTCTTTGAAGATGTGGATTTATCACTATTTAAACGCATGCAGATCTCCTATCATGTGATATTATTCTTCCTACTTTTTACATTCACAGAAGGCTCTCAAAGCACTTTACAAGTACAAGTAGGATGGGACTCTCTGGTCTAACAACATCCATAGCTGCTGGACCATGGATGTTGCTGGACCAAAGAGCCCCAGTGGCTGGGAGCAGGGGCCAGCTAGGAGTCTGGTAGGGGGGCGGAGCACGGTCAGGACCAGCAGCACGGCTGGGAGTGCATCCGGGGTCAACGGCCAATGGCTGGGGTTGGGGAGCTCGGCCAGGGTCAGGAGTGAGGCCAAGCCCAGCTGCTAGAAAGCTAGCGGCCCGCAGGGAGAACTCAGAGATGGGCAGCAGGGGGCCAGAATTGATCTTCCCTGGTCCGGCAAACTCCATCATTTTGGACCGGTCAGGTCCCGAGGCTGTCGGACCAGGGAGGTTCATCACTGCAGTGGCTGGGATGCAGCTCCCTGCTCATCTCATTCCCATAGGGTATGTCTACACTACAGCGTTATTTTGAAATAGCTTATTTCGAAATAGTTATTTTCAAATAGCTTATTTTGAAATAACGCATCTACACACAAAATGCATTTCAAAATAGCGCGTCCACGCTGAGTGGACGCTAAATCGCATTTAAGGCCGGCTGGAACCAGTTCCCGCAGGGCATCTGGTCAGGAGTTACTTTGTGTGGCTGCTGCCTGAGACTATCTGAGACCTGTGCTTAAAGGGATTCCCCAACCCCCGGACAGCTGGTTCTCAGCTTTCCCTGCTTGCTTACCTACCTCGATGAGGGACAGCAAAGCATTTTGTCTCTGCGTGCTCTGGTTGCCCTCACTTGGGACACCACAACACTCTGCAACATGGAGCCAGAGCTGCCCCTGGGCACTCTGGTGCTTCTCTTGGACGCGTTGCTGCGAGCCTGGCTGCACTTTCTGCAGGCTGCCATCCGGGAGGTCCATTGGGGGGCTGTCAGTATCCAGAAGGCCCTGCGGGAGAGCTTCCACCCTGAGGAGCACTAAGAGCCTCCTGGTCTGCCCCACTGGGGGCTTGTGCTCATTCCTCCCTCACATCCTTCCACTTACCCCTCCCTAACCCCCCTTCCTGATGTCAAATAAAATACATGTATTTTCATGAACACAAACTCTCTTTATTTAACAAAACTGGGAATGAAACTCTGGTGAGACTGGGAAAGGAGGCGGGAGAGGGAAGAAGAGAGGGTGGGAGAGGGAAGGGGGAAACCTGGGAGGAGGGAGCTGGAAGGGGGAAGCAAAGGGAAGAAGGGGGAGGGGAAGCTCAGGGCTCAGGGTTAGGGGTTTCGCCGGACCAACTTGATTTTCATGCTCCTGGGTTCACACGTGGCCTTTGGTGGCCAGGCTGGCAGCTATCCTGCCATAGACGGCCGCGTTCCTCTGTCTAGTGCGGAGATCATGGACGTTGCGGGCATCCCCCCAAACCTGAATAAGGTCCATGATCTCTGCCCTAGACCAGGAAGGCACTTGCCTTCTCCGGGCCCTGTCAGGCTCCTGGGAGCTGGCAGACTGCTCCTGGGGAGCTGGCTGCCAGTGGCTTGCTGACTCATGTTTTGGGGCTACTGGGTCAGGGGCAGTGACTGCTGGCTCTGGGCTGGCAGGCTTGGAGCTGGCACAGGCACTGTGGCCAGAGTCAACCCCTTTAAGGGCTCCGGGAGGGGGAGGGAGAGGAGTGTTCTTGGTTGAGGCTGGAGTGGCCACCAGGGCACCCTGGGAAGGCTGGAGGCCCCCTATTTTGAAATAAGTGTCTACACAGCACTTATTTCGAAATAGCTATTTTGAATTTGGCGTTATTCCTCGTGGAATGAGGTTTACTAAATTCGAAATAAGCGCGCCGCTATTTCGAATTAATTTCAAAATAGCGGTTTGGCTGTGTAGACGCTAGTAAAGTTATTTCGAAATAAGGGCTGTTATTTCAAAATAACTTTGCGGTGTAGACATACCCATACTGTGCTGGAGAAGCAGACAGGGCTGCACTGAAGCATCAGGCTCAGGAGGGGTCTCTGTTCAGCAGGAAAAATGGATGGGGACTATGACTCAGGAGTGAGCAGGGCAGGGAACTGGATGATAGGGAGAGAGATGGGAAGGGAGCCTCCCTTAGCTGCTGGGACTGAGCTCTCTGTCAGCCTTGCTCTCCTGCAGTACAACTGTAGCCATCAAGCACCGGCTACCATCCTCTGAGCAGGTGCACTGTGTCCTCTGGAGGGGGCTCTGGGGAGACAGGGGAGGAGAACTAGGTCTGGGAAGTTCCAGCACTTGCAAAATTCAGGTTAAAGTGGGTAAAACCTGAATCGCCGCTTTTTCAAAACCCAGGATTGGTGGAAGGGAGGAGAGGAGACGAGTTAAAACCTAAAGAGCCTTCGATATAGACAAAGATAAAAGTGACCTAATTTTCAGAGCTCATGAATATGCACAGCTTTGACTTCAGTGGAAAGTGCAGTAGCTCAGCAGCTCAAAAAATTAGTCCATTTTGGGGTGCCCAAATATGGAATTAGTTGTCTAATTTTAGTCTTGAACTTTTTTATTTCAATGACATTCCCAAGACCATGACACCTACTTCCTGCTTTAACCCATAAAATAGCAAAAATCCCAGAACTTGGAGAGGACGTAACTTCTTACCACCTCCTTTTTCTTAAGCACACCTGCCTGTTTACAAGACACACCCAAGTTGGACCATGACCCTGCTGCCAGTGACGCCTCTACACTATTGCTGAGCAATACAGGAAATTAGCCCACATCCCTACTGCTAACGAATGGCTTCTCCTGTAAGGTGCATAATCGCTGATTCAGAATGTTACTCCTTACATTGCACAGCTTCTCTGCACCTGTAATGTAGGGGAACTAAGAGCAGCTGTGGTTCAGCAAGCCTTCTTAAAGGTCCCAGTCATGGAGTGTTTCTCTAACTGTGCCTGACCCCTGCCCGCCCATCTGATGATTTTGGACAGCCCCCCACGTGTCCGCATATTTTCTAGGTCCATGTATGCAGGTCATTTATTTATTTATTGGAGCAGGGCTTGAAATATGGAAATGAGAGTAAAGAGTAGAGGAAATTTTAAAAAAAGGAGTTGGATTGGAATTTACTCAAGTTTTACAAGTACAGTCCTGATCCATACTGCAAACTGTAACTGAGTTCAAGGCCCTACCCATGCAAGGAAGAAACTGGGTTTAACAATGGATTTTTAACTCAGAACGAGCTAGCAGGTGCAGTTCCACTGGTTCTAACACAGCTTGTGTGGCTGAACTGTGTGATATTCAGTTTTCAAAATCTGTGCTTTATCCAAACTCCACAGCATGTCTTCTCAACCTGACTATAATGCCCTTTGTCTCTACAAGGCTGGGCTGAACTGAGAACACGTTGAGTTTAACAAGCCCTGTTAACAAGTTTAACAAGCCACTGAGTTTAACAAGCCCTGTTATACTTAATTGGGTTTGCAGGAAAGGTGGGGCCACAGACTATGGTGCCTGGAGGATGAAATATGAAAATTAAGGACTCTGTTCAACACAGTGTAGGAGCAAGTGCTTAAACTGAAGTAGGCTAGGATTGCCAACTTTCCCAACCAGACAGACTGGACACATTGCCGCAAATAGTGTCTGGTCCATCCATCTATCGGGTTGGGAAAGTTGGCAACCTTAATGCAAGCCCTAAGTGTCTGGCATGAAAGGAGAGTAACTGTACCGAAGATAGTGGAGCACAACCTCCTCTCTGTTGGAATGAAAGGCCTGTTTGGCTTGCAATGGATACTAAAGAGAAGAGTTTCTGTGTGGCATGCAACTCTCCTACACATGTTATATTGTCATGTTCCAACCTCAGTCCCAACCTTTTTTCTATCTCTACTCAATTTTATCTGCTAGATGGCGCTGTGGGATGGTTTTTCTAAAGCAGACAAGGAGGGGGAAAAAAAGACTTCTTGCCTTTCTTCATGCATTGATTTCTCTTGCAAAATGAAGCACCTGGAGGTCTCTCTGCTTCTTGGTGGCATCAGACACATGCTGGTCTCCTGAGGCTTGATATTTCCTTGGCTGTTCCCTCAGTATATTCACATCATTTACTACGGTGCTTCTCAGAAGTGATTAGCAAAAATAAATGGAAAGGAGAGAACCCTTGGGAGCAGCTTGTGGGTGTGAAGGAGGAAGGTTTTCCAAATGTATTTAGTTTTTACTTTCCTTTAAGGCTATTACAGCTCCAGTAGCAGGGGACTTCTTAGAAACTAGATTTTCTGAGAACTAAAAAATCAGCACCTGGCAGCTGGCATTCTGATATGGAATAATTTCAATGCCCCCTGAAATCTTGCTCCCTTTTTTTCCACCAAGCCAAAGTGGAACTCTCTTTCACTTCCTAGCTGCTGACTCCAAAAGCCCTTTGCAATGAGAGAATCTCAGAATAACACTTTTTGGCACATTTTGCCTGAAGCCTAGGTAAGCTACCCAGTGCTGGTGAATGCTATGACTGGTACAATATTCATAATATCATAATTGGTTTAAATCAGGATTCAACTGCTCAGACCTGATGCCATATGTTGAGCTAATGACACGAGGAAAATAAGATAAAAATAAGACCATGGCCTATTATGTTAGGCCTATTATGCCCATTTGTTACGTGAAACAGTCTTCTCAGTTTAGCTAAAGACCATGAATAATTTTAGTTTATTCTTCTGGGCAAGAACAGCAGCCCCGCTCTCTCACAAACAAAAAAAAGTTGCCATAATCTGACAACACGAAATCCCGTGTTCAGTTTACAGCTACTGTAAAAAATTCTGCTCTTGCATCCACAGCACAGGTCTCTTCTTTGCAGTACAGTTTTCTAATGGGTGATCCACATTCATTCTGCACTTAGCTCATCCACTGATGACAATGGAAATTTGACAATAATTGTGTTTATTATGCTGTAGCACTTGCGATTGTGCTCTACACTGCAAATGTAGAACACAAGAACACAGAAAATAGATTCTTGCTCTGAAGAAACTATTCTAAATGAAGGAGCTGATGGATAACTGAAGACATAGCACATACGAGGGAAGGGGACAGAAGACATGCTGCAGATGGACACTTACATATATGCAGAGTCCAAGTGAAGTCAATAGGGTTCCATGTAGAACCCTGAGACTGCCCAGGAAAATCAAAATGCAGGATCAAGGCCATTGAATACTATGCCTAGAGAACTTCAATGCATGTAAGGCATATACAGCGCAGAGTGGGGAGCAAAATTTTGCCCTAGAAGACAATGAGTGTCCTTTTCTCCACAGAGAACCCTCACTGCAGCAAGACCAGTATGCTTCTACTACTTGTAGGGGGAAAGGCAGGCACCAAGTGAGAGGCCACAAAATTTGAGGGGACAGTGGATCTGCACACAGACTACAACTTCTACTCAGTTGAAGTTGCACTACCAGGAGATGGTGAGATAGATCCATTGTGGAGGGGGTCTACCAGATGGCCCTTGCCTCTTGCAGGTTTCAAAGAAGATAAAGGGATTTGGGATGAAACATCAAGTCATTCCATGCAGAATGAATCCTTGCTCTCCCCCGCCCCAATATTTGGGGGAGCTTCATTCAGAGATTTTTGCACTTTTCCTTCCCCACTTGTCCCTTTTGTACAAGATTTTTGTGGGAGATTACAAGCCAGGTCCTTGTTAGGATACTGAATTTGGGGAAGGAATAAAATCACAAGTCTGGAGGAAAGTTTAAGTTTTCTACACAACAATAAAATTTCTACAAAACACCTGAAGGGGAAACAAACAAACAAACAAACAAACAAAATCGACTCCAAAAAACTGTGCTACAAATGGAAAGGTAGGGACCAATATGTTTATACAAAGGTAGCTGAAGTTTGCAGGCACCACATAAGGGCAGCAAAGTACAAAAATGAGCCAGTGTTAGTCAAAGGTGTCGCAGGCTTTTGCCAAAATATCAAAAACTTTCAAAAGAAAAAAAAAGGAGTCCAGTTAACAGAAGTGGAAGGAGATGAAATCACTTGATTCTACACTGGCTGAAATATTTAATTATGTGCTTTGTTTTGTTGTCTTTAAGAAGAAGAATAGGGAGAGAGGGATAGGCAATTAGGAAGTAACTAAACTCTTGATATTCTGTTGCTACTGACGAAAAGTAGACGAGAATTCTAGAAGGACGCAAACAAGAAACCCAGATGAAATGAATGTCAGTGTCTTATGTGATTTGCTTAATGAATTTACTGATACACTGGCTATTATTTTGAAAGGGCACAAAGATCTGAAATGGACTGGAAAAAAAAGTGGTAAGACTTAAAAAAAGAAAGAAAGAAATTCCTTGCTATATGTGTTCAATAACTTCAATCCCCAGTGAAATAATCCAGGGCTGTAAATTTTACTAGATGCTTTTTAATGAAATGACTCACTAAACACACTACCAGAGGAGGTTGACACAAAACATGAAGGAGGCAACTGAAGTAAATGGTTGAAGAACCATCAACAAAGGGTAATGCTAAAGAAGAAGAACGGCTTGATGGACATGCTTGATGGACACGGGATGGTCAAGGATGAGGGGTTATTATTCATATAATTAATTATAAGTATTACAAATTGCAGTTTTGTACTTAGGAGGTCTGTGTTTTCCACTTTTGGTACTGTATATTTTTAAACAATGTCCAATTGCTTACAGCTAAGGGTTCGTCCTTAAAGAAGCTCAAATATTATGGAAAATGTCCAGTAGGGTTTAGAAAGAATTAGTATTATACTTGGTTTTAGTGTATAATATTTATTATATAAGGTTAACTATCCATCCTAGGTACTTATATGACCCCATTATGCAGTATCTGAGCAATTCAGTGTCTTTAATGTACTTATCCTTACAACACTTCAATGAAGTGCTGAAGCACTTAATTTCAAAGATGGGGAACTGAGACACAGAGGCACATACACAGGGCAATAAAAACCCCGCAGCACTCAGTCTCTGACTCCAGATCAACTGACTCAGGCTCGCAGGCTGAGGGGTTTGAACTGCAGGGATAAAACTAACAATGTAGATGTTCACGCTCAGGGTAGAGCCCAGGCTCTGAAACCCTTCCCCTTTCCCACCTTTGGGGGGTGGAGGGGAGGGTTGAGCCAGGCCCGAAAATTTACACTGCAATTTTACCCCTGCAATCCAAGCCCAGTAAGGTCAAGTCAGCTGAGCTGGGTCAGCCACAACTATGCTGTGAGTCTTCAGTGTATCTACATCCAGAGAGGCTATATGACTTGTCCAGTCTACATGTCACTTGGATGAAAATGTTGGGGACTGCCATTGCCTTTTCTGTGGCAAGATTACAATTACTGGTGACAGTAGTGATACAAAATTTGTCAGAAAAAAAGACTGGTGCAGACAATGCCAGAAAGACAACACTGTACTGACTGAGATGCAGTTCATATTTAGAAGGCTGTCTTAGCTACCCAAAGGATAAGCCACTTAAAGCAAATTAGAAAAGGCTATTTTTCAGAGCTGCAGAATAACAGACAGTATGGAATTGCTAAGAGGGGTCTTGGGAGACTAAATGCATTCATACTTGTAGAGGGCTTTAAAAACTTTGGATAGACAAATTCACTGAGGTGGTATTATGTTTTATTAGATCTTATACAGGGCGTCCCCGCTATAAGTCATCCCAGTATACATCCATTCCATACTAAAGTCATTGATGCTCATAGCATTGTAAGTCCTTCCATTCCCTGCTCTTAAGTCACACACAATTTTTTGTGCAAATGGAAGTCAGCCGCAGGAAAAAAAAACTGTGCTTTAAGTCTACGTTTTTTTGGAATGTATCTTTGATTTGTAGTGAGGATGGCCTGTATCCAAAATTTTATCTTTACTGATGTTTTATACCTAAAGTCTCTTCTCAAAGTCAACATTCTTTATCTATTGGTCTTCAAACAACCGCTTTCCTTAAAATTAAAACAAATCAGGCCTAACAAACAAACAGGTGCCAATATGTAGAGGAAAGAAAAACAGCCTTAGAACAAAGGTGTGTTTTCAGTTGCCAGCAGGTAATTACAGACAATGAAAACATGTAGTGATTTGAAAAAAAACCCACACCTTGGACACTTCCTATCAAATATTTATGACTAGCTTGTCACACTCTCTTTTAATGTATTTTATGTTAAATACATGGGGCAAATCTGACACTCCAGCTTTTTTAAGAAGAGCAGAGATCATCAACATGCTACAGATAT
The DNA here is from genome assembly GCA_019425775.1 of Rafetus swinhoei. Lineage (NCBI taxonomy): Eukaryota > Metazoa > Chordata > Testudines > Trionychidae > Rafetus > Rafetus swinhoei. The sequence goes on from CM033424.1 coordinate 153,659,477, forward strand.
CAGTGAACATGACAAAATTAACCATACTGCCCTGTAACAGCCATAGTGAACCAAAAACATTAAATACACAGGATGGAATGCGAAGGCTAATCAACTCTTCTTCCAGCAAATGAATTGACTCATCCAAGCAGTCACACCTGCACTCTGCAGGCAGAGCCGGCAAAATCCTGTCTAAAACTCAGAACTCATGATTAAGCTTTAGGGTCTCTGGAAGCAAGGTCAGGGTCAGAGTAAATTGATTTTTTTTATAGTGGCCTCACCACAGCGTGGAAAAGGGAAGGTGGAATTTTCTTTTATTACTTGGTCATAAATACTGAGTTGCTTAAATGTCTGGACCTGGAACATTCTGGAAGTTTACTCACTCAAGATCTTTTCATTTTGTTTTTCTTTTTTAATTTACCTTGTACTCTTTTTTCCTACGCCAAGTAAGGCAGAAGAAAACAAAAAATCCACCTCTCAGCCATTGAAGGCCTCTCATTCCATAGAATTACGTCTACTAATTGTCCATGGAAAAGAAATAACAATCAGGGCTTGAACAGTGGTTCGCAGGATTTGAGCATGTGAATTCAGGAGAATGGGGGATAGAGAGAGAGAAATACATGGTACATTTATTACTGACATGGGCCTAGACAAAAATCAACAAGCCTTTGTTTTTCATTGCCCATCTAATCCCCAGACGATGAGTATAATTGTATGAACTAGAATAAATTGTCCCACTGATTGGCATAGCAGCTGGATTTAACTACAACCATATTTGACAATGCACTAGACTGTCTCAGTCTGAAAATTACTGAGAATATACTCATGTGCTCCCCTATCATCTTTCTTTCACCACCAGAAGCTGTTAAGTTTGGCGGTAAAAACTGTTGGTCATCAAGGATAAGACTCAGAGGACAGGAGAGGAATTGATTAGCGACTCCAATGCAGAACGTCTGTGCTTCTGCCCAAACACTATGTAACTAATAAGTAGCCTTCTCTTTTATGAGTCACATCCTATTTCTACAACAGTGGAAGTGCTGTTATTGTCACTAAACCATGTGAATGAAGAAAACAAACTTAGAGAGAATATATTTTAGTTTTTAAACAGGAAATAGTTCCACAGATTAAAAATAACATACCAAATTTCTTATTTATGACTAAGACGATTACAATCCTATAAAGTGCATGCAAAATGGGATAACGATACTGACCTCCTTTATAAAGCACTTTGAGAGCTCAAGATGAAAAATGATAGCTAAATGGTAGAGTATTGTTGTTATTATTACTCTTAGGGGACTTTTGCATCTCATAAATGATTTTACAAAATGATACAAGCACAGAGAGAATGTTTTCTATTTGCCAACCTGATTTCCTGGTCCAGATAGACTGAAATATCTTAGCATATATAGTGCATTTTATGTTTTGCAATTTAGACTTGGATTATTGTAATTTGCTTTTCACCTTGAGAGCAACACTGTCTTGATGCTTCTTTTTTTCCCCCATCTAGCCCAATGTGTCAAATTTTTAGCTGAAAAATTGCAATTTTTCTTCTTCAGGCAATTAGTTTCACAGTCAAAGAATCTCCAAACACGTATCTTGACAGAAAACTTAATGGGTATAAGCAAGCAATAAAGACAAGTTGGTTCCACTTCTTTTTCTGGTACCATGATGATTTGGACAGATATCCCTTCCAGGCAAACTTATGGGACTTCATCTCTATTAGGAAATATACTGCTAGGAACCCTTTTTACATAATCCACTTGCTAAAAGGAATATGTATACTGAGCTAACTGTGAAAACTGCCACTCATCTTACATTGATTTCTTTTCTGTTACCATTTTCTTAGTCATATAATATATTCATTTGCTTTGGGCTCATTTGTTTTATTCTTCCTGTTTTTCTCATACAACATATAGACTATTTTGGTAATTATTTATCCATGTTGCATTTGTTCTTAACAGAATGTTTGCATGTTACACATAAAAGTGGATTATTTTGAATGAAAAGTTGGAAGTGAGTTCCTGCTATGCTAATAGCAGTTAAGAGTCGTGCCATGTGTCAGTTAAAATGCAATTTCTCCTAGATTTTTAATGATCTGCAAATCTGACCTACAATCTCAGAGGAATGAGATACTCATGATAAAGAGAGAGGTATGTATTTCACAGACTTCTATTCATTTACAAGGTTGAATTCTTAGCACATTAATTTCTAAAAAATAAACTTACTTTCCTTGAAAATATCCATTCATACTACTGGAAGTTTTATTTATACAGATTATGAAGTGACAGAGGAGTAGCTGTGTTAGTCTGTAAGGGTGCATCTACACTGCACCCTTATCTCAAAATAAGCTACGCAATTTGAGCTATGCAAATTGTGTAGCTTATTTTGAGTTAATTTTGAAATAGTTTACTTCAAAATCTGGAGCTGTGTAAGCGCTATTCTGAAATGTCCCTTAATCCTCGTGGAATGAGGTTTACAGGGACGTCAGAATAGTGAGCCTCTTATATTTTGAAATAACGGGCTTGCTCAAAAGACATGGAATAGCTATTTCGGGATACTTCCGGTATCCCGAAATAGCTCCGCTGTGTAGATGTAGTCTACTGAAAAAACTTAAAAAACAATAAATGATCCTGCAGCACCTTAGAGACTAACAAAAAATGTAGAGGGTATCATGAGCTTTCCTGGGCACAACCCACTTCATCAGATTCATCTGAAGAAGTGGGTTGTGCCCATGAAAACTTATGATACCCTCTACATTTTTTAAGGTGCTGCAGGACCATTCATTGTTTTTTTAGATTATGGAGTGGTCCACAGTTTGGATTGCAACAGACTGAGCTGCAGTGTCAACTCAGCACCAGACAATTAGAATGCACTCTATTTGGCACTGACCATCAAGCCAAAAGGTAAACTAGAAGTGCTTCAGTAAGCAGCTAGCTGCCCTCCTGAAGGACAAAATAGACCCAGAGGCATGCTATAAGTAGCCCATAGGCTGGATGCATTTCACTAGGGTTAGCCCCTGGCAGGCTGCCGGCGCTTTACTTATTTGTGCATCCACAGGTACAGCTGCTTGCACCTCCCATTCACTGCAGATTGCCATTCCTGGCCAATGGGAGCTACGGGAAGTGGTGTCCTGGTCCACAGCCAAAGGAAAGTTAAAGTGGCCACGCCTGCAGATGTGCAGGTAAACAAAGTGCCAGTGGCCCACCAAAGGCTAACCCCTGCGAACTGACCCAGCCCATGTGATGCTTATTGCCCACTCTTGGGATAGCCCAATGTGAATGTATCATGCACTCTACACTGGCTGCCTGTCCAATTTCAATATCGCTGCAACATCTTGATCTTTATAATCAAAGAACTAAATCAATACATGCAAAATAAACTATGTTCATGCAACATCACAGCTGCAAATTTAGGTCTTGGGGCAAGGCACTATGAGAAGCGTTTCATTGACTTCAATAGGCATTTGGCTTCAGCTCTTAAAAGTCAGGAAATGAAAAAGTTAAGGTGATATGATTGTGTTCATACTGCACACAAACACTTTGTTTTTCATGGAAGTCAAGTAGCTAAATGTAATGCCAAAACACCTATTGGGTTGAATCCTGGTGTAAAATGGACGTAGTCATAGTTCCCTCTAAAGTACATGCCTGTGTGGCCACGCACAAAAAATTCTAGACCAGCCCACCTCGTTTGCAGAGCCATGCAGCCCCACTCACTTTGCTGCAGGACCTGGAAAGTGAGTGGCAAGGTAGGCTCTAGCTCCTGCAGAAAGTGAGTGGTGGAAGGGCGGGTGGGCAGCTGCTCCAGCGGGCTAGGGCCGTGGTTGCCTGGTGGGTGGGCAGCTACTCTGGCTGCCCAGCCAGGACCAGGACCGTGGCTGGTGGCTGCTCCAGCTGACCGGGCCTGCTTCAGCGGCCCCAGCTGCCATGTGGTAGGGGGCTACTTGGGCGCCCAGGCTGTGTGGTAGAAGGGCTGCTCTGGCAGCCCAGGCTATTTGGCAGGGGTGCTGCTCCAGCAGCCTGGGCCGCATGGAGGGGGGCTACTTTGGTGACTGGGGCTGCTCCGGCGTCCCAGGCTGCGTGATGGGGAGACTGCTCCAGCAGTGGGGGCTGCTTTGGCGGCCTGTGCCGCATGGTGGCCGGGATGCTCCGGTGCCCCATGGTGAGGGGCTGCTCTGGTGGCTGGGAGACCGAGTGGCTGAGGGTCTGCTACCACGGCTCGGGGGGCTGCTCTGGTAGCCAGCTCCAGCCCTTTCCAGGGCTGGAGCTATGTCCAGGGCCCTGTAGTGGCTGCCCGACTACTCCCTGGGAGGGCCGTGTGGCATCTGCCCAAAGCAGTAGCCGGGCTGTGGTGCGGCTGCTTCTGGGGCTGGGGTCCCCTGCCTCTCTTCCCACACCTCTCCTTCGCCCCTCCAAACCCTGGTTGCCCCCAGCCCTCTGTTGCCCCCACACACTCCCTATATGTTGCTGTCCCACCCCTGTCACCTCAGTCCCTGCAAACCCTGGGCACTGGCAGCAGCTTCTGTCTGTCCCAAGTGGGGACTCACAGCCAACCCTATGAGGAGCAGCCTGGGGCAGTCCCTGCCCTGCACATAGGCTACCCCAGGAGGTCTCCCCACGAGGTGGAGGGATGCTTCCTGGGAGCAGGACTTGGGGTCTCTGCGCTGGGAGAGTCTTTTGGGAGCAGCACCCCTGGTGGGTGCCACAGTGGCATACATCCGAACAAGCGCACATGACCTCACTGTTGGTGCTCTGAATCCCTCATGCCAGGCAAAGGGGCCAGAGAGCAGTTTAAATGTCCTGGGGGAGGATTCACCCAATGAGGTAACTTAGGAAGACAGACGCAAGATCCCTTTGCAAGACCTGGTGTAGCAGAACGTGTTAGGGTCCCCACCAGAGGCAGAAGAAAAATCCTCATAGCCTGCATCTGCTACAGGGATTCTCCAAGCTTGCTTACACAGTGTGACAATGAGCACAATATGTTGTGCGTTAACTGGATTGCGTACCCTCTGCTGGGGTGTGCCAACAGTCCCCTACTGCCTTTCCTTTAGTTTGCATCAGCAGTACCTATATCGACCAACTAATGCACAACATGTTAGTAAGCTATAGAAATCACACCATGTTAGTGGGCATTACCCCACCATGAAGACAAGCTCTCAGTCATGGCAAGCTGCAGAGCAGCTTATTAGCAACCAGGGGGAGGGGCAGTGCGTGAAGTCAATTACAGCGGCTCTCAGAGTTTCCTAATTTATTTTGAGTACCACGCCAGGCCCTGCGGTAACCCAGAATCGAGGCTGATTTGGGGGCAGCCCTACCAATCACCACCTCTCCCTCTCCCCAGCACTTCCTGCCCTCTAGCGGCCTCATTGATTGACACTTCCCCCTCCCTCCCAGCAACTCCTGACACAATCAGCTGTTTTGTGGCATGCAGCAGGCACTGGCCAAGTTGTGGCGGGAAAAGGCAGGAGAGGTCTTGGGGAGGGTGCATAGAAGAAGGAGTGGAGTTGGGGGATGGGGCAGGAAGAAGCAGGGTATGATGGGGGCTTGGAGGAAAGGTTAGAGTGGGACAGGGCCTGAGGTATAGTGTGGATCAAGTACCCTCTGGGCTCTGAGGAAGTTGGTGCCTATGCTTGCATGCCTTCTGAAAGAGAAGACATCCCGTCCTGGGAAGTACCTAGGAAAATATTATTAGACTCATTTACACAATGAATCAGCTATTGCACAGAAAAAATATGGTCCTAGTTCAGCTGAACCTATTTACAATATATAGTAATAGATTAGTTTCCCTGGATGGGATGTTTGTATGGGTGTCTATAAACACCTCTTCAAAAACGGGAAAAAGGCCAAGGCAACTTGTACTGCCAGTATATTGCAAGGCTATGGCAAGTCAATATAATAAGACATAGAACTAAACCCCGAGTTCCTTATTCACGTCTTCTATTGATGCTAGTGAGAAATGGTCTCAGTAAGAATTACACGATAAGCAAGGAAGGACATTGAGATGTAGCTCACAAGCAGAAACAAAGGCCATTTCCTTTGAGGTAGTTCACTGGCAAACAGCTCCAAAGAGATATAACAGCTGTTGGATATACTAGGTAAAAACACAGGATTAGAAATCAAACTGTTACCTTAGAGATAAGGAGGTTGCATGGAACATGGAAAATTGATTTAATCAAGATTTCAGTATTGGGTTTTGTTTCAAATTGGAATGAAACCCCAAAATTCAAAACTCTCCAAAAGCTTTGCTTTGGATGAATCAAACCCCTTTAAAAAAATATTTGTTTTTGTTTTCATTTAACACTAATTAAAACCATTCAAAACAAAAGTAATATTTTAAAACAAAAATTAAAACATTTTGTTCTAAAAATATTTAAATGGCACATTTCTATTCTGTCAAATCTATTTTTGTGTTTTCCCCTCCAAAATGAAATGTTAACAAAATGAATAAAATTTCATGTCACATTTCAATTATGAAATAAAATGATTCTGTTGAAGTTTTTCCTGCCAGTTCCAGTGACAAGTTACTATGTTACCACTTGTAGTAACTCACCAATCATTTTAAGAATTAAACTTTATATCTTTCCTGGGAAGTACCTAGGAAAATATTATTAGACTCATTTACACAATGAATCAGCTATTGCACAGAAAAAATATGGTCCTAGTTAAGCAAAACCTTGAGCTCATGCTTAAGTCAATCTATGTTCAGCAATGCAGTTAAGCATGTGTTTAACTTTAGTTGGAAGGAGAGGAAGAACGAGAATACTGCTTGACTGCTTGACCTCTTCTTTAAACACTAATCCTACACAGCCTCCCATATTTTAGAACTAGAGTCAAAATGATCATTATTTAGGGCATTATCCAAAGCCCACTGAGTTCATTAACTTCAGTGGACTTGGATTTGGTCCCTAATGAGGAGTGAGATATATGTACCTTACGCTTAGGTGAACTTCTATGCAAAAGTCACACAGTTCTCACAATCTCAGTGTGGCCCACAAAATCTTTCTGGTACTTTTGGGTATGCAGTACCATTCAGAATACAAAACAATTCTGCCCTCTAACAAATATGAAGCAAATGATTCATACAAGACAGAGAGAAGGCCAGAGAGCTAAGATTCAGCATTTTCCCTATAATACTGGACCCATAGAGAAGCAAACTGGAAAAACAAATTAAAACAGTATGTGAGAAATAAATCTTTGCTCAATCTTGCTATATCGACCCAGCATTCCACTTGGTCTTCCGAGAATACCCAGATCACTTTAAAAATGGATTACTTTCCATGGAAAGCAATGCCAAAAAGGATTTTCAGGTCTCTTGGGGGGAATTAGAGCTGCCTGGATCATCAAATAGAAAAAAAAATTACTTTGAACAGTAGCATTCAGAAAAGAAAGACTCCCCGCTAAAAATGCATTATGTTTTAGGAACATTTAATGCTCTTTTATGCATAATGTCTATAGTCTAAGGTCAGTGATAGAGATTTGTGGGTTTGCTGAGCAACAGAAACTTTATAGGAGATTTGTTTTCCAAAGGCCAACCGTTTATTCCAGTGATCTGTGAACACAGTGACAATAGAGTGTGTGAATCAAACTGGTGCTCTACCATTAGAAGCTCTTTCAGAAATGTGGCTACGGGAGGTATCCTGCCTGTGGGCAATGACCTCTCACCCCAAAACCTTTATTTCAATAATATAGAGTAAATATAAACATTTATATGTAATAAAAATTACTTCAGTACATATCCCTCTTACCCCATTCCTTAAAATAAATTAATATTAAGGAAAATGTCTCCAGCAGTCCACCGGTATCAACTACTCAGACACTGCAGATGCTACACTATAGGGAAACCATTTTCACCTCCAATATATGCCCCAGATCCCTTCACAGCCAACTTGCATGTAACTTGAACTATGATGAAAAGCCTTAAACTCTGACCTCGGCAACAACAAGAGAAAGAGTTAACACAAATGTGGGGACAGTGGCACAGTGTGATTTGTCAGAGGTCTAAAACAATGTTTACACATTGGAATTAAGGAGAGATGCGGCAGAACCCCTTTAAATGTTAATTACTAGGGGGTTAATTTTATTTTGAAGTTGCAGAATTGTTGTAAACAAAGTAATTTTGGGGGCACTGCTAACTGAAGTCCCCTGAAACACACTTTCACCACTAACTCTGGCATGACATTGTTTTTGTGCAGTTTTTAATGACTGCCAAAGGTTTAAATCTGGTTAGCATCAGCTTTTCTTTATGTAGGCTAAAAATAGTGGGCAACATCCTTGGCCATTAAAGAAGCCCCTTTCCATCATTCCAGAAGTGCCTAGGCACAAGAAGCTAGCTTCCGGGTCTACCTAGGTATCCATCTGATATAGGGGGAACCCCAGGAGCCAGAGTAATGGTTGTGATGAGCAATCGTGCTAGTGAGTGGGCTACATGAGTGTCCCTTCTTTGTCCCAGCGGGCAGCGAGACTATTGTAACCAAGACAGCCTCCCAGTGTAGGACAGCTTTGCTAACTGTGCTTGTGCACCTAGAATGTGCGGAGTATGCTGATTGAACCTTAGCAGCACTCTGACTGGATGCAGAGGGAGTGCATGCCTCTTATAGAATAACTGAATACTAGAACTAGAAGGGACCTCAAGAGGTCATCAAGTACAGTCCCCTGCCCTCACGGCAGGACCAAGCACCGTCTAGATTAGCGTTTCCCAAACTATGGGCTGCGGCCCAGTACTGGGCCATGGGAAAAAAATACCGGGCCTCAGCATGGTTGCCAGGGTGCTCCAGGCTTCTGGAGTGCGCGTGTGCGGCGCCAGGTCCCCCAAGCCCTGGAGCAGGCTGGGTGGAGGATGCAGCCAGATGTTCCCGGCTCCTGGCACAGAGGCGTAGCGGGGGGGAGGGGAGGAGTTGCCCCCGGGCGCCACGCTAGGCAGAGGCGTAGCGAGGGGCAGGGACGGGGGGGGGGAGGGGCAGTTGCCCCCGGGCGCCACGCTAGGGGGGGGCGCTGGGCTGGGTGGAAGCAGAGCGCACAGCACCATGAGTTGCGGGGAGCAGCGAACATGGTCTGTATGGAAATGCTCCCTGTAGGATTGTGTTACTTCTGATAGTTTCCTATAGGAGCATTTCCTTACAATCATACAGATAAGAAAATGCTACCAGTAGCACATTCCTATAAGGTAGCAGCTTTCTACATTACACGAGTGCTGTTGGGCCACGTGCTCGCTGTGCAATCAAGCCTCCGAGGCAGGGCCAAGCGGCAGGAGCAGCCACTGTAAAGGTAGGGTTACCCTGCCTGGCTCTGCGGAAGGGGGAGAGGGATTGGGCTAGGGCAGGGAAGCTGGGAGTGCCTGGCTCTGGGGGATGGGCATTGGATTGGGGGGGAGGTGTTCTGGGGCAGAAGGGGCATTAGGTTGGAGCAGGGGGCTGGGGATGCCTGGATCAGGGGAGGGTGGGTGCATTGGGGATACTTATAATTTTTTAAATGGGGTAGTTTATAAAAAAAGTTGAAAAACACTGCTCTAAACCAGTGTTTCTCAACCAGTAGTATGAATACCCATAGGGGTACTAGAGAGAAGCCTGGGGGGTACATCAAGACAACTGAAATTTGGAGAAAACTGAATTTTTGGTTTAAGTTATTCAATGCTTTATTATTTTTGTACTTTTTACACCCAAAAATTTCATCACCCACCCAGCTATGATTAAGTTGTTTAAACAAACGTGTTGCAATGGTAGAAAAAAAATGTGTGTGTCTGAAAACTGTGCTGGGGTACTGATAATTTTTTTAAAGGGGGGGTACTTTATAAAAAAAGGTTGAGAAACACTGCTCCAAACCATTCCTGTTGACCTCCCTGTTTCCTTTCTCCTTTGGCAAGTTGGGCAGGTAGCAGTTTTGGTAAAAATATATATCAGACATGTGCACACAGTGCCCTCTCTACCTCAATTCGTGCTGGATAATCCGGGCCTCAGTTCTAAAGAAGTTGGCATTACTGAGGTGATCGATTCCCTCCATGTGGTGTTGTGGATAGTGCATGTGGGGGTCTGCCCCAAACTGGACGGGGTGGGGGAAGATGCAATACAAACTCCACCCTTCCTCTCAGGGTCCAGCTCAGCCATGCGCCAGGTTCAGGGCCCTGCCTCATGGCGGGGGTGGGGGCGGGGAGAGGACGCAATAGTAAGTAATAGTAGGGAATGTAATAGAAAAAAACCCTAATATAGATAAGTCCATTGGGTAATACTATTCAAAGTGAGTAAGGGAGCCAGAAACAGAGCCCAAATGCGCAGAATTTAACAAATAATTATAAAAAAATCTAAAATATTATGGAATTTGTCAGAAAAGATTTTCAGTGAAAATTATTCAACCATCTGTGATAATTGGTTTACTAAGTGTCTACAAAGCTTTTAAGTAAAGGCAAGAAACAACATGTGCCAGTCACTGCTAAAGTACTCCATTAAATGATATGTTGTTTACCTTCTGTGTCCTTCCAAAAGGAATTGTTTCAATATTTACATTGCAGGTTTTGCAATTTCTGCATCCTTTTTTACTCAAAAACGTTAAAACAATTTTCCCTTTGTTGCAAAAAAAGTAGTAGTTTAGCTAGGCTGTAAATTAGACTGTAGGTATATTGCAAATTCCACAGATTCATTTTTCATGGAGAGCCAAATTCACATTTAAGTGTATAAAGCAGCTGTCACACCACACATTCTGCTAGTAAGCTTGTCATACCTTCGATTAACTTTTGGCACACAGACAGGGACTTAGATCTCTTCCAAGACAGTTAAAATAATAATGAAAAAAATAACTTTGATGCTACCTGAAACCAAACTATTCAAAACACATTGCCTGCATTCCCTGGCCATAGGCACTGAGCCAAGATATGGATATAATCATTTTGGCTGACAATGGGGGTAAGGAGGAGCTTAAAGACTCCAGTGTTGTAGTGCTTTGGTAAAGACAATCAACAAACTCCATTTCAGATTCATAAAGTAATGCTATGGTGTTTCCCACATCATGGTAGAATTAGAGGATCAGCGTACTCAGTAACTTAACATTTATTTTTCTTGCTTGTTTTTTACTTTTATATGTTTTATAGCAAGCTAGAATCCATACCTACCAAATGATCTCTACATCTCTACTGGCATCTTCTCTCTGGCAGTGGCGAATATTTGATGTTCCAAGAAGACAAGCTACCTGATTATGTGTCCAGCAAACTATGGAATGATCTACATGGAGGGAAAAAATCCTTCCTGATCTTCCATCCAACCACAAGATGACCAGAAAACTTCAGATTAGCCACCCTCATCATTATCTTACTGTTAATATCTACCAATACTATTGGTCCTCTGAAGATGACCTAGCAGTTCTAGTAATCCAGCCCCAGTTTTTGATTTCATCTCTTGCAGCAGTGCATTCTGTGCATTGGAAGGAGTGCTTTACAGTGGTAAAGGGGACTCTGGAACTGCTATGCTCTCCTTTATGTTGCACAAATATCTGTATGGAAACGAGGAAAGAAAATCCTTTCTCCCTAGACCCATCATCTCTAAAGAATTTCACTACTTTCCCCACTACTTCTAACACTGGTTCAGTTCCCGCAAGTGTTAGCAACCTTTGGGAGCCCAACATAGAGGGGTTACTGACACCGTCCCAAGCTTTGTGGCTGTCCACCATTAAAGCCTGCAGCTCTGAAACCTGCCAGCGGAGGTAATGGCCACGAGGAAAGACACTTTCCAGGCAGGAGCACATTGTCAATGACGCGAAGGGAGGGACCATGAGTCCAGAGAGCACCAGGTTAAGGTCCCAGGACGGCAGGGGCGTACACACCTGGGGGTACACCCTATTCCATCCCTTAAGGAAACGATGCACCATAAGGTCCATGAAAACAGACCTGCCTCGCAGCCCTGAGTCTAAGGCCGAGATGGCCTCCAGGTGCACCTCTGGGTCTGGGTCTACACAGCAGGCAGTTATTTTGAAATAATGTCGAAATACTGTCAAGCTGGAGAACTTCTTACTCCGACTCCTGGAACCCTCATTGTACAAGGAATAAGGGAAGTGGGAGGAAAAGTGCACTGTGTCGCAGTAAGTGCTGCGTAGATGCTCGAAACAAGCTGTTTCGAAATGTGTAGCACTGCTGTGTAGACACACCCTTACTGAGGGCCAGGCCCTGAGTCCTAAGGTCTAGGAGGTAATCCAAAATAGCCAGGGCTGGGGCTTCCATAGGGGAGAACCCCTTACCCTCTGAACAGAATACAAAGCGCTTCCACTTCGTCAGGTAAGAGGCTCCTGTAAAGGGTTTACGACTTCCTGAGAGCACTGCCTGATCTCGGTCCAAGCACTGCCTCTCCATGGCAGTTAGCCATGGAGCTTCCATGCCATGAGGTGCAAAGATTGGAGGTTCAGGTGCTGAAGCCTGACAAACTCCTGTGAGACCAGGTTTGGCTACAGGGGAAGGGCCAGGGGCCACTCCGCTGAGACCTTGAGGAGGGCCGGAAACCATTGCTGGTGAGGTCATACCAGGGCTATTAGGATCACAGAAGCTCTGAATTCCCTGACCCTAAGGATCACCTTGTGAATCAGGGGAAACAGGGGAAAGGCATACCATCAGAGCATCTCCCAGTGTGGTTGAAGAGGGAGCAAAAGCGGGGACACTTCCAGGTCCAGGTGCAGAAAGCCCACTTGTGGAAGATGGACAGAGCCACATCTGCCCTGAGGGAGCACTCATGCTCCTCGAGGGACCTGCTGAGGCAATCCACCAATGCATTCTGGGCTGTGGCGAGGTAAGAGGCTACTAGGTAAATGTCATGGGTTTCACATAACTACCACAGGAGGAAAGCTTCCCTGCACAGGGGATAAGAGTGAGCACCACCCGGTCTGTTTATATAAAACATTGCTGCCATGTTGTCCGTCAGTATCAAAACACGCCTGTTTTGAAGCTGTGGCAGGAAAACACCACACATGAGGTGAATAGCCCTCAACTCCCTGATGTTGATGTGGAGGGAGAGATCCATGGGAGACCACATACCCTGAGTGTGCAGCTTCCCGAGATGGACTCCCCAGCCTATATTGGAGGAATCCATCACCAACTGGATGGATGGGGAAGGGTTGTGGAATGACATTCCCTCGCTGACCACCTCCTCGTACAGCTACTAGCTGAGGGACGTCACGTGTCTATGGGCACTGTCACCACCAGCATGTCTATATGCTGGAATGCTGGGTTGTGGACTCGCAGCAGCCAGAGCTAGAGCGGTTGCATCCTGAACCTGGCATTTTGCACCACATAAGTACAGGCCACCATGAATCTGAACAGCCTCATGCAACATCAGGCCGTCAAGGTGGAGAATGACTGGAGCCTAGGGACGGCCTCCTTCATTGCCATGAAGCGGGCCATGGGCAAGGAGGCCCTCTCCCGTATCACATCCAGACTGGCCCCCCACGAACTCTATCGTTTGGGTGTGGGTCATGGTGGACTTGGCCTCGGATGAGGCCCAGCCTGAGAAAGGTCTCTCTGACGAGGGATATGTCAGAAAAGGAGGAACCCTTTATAAGCCAGTCGTCTAGATAGGGGTAAACCTGAACCCTCCTTTTCCTCAGGAACGCAGCGACCACTGCCATACATTTTGTGAACCCCCTCGGAAATGTAGAGAGGCCATCAGGAGTATTTTCAAGCATGAGCTTCTCTTGCCCTGTGCCCGGGACTTAAAACTGTGACAGATCTTGCAGTTGGATGGGATGTGGGGCTCACCCAGACACTTTAACCACGAATCGTGAGGACCTGGCATGCCCCGGGGATGGGGCGGGAAGAGGATGCAATGGTTGAACCCTGACCCAACACGAACACTAACTAACTATAACTATGAACAAACAACGAAAAAAAAAAGGGGGAAAGTAACTTGGAGAACAATGGGAGTCAGCTAGGAGCTAATTAACTGCTAAGTGCGCATACTGCTGGGATCAGGCTTGCGAGCAAGTAAGATAAGAGCTCCAACAACCATCATGGGCGGTAAGAAGGAACTGAGGGGTGGAGGACCAGCAAGGGTAAATATGTGCCGCTATGGCGGTGCCATTCCAAGGGGCTCCCCTGCTGGCCTATTGGGTACAGCTAAGGGAAAACTCTCCGACAATCTGTGCACGCGGTGTGCACACACCTAGGTGGAATGGACATGAGCAAGCACTTGAAGAAGAACTATATTTAGGAAATAGCTAAGATGTCAGGCTCTAGAGTCGGCTGACAAGTTATTTTGCTTTATGAATATTGCCAAACTCTAAATTATCTACACAACTTCATTGTTTTTTTCTATACTTAATCAATCAATCAATACTTAAATTTCTCACTGGAATGTCCCCCTCCATAGGAAAAATATTTTTAAAAGACTTAAGATGTATAAAACAAGTAATCTGGAGATATTCTTACCTTTGAACCAATGAGAGTATACAGCCATTGGATGGTTTCATTGTGATTTATTACTCCATTCATTCCATCTACATACAGCATAATCTGGCCCAAAGCTATATTAAAGAAAAAGACACAAAAAGTACAATCAAACCTGGTGAATATTAAAATCCTGGTATTTATTATAAGAACATAACATAACATAACATAAGAACATAAGAACGGCCGTACCAGGTCAGACCAAAGGTCCATCTAGCCCAGTATCCTGTCTGCCGACAGTGGCCAGCACCAGGTGCCCCAGAGGGGGTGGACCGAAGACAATGATCAAGCGATTTGTCTCCTGCCATCCCTCTCCAGCCTCTGACAAACAGAGGCCAAGGATACCATTTTATCCCCTGGCTAATAGCCTTTTATGGACCTAACCTCCATGAAATTATCTAGCTTCTCTTTAAACTCTGTTATAGTCCCAGCCTTCACAGCCTCCTCTGGCAAGCAGTTCCACAGGCTGACTACACGCTGTGTGAAGAAGAACTTTCTTTTATTAGTTTTAAACCTGCTACCCATTAATTTCATTTGGTGTCCTCTAGTTCTTCTATTTAGGAACTAATAAATAACTTTTCTTTATCGGCCCTCTCCACACCACTCATGATTTTATACACCTCTATCATATCCCCCTCAAGTCTCCTCTTTTCTAAACTGAAAAGTCCCAGTCGCTTTAACCTCTCCTCATATGGGACCCGTTCCAAACCCCTAATCATTTTAGTTGCCCTTTTCTGAACCCTTTCCATTATCATTACTATTTACATAGGTTCATATTGTCAAAAACTTTATTGACAAAATACACAGGACTAGATCCTATTCTAGATTACAGTGGTATTAATTTGAAGTAATTTCACTGACTGCATTTGGAGTTACTGCAGATTTATACAATGTCATTTAGGGAAGATTATAGTCAGCATCAGCTCTTGCCCGAATTACTCTACATTGTTTTGGCTCAGTCTTGGAAACACTTGCTACCCTGCAAGAGTTCCGTTATATTCAATGGGCTTTATCCCCCCTGCCCCGGGGCCGCCTGGCTTTTTTATAGATCCGCGTCTAGACTGCCGTTTTTTTAGAAAAAACTCCATTTTGAAAAAAACGGTGGCCATGTTTATGCTAATGAAGCGCAGGATATTTAAATCCCTGTTTCATTAGCAATTTCGATGTCCCTAATCTACATCTCTCTATTGTAAGAGAGGTGTAGCCTAGACACACCTTTGGAGAGAGGGGAACACTAATATCTCCCAATAATCAAAGAAATGTCTTAATTCCTATATTTGCATCATTTCAGAACAAAAAGATTTGGCTATAGATCAGGGTGAGATCAAACCATGATAACATCACCAAACTATTCCTTTGTAGTAAATTCTTTGCGTAGGGGTGAAGGGATTTAATTTGAATCTGAAACAAATGTGCAACAAAATGTATTCCTGGCTCATACTTTCCAAATTAATAAGGAAGAAATCAAAGACAGCACAAAGTCTGCCTTTAAAACGAAAACACAATTTTCCAATGAAACAACTTTCTAATTTGTGCTCAAGATTGACTGGATGCCTAGGTGAGATCTGGGCTACATTACATCTCCATTTTTTAAATATGACTGTGCCTAACAACACAGGGTTAAGCCACATTAGCAGGCACCATGGAAAGCAGGAGCACTGAGATTCCTGACAATTTTCATCTGCTAGCAGAAAATCTTTGTGTGCACATTATCAGGCACTGCCCCAAGACTGATAGTATCTGATACAGCTATGGGACAGTTCTTTGGGATCTCGGTGGAAAATTCTAAACACATGAAAGAAAATTTGCTAGGCATTATGCTGTAGTTTAAATAACTGGAAAAACTGACAAAAGCATTACAGGACAAAGAATATTGTACAGAATGACATTAAACCATTTAGACAAAAGATAACTTTTTGCTGGTGCCAGGCTGCCTACATAAAAGTCATGTCTACAGTGATTATCTGTCACATATCAAGTTATCAGTTGCTGACAGTGCCTGGAGTGGGGCTTCATAGTTTACTTACTGAATAGCATGTTATTTCCTGTCTCTATTGGTCACAGGAACAAAAGCGAGACTTGAAGAAGGTGGGGGTGGGGAATCTACTTTCTGTAGGATGAGCACTTACAATACACAACAACTCCACACCCTTAACTGGTCTCTTGGCCCTGGTCTACACTAGGGAGTTATGTCGAAATAACCCCCTTATTTCAAATTTATAAGCGGAGCATCCACATACCAAGCCTGTTATTTCAAAATAATGGGCTGGTTATTTCAAAATCTGTATTCCTCCTTTCCTCAGGGAATAATGCTAATTTCAAAATGGTTACTTCAAAATAGTGTTAGCATGGATGTTCTGGTGCTATTTTGAAATAACTACTACCCAGAGTAATTTAAATTAATTACTCCCCAGTGATTCCTGGGGCTCTAAGTCAAGGTAGTGCATCCACATTAATTCAACTTGCTTGGACTAATTTCGAGACTTCTCCATAGTGGGGACATGCTATTTCAATTTTGTTATTTTGGGAGTTATGATGTCATTTAGTTATTTAGAAGTAATTTCCTAGAGTAGACATGTCCTTGGACTTGTGTACTTTGACAGTACCTTAACAATATTTTTGTCCTCAGATTGAGGTCCATTAAAAAAGAAAAACTGAAATACTTTAAAAAATGCGCATACACTCCTCCAGGACTATGCAAGGTCCGTTTCTAACACTAAATCTTGTTTATGTGGTATGCGTGTGCCGAGGGAAAAGAGAGAACACCTGCAAAGTATAGAGCAGAGCGAAGGCACAGTACGAACACTAGCCTGGGAATCAAGTTAATGTACCTGCTGCTACTTCATGTCTTCAATGAAGAGTATGTCTGCCTGGCCTTGCCTTGCAAAGGACACAGCTGGCAGATTAGGCACAAGGTGTTCCTTGTCTATAGTCGCAACATACAGCCCCCTCAGATACAGTTAGGCACTCTGCCCTATATTGACATAGCGGCTTATGATCCACTGAATGGCTGAAACCACTCTGCTACACATCCGAACACTCCACATCAGTGACACGGCATAGTGGATGGGAGGTGACTTCCCCACTCCACTCTGGCCACCTCTAGGTGTATGTGCGGGGCTTTCTCTACTTATAGGTATCACTGAAAGTGACACCACCAATGATCCATCACTACCTGGTCCCGGCTCTGCTATTGTTTAGAACCTTGCTTTGCTACGGCCCCACATACGGTCACGTCAAGGAGAGCATGGTTTTACCCTACGGAGATGAGCTAACTTGAGAAGGGATCTATTAAGTCAATGAGTTTATTTTCACCCATATCTGCATTTGCACATTCCTCTAACCAAACTGGCACTGAAAAAGTACAGGCTATTTAATCCAATCTCTGTACTAATTAGAATTCTACTTGGATATACATCAACAAAGAGCACATGCTATCCAGCAATGTGGGGCAGGCAAGAGGGAAGAGGGTTAAGATGAGCAGGCTTACTTTGAAATTCCTTTGCTTTTGACGGTTTAAGTCAAACTCCTAATCTTATCTGAACATAGTCTGTGAATTTACCCAGGGCTATTTTAAAGTGTCTTCAAAAATCTCTAAAAGACTTCCTAGTATTGGCACTGAGACTTTGTTGAATTACATATAAGAAGAGTTATCTAGACTAATGTGGAAAAAGCTAGTGCAAAACCCTTACTATTCTAACTATTTTAGTAGAATTTTCTATTTACCCACCTCTAATTTCAAACTTTTCAAAGCTGTTTTCAGCCTGTCATGTTCATCAGCTTTCAGCTGATCTGGCCTGCAGCCTTATTTTTTTTATCTACTTCAACTTTGCACCACAGTAACATCCTAGTTAACATACCAGCACTGGAGTCAGGACAATTTCTATTTTCTTCCTGCTTCTTCAAGTCAAAATGTAATTTATCATGCCATAGTTATGGTACAATATATCTAAGAATGATGAGCCAAAGTCAGACCTTGTTTAAAAGGATTCAACTCTGATGGAAGTTTCTGGGCCCAATTCAGTGGGGATGTCATACAATGTGGCAGTGGTGCAAGTTACATATTGGATATAAATTGGAATAAGTTTTTTATGTACCCATCATAGAAATTGCACCTATGTGGCATTTGGGGATTTACAACAACAATAACAACAACAACAAAAAGGAGTAAATTATTCATCACCAGTGCAAAAGGAGTGGATAGCATGAAAAATAAATATCAGGATATAAATTTAAGTATAGTTGTTATCCTTTATATTATACCTCCAGTAATTTTTTCCTGCTATGACTTTTTCTGATGCCTTCCAATAATTTTACACATCCCCTGAATGTCATATAGGTAGAAGTTATAATACTTTATCATTCACACTTATTTTCTAAACAATTAGCCAAATTCTGACATTTTTAGAGTAGATACTCATTACAGTAGTGCATAGTCAGCTTTTATGAAAAAACTGCTTTCTGTTTGGCTAAAGCTTTATCTTATCTTTTACCAGAAAAGAAGGCCCATTCAAACTACAGCTACCTTGCATTCAATTTTATATACTACTGTATAAATAATTATTACATAGCCCACTCTTGAGTCATTGGCTCTGCTGAAGACTATTATAATGTCTCCTCCAATGCATGAAATAGCTTATTTGGCAAAAATACCTTCATATTTGACGTATATGAGGATACTGAAAAGATACGGGCTATGTATCCTGATTTAGAATATCTTTGGAAAATATTTCTCTATGTAAACTTTTTAATAATTTATTAATATTATTATCCAAAGTGCCAACAATATCCCATGGTGAAATACCAGTAGGTAGGTAGTTCTTAAAACAGTATCTTCAGAACAGTATCTACCTTAGAACTCCTGGCTCTTATTCCCTCACTGCAAAGGAGCAAAGGAGAAGTTATTTGGCTAGAACAGACGATTTGCTAAATAATTCATAATTCTGCAACTGGATCTATGGAAGTTCTAGAAAGTTTTGCTTATAACCATGTTCCATGTGTGCAATAGTGTAGGATATCATCAGCGTAAGTCCCATGAAGGACAGGACTAGAGTCATTTGAAAAGATTACTAAAGTTTCAGTGTGAGGCTCCATATGCATTGCTCAGGCCCAGGCCAACTATGTACTTAAGGTTGCCAGATGGTTTCAACAAAAATACCGCACACACTTGACATTACATCACAATCTACATTACATCTTATTTAGAAAATACCGGACATTTATATTTTCTCATTTATATTTTCTCAATTTGTTTCCCGAACAGAAAGTTCAAATACTGGACTGTCCGGTTCAAAACCAGACATCTGGCAACCCTATATGTACTACAGACATTTATCTTTCTCTTTCAAGCAAAATCATTAAAGGGAATGGTATAATACAAAAAATAGCAACAAAAGCCTGCCCACTGAGCTCAGTTATTCGGACCCAGACACAAATGAGTTAAAGTAATTTTTCCCAATCTCCACAGACAGGTTTTGTTCCAAATGTAAACACGCTGCATTTTTAAACACAGTTTCTGTGCCACTTGGCTATGTGGCAAAATAAACAAAATCATACAAAAATTTCTCATCTCTAAAAAATAAGATCAGATATAGCAGTTATTGAGGTGGACTCACTGTTTTTCCCTTGTAAAAACAATCATGTTAAGTAATAGTTTGCCAACCTATAGACACTATATTTGTTCTAGAGGGATAGACTTGGCTCAGATTTTTCAGATTTGCTGTTACTTTGTTTTAGAGATATGATCAGGTTTAGTCTGCAATACCAAGTCAGTCATTTGTGCACATATTCAAGTCTTTTCTCACTGCCAAGGATGTCAGCAATGTCTTACATGAAGCTAAAAGCCAATTTAGTGCTGCCTAGAAATCTGTGATGGTTCTGCTTCTTAACAAAGTCTTCTTAAACACCATCTCCTTGTTTAATCCTTTTTTATAAGGTTTGGACACTTGTTCATTATTACGGAGCTGAAATACAAACAGTGCTAAGAAATTCACTTTTTAAGATTCCTTTGTTCATCTACGATTTATGGCAGAGCTGCAGTTTTCTAATGAACTGCATAAATGTTCAAATACATAGGGCACTTTTGTTCCAAATGTAAATGTACCATTTAATGTGTAATGCCGGTCACCTTGGTTGTCTTCATAATCAGAAATCCAATCTCAGACTCTTGAGCTTAATGCAAGTGCCTCCACTGCCTGATATAAAAAAAACATATCTCTTACCAAGGCTATAGCAGGTTCATGAGTCTTTACCTGGCCTAGCCACCACTAGAGAGGCAGTGTGCTACACCCAACAGACAGGGGTTACAAACATGGATCAGCTGGTCCTTTCATTTTTAAGAACTAGCTTTCACTTCCATGTTTAGCCAGGCTTCTGAACCAGTGGTTGTGTGGAACTCTATGCAGTTGTTTCAGCTCTTTGGTACTATTTTACATTTATGTCTTTTTGCAATATTATAGTTTTACTCTTCAGGAAGAAAATACAGAAAAAGTTTCAGGATTAACCACCGTATGCAATTTTTATTCCTCTAATTTCTTAAAATCCTTGTAGCTTGATGGTAACTTGAAAACATATTAACATGGTGGTTTTCAAACTGGGGTACGGATACTGCTGGGGTACCCAAGCTCTCATCAGGGAGTACAGGAGAAAAATCCTTTAATGGAGGACAGGCCAGAGTGAGGAGGGGAGTGGGAAGATGCACACTTGCAGACCCCCCCACACAGACTCTGCCAGGCAGGGCAAGTGGATGCAGGACAGACCTTATGGGTGGACCACATGGGCTACTGCCCAGGTCACTACTGTCAAGCAGTAAAGGAGTCGAGCAGGCCTAGGGTTGCCAAGTGTCCGGTTTTCACCCGGATAGTCCAGAAATCGCGTCTTCTGTCCCGTAAACCCCCGAGAAAATACGGACATGTACAATGTCCGATATTTTCTGCTTTTCCGGCTGGGTGCCCGATGGAAGTCTGGCGGGGGCGGAGGGAGTGGCTGGGGAGGCGGGGCCACGATCGCATTTCGGCGCTGGGAGTCCTCTGCTGGTCGGTTGCATCTCATTGCGTCTGACATGGGAGTTATGCCTTGGGGAGGAAGAGGAGCCCCGTCTGTATTCCTGAGCACTCTTCAAGCACGTGGTGCAGCCGTAGTCCGGGAGAGAACCCGCAGGTGCCTTCTGGCTGCATATTTAAGCTCCCTCCATGGGCTCTTGTCTCAACCAAAACTGACTGGGGTGGGATTTCTGTCTGCTCCCACCGGAAAATTGATAAAAGATGCACAATCTAATGTAGAATATATGATGTAGACTGTTGAGATTGTTGTTAATAAAGTTCCCATTGAGTGTTAAGCATGGTGTTGGGTTTTTTGGGTTTTTTTGCTGGACAAATTTTTAGCATGTGTGTTTGGTATTTTTTTTAAACCATCTGGCAACCCCAAGCAAGCCTGAGGTGCAAGGCTGCAGAAGCCACTTGGGGCAATGGGATAGGAGAGGGGAAAGCAGTGCTTAATTTGCGCTCCCAAGTGACTGGCCAGGAGCCCAGGGGTGCTAAGTGCTCAGGATGCAGGATCACCAACAGCAGCAGCGCAGAAGGGTGGCAATTTACACACCATGCCACCTTCATTTCTGCAATGCTGCCCAGCTGTGTGCCCAGCCAGCTGCCAGCGCTCTCTGCTCTGCCGTTAGAGCGAGGTAGCTGGAGAGTGGCAGCTGCAGGCCAGGAGTCTGGAAGTGACGGCCAACATTCTGTTGATTCAATCATGCAAATTGCCCTTTTAATAAAGACTAAGAACTGAAAACTGACAGTAAAATAGAGGATTTCAAAGCCACCGAACAGTGTTAGGCAAAGATTTGTTGTTTGTTTTGGTTTTTTTCTGAAGCATCAAATGCTTTAACATTCTAAACTGTCTTTCAGAAAGTGTAAAAGGTCAAATTTTCCATTTAGGGTTCTACAAGTGCATAGAATACCCCTTCCCCCCACATACATCCACCTTTAAAATATTTGCCAACAAGTACGAGAGTCTTTTCATGGGTATTTTATGTTCCCTCTCTGAGATTGGGAGGGTATGTGATAGATTTCATTATTTTGAGAAGGGTACGCAGCCTAAAAAATTTGAGAACCACTGTGGTAACAGTCACTGCAGGCAGCTGGTGAACAAAGAGAATCCTACTAAGTTGTTGAGTCAAAAGGTTGGGCAACTAAGAGTTTACACTTGACTACTGGTTCAAATGAAGCTGCTTTCCAGAGATCAGCTCACAGGATGCCAAACAAAACAGGAGGCTGAACATGCTGTTCTTCAGCCCAATCAATTCATCTTTGTGCTGTACATTCAAGCACTGACATTTAGAGTGGGTACTGCAACAACATGCCATAACTTGCCATTAAAAATACAAATTATTTAAAAAGCAAGGTCAAGTTCATGAGGAATATAACAACATTTCTTTACTGAACAGCTAAAATGCGCCTGTGCTGAGGCCCTTTTGACGTAATTTTGCTTTTAAAGAAAGTGCATTTCTATTGTGAGACTATTTCAATCTTTGGGTACACCACTCCAAACTCTGTGTTCTAAAATGGCAGTTTTTCTCAGCAGCAAAACAGGAAATGCTGAAAAGAGAGTTGCAATTCTGACATTCCTGGCAAAAACAGAGACCTCCAGGTCCACGCTGTTATTATTATTATTATGTTCCACTTAATTATCTGCTTTTAACAATAACCTCAGTCTCAGCACTCCCCAGGGGACACTGTGAAAGAAATAGCTGTTTCATTGCTGATTATGGTAAAAAAAGTGAAGGTCAACAGGCTGCAAATTCTAAACTTGGGACAGAACATTAATCTTCAAAGAGGCTGAAAAAGTGTCAAGCTTCTGAAGTCCTCCTTACATTTACAATTATTTGCTGTGCAAATACCCAAAACTATTCCACACATACAAAAATGACAAATATTTTCCAGTCCCAGGTAGCTCTGCCAGTGATAAAAACTCAAAAGTAAGTAAGAGAAGCCTTATTAGTGATATTCAAGATATAGAGGGGAGTCCAACAACCATCTTTTTAGAAGTGTATCTGAGCTGTCAGCTGCCCTTCTTACACTGCATTAAGAGTCTCCACTAATTCCTGAATCCCACATTACCTTTCTACCTTGATCACAAAAGCCAAGTACAGCGGCTCTCCGAGTTACGAATGAGTTACGGACCAACACTTGGTCCGTAACTCAAACTGTTCGTAACTCGGATCCCATAGAGTTACATGGCGACCGCACTGTTCGTAAGCGCGGATCGCCGTTCGTAACTCGGATCCACATTTACGACCGCTTTGGTCGTAAGTGCGGATGGTCGTAAGTGGAGGTGCCCGTAAGTCGGGGGAGCGGCTGTATGCAGCCTCTTTCTTTAGGACCTGATCTTTCGAGGTTTTGAGTTCTCCCTACTCACAGAAATCCAGAGCATTCTTTTCCTTTTACAAAATGTCCAGCACACTACAACATCAGGCCCTCAAAAATTTTGAGGAATACTCTTACAAGTGGGTTGCCAGGTGTCCGGTTTTCTACCAGACAGTCCGGTATTTGCACCCTCTCTCCGGTAGAAAAATTCAGAAAATACCAGACATGTGCAATGTCCGGTATTTTCTGAATTTCTGTCTGGGCGCCGGATGGAAGCCTGGCGTGGGCGGCGGAGCGACTGGGAGGCGGGGCCGCGATTGGCGCTGGGAGCCCTGTGGTTGCATGCAAAAGCCGGACGGGCCGGGGCGGGGCGGGAGCAGTGGCTGGGACTCCCAGCCACTCCCCCTGCAGGGCTTCTGCACACCAGCAGAGGCTCCCAGCGCCAATTGCGGCCTCGCCTCCCAGCTGATAGCCTCTGGTTGCGTGCAGAAGCCGGGCGGGGGGAGTGGCTCCTAGCCACTCCCCCCGCCCCCGCCCGGCTTCTACTAGCAACTAGAGGAAGTGCCTGCTGGGGGCGTGGCCTGTTGGACTCCGGCTGCGGCCAGTGGCTGCACCGCCCCCCTGCCAGCTCTGCTTCCCGCCCCCTTCCTCCGGCCCCCTCCTCGGCCAGGCCCCAGCCCCGATCCCCAGCTCTGCTTCCCACCCCCTTCCTCCCCGCAAGCCCCGCCTCCCAGCCCCCTTCCTCCTGGCCAGCCCCGCGCCCCGAGCCCCTGCCAGCCGGCCTCCTTTCCTCCCGGCCAGCCCCGCTGCCCCTGACCCCACCAGCCCCACCTCCCGCCCCTACCTCCCGGCAAGCCCCCTCCGGCCGGTCCTCCTCCTTCCCCACGATCAAGTGTGTCTGGTATTTTGGGGAGGTCAGCTAATGCTTCTCCTCACTTCACTTTTAAAACTATACCCAGCAAATTCGAAGGTGGCTTTGACCAAAACAAATATTTCTACCAGCTTAAGGCCTTTAAATGGAAAGAAAAATATTAATTTGTCAAATAATGGTAAATGTCAATGCAACATCTGTGGCAGCACACACATCAGCTACATCAGTGTTAGGTAATCTAGGCTAGTGAGTGGGCCCTATGAGTGGAGCGCCTTCATCTCAGTTGGCCGCAAGATCAAGATGGTCTCCCATGATAAGGTAGTTTTGGTAACTGCTTGCGTACCTAGAATTTGCAGGATGTGCCAACTAGGGTTGCCAGGTGTCCGGTTTTGAACCGGACAGTCCAGTATTTGGGCTTTCTGTCCGGGAAACAAAGTAAGAAAATACCGGACATATACATGTCTGGTATTTTCTAATTAAGTAAGTTTTATTATTATCACGAGTATCAGTACGTAGTTGCGTACTGCCTGGCTGGTAGACACGCTCACACTGAGCATGTCTATCAGCCAGGCAGTACGCAACTACGCAGTAGAGAAGGAGGAGGAAGGGGCGGGGCTGGATGGAATCCCCAAGGCCAGACTCGCTCGTGCGCCCCACCGGGACCGTGTGCGGGACGGGCAGCACCCCGGGATCTGTGTGCGCCCGGGCCAGCCCCGCTCCCTGTCGGCCGGTTTCCCACCTCCCTCTTCCTCCCCGGCCAGCCCCGCTCCCCTCGACCAGCCCTGCTTCCCGCTGACCGGTTCCCCGATCTCCCCCGGCCAGCCCTGCTCCCCCGAGTCCCTTCCTGGCCAGCCCCGCTCCCCTTCCGGCCGGTTCCCCCCACCCCCGATCTGAGATCAAGTGTGTCTGAACATAAGAATGGCTATACTGGGTCAGACCAAAGGTCCATCTAGCCCAGTAGCCTGTCTGCCGACAGTAGCCAGCACCAGGTGCGCCAGAGAGGGTGGACCGAAGACAATGATCAAGCGATTTGTCTCCTGCCATCCTTCTCCAGCCTCTGACAAACAGAGGCCAGGGACACCATTTCTATCCCCTGGCTAATAGCCTTTTATGGACCGAACCTCCATGAAATTATCTAGCTTCTCTTTAAACTCATAGTCCTAGCCTTCACAGCCTCCTCTGGCAAGCAGTTCCACAGGTTGACTACACGCTGTGTGAAGAAGAACTTTCTTTTATTAGTTTTAAACCTGCTACCCATTAACTTCGTCTGGTATTTTTTTCAAACCATCTGGTAACCCTAGTGCCAACTAAACCATAGCAGTGCTCTGATTGGATACAAAGGGAGCACACAACTCTCACAGTCCATGTTGTGTGTAATCACTACACGCCTCACTTTATGTGCACTTCTTTACATGCATGTCACTTTAGTAACAGAGGTAGAAAAAAAACTATGCCGATGAAAAGCAGCAGAATCTGACGACCTTGTGCACGGGCAACAGTAAACAAAATGTCTTGTGGGCCACATAGAGATGCATGTGGCCTTCGGGCTGCAGGTTGCCCACCACTGAGCTACATGAATTCATCACAAAGGAATTAATCACAGTCATAGCTATTCCAACAAATAACACATTCCTGGAGATGGAAGATTCCTACATTGTACCAGCTCTCAATAGAAATTATAAAAATAGATCCTCAGTAGACTCTGCCAACAGTTAACAACTTGCTGAATATATTTGTGTAAGAAACGAAATCCAATAACAACCATTATGTAAACATATTATAAAATCTTTGCATGAATAATAATGATAGCAATAAGATAATCACCACCTTTATTTTATATAGCATTCTTCATACAGCACGAAAATATCCTAACATGCTTTACATGTAATACTTACAAAATTATCCACATTAAGAATAAGTAAAATTATTTCACTATGAAAAAAGAGTACTATTATAAAACAATCTTACCTAACAACTGAACAAGTCCACTTCAGCCTGTGACCTACCAGTTTGCAGACATAAAATAGAAACATATGCACTTGAGCTGTGTGAAATTTTCATTAAAAAAACAAAAACTGACATCCTTCAGCGAATACTTGCATGAGGGGTCTTCATTAAGGCTGCATACATAACACAGCTACCCTTCTGAGATTAATTCTGGGATTTCCTTATTTTGGAAAGTTTGATTTTGCAAACTTGAGAGTGTTCATCTGATGCAATATATGAGTAATTTATAGCTGGCTTCATTGTGTAAGATGAGAATTTTTTATGTACAATTTGCATCTCAATATACAGAACTCTCTGGTCCGGAAACATCCATGATCTGGAAGGACCACAGATATTCCAGAAGCAGAGTGTCTTGGTGCACTTTTGGGGGTGGAGAGGCCGGGAGCTGAACATGACGTGGGGAGCAGGAGCTGCCATGGGGATGGGTGGGAGCCAGTGCGTGGCTCAGTTGGGCTGCGGGGGAGGGGGAGCTGAACGCGCAGCTCAGCTGGGTGCTGGGGGCAGAGGGCAGGGGTGGCCGCTCAGCTGGGGAGCCAGGAAACCTAGTGGGGGGGGGATGGGACAAAATGGGGCAGGGCAGCAGAAGGGGGCCAGAAATGACCTTCTCTGATTCAGTAAAATCCCTCATTTGGGACCAGATAGGTCCCACGGGTGCCGGACCAGGGAGGTCCAACCTGTATTGTCAAAAGAACATTTCTTGCTAGTCTGGATTTTGGATGGGAGGTTGGCACATGGAAGGATCTCACTCTCGTGAAGTGGTCTGCAGAGTGACAAAATAGATGTAGGGCATTGCCACATTGCTGCCCAGTACCCTCTTACGTCGCGTTGCTTGAGCTACACTTTTTCCAGATTGCGTATTCTTTCTGAAGCCATGGCTATTAACTATTACCGCTGCAATTACATTATACTTTAGGGTGGGGGTGGGCAAAAATGCCTCCGAGGGCCAGATCTGGCCTGCCAAGAGGATTGATCCAGCTCTCAGAGATCCTGCTGCTCCCCTGCCCCCAGGCCAATCTGGACTTAGAGATGGGGAAGCGCGCGATGCTTACAGTCGACCCTGGTGGTTGACTCTAAGTGCTGCAAGCCCGAGAGCAGGGAGTGAGAGACTTCATGTGCCGCCCCCCCCACCACCAGCCCCAGGCCAATCTGGGCCTGGGGTTGGGGGGGAAGTGTGCAAAGTCTCCTCCCACCCTGCCCCTGCCCTGCAAGGAGTGTGCAGCGCGTAGACAGGGGCAGAGCAGAAGGAGACATCCCATGCTCCCCTTGCCCCCAAGCCCTGATTGTTCTGGGTACGGGGGGAACATGCAAAATCTCCTCCCACCCTGCAAGGCGCGGCACTTAGAGTCAACCACCAGCTGCTGCTCAGCTGGCAGGTGACTCTAAGGGCGGAATTCCTTTGCAGGGCGGGGGCAGACTTTGCACGCTCCCTCTACCCCCAGTCCCTGATTGACCTCCCACCGCCAGGGGCACAGGCATCTACAGGGAACCCCCAGTTGTTCAGGGTCTGTGGGCAGGGAAGCACCCAAGTGTCTCGTCCCCGTCCGTTCTGCCTAAGGCACCTGGTCAAATTTCTGATGTGCCCCCCAGTCAAAAATTTTTGTCCACCCCTGTTTTAGGGGCTAGTATTCAGCCCCCCATTTACATAATTATTGAAATAAACTTTGAGTATGAACTGTTAGAAAGAGATTCATCTTTAATAACAGTTTAAACTTTTTACGGTGGATTTATCGTTCTGAATCATCTCAAAGTGGCTGGGGGAAAGCGCGGGACCTGGCAAGGCCTTGGAGTGGCCTCCCTCAACTCCCAGCAGCCGAGGGAAGAGAGTCGGGGGTGGCAAGGCAACGCCCCCCCATGGCGGATGGGGGAAGAACTGGGGTTGATGTCGCCTCGGCCCTGCCCGACAGCTGGGAGGGGGGTGAGGAGCCGGGACTGCCTACCACCGGGGGGAGGGGCGGGGGTTGGTGAGCATATCGAGTAGGGGGCACAGATCCCTAGTACAATTAAATAATCCATCCCACAGAAGTAATAATTAGTTAAACACAGGTAGAACCAAGTAAAGCAAACTTACCTTAAATGCAGAATTAAATGAGTGATAAGATAGTGATACTCCCTATGTCAACAGGCAATGAGTTCCACCCAGAACTGAACTTGTGTAGTGGTGAAACAAGCAATAGCCAAAATAATGTATTTTGTACTCTGGCTGAATACTCAGTCCAATTATGTGTTGGATGAGGTGGATCTCAAGGCATTCCACTCCCCACTAATCATGAATGTGAATCTTTTCTCTGGGTAAACACCATTAATCCTGACTTTCAAGGTACAAAGAGAGGAACATGATGTGTCAATCCAAATTACAAGAGGGGGGAAATAATTTTAATAGCTCTTTTTCTTGAACTCCTTACAAGCCTGTTTATGCTGCAGGTGTTAGCTGTCTTTTATCAATCACTATCAATTATGTACAACACATCAGTTTGGAATTCCAATTTCTCCTTCAAATACCAGCAAGCTAAGCCGCTCAACTGAGATTTAAGAAAGTACTCAGCTTGAAACTCCCTGGAAAAGACAGATACGTGTTTTGAAAAATTCAGTTATAATAACAATTACAATTCTCCTGGATTGGCAGTCTCTGTGAGCATATGAACCTGAACTTAGAAATTCTGAGGAATGCTATGAAACAACACTCCTGCTACTGTATGAAAATAGGAAATTAATTAATTGCAATCAAGTACTTCAACATTAAGTAGCAAAAAAAAAAAAGGCTATCACAAGGACATTGGCTCTTGCAATTCATATAAAGAAAATATAAGCAGAGGTTGCATATCTGGCCTGCTTAAAGAGGCAGTGAAGAAGTATAAAACACAGTGAACTGGTTTTTTATCCTTGGGTACATTATTTTGTTTTGACAAAAAGTAAACCTTCCAGGATATAACTTGGATATTTGCTGAAGGAACAAATGCTGGATTCATTTTTATTAAAAATGAAGACACATGTTCTGAAGGATTTAAATATTTACATTTCTCCTAAACAAAGGACAGGATTCCCTGAAAGCCAAAAGAGAGAAAACAAATGGGTGTGACTTGCCCAGCACTAATTTGTAATAGAAAACACTGGGAATCTCTCTTGTGTATGTGAAATCCTGGCCACTGCCCATTTGGTTTATAGCTGTCTCCATCCAGAACTATTGCTATCCTAATGAATGTTTTTATTACATGCATTTCTATATGTGGTATACTGATAAGGGATACTCCTTCATTGTCATCAGCATCAGTTTTCCACAACCTTACTGTCTAGTACTCAAACATCCTAGCCTATTTCCCAGTACCTAAATTACTGCTTACCTGTAGGCCCAATCAAATGCCCAGTTAAATAGGAATCTTTGTATTGATTTAAAAGGATGTTGGATCCTAGGTGCAGCTTAGATGATGGACATGAGATGGGCAGTTCATGTTAGCAGCAATTAAATCCTGGTCAAGCAAAGCACTTAATCATGTGAGCAGTCCCACTGACTTCAAGGGAATTACTCATGCACTTAAAGTTAAGGAAGCAGTACAGTACTGCCAATCTTCAGCATTCCAAAATCATGAGTTGGACTCCTCCCCCAAAAAATCATGCAATTGGCTTAAAAATCATGAGAGGATTTTCTAATAATACATTTGTCTGTCTTCTGGTGTCTGAGCTTTTTACACAGCACTCAGGCTACTTATAAAAGCTTTTCTAAACAACCACAAGAGCTAGAAATGTACTTTCTTTGTGAAAGGAAAAATGAGAATTGTATGCAATCTCTTGAGCATAACAACAGGGTCTTAAAACAAAACAAAACAAAACAAAACAAACCCACCAACCACCTCACCAAATAGAGCAAAGCTTGCGTTAGGACTGCAAATGTTGGCAACACTGTGACACGTGTCAATAGATTGCTGGATCAAGGTCTTAATGCATAACTCAATGACCCGTGGAAGATGTCACAGAAGGAAACTAATGACACTGTCCAAAGAAGCACTTCACTGCTTAAAGTAGTGCACTTCTTTTGGAGAATGCATCTCCTGAAAAAGAGGTGTGTGTCAGCATGTGCGGGTGCAGGTTTGTGTGAGAGAAGCAACACAAGAAGAGATGGATGAAGAAGAAATAAACAATGAAAATGGCAGCCCTGATGTTATCTCACATAATTTTCCCATTGAGAGTTTTGTGAAATAAAATAAAAAAGCATTTATGTCAACCACCCCACCCCTGGTACCTTCATTCAGAAGCATATGGGGAGATACTGCGATATGTGGATCAGCGGACATTGCTTGGTGAAACTTCTCGACTGAGGTGTATTGCACACGTGTACCTATGTTTGGACTATACATATGGCTAGCCCTCATAGAGGGAGTATTAGTTAAATAGTCTTTGCTTAGTCTAGCACCAAAATAAAATAATTTGTTCATCCTAGCTAATTATGTAATGAGAGTCCAGGGCACAGGTGAATTGTGGTAGCATTCTGTAGGTGCACTGCCCCTGTGCCTCTACCAAAATGTTTACTGCTGAATGGGTTGCCTCCAAAAGCTCCCTCCCTGCCCCTTTGGGTGGCCCTCACTGCACCCGTTTCTCTTACAGGCACCTATGGTCTGGGGAACATATTGGAGGGCTACATTTGAGAGAGAGAGAGAGAGAGTTCATAGAATACTAGAACTGTCTCTGTAGAAAAAAGGTCCTTGCTCTGTTGGAACTAGGATATTTTAACTTTTACCATTTCTTAATCACACGTGGGAAATGTAAAAAAAAAAATCAGTAATTTTCTTTAATAAAAAGGCATGGTTTGTAAAAAAACCAAAACTTTACAAAATCAAAAATAAAATTATTTCACAGAAACACTAAAACTCCTCTTAGAACAGTATTAATTTTAATATTACTCCAAGTATTTGGAGTGCAAATATTACACCTGGTGTTTCTGATCATCTGCTTTCATTTTCTCACCGTAAATAAATGCAACAAGTAAAAATATCAATATTAGCTGAAGTAAATTATATTTATTATGTTTTCTCATTATTAGTAATACTTGAAATATGATTAATAACGGGGGTGAAGAAGTTTGCTTTTCAGAATAATGTTTGTTAAGTTGCACACAGCCTCTCTTTATCTGGCAGATGGGAGGGGGGGGGAGGCTTGCCACTCTGAAGCCAATGCAATTTAGACACAAAGCTGCTTTTTCCCAACCATCAGCAGCACATCTTCCCACTTCTTCCCAGAAAGCAGAAGAAAGATGGAAAGAGTTTAATGGGTCAGGTTGTTACCAGCAGAGCAATGTGAAGAAGCTTGCATATCCCCTGGCCCCAAGCAGAGCTGTTAAATCCTCATTTATTAGCATACTAAATGTACATCCTAAAACTTCAAACAAAGAAAAGGCAGGGAAGTAAAGCACTCTTCTAGTTTCCCAAATCCTTTGTCTCCCTGAATGGTGACTCAGTGAGGGGCAGAATGAAACAGCAGGGGAAATAAGCTTGATTGAACCAAGATCCTTAGCACTATGAATTCTGGGATGCATTTCAATATAAAGTGATGTTAAAAGAAAAGTATCTGACATTAACGATCAACTGAGCTCTCATAACAAATTTTAAAAAATGAGTATGCCCTTTTCTTGCTTTATACTATTTTTTCTAAATCATAATTATAGTCTAAGAGAAAGCACAAGCTGACATTCCTGATATACATAGACTTCTATTTTTTTGATTGCCATACAACATGCAGTGCTTGTCTTCACACAGACTTCACCCTACACCTGCAGTAATGTAGGCATCCTCAAGGAATTAGTTTTCATCTGCTGAAATCATGTTTGTTAGAACAAATTAATGAAAGAAGCTATTCTTTAAGTACAGGTTGAACCTCTCCAGTCCAGAACTCTTTGGTCCAGAAACATTGATTGTCTGGCATGATTTTAGTTAACTGGATGTCCACTTTTCAGGGGTGTGACTAAGTTTCCCGTAGTCCCATAAAATTTGTTTACAGCTATCAGTCCTAGCTCTCAGTGTTCCCTGCTATTATTAAACTCTAATTTACCCATAAATGTCCTCTAACAGTCCAGTAAGCAGTGGAAGTGTTGGTAATGCTGCTAGACAATATTGACCTTCCGTGGCCCAGAAAATGTTCTGGTTTGGAACTGGTCAGGTCTCAAGGATGCCAGACTAGAGAAGTTCAACCTGTACTGGCTATACAAAGCCAAATTCAGCACCAGAAAGATACATTTATTCATTGGACTTTTGTTGTTGTTGCTTTGTCTTTTGTTTCAGATCTGTCTGTTGCCATGTGGAAATTATGGCTATATGGTCTCATTAGAAATCTCAGAGAAAGGTATGTACTGGTACCAAAAGTTCAAGTCGCTTTCTTAGAAAGACTTCTCTGTAGAGCTGGCCTGAATTGGCGGTTGCCTAGGGCGCCACGCTTTAAGGGGCGCCAAATTAGACGAAGTAATACTTTTTCTCTATTTAAAATATATTAATACAGTATCTCTTATAAACAAAAGGATCAAATATTTTACTTGTAAAACAATGCATCATTGTCATGTCAGAAGTTGAGTTATGTTATTTATTTCACATTGTGGAGCACGGCTGTGTGTGTGTAAATATAGTTAAAATGTGTCACGGCATAGCTTCAGAAGAGCTCCATCTAGGTTTGCTGCCTGGGGGCAAGGTATGGCAGTTCAATCATTCTCAGTAGCCCAGTCCTGGCCAGTCATACAGTGGAGTCAATGTTGCTTGCCACGTAGTGAAGGCCAGTCAGTGACCATCAAGAGCTGTTCGGTTATGTTACAAGCTGTGATCTTGAGGACGCTATGCCCACAAAGAATCTGTACAGGTTGAATGTCTCTAGTTCGGACCTGAATGTCTCTAGTCTTCAGGACCTGACCAATGATGAACCAGAGAATTTGCCAAACCACGTGAGGTCAATATTGTCTAGCAGCATTACCAGCACTTCCACTGCTTACTGGGCTCTTAGAAGACATTTAAGGGTAAAGTAGAGAGGAATAACAGCACAGAACACTGAGTGCCCAGGACTGGTGGCTGTAAACAAACTTTATGGGGCTGTGAGAAACTTGGCCACACCCATGATAAGTGGACAACTGGGTACCTAACATCATGCTGGACCACAGATGTTGCTGGACCACAGAGTGCCTGAATAGAGAGGTTCAACCTGTATTGTGATTGACTTAAAAAAATTTGGTAAGAGGTTTTAACACAATTGTAAAAGGAGAATCACAAGTACTTGTAAGATTTAAGATTTCTATTTTTACATTGTTCATTCTGAATACCCGATTTAAAAAAGGTAACATTTCATTCTATACTTCTTGTTTTTTCTTTTTATTCAGTGGGGGGAGGGGCAGTAAACAATCCATAGTTAGCCTACGGAGCCAAAAACCCTAAAAAAAAGAGATCCCACATATGTGTCCCATTCCTCCCCTCCCCAAATTATTCCCTATCCTAGCCATCCAGTTACCATTTCCCCCTGCCCTACCAGTGTTCCTCACCACCAACACACTTTCAGGCTCCTTCTTCCCCCATTCGCTTCCAGTATCTCAAGCAACCAGCCCAGCTGGAAATGTAAAAAAGGAAACCTGTAACACCTGGGAAAGGTCACTTTGGTAGCCTTACCTTTCTCTATGATAATTAGTTCTGAGATTTTGTTGGTGGATTGGCCTCAGGCATAAAATTCTTTTCCTTTAGTTTTTTGTTCTGTTTATACACTGCATAGAGAATAGCATGAAAAGAACCTTCCTAGCCTTTCTAAAACTCATACATAAGAGAGGATATTTCCTGAACTTTTAGGAACACTACTCTGGTTTTTCAGAATGATCTGCAATATAGTCTTTAATTTATGAAATGCCAAAGAAAACACTTAATAAAATGTTCTCATTAGCTGAAGGGCTAAGAGAGTGTTAAAGGAAATGAGCCAACTAGCAAAACAAGCATGGTCTGACACGGTGCAGATGCCCCATTGAGAGCAACAACTTCATGCAAGCAGCACCTGCAGTACAGCTAACTGTTCAGTGTGAGGTCTTGTCACCGTCTGCCTAAAAATCCACTTTCATAAATTCTGCATGGAATGACTGGGCATCCATTCCAGCCATTAAATAACACACTCCACTGGATTCCCCCTCCCCCTCCTCCCCCCCTATTTCTTTTTAAATACTGGTAAACTCAACAAGTGGGAATGAGGAAAATAATAGTGTGGGTAAACTTCTGAGATCTAGGAGTTACTGTCAGTCTCTTTGAGAGTTTAAGTTCATGGCACTTTGTAGACCTTCTAAAGTAAACTCTGTCACAGAGCTAGAGTACAGTGTTCACATCCCAGAGAGATTTCTGAAGGGGCACAGTGCATGGCATCCAAAACAATCTGTATGTGGAGTTTTTAATAACTACAAAGGTTCAAATGACAGATATATGTAAGTTTACCTCATGTGTCTCCTTTTATTTTAACCCATCATATTTTTCTGTGCATTTATATAGTGCAATGTGACTTAGAAACCAAATTGTGTGTACATCCCCTGTCCACAGTCAATCCAGCACTGTGGCAGTCCGTCTTCCAGTAGGTAGTGACCTGACCTTTTGGCCAGATCATCAATTGAGTCTTCCCTCTTCAGGGATAAGAGAACAAAATATACACATCCAACACCCGCCCATCCCCCAGCAAAAGGAAGAGTCTTCAGCTCCCCTCTTGTCCCTGCGGGCTGTGCACCCTTGTCTCAGGGTTTCCCATATCTCTACCTCCCACTCCTTATCTCCAGGGGAGAGGGGGAAGGAGAAGAGATTGTTCCCACTTCAGAAGAAGGTGGTTGGTGGGGAAGCTCGGGCCTTCCCAATCCACCAGGCTCTGATTCAGGATCCTATGAGTAGCAGCACTATCAGGTACCCAGCAATGCTCAGAGCTACCTTAATGGGCTACCTCCTACAGCATACTTTTCCACTCCAAGAGCCGCATAGACAATACAAATGAATGGCTCCTTCCTCATTAAGGGCAAGCTAGTTCCTCCTCTTGGACCTGGGGTAGCTGCTATATGCAGACCCTCCCCTTTTACCTGCAGCAAGGGCTCCCTCATACTCTTACTCCGGAGCTCTTCAGATACATCCTATCCCATCTGCTATCTGTCGTCCTTTCTGAGCTGTCTGGCTTCCCTTTAAACTCCTCCAGGTAGAGCAGTTTCAATGTATACATTGCAGTATGAAAGCCTGCAGTACTTTAAGAGCAGAAATATCATAATAATAACTACAAGGATAACACTCATGGCCTGATGGAAAGAAACCTATTTCTGCAGATGATGAAATATGATTAGATAATCTCAACAAAATTATATTATATAAGAAGCATGTCACTGTTTGATTTTACAGCCTTCAAGCACAGCTTCATAATGACCGATTAACTAAAATATTTCTTAAAAGCCTGACTGAAATTATGCACCAAAGCAACACACAACTACCATGCTTTGCTATTTTTTTTGTCTGAATGATATACTGAAACAATCTGAAAAGAGGCATGCCATGAAGTGAATGTCAAAAACAAACTAACAGTGTACTCCTTACTAATAACTTACAGCAGCTTCTCTCTACTTCCGTGTTAAGAGAATTAATAATAGCAGGAGAGTAATTTAGCATGCCTGTTTATCTAAATTATGCCAGAGTCTCTAATATATTAGAGAACAGATTTCCTGGAGGAGAGTGAAGGGCCTTTCCCTTGGACAATTTCCATTATTGTCAGCCTGCTTACTTTTTCTCCTTTAGATTTTCATGCAGCTCAAGGAAACAAGACTATCTATATAAAATCTCAGCCAAAGCACTGAATTGACTTTCCTTTCCCATGAGGCAGAAGCTCCTCTGTTCAAGGCCACAAATTAACCACAACAACAGATGAAGGCTCTGTGACGGCCACACCTTCCAGAAATCTCACAGACATATATAAATGCACAAATGCATTCCAGTACAATAATAGCACTGACCATAAGTCAGTATTATCAAGTTCAGAGGAGCATATTCAGAAGTAGGGTTGTCAGATGGTTTCAACAAAAAATACTGGACACACTTGACATTACATCACAATCTACATTACATCTTATTTAGAAAATACCGGACATTTATATTTTCTCAATTTGTTTCTAGAACAGAAAGCTCAAATACTGGACTGTCCGGTTTCAAAACCGGACACGTGGAAACCCTATTCAGATGTTCAATAAGTGGTGTCCCAATCATTTGAGGTCAAATCTGTAATGAGGGGATCATTATAGGCAGAGGCAGTAAACACAGGATCTAAGGCCTTCTGCTTCTCTGTTTACTACTGAAGTGGACAATGATTAATCAAGACTATATTGTTTTCCTTTAGTATTGTGGTGTTTAGTTTTGTGATAACATCTGAAAACATTTTTGTTTAATCTTTGAAACAATTTGCCAAATCAAGGCCTTAAACTTAGCTGATATAAATTTAATGTTTCTCAGGGCAAATCTGCACTAAAACACTACCTCAGCGCAGCTGCGCCATCAACATAATTGCTCCAACGCCAGAAGAGGTGGAAGGTATGTCTCCCGCTAACAGGTCTGGTGTGGACAGCGCTTAAGTTGATGTCACTTGTGTCAATCACAGGGATTGCTTTTTCATACCCGAGTGATGTAAGTTACACTGACTTACTCCGTCATATAGAGCAGCCCCAAGTATCATTTTTTTTACTGTTGGTTTTTTACTATTGCTCTACAATAAAAAAAAGTTTCACTCCTGATAAATATTTGCGGCAATACAAATATCAGTTACTTTAGGTTTCTGCCAACTTCTACCACCAAGGATGCTTATACAAAGTTAGCCGTGTCAAAGTACCGGTTTCAGAGACAATGTGTTTCGATGAAGAATTCAATCCCTTTGGCTTTGGTAACCACAGCACAGCTACCGTTTTAAGCAGCCTTAAGTGGTAGTTTATCTGAGTCAAAATTATTTATTAAGGCTTCTTCCCACACAGACTTATCCATGTACTTAACCTTATGCATTTGAGAGGGAGGACTGGCAGAATGGAACTCAATATGAATACAGGGCAAAGATCAATAAGAAAACATGGCTAATTCATTTGTTTTATAATGCTATATCATAAAAAATTGAATTATATAGTGTGCAGGTCATTTTTATAAATTTTAACTTTTTTAAAGTAGCTGTATTTTTAGAAAGTTTTTTAAAGTATATAGTGTCTGGTTTAGAAGGGACTTAGAATGGAGTTACAGTAAGGAGAGAGTACATTCCCTCAGATAGGTACAAGATGAGAGAATTTATCCCCATGACTTCAGGGGAGCATTCTATATATTTGCAGGCTCACTACAACAGCTGTGCCACTGTATGTATCAGGCATATCACACCATGGGAGAACTGCTGACAGTGGCACTACAAAGGAAAATGACTGCTTGCCTCCCAGCCATGTCAGTGGTACACTAAACAGAGATAATCAATTGTTTTCTTACTAGACAAATTTCAGAGAGATGGGAGCTGAAGGGGAAATGGACTAAGACAAAAATCAGAGCATGGGGGTCACTACTAGCATTGTCTTCATCTGGAAACAAAGCACGTCATATATTAAGTGGCCACCCCCATTTTCTTTAAAAAAGGTTGTAGCCACATGTATCAAAGCAAAATTAGGTTCATACTGTATAGTTATTTTCCCCTTCTGTTTGGCAGTGAGATCCTGATCAGTTCCCATTACACTGGGTGCCTCATCATGAAAAAGGCCTAATCAGCAAACAGAACATGACTTTGGTATAATTTGTGTCTAATGATATATTCTAGTAGGTTTTGGATTTCTCCACTTTAAGGTTACACACAAAAAGAAAACTATCCTACAATTTAATAAAATAATTTTAATGGTATTTCATTCCTCCTTTCACATTCAAGTACCATAAAACATATACACATGATTTCCTGTGGGTATCCCTACAGTTGGAATTATACATTAGACACACTCCAATACAAATGTAAAACAATGGACTATTATGTATCTATTTTCACAGGAGTTAAGGCCGCCTTGGTATATTTTTAAAAAATTTCAATGAACAGCTCCTGGAACCCTTGCTATTATATCGAAATATAACGGGCTCGCTATTCTGACATCCCTGTAAACCTCATTCCATGAGAAGTAAGGGACATTTCGGAATAGCAATTTATTTTGAAATAAGTGCTGTGTAGACAGCGTCAAATTTCGAAATAAGCTATTTCGAAGTAAGATCAAAATAAGATACACAATTTGAATAGCCTATTTTGACCTACGGTGCAATGCAGACACACCCCAACTGTGATGAATATGGTTTGCTGGAAGTTATGATAATCTAAAGATGATTTGATACATCAAGGGGTTGAAATTCTCAACACTGAAGAGATTTGAAAACTGAAATTTCATTCTCTCTTGGGAACCAAAAAACCTCCCAGTTGTGTTTGACTACAAACAGAGCAGAAGTCTTTTTGGAAAAAAAACATATAAAGCTTTTCTTTGTCATCAGTAGGCAGCTTGTTTTAGATTTAGAGTTCTTTCAAGCAATTAAAGCATATAAAAAGCCTTCAAGCAACCCCAATGCGGGTTCTTTTTGGGAAGACTGTAGTTTGAGGGGAAGAGGGGGGATATGCAGGCATAAAACAAGAGCTATGTTTAGAAATACCACAACCCTGCATATTCTTCTTAAAGTACATAGTGAGATGCATAATGGCATTTCAACATGTTCAGTAATGTGTTTGTGGTTCTCACAGATAGCCCAGTAAGCAGGATGGTTTTTGTCTTAAAGTTTTTACAGTAACAATGTTTAAACAAGCAAGACTGAACACTGATGAAAAATGAGAGCATCGGATAAGGCTCTCAAGTGACAGTAGAGTGATCCACTGAAATCTGGTTTTCATTTACAGATGGATCACAGTTTTTCCAGAGTGTTTGTGTAAGGAGCTGTCTGTTTTAAGGGTGATGATCATACTTCCACTGAAATGAATGAAAAAATCCGATTAACTTCAACCGAGGCAGGATCAGGTCTTTAATGAGTAAAGACCAAAGTCTGATTAGTTCTTTGAGGATCAACACAGATTTCTGTACTGAAGTGTTTCTGTTCAATAAACTATGGCAACATGACAGGTAAACAACATAGGCAGTTTTCTTTGTGTATAAGGGTATGTCTACACTGCATGGCTATTTGGGTATCTCGGAAATAGCTACCCCATATCTACACAAGCCGCCTGTTGTTTCAAAATATTTTTCGAAATGATGGGCACACTATTTCGCCATTCCGGTAAACCTCGTTGCACAAGGGATAAGGGATGGCTTGAAATAGCGTGTTATTTTGAAATTTGGCACTGGGTAGATGTGCCAAATTTCAAAATAAGCTATTTTGAAAGTTTCGAAATAGGATATGCAATTTGCATAGCGCAAATTGCATATCTTATTTCAAGTTTAGGGTGCTGTGTAGACGTACCCCTAAGCCTTCTAGTATAGAGATACTGAGCCTGATTCTCCTCTCACAGCAATGCACATCACTAGAAACTCCCTTGAAGTCAGTAGAATTACAGGGGATGAGTGAAAGGAGAAACTGGGTCCACTGTATCTTAGCCTTGTGTGTGATGCTGAGGACCTTCACAGTCTTCTGTCCAAAAGACTCGCTCCAGTTTAGAGATCGAGATTTAAGTTCACTCATTTTGGCATAGTGTCTATGTGGATACAAGGGAGTGTGCACACACTCCAAGGCAGCTCTGCGTGGGACATTCCCAACTGGAGAGGGTATCACCCTGCCTGGGGTTCTGCTGGGAAGAGAAGCTTCAGTGTTGCCAACTCTTGTAATCTTATCAAAAATCTCATCATATTTGGTATATAACTCCTTTGACCTACAGTGACATAATTGCCTAAGAATATCAGATTTCATTTAAAAAAACCCAGAAAAGTAAGTTTCTAGCCCTCATGATTGTGGAGATAAGTTTGAAGACAATGACCCATATTAGCTTAAAAATCACAGAAACCAGAATGCACCTACAGAGAACCCAACATTGGTTATTTTTAATGTCACATTTTAAGCCAATCTCGCAATTTTAGAACATTTGGGGTTGACAATACGGCAGCTTGGGTATGGAACCAGACAGCATCTGCCCAGAAGACACTCTGAATCAGTGTATCCCCAGCCACACTGGTCATATTCTCACCCCCACCCAGCATTGCTGAGTTTGCGGCTATGCCAGCTGGCTGAGAGCCTTTCAGAGAGCTGGAGTTATGGATGCCTCACCCCACGTAAGAGACTCTGGGGCAGACTTTGTGTTAGTGGGAGCACTGGATTATATCCAGCCCAGCTGAGAGAGGTGTACAACACACTGATCTGGAGCTGTAAATCAACACCACCATCAGCACTGGTAGGCTGTCCCCAGAGCCAACAATGCTCTCCACTAGAATTACAAGACATTAGGCAAGTAAAGGCAAACAAGCTACACCCTACAAAGAGACCATATTTACTGCCTAGACTTCATTTTCTTTCTTAAATAGGCAGTTGAAAAAGCCCTATAAAGGAGAGGAGAATCTGAATTAATAAAAGTATGTACTGTCATTCTTTGACCAAATAATTAAGGTAACTGTTATAATTTATTGCAAGGAAGTAATTACCCTCTAGTCTTGCATGAAATGCACAATTACATGATTCAAAAGTACTTCATGCACTAATAAGAACAGCACCCCAGCTTTCTTTTTGTTTTATCCACACACACAGTAAGTATATAGGCCTGAATTATTTTACTCCTCTTTTTCCTTGTCATGGCCTTGGCAAACATGGAGGGAAACAAAGGTTTTTACATTTGTCACACTGAAGTAAAGACTGATTACCTTTACCCTAGAGTAATTGTGTGTCTTCAAGGGACTGCAGTTACTGTGAATCCCATTATTGGTGTGCATGTTCCTCCTGAATGTTAGGCTGGATTTTTTTTTTAATAGGAGTGTCCGATAGGGCAAGCATGAAACCTGTTTGCTCTATCATAAGGGGCAGAAAGGCAGTGACCCTGCCTCAGTTTCCCCCCCCCATTCAAAGCCCACGTTACAGAAGGAATGGAGGAGGAGTCATGGGATCCACACTGAGTACATTATCATGAAGAACCACAGTTACTATAGAGTAGGTAAGCGTCCTCACTTCTTGGAGTACTTGTCAATGTCAACCCCACTGCAGGAGGATGGTTAGCAGCATCCCCTCAGGGTGATAGCGATGAGGAGTTTCAGCTGCATCAGTCAGAGAGAGACTGCAGACCTGATCTCTGACCTGCCAGCTAAATCCTGGACATAGTGTTTGACAAATGTCAGTGAATAATTCCACATTCCTACCTCATAAATTCCTGATATTGGCAAATTCCTGTAGCTGGTGGAGGATATTGCTCAAGCTCTGGTGGGGTTAGCCTTGATGTTTGGTGGGAGAGGTACTCCAGACAACTGTTAACACGCTGAGACGCACTTAATGGCTATTTCAATATCCTATGCAATGAGATGACCTGTGCTTTAGAATTCCTGGCTACGACTGGATATAGATGGGTTGAGTAGAACGCTGTAACAGTACTTCACGCTTTTCAGAAGCACCTTATAATGTTTCTCTAGTTTTAAATATGGGCTGATTGGTATCTAGGATTTGCCAGGGCCCCTTAGTTGGTTCAAATAAGCCTTCACTGAGGAGGAGAATGACCATGGCTAGGACTCTTGCAGTGAATATCAAAGAGCTTATGGGATTTCTCTTGTATGAGCACTGTTTCGATAACTAGGATATCTCTGTCATACATGCTAGCAGATCCTGAAAGTCAAATGCCAGGGCAGATGCTGGTGCCACTGTTTTTTCCTCAAGCGATGATGTCAGTTCTTTTGGCAGAAAACTCCCATTTTTCTGGTATTCCCAGCTCTCGAGA
The DNA here is from genome assembly GCA_019425775.1 of Rafetus swinhoei. Classification (NCBI taxonomy): domain Eukaryota; kingdom Metazoa; phylum Chordata; order Testudines; family Trionychidae; genus Rafetus; species Rafetus swinhoei. Next base: position 153,701,984 of record CM033424.1, read on the forward strand.
GTTGACATCAGATTCTGGTATTGGTGACCTGAATTGTGATGTCACCGGGAAGTAGGGATGTCAAATCCTAGTTAATCAGTTAATCAGTTAAATGCTAGGTTTGACAGGTTGACAGATTATGCCAGGATCCCAGCACAGGGTTGGTGATACTGCCTCCCAGACGTGCGGCAGCTCCTACTGCCAGCTCCTGACCCCTGTGAGGGTCTGGAGCAGCCCTTTGCCTAGGGCAGGCTGCAGGCAGGGGACTGATCTCAGGCACCGGTTAACCTTCTTTTGTCGTGCTGGTGTCTGTTCCCATGATGACACTGTTAGTACGGTGTCAACTAGAGAGCACCAGAGGTGTTGGTGGCAGTGGCAATACTGGGGAAGTTGGTACTGACATTAATGTAGTGGTAACCAGTGCCCAGGTGGCATCAATTTAGCCAAAGCAGATTTTGATGATATTGTATTTCCTGCCTTCCTTTCCTCGGTGTCTGCTCACAACAATAACCCTTTCGGTTGTTCTTTGTCAGTAGTCATCTCTTCTGGGTCTGAAGAGATGCACATCAATTGCTTGAGTAGGTGTTGCTTCTGTCATGTGTTTCTAGGCTTGCAAATCCTCAAAGAGAAGGATTTGCACACTGAACATCTGTCAGGAATGGGGTTCTCCCCAAAACTGAATAGAGTTTAATAATGCCATGGAGGGGAAGCAGAGCCTAACCCATGAAGGCTTGAAGTTCTGCCATGAGAGTAGTGGTAGACATAAAGCATCTTGCCCTCACCTCACCTCTGCAATATACCTACTGGGGAGAGTCATGGGTAACTTTTCTCCTGAGTTTATGTGTGCAAAAATAAAGATTTCTTCACAAAGTGGCTTAAAATCTCTAGGAAGCGTAGCATGTTGGAGACTCACTGACTTTGATCTCAGCGCCATGGGAAGTAAAAAGAAACTCAGGAAGCAATGAGGCTGCTCTATATTTCTTCTTCATGGCTTCGTGCAGGAGCACAAGGCATCCCAGGGCAGGTGCACAGCTACTGAAAGAAACCCATCTCATGAGCCTGAGGATAAGGTGCACCTACAATGGGATTCACATGGACAAATATTCAAATAAATTTCTTTCCAAATAAAATTATTGTGCTCTGCATAAGCGTCTCCACCCGGCTGTGCTAATAATCAGTACTGTTGAGCTGTGCAGTCTGGTAATAAATAAATTGCAGTCTGGTAATCTCTAGCTAGAAGGATTGTTCCAGCACTGAGAGTGAAGCAATGGTCTCCATTAGTCATGGGTTGCTATATGTAATCCATAGCACAAAGAGCCTCCTTTAAATTACACTTAAATAATTAACTAGACAAACATGCTCCTGAGTCCTATTAATACTGTAATCAATGCAAGATTTTAAAATATATACACACTAGAAAATTTGCTTGGGTCCTTAACTCAATTTTTGGTTTTTGGAAAACTAGGGGGCTACACACCCAGCTCACTATGCTCACCAACCACCCTCTGTTGGGCGGTAGGCAACCCCGGCTCTCCCCCACACACTCCCAGCCCTGCCTGTCCAGACCCTCTCTAAGTTTCCTCCATCCGGCCATGTCCGCTCCAGCCCAGCCCCTTTCTCTACACCCCCCTGTACCTGCCCCAGCCCTCCCCTTGCCTAATCTGCCCCCCTGCTTCGTCACCCAGCCGAGGCCATGCCAGGTCCAGCTCTACCCCTGGAGGCCGGAGAAGGCCGAGGCCATGGCGCACCAGCCCCAGCTCTCCATGTGGCCGCCAGAGAGGTCAGGCTGGCAGTGGGTGGGGATTGGCTTTGGGGATGAAGGGGCGGGGCTGGGAGAGGGCCTTTACCCACCCATGCCTGCCCCCCAGCCTGTGGACACTGTGACATGATGACGTCACTCTGTCGTCCCACAGGACATTTTTTTATATAGAGAGAGAGATAAAATGAAAATGTACATTTAAATCATTGCTCTGGGGTGGGTCTGGGTCGAGGGGTTCAGTATGCAGGCTGCCCTGGGGAGAGAGGACTACCCCAGCAGCCTTCTCTCACTGCAGCAGCTTAGGGCAAGATGAGAAGTGCTTCTTCATGGCTGCTGCAGCTCCAGTCGGCACAGCAGGGGGAGGGGTACATGTCCCCTGGCTGGGGCAGGTCCAGGTTCATCTGCGACATGTACCCTCCGACCAAAGTGAGGAATGCAGGAAACTGTGCACTTCCCCTCGCTCTGTGACGAAACGGAACAGTCAGCAAGGATGGGGAGCTTCAGCCTAAAGGGCGCCTGGGTAATGGGAGGCTTAGGGCAGGGACAGTCCCAGACCATGGTGGTGGGGGGGGAGGGGAGACACCCACAGCCAGCCCCTTTTATCTGCCTGGTGTTCTGTCTCTTTTCTGTATTTTTTATGGGAACTAATCCCATTTTGGGCACAACCCATTTTCCTGGTGCAACCAAACCCTGATCTTGCTTTAAGTTATGATAAGAGGAAGCTATAAACCGAATTTAGTGGTCCTAGCTCTTACTGTTGAGGAAGAGTACTTGAACAAACAGACAGTCAGTCAGACAGACTCTCTAAAATATATAGTAGATTGAATGATACCTTTTAATATATTATACCAGCTCAATATGTTGTACTGCTAATTCATTTTGAAGATTTTAGGAGTTGGCTCTTCACATAACAAACTCAGTTAGTTTGGATATTTTATCAAGGCCAATAACCAGTATCTGTCGCGCTTTCTTTAGCCTTAAACAAAACATTAACTGCAAGTTAAGTCTATTTCTCCAGATGAAATAAAATAAAATAAAAAAAATCTTTAACTGGAATTAACTAAACAGTCACCCCATTAACTCACATTATTTCAGCTAGCAAATGGAACAGTGCCATCATCAACAGAGTCTTTAAATCAAGTATTCACTCATTTGCTTCTGGCTAATAAAGTATCACTTCTGTCTATATTTTCCATCATTAAAGCTGAGAGTAATCAGACCCCTGGAAATGAAATGACTCCATCATTATTATATAGAAATAAGGTGTTACAACCTAAATATGAACAGATCAAGCATGCAATATGATTGGTTAATGAAGACTACAATGTATTACGTGCTAGAGGCTGAACCTCAAGGTTCCAGATACATTTAACCTTAATTCTATGGCATTCTATGGCAAACTTGTGCAGTGGCAAGGGAACATTTTTTAAAGTGAGGGTGCTTAGCCACCTGTCCACCCCCACCTGAGACAAAGTGCAAAGTCCAGTACGCGGGACCAGCAGCTGGTCCCCTGAGTGCTGGGTTCTCGGCTGCCAACCTGCAGCCCAGGGACTCTGCTGCCCCCCATCATGCAGAGCTCTGACTGGGACCCCAGCATGCAGGGCTGGCAGCAGAGCCCCTGGTGTGCAGGGCAGCAGCTGAGAACCACAAGCTGTTGTTTTCCTACAAAGTTTGAGAAAGAAAAATATACGAGGCCACTTGCTGCATGGGAAAGCTACAAAACACACTTGGGGAAAACACAGATGTTTAATTATAATCAATAATTAAAAAATGCTGCTTTCAAAAGCCACTCATTTTTGTGTGATATATGCAAAAAAAATAATTTTAAAAAAGATATAAACAATTGAAAAAAATTCCTCTTTAGCATGGTCCGTAGTAGGCTATCTGCTAAGATTTTAGCAGCTTAATGAACCCCATATTCTACATCACATCACTAGGGGGCAGGAGATCTGCACATTTTTCTTAGATGGCTTGACTGCTGTGATTAATTCTTTTTGTTTTAAAATCTGCCACAGAAGTAAAGAAGTGACTGTAGAAAGAAACAGATACAGTCTGAAAACTTTAAAGTCTCTCCACCATCTCTTCTGCAATTCAGAAGATCCATGTGATTTCCTGGACTAGAATGCAATTCTACAATCTGCTTCAAGTAAGGGGCAATGCATAGCTGCACATTCCCAGAAGCAGACAGAGAATCAGAGTTCTATCCCCAACCTTGCTCTAAGGACAAAGCAATCTGTGCTACTGGTCTATACTTATAGCAGCTTATCTCCCCCTCTACGTTGGCTCAGCTGTGCTGGGCAGTGCATCCAGGGATCTGTCTAAATCCTTGCCCAGATACTCACTGACAACCTGCAGGGAGGCAGAGAATAGCAGTTGCAGGCAGAATGCTTTGCTCCCTGTGCTGTACTGTTACACCCAGCATGAGTAAGCCTATTCAGGGGAGGTACATGACAGCAGGTTACAATCCTGTCCTCTACATTTCAGTAAAAATTGAAGACACACAAAGTGTGCTTCCTTGCACAGACACGAGTATAATAATACACTGATGTGTCCCTTTCCTGTTAACTGAGTCGAACACATCCACAGCCAAACAGTAGCACCCACAGAAGAGTGAATTCAGCCTTCCTCTGCCTGTTTTCCTCCACAGAATATAAATGTCAAAAGATCATTGGAATGATTTCAGTGCTTACATTATTAATCACTGTCTATTTATTTAAATAAAACCAGATTATTATATGGAAAATAGTATTCAAATTTAAACACCCTCTAGCCAGGATATGGAAAACAGACTCTCATCCCCTCATTAACTTGAGCTCTTTGCAAATACTGTATATATATAGTCTGATACATATTTAATAACCTAGCTACTAACCAATGTGTTCCATATACGCTATGTAGACCTACTAATGTTACTAAGAGCATCTTAATGCTTTCTCAATTTAATCCTTTTCTGTTTGAATTCATTACTCTCTTTAATATCTATATTACAGAAGCAAAAAGAAATCCCAGTACAGAACACTGTTCCAGGTTGTGGAACAGCATACAAACATGAAATAAATTACAAGCTCTTTGTCAAAGACTTTATGATATAATGCTCTGATTCTGTAGTTGGATCCATGGGGCCAGACCCAATCAAGTATCTATGTAATATATTCGCAGGAAAGATTAAACACTCGCCTTGTTATTTCAAAATAAGGAGAGTTATTTCAGAATAACTCCCCAGTATAAACGTGCCCCCAAAGAGCAAGAGCGATGTCATGCAATGGCTATACTATTAGGATTGTATAGCCTAATGGTGCATAATGGTGTCAGTAGTCTTCAATTAAACTGATTTTAAAAAATATTTTACACTTTTTGTTGTTGTTATTCATGGTGTCATGAGGTATAATTTTAACTTTTTTTCCTCCCTGCAAAATTTGTAACCTCTCCTACTTCCCATGGTCAGGGATCTTCCTCCATGGGGGGCTTAAGTCTTGCAGATTTGAAATGATGACACACCTATTACAGATGTGTGTCAGAGTACCTTGCTTGAAAGTGGCAGGAATGAAGAGAGGTAAATCTGTTGTTTTTCCAGCATTGGCCAGTGGTGCATGTTTTGGGGTATTAACAGTTTATATACTATACAAAACTACTGACTACTGCCATGTTGCATTGTGTGTGTGAGCATACTCTTTACTCCATGCAAATTACCTCTTATGTATCAGTCTTGATTATAGCTAAAAACAAACTACCCCCCCCCCACCCCCCAAAAAATAACAGGGATAGAAATACTCTCTCACTGCACCAGCCCCACACTCCCACCACTTGGTATCAGCACATTGCTAGCAAAACTGGTTCCATCCAAAATTGCTTAAAAAAACCCTAGGCACTGCTTTTCAGGACCAGTTACTCTTTGCTCAGTACTTACGCATGTATATTTTTCATGGTTCAGTTCCTCATTTTGACAGGGTCTGCACAGCCCAAAGTGTTACATTTCATGGGAATTTCCCAAAATGTAAAATTACACACAAGCCAAAGATTAATTTCCATGCAGGCAGAAAGCAAATCAAAGCCTTCCAGCCCCAGTCAGCTTTAAAAACAAGGGAAATCCATAATTTTATGCTGTTATTGCTGAATTCCATATAGACTATCAGAACTCTATATCCTCCTCATCAGTAGTCACAACATGAAAGAGCATTTCATATTGTGTACAAAGGAAGGAACAGCACAGTTTATTTGTAGACTTGTAAATTACTAGATGGAGGTTAAACTTATGAACTCAATTTTGTTTCAGTGCCAATTCCCATCCCAGACTGGGAAGACGCGTACTCTGTACAATCTGTATTAGGATAAACTGACTCATTTGCACATGGATCGTAGATCAGAATCATATCCAGGGAAGGATCATTTTACAGCCTAAAAGATTTTTTTTTTGAAACTGTCATGAAATGTGTTAATAAAATCAATTTTAATAAACATGCAATTTTAAAGTGTTCAGATGGGAATTGTGGACAGGAAATGTTTGTTATAAGTATAGAGGGAAAGGAAGGATGCTTTTTGCCTTTAAATTAGATATTTTTCAAGATCAAGCTCTATCTTTTTTTGTACAAATAAACAAAATCAGCTAGTCTTAAACTTAAAGGGACATTCACAGAGGCACCAGAGGGACACAGCTACGGAACCAAGACAGCCCACTGTGCATCTCAATAATCACAGAGATGATAAAATGTGTACCCTGTTTTTAGCAAAGTAGAGTATCATTTTCAAGTGTTTCTTTCTAAACCAATGGGCTGATGTAATTGGGTGTTTATCCCATACACATTAGCCAATCTGACAGGCACCCAAGACATAATGGTAACAGATCAACTACAGTCATACTATTGTAATACTTTTAAATCAGAACAGAAATATTTTGCAGCCCCTCTTAAGATGTAGCATAGTAGGCATTGAGACCACTTCTCTGTCTGTCTGTCTGTCTCTCCACACCACTACTGGACTAAGATGTTTCCCATGACAGGGGTGGAAAACATCTTTTCCATTGACAGCTCTTTTGTGTCAAATAGGGTTGCCAGGTGTCCAGTTTTGAACCAGACAGTCCAGTATTTGAGCTTTCTGTTCGGGAAACAAAATGAGAAAATATAAATGAGAAAATATAAAAGTCCGGTATTTTCTAAATAAGATGTAATGTAGATTGCAATGTAATGTCAAGTATGTCCAGTATTTTTGTTGAAACCATCTGGCAACCCTAGCGTCAAATCCAAGAGAAAGTAATTCAGTTGCACCAGAATACTTTTATTAGATTGTATCTTTCATGATGAAGATTACACTGAGATGCTCATTCACTGTTATGATATACAAAAGATACTGTGTATGTGGTTTCATATGATTGCTGTTTGGGAGCCTTTAATAAAATGAATGAATGGTACTCTAGTATGGTTTCCAACGAACAAGAGTCGACACCTCTGAAATTACTGACATCCTTATTATCAGTCTCCACGAGAATGAACTGTCAACTCATGCTTGGGGATGATCTTCTTAGATGGTCAAGCTTTAAAAATATTGCTGAGGGGGAAATCTGAGGAGCTAGTAAAGGTCCAAACCCATGTTGTGTTTGTTCTGTGACTAGCAAAGGATTTTTTTAATAAAATTAAAAACTACTCATTATAGGTCACTTGAATTCTTAGGAAAAAAATGGTCAACTTCTTAGTTATGCATTGAACAGAATAATGAATGTTGGGGAGGGTTACAAAGTGAAAGCAGCAAGTTTTTATGTCAGGCCCTGGAAAATGAGAGAAGGAGGTAGGCTTCTGTCCAGTAATGTGCTGAATTTTCCTGTATGCTGCTTACTTGAGATATTCATCATATCATGCTAAAAATGCTGGGTAATTTCCAGTAGCCAGCTTTCATCGACAATGAATGGGGAAATAACACAATGAGATTCATAATAAATTATATTTAATTCTACCTTTCACTACTAAACTTGAATTGTGCCTATCTGCTTTTCTGCTGAGTCACAACTGGCCTCTCAGGGTACATCTAGACTGCGGTGCTATTTCAGGATACCTGTAGTATCTCAAAATTGCTATTCTGCGTCTTTTGAAGGCGCCTGTTATTTCAAAATAGAATTCAAAATAATGGGCACACTGTTCCAGCACCTCTGTAACCCTCGTTCCACAAGGGTTAAGGGACGTTTCGGAATAGCACGGTATTTCAAAATTACCTCAAACTAAGCTATGCATTCAAGTGTTCTCTATGATGTAATGTATTTATTCATCATACTTACACAAGATAAGCATCATATGTGAGCTAAAGCTATTTGTTTCAATCCTTCACTCTAATGATAGAAAGAGTTTCATTGGGAAAAAGCAAACATTTCACACAGTGCTTGGCTTGTAGCAAATTATACTCTCAGTTAGTGACAGCTACTGTTTGTGTTCTGCAACAAGAGAATTTTAATCATGTTTCAACTGTCCATTAACAAAACTTCAGCCTTCACTTTTTGTTTCCTCTAGCCTCACCTCAACACCTTCAGGCATGGCATGTCCAATGATAGATATTAACCAGATGGTGTTCTACAACAGACCCATAGCCTTGAGTTGTTTCCAGAATCTGATTTCCCAGAATGTACAAGAATAGAAGTTTGTTCTAAAGCTGGTGCTCAGGTGACATCACATGCCTCTTGTTTTAGACACATAAATGCTGGGGCATTAGTACAAGTTCTGTGATTAAACTGGCTACTTCTATAAATATCCACAAACCATCAGATAGTTGCGTATCTACATGAAATTCTGACTGATAGAATTGCTTCTGAATTTATTTGGAAGTAGCAGATATTATATAACAAAATGGCAAACCAGATTATAATATTCAAATTCATCACCAATAGTGAAATCTATTTTCTGCCATTACAACTAATCACAATGTGATTGGCTTTACATGTTTTGTTCTTTTTGCCTTTATAAGCTAGATAACATTATTACACTATTATAAAAACAAAGACATTAGAATGACGTTGATACAATAATAGGCAGAACCTGAAACCAAAGCAGGGAAAATGTATCATGTAATAATAAATATGTTCACACATTTACAATACACATTTTAACTAAAACTCTCAATGAACATCTTTACAAAGGTTAGGCTCATTTTACCTCTCACAAAACAGAAGCACAGGAAGGTTCCTTGACATCATGCCTGTGGTCCCACAGTGAGAGAATGAAAAACCCAAACTTGTGCTCTAAACGTTAGACTAGGTTCAGTTTTAACATGAGTGCTCAACTAGCACAAATTTTTGAAATGTAACATAACTTTTTGCCTGAACAATATGAGTATGAACTGGGGACCAGAATTTGAATCACTGCGTTACTTTCTCCACATAGGGTATTATATTTCTGGGTTTCTGTAGTTATTTTTCATTTATTTTCAGGGCTAAATTTTTTACAGCAAAGTGATTTCAAATTCATGAAAGGCCTTGGAAAATTAGTAGGGCAAATAAAATAACCAATTAAAAAGTCTTAATACAGGCTTATTTTATTTGGTATAAAGCCAAAAAGGCATTATGGAAGCATAAAAAGCATTGTACACAATGTATCTCATCCACAAAAGTTCACATAAATCCTCAAGTTCACAGGACAGACATGTTAGTAACGGTTGTTGTACAGTATTGAAGTCTCACCCTGGCTATGTTTATCAAACTGTTCACTCAGGTTTAATCCCATTAAGCAATATGTCACCTTCCCTTAGGGTATTTTAGTTCCTCATCCTATGTCATCAAAACAACCTAGTGCTTGATCCCAAGTCCACTAAGATGACTTTCATTGATTTTCACTTAGTAAGCTCTGGATCTGGCCCCATCACAATGAATTCTGCTACAGCCCAACTCCTCTGTCTAAATGACTGTATTGAGTATAGGAAATTCAAGCATCAGAAGTGATACATCTTTACTTTTAGATGGTGTGATTAGTATTTTTTTTCACCTTGCATGCATAACTAGCTTGGCTATATTCTAAAATGTTCTCTTTGCGTTACTTAGAGCCCCGAAATAACAAGGTCATGCCACGCGCGCACTCATGGGCAATCATATATATCTGTACCTGACTAGAAAATGAAAGCTTCTTTTCAGGTGTATTATTATTGACTAGAAAATATAAAATTGCTTAATTCAGGACAACATCGTTTATTATTTGGATTACAGTGATGCCTACAAGTCCCAACAAAGATAAGGGGCACACTGAATGAGATATTCTATAGCCTATAGTGGGACACAGTCTTTGCCTTGAATATCTTAGGGCTTGTCTTTACTAGGGATATGAACGAGTAGTCGACTAGTTGATTAACTGACAAGCCTAGGCTTTACTGGTTAATCTAGTCAACTACTCGCATACCGCCCTGCCCCCCGCCTCTGTATCAGAGGCAGCAAGGCAGGGGAGCAGGAGCCGGTGCTGGGGGGAGCCGGTTTAAAAGCCGGCTCCCCCCAGCACTGGCTCTTGGTGCTGCCTGCCCCCACCCCTCCCCATGCTGGGGACAAGGGAGGCTGCCACAAAGCAGCCTCTTCCAGCGGCAAGCCCTGACTTCGCAGCAGCAGCCTCTGTCTGCGGGGAGCTTGGATACCCCCTGTGGACAGAGGTTGCTGCTAGAGTAGCCTCTGTTCACAGCCAGCCTGGGCTGCTGCGGATAGAGGCTGCTTCGTGGAAGCTTCACCCACCCCTCCCTCTCCCTGCAACCTCTATCAGCAGGGAGCTCAGACCCTGCCCCATGGACAGGGGCTGCTGCCATCCCGCGCTGCTGCCTCTGATACAGAGGCAGCCGTGTGGTGCAGCAGGCAGCTGGTCTGCAGAGGAACTGGTTTTTAAACTGGCTCCCCTTGCAGACTGGTTCCTGCCTGTCACCCGGCACTGATGCCTTTGATACAGAGGAAGCAGCGCAGGGTACCAGGTGGACTCCCTGGGAGTGGGGCCAGAACGCACATTCCCTTTTAAAAACAACCGTTTAAATAAATTCTCCCACCATAAGTCAGGGAGTAAGGTCAGAGTTTCATTCTAGATTATTATGAAGATATTGATGGATAGTCCCACTTTTCTTGTCACGTTAGCCTCTTATAGTACAGGAATATATAGTTTGACTAGGCGTGGCCTCCTATTTAAGCATATATTTTATGACTGCGTAACTTGGTACTACAGCCTACAGAACTTGAATTTTAGCCCCTAAGTAAGGATTTTAAACCACATTTAGGCAGTTAGGGATACATGTCCCTGCCCTCACTACAGGAGCCCTGCCATAGCCCCACAGCCATTACCTAGCTTCGGTCCTGCTTTTGACTCTGGCTCCTCACCATGGCTCTGACTCTTCTACTGGCACCCAGCCATGACCCCCTCTGCTGGCCCTGGCTTCCAATCTCACTCCCAGTCTCAGTTCCTGGTTCCCCACTGCAGCACCCGGGAGGGTACAGACCAAGTAATGGGGGGACAAACAAAAATATTTGGGGATCATTGACCTATGCTGTAAAAAAAAAGAGATGTATCCATGAAGAAATCCAAAGAATCCCCCAACTTAAAGGATCATGCACAAATAAAGCCCTACCAACTGTGGACATTTTTCTTCCACTTTTTTTCCATTTTTATCTTTCCCTCTTAGTATTCTGTTAACAGCCTCCTCAATATTGTAATTCTGATTGGATCTACAGATACAGAAGTACATACCCAAAGAGAGAGACTGCAGTTTGATGCAACATCACAATTAAAATAAATTATTAAAAACTTGAAATACCTAGATTAGCTCAGCTTCACCCAGGCAATTGAAATACCACACAACCAAGGGTATTTCTGTAGCATACAAAGTATATTTTCAGAATTTTAAATGAACCCTGTTAACTGCTAATTCCCCATCAAAACTACCATACTTGCACTGTTTCTGCCATCCCATTGTAATCAATGTACTTCGGCAACAGGAAAGCTCTGGAAACCAGTATTTCTGATCTTCATTGAACGTCCAGTTTGCAGTCCCATTGTTGCGGTGCTGGCAGGTTCCCTATCTGGCTCCATGTGACATATTCCTGCTGCTCTTGGGCAAAGAAAGGGTTCCATGTGCTGCACCCCCCACATCCCACCCTGAGTGCTGGTTCCACAGCTCCCAATGGCCAGGAACTGCAGCCTGTGAGCAGAGGCAGTGAGCACAGCTCCCTAGTCATGTCTCTACCAAGGATCACAGGGACAAGTTGCGCTTGTAGGAAGCTGCCTGAGTTGAGTATCTCCTGGATTTAGCACTCCAAAACCTCAGAAAAGATATTCCAGGATATTCAGTTTAAAAAAAAAATCTTTTTTTATTATTTTTCAGTTACAGCTAACAAAGACACTTTTCCTGTCTAATATTTACATCAGTGACCTATTCTTGAGTCAACAGTATTTACCACACTGGAGGCATTATTTATTTGGAGTCCATTGAAGGCTTTCCATTTACTATGTTGGGATTTGGATTAGGCCTTTGTTGATTAACAGTGACTGTTTCTGAACATCTCTCTTTCCAATTATTATAAAGGAATACTCTCAAATAACTGTAGGCCCAGTGGTTATTAACTGAGAATGAATAACCACCAAAGCTAAATAACCATTAGATGAAATGTAAACAAAGAGAAAAAGCACTAGCTACTATTGTTTCCGGACTTCCTGGGAAAAAAAAGCAGTGATTAGTGTTCCATTGCATGGCTCTTTGGAGGATGACAGCAAAGAAAATCCATTTGCAAAGGTACCATAGACAATGTTGCTTTGAAGGCCACCAGCCAACAGATAAAACAACATTTTTACAAATGTTTTACAAACTGTTGTTAGTTCATCTGCATTCTACGCAGTAGCCATACTTTTATTTGCTACTCATTTACTAAATATAGACAAGGAAACTCTTTTGACTAGTGAAAGTCATTCTTCTGGCAGCACTTTCTGCCTTGAAACTCAGTAGATTATTCTAAACTGCCCAGAAAAGCAAACTCACAGACAGGAATCTTTGGAATAAAACAATAAATAAATCTTAAAAAAAAAAACAACAACAGCAGTGTTTATCCCTAATAAATTAGTTCCAGAAAGCAAAGTCTGCCATTAAACAACCTAACAATATTACCATGATTGATGGACTTCCACTTGCTTCTGGAAAATTAACTCTTCACATGGATGCTGGCATCTAATTTCACAGAAATTAACTCTTCCATCAAAAATTAATATTGCATACATACACACTAGAAAGTGAGGAAATGTTGGGGTTGGAATTAATGGCAACACTATAATAAAAGAAGAATAGTGCCATCAGTTAAAATTACAAGGAAATACAGTTGGGATATGGAACTTGGGCCAAATCATATCCTTTTTGTGGTTTAGGCTGAACACGCTCCAGAAGGAGGGAAAATCCCACTGCATGGGGTATTAAGAGACTGGCACATGCTCCTTGCATGCTGGAAGCATTCCGTAACACACACTATCTCATTATATTGTTGTATTTCCATCACTTAACATGTTGTTCAAAGCCCATGGCACTGTCTCAGCTTCTCGAGTTCCTATTTTGATGCATTTTAAATCCTTATGTTCAACCAGAACTCTACATTTGTACATTTTAAACCATCATATTCGATTTATATTACATACATGGTTATCATGAAAAACCTTAAACCATTTCCTACAGTCATCCAAAAATAATAAATCAGAAAAAATATTATTCTCACATGATGTACACTTAATGTTTTTTCTCAACAGCCTCCTCATATTTTTGGATAGGGTTGGATACTCTGTACTTGGAAGCCTATCTTTATCTCACTCCACATACAAAAAACACACACTGGTTCCTGGAACTGAAAACAGCTGACAAAGGCTAGAAGTAATAATGGACTTCAAGCAGCTTGAAAGTCAGTCAGGACTTAAATTCAATTTCTAAAGAAAACACAGATATAGGAAAACGCTAAAAGATATTGCAGTTTGATCCATCAGCAAAACATTAAAATCTCTTAACATCAACTCTTCCTAACATCTACTCTATTTTAAGATGTGCCTTATATGGATCATAGCTCTATAAAAATTAAATAGACATGATTTTCATCCACACTTAAATACAGTGATATTTATTTAGTTTAATTTTTTATCTGTCTGGATGGTCACGGGTTAATAACAAGGCAATGTGACTAGATAACTATTTTCTTGGCAAAGTCACTAAAAAGCAAGCCTCCTATATGCATGCTAAGAATATCAGTATTATCGGTCTATAGTAGGGCAGCTGCCCAACACTGGTGAAAAAAGAGCTAAAACAGCCTTGGAGAGGCTGCGCAGAGCCCAGTTAAGGGGGAAAAGACTTATTGGAAGCCAATCAGGTGAAGGTTTAGAAGCTGCCAATGAGAGCTATAAGAAGGGCAGAGAGGAGCTCAGTCTCTTCATGGAGGGAAAAGGACTGGCTGCTTAGAACAGTGCTGTAGTGGGTTAGGGAAGCAAGTGGGAGCTCTACCCTGATACGAAGGGCTGGGAAGGTGCTGCGTCTATGGAGAAGTGGCCCAGGGAAATAGACAGAGGGGGGCGCCACCCTCGGTTGGGACTTCGAGAGGTGGACGGAGTCGGGACGTAGCTGCAGGACCGTGGGCTGAAAAGAACGTTGCAGTCCAGGAGAGATGTGGGTCCAAGATCCTGAAGAAGGTGGTGAAAGGGAGCGGACAATAAATGACAGACCACATGAAGAGGGTGCACGGGAGCTGGACTAGCTAATTCCCAGAATGACCAGGAAGAGGCACCACAGTGGTGAGTTCTAACCCTGTCAGAGGTTGGTCCTCTTATCTTTTCTCAAGACTAATCATGGCCAGTTTTTTATTCTTTCCTAACAGATCAGGTCAAGGTTTCTAAACCTTTTATCATTTTGTTGTTCTTCTCTGGACTCTTTCTGATTTGTCCATATCTTCCCTAAAGTGTGGCACTCAGAATTAGACACAGCATTCCAACTGAGGCCTAAGTAGTGCTGACCAGCCTGGGACCATTATCTGTCATACACCACTCCTTTTAGTATATCCTAGAGTGATATCAGTCATTTTGGCAGCTGTATCACACTGTTGACTCATATTCAGTGTGTGATTCCACTGTAATACCAGATCCTTTTGAGCTGAACTAGTGCCTACCCCATTTTGTAACTGTAAATTTGATTTTTCTTTCCTCAGTGAAGTACTTTGCACTTGTCTTCATTGAACTGCATCTTGTTGAATTCAGATCAATTCTCCAGTTGGTTAATGTCATTTTGAATTCTCCAAAGTTCTTGAAACCTCTGCCAACTTGGCGTCATCTGCAAATTTTATAAGTATGCTCCCAACTACATTATCCAATTCATTAATTAAAGTATTGAATCGTACCAAACCCAGGCCTGACACCTATGGGATGTCCATTACATTCACTTGCCCATTTTGACAGCAAACCATTGATAATACTATTTAAGTATGTTTTTTCAGCTACTTGGACACCCTCCCCCAGTAAATTCATCCAGACCATATTTCAATATGAGAATGCCATATTGGACTGATGATATATTTGCATGTAACTTATTCCACAGCTTTAAAATAACTCTCACAACATATAAAAACTCACTCAACTGGAAGGCCCATTCTGAATAGCTAACCACCGCAAATTATTAAAAAATGTGTGACACCTTGATGTAGTAGGTTGGAGCAGATTTGTCAGTGAGATTCATCACAGCAAACAAAACTGCTGTGTTCTCTTACTATACCTCTTAAGATGTAGTTCTGATAGTTCTGGTCTGCCTCAGCTCCCACTTTTATCAAGCAAGTCAGGCCTTCAGCCACAACAAACTCGTGAACCAAATCCTTGTCATCCTGCCAGAGAAGAAGAGAAAGGGAGAGAAAACAGATACTATATTACAAATCTCAAAGACAAGGAAACATTTTTTGTCATAACATGAACTAAAATATACAGTCTGTGGTTTTTACTTTCTATTCAAATTAAATGAACTAAGCATACTCTTTCCTATAAGTCAGAACTAGACCAAGAATTCTTCCATCAACCAAGCCAGAATCATACAATGACCATTCTATGTAACTCAGAGTGTGAAATTTTTCACAGTCCACGGCAACAAAACTAGGTCTATCTAATTTCTAGATGGAGACCAAAATATATGTATACACCACAATTAAACAACCACAGTTGGCCAATGGGCTCCCAGGCCTTGGGATGCAGGCTATAAAACTGTTGTGTAGATGTGGAGGGTTGGTCTGCAGTTCAGACTCTTGGACCCTCCCTACTTCTCAGAATCCCAGGACTCAGGTTCCAGTCTAAGCCCAAACACATACACTGTAATTTTACAGTCCTTTAGCCAGAGCCTCAGAAGCCCAAGATCATGGACATGGACATGGGTGTTCAAATACAGTGTAAGATGGCAAGATCTCTCTTTTTGTTAATAGCCATCCCTTGGGATTTACTAGACAAGTGCATCTCTCTTATGAAATTTTGATAGGCATACAAACTGAGTAAGGATTTCAAGGATTTGACCCACAGTTTTCATTTGGTTGGTTAATTTCTTTAGATAAGAATATAATGTAGACAAATGAAGAAACAAAAGAATCCATAAAAACTGTATGCACCAATTTCTAACAACATAAGCTACCAAATCAGAGGATCATTCAATTGCACATCCAGTAATTTGATCTATGCCATCAAATGCCAGCAAGGCCCCACTGTTATATATACTGGACAATCTGGACAGTTCCTGCGGCGGGAAAGAATCAATGGACACAAATCAGATATACGTAAAGGGAACATACAAAAACCTGTTGGAGAGCACTTCAATCTACCTAATCACACTTTAAAAAATCTCCAGGTGGCGGTCTTATCACAAACCAATTCTACAAGTCAAATACACAGAGAGGTGTTGGAATTACAATTCATCCACAAGTTCAATTCATGCTTATGGCTTCAATCGTGATGAGGGGATAGGTGGGACACTATCAACCTAACATTCAATGAAGGTGCAAACAGCTCTTTGTGTAGATTCTAGTGTTAACACCCTTTCTATTTATTACTATCCTTCGATCTGTTTCTTTTCAACTATCCAATCTTCAGGTGTTTATAGATTGCCAGTTCTGCCTACTTGTTTTTCCCTTTGATATTTCCATACTCTCTGCTCCTTGTTTCCCGCCCCTCCCCTCCTTTTTTTCCTCCTTCTCCCCTATTTATTTTGGGTCTGCACATCCTAAACTCAAAACTCCGGTCACCTGTAGAAGTGGGTTGTGCCCACGAAAGCTCATGATATTATCTACATGTTTTGTTAGTCTATAAAGTGCTACCAGACCATTTGTTGTTTTTTAAGTTTATCCTCTACAGACTAACTTGGCTACCCACTGCAGATTAGAAAGTGTTTCTCAAATAGCAGGAACTGAGTGAAAACCATTTCAAATTGTAAAATTTTACATAAAGAAAAATATCAGTGTTCAAGCACAGTGGCTGTCATTTAAAAAGTCAGCATTTAGAGTTACTTCAAAATAGTACTGCATGTTAATATTTAAGTTCCTAGCATTAAAAAAGTCTTATTACCCTGCAAGGTATAATCCTTTCCCCCAGAAAATCATCAGAATTAATTCTGCAGGCCAAGTATAATTTTAAATGACATGATTTTACACATTTGGAATTAGTTTCATATTCACCTCTAATAAACTGTCTCTACTGTTATATTGGTAAGATGACCAGTCCAAACTTAACAGAAACTTGAAAAATAGTAACTTCTAGCATCAGAGGTTCTTTTTTGTTAATCATTAATTATTATGGCAACAACAATACTTGTTGACTTAGGGACCAATACCCATAACAATGAGAATAATTAACTACATCTGTGCCATTCTGGTTAATACAATACCACTTCAGGACTGTGGTTAACAATTTGCCATTAGTTAAATTTGATAATGGTGATTTTTGCAAGTCATTTCTTGGACCACCAGTCTCTTATGTAGCATAATTTAATGCTCAAACTTACAAAAAGTCGCTGGATAGTTAATTAAGCAGCAGTTGATTGGATGACTAAATCAATCAACCATGGAAGCAAGGGCGGAGAACGTCAAGCTTGCGTGCTACATCTAACCCATTGCTTAATTTCTTCCAACCCGCAGCAAATCTCTATGCCACAGGCTGGAAGCCCTGGTATGTTGCTGCGGCACTTAGGCATGTGGAGAGCAGGGAAGGTCTATGTGCTGCTGATTCCACCCCCAGCAATGGCTCTGCAGCTCCCACTGGCTGAGAACCATGTCCAATGGAACTGTAAGGCGGAGCCTGTGGGTGCAAGTGGTGTACACCATTCAGAGTCGCATGCTGGTCCCTCCATGTAGAGGCCAGACATGGCAGCTGCTTCCAGGAGTGTTGCAGGGCCAGGGCAGGAAGGGAGCCTGCCTTAGTCCTGCTGCACTGCTAACCAGGAGCCACCTCAAGAAAGTACTGCCTAGCCAGAGTCCACACTCTGAGCTGCCTCCCCCAGGTCAGAACTCCCTCCTGAGCCCTGAATCCCTCATCCCCTCTGAGACCCTGAACCCCCATCTGGAACCCTAACCTCCTCCCACACTTCAACCTCCATCCCCAATCGGAGCCCCATCTTGCATCCTGAGCCCCTCATTTTTCCTCCCCCCTTCTCCCCCTCCGAGCCTCCCCACCATGGGGTTGGAACTGTGACTACAGCTTGCCCCACTGCAGGGGGAAGACTGCGTGTAGGTTAGATTCAGCCCACAAGATGGAGGTTCTCCACCTTTGCTTCCATGGCTGATTGATTTAGTCATTGGTGGATCAGTGCCCCTGATAGAAGGAAGGTTCCCCACCTTGGATGTAAGCACTACAAAAATATTGCTGGACTAGCTGCTTTGTGAACCTAAATACTCTGGGTTGCCAATGGTTTTCACATGTTTCCACAAAGAAATAGATGTCAGTGGTAACTGCCATCTTTCAAATACTGTGGCACTAAGGGGAGTAGGTCCAAACTCCACAATTATAGTAAATACATAGATTTGTTGGAAGTTATTTCTTATTTGTCATATAATTGATGGAGGTCACCAAGTCAGAAAACTGCAAAAGTCATCTGAAGTATAACATTTTTCTTTTATGTTGGCAATGTATGTACTAGGTCCTGAATTTTATACATTCACTAGAATGAAGTTACAAAACTTTAATAATATGTTGGAACAGGTGTATCTTCAAGCCAAAAAGTATTCTGAGGGAAATTTATGCAATGGCAGATCTTGAGTCAGCTGGAAATACTGGGAAAGGATTTCACTGAGTAATGCAGGAAGAGGTAGAAGATGTCAATAAAAATGTGCCACGAGGTAAGAATGATTTATCTTATTGAAAAGCATAATAAGGTGAAGCCAACTCAAGACAAGCTCATCCCTTAGTTCCCTCCATAAGCTTATGGAAAATAAATAAAACAGATTAGGAAGTATGTGATGCTCTGAATTAAACTTGGGTTTAGAATTCTACTTTTCTATGGATTTATATATTTTTGTAAACATTAATAAAGCACTGGTTCCTTAATTTGAACCATAAAATTATAAGTGCAAATAGCATATTTGATGAAAGAGACATAAACTAGTTTTGATTTTTTTTAAACCCCTTTGTTGATGTTCAAAGTTTTAACGTAATTCTACCTCTGTGTGGATCAGTCCATGGTGTGGCGGACCTAGCCAGGCTGGAACAGCCCATTGGACCAGTTAACTGGTTTAACGTAACATTTAACCAGTTAACTTTTTAACCAGAATTTTATGTCCCTAATGCTAATTCAATAGAAGTACAAAACACGGAGGTGATGTGTTAAAGTCATCCTAAGTCTATCTCCAGTGAAGCCAACAAAAATACTCTAGTGATGAAATGATCCAATGAGACCAAATGAAGCTGGAACACCATCACAAGGGCACATCATTGGCACTATAATTTAATTTGCAAAGTCATACATCAATTTTTATACTACTGATCGCCTCGGGATCCAAACGCCTGTTAGATGCCAACCCAGAAATGCAAAAGACATGACCCCTGCCCCCAAGTAGCTTTCAAACAATTTTTCATTCTCTGTTTTTTACAGCACCTAGCACAATGGAGATATAATCACCAAATCAAGTAGTCTTCAAAATTGACATAACTGAGCGAATGTTGAAAGAGACTGAACCAAGATGAGCCAGAAACACAGAATGAAGCTGGAACAGGATTGCTTCTCAATAAACCTTACAGAATACCGTCATTTGAATAAAGCATATACATTTTCCTGTCATTAAAAAAAAAAAAACTTAATTGAGTTTAGGATCCAAGCAACACTGGATAAATCTGGTAGTAAAGTTATAAAGAGACTGAAAATAGTAGCAATAAGCCCTCAAACTCCTCTGCTAAGCTTTCCATAAGTTTATCTATGATTAAAATAAAATAAACCTTCTCTATCCATTCTGAATCGCTAGAGGGTGAAGGCCATTCACAGGTTCTAGCAAAGAAATTATTTTAGTTGCCAAAACCAATGGTTAAACAAATCATTGTGGTATTTCAACATACAGCAAGATTATGGGGTCTAAGCCCCATAAGAAAAAAAATTACCAGAAAAAAGAAGTTACCAAAAATTAGCAATGTGAGAGTAAGTTTACTAAAGGTGCCAAAAAGAGTCTTCTTCAAAATAACTTTTTGGCAAGTTGTTATTGCTTTTATTCAAATTAATAAAAAATAATATTAGAACCTTAGCAATAATTTAGAAACCATTGAGATACAAGGAACACATCTCCAAATATATATTGCCAATCAGAATTACAACTGAAGTAAATTAAATCGGTTGGTAACTATCTTTTGCAGGATGCATTACTTTTCTATTAGAAATACCTTGTGGACACCTTTCTAAAAATCTTGATATGAGATTGAGCCTTTCCTCAATGGTTTTCAATGTATTTGAGTTGACAGATAAAATGATCCCTGCTGGAGTGGATAAGGCATAGCACAAGAAATACTGAAAAATACAATAACCATGTTCCAGTATTTATAGAATGTATTTAACATATCAATTTTGGAAGAGCTATAACATCTGAAAGATACCCAAAAAATCCAATCCACAACCCACAGAAGTCAATAGGAGTCTTTCTACAGGTGTCAGTGAGCTTTAGATGAGGTCCTTCAGGTGCAAAAAAAGGACTTTCTTAGGGCAAGTTTACACTAGAAGCGCTACAGATGCACCAATACAGCTGTGCCACTCTACATCGACAGGAGAGACCTCTCCCGTCAGTATAATAAAATCAGCTGCATGAGAGGAGATAGCTAAGTTGGTGCAAGAGTTGTCGATACCAGCACTTAATTTAAAGCAACTTGCAGCACTTAGAATCGTGGCTTATTCACGCCCTGAATGATGTAAATTATACCTGCATAAGTGGTAATGTGCACCAGTCCTAAGAAATCTTCCTCTAAACTGTTATTGAAATGGATGCATAGTTATTTTATGTTTATACTTCTACCAGAATATTATTCACGTACAAAAAAGCTAACATAAGAACGGCCATACTGGGTGAGACCAAAGGTCCAGCTAGCCCAGTATCCTGTCTGCTGACAGTGGCCAATGCCAGATGCCGCAGAGGGAGTGAACACAATAATCATGTGATCCCTCTTCCTTCATCCATTTCCAGACAAACAGAGGCTAGGGACACCATTCCTACTCATCTGGGCTAATAGCCATTGATGGACCTAACCTCCATGAATTTATCTAGCTCTTTTTTGAACCCTGTTAAAATCCTACTGTTCACAACATTCTCTGGCAAGGAGTTCCACAGGTTGACTGTGCGCTGCATGAAGAAAAACTTCCTTTTGTTTGTTTTAAACCTGCTTCCTATTAATTACATTTGGTGACCCCATGTTCTTATATTATGGGAACAAGTAAATAACTTTTCCTTATTTACTTTTTCCACAGCAGCTGGCCCTAGAAATCACCTGAGCAGAGGTCCCAGGGGTGACCAGAAAAGTCACTGCGTGATGGCAACCATCAGCGGTCCCCAGACAGACAGAGCAGATGCTGTTCAGCAGCCACTGCTACTGGCCCGGCCCCTCCCCTGACACTCTTCCAGAAGCAGTACCTAGAATGCTCCCCAGCAGCAACCCCTACAAACTTTAGTTCATAGGCTCTGAATTTTTTATCGTTGCCCAGGACCTGTCCATGACTTTTGCCCTTAACTGTGGTTTTCTGTCATACAGGCGAAAATAATCATGTCTGAATATTCACTCTTGTGTCTTAATGTCATATTAATTCAGATTAATTTTCCTTTTGTTTGTTTTAAACCTGCTTCCTATTAATTACATTTGGTGACCTCTAGTTCTTACATTATGGGAACAAGTAAATAACTTTTCCTTATTTACTTTTTCCACAGCAGTCATGATTATATATACCTCTATCATATCCCTAGACCTGTATCATATCCCCATTCTTACATATCCTTTACATCCTTAATGAGATATGCAGTATGTGTTTGGAGTCATTGCTTTTTCTTTTATAAATGAAATGTTATCAAAAGGGCTAAAGTAGTAAACTATTGCCCTGTAGATTGATCCACGACTGAAGTGAGATATATTGCATTGGGACTTCAGAGGAAATTAAGGGGATGAAGAAATTTTAATCACACTACTTTGAAAAGTACTGAATAAACACACCAAGATTGAATTTGAAAAAGGCTTTTAAAGTACTCTTCCTTCCCCCCAATAAAAGGAGAAAAAGTGTCATGAAGCAGAGTATAAATACATCATATTGTAGACATACATTTGCACTCTGTTCATTATCTATTCCATCATGTATGTATGATGTAAGGAAAGAAACAAACATCTGGAATGTGCAAAGAAAGATGAAAGAAAACCAAATCCACATATCCTAAATGGAAAGGAAAATGTTTATATCAAATTGCTGTATTACGGTAATCTTTTCAAACCCATTAACTCACTGACTTGCCAGTTAGGTGACCTCAAGAGTAAAGGCTATTCTACCAATGGTAAGTGGTTCACTGTTTCCTGAAAAAAGAGCATTCATTCTGTAGATTATATAGAGCAGCAACAGTGCATGACAAGTAGTTGCGGCCTATGGGTGATAACAGCTAATGGGGGCAGAGGGAGGTTTGTCATTTGGTAGGGAAATATTGCTAAGATTTATGACCCCATAATCAGCAGACATTAAAGCACTGATGAGAAAAGCAGCAAAATACAGTCAAATCTCCATACGCTTCCTTCTAAGCTTCTACAACCATAAACATTGTACAGTAACACAGAGATCAGCTACTTAAGGACTTTACAAAAAGATGCTGGTGGCCCTGTCAGCTAAATATATTGTAAACATCCATTAATAAGTTTGGAACAGATAAAACCCTAAACCAGTAAGCATTTCAGGACCAAAACCAGGAACAGTTATGTATGTATAATTCTACACTATTTTATTCCAATAAGACATCAAACAGAACCCTAAATATATTTAAACTATGTAAAGTTTACTTGTTAAGTAAGTGGCTGGCAAATGTAATATTTACACTGTTATACTTAACCTTTCCAAAGTCTGCTATTTCCATGGATCATGTGTTTTAAAAGTTCACCCAATTGTATTATTTTATTTGTCATAGAAATTTTTTCTCTTACCAGATTTTTCAGAAAATTATCTGCCAGAAAAACAGAATATAGTAAACTTAAAAAAAACCAAACAAACAAAAAAAACAGCTCGAACAAGCACTGCAGACAGCTGTATTCTAAGCATTTGGGGATGTTAGATTAGTTATTTGTTAATCATGTTCAGATGTCCACATATTTTTGTTTTACATGGCCAACAGCTGTGCAATTTACTAGATGCTTCCTTCTCACAGGAGCTTTTGAGACAGAGAGAAAAAGAAGAGAGAGCGCACATGCGAGTGCCAGGGGAATTTCTACCAAAGGGCAACTCATTTTTATGCCTTTCCTTTCTCTAAAACAACTTCTGTATTCCTCTTGGAGACCCTGAGGAGTCCCATATTTATTCCCATTCCATACATCTTGCCCACCCACACACACACTTTACAAAGCTAGCTTGTTTAAACCAGGAACCTGGGTGCTGTCAGCTTGTCCTCTCTTTCCATGAGAGGATATTGAATAAGCAGGTAGGCACATTCTGTACCAACCAACTTTCCCATTGCAAATGTACAGCCATTGCAGCAACACAACCTGGAACTGACAAAGGCATGGATAGCCATGGTGATGACATCTGAAGGAAAAACCTTGTAACCTCCTAGCAAAGCCCAGAAGGAAAAAAAAATCACTTTCAAATACTGTTTACAAGACAGGACCCCTCTGTGTGGCACAAAAGTGAATCAGTCAGATGTGTCCTCCATTGAAAGAAACGTGGCACTTCTCCCCACTCCCCCTTGCAAAGCCTCTACATGGTTCTCTTTAGGGGGTAGACTGGGGCTAGGAATTTAACCTGGGTTTAACTGGTTAGGCTCCGTGTTTGTCACCTAGGTTGTAGAAGTCATGGATTCTGTGACTATCTGCAACTTCCACGACTTCTGCAGCAGCCAGTGTGGCTGACTCCAGCACTGCCCAAGCAACTGGCTCTGAGGCTAGCTTCTCAGGTGTCCCCAGGGGACAGCCACACCATCTGCTGCTGAAGCAACCCAGAAACTCAGGCGGCCCAGAGCAGCTGGTCCCAGGGACTGTTCAAGCAGTGGCCAGAGCAGCTGGCCCTAGAAATCACCTGAGCAGAGGTCCCAGGGGTGACCAGAAAAGTCACTGTGTGGTGGCAACCATCAGCGGTCCCCAGACAGACAGAGCAGATGCTGTTCAGCAGCCACTGCTACTGGCCCGGTCCCGCCCCAGACACTCTTCCAGAAGCAGTACCTAGAATGCTCCCCAGCAGCAACCCCTACAAAATTTAGTTCATAGGCTCTGAATTTTTTATCGTTGCCCAGGACCTGTCCATGGCTTTTGCCCTTAACTGTGGTTTTCTGTCATACAGGCTAAAATAATCATGTCTGAATATTCACTCTTGTGTCTTAATGTCATATTAATTCAGATTGCTAGATTGCAAGCTGTCACATTGTCCTGCAAGTTTGTTCGGCAATGTTTTGCAATATGAAAAAGTTAAATCCTACCTGAAATAATTCAGGAACTAGGGGCAGACTCACTCACATCCAATGGTTCAACGTTTTTAGTGCAACTCAGTTAATGTAGAGACCTACTATTAGGCAGTGGAGTTGCTAATGCAGAATTTTATGTGGAGCGCTACTGCAATTTCTACTTCTAAGGGCAGGAGGATGGAAGGAATCATAGTTTACACTTGTGCTCATTAAGTAATGGTAATTTTGCAAGTGCCCCTCGCACACTCTGCTGCAGTAGCTAAGCTGTTCATTGAAGAGTGAATTGCACAGTCTCATGAGTTGTGCTCCGAATAGGTGCTATTAGGCACTGCTGCAGTACAAAATAATAAATAATAAAACTAATAATACATGACTCCCTGAAGTGTGAATCTACTCTGAAAAGTTATTTAATAAAATGGTATTGGGGTGCCTATGTTTATTATTCCTCATTTACTTCCAAATCAAATTTTTGCACTGTAGAAGTAAAAGGATGTGTTTTCTCTAACTGCTTGCCCTGCAAACTCAACCTAGGATCAGGAAGTTGAGCTGGGTTTAGAAGGATTGGAGTCTGAGGATTAGGATTTTCTCATCTGGAGATATAAATTAGCTTCACAGGAGCTACAGATGACTTGTGAGGGAAGGGGAAGAAAAAGCACAGCAAGTGGTACAATATAAATGAAGGCTTTGTTAGGACAAATGATCTCAGTGCAGAAAAGAATACAAGGAAGGTATTTGCCCTCTACCCCCTGTTTTGTATTCAGTGTGCCCCCGTTTTGCATTTCTGGTTGCACACAGGGCACAGAAGCAAACAGGTCTCCCTTTCCAGCAATTCCTCTGACTCTGGGCAACCCCAGTTCTTGCAGAACCATCATGACCATTCCTTTCAGCCCCCATTGTAATAGGTATGTTAGGGTGTTAACAAACTGTACTGCACTCTGGTTATCCTTAGCTTGTGTATAGACCTTATGTGGTCAAAAAAGGCCACAACAGCTGATGGGTTTCTCTAATATATGCCGGAGTCTGTGCAGAACCAGCAACCAAATCCTGTTTGTCTTTCCTCTCAGTGGTTCAGCTTGAAATCCGACCCATAGACTCCTTTGAAATGTATCACAGGCATGTCTGCACAGGAATGATTATATGTAAATTACCCATATCTGCTCCCAAAGTACCTTGTGTGTCAAATCTGCAGTAGTTACCGACAAAATTAATCCTGTTGACTTTGCTACTCTAGTGTAGAAAAAAAAAAGTGCTGTGTTCAGCTCTGTGTTATATATCACAGAACAAACTTCCAGCTAAATCCCAGAGTCCAGTTGTTTGTTTTTTTATTGTGTGGTTAGGTGATTGCCCCGCACAGGCAGAAGGGATCAAGAAGTCCTCAGGAAGTCTATCCAAAACCCAACCAGTGGGAGGAAGGCCTGCAAAGAGCCAATCAGGAGGCTTGTTGGTGCAGCCAATCGGGGGTATGGAGGGCCGTATAAGAAGGGCTGCTCAACAGAGCATAGCCAGTCTGAGTTTTGAGTCAGTCTATCCTTGGAGTGCAAAGGAGAAAACTGGCTGCCTTATAGGAGTACCTCAGATGGAGTAGTGCTGGGCAGGGGAGCAACAGGGAGTAGCAGCCTGAGGACTGCCAGACTGAGATCCCTGATACAAAGGACCGGGAATATGCTAGGGCTACTAAGAAATGGCCCAGGGAAACAGGCAGTAGGAGTTGGAGGAAGGGCAGCACATGCTGCCAGCTATAGGGTTCCTGGCTCAAGACCTGGAGTAGTGTGTGGACTTGGGTTTTCCCACTTGCCACTGAGGTGAGTGGCTGTACCGAGGACTGACAGGTCCATTGGAGGATGGGAAAGAATCAAGTGGGACACAGCTTCAGAGTTGTGCCCAGAAGAGGACACCATGAACCAGGGAGCAACGTGGGTCCCAGTAGTGGAGCGGAGGTAATGTCAGTGAGATTAGTTTAGAGGAAGGCCCATTGTTGAATTGCAGAGCTAATTTTCTGAGAGGACCAGCAGGAGGTGCTGCCATGGTGAATCATGTGCCCTGTTACAATAAGCAACAGGCTGTGGGTTTTGTATGTATGAAGTTGAGCTTCCAATGCTAGTTTAGTTTAGAAAACTTATTATTAATTGAGGGAATATAAATATGGCCTATCACAATATATGTTTATAGTCACTTTCCGATACTTTAAATTATAGTTGTTTTCTGGACTATAAAATTACTATTGTAATTACAATATTATATCCCAAATCCAAAATGCCTAACACTATATGCCTGTAATTTCATCATCACTATTTGCTTCAGTATATTTTAGGTTGCTTCCCGGGCCATGTGACCTCCTAAACATGCACCAAGAAAGAGAGGAATCAAGAAAGTTTTGAAGTTCCATGAGATGTCTTACTGTCCTGCTGGCTGAACCTAAATTAGCACCAAAGACAGGATTCTACATAGAGACCACCTGTTGTTCTTAACTAAACCACTGATTACAGGATTCAAATCCTGTCTTATAGCATTATGTAAACCTGTGTTTTGCACTGAGGTGGATAATTACATTTAAAACACAAACAAACAAACAAACAAAAAAAGCACAAAACCACATATGGACAGAGTTGTTCACACAGTCCTGAATAAACTACATCTCCAAGTCCATGTTTTTTCAATTGTGTACCCTATATGGCATTGGCACAATATACTCCTAGAGGAGGATACTGAGGAAATTCTGGTAGTGTTTCTCACTGTGGTTTTCTGCTGCTGTTTCTTCTTTTTTTTTTTTTTTCATGCAATTCTTAACATATTCTCATGCAGCTACCCTGTTTATTTTGTGAGACTGTAATTAATCTGCTCATAATTAAGGCCATGTTTTAGTCATAAGTATATTTAGTAAAAGTCATGGAGAGGTCACGTGCAGTAAATAAAAATTCACAGCCCTTGACCTGTCCATGACTCATACTACATACCGCTAACTAAAATGTGGGCCATGGGTACTCTGTGTGTGTGGGGGGGGGGGGGCAGGCCAGGGCCTAGGAACCCCTGTTTGGTCTGGCAGTGAAGGGGGGATGCTGTGGGGCGCGTTGGCAGACTCCCTACCCAGCTCCCCAAAAGCAGCTGGCAGGTCTCTACAGCTCCTAGGGAGAGGAAGGGCTACAGGGGCTCCACGCACTGCCCCCAGCATGAGCCCCAGTTCCGCAACTCCCATTGGCTGGTACCTGCAGGCAGGGGCAGCATGCAGAGACCCCTGGTCTCTCTGCCTAGGAACTGCAGGAACATGCTGGCCATTTTCAGGGATCCCCATGCAATGGTAAGCACTGACCTGCACCCAAACCACCTGCCTCAGGCCTGAACCCCCTTCCACGCCCCAACTACTGCTGGTGCTGGGGTAAGGTGCAGTGGCCTAAGACTGCCACAGCAGCAGCTAGTGCAGCTGGCCCAGGGGCTGCCTGAGCTGCTTGGGCAATCCCAGAGCCAATGGAGACAGAAGTCATAGAAAGTCATGGAATTGTGACCCCCGTGACAGACCCACAGCTTTATTCATAATGCACACCCCCAGCAGCTTTGCAGACTAACGGAGTTAAATGGTTGATTGTACCTGTCCATGGGAATAAATCTGGATATTGGCAGGAAATGGTGAGATTATGTCTATAACTGAGAACTAAACTCTGATTGCTCCATTACAGAGTCTCTCAATTTGTATCATTACATGTAATAACATCTAGGATTTGAAGGTAATTCCCTAGCAATTCTACATATAGACTGTGAGAAAATTTCCCAGAGGAAATGGTGAAAGTCCCAATGTTCAGATCACTTTCATCTCTTGCTTATAGAAAGGAGGTGGATAAGAAAATACATACATACAAAATAATGAATGGCACAGAGATGGTAGAGTTGTTGTTCCTCCTGTTTGCCCCCTCTGACAGAGCAGGAACAAAAAAGACAATCAATGAACTTGAAAGGCCACAATTTCAAAGCTATATAAAAATACTCAATCTGTAAAACTATTTGCCATGAAGTCTCATTAAGGACAAACTTTACATAGGATTCAAGAATGGTGAGATATTTATACAAATAATGAGAACATACAGTGGTGTGCCAGGCAGAAAATATAAGGAGCATAAACCTTCATAAGCCAACCTCGAACAGAAAGGACTAGGAAGCAACTTCACCTACTGAAAGGTTTGTTTATAATTGGCCACTACTGTATTTTTTGCATTTCGTTCTGAAGTATCTGATTATGATCAGTATATGGGGTTAGACTGACTACTGGTCAGATTCATTATGGGTTCCTATTTATTTATGAGTTTATATAATTTATTATGAGTCATTTATAATTCATCCAGACAAAATACTCAAGAATCTCCTGCAAAGAACAAGCATGTAGGGAAGTGGGCAAGATGACCTAGGTCTGACTACTGTGATTTTATAATAAAGTGAAACATTATAAATAATTGAAAAGCAGCCTATTTAGAAAGAGGCAGTGTTGTCTTCAAGTCATCATTGTCAAGTCCAAGTTGAGTCTCAAGTCACTACAGTTCAAGTCCCAAGTTGAGTCTCAAGTCTTCATTTAAAAAAATGTCAAGTCACTTTTGTACAAGCCATCAATATCGGCATTTTCGGACAATTTTTTCATGAAGTCGATTTAAGAAAATTAGCAAGTCTCAACTCGAGTCTCAAGTCACAAACAATGAACCCGAGTCAAGTCTCAAGTCGAGTCACCTAGGCGACTTAAGTCGGACTTGAGTTCAAGTCGTGGGACTCGAGTAAAAAACTCTGGAAACAGGCTTCATCTTCCCTTACCTGTCAAAAAATGCTTGCTTTAGAGATGGAGAAGTAAAAATGCCTTATAACTGGCTATGTCTACACAACCAAGTTTTGTCAACAAAACTTATGTTGACCCCCAAAAGTCAACAACAAAAAAATCACCAGAGGGTGTTCACACTAGCTCCCTCTAGGGTGTAAAATCCCAGTTAATCAGTAATGGATTAAACCTGAGGTTTAACTGATTAAGCAAAATCCCAGGGGGGACCGCTCCAGCTGCCAACTCCTAGGCCTCCCCCCACCACGTGTGGTGTAGCCAGCTCCCAACCCCCATGGGGTGGGCCAAAGCCGGGGGTTTGCCTCTGGGTACCAGTTAACCAGTACCCGGTAAGCATCATCCAGTAAGGGTGATGCTCACTGGGTAATCTGTTACCTGGTTACCCATTCACATACCTAGCTCCCTCTGTTGACAGTTTATGTCCACACTGGAGGCACCATTATTGACAGTGTGAGCAATGAACTGTGGGCATATATCCCACAGTACGGTGATGTGCAAAGGCAGAGCTGATCTTGGAATTCCCTCCGCATTCTCCCACAGCCTCCTCAGCTGCAGGGAGAGGAATCATGAGTACTTCTGTGAGCAATCTGTGCTGAGGAATGTCAGAGCAGCACAGAAGCCTGCAATCAGAGCTTTCTTGCATAAGAGTGTCCATGCAGTGTGCACACTCTCTTCCTCAAAAGCACATCGCTTTTGCGATGCACTTTGCGGTCTGGACACGCTTTTGTGCAAGAAGTTTTTACGCAAGAACTCTTCCACAAAAGGCTTCTTGCACAAAACCCCTGCACTGTAGACAAAGCCACTGAGTTTTAAAATCCTGTCTATATTCATCCAGGACCAGGTGGGTTATGCTTATTGCTTTTAATGTGTTATGCTTTCTTATTTCCCCTGAACCCACAGATTCACTTTGCCTTTGTTGTTAACATGCACATGCAGTAACTTTCTGTGTTTATAGCTAAGACAGTCCCAACAACCATTACAGGTAAACTGGTACAATTTTACTGCAAGTAAACGACTTATAACGGGAAGCTGCATTCCTAGCTCCCAGTGGATCATACAGAAAACTTGCCCTTAAAGTATCACTGTCCTAGCGCATCATTGCAATGAGTCAACTTGCTAGTTATCAAACAGCAAATGCCAGCAAATTTCTTTCCCAGCCCTATAAACATCTCCAGAGTATGTCTGTTGCCAGCTAGTAAAACAGTCTGACATTAATGTATTAAAAGACCAGATCACTTCTTGCCAAGTTGAAGACATTTCAAATATACATTGAACTATTGCTGCTTATGCATTTCCATCTTGGCATAAATGAGTGGGCATCAAAATCTGCTGAAAAGTAAAACATTTTGTTACAGCCATTAATCCCGCATATCTAGTTTCCCACCCCAAGATAGCACGTGAACAGCAGACTGTTACAGGGACTAGAGTTTGAAATGCAGTACAGAAATATCATCAAAAAGAGACACATGGAGTGTTTCTTGCATTACAATAGGTAATTTTCCATACAAGTACTCTCACCTTTTCACCACTCTTGGAGATAAACCACATCCACTCTGATTTAATTAGCACTGATGCCACCCTCCCATCTCTGTATCCTGTTTTTTTTTCTTTCTTTTCTCTTCAGCATGTGAGGAAGTGAGTTGTAGCTCATGAAAGCTTATGCCGTAATACCCTAATAAATGTATTAGTCTTTAAAGTGTCACCAGACTCTTCCTTGTTTTTGCTGAAACAGACTAATATGGCTACCTTTCTGAAAACAAATGTAAAATCTGTGGGTAGGGGATTCTAATAAAAATGTATAACAAAATACTATTCTTGCTAACTGGCATATCCCTTCCTCCCCCTCCCCCCCCAAAAAAGAAGGATGTTCTTTTAGTTATTTTAAACTGTTAGTAAATATGTAATTTTACATCTTATTTGGGATAAATGTGTCGGGTTTAATATTAATCACTAAAATATTGGGTGGGGAAATGAAGATTTGAATGTAATAGTTAAGTCCCAGAAAGTTGATAAAAGCTTACTAAATGATTAACATCTTGGGAGGGTTATGCATTTCCACCTTAAAAAGGACAGACCAACATTTCATACTCATCACTCTTCAGGGGCACTGGGAATTATTGTAGTCAGTGTTCCCTGTAAACTATGCACTTGTGCAGCACTCAGAAGAGATTCAAATGCCACCCAGCTGCTTAACCAGGTTTTTTGTTTCTACTTGTGGTGCACCTTCACACATATCTTCGTGCACATACAAATATTTATTCCACACATGGATGGATGAGATTAGAATGAACATTAATTGTAGGGCCAAAGACTGAAGCAGATGGCATGTCTCTGTGCACACCTGGAAGTGGGAGGTGGCTCAGCATTGTACATGTACCCCCAGTACTGTCCTCAAAGCTCCCATTGCCCAGAAGCTGGCTAATGGGAGCCATAGGGGGTGGTGCTATGAGTATGGGCAACACATGGAGACACACTCCCCTACTCCTGATGCCAACAGCAGCTGGCCATTTCCAGGAGCGGCATGAGGCCATGACAGGCAGGCAAAAACCTTGTGGTAAGAGCCTGCACCTCACATCTCTCTACACCCCAAACCTCTGCCCGCCGGTCAGAACCCTCTTCTGCACCCAAACACCTTCTTAGACCTCACATCCCTCACCCTCTCCTCCACGCCAACACTGCAGCAGTCTGGAGCTTCCTCCTGCACTCAAACTCCATCCTAAACCCCGCATCCCCTCCAATAACATAGTTGAAATGTGCAGCCTGTGACAATTTTCCAAAATTTGTGGAGTGCCCCACCCCCCCGTGAAAATTATTGCCCACTACTAATATAGCTGCATCGCTCAGGGATGTGGATTTCTCACACCTTTGGAATAATGCAGTTATAGCAGCAAAAGTTTATAGTGTAGACCTGGCCGAGGTATCTCTGTGTTATCACACATACCTACCCAAAATAACACTCAGACCAACAGCTTTTGGGAGGGTTCTCACACACCTTTTGTTTTAAGGTTAGGATTAAAATTTTATGTTTAAAATTAGGTGTGAATTCACCCTTCAATTAACCTGTCACCCTCAATGAGGTTTTAATCCAACCCATAGCAAGGTTTCACATAGCTCATAACAATACACATCCATTACAATCTGATTACTTTGTTTTTCAAAAAACTTTTACAGTGATCTGCTCCTAACATAGGTGAGCATTACATGTATACCACTGTGAAGAGAAGTGACCCAAAAGTGCTGTTAAACTGTCCCTATATCTCTACACTGAAGATCAACACTTCATTCCGAAATCAAAGTTATGGACCCCATTGAAGAAAATGGGAGTCTTGCCACTGACCTCAGTGGTACCAAGATTTCATCCCAAGATTAGGTCTTGAATGAAAATGTAAGAGTGGCTTTATGTTGTGACTCTTTCCCTTTCATTCTGTAGAGCTGACAGCTGATATTTCAGTCAAGAAGCATGTGAGAAAACATCTACAATGCAGCTTACTAATAAGGAATGCCCATTAATGGGACAGTAACTTGTACAGTAGATCAAATAACACTGAATTCCAAAGGAGTGCAAGATAAACTATATAGAAAACATACAAAATTAGTTGTTCTGTGTTACACTATTGCAATTTAAGTAGACATTAATATCTCAGACTCAAAAACTTGTGTCTTCTACGGCTGTTGTATTTTTTTACGTGCTTGGAAGAAAGAGCTCAACCATTTAAAAATGTTAGTGATGTTTTAATCAATAGCCAATAACACTGCCTAGGCCTAACCAAGGCTTTAGCTATGGATGTGGTATATCACTTTGGGTGATGCAACCTGTATTTTTTTTTGAGACCTGTCTTTTTCAAAGTTGGGTGAAAATGAACAAAAGAACTCTGGCCTAACAGATTTAGAAGCAGGATAGGAAGCAAAGTTCTCTTTTCTATAATCAATCAAGAGTCCTTGCAAGAATTTTAGCTCATCAAGGGAAGATGTGGAGATCTGAGTTTAGAAGACTGTTCTGCATGGACAAATCCAAAGGGCTTTGCGTACCACAAATGAGGCTCCCAAACTAAGTGTCCCTAAGGAGTCATCAATCATTCTTAGAAGAGCAGAAGGACTACTTTCCTCTTCCTCAGACCAATGAGGCAAACAGAGTATACTTCTTCTACTCTTCTAACAATGATTGATGACTCCTTAGAGGCTGAAGAGCATGACATTTGATTTAACTCCCGGATAAAACTGTTTGCTCCTGTACATCTTCTAGTTAATTTTTTTCAGGAATCCGAGCTATCCCTTCTTAACATTTTTTTAAAAAGCCTCCACGGTTATATGATTAAGGAATTTGTGACAAAATAAGAAATATATGTGCAGATTTTTATAAATGATTACGTATTATATGTATTTTAATGGAAAAAGTATGTAACACTCTACCATTATTCTCTATCAATGCTTGCTTGCTTTTCATAAAACCTAATGCACTTGTGGATCAGCATTTCTTAGTCCTCGTTAGAGAGTGATATTTAAATTTTACAAATTGACGCTACTTCTGTTGTAGGTTTCTTCTTCTTTTCCTTTGAAGGAATGTATTTTTGTCTGACTTGTTGTTACATTGAAAGAATACAGTTAGCATAATTTTAAACTATGATCTGATCACCATTTTTAGTTTCTAACTTTCCAAATATGTTTATTTCTCCGAGTATAACTTCAATTTTATTTTGACAAAAGCAAACCTCTTGCTCATTGTCTTATGATGTACTATACTAATTTTCTGTTTTAAGACCAGATTCTGATAACCTCCTTACTCCTCCATTTTTCCTACTGAAGTCAATATGAATATCTGTGCATATGAAGATAGTTAATCAATCACTTCAAAGATACACTGTGACGGGGCGCCACGGCCCTGCACTTCAGAGACCCATGCACCGGCCCGACAGGGAGGAAGGCAGGTGGAGGTGCGTGCACACATGCGTGGCGTGCTCATACGCTGCGCAACAGCTGGGAGGAAGGGGGGTGAGAGAGGCCGCTGGTTGGAGAGGCAGCGAGAGGCTGAGCGCAAGCACAGTGAGCCGCCAGGCGGCTAGGCAGCCAAGAAGGGCGGCGCCCAGGCGTGATGTAACGCCAGCGCGCCAGGATTTAAAAAGGGGAGGCCGGCCGGGAAGAGACATAGCTGGGTCGCAACCCCAGCGGGACCCCGGGAGACACCATGGGCGAGACTCTGAGGCGTAAGGGAGACCAGGTAAGGGGAGAGGAAGCAGCCCAGGGCAGGGCATAACGCCTGCGGGCTGGCGTGTTTCGGCGGGAAGCCCCGCCAGCCGGACAAGACCTGGACAGGTCTACATCCTTAGGGCCCTGGACTGGGGTCCGTGAGTGAGGGCGGGCCCGGACTCCCTCTCCCCACCACCATATAAAGGCTGTGTCAACATAGTGGAGGGACCCTCTGATCTATGAAACAAGACAGCGCAAAGACTAGTAAACTGTAAAGTTAAGGTCACAGGGTGCAAATAAAACGTAGAGGGAAAAGCAAAACCTTTACAGACACCTTACCAAGACCTTGCTGAAAATAAAAACAATCAACAACACAGCTAGTTCTCCCTGGGAATACAATACACAGACACTAAAGGTATGGTTACACTATAGCCATTACAGTTAATGTTAATATTAATGTGACTATTCTTGCAAAGTAAAGCACTCATAAGAAGAGCCATACTGGGTCAGTCCAAAGGTTCATCTAGCCCAGCATTCAGTCTTCCAACAATGACTTATGGCAGGTTCCCCAGAGGGATGAAAAAAATAGGTGATTATCAAGTGATCTATCCCCTGTCACCCGTTCCCAGCTTCTGGCAAACTGAGGCTGGTACACCATTATTGCCCATACTGGCTAATGGACCTATCCTCCATGAATTTATCTAGTTCTTTTTTTAACTCTGTTAAAGTCCTGGTCTTCACGGCATCCTCTGGCAAAGAGTTCCATAGGTAGACTGTGCATTGTGTGAAGAAACACTTCCTTTTGTTTGTTTTAAACCTGCTACCTTTTAATTTCATTTGGTGACCCCTAGTTCTTGTGTTATGGGAACAAGTAAATGACTCTTCCTTATTCGCTTTTTCTACACCAGTCATGATTTTATAGACCTCTATCATATCCATCCTTAACCTCTTCTTTTCTTAGCTAAGTCCCAGTCTTACTCATCTCTCCTCATAAGGCAGCCATTAAATCCCTAATCATTTTGTTGCCCTTTTCTGAACTTTTTCCATTGCCAAGATATCTTTTTTGAGATGAGGCGACCACATCTGCACACAGTATTCAAGATGTGGGCTTGCCATGAATTTATATAGAGGCAATAAGATATTCTCTGTCTTACCTTCTAACCCTTTTTAAATGATTCCTAACATTCTGTTTGCTTTTTTGACTGCTGCTGCACATTCAGGGGCGGCCTTAGACTAGCTGCAAGCAACTGGCGAACCATGCAATCGGCGCCCCCACCTCCAAACCCCTCAGTGATATTGCACCACCATTTGGCGCCCCATTTAACCTGGCGCCCTAGGCGACCGCCTAGTTCGCCTATATGGACGGGCTGCCCCTGTATTTGAGTAGATGTTTTCAGAGAACTATCCAGAATGTCTTCATGATCTCCCTCGAGTGATAATATCTAATTTAATCACCATTTTGTATGATAGTTGGGATTAGGTTTTCCAATATGCATTACTTTGCATTTATCAACATTAAAATTCATTTGCTATTTTGTTGCCTGGTATAGCAGGGTGGTCACCCCATTCCAGGCATGAAAAAGGTTAAAATAGCCCTGGGAGAGGGCTGTAGATATACCTATCTCATAGAACTAGAAGGAACCTTGAGAGGTCATCAAGTCCAGTCCCCTGCCCTCACAGCAGGACCAAGTACCATCCCTGACAGATTTGCCCCAGATCCCTAAATGGCCCCCTCAAGGATTGAACTCACAACCCTGGGTTTAGCAGGCCAATGCTCAAACCACTGAGCTATCCCTCCAGCTATAGGCCAATTATGAGAGGCCTTGTAGCAGCCTGTCAGATCCCAGGAGGGCCATATAAAAGAGATGGCTGGCCAGGCTGAGCACATTCTCATTCTAGCCCTGGAGATAGGAGGACATAGCTGCCTGCTAGCCAGGGTACCACACAGACAGAGCAGTACTGGGGAAAAAGAAGGGTGATCTAGGGGAGCTCCAGCCTGAGTAAACCCAGGCTGAGGCCCAGTGACAGTGGTCTGGGGGATACTAGGGCTGCAGGGAGGCAGCCAAGGCAGGCAAAGGCAGCAGGTCCACACCCTCATACCTATGATGATTCCAGACTGCAGTCTGCCCCTGAGGTAAGGGGCTAGATGACAACTGGTAGCAGGGTCACTGAGGCAAGGTAGGTATGGGAGGTTGGGGATTCCCTGAAGGGGAGGACCCCAGAGAGTGGGGGCACTGCTGTGAGGCAGTACCTGGACGAAAGGGTGCTACAGTCTGTGAGGGACAAGTGGTGGAGAATAACAGGTAACAGTAGATGTGACACCAGCTGGAAGAGGGCACTCCAGTGTGGAGCAGAGCTAATTCCCAGAGGGCTTGTTCACACTACAGAGAAGACAGAAACTGCCACAGTCAATCTTCCAAGGTTCGAATTAGCAGTTCTAGTGAAGACATGCTAATTCGAACAGAGAGGGAGCTCCTGTCAGCGCCGGTAGTCCTGCTCCTCATGAGGAATAAGGGAAGCCAATGGGAGCATGTGCTCCCCTTGATCTCCCACTTTGTGGACAGCGCCAAAACATGATTTAAGATACTTCTACTCGAGCTACGTAATTAATGTAGCTGGAGTTGCATATCTTAAGTCATAGTTACAGTCTGCTTTGGACTTAAAATACGTTGAGCAGTTGAGTATCCTCTGCAAATTTTGCCACCGCACTCAATACTTAGGAAATGCCAAAAATAAGGTTCCCTGTGCATTATGATTAGATGTGGTTGGAAATTTTCCAACTAAACAAGTTTTATTATTCATCAAATCAAAACTTTTTTTGTGGGAACCAGTATTAACAGCTTTTTAGCTGTGCACAGTTTTGCTGGTCCAGGATGAAATGTATTGTCTAAACCACAGAATAGTTTATACTCCATTGGCGGGGGCTTTCACCTCAGATGTGGAATACCCAAGTACATGTCCTTGCTTAGACCAGACTCCAAATGCAGGTTTCCTTCTCCCAGATGAATGCTCTAATTCTGACACTATTGGTTTTTCTGGGATGGGTCTCTCTAAACTATTTTTTCTATTGGAGCTGGCTTGTTTTGAATAAATAATTAATATTTATTGGAGAAGGGACCAGAACCTGAGTCTCTCACATAAATGTCCTGACCAGCAGATCATAACATCAATGTGGGTTATTTTCAATTATTCCCTTACCAAAAGGATGAAATAAATGTCATATTGAATACCATGGAGATGCAGCAGTAACGTATTCACTTACCTGAAATATTTGTTTCAGAGAGAAAAGTGCCCGTCTCAGCTCCCGTCCATTGGAATTGTAGAGTTTTTCTAAAAAAGGAACAAGCAAAAAAATTCAACATTAACAAGACTGCCAAAATGGGACAGAGTGGAAAGGAGCAGGTGAGGAATGGTTGCAGTATCCATTTATTTAGCTGAGTGTATTCCTCTCAGAATAGCCAATCTTTTTTTTCCACAGCTATAATACCCATCCATCAAACAGCACAAATAAAACAGTAAATTATTCGTGGCCTGAATGAAATTTCCCACAAGAATTTTAGGAAAGGTCAGTAGAAAATGAGGCTATGAGAATTCTTGAAGTGTAATTGGGTCTAACTTTCCTTTTAAAGATAAATTTAAAGCCTGTGAAAGATACTAGACTGACTTCCCAGCAGCTGCACTGCAAGCTCCCCCATGCTGCCCCTCAAATGAGCCTCAATCTTGTCCTGGAAGAATCATTTTTAGGGAATGAAAGTGAACTTCAGTCCTCATGTCTATGCAGTCTTTGACCATTGTTCTGTCATGACTAACCATCATGCTAATTAGTGAGAGCTTCATGATTTGGAAAAATCTAATGGAAAGTAGATTGAGGACATACATCTCCCTCAGATCTCTCATTTTATACAGTCTAACACCCAATGGTGGTAAGTGTAGGTCACTACCATTCTATCTACACTTGAACTAGTGACTTACAAGTAAAAGCATCTACATCCCCATTATCAGTCCTTGAGCCACTGAATCCCTGGATGTTCCCTTCCTGTGTCCTCATTTTTGTCCTGGGAATTCCTTTCTGCGACTGCCATGTATTTCATGATACTTAATACCAGAAGTATCTGGAGAGTTTGTACTGAACATAATTCAAAACCATGTTCTTCTCCCTTAAAATATATTTCAATTTCTCTCTCATTCTCCAGATGTGTATAAAGACATAGCGCAGAAACATTATTTTCATCATTTAGTAATAAAGCATATTACATGGGTTGTTCTTCCATTAATGCGTGGTCGTAGAAAAATAACGAAAAGCAGGAAAAGTAATTAATTTTTAGTTGGACTGAATTAATATTTTGTGAAGGCAATTAAACAAGAGAAGCTGACTTCTCTTTGCCACTCCTACATGGAACCTAGGGGTATGTCTAGACTACATCCCTCTGTCACCAGAGGGATGTAAATTAGACATATCAAAATTGCTAATGAAGCGGGGATTTAAATATCCCACACTTCATTAGAATAAAAATGGCAGCTGCTTTTTGCCGACGCGGCACTTTGCCGGCAAAAAGCGGCAGTCTAGATGGGGATCGGTCGACAAGGAAAGCCTTTTCCGACCGATTCCTTATGCCTCGTGCAATGAGGTTTACAGGATCGGTCGGAAAAGGCTGGCGACAGAGGGATGTAGTCTAGACATACCCTAGGAATCTAGCCTTGCAAAGGATGTGTCTGAAGTATGCTCAACAGCTTTAAAGAAGCACTCAAAGGTGAATGGGATCAAGGCTAAAGTGACTGCAGACTGTGGATATTCCTATATGATAAGATAATGCACCATCAGCATCAAAAAAGAGTGTGCAATTGACTTAAATACATCTTCCCCCACCCCCAACTTCCCTTTGTATATTTATGTACTACACTAAATACTATACAACATTCAATAACCACATTTTGTTTTCCTTTCTAGGAAGGATGCAGAAACATTAGGCATTTGAGGATTTCTGACATTTTTGCTCAGAGACTTTTCATTTCCCATTTAAATCTAAGAAACTTAATTTGAGAAGACCAGGGGGTTAATGTGATAAAACACCTTCTATTCCCAGTAGTCTCATCCAATCACACAGTAAAACTCAAGTAGTTGTTTATAAGCCTCATAAAGCATTTTGGTCATCCCAAACTGCCTTTGGCTTTGAAGGCAGAATGTGTAGAACTGACCCAACTGTTACAGCTGTTAGAACCATTCCTTTTCCTTGTAGAGTTTATGGATTCCTGACAAAAACACCGGAGGAAGGGATTTCACTTACAACCACAAACTGCAATCTTTAATTATTCTGTCTTAAAAATATACTGGCATGCATAAGTGCATGACATTTATTGACATGATAAAGAGGAGTCTTGTCAAGAAATCTTAAATAATAATATGGATTTTTAAGACCTTGTTTGTTGACCTTACATGCTATACAGCACAAAACCATTTCTCTGTGAAATACATCTCCATCTGGCATTTGTTATAACTAATTTCCCTCCCTTCGTATAAGTCACTGGTATAAGCAGGGTCTCTCCAAATGAGGCAATACAGTATCCTAATTAAGAGAGACACTCTGTCTTGTAATGCTGGCAACTTTGTAAATAAATATCAATATTTTAAACAATGGCATCCGTTGGCCCATCCTTACATGAGAATAACTGTGGCTGCAGACTGTGATAAATAATCAACAGTTGTTACTATATTGCAATGGTGGTATGCCTCCATTGGTACATGATGTTTTGGTACTTATCTGAGAACTATTAAGTTGAACCATTACCCTTCTTTCGTTTTCTCATCCATCTTGTAGTGACTGCACTAGGCAGTTTAATCAACTGTTGTCACTAGATGGCACTGATTATTTCTTAAGGGAGAGAAGGCACTATTCTTAGGGGTCTGCTTGGGCCCAATTTTAAAGTTTGCCCTGAAACCAACTAGACCATAGCCAATATAAACAAGAACCACACCCAAGAGTGTAAGGTTGTTTTCATTCCTGACCCAAGGAAAAAAGAAAGAAGAAACAACTCTCCGGGTTAAAACTGCAAACAGTAGAGTAAGGGACAGCAGAACTCAGCAGGGAAGGGGAGAGAAAGATAGCACATCATGCAATGGAAATACTGTGGGGCAGCACCCAGGAATGGGCTGTGCAGCAGGAACAAGGTTAAGTAGGAACCCAAAGCTAGGAAGGGTGGCAAAATGGGGGCTGAGGTCAGTGTTCCCTGTAAGTTGGGCACTTGCGCAGCCGCTCAGGAGAAATTCTATTGTCACCCAGCTGACAAGCACCCAGCGCAAACTCCACATATTTGTGTTTCTATTGGTGGTGCACATTCACACGGGCCTTGGTGCACATAAAATAATTTATTCTGCACATGGATGGAAAAGATTTGAGGGAACATTGGCTGAGGTGCATCGTGGGGGGCAGCAGAGCAAGAGGGTAGCTGGAGGGAAGACAGGGGCAGTGAAGAAGCTCAGGGAGGCCCAGGAAACGGGGTGACTCATTGCAGAGCCTTGATCCATCCCTGCCTCCTGCTCTCTGTGGGGGTCTCTGCCATCTGGGTAGCCCTGGTCCCAAAGGCTCCAGTCCCCATATCCACTGACTGGTCCCAGTTGTAGCATCTCTGGCTCCTCCTCACACTGACTCACCACCAAGCATTGCTATCTGCCATCTTGGAAGACACTGCAGCCAGAAAAGACTCCCTGGGTACCTGAAGACTGCTCATCCCGCATCCTATTCCCCAGCTTGATCCTGGGCATTGCAGCAGCTAATCCAGACCTTCCAGGTCTGATTCTCAGCCCCCACAATAATTTGATTGCAAGGAGACTCACCACTCTTGGGTGCCAATGCCTGGTGAAGGGACCCAGTCCTGGGACAGGTGTTCCCTTTTCCTCCCTGGCTGAAGAGCACCCTACAAGCCAGCACTGGTCTTTTCACTTGCGTTTCAGGTTTAATTATTAAGTCTTTAGGATGGTACTTGAGCCAGGTTTCAAACATGTCTCTCTAAACATGAGCACTAGAAACCTGTTTTTAAAATGCAAGAGGAGATTCTCAGCTAATCAGGTATCTCCAAGAGCTGAACCTTTAAATGAAATATCATATATGCTAAGACATTTAATAAAACCACTAGTTAGTCACTATCCGTGTGCTAAGAAAGGGCCACATGTACACAAGCAAGCTTTTATCATCCATCCCCTCTAACTTAAAACCAGCCAAAACTAAACGAGTGAAAGTGGATTTTTCTCAGGGGGACACAAATATCAGCGGATCATTGAAAGGAGAACTCCAATCATCTGGTCTGCAATTAGCGTATTTTACACTGAGAGAGAGTTCAGGAACATACTATGTGATGTCGTGCATGACCTTCAAAGGCTTTTTGTTGTCGCATGAAAGGGCTTCATTTTTTTTTCTCTTTCAGTGTTATGAGAAAAATAAATAAATAAATCCTCTATATAGTTAATACAATTTTCACTTTTCTTTAGTAGATGGCTAGGGGAAAAATCACATTTTTATTCACAATTTAAAACAAAACAAATACCAAAGCTAAGCATCGTCCCAAGTGTAATGCCTGATCTCAGACCATGGAGGTACAAATCTCCTCCCTTCCCCGTCGATCACACCAGCTGAATTAGCCTCTGGGGTTCAGTAATTGATGAAGCAGCAGCCTTTTGGTTATTGGCAAAAGACAAGCTTACATCTGGCCAAGCACAAATGGGGGTTACTCTGCTTCACTTGCTGCTTCCTGAATGACCTCCACATTTCCCATCCATGTCCCTCTTCTACAAACAGTAATTTCAGAGATGAAACAATTTTGTTATAAAACATAAGACGCATACTACACTCTATATTACACTGCATTACCGGGGTCCACAGTGTTGACTCGGTAAAGGACGCTTGAAATAGTTCCTGCTATTCCGCTGTAAAATCCCTGTGCATGAGCTACGAATAGCAATATTCCCAGGCTTCCATGAAACACTCAAAACTGTGCTGGCACTTAAAACAAAAAAACCTTATTTCTCAACCTAAAGCAATGAATAACCCGAATGTCTCAGCAATACACACAGGCCGCTAAGCTTTCTATTCGAATCAAAGGTAACAATTTGAATTTTTCCACACAAAGAAGAGGAAAAAAAGAAGTTAGACAATTTATCTCTTATCGTAGGAAAACGCTTTGTTGTGAGTGCCGACTATCAAATAAAGTCTGATTTAGCACCAGGTGACTCCTGTTTTACACTAGTGTGATTCCACTTGCCTTAGAAGCAATACACTAGCAGAAAGATGGAGCAGTACACTAGCAGAAATTAGACCCGTGCAGCCAATCCTGAAATGCTGAGACAACAGTCCAATTAACTTCAACACACGTCTGGATTGGGCCTAAAGGTACAAACAAATTCTCAGATCCATAAATGTACTGTTTATAAAATTAATTTAGTGCAACGTGCCATTCTTTCATTGCATGTCAGGCAAATTAAAGTGGCGCTCAAAGAAAAGACCTGGGATAATGCCAAAAGGGGAATTTTTTCTTAGTCTTGTTTTTGTTCATAAAAGCCAATAATAAATCTGTTGGCAAGACAATATACTTTCCTTTTACTCCCAGATCCCTACAAAATATATTATTTCAAGAGGGGAATCATTCACAGGCACATTGCCTATTATTACTTTAACATAATTGTTGTTTCTGTTGAGGTTACTTGTTTTGTATATTACAAATCTTGGATGTTTTTATCCAAACTGAGTATCTGCATATACATTAATAAGTTATTACATATTCATCTGTGCAATATTTGTAGCTTGTGAACTTAAGTTTTATGGCCTCTCATTATTCCAGCTGTAAATGGCGAGTATTTGGTGAAGAAATGCAGGTAAGTTACTAAATTACAATGAACAAATAAAAGAAATCACTTAG
Source organism: Rafetus swinhoei (assembly GCA_019425775.1). NCBI lineage: Eukaryota > Metazoa > Chordata > Testudines > Trionychidae > Rafetus > Rafetus swinhoei. The sequence continues at coordinate 153,745,682 of CM033424.1, forward strand.
CTCAGGGGTGGCTAACCCGTTAGAGATGAAGAGACAAAATAGTGGTGGATAGAGTGTGAAGAGCCACATCCTGGGACATACCATCGCAAAAAAAGCACTGGGAAGGGGTGAGAGGTGCAGGCTCTGGGAGGAAATTTGGGTGCAAGAAGAAGTAGAGAAGAGGATGCTGGCTCAGGAAGGGGGCTCCAGGCTGGAGAGTGATGAGGTCAGGTGGAGGGTTGGGGTGCTGAGCAAGCTGCAGGCTTGTGGCTGTGAGGGTGCAGGAGTTTGGGCTGGGGTGCATGAGGGGCCCAGGGCAGGGAGGCTGAGAGTATGATGGGCTGAGGACACAGATTTGCAGTGTGTGGATGGTGCAGGACTTTTGTGGCAGAAGACTGGGGATGTGGGGTGCAGGACAGGGGGTTCCAGTGTATGACAGGCTAAGGTTTGGGGTCTGGGGTGCAGGAGTGTTATGATGCTGTGGCCAGATGGGGGCTTGGCCCCAATTGGGGGCTTGTTGGCCAGGCTTCATTTTTAAATAAAATATTATGTCAAACACAAAATGTTTCAGCTTTGTCTTTATTTATGAGAGGGGCGGGGAACCTATTTTGAGTCAGGTATCACTGACCCATAGAAAAGTCAGTCGGGGCCACATAAGTGAGATGCAAAAAAACAACTGCTCCAAAAAACCCCAAGCCTCACTAATGTGGCCCCAACTGTGCTGGTGGGGGGCAGGGGACAGTGCTGGGGCAGGGTGCTGGGCCGTGCTGGGGCAGGGTACTCTTGGGGGGAGGGGTCTGGCCGGGGAAGAGGACAGAGACAGCTGGGGCCAGTACCTGGGGATCACCAGTCTCAGGAAGCGCGCTGGCTGCTCTTCCCCTCCCCTCCCCCAAACCTCCCCGCTGTAACCCAATCCCCCTCCCCAGAGCCAGGCCTCCCCCGCTCTAACCCAGTTCCTCCCCTTCCCCAGAGCCAGGCACCAGCCCCTCAACCCAATCACCCTCCACTCCTCCCCAGAGCCAGATACCTCCCCTCCCCGCTCTAACTCAATCCCCTCCCCCTCCCCACCTTATGCTCGGGTCCCGGAGCCAGAGCCACTGCTGCCACCACCATGCGCACTCCCATCTGATCCCCTCCTCTCCCCTCCCTTCTCCAGAGCCAGGCATCTCTCCCCCGCTCTAACCCAATTCCCCTCCCCCCCAACCTTATGCCCAGGTCCCAGAGCCGCTGTTGGCACCGCTGCCGCACCGGGAGCCCTCTCCGCGGCCTGTGCTCAGCGGCCGGCTGCTGGCACGTGCAGGCTGGGACGCTGTGTGTGACCCAGCCTGAATGTGCAGGATAAGACATAGTGCGCTGGAGGCCGTGAGCGAAACGGCACGGGCCATGAGCATGCACGCGGCTCACAGTGGCTCGGCCGTGAAAGCGGCTGACCTGAGTGGTTCCGGGTTCCGTCCCGGTTCTGTCACGAGCCGCATGCAGCTTGCAAGCCACAGGTTGGCCACCGCTGGCTTAGCTAGTTCTAATCCACTAAGAAACTTATTACATGCAAATTCATACCCTAAGCAGCTGTTCTTCTCTCAGGTAGAGCTTCAAGTCAGAGTTGATCTTTACTCTGACTTAGGTCTACAGCTTTTCAGAGTTCTTTATTGTCAAGTATCCTCTTAGGGTGGGCCAGACAGTTTCAATGGCCAGATGAAGACAAAAGACTGATGGCTTCCCATTGCTTAAATAGACTTTTCCTCAGGGCAGGAACCTTTGTTTGGCACCACCACCTCCTCCTCATGGAAAAATACCAGGTTCAAGACAGATTCCAATACCAGGTGGCCTGGTCACATGTCCTTCTAGGTCCAACCAGCGTTTGGGCTTACAGGTCAAACATGACCATCCACAGGCTGTTGGTTTGAGGACTGAGTCATTAGGTACCTGAAGTATCACTAATGGCCTTCATTAGCACATTTAGAACAATAAACAGATTCACACTTCGTATTTTTAACTTCACATGCAATAATGATACACGCATAAAATAGGATATACTGATTCAGGAGACTGTAACTGTAATATTCATGTGTGACATGACCTGTTTTACATAAAGCATCTTTGAATTATTCATATTCATACTGAAAAGCCAATTCTCATAAGGCACAGGGGAGGCTGAGATAGCACTGATTTAGAATAACAATCCACTGGGCTTCCCCTCAATGAGACCCTACAGACAGAGACATAGGGTGTGTCTAGACTACATGGCTCCGTCAACGAGGCATACTGGAGCGGTTTCACGAGGCATACCGGAGCGGTCGACAAAGGTTTCCCTTGTCGACCGAGCCGCGTCTAGACTGCCGCGCTGTGCCGGATCAGCTGACTGTCGGCACAGAGCGGCGGCCATGTTTATTTTAATGAAGCGGGGGATTATTTAAATCCCCGCTTCATTGACTATGTCGAGTAAACTACTTTACATGGCTTTGTCGACGGAGCCATGTAGTCTAAATGCACCCACAGTGTTTTAGGAAGGGCTTCCTTGGGTTCAAATAGGCATCCAAAGTAAGAAATGCTTATCCAAAATCCAAAACTTTTGAGGTCTTCCCAAACATTGTTATTTGTAGGCATTTTTACAATATCAGATGGGGTTTGTTAGAGTTATCAGGTCTGAAAATTATGTTTCATATTAAAAGTCACTAAAAATTGAATAGAAAGCACATCCATCAGCCAGGAGCTAGTGACCACCAGCTGTACCTTGTTCCCATCCCCTACAGTGACAAGTATGTAAAAGGAATGAGGTCACTGACTGAGGGGATTAAATGGTTTGAGGAAGGCAGACAGGAATACGAGAGAGGGAAAAACAATAAAGGGATACTGCAAGATGACAAAGGAGAAAAATAAGGAGTCAGAGGATGAGAAGAAGCAGATATATCAGGATAGACAGGGAGAAAACATGGGGAGGATAGTACAGAAGAGAGACAAGAGAAGATAGCTATCAAGAGGAGGAAACAGATGACAAGACGGGGGGGAGGGGAAAGGACGATCCTTGCTGTCAGGCAGCTGCTATGACACACACACAGGAGGTGCTTGTGTCAAGAGGAGTAAATTCAGGAACTGGAAGATGGAGGACAGATAAGGAAGGAGATGAATCATTTAATCCCAAACTGGAAAGCAAAGAAGAAAATCTTCAGAAGGGTGGATCCTTGATCTTGCCATATAATTCCTGTATGTCATAATTCCTATATGCCGCAGCATAAGAATCAGCACACCAAATTCATTAAAATGTACAGAAAAAAATCAAGTGATACCTAAATGGGCTAATTAGATGTGAAAGAAGGATTTTTTCCCATATATTCTTAGCCTCTGGGGTTATCAACTTCCACTGCTGAAGCCTGAAGGGATCAAATCAATCTCTCCTCCAATGATTTCTATCAAATTCTGCTCATTCAGCTTGACTTTGTACAAGTATAAATTTGTTGTGAGTAAATCAATAGCAAGAGTTCCTTCTTTACAAAGCCCTTTAAATTATTACTCCCCTCCCTCCCATATACCCCTCGACAGGCATACAGAACTAACAGAAAGAATCATTTATTACGCTGTCCCTAAACACTGGAGCAAATAAATGCCAGGAGTTTACAGATTTACAGTAAAAGGATGTGATGAAACACAGTAAGTGTTTATATACTTAAGTGAAATGAGAAACCTTTGTTTTTCATCTGCCGGGGGAGGGAGAGAGGGAGAGGATATGGAACCCAGAGCTCTCCAGACTTTATTCCTGCATCACACTGAGAATAATGAATAATTTTTCAAATTGACAGCATAACAACTTCCTTTGTGAGATTTCCGCTTTCTATTCACCTTTGTGAACTGAGGTCCTGCTTGCTGGAAGGAAGAAAACATAATACCTGTGCTGAGACAGGGCAAGAAGACTGGCTTGGATGGAGCACTCCTATTTTAGTGCTAATTTTATACTCACACCTGAAGCAGCAGTGTCAGTGTTCCCTACTCCATGCTGCAGAAGCCTGTCTAAATCTACTCCTGCTGTTGCTATTGTACAAGTGCACAGGTGGGGAACGGACCCAGCATGAAATGATAATAACAATGAAGTGCGTACCTAAACGGGTAAGAAAGAACTAGAATTAGAAAGACAAGGTCAGAGTCAATATATCAAGACTTCCCACAGAAAAAAGCAGCAGCAACAGCCTTGCGACAGTTGTGTGGCTCAAATATACTATCTGTAAGGAAGGTTGATTAAGACTGATTCCCCATAAGACAGGTGCACAGAGCATGGGGGTGGGGAGGGATTCCTTGTCCAAATGCTCCATGGAGATGGCTTTTGTGGTTGGACAGCAGCTGATACGCTTTCAAAAGTTATCAAAAGGCCAAAGCCACAAATAAGCTTGCCATGCTGCAAACTGAGAAGCAGGAAGAGTAAGGAGAGTGGTGCACTTTCAGATCTCCTTGTCTATTTCAACCCAGTGCAGCAGTGCTCTGCATTTCCAAACCTCTTCCACTTGCCATGATCACTTACCATTTCTAGTTTTGAAAATCAGAGTACAACGGTTCTGCTTTCCACCTATAATTATTATTTGTATGTGTAGGGTTGGGTGAGTATAAGTGTGTCTGTGGAAAAGACAGCTGTATGCAATAGACATTATTACATACTGACTAAAGGAAATGGCAAATACACCACCATAAAGAACCCAGCACAACACTGGAATGAATTATACAAGTAGGCTTAATATTGCTTGAAGATATCACCTTTACTGGAAAACAGGTTAAAATCTGATCACATAGGCTAAGTCTAGACTACATCCAGCGCGTCATTTGCATAATCGTGTCATGGCGCTTTTTCGAAAAAGCGCCATTTCGAAAGTAAAACCTCAGTCTAGATGCGGTTCTTTCGAAAACGGCAGGCTTTTTTGAAAGATCCTGTATGATCCTGTAAGATCTTTCGAAAAAGCCTGCTGTTTTCGAAAGAACCGCGTCTAGACCGCGGTTTTACTTTCAAAATGGCACTTTTTCGAAAAAGCGCCATGATGCAATTATGCAAATAAAGCACAGGATATTTAAATCCCCACTTCATTTGCACTTTCAAAGTGTCTAATTTACATCCCTTTGTCGAAAGAGGGATGTAGTCTAGACACAGCCATATTGAACAATTAAGGATTCCCTGATCATTCAATGAAGTTACACTGGTGACTAATTTGGCTCTTTGATGTGTACTCCTGCAATACTACGTTCATAAGTTCATCTTGCCTTGAGTGCAAAAGGAGTAGTACTCTCTATAGTTCTCAGTGCAGAAGAGTGCATTTTTGTGTCGTAATTTCAAACGAGGGATATTTTTAAAAATGTATAAAAATTGTGGTGATTGTTCTTTTGAAAAACTATGTGCATGAAAGAAAGTGTTTGAGGGGGAAGAGGCAGTGTGGAGTTAAAGTAACAGGGGTATATTTTGTAGCATGATATTATAGAAAGTGGTGATGGAAAAGAATTAAGAGGTCATCTTGTTCATCTCCCTAATAATGTGAAATTGTTCCCTAGAGAATAATACAGTCGGAAGGCAGTAGTTATCCTAAAACATGGGTTACATAATTCAGCAGAATGAAGCCAGAGAAAATTGCTATAAAAATATAGAGCAGCTCATTGTTTTCTTTAGAGACTATTGTAACCAATTTGCGGCTAAAAATATAATTATCTAAAAAATATGTAAGTCAAGGCAAACCTTTAATGTTTGTTTCAGTTTACAACTTAGTCTCTGAATTGCTGAACTGTACACTAGTATAAGCAAGGGAAACTACATCAGTGTCTCCTGGTTATGAGAATTTAGCAATCTCATGCTAGATTTTTTTCCCATGTCTTAAGTCACTGGATATTTTCCCAAAATGCTGCCAACCCTTGTTTACTCTATAAATACTACTAAGCCAATGGTGATGTGCAGCTTTAGCATGTTCTCACTAAGAAAATGCAAAACAATCAAGTCACATCTCCGCAGACCTTCCAGTGCTGATCATATTTTTATCTTCGTTGACGACTTGGCAAAGAAGTAAAATACCTAAGTGCAAAGAGATCTCTGATTAACGGAAACAGCTTGGATTTATTCCTGGGCTTCAGGCTCAAACTGAACTTTAGTGTTACAAAAGATGTGACAAAGTACGTCAGAGGACAGATGAGAAAGGCTTCTATGATTTGCATCCTTTTTCAGGCAATGTACTACTTCACCAGGCTAAGCTCCTTAGCATCAGCAGCCTTCTCAATAACTGTGTGTTCTAACCCAATGGTTCACAAACTTGCTGGGCTCAGAACCCATTTGTAAATGTTTCTATCCTGTGGCAACCCCTTAAACAGTCTGGAGGCCCTCAGGTGGTTTCAATCAGATCCTGCCCCACCCTCCAAGGAGTGAGGTCCTGCCCAGCACTCACCCCTACGCCGCAAAGCTGGCTGGGTTTGGCTTTCCACTCTGGGTGTTGCGATATCCAGTATTGCAATGCCACTCAGGTTTGGACCCATCCCCCTGACTGGACCACATTTGTGTGAATGGAGTTGCAATCTAGTTCATAGGATTGTAGCGTCAGTCACTTAAAATTGGCCTACCCAGACTCCTGTCATCATGACGTTGGGCCAAACCTCAGTGGCACTGGGGTGCCAAAGGCTGCAGTAGCTGAAATAAGGAGGTAAGCCCAGCCAGTTGTGGGGGAAAGGTGCTGCCATGCAACCCTTTGAACCATTTGAGCATTCCAGTTTTGGATTCTGGACCATGGGTTGAGAAATCTGTTCTATCCCACCATGAGATGCTCAAAAATTCAGACACCCAAGATTAACACACACAACTGGCAGTCAGCAATCATCAAGCCACCAGAGTGTAGTACAGAACCTCAGCATTTTAGCTGCTAAGTTGTAGTCAACTCTCACAATGTTATCACGAGTCCTATCACATTCGTCTCAAAAGATCAGGTCATGGAGTTGCACATGATAATCTTTGTTTTCTCTCTCTCGCTCTCTCTTTCTCTCACACACACGTAGGATTCTAGCCTTCACGATTGTGTAGAAAAGCTTGAAAACAAGACCCATAAAGGATAAAAGGCAAGCCAACAAATAAAAAGATGCAAAACTGTTACTCGTTTTTAAATTCTGATTATATTAATGCCAAATAAATGATGTGTTAGGATCTGATTCATGATTTTGCACTTGGCAGTTCGGAGAATTCATCAAAAATCCTAATACATGAATCTGTGGATGAGAATCCCTGCAAACATACAAAAATCATATGTATTTATCCTGTAGTAGCACCTACGAGTCCCTAGTCATGGATAAAGATCCCATTGTGCTAGGTGCTGGGCAAATGCAGAAGAATAAGATAGTCCAAAAGAGCTTACAATCTATGGAAAAGAGAAATGAAACAGGAGGTTAACTAACCAGCTTGCTTAACCAACCAACCAAAGCTAACATCTCTCTCTATATATATAATGGAGCCTTTCTGTATTTTGTTTGGTATGGGAGAATGACAACATGTGGAGAAATCTCACACCAGTCTGTCTGTAGTAATTGCTTCATTATTACAAGTAATGCACCGCTTAGCGACTGCATTTTGAATCAATATAAGTCAAATTCAAACAAATGTATTAGGGACGGGAGGAAAGAGTATGCGGGAATCTGAAACATCGGAGAAAAAAAGTAAAAATTTAAGAATAGCCCAAATGGCATTTGCATTAACTTAAGAAGTTAAGAGAAATTGGTTGGCAATAGCATGAAAGAAACACTGAAATATCACAGATGTATGAACAAATGGAGAGAATGTGGTACAAATGGATTAAACAGATGTCAAAACACCTTCTGGTACGCAAAGTTCCCCCTCCACTCTGAACAATAAAACTGACACTTCTGATGAAAAACATGCATCACCCTGAAGACTCAGAAGCAGGAATATTGATATTGGATCTACGTCACACTATAAGAATTCAAAAAACAAGAAGACAGAATTTCGTCTACAGTTATTTCTATGATTATTTCTTATTTGTCTCGTGGTAGCAACAGCAGCCCCAGTTATGCTAGGATTTCTCCAACTGTTTTGAACTCACTATAAAATTTTCTCACAAAAACAATGTGGAAGGCTCAGGAAGTTTAAATGGGCATGGGGGTGAGGTTCTTTGCATTTGTTGTTGTTTGTATGTCTCCTTCCTCTTCTGCAACTGCAACAGTTGTGTTCAGTGGACATTCTGAACTATAACCCACTCACATTGAGAGAGAGAGGGAGCAGCTAGCAAGGTGTTCTCTCTGCATATTTGGAATTCCTTACCACCTTATTCTGACTAAATAATAGCCTGGGATTTCAGGAAACAATTGATATGATAATGGCTGGCACTCTACTCTATCGCTGGCCAGAAAGGTTTTTTCACCCCAGCCTGGACATCAGGAGGGACAGCCAGTTGTTTGGCTTTCCTGTTAACATTTGTAGGAACCATTTAGAGCCTTGGATAGGAACTTTTCTTCTTACGTAAAATGAGAGAAAAAGCACGTCAGAGCTGTTGTTTTAATTCCACCTTTAGATATAAATAAATATATTGTGCCATTTTTTTCTCTCTTTTGCACTTCTATAACTTACTGATGTCAGTGGAGTTGCATGTGTGTAACAGAATTTATTCTATATATCTTTACATTTCTGCACTAGTGGAAATTAAGTGGAGCATAGGATGTTGCCTGACCTTCTGCATGTGGGGGAATTCCACACCATAATGAAAAACATCACACAGCTGAAAAACACACAACCCAGCTGAAGCCCACTATAGTTCTAAACATAATGCCTTATAATATCATATGATAACATCATAAACTGAGGCTGAGAGGAGTGATGATATAGCAGAAAACGTGATAGCGTAGGACTCGAGGAGATCCACGTTCAATTCTCAACTACACCAGACTTCCTCTGAGACCTCCCTAGGCAATTATATTTTCAACATATTTATGGCATGAAGTTATATTTACTAACTTTTGCATTTCAGATATTTGTTTTATACTTTGTTTAATAATATTTTGCCCATAATGAATCTGTGCCTCTACTCCACATCTGTAAAATGGGAACAGTAGGACTTTGCTATTTCACAGACATATTGGGAGAATACCTGCATTTTAAGATTGTCAGGTACTCAGATACTAACGGACCATATAAGTACCAAAGATGGACAGTAAGGTTCTAGGCAACTGTATTCCTCTGCATGTCTTTTTAAAATTAAAATAATCTAAAATATTTCACATTAAGAATCAATAGTGAGTATTAACTGAGAAGCACTCTCAAAATTTTGGAGAAAATGTAGGGGCCCCATTTAGGGTGGAATAAACTTCTTCTTCTTCCTGGTTAATATTTACTTTATTTTATTATTTCCCAAATGAACTATGAAAATAGCATTGTGATGAATGGAAGTTAACTAATTCAGTTAACTGAATTGCCTGTAAGGGTTCAAACGATAGACAGTGGGTCCTAGAAAGTCTCCAGGAAAGCTAAGAAAGTAGCAAGTGATGGCAGGATGCCAGAAGAGCAAATGAAAACAGGGTATTGGTTTTTGGATTGGAAGCAGTGACCTTCCTGTTACAGTCTTTGGGGGGGGGACGCGCGTCTTCACAGCAGGACTTAACTCAAAATAAGCTATGCAAATTGAGTTGTGTCAACTGCTTAGCTTATTTCAAAATAGCTTATTTCAAGTTTTGGTGCTGTCTACAGAGCACTTATTTCAAAACAGAGCACTCTTCTTCTGACTTCCCTTGTTCCTTATCAAATGAGGGTTACAGGAGTCGGAGTAAGAAGTCCCCCAGCTTGACAGTATTTCGACATTATGTAGAAACAACGGCCGGCTTTGTACACGCAGACTTTGTTATTTCAAAATAACACTAGTTATTTTCAAATAAAGTTGTTGTGTAGACATAGCCTGTGTGATCAGAGCAGTGCCTGGGAGACAAGAATTGAGCCAGGAAGCAGGGCATGGAATATCCAATGACATCCATGCCTTTGGAAGGACTAAATCTTGGAACAACAGATATCTGAGTAGAACAGGGAATGCTTAGTAAGACACAAATAGGTTATATTATTTGGATGATGTCTGCAATACCAATCCAAGGCCAGGGAATCTGTGACCTTGGGGAGTTTTTAAAATAGAAGTCTTCAGTGACAAGTTATTTTGAATTCTCTTGCAGGCCCTCAAAGTGCCAGAATGGGGAACATCCTGACAAACATAATAAAACAATTCTCTCTCTCTCATTTATAGATAGATAGATGAGAGAGAGAGAGAGATTCATTCTAATCATGAGTCAGATATATAATTGTTGTCAATGTCTATCAAAGGTTATTACACTTGTAAGCTAATTCAGATCTAATTAGAATAAATTAAACATAACTGCTGATGGTAAGTTGAAGGTCCAGAGTGGTGGTCTCAAGCAGGAGTACATATATCCCTGAGGTCTGTGGGGGGCTTTGAGGGGTACATCAAGTACCCTAGATATTTAACAAGTTTTACAATACGCTACATAAAAATCACTAACAAAGCCAGTATAAACTAAAATTTCACAGAGAATCATTTGTTTATGCTGCTCGTATACTACACACCAAATTGTATCACAATATTTATATTCAGATTGTTTTACTTTATAATTATAGAACAAAATGAGGAAGTAAATGACTTTTCAGTAATACTGTGCTGTAACACTTAAGTATTTTCATGTCAGAGATTATACTTTTTAAGTGAGGTGAAACATCTGGATACCAAGATAGATCAGACTCTTTGAAGGGGTACAGCAGTCTGGAAAGGTTGAGAACCACTGGCCTAGAACATATGCATCTTTGGAGGAACAAAACAGATATGTATATATATGCATAACTTTATATTAGCATAAGATATCTACTTTTACATTTTGGTGTCAGGTTCTAGAAACTGAGCTAGGCTAGGGCTGCCCACTGTAATTTTTTTTTTTTTTTTTTTTGATCAGGCAATGCTTAAACTCTTATATGCCAAATAGCCCTGGTCTACACTAGGGTGTTATTTCGAAATATCCCCCCCATCGGTCAAATTTATAAGTACAGCATCCATACTACCAAGTCCATTATTTTGAAATAATGGGCCACTTATTTAGAAATCTGTACTCCTGCTTTCCTCAGGGAATAGCACTAATTTTGAAATAGCTATTTTGAAATAGCCTTAGTGTGGACACTCCGGTGCTGCTATTTCAAAATAACTAATCCCCAGTGCTTCCTGAGGCTCTAAGTCGAGGTGGCACATCCACATTAACAGAGCCTGCCTCAGACTAATTTCGAGGCTGCCCTATAGTGGGGACACGCTATTTTGATTTTGTAAACTCGGGAGTTATTAAATCGAATTTAGTTATTTCAAAATAATTTCCTAGTGTAGACATGCCCACACAGTGAAAAGGAAGAGTAATCAAAAGCCCATTATGTCCTTGAAATTACAGCCTGTGAGTGTCAAACCATATGGGTGTTGACTTGGGATTATTTACTTAGCTGGGGCACACTCCATACCATGATGCAGCAAGGTTCTGCTGAATCCATCCATGATTAAACAAACTTTCCCACAAGACATTTGGGATGTTTATTCATTGGCATCTGAAATGCTAATCTATGCTTTTTCACTTAATTTTCAAGAACAAGAAAAAAAGAAGAAACCATCTGAATTTATTCAGTGAGATATGGGATCGGGTGAGTTTATTGCTGAATATTTCTCTTCTTAGATTTCCTGAAGAGTGGGATGTCTGAATGATCCCATTAGACAATGAATATTGTGTTTATATTTCTGTATGCAATATGTAGAAGTCAAAAGAAAAGAAAATACTATTATTTTAGAGTTATTTAGTGAAGTCTGTCAGCACCCTAACAAAGCGTGTGTGGGCACACACGTCATGTATGTCAATATGCTCTTTATAAAACTAAAGGTTTCTATATATTTACAAACAGTACAAGTATACAAATTTACTCCAGTTTGAACGCTGGTGTACAAGGTTTGAACCTTAAAAAGAAAAGTCTCCACTTAAAAAGGGGGGGGGGCAGTTCAGCTCTTTTATACATATGGGCATATCCTTCAACATTCCATTCACTTCCAGTGGTTAATGCTGATTTACACCAATGTAAAATTCAAAATCATTGAATTTTGTATGTTAAAAATTGTATATGTACAGAAAAAACTACGTATTTTGACTGAAATACACACAAGTGAGAACAAATGAATTATAGCTTTTAATTGTCTTATTGGTCACATAATACATATTTTCAATAATATTGCTGTGAGTAACTTGCACCATATATATATAAAATTACCCCAACAATAACCTTACCACATGTAGATTTTTTTTCTCTATCTCTTCACATTACTATGAGGCACATTACTATGAACCAAAGAGTAGCAGACCTCTAAATTTGGTTGTTGAATAACCTGCGCTCAACAATACTGATCATAGGGACCTCAACCAGAAAATTTAGCTAAACATTTACTGTCATTTATTCATATGTATACATTTAAATAATTTTAAAATATGCATTTTTCATTAACTGCTTACTGTCAGAATGAGTCACCAAAAACTAATGACATGGACATCTTATGCAGTGCTATTGTAGCCTTGACTGTCCAAGAAAATCTGAGGAGTATGATCAGACAGAAAATGTGAAAAAATCAGGAAAGGAGTGAGAGGTAATAGATGCCTGTGCCTATAAAAAGGATAAAAAAACCCAAATACTGGAGCTGTCCCAATTGGTCATTCTACATTACAGAAACAACTTGAGTGAGGTAACATCTTTTATTGGACCAAATCTGTTGGTGAGGGAGACAAGCTTTCAAGGCGTGGGAAACATACTCAAAGCGAGCCTACATTTAAAACTCTGCAACAGCAGAGCTGCACCCATGCAGCAGTGCCGCTTTAGCACTTAAGTGAAGGCATTGATACAAAAACAAGAGAGCACGCTCCCATGAGCATAGTTAATCCACCTCCAGAAGAGGTGATAATTATATTTACAGGAGAAGCTCTCCCTTCAACATAGCATGGTTGTCTTTAGGGGTTAGCTGGTATAAAACTAGATCATAAAGGGGTGTGGATTTTTCACACCCTTGAGTGACGTATTTGTACAAATGCAAGTTTGTAGTGTAGACCTAGCCTCATAGTGTCACAGCTAAATACAAGGTGGAACAAATAGTTTAGTATAAGTAGTTAACATATATTTCAAGGGGCCGTGCAAGGTTAAATGGCCCCTTTACGCCCCTCCAGTCATGGGGGGAAATGAAAGAGGCAGAGTACCAGTGGATTATAGATTGCTGAAATAAGTCATAAATCTAGTATCTCAATTTAGCCCATGATTTTTAATGCCTAGCAAAGTTATGAATTTAAACTTTCAGGCCAATCTTTTGAAAGTGTTGTATAGGCCTCCTTTAAGGATGAGGACTGGTAAATTCAGCTATGGAGTGATCAGTCAACTGCTTACCTGTTCACATCCTTATTTCTAGGTACTTAATTTTTGTCTAAATTCATTTTTTTTAATATACTGTCCCAGGCTGTTCCTGTACTGCAACCACAGCCTCTGAACGATTCCCACAAGTAGTAGAGGCAGTGCTTTCAGTGGCTAGAGCAGGTTAACTGAGAATCAAGATTTGTGGGGTGAAATTCTGGTTCTATTAAAATCTATGGAAAAATTTCAATTGAGTCAGGATTTCCACCTGCTTTTATTACAGACTCTGATGATATGTGATGGTGAATGCTTCCATCTATATGCATGACAATTTACCCATCCGTAAAATGAGTATGCTAATACCGAACTCAGACTGACTTCGCTGACCAGAAGATCCAAAAATTACACAGTAGTTCCTATGATGAACCACCAACCTGAGATCTAAAGTCAACTTTACATCTGTCAGTATGTTGTAGGCTTGTAGTACACTTGAAGTATTCTAAATGTGTGGGGGGGGGGAGGAAAGGGGGATTTCCAGAAGGGGATCACTTCCAGTGTTCAGTGTAGATCACTGACCAATCTCTGAAACATCTGTTTTAGTGCTACACACTTTGAAGACTATTTACACTGTGTACACCATGTCAGTGCCTCTCACTCTTCTGTTCTACTTTACTTTTTGTCCCCTTTGCAGACTTGCAGAATTAAATGTGCACTTCACACAGCATTAGAAACGAGATTTCTTAACCCTTGTGCACAACTCACCTCAAAAGCAGGAGTTTGGCTTAGTATCCCCAGGAAAATGGGCAACATTTCTCATTAAAAGTGAAAAATACACTCCAGACAGTGTTCTTATTTTTAAAAAACATACAAATACAATGCTTAGTATCTCTTGTCCAAATCTTCACTTGGTTTGATATTTTTTTCTGGTTACCCTTCCCTCCCATGTCCCTCTGAAACTATCTACTACATTGTTGGCTCCAGGACTGCTGACATTCAGTCTCTCTGGCTGCTAAACTAGGCTAATGAGCAGCTCCTGACTCCAGCAGATGTTTCTAGTTTTAAGCCCATTAGGAACTTTATGGGGCATTTCTTAAGTCTTTCTCCCAGCAACGGGATTTCTAATGGGAACTTAAAACTAATTTAATAGGTCAATAAAATGGTGCACTTTTTTTTCCTTTTTAGACTCCATATTTGTGATATCAAACACTTAAATACTGAATTCTGTTTCAGAGACTCAAGACTTCTGAACAGAAGCACAATCAAAGGTAATGCTGGCTGACTAGATTCTTGATTCTAGTTTCGTCTCCTCTCTTCCCCAAGACATTTTTTTACTCACTATTTGTCCAGACTGTCATTTTAAATTCCATATTGCACTTCAGGCATAAGAAAAACAGGATTTTGTGCTTCCAAAACATCCTAATCATATCAGTTTAATAAAGTCTTATAAAAATTATTCAAAAGTGAAACCTATAATTAACTTCTCCTAAATTTCTTTTTTCGTTCCTTCTCTCTCCCTTTCCTTTCATTCAGTGTTGCTAATTTAGTGCTGGAACTGAACTCACTGCCATTCTCCAAATTTTTTAGGATCACAGAGCCCTGAAATGTGATGATTAGAGCTGACTGTCAGGTCCATCATGAAATAAATCCTCAAGAAGAACATGGACCCTGAATATTTATGTGCACATCCATAGACAAATGTTTTTCTCATTATTTGTTCAGGGTGTCGACAGCATGTAATTATTCTTATTGGAAAGAGATGCCGTATAACAGGAAATTCAAATGATCAGTTATTATCTACCTAGCACAGTACACCATTACACCCACTCTATGCAGATGTCTGACAATACATAATACTACTACTAGCTGCTAGAAAAGACTGCAACTTACAGACAGCCAAAAGTCAGTCACACAGTCCAACTCATTTTTGAGATGCTGTTGCTCAGATATGAATAATTTCTGTATGCTCTATGGTAAAAGTATATAATCACTTGCAATACCGATCCAATTTTAGATAAGTGATGAATTGTCTTCAGAGTGGCCAACTGATGGTGACATGCATACCCACAGCAAGGAAACATCTTCCAAAAACTGCTTTACTCAAAAGAAGTTACAGTTTTAACTAAATTTAAAAATCCTCTTTTATACTTATGATGACACTACATGCCCAACACATGTGCACCAATACTGGCTGGGAGAAGTCCTCAGGATATTAAATGTGGCTGGAATGAATTAAGGCAAAGGATAAATCTTTCTAGAGGTGTCTATACAAAGGGAATTAATCCTTTGGCTTATCAGACCTATCCTCAACTTGCCCGCATTCAATGCTGGTCAGAGCTTGCTAATTTTGTCCAGCAGAGTACATCCTACTCTGAGTGTCTAGGCCAAGAAACAAACTCACCATTCATACTTCAGTCTAAAAAATTAGTGACCTTAGTCCTAAATGCATCAGCTTCCATGTATTCTTGAACCACAAAACCAGCTCAATGAAATATGTTAGTAAGAGTCTGACTGCACGGCAAACTCAAGAGAGCCACTAAAATTACATCTTCATCAAGCAGGCATGGATACTCAGACTCATTTTCCATGACTGCACTGGGAAAACAGCATGCCCATTCCAGTCTATTGTTTAGACAGCTAAGTTATTTTACAGAAATTTTGCATAAAGATGCAGTCTCTTAAGTGAAATTTCTTGTTTGCTCAGAACAGTATTTCTGAGAGTATGTGATAATTGGTAGAGCTCAAAATGTGCTAGGTTCTATACAGACATATAGGAAGATACTGTCCCTGCCACAGCTTACAGCTTTAAATTATCTCATGGCACGTCAACACAGCAGGGTTAACGTCAAGTTAAGCGACGTAGCTGAAAGTCGAAATAGCTTAACTCGGCTTTTGGCGCAATCTATACAGCAGGAAGTCGAAGGAAGCACACTCTTCCTTCGACTTCTCTTACTCCTCATGAAATGAGATGAAATGAGGAGTAAGAAGCCTGTTATTTCAAAATTATTTAAAAATAATGGGCTTGCTGTGTAGACATGCACTCAATTATTTCAAAATAACATGAGTTATTTTGAAATAAGTGTGCAGTGTAGACATAGCCTTAGTGTCTCCTCCAAAGGCTGTCTCTACCATTTAAAGGCATATTGTGGGGGACTCAGGGTATGTCTACACTACAGAGTTTTGTCGGAAAAACAGCCATTTTTCCGACAAAACCTGAGTTACGTCCACACTGAAATCGCGTTCTTCTGAAAAGAAATCGAAAGAACAAAGGGGTTTTTCCAGCGTTGGTAATCCTCTTTCTACAATGAAGAAGCCTTTTTCCGAAAGAGCTCTTTCACAAAAAGGCATATGTGGACGGAGAAGAGGGAGTTCTTTCGAAAGAAGTGGAAAGAGGAAAAAGCACAGGTGTCCTGGTGGCCACTCCGTCTATAGTGATCACAGCTTAAATGCAAGATAGTGTCCATTCAGTGTGGACGCTCTCTTTTGAAAAAGCAGATTGTTTTTTGATGCGCTTTTGTGTGTGGACACTCTCTTTTGGAAGAAACTTTTTCGGAAGATCACTTCGGAAAAAAGGTTCTTCCGAAAGAAGCCTGCAGTGACCTACAGGTGGTAACAGGTCCCCACACAGGCAGGTATTCCCTGTGGATGCAGCTGTCTTGGAGGTAAACTTGGGACAAATCCCTATATGTGTCCTTGTCCAATCATACTGTATAATAGAACAAATTCTGAAATCTAAGCTGTGGAATCAATGGAGATAAGGGGGCTATATGAATAAGTCTTGATTCCAAAAGGGCCCTGGCTGAAATTTCCTCATAACTGGATTAATTCCTAATGCTCTTTTGCCTTCCTAAGAGGATAGGCCCCACACCTCTGAGAGGCCTGTTCCTGCCTGTGTCCATTTACAAAAGTTTCCATGATCAACACACCATAGCCTTTAATTGCTTCTAAACTAACATAGGGACATCTCCCCATACCGTTTAAGATGATCTACTAGCTGTTCTTTATATTACATCAGTCTATCGAACTCTATATGACAACACTATAAATTATTATTGTGTTCTGCATTTCATTCTAAGATAAATCCTGTCAATATTGGTCTCTCATGAGCTATTCCTTAAAAAAAATTAATTTAACTTCAATCTTGTTATATTTCAATGTAGGTCAATTAAGGAAATTGTGAAAAAAACCATATGTCAATGTGGTAGGAGATATAAAATTCCTTTTGTGTTATAATAGGAGCAGCTACATAAGGCTAAGAAAGACCCTCAAAGTTTCACAATGGTTAGGACCATTGGAACATGTAGTAGTAATTTCATACAAATAGGCTCTGTTTTCCTTCTGTTGTTCAATGGGTATTATGCACACATATTTCATTTATATTTGAAGGGAATTATATGTTCATCCACTCTGCTCCACAAGTTTTACTGGCCTTCTTACTTAAATTTACAGTGAGAACAATTGTTCACGGGAAATCTTGTTAACTAGAAAATAGCGAACAAAGAAACAAACAAAACAAAGTTGAAGGTACTATGAGCTGAATCATCATTCACAAGCAATTTTTGCTTTGTATATCAGTTCCATCTGAGTAAGACTGAAGGGTTGATATGCCACCTAAAGTCAGGCAACGCACAGGAAGAAACTACATAGCTCTTCCAGTGCACCCCAGTTCATTCTTGACTTATAGTGTAGCTACTACTGTGATGGACGTCTGCTCAGGACCGCTGACAATGGGGAGGGAAGGCTAAAGGGGCCTGGGGCCTGCTGATTTAAAAGGGCCCAGAGCTCCTGGCCACCACCACTGCTAGCTCAGCCGCAGCAGCAGCTAGAGCTCCAGGACTTTTAAATAGCCACTAGAGCCCCTGATGCCTCTGAAGGGCAGGCTGGGGGCCCCTTCTGCCCCAGGCCCTGCCCCTTCTGGGGGCCTGGAGCAAGCTCCCCCTGGACCGGTTGAAGACTCTTGTCAGTGCTGCCTCTGATAAGAAGAGAATGACAGCTGTGCATTAAGTTAGTGGTTTTATGAAGCACAAGAACATGCTGTAGGAATGAGGCTAACATCCCAAACCTATTTGCACTTCCAAATCTAGGCGAGAGTTTAAAATTGGGTTTCCTGAAATAAAAAATCCAAAACCACTTAAAACTCTAATTTAGGACCCAATATCACTCTTCCTGATGTGAAAGTTTCATCATTCTGTTCAGCATCGGGCCCTTAACATACAAGTCTTGTATTACCCAACCTACCCCCTTTGCCAGCATAGGACTGTGATGTACAGTATTTCTTATAGTGGTTTGTGAAGTCCTGTTTTAAATGATGGGGCTTCCTTTATTTTTATTGGCATATTATTCCACAGACTCACTATTAGGAAAATTTCCCTGACATTTAACTTCAATTTTCCTTTGTTCAATTTCATCTCCTTGCTTCTTACTACATGTGGACCACCCTCTCCCTCTTTGGTTTTTATTCCCTTCCTATTCTGTGTACAATCATCTTACATTTCCTGGTTCTAAAAATCTGTATCTCATTTGGCAACAGCTATTTTCCACATCCCTCAGAAGTTACTGGCAACATGATTTTCCATCTGTTAAATTTTTAAATTTACATGTTTGGTTTCTGCAAATCATTCCTTTGGACATGCCAACAAATTTAGATGAATTCTGTTCTTTGAACAAGCAACAGACTGTGCTATAAACCCTGCTTTTGAGCATTTAAAATAATTTCAGGTTTCAGGGTTTTTAAATATATTGTAGTTTTTTATATTTCCCATACTCAAGAGGGCAAAAATTAGAGTTCTTTTCACTGTTGCTTGATAGTGGTATTTCCATTGTGCTAGCTTATTTCCTTGTGTCACAGTTCAGGGCAACTGCACCTGTATTCCCCTTTTTATGGTCCAGCAAGGATATCCAGTCTAGGCTCTGGCTTCCTTTCTTGGGTGGACTCCTGTTAGTCTCTCCCTTTTGACTATAGTATTTCCAGACTGCACAGTATCCTGCCTAAACTGTGAATTTTCTCACCAACTCAGATTGCCTCAGCAGCCTCGCTTTATTTTTTTTTTCCTCAAAAGAATATACCTATGGAACTGTGATTCATGCACAATGTAAAATATGCAAAAAACCAACCTATGATGAAGACTATAGATGTAAAATAATAGCAGACTTACGAAGATACCCATAGATATTAAAGGCCAGACTCTCCCTTCAGATGTCTAGCAGACTTTCATTGTTATTCTCTCTCTCACAGACACACACCAAGGCTGTGTCTAGACTGGCCACTTTTTTGCGCAAAATCAGCCGCTTTTGCGCAAAACCGTGCCAGCTGTCTACACTGGCTGCTCGATTTTCTGCAAAAGCACTGACGTTCTCATGTACGAAATCAGTGCTTTTGGAAAAGCTTTGACGCTCCGTCGGGCAAAAGTCCTTTTGCGCAAAAGTGTTGCGCAAAAGGGACCAGTGTAGACAGCTAGCTAAGACTTTTGCGCAAAAGCAGGCTATGCGGAAAAAAGCGGTTTGGACGCCGGGAGACCCGTAGGAGCCCGGACTTCCTGGTAACCCGAGCCCTTAAAGCACACGCAGACCGCCTCAGACCTCAGGGGCCTGAGGTCTGCCACGCTGCCCTGCTGTGCCCAGCAGCCACCACAAAGCCCCAGCATGGCAGCTCCAGCCGAGGAGCCACCTGCACCCCCAGTGCAGGAGGCCCCCAGGGGCCGAAAAGACGGGCCCCATCCTGGTCCTCAGGGGAGCTGGACAGCCTGCTGGACCTATGGGAGGAGGAGGAGGGCCTCCACGAGACCCACTCACGGCGCCGCAACGCCACCATCTTTGGCCGCATGGCCGAGGCGCTCGCCCAGCAAGGCCATCCCGCCCGGACCCTCGAACAAGTCCGGGCGAAAGTCAAGGAGCTGCGCCTTGGCTATGTGCGGGCCAGCGAGGGCCAGGGGGCAGGACCAGACACCTGCCCCCACTACGACCGGCTCCATGCCATCCTTGGCCAGCCAGCCCCGCAAGCCCCAGACGTGGCTGTGGACAGCAGCATGCGCCCCCCCGTCACCAGGACCACCGAGGCGGGGGAAGGAGACGACAGCGCTGACTCGGAGGAGGAGGCCAGCATTGCCACCCAGCAGGCCCCTCCAGCAGCCCTGACGTCTCCCGCGCACCCTCCGAGGCCGGGGAAGGATCCACCAGTGAGTCTTGCACTTTGCACTCACAAGGGCGGGGGGGGGCGGGAGGAGCCAGGTGCCCGGAGGGGGAAGGGGGAGAGCATGTCACTCAGGCCACGTGTGCTGCACGCTGTGTAGCAGTAGGCAGCAAGCAGCCCATCCAACCACGTGCAGCCTGGTGACCGAGCAGCGCACGTGGCCGCGGCAGGCAGCTGCAGGGCACGCCTGGGACCGTGCTGCTCATGCACATTCGGGCGGGACCAGGGGGAAGGGTGGATGCCAGCTGGAACCGGCCAGGGCCCCAGGGACTCAGCCCAGAGCCTGCACCGCCGCAAGGGTGCAGCATGGAGAATGGCACACTGTCCCATGACTGGCTGAGAGGCACAGCCAGCTGCTCCTGGGTAAACCGCAGCGTCACAGCCCGTGAGCGTGGCCCCCACTGAGCCTCGCCTGCTTCCCGAGGAAGTCCCCACTGCAGCCACACACGCCCCTGGGCTACGTGTGTGAGGGATAGTGGGAGGGAGAAGGGTGGAAGCACTCGGGCCGCCCCTAGGGCCGCCTGAGTTTTGCTGCAAGGATGGGACACTCCCCAGTCACTCTCCTGGTTCCGTCCAGGAGATATCCCACGCGATGGGGATCTGAGAGCCCAGACCACGTCTGCCAGACGTGTTCCCAGGCACTGTGTGGGGATTCATCTCGCTTTCCCTGTCAAATACCACTGATTAGCCCAAAGCCTCACAGCCTCTACAGGCAGGGAGTTCCACAGGTTAACGCAACACAAGCGCCCTCCCGCCCTCCACGGGGCCAGGACACAGACCGGGGTTCCAATACATGGAGGAGGACCCTACTCCAGGGGCGGTCCTCTATGCAAACATACAACCCGGGGCGGGGAGAAACCGAGGGCCCAAGCCACACCACCCTGTGGTGTCACCTGGGCTCAGGGTGGGGTGGAAGGCATGAGGTGTGGGGACAGTGGCCGGGCTGCCTGACTGACCCATCCTTTCTTCTGTTCCCTGCAGCGGGACCAACCAGGAGCGGGGACCCTCCGGTCCGGCAGCAGCAGCACCCCAGCCGCCCAACCACGGAGGCCCCGCACCGACACCGGGACCAGCTCCTGCGGCACCACGTGCAGGCCGTGGAGCGGGTGGAGGCGGCCATCCAGAGGCGCACGGAGGCGGACCTGCAGTGGCGCCAGGGGGCCTGGGCCACCTTCCAGGGGCACTGTGCAGTCATGGCAAACTCTATTGCCAGCCTGTCTGCACAGATCGCCCATGCCATTCATTACGGCATGGCCGCGCCCCATGCCCCCGCCATCCCTCCCTAGTAGTGCCCCGCCCCTCCTGTTCCTCCCCTCCTGCAATAGCCCCTCCTGCCCCTGCTTCTGCCCCTCCCGCTCCTGCCCCTGCTCCTGCCCTTCCTGCCCACCTCCCCGTTCAGCCTGCCCCAACGCAGTCCACCCCCCATGTCCAGGTCCGCCCCCGCACGAGCAGTCGCACGGGACACCCCTCCCAGGAGTAGCTCTCCTCCCCCTCCCAGTTCAAGTCTCCTCCCCCTCCCAGTTCAAGGTCTCCTCTCCCTCTCCCCCCTTTGTAAATAAAAACCGAGCACGTGTTTATGTTGAAACCAAACTGTGTTGTTGTGTGTTGGTAGGTAAGGGGAGAGGGGAGGGGAGGGGAAGGGAGGAGAGGGAGTTGTCCAGGAAACCGAGGTGACCCTACTCCGGGGCCTGTGAGAACATGTCCGTGAGGGCCTCCCGGATGCGCACCCTATCCTGGTGCGCCTGGTGGCTGGCAGCTGTGTGGGGCTGTTCGTAGGCCTGGCCCTCTGCTGCCAGCCATGCGGGAATGAAGGCCTCCCTGCTCCGCTCCACAATATTGTGGAGCACGCAGCAGGCGGCCACTACCTCCGTTGCATTCCGCTCACCCATCTCAAGCCGGGTGAGCAAACAACGGAAGCGGCTTTAAACAGCCGGCGCGAGCTCCACCGGATTTCGGGCCCGGTTGAGGCGGTCGTTGAACCGGGCCCGGTTCTGGTCCAGCCACCCCATGTAGGGCCGCATTAGCCAGGGCTTCAGGGGGTAGGCCGCGTCCCCGACGACGCAGATAGGCATAGGCACATCCCCGACAGTCAACTCCCGCCGGGGGAAGTAGGTGCCGCCTCCATCCTGCGAAACAGTCCGGAGTTGCGCAGGATGCGGCGCGCGTGTGCCCTGCCGGACCAGCCCGTGTAGACGCTCCAGGAAGCGGCCCTGGTGGTCCACGACGGCCTGCAGAACAATGGAGCAGTACCCTTTCTGTTCATGAAATGGGCTGCTCGATGCCCGGGCCCGGACGGGATGTGGGTTGCATCCAGCGCTCCCTGCAGTTGGGGAACCCGAGGGCAGCGGCCGCGACGGTAGAAGGCGTCCACGCCCGCAGGCGGATCACTCTGGGGAGCAGGAGGTCGTTGATGGCGCGGACGACCTGCAGAAGGGTGCAGAGAAACACAGGGGAACACATCACGTAAGGCAGGGGTGGGTGTGCGCTCCTGGCCCCCTCCCGTGATTCCCTCTGTCCTCACGCACACACACACCACAGCCACCTCGCCCTACACCCCCTCTCCCAGCAGGCCTGTGCAAGGAAGGAACGGGCCGAACCCCTGGGTGACCTAGCGTGGAGTCTTGGCTGCCCCTGGGCATGGAGTGCAGCACCCTCCCCTCACCCCATTCCCCACTCCCCCTGGGACTTACCTCCATCACGACGGCACCGACGGTGGATCTGCCCACCCCGAATTGGTGTGCCACCGATCGGTAGCTGTCCGGGGTGGCCAGCTTCCAGACTGCGATGGCGACCCTCTTCTTGACAGGGATGGGTGCCCACAGCCGGGTGGTGGCTCTCTGGAGCTCGGGGTGAGCCAGGCACAGAGCTCCATGAACGCCCGCTGCATGCGGAAGTTCCAGAGCCATTGCTGGTCGTCCCATTGCCCTAGAACCAGCCGGCCCCACCAGTCGGTGCTGGTGTCCAGTCTCCACACTCGCCTCTGCACCCTGGGGTGGGGTGCCACAGGGACACCATGGCCTCACTGGTGAGGGGTCCAAATCGAAGGGCCCTCCTGGTCCTGGAAGAGGAGGGCACCGACCTGGAGCAGCAGCTGCAGGCACTCCAAAATGTCCGACAGGGGCCAGAGCAGGCACATGGCCACCCCTGGTTCCATGGCACAAGACAGAGGGCTAGGAAAAAGCCCTGGCAAAAGCAGTAGGTGGCTAAAGGCAGCGGTGTCCCAAGGTCAGAGGGCAACCACCAAACCTGCTTATGGCTGTCAGTCCCTGCAAGGCCCTCTAGCACGGAGCGCAGATAAATGGCTGTCCGGGAGATCCTTTAAGCACGTGTCTGAAATGGCCGCCAGCCCCGGCCCCCGGAAAGGGCTGGTGCCCTTGTGCCCTCCGCAAAATGGTTCCCGGCTTCTGCTTTTGCGGAAAAGCGCGCCAATGTAGACGCGCTTTTCCGCAAAAGCGCACCGTTTTAACGCGAACTCCGCGCCAGTCTAGACGCGCTTTTCCGCAAATACTTTTAACGGAAAAACTTTTCCGTTAAAACCATTTGCGCAAAATCATGCCAGTCTAGACGTAGCCCAAATGTTATACATTTGAGGCCGTCTACACACACCTGAGATAAGTCAAAGCGGTGTCTACATCAGTGTGTCTGATTCACATATAT
The DNA here is from genome assembly GCA_019425775.1 of Rafetus swinhoei. Taxonomy (NCBI): domain Eukaryota; kingdom Metazoa; phylum Chordata; order Testudines; family Trionychidae; genus Rafetus; species Rafetus swinhoei. Next base: position 153,769,912 of record CM033424.1, read on the forward strand.
AAAGATTTTTTGTCTCTGAACCCGTGCTATAGAACAATATAGGTTTCAATTTACAGCAGTTTTGAAAGCATAGGCATCAGCAGACAAAAAAGATATCCCTGTTTACAGTGCACAAGGAATTTGTATTTGAATTTTTATTGCTAAGCTAAGTGTAGAATAGCACCTGAGAGCACTAGGCTCTTTACTTTTCACGGTGAGTTTATGCTTGTTCAATAAAGAATTGTAGAATTTCAAAGGGTAGCACCACCTGGAGCCTGGGGTCAGCTGGGGACTCCCCAGCTGATCCTGGGCTCCGCACAGCATTTTCATGTAACCCAGGATCAGCTGGGGAGTTCCCAGCTGAACCTGGGCTCTGCATGGCATTTCAAATCGGCAGCGCAACATGGAGCCCGGAGTCAGCAGGATCCCTGAGTGCACTTCCACTCTGAAATGCACAAGAGCCCCCGCTGGGGACTCTTGTACATTTCAAAGCTGCCATGCCCACGTGCAGTCCAGAGTCAGCAGAACTTCCCGCTGGCCCCGGGCTTCACGCAGTGTTCCACATTCCTCCTTTGAAATGTAGAAGAGCACAAGCTCTTCTACATTTCAAAGGAGGAATGCAGAGGTGCCTATCGACTAGTCGACTACTTGACTAGTAAATTAACTGCAATTTAACATCCTTAAGTCGGACTGGTGCAAGTTTCAGTCCCCACTCATGCCATTTCCCCGCTATGCCTCTACTTCCCGTGCCTCCCACCCCCCGGGAGACAGTGCTGGGGAAAACTGACTTTTAAACTGGCTCCTCCCAGCACCTGCTCCTACCCCGCCTCCTCGCTTGCTGCCTCTCTCTGATGGGGAAGGAGTGACTATTTGAGTCACTACTTAACTACTCGATAAGCATATGCAGAGACTTCACTGTATGAGGAAGAACTGGACCTAGCAGCCCATGGTACCAAAAGCTGAACTTATATCAGAGATAAGTCTATAAATCCTCTGTTTATTAGTAGACAACACCAGGGACCTAGATCTCCTAAAGGAGCTTGGCTCTATCAAGGAATGGGTTTCCAAACTTCTGTGCTTTTTCCTTGGCAATGGACATCAGTGACAACTTTCCCATGCATTGTCAGAAAAGGCACTCCTATCTGAGCTAAGGGCACTCAATGCCAACCCTGAGTGGAGAAGTCCAGAGGGTGGATGAAGAGTTGCTTTCGCAAAAGTGTGATGCAATCTCTCCTCTTTAACATTTTTTTTGTCTGGGATTTGAAGACCCTGAAAATCTGTCAACAGCCTTTTACACAACCTTTACCAAGGAACTTTAAGCACCCAGAATGAGGGTCATTCACCAGCATAGCAAAATCCTAAGTCAAGCACCTATATGAGGGACTGTGAAGTCCACAGATGTTCAATACTTTTTAAAATCATTTGACTTACTGAGGCAGCTAAGTATGGACTAAGCCTGATTGCCGACACCTAGTTTTGAAAATCCTAGCCTTGGTACAGAGTTTCAGATTCTCCACCTCAACACATTCAAAACAATTTATAGCCAAATGAATAGGAGAAGCTATTACTGATGCTGCAAAGCTATTTCATTTTGGGCCATAAATTGAAGAAGGGAAAATTAAGTAAGATTTATTCTGCAGTATATCAATAGCACTCTTCTGCACAAGCTCCACAGTGGTGTCCCAAAATACTGTGCAAGTATGTGAAAATCTTGTCACTTCTCACTCACTGGAACTCAGGAGTTAGCATGTCTGGAACAATCCTATTTTTTCCGGTATTTTATTAGCAGCCCATTTCTAACAAATGCCAGGTGGCAAGATGCCCAGAAATCATTTGCCAACTAATATTGAAGGATTGGGCACCATGCCATCCAGACAAAAAAAGTCCAAATGCTTTAACTCATTGATAATGGACTCATAAATCATGAATTAAATTCAGTAACCACACTACTAGAAAAAGTTTTTAAATATTTCTCCATAAATTACTTTCATACTGAAATGTACAATGCAGGTAGCAAGAAAAAAATACTTGCCTGCTCCCTTTTCCTCCATAATGTAGACCACATTCAAATAAGAATAATCGACTGTGATTTCATTAGGCTTTCAGAAAGCTGGAGTCAAAAATAGGACTTTTGGATCTCTGTAAGCATCACCATTGTACATTTGTCTGCTGCAGTTACAGTACAAATGGATTTCATTTTACCAGGAAAGTTGCAAAGTGCAAAAATAAATCCAGCTTTCTTCCGCCCAGAATCACAGAGTTCTTTGGTACAGTGCTAAATTCCCACAAAACAACCAAAGGGGGGGAAAAAACAAGGGAGGCAACTTTGGACTGCTCTCCAACTGCTGTCTTTAGAAGGTATATCTCTGTTATTTACAGCCTTCTTTCTATTCTTTCAAAGAATAGGATCAGTAGAAGGGAGTCATTTTTCCATAGCCTTCCTCTTACACCCCTTGAAAGACCCATAAACCCCACACATAATTATTACATCATTTCCCCTTTGGAATATTCAGTTTGTTTTAATCAATGGAGAATATAAGGTATCAAATGTAGAAATCACATTAGGAAACTGCTATCTTATTCCCATAATGTAATAACCTCCAGACATCCCTGCAAAAACTCCTGTCAGAAAATAAGAATAAGAAGGAAGTTCATAGACATTTGACTTCTATAAAGAAATAATATTCTTTGTATGATTAGATACTTTGGTTGAAGCTTAGTTTGTATAGTTCAATTATAGTTTGTTGCTCATAAGAATTGCTTGCTTACTCAACCTCATTCCCACAATTGCAAAGAAGCACAAAATAATTTAGCCATGCAACCCTCCTTAGCATCTTACAAAATGCCATGAAAATTTTGGAGAGTATATGAATTTGTGCAACCCTAAGCATCAGTTTCTTCATCCACACATGTAAATAACAATAATCATCTTCCTACTTCAGCCAGGTGCTCTAAGGAGGAATCTAATGAAAACTTGCAAAGCAGAATTGTAGAGAAACATTTAAATGTTATGACTAAATGTTAATTTCTGACTGTTAGTCTGTACACTGAAGTTGGTAAGGGGTTTAGGAAAGACAAGTGACACCACACTGTCATTCACTGTATCCTAGATGTAGGAAAACATACATATCCAGGGAAGGATTTAAGTGTGTGCTTAAGAGCTGGGCTAAACAGGGATGGACGTAGGCAGGTGTTAATTTGGAATGATTAAGATTAATCAATCAGATAAGGACTCTGGGCTCTCTAACTGATATTCATGCCAGCTGAGAGAATTTTATACAGAGAATTTCAATAAGCCGAGTAAAAGAGTAGGAAACGTATCCCATGAATATCAAAATTCCAAGGAAACTGATCCCTCTTTTCCCTTACTGACTTAACTTTATCCCTTTTTTCATGCTGTCCCTAATTCTTGGAACATCTAACAATCACCAAAGTACACTGCTTGCTAACACAGTAGAACTTCAGAAAACCCAGTTATAGATTTGTACTGCGTTTTACCCTCCTGTGGCTTTATGGCTAGTTACCACTGACAAAAGACTGTGCTGTTCCACTGTCTTAAGCATGTAGCTTTGTCTGCTTCCCACAGCGGAGAATTTGGCCCTTGGTGTATAAACATTGCAGGGCATGCACTTTGTTATGTGTTCAACACTCTTGACAATAACATCACCACATAAAGGATCAAGTCTAAAACACAAATATAAATCAAAATTTCTGCAATTTTCCTTCAAGTATGACAGATGTCTTAGCTCAATACATTATGGGCCAGTCTAAGTCCCTTCCTCCTCATACACATTTCACATCTTTGCCATCTGAAAAGGCATCTTAGATCATTTTCCAGAGGACTCAATCCTAATAAGAGGATCTCTAAAATGATATAAATATTACAAAAGTGATGAAATAGTGAGTCAAAGTGAGGATCATTTATTTTTTGTATCCGTCAGATACAAACTGACTCTAGTTGATATCCTTGAAGCTTCTCGTAATGCAGTCCATTTAGATAAAAGGCCAAAATGAATTGACTTTTGTTTTCATGCCATTCTCAACAAGCAGAACTGAAACAAAGGCACTTGACTACTATTTCATGTCTGAAACCTTTGCTTCAAAGCAATAGAGACAGCATAGTGTGGGTGGCCTTGACACCACAGCTGCTGTAAAACAAAACCCTTGTATAGTAGACACAGATGACAGGACTCAGTCAAGAATATGCCTGGTCAATGATGAAAATGAGTAGAAGAGGGAGAGTAGGATATTGGTGCTCCAATAATAAAGTGACACTTGAGATTGCTGACTCAGGAATCTTCACTATTGATAATATGAACAGCATCTTGAAAGAGCTCATTCACTGCATTCCAGCAACCCTCCAAAATTCATACTTTGGGTGACAGTAACTGAACTAATAATGGTGGAAAGACTAGCATTAATGACATGTCTTTATTCACATCCCCACAGATCAATCAATGATCGTAAGGACCGCCTTGATTACATAGAATGAGAATGAGGATGTGGCAAAAATTCAGACCACATTTTCTATATGAATATTTCACAGCTATTTATTCAGGGCAGGTGTGATTCTATTAAAGCAATGAGAAGAAGCAAATGCATTTAAAACCCCAAAGCCATACCATTCTTGTCAGTGTGCATTACAATGATCAAAATAATTGAAACCTTAATTATAAGGTTACATTAATTATAAGGCTTAATTATAATCACATAACTATGATTTTTGGCACAGACCAGAAACCCTGTAGCTCAAAGATTCAGCAGCTGATTTAGCAAATAACGTTGATTATCAATTGTCTCAATTGCTGTTTAGGTATATGACAGTCTTGGCTATTTAACCTATTTGTTGATGTTAGGATTGTGATATCTGAGAGATAAATGTTATTTGTTTCTGGAAAATGGCTATTGGATCTGAAATGGAAAGAACATGCTTCGGGCAGTTTACACTAGAGATGAAGGTGTAATTTCCAAATTGGAAAGACTACACCAGTTATGACTGATCTAGTGCACCATGAACAGTAGTGTAGCTGTAGTGCTGCAAGAATTGTACTTGGATGGACAGTTTGTCCAAATGCTCATGCCACTATGTGAACACCTACATTTTTCTGCACGCTAACTTGATCAGTGCTCATATGGGTATGCTTGCCTGAGCTGGGAATTTTACCTTCTGCTCCAGTGTAAACTAGGGATGTGAATGATTAATCGGTTAACCAATGAGGAGCAGAAGAAGGTTGTCATGGCAGACATCACAGTGTCATTCGAGAACCAGACTCCAGCCTTCTCCAGGGCCCGAGCTTAGAATGTCAAGACATACACCACGATGGCAGACACCCTGAAAGCCCAGGGCTATTATGTCCAGATCCCTGACCTGCTCTTGGGGGTTTTGGGTGCAAGGCACCCCCACCACGAGCCGGTGCTGCAAGCATGCGGTATCAGTCAGTGCTATGCCTGGCTCATGAGGCAGCTGATGGGGTCCTGCACTATCCAGTGGTCCAGAGACATTTACACAGAGCATGTCCAGCGCCACCAACAAAACCAATATAAGTGAACGAAATCACCGACAAGAAATGCGCTTGGGAAAATCACACGCTTCCTTCTCTGACAGACTATATATCTTTCCACAGGAGACACATGAGACCACTGACGGACTAAGGGAGGCACTCTACCCATGTGCCTATAAGCTTTACTGACACAAACTCTGACATTTTACCCTTTATGAGTAGCGTCCCTGTGGGCACTTATCTACTGACACTTCAAAAATTCACCACCTTAATCTGGGACAATGCTGGTTATATACACTATGTATCTCATTAACTGTGTAAACCGATACTTGTAATTCTTCATAACCTAAACCTGACCCTGGGTGTACAGCGCCTTCTTTTTTAACTTATATCCTGTAAAGTTTATTTGAAACATTAGCTTTAATAATCTTTTCAATCTATTATGAAGGTGCCCGTAGCAAATCTATAGTTAAGAGCAAGTCTAGATATCCATTACAGCCCTCATTTTCACTTTCTTTCCCCCTCTTTCATACAAACACCACTTTTTTGATTGTGCAAATTGATCACTCCAATCTGACAAGCTTAAACTAGGGCATGAGATTTTTTTTCATGAGAATTTTAATAGAGCAGTGTTGAAGTTATTGGGTATTTTAAAATAGCGTGCATTTTAAATTCTGTCTCTCAGGCATTATGTTTTTTGGGCTCCTGTGTATCCTGTGGATGTAAATTTTTCCAACCAGCATTGCCCCTCTCTCCATAAACACACTTTTTGCTAATTATTATGGCTAGATTTTTGTTGATAGTAAAAGCAGATGTTTATGGCCAGATGTGGGATGTTTCTCTGTGTACAGTGGCTACTACATTACACTGCACTAGTATGTCTGTGACCTATACCATATGTATCACTTTAGTTAGTAGGCATTTTGAATCACATTGACAATGAAGAGCAACTATTAAAAGTCACTTTAAAATTAAGGGTTTTTTTTCACAGATGTTCTACAAAGTTTGTTTAAAAATTGTTCTTAAAACAACCATTTTACAATACTATTCCCTACAGCTAACATATGTTGCTATCTGGATTTCCTATGGAATATTTATGGTTGAGGACTAGATTTTCAGAAGTATTTAGATGCCTAAGGATGCACATAGATGCTTAGTGGGATTTTTAAAAAGCCTAAGCATCTAATTCCCATTGAAATCAAGCAAGAACATGAGCTTCTCAAACACTGCCCATAATGTAGGAAAGACTTTTGTTTACTACATCAGACTGAAGTTCAAGAGCTAGTTCCTACATCACTGTTTTTGAACAACAATAGATTTGGTACCACAGTCATTGCAGATTCACTGGGTTGGCAGGCATATTTCTCAAACATAGGGGAAAACATGCCATCTAATTGAAAACGGAATGAATTGAAAGACCACTGTCCCATCCAACTCCATAGCAATGTACCATGTAATAACATTTTGCCACACAGTTAGCCTTGAATCTTCGAATGAGACCATAGGGACAAAATGCTAGTTAAGTAGCATATCAGCTTCCTACACCACTTGTGGAAAGCATCAGAATTTCCCTCTCGTGCATATTTTCCCTACCTAAATTACTTATTACTCTTTCTCAATTTCTTTGTTCAGTTAATGTCGATGAGGATTGAGGAGTAATTTTCTAACCTTATTTTATAGAACCCCTCTGGGCTTTTATTTTAAACTTCTCTGTCACTCTGTAGCTGTCACATTAACTTCATGTGTATTTCAAGTTTTGATGCAAGAAACATCAGACTGTAAGTTCAGTCTGTGAATGAAAATTTCTACTATTTTCTAGCTCAAAGGGAAATCAAGGTTCCTGATTGTGCCTACTGTGAATCAACAAGAGAGTTACAAAATAATGTAGAATCCAAGAAAGGAAGAGGAATGAATGGAGTCATTGTTGTTGAAGCATGTGGGGGTAGTGGGTGAAATCAGGGAATCAGCTTTCACTGAAGATGGAGAGAGAAGTGGTTTGATTTGCAAACTGACTGAGGGGGTCTTCCTTTATCAGAATAAGACAGTTACTTGTTTCTGTAGCTGGTGTTCTTCGAGATGTGATCCACATGTCCACTCAACGTAGGTATGTGTTCTCACCATATGCAATAGCGCTAGAAGACTTTTCCTTAGCGATACGCCTAAGGGAGCTGGATCAGGTACCCACCGGAGTGATGCACACATGCCTCTGGCCCCCTCTACCCTCAGTTCCTTCTTGCCGGAGAACTCTAACAGTGGGGAAGGAGGGCAGGATGTTGAATGGACATGAGCCACTCATCTCAAAGAACCAGTTACAGAAATACTCTTTTCTTCTTCAAGTGGTTGCTCATGTCCATTCAACGTAAGTGACTGCAAGCAGTATCTCTGAAGGTGGGAGGAGTTTACTAACATACCAACTGCAACACAGCTCTTCCAAAGGCCATATCATAGAATCATAGGATACAGGACCAAGCACCATCTAGATCATCCCTGATAGATGATCTTAAATATCTCCAATGATGGAGATTCCACAACTTCCCTAGGCAATTTATTCCAGTGTTTAACCATCCTGACTGTTAGGAAGTTTTTCCTAATGTCCAACCTAAACCTCCCATGTTGCAATTTAAGCCCACTGCATCTTGTCCTAGCCTCTCAGATGTTGCATCGGGACATAGTGTGCAAAGGTGTGTACCAAATACCTCGCTGCAGCCTTGTAAATTTCCTCAATAGGAACATCAGCGAGGAAGGCTGCAGAAGAAACTTGTGTTCTGCTTGAGTGAGCCTTGACAAGCGAGGGCAGCCGGGTACCTGCCAACTGATAGCAAGTCCGAATTCATGAGATTATCCAATTGAAAATCCTTTGTGCGGATACTGGGATCCTCTTTCTCCTCTCTGTGTAAGCAAGAAAGAGCTGGGGTGACTTACGAAATGGCTTTGTCCTGTCAATGTAGAAAGAGAGGGAAATGCAGAAGTCCATGGCATGTAGCCATCTCCTTGTTCGTAGCAGGTTTCAGGGAGAAAACTGTGAGAAAGATGTCCTGACTCACGTGAGAGACTGAGCCACCTTAGGTAGGAGGGTAGGGTGTGGTCACAGCTGGACCTTATCTTTAAAGAAGACAGAATGTGGCAGCTCTGAAGTCCAGGCATGCAGCTCGGAGACCCTCCTTGCCATCGTAATTGCCACCAGGAAGAACACCTTCCCAGATAGGCGCAGAAGGGAGTATGTGGTCATGGGCTCAAAGGACATTCCGGAAAGCCTGGAGAGGACCAGACTTAGGTTCCACTGGAGAACGGGAGGCCATACATGTGGAAAGAGCTGCTCCAGACCCCTCAGGAATCTGACTTTCATGATGTTTCTGTATCAGAGAGCTCTGATAGCCAAGTGGCAGGAGGGCCATCCAGGAGCAGAGCCAGGCTGAAGCCCACAGCAGCCCCTTGCAGTCCACTGCAGCAGGATGGGACAGGGATTGGCAGCAGCCCCCGGCAGCCTACGGCGCTGGGACTGGAGCCAGGACAGTGCCCGGCAGGACAGGAATGGGCCCGTGAAAGCCCGCCGTAGCGTGGGGCCAGAGCTTTAGGGTGCCCACAGAAGAGGGGCCAGAGCCCGAGCGCTTGGCAGCCCCCAGCACCCTGTGGCAATGGGACTGGGGCCAGAGCTGGTGGCAGTAGGCAGCCTGGCTATGGTCGAGGGTTGTGGGGAACCCCCAGAAACTGGCAGTGCTGAGGGTCAGTGGGCGGGGGGCCATGGTCCAACCTGTATTTAGAATTTGATTTGAGATTGTCTCACCAATAAAGGTATCATGATCTAAATGGCAATACAGTAGACTTCCAATAATCCGGAACCTATGGGACTTAGGTGGTGCCGGATTATCAGATATGCCGGTCTATCAGGAGGTACTATAAGCAGGTTATATATATACTGTATACATTATATACTGTATATAAAGTGTTCTTAACCCTTTTTATTGTACATACTGTATACAGTATACTGTAATGTTTTAGTTTTTAAGCCTTTTTACCCTTTTGCTCAGTTCAGCTGCTGCCGCTGTTACCTTGTGACTCATTTTTTGCCGAAGCTCACTCACTAGGCTCTTGCCATTTTGATGCCGGACTATCAGGAGTGCCGGACTATTGGATGCCGGACTATTGGAGTTTTACTGTACTTTGTTACTGTACTTAAAACATAAAATAAAAGGAATTTATAAGGAGTGAATGGCAATAGGTACCAAGGGTGTCAATCAAAAATTAATTAGTTAACAGTTCATTGCTACATATATAGTTCCAGTTCCCTCAATCCACTGTTTTCAACCTATGGACCTTCCACTATACCTTCTAATTATTCCCCTCAAGTCCCACTTCAGTTTGCAACCTTCTTCCTTACAGAAACAATGAGGTACAGTATTAACTGTATAGTATGATTTTCAATATGTTAGTCAATGAATTCTAAGAATTTAAATTTGCTAAACATTTCAATTATGCAAGGGATTACCTCCCCCCCAACCTCTCTCTGCACACACATTCAGATCCCAGAATGTTATTATAATTAAAGCTCTGGTAGCACTTTAAAGACTTTAAAGTTAGTCTGGTAGCACTTTAAAGACTATTTGTTGTTTTTTAAGTTTATCCTGTACAGACTAACTCGGCTACCCCTCTGAAGCTTTTGATAATTAAAGCTGTCATCCAAATTCATATACCAAGCCCCAGCATCATATCTGAACATTAACAAAAGGGCCGGGAACTTTGTTGTAGAAAACAGTACTCTTGGTAATATGAGGCCTACATACAAAAGGACCTGGTTCTAGGTTCTGACGCACTGGGGGCTAAATGAACCCAAGTTACACTGCTGTTCAGCACCCTCTGCTAACAGCTTCATAGACAACAGTTTTAAAACATTTTGCATACTTTTGCTTACTAGCATGAATAATAAATAAAATTTGCATGTGATAAAAAACCTTATAAAATCAGAGTAAACAATCAGGTCTAGGAAAAAGTTCTCCCCGCCACTATATCAGGAGTAAAATCATGCACTATACGAAAAACATTTTCCAAAGAGGATGTCGGTATAAAAGGGGAAAACACTGAGAACATCAAAATGTTTGATGGGCAAGAAGTACTTTCCAGCTAATATTGGTTTTCATCTTGACATGATTATAATTTGCCACATCTCTTGCCCTGATGCAAAATTATTGATCTTCTCTTTCCTCCATGAAAAGACTATAGTTCAAGCAGTTCCAAAACAGAACTATTAGTTAACAGCTGACATTCTATTATGCCTATAGGCCAGCAAGAGCCTGCAGCTGCTAACATACCTCATGCACATATATTGAAATAGCTCAGCCTAATGCATGGAGATAGATTGTTAGAATCTACAAGTGGTATACAACCCTGAATTTATGAGAGAAAAACAGTATTATATTGTGCTTCGTCATGCTGAACTGGGAATAATGACTGACCAGCAAGTGATATGAAATAAATTTCTGAATCTAGGAGATGGATGCATGGTCATGTTACTGGGAGAAACCAGTAGAAACTAACACATTCTTTAGTCTCAACCTTTATAACAAATTGACTAAAGGATTCTCAGATACACTGATTCTGCTGTTGATAAATGACTGCTGTTAATTCTCCTTCATTCTCTGCTCCCAGTGTATTCCAATGGACAGATTGTACAAACTCTGCCTTTAAGGTGGTAGTATTTCTTATGAGCTGCAAAAGCAAGGAACACTGTATACACTGACCTCTCAAGTATGCAGTTCAGTATCTTTTAAATGCTGTTAATTATATATTACAGTGTTCTATTTCAGGTTTCAGGGCTTCCCCTGGGGAAGCAGTGTTGTCTAAGTAAACCCAGTGCAAAGGACAGCTGCAGACCAAGAGACCAAATCCTGCTCCCATTGAAGTGAATGGAAAATTTCCCACTGATTTTACAAGGAACAAGATTTGGGCCCATACTTATGTCATCTGTTTTTTAAGAAAAGTTTCCTACCCTGTCTACTACATGTGAATATTTCAATTCTTGACAAATCTGGATTGTTTTACACTATTTGGCTGGAAAGCATGTTAACTGCACTTTACCTTGGATCATAAAATGGGTGTAGGAATACAGTAAGCTATACTCTCTGCTTATTATAAAAATAGACCTTGTGACCTTCTCCATGAGTAAGACACATCACACGAAGACCTCAAATGTACTGTATAATTAGAATATCCCCACAGTCCTCTCTATCACCGTGCCAACTAAATTCCTGATCTGGTTTCTTATTTAACCTTATCGTGTGCATTTCACTGTCAATAAAAGGCTTGCAATTCAGAGTTCATTACTGACTCAGAAAATACAGTCACTAAGGGTTAACAAGCTTGAATGTTCACAAGGTTGGTTCTAAACTGGGTGAGTGACACTGACTATAATTAATACCAAATTGCTAGTCCACCTGTTCTGTTTTATTAAGAGTGTGGGTGCTCTGGTGTCCAGTAACAGTGAAGAGCATATTTAGCACATGAAACCAAAAAACGCCCAATTGCATAATTCCCTACAGGAAATCAGTCTCTTACCATTAAGATTTAGCCATACCAAGCAGTTGCTAGTGGGACAAAAATAGCTTGGCACTAATACAGAGCATGTAACAGAGTCAACGTTATCATACTATAAGATAAAATATTACAAGAAAATTCTGTGCTAGTTCCTTTGGTAAAATTATATGTTCAGTTATAACAAGACACTGAAACAGAATATTGCTAGTTAGCTATTGTTTAAATGTGTTTAAGATGCTAACTTGTATATCACTGAGGTTGCATTTGGAGAGCGAAAACCTAAATCTATGGCTATTTGAACAGAGAGATTTATACACAACCATTCTTCCCGTTGGGCAATTGCTGCTGCTTCTCTGCAGGAAACAAGGATGTTATTTCACGAGCAACAGCCTAAGCAGGCAATTTCTACATCAGAGACAAAGTTTCCAGGGTATAATTTCGCTACCCCCTTAATGACTGTATATAAAACACATCAGTTGAGAAACTATTTGGATACCCAATCTATGTTAATAATAATCATATGCAGTAATAAAATATCCAGTCTGAGGTATTTAAAACACCCCCATTTAATTTTCAAGACCTACCTTTCTGATAGCTGGAGATTTAAAAATTTAAGCAGTTGGACAGAATTTCATAAAGTACCCATCCCAAACTTATTTTATTCACAAATTAAAAGAGAAACCTGTTATCTACTCCCATGATATAGTGCGTACCTTATATAACTGCAGGTCAATCCCAATTATCCAAGTCAGTTTCAGTTTCTGCAAATCTGATATAACTCATGACTCCACATTTCTTAGGGAGCCATATTCTTTTATTCAGAACCACTGATCGGAATGTTTTAGAATGATCTGAGAAACATTTGGATAATCAGGGATTACTTGCCATTGTTTACCCTAAGTTTTTAAATCGTTGCATGGTGATTTTGGTTGCAATGCTTTTCCTAAACACAAAGGGTAAGTCTACACTGCACGCTTATTTCGAAATAAGCTATTCCAGAATAGTTATTCTGAAATAGCGTATTTTGAGACAGCACGTCTACACTGCAGGGAAGCGTCAAAATTAGTCCGAGGCACACTTCCCTAATGTGGATGCACTACCTCGATTTAGAGCCCGAGGAGGCACTCGGGAGGAATAACTTAGAATGGCCCTGGTGAGGGACTATTTTGAAATAGCAGCAGAGCGTCTACACACACCTTATTTCGAAATAGCTATTTAATAGTCATTATTCCTCGTAGAATGAAGTTTACAGATTTTGGAATAACCCATCCATTATTCTGAAATTATTTCGAAATAATGGAATAACACTAGTTATCTCAAAATAATGGTGCAGTGTAGATGCACCCAAAGGGAGTCCAGTTTTGTAGGCTCCGAATTAATATATACATAGGGTTTTTACTTTTACTTACTTTTTTTAAACCTATTTAAAGTTATGTTAATACAGATGCCTTGGGTTTGTCTTCTTGAATGGAACCTTCTGCCTTCTAAGTTTAACAACTAAAGCTTTTGGACACTTATATTGTTCTCCAGCAATTCAAACTTCACATACACACGACATAAATGCTTTTGTAACAATCAAGTTGCACACATTTCTGAGCAATAATGCATCTTAAAGTGTAGTTCTTCCAAAGTTAGTCAGCATTTTGTAACTATTTTATTCATGTTATTCATTTCAAATTACCATTCAGCATGTTGCAGCATGGGAATTATGCAGGCTGAATTATGCCTCTTTGAAGACTTATGGGTATCACTTGAAAATTATCCTGCAGTTGACCATGATAGGAGATACATACTGTACCTTTGCCCTTTCATTTCTGCTGATCTCTGCACAGCTATGGGCATGGTTTCTATGTCTGAACTTCTGCCAAAGATTATGAGTATTCACACATACACAAGCTTATATGTGATCTGTGTTTCCAGATTTCTGCAGCTATGATGTGCCTTTTTCTACTTGTCCAATCCAGAAGAGGCAGTCCTCTTTTTTAATACTGGCCATAATACAACTACGATAAGCATTCTATGAAGAAAAAATACTTAGCTGACAATGCCTTGTATCATAAAATCATTTTGATCACAAAATGGACTCTTGTGTACACAAATGTGACCCAGTATATATGCAACTCAAAAGAATAAAATCACCAAAAACTGTGATTGTTTATGATTTCCACATTCAGCATTCAAGCTACTCAGCACTGATAATTATGAACTCATTGTCCTAAGAGCTAAACTTTGTGGCCTATTTCCATCCAATTTTCACATTCATTTGCTTGCTGCAGTCTTCTCTTAAATAATTGTTTCTCTTCCACTAGCTTTAAGTTTTGAAATGTGTTCTGAGACACTTTGAATGAAAGATGCTATGTAAGTGCAAAAGTCTGTTTGATGGGTTACAAACTGCCTCTGTATTGGAAACTGTCCTCCCCTAAAACATTACAGGAGGGTAACCAATCCTCTGCTTCACTCAAACTAGTTTCTCTTAGCTCTCAATTACACACTATTTTTGTCCTCTCCACAGCTAACAAAACAAAGCAGCACGCACATATTTAACAGTGTTCCATAAAAGCATCTTGAGGAATGTGGGGAGATCCCTTTGCTCTTCTGAGGATTCTGTCTTGCAATCATCATTAAAATGTATCAATATATTTTAAAGCAGCCCAAAGTGTTCATAAAGAAAACCCATTACAAAATTATCTTCCAGTATAATGGCAAGGTATTCTGGGATATTTGAAAGCACACTTCTGCATTCTAAGGCTGTTGAAATAAATGGATTATCATTAAAACATGTGAATGTTGTCAATAACATTTTTTCCTAGGTGCTTTTTGTGCTACTAAAGGATTTTGTTACAGCTTGAGAGAAAAGTTCCATATGCTGACTCTGACAAGGGTAATTCTTCAATACTATTAAAATGCAAAAGAGATGAGAAAACCAGATGGGGAAGTATATCAGGGATGAGAGTGTCACATCAGGGAGGACGGAAAGCTTCAGAAAGAGCCTGTAAGTTGTGACTTCTCTTTGCCCTAAGTTTGGAGCAATCATCTCTCATATCTTAGCCTAGCCACAAATACAGCAAAAACAAACTCATTAACTGATGACCCAATGAATTATAGTCTTCACATGTGTTTATTAGAAATAATATAAACATAATATATGGAAGCATTGTAACATATAAACTAAGGATGTTAAGTAACAGTTAACTTGACTAGTTGACTAGTCGATAGAATTTCCATCGACTACTTGACTAGTCGATAGGCACTTCTGCATGCATCCTTGGAAATGTACAAGAGCCCCCGCTGCCGCTTTGAAGTACCCCCTTTGTTGCCTCTAACTAATAGCATTTGCTTATCGGATAGTCGACTAGTCCTTAACATCCTTAATATAAACCCCTCCTACAAATATCCTGATTCTGGTACATAATTCTGGTTCACCAAAAAAACTTACCTGAGGACTTAATTGACAACAATGGTTACAATTATTATTAATATCATTGTGAAATGTATATACAGATATTATAGGAGTTATGTTTGCATAATTAAAATATATTCTTAGATTTTATCACACAAGAGATTGGTTTCCTGACAGACAAAGGATGTTTATTCACCTCTCTGTTAGCATGTAAATATGGCATTATAAGCAAACACAATGGTGGCAAATTTACATATGAAGAGAACAGACAGATAGGAAGTCAATAAGGAAGAGTGCACAAGGGAGAAGAGGGGAGGAAACTTATCTTGAGATACACCTCAAATATTTGCCGGAATATATTTGAGAAACAGAGAAGACAACCTATCATTCTGCACCTAGGAAGTAAACAGGCAGCAGGTTTACATTCACAAAAATGACCAGATTTAGTTGAAACACTGCAGAGGATGTTTATGGTTAGAAACTTCTGCAGGTAAGAGTTTAGTCTGGTGAGTTAAGTTTAGTCTCTAGAAGGCATGTTATGATTTTGTTTTATATGTTACTTTTACTTTCTCTTATCCTTACTGTCTCTTGAATCTTTAATAATAATACTGCCATTTTCACTATAAATGTATCTCAGTCCTATGATATTAAGCAAATTGCTGATGTGCTGAATCATTCAGACTGTTCACTCTTCGCTGAGGGACTGTATACTGTTCCTTGAGGGACAGCAGCTCTGGTACTTCTGTGAAAGTTCAGTGGAGATGGGGCTGGACACTAGAGGAAAACACTTCAAAGGGACTCAAGGGCTATGTCTACACTCGCGGCTTCTTGCACGAGAAATATGCAAATGAGGCAAAGCGTGGAATATCGCCGAGCCTCATTTGCATACCTAATGAGCCGCCATTTTTGCAGAAGAGGCTCTTGCGCCAGAAGGAGCTGTCTACACTGCCCCTTCTTGCACAAGAAAAACCCTCTTGTGCAATACCGCTACGCTGATTATTTTCAGGAATAACGGCAGTGTTCCCTCTAAGATGCATGGTAACACAGCTTCACAGGTGATTAATCAGTCCTGCCCTGTCAGTCTACTCCATGCAGGGACCCTGAGTCTCAGACTGGGAGGGGCTGATGAACCACCTGTGAAACTGTGCTGAGGCGCAACTTAGAGGGAACTCTGGACTCCAGGACTGGAACACACTGATTGTTAACATCCATGGCAAAGCAAGGGATGACATATCCTAGAGGAGAGGGCTTGAGTGGCTAACAGGCGAGTGGTGTCAGGGAGTGACACTCAGTTAAGAACCAGCAAGTCTCCTTCTTGTAACAAGGTTATTCACAGCCATGTTTACCACTAGAATCATCACAAACACACTCGTCACTTGTCCCCATTTAATAAAGCGAAACTTAACTCAAAATCTGAGGAGGATTGGCTGGAGCAGGTGGCAAGGAGGTATAGAGCCATTTACCTCCATGTCACTAGTTCTTCTCCAGGAAGGTCACCAGTGATGGATGGCTGCTCAGATGTTTATATGACATGAGCTGCTGGTCTCATTGATTAGTTTCAACCCCGCTACCACAACTGGTATTCATTATCAACCTCAGCAATTGCTACAAAGAAGCCACAAAATGAGTGCATATGGAGAATGAGGAATGCCCTACAGCAGTGGTCCCCAACACGGTGTCTGCGGGAGCCATGGCGCCCGCGGGGGCATTTGTGTGTGCCCACCAAGTGCTCGGGGCTGGCCCTGCCCCGGGCGCGTGGTACATGCGCGGTGCCGGCCCCAGGCGCGCTGCGCATACGCGGCGCATGGGGAGCGCCGGCCCCAGGCGCGCGGCGAATTGGCTTCCCCAGCCGAGGCATAAAGGATCGGTCGGCAAAGGCTTCCCCAGCCGACAGATCCGCGTCTAGACTGCCGCGCTGTGTTGGATCAGCTGATCGTCGGCACAGCGCGGCGGCCATGTTTATTTTAATGAAGCGGGGATTATTTAAATCCCCGCTTCTTTGACTATGCCAAATACACTAATTTACATGGCTCCATTGACGGAGCCATGTAGTCTAGACACCTTTAGAGACTAAGAAAATGTTGATGGTATCATAAGCTTTCGTGGGCACAACCCACTCATCTGAAGAAGTGGGTTGTGCTCACGAAAGCTCATGCTACCATCTACATGTTTGGTTAGTCTCTAAGGTGCTGCAAGACTATTTGTTGTTTAAGTTTTTCCAATTACAGACTAACACAGGTACCTCTCTGAAATTTAATAATTGTGCTAGTTGTAGTGGATTTCCATTGTGATGGAATACGAAACAAACTCATGTAACAGTACAAGGGTACAATGTGAACACCTCTAGTTAGTCATCAGACAAAATATTTATTGGACTATTTGTCTTATTGTTGGAACATGTTGTGGCAAGGTTCTTGCCCAGGCCCTTGCCTTGGGACCCCTTCTTCAGCCAAAAATGACCAGGAGACCCTTTCTTGTGCAATCACCCATGTTTCTTTATTGCTTGTGCCAACTTCCCACCACCTTTTATTTACAGAGCTTGGTTTTCCCCAGCAGCTAAATCAGTTACCTTCTCTTTCTGGCTGGGGCGTGCTCACACTCAGCCACTCTCTGACTCCTCCCTCGCCACTTCCCATCTGGCTGCCTTATATTGTCCTCTGGCTAATGAGGCCCACAGCTGCTTCCATTAGCCCTTCAGGCCTGTGCTTTCTCAGCTGGCTGTAATTGGCCTTTTCAGCCTGGCTGTAGTGTCAGAGCCCTGGCTTAGAGTTATCTTTCATATGAGGAGATGAGGAAAGCCAGTGTCTTGGACTCTGTGGAGATCCTGGTTAAAAGTTAGTCAGAAATCTCTGGAAAAGTACACTTAACCTGCAGTCTATCCCAAGAGACTGTAAAGGAGGGCCACTTGCTAACCTAGGTTTCCCATTGCTTCTTTAAAACTAGGGATGTTAGATAGCGAGTAATTAAATAGTCGTGTAACCGCATAATTTTTTAGCGGTTACATGACTATTCGATAGTCCCCAGGAGCAGTGCACTCCTGACCACACTCCCAGAGAGCCCCCTGCCATCCCACACTGCTGCCTCTCGATCTTAAAAATCAGCTCCCCCTTGGGGACTGGCTCCCACCTGCCGCCCTGCTCTGCTGCCTCTGATACAGAGACAGCAGCATAGGGCAGCAGTAGCCCCAACCACAGGGCGCTCGAGCTCCCCACGGACAGAGGCTGCTCCACAGCAGCAGAGGGGTCCATGGGATGTGGAGCAGCCTCTGTCCATGGCGAGCCCAGGCCTGCCACAGACAGAAGCTGCTTTTCAGAAGCCTCCCCTGCCCTCCCGCCTCTGTAGGAGGCAGCAAGGGGAGGGGCAGGCAGGTCCACTGAACCAGAAGGCATGGAGAGCCATCCTGAAAGCTGGCTCCTTGCATGTATCGGCTCCCTCCTGCCCCACTCAGCCTCTGCACTGTTGCCTCTGTATCAGAGGCAGCAGCGCAGGGTGGTGGGGGACTGGCAGATCCGGTGTTCATGGGAATCTGGCTTAAAAGCCGACTCACCACAGGCACTGGCTCCTGCTTACCCCCAAGGGGAGGGGGAGGGAATGCGTGTAGTCGTCAGGATCAACCAATAAGCCTAAACTTATCGGTTAACTGTGTAGTCATCTACACGTTGACATCCCTATTTAGAACATAATACAATAACTCCAGATACTGCATTGTCACCTATATTCCACAATGATATTACTGATCAGAATGTTGTTAGTTTTCAACTGGCATATTTTGTATAAATATCATCGCAGTACCATGTATGGTGTGAATACAAAGGTGGCTAGACTCACAGAAGGGTTGTGCCTGAAATGACTTTTACAACTGAAGAAAAGGCCCTCAGGATTGTCTCTGTTGCAACATCTTTTTATTCATTCCTATCAACGCTGTTTGTGTTTATTCTCTCATTGTAGTTCATTTTTTCCCAAGTGGTCCTTTGGCATAGCTGCAACTGGAAATTAATGCATCATCACAACATGGAAGCCTCAGATCCTGCTCCACTAGATCAGAAGGTAGCCTGCCCCGCCAGGGAAGCTAAAAATCCAGTCCATCTCTACATCTGATAGCCTTTTATCCACACCTGTTCCACATCACCCTAATGAAAGAGATTTTCAAATCAAACTCATGTAAGAAGTTGTGCTTATTCCACCTCAACAGCAGGTCTCAGGGCCATACTTCTGTGCCAAGGTATTTAACAAAATTACCTAGTAATGATTGGAATAGTTGGCCCTTTTTTATCACCTTGGGAATACCTCAACAGTGGACTTATTGGACAGGGGACTCTTAGTTTTCTCCTCTCCCACTTCACATTTTTTTCCTTATGTCTGATGAGCACTTGATCACAAGAACAGGCCTAATAAAAATGGGCTCTGGTCCGTTTCTTTCCCTTGCCTGATCAACATAGAACAATCTATTCACACAGTGGAGACAAATTTGATTAAATTATGATGTCACTATCAAAGTTATCACTTAGGTGATCCTGCACATCTGTGATGGTTGTGACAGAAGAACTTTGAAATAAAGCATAACAAGAAGCTAAGCTGTGTGGAGGGAAAACCTTGTTTACAAAAATGTAAACAAAAATAATACAGAAAGATATATATTTTCCATCTAGAATAAACTCTCTGATTTTTGCATTTTGGTGAAAATTTTCCTTTGAAGAGTTCAGCCACAAACTTATAGTTAATATAGCAAAAGAAAAAAAAACGCTTCCCTGTAGTTAAAAGTACAGATGTTCTGCAAAAAAAGACCATAAAAGGAAAAAATGAATGAAAAGAACGTGATGTCTTTACATTCTCTAATTGCATTTCAGCTATTGTTTGATTAGTTTTCTGGCATTTGAATTTTCAAGTAAAAATAATACTCTATTAAAGGCACAAAAAGTGGAGCGCAGTCAAGTAATCTTGTTCAGCTGGCAAACCAAAATTTTTTGTACTGCTTGAAGATCCAATGCTTTGTGAGGCACAAGAGAAAAGCATATTGATCCTGGCTCTGCACATTTATACCAGCAGCTACCAGTTTTAAAGATAAGCCCCAGGTTGAAAATAGCAAAACAAAAACCCAAAAGAACAAAAAAACCCAGACTCGTTTTGGTGAATTATCTGGCTTTTTTTGACTGAATTTGACACAGATCTCTCTATTAAAACAATTTTATGGAGTGCAGAAATAATTGGATTTAATCCAGTGATTTGTAGCTTCATCAATTATTCTTTTCCAATAATTACTGATGTGTGATTTTGAACCTCTTTTGTCTGTCTTGTGAAGTGCTGCTTGTAAACAACTGTTTTCATTCCTTTAAGACACCACATGCATTTCTAGTAGCAAAAGATTACTATAATGCCTACATTGCTTTAAACAAATTATGTTTTATTTTTAATTGCCTGATTATCATTTGAGATGCCCTTTGAATAAAAGCTAGAAACACACTTAAAAGTTATGGGAAAGTATAAATCAGGGCTTACTTAAAACATATTTATCCCAATCAAGGACAGTGTTGGCAATTTGCCAAGAGTTCAAGAAATACATAATTTATTCTACATGTATGCTGCATAAATTGAAGCCGTTTCAATTTTATCTCATCTATGGAGGCTCAGCCCATGGAGATTATGAGTCCCATAAGGCAGTGCTCTCTCTGACTTACCTGATTAGTTGACTACTTTGATAAAGATGGAGCACAGCATGCTGGAATCTAGTTTGAGGGCTACCCCTCTACTCATGACAGGCACTGGCCACATTTTTTAATTCCCTGGGCCACATATGTACAACAGGAAGAGAACAGGAACCCACTCAGAGCAGCTACTTCAGCACTGTTTTGTAACATGCTCCTTTTAGCCAGCTTTTATTAAGTAAATGACTTAGTATATTCTGCAGCCCCTATAACTTGCAATTGGTCTGCAAGGGTGGATTACGGTAGAGAACACCTCAGGTACATCTACACTGCAATGCTATTTTCAGGATACCGGAGCATCCCCAAATAGCTATCCCACGTCTTCACAGCAAGCCCAATACTTGGGGCTCCCTATTCCGACATCCCTGTAAACCTCATTCTACAAGAAGTAAGGGACATTTCGGAATAGGGCTTTATTTCACAATTCAGCTCTGTATAGACAGCGCCAAATGATGAAATAAGCTATTTCGAAATAGTCTCGAAATAAGATACGCAATTTGTGTCGCTCAAATTACGTATCTTGTTTCGAGTTACTGTGCAGCATAAATCCCCCCCTCCAGTCTGAACATGGATGACAGCAGCAAGACTCAAGGCCAGAAAAATGCTCATAAAAGTAGATGAATGGAAAAAAATCACCCATTGATGTCAACTGGGAATTCAAGAGCAATGGAGAAGCCAAGAGTTTCCCTGAACTGCAAAACTCATTGGCGAGAGCTGTGTAATCTATCTGCAAAGCCCAAGGAATTCTGTGTGGATATTCTGGGGAAAAAAATCTTCCACAGCTGAATAGAAAAGTCACCACTAATAGATCAGGATTTGTGAGCAACCCTACAATATGAAATACAGTATATGTGCAAACAAGGAATAGACTTAAAAAAACTGATAAAGAAATATGGTCTTCAGACACCCAAGGACTATTTTCTTCTCCCCCTTCACTCACAAGCAAGCACACACACACACACACACACACACACACACACACACACACACGAAAGCATTCTAGCGGTATGCTTTCTATGTTTTAGAATTTAAGATATGTTAGCAGACTCTAATATAACAGCTTCCTGGGCAGACTATTTTGCTCAGTTAAAAGTCCATTCCAAAATGTTTCACATTCTACAGTGAGCTGAAGTGTTGTGAAAAATAGAATTTTTTCCCCAAAAGAATTGGCAGCTAAATCTCAAACTGCAATTTAAACATGACTGTCCATACTGTTGCCCAGTTGCATATAAATCTTATCTTACTGCCCATAGATCAGGCTTAGCTGCATATTTTTTTTTTATTCTTCTCTCTTTCTCTTCTGCAAAGTCTTACTCCTCATTAACCACTGCTCATGTGCCTCTGAGGTGCCAAACAGCATTCATTCTTTGAAAATATCTTTAGAATATACTACAATGCTCATCAATTTACCTTTTTCTTTCTACTGAGTGGTATCTCGCCATATGCTCAGTCTGCACCAGATTATTGTGGCAGTTATATTACAATTGACTCTAGCGGGACAGTGAGGTCACTGGAGTTACAGTCACTTTACAAAGAGGACTGACTATTTCTCAGGATCTTTTAATTCAGGGACCTGAAAATAGCTCTTAGTTTTAAGAGTGTCCCTTCATTTTAATTCATATTTTCTGAATTTTTAATCTTTCACTGATGTGCTATAACAGAAGAGGGCAATAAGCAGCAATCTGTGGCTAACAGGAGCTGCAAGTGGTCACACCTGCAGACACACAGGTGAATAGTGTCTGCTGGCCTGCCAGGGGCTGATCCTGTGTCTAGCCCATAGGACAATTATTACCCACCCTTGTGCTAAAAGAAGATAGGTAACTCTCTCCAGTTAAAGGACATATTGTGGGTGCACAAAAACACAGGAGTTGATTGGGGTTTTCTGTGAAACCCAGACAATGGTTTTGAAATAATTAATATTCCAATATACCAAACATGTTGTACTCATCTGTGCTACTACATTCTACAACCATGTACACTTTAGTCTCTAAATATGCCCAATTTGTGAAAATGAGACCATAGTTCAGTGATGACAAGAAATCCTGGACTATTTAGTATCATTCCTGGATAAATAAAAGAATAGCCAAATAATGAGAAAAAAATATGAGACTACACATGTAATTTATCTGACCGCTTACTTCATCTTTAGCTACACTGCAAGGATATGGATTAACCAGAAACAAAATTCTTTCTTCTGTTATTTCCAAGCAATCGTTTCCTGAAGTCAACAAATAGAATAGCACTAGGCATTAGAGAGCTCTCCCACAGAAATCAGCATGGGTGCTTATTAACCACAAGACACTGACTTAAAGGAAACTCAGTTCAAAAATGTGACATATCCTACTTCTACTAGCCCAATTGCTGGCTCTGTGGTTTTCCCCCATCATCCAGCAAAAGTGTCAAATCATTTGGAACCAGAAGCAGTGAAAGAGTAATAGAGACTCCCAAGTACTGCCTTTCTGTAAGAATCATACATATCATCCAAGAGTGAGCTTAGGGCTTGTCTACAATTGCAGCTCTGTAGATGCACTGCTGCAGTGGTTAGTGAAGATGCTAGCTACCCTGACAGGAGAGATACTCCTCCTTCCGCCCTCCCTCCCAAAAGACATTAGATAGGTAGACAGGCAAAGCCCTCCCATCAACACCGTGCTGTCTACAGTAGTGATTAGGTTCATATAACTAATCTCAAGGGTGTGGAGCATCTGAGTGACGTGATGATACTGACATAAGGTGGTAGAGTAGACAAAGCCTTGGGCAAGGATGTAAAGCTAATCCTAATTTTTTTCTATGGGTGATGAAATTTCTTTGTAATCTTTAACCTCGCCTTCAGACTACTCTTCTTCTCTTCCACAATTTACATGTAACTCTTACATCCCTAAGAACTGCTAACGAAAAACAGCTCTATTCAGGAGAGCTCTGAAGCACATCTTAATTTGAAGACTGAGCTTAAATCCCACCGAAGACAATGAGATTTAAGCTGATGTTTATTTGCTTTCCTCACTCAGGACCTGCAAGTATGTCTACACTGTAATTTAACACCACATGGCTACCCCAAGAAAGAAGGTCGGAGCTTCCAGGGCTCAGGTTATGGGGCTGTTTATCTGTGGTGTAGGCATTCAGGCTCAAGCTGGAGCTAGACTCTGAGACTGAATGAACAGGTCACTATATCATTCCACACAGAGCTTTTTCTTTCAAGTGTTTAAGTTAACAAATCCATGAAAGACACCAACTTACTTTGAAGAATAGGACGCCAAATATTACACCTAAAAAACTGTCATTTGCCAATAAGGAACAAAATAAAGTATGACTACTGAGTATCTAAAACATCTGTTATACAGTCTTCCTTTTCCTCCAATTAACCTTACTGATGTAGTCCCCCACATCTGTCTTTTAAAAAAATGGCAAGACAAACTTAATTTCTCCAAATTAAACCACAACACTAAATAAAAAGGAGGGTATTGTAACTAAATGAAACTCACACAATTTGGGACTCTATCTCTAGCAAACTTGCAGATTCAGAAGGCTTATATGTCTCAGAGGTTTGAAATCAACTTCAGCCCCTAGAATACCAGCAATTCTGAGGATGACAGCCAAACATATATTCTGGAAGTTACACGGCCAGGGTCTGCAAAGTGTTAAGCTTGACAACTGTAAGATGAACTACACCAGCACAGAGATGATTGGAAACTACTTGGTGGTTTTGTTAAAGAAAAACAAACACCAACACAAGGAAAGTTGTCAAACCAAACAAGACAGCGGTTCTTAACCAAATGTGGCACAAACACCACACAGCTGCAGCCCATTGGGCAGCCTCAGGGCCTTGGAGGTAGGATTGGACGTGACCCACCATAATAAATAAGTTGAGAACCACTGGTAAATTCCTTTTAATATAATAATTTGAAAAAGTTTTTCACAATAGGAGTCCATACGTCATTGGTACCAAAGAATATAATGACAAAACTAAAAGTTATAGAAATATCCCCTGGTCTCTTCTAAAGCCTTCTATGACAAAACAGCCAAAAATCCCAAACAACTTGGGTTGCCAGGTGTCCAGTATTCAACCGGACAGTCCGTTTTTTGCACCCTCTGTCTATGTGCAATGTCCAGTATTTTCTGCTTTTCCGGCTGGGCGCCCGACGGAAGCCTGGTGGGGGGAGGGAGTGGCTGGGCCGCGATCACCGATCCACACGCAACCAATCAGCTGGTTGCGTGCTTAAGTGCTCCCAGTGCCAGTCGCAGCCCCGCCTCACCAGCCACTCCCCCACGCCCACGCCAGACTTCCGTCGGGCACCCAGCCAATCTGCACGCAACCAGCTGAGGGCTCCCAGTGGGAGCGGGTAATTAATTTCGTCCCCTGCTGCCCCGTCCTCTTTGGGAAGTGTAAATTACTTCACCCCTTTTCATCAGACAGTCTGCCCTCTGCTCAGAGCCCAGCCAGACATTATGGCCCGCGAGTGGGGGCAGAGTATGGCTCCTCCACTTTCTCTTCACAGATTTTCAGGCATATAATCCACTTCTTGTCATGGCCAGAATATGGGCCAGGCTTGAATCCCCCTTTATTCCCCTCCACAGCTGAATAAAGAATCTGAGAGGCTAGCTCAGCCTGGCAATAGGGTTGCCAGGTGGGAGCCCTCAGCTGGTTGCGTGCAGAAGCCGGGTGGGGGGAGTGGCTGGGGAGGTGGGAGGTTCATGTAGTCAAAATATAGGATATAGACTGTTGATTGTTTATAATAAAGTTCCCATTCAGTGTTAAGCATAGTTGCGGTGGTTTTTGTTGTTGTTTTTTTTGCTCAACAAATTTTTAGCACGTGTGTTCGGTATTTTTGGGGAAACCATCTGGCAACCCTACAAACAGCAGCCTGTATTTTAAACAGTGGACTATAATTTTCATTTATAAACTTGAATATTCAAAAGTAAATCACCTCCTCCAATGTTCTACATTATCTGTAGAGTGGAATCAGGCCAGGATTCAAGGTTAAAATAATTTATGAATGCAGCATACACACTAGCATACTTAGGCACTGAATGCAGTATTTCTGAAATGCCACATCATCTTCTGTTTGCCAAATACTAAATATCAGACAAAAGCTAACACACAATGCTATGTTTTTGAGATGAGCCATTGAGCATTATGATCTGGAGTTGATTTAGGCTAGACTTTGGAGGATTGGAGTTCAAATCAACAGAACACTGGAGACTACACAGCTCCGAGTCTCATCATCTGTTTGTGTGATATGTTGAAAATCTCATGAGAATGACTATCACTGCAAGACTGAACTAGAAGATATACTCTTCTCCACTTTGGACCTTAATTGAAGTCAAACATAGGGGTGAACTCTGAGTCAACTATACCATGGATTTAAAATTCAGTTCTCAGACAATTTCTGATAAGCATGGCTATTTTCTGACTCAGATGGCTTTCACACTATCTAAAATCATCTTCTTCACAATAAGAACATGCCATAATCTCTTTAGGCATCTTAATCATACTACAAAACACAGATTTCTGTTGTATATTAATATTCATAGCAATGAGTGAACTGTGTTCACAGTTTGACTTCATTTGTAAATCTTGGCCATCCAAAGTCTATTTTCGGTTGTTTCAGTCCTGTCTTGTTAGCTTCGTGAGCTTAAGTGCTCAATTTTTTCTATTAAGAATAACCCATTTAATTAAACTGTTATAAAATAATTAAGTAAATATCCCAAAACAAATATGGACAATCATTTTTTGTGTGAAATGTTCACTGCCCAACACACTGGCCTGATGTTTTATACTGTGAGGTTACTAGATATTCATGAAAATGATGTCTGGCATTTTTGATTAAGCGCAACATCTTTAAAAATCTCTTTTTTTTAAGATGGCAGTCCTACAAGAAAAAAGAAATGGTAAACTATTGTGCATCAACTTGACAAAGGCCATTTAGTCATGATCCCAGTCCATCCTTTCCCCACTCTTCCTAATGAATTGTCAATTCACTAGGGAAAATGGCATTCACTGTCCTCTTTTCTGCTGAGAGTCAATTAAGTTTGGCAAAGAGAGACTGTAACTTCCATGCAGTAAGCAAACCCTTTTTGTCAGACAGTGAAATTCATGTTGACTAAACCAAGGAAGGATTTCTGAGTGAATGTCAGCCAAAACTGTTAAAATCGCTTACAAACAGATGTAAAGTAGTGCAATCTATTAAAAAAAACCCCATCCAGCTAATAGTCAAAGTAAAAAAAAAGGCCTACTCTCAACTGTCTATACCCAGACTGCAAATTTCTGATGCACAGATTCACTAGAGTGAACCATGAAGGATCCGCTTACTCCATTTACAGACATACTGGATTTGAGAAGGGAAATATATGCGAAACTAGAACAAAAATATGATCCCAATTCTAAGGGCTGCTTTAACTCAGATGGGACTGAGGAAATCAAGCACAAACTTTTTCTATATTCATCTGTCTATACTGTTGGTTCCTTAAGAGACAGATGATGAACATTTTAATGCAACAGACTATAAACGACACCCCCTTGCTGGTAATATTTTATCTTGAAATTAACTAGATTGTCTGCATGTGTTACGTCCTATTCCATTTTACAAACACTGTTTTTTCATGCTTTTTCAGATGCGCCACAGGCTACCATGAATGTATAGTGTTTGTTCTGCTGTATCATGAGTGTTAGCCATGAATATACAGATGAATCAGCAGAATTCTGGAGTCGGGGTTTTTTTAGTAAATCTATGTTAGCAGATTGCCTGCCATAGGAGCACAGAAAAATATTACAGGATCATGCATTGTGGCCAAGTATACATAATTTTCACCCACAGAATATTAGTTTTTAAAAAACAAGATGTAAAGTCCAGGGTACGTTTCTAATAATTTACCACTGGTCAAATATTGAAGCAGTTGATAGAATCCTTTTTAATATGCTAAAGATGGAGGAAAAACAGAACCTGATCAGCATTTTTATTCAAAACGACACTTAAGCACTCTCTTTCCTTTAAGCACGTGCATAAATCACACTGAAGTCAATGGGATTTAAGCATATGTCTAAGTTATGTCCAGAGTAGAGACGTAATTATGTATTTACTTATGTGCTTTTCTGAAATAAATGTATGGCTAGCTGGAATGTGAACAGGACAAAAATGATGCAGAATAATCTACAGGCAATAATCAAGTTATTGGGTGTATAAGATTAGAATAGTTTATTAGAGGAGCAAAGATCAGTTGGGTTGCAGGTTTTCTACCCTGCCACTCAATAATATGGAACTAGTTAAAAAAAATCTTTTCTGATTAGTTTATCCTTTCAGTTGATTTCCATCCGCCAAGCAAACCTGTCATCTCATTATCCTAAACTTTAACACTGAAGAGTTGGCAACAGTGATTAATCCTCTGCATTAAAATAGCAGCTAATTTTTTTTCAACATAAATAAAAGTTTTTCCACATACTGTAGGTATTATAACAGCAATACATCAATCCTCCAGCCCACAGCTTCTTTCTACAACACTCCCACTCACTCCTTTTAAAAAAAGGTAATTTAAGTCTGAAATACTGCACCTCCTGTGCTATTCATCCTGGAAAGCTGCCAGCTTCCCTTTTCTATCACAGCCCATTTATTTTACTTGAAGTTTCCCACAATACTTTCTACAAAGAAAAGTCACAGATAGAAAGAGAGTATCACTGCCGGCAATGCTCAGTCTTTGGGGTTTGGTGTATGTACATGCTCCGCTGTGGAGGAGCTTGCAGCTAAGCCCTTATCAGTCATATCAATCAAGAGCAAGGCACCTGGACAACTTCTCCAATAATGTTTAGGATCCTGAATTATGGTGGTGGGTTTAAGGGCACCATAAAATTACATTCCCATTTTGCTCAGGGCTTAACAACTCTTTCCCCAGAGTAGGGTTTTATAGTAAGGTTTTTCTGCTGCATTCTGAATCCATCAAAACAGCCAGTAGACAAGAAAGTTGTCTTTCTAGTTGTGTATGGGTACTTAGAACATTGTAAACTGTGTAACATTTCATTTCATCCAACCGCAGCAAGGACAAAGCCTTGAGTTCGGATTCTGACAGATCAAGCAACGCAACCTGGTAGAGTCAGTAATTGGACAGGAGACATCAAAGGTACATCTATGTGCTGTAGAAACGCCGAAAAAACTTCTGTGCATGCTGCACTTTCCTCTGATGCAGAACTGAACCTGTGCTTCTGTGTGCTTAGGACATGGTGCTGTCTTTCAGACAATAAAACCAAAGTCCAGCCCCATGTGTGGTCATGAAAAATCCATTTTTTTGAAAGAGCAGAATAAACTGCCTGTTCAGATGTAGATGAGAAGCTTCTGTAATAGTTTTTTGTATTAATTTGTAATGAGTGTGGGGGCTCCAGGGACTGGAAGGCACTATCTAATTTACAGTAGTATAATAAAAGGGAATTGCAGTGCATTCTGGTTAGAAGGATTTCTGACAAAATGCCCTGTTTGCCTTGGAACTCATTGGAATTAGTGTACCCATAGTGCCTTCTACGACTTAGGAACCACTTAGGAATGAAATAAGAGGGCTCAAGGCAGATAAATCTTCTTTTTAAAAGAAAGAAGAAACAATGCTGGTGGTAACCTGACATATTTCTCACCACAGAACTCTCTAAACAATGGCAAACTGAGAGAGAAGAGAGAAGCAGCAACTCAGCTCTGCCTCTTACTCTAAGCCTTCCTAGCAACTCAGCACAGATGCAGAATACTATACATTGCTGCGATTAGCATGGCTTCACAAAACCATCCAGCTAACAGCACAGGTAGTCATGGAGGACACCACTTCTTTCAAACACTCAGTATAATCAGGGCTTCTTGTGCATGTCTGGAAGTTGGAAACATTTTTAATAAGCATGTTAAAATCTTACAATAGCTTGTAAAAGAAAAGGTTAAATTATATATCCCCGGCAGTACTCTCATTTGAAGAGGCAGTCTCAGGAAACAAAACAAACAAACAAACAAACAAACAAACTAGGCAGTTGAAAGCCCTTTCAAATTATGTTTATACAGGGATAAAAATCCTGGCTGACCTGGGACCGCTGATTTGGGTTTGCAGGGTTCAGGCTGAAAAAAATCATTGTGTAGATTTCCGGACCTGAGCTGGTGGCCAAATCTGGGACCCCTCTGAGGATGGAGGGTCTGAGAGCTCAGGCTCCAGCCTAAGGTCAAATGTCTGCACAGTGATTTTTAGCCCCACAACCAGAGTCCAGTGATTCTGAGCCTGTTGACCCAAGCCAGCTGCAACTGTATTGCAGATCTTCTATCCCAGTGTAGATGTATCCTATATGTTCCCGTCACTGGATTCTCACTCTATTTCCATTGTGACCTTTCCCCCACTCTCTGCAATCCATTATCTAAAACCCAAGTTCAAGCGCAGCCATTAGATTGATGTCCTCTGTGGCTCAAAGCCATTAAACACTTTCACTAGCTTGTTTTTCCCCACTCTGCCTGCTCAAATGAGCAACTCGCTGGATTTTATTTAAGAAGAAAGGCAGTTCTATGATTATTTTTCATCAAGAATTCTTACCAAAAGCCCAGTTAAGTCCCTTAATTTAGATTTGGGCCTAATGCTCTTCAAGCCTTGGAAAGAAAGTCCCACAATGATAAAAAGAAATCACTTACACACTTCACTGATTCTGATTATTTCATTTATTTATCAAAAGAAAAATGTGTTGGCAAAAAAGAACTTGAAAATAAAATGATTTTAGTACAGTAACAGCTTTGGACAAGCCCAGTGGATAGAGCAGAGGGAACTGTAAGAAAACAAACAAACAAACAAAAACTTCTCTCTTGTAGAATGTAAATTCAGATGAAGCCTGGTGAATAAAACAGCACGTCAAAGACAAATCAATGCAGCCAACAAAAATGTGTGTACATTGCCGTGTTTGTCATTATTTAAATAGAAGTATGGTAACTCTAAAAAGTTTCTAAATGAGAGTGACAAATTTAATTTTCAGAACTCAGCATGTATAACATGCCATATTGTTTTAAATGCAACACAATTGACAAGGTAAAGTCAGAAAACACTAGTATATGCAAAGAGGACCAACAATCTTTGAACTATAGAACTTTATTCTAGTAGGCCAGAATAGCGAGGCTACATTTTTTTCTCTTCTCCTTTGACAATGGCTGACATTTCACTAAACAACCCTGAAATCACTTGTTCCTAATACCGAGAACTGAAAAATCAGAAAGCATCAGTGTGGAATTCCTTAACCAAAAGTCATAGCTTTATCATCCAAAGATTCCAAACAGCAATGCATCTTAGAAGCCAATTCATTTTTTATTCAGAAAGGAACTTCAGAAAGGAACACCCCCTCTTCCCCCCCCCAAAAAACCCAGTACACAAGTAGATCACAAAGCAAACTATTTTAAATATGCAAAAACATGGACTCCTGCTTAGCTTATATATGTGTTATTAATTTGACCCTTTAGTTACTGGGCTAGAAGACAAAGCAAATATTTAACACCACAAGTTTAAGTTAGTGCAACCTACCTTGCTTTGGCCAAAAAGAGAGGAAGAGCTATCCAGATGTTTGTAAAAAGCTGGAGATATGTTGCAAAGATTGCTCGCAAAAACCAAGCAATTGCCCAAGATCAATTCCAAGCCCATGAAAGGAACGGCTTACTAGCACTACAGAGTTAAATTTCTGGATCTCTTTAACATATCTTCCTGTAGTTGTCAACATTCCATTTCAAGTGCCCTGAAAATGCGAGGTGAGATACTATACTTTCAAAATAGAAAGTGAAGCAACATGCTACTTGCCAGTTAATATATACTATCGTTCCCACTTATAGAACCATGCTCACACAGTCAACATAGTGCTAGCAATGCATGGACATCGCTGACTTGTGAGATAATACAGAGATCAGCCTGCCAGTGCAATAGGTACATTTGTAGTATCAGGGCTTATACCTACTGCTGGCTGCAATCACTAGAAGGTAGTAACATGATCACTTAAGAGATTTCAGCAGAGTAGTTTGTGTCATAGTTTTAGCCAACAGAGAGCGCCAAGATCACATAGATTTCAGTGTGACTCTCTAGGGCCACCCTTTCCTGTACCCAGAATGCGCAGTTATGTAGGGCACCTGAAATTTGGGCACCACTGAGTCTTAATGTCCATCCACCCACCTCTCCCTATCCCAGTTCTGTGGCTCTACTTCTTCCGGAAAGTATCTAGTTAACTTAAAAGTGAAAAAGCCTGCCAGAGCTATTAGCAGAACACTGAACCTGTGAAAGAGCCATTCAAGTGGTAATGAAGCCATTGAATAGGCATTTGCCAAGCCCAGGTATATATACTGTCAGTTTCTGAATTTACTGTGTTAGTCGCCAGGACCTTAGTTTAAAATTTGCTTTAAAGCAGTGTATCTCAAAGTGGTCCGCGAAACCACTTTGAGAAACTTTGTTAATTGGCTGTGCTGGTTTGTTTAGTTACTGAAGCCGTGGCCACAGAGCCTCATGGCTCCTATTCGCTCTGTTTCATCAGAGTGGTATGGGCCGGACCATTGCTCCCCCTGGCTTCCCTTGGCTACAACGGCCAAAAGGAGCCAATAGGAGCCCCGAGGCTCTGTGGATGCAGCATCGGTAACTAAACAAACCACTTTGAGAAACACTGATTTAAAGTATGTCATTAGTGTGTTGCTGAAGATCATAAAATCGTATCTCTAAAAAATCATCACACACACACAGGGATGCCATCAGACATAGGGGCACCAGTTTAACAGTAGTGTGTAGGGCCCCATGAATTATAAAAGATTGCCCTGTGACAGCGCATGAAGTGAAAGGGCATGGTGCACAATGCAGTGGAGGACAGCCCATTGTAGTGTGATATTGTTTTAAAATACTGATAATGCAATGGAAATGGGAGAGATGCTCTAGGAATTATTAGTTTGGGGGTTTGTGGCCTGTGTTCTCCAGGACGTCAAAATATATGATCACAATGGTCTTCTCTGGCTCTGGAATCTACGGACTTCAAATAACTATATTTACACTTTAAAAATATACCAGTCTGGATTCTGATACCCAGTTCATTGAACTCTGAGTCCTAACAACACATAAAATATCTCTCAGGGTCAGACTCTTCGCAGAACACAATGAGGACTATCTAATATATTAGGGACTGCAATGTGATATACAAATCCTGCAGTGGACTGCAAATATTTAAAACACCGTACTAGGGCCAAGTAACCCCGCCCCTCCAGCAGTACAGAGCATGTTCCAACAGGAGACAGTGTTGAAAAGGGAGTAACTCAGCTCAGAAGCAGGTGGAGGCAGGAAGGAAAACAGACCTACCCTGAATGTTCCTGCCCAAAGGGAATAGAGAAGCCTCCCTAAGGGAACAGGATAATGAACTTGACTAGGGCTGAAGGCTGGGCTTCCTTTCTATTTCTGTTTTGCTTTTTTATGTTTGCTTGTTTGTTTGTTTGTTTCCCAGAAGCTGCAGGAGGAAAGCAGAGGTAAGAAGTGACCCAAGTGGCATATTTGAGAGGAGTCCCCATAGAACCCCAAATGCTGCTGACCTTCTAGGCCCTTGGGTCAGAGCCTAATGGAGTGGATGGGCCTGGGCTGCCCTATCACTGCCCACATGACAGGGTGGGTGTTCACCACAAGGCCATCCAGGCCACCAACAACATGACAGGTTGAACCTCACTAAAACAGGACTGTGTGGTCCAGCAACCACAGAATCCCTGTGGAGGGCTGGTGGCTGAGAGTCCTGCAGAGCCGAGAGCTGGGTGGGCATGCTGCAGAGGGACTATCTGGCAGGGCAGGCCAGGAGGCCACCAGCCAGCCCAGGGTTGAGGGGGTCGCAGGTGTGGGACCAGAAATAACCTCCTCTGGTTCAGCAAAATCCCTCATCCAGGACCAGTCAGGTCCCAAGGGTGCTGGACCACGGATGTCCAACCTGTAGTAAAAGACCTATAATTCTAACAAAATGCCAAATATGTGTATATTATTTTTGTCTGGTATTTAACACTCTGACTGTTTTATTGTATGTACAGGATGGAAATGGAAACTAAATTTAGAAAATATCTTCTTTGACTTACAGTTCCTTAGCAGACCTAGAGTCTGACACTACTTGAATTTGAGAAATGTGCACATTAGTATATTTATTCAGAATATCAATTTGATAAAATGTATGTAGAGTAGCAGTTGTTACTACCTGCAATATCACAAAGTTGTGAACTAATGCAATAATTACAGAGATCCCGTTGCAATTCTAAAGTGAACTCTGCAAAATATGATGCTTGAAGTGGTGGAAAACAAATATTCAGAAGTTCTGAAGTCTATTTACCTGAATAACACAGTGCACAATTCTAACAGAATGGAACTCCACAGTGAACAGAACACAAGTCTGACCTCTGACAAATACCCACCCTGGGCTGATTTTTCATAGCAAAAGCTGTGTGGTGATATGTAACATAACCACAAATCGTTTCTCATCTCCAAAGTATTCTGACAGTACAACATCAAACCTCCCCAGTCAGCCAGCGACCATGCAATTTCCAGTGATTCAGCAAGTCCTTTTTGTTATTTCTAGTGACTACAATGGCATCTCGTTACATTTCCCAAGCAACTGAGAAAACTCAAGTCTGGGTGGAAATTGCTGAAGGTGATTGTGTAATTTAAAGGCCAGTCACAGGGCTTGGCAATAATTTTCCATGTTCTACTTGTCAACAGTAAAGTAAGTGGTCTTTGTCTGAATAGTTGTGGTGATCAGGAGGTGACAAAAGCAGGAAGGAGAGCGTAGGCCAGTTGGACTCACTACAGAGGATGAATGAAAGTATATGAAGTCTAGGACTTCTGGGGAGAGGTCTGTCAGGAAAATACAAGGAAGTGAAGTCAGTTACTTCTTCCCTTGATTCCTCAACAAACTGGGTTATGGGAATAGTAAGGTGCAAAAGGAAACTCAGCTTTCATTTTTTGCAATTTCATGTGGCTTTAAGGCATACGGTGACATTTCTGTCAGCTCATATCCCATTTTACAGCATTATAATAAGTGAAACCTATCATTCTTTTTATTTATTTGCTACTTAATAAGATTTTTCGTGTCTCCTCTGTCCCGCCCATCCCCACTTTAGGAGTAGCTACATTTTGTGTCAGTGAGAAACTGATATCTCTGTCTGAATCATAATTCT
Source organism: Rafetus swinhoei (assembly GCA_019425775.1). NCBI lineage: Eukaryota > Metazoa > Chordata > Testudines > Trionychidae > Rafetus > Rafetus swinhoei. Next base: position 153,805,166 of record CM033424.1, read on the forward strand.
GTCATTTTCAAAATCACATGAGTCAATACTCGCTCCTGGGTCTAATTTACTACTTCTCCTGCCTTAAAGATTTTGGCATTAGTTAGTATAAGAAAGGAATTTTCATAAATGTACAAACACCTAATAAGACAAAGTGACATGAAGGCCTCAAGCCTATGGACTGGATCCAGCTAAACAGGTATGACATGTCAAGCTCTTCATCTCTGTGCAAACTCGGAAAGTGAGTATTTGCTTGAGAACACCTAGTTCTCTCTGTAAAGTTCACACGTTTTAGACATGGCGAAGGCCCTGGGGAACTTTAGACTTCAGAGTTTGGTTACAAGGGCCCACAGGTCGGCAGCCAGATGTGTGGAGTTGTTCTGTTTTTCATCTATCTTAGTTCAGGATGGGCCTTCCCTTGCAAGCAACACAACTCTCCCGAGACAAGATCAAAGCAAAATCAAAAGAAAATTATATGAAAATGATGACATCTCCTACAGGATCACAGTGATAATTCCAGGCAGGGTCACCAGAGGTTAGCATTCACAAGGATTCAGTTTCTGACCCACATTTATCTTGATTTATTAGGTAGCATAGTCAGGTGGTATTGGTCTAGGTACAATTTTAGAATGAAACAAAGATGAGCCTGAGCAGACAAGTTTTGATCAATAAGTTCTCCCAAAATTAAAATTAGTATTTCTGTAGTCCTTAAAAAACAAGGCCAGCAAGCCTGAATTTCATACATAGAATAAATATGTATGATAAAATAATGGATATCAACCACTGAGATGTGTGATGAAATTCTTTCATTTCATATACAAGGGAAACTGCGCCAGACTGTCAGAAGTGATATCAATAACAGCACTGTGATTAGATGGATTGACTTTAAAACACACAAATAACTGACCTAAAGGAAATTGGATGACTGTTATGCTTCATATGGCCCAGACACAGGACAGAAAAGTTTCCATTTTGTATGCCCTAGCTATCATATGTAGAGTAAAAATAGGGACAGACAAATCATATTAGTGAGTTCCACACGAAGGCCCAATGCCATCAATTTCAAGGGCAAAACTTTGAAGTAAACTACACAACATGGATTGGAAAAAGGATGATGGGGGTGCCCATTTTTAAAAAAGGGAAGAAGGACAATCTAGGGAACTACAGACCAGTCAGCCTCACCTCAGTCCCCAGAAAAAATCAAGGAAGTTATCCTCAAGGAATCCATTGTGAAGCACTTGGAAGAGGGGAAAGTGATCAGGAATAGTCAACATAGATTCCCAAACTGCAAGTCATGCCTGACCAACCTGATTGCTTTCTATGATGAGGTAACTGGCTCTGTGGACATGGGGGAAGGTGGTGGACATGCTGTACCTTGACTTTAGCAAAGCTTTTGATATTGTGTCCCACAGGATTCTTGCCAGCAAGTTTAGGAAGTATGGATTTGATAAATGAACTGTAAAGTGGATAGAAAGCTGTCGGGCTCAATGCGTAGTGATCAATGGCTTGATGTCTGGTTGGCAGTCAGTATCAGGCGGAGTTCCCCAAGGGTCGGTTCTAGGGCTAGTTTTATTCAACATCTTTATTAATAACCTGTATGAGGGGATGGATAGCACCCTCAGCAAGTTTGCAGATGACACTAAGCTGGGGGAGAGATAGATATGTTGGAGGGTAGGGATAGGGTCCAGAGTGACCTAGACAAACTGGAGGACTAGCCAAAAGAAATCTGATGAGATTCAACACGGACAAAATGCAGAGTTCTGCACTTGGGACAGAAGAATCCCAAGCACAATTACAGGATGGGGACCTACTGGCTAAGCAGCAGTTCGGCAGAAAAGGACCTGGGGATTACAGTGGATGAGAAGCTGGATATGAGTCAACAGTGTGCTCTTGTAGCCAAGAAGGCTAATGGCATATTAGGGTGCATTAGGAGGAGCACTGCCAGTAGATCTAGAGAAGCGATTATTTCCCTTTACTGCATCCAATTCTGGGGCCCCTATTTCAGAAAGGATGTGGATGCATTGGAGAAAGTCCAGCAGAGGGCAACCAAAATGATTAGGGGGCTGGAGCACATGACTTACGAGGAGATGCTGAGGGATTTGGGCTTATTTAGTCTGCAGAAGAGAAGAGTGAGGGGGGATTTGATGATAGCAACCTTTAACTATCTGAAAGGAGGTTCCAAAGAGGATGGAGAGCAGCTGTTCTCAGTAGTGACAGGTGGCAGAATGAGGAGCAATGGTCTCAAGTTACAGTGGGGGAGGTCTAGGTTGGATATTAGGAAAAACTATTTTACTAGGAGGCTGGTGAAGCACTGGAATGGGCTACCTAGGGAGATGATAGAATCTCCATCACTATAGGTTTTTATGTCCCTGCTTGACAAAGCCCTGGCTGGGATGGTTTAGTTAGGGTTGGTCCTGCTTTGGGCAGGGTGTTGGATTCGGTGACCTCCTGAGGTCTCTTCCAAGGATTCTATGATTGAATGAAGGGGGTTGTTTTAGGAAGGGCAGCAGCATCAGCTAATCACACTGTAGGCAATAACCCAGATTATGAAATAGTAAGTAGAATCTGTATGGTTTTATCTTGGGGTCAGATCAAAATGGGAAAAGGCCAAATTTCTGATTCAGCTAAAAATGGTGGAAAACTCATGCAAACTACTGATCTTCTAAAACTGTCACTTCTAGAGTAGGGAGGTTAAAATGGTTAACCGGTTGATGGTTAAACACTGTGGATTACCACCACGACCATGTGGTCCCCCCTGGCCTAGTCCACGAGACGCTCCACGGCCAGAGCTGGCTGGCTGGCCATTGCTGGAGTCCACTGGCAAGGGCCGGTTAACCAGTAAGTGTACCAGTAAGCCTCATGCTTACTGATAGGCTTACCGGTTAACAGTTTAACATCCCTATTCCAGAGGGTCAAATCTAGTGATACCAACAATGTGGGACAATCATAAGAACAGCTCCCGAGAGTTTGTTGCCATCAAATCCAAGGTTAAATTCTAGCCTTGTTTTTATCCAAGAAACTAAATCCTTGCCTAAAACTCACTGCGCATGATAAAATATCTATTTAATAATAATAATGTCATCAACTGTCATATATGAAGACACACTGATCACTTTAGTACACAGTACTGCACAACTGGCTACTGAAAATTCACTGAATGTTCCCTGCTTATGGAAAGTTAGTCACTGGCTACTGCAGGAGTCAGAGGACCAAAGAGTCTCTCCTGATGGCATAGGATGGTATGGGAAATCCTACATTCCTAGAAGTATCTTCTTAAGGCATTATTCAAACTTAATAATCAGTTTAAATCACTTAATGTCAGCAAACATCTAATGTAGGGTACAGAAGAGTACAGCTGTACGAAAGTAAATTAAGGAGGGTGGGAGGGGAGGGTCCTATGCCCTTTCAGGCACACTCATGTAATTCACATTCAAGTCAGTGGAAATTAAGTGTGTGCAACTGAAAAGTGAACTGGCCCCTGAGTATGCTATCATGAACATCATAAAAATAGTAAAAAAAAAAACCCACTGGATTAACTGCACCTCCAAAAATATGAACAAAGCTTCAGTCCAGCATGTCAATTCCAAAAGAGACAAGCAGCCATTCTTCTTTGGTTACTACCAAAGTATACTCTCAAACAGTGATGCTTAGACCTCAAGAGTTAAGGAGCCAAACGAGCAATAAGCGTTATTCAAAAGAGCCACAGGAGTATGAAATCATTGTTCCATTTGTTATTTATGTATAAATAAATAACATTATTCTCACAGCAAAATGGCTGACTGTTCTATAAATTAATTAATGACACAGTCAAAACATCTCAACTGGTTAATAATTAAATCACACAAGTGCTGCACAGAGCAGCAGGGGACACATTAAAGACCCACTTGTGACTCCTGAGCCTCAGTCTGAGTATCACTGCTATAAGATTTCAATCTAGTTTATTGCAGTAATAGACCCTTCAAACAACCGAGAGAACAAACAAGGCTTCTCAAACAATTTTTAATCATTTTAGAAATGATAGGTTCTGAAAGAGAAGTGACTTACCAAGCAAACAGTATTGAGCACGAAGCACATAATTTGATAAAATTAGATTTTTCAATCTTTAATCGTAAGAGTTATCAAAGGTGTATTGTAGCATGAACAGATCATTTCTCTACTCCTGGCATGTAACATAAATTCACAGCTGTGTCTGTGTATCTATCACTTCCCCAAAGCACCTATCACCATCAAATCTAAGTACTGCATATTTCATAAATAAAGAGCATGGAATATGCCTAAAATGGCATAAGTGGGTCATCTAAAACACAGTACATAAAATGCTTCAATCTAAGTCCTCAAGATACCAACACTAACTGTACTACAATGATAATTAGAAAGAAGTGATAAAGCAGCAGTTTTACTCCACTGAAAATTATTACTGGTACTACAAGATGAATTTGCCATTTTTTCCCAAAACACTCTAGTACGAAGGTCTTCTAAAAGCACAACCCACTTGGTAATGTTAGTAAATTGCTAGGATTTTTTTTTTTTCACCCTTTCACAGGTTTTCCCTCCAGTTCAGGAAAATATCATCCGTTTAGGACAGCTCTCAAACACTGTGCTCAAAGTTAAGCATATGTTCTTAAGTGCTTTCCTACACAGATGGATTTAAACGTGTACCGGTGCCTTCCAGAATCAGAATGGAAAGAAGGAAACATCATCTTGTTTTTGAAACACATGACTGGAATACAGAGGATCTGGGTTCCGTTCCTAGCTCTACCACAGATGTCCTGTATATATATCGGCAAGTCACTCAATCTCTCTGTGCCTCTCTTCTCTGTAATGTGTGAATAGCAACACTTCGCTACCTCATGGGGTTCCTATGGGAATAAATTCACTGATGTTTGTGAAGTGCTCAGATATTACAGGAGAAGGGGACCATGTATATATGGAGTCTAGACAGAGAGAATATGAAAACTGATCCCCTAGTAGCACCTCTTGTATCTATTATCACACTGAGCCATGTGTATATACAGGTCAGAAACACAAAAACTGATTCAGTCAAGCAGATAGTAAAATGGGTTTGAACTAGTGAAATCTATTCCGGTAAATCCATTTAATCTAAGGCAAACATATTCCCGAAAGGGAAAACAGGACACTATGTGGGGATAACCTGAGCCCTGTGTCCCTTTCCTCTTTTCCCTTCCCTCTTCCCCCCAGGCCTGGCCTGAACTACTCTTCTGAGTCTCTCCCCATTCAGAGCTGGACCCAGCAATTCACTGGAATCCTTCTGCCCTCACCCCCACCCCCAGCATGAAGCTGGTGTTGCTTTTCACCCAAGCCCTGCCTGACCCCTCCTCCCCCTCACATAGAACTGACATCACAGTTTGCCCTCCATGTTCCCCGACTCCACCTTTTTAACAAAAGTGGGTGAGTGTCCTGTTCATTCTTGCCAACTGCTCAAGTCAGAAAGAGCAAAAGGGACAAATGCCCACTTAAAAAAAAATCAGAGCAGCCAGGACAGGAATTAAAAAGGGAATTTCCCAGACAAAATGGGGCATATGGTCATCCTACTTTAAACTTCAGCGCCCTGACTCTCTTAAGTGACAGCAGAGGTTACAGTTTCTTCATTATGCTGGTCTGGAAAGCACTACATTCATTTGTTAGCAAGTTTATTTAGGCATGCTTCTATTAAAATGAACACCAAAACAAACCTCTCTCTCTGGCTTCGTCTACACTGGCGCGTTCTCACGCAAAAACTCTTTTGTGGAAGAGTTCTTCTGCAAAAACTCTTCCAGAAGAGAGCGTCTACACTGGCATGTGCTTTTGCGCAAGAGATGTGCTTTTGCGCAAGATCATCCATGCCAGTGTAGACGCTCTCTTGCGCAAGAAAGCTCTGATGGCCATTTTAACCATAGGGCTTTCTTGCGCAAGAAATTCATGGTGCCTGTCTACACTGGCCTCTTCTGGAAGAGCTCTTGCGCAAGAGGGCTTATTCCTGAGCGGGAGCGTCAGAGTTCTCACGCAAGAAGCCCTGATTTTATACATTAGAACGTCAGTTTACTTGAGCAAGAACATGCGGCCAGTATAGACAGGCAACAAGTTTTTGCGCAAGAGCGGCCGCTTTTGCGCGAGATCGCGCCAGTGTAGACACAGCCAACATGTCTCTTTTTCTCTCTCTCTCTGTTCGTGGTTGCATGTGTCAATATATACATTATGCAAAACAAAAACAGCTTTGAACAACTGAGAATCCAAGCTGCATGGAAATAAAGAGTTCTGATAGCACTGTGACATCATAAAGTATAGGGGGAGAATCACATTCTGTAATATTTTGAAGGTAAACTAAAATTCTTTAAAAAAATAAATAAACAAAACCAGCTGAGATTCTAAATCCTTAACTGAATACACGAGCATATGTTGAAAAATACAAATAAATGCATTTATAAATGTCAACTCAAAGACTTTTTACCTGCCAAGACTGGAGGTCAGGACTATGTATTTATCCTGGAGCAGTTGATGACATCATTAATGCCTCATGGAATGTAAGGAATGCAGCTCTCCACATATTTTAAGTGTTAGTGATTAGGCCAGCTCTTACAGGGGGAAACAAAGATCCCAGAAATCTGGACTTGGCAGGTAAACAAGGGTCTAATTCTGGGAGATGTTGAGTATTTGCAACTCACAGAGCAGCTAATGAGGACCAGGTTTTCAAGGGTTCAGCGCCCATAATTGGGACCAGATTCTAAAAAGAGCTCAGCACCCAATCAGCTAAACTCCTTTCAAAAATCAATGCACTAAGTATACAGGAGTGGAGTAATTTTGGAAAATCTGTCCTGCATGTTCAGGTTGCTCTGCATTACTCAGAATAAAGGAAGGGAATGACTCTTCAACTAATCTTTTTTAAACAAAGAAAGGTTTTTTACGCTAGATCTATTTTCACGCTATCATTTTTTACGCTAGATCTATTGTATGCTAATTACATTGGATTGTAAGGTATTTTCTTTGTTAAAAGCACTTTAATCTTTAAATTTCAAGCACACTGAGTCTGTAAAACATGGCTGTAACATTTACCACTGAACGTACCCATTGCTACAAGATGGTCAGACCCCATGTTTTGCACTGTTTTATATCAACTATGCTTCTAGCCTTTCTGGTTGTGAAATAACCTTGAAAATGTGAGCAGTTATAACCAATGTAGTGTTGTCTTTTCAGTCTGTTAACAGCCTGAACGAATAGGTCGGAAACATGTCAATCACAAATCAATGGAGTGTTAACTGTGTAGCCTATAAATGGAAAATTTTATATAAAAATAAATATAACAGTAAGCATTGTACTAATCTATTAGTTCATATTTATTCATTCATAAATTTTTAATTTTTCATGTAAATGAAGCTATCATGGAATTTCTATCAGCTACATGTTTAGTCAATGTTCATAAGGCCCTGTTTTTACTATTGCTTGCCTTAATATCAGATGTTGTGTCTAAGTTTGAATTGCTAACTTGTAAAGCTAATATTGCAAGCTTCCACAAGGCAAATGCTTGTACCCCAGGTTTCACTTGAACTGTACCTGTTACTACCCTAATATATCAAGGGATTCTTGACACTTTATCCTATTTCACATATTTACCTCTTATCTATACTGCAAATTAATGGATCAATATCAACCTTTAAAAAAATACTTGTATCTGTTTTTAACCTATCATTGTATCAAGTAACCCTTGAAGATCACACTAATTTAAAATGATTAGACAAACTGATATTTTTAAGAATGTTTCAGATTGTTTACTTTGTGCTTTTTGAGAACATTTTGGGTATCCTGTTGTGTCATGGTTGCTGATGTCTAGTCAGTTTCCCTCTGTTGTTTGTCGCTCTTTCACACTTCTCAAAAGGAAGGGAGGGAGATTTTAAGTAAATAAAATATTACGGTAAAGTCACTAAATTTGACACGGGGACTCGGGCACGTGAAAGGCTTGAAACAGTTTTAACTAATTATTTTTATTTGACTAATTTTCACGATTGGTGTTCCTTTAAAGTCCTACTCCAGTGTCTTTATGATGCTTTCCTGAGAAGTGCTGAGCAACCTCAGTTCCTATTTACTTCAATGGAAATGAAAGATACTCAGTATGTTGTACAGGACACAGTCACATCCCATGGGACCACCTTACAGAGAAATGAAAGCAGAACAAAACAACACCCTAGACAGTCCAGATTAAAAAAAAATGGGTCACCCCACAAATGCTAACTTGATATGATCAGTAAGGCCTAGTCTGAATCCTAAAATAAAAATTCTAAGACAACTCTTAGCCCCCTGCGATAAATCTTTTTCTTTGTTAGAAAACTGTCCAGCCCTATCAATCAATATCAAAACTTGATCAGACAGACTTTGATCAAAGGTCAAGCTCTGCAGAAAATCTATCTGCTGCTAAAGGACTGTGTTTGAGGCCCAGCAGTTAATTATAACTGTGCCAGCAGCCCTAGATGTGAGCTTCATGTCCCAATCTGCTGACCAGTATAAGAAAGTCCCAAGAGTCACACCCCATCAGGCAGCACTCATATAAACACCTTTCACTCAGCATGGGGTCTGACAAACAATGAAAAGGCCCAGATAAGCAAAACAAACTTTAACCAGCAGAGACTTCTCATGGCACAGCTGACCAAACCCCCTAGGGAGAATTCAACTTAGCATCTTTTAGAAATATAAAAGTAAAACAACACTACTTTCTTAACTATTAAATGACCATAATAGAAGAAGAAGAAGAAGAAATCATTTTAAAAACCTCAAAACATGGCTGCAAAACCCTCAAACTTTGTAGGGGGACACAAGGTTGGATTAGTACTCTCAACACCTATTTCAATTTTTTTTTTCGCTTGTTTTGTTTTTAACCTAACTAGATTTCAACTCACATGGTCTCTATAACATTGACCTGTAGTGAAATTTAGCAGAAGGGGTAACTAAGAGCACAAGGGTCCACTCTTGAAAAGCTAATTGCAGGATGTGACTCTAATAGTCAAAAAACCTGGAATTCTGCAATAGCCTAATCCTATCCTATTTAGCATTTGTGTAAGTTTTTGTAGGATCAGAAAAACTTTCACTACACAATAGGGGATTAAAAACTAACAGCATATGGAAAATATTTTGGTTCTAATCACTGTGTAGGGCTAGAAGAAGTCTTATGGACTTTTTATTCACTCCTTCTCCCCTAATGTCTTAGCTGTAACGGACTAACATGTCTACCCCTCTGAAACATCTTAGCTGTAGTTTAACTTACTCTTTTCCCCTCTTTTCCTTTGTTCTTTGCTTTCCTGGTATTCCTATTTGTCCTTCATTTAGATGTTTCTACTGTAAGAGACTAGGGATGTTAAAATGTGTTTATGTAGTTAAACTTGTAACTAGTGAAAATATCAGCAGTTAAACATTTAAATGCCCTCCTCCCCACGCTGCTGCCCAGGGGAGGGGAGCCAGGACTCACAGAAAGCAACAGCATGGGGGGAGGGAGGTGCATGTAACCATGCACATTAACCAATGAGCCCTAAGTGTGAGAGGGGGCTCTGGGCTGAGGCAGATAGTTGGGGTGTAGGAGGTGATGAAGGCTCTGGCTGAGAGTGAGGGTTCTGGAGTGGAGCTGGTAGGGTTGCCAGGTGTCCGGTTTTGAACCGGACAGTCTAGTATTTGAGCTTTCTGTTCGGGAAACAAATTGAAAAAAATATAAATGAGAAAATACAAATGTCTGGTATTTTCTAAATAAGATGTAATGTAGATTGTGATGTAATGTCAAGTGTATTTTTGTTGAAACCATCTGGCAACCCTAGGAGCTGGGGCTGAGGGGTTAGCAATGTAGGAGGGGGGCTCCAGGCTGGAGAGTGGGGCTGAATGATTCAGAATACAGGGGGAGGGCTGTGGGTTAATGCAAAGGGTTGGGGTGCAGGAGGGAATGAGGGCTCTGGGGTGGGCCCAGGGATGAGGGATTTGGGATGCAAAGGAGGGCTCCAGGTTTGAGGGGGGGGGATCAGGCCTGGAGGTTGGTGTGCAGGAGGGGGTATAGGATCTGGACTGGGGTTGTGGAGTTTGAGGTGGGACTGGGGAAGAGGGTTTTGGGTGCAGGAAGTGGCTTTGGGAGGGGGGGAGATGGGGCTTACCTGGGCACCTCCTGGGGCAGCAATAGGCAACCTAGGCTTGTGATGGGTCACATGAGTGGTCCTCCTTCATCTCAGTGGGCAGCAAGATTGTTGTAACCAAGACAGTCTCCTAGGTTTGAGCAGTTTTACTAATTATGCTTGCATACCTGGAATTTACAAGAGTGTGCCAACTGAACCATAGCAGCACTTTCAATGCAGAGGGAGCGTATGGGAATCAGCATGCACCTCACTTCACATGCCCTTGCTTTAATTCTGTGTCACTTTAGTAATACTAGTAGGGGGAAAAAAAACTATGCAGATGGAAACCAGCGGAATAGTGGGCAACAGTAAACAAAATGTCTCACGGGCCATACCTAAGTACCCCGGTGGCTGCAGGTTGCCCACAATTGTCCTTGGGAGTGATGCTAAGGCAGGATGCCTGTCTGTCCTGTGTACCATGCAGCACCCAGGAAGCAGCCAGCAGATGCAGCTCCTAGGTGCGGGCTGGGGGCAGGAGGCTCCGTGGTGCACTGTGCATGCTGCTCTTGCCCACCAACACTGTCCCCCCTCCCCACTCCACTGGCCGGGAACCAGCCAATGAGTGTGTGGAGCCAGTGCTCAGGGTGGGGGCAGCATGCAAAGCCCCATGCCGCACCACTGCCTAAGAACTGGACCTGCTGGCTGCTTCCAGGGCGCATCACGGTTCCCCAGCCTATCTTGGATCTGCAGTACCGTTGACTGGATATTTAATGTCCAGAGTCACCAGGGTCTCTTTTTGACCGGGTATTCCAGTCGAAAGTTGGAATCTGGTCACCCTACTGTAGGCCACTAAGTTACCCCTCTTTCCTCTCCCCACCCCCCACATCTCCAAAAAATGGTTTACTTCTGTTTTCATAAATATTTTATAGATTACTTGGTTCCATGAAAATGATAAAATCACATTCACAATAGTAAAAAATTAGACTGATAAATCTCTTCCTCTCTCTCTCCAATTTTCTTCCCTCTTTTTGGACTGTGCATAAACTTCAGAAGGAAAAAAGCATGATTTGTCATTAGATAATCTTGTATACTGTATACTTGGATCTAGTAAAAGAATTTCAATGGGAATTCTACATAAGGGTTGTTTTCTTTCCAGGTTTATGTCAGTTTCCTTCAAGTATAGTAACCCACATACAAAAAAGCCCTAATGTGTTCAAACTTATTGTATTTTCTAATCTATCACCAAATATTACATTAGACCCTAGCTCTGCAAACTCTTACACCATGAATAACTTTACTCTCATGTGCAAATGCAGAACTAAGCTTTAGCATGGGCTGAATCCTGTGAGCAGATCCACACATACAAATACCTGCAATGTGAAATCTCATTCAAGTCATTGGGACTGGGCACAGGAGCAAGTGGCTTTGCACAAACAGGTTTTCAAATTGTATTTCCATAAACAAAATTGAAAATGCAAGATCAAAACTACAATAAAGTAATCAGAACTACAATCTACTAAGGTGCGTTCAACAAGAGTTTTTTTACTATGCTGTTCAAGTTTACTGTGAATATAGGATGGGTACTGGAATTTATATTGAATTTTGCTGTCTACTCAAATTGCAGGGTTTTGTGTGTTGTCTGCTTACAAGTACAAATAAGAAAGCAAGCCCACTCTTAATTCCCAGTGACTTTAATGTGAGCAGAATTGGTGAAACATACAGAAAGCAAACAGCATTGCCAGCACTTGTGATTTTATCTTGAATTTCACAATATTAAATTGAAGCGGGGAAACCTGTTTTTTTATCTCATTTTTAAGCCAATCTCAGGATTTGCAGGACCGGATTTACAATTTCTTATCACCAAGAGAGGGCAAATCTAAAAACATAACAATAGAACATAATTATTATGCTGTACTAATGAAGTACATTATGAATGTATGAATTACATTCATACATTATGTACATTATGAATTTAATGAATTAGCAAGCCAAGGACAAATGATCTTTAATTCCATGAACAGAGGGGATGCAAAAAGCAGCAGCATTTGGCAGTGAGGCTGGTGCAGGATGGATGGTAGTGGGAGTGATTTCACCATGTGACCTCCTAATATCATGCATAATGTCACTTGTGGATGCTCCTCACAGAATAGGTTGCCTTGGCAAAAAGGATGCTCACCAGAAGTGTCTCAGGGCGACATACTGAACCCCAATGAGCCACATGTGGCCCCGGGGCTGTAGGTAGCCCACCACTGATGAAGAAAGAAGATTCGTTATTGTTTATATGTAACAGTTTAGCAAATTATTATTTTACATCTGGACAAAGGAGAAATCAAGAAAAGAGATCAGAAGAACACAGAAGAAAAAGAAGACCGCCCACAGAGAGGATGGAATAGGATTGTCTGGGGAATTTCACTGAAATAAACCATTCCCACATGATAATCTGCCAAAACAGCAAGCAGGATCTCTAGTTTGATCTCTCCAAAAGGACAGAGACAGTTCAGAGCCCCGGGGACAATTTCTCCCCAGTGTAAACCCACTGACTTCAGAGTTACATGAGGGATGAGTTTTGTTTAAAGAATCTAAAGATAGACCCTGACCAATTTCCCCCTAAGTAGGAGTCAGCTCTGTGGCTGCCTGGGTTACAACATTGCTTTGGCTTTCTTATGCTGTTATATTCATCAGAATTTTTTTTTACTCATACAGAACAGTTAAAGGATTCCAAAACTAGTAGCATCACCTGATGAACATCAACTGCTCTTCAAAGCATTTGTCTTAATATCCAAGCTGGTGGGTCTTAGCCCAGATGAGTTCATTGTGTGGTCTGTCTGATCAAATTGGCTGCTTAAATCCAATCATTCACAACTGAACGGTAACATTTTAACTGGGTAGGATTTGATCTTTTCCAGTGTATTCACTTCCATGCGACGCAGCCTCTGTCCGCAGCAGGCCTGAACTCCCCATGGACAGAGGCTCCTCCGCCTCCCACAGCTCACCCGGGGACAGTGGCTGCTGCCACCCACTGCCGCTGCTTCTCAATCAGAGGCAGCAACACAGGCGTCAGGCAGCCAGCCAGTCTGCACGGGGAGCTGGTTTTTAAACTGGTTCCTCTTGAGGACCGGCTCCCATCTACCATCCCGTGCTGCTGCCTCTGATATAGAGGCGGCAGTGTGGGGTGGCAGAGGTTCCCAAGAGTGGGGCTGAAGCCCACAGGCTGCTGGCACTGTCTCCTGGAGACTATAGAATAGTTGAGTAACTGATAAGAATTCATGCAGTTACTCGACTATTCAAGCACCCGATATCTAACATCCCTACTCTACATTTCTACATGTGGTGTTCTTGTTATTGGCTGACAGATGGGACACAACATAAATGTCACCCTGTCACATATCAATAGCCTCCCAGTAATTAACACATATGTATCAGTTTAGAACAGTAGTTCTTAAAGTGCCATCTCCTGGCTGGGCCGCAGTTTGAGCTCAGTCCCCCCACCTCTCCCACGCAGTGGGGGAGCCTGCACTGCTGCTCAAGCCTCGCACTCAGCACACAGCCACAAGGCTGCAGCACCAGCTCCGGCTTCTGGCTCAGAGGGCACGGGGGGAGTGAAGAAAGCAAATTGACCCCTCTTACGCGGGCTGTGGAGCTACAGGTGGAGGAGCACCGCCCCCCCCCATCCATGGGAAAGTCTTGCCCATTGCTGGGTGTCCACCTCGCCTAGAACCTACCAAGTTCAAGGTCCCCATGGTAACAGCAGCGCTTCCTTCCGTTGCTCCCATGGTTGGGCTGTGCAGGGGTGGGTTGGGCTCTCATGGTGAGCAGTGGCACTGGGGCTGAGGAGCCCGCACCTGCGGGATGCAGGGCCCTTCAGGGCTTTGCACCTGGGGGGACTTGGTCTGGGGGAGGGGCCAAGCCGCCTCCGCACCTGGCCCCCAAGGGCACCATAGAGCAGACCACAGCGGGACTCTGCCCCCAGCGGGGCTGGACACCCCAGGGTCACCCCCACCTTGCTGTGATGTGCCCGGACTCCCTGCCCCCTCCCCTAGGGGCACCCCGCCCCCCATTTCTCTGAACATTCCCGAGCCACCCTGACCCCAACCCTATTCCCAGGGGCACCCTGCTCCCCATCTCCCTGAACCTCTCTCAGCCACTCTGCCCCCTGATTTATCCCCAGGCACACTTTGCCCCCATCTCCCTTCCCCTGGCCACACATCCTACTCCCAGCTTGCTTCTGCACCCTACATCCCACCCAGATCTTGCAACCTCTCCCCTTTCTGCACCCCACTTCCCTCCCTATCCCAAATCCTGCACCCCATCCCTATCCCAGTTGCTGGCAGCCCTATCCCATACACTGAACCCCTCATTTTTCCCCACCCCAGAGCCTAAGGGGGTCCATAAAATTCATTAACTATGGGAAGCCCTGAACCTCAGTCCTCCCTGACCCTTCCCCTCACCCTATGGGAATGGAGCCAGAGAAGTGAGATATCTCAGTTGGGGGCCACCTCATTGAGGGTTGGGGGGGGGAGGGTTGAAAGAGGTTTTTTTGTTTCTCACTTGTGCGGTCCCCAATTGACTTTTCTGTGAGTCCATGGCCCCCAACACAAAAAGGGTTCCCAACACCAGCTATAAATAAAGAAAACATTGAAACCTTTTGTGTTGGACATAATTAATATTTTACTTTATTTAAATTGAAGTTTGACAAACAAGAGAAAGTTAAAACACTTAATCTGTTTAATAATTTAAATTAAACTGTGCTCCCTAGCTGCAGCACTAGCAAAATGGCTCGGGCATAATTATATACTTTTATGGTGAGCTTCCATTAGCTATTGGTGGTCTGTGAAAAGGTTTACACTGAGCCAGGTGGTCCATGGACCAAAAAGTTTGGGAACCACTGGTTTAGAAGTATGGGATTTGTGATGACTCATATTACAGCAGCCCAAAGACATAATAGATGATTCTACATTCTGCCCTGTTCCCTTCAGTTCACCTATAATTAGATATTCATGCAGGATCGACAAAATGCAGTCTTGATGTAGTTTTTCTCCCTAAGCAATTATTTGGGCTCAAGCTCCTAAAATTTCAAAAGTAAATTGACTACCAAGTCAGCAGGAGGTTGTAGCTTGGGTATCAATTTGCATTCACTTTCACATTGCTTCTTTCATTCCATTATATAAGTCTGATGCCTATTTTTCTCCATCTCTTGCAGGATGTCTGCTTTCCATCAAGCACAGACACACTTTGGGACTGTGCTTCCACAGCTGCATTTTCTGACTGAGCCACATTTTACAAAAGAATTTTTACGAATGCAGTGCCAAACTTGTCATAGGTGATTGTGTCTGCTTCAGCCTTAAAGTTTCATCCTTTGTTCTCTCGCCAATCCGCCCCCCCCCCCCTCCTCCCCCCCTCCCCCACCAGTTAGCTAAATGATTTGCTGCTAGGGACAGGGTTGCCAACGTTCTAACAGCCCAAAGTTGATCAGCATTCCCCACCCCTTCTGAGGCCACACCCCCTTCCTCATTCCACCCTTCTTCCCTCCAGCACTCACTCTTCCTCACCCTCTCTTTCACTGGGCTGGGGCAATGAATTGGGTGTGGGAGGAGGGGTGAAGGCTCCAGCTGGGAGTGCAGACTCTGGGATGAGGCCAGAAGTGAGGGGTTCAGAGTACAGGCAGGAGTTCCAATCTGGGGCAGGTGGCTGGAATGTGGGAGGGGGTTTGAGGTGTGGGGTCTGGCCAGACAGCACGCCTCAGAGGTAGCTCCTTGTAAGGGATACAGCAGGCTAAGGCAGGCTTCCTGCCTACCCGAGCTCCGCTCAGCTCCTATGCAGAGGGGCCAGGGCTTTGTACACAACCCGTACCCACAGGCAACACCCTTGCAGCGCCCATTGGCCAAGGTTTCTGGTCAATGGGAGCTGTAGAGCCAGCTCTCAGGGCAAGGACAGTCCCTAACGGCCACAGGGAGATGCCAGCCATGTCAGGGAATTGTATAGAGCCAGGGCAGGCAGGGAGCCTGCTCTAGCCTGCTGTGTTGCTGACCAGACTTTTAACGGCCCGGTAAGTGGAGCTAGCTAGAGCCGCTAGGGCTGCTTTTTGACTGGGTGTTCCAGTTGAAAACATTCACTATCCCAGGGCTATTCTTTTAATTAAAGAGATCTATCTGGCTGCATTATGGAATGTTTTCTATATATGATCCATTTAACCCTGTGCCTGACAATAGTCAGCACTGGATGCTTCATGGATAGGCATCAGAACCCTCAGGAGGCAGATGCAGATGCTCCCCCATTAGGTCTCATCTTTATCTAACAGTCAGACATTGGCCTAAATTAGATATTGGTTTAATATCGCTTTCAATTTGTTTTGTGACCAATAGCTACCACAATCTTGAATATTTGTTATAAACATAAATGTTTAATCTTTTTGAATCTTGCCACGTTCTTGATCTTAATGACATATTGTTGCAAAAAGCACCACAGTCTAATTATGTGTTGTGTGAAAAAGGATTTTCTTTAATCAGTTTTGAATCTGCCACCTTTTTAATTTTGTTGACTGTCTCCTTACAGAAACATCTGATCTAGTTTTTAGATCATTCGTTATTTTGTACAGTTTTACTATGCTCCCTATTATTGGCCTGTCTAATGTGAACATAGTCTCTAAGGTGCTGCAGGACCACTCATGGTTTTTTTAATTCAAATCTTGTCCCTCTCTCATCCCCAAAGACTTTTTGCAGGCAACTAACCATTCTCATCATCTTTCTCTGAACTAGCTCTAATTCTGCAAAATACTTTTTTAGAGGCAGTGACCAATACTGCACGCTAAGAATGAAAAAAAAAACATTTAAAATTATAACCATGTAACTGCTAAAAATCCTAATGGTTACATGTGCTGTGGGCTCTGCAGCATAAAGCTTAAATAAGTGTTATACTGCAGAGCTTACAGCTAGGGCAGCTAGGTGGGCCTGCAATAGACAGGGGCTGCGCTCTGTGATGGGCCCCATATAACTCGAGCAGCTCCCTTGCCCAGGGTAAGTGGGGAGCTGCTCCAGCTGCTACCGGTTAACCAGTTAACTGTTTATATTTCTACTGCACACAATATTCCAGATAAAGCTGCACCATTGAGTTAGGTACTGAAAAAATAATATTTTCCACCTTATTCTCCACCCTATTCCTTATGTATACCACTTCTTATTTGCTTTTCTGACTAAGGATGTTAAATACTGGTTAATTTACTAGTTGAGTAGTCGATGAAATTTCCATCGACTACTCGACAGGCACTTCTGCATTCCTCCACAGAGGCTCGTGTACATTTCAAAGGAGGAATGGAACTCCACGTGCAGCTCTTGTGCATTTCAAAGCAGAAGCGCCCACACGGAGCCCAGAGTCAGCAGGAGACTCAGAGTCCCCTGTTAACCCCAGCCTTCATGAGGCTCTACCGCTTTGAAATGCTGCGCAGAGCCGGG
Organism: Rafetus swinhoei; assembly: GCA_019425775.1. Classification (NCBI taxonomy): domain Eukaryota; kingdom Metazoa; phylum Chordata; order Testudines; family Trionychidae; genus Rafetus; species Rafetus swinhoei. The sequence goes on from CM033424.1 coordinate 153,822,669, forward strand.
GTCAGCTCAGGACTCCCTAGCTGACCCCGGGCTCCGTGCTGCATTTCCGCGGAACCTGGGATCAGCTGGGGACTCCCGGGGTCAGCTCCATGTGGCGCTGTCACTTTGAAACACTGCTACAGTGTTTCAAAGCAGCAGCACCACACAAAGCTTTTACTGGGCTCCGTGCGGTGCTGCCACTTTGAAGTACCCCCTCACCTCCCCCTTTGCTGCCTCTATCTGAGAAAGGCAAGAAAGGGGGCCGGGAAGCAACTAGTCGACTCGACTATCCGATAAGCATTTGCTTATCAGATAGTCGACTAGTCCTTAACATCTTTATTTCTGACCTGTGTAACATATTGAGAAGACATCCTTTTGGAGTGGTCCAAAATGTCACCTAGCTCCATTTCCAGAGCTGAGAGAGCTTATTTAGAAGTTTATACAGTTATGTTTGAGCAGTTTAATTTTTATTCCTATCAATATCCATTATTTAGCCTTCATCAACATTCAGGATTTTCTGAAAGACAAAGCAAAAGCTCCAGAATAGAATAATGCCACTCCAGAAAAACAAATACACCCAAGTCAATTCCAAGGCATAAGGATGCCCAGCAACTACAAAGAGATGTATATGTTCTGGAAAGGAGAACATCAAAAGCTCCTCCTCCATAGCTGAGCAACAGGGGGTGGAGTGAAATCCCTCCTGGTGTCCCCTCTTGCACCAGTATGTATGTGGGATCGAGGAAATAGGTGGGTCCAACACCTGGCGGCAATTACATTTCTTTGCATGAATGTAATGGCAATAGAACATCTAGGCATTCTCCTGTTTCCACAGCAATGGAAACGGTTGAGGACAATAAAGAATGCCTTTAGCTGTGAGATCAAGAAATGAATTTCCTTTCCATGGTAAAGCAGTCTAGAATCACTATGCAAATCATGCTTTGTAGTAAATCAATGTGTATTTATAACTATTAGTACAAATCACATATTGTCCAGTACTGCAATATTGGGATTCAAGACACTCATCTATCAGTTGTTACAACAGTCTTTTCTACTATCTAAATGACATGAAGAATTACCACTATCTCTACACTTGTATAGATACATTATCTCTACCTGGAATAATTATTTGGTTTCACGTGTATAATCTCAGACAGTGTCTGGAGTCTATGGCAATGTGCACTCAACATCTCAATTGAAAAACAACAGCAATATAAACAGACTGTTATCTTTCCTGTGATAAGCAACAGTAAATCACTAAGTGACTTGTGCTTCTAATAGCTTTTGTTTAGGATGCTAACTACAAAAATGTGTTTGGAAAAAATACAATTTCCTACCCCTATTTATACATTATTGAAAATATAGGCTGCAGCTCCTTTTACTTGGTGTCTAAACATTCGATATCTTTTGGGAATAATTCATTGTGAAGAAATCTTTGCCAAACAATAGTTTCCTGGACAGTCAATAACATTACAAAATAGTTACAGAGAGGTAGCCGTGTTAGTCTGATCTTGGTAAAACAAAAAAAGCAGTCATGTAGCACTTTAAAGTCTAACAAGATACTTTATTAGGTGATGAGCTTCTGTGGGGCAGACCCATTTCTTCAGATCATATTTTGAAAGTGAATTGGCATGACCACTATATAACAGAGGGATACAATGAAAAAAGTAAAAAAAAATTACAAATCAACAAATCAGCTACATAGAAGAGAAGGTGGGGGGTGAAGGGAAGGAGTGACAAGGAAGGAAGAAATTGCTTACTGTAAGAGTCAATTAAGTGGCTAATCTGGGGTCACTACGAATATCAAAAGGTGGGGAGGCTGTCTTTGTAATGTGTAAGATAATTATCATCTCGATTAAGTGCCATTCTAAACATGTCGAATTTTAGCATAAATAAAAGTTCATGTCAGGAAAGGTCATGATACCATCTACATGTTTTGTTAGTCTTTAAAGTGCTACCAGACTATTTGTTGTTTTTTAAGTTTTTCCTGTTACAGACTAACTCGGCTACCCCTCTAACACTATAATACAGTGAGCATTGCACTGCGCCTGAATTTATTCAATTGCTTAATTGAACCTTTTGAGATGCCTACTTATTGTGGTCAATAATTCAATTTTGTTGTTCTCTATGATAGGTTCTTTGTAATCTTCTTGATGGTAAAAACTGAATTTGGGCAAGAAAACCAAAACTGAAAGCATTTGTTTATCTTGGGAAGCATACTGTCTGTTGCTTTCCATAGGCCTCACCAAAGTCAATGAGAATGCTTCCATTGACTTCACTGGATACTGAATTTAACCTAACGAGACTATTTATTATCTTATCCTTTTTTGTCAGACAGAGAAATTCTGCCTATGAATAATCACTGCATTCCTAGTCACAGTAAGAGGAGTGAGCAGTGTCTCTCTGCCAGATACGTAAGATGGTACAGAGAAGGGAACCACAGCATTAACGAAATGCAGAATAAGATGTAAAATGTAAAGAGATATGCAACACTGTTCAGCTGTTTGGAAACAGACTGATTTTAGAAAGGTCTAAAAAGTCATTTACTTCATCACGCTGACATCAGATCAATGGAATAAAACATTTCTCCACAATACTTGTGCTATTATGAGTTGATTGCCAAAAGTTATGTTATCTAAATAGCATAAGAAATCTTTTAAAGCCTGCCTTACATCAGTGCATCAGCAAAGTAAACATTCAGCTCTGGTTGTGACTAGTGGTATGGCTTTTTTGGTTTTGGGGGGTTTATTGCATTTGTTTATATTACAGAAGATATTTAAGCTTGCCGAAGGAAAGAGGGGACACGTGGATTCCCATCATCCTCTTGTGGTCTGACTCAACACAATATACTCTGGTTAATGTTCAGGCAAGACCCTCAGCCACAGTAAGTCAGTGCAGTTCTAAGGAAGTCAACAGAGCTAAGCCGATTTAAACCACACCTGAGAATCTGGCCAGCAGATACCACTTTAGAAAAATCTAATTTGCATCCGCAATTTATCTATCACATAAATCACAAATGTTGCACTTAGGCCACCTACACATTGAGCATTTACCCTGAATGATAGCAGAGCAAGGAAAAACACAAAATCATATACTCAATGCAAGCACGCCTTAAATCACCGCTTGAAAGGAGGACGCTGTTTATATTTATTTGCATGTCCACCCTGAAGAATGCTTCTTTCCCTCTGCTAACCTCTCAGCAGTCAGGGGTGAGCTCAGAATTCTGAGTTACTGCCATGCTGAGGGCTAGAAACAACCATGCATTAAAATGAAAAGGAAAGCAAAATCACTCAATAATTAAATTCCCTCTTTTCTGTATTTATCTCAGTCAGATTGTACTGTTTGATAGCCAGTGAGTCCTTTTAGACTATCATGAAGTAGTACAAAAATAACATATTTAAGTGAAGTCTGGAGGAAACTATGATATCTGAAACTGTCTAAACTACCACAGTGCAGCAGAACGATGCTAATTTTTCTTCACTTGAAGGGTACTCAGGAAATTATGTGTTGACATCCCTAGCTGTGCTCTCTGCAAAAAAGTGAAGCAACAAAATGCTTCACACAGGTGACGCAGCTGGAAACAAGTAGAACAAAATGACAGTTAAGTCTGACACACAGTGAGTAGGCACCTCACAAAGGTAATTATAGATGACTGCCAGTCATCCATATTTATATGAACCCCCAGAAATCAAAGTGCTACACCAAGGCGCAAATTCTAATATTCTTTCTTTTTTGCCATCAAAACACCACATAAGGAATTTTTTACAGGTGACTTAAGTAGTTTATTTAACTTTGAGGCTGCAAATTAAACAGACAGAAAATCCCGGAAAAAAGCATTTCAAGTACACCTGGCAGGGGTTCCTTCCAATCTCATCAGTAGTTTTACATATTGCAAAAATTGGCACATAGTTCATCTACTTTTCTCTTCATTCTTTATGTAATCAAAATGACACTAAGAGTGTCTACACAGCACTGTAACTCAAAATAAGATATGCAATTTGAGCTATGCAAATTGCATATCTTATTTTGATGGTATTTCAGAATAGCTTATTTCATCATTTAGCACAGCACCAAATTTCGAAATAAAGCACTATTCTGAAACATCCCTTACTCCTTGTAGAATGAGATTTACAGGGACGTCGGAGCTGTGAGCCCGAAATAATGGGCTTGCTGTGAAGACGCGGGATAGCTATTTCGGGATACTACACTGCAGCCTTAGCTTGAAAAAAACTACGCAACCTGAGCGACATAAATTACTTAGCTTATGTCAAGTTAATTTTGAAATAAAGAGCTATTTCAATATGTCCCTTAATCCTCATGGAACGAGATTTACAGGGACACCAGAATAGCATGCCTGTTATTTCGAAAGCTATTTCGAAATAATGGGCACACTGTCGAGATGCGGAAAATGCTATGTCAGGATACGGGAAGTATTCCAAAATAGTGCTGCTGTCTAGACATACCCTCAGTGCATAAGGATCCTCCAAATTAGCAATAAAATGCTGCATTCATAGCAAAAACTACTGCACAAAGAAGATGCAATGATACTTAGACCTCTCCATCTGCCACTTTTATGCATGCATTACAGTAAGGCTCTTAGGGTACATCTATAATACAGTGTTATTTCGAAATATCTAATTTCGAAATAGTTATTTCAAAATAAGATATTTCAAAATAACGTGTCTACACACAAAATGCATTTCGAAATAGTGTTTTGTTATTTCGAAGTAGCACGTCCACATGAGTGGATGCTGAATCGCATTTAAGGCCAGCCAGAACCAGGTCCAGCAGGGCATCAGGTCAGGAGTTACTTTGTGTGGCTGCTGCCTGAGGCTATCTGAGGCCTGTGCTTAAAGGAACCCCCCCCTTGACAGCCGGTTTTCAGCTTTCCCTGCTTGCTTGCCTACCTTGATGAGGGACAGCAAAGCATTTTGTCTCTGCGTGCTCTGGTTGCCCTCACTTGGGACACCACAGCACTCTGCAACATGGAGCCAGAGCTTCCCCTGGGCATTCTGGTGCTTCTCTTGGACACGTTGCTGCAAGCCTGGCTGCACTTGCTGCAGGCTGCATCCGGGAGGTCCATCGGGGGGCTGTCAGTATCCAGGAGGCTCTGTGAGAGAGCTTCCACCCTGAGGAGCACTAAGAGCCTCCCTGGTCTGCCCCACTGGGGGCTTGTGCCTCATTCATCCCTCATGTCCTTCCACTTACTCCTCCTTAACCCCACTTCCTGATGTTAAATAAAATACATGTATTTTCAAGAACACAAACTCTCTTTATTTAACAAAACTGGGGGAGAGGAGGATGAAACTCTGGTGAGACTGGGGAAAGGAGGAGAGAGAAGGGAAGAGAGAGGGTGTGAGAGGGGAGGGAGAAATCTGGGAGGAGGGAGCTGGAAGGGGGAAGCAAGGGGAAGAAGGAGGAGGGGAAGCTCAGGGCTTAGGGTTGGGGTGTTTCAACGGACCAACTTGATTTTTACGCAAACCTGCTCCTGAGTTCGCATGTGGCCTTTGGTGGCCAGGCTGGCAGCTATCCTGCCATAGATGGTCGCGTTCCTCTATCTAGTGCAGAGATCATGGACATTGGGGGCATCCCCCCCAAATCTGAATAAGGTCCATGATCTCCACCTTGGACCAGGAAGGTGCCTGCCTTCTCCAGGCCCTGGCAGGCTCCTGGAAGCTGGCAGACTGCTCCTGGGGAGTGGTGGAGGGCTAGCTGCCAGTGGCTTGCTGGCTCATGTTTTGGGGCCACCGGGTCAGGGGCAGTGACTGCTGGCTCTGGGCTGGCAGGCTTGGAGGTGGCACAGGCACTGTGGCCAGAGTCTACCCCTTTAAGGGCTCTGGGGAGGGGGAAGGGAGAAGAGTGTTCTTGGTTGACGCCAGAGTGGCCACCAGGGCAACCTGGGAAGGCTGGAGGCCCTCTATTTTGAAATAAGTGTCTACACAGCACTTATTTCTAAATAGCAATTTCGAAATTGGCGTTATTCTTCATGGAATGAGGTTTACCAATTTTGAAATAAGCCCTCCGCTATTTCAATTTGATTTCGAAATAGCGGTTGGCTTGTGTAGATGCTAGGAAAGTTATTTCGAAATAACGGCTGTTATTTCGAAATAACTTTGATGTGTAGACATACCCTTAGTGTGGTAGGAGATACTGTCTCCGCTAGTTATTTTTGAAAGTTACTTATTCAACTGGTGAATCCAGAAACCTACTTGTCTTCCACTAACTCTTCAGGAGAGCCAGCTATGAAAACTATGACATGTTCCCTTGAGGAAGCACAGCCTTACAAAATTTCTACTCAACCACTCTCCAGGGGTAAGAAATGTCTGTTTTTTATTCTTGATGGGCAAGTCAAATATTATTTATTTTCATTGTAATCATCACCTCGATGAGGGTAAGAGTCAATTTGATTAAATAGCAACAGAGAACAGGTACATTTTCATTTTCATTTTGAAAACCTGATACCCAGGAATTAGCCTCCCGCTGAAGAGGAATTTCTAGAGTTGTTTGTGAAGAAATGTAAAACAAGAAAGAAAACTATGGTCTGATCCTTCAGTGACTTACGCACATTTTTAATTTAAAGCATGTGAACAAATCCTCCCGGGATTGGGGCCCATATCAGTTATACGCTAAGACAATGCAAGATACCACATACATTGTATAATATTCTAAAATGTGCAAATGATAATGCAGTGTCCATTTCTAACTTTTCCAATAATGAGTGGATTATCACTACTTAAAATTGTTAAACTGCCCACTGCTATGAGGACTCTGTTGGGTTGTATGAGATTTCCAGAGCCACTTATGTGGGGATTGGGGAAACTCTTTCAGCATGAAGACTCTTGTCCATAAGCCCTTCATGTTAAAAAAAACACCAAAGGTAAAAATAACATGTAATTATTTCAAATGTGGTACGAGTGCCTATAATCACGAGGCAGTCACATAAATCCTATACATGTGCAATGGCAGCCACTGAAAAACAATTCTTCAAAAAAGCCGGTTATGTAGTTTTATCTGAGGTGATGCAGTTATTTTGTGCTCTGTTAACACGTACAGAAATAACTCAGACAGCTAAACACGTATATTTCACTGTAAAAATTAGTACAATCCTGAGTATTTTTTTAAAAAAGATGCAAGCATATTGGGCCCAATATCGTGGTTGTTTCATTGTCCAAGCAGGCCCAGATTCAGATGCACTGCAAAACACTTACGTTCAACCACATTATTTTAATGCACTCATCTCTAAGTTAGATGTCAGTCACACAGAACTCTCAATAATGCAAAATCTATGAACAGAATGAGGTTTCCCCTTATACAACATATAAACCATATGTCCCGTCTTCTCTTCTATAGTGAAGCATTTTAACATCAGTCTGTTGTGTTTATCATTGGAATTTAGCAGCTTGCCTCTGCATTTTGTCTTCCCTAGTCATTATTTCACCACTTCTCCTTAATTGCAAGTGATAGCTAAAGCATTTTAAGTAGCTGTTAAATTAATTTCCTTTGGAATTATTAATGCCTACCCAGGCTGGGAAAGATGGGGATTTTGTCAGCTATGTAATGAACATGAAACAAAGAAAAGAGAATTCTAACCCATCTTACATCAATGCTAAATCAAGAATGAAAGCTGAATTTCAATACACATGATATACCTTGGCCACACACTACCTCAGTTCGCATTAGGGTAAACACAATGTTTATTTTGAAGAATCTCTGATTTATGTAAGCCAATTTAAGACCACTGTCGTTATTCTCATTAGGAGTCTGTCTGTTGTTAGTCTTTATTTTGCAAAGTTATGAATGGCCCCAAAACAGTAACGGAGCCCAATCACTGGCTCCTTTCACTCCAGCATTTACATATGCATGCACATACTAAATTTAATACCATGTTCTTCATAAACAGTCATACATTTTCTGGTGTTCACTTAACATCATAGGCCCTCGATTGCTGTGTGAAAGTGTAGCTGAAACTCTGTCTTCTTCTGATTCATCATTCATTATTGTGAAACTAACGTCACTTTTTCATTTTCTTTTGACTTAGGTTACAGACATCACTGATATCCAAATAGAGAATCAGCATGTAACTACACTAGATTACAATACTTTTGCATACAACAACAGTGCGACACTATACAGAGCTGTAATAACATATTTGTCTTCTAGGAGATTTCCACTGTTTCTCAAGGATATTTTCTATCTTGCTGTTTTGTTTCCTGGCTCAGTTCTGGAATTTCTATTTCATCCCTCTCACTGGCAGATCCTCTCTTCTTCTTTTCTTTTATCTACCTGCTGTTGTTCCCCTGCCCACTTGTTTCTCACCCCTCTTGCTATTTCCCTTGGAGCAGAAACATTTTTGCATCCATTGTGCTGAAGGAAACAGGCCAACTCTTAATCCTGTCTCCCCTACCAGGGCTGCAGCTGCTACCGAGCAGCTGCAATGTCCAAGGGAGCAGCTACATCTGCTGTATTGGGGAGACTTCAGGTATATGGCGCTCATAAATCCAAAAAGCTGGCTCAAAATATTAAACTAAGGGCAAAACCAAGCCCCTTGTTTAGCAGGCTCTCTTCCTAGGCTGTATCTTCCCCACTTAGTGCACAGCAAAATTGTGGCAACAAGCAAGCTGCATAATCCCCAAGACTGTGCAATAATCTTAAAAATTCTTGCTTCCCATACAGATACTTTTAAAAAACAGTATTTACATAACACAAGAATCAAGCATTAAAATGGTGGTTTAAGTATAACTCTCCCCATTTTGCAGATAAACAGGCAGAAAGTTAAGCAAGTCACGAAGGTCACACTGCAGATCAAATAGCACAGTACAGTAGTAATCAGAATCCAGGTTCTCTGTCTTAACGTCTAGGGAACACTGTCTAGTTTATAAAGGAGACCCCCAAGGCTCAATATAAGATAGGAGATATTGTGCTGTCTTCTGATATTTGTATGTAGTTCTTACAGAGCAGTCAATATGCGATTACGAAAACCAACAAAATAATTCATCCGTGCCAAACATGTCTAGCATAGATGGTGCGTCTTCAAACAACAATTCAGAACACTGGCTTCAGTGTTCACATGAAAATCCATTGTTGTTCTTGCTCATCAAGACAACACAGTTCATAGAGTTTGTTACTGTCTGTAAGAATTTTCATTGGAATAGATTAATCCAAGGATGCTGTTGCACTCTGGCATCCGTTGTTGTCCAACCTTTACCATAACAAAATCTACCTATTGACAGAAAGTTTCCTATCATCCTCACTATATGAACTATGCAATCAGGAGGCTCTCTGACAATATGCTTTCCTATACTTGCAAGTTAATTTTTTGCCCTTACACTTTTCTCCCTTACTACGGACTGGGGCAAATTCCTCTCCAGTGTAATGGAGTTACACAAATGAATTCTGCATTTTATTTAACGCCTACATTTCAAGCGGAGCTTGAATTTAAAAATATTAAAAAATATTTAAAATATTTATAAATATACCATAGTTTTTGTTGATTTCATTGTTTGTGTGTTGTCATCATCAGTGTTAGCAGAACAGCTCCCCTTGCATCATTGTGATCATTGCAGTGGCTTTCCAAAACTCAGCATAAATCTTTAGTGCCTGTTAATATTTTGCTCTTATTTTATTTCTCAGTAATAGAATGGTACAATTTTCAAATTTAATAAACAGGCTCTTTTTCAGATGCCATTCTCTAGCCAGTTATGGTTTGCAGGCAGAGATTTAAGTAGTGTATTAGCTTTGCACGCATCTGGTCAGTGTCACTCTTCAAAGGAACTTCATCAGCTTGAAGGAGCGTTTCAAAAATTAATACAACAACTGTGGCCTAAAGGTAAAATCAATGAACAGTAATAAAAAGTTGGCTAGTAAATCTGCCCAGTACAGGTGTGCCTTTGTACTCAGTGTGCTTTATTGTAGACCTGGTATGTGGTTGGGTGAAGACTGAGGAATGTGGATTAAAGCAATTACAGATCAGAATTCCACCGTGCATTTAGTCAACCTCTGTTGACACCCTCTGGAAAAACATTTGAGTACAATGATCACACGATTAAAAATCACTTCAGCTTCTGAAACATTTGGTTTGCGACCAGAGTCATAAAAGACTGCAGGCGTGGGAGAGTCAATTCACCAGGGATAGCTCCCTGTTCTCTGAATTGCATTGGTCAGCCCCAAGTGCTTCCTACTTCTCTCACAGGGCCTCCATATCCAGCAACCTCTGCTAACATGCAGAACTAACATGTTCTGGCAGTTGGAAACACCATGGGTAGAATTCTGCTCTTGGTTTTCTTCTTATTTTATTCTGGCAGTGGCAGGGTATTTCTTTTTATCCTATTTAATCAATAGAGGGGCTGTACAGGCGTAATGAAGCTAAGAATATGTCACTATGTCTTTAATTATAGATGAAAAATTTTGGCATTTCCAACTTAGAGCTAGTATGTCACAGCAAATGCTAATGCATAACAGCATGTAGTCTTGTTTTGAATAGTATGTCAAATTTGGTGTACTGTGTTTTGAGCTCTTAAAGTATTTATAATAATTACTATTACAGTACTGCGCACATGCAGAACACTTTTCAAAAGTAGGTCTCAAAACACTTTGGGAAGGAGATCAGTATCACTATCCCCATCTCACCGATGGGGAAAATGAGTCATAAAGTAGTGAAAGTGATTTGCCAAAGCTCACCCAACAGGCCACTGGCAAAGTCAGCAATAGAATCCAGTTCTCCTGAATTCTAGGCCAATGCTCTAGCCACTAGACTGCACTGCCTCAGTATAAGGCTTATGTTCTCAAAAGCAAGTGTTAAAATAGTTTATATAATGGTTGAAATATGTCATCTATGTGTGAACAGAAGGAAAGACCAGCTGCCAGCCAGTGTACAGGTAACTTTATCTTCAGGTTTGGCTCTCAACCAGAGATCTTGGATTCTGTCCTGGATCAGATTTATTTATAAAACTGGAGACTTCGCTAATGTTCCACTGGCTCTCTGGACCTTCAATGTTTCCTTTAGCCTTCCGTTGGCTCTCTTGGCTCACTCCAGAACTCCTCAAGGCCTTTTGGCTACTTTCCAGCTATCTCACATTCAAATGGCCTCAGATTGCTTACCTGGCCTTCTTGGAAGGTCCTCAATAACCACTCTTCAGTTCTAGCAGGTTTTTAAATACAGCTTCTCCTCTCTATTTCTCACTTAGCTACACTTTCCCCCATGCACTAAAAGAGTCAGATCTAAGCCTCTGGCTTCAGCTCATGGCAATTCTTCTAAATGAATTTAAATGGCACTTGTTCTTTGGTCACAAGCTTCCTATTTTCTATTGTTAGATTGCCATTGACTGTGGTATTCCATTTTCCATTATACTCAGGTGAATGAAACATGAAATATGTTCTCCAAGAGGCGAGAAGGCAGCAGCAGCATCTTCTCTGCTCTAACTCCTTTCTTCCAAGAAACTCAAGTCAACTAATTAATCAGCATCAGAGGCTTCTTAAGCTACTGAATACCGTATTTCCCAAAAATATAAATTTAGGGGTGTTACACAAAAATTCCACTAAATATATTCAAAAATTGAAAATTCCTGTTTACAAAATATTCAAATGGGTTGTTTTCTTTAATTCCTAAGAGCATGGAAAGTCCTCGTAGTTAAGTTGTTGTGTCAAGATTTCATGACAAGGTCCACCTCTTTTATGGATGTACCAAAACAGGACTGTGTGAACAAATGGATCTTTTCCAGTATAACAAATCAGATGACAAATGTTATCCTGTGTTTAATATTTTAATATAAAACATAATTAAATTAAATATAAAATATTATTGACACTGAGGGGATTCACAATCTTCACAGCCAGAGTCACTCAGTATTGCCAATCTCTCTCATTCCCAAACTATGATTTTTGTGGGTCTGGCTTATGAGATTGCCTTAAAAATGATAAGACTTGAAAATATTAAATTTGGGATGTTTTTTATTTTCCGCCTGGGTTTTTGGATTTTTAGGAGTCTCTTTGGTCACATTTTCAAGTACTTCTTGGCAACTATGTGGGCTAGAAACTTTTTTTTCCTAAATGGCAACTGTGATTTCACATAATCATATGACTTCAGAATCCGGGGTTTAAAAAACTCCACCAATTTCATGATACCTCACAATAAAATTGAGAGCTGGCAACACTGGGGGTTCATCATTCTTGGAACATCAAAACTACCATACTGGCTAAGACCAAAGGTCCATCTAGCACAATATCCTGGGTCTGACAACACTCCATATGAGACACTTGTGAGGAAGTTGTCAGAATCCTGGAATATTACAATTGTGGAATAATCTTCTCACAGTGTCCACTCACCACAGGTGGCACCTTCTCCTGATCATCGTGGGAATTAGCTTTCTAGGTCTGATGCTCCCTTCCACTGCTTGCTGCACCTCTCTCTCTCTCTCTCTCTCTCTCAGACCAGGTGTACACTAAGGGGCAAAGTCGAACTAAGGTACGCAACTCCAGGTACATGAATACTGTAGTTGGAGTGGACATACTTTAGTTCAACTTACCACCCTGCGGGGGGGAAAGGGAATCAACTCCTCTTACTACTCGCAGCCCAGTGAAGCGCCAGAGTTGATGGAAGTGCGATCAGTGGTTGATTTAATTAATGTGTCTGTATTAGACTAAATTGACCTTCCCCCCACTAAATTGACCCCCAAATCTCTGCAGCATCTACCTCCCAGTAAGTGTAGATATGGCCTCAGCGTGCTCCCTCTTCATGACTTGGTCTCCCGGACAGATTACTATGGGTGTTTCCTCATTTCAAGGTACCAAAGTCTTTCCTTACTGTCAGTCTTCTCATGCACTGTCACTATGGTGCCTCTTCCCCTGTGGCTGGTAGGTGAACCCAGGTCCAACCCTCTATTCTCAGGTTCCAATTCAGGGATCTCCTACCCAGCAGCCCAGGTCTGTTCCATCCTGGATCTTAGAGTGCCTTTTTCCTGAGCCTCTACTAATTAGGGCCTTCTCAGCCTTAATTCCCCCAACTTGCAGCCTAATAGGTTGATTGGCCCACCTGGAGTCCCTTAACCCCTTTGGATCAAGTATGGGGTGAGCATCCCACCATAAATCTGCCACCAAATGGGTCTCATCCTAATCTCAAATAGTTAGAGATTGCTTTAAGCCCTGAAGCATAAAAGTTAACATTCCTTTCCAAAAGCCTATCATAGACTAAAAGAAATATGGATATTTTTGATAGCCATATAAATATCAGATCCCTTTTTGAATTTAAATACTTGGCCTCAAGCAGAGAAAAAATTCTGGACCAGAAGTGATCTTCCTTCAAGATCTGCTCTGATGGAAAGAAAGAAAAAATGAGAACAAATCCTGTGAAAACGAAAGTGCAATGTACTGTAGCTAACTACAAGGAAATGAGCCCTTCCTGAGGTGTTTCTGCTGTCCTAGTATCTCCAGTCCTGAGATATGAGACATTCGGCAATACTATATTGTCTTCTCCTTGTTTCTTTAAGCAAGCTCCCTCCACAGAGCTCAGCATGGGGGAAGAATATATAAAAACAGAACAGCGAAAAGTGCCAAATGAATTTGGCTGTGTCTCACAAAGTATTATTTTCTAGCATTATGCAAAGTACTGTTCTGAATAATTGTTAGCTGCTCAAAAACTAGGGAACTGTTTGCAGCATAAAGTGCTTTCTATCTCAATAAAAAAGTATGGTTTATTATTATCTTCAGGTTTCTAAAAGGGTGTCACAAGGTGGAAGGAGAAAAATTGTTCTCCTTGGCCTCTGAGGATAGGACAAGAAGCAATGGGTTTAAACTGCAGCAAGGGAGGTTTTGGTTGGACATTAGGAAAAACTTCCTGACTGTCATGGTGGTTAAACACTGGAATAAGTTGGCTAGGGAGGTTGTGGAATCTCCATCTCTGGAGATATTTAAGAGCAGGTTAGACAGACATCTATCAGGGATGGTCTAGATAGTACTGGGTCCTGCCATGAGGGCAGGGGACTGGCCTCGATGACCTCTCGAGGTCCCTTCCAGTTCTAGTGTTCTATGATTCTATGAGTATGCCACTGTAATACAAGAGAAGGAATGTAACGCCTAATCCGTATGAAGGTGGTGCATGTACTGCCACTGCACCCTGAATACCCAGAACAAAGACCTTTCTTCACCTGTCCACAGGGCAACACATTACTGAACGGAGAATGTAATTCTAGTCCCACTGAAATCAGTGGGCATTGTGACATTGAGTTCAATGGGGCCAGGATTTCACCCTGTTAGGGCACTGGTTATCAGTCAGGTCTCTTTGACTTATTTATCTGTGTTATGTATATAATTCAAGCAAAATAAAGCAGCACAGAATTAGAATCTGATAATGACTAATTCATTATTATAAACTCTATGAAATAATTAAAAACCAGAAAAAAGTAAGGGTTAGATTCCAATGTCACTTACACCAGTGTAAATCTGGAGTAAACCTATTAAAGTGAATGGCATTACTCGTGATTTAGGCCATTAGAAATTACATCAGAATATAGCCTTAAAATCTTGATCCATTCACCCTAATAAACAGCTTTTCATTTTAATACCCATGCTTAAACCCCTGTACTAAAATAGTTATCTGCAGTTGTTCTTTAGCAATTGGCAAAGGGGGGATAAGGATTCTGCAACTCAACCCTTGACACACTGATTTAAATGAGTAAGAAAATTCTTAAGCAAACAACTTCCTGGCTTTACCATAGGAGGAAAAAAACTCTAATAGTTTTCCTAAAAAGGCACTCTAGTTTATGAGACACAAATTTCACTTACTACAACCACAGTACAAATGATTATAAAAGAAAATATAAAGCAGTGCATGGATAAAAAGCTCCTTCCCACACTTCTGAAACTCACAGATCATGTAATCAATTTAGACACTGTTACTATTATCCTCACAGGAACTCTGTAGTGGTCGAGAAATTAACATGACTGGGCCAAGCACAACAGAAAGATATCCTTTTTGCTGGTTTGTTTGTTTGTTTACAAAGGTAACATTTCAGGATGATGTGAAGTGATAGCTTGACCACTTTGGGTTCCTTTCTTGATCTAGACAGCAGCTACATATAATCTGTGCTTACACAGCACTCTGCAAAGGATACTCAAGTAGGTCTGTCGAAGGATCACAAAAACAAAGGAGACAGCTTAAAAATAAACCTAGAGAGAAGCATGATCATCGATCTGATCCTCACCACAGTTTGAGAATGCCCATAGTCAAAATAAGAAAAGAGTGGTGAAGGAAGGATCATCCATTGATGAGAGTGCTAGGCAGGACTTGGGATACCCTCTTCTGTCACAGACTTCCTGTGTGACCTTGGTCAAGTTATTTAGACTTTGTGCCTCAGATTTCCATCTGTGAAATAGGGAGCAACAGAACTGGTCTGCTGCATAATCATGCTGGAAGGATAAATACATTACAGGTTGTGAGGCGCTTTGAGATCCACTGGGGAAATGCTGTGTTTCTTTTTTTCTTCTCTTTTGTCAGACAGGTCCTGGAAATTAATACTCAAGGTGTTGATAATTACGGAGATCAATTATTTACACTTTTTTTGTATGTGGTCATTTTTTCCCAGTGCACAATGACAATGTGTCACTGTAACTTGATTTGGTAGATTTTTTTTTTTAATGGAGGCAGCTCTATCTCCAAGTGATAGTACGTTATGGCTCTCTGGGCAGCAATGTATATAATTAAGGAGGCTAAAGACAACTATACACTGCAGTTGTTTGTAGCTTTCCATGGAACATGTGGCACACCAAAAGAACCATCATTACTTATCTGAATGCACAAGAGCTTTGAAAAGAAAACAAAAAGAATCCCTTGACAAACACCAAATTGGAACTCTGTTTTGATAGCCACTGGGTTGCTTATTATAATACCTCATCTTAAAATCCATGCACAAAATTGAGGACAGAAACAATACACATAATACGTGTATGCACCAAGAGTCTCTAAATCTTATTTAAGAAAACTCCCATGACAGAACAGGGTAAATGAAAGGCCATATTGGTTTCAACAGCAGCTTATAAATGCTCACCTTTTTTATGGTGATAACTATGGGTGCAAAACTCATAAAAAGAGTGAAAACTCAGACTGGGGGCCAGAAACCTTACATTTCTAGATAAAGGAGCATTAATTAAAAGTCAATTTCACTTTCCTTCTCCATGTCTTCCCCCTCCTCCCCCCCCCCCATAGCAGGAGCTGTTAATACTGCTCTAGGATTTATATAGTTAAAAAAGAAATTCATACTGCAGTTGAACCTCTTTGGTCAGGGACTCTCTGGTCTGGAAACATCCATGGTCGGGCAGAACCACAGAAGTTGCTGGACCAGAGAGCCCCTGGATCAGAGAAGCCTAGCGGCCAGGAGCAGAGCCAGGAGCCTAGACGCCCAGGATAGCCTTGCTGGCCCTGAGGCAGCAGAATCCTGGAGCAGAGGAGCCCCAGCGGCCCCGGCAACCCCACACCAGCCCCGCCATGGCAAAGCCCCACTGCAGAGCCTCAGCATCAGAGCCCTGGTAGCCTGGCAGTGGCCCCACACAGCCACAGGCCTGTAGCAGAGAGCAGGAGCGTCCTGCCACCAGTAGAGGAGCCTCTGCTGACAGACCTCTGAGAGCCTGGCATCCATCAGCAGAGGGGCAGAAGTGACCTCCCCTGGTCTGGCAAACTCCCTCATTTGAGACCGGTCAGGTCCTGAGGGTGCTGCATCAGGGAGGTCCAACCTGTACCAAATTCAGAATAACTGTATGACAGTGTAACTAACAGACTTACTAGAGATGCCTGCTTCTTACATTTAGGTTGGATATGTATTTCTGAAACCAAAAAAGAGTCTCTCTCTCATATTATATATATACAGAATAGCTTGCAAGCAGTTGGGCCAACACTTTGAAATGGAAGTAAATGAAGTTAAGTATGTTTGTTTCTAAAATAAGGAGTTTGATTTTTAGAGGTGATGGGCACCCTGGATTCATTGACAGTTATAGGTGTTCAGCACTTCAAGTTATTTATTCAGATGCCTTACTTTAGGCACTAGCATTTTTAAAAAATAGCTTTATTACTTAATTTTATATGGCACAGACACAGACATATTGTTGTGACCCCTATTTTGTTTGCAAAGTTTTATTCTCTATTTGGAATGCAAAACAATGTTCTCATAAATAAATGACTGTCAAATTAAAAATAGAAAGAAAGGGTGAGTGAAAGACATATACAGTACATTCAAAATCACACATGTAAAGGTTTCTAGGGGTATGACACTTTGGTTTGCATTGATTGACAACTTTCACATTAATGAAAGCTAAAACTTCATTCTTCATTTCCTACATGATTTTTTGAAAATGGTAAAACTGTTTTACTTATGTGCCAAAGAACTGTAGCACCCTATAATACATATTTTGTAATTCTGCAAAATACAGCATATTAATGTTATTTATATTCAGGCACGGGTGTATACATAAAACACAAGGACAAAGTCTCATTCTGCCTTCTTGTGCAGCTCCTAGCCTAAATGGAAGGAACTTGGACAAATGACTACAGAGAGAACTTGTAGTTTTGGAGAACAGCTAGTATGGCCAAGGAAGGCACAGAGATATCTAAAGCAAAGAATCTTTTGCCCTGGGGACAAAACAGCTGAATGAGTAAGAAAGCCATTAAGTTCTCAAGTAAATGTTCACAGAAAACTGCATGGATTATGGATAAAGAAAAATGGAGGTTAACACTAACATAACTTTATAACTTTTGTTTACATTAATAAATGTTAGCATTAAAATTGTCTGGTTAAATTTGAAGATTAAAAAGTCACATGCAAATTTCCAGGAAGCAGAGAACTCATCAACTCCAGGTGGTTTGTGCAAAACTTCCTACAACACATGCTCAGTGGCTTTATTTATTCAACAGTTCAAAGTTTCATTCCCCTATCAACATTTGCCGTGACAATTCCCTTCATTATTTTAGGAGAAATCTGATGGGAACATTTAATGTATTTTAGATTAATGTAATTTAGATTACTGTGTTAACAAATGCCATTCCCACCACTGCCACTTTATTAGAGAATGGAAGAGCATAAAAGAAATAACATAATGTTCACTGACTCTCTGCCAGAACTATTTTGATTAATAGCAATTTATGATTGATTGGGCCATGGGGATTAACAGCTAGAACTACTCCAAAGGGAAGAAGCTAGCAGTGCATGCAGAGCTTCTAATTCTAAACTCTTGGACCACATTATTGCCTACTACTTCTGATGATTGACCCAGTTTTCCTCCTGCAAAGGCCCAACAACATTGCCTGTCACCATCTCTGGAGCCAATCATTCTAAGGGCTGCCCAGTGAAAATCGAATGAAAAACAATGGGAAGGATACTCAAGAGCTGAGTAAACTGTCTTCATAGTACTCCCAAGCCTCTCCTGTACCAAGCTGACAGAAATAGAGTTTAGGGCCCAAAATGAAATCCATTTTATAGACCCACTGAATTAGTGCCACTAGACTGCCGAGTTGTCTGAAGTAATTTAGCACGCTTCGCTGGGGTATCTGCACTCTAGAGATGTGAAAGGTTAACCAGCTGGGCTGGAGCACCCCTGTCCACAGCAGGCCTCGCAGGGCTGGAACAGGCTGGTCCCACCCCCACTTGTTAACTGGATGCTCACCATGAACATCAAGCACAATTAGTTTAACAACAAAGAAATTAAAGCTAGATGAAGAGTTGTTTTAAAAAGAGATGAGAGAAAATTGCTTTAAAAGATGAATCCAGCTGGCCCACTGTCTGATGTGCTGAAAATTACAGATGAGAGTAAAACATCATGGGCAAAAATAAAGAGTAATCAGAACACACTTTAAAAAAAAATAAGAAATGTCAAACCAACCAATTTATCCATAAAACCAATAATTCTAAGTGACTTGTATGCCAGCTGTAATTTCTGAATTGCAAAACATGTTTCTTTCAAAGATACATAGTTGTTCTGTGAAGTCTGCGCTATTATTATTGCAAAACGGAAATGGCAGAAAAGGACTCACTAAATAGAAAGTATCATTGTGGAAATAAATATTGGCTTGTGGAATACTAAACATAGTCCACATCAATGTTAATGTTGCAGACATGTATTTATTACACTGTCTTTTTCAATGCTGAATTTAATTTCAAAGGGACATGATTGGAGCTGCACAAATATCCAAACATAAGTGACTTTTAAAAATTGAAATCAAATGCTAATCAGGTTGCACGTAACAGAATTTGCTCTATCATGGATAGATCTTTCAAGAGAATTATACACAAACTACCATTGAAAAAAATAAATTTGTAGTGGACACTTCAGTGCAATGAGCCATATTCCCATTCTTTCCTTTTATCTCAGATACCAACTTGGATTTTTTTTTTTTTTTTTTTGCAATAAGATGATTCAAATATTAAAAGCATGAAAAAGTCTGATTTTTATTTTAGACAAAATAGTAGATTCCAGGATAACAGCTATGGAGCCAACCATTGTACTGTATGCTTTTAGCTTCACAGCGCCCAGAATTTATTGTACTGAGTCAGATTCTCTCAGCCAAATTAATCCGTGATGTAAATTAAACCATAGATGAATTTGACCCTTTTTGTCTAAGGTGTGCAGGCTGGCTGGCCGCAGGCCATGTAAGTATCAACAACGACCTGTCATCAAAGCTGGAAGAAAGAATTTCACACTCATAGTAATATATTTATTTAGTACAAAGTATTTAGAATTCAGATTATGTGGAAAAACAAAGTAAAGTACACAATACCATTAGGGTTCAAGATAGATTTGTTGATGTGATTTATGTTATCTAAATGTTTGTTGAACATTTAATCCTCCCCTTCCCCCGGCTTTTGCACAGTATCATGTTCACAAAACCTATTCAAGTAACACTTGAAAGTATTTTTTTCCTCTTCCCTTTTGGGAAGGGCTATATAAACTAATTCAGGTTGGTCTGGAGAGCTGCTTTCTCAGTAACAGTTCTTTTTAATCTCTCACCATATTATTTAGAGACTTCAATCCAACCCACATAAAACTTTTCTTTAGGAGGTTGAAAGGGGGACACATTCTCTTCTCTGATCAACAATGTAATTCTTGTATCAACAGTACAGATCTCTACTGCATGTTCAGCACTTCTTTGGTGCCTGAAACTTCCACAGATATGTCAATTCTCTTTGCAAACCTCTGGCATGCAGTATTGTCATGAAAATGTTATAGTGGTGTATTCACGCTATACAGATTAAATAAAAACATACAATTATACACAGACACTGTAGTTTCAATCAAAGAGGGGGCTGAGCCACAAAATTCACTCAGCTCTGAATTTCTCAAAACTCTGGGTGTTGAATTTCAAGGTTTGGATAGGCCCATTGGAGAAATATAGACCAGTTACCAAATTCAGATCTGGGTTCAGGTACCAATCCACCAACCCCAATGCCAAAGTTTGGTGGAGTTTTAATACTGGATTTTGATTTGGGACCATTTCTAGTTCCAAATGAAGCAGCTGGAAATAATCAGTGAGTCTCCATAACAGAGCTTGCCTCCTAGCTGTGAAAAAAAAAGAGAAAGAAATCCAGCTTTTGTATTTGTTCATGAGGCAAACAAAATGAGCTGTCATCCTTTCTCACAGTAGGAAAAGTAAGAACAGATTAAAATGAAAGCTCTGGCAGTCCTGATACCTGACATTCCTTGATGAGACCATGTAAGCTTTGTGTTATACAGAGAATCCAGGTTCCTCAATATCAGGTACGTTAATAAATATTTGGTCAGGTTTATACCTAAGCCATTTACAGAACATGACTAGGCTTGACTTTTTTTTCTTTGTTTGTCTGAACACTGTTACAAAAGAACAACTGTTGGAACAAGAAACTAAAAAGTCTGGCATTTCACTGAAGGGCTCTCTCGTTCCTTATGTTCATTTTCTAGCCCATGTTCTAGTGAAAAGCATATCTGAGCTGCTGTCTGAGCCATCACTAGAAAGCATTCTGCATCAGAGTGCTAATGTTCTCTGGAGTTTCTTACTCACAAATCTGGATACCACCAAGCACATGACAGCGTTAATCAGAAAAACAAAATGAAAAAAAAAAAAAACCCACCCAAATAATTAATTACATTCTCCCTTCCAGAGGAGATACATTATCCTTTATTCCCCTCATGGCAATATCATCTGCTTACAGATGCTAGATATCAAGTCAATGAATAATGAATGATTGTATCCAGTGTGTTATTCCAGAAGATCTGCCAGCAACTAGTGCTAGAACCAGCCAAAACTCCAGACACACTCACTCATGGTCCTGTACTCTTTTCTATCAAACAGGCAGAATTTTGAGTAAAAACACTTTGGAAGATACACACCAGTCCATCACTTTGATACCAAGCAGCGACAAAACATAAACAAAAACAAATTCAAGAAACATGGATACCAGAGGAGTGTTATGTTACAAGTCATTACTTTCCAAGATATCCAGAATCTACACAGGCTTTTCAGTTTGAATATTAACCATAAAACAAAGGATATGATGACCTCTTCTCTTCATTCCTTCTGAAGCACATGGCATGGGCACTGTCCGAGGATAGCATATTGGGCTAGATGGACCATTGGTCTGACTCAGTATGGCCGTTCTTACGTTCCTTTTTGAAAAGGCTCTGGGAGGCATAATACTCATTACTGAATTAGAGGCTAGCTTGTGAATGCTCTAGCCAATAGGGGAAAGGACAGTAAAGCAAGTAGAGTGGCTCTCTCATTTGATAAAATGTGTAAACAACATTTTAGAATCCAGTAAGTGCCCCCTGGTATCTAATGATCACATTGGGCAATTCCTAAAATTAGTTCCCAGGTCCGTGAAGGCTCACAACCTGCACAAATTCTGTAATAAAGTACTGTTCAAAAGTAATGAGTTAGACTCACCAAAAAAAATAGGACCACTTTAAAAACCATGAGATTATTTTAATTTTTGGTTTATTTTTATTTGCCTTCTGATTTCTGAGCCTTTAGGGTCTACTCAGTTTACATTTTTTTTACTTTTCTCTACAACCATGAGGACTAGAAACTTATTTAAAAAACAAAACAGATTTTCATTGAATCACTGGCTGCCAGGAGCTTTAAACAGAACACCAAGCAGCATGACACTTGTAATAAAATGGCAAGCCTTGGCAACTCTCTGCTGTGTTTCCGCTGCCTCTGGCAGCAATAAGCCCACATAGGCTTATGCAGAGGCCTCTAAGGCTATTTCTACACAGCAGCGTTATTTAGGAATACTTGACATTATTCCGAAATACAAAGAGCATGTCTACACTACAAGCCATTATTTTAAAATAATGGCAAGCCGGAGGACTTCTTACTCCAACTCCTGTAACCCTTGTTTCACAAGGAGTAAGGGAAGTTGAAGGAAGAGTGTTCTTCCTTCCACTTTCTGCTGGATAGACAGCTCCAAAAGCCGAAATAAGTTATTTCAACTTAAGCTACGCATTTGACGTAGCTCAAATTATGTAGCTTAATTCGACTTTTGCCCTGCTAAGTAGACATGCCCTTACAGTGCAATTCATGGGAAATCAAAGGAATGAACATGCTGGAGGCATGCTAGTTTGATCAAAAAGGCAAAAACATGGAGCTAAAAAGGGTCAAATCCAGTAGAGTAAGTAAACTGCAGGTCCACTTATCTCCCCTCCTCCAGTAGCTGGCCATAGACTGACCATCTTATATGTGTTAAAGAGCCCAAAGTATATTATATGACCGGTGAGGGGACAATACATTTTGCTCAGAGCAAAGACTCCTCCATTTTTCATTTGTTGTTGCTTTATTCCAATGTCCAGAACATAGGCCAGTATTTGTTTTATTATTCTAGTCTTAAATTACATAAATAAGGAAAAGGCATATAAATAAAGTACCCAAATAAGACAGATGAAAAAATGAAAGCTTCCAATACAGACATTAAAATAGCACTGGACAGAATGACCCTAAAGCCAGTCACCTAAAAAAAAGGAATGGTGAGGGAGACAGCGGATGAGCTTATTAACTGCAAGGTATGTGTAATGGAAAACTACAGCCTACATGGTCAAGAAGGAACGATCTGACCAGAAAGACCTTGTCCTGAACTTTCAAAACAGCTACAGTTGGTCTCTGGCAGGCTTGTGAGGCAGGTTGTTGAGAGTTAGTGTCCCTGAACTGAAAAATGTCCCTCGGCCTAAACCTCTTCATGGAAGTAAGGGTGACAGATGTTTTCATCTGTCATGGGAGGAAAGTTCAACAATAAAAAACCAGTTTTTAAACACAAAGTTACAATTTGCTGCTCTGCATCCCTTTACACAGCAAGAAGCCAAGGCCCCTTCTGCAAAGGCACCGTACACAGAAGCAATAGCACAGGACAAGGTGTGTCTGTTTTAGCCAAGCCATTACTGAGGTAAACCTCCCCCTGGCTTCAGAATACGAAGACAGACACCTGAAAGGCCCGAAAAGCACTAGATTCACAAACTAGTACATCTGAAAAAACAAATACAAGTGTATGTGAGGGGAAGAGACTACAGTGGCAAGCTTTATATATAATGAATGATATGTATGTGCTCTATCAAATGACCACCTGAAATTCCAGTTGTGGTGATATGTAATAGCTGTGCTATGCTTATGACACATTGTATTTTGCTATAAACCTGGATGTAGTCAGTGGCAAACTTCTGCAAAGTGCAGCATCAGTGTTCTTTGCATGTTGCCTTTATCTCCTAAAAACAAAACTATTCAAATGAATGACAACAGGTTGCATATGAAAGAAGGTAGGCAAAACTGGCATGAAATGATGGCTCTGAAACAAACTCTTCAACTGATCCTTAGCTTGTGCACCAAAATCTTTAATACTCGACTAGGAAAAAGTGAGGACCATACCAGTTGGAAATCAAATGCTATTTTTAAAGGTAAGACAGGAAGGGCTGCAATTTTTACTTTGGGGCGGGGGGGGGGGTGTTAAATCACAGGCTTATAAACACATTTATGATCACAAGTGAAATCATGTTCTTTGCTCAACAAAGACTGTAAAGATGGCTACAACAACTGCCCTTTAGAAAGAAAGGGGGGGGGGAAAGCAACAGGTTGGGGTTTGAGCAATGGAGCAGGCTATAAAGCCAACATCATAACCTTCAGCTCATCCATATGCAAGTATTTAGAAAGTAACCACTTCCTTAGCTGTAACTGGCCTGGCCAGTGCCTCTGCAGGAGGCCTCAGTAGAGTTCAGAGGGAAATAATTTATGTTTAGTAGCTAAGAGTCAAATACTTTCAGCATTAACCATGGCCAGAAATTTCCTAGACTGAAAAAAAAAATCCCTTGCTTTTTCATCCACAGTATGAGGGACTACATATACAATGGAACTAGGGTAGTTCTCCTTAGCACATGCTAGGGTGGCTGCATCACCTTTGCATAGCTTGGACTCTGCTTCATGTGCTCCCAAACAGCTGCATGGGGGAGGAGGGTAGTAGGAGGCTATGTCTAGACTGCAGGCTTCTTTCAGAAGAACCTTTTTTCAGAAGAGATCTTCTGAAAAAACGTGTTCCGAAAGAGAGCGTCCACACACAAAAGCACATTGAAAAAGCGATCTGCTTTTTCAAAAGATAGCATCCACACTGAATGGACACTATCTCGCAGTTAAGCTGTGATTACTATGGACGGAGTGGCCACCAGGGCACCTGTGCTTTTCCTCTTTCCTCTTCTTTTGAAAGAACTCCCTCTTCACTGTCCACACATGCCTTTTTCCAAAAGAGCTCTTTCAGAAAAAGGCTTCCTCCTTGTAAAAAGAGGATTACCAACACCGGAAAAAAACCTCTGTTCTTTTCATTTACTTTCGGAAGAACGCAACTGCAGTGTGGATGTAACTCAGGTTTTGTTGGGAAAACGGCCGTTTTTCCAACAAAACTCTGTAGTGTAGACATACCCAGAGTGTTCCAGGGTATGTACCGGGACCAGACAATCAGTTTCCACACAGATCCACCAGTCACTGCTCCTGAAGAATGGAATCAATCTGAGGCAGTGTGGGGGCAAAACAGTGGCTGTGCAGGCTCTTTGAACTTGGTCTATAAAGAGTCAAGCCTTATTAAATCTGTACACTGAAAGGCTGTAGTGACGCTTGAGAGGCCAACAATTTGACCTTTAAGTTAGATGGTGGGAACTTAAAAACATTCACCTAATTTTGTAAATCTTTTCTGTTAGATCAAATATTTGTTTACAGTATTTCTAATCTTGTATACAATTTTTTCTTCTGCTCTCATGGGCAGTTCTCATTCTGCAAGAAATCCAGATCCTTGTACCAAAAAAACCCAAACAAACAAAAAAAAAAACACAAACACAAACACACACACACACCACCCTGCCTTCCAGGAATAATAAGAGAATAGTAAATACTTGTTAATTTATTCAGAAAAAGAATCACTAAGCATTTTGCAAGCCATATGTCGAAGAACTGTATCCCCCATTCCTTGTGTCGAACACACAATCTGCATGTACACAATTGCAAATAATGGAAACACTGCAAGCTTGGACTGGTTACTGTAGGGTGCAAGCTACAAAATGTTTGGCGTTGGGGAGAACTGTGGGGCTTTTTAAATTTCAGCTTGTTGCCTTCATTTTCTCTCCTTTTTAAAATCATGAAATGTATATGAAAATGATTACTAATATGTGAAGTAAACTTGGCTTTCTAATTTTTTTATCCATATGTCATGATATTTGTGTGCTACAGGTTACATCTGAAGTATAGCAGCTTGCAAAAATATTTTTTCTTAAAAAAACCAAAAAACTGAACAAAAGTGTGCTGGTGTCCCTTACAAACTAAATTTGGAGCAGAGGAAGTGAATTAATCCACAAAAATATTTCAAACACTTATCCTATATTAATATTTTCATTTAAGGTTTTTCTGGCTGGCTGAATTGAGACATATTTCCCTCTGGTACTCCTCTGTTGTGGTGCCAGCCATTGCGCTGCAGCAGGTTCACATCTAGCAGTGTGAGGAGGAGGAGGAGGAAGAACTGTGAGACCCCTGCTGTTGCATTTGGTTTAGTATCCCCCTCATCACTTCAGCAGATGTTTCTGCTGTCTCACAACAACAGGAACTCTGGGGATTTTTGTAATATATCCGCTCTATTCCTAAAAACAAACATCAGCCAAACATCTCCAGATAGCCACAACAAAAGTACTGACCCAAACACCACCACAGTACAACTGGAACAGACCCATGAGCCCATGGGAGCAGAAGGGCTGCTTCTAACGTCATGTTAATGATTAATCTTTGGCAGCTCATGTGAGAAAAGTCTTGAAGTAGTTGCCGTGACAAAACAGCATGAAAACAAATTATGATTCAGACATGAACAATATTGTTTAAAGAGGTAATATAACATATCATTTGATCCCTTTACCATCAATGTTTCTGCAGTGCTCTTGCAAGTGTTATATGTTATTAAGTGCAGAAGTTTTTTGGGTTTTGTTTGTTTGTTTAGAAAAAAACAACAGGTTAGAACAAATAGAATTTCCACCATGTTCCAGTATGGAAATACCTAGATTCCATGGAGGCACAAAATTCAATTGCCAGAAGGGTAGATAAATTGAGTGCCAGACACTTTGCTCTATGTCTGTCTTTCAGCTGAGACTGTTCAACTCCTGTTCCAACACAGGCCACGTCTGTTCTATCTGGAAATTAAGGAGCCCATGGCACCTTTTATAGAGACTTGACTATATGCATAAGATTCACCTTTTACTGAATCAGTGTTGTTAAAGTGGTACAATCTCTGTTAGAATAGCTATTCTTGTACAGAAAAGGGAATAAACTATCACAGCATAAGGCACCTTTACACAAGTATAACTGCTTCCATACTACGGTTTTAACCAGTGTAATTACGTCAGAAAAAAAATCACACTCCTAATTTAAATAGTTATTATGCCAATACAAAATCTCTGTGTGCAAAGCAGGCCTAGGAATGAGTTTCCCCCAATTTCCATGGAATATAATGTCCCCTCTCTATATTACAGTAAGGCTCTTCACATATATACAGACTGCTTCTGTACCTTTGTGCATGAAAAATTCTTAATAACGTTTGCAGAGTCCTCTTGCAGAACTTATAGTAAGAGCTGGATGCAAATCCTTACCCAATCATCTAGTAATTTATTATCTTCTTCACTTCATTGTGTCAAAGGGTCTGTAAATTGTTTTTAATTTTTTAATGTTTTATTTTATATTGCTGTTACTCATGAACTCCAGCTCCCATTGTTTTATTAATTCACCAGAGCCAAGCATATAATTCAGAGAGAACAATTTATTCAGCAACGACAGCCTCTTTTCGTTCATGCACCGTCTGGGACTACTTTATGATTTTCTCAAATGTCTCTGTTACTGAATTTATTGACCAAATAGTAATGGATGAATAGGTATAAAATGCTTCTTCTACAGATTGTTCAAGAGTAGTTCGCTGTAAATACAGATATTTCAATTCCCAATCAGCAGTGTTCACTTATAAGACAAAAGTCAAATAGTCTGTTCTCTCACAGAATGTGCATAACACTTACATTATATTTCTAGTGCGTTTATTTGTGTTTATCAATCACAATTCTCTTTCTGAAAATAGGTTCAAAATTGTGTTTAAAATGTGACACTTCTTCAAACATTCCTGTCTAAAAACCTATTCAACAGAATATCTGCAAACAACAAGCGGAAGCTAATTCATTTTTATTCATATATTTTAAATTACAACTAAATCTACTTATTGTGGTCACAATCTAAACAATTTGCTTCCAGACCGATGAGAGATTCTGGACTGAGTCATCTTGTAAACGTCAAGAAATCATCTTAAGACTTAGACTCTCAGACCTTTTCCAAGCTCCAGCCAGAATGCTGTACTTTGGGGTGAGGAAAGGGGCAGAAATCTAAAGGAGTAAAAGCAAAATTCAACAGCATTTACTATACCTCTATTATGCCATGGCACTGGAATAAGTAATATCACTATTCCTATGCCAATATGTGCTTCAACACCAGGGAAGGAGCTCACTTCTTCATCGTATATATAGTAGCCCAGTGTCTGAGAGTCTGTAACGCTGAAATGTTGGCTGTTCCCTCTGGGCGGCGCTGTTGCTGAAATGCTGGCTGTTCCCTCTGGGCGGCCCGTGCTGCATGGGGAGTGCGGGGCCCAAACGGCCGCTTGCGCCGCTTGTTCTCCCGCGGCGGCCTGGCTGAGCGGCGCAGAAGTCAGCCAAGCGCCACAGCGGGAGGCGAAGGGGGCCGGGGCGGTGACGTACACGGCCAGGCCCTGCCCCCTGGCCATGTACATCACCGCCCGGCCCCCCTTTGCCTCCCACCGTGGTGCTCGGCTGACTTCTGCGCCGCTCAGCTGGGCTGCCACGGGGGAGCCCGAATGGACACTTGCTCCCCCGCAGCGGCCCGGCTGAGCGGCGCAGAAGTAAGCCGGCGCCACGGCGGGAGGCAAAGGGGGGCGGGGCGGTGACGTGTGGCATGACAGCGGCTCCAGGCCTCACCCGCTGGCCATGAACGTCACCGCCCCGCCCCCCTTCGCCTCCCGCCGTGGCGCTCTGCTGACTTCTGCGCTGCTCAGCCAGGCTGCCGCGTGGGAGCAAGTGGCGCAAGCGACCGTTTGGGCTCTGCGCCCCCCATGCAGCACGGGGAGTGCGGCGCCCAAACAACCATTTGGGCTCCGCGGTCCCCTGAGTGAGAAGCAGGAGGGGGAGGAGAGCTGAGGGAGAGAGAGGGGGAGAGACAGAGCGAGAGACCGGAGGCTCAGGAGAGAAGACCGACGTGGAGGAGAGACCTGAAAATCCCGTCTTATGACGGGCTAATTGGCTAGTTTACATAAGAAATGACAAGGAAAAGAAAACTTCATTTACATAAGATTTTCCAAAAGGCAGCTAAGTGGTCCATGCAGTGGAGCAGCTACCCCACTCTGGAGGGAAGGGGAGCCTACACAGAGCCCCAGCCAACCAGGAAAGGGCTTAGAAGAAGCCAATCAGAGAGCAGCTTGCTGGGACAGCCCTGTATAAAAGGAACTGCTCAGCAGAGAGCAAACAGTTGGGGCCTGACCTGGATAAGTGCTGTACTGGTTCTCAGAGGGGCACTTGGAGAAAGCAGTGCTGGGCAGGCTCAGGGGAGCAGAGGAAGAGGGACTCCAGCCCGGCTCCTGCCAGGAAGCGTTCCTTGATGCAGGGGCCAGGAGGGTGTAAGGGTCACAGGAGAAGTGGCTCAGGGAACAGGAAGCAGTAGAGGGGGAGAGAAGGAGGGCAGGACAAGCCTGCCGCCCGAGGGTGCCTGGGCCAGGACCCAGAGTAGTGGGTGGGCCTGGGTCCTCCCCCTTCTTCTTCAGACAACACCCAAGCCACACAGAAGAGTAGCTTTATAGACTGTGGCTTGCTCCTTAGGTGAGGAGCTAGACTCTGGGGCTACAGTTGGCCATGGTTGCAGCTGTACAGACTGAGGACTGCTGATACCACAGGAAGGTGGTGGTGAGAGACCAGTGTAGTGGGCACTGATGGAGGGTGGTACACTGAAAAGGACACTGTGCTCCTGGGAGCTACATGGTTCTGGAATGAGAGCATGCAGCAACAGTGGGTGAGACACCAGCCGGAAGGGAGCCAGTGTGACCAGCAGGAGGTGCTGTGGCAGTGAGTCCCAGTCCAATACCCTAGTTTGACCAACCTCAAACTGCAGGGCGGGGCGGGGCACACAGGAGGTGCTGGCTTAGATTGGCTGGAGCCCAAGCCCAGAGCCTATCCCTGAGCTCCACTGCCTGGGGCTGAAACCAAAACAGGAGCCTCACCACCCAGGCTTTGGCTTCAGCCCTGGGCAGCAAGGCTCAGGTTACAGGCTCCCTGCCCATGGATGAAGCCTTTGAGCTTTGGCTCCCCTGCCTGGCGTTGGTGGGGCTTAGGTTTTGCGTCCCCTCCTCCCCCCCCCCCAGGGCAGTGGGACTTAGGCTCCAATCTGAACCCCGCTCCTGGGATCGTGCAGTAATTTTCATTGTCAGACGGGAACCATGGTGCAATGAAGTTTGGTGTTCCGTGGTCTCAAAAAGTTTAAGAAACACTGCCCTAGATTACCCATGGTAAAAGCAACCCTTCACAGCATCAACAAACTAGAAAACGGCGGAAACGATAGAGATAGATCTGCAGCCACACTCCTCCATACATGATATCGGCACCCCAAAGCTCTGCTCTGAGAGCATCTTCAACTTGGACATTCCCTCACAACAAGACAATTCTTCACAGCTGGGATTTATGACTGCTTAGTCCTTAAAGTAAAGCATTCACTCAAGGAAGCAGTGGTCTTTTCACCAAAATATGTGGACAAGTAGCAAAGGACATTAATTTAGCTAAGAACACACCACAATAGCTTTCAGCCTGCGAAATACTTCTTTCCTAGCTCCTGGGTATGGCATCAGTCTACTTGTATTATTAGGCAGTGACTGACAGCATGCCACAAAACAGGGCTCTGTTCCAAGCTGTACATTTCCTTCAAACACATGCATTTAGAATATGCAAAAGCAGTTGGAATGTCTGGTTAACGTTCAGACCACCTCGCAGAGTTTCACATGAGGATTCTTTATTGCACAGTTTAGTAGCATTTAAAATAGGGGCAGGGACAGGAATTTAAATTTCACTGCATTTTTTTGAAGGGGGCATTAAAAACTGCCGGTGCTGGTGTTGAGTAGATAAGATCCCTAGTGGCTTCAAAAGTGTCCTGAGTGGAAGGGAGATCCAGGTCCTCCTTCAGTACTCCACACATAAGGGAATCTATTGAGCCCAGACTCAAGGGTCTCATCCTCAGGGCCAAAGTTGATGGTGCATGGGGCCAGAACTGCCACTCCCTTTGT
This sequence comes from Rafetus swinhoei, assembly GCA_019425775.1. NCBI lineage: Eukaryota > Metazoa > Chordata > Testudines > Trionychidae > Rafetus > Rafetus swinhoei. Next base: position 153,853,472 of record CM033424.1, read on the forward strand.
GGTGTCCTGACAAGGGATGTATTGAGGCACAGGGTTACTGGTGTTCCAGGCTGGAGAGTGGCCTGTGTCCAACCTGGACCTCTTGTATGGCACCAGTGAGCCAAACTTGCAGGTCAAGAAATGGTACCAGTGCTCCTCATGTTCCTCTTTCTTTGGAGCCCTTGAGTACCACATAGAGGCTGGCACTCTGTGCACCAAAGAGGCTGGTGCCAGATCCAACACCCAGGGGGAAGCACCCAAGGAAGAAAAAATAATGCCAATGCAAAACTATTGCCTACTAACTATCTACTATAAGAACAACTAAGACTTAACTAACTTTATATGGGAAAAAGAGGAAAAACAGCTAGACTTGTATTGCAGGGCAAAAGAACGAGCACTTCAATGACTGTCACTGTAGCTATATCAACCTCAGTTAAAATGGTGTAAAATACTATGTGGACGTGGTTATTTTGGTTTGAATGGCTTATTTCAGTTGATTTTAAGCCAGTTCCCAACTGATTTAAGTTACACTGAGGTAAGCTTTTTTAACGGGTATCAATCGGCAGAGGCCTAGATACCATGTCATAGAGGGTGCCACTCCAGGAAGCTCCACAACTGAACTAATGGGTACCGCTAGGTGAAAAACCTTCTGATGATCATTCATGCGGCATGCACACACACCTACTGGAAGGCACGTACTGGAACACACATAAGCAATCACTCGAAGAAGAATTATTTTTACCCTTTGTTATAAATGCAGAGACAAACACAAATCCAGATAAAGTTGTACAGAAATGTAACTAAATATTTTAGCAGATTTTTAGGCAGTCAAAACTGCTACACCTGTGTTTCAGTCCACTGTACTAAGGGCTTCTCCACACAGAGAATAGTAGTGGTTTAACAAAAGGGTGATTTTAAACTGCTTTAATTAAAACAGGTGCAAACCCCTTTGTTCAACAGTGGCTTACTTCAGTGTAGCTTAAGTCAGTTGGGAATTGGCTTAAAATAAACTGAAATAAGCCACTGAAACTAAAATAAGCACGTCCACATAGAATTTTACATCATTTTAACTGAGGCATGGTCTATAATTACAACTCCGGTTAATGTAGCTACAGAGCTCAGGGTCTGAAATATCCACACCTGAGTGCCTTAGTGCTATTGCTAAGCCTCAGTAGCGTAGACATGGCCTAAATCAGTTAAAGCAGCACAATTTTCTCATGTAGATAGGGCCCAACACTTGACCACTACCTTACATGAGTAGAAGTGTGAGCATTCGAGTTCTTGCCCTATTAAATTCCCAATGCACTGAAAGGCAAACAATACTCTTGGTAACCTTACACTAACCCACTGCGACCAAAATTTAACAAATCTATTCTCCTCTAGCTGCATCCATATTGAGCTGCAATGCAAAATATATTGGTGCATTTTCAGAAAGACTTGGTTTTTTACACTGCCTGTACATGTGTGTGCTCCTCTAAGCCACAGATACTGCTTTGTATCTGCATTTATACTTAACTGGATCCTGGTACTAAAATGGGGATCAGAAGCTTTCTGAATATTTTAAAGAAAAAGGATTTGCAGTTCTCTGACACAGTCATATTGGCCGTAACACAACAAAGCTTAACTATAAAACTGTGCCAGGACCATAAGGTATAAAATAAAATTTTCAGCTTAAGAGACATTTTCTGCTGTCAAATGGGAATAACAACTTAAGTGCCTCTCCCTGCCCAATTTCTCAGCTCGCAGTCTGGTTTATGAAAATTAATTATGAATATTCTCACTAAGAAAAGAAATATAAAGGCTTCCCAGATGTGCCTTTGAAGATCACATCATTTCAGTGTTGAAGTATCAACAAGAACAAAATAAAACATGTTTACTCTTGGAACTATTGCCATACTTTGAAATCTGTTTGGTTTTTATTTGTCATAAATTTGGATAAAGAGGATTTTTCTGCACAATATGCTGTTTTGGAGTTTCATTTTTTATTTTAAAATGTAAATATACAATGGGCTTGGTGAAAAGAAAATAAAGAAGGACATTCACCATTAAGTTAGACAATTTTCCTAGTTCTAGCTCCAAAGCTCAATAACTATTTTTGTATTTTATTCAAACAATAAAACATAGAAGGGGTCCTTTGCACCATTCTCCAACCAGTACCAGGAGTCAATATAATTTGCTTGCATATACTCCTATCTCTCACGCAAAATAAACTTTTTCTTACAGACAATCCCTGTAAATAAACATAAAATTTAAATGTTAAAAGGAAAATTGAAACAAAATGAATGCCCAGATTCACTATAATCTGTGTCGTTTTTGGCCCACTTTGCTTCAAGGCAAAAAACCGCTGCTTAAAAAAAGGTCAAACTCCAAATCTCATAAAAATTACAAAACACATTTTTGAAATAAAACATCTCCCTTGTCTAGAAAGAAAGGTTTGTATATAAGAATAAAGTAAAGCTGAAAGGCAGAAAGGCTTTGAAACATCCATTCAGCACTCAAGTGTCTGAAGCAAGTAGAGCACTTCACTTTTTAAGTTAAAAAAAAGCAATATATATATATATTTTCATTCTCTAGACTCAACATTTGCAAAGTGTTTGGCTTCAAACGTCAATATTTTATATAAGAATTGTTGCCCTAATTGAAATACATTATATTGTAACAAGGACTCTCTCTCTCTGCTCACGTATGCACAAACACACTTGTTGTTCTCTTGATTAGCAGAAGCGTAGTATTCTCTGTTTCTTCCACTATAAAGCCATCAAACGCCACATTAGTTGTTCTGCATGAGAATATGCATTCACACTTTTACTGCCTTTGAAAAGTACAGACTAGCATTCTGAAATTACCAAATTGATAAACTATGGTTGGATCTCATCGATTTTGGTTCCAATGAACATCTCAGAAGATCTGCAAGAACAAATGTGTCTAGAAAATGCATTGTCACGATCCACTAAACTGCACAGAATGCACCTTCATTAGGAATGATGACTGATGAGAGTAAAGTGTGAAATGTGCTGGTACAAACATCCAAATTAACAATAGAAAGCTAAGTGTTTTGAGCTATTCAGTTACTGAATGGCTTCGGCCAAACTCTTGAGGACTTTTCTGGTGTTCATTATTTTGGTTTCTTCTTTTCTCTTCAGACCTATTATTGACTGGCTCTGGAAAAACAATAGCACACAGGAAGTTGCAAGACAAAAGCCCTTTCAGCATTCTTTAATACTACCATGGTAAACTTTTACATTGTAACACAGGCCTGTGCGTCATTGATAGATCAAAATGTCTAATGCACATCTAATGGGAACCCATTTAAAGTTACAAACTCTCCTTCTGAATACTAAGAAATTGCCATATCTCAAATATGAGAGGGAAAACTCAACAATGCTGCAGTACTTGTGTTATTTTCAAAATCTAAAAGTCTGATGCAAACTTTATTTTCTTAAGATATCTTGGGAAGTGATTTTTGATGAGTGTTTGCTCTTCCTGATGCTCCTTTGTTATTGCTGAGATTTCCCAATCTACAGATTTTTGCCATTTTTATGGATTGACAATTGGTATCACATCATAATCCGTATCTATCCTGAGCTCAAACAAAAATCAGGATGCACTCAGATTAATTAATCCATTTCCCTTTTACACAAAAGAGATGAAGTAAAAGGTATATTTAAATAATGTTACAATTAGAGCTGACTGGAGAATTGATTTTATTTAACGACAACTTTCAAAGTTTGCTTTCATTCTATACTGAAAGAAAAACCCCTCAAAATGTTTTTCTGAAGTGAAATTCTGTCAGAAAGGTCAGGACTTCTACTCCTCCCTTTCTCGTAGGGTACATCTAGACAACACGCCTTTTTCAAAAGAGGCTTTTTCAAAAGATACTTTCGAAAAAGCCTCTTTTGAAAAAGAGCATCTAGATTGCACTAAGCGGACTGAAAAAGCGATCCACTTTTTTGAAAAAGAGCGTCCAGACTGCTTGGACACTCTGTCAAAAAAAAAAAAGCACCTGGAAGCACTTCTGCCAGGACACGGGGGCAGCCTTTACTTCTGAGTCCCGCAGCATGCTCTTTGCAGAAACGTGTGCTTTAAGGAACCCCCCTGAACAGCCGTTGCTCTGCTCCTGCAGCTGGCTTGCCTACCTCCTAGAGGGACAGCAAAGCTCCTGCAGCGCTTGCTTTGAGTGCCCTGCTTTCTGGGACACCACAGCATTTTTCTTCCTGCTTTGAATTGTTTTTTTTTGCCATGGAGCTGGAGCTGCCCCTGGGCAGGCAATGGCCCCACACTGCAGTGCTTAGTAATAGAGATGTAGCCGTGTTAGTCTAGTTTAGCTGAAACAAAAAACAGGACTATGTAGCACTTTAAAGACTAACAAGATGGTTTATTAGGTGACGAGCTTTCGTGGGCCAGACCCACTTCCTCAGATCAAATGCTTCAATTTCTGTAGTGCTTCAATTTCTGCTGCAACTCCATGAGACTTTCATGATGTTCATGCCAGGTCTGGATTCTGAACCCAGCCTTCAGCCACTCGTTCAGGCTGCAGCAACACTGTTCTTGCCACCGAACTTCTTCCATGAGAGGCGATTTTGGAGGCTGGAGACAAGTTCAGACTGGTGAGACCAGGTCATCATGGAGCGGTGGGACGACCAGGCTTGGCTCCGAAACTTCAGGATGTGTAAGGCCACCTTCCAGGAGCTGTGTATCTGGCTCACCCTTGCCCTGCAAGGACAGGATACCCACCTGCGCCCTGCCATCCCCCCTGGAGAAGAGGGTGGTGATTGCCCTCTGGAAGCTGGCCACCCCCGACAGCTACCATTCAGTAGGACACCAGTTTGGCATGGGGAGATCTACTGTTGGCGCCATGTTGATGGAGGTAAGTCCCTCTGGGGGGACAGTCCATGCGGGGTAGGGGGAGTGTAACAGGAAAGGGCGGGGGAGCAATGAAGTGGAAGTGGGGGAGGGCTCCTAGCCTCACCCTGCCCTACTGCTGGGAGCGGCTACCTGGGGGGGGGGGCTCCTGGGGTCTTTGGGAGGGGGGAGAGGACACCTCCAATGGACTCAAGCAACCCCTCTAACTTCCTATTCTGTGTGTTTGTATGTGTCTATTCCTGCAGGTGGTGAGGGCCACGAACTCAGAGCTGCTGAACAGGACTGTCTGCCTCCGAGACCTAGACACCATCATGGCAGGCTTTGCTGGGCTGGGATTCCCAAACTGTGGAGGAACTCTCGATGGAACTCACATCCCAATCCGTGCACCGCCCCATCGAGCAGCCCAGTATATCAACAGAAAAGGGTACTTCTCCATGGTGCTGCAGGCGCTGGTTGACCACCGTGGACAATTCACTGACATTTGTGTGGGGTGGTCGGGCCGGGCACATGATGCTCGGATCCTCAGAAATTCCTACCTTTACCGCAGGCTGCAACATTCTTCCCGCAGCGAAACTTTGCTGTTGGGGACGTGGAGATGCCAATCTGCATTGTGGCCGATGTGGCGTACTCCCTCATGCCCTGTCTCATGAAGCCGTACACTGGGCATCTGAACGCGAGCAGGGAACAATTTAACGTGAACCTGACCCAGGTGCGCTTGCAAGAACCAGGGCAGAAAGGAGTTCCCCACCACCCAGGATTCTGTCCAGCTCCTGGAAATATGCGCAATGGTGAGGCGTTTCCCTCGAGGTGGAGCTGCGCTCATGGGCCCTGGCATAGCCCTGGCTCAATTCCTTTACCTTGGCCCCCACCTGGTCCAAGGTTCTGGGGTGGTGTCCTTTTTTGGCAGCCCCTCGGTCATGCGGGCGAAATGTCTGCATTGCGGTGTAGGGAATGCAGAGCCAGCAGCGATTCCTCCTCTCCCCAAGTTCTAAAAGTGTCAGGACCTCTGGCCCTGACCAGGCTGGAGCTCGCCTCCTGGTGCCTTTAGAAGCCTCGTGGGATGGCTCCCTGGAAGGTCCTTGGGGATCTCGGGGGTCTTGGGCTTGTGCTATGCTTCTTTAGCAGACAGGCAGGCAGAGCCATGTGGTCAGAGGCTTCCTCTGGCTGCCTACCTGGCACAGTGGCTGCCCAGGGTGCCTGTGACTTTAAGAAATGGCTACAGACAGGAACAATAGAGGTTTTTCCTGCAGATGGAGTGACCGTCAGGGCTTTTCCCCGGAGGCCTGTTTTAAAAAAAAAAAACGTATCCACACATGCCTTCTTTCGAGAGAGCTCTGTCGAAAAAGGCGTTATTCCTCGTAAAATTAGATTTACCACTGTCGACAAAACTGCCACATTCTTTCGATTTATTGTCAAAAGAACGTAGTGGTAGTGTAGATGCGGGGGAAGTTTTTTCGAAAAAAGGCAACTTTTTAAAAAAAAACTGTGTAGTATAGACACACCCTTAGTGACTAGAGTTCATTCACTGTGGACCTCAGAAACTATCCCATCAAACACTTTCTGAAAATGGATTCATTTTGATGAAACAACATTACTCACCAAACAAAATGTTTCATCAAAAATTTTCTGACTAGCTCTAGTCTCAATTTAATCAAGAACAACAAATCCAGGAAACCCTAAATTAAGGCTATCACAAAGCTATTCTTTCATGCCAAAAAGGAGAAAACCACAATATCCTAAACTAGTATTGGTATAATCAGTTATTATAGAGCACCCATCAGAGTAATTTTGATGCAGCTGAGAGCAAAGTACCATATACAATACAGGCTTCTGCACTTCAATCTTGTCTATGAAGGAATACCCTTGCATTCTGCACACAGCAGCTTTTAAAATCAGGGGCCTTAGCTTGTCCTAGTTTTTTGGTTTACATTATATTTTAAAATGCCATTAGTTATACTTGCATTTTTAAAGTGTTTAATACCCTCATGAAATCTCAAAAATGTCATTCCTCACAAATACAATTATTTTATTTCTTTCCCCGGGTGTTTCTGTTATAAATTAACATGATTTTCTATTCAATTTCTTTTTTGTTGCTCTAGTAGCATCAACACAATGATAGTGTAGCTTGCCAGGAGTGAGTGGGGGGGTTTGTGTGTTTGTTTTGATAACTTGTCCTCCCTATGTAAATATACCCTCTATTTGGTCTGCAACAGTAAGACATAAAGCAGTGTAGGTCCTACATTAAACACTGATTTGTGTCCTTGTTTCTTGGCAACAAGGTAGTGATGTTTTTTTCTGGAAAGGGTAAGATTAGATACAATGAAAGAACTATTAACACTGTCAAGGTCTTGTGAACCCAGGTACTAGTCAAAGTAAGTGAGAAAGGAGCCCATAAGGCATGTCAATCATTTAAAGGCCAAGCTCAACCATTTTGAGTACTTACTCGATGAATTGCCCCATTGACTTCAAAGGGACCAGTGGTGGAGCAGGGTGCTATTCCAATTGAATAAGGGCATCTGGCTCTATACATACACTAGTAGGTCCCTAAAATATAATTCCAAAATCAGGATGCATTTTTTTGTTGTTTTGGGTTTTTTAAATGTCATTGGTGGTTGTGGTTTGTTTTGTTTTAAGGAGGGAAACCTGCCAGAAAAAGTTATGAAATAAGAACCAAACAATAATCAAATATAAAATGCCATAATGCAGCATAACAAAGATTATATTTCATAGGGGAAACAAAGTATAACAAAGAAAAAAATTTGCTACAGCACATTTCACTGCTGCTTCCTGTTAGCTGGAACGCTGAGTCACATGCAAGTTCCTTTGGTTCAGTCCTTGAAGGATGGGGGAGAGCAAGCAGAAGCAATATGTTTGTTAAGAGACAAATAAGTATTTATTCCTCCAAATTAAAAACTATTTAACAGCAACTGGTGAACAACAAAATGGCATAGCAACATGAACTTTGCTTCAATAAATGTGATGTTCATTAAAGAGAGGGAAAAGTGTGGGAAGGGAATGTTTGGTTGATCCTGAGAATGCAAATGGAGCTGTGGGCAGGAATGTAACACATGTTCAGGTTAAGAAAATAAATCCTCATTCAGAAGAGGCATGAGGCCAAGAAAAAAAAAGTTCTCTCAGTGAGGTAGGCAAAAATATGATCCACCTGATGTCTCTGCCCTGAGACCCCTCATGTTACGTACAGATCAAAAAGTGATGTTCCCAACCAATACATTTATGTTACAATTAAGAGGAATGGTGTGTGCTTCCACATAACATGTTTAAGTGAATTATAGTCACCTGTTTCAAATAATATTCAAGAACGCGAGCAAAATGAATGGTTAGATCTCCAGCCTCTTTCCTAAGAATGAGTGAGTCTATGGGAGGGGAGTATATTTCCCTCCTAAAGCATGCACATCGTTCTCATGGGAATGGAAAAAACAACAACATAAAAGCATGACTGTGATTTGATATAATCAGCTTTCATGGTGAGTATATACCCAGGTACAGTCAGGAACTACTCCTCCAGAAAAGCCTGATATAGCCAGAAAGTATTGGCATTCTTTGGAAATTACTAAATGCTCTACCTAAAACTGCAGACACATTGTGACACCAGTGCAAGTGTTAATTGAGTACTTGCTGCTATTTCTGCTTGGAGCAGATTTTCAGAGATATCTGCAGCTGTGCTTCTCAGCAGCTAAGCAGCTAAGTCTTGTCAATATGATGAGGATGTACAGTAGGGAAAGGGATTTGGAAAGAAGTCCTTCACCCAGAAGATTACTATTTCTACTTTCACACAAACACATGCAGTATCCAGAATGCAATGCATATGCCCTCATTGATTCAGCTACTTTCAACACAATGCATGGGGAATTAATCAGATATCCTGTATTGTAAGCAGTTAGAGAAGTAATTTTTCTTAGTTCACACACACCACAATGAAGAGACACTCTTCATAAATACTCCAGAAAGGTAACAAGCCCAAAGCTAAATCAGTTTTCTAAACATCACTGCTAATTGAGTAAATGGTACTCTTTACTCTCAGTCACCCTGAATCAATGCCATCCTATGATGCTAGGAAGTACTTTTGCTGAGGAATATTCTGCATGCATGTAAGAATAAAACTGAGCTTGTGACTCTTTATTTAAAGATTCCACAGAACTGCACATAAAAGAATAATCAGGAGAACAGCTGTCATAAGTATATTGCAGCAATTAAACAGAAGTGCTTAAAGGTCTTTCCCTCCCATCATAATATAAGCATGCATCGCTTTGTTAAAAAAGGAAGAAAGGAGAAAAGGATTATCTAATTTTTTTCATATCCATAACAATGTATTTCAACCCACTGTTAGCAAGAATTCTCTCTCGCCCATCCCCTCTACTCAGTTACAACATGGAAAGAGCCTGAAACTTTTTGATCTTTTCAGTCCAGTAAATACTGAAAAGCTAAACTATGCCACAATCTTTGTAGTAGACTACAGGTTGGACCTCCCTCATATCCAGCAACCTCGAGAGGGGATTTGCCGGACCAGGGGAGGTCCCTCCCAACATGGCCCATGCTGTCCTGATGCCCCCAGCTAGTGCTCCAGCCTAGCCCCACTGCTGCCTGCCCAGCTGTGGCTGCCACCAGGATACTGTGGCTATCGCTGCAGTCCCCAAGCTCCACAGCCAGGGCCAGACCTCTGTGGCTGCCATTGCTGGGCCCCTGCTACTGCCTGGCTCCTCCATACCCTCCATACCCTCCTCCTAGGCTCCCTCCTCCCTGGCTCCCACCGGGCCCTCCATACCCTCCTCCCTGGCTCCCAGCTGAGTCTCCGCACCCAGTCCGGATGTTGCCAGACCAGAGTCCCAGTTAAGGGAGCTACAACCTCTACTATTTTGTAATTAATTTTCAGTGTAATACCTGAGACAGTATAAATGGGATTTCGGTCCACACTATTCTTTCTCTTACCATCCCTCCCCTTCACATTCACCCCATTCACCTTCTGGGAAAGAATATGTCCCAACAATAAATTCTGAATTCTCTTCCTGGAACCCTCCCTTTTGCCACTGTCTTAATTCCTCAGTTTTTGTTATTGTTCATCATTATAGGCTCTTCCCCTCCTCCAACATTGTGCCGTTTCTCCATATGCCAACCGCTCTTGGTTTAATGGCTTTGCCACAAAATAAATAAATGCACTACATAGGAAAAAGCAAATCCCTGAGTTGGCATGTGCATAAATGTACTGTTTTAAAACAAAATGCAATTGCAATTTATTTTTATCTTATTTGGAGAATCTTGCTTGTTATGTGAAATACACACCAACATTTACCAATAAAAGACAAAGAACTTTACATTTTAAATAGTTCAGTGGATAATTGCCTGAACATTTGAAACTGGTTTTTTTTTGGTTTTTTTTTGTTTTTCACATCAGGCCATCATAGACAGAAAGTTGCTATGATCAGCTAATGGAGTGAGTATCCAATCTCCTACTTTCTGGCACTTCAGTGAGGACTGGAGGAAAGTCTTCCAAACCACTGTAACTAAGGCTGTGTTACTTTTATATGAGCACACTGACTTAACTCCTTTTTAATATAAATCCTTAATCCCCTTCCTCTCTGCATCAAAATTTAGCTTGTTAAATGTGACAAGCAACGTCATGAAAAATCACACGTGCCCTTCATTTTTTGGCTTCTTCATGATTTATAGAAAAAACAGATTTCCCTTTCCCAAAAATACTTAGGGTGGGAGCAGGTTCTGCCTGTTGCTTGGGGGGACTTGTGGGTTCATTTGACTTGGGAGGGTTTTTGTTTTGTTTATTTAAAGAAATTCAGGTTTTGTCTACCTGGGACAGCTTTTTGGCAACTGAAAATTAATTAAATGAGAACATCACAAAACTCAAGAGACTGAAAGTTGAGCACTCAAAAGAAGATGAGATTTTTATTCTGTCAGTTTAAAACTATTTTTTGTTAACACAGCTCTAATGACTGGTGAGCATTTTAGTTAAAGGATGTCTTTGTTCAAGATAAAGTATCCTCAACTCTTCTTCAATTAAGATATAAAAAATGCACAATACACATCTGAGAGAGCACACCTCTGTTCCCTCCTCCAAGAGATCCTTCAGCAAAACCAAGTAATTTGATATTCCTGGTATTTCTTAGGTAATAAAAAAGCACTAGGAATAACCTATAAAATAAAAAACAAACAAAAATGTTTGTTTACACTTTATACATCATAAAGCAGAAAAAGAGAGGTCAAACCCAACTTTAAAAAATTCTTTGCAGGATTCCGTTAATATTAGGAGAACTAGCATACATACATAAATCTGTTCCTCACCCTGTCTTATTAAAAGGTAGAATTCTCATCTACTCAAAGGCCTGACTCCTGTTTTACATCTGTGGGAAGGGTGATCACTTAACAAGAGACATTTGACCTTACTAGGACTGGCTTTAGAAGAGAACCCAAACTGGCTTTAGAAGAGAACATTATATATACATATATATATTACCATAACGTTGCAGGCTCAGCACTTTAAGATGCTACCTCTACACTGCAATGCAGTGGTTAGCAATTAACAGGCTGTTTACCACTGTTATTCTGTGTTCTGTGGCTGAACTGTAGCGAGTTGTAGAGATGCCCTAGTTACTGCAGCAATATTGTACTTCCTTTGAAGCTCACAATGTAACTCGAGCTGCTCTACAATTCTCTCTTTTCAACCAGCTTTCCAACCTGTTGAGAAATGGAACCAGCATGATGGCCCCGACTGGGGCACAGAAGCTTTGTTTTCTCACTACAAATTTTTCCTTTACTTGAAATTGAAACCAAACCTTCACTGTAAGTGCAAGAAAGCTAGTGTAACTCCCTCCTACCTCTTTTTACTTTTTTTTTTTCATTTTGCTCTGCATTTCCTGATTCCATACAAGATAGCCAAAATATTGCAAGGCAGGCAGCTAGGAACCACAGGAAATCTTGAGAAAAAGCCTGTTCTTCTGAGGTTTCTGGATTTCTGTGAAGGTGCTTGGATACTTTAGGTATTGTTTGGATACTTTTCCAACTCAGTTACCAAACTTTTTAAAGGTTCAAACATCATTAGATTTTATCAGAGTCCAGGCAGCTAACCTAAACCCAACACAGTTGTACTGCTATTTACACTGGCATTACATGTGAATTTGCTATATCTGCACCAATATTATCTTTTTTTAAGAGCACTGTTCAAAATGTAATGGGTGTTTTAATGACTTTAATTTTATTTTATAAAGCAATCACTGTTTCCAAATGCTTGGCAGCCATCTCCTTTACAAAGTGAAAGAGATACATTTCTCATGACCTCTTTTCTGCACCAGTATTTTGCACATTGCCTATTTCTTGTGCTGAAATAAAATATCTGCACTGAAAATGTTATTTTGCTCCCAGTGGTTGAAAATGGCTTCAATCTTCAGCAGCTGGTGCAGGAATTCATTGGCCTGACTCACAGTATCTAGTATTCTTAGAGGATAAAATCAACTTCTGGGCTCATGCTTTTTTGTCATAAAGGAGCCAAGACTTAATAACTGACTTCCAAGGTCTGAAGCTTGGAATTTTAATTCCTCTCCATTTACTAATTGGATTTTAATGAAGTGTACTTTTCATTGGAAAAAGAGATACATTGTATTTTAAAAGCTGCTGGTATTGTGGGAATGATGAAGGGGAACTGAGGCAAACGTTTGCAGACTTGGGTGGCTATATATATGCAAATAAAAAGCATCTGACTATCCCATCAACTTCAATGTGATTTATCCACACTCAGCTATAAATAACAGGGATATTAGCATATAGTCAAGTAAACAATATCAGAAGCCGCAAGGGGAGGAAGAGAATGGGAGCCAGTGGCTGTGAGGAGCTGGCTGTAAGCAGTAGATCTCCAAGTGCTTTATGAAGAGATAAGTATCAGTCTCCCCATTTTGTGGATGGGGAAAAAGCATGGACTGGGGAAGTGACTTGCCCAAGATCATCAAGCTGGCCAATGACTGAGCCAGAAACAGAATCCTGGTCTCTTGAATCCAGTCCAGTATTTAAGCCACTACTCCACTGTGCCACAGTCAAGAAAAAAAGCTTATTCATGGATTATGTATCCACATCTACTTGGTTTACAAAGACAGCAACGGGTGGGGCACTTACTTTGGATTTTTCAGACATCCTAATTTTCATCGATGCACATCTGCAGTTGGTAAGCATTAATAACTAGGTACAAGAGTGTTGGTGCGCTTCGGCCCACCCACCCTTTTTTTACTCATCGAAGGATGTCTCCACCCTTGTACTGAGATTTGTCTCTTTAATAAGCAATAAGTAATATTAGATAAATATTGTGACAGCCAATCTCGAGCAGACAGCCAAAGGAATTTTCAACGGGGATTAATTTGGCCCAATGTATTCTGGCTTCCTCTGTCTTACTCTCCACTCAAGAAAGCTGAGAAAGAAGTGGACTGCTGTTTCTTTACTGCCTTATTCATAGAACTTCCTAGGGGCCTGAGCCATAGGCAATTGAAATCAAGGGGAGTCTTTCAGTTGATTTCAATGAGCTTTGAACTGTATACATGCCCACATTTGCTCAGAGGAGATGATGTAAATTATTTGGTGCTTATGAAAGAATATTAACTTATTAGGGTCAATAACCCCTTAATTTTCCCACATGCTCCACTCAGACTAAGCTATCCCTATTTTCAGTGCTGAACCGAAAATGAGGGGCTCTCGAGATACCTTTTACTTTTATCTTTTAGCTACCATATCACCTAGCTTTCCCACATCAGAAGACTGGTACCATGTTCTTAATATTTTTGTTCTTCCCAGCCAAATACAATTTTCATGAAAAAAATGTTGTGTAAAATAAAGATATTAACTTATTACTAGGAGTGGGAGAGCAGCCCAGTTCACAGAAATACATACCAATAATAATTATACTGGTGGGCAGTAGTGACAGCATAATGTCTCATCATAGGAGAAAGAAATGAGACACATTTACTACTTGAAATTGATCTACATAAACACAGCCAACGCTCACCGGGTGACCGACTGACAACTAGGGACAGACATGAACCAGCTGCAGGAAATATGAATCAAGTTTCCTCAGACACAACATTTTTTAACTGTAAAAATGGATAAGTGTGGCAAGTGCTTATTTTGAGTATGGAAACATGGTGAGAAAGCGGAAAAGCAGTTTCAATGCTTAATGTAAAGTCTCAGTCACTGGTCCACATTCAGAAGTTATGCATGACTTTACAAAACAAACAGGCTTTCTACTTCTTGCAACTCATATCACTGTGGTGGCAAATTCAGACTGATAATGTCAGCAGAGGCTTATTTGTATTTCTGCTGAACAAACAGGTACATTAAGAAGGCCAAGTAGAACAGCCTATCACCTATTAATTACACACATATGGAGTGAAAGGTCTTACGGCCTGATCCTGCATCAAAGTCAATGGTAGCTTTTCCATTGATTTCAGGAAGTTTAAGATGAGGCTCATAACTATGCCACCCACCTCCCAGTAAAGAAAAAAACAAATAATAAAGGTCTCACATAATTATTGTGGAAGTACTGATCAAGCCAGCCCTGCATTTGATATTTCTTTCAGAAGCATGCTCAGATCTCTGTGCTCTTATGAGTGGACGTTGCTTTCAGATGTTAAAAAAAGAGTTGGCAGAGAGTGAGATACAGAAAAATGACAGCTCTCTTGCGTATCTTATTTCGACTTTAGGGTGCTGTGTAGACGCACCCTTAGTGTGTGGCAAGCTAGTGTGGGGTAGATTTACACCCTCGCTCACCACAAGCTAAATATTTTTGTAGACAAGTCTCAAAGTTTTACTAAAAAGTGTGTTTGACTGAAGCCTGATTCTGATCTGTCTGATATCAGTTTTATAGTGGCATAACTCCACTTATATCAGTGAATGTATGATTGTAGTCATAAATCATTTGCAAGGACTTTCTGTTATTCTTTTCTTTAATAGGAATTGGTGGGTTTTTTTGTAAGACAAATGACTATTCTGTTTTTAGCATCATTGCAGATTTCAGTTCATCAACAGATTTACCATTGGTCACCACCATTCTATGCGCAGAACTTGCAGTGATGTCAATAGGAATTTTGCATAAACATTATGACCCTAATTCTTTTGCAGCTTTCGTACACTTATTCAGAGAAAAATTCTTCTGTTCACCCGTCACCTTCCTGGAATGCAAGGTATTTCTGTAGAGTCAGGCCAAGAAAGGGATTAAGAAATTAGAAGAGTAGGTAACAAACCAGGACTTGTGACTTAAAAATTGCTATACCTGGAACTCCTCCCCCAAAAAGGTTCTTGTCATAGATGAGTATTATCATTGATGGAAACAAAAAAGAGATAAGAAAACCAGATTGCCTATCTCACTCTCCAAATCTATCAGGACTATAGAATGCTTATCAATTAAATAATTACTCAAGGAAGAGCTAGGACATTTTTGATTAGGCTGACTTCAGCTGCCAACACCACTAATGTACGGAATGACTGCCAGCCCATTTGTCATGTCAACAGTTTACAAAGATAATAACTGCTCTTCGGTATCATGCCTGGCATAACTGAGTCTGAGAGCAGGTTGCTAAAATTAAATGGAGTATGTACAAACTAAGAGCAATTCTCTAATGATTTCAACCATGAGGCAGTTTAACCAATATTGCATTCAGTTCAAGATAACCAAGGGATTTTAGCATGGAATGTAGACTATACAATAGCCATTCGTGATCAGAAACGTCAATGTCACACCAAACACTGGAAGAGAATGCACAATACTGCAGAGTGTGTACTATCTAACCAAAATCTACATGGCTTCTACAGCTTATTGTTGCAAATGATAACTACATAACTATCATATTTACATGTTACTATAGCTCTTTGATTAAATGCTTTCTCATAGGGCTGGCACAGCAATTTTGGCTCTATCTGCAGATCGGTGATTACAACAATAAAGCCGTAAGTCCTTAATTGGTCGTGTATTCTTATTCAGTTATTGACTTATGCTATACAGCACAACTCTAAATGCCTACTTGCCCAAAATAGGTTGTATAGGAATAATGGATTGTAAGCTAAATCAGATCCTGCAGCTCCTGAAGCCAATCATAACAGAATGTGATCTGGGAATATTTACAGACTTTACTGCCAAAGTCAGGCCATATAAGGGCCTGTATATATGGATTTAGGATCCAACATTCAGGCTACTGTGTTTTTTTTTTTTAATCTCATTTTAAATACATGAAAAACAAAGTTGAACTGTGCACATACCAGAAACAAATACTGCACACACGCACGCACACATCACAAATATGCCATGAATAACTTTTAAATCAAATTCTAGGTGCAATTAAAGGTATAATTGAGGTAACCGTATAAGCCTCTGCTTAAGAATGGCCATACTGGGTCGGACCAACAACCCATCTAAGCCCAGTATCCTGTCTTCTAACAGTGACCAGTGCCAGATGCCCCATCGGGAATGAACAGAACAGATAATCGTCAAGTGATCCCTCTCCTGTCGCCCATTCCCAGCTTCTGACAAACAGAGCTAGGGGCACCATTCCTGTCCATCCTTACTCTTCTTTATTGTCCCTAGATTGAAAGGTTTGAAGGCAGAGATAAAAGCTATTTTCAGTGAACGGCCCTTAATTCTGCTATGTCAGTGGTCCCCAACATTGCGTGGCTGCCGGGCACCCGGGGGCGGAGCTGCTCACATTCTGGGCATCCGGGGGCGGGGCCGCTCACGCGCTGTGCTTCTGGGGGCGGGCCCACGCATGTGCTGCGCACCCGGGGGCAGGGCCACCCACGAGCCACGCGCCCGGGGCCGGCACTGCGCATGTGTCGCGCGCCCGGGGCAGGGGCCGGACACGCGCCCCGAGCTGGCACTGCGCATGGGCCAGCGTGCCCAGGGCCGGGGCCACCCACGAGCCATGCGCCCCGGGCTGGCACTGCACATGTGCCCCACGGCCGGGGCCGCCCACACGCCCCGGGCCGGCACCACGCATGTGCCACGCGCCCGGGGCCGGGGCCGGGGCCACCCACGCGCCCTGGGCCGGGGCAGCCCACGCATCCGGGGCCGGCCCTGCGCATGTGCCGAGCGCCCAGGGCAGGGGCCGCCCATGCATCCCGTGCCTGGGGCCGGCACCATGCATGTGCCGCGCGCCGGGGGGCGGGGCCAGCCAGATGTTTTGGCGGGCGCACATAAATGCCCCGGCGGGTGCCATGGTGCCGGCGGGCACCGCGCTGGGGACCACTGTGCTATGTGCTTGTCCTTCCGGTATGACAGGGAATATCTGGGAACATGTTCCTCTGTAGCCAATTGTTGCTTGCCAGTATGATCCTCTTAAGTCATGATCAGTGTTCCCTGTAAGCTGAGCTCTTGGGCAGCCATCCAGCAGATGCTCCACTAACGGGTGAGCACTTTTAAAATATGTATACATTTTCCTTTTTGTAAACTAAAAATCCCTATTAGCTAACCCTACCTCTACAAATGTTTTTAACAACAGCTTCTCATACCATGTCTCCACTTACTGGGAGATTGACACTGTGGCACTCAATCTCTCGAGGATCTATTTAGGATCTCCTAACTTGGCCACTGATTGTGCTCTTGTCAACTCCAATATTCCACTGGGCCACAAGGAATAAGGGAAGTCCCACAGTGGGGACACCACAGAAATTCGAACTGAAGTACCTCAACTCCAGCCAGGCTATTCACCTTAGTTCGACTTTGCCCCCTAGTGTTCCAGTTTTTTCCCCTATTTGTTTATTCCACGACACAGTAACACTGAGTACCACACAAACGCTTAATTTGTCTCCATCACCAAGCTCCTTGTGGTAAGTCAGAGGGAGCCAACAACTAGTCAGTGTGACTGAAATCACCAAACTGAAATTGGGATTGAAATTTAGCCTTCAGTTTCACGAGGCATGGAATTTGCCTTCATGTTCTACTGTGGAGATTCCATGGAGAGATTGCCTTAGCATCCACTACACATGTCACTGTAGCATTCACCACTGCAGAATCTTCAGCAAGAACTTCTCCCATAATAAAATACAATATATACTGCGAGCCTCCAACTACGCACAAGCAGAGCAAGCTTTTCTAACAAGAGGGAAACATGTGCTGCTTGTATTGGTTCATGATAATTTCAGATGATATAACAGCTATTTTTAGCTAGGACTGAAAGTCCAGTGCATTATTATTTGTTGGGCAAGTGTTATAAAAACAAGCTGCATTCTACTATGGCATGGCAGAGAATGTGCATTAATAAGATTAAATGCTACACTTAAAATTGGAGCAAAATATATAAATAATTGGAAAAGAGATCAGCTGCAACTGAGAATAAGTTATCATCAAAGCCAGAACTGAATCTTTACTATCTGACAAGTAGGATAGCCAACTCTGACTCAGGCTATTCCGGGAAACTTTTTATTCCAACATGAGTGGCATTTTCTTAAAATATCTTATTAAAATCTCCCAGCTTGCTTTCACTAGTCACTATAACACAGATGCCAGTTCCGGGAAACTCCAGGCAAATTGAATGTTAGCAAATTAAAATGTAACTACAGTATGGACCTCCCTCAACCAGCACCCTTGGGATCTGACCAGTCCCAAACGCGGGGAGGTATGATGGACCAGGGAAGGTCCCTCCCAACATGGTGCATGCTGAACTACTACACCTGGCTAGAGCTCCAGCCTGCCCCGCTGCTGCCTGCCCAGCCGTGGCTCCCCAGGCTGGACCTCCCTGGCTGCCGCCAGGACTGGAGCTCCGCAGCTGAAGCTCCATGGCTGCCACCAGGGCCGAAGCATCACGGCCACTGCTGGACCCCCAGCTCAGGGGCCGAGGCCACGGCTGCTGCTGGACCCCTAGCTCTGGGCCAGAGCTCCACATCTGCTGCTGACCCCCTGCTACCTCCCGGCCGCAAGGGGCAGAAATCACTGCTGAGCCACATGCCTTCCCCCTCCCGCCCACACAGGGCTCCTGGCTGAGTTGCCACACCCCCCACTCACTGCACTCCTGCCCTAATGCCCAACCTCCCTATACCTGGGCTCTGTGGTCCAGGAACATCCCTGGTCCTGCCGGACCACAGATGTTGCCAGACCAGCCAGTCCTGGTTACGGGAGGTACAACCTGTAATAAAAGCAGCAAACCACAGAGCTGCCAATTCTCTGGATTTCATTGACAACATATATCATATAGTGGTCTTTTTCAGCTCCAGCTCTAGAATAACATACCTACAAAGGGGTTAGGTTTTTTTAGCTGAGCCCTGCTAGATCTCATAGTTAACAAGAGCTTGAAATGTGACCTGGATGTATTCAAATGGCCCAGAAACCTGACAGCAAATGAAAAAAAATACTCTAAAAAAATAATCTCCTGATGTTTAAACCAGAGTCTTGACTCGTGGGGTCTGATTCATGGTTTATGAATGCTTGGGTTTGGCAATATTAGAACATACCCCATACCTGCTACCTCAGAAAGGCATAAATACTACATGCACGATTGTGATCTCCCAGTTACACTTGTGCTGCACTGCTGTGTTCAAAGGAGACAGTCCTGATTCACACTAGCATTCTGTGAGAGTAATTTCAGTGTACTACTCCCATGCACCCCACTCATCACTATGGTTGAAATTAATCTCTGTGAAGAGGGCCGCATAGGCTTATGCCCAGTTCATATAATATGTAAGCCTATTTCTGAGGGCTTATATTGGATTTTAAGTGGCGCCTTGGTCTTTAAGCAGAGCCCTCTGCACAAGGATGAATTTCACCCTATGAGCATTTGTGCTCTTGTCTTTTTGCCAACATTATCATTGTATCTTAAAAACACAATTTCTTGCACATTAAAGAGTTCTTAGGTTTTACTGTATCATTCTTATAATCACAGTTTTAGGGTCTGATCCAATAGCCCAAAATAGACTCCAAATGACAGTTCTTGAATCAATTCAAGTAATTGCATTAGCTATTCCTAACTAAAATCAACTGTTATATTAAATGTAACACATTCAGCCAGCAATGAATCATAAGTTACCTCACTTAAAATAAAAGTGCAGCTATGAAAACCATTATTTTCTAATGAAACATCATTTATTCCATGCTGAGGTAATAGATACTGAATATACTACTAAATGTGAATTTCACTTTAGAAATGCACTGTGAAGTTGTGGTGAAACAGAAGCTTTAATGGTTTATGTAACAAGAACTGCTAAGCTGTACTCGCTGGTAAAGCCCAAGTCAGTTTCTCTCTCTGATTTTATATAAATGCACGCAACCTTGTACCAATCACATTAAACAATTGCAAAAACATCTCTTTTGTCCTTGTTCTTTCTTTCTCTGGCAGATCTCTGCTCTTTCTTTGTTTCTCCACAGCCTCATAAAACATCAATCTAAAAGTCTCTCAAAAGCGCCTTCAGCAGTGGAAAATTCTTCACTGTATGTCACACGTCCTCATAACCAAAATTAATCAGTGGGAGGATGATGGCTTGACATGAAAAGAAGGTAGTATTTATGACCACTGGTAAATAACCACTGTTACTTTCCCCATTTCCTCCTGAGAACTACTTACTATGATCTTAGGCATAAAGCAACCAGAAACAGCTCTTCAGGAATTAATTTCTTGATAAAAGACACCCACCGTGCTAAGAATTCATTTAAATTGTTCCAGGCTTCTGAAAGGTTCATGTGAAGGACTGTTTCATCTACAGACTGAAAAACATTCTCTTTAAAATGCATGGGCCACATTCTGCCTTCACATGCATACACATCACTCCCATTCAAGCCCATCGAGAGGGGCAAAATTATTCTGGGCTGCATCTCTAATATAACACAAAACTGAAAACAAGAACATTCATTTCATTATTAACTAATTTTTTTTCTACGGGAAAGTTTGTGCAAAATGATCACAATCATCACTGGACGCTGTAGCAACAAGTAGCATTTTATCACCTTCATTTCCACTGGGAAAGAGCCAGTATCAAGAGTTTTCCTCTCTATTATCTGTTGTTAGGAATAGAACCTTTTAAATTCCAAGTAAGGGTTAATCCAAAAATACAGTACTAGGAACTCTTATTGTGGTTATAATTATAAATCTGTGTCATATACTAGGAACAAATTCTTCACCCTGAATGTAGTGGACAGTGTATTTCTTTAGTGACTATTATCAAACTACTTTCTACGAACTCTGCGGGGGCTATGATTAACACAGTCACATCTGAATTTATATAGAAACACGGGGTGAAGTAGAAAGAGAATGGAATGAGATTGTTTGCAATTTATTTACAGAGAATAACCCAAAGAGCATGAGAAAGGGGAAAGATGTTTTAAGTAGGGATGTGAAAGTGTAACCGTTTACTTGGTTAACCACTGAGCCTGGGCTCATCGGTTAACATGCAGAGTTGCATGCAGCCACTCCTTTACTCCCATGCTACTGCCTCTTTTCAGAAGCAGCAGAGTAGGGAGCTGGCTTTTAAGTTGGTTCCACGTGTGTACCAGCTCCCGCGGAGTTGCCTGCTCCCCCACACTGCTGACTCTGTATCAGAGATGTGCAGGGAGGAGAAGGAAGGTGTGCAGGGAGATAGCTTTAAGCCAGCTCTCTCCCCACATGCACCTGTTCCCGCCTGCTCCTTCCCCCCACACGTAACAGTCTATCTCAGGCGTCGCCAACCCATTCTGGACAAAGAGCCAAGATATCAGTGGATCCAGCATGAAGAGCTGGGGCAAAGTTGTTGAGCAAAAAAGCAAACAAACAAACAAACAAACAAAAAGAACTGCCCCTTCCCTTTAAGAAAACACGTTTAGAGGCTTTTTGGCCACATCTGGCTAATTCACAGCTTTTAGAAGGAAAGCTATAACTTCAAGGATGTATGATTGCTTACACGAGACACTGCATTTATTGCCAATATGAGACAACACTTTGTGGAAATTCTAGGGAAAATACATAGGGGTTGTTTTGCCCAATAGCACAAGCAAGCAAAGCAAGAAAATGGATATTCTGTTTCCTTTGATATCCGGATACAAATACTACTTATGAAATAGCGCGTCACACACGTTTTCTTATTATGTATGACTTTTTCTGGATAGAACTTTAATGTGATTCTGGTTCTAAGTAATAATAAATAAAATCTTCAAGGTCAAACTGAGGTTTTAAAACCAAATGAATCTGACTGCACCTAACACAACAGTAAACTTTCAAAAATGTGTTTTAACATGCAAGATAGGATACCTTAAGAAAACTTGAATTAAAAGTATAGTGTAGGAAGTTCACACTGGAGAGGCATGAGAGATATTTTGCACAGGAACAGCTCCTGCTGTAACTTGCAGTGAAATCAGGTGTTTTTCAGCCTAACTTAAATCAGGATGAACACAGGAGCAAAACTAGAAATAATCATGTGATGGACTTAGCAGCTGTCCAGAGGAACAAGGATAAATCTTTTTACATGCAGGTTCTGCTATAAAGTCAGTGCTTTATACACAAATTACAGAATTATTGTATACAGATGCCTTGGTTGCAAAACATTACGGAGGCATTTGTTAGTCAAATAACCAGCAGATAGGCTATCACAGGGAATAATTGCCTATTTCCTAAGGTTTTACCGACTCCAGAAATGACCACTGGAACTGCCCATATGCATCATTGTGTCATTTTCATAGCAAGATTTAAATATAAATGGACTTTTCTCCATAACATTTACAGAAAAGACTACAAAAGCATGTCTTTGGCAGTAAATGTATTTGCTAAACAAGAGAGGGAAGATTTCAATGCTGGTCTTTGACCAAGTGTGCAAAGTGGCAGACAAACCTTTATTTATACAACTTATTTTAATTAGTTTTATATGAAATTTTACTTTTTTTTTTCTTGACAGCTTAACATAAGTCAAAGGGGAAAAAAGAAAAAGCCTATACACTTGTATCTATGCAATTATTCTCAGGCTATAATCTTTTCATTTCTAGTACAGTCAGGTCACCACTGATGTGACTCCAACTTTAACAAAGGCAGCAGCACAAAGCCACCACAGCTATTGCTGTTTTCCCACAACCCACTGTGACAGTGGTGGCAAAGGCCTTTCACACTAGGGCTTCAGAACTCTGAGCCCTTGTTTTACATGTAAATTACATCAAAGATCTTTCAATCACACCTCAAGGATGGGAAATAAAGGGCCTTAGCTCACTAGGCTTGCTCTGGAATTCTGCCCACAGAAAACATTCTTAATCTCTTTAGGGTGTTGAGATCTCTAACCATACAAAATGATCCTGGAGATTATTTGAAAGACTTTTTAAAAATAAAAATAGGAGTGGAGTGCTAAGGATGGGAACTTATTTTTCTTGCTCTATAAAAACAGATGCTCTTAAAAACTTAATTTTCATCATCATCTTTGTGAAAGGTCCAAGAAATAAACAGCTAAATAATATAAGATAAAGGAAATATATCATAGAAAGTCAATGTTTCCATCTAAGGTGTGACTCATGTACTATGACAAAAGTCACCTAATAATCACAGGCCCTGATTCATGATCATGTCAATTCATTTTCATGCTGGTGTAAATCTATTTACTTCAGTGGAGTTAACACTATTGTAAAACTGATGCACTGTAATAATGAATTAGACCCATATTCTATACTTCCTAGACACAGTTAACAGGCTATTTATATTTGCCAGTGTTTAGTGACATTGAAATAACTTGTATTACCGTCGTATTGCAAATATGTTCAAAATCTAGTAATATTTTTCCCAGCTGAGTAAAAGTCTAAGATCAACATTTTTTTAGCTTTGGAGCCCAAAACTGGGCCAATTCCATCTTTATATGTACCCTGATTTTCAGAGGTGGTGCTTCCTACTCACAAATCCCAGAGAAAATCAACAGGAAGTGTAGATGTAATCTGTTTGGCCCATTAGAAATGTAATCTTCTCTTGTTTAGGTACTTCAGTACAGAGTTCAAACCACAGACCAACCGTGTATAAGTTATTTCAAATTTAGTTTATATATAAAGGGTATGAGGGAAGCAGGATGGTTACAGGAATAGAAACTTATTTACAAAGAAAAAGTAGGAATATTTTTACTGAAAAAACGCTGAGACAGGTGTCAAGGCTTTTCCCCACTCTGGCACTCTGAATGCAGAAGGTGGGGGGAGGGGCTGCATGAGACCTTAAAAATACCTTGCCTCTATAGGCTTTTGCTTAAAAGCTCCCCAAAGTCACAGGTTCCCTGGCCTTGGGAGGTAGCTGCCACCACCAAGTTAAAAGAAAACACCAAACATTCTTCTTGAACGTCTTCCAGAGGGGTACCCTCAAGCTCTTTTGCCACAAGAGAGCTTCGAGTAAAAAAGAGAAAACAAACTGTAATCTCTGATAGCTGACCTGTTAGTCTTACGTATGCATACACAGACCTCCTATTACCTTCCAGGCCACAAGAATAAAATCATCACCTTAAAAAAGGTGATTTTATTAACAAAACAAAAAATATATTTGATAAGCATACTTGGTTGCTAGGTGTTACAGAGCAACTGAGAAAAGAACAGATTAAAATACAGAGAAATTGTATCTCTGGGATACAATTTAAAATGCAGTAAATGGGGGGAGGGGAGAAGTTTAACCAAACAACAAAACCAAGAAAATAACCTGATCGCAACTAAACAGACATTTTTCCTATCTACTTATGACCTGTGTTTCAAGGTCCAGCTAGGGTTGCCAGGTGTCCGGTTTTGAACCGGACAGTCCAGTATTTGAGATTTCTGTTCGGGAAACAAATTGAGAAAATATAAATGAGAAAATATTAATGTCCAGTATTTTCTAAATAAGATGTAATGTAGATTGTGATGTAATGGCAAGTGTGTCTGGTATTTCTGTTGAAACCATCTGGCAACCCTAGGTCCAGCCCATTTCCATGCCCAGCATTCTTTGTAGGCATGGTAGTTCTGCCTGGTTTAATTCTTCTTGTTCCCCCACCTCCTAGCTTAAAACTACCACAAAGAAAAACTGCAGGCAGGTATATCTTCCAATTCAAATCTCAACACCTTCTCCCACTGGCTCTCCTGGCTCCCTGCCAATAGTCACCGAATGCTGGCCAGCACTTCTCCTATCCATCACAACAGGTAAAAAGTATTTTAACATTCTTCTTAAATACCATTCCCAGTGAAAGTGAATGTATCCACTCACATTTGTACATACCTGATTTTGAAAGTCTGCCCTTCAGCTTACTGTCACTTTGCATCTAAACAGCATCCTTAATTAATTTGAACAAGATCACTAGATATAACCTAGCAAAAATAAAATAATAGAAATGAAACTGCAACAGTGCAGTCATGATGTGCAGATTTACTATTGGACATTAAGGAAATACAGGAGCCCTCCATAGAAAGCTCAAACAGCCCTCTGAAAGGAGAGATGCATTTGTCTGGGTTTCAGATCTTTTGAAGGTGAAGAAACGCATTTCTCTTTCTGCTCATCAAAGCTTTAAAATTCTCACTTCCCCTTTGCCACTCCCATTAAAGCAAGTGGCAGAGGGTAATCACTAGCAAAGGTCTGAAGGAGCAAAATTTGGATATAGACCGGGAGTGAAATCCTGCCTCATTATAGTAAATGGCAAAACTCCCCACTGACTTCAGTGGGACCAGGATTTCACACTCTCCAATATGTCACTTTTTGGATCAAAAACTTTGGGAGTAAGGATGTTAAATGTCAGTTAAATAAGTAACATTTACTCACTGCAGGCTCTGCAGTATAAAGCTTGTATACTGCAGAGCCTGCAGTAAAGCTTCCCAAGGGAGCAGAGCAGGCAGCTCCTGCGCACCTGGCTTACAGAAGGTGGCTTCACTGAATGTAACCGACACCATTACATGATAAACATCTGCTTATCAGTTAAACAGTTAGTCATTTATATTCCAACATCCCTATTTGGGCAGTACATTATACACACAGGGGATATTAGTGAGAATCCCAACCCACAATTCAGCAGTTTGGGTTCATTCTGTACTAACTGTTCAGACCCATGCCTCTGTACTCAAAAATGAACACAGTATGAAATTGGCTATCATAAATGTATTTAATGTCAACCACTTAACAACCTCATCCATGTCTGTAATGCAGTACACTGAAATATCATACACTGTATGTAATTTTATGCAAAATACTTTTAAGTTAGCAACCTTCCGTATTCAAGAAAGAGAGACTAATTCCAGGCTGAGTTATATCACACAAAATATTTATTTTCTCAGATATTCCATTCAGCAGCACTCCCCCTTTTTCATGCCAGGATCACACTAAGACACTCCTCCCAACCTAATCAGAAACCCATACACCCCCATTTTGCAACAAGGAAAATCAATGGAAAGGATCTTGAAAACTATCTATTTATCTGTGCAACAGAACAGGCATGTGACCATTTCTCATAGGGAAACAGCAGATGCAGCCAAAGTAATGTAATGAAGCAAGTCTTCCTATTCCCATTATGTTTTTCTTTCCAACAAAAATCAGGACTGAAACATATTCTGAAATGTACTATGTGGATCCCAGCCACATTACCAGACATTTCTGCATAATGGCATCTTACAGAAATATCAGAAAATGACTTTTGTAACTAACTATTAGTTTCTTGCTATCATAGTAGTAAAATTAAACACTCTCAAAATTGGCATTATTTCAATCATATGAAATCTTAAAGGGGCAGAAGAATGTATCCCATTTTTATGCACTGAACAGATATTACTGAGGGCTCATCTAGAATACGCTAGAGTATAGAAAGAGAATCCCACGGAATTTGCATATCTTTTTTCCGATCTCACTTTTGAAAGCAAGTAATTTAGACATGGGTTTTTTTTCGGCAAACCCCCCTCTCCCCCTTTGTTGAAAAGCCGCTCTTCCTCAAAAAATGAGGTTTACGCAGCTTTTCGACAAGGGGGGGAGGGGTCACCGAAAGAGCCACGTTTAAACTAGTGTAGTCTAGATGAGCCCTGAGAGAGACAAGCTTTTGAGAACTTCTTCAGCTCTGTTTAAGTTTGAAAGCTTGTCTCTTATCACCAACAGAGTCTGGTCAAAAAACAAACAAATCCCTCACCCACCTTGTCTCTCTAGTATCCTGGGCCCAACATGACTATAACACACCTGCACACAGCTATTACTGTCTGTTTGGCTCCATATCAACAATGTCCAAGTATGCAAAGGAATAGATTGAAATTCTGCATAAGTACATCAGCCATCCTTCCTTGCACTAGGGAACTTGCATAGTATCCACTGCAAATTAAACAGACACCTTTGGCTAATTAATAATACTGTAGCACAGGGCTACTCAACTTTGGAAGCCCCAGGGGCCACAATGATAATCATAGCACATGCCGAAGGCCGCAACTTATGTATGGTTGCATATATATGCAAATATATATACAAATAGCTTCTTTCACACTGACAGGCATGAATACGAAGATTAAGGCAAGACCACACAACACACAGGCCCCGTTTAAGTCAGTTCTGTTGATATTAATAAAATGCAATATTTACCCAATTTCCACCCACATGACAGCACTTTTAATGAGCAATCACAGTCCAGGAATTTAACTACTAAAACACATATCAACAGAAGACCATTATATTGACTACTTTTTTGTTTTGGCTCCTGCCCGTAGGCCGCATGTTGAGCCCCACATAAATCCAAATTGCACCATGGGCTGCAAACAAAGGGGCCATGGGCGGCCCAAAAGCCACGTGTTGATTAGCCCTGCTATAGCAGATAGGTGGGCTGACAGTATGTGTCACATGTAAGATCAACCAGGCAGGGAACCACACCCAAGCAGTAGTGACATCAGGGACTCCACCAGCATGGTCAAATGTTGAAAGTATTGACACTACCACTACCAAACAGTAGGAGAAAGCAAGAGGAGGGACTGAGATGCTGGAGCGGGCACCAGCTGGCTGAGAAAAGGAAGTCCTTGTAAGGTTTTTTTTTAAGGACAGTGTGTGAAAAAACAAAGAACCTTGAAAGCAAAAAGCAAGAGGGTATGTCTACACTAGCCCCCTAGTTCGAACTAGGGAGGCTAATGTAGGCATTCAAAGAATGAAGCCCGATTTAAATATCCCGGCTTCATTTATCTGGCGCCGCCATTTTAAATCTTCAGTCTGCTCGCTGCCATACGCCGCACGAGTCGACCAGGATCTCTAATTCGAACTACGTACACCTCGCTCCACGAGGAGTAGCAGTTCAATTAGAGATCCTAATTCGACCACCTACCCGCGTCGCTGCAGCCGCGGGCACGGAGTTCGACTAAGGGGATTTAAAATGGCGGCGCTGAAGATGCAAATGAAGCCCGGGATATATAAATTCCGGGCTTCATTTGCAACTTCGAATGCCTACATTAGCCTCCCTAGTTCGAACTAGGGGGCTAGTGTAGACATACCCAGAGAGAAAGAGCACTAAGGGTATGTCTACTCTACCAAGTTTTGATGTAAAAAACTGCATTTTGGCAACTAAACCATGAGAGCTTTCACACTGCAATGCAACTTTTGTTATGAAAAACACCCAGTTTCAGTGGCAAAAAACTTCCAACCCCATGAGAGACTTTTGTCTTTTCCCTCCCGTTATTGTCCACAAAGAGCCAGTGTAGACTCTGCTGTTTGTTTTGTCAAGAGAACTGTCTTCCACCAGTATCCCATAATGCTTGCCTTGATGGCTCTGCTCAGTGTTTTGATCTCTGCTGCCCTGCAAGCATGTGCCCCTCCCTCCCCTGTCCAAGCTGGGGAAGTATCTGACCGCTGAGTGAGCTGCTGCATTTGGGGAACAAAGAAAGAGCAAATCACTGAAATGCTCCTATTCTGCCCCATACTAGGAACACAGTGCCAGGCAGACTGCTGCTGAAAGGGGAGGGAGACAGATTGCTGTGCTTTTCATTCCTCAGCACAGAGAGCTACTCATGATGCCAATCCTTGCAGCTGAAAAGACTGTGGGACAACTCAGAGGGTATCCCAAGATATGCAGGGATCAGCTCTGCCTTCCAACAATAATGCCATGTTGGATACATATGCACTGTGCTCTGCCCACACTGTGGATGATGGTGCCCACAATGTGGAACGATCAGTTGACAGAGGGAACAAGTGTGAACACCCTCTGACAATTTTTGTTTCGTGGACTTTTGGGTGTCAACATAAGTTTTGTTGACAAAACCTGGCAGTGTAGACATACCCTAAGACACTGAAGTGATGGGTGCTACTGAAAAAAGGAAAAAATGTACAGGTAACTTATTCAGTCCTGCAGAATCCATTCAGCAAAACAAGCCACAAGTCTGAGATTTTTATTTGTACATAGTCAACATAAATGAGTTAATCCAATTAATCCTTTTAAATTAGAGATTTGAATTTATTCTATACTTCTTCACAGAGAAGCACTTCAGAAAAGAAGCTAAATGTTTTAAGTCATTCTACAAAATAACTTTCCCCTATATTTATCATCAATATATTATTTGTACTTACTGCCCAGTGTGTTTCTTTTACTGGAACTGTACTGGGCAGATTCTTTATAGTAACATGCATACAAAATACGACTGACAACAGGAATCTTGATACTTCTTTGAGACCATTGGTCCCTAAACAAAACCAACCCAACGTACAGGTCTGCCTCCTACACACAATACACAAGTTTATATAACTGTTTATATCTGATCAAACTACTTGCTTCTCAATCCAGCAGAATAACTGTATCTTTCAGGTATGAAATAGACCTGTGATATGTCACATATGTTCTTAGAGTCCTATTCTGCCCTTCCAACAGTCTCACTGTTTCTTTGGCTTCCCTGTGATAATTCTTGAAATTACAATTTGTTCTCCGACAGCAGAAGCTGAAGGTCAGTTGTGATGTCTCCATTTATCCCGTGGTTAAAACTCAGAATTAATTCAATGACATGCTGAAGCAAGTAACAGCAAAGCGTGAAATCAATTGGACAGTTAGGTTATACTCCTCTCTGTAGAAGCATTGAGCTGTCAAGCTCTCCATTAAACCTATGCTCATTTGTGGGCAAGATGTATGGACAAAGCAACCTAAAAAATCAACAGCTCAAGGACAATCTATGAGCCACTGTAAGCACTTACCCACTTAGCTAAAAGCACAAATAGATCATTTCCTGTTCAAAAGAAAAGAAGGGGAAAAAAGAAAACCTAATTCTGCCACACTTACTATCTATCACCTTCTACTGCTCTGCTCGTCCTCCCTGTAACAGAACTGGAAAGTAGATTACTAGTCGTAAAGACTGGTAAATCAGAAAAGCAGAAACAATCTGGACTGATAGGGTGTACCTCTTCCTATACCAGCTGACAGACAACAGTGCCAAAGACAATGAAACATTAATGCTTTTGATGCCAAATTTTCAGTCTCGGCAAAAGAATCTCACAAAGCATTCAAGAGATAAAACCACAGATTAATTGAACAACCATAATAATAACTGAACAAACATGCAAAGTACTTCCAAGCTCTAAAAATACATTCACATGCAGATAACAAGGTCACACAATTTTATTTTGTGTCTTGCAGATCAGAGTGGAAGATAATATTTAGGTTAGCAAAAGGTAATTGGGAAAGTTTACTACCAAGCCCTGGTAGTGGTCTATTAGCTCTCCTAGGTAATTTTGTCTCTTGTATTATAAGAAGAGCAGCAATCATTCATCCAAAGATGATACATGCTGATGCCTTTTTCTTTGTTCAGGTATGTGGTGTTGTCTCAGCAGAGTTTCCTGAAAGAAATTTTCAGCTACTTTTCTGAGCACAAGTAGGTTAATGTTCTCTTTCCTCTCTGACCCAGGATAATTCCTTATGGACATCTGAAAATCTTAGGTTTAAATCCTGGACTACTGAAATCAAGAGGAGTTATAGCCTGGATGTCAGCCTCACTCTGTTTCCTTGAGGCTAGTGTTAGTAGTCACCATCCATCATACTAATCCCAGTAAAATAGGAGTGAGGAACCTCTGACCCACAAGCCGCACACAATATGCCAAGGTTAGCAGCTGGCCAGCCGCCAGAGGGTTGTTCATGTCTTCAGACGCTTAGGCAGAGCCTCCCAGTTCCCACTGGCTGTGGTTCACTGTTCCCAACCAATAGTAACTGCATAAAGTGGTACAGGCTGTGCTGCCACTTCCCACCGCTACCATTGGCTGGGAATGGTGAACCGTAGTCACTGGGAGCTGGGAGGCTCTATTCCTGTGGACACTTAGGCAAACAAACCGTCTGGTGGCCCACCAGTTACCAACACTAACTAACCGTGTATGGCTGGTGCTAGAGGTTCCCCACCCCTGGAAAAAAGAGATAGCCTTTGGCTATGGCTACACTATGAACTTTTTCCCAGAGGAGGAAATGCAAATGGAGTGCTCATTTGCATATCTCACATTCTCATTTGCATATTCTCTTCCAATCCTTTTTGCGGAAGAGGTTTTTGCACAAAAAAGAGCTGTGTAGACGGCACCTTTTTGCGCAAAAACCCTTTTGTGCAAGATCCTTTCTTCCTGAGGGAATATGCAAATGAGAGCATGAGATATGCAAATGAGCACCCCATTTGCATTTCCTCTTCCGGAAAAAGTTCATAGTGTAGCCGTAGCCTTTGTTAGGTGACTGTCCTCTCACTACTAGGTCACAGAATATTAATAAGAAGAAACTGCATGCATTATGACCGTTACAGATTTTTATCTTTTGTGTCCATAAATGTGCAGTAGACAAACATTTTTTCTTAATAAAAATGATAGTATTTTGTAATGTCAATTATATAGTTCAAGAGCTTTTAACTATTTTAATACAGTTCTGCCTAGCAACACTAGACCCACAGAAAAAGACTGTTGGAGTGACAAGACAGGCGGCAAAGTATGATATTTTTAATTGGAATTATGTTAGCGTCCACTCCAATTAGGAAGCATATTTCTTCCTGGGTTTTAAAAGGCAGCACACAAGTCATTTTTTAAAAATGAATAAGGGTGCAGAATGAATTCATTTACAAAAATAAAGATTTTTGCCTTTGTGTCTGCTCCTGATTCCAAGCCACACAACCCTTCCCTTTTAAGAACCTGATACAGTGTAATTTGATTAACTCATTCACAGCTAACGCCCTTAAATTTGCTATCATTCTGTAAGAATCAGGGACCTCAGCTGGTGTATATCAACATGGCTTCACTGACTTCAGTGGAATTATACCAATATACACCACCTAAATTCTGGTCTCAAAACTTCAATGACAAAAAATTGAAAGTATTCAGAATAATTTTCCTGGGGGTTGGGCGAAAGGTCTCAGCAAAGCACCTTTCTTTCTTGATTTAGTCTCTTTATTTTCAACCATTAAAATTACACAAAAAATGGTGTATTATCCAAGATCAACTTAGCATTACGGAAGCTTCTTTGCTTTTTCTAAACTGCTGTGGTCTGTCCATAATTCTGAAAATATACCTCAATCGTAGCTTTTTTAATGTTACTTTCTGTATATTGGCTAGAATAACCTGTTGGTTATAATTTCCAATTGTTCAGTATATGGCAGTAGCAAGACACATGGGGAATGCTTAGTTTTCTTATTAACAGAATTTCAACATCATATATTTAAAATAAAAGCTGACTGTTTTTCTACCTAGCAAGTCAAAGGACAGAAGGGAAAGTTCTCTGCAGAAATGCCTTAAATCGGCTGAACAAACAAATGGTCATAGCAGTTCATGCTGAGAATAAGAATGTTAGATAATGGGTGTTCCAGAGACAGGTCATCTTGACTAACACTCAGGGGCCCTCCAGAGCTAAATGCATAAGCTGCTACCACATACGCTAAAGAGGCAACTCTCCCTATCTGTAGAAGTAAGGCTATGTCTACACTGGGAAAAGTGCTGTCAACATGCAAAAGTCGGCAAAAAGGAAAAACCGGTCAAACTGTTTTTCTGCCTCCCACTGTTGACATTTCATGGCCACATCGCTAGCTCCCCTATCGACCGATAGAGCAAATCAGTGTGAGTAAACATCCCACAGTGCAGCATGGTGAGAAGGCAGAGCTGATCCCTGCACTTCTTGGGATTCACTCCCAGTTTTCCCACAGCCTCCTCAGCTGCTGGGAACAGCATCATGAGTAGCTCTGTGAGCGCTCCGTGCTGACGAATGTCAAAGCAGCACAGTAGTCTCTCCAGCCTTCGCCCTGCAGCATTCCAATGATTTGCTCTTTTTATTTGTTCCCCAAACGGAGCAGCTCAGCTATCAGATACTTCCTGGAGCTTTGAAAGGGGAGAGGCCCATGCCTGCAAGGCAGCAGAGATCACAAAACACACATGAGCACAGTCATCAGTGCAAGCATTGTGGGATACTGGCGGAAGTCAGTTCTCTCGACAAAACAGAGTCCACACTGGCCTCCCTGACAATAAAGGGAGGTGAAAAGACAAAAGTTTCTCACGGAGTTGGAAGTTTTTTGTCACCAAAACTGGGTCTTTTTTTCTGAGAAAAGTTGCATCGTAGTGTGTACGCTCTCACTGTTTTACCAATAAAAGGCAGTTTTTTGGCAACAAAACATGTCAGTGTAAACAAGGCCTCACATACATATCTTCTACAACTGGGAAATAGCCGTATATCTAATATATACTCACCAGTGAGTTATATGGCATACATATGTTAGGAAAGAAAACAATGGTGGGATTTTCAAGCTCTGCTGTTTCATTTATTTATTAGTGGTAAATATGATAGCAGTTAATGAAAGAAATTGCTTTAAATGGTCAAGAAATAAATGGTTTCATACAAGTATGGTTTGAATATCTAATCTTAAGTAAACAGAAATAGCCAAATTACAATAAGAAATTCTGGGGAAAACTGGAATCACTACAATATTGATTTATGATGGCAATAGTACCTCAAAAGGTAGTTTTATCTTTGCAATTTTGAATTCTGTTATTTCATAGGACATATGGGTGATCAAACTACATGCTTTAATTAATGGAAAACTAAGTTTATTTTAAAAAGCCTCATTTATTTGAAAAATCAAAGTGATAATTACAACATTAAATACTATATTTGTGAATATATATCAATAATGTCTCATACGTGTCTAAGTGATATATGCTTTCTATAGCTCTGATACCATCACCCCTGAAAGACTGCATTCAGCTCTTGAATCATTCCTGAGACCAATAGATACAAATTGAAGATTCAGAGAAGTCAGTAAACCTGATCCAGGAGCTGGAAGAACTGAACTATAAATAAATATTAAAAGAAGATGGCTAAGCAACTGTTAAATTGGGAATGCGATAAAAGAATATAAGTGAGTATAAGTTAGGTGGTAATAGAGTAACTTTAAGGAAGAAAAAGTGTATTTCAGTCAGAATACTTTCATAAGAAAACACAGTGGAAGCTCCATCGCTTGGGACTTTTGAAATGAAGCTGGAAAAATAATAGAAAGGAGACGCTAGGGAACAATCCTACATTGGCAGGGCAATGGACTGGATGATCTAATAGGTCTTTTTCATCTGTGATTCACTGTACTGCATGATTAAACATGACAGGAAAAATGAAAAAAGTAAGTGAGAATTTCTATGCAATTTTTAAATGTCTCATATCTGTGACTAATATCACACACTGGAATTTTATACTTTTCATAGTGTTGTGGTGTAGATAATTCCACCCAAAAAGAGACTACCAATTAATTCCATAGGATTTTAGTAAGCACAGTACTAAAATAGTCTTGAAGGAGAAAAGATAATCCTAATGTTCTATCGGCGGTACTGATAACATCATAATGAGGTAATCAAGATGGTCCAATATCGATGAAAATAGAAAGGTTCAAAGACAGGAACACACACCTCAAAGCCTTTTAAAAAATAAGCAATGAGATATTTAAGTTATGTCCATGATCCAGTGTCCACAGATGTGACTGAAAAGACTTCCATTCTAGTGAAGGTACTAGATCCATCCCTAAGAGAACCAAAGATATTAGAACAGGGACAGAGCAAGAAGATGTGCATCTTGTTTCCACTAATCAGAAAAATTAGGGTCACAATGTAGTTTTATCACTTTCTTCATTTCTAATAGTAAAGAAATCACATCTGTTCTGAATTTTTGACATAGTTAGGGTCATATAAAAGTTTCCTCACACTTGGCTTTAGAAAGAGTATCACGGAACTTGTGTTTTTTGTCCCTCTTGTGTGCAGCAAGCATTGGCTCACTGACTTTCTTTATGTCTGTTTCAGTTTTCAATTTTGGATAGTCCTGGTCCCACTGCACTTTTATATCTTATTAACATTCTCACCAAAACAATGCAATTGAATAATGTCGCAGGCTTACTATGAAATTTACAAAAGCCAAGAAATGTGAAGAGTTAAAGTAGTACATGACTTCATTCATATTCTGTTTACTTGTAGTTCATATGGAATGTTGATTCACCCACTACCACCACGATCTCCTAAAGGACCAAGTCAATAGAAGATCTAGTAACAACTCTGTTAACAGTTCCACAACCTGCTTCTCCTCTATTCTTTCTGCAATTAAACTTGTCTAATTTCTCCAAAATCAATGGAGTTAGAGGAATGCCAAACTGAAGTGAGTTCATGGTCAGGCCCTCAGTCTTTGGGTTTGGTCAGGTTAGCCAGAATCTCAACTTTACTTTAACATAACTTGTGGTGAGTACAAGATATAATCCTGCACAAACTGGGGACTATCTAAAATTAAAAACTGAAACAGATGTAAAAATACCAGTTTTATACAGAGCAGCAGCAGGCTGATTAGCTGGGAAATATCTGGTATGTTTCTTAAAAATGCTTATTTTGCACTAAAGCTGCCTCTTTTGAATTATATAAATTCTTAATATGCTACCCCCACAAACACCTTATTTATAATGCTGTATACCAGGTGCAATGGAACTCTGTATTGTCTTGTGACTATATTTTACACTAATCTGTTCTATTTCTTTCATCAGCATCTAGTTGCAGAACACATCTTATAGCATGCATGAAAGGAGGAGGAGATGGACATTGCATTAAAAGAGTTGATCTGATAAACTATTCATGCTACATTTCAAGAGCACAGTGATCTGAAAGCATTATAATGCATATATCAGGAAAAGCTAAATATTCTATTTTTCTTTAATATTAACTTATATGTTGCAATCCATGCCAGCTCAGGCAAATAGATATAAAAATGTAAATATCTCAGAGAAGGTGCTAAATGTATTTAACATATAATATCCAACAGAGTCCACTTTCTTCAGAACCTGGTTAAAGCACACTTGACTTAGGTTCTGATTCAAGAAAAGTCCTAAGCATGTGCATCTTTGAGCACACCAAGTAGTCTCATTGCAGTCAGACAGAAAACCTACTCATGCGCTTAAAGATATATACATGCTTACCTGCTTTCTTGGACTGGGGCCATAGCGAAGATGATTTAGAATAATACTGACTGTTGTGTAAACAGTAAAGAGCGAAGTATGTCTATTTAAATGGTACACCAAGTCCACATGATACATCTAAAATTTGCAGGCCCATTCAAGCCAGCTGAATCCTCTTTGCCAGAGAGGTTTCCATCAGAAATCTGCCTGGCTCCCTGACAGGTTGCCTGGTGGGGTGCTGAGGCTACAAAGGTCTGTGGGTCCATGACAGACCTGCCAAGCAGGAGTCATGCTCCAGGGCCAAGGACTCCCGGGCAGTTCTGCTTGCCAAGTCTTCCAGGCTCTCTGCCACAAAGGTGGGAGACTGAAAGTCTGGCTACACAGCAAGAAGCCTAGATATTTGAAGGGTTACAGCACCTCCTACCAATACTCTCAGCCTGAGGAACCAACTGTCTTGGTCTTCAAAGTTGGGCAGCTTATGGAGCCAACTGGCCCAGGAGTCTAGAAGCCCAGGATAGTCCATATGGCAGGGCTGTCTGGAACCACAAACCTCAAGATGCTCCTTGCAGCTGCTGACTGAAACTGATACTCATTCCAGAATGTCAATTTCAGTCAGCAGCTGCTGGCTCTGGGGAGCATATTTCATTTGGGACATACCATGGTTGGTGTTTTTTTAAACTAATTCCCCTCCCCCCCCCCCACCCCGCCCCAGGATTTTCATTTTGAGGGGGGGAAATATCAAGAGATTTGCTTTCAGCTTGATTCAGAATTAAACTAAATTTTGAAATATCACAATTTCTTGCAGACTGAAAATTCTGAGTTTCAACTGGCTCAAATGATGATGCATTTACAGTGTATAAGAAATAGAAAGAAAAAAACATATGACAATTTTAATATCATGTTTAAGTAAGAATCTTTTGTGACAAAACTTAACCAGACCCATTTAATAACATACATTAGCAGCATACTTTGCTGTATTGTTACTAAAATCAACTAGTGACATTTACTTCTCCTAATTACAACTAGGATTAAAGGTAGCTGCATCAGTTGCTTAACACTATCACAGACCAGACCACAAATTAGACCAAAGTTTTCATCTACAATCTGATATAGCAGACTAAGCATACTTTTTTTAAGACCTGTTTGATCCTATGATGCTTGCCGGCATATATTACTCATAGGAAAAGTTTTTACAGAGGGTTGTGTGCTGATATGTACTCAGATTCTTTCCGAATAGCATGGTAAGCATGAAGGAAACACGGTCTTAAATAAAACCTCATCTCATGCATTCACATTTCCAATCATGTTGTCTAGTCAGAAAGCATGGCCTGCTAGCATATCGCTAAAATAATGTCCCACATTTAAAAGATATAGCTTTGCCACTAGGCCTAAGAGGACACCAAGGTAAAAAATTATATAATTGGCTTTTTACTATACAGAAGTTAAAAATAATGGGATGTTTTTAATCAGTCTTTAAGAAGGATAGCCTTTGCATAAAATGTAACTGTGACTAACTAGCCTTCTGGGTGATCTTAGGCAATTCACTTCACCTCCCTGTGACTCAGTTTCCCTACCTGTAAAATGCAGATAACACTAGCTGCCTTGGGAAAGGACTCTGAGATCTAATGAGAGCTACATGTTCTTTTTATTTGAAGTAATCTCACGCTGTGGGTTTTTTTCTCTCCAAGAACAAAAGGGATAATGGCAAGGATTTTGCTTATCTGTTTGGTTTTTAATTTTGCAAATAAGGGTATGGCTATAGTGAAGACAATGGACCACTTGTATAAAGTAAGTGTTTGACAAGTGTTTCCCAGCAGGGCCAGATCAGCCATACATCCTTCTGAGATAGGTAAATTGAATTTCATGTTGTGAAAGCTGCTGTGATAATATTAGACAGGAGTTTAAAATCCAGGGTACTGTCTGCTTTGTGGTGTCATTAATAATCCCATAGCACTATCCATAAGAAAAAAAAGATGAGCTCCAATGTCCATGGACAAAGTTTCTCCTTCCCTCGTTGTGCAGAATGTTATATGCATTGGGTGGCCACTCTGTTATTTTAGAGGTGGCTGCACTTCATGGAGGTTGAATGCAGTCAGTAGTGTAGTGCCTTGGAACAAACAGCACTATATAAATCAAAGCTAAAACCTTCGCCCAATTTCAAGTCCTAAAAAAGACTGAAAGGCAGCCAAACTCTGTTTTCAATTATATTAAACAGGTATCTTGCTGCACGCAAGATCAACTGATCTCCTTTCATTGTGATTTCTTTCATATCTTGGAAAGCAACACAGAAATGAATGGGTCTCTTGGAAATGCTTTTTTCAGCTCTTAACTGGGCCAGTTTCAGTTGTCAGTCAATGAATATGTGAAATAACCAGGACCCAAATCCCTACACAGCAGGCAGCTTTAAGGCAGTCAACTTCACCGAAGGGTATGCGTAGCCTGAACTCACGTACAGGGGTTGATCTAGTGTTACTTCACAAGCAAAATTCAACAGGGGCAAAAATTGAGACAGTACCTCATTGGTGAGACACGACAATGTAAGTTTTCCCCAAAACATCTAATCCGTACGTGACCCTGGAACTTAAAACCAGAAGAACTCTAAAGACAGGCTGAAATACTGACCCCACTGA
Organism: Rafetus swinhoei; assembly: GCA_019425775.1. Taxonomy (NCBI): domain Eukaryota; kingdom Metazoa; phylum Chordata; order Testudines; family Trionychidae; genus Rafetus; species Rafetus swinhoei. The sequence continues at coordinate 153,892,217 of CM033424.1, forward strand.
AGTCAACGGGATTTTTGCCATTGACTGCAGTGAAGCTAAGACTTCACCCAACAGTCTCTTATCCTGGTATTCACATCAAATGTTTAACAGTATATTGATAACAGTATAGTTTTGGGATAGAGTTAGTGGTTATCTCTGGTTTTAATTCCTGGCCAAATCCCAAATCTAATAACTACATACATTCTAGCTATCAAAGTCTTTCATAAAATGTGGCAAACAGAATGCATCTGTATCCCAACCTGGAGATAATTATTTCACTGGTGAGTAGAGTGATTGCTGCACATAAGTAAGGATCCCTTTCACAACATCAATTTTTCCCCTGGAATCAAAGAGTGACTATACTCTGGAATCCGTCAGAAGAAAAAATCATAATGGCACCTTCCAACCTTAAAATCTATTATCTTCTTCTAAGGTCAGACTGCAAAGAAGGCTTGAAGTCTTCATGTGCAGGGGAACAGTCTACTGGTGGAAACTTAGAAGAAATAATTCAGCCATTTTCTGGGTCAGCTGCACCACTGCCCCCAGAACGAGTGGAAAAGTGGGCGTTCCAGACACAGGGGAAGAGGACATGATAGAGCCCAAATCTTCGATATCTTATCCTATAACTGGCATAAAACATCCTGAGGGCCCTTGCAATAGTGTCATAACTAAGAACCACCCTTGTGCTACCATAACTTTAGCCATGGTGGGGAAGCCATGAATCAAGAAACACAATTGCTTCCCCATTACCTTCCCATCTCTGTGCATGCACACACACAACTGGAGAATTAATCCATGAGTCTATGTTAAAGTGGCAAAGGAATGAGTTTTTTTGTATCGCCGGCACAGATAACACATACGAAAACTGTATTAGTTAAGGAGTGTCTATTGCAAGGGTGGGCAATAAAAAAACAGCAGCCCGGAGTGTTAGTCCCTGGCAGGCTGCTGCCGCTATGTTAAGCTGCACCTCCGCAGGTATCAGAGGATCGCAGCTCTGGTTGGCTACAAATCGCTGTTTGTGGCCTATGTGAGCGGCAGAAAGCTTCGTGGACCAGGATGCCGCTTCCCGCTGCTTGTATTGGCCGGTAACAATGATTCACAGCCAACGAGAGCTGCAAACCTCCGATACCTGCCAAGGTGCAGGTAAACATGGAGGTGGGGGCCCACCAGAGATAGCCCTTCAGACCAGATGTGGCCCATGGGCTAGAATTTGCCCATCCCAGCCTCTTGGAATAAGAACATCGCTGATGCTTTCATTTGTGATACATGCCATTACATTTCCTCTCAAAAAGAGCTGCATGCATTTATTTATTTTCCTCTACTAATGGTTGTTTATTTTTCAAAAACCAAGTCATCATTTTGTTTGAAGTTACTGACTTCTTTAAATACATATATATTTTTGCATTGCATTTCCCCATTCCCCCAACCCCCAAATTGTGGCTGTGTCATTTTAATCAAAGCCAGTGTTAAAATGATAAAAATGCATAAGGAATCAATTTCAGACCTAATGAAAGGGAGTTCATTACCACAAGTAACGTAACATTCACAAAGTGTTTAAGAGTTTTCTGATTTGCAGCCCCATAAAAGCAATTATTTGATAGCTGCCACCAAATGCACACGCATAATTCAAATGAGCATTAAAAGCCACTGTGGCATTTACATAACAAATATCTGCAACTTCTTTGAACTGCAGACTGACTACAAATAAGAGAATAAAAACCTGAGCTTACCTTTTGTGCACCCTTGAAATGAACTCCAACCACACCTTTTAGCCACCGCTTCACAGAGAAAACTGTGAAAGGCTACAGAACTGTTCACGCTATCCAAATATTTGCAAACTGCTCCAAACAAACTGTAAACAGCATGCAGGTTACTGAATAAAATGGCATACTACCAGGTACCCCCCTCATAGTCTTTCACTTGCCCGCATTGTTGGATTATTTTAAAAATATTTTGGGGGTATGTGAAATGATTCTTTTTTTTTTTTTTTTTGAGGATCACAAGGGAGATAAGACCACTGAGTAACATTTAATACTATAAAGTCACCCATCACAGCAATCTAGGCAACACTTTTATTCTATACATATATATCAATAAAGCATATTGCTATACTGTTCCTGTATTGAAGGCTGCTTAAATTGCCTAGGAAGCTGCCATTTTTAATATTATGAGGCACGGTATTAAGTACTAGGTCCCAAATATAAGTTTCTTTGTAAATATATATTAACAAAATACATATGAATGGAAATTAATGAATATATCTCCTTTTTCAATAGGAATGGGATGTTATTATCTTTAAGTACTAATACATTGTTGAAATATTTGTGAAAAATTTTGGGAGAGGATTTAAACATGACACATTTCAGTAAATCACTACAATATTGTGCCAGTGGAACAGAACCAGAAAATGCATCTGATTTCATTTTCCAAATTGAGTGAAATAAAAAATATAAGCAAGAATTGTGAAAAGTAAATTAAATAGACAAATTAAATGTCTAAAGTTCTGGAGGTTTTTGCTTCTTCAGATACGAATGATTAGTAGCTATATAGCCTTATAACATCTCTTTAAACTTCAAGAATCCCACTCATAAAGCGTAGCTGACTTTTCGAGTATTTTTGGTAGTGAAGCAGGGGAACAATTTTTTGCTTCAATATAGCTATATCTGGGCATGTCTACGCTAAGAAATTATTCCAAAACAACTAAATTCGAAATAACTCCTAAAATAACAAAATCGAAATAGCGTGTCCCCACTATGGGGGAGCCTCAAAATCACTTCAAGGCAGGCTCCATTATTGTGGACACACTACCTTGACTTAGAGCCCCAGGAAGCACTGGGAAGAAATTACTTTGAATGACTCTGGGAAGTAGTTATTTCTACATAGCAACAGCAGACCATCCACACTAACGCTACTTCGAAATAACGATTTTGAAATAAGCATTTTTCCCCGAGGAAAGCAGGAGTACAAATTTCAAAATAACCAGCCTGTTAAACTGTGCTATATTCCTGAACAACATCACTATGAAGTGAGACAATAAAGACATCCATTAAATCTATATTGTGCATCATTCCCATCTATATCTTCATTACTTTATATTTATCAAATTTGAGAGGTATGAATCCCATGCTGCAAATATAGGGTCAGCCTTGTATCTGCCAGCTGAGGGTGTCAGAAAGATACAAAGCTGATTACCTACATTGTGACCCAAATCTCTGGAACATTAAAGGTTTCAAAAATCCCAGGGAAGAAAGAGAAAGTACTATAGCTAACCTGACTGCTGCTATTGCTGAGGGAGAAGTGCCCCTCCCTCAGCCAGGCAGGTCCATGCAGGGAGCCTTGAGCCCCGATTAGGTGGGGCAATTAAGCAGTTGCGGGGTCCTGTTACCACACAGCTTAAAGGGAACCTTGGTCAGATCCTTTTTCTTTACCAGATTTTTTAAAAAACAAAGTGATATATCTGAGAAACACTAATTTCTCCAGTTTTACTTTTTAGGAAGGACTTTTGTAGAGGGGAACTCAGTGCAAGTCATCAAAAGCCTTTCTAGAAGGAATACCTCAGTGTCCTCAATTCCACAAATAGGATGAAGACGATAAAGGGATATCCAGCCTCAGATTATAAAGATTTCCTTCCAAAATTGAAAAAAGGATGACAATTTATCTGATCTCCATGGTTTCCTTCCTCTTCCAAGCTGGAAAAAAATAGAACATGCTTCCCACAGAGTTTGTCCTTTTGTCATTGTCAAACATGGTTCTGTTTCCCTGCAGTTCAAACTGAGCTGATATTAAACGTGGCTGCTTCTGTTCTTAAAACTTCCAAAATAGCAATCTGTGCCACAACACCTTCCTGTGTACTGTACACCCTAACCATCAGAGACACTGTTAGTTAATTGCTGGCTTGTAGCCAGCAAAGTCTACATACTATCGCTCGATATGGACTCTAGAAAATATGACTACTTTTTAATTTATTTACTTTTACTATGTCTTCTATATTACTTTAAAATTGGTAAAAATGGAGGCAATGCTGGTGGACAGAGCAAGGCACCTGAAGTTACATGCAGAAAACATCACCTTATCCTCATTTGAGGATATCCTCTGATTGTCTGGGCAGTCCCAAACTTTTGGTGATCTCAAAAACTCTTCACTAGCCATGGATTTCAGAACAGTAACAAGACCCAAAAATGCCTTTGTCTGACCAGGAAACTACAGAAAAATTCATTCTCCTCAGTCAAAGGCCTAATTACAGTGACCCATACACAGTCATCTCAAGGATAGATTATTGCAATATTCATTTTGGTGGTTTCACTCAGACCATGCATGAAACTGATGGTTCAACACACAGCAGCAATCTGCTACCCAGCAGGGTCAGACTTGGTCAATATCTTCAAAGCCTCAGGTGCACTAGAACTGAGTATTCTAAAAACCCGGAGACAACCAGGGTTTGACCTGGAGGGCATTATTGGTAGAAAGCTCTCAGATGTGGAATGTGATTCTACCTGAGTTCAGGATGAATCTAAACATGAATACGTGACTCCATTTAAAACAATGGGTTTCCTGCAAGGATTTCACCTGAAATCCTGCAGTCATTCAACTGTGATGCAATATTTATCATTCTTGACAAGCATTCATTTAACAGCTATTCTGAGAACAGCCCTTCCTATCTGCTTCCACTAATAACCACCTAATTTCAACTAAAAGTAAGCGTCTATCTTACAAATAGGGATAGAGAAAGGAAGAACAGGCTTCTTCCACTGAAAAATGGTAAATGGCTCCTAGACTATGGTGCCTTAGAAATGAATATATATATAATAATAAATACCAGTATGGAAACGGCATATAAAATCTAATCACAATTAACAATCTGATATCTGATTATCAGACAAGTTCAAATTTTGACTCAAATTCTCGGGATCATCATCCATTCAGGTGCAGGATTCCACACATGTGTTTATTTAGGGCTTGTCAGTGTAGCTCGACAGGCTTGATGTTGATGTTTGATGCTGTCCCATTTGAAACAGTACTACATTAACACACACACTTTCTGGAGCCTTTCAGAGCACAACAGCAGGGTCTACACCAATGGTGGGCAATAAAAAAACAGCAGCCCTCAGGGTTAGTCCCTGGTGGGCTGCTGACACAATGTTTACCTGCACCTCCGCAAGTATCAGAGAATCGCAGCTATTGTTGGCTGCAAATCTCTAATACCTGCGGAGGCGCAGATAAACATAAAGGAGGGGACCCACCAGGGACTAACCCTGTGGACAAGATCCGTCCTGCCGGCCGATGTTTTCTCACCCTGGTCTACACAGAGCAGTTTGAGCATAATACTTCAGAGTACTCTACAATTTATACCCCTCTGGTGTGTGCTGTTGCACAAGGTAGGCAAGCTGTTATTTCTAAGCAGAAATTCCCATTTACATAGTAACTTTATGTTATTTTAAAATATAGTAAGAAAAAACAAACCATTTATATATATATACCATTACCTCTACTGGCTGGTGTCATTAACGGAGTACAGTGGATTAGCTTTTTAATAACCTAGATAATATTTTAACTGGCATATTCAGTTTTCACAACAAGACCGAGGAGAAAAAAGCTTAAATAATTATCTGGACTTTGACTCAGGTATGAAAACATTGCAGGAGAAAAGATGCAGGAATCCATTTACCCCAGGTAAACGGTACTGACATTCTTAAATAATTGCTCCATGGACCTACAAATAGAAACAATAATGCAATTCAAAGTCAACTTCTTTGCAATGAACACAGGGATGGCAATGATATGTATGTTAGAGATGCAGATGAGCATGTGGCTATGCAATACATGCTTAAGAAGTTCATCACAGCCTCATTACAAAATAAGATCCACGAGCAGGTTAGTTTTACTTTGAAGGTATATTTAGATAAGGGGTGGGCAACTTTCGGCCCTCGGGCTAGAGCCAGTCTGTAGGATTAGTTCCTGGCTGGACCTACCTCCACGTTTACTGAGCCTCCACAGGTATTGGAGAATTGCAGCTCTCATTGGCCATGAATCACCATTTGTGACCAATGCGAGAGGCAGGAAGTGGCCTCACAGTCCACGACGCTTCCCATCGCTCGCATTGGCCACGAACGGCAATTCATGGCCAACTAGAGCTGCGATCTTCCAATACCTGCGGAGCCTCAGGTAAACATAGCAGCGGAGGCCTGCCACCCCTCATTTAGACCCTAATGTCAGAACACATAGTATGAATGATACCAATTATGTTAGTTATGTTAGTTATGTTTTTCTGGTAGGAGTGGGAATTATACCTCTGGGTAGCAGAGCAGTTGATTTTAAAATCATGGAAGACAAAATTAGGCATTGAACAGTGAAACAGTAAATAACGTGAGAAAGTAGTGTGAATGTTTGGTGGCTTGTGAGTTTATTTTGAGTTTATTCCTGTATTTACATGCTGATTAAGAAAACGGTGCCAACCTGAGACAGGTTGCAAGTACTTTGGAGGATAGGGTCATAATTCAAAATGATCTGGACAAACTGGAGAAATGGTTTGAAGTAAACAAGATGAAGTTTAATAAGACGAATGCAAAGTACAGTGAAACCTTTGTTATCCTGCACTCTGTTAACCAGAAAACTTTGTTAACCGGCATTGCCCCCAGCCACAATTCTGTCACATCTTCAGGCACACAGGCCTGGCTTGGTTTACCATGATTGGCTTAACAATATTTTTATTTAAGAAGCACTAATCATTTTAACTCCAAATAGAAATGTGAGATCAACTGCCTCACACTACAAAACTACCAATATTAAAAACCTGAGTTTTACTATTATTGTCCATTGGTTTTTCCTAGGTTGATGGGACCCTCAGATAACCAGAATTTTTAGATAACCGGAACGCCCTAATGCCCAAGCGTGCTGGATAACACAGATTTTACTGTACTCCACTTAGCAAGAAACAATCAGTTTCACACATACAAAATGGGAAGCGACTGTCTAGGAAGGAGGTCATAGAAGACCACAAGCGAAATATGAGTCAACAGTGTGACACTGTTGCAAAAAAAAGCAAACATAATTCTGGGATGCATCAACAGGAGTGTTGTGAGCAAGACACGAGGAGTCATTCTTCCGCTCTACTCTACACTGATTAGGCCTCCGTTGGAGTCTTGTGTCCAGTTCTGGGCACCACATTTCAAAAAAGATGTGGCAAAATTGGAGAAGATCCAAAAAAAGAGCAATAAAAATGATTAAAGGTCTAGAAAATATGACCTATGAGGGAAGACTGAAAGAATTGGGCTAGTTTAGTTTAGAAAAGAGAAGGCTGAGAGGGGACTTAATAGCAAATTTTAAGTACCTAAAAAGGTTTTACAAGGAGGAGGGAGAAAAATTGTTCTCCTTGGCCTCTGATGATAGGACAAGAAGCAATGAGTTTAAATTGCAGCAAGGGAGGTTAGGTTGGACAGCAGGAAAAACTTCCTGTCAGAATGGCTAAACACTGGAATAAATTTCCTAAGAAGGTTGTGGAATCTCCATGATCGGAGATATTTAAGAGCAGGTTAGACAGACACCTCTCAGGGATAATCTAGACTTACTGGCCACTTTGCTTGGCAATTCTGGAAGCAGCATGGGGCCAGGGCAGGGTACAGCCTGTCTTAGCCCCGCTAGCAGAAGCCCCTGAGGTAAGCGACACCCAACTGGGGTCCACGCCTCTCCTTCACATACTCCCACTCCCTTACAGAGCCTTGACCTCTACCACAAAACCCCCTGTCCCAGCCACCAGCCCCTTCTGCACCTCCAACCCAGTGTCCCATCCCTGAGCCAGCTCTGGCAGCCAAATTCCCTCCCACAGCCCAAAGCCCCTAGCTCAAGTCAGAACCCCTGCCTTCACCCCAACCCCTTCCCAGAGCCCACACCCTAACTCCCCAACCTGAGCCCACTCCTGCATCCCCCTCGGCCCTAGTCCAGAGCCTCCTCCCGCATCATGGACTCCTCATTTCTGGCCCCGTCCTGGAGCCTAGGGAAAGCTGTGCAAGCCTCCATGCCTTTCCCTCCTCCACAGGGCTGTGTTTGGCCCGCAGCTGATTTTATCTGTGGGCCAGTGGCCCATGACAGAAAAAAGGTTCCTCTGCCATGTTTTAGAGCAAGGGCTTGAAATTTGCATGGGAGTGTCCTGTGCACTTTTTACTTTTTAAAAAGAAAAGAAACACCCAAGTTTGACTCAATGAGAACCCTTTAAAAAATCTGTTTTCACATTCTCAGTACAAACTTGTTATAGTTTGTATGCTAAACTCTCTGTAGGTTCAATCTTGCAAAAGGGTCTGCGGCCACTACAGAAAATCTCTCTACCAAAGTATCCTGAGTTCCTTCTATGCTGTCAACAAATATCTGTGAAACACACTGGTAAAGTTTGTGTCCACCAAGAAGGCTCACTTACTCACTTAGTTCAAACACCAGATATCGTCACAGTGGATCTAAAGGTTCCACCTCTGCTCATGAGCTATGAGGGAGTTGATGTGATACTTCATGATAAAATATAGGGAAGCTTATTTATTTGTTTTCAGTTTGCTTTCTAAAAAAAATTGGAAAATAGCTCAAATTAATTCAAGTTTTCTTCAGTCAAAAGAGAGCTCCATTTTTCAGTGATGCTCACCACTTCTAAACGAGGACCATCATATTTCCCCAGGTTAACTGTCAATCCTGTTTTAGGGAAATCAAGATGCTCATTTCAAACTTGGATGTAACAGACACCACCTGAATGTGTGCGCATATCTCTGTGGGGGCTTCTTTTTCTCAGACAGCAGGAATGCCCTCGGGGATTAGAAGCAATGTGATACATTTTAAAGAGTGAAATATCTCATCTTTGCAAAGCCCTTAGGGATTTCTTTTTGTTAGCTTGGATCCTCAAGTGTATTCCTGAATCCTCATATTTCAGATTCAACTTTCAAATAGTTCCACTAGTAAGAGATTTTGCTTAACTGAGCTGCCTTGACAACTGCTCCTTCAGACACCTTCAGGGTCTCTAGCTCCAGCCTGATGGCGATCCCTTCCATTTTAATTCACTCAGAGCTAAATTGCCAAAAAACAGTCAGAAACAGGATCTCAGAAGTAGCAATCAAGGTCATAATCTGGTTTTGCATAGAAACTTCTGGGTGTCTTTTTTTAAAATCACCATAATTCAGCCATCATCTTGTACATGAGAGATTATATTTAAAAAAAAAACCAACAACTATACAATGAACTGACACTCAGGAGAAAACCAATTTCACAGAAGTCTCAAAAGACACTTTTTGATTAACAGAAAGGAAGTCTGAATTTTGATCATCGGGACTAATTACTCCCCAGGTCTTGCCCACTATCATATAAATATTTTGGAGTTTAGTTCATTCTTTAGTTTCACTGTTAAACTCCATATAACTTCATAAATGCCTTCAATCTAAAGCTGAGGAAGATAATAGTGGGGAAAAACAAACAAATTAAATCCAACATGTAGGTTTTCATTACCAAACGAGAGCTGTATAAAGCAAAAAGTGATATCCGTGTTGTACCAGATACCCAGCTCCTTCAACTTCAATGGGAGTCAGTTTACACGAGGTGACAATCTGGCCCCCAACACTTGCAATTGAGCCCTAACCACAGCAGTTTTCTATTCCAATGCATATCAAGTGAAGACTTAATGGGAAAATTCCTTTTTTACTAGCTAGGATATAATAAACATGCTGACTTTTATACCGTTCACCACCGCATAATATCAATTTCCCAAAAGCGCATTTATTTACAACACATTTTTTTCCATGGTCTCAATAAATATGCAATAGCGGGGGGGGGTTGGATTAATGTGGAACATCCATGAACCCCACTGTGTCAGAAACCACAGCTAGGGGAAAAAAATTCCCAGAGAGCAGAGTTATACGGTGCATACTGGGTGGCTCCATAATTATGAACCATAAAAGAGATCTGCTGGTTTTGTTTTATTTTATTTTATTTTATTTATTTATTTGTTTGTTTTTGTGGGCTTCCATGACAAATTGACTTTTCCTGTTAATAGGGCATTTCCTGCCCTGCCCTGCCCCCGACCCCCATGGTATTCAAAGATGGCACAGAGGCTGTGAATATTTTGAACTAGATCAGGTTTGTGCATACATATTGTGGTGCTTAGAAGCTCAAATATCATTATGGAAGATTGTTATTACCAAGAAACATGTTCAGAAAGATTCAAGGAAAATGTGGACTGTGTTAAAGGGATATCATAAATCTAAAAATAACTTTAAAAATCACACTGCAAACTTCTGCTTTTTATTACAATTGAAAGGATTAAACTGTGAATGAGGAAAGGGGATTCTGGCTTTTCCCCTCAATTTGTTTCCATGTGCATTTGTGATTGAGGATGGTCAGATTCAGTGTTTTTCCCTCTATAGTCAGTCATTTAGTCACTTTGTCTTTTTGGTGGAAGTCTTTTCTACAGAAACAAGGGAAAGAGATACAATTATGTTTTATTTTGTTTCTGAGACTCAAGAAGATAATGGCAGATAATGTAAATTGGATAAGGCATTAACATAATAATCAGGAACATTTAGGTAAAAAAAGAATCTTGGCGAAAATGGTCACATGGGGCTGGAACTGACAATACACCAGTTTAGAAAAGTATCTATCAACATCTGAGAAAATGAAGGGCCCAATTTTCAGACTTCCTAAAACACCAAGAATTCAACAAAAATTAATGAGACTTTTCAAATCAGATGCTTAAAGAAAGTGTAGACAGAGTCCAAGAAAGACGAGTAAAGGAAGAATGGCATATTTTAACGTGCACTCTAAAGTAGATACAAAAAAATATCGATCCATTTATGAAAGAAAAACTGAATGAGTTTGGATACTAGCAAATGAGTTTGGATGCAACTTCTAAGATGTAGTGTCTACATGCGTATGCACGTTGTTCTAGTCTCAGTTTTCAAATGCTGTTTTTATTTGAAGAATACCATGAGATTTTTAAAAAGAAAATTTTTATTTTTATTAAAATCATATACAAAAAATCCTTTTGCTCAAGGGCTTGTTTGTTGTACAAATCTCTCGTTTCAGGAAAAAGAAAACGTTTTAGCTTCTCTTCTCTTTGAATATTTTATTCTGATTTCAAGACTATAACAAACAGCTTATTGTTTGGAGGCTCTGGTAGGCTTGAATCTAAATAACAATCAATTTTTAAAAAAAGTTAATTTAGGCGAGAGTATGGTGTAGTGGTTAGAGCAGGGGAATAATAAACAATACCTTACAGTATCGTAGGCCCCACTCCCATCTCTGCCACACTCATTTTACAGCTATGGCTGAGTCATTTTTTTCCCAAAGTGCCCTTTTGTGATATGGCCTAACTGCAACGTTACAATTAATTTCCAGGTTGGTATTAACTTTTTTATGCTTCTGTTTTCCTGCTGTTCAGATGTGTCTCAAAGCTGTGGTCTGGTGCTTAATCAATTAGCATTTGCAAGATCCCCAAATGAGCCCTGAATCAATCTTTTAAGATTCCTTAGAACTGGATACTGTGGACTGATTCTATACAACAGAGATGGGAAACCTGCAGCCCAGACATGTCCACTGCTTCCTTTCACCCAGCACCCAGCAAGTTTCTACTTCCGGGGCTGGAAGCCCAGAGCCTCAGCACTCCACAACATGTGGGGCTGGAGCCACAAGTGCCAACCTGCTGGAATGTTCCTGAGACCTCTGAATGTAGGAGCGATCAGGGAAGCTCCATGTCCTGCCCCCTCCCCAGCACCAATTCCGCAGCTCCCATTGGCTGGGAACCACATACAATCAGAGCTGTGCAGGCAGCACCTGCGGACGCAAGGGCATCACGTAGAGCTGCCTGGCCTCTCTGGCTTAGGTGCCAGGGATGGCAGCCTCTTCTGCACAGTGCAGAGCCAGGGCAAATAGGGAACCTGCCTTAACTGTGCTGCACTGCCAACCAGGAGACACCCTTGGTAAGTGCCACCAGGCCAGAGCCTGCGCTCCTCACCCCTCCTGCACCCAAACCCTTTCCTATCCTCTCCCACACTCTAACTTCTGCCCAGAGCCTCATACACATCCCAAACCCACGCAACCTCCCACACCCTAACTGCTTTCTGGAGCCCATACCCCAGTCCTCTGTGCTATCCCAGCTTCACCCAGAGCCCACAACCACAGCTGGAGTCTGCACTCCAACATCCTGTCCATTCCTGCAATCCAAACCCCTTGGCCCCAGTCCAGAGCCCCCCTCCTGTACCCCAAACCATTCATCCCAACCTGCCCCCCAGAAGCCACACTTCCAACTGGAGTCAACCTCTCCCACATCCCATTCCCTGTCCCAGCCCAAAGTCCTACCCCAGAGTCTGGGGGAAATGGGAAGTCCCGAACCTCTGTACCCCCTCCCTCCCATGGAGCAGTGTATCGCCCCTCACTGATCTTTTCTGTGCATCAACAGCCCTGATAGAAAAAAGGTTATTCACTCCTTCTATACAATCATAGAGAGGAATTAGACAGCAATAAGATATGTGGGCCACCTTTACATCTGCTAAGGATCCGGTTTGGTGTGCTCTCAATAATTGCTTGGAATTTTTCCCTTTTCAAATATTATTTTTTATTATTTAAAATAAATGCATTTAAATAAAATTCAACTATGCAATACAAAGAAAAGAATGACTTTCAAAGAAATGGGAATGATTTCTTCAACCACCCAATCATAAATTAATAAGGTATTTATTGTCTTAACTCTCATCTTATACAAATGGGTTCTGGTATCCTATAAGATGGGCTGCACTGCAAGGAGAGAAGGGAGGACATTCAAAACTCTGCGAGAATATCATAAGCAAAGATGCACAAGGCTGGAGAATGGTGCTCTCAGAAGGAAACAGCAGACAACTAGGGCTCAACTCTCTGCAGGAGACTGCAGAAAATTACATTTTGGCTGCCTTAATTGTACCTCATTGAGGAAGAGAAGATCTGTTGGAAAAGAAAACATTCCCTTAAGTACTAGCTTCCAGCGACAGAGTGGTAGTGCAAGAAAAAGAGAAAAACAAACAGGAATACAGTGACTGTTTTAGATATCCTGATGAGCTTATAGTTTAACATCTGGTTTGTGTTAAGGAAAATTACTAATGGTTGCTGTTACATTAGTAACACTAATTAAAACTTCTTGGTTTGTGTTCAAACTGTTAAACTGAAAAACAAAAAAAGAGGTTTTATTTCACCAAAACAGGCCTCATTATTGGATAAGGATTTCAGGTTTGTATTTTTCCCTCAGTATATTTTTATAAAAACATCAACCGTTCTGAATGACTAGACAGAGGTGTTTGTTGCATTTGTATTAGAATTGGGTAACACATAGCTGTTGATTAATAACATCCACATGATGACAGGCCTATCTGTCTACAATGATTAAAATATTGTTATTTCAGGGTTAGGTGGTGCAACATCAGAAGGAGGGAAATCCCATGCTTTCTTTGAAATAATTATTAAACCATTACTTTCACTGCAGAATGGTTGGACACAGCAGGCCAGATTCAGATCTCAGTTATTTCAACATAAATCAACTAGAATCAGTTACACTAATTAACACTTTTAAGCTCAAAATCTAACTCATTTGTTTGGCGCTGTAACAGGGAAACCTATGCCCAAAGCGCCATTTCTCCTACTGAGCTTCAATAAACCCAGGGAGACGTATGTACATTGAACAGTGCTCCTTCAGGGGGCTTTAATTTATTTAAGCCACATGTGGAACATAGTTTAAATAGGCCTTCCCCCACTGGATGGGTATAGGGCTGAGTTAACCTGAGTACATAAACTCCACCTATGTATAAGTCACATACCAGAGGAGCCCTCTTGACCCAGATTCCTCTTCTGGAGCTAGGGTCTCTTGCCAGGAGGGGTCAAGGTCTCCATAACAATCAAACTTCAATGAACCTTCCTCAGGACAGCATATAATATCTGTGCTCTGGGGCTTCTGCTGCTAACTAGTGACATGCTTCTATGAAGGCCGGGTTCTGCTAAGACTTGGCCTTCATAGCTCTTCCCCCTTGGAGCAGTATTCTTAGTTTCCTTTGCTGATGAGCCCACCCCCCAGGTTCCTTCTCTCTTTGGGAGAGCTCTCAGTGTTTTGTGTTCCTCTCCCCAGGAGCCTTTGTTCTTCCATTGGGGCATTGTCTCCTTTTCAGTCTTACCCATGTGCTTCCCTGCCTAATTAACTGCCTCCTCATAGCTCCATAACTTAACCATCCCAGATGAACCTAAGTTTCCTCATTGCTGCTTATAGAACCTGTCAGAGGTAGGTTGAGCCTCTGACTCCTTCACAGGACCAGCTACCTTTTGACAGGTCGAGCCCACCAACTGGGCGGGGAGCGGGGGAAGGGAGCAAAGAGGTCAACTGCCCTGGGGCCCATGATTCAAAGGAGCCCAGAGTTCCTGGCTGCTGCCACAACTACTGCAGCATCAACGGCAGCCAGAACCCTGGGCCCTTTAAATCACTGCAGAGCTCCTAGTGGTGCACTCTCAACAGCGCTGAAGGGGAAAGCGCAGTTCAGTCTGGGTGACCTTTTGCTGAGGTCTCCTCCCCTTCCCAATGTGTAGAGCAGGCCCCCCACCTCCATGTTTACCTGCACCTCCACAACCTGAGGTTCGCAGCTCTCATTGGCCACGAATTGCCTTTCGTGGCCAATGCAAGTGGTGAGAAGTGGCATCCCAGTCTGCAACACTTCCCGCCACTCACATTGCCAACCAGAGCTGCAATCCTCCAATACCTGCGGAGGCACAGGTAAACATAGCGGTGATGGCCTGCCAGTGACTAACTCTGCGGGCTGCCGTTTTTTATTGCCCATCTCTGGTGTACAGCCATCCCTTCATCTTGCCCAGGGCCCAGCAAGTGTGTTGGCTTGCCTGGAAAACTCCCCACAAAATATTTTTACATATGCCCGCTCCTCACAAAGGGGCTGATGCTATTCCTTAGTCAGTCACACCTAAGAAATATCATTTTGCCAAATCACCTCAAACATAAGGCACTCACCTTGACACTTTCTTTTTTATTATGCAAAGTAATGTAAATGTACCCTATACGTACTTACACCTGTAGTACATCTGCTGGCCATATGTGTTCACAGTTCTGTATTTCATTACAGCACAACAGCAAGTCAATTTATCTATAGTGTCTTACAAGGTGTTTGCTCAAGACACTAAAACAGAGTTATTTTTCATTAAATAATTACTTGTTTATTTTTCCTAGCTTTTATATGGCTGTTAGAATTAGGAAGTGGTTTCAGCCTTTTTTTTTTTTTTTAGGTTTTAAAAAAAACCTAAACCTAACCTCATGGAGGTTAGGTCCATAAAAGGCTATTAGCCAGGGGATAAAATGGTGTCCTTGGCCTCTGTTTGACAGAGGCTGGAGAGGGATGGCAGGAGACAAATCGCTTGATCATTGTCTTCGGTCCACTCCCTCTGGGGCACCTGGTGCTGGCCACTGTCGGCAGACAGGATACTGGGCTAGATGGACCTTTGGTCTGACCCGGTACGGCCGTTCTTATGTTCTTATGTTCTAATGTTTTTCCTCCTTTAGTTGGTTACTACAGAAGGGATATGATGAATCTGTCCTTAATCTTTCTGAAAGAGATGAGCTAAGACATGTAGCTAATGTGTCTGTCCTGGGAGGTATGGTCTGAGTCTGAGGAAGTATCCCATGGGCTCTCTAACAATGGCAGCACACCTTGTGACAAGTGCTCACAGTTCTTTCTTCAGCAATCTTGGGAAGTCTTCCTATAAACTTCCTCAGTCTTAGGCAATCTTCCCAATTTCCCAAATTAATAAATCCAGCCACACTAATTCCTCCACAACTCTCTTAGCTTGTTTCTCTCACCAACATCCATACTACAGGGAAGCCTCCAAATTAGTCCAAGGCAGGCTCCCCTAATGTGGACGCGCTACCTCGAGTTAGGACCCCAGGAGGCACTGGGGAAGAATAAAGTAGAATGGCCCTGGTCTGGAGCTATTTTGACATAGCAGCAGTAGAGCGTCCCCACACACCCTCTTCCGAAAGAGCTTTTTTGGAAGAGGCATTATTCCTCATGGAATGAGGTTTACCAATGTTGGAAAAAGCCCTCCATTATTTTGATTTTCTTTCGAAATAACGCAATTGCCGTGTGGACGCTAGTATTGTTTTTTCTGGAATAATGGCAGTTATTCCGGAATAATGGTACAATGTAGACACACCCCTAGTCTCTATAATATCCTGGGACTCACACAGCTACAACAACCCTGCATAAGCACACTTGTGATCATCTGCTCTACTGGAAGGCGCAGTAAATAGAGTTTAGCAGCCATCCTCTCCTTGAAATGCAAAAGAGTTAATGTATCAGATGTTACATGACTCTCCTGGATTTGGGGTGGAGGTGCAGGGGATGGGGCATGGACCCTACATATATATGGGATTGTGTGGACTAACAAGCATAAAGCCCTGCAAAGAGGTATTTCTAAACAAAATGAAAGAGAACTCTTGGAGCACTGGTTATTAACATCCTGTAGCTGGTTATTAACAGCTGTTAATAACCTGTAACTGGTTATTAACATCCTGTAGCAAAAGCTTCATTTGCTGCACTGGATTTAATTTTTCTGGATTTGAATGTGACTGTGAAGGACTATCACATCATTATGTTAATTAAGAAAGAGGGAAGCAGGGTGGCATTGCTACATTTGAAAATCCAAGGCAAAACTAATATTTAACACTGATGTCTGAGGCTTGAGCAATAATACTTAATCTTCTAAAGTACCTTTAATCCAACAATTTCAAAGTACTTCATAAATATTAAACTTCAAAATTATGGACTCACGTGTACGTATTTCATCAATAAGGAAACAAATGCACGGAGAGATTAAGAACCAGATATATTTAAAGTTAGATACTGTCCATATGCATGTCTTCAAACTAACAATGGGCCTAACACAAAGTCTATTAAATTAATGGAAAGATTCCCATCCTTTTCAATGGGCTTTGGCTCAGATATAATGAGCCTGATTCTCTACTGGTATAAATGAGTATTGCTCAAGTGAAGGCATCTGCATAATTTTACAACGGTTCAGGATCCGGCCTTAAATGTGCATATACTCACAGTGCATATTCAAATCAGGTATTCCACCCACAAATGGCCGGACAGTAGCTTATATAAGCAAATACTCAATTTGTGTATACACTTCAGCTCTTTGTGTGCATAAATTATGTGCACACAAAAGCAAGCACACAAATGTGCCTGTCTAACTTGAAAAATCTGGCCCTATAACACTTATCAAAGTTCATATAGGAAGTCCAAAGAAACAGGGGGAAAAGGGTCCTTCAACTACAAGACCATCTTTCCTCCCCTCACAATAAACACCAAAACTGGACTTAATACAGTAGTACTAAAGTAAATAAAAATACTGAATGAAAAGTAAAGTGTATCTCATGTACTTGTTATACAGAGGGCACTACTGCAAGACCCCCCCAAAATATATTAGTAAGTCACTGGGAATGGTTTTTCTATCACTACAAAATCTTTTAAGGCATATTAACTCTACAATGAAGGCATATCTGAAGCCCAGAAGGCAATATTCTATCTACTATATATTTTGAAGAGTTTGGTTTTTTGTTTGTGGATTTGTTTGTGCAAAATAAAGTCATACTTCGCGATTAACTACAGATACCAAATTCTGCACAAACAATCCTTCCACTCAAATTAGCTTGAATGCACTACTTTTTGCACCAGAATATGCTGGGTGAAAGATTTAAATAATTATTTTTGTTTTCCATCAGAAAAAAGTCCTGGCTATTATGATTAGAGTACATAAAAATATTTGCTAACAAAATTAAATTCAAGTCGCCTATTCAACTGTCATTTTAGTATAAAGAAAATGTTTACTGTTACAAATCTCAAAATAATTCAAGTTAGTTTAGGAAAGAGGAATGGAAGCTTTATGAGTTTCTGATTCAAATTTACTATCTATGATAATTATTCAATAAAATTATGTTTCAAGTTGAAATCCTACAAATTTAAAACTATTTTTTACTTCCCTTTTGCAAGAACATTAATAATTCTATTACATATATTTAATTTCTCAAACTTTTCTATAAATGTAATCTACGCAAATGATTTTGCTCGGTCAGCTAAAGGCCTCACCTGCTAGTTATCTATAAATGAAGTATTTTGAGTGGTGTGAAGGCGTGCGTGTGTCAGCATGGATGCAAATAAGGCAGTGCATTTTTTTAGTCACTTAGAAGATGTAACTGCTTTGATATTTACAGCATTTGATTCCTCAGAAAAATCCTGGCATGGCTGTAGCTTATACAGTGATTTCCTTCTTCTACTAATGTTTCTCGGAGGAATAAAGGAAAATATCCTTCCATCATGAGCTTTAATGCCAAAGTACAGCTGACCTGATCCTCACAAGGATGGATGCATTGAGAGTTGCAGTTACCTGACTGTTTGCCTTTGATCCACCTGTCAATATATAACACAGACAGGCGTTCACAGGCAGGGGCTGTGTTTGAAAACTCCCAGGTATGTGGCATCTCAAGAGAAGAATCAGGAAATATATAAGGAATCAAGAAAAAGCAAAACAAAAGATAGCTGTAAAAATAACTCAGAAAAGTGGCTGCTTTTCACACAGCCCTGTGCATACTTGGAAGGCACTACTACAGTGTAGGTGGTAGTTGTGTGCTGCTTTGGCGGGAGTAGGATGAGTTCTTTTGCGAGGTGCAGCAAACTTAGAGCTTTTTTTTTTCTTGACAGGGAAATATGTATTTACAGTGTTACTGAGAGAACCACTCATGCCACAGATTGGTGCTCATTATCAGGAGGTGCATATATTTCTTCACAATATTTAATCACACACGCAAATGCACGGTTGTTTGTTTCCTGCCTAAAATCACATGCATAGGAGAGAAGAACTTGCCCCCTACAAAATCAACAGATGTCGATGGACCAAATTTCTGCCATAGTCCCATTGGACACTTCAGCCAATAGCAGAGTTGTGGCCTCCAATATCCAGCAAGGTCACAGATGCCATTGATCTGACTGTCAATATGCAACACAGGAACTGACAGGCAGTGGCTGTGTATGACAACTGCCAGAAGACCTCAAATATCTTACAGTTTCTCTAATGTGCTGGTGTCTTGTTTGGTCATTTGCACCAGCACCAAGTGGATGTGAAACATGATCACTCTGAGCTAGAGCAGGCAATAGTAAATTGGGATTACAGTGTCCCCATCGCTGGGATTTTGCATCAGCACCCTGATTAGCTTTGATAGACCTTTGCATGATTCCTTCAAATAGAAGATCACAAAATGAATTGGGGAAGCTAAATTTGCATTAATTCAGCATTAACTTCTAAAGCTATTCATGGTATCTGATACCTCAGTATGAGAAGGAAACATGCCCCATAACAGCTTTACCTTATTCCTCTCCCCATTGGCTGGCCACAAGTCCTTCTGCGTGTGATATATATTTGTGACAGAGAGGGTGCTACATAGCCATATGGGATGATATTGGATAAGTATTTTTTGACACTTTCCTTTGTCAATTATGTCAATTTGTTTCCCTCTGCACTATGAAAGGGCATGAAATGTATGCCTTAGACATATTGTTCATAAGTAACTCATTACCACAATACTGAATATTTAGGCCCTTTCAGCATTAAGGAAATTTGCAATGGCAGACATCAATGAAGTTACCACAGTAAAAACTCCACTGTTTACACTATTGCAATTTAATCCAGTACAACACCAAGCATTTGTAATGTAGACAAGACAGAAGCTACCATATTTTACCCAACTCACTAGACAATACCTTTTCTAAAATCTTATACGGTTAAGGCATCTCTAATACAGTGAAGTGTATTGCCAGAAATAAATAAAGATAAAGACCAAACATTATATCCAATGTTATATATACAAACAAGTACGCACGCCAGTAGGTCTCTAATGGAGCCTTGAAATAAAATACTACTAGGGCCATTTTTCTATTTTCTAATAAACATTATTAAAAATGGAACAAGATAAACACCAAAGCACATGGGAAAGAGTGAGTATTTGTAAATAATGTTCTACTTTAGTAAGACCGGAATATTTTCTTTTCAGGGGAGTGATCCCAAGCTGGCAGCATTCATAATGGTGATCAAGTAATAAATTAATAACTTAAGTACAAGTAATAAATTAATAACAAAAATAAGATTTTAAAAGAGAAAAGCTAGAAGCACTATAGCCAGAGGCCTCAGATGACAAAGTCATATTCAGGCATTCCTTACCCCAGAAATGTTGGCAAAAGTTTATTGCCATATGCTGAGATTCCAATAATACCCTGTTTATTTCATCTGTTATAAAAAATTTTGGATTGCAGGGATCTTTCTGAGTATGCTTCTCAGCTAGGATCTTACCAGTTCCATCTGTCTGCAGTGAGTGCAATCTATACAACATGGCTATTAAAACACATAAAAACTTACACAAGAGAACAAAACAGAGAATTAAGTTAAGAGCAAATCATTTAGATTTCTATTTCATGATATACTTTCCCATAACTAAAGTGAGTCAGAGAAAGTAAACACTTTTAGAATCACTGTTTAACATTCTAATCTCATAATCAGTTAATTATTCACAGACAGCGGACCTAATGTGGAAGTTACACTAATGAGTAAATTCACCAGCTGAACAGAATAGGGCATATATGGACAAAATCACTAGGAAAAAAACCCAGATTTTCATAATATAACTACTCTCATAGCTTGGCATAAAGACATATTCGATGAATAAAACTACAGCTATAAATGTTCATTATTTAGGATCTAGACATGCAAACAAAAAGGACAAAGAGAAAGAGGTATTAATTATTAATAATTATTATTATTACTGATACATGGAACAAGCTAAGCATCAAAGCGCATATGAAGGAGTGGATGTAGAAACTAATATTCTGATTTAACGCTTTAATTTCTACATAAGCAGGGTCTGAATGAACTCTCCCATGACAGATATGTGGGAGAGG
Source organism: Rafetus swinhoei (assembly GCA_019425775.1). Classification (NCBI taxonomy): domain Eukaryota; kingdom Metazoa; phylum Chordata; order Testudines; family Trionychidae; genus Rafetus; species Rafetus swinhoei. The sequence goes on from CM033424.1 coordinate 153,913,180, forward strand.
GAAAAGACTTTAGGAGCAAACTCTATTTACATGAACAAAAATACGCTGCTTAAAATATCCAGCAGACCGAATAGTATTGCTCAAAATGGTCCAGTTTGGCTGGTGTTTTGTTACAAATCATATTAGTATGAATTATGGGGTAGTGAAATTTTGTTAAAATAATAATATATGGAAATATACCTATCTTATAGAACTGGAAAGGATCTTGTGAGGTCATTGAGTCCAGTCCCCTGCCCTCACAGCAGGACCAAATACCATCACTGACAGATTTGCCCCACATCCCTAAATAGCCCCCTCAAGGATTGAACTCAAAACCCTGGGTTTAGCAGGCCAATGCTCAGACCACTGACCTATCCCTCCCCCCATTATTATCAATCTTACTGCCTTTACTGCATGAATAAAGGGCAGCAGAACGTTGCTTAAACTATCCCAAATGTCCATCAGATGAAAGGACCTCATTAAGTCAGGGGCTCAAAAGCCAGACACCTGTGAAAGTAAGAGGGGCATAGTAAGAGGGGTGGAGTTTTGGGAGGGTAGGGGAGACTGCAGCCATGAGCTTCAGGATGAAGAATGCTTTTCATCCTGTTCCCCTGCCTATCAGGGAGTGAAGGGAAAATAACTGCAGGCCATCCGTGCCTCTCACACCTGACTGGTGAAGGGAGCTCACCTGCCAGGTGTGACAGGCATGCACAGAATGCAAGCACTTTCCCCTTACTCCTTGATAGCCCAAGGAACAGGATAAAAAGTAAGCTGCCTCCCAGCATGCATTGCTGCTACCGCCCCTACCCTCCCAAAACTCTGCCCTTAGGTGTGGATTCTCCCAAAGGATCCCTTCTGGTTTAACCTGTTCTCCCCATTATTCAAGGACAGAGCTAAATAGGATTCTTTTTTGTTAAGTACTCAATGAGAGCTGAAATCACTTGGGAGGGGGGCAGTATTTCTGCCCAGCCTGCTGACAGCTAAAAATCACTATGAGACTGACCTACAGAGATCACAGCAGAAAGGCAGATGGCAGCACGAGGTGTCTGATGGGTGGTCAGTGAAAGTAATGAGCAATTGGTTGGCCAGACTGCAAGGAACAGCAGCTGATAGGGTGGCCAGAAGCAGAGGCTAACAAGGCAGGCAGCCAAAGGAAGTGTTTAGATGGTGGAGCAAGCCAGTCTTCCCTGGATGGGACATGACTCATTTAATAAGGACAACGACTGTGAATGAAGTGTTGACGGGGGGGGGAGCGAAAGGAAAAGGAATTTTGTTTGTAGAACTCAAGAACAAGAAGCAGAAGACTGCCCCACTCACTCTGGGGTGAATATCCTGCTTGCAGTTTTAGGTTTATCAATCCTGCTTGCAGCATTTTACACAATTAATGCTCGGTGACTTCTTGACTTTCACTGAAAGCTTCTTTGATACACTTAGGCTACGTCTAGACGGCAAGCTTCTTTCGGAAGAAGCTTTTCTAAAAGAGATATTCTGGAAAAACTTTTTTTGAAAGAGAGCAACTACACAACAAAAGCGCAATGAAAAAGCGATCTGTTTTTTTGGAAAGACAGCGTCCATATTGAGTGGACACTATCTTGCATTTCAGTTGTGATTACTGTGGATGGAATGGCCACCAGGGAGACTGTGCTTTTTCCTGGAAGCCTCTTCTTTCAGAAAAAACGCTTTCTTCCATGTCCACACACATCTTTTACCAAAAAAGTTTTTTCGGAAAAAGGCTTCTTCCTCGTAGAAAGTGGTTTACCGCTGTCGGAAAAACCCCTCCGTTCTTTCAACTTTCTGTCGAAAGAACGCAATAGCAGTGTGGACATAAAGCGTAGTTTTTCCAGGAAAAGACTGCTGTTTTTCCAGAAAAACTCTGCAGTGTAAACATACCCTTAGAGTCTATGCTTATGAGTGGGGAAGCACTCAAAGGTGGATGTAATTTTCCCTAGTTACTGGATGGAAGTTCAGGACAGTTCTTTGTTGTACTGTTGAAAAGGAACCCTGGATATTGAACCCACCCCTGGTTTCTTCTGGCTCCACCAGGCAGAAGGGTTACTCTAGAAAAATACTACATTTTAGGGATTCGGTTCTACAACCTTTACTAATATGAGTAGTAGTACTTAGAACAAAACCACTGCTAACAGGTTGTGCTCCTCATACTTTGTGAATACCTAATAAGGTTTTAGTTTAATTTTTGTATGTGTTTGGGTTCAAGAGCCTGCAGAGACCTTGGAAGTGTAGTGCTTTATTTCCCCCACTAACACTGAAGCATCTAACATTACCTTTGTAATTACTTTTTTCTGTTTCTTTTTTTGCTAGACAAAACCCACAAGAGATAGGATTATAAAACCCCTATAGAAAGCTTGACCTCATCCTAGTTTGAGAATACTTAACTATGAAAAGACACAGGTTTGCAATGAATTTTTTTTATTTATATTTTTGTACACAGGTGGGTCACTTAGACCCAAAACACTGGGAGTGTTACAAAAACAAAATGTAATTATATAAATATTGTGTTAAAGTTACTGTGCATCTTTCCACTGAAGCTTTGTTCATTCATTCCCCATGGAGAAGCCTATGTAAGACATTCCTAAAGATTTTTTTTAATTTCCTCTGTGTTTATATTCTCTACATTTTCTCTGAGGCATATGGAAGGCAGAGGTTCCCTGATTATTACTCCTCATGAGTGTTGGCAATAACACTTGAAAACCACATGGCAATAACAACCATTCAAAGGGACACTATCATCTATGAAGAATGAAATTCTTGAAAGAAAGTAGGCCTCATTTACGTGGTGTATTTTAATGAATTAAAATATATAAACAAAAGGCTAAATCCTAAGGTTCTTCCTCAGGAAAATTTCCACTATTGACTAACTCATGTAGTTCTGACTGTGAAAACTGAGGCTACGTCTACACTGTGGGTTTTTTGCGGAAGGGGAAATGCAAATGGAGTGCTCATTTGCATATCCCTCACTCTCATTTGCATATCTTCTTCCGATCCTTTTTGCGGAAGAGGTTTTTGTGATAAAAAGCCCAGTGTAGACGGGGTCATTTGTCGGGAAAACCCCTTTTGCGCAAGTGCCTGTAAACCTCATTTTTTGAGGAATAAGGGATCTTGTGCAAAAGGGGGTTTTCCTAACAAATGGCCCCATCTACACAGGGCTTTTTATCACAAAAACCTCTTCTGCAAAAAGGATCGGAAGAAGATATGCAAAGGAGAGTGCAAGATATGCAAATGAGCACTCCATTTGCATTTCCCCTTCCGCAAAAAACCCGCAGTGTAGACGTAGTCTGATTAAGGAGCTTGAGACTTGGCTCATTAAGAATAAGCGGCAAAACAGCCACACAACAAATGTAAGAGGTGAGATAGAAATAGGACAAAAAGGTACAACTGATGGCACAGGCCTGTTGCTAATGATCATGTGGAACTGTATCACCCACAGGGGAATTCTGTGGAGCATAAAACTCAAGTAAAAGTTACAGCCCTGAACAGCTGTTTAGTTGTGTGTTGCCATACCTACTAAGAAAGATGGCACTCATAAAGCATGTCAATTTGCATCCTTTTATTAAAACTTTAAGTTGAAACTCAGGCCTCTGCTGCTGCTAGTGTGAAACGGCATCACCCTCAGGGGGACTCTAGGAGGCATTGTGCCTTGGATTCCAGAATATGCTTGAGAGAAAGAGAGAGAGAGCGCACACAGGAGGACAAGTTGTATAGCCCACTGCATGAGTCCTTAGCTCCATTTTGTTGCTTGAAACATCTACTGACCAGCTGGAGTGGGGCTGTGACAAATTTTCCTCCCTCCTTCCAGAGAGATGCCTACGACACTAGTGGGACACAGGAGAGTAAAAGAATTACAAGTGTGTTGGCCCTTAGCATAGGAACAAGGCCACTGATGGAGGGGGCCAAAAGGAACAGTTGCCTCAGGGCTCAGTGATTTAATGGGCCCAGGCTCCGGGCCCTTTATATCGCTGTTGGAACCCCATGCAGCACTGTCTGTGTGCAACTGAGGGCTGGCGTCCCTGGCTTTGTCCCTTCCAGCTAGGGCCCTGCCCCTTCCAGGGGCCTAGACTCAAGCCCACCCCTACACATTGTCCAGAGCCCGGCAAAGTCTGCCGCCAGCCCTGAATAGGAAGTTGAAAGGTTTTTTAACCCCCCACACAAAGCACAAGGATGAATCAGACCTAAAATATTTTTAATGACCTGGAAATAAATAAATATTCAAGTGAACAATATAAGAAATGAGTCATTAGGTCAAGGTTTGGTCTGTTCATATAACCACGGCCATCACATTTTCTTTAGCGTGTTCATTGAGTTTTACATCGAGCACTTTGGGTCAACCATTAAAGAAAGAGTTACAAGCCCTCCCTTATACATCTACTGCAGCCACTAGGAACTAGCCTACTTCAAGCACAGAGAGAGATGGAAAAGCAACGACAGCTGGCTGTCATCTTACTGGGATTGTCCTTGTCTTCATCTGCTTAGAGCAGCTCATCTGTCCCTCAGATCCTGCAAAATAAGCTCTAGTACCACAGAAATACGGAGGTAAGCCTAGGCACAGGGCCATAGTAAGTGTGACCTTTAGACCCCCATCTGGCACCCATCAACCCAAGAGGCCTTCCACAAGGTGAACTGATAATACTTCCCATAAAACTATACAAAAGCACTTGGTACTGAGCAGGCTTTCAAATAGCCAAACCGCTAAAGTTAGGAATATGGAAGAAGTATGGAACTGGTCCAATATTTTCGTTTTCCTTCCCATAGTATCGTAAACTTAATTTGATATGCCAGTTTTAAACATGGCAAAATTACACTGCATTTTTATTGCTGAAGTATACTCATCCATTTGCCAATCATGGGAATGGGCAGGCAGCAACCCAATTAAAAAAAGCATAGTTTGCAAACACAAACTTAATTGCAAGTTTTAATAGTAAATACTAGAGTGATCATATTAAGGGTTTGAAAGGCAGAAAGTAACCTGAGAGTGGTATTGCATGCACAAGAATCAATTTAAATTCTTAATGAAAGTATGCAAACTGACAAGGTTTATGAGCTCCATCTTTCTTAGTACACATGGCCACACATTACTAAGCTACAATTCAACATCTTTAACTTCTGCTTATGTTTCATTTTAAGGTTATTTTGGTACATGAGCGATATGTATTACTTTCACTGGAATTCACAGGAAAAATTAAAAGGGACAGTCAGATTAAAAATAATACAGACTATTATGCATAAACACCAAAACTTTGTTTAGTGAATGTCAGGGTAGCATCTACACATACATTCCAATCCTTAAAACCCATAAATACTACCTCTTTAGTATGAGTTTATAAAACTTGCTCAAGATCTCCAGGTCTCTTAGTCCTGTGCTTTAGTGACATCTTTATTTTGCAGCACTGTAATAATATGCACCCATTAGCTTTAGTGAGGAGATATAAACTTCCATGAATCTTAGGGCTCGTCTAGACTACAGGGGAAGATTCGAAAGAGGATATGCAAATTCCTGCGGAATTTGCATATTTTCTTCCGATCTCACTTTCGAAAGCAGAGCTTTCGAAAGTGAAAGTAGTCTAGACATGTTTTTTTGGCAAACCCCCTCCTTTTTCGAAAAGCTGCTTTTCCTCAAAAAATGAGGTTTACGCAGCTTTTCGAAAAAGGGGGGGTTTGCCGACATCTAGATTACTTTCACTTTCGAAAGCTCTGCTTTCGAAAGCGAGATCGGAAGAAGATATGCAAATTCCCACGGAATCTGCATATCGTCTTTCGAATCTTTCCCCGTAGTTTAGACATAGCCTTACAAAGCAGTTAGGTAGAGGAGCACCATCAAATTGCATATACCTGTGCTCCATGTGATATGTAATTAATGGAAAGGGGCTGGCCATCAAAGAGAGAGGAAATTAAGTAGAAGAGAGGGCAAAGCAACAACACAAAAGAACAGGAGGGAAACGGTGTTTATTAGGAGGATGGAATTCAGACATGAAATAAAGAGAGAGAAATAAAAGAGGAGTCAGACAACGCTCTTCCCTATCAAGATCAACAAGGAAAGCAGTCATTCCAGGGAAAAGCTACTCCAGATATTGACTGGCACCACTCTGTGTATTCTCTAGAAAGATTTGTATCTCAGGCCAAATGCTGTCCAAAACCATAGGTGTGTTTTGGGATTTAGCTGTTGTTTTTATATACTGAACACATCAAAATGACTATGCTTTACGCTTCTAGGGTGCCCTCCATTAAGGGATCTGAAAGTGTTTTACAAACATTAATGAATTATAGATGAACTGCAAGGCAATTCTCCACCCTATCTCCTTCATACAATTGTAATGAATATATTCCATGTTATGAATTTAACAGGTCTCCTTTTTTATTACATTCAAAATATCAGCACCCCACTCCCTTCTTTTTGCCATAAGACCATTGCTACCTTTTTGAGGGAAGCAAAAACCTGTTATAACTTAACTTCTGAGATCCTACAAAGATCTGACCTACAATTTCCAGCACAAAGAAAACCTGGCAGTCTTTTTTCTAAAACAAAGAAATTGTAAAGGACATTTTTTTTTAGATAGGCTTATCCTCTAAGTCTCAAAGCATCAGCAGGAATTATTGATCTCAGTAGTTCAAACTGAACAGACCCTTCACTGTGCCTTTATTTTCTGCTCATACTGCAAGTCAGTGACAAAGCCGGGAATGGAGCCTCAATCACCTTACTCCCGCTTCCACACTTCTTAAGCATTAATTCATAGTGTCTCTTCTAAGTGCCAATGTTTTTTGATTTGTATAACAAGTTTGGCAGAGTGAATTTTAAACTAGGCCTAGGTATAAGACTTCAGGAAAGTAATCTGAAGTCTGTACCTGTGTTTCCTCTAAACTGAGGGACAGCACAGCTTCACAGGTGATTAATCAGCCTCGCCCAGTCAGAGGCTCTCTCCATTGAGCTGAGCAGGGCTGATTAATCACCTATGAAGCTCGGCTGCCACCCACCTTGGAGGGAACACTGGCCTGTACCTTGATAGTGATTGTATTTTCCATATAGAAAATAGGCAGAATACAGGCAGGAAAATTATTGCTCAAGCTTTGTTCTAAACATAATGCTAATACATTTTTAACAGATTTAAACTTTTTTGTTTCGAGTTAGGGGCTTGGTTGTGCTGTGATTAATGTTAAAGTGAAATGAGATTGGTGGTCTTAATCTAGTCCCAGAAGCTTAGAACTGATTTGCTTTTTTTGGCACAAAAAGATACACTAAGCAAACAAAATTAAAAGGGAATTTTTATGAAAAAACATTCAGCTACTGGCACAAGGTTATGAAAAGTTGCTATGTCTTTAGGGAATCCTTGTATACATTTCTGGAAGAGCATTAAGTTGATCTAATACCAAGCTACTTAATAATACTGTCTTGTACTGAAACAGTTTTTGAGAAGTCAAACTGAATCAGTACACAGCACAACTCAAGCATGGCAATTCTATGGTGGCTCCACCAGACTCAGCAGAACTAAAATCGCATTAATGTATAATAGCTTTAGGTCTTTATATCCTATTTTTGCAAATAAAAATTTAAATGTAAACCAATGTAGTGTGGTCACAGCTAGCTTGTAGGACATAAACAATTATGGCACGCTTGCGCCATTACTACGGAGTATGATTTCTCAATCTGGAATGGGGTGGTCTAGTCTGTTACCCACCAGCTCTGTGATTCTTGGGGAACCAGAACATGGTCACCTGTCAGCCTTGTGCTCTTGGGGAGCCAGGGAGTGACATTCATGGAAAACCATCCCCCTACCTCAGGCCTCTGCTAGAATCAAAGACAAAGCAATGAAAAGGCCAGGGAAGACACACCTAAACTGCTTCAGATAAGGGTGATACAATTAAAGAAACACCCCAGCCTCATTTGCATTAAAGATGGAACAGAGGGACATCTCATTAGCATACAGAATGGAGAGCAGCTCTTCCAAGGCAGGAACCGCAGTGAACTATGGGATACCGAAAGCAGAGAAGCACTGCCTGATGGGAAGTCTCTACTCCAGATGCTAATGAACCCAGGCCTGCTCACACCCAAATTAGTCATTATCAGACCAATTCTAGTAACGATCCTATTGACATCTAAAATACTGAAACTGCCTAGTTGCATTGTGAGCTCGTTCAAGGAACATCACCCATAACCAGGGGTGATCAATCTCTATTGTCTCTCCTCTTTCTCTTTGAACTATCTCTATAAAACTCCTATCCTTGCCCCAAGAAAAACTGTTCTGATACCTGGATTTAAACTGCATCAGTTCCATTGAGACTTCTTCATCTCCTGTCTGATCGTGCTGGGGGCTCTGCTCTGCTTGTCTCCTGCCCTCTAGACCCCCAGCTCCCATCATCTTCTGGGACCCCCGATCAGTGCAAGCTCCGTGGAGTGGTGAGGACTCTCTCTCTCTCTCTCTCTCTCTCTCTCCCATCAACTACCTCTCTAAGCATAGCCTCCTGACCCTGCCCTATGTAAACTGTTATATGGTTACCTAACATTTGTAATCAGTTTCAATTTAGATTTAATATTGTAACTGTTAGATTTAATATTGTAACTTTTTTATATCTATGCATTACTCAGAAATAAATAACTTTCATTGTTAAGCTGGTTGCTTCTCTCTCTTTCTTTCTCTTTTGCTCACTCTTCCTTAAGGGGTGTTGTTTTGGCTTCCCCATTCGCTCTGCAACAACGCTTCTTGTACCCAAGCTAAAGATCCCTGTAGTGCCCAAAATCCTGTGGGGTTTGCTCATCGTGTGGTTTGCCAGTGAATGATTGTGGGGTGAAAGTGGGGATAGGGAAGTGCTGAACCTGGGGGCTTATGAGGATGGCAGCTTAAAGTGCTGTTTAATCCAGCCCACTGAGTCCAAAGGCACATGAGGGTGCAGTGTGGCATTGCTGTGAAACTCAGCCAGCTGAGTCCAGGGACATATGAGGGGGTCAGCTTGTGAGTGCTGATTACCCAGTCCTCTCAGACGTGCTCTGTTAGTGGGTGTGAGTGTCTGTGTGTGTTGCTAAGGTGGTAGCCCCATCCTGAGGAACCTAGTTCCTGCAGGAGAGCTCCAGTGGGAGGGGGAATTGGCAGCAGGGAGAATTCAGCTCCATATGAGAGCACAAGTAAGCACAAACAGCACACTGATAGAATTGTTAACCTTCCCCCAGTCCCATAAGAGTAACCCTGATAAATGAGCATACCCCAGAGTATTGGGCAAATCTGGTAACAAGTCACAACTCCTAGAAGAGGAGTTAACAGGTGGTTCTAACTATCATTCCCTTTCCATATTGCTAAGTGAAGTGAGCATCCCGCATAGCCCTCAACTAGATGGGATGGGAGTACATGGGGCCAAACCCAAAGTTTGAGGAAAAAATATCACAGACAGGGTGTAGAAGTGGCCAGGCCTACTTACAGATGCAGGATATATCAGGCCAGAGCCTCAGCTAGCATAAACTGTCATAGTCCTTTGAAGTCAAGAGGGCTACGCTGCTTTACATCAGCTGAGGATCCCGCCTTTCATGCTTGCTTTGGTCACAATGCCTCCCAGGTCTCACACTGAGGAAGTGTACTTCCAAACTGCCCTGAGAAGAGGGCTCTGACTTAAAAGCCTTCTGAAGTCCACGGAAAGACTGCCAAAGGCGAAAATGTAATTAGGACTCTAGCAGTTATAGGCCCTATAGCTATAAAAACCTCACATTGGGGGGAAAATTACTTAGTGATAGTCTCTACGCTGGTTTTATTTATGGGCAAAAGCCTTTTAAACATCAAAGTAAAAACTAATATTTGTTCATAAATACAAGAGTTCAAAACAATATTTGCAAGCTCAATAGAAAGAATACATTGTTTTTTAAAAAAGGAGAATAAACTAGTCACCATAATAAATACTACAGCTCACTAGTAGATATCTGTAGGACCAGAACCTTATCCTGCTCCTTGTTATAAACAGAATATAGGCCCGCCCACAGGGGGAGAAAAGGGTGCAAATGACCCAAGGCCTGGCGATTCAAAAGGGCTTGGAGCTCCTGGCTGTCACTTCCACTGCTGTAGCAGCCAGAGACCAAGGCCCCTTTATGTGGTTGCTGGAGCACCAGCCAGCACGCTCCTGGCAGCTCTGAGGGCTGCATGCGGGGAAGGAGGTCAATACTGCTCGCTCCGAGTAGTGCTGAGGGCTGGCTGCTCTCAGCCCCATCCCTTCCACCCATGGCCACGCCCCTTCCACGAGCATGGAGCCAGCTCATCTGTCGGCCCCTCTAACAGTATATGTTTGTATATACAACTAGACTGTCCTATTTTTTAAAATATTATGTTTCATCCTGGTTACACTTTTTTCAAAGATTGAAATTATAGTGTTAGGCCCTTGACAAATTACATAGATTTAAGATTTTATGATTAGACCAGACAATTGAAACACCAGTCATTTGGATGTGACATGTTAGACATTTTAATTACAGTATGCCAGAAGGCAGAAGACATGCCAATTAATTAATTAATACTTTACCTATTTTCATAGGGCTTTTGTGAAACTTTATACATTAAAACACATAAAGTGATTTGAAATCATTGGAATGAAGGTACTGTAAAAGTGCCAAACAATACTGTTTACTGTGTTTTTTGTGTTTAATCCCCAAAAGAAATGTACGTGTAGTTAGACTGCAAGTCCAAAAATTAATGAAATAAAAACCTTTTGCTGGATTTCTTTTCTATTCCAGATTACAATAAATACAATAAGACAGTCATTTAAATTACATTAAAAATATCTGGTACAAATTTGCAAATGGAAAAATAAAGGTGCCCTCACACCCATTTATCTCGCTTTGCATTGCATTCTGTAGACACAAATGAAGATGACCAGCATTTTTTTATTAGCCTTGTTTTATTGCTCAATAATATTTGCTACTGGTCAAAACAGAGTTTTTCCTCACCTTCCAAATTTTAAAACTGAAATAAGAGAAAAATCATTCTGGAAATCAAAATAAAATAATAATAATAATAATAATAATAATAAAAGGTTAGAATAGATGATAATTTGATCACTGTTGTATTTTCAGCCCAAGAGAAGTAGGGCAAACTTTCAAATGTTCAGTCACAGCAGTCCTTTCAGAATTGGAACAAGCCCTCTTAAAATAGGATATGTACACCACAGCAAGCTCACTGTTAATTGATGCTATGGTTTCTTTGCTCCAAAACTTTCATGTTGCTGAAGCTTTAAATTCAGGCCACTACAAAGATGAGGATTTTGAATAGACTTGCTGAGTAATCATTAGAGATTTCTCCACTTTGTCTAAAATTCTCTCTGGACTAACACATACCTTGCTTGAGGCTAAACTTGAATATTTTCAAAACAGAAGACTCAGTTTCAAAAGAAAGTAAAAGAGAATGGGAGGAGGGGGCTGAAAACAGCTTAACATGGAATGATGACTGTAACTGTCGACAGGAATTCATGACTACAGCTTCTTTGCTGACCATAAGGAAGGGCAAAAACGATGTCAAGAAGTTGGATCTGGAGAAGCAGGTTGTCTGAATGTATCCGTTTATTTGAACAGGAATATCTAACACCATTATTTCAAGGAGGCTGATTTTTTAAGCAAAATTATTATTTATACTATTTTTCTGACTCAATCTGACTTGAGGACCACTGGACTTACAGCATCTGTGTTCCAAAGCCTGGATAAAGTTAATTTAAATTATTCTCAAATGCCCAAAATGGTATTTTTATTGCTGTTCTTTTCAGCCATTTCGTGTTTCACATAAACTGAAAAGAAGCTGAATCACATATCTCCAATCACATCTGGAAACAGCCAAAAGATAGTGTGTATGCTGTGCTAACTAGTCCTCAAATTACACTATTTAGAAAAAAAAAAGCTGACTTTCCCCTCTCCCCCCATGCCAAAAAACAACAAACCCTGAAACTCCTATTCCCATCTTTTCTTTTTGTGTGATCTCAGTTTATATGTTTATTATCTTCATTTAAACCATGCCTTTCACTAAAATACAGCAGGAACCATGAGCAGTATATCATGCCCGTAAATCAATAATTGACAACCCTCCTCTGGCATCATCATTGTAACCAATTAAAAGTGGAATTCATCTTTTCCTTTCCAGTTATATTGAGAAGATATTTAATAAAGCATTTGCAACTCACCTCTTCCGCAGTTCTGTTATCATCAGCATATGAACTCCAAACCACAGCACTTCCGACAAATTCTCGAGGCACCTCTATTGTTCCCTTTAAATTAAATCCGAATTGGTTGCACGTTTTGCTCAGCTACTAATGCTCTCCACATGCTCTTTCTTTCAAGATTAAAATGTTTTCCATTAGGTATTTCTAACACTGAACAGAAATCTGTAAAATGCCCCTCAAAGAACCTCTTCTCTTTGAGTCTTTCCTTTTGGCCTGTAAATCACAAGTTACAGGCCCAAATGAGAGGCTCAAAGAAAAGACCTAAACCTCGGTTAAGCCTCCACTGCAAAAGTTTTTTTTATGGGACACTCTGTCTTTCCATATTTTGAAGGTCCAATTATAAATTCCAAAAGTTCTCGTTTCCAGGGAGATAATTTGTTAGGCTAAGAAACCGAAACAATAGGGAAAGCAGTTTCTTAACATCAGAATCTGCAAGTATTACCATACCTATTACCACAGCCGGTACCACCTACATGGACACATTCCAAAATATGCAACATTAAAGAGAACATTAAGGTTGCATGGGTTAAGCATTCAAAATTAAGGCTGAGCCAACAGTGCAGTTACATGCAGAACCTTAACTCTGACATCTTTTATGACTTGAGCATTTATGACTTCTCTAATGTATCCCTATGTCAGATCTTTTTCTTTCTTGTCTAGCTACACTCATTTTTTCTCCATTATGTACCAGATATCTTTACTGGTTTAGGGTTAGATTTTGCTACTAGGATATCAATATGGGAGCAGCAGAGGCTTGAGTCTCAGGAATTCAATGAGAGTATTCCCATACATAAAATTAAACACATGCAAAAATGACTGCAAGATCAGGATCTAACATATAACAACATTTGCAACAAGGGACTATGACCAATAATAAGAAGGAAGAGGTGCTCTAACTGGTGGTTCTGAATCACTTTAAGCTAAAAATATCTTCTCTCTCAGCAAGCCCCTCTACCTAGATATTATCACCTGACGGTTTCTCACAGGCATCACAGTACAGGTGGGTCTTGAAAAGGGACTTATGGACCAATCTGGGGAAAGTATGCCATGCATAAGAAGCAGCATAGAAAAAATGAAAAGGAGCTAATGAGGGAAGTAGATGTTTGGCATTAGCATTACTAGTAAACCCAAAGAGTGACGAGGCCGCCAACGCAGTGGAATTCTCAAAATATTATGAGTGATTGAATACCTGGGCTAAAATGGAAACTATTATGCAATTGCTGATGTTCCTGCTAAAATGTATATAGGGGTGCTATGAGGTTAAATGCATTAATGTTTCTGAAAGCTCCATGTAATTACCAAGAATTTTTATGATGCATGTAACTAAAAACAATACTGAGAAGGAGCGAGAGTGTATTTTGGAGGAGAAGAACTATAATGCTGCAAATATAATCAGTATGAACTTTAAACTCACTGTTTTGGCATATTGTAAGTAGAATGTTAATCCTTATTGAATTTGCCTCTTCATTTTGATAGCAATCACACAGCCAAACATTTTGCCATTCCTATTTCAGGCAAAGATTTTCTTTCCATCAAAATCACTATATCTGGGAAGACAACCATTGGCTGACATATGTATCTAAATTGATGTAAAGGGATTACTTCATTATAATACTATAAATGACTATATTGATTGATTTATTGATTGGAATGTGATAATGCCCAGAGGCTCCAATCAGGGAGTAGGGTTCCATTGAGCTAGTATTATACACATGTATATTTGAAAATTATGTTCCTGCACCAAAGAGCTTACAATCTAAGTATATATTGAGGGACAAGAGATAGATAAAACAAACAGATATGGGGACCACAAACTAAATAGTGAGATATTTATTAGCATAAGTAAACAGAAAAAAAACTAAAGATCAGTTTATACCATTCAATCATACTGAGCCCGCAACTATAGGGAGCAGATCAACTATAGGATGATGACAGTGGCTAACAAAAAGATTGTAGACTACCCCTGAGACACGGATGAGAAAGATACTGCACATTTTAATGCAAAGATAAAAATAACAAATAGAATCAGGAAGCTGACAAAGCGGGGCATGTTAGAAAATACAATCAAAGAAAGAAGGGTCAGGTGGTTGCAACATGCCCACCATATGGGAAACATGCTGAGCAAGTAATGAACTGGGCACCTGAAGGAGGAAAGAGGAAGCAAGAAAGGCCAAGAAAGAACTGGCAGAAAATAGCGACAGAGGCTATTGAACATGCTGACGTTACTCGGAATGTAGCACCACAACTAACGAGCAATCGTAATGCATGGAGAAATTGGGCTGCCTGATGATGCGTTAGCGGCACAGGAGAAACTAAGGCTTATGGCATTAAGCAGAGGTCGCAGCATACCAGCTGTCTGGCCACTTTCATAGAGAAAAAATAAAATCAACATTCAAGAAATAATGAAGAGTTCCCTTGTTTTGGTCACTGTCTTCTCTTCTATTAACCTGTCACAGAAAAATGTTGGCAGTATATAATTATTGAATTCATTGGTATTGCTAGGAAAAAGAAGTCAGCCCAGAAGTTTGTCTGTGTAATACTGGGCACTAATTAGTCAAAAGCTGCTCTGCCTGACAATGTGAAAATTCTTAGCACTGTTCATGTTTTAGGCTAAATCTTGGTTTACTTAGGGGTTTATCAAATAATCAAAATTTCCATATTTAACAAATGTACACAGGTAATATTAGCTCACAAATAAACGAAAGCAAGAAAATTTGGATATAAGGCTGGATTAAGGGGGGGGCTAGCCAGGCAGCTGCCCGGCCGCGCAGTGCCTGATTGCAGCTCTAAGGGGCGCCACACGGCCGGGCAGCTGCCCGGCTAGCCCCTCTTAATCCAGCCCTGAATAGGGCATGTGAATAATGATGACAGACTACATGATAACAGCCCCAATAATGTCTAGTAAAACCGCTATAATATGCTAGTGATACATTTAAACACAGTTGGTTGCATTCGAAGCACAATCCTTTGCAAGCACATTGTGAAGAAAGACTATTGTAATTACAGTATAGGTGGGTGGAACTAAAGAAAAGAGTGAAGCAAATTTCTTATTCCATAAAACAGCAGCTCAGATTGCTTTAACTCCTGGCTTCTACCTCACTTCCCCAAAACAAAACAAAAATAATGATACATCTTTCAACTTCGGAACTAATGCTTATCTTTGGACAAGGCACAGCATGCAGCTAACGTGGATGTATATGCAAGATGAAGACAGATACTCATTGCCAGTGAAAAATCCTTCCTAGTTTCTCACCAGTGTAACTGACATGTACCTTTCTCAGAGTGATTTCAAGACTAAAAACCCTATTATTTCACAGTATCTTATAAAAAATTAAGAAAACTATATTACAAGCAGAAAGGGTTTAAACAAAACCTCTGGTCTGAAAACTCCAAAAACTTCGGCAGGGGGCTGGAATCTAAAATCAGATCCAGATCTTGCAGTTGGCCTCCATGTCTATAATGCACCTAGCCAAAAGTGCAGATTAATATCTAAATTTTAAATATTTAAAATTCAAGGCATCTTCTCTGCACTGAACATTACACTGAGGAACTTTTTAGAAAACAGAAGATATGTTCAGTAAGATACATATGTTCAAGGATATTTGTATATGTCCATCAGTAACAGCAGATGCAAAACCTAATGCTCTGACTCTTTGCACTCCGGCCAAACTAAAAATCTGACATGAGAAAATATGTTTTGTGACTCTAGGAAACATAGGAACTTTTCTCTTGTGCTAATGGTCTGTTGAAGAGATAACATAGCAGCCAGAACAACTTTTTCTCCAAACTGTTTTTAATTTAATTCATATTTATACAATCATCCTAGTCTTGGCATCCTTGCTTCTTCTCTAATAGCAAAGCACATATGCTCAATAATGGTCCACTGTTGTTCTTCAATCAGCTAGTATAGGGAAATCTGTTTCTACATGATGCCGTCTAGAGACAGCTCTCAATGGGAGGCATTTGAGGAATTCTGTAGGTTGCTTATGCTCAGTTCAAATTCTTATAAAGGCTGTTTCAGCATGTGTCCTCAGATTAAGAAGAAAATTTAATTGTATTTAAAGTCTAATTTCATGAACACTCAAACAACACTACAATTTTAGAAACAAAGAGAATCTTTATTCAGCCTTTTTTTTTTTAATGAGCCTAAAAGCATTTGTCTCTATAGTTCTGTGTTCAGACTTTGATCTCTTGAATCCAGGCTAGCACAGTCTGAATGTGTTGAAGTGTCAAAGGGCTGTTGGCATGTCTCTGCATGACTCTTGTGAGAGCATCAGGTCTTCGTGCGTTGTTTGTGCCCACAAGCACTGTCACCGTGCCCCCATTGGCTGATTGTTCCAGCCAATGGGAGCTGTGAGGAGGGTGCTGGGGGACAGGGACAGTGCACGGAGACCTGCTGCTCCCCTGCCCTAAGGAACACGCAACAAAAGGCTCTTTCCAGGAATGGCATGGGACCACAGCATAAATATGATTGATCTTAACTGGAGTCCGAAGCCATTTATACATTAATTTATAAAATATTCTCTAGAGCAAATCACAATGAAGATGTACATCACCCTTGCCATTTAGAGACTCTCTAATCCAGATCAATTTCTTTATCCAAATCCCTTTCCTATCTTTCCACCTGGGTTGTTTTCTGATGAACAGCTTTTTCAATCAAAATTGCACATAACTTAGAAATTAAGCCTTTTGTTCTAGCTTGCTCCTAGGTCAATTCCTCAAATGATTAAAGGTTTAGATACAGCTATCTTTATCCAGAGTTCAAAAGACAATATTTGACTTGTAAATACTGAAAATACAGGATCTTTATATTAGTAACATTAATACATATCCCTTGATATGTTTCAAATCAGGTTTTAGAAACAGCTGTCCAAATTAAGTAATGTCAGCTGTTACCCCAATGCCTTGTGACTTTGATTTTTCCTAAGGATAAATCCCTAATTATTAATGAAAGCAGACCCCTCTTCACTTTATAACTACAATAATCCCATTGAAATCAGTGGGAGGGTTTTTTTTCCCAAGTATTTGCTCAAACCTTTCATATATTCCTAAAACTTGGTTCCCAGAGTACTCTCCGTTTTAGAACCTCACTTACCAATGCAGGCGTGGACTCTCACTGACAGCTGGGTTCTCAGGATTATACTGTGCTTCTTGCCCCTCCTGGCAAAAAAAGAGGAAAACTTGATGTGAGTATCGAAACCACAAAGAGATCTCTAAAAGCTTGATCTCATCTAATATCACTAGAAACCCCAGATTGACACAGCTCAAAGCAACGATGCAGGGATTTTTTCATCATAAAAATGCATGTATTTTTTATGTTATTGTAGTTCCAAGAACCCCAATGATGAAATAAGACCCCATGATGATATGTGCATAGTTGATCATTAAAACAGAGAATGATAAGGTAAAGATTGTGTACACAACCTTAACTCTGCCCATCTCTACTGCATATGCATTTTGATGAGTCTTTAGGTACATGCCCACATACCACTTTTATATCAATACAATATACCAGTTTTCCAACAAGCTTAAGCTTGCCTTTTGAATCCACTAAAACCTATGTCAAATCCTTATCTTACTGAGACAGCACAGAAGTAAGACTACATCTCCATGCATCTGCTGTCCTGACAGGACAGACCTATGTGGATCTTCAGTCTGCTTCAAAGCACAGTCTCTAATCTCTGGGTATGCGATCTTCCAAGCAAGTGGCTGGAAGCAAGCATTGCTTTGGCTTTGTGCATACACACACACACGCACACACACCATTCAACAGCCAGGCCTCAAGTAACACACACACACACACACACACACACACACACACACACAACCACCTCATCAGGACATTTGGGACGCAATGACTCTTCGGACTTGTTCAAGGCTGTACCCAAGCACATTTTCCCTATTAGCCTTAATCTTTCAACTGTGCATACGAGTTAGCCATAAGTTCATGTACTACACAGACTGCTTTAGATGAACAGTTTACCATTAGAGAGAAATTTCTCTGCAAAGTCTTCTTCCAATGCACATATTGTAATTTTCAATGGGTCACGACTCAATCAGATCAAAACCAGTTCTCACCAGACCAGTGGCTCTGATCTTCAACAAGGAATGCCATCGAGCCATATTTCAACTTCTTTCCCATAGCTGTTAAAAATAAATTTTGCAACCTTTTTTTGAAACAACAGTGAAAAAGGGTGGTTTTTTCCCCCTGTCCCTGTACAATTTGCCACAGAAAAATCCACATTCAGGAAAATACCAGGCCTGCAAAAATTAAGCAATACATAAGTGGTTGAAATCTGAGGTTAGAATGGAATTGCTTATGTACTAGTAACTGAAAAATTCTCGGCCACTCTTACAATAATATGCTTTCATGTCAGTTTACATCAAACCTTTAAATTACATTGGTTTTGCAGTGCTCTCCTTGCAGTGGCATAAACCAATTTCAAAATATAAAATTTCTTTTAAGACTACTAGATTTGCAGATCTTTTGAAATTCCAAACACTAGCATACTATTTCTTCACATGTATTCTGTATAGTATACAATATATATTAACTCCTGTTTTCTGGACAAATTCCCACTTTGGTAATAATAATCTGTGTACCTAAACTACTCCTTTAATTTCAATGGGGTACAGTATTCTTCTGCTCTTTATAGCCTGTACATTGTCAACACCTGCCCCTTTCCAGCACAAAAGTGAAATGAATAGTGTGAAACATCTAATTCACAAAGTGTTTGGGATCCTTTCAAATAAAGGGTCCCAAATAAATGTGAGATATTCATTTTAGTACCATTCATTGATTTATGATTCCATTCACCAGATTTATTCTTTCTATGGTGCATTCCAACATGATGGCTCTTCTAAATGTGAAAAGATAGGTCTTCTATGTTCCTTATTCTGCACTATTTTTAATACTTTTACACAATAGATGACCTTTCTCTTATGAAGAGAGCAGGATGATTTGGTGATTCTAATGTGGGATGGAAAAATTAGAGGTTAAATTCTTTGTTCCATTCCAGATCTCCACTGTGATCCTGGGCACGCCATTTAATCTCTCTGTGCCACACATCACCACCTGTAAAATGAAGATAATAGCACTACCCTATCTCACAAGAATGGGTGCAGAAAAAGGTACTGAAGACTGTTTGGTGATTAGATACTACACCAATGGAGCCAAGTAAATATGTAAGATAGATGGACAGAAAGGGTAGTTATGAGAACAAAAACAGTGAACTCGGATAATGAATGCCCAAGATAATCATGAAGATTTATTCTTTTCTTTTTCTGAAACGTGCCATTTTAAACCAGACCAGCTGTAGAATTTAATGCTTTCTCTGTATACCAGACACAAGGCCAGAAAACACATCACCAAAAATAAAAAACTGAAATGTGGCAATAATGTTGCCAGCAAAATGGATTTCTAAACACAAATTGGCTTTTTCGCCTTCAATCAGTGGTTAGCTTATTGGATGAAGTTTCAAAAAAGGCAATTTGTTATTGAAAGGAAACCATAGCTACCCTTTCTGCTTGTCATGATCTTATTCTACAGGCAGTCACTGGGGCTCAAGGGAAACTGGTCATCAGGTTAATTATTACCAGCCATGCTGATGACACCAGTACAAGGAGATACTGCTATCTGGTTTTCACTTAAAAGCCAGAAAATAACAATTTCATTCTTTATTTTGCTAATACTGTAAATTAACAATTGTGAATAGTTACAGGAGTTTTCACCCCCCACACTCTACCCTACCACCCTCTTCTTCATTTTCTCTCAGTTCTGGCATTTCTGATCATTTCCTTACCTTTGTATCCCTCCCAGTGTTATCCTTCCCAGAATAAAGACTCTTTTAATAACCTTTCCAACAAACAAACATCATTGAGTTAGTAAATTTCCAGAACACAATGGCATTAAAGAAACCTGCAAAAACGGTGCTTTATTAATCTAAGTATCTGTTTATTTTACTGTCAGAACCAAAATTTTAACTCCCAGGCCTCCCCACACAAGACAGCTATGGAAGAGTGAATGGATTTCAGCCTGAGTAATGCATCATCATCAAAGATGTCTATTAAGACTTGATTGCAGAATGTTTATAAATTGGTGATGAGGCATGAGGCAGAATGAACACTGTTCAACAGTCAGATTCTGGTTTGAGTTTGTCATGTTAACTCTTACCTGTAAGTCACTAAGTCCATGTCTTCATGTGCCACACTGGAGATTGATCTTCTGGCATTCGATTTAGTGGGTCTAATGAAGGCCCCCCTAAATCGAATGCTGAGAGCAGCTCCAGTCAGCACTGGTACTCCTCGAAATCACCAGGAGTAAGGGAAGCTGGTAGGAGCATTTTCTCCCATTGGCCTCTCTCTGTGAAGATGGAACCAAGCTCTGCTTAAGGTAAGCTGACTCCTGCTGCGTATTTTACATAGCTGGAGCTGCATACCTTTTCAGGTCTAGGGTAGACCTGGTCTGATACACAATAAATATGGAACCCCATTTCCCACAAAGAGAGTTACACTTCAGAGTATAACTTTATTTTAAATAACTAGCTAAGGAGTTGGGATAGTTCATAGATCATCACCATCAGAGGACATCTGTCAATTCAGTTTTAATTCTTCTGAGGTTAGACTACCTTTTAAAAATCACTTTGAGACCTAGTTGTACACAGAGCTGTATTTTGATTATGTTATAGTAAAATAAAAGCTAAATAATGGCATGGATCCTGACTGTTAAGTACCACTTAACCAAATTTCAGAAATACATACAATTGGCATTTAAAGAAGGGAACTTTTCTAATATTTAACTATATCAATTTTTTCACACTGGGTTTGTCACAATTTTCCTTTTTTGCTGATTATCATATTCGTGTTTAATTGAATGATTTTTCTTCACAATCTAACTTCTGCATCTAATCACTCATATATTACAGAACTATTTTTATCACAATGATGTACTGAAAAAAAAAAATCACGATAAATACAAGACTGGGTCTTTATTGAACTGTTCAGCAGAAGCTAAAATGATGATTTTTTTTCCAGGATAAATAAACTTATTATCCTAGATGTATATTTTAACAGAAGCAAAAGAGACATATAACATTACAGGCAAACCAAGCAACTTCTCCCATAAATATTTTCTTTCAAATTTGCAGCACCATGAAATCCAATTGCACTATGTCCAGGAAATGCTTAATGTAAAATATATATGACAGTATCACATATGAAATATGAAGGTTATTTGAATACAATGCAATAATAAATATTTACATTTACGGAGTATCTCAAAGTACACATTAACAGTATTCCTTCTTTAGGAACAACATACTTGAGATATTGATTTGTAATGGCTATATGTAAGTGCCTAGAGCAGTAATAAATGTAGCACTTTATCCAATATGTACATCATGCTCTGAAGCGAAGAAATATAATGGATGACCTAAGGACTTATTGATATATGATCAAGTATCTACTTCACGACTTCTTTGATCCACTATATCCCTCTGTGTACTCCAAACACTCACTGGAATCCATGGAAGGTGAAAATACTCCTGAAGAATTGTTCAGGTTTGAAACCTTTGGAAAGAAAGTGTCATCTAAGTGTAAAGTAGTATTGTTATCCTTTCACTGACAGACATAGGTCAAGAAAGGAGAAAAGGGATACAGTATATATTCAATAGAACTGCTGGCCCTTTAACTTAATACTTAAGTGTGTATTATTTCAAGGCTGGTAGAAATCCAAAACCCATCATCAAAAGAAAAAGAAGTACTTTTATGTAACATTAAGCTTCAATCCAGTAAAGCACTTAAGCATGAGCACAACTATAAATGCATCAGAGCACAGCTTTAAATTCATCAGTAGTCTCACAGACCTTGATATTTACATGCCTAAAATCACTCTCAGATTTTGATGCTTTGCAGGATCTGAGCCACAGCATAAGAACAGCCCCTACTTCAATAGCTGGTGTATGTAATATTCCTAAATCTTTGGTCCGCGTTACTATTAGAACTTAACAAAGGTAACAAACAAGTAAGCACCAAGTTATTTCCACCCCTCCAAAAAATACTAACAATGTAAAGAAAGCAAACTAAACAAACAGATCGTCTGTCTTCCAGTATTCCTTTTACATGGGCATTTTAGAAAGACCAAAAAGTAAAAGAAAAGAAAGAGATGGAGATAAACTGAATTAAAGAACAAGTGACACAGGGCACAAAAGGAATAGCATTTGGGACAAGTTGGAAGGAAGGTAGATCAGGCTAACATCCCCATCCTGCTCCAACAGCTTTATGTCATGTAAAGGGGCTGAAGTAGTATAGAAAAGTCCTAAAAATCCCATTTCCAATTTGAGGTGGATTCTCTTGGTGCAGGCACCAATAGAAAAAGACATAAAGGTGTCCTCTGAGAAACCCCTTGCAAATTGGTATAGAGGGCAAGGCCGTGGTCAAGAACTGCACGTCTTCATAGCAAACTACGCTGAAGAGATTTCAGGCAGCTTAGTGATCTTTAGGGTAGCTCCAAGAGGCTGCCATAACTCAGGGCTTGTCTACATTATAAGGCGTTATGTCTAAAGCATCTATTGGTCTGGGTAGACTCTGCTGCCGCACACCAAAGGCTCTTTGGTGCACTTTAGGTACGTCTACACAGCAGGGCTAAAGTCGAATTAAGCTATGCAACTTCAGCTACGTCAATTGTGTAGTTGAAGTCAAAACAGCTTAATTTGGTTTTTGGCGCTGTCTATACAGCAGGAAGTGGAAGGAAGAGCACTCTTCCTTCGACTTCCCTTACTCCTCATGAAATGAGGCTTACCATGAGTCGGAGTAAGAAGTCCTCCAGCTCAACATTATTTCAAAATAACAGCTTTTAGAGTAGACACATTCTTTGTTATTACTCCAAAATAATGCACTGTCTAGCTGTATCCTAATACAGTACTGTTCCAAACAGCACTGTATTAAAGTGCACCAGAAACAGGATCTACATGGATCAATATGCAACACATTCAAGAATCACATGCCTGTACAGCACATTACCCCCACGCACCACCATGTAAAACAAGCCCTGAGCTAGATCCTCAGGTCTGAAAAAGTTATTCCAGGGATCTCTTTGGCTTCTAGAATAGCCCAGGATCAAAGGTAACAAAGGTAGCTTAAAGCTACCATTATCCCCACTTCCTTCTGGGCTGAGAGTTCTGTGCTGTACCTTCTAGAGCACCCCAGGCCTGTAAGTATGGACCAAGTGACAATAACTATAAAAAAAAAGAATATTCTCTCTCCATGTTAATGTAACACTTGCCTGTGCAATGACGGAGGATGTCAACAGAACAAATCACCTTACGTGATTTAATATCCAAATAAATTTTTCATCTTTTCTGACCTTTGAATGAATAACACTAAAAAGCATCAGCCAACATTCATCATCTGTGAGATGTTTGTTCTCAGACAAGTCAGAGAAACTTTACAGCACACCCCTTTTCAGTTCCAAATGATCACTAGGACAAATTGATGGGTGGGGCAGTGTGTACATAGAACAACCTAATCACCACCAGATATGCAGGAGTATATCATGACTGATATCAAATCTGAAACAAAGGAAGCTCTATACAGTCACTCCTCCTCTATTTATTACTTACACTCTAGCTCTCTCTAGCTTGTCTCAGCCTAACAAACTACTGAACTGTAGCTCTCACAACTAGGCAAAATGTCAACTTCAAGGAGAAAACAAAAGACACATTTTAAGGAGAAACTATAAATTAAATGCTGCATTCTCATATCTTAATAGGACAATATTACGTTGGTAGGAGAATGATCACGGTCGTCTTCTCTAATTTCCATAAATTACATCCAAATGCATATATTTGTGTAAGCAAGTCATAAGAACGTAATAACAGCCATACTGGGTCAGACCAAAGGCCATCTAGCCCACTATCCCATCTTACGACAGTGGCCAATGCCAGATGCCCCAGAGGGAGTGAACTGAACAGGTTATCACCAAGTGATCACTTTCCTGTGATCCATTTCCAGCATCTGACAAACAGAGCATAGGGACACCATTTCTACCCATCCTGGCTAATAGCCCTTAATGGACCTAGCCTCCATGAATTTATCTGGTTCTTTTTTGAACTCTGTTAAAGTCCTGGTCTTCACAACATCCTCTGGCAAGGAGTTCCACAGGTTCACTGTGTGCTGCATGAAGAAAAACTTCCCTTTGTTTGTTTTATTTGTTTTAAACCTGCTAAAGTCTTAAATTTGTACACTATATCTGGGACTTTCAAGTGCATAAGGCACCCAACTCCCTTTAAAACCAGGCCCTTTACAAATACCAGCCTAAATGTTCTTAAAAATCATAAAGTAAAGCTGAGATATCAGCTTTTTCTAACAGAAGAGTCATTTTGAAATGTATATGTCTTTCTCTACCTTTTGGAAGATTTTGAAACATTCACTTTTTATTTGCCTTTGAAATAGTAATTATTAAAATCAAAGCCTAGTTTGTGCCTACAGAATTCTAAACTTCCCTGCACACTCATAATGAATCCAAGCCTATTAGTCTATTCCATATAGGCTCTTAAATCACCTCCATCATCATAGTATTTGATGGCTTTTCAGGAGCACAATAAAAAAAGATTGCATGGGATTGCATTTCAACTACAGTATATCCTTATGCACAAACTATTGCCTCAAATCACAAAGATGCACCATAAAGCCACAACCTACCACATAAGATTAGTTTTACTGTGTTAAAGTAATTAGAAAAACTGAACATCAAACTTCCAAAATCTGATTTATATTTAGTGAAATCTACTTAACACATATTTAAATCCAGAGTTTTTCAGGGGATAACAGTGCATTCCCTTTGTAGGCAGAACATGACTACATCAGCCATTGGAAATGAAATTAATAATGCTGATAAACTAATGCTTGCTCTCTGATGCATCAGTGTAAGGGAGCCATTTGTGATGCCATTTTTTCAAAGTGTACAGTAAAGCATTCTCTGGAAATAGATAAAACCTTAGATTTTCCCCTTTTTACTTGTAACTAATAAGGTTCCAAATATACATAAATATATTACATCTTACTATATATTTTAGAAATTGCATTGGTCTGTCTGTCCTGTGAGTTCATTTGTTCCAAGAACTCCTAAATGGCAAGAGCTAGGACCACTAAATTTGGTATGCAGCTTCCTCTTATCATACTTTAAAGCAAGGTCAAGATTTTGTTTGTGGCATGATAATGCGATGTGTGTGGAATGTGATTGTTTCATATCAAATTGAAAAGGAGAGATGTGATAGCAGCAACAGTTATACTCACTCATGACCACAGGGGAGCAGCACGCTCATGGAGAGTTATACTCACGAATGACAACAAGGGGGACAGGAAACATGTCAGCAAGTAACCACTAGACAGCAACACAGCCCCTGCAACTTCAGCCTTTGTAATTTACTTTTTAAATACTTTTAATCAAATAGGGATCTGGATAGATCAGAGTTCTCTAACTTGATTGATATGAGGAAATAATAAAAAAGGAATGTGGTTTCCATAGTTTTCTGTGTGGTTTGCTAGTAAAAATTTACTTTTGAACACTTTTGGGATATTAATAAATATATTCATAGTTTTTAACAAAAAAGAATCACAAATTACTGCTGGAAAAAAAAATCACACTATAATAAAGAGTTTTGACTTACTAAAATTAAAATATATCACATATTGATCATATATAGTTTAAATAAAAGAGAAAACAAACACACACAGGCCAGAGTCTCTACTGTTGCAGTAGAGCAGCACAAATTCACACTAGCTGTGAGTTTCGGCCATTACTTTATAAAGTATTAAATAATGCAATAATGCTGTGTTGTTATGTCTGCCCATCTTTTTCGTCCATGCATTTTGAAGGGGATGAGTTGAGATTGGGGAGTTAGGTATTTATGGGCAACCTATTTGTGTTATGTTGTGCATTTTTAATGCATGAGGTATGTTTTTATAAATTCAAACAAATACTAATTTTATACATGCAATGGAATACATAGTAATTAAAAAAACTATTCAATTCAATGTAATGAGTTTTCTGAATACATTTCATAAGTCAAGGCATAGACCTAAATACTGGAACACACGAGGATTTTTCCTTAAGCATGTGTGTTAAAAAGATGATTACATCCAATTTTTAAGAAGATACAGTACCAAACTTACCATAGAGAGCTTATCACTTAATAAAATATGCAACCTATCAAGAACATAACCTTGATTCTTCAATTCACAAAACATAGACCTCTATCACTTGACCTAGCAAAAATATCCTGTTAGGTAATACTGTAGAATCATAGAACTGGAAGGGACCTTGCGAGGTAATCTAGTCTAGTCTCTTGCATTCATGGGAGGCCTAAGTATTATCTAGATCATCCCACACAGGCGTGTATTTAACCTGCTCTTAAAAATCCGCAATAATGGAGATTCCATAACATCCCTAATCTATTTATTCCAGTGCATTATGAAAGCCTTTCTAAAGTCAAGATATACCCATGGTTTCTTTCTGAACTGCATAGTTTGTAAGGGATACATTGCAGACGAATATTGTTATTGTCAGCTGTAATGGGAATGGAAATATGTGAAATGTTTAGCATCATTTTATACAATTATAATTACGAATGTTTGCTAGTGTACGCAAATCAGTCTTCAAAGTTTGCAAATTATACTTCTATTCCGATACAAAACTACATTTGGGACCCACCTAACGCACCACAGAAACAATATGTATAATGAGGCAGTAGCAAAGCCACTATTAGATTACAGGAGTTTCTGCATCTTAATCCTGACTCAGCCTCCCCTAAATCACACTGAATTTCCAAAGTTTCATACAGGCAAGGAGGGAGAATTAGCAATGCTGTTGAAACATTAATCCTGGACTTGATGGGCATGCATAAATCTAAATAGCCGTCAAAAATACAATAAAAGCAAAAAACTCCAAAACGGGGACAGTTACAGAACATTTTATTAACTGACCTCATTTAGAGCCTAATCCAAACACGATGAACTCAATGGAAATAGCTCTGTTGACTTCAAAAGAGCTTTGGATAGGCCATTACTTCATGTCTCTAATAAGAAAGATCATTATACTTTGAAGGGTTGGGGAAGTTATAAAGCGTGCAACTAAATTTATATTTACGTGTTATCTGACTATAATGCTTATATCCCTTGACTGAGGAAATAAGACATAATGGTTACCAGATTTTTTCCCTAGTTAAAAATGCTAGGAAATAAAATGTATTTCATTCTAACAGGACAAATGATCCAACTTTCCACCTAGTTCTCACATTCGTGGTTAGCTACTTGTGAAAGAGAGTCACTTTTTTAGTTATTACATCCCCTCAATGATTTATTTCTCAGCTTTCTTTCATTAGGTTCTTGATGTCTGCACATGACTTGATATATGTTCTGATTACCAGAAATATGTAGCAAACAACATGGAGCACATAATATCGAGAAGTTGGGTGCATTCTACTCCTCGAGATTGTTCAAAATATAAATCATACCAGATCTAAAATACATATGCTTTGTTTCTAAGACAGAAGTCTTTTGATTATTGATGGATTTCTTTCTTAGGTGAGGTTAATGAGGTAGAGAGTGAATGTCATTTACTGGGAAAATGCTTTGTTGAACGTAAGCTATACTGCTTTGGACTGGCCCTTTTCAATGTCACTGCTCTAAACAAGACAAAACAGAAACTCTTTCCCATTTCTCTCTTTCTGATTTTACTCATCTAGGTGGGGTTGGGGGTGTCAGGGGGATCAGAGTTCAAAATTCTGGTCCCTTGGGGCTCTGAAATTTATGTTGAAGTAAAACAAAGGAAATTAAAAGGCTGCAATGGCTCAATGGCCTGAGCATTAGCCCTTTGACATCAGAGGGTCTTGGTTTGGATCCCAGAGCAGTTGACATGGTCTTTCATCTAACTGGGTGGGGTTAAATAAAAATGTTTGCCACACAATAGGACGGTAAAAGAGTCTATTGTAGGATTTCGTATAGCACTTTTGGCCTGTGGTGTATATAGTGACATGCTCTATTATCCAATAAATTAAATTGAGGATAGCTCTCTCTTTGCCTTAGTAGTTCTTAGTAATCTAACACTACAAACACTCAAGTGAAAAAGTAAAGCCATTTTAGGGCATTAGTCCCAACTGAAAGAATGACCAAAGTGGCAGTCAGTGGAAGAATATCTGTTGAGTTAATAGCAAGGCTTTGTGCACTCCATCACAAGAGGGACATAAATTGTGCGGCAAGAGTCTACGATTCCGCAATACCCAGGGTGTTGCAACCTGGAAATTCTGCAGCAACGTTCAATTACAATATTTGAAATGCAGATTTTTAATTACTTCACATATAAAAATGAATCATAAAATGAGTGCAGTGGCCCCTGTGTTATTTAGTTTGTAACTACATTCGTTTTGTTTTCACAATCCAAGGCTTCAATGTGCCAAACAATTTTTGCATGGACAGCACATATCTGTATCAAAGAAGTTGAAAGAGGGAGGTTGGAGGTTTTGGCAGTTAGGCAGGGCACAGTTGGGGATTTTGGCACCTGGATTAGTATGCAAGACAGTTTGGAACTATGGGAAGAGAGTATATTAGTCTACTAAAATTAAATTGTCATAGTTAGGTTTCAAAATTAATGACCCATTGTAATATATAACAAAGTCCATACCCCTTAGACTGCTTCAGACTATTTGCACCCTGTAGAAAACACCACAGCACTGGCTTATGCTCACTTTATATTTTTAAGATTAATCTTCATATCCTTGAAGATAAGAAACATGACAAAAATAATAAAAGCTTAATCACTGGAGCACAATTCTTTGGCAAGGGATCTATTCGGCAGGCAATGCTGCATTTCCACAATCATGTAAGATATAGAGCTGTGGTTCCAGGGACAGGCACACTAAACCTTAGCATAAAGGCACCAGCTCAGGCAAGCACTTAGGCACATGCTCTAGTACCTTCTTGGGTATGAGCCAGAGTATACAGTCAGTCATTTTAATGCCATTGTGATACAGTACAGGAATTGGGGATCAGCCCACTTGTTCCTCACTAACAGTCAGTGGAGGCTGAAAGAAACTGGCTTTGTATTACTGGCTTGACTGGTTTTTCAAAACTATAAATTGATAAACAGCTTAAGTTGAAACCACTGTCCCTCAGACCTTTCCTAAAGACTAAAAAAGTGCCAATTGTCTAATTTATAGAAAAAAGACCAAGACTGGAATGGCCACTTCTTTTCCATCTCTGCTTTATATTAATACTGTATCTTTTATTAAATGGGAAATTATTTTCAAAAGAACGCCTATACGGGTCACTTTTCTTGGTTCTGTTTAGAGATACGTCAGTTACATAAAATCTCACACTTTGCATTGAGGAATTTAAGGGTCATTTCATCAGCTGATTCCCAGCTCGCGCCCAGTCCCAGATGCTGCGCCTCTGCCTTTTAAATGTATTAAGAGCCTGCAGCTCTTAATATGTTTAAAAAGCAGAAGTGCAGTGGGGAAGGGGAAGGCAGCGAGAGCTGGGACAGCTGATTCCTGGTTTGCACCAGGTCCCCTCACCAGCCTTTTAAATGTATTAGGAGCCAGCTGCTGGGCTGGCGGTGCGGAGTGCAGCCCCAGCAGTAGCAAGCCAGTGTGGTGGAGAGCAGAGCTCCTAGCTGGGGCTAGTGGCGGGGCGTGCAGCCTCCCTGGGGCTACAGGCAGTGGGACCGGCACCCAGGAGCATAGCTCTGGCTGAGTGAGCAGAGCAGGGAACGCAGCCCCACCTGGGCTGGAGGCAGTCCCAAATCACAGAGTTCGCTGCAGTACCCAGAAGAGCATCTCCGGCCAGGGCTGACCCGGCGCAGTGAGTGCAGCCCTGGCCAGAGACAGCGGGGCCTGGTGCTTCCAGTGCGATGGGGGACACAGCCCCATTCCCAGACAGGAATGCAGTCCCAGCAATGCTGGGGGCAGGAGGGGCAGTGGGGGAGCAGGGCTGACAGTAGCCCTGACCTCCTCTGATCCGGCAAACTCCATGATTCGGGACTGCTCAGGTCCCAAGGGTGCAGGACCAGGGAGGTCCTACCTGTACCAGTGACTGGGGAAAGGTCAGCCTAGCCTGGTGATCAGGTCTGAAATCAAAAGGTAGGTGTCAGAACGAAAAGTTGGAGGCATGGTCGTATGGAAAATTACACCAAAGCCAACATTCACCCTGAGTTGAAAGCCAAAGAGACACAGCAGAGGGACAGAACAAGAATAGTCAGAAACCAGGGAGACAAGGTTTAGGGACCAGAAAAAGGCATAGGGCAGGAGCCTGGAACAGGGCAGGGTTGAAGTCAGGAACCAGAGATGAGGCTAGGAGTCAGGTAGCAAATGGTAGGGTCTGTAGCAACAGCACCTTGTTCAATAGATGACTTCTTGTGATGCTTTTCGGCTTCAATATTGTGGGTGCATCAGCCACCTACAAGCCTGGGTTCAGGACCAATTATTCAGATCTAAGGCAAATATGCTTTCCAAGTTCTTCCCAAATTTAAACAAGGTAAGCCTGCTCCAGCATGTGATGCCAATCTTAGACTATTTTTGAAGATTAAAAGTGCTGCACAAATTCATCAGACTCTTTCAAGGCAAAATCCCACCAAAGGCTACATTGTAATAGCTCTTTTGCTATAAGTAGGCCATTACTACAACCAACTTCACAGCGACGTTCAGCTCTGACACGCTGAAGATCTATGTTAGACCTAGTCCTGAGCTCTTGCTTCCCTGTATGTGAGAAGCTTCATCACTACGGAAGGAGTGCACTCAGTCATTGATAGGAAGGAATACCTCAGACTGCTCACAATCAATTTACTTGGCTAACAACAAAAATGAAGTTTGGCAAGAACCCTCTCGAACGCTCTTTGGCCAAAGAGATCACACCTGGCCTTGAGAAAGGAGGAGTTTTAAAAGCGTGCGCCTGTTCTGGAGGGTTCCCAAGAAAGAAAATCCCCTAGCTGTATAAAGAAAAACAAATACAAATGCTCGAACGTGCACCGAGAAAAGCAGCAGAGTGCTTGCAGTATGAGTCAGGAGGTCCTGAACTCTAAACTTGGCTCCTTCAGCGACTCACTGCATGTCCTGGGCCAAGTAGCTTGACGCGTCTCTCTCTCTCTTTTCCAGCTATAAGATGGGGATACTCCTTGGTTACCTGCCTCACAGGAGCACTGTGAAAGTTTATTAGCTAATATCTGTGAAGCGCTTGCTCCACATAAATGCTAAGTATAGTTACTGGTACAAAAATCAAGGCTTACACTCTAATTTCCACTCTGACTTAACAAAAGAAGCAAGGAGTTAAGAATGTTGTGGCAAACCCACTTCAACATCTTTATTATAGTTTGGAGTTGGGGTTCCCCCCCCTTTATTCAGTCACTACTACTGTTTTGTTTAGGTTCAGTATTTGCTTATCACTCCCAGCCATCCTGCTTGCAGGATGGCTAAGAATCAGGTAACAATATCAGAACAGACAAATGTCAGTTTAGCTTGACAGGAGGCTCTCTTGGGAGAATCAAATGTGACTTCTATCATGCTTCATGACCACTGCCAAAGGAAACATAGTGGTGGATTTCTGAATCAAGCTATCCACTGGGATAAACTGGCAGGAGCCATGACTTTGAAGGGCGTGTGTTTAGGAAGAGAAATTAACTATAATTAACCCTTAAGTAATGCATGTGGTAGACAAAACATTTTTACTACAGGCCAGTATATAAAGCCTATTTAATCTGATGCCACATTACATGACAGTTATGCATTCATTACTATCTAAGTGCCATGGAAACTATCTAAAACAGATTGACAGTTTATTGAACGAATGTTTTCCGAACCAACATTATAAACGGCACAATATACATTTTGATACAGACATAGGGGAGCGAATGGATACATCCGGGAGCCGGTTAGGGCTTGGGGTAGGGGGGGATCTCGCACCCGGAAGCCTGGGTATAAGGCCTGTGGCTAAGCGTTCGGCGTAGCCCGCGAAAGGGGCCCACCGGGGGGTCGCCCCCATCCTCTAGAATAAAGTTCGTGTCCCTTCGGGTGGGAATGCTGAGAGTAGGCGAGTTCCGTAGGATGGTGGGGCGGGGGTAGGGGGGGGTTTGGCGCGTGGCTTATGATGAGCCCTTAGTGAATAATGGGGAGCGTGAGGGGGCCCCGGATGTAGTCGGGAAGCGGGGTGGCGAGGACAGATACTACATTCAGGAAAAAACATTCCAGGTACACATGCACAGCACTGCTTTGCATTGTTATAAGAGCCTTTCAGGGTACTCAGGTTTCTCAGTACACACTGCCCTTCTCCTCTAGCAATGTTTATTGTTTTGAATGGGAACAGCTTAGTGAAACGGCATCTACAGACAAACCCCACTGTCTAGGGCAGAGGTGGGAAAAATATGTTTAAAGCAGCTTAACACAGCTGACAGAGAGCATGTGCTCTCTGTGCAGCATGTGCCCTGGGAGGGCAAAGCTTCACACATTGCCACCTCCCCCAGCACATTCTCACAGCTCCCACTGGCCAGTTTCCAGCCAATGGGTGCTGCCTGAGCCATGCTTGTGGCATAGGCAACACACAGAGATCCCCTGCAAGGGGCACGTGGTATGCAGAGGGCTCATGGCCCCTGCAGTCAGCCACTATAAGCAGCATGTGGAGGCATGGCAGGGACCCCTCCTAAGGAACCCACTGGGCAGGTGGCCTGGAGCTGCCTAGGTTAAGTGCCTCCAACCTTCTGACAACCCTCCTGAACCCCTGCCCTAGGTCATAACCCAAACCTTCTTCACCTCTCCCAGACTCTGAACCCCAATTCCCTGTCCCAGGTCACAAATCCCTCCTGACCCAGGTCACCACACAAACCCCCGCACCTTTTCCCCAGCTCATAACCCCCTCTTGGAACCTATACCCCTCCATCTGGTGAGAATGCTCTCCTGCACTCATACCCCCTTTCGGGACACTACACACCGATCCCTTAACCCAGGTCACAACCGCTTCCTTTACCCAAACTCCCTGCCAGACCGCACACTCTCTCCTGCAACCCAGTCCCCTACCCTGAGCTCCCTTCTGCACCCAACCTCTGTCCCAGACCCCCAGACCTCCTCCATTAATATCATGGAAGAGTGTGGCCCCTGACACTTACCAAATTCTTGGAGTGCCCCCCATCAAAAATTATTGCCCACACCTGATCTAGGGAGACCCACTGGCTCCTAAGAGAAAATATTTTACTCAGTGGAAAACATGAACTGCTGCCTCACCCTATTTGAAACAAATTTATTGCAACAAGATATCAATAGAGAGCAGAACATTTGCTCTCCAGTACATTCTTTCATGATGCTATGTACTGGATTATACATTGTTTAATTTGGAGCTCACAAATCTTATATACAGAGGCCTTTGCACTATCCCGCCTCACTGACACTTGAACTTTCAATAAGTGAAAATGTTGCATTCCAAACAAGGGGAATCTATTCAGAATCCAATTAACTTCATACTCTAGGGTACACCATGTTGTCAGCAAAAAGCTACCTTTTCCCTACTGAGTTTAAAATATGGGAACTTCAGACAGAGTTCAAGTGCTTGAGGCTATCAAGTGATCCTTGCAAGAGAGCTGAAAGCCGACGCGCACACACAAAAAGAAAAGTGTATCTGAAACCTGCTGCTAATCAGACAGCATAATCCTAGCCTTTGATTTCAAAGCTGTTAAAGCAATGGTTTGACTGAAGTTCCATGGTAACATGTTTCTCCACTCAATTCTGGATTCAAAAGATGTGATAACACTTCTGATGTTTAATCAAAAAACCGTGCTTTATGAAAGCCAGGCCTTATTTTGGAGGGAGGGGGAGAAAATTAAAAATCTCTCTGCAAAGTCACCAGAAAATCTTATCAAAACAAGTAACCTTTTTGAAGCTCTTTACAGCTTATCATATCACAATCTAGCTGTCTCTTTCTCGTTCCTTACATTTTTGTTCCATAAGGAAACAAAGGAGCTTGAGAAGTCTATTAAATGCCAAGATTCACCTCTAAGGCTCTGAAATATATTACAAGCTGTTGCCCATTCAGCATCAACGATCTCTTCTGTCTCTTGCTGGCTGTCACGTTCCAAACACACACACTACTCATCTTTAAATGATTTTAATGAGGCTTTTCTTTCTTATCTAACCTCCTCATCTAAAGACTTGCAATAGAGATAACCCTAATATGTCTGTATCATATTCCTGTAACACTCTTTCACCCCACTCATTTAACATAATGTTCCTGAGCTGACAGAAGCAAAAGAGGAGAAAAACAAATCTATTATGACTCCTGGACACACATGTTTTCTGGATAATTTTCTAAATGCTAATTAGAAAGAAAAGAGATAAATCACTCAGGTAGCATCCTACAGTTGCAAAGTGTAAATCATACACTGCAAGGAAAGAAAAGACAAGTAATGTTGATAAACTGGTGAGAAACTCAAGGTTAATTAATCAAGCAAGATTAATTTGGTTAATTCATCCAGAAACATTTTTGTATAATTTTTTCCATAGAATTTTTAATGCTGTTAACCATGTGATTGGCAGCCCTCATTTAACTTCTTTTTCTCTTCAGCATATACTCTAGTTCAGGAGTTCTCAAACTTCATTACACCACAACACTTTTCTCCCTACCAAAATTATTACAGGCCCCAGAGGGGAAACTGAAGCCTGCCGGAGCCATGTCGCCCCAGGGCGGGGGAGGGGGAGCTAAAGCCTAAAGGTTCAGCCCTGAACTGGGGGGCCTATAAAACGACGCTCACCACCCGGAGCTGAAGGCAGAGCATGATTCCCATCGCCCATGGCTAAAGCCCTTGACTTTAGGCCGCAGCAGGTGGTGCTCAGGTTTTGGCCCTGGGTAGTGGGGCTTGGTCTTCATCCCTGGTCCCAAGCAAGTCTAATGACACCCGTTGCACTCCCATTAAAACGGGGCTGCAACCCACTTTGGGGTCCTGCCCCACAGTTTAAGGACTGCTTCTCTAGTTATATATAGGTTGCACCGCAAGCTTTATTCATAAATGGAACTGAAAGCAAAATGACACTCAGTCATGCAGAAGAAATACCTTTTTCCTACACAGGTAAGTGTCCACCAAATTTGATTCTATATCTAAGTATCATCCACTAATGATGTAGAAATGTATACAGTAGAGAGACTGTTTGCCCCTTCAGACATACACTGACTGGCCTTTATAACTATTTACTCTTCCAAAAATAGCTAGATCAGAGCTGAGCTTTCTTCTTTTTGGGGGGGGGGAGGGGGGAGGGAGAGCAGGGGGGAATGGGGGAAAGACAGGAGAGGAAAAAAAAATTCTAAATGACATGCCAAACAAAATGTTAGAAAGTTTCTCCACATATGTTTTATAACATATAAGCTGCTCTATTAATCACTCGTTACTACTGTGCATTGATATATTACTTCTGGCCAGAGTCATTCCCAAGCTTCACCACAAAGTGATCATTTTTGCCCAAACAGAAGTCTCTTCCGTTGTGACATATTATGAAGAATGACACTGAAATAAAAAAGATTGGTCATCTGTTCTCTGAATGGTGAACTCTGTGAAACAGAAATCTGAGTATATGTGCAAGGCCTCCTCACTGCAGCCCTTCCCTGCAGCCTCCTGCTATCTGAATCACCATGATTCAGCTGTGCCCACGAAAGCTCATGATACCACCTACATGTTTTGTTAGTCTATAAAGTGCTACCAGACCATTTGTTGTTTTTTAAGTTTATCCTGTATAGACTAACTCGGCTACCCCCTGAAGCTCATGATTTCTATGGTTTTTATGGCACAGTTTCCCCACATTCAATAATTACCTTCCAATGGCCCCCCAAAACATTTTATACACATTCACTCACTGACAATTTTTCAAAAATCATCCTTTTCATGAGTGGGGGACAGAATAAAAAAAATTGTTCCTGGCAGAACGTTTGCTCATACAGTGATTTTATGAGATTTTGAATGAGCTTTCTTTTAATATACTATCGTTTGCCAATCTAGATTTTCCCATTTTAGAAAACACAGCAATCTTAGACTTGGGAATGGAGAAGACTAATTTTAAAGCCGTTAGTTTCACTACAGTATGGTCCAAAGAGAAGCACAAACAGGGAAAGCTTTGTTCATTGTTCATGGCATGGTGAGATAAATTTCAGACTATTGTCCAGTACAGATAAGGAATCACTTTAATTTTTCCTAGATACATAGATTCCAAAGCCAGAAGGGACAATTGTGATAATCTAGCTTGACTTCTTCTAGAAAACAAGTAATAATTCCAAGAGCATACCCTTTTAGAAAAATATCAAATTTGAAAAACTGTCAGTGATGCTGCCGCTCCAGTACAGCGGTGGGCCAGGGGGCCATTCCAGCCAGGTTGGAGCAACCCCTATGCCTGCTCTCCCCTTTAATCAGGTAACTGGTTAAACAATATGTTTACCAATTAAATGGGATTTTACATCCCTAGCTACCACATGAGTGGAGTCCTGTAGCACTGGCTCCAAAGCACCCTTTCCTTGCTTCACCTCCTCATGGCCACTGGCGATTGCAAACCAAGTCAATAATTAACACAAGAGGAGAGGGCATGACAC
The DNA here is from genome assembly GCA_019425775.1 of Rafetus swinhoei. Classification (NCBI taxonomy): domain Eukaryota; kingdom Metazoa; phylum Chordata; order Testudines; family Trionychidae; genus Rafetus; species Rafetus swinhoei. Next base: position 153,949,945 of record CM033424.1, read on the forward strand.
CAGCTCCGAGAAGTTGGGAGACACTTTGATAATCTACATGTTTGGCTTGGATATTTCAGAGTCTCTTCTCCCAGCTGCCTCCTGCTCACTGATACAGCTGATGCCTCCGTCCCCATATGGCCACTGTCAAATCCTGTCTGTAGGGGGCTGTGATTAACACTTGTTAAAAAATGGTCATTTGTTTTGAGTTAACTGTATACATTAACTATGATTGACAGCCCCAAAACGTACTCCTTATTTCCAATGTAAACTTGTCTAGCTTCAACTTCCAGCCACAAATTGTATGATACCGTTCTTGCCACACTATAGTGCCCATTATTAAATACTTGTATTTCCATGTAGATACTCATGGACTGTAATCAAGTCAGTACTTAGCCTTCTCTTTGTTAATATAAATAGACCGAGCTCTTTGAGTTTACCACTATAAGGCATAGCTTCTCATCATGTAATCATTCTTATGGATCTTCTCTGAACCTTCTACAATTTATCAATATCCTTGAATTGTGGGCACCAGGGACGTCAGAGTTTAACCAATTGACCTGATAAGCCGATGCTTGTTGGTTAATATTATCGGTGAAGCTCTTCCCTGCTTCCAGGGAGGCAGCTTTGCTGGTACAGCGAAGCCTCCTACCTAGGAGCTGAGCCAGCGGCCATGCTCCCAGGAAGCCTTTGCTGCAGACTCTGCAGTATAAAGTGTATTTAAGTGAAACTTTACTCTCAATATATCAGTCCCACATAGTGCAGTAATGAGCAGCTTAATGCTTCCATCTCTCCAGGGGAGGAATCCATACAAATACCTAGCGTTCCAAACTGTACAGTGCACATTCTTGGTTCCACAGAAGAGGCATGTGAGGCATGGTACCTGAATTTCACTGAACAAAGGAACAGTCATAGCAGAGGACTTATGGGATCTTTCAGAAGGGATCTTCTTTTAATCAGTGTATGGGAGTTGCAGTACATTATATAAAATTCTGACTTAGAACACTCATTGGCACTTCAACTTTTTTTCATCATCCAAATGCTTAGACAATTAAACTAAGTAGGAGAAAAATGTTGTTCATGAAAGATTATCCAATTTTTTTCCTTTCTACTTCAGATCACACTGCAATATATCAAGAGAAAGACCCATACTTTAGCACTCTTCAGTTAAGTTGATAATTTCCCAGGAAACAAGCTATGAAGTACAGATCCCCAAAAGCTATGAACCGAATATATCATAAAGAGACCACTACTGTCTTAAACAGAAATTACTTTCCTTCTCCAAAACATCAGTTTAAATAGCTTCAACCAGAACACCTAATTCTGTCCTATCTTAAATCATCAGAAATTACATAAATTACATAAAGCAAATTTGCCATTGTTTCATAAAAAATCCTCCCTTATTTTGATCAATATGATTTTCCTTGGGTGATTTTGGTCAATATTATTTTCTTTTTCATTGCCTCTTCTATTCCATATCTGTTTGAGTGGTGATCTTGATATATACTAATTATATATTAGACAATTTATACTTCATATAGCATAAAACATATACTGAGCAGTACGCAAATAATAAATCAGTAGTATGTTGAATGGATGTGGATTTGTCCAATCAATTCCTTCACAGAGGGATAACTACTGTAATTCAACTCATGGTACATATTAAGGCTCTACAAATTCAGGTTTTTATTCATATAATGGCAGTGAAGTTTCTTGTAAATTCCACTTTTTACAGGTTCATTAGTGGCCTTGTCTACAATCAGATTTGCACCAGTTTAACAAAAGGTATTTTTAATTACATCACAGCAAGTTCATCTATAAACACTTATTTCAGTTAAAGAACAGTTTATTTCCATTTGTTTAATCTATCTTTTTTTTAAAAAGAGTTAAACTAATCTGAAATAATCCACCCATAAACCAAAATAACAGTGTCTGAAAAAGATTTTTCACTGATTTAACTACATTGGTTTAAAAATCAGTTTAAGATACCCTGGTCCAATTTTAGTGTGTAGACAAGTCTAAATTATAATTTCATCAGATCAGGCTTGGATTTCTTTTTTCAATCTGAATGGACATTTATAAACTATAACAAAATCAAGAGTCATCCTGACATCACAGTGGGCAGTGGGTTCTTAACAAATCTTTCACATAGCCCTATTTATCCAGAAAGGAAGACATCTGTTTATAAACAAGATTTAGAAACATACTTCCAGTGATCAAGAGCTGCTCTTTCAAACGTTCCAAATAAAATATTCTCCAGTAGGGAATCAGGTAAGAACTAGGGTGACCAGCTTTGGAAATAAGGAAAAACCACATGAAAAATAAGGTAGCTTTGTTTTAAAAGATGTTTTAGGGAAACATCTCTTCCTATAGCACTGCAGGTATTTTTCTCATGTGTGTACATTTCTCTTGCCCTCAAGCATATAGTACAGTCTCATAAGCTTCAATGTAATGTTTAAAATGGTACTTAATGAATTTCAACACATCTTAAATAAGGGCCAGGTGGTCACCATAAAGGACAGTCCTGTAAAATAGGAGATCGGTGGTCACCCTACTAAGAACGCAACCATTAAAGTCAACACCACGTTAACAATGCTACCACTTTAATTTTTATAATATGAATGTTTTCAATTCCAGCCTAAAGTAGAGGAATTTTAAATCACTTTTCAGCATAAATCTGAATGTCACATCAGTCTTCACTTCTAAAAATTCTAAAAAATATTGTTAGGATTATTCACACATTTTTTGGTTTGTTAGTGATTTACACTGAGTAAAATGTCTAAGTAAAGTAATATTTTCGTAGGCCGTTTTACTATGCAAATGATACGGAAGAAAAGCCATTTATATGACAGACATAATTTTGCAAACTGTGTTTTCCATTAACTAACTATTGGCAATCAGTAAAACGCATCGTACAAGCGGCAGCTTTTAAAAGAGAAAGAAAGAAAGCTTTTCAGCATGTTTGTTAGATCTTTGAGCAAAAGCTGCATTTTTCCTCCACTGTGGGAGGGGAAAGAGAAAGAGGCAAAGAGAGAGAGAGAGAGAGAGAGAACTATCTGCTATGCATTTAATGGCTACCTCCAGACACTTCCCTACCCTAAGCCATCTCTCAACTGTCCATCAGCAAGGGCATGTCTACACTAGGAAACTATTCTGAAATAACTAAATTTGACTTAACTCCTGATTTTACAAAATCAAAATAGCACATGCCCACTATTGGGAAGCCTCAAAATTAGTCTGAGGCAAGCTTCAGTAACGAGGACACACTATCTCGACTTAGAGCCCCAGGAAGCACTAGGGAGTAAAAGCATTCAAATTACTCTGGGGAATAGTTATTTTGAATTAGTGGCACCGGAGCATCCACACTAACACTATTTTGAAATAACTATTTTGGAATTAGCATTATTCCCCAAGGAAAGCAGGGGTATAGATTTTGAAATAAGTGGCCCATTATTTCTAAATAACAGGCTTGGTAGTGTGGACGCTCCGCTTAGAAATTCGACTTAAAGGGGTTATTTCAAAATAAAGCCCGAGTGTAGACCAGGGCCAAATGAGCTTCTCATCCTCCTGAATGGTAAGAGGCACAAGGATCAGAACTTTCCCTCAGCCACTTCCAAATAGGCCAACAAGAACAGGATTGCATGCTCTTCCATACTGCAAGAGTTCTAAGTAGCTATTTGGCTGAAATGTTTACTGTGGCAGATAAGAAGCCTCCCACTCAGTCCCTACAGGATTTTCCCATCTAGTACAGAGTCAAATTTCAGGATGGCTTTAAGAGTGCACAAAACCCATGACTCCACACTCAGCTTCATTGTCATCAATATAACATTAAAGTTAACAACAGTCATAAAGTGTCAGTGTCCCCGACATATAAAGGAATGTCAGATCTCCTCAGGTTTAGGTGCTAACTTTCTCTTCAAACCCTCACAAGAAGATGTGTGATCACAAGGTTGAACCAGCAAGAAGAACTGTGGTGCATCTGCCTGATGTGTTCTCTGTGGATGTGGCCTGACTGGTTGGAATCTAGATATTAGATTTTACATAATATCTTAATTGCCAGACTAATCAGATGGTGTTAAGACTGGGAGTACAAATCAGAAACAGAGACCTTGTCCACAGTATCACTTTAAGTGAGTTTATTACCAGTTATTCACATGGTTAGTTCTGAACACAGATTACATTCACACACAATGTGGTTGCTTGATTAATAACTTGTAATCATGTAGTTGTGTTTCATTCCATAAAAGAAACTAAATCCAGCACGATTGTCTTCCTGTCACCAGCACTGCATTTTTTGTTGCTGTTATTTTTTTGTTGGCAGAAGAAGGAGGAAAGGGCCTGGTGGCTTTTTGAGTGTTTGTTTGCGTGCTTGCTTTGTTTGACTGTTTGCAGTGCAGAAAAGAAACCATAACAGGTAACTGATCTAGACTCTACAGTGGTTCCCAATCTTTTTGATACTGAGGACCAGTAAACCCATTCACAAGCTTTTGGAGGACTGGTAACACTTATTTGCATATTCATTAAGCAAATGATGAATAGCAAATAAATTGTTTGTGGTCCTCCCAAAGCCCCCAGTGCCAACAGGAGTGGGCCCGGTCGACTGCCCTGGGTGGTTTCCCGACCCCAACCCCAAGGTATCTACTTCACCCCCGTTTGGGACCAGTAAGGTTAGAAGGTCCCTCTCAGGCCTGCTGGGTGACTTGGCTCGTACGGGCCCTGGAGGTCGGGTGAGTAGCCCCGTGTCCTCTCCCCCAGTCGTGCCTGCGTTCATGGGTGAAACAATATTCTGCCCCCGACCCCCTGGTCCCAATCCCGGCCACTTTATTAGCCTGCGCCGGCTCCCCCAGCTGCGTCCGGTGCCGGCGTTCTACGTCAGTGCGCACGGCACACGGCCTTCTCACTGGGTCCTAGCGCCTGCCGAATCTAGCCCCACTGCCCGGGAGCATGCCCGGCAGAGACGATGCCGCAGCGGGCTCTCTCCCAAGAATCGTGCGCAAAAAATTTTCTGAGGACCGGTATTTTTTTTTTCCTAAGGACCGGTACTGGGCCACAGACCACACTTTGGGAAACCCTGATCTAGACAGCAGTATAGGAAATCATAGAAATGTAGGAGGTCATCAAGTCCAGCCCCCTGTGCTAAGGCAGGGCCAATACACCCACACCATCTTCAACAGGCTGTCCAATCTGTTCTTAATAACTTCCAGTGATGGGGCTTCCACTTCTTCTTGTCCTTCTCTTAGCAGACACGGCGATCAATTTATCATTATCTTCTTTATAACAGCCCCTGACATATCTGAAGATTGTTATCAGATCAACACTCAGGCTTCTTTTCTCAGGACTAAACATGCACCTTACTTGTAGTTAGGCTGACTGATCCAGTGGCTTGGCAGGCCTGATCTGGTATCTTGCCTATCCCGACCTAAAGTGATGTTCCTGGAAAGGATTTCACCGCTAGGGTCCTGCTGCTGTTGCTGATGCCTTTCAGCTGGAATTTGGTTCTGTCCAGGTTCCATGTAGCTGAGGGGCACTAGTATCTTGGTAAATCATGGAAGATGTTCTCTAAAAGCAGCAAAATGCCAATCTACAAAGTGTCTTGTAGATTAGGATCAGAATGTTGAATCATGTTTTGCAGTGACTGGCACACCAAAACTGCAGTATAGAACAAATTGCCATTACTAAATCATTTTGAGGTTACTAAATGAGATTAAATCATTGTTTATGCATAGATAAAATTGACTCATTTTTCACAGTACATCACTACAGGGAAAAATTAAGCTTAGCTGCCATAACTGCAACTTTTCATGCATTCAAAGGTTTGGGAGCTTTTTAATATATTATTTTAATATTGCATCTTTGGCTTTCCTAATGGTAATAACAAGTGCAAAAAGTATAACTTTGAGCACAGTTTTGCCCTAAGACTCCTTGATGCTAGAATGATTTGTCACAAACACTTTAACACAATCTTTCTTTTAAATACAAATCATATACTATTCCCTGAGGAGTCTCCATCATTTATGCAGTGCTACTGGAAGACGATGTGGTATCCTAAGTCTTGGACTGTGTACCTTGCATGCTATCATTAGTGTTTGTTAAGACATGCCCTTAAAAAGAAATTGGCCCATTATATTTAAGTATGAATACATAAACTTCATTAAGCTTCTTGCTTACTAGTATACAACATAGCAAAGTAACAAAGAAAAAATGATAATTATCTTTTACTGCTGCTTTTAAGAAAAAGCCAATCTAAACCAGTCTTCCTATAATGGATGGTATCTTCTGAAGCAACTATAAAATAATTTTTAAGAAACAGAAAAAGAAAGTGTGTAAATGTATGGCACTTGAAAAATTTTATCCAATGCTCAATATGCCAAGGGCTAAGCCTATTTGTGGCGGGAAAAACACCTGTGCTTCCAAAATCATGCCCCTCAAAGCCAAGCCCTTGGTGGTATAAAAGAAAAGAGTTGCACACTGTTTGTTAAATGCTAACACACTGCCAATTAACTTTTCCTTTAAAAACATTTTTTAAATGGAACTTACTGTATCTTTCTCTAGCTTTTTATTAAAACTTTTATTTCCTATCTAGCTTCACTCTACCCTTTTTTTCTTACCAACAATAATAAATCCTGATCTATTGTTTCTGGGATGTTTTCAGTGACAAGCTTTCCTCTTTTCTTTCTCTCCTCCCCTTTCTCATTATTCCCCTACACTGTGCTCTACCTTCTGCTCTATAATTTTTTTGTTCTTCCCACTTCTCTTGCAACACCCCCACCTCTATTCTATGTACCCTATGTCTCTCCCTGCCCCCCCCTATATTACAACTGCTCATTGATTTCTCTCTTTCTACTTGGCCAGATAGCACATGGCAAAAGAATGTACTGTAGATTGACTGCCAGCTTGATGTGCACTAAATCTTTGTGTAGAGTAGCCCTCAATCTCTTTCTCATCCAACTTACTCCTGGCTTCTGCGAAGGTAGCTGTAATGTGTCTTCACTAATAAACCTCCTCAACTACCATTTATTTCTTGGACCTCCTTCACAGTGGATAGTTCCAGTTATTGTCTCTGCTGCTATTCCTAACTGTCCCAAGCAGAAATGGTGTGTTTAAGTGATCTGAAATTCTTGCTACTGTAGTTTCATAGCTGCCCACAGAGTTCTAAATGGCAGCAATGAAAACTGCAGATTCAGGAAGATAAAACTGCATTGGCACACATTCTGTTGAAGCTTTTCTTCACAGCCCTCAGGGATAAAAACTTAAAACAAAAAAAGATTGGATGAATTCTGTAGAAATTGTTGGCATCTATCCAGCAAAGATTTCTATTATATTCACCATATGCAACTTGGTTTTGTTTGGTTAGTTTTCCAATCCTGTATACATAATTTCTTTCAAAAATAATTTCTTTCAAAATAATTTTGATTGTGGATGAATAGATTCACAGAGATTCAAGAACAAACTAACCAAAACTTACACTGTCCTTTTTCTTGGAGAATGTTATTAATCCTTTCCATTGTGTACATACCTACCTAATATATCTAGAGAGCACAAATCAATGCAGTATCTGGTCAATGAAGTATAGTGAAATAAGCTTTAGATAAAGAGCTACAGTACTTCTGACTTTCACAGACCAAAGGACTTCTCCAAGAGGAACAGGCACTGCTTGTGGCAATCTGCAGATGACAGGTGGCAATCCTGATTACTGTCACTACCTGATGCTCTAGAAAGAGCACCACGTTCTGTAATACGTTACAGTCTAATGTTATGATGACTACACTGGCATGCAGAGGAGGGGAAAGTCAAGAAAGGGGATGTATGTCTTTGATGGACAGCTCAGCCATGCTTGACTCAGTCCCCTCTTCTTCCAGCAAAAGCACACATTCACACCAGCCACCGTAACCCCTAATCAGAATGAAGCTTAGTCTGCTGCAAGAACCAATGGGGAACTTAATTGACCACTGTGTCCACGACAGTAGGGGATGTGCTCACAAGTGACCACCCACATAATAACCAAAAGCTATGAGACAACCACTTACTGCTAGGGTTGTCAACTTTGTAATATTTAAAAACCAGATATTCAGCAGGCATGCTGAAACCTCTCCTGACCTGCTCTCGCCCCACTCATTCACCTCAGGCCTCAACCCTGTGCTGATTCTTTGCCCAAGGCCCTACTCTAGCCTTCCACTTCCCCTCAGGACCCACCCCTGTTTGCTCCTCTTCTCCATTCCTTCTTTCCCCCATCGCTGGCTGCTGTTCTTCTCCTTTCTACTGACAAAGAAAATTATAATATAATTATAGAAAAATACACTATTCTTGAGATGGTGGGAGGGAGGGATTTTTCTTTTAGGTGATTCTGTTAAACAGGAACAAATAAAACACTAAACTCTACAATTGAGTGAACAAAGATTTTGCCAACTCACTGCCAATTAGATTTGTTCAAATTATACAGAGACTAAATGAATGGCAAGTAAATGGTTACAGGGCAACTGAAAGAAATATATGGTAAATTTCATTATAAAAAACACAGAGTTGTTGTTCAGTCCTACGTAACCAGAACTATAATACTACTTCTTGATTGATATAAAAGATTCATAGCAAAATCAGACTCTCCTGCAACATAACTTTTCTGTATCTTACATAAGAATAGCTCTACTGAATCAGCCCCATAGCCCATCTAGCCCAATATCCTCTCTCTGACAGTGGCCAGTACCAGATGTTTCAGAGGGAAAGAACTGGACAATGCCAAGAGATCCGCCCATTGTCCAGTCCTAGTTTCTAACAGTTGGAGGTTTAGAGACACCTGGCACATTTGGTTATGTACCTAATCATTTTACCCCGCAGTCATTAACGGGCCCATCCATCCGCATGTCGAGTGAAGTAGTCCATGCTTGTGTTGGTTTTAAACCTGTTGCCTACTGATTTAATTAGGTGTTCCTTTATGTAAAGGGGTAAATAATACTTCCCTACCCACTTTCTCCATACCATTCATGATTTTATAGACCATTCTCACATTCCTACTTAGACATCTATTGTCTTACCTGAACAATCCCAGTCTTTTCAATCTCTCCTCAAATAGAAATTGTCCTACACCCAGGGCCGGCTCGAGCCATTCCTGCGCCCCGGGCAGTGGGCGCACAACGCACGTGCGGCTCCACCCCCGGGCACACGGCGCATGCACAGCCCCGCGCCCCCGGCACGCTGCACACCTTACCGCAGTGATCGGGTGCTTGGCGCCTGATTGCAGCTCTAAGGGGCACCGCGCGGCCCCTGGCCCTGGGCGCACGGCGTCTGATGGCAGCTCTACGGGGCACCGCGCAGCCCCTGGCCCCGGGCGCGCACCGCCTGATTGCAGCTCTAAGGGGTGCCGGGCGCGCGGCGTCCCTTACAGCTGCCATCAGGCACCCCCCATAGGTTGGCGCCCCGGGCAGCTGCCCAGCTAGCCCCCCCCCTTAATCCGGCCCTGTCTACACCTATTGTTTTTTCCCTTCGCTGTATATTTTCCAGTCCTAATATCTTTTTTTGAGATGAGGTGGCTAGAACTACATGCAGCATTCACACTGTAAGCGTACTATAGATATATATATATACTGGCTAAACATTATCAACTTTTTGGAGTACTGCTGCACACTGAATGGGTGTCTCCAGTGACTATCCACAGTGACTAGAAGATCTCTCTCAAGTCTTACAGTCTTTCCAACTAATTTATTCATAACAGGTGATATTACCTGAAACTCCCTTGGATCAGTCAAATTCTGCTTTCATTTACACAGGTATAGATCTGGAAAAACATCCCTGTAGCCAGTAGAGTTACTCCAGAAATACACCTATCTAGGCGAGAGAAAAGGCTGCCCATTAGTATAGTTTCAGAAATGTTATTTTTTTCTGACAACTTATTTTGCTGCAAAATATAATAATGAAATGCTCAGCGGAACACAATACTCAGCTGGTGTAAAACAGTATACTCCACTGAAACCAGCTGTGGTTTCACATCGCATTATAACTTAACAAATTAGTTAATTGCTTTCATGGTCTCAGTGCTATTTAAAGTATTCACATAAAATGTTTTTAGGAAATGTTAATGATAAGTTTGCACTTATATAATAGCATCTTCTCTCTACAGATATGACATCCTTTACACCCATTAATTCAAAGGGGGCATTGAGCCTAAATTAAGGGAAACATATACTATTAGCCTCATTCTCTAAGGCAGGAAAAGAGCAATACCAAAAGCAATCCCTAATAAAAAATGGGCAATACAAGAAACAGTAGAGCAGAATGTTAAATGACTGTTTTGTAATGCCTCCCAATTGACAGCAGGCTCTACTACACAATAGGAGGTACTGTAATAAGCCTAATTTTCTAAATAAAAAAGACATAGGAGGCCCGTATCTTCAAAAGACACTATTCTGAATGTTTACCCACTACAGCCATGTCTGAAGAGTATGTTGGACTGACTTACTTTGTCCAAAGTGGGTGGGAAGAAAAACAGAGGTAAGAGGTTGTGATTCAACTGTGAATGACGAAACTGGCATGAAAGCCACTGGCAGGCCTAACACTCATCAAACTGTCTCAGAGGGGTAGCCATGTTAGTCTGTAACTAAAAAAAAAAAAAATTAAAAAAAAATAATGGTCCTGTAGCACCTTAGGGCACATCCACACTGCGGAGCTATTTTGGGATACTGGAAGTATCCCGAAATAGCTATTCTGCATTTACTGAAGCAGCCTGTTATTTTGAAATAGATTTTGAAATAACAGGCAGCTTATTCCGACAACCCTCATTCCACAAGTGTTAAGGGGAATTTCGGAATAGCAAGTTATTTCAAAATTTGGCACTGTGCAGACAGTTCCAAATTATGAAATAAGCGATTTCAAAATACACTCAAAATAAGCTACACAATTTGCATAGCACAAATTGTGTAACTTATTTCGAGCTAAGGGTGCTGTGTAGATGCTGTGTAGGGACTAACCAAAAAATGTATAGATAGTATCATGAGCTTTTGTGGGCACAACCCACTTCTTCAAATGACAAATATAGAGCAAGAAGCCCAGAGGTTCAAATATAAAGCAGAAAAAGAGGGGAAAGTGGAAGGAAAACAAAAATGCAACAACAAAAACCCCCAACCTTTCAATTAAAGTGTCTGTGCTAAATAAGGCTAATGGAGTGGGCTGTTAAGTGCCCGATACTTAGCTTTTGATGTCATTTGGGAGCTGAATATCATGGCCTATCCAGTTCATATCTTTGTTCAAGCCATGATAGTGTCAGATTTGCATATGAAGGCCAGTTCCGCAGACTTACTCTCTAGTTCAGTGTTTCTTAAACTTTTTGAGACCACGGAACACCAAACAATAATATTTTTTATGTGGAACACCTATGAAAATTTTCTTCAAAAAAAATTGTCGTCACACAAAAAAAGACAAAAACAAAGAAGTAACAAAAACAAAGAAGAGCTCACAGCACACCTGTGAGTTGTTCACGGAACTCAAGTGTTCCGCGGAACATAGTTTAAGAAACACTGCTCTAGTTGATCCCTAAAATTACTTTGTAAGAGAATAGTCATTTTAGATCCATTAATGAGTGCCCGGGCAAGTTAAAATGGTAACTGTTTTTTGTGCGTTACCATTTTGAATATCTGATGTCCACAGGGGCGGCCCTAGACTAGCTACCAGCAACTGGCGCCCTAGGCGAACCATGCAATCGGCGCCCCCACCTCCAAACCCCTCAATGATATTGCACCACCATTTGGCACCCCATTTAACTTGGCACCCGAGGCGACCACCTAGTTCGCCTATATGGACGGGCCGCCCCTGCTGATGTGTGTCCATTAATCCTTTGTTGAAGAGACTGTCCAGTTTGGCCAATATACCAGACTTTCCGGTTTGGCTAGAGGGGCATTGCTGGCACTTGATGGCATATATCACATTAGTGGATGTGCAGTTGTACGTGCCTCTGATATGGTAGCTTATATGTGGTTAGGTCCTGTGATGATGTTGCTTGTGTAGATGTGTGGACAGAGTTGGCAACGGAGTTTATTGCAGGTAGGTTCCTGGGTGAGTATGTTTGAGGTGTGATGCGTGGTTGCTGGAAAGAATTTGTTTTAGGTTAGCGGGCTGTCTGTAGGCGAGGATTGGCCTGTCCCCCAAGGCTTGTGAGAGTGAGGGATCGTTTTCCAGGATAGGTTGTAGATTGTTAATGATGCACTGGAGGGGTTTAAGTTAGGGGCTGTAGGTGATGACTAGTGGTGTTCTCTTATTTTTTTTGTTGGGTCTATCTTAAAGAAGCTGATGCCTGGGTACTTGTCTGGCTCTCTCAATCTGTTTTTTCACTTCCCGAGGTGGGTATTTTAGTTTTATGAATGCTTGATAGAGATCCTGTAGGTGTTTGTCTCTGTCTGTGGGACTGGAGCAAATCCGGTTGTATCTTAGGCCTGGCTGTAAACAACTGATGTGTGATGTATTCTGTATGGAAACTAGAATCATGTAGGTAAGTATAACGGTTGGTAGGTTTCCAGTATAAGGTGGTGGAAATGTGGCCTTCATTTAATTGCACTGTTGTGTCAAGGAAGTAGATCTCTTCTGTGAACTATTCCAGGGAAAGGTTGATGGTTGAGTGGAAGTTGTTGAAATTCCTGTGGAATTCTTCCAGGGGCTCGTTTCCATGGGTCCATATGATGAACATGTCGTCAATGTAACGTAAGTAGAGTAATGGTGCTAGGGGGCGAGAGCTGAGGAAATGTTGTTCAAGGTCAGCCATAAAGATGTTGGAATATTGTGGGGCCAAGTGGGTGCCCGTGACTTGAAGATATAAATTGTCCATGAAACGGTTTATCTGTGCTATCCCCAGACAGCAGCTACTATAGAGTTAAGTCAGTAATAGTACAATAGAGAAGCTAATGGGAGGCAAAGAATGCCTGGGGAAAAATGACCTTCTTGTATGAGTTGTGAGAGAACTCCAGTGAAGCCCTAGATAATCTTATAGTTTCCTTAAATTTGAGTTTATTTGTTTATGCAATGTAATTACAATCCTCTTGTTAGTACACACAATAAAATGCAGCAAAGAAAGAAATCTGTAACATTTTGAGACCACAGCAAATACACTCTTTTATATCTCCATCACACAAATAACTAAGTACCTAGGGACGTTAGCAAGTCCTGATAAGCATAAACTTATCAGGTAGTCGAGTGGAGTACTGACTATTCACTACTCTGGTTCGGAGCTCTCCCCACTACGGCTCTGCAGAGTGGCCCTTATAGACTAATTGTGTAGTCAATACAAATTTTGTATCGAGTACATGATTAGCCAGATAACCGCAATTTAACATCCTTACAAGTGCTGTTTCTAATGTTCACTGTTTTTCAGTAGGAGATACTTATCATTGACAATGGTCTCACATTTTTATGTGAACAGTGCTAAGAAAATGGTTTTAAAAAAACAAAGTTAATTTGAAATTAGAATGTAAATTAAATGTTATTAATCATTTATATAGAGAGTGACAACCCAGTGACTTTTATCAACCAGAAGTACACAAATCTTGGTGAGATTGCAGGGGAAACACAAATACTACCGAGTTCTACATAGCAGAAGTAGGTAACGAATCAACGTAAACAGCAGAAATTATATTGGACTATTTGAAAAATGACCCGTCGTAGAAGATTTCATTTGCTAAGAGTCTTTGTTCTGAAAAAGGCACAAAAATGAAGAAAGAGTAAAAAAAAAACAGGTAAGTATTTTACCTCTTTGCTTTTACAAAGGGAATTGACTGCAAGTTCTTGTGAGTAAAGAAATGAAGATTAGATTTTTCTGTTTTCATATTTGACTCTCAAGGCACCAGTTTAAGTGCCCACAATTCCATCATTTCAACGTGTCCTGGTAAATGTGTCTTTCATTTAAATCTGATAAATATTTTACTTACCCAGCATCCTCCTGGAAACCTTCCAATTCATCCCTTTGCTCCGCTAAGGTGGATTCTAAATCCAGATAGGTACCATTATGGGATAGTTGCAGTGTACAGTCATCAAGCTGTAAGGAAAAAAATCAAAATGGTGTAATTATTTGCATTTATAAATTACAAAAAGCAACCCTTCTTCTGGATAGTCCAAAGTTGTTTTAGAGCAGAGAAAGCAAAATCTTACAGCATATGTTCCAGATGAAGCACCTGTTCTCCACCATTTTAACTTTTCCAATAAATTCTGAGGTCCTTATTGCACTCACTATTATTCCAGCAAAGAAAGATAAGACAGCAGTTTCTTATTTGGAGGTCAATGCTAATCCTTAATTTTCTATCGGAGCTATTTGAATTACTAAATCCTTGGACTCCACCAGACACTGAGCACAAACTTCCTTCAGTGAAGTCGGCATCAGCTAGCATAGGCAGCAAAATGTTTGTTAGAAAAGGAGAGGAAGAGAGAAAAAGAGAGATAAAGTAATGGGGTCAGGCCAGATGGCTACAGGAAAGTAACAGAAAGCACATATATTAACCCCAGGTTAAACAAATCCCTGTTTCCCCAGTAACCAAACAAGGTCTTACCCAGAGGTTAATTAAGACACCTGGAAGCAATCTAGAACCTGCTAGAACCAGATGAAACGGTTAGGTTTGGTTGGGACATCTGGAACCAATCAAGGACTGGCTGGAACTGGTTAAAAGCCTCCCCTTTGGTCAGTTTAGTGGTGTTACAGGAGTGGTGAGAAAAGGATGCACTCTAGAAGAGCAGGAACAGTACAGAGGTTATCACATACCAGGAGGGAACCCTGCAGGTACAGACACAGTCATGCACACTTCAGCTTTCTAGATAATTCCATATTGCTGACTCAGGGATAGATTCAAGAAAAAAATTCTAATGCTCAGATTAAAGATTATTTTACGTTCTTGCTTGGGTCAGGAGACAAAAGGTATTTTTTTTTATTTATACTAGAGTAATTGTAATCACAATCTGTCTACCATCATTGCATTACTAGTGAATCTAGGCTTTGAAAGATCTGTTCATTTCTGTTTAGGTTTTTTCTTTGTGTAAAAAAAAAAATAAAAAAATAAAAAAAAAAAAATTGCTTTTGAATGAACTATTTATTCACAGTTCTCTCAACACGTACTTCTGGGAAGGTGACATTTAAATGGCCTGGCATACACAGAATGCTCAGTTTACAGGCAAGAAAAAAGTCAACAAATTTAACTTTTTGGTTGTTAGAGACTTAAAAACCTACATTAAGATCCATAAGGACAGGTGCTACAATACTAATACATGTATCATTTTGACTAAGGAGGAATGTCAATCTACACAAAACTGGAAATACAGTCTTTAGAAAAAAAAAATGAGGCTAAGCAATACTCTGGGAATCTTTCCCCCAGTAGCCCAGGGTATCAACTGAAATGCTAATTTATTCATGCCAATGGCAAAAGGCAAACTACTAATTAGATAAATGTTCTGCTGTCACTATGGGGATTGGGAGATTTGCCCACACTTTCCAATTCTACTGCATAATTAGGAAAAAGGAACTGAGCTTTACTAACATCTGATGACTTTAGTTCATAAAGGCATGACAAGAACAGGAAGTACCTGATGTGCTAGATGCAAGAAAATGGTTCATTCTGCCTATTTTCAATTCATCACCATAGTTTCAGTTGAATATGGTATTATTCATTCCCGTCTGAAAGTTTTGTACAATGTACCTAAGAACTGAAACTATGGTGATGAGGGGCATGCATGTAAGTATTAAACTTCAGGACTTCAAGTTCAACTATTTCACTGAAGATGTGGCTCCTTTTCAACAGGGAAGGGGGAAGTGAGATGAGGCGAGAGGGGAGTAAAGTAATTCCTACATAAAGGAGCAGGTGCTCAGATATCACTGTGCAGATCCCCTATGAAATATTAAAACAGATCACCTCATGTAGATTCACCCGTCCTCCCTTTACTCACAATTTCTCCCTGCACATACCAAGTAGGGGAAACTAGAAGCTGCAAATTCCCACTGGTGGAGCTTCTGCTAATTACTCACTCTGGGTATGTCTACACTACAAAGTTAATTCGAACTAACAGCCGTTAGTTCGAATTAACTTTCATAGCGTCTATACATGTTCGAACTTAATGCGAACTAGCGGAGCGCTTAATTCGAACTAGGTAAACCTCATTCTACGAGGACTAACGCCTAGTTCGAATTAAGTAGTTCGAATTAAGGGCTGTATAGCCACTTAATTCGAACTAGTTGGAGGCTAGCCCTTCCCAGGTTGCCCTGGTGGCCACTCTGGGCACAACCAGGGAAACTCTTCTGCCCCCCTCCTGGCCCCGGAGCCCTTAAAGGGCCACGGTCTGGCTACGGTGCCCGTGCCAGGTGCAAGCCTGCCAGCACCCAGCCAGCAGACCTGGCACCTGGCACGGCATGAGCCAGCCACCCGCTGCCACCCAGCCCTCCGCCTCTTCCCAGGACCAGGCTGGCGGCTCCCAGGAGCCTGCCCGGGGCCGCAAGAGGCGGGCGCCTGCCTGGTCTAGTGTGGAGATCGTGGACCTCATCCAGGTTTGGGGGGAAGGCCTCCAATGTCCACAGTCTCCGCACTAGGCACAGGAAAGTGGCCGTCTAGGGCAGGATAGCTGCCAGCCTGGCCACCAAAGGCCACATGCGAACCCAGAAGCAGGTTTGCATGAAAATCAAGTTGGTCCAGTGAGACCCCCGACCCTGAGCCCTGAGCTTAGAACATAAGAACATAAGAACGGCCGTACTGGGTCAGACCAAAGGTCCATCTAGCCCAGTAGCCTGTCTGACGACAGCGGCCAACACCAGGTACCCCGGAGGAGATGGACCGAAGACAATGACCAAGCCATTTGTCTCGTGCCATCCATCTCCAGCCTTCCACAAACAGAGGCCAGGGACACCATTCCTACCCCCTGGCTAATAGCACTCCATGGACCCAACCTCCATGACTTTATCTAACTTCTCTTTAAACGCTGTTATTGTTCTAGTCTTCACAGCCTCCTGTGGCAAGGAGTTCCACAGGTTGACTATTTGCTTTGTGAAGAAGAACTTTCTTTTATTAGTTTGAAGCCTGCTACCCATTCATTTCATTTGGTGTCCTCTAGTCCTTATATTATGGGAACTAATGAAGAACTTTTCTTTATGCACCCTCTCCACACCACTCATGATTTTATATATCTCTATCATATCCCCCCTCAGTCTCCTCTTTTCTAAGCTGAAAAGTCCCAGTCTCTTTAGCCTCTCTTCATATGGGACCTGTTCCAAACCCCTAATCATTTTAGTTGCCCTTTTCTGAACCCTTTCCAAGGCCAAAACATCTTTTTTGAGGTGAGAAGACCACATCTGTACCCAGTACTGAAGATATGGCGTACCATAGTTTTATACTTCCCCTCCTCCTTCTTCCCTGGCTTCCCCTTCCAGCTCCCTCCTCCCAGGTTTCCCCTCCCCTCTCCCACCCTCTCTCTTCCCCTCTCCCACCTCCTTTTCCCAGTCTCCCCAGAGGTTCATCCTCCCCACCCCGTTTGTTAAATAAAGAGAGTTTCTATTTTTGACCACACGTGTCCTTTATTTTTACATCAGGAAGGGGGCTAGGGAGGGGTAAGTGGAAGGAGGTGAGGGAGGAATGGGGCACGAGCCCCGATGGGGAGGACTGGGGTGGCTCTGCGAGGCTCCTCGGGGTGGAAGCTCTCCTGCAGGGCCTCCTGGATCCTGACAGCCCCCAATTGACCCCGGATGGCAGCCTGCAGCAAGTGCAGCCGGGCTGATGGCCGAGTGCTGTGATGTGCCAAGTGTGGGCACTCAGGGCACTCAAGACAGGACTGCTTTGCTGTCCCTCATCGAGGTAGACAAGCAAGCGGGAACCCTGAGAACTGTCTGTCCGGGTTGGGGGTCGGGTCCCTTTAAGCACAGCCCTCGGCTAGCCTGAGGCAGCAACTCCACACTCTAAAGTCCTAACCTGATGCCCTGCCGGCACTGGTTCCGGCCAGCCTTAACTTCGGTTCAGGGTCCACTCAATGTGGACATGCTAGTTCGAATTAGCAAAACACTAATTCAAATTAGTTTTTAGGTCTAGATGCACTAGTTCGAATTACCTTAGTTAGAATTAACTAATTCAAATTAAGTTAGTTCGAATTAGTGCTGTAGTGTAGACATACCCTCAGAAGGACTGGGGAATTACTTTCCCCATATCTGAAATGACATGAGTTTATAGCCACAAAACATCACCCTGCATTCCCAAGATCTGTGAATATTTCTAATGCTCTGCTATTTGTCTAGGTTGCCCATGCAAAGGCCACATGCTCCTCTGCACAACTTCCTCCTCTTCGCTTTCTTCCAGCAAGTCACTGAGGGTGTGTCTACACAGCAGGGGTTAACTTGAAATAAGCTACACAAATTGAGCTACGTCAATTGTGTAGCTTATTTTGAAATAGCTTATTTGGAAATTGGGAACGTCTACACCACACTTATTTTGAAACAGAGCACTCTTCTTCCGACTTCCCTTACTCCTCATACAATGAGGGTTACAGGAGTCAGAGTAAGAAGTCCTCCAGCTTGACAGCATTTCGACATTATTTCGAAATAACTGCTTGCTGTGTAGACGCAGACTAACTTATTTCAAAATAACGTTGTGTAGACGTACCCTCAGAGCACAGGAGAGACAGGCTCCCTATTATCAGTTCCTGTGCTTCACCTGCAACAGCACCTAGCTGCAATGGTAGGGAAAGTCCTGTCCAGCCCAAAGAGCTCAAACATGTCCACTGCAGATGGAAGTTTTAGGGAATTTAGCTGAGATGTCTCTTCCAAGCATGTGCAAGAAGCTTCTGGAAAACTGCTGTTGGCCAAATTTGGGCAGATTTTCATAGGCAGAGGAAAAGGCACATCCCTGATGCAAAGACCACTCCACTGCCAAATTTCAAGTTCCTGTGCCAAAACACGGGAGTGCTAAAGCTTCTCAATGAAAATGTCATCAAAAAAATTTAAAATATGCAAACAATGTAGTTTTCCCTAGCTACTTTTTCAGAAACACCTGCATTGTTTTGGCTGATTTTTTGGGGGTGGGTGGGTGGGGAGGAATTTAGCCAGATGCAATCACCTGGAATGGAACATTTCAGCCCAAATGGTTATAGTTTGGAAAGCTATAAGCAACTGAAACAGGTGCTTACAAAGAGAAACTTCTTACTTTGGAAATCTGTCTATAGGACCTATTAATTCAGTGAATTCTCTGTATGTTTCTTAACCAAGCTGCAAAACTCCATTTTGAATGTGGAGACCAACTGCATTCACTGTGAGCTTTAGTGCCATTTTGGACTGAAATTTCAAAAGAGAGCTGTTAACCCAAATGTCCTACCACTGATATGCAATAGCACTTACACAAGAGACTATGAGAACTGGTTTATCAGGAAAAAGGTAACTAGATCACTAAATCACCTCGTAGGATCTCTGGTCACCCGTTGAGACTGAACAAGGAGTAAGACCCTGACTACCAGACCACAGATGGTTCTCCAAAACTAGCAAGGGAGGGGAGAAACCCATATAGGGTTTACACTTTTCATATGGATCTCTTTGTTACTTTTGTGATTAAGTAAAGAGCAGTAGCGTTGTAGAACTCTGCAAAATGTATGCTTTCTATGCTACAACTGCCATGAGAAAGTAAAATGTAGCCCAGATGATTCACACCTTCAGTGGGATTCTGAAAGAGGGTATGTTTAAATTACATTGACCATCTGAAGAGTCAGCACTCAACTCAGGGATTAGGCAGATGAGTTACATGGAGGCAGCTCTCAGGAGGATCTGTTACACACAAGGCCTGCATTCAAAGAGTCTTCCTAGGGATCCCAAGTCTGGGACAGTGATCCAAAGGCAGGTTTCCCCTAACAGAAGTCTGATGGGTTGCAGGCCAGGTTGAGGCAGGCAAGCTTAAGTATATGTAGTGTTGCCAATCCTGCCTATAATACATACACTGTAGATGTTTAATATACCGCCATATATCTGATTTAAGGTCAGCTCCTTTTCAGCCAAACCCTGACTTTTTTCTAATTTGATATTTTTCTGGCCTACATAATAATTAAGTTATTGTATGATCCCAATAAAACAAAGAATTTTTTAAAATGAGTTTTCTGTTTTTCTGTGTGTCAGTATCTCAATTATAAAAGCTGCTGAATGGACAGCTCTGGAAACTGAAATCCTACCATTTTCTATTTATTGTCAGGATTATCCTACCATTGTCAGGATTATCCTACCATTTTCTATTTATTGTCAGGATAATGTTTCCCAATGTGCATTACTTTGCATGTATCAGTATTGAATATCATTTGCCCTTTTGTTGCCCAGTCACCTAGTTTTGTGAGATTTCTTTTATAACTCCTCACATTTTGCTTTAAACTTAACTATCTTGACTAATTTTGTATTGCCTACAAATTTTGCCACCTCACTCTTTACACCTTTTTCCAGATCCTTTATGAGTAGGCTGAATAGCAGTAGTCCCAGTACAGATCTCTGAGAAGACCTTCCTTCTTTTCTTCTGTGAAAGGCAACTGAAAAATGTAGTCAATTAAAAAATGTAGTCAATTAAAATTTCAAAACCAAAAAGTATTTTAAAAGCATAATTTCAGTTGTTTCTTTACCTATACCTGATCTGTAAAAGGACAAGAATACCTTTGACCCAAATGGAAACTGAAAGGAGCTATTTGCATGATCAGGACCCAGATGTTCAGCTTCGACTCCAGCTCTTGTGACATCATCATTTCACTAATTCTCTGGTCACCAGAGAGTCTTCCATGGTTAAAAAACAACAACACTCCTGAGATTTGAATGTAAATCTCAAGCAGACAATGGCGGACAAGTAGGAAATAGAACTCTCTTATTTTCTTTTAAAACTATAAGAAAACAAAAAACATGAGATGCCAAAGTATTCTTTTTTTATTTCACGGGTAATCTTTAAAAATTAGTTTTGGTGGAACTCCCTATTTCTTTGTGCTAAAATGATTTTTACTGCAAGGCTACTGAGCTCAATAGGACTCATCAACATAGCTTTAACAGCAGTACAAAGGCAGTGAAAATTTCTCAGCTCTTGAAAAAAAAAAAAGTCATGCCCCATTTCTCCACACCATGTAGCTCTTATTGCTAAGCAACCAAAAAAGCTCCTAGTTTCCTTAAACTCTGCAGCTCTTTCTAAATGCTGCACTGAAAGGAACAAGGAGCAAGAGGGCAAAAAGAACAATAGGAAGGAAAGCAGGCTATTAGCCAGCTACCTGAAGACAATTAAATGCCCATGTCCCCTTTGGAAAGGAAAATGGAAACTCATTCCTGCTCTGAATAAAACTAAATCTTAGCCAGGTTGCCTGTGGGTTTGGCTTTGGGGTTTTTTTTTGTATTTTTCTTTAACTATCTTTAGATCAGTGTTTCTTAAACTTTTTAAGACTGAGGAACACCAAACAATTTTTTTTATGAGGAACACCAAGGATTTTTTGTTGGGGGGGGGGGAAAGGTTGGAGGAAAGTTAAGCAAAAAAAAAAAAAAAAAAAAAAGGTCGCCTTCCCCTTTAAGGGTGGCCATTTTGAATTCTGTTGGTCTCTGCGTCTTTGCGGCACACCTCCAACTGCCTCGTGGCACACCAGTGTACCACAGAACACAGTTTAAGAAACACTGCTTTAGATCCTTGTTGTCCAAGAGCTAAAATTGAAAGGTGGTTGGCGGGGAGGGCGGAAATGGAACATTTGCACTAACGCATTAGCCACATGTATTGAGATTGAATAATATTCATTCTACTTATTCAAAAAGCCTAAAGGGTCAATAAAGTAACATAAATGCAACATAATTATTACCACGCCAACTGAAACTTCAGAGAAGTTGTTTTTCTGCAGAATAGTTAACTAGGTTGTAGAGCAGGGACGGGCAAGACCCTTGTAATTTGGCCCAGGGCCTGTCCCGCTGGGATCCCAGGCATGGATCAGCTCTACACTGCTCAAAGTTTGCTTCTCCATGTGGCGCTCTACACCATGCACAGGGAGGACATGGGAACCGAGAGTTTGTGCTGGGAGCAGGAGGCAGTGCGCAAAGCCTCCTTCTCCCCTGGTGTGTGGTGCAGACAGCCATATGCAACAGTCTGGGGCTGCTGGCAGGCAGGGAACTTGCCTAAAAGTCCCACTTGGCTCCTGACCAGGAGCCGCCTAGGTAAGTGCCTCCCATCCAGAGTCTGCCTCTAGCACCCCACCCACTCCCGCACCCCAACTCCCTGCCCAAAGTCATTACCCCCTCCTGCCCCAGGTCACCATGTAAACCCTCTGCGCCCCCCCTGTCCCTCAGGTCACAGCTTCCTCCCACACCCCCTCTTACATCCCTCCCCCAGGCCAGAATCCTCTCCTGCACCCATAGCCCATCCCAAACCATGCACCCCAAACCTGTGCCCCAGATCACAAGCCCCTCCTTCACCCAAACTCCCACTCAGACCCTACACCCTCTCTTGCATGCCAGTCCCTCACTCTAGCTCACTTCTGCATCTAACCTCCATCCCAGACTCTGCACCCCCTCCACAGAAAAGAGCTGCCCTTGACCACTTATCAAAATCTTGGAGTAGCTCCCCCATCAAAAATTATTGACCTCCCCTACTATAGAGTTTGAGTATAATGAGTCTTTCCTTGCCCTGTTCTAAGTTCTCTGTCCCAGGCGACTGACAGTCAATTTGGCAAGAGCCAGGATGATTTATACCAGGACTCACTGAGGCTCCATTTTATTTTTTAAAAAGAAAGCTGTCCCAAATTATTACAGAAAAAAATCGGAGGCCATTGGATAGTATTTTTCAGCAAGCAACTTATCAAATGACCCCCACACCCTAGGTTTTGATAGCTGTGTTTGCAAAATCCATGCATCTCAAATGATTGTCATGCATGCTCTGAAGTACCGATCACAGTAAACACTTTCAAAGTTTTATCTTTCATTTAAATTAGTGATGGGAAACTTCCAGAAGATTTAGTTTAGATAATCACTGAAGGTTCGAAGCCAAATTCATACTTGGTTCAAGCCCACTGATGTTTATGGAGTTTCAACACCAGCGAATATTTCTGACACTTACACAAACTACTTGACTTGACTCTGCAAGACAGAACTAGAAATATCACAACAACACAATCTTATCACTTTTCTGATTCTTCTAGATGGAATTGTCATAAAAACTTCTCCTGCTGCATTTTGTCAATTCCTGTCCCACAGGTTACTGAGATGAAGAGAGCTGATGAAGAAAAGGGGAGCTGTTTATTTTAAAGTTATCTGATAGTTTCACACATAATAAAATGTTTGATTCAGACTACTGTTTTTTGGAAAAGGGTCTCACAATTCTTATCATAGCCAAATCTCTTCACTTACCCCTAATTTAAACCATTATTAGATGGCAATTGCTCATACTAATTTGGGTATGCTTTTTCTCCATTTAAACAGTGCTTTTTACAGTGGGGAAAAACTACTGATTGTAACATACAAAATTAAATTGCTTTATTGATTAGGGATGTGAACAACTAGTTGACTATCCAATAAGCAAATGCTTACTGGATAGTCAACACACTAGTCAACTAGTCACTTCCTCCCCCCTTGCTGCCTCTATCAGAAATAGGCAGCAACTGGGGGGGGAGGGGAGAGGGTGCTTCAAAGAAGAAGCACCGCAAGGAGCACAGGGACAGACCCTGACCCTGGGCTCCACGTGGCACTGCTACTTTGAAACGCCACATGCAGTCTGGGCAGCTGGCCCCAGCTCCATGTGGTGTTTCAAAGCGGCAGCGCTGCGTGGAGCCCAGGGTCTGCTGCTATGAAACGCCGCATGCAGCCCGGAGCCAGCTGAGAACTGGACTCCCAGCTGGCCCCAGGCTGCACGCAGCATTTCAAAGCAGCAGCTCTGATCCCGGGCTCCATTTGGCGCTGCCACTTTGAAATGCCGCAGGGATCACCAGGCCAGCGGGGGACTGCCTGAGTCTCCCACTAGCCCGTGCTCCCCGCAGCGCTTTTGCCTTTGAAGCAAAAGCCTTGGGGCTGCTGCTACACTTCAAAGGAGGAGGCGTGCTTATTGATTAATCGAACAGTCGATACAAATTGCATCCACTATTCGATTAGCCAGTTAATCTAAATTTAACATCCCTATTATTGATAGGTGTTTCTTATAAAACTTTTTTGAGTCTTACTGATAGTATATATTACCAGCTTGTCATGTTTGCACCTTTTTACTTCTCAGTTTTTCACTATGCTCCTTTCTGGATCAATTATTTCTGCAGTGGAATGACAATCCTGTTCCTGGGAACTTATGTATGCCAATTTTGTGTTTGCCTGAGCTGTCTTCCCCACCACCTCCTCTACTAACCCCTCTTGCCAAAGATGGAAAAGCGCACCCCAACAACTCAGATTTCACATCTACATAATTTCGAATTGTGCAGAGGTCTTACTGATCCATCATGGTGTGATTTGTTAACAGAATTCTAATAGCCTCTCTGGATTTTAAGATCAAAGTGGTTGTCTTTAAAGCATTTGAACGAACAACTAATGGAGACACTTTAATTCTGTATTCAGAAAGAGCTGTGTTTTGACCAATATGCTTTCATTAACATTATTACAGTTCATCAGATGTATAGGTTTTCTGCAGCTGCATATGACTCAGCCTTTGAAATGGGAGAGAGGATTGCTACTGTCACTGATTCTCAATGAGAAATCCAGATAGAAGAAAAAAAAAGTTTATTATTTTAAACCAATGGTGAGTGCGAAAGATCTTGTATATTTCAGTTTTATTTACGCCTGTACATAGCACAAGAATGAGGGGAGCACCCAAATGAAATTAATAGGTAGCAGGCTTAAAACAAACAAAAGGAAGTACTTCTTCACACAGCACACAGTCAATCTGTAAGGCTTCTTTACTAGGAGATGTTGTGAAGACCAAAACTATAATAGGATTCAGAAAAGATTTAATAGATTCATAGAGAATGGATGCATCAATGGCTATTAGCCAGGATAGACAGGAATGCAGCACCATGCTCTGAGTGTCTCAAGCCTCTGTTTGCCAGAAGCTGGGAGTGGACAACCAGGGATGGACCACGCGATAATTGCCTGTTCCAGTGGGGCTGACGTGTGGCAAAGAGTAGGCTTCATGCCCTAGGAAGGGGCAGTGCCTCAGGCAGAAAGGGTGGCGCCAAGGGTAGTCAGCCTTTAGTGCTGGCCAGACCACAGTGCTCCCCCACTCCCGCCACCACACACACAAATCTCTCGGTGCCACATGGAGTGGTGCTCGGCAGAAATTCAAAGGGGTTCAGAACTCCAGCTACGGAAGCAGTAGCAGTGGCAGCCGAGAGCTTCAGGTCCCTTTGAATTACTGAACCCTGGGGCAACTGCCCCCTTTATTTCTCTCCTCCCCGTTGGTGGGCCTGGTCATTCCCTCTGAAGCACCTGGCATTGGCCACTGTCAAAAATCAGGATAGTGGGCTCGATAAACTATTGGTCTGACCCACTATGTCCGTTCTTATATTCTTGTGTGTGTTCTTATTACCATCCCTATGTATCCTCCCTACTTAGGAGCAACTGATCAGAGAAGAAATTTTATTTTATTTATTTGTGTAAACAAAAATATATTTTACCCTCACATATGTGATTTTGTTTCTTATAGATTTGTCTTTGGTTTGGTTTAAACAAATTATGTAACTTAGGACCGTAAAAGTTTTAAAAACAAAGAAAACAAAAAGAAAATCACAAAAAAATCTCCACAATGCTCAGATTGCCACTTATGGTCTGTATCATGCGGTAAGGTCCACAAGAGTAAACCTCTCCACCCACGCAAAGTTCCACTGGCTTCATAGTCACTGCAGGAACATGACCTAAATTTGGGAAATAATGGGCTTGGTAGTATGGACACTCCGCTTGGTATTTCACAGTAAGGGATATTTCACTGTGTAGACCAGGACTAAATGTTTGATTCTAGAGACCTACAAAGCATGTTCCAAGGATGACAGTCTAGGACCTGGTAGAATAGGGTTTTTTTAAGTATGATAGTTACAATTGTAACCACCTAGCATGATTATAAACAGTATACTGAGAGGTAGGGAAAGTGGCTCAAAATATTTCCAATGAAACATGAAACTGAATAAAACTTGCCTTGTCACGGGGCCTTTTCTTGTTTTTTAATGTTAAGTCATAAAAGCTTAATCTAAATTTCACTAAAATTTTAATCAAACCATGTAGAACATAGGAGCTGACAGTTTCTGCGGGCCACAGGACAAGGTGTGTGGGGGCTGCCAGTCGCTTACCCATGGAAGGGGCGGGGCCTGGGGTGGAAGGGGCAGGGCCACGAGCAACCAGTCCTCAGTGCCTCCTGGACTGGTAGCAGCAGTGAACCCCCAGGCCCCTTTGAATCTCCGGGCCCTAGGGCAATTGCCCCTCTCAAACGCACCCTGTTGGTGAGCCTGATGCAGAACGACTAGTTTCAATATGAAACCAGCCAAAATTCAACTGCTTTAATTTAGTTGTGTATCAAGAGCTGGGGTTTGTTCAATCCAAACACCCAAAGCTCAATTTAAGAGTCTAAAACCAGAACGCCCAGAAAAGTGTTTTCTGGTGTGTCAGCACCCTAAACTAAATGTACATATTCATAGATTTTTTTTAAAGGCTAACACTATTGTATCTGTCTGTACATCACAGTTACTTTTTGGCTTGCAGATTCCATATTTGTATATTTTTTCACACCAGTGCAGCTTTTCCTAACTAAAAATAATCAGAGTTAGGTCTAGCAGATATTGTTACATAGAGTTCTTTGAGTGACCAGAGGGGAAAACAGCTATAAAACCAGAAAACTTTTTTTGGAATTACATAACTTTTTGGCTGATGCACAAAGGGTGCCTACAGCGGACATGCTCAAATTACTATTTGATGGGAATAAATGAGAAGGTTTAAGGAAATGGAAATAATTTTGTTCTCTCAGAAGGACATATACTAAGAAAGGGAGGAAAGGATTAGCTTCTATGGGCAATGTCATTTTGGGGATCTTTTTTTCTCAATTTTTGTTTAAGTGTAGGAAAATCTCTGGGCTACAACTACTATAAACATGTTTTTAAATATAATATGAAACACAGGAAAGCTGAAATCATATACAGTTTGAGAAATATGATTTCATCTGGCTTTTTTCCTTATTCTTTAATTTATGATACCCATGGAGCATTTCAATTTTCCAAATATTTTCTGAAGTCATGTGGAATTATTCTACGACCTGCAATCTGTCCTCCTCAATGGTGTCCCTAGCACTCATATTTCCATCAGAAGGTTATTCTTTCCATCCTCCACTTTGTTAAAGACTCAGCAGGGTAGCCATGTTAGACTGCAACTTTAAAAACAAGTGGTCCTGTAGCACCTAAGGCCATGTCTACACTAGGAAATTATTTCAAAATAACTAAAATAGACATCATAATTCCCGATTTAACAAAATTGAAATAGCGTGTCCCCACTATAGGGAAGCATTGAAATTAGTGAGAATTATTCTGAAATAGCGCGTCCACACTGATTGGAGTCTTCCTCAGACTTAGAACCTCCAAAAGCATTCTGGAGAGGGCACCAGGAGGGCGGATACTCCCTCTGGCTGCTTAGTCAGGCAAGCTGTGACGTGTGCTTTCAGGGGCTCCTCTCTAAAGCTGCATCTCAAAAGCCACTCCTACACTGCCTCCCCCCCACGGGACCCAAAAGGGATGCAGTGGGCATGCGCCTTCTCATGCTCTGGTTGCCCTTGTGGACGCCACAGCCTTCACACCATGGGGACAGAATTGCTGCAAAGCAATGGTAGGCGCATGGGTCTCGTGCTGTGCCTCATGACTCAGTACTTCCAGACTGCTCGCATGTTGCTCCAGCAGGACGAGGATCAGGACCTGCAAGATAAATCCCAGCATGGACCGCAGGCCCTGCTCACCCAGGACCAGGTACTCCTGATGCTGCACATGCCCCTCATTCCCCTGGACACTGAGGAACGCCGCTTCTGGAAGGGGGAGACAAGCTCGGACTGGTAGGAAAGCATCGTCCTGCAGGTATGGGATGACCAGCAGTGGCTGCAGAACTTCTGCATGCGGAAGGCCACCTTCCTGGAGCTCTGAGAGTGGCTGGCCCCTGTCCTCAGGTGACAGGACACCTGCATGAGACCCACCCCACCCCCACACTGCAGAAGCACATTGCCATCACCCTATGGAAGCTCACCCCACTGGACAGCTACCACTCTGCTGGGAACCAGTTCAGTGTGGGGAAATCCAGTTGGGGCCATGCTCATGCAAGCAGTGAAAGCAATCAACCAAGTGCTGCTATGGAGGGTCGCCACTATGAGGAATGTAGACGCCATTGTTGACGGCTTTGCCACCATAGGCTTCCCCAACTACAGGAGGAGACCATAGATGGCTGTGACGGGGCGAGGCAGCCCCACACTAAATCCGCAGGCCCCAGCCAGGGTTACCTGGCTGCAGAGGCCCCTCCCCCGCAGTCCTACCAAGCATGCTCAGGCTGCAGCTCAACTATAAAAGCCTGGGAAAGGGCTCAGTCTGGGTGGGCAGCCAGAGGAGAAGGACCTATGAAGGAAGCTCCTGACCAGCAGCAACCTGAGACCCCAGAAGAAGTCAGCGGAGATGCTGAGGCGCGTTGGAGCATCGCAGAGGCTGCCTGCCGAGGAGACGTCGCCCCAGGAAGGACAGCAAACCTGACCAGTACGTGGGGAGTAGCTCCAGCGGACCAGGTAGGAAGTGGCCCAGGGCAGGAGCGGGAGCTGCCTCTCCCGCCCCGGGAACCTCAGCGCGTTTCGGCAGGACTTCCCCGCTGAGGGAGTGGCATGCCGTCCTGTCACTCACAGGGCCTTGAGCCGGGACCTGGTGGAGTAGGGTGGGCCCGGGTTCCCTTACCTGGGGTGCGGCCCCGCTATAACCCTGTTCTGCCAGTGCAGGCCTTGCCTTAAAGAGCCACACTGAGACTGTGTTTGTGGACTCAGGCTGGAGGGCCTTGCCTTAAAGGGCTGCGCTGAGACTGTGTTTGTAGACTCAGGCCAGAGGGCCTTGCCGTAAAGGCTATACAGAGACTGTACTCAGGGACTTGGGCAAGTGAGCCAGGTTCTGGAGGGGTAGTCGGTATTTGGGTTCGTGGACTTGGGGTTCCTCCCTGTCCGCCAGAGGAGACGCGAGGGAGAACCCCACCACAATGGCACACACATCCCCATCCTGGCTCCCAACCAGCGGGCCTCGGACTTCATCAGTAGAAAAGGGTACTTCTCCATGGTGCTGCAGGATCACAAGGGATGCTTCACCAAATCAATGTCAGCTGGTCAGGAAAGATGAACGATGCCCGCATTTTCCAGAACTCCTGCCTCTTCCAACAGATGCACAGTGGCACGTTTTTCCCTGACCGCACGTTTTTCCCTGACCGCAACATCAGAGTTGGGGAGGTGGACATTCCCCTAGTGATCCTAGACAACGGAGCCTACCCCTTGCTCCCCTGGCTCATGAAGCCCGACACAGGCAGCCAAGACCCCTCCAAGGAACACTTCAGCGCCAGGCTGAGCAAGTGCTGCATGGCCTTCGAATGTGCATTTGGCCATTTAAAGGGGAGGTTCAAAAGTCTCCTCACTCGCCTGGACCTCGGCAAGTGCAACATCCCCTTTGTGGTGGTGGCCTGTTGTGTGCACCACAACCTATGGGAGAGCAAGGGGGAGACTTTTCTCCTCCCCCACCCTCCTTTCCCCTGCCCTCGCTTCCCACTTTCCCCCTTCCCCTGCAGAGCAAATAATAAAGCAATCTGCGTTAAAAAAACAGGACTGTTTATTGGGGGAGAGATATAACAGGAGAGAGACTGGGGAAAGAACCTGGAATGAGGGAAGAGGAGAGGGGAGCTCAAGGATGGGGCTGGGAGTGGCGCCTGCCTCTGTGTTGTCAGGAGGCTTCATCTGTCCGAGAGGTCCCAACGCCCCGTGTTCTGGGGCCCTATCAGGCCCTGGGAAGCCTTGGAGGGGAAGCCATGGGGAGAGGTGGGGAGGTGTCTGGTGGCTTGCTCCATCACTGAGGCTGGCAGCACTGGTATATCAGCTGGTCCCAGGTGACCTTCCTTTGTTCCCGGTGGGCCCAGTGCTCCTCCCAGTCAGTGACGTGTCCTCGAGGCCCCAACTGAGGGACTGCAGGCTGGCCATTTGTTCACGCATCAGGTCCTCCCAGGTGCGTTTCCTCCTGCAGATCTCGCAGAGTCAGGTAAATGGCAGGGGAGGTGGCACCAAGTTTGCAGCTGACCCAGCTGTGAAGAAAAGTTACAAGGGCAATCATCCCAGGAGACACGGTGTATGAAGCCTACCCCTAATCTCTGAGCCAACACCGAAGGTCTCGGTTCAGACGATGGCAATGTGCTTTGAGCATGGCCATAAATTGCCTCGACAGCGAGCACTTTTCAGCAGGGGGACCGATGTCCCAGGAGAGCATTGCAATACCCAAGGCCCAGGCACAAACAGGCATAAGAAGGTACCAGCCAGGCCAAGAGCCTGCAGGCAGGAGGGTGGGACAAGGCGGCTCGGCTTCTACTGTGCCCCACACATGCCGGGTCCAGCACTGGCAGCGTCCTGCAGAGCAAGAACTTCTATCCCTGCCTGCTGAAGGAGAGCAGGGAAAGGTATTGGGGGAGGTGTGCGTGAGCGGCAGATGCCATTTGCCAGAGAGAATGCTACAGGGTTCCCCATCCTCTCCCTCCCCCTGGCAGGTTCGTATTCATGGGATCAGTCTCCTCTGCATCGCCATGCTTCACCGGGAGTGGATGCTGCCTGAGTGTGAGCATGATTCTGTGCCATATGGGGCACTGCTATGTGTTTCCATGACCCCAGTATCCTTAGTGGTGGCTTGTCGTGTGAAGGTGTCCCACCACAGAGGCCAGAATAAGGCAGGCCTCACCAGGAACCTTGTGAGAAAGAGCGAGGGGTTCCTGTGTGAGAGCTTCATGGGGCTGAGTGCTCCGGATTGGAGCTCCATATGCACCCACATGCACAGGCTGTTGTGTGGCCCCTAAGCCAAACAGGCTGTGTGAGGAGCATGCAGCTCCTTGCAGCCCACCACCTGCCCCCACATGTAGGTAGGTAAATCTATAGAACTCACTTCAAGTGCCTTTCCCGGGATCGTCCGAAGCCTGGGAGACCTCCTGAGAGAGGGGAACTGGCTCCAGGGTGAGGAGTAGGTCCTGGCTGGTGGGTATGGTTGCCTGGCTGGCCTCCTCCTCCTCCTTCTCTGCCATGCTGCCCTCCTGGAGGCTGATGGTGGGTATACCCTGGCTGAACTCATGATGACTATTCGAAAATAACTATTTTGAAATTAGCATTATTCCCCAAGGAAAGCAGGAATGCAAGTTTCAAAATAAGCAACCTGTTATTTCAAAACAACAGGTTTAGTAGTGTGGACCCCCCACTTATAAATTTGACCTAAGGGGGGTTATTTCAAAATAATGTCCTAGTATATACCAGGACTAAGAGACAGATAGATAGATAGATAGATAGATAATCTATATCAATCACACACACACACACACACACACACCCCATATATATAACATGAGCTTTCATGTGCAAAACCCACTTCCTCAGATGAGCATTTATGCTCATCATAGGAAGTGGGTTCTGCCTTTGTTAAAGACTATACAGCCGGTCCCCCAGTTGCAAACGGTCGACTTACGACCGTTCGCAGTTACGACCAAAGCTGCCATAAATGGCGGACCCCGAGTTACAAACGCGATCCGCGCTTACGAACAGCGCGGTCGCGTGTAACTCAATGGGGTCTGACTTACGAACGAACTGAGTTACGACCAATTGCCTGGTCCGTAACTGGTTCGTAAGTCGGGAAGAGGCTGTAGTTAAAAACACATGAAGTGTTCAGTGAACTCAGCAGTTATTATACATTTAGTGCATCAATAGGTAATTGGAATGAAAATCCGACTCCTAAAAAAGCCAACCCCATAAAATTTTAACTACAGAAAATGGAATACAATGTAATAGGTTACATTCATTTATAGTATTGTTGCTGGTGCTCATTTAAAATACTTGTATACAGGCATTTTTATAGCACAAATAGATGAAAACAGAGATAGTTATGGGGAAAATGGAAAATAATATTGGGAGCACTGAATGACGGTAAAAATATAATAGTCTGCATACTTTCTCCTGTATTCTCACTTCCATGTTTTCAACAGTGCACAAGGGATTGAGAGAGGAATTTTTTTCCCCCTCAAGAACATACATTTGGCATCTATGCTTAGTCATCATCTACATTTTCCTTCTGTTTGATTAGATGCCAAGAAACCTTAATCCTTAGTATTAAAAATGTTGTCTGCACACTGTAAAACGGGCTTTGAAAGTAAAGAGAACCTCTGTGTTCCTTAGGGTCTCATCTACACTTCTAATTATACTGAGTCAGGGGACAACATGGGTGTTCCCCATCCTGGTTACAAGATAGTTCCTACAAACAAAATACAAGGATGCTTAAGCAATGGGTAGATAATATAATACTATTATATGATCAATGTTATGCTTTCTCTGTGTCTTTCACTCTGGCTCCTCTATCTCAAAATGTATGTAACAGAAAGAGAGGGGGTTAAGAGTGGAGTCACAAAAATCATCAAGAGCACAAAAACCCTTCATACTTAGGGCCTGATCCGGTCTCCCCTGAAATAAATAAAAGGCTCCAACTGACTTCAATGGGCATTGGATCAGGCCTTAAGAAAGGCTGAAAAGACAGAGATAGTTTAGAAAGGAGGAGAATGAGCGGGGATTCTAAAGGAGTATACACATGAACTGTACATAGTAAAATCAGGCTCTCCTATTTAAACTTGTTCATAATACAACTAGAAAACTAACTAAAAGGAAATTATTTGATACAAAATTCATAGTTAGCCTGTGCTCATTGCCACTAGACATTGTTGAGTTTAAAAACATGGGGGTGGTGGGTTCAAATAGGATTATGCACTTATATGAATAACAACACACAATTCCAATATATAGGGGTTTTTAATTAGGAAATACACATACACCCTCACACTTAAGGACATCAGTCGACCATCAATCACTATTTTTCTGTAAATATCCCGTAACTGCACACTGTAGAACATGGTATAAAAATAAAGAGAACGTCTTTGTTCCTTTGGGTCTCATCTACACTACTAATTATACTGAGTCAGGGGACAACATGTGTATTCTCTGACTTGGTTACAAGATAGTTCCTACAAACAATATATAAGGATGCTTGAGCAATGGGTAAATAATATGAAACTATTAATATGATCAATGTAATGCTCTCCCTGTGTCTTTCATTCTGGCTATTCTACCACAAAATGTATGTAACACTAAGAGAGGAGGTTAAGAGAGGAGTTACAAAAATCATTAGAGCACAAAAAACCTTCATACGTGTTTCCAGAATCTTCGTCTTAAGCAATTAGGTTTATCTGCAACAAGATACTAGTCTGTTACAATAAGACAATTATTTTTCCCTTTAGCTGAATTTGAGAATTGGTAGTTATCTACACTAAAAAGCAGAAACTTTGGAAGTGGCAAAGACCCCTTAATTGACTGTATTTTTATGCAGACAGGGAACTAGAGGCTATCCAAACTACATATTTTAAACAAGTTTGGCACCAGTTAGTGATATGTTTGGCTCTACAAATAGTTTATATCAACACCATGTGGCTGATATGCAGTTAGTAACCATAGCAGCTAACAGTGTTTCACCCTTGTAATTGGCTGAGTCTGTATGTGGTCAACTATTTACCAACCAATATGACAATCTAGATTCTTTTGCCAACTATTTGCCAACCTCTTTTTTGCAATGTAGATAGGATCCTTTAACTGTCCCCTGTAACAGTCCGGCTCCTTCCTCTGCTTTCTGTGCAAAAGAATGTCCCAAAGTCCTTAGCTCTGTGTGCATGTCCTCTGCAAAAGCCATATGGGACAACTGCTCAGATTTTCCCAGAAGGTACAGACATAACACAGCCTGCAAACCTCCCAACTCAGTTAATGTATAGATGTGATTTTAAAAATGCTGCAAGTTACCTGTGTTTATAACTGAGACACAGGGGAATGTTACCTAGTGGCTATATGAACATGGCTGCACTTGTAGTAATATTGGACCCTGAGAATTAAAACAATGACTATGAATATAGATTTGCTTCAGGGAATTAAGGCACAGATAAATTAAGAGCTTGATCCTGCAAGATCCTGAATAGTCTGGCCATGACCCAGCATAGCACTTAAGCATGCATTTAACTTTAAACACTTCAGCATGCATTTATCTTTAAGCACTTCATCCTCCCATTCACTGCAAGATCACATCCAAAGTGGTTCACCTAAACTCATACAAGTCTTTGGCACAGTCAAGAATGTAACCCAGACTTCCTGAATCCTAGTCTAGCACAGATCATCCTTATAAACGTAGAGTCTATTAGAATACATATTGCTCTTTTAAAGGAAAATATCTGGGAAAATGGAATATTGGATTCTTTCTAATGGCAGAATGGAAATAAATATGTAATGATCTATGTTAGGTCTATAAAAGCCCCTTGCTGGTTAATGACAACTAGTGAACTAAGTAACAGTCTTTCACTGGGAGGGAAAGGCCTTTTTTGATAAGTAGAGTTATTATTCAGAAGTCTTCAAATTTACTATCACATTTTTAAAACCCATCTTTAGAGTGAAAACCACTTTTAAAAAATAGCTATTTAATCTACTATGTATCCAACCATCAAGAGATGTGATTATGAGTGAGGAATGGGAAAGACAAAATCAGATAGGTTTTTCTCCTTTTTGATAGGCCCTCCTCCCAATGCCATCCTTTTTGTCATCTTACTTAAGTTTTGTTACCAAATCACCCCACAGTAAGCTGATGGTAACATTATATCTAAGTTGGGGAGGAGAGAACTACCATTACTCACTCTATGGGTCTATACTAATAGGAATTTTTGAGTACTGGTACCACACATTGAAAACTTATTTTTGAAGTATAGGCTTAATCACTAACATTATACCAAAAATAATAATAATCCCATAAACTGCACCCTGGAGGTGAAGACCTTTCCCGTTCCATTTTTATTCATTAAAGGAAAATTATTCATATGCCTAGCATTAGCAGGAATCTAGCTATTTTAAAAATCTACAAAACAAACAAGAAGTAAGGGCTCAGCTTTATTTCATATAACTTTTAGTTGCCAACTAATTTAGAAACAGTTTTAAAAGTCTGGGGATTGTCTGGCATGAGAAAGCTGCTATCTATTTGCGGATATACTTTACTACTTTTTTTTTAAAAAGGACAGACACTAAATATTTTAAAATTCCTTTTTCTTTTCTTGTCTGCAGAGTACCAAGATATCACAGCCTGATTCTCATGTCACATAATGTATACATCAAAGTAACTTCATTGACTCTGATGGAACTGTGTCATGATCTTCAATAGAACTGCTCCCAATTTTAAATTGGTGTAAATGAAGTAAACATCAAATCCTTTGAAGGTCCAAATCTTTCATTTATTTCCAGAGTTCAGACCCTCTCATAGATTAACTAGACAAAAAGGAATGAATATTGGGATTGCATTCAACATGCAGTCATTGAAATAAAGTTTCTCCAATCTCTTCCCGGTTGTACTTGGGTGGTACACAGCCATAGCAACTGTGTATTATGGGGCACTCCCGTAACCATGGAGATGAGCACTTGGGATGCCTCTCACTGCTTTAGCTGAGTTTGTAATTCCAGGAACAAAAGCAGAAAACTCAAGAGCAAAAATTCGAGGGCAAAAAGTGCTTCCAGAATCCATGACAATTTAAACAAACACACATCACAAAATCAAGAAAACAAGGTGTACCCTTTTAATCATGAACATAGAAGGGTAAAAGTGCAAGAGAAAAAATGTATCTTTAGGAAGTAACTTTTCCTAAACAAAATTATGACAAGTATTTCAGTGCAGATGGCTACTATCTAAATTATGAAAGTACTTCTATACCCTTCTTTTCAAACTGCACATTCCTTGCAATCCCTAAGTGCAATGGAAAGAGGTGCTGGCATGGGTTTCTTTAAAATTTCATCTTTCTTTTAGTTAGGATTTAAGTAATGACACCTGCACCCTTAAAGGAGAAACTATAACATTAGCAGTGCTAACACTCTGATCACTTTTAAATATGTTTAAACACATGCTTCAAACAGCTTTTAAGTTGTTTGGTTTTAGGTAGAGGAATAAACAGTTCCAGCTGTTTCAATGTGAATGCTTTAGCTGAGAAAGTCATTGAATTTCCAGATGTCTTTGGTATACAGTACTACAAACTCTCTCCTCTGTCACTGCCACAAATGTTTCATTTTATCCTTCCAATAAGCTGCCCACACAATCAGATCAATGTAACATGGTTTGCTGGCATGAATTGTTTGAGCTGGATTTGTGATCACTGAACAGAATGGGTAATGATTAGCTCTTGTTTATATCCTGATGGTTTATGCACCTAATGCATGTTTATTTCAAGACATTATTATCCTGATTAATTGCAGATAAGCAAAATTAGGTGAATCAGGTACACATTATTTAATGTCACACTGTCCCATATTTGCAATTCAGTGCAACAGGTTGGAAACAAGTGTTGATGTTTTAATGACTTCAAAGTCACAGGGACCTGTTTTGAAAGGCACCTTGGAAGAATGTGGCTGCAGAATTCTAACTAGGCAACACTAGATAGTGCAACTAATATCACATATTTATAATAGGGATGTTAGCGTATGTAGTCGGTTACAAGATTAACCGATAAACCTGGGTTTATCGGTTAATCCTACCGACCACACTCACCGCCTGCACTGCTGCCTCTGTGGAATGCAGGGAGAGAAGAGGAAGCTCTGCAGAAGCCAGCACACGCGAATTCCCATGTGAATTGGCTCCTGCAGAGCCACCTGCCCACCCCCATGCCCCCGTGCTGCTGCTGCTTGGCCAGAGGCAAGGGGGGGGCAAGCAAGAGCCAGTGCTCACAGAGAGCTGACTTAATAGCCAGTTCCCACCAACCCTCCACCCGCATGTAAATGTGTAACCACTTTATACAAATAAACGATAGTTAGCATTCCTAATTTATAAACAAAAATGAAGTTCACTTTCCATCATGGGTGACCACTTTAAAATTTGACAGAGTCCTCCGATTTACTGACAACATTTATGTCCTAGTTGTTCTGGGAAGATGGTCTTATTCCCCTTGCCCAAAATGTAGGCATGCAACTCCCTACTAAAATCTCTGGGAAAGAGCATATCCATACCCAGGACCAGACAAGTCTCTGGGTTTGTGCATTTCTCACATTATAATGGAAAGTAAGCAGTTCAGTGAAAGGCAACAGAGCTTTGTCTTACATACAGAAAACAAAAATGTAACAGTCCCCACCCACATGGTGAAAGATCTTGTCATAATTATAATTCATTCTGTTGAATATTCACTATCAGCCCAATTCTGCCCTTAAACCTGCACACAAAATTCTGCCGTCTCAGAGGGCAGAACTGGGCCCTCACACTGGGCCAGATGGTTTCAACAAAAATAACGGACACACTTGACATTACATCACAATCTACATTACATCCAGGGCCGGCGCACAACATTTTGGCACCTGAGGTGGGGAGCTCAAATGATGCCTCCCATACCCCCTCACTTGGGCCAAAACTTCGAAAGGTCTCAATTTTGCCTTCTTCCTGTTCTTCTCCTCTCATGGCACTCCACCATTTCTGTGCATCTAGAGCAAAGAGAATACATATGCACCAGCAGCAGACACAATTTTCTACATTCTGGGTCCTAGTGGTGCCCCCCCACAGTCTGGCACCTGAGGCGGCTGCCTCAGTTCGCCTCATGGTAAGGCCAGCTCTGATTGCATCTAATTTAGAAAATAGTGGACATTTATATTTTCTCATTTATATTTTCTCAATTTGTTTCCCGAACAGAAAGCTCAAATACTGGACTGTCCGGTTCAAAACCGGACACCTGGCAACCCTACATAGTGAAACTTGAGTTGATTTACTTGTAGTATATTACTCTGCTTGGTTTGAAGGTTTTCTTCTTCTCCATTAACTCTCAAATTTGCCTAGGCAGACACCTGACGGGCTCTATAAAATAGATTATGGAGCTATGATGAACTAAACATATTTTCTAGGAAATCTGAGCTTTAATTTCAACATAAGAAAACTTTAAATTTATAATTATTATTATTTTAAATATTACTGAACCGACTTCTGCATGGATCCTCTGAATTAAATGGATACTTTGGAATAAAAGCATATAGGATTTTTGTCTATTATATATTAGATGAATATTCTGAACGAACAATGTTTTACAAGCACAAAGCGCATTTTCAAGTAACAGGATTTATACGTGCAAAGTTCTGTGCACTGACCAAAAGGTCAATAGACAGGGCCTGTTTGCCCCCAAATACCTTTCTCAGAATGATGTGAAAATATGGATCAGCAGCCAAAAAATGTGCTACTTTCTCAGGCATTATTAAATAGTATAAAGTATAAATAGTATAAATTATAAATTGAAGATCAATACCTGCTTCATTTTTCAATTATGTTTACTTTTAACTCCTCTGCCTAAGTAAAAACAAACAAACAAAACAACTTAGTGTTGAATACAAACAATAGATATGGCTAATTCATGCAGCATCAATAACAGAAACCAGGAACTGATTCTAAAAATTCAATCTTCTCCACTGAAGCTTAAGCAAAATCTCTGGTAACTATAATGCTAGGATCTCCATAAGCTGTACTAGTATTGAAATTCCTATCCTCAGACGATCAGCCACTAAAGCAGGGGTGGACAACCTTTTTTGGGTCGGGGGCCACTGATCCACAGAAAAATCAGTGCGTGGCCACGAGAAGCAAAAAAGAAAAACCAAACCCTCACTGACGTGGCCCCTGACTGAGAAAGACACTCCCCACATTTTCTTCGCACACCCATAGATTTTGTGTGTTCCAGCCCCACGGTGGAATGGCGGGGGGGGGGAGCCTGGAGCACCAGCGCGGGCTCCCCAATATGGAGGGAAGCCCCCAGTGGCAGAGGCCAGATCCAGGCAAGCTGGGGGCCACATCTGACCCCTAGGCCTTAAGGTCCCAACGCTGCACTGCAAGAAAGCAGATCAGTGCTGCACATAGAAAAAAAGATACCATATAATCTTGTCATTTATCAACATTTCCATGGCCTCTTTTCCTACAGTGAATATAAATGGTAATACAGAAATATACTCATTCTGTACCAGATTTTGCCACCCTCACACTGGATGAAATCTATACTGCACTGATATCAATGTATGTTTTATCATTGACATCAGAGGAGGCTGAGTTCTAACTCATTGGGTGGTATCTTTCGAGCAGTCCTATTGGTATCATTGAGACTACCCGAGGAATATGGTATTAGTCAACACAGAACCAGACCCAATTATGGGATTTACTGAGATACTTTATTTAATATAATGTGTCCAAAACCAGCTTTAAAATTCTGTATTTTATACAAAGAGCATACATAAGCACAAGGCTTAGAAGCACAGAGTGTGGCATTGCACAGTGGCATATTAGAGCAACCTACCCATATCAATCAAACCAAAACTTAGAGGTGTACAAGTTCTTGAGCTTTGCCACAGATTTAAAAATGGTCTCTGATGGAATCCAATACAAAGATGCACATGTTGCATTTGGGAGCAAAGGTAGATTTTCCACAATGGCTTCCAAGAAGAGTTATTCATATTTATGTCAAGCTGATGGCTCTCATGCCATAGATTTTTCTCAATTCATTCACATTACACTTCAAAAGGTCTCTATCTTCCATAGGAGCAGCTTGTAATTATTAAGGGTTTTTTTTCCAGTCCTGGAGCTATATCTTTACCTGACAGACAATGATACACAATGCTCACATGTCAGGAAACTGATCCAGCCTTCCCTGTAAACAATACAGCAAGTGCTGAAACATGAAAAGGCTGGCGAGTGAAAGGAATCTGTATTCATTATTGGATGTGTTTAAACCTGTGTTGGAAGTATTTTTGGTTTATGAACCATTTTGCTGAGTTCCGCTGCAAAACCATTAGCTTCACAAAGCTCTGTAACCTCTAGTAACTACTGCCATTTCTCAGAGAGCAGCAACCCCTGTGCCTGCAAAGTCCAGAACAATGCAAGAAATGCAATGAGCCTTTTTGTAAAGCTTCTGTGTTAACTGGGTTGGCTGAAATACAAGCCAAAACTAAATTATGGCTCTTTGTAAAACATTTAATACCAGGTAAAATAGTACTTTTAAATAAGTTCTCAAAGTACAACACACTTTGGGAAGAACAGACGAAGTATAAGGTATTAAGATTAATCAGTACATATATCTGACAGCATGATCAGAGCACACTGCAAGCAGGCCCGCTGACAGGGGGAGAGCAAAGGAGGCAATTGTCCGGGGACTTGGTGTTTCAAAAGGGCCCAGGCTTCTGGCCCCCCACTACTGCAGCAGCAGCAGCCAGAACCCCAGATCCTTTAAGTCACTAGTGGAGCACAGAGCAGCATGCTCCAGGCAGTACTGAGGGCTTTGGGGGTGCACCATGATCTGCGTGGCACTGAGGGCTAGTTATCCCACCCCCAGCCCATCCGCCCAAGACCCCACACCTTCCTGGAGTGCAGTGCCAAGCCTTTTCCCAAGAGCCCAGGGAGTCTGTCGGCTCCCCTGACTACAACTAAGGGATGGAAAACAACAGAACATCCAGTCACAAAGAAACTGACAGTTTAGGATAGCCATTATGTGGATTTAGATCTGTTGCCTCATGTTTTAGATACATGTATACACTACGGCTGTGTCTAGACTGGCGTGATTTTCCGCAAATGCTTTTAACGGAAAAGTTTTTCCATTAAAAGCATTTGCGGAAAAGAGCGTCTAGATTGTCACGGACGCTTTTGCGCAAAAGCATTTTTGCGGAAAAGCGTCCGTGCCAATCTAGACACAGTTTTGAGCAAGAAAGCCCCGATCGCCATTTTAGCCATCGGGCTTTTTGCAAAACACTTTTTAGCTGTTCTACACTGGCCTCTCTTGCGCAAATACATTTGCACAAAAGGACTTTTGCCCGAACGGGAGCATCAGTATTTATGCGCAAGAAGCACTGATTTCTTACATTAGAACGCCAGTGCTTTTGGCGCAAATTCAAGCGGCCAGTGTAGACAGCTGGCAGTTTTTGCGCAAAAGCGGCCGCTTTTGCGCAAAAACTTGCCAGTCTAGACACAGCCCATGTGTCTATAAATACACACAGGATATTGTCAGATGATTCAGATCAATATATTTTGTTACTATAGAACAGCAATAATAATGATGCACTGTTTTTTTATTATAAATTTCTTACAGCTTTGCTTAAGGGTCTCGGTCATGGACCAGATCCCATTGTGCTAAGAGTTTTCAAATTCAGAACAAAAAGACTGGCTAAGTACAGAGGCTCAATTTAATAATCTAGTGGAAATGCCCTTTGATGCAATGCAGGAAGCTGGTTTCCTGTCCCAATATACATTCTCTTGGCCACTCAAAGCTCCTAAAAATTGCCTCTCCCTCTCTGACCCACACAGTACTAGAGCATTTAAGCAAACATTCTCAGGTATTGGTTCTAAGGAATGGAGAAAGGGCATCCTTGGTATCAATCCTTTTCCTGTTTGATTCACTTCCATCAGATATAAAACTAAACCAGTGTCTGGATCTGCGTGCTGGCCATATTCAGCAAGTACTGTAAAACCGTACCTTTCTGCCCAAGCTTTTATCTAATTGCCAAAACAATCACCCTGGTCATTACCTTTTCCCCGAGAACATTTATGCGGCTTTGAAGGGTCATGGAGTACTGTCTCCTTACATACCGGAAATGTTAGCCTTAATTTAAGGCCTGGCATATACCTAAGAGGCTTGCTGGCATAGTTATGTCTGTTAAGATCGGCAAAATATTTGAAAATATAGTAAAGAACAGAATTATCAGACACATGGACCAACACGATCTGCTGGGGAAGAGTCAATACAGCTTTTGTAAAGGGAAATCATACTTCACCGATCTGAGGGAATCTACAAACATGTGAATAAGGGTGATCCAGTGGTTAGTATACCTAGACTTTCAGAAAGTTTTTGATAAGATCCCTCACATAAGGCTCAAAAATAAGGTAAGCAGTCATGGGATAAGAGGGAAAGTTCTCTCATGGATAAATAACTGATTAAAAGACAGGAAACGAAGGATAAGAATAAATGGTCAGTTTTCATAATGGAGAGAGGTAATTAATGGTGTCCTCCAGGGGACTATACTGAAACTAGTGCCATTCAGCATATTCATTAATGATCTTGAAAATGCAGTAAACAGCAAGGGCATTTTCACACTAGGAAATTATTTCAAAATAACTAAATCTGAAATAATTACTCCTCAAATAGCTATTTTGAAATAAGCTTATTCCCCAAGGAAAGCAGGAGTACAGATTTCAAAATAACGGGCTTGGTAGTGTGGGCGCTCCACTTATTATTTCCAAATAACCCCCTAGTGTAGACCAGGGCAGAGATGGCAAACATTTGCAGACTATTCAAAATTACTCAAGATAGTTAAGTACAAAGAAGACTGCAAAGAGTTACAAATGGACATCAGAAAACTGGGCACATGGGCAACAAATTCAACACTGATAAATACAAAGTACTGCATACTGAAAAACATAATCCCATGCATACATATAAAATGATGGGGTCTAAACTAGCTGTTGTCACTCAATAGAGAGATCTTAGAGTGACTGTAGATAGTTCTCTGAAAACATCCAGTCAATATGCAACAGTAGTTAAAAAAAAAAACTAGAGAGAATGTTAGGAACCATTAAGAAAGGGAGAGACAATAAGACAGTAAATATCACAATGACAATATATAAATCCATGGATGCCTACACCTTGAATACAGCATGCAGTTCTGTTACCCCATCTCAGAAAAAGATAAATTAGCTTTAGAAAAGATACAAGAGAAGGGGAACAAAAACGGTTAAGGGTATGGAACAGCTTCTGTATAAGGAGAGATTAAAAAGACTCGGACTGTTCAGACTGGAACACAGATGACTAAGGGAGGATATGATAGAGATCTAAAAAATCGTGAATGGTGTAGAGAAAGAAAAAACGGAAGTGTTATTTAATCCTTCACATAACATAAGAAGCAGGGATCGCCTGATGAAATTAACATGCAGCAGGTTTAAAACAAACAAAAGAAAGTATTCAGCTTCACACAATGCCCAGTCAACCTGTGTAACTCGTTGCCAGGGAATGCTGTGAAGGTGAAAAGCATAACTGGGTTAAAAAAGAATTAGATACGTTTATGGAATATACGTCCATCAATACCTATTAGCTCAGATGAACCCCATGCTTTGGATGCCCTAAGCTTTTAATTGCCAGAAGACGGGACTGAACGATAGGGGGCAGATCACTCATAATCGCCCTGTTCTGTTCACTCTCTGAAACATCTGGTATTGGCCACTGTCAGAAAACAGAATACTGGGACAGATGAACCACTGGTATGGCCCAATATGGTCAGTCTTATGTTTTTATCAGTGTGAAAAAAGCCCATAATCCTACCCGGTAATGCTATGTCAGCAAGAGCTCTACTGTAGATGCAATTACACAGGCAACAAAGTGTGGGGGTATAGCTTAGTTTGTTATAAATGGTATAAATTGTATCAGCAAAAGAAATCTTTTGCTGTAGTTCACTAGCAGCATTTCAGGTACAGGTATACCAGGAAGCCTTTTCTAGTGTAAATATATCCTAAACCTCATGCACCACATACTTTGGTGATGGATGTAGTATGTATTCTTGTACAATATTAAATAATAATTAAAGTATACTCCCAAATTGGCGGAGGAAAGGGGGGGACATCATCAGTAGAAAATAGCTTGTATACCTCATCTAAACCTTCCTCTCTAGATATTTATATTTCACTCAACATATCATGAAATAAACAAAAAATAAATAAGAAAGACCCGTTCCTTATCTGCCCCATAAATGTTTCCCTCTTCATAAGAATGTAGATGTGATTAGAGGTAACATGTGACAACATTATCTAATTAAAACAAACCATTAGTCCCTGCTTGGAATTAGAATCTGCCACACAGGTCCATCTCTTATCAGGAGTTCCGGTTCATCTTCACTAAAGAAAGTGCTTCCGTAATCTTTCAAACCAGCAATACTTCTCAAATAATGCATGTGGCAGTCTTTGTTGTCATTTGGAATGCAGCTATAGTTGCAAAGAAAGTGAAGGTATTTGTATATATAACATTATGTCTCCTTTCAAAATAGAGGAAGAGAAAATGAGAAAGAAATAAGATGTCTGCAATATTACAAGTGGAGTCCCAGTTTAACCAGAGCCCTTCTATTGTCTTAATAAACATTTAAATACATATAAACATTATCTCAAAATAAACAGCTGCCACCCTGAATCAAATGTTAACTTTCCTTGTACAATAATTGCTGAGCCTGTTTTGCATCATGTTCATTCAATTCTCACTCACAACACAGTCTGAACCTCGACAGGGCACATCA
This sequence comes from Rafetus swinhoei, assembly GCA_019425775.1. Taxonomy (NCBI): domain Eukaryota; kingdom Metazoa; phylum Chordata; order Testudines; family Trionychidae; genus Rafetus; species Rafetus swinhoei. The sequence continues at coordinate 153,994,410 of CM033424.1, forward strand.
AATTGAACAGCCATCCTGGTTTGTTGTAGGCCCAGGATAAGGGTGTCTTCTCATGTGTAGTGATTGACGTAGTGTCTGTTTCTGCCACCTTAGATGTGGCAGTTCCCTTGCATTTGTGAACTACCTCTCTTTCAGCTGGCATTTTCTTCAAGGTAGATCACAGAGCCTCATAGCATCTGACTTTCCCTACCTCAATTCTAAAAGTTCAGATCTGAAGAATCCAGATGTTAGCCTAGTCTCCATCTCAGATGGGATAAGATACTTATCCTGTCAGTTCACAGATCACAAATCTTTCTGCAACAGCAGGCATAGAAGAGTTGACAGCATCCATCCTGTATCTTCTTATAGCTCAAATCTACCTTCCCTTGATTGAGTTGTGGATATGCAAAGCTTTCCCATCCTGAAAGTGTCCTTCAAATTGGATTTTTTCAATCATGTCATCACAGTCTCCACACCTTCAGATGCCTTATCAGAGCCATATGCATTCTGCACAATGCATGCATCTTTCAGAACACTGGCCTTTCAGAACCAGAAGATCATTGTAGGGGAAGTCGAAATGCTCACTGTAATCCTTGGAGACCCAGCCTACCTCTTAATGCCTTGGCTTATGAAGCCATACATAGGGAATCTTGACAGAAGCAAGGTATGGTTCAACAACATGCTGAGCACATGCAGAATGACGATTGAGTGTGCTTCTGGCCGTATAAAGGCCCCCTGGTTCTGCCTATATGGGAGGCTGGACCTGTCCAATGACATTCCTATGGTTATAGCCTCATGCTGTACACGCCATGATGTTTTTGAAGGGAAGGGTGAAAGCTTCATTCAGGGCTGGACCACTGAGGCTCAATGCTAGGCAGCTCAATTTGAACAGCCAGAGATCAGGGCTATTAAAGAGGCACAGTGCAGCGCTATAAGAATCAGGGATGCCTTGAGGCAGCAATTTGAAACTGAAAGCCACTAATGTTTGTTACTATGTTCAGGAGATCAATGCTTGTAATGCTAGGAGGTGATGGTGATTGGCGCAGATGACATACTGTGATGGTATAATAAAATTGCCTGTTTCTTTGCTTGACTATCTTTGCTTTGAGTTAATGGACAAAAGATTGCTTTAAAACCAAACAAATTCATTTATTAAACAACCACCGGAGGAGAGAGACAAACAAAAAACACATCAGCACTGAGGGGGAAGGGAGGGTCCTAGGAGGAGGTGAGGTTCTGGGACAGTTACAAATTTCTGTATGTTCACATTATCTGATGCAACCTTGCTCTTTGGAGCAGAGTGCAACCGATACTGTACTTCAGCAGAGCTACACTGCAGATGAATGGGTATTGAGTGCAGTGGGTACTGGGAGTATGCAGTGGCTTCTGTCCTGGCCCTCATGTGGCTCTCCTGTGTGCAGCAATGGTCTCCCACAGTGATGGCAGAGTGGACAGGAATGTTATCCTTAACGGGCAACAAATAAAGCAGTTCTGCCAAAGAACCTGGAACAGTGGATTGCTCAATATTTCCATGAGAGTTTCATGGAGATTTCTGAGGCAGATTCCCATGAAGTGAGAGAATCCATCAACACCCTATTCTGCCACTCTCCCTAGGCATGTGGTGGCACACACATCATAGAGACATAATAAGGCAGCCTCCTGCAAATCTCTGCCCACAAGCTCAACGCACAAAAACACGCTGCCCTTATGCAACCCTCCTCCCCCACCAACAGTGCTTCAGTGATTCCCAAAGGCAAAGCCACTGACCAAGAGCTCCTCTCCTATTTCTGCTTCACCACACTCTGACTGATGTGACTGGCTAGGTACGAATAGATTAGAGAAGAGCTCCTGGCTGCAGGCATCTCTGAACACCAAATCGTTCTCAGAGTCCCCTCCCCCTACATCCTTGTCCACAATTTACTCCTCGTGGCATGGTTCACTCTCATCTAGCTCCTGAGCCACTGAAGTATTCAAGATGGTCTTCACAAGGGTGGTGGGATCACCACCGAGTAATGCGTCCAGCTCTTCTTTAGAACCAGCAGTTGGTGGCCATAGCACTGGAGCAGTGGTTTGCCTCCTGTGCCTTCTGGCAGGTGTTCTGCAACTCCTTCACCTTCCGCACTGCAGTGTGTCCCACACACGGCCCCTTTCCAACACGAAGCATGATACCTCCAAGTGGGAGATCTCCTTGTGCATGGAACAGCCATGGCCACTTGGAAAGATGCATTGAGACAACTGCATGCATCACCAAGACTGGAAAGGGATTTCCACAATTTCCAAAGAATATGAAGGGTGGTGCTGACAGTAGATCCCTTGAGGACAGGGCAGTAGAGTTAATATCGATGACCAGAGAACAGGCATTGTGGGACATCTCTGGAGACCAATTGCAAGGGTGTAATAGACCAGAGTGTCTACACTGGCACCATGGCGCTGCAGTCCTGGTACAGAAAGCTGTACTCCTCTCATTGGGATGGGTTTTTTACAGTGCTGCAACTGTGCAGTTATTGCACACAAAGTAGTGAGTACGCCTCTGCAGATGAAGCACAGAAAGCTGCCTTACTGTGCACAAATTTGCTAGTGTAGACATAACTTAAGAAAAGTTCTAAGTACTTAGAAAATGGACACACACAGAGGACTATATTTCCCCTACGAGAGGAATGGAGGAGGTACTGCATATTACAAACTCTAGCATCTTATTTAATGCATTGCTCGAAGGCTTTCAGATAGCATGGTAATGGAAACCTACCATGGTACGAAAACCGAAATAGAACACTCAGATGCCAAAACTTCCAAATTCCCTGCTAAGAAAAAAAACCTGGAATACTGTTTAGTGGTTCAAGCAGGTGAAATGGGAGACGAAATTTATTTTGTGACAGGACTGGGAAGGCAAACCTACCCTTGTAACCTTGGACAAGTTACACCCTTGTCTACACTGGGTTTTTTGCACCAATGTAGATACACCAATGTAGCCACTCCATTGCAAACTCCTTTTATAAGCAAACTACAGAGTTGCAACTTATCCCAATTTCAAACCTCAAGACTGTTTAACTCATGCCAAGGGAACAGCTCTACACATAGCAAATCCAAAATCAGGGCTGTTATTCAGTCTCTGCACATACTTCTAAAACTCACACTGAGTTTTCCTCCACATTTCCTTCAAGAATCTGGCTTATGTATCCTTGTCTCTCACCTTAAGGTTATGATGCACGGCCCAAAGCTAGTGATTAACATTACATTCCATCAGGTTCCACGGTATACAAACTGCCCTATTTGGTATTTTCCTACCCCAGACCTGTGAACATACAAAAGCACAGGCACACCATTTTCATAAGAACATTAGAACAGCCATACTGGGTCACACCAAAGGTTCATCCATCTCTGCATGCTGTCTTCATCATTATATAGTGGCCAATGACAGGTGCCCAGAGGGAATGAACAGAACTGGTAATCATCAAGTAATCCCTCACCTGTCGCTCATTCCCAGCTTCTAACAAACAGAGGCTAGGGACACCATTCCTACCAATCCTGACTAATAGTTGTTGACGGATCTATCCTCCATTAATTTATAAGGCCCGGGACCCTGATGTGGCCCCCGGCTTTCCTGGATCCGGCCCCCGAGGCTCCCCACCAGCAATGAGGATCCTGTCTGGTGCTCCAAGCCCCACCACCACCACCCTACTGCAGGGCTGGAACACACAAAATCTACTAGTCTGGGACCCCCTTGCGCTCCAGTGTCCAAAAGGAATGTGGGGAGTGTCTGCTTCTCAGTTGGGGGCCGCATCAATGAGGGTTTGTTTGGATTTTTTTTGCTTCTCATTTGTGTGTAGCCCCTTTTCTGTGGGTCAGCGGCCTCCAACCCAAAAAGTTTCCCCACCTCAATCTAGGAGGTCTAACTTTTGTCCAAGGTTTCAAATGGCTATCCAGCAAAGCTTCAAGGGGCAATGACAATGAATGAATAATTGTACAGCTCTACCATTTCTGTGTTTTAACATGATACTCCCACCTTGCACATGACTGTTCTTTACCTATAAAAAGTGGCATCTGTCTGGGCTAATTTTCCTACACATTTACCTATAGCGACTGCTCAGATAGGATGGCATTGGTTACTGGCGATTTTATATTCCACTCCAGCAGGTATCTGTCACTCCGAGTTCATAGTCAATTCATGTAGGTATCCTCAATGGCAAAATGTATCTAGCTCCCGGAGGAGAGTGACTCACACTGAGCAACTAACCAGCATTGCTTATAACTGGGACTGGATTCTCCTGCTATACTGAATGATGCAAAATGAAAAACTGCTGAAAATTAGCGACTGACATGAACATTATTTTGCTACCAAACATTAAAGTGTTTAACTGTTCCTTGAGCTCGATATGTTGAATAAACATTGTGCAGCTGAGCATTTGGATTCTCCTCCCTGCTTTCCCAAAGAAAAACAAAACAAAACAAAAAGAAACTATCTACTTTGTTTCATTGGTGTTTGAATAAATACATTATTTTTCATTTAAAATTGCTAATTGAGAACCCGATTATAGTGTATTACCACTGTGAATAAAGACTCTTACTCGTGTGAGTAGTCTCACTGAAAACAACAGGACTACTCAAGTGAGCGATTGCTCACTAGTATAAGTACTGGCTCCACAATCTGTCCTGAAACTCTTTAATTTCACTGAATACAGCATATGTGCCAGGTTAAAATAAATATTCTGATAGCAAGGGCACAAGGTTATACTATTTGGCTGTTACAGGCTGCCCTGGGAACAGCCATGCCAGCTCACTCATGCATTTCCCCAACAGCTAATTAAAATCTCTCAAGACAAATCATGGTAATATTTTGCAGAGATGCCTGCAAATATAATGGGTTTGTGGCTTGCCAGAACAGATTCCCCTATGAACTGAATCCCTTGATGGAAATTCCCATTGACACTATTCATGAAGTCAGGGCTGATAAACTGCAGGCTCCAGTGCTGCTGAACTTGGCTAACAATCTGCTCACAACTGAATTCCTGTTTTCCAGGCCAATAAAACTTTATAGACCTTTCCCCGTTTTCCCTTCCCTCCATTCGTCCGCCCTTCCCCCCCCCGATCGTCCCTCAGTTCTATGCAGGGATATAAACTGCAAGAATAACGCAAACCAAATGCAGCAGCATTATTAATTATCCCATGGCATGGTGGCTTTAGATCAGTTACATTTCTCAAAAAAAAATGGTAATTTAAAAGAGATAGTTAAAAATGCAGTCTGCTGTTAAAACATAACATGCAGGAACAAATTCAATTCCAGTTTTTACCTTCTGTGACTTGTCAAGCGAGAAAATTTCAACACTGACTCGACTCATTTGGAAGAAATGGTAAAATAAGTACCAAAAGAAAACAGAAGTAGAAATAGTTTTGTTTTATACACACACAGCTTCAAAAATGGGTTCTTTTTCAATTAACTGCCATATGAATTTCACTTTCCATCCCTGAAATATAACAAATACAAAAGCTATCTAGATTTCAGTTCACACCATTTTAGAATTAGTGTGTGGAAATCATACTGGAATGGCTTTAAACCAGAGTGGGAAACACAGCAATTAAGCACAACTTTATTTTAGTACGTATCAGAGATTACACATTTCTCCACATGGAAAGTAGGGATGTAACCAGTTAAACAGGGTGATGCTTATTGGTAACCGGTTACCTAGCAGCCTGGGTGGGAGAGGGCTGCCAGTCCAGCCAGGCCACCCACCCATGGAATCCCAGTTAAGTAGTTAACTGGTTAAATGTAATGTTTAACCAGTTAACTGATTAAACAGGATTTTACATCCCTAATGGAAAGTGGTGAGGTGGCCAGTGTCAAACTGGATGATTTGATGAGCATTATTCAACTCACAGTATGAAAACCACAATAACAGCGTGCACACAGGAAGCTATGTTTTCTTTCAGTACACATATACATACAGGTGCGATAACTTGTTGCATACTCAACAATGGCATTTTTGCAGGGTATCCCATAGTCATTTGCTCCACTGCTCAGCGGTATGCATTCTGGGATTTTTTGTGCTCTGCATTATGAAATGTTTAGTGGAAGCCAGATGATTGACATTTTAAAAAAATCCATGTTTCCACTGTCTCTACCCCATGCCTTCTTTCTGAGCTGGCTAGTGCCACTTTCCAATTGTTGCCAGTGAATATGGATCCAACACCACTGTGCTGCTATCCTGGCAACTGCAAATACACAGAGGCTGCCTGCATTGTATTCCACCACTCAAAGCCTGATCAATTCAGATTTGGACTTCACCTGCCACGCCACCAACCATGTGATGTGGTAGCAGCTGCAGCTCCTCTTGCAGGACCAGCAGATTCATGGGAGGCAGAAGAAACAACTGCAAGAAGGAGGATACCAAGCAACTGATGCTAAAGGAGCCGTTCCTGGAGCAGCTTCAAAACCTGTAGCACCATTTGTGGGCTCAGAAAGCCTGCACTGATTGGTGGGAAAGGATTGTTCTGCATCCCTGGGATAACCAGCAATGGCACAAGAATTTCAGAATGGCAAGGGAAACCTTTTTTTGAGATGTGCAGTCAGGGGTGCAGGAAGAACTTGTATACTGGGGGTGCTCAGAGCCACTGAACCAAACTTTTAATCCTGTATAAAATGGAAACCACTTCAAGCCTAGTGGAACTGCAGCACCCCCCAAACTCCTAGTTCCAGCACCTATGTGCGCACTCTACTAGCAGCAGACTGTAGTGGCAGCATTCCCATATGGAGTGCCACATACACATGAAGAAGTGGACCACCATAGCCACCTCCAAGTATTACAAGTCAGAACCCAACCACTTTGGCTTGTAGAGATCAACTGTTGGGGCCATTACTATAGACAAGGTCAGGCTCGCCAATGCGGGAAGGGGGGAGGATAAAAGGGGCACTTGCCCCAGGTCACAGCAATTCAAAAGGGCCTGGGGTTCCTGGACACTGCCGCTGCTAGAGCCCCAGGCCTTTTAAATCACCGCTGGAGTGCAACACTGCACGCTCTGGACACTGCTAAGGGCTGGGGGGAGTGTACCGTGCTCTGAACAGCACTGAGGGCTGCCTGGGGGCCAGGATCCCAGCCACTCCCCCTGCCCGGCTTCTGCACGCACCACAGGTTTCAGCATCGATCGCGCTGCTCAGCCACTCCTCGCCCGCCTGCTTCTGCACGCAACCAGAGCGAGTCCCAGGCTGGGAGGCGGGGCCGCGATCGGTGCTGGGAGCCTCTGGTTGCGTGCAGAAGCCGGGCGGAGGCGGGGGAGTGGCTGGGAGGCGGGGCGCAATCGGCGCTGGGAGCCCTCAGCTGATTGCATCTGAGGAGGAGTGATGCCTTGGGGAGGAGGAGAAGCCCTGTCCCTGCTCCTGAGCGCTGTTCAAGCGCGTTGTGGTGCCGTAGTCCAGGAGAGAAGTCCGCAGGTGCTTTGTAGTTGCGTTTAGGCACCTTCCACTGATTGGAGTGGAATTTCTGCTTCTTCCCACTGGGACACCCAAAGACCTGGCTATGGGGGAGTCACCTTCCTACCCATGGTCGCCCCCCTCCGCCCCGCCACTGTGTTGCCCCGGGGTCTGCCTCTCTCTGCTTTGTTCCCAGCTTGGTGGTAGCCACACAGGACACCATGTATTCGGTATTTTTGGGGAGACCATCTGGCAACCCTAAACCCAGCTCAAGGTTCCCTCTAAGCTGCACAGTAGCACGGCCTTGGAGCTGCTTAATCGGGGGAGGGGGCATTTCTCCCTCAATTACAGCAGCAGCTCCCTGCTGAGGCCAGAGCAGCGAGTCTCTCCCAGTTGGTAGGGGCACATCCTCTCCCTACCGACTGGGGGAGACTCACTGCTCTGTCCTCAGCAAGAAGCTGCTGCTGTAGCTGAGGGAGAAATGCCCCTCCCCAAGCCAGGCAGGTCTGTGCACTGAGTCCTGAGCCCCTGTCTGGGAGGGGATTATTAAGCAGCTGCAGGGCCATGCTACTGCACAGCTTAGAGGGAACCTTGGCCTAGCTCCTCAAAAATATGGACAGGTCACGTTTCCAATACTAGAGATTTTCCTGGCATTCCTGGCTTGAATTTACAGTCTCCTGAAATGTTTGTTCTGTATACTGCACTGTCAGCATCCTTGCTATGGCCCCGCGCAGATATCTGATTTCCCAGTCCATGACACGTTTTTCATGGCTGTGAATTTGTAGGGTCCTAGATATCAATCTATGGATATGTCTACAAAAAATACATTGCAATTAAAAACCCACAGTTAGCCCGTGCCAGCTGATTCAGGTGCATAGGACTCATGGTCTGGGCCCCTCCTCCCTTGCAGGATCTTAAAGGCTGGGATCCAACCAGAGCTCAAGCATCTACACCATATTTAAATAGACAGCACTAGCCTGAAACCCACAAGACCAAGACAGCGGGCACCAGCCAGCCATGGGTTTTTAATTGCAGTGTAGACATGCCCCACAACTCCACTTACATTGAACTGAAAATTTTTAATCCTACTTTTTGTCACTGAAGTCACATGTAACAACAATTTATTTCAAATCCCATCAACTACTAGTAGTGTCTTTGTAACAGAAGCAATATGAGTCAAAAGAACTGTTCTGGAGCAAGAACACTTCTTCATCAGACAACCAGAACTAATAAAGAATTTAGCAAAAGAAGGGCACTGATTTGAAATGTAACCATATTAGTCAAACTTCATCAAGTTAATCTTTATTTCTGTGTTCATAACAATCACTGAAAAGCATTATCACTACCACCTTTGTCAAACTTTAATTATGTTGTTACCAAAATCTTATCAAAACCGAGAGCTACCAAAAAGCATATAGCATGTCTGGGTAAGGCTATTTTTATCATGTGATTCAGTCAGCATTCTTACAATGGCTAGGATTAAAGCTACCAGGCAGCCAAACGGCTGTATATAGGCCAATGCAATTACATGTTGAAACATGTTCAGACAATGTCATTGTACACCGCAATCTTGTAATCCACACTGTGAACAAAAATAACGTTTTGAAATAGTCATCTCTATGCAAATAAACTAGTTAATAAACACGGTGTGCAATCCTCTTGTTTCTTTCCCCTTGATTGGTAGTTCACTGGCACTTTCATTTCAACTCCTTTTAATGTGAATTTAATGCTCAAGAAAGGTGTCAGACTGACAGACCTATAGACCGATGTCTTCCTTTTATCTACTGAGCAGGTACAGCAGACTTCTTCAGACTGCTCCAGCAGTATGCTTCAATCTTCCCTGCAAAGACTACCCCTAAAGGACAGTGGGCAATTGAGTCTCCATGCCCATGCCATCCTTAACTTCCCAGCTCTCTGTCAACACAGGCCAATGGTGGTGGTGTTAATAATGCTTTCACAGTATTGCTCATCACAAACATTAAAACATCATGAATCCACAGAATTTAAAATCACAAGATTTTTTTTAAATATTGAGATCTTTTAATTTATTTGAGATTTATTTCTATCCTTAAGCCTTTGGGGTCATGTTTTCAAGTTTATCACTGTAAAGCTGATATTTAATCACATAACCCCAACAGCTGGGGCTTTAAGAAAAATCACAAATATTGTCAGATTCACAATAGAAGTGAGAGTTGGCAATACTGTGATGTAGGCAAATATCCACTAAAAAATGGTTTAAGACCATATTCACTTTACATATTTTATCAACCAGTCATCAAATAGTAATTACTTCCACTTACTAGTAGTAGGGCTGAAATCTAACCAACGAACTGCAGTAAAATGGCTCTGTATCCCACTACCAAGCCTTCCAGTCTCTTTCAAGACTTTTTTTTAAAAACTAAACAGGTAATTTCCTTCTTTCAGTTGATCAGTCTGCACCTTTGTTCTAACCAAGTAGAATCTCCTTCCCTGTAAGAGGACTAACCAGACATCCATATGTAACAGCCACCAGGTGGATCTGAACCTTGGACCTCTAGAGGTTAGTGTAGGAGCCATAAAGCCAGCTGACTTTCAGCTTAGGCTGTAGAGCTCTCTTGTTCTTATCTCTTGCTGTAACTGGTCTAAGTGCCACTGGATGGGACAGTGAACCACACTAGGGGCTACATCTACACTGTAGCCTTCTTGCAGAAAAGCTTATGCAAATGAAGCGCGCCGTGGAATATTGCCACGCTTCATTTGCAAAATGAGGAAGAACAGCTCTTGTGCAAGAGGGGGTTTTGCGCAAAAAGGAGCCGTCTACACAGCTCCTTTTTGTGCAAAAGCCTCTTGTGCAAAAGCGGCTGCTAATAAATTATGCAAATGAAGTGCGGCGATATTCCACGCCGCGCTTCATTTGCATATGCTTTTTCCACAAGAAGGCTACAGTATAGACGTAGCCCAGGTGTGTGGGTTACACATACACAGAAGATTTACTTACTCAGTAGTTTACTTGTTGTTCACAAAAGTGAGTTTAAACCACAAAAGCAAACAAACAAACAGAGAAATATTTTGAGAATTTCTGACTTCACCAGACATACAAACCAACATTGTTTATTAGGAGAGAGCCACTGGCATGGAAGAATGACAGCATCTGGATCTTGGAACAACGCTGCCCAGATAACCAAACAGGCCCCTAGACAGCATGTTTTATCAGCCCAAAGCAAACTCTGTTGACTTTGGCTTGTTATTTTTCATACAGCACCTTCTTTGGGTGTTGATTACTCATCTGTGGTAAACTGAATGAAACATCAGAAATGTTTCTTAAAATCACAATAAGAAAACTATGACTACTCAAACTGCTCAAAGTTTAGAAAACTGAATGGACCAACTCAGTTTGAGCCTAATATGAATATACACTCATTAACATGGATTCTTTGGTTTTGGCCCCCCATTTCAAAAGCCCAGGATGAGTTCACCAAGACCATAGTAAGAAAAGAAACCTAAAGATAGTGGTATCCAAACCCAAAAAGCAAGATTGGGCCTTGTTGCTCTGCATCTTGCTCTCCCTAAATCTCAGTTTGGAATTTTCTCTCCTGCATGACCTTCACCTTCCTCAGAAACAACAGCTTCTGTTGCCTTCCGTCTCCAGGATCCAATCTAAATGCAGTAAGAGAAGCCTTTGGATTTAAAATAAAATAGCCATAAAAAAACAAAATCTAGAAAAATCATGGCAAGAGAGCAAATGAATAAAAAGAACAAAGCACAATGTCTCAAACAACATAACAGATGAGGCTGTTGAATTGTTTTGTTTGTTTGAAGGAATAGTAACTGCACTTTCCACCTAAGCAATATCCAGCAAGCAACTACAGGTCGTTCAAGTAACAAAGAATTAAATGCACTAAGTTTACAGGCATCCACTTCAATAATTCTACCTGAGCATGACCATTCTCCCTCTCCAATATGCAGGAGGGATGGAAATAAATATAAAACTAGAAATTATAACAAAAAACAAAACAGACTTTATAAGAATATAAACATAAAACTTAACATAGTAATAAAAAGTAAAATGAGCCCTTGACTTGCAAAAGGCAATTATTGTTATGATTTATGCATCATTTAGATTAACCCAATCCTTTCTGGCTGAAATAGAATACCAAATTCTTTCACTCATGCTGTTTTTTACTTGAGAGCAAAGACAGCATACCTCAGTTGTGGTCCCTGGAGAGTTATGGGTCTTTTGCATTAGTAAAAGAAATTTGATTCTTGTCCTTTAATTAGTAGCATGATATATTGTACTTGAAAGCGAGTGAGAAGGAAATGAGGAAATAACTTGAATAGAGACTGAAAAGCACAGAGCATGGTTTAATTATCTCTCTCTTTCTCTCTCTCGTGAATTTTTTTGAGTACCTTTCTTGTTTCTTTTCCTAAGATAGAATATACACTGTTTAGAAAAAAATCCACTCTACCAATAAAGCTGTAATTACCAGATCTTTTCTAATTCCACACGGAGTCCCAAATTGTACCCTCACAAGAACAAATCTGGAAAAGAGGGCAAAGGAAAACTCAACAGCCTTTGAAGTTTTCCTGACTCCATTCCTCAGGTGAAAGGAGCTTGATTGAGCCCTGCACATTTTGCAAGTCCTCCTCCTCCTCCCAGTCCTGTGGATGTGGGGAAGAAAATCACTTCCAGCATGTCCAGAAGCCATGCTATCAGGACAGCTGCTGTAACATAATAATAAACTGAGGGTATAAATGTAATACAATTTTCCCTTAGAAGGGGGAAATTTCTTCATGTTCGGAATCTATTTTTACCAACAATGTCCAATTTTTTTTTTTTTACTTCAAAAGCAGGACATTTTCTAAAAGGTCACGAGGCCACAATCAATGCTTTGGGGATGATTCTCTGCCCTGTTGTGCTATGTGCCACTCAGGCAACACAAAAAGAGAGGAAATCACCCTCACGTCTCCCTGGCACAAAGGAATTTCTAGCTGGTAGAAAGCTAAGGCAGTCAGCTCCTACATTTCCTCCCACTGCCCTTAGTGCAGAAAAGCATCTTGGGTGGGGCGGAGGGGAGATAGCTGCTGTGTGCTGCTTTTCAGCTACCATCAGTGGGCATATGATGCCAAGATGATCAGCTGGCACAAGTCTACTCTGACTTGCTACAGGCCTGCCACTGTGAATCAGGGCTGTAAATGATTGCTGGTTCTCAGCTTCTCCTCTTTTTCTTCTCCTAGACTGCCCTGGGTGACTGTTGGATTCTTTCCTAAACTCAGGTCTATTCTGCTTTCCCTGATCTCATAAGCTAAAGTTACTCTCTTCCTTCCCCTGAATGCACCAGTCAACCAATAAGGAAATTGCTGGGCAGCTAGATCAGGAGTAGGACAACAACTGCTCAGTGCTCTCCTATCTCAAACAACAGCATCTCCTGCCACTGAAGGAGAAGCAAGAAAAGTAAGGAAAGATGATGACCCCAACTGCTTCCCTGTAGCAAGGAGGTTGATTGAGCTACTTCAGTTTTAAAATTGCTGGTGTGGCTCTAGCACATTTTTTAAATTCATACTCAAAAACAATTTTTCTTCTTCATGCCCTTATTCTTGAGGGCTGCAAAGTTAGACACTTGAGGTCCAGGAGCAGACCCAGGTCACAAGCAATACATACTGCTTCAGACACTTGAAGAAAGATCTAAGTCTGGTCTACTTGCTATTTTTGTACTTGGACAATGTCAGGGAGGCACATTGGTTTTTTTGTATTGATAAAGTTATATTTGTCTAACTTATTCTCCTTCCCATAAAGGAATAAGTTATATGTCTAGAAGCTCATTTTTTACTAGTATAATTGGGTCCATATTACAGAGTTGCACCATTATAATTATACCAGTATAGTTCAAGTGATACACATTTTGTATGTAAGTATGGCCCCTTGAAGCTGCAGTTCATGATCTTTATTTGTGCCTTAAAAAAAAAGTCTCAGCCTATGTTCCCATTCAATAATAGATATAATCATGTATATCTGATTTAATTTTGGAACTTTTCATGTGCAGTTTTTTCCTGGTCTTTGAGAGGTAAATCATCTAACTTTAACTCACCACAAGACAATATGTTTCAAGTTCAATTTCTCTCACTCTTAATATACATACACCTTTGTTAAGAAATTACTTCAAAAGCATGACCACAGGGAGATGAAGGTACTTGTTCAGTCATCCATTCATTGCTATGCTAATCTTATTAAACACCGACATGCAAAATGATGAATGAACGATGTGACCAAGTGATTACTTTAATATTACTGCCTGGTCCCTATTTAGCAATGACAGAAACCAAAGATCATAGTCAGCTATTGCTCAAGATTCTAGAATTAAAATAAACACCCACTAAAAGCAGTCTGAGGGTTTGTGAGTGGTACAATAGAGGCAAGTTAGAAAAAGCCTAGAGATGTTTTAAAGCACTTGGGGGGGAAAAAACTGGTAATAACAGAATTAACTTTTCTTTTAATTGTTGGAATGGGAAACTGAAGTGCATTTTGACGTTATAATTGTGTTAAGCTGATGACATGAGGAAAGTTGAACTTTAAGTCTCATATTCATCTCCTGCTTAATAATTTTTCAAGCCAGATATTTGCAGATGTTTCTGGGTAGCTGGGCCCACAAGAGAACTTACTGCTACTTTTGTCCAAACCTGTTCCTTCACTAAGAACATTCAACAACATTCCTGGCTATGTTATGAATAAACTGTAATGTAATATAAAGTTAATATGCGTATAATGCAATCCAGGTGATGTAGGAAGCAGGGATGGTGATTCAGTAGGTGGCACTCTTTCCTCCACGTCAGTAAATAGCCCATATTCTAACACAGTGTTAGCGGCTATCAAGCTGCCGTCTTTCAAATAAGATGTACAACTCAGGTGCTGACCATTTGTGGTCACTGAAAGTCTCATGACACTTTTCAAAAGAACTAGAGTGTTTCACCCAGGTAGGTCAAATTCCAGCATGAGTAATTACATTCTGCCAACCTCAGTACGCCTCTGTAGTTCATATGGTTATGATACTCCTCACTTCCAGTCCTAAAGGGCTATGTAGTGTTTCTGTGGATTTTTCAAACAGATTTCACATAATCATACAAGCATTTAAATGGTGAACAAACTGGTGATAAAAGACCTGGGGCGCAGACACACCTGCCTGGGCTCAGCTGACATAGTTTTGCAGGGCTTAGGCAAGGGGCTATAAAATTTCCGTGTAGACATTTGGGCTCAGATTGCAGTCAGGGCTCTGGGACCCACGCCCCCTTGTGGGGTCTCAAAGCCCAGGCCTAAGTGCCTACACCACAGTTTCAGAGTTACTCAGCCAGAGCCTTATGAATCTAGGTCAGCTGACTTGGGCCAGCTGCAGATATTTTATTGCAGTGTAGACACACCCTTAAAGATAATAAAATCAGTTACTAGGCCTGGCCAGGTGGGATAACAAGATGAAGCAAAAACTCCCCTTGCTCTCTTGCTGAGCCCAGCATAGCTTTGAGCTCTGGTTGTAGTATGGAGAGCAGATATTCTTCCCTACAAACAAATGGGAGGAGAGGGAAAGAAGCCCTGACTCAACCCCCATTCTGGTCACGCAAGGAAGAGAAATAAAGTGTTCCCCAAAAAGATGTGAAAAGACTTGGGCCCAGATCCTGAAAGATATTTAGGCATCTACCTCACCTGGGGCTTAGATGCCTAAATACTTTTGAGGATCTAAACCTTGCTCCCTCCCCAGATTAAGGGGGAAAACACAGGAGGAACTGTGTTTCTGAGTTCCACTCGTTCTCTAGCCTGCTGCTACTTACTCACTTCAGAGTGATTTTTCTGAAAACACTTTTAGAAGAGTCTGGATGAAAAGTGATACATAAATTTAGTTTTGAAAACAGAAAAAGCTGCTTCTTTGCTGTTACCCCTTTAACTTGATTATGGACTAATTTTATATTTATGTCATTGTGAATAGACAGGTACTGCATAAGAATAGATGGCCCCAAAACTGAGAATTTAATGATGCTTTTAAAAACTGGTAGGCTTTGCACTTCATTTCACCCTTCTTAAATCCAGGATCTGCAAAGACTCTAACAGCCTATTAATAACAATTAAACTAATGACTGCCTACTTGAGAGAGATATCTATAAATTACAGACTTCAGATGCATGTACAATAAAACAAAAAGATTATGTAGAGGGAATTACTGAAACTTTTTCCTGGCAGTTAACTTAAAAAATATTCAGTTATATTCCAAAATAGGAAAGAGAGAGAGACTATACAGCCTTACAAATCACGGAAATTGTAGACTTTAAGAAATATTTTTAAATTGCCAACTGCAGAAATATACAGAGTGAAAGCCAAAAGATCTAATAATAAAGATATTCTACATTTTCCCCTGGCAAATAAAGAAATGTGATATGAGGAGACAATGCATGAAAGGATAATAAGATTGGGACTTTAGATTATTTCAACTTTCCCAATTGGGAAATTTTTGAAACGTGTGGCACACTGAGATAGAAGTGACAGATATAGTAACTGATGGCTGTCTGTACCAATGTGTTAAGAGATCTTCCAAAAGTAGGTTTGCTGCATGTGTACTTAAAAGAACACCACTACATTTTCAGGCATTTCAATTGACAAACCAAACTTTCTGTAACTTATATCCAGAGTTTGCAAACACCTTAAAAGCCATTAAGGTTGCCAACTTTCTAATGGCACAAAACCAAACATCTTTGTCCCGTCTCCTGCCCCTTTCCTTCCCCAAGACTAAGCAGGTAGGGTTGTCAGATGATTTCAACAAAAATACCGGACACACTTGACATTACATCACAATCTACATTACATCTTATTTAGAAAATACCGAACATTTATATTTTCTCAATTTGTTTCCCAAACAGAAAGCTCAAATACTGGACTGTCCAGTTCAAAACCGTACACCTGGCAACCCTATAAACAGGCTCTGGGGTGGGACTGGGGAGGAGTCTGGGGTTCAGGAAGGGACTTAGGGCTGGGACAGGGGGTGGGGGTGCAGAAGGGATTGAGGGCTCCAGTTGGGAGTGCATGCTCTGTGAGGGGTTTGGGCAAAGGAAGGGTCTCTGAGCTAGGGGCCATGAATAGATGTGCAGGGGATGGATTCTGGGGTGAGGCTAGGGATGAGGAGTTTGGGTGCAGGAGGGGCTCTGGGCTGGAGCCAAGGTGTTCAGGGTACGAGAAGAGGTTGGGACAAGGGGTTGGGGCATGGGAGTGGGTGCAGGGTCCGGGAAGCACTTATCGAAGGCAGCTCCAAGGAAAGGTCTGGCAGATCCTTGAGGCTCCAAGGCAGAAGGGGCAGGGAGGTTCCGTGCACTGCTTGCATTCACAGGGACCACTCCCGAAAACTCCCACTGGGAACCCACCCTAGCCCCTCTCTGCCATCAACCTGACTTTTAATGACTTGGCTGGCTGTTCTGACCAGACCCACCAGGGCCCTTTTCAAATCAGGCTTTCTGGTTGAAAACCTACCCACCTCTTATTTGCATAAAGAGGATCACAGTAAGCCCTAGCATTCAGTGTTCATTTTTCAATTTGTATTGCTGGGATTTCTGACCTTTGAGATTCACATCCCATTCACCCCATACCAAAAAGGTCAATTACACTTCTTAAAATGAATACCCTCTGACAGCTTTCCCAAACTATCGCCTCTAATTTTACTCACACTAAACATTTTCCATGCAGATCCTTGATTCATCTCGGTTTTGGTTTTTAAACCCACAGTTAGAATCAGATTCTACTCTCACTTAAACCAGTAACCAGTGTTCGTATCAGTATCCAGACTAATTTCACTAACTGCAGTTTCATATTCAACATGGTATGCATAGTTATAAAAAGGGTAAAGATAGGCTGAAGCTCAACAAATGGATAAGTGATAAAATGTGATCTCTCTCTTCAATTTAATGTAAACACCTTTCTCTGAAAATTCAAACAAACACACCCATTGCCAGGGTAATAATCTCATGCTGTTTGTCATTAGGGACGGATAAGCCTCTTGGCATTTGAGATTTTGTGATTTTCCAGATTTACTTGGCAAACACACTGCGAAACACAAAATGAGCTTCAGTTTAGTGATATCCAGAACACCTGGAAAATTGTTGCAGATATTTATGCCCAGTGCCCCTACCAGTCCTGATCTCCTGTCCTCATTGCAAGAAGGATAAAGTTTTTTTCCCCCACTCTTTTTCTTCCCAAGAGCAGGGAAGTGAAGCTTCAAGTACTGCAATACCCCATACCATATCCCTCTGCCTCAAAAGGTCCTACTCCCAAACTTTCCACAAACAGCTTGAAGAGGACAGCAACCACCATCCTTTCTATTGTCTCTTCCAGCTTTGGGGGTACTGCCAAGGAGGCCAACTGACCAATCCGAAAACTGAATCTTGAGGAAGAGATGGTCTACCAGCCCCCACATCCAGCAGTAGCAGAACCAAAAACACACCTGGCAGTCTCAGTGTACAGATTTTTTCACAGATGCACATATTCCAAAGCCAGAAAGCATGATAGTGATCATCTCCTCTGACCTCCTGTATAACATAGGTCACAGAACTTTCCCACAATAATCCCCAAGGCATATTTTTTTCGAATAAAATCAAGTCTTAATATAAAAATTGCCGGAGATTCAGAATCCAAAATGACTTTTGGTAAACAATTACCTCCAGTGTTGAAAAATTACACCTTATTTCCAATGTAAATTTGTCTAGCTTCAACTTCCAGGCATTGGATCACATTATACCTTTCTCCTAAACTAGGGGTAGGCAAATAACGGTCGGCAGGCCGGATCCGATCTGCCAGGGTTAACCCCTGGCAGGTTCCCCACAATACCATATTTACATGTGCTCTCTCAGGTATGGGGGATCACAGTTCCCATTGGCCAAGGAGCACCATTCCTGGCCACTGGGAGCTGTGATCACCTGTGCCTGTGGAGGTACAGGTAAATACAGTGGCAGCGGCCCACCAGGGGCTAACCCTGGTGAACGGTTGCCGTTTTATTGCCCACCCCATCCTAGATTGAAGAGACCATTTTCAAATATTTGTTCTTTGTGTGGGTACTTATATACAGAGATCAAGTTACTTTTAACCTTTTCTTTGTCAAGATCATAGATTAAGCATCTAGAGCCTATCACTTTAAGACATGTTTTCTACTCCTTTTAATCATTCTCATGGCTCTTCTCTGAACCGTCCCCACTTTATCAAATTCCTTCTTGAACTGTGGGCACCAGAACTGGACAATATTCCAGCAGCAGTGCCAATTAGAGAGGTAAAAAGTCTCCCTATTCTACTTGAGATATCCTTTTAACAAATTCAAGGATCGAATTAGCCCCTTTGGCCACAGCATCACAATGGGAGTTTATTGTCAGCTGACTATTCACTACTCTACCAAACCTTTTTAGAATCAATGCTCCCTAGGATAGAGCCCCTCATCCTGTAAGTCTGGCCTTCATTCTTTGTTCTTAGATGCATATTTTTACATTAACCATATTAAAATCATTTGTTTTATTGTGCCCAATTTACCACATTATCTAAATCCATCTGTACCTGTGAACTGTCCTCTTCATTATTTACCACTTCCCTAATATGGGGTCATCTGCAAATTGTATCAGAGATGATTTTATGTTTTCTTCCAGGTCACTGACAAAAATGTTAAATAGCACAGGGCCAAGAACTGATTGCTGCAGGGCCTTACCAGACACACATCCACTCGATGATGATTCCATGTTTATAACAACATTTTGAAACCTATTAGTTATACAATTTTTAATCCATTTAATATGTGCCATGTTCATTTTATATCATTCAAGTATTTTTAATAAAAAAGTCATGCAGTAGCATGTCAGACACCTTACAGAAGTCTACTACATCAACACTCTTCCCTTAATGAATCAAAATTGCAATCTCACCAAAAAAAGATAGTGCTTTGTTTCACAGGATCTATTTTTCTTTACACCAGGACACTTCATAATTCAAGTGGGCTCGGGGTAAACCTTGAGCAGAGAAATTCTGCCCCAGTGTTTCAAGCAGGGTTTCCTAAGGGCATTGTACTGCGTATCGCTGTTCCATGGTGCTTAAAGAAACAGTGCAGCAAGAGAGGAAAGTGTGCTTCCTTGGTCCTCCAGATGCCTAACAGTAGGAGCTTAGCCTCTCTTTCAACTGCCAGAGGTAGCAGGATTCCTTGTTAACAGCTCTTGAAGTCAGAAGGAAAACTGCTTAGAAAAAAACAGAGGGGAAATGGGAATCCTCCTCTAGAGCTGACTTCAATATAAAAAAAGGTCAACTCAAGTCACAGTGTCAGCATGTTCACTCCCCTCCTCTTGAGATGGAGGAAAGGATGAGCCAAAGATCTTCAGTCTCTCTTTCTTCTTATGCACACTGTGGGACGATGGAGCAGCTGGGGAAGAATGACCAGAATCTTCTTTGCCTCATGTCTAGAAGAATCAAGATGCTTCTCTTCCCTGGAAGGAGGAGGGAGCCCAATGTCTGAGTAGGAGCAGATACTCTCAACGTTTTAGTCACTGTAACTTATTACTTACATACTAACAGTAAACAAAGTCAAAAGATTTGAAGTTCTACTTTTGCGTGGGTTTAATAAAAAAAGAATTAGGGAGTATGTGTTTACTCAACTCTTAATTTTATGATGATAGTAATTCATTTTATTAGCACAGAGTTTGTTTTGTTGTTTGATAAATACTCACATGTCACACCAAATGTAGTTTCCCTAACTTCTTTGGTTTCAGTATTTGAACTATTTTAACAGTACAGTACTCTCTGTCTTTATGATATATTGCATTTATTTGTCTACATACTGAAGGGAGCCCCATCTCTCCACTGGTCAGCGATAGTATTGTTAAAGCCTGTGGTGTCCCGAGTGGTTAGTTCTGACTTCCTGCTGCCAGTTCTCCTCCCATTAGGGTATGGGGAGGCTGCCTGAAAAGAGAGGGCCCATGCTACTCCTGTGTAAAGACATTGCACGCCTTGCTCATGAGCTCAGTGCTGGGAAACAGGCCAAGTAAACAACCAAAGAGGGTGGCCTCTACAACCTGCACTGCATGTGAGACACAACCATTGTCCAACGGGAAAGAGAAACCTTAATCTGAGACTGAGTGGCTGAGCCTGGACAGGCAACTTGGACTATTTGTTTCCTAGGAGAGGTAAGTGTACCTTTGTTAAGTAAGCATCTTGGATTCATTTCATTATACTTGGATTAGCTGCTCACTCCATTGACAGGATAGTTCTGTTCCTCCTGACAAACATGTTGGAAAAGATTTGAACACTGGCATGGCTCCTGGGTGAGTTCTTGCCTCCCACAATGTTGCAATGGGGTGGGAGTTTGGACCGATTTAACTTTGAACCCTGCATACACACACTAACACAATCATATTATTATTATTATTTGGAAAGAAAAATGAATTGAAAATTACTGTAACCTCATAGATATTTCACAATATACTCCACAAACAGCTGTTCTAACACCAAACTGTTCAGTGGCAAATGTAGACATAGAGTAAGGTAAAATACAGCATATTGTATTGAAGTGACTAAGGAAGGGCGATCACAAAAAAAATTCCACCTGACTTTGGGTGTATATATATAGCCACTTGCCTAAATGACTTTGGGTCAGCAAGTCAGAGGGGTATCAAGTAACTTAAAGCAATTCAAAACCAACAAATCCACAGTACCAAATTAGATTCAAAGAGCATTATTAAAGTTGGACCTGAGCCACAAATTTAGATCCACATCTGAATTTTCCCAAGATTTGGGGAAAACTTGGAGAGAGAGATTTGGATCTAGGGGTCTCCAGCTTGGACCTGCCTCTGGTTAATATTACAAATAGAAACAAAGCATATTCAGAAAACTCCTGGCTTAAGTAGATATGTAATTTCCTAAAAGGTCAGCTCATAAAACCAAGAGATTTACATTTCTGAGAGCCTAGGAGATCAACCATAATATAACTTATGTAGCTTTTTTGGGGGGAACAAATTATAGACTATGTGGATTTGTAAAAAAAGAATAATTTTAACCATGTCAATCCAGAAATAAACCCTGCTTGATTTACTCGTGCTTCTGATTTAAATGGGGATTTTGCTACTAACCTTCCCTACAAAACCACTGTATTACATCATGAATAGAAGTTTCTGCTCCATAAGAGCATGATCCAACACCTACTGAAGTAAATGGCAGTCTTTCTAATGACTTCAGTGAGAATTTCATCAAGCCTTATCTTATAGGGTATTATGGTTAACTTAGCAGTATATAAAATAGTAAGTGAGTGGGGAAGGCAAATCAGGAGCTCCATCCTTTGAGAGGACAAGGGAACAAAGACATCACATTTAAAACACATTAAAGACATCAAATTTAAAACAAATTAAAACAAACAAATACACATAATTAATCTGTGGAACTCACCGTCACAAAATATAAAGGCCAATAATTAAGCAGATTTAAGGAAAGGATTAGAATTTACATGAATAATAAGAGCATCTGCAATTATATTAGATAAAATAAAAACATGTTTCAAAAGATACACTATTACTTTTGAAGGTATAATATGAAACAGCTTGTACTAGTCACTGTCAGACACAGAATACTCAACTAGATGGACCATTGGTCCACTGGAGCATTAATTTTCAAAATATTTAAAGGATCCAACCCCAGCTGAATCAAAGACCAATTTTCAACCAACGAAGCACAGACACTGGCTTATCCTATTGCTGGGAGGAGAGGAAGTGGGTGCTCAATACCCCACCACCTCATTTCATCCCTTCCACCAAGCCCCACCCCTGCTCCATCCCCATCCCCATTCCAGCCCTTCCCCCAAACCTCTGTCCTACTTCTTCCCCTGATTGTGTCCTGTGCTCATTCCTCTCCACTCCCTTCTGGAGCTTCCTGAATGTTGCAGATCAGCTGGGGAAGCCCTGGAAGCAGAGGGGGGAGCAGTAGTTGGTTAGTGGGACAACCAGCAAGTGAGAGGCACAGGGGAGAGCCTGGCTGCTGGTGATTGCTCTGCACCCACTAATTTTCCCCCATGGGTGCTCCAGCCCCAAAGCACCCATGGATTCAGCACCTATGCAACAAACCATCATAGCAGCTGCCCTTCTCTATGAGTATGCAGACCACAAAGCCCAAGACAAAGTATGCAAGAGCTGGGGATAAATCTCTCAGTTGAGGGACCCTGACTATGGAACAATCTTCCAGAGGAGATGAGGTGAATTCCAGTCTTTAGAAAAAGTTTCATAGTGTTTCTCTGTGTGAGTCTTTCTTTCCACCATAAATGGCACTCCCCCAAAAAACATCCCTTCTAATTCCTAATCTCCACCAATCAAAAAAACAAAAGCAACAACAAAACACAAAAATAACCACTCCACCCTGCTCCAAGCAAACTTTTGATTACAAAAAGGGAGAAATGACATTAAGGACTTTGTTATGGCTATTGATTTGACGTGAAAGGCACTCCAATATAAGGTAATGGGCAGCAGTATAAAAGAGACAGATCCAATGAACCAAAATGGAATCATATGTTGCCAAAGCAAAGATAAACTTGCAGGTAACTGGTGCCAGTCAGAACTGGGGGACATTAGTGGAGTGGTGCAGATGGGAATGCACATCTCCTATATATGCTGTTCCTTATTAAAATCCGTGAGCACTAATTTCACGTACACCTTTTAAAAGTAAATGAAAAGTTTACATCTTGTTCTAAAGGAGCACTTCCAAAATTAGGAGGAAGCCTTCGTTTCTGCTACATGATCTATGGCCTGGTAGTCAAATTGAGAGTTTAATGTAAACATTTCTTAAGATAAATTGTTGAAAATAAAAGGCCTGCATTTTAGGAAGGATTATTTGAAATAAAAGCACATTCCTCTCTCTAGCCAGATAAAGACACGGGTACTTCAGACCTGTTTTCAGAAAGAGACATAGATGGTGCATTGCTAATGTAAAGAATAAGATATACAGGTAACTACTGGAGTCCTATTTCATGTGTAAGCCCCAAACCAATCTTCAAAATACACAGAGATGGACATTGCCTTACCTATCTCACCTGCAGGGCACAATCTTGTAGGAACTGCACATAAAATGGCGAGACTGGGAGAGGCTTGGGGGGGGGGGGGGGGGGAGGAGAGGGAGAATATCTCCCTTATTATCTTTAGCCTAGTAGTAAGTGTACTCACCTGGCATGTGGAAGACTTCAGATTCAACTCTGCACTCTGACTAATGATGAGAAGGGATTTGAATAGGGATCTCCCACCCCCTCTGCTAAGTGCCTAACCACTGGATGAGAGAGACATTCTCAATGTCCATCCTATGTAAGAACAGTCATAATGGAACAGACCAATGGTCCATGTAGGCCAGTATCTTCCGACAGTGGCTAATGCCAGATGCTTCAGAGAGAATGAAGAGAACAGGTCAATCAAGTGATCCATCCCATCATCCATTCACAGCTTTTGGCCGGTAGAGGCCTGAGATGCCAAAAGCATGGGGGAGCATCCCTGACCATTTTGGTTAATAGCCAGGGATGGACTTATGCATGATGAAATTATCTAATTTTTTTTAACCCAGTTATGTTTTTCGCCTTCACAACATTCCTTGGTAACGAGTTGCACAGGTTGACTGGGTGTTGTATGAAGCAGAGTACTTTATTTTGTTTGTTTTAAACCAGCTATCCATTAATTTCATTGGGTGGGCCCCGGTTCTGGTTTTACGTGAAGGTGCACATAACATTTCCTTATTTTTTTTCTCCCCGTGATTCTATAGACTAACATACCCAGCGCCATCCCTAGGGGACATAGGGCCTGGGGCAACATCTCCCCACCCCAGAGGCAGGGCAACCCCTCCCTCCCGCCCCACCTCACCGCTTCCCCAAGTCCCACCCCTGCTCCACCCCCACCGTGCTTCTTCCTGCCCCTGCTCTGCCCCCTCTAACTTCCATTGCACTGATTCTCTGAAGCCTCCTCCCCTGAGAGATGCAACCCAGGGAATTACCAGGGGTCCTGGTGCAGGGGAACAACAGGCATCACTCCCCTCCCTTCCCCTTCCCCCCCCCCCGCACTCACAGTGGTGGCAGGAAGCAGAGTGCCCAAGCCCCAGCCTGCTCTGCATCACTCAGGGGAGTGGAGCACACTTGGGCCTGGCCACAGTGTTCCGCTTCCCATTACTACAGTGAAGCAGAGTGACCCCGCAGATATTTCTGTCTTACTATCCGCCTCTTTCCTAATGGTTCCTAAAAGTCTGTTCGTTTTTTGACTGCAGCTGCACCTTGAACTGATATTTTCAGAAAACTAGCCACAATTACTTCAAGATTAGGGATGTTAAATTTCGATTAATCAACTAATCGAGTAGTTGATAAGGGGGCACTCGCTATCCCACTGCCTCTCTCCTCTCCTCCTGAAATGTACACTGAATTTCATCTGCCATTTTGTTGCACACTTGCCCAGTTTACTGAGTTTCCTTTGGAAACTCTTCACAGTCTTCTTTGGATTCATCTATCTCGAATAATTTTTTTTTATCATCTTCAAATTCTGCAACCTCGCTGCTGACCAATTTTTTTCAGGTCAGTTATGAATATGTTATGAATATGTTGAACAGTAGTGGTCTCATTACAGATTCCTGGGGGGGAAGGGGGCATGGCAATTTCCCTCTCTCCATTCAGAAAACTGACCATTTATTCTTACCCTTTGTTCCCTTTTTAAACAGTTAGTTATCCATGAGAGGACCTTGTTTTTTTATCCCATGACTGCTTATTTTGCTTAAGAGCCTTTGCTGTAGCACCTTGTCAAAAGCTTTCTGAAAGTCCAAGTACACTATATTCACTGGATCACCTTTTGTCCACATGCTTGTTGACCCCCTCAAAGAATTATGATATATTGCTGAGGCATGATTTCTTTTACAAAAGCCATGCCGACACTTCCCCAATTAAACATGATCAATTATGTGATTGGGAATTCTGTTCTTTACTATAATTTCACCAGATATTGAATACAAAACAGAAGAGCTTCAACTAGAGAGATTGGGAGAGGCCCACATCAGAATACCCCATTGCCCAGAACTTCCAGAAGACTGTTCACCAGAATTTCAAGCCACACAGCAAAGGCATATATTGAACCATGAACAATATGCTAATGACACAAATCAATAGGGAGATAGAAAACAAACAAGAGGGAAAACTATACTGCAAAAATACCTAGAGAGAGAGTGAGTAAACCAGTCTGATTCATTCTTTAGTAAATAGTTAACAGAATGCGAAGAGACATAACTTTAATGTACTCAAATTAGTTCTCATAAAACAAACACACAAGTAACTTTATGTAAATAGTACTTCTGAATTCAATGGCACTATTCACATGAGTAAAATTAGCAGATGCATAAGGTGTTTGCAAGCTCAGGACTTTGCCTTATAAGGTCTTTGGGACAGGGTATATCTTTTAATATGGGATTGTACAGCAACTATGGAGTTTCATACCTTCCACTCAAAATATCCCATTTTTATTCAATTAAATGGGGGAAACAGAGACATAGGGAAGAAAATCAACATTCAGATGATTTTGAATACTTCAATTTTTGGGAGTCAAGTTTGAGTCACTACAGTCCTTATTTTTAGAAGTAATTTGAGAGTAATTAGAAGTCAACAAGTAATTCGAACTGAAGTTAATGAGAAGTGTTGTTGTGCCGAGTAATCTCAGTTTGACCCAAATGCTCTCAAGCTGGGTTTCCAAATAAATAAAAACAACCCAAACTCACTGGCCACTTTTGAAAAATAGGCTGTTTCTGGTAAGTCAACAACAAAGCTAGATATAAAAAAATGTAAGTACCATCTCCCACTCAGTTGCTCTATGCAATTAGGTATCAAAATCTGACTCCTACTCACACTATTTTACTTTACAAGTAGCTCCAAACAGGACTATTCACAAGTTAAAACACTACTCAATGTGACCAAAGTATCTGCATCTGACCCTGACTTGTAAAAGCAATGCACCAGAAGTCACTACATTTTTTGTGCACTATCCTTTTAGAACTCTATCCTCTGGATTCTGTAACCTTGGCAAGAAAATGTTTTACAAATGTAAAACTTCTGCTGAAAGAGGTTTTCTTTGAACTATTTTTATTGGTCTTTTGACATCCTTAAAGCTAAGGGCACACAGAGCCTTTTTCCATCCTCCAGCACGCTCCTAAGTGCAGGCCATAACACAACAAATGATGTTAAGAGAATATTTCCTTCCCACTTTATAAAAGAATGAATATTATGGTCTTTTCCTATTTTGCTTTCCTCAGAAAAAACACATACATACCAGTTGTTATTTTTCTTCTGACTTATTTGCTGAGTTAATACATAACTAGAAGGATTATTAAATAAGGTAGAAAATAATAAAATAATGTAGTTCATAACAACAAAACTGGTATTGCTTTGAAAAGCCTAGAATTCCAAAACAAGGCTTGTGTGTGTGACATTTATGAATAGACACATTAAAATAAATATATAATGGGGTACATAAGATTTCACAAAGGTTCAGATTTGCATCAGTGGCATATTTAATACTCACCCTTCTTAAGAGCTACAGTATCAATTGTTCCAAGGACAACAGACTTGATGCTATTTTTAACAAAGCCCTCAGTACAACTGTTTAGCTCATAAAATCTCACAACAGCAATTGCTTAAACCCTGCTCTGCGTGAACATGTTCTTCCCAGTTTTGCCAGCCTTCCTAGACAATGAATGTTTTCTCAAAATCCCATGATACTCTAAAGAGGTTACTAACAAGGGGCAGACATGTCAAATTTGTTACAGATCTGGCCTGTTTTCAAGGCTTCCAAAATGCAGCTGATACAACTAATGCATCAGCCATGCCTGACCTGTAGGTATTTCTGGAAATGACAAGTGACATCTTATGAAGGTACAATAACTGTGACCTGATAATTCATGAAGATACTAACACATTCTTTCATAAACATGTTCACATAAAGATGTAAATGCATGCTGTCCCAAGTAAACCCACATTGAGACTGGCTGACACCCATTCTACTCACTCACACACATGCAACTTATTTCTGTCAAGGGATTACTTATTAAGAGTGAACTCTTTGATACACTCACATAGGAAAACAACTTTGCTACCAAAGTCCAGCACCACCAGTTCTCAAACATCTTCCATTGCACTTCTCAAAAACTTTTAAGGGGACCTTATGTATAATGTGCAGAATAAAACTAATGAAAACAGGCATACTTTGTGTTTTATTCATTTAGGAGGGGATTTTAAAAGGCACATAGGAAAATTAGGCACTGGACTTTCAATAGGAGTTAGGTTCCTTTATCCCATTTGTGTCTTTGGAAAACTCTTCTTTATACTACACATTTAAATACATAATCACAAAGACATTTTTCATTTTTGTAGGCCAGTTATTTCTAAAACATGTCATTTCTAGACATTAGGGATAATGACAGTGGTGAGGTCTGAGGTGTCTTTTCCTAAACAGGTGAACTTCAGAGATATTCCTAAATCAGGCAGAAGGCAAGTTTGATTTAGATAAGAGTATCACTCAGACTACAGTCTTGTTGAGTAAAATAATGACACGTGACTAAGCACAGATTAGTACTACTTTCATCCTCTCTGTTTCTGATTTGCAAAACTCCTCTCCTACACAATCAGGATTCAACAACTTTTACAGGATAAGGTGTCTGTGGTGTGTTTGTCTTCACCTCCATCACAAGAATGGCCAACAACCTGGTAACATCTATCCTTATGATTCACTATTTGACAGGAAGAGTCACATAATAATTGCTTCACTGCACTGTACAACACTAGAATATTTTATAAGGAGTACAGTGGACACTAGCTGAGCCTCTGCCTGAGTCCTGCTGCACAATCCCTTCCTTCAGAAAACAGATTTAGGACAGATCTACACTAGAAGTTCTGTATCAACAGAGCTGCACCAATATAGCTGCACAACCAAAGATGATCTCTCATGTCCACATAATTAATCCACTTCCATGACACTAGGAGATGTGGGAGATGCTGGTTTGGACAGCACTTAGTTTACTGTAATTTGTGTCACTCCGGGGGTTGGCTTTTTCACAGTTACACTAGATCGATTTAAGCAGTAGTGTAGACCTGCTCTTAGTTCCTTGCACCCCTCCCCCAGGTTTTCCATCTTTTTTTTATTTGTGCATCCCTAACAGATTTCAAATGTAGATATAGACCTGTTTGGAAATCTAAGACATTATGTGAGGACCCCCCAGGGGCCTGTGGTAACCACCACCTTTCTCAGACCACCATAGTCTGAGGACACACAAACACACGCACACCCCACGGGGAACACAGACTGAAAACCAATGTCCTAGCACTAGCAATCAGAGACCTGGAATCAGTCTTGAACAGCAATCCCTTCCTCTACAACAGACCCTCTCCTCCTGCTGGAAGGGAAAAATACCCGGGTCTCCGTCTCCAGCCAAACAACACCACAAAACAGCCCCCTATTTCTACCTAACGTCTAACATCACTGCAATCAGCACATGTTCCACCGCTAGGAACACGGACAGCAGCAGCACTGGCCATGCCTCTGATCACATCCGCAGCTGGTCTGCGTGTTTGTGCTACTGATCCCCTCCAGCCCCAGTTCCCTACTTCCCCAGCCAGAGAGGGAGTTGACTCCCTCCCCCACAACCACGGCGGGATCGTCTCAAAGTGCCCCTTTCCCTCCCCAATGCTGAGCGGCTCAATCCCCACCCACAGCAGCGTAGGGGCAGTTTCTAGCACCCCCTCCCCCGGGCTGGGGCAGGTTTCTTAGTGCCGCCACAGGGCAGGGATGGTTTCTAGCACCGCTCCCCCCCGATCACGGTACCTTATGCGGGGCTCTGAGCAGGCGGTGCACCCCGGCCAGCTGGGTGATGAGCGCGATGTCCTCCCCTGAAGGTGTAGAGAGGGGGCCGGGTGGGCTCCGGGAAGTTGGTGCTATTGAAGGGGTCGGTGTCATCTAAGAACTGCACCCTGCAGACCAGCGTGGCCATGGTGCATCCATGCACAACACGGCGGCGGCGGCGGCAAAGCGAGGGGTGGGGGAGGCCGGGCAGGAGGCGCCCCCTCCTCCCGGAGCAAGAAATAAAAGTTGGAGCCCAGCAGCGGGGCTACCGCGAGCAGCCCGCCGCGGCAGGTTGGCGGAGATCAGGCTCTTCTCCCGGCGAGGCTGCAAAGCGAGGAGGGGGGTGCCGCAGGAGAAGCACCGGCCGCAAGATGCACGCAGCCCGGCTGCTTCCGAGCGCTAGCACGCGGGGCTCATCGCCCCCTCCCCGCCCGGCTCCACACGCTGCGGGCGCCAGTCAGGCAAAGGTAGGGCAGAGCCCCGGGGCGGAGCGGCCGGCGGGCGAAGTGCGCGGGCAGCCGGAGAGCAGCGGCGGAGGCAGCTGCTCCCCCATGCTCCGCCTGAGCCGCTGCACCGAGCCGGGGCTGCTGCCTGTGGGAAACCCTGGCCGGGTTAGTCCTCAGCCAAGCACAGCCGGAGCCGCAGGGCAGCAGGCGCCCCCCAGCGGGCACAGGGAGGAGCGACACCCGGCCTCTACATTCCCCTGCTTGGGGAGAAAGGCAGGCGCCTGTCCTGGTCAGGGACACTGGAGCGAGGGACGCCCAGGCCGCCAGGATTTCCCGCCTACAGGAGGGCAGAGAGAGGGAAACTCCCTGCCTCCTTTTCCCCGGAGATCTCAGCAGGCTGAGAAGCCCCCGGCTGAGGGAACA
Source organism: Rafetus swinhoei (assembly GCA_019425775.1). Lineage (NCBI taxonomy): Eukaryota > Metazoa > Chordata > Testudines > Trionychidae > Rafetus > Rafetus swinhoei. The sequence goes on from CM033424.1 coordinate 154,024,506, forward strand.
ACACTCCTCCTGCCCAATCTCTCTAGGAGTGGAAGAGCCTCACCCAGGGATGCCTCACACTGTGCCAAATGAAAGAAAGGCATTCCATCCCCTTCCCCCCAGTACTCCTAAGGAAAGTGAGAGAAAGGGACTCCACCACCCAGAGACCATGTTCAGCAACCCCAGATCATCAGGGCTGGGAAAACTGGGGGGAGAGGGGAAAAGAGAGACCCTCCCCTCTTGGGGAACCCCATATCCTTCACGGGAGTTACAAAGAGACCATTTCACCACACCCAAATTTCCAGGCGGACCTTGACAATCTCCTTGTCATCCCTGTCCTGGCACTGCCTACCTATAAATCTAGAGGCGAGGCCAGATTAAGGCAATCCACGGCCCCAGGCACAGTACAACACCTCTGGCTGGTATAGCAGTGGGTGGCAGTGCCACACAGGAGCCATCTACTGGGAAACAAATTATTTTTTTTAAAAAATCATATTTAGCTGCATTCTGTTACTTAAAATAACCTGTGCTGCTTCTTAAAATCTTCAGCATAACATTTATTAAATGAAGGGAATTTAAAATAAAGTCAGGGAGTTGGTCTAAATAGAATGTAATACAAAGAATCAACATTTGGATGACTTTTTTTCTTGTTTATATAAAGCCCATGTTTATATGTTTTTTGAATCAATGCTCTTTTTTTCCTACACAGAAAAAATAAAAGGGCACACTTATGTATTTCTTTGCCTTTTCCCCTAATACCTGCACCAGAAAATATCCACAGAAAAGAAAATTTCCATCATGGTCCAAGCATAGAAAGGCCCCAGATTTCTGGGATCACTTAGTGCGTTGCAGAATAAGGGCAAACCTATGCTGTGCTTTTCATTCATGAGAAGAAAAATGGGCCAGTAGTTATGGCAGTAGCATAGGCAGTAAGATGCTTGAGTTTGGTTCCTAAGTTCCTGACTGTACCACAATCTATCCCTGTCTTTTATATGGTACTAGGGTAGGGGTGAGGAACCTCCAGCCCCATTGGGGGTGTGTGAACGGGATGCCAATGCTTGGAGACTTGTTGCCAGGTTGGAGCATGAACAATACCTCACTCTAGCCCACCTGGAGGTGGGAGGAGAAGGAGAAAGCCCTGAGCTCCACCAGATTGGATCTAAGTAAGGCAGGAGCCAGATCCAGCCCATGGATTGTAGATCCCTTCCTCCCCCCCCATCAGATTTTCCCAGAGGAAATCTCTAGTTAATGCTTTGGGCAGGGGGGCTGGACTCGACCTTCTGAGGTCTCTTCCAGCCTTAGGATTATATCATTCTATGAATGGGGATCTGGTAACCATACTCCCATTGTGCATTTGCAAGAGAGAGTTAAGCAATATGTTACCCTAATGTAATCATGCATTACCTCTTTTGATTTCAGAGAGAATTGCTGAAATACATGGTGTTTCCACCTTTAATGCACTTTCATGCATTTGAATGTAATAGGCATTCAAAACTATACAGAAGACATGAAAAAGTTAATGATGATGAAAATATTCATGTTGCTGCTATAAAATCAACAAAGTTTTCTGACAAAGTATATCTATTGCAGGTTTTGACTACTTGAGAAAGGAACATAGCAACAGCTGGTGGAAATCTGATGTTTATTAATAAGAAGACACTCAAAGAGATATGGAAGTATATGGAATGAACATGCATACTTAGTTGAATTTGTGTTACCATCAAGTTGTGGAGGGAGGAGTTAAGGATAGTCAGTGTTTACTATCCTGATGACAGTGCAACTGATAAAGAAAATCTTGTGATAACATTGGGAAACTGTAGCCAAACAATTATGTGTGGAGATTTCAATACCAAAAGTGAAGTTTTGGAGAACATAATGATGGATTTGAATGGAACTTTGCTAGAGGACTTTATCACTGACCGCAATTTAGTTGTCTTGAATAATGGCACTGTAATATACACATTCAGATCATATGGCACATAAATGACATTAGATGTAACTCTGGTGAGCAGCAGCATGTCCATGAGCTGTGAATGGAATGTGTTTCAGGATGTTGGAAGTGACCATCAATCAGTAAGCACTTGTTGGGATAGGAAGACTGAGCTCTCAGTTAAGAAGTGGAACTTTTATAAGATAGACTCACCCTATTTCATAGGTACACTTGATAATAATATTTCTCAAACACCTATGAAAGATAAACATTGAGGAAGATCTTACAGCTTTTTTAATTTGCTATGCAACAAACAATCAGCAAAAAAGACCATCTCAAAAAGGAAGAGGAAGAAATGGGTTTCACAGTATATTGTTACTGACATAAAAATCATATTAAAGAAAGGTATTGTGTTTGATCCAAGACTGAACAGAACCTCGGAGATGAAGAGTCTAGACAAAAATAGAACAGTCTCAAAAAAAGTAAGGTATTGGGAAGAGACGTGGGAAAGGCTAGATCCTCACAGATGAAAAAGATTTATGTATGATACTGAAGTGAATTGAGCACAGAGACTGAGGCTTGAAATTTAAAAATACACTAATATCGTGAAAAATAGACTTGCAGAAGCATTAGATGATAAAGAGTCTACAAATATTTTGGTGGGACATTATGCCAAGAGAAAGATACTTTTAGAACATGAAGATCCTACTGAGTATCTTGTATTAGAAAGATCTCTCACACACTTTTCTTGGGAATTGTGCGTGTTTGTGTTTTGGGAATTGTCTGCAGTAGAAAAGCTTGAATGCAAGTGCCCTGGGCTGGACCTAATCTATGGCCATATGATAAAGCAATTTGTGAAGAAGGTGGTTGGACATGATGAACTGTGCATAAGGTACCTAATCAGTGGAAGTTAGCAGTTAGTGTTTTTCTTAAGACTAGCAAGAGGACTTCTCACTATCAGCCTCTAAATACCAGCCTTTAAATACCATCTTTTCAAGATAATAGAAGGAATGGTACAATCAAGCCTTCCACCACTTCTTTTTACAAGGGAAAATAGAACCTACTCAAAAGGCATACAAACACTTGCATTCAATTACACACCCCATAGTGACCTTCTGTCAATCTATTATTGAAAGATTCCAACAAGCGCCAGAATAGTGATCAACAGGAATCTTTTTGAATCTCAGAGCAACATTTGATAGAGTTTGTCATGATAAGCACTGAGTGAAACTCAGATGGGAATCTATGGTCAAATGCCCCTTTGGATAAGAGACTTCTTATTGTACATGGACAAATCAGTAAGATGAAATGGTTCTTTATCAAAGACAGGACTTCTTAGGGTGGGAGTTCTCAGGGCTCAGTTTTAGTACTCTTTGTTTCCTGGTGTACTCCTCTGGATTGCTAGACCATTTGAAATCATCTGTATATATGGACGCAGTCTATAATGTGTTTCATATCATGGGTTTTATGAAATACAGCAGACTTTCAATAATCTGGCACCTTTGGGACCCAGGGGGTGCCGGATTATCGGATATGCTGGAGTATCAGGAGGTACTCGGGCAGGGGGGCTGTGACTAGTCGAGGGGGGGGGGGACAGGCGGGGAACGGTGCGGCGTGGGGCCAACCAGGTGCTGGTGAGGGGCAGTGCTGCGGGACCAATCCGGCAGCATCCCAGCTGCTCTGCCCCACGGCTTCCCCAAGTCCGCCGCTGGTCAGTTTCAGCAGTGGCGGACTTGGGGAAGCCGTGGGGCAGAACAGCTGGGGTGCTGCCAGGTTGGTCCCGCAGCGCTGCTCAGGTGAGGGGCGGTGCTGCGGGACCAACCCGGCAGCACCCCAGCTGTTCTGCTCTGCACCGCTTCCCCAGGTCCACAGCTGGTCAGTTTCAGCAGAGGCGGACTTGGGGAAGCTGCCTGAGCAGCTCCAATTGTCCGGCTGGCCAGAGCACTTCTGGGTTCCAGTTGGTGCCGGACTATTGGGAGTGCCAGACCACTGGATGCCGGACAATTGGAGTTTTAATGTAGATGGATTGGCAAATGAATGGAATAAGGACTTGGAAATTGTAGCAAGGTGGGCAAAGAAACAAATTCTAGCTGAACCCAGCAAAAATAAAATCCACCTACTTTTGTAGGAGATCCAATCTGAGTCTGAAACTGACATTAGATGGAAAAGGCATTAGATGGAGAAGAAGTGATCTTGGAGTGACCTTGGAAATGGAACTAGGGTTTGGACCATCAGAAATCAGTAGATCTGAAAGATGACAGCCAAAGCAAAGGAGAGATTGAATCTTCTATCATGTATTGCTCTTACAAATTGAGGTTCATGTGACAGGACACTGAGCAAAACGTACTGCTCAATAAATAGTTTGTTCAATATTTGAATATGCTTTGCCTGTCTGGTCACATACTGCTCCAAATAATGTTGCTAAGATCAATAGTGTGCAGTCATTTTCAGTTCATGCAATAACTGGAGCTCTAGGATCCACCCCAATATCAATCTGTGAGGAGAGAGTCTAATGTTTGACTTCTTGAGAACTGTAGAAAAGAATAGCTAATTTAGTATGGAAATTGTATTTGTTCCCTACCTGAATGTCATTATTGTTCAGAACTGTTCAGATACTAGAAAACCAAATCAAGGGTGAAAAGGTGGTCTTGTGTTGAAAGAAGTATAAAGGTTAGTGAAGAAATGGAAACACTTGATTATATTGGGAAGGTAGTATGCATGAAGATATTTGTATGCACAGTAATTCCTCCACATGAACCTGTTTTAGTAAATGTTGGTCCTTTTTTGGAACCTTGTTTGTAGGAACAAATGGACTTGACTACACCAAAGGAAACTATAGAAAAGATCACCCAACAGTGTAAGTCACAAAGTGAATGGATTCATATGTTACAGTGAGGTTCATCAGAGAAAAGGTGGTTGTGCTGTCTTCATCCAATAGCCTAAGGGAGGGAGTATAAGAAAAAAGCACCAATTCAGGATATATCAAGACAAACCGAAAGCTATTCTCATTGTGCTGCAAGAAATAAACAGAGCAGAAATAAAGGTAGATGTGATGTTTGTTGACTTGCAGGCCGTGATCCTCAGAAGAAACCAGAACACTATCAACAATGCAGTTTATAAGGAGGATTGGAGAGTTGGAAAGTGAAGCAATAAATTGACTTCTCAAAAGATTCTGTCACACATTGGTGTATACTGGAGTGAAATAGCTGATGACCTGGCAAAAAAAGGAAGACTGGAAATTCAGGTTGGAATGACAACAACTGAGGATCAATGTTCCCTCTAATCTTTCCATCCATGTGCAGAATACATTTTTTCACATGCTCCAAGGCATGTGCGAATAAATAGCACCAGTAGAAACAAAAACCTACCTCTGCTAGTCAGGGCAGCATTTTAATCTCACCTGACTGGCTGCACAAACAGACAGCTTTCAGATAACAATACTTGAGGATATTCTCACTCTATCAAGGGAAATAATAGCTGAAATAAAAAGTCAAAAAGAGAAAAGATCCTCTTATTGATATAAAAGCATCTCGGTAAATAACATCTACTGCTGTGAGATTACAGACAGGGCACATTGTAAAAATGGAAATCCTTAATGATAAATCCAAGATATCTCCACTCTGCAAAATCTCAGGAGAAGACCATACTTTACAGCTGTGAAACTTTTCAACCTGGACTTCTTGGATCAAGCAATTACAAAAGAACCTGAATGAGTTATGAGAAGCTGAATTTTATTTTCAAACTTCCTAGGTTGATATTACTATGAGACAAGAACACCACCACAGGCTTCCTGTATGACTTTGGGCGAGTCACATAACCTCTCTCTGCTTCAGTTGCTATTATCCCATCTGTGAAATGGGATAATAGCACTGTGTGGCCTCGCAGAGGTGTTGTGACAATAAATACTTTACTGATTGTGACACACTTTCAGATCTACTGATGAAAAGCTATGTGAGACAGAGATTAATGGCCCAAGAAGTAGCACCATGAAAGCAAAACAACATATGGGCTAAACACTTTTTGAAGCATGGAGCATTCCAGTATCTTGGGAATTGTCTTCCCTTCCAAAGTGTGCCATGACCCACACACCCCTCTGTCAGTATAGTCAGCTTACTGGACATGCCACTATTTTTGCTGTGGTCTGTGGCTGTAAATGATACATTCTCCTACACTTTGTGGGGGTACAAGTAAAGCATTATAATGTAATGTAGAAAGAGACAGCATTACGTTGTGTGGGATTTTCCACCAGAAATGATGTGGACAAGTGAACATGACACCTAGACCATATTGTTTAACTCAAGGATATGTTTTCAGCACAAAGTGATTACTAGGGACTTTTGTCAGCTCAGGGGGCAGAAGGATCATGCCACATTAGTTCTTTTTCATTTCTTTCATTCTGAGTGCCAAATTTTCATTATTAATTTATGTTTATTCAATTTCATTGCACGAGGAGTAACAGTTAATTCAAGGGAAGGGTTTTGGATTGGACTACCGCGTCTACACGCGGTAAGTTAATTCAGGCTACCAGCTTTTTAAAATGGCAACCAGCCGCGAATATGCTAATCAAGCGTGGGATATTTAAATCCGCGCTTAATTAGCAACTTCGTTATGCTTCATTTGCCTCCCTAGTTTGAACTAGGGGGGCAAGTATAGACATACCCTCAGAGATTATCAAAACTGGAAGAAATTAATTACTTTCATTTCTCTCTACTCTGTCTTACTTTCGGAGTCTCATGCTATAATGGGTAATCCCTTCTCTCTATGTCTATAAAAAGTTTTTCCTGCCAGGTGACAGTATGATGTCATCACACTCTCATGCTCTCTGGAGGGGTGTCTACACAGCACCATAACTTGAAATAAGAGACAAAAATTGTGTATCGTATTTCAATGCTAGTTCAAAATAGCTTATTTCGTCATTTGGCACTGTCTACAAAGCGCCAAATTTCGAAATAAAGCGCTATTTCAAAACATCCCTTACTCCTTGTAGAATGAGGTTTACAGAGACCTCGGAAAAGTGAGCCCAAAATTATGGGCTTGCTGTAAAGATGCAGGATAGCTATTTCGGGATACTCCGGTATCCTGAAATAGTGTTGCAGTATAGACGTCATCATACTCTCAGGCTCTCTGGCCCCAAAAGCTGCCAGAGAGAGGGGGGTTGGCAAGCGTAGTGAGCAGCGGTCGCAGCTCCCTACTGTTTATAAAGGAACAAAAAATGGTTTGATTTTAATAATTAAAGGTCACAAAACATTTCTATCATACTAAGTTCTGTAAGACTTTTTAATTAAACCAGTTCTAATTTTGAGAATTAAACTACATAACTATCACTTCAAAGGGACACTGTTAACTTACAGTTCATATAATGTAAACAAACATTCTTCTATGCCTTTTTTACTACTGAATATAAGATAATGTTAAGAATTCAGTTTACTTGTTCCTATTTATGTTCTTATTTACATTGTGTATTTCTGTACTGGTGCATACTGAAAAAATCAAGTCACATTTACATTTTTGTGATAGTTTATTTAAACATTATTTAAATTGGATTTTTTAACTTGTGTTAAGTTTTCACAAAATCCAAGACTGTTATACATTTACTTTTAATTTATAGTCAGTTAGATTTTTCGAGATTTGGCCCTTCGTTATGTAAATAAACTTTACACCCATATAGTGCCATTTAATAAGAGAAGGAAATAAGGTGTGCATATTACATAAAGCATACAAGGATGTCTTGCTATCCTGTGGAACCCAAACTCAGTCAATTAAATTAAGAGAGGAGTGCTGTACTGGGTGTTTCTCTGATCCATTTTGAGGAAGTCCAATAATTATGACTTTTGAAAAGTAAAGTTAGGGATCTAAATGTAAAACACCAAATTGAATTTTTAGGCACTAAAAATTACATGTTTTCTGTTAAAAAAAGGCAACTATGGACCACAGTATTTGGCAACCTCCTCATTACATAAGGAAATGCAGATAGGAAGCAGCATACCAGGCATTCCAGAAATAGACATAAAGTTGTCACACTCTATCTCCTGTCCCAGTCATAATAAGGCCATTTAATACCTCTCCTGAGAACATACATTGAAATCAATACCCAACTCATGAGCAGCCTCAAAATAACAAACTTTGCATGTGATAAAAAAAAGTCTAGTTTTCTGTTTCAAGCTACCAATTTCTTTAGGAATGAAAAATAATTTAAGAGTTTCCAATTAAGACTGGTATGTTCTTCTTTACTCATCTCATTGTGGATCTTTTAAAAAATACATTATTGCAGGATAGCGTGTCAAACTTGACTTTGAATTTCATTATTGTTGAAACCTGAAATGTTAAAATAACAGTTTTTTGTCTTTAATTTCCTCTTTTTTATTAAAATATATTTGATAGAAAGTTACTTAGAAGCATATTCTTTACCCAAAGAACCACGCGGACTCCACTGAAATATATATTTCAGCATTTTCTTGAAAAACAACTATTAGATATCTAAGCAATTGGAATAGCTCCATAGGAATATTAGATTTTCCTGTATGTCACATCAATCTATATCTAGAACGCAAAGTCAGCCTAGTAAAAATCCTCATGAAGTTACAGTATGAGTATGTGAAATGGCCAGTTTTTAAAAACTTTTTAATCTCAATTTTTTTCATACAAATTAATTGGACAAAGTAAAAATAAACTGCATGTCAAATTTTATTTTTCAACTTGATGCCAATTTAGTTATAGGAGAACAAGAGCAATTTAAACTGCCCTGTTTTATTTATGTAACATTAATATAGCTAAAGATAACAAGCCATTCTTTTTTAAATGATAATAAAAATGGGATTATAAACCACTGGAAATAGCACATTATAATGGAAGTGCAGACAGAACCCTTATAGTAATGTTGGGAACTGTATTTCTGTTTTATGTACACTTCAATCTGTAAATAAACTTAAATCTCATTTAGTAAAGCGATGATAATGATATAACAATATAGTCAGTGTGGAGTTTAATGGAGTCTACAAACCCCATGCTCAACATAGACAGGAGTGGGGGAAGAGGAAAGTCTCCTGATTACAAGCAAGCATCTTAGCCACTACCCCAGACACAACTGCCATAGGGGCCAGTCATGGAGGCAGGCACCCACAGCTTCAACCAACAGAGGAAAACCGACTCCTGAGCCATTCTTTTTAGGTGGCAAATCTGGGGATCTGTCTCTGATTGAGGTGTCTATAGGGGAGGTTTTGGAACAAACTGACAAGTACTAAGAAGTCACCAGGACCAGATGGTATTCACTGAAGAGTTCTGAAAGAAGTCAGTTATGAAATTGGAAAACTACTAATGTAACCTACAGCTTAAATCAGCCTCTGTACCAGATGACTGTTAGATAGATAATGTAATGCTGATTTTTAAAAAAGGCTCCAGAGTATATCCTGGTAATTACAGGCAGATAAGCCTAACTTCCATAACAAGCAAATTGATTGAAACTATAGTAAATAACTAAATTAGCAGACACATAGATGAATGAAATTTTTTATGAAAGTCAGCATGTCTTCTCTAAAGGGAAATCATGCTTCTATAACCTATTACAATTCTTTGAGGGAATCAACAAACGTGAACAAGAGTTATCAGTGGACATAGTGCACTTGGACTTTTGGAAAACCCTTGACAAGGTCCTACAACAAAGGCTTTTAAGCAAAGTAAGGAGACCTGCTATAAAAAGGAAGGGCTTATCATGGATTAGTAACTGATTAAAAGACAAGAAACAAATAGGAATAAATGGTTAATTTTTCGAATGGAGAGAGACCCTCAGGGATCTGTACTCGGACCAATACTGTTCATCATAGAATCATAGAATTGTATTATTTTATTTTGACCTTTGCATTTCATAACATATTAGGGCATGCATTGAAGTATATTTTGTAAATGTCAATTAAGTCTTGCTAATATAAGACCTCACTATCATTCTGGATTATTCAAATGTTCCTGGGAGATGGAAAGAGACTGCCAATTTTAGTGCACATATTTTCTGTGGTGTGCATATTAGTGATATGAGAATTTAAAAAGTTTTGCTGTATTCTGCATGTAAATTACATTTTCAGGAGCTGTTTTAACTTTCTTTAAAATCTTATTGTTTTAAACCGAAGGGTTTATGTTTCACACTGCTTTCTGCAGAAAGTTTCCATCATGAAAGAGCTAACCCATGGGCCGTTTAATTAAAATGGTAGTAAAGTAACATACAACCAGAAATGCTTTTAAAGGGCAGTTATCTTTTGACTTTCTCAGTTCAAGCAGTAATAGAAATAGAGGCCAAATACCAGAATGGCCAGGAGTATGCTAAAAAAAGAACACCTTAGGAATGTGGTATTTATTTACTGGTATTGCTACTTAATCAAGAGATTCTGCAATATTATTCATTATACATTTTGTATTTAATGTATGTTTTACTATGAACAAGCCTTAACTTGTAAAAAAATAGCAAGTTTTGGTTTCAAATTCAAGTGTGTGAAATTATCTCTGATTTGTATGTAGTCCCCTTACTAAAGGGGCCTCTGTTTTTTTCCTGGAAAGACCCTGTGCTGCAATCCAGACTACAATTCCCATGAGCCCTTGGGAAAAACAGGAAGGAAGGACTCTGGTGTGAGAGAGGACTCTCTTTCCATGTGCCTGAAGAAAAGAGGCCTAGAGTCTGGGCCTTGGCCTTGGAACCGAAGGGGGAGCCAGGCTGCTGCCAAGGACATTGATCCAGTCCAGGGGCTGTTGGAGGGCAGCTGCAGACCGGAACTAGATGCCTGTGTGGAACTGGGATTCAGCAGGCTGCTTCCAATAGGCACAGCATGAGGCAGTAAGTTTTGGGCCTTGTTGAAAAAGTGCTGCCTGGGACAGAGCTGCTGTCTAGCCTGGACCGAATCTCCACTACAGCTGCAACATCAGCGCGCCAACGCAAGCGTCTGGGACTGTGAGTCCAGGGGTGTGCACACTCTGGGGTGAGGTCACTGGTAGTACAAATGTTAGCTATATAAGCTTCAATTATTATTATGTGTTTTGTAATGCTAATCATTGCTAAATCTGTTAATCCCTGTTTATTTAAGTTAAGTAAAGATTGTTTATTTTAAGGTATTCTATTAGATGTATATGATTTGTAGTTGTTCTGGAATTAGATCCAGGTTTATGTTGGAATGAGTATGTTCCTGGAGGCTCTCAAGGCACACCAGTGAGTGTACAAGGCCAGCCAGGTGGAGGCACCGCCACTTTACATTCATTACCAGCAAGGGACTGCAGCAAGGGGGTGGATAGGGCTTTCCCCAACTAAACACCATCACCACTGGGGTGCTCAGGATCTCTTTTGGGTTAAAACATCAGGCGCCCAGGCACACCAGTGAGTGTGACCTGCTCCCCAGTGACCCGGGGAGGGAAAAGGGGGTTACATGTATTTTACCATAAAAAGTAACCTACTGAATTAATAAACTTCACTTACATATTATTACCATGACAACAACTAACCATAATAATACTGATCTTTGCCTTAGTGACATGTATTTTAAACTTCACTGCGGAAGAGATAAACACCTTGTAATGTGATAATGGATTTCCACTTTGCATTGTATATAATACCCACGTGCAAATTGAGCTAGAAAATATGCCCGTTAAAATAAACATTTTCAAACTGATAACTATTTATGGAGGGGAGTGGAAGAAAAGAGGCTTAAGCATTGGCTTTAATTACACTTGTCATGGCTAAATGAGTTTCTGTGAACATTTAGGGCTTGCTTTCACTAGACTTTTGTGAGTCAAGTTAATTGACTGTCAATTAACACAAAGTACTTACCATGTTTTTAACAGTAAACCTGGACACGTCCAACATATTTATTCCAGACTGGAATAAAAAATAAATATTTGTAGCCCGGAACAAACATGTGGGCATTATCCATACTACCTTTAGACATATTAAGTAACTCTAGTTAATTGGCTATCAGCTAACCTGAGGTAAAAAGACCCATGTAGATATACATACTGTCAGGGCAAAACTGGTAGGGATTAATTGTCAAAACACAAGAACATAGAAATTCACCCAGGCCAATTGAACATCAAGTGTTAAGTAGAGGTCGCCAGTATCACTTGCTTCAAAGTGTTAGGAATCCTATTGAAAGCAGTAATGGGACAACATGTTTCCAAGGACAATTCCTTTTTATTAAACCCTACTATTTAGGATTTGATTTAGGCTCTGAATCATGAATGTTTATATCCCTGGCTTTTAACTCCTTTTTATATTTTAAAATTCACTGCTATGGTTCTAGCTGTTCTTTATGTAAATATCCAATGCTTTTTTGACTCCCTCTAAAGTCAGGTCTCAATAGCATGTTGTAGCAAAGAAATCCACAGGCTAACAGAACATTTTGTTAGAGAAATTCTTTTCTCAATTGGGAATTATCCAATTTCAGTTTCCTTAAACTGAAAGTTAGATAACGGTGCTTGCATTATGAGACTATTACAGGAACACTTCCTTTTCTTCCCTTTACCACATTCATTATTTGGAATATTTTTATCAGGTCCCTCTTATTCATCTCCTTTCTAACTCTATACATGTTTGTTGTTTTCTTTCTCTTCATTTGGAAGATTTTCCATGCCTCCCTATTTCTGTTGCTCCTCTTCTGTTATGTCTTTTTTTTTTTTTTAGATCGAAGGATTTAAACTGGAACTAAATGAAGGCATACCTGTCATGTGTAGTATGCTATTGTTAATTTGTTCTGTATTATTCTCCATCCTATCCCTCATGCAGCATCACATTTTGTTTGCATTTTGGACCACTTAGATATATAGAACACAGGTCCCATTTAGCTGTCCACTCTAATAACAAAATCTTTTTCCTGAGCTGATACAGTTAAATTCAGAATCCAGTATGTAAGTACAACAGATGCACACTGATTCCCCAAATATATAGCAGATAACTTCAAATATGCAGTGTTTCTGTATAAATCATCGGAGAGACCACTTACATCATTTCTCTTGTGTAAATCAATATACATGTAAATCCCTCCACAAATACCTGCATGCATAGACAAAAAAGGAATTTGGACATAACTATGCTTGTGGGAGCAGTAAAGATGTCTCTCTCATGGACTCCAGAAGGCTGTTTTGAAGTTTGGCGATCTTCTGAGCAGTCCTTATTAGGACTCTCGGTTGAAATCTCAGACTCCGGAGCTGAGTGAGATGAGAGTCCTGTTGTCTTTGGGCCAATCAGTTCTTTTCCTTTGCTATCTCCCACATAGCTGATTCTCTGTATTGAAATTAGGTTACATTTCTGAGTATCTCAGTGAGTACTTGAGGTCTTGGAAAACTTCCTTGTATGTTTTCCTTTGGGCACAGCAGAAGAGAGACACTCCAAGGGGTGTATACAAGTTTCCTGTGTGAGGCAGCCTATTTTACTTGCTGTAGTCACTGGGACTGATGCTTGGATCTATGCGGATTTACTCCTCATCTTGCTGATTATGAAGCTGATCTTCAATTCATTTTTGCTCCTTTTGATTTGGTACTGACTAAGCAGTGGAGGAATCAGTACAGGCGTGTCATAGAAATGTTCTTATAGCTCCACTTGAACTTTTACAAATAAAAGGAAAAAGGGGAAAGTTCACATCTCTCCCCTTCTCTCTTCTAAAACTCCTGCAGTGCCAGACGGACTGAACAAATGGTCTATTCTGAAACAATACATTTTTCAGCTTTTATCTATAGCAGGAAATTGCATAAGGTCAGCTTCACTAATTTTTCAGTTCTGAGTCCAGATACAGCATCAAAAACGTTGTGATATGCTCACAAAAGTAATGATCTACAAACCTACACTTAGACATTTTGTTCACATCAGAAGTCCCACTGACATTAATGGGACCACCATGTGCTTAACATGTGGATAAGTGGTTGCAGATTGGGTTTTAATGATACCCAGATTAGTCTGCTTACAAGAAAGAGTGACATCAAGAAATAATAAATGTTAGATATTGACCATACAACGTTCATCCATACTGAAGAAGATGTCAATTTTGTAAGAAACAGCTAGTGATTATCCTACTGCAATAGCAATTTAACTAAGGAGAACCAAACCCTCAAAGAAGAAATGTATCAGCATTTTACAATTCCTAAAAACATCTCTGGGTAGAGGATTGAATAATAATATTATATAGAGATGGCCACTGACTTATTAGATCAAGAGACCAGTGTTCCCTATTAGCAGTGTGATTCTATGGCCACTCAGGAGAAATTCACATGCCACCCAGCTGATTAGCAGAGTACCCATAGCTAGGTTTTGTGTTCCTGTTGGTGGTGCACAGTCACACATGCCTCAGAGCACATAAAAATCATTCCACACATGGTGGAAAAAATCTGCACGTGGATAAAAAAGATTAGAGGGAACGTTGCAAGAGACCCTATCACCCCTTTTCCAGTTTGTTGGTGTTTCTTCTTCCCCAATTTACAAAACAAAACAAAAACAGTCAGAAACATTTATTTACAATTCTGATGAACTATACCTAACTCCAAGAATGAATTCAATATGAGATCTAAAACAAGATACAGAAATAATCTGATAATAATTTAGAATGATTCAGTGAGAGTTGTCCTCTTTCCTGGTGAAAAGACACAGAGCCTTTAGGGATTTTTAAAATATTCTTTCATCAGAATGTTGTTTGTATCAGAATACTTCCTTCTACTAGTTATACCCAGATTGTACAATAAAGCCACCTCTTGTTATTATCTATATAAGAAGTTGTGTGCTGGTTTTGTTTTCTTCACTAGTGTCCACTCTGTGAAGGGAATAGGTTATCAGCACATGCCTAGTGAGATTAGGCACAGTGGACTGAATTTACTTTCAAGATCATTTGGTTGAAACAAATCCGGTAGCAAAACCATTTGATCATGAATCAGTGCATGACCTTCTTTTAATCTTTTTTTTCAAACTCCAACCCCATGTAAACTGTGGTGGGGGTACTGGATCCTGTTCCGGCTGCAGGTAAAATAAGTAATGTTTATAGGCTGGGACATTTAATTGTGGAAGAGAGTAATGGAAACAATTTTGGTAGTACAGAAAAGGATAATGAAATATGCAGTCATCTCCTTTCAGCTACCAAGTAATGGGTAGTAAGGCCTACTGTGTGAAGAAAGTGAGTAGTCTCCCAGTTACCACTGGATACAGACAAAGCCAAGGGTCACAGCTGGGCTACATCTAAACTACAATCCTCTTCCATAAAAGGAAATGCAAATGACTGCTCATTTGCATATGCCATGCTCTCATTTGCATTTCCTCTTCCTTTCCTGCAAGAGGTTTTTGTGCAAAAAAGCACTGGTTAGATGGTGCCTTTTTGTGCAAAAACCCCCTTTTGTGCAAGAGCTGTTCTTCCTCAAAAAATGGGAAAGTAGGGGAGTTTTGGTTTTGGCTGACTGGACACCCGAGGGAAACAACCGAAGGCCATAAGGTGAGGAACAGCCCTGGTTTGAATGCTTAGCTGGAAAAGAAAAGTTTTAGGGTGAGTTTGTAATGATTTTGTAATAAGTCTGTACTAGGGTTTTAGTGTTAGAATTAGCTAAACGTTTTCCGTTATTTTGAGATCGTCATCTACTTTGCTCTGCCCCGTTACCACTTAAATCCTACTGCTTGTACTTAATAAAATCACTTTTATTCTAGGTTTCTTTCAAGTCCAGTGTAAGTAATTATTACCTGGGGGAGCAATCAGTGTGCACATTCCCCCTTTCATTGTCAAAGGAGGGTTATCTAAATAATTCTTTGGGGTTTGATCCCATTTGGTGAGTGGTATCCCAGGAAGCTGGGCATTAAACTGCATTCTCCTTGGACCTGAAGACATTCAGTGTCTGTACTGCTTCTTGGGTGGGCAGTGATCTCAGCTCAGTGCCTTGGCTGAGGGAGACCAAGGAGCTGGCCCAGCAGGACTGAGCAGTGAGAAGTTCCAGAGAGCAGGAAGGTGAGTCTCAGTGGCCTTGTCAGCACTCCAGGAAGCACCACCAAGGAGTCTTTTCTGACCAGCACCCCATCACACCTGTTGAGGTCCCTTCCAATCCTACAGTCTATGATTGATATTTGGAGCACATGTATAGTTAAAAAAATGACTATTTACTTGAGAGGCATCCAGACTCAAAGGCAATAGATTACTCCCACTTATGAGTTTAACAGTTAGAGTTAACTTTGAATGGTTTCCCTGGTCCAATCATACTTTTTCCAAATCTTTCTAGGAGTCCACTCTTATTTCTATTAAAGTCAGTGCAAGTTTTGCATTTGGACTTCATTTGTATCAGAATTGAGTTCTAGCAGGGAAAAACAAATCTAAGAGTGAATTATTTGCTACCTGTATAAGTGTGTCTTCTTTAAACCTTGTAATGAAGTTAAATAAAAACACATACTTTGGATTAAATAATCATGTAGAAAGGCAGTTTAGAATGTGATGTGCAGTTATTTTTTCCCTGAGAACAGAGCACTATGTTTCATGATTTACATGTTGCATTTTCACTTACATGCTAGTACCATCTGCTATATTTCTTAAAAGGAAAACTTTAGCTAAAAATCAGCAGCTGATCATTCCCATGACAGACAGAAACAGTAAATATATTTTATGTTTGACTGCATTTAAAACTATGGCATAAAACATAAAAACATACTGAAACAATTCTAGATACCCGTTGGGTTTAATTATAAAGTGTTGCTTTATAGCTGAGTTCATGATCAGTGAGTAAAATTACATGGCAAGGAATTTAGCCTAAGGTGCTTTACAATTAATAAATAACACCACAAAATGTTAATCTAGATTAACAACAAAAATTTTTCTTAACTCTGGCATAATCAGTTGGCCTACTCCTGAGCCTTCTCATATGAGGTTTTAAAATATGTGGAAATACTGTGTTTTTTCAGTGACCAAGGACAAAGCAGAAGTCTTTTTGTGTCAGGGGATGGTACTACTCCTGCAAACTGCAGACAAATGACTGTTTTAGTGAAACAGAGGGTGAGAGGAGATATGAGTGGTGGGGATGACACACAATTAACATATAAAGGCCAAAACCAGCATAGGAGGAGACTAGCAGATGGGATTTGCCTTATGTCCACTAGTTACCAGACAAACATGAACCCAAAGCATGTGATACATTGGAGGTCTCTTTCACACATTGTTGTCACAGTAATGCCATTTTTTCAGACCTTTCCACTTTTTACAGGATCAGGCCTATCAGTCATATCTGTTTCTAGACTAAACAAGGAAGAGCCAAGGACATGACCATATTTATCTTGTGTCTAGGAGTCGCCAGATTTAACAAATTGCAAGAATTTATGGCCTGCATTGATATTTAAGGAATCAAAAGAGCAGTAAAATGCATCAGACTGCTAGCTTTTTTGATGACCGTCTTGAGTATCAACAACGCAATTTTATATGTAACTAGAAGACGTATCCAGCATTGCCTGGATATGGGTACAACCTGGTGTTGGGAGCCATGTGGCCATCCTGGGGCAGCAGGAGCAACACAGCCCACCTGTTTGCTTCTCTCTGGGGCCGGCCTGGGGTGGTGGGGATGACACAGGATGCCTGCTTCCCCTCCCCAAGGTCGGCCTGGGCATCGACTGCTCCCTGAGGGTGGCACAGGCTGGGATGACCTGGGGTAGTGGGGGCCATGCACCACTGTGCCCCGGGGGTTGTCCAGAGGTAGCTCTGAGGCAGCTTGGGCCGTATGGCAGCTGCTCCCCAGGCCAGGCCAGGGTGGCGGTGGCCATGCTGCTGGCTAGTAGCTGCTCCTTGGGGCTGGAATGCTCAATGCCCCTCCGTGATCATTAATTAGTATAACTATCCTCCATTCTTGCTTCCCCCTGTGGTCATTTGTGAGTACAACTGTCCCTGCTATCAGACCTCTCCCTTTCTGCTTGATGCAAAACAATGGCATTCCATGCACATGCCATTAATCCTGGCACAACCAAACACTGACCTTGCTTTAAATTATGATAAGAGGAAGCTGCATTCCAAATTTAGTGGGTCTAGATCTTACTGTTTAGGAGGAGTTCTTGAACAAACAGACTGACAGACGGATGGATGGATGGACGGACACACACACGCACACACACAGAAAGATGCATTAACTCTCTAAAATATATAACAGAGATGGAATCCAACAGGAGGCCAATGTGAAAACTATAAAATCAGAGATATTTGAATATTCAAGAATCTTGTTAGTAGAGATAGTTGGAAACATTTCTACACAACATTTTTTTCAACAACATACGACATTTCATCAACACAAACATTTCACAAAGACAAATCCATTTCCACAAAGGTTTCCATTGGACAGTTTCTCATGTCCCAGGGTGGACTTTCTGGAGGCTGAGAGTGACCATTTTGATTAGAAAAAGGATATTTAGACAAATAGTTTTTGTGAAAACCCTCTAAATGTTTTTTTTATGTTTCCATGTGGAACAGAAAGAAATACTCGAGCACAAAAATTGTTGCAAAATTGAACTGTTGTCTTATGTGTACAGTATGTTTGTAACCATGCTGGAGCCAGAATATTAGAGAGACAAGTAATATCTTTTACTGAACCAACTTCTGTTGGTGAGAGAGACAAGCTCTGTGTTGCTCAAAAGCTTGTGTTGATCCAATAAATTATATTACCTTATACACTTTGTTGTCCAGTAACAATTTGTACAAACTTAAGACTATGAAGTATATTATCTGCTAGTTGATGAGCAATGAATTATAAGAAAACAGTTTAGCATTTACCATCTCTGTATTTGTCAGAAACAAAAGTAAAACATTTGCTAATATTCCTCAGGTGGTAAAAGCAGTCTGGTTAAAGCAGACTGACACTTGTAGGAGAAAAAAATGATCAAGGATAACAACCAGCAGACGTTTTTGAATAAAAGTGATATCTGTACTGGCAATGATAACTCAAGTACAATGATAACCCAGAGGCAACTCTCCCCCCTCATTCAAATAAAATACAAAACAAACAACCCCTGCTTCCTCCCCTCCCATCCATTCCCCCAAAAAAATCAGGAGCCAAAAAATATGTTCTTAAGTCTGTATTTAGGCAACTCAATAGTTGGTATGATTTTCAAAATTTCTGAGCATCCAACAGCTCCTGTTGACTTTAATATTTAGTGAACTCATTGTAAGCAACTGGGTGCTCAGCATTTTTTTAAAAATCACGCCACCTAGAAAGGTACCTAAATATGGATTTAGGAGCATAACTTTAGGATTTTTCAAAATCTTGGGCCAGGACTCAAGAACTCAGTTATTAAAACTTAGGCATTTGAAATCCAGATCTGGACCTCTGGGAGATAGGACACCAACACCAAGACAACTCAGTTCCATATATAGCCAAAGAAAGCTATAGCTGAATATGATAAAAATAATAAATTCAGATTTGCCAGATAAATAATTGAATTGTGAGAAAAACTACTGAGCTATAATTTGGCAATTAAATTGGTGCCAAGCTGAAATATGGCATCCTAGGATTCAGGGGAAGTGCTTCTTAACCATTTTAATTGTCTAATCTGAGTCATGTTTAAGTTATAAAAGTGCAAAAATTTAAATGTTGTATTTGAGGCATAGCTTGAATGTAGAGAATCATGGGGATTTTTTAAAATACTGGACAGATCTTTTTGCCCTTCATTGTTAACTTTACTTTCGTCTACTGGAGACTAAAGGTTAAAATATTCAGAAAACAGATTGCGGAAAAGATTTTAATGCCTAAAATAAATTTGCCCTTCTCTATACTTAAAATTTTATTGGTAAAACTATTTTGGGTAAGAGTGTGATTTTTTTTTTCACTGAAATTGTTCTATCAGGTCAAGCCTCAGCGGGAACCTTAAAAGAAGCAATGACAAAAAGCGAAAACTTATATATATGCTGATATAAAATAAAAGTGACTTATACTGGAGCAGCATAGTTATTCTGTTTTCTGTACAATAATAGCTACCAGTATAAAGTGCCTTTACACTTCATCTACACTGCCAGTTCTTCCGGAAGAAAATATGCTAATGAGGGACTCATTAGCATAAGTTGCAATCTCATTAGCATATTTTCTGCCATTTCTTTTTGCGCAAGGGATTTTTGTGCAAAAAAACCCATTTTGCGCAAGATTCTTATGCCTCTCCAGGACAGGCATAAGGATCTTGCACAAAAAGGGGGTTTTGCACAAAAAAACCCCATCCACACAGCTTTTTTTTGCACAAAAACCCCTTGCGCAAAAAGAAATGGCAGAAAATATGCTAATGAGATTGTGATTTATGCTAATGAGTCCCTGCCAGAAGAACTGGCAGTAAAGACGTAGGCCAAGATAAATGGCGCCATAATGTATGTTGGGGGTGGAGGGGTAGGCGCGGCACTACTTTAACTAGTGCAGTATGCTTAAAACAATACAACTTTTGAATGTAGCTAAGCTCCCAAGCACCATTAACTTTTTGCATGTCACCAGGTGCTCTTTTGCATATAAAAATGAGCATTTCTTCTTCTTGGAGTAATAAATACAATAATAATAATACTAATGAATAATTATTTGCTTATACTTTGGGATACCAATGCACACTGTAAATATAAATAATATACATAAACCTTATGGAGATCATTTTATTCGCAGCTTGATAGTTCTTGAGGGAACCTTAAAAGAAGCAATCACAAAAAGAGAAAACCGATATAAGAGATGCACTGCTCTGTCCAACAATGCCAGCAAGCATTGGTGCAGGAACTAGGGATGCAGGGGCTGTTGCCACATCCCCTGGCTTGACATAGATTCCATTATATACAGCGTTTAGATTTTGGTTCAATGACACTCAGTACCCGTTTGAGCAGCATGGTATGAATGTAAATACTGGGGAACACTTTTTCCACTCTCAATTGAGTTTTCTTTTGTTTACGAATAGTTGGCCTAATACACTAACAAACAGACTGACAGAAAACCCAGTGCATCCAAGATCTTAAAGATCGGTGCTATTATAAAGCATTAGGTATGGTACAATTCACTGTTTCATAAAGACGCAGCTAATTTGCATAGCATTTGTATAATGTTACCTATTTGCATAAAACTAGCCGATTAGCCCGTCATAAGACGGGATTTTCAGGTCTCTCCTCCACCTTGGTCTTCTCTCCTGAGCCTCCGGTCTCTCGCGCCGTCTCTCTCTCTCTCTCTCTCTCCTCCTACTGCCTCCCCTCTCTCTCTCAGCTCTCCTCCGCCTCCTGCCTCTCTCGCCTCTCTCTCTCTCTCCGTCTCTTTCTTTCTCTTCTCCCCCTCCTGCCTCTCACTCTCCCTTTCTCTTCTCCTCCTCCTCCTGCCTCTCCCTCCCCTCCGTCTCTCCCCCGCCCCTCTTCCCCTTCCCCTTCCCCTCCTGCCGTGGTGCTCGGCTGAGTGCTGCCTGCTCAGCCGGGCCGCCGTGAGGGAGGGGGCGGGCGGTGACGACACGGCCAGGGGCGGGGCCGCACGCCACCGCCTCCCCCTTCCTCCCGCCGCGGGGGGAACCCAAATGGCCCCTTGCGCTGCTGGCTCCCCCGCGGCGGCCCGGCTGAGGGGCGAAGCACTCAGCTGAGCGCCACAGCGTGAGGTGAAGGGGGGGCGGTGAGGTACACAGCCATGCCCCCTGGCCATGTACATCACCGCTCTGCCCCCTTCCCCTCCCTCTGTGGAGGCTCAGCTGAGTGTTGCACGCTCAGCTGGGCCATCGCGGGGGAGGAGGGGCGGGTAGGGTTGCCAGGTGTCCGGCATTGTACCGGACAGTCCGGTATTTGCGCGCTCTGTCCGGTAAAAAAAATCAGAAAATACTGGACCTGTGCAATGTCCGGTATTTTCTGATTTTTTCGGTTGTGCACTGGACGGAAGCCTGGTGTGGGCGGGGGGAGCGGCTGGGAGTCCCAGCTAGGAGGCAGGGCCGCAATTACTGCCGGGAGCCTGGGACTGCCATTTGTCGCTGGGACCCTGCGCAGGACAGGCAGCAAGTGCCCAGGTCAGTCCTGCTCCCAGCCGGCCAATTTGCTCACCCCCCCCACCCTTCCCGTCCGTCCGGTTCTCCCCCACTTCCCCTCCTGATCTTGCCCGGCCAGCCCCCCTGCACCTTCCCCAACTCTGCTTCCTGCTGGCCCGTTCCTCTTCCTGATCTCCCCGGCCAGTGCCGCTGCACCCGCCCCGCCAGTTCTGCTTCCCGCCCCTTCCTCCCGGCTACCCTCTTAGCCCCCAATGCCCCAGCTGTGCTTCCCACCCCCTTACTCCCGGCCAGCCCTGCCCCTCCCAGCTGGTCCCCACCCCTGATATTCCGCGCCAGCCCCATTCCGCCTGACCTCCCCATGACCAGCCCTGCTTCCCGTTGGCCCCCATATCCCCGGCCAGCCCCGCTGCCCCCTTCCCGGCCAGCACCGCTCCTTCCTGGCCGGTCCCCAATGAAGCAGGCCACTGCAGGGGAGGAGAAAGGGGTGGGGCGCTGACGTACACGGCCAGGGGGCGGGGCCGTGTACATCACCGCCCCGCCCCTCCTTCCCCTTCCCTTCCCCCTCCCCCTCCTGCCGTGGAACTCAGCTGAACGCTGCACTCTCAGCCAGGCCGCCGCGGGGGAGCCCAAATGCTCCCCGCAGCAGCCCGGCTGAGCGCCACGGCGGGAGAGGAAGGGGGGGCGGGACGGTGACGTACACGGCCACACCCCCTGGCCGTGTACGTCAGCACCCGGCCCCCTTCCCCTCCCACCGGGCCCAGCTGAGTGGCACAGTGCAAGCGCCGCTCAGCTGGGCCCCGGTGGAGGAGCAAGTGGTAGCAAGCGGACCCCAAACGGCCAGTTGCCGCCTCTTGCTCCCCCGCCGGGGCCCAGCTGAGCAGCGCAGCGCCGGCGCTGCTCAGCTGGGCCCCGGCAGGAGCGCCGCTCAGCTGGGCCCCGGCCGGGAAGCGGCCGTTTGGGGTTCGCGCTCCCTATGCGTGGGGAGCACGGACCCCAAACGGCTACTTGCCGTCGCTTGCTCTCCCGCTGGGTCCCAGCTGAGTGGGGCAGCGCTCAGCGGAGCGCCCTGGCAGGAGGGGAAGGGGGGCGGGGCACTGACGCACACGTCCAGGGGGCGTGGCCGTGTACGTCAGCGTTACAGACACTGGGCTACTATATATATGATGATGCTAGATCTGCTCTGTCCCCAACACAGAATAACTTTTGTTTGTTACATTTGAGAACATGATTACTTGGGCATGATAACTTAGCTATTAAAATATTTTTTTCACTTATGCACAGCTGTAGGACTGTTCTATCCAGTGTTCTTGCTACTGGTACTCAGTTGGTATTTTTCCCCTTTGTAACATTTTTTAAAATGCAAAATTTGTGGGGCAGTCAATCATACTATAATATGCCAATGCTTCTGCTGTGTGACTATTGTGAATATAGTTCACAGAAATGTGGCAGCTATTCAGTTTCCTTTCCCAGACCCAAGGAAGAGCTCTGTGTTGCTCAAAATCTAGCTCCTTACAATAGCAGAAATTGGTTCAATTAAATATACTGCCTCATCTATCTTGTCTCTTTATTATGAATATGTCCAGGCTTGAGTTTGTGGTCTTGTTTTACCTAGAGTTGACTGCTTTTCAAATAACTCAAATTAATTAACAGAACTGTAAATGCCAGTCTAGATACTCCATATAAATTTGTTCCAGGACAGGTTGAGCCCTAGGCTAAACCACAAACATTTGTGTATTGGAGCATTTACTAGTGTTTACTGCTAATACAGACTAGCATTTACAGTCATGTTGGTTAATTCAGGTGAATAGGTAATGAATTAACTTGAGTTTAAAAAGGACCAAACATTCAAACCTAGACACACCTTCTTTGAATTTGCAGTTCTGGCATGCAGTTGCCAAAGAATTACTACTACTCACATGATATTGTCAGTTTAGTATATAAAAACCTGAATTTATGGAACTCAATGTGTAAAGTCTACAGTGAATTTTTCAGTGTTGGGCCAAATAAACACAGCAACAAAATATTATTATTTTATTTACTTTTTAATGCAACTTGGACACATTACCTAAAGTATTAATGGTGTGTTCAAGTTATGTCTTTCCTACGTTATGTTAATTAGTTGAAACCCAACAATTACAAACCACCAGGAATATAATTAAAAAAAACCTACCAGTATTTGCTTTACTATAGTTTTTCACACTTTCATTTTTTATACAAGTTTCACTTAAAAAGTTTTATATTATTCTGCTTTTCCAGTCTTTTAATTTTTCCCTTTTGTCTTAAGTCTCCATTCTTCACAGGAGGGAACAAGCTGTTCCAGCTTTCAACCGGTTCCAATTAAATTGATGTAAAAATTAATTTACAATATTTTCTTTCCTGCCCCACTCCCTCTGGAACAAAAAGTTAAGATCAAATGATTAGCCAGTTCCTGGCATAGGTTGAGTACACTTACATTATTAGTTGTGTTCTATAACTGTACAGTTGCTGATTTCCCCTCACCCCACCCTCATGCAAGTTGAAAATGGTTTTATGGTCTCTGAGTCTGAATCCTAAGAAAACGGTTTCATTTTTTTGTTTGGGAACATTATGCAAATAGTCTGTGCATATCAGTAACTTTTCAAATAACTGCTCATGGTTGCTGTGCTTAAAGGAGTCTGGAAAAAAGGGATGGGATTTTCATAATCGGAGAGTAGCAAATGTGGTAAGAACAGACGTTAAACTGTGCCTTTCTGTGACCCAACTAAAACAGCCTCACTGGGCCTCTGGGCAAGATGTGTGTTGGGATCTGGCTCAGCATTTCTAGAAGGCATAGGGCTGGGACAGCCAGCCATGGGCACCCCCCTAGACTGTGGTGCTCTCCACCCCCAGCCCTCAGAGTTGCCTGGAGTGCACCAAGCAGCACTAAAGCAGCAATTTAAAGGATCCAGGGATCTGAGTGGCACCATTGCCACAGTAGTGGTAGCGACTGGGAGCCCCAGCTCTGTTGAATCGCTGGACCCAGGGGCAATTGCCCCTTTTGCCCCTCCCCATCAGCAGACCTGCACTTAAAATTTTTTCCAGGTTTGCAATCACTGATAATACCCTTCTGCATGGCTGCGCTAAATCTATATAGGAATAAGTATAAATATAAATGTTTGTTGCATGTGGTTTAAGAGACTTGGTATTGTAGTCTCATGAAGCAGGGTGGGTCTCAGATATCAGTGAATTGCTTGTATTTAACAATTATATTAAAAGGGTGGATGAAACTGGATTCAGTATTTTACTTAACAAATACCCAAACTTGGCCTGTCTTCCTGGCTCTCTCTAGCCTGATTCCCATTAGATAACTAGAGTTTGCAAGATGGCATGATGTCCCATGTAGATTGCAGGGACCTGCCTGGGAGGCAGCAGCACCGCACACAAAATTTGTGAGCTGCTAACCCTAACGACCTCCACCACAGTGGAATACTGGCTACTGAGAGAAATAAATAATAGTCTGGCTCTCTACTTAGCTACTAACTATCCTGCTTGGAAGGGATGTACAATCCTGCCATTTTAAATTTTTCATTTCTTTTACCGGAGCTCATTGTTGCATTTCTCTAAAAATCTAAATAAATACAAGAAACTAAATAAATACAAATAAATAATAAATAAATACAAGAAAACTAAATAAATACTAAATAAATACAAGAAAACTAACTTGACACCATGGTATAAGTTTGAGGTGCACCTTGGCACATGAACCAATACATTGATATTTTAAGGAAAAATAATGAAGATATTGCCAACAATGATCACATTGTTTGGAGGGGTACTCAGTGCTCCTTAATTTTATGTACATTTACAGATTCCTGATACAAATGTTTGGAAGCTGTAACCACATGGACCAACTTGCTCTTTTGTCCCTAGAATTCAATTTGACCTTTTATCACCTTTTACAGAACTGCAGATCATATATATTTTACAGTACAGGCAAATCTCCAGTGCTTCAAACATATGATCATACATATTAAATCCACTGTGGCTGTATTGACCATTATCTTCTATGACACTTTTATATAGTAAGTAAATAAGATGAAGACTCCTTCATGTCCTTTCCCTTAAACATATCCTCATATCATGTCCTTTCTCTTAAACATAAAGGCTATGTCTATACTGCGCCCGTTTTGTGCAAAAAATAAGCAAATAAGGCGAAGCATGGAATATTGCTGTGCCTCATTTGCATAATTAATGAGGCTCTGTTTTTGCGCAAGAGGCTTTTGTGCAAGAGCCATTCTTCCGCATTTTTTTTCAGGAATAACGGCTCTTGCGCAAGAGGGGGTTTTTGCACAAAAACAGTGCCTCATTCATTATGCAAATGAGGCACAGCAATATTCCAGGCTTCACCTCATTTGCATATTTTTTGTGCAAACCGGGAGCAGTGTAGACATTGCCACACTCATAGATACAGGAACTAGGGATGTGTGGGGTGCTGCAGCACTGTCATGTTTTACGTAGGGCTCTGCTGCTGCACCTGGTGTCCTGCCTGCCAGCCCTATGCGCTAGGTGAGGCCTCAGGTTTGGCTCCCTTACCCCTGTCCGAGTCCCCTCTCCCGGACCCAGCTCCGGGGTTGAGGGCTGACAGGGGTAAAGGGGTTGATTTCAGCACTCCCACCAGTTAAAATATTTTAGCGCCACTGTGTCTACTAAATGAACTTTTAATTAAGATGTTAAGAATCAGGTATGTCCTTAATATGTCTATGTTGGATTAAAAAAGAATAATGGGTCCTCACATCCATTAGGTTGACAACCTATAAGCTTCTTATATGTTCTTATTTTGCACTAGAGTTCAACAGCATCATATGAAGCTACACAGATGGGATAATGTTCACATGTAAAAACTATTTGTAGCGTTCATTCCCCACACAGATCTCTTACATCAGGGCTACTCAACACACAGCCCTTGGCCCGTTTGTTTGCAGCCTGTGGTGCAGTTTGGGTTTACGCAGGGCTCAACACACAGCCGACGGCTGGAAGCCAAAACAAAAAAGTAGTCAATATAATGGTCTTCTGTTGATATGTGTTTTAGTAGTTAAATTCCTGGACTGCCATTGCTCATTAAAAGTGCTGTCATATGGGTGGAAATTGGGTAAATATTGCATTTTGTATTAATATCAGCAGAACTGACTTAATTGGGGCCTATGTGTTATATAGTCTTGCCTTAATCTTTGTATTCATGCCCATCAGTGTGAAAGAAGTTATTTGCATATATATTTGTATGTATATGCAACTACGTGCTGTTAGTATCATTGTGGCCCCTGGGGCTTCCAAAGTTAAGTAGCCCTGTCTTACATCATGAAGTACACTAAGCCTGAGGTTCCACAATTGTGGTCCAGAGACCACTAGTGGCTCACAGAGCACTTGTGGATGACCTCTGGAGAGATAGCCGGTCAGAGGGTGATAGCTGTCCTGCTTATTTTCTTTTGCTAAACTAGTGAAAATAGCTGGACCTACTTTTCTATGTATGCAACTGATGTAGTTGTTATAGGAATGTCATTTGATCATCTGTGAGAGGGGAAGCAGCACAAGAGACAATCTTCTACTTCCTGAAAGTGTTTTCCCTTTTTTAGTTAACAATGTTTCTCTGTTATCTGGGCATAGCTGTAATTTGGTTCATCTGTAAAGTGACAGAAAGCAGTCCGTAGATAAAAATGGCCATAGCTAATTATGGATCAGCCACTCCTTTGAATTATGCTGGGGTCATTTCCAAAGTGGCAACCCTGTCCACTTCCATTATTAATAATCATGCTTATTATGATAGTACTTAGAGACCAACCAAGAATGGGGCCCCATTGAGCTAGGTGCTGTATAAACACACATGGCTCTAATGAGTTGACAATCCAATAGACAAGAAGAACAGAGTGTAGGCAAAGGGATGTAACATAGAGAATACACATCTTCTTCCATAGTATAGGAAAGGTGAATTAATAAACTCATGTGGAGGAATATTCAAGGATCAATATGTTTATGGGGAGAATTAGACTGCTCTCCTGGACAAAGTTTCAAATATAGAAATTAGAGTTTTATTGATTTGACTCCAGGTGAATAGCCTATGTCATGCAGTACAGAGAGTAGTTACTGCAAGACTACTGCAAGTTAACAAATGGTACTAAATAGTGTTTTTCGTGGACAGGATATAATGGAAGCTTTTCTTTCTTGTGGATAAGCTACTTTGTTTAAAAAATAAAAAGGACAAACTAGTAAACGGGTAACATGATGTTACCACAGTGAGAAGAGAACTGTCTGTAAGTTGAATTCCTGCTACTTCATTGCTGATGTCTGATTTCATCAATGGATATATAGTGCCACCTTCAGTATTAAGTTGAAAGTGAACTACAATTTAAAAAAAAAATCAACTAGCCGTAGCAAAACAAAAATATTAAATTCTGCCATTTAAGTACACACCCTTGTAAATAGTTGTCACATCAGAAAACAGTCTTTTATTCCCTATAAAAATAAATAATAAAGAATAAAAAACCCAGCATGTAAAGAATTGTCAGAAGTTTGCTGCCCTTTTACTTCAGGGCATCATTAAGGAACCAGCCAAAAATAAAAATAAATCAATTACAAATGATAGTGAATATGAAAAACTATTGTGATTTATGTCCCTCAGATGTTCATCTACAAGAAAAATATGAAATGGTTCATAAATGTCAAATGCAATTAGAGATGGGCCCAAACCCAAATTCTGGATTATTGCACCTGACTTGAGGGAAATTTAGATCTAGATTTTTTATTTTTTAGGTATATCTATGCCACTCACCACCAGCCCACCAATAAGGGAGAAGGCAAAGAGGGCAACTGACTGGGAACCCACCGATTCAAAAGAGCCTTGGGCTCTTGGCTGCAATCGCCACTACGGAGGCCCTGAGAGCTAAGTGTGGGGTGCAATGTGCTCCATCCAGCGTTGAGGGCTGGATGCACTGGCCCACCCCTTCTGCCTGAGGCCCTGCCCCCTGGGTTGTTGGCTCCCCAGCTCACCACTATCATTTCTGAGCACCTCACAAATAAACTGTATCTGAACTTTACAGCGAGCCCTTCTTTGTATTACAACTAAAACCTTTATGTGCAAATTCCTGAAATGTACAGAAGTTCACTGCCAGAGTGAATCCACAGCTTTTCAGGCCCAGCTCATCTCTAATAATTACATATTACTTTGTGGAAACATCCCAATAAAGATACTTGAAACTAAAATACTATAGTGAGGAGAATTTTACAAACACTGTGCAGTTGATAAAATTGCTATCTTATGTTAATCAACTTTTCAGGAAATTGAGGTAACAAAACTTTTAAGCAATTCGATATACCTGTAGGCTCTATTATGGAAAAGAAGGAAAATTCAGCTTGCGGTGCAGGCATTTTTTCATAAGACTAGGCTATCCTTGCCAAAATCAAAGTGTTTCTGGCTGCTAATGAAGGGCTAGTATGCTGACAGAAATTTACTTCATATAAATTTACTACATCAATGAATATTAAATGTTCATTTTGTGCATTTCTAGAGTGTCCAGGCATGTCAGTCTGTACCACTGAAGCAATGGCTTTTTGGGGGAAAAAAATCTATTCAGTGGAATTCATCTTTTTCTAAGAAGGGAAAACTGATGAATAATTAAATGAAGAGTTTTATTTAAATATGGCATTTGGGGGTAGTAGGTGACTCAGGTGTTTGGAAATGATATAGTGTACTGCCATTTATCTCTCTGCCACCAGTTTAAGTCACTATTTTAAACCTAACCTGGACTGGATTTGAGGTGATGCATTTTGAAGAGTTGATTCACATATGATAGTGATTTTAATCAACTGCATGGTGTTTATTCCCCTCACTATAGTATTTTAGTTTC
Organism: Rafetus swinhoei; assembly: GCA_019425775.1. Lineage (NCBI taxonomy): Eukaryota > Metazoa > Chordata > Testudines > Trionychidae > Rafetus > Rafetus swinhoei. Next base: position 154,054,195 of record CM033424.1, read on the forward strand.
AGGTGCCTTCATTGGGATGTTTCCAAAAACGTAAGTAATATGTGAAATGAATTTAGTGATTTCATTCTGGTTCCCAGTTCATTTTGGTTCCACCAACACAATTTGACAGTCTCAGCAAATGTTGGGGAAACTTCACTGCTATTCTCCATGCCATACCAGTTCTTTGGGTCAACAAAACAGTTATCATCCTATAATGGACTCAGGATGACTTTATAGATCAGGGTTCGGCATCCTTTTCAAACCAAAGAGCCGAACTACATCAAAATTCAGAATAAGTGGTCAACAAAGAGGCGTATAAAGAATGCCCATTTGCATGACTGAAAATATACAACTGAATATTATTGATAAGTGACAATGATTAATAATAACATAAATGATACTCACAAACTTTATTTAATGGGACTTCTGCTACTGCATCTTTTTTGCACATTTCTTTTGAAGTTTACAACATAATTGGTCAAATCCAGCTTCATGCCCACATTCAGGCTGTCTTCTCTCAATCTTATGGTGGAGGGTTTGAGGATGTACAGGTGCAGGAGTCTGGGTTGGGATGTATGAGGGGCTCAGGGCAGGATGTTCAGGTTTATGATGGGCATGGGGTGGGGTGCGTGTGGGTGTGTGTGTGGGTGCAGGAGTGTTATGATAGGGGCTGGGCCAGGCTTCATTTTTAAATAAAGTAAAATATTATGTCCAGCACATATGCCCATGAAAAAGATTTCAACGTTGTCTTTATTTATGGCAGGGGTGGGGAACCTTTTTTTGGGTCAGGGACCACAGAAAAATCAGTTTGGGACCACACAAGTGAGAAGCACAACGCCCCCCGTTCTAAACAAAACAAAAAGCCAACCCTCAGCCCACAACTGAAACAGATTTACTGTTCTGGGGTTCCAGGGTTAGTGGAATTTGTGGGCCCCCTTAGGCTCTGGAGTGGGGCCAAAAATGAGGGGTTAAGTGTATGTGACAGGGCTGCCAGTGAGTGGGATAGGGATGGGGGTACAAGATCTGGGCAGGAGATGGGGTGCATGAGGGAATGAGGGTGTGAGGTCTGGGTGGGAGGTAGGGTACAGGAGCAGGCTAGGAGTAGGGTGTCTGAACGGGGGGAGGGGGCAGGAGCAAGGGAGCGTGCAGGAGCAGGCTGGGGGTAGGGTGTCTGGCCGGGATGGAGAGTGCAGGAACAGGTTGGGGAGAGGTGTCTGGCCAAGGGGGAGGGTGCAGGAGCAGGATGCGGGTGGGTGTCTGGCCATGGGAGAGAGGGCAGGAGCAGGCTGGGGGGCAGGTTCTGGGCTTGAGGTGCTGTGGGGAACTTACTTGTTTTCACATGGTGTGCCACTCCCAAGTACTACTATTGGAGCAGCTGGGAAAGCCTCCAAGAAGCACATCGGCATGCTGCTGTTTCCTTGGCCAGGAGATGGGGAAGGGGAGCAGCAGTGTGCAGCCATTTCTGCACTCTATTTCTGGTTAACTGGGGGCTTTACTCCCCTCCTCCTCCCACAGGAAGCTGGTGCTGTAATCTTGCAGGGGGTCACAAGGCTGTAGCACCAGTGTGGGCACAGTGCTGCAGAGGGAGCAAGGGGGGCTGGGCTCAAGCTTCAAAAGAGGCATATCTGGCTCCTTAGTGAGCCATATTTGGCTCAAGACTCAGAGGTTGCTGACCACTGTTATAGATACTGGCCAGGCAATGATGTGCAGCATTGCCTAATGTCCAGAAGAGGGAACCAATATACACAATTTCTGAGCTTAGTGATTATGATGCAGTTGTGGAAACTGCTCTAAGGTATTTCTATTTATTTAGTGCACACTAAAATAGGAGAGAATTTAATTTAAAATTCCTAAGTTATAGTGTCACACTTCAAGGACACAGGAAAGAAGGTAACCTGTATTTCATGAATAAATGAATTTATGATTTTACTATTTAAAAGTAAAACCACTCATTTGCTGTTGAAGTCCGTTCTTGTACGACTAATTTGTGAAGCAAGGATATAATAAAACAATTACTCAAAAGCATTTAATTTTAGTAGGACATATTGCAGTTGCTAAAGTCAGAGGATGCAACTTTATATCCAGGATAAGACTTCTATTGTGTCTCAGTCATTAGGCTCACACATTTAGCAACAATCCTCTCTTTCCTTTCCCAAATATCGTTTGCTGAATTTTTTTAGATTAAAAGAAATAAAATGAAAACCCACTTCAAAATGGCTTTTGAGTTTCAGTCATAGGTCAGAGCAGCGCAATTCTTTGTTCACCCTTCATCTTATTTGCCCCAATGACTCACATATGCAGCTTACATTAGTGTTTGAACCACTTCCCCCGATTCCTAAGGCTAATAGGGGAGAGTTACCTGAAGTTGTACAGGCTCTGTAGCAGTCATTTCAATTTTACTTTGCCAGCATCCTATGCCTTCCACTCCTGGCACCAGACTGGTGTCCAGATAAACCCTTTATTATGAACAGAAACTATATACAGAACTGAGGTGACCAAACTGCCTACTACTTTATGTAACAATAACCTGCCACTGCCCTGTCCTATACATGCTTTTCTGTCCCAGCACATGACCACCAAGGACTGCACTACCCTCAGCTTCCGAAAAGAAGATATGCAAATTCAGTGTGAATTTGCATATCTTCTTCCGATCCCTTTTTCGGAAGAGGTTTTTTCGAAAAAGAAAAAAGCAGTCTAGATGGGGTTTTTCGTGCAAAAATCCCCTTTTTTGAAACAACCCTGTAAATCTCATTTTTTGAGTAATAAGGGTTCTTTCAAAAAGCAAGGGGGGGGGGTTGGGCGAACCTCCCCGTCTAGACTGCTTTTTTTTTTTTTGAAAAAGCTCTTCCAAAAAAGGGATCGGAAGAAGATATGCAAATTCATGCCAAATTTGCATATCTTTCGGGAAACCGAGGGTACTCTAGACGTGCCTGATGTAGAGAACTTACTGGTATAACTACCACGATCTGCACTGTGGGAGATACACTCTTGCTGACCTTATTCACACAAAGTACAAGATAGTAGGAATGAGATAAATCATCCGGCCAAAGGGAAGACAAGTGAAAATAAAAACCAAAAGAAAAAGATGGAAGTGGTATGTATTTTTGGCACTACCATTTTTCAGGATTGTACCCATATATCCAGTGTTCCTTCAGGGGACAGACCCCTCACCTGCATGAAAACTTTCAATTAAAAATCACCACAAAATTTACCTCAACTTGCTATTTCTTTTCCCACTTAGCCCTTCTGTTGAGTCTTTGCTCCCTCCAGAACATTAGGAATATGAGGAAGCCATATGGACACTACTGAGTTCCACATAATTGTGTTCTCTAACTACATATAAACATACAAATTATGTATAAACACTGCTGCTCTGCTTGGGTTTTGATGCTTTCTGCAACAAAAGACAGGGAGGCCCATTACTGGGTTCAAAACTTAGTACCCAGCTCCTGTACACCAGTGGTTTCAGTCTGTGAGCTGTGGGTCCATGGAAAGTTGTTATCATAGAACAGTGGTTTCCCACTGGTGGCCTGTGGCCCTTTGGAGGTCTGCAAATGAAAAAAAGTTGAAAACCACTGCTCTGCACTTCACTTGTCTCTTACATTTAGTGGTAGTATCAGAGTGCTTCTGTCAGATATTGCTCCTAAACCTTTTTCTGGGTCTAAGTGGCCTTTTAACACTTCCATTTTTCTGACTAGATCTGTTTTACTTCTTTGTTTTTTGTTAAGTAGGTAGGGCTAAGAGTTTCTGCTGACTATGGAGGTATGACTCAAGCCAAAGTAACTTTTTGTTTAGTGAGTTTCATTCTCAGATGGCCCCTCTTGCCAAAAAATTCTCTAAGCTTCAAGCATTATTACTTCAAAAGTATTAGAATAAGAAAAGTCTGCAAAAATGAATGCATATCTTAAAAAGGCTAATATAAGTTTGCCTCTCAAAAATTCTATGTGCAGAGAAACTGTTTGCATATCTATGAAATGTTACACAGTTGAATAAGCAACCAAGATTGTCCAACAGAAAAGGGTGTGGGAAGAGAGGTTATTAACGCAGTTAATATTTTCAAAATATCACACACATACACATGTGGAAGTTATATCCATGTGATTAATTGCAGAGCCATTTGATAAATTACTTTCTGATGCACCTTTCACCACATCACCTTTTCTTTCTCCACACTTCCATCACTGGCGGATCTCCACTCTAACACTTCAGACTTAAGAGCAGCTTCTAACACTGACCATTTAATGCTTTTAATCAGCCTGCCAGATATGTGTTTCCTTTCTCCTTGAAACTGTGGAAGATTCCCGCAACCCCTAATTTACCCCTGGCTGAAGCCTAAAATGGAGAATATTCAGTCCTGGATCAGAGATTGATATTTTATAAAGAGGAAAAATCTCAGTTGTAAAGTATGATATCTCAAGGCCTCACAGGGCTAGGAACAGGAACTAGGTTCCAGTGTCTTCACCTAGCACTTATTTCTAGCCCTGGCAGGGATTAATTAACATACTTTAAAATCAAAATACTTACATTTTTGCCAAATCTATAAAAGGTCATTTTTATAAGTATGTGGATTCCTTTAAACTCTGTACAGTTGGAATCATTCTACAGTAGTTGAGACACCTGAACTTATAGATGAAGGGATACAAAAGATAGACAATAAAACAGTCCAAATAAAAGACACTATGTGTAAAAGGATGCAGATATTTACACAAATGCTCAACTTTATGAAAGTGAGCAGGCCCAGAATTAAGTTAAGCACATGCATGAGTGTTTGAATAATAAACATCTAAAATATTTTCTAAAAGAGTTGCCTGCATTATGTGAATAATTCACTCATTGCTTTGTTATTAATGAAGAATGCACCCATCCTAGATTCATGCTGATAAACGCTTTATACTCCAGTATGTCTTAATGCAGTGGTTTTCAAAGTTGGGTCAGGGGCACACCCGGGTAAGCTGATGGTGGGCCTGTGATGTTTTGTTTATCAAGGTGTCTGTAGCCATGGAGCCTCACAGCTTCCATTGGCTGCAGTTTGCTATTTCCAGCTACAGGGAGCTGCGGGAATACTGGAAACAAATGGTTACATAAATAAACAGAATCATAACGTGCTTTCCAGAGCATAATTTTAACTGACAAGGCATCTCCCTATGTCCTGCAAGATAGCTTATCCCAAGTTCTTTCCCTAGCATTTTCAACCAGTTTGGTTTAGACCCTGTAATGTGTGAGGAGTGCTGACCAGCACCCAGTGACTAAGGGGTTAAGTTCTGGTCACTAGCAAAGGCGTTGGCAGGGAACCAGAGAACCAATGAGCATACAGTGTTGAAATTTTAATTGTTTAAGATTCCTTGCCTGCTTTTCTCTGTTATTCTTGTGATTTTTCTAGGGGCTTAAAGGTTAGGTAATGAAATACAGAACATTGCAATGCCTAAGTCTCATTGTGGATGTTGGCCTAAGCATCTGAAAATGTGACAGACACTTCATAAATTTTATCCAATATGTATATAGAGACTTGGGATGTAAAATCCTGATTAATCAGTTAACTGGTTAAACGTTAGGTTGGCCTAGCGTTTAACCGGTTAACTGACTGAGCACCAGGGGTGAGGCTGTTGCCACTGCTGGCATCAGGCTCCCAGTCCTAACCCTGAGAGGGGTAGTCGGCTCCCAGCCCCGAGGTTGCTGCTGCCACTGGAGGCAGGCAGCTCCCAATCCTGGCCCCAGGGCTGAGGCGGCTGCTGGTGGTGGTGGCAAGAGGCTCCCAGCCCTGGCCCCAGGGGTGCAAAAAAATCATTGTAATACTTTTTTTGCAAATTACATAATCTTTTGCAATTTTTTGCAAGCTGTACATTGAGGAAATCTAATATAGGGGATCTCAGAGTTCAATTAAAGAAAGTGGGCCCATGCTACAAAATCCAGATTTGGAATTGAGCTTCCTTTCAATTTAGATGTTAAATTGTATCCATATTTCACCAAAGCTTAGGGACAGGGTTAATTCAAAGCCTTTATTTTTATTTAAAAATAAACTAAACAGGCTCTTCTGAAAAGATTCTGCTTTTAAAGAGCCATTTTCTGATGCACTATTCTGATGTGCCAGTAACTGAACAGTTGAATAGCAAGCCAAACCCAGTTCTTGAATGACTGTAGATGGCGCTGTTACCTCAGAAAATCTGTTTCATGTTTTTGCCTTCTGTCTGGGGATTCCTTTTTTAAGAAGAAAAAACCTTGCCACTTTGTGGAGTGCATCAAGATTCAGAAGTCAAGCCTGTTACCAGATTTCATTTGAGGTTAATTTTCTTTCCATTTTTCTTCTCATCATCCCGTGGATTGGTCTGCAGATGTTATATTGGGGGATGACCTTGGTTGTCTGCCGTTATAACATACAATTTTTAGAAAGTCAACAACAAAGAAAAAATATTGCAGATTTGTTAGGCCTACAAGCAGAGTTCTGAATACTGAGAGGGTGTGTGTGTGTGTGTGTGTGGAGGTGTTGTTCAACTTTAAATCTAGTCAGTTTAACAAGCGAGTTTAAAAGTGATCCAAGAATTTCTCTGACACTTGTATGGTTTTACATTCTCCTAATTTTTTAAAAACATTTATCTTCACTGTTATTGAATGAAAGAGCCACATAGAGGAAACTGACAAGACAGGAAACACTGACTTATGTGGACTCCTCCAGGTTCAGGTTGATGGTGGTATGGAAATTGTTGAAATCCTAGTGGAATTCTTCAGGGACCTCCTTTCCATGGGTCCCACAACCATTTCAGATTTGGGGACAATTTATACCTTCAAGTCAGCAGCACTGTAATGGGTACCTGCATGGCCCCAGAGTATGCCAACATTTTTATGGTTGACTTAAAACAACGCTTCCTGAGCTTTCGTCCCCCTAGTCCTCCTCTTCTGCTTGTGCTACATTAATGCCATCTTCATCATATGGACCTATGGGAAGGATTCTCTTGAAGAATTCCACCAGGATTTCAACAATTTTCACCGCACCATCAACCTCAGCCTGGACCAGTCCACACAAGAGATCCACTGCTTGGGCACTATGGTGCAAATAAGTGACGGTCACTGTGACAGATCCCCTCCCAAACTTTATGAAATTAATGTACGGCCACAAATATGCATAACCCAAAGATGCTCAGGACAACTGGCCTCATGTAACCTATCAATCCTAATGTTTTAATCTGCAGGCTCTGTATATCTTATTTTGGTGTGTGTATTATTCTTGTGTGTAAAGTTACACATATGGAGTATGGAATGCTTTAAGGTTTTTAATGTACAAATGAAAGCCATCAAGGGTGTTTCCAATTCTGGGATGCCTCAATGTCTGGGAAACCATATGTAAACATCCCCTTTTGTCCTTTAAGTCTTAGCAGTGGTTGATCTTAGGAAGTCGTGACCTCCCTAACTAGTAGGAACTGGCCAGGTAGCTTCCCATGCAAAAATGGAATCTATAAAAAATGGGAAGCTTAGCAGTGTCTTTGTCTTTGGCTGATGTGGCACACCCAAGAGGATGCTCCAAAGACCCTAGGGTGAAGGAACTTTCCTGGTTTGAAGGCTTAGCAGGAATAAGAACAGTTTGAGAGTGAGTTTGTACTAAGTTTCTACTGGCGTTTTAGTGTTAGAATTAGTTAAGCATTTTCTGTTATTTTAAATTTGTAATGTACTTTGCTCTGCCTGTTCTGTCTGTATTTCACCATCTAGCATGGAGATCCTGGATATTGGAGTGTTCCCCCAGATATCAATGAGATCCAGGATCTTCATGTCTGTCTCCTCTTTCGCCCCCGGTAAGGGGCTTGGGAGGTGGCTGCCTGCTCCCTTGCAGCTGTGGGGATTTTGGAGGGAGCACAGAGATCTGCCATAGCAGCAGTGATGGCTGTCAGGACTCTGCTGTGTGGCACAGTGCGAGCTGGACTTGCTTTGGGCCCCAAGCCCTTTCCCCTTTAAAGCTCTGGCTTTAAAGGCTGCAGGGGAAGGGGAACTATAGAGTTCTGATGAGTGTGTGCAGAGTGGCTATTAAGGCACCTGTGGGAAACCCTGGAGGCCACTTATTTCTAAATAACTTCAGCTGCACTGTCTACGCACACTCTATTTCTAAATAACTATTTTAAAATAGGCATTATTCCTCGTAAAATGAGGGTTACAGAATGGACTAAAAAGCCTGTTATTTTGAAATTATTTTGAAATAACGGGCTTGCTGTGTGGATGCTCACTTTATTTCAAAATAACGCTGCTGTGTAGTCATGGCATTAGTCTTTAAGGGGCCACAGGACTCCTTGTTATTTTTGTCATCTGTGAACTACCTTTAATGGTTTGTTACACTATTGCATGGTTATAGAACTGTGTACTTATAGGCACAGCAATGTAAAGTTGTTATTTTTAAGAAACAGAATTGCTCTAGGAAAACATTTAAGAGCCCACTTTCAAGGCATTTTTATTGCTTGCATTTCCTGATTGTCATTTTGAATTCCATGTGGCAAGTGATGCCGATGGGGAGCCTAGTCGCCAGTGTACAGTCTGGGGCTTCTAATAACTTGCAGTAGCTCATCGAATGGAAATCCCTCCCATTCCTATATTAACAAACATTAAAATAGAGCTAGAAATATACCAGGCTCTGGGGCAGTTTCTTTCTTCTGTGTGTTTGCTGCAGGTGCCATGGCAGATTGTTCCTTAGGGGTGTGTGAAAAAGCTCCTTGGAATACAGCAGCTCCAGGACATGCTGCTGCTGTGGAAAAGCCACCTCTGGAACTGGGTTCAGCAAATGAGTCACTTAGTTGGCCTTACACTGCTGGCTCCCAGTCTCTATCTTGCATTCTGGAGCCAACAAGGCACCATCCTGGGTGATGAGGTCATCACACACCACTCTTGGCTCTGCTTGGTGTAGTACCCAATAAAATTTCTCAAAGGGGGAACCACATTGGCAAGCTTCCAGAGGTATGGTTCTGGTCCCTGGTTCTCCTGTATTCAGTCTTGAGATGTTTAATCTGCTCTGTGCACTGGTCTGATATATTTGCCTTGCTGCCATATTCTTTGATGGCATGTATCCTCGTTCTGGGAACTCTTACTGAAGTCCACTGTTTAGTTGGCCACCAGAGATTTACCAAAATCTGGCTATGGTCCTGTGACCCTGAAGTAGCACATTTTTCAAAAGACTTCTGTTCAGTCTCCACTGCATGCATAGGAGGGTCTGTGATAGTGAGTTCGTAGCTCTGTGTTCAAAATACATGGGAAGGTACTAAACAGTGACTCATTGAGCTGCTGCACTACACCAAGGGAATTGATTGACAATTCTTGGGATAGAGTGGACAAAGAAAATTGGCCCATGGGGCTGTGGAATACTTTTGGGGAGTTCCCAGGAAGTGAATAGGGGTGGACTGTATCTACACTGCAAAGCAATAGGGTTCAAATCCTGGATCCCAGCTTGACCCAGGTTCAAACACTCCATCACCAGGGAGTCCTAGGACCCCAGTTCTGAGCCCAGATTACAGATTTGTGCCTACATGGAAAGGGGTGGAGGTCAGACTCATGCCTGAATGTGATCCCAGGCTTACCTTGCAATGTAGACATACCCTACAAGAGTAATCTGTCCTACCTTGCCTCAACCCCTTCATCTAGAAGATATTGTATTTAACAGCTTGAATAACTTACAATAAACATTTAACATACTGAAAAGTCTGAAGATATGTCAATTAATCTAATAAGTGAGATAAATGTATGCAAAGGAAGCTAAAATGTATTAGGTTTTTTGCATCAATACAAACATTACCACCTTTCTAAAAAGTATAAAGATTCCCCCATAAATAAACTATAAAATTAACAGACAAAAAATGGACAATAAACCAGACTGTCCCTTTTATTTCCAAAATTATTTTGGAGATATTTCTTATCTTTGAGTAAACAAGATGGGTTCACCTAAACCATTAATGTAGCACGTGGCAATGTGCAAATGAATACATAAATTTAATAAATAATCTCACAACATTCTCTAATTTAGAAAAAGAAAAGCAAACAACAAATATTTTTGAATCTTGGGAAATATGGAACTATTGAGGATAAAGGAATGTATGATTTTGTCAGTTGTTTTTTATGGTTACAACACTGAATTCCTTTCTTGTAAGAAATCTCCATTTTGCCAGCATGCACATAGCTAAATGTGTTAACTTTTATATTTGTAACTGAATATTTTACTAGTTTAGGAATAAAGCTGAAGGACTGGCATAATGTTAATATGCAAATGTTCACTTACTGATGTAGAAATATTATATGGCAGAATTGCTACTTTTAATTGAGAATATAATATTAGACAATAATATGAGAAGTATTATCTGTTTATTTTTCCAATATTTTAAGTGTCTAGAGCAACATTTAAAAATAATGTAGAATATTCTAACCATTTGGAATTAAGATATTGATTTTATAATGAACCTGGAAGCTGTTTTGGGGAAAAACTCTTCCTTCCCTTATGTGAAAAATGAGTTAAACTCTCCCAAAATTAAAGTTAAGAATAAAAAGAAAAAAAAAACTTTCAGAAGGTGAGCACCAAGTTATAACAAAATAAAAAAGCTTTTATTATGTTCTAAAAAGTTTCAAGAAGTTGCAACTGAAAACTAATCCAAAATACTTCTAAACAATTAGTATATATTTTAATTAAAATGCTACAGAAGAAATTAAGAGATTCCAAAGATAAACTGAAGACCCTTGGCAAGGAACATTTGTGAAACCTGAATCCCATTTGCTGGATGGGAAGAACATTTGACATGACACTTGACTGTTGAAGTTGATAAATCTACAACTTGCAACCAGATTTTAGTTACCTCCTATGCCAATGAAAGATGATTGAAGAAATAAACTTCCTTCTTTGGAATTGGGCTAGCATCTCAATACAACTAAACAGAAAACTGCATAAAAAGTGGCATAAAATCCTAGCTCATTGTCATCTCTTCACCTGAGATAACTAGTCTTCATCTACAGGCCCAGTGATCCTGAACACAAACACATTCTGATCCTGACCTCAGAGTAGCGCTCATGTTTAATCATATTTGGTGATTTTCTTCTCTCTCTCTCTCTCTCGAGTTTTTTGTAACTGAGGGTATGTCTACACAGCAGTGTTATTTTGGAATAATTGACGCTATTCATAGTTTGCATCTACACTACAAGCAGTTATTTCAATATAATGTCAAAATAATGTCCAGCTGGAGGACTTCTTACTATGACTCCCATAACCCTCATTTTATGAGTCGGAGGAAGAGTGCTCTCTCTCGGACTTCCTGCTGTGTAAACAGAGCCAAAAGCTGAAATAAGTGATTTCTACTTAAGCTACGCAATTGACGTAGCTCAAGTTGCGTAGCTTATTTTGGCTTTAGCCCTGCTGTGTAGACGTACCCTTAAGAGTCCTTTACTGAGAAGCACCTAGGTTTTGAAGTCTTCGAGATCCAAAATTTAAAAAATAAATAGCTTCAGGAAAGAATGTGAATTCCTGAAGATCACAGCTACAAAAAAGAAATCACCATCAAACTAGTAGACTCCCTGGACAACAAAAGGAATGGCAAGATAACTCCCACCATGCTGTGAAGTGGGTAGTGATTTCTAAAATTCCATAGGAGTTTTCTGTGCTTTGAAAGAAGCCAGAATATGGCTGGGGCAAATAAAAACACTGCCTTTTTACAATTCTGAATCCTCCCTCGTAGTTCAGATTGTTGTTCCATAAAACCAAACCACTGTTCTTAATCTTTAAATTGAAATTTCATATTTACAGCCTTAACAACTAGAAATACTATTTAAGATATCCTGATTCCAAATAAGTCCCAAGAAATATACTGAAAGTAGGAAAGAAATAGAACCTGCAAATCACTGAAGATTAGGGACAATTCACATAAGAACCATACCTGGACTACATTCTAGAATTTGAATCTGAAAACATTTCAACAAACTGATTTGGTGTTGATTTCACCACCATGCTTTCAACCTGTAGGGTACGTCTAGACTACAGGCTTTTGTTGACAGAGACTTTGTCGACAGACACTGTTGACAAAGCCTCTGTCGACAAAGAGCGTCTAGACTACAGCCTGTTCTGTCGACAAAGCAAGCCGCTTTTTCGACAGAGAGTCTAGACGCTTTCTTTTGAAAAAGCATAGTGTGGATGCAATAGCGCCTTTTTTGGACATAACTCTGTCGAAAAAAGGCGTTATTCCTCGTAGAATGAGGTTTACCACCGTCGACAAAACTGCCACGTTCTGTCAACTTACTGTCGACAGAACTCGGTGGTAGTGTAGACACAGGTATAGTTTTGTCGACAAAAGTTCACTTTTGTCGACAAAACCCTATAGTTTAGACACACCCGTAATGCCCAGAATTATTGGTCACATATTTTGTGAGCCCACTTGACTTGGGTTACTAAATTGTGTAGTTCCCTTCTTAAAACAACCTTAAAATCTTTGAGTACATGACTAAATGTATGTCTGCGTTGCACACTCCTTTTAGCAGCATGTAGAGTACCTGCACTACATACCTCCAGCACAGGTCAAAATAGTGTAGCTAGTGAGATACAGCTTAGGCAAGTATAGTCATGCCAGACCCTTAATGTATATACCCTATTGTCTCTCGTTGCCCAAGCAGCACCGCCCCCCACCTACAATGCTATTTTTATCTGTAGCAACAAAAGGTTCCAGTTAGAACCTACAGTGGAAAAAAAGGCTCCAGCAGTAGGGAGCCATAGTTGAGCCTTTCAGCCCCACAGTGCAGGAGGTTGTGACTCCAGCAGCTTGGGGAATTGCACCCCCCATTGTAGGTGCAACCTCTAACTATACAGACATACTCCGCTTGTGGTGTGCATTAACCTTAACGCAATATATCCAGCTATCTTTGTGAAAATTCAATGTTTGCTGGCTAATTTTGTCCTCTTGTTTCAACTCAGTTCCTTACTTAAGAACAAGTTACTGAGAAATAGCAGCTTCATTAAGTCACTGTTCTGCTATGCCCTGCACCTTACACACATAACCCCTGCAGCTGCGCTGCCTTTGCATGTGAGACTGAGAATTACTTGCTGATGAAAGAAGCATCCTCAGACCTCTCTCCCTTTTAACATTATATTGAGTGTGAAAGTGAGAAAACCTCAACTCAATCTATATTGGTGTATATGATGAACCTTAGAATACTTTTAAACTGGCCTTAATTGCATTGCATGTTTCTAACTGTACAGTTACCTTCTGTATTAATAGGTTATACTTCACCCACCTATCCTCCTTAAATAGACACTTTGTCTGTTTTAAATACCAAAAGCAGTGTACTTTGTCACGTTTCTCTTTCTCTATTTGAACATTACAATGGTTACCGTATGATTACTGTATGATAGCAGTTCTCAACTTACAGTCTGTGGACTCTTGGCAGGCTGTGTCTAAGATTTCCAAAGAGGACCATGCTGCTATTTGCAATATTGTAGAGATCCACCAGTTGAAAATCACTGGTGTATGGTAAGCTGCTTGCTTGAATTTTAACTCCTTGATTACTCAAACTGCCTTCTGAACATTCACAGTTGTAAAATTGTCTATTAACTCCACCTTCAATCCGCATTGCTATTGTAACAGTCACCATGTATATAGTTATTGTATCTTGGATTTCCATATTATCATAGCAATGCCCTTTGGCTCAGCACCTGGATCTAAACCAGAAGGGAGCTCAGGATAGGAGACTGGGTGCAGGAGAGCGTGTGGAGTCGGAGAGGGAGTTTGGGTGAAGGAGGAGGTTGAGACCTGGGGCAGGGGCTTAGGAGGGTCCAGGAGGGGGTATGGGTGCAGGAGAGGATTCTGGCCTTGGGGCTGGGTGTAGGTGGGGGTGCAGGGTCTGGGAGTTGTGACTTGGAGGAGGAGGGCAGGGAGGAAAGAGGGTTTGTGTGGTGACCTGGGACAGGAGGGGATGGTGGCCTGGGGCAGGGAGTTGGGGTGTAGAATTGGGAGGGGGTATGGGTGCAGGAGAGGATTCTGGCCTGGGAGTGGGCTGTAGGAGGGAGTGCAGAGTCTGGGAAGAATATGTGACCTGGGGGTGGGGGGTGCAGAGGGTTTTGATGGTGACCTAGGGCAAGAGGGGGTGGTGGCCTGGGGTAGGGAGTTAGGATTGTGGGTGTATGAACCAGAAGCAAGGTCTGGCTGGGAGCTACTTACCTAGCTGGTTCCTGGCTGCAGCCCTGCAAGACCCTTAGACCAGCTCCCTGCCTTCTGCAGCCCCAGGCTGCTTGATGTTTGCTCCCTGTGGCTCTTTGCTCCCTGTGGCTCTTTGCTCTGGGCACAGGCGAAGGAGGGTGAGGCTTCATGCGCTGCCTTCACCCCCAGCAAAATCTATTGGCTGAAATTGAGAGATTTTGATGGGGGTTGGGGGTAGTGCATGAATCCTCCCCTTCCCCCTGTGCCCAGAGTAGAGAGCTACAGGGAGTAGCCAGCTGCTTAAAGTGCCGTGGGGCTGCTCTGTGCCTGAGGGTTCTGGCGGGGCAGCCCATGGGCTGGATCTGGTAGCTTGGGTCCTGGATACAGCCTGCCGGCTGCATCTTGCTCGCTTCTATCTGACCACTGCTTAATTGCAACCTATAGTGATTGTATGACTGTGAATTTTTCCTCAGAGTCCTGTTTAGCTCTCAGAATTCTATTTTCTTTAGACAGAAGGAATAGTAGTTGTTTTGCTAGCTTTTAAGTTTTTTGTCAAAAGGTTAGAAAAATTCCTTACAGTGATTGAACTCCTTGAGCCTATGTATTTAATTTAGCAAAGAGACTGCTAGAAAGTGACTTGATCACAGTCTATAAATATGTACATGGGGAACAAATATTTAATAATGGGCTGCTTGATCTAGCAAAGAAAAGTATAAAAATATCCAGTGGTTGGAAATTGAAGCTAGACAAATTCAGAGAGGAGATAAGGTGTACATTCTTAACAGTAACAGTATTTAACCAGCAGAAGAACTTAAAGGTTGAAAAAGGAGTAAACCTGTGGTACCTTAGGGTATGTCTACACAGCAGAGCAAAAACACAGCAGTGTTAGTTTGGAATAGCTGACACTACACTACAAGCAGTTATTTACACATAATGTCAAAATAATGTTGACTGGAGGACTTCTTACTCCAGCTCCTATAACCCTCATTTTACAAGGAGGAAGGGAAGTCAGAGGAAAAGTGCTTTTTCTCGGACTTCCTGCTGTGTAGATAGTCTATTTTCTTTAGACAGAAGGAATAGTAGTTGTTTTGCTAGCTTTTAAGTTTTTTGTCAAAAGGTTAGAAAAATAAGCCGAAATAAGCTATTTTGACTTAAGCTATGCAATTGACGTAGCTCAAATTGCATAGCTTATTTCGGCTTTTGCTTTGCTGTGTAGATATGCCTTCAGAGACTAACAAAAATATGTAGTATCATGAGCTTTTGTAGGTAAGACCTACTTCATGAGATGAGCCTTACCCACAAAAGCTCATAATGCTATATATTTTTGTTAGTCTCTAAGGGTATGTCTACACTACAGCGTTAATTCGAGTAAACTTAATTTGAAATAGTTAATTCAAATTAAGCTAATTCGAATTAACGCAGCTACACAGAAAATGCATTTCAAAATAGCATTTTGCTATTTCGAAATAGCACGCCCACACTGAGTGGACTCTGAATCAGAGTTAAGGCTGGCTGGAACCAGTGCCAGCAGGGCACCAGGTCAGGACCTCCTGTGTGGGGCTGCCGCCTGCGGCTATCTGAGGTCTGTGCTTAAAGGGACCCTATCCCCCACCCCTGACAGCCAGTTCTCAGGTGTGTCTGCTTGCTCGTCTACCTCGATGAGGGATAGCAAAGCATTTGTGTCTCGGAGTGCTCTGGTTGCCCTCACTCGGAACAACCTACCACTCTGTCTGCAACATGGAGACAGAGCTGCCCATGGGCACTCTGGTGCGTCTTGTGGATGTGCTGCCATCAGCCTGGCTGCACTTTCTGCAGGCTGCCATCTGGGAAGTCCATCGGGGAGCTGTCAGTATCCAGGGGGCCCTGTGGGAGAGCATCTGCCCCGAGGAGCACTAACAGTCTCCGTGGTCTGCCCCACTGGGGGCTTGTGCCTCATTCCTCCCTCATATCCTTCCACTTACCTCTCCCTAACCCCCCTTCCTGATGTCAAATAAAATACACATCTGTTTATTTAACACAACTGGGGATGAACCTCTGGGGAGACTGGGGAAAGGAGGCGGGAGAGGGCAGGAGAGGGGAGGGGGAAACCTGGGAGGAGGGAGCTGGAAGGGGGAAGCAAAGGGAAGAAGGGGAAGGGGAAGCACAGGGCTCAGGGGTGGGGGTCTCACCAGGCCACGTGTCTCCCAGCACGGCGGGTGTGGGTGCCTCGGCATCCCCGGGGGGATGGGGAAGAGGGTGTGGAGGTGGAGGAGGGTGAGGAGGTTGAAGAGGGAGAGGCGGGAGTGGGAGGAGGGGCAGGAGCTGGGGAGGCAGCAGGCGTGGGAGCGGCATGAGGCAGCATGCTCTGCACCGGGGTCTGCAGATGGGCACAGATGGCACGACCCTGGGCAAGCAGCTCCCGCCGGAACTCCCATTCTTCCTGTGCCTGCTGCTCCATGATGCAGGTCTGGTTTTGCAGGGCCACCAGGTTCTGCTCGTGATACCCCTGCAGTGTTGCAGTGGTCCTGCGGAGCCCTCGGGTGCGGGAGCATGTCCCGGGGTGGTGCTCC
Organism: Rafetus swinhoei; assembly: GCA_019425775.1. Classification (NCBI taxonomy): domain Eukaryota; kingdom Metazoa; phylum Chordata; order Testudines; family Trionychidae; genus Rafetus; species Rafetus swinhoei. Next base: position 154,070,852 of record CM033424.1, read on the forward strand.
CTGCACGTGCATCTGGTGTGGCTGTGGAGAAAGAAGAGAAGTGGTCAGCTCTTCCTGGGGACACAGTGGGTGAAGCCCAGCTCCCCCTCTGCGAGGTGAGGATGACCGTGCCCTACACCGTCAGAGCCATTGTGCTTGCACAGAGGCCATGTTTGGAATGTCCAGCTATCCCTGGGAGTGGAAGGTTCCCCGAGACTGCACCCATGCCCCTGTGCCATGTATAGTGCAGCTGAGGTGGGGGGAGATGTCCCCTGCCTCTGTGTAGAGGGGGTGTGTGAAGGGAGGGCATCCTGCTATGTCCCGCCCCGGGGTCAGGAGCGTGTCAGGTCTCTTCACACACACGTGTGCCTATCAGGCCACGGCCCCTGGGTGTCATGCAGCTGGAGCCACCTGGCATGGCACGTGCACAGATTGCTGCGTGATGTGTGGTAGGCAAGGGTCATGTGCGCCGTCCCTGGTCTCCTTCCCTGTACCCCCCCCCTTTCCGGGTAGGGGACGGTGATGGCACTTACCTGGTGTGGCCTCCCCAGACGACCCTGCTAACTCCGGTGCTGGGACAGCTTGGGGGTCCTGCCGGCGTGGCACCCTCTGTGATGGCCCCTCTGCCTCGCCCAGGTCAGGGCCCTCCAGTCCTGACTCGCTGCCCCCCAGGGTGGCACAGACCATCCTGCCCCCCAGGATGCGGCTGAGGGCGTGGAAGTAGGGGCAGGTGTCAGCCCCTGCTGCGGCGCCGCCCCTGGTGTCCCTGGCATATGCCTGCCGCAGCTCCTTAACTTTGAGGCGCACCTGCTCCTGGGTGCACCTGTGGCCCTTTCTGGCCATGGTGGCCGCTATGCGGCCGTAGACGGCCACGTTCCTCCACCTAGCGCAGAGATCATGGACATTGGGGGCATCCCCCCAAACCTCAAGGAGGTCCGTGATCTCCACACTAGTCCATGAGGGCGCGTGTCATCTACGGCTCCTAGCTGGCCCCTGGGTGCTGGGGGACTGGGCGGGGGATGGCTGGCTGCCACTGGCTGCCATTGTGCAGCCACTGGGTGAGGGGCTGTGGCTGCTGGCAGGCCTGGCTCTGGCACGTCGTGTGTGGCCAGAGTCTACCCCTTTAAGGGCTCCAGGGCTGGGGGAGAGAAGAGGAGTTTTCCTGGTTTGGCCCAGAGTGGCCACCAGGGGAAACTGGGAAGGGCTGGAGGCCAGCTAATTTGAATTAAGTGTCTACACAGCACTTATTTTGAATTAGCTATTTTGAATTTGGCGTTACTCCTCGTAGAATGAGGTTTACCAAATTCGAAATAAGCGCTCTGCTATTTCGAATTAAATTCGAAATAGCGTTTGCATGTATAGACGCTGTTGAAGTTAATTTGAAATAACGGCTGTTATTTCAAATTAACTTTGCAGTGTAGACATACCCTAAGTGCCACAGGATTACTCGTTGTTTTTAAAGTTACAGGCTACCCCTCTGAGGCTACCCCTCAGAGACTTTTTAAACAAACGTTTGACTCTTACAAGTTTGACACTATCAACTTGGGCTTAAATAAAGATATTAACTGGTTAACACACTACAACGGCAATTTCCCCCACTTTTGATATTCACATTTTCACATCCAGCCTGACTTAATTAACTTCATTAACACCAGTTCTACAACTGAAAGGTAACTACTTTTGCTGTTATATATAGCCTGGATTCTGTTATTTCCACTCCAACTCATCTGATGAAGAGGCTTTTATCCACAAAAGCTCATGATCTACTATATTTGTTAGTCTCTAAAGTGCCACAGGACTACTTGCTGTTACCAAAGGTTGTGATGGATTTTCGATCACTGGCAATTTAAAAATTAAGATTGAATTATTCTCTAAATATTTTCTCCAGCAATAATTGTGGGGAATTACTGTTACCTTTATTATACAGGAGGTCAGAAGATGGTCGTTTCTGTTCTTAGAATCTATGAAGTTGCCACTATTTTCAATTGTATTGTCTTATCTAGTTTCATTTTGAATCATTGTTTAATTCAAATGTTTTCAATATCAACTGGAATTATAGTTGCAAGCTAGTGGTTTCATTAAACTTATAGTTCATAATAAGATACTATTTCCTTAATTTTAGCTGTGAAATGTTGTTAATAATGGTTAGTTATTAGTTAATTATGGTGAACAGCTTGTTTATGCAGGTAATATCTGCCCAACTCTTTTCTAGAGAAGCAGTGCCTAATGTTAGGTGACAATCTGGATTTAGGCACCATAATTCTTTTTTAAACTTTGTAATTTGAGTATGAGATCAGTGTTACTGTAACTGTATGTTATATAAAACAGTGTCTCAACCTTTTTTTAATAAAGTACTCCTTTATACATACCTCCAGTACATACAGTTTTCAGATAACACACATTTTTTTTCTACCATTGCAACACATTTGATTAAACAATTTAATTGTAGCCAAGTGGGTGATGAAATTTTTGGGTGTAAAAAGTACAAAAGTAATAAAACGCTGTAAAACTTAAAACAAAAATTTGGTTTTCTCCAAATTTCAGTTGGTTGACTGTAGCCAGACAGGAACCCCCCCTGTAACATCCATCTTTGCTTGCCTGGATATGGCAGGCTGCTGTAACCCTGAATGGCTGTAAACAGAGATACGCCAATTGCTGACCAAGAGCATGCAGAGGAGTGTCCTTGACTGAAACCCATATTGATATGAACACACAGCCGTCCGCGGGGGGAGGAATCTCTCGCCCAGTAAAAAAATGTCTAGTACTCACAATTTAGTTATCTCTCTTGCAAGTGTAAATTAACTTGAAACTTGCTTGTAAGAACTGGCGTCACAAAGACGAACCAACACAATCTGGCATCTTAGATAAGAAAGAGTATACGGGCCCCTATGGGTATAAAGATGGGTCCAGCAGCACATTTACTCTGAGTGTCAATCTACCATCTATCTGCTGGTCGGGTTAGGTGTTTGACCTCCCAAGGTTCCACGGGGACGCCCACCTCGTATTCGTCTTTCTTAGGAATTGAGGGACCGGCCCTGGCTTGACCTGCTGGAGTCGAGAGGCACAGAAGGGGGTAAAAATTGTACCTGGATGTGGTCCTTTGTCTTAAGTGTACACATAGATTTAGAGCTCTTTAAAGATTAAGCTGTCACTTGGTAACATTATTTCTATTTTCTATCTTTATTTTCTTTGTAATCATTTTTAAGATCTATATTTGCTAGCAGTTAAGAAATAGAGCAATAGCCATTGTAACCATATGATTTATAAGCCTTTTTAATAAACCTGTAACTGTTTAAGTTTTTAACCTGACTCCTTCAGTTGCTGTAACAGAACCAAGCACAATTTAAAAGAACTTCAGCCGGTCATAAGGGACAGGTATAGGAGGAGCTTGGGCATTTGGATCGTGTCACTCCCAGGTGACAGATCCGTTGGGGCATCTCTCAGTCTTCCCTAGACTGCCCGCTGCGGAGGGTCCTGTATCCTAGCAGCTAAAATCTGAGATGTAATAAGCTCTTCCTATTAACAAGGCGTCTGTCTGCCTGTTGGCAGCCCTCTGCGACAGGACCCGGTCCTAGCAGTAAAGTCACGGACGTTAAACTGGGCTCCTTCAGTCTCTCCTAGACTGCCCGCTGCGACGGGGCTTTGTGCCTCAGCAGTTAAAGACTTGGGTGTCACACACACACACACTGCCCTGACCGTCGGCTGACATTGACGTACCCCCAGACTTCTCTCGAGTACCCTTAGTATTAGTATGGTACCACTGGTTGAGAAACACTGATATAAAACACTTAAGAAGGGTAATGTTCTTGATGTGTGTGAACAAATCCAACCCCACTTCTGAGGGAAAAGCCACGGTGAAGTGCAACTGGTGCAATTTTGATGTGAAAGATCAAACTGGCAAAGGCTTTGAAGCAGCCATGGGGAGGAACAGGGGGGCGGGGCGGCGAAACTGCAGGATCTTCACAGCCCCAACTCCCTGCCTTCCTGACACCTCTGTGCTGCACCACGACTGGAAAAGTTTGCACACCAGGGTGGAATTTTGTTCTACACCCCACTGTGCCTGGGCAGCAGCACAAAACGTCTGGGATAGAGCATGGGACAACCTTACCTCCCACAGCTCCTTTTCCCCTACATAACCATTGGGCAGAAGTAGCCTCGGGAGAATGGCTCTGAGTTGTTATATGGAATTTTACTGCCCCACTTTCCCCTGCTTTTGTATGTTAATCTGCCCAGAATCTGACTTGCACTCAAGTTCTGGATATTAGCCATGTACAGAATCAAAGAATGAACATCTCTCTTGTATTCTTTATTAGGCTGGTAATACAGGAGAGAAACAGAACAAATGTAAAGTTAAAAAAAAGGGTTAGGGTGTTGGTCAGGGACAGACCCTCAGATGGAGCTACATCAGTTGACAGCAGCTGAGAAGGTACATTCCAAACACCCTTCCTTCCCCAATAAGCTCTTCTAAGTGCCCAGGCCTGTATTACCATATTCTGCAAGGCACCTCCTGTTTGCATCCCTCAGCATTACCTTTACATAGTCATCTGCTGTTTCTTTTTATATTGTCTGAAATTATCTTCACCATGTTTGCCAAGCATGGCCTGGAACACCGCCAGCCCATTTTAAAAGCTTTATATAAATATTACTTGTTGTACTTTCCTTTTGGAGACAAAGGGCAATTCTTGCTGAAAAACCTAATGGCTCTATGCCTAAGGCTGCATTTAGATGTTTATTAAAGCACAGCTAAAATCCCTCTATTTCATATTTGTGTTTAATTTTAAATGTACTGCTGTAATGGCCTCATGTCATCAAAAGCCAGGTGAATTGGCCATAGTAGTTTTAGCCTAATATTTACTAGCTTAGCTGGATCTGTAACCTTGGAGTGGAAATGTTATAAGAATTAGCTAATACTGCTAGTACTTCTGGCTGAAGTTGTGACGGTACCTAAGGGCTTGTTTACCTTTAGACATTTTGCTACTTTCTGTATAGTAAGTATACATGACTTTTCCATTTATGAATATCTAATTTCATTCTCAGAACAGGTGAGAAGTACACTAAGTTGTTAAATGTGGAAACCAACTCTCAAATACACACTGAATCTAAGTTTCCCAAGAAACTATAATGAGAATTAGAGAACAAAACACAGACATGTTTTCTTCTTCTCTCAGGTGGTAGGTCAGTTTCACATGCCTCTTCCACCAACTACCCACTCTCAAGACCATACGACCCCCTTTTATATGTAAAGTCACATGAGGATGTAGTCACAGTCCATAAGGTGCTTTGTAATAGCAGAATGCAAAATATGCTGTAGTGGTTTCTACTTGGGACCTGACCAATGTTCTCTCTAAGCTGTGTGGCAGCACAGCTTCACAGGTGATTAAACAGCCCCTCCCCCCCACCAAGTCAGTCAGCTTCCTACACAGAGCCCTGAGCCTCTGACTGGGAGGGGCTGATTAATCACCTGTGAAGCTGTGTTGCTGCACAGTTTAGAGGGAATACTGGATGAGACATATTAAGACTGTTGAGTTGCCTTTACAAGGAGATTCTGCATTCACAGCAAATAAACACATGATAAAAAAAAAGCAAGGTACTAGGCCTGTCAACACAATACCATAAGCAAACAGCATTACCACTTCTGATTGCTACAATCACATATGTAGAGTTGGAAAGGACCCCTGTGTTGCTTTCTTCTGCTTTCTTGTAACCTATCCTTTAAATCAACTTCTGTACCTAAAGACTGGAGGATAGCTAATGTGACACCAATATTTAAAAAGGGAATTACCAGGCGATCCTGGTAATTACAGACCGGTAAGTTGAAAGTCAGTTCCAGGCAAATTACTTGAAACTTCAGTAAAGAATAAAATTGTTGGACACATAGATGAAAATAATTTGTTGGGGCAAAGTCAACATGGTTTCTGTAAAGAAAAATCATGCCTTACTAATCTACTTGAGTTCTTTGAGGGGGTCAACAAACGTGGACAAGGAGGATCCAGTGGATATACTTAGATTTCCAGAAAGCCTTTGACAAGGTCCCTCACCAAAGGCTCTTAAGCAAAGTAAGTTATCATGGGACAAGAGGGAAAGTCCTTTCATGGATTGATAACAGGTTAAAAGACAGGAAACAAAGGGTAGGAATAAATGGTAAGTTTTCTGAGTGGAGAGAGGTAACTAGTGGGGTCTTCCAAGGGTTCGTACTGTGACCAATCCTATTCAATTTATTTATAAATGATCTAGAGAAAGAGGTAAACAGTGAGGTGGCAAAATTTGCAGATGATACCAAACAGCTCAGGATAGTTAAGACCAAAGCAGACTGTGAAGAGTTTCAAAAAGATCTCACCAAACTAAGTGACTGGACAACAAAATGGCAAATGAAATTAAGTGTTGATAAATGTAAAGTAATGCACATTGGAAAAAATAATCTCAACTATTTGTACAATATGATGGGGATGAATTTGGCTACAACTACTCAAGAGAGATCTTGGAGTCATTGTGACTAGTTCCCCAAAAACATCCACTCAGTGTGCAGCGGCAGTCAAAAAAGCAAATAGAATGTTAGGAGTCATTAAAAAAGGGAGAGAGAATAAGACAGAAAATATCTTATTCCCTCTATATAAAACCATGGTATGCCCACATCTGGAATACTGTGTACAGATGTGGTTGCCTCATTTAAAAAAAAGATATATTGACATTTGAAAAGGTTCAGAGAAGGGCAACAAAAATGATTAGGGGTTTGGAATTGGTCCCATATGAAGAGAGATTAAAAAGACTTGGACTTTTCATCTTAGAAAAGAGGAGACTAAGGGGGTATATGATAGAGGTCTATAAAATCATGACTGATGTGGAAAAAGTGAATAAGGAAAAATTATGTACTTATTCCCACAATATAAGAACTAGGGGTCGCCAAACAAAATTAATAGGCAGCAAGTTAAAAACTAACAAAAGAAAGTTTTTCTTCACTCCGCGAACAGTCAACCTGTCGAACTCCTTGCCAGAGGATGTGATGAAGGCTAGGATTTTAACAGGGTTCAAAAAAAGAGCTAGATTGATTCATGGAGGTTAGGTCCATCAATGGCTATTAGCCAGGATGGGCAGGAATGGTATCCCTAGCCTCTGTTTCTCTGGAGGTGGGTGACAGGGGAGAGATCATGTGAGGATTACCTGTTGTGTTCCCTCCCTCTGGGGCATTTCATATTGTTCACTGTTGGCAGACAGCATACTGGGCTGGATGGACTGTTGGTCTGACTAGGGCTGGCCTTAGGCCGATTCGCCCGATTACCCTGAATTGGGCCCCGCGCCTAAGAGGGCCCCACACCCTGAAGCCGGAAGTGTGCCGGGCGACCTGCGGGAGGGGGCGTTGGCCCCAGAGGAGCAGCATGGCGGCTTCCCTGCACCACAGGAGGGGTGAATCGAGCGCAGAGGTTTCCCTGCACCGCGGGAGTGGGGGTCAGCCCTGGGGTTTGGCGGGGGAGGTAGCTGGGGATTTTTTGTGTGCATTTTTTTTTTGCACTCAATAAAAATTCCTGGGGCCCCCGTTGAAACTTGTGTGCGGTATTTTGGTTTTTTTTTTTGTTTTGCTCAACAAAAATTGCTGGCTGCCGCGGGGCCCCATCAAAATTGTTCGAATTGGGCCCCGCACTTCCTAAAGCCGGCCCTGGGTCTGACCCAGTATGGCTGTTCTTATCTTCTTAAGTCTAAATTATTCACTCATTCCTTCCTTTTCTTTTGGAAAAAATACTATTGGTACAACAGGCACTTTATTTTTGAAAGTCACACCCACTTTTGTATCAGAATGCACAAGAAGAGAGTAATTCACATGAATTGCTTTACCACCCCCTCACACGACTCCTCCCTGTGCCACCCTTAGCCCAGAGGAAGGCCCCACCTCTTCCCACTTCTCCCTAGCCTTGCCTCTTCCTATCCCAACCCACCCCTTCCCACCCACCTTCCATCTCTTGCTCTCAACCCTCTTCCATGAGAGATGCGGCCCAGGGGACTTGCAGGGGTCCTGGCTTAGGCCTTAGGGGTTGCCCCACACACACACTGGCAGCGGAGGGGGGAAGTGGAGTGACCCGGCGCCAGCCTGGTTCACTCCCCTGCTCCCAGCCACATCACTCCACTTTTCACTGCCAGTGAGTGTGGAGGTCAGTTCCACCCCTTTCCCTGAGTGACATGGGAACTAGGGGAACAGAGTGAGCTGGGGTAGATTGCTCCACTTCCTGCTGCCACCAGTGAGTGCCAAATGCAGGGTGCGGGGCAGCTGAACAAACTGTCTGCTAGTCCCTTCTCCCTTCCTCCCCCCCACCCATGGCATTGGGGAACACAACCCTTTGTGCTCCCTCTCTCCACTCGTCACCTCTGCTTTTTACCTCTATCTTTTTACATCCAAACCAGCAGAAGAGAGGATAACTTGTTAACTTTCTTTCTACTACATGATATACTTAGGATAGCAGGTAGAGACTAATACCCTGTTTCTCCAGCCCCAGAAGGACAATACAATACCCTCATCTCTCAGGATTTTTTTTGTTTTGGTTTATGTCAATTTAAGCTCTAGTCAAAATAAAGCAGTTCAATGACCAGCCATAGACCTAAGATCCCATCAACTTTTCTCTTTATTTCAGTGCTGAATGGAGAACAAACTCTTTTCTTCACTCCCTCTGCATTAGAGCCAACTACCCAACTACCTAAGCCCTTATTCCTCTGCAGAATCTTCTCAATTGTGCTACATACTGGCATATTACTTTTCTAGCTGGGGCTAATAAATTAACAGATCTGGCTGGTACCTGGCCCCTGCTCCTTAAAGGCTCAGACCACCCTGTTACACACTCATTCTCTAATAAGCCTACTAAACAGATTCAAGTTCACACATGACAGCTTCTTGTAGGTATGCAGATACCAGAGAAGCAATTTCTTGAAACCCAAAACCTCTGTTGCTTCTGGATGTTTTAGAACAGAGGCTATTCCTGAATTATTTCTATGCTACCTACAGATTTCATGGAGTTAATCCAGCAGTCATTAAACAGAAACGATTATATACAATATACAAATTCAACATTCACAGGAGAGGAAAGACACTGAAAACTAGCTCTTTATTCTGTTTGTTAAATTATTTTAATTTCCTCACTGCAAATCCCCCTCTCAATCTTTCAAGAATAAGTCCCCCAGTAGGATTTTCCCATATTTTCAAGGGCATTTGCTCCTGCTACCTTCCAAAGAGGCATTCTTAGAGCCTTCCCCTGAGTATATGTGAAAAGGTTAAAGATGGGCTGAAGAGTAATCTAAGAAGCATAGAAGAATCTCTTGTTTGAAAGCTTTAGTTGGACTCCTGTTACTTTGAAAAGGAACGTAGCTTGAAATGTGTGTAGACTGAAGGGCTAGGTCATGCCAACTTTGGACCACTAGGGAACCAAAATGACAGAGAATAGAGGGTGTCAGAGTAGAACTCCTTCCAGTACCGCATGGTGACTCAAGGGAGTGCACCATGGAAAGGAAAGGAAAGGAAACTGGAATTAACATCTTGTTCCCTGGGGGTGGAGGGAGGCAGTTAGAGTCCCTGCATCCCATTACATTGGGAGGAGAATTAGTGGTAAGAGAGATTGCCTTTCATCATAAAACAGCACAATATAAAACTGAAAAGAATTAGTGTTATTATTAGGTCATTCGCAAGAAAAGAATCTGTTTCTGCCACTGTGGATAATGTTCCCAGTGCATCTAAAGTATAAATGTACCATTTTTATGCAAGACACTTAATGCTAACATTAAATTTTTAGACTTCTACATCAGCTTCCACAGAAGTAAGTTTCCAACATGCGCTGCTCCTCCTAAAAAGAAGAATATTTGTACTACATGTGTCTATAGTTGGGTTATCAGTGTGCTGACAGTGGCATGTTTTCAAGGAGGTGTGTTTTGGGGTCCAGAGTGTTTATTTATCTGCTTCCTTTATGGAAGCAGTTGTTACAAATCAGGAGGTTTAAAGTCTTCTGAGAACAAGAGAGGAAAAAAACAATAGCCCTCTCTTCTATAACAGAGTGAGAAAATCCTCTAGTGAAGCAAAAGACAAAGGAAAACTGCAAAGCAAAGGCTTCTACATACATCTCTGGCCATGTGTGATGCTTTAGGCAGAAATATCTCTGGAAGGATAACTATTGATTGTACTTGGTTTAAAAGTCTCATGGGGTAGCCATGTTAGTCTGTAACTGTAAAAGCAATGGCCGAAGTACGCCTTCGACAGAGGCTTTGTCGACAGATACAGCATCTAGACTACATCCAGTTCTGTCGACAAAGCAAAGCCTTCTGTCGACAAAGCAAGTCGCGCAAAGGACTTGTGAGATTATGGGGCGCCTTCGCCCTCTCGATGCACAGATGCGACAAAAGAGGCGGTATTGTATGGAAACAAAGTGGTATTCTGTGGAGATGAGGTGCTGAGTTCTGTCGACGTTAGACAGAACTCGTCGGCGTTATGTAAGAATGTAGACAAAGTGGTAGTGTAGGCATTTTCTAACACATATCTCTAGTAGCATGAGCTTTCATGGGCAAAACCCACTTCCTCAGATTCTGCTCATTTGAGGATGTGGGTTTTGTCCACGAAAGCTCATAATACTAAATATATATTTGTGTTAGTTTCTAAGGTGCTACAGGAGTACTCGTTGTACTTTGTTTAGTTCATCTTTGCCCTCCCCTGAATTATTCTGGATATAGACGCAAAGGACCTTCAGCTGGCATATAAACAAAGCTAATTTAGCTGTTCAACTGAAATTGTGTTGTGATGGTGTTTATTTTTGGGGGTTGCTCACCTTTTAGTAAGTGCAATCCATCAGTTTTAATAGTCACTCTTCGTTTACTCAGGCTGGACTCAGTCCTGGTGCATGTAGAGGTTTGATTCAAGTATCCTACCATCTTTGCTTCCCCTCCTGTGTAGTTCATTTCTTTGGAGTGATACAGCCTCCTATTGATGCTTTATTGCACTCAAATGCTCAGCTGTATCATAGCTGAGGGCATGGTTATTTGACCACATTGCTCATAAAGAGGCTATTACATCAGGGCTTTTATAGCAATTTAGCTTCACTAGCGATAGGACAAGCACAACTAATTCCATTCATTTAAGTACCTGAAAGACTGGATGTTTATTTAAAATTATGCAGCCTAAGAAGATGTTAAGGGTAAAATAAAAAATTATGGCTAGTGTTTGCCATTAAGAATCCCCAGCCTTGGGTAGACATGGGCTGTAAATGAGTGACTATATACTCTTTTTTATACGTTTCTGCTGCAAGGCAGCAGTCTAGATATTTACACATTTTGTCCATTTTTTCTCTCCCCCCTTCAACATGTTGGGAATAATTCTTGGACACACTGGGTACAGGAGCGCTGGTGGAGTGCGGACCAGGGGATTAGCCCCGAGAGCACTAACTTAACCAAAACATACATTAGATTATATAGGTAGCAGATGGATGGAGGAGAAGTGATTTGATAGGTCTAGCAGCTGAAGTAAGATATGCACATAAGCCAATGAGCTACAAAGTTATACAGTATCTCTGCCCATTGCCAATTAAACATATTATCACTAATACAAGTAGTTATTTCTAGCAAGCTAAATGAGCCAACATAAACAAAGGCATATTGATGGTCATTGTGTCGGCTGGAAATATAATGCATCTCCTGCGGGGGTGGTATTGCCTTGGCGCGATCTTCAGGATCCAAGCTTATTTTCTAGGAACAAAGCAGACAATGAAAAACAATCCCGCTCGGTCGTTTGGTTCCGGCCTTATCAAAGTGAGGCCCTTTTGGAATGTGGTTGCCAGGGGAACCAGGGTCACAGTAACTGCAGTACTGTATGCTTCTCAGGCTTGGCCTGATACTTTCAGATTTGAGTTTGTCAGTTCTCAGCAAGATACCATGGACTGCCTCAATTTACCCTACAAACAGTAGTGGGATAAGTGGTTTAAGTAGTTGGAATGGTGCTTTTTCAGCACTGCTTTCTCATGTGCCAGTCTCAGGTTTTAAAGAAGACAGCCACTGACATGTATTTCAGCTAAGATTCTTGCATGCATATGTACATTGTTTAAAAATTAATATTTTTTCCTGATATGTAAATATTTCCCAACCCTAGACGTTACCTGCTTTTAAGTGTCTTGATAAACTCCTCCCCAGCATCACAATCTGTTGGAGGAAAAGAAGAAAATATTAGCAGTTACTGGAAGCAGAATAAAAGGGGAACAGAAAACAGAGTGTATGTGTGTCTAGACAAAATCAGTACCAAGGAAACTGGACAATGGCAGTGATTAGTGGAGATGAAACTGACTTCAAAATATTTTGATGCTGGATAACTACATAAAAGTACATTAGAGTGGTCTCACAAATGTTACAACCACCACATGGGCTATTGTCTTGTGAACTCACCTTGCTTGTGGCACGGAGCTCAGTTACATAAACAAACCAATCCAGGGTTCCTAATGCCACATGGAACTCATCCTGCAAATTTTACATGTACATAGTCACTCTGGTATCACACACTCAGCTGTTCTTTTCAAGCATATGTAGCAGTTGGTCTTTATTGCAGGAGCATGTGTCTGCAGTACAAACCTTGGCCATTCCATATAACCTTTGGCCAGGAATAATAAGTGACCTCTGTTTGACCACAGCTGTTCCAAGTAAATGGATGATGAGCTTCCTGGCAAGGCATGTGTTGTGTGCAGTCAACTGCATGTGCTGCCTAAGGGTCTTCTTCAACAGTCATTAGCATAATGATTGTTCTGTCATTAGCTTCCATCATTTAAATGCTACACTAAAGGTATCTAGCTGGGAGATGCTCCTCTGTGTCTCTTGCAAATGGCTGCAAACTTGCTTCTGGAGATCAGCCCAGGGGTGATACATATCATCCAATACCTACAGATTTGTAAATACCAATGTTTTCCACTATGTGACTGCTTGGACTCTATTCTTTTAGTTTTTTCTAGGAAAAAACATCAACACACCTCTCATGGCATGCACTTTTTATAAAATCTGCCTTCTTCCCCCTTTATACAATCTTCAAATGCTGGGGCTGTTGAACACCTAATTCAGCCCACCATGCAACTTGGAGAGACCGTAGGGCATTCTACATTGCACCCAGCTCAAAGAACCGAAGTCAGAGAAAGATTTATTCAGTTGCAATGTCTTCTAGACTCATAGAAGCTGCACTCAACTGTCAGCCTAAGGATATTAGTTCAAAGCCCAGCACCTTCTACCAGCCACCTTATTACCACTAGCTAGGACTTATTGGGGAAGGATCTCAACACCCATGCATTTTGTTGAACCAGCATGCAGCACTGAAGCGAGTTCTTCTACCAACAGCCCCTATTTTCTATCATTTTAGTTCCCTAGTGATCCAAAGTTTGCATGACACAGCCCTTCAGCCTACACACCTTTTGAGCTCAGTTCCTTTTCAGAATAACAGGAGTCCAACTAAAACTTTCAAACAAGAGATTCTTCTGTGTTGCTAGGATTACTCTTCAGCCCATCTTTAAAATCTTGCCTGCTGTGACAGGGCATTGATTCCCAAGCTACATTCATTAGAGGCTTTCCCTATGCACCTAACTAGCATTCTCTGCTCTTCACTCCATCTCCCAGGCTCTGCAAAGCTCTCATATACTCTGAGGGTTGCTTCTCCAGTCTTTTCTTTTTAGAGACCCTTTTCCTTAGCAGATTACCACTTTCCCCATCCTTACTTCACCCAGATGACCAAACTACCTCTTGAAGTTCCCACAGCTGAGTCCTCTCAGCCCTTTTTATGAAACCCCAGAAGTTCCTCTGTCTAACACCTGATCCTACTAGTTCCATCCTCTCAGGCTGGGAGGCAGCCAGTCATGGCACAGATGTGCCTGGAAAGCATTTGCACTAGATTATCAACTCTTCTGGTCAAAGACTATTTCTTACTATATGTTTGCACAGTGATTCACAGGGGCCCTGATCTCAGGGCAGGAAGGGGACCTCCAACAAGTACTTCTGCTATGGGAAGCCAAAATCAACTCATTATATATTTGTGAAAGTTAGCAAGTCTGATTATATCTCACTCTAGACATAGGCAGGGCTGGAGTTGAAAATCAAGAATGACCAGAAACATAATTTAAATATGTCACAATTTTGGGGTGAATCATGACTGCTAAATCTGACTCCTGATTGATGAACTTTGGGGATTAGCGAAGTTGTATATATATATATCAAAGAATTAACATGGTGAGTTTATTCTGCTTTTTTTGCGGGGGGAGAAGGGGGTCACATTATTTGTTAGTATTTAGATGCTTATTTGTGAAAATGCTTATAAATCCTGAATGTTTTGCAAACTGTATCACAGACACCAGAAGGTTAATTTTGGAAGTGCATTTGTGATCCACTGTTTGCCATTCTTCATTCAAATGCTTTATAATTTTAGAGTGTGCCTACAATGTGGGACATATGATGACATCATTCTCATAGAGAAGATGGACTACACACCAATAGAAAGTTGTAGAGAGAAGCACCTCTCCTCCCCCTTACACTGGGGATTTTGTCAGTATAGTTATGTTGAACAGTGATGTGGTTTTTCACGCCCCTGTCTGAGATAGCTATGTTAATATGTTTTAAGTTTAGACCAAGCCTTTGTCATCCTATGATATTTTTATGAATAAAAGCACTGTTAGACTTGCTATTATATATGATATCATATTATTAATGAGTATTCTGGCAACAACTGGGTATTCATGAAAATATTCTCAAATTTTAAAATGTTCATGAACGTTAGCAAGCATCCTTTTTAAAAAAAAAATCATACAGGAAGTGAGCTAGTTGTTATTTACTATTTATGTTATACTTTCAAAGTCAGTTGTGCAATTAAAAATAGAACCAATATTCTGTGATCTGGATGACTAATCATATCACAATCATAAATAATTAATACTAAATACAAGTTTACATAAAAGTCAGAAAATTGTTCATCTTAATCAATCAGTGAATCTTTGTGAATACATTCCAAGAAATCAGATTAGATGTGGGAATAATTTTTAGAGTGGGAAAATGGTGAATTTAGATATTCATACAACTCTAAATATTTATCTTGAAGGGTTTGGCATAATAGGAGTGGAAACAGAATTTTCAGAGATGCAGTTCCTTGTAAAATCAGACTGATAGCAACAAATGCGGAACAGTGAGGATAAAAGCAAGAAGATAAAACTTCTTATGTGAGGAAGCCTGTGAGATTGACTAGGGCCTTAATTCAGTAAAACATTGTACTTTAATAAAATGTAGCTTAAGCACTTGTTTATATGCTTTTGATGAACAAAGATGAGTTTAAGCATGTGCTTAAATTCTTCCCTGAACTGGGGTCTCACTAAATCAAAACCACTGAAACTGAGAGTCCTCTGTGTGTTTTTAAAAAATAGAGTAGGCAATTTTTCTAATAAATAGGAAATTAGAAGGAATAAATGTAAATAAATTAAAAAGTAAAAGTACAGCACTCCCTTGGAATAAAGGGAATTTTGTTGTTGCTGTGTTTTGAGGTATTTTCTAACCACCCTCATCCTGCATGTCATTTTTCTGTTTAAACCTTTGTGATGGCATCATTAATTATTTGCGGTTGTTTGGAGTCTAATTTGAGATCCGTGAGCTGGATTTCTTTGTATAAGGCCAAGTGCCCTACTGGACTTCTGCTCTAACTCTGTGTGTGTGTGTGTGTGTGTGTGTGTGTGAATAATTTTATACACTGTAATTATGGTGAAGCTTCCTTTCTGGCAAGGGCATAGGTAGTTAAAGGGGGAGCTTTCAGGCTTGAATCTTCCAGCTGAAGTGATGTGTACCTAAGCATGCAGAACATTCGAGCTGAAAAAGATTTTAAAGGAAGGAAAAGATTTTAAAGGAAGGAAAAGAATGTGACTGGACTGTGTCCAAATCTCTAGCAAAGAATCAGATGTGGCTGTTAAAAAAGACATTTTTTGTTTTCTTTTTTATTTACATCAGAAAGTGATTCAGATTGTCATCAGTGAATTCCCCTACATTCAGTATGCACGGTTGAGTTTGATTGCTTCTTTTGATCACTTTTAATAGATGGTCTCATTTACTTTTCACAATTTTTTTTTAAATATCATTTTTTATTTTTCAGACAACAGAAAGGAATGCCTGGTAAAGAGACTCATTCTCTACTGCTTTGCATCTGGTGTGCCCATCTTTAACTATGCAAAGGAAGTGTAAAGTGTTGTAAACACCATTGAATGATAGTTCTCCATAGCCTTGACACTCATTTTGTGCTCACTTTTCAGGTACAAGAAAGTGTAGAATCAGGCTCGCTGTATTTACCATCACACTAATGGTCAGATGCTAACTCCATGGAATTGTTGCACAGCCTGAGAAACGACATGTTTCTGATAATAGTGGCTGACTTCTGGCTGGGGTGCCAATTTGATTGCACTTTTCCCTCTGGGGGAAAGTTTACATCCTACTGACTGTTTATAGCATGACAGCTTAGAAATGCCAGAGAATGGAAATTGGACCAAATGTGCCATTTATGGAGTTACAAATGGGAATCATTTAAAGCTCAGAATACCTCCTGCTTTTTTTCCTTCTCCCCTGTAAAGGTCAAGCTATTTGTAGAAACATTAAGCCAGATGTAGAAGGGTTGCAAGACCATTAAAACATTCTACATTGCAATGTGATTTTCTATCCCACCCTCATAGGCAATGTCAGTCATAATTATCAGTATATATGCATTCCTAGCTGGGATGCAGGCTTCACATGATATGGGACTAAACTGTGTAATGTACAGGTCTTTTGATTCTGTGGTTTCAATTAACATTGTCAAGGATGAAACCCCACAGTGAGCTGATGGTTGAGGTCAAAGAGGTTATTCTTTTATAGCAGCTGTCATCCGAAGGGAGAAAATAAAAATGAGGGATGTCTGAATGACCTGACCCAGGTCATTACTAACACGGTTAAAAGGTCAGCAGTGCTGAAATCTGCCATAGGGACTCAGAAGAAAAAGTGTGGTCAGACCAATATATCTCCAGTTCATGACCTTGCTCTTTGCTTTACACTTCCTAATCCTGTATGGGTACACTAATGATGCCCAGATAGACCCAGGATTAGCCTGACCCTGTTGTATTCATGAAGTGTGTGCGTGTGTTATTACTGGGCTGATTAACACTCTTTTCTGTTATGAGATGCTCATTATTTGAAACATAGAACAGTGATGTCAACACATGAAACAAATATTGCATATTCCAAACCGGAAACAGCAATTTACTGTAAAATTCCAAGTAAAGGATTCTGGTTGGTTTCCTTTTTATTGTCTTTAGAACTCAAGCACTGGAGAAGCCATTTACAAGGCTCTTATTTTTAATAATATATATAGTAGCCCAGTGTCTGAGTCTGTAACGCCAAAATGCTGGCTGTTCCCTCTGGGTGGCGCTGTTGCCTGAAATGCTGGCTGTTCCCTCTGGGCGGCCCGTGCTGAATGGGGAGTGGGGGGCCCAAATGGCCGCTTGCTCCCCCGTGGCAGCCCGGCTGAGTGGCGCAGAAGTCAGTCGAGCGCCACAGCGGGAGGAGAAGGGGGGCGGGGTGGTGATGTGCGGTGTGACAGTGGCTCCAAGCCCCACCCTCTGGCCGTGAACGTCACCACCCTGCCCTCCTTCGCCTCCTGCCATGGCGCTCGGCTGACTTCTGCTCCGCTCATCCAGGCCGCCGCGTGGGAGCAAGTGGCGCAAGTGACCGTTTGGGCTCCACACCCCTCATGCAGCATGGGGAGTGCGGCGCCCAAACGGCCATTTGGGCTCCGCAATCCCCCGAGTGAGAGGCAGGAGGGGGAGGAGAAGAGAAAGAGAGAGACAGAGAGAGAGGCAGGAGGTGGAGGAGAGCTGAGAGAGAGAGCGGGGGAGGCAGGAGGAGAGAGAGAGAGAGAGACTGGAGGCTCAGGAGAGAAGACCAGCGTGGAGGAGAGACCGCTAATTGGCTAGTTTTTAATAATAGCCCGCATATATTTGTTCTCCCAAACATGTCTACATTTTATCCTTTTAACAATTGAGCCTATTATAAATTCTTCTTAAAGGAAAACACCTATGGAGAGTGTTAAAGCCTGGAATGACCTTATTTAGAAATGATCATGTTTTTATGTTTTAATTTGTTGAATTTTTTCTGTTCTTATGGCCAACTACAGACCTGATCCACACAGTTAGACCTTTAAGACCATATGGAATGACTAATCCACACAATTAGACCTTTAAGACCATATGGAATGACAGTGGGACTTCACTGAAGGCAATGGTTCCACAGAAGCAAATAAGTCTGCCCACAAAACAACTTTTAAGATTGGATATACCAATATAACTTGCTGGAAGGACCAGGAAACCCTACCATGCCCTACTCCAGTGGTTCCTTGAAGAGGAAGTGCTGGGATGCCAAACAGTAGCCTGTGATTTCAGGCTTAATATCCATCCAGGGTTCAGAGTCTGCTAGGGGATAATTAGGTGTAGTTGAGATATTTAAGACCAACATTTTAAAGGCGGGGTGATGGTTTTAGACAAGGGAAAAGCTGAACTGAGATAGGGCTATGCTGATTAGAAGGCAGGGTAAGGAGTGCTGAGGAAATAGTGGTGCTATGCTGTATGGTCTGTACTTCTTATATTTGAGTTTACTGGTTGTGGAACTGCCTGGAAGGAAATGTAGCTAGAACTTTTTATTAACTTGGTGTCAATTTCAGGCAAACCAAAATCCGTACAATAATACTCTATTTAGAGTATTTGTATCTGAGCCACTAGTGAACATTCTTTCTCGTTCTTATTTTCCTGGCCAGCTGCAGTCAAGCCCAGGAATGGGTAACTTGCAAACACTCATGCCTGCATGTAACTTTACCCCAGGATTTCTCCCCTGAAGTAATGAGTAGTACAGATTGGACCTCCCTGGCCTGGCACCCTCAGGAGGGAGTTTGCTGGATCAGGGGAGGTCAATTCTGCCCCTCTGCTGGTGGACTCTGGGCTCTCCCAGCATCCATCAGCTGACCTGGCAGGGCTCTTCTCCTGGCTGGAGGGCTTCTCTGCCCCCCATTGCCAGGCTCCTGGATCCATAGCTAGCCTCAGAGTTACTAGGGCTTCTGCTGCTCTGGGGCTGCCAGAGCTGCCAAGCTCCCAGCTTGACTCCCTGCCACTAGGCTCCTGGGATTCTCTTGTCCAGCAACATCCATGGTCCTGGCAGACCATGGATGTTACCAGATCACAAAGTCCTGGACCAGAGATGTTCAACCTGTAGTAGAAGATGGAAATACTCCCTTAAGTAAAAGTACAGTACATGAATCAGTGTCTGCAGGATGGGGGACTAAAACTGCTATTAGTATTACTGTAACCATCAAATAATTTCTAACAAAAATGAGCTTAGTCTCTCTATTCATGGACTATTAGGAATCACACTGCAATTTTTAATTCTCTTAGTTGGACAATACACCGGCTTTGATCAGAAATAGTTCTGTGAGTGTCAGTGAGTCAGACTGTGTGGTGGGTTGTAAAGTTCCTTTGTATTGTTTCAATGAATTGTTAGAACAAACATGCAAATACTTCATGTGCATGTAGAAGCACTTGTGTATATATACATTTACAATTCATTTTTCACGACTCTGCATGTTTCTCGGGCATTCACATGTTCATGAAAAATTGTTACACGCAGTTGGAGTAAATTCATATGTGTTCAAAAATATTATAATAATTGAAACTCCTCTCCTCGGTACATCAAACCTCTACGGCATCAATGTCTTGCCAGGGGTAACACAGCCTGCAGGCAAACATCGAGGGTGCTACCGATGCTAGGTCACTAGCTGTAGTGTTGTATTGTGTTGTGATAATATCTTGGCTCACCAGTACAGTGACTTAACCAGCTGCAATTTAAGGTGAAATTATAACTGTTCCTATGTATGATGAGTGAGGAGTTTTCTACAGTGTTAGTTATCCGAGGCGTGGGGTGCCTCTCCAGATCAGTCCAGCCTATAGAGGAGATTGCAGGCCCCAGTCAGTTAGTGGTATGTCTTACTGGATCCCCTCTGTACTAGCTCCCTGCCTTGTCTATGTTGCTCTCCCATAGTTTTTGTGTGGATCTATGCCTTCTGCTATGGCTGCCAGCCTGTTCACACACCGTTCATCACTTCCCTGGTGTTATCCCCACATTCAGCTTCCTTGCTGCTCTTCTAGTATGAGAGAGACCCTGACCTCAAGAGTTTCTGCTTTCTCCCCTATACTGAATTAAAGTCATTGTGCCCATCCTAGAGGGTCAGAGGCAGTGAGAATGGAGATGACGGGAAGAGCTGTGCCCCACTCTAGAATTAAGTGCTTCTTTGTAGATCAAATGTTAACCCTTCACCATTAAAAGAAAAACGGAGCTCCCAAAACCAAAAATAAAACCAAATCCCTGCAGGCCTCCCCAAATATAATCATCACAATTAACCAAATGCTAAATTACTCTTACCATGTTCCCCTGCCTTAGACCTAGGAGATTTCAGCAGGAAACTTCCAGCTGATCCAACCTGTGCATAGGGAGAGGGCTATTACCTCAGATCTGAGACTATTCAGATCTTCAATATTTCATTCATTTGCACCCACAAATGATGGGAAATCTCATGAAATGATTTGAATTCTGACTGTTATTTGCTCAGAGGAGCCTGCCATGGGGCAATTCATAGTCTGTACTAGTTGGAGCCTTAATTGGAATGTCTGTGTGAATGTCATTTACTGTGTTTGTGACCAAGGTGTAGATGGCTTACACAAAGAGTCTCTCTGAACACAGCATATAAACGCTCCATGGGCTGCAGACAAGAGTCATGACTACTAAGGAAAACATGCACACACATCCGTGGAGGGGCTAGGCCTTGAAACTTGGTCTTTGGGATTAAAAAGTAGACATTTAGCTCTCAATCCAGTGTGAATGTGTAGGATCTCCTGCTGAAAGCCCTGAGGAATAGCAAAATTTGCATTGACCCTTTCTCATAAACTCTGCTCCCTTGATGGGATGATGGAGGAGGAAAGAGCTCTCTGAGTGGATCCCTGAAGAGAGTGGCTCTCCAGAGTCCCTGTCTGTGGGCTTTAACATTAGAAAGCATGATCTGGCTCATTATAAACATGAATGATCTTCCTTAGTCAAAGGTAAGATTTGATAAAGCACAGGAAAAAGAAATAGGGTAATATTGGCTAAAAAAGTGACTGGTTTCATTAAAACAATCTTAAACAGATCTGAATTTTTTTAGAAACCTAAATGACTTTTCTGGTACATTTGCAAAAGAACTGTGTTACGCATTTCCTAGCAGACAACATACTGACCTAACCAAGACATACAATGTAGGTTGTAGGTAGCTAAAAGAGGGTGGTAATACTATACAGCTACATCTACACTGCAGGCTATTTGAGCAAGAACACGTGTTCTTGTGCAAAAACTTGCCGGTTGTCTACACTGCACGCGCGTTCTTGCGCAAGTAAATTTACAGTACAGTGTTGGAAAACAGGGCTACTTCTGGAAGAGTTATTCCTCTTCCCATGAGGAATAAGCCCTCTTGCGCAAGAGCTCGTCCACAAGAAGGCAGTGTAGACAGGCAACATGATTTTCTTGCACAAGAAACACCTATGGCTAAAATGGCCATCAGAGCTTTCTTGCGCAAGAGAGTGTCCACACTGCCATGGACGTGCTTGTGCAAAAGCACATGGCAGTGTGGACACGCTCTTGTGGAAGACCTTTTGCACAAGAACTCTTACGCAAAACAATTCTTGCATAAGAAGCCTACGTGTTTGTAAATTGAAAGGAAGAGATTTCACTGAAATGTTTCCAGGCTGATCTCCATTCATGCTTTGTTTCAAATCCAGAGAAGACCATTTTGTTATGACAGTTAAATAATATGAGAAGCTTGGAAACTCAGCATGCTAACCTGTGATTGTCTAAATATTTTGGATCATTTTATATCTGTAATCTTTTAACGGACCCTTTTGGAAAAAAAATTTTCTGTGACAATTCTGTCTCCCAGTTCCTAGGTGATACAATGGAAAGAAGAGTGTATGATTGTAATGACTGCACCATACAAAATCAACCAATAAGAGAGGAGATAACAATTGAGAGTGAAGTTAATTTTAATGTCAGAGGAACATGCCCAACATTAAGCTCTCTGAATCAGTATAGCTTTAGGCATGTGTGCTCAGTGGGATGTCTCATCTGCTACTTGTTAAAGGATGTGCAGTGGTGGATTGAGGCCTAAAATGTAAAACCTAAAGAGGGATCACATGCCAGACTAGGCCAGTAATGTAAATGTAACACTTATTCAATTTGACTGATTTAGAATGATTTGAAGGAATAATAATAATAATTAATAAGAGCTAGGACAT
This sequence comes from Rafetus swinhoei, assembly GCA_019425775.1. Classification (NCBI taxonomy): domain Eukaryota; kingdom Metazoa; phylum Chordata; order Testudines; family Trionychidae; genus Rafetus; species Rafetus swinhoei. Next base: position 154,093,171 of record CM033424.1, read on the forward strand.
GGGGTCAAATTCCTCCATATTCTCTTACTCTCCTACAACCGTTGTTCTTATTATAAAATTGTTTAATCACTAGCAAGTTTTATTTCTTATCAGGAAATTCTTATAATTTGCCTTATCTTAAATTATTTTTATAATGCTGGAGAGAAATTTACCCAGTTTGCAAAATATTGAATAGATCAGGAACACTTGAAGAAAGCAAGTAGAAATAATAGGAGCGGCAAATGTCTGGATAGCTGTCAATAGATTAGAGAAAAGAGAACTCAAAGTGTGATTCACATCTCTCATATGCACTAGGAGTTACAGCTAAGGAGATTCAAGTAAAATTCCTATGGACATAAACCCTGAATATCAATGAAACCACTGTTTTAAGTAAAACTGACACCCAGTTCACATACCTTACCCTTCACACATCATAATACCTGATGCACTCAGACCCTGTCATGTGTTCAGAAAATCCCTTTGCTTCCAGCCCATAGTCATCAGCATTGCACACATTCCCCTCCTATAAATCACAGTCACTACCAACTCTTAAAAGCCTATCAACAGGATATTAATATTTCATCTCAAACACTGCTACACTCTGCAAGGTTGGGTGAGATTCTCCAAAAGTGTGTCAGTTGTGTGTGCAAGAGCCAGACAGAGGGAGAAATGAGCTCTAAGCTACTTTCCTGCGCCCTGCCCACCACCAGTTCCCAAATCTTGGAGCCAGTCATGGGTTAAAAAGGGTCCGCAGTGTAATTCAGAAGAACCCAAGAGCTGTTCTAAATTATGCCACATACAGCAGTTTAGACAACTCTTTTCTGGCCAGTCATCATGGGAGAGCTTTATGCTCTGATTCTCTGTTATCATGTCCCTTACATCCTAGTCATAGAGACCCCACAACCAGAGAAATCACTCCCTAACCTTCTTAAGGTAGCTCTCTGTTTATACAAAGACTACACATCTTGCGGTCAGGATCTGGCCCACTAATTGGTTTTTGAAACAAAATAACTTTTTTGATTGTTTTTGGAATACATATTTAAGTATTGGATTGAAATAATCTTGTGTGACTATTGCAGGCCTCAGAACACAACTTTCAAGTCTATATTTTTTAGTATTATGTTTGCATCTTATATATGTCCGTATTGGTGTACTGACAAAAATGAATGAGAAACATTCCAAAATAATTGCATATTATTTTCTGACATATGGCAAAATGTACTTTTGATGCTTTTTTTGTTTTGTGCTCTGGCACTACCCTGGAAAATCACAGGCGATTGACAAAGCTGTATAAGATGATCAGCAAGGTGCAGACTTCCACACACACAGCAGCAAATGGCAAAAAACTAATGCAGAAGATAAACTCTTTGCGTTGGTGGCCTGGTTTCCTAACAGTGATAAAAACCTCTATATGTTAGTGCCTTTCCTGTAGTCTGCTGTGGTTGATACCACATTAAAAAGTGGATGGAATAAGGAATGTGATCTTGATGGTGCTATGGCTGATCTTACAAAACAGCCATGTTAGTATGCAGTAAAATCCTTCAGCAATCTCTTTTGAAGTGGTGGGATACAAGGGAAGGGTCAGGAGACGGATGAAAATTGAGACCTAGGTTCTTACATAAAAAATGAAACCTAAGATGTAAAACACAAACCTCCTCATTAATCTGACCTACAGAAAAGGATAGCACACCTCACCATCGTAGAGACGATTCAGCATCAGATTCAGAAATTGTTTTCTACAAAGCAGAATTACGGATGAAGAGAACACAGTGGTTTTTAGTGGAAATAGTTTGATGGAGAAAGTAGTTAACTCACATGTACTTCATTTTCATCTCTGAATACTCTCCATATATGGATGGTAATATTTCATATGAATTTTCCAGGCCATTTTATAAGATCCTCCTACTCTGAAATACTCTCAAAATTTTTTGACGAAAAGTGACAGAGAGGACTATATACTTTATTTGTGATGGGCTTGAGCTGTTCATCATTTCACTTGAAATCTGGGGTTTCAGTGCTTTAGAATGTTCCCCTTCCCAATCTGACCCTGGCCTTACAATTTTGAATGAGAGATCTAAAAGCAGAATGAGTCAGCTTTCTGGATACAACTTGAATATATCGCAAGCGGGAAACCTTGTGGTGAGAATAGATGATCTAGTGAGCATTCAAGTTGGTGAAAATTCTGTGGCTAAACTGATTTTGTTAGATTACGTGGCCAAAGTGAATGTGAAGCTATTTTGAGTTCAACCTTGAATATGAGCTCCTAAAGTTAATCTTAACCTGAACTTTGCAGAGATGTGAGTAATGCATCAAAATTCTAAGGTCAAAGGGTAATATTTTCAGATGTGGGTGTCTAAATGTAGGCATTTCTATCTATCTTTAATCACTTTGATTAAAATGGTTTAGCTTGATTTTTATCTGGTGGTCCTGATCTCTGCAATCTGGGAGCTTAGCACCTCTGGAAAATCAAGTGCCTAACCACAGTTTCTAAATTTTGGCTATTCTGCAAGTCAATAACAATGAAGCTAATTATATAGTTTTATTTATTAGCCCATTGTTTTAGAAGTGCAAGGAAGGGTGCCATCTCCAAATGATCTAGATGTTCCACATATGGTAAAAACACAACAGTAGCCATTTTAACCAACCTAATCTGCTTCCCACTTAACCAGTTCTGCACCCCTACAGTTAATTCCTTCCTCAAACCTCTCCCCAACTTTTAAATGTAAATGGTAAAGACTGGATGAAGTTTACAGTGAACCCTGTAGATCATGAGGTTTGGGGGATATCTGTTAGCACAAATTGTGAGAAGTACTGTCTAGTTATAAGTCTGGTGGAATGCTCCAAACACCCAAGTAATGGCTGATGATAGAGAGCTATCTGAAATTAGTTACCTTAGTCATTTTGGCTCTGTGACAAAGAAATGTGATGGATGCCATGTACTCTTTAGGGAGCTGACAACAATTCAGTCAATGAGGACACTGACATTTGAAGATTATCTGGAGCATTTTCATTACCCGAGCTTTCTTGATTTTGATTGGTAAATAGCCCATTTGCCTTTGGAAAAAAATGAAGTAATATTCTTTATAAGATCGGGATGTTGTTAAATTTGTGTATACTGTTAAATGTTATGCTGGGGCAACCAAGAGAAGGGGTCATTTGAATGGTGGATGATTGCTATGGACCAGCTTATTTACCCTTTGGCAATACTGTTAAGAGTAAATGTTTGTAAAATGGTTTGAGACCTTGAGATGAAAGGGGCTATCTGCATTATTATGTAGGTGCCTACCACAGGCAGGAAAATGAGCATCTCAGAAGCTGGTTAGGATTATATTTCTTGCTGAAAGACAGGAATTCGTTTTAATCAAAGACAAAACTTGGCACAATCTACAGTTTGCTACTAGGGAGACTGCAAGCAGCAAAACTAGTAGAAAAGATGAACCTATCTGATAAACTGGTTATAATTAAATAACAGTTTTAGGAAGGCAGGTAAAGCAAGCACCCTTGTTTAATATTAATGAGCAAAATGCAAATATTTGCGTGACCTGTCTGTGGTTGGCACATTATACTCTAATGCCTTTCCTGGCTACTTTAATGCCAGAAAGGCACAGCCAGTTAAATTCATAGCTATGAACTGAACATTGAACTTCTCTAGTTGTGTGTGTGTGTGTGTGTGTGTGTGTGTGTTTTTATTAAAAAAAAAAAAAAAGCCACCTCAATGGTAATCAGATTAGATTATAAAACAATCCAAAGCAAAGTGATTTTGTGATCTGTATGATTCACAGCACTTGCTTTGTGTTATGAACAAACATAAAGGGTAAAAGCATAAGCATCTGATGCTGCAAATTACAGCAATGTTTTCCTTCAGATACTTTGCTTTTTCAAGTATTTTTAAATTATATGATTTTGTTTGGTTAGACAAAGTTAATAACACTGCATTCTTACATTTCTTATTGTTAATTCTAAGTTAACAAATGATTACTTTCAAACATGAACAAAACTTGATAGTTTCTTCTTATTGTTGTCATATCTTCCCCCAGTTCAATTTTCTCTATTTTTTAAATATGATACTCTTATAACTTATGGAATCATTATTTACAGTACTCCTTCTGGAAACTATTTAATATACTGGGGTGGAGAGAAGGAGAGAAAAATCAGTATTGAAGCCGTTCAATCGACAATTGCTCATGTGTACTAGCTATGATTTGTTTGCAGTGGAAATAAAAGCATTGTTTGGTTGAAAAATTATATTAAAACATGTCTAACTTTCATTACACACATACAGAGTTAAAGTAGGTCAAACGTGGGGACCTGAAAATCTTGACACAGCATCCCTTGCAAAATGTAAGGGAATTAAATATTCTTGTACATTATAGTTATTTTTCTCTGTTGTGCATGGTAGCTGTATCTAATTGTCTCGTCACTGATTGCAAGTCCTATTCAAAAACAAGACCTGTGTGTGCGGTTTTGTTATGAAGATTCTTCACAATCTTGCTGTGGTGACAGTAGACTTTTTGCTAGGTTGCAGTCCTGTTCATTTCACTGTTTATAACTGTTCATCTCCATCATCCTGATGAAACTTAACATACCCACTTTTATTTCAAGGGGGTGAAAGGCAATTGTAAGAGAAAATCAAAGATGCATCCTTATGGGCACAAGATACAGAGCTTAGCTGTTTTCATATTCAGTAGTCTCCAAGGGGTGTCATACCAGATGTCTGATTTTTCATTTCCAATACTATGAACTTTTGTTATGGATCTGTGACACTAAATAGTGCCTATGGCAGTTGTAGATCTTTCACTGCATGCTCATGCATTAAGTTTTATGTATTGTTAGAGGAGAAATGGTGTCATTAAGTGCCAGCACTCTTCCCTTCCGGTGTATCAGACATGCACCGTCGTGGAAAACAAAAAAGGAAAGTGAGCATTAGAAAAATAATACAGAACTTGGGTTGTGCTTACAAAACCTGAACTGAACATTAAAAGAAAAAAAAAAAAACTTTCTTTAGTCTGCTTAGGGCTTGTGAAAAGTTCTTTTGTTTGCATTGCCTTCCTTACGTTGTAACATAGATCTCATGCAAATTACACAGTTTAGGCTAATGATATCTGTAAATCTGGAACATAAACTGTCAGTTAGCTGTGGTTTTCGGATAAGGCAGATATGCACAGTCACTCGGTGGATTACAGGGTCATTACTGCACTCATGAGGTCTGTTCTCCTGGTTTATTAAAGCTTCATCTATGTTGCAGATGTGCACCTTTTCAAGAGAAAGGGTGGGATGGGGTGACACAACAGACAAAATAGCTTAGTGGTTTCTGGAAGCAAACAGATTTTTATAAATCTCATAAACTGTGCAGTTCCCAGCATAACGTCTTACAGAAAGGGTTATTCTATTCCTGGTTTCAGACATCTGTTCACATTTCCTGCTGGGAATTCTGGGATTTAGACAGCCATCTGCTGCTGCTTACTGTAGCAGCTTGACAACAAAAGGAATTTTCTCAACTAACAAATAAAGCCTTTGACTAATTAAAAAAAAAGGTATTGCTATGAGCATATGCTATTTTCCCTTTAATTTTAGTCAATATATTTTAAAGTCTGTTTAGATTATATTAACGAAACAAAAAAAGAAGTAGAAGGCAAGTTGCTGAAAAATACTGGTCTGTGAGTTTGTCTTTTTTTTAAATGAAACAAACTAAACAAACAAGCAGGTGCTATTGCGGATTTCTAGGTGAGTATATTGTAGCATATTGGTGCAGAGTAAAGACAAAATGTTCAGTTTGTAGGATTACAGCTGTATTTGTGTATGTAAAACATAAACAAAACAATATTGCTTTCTGCTTGATGTACCTTTAGTGACCTGGTTACCTGTGGTCAGGGATTTATTATCTAATTAAACTAATATACTACAGGGAACAAGCCTGAAATATTAAGAAATTGGGCAAATTGAGTAACCAATACAGTACAGGCCTCTGTCTCATTTATTTGAATCCAATCTGTATTGTATATATTCATTACTAGATAATATTCTCCTCAACTTCTCTGCTTTTGTCTTCAGGGAAAAAATCTTTGTGCCTCTTTGTTTGATAATCCGGATATCAAATGCAAAGGAACTTTCCCTGTAAAATCCTTTATTCCATCCTGTTGCTCCAGATAATCCCTCTAAATATCCTTGGCCTATAATATTTTTGTGACTGGGGGTGGGGTGGGGTGGGAGAGGCAATATCTGTATCCAACTGTGGACTCCATTTTGTTTTGTGGCTTGAATTTTTACACCGTCTTCCATTTTGTGAGCTAACTGCCATTTTGTGTTCTTTGTTGAAAAGTCAGCCTGACCTTGACACAGCCAATCTATTCCAGATGCTACCTGTCTAGGAAAGAATGAGTTGCTTTAGAGAGGGATATAGAGAAACCCATCAAAGCCCAGCAACTTTGAATGACTGTCAGCCTCCGTCCCATATCAGGAAATGATTGGCCATCACCACATGCCAAAAGATTTGGAAGGAGAGAAAAGGAAGGCAGGAGGGACCATTCTTTGCCAGAAATGGTGACCAAATCTCTTATTTGCAGGCATGAGATGTGTGTATGTTCTATCTCAGGTCTGTGTTGTTTTGCAAATATTTGTAACTCTTATCTCGTGGTTTCTTAAGACTACAAGGGTCTGTGACAAGGGCACATAGGCAATTGAAGATTTATTATTTGCATTACCATCATGCCTGTCATGTTTTTCCTAAAGGGATTTATCAAGAAGCCAACAGCAACTAAAGCAAAGTGGAAACTGCAAAGTGGAAAGAAGCCAATGGTCTCTGTTCTGTTGGCTCACTCGAATGACAGCAGGGCTATGGAGGGCTCTCTTCATGGCTGCAGGGCTGGTGACAGCTGATATATGCAGGTGTGTGTGTGTGTGTGTGTGTGTGTTAAGGTGCGGCCTTGGCGGAGCAGTAGAGACATGCCCGTCCAGGAATCTGTTCTGGCCTGTCAGGACCTTCTGTCTATAGGATTTGGTGTCTTTGGTTCTGTGGCAGCGCAGGGAGCACACTGTAGCCCTGATCACTCATTCCCATGACAGCAGGGCTGCAGAAGGCTCCTTGACCTGCCACAGGAACCATTCATCAGCTATTGTGGGCTCACCTTCCTCCTTCTCCTTCTTCTTCTTCTTCTTCTTCTTCTTGCAGTCCTGGCTGGGGAGGGGCAGAAGGGTCAGTTCAATTATCTGTTTCTCTGGCCTATCCAAATTCCTTCATTGTCCCTCATCATGAGCTACCTGCAGCAGAGGCGTAGTGAGGGTGTTGTGTGTCCGGGGGTGAAGGCAAAATTTGTGCTCCGCCACTGCCGAACCTGGCGCATGGCTGATCCTGACCCTGGGGGAGGGGAGAGAGCTTGTACCGCATCTTACCCCACTCCCTCCAGTTTGGGGCCGGGCCCCGCATGCACTTCAAAGTCCCTGCTCCTCCCACCCAGCTTGGCTGCCTTGGCTCACAGTCTGTAGAGGGAGGCAGCACATAGCCAGCTCCAAGTCCCGGGTCTCTGCTCAAAGCATCACGTGGGCCAGAGCAGCATGCGCTCCAGTTCCACCTGAGCCTGGCTCCCCACTAGCGTGGCGCCTGGGAGCAACTGCCCCCCCTTGCCCTCCCTTCGCTATGCCTCTGACCTGCAGAGTGTATCTCAGGTGTAGCGTGCTGGGGGATAAAGAAGAGATTAGATAATTTTTGATAAACAGAAGTACCCTATATTTGTTTTCTCCATATACAAATCTGAATGCTGTGTGTTAAGCAGAGCTGTCCCCTAAGGTACATCTGGTAACTATTCTTTTGGAAACAGTGGGTCTGGAAATTCTGCGAGTGCGACGATAATCCCATAAGCACGGACACATGGGATCAGACCAATGATCCATCTACTCCAGTGTCTGTCTCACAACACAGCAAAGTTATTTTGGAATATCGGCCATTATTCTGAAATTACTATGCGAGTGGCTACACAGTAATTCCGTAATTTTGAAATAATTTTGAAGTAACCGACAGCTTATTCTGACTTCTGTAAACCTCGTTCTATGAAGAATAATGCCTATTCCGAAATAGCTATTTTGAAATAAGGCGTGTGCAGACGCTCCACTTCTGCTGTTTTGAAATAGCCCCTCACCAGGGCCATTCTAAGTTATTCCTCCTGGGACTGTAAATTGAGATAGCACGTCTACATTAGGGAAGCCTGCCTCAGACTAATTTTGAGGCTTCCCTGCAGTGTAGATGTGCTATTTTGAAATAAGCTATTTCGGAATAACTATTCCAGAATAGCTTATTCTGAAATAACTGTGCCGTGTAGATGTAGCCACAGTGGCCAGTGCCCTGTTCACCTTAGCAATAAGGTGAACAGGGCAACAATTAAATGACCAATCCCCTGTTGGCCAGGCCCTGCTTCTAGGAATTAGAAGTGCAGGGACATCCACAGAATGCCCATCTCCATGAACTTATCTAATTCTTTTTTAATCCAGTTGTATTTTTGGTTTTCAAAATATCCATTGGCAGGGAGTTCCACAGGTTCCCTGTGCTGTGTGACGAAGTACTTTCTTTCTTTTTGTGTTAAACTTGCTAGTTGACAACTTCATCAAGTGATCCCACCCCTCATAATTTTTGTGCGCCCCTTAACATAATATTTTATAATTTTATAAATATTTCATTATTTTATAAACCTCTATTGTATTCCCCTTAGTTCTCTTTTTCCACCCTTAACTGAACAGTTCCAGTCTTTTAAATCACTCCTTAAATGGAAGTTGTTTCATGTCCTTAATCATTGTTGTTGCCATTCTCTGTACTTTCTTCTGTTCTAATATGCATATTTTTGAGATGGCATGGCCAGAACTTCATGCAGTATTACAGACATGGTTGTACCATAGGTTTATATAATGGCATTATGATATTTACTGTCTTTTTTTATCCATTTCCTAATCATTTCAGACTTTGTTAGCTTTTTTTTTTTTTTTTTTTTTTAAACTGCTGGTACACATTGAAGAAATGTTTCCCCCCCCCCAAACTATCCACAATAACCTCAAGATCTTTGTTCAGTGGTTAAGTTAATTTAGACCCCATCGTTTCCTGTATATATTGCTGCAATTTTTTTTCATGTGCATTACCTTGCACTTAACAGCAATCAATTTTATCAGCTATTTTGTTGCCCGTTTACCTGTTTTGTGAGATCCCTTTGTAACTCTTTCCAGTCAGCTTTTGGACTATCTTGAGTACTTCTGTATCATATGCAAATTTTGCTACCTCACTACTCACCTTTTCCAGGTCATTTATCAATATGTTGAACATCACAGGTCCTAGTACAAGTCCTGGGGGCCCCCTCTACTTATCTCTCTGCATCCAGAAAGCAGACATTTATTCCTACTCTGTGTTTTTTTTTACCCTTTTAACCAGTTACTGAAGGTCCATGAGAGGACCTTCCCTCTTATCTAGTGACAGCTGAGTTTGCTTAAGAGCCTTTGGTGAGGGATCTTGTGAAAGGTTTTCTGAAAGTCCAAGCATACACCCTTGTTGTTATGTTTAACTCCTGTCACGACTGTTCCTCGCTCAGGTACTCTGAGTGCAGAAGGTAGGGGCTTGCAAGAGACTTTTAAAACACCTTGCCACTAAGTGCTTCTGTTTTAAAAACTCCCCAGGGGCACACATTCCCTGTCCTTGGCTTGCTATTGCTACTACCATCCAAATTCAAAAACCCCTTTGAAAAACCAGGAGGATGCATTTGGGAATTACTCTCTCGGAGGTACCATCAAGCTCTTTAACTCTCTCTCTGGAGAGAGCTCGAAAAAAATTGAAATTTTTCATAATAGTTGGCCTTGTAGTCTTAGGCATGTGCACACAGAACTGCCTGCCTTCTCGGACAGAGGAACCAAATCAGGGTCTTCCATACCTCCAGCCCTGAGCTCAGCCTTTTGTCCCATCTTGTTGCAGCCTTGCTCCTGCCTTAGAACCATCCCTGCTCTTGCCTTCCCTGACTCCTAATAATCTGGTTCCGATCCTTGGCTCTGACTTGAATTCTGCTTCAACTTTTGGTTCTGGCATTTGGACTCTGATCACCAGGTCAGACCAGCTATGACCCAGTCTGCTGACAGATCTGTGAAGGTTGCACCTGGTGGGCAACCTGTCATTAGTTTCTTTGAGAGATCAAAGGGGTTGGATGTTAGAGGGATGTTGGAAGACTTGGAGATTGGAGTGCACCAATTGCTAGCCTGCTTCTGGGCAGCAGAGCCCACATGGCCTGAGTGGGGATGGCTAGTGTTGCCTATAGGATTGACCCCTAGCAATTATATATAAGGTGCTCTAATGCTAAGGGCAGGTGGTAGCAAAGTGCTCACAACCCTGGGTACCTTTGGAAAGGGTCACACTCTGTGACAAACTTTCCAAGGGATTGAATTCCAACAGAGCCCTCAGTTAAGAGACTGCTGCCACCTGTTATTCCTGCACATACTTCCTTTAAGCCATACCACCAAGCATCCCTTGCAGTCTACTGCTAGTATGTTCTATTGCTGCTCAGATATGTTAGCCCCTGAAAATGACACTGATGCATACACTATTCTTCAGGAAGGCAGAATGTCCAAGTATTGCAAAAGTAACTAGTAATTCTTGTGTGCTTCAGTTTTTGAGTGCCCAGCTTAAGACCTTCAAGAGACCTGGAGCTCAGCACATTCTGAAAAATCACGTCTCTTCAAGGTGTTTCAAGTTTGGTGCTCAAAAGTCCCTAGTCACGCTGGGGAATCTTGGCCATTGGTATCTCTGAAGAACCTTTTCCTTGGGGAAGGAGTTCTCTCTAACCCCAGGAGTCTTTACACACTGAATTGTGATTAATCTCTCTGACTGAGGAGGGCTGGAGACAATTTCCTTCAGATTCAGTCAATACCAGTCAGTACATTGGCCGGTGGTCTTGTCAGCTGTGTGTGTGTGAGAGTGTGTGAGAGAGAGGGGGAGGGAGGAGAGAGAGAGGGAGAGGGAGAGATCCTTTTCTACTAGATGAAAGAGTTGTTTGCTAAGTTCCAAGCTTAATGTATATGAAGTGACCTGTTGATTGTATATACAATAAAATATGCAAAGATAATTAGTGTGATTATAGTAGTTACTATTTTATAATCAGTCACTCACCATCACATTGTATTGTGGAACCATGCTATGGAATTGCCAAAAAAAACAAACAAATGTTCATCTCAAATAGCACAAGTCACTGATACCTCTTAGAAATGAATTGATAGTGGAGAGAAGAGAGTGTGTGTGATAAATTATTCTTGGGAGCATTGAGGAATGCTGACTGTGGGAGTGCCCAATAACCCATGTATTCACTGGAGTGAGTATCTTGCACTTGTCCTTAACCGGCCTTTCTGTGACAGCAAAATTACACAATAGCTTGAGTTAGGAACAAAGCTAAGAACAGAGTGAGCTAGCCTGCCTTTATTCTGGTAGTCCTGATTGTGGGCTTGACTCACCTTTATGTTAGAATAATGGTAATGGTTTATGTGTGGTAACTTTAATTCCTCTCTACCTTCTGAATTTCATTTAATAATGTTTTATTTGTGAACATATTTGTGCATCAGTTTCCAATTAAAAGAAAGTATGAGGAAAAGAGGAAGAAAATCCATAAGTAGAGAGAGACACCCACTGTATGGTGCCAAGAATACTGGCATAGGTTTCAGTGTGGTTTTAAGAGCCACTAAATTTGCCAGTGGAAATGCATTTTTAATATACTGGGATCCATCTAAAACCCATGAATGAGATGTTGATATGCCCAATCAGAAGGAGACAGAGTGCATTTTAAAAGGACTAATCTTTATTGATAGATGCTAACAACATTGCTCAATTCTCTCGCAGGCAAAGTAAGCAAAGAATCAGTATATAAAGGGTAACATCTTTTTTGAAGTCCAAATTAATTATGTTAAGTGGTTCTTCTAAATCCACTATTTAGTTCAGTGGTTTATTGAGCTTGATTGAGACCCTGCTATAATGAATGGGGTCTTTCCCTGGACTCTTTGGATCATGCCTTTAGGGAAGCATGCTTTTCTTTTACAAAGGCTCCGTCATTCTGACCAGATCATGTCATCATGTTCCTCTAGGTGTCTCATTAAAATTTAATTACTGCTTTCACCAGCTGCTCTCTGATTCCATGGATTACCCCTGGCACTTTTTTCAAGTTAGGTGCAACATTAGTTATATTCCAGCCCTCCAGTAGAACAGCTGATCTTTTTGAGGGATTGCACATTTTTCGTGGTAGTTTACTCACTCTAGTTCCAGTGGCCAGCTACTCTTAAATTGATCATTTTCCCCAATAGCTTTTGTTTTAACACATGAGTGTCTGACAAAGACTCAGGTCTTTCCTACACCACCATTGATCTAATCTATGTGACTTCAGCTACACTTTTTGTGTAGCTGAAGTCAACGTACTTACTGCAGCGTCTTGTGTGTGGTAAGGTCAGCGGGGCTGCTCTGCCATTGATGTCAGCTCCTCTTCTCATCCTGGTGGAGTACCAGCATTGACAGGAAAATGCTCGGAGATTGATTTATCATATTAAGCAGACGCAATAAATCAACGGTTGGTGGATTGATTGCTGCAGTGTCAATCCCCCGGATAGTGGAGACAAGCCCTCATATTTCCTGCCCCAGACATATTGTTTTCAAGCCATCATTACTCTCAAATCCTTGCAATTCCTTTTGCCTAAATGAGTACTTGCCTTTTAAGGAACAATCTAGTCCTTAATTTTGCACAACTGCAATAAAGATACTTATTTAAAATTATGAGCTAATGAACTGCAAAATATACTTGAGTAGTATGTGGCACCTTAGAGACTAACAAATACATATAGTATCACTAAGTGGGTATTGCCCACAAAAGCTTATGATACTATAATTATTTATATAGTTAGTCTCTAACAGCTACGTCAATTACGTAGCTGAAGTCGGAATAGCTTAATTTGGCTTTTGGCACTGTCTACGCAGCAGGAAGCTGAAGGAAACACACTCTTCCTTTGACTTCCCTTACTCCTTGTGAAATGAGAGTTACAGGAGTCAGAGTAAGAAGTCCTCCAGCTTCCCATTATTTCGAAATAATGGCTTGCTGTGCAGACACAATCTTTATTTCGGAATAACGTTAGTTATTCTGAAATAATGCTGCTATGTAGACATACCCTAAGGTGCCACAGGACTACTCGTTGTTTTAAAGTTACAGACTAACAAAGCTATCCTCTCTGAGACTTTAAAATAATACTTGAGTTATAGAAGAATGAAACATGTCCTTGTCAGAAAAAATATTTCACTTGCAACAATTTAAAGCATTGTCAGTAAATTTAAATGTGACTTTTAATCCAACAATTTCCTTTGTTTTAAACAAGAAAATTTAACTGTTCAGTATTTTAATGTCCTCTGCTGCTTCCACTAAAGTCAATGACAAAACTCCCATTGACTTCAGAAGGAGCAGAACTGGACCCTTAGTTAGCAAGACTAATGTGGTCCATTAAGCTGAACTTTTATTGATCCTATTAACAGATACAGTACTTCATGAATATTTATACCAGCAAAAAAGCTACACATTTAGTTGACTCAGCTGGCTTTCAAGTTATATTAAACTAGATTTAGTTTAGTGATATGCAGGCAGCAATATGGCATATTTTAAAACCATATATTTACTGTAAATAAGTCTCCAGATAAATGCACAGCGGTATGTTTTTGCATCTTTTCTGTTGTATCTTCAGCTGAATAGTTGTATTAAATTGGACTCATTGAGACCCGCACTCAGTCAAATTTTACTTTGCTTACTGAAAAATCCATGCTCTTTTACAGCTGTCTCCTTTGGGAATCTGTAAAGACTAGAAATGAATTATAGCATATTTAGGCCTGCCGGAAATTTTACTGTATTGTAATAGATTGCTCCCTTAATCTCCATGTCTGTTTATCAAGGATTATCTCATTTGAACTCTCATTCTAACATCCAAATTGGGAGCAATAGAAGCATCCAGGGAGAAGCCATTGTCGCTGACAAAGGACATGGGGTGCAAAAGTGGCTTTGCACTTTCCTGATCCTGAAACAACTCTGGAGTTTAGATTGGCAACTCTGAATTAGATTGCAAACCATTTGGAGTAAAATAGAGGCCATGACTTTCTGCATAGTTGTACAGCCTGGCATAAGAGGGCCCCACTCCACATTAAGGCCTGGGGGCTACCCTAGTATAAATAATTTTATTTGTACATAATTTTAAATGATTGAAAATAGCATTTCACTTTTTTGATATATGTGAACTGTTGATTGGGCCTGTGCAGTGTGTCAGATTCTATGGTGCTATTTCCAGTAAGTGAGAATAGGATGCGAGCTGTGAAAATAGCTCCCAACAATATAATGGCCTTCATGTTAACTAATTTGCTAGCTATTCTTTGCCTGTCTACATGAAGACCTCTACAGTTGTCACATTTTGCTGCAGTTCACTATGACTGCTGGAGTTCTGTCATCTCTATTGCTGAGGCACCTCCATAGGGGTTGCATATTGGGGCCGGGGGTTGAATTGGGGTTTTACTACTATGGCTGAGCTGAAGGAATAAAATCTCTGCAAAATTTAAAGAGAAGGTGCTACTGGGAATGTAATCTATGGAAGTTAGCCTGCTACTGTGGTGGTTTCATATCAGCCTGGGTAAGTGACTAGCTGATGCTACAAACACTCCTGTGACATCTGTTTTCCACTGAGCTGCAACAGTGATCCCATGTAGCTTTGCTTCTGCATTTGTATTTTAGAGATTACATATTATAAAATGAAACATAGGTTGTCCCTTTTTACTTCTTTTATTCCTTCTCAAATAAGAGAAACACTGGCTTTTTCAAAATCCTTGTGATTACTTTCACATTTTATTGATTGTTACGCAATTTTGGTCAGTAGAGTCTACAGTCTCACAAAGGTGCAGATAATAAAGATGAGATGAAGACCCTGACATTTTAGCAGTATATTGGGTGCTGCTGTATTGATTGCTTCATTGCAAGGTTGCTAAACTCTGCTATTTTGTTGTTCTGGTACAGCAGATGGGCCAGATTCTTCTCAGGTTTAACTGCACTGATTATGCAAGTTTAACCACAGAACTGAAACTGAGAGAAATCTGGCTTTCTGTTTTCTCTGATCCTTCTTCTTTTGTATTTATAAAACAGTAAAAAAAAATGTTTGTATAAAATCCCAGATGCAATTCTGTGATGAAATGTGCAGATTCTTACAGTTGTAAAACACCAGATGGGTGAAATGAAAGTAGGGATTTGCTTTTACACTGTCACATGTACAAACCTGATTTGGATGGGATTGAATGTGTCAAACTCATGTTCCAGTACATCCTATGCAAGATTTAGATCTGACTTCCTATTTCCTCATGTTGGACTCCTGTTGGGCCTGGAAACAAACCCAGCAATTGTTGCCACCTGTTGCTGTGCACCAAGTTTGAAGACTTATATCCCTTCCATTTTTTTAATACTTACTATTAAAATTCTGGATATTATTTTTATCCTATAAAAGCCAAATCTTTTTTTTTTCAAATCCTGTTAGTTTCTTGATCTCCATGATAGCTCATATTATTGAATTCACATTCTAATTCTTCAGCTTGTGGAAAAAGTATTTTATCTAGGTTTGGATTCGCTATCACCTTTCAATTTCTTTGAATGCCCCCTTCAATTGAATGTCCTTGTTTTATGAGTGAGGTTGAATGTAAGATCCCTATTTGTCTTCTGTATACCACGTACTATTTTATTACTTTTATCATGTCCTCTCTTACTTGTCTCCTTTCTATTGAAAATAATTCCACTCTTACTTGTCTCTTTTCTTTTGAAAATTATTCCAATCTTTCTTCATATAAGAATTTTCCTAGGCCACTAATCATTCCCATTGCCCATCTCTGAGCCTTCTCTGTTTCTGATAAAGTCTTCATTTATTTTGGTAACATTCTAATGTTTACCATGACTCTCTCACAGTCATTAGACTGATCTGCCTCCTTCTTTGGCTCAATCTGGTGTCCTCATAGGTCATGGACTAAAGAATTTGTTTATTTTAAAAACCATTCTTATTTTTGTTTAAAAAAATTGAATAAGACATTGAGTTTGAATCTCTAAGCTACCGTGCCTGTATTATGCTGTTGTATTTCTACTGCCTTCAACTGAGCACTGAGTTACACCAGCATAAAACTGTTAAAACTGTGTGTGTGTGTGTGTGGGGAGAGATCAGGCTGTGACACAACATCCTATATTATTATTGGAAATAATATTATAATATGATTTTTGGCATAACTAAGATGTGTTTTATGAAAGATGGGTCCTGTGTGATATTGTTGGAAAGATTATGATTTACTGAAAGGGATTATTCTATTGATATATGTGTATCATTTTTTAATCTGAAGTTGGGAGTATTGTCTGGGTACCTGTTACAACAGTGTTTTATACCCGGAGGATGCCCACCAGACCAAATGCTATCAGCCTAGATGGATCATTAGGAGGAACAATAGGGTTACGTCTACACTGCAGGCTTCTTGCAAGAAGAGGTCTTGCGCAAGAGCGCGCCCACACTGGTCAAAGCGCATAGCAAAAGCCATGCGCTTTTGTGCAAGAGAGTTCACGCTGGCGGGACGCTCTTGCACAAAGACTCCACCCTCCCCCCAGAACTACTTTGGAGAGGGCAAAAGGGCACCAGGACTTTCTGGGGGCGGGGGCTGGAGCTCCTTTGAAACGCGTGTTTAAAGGGATCTCCCTGGACAGCCGTTTCTCTTCTGCTGCATGCTTTGGGACCTCTTGCAGGGACTGAAAGCTGTAGCAGTTCTAGTTGTGGTTGCCCTCTGCCTTATTGGACACCACTGCTTTGTGCCCTAGTGCCTTTTGTGCAGTTTGCCTTCTCCTTGCTGTGCCATGGAGCCACGGGTGACCCTGTGCCTGCTCTGGCCCCACACAGCTGTCTCGGAGTGCCTGCAGCTGCTGCTCCATGCTGATGCGCTACTCCTGCAGGAGCTCGACACCGAGCTCACTCTGGACTCCCTCTCCCTGGATGTGGTGGCATCCCTGTGGCATCCCCACCCGACCGTGGAGAGGTGATATTGGAGACTGGACACCAGTACCGACTGGTGGGACCAGCTGGTCCTGGAGCAATGGGACGACTAGCAGTGGCTCCGGAACTTCAGAATGCGAAAGCAGACGTTCCTGGAGCTGTGTGCCTGGCTCGCCCCTGCGTTCCCGAGACGTACCACCCAGCTGCGGCCCACCATCCCCGTGAACAAGAGGGTCGCCATTGCCCTATGGAACCTGGCCACCCCGGACAGCTACTGCTCGGCGACACACCAGTTTGGGGTGGGCAGGTCCACAGTGTTGATGCAGGTAAGTCCGGGCTTACCCCTGCCCGGGGAAAGGGGAGACTCCAGGCTGGAGGCGGGGTTGGGTGGAGTGGGGGAAGCCCCATCACGCAGGGGCTTGTGCCATCCCTCCCTCACACAGGCCGGGCGTTTGAGCAGCCCTGCACAGCCACCATCTGCCAGGTGCACCACGATGGGGTGCGCATCCAGGAGGCCCTGAAGGACATGTTCTCCCAGGCCCCACAGTAGGGTCGCTTCTGTCTCCCATCTACATCTCCCTCCCATCCCCAACCCTTCCCTCCCCCTCCCCTCACCTCCCAATAAACAAAACCAGTTTTTTGTTCAAACAAGAGGAAACTTTTATTTTTATTTACAATAGGGAAGAAAGGTGGGCAGTGGAAGGGTGCTCTGAACTGAGAGGGGGAGAAAGAAGGGGCTCTCAACTGGGAGGGGGAGCTATTGCTGGGAGGCCTCGCCGTTCTTCAGGCCGAGTTGGGGCAGGCAGGACGGGGATATGGGCAAGACGGGGTGCAGCAGGTGGGGGCATGGCAACGGCGGCAGGAGGGGCAGCTGGAGGGGGCATGGGCATGGCAGGGAGGGCAGGAGGATGAGGCAAGACCATGCCGTAGTGTACAGCATGACCAACGTGCGACATCAGGGTGGTAATTGCGTTGCACATCCGGTCGCACCTCTGGAGGAACTGCCCCCACACCTGCTGCCACCACTCCAGGTCAGCCTCGATCTTTCTGCTGACCGCAGCCTCGATCCTTTCGACGGCCTGCACGTGTCGGTGGAGGAGCTGGTCCCACTGCCTGGCCCGCCGGACTGGTGCCTCGGTGGTTGGTGGTGCTGCCGCTGCAGAGATGGAGGATCCCTCGCTCCTGGGTGGTCCTGCTCCAGAGAACACAGAAAATGATGAGGTGGTCAGGCAGCCCTGCCCACACTGTGCCTGAGCCCCATGTCCTCCGCCCTGAGCCTCAGGCAACACCACACAACTGTGGCTTGGGCCCAACAGGTCCCCTGTGTGTGTGTTCGCATAAAGGACTCCCTGCAGTAAAGTGATCCTCTATGGATTGTAATCCTTGGGAGACAGCACTGTGAATGAAGACCCCTTGTCTGTGTCCTGGCCGCTTGGCATGTGGTGTGTCAACCTGTGGAACTTCTTGCCAGGGGAGGCTGTGAAGGCTGGGACTATAACAGAGTTTAAAAAAGAGCTCGATAAATTCATGGAGGTGAGGTCCATAACAGGCTATTAGCTAGGGGGTAAGGAATGGTGTTCCTGGCCTCTGTTTGTCAAAGGCCGGAGATAGATGGCAGGAGACAAATCACTCGATCATTGTCTTCGGTCCACCCCCTCTGGGGCACCTGGCACTGGCCCCTGTTGGCAGACAGGATACTGGGTTAGATGGACCTTGGGTCTGACCCAGTCTGGCCATTCTTACGTTCTTGTGTTATGTGTGTCTGCATTGCACTGTGCACACTCCCTCCCCAGGGTAGAGCATATAGCTTCGACTGTTGTCACTGTGTGTGAACCACACACCAGTGATGCTGTAGTCACGTTTGTGTACACATCCCCACATTGCATGGGAGCAAGTGTGGCAGACGAGGTCTGGGTTCTCAGACCACTGTCAATTGATGTCCTCAGAGACGGAGCCAGGGCAACTAGGGAGTGTACTGTCCTTGCAGCAAAACTCAAGTGGCCGTATGCCCAGGCTGGCCGCTTCCCCGCTCCCCCTCCCACTAGCCCTCAGACAAGTAGCCCAGGGAAGTGCGTGACCGCATTGAGGGGCTTCTCTTGGGGGCAGCCTAGGAGCTGGGAGCAGCTGAGGGCTCCGTGGGGGCTGTGCTCATAGGGCTGGCTCGCTGCAGTTTTCCCAGGAGCAGCTGCTGTGTTGCATGGCCAGGCATGGCTGTGTGCTGTCTGTGTACAGCACCCTTTGGGAGGTGTGGGGTCTGGCCTGAGCTCTTGGAGCCTTGGCTGCTTCCAGCAGGCATCCCGCCTTCCCCCCGGGCAGGACGTGTGCGAGCAGCAGGGTCCCAGGCGTGCCTTGGAGCTGCCTGCTGCGTCCACATGCCACACAGTCAGGCTGCACGAGGTTGCACGTGCTGTGTACTGTTACATAGCGTGCAGCTCGAAGTGCCTGAGTGACGTTCCCTCCCTCTCCCCTCTGGGCACCCAGCTCCCCCCACCCTTGCAAATGAGAAGCGCAACACTCACCGGAGAATCCTTCACTGGCCTTGGATGAAGCCCGGGGGACATCCTGGCTGCTAAGCACTGGCTCCAGGAGCAGGGTGATGGTGCTGCTGCGGTCGTCACCCTCATCCTTGGACCCGGACCCAGTGGGCAGGTCACCCTCCTTCTCCGCGTCAGGTGGCCTGGTCACTGGGGGGCGCAGGCCAGTGTCCACTGCCACCGAGGGTCCTGGGACTGCTGTCTCGCCTAGGATGGCATGAAGGCAGTCATAGTGGGGGCAGGTGTTGGCTCCTGCCCCCTCGCCCTCGGTGGCCCGGGCATAGCCCAGGCGCTGCTCCTTGACCTTGGCCCGGACCTGTTTAAGGGTCCAGGCCGGATGTCCCTGGTCCGAGAGCGCCTGAGCCATGTGGCTGAAAATGTCCGCATTGCGGTGATGGGCACGGGGTCGTGGAGGGCTTCCTCTTCTGCCCACAGGTCCAACAAGGCCTCCACCTCAGCCTGGGACCAGCAAGGGGCATGTCGCTTGGTGCCCCTCCGGGCCTGCTGGGAGCCCTGGGGTGGCTGCTGGGAGGAGGGGGCAGGCTCATGGAGGTGCCTGTGGAGCAGACATCTGGGCTCCTGGGTGCAGCAGGGCAAAGCTGTGTGGTGGAGCTGCTGGCTGTGCTGCTGCTGCCGCGTGACGTTTGCAGGCTGCGTGTGACTTTCAACGGGGTGTGTGTGTGTGTGTGTGTGTGTGTGTGTGTGTCTGGCAACCAGAAAGTAAGGAGCTGTGAGTGCGGGTACGGAGCATCCAAGTGGCCACTTGGGTTTTTTCCTGGGATGCCAGTTCTTGTGCAAAAACTCTTGGCTGCCTGTCCACACTGCCCTCTTGCTCAAGAACACTTGCGGAAGAAGGCTTCTTCCTGATATGGAGCGTCAGAGCTCTCACGCAAGTAGCCCTGTTTTCCGACACTATTACTGTAAATTTACTTAAGCAAGAATGTGCGTGCAGTGTAGATGCTTGGCAAGTTCTTGCGCAAGAAGCCTGCAATGTAGACACAGTCCAAGATTTTAAAGTTGCTAGTCTCCCACTTTCCTGAGACGATTCCTAATTCTGCAAACAACCTTTGACTCATGGCTGCTTCAACACTATAAGGTCATGTGATCATGTCACCTGGTACTGCACTCCATCTTGGATGACTAGTATTTTTCCATGAGTGGGTAGGGATCAAACTGGGAAACAAAGGATTCCTGCCATATGTAAATATTATGTAAAGCAGGGATGTGAGCTAATCTTGGTTCTTTCATCATTAGTCCACCTTCCAGGATGACTACTGAAAACACCTAAGAAATCAAGATGAAAGTGGGGAGGGGAGAAAAGCTGAACCCAGACTGGAAAAGGTATCTGGTCTGAGAAACAAATGCCAAAAACAACATTTAGAGTGAGAAATTACTACTTGTAACTAGTTTCTTTAGTGATTAATCTTAGTTTGTGTGTGTTTATTTGCTCAGTAATCTGCATTGATCTGTTTGTCCCTTTATGAAATCTATCTTTTATAGTTAATAAACTTATCTTTGCTTTCTCTAAATCAGTTGTAAAATTGATAAAAGGGGGAGGGAGTGAGGGGCATATCTTCCTCCATATCAAGGGAAGGGTGACTTTCATGAGATTACACAGTATAGTTCTCTGTACAGTGTAAAGACAATACAGTTTTGGGTTTGCACCCAAAGGGGGTGTGCACTTCAGTACTGGGCAATTTCCTAGCTCAATCTTCCCATGCAGAGCTGATTTCACTGTCTGTGTCTTTCTGCAGGTGGGTGTACCCCCACCTGTGTGTGCTAGAGGAGGCTTCGTGGCCTAGCTCAGCAGGATGTGGTGAGGGAGCCCAAGCTGGTGGAATGGGCAAGCTCATTGGTACCCCAGTACATCAGATAGCACCCCAGAAAGTTGGGAGTGACCTGCCACATAGGCCAACCATGTTTTTAGGCTAATGAGAGCACAAAAATTCACAGGAGATATATTCCTAGATTATAAAGGTTTCAGCATCCTCTCATGAAGGATACAAACAAGAAAAATAACTTAAACTAGAACTAAACTAAAGTTTCAGAAACGCTCCACCTGACAATTTATCAATGAAGTGAAGAGAGCATGGAACAGAGATTACATTTTGGACTATACTTGTAAATTGGTCTACAGAAAATTTAGACCAATACACTGTAGCAGTAGTTTCATGTAATAATTGTATTGTATTTCCTCCAAATGAGCCTATGCAACAATATGTAGTGTGTGCACAGATGTACAGATATAATTTTTAATTTTTAGCATTCCAGGATGTCTAAATTGGTCCAGATGGCCCACCTCAACGGGACTATACTGCCAATATCACAGTGGTTTCCTAGGCCACGGGAAACTTTACATAGAGAAGTAACATACACAGGGAAACAAAAATTGCAACATTCCAGCCTAGGGAAGAGTAATAATTTGATTGTCTCCAATGCTATGTGTTCATATTTAGGGGGAGTATGTGATAGGTATAGTAAACCTACCCCTTTTTAATCTTTATCATTGTACCTTTATATATACACGAAAACAATCTATGCATTGTAATTTTTTTTTGGTGTATGGAGATCTTTCAAACTGTGCCATTTCTTCTCTAGGGATTGGGAACTGCTTGTCATGCCCAAAAGAGATCAAGTGACTTCTCTCAGTGAGCTGGGAAAATATTAAGTTACTATGGAAAGTTACTGTTTTTAACCATTCAGTGCTACTTGATGATATAAAAACACTATGATGTTCAAATGACACAGTAAATGATCAAAGACCAAATTCAGAGTTGACTCCAAGATGATGTGGATAACTTTTATTCCCATCTTCTGTTTTAATTCCAGTTTACTCCTGTGCTATTTTGAAAGTTTACTGTCTTAGGAGTCGCTGAAGCTACATAATTATAAAAATTCTAAAGGAAAACCATGGGTGGCGAAGTTTTTGGAACCAGATACGTGGTGTGAAAAAAAAGCAGATTGTAGGGCGGGAGCAAGTGTTTTAGGACTAAGTGGTTTTCTTGAAAAGTTGCTTCCAGGGATTCTTAAATTAGATGTACTAAATGGTTCAATTTATTTTAAATGAAGCTTCTGTGTAGATTTGGGGCTAGTTGATGTCCAAGAGAGCTCCCTGAGCAATACTGGTCATACTCTTTGATCTTGGAAGCAGAGAATTACAAGCATCTTGGAAAACTTGCCAATTAGAAAACAAAGGTTGACTCGATTTTTGTTTTTCCTGGAAAATATAATGAGGGAGCAGAGAAGAGCATTTCATCCTACAATGGAGAGACTTAGCACTGAACTTGGAATTCCATTTTTTGGCAAAACACAACTTTGTACTACCAAAAATTAATACATTGTACATTTATTAGGCAAGATTGATCCAGTTTGATACCAGTGTACTCAATTGATTTCAATGGATTTACTGTATAGTGAAGTGGGAATAGCTCAATAGTGAATTGGGCCCATCATTATATTACATTTTTAAAAACTATATTAATGCAATGTGACGGTTTCAAAGGCAAGCGTGCAAAAGTTAAGAAATCCCCAAATACCCAAAAACATCTCAAAATACCCAATGGCCTATGCTATCTTAATTTGACTCTTTTATGTATATACATTATGGTGTGGTCTTTAATTGCATGATCACAGACTATTTTTTCAATGTGGGCTGACTAATTTAGTGTACTGTATGGAAAGTGCTTACTCATTGAGTTACTATTCAATAATTTCTTTGGTGAAATCTGTATAGTACATGTTCAAAGTGCACAAAAAAACCAGATTTCACAGGGCTCTGGTCTATATTGGGGTGTTATTTTGAAATAACCCCCCTTAGTTCGAATTTATAAGCAGACCGTCCACACTACCAAGCCCATTATTTTGAAATAATGGAGTCTCCATCCCTAGAGGTGTTTAAGTCTCGGCTTGACAAAGCCCTGGCCGGGTTGATTTAGTTGGGATTGGTCCTGCCTAGAGCAGGGGGCTGGACTTGATGACCTTCTGAGGTCTCTTCCAGCTCTATGGTTCTATGATTCTATGAACTAACAGGTTGCTTATTTAAAAATCTGTACACCTCCTTTCCTAAGGGAATAATGCTAATTTCAAAATAGAATTAGTGCTGATGCTCTGGTGCTGCTAATTCAAAATAAATGGCCTCTGGGGGCCTCTTGCAGTTGCAGCTCTGACTGCTCTGGCCACACCTGGCAACTCCACTGCTCCCCTCCTCCTGCAGCGCTTAAACAGCCCAACAGTAGGCGAAGGGCTTGTCCCACATGGTGAACAGTGAAAGTCCTGTGAGACTCAGCAGCAACCGAGGCAGGAATGAGCGACCCCAATGCTCCATGAGTCCCTCCCATGGCTGCCAGCACTCCTGCTGCTCCCTCGGCTGCCACTGGCCAGGGATGCAGGAGCGCTCCGGCCTGGACTGGTGCGGAGATCCTGGACCTCAATGAGGTCTGGGCAGGGAGGAGACCAACCTCTGGGATCTCCACACCAGGAAAAGGAATGCAGAAATCTGTGGTCAGATTGCTGCCAGCCTGGCTGACAAAGGGCACGCCCGGACACTCAACCTGTGCCAGATGAAAATAAAAGAGAACCCTACCACAAAGACAGGGAGCAGAGTGGACGCTCTGGGGCAGCACCACACTCCTGCTGGTACTACAACCAGCTGAATGCCATTCTGGGGGCAGGGGGAGGGGACTGGTCACGTCCCTCAGCACTGAGTTCAGCCAGGACACACCTGGTGTCCTCCTCCAGGAGTGCGGGGTGGCAGGGGAGCAGGAGGAGGCCAGTCAGTCAACCATGCCCAGCAGCCAGGAGCTGCCCCTCACCCTGGAACTGGGATCCTCCATCCTAGGATCTCTCCCAGGCTTCAGAGGAACCCAGGGAAGGCACATCAGGTGAGTTCTATAACTTTCCCTATACACACACAGGGGCAGGCAACTGTCTGTGAAGGGTTGCGTGTGCCTCACTTGGCCTACTCGGCCTGGGGGTTGCACCACAGCCTGTTCACGTGAGTGAATGATGGAGAGTCAGTCTGGAGCACTCAGCCCCATGACGCTCTCACACGGGAACCTCTCCGTCCTTCTCCCAAGATTCCTGGAGAGGCCTGCCTTATTCCAGCTTCTGTGGTGGGACACCTTCCCATGACAAGCCACCACTAAGGAGGCTGGGGTCATGGAACCACACAGCAGAGCTGCACATGACACAGGCTCATGCCTGCACTCAGGCAGCATCCGCTCCCAGTGAAGCATGGCAATGCAGAGGAGGCTGATCTCATACATGGGAACCTGCCAGAGGGAGGAAGGGGTGGGAATCCAATATCACACTCTCCAGCAAGTGGTGTCTGCTGCTCAGATACGCCTCCTCCAACGCACCTCCCTCCCCCCACGGGTAGGGATAAAAGTTCTCTGTCCATGGGATGCTGCCAGCCTCACACCCGATGTGTGCGGGACACAATAGGAATCTGAGCCTCCCATCCTGCAACCCACAGGTTCCTGGCCTGGCTGGCACCATGGGTGTTGTGATGCTCCCCTGGGATGCCCATGCCCTGGCAGGAAAGTTCCCAGTGTCTAGGCAACATATGGCTTTGCTCAAAGCACATCTCCATTTTCTTAACCAAGACCTTTTGTGTTACCTCAGAGATTAGGGCTAGGCTTTCATACACAGTGTCTCCAGTGATGACTGCCCTTGTAACTTTTTTTTCACAGTTGGGCCAGCTGTGAGCTTGGCGTGTCTCCCATCTTCCATGCCAGGATCTGCAGGAGGAAATGCAGCCAGAAGGAGCTCATGAGGGAGCAGATGGCCTGCCTGCAGCCTCTCATCCGGGGTTCAGGGATGAGTGATAGAAATGGGCTGCCAACTGGAAGGAGCGCCAGGCTGACCAGGAGCAAAGGATAGCTGCCTGAGACCAGCTGGCATGCCAGCATGAGGCTATGTGCTCCTCCCTCACCTTGGTGATTGAGCACATGGCCTTATGCACGGAGTGGGCCACCCCTCCCATGGCTTCCCCTCATAGTCTCCTCAGGGGCCGCAGAGGCTCCAGAACTCAGGGCAGTGGGACCTCTCGAGCAGCCAAAGCCTCCTGACCACCCTGAGGCAGGCACCATTCCCAGACCCAACCCTGAGTCCCCCTCTGCTCTCCTCCATTCCAGGTTCTTTAGTAAGTCCTTCCCCTGTTCTATGTCCCCCCTCCCAATAAAGAGACCTGTTTTTACAACAAACATGTCTATTATTTGGTCTTCAGGGAGGGGGATGGAGAGGTGGTAGGGGAGGGGTGAGGGAGAAAAGGCACAGAGAAGGCCTGCAGGGCCCCCTTGTGGAGAGGCACAGGGGTAGAGTCTCACAACTGGCCTTGCACAATAACTCTCCTTCACAGCCTCTCTGATGAGCACAGCTCATTGATGTGCTCTCCAAATGGCACTGGTGTCTGGCTGCTCAAATTCCATGGCCAGATATTCAGCCTCAACCCCCCACCCTGGCCAAAAAGTCTCCACTTCTTTCACAAAGTTTGTGGAGCACACAACAAGCTGCCGCCACGAAGAGGACTTGCTAAGGTCTAGATGCACTTGCTAAGGTCTAGATGCGTGAGGAGACTCCTGAACCTCCCTTTTAAATGGCCAAATGCACATTCAAAGACCATGGAGCCCCTGCTCAGCCTGGCACTGAAGTGCTCCTTGGAGGGGTCCACCCATGTAGGGTTTCATGAGCCAGGGGAGCATCATCTCCCAGGATAATGATAGGCATATGTCCACCTCCCTGACTCTGATGGTTCGGTCAGGGAAAAAAGTGCCGGTGTACATCTTTTGGAACATGTAGAAGTTCCAGAAGATGAGGGCGTCATGCTCCTTTTCCAGCCAGCTGATGTTGATGTTGGAGAAGTGTCCCTTGTGATCCATGTGGGCCTGCAACACCATGGAGAAGTACCCATTTTAGTTGATGAAGTTCAAGGCACAGTGATTGGGGTCCCGATGGTACTGTACGTGCCATCTTTGGCCCCCCGGTAGTTGGGGAAGCCCATGGTGGCAAAGCCATCCATGATGGTGTCCTCTTTCTCCAGTGTGATGATCCTCCATATACCCAATACTCAAGGAGCTGATAGAGGAGGTATCTGAGCCTCTAGCTATCATCTTTGGAAAATCATGGGATACAGGAGAGATTCCAGAAGACTGGAAAAGGGCAAATATAGTGCTCATTTATAAAAAGAGGGAAATAAGAACAACCCAGGAAACTACAGACAAGTTAGTTTAACTTCTGTGCCAGGGAAGATAATGGAGCAAGTAATTAAGGAAATCATCTGTAAACACTTGGAAGGTGGCAAGGTGATAGGGAACAGCCAGCATGGATTTGTAGAGAATAAATCATGTGAAACCAATCTGATAGCTTTCTTTGATAGGATAACGAGTCTTGTGGATAAGGGAGAAGCGGTGGATGTGGTATACCTAGACTTTAGTAAGGCGTTCGATACGGTCTCGCATGATAGTCTTATCAATAAACTAGGCAAATACAACTTAGATGGGGCTACTATAAGGTGGGTGCAAAACTGGCTGTATAACCGTACTCAGAGAGTAGTTATTAATGGTTCACAATCCTGCTGGAAAGGTATAACAAGTGGGGTTCCGCAGGGGTCTGTTTTGGGACCGGCTTGCTTTAATATCTTCATCAACGATTTAGATATTGGCATAGAAAGTATGCTTATTAAGTTTGCAGATGATACCAAGCTGGGAGGGGTTGCGACTGCTCTGGAGGATAGGGTCATAATTCAAAATGATCTGGACAAATTGGAGAAATGGTCTGAGGTAAACAGGATGAAGTTTAATAAAGACAAATGTAAAGTGCTCCACTTAGGAAGGAACAATCAGTTTCACACATACAGAATGGGAAGCAACTGTCTAGGAAGGAGTATGGCAGAAAGGGATCTAGGGGTTATAGTGGACCACAAGCTGAATATGAGTCAGCAGTGTGATGCTGTTGCAAAAAAAGCAAACATGATTCTGGGATGCATTAACAGGTGTGTTGTGAGCAAGACACGAAGTCATTCTTCCGCTCTACTCTGAGCTGGTTAGGCCTCAGTTGGAGTATTGTGTCCAGTTCTGGGCACCGCATTTCAAGAAAGATGTGGAGAAATTGGAGAGGGTCCAGAGAGAAGAGCAACAAGAATGATTAAAGGTCTAGAGAACATGACCTATGAAGGAAGGCTGAAAGAACTGGGTTTGTTTAGTTTAGAAAAGAGAAGACTGAGGGGGGACATGATAGCCGTTTTCAGGTAGCTAAAAGGGTGTCATAAGGAGGAGGGAGAAAACTTGTTCATCTTGGCCTCTGAGGATAGAACAAGAAGCAATGGGCTTAAACTGCAGTAAAGGAGGTTTAGGTTGGACATTAGGAATAAGTTCCTAACTGTCAGGGTAGTCAAAACACTGGAATAAATTGCCCAGGGAGGTTGTGGAATCCCCATCTCTGGAGATATTTAAGAGTAGGTTAGATAAATGTCTATCAGGGATGGTCTAGACAGTATTTGGTCCTGCCATGAGGGCAGGGGACTGGACTCAATGACCTCTCGAGGTCCCTTCCAGTCTTAGTATTCTATGATTCCATAGCAGCATGTGGTTGATGGCCTTCGCTACTGTATGAGCATGGCCCTGACTGGATTTCCCCATGCTGAACTAGTTCCCTGTGGAGCGGTAGCTGTCCAGCGTGATGAGCTTCCATAGGGTGATGGTCAAGCACTTCTGGATGGGATGGCGGGTTGCATGTGGGTGTCTCGTTGCCTGACGGCAGGGGCATGCCACTTGCAGAGCTTGAGGAAGGTGGCCTTCCACATGTGGAAGTTGTGCAGCCACCACTGATCATTCCATACCTGTAGGATGATGCGGTCCCCCCAGTTCAAGCTCATCTCCTGCCACCAGAAATGGCATTCTGTGGTGTCCAGGGGATTCAGGGGCATATACAGCAGCAGGAGCACCAGGACCTGGGTGCTCAGGGCCTGCGGTCCATGCTGGGGTTCATCCTGCTGGTCCTTGTCTTGCTGGAGCAATATGCGGACAGTCTGGAAGTACTGTGCGATGAGGTGCAGCATGAGACCCGTGGGCCTGGCACTGCTTTGCAGCAGCTCTGGCTTCATGCTGTGAGTGCTGTGGCGTCCACAAGGGCAACCAGTGCATGCGAAGGTGCATGCCCACTGTGTCCCTTTTGTGTCCTGCTTGGAGGGAGGCAGAGGAGGAGTGGCTTGTGAGCTGTAGAGAGGAGCCCCTGAAAGCTTGCGTCTCAGATTGCCTGACCAAGCAGCCATAGGAAGTATCTGCCCTTCAGGTGCCCTCCCCAGAATGCTTCTGAGGGCTTTAAGTCCGAGGCAGGCTCCAATCAATGTGGACACGCTATTTCAGAATAATTGTATCTAATTTTGATGGTTCCCCATAGTTGGGACATGCTATTTCGATTTCGTTAAATCAGGAGTTAAGTTGATTTCAGTAATTTCAAAATAATTTCCTAGTGTATATATGCCCAGGGTGAGCCTGGATTTCAGTCGGTAACATGGTTTTTTAGGGCTGTGAATTTGTTACAAAGAATTATTGTTTAATCAACAATTATAGCAAGATGGGTTTTGATTTGCAATTAGCATGCTTTTTGTTTTAATTTTATTTTCTTGTATGTGTTCTGTGCATTTTATGCCTTTGCTTAGTTATCTAGTTAGTAAATTTATATAACATTAGAAACCTGTATGGTTGGGATGTTTCTTCCCCAAACACCAAGGTTCAGGATGTGAGGCGGGCCAGGGTAGATAATGTAGTCTACTCTTTGACTCCCTTAGTGGTGGTCCATAGAACTGATGTATAGGTCTCACATAGGTACCTGAACTGGAACACTGTTAGGCTACGTCTACGCTACAGGACAAAGTCGAGTTAAGATATGCAACTTCAGCTATGTTAATAGCGTAACTGAAGTCGAAGTAGTTTAACTCAACTTTTGGCACTGTCCACACTGCAGGAAGTCTAAGGGAGAACACTCGCCCTTCGACTTCCCTTGATCTTTGTGGAAGCAGGGCTACCGGCATCGACTGGAGTGCCCCTCTCATTTCGAATTAGATGTCTTAACTAGACATGCTAATTTGAATGCTGGAAGACGTGCTAATTTTTTTTTTTTCAATAGGCTTTGTGAGTCCAGAAACATGGCTGGCCTGGAATGGTTAAAAGCTGGTCAGCCTAAAGGCTGATCATTTTTCCATACTAAGGCTCTTATGTTCTTTTACCTTCATCATCCAGTCTGTAGCCTGATGCTTTATTTACTCCATACCATCAAAGTTCTGGACTAAATACATTTGAGTACTTTGCCAACATGAATTACTTGATCTTTAAAACACACCTGTGTGATGACTTGCATTGTCCCCATTTTACAGATGTGGAATTGAAACACGGGAAAAGTAAGGGAATTGAAATGGTCAAGTGTCCACTAATTTTAGATGCTTCATTTAAGACTTTCATATCCTTTTCAGAGTAATTCACATTTTATAGCACTTTATTTGTTTGGGGCACAGCCTTCATTTACTTTGCTTAGAGTTGTGAGTGCTCAGCATTTTGCAAATCAGCCATCAGGTGTTCCAAGTTTAGCACCCAGAAATTTAGGAACTCACAATTGCTGCCTGCCTGTAAAAAGTTCAGTTTAAGTGACTTGCCTATATATAGGAATAAGCATTCCTCACAGGAACTCTGGGAGGGGCTGAGGATAGAATCCAGTTTTCTAGGGCTGCATTTAGCTGCCTTAACGATGAGTCTATTTTTTCTCTTCCTGCAATCCACTGGCTCGTTTACCACATGCTTTCCAACATCAGCAGCAACTGAGGCAGACCACAGTCTCCTTCACTACACTATCTTGACTCATTCCAAAACAGGCCTATTCTGTGCAAATCAAACAGAAGTCCTGTGGAGAAAACAGTATGGTTATGTCTACACTACAGAGAAGATCAAAGCTGCTCCTGTTAATCTTACAGGGTTCGAATTAGCGGGTCTAGTGAAGACACGCTAATTTGAACTGAGACTGGCACTCCAGCTGATGTCGGTTGCCTGATTCCATGAGGAGTAAGGGAAGTCAAAGGGAGAGTGTGCTCCCTTTGACTTCCTGCAGTGTGGACAGTGCCAAAAGTCAAGTTAAACTACTTCAACTTCAGCTACGCAATTAATGTAGCTGAAGTTGCGTATCTTAATACGACCTTATCCTGTAGTGTAGACATATGCTTTGTGATTATGGAATTAAAGACAATATCAGTGGTCAGCAACCTTTGGCATGTGGCCCACCGGATTACCTTGATGGGCCGCATGCCTAAAGTTGCCAACGCCTAGACTATATCATAGTGCAGAAGTGTAAGGGACTGAATAAATGTTGCCGAGGCAACCTTAATTATGATATTTTTAATTGTTGAATGCTTGACTATGCAATCTTAATGTTCTTTAATAGTAATGTTTTTGCATGTGATTTCCCAAGTTTTTAAAAAGCATACTGAAGCCCCCCCTCCCCCCCAATCCACCATGGGAACTATACTGATCCCAGCATAGATCATCAGGGATGGATCCATTAGATCTGCAGTGGGTCCATTGGATTTGGAGCTAATTAAATCATTTTCAGTTGTTCTTGACTGTTCTCTTCTATGCAGACTAGCCACTAGTGGGGGGTAAATCCACCCATTTTATCTTTGGGCTTCACAGCTATTTCCTCAACAAAAGAGTAACATAAGACTTAGAAATCCTGAGTTCAATTCTAAGGTTCTGGAGGGCTGTGTGTTCTGCTAGTTATGGGCTCTTCTGCCCCATGCCTCCCCCAGCTTCCCCTAAACCCTCTGCTCCTATCTCCATCCTCCTACTCCTTCTGTCCCTGCCATCCACTGTTCCTATTCCTTCCTCCTATCACTTCCAGACTACCCCACTCCTCCCACTTCGTTCAACCAGGCTGCTTACTCCTACCACATGCTGCTTGTGTGCCACCAACTAGAAGAGCACCGAGGTACCATCTTCTTGCTCTCTTGCTAGCTGGCACCACAGTGGCCCCGACAGGTGAGAAGAGCAATGGCAGGGAAAGTCCTGATCAGCACCATGCAGCCCTGGAACTGAGCATGTTCAGTAACTGTTGGATGGCACACGTGCTGTGTGATTAGTTTATGGAAGCTGTGTGGAGATGGGGCACGCTCATTCACAAAGCCTAATCTTTCAAGTTGCTGAGCACCTGAATTGAAGGTGTTGAACACTTTATAGAATCAATCTTGTTGTAGCACATAGGTAATACAGTGTATTACTCAATAAAATCATAACAGTAGCTATGGATCTTTACAAATAAGACCTGTTGTGCATAGTGAATGAATACAATAGGTAGTTGGCTTAGAAGCAAACACAAGCAATGTCAAGAGAATTGCCATTGCAGAGGGGGGAAAAAAGTAAGTCTTTTAAATTTATTTTCATTGTCTGTTGCCCTGCTGATGTAACCCTGCTGGCATCCCAGCTTAGGGAAACCTCATGCAATTGGCAAGCAATACTGTAAGAGGCTGGGAGGTACCATGTAAGAGATGTAGGTGGCCTCTCCCTTGCTGTGGGAGTTTAGCCCCTCATCCAGTGCACTACATGCTCCAATAACTCTGTGGGTGAAACCAGAACTTGCACAGAAAAATAAGAACAAAAACACCTGCGAGTGAGTACTTTTCACAAAATGATCCCTCTTATCAGTCCTCATCCTCAAAGGAAATCTGCACAACACCTTCAAAAGCCTGGGAGCTCAAATTCATAACTTTGTTCAACACTAAAAGACGTGGACTGAATAGAGACATTGGATTTATGGCTGCTTATAATGGCTCATAACCCACTAACGATACCCCTCTAGCTACCTTTCCCTCCCTCCCCTTCCTTTGCCTGCTGGATGTGTTTAATGGGCCACTTCACCATGAATACTCCCTTTAAATATGTGCTAACTACTTCTGGCATCTTTTGTATTCAGCTGTGACACTTTGCGCATGTTTCTCAGACCCAAAGAAGAGCTCAATAGAAGCTCAAAAGCTTGTTACTCTCATTAACAGAAGCTGGGCCAATAAAAAGTACTATAGGTTGAATCTCTCTAGTCCAGAACCCTCGGGACATGACCTGTTCCGAACGAGAGAATTTTCTGGACTGCGGGAGGTCAATATTATCTAGCAATATTGCCATGGCCACACCCATGGAAAGTGGACATCCGGCTAACTAAAATCATTCTGGACAACAGATGTTTCTGGATGAGCGAGTTCTGGATTAGAGACGTTCAACCTGTACTTCACCTACCTTGTCTCTCATTTAGCCCTGCCTTCCAATCACTAAAGTACAATGCCATGAGGTGGGGCTTGAAAATGGCTAGACTGACCTGTATATATTGTCTTTGCAAGATGAAAATCTACTGGATAGTGGTGAGCTAATGGGGCTGGGAAATCCTTTGATATGACTAACATTATATCTGTATCTAGATCTAGATTAATAGGATCTACACCTAACCAGGATATTAGCTTTGCTGTCTGGAAGACACAAGCTGTTCTTTCCTGAAGAAGCTTACACTTGCCCCCTAATTATTACAGGGATAATTAAACTAAATGATGGATTACGCCTTAATGGCAACCATATATCTGTCATGAAGAACTCCCTTCAGACATCTTAGATATGTTGCATGCTTTTTAATACCCTCATTCTGTTCTCCTTTTTTAACAATTTATTACACACTTCATAGCACAACGATCTCATTATTGAGTCTAGTCATTATTGTGTAATTTGTGCAATTAATGGGGTAATACAATTAATGCGTAATTGTTGACTTGCTAGTTTGTTAATATAAAGCCCAGATAATGTGTTTTTTCTTTAGGACTAGCAGGTTTTCTAATAGCAATCTTACAATGTGCTCATACTGATTACATATGGATGTTCCTGGTAATGAGGCTTGGTAAGGAAGCTGGCGAAAAATCTTTTTTTCTCTGCTGCAGCCTTCATAAAGTATCCGTTTCCTTGTAGATTACCAGTAACTTTAGTTGCTAATGTAATCTTCACTGTTTCAGTAATACTTTTTTCAGGGAGGCAGTGTCATCAGGAGGATAAATGGGGCAGGGACTCAGTGCTAGGTTAATTTATCACCTTTGCCACTGGCCTACAGGATGATCTTGCATAAGTTACATTGCCTTCTGCCTCAGTTTCCCCACCTTTAAAAAATAAGGGTAATGACACTGACCTTTTTGTAAAGCATTTTGCTGATAAAAAGCACTATAGAAGATCTAGGTGGAATAATTGTTTTATATATCAATTAACCATTTTCTCCTTGTCTTCCATTCATCAGTGATGTTTGCCATATTTCAGTGGAACAATAATGATGACGCATGTCCTGATAAACAACGTGTTAGTTAATTTTAAAACAGAGTGGATAGTCTATTCCGATAAATAAGATGACTTTTATTATGTGCATTATGATATTCTTTTTTTTGAGTGTAAATTACCTGTGGCTAATCCAAACCTGAAGGGAACTAATAATCACCTATTACAGGATTTCATTCTTTCAGAATGATGCACAGTTACATTTGTGGCTATAGTCACCATCTTTATTTGGGACCTTTTGGTGTGAAAATGGCTGTTTCATGATGCATGTAAATGTAAAATGCAGCAGATAGTCCACACTTCTACAGTCATTTTGTTTGTTCAGCACTTGACAGTAATAGAGAATGTCCCATAAATATGTGCACATTACAAAAGGGAAAAAGGAGCTCTTTAAAGTCTTTGTTCATTAGGAACATTAAAAAATAATCTCTAAAAACAGGATAAATTTCACAAAAGTTCAATCTACTTGCAGTCATCAGCAGTCTCTGGACATCTAATGGCAAAATATTTTCCATTACTGACAAATGTATTGGATGGAAATCATACATCTCTGCCCATGTGATTTTTAACTCTTTGAAACCTTAGTCTTTTCATTGAGTTTAATGAGCATTGGCTCAGATCATAGAATCATAGAATACTAGGACTGGAAGGGAGCTCGAGAGGTCATTGAGTCCAGTCCCCTGCCCTCATGGCAGGACCAAATACTGTCTAGACCATCCCTGATAGACATTTATCTAACCTACTCTTAAATATCTCCAGAGATGGGGATTCCACAACCTCCCTGGGCAATTTATTCCAGTGTTTGACTACCCTGACAGTTAGGAACTTTTTCCTAATGTCCAACCTAAACCTCCCTTGCTGCAGTTTAAGCCCATTGCTTCTTGTTCTATCCCCAGAGGCCAAGATGAACAAGTTTTCTCCCTCCTCCTTATGACACCCTTTTAGCTACCTGAAAACGGCTATCATGTCCCCTCTCAATCGTCTCTTTTCCAAACTAAACAAACCCAATTCTTACATTCAGATGTACAGTAACTTTCTTGAGCTCCAAAGATTTCAAGGTTATATTTGAGGTTCTCAGCCCCCAAACATATATAGGTCAAGATAAAAGTACATGTCTGACATCTGAAGGTGAATTTGCAACCAGCCACTTGCAATTCTATGTTCTAAGCAGGCGGATCCTAGTATGATTATTGTTGGAACTGTATGTATATCTGGCAAAGAAAATGTGACAGATCAATGTACCTGTACAAAGCTCCACTCTATGGATTGAGCTGTTAGTGCTCTTGTCTTAGAACTCAAATTCAAAGTTTATCTGTCACTACTGAATATACAGTACATTGTTGGCTGGTGACATGAACACGTGTATGTGTACAGCTTTTTAAACAATGCTGGTTAAGGAATGTTTGTCTCAAACATCTATGAATGGCTGATATGAGAAATGAACTCTAAAAGTGAGGTTTTACTACGAAACTAAAAATGGCATCAGAGGCTTCCATGCTTATTGCATCTATAACTCCAAATCAAATGTGTTTGATTTACAAATAAAATGATAGGGGAAAAAATCTATCAGCTCTGAAGACTTTCCCAGGGACCTGAAAGCCAAGCTAGATCTTTCTTCTCTTCATCATCATGAATACCCTGCAACCCTGTTATCGACAAATTAAACTTTCAGCTGTGTGAAATGTGTAAATTGTTTTTATTATTACTTGTAATGAGTTTTCTGTGTGTCTACATTTTTAGAAACTTGATGTTGTAGCTTCCAGCAGTCATTGTGAGCAGAGGTCAGTGGAAGATGTCAGAGGAGACACATATTGTCTTCTGACATGCAGACTTTACTTATCTTGTTTTGCCTATAGAAATGAAGGGGTGGAAAGGAGTTTTCGTAGGTGGATGACTTTTTTGCTGAGTTCCTGCTAACCTGATTACTTGAATGCTGGAATTTCATTATATTTACTGACTGATCATGATTTGTTGTGTAAAGTGATACTTTCATGATGGGAATGTCATCTAGTTCTTTCTTGAACACTGTTATAGTCTTGGCCTTCACAACACCCTCAGGCAAAGAGTTCCACAAGTTGACTGTGAGATGATCACTTGATGATGTTGATGGGATCAATCACTTGATGTTTACCTGTTCTGTTCATTCCCTATGTCCCTGGCCAGTGTTGGAAGACAGGGCACAGGGCTAGCTGGACCACTGGTCTGATTCAGTCTGGCCATTCTTAGCATCTAGCAGCCCTCATCATGGATCAGGACCCAAATTGTGCTGGGAGCTGTATGCACACAGAAGGAAAAGAGAGTCCCAGCTGCAAAGAGCTTACAATCTAAATATAATATTGTTACAGCACTGGATTCCTGGATGTATCTTATTATTTTAAATCTAAATAAATAAATATTGCTTGCAGTCTAAAATGAAAGTCATCCAGACTGCATTCCTTTGCTCTTTATAATATGGAGAAAAATACAAGGAAGAACTATGCCATCCTATCTTGAAAGCATGTATTTGTAACTCAGAATCTCAGTGCTAAGAGGATGATAATAATATCCTGATCCTGGTGTGTACAGTTTGCTTCACCAAAGAAAGATATGTGAGATCTTAAATGGATAGCCAGGGTCATACTGGTCAATGATACCATTGTGAAATGTACGAACAGATGCTGCACAAGGAGCTGTGCGTGTATACTGATGATGTGTGTTAAAATCTGTATAAAGGCTGGGTTGACTAGCTGTTTTCCTGTCAAACAAAAGAGGCTTACTCACCCGTCTTTCTGTGTCAACATGTCAGTTAAGCATTGGAAGACCATTTAATTGCTGCACTCTGTATGTGAAATCTGCAGAGGGAGGTGAAATCAAATGGAAAGAAGTAGAACAGAGAAAAAAGCAAATAGTGGAGGTATTCACTGTCACTGAGCACAGAGAATGAACTTTGGGGATATATGTAGAAGGCAAAATGATATCCCCATATCTTTGCATGTAGGACAGCACCTTTATATTCATGAAAATGGGCTCTCTGTTTAGCTTGGTGAAGGATGTTGCAAAACACATGGGTGAGATAAGACTCGTTTAGACAGGAAGGCAGCCTGTTTAATTTCTAGAAAGCCTGTTATAATTCTGTTTGGTATGTAACCATTTTGTTTCTATTATCCTGTCTCTGGATGATACTCATTTCTGTTTATGCTATACCTAAATCTCAGCGCTGTGGTTTGGACAAGGGGCTAATCCTGAGTCAAATCATACAAGCTTGTGTGTATGCTGGTCCTACTGGAACAAAAGTCCTGGAATTTTTTTGAGTGTTTTCAGTGGAGAGGGGCTGGTCTTGGGGACTACGGCCAAGGCTGCACTGGTAAGTAACTACACTGTAAATCAGCTCCCAGTGCTGTAACTCCTGAGGTGTTTACCCTGGCAATGCACTTAGTGTGCACTAACTCTGCAGTTGCTGCACTCTAGGTAAACCATCTTAACGACAAGCCTGGAGCTTGCTGCACTTTGGATCTAGCACTGTGGGGCGGGGTAAGTGTGAACACTTAATTTGTGTGTGTGTGTGTGTTGTGACTTGGCCCCGAGCAATGGCCCATAATCCCCCAAGTCCGCTCTGCTCTTTGCTTGGAATTTGTCTGTTTGCCCTGCAAGCATGTGCCTACCCGCTTTCAGAGCTCCATTTCTGACAGCCTGCACGCTGTGCTGTTTTGCTCTAGCACACAGACCAAACCATTCAGATGAAATGCTTATGCTGTTGTCCACAGAGGCAGGTGTCTGTTTGAGTGAGAGTCAGTGTTGGGGTGTGTGTGTGTGTGTGTGTGTGTGTGTGAGAGTGTGTGTGTGAGAGAGAGATTGCTCTGCATAGATCCTGGGAGAAAGTGGAGCTGAGATGTTAGGGGTTCCCCCTTCCCCTGCATAAGGAGGCATTGGTTCCTGCTGCTGTCTAAACTTACAAGATAGCATGCTGACACAATTGCCCTGCCCTGCACACACATGTGCACGCGTGCAAGCACACACACACACACGTACTCGCTCCCCTTCTCCTGACGTCTGTTGAAAAGCAGCTGTCAATGTAGCAAGATGACCATAGAACTATGGGATTGGGAAACCTGCATCATGTGATGACTGCCCCATGTGGCATTGAAAACTTTTCCTAAAGTACGCTGCGGTCAGTTGCACAGTGGGATGTCATATAAGAAGCAATATGCAGGGCCTGCAGCTCAGCAGGCTGGGATGGAAGTTTCCATTCTTATTGTACACAGCTTAGTATAACCATGAAGCCTGAAAACGCAAACCCCAGATGGCCCTTCTTGGCCGCAGACCTTGTGACTGAGCTGGGAATGTTGTGAAGGATAAATCACATCGACTTTGATCTTAGCTTCATGGGAAAGCTAAAAGTGGCATGGGGCCAGTTTGCGCACACCTAGTAAACAACTGTGATATAACTAGTGTGGGGAGTCTCATGCCTGGTGAGTTTCACGAGGGACCTAGACCTCAGAGGGTGCCCTGGATTCCCCCAGCTGGAGCCATGTCGACTGCGGCCCTTGAAGCCGAGGATCAGGGACGGGACTCCCTGCGTAGAAGGGACGTAAGCATTCCAGGTGCTTTTTACTCTTACGTGCATTGTTCTGTAGCACTTGCTGATGTGCAGTCTGTAATAGCTAAATAACCACAATACAGCAACATTATCTTTATAGTAGCAGTGAGGTAGTGAGTCTAATAAATCAAGACTATCCCTAATCAACTCTGTTGAAGCAAACCCATAAGCCTGTTCGTCCATGGTAGAGACTGAGCTGACATGGGATAGCTACCACAATGCACAGCTCTCTGTGGTTTTACACGAGTTACTAATGTGGACATGCTCCACCATCACCAGGAGTACAGTATGGACACACGACAGTGGTTTCTGTGCAGTGCTCTTTGAGCAGTGCTTTAATTACCAGTGCTTTACATCTGCCTATGTAGACATGGCCTCAGATACATTGATTGTTAACACACATGGCAAATTCAGGGCTGGCATAGATCAGAGGAGATGGTTTGGGTGACTAACAGGCTGATGGTGTCAGGAGCTGACATACAGTTAAGCACAAACAGCTCATCCTCTCACTGCAGGTGGCAGCAAAGGAAGGGGGGAGCAATTCATAATCCTGGATATCTAAAGAACCACCACACCCTTACACCTCTGCAACACCATTATAGCCAGTGAGGCTACACAGATATGTCTAATTGCCTTGCTCAGTTATTACAGAGGGTGTAATTTGGCTCTGACATAGAAATTGAAGCAACACATTTATTGATGGGTCTGAGTGTGAAAAAAGTCCAGTTTCCATACCCATCTCTGTGTTGGCTTTGCAATGGGAACAGGAGTTAAATGGAGAGTTACACTTCAGTCAGAGAAATCAGCAGAGAACATGCTGAATATTCACAGGAAGCAGACCTATGGAGTAAGAGGATGCCAATTTAGCTTAGTGCAATCACTTTTCAGAACAGAATAACACTAACTTGAAAGCACATCTGATCCATCCTCAAATGGTAATGTGGTATGCGAGCTCATGTGTGCAACAATCTTATTGGGCTGTTCTAGCTCACTAGGTTGAGTGAATTAGCTTTCAGAACTGTTTCTAAAAGTGAATTGAGCTGCTGGAAGCATGTAGTTAATTGGTGAGTAAGTTGTAGAGGCTTACCAGTGGTGCCTCATTCTGATTTTACACTGGTATAACTCAATTGGCTATACTGTTATTCCCAATTTACACCTGTGGAAGGACTCGCTCTAGGAAAACACGTATGAAGTGTATTCTCTTTGACATCAATGGTTAAAGTTAGACACAGACTTAAATACTTTGTTCGGAATGCAGGCAATGTATTTTCATATGCAAGAGAATGAAGATGAGGTAAGTAAAAGTAAAATGTATAACTCAAAATTAAGGAGCAAGTAAAGGTATGTCTATACTGCATACGGAACTGAGATAACACTATCATTTAGCAGTCAGTTGCATGGGTCCTAGTCATAAGGAGTTTCTCAATTCACTTCCAAAAGTAGAAGGGATATATTGGTAATTATTGTATTAAGTATTTTAAGAAGAATTATCACTACCTATGGATCCTATCAGGATTTGCAGGACTACTACCTGCCTTATGGATTTCATACTGACAAGCTGATCACCATATTTGGGGTTGGGAAGGAATTTTCTTCCGGGGTAGATTGGCTGAGGCCCTGGAGGTTTTTCGCCTTCCTCTGTAGCATGGGGCACGGATCACTTGCTGGAGGATTCTCTGCATCTTGGGGTCTTTAAACCATCATTTGAGGACTTCAATATCTGAGATATAGGTGAGAGGATTATTACAGGAGTGGGTGGGTGAGATTCTGTGGCCTGCATTGTGCAGGGGGTCAGACTAGATGATCATAGTGGTCCCTTCTGACCTTAAAGTCTGAGTCTATAAGTCATTCACCTTTTGACATTTTGAATGTATGCTCCCAAAATATATTAGAAACAAGTGTGACAGGGTCAGGCCAGGGAGCGGCTGCAGAGAGGGGAAAAGGCAGCCCAAAAGGGAAAAACCCCTGTGAGAGAAGCAGAGAACTGCAGCCCAATTAGATGCAGCTGGGAGGGAGCTGGCTCAGGCTAATTGGGGCCAGCTGACTTCTCTGCTGTCTTTAAAAGGAAGGGCCTTTTAAAAGCCTCAGCAGTTGGAGGCTGGAGAGGAGAGGGAGAGGACAAAAGGAAGGTGGTGGAGAGGCAGAGAGGAAGAAACCAGAGAGAACAATTTTGACCAGCATTAGGTAAAGGCAGCTAAGGAGGGAGCCTGTGGGCACGTGGCCCGGGCTCCCTACCATTGAGACCCGCTGCAAACCCCCTAACTGGGGCTAAGGAGGAGGCCTCCCAGTAGTGGCTTGGGGAAGAGGGGTCCTTGCCACACGTGGTGCCAGGAGTGGGATCGTGGCTGTGAGGCCTCACAGCAACCCAAATCTAGCCAAGTTGACCCCTCGCAAAGCAAAAGTACCCATGGAGGACCTGGTAAAGCACTGGTGCAGGCCACGGCTGCCCAACAAGAGGCTACTCGGGTGCAAGCAGCTGCCCAGCGGAGTCGGTGCGGATCCAACAAGAAACCAACCAGTTGTTGATGAGCCAGGTAGCCCAGGACAGGGCCACCCTGCAGGAGGTGGTGAACCAGCTGAAAGCCCTGACAGTCCAGGTACGTGATCAAGATGCGGCCCGACCCTTACGGGCCCCCATCAGTATACCCAGCCCGTGAAAATGAATGGGGTAGAAACCACTGCCTTAGTAGATTCCGGGAGTGCAGTTACGTTGGTCTCAGGGAAGCTAGTGGGGCAAGATCAGCTGACTCAAGCCAAGTACACTGGGGTATCTTGTGTACACGGGGATACTAATTATTACCCCACCATCCCTGTGGAGATAGAAGTACAAGGGCGGGTTACAGAGGTAACTGTGGGGTGGTCCCAAGGCTCCCCTACCCGGTGGTCATTGGACGAGACTTCCCGGGTTTAGTGACCTGCTACCACGGGACTGGGGAGGAGGATAGCTCCTCCCGGCCTTCCATGAGTTTTCCCAGGACCTGTTCTCGATGCCTGGGGAACCCCGGAAAACCCGACGGGAGGAGGGCCGCAAAAATTGGGGACCAGGATCTTGACCCAAGGTCGGAAGCAGGCACTGGTAGAGGGGAGGCCTACCCAACTACTAGAGCAGAAGCCCCGGGACAGGATGAGCCTGAAGCAGGACCCAGCTCATCAGGGGAGGAAAGGGGCTAGGTTCCTGGAGCCTGAGCAGGTGAGATCCCCAAGTGAGACCTTTGGGCAGGATCAAGCCAATCCAATATATCAGAATATCCGTAAGGAGGTGGTTGAAGTTAATGGGGTCCCAGTGGAGGGAGGAACAAGGGCACGGGCCCTACTATATAATCAAGGGGGAGCTTCTATATAGGGTAGCTCATATACAGGGCCAAGAGGTGGAACAACTCTTGGTACCCCAAAAGCACCGGAGGGCAGTACTGGAATTGGCACACAGTCATCTATTTGGAGGACATCTAGGGGTGGATAAGACCCTGGACCGCATTCTTCGGAGGTTCTTTTGGCCTGGGATCTATGTAGAAGTCCAGAGGTATTGTGCTTCCTGCCCGGAGTGCCAACTACATGGGCCCCGACCACACCTGAGGGCCCCATTAGTACCCCTACCAATCATTGAAATCCCTTTGAACGGATTGCTATGGACATAGTTGGCCCACTAGAGAAGTCTGCCCGGGCCACCAGAGCATACTAGTTGTAGTGGACTATGCTACTCGATACCCAGAGGCAGTGCCCCTACGCAACACCCTATCCAAGACCATCGCTAAGGAACTAATTCAAATCTTTTCTAGGTAGGGATTCCTAAAGAAATCCTAACGGACCAAGGGACCCCTTTGTGTCCAAGCTTATGAAAGACTTGTGTACCTTGTTCGCATATACGGGCCCTGCGGACCTCGGTATACCATCCTCAAACCGACGGTCTAGTTGAACGGTTTAACAAGACCCTAAAAAGTATGCTTAAGAAAGTAGTAAGTCCGGGATGGCAAAGATTGGGATATGCTACTGCCCTACCTCATGTTCGCGGTAAGGGAAGTTCCCCAAGCTTCGACTGGCTTCTCCCCATTTGAACTTTTGTATGGGCGTAACTCCACGGGCATACTAGACCTTGCTAAAGAGGCCTGGGAGGAACAACCCAACCTGGGGAGAAATGTAGCTGATCATGTGCTCCAAATGAGGGACAGGATTGCCAGAGTCACCCCATAGTGCGGGAGCACCTAGAAAAGGCACAGGAAGCCCAACAGGTCTATTACAACCGGCGAGCAACCTCCCGAAGTTCCAGGTGGGAGACCGGGTGATGGTGCTAGTGCCGACGGCGGAGAGTAAGCTCCTAGCCCAATGGCAGGGGCCATATGAAATAATAGAAGCAGTGGGAGAGGTAAACTATAAGGTTCGCCAGCCTGGCCGGGCGAAAGCCTGAGCAAGTATATCACGTCAACCTGCTGAAACCCTGGCGAGACAGAGAAGTGGCCTTGGTTGTGCTGGGGCCACCACCCCAAGGGGAAAACCCACCAAGGCAGGTGGGAATATCTCCTGAGCTGACTCGACCAACAGGCCAAGCAGCCGACATGATTGAGCGGAATCGGGATGTGTTTTCGACAGAACCGGGTAGAACTACGGAGGTTTACCATGACATCATCACAGACCCCAGGGTGAAGGTGCACGTTAAGCCATACCGGATACCCGAGGCAAAACGAAAAGAGGTCCAAGCTGAAGTTGAAAAAATGCTGAAGCTCGAGTCATTGAAGAGTCCCATAGCCAGTGGTCTAGCCCTATTGTTATGGTGCCCAAGCCAGATGGAAGCCTACGCTTTTGCAATGACTTTCAAAGTTAAACAAGTATCCAAATTCGATGCCTATCCCATGCCAAGGGTGGATGAACTCATTGACCAACTGGGCAAGGCCCGATTTCTATCCACCCTTGATTTGACCAAGGGGTACTGGCAGATCCCCCTAGCACCAGGGGCCAAAGAAAAGACAGCCTTTTCGACTCCAGAGGGTCTCTTTCAATACACGGTCCTCCCTTTTGGTTTGCATGGGGCTCCTGCAACGTTTCAAAGGCTCATGGACAAGCTGTTGCGGCCCCATGCCAGCACGCAGCTGCCTATTTGATGATGTTGTTGTCCACAGTCCTGACTGGGACACACACATTGAAAAAGTAGAGGCAGTATTGGAGACATTAAGGAGAGCGGGACTTACGGCGAACCCTGCAAAGTGTACGATTGGGCTGGCCGAGGCCAAATATCTCGGGTATATCGTGGGAAGGGGGATAGTGAGGCCCCAGCTCAACAAAGTGGATGCAATACAGAATTGGCCCCGACCAACCCGGAAAAAGCAGGTCAGGGCATTCTTAGGTTGGTTGGATATTACCGCAGATTCATCCCCAACTTTGCCTCCAGGGCCTGCCCTCTGACCAACCTGACTAGAGCACGTGGTCCCGACATTGTAAAGTGGACCATGGAGACGGAAGAAGCTTTTAAAGATCTCAAGAATGCCATCTGCGGTGATCCAGTTCTCATAGCCCTGATTTTAAGAAGGAGTTTATCTTGCAGACCGATGCCTCCGAGGTAGGACTGGGAGCGGTATTATCTCAAATGGTTGGAGAAGAGGAGCACCCAATCCTGTACCTCAGCAGGAAGCTTCTGCCGAGGGAACGAAACTACGCCGTGGTAGAAAGGGAATGTCTCGCGTAAAGTGGGCCATGGAAAGCCTTCGCTACTACCTTCTTGGGCGGAAGTTTACCCTGGTCACTGATCATGCACCTCTGCAGTGGATGCACCAAACAAGGACAGAAATTCGAGGGTTACCCGGTGGTTCCTGTCCCTGCAGCCCTTCCACTTCCATGTGCAACACAGATCAGGAACCCAGCATGGGAATGCAGACGGGTTGTCAAGGGTGCATTGTTGTCCGACCCA
This sequence comes from Rafetus swinhoei, assembly GCA_019425775.1. Lineage (NCBI taxonomy): Eukaryota > Metazoa > Chordata > Testudines > Trionychidae > Rafetus > Rafetus swinhoei. The sequence continues at coordinate 154,137,514 of CM033424.1, forward strand.
AGTAACCCAACCCCATGGGGTTGAGCAGAGGGGAGGATGTGTGACAGGGTCAGGCCAGGAGCGCTGCAGAGAGGGGAAAAGGCAGCCCAAAAGGGAAAAACCCCTGTGAGAGAAGCAGAGAACTGCAGCCCAATTAGATGCAGCTGGGAGGGAGCTGGCTCAGGCTAATTGGGGCCAGCTGACTTCTCTGCTGTCTGGCTGAGGGCCTTTAAAAGCCTCAGCAGTTGGAGGCTGGAGAGGAGAGGGAGAGGACAAAAGGAAGGTGGTGGAGAGGCAGAGAGGAAGAAACCAGAGAGAACAATTTTGACCAGCATTAGGTAAAGGCAGCTAAGGAGGGAGCCTGTGGGCACGTGGCCCGGGCTCCCTACCATTGAGACCCGCTGCAAAACCCCTAACTGGGGGGGCTAAGGGGAGGAGGCCTCCCCAGTAGTGGCTTGGGGAAGAGGGGTCCTTGCCACACAAGCTAGCAATATCAGTATTTATGTTTGTCTCATTTATGTGTCTATCTGGGAACTACACACTAATAACATATCTACAAAAAATTGTAGGTGCTTTAAAGTTAAACAGTACACTTTAATGCCCTTGTGTTTGAATGCAGCTTTTAAATCTGCACATCCGAATTTCTGAGTGAAACACTGCCCTTTATGTATGCAAATGAAGTAGACAGATGTCTATGAAAGCCATGACCACTGTTTGCACCTTTTCTGAACTGTTATATGTTGTTTGAACACTTCACAACCAAGCTTCAATCTATGGGTTGCTTGTGAACTGTTCTTTGTTGAGTATACATTTATGGTTCACTTGTGCATTAGGATTCCAATCCACTTCCAGTTCACATTAGTGGAGGTCTTTTATGACTTGGATGGGAGACAGATTAAGTTCTATTAGAATCGAGTGATTTGGTAATCAAATTCTCTTGGTATTGATTTGTCCCTCTCTGGATGAACATATAATATTTAGTAAGAATATGTACAGATTGAACCTCTCTAGTCCAGAACTCTCTAGTCTGGCAACATCCATGGTTCAGCATGATTTTAGTTATCTGGATGTCCACTTTTCCTGGGTGTGGCCAAGTTTCTCACAATCCCATAAAATTTGTTTACAGCCACAGTCCTAGCTGTCAGTGTTCTGTGCTATTATTTAGCTCTAATTTACTCCTAAGTGTCCTCTAACAGCCCAGTAAGCTGTGGAAGTGCTGGTAATGCTGCTAGACAATATTGACCTCTTGTGGTCTGGAAAATTCTCTGGTTTGGAACTGGTCAGGTCCCCAGAGTGCCAGACAAGAGACGTTCAACCTGTACTCAGAACACTCATATCTGTGTCTGAACATGCATATTTCTATGTGAACAAATGTTTAAAATACATTAACAAGTCTATTCTTAGGTAAACATGCATATTAGTTTTCCTCCCAAACATTTGTGTGATCAAAACCCTGTGTGTCCCAAATTCAAATAGAGCCTTTCAAATGCCCTCAAATCAAATGCCGGCCCCAGACCACAGTGGCAGCAGAGCCTCTGGGGTGGCCTCGGACTGTGTCAACAGCAGAATCAGGACCTCTGGTGCCAGGCCCAGACCATGTGGGCCCTGACAGTGGGGACTCCATCCGGGGCGGCCGGGACAGCATGACTGCGGCTGTTGCTGCAAGGGGCACAAAGCCAGGTAAGGTTCCCCCTCATGCCCCCCCACCCCAATCCCCTCACTTCCCTCCCTTCTACAAGACCCAGAACCCCCAGCTTTCTCCAACACCCTCCCATGTTCCTGCACCCTCTCTCCTGGCCAGACACTCCGTCCTGCTCCTTCATCCATGTTGCTCCTCTACCCTCTCTCCTGGACGTACACTGCACCCTCCCTTGCTCCTGCTCCCTCCATCTGGCCAGATATCCTACTCCCAGCCTGCTTCTGCACCCTATCCCCCACCCAGACCTCACAACTTATCCCCCTCTGCACCACACCTCCCTTCCAGATACTGCACCCCATCCCTATCCTACTTGCTAGCAGCCCTGTCTGGCATACTATATCCCTCATTTTTGTCCCTACCCAGAGCCCAAAGAGGTCCATAAAATCCACTAACTCCAGAACCCTAGAAAAAGAAATCTGGTCTATGGGAAGCCCTGAACCTTAGTCTCCCCTTCACTTCCCCTCACCCCATGAGACTGGGGCACCAGAAGAGTGAGGTGTCTCAGTTGGGGACACATCAGTAAGCTTTGAGGGTTTTTGGAGGATTTTTTTTGCTTCTCACTTGTGTGGTCCCCAACTGATTTTTTTCTGTGGGTCAGTGACCCCCAACCAAAAAAGTTTCCCCACCCCTACCATAAATAAAGAAAACATTGAAACCTTTTATGTTGGACATAATATTTTACTTTATTTAAAATGAAGTTTGATAAACTAACATGAGAAAGTTAAAATGCTTAATCTGTTTCCTAATTTAAATTAAACCATTCTCCCTACCTGCAGCTGGTTCAGAAAATAAGGTCACCATACCCAGCCTGCCCTTGCCTCCCTTCCCCCCAGCACACAGATCCGTGAATAAGTTAAATCTTGGTACGGTACTTCTAAAAGGTTGCCGACCTCTGCACTAAAAGGTAAGATCTGCATCTTTATTTATTTATTAATGAAGCTGCTGTAAGTAGGACTATTGTTGACTTTACTAAGTATCACTGGCACTCCACTCTATTCGTACATAGAGGTGAATAAGTAAAAACTTGGCACTCCACTCCTGAAAGGTTGCTGCTATAGATTGTTAATGATGTGTTGGAGGGGGTTAAGTTGGGGGCTGTAGGTGATGACTCGTGGTGTTCTGTTATTTTGTTTGTTGGGCCTATCTTGAAGAAGCTGATGCCTGGGTACTCATCTGGCTCTGTCAATCTGTTTTTTCACTTCCCCAGGTGAGTATCTAAGTTTTACGACTGCCTGATAGGTGTTTGTCTCCGTCTGTGGGATTGGAGCAAATCCGGTTGTATTTTAGGGCCTGGCTGTAAACTACTGATTGGGAAATGTGTACTGGATGGAAGCTAGAGGCATGTAGGTAAGTATAAACTACACTATTAGCAGAACATTGAACCTCTGAAAGAGCCATTCAAGTGGTAATTAAGCCATTTAACAGGCATTTGCCAACCCCAGGTATGTGCTGTCAGGTTCTGAGTTTACTGTGCTAGTCTACAAGCCCTTAGTTTACAATTTGTTTTAAAAATATTTCATTAGTGTGTTGCTGAAGATTATAAAATCACATCTCTAAAAAGTTCTCCTCCTCCCTAGTTGGAATCGGGCACTGAGGCGCCAGTTTAATAATATTGTATAAGGCCCCATAAATCCTAAGGATGGCTCCGCCTGACACCCTTTAACATACCAAGTAATCATGGGTGGCAGCTATGAGGGGCCAGGCCTCCCCAAACAGGATGTGGTGCACTTCCCTTTAGAGGAGTGCCAGCCTACTGCCTTTGAAGCACAACTGCGAAAGGGAGCCTGAGCCATAGCCCCGCCCATACCCCACATGGATGTGCCATTCCTGCTTGTTCTCTTCCCCTGTGGTCCCCCCATGTGATTCCTCTGCTTGCCTCTCCTCCACCTTTTCCCCCATAGCCCCACCCTTGCTCTGCCTCTTTCCCAGAGGTCTCCTCTGCCCACCGCTCTCATGTCTCTGTCCTCTCTTCTGAGGGTCCCTCCACCTGCCAAGAGGAACAGGTGAGCAGGAGGTTCTCAGAGGGAGGAAATGGAGATGTGCAGGCTAGGGGTGGGGAAAGGCTGGGGGAGGGGAGTGTGATGAGAGGAAGCAGGCCACAGGATGGAGTAGGGGTTGAGGCAACAATCTGGGTACTAATTCCCCGCCTATTTCTAGGGAGCTTCTGGCTCTCATGCTCACCAAAATGCAGGAGTCCTGTGCTCCCCATGTAAGCAGGTCTGAAGAGGTTGAGCCTTGCTTTTACCAATGTGTGTTTTTTGTGGCTAGATAGTGATATCAGTAGGAATGAATTGTTAGGAATATGTAGACAGCAGAAGCAATCTTCTAAAACAAATGTAAAACCAGCTGAAGGATCTGTGTCCAAATGAGAACAAATCATTAGGTAACGATCTGTTATCTAATTTAATCACATGCAGCTGTTGCCCAGCATAAAAGAAAACTACTGAAAGTAGTGCATAAACAGATCTACTATGTGCAAAAGAATGAATGTATCATCAGAGTGCCTACAACAGCCATAGATAAATACCACTTTCAGAGCATCTTTTGAGTGCACAGAGAGAATGATTGATAATGTTGGGTTTAAGCCGGTGTAGCTCATGAAGACTGATAGAAATAAGCATGGGTGGAGGGATTGTCCTCCAGTTTGGAAACCACCTTAACTATGCTACTGTAATTAATTGCAAATAATACAAAGTTGTTTTTTTTTAACAAAGCTGCAATGTATTATTGTTTCCTGGACCAGACTCATTTGCAAACCACCAAAGTAGGCCAAGCCTAATGTTGGAAGAGTTCTCCCGCACCTCCTGCTTTTCCTTTACTAGAGGAGTTGATCAAGTCCAGTCCCCATGAGTGCAGGGACCTCGACTTGATAACTTCCTGAGATTCCTTCCAGTTCTATGATTAGCAAACTTGATAGGAAAGTTTGATTAACCTACTGTGGCAGTGGCGGTGACTGGAACCCCGGGTCCCTTTGAATTGCCAGGCCCTGAGGCAACTGACTCCTTTGCCCCCCTTGTCAAGGGGCCTGCCTATGGGTTCTGGCAGCCTGGGGTCTGGTTCCATAGCATATTCTGCAGGGATAGGAAACTCTGCCTTCCCAGTGGGATGATATGGCAAGGAGAGATATCAGCAAGGGGTCCTCAGAAATGTGCTCCTCCCATTGTCTTCTCTACAGGCTTTGGTGGGGGAAGGGATGATCTTGGCTTCAATGCTGTTGGATGCTGCATAGGTCACTCTACAAATGCCATGGAATAGTTCTATCCTGATGGGAGAAATTATAGTGTCAATATGACCTTGTGCAGGATTTGACCCAACTGGTATGAGAAACCACTCAGGTCCACATGGACAGAGTTTCTACCATGACATGAAGCATTTACAGCTTATTATCAAGCAGGCATATCTTTGGCCCTGACGTCAATATATTGTGTGAGGCCCCCTGCCTGCATTCATTGATTTGTACCTGGTCACTACTCCCATCAAGATTATCCTGTGTATTGACAGCTGGCCTGCAGCTGTCCCTACCGCAGAATACCAACTGTTTCTTTCCAGTGCATAATGCCTGCCATGTAGGTAGATTAACTGAGAGACAATGCCATAGTGTTGTCCTCACTTGTTTCAATGCACCCTATCTGCTTTCACAATGATACTCATGGCAATTTGCCTTGTATAACTGCGATGAGGACCACTGATTTATGCATCAGTTTAGAGGCTCTGAGATAGCCCTGCATTGCTTTATAATGGTCTTGTTGGATGAAAAGCACCCGATTACCAAGCTTAACCAACTTTAAAGATTTACCTAGAAATTGTTTAGGACAATATATAAGCACCTGAATCAAGAATAAAGCATAAATAAAACAGGGCAGCTGGAGGGCAGTGGTGGCTGCTGGCCAGTTCTGAAGGCAGCATCGCCAACAACAGCAGCAGCACAGTAGTAAGAGAAGCAGTACTGCAACTCCTACAGTAACGTTATGATGCCCCCACAAATCCTTTTTTGGGTCAGGACCCCCACAGTTACAACACTGAAATTTCAGATTTAAATAGGTGAATTTATGTGAAACTGACAAAAATGGACCACGAATTTGGTAGGACCCTACTAATAACCCATCTCTCCAATCGTATTGTTATCTACATGGCTCACATCTTTAGCCTAGGTGTTTTCTTAGGGTTTTTTTTTTTTTTCAGTTTTAACATTGCTTATGGCCTTGTTCTTGGCATAATGATCCTTCTTGTTTTTTCCATTGTAGCAACCCTTCTTACGCAACATCTATTTAGCTATTACCTTTCTATGACCCTCCAACACACTGCACTCCTCAGTCTAAATCCATTATGCTCATCACCCATCATTCTTCTGCATTCCTCAGTCTAAATCCATTATGCTCATCACCTAGCACATGTGTATCCATTGTTTCCATCTTGCACTTTAGTTCAGTCTTAGGCTTAGTTTCCATAGCTGATTGGATAATTGTGTAGCTGATTCATGCCTGCAGGGTGTGAGTGGAGGCTCATTGTCATGACCTCTTTTGATGGGAGTGATACTTTTATGAGATTCTATGGCTGAGAAGCGGTGAGGCCAACTATTTCACAAAGAGTCCTCTCCCTGCCCCCCAAATATATACTTGTGCGATTGCAGGTGAAACTCACCTTCTTCTGCTAAGATAGTTCAGTGTGTTTAACTGCATTGAACTTTTGCTTGATTTTTAATGCATCTACTGCTGCTGGTGAACAGCTTAATTTTGTGCAATGACATTATCCTAGGAAACCATACTTTCCCCCAAATAAATGGCTAGCACAAAGTGTTACTATTTGGCTAATTTGGGGCCCAAAAGAATTTCAGGATTGTATAAAATAGCTCTCTCTGAATATATCAGTATCTATATGTCAGCCGGTGGCCGGGGTAGTGAGTGGTCTGTGAGCCCTAATACACCCGAGTCTTTGACTGCTAGGACAAAAAGTCCCTTTGCAGCGGGCAGCCAGGGAGGCTGACGGGCGCCCCAAGAGTCTGCCCCGTGGAGGCGATGCGACACGACTCGACACTTAGCTCTTACTGCGTTTACCCCTGACCGGCTATGATTCTTTTAATTGTGTCTGGTTCTGTTACAGCAACAGAAGGAGTCAGGTTAAAGCTTAAACAGTTACAGGTTTATTTGGAAAACTTATAATCATATGGTTACAATGGCTATTGCTCTACTTCTTAACTGCTAGCAAATACAGGTCTTAAGTGTTTACAAAGGAAGGAGGGAAAACAAAACACACCAAAATAATGGTACCAAAATGACAACTTAGCCTTATAGAGCTCTAATGCTATACATGCACAATGACAAAAGAAAAGGACACATACAGGTACAATTTTTACCCCCTTCTGTGTCTCTTGATTCCAGCATATCAGGCCAGGATCGGTCACTCAATTCCTCGGAAAGACGAATACGAGGCTGGGCGTCCCCATGTGGACCTCGGGAGTCAATCACCTAGCCTGACCAGCAGGCAGCTGATGGATTGATACTCAAAGTGAGTGTGCTGCTGGGCCCATCTTTATACCCGTGGGGTCACGTATTCTCTTTCTTACCTATGGTGCCAAATTGTGCTGGTTCGTCTTTGTGACGCCAGTTCTTACAAGGGAGTTGTGAACGTAATTTACACTTGTAAGAGAGCAATAACTAAATTGGGAGTACTGGACATTCTTTACTCAGCAGAAGATTCCTCTCCCGGGACGGTTGTGTGATCGTATCAATATTGGTGTTAGCCAAGGGCAGCTTCTGCAGCCTCTTGGTCGACAACTGGCTTGATCACCCTCTTATCTGTGTTTACAGTTATCCAGGGTCACAATGAGCCAGCATATCTGGGCCTTCTGTCAAGGCATCAAAGACTATGCTGATTTTATTGCTCTCTGTGTCCTGTGTGCTCCGAGGCATCTTAGAGGGGCAAGCAAGATGGATGTGGCAGGGGGTTCCTGTCTGGCTACACTATATAAAGAGGGAGGTTTTAAGGTTTCTTGGCATTGTCCTGATCCTAAGCTGCCCTAAAGGCTGGGGTGGTTTCCAGCATAATTTAGAGGCCTACTGACCTGTCTAAATTGCAGCAACCTCCTGAACCTGTCCCATGGGCCATTGAGCCATTGCATTGCCTGGAATCCCTGCTGTGGCCTACAGTTCTGTCTCCAACCTGCCCCTCTCTTTGCTGGAGCTGCTAGCAGGCTGTTGTCCATGGTACCTGTGCCAGGGGAATCCTCCCCCCATCCAAACTAAACTTGGGGGCTTTATACACCCTTTGTGAGTTTTATGGGCTGTAAAGGGGCCAGAGCTGGAGTGACAATCTCACCCTAAATTGCTACTGTTGTCTTTAATCTAATCAGCACATTCCAATCCTTGTGTAACTCCAGCACTGGGGTGTGACTACAGCTTTCTCCCTTTTCCTCTCGGGGTATGAGTCCTAGGTCCACCTGTAAAGGCACTTGTGCCTCCAGTGCAGAGAGCACAGCAAGCCCATCCTTTTGGAAAGTTTTCAACCCCTAATGCCATCCAGAGAAGCGTTAATTTAAGCACGGGAAAGCAGAATAGCTGTCCCAATTCCCAGAGTAATAAAAAGAGTAACTGGGGCTTTAAATTAGGCCTGGGAGCCTAGGAGCGGGGACAATGGAAAAAGTGATCAGTTTAATAAAAGAAAAAAGTACAATACATAAACACTGCTGCTCGCAACTTTCTCAGCCAGTACAAAACACCCTGTACTCCCTCCCAGCACCTGCTAGGTAAACAATGAGTTTAGGCTCAGCCTTTGGTGGGTGGTATATCACTGAACTCAGTAACCAAGGTAAAACACATAATCAATGTCAAAATAAACAAATAATAGTGTTCTTACGAAGTATCCACACCAAGGATGGTAAAATATTCTTGATGACTCTGGCCTGAATTCAAGTATATAGTTAGGCTGGCTCTTGGTAGCCTGACCGTGACTTTTTCCCCAGCTTCCTGAATTTCTGGTGTCTGTTGAGATGAGAATGCTTCAGAGTCCCAGAAATCCCAAAAGGGCTCAAAATCTTCCTTTGGGCAGGAATGTGGAAGATAGAAGGAGCATCTCTGGCTGTGTTGCTTCTCTCCCTGTGTCACGTTACTGGATTTTAAAGGGAGCAGCCAGATCATTGCTGCGCCACGGGGAGGCGGGGAGAAAGAGGGGGTGCTTGCTCCAAAGTCTGTACAAAGGGGGCCATGTGAGGTGTCAAATGAAAGCTTATGCTCTACTGATTCTGTATGTGTTACTCATATACTTGTATGATGTTTGTATGTGGAGTTATGAATATGGGCTCTGTGCTGGTGCTGGAATGTTCTTTGCCTGACACAGACTGTCCTGCCTGTCCTGAGGAAAATGTCCACTGAATAACTATGCTAATTAGCCCAGCTCTAGGGACAATGGCTCTCAAGGTGCCCAATTCATACCTGAGGAATGAGTCTGGAAACCTGCAGACCAGTCAATACCTCATAGCGGCTGGCTTGTGAAACATGCCATCATGTGACCAACTCCAGCTTAGGAGACACCAGAGATATATAAGTGCCATGAGGCAGACTCCATTTTGCCTTCAATTCTGCTACTGATTCTAGATGCAGCCTTGCGAGGAACAGCGAGCTGGGAAGAATCGTTGGCCCATCCTGACATAGGATGTACACTAGAGACTTTTAAGATAGCAGTTTGTAACATCTCTGCTGAGAGCCTGCATTGAGAACTTGGTGATTTGATGCATGTAATGTATTCTTCTTAACAACCTTACTCTCATGCTTGTCTTTCTTTTATTAATAAACCTTTAGATTTTAGATTCTAAAGGACTGGCCCAGCGTGCTCTTGTGGGTAAGATCCAAAGTGTAAATTGACCAGGGATTTGTGGCTAGTTCTTTGGGACTGGAAAGACCCGTTTGGTGTAGGTGAGATTGGGTTCTATAACCCCTCACCTGTGTGCAGGCCTGGGGCTGATTGTGGCACAGGCAGAGCTGGGGTGCCAGAGGGGTTTTGCTCATGAGGCTTCCCGTTGGCCAGATTGGCAGCTGAAGTGCTCAGTGTGACTGGTTTGTGGCCTATTTGGGAATGGTCTCCAGTTGGGCTGTAAGGAGCCCTGAGTTTGAGCAATTCGCCCTGAGCAGTCGCCCTCAGCGGTGCCCAGACCCGTCACGGTCCGTCACACCCAGCTATGCTCCAAACTCAGCCACAACTGAAAGTAAAAATCAAATGTGTTATGATTGGTTCTGGTAGTGTTGTGAGCCAGTTCTATCTCCACCCTGGGCCCGGGACCCTAGGCAACTGGGGAAACTTTGTCCTCAGCCTGTGTAGCAACAGATGCTGTAGATGAGGGGCGAGTCCCTGAAGTCCCACTAAAGGGGTTACACTTGGCAGATAAATAAAGAGGATACTGCTTTTCAAACGTTTCATTTTAAAGTTGCTTGACTTAAAAATGGCTGCATCTTTTGTTCTTTATGTCTTCACTAATTCTGTTAAAAATATGGGGCCTTATGAAGTTTAAGTTTACATTAGCGATTTGCAATTCTTCTTTAAACAGATACTCTGTGCGTTGGGCATTGGGTGCTTCTCAGAATGCTTTTGTACTGTAAAGTCAATGGACTGTCCATATAAGGGCACTGGTATCCTGAGAGGCCAGTGTTGTACAGCACTGCAGTATTGAATTCAGTTAAAGTGCTCTCCTTGTTGACTCCTTGGGTTTACTGAATTCCACAGTGCACTTTTTTAGGTCTTAACTTTTCAGAGTTAATGGCTTTTGAATGCAGTGATTAACACTGACCTTGGTGAGCAGTAAGGTTAAAATTACATAAAATGTTTTGGAACACAAACTTTGTCACAATCCTCATTATGTGAAATACCACTGTGTAAGTCAACCAAGGATACCTTGATTAGTCTGTAATGTCCTTCTGTTAACAGTTTTTTCCGATGATAGATATATATTAACACTAAGTATCTAATGAAGATTTATTCCTTATAGAGTGCTATCTACGTGCTCTTGTAATTTTGATTATGTTGCAGCTTTCAAACCAATGGTAAAAGACTAATGATTTAATCAGGGAAAGTGTGCAGAGACACAAAACTTTGCCAACTCTGAAAGCAGCGTGTTCCATTTCATGCCTATTATGGTGGTTTTAAATATAGATTCTGTGAGATGATCAGTTATTTTTAATTGTGAAAATCTCAAATCTATTTCATGTGTGGGTCACGAGCTCGTTGAACATACATTTTAAAATGGAGACAAAGCATTCTGAATAGTGAAATCACTGACATTTAATGTTTGTCTCGCTTCCTTATTTTATAGCACTCTGTTTCTGCCCACTTTTTATTTTAAAAGCTTGACATTGTGTTTTGGGTGGGAACTGATATTCATGTTTATTGCTAAAGGCATAATTTGGCAGTCTTGTGCCACCAAACATAACTTTGATTTGGATACATGGATAATTCAAAACAGGTAAGGGATGATATTTCCTTTATCTCTATTCTTATTCTGGGCAACGTATATGCTTACCATGGAGAATAACAAAAACATCACACTTTGTAATCTTTTCCAGATGAAGTGTTAGAGGTGTCATTTTGAAGAAGTTTACCTGAATGTTGGCATGCTCCTCAGTTGAGAGGGAATATGAAAATGGGGCACCATCCATGCTCCCATCAGAGGTGGTCGACGCTTTACTGGTCAGCACATGAGAGAGATCCACCAATGGCTGTTAGCCAAGATGGGCAGGGGTGCAATCCTATGCTCTGGGAGTCCCTACGCCTCTGACTCCCAGGTACTTGGACTGGATGGCAGGGCATGGATCACTTGATAATGTCCCTATTCTGTTGATTCTCGCTGAAGCATGGGACGTTGTTTACTATCAGAAGAGAGGATACTAGGGTAGATGCACCACAGGCCTGATCCATTGTGGCCTTTCTTATGATCCTCAATCACTGACCTGGTATTAAATGCATGAACCGGAAAGGAGGATCACTGCCTGCTGACGCACTGCCTTTTGAGAGAGAACTGTGCAAGAAACTAAACGATTAAAACTTGATTCTGGCATATATAAGACTTTTTTTCTTGCTTGGTCTCTGTGGGGGGGAGGAGGAAGGGGAAATGTTTGTATTCACTCTCCTGGGGTCTCTCTCTTTTTGGAGTCTCACTTCTCTGCAACCTTCCTGTGCATCTTGATCTGGTTCAGTGCCAGAACAGATAATTCCTTCTGGGTAGCTACATACTCTTCAGGAGAGTTGCACGTCTATAAAATGTTCTTGCTGTTACCCAGACTTGGCGTACCTCTTCCATGTCTGCACAACAGTCTTCCCATGGCCACTGGCATAGAGATCAATGGAGCCAGCTCTGAATGCAAGGACCCACTGGTGCTGTTTTACCTTCTGCACTTACTGTCAGGTGGCCATTGAAAGGATGAAACTGCTGCAGCTAAACATCAGATAGGACTTCCAAGGCAGACTACACCAATTTCACCAATACTGGTATCCTTCCAAGTCCTGCGTCATTTCCAGGCCAGGCTACAGGGGAAAAAAATCTTGCTTCATTTTAAAATTAGACAAACAGATTCAGACACTTCCTAAAATAGAGAAGCTGTGTATATAGCTTACCCCGAATACCTCCAAAATGACAGGTATGACACTGCTGCCTTTCACATTGTCATTCTTTGAAGTTGTGTCATTCCAATGTGCAGTGCTGTGTTATAGCCTGAGTGACCTCACAGAAGAAATCCTGGGGATTCGGGAAACAACAGTTTTTAAAGAGAAATGTTTTTCAAGTTCCTACATGAAAAGGTGGCTAACCTCCCCAGTCTGGAACACATATGCTGGAATTGGTAATTTGGAAGATCTGTCTGAGCACCCAGATTAGTTGGATGTTGGTATTTTGTGCCCATTCTTATCTTTTCTCTGGTATATTCACTTGTTTCAATCTTTAAATGCTGCCTTTTCATAATCACCTTTCCTGATTTTCTATTCTTCAAAATAGATTCATGTCAAATTTTAGTTGCAAAGAAAGAAAATTGATACATTATTTATCAGATGGGTACCGCCAGCAATAGCTCAGTAAAGATGTAGCTGTATTAGGAAAGGGTGCCTGGTCTACTAGGTCACACCAATTCCCAACCTCTAATATTTTCTGCATTTCACATGTTTTGTTCTATTTTGCGACAGTTCCTAAAACTGTTAAATAAAAGAGATGCTAAGAAATAGCCTTATCGACCCCAAATCCTGAGACAGGATTTTCCTAGCTCTGCAGCATTAAATATTTATACTTAATAGAGAAAATATTGAAAAATATTCAGGGAAAGATTTGGTTGCTAATATCTCTAGGGAATCTGCAATGTAACAATAAGCCACTTATTTCATAATAAAGGGGGATTGCCAGAGTGATCTTATTCCCATATCCCCCGCCCTCCCCCCCCCAAACAAACTCAGCAACATGCATTTTATCCCCGGCTGGAATAAAATAATAGTGGCAGCCACATAACTGCTGTAAACTATTGCTTCAATAACTCGCACAACAGATTCAAGTTGAAAATGTATCAGAGGGGTAGCTGTGTTAGTCTGAATCTGCAAAAGCGGCGAGGAGTCCTGTGGCACCTTATAGACTAACCGAAGTGTTGGAGCATAAGCTTTCGTGGGCAAAACCCACTTCTGACGAAGTGGGTTTTTGCCCACGAAAGCTTATGTTTCAACACTTCGGTTAGTCTATAAGGTGCCACAGGACTCCTCGCCAAGTTGAAAATGGAATGTTTGAAGTGGGACTAATTAATCCCCCTTGTCCAGCTCTAACTCTTACCCACCACTGCTGGAATTCGATGAACACAAGGGCTTGAATGTCACTGCAAAGGGTCATGAGCAGTATTCACTTTTTTTATTGCTTAGGCAACAAACATCACCAATACAGGAGACCACCACTGCTGAGGTGATATCCTGTTTTAGTTTTCATTACAAATAACAAAATTTGGGCCATACATATGGCTCAGAACTATAATATACTATGTCTGCATTTTACAAGGATTTATCATGTTATTCCTTCTAGGTGTAATACCTCCTACCACAGACGCTCTGCTCCAAATTCCTCCATCATACCCTATATGCTCATTTTCTCCTTTTCATTCCCTTGCCCTCTCCTACTTCTTCACAACAAATTAGCATCCTGTGTATGGGTTAGATAAATTTTCTTTGTCTGCCCTTGAATCAGGAGTGTGCTGTTTTTGATTCTCTGACTGCAGTACACTTCTTTTGCTTTTACCCTGCTACTCCGACCTCGAGAGGAAACCCAGCAATAGCACAGTAAAACTATGGATCTGACCGAAGCGCCTGAAACTTTTAGCAAAATTGCAGAGAAAATCATGCCAGAAATCAGCTTGGTTGATGGGCTTGAGAAGGCAGCTGTTTGTGGCATTGAACTGACCCTCCTTCTGTTTTGAGATCTTGAACACACTGGTGACATTCATTTTTGTAGCTTGCTGCAAAGGATGGATGATCTGGTTGGGCAAGAAACAGTGCCTGTTGGTCAGGTTATTTAACCTGGATAAAACAAAATTCTTGGCCACAATAATCAAGCAGTCTTCAGCTCTAGATCACATCCAGCTCAGTATTAAGTTGTCTGGATGGGATGTTGAGCATGTGGAAAGTGTCCTAGCCAGCACTGTAGGATGTTCAGAAGAAGTGGATACTCATCTAGCAGCAATTGCTGCCATGTTTTGGGCCTTTTAACCCATTCTGCAATCATGTTGTATTATTAAGCTTTCTGTGAAGCTACAGTTCTATAGAACCACATTGAACTCTGCTTTAGAGAGTTCTGAAGCATGAGTGCCAAAAAGCTTTGTTTTATAAGTTACGTTATAAGATTAACAGTGATAGACATAAATTGCATACCCAGCCAGACCACCTTAATGATCTAGCTGGACCTGGATGGTGCTTGATATTCCAGGAAGTCATGGAATATCAATTCCCTTTGGAATTTGGCATAATGGTGGTACAATAGTGCATGTAGGAGTAACACTTTGGTTATATCTTCACTGCAAAAATTAGTGTGTGTTTTGATGTAAAATGGAAACAAGCACAAGCAGTTTTTTACCTCAATGTAGGTAGTCCAGTGAACGCTGTGTCCCTCACTAGAGGCTGACCTTGACTTACCGAATTATGGTGTCATATCTCCACTAGTATTTTATATTGAGAACACTTCTTTTTACAGTGACAACACAGACAAGAGCTATGTCTAGACTACAGAGTTTTTTCGAAAAAAGCGGACTTTTTTTCGAAAAAACTTCACCTGCATTTAGACTGCTGTCACGTTCTTTCAAAATTAAATTGGAAGAATGCGGCGGTTTTTTCGACAGCGGGTAAACCTCATTTTAGGAGGAAGAACGCCTTTTTTTGAAAGAGCTCTTTTGAAAAAAGGCATTCTTGAACACAAACAGGGCTTTTTCCAAAAGAGAGAGTCCAGATTGCTTGGGTGCTCTCTCAAAAAAGCAGAATGGTTTTTCGAAAGTGTTATGGCTGTCTAGATGATCTCTTTCGAAAGAGGCTTTTTCGAAAAAGCCTCTTTCAAAAGAGGCTTGTAGTCTAGATGTACCCTAAGCTACGTGGGCTTTCCCTTCTTAAGAGCTGCTTTCCAGCAGCTGAGTAGCTTCAAGCAAGATTGCTATCTCAAATTCTCTACATTGTACTTTATTTTTCCACATGATGACAGAGAAGAGGTGACTTGATTCCCTGTTCTGCTCATTTCCTCTGAAACACCTGGTATTGGCCACTATTGGAAGACAGGCTATTTGGCTATATGGACCATTGGTCTGACCCAGTATGGCTGTTTTTATGTTCTTACGCAATTGCTGCCAATTCACACGTATTTTAATAATATTTTCAATGTAAGTTTTCTGCTTTCTGGAGTTTTAGATTTTTTGTCACAAAAGCAAATTTAAAGCCTCACTGGCATAGGCCAATGTTAGTTAAAATGATTTTGGAGAGTGAAAAAATATTTTTGATTGTGATGGTTCATAAATGTTGTATAGTTAATGAGTTCTGCTGCGTACAAGTGCCCCCATATGCGATGTTTCCTGTGGTGACTGAAGCAGAATCCTGAGCAATCTCAGACGCAGTGCTGAAGGATAATTTATCAGATGTTTTCAGGTCTGAGTTTTATAGGCTACAGCAAAGGTAAGATGTACCAAAATGCCCTTCTGAGTATAATCACAAAGAAAGATTTTGCTGAAGATTTTGCTATTCAGACTGCCAGGTAATGCTACTTGCTTTAGTAGGGAAATATCCCTTTGATGTGTTAGTTTCATTTCAAATAAGAAAACTTAATGGAGTGAAATTTACATTCATTTGTATATATAAATGACACTAAGTCTGTAGAACTTCCCTTGTAGCTCACAAATCATATTTTAATGCAAGCTCAAACTACCATAAGTGCTGTGGCTTGCAAATAATCTTGGCTCCTATGTCTTTGAAGAGATTTTAGCTCTGAATGGAATAAATACATTACTGTAGCTTTACTAAGATCAAAATTCGGAGCAAACTTTAGGTGGTGTGGTGGGGTTTTTTTTGGTTTTTTTTTTTTTTTGCACCAGAACAAATAAATCTGAAAGCAATGCTACCTGAGTCCATTCATGAACACTTGCATTTATAAAGGTAATTAGAGTAGGGACTGTAGCAACTGGTATAGTTGAAGTGGCATACTTGTTTTTATTCTAACCATCTGTTTTACACTTTCTCGTTATTTTCCAAAATGTTCCCCTTCCAAGATGAAATTTTCCAAGTGTGGTCTTTGCTTGAAGGTGACATATTTTCAAGAAGTTTGAACAAAAAAAGATGTGCCATTTTTGAGAATGAGGAGATTTGGGGAGGGGGGGGGAGATCACTTTTCTCAATTAAACACGAATCTTGGCTGTTTTTGATGAAAGGGAAACATTTTCAAAAGTTCTTAACATGCCAGTCTGAGCCTCAGTCATTTTTGTAGTTTTTTCCTCAGATGAGTGTAGGAAGAACATTTTCTCGATGAGGAGGAACACCTGTGGGTGTTCAAGTGAAAAGTGGGAGCAAGGCAAAAGCAAGTAGACACAGAGATGCATTCCCTATTACCACCCGTCTATTCTCCCCCAGACAGGAGGTGGTGTAGGTCCCAGAGATGTTACGATAGATGTCTTACTGTACTAATTTCAAGGGAATTGCCATGCAGACTCTCCATAGTATCTCCTACTTCCCCAACCCATTTGCTTAAGGCCAATTCATGGTACAAAAAGCTGAGCTCAGAATTTAAACCTCATTGATTAAAGGCTAATAGACTTGGGCAATTTTTTTTTGGTTATTTGGCAATTTTGAAAAATAGAATTAGAATAGATTGAACTGCAAGTTGAAAATTGTGAAGAAATTTGCCAATTTGTAAGAATCGATCTTGGTTTGAAGGACTATTTTGCCTGAGAGTTTAAAGTGCTACAATCACAAACCATCTGAAAAGGGGGCTGAGTAGTAGCTACCTAGTAACATTTAGCCCAGTGGCTCAGATATTCAGCTAAGCGATAGGTGGTCTAAGTTCAATTCCTTTCTGTGTTTGATGTAGCAGTGAGACTTGTTTTACCAGCATCCTAGGTGAATATCTCAATCACTGTGCTATGGAATCCCTCTTGCTCCCAGTACCTGACCAAATGTTTATTCATGCTCATTCAGTCAGGAAACAAGCACAAGAAGGATTCTATAGCTTGGTGGTGAAGGTGTTTCCTTAGGTGGTAGAAAACTCCAGTTTAAATCCTTGCTCCACTAACTATTTAATCTGCTATACAAAGTGGGACATTATATTTCAACAGAAGAGCTTGGATAAGGTGTAGACCAGGCAATTGAATTCACATGAATATTTTTTTTTGCAGTATTCACCCAGTCCTATTGGGGAAGCTTTGCACTGAAGCTGCACGAGTGTGCCTTTATTTCTTGGAGAAATAGAGGATGTTGGTCTTCATGGCTGCCAGTGTAGCATCTTTCAGAAAAAACTAAATTCACATACAAAATAGTAAATGTAGTCATTTGGATTTATTCACATCTGAATATGTAGGCGCAGTGCTTTTTTTGTGACGGTACGCACCAGTATGGTGTACTTTCACCTTTTTTTGGGAACACTCGCCGCTTTCCCCCGGCACAGCCCCCACTGCCGGCCCTGGGAGCACTCGCACCGCACCAGACAGAAGCCTGCTCGGGACACACGGCAATTAAAGGGGCCGCGACCACATTTTGGTGCTTTTTTGTTTTGCCTGATAAATTTTTTGAAACCCTAGTACTGGCACCTTTATTTTGTTTTTTTTTCCGGGAAAAAAAGCACTATGTAAGCGTATATAGGTGTGATTCCTGTTATCTGTAAGAGGAAAATAATGAAGTCTATTAGCCATTTAAGGCCAGAGGAGAAAGGATTGGGGTCCAAACTATCCCATTCCAAGAGTTCAGTGCAGACTGAGACCTATGGAAAGGCAGATGCAGCAGCTAAGAGAGAGTAAGTGAACCTAGGGTAATGGTCTATGGACAGGAAATCCACCTGGGAGTTACCGTTCAGATTAGCAGCCAAAGAGCCTTGTAGTGCAGGGTAGGGCCAGGCTCTCCTTTCTCTTGGCCAGTCAGGGCAAGTTCTGGGAATGAGAGCAGCACATACACAGCTAGTTTCTTCCCTCATAATAAGCAGGAAAGTTAGTAGGAAGAGAACTGTCTTGTTTGCTTAGCAGTGAATGAGCCAGCTGCTTGTATTCTGCCTTCTGGTGCCTGGGAAATGTTAGAGGAACACCCTCTTCTTCCCTCCTCCAAACCACTCACCCTTCCTGCCAGTATGGTGCTTGGGGAGGCAGGGACATTTTGTGAAGATTTAATTCCAGTTTTGTTTGTTTCTCAGTCTTTCTTGACTGTCCTGTGTAGAGGTAATTTAAAGAGACTGCTGAGTGGTAGGCTCTGGATTGCAGCTTACCACCAGATCCTGTGCACATAAAACCCCCTGAATACTGAGAGGAGGAAATTTTTAAATTTCTCCCCCTTACCCAACATAATATAGTGATTACTTCATAGAATGTTATAGTTGTCCTGATAGGTTTATATGCCACAAATACACAAGGCCCAGATCGATAGTGACTTAAACATGGAGGAAAATCTTAAAAATACAACAAATACTCTAGTAGCACCTTAAAGACTAACATCTTTAAGCCTGTCATCTGAAGAAGTGGGTTGTGCCCACGAAAACTCATGATACCATCTACATATTTTGTTAGTCTTTAAGGTGCTACTAGACTATTTGTTGTTTTTTAAGTTTTTCCTGTTACAGACTAACTCGGCTACCCCCTGAAGCTTTTAAACATGCAGGTAACTTTAGGTATGAGAATAGTTCCCATGAGACTACTCAGATGCTTAAAATTACACGTGCTTCAGTGCCTGGCTGGATCAAGGTTTTAAAGAAGGATCTTTACTAAAGATGGGCCTGGAGAAAGTTAGTGAACCCCCATCCTCCCAAATGATGATTAAATCTGGATATGGATTAGAACGCTGAAGTTCTAGTACATTGCTGGCAGTTGCTTAGTACTCATCTGATTGTCCATCTTTGAATTTTTTTGCAGTTTGATTTTTCTCATTTGGTGTGTATTTTGCAGACATAACACTTAGGAATTATTTTTACAGCCTGTCACCATACTTCAAACATCCACCTCTTTATGAAATATAATAGCCAGCCAAGACAAAACGTTAACCTCGTGTCTGGTTTGTATCAGAAGTTTCATTCTGTGTCTGAAAGGAAAAAGAAGAAAGGCTAATGCAATACACAAGGTTACAGATAATTTGCCATCAACCTGGGGTGTTTTCTAGGACTAAAAGGATGGCTGTCATGTTGCTTATTTAGCTATGAAACGACTCTGATCTTTGTTCTCCATTTATTGCATTGGCCAGCTGTTTCATGTTGGCTTTTTATGCTATTCCATTTTGAAAGGTTACAGCAGAAATAAAATGACAGAATCTTTTTACAGGAACCCTGGGCAAATAATTCAAAAGCATATACTGATGCTGTGCTATTAAAAGGAAAAGTACAAAGCGTTATTGACAGTGTTATGAAAATGAGAGAGGCTCATTTTTCTTAAATCAATGGCTTATGTTTTCCATTTGGAACAAAACTTTTGTAATATAAAAAGTAAAATACAAACAATTTGAGGGGAAGTAGTAAGGTATAAATCTTAGTTTCATGAAGGGCTTAGAGTGTATATTCTTTCTGTCTCTTGCGTATGAATAAGGTGGGGAAATGCCTTCTGCTTCTAAGGCCGAGAGTTAACCTACTTTCAACATCCTGTTTTGAGTGGAAGTCTGAATGCTCCATATTTTTCTATATTTTGGGCTTCTGTGTTTCCCTAGCAAATCAATTGATTGTTTTTTCTCACAACGGCCATACTGGTTATATCTCCACGTAAAGCCAAGGGGGCAGGTGATCCTCTTCAAATGGCTTCAAAGCTACTAGCAAAGGGAGGAGAGGATTCATGTTGCATCCATCAAACAAATGACTATACACAGCAATACCCAACAGTTCAAAGAATGATATTTTCAATAGTTGCTAAATTTGAGTCTGTCACTGACAGGAAGTACCTTATTCTGTCTACGAGTCCATTGCTTGACATGTCTAGTTCCATGAAGTTCTTTATGTTTCTGGTTAAATGTAATGTGTCTCTTCCATCCTTCCATCACTTTCTGATGCTATGGTTCAGTGCATAAAATAGTGTTCTCAAGAATATTTTGTTCCTATCATTACATTTACAATATACTTAAACAGGAAGAAATTCTGCTTAGTTTACAATACATCAATGAAAACATTCCTATTAACTCCAGTGAGGGCAGGATTTCATCTGTGGTTTAGGATTCCAGAACATGCATGAACTGAAATGGTAGATGATATGACCAAT
The DNA here is from genome assembly GCA_019425775.1 of Rafetus swinhoei. Taxonomy (NCBI): domain Eukaryota; kingdom Metazoa; phylum Chordata; order Testudines; family Trionychidae; genus Rafetus; species Rafetus swinhoei. Next base: position 154,158,091 of record CM033424.1, read on the forward strand.
GAAAGGTTGGCTCTTTCAGGAAGAGCTCACCCATGATAGAGGTTGTGCATGTGATACAAGCGAAAACAGGTCTCTCTTTATGTGAAGCTTGACCAAAAGAACAAAATGCTGTTTAACCACAACAGAGAGAGCCACTGAAAAAATGGTGCAATCAATATTGGAGTAGACAGGGGAAATAAGGCTCTGGGAAGGGCAGGATTCCAGAACACAGGCCTGGCTATCATGATGCTCCTTGCTTGGAGGAGCATAACTCTTAGGATTAGATTCCAAGTGGAGATATTTGTGTTTAAGTTCAAAATGTGCTTTCAGTTGAATTTTCTTTATTGCTCACGTACAGCTAGATGTTTCCAATAATATTCCTGTCATTAAACTTGTTCCCTAGAATATTTGTAGAAAGTGAAAGCACAGGAGCGTGAAAGCAGCTATCATGAACACATTTTATTCATGCAAATATTAATTTTGTGAATAATTCACATAGCTCTACCATACATCTTTCAACATACTAATAAAAATATGGAATAGGCAATTTTTTTTTAATTTAGTGAGAATTCTATGAGAGGTTATATAGAGTTCATAGATCAAAGCCTCAATTAATGTAAATCACTGTTGCTCAGTTGACTTCAGGGAAGCTATACTGATCTACAGTAGTTGAGAATCTGGTCCAGGGTACACTATTTGCTTTTTCAGCTTCCTTTCATTAGAACAAAGTATATGGAGATATGTGACAGGGCATTTGCCCTGCACTGGCTCTTTAAGGGCAAAACCTAGTGAAGCCCCAGCCGAGGCAGCTCTGTTTGAGGGCTCCGCAGGGGGCTATATAAAGAGGGACTCCTGGAGGACTGCTGCTCTGGCTGGAGAGTGGTAGGGACCTGACTGCCAGAGAAGCGGAAGGCTTCCTGGAAGTAGAGCAGTGCTGGGGAAGGAAGGTAGGGCTGGGAGGCTCTGGCCAAGTAAGCCCCAGGTTGCAAGGCCTGAAGCTACTAGGGCTGCGAGAGGCAGCCATGGTAGGCAGGGCTGCCTGTCATGGTAGGCAAAGGGCAACAGGTCCACACCCTGTTGCCAGGGATGAATGGCCATTAGAGACTGCAGTCTGCCCCGGAGGGAGGGATAGATGAAGACTGGCAGTGGGTCACTGAGGCAAGGTGGGTGCAGGGGAACTGGGTGTTCCTGGGGAGAAGAACTGGGGGTCCCAGGGAGTAGGGAGGACCCTGGAGTGTGGAGTGGAGTAAATAACATCCCCCAGAATGGGGCGCAGAGAGACTGGAGGGCAGTGCCCTGAAGATGACAGTATGGTTAAAGAACAGCACGGGGAGATACCAGCTGGAGGCAGGTGCCCAAAAATGAGTTAATTCCCCAAGGCAACCAGCTGAAGGTGCCACACTGGTGAGTCGACCCCGTTACAAGATACTTATTTCATAGCATTATTGCATAAATCTTTGTGCAACATGCTAATGTCTACATAGTTGACAATTCCACTCATTTTACTTCAACTAATCCCTGATGAGCACAAGCAAAATATTGACATCATATTTTTACTACAGACCCAAACTTTAAGTTTGTGATGCACAAATGATTAAGGCCAAGACTTCCAAGAGATGCAGTGCTCAGTGTTCCAATGCCTGTGACAGTCAATGGGATTTATATTCCAATGTGCTTAAATCCCTTCTGGAAATGATATTTAAGCTCCTAAATCCTGTTTAAAGTTGGAACACTGAAATTCCTTGTAGCGGGATGGTCACCCTGTTCCGGGTAAACTAGGAGTTAAAAACAGCTCTGGGTGAGGGCTGTCCCAGGAGCTAATCAGAGTGGGGAGCTAGAATCAGCTAATCAGGGCTGAACTAGGTCCCATAAAAAGGGCCCCTGAAGGAGAGGAAGACACTTTTGCTCCAGCTCTGGAGGGAGAGGGACCTACCTGCCTGCTAGCGAGGTACCACAGACTGAGCTGTGCGGGGGAAAAGGCAGCGTGAGCTAAGGGACCTTGGGGCTGAATAATCCCATGTTGAAGCCCGGGGACAGGGACCTCAAGGGGTATTAGGGTTGCAGGGAGGCAGCCAGGATAGGTCCACACCCCCTTTTCTGTGATGAGTGGTCATTTTAGACTGTAGTTTGCCCCTGAGATAAGGGGCTAGAAGATGACTGGCAGTAGCATCACTGAGGCAAGGTGGGTATAGGGAGTTGGTGGTTCTCTGAGAGTGAAGATCCCAGAGTTTGTGGGCACTGTGGCTGGCCAGTAACCGGAGGAAAGGGTTCTGAAATTTGGGAGGGACATGAGTCCTGATATAAAACAGTGGACAATGGACAACAGATAACAGTGGGAAAGACACCAGCCGGAAGAAGGTGCCCCAACACTGAGCTGGGCTAATTTCCAGGGTAACCAGCAGGAGGTGCTGCGTTGGTGACTCATGAATTGTTACATACTTAAGTCCTTTTAAAAGTCTGGGTCTAAGTCTCCCCTGCACCCATGAGATGCCCCCAATCCACATCTTCAAGGTTTTTTGTTATGTTTTTGAGACATGGACTTCTGTTGTCAAGTTCGCTATGGGACAGCAGGGGGAGAGCTAGTTTTAGGCTCTCAGCTGAATTATTTACCCCAGTGGTTCTCAAACAGTACTCAGTGGACAAGGGGTATTCTGTGAAGTATTGCCAGCTGGTCTTCAGGGTTGCTTGTCTGTCAGGTTACAAGCAGTATCACTTCCTGCTAGATGTAGCTAGATGTAGCTGCTTCTTTTAGGGCAACCAGAGACATTTTAGTCAGCTCAAGGGGGTTTAGGTATGTGTATGTGGGGAAGGTGACACTAAGAATGAAAAGCATATGTACTGGAGGGGAATATGCATGGTGAATATTATGAATGGTCCTAGGGCATGGAAATGAGAGAGCTGAACATGAGTGAGTTTGGCTGAGCAAGAGGGGAAAGTGATGTGGTGAGCTGATGCTGGTAATTCTGAATCTCCGGGAAAGGGAGGCTAGCTCACAGATAGTTGTGCTACACATGATTTAAAAGGAGTCTCTTGGTGTTACCATGTTGGTTGCATGCTGTTCATGTGTTAGAGGCAGTAAAGCCAGAGAAAGAGGCTATGTCTAGACTGCACTGCTTTTCCGGGATACCAGAGGTATCCCGGAAAAGCAATGCTGCATCCAAGGAACACGTCCACTTTTACGGAAATTTTATTGAAAAAGTGCACGGTCTCGTTCACTATTTTTGTAAACCTTGTTTTACAAGGAATAAGGGATGTGTTGAAAGAGCATTTTTTTTCTGAAATTTGGCACCAGGTAGACACACCAAATTTTGGAAAAGCCTCTTTTGACAGTAAAGCGGAAAAATATATGCCATTTGCTTACCACAAATTGCATTCTTTCTTTTTTTGACTTACCATTGCAGTGTACACCGATCCATAGTTAATGGCTCAGACAGGCAGCAGCAAAAAAGAGCTTCTTGCTCATAGACCTCATTGTAGTGGCTATATATATATATATATATATATATATATATATAATTTGTTAGTCTCTACACGTTGTTTTTAAAGTTACAGACTAACCCGGCTACCCCTCTGAGACTTCCCTGTCATGTCAAAAAGGATGAAGTAAGAAAGTAAGATTACATGAAATTCTATGCTGAGCTGTGGAATATTAAATTTCTCTGGTCTTTATTTGCATGGCTCTCTGTTGAACCTATATCTAAATACTTCCAAATCTCTGATTTTTATTAATCTGACACTTTCATTTCCCTTACTTACAAGAAGTTGATATCCCCATTCTTATGCACCATAGTGTTCAGGATGGTTGCTTAGATTCAGTTTATTAGATATGGGGTTCTCTGAAGCCAAAAGCCAGTCATTTTGGAAAGTCTGATAAATGGTACAGTGCTTCAGTCTTTGAAGACTCAGAGCTATGTCTTCTTGCATGTTGTATTTGTCTCCTAATCTGGAAAATGCAGCTCTTCTAGTGGAATGGTTTTCACTTTTGAAATATATGTATTCATATATGGTTTATATTAAGTGACTGAATTTGTGCCTCGGTATTTTTCATAGTGGATGGTATTCCCCTCATAAGACTACAAAACAATCAGACACAACAGAGTCCAGTTTCAATCTACATTCAGGTGAAGTATGCTACTTGATTTGCAGAAACTTCAGGTCTAGTCGACATGCTTTACAAGAAGAGGTTGCATTACATTTCCCTTCGTTCTGGTTGAGTCTAGCAGATGTGCAGAAAGCAAACAGGAAATCCAATTTTTCACTCGGCGGAAAATATACTATATATTTCAGAGACTTTGTCCGTGAGTGTGTCTGTGTGTGCTAAAAAACTCCTATAAGTGGTAAGAGCTAGGACCACCATGCTTGGAGTATAGCTTCCTATTATCATAGCTTAAAGTATGGTAAGGGTTTGGTTGTGCCAGGAAAATGGGATGTTTCCAGAATGGGATTGCTTCTCAAAAATCTATACAGAAAAGAGACAGAATCACCAGGCTTGTGCAAGGGCTGCTTGAGGGTGTCTTCCCCCCGCCCCGCATCCAGGACTGCCCCAGCCCTGGGCTTCCCACCTCCCAGGAACACTTTAGGTTCCTTTCCATTCTGAAGACCCCCTATTCATACGGGAACATTGTTGGCTGTTCCCCTTTATCAGAGAGCAAGGTGAAAGCACACAGTTTGCTGCATTCCTTACTCTGGATGGGGAGGGCAGGGGGCAGATGAACCTGGACCTGCCCCAGCCAGGGGACATGTACCTCTCTCTCCTCCATCAGTGCCCGCTGGAGCTGCAGCAGCCATGAAGAGGTGCTTCTCATCTGGTCCCAAGCTGCTGCAGAGAGAGAAGATTGAAGTAGTCCTCTCTTCCTGCAGCAGCTTGCATAATAAAGAAAAATATACATTTATTGAGTTAAGGACCCAAGCAACACCAGGTAAATCTTCTAGTAACATATATTGTAAGAAATATTACTCTGCTTGCTTTCAAAAGGTAACTAACTATCTGCAAGGGTTTCCTCTGCAAAGAACAATAGCGAAGATTATTCTGTCCTAATGCACAGGAGACTTGCTTATATAAAGTATGCAGGACTGGCATAACTTGAGTAACTGGGACTATTCAAGGCAGCAAGCACGCACAATAGTGTTTGCAGAATTGGGCCCCAATGTAATGCTTGCGAGATTGTAGTTCTCTTTTTTTTTAAATATACCTTGTGACAGGGGAAATGCTCCCCTTTAGTTTTTAGCTGTTTTACTAGTTTCAACAGGAAGGTGGGATTTTATTAGAGCTATAAAAATCAGATTTTAAATTTTCAGTGTCCCAGGATGCTCTTACTTCATCATAAATATCTGAAAATGGTGTATGAAAGATGTAAGAAAGTCTTTGAAACTTGTTTGTATGGCTAAAGGGAAGCCACTTTTCTTTGGGATGAAGGCTAAGTGTTAAGTTCTAAAGTTATAATCCAGTACTTTTCAAAACATTCTGTTTCATCAAACCAAAGTATTTGCATGGGGAGAAAAAGACTCCTTTCATGGCAATTGACTTCAAAATATAATGAAATGTGTATCTCTATGAAATTGTCAATGCCTAACACAGAAGTATAAATGTTTTCAGCTTGAATGCCTGAAGTTAGACACCCATGTCTACAGTTAATTCTCCAGCTAGCACATCAGGCCACTTTTATTTAGGAGCCTAAATATGGGTATGAGTTCTTAACTTAAGGCATCCAAGCTGAAAATTTTGTCCCAAATGGAGTGCTGGGTCACCCGGATCTACCAGTCCAGTGCTTTAACAATTAGACACTTCCATTTATTCCTTCTCACTTACCTCTTCCTCTCACTATTGTACAAAGTTCATTGTCATGGCCTTCTAAAATCTAAATACTGTCTTTCCACCCTAGAGCTGTCTGCATTTCGGTGGAGATGTCTGTATATAGGAGTCAATTCTGAGGTCTTCCAGATGGCCATAACTGTTATGTTTATAAGGAGCACATGGGATCTTTCTCAGTGGGAAAAGGTAATACACCACATTTATTGCAAAAATAGCGTAGAAATCACCATATGCACTCATGCATGCGTGTACACACAGACACATGTCCTGCAGCTTGTGTCATAGTTACCAGCCTTATCGGTGCTCATGCCAGTCTAATATCCAGTTAGGCTGGGCATGATGAAGGAGCTGGGTTTTGCTGGCCACAGTCCAAAGTTGTTTTCACAGGACTAACCCAAAGCTTCATTGCTACCCACTCCACTTTTATGGTTGTAAGTCCCAACTTTAGTGCATGGGTTTTTTTCAGTGTCATGCTGGAATCATCTAATTGTTTTACCTCAAGGCTGCTTCCTTTGTTGTGGTCCATCAGTACTTTGAATATCCTGGGAGCGACTGCAGCTGGTTTATATCTTTAACAGATCTTGTTCCCAGGGGAATGCCCTTACTTTAGTTAATTTGCCCCCTCTTCGGACATCCTGAATTTGACCAATGCCTGAATTCAGATCTACTTAATCATTCTGACCACTGCTGGCCTCTTCTGTTTCTTGTCTTCCCACATTCCTCACTTACACAAACGACAGATCATTTCAGAGAAAGCATTTTCCCTTACTAAGGAACAGGCAGGATTTCTTACAGACTTATAAAATTTAAACAAATCTATTTTAAACAATGTTTTGCTAACTTATAATACCTAATACAAATATTTCAATACCTAGCAGCTGCTATAAAGCAAAGCTTATAGATTTTGTTTCATGTAACTGCATAGAACAAAGCTATCAAATAAAGTCTATATAACTACTACTATATGTCAGACCTACAAAACTCCCATAAAAGTCATGGCAGTTTTGTCAAAGTAGTGCTAGATGTGTTACAAATGGTAAATTGTGGACTATTCTTTGTTTCTACACACACCACAAATTGGGGAACTGAGTTAGACACCCCAGTCGCCCCCTCACACCATATTGTTTTAAATGCATAGGGAGTAGCAGGTTTTGCTGGCACTGCATTTCCTCATCTTTGTCCTTTGTGCAAGTCAATGGGAAGCCTCATGAGAACATAAGAATGGCCATACTGGGTCAGACCAAAGGTCCATCCAGACCAGTATCCTGAATGTTGATAGTGGCCAATACCAGATGTCCCAGAGGGAGGGAACACAACAGGAAATCCTCATGTGATCCCTCTTCTGTCACCCACCTCCAGGGAAACAGAGACTAGGGACACCATTCCTATCCATCCTGGCTAATAGCCATTGATGGACCTAACATCCATGAATCAATGTAGCTCTTTTATGAACCCTGTTAAAGTCCTAGCCTTCACCACATCCTCTGGCAAGGACTTCATAGAATCATAGGGCTGGAAAAGACCTCAGGAAGTCATCAAGTCCAGCCCCCTTCCCAAGGCAGGACCAATCCCAACTAAATCAACCCAGTCAGGGCTTTGTCAAGCCGAGACTTAAAAACCTCTAGGGATGGAGATTCCACCACCTCCCTAGGTAACCTATTCCAGTGCTTCACCACCCTCCGAGTGAAATAGTTTTTCCTAATATCCAACCTAGACCTCTCCCACTGTAACTTGAGACCATTGCTCCTTGTTCTGCCATCCGTCACTACTGTGAACAGCCTTTCTCCATCCTCTTTGGAACCTTCCTTCAGGAAGTTGAAGGCTGCTATCAAATTCCCCCTCACTCTTCTCTTCTGCAGACTAAACAAACCCAAATCCCTCAGTCTCTCCTCATAGGTCATGCGCTCCAGCCCCCTCATCATTTTCGTCGCCCTCCGCTGGACCCTCTCCAATGTGTCCACATCCTTTCTATAGTGGGGGGCTCAGAACTGGACACAATATTCCAGATGTAGCCTCACCAGAGCCGAATAAAAGGGAATAATCATTTATCTGGATCTGCTGGCAATGCTTCTCCTAATGCACCCTAATATGCCATTAGCCTTCTTGACTACAAGGGCACGCTGTTGACTCATATCCAGCTTCTCATCTACTGCAATCCCCAGGTCCTCTTCTGAAGAACTGCTGCTTAGCCATTCAGTCCCCAGCCTGTAACAATGCTTGGGATTCTTCCGTCCCAAGTGCAGGACTCTACACTTGTCCTTGTTCCAGAGGCTGACTGTGCACTGAGTGGAAAAAAAACTTTCTTTTGTTAGTTTTAAACCTGCTGCCTATTAATTTCATTCGGTGACGCCTAGTTCTTATATTGTGGGAATAAGTAAATAACCTTTCCTTATTCACTTTTCCCACACCAGTCATGACTTTATAAACCTCTATCACATGCCCCCTTAGTTTCCTCTTTTCTAAGCTGAAATGTCCAAGTCTTTTAAATCTCTCTTTATATGGGACCAGTTCCAAACCTCTAATCATTTTGTTGCCCTTTTTTTACCTTTTCCAATGCCAATATATCTTTTTTGAGATGAGGTGACCACATCTGTACGCAGTATTTGAGAAGTGGGCATACCATGGTTTTATATAGAGGCATTAAGATATTTTTTGTCTTATTTTCTCTCCCTTTTTTAATGATTCCTAGCATTCTATTAGCTTTTTTTGACTGCCACTGCACACTGAGTGGCTGTTTACAGAGAATTATCCACAATGTCTCCAAGTTCTCTTTCTTGAGTAGTTGTAGCTAAATTAGTCCCCATCATATTGTATGTATAGTTGAGATTATTTTTCCAATGTGCATTACTTTACATTTATCAACATTTAATTTCATTTGCCATTTTGTTGCCCAATCACTTAGTTTGGTCAGATCTTTTTGAAGCTCTTCACAGTCTGCTTTGATCTTAATTATCTTGAGCAGTTTGGTATCATCTGCAAATTTTGCCACCTTACTGCCTAACATGCCCAGTGGTGTAGTTTGGTCAAACTATAAACTCAATGAAGCTTAATTTTTCATAGGATTCTGGGGAGATCTTGTTGAGGTTAATCTTGGCACATTGAAAGATCTGTACATTTTGATCCAATGCCAGTAGAACCTTATAGCTTTTCATCCGTGATAGAAACCTTTGGATTTCAAAAGCTGTACTATAGCAGTCTCAGTGTATTATGTAATATTTCTATATGTGCACACTACCTGGCAGAGGTAGAACTCTGGTAAAGAGCTACCACTCTTTACCAGAGGTAGCAGTAAAACGTGGTAATAGTGTTATAATTATCTTCAAAACCACCAGCTGCTATTCCCATATTAAACTAATTATGTTCCTGCCATCTTGTCTGACCTCTGTCATCCAGCTTCTTAAAGCACCATGCCTGGTGAGTACTCAGGTGTGACATGAAACTTCAATAGAATTCAGAGATCCTTATGGCCACAATATTACCACCCATCTGCAAGTGAAAGTCAACAGTGAGGTGATTTACTTTACTGTCTTAAAATGGACATAGAAGAAAGAATTGCAATATGACTTAAGAACACCAGAATAATACACCAACTGGTCAATGACACATCTTATGGAACCGGCAGTAGCAGAGACAAAAATAAAAGCAAATACAGTACAGTACTGTGTTAAACTACTAAAACAATAAAGGGAAAGTTTTTGAAAAAAGATTTGACAAGATAAGATAACTGTTTCTGTGCTTGTTTCATTTAAAGTAAGATGACTAAAAGTAGAATTTTTCTTCTACATAGTATAACTTCAAAGCTGTATTAAGTCAGTGTTCAGTTGCAAGAGTTTCAAAGAATAACAATAACATTTTATTCCGAGTTATGAACAATGTCCGTTTCAGTGGTGTTCATAACTTCGAGGTTCCACTGTATTTTCTATTGTAACTGAAGAAAAACAGATATAAAAAATGTGGAAATATAGAAATCATCACATTCTACCATATGGGCATCTGGTGCTTGGAGACCCATTATCACTGGGTTAATCTTCCTCATCTTCCATGCGTGGAGGCTCTCTGTTTAAATCTTGCTAGCTTCACAGTACAGTGCCAGCAAATAGGTCTCTGAACAGCTCTTACTGCCTTTCTGGGTATCCCTACACAGTGAGTGGCAGCCTCTGGTAATAAATCTCAGACCCTGGGTCAACAGGATTAGGCTCAAAGGACTCATGCGACAGCATTAAAAATAGCTATATAGATGGTGTATCTTGGGCTCTGAAGCCAACCGCCCTTCTCCCCGAATCATCGGGTCTGGCTCCAGACTGAACTGCAATGTCTACTCATCTTACTATCTGCCAGAGAGCCTGAGTCTGTCCACATAGGCTGCCACTCCCTATATAGCGATAACCAGAAAGGCTGCTGTAGATGTACCCTCTAGATCACAGGTGCCCAATTTATGGTGTGTGTGTATAAACATTCAGGGGGCATGGCTGAGTCATGAGCCAGCCACCATGAAGGGAAGAGAGGGCAGGCCTAGACCCACTTTTACTTCTGCTCAAGATGCAGAGGTTCCACTAGGCTTCTCTTTTCTCTATTCAAGGAAGGAACCTTCTGCATTGGGCTTTTTTTCCCCCCTTTCCCTTTTCCCAGTGCCCCCTGAATAAGCAGAGAATGCTTGAGAACAGGAATCTGTAGGCAACCAGTATCTGAGAAGTCCATCCCACTGGCCTCTTTCTCAAGGCCCAGCCGTAAGCAGGTTGGGGTGAAAATTCAGCAGCAGGGCCTGGTATTTTGGAAGCAACAAGTGAGGGTCTTTGGCTGTTTGATGTTAGTGTTCTCTCTTCAGACGGTCATAAAATATGGAATGCCTTCAAGAGACTGAGTTAAAGGGGCAGGAATAACCCCTGGTGAAGGGCCCCCTGCTCCTCTCACACTTCCACAGTAAACAGGCATTTTTGTTCCAGCCAGGACTTTAGCCAGTCCTGCTTGTGGTCTGTTTTTTAAACTCCCATCCACTCAGCAATCTGTCTGCTCTGTTCTCTCCAAGGGCATCTAGACCCCCACAGAGTCTGAAACCTCAGGTTTTTCAGATAGGGGTGTGACACAAGGCCAGAAAGAGTTAGACAACTAGCAGGCTAACTGACCCAGATTCAAGCTTTCACATATTAGGTGATAATGGTTGTGGGTTTTGTGTGTGTGTTTACATATATATTGTTAGAGGTTGAAGCTGTAGTCTGTTAATTCTGGGATCAAAAAGAGATGTTAACATTTAGATGAACTGTGACTGTAGTAATATACCTGCCTACATTTCTTTTTGAAGTATGAAATAAACAACCTGCAAATGGTGGGAAATGGGCAGTTGCCTTATGCTAATCCATGTATCTAGTGACCAGTGATGCTTATGAAATAGGAGGTCAACTTCAAAGCTTTACCTATTATTCAACTTCTGTCAAGAGGCTGCCAGAGAACTATAAAAAAGAACTCTTGGGCCCTGATCCTGTTATCTCAGACTGTTCAATGAAAAATCTGTTGTTTTAATTGAATCCTGGTTCTAATCCACTTTATATTCCTTCTGGGAAATCTTAGGTATTTGTGCTTGAGGAATTTCAATTACTTGTGTGATAGTGGCTGGATGCAGAAATTGTTGCATACTGGAGATGCACTTCTGTATTCCTATAAATGTTCCTTATTAGTGGAATTTCCAAAATGAAGAGCCAAATGATCTACACTGCTGAGGGAGGTTAGATGGGCCCCATTCGCTTCAAGACAAACTGTTGTCCCTGAAAGTCACGGCAAATGTCTAGAGTTGCAAGCAGTTAAGAAGGTGGTTTTCTCTTTCCCCTTAAGATTCTCTGTGGATTTGTTATCATTCATGTGAAAAGCAATCAGTGAGAACTCCGTGACATGCTGGGACAAGAAAGTGCATGTTAGAAACTCTGAATGAAGTAGGGGAAGTTTTCTTGCTCCAGGAGTAGGAAGTTTCTGTAATAAATTCTATTTGTTTACTGGAATGTCTACCTGCCCTCCCACATGACTCCTCTCCATGCCACTCCTAACCAAGGATAGGGCCCCACCTCCACTCACCCCCACTCCCTCCCAGGCTCTGCCTCTTTCCACTCCGTCCCCACTCTTCCCTTTCCCCCAAGCCTCTAGCCCCTCCTTCCCTCTTCCCACACCTGCTCCACCCTGACCCTATCCCCACTCTACCTCTTCTCCCCGAGTGACAAGGTCCAGGGGATTAGCAGGGACCTGACGCTGGCAGCAGGGTTTGCCCCCCCTCCATTCACCAGCAGCCTTGCTCCCAGCCACGTCACTCCATTTTCCTCCACTAGTGAGGGGACTAGCAGGGGACGGTTTCACTCCTTCCCCCAAACTCCCTCTTCCAAACAACATGGCTGGGAGCAGGGGAATGGAGCGGGCTGGGTCGCTCCTCTTCCTGCTGCTGCTGGTGAGCCTGTCACATGTGAATGTGGTGGGGGAAAGGAGCTGATCCCTGCTGCCAGCACCAGACTCTCTACTAATCCCCTGGGCTGCACTGCTTGGGAGAGGGTGCTTGGGGAAAGGGATGGAACTGCCCCCTCCACTCACAGGCAGTGGGAAGCAGAGCCATGCGCCTGGGAGTCAGAGGAGTGGAATGTGCTTGGGACAGGTTGCTCTGCGTCCTGCCGCCATTGAGTGCAGGGAGGGGGCAACTGCTATTGCTGACCCTAGCCCCCTCCCAGGATGGTTTGATTGAACTGAGATGACTCTGCCTGCCCCTCCCTATGTGTCGCCCCTCTCTTCACCTGTTCTACCTTAAATTAATCTTTCTTGTACATGGGTGATCAGAATTGTGCACAGTATTCCAGCAGAGGTCCTCCCAGTGCTTTCCAATTTGGCCTCAATATTTAATCTTCCCTAAAAGTCCCTTGCCTGATGCATCCTAGAATGACATTTGCTTTTTTTCTCAGCTGCAGCACATTGGTGACTCATAGTCATCCTATGATTGATCCACATAAACAGATCCTTCTCTTCCTTTGCCTCTTCCAACTGATGAACCCCTAGTTAGTATCAGAAATTCTTATTATACCCTAAGGCTATGTCTAGACTGCCCCCTCTTGAGCAAGAGAGTATACAAATGAGGCGAAGCAGTGAATGTCGCCGCGCCTCATTTGCATACCTAATGAGCCGCCATTTTGCGCAAGGGGCTTTTGCACAAGAAGGAGCTGTCTACATGACTTCTTTTTGTGCAAAACCCCCCTCTTGTGCAAGAGCCATTCTGCCACTTTTTTCAGGAAGAACAGCTCTTGCGCAAGTGGGGGGTTTTGCGCAAAAAGGAGCCATGTATATGGCTCCTTTTTGTGCAAAAGCCCCTTGCGCAAAAATGACAGCTAATTAAGTATGCGAATGAGGCATGGCAATATTCACTGCTTCGCCTCATTTGTATATTCTCTTGCTCAAGAGGGGGCAGTCTAGATGTAGGCTAAGCGTATGACCTTGCTCTTTGTACTGTGGGATTTTGTCCCCGTTCTGTTACTCTCCCAATTCCAGGTCATCCAGATCTTCTGATAATTTAATCCTCCTCTGTACTAAGGATGTCACCCAACTTTGCATCTTCAGCAAATTTCATTGGCACTCTTCTACTTTTTCTTCCAAAGTGTGATGAAGTGGGAATTTTTCTTAACACTTTGTATGACTAATGTTTGTGCCTTAGATTCTGCTATGTATTGCATGGTTGTCTAGGTGGTGGGGAAAAAAGTGAGGTGGGTTATTTTTTTTGTAACCATGAATGTGTGATGTCTGACTTTCTGGGGCCCTATGCCCATGATTAACCCAGAAGAAAACAGCCTGGACATTCGGTGCCTAGCAATGAATGATTGAGGTCTGCTGACCCTTCAGTGCATGAAGCCAGACAGTTTTGGCCAGCAGCAAACAAAGGGCTAGGGGGATCACAGGTGGTCTGTTTTTGCCTAGGAATCAGAACAAAAGATGGAGGATGGACCTTTGTGTATAGACCTTTGTGTATAATGTTGGTTGCTGGTCTGGTGGGGGGACAAAGAGAGGGCTCTGGGCTCAGAATTGCCCCAGATGGACTAAACTGTAACTTAATATGGGCATATACTCTATAATTTTTATCCTTGAAACTGTAGCTTATGCTCAATCCAAGCAATTCAGGGGAAACACATTAAAACATTGTCACCTGACATTACTTTGCAATGTGGATGTTTCTCTTTTGTGGTCCATCCCTGGCTGACAAAAAAAGTGACTCAGTGGTACTTTACTTCTGTTTGGATAATCAAATATAAAAGAGACTGCAGGTCTCCAGTGTTCCTGAAGCAATTAATTCAATTAATACCTGAAACCTGCTCATGTGAGAACTGAAAATTGATTGTATTCCTAAACTGTAAAAGCATTTTTTTTGTAATGTTGGTATTGATCTACAAAATCAATAATGATTTCTGTCAAATATGGTACTACTTTGATATGAGACTTTCTTTTTATAAGTTGCTTTGCAAAGGCTGCAGAGCTCTGGGATTTCTGGAGACATTTTTAGATTGAGAGAGGCAAAAGCTATACAATAAACAGCTACATTGCTGTTAGTCACTGCCTTTCAAAATGCCTCCACCATGCATCATTAGCTTAACATATAGGTCCTCTTGGGGAAGCTGGAGGTTGTAGGAAAAATTTCAAGTTCAGAAGAGAGAATCAGTGCTTTAAACATTAATTATTATTGCTGTTTAAACAAACAGCTTTGTTGATGAGCTGCATTGGCAGGGATGTGGTTGCACTGGCATCAGGAGGTCCTTCACTTCCAAAGATATTATTGGAAGTTGAGGGTACTTTTTGCTTCCCAAGAATCTCTCTCTACACCTTGTAGGATCAAGACCTATGATAAGAGTTTCTTACAGGAAAGGAAAAATGAGAAGCCAGAGGGAATAGAGAGGTTCAGTGTTTAAAAGGCAGAGTCACATCTGATGTATATTGTATAGGATACCTTGATGATAATATGAATGGACCTAGCAGTTCAAAATGGGTAAGTATAAGATGTAAGTACAATGCAATCTTCCCCATCCACTTGCATCTCCCAAGTAATGCTTTGGAGTCATAGTAGCTCTTGGAAGATATTGTACTGCAGACATTAGGATTTACAGTAAATAAATAAATAAATAAAATAAGACGCTAAAGTGCCTTTAAAATAAAAAAGGATACTAGTTATAGTTACCTATCACGCTGCCCTTTGGCTCATTATGTCACACATTAGGTGTGCTCATCATCATGAATATAACTAAGGGTGTGTTTACACTGTACCGTTATTTTGAGATAACTAGCGTTATTTCAAAATAACAATGTGAGCATCTACACAGCAACTCCATTATTTTGAAATAATTTCAAAATAACAGACGGCTTATTCTGAAATCTGTAAACCTCATTTTACGAGGAATAATGCCTATTCCGAAATAGCTATTTCGAAATGAGGTGTGTGTAGATGCTTCACTGTTGCTATTTTGAAATAGCCCCTCCCCAGGGCCATTCTAAGTTACTCCTCCCCAGTGCCTCCTGAGGCTCTAAATTGAGATAGCACATCTACATTAGGGAAGCCTTCCTCAGACTAATTTTGAGACTTCCCTGAAGTGTAGATGTGTAATTTCATAATAAGCTATTTTGGAATAACTATTCTGGAATAGTTTATTTTGAAATAACCATACAGTGTAGATGTACCCTTAGATGGAAAAGATCTAGAGAAGAGTAATAAAAATGGTTAGTAATAGCAGGGTTTCCATGTAAGGAAAAATGTCAAATGTCTTACCCTGGAATAGAGCCAAAAGGGACTTGGATTTGGTATTTAGGAATATGAAGGTTATAGTAAAATTTGTTTTTTGCCTCCTTAGTCTTATGCTGGTCTATATGTAAAAAAGGATGATTTGTCACATTGTTAGCACATACATTACTACAAATAAAAGGAAATGCTTCACTGATGGCATATGTAGTCTTTATGGAGAAATCATAATGAATTTAATAGTGAATGTTACCTAACTTGGAGAAATCTTTAGCTACTATGTCCCACAGCAGGAAAAAAAAATCTGTTTACATGCTATAGATTAGGCTTTTAGAGTCACTTCTATCAAATGCTTTTAGTCTCCTCCTCTTTAAACTTCTCTAGAACTGTTCCATGTGGAAACCTTTGAAATGCACTTCTGGAAAATGTATATTTAATTCTAACATTTGTTGTCATACAAGCTAAAGGCAATAAACTATTGTGCTTCAGGGGATAAGATCACTAATGCAGGTAGAAACCTACTATTCTGAACCATTCCCCTTTCTACAAAGCATCTCTGTATAACTGACAATGAAGCTTAAACCCTCCATCATTCTTTATTATCCAAGTGACACACAGGCACAGATCAGCAGCAGATATAAATTGTCATAGTTCAATTGACTTTAATAAAGCTATAACAGCGTTCACCAGTGGAGGATCTGCTCTATAGTGTACTGCAGCAGTGGCCAACCTGAGGCTTGTGAATCGCATGTGGCTCGCGAAGAAAAAAAATGAGGCTCCTGATGGATCCGGGATGGAACCCGGAACCTCTCAGGTCAGCCACTCATGGCCGGGCCGCTGAGAGCCGCATGTGCACTCACGGCCCACGCCGTTCCGCTCACAGCCCCCAGTGCACTGCATCATATCCTGCATGTGCAGGATGGGTCACACACAGGGTCCCAGCCTGCACGTGCTAGCAGCCAGCCGCTGAGCACAGGCAGTGGCTTCGGCAGCGGCTTCGGGACCTGGGCATAAGGTTGGGGGGAGAGATGCCTGGCTCGGGAGAAGGGGAGAGGAGGGGGATGGGGTGGTGGTGCGCATGGCGTCCTGGATGCTGCGCAGCGGCTCTGGCTCTGGGACCTGAGCATAAATTGGGGGAGGGGAGGAAGATTGGGTTACAGGAAGGGAGGGGAGGTGTCTGGCTCTGGGGAAGGAAAGGGGAGGGGAAGAAAAGGGAAGGGGGATTGGGTTGAGCACGGCATCCCAGCCAGCTCATGCTCAAAGCTGGACGCTCAGCGCACGTGCCCCAGTGCCTGGAGGGAGACGCGCAGCTGTAGCGGTGGCGGCAGTGGCTCCGGGACCCGAGAATTAGGTTAGAGCAGGGAGAGGGGGATTGGGTTGGGGTGTGTGTGCCTGGCTTTGGGGAAGGGGAGGAGAGAGGGATTGGGTTGGGGGTGTGCATGCCTGGCTCTGGGGAAGGGAAGGGGGACTGGGTTAGAACAGGCTTCTCTTCCCCTCCCCTAAAAAGCTGGCACGCTTCTTGAAATGCTGGATCTGTTGCACCACCAGCAACTTTCCCCCCTGCTGCCTCCCTGTACAGGGGGGAGCAGGGAGGGAGTAGGAATCCTGGGACTGTATGCAAGCTCAAACTTCTCAGGAAGCACGCGGCTGTCGTGGGGAGCAGAGGAAGAGCGCGCGCTTCCTGAGAAGTTGGAGCTGGCATTCAGTCCTGGGACTCCTACACACACACACACACCTTGCGCAGGCAGGCAGCAGGGGAGAAGGAAGTGCCTGGGGGAGCGACAGACCAGGCATTTCAGGAACAGCACCAGCAGTTTAGGGGAGGGGAAGAGCAGCCTGCACGCTTCCTGGGATCCCCAGGTACTGGCCCCAGCTGTCTCTGTCCCCTTCCCCTGGCCAGACTCCCCTCCGCCCCGCACGAGTACCCTGTCCCAGCACCCTGTCCACTGCCCCCACCAGCACAGTTGGGGCCACATTAATGAGGCTTGGGGGTTTTTTTGACAGGTTGTTTTTTTGCATCTCACTTGTGTGGCCCCGCCTGACTTTTCTGTGGGTCAGTGACTCAAAACAGGTTCCCCGCCCCTCTCATAAATAAAGACAAAGCTGAAACATTTTGTGTTTGACATAATATTTTATTTAAAAATGAAGCTTGGCTGCCAAGCCCCCATCTGGCCACAGCATCATAACACTCCTTCACCCCCCAGACCTGAGCCTATCATACACTGGAACCCCCTGTCCTGAGCCTCTCACATCCCCAAACTCCTGCACCCCCACATCCTCAGTCTTCTGCCACAACACTCCTGCACCATCCACACACTGCAAATCTGTGTCCTGAGCCCATCATACTCTGAGCCTCTGCCCTGAGCCCCTCATGCACCCTAGCCCAAACTCCTGCACCCTCACAGCCACAAGCCTGCAGCCTGCTCAGCACCCCAACCCTTCACCTGACTCCATCACTCTCCAGCCTGGAGCCCCCTCCCTGAGCCAGCATCCTCTTCTCTACTTCCTCCTACCCAAATTCCCTCCCAGAGCTTGCACCTCTCACTCCGTCCCAGTGCTTTTTTTGTGAGCCACAATAGCAGTGGAGACAGTGTGAAGAGTTGGGGCAAAGTTGTTGAGCAAAAAAAAAGTCGTGGGACGGTGTACCAGCGTGGCGTTTTTTTTTGTTTTGGTTTTTTTTTTGTTTGTTTTGCTCAACTATTTTGCCCCGGCTCTTTACTGCTATTGTGGCTCTTTGTCTGGAATGGGTTGGCCACCCCTGGTGTACTGTATGTATGTACTTTTTAGCTATTATGCAGAGCAGAATCAGGGATTTCATCATGAAGATGAGAAGTGGCGGGATGTGTCCTATTTTGCATTCTGGAGATTCTGAAAGGAAAACTACTAACATTTCCCATGAAGAACTGTGATTTAGTTTCCCTGGATTTGAATTCCAGGCTGCTTCACTTGCAACTTTTGTGGGCTGTCCGCTGTGGAGGCTGACTACTACTGAAAGGACAACAGCGATGTTACTGACGATGCACAAGGAAAATATTCTTCTATGGGGACAAATCCTATACAATATGGATGAAACTGGTCAGATTCTTAGAAATGACTCATAAAAGCTACAGATTGTCATCCCCTATCAAGCTTTTCAATAAGCCTTTGAATTATCCTATAGAATTCTGTAACAGGGATATCATTATTTAATAAATACTGTGGGATGCTTAAAATACAGAAACGTAATAGAAAATTAAGTTCTATAGTATTTTTTCCAAATGTCTAGGTTATTTCTGAAGATGTTTTCTGTAGATTGAATATAGGTACTGAATACATTCTTTTGGCATTGAAGTTACTGGGTCACTATTATTGGTAAAGTTTTGAGTGAAACATGTTGGGATATGTAAAAATTAATAGGTCTGAAAGGGCTCTACATTAGTGCTTCAGGGGTCCGCAACAGCATTACCCTTTAAACATGCTTTTTCCTTTTGTTTGTTTAATTTGGGAAGATTGATTAAGGGTCCAGTCAAAAACCGTATAATTCTTTCTGATGTATAAACATGCTCTCTCTCTCTCTCCATTCTTGTAGCCTAGGAAACCAAATAAGTATGGAGTTGCTCTGTTTTGTTATGTCTCTTGCTTATCCTCATTGGCGCTGTATAACATATCTTCAGGGTCAAATTCCTTGTAATCTCTGTAACCTGTTAGTTTGTAATATAGGAAAGTGTTGATTCAATTAGAAATGATATAACTAGTAATTAGGGGTGGGTATAATTATATTAATTATTTGCTTATTAATATTCATTTTATGGGAATAAACATTACTAAATAAGATTTTAGGAAAAGTAGTGATAGACATGTGAATTAACATACTAAAATAGATAAAAGGTTCTGACTACTGCCAATTTGTTGCCACTTAGAGGTTGTGTTGAATGTCTGAGGTAAACATGCATGAGCAATAAAGCAGTTCCATTTACCCCATCCATTCCTGGGGCGCTCGTTTCTTCTCTAACAAAACATATTGCTGCTGTGGTGTTATGTTCTACTTTTCCTGGGAATGGGGAGCTGCAATTGCCAGTACCTGCAGAAGCACAGGTAAATATAGTGGTGGTCAGGGCCGGTCCTAACCAGTTGGCAGCCCCTTGGCAAAATTTTGGTCACGGCCACTTTAATTGCCACATGTCCGTTGGGCTCTGTCTGTGACCCCTTGAAAATGGCGGCCACGGGCGACCACCCGGCTTTCCCACCCCTAACACCGGCTCTGGCAGTGGTGGCCCAGTAGGGGCTAACCCTGGGGAACAGGTTCAGGCCCATGGGCCAGTATTTGCCAACCTCTGTCTAAGATAATCAGTATTTCCAGCAGGCATGAGTTCTTTCTTTTTGAAAGTTACAGCGGAATGAAGTCCTCATGTGTTAGGCATAAGGAAACTGTTTCCCTGGCATTAAGAAAAAAACTTTGCCTAAAGACAGATTATCACAGAATTGACCACTATGAGGGTTCTTGTTCCTCTCATTGGACTATCTGCTGTTGGTCAGTGGTGGAAGCAGGATGCCAGATGTGATGGAACTGTGGTTGATCCTCTTAGAGGTTGTACATTGAGATCATGACTAGAAAAAATGCCACTTGATTTTGATAAATTCACTCTTTTATAGTTTCAGAGGGGTGGTCGTGTTAGTCTGTAACTTTAAAAACATGAGTAGTCCTGTGGCACCTACACTACAAGATAAGCTCGAATCTACTATCATCCATAGTGATTTAATTCCATAAATTATATATTCAGTTTAAAATACTTAAGAGGTGATATTTTTTGTTTAGTTAGAATAATTTCCAAAACTATTTAAGGGTAAAAATTGTAAAAGTTCTTCAGTTAATTAGAAGCTCAAATCCTATTAACTTTCATTGAGATTTTGACTCCTGAGCTACTAAAGATAAAATTTTCAAAGCCACCTTAGACCATAACTTTTTGTGACTTGAAGTTAGAAACCAAACTCCCATATTTACTTTGATATGTCGAGCACCCATAACCTCCAGTTGTTGAACCATCTCTGAAAATCAGAACACTTGTATTTAGATCCCTAAATATAGAGTTGAGCCTAAATTAAGACACTTACCCTTGAAAATTGTGGCTTAAATGTGTCTCTTTGTACTGTAACTCAAGGAGTCAATTTTGTACAAGTTCTTCAAAAAGTCCACTTTTGCACAGACTAAGTGCAGGAAGTGTCAGGAAAAAGCATATGTTTTAGGCCATATCTCATGGGTATGATTTCCAGCTCATGTATGCATATTTGCACTATCTCTCCTTGAGCTAGCATGAGTATAAATAGTAGGGTAGCCATGATGGTACCAGTAGCAGCAACAGAAGTTTGGCTTAGCCATTATGAGTATGTACCTATGAGGTTCTGGTGGGTTTGTGCTTGACGTGGCTAAGATGTGTCTCCTCTGCTGCTGTCCACATTATTATGGCTACCCTACAATTTATCCTTGAACTAAAATTAGAGCATGTGCATGAACTCAGAATAATTCTTCTAGCTCGTAGCATTAGCTTTCTAAGGCTATGTGTACACTATATGTGAGAACAATGGGTTATGACAAACTGTGTTTGTGTCACCTTAAGAAATTCCTACCAGGTACCATTATGTTTCTCTAGGATTTGCTAAAATTCCAAAATAGGCTGATTAAAGAATTCACAACAGCTTCTAACCACATCACTTCTATGATTTCTCAAAAGTAACAGGATCATGCATCCTCCCTACTGCCTACATCTGCTAAAATAAAACAGAGTCTATAACAAGAAAATGATTCATATATATAATTTAATATTGACAAATGCCGGGCCACACATCTAGGAATAAAAAATGCAAGTAACAATGGGGAAATCTATCCTGGAAAGCAGCAAGTCTGACTACAACTAGGGAGAACTAGCTTGAGAACCAACAAAACAAAAGCTCCCAGTGTGATGATGTGACTAAGCACAGTACATGTGATCCTTTGATGTATAAACAGCTGAATATCATGAAGGAGTAGAAATGGAATATTAACTCTGATATGGGATTGATAATACCATTATTAGAATTCTGTGTTCAGTTCTAGAGTCACTACTTCAAGAAGGATGTGGAAAAATAGGAGAGGGTTCAGAAGAGAGTGACAGGAATGATTTTGGGCCTGGAAAACCTGCCTTATGATGAAAACTATAAGAAGCTTAATGAATTTAGAACATGAAAGAGAAGGTTGTAGTGGCTGGTATTAGAGTCTTAAAAAAATTGAAATAATTGGTGATCTCATC
Organism: Rafetus swinhoei; assembly: GCA_019425775.1. Classification (NCBI taxonomy): domain Eukaryota; kingdom Metazoa; phylum Chordata; order Testudines; family Trionychidae; genus Rafetus; species Rafetus swinhoei. Next base: position 154,179,881 of record CM033424.1, read on the forward strand.
TGAATTCAGGAGGCAAGTGTTTTATTACAAGAAAGGCAATACGTTGAGATAATACATTGTCTTCAGGAACTACAGCGTATAGATCTTGTATCAATGGTTTTGTTTCCTAAACTAGATAGACTTTTGCAGTTTGATCTGATCCTGTACCCATTAAATTAAACAAGAATTTTGCCACCAACTGCAGTGGGAGCTAAATCTGGATGATAAGTGCCACAGTTCTGTTCCAGAGTTCTAGATATGGCAAATCTTGAAATGGAAAACATCAGCTATACTGGAAAAATACTCCAGTGGTGTAACTTTCAGAGTTACGTGATAATGTACATCTGTATGACAGATTACCTGACTAATAGTCCACCTTAATATCACTTTGTAAAAGGGGCCGTTTATACTTATGCTTCATAAGCAAAACAGTCTTAAATAAGCAGGCTTATCACTTATCCAGAGACCATTACCAGTGGACCAAAATCGGTGACAAATCCTGCTCACGTACCACCTGAAGCACATTGCGCATATGTTAAAAAGGAGACTAGAATCTTCAGGCAACACAGCACAAGACTGAAACATAACTAACCAATACAACCCTACCAAATTCATGGCCATGAAAAATGCAGCACGAACTGTGAAATCTGAATGAAAATTAACAAAGGAGTTTTCAATTTGGCCTTATTTCTCTGAACAGTGTATGTGCTAGAAACACATCTGCATTAACGTTTAACATTATTCCAGCCCCACATATCAATTTCATGGTCAGTGCAATTTGCCGTATGTTGTCTGATGACATTTTCATAGAAAACAGTATTGCATGATTGTGGGAACCCTGCAGTGGCATCATATTATCCTCTGATGATAGCACCTTCACTTATGTCATCATGTAACTTCACTTACAGTCTGGACACATTTCCTTAGTGGGTAAAAGGATAATCTGTTGAAGACCATAGAGAGCTGAAAAAGGGTCTTCAGGTTTTGCTTTTACGTGCCAACAGGAATGTAGAGTGTGATCAGGTACGTTTGTCTTGTTGGAAGATTACCCAATTCCTTCATTTAGGTAAGGTAAATGAAGATACCAAAAATGAAATGTTATTTCCAAGGAACTTAGGTGCCTAACCTAACATCCTTAGGAAATTCCACCATTCATAAAAAAAACAATTATTCAAAATGATTTTGAGGATCAGTTGCTAGTTAGGAAATGGCTATTAGCCATACCCTGTAATCAGAAGAAAATGTTCAAACTGAAGATATATTTACTTGTGTAGCAATGCTGATTATTGTCCCTGTGCTGTACAGATATTGAAGTGGCATTCTCAAACCCAAGGTGATTAAATTAACCAGTGGTCATAGACTAACCAAATCATAAATAGCATAAATGGTGTGCGTCTCAGCTAGACTGTAGTTAAGCCTCAGTAAGTAGGTTTCTAATAACCAGTTTTATTCATACAATATATTGATCTATAATACAAACTACTAAAACCTTAATTTGAGATGCTAGGCCTTCTTGCATTTGGAATAACTATTTTATGGGGCTTGATGGGAGAGGATAATTAACAGAAATTCAACGAGGGAAACTTAATGGCATTACTTTTAATGCAGACAACCTACATTCTCAGCCCCAAGAGACTGAAAACTAATCTGGTCTTTTCTTATGGCTGAAATGGAAGATTTACTCCAAGTGACAGCTTTGGGGTAGACTGCAAGCCACTGACTTGCAAAAGGAAGGATACATCTGTGGGAGAGTTGGAGTATGCTCTTTATGGAGAAGATTTTTTTAAAAAATGTACTATTTTTGATGCATTCTATGGGAATGTAGTCCCTGCTAGTGGGTTGATTAGCAGTCACCACAGAAGAGGATGAGCCTACTCAAGGAAACTGCATGTGTAATCCACACACCTCCTGGGTGTGGCACACTGTCCTAGCTAGTGGCACAGAGGCTACTTACAGAGAGGCTACGTCTAGACTGGCATGATTTTCCGCAAATGCTTTTAACAGAAAAGTTTTTCCGTTAAAAGCATTTATGAAAGAGCTGCATCTAGATTGGCACGGACGCTTTTGCGCAAAAGCACTTTGCGGAAAAGCGTCAGTGCTAATCGAGACTGTTTTATAAGAAAGCCCGATCGCTATTTTCGCCATCGGGGCTTTTGCAAAACAATCCTGAGCTGTCTACACTGGCCCTCTTGCGCAAATACATTTGCGCAAGAGGGCTTTTTCCCGAACGGGAGCAGCATAGTATTTGCGCAAGAACACTGACAATCTTACATTAGATCGTCAGTGTTCTTGCGCAAATTCAAGCAGCCAGTGTAGACAGCTGGCAAGTTTTTCCGCAAAAGCGGCTGATTTTGCGGAAAAACTTGCCAGTCTAGACGCAGCCTCAGAGAGTAATGGGTGTGCTCTACATTGGTAGCTAATAGCCAGCTGATTTTTAACTCATGCGGTAGAAGAGGCTTATTTTGGAAGCTCCACAGGCCCCAGGTTTGATTCCACCTGCAGCCAATCAGGGCCTGCAGGCGTTACACACACTCTCTCAGTTAGTGTGTGTGTTTGTACACATATGTAAATGTGTCTCTTTATACTATGCTTATCACAGTGGTATCTGATAACACAACAGTACTTCTCGGAAAACTGTAAACATGGCTTGCTTGCTCCTTGTTCTGAGGCTAGTTGGGTTGGACCCTGACTTAGCCCATTTTGATTCTTACTGGAATGAATAAAAGGAGGGGATAGAGCTGAGATCAGGCCAGCATATAGCCCATATAGCCCCCTTCTTCCACAGAAAAGAGGTTGGATGCTGGCCTCTCTGCCCTCAGTATAGCTGGCAGGCAGTTCCTCATGTTCATAGATGTCTGGCAGCACAGCTGGCTGTAGCTCTGTAAAACCCAAGTAAATGCTTCTACATATTTAATATCTGCCTGCATTAACTGTCACTCTTCTCTCCCCTTCCTCCCCAACTCCCCCCACTAAATGTTTAAAACACTGAAATCCTCCTTCTGTAACTTTCTAACTTGTATAATAAAACTTTTGAAGGTTTTGTCTGGAAATGTCACTTTTCTGCTTGAGAAACCTTCTTTAGGAAAATCCTACTGAAGTGCATAATAGAAGGATTTATGCTTGATGACAGAGGTGACTACTGAGGCATGGAAAAGCACCTTTACTTAAAAATTCATCCGTTTTTCCATGCAAAGAAAAGAAATATTGGGAGGAAATGGAGTGAGCACTTTTTATGAATCAGGGGTGATTTAAAGAATTCGATTTCTGACTCAGCAGCTTGAATCACTGCAAGTGTTTCTACATGAAGTGCATGTCATGGATGCCCTTGTAGAGATTAAGTCTTAACACTACTTTTGTACCAACATGACTACACCGTTTAGAAGTGTGGGGATTTTTTTTTATGTCAAAATAGGTTCATTGGTACACTCCGTAGTCTGGACACAATGATATTAGTCTAAGGATTCCTTAGACCAGTATTCCTTTTTCCATGTGGGAATAATAATATTGCTATAAAGCACCTTTATAATGATATATATCTTCTCACACAAAGCTTTGTACCTCTTTAACAGTAGATGGCTTGTGGTAGAACCCAGGAGATGTACTGCCTCTTCCCCCCCATGACACTGCCAAAATGTTGATTGCTAAATGGGGTGCTCCCCTATGCTCCTTCTGTGTTCCTCTGGGTGTCCCTCTCTGAACTGCCTCCCCTGACAGGCACCAGTTGCCTATGTATTTAACAGTATTGGCATATTTAAAGCAGAACCGCATTGTGTGCAGACAAGAACAACAACAAAAAAAGCATCTTAATTGAGGCATGCATGTCATAAGATGTTTGCAGTGCATACCATTGCCTGCCCTCAGGAGTAATACCATCTCACTTGCTGCCACTTCAGAAGGCAGTGCCTTCTACTTCTTCATAGGGTAGTGCCAACAATGCATTTCAAGCTCAAAAATCATGATTCTGTTTCCAAGAATAAGGCCAAACAAGTGGCTAAGTGGGCAGAGTTAGCATTGCAGCATACAACTGCAGAAGTAAGACTAGCCCAGCCTCCAAAAAGAATTTAAAAGAGGAAACCATACTAAGGAAAACTGTACCAGAGAAATGAATCTAGAACTCGGTTCTATGAGGAGTCGAACAGATGCAGCATTCTGTGTATGCATTCATGACTTCTTGAACGGTCTCTCTTTGTCTTCCACTGATGTCTGTCCTGATGTATACAGCACCTTGTAGAATAAGGGACTTAATGAAGTGGAAAAGGGAAAAACAAACCAAAATGTGATAAAAATGAGACCTGCTCAGGACCACAAAGAAGCCATACTGAAGACTTCAAGTAGAGAAAAGAAGTAGGCTGAATGTTCAGGTGATGTTGAAAGAAAGCAGTACACAACTCATCTATGAAGACTGTGAAGAATTTCAAAAGGATCTCACAAAACTAGATTGGGCAACATAATGGTAGATGAATGGTTGATAAATGCAAAGTAATGCATATGGAAAAACATAATGCCAACTATATGTAGAAACTGATGGGGACTAAATTAGCTATTGCCACTCAAGAGAGATCTTGAAGTCATTGTTGCTAGCTCTCTGAAAACATTTACTCAATGTGCAAAGCAGTCAAAAAAGCGAACAGGAATCATTAAAAAATGGTTAGAGAATAAGACAGAGAATATTTTATTGACTCTATATAAATCCATGGTACAGCCACATCTTGAATACGGAGCTCAGACATGGTCACTTCATCTCAAAAAGATATCTTGGTATTGGAAAAAGTTCAGAAAGGGGCAACAAAAATGATTAGGGATTTTGAATGGCTGCCGTAAGGGGAGAGATTAATAAAACTGGGACTTTTCAGCTTAGAAAAGAGGACACTAGGGGCATGTCTACACTAGAAAATTATTTCAAAATAAGTTATTTCAAAATAATAACTCCCAAAGTAATTATTTTGAAGTAGCGTGTCCACGCTACAGGGAAACCTTGAAATTAGTCTGAGGCAGGTTCCCTTAGGGTGTGTCTACACAGCAGGGCTTAACTCAAAATATGCTCCACAAATTGAGCTATGTCAATTGCGGAGCTTATTTCAAAATAACGTATTTTGAATTGGGAGCGTCTACACAGCACTTACTTTGAAATAGAGCACTCTTCCTCTGACTTCCCTTACTCCTCATACAATGAGGGTTACAGGAGTTGGAGTAAGAAGTCTTCCAGCTTGACAGTATTTTGACATCATTTTGAAATAACTGCCTGCTGTGTAGAAGCGGACTAAGTTATTTCAAAATAATGTTGCTGTGTAGATGTACCCTAAATGTGGATGCGCTACCTCAACTTAGAGCCTCAAGAAGCACTGGGAAGTAATTATTTTGAATGGGTAGTTATTTCAAAATTGCAGCAGTGGAGTGTCCACACTATCGCTATTTTGAAATAACTATTTTTAAATAAGCATTTATTCCTTGTGTAAAGTGGGAGTTATTATTTTGAAATAACCAACCTGTTATCATATATATAGTAGACCAATGTCTGTGAGTCTGTAACGCTAAAATGCTGGCTGTTCCCTCTGGGGGGCGCTGTTGCCTGAAATGCTGGCTGTTCCCTCTGGGGGGCGCTGTTGCCTGAAATGCTGGCTGTTCCCTCTGGGCAGCCTTTGTTGCATGGGGAGTGCGGGGCCCAAACGGCCGCTTGCACCGCTTGCTCCCCCTCGGTGGCTCGGCTGAGCGGTGCAGAAGTCAGCCGAGCGCCACGGCGGGAGGCGAAGGGGGACGGGGAGGTGACGTGCGGCGTGACAGCGGCTCCAGGCCCTGCACCCTGGCCATGAACGTCACCGCCCTGCCCCCCCTTCACCTCCTGCCATGGCGCACTGCTCAGCCGGGCTGCCGCGTGGGAGCAAGTGGCGCAAGCGACCGTTTGGGCTCCACACCCCTCATGCAGCACGGGGAGTGTGGTGCCCAAACGGCCATTTGGGCTCTGCGGTCCCCCGAGTGAGAGGCAGGAGGGGGAGGAGAAGAGAAGAGAGAGACAGAGAGAGAGGCAGGAGGTGGAGGAGAGCTGGGGGCAGTAGGAGGAGAGAGAGAGAGAGAGAGAGAGAGAGAGACCGGAGGCTCAGGAGAGAAGACCGACGTAGAGGAGAGACCCGAAAATCCCATCTTATGACGGGCTAATTGGCTAGTTTCAAAATAACAGGCTTGGTAGGGTATGTCTACACTGTATTCCTGTTTTGAGCGAAATTGCAAATGAAGTGCAGATTTGAATTTCCCATGCTTCATTTGAATAATTGCGTCCGGGTGCTATTTCGAAATACCCTATTTCAAAAAAAGAAACGCTGTCTAGACGCATTTATTTTGAAAGAAAACCCTTCTTCTGAAATAACCCTTATTCCTCCTACTATGAGGTTTACCAGTTATTTTGGAAGAAGGGTTTTCTTTCAAAATAACCACATCTAGATAGCATTTCTTTTTTTTGAAATAGCGCCATAACGCGAATATACAAATGAAGCGCGGGAAATTCAAATCTGCGCTTCATTTGCAATTTCTCTCAGCTGCATTTGCATCCCTCTCTAGAAAGAGGGTGCAAGTGTAGACATACCCCCAGTGTGGACGCTCTGCTTGTTATTTCAAAATAAGGAGAGTTATTTCAAAATAACTTCCTAGTGCAGAGCAGGTTCTAAGGGAGGAGAATATGACAGAGGTCTGTGAAATCAAGACTGGTGTAAGTTAGTTACTTACTCTCATAACACAAGAACGAAAGGTCAGCAAATGAAATTAGCAGGTAGCAGGTTTAAAACAAATAAAAGGAAGTATTTCTTCGCACAGCGCATAGTCAACCTGTGGAATTCCTTGCCGGAGGATGTTGTGAAGACCAGAACTTTTCTTATGTTCTTATAGAAGGATATCATTAATTTTAATTGTGACTGGTGCTCAAAATAAATAAAATAAATACCTCCTCTACTCCCACCACAGGTACATTGACCCTTCTGAAACTAAGCGCAGCCTTCACCCACCATGCTCCCTTCCTTCCCTCTCCTGCCTGAAACAAACCGAGGGCCAGCACCTCATCAGTGGCCTACCCTCCTTGCCTCCTTACCAGATGCCCTCCATTCTCTCTATCATCCATCTTCACTAGGTCACTGACTTCACCTTTCAACTGCTCCTTTCTGGGTCACAGTCTCCTGCTCCTGAATATTCTAGTGAGTAACGAGTGCCTACTTGCAGTCACAGGCCAGGCAGCTGCTCTCTCCCTCTGCTTTTCCCTGCTTTGAGTCTCTGAAGAAGTTGTACAAGGGCTCAGGAGTATCTTCCTCCCCATAGAAGTCATTTTACAATGCTTGCCATTTAGTGCACTCATTCCATTCCAAGTGCAAAAATCACTGGCTTTCCCTAAAGCACTGTTTGCATTTAGGGCTCTTCAGCAGTGTCCAGAGAAGGCGTGACTTCATCACAGAGAGGGATGGAATCACCTTTCCTTTTGCACAACCTTTCTTTCAAATATTGAAGACAAGCTGTAACAAGAGGCTCCTGGGAAGCTCTCCCAGCAGGTTACTGGAGTGAATTCAGGACTGAACTTTAATTTTTTTTAATACAGGAAATGCTTGAGCAATCCGAGTTAGATTTTCATTACTGGTGTTCTGTTTACTTATTGCATTTCACTCAGCTTGAGTAGTGAAACAGAACTGTCTGTCCAGCCAGTTTTATACTGAATTTCTCTTCCAATAGCACAGTGAGGTTGTGTGTCTATTAGGGCAGGCGAGGTAGTATGGATTTTTTTAACAAGGCAGGAAATGTTTTTCCCAAGTATATTTATATTCATATTGTCTTTTACTTTTTAAACAAAATTTGCAATTTAGTAATTAGTCTAGCAATAAAGGGACAAATTCACCCCTCCTGTAACTTCATGGACTATTCGGGCATATAACCAGAAAAGTTTAGCCCTCCAGCCTTTTTGGTAATTCACGGAGAGGTGTTATTTTTATCAGAGTACAAAATTATCTTCAAATCATTTATTTACCTAAAAATTGAGCAGTTCCTGACCCTTAACAACAGTTCTATCCATACCTGACTTTTATTATATGCTACCATCCAAGCATGTGGGGGAATAGAGCCCTGCCTCTTTTCCAGGTTGTCATAAACTCCAGAGCCCACTGCATTATCACAGCAATTTCATTCCATCCACTTAGTACACTTCAGGAACCCTTAATACCATAACCAGAATCAATAGCTGTCATTCTGCCATTCTCTCAGAAAGGATTTGAACAAATTGGTTCACAGCACATGTGCTTGTGGGGTAACTAATCTACTTGGCACTTGTACTGGAGAAAGGGGAATGAGAAGAGGGAAGAGTGGAAAATTTCCGTGGGGGATAAAAAGAGGAAGACCTTCATTTCCTCAAAGTGTGAAACAAAACACCTCTTGGCCCCTCAAATTCTGAAGCTGCAAATAGCTTTCTGTCTAAATATTAGAAAACAAATGCTTGATAACCTCTGCTCTCGTCTAATAGAATGTTAGGCAATCAGAATTTAATACCACTTGGTTATCAGGATTTACAGGTATAGTTAGCCCAGCTAGCACAACCCAAGTGAGCACTGCTGAGGAAGGGGGAGAATGACTTGTTTCTATCAGAACATACATTCTAAACTCTTGGAGTTCCTCCTGTGCCCCCTCCGCTCCAAAAGCTCTTATTTCTTAAATCATTTGAACTGCTGTGTGAAATCAATAACTCATTCCTCTTACGTTCTGCGTACACTCACCCTTCAGTGCCTGCAACATCAATACCCCAGGTCAGAATGCAAAATCTGTATGTGGGAAATTATGATTGTTGAATTTTCCAGATGTCAGGTTTGTGGGGAGGATTCTGATAACAAGAAGAAAAGGATTTTCCAAGAGAGAAGAAACCTTGGTTGAACCTTCCCCAAACTATGTGATCTGAAAGCACACTACAAATTCCTGCATTTGATTGCCAAGCAGGAGAAACTTACTGCTGTTTTACTCTTTTCTTGCCCAGCACATTGACATATATATTGATTTTACTGATGAAAAACTTGGCTAGAAATATATATCCTAACCTTGATATTTGGTAGTTAAAAAGTTAAGACAGAAGTATTCTTAGAAAATAGTAGTTATAAACTCATAGTTCCATTAATTATAAGATGCGCTATGCTAATTTTTCAGATTTTTAAGACAATATTTTAAACATATTTGAAAAGATACATTTCAGAAAATGTACATTGAATATTGAGTTCAGGGGAAAAGGAGTCACATCTGAAACTGTTTTTTTTTTAAATGGTTTTTGCTATACTGTACAAGTGTAGAGAACAGCCTTGGGTCACCAAGTTTGGATATCCTGATATTCAGGAGTACTTAAGCTGTGAGTTTTATTATTTGAAAATATTATTCCCTCGCACCCCAAGAACACCAAGGAGCAGCTTCTTCTACAAGGCCAACTTCCTTTATTGCTAGCTTCCTTGCTCTTTACTGCCAATTTCTATTTCCAGGCTGGCCTTTTAAATTTGGGAGAGATCTGAAACAGCCTCAGTCGTGGTTGAGTTAAGACATAAGCATGATGATATCTTCAAAAGGTTGGAGAGGGTTTGGGAAAGATATATTTCAAGATGTGGCCCTCATCAAATGTGTCTTATCTTTGCTTGGTGATGCCCCACCAGGGTACCAGTGTGCAATGGTAGGTGACAACTAGTCCTTTGTGGTCAGTGGGTGTGGTCTCTCCTTCCGCTGAAGCATGTGTTCTTGGGCTATTCCATAATATGCTTTGTTACTGGGGGAGTGTTCTTTTTTGGTGAAAGTGTATTCAGAGATGTATCCCAGACTTGTAACTTCAGAGCATATTCTTTGGTAAGTGTATGCGTATGCCTGGTTGTAGATAACGGATTTGTCAGAGTGGTTACTGGCTCTCTTGAGGTGGTGAACTGTGGGTTTCTTGGGTATAGATGTCTGTAGGGTTCCACTGTTGATGCTGATCGTGGTGTCCAAGAAGTCAATGCAAGAGTCATAATGTTGAAGTTGGGATGGAAATCTGAAGGAGTTTGGTTGCCAGATAGCAAGGAAGGGGTCCTAACAGTCCAGAGGGTTGTGAACCATTGGGGTCAACAGGGACAGAAGAGTTCTCCGACACCACCTTTTATGCATGTTTCATTCCCTGCTCTAGGCATGCTGTTCTGTGGACTTGTGTGAAGAAGAGGCAGGATCCTTAAGGCCCAGTGCAGGAGATGGATTTGCATAAATTTCCTAATCTCTTCTGCAGCTAGGGTGCACAGGTGTTTTGCTTTTGTCCAGAATACATGGTCCAAGAGAGCTCTGTAGGGGCAGTGGAGGGGTTTAGAGCACTTCTGTCCAGGCTATTGACTGTCCAGTTGGCAGTGCTACATAAAGGGGTTGGCAGGCTCACCAGCTGCTTCCTGGGAGCCGTGCAGCATGTACCTACTATGGCTCCTACACATAACCCTTCTCCACCCCTAACCCTCATCCCTGGCCCCACACTGAGCCTGCACCCTCAGCTGTAGGCCTCATGCCACACACCCCAACCCTCTGCCCCAGCCCTGATCCTCCTGCTCTCCAACTCCCTCATCCTGGAGTACCCTCCTACACCCCAAACTCATTCCCAGCCCCAATCTAGAGGCAGCACCCCTAGAAAGAAACTGCCCAGGCTCTTGTACCCCAATACCCTGCCCCATCCCGAAGCCACCCCCCCACTCCCTGCATCTCTCATCCCCAGACCCAGCCTAGATCCTGCACTTTCTGAGCCAGCCTGATGAAAATGAGTGAGAGTGGGAAGAGCAAGTGATAGAGGGAATGGGAGTCGAGTGAGTGGGTGTGGGGCCTTGGAGAAGGGACAGGGCATGGGTGGTCCCTCTGAGGAGGGGCAGGGCAAGGGTGCTCAGTTTTCTGTGGGTAGAAAGTTGGCAGTCCTAAATGTGGCTCAGTGAGTCAGGACTGTGCTATTCATCTCTCATGCTGGACTGTCTAGTCTCAGGATCAAGAAGGCTAATTTAGAGTTCTGCTCCCATGAATTAGAGAGTCTGAGTGTAGGTTTTTAGGATTTGTCCCAAAATAAAAGTAATCTCAGTGTGGGTGTATATATATCTTGAGGATTAATAACGGGCTTGAGGCATCAAACCTTTCCAGCACTACACTAATCTGCAGGAAATACATCACACCTTCATTTGTTACTACCTATTTTCCTGTACAACTAAGACAAGGTCGTATTTATATGGTTTTTATATCTTTCAGTGCTACTGAGTACACTTTGGCGATAGAACCATATCTCAATAATGCTTCTGCCTCAATTTCAGTTTTTATTCACAAGTATAGTCGTTAGATGTGTGTCAGTTTTCCATTGGTTAAAGAACAGGTTGGTAATTATATTTCAAAGCTGGTAACAGAATTTATTACTTGTTTCTCTGTTATAGAGTAGATTTGGCTTCTTCTATGTAATTCTAGTTCAATAATTCATAATGAACCATATTCATTTTGAATTTAGTCCTTTTCTAGTTACAAAGCAATCTTGATTGCAATATGTATTTGGTATTGGAAGGTGTTCATGGAATAACTTAGGTGGAAAATTATTCATCTATTTTCTGTTTGCAAACAGTGCTCCTTCAATATTCTGTGAGTTGTTAATATTGTATTCTTTTAAACATAGGATGAAAATACACTGTTATGAATTTTAGAATGAATACACATTCATTCTAAAATTTGTGAAGCTTTGGGGGTCGCAAGCCTTTTTGTGAATATCTTGTTATACTACTCTTGAATAATGAAAAAAATATGACCCCCATGAATCACTGCAAATAAGTGCCGAGTTTGTTTTATCACAGTATCCATGAATGGGTCTTTTTTTACTACTGCTACTACTGTCTGTTTCTTAGATTCTTAGACTGCCTTTTCTCCTTAGAATTCAAAATGCTTTACAACAGAGATCAGTATCATTATCTCTGGCTTTTAGATGGGGAAACTGAGGCACAGAGAAGTGAAATTATATGACAAAGGTAATCTAGTGGGTCAGTGAAAGTTAAGAATCAAACCCAGGTCTTCTAAGACCCAGTCCAATGCTCTATTCACCAGGTGTGATGGATAGGAGGAGCGCTGGCCTTTTCTGAACATCCCAGCATTTGGTGACTAAAGGGTTAAACTCAGGTAGCTAAGGGGTGTTGGCAAGGAACCAGGAGAGCCAATGGGAGAAGGTATTGAGATTTGAATTGGAAGATATACCTGCAAAATGTTCTTCTTTGTGTGAGTTTTAAACCAGGAGTTGGGGGAACAAAATGAATTGAACCAGGCAGAACTACCATGCCTACAAAGAATACTGGACATGGATATGGACCAGACAGCAAAGCACAGATTGTAAGTAGATAGGGAAATGTCTATTTAGATGAGATTGTGTAATTTTTGTTTTGTTATTGGGTTAAACTTCTCTGTGCTAAGTCCATGTGCCCCTCCCCCCCACCATACACTATACTTTAAGTTGTATCCCTCGGATGGAATTTTCTCTGTTTTTTAAATTGTTCTTTTCTCAGTTGTTTTAAAACACCTAGCAACCAAGTATGCTTTATCAAATATATCTTCTTGTTTTGTTTAATAAAATCACCTTTATTTAAGGTGATGATTTGATTCTTGTGGCCTAGAAGGTAATAGGAGGTCTGTGTATGTATGCTTAAGATGGAGAGGTCATCTATCAGAGACTGCAGTTTGTTTTTTCTTGTTTTCCAAGCTCTCTTGTGGTAAAAGAGCTTTGGGGTACCCCTCTGGAAGTAGTTCCCAAGTGCTTCTTCGTGGGTTCAAGAAGAAAGGGGGGTTTCACTTGGTAGTGGCAGCCTATCTCCCAAGGCCAGGGAATCTGTGACCTTGGGGAACTTTTAAGCAGAAGCCTACAGAGGCAAGGTATTTTTAAGGACTCTCTCATGCCCCCACCTTCTGCACTTGGAGTGCCAGAGTGGGGAACAGCCTTGACACCAGGCAATACTATTATGTATCTTGAGCTAGCTCTGTACGTCTGCCAGTCATAATAGTCTATGTAGTAGTAGTTACTGCTGCACGGTGTGTGTGTGGCTGATTTTTGTCAGTGTTGGTGCAACTTAATACTTTCATGTTGATGGGATCCCATCAGTATCATTGAAAAAAATTACACACTTTATGTTTATAGCACATAGATCTTTTCAGAAAGTTTACTGAAAAGTATTAAGATTGTATTTGAATCTAAACCTGAGTATTTTCGAGGCCTTCCCCACTTCTCACTCACTGTACAACTGGAAAGAATATGATCTAGTGAGGACATTAGATAGATGGTGTGAATGAATACAAACACCACACACCTTCTTTATGCATTTCAGTGATAATTGTCTAATAGTACTAATGCAAGCAAATCTTGGTCACTTTTAAAACCAAAAGCTGGCCATCTTGGCTGCAAGGCCCAAGATTCAATGTGTGACTTCTCCTGACCAGCTTCCCCCAAATTGCATTGCTACACAAGTTAGAGGAAGAAGATCATTTCTACAGGACTGGGGAGAATAAGGGAGAACAGTAGAATTGTCGTGTATATTTGTAGAGGGCACAAGGGGGAAATAGAGTTTTTCCATTGAAGGAAAGGGGAAAACTTATGATGTGCCCTAGCCATGGCAGAGATAAGGAGATATCTTTGATTCTTCAAGTGATCATTGCAGAGCTGTGTGCAGCTAGCCATATGTAGTCCATCTCAACCTGCAATAGACAATCTAGCATTCCAGCATGGTAGAGTAGGGTCCCTTTGACTCAAGAGCCACCCAAACATGGGAGCATTCTCTGAACTGGCCTCAGTGAATCTATGGCATAAGCACAAATGGGGTCCCCATGTCTTCTGGTGACAATTAAAATGTTGCTATTCTGGAGAAAAGTCTTTACAAAAATGAGACTTCATCTTCATATGGGGATCAATGAAGCCTGTACTTGTGCTGCCCCAGTAGCAGACCAGGAACGAAATCTGTGACTTGCACTTTGGTCCTTGGTTCCCTCCTACTTCAGAAGCTCATGGTGAAGTGGGGATGAAAGGAGGTAAATGGCCTCTCCTGCCATGCTGCTACCCACAACACAAGCAGTAGTCAGTACAAGGGAGAAAAGGGGTGTCCTTATACCCCCTTATGCCATTTGATAGTCATGTAGAAGGTCACAATCTGACCTGAAGTTGAGAATACTGGCAGAACAGGTAAACACTTCTAGTGGGATGGAATCTTTGAAACCATGGATTATGTAGCCCTCTGTATGCATGCTATACTTCAAACCACAATTTAAATAGAACAAATTTTTGGAAAAGCACCAAAAAAGTGTGTAGCACACAAGTTCTGAACAGAGTCCACCACCTCTTTTTCTTTGTAAGAAGGACACTTTGCAGGGCTATATGCTCTTTCTGACTTTAAGGAATAGACATTGAACAAGACTCTTTTGGTTTTTTTGGCAGCTAAACCCCCCTTTTATTATGTTGAATCTTTATTCCTGAACTACTTCTGTGGTGGAGCAGATTCCCAATTGAAATTGGGAGCTTATTATCATTCTGGTTATGAGACTAACTACAGTTCATTCTTTCATTAGTTTTCTAAAGTCAGCTGTCGCTAGTGTTGCTAGAACTACCTGTACAGCAATGCTCTGCAGTATTCAGTGTGATCTTATAAATAAATATGACTGTTTCCCATTTATCCTGAGAAATTGCATGTGTGAATGATTCGCTATTTTTGCCTAGTGGGTCTGTCCCACGTTGTTTTGTTTTTAGATAGCTAGTGTTTGGGAAGCAGTTCGTACATTACAGGTAAGTTATGTGCAGAACAGGAGACGTTCCATCATACTTTGACTTAGAGTAAAAGGTTAGAGTAAGATTTCATATCAGACCCAGTAAATAACTCAGCTGATATATTTCCATTAAAAAATGTTTTACGGGAGAACCCCAATTTTATGAACACCAGTCTGACAAATAACCTGTTATATGAACTATTTTTCCCAAAAGGGGAAAAAGCACATAACAAAAGTTATGTCAATAAAGAAAAAGTTGACAACCCTTCATGTTCCAAAACCTTCAGTGCATTGGAAATTGTTATGTAGTGGTTTGATAGAGAAGAAGGTGGTGCTACAATGCACCATAGAGAAATTTATGGCCTGTACCTATGGTCAATCCACAATTATTTCATAAAACAGGGATTCTACTGTATTTTTTTCAAATCAGCATGGTACAAATCAACATTTTAAAGTGATGTTTCTAGATTAAAAACAGTAACTAAGTGGCTACCAAAATATTTCTGTTTAAACATGCTGTGTGCCTAATACATCCTATTTAGGGAGATGGTGATGGAGGGAGGAAAACAAGATATATCTTGTACTGTGCGCGTGCATACATCAGCTGTGTAATTACTCCTGGTATTCAACTCAATTGGTCTTTGAGACACATTTCATTTATGCTTGCAAAATTATAAAGCATTTTGGGGAGACAATTTGGCTCTAACGGAATCTTATTTGGGTTTGACAAGAAGAATTGCAGGGTTTAACTGATGATAATTGTAATGAAACACAGTATGGAGCAGCAATTACACAATCACTATCAGCATGGTGATAAGGAAAGGTCTTGTAATGCTAATCACTGCCTGCACAGCACAGCACAGCACAACACCTTTACTAAGTCAAGTTAACTTGGACTACCCATCTGAATTTCATTAGAGGGGTTAAGTTTAAATGTAGACTTCCTTTGTGTATCCAACTACACTACCTGGGCCTAATGTTGTAACTGTGGGTCCAATCGCAATGTTAACTGTACTCAAGACAAGCAGCATCACATGTAGGAGGCTGGGTGGAAAGAAGCCCAAACAGGAGAAAGAAACAAATCCCTCAAACATGTGTTTGGCAGCTTTATAGAGAGAATTTTGGTGACTATGCATCAATGAATTTTCCATCACAAGGTCATCTGTCATTGTAACGAAGGTCAGACTAGCTGTTGAGTCACAATGTAATATAAGGGAGAAATTAGAGTATTCAATGACACTGCTTCTGGTCCCTCTCCTATGTGCTCTAGGCAGCCAATGGGGCAATCACAGTTGCCATTACTGTGCATATGAGAGCAGCGTTCCCTGTAAGCTGTGCGCTTGGGTGACCACCCAGGAAAGGTTCAAATGTTCCCACAGCAGGCAGCAGGTATTTCTATGTATGATGCACATCCATCTTCACATGCCTCGGTGCACATAACAAAATGTATTCTGCACATGGAGGGACAAAATTAGACAGAACATGGGAGTGCAGGGATTCTTCCTTCCATGGAGTCCTAGGGGCAGCTATATTGTGCCCCTAAAAGGGAGAGGCAGGAAAGAGCCTTGTTTATGGCCCTGCGTCCCTGCTGTGGCTGGCTGAGTGGGTCAGGTACACTTCAGCCTTTGCACACCAGGGCATTCTGGACTGTCTGAGCTCCCGCTTAGATTGATGATGCAGCTGCTCACTATCCCCAAAGAAAGTGCTTTACCTGAAAGGCATGGGTCAACCCCTCTGTGTGTTTCTGGTCATTACCCAAATGTTATACCCTTGCTCCTGTTGTTTGCCAGTCCTCTGATCTAAAATGAGCAGAGATGGTTACTTTTATCCATCCTGAGTTGAAAATATTTTGGTTACTAGAGACTGAAGAACATACCTCTGTCCTTTTCTTGTCTTGCTGGAGAATACATATGGGCTCTGGGGAGAGATGCTGAGCACATCCATGTGATGATACTGTCACGATGTTGCTGCTGAAGCAGCTGCTCCCCCGCATTAAATCTGCAGCAGGAAACCTGGAATTTGACTTTTGCTGCATCTGTGCTGTTATAGGATTACATCTTTTCCATGGCCAGTTGCTCTGACTCAGTTTCTGCTGCCAGCAAGCTGTCAATATGCCACTTTAAAGAAGGAATTTATGGACAGAAATGTATGGGCCTCACACATAATTTAACATTGCCTTCTGCATTGTATCTTGTAAATAATATACTTTACATTGTGAGGAATATTGGTGACTGGATTGACTTATCTACCATATCTATATACTATACTATATAGTGCGTGTGTGTGTGTATATAAGTTTAGATATATAAAATATAAAAGCTTCAAATTGCTGTCTTTAGCACAAACAGCGGCATTTAAATATGCAAATAAAGTCAAGACTTTCTGATGCATAAAAACAAGAACAGATGAAAAAACCTCTCACCTCAGCATCTCAAATAATCACCGGGAAAATAAACTGAATTTACAATGCAGTTCAGAGACCTCCAGCTCTCCAAGATTTTTCCCTCACTTCCCTGGGACTGGCAGAAAGGCCTCTCCCTTGTCCTGGCTTATTTTGCTCCTGACCTTGGAAGCTACACAAAACTGGGAAGGCTGAATTGGCAGCTAAATTCCAGGTTTGCAGAACCCTCCTCAAACCCATGTCCAGGTAGATGCCTGTGAGTGTGGTGTGAGGAGTTTTGTAGCCAATAAGGCTTGTAGTTGGAAAGTCATGGTGGCATGAAGGTGTTTAAGATTAATTTTGTTCTCTCCTGGTGAGGAAACACAGTTGTTGTAAGGCTAGAGGATAGGAAAAGGACATAAGATAGTAAAACAGACAGGAACAAAGCATGGGGGGGTTACAAGGAAAAAAGGAGCAGAAAAAAATATTGTGGGTAAAACACTGTAAAATAAACAAGAGTGTCTATTTAGAGACACTAAGGTGTAGTTTATTTTATTAGGAAATTCCAAAAAAAAATATACTTACTAAAAAAATAATTTATTCTGTATCATTGCTAGAAATAGTTGATATAGGTATGGGAAGTAGTGGTGTGGGGGTACTGCAGCAATACCAGGCTTGGGGAATCCTAGCCACATGCCCCTGCAGCTCAGGTTCTCAGCTGCCAGCCCTACTGGCCAGGATTCCAGCCACTGAGCCCACTGATGCCCAGAGGCTGCACTTCTGGCCCCAGGTCCCGCTTGGCTGCCAGCCCCATTCACAGGAGCTTGGCTGCTGGCCCCTATGCTTGGGCACTGGCCCCACCATTAGGCCCCATTTGTGGAATCCTACCCAGCCACCGGACCTGGGGTCCTGGTTTCTGGCCCTGGATGTGGAATCCCGGCTGCTGGCCCCAGCTTGAGGTGGCAGTGAAGAGTGCAGACAGAGAGAGATAAGCGGGGGTGCAGTTCACCACCCTGACTCTAAAAACTGTTCCCACGCCCACTGGTGGTTTATGGGCATAATTATAAGAAGGATTAGAACAAACAACTTCAGCATAGCAGACATGCACCCACCATCTCAGTTCTTCTGTGAATACCTGCAGCTGGCCAGGATTCTATGCCTCTCCACCTTGCTCTGGTATTTTGTAAAATGACTTTCCTCTGTCGCATGTAAATCCAAATGACTGACGGGCCAGTGCATGACCCCAGAGCAAGTAAATTACATGTATCGAGTTGAAGCTTCCTCTTCCCCCTTCCTTTTAATCTGCTCATTTATGGAAGGGGTGGTATGATGAGACTACCTAAAATGGCTTGTACCTGATCTGATGTAGCAAATATCTCCAATGACTGGTGATGGGCCACCAGATGGCGAGGGCTCTGAATTACTACAGAACTCTTTCCTAGGTGTCCGGTTGCTGGGTGTTGTCCACATACTCAGGGTCCTACTAATGGCAATATTGGGGTAAGGAAGGAATTTTCCATGTAGTTCAGATTGGCAGAGAGTTTGTTGTGTTGTGTTGTTTTGCCTTCCTCTGCAACATGGCACATGGCTCATTTGCAAGGACTCGCTATAACCTGAAGATTTTAAATCACGATTTGAGGACTTCAGTCACTCAGGGAGAGGTTAAGAGTCTATTACAGAAGTGGTTGGGTGAGGTTCTGTTGCCTGCAATGTGCAAGAGGTTAGACTGGTCGATATGATGAACCCTTTTGGCTATAAAGTCTGAGTCTATGTAAAAATACATAGAAGAGGTATTACATTCAAAATAAATTTCTAGTAGGTAGGTTGTGAGTGAGAAAGATCTTGTTTTGGCCAAGTAAGTTTCAGGCAGTGAAAAATAAATTTGTGGTGACCATCTACCTGATAATGGTTTATTTTTGAAGATTTCAGAGTTTTCATGTTTTTCTTGCAGGTTTAAATCACACCAAGCTCATGAATATCAATATTTTCCTTCATCTTATTGCTGACTCAACTGAGGCTCCTAGGACCATTTCAGAATCCTCTAACTGACCATTAAAGTATGAATTAATCAGTTTGTTCGCCGCTTTCTAAACACTGGGAAATCTTAAATTTGATGCATCAAAGGATCTTTGTTAGGAAGGCAAATTGACATAGTACCAACTTGTTACTGACTTTTTTTAAAAAAAACTCGATATATTTTTTACACAGAGACAGCTTTTTTGCTTATTTGATCTCAGTACACTTTCCATTTTGTAATAAAAGGAGTCTCTTGTCAGAATTCTGGCATAGTGAAATTGTAAAGAAGGTTGATATTGCTCTGGTTCAGAGTCTTTGAACTCTTTGAATTCTTCTAAATCACCCTGCAATTGGTGGCTGATCTCTTTCAGGCTCATGGATACTTCTGAAGAGCAAATATTTTGACTTTGGAATGCCAAGTTTGCTCCAAATGTTAGGTGTTTAAAAATGTACTGCACTTGGAGATGAAAGGTCATGTCCTCCACTTCAAATTATACACTATGAACACTGGGTAGCCTATGCATATATTTGATGATTTTTTCAGGAACAAGGTCTGAACTTTTTCAGTAATGTACACTTAATAAATTTGTTCGCCAAATGCTACTGCCTCGTGTTAAAGGCACGAGAGAGAATTTGTTTTAATGAGAAAGTGAATCTACAGATCTACAGGACTCTGTCCTTCTTCTCTGAGAGAAGAATCTATAGATCCACAGGACTCTGCTTCTTCTTCTCTATTACATAGGCTGAGGGGACAAGACGGTGAGACACACTTATTAAAGTATCGGCAGCTCGTAACTGTGCAAGCTTCCTTATGCAAGATAGAATTATGAATCTATTAAAACAAATCTACAACTCATAAGGCTCAGACATTTGTGTCAATGTAACATATGCAATAAAAAGATGGTAGTTTTGGCTTGATATCTCTGAAGCTCACTTATTAGTGATCGGTATCTGTTCCTGAATATTGGACAGAATATGGAATCATATTAACAGGCAAGAAATGATTATGAAGACAGTTAAGTAAGACCCCCCCCCCCCGGCCCCAGCAGCATTTTATTATATCCATTTCCCTTCTCTCATCCTCAGTTAAATATTTTTTCTTTTCTCTCTCAAGTATCTAAGATACATTTTTTGCTTTTGTGCTTAGCTCTACCTGTGCCATTACTTCCTCCCACCCCCCAGTTCCTGGCAGTCATACCATAGGAAATTTCTTGAAGTTGCCATGCATGAAATAGATCATGTTACCTGGATTTCCTGGAAATTTTTGGTAGTACTGACTATATTTTCATATGCAGATGAGATGTAGTTTATTAGGGTAACTGCTACTTTTAAATTCATTTTAAAATTAATTTAATTCAGCAATAGTGAAGGATGACTCAAACCAATGGGCAAGCAATCATAAGCAATAGTAACACCTCCACATTACTGATAAATTCAAGATCTTTTAATATCAGAGCTCAGTATATGGAACAGGGAGACGAGAACAAATCGGGAAATGCTTGTATCTTACTGGTAAGATATCGATAATAGATTAGATAAAGTCATACTACTAAATAGAAAAGGAAAGTATTTGATTGAAATGAAAACTACAGACACTTGAAAATAAAAATAAATATTTATTTGGTAAGTAGCTGAGTCTCTTCCAAAAAAGGATCAGCAGATGAGGATGCTCTTAAATTGTGAATTGCATTGTTTGATATTGCATGACATTTGAGGTCTTTTTATAATGATCACTGACAATAAAATACAAGGAATCAGTATTGTGCTACACTGACAGCTGCATTTTCTTGCCAACTGGGAAATAATGTAGCTTATTTGTAAAAAGCTTTTACTTCCATGGTAATAGTACTTTGGTGATCTTCTTGTGACCCTAGCTCTGTGCAGACCAGACCAAAAGAGATGTAAGCTTTTTCTGCACAGACTCTCTAGTTAGTATTCATTTTGAAATTCAGGATCCTGACTGTAGAAAATCTGCACTGATGTGGTGCTGACTTGTGGTGATACAAAGATGTGGCTGTGCATACATTTGGAAGGTGGGTGGAAGGAATGCTTTTATCTGACTGTATAAAGTATAATTTTCCTAAACAGTAGAGGCCAATGAGGTGAACATGAACATCAGATTAGGAAAATTATTGAAGTTAAAAACATCAAACAGGATACACCTCCCAAAGGTAACCTGTTTAGGCAGCAGTAAAACAGGGGGGAGGAAAGTCTCCAAACTGAACTTGCTCAAATTCAGAGTAGCCTAACTAACCAATGCCAGTTTCAACAAGAGAAACCTGACAGATCATCACATCAATAATACCTAGCAAAGGCATATAGGCTTGTGCCACACTCTAAACCCTTTAATCCTATCAAAAGGAAACTAATCCCTGGTGCCAGGACAAATTTCCTAAAATTACAGTGCTCTGAAAAACAACAAACCAGAAAGTAATGTAACTATTATCCCATTTATCAAATAGTTCCTGTCTGCACAAGTCACTTACACCTCTTCTGTCCACAGCCATTGTCTTCAATGAGTCTTTTTTGTAACTTAGACATGCCCCTTTGATACATTTTTGACTGTCACATTCTGAGGGATATTTAGCAAGAGGAATAGAAAGAAAGTCAATCTTAGGGTATTGTCATTTCCAAACGCTGCCCTTAGCCTATGAGAAAGCTGACAAAGTGAAGAAAGTAAATGTTTTTCTCTCATGATTGATTTTTATATGCTTTCAATATTTTTTTCACATTTTATTCATTTTAATTCAATTTCTTTTCTCACTGAGCTGCTCTTTTACTGTGGGTCCTTTCTTTGAGTATGGTCAACTATCATCCTTGGGAATGTTGACACGCAGGCTAATACTGATAAGAATCACTTGGTGGTGGACCATTTTGTAACGATTCGAAAGTAACTAATGTTGCATGGCACAAATAGCTTTTGAGTTGATTTACCCTTCCTTCCCCAAACTGCAAAATAAAATCTGACGTGGCAAATGTCTACAGTAGTGATCTTTTCATATAGTGGGACAGTTACTTGGTGTCAACCTACTGCATGGCTGCCACAGAGGGAAATCTCTCACTTAAAGTTTGCATGGCTCCTATGTTGACTCATGTTATGCTGGGGAAAAGCTTCAGATGAACAATAAGATCCTGTTTTTCTGATTGTGGAAGAGAACACATTTTTATGAAATAATTTTTTTTGTAAAATTAACATCAGTAATTGATGTGGGCTTCAGAAATGCTGCTAAGAGAGAAATGAATAATTCATTAAAATGATGACTAAGGTACAGGGTTAAGTATGCAACCTCCACACCCCCTCTGTCCAATATGTCCTGGTCACAGTACTGACCACTGAAAAGTACAATATCCTTAGGGGGCATGAATGAGTGATTGCAATAAGAGTTTCTCATGGAATTGAGTCAGAGCATTTCAATTTCTATTTTACCCCTGAGGGAGTACTTTACCTTTCAGTGGTCAGGAATGTGTAATACATGGGGATTATCATATTCATTATTCTGGAAAAATGTTCTGTGCTGGCATTTTCCTGGGAAGTTCGGGCTAGATCATCACATGGATTAGGTAAGAACATTTCAGCAGAGTTTCTGAAGAACCATACATCAGAAAAGCATAAATCGACAATGAGGGTATGTGGACTTATGTGGGAACCAAGCAGCTCTTCGTACATACATTGTGAGAAGTATATTTAGACGATGAAGTTTGAGTGCAGGGGTGAGTGCCTTTTTCTATGAAAAGAAATACAGGCGGTGTCATTGGGTGCAACATTCTCCAGCATTCCTCTTGTGCAGTTTCCAACAGATCATTCGCTTGTTGGGTTTCACGGTTCAGTATATCCCCTCGTAGCATCTGGATGAGTATGCCTCAGTTTGCCCTCATTCTCCAAAGAACACCCCCACCCCATGTGTTTCTAATACTACAACTCTTCTTGGCTTCTAGTTAATTGCAAAATAATGCAAAATTGTTTGCTTGGCTCACTATACTGAGGTGCAATTAGTTCTGTCTCTGGGGAGCAATCAGTCCATCTATGTAGCTTTTCAGGCTTAATTTTCAACGTGCCTGTGTACCAGTGCTAGATTTGCAGATTTCTTCCTGTTTCTGACACCCCACTACACATCCATGCCTGACACAGATCTTGTCCTGTATTCCAGCCAGAGACCTCAGTGCTTCCTGTTCCCTGCAGCTCTGTTCTCACTGTTCAAATAAGCAGACACTTATACAGGTGAAACCGTTTCTGGGCTGCCATTTCATGAGTCTTGGTCACCTGCCTCAGTCTCAGGTCAGTGTGGCACTCTTTGACAGGTGGCTTAATCCACCTTTCTCCATGAGGATGAGCTGTAATTTGTATCTTAACTCTGAGAGCTGCAGAACATTTTCTTTTGGTGCACAGTCATCTCTTTGGTGGCCTTGTGTGTATATATGAGGTCCACAAGCATGCTCTCTGCCTGCCAGTATTGAATGGGGAGTGGCCAGCATGAAGAATATGGGATACAAACATCAATGTAGAGTTAGGTTGTGTTAACTTTGGGGTGGATATACTGTTAGTGTCCAAGGAAGTTACAAACTATTTTCCTTGGTTCTATTCAGCCTGTCCTTTCCTATGAATAAGTATCTGGACACAAAGTAGTTTCAGTGTTTTTTGAGGGTGAGAGAGGATAAACAGTACTTTGAGGTGGCTCTGACCCTGCCCCCCCCCCCCAATTCAAGGGCAGTGACAGATTTCTACACAGAGGGAAACTTTCATGCACAGATTCTGTGGTGAAAATTAATCCACCTGTACAGCCATTGTTAATATTTGGAAATTAGCAGTCAGATTTCTTAGATTTTAGTCTAGTTAGATCATATCTGTAATTATTATTATCTGGTGACAATCCTTTGAAAAAAAATGGCAGCTACCAGGGCGATGCAGGTAGGTTTCCCACTGGGGGAAAAATTAGTGACATGGATTCAGGGTTTTTTCTTAGTGCAACTTGTGATGGTAACCCTCCCCCCCTTTATTAAGTTGACTTATGGATACCAATATGCATAACTCAGAGATGCTTTGGACAAAATACCTCATGTAAGCTATCCATCTTACTGTTTCAATCTGCCAGATCTGTATATCTTATTTCGGTGTCTGTATCATTCTTGCATGTAAAGCTAGAAATATGGAGTATGGAATGGTTTATGGTTTTAAAAGTGCAAATGAAAGCTATCAAGGGTGTTTCCCCTCAATGTCTGGGTGATCATCTGTAAGCATCCCCTTTTGTCCTTTAAATCTTAGCAGTGGTTGGTCTTAGGAACACGTGTTCATCCTCACTGGTAAGGTCTGACCAGGTAATTTTCTATGGAAGGGTGGAATGTAGAGACAAAGAATTCCTGTCTAAAAAATAAGGCTATTTTAGAGGCAAAGTTTTCAGACTCTGTCTTTGATTGACATGTCATCCCCAAGAGAATGAACCTGAGACTCTAGGGGAAAAAAGATCTTCCCTGGCTTGGAGTTTTTGCTGAAATAAGAACAGTTTTAGGGTGAGTTTGCTGTAAACTTGAGTGCATGTTAGAACTAGCTATGCATTTCTTGTTGTTCTAAATTTTTAATTCATTTTGCTCTGCCTGTTTTCATGTGCAACCCCATAAATCCTATTGTTTGTACTTAATAAAATTATTGTATTTACTAACAAGCCTAGTGTAAATAATTGTTACCTGGGGGAGCAATCTGTGTGTACGCCCTCCTTTCATTGTTAAAGGGGGCTTACCTGAATGATTTATTTGAGGTGCTGATCCCATTTGGGGAGTGGGTTTCCTGAAAGCTGTGCACAAAACTGCATTCTCCTCAGGCTTGAAGAGTTGCAGTGTCTATATTGCTCTTGGGGGTGGGAGTTGGGAGGGAGCCGTGATCTCAGTTCTGTGCCTTGGCTCAGGGAGACCAGGAGATCTGGCCAAGCAAGACAGAAGCACCAGAGAACAAAGAGGTGAGTGTCCGTGGCTTTGTCAACATTTTGGAAAGCACCCCTGAAGGGTCTTCTGTGACCACACCTTGTTACACAACTGATATTAGTCACACAATGCATATGAGTCCTGAGACAGAGGTGTTTATAAAAACCACAAAGGCAATCCTTTCTATCTTGAATCTCAGTATACTTTGGTTGCCCTGACACTAGGGATTAGAAATGGATGTAATACCAAGAAAGATTCAGTTGGCAATATTGTGTGATTTCATCTCTAGTTGCAAACACATTCTAAAAATGGTATTAATCAAGACTTCTATTATGATTTTTATATTGTGACAGCAGCTAGGAGACTCATTGTGTTGGGCACAGTACAAACAAAAAGATGATCCCAGGGAACTTAGCAGTTAAAGCAGTACATTTATCAACCCAGAACAGTACTTACTATTCTTTCCGCAGTTTTGGTTTCTGGATTCCTCCAGAAAAGCATAAAATGCAAACATGGTTGATATTAATTCTGTTGGGCTCTGAAATGCTAAGGAAAGTACAGAAGTTCAATCAATAAAGTGTATATTCTAAACTTCATACTCCCAGTGAGCCTACAGCATACACAGCTTTGAATGGCAAGTTGGTGAATGTTTTTAGAGAAAACATGAAATCTATACTAGAATTCTGTGTGCACTGCACAGCAGTATTGGATTTCAATTCAAGTTTTTTTCTTGAATGAACTGGGGGCTTTTCTCCTCTTTGGGAGTGTACCTAACATCAATTAACATTAATGGAAGTTACAAAATCATCAAGAGTGGAATTGATCCTTTGGTTTACAGCCTTTTATTTCCTTTTAGTGGGCAATGCTTGGTGTCTGCCCTTGTTCTGTGGTTAGCAGGCAATTCAAAAATAGTGAAAGTTTGCTCATGGCACAAAATTGATTCGAGTTGTTCTACCATATTAGTACAGCTAATGAAGGCTGAGGATGTATCATTTTCCAACTTTTATGCCTCTTCTAGAGTAATATAATGTGTGTGGACATAACATAGATAACTTGTAAGGGAAAGGGGAAGGAGCAAGGGGATTTTTACAAACCACAGGAAAATGTAACCTTTTTATGAAATGTGTGATTTTTTTTTTGACTGAAAATAGATTGAAGGATTCTTAAACTAAGGGTAAAGATGAATGTGTTGAGCTGCCGGCCCTCATAGCGTGTATCCACTACAGAACACTTTTGAAATCTGCAAAAAGAGCAATACCTATTCAGACTGGGAATAACTACTTCATTACAAAAAGTAATTTTTCCCATTTTTGGTATTCTTACCTTCTCATCAGCTGTTGGGAGAGGGCCACAAACATGCTGATTGAACTGGCCTCATTAACACTGGTCCTCCATATAGTAATGTAACACTCCCATCTTTGCATGTGAACATATCTCTGCCAAACTGAAGTTTCACTTCACACATCTGATGAAGTGGCCTCCATCCCACAAATCTGTGAGTCTTTATGGTGTCCCAGGACTCTGTTTTTGCTGAAACATGTCTACCCCTCTGAAACTTTTCACAGAGGGGTAGCTGTGTTAGTCTTTAACTTGGAAAAAAAAAAGAGTAGTCTGGTGGCAAGTTAGAGATTAATTTGATTTATATATATATATAGTATGAGCTTTCATGGACAAAACCCACTTCATCTGATGACCTTGAGTGAAACTTGAAGCTGGCAGGTGATACTAAAAAGGCAGTTGTTAAAAACATTAGTGAAATACTATAAAATGTCCAGAAATAATAGGAGTATGGGCAGGAAACAACAATGAGTTTTGAACTCGGAGAAATGCAAGCTGATATATCCAGACCAAAACCCAAATTTAGTGGGGGAGGACTTTGTGAAGCACAAGAATGCCAAAATAGACCTATAGTAGGAGTGATAGTGAATAGCAAATTGGATAGGAGTTATCAATGTGATCCAGTAGCAAATACAGCCAATGGAAATTTGGATTGCTCAATGCTCATCAGTATTTCCCTGTCTGAGAGGGTGCAATGATTTTTATTTATGCAATGGGGAAAACAGTAAAAAGTGCTAAACAAAATTGCGGGAATTTAGGGTACGTGTACACTGCAGCGCTATTTCAGAATACTTCTGGTATGCTGAAATATCTATACCGTGTCTTGACAGTGCACCCATTATTTCAAAATACCTTTTGAAATAATGGGTGCACTATTTCAATGTCTCTGAAAGCCTCATTCCACGAGGATTAAGGGACATTAGGGGATAGCGATTTATTTTGAAATTTGGCACTGTGCAGACAGTGCCAAATTACAAAATAAGCTATTTTGAAATACACTCGAAATAAGCTATGCAATTTGTGTAGTTCAAATTGTGTAGCTTATTTTGAGCTAAGAGTACAGTGTAGATATCCCCATAGAAAAGAGAATAAAATTGATGAAAGGGTTCAGGGATTGATTCAGGATGAAAGACTAAAACCCTCAGTCTCTTAAATACATTCAGTAAGTTAGCCTAACAAATGAAGGGCTATTTGGTAACAGTCTGCAGCTATGTCTACACTATAGACTTTTCTGCAAAAACATATGCAAATGAGGTGAAGAGTGAAATATCGCCATGCCTCATTTGCATAATTAATTAGGCTCCGTTTTTGCGCGAGAGGCTTGTGTGCAAAAAGGAGGTGCCTACATGCCTCCTTTTTGCGCAAAAACCCCCTCCTGCACAAGAGCCGTTCGTCCACATTTTTTTCCGGAAGAATGGCTCTTGTGTAAGAGCGGGTTTTTGCACAAAAAGGAGCTGTGTAGACTGCTCCTTTTTGCGCAAAAGCCTCTTGCGCAAAAACAGAGCCTCATTAATTATGCAAGTGAGGAGCAGTGATATTCCACACTTCGCCTCATTTGCATATGTTTTTACGCAAGAGAGGGGCAGTGTAGAC
This sequence comes from Rafetus swinhoei, assembly GCA_019425775.1. Lineage (NCBI taxonomy): Eukaryota > Metazoa > Chordata > Testudines > Trionychidae > Rafetus > Rafetus swinhoei. The sequence continues at coordinate 154,207,854 of CM033424.1, forward strand.
ATAACCTGCCTGAAGGGTGTAAACTATGCACCATTTGAAGTCTAGTTAATATGTACTTTTGGGTGGTACAGAGATTTTAGGTAGGATTGAGGTGAAACCAAAAAGATGAGAATATAGAGGATCTGGGAAACTTTTCCTAAAAGTGAGATGTATTAAAACTATGGAATATTTCTCAAAATGAAATAGTTTGTGGAAGCTGCTTGTGTTGTTTTAAAATAAATAGCTGGACTCATCAAAGCTCTTGAGTGTATTCTTTGCAAACAGTCCTTCACAAGCAAGGACATGATCTAAGGGTGAAAATGTCATACAGTAGTGGCCAATACAAAACTTACGTGTTACCTAAGCCATCTAAAGAGGGGCTCAGTGGAACTACATATGAAATTAACTTTGCAATTACCTTCTGGACATGGATGAATTTCACCCTGAATGAACCTCTGGGGTTCACATTGTCTTCCTCTACATTTCTATAAGTCTTCCTTCGATGCATGCAGTTGCTGCTGCAATGCAGTGAGAAATCTGCTTTCACCATGGATTATGCAAGAAGCTCTGCACTAGTCTTGTAAAACTGGGTATTTGTATGCTGGGCATGGTAGGTGCAGCGAGAACCAAAATACCCAAAGGAAAAAAAATCATCATGCTAATACTCTAATTTTAAAAGAAAAACATGAAACCTGAATCTCCCCAAAGAAGTCTGACATGCTGTTGACAGCTCACCCCTGTTTAGCCAGATGGAGCTTTTGGAAATTAAAATAGGCCCAATGAGATTAAAAATTTTAGTATTAAGTTGTAATACTATATCATGATTTTCTAGATGCTGTTTCTGAGTCATATAGCCTTACTTTGCCCCAGTTACCAATTAATCAGGCAATAAAAGTCCCTAAATAAAGAGTAAATCTCAAAGGGACAGCAGTCTTTTCTAGATAAAGTGAGAAGAGGACAGGAAGACTAATGCCTTATTATGTATTCCAGTTCATACTGATATTTTATTAAGTGTTATTGATGAAGTGCATTGCAGTTATGCCAAGGCCTAATGTAACTTAAAATTAACATTAATAAGGGAACTCTTGAAAGTGATTTTAACCTAAAAAGGCCTGTCTCTTTAAGTCCTTACTCCTGTGAGTAAGTCTTGGGGGCTACAAAGAGGAAATGTGTTTCACCGTCAGGCCCAGAGAAAGCACGTCCCTGATTGGAATAAAAGAATTTTGATTGCGTTTCCCTTATGTGCTGCACCTGCCTGTGTTGTGTCATTTTATAATTAGGTTGTAATCTCTGTAAGGAAGGGCACTGTCTTTTTGTTATGTACTTTAATAACATCTATCATGATCCCTAATTGGGGACCATAAATGCTATTATAATCCAAATAAAAATAATTTCATCTTCAAATGTCTAAATAGATTATTACAGACATTATAATACTGGATATATTTGACTTTTTTTTTTTTTTAGAGAGTTCCTAGGATCTGAATTGTCTAAACATTTTAGACGGGATAAACCGTGCACATAATTTATTCCTTTACAGAAACAAATATTTAAGGGAACTGGTGTGAGTTGTCGTATCTCCATTGAAACCGGTGGAGCTGTGACAAATTACACAAGCTGAGGGACTCTGCTCCAATATTACCAGAGTTTCTCTGTGTGTATATAGAATACATCAATCTGTCTATCTGGATTGCACGCTAGGAGTTTGTTTATTGGTATAGAATGCCTGCATCATCCCAAAGGGCTAATTACGCAGATCATCCCAAGTGAATATGGATAAAACCTTTACGCCATACCATACTACAATGTACTCCGTACGATTTTATAGACAACATATTTTAGATGTGGTTTTAGAGAGCTTTAAAAACTTTTATTGGTACTGCATTTTTAAAATCTGTTTGATAGGAGTTTAGTCCTTGGCACTCAACTAGGCCACAAAGGGTCTGTCTACACTGAAGCCTTAGCTCAAAATAAGCTATAGAATTTGAGCTATGCAAATTGTGTAGCTTATTTTGAGTTAATTTCAAAATAGCTTATTTCGAAATTTGGTGCTGTCTACACACTGCCAGATTTTGAAATAGAGTGCTATTCCAAAATGTCCCTTAATCCTCATGGTACAAGGTTTACAGAGATGTCAAAATAGCATGCCCATTAGTTCGAAAGCTATTTCAAAATAACGGGCATGCGGTTAAGACGTGGAAAATGCTATTTCAGGATACTGAAAGTATCCTGAAATAGCACCACTGTCTAGACGCACCCTAAATTACTCAACACTAGATGTTAAGAGATTTAAACTACACTGCTATTTGATAAGGACCAAACTCCTTTCAGAACCCAATTGCCCATACTTTTTATAAGGAGGGCCAAGAAGGGTGCACCTATGGCCCCATTACCTACTGCTGCTCTCCATGGAGTTCCCCAGGTCATGTGCTTAAGCACGTGCTATGGCTATGCTTGGGGCAATGTAATCTCAACTCCAGTGACTGACAAGTAACCATTCTTCTTAATTTGGAATAACATGGTCCTGATGGACTCTGATTGCAGTTAGCATCAGGACTGGTTGGTTTAGATGAGGAAGCCTTGTGATGACATTTTTTTTATGACGACAAATTTGAGTAGAGTTGTAAAAGTTCTACTTTTACATTAATATAAGTAGGCTGCCCGAATCAATTTCTGTGGCAGTATCTGACCAAGAAATATCAAGATGGATCCTCCTCCCCCACAAGTTAGATCTGCCTAAAATAGAGTGTGTCTAGTACAATATCCAGGGCATATGACTTTTAGTGGAGTTTTATTATGATCTTTAATCATTTGAGAAAATGGGGAGGAAAAAGTCATTAACAGATTTCACGCATTGGATATCCACTGCAGCATTAATAACGCTGTCATTTGCAGACACTGAGCTAAGGAGGCTCTAGCTGAGGCTCTAGATGAGAGTAGTTACGTAATAGGGAAACAAAGGCAACAGCTACCCAAGCCACCACAAAGTCAAAGGAGAGTAGTGTTCAGAGCTCGATTTCAAAAGCTTCCAGCCCTGTTTGTATTTATCTTTTAAACCTGCTATTCTTAAACAGAGTGGGTTAATATGCCCCATGATCACGAGGCTGTTAGCAGCCAAAAAAGGAAAACTCACCATATGTGTTCCCACTAATTTTTTCCATCTATGTGGGGAATAAATTTTGTTATGTGTAGATGTGCCCCAGCCATAAAAAACACATGCTGCCAACTGTGGGAGGCTGTGGGTGCTCTTATAGTCAGCTGGGCAGTATTTGAATCTCTCCTGGGTGGCCACCCAAGCACTCATCTTAGAGGGAACACTGCTCATTATACCGTTAATCCTGTCATATGGTATAAGAGGGTTTGAGACTCCTTTCTGGCTAGTGTCTCACCCATCGTTGCTCTGCACTCTCTCCACATTCTGCTCTGGACTGGTGTCACTCCCAATATCATAGCATTCTCTTCAAGACACTGCCCTTCAGTAGTGCCCACCACACTAGTCTCTTGTCCCGTTCAGAGGGTATCAGCAGTTTTCTTTCTGTACAGCTGTTACTATGGCCAACTGTAGCTTCAAAGTCTGGCCCCTTGCCTCAGGGGCAAGCCATAGTCTGTAAAGGCCATTCCTCAGTTTGGCTAGGTGCAGTGCAATGGAGAAGGGGGAAGACACAGGACTGGCCATTACTCTGGGTCCCGGCCAAGTGACCTTCTGGCAACAGCCTTGTCCTACCCTCCTCTTTCCCTTAACTGTTCCCTGTGCCACTTCCCTAGTGACCCTTGCACCCTGCTGGCTCCTATATTAAGGCCTACAGTCTGACAGGTATCCAACTGGCACCTCCTTTCCAGTTCCCTGAGTCTACCCAGCACTGCTCCCTGTAAGGTGCTTTAGCTTGGGAAACAGTCCTGCATTCTCCCTGGTCAGGTCCAAATTGCCCTCTGCTCTGCTGAGCAGCTCCTTATAACCAGGGGTGCTCCAGCAGGCCACGCTCTAATTGGTTCCCTTTAAGCCCCCTTCTGATTGGCCAGAGATCTGTGCAGGCTCCTTCCAGGCTGCTTTAACCCATTCTCTGCCAGAGGGGGGAAGCTGCTTCACTACAGATGGCCATGATAAAAATCAAGCAAGTGTGCGAAGAAAAATAAAAATGAGGTATTTTCAAGTTAAGACTTTTTTTTTATCAAAGGGGAACATGGCTGAGAAGCCACAGGAAAGCTAAACTCAGTGGGGGCAGTGTGTTTTAAATTAACACACTGTAAAGCTTGCCAAGTGGAGCCTGAAATTCTATAGGAAATTCAATTTGCCCTATGTTTTCCCTCTAGCATTTCTAGGGAGGTGCTGTTGCTGCAGAATTTATTCTGCAAACTGATGATGGGTTAAGTGTTGAATACTAGCTGGGCAGCCTAGATAGATTTGTGTCTTAATTTAAGCAAGTACATAACAGTACATCTCTGAACTCTACCAAGGCAATCCACAGTACAATTACTTGCCTGTTGTAAACAAACAGGGGCTCAGAGGCTCTGGGAGAATGTGTTTCTATGTTAAACTTAGTCTCTAGACTACTATATGGTAGCTGGGAAAATTGGCCAGCTCTCACACATCAGGAGCCTGTCATTTGCTGAGATGGCTTGGTGTTTGAGAATAAAATGAAATGTAAAGTTTGAGGTTTGATAAAGCCTTCTGATTTAAACATCTGTCTTTGTTCCACAGTCTCCAAGGGAAACAAAACACATGAAATGTGTAACTATTTAGGTGAAACAGCAAGAAGCCATCAGTATTTGAAACCAACTCACTAAGCAGGGGAAATGGTGCTCTGATCTCTATCCCTGTGACATGAAATATATCACATTGTTTGCCTCTAGAAGATTAGAGCATAAGATCAAAAGAGTCTTAATCATTCCCTTTTAGTGCATGCCATCATTAACAGGTATCAGTCACTGAATTAGCAAACTTTTATTGCTAATACACATTCATAGCCACTTTGAAATGTTCAAATATTAAATTCCTCCTTCTGCTCACCATCTGAAAATCATTGCAACCAGCATTCTCTACTCACCCACCTTCCCCTCTACCCCTCATCTGACCATCAAAAACTGGCTGCCTGGAATTTGCATATTTTACTTTCTGAAATAGGGGGAAAAAAAGGGGGGGGGTGGTGATAATTTTTTTTTCTGCTCTACTCCTGAGTCACTCATGCATTCATGTACATAGGACAAGGACCACCCTTTGTCACCATCTCTCTCCCACAGCAAATAATTATTTTAACAATGAGGAGAGCTGAAAGTAAAAACAAAACAAAACAAACTTGAGAAGACCACTCTGAAGCAGATGGGGGCTCCTGTGGTTTGGTCTAGAAGGGGAAAGACAAACTGGAAGCTGGCAGCAGATTGTATCAAAGACAGATTTAAAGAGGCTCAGCCCAGTGGGGTACCAGTGGAGAGAACACTAGGTTAAGAATAAGAATTTTAAGGTTCAAAACTGTACCAGGAATCAGATTATTCACAACAATCATACTGTAATTCTGGAAATGCTAATCTTATCCAGCACGAGTTCCCTAGTGGCTTCCCAGCGACAGGGTTAATGGAAATGGGATGCAATATCCTGACTTACTGTGAAGCTCTGTCAGTCCATGACTTAGCTTTGTAGAGACAGGCCACAATACAAATCCGTAAGGCAAAGTGATTTCCATAAATGCTGTTAATAGGATGTAGAATGCTGAAAGATAGTGTAGAACTGTCAATGTTTAATGTAAAGTTATGCGAGAATGAAGGATTTAAAACATTTTTAGGTCACTTGAGTACACTATCAGTGACTAAACAAGCACACGGCCTTGAATTAACAAGGTAATGCTATGGAAGCCAGCCAGCTGTATCACAACTCTGCAACAACAACACAACACTGATTTCTGTGCTGCTAGCCAAGACTTGCAATGGAAAGACAAAAAAAACCCCTCACCCCCCCCCCCATAGATTAGACGTCTGAGTATAAACTATCATAATTCTGTTTAAACGAGAAAAGAGTAAAAGTATTTATTCCAGCTTTATTGTTGTTATTTCCATACACTGTAATAGTTGGAAACCCCCCCCCCCCCAAAGGGATATTATTTATTCAGGCACCAATCCACAGGAGCACTTATATACATGCTTAATTTTAAGCAATTTACTGGTTCTAATGAAATCCCTTTCAGAGATGACACACCATGCTTTGTTCTATGTTTAAATAGTATTAGAGGAATCACTCATGTTATATTTAGCTCACCCATGGATATGATATATTGTGTATAATGCTATCCTGAGATGAGAATCATCATGGGGTAAAGAAATAACTAGAGAGCTGATCCTGGGGAAGGGATGCAGATATTCTCATTGGTGTGGCTATAAATTACATTTATTTAAGAGTTATTTCGCTTTAGAGGCTGTACAAATAATTTATAGAAATGTGGAAGTCTAGCAACAACCCTCATATAGTACTCCTGCTTTGACTTATCAGATGTGGTTTCCAATTACATAGATTTAATTCCCTGGAAAACCCAAGTTATATCCTTTGGTATTGCCTCCCACCTCCTAACTTCCCTTATCTTAGGAGCTACCAAAGAGAAAGAAATTGTAATGAAATTGCCAAAAACTCATTCCCAATAGAAAAATCTTTATATTACAGTTGTATCTGCCTGACCCCCATTACAGAGACACACAAAGGGGGTAAAGGAATCTACTACATGCACTATTGCCATAGATTAGCTCCCTACTTCTTCTCCAGCTAATGGGTATGAAGCATGAGGAAACCTGGGCTCTCTTCCCAATTTTTTAACTAATCTGAAGGTGAAGGATGGATTTGAGAAAAATCTCTCAATCTATTGATTCTCAGAAGCTAGTGAGACACGTTTTTTCTTACTGTACCTGGTATCTTTCCTCCAAGGATCTCGAAAGTGCTATTTATGTCCCCACTAAAGGGAGATGAGAAGATTGAAGCAAGCAAAGGAAGCATTTAATAGATATATTTTAAAAGGAAGTTTAGATCTGTGAGGGGGATCTTAAATCCTAAATCCATTGTATCTGTGCAGTCCATTGTATCTGTGCAGTGTGAATATGAAATCAGTTCTCCAATTGTATTTATTAAGAAAACCTAGCATTTTTGTTTTAAAATCATAATTCAGAAAATGTCCTTGAAGTTGCTCTTAATATGTTAAGTTGGCCTGGGACTTTCTTTGAAGTGTATAGGACATTTTTTGGGGTAAATGTACTATATTGCTGATATAATAGCCGTGTGAATAGTCCAGATATTATTCAAAACATGAGTTTGAATTTGAACATGGAATTCATTTTGACCCATTCATCACTTGAATGGGTGTATCGTGAAAACAATTATTCTATATTTTCAATACACTGATGACATTCATTTGCCCAGCTTTCATTGCTATTGGTCCAAACCAAAGCTCAGCATCTTCATTTCCCTAAACTTTGGGCAGGGAATTATAATAGAAGTCACTCAAAACCCAAATTTGGAATTGGCCTACAAAAGCCCAGTTCCAAACACCGTAGAACTAAAGATTGTTCAAAATCTGGATTAAACTTTTATGGCTCAAAATCTTTATTATGAGTAAAAAAATGTGATATACTAAAACCTAAGAAGTATAGAGGCTAACTTATATATTGTAATTGACATTTGAATGCATTGTGGCAGTTTGGAGACATCACACTATTTCTGACTGTCCAAGCTGAAGGTTGGATTAATACAGTAGATGGTATTCAGTAATGAATAATGTGTCAGTAGGACCTACAGAGTGCCATTTCCTTTATTCTTTCAAAATTTTGAATGAGTACGGGCATACATGTTTAGAGAGACTATATTTGTTTATTTACTTCATTTTCAAACATTTAGAAGGAGGATGTTGGACACCACCTGTCTCTCTTCAATGTCACGTCTGAACTGGAGCACTGTAAATTACTGCTGTGCTCTCACCACGTCTAATGCAAATCAGCACCCTAGGACTTGTCAGAATGATGTAAAAGTAAATCAGAACATGCACACACTAAAGTCTTAATGATACAAATGGATCAGGAACAGGTTTGGCACAAACCATGTTTAAAAGGCAGAATCACAAAATCAATTCTTCTGTCGAAGAAGCTTCACAATGGGCATAATTCTGAAAAATTAAGTAATAGGCCAAGATTTTCAAACTGGTGTTCCGAAGGTCAGGCACTCATATCTGTACATAAGCATTTAAAAGCTAGTTGGATTTTCAGAGAAGCTAAGCTCCTACAGTTTCATTGACCCCAAAGGGAGTGGATGAGATGATCTTGTTGGATGGATCTTGATGGATGTTGTTGAAACATGTAAGCTGCTTAGGCCTTAATTTGTGTTTGTATAGGACTTGGCACTGTTCTGGTTGTCTGTCTGGCTTGAATACAGGCTGAGGACAAAGCAGGTAGGTTTATATATAAGGTAGGTTTATATATAAGGTAAAAAAAAAAGCTGTCAAGCTATTAGACAACAGAGGAAACAACATACTGAGCACAGTGGGGAACAGAGTCTGCATCCCTGGAAAACTGCTTGACTCTAGAGGCTGAAACAATGGACTTTGGATTATATAAGAGGAGCATCGAGGGGCGCCTTGTCCACCTGCCAGAGAGAGTGGGGAAGGTCTGCTACAGTCCCTCGGACTCTTGTTACCTAAACTGTGCCAGAGATACCATTTTTCCTTTGTGTTTTAATCTGTACTTTTCTTAGTTGCTCTGTAACACCTAGCAACCAAGTCTGCTTTATCAAGTATATTTTTTTGTTTTGTTAATAGAATCACCTTTTTTAAGGTGATGATTTGATTCTTGTGTTCTGAAAAATAACAGGGGGTCGGTGTGTGTGCCTGCCTAGACTGAAGGGTCAGCTATCAGAGACTGCTATTTGTTTCCTGTGGTTTTTTTCTTTTTTCAAGTTCTCTTGTGGTATAAGAGCTCAAGGGACCCTTTGGGAAGAAGTTCAAATGTTTCTTCCTGGTTTAATTTGCTTGAGGGTGGCAGCCTATCTCCCAGGGCCAGTGGGGAGTTTTTGTAATTAGAGCCTATAGAGGCAAGGTATTTTTTATGTCTCTTGCAGGCTTCCACTTTCTGCACTCAAAGTGCCAGAGTGGGGAGTAGCCCTAACAGTCCCAGGAGCCTCAGAGTCCATATACAGTCCCTCTGGGATAAGGGTAGTATGGCCCACAGACCACGGAGTCATTATATAATAGACAAAGCTCCCTTACGCAGGTATATCTGGGGGGAAGGGGATAGGCGACCCAGGCACTTCATCTCCACCAGGTCCCAGGACAGGGCCCTATCAGCAGCTTAATGGGTAATCCACCCACAACATGCCAAGCCTTTGGGGAGCAATTCCCCACCCTGGGCTACTTCCTACCCAGTCCTTGTAAGAATTCCTCTCCATCTTCACACTCTGGTCTGGAAGTTTCTACTGCAGTCCCTCTCATCTTGACTGCCGCTGTTTGATCTGACTGAGCCTCCTCCCCAGGAGCTCCTGCAGCACTTCCTTCTCCTGCAGCAGTCAACCCTGATTGAGCTGCTCCAGAAGCTTTTATAGCCACCTTCTAGTTGGAGCATGCCCAGCAGGGCTGTGGGGGTGGAGCTTTCTCAGCTAGTTGGGCCAGGTTAACCCCTTTGGCTCCAGTGCAGGATTGATACACCCCATCACAGGGAGTAAAAAATCATTTGAGTTATCAATCACTGAGGAGGGCATTGCATACAGCATGCTCAGAGCCAGGGAAAGTTGGATTCCCTGGTCTGGATGATGATGTAAGTAGTTTTTCTGTCCACTTAGGGAAAGACTGTAACTTGCTAAAATTAAGTTGTAATCACTGGAAAGTGCTTTTGTTTTGTAACCATACTGCCTATGTTTCTGGCTTCGTATTGCATAAATCAGGGGTGTGCAAAAAAATGGTGGCAATTTGTCAGCATTAGTCTTTGATGGGCTGCTGCCGCTATATTTACCTCCACCTCCACAGGTATGGGGGTGCTTGAAGCACCTATTGGCTGTTGATCACCGGTTCCATGCAATGAGCGCTTCAGGAAGCAGTGTGGACCAGGACATCATTTTCCTCAACTCTCATTGGCCATGTAACAGTAATTCGCGGCCAATGGGAGGCTCAATCACTTATGCCCATAGAAGCACAGGTAAATAAAGTGTCGGTGGCCTGTCAGGGACTAACCCTAGTAAACTGGATGCAGCCTATGGGCTGATATTTGTCCACCACTGACATAAATCCTTGTTTTATTACAAATGAAAGTGTGAGTTTTCAGCTGACTTAATTGGCTGAGTGTCAGAGTGATAGGAAGTGGAGGTTGCCAAGAGCTGTCATACAAAGAGGAAGTTAGGTGGGCTGATTGTTACCTGCAAGGCAAGATTTAGACCTAGAGCCTAGAGGCAGTTGCTGGTGAGCTAGACAGATGGGGTGAGACAGGGAGCTGATGTGTAGTTTGATCTCCAGCAAAGCTCACTGTTGCTGAGGCAGAGAGGTGTAACAAAGTGGTTTGCAGTTCTGGATGTCCTGAACAGAATATCACAAGGTTTAATTTGTCAACCCTTTTAGTGTATACTGACAGCAGAGAAGAGGAAAGTGTACTTCCTGCTGCTCTCATAACCCTCTGCTGCTGGTCAGAATGAATTTGTGAGGATAATTACCCATGGGGGAACACACCAAATCTTTAGCTAACAAGACAGTAATACGATTAGTCATACTTAACATTACCTGTACATAGAAATTTGTATTTAGAAAGGGCTGGTTAGTGCTGAGCAAAATGCTGGCACTGTTAAACTCAATGGGAGTTTTGCCACTGACTTTAAGGGGATCAAGATTTTATTAATTTTATAGAAAAGGAATTTACAGGCAGAGAGGTCACCACTTTGTCAACTCATAGGGTATTCCCAGTCCTGGGCATTAATAAAAAAATTATCTTTCTTCCCCTTTTATCTTTATCTATCTGCTGAAGCCTGGTACATCTTATCATCAAAAATGATTAAGCTCAGGGTGCTGTTTGCCAGATCAGGGTATACTACTAGTTTCTCACCAGCACAGGAGTTTGTATAAGAAATCATGTTTTAAAAAACAGAATACAAGATCCCTAAACACTCTAGGGCTACGTCTATACTGCAGTGCTATTTTGGGGATATCAGAATACACTGAAATAGCTATCTCATGTATTCACAGCAAGCCCGTTATTTCGGGCCTGCTAGTCCAATGTCCCTGTAAACTTCATTGCATGAGGAGTAAGGGACTTTTCGGAATAGTGGGTTATTTTGAAATTTGGTGCTGTCTAGACAGCACCAAATTACGAAATAAGCTATTTCAAAATAAGATCGAAATAAGATACACAATTTATGTAACTCAAATTGTGTATCTTATTTCAAACTACATTGTGATATAGATGTAGCCTAGGTGTACATCTATACAACAGCTTTACTTTGGAATGACAGATGTTATTCCAAATAATGTATTGCGCATCTACACAACAAGCCCGTTATTTTGAAATATATTTGAAATAACGGCCTTCTTATTCTGAATTTTGTAAACCTCATTGTAAGAGATGTAAGGGAAGTTGGAGGAAGAGTACTCTATTTCAAAATAAGTGCTGGGTAGAAGTATTCTCCATGCTCTCAGGAAAGCTAAACATTTAGTAATTGATGCTGATGAATATCAATTTTGTTTACATTATGTCCAGGAAATGTGTTAATTTTTATTGTATTTATTACTAGAAGATTTACCTGCTGTTGCTTGGGTCTTTAACTCAATATTTGTTTGATGGAAAATAAAATGAAAATGTAGGTGCTTCATTTAAATTGTTGCTCTGAGCTGGGGCTGGGGACGAGGGGTTCAGTATGCAGGCTGCCCTGGAGAGAGAGGACTACCTCAGCCCTCTCTCACTGCAGCAGCTTGGGGCTGGGTGAGAAGCATCTCTCCATCACTGCTGCAGTTCCAGAGGGCAGAGCCAGGGGAGGGGTGCATGTTCCAGGGCTGGGCAGGTGCAAATTCTTCTGCCTCCTGTGCTCCCCAATCACAGTGAGGAATGCAGCACATTGTGTACTTCCTCCTCAATCCCTGACATAGGGGAACATCCAGCAGTGTTCCCATATGACTTAGAACAGGGGAAGAGCTTCAGCCTCCTACCCAGAAAGGTGCCTGGGATGTGGGAGGCTTGAGCCTAGGCAGTCCCAGATGGGGGGAAGGGGAAGGAGGGGACAGCCAGCCCCTTTCACCTTCCTGTTGACTTTGCTTCTCACAAAACCATACAGAAAAGAGACAATCTCATTCCAGGCAAATCCCATTTTCCTGGCACAACTGAACCCTTACTTGGCTTTAATTTATAAGAGGAAGCTGTAAACGGAATTCGGTGGTCCTAGCTCTTAATGTTTAGAAGGAGTTCTTGAACAGATGGACAGAGAGACAGACAAACTCAGTCAGATATAGAGTAGACAAATTGGACATGCATCTCTCATTACTAGGACACTAATTACAGTAGTTACAGACTAGGTCGTTATGCTACAACTGTCCTGGTGAATTCATTTTTTTTCAAGGTAGCACTTTCCTGGTGGGTGTAGTTCTGAGTAATTATTTGGAATGATAAAGTTTTAAATTCAACCATGTCTCAGAGCTAAAATACATGTTTTCAGGGAGATAAAGACTTTTTATCATTTAAATTTAGTTACAAATAAATGTATATATTTCTCAATCTGTTGAAGCTTGTATTAGATTCAGCAACAGTATAGCATAAGATGTAAGCCATTATCTAGTTGTCTATACATATCAAGACGGAAAAAATTGCATTACATGAGCTTCATTCACCAAAGTGAAAAGGGAAGAGAATAATCCCCCCTAATACTCCGAAACGGAGACTTCACTCTGTGGAATAAATTCACATAAATATAGCACTAAGGTTAATGACATTTTAGAATTTGCTGGCAGAATGGTCTATTAAAATAATATGTTGCACTAAAAACTGTAAATGCTAAATGTCCATTAAGTAATCAAATATTAATATATATCATTGCAGTTCAAGGTGAAGGACAAAAATGAATATAGGAGCATATCAAGAATAAGGCAAATCGACAGGTTAGAAACACAGTAGCACATATCATTTTTCATTGTATTGGACAATACAGAGTCATAACAAAACAGACAAAGATGGGTCATGTAGCTTTTTATTGGAATTTCCTTAACTGATAGCTAGTCAACAATTCAGAAAAAGAAACTTTTTGTCTAGTATGAGCACAGACAGTTCCACTGAAGAATGCCATCAGGAAGATATTTTGTTTAGGACTGTCATTTGATTAAAAAATAATTGTAATTAGTCACACTGTTAATAATACAATATCATTTATTTAAATAGTTTTGGATATTTTGTACATTTTTCAAATATATTGGCTTAGCAAAGAATACAAAATATATAGTCCTTATTGTATATTTATTTTTCATTAAAAATATCTGCACTGTAAAAAGAAACGGAAGAAATAGTATTTCCATTTACCTAATACAATACTGCAGTGTAATCTCTTCATCATGAAAATTGGATTTACAATTATGAAATATAGAATTATGTACCAAAATAGCTATGCTCAAAAATAAAACAATGTAAAACTTTAGAGCCACAGACTGCCACATGTTCATTTTCTTCATCTGAGTCACATGCCAAAAGCAGAAGGTTAATTTTCTTTTTTGGTGGATCAGGTTCTGTAGTTTCCACATCAGATTGTTGCTCTTTTAAGACTTCTAAAAGCATGTTCCACACCTCGTCCCTCTCAGATTCTGGAAGGCATTTCAGATTCTTAAAACTTGAGTTGAGTGCTGTAGCTATTTTTAGAAATCTCACACTGATACCTTCTCTGCATTTTGCAATGCAAGTGTTCTTAAAATGATCAACATGCTGGGTTACCATCCACGAATGCTATAACATGAAATACATGGCAGAATGCAAGTAAAACACACTGCAGGAGACATACAATTCACCCCCAAGAGGTTAAATCACAAATTTAATTAACACATGATTTTTTTTAAAGGAATATCATCAGCCTGAAAGCATGTCTTTTGGCATGGGGGGTGGGGGTGGGGGACAAAGCATAAAAGGCCATATGAATGTTTAACATATTTGGCAGGTACACAGCTTATACCACCAGCTATAAAAGTTCCATGCAAATGCCTGTTCTCCCTTTCAGGTGACATTGTAAATAAAAAGCTTGACAGCATTGTCTCCTGTAAATGTAAACAAACTTGTTTGTCTTAATGGTTGTCTGGTCAAGAAGTAGGACTGAGTGAACATGGTGGCTCTAAAATTTTACACTGTTTTGTTTTTCAGTGCAATTATGTAACAAAAGAAATCTATATTTGTAAGTTTCATTTTTGACGATAAAGATATTGCACTACAATGCTTGTTTGAGGTGAATTGAAAAAATGTTATTTTATGTATTTTACAGTGCATATATTTGTAATAAAAATAATATAAAACTAGCACTATATGCTTTTTCTGTATTATAACTGAAATGTATATATTTGAAAACATAGAAAATATTCAAAAATAATACATTTCAATTGGTATTCTATTATTGTTTTAACAGCGCAATTAATACTGTGATTATTTTGAGTTAATCATGTGGTTTAATTGCAATTAACTGATAGTCCTATTTTTGTTCTTTCACCCACTCAAAGTCAAAGTGTGCATTCACAGAATAGAAGAGACCTTAATATTAACTAGTCCATTCTTTGGTGAGTGCAGAGCTGTTCTCTGACAACATGTTTTTAGTTGTTTGTCCACTACAGTTCTAAATGTCCCAAGAATGGGACTCCCACACTCTAATATTAAAACTGTCGGTCAGGAAACTTCTGGTAATCAGCCTAACATTTTCCTTTCTTAATTTCATTTCATTTTGAAAGGTTAGTATTTGACATATACAAACAGAAGACACAGCCTCTAGCAGCTTGGATCCAGACTGGTTCAGAGGAAAGAGTGATGCAATGCCTATGGTATAAATGGCTCCTTGTGGTTCCTGGGAAGTTTCTCACTGAAACACTGACATGGTCCACACAGCTTAATTTATGATGCCTGAGAAGATAGCTGCACAAAGTGGCATGGCTGTGAAACAACAGCTGTCTCCAACTGTTTCTTTATTCAGATTCTATGAAAGTCAATGGGATGGCAATTCAAAATGAGCAATGCATCTCTTTCATAGAATACTAGAATGGAAGGGACTTTGAGAAGTCATCTAGTCCAGTCACCTGCCCTCACGGTAGGGTTAATCATCATCTAGCTCATCACTGACAAATGTTTATCTAAATTGCTCTTAAATATCTGCAATGATGGAATTCCACAACCTTCGTATGCAATTTTTTCCAGTGCTTATCCACCCTGACAGCTATTCTGTGGGTAGGTGCTCTGTTAAGCATATTGGTTCCAAATAAAGCTGGAACTATGTGTTGACTTTCCCACAAAGAGGAATTAGCCAAATACTGATTTCTTCTTGACCATTCTAAAGCTGGAGCAATAGAAATAGAGGAAAATGAATGTCTGTATACCAAGTTGTTTGCAGAGCACTTGTAGCCATGTTGATCCCAGAATTAGAGACCTGCAGTATGTTGGGAGTATATTTTATTGAAAAAGCTCTGTAGTTTGAAAGCTTGTTCTCTTTCATCAACAGAAATTGGTCCAAACACATTTGTCTCTATATAATACAATTACTTTTAGCATTCTTCTGTTATATCATTTTCATATAACATTTTAAATGGAAACAGTATCTAATTAAGTCCAACCACCACTACCAAAATAACTAACTTTGAGTTTGAGTAAAAAAATAGTCACAGAAAAAATGTTTATACACACACACATACACATCCCCTCCCCTTTGTTTTGCCTATTTAAGGCTGGATTCTGAAAAAAGATGCATGTGGCTAGACCCCCTGTGCATGTAGAGAGTCCCAACATGTATAGGCTTATACCTTGATGCTACAATAGACTACTTACCCCATGTAAATTTAAGTGTGCAGTAGAACCTCAGAGTTACAAACACCAGAGTTACTAACTGACTAGTTACCCTCAGACCTCATTTAAAAACGTAAATATGCAACAGGCAGCAGCAGAGAGAAAAAAAAAAAGAAAGAAAAGAAAAAGTGCAAATACAGTACTGTTAAACATAAATGGCTAAAGATAAAGGGAAAGTTTAAAAGAAGATTTGACATGGTAAACAACCTATTTCTGTTTGCTTGTTTCATTTAAATTAAGATGATAAAAAGTAGCAAAGCTGTATTAGTCAACGTTCAGTTGTAAGCTTTTGAAAGAAGAAACATAATGCTTTGTTCAGAGTTAAAACAATCTCCATTCCCAAGGTATTTAAGAATACCTCTGAGGTTCTACTGCATGTGTAAATTGCTGCAAGACTGGGGCCTCTGATAGTAAGCTCAATTGTATTATAATAATTTATTATAATAATTGTATTATATATTTTTATTATAATATCATAAATCATTAGATTTGAGCTATATGAAAAGCAAAAGATCTCTTCCCTTGTCCATAGACTCATCTGTGTCTTCAATTCTCTGCTACCTCTTGTGAATTGGACTGTGACCACATGCATAGCCCCTTTCTGTTCAGGGCAGAGATCCATATTAGTGGACTTTATGCAGGATTGGAGCCTTCTGGTCTCATTTTTAGCTGCCTTGTGCTTCAGTTCTTCATTAGGAAAGTAAAAATACTTATAGTTATCCACCTCTATAACATTTTTTGAACTCTTGAATGAAAGGTATTACAGAAGTGCAAAATATTGTTATTAAATATATTAAAACTAGACTTGTCATTAACCATATTATAGAAATAATGGGTAAAATTGTATGTAAAATTACATAATAGATATAATAATTTATAAAAGAAAGTTAAAAAAGGGACACAGAGAGATCAGAAAAGTGGGTAGGGAGGTGGAATCTGATCAAGAATGAGGAAGAAAGAAGGAGTTCAATTGAATAGTTTTGCTTTAGGGTATAATTACGTGAAATTATAGTCCCATTGTGCATATTTAGGGGTGTATTATTTTTCCTTTTTAGGAGGAGACAATACAGTAATGTTGACAGATATAAAAATTAATCACACTGAATAACAATACTGCAGTCTTAATCAGGAGCAATAAATGAATAGTGGCACTGCAGGAGAATGTTGCATGCTGCTAAAATGTGAATTTTCACAATATGTTGCCACGGGGCTTGCCCAGCATTCTGAGAACCTCGCAGATGTCAATTTACCTGTGTAATCATAGGATAATTTAGTGCAATTAGCATGTGAAATATTTCAATATCTCTGTGTAGCTACCTCATAATTATAAAGCAAACGTGTACTTATCAAGATGTTGCCGTGCTCAGAGAGGTCATGTAATGATGCTCTCTATCTTGTCATTACGCATGTGTATCAAGATACGGTGTTAGCAGTGCAGCAGGAGCGTTAACTCAAAATGTTGATAAATGCAAAGTAATACACAATAGAAAGAAAAATCTGAACTACTCACATGGCTTAGCACAGGGGTAGGCAATAATTTTTTATGGGGGGCATTCAAAAAATTTGGTAAGTGGTCAAGGGCTGCACTCTTCCATGTTATTCATGGAGGAGGTCTGGGGTCTGGGATGGAGGTTGGGTGCAAAAGGGAAGTTGGGGTAAGGGAATGTGGTGCAGGATGAGCTATGGAGTCTGGGAGGGAGTTTGGGTTAAGGAGGCAGTTGTGACCTGGGGCAGGAGACTGGGGTGCAGGAAGGAATGCAGGGGTTTGGGTAGTGACCTAGGGCAGGAGGGGGTTGTGACCTGTGGCAGAGGACTGGATGCAGGGTCTGGGGAAGGGTATGATTGCAGGAGAGGGGGCAGAGGGATTGGGTTATGTGGGATAGAGGGGCAGAAGGCGGGGGGCAGAGAATTGGGGGTAGAGAGTAGCTGGGGTTCCAGAGGCAGACTCTGGCCAGGAGACTTACCTGAGCAACTCCTGACCAGCAGCCCAGCAGGTTTCTTAGGCAGGCTCCCAGTCTGTCCCCAGCCTCACACCTGCTGTAGGGACCATATTGGTCTGTGAATAGCTGTGAGCCTGAGGGGACAGGGAGGGATGTTCTTCAAACAAGCAGCTCCCATTGTCCAGAAACTGGCCAATGGGATTGTGCTGGGAGTCGGGGCACTGCGCAAAGCTCTCCCTCCTCCCCCCAGGAATGTAGCTGTTCAAAGACAAACGGGCTCCTACAGCCGCTTTTCTGAGCAGTGGAGGGTAGGGGAGGGGGAGGGGGGGAAAGGCAAGCAGGGACCCTGCCTGAGACTCCCCACTGCATCCATGGGCAGGATCTGGCAGCTTGGTGGACAGGATCTGGCCCTGCCTTAGCATGTTCTAAATTAGTAGCATTAAATCAGGAAAAGGACCTGAATTTCAGTATGGACACTCACTGAAAACATCTCAATGGGGAGCAGACAAACCAAAGTACCAGGATGTGTTATGAATAGGATGAAAAATAACAAAGAAAACATAATGTTATATAAGTCAGCGTGTTGGCCTAGTCTGGGTTACTATATAGAGGACTGGTTCCAATGTCTCAGAAAGATTATTGCAGATTTAGAGTGAGTGACAAGAATGATCAAGGCCCTAGAAAATCTCTCATGGGGGAAGAGATGAGAAGATGGGGGGAAACAAGACAAATAAGAGGGAATATGATACAAACATATCATGAACGGTACAGAAAAGAGAATAGATTCTTATGGTTCCCCCCCCCCCGCTTTTCATTGTACTGAAACAAGGAAACATTCAATAAAACTGAAATATGGCCCATTAAAAACCAATAAAAGGAAATACTTTTTCCATACACTGTGTAATTGCACTGTGGAACTCATTGTCATAGGACAGCCTTGAAGCTAGGAACATGGCAAGGTTCAAAGAGAGATTGGATGTTTATATTGACTATAAGAATATCCAGAGTCAACATAAATACTAAAAAAATGAATTTTAGATGGGATCAAAATATTGTGCTTCCAGGAAACTTCTTGGGAAGCTGGTTATCCTACTCCTCCTTACTTTGGGCTTTCCTTCTCTTTCCTCTATAGCATCCAGTGGTGGTTACTGTGAAATAAGAGATACCAGACTAGATTAGCCATATGTCTGTTTATAAAATTACTGACCTTTGGCGGGTGCAATTTCTGTATAAAAACAAATATCTTGTGCATTGTGAGGATTATCCTTTTATCTCATTTCTGCCTTATAGTGGATGCATTTCATGAACTTGCTTAATTATAAAACACTATTTATTTATATGTTTTAATTTCAACAGATGCTCAAACACCATCCTATCCATCCTTGGTCATTCTAGCCATGTGGCAAAACTAGTTTCTGTACCATGGATTGTCCCTGCTTATTGTTTTAAAGGGAGAGCTGACATTTCTGAGGCTATCCAAACAAAAACCTCACTCACTATGCTAGTAAGTGTGTTGGCTAGCACTTCTGGCTACTGGAAATGACCAGAAGGAAGTTCCTCAACTCTTTCCGTGAAAGTGGCCTGTGCAAGAGTTGTGAGAGAGCGAGCATATTAAGTGACTATGCATGTAAAGGAATAAAGCTGTGTTGCAACAAGCTTCTTAAAGGCTTCGGTATTATTGGACTATCAGTGTTCCAGGGCCTCATTATAGTATTTTGGTACAGGGTCTGTTCCCTTTTCCTCTCAGCAGGCAGTTCCTTCCCATCTGAAACTCAGTGACCATCTGTTAGACACATCACTGAGGATAGATTTATACTGCATACCTGCCATTAAGAATTTTTTTAACAGTCAAAGAGGAGCAGATTTGCTGTGTGGAAAGATCGTGCTTGATTCCATATTGTACTAAAAGGGTTGGGGGGACCATAGGAGGAAGATGTCTGCTGTTGGCTTTGCCCACTGGAAGATGGTATTGCTTCCAGTGAATCCAGCAGAGAGCATCTGGCAAACCCATCTGGATTGGCTTGCTCTACCCAGATGGAGTAGTTTACTCTTTGGCAAGGTCTGCTGCATTATTCATTTCAGGCGGTAGGGATTTGCTGGAGTTTTGTTATTTATAGCGGCATGTTGCAAGTCTTGCAAGCCTCACAAAGACTGTGCACTCTTCAAGTGTCACCCAAGTGGCGCAGGTTCAGTTTACAGTGGGATTAGACGTTTGCAAAGAGCGTGGGGAGAGTTGTACATAGGGTGATCATCCCCTAAAAATCTTTGCAGTTTTTGATGTAAGCTTCTGCACAGATGAAAAAGCAACCTGGTTTTTGGTTTGCTCTGTTAATGATAACATTGGATTCTATAATGAAGCCCAGCAGGTGGGAAGATCCTGCCACAGATTTCAAAAGCAAATGCTCATCTGTGCAACAAAGCACGTTGTAACATAAAGCTGCTGCTTTACTGATTATTCCAGAGGTGATGGGATTTGGGGGGGATACGTTTAATATAATTGAAGGAATGCCAATATTGAAGAATTATCACCAAAAGACCATGCATGAAAACAAAGAACAAGCACAAATTCCCCCAAAAGTGTAAACAATAATAAAGTTTAAATTTGTGAAATGAAATTATACAGAAACAAACTCAGTGTGTCTAAACATCACAGTTTTGCTCCAGATTAGCTTTTTCACTAGTGTTGTGCTTTTGCCCCAGACTAAGCCCAAGAGGCTGCCATAAGCTTGTTTCATTGTACTGGGACTTATCAGCACAGCAAGCAAATGAGTCATAGCAGCAATAGCAAAGCTGAATATTTATGATGCCCAAGACAAGTATGGAGCTAAATACCTTCCGCAATTCTAGCTGGCAAAGCAGATAGTTAAGTCAGTGCTGCTGAAAACACTACCCAGACCTTTTATTGTGTGTGCAGAACATTAAATCCTGCTCTGAATCAAACCTCCCATTGAATGGAATTTGAGAGGGAATAAATGCATTGAAGCCAATGAAAGATACAAACTGTGATTCCTGTAGACAAATGTTTCTGAGCAAGTTGTCTAAATATTATAATAGTTATTCTGTTTCTGTTAGGGAGATGCACATGCAGTAGTTTAGAAATCAATTCAAACAGTTAATTTGGGAAGAAAAACAAAACAAAACAAAAATACCAAAACCACAAACCCAATCTATTCTGTAGTAAATGCTCAACAAGTGCAAAAGGTGGATATGACGGGGAGGACAGGCCCCGCACTAAAGGGGAGTGGGTTAAGTCTCTCTGGGCAGAGGAAGTCCTGTCCTTCTTCCCAAAGTGGGCATGCCCCAATTGCTGGAGCCATATAAAAGCCCGGGGAGCAGCTCAGTCTGGGTGCACGGCAAGCAGAGTCGGGGCTCCTGAACAGCTGCAGCAGCTCCCGGAGCCACAACCCAGGCAGCAGCCGCCGCAGCCTCAGCAACAGCCTCAGCACCAGGGACGGTAGGAAGTAGCCCAGGGTGGGGGTTGGTTTGCCTGTGAGCTCAGCATGTTTCGGTGGGATGCCCTGCTGAGCAGGCAGTGGAAGTGTCAACTGCCAACAGGGCCCTGGGCTGGGACCCTGAAGAGCAGGAGGGCCCGGGTCCCCCAAGCTCCCTGCCCTGCAACACTCGCTTCCCTGAGAGCCAGAGAAGCCTTCCATAGTGAGAACACAGAACTTGTTGGACTAGGCCAGTGGGCCATATTTCTCCTGAGTAAGGGGCACTGAACCTTTGGACTAGGCCTGTGGGCCGTATTTCCCCTGAGGCAGGGCACTGAACTTGGAGACTAGGCCGGTGGGCTGTATTTCCCCTAAGACAGGGGTACTGGACTTTGGGGACTAGGCTGGTGGGCCGTATTTCCCCTGAGTAAGGGGGTTCCACTCCAGGCCCGGGGCTCACCCTCTGACACGTGGTGAAGAATGTGGATACGTCCCGTGGAGGCTGTCCCGTCCCTGGGTGGAGGGGCTGAGGTGGTAGCATGGTAGAACATAGGGAATAGGACGTGGGAGAAAGCAGGAGAATGGAACCAGTGAAGTTACTAGGGTGGCTGGTGGAATATCAGCGACAGCAACAGCTTCAACAGTCCCAGCTGTTGCAGCAGCTAGCGGCGCTGCAGCGAGAGCAGCAACATCAGCTGTAGCGGGAGGTCATGAACCAGCAGCAAGCTCAGCATGAGTGGTGGCTAAAGCGAGGGGCTGCGGTGGAGTGGCCAGGTTTTTGCCCGACCTCTGCAGGAGAGAGGGGCATAGAGATGTCCTCTTCCTGGAATAAGTGGTGTGAAGGGGGGGGACATGCCGGTCATGAGTGCCCCCGCAGGAACTGTACTTTTGGACAGGTATTGACCGTGGGGTATGGAGCTGGGGAAAGGGACCCTGGCAAAGTTCTAACGGAAGTCCAGGTAGAGGGAGCACCAGTGACAGCATTGGTGTACTTGGGGTGCAGCCAGACTCTGGTCAGGGTGGACCTAGTGGAGGCCCCAGAGCCAGCAGGAGGCCCCATCCAGTTGTTGTGTGTGCATGGGGACGTGCAGGCATACCCTACAGCTAGCAGATTCCCATGAGGAAGGGGTTTGCCAGGTGGGGCTGGCACCAAAATTAGCTTACCCAGTTATTTTGGGTTGAGATTGGCAGGGGATCTGCAGGCTGCTGCATGAGTGAAGCCAACAGGAATCCCAAGAAACGAGCCGACGCCCGCGAAACTGGGGTGTGATCACCCAAGGGAATAGGCTGCAGCCAGAAGCAGGACCCACCCCAAGGGAGGGGACAACTCCCCCACAGGTGGGTGTAAACAGACCGGCCAGCGAGGAGGAAGGAGAGTGGTTGGAGGTTAATGGGGACTTCTTGAGGGAACAGAGGGAGGACCAGACATTGAGCCGTGCCTGGGAGCAAGTGAGTGACCTGGAAGACGAGGGGACAGGAGACGCCCGTAAGCTGCAGGGCCCACGGTTTCAAGTATGATCAGATCGCTTCTATCGAGTAGTGCGGGATCCACAGATGGGGGAAGATATGTGGCAGCTCCTGGTCCCCACCAAGTACAGGAAGGTGGAACTATGTTTGGCACCTTCCCTGGGCTGGCCATCTAGGATGGGAGAAGACTCTGCAGCGGGTAGGTCTGAGATTTTTTTGGCCCGGCATACACCATGAGGACTTTTGTGAATCCTGCCCTGAACGTGAATCGTGCCCTGAATGACAGTGGAGAAAAGAAACTTTTAATTCATTTTATCACAGTGATGGAGACCTTTGTGGTTCCTCCCTTAGGGGACAGAGAACAGGACCACTGACAGTGGGGGGCAAAGGGGATAGTTGCCTGAGGGCCCAGTGATTCAAAGGGGGCCTGTGGCTTTGGCAGCCCTGGCTGAATGGCAGTGGAAGGAGCTCTGGGTCCTTTAAATCACCGTTGGAGTGCTGCATCACGTGCTCTGGGTGGCTCTAAGGGCTGGGTGGGGAGGGCGGGGCTGGAGTGGCATGTTCCAGGTAGCGCTTAGGGCTGGCTGCTCCCAGCACTGCCCCTTCCATCTGAGGCCCCGCCCTGCAGGGATCATGGAGCCAGCCCCTCCCTGCCCCCACACACACCTTGCCTAGTGGCCCGTGGAGGCTGTTGGTTCCCCTGATGGAGAACTTGACCATATCAAGTTACCTACACTGTGTAGTTACAAGACAAGCTCCACTTCCTTACTGTTCACAAGGGGGGAGGTCTGTTCTTTCTGGTTTGGGCATCAAAATGAAAGTCATAAAACCTCACACATTCAGGAATACTTCCTTTCTGTCCTTCCAGCAAAGGAGCTGGGGGGGTAGTGAGGTGCCAGCAATGGTTCTCAGCCAGGGATGCACTTACGTAGAGGTATTCCAGGCAATACATCAACTCCTCTAGAGATCTACCTATTTTTACAATAGGCTACCTAAAAAGCACTAGCAAAATTAGTACAAACTAAAATTTCATACAGCTGACTTGTTTATACTGATCTATATACTACATACTGAAATGTGAATGTAATATTGCTAGCGAACAGGAATTGCTAACAGGGAGTTTGGAGAGGGAGTTCTCCAGGTGAAAGAGGAGTAAAAACAGGACCCTTGTGGTAAGTGGCTGTCTGGAGTGTGTGTTTGTGTGTGGGGAGTTATTTGCTGTGTGCTGAGCTTGTGTTTATCTGGTTGGTTGGTTGGTTTGCTTGCTTGTTTGTTTGCTTGAAGGAGCTTCTAAAAGGTTTGAAATCTAGAAGCCTCTGTTAATTGGCTAAGCCTCAGTCAGGGAGGGGCTACCAGAGCTATATAAGCCTGTGACTCAGCGACCAGGAGCTGACCAGGAATTGCTAACAGGGAGTTTGGAGAGGGAGGTTAGAGGGCACTAGTGACTTCTGGCCTTCTTTAAAACATAACTCTTATCATAATCTATATTCCAGAGGTTTAAAAGAATCCCAGTTTATACTTAAACTTGTTCATTAGAAAATGGAGACAGAAGCCCAGCAGCAGAGTGGGGGCTATCCTGTTTATTGCGCGAGTGTAACATGTATGATTACCTGCCCTGTGGGCGGGTGGCGATGTGTGCACCCGTTGTAAAGGAGCTCCTGACCCTCAGAGACCGAGTTCGGGCTTTGGAGGCCAGGGTGGCTGAACTGGAGGAGCTAAGGAGGTAGAGAGATTTGTGGATGAGACTTTCTGGGACACTGTAGTACTGTCCCACCTCCAGTCTGAGAGCCCCAGTGCTCTTAAGGAGGATGAAAGTCTCAAGGAACAGAGCATTCAATGGGAGCAGAGGGAAACCATCCCGTAGTTGGGACCCTCCTCCCAGAGGATGCTTGCGGTATCCTCTCGCGCTGAGGATACCTCTGAGGGGAGGGAATGCCAGTTCGGAAGAGGCAGGTGTTAGTAGTGGGTGATTCGATCGTTAGAAACATAGATAGTTGGGTTTGTGATGACCGGGAGAACCGTATGGTCACTTGCCTGCCTGGTGCGAAGGTTGCGGATCTCTCGAGGCATCTAGATAGACTTATGTGTAGTGCTGGGGAGGAGCCGGTGGTCGTGGTACATGTAGGTACCAATGACGTAGGGAAGGGTAGGAGAGATGTCCTGAGGCCAAATTTAGGCTGCTAGGAAAGAGACTGAAATCCAGGACCTCTATGGTGGCCTCGGAAATGCTTCCAGTTCCACGCGCAGGGCCAGGTAGGCAGGCAGAGATTCAGAATCTCAATGCGTGGATGAGACGATGGTGTAGGGAAGAGGGGTTTGGATTTATTAGGAACTGGGGACACTTTTGGGAGAGGGGAGCCTATACAGGAAGGATGGGCTCCACCTAAACCAGGGTGGAACCAGACTGCTGGCACTAAACATTAAAAAGGCCAGAGCAGTTTTTAAACTGAGAGATGGGGAAAGCCGATTGGTGTGAGATGCACGAATCGGAGGGAGACTTCTCTTAGAGGAGAATCCATTGATAGAGATTCTCTAAGCTGTAGTCAGAAAGAGAGGAGGGGAGAGGGCAAACCATGGGCCAGAGCAGACAAACAACCGCTGCATACAAAGGAATCCAATGCATCAGGAAGGGCAGACAAGCAGTGGCAAATTTTTAAAGTGCTTCTACACAAATGCTAGGAGTCTGACTAATAAGATGGGTGAACTAGAGTACCTAGTATTAAATGAGGAGATTGACATAATAGGCATCACTGAAACCTGGTGGAATGAGGAAAATCTGTGGACACAATCATACCGGATATAAAATATATCGAAAGGATAGAGCAGGCCGGGTGGGTGGCGGAGTGGCACTGTATGTGAAAGATAATGTAGAATCAAATGAAATAAAAATATTAAATGAATCAACATGTTCAATAGAATCGCTATGGATAGTAATTCCATGCTCCAAAAATAAGAAATTAGCAGTAGGGATATATTACCTGACCAGGACAGGGATACTGACATTGAAATGCTGAGGAGATTAGAGAGGCTACCAAAACAAAGAACTCTATAATAATGGGGATTTTAATTACCCCCATATTGACTGGATACATGTCACCTCAGGAAGAGAAGCGAGATAAAATTTCTCAATGGCTTAAATGACTGCTTCTTGGAGCAGCTGGTGCAGGAACCCACAAGGAGAGGCAATTCGATTTAGTCCTGAGTGGAGCGCAGGATCAGGTCCAGGAAATAACGTTACAGGACCGCTTGGGAATAGTGACCATAATATAATAACATTCAACATTCCTGTGGTGGGAAGAACACCTCAGCAGACCAGCACCCTGGCATTTAATTTCAAAAAGGGGAATTACACAAAAATGAGGAGGTTAGTTAAACAGAAATTAAAAGGCACAGTGACTAGAGCCAAATCCCTGCAAGCTGCATGGACACTTTTTAAAGACACCATAATAGAGGCCCAACTTAAATGTATACCCCAAATTAAAAACATAGCAAGAGACCTCAAAAAGAGTCACTGTGGCTTAACCACCATGTAAAAGAAGCAGTGAGGGACAAAAAGGCATCTTTAAGAAGTGGAAGTCGGATCCTAGTGAGATAAATAGAAAGGAACATAAACACTGTCAAATCAAGTGTAAAAATGTAATAAGAAAAGCAAAAAAGATTTTGAGGAACAGCTAGCCAAAACTCAAAAAGAAATAACAAAATGTTTTTAAGTACATTAGAAGCAGGAAGCCTGCTAAAAACCTGTGGGTCCCCTAGACGATCGAACTATAAAAGGCGCAATCAAGGACGATAAAGCCATTGCGGAGAAACTAAATGATTTCTTTGCTTCAGTCTTCACGGCTGAGGACGTTGGGGAGATTCCCAAATCTGCACCGTCCTTTGTGGGTAATGAATCTGAGGAACTGTCCCGGATTGAAGTGTCATTAGAGGAGGTTTTGGAACAAATAGAAAAACTTAATGTTAACAAATCTCCGGACCGGATGGCATTCATCCAAGGGTTCTAAAAGAACTCAAATGGGAAATTGCTGAACTATTATCTGTGGTTTGTAACCTATCCCTTAAATCGGCTTCCGTACCTAATGACTGGAAGGTAGCCAACGTGACACCAATATTTAAAAAGGGCTCTAGAGGCGATCCGGCAATTACAGACCGGTAAGTCTAACTTCAGTACCGGGCAAATTAGTCGAAACAATAGTAAAGAATAAAATTGTGAAGCATGTAGAAGAACATAATTTGTTGGACAAAAGTCAACATGGGTTCTGTAAAGGGAAATCCTGTCTTACTAATCTATTAGAGTTCTTTGAAGGGGTTAACAAACATGCGGACAAGGGGGATCCAGTAGATATAGTATACTTAGATTTCCAGAAAGCCTTTGACAAGGTCCTCACCAAAGGCTCTTGTGTAAATTACATGGCCATGGGATAAGAGGGAAGGTCCTTTCTTGGATTGAGAACTGGTTAAAAGACAGGAAACAAAGGGTAGGAATAAATGGTAAATTTTCAGAATGGAGAGGGGTAACTAGTGGTGTCCCCAAGGGTCAGTCCTAGGACCAATCCTGTTCAACTTATTCATAAATGATCTGGAGAAAGGGGTAAGCAGTGAGGTGGTAAAGTTTATGGATGATACCAAACTGTTTAGGATAGTCAAGACAGAAGCAGACTGTAAGGGACTCCAAGAAGATCTCACCAAACTGAGTGATTGGGCAACAAAATGGCAAATGAAATTTAATGTGGATAAGTGTAAAGTAATGCACATTGGGAAAAATAACCCCAACTATACGCACAGTATGATGGGGCTAATTTGGCTACGACAAATCAGGAAAGAGATCTTGGAGTTATCGTGGACAGTTCTCTGAAAACTTCCACACAGTGTTCAGCGGCGGTCAAAAAGGCAAATAGGATGCTAGGTATTATTAAGAAAGGGATAGAAAATAAGACCCGGAATATCTTACTGCCCCTGTATAAAACTATGGTACGCCCACATCTTGAATACTGTGTACAGATGTGGTCTCCTCACCTCAAAAAAGATATTTTGGCCTTGGATTCAGAAAAGGGCAACTAAAATGATTAGGGGTTTGGAACGGGTCCCATATGAGGAGAGGTTAAAGCGACTGGGACTTTTCAGTTTAGAAAAGAGGAGACTGAGGGGGGATATGATAGAGGTGTATAAAATCATGAGTGGTGTGGAGAGGGCCGATAAAGAAAAGTTATTTATTAGTTCCCTAAATAGAAGAACTAGAGGACACCAAATGAAATTAATGGGTAGCAGGTTTAAAACTAATAAAAGAAAGTTCTTCTTCACACAGCGTGTAGTCAGCATGTGGAACTCCTTGCCAGAGGAGGCTGTGAAGGCTAGGACTATAACAGAGTTTAAAGAGAAGCTAGATAATTTCATGGAGGTTAGGTCCATAAAAGGCTATTAGCCAGGGGATAAAATGGTGTCCTTGGCCTCTGTTTGACAGAGGCTGGAGAGGATGGCAGGAGACAAAGCGCTTGATCATTGTCTTCGGTCCACCCTCTGGGGCACCTGGTGCTGGCCACTGTCGGCAGACAGGATACTGGGCTAGATGGACCTTTGGTCTGACCCGCTACGGCCGTTCTTATGTTCTTATGTTCTTATGTTAATATTCATATTCCAGTTGATTTATTTTATAATTATATGTTAACATGAGAAAGTAAGCATTTTTTCAGTAATAGTGTGCTGTGAAACTTTTATATCTTTATGTCTGGTTTTGTAAGCAAGTAGTTTTTTAAGTGAGGTGTGTCTTGATGGTGGGCAAGACAAATCAGACTCCTGAAAGGGGTACAGGAGTCTGGAAAGGTGCTGCCTTTCCAGTGCCAGCTCAATGGGTGTGTGTATCTTCACTCTGGTTTGAGTATCCAAGGCAGGCTCAGTTTGTCTTATTCTGGGTGTCTGCTCTACTTTCCCCAAGATCAAGGTGAAGGTCTTCTGGCCAGGAGTTCCCTCCACAGCTGCAAGAGTTGCTTCTGCAGCTTACTGTTTAAGGCAATCCTGCTCCCTTCTCCCCCACTGACTTTGCTATGGTCCGTTTAAAGGCCTGGTGCCTATTGTGCATGGTTGATAGGGCCAGAGCGGGGAGGCCAGCCCAGCAGCAAAGGCCCTCCCTCATCTGTGTGGGGCCTACACACCCTGTCGCAATCACATTCTGCTGTTTCAGCATATCCCAATAGATGAAAGCTTGACAAAAGAGAGGGTCACTTCAAGTATGGCTGCACCATTGAAACAGAGGATGTTTGTCCAGATTTAAGAATGTTTTAAATACATTTTTTTTAAAAAGATGATCCATTGGCCAAGTCCTATTTACGCAACTTCATCTTACCTCTTCTGCCATTGCCTTCCTGCAGGCCACATCTTTCCTAATATAGTCATCGTCACTCTTCTTCCATCCCTCTAACTTTGTTCCTGCTTGTTATTGTGACGGACCCAGCGGGGTCCGCACTGTGCCGGGCCGGGGGATTACCCCCACCCTGGCAGGGGGAGGGCGGATGGCCGACCTGGGCAGCTGGAATAGCCCCGGAACGGCAGCGAGCCGACACGGGAAAGCACGCTCGGCCCTGCGCCGGAGGGGGCGGGGCCAGACCCGGCCGCGGGAGGCGCTCTGGAGAAGTGGCGAGCGCGCCGGCTACGCCGGCCCACACAGGGCAGGGGGCGGAGCTCACAGCCCCGACCCTTACGTGGCGGGGCGTGGAGATGCCGGGGGGGCGGGGCAGGCGTCCCCGGCGTCCGGGCCCGGGCCCTTTGAAAAGGGGCCGGAAGAGACAGCCCGAGGAGGAGGACGGAGCCGCAGGACGCACCTCCGGAGGGTGAGCATCCCGCCTCACTGGAGGGCAAGAAGGCTGGGGCCAGAGCCCCCAAGACGTGAGCCGGGCGGGGCCGCCGGCTCGAGCGGGGTGAGTAGCCCGGGCGAGCGACCCGGCGGCGAGGCAGGGAGCGGGGAGTGGAAGAAGCTTGGGGCAGGGCACTTCTGGCGCCCGTGGGCAGGTGCGTTACGGGGATAATCCCCACCTGTCGTGGAGGGAGTACAGGCATTACTCCTCTCCCACTTAGGGCCCCTGGCTGGGACCCGGTGGAGAGGGTGGGCCCGGGTCCCCCACACCCCTCCCCCCTCGACTGCCGCTCCGACCTTCGCCCGGTAGTTCCCTCGCAGGGGCATGCCGCATCTCTGAGGGAGCCGGGCAACCTAGACTGTAAGTGGACTCCTGACAGCCCTGATCCCCCCCCCGGGGAGGACCTTGCCTCGGGATAGCACCCCGGGCAGACCCCACCCCCTCTCGCTCTTTTCCCCACAGGACCCATGGACCCGTGACGGGGCCGGGCAGTGAGTTCGCTGAACCCCGGCGCCGACGCAGGGCCGGGTGATCGCACTCACATTCCTCGCCCCGGGGCCCTGCCCCGGGACAGACGTTCACAGGACCTAGACGGTGGGTCCGCTGAACCCCCCTGCCCTGCCAGGAGGGGGCGCTTGCACCCTTAAAATCCATCACAGTTATGTTCACAGCATGCATCAGAAGTTAGATATTCTTGCCAGAAGGCTGCAGTGTTAACACTGCTTTTATTTTTAGAATCTTGATAACAATACCCAGGAACCAAAAACACAGGGAGAGAAAGCAGGCTGCTTCCTAAGGCGACAAGAAGCACTTATCTCACCCATCTTGTTTTAGACTGATTCTTTCCAGAATGGCTCTGATATCACACTTCTTAGCAGGGCCCCTAAGCTTGCCAGTGGGACCAGGAAACCTCCCCTTCTTTACATAATAGTTTTCAATTTCAATGCAGTCCTCAATACTCACACTTCTTCCCTCTTTCTTTTCTTCTGTTCCCGCTAGAATGCCTGTGTTATCTCAGACATGGCCAGACTCTGTCTCTAGTGATCTGTCTATTCTCTGTGCCATTACTGAAACCTTGCTGTCACTCTTCATCGCCTGGGCTTCTCCTTCTTTCAGTAGAATCTCCATCCGAAGTCCCTCACTTCTTGGACTGTGTCAGTGTCAGACTCCTCATTTCTTCCTCTTGCTGCTTCCAGCATGTTATTCCTCCCCTCTCTGACTTCCCAAAGCACACAACTGGCTGCTCACTCTCTCTGTATGGCTGTCATTTGCCTTTTCCCCAGAGTCATTGACTTCTGTGGTCTCTGGCTCTCTTCCTCTCTGACTCTACTACCACCAAGATCTGCACCTGTGGCAGCTTGTCCTGGACCCATACCCTAGGCTTCAAGGCACACCGCAGCAATGTGGTAGGGTTGCCTCAATAGCTCTTGTTGCTGGTGACAGCTGGGTATGGGCCCAGCCTTCCAGTGAGATCCATTTCTAGGGCTAGTTGGTTTGGCAGGTGAGTTGTTACACACTCCTTAGTGGATTCCAGCTTCCATTCTGCTGTCTATATCAACCCACCCCTTTCCTGGGGATTGATGGGTGTTGACATTGAGTATTTGGTTAATCCTGCAGCACCAGATCTATTTGCTAAAAGCAGCCCACTAGGCACTTGCATGCCACAACTGGCTCTATGCCAGCAAGCTGGGCTTCTTACCCATCTAAAGGTCGAGAATTCCCCCACTCAATGTTTTGGTCATTCTCATGACCTGATCTTAACACTGTTCTCTCTCTGACCTCTCATTTCACAGTTCCCACTCTGCACTTAGTACTTTTTTTTCATAGCTTCTGAATCTCCTCTCTCTGTCACTCACTTCTTCCATGACATTTAGTCTGCAAGCCAGACTCCAGTGTTTAAATAATTTGAGCTAGAAGACACTGTTACTACTTGCCTGAGAAATGATAGTTTCATCCCTAAGACACAGCTATCTGGAAAAAAAGTCTTAGGCTATCTAGTAACCAGTCAAGGACTCCAAGGGTATGTCTGCACATCAAAGTTATTTCTGGATACCAGAGGTCTTTGAATGCATCCACTATTCTGAAATATAGCAGACGCACTATTTCGCCATCCCTGTAAACCTCATTGTACGAGGAGTAAGGGATGGCTTGAAATAGCACTTTATTTAGAAATTAAGTGCTGTGTAGGCTGCGCCAAATTTTGAAATAGCTTTTTTTTTAAATAGACTTGCATATCTTATTTTGAGTTTAGGGTGCTGTGTAGATGCACCCCAATAGATCAAAATTGTGTTTGGGGAGGTGCTTGAGAACTAATCCACTCTTTTTCACTTTGTTGGAGCCTTTAGAAGCACTTTTGCTTTTTGGAAGATTTTCTTTGGGCTTGGCTCTCTGAAGGCAGCTGTCTTCTGGACACTGCCATTTTGAGTATGCACAGGGGCCTAGTTCTTGTCCAGATAAATGCACCTGCTAATGAAGCTTGTGGGGGAATCACGCTTCTATAACTTAGGGGAAAATCAAATTCAGGGATGTGATATTGGCAAATCACTATGCTTATCATTTCCCTTGTAAAGGGCCAAAAATAATCCTTGGGAATCTGAAGGCTATATGCTCTGTTTCCGAAAGTTGCAAAATATTGTCACTTGATTTTGCTTTTTATTTTGCATCTGAATCCTTTGTTTTTATTGTTTATATTAAGGTCTTCTAGACCTGGACCATGTTTTCTCACAGAACTTGAAAACTTTGCTCACTCTGGGCGCTATGTATATATAAAAAAGAATGCTACTCTTAGGACAGCACCTAATTTACCCAGTTTATGCACAATTTGTGCAAAACCACTTAGAATTATTTCAAGCATTTTTTTCATTTTTTGTTTATTTGGGGTGCTAAAACAGCTTCAATCCAGCAGAAATTTGTCTATGTGCAATTTTAGGTGTGCAAATTGTGTAGCTACAATTTTTGCTCACGATCATTTGTGCACCCAAATAATACAATTTACGAGGGCCTAGCATATCTTCACTTAATTTGTGTAAACAAATGAGCCTTTGTTTTGAAGAAGGTGCAGACTCAGATCACTTATACATACGAAAATGGGGAGAAAGAGACAATCTATCTAACACTTCTATTAGCATGGCTCTCTGTCTTCCACTTGTGGCTGGACCACATATAAATGCTATTGCCTGTGAGCAAATGGACCTAATGCTATAACTAAAGCTCAATAAGGGGCACTATTTGTCTGCATATTTGTGTGTATGTGAGAGAGAGTGTCTTCAGAAGGAAAAAACAATGGCTTTATCACAAACATGCTTTTAACAGTGATTCATTGGTGCTTACGCAGAACATTTCAGTAGTAAACATCTTGAAGCAGCACTACCAGAATTTCAATGCTATTGTATAGCATGGTCATTTTCCAACCCCCCTCTGTTTCCTCAGGTGACCAACCCATACTACCTTAGCACCTGCTCAGTCCCCAAGGTATTTTCCATCACATGTAGAAAGACGTCTAAAGAACACTGAAACATGCAGAGAAGACTATTTACATTATATGTGGGGCTCCTTGTGCAACTTGCATGGGGAAAGTAAATCATGGGCACAACTGCTACTTAAATTTATTTTCTTACTGCTAGAACTAATGTATTTTAAAATTTGAGACTTCAGTCTAACAGTTGCCAAGAAAGATCTGAAATGAAGCCAGTGCACACAGCGGTACTGGCTGAGACTACAGCTGGGAGTGGCTGTGGTGCCCCGCTCACAGGCTCAGCAGCTGGTTCCCTGGGGCTGACAGCGGAGACTATGGGGCCAGCAGCCAGGACCCTCAGAGGCAGCAGGTCCTCAGGGTGTGGGCCTGCTAGTCAGGGCCCTTGGGGCCTGCAGCAGAGCTCCCAAGCCTGCAGCTGGGGCCATGGGCTGCAGTGAATCCCCAAGCAGCCTGGATCTCAGTGCCGATAACAAAATCTGCAGGGCTGGTGGCCAAGATCCCTGGCAGCAGCGCGGCTCCCAGGTGCAGGCTGGTGACTGGGATACTGCAAAATCTGGGTAGGGAGTGCTGCAGAATTGCCACACCCCTACTTCCCTTGCTTTATAGGCTTGCCAGAGGCTTTCACCAAAAATCAGGGGAGACCAAACTTGGTTGAGCGGAAAAAAAAAGGAGATAAAAGTTGTTGAGCAAAAAAAAAAACCAACAAAAAAAGGGAGAATAAAAAAAAGGTCGCTAAGCCTTTAAGAATCCCTGCACTTCTTGCTTGCCCCCGCCCATGCCAGACACGGCAGGGGAAGAATGTTTTTTTTTTTTTTACTGGACAGGGGCCAGAAATAACAGACTGTCCAGGAGAAAACCGGACACCTGGCAACCCTACTTGCTTATGACTGCACGTGAAAACCAGAGAACAAAGATAAGATTTGGGAAAAGAGGAGAGGCTGGGTTTAAAGCTGGAATTAATATCCAGTCAGCATTGCTGTAGGTCTGCCTCCATCCCACCCTTATTACTACTGCAACCACTCAGCTGACCAGCTTAAAAATCTCCTTATCCTAAAAATATCTCATCTTCTTTTTGCACCTCCTCCCTCATGTCTCTCTTCTTTCAATTGCCCTCTCACTTTAGTTCCCCTTTTTTTACCTTCAGAATTCTTTCCCACCATTCCTCACCCTCCGCTTCACCTCCGATGAGAGACCCCACAAGAAACCAACCTCTATAAAGCTATGCCCTGATTTAAAAAAAGTGGGGTTCAGCATGATGATCATCATAATCCCTTCTGGTCTTAAAATCTAGGAAACGTGGGCCCCACAAAACCACAAAGTGGAAGAAAGGCAGAAGCAAGACATATTTTTTACTGCCTGGCCAGGTTGCACATGTGTATGAACAGCTTAGCGAGGCTGGCACAACAGATTGGGGCCAAGGCCTCGGGAGTGGAAAGAGGTTCCACAATTACTCTACTATTGCTTTGGCATGGAACTCCAGCTTTGTTAAACCAGCCCTGGGGGCAGCCAAACAAAAATTTCATCTTGTCATTTTTTTATTAAGTATTATAAAAACCCAGCACCTGCCCCCAGTTCTCCTGTGCTAGGGTTTCTCTAATTAAAGTTCATTAGCAACCTACCAGTCGGGTTAATAACTTTGCCAATGTCCATGTGTTGCTCCTGACATCTGCCATCCTACAGATTTAAGAGTTGCATCATCTGTCCAAGCCCATTCAATAATCAACAGTGCAAGTGGACTCTGATCTACTCCTGGCAGACAACTGCATGCTTGTAAGAGTAACAGCAACTACTAGATCTGATGTAGGTAGCACAGGCACAAAATGTGCATGTACGTTGTCTAACAGGGCAATATACTAATGAAAATATATTTCATGTTTATAGTTGATATTTTGAGTCTTAGTTCCTTGTGTTTGTCAGTTACCATACAGCCCTGTGATGGGGTGAAGCCCACATCAGAAGTAAGAAAGGGACAAATTAGGAACATTTACTTCACCTGGGTGGTACCTGGGTAGTTACTTATCAGGCAGGAGGGACTAAAAGGATCAGGTGGCAATTCAACAATCACTTGGGACATATAAATACTGGAAGACCTCAGTCAAGGAACATGAGAGGGCCAACAGGCTGGCCGCTAAGGGCTGAAGCAGCATAGACTGTTGTGATGTGCATGGGAGCTGGAAGTAAGCTCTCCAGCCCAGATAGATTGATTTGATGGGGTGAGCTAGCATGTTAAAAATAGTGTAAATAGCTTTCACTGCTACCCCAGCTACATGATCTCAAGCTGGAATATCAACACTGCTGTTTTTGGTACATTAGACCTAGTCTGTCTACCTGGGCTGGCAAGTATGCTACCAATAGCAATGTAGACATACCCACAGGTGGAGTTAGAGGCCTCAGAAAGAGGACAGTCGTATCACTAGGGCTGAGGAAAGGCAGCATGGAACCCTGGAGTAGGGTTGAGCACAGGACCCGGAGGACAAATTGATTCTCTGGGACTTAGGACTGAACCTGGATATTTTATTACCCTGGGAAATAATAAAAGGATGTTGGACTAGTGGCCTCTCAGCCAGAGGGCTGAATGGTATGCAAAGGCTCATGACCTGCAGGTACTATTAGAGATGACCCTTCTCCCCGAAACATCTCACGCTGACACAAGGGCGCATATTGGTGGTTAATGCGTCTCATTACAAGTCTTCTTTTTTAACAGATAATGCTGATGAACTGCATTGGGAGAACACAGAGATGCTGATTGAGCACTTGCTGGAATGGGAAATACATTAAGTGTAATTTTTTTAAGCAGTCTTGTAACTTACGCATTTCTTCGCATGACAAATCGGTAGGGTCTTGTTTTGTGGCACATGTGCTGAATGGGCGTGCTGTCATTTTTCCTTGCTCTTCTGCAGACCACCCGCTGGACAATGTTTTGCGGACACTCTATATTGGTGCAGAGTGCAGGCAGAGAGGAAGCAAAAATAGCGTTAGAAATTCTCCTTTGTGCTCCCTGTAGGCTGAAGCTGTGCATAGCTGCACCCAGCTCCTGGTGTGTCAGAGCAGCTCTGAGATTTCTCTAACTTACTCTGCTTACTGTATCCCTTATGGACTTTCAGAAGCAGAGATTAGCTACAGAATAGTATACCCCCTGCAATGAGACTGGGGTTCAGGGCTGGTGAAGAACTTTTATATCAGTTATGCAATTAGCCAGGGATGTCCTATACACAGGGCTAAACTGTTCAAGATAGTCAAGACCAAAGCAGACTGTGAAGAAGTTCAAAAAGATCTCACCAAACTGAGTGATTGGGCAACAAAAATGGCAAATTAAATTTAATGTGGGTAAGTATAAAGTAATGCACATTGGAAAAAATAACCCCAACTATACATACAATATGATGGGGGCTAATTTAGCTACAACTAATCAGGAAAGAGATCTTGGAGTAATCATGGATAGTTCTCTGAAAACGTCCATGCAGTGTGCAGCGGCAGTCAAAAAAGCAAATAGGATGCTAGGAATTATTAAAAAAGGGATAGAAAATAAGACGAAGAATATCTTACTGCCCCTGTATAAAACTATAGTACGCCCACATCTTAAATACTGCGTACAGATGTGGTCTCCTCACCTCAAAAAAGATATTTTGCATTAGAAAAGGTTCAGAAAAATGCAACTAAAATGATTAGGAATGGGTCCCATATGAGGAGAGGCTAAAGAGACTGGGACTTTTCAGTTTAGAAAAGAGGAGACTGAGGGGGGATATGATAGAGGTATATAAAATCATGAGTGGTTTGAAGAGGGTGAATAAAGAAAAGTTGTTGTTTCCATAATATAAGAACTAGAGGACACCAAATTAAATTAATGGGTAGCAGGTTTAAAACTAATACAAGAAAGTTCTTCTTCAAACAGTGCACAGTCAACCTGTGGAACTCCTTGCCAGAGGAGGCTGTGAAGGCTAGGACTATAATAGAGTTTAAAAAAGAGCTAGATACATTCATAGAGGTTAGGTCCATAAAAAGCTATTAGCCAAGGGGTAAGGAATGGTGCCCTTGGCCTCTGTTTGTCAAAGGCTGGAGAAAGATGGCAGGAGACAAACTGCTTGATCATTGTCTTCGGTCCACCCCCTTTGTGGCACCTGGCATTGGCCACTGTCAGCAGACAGGATACTGGGCTAGATGGACCTTTGGTCTGACCCAGTATGGCCATTCTTATGTTCTTAATGTCCTCAGGTGGCCGTTTGCCCCGATTGTACGTGTTCTGGAAGTGTGAAAGTGGTCTCATTGCATCTGGTATTCAGACTCTGAATCTTTTCTCTGGTTTGTCACTGGTAGCATCTGAGAGAGATCTTCCAGTACCTTCTCCCTTCTTCATTTGAAGAGTGACTGTATGTATGTTCATATATCAAATGAAAGCTCTGGAAAGCTCTTAGTGACATCAGGAACTTGAAGTTGAGAATAATTTGATAGAGGTATTTTTGTAGACAATCTGAGAAGAGAGAGACCAGAAGAAGTACTGTATTGTGTATCTCAATTCCTCTGTTATTTACACTAGCAAAGATGCCAAGAAACTCAATGAAGTGTCAGTGCAGTAAACAGGGCTTAGTGGGATGTACAGTGGTGTAATTGAGTAGAATTTGCTCCAAAATATTTGTGTACTGCTTAAGAATGTGCCTTGAACTCTGAGTTTATCCAGGGTTTAGTCCTTGCTTTAATCTGAGAAAATAATTGGATGGCTAATGTTGCCTTGCAGCTGTTATGAAGCAATGGTGGCTAGATAGCTTTAATCAGATTTTAGAAGTAGAGCCTTATTTTTAACACCCATAGGTGGAGCTCCAAACTCATCTTCTACTTGTGCACGGCATAAGGACCAGTAGAAAAGAAATCCATGTCTAAATACAGTATCCAAATTGTAAAATTTTACAGAAGAAGCTGCTTAAAATTTTATAACAGAATGCTTTCAGTATGAGAAATAATGAGAACTGTTAGCAGTTTTATAGTTAGAAAATCATGTTGTTTATTTCCTTTAGCCACTCAATCTTATCAGTAGAAGCAATTTCCTTCTTTTCAAGCACCTTATTTAGCCTTATAAAATTTTAAATCGGACTTAGAAAAAAGATACAATAGATATTTTCTTTTTTAATAGTTGATATAGAATAAATGTTTAGCATCCCCAACTTGCTGCTATTTCTTACTTCCTACTAAAGGAACTGTACAGGATGTGGCTTAATTTTAAAATTGTTCTGTCTACATTTTTTAGATTAGTCACTTTCTTTTGTGCTGTGAAAGATTAGGGGTCTAGCTGTTGTAAAAGCCTTGATTGTGACACAGAGTCCAGCATGGCACAAGGATTAATTGCAGGGCCAGCATTCTCTCAAGCTGCAGTGAGAGCTACTGTAGCCTTAGCCTGCAAGTCCAAATAAAGTCTATTGTGAGGAAAGGTAATACATTCACATTACTGGCTGGCTATTGCTCATCTCTCTTCAGTTGAGCCCACCTGATTATGCATTTGTGTTGTTTGGAAGATTTAGAATATTATCACTTTGAGCCTCAGACCACTGAGTTTGTTCCATAAAATAGGATTGTTCAGGTGAGTGCTCAATTGCACATGACAGATACTTAGTGAACACTTTTGTATCCCCTATTTTTGTCATACTTAATCTGAGGAGAATAAGAAGATTTCTCTGCTTAGTGGATGTGTGTAGCAAAGCTATGATTTTACATCACGTGCTTTAAAGATGACACAATTGTTTCCCCAAATCTAGAGAGACAAATAATGTAGCTTCCTCCTTCCATCTCCTTTTCTCTTCCTCCTCCCCCCCAAAATAGCTTAATGTGTGCTTGGAAAAATGCAGATGAATAATTCACAATTT
This sequence comes from Rafetus swinhoei, assembly GCA_019425775.1. Taxonomy (NCBI): domain Eukaryota; kingdom Metazoa; phylum Chordata; order Testudines; family Trionychidae; genus Rafetus; species Rafetus swinhoei. Next base: position 154,246,845 of record CM033424.1, read on the forward strand.
TCATAAAAGGAAAATGAAGAGACACCTCAGAGATTAAAGTCGACGGTTCAGGTGCAGTCCAGGAAGATACATTGGTGGTGGCTCCCTCATATTGAAGTCTAGAGGTCCTGCAATTCCTATAGTGCAGAGATCTTTAGAAACCAATTTGCATTGGAAAAACAGGGGTTTTGTTTTTTTTTCTTAAGGTTAAACACAACATATATTTTCAGGCAATTAAGTAGGAAGGTACAGTGGCTAGTGTGTTGGTATAGTCTACTAAAGACTGAATTAAGACAATAAAATACATTCCACAGGCAGTGCGTTTATTTTTAATTCTTTACACCAATACTCTCACGTTATGGTGGTGCGTTTTCTCATCCATCCGTAGTTTCAGCTGGATTGTAGGATAACTTGTGGGGCTGGAATACAGATCTGATGGCCACAGAATGTATTGCCCATTAGGACCCACAATGTGACAAGGGCCACTGTGAGAATAATGAGATTAAAGATAAAAAGGGATGCAGGGAAAGGCAGCGATGCCGAGGACTAGAATAGCTGAAACAGAAGAGAACTTTGGAAACTGACTTGAAGTTCCATGAAGTCTGACAGCGCAGGAGGGAGAAATTGAATACTAGTGATTTTTCTGCTATACAGATTTTCTGATGTAACCTAACAGAGAGGTCATTTTGATCCATGACTTGCATATAATATGTGTATTAGACATTTGGACAATAAGCAATAATGACACTAAGGGTATGTCTACACTACAGCATTATTTTGAAATAGTTAATTTGAAATAAGTTATTTTGAAATAATGCATCTACACACAAAATGCATTTCGAAATAGCATTTTGCTATTTCGAAATAGTGCGTCCACACTGAGTGGACGCTGAATCGCATTTAAGGCTGGCCAGACCCAGGTCCAGCAGGGCATCAGGTCAGGAGTTACTTTGTGTGGCTGCTGCCTTCGGCTATCTGAGGCCTGTGCTTAAAGGGACCTCCCCTGGACAGCCGGTTCTCAGCTTTCCCTGCTTGCTTGCCCACCTTGATGAGGGACAGCAAAGCATTTTGTCTCTGCGTACTCTGATTGCCCTCACTCGAGATACCACAGCACTCTGCAACATGGAGCCAGAGCTGCCCCATGGCACTCTGGTGCTTCTTGTGGACGCGTTGCTGCGAGCCTGGCTCTACTTTCTGCAGGCTGCCAGCCGGGAGGTCCATCGGGGGGCTGTCAGTATCCAGGAGGCCCTGCGGGAGAGCTTCCACCCTGAGGAGCACTAAGAGCCTCCCACTGGGGGCTTGTGCCTCATTCCTCCCTCACGTCCTTCCACTTACCCTCTCTAACGTCAAATAAAATACACGTATTTTTATGAACACAAACTCTCTTTATTTAACAAAACTGGGGGGGGGGAGGGAATGAAACTCTAGTGAGACTGGGGAAAGGAGGTGGGAGAAGGGAGAAGAGAGGATGGGAGAGGGGAGGGGGAAACTTGGGAGGAGGGAGCTGGAAGGGGGAAGCAAGGGGAAGAAGGGGGAGGGGAAGCTCAGGGCTCAGGGTTGTGGGTCTCAATGGACCAACTTGATTTTCATGAAAACCTGCTCCTGGGTTTGCATATGGCCTTTGGTGGCCAGGCTGGCAGCTATCCTGCCACAGACAGCCGCGTTCCTCCATCTGCTGCGGAGATCATGGACGTTGGGGGCATCCCCCCCAAACCTGAATAAGGTCCATGATCTCCACCCTGGACCAGGAAGGCACTCACCTTCTCCAGGCCCTGGCAGGCTCCTGGGAGCTGGCAGACTGCTCCTGGCGAGCAGTGGAGGGCTGGCTGCCAGTGGCTTGCTGGCTCATGTTTTGGGGCCACTGGGTCAGGGGCAGTGACTGCTGGCTCTGGGCTGGCAGGCTTGGAGCTGGCACAGGCACTGTGGCCAGAGTCAACCCCTTTGAGGGCTCTGGGGAGGGGGAAGGGAGAGGAGTGTTCTTGGTTGAGGCTGGAGTGGCCACCAGGGCACCCTGGGAAGGCTGGAGGCCCCCTATTTCGATATAAGTGTCTATACAGCACTTATTTTGAAATAGCTATTTCGAATTTGGGTTATTCCTCGTAGAATGAGGTTTACTAAATTCGAAATAAGCGCTCTGCTATTTCAAATTAATTTCGAAATAGCAGTTTGGCTGTGTAGACTCTAGTAAAGTTATTTCGTAATAACGGCTGTTATTTTGAAATAACTTTGCGGTGTAGACATACCCGAAGGGAGTCATTAGAGTTGATCATCTCAGTGGAATTGTGATTGATAGGAGACTTTAAATCATACTTTTTGGATCTTCAAAATTATTCACTTTAGAAGCAGAGCAAGGTCATCTGCCACATGTCCTTACTAGCTGCAGTTATAGCACCGTACATTAAAAAGCATACTATTGTCATGCACTAGGTAGCAATAAAAACTATCATGTAACAACTGGTGGGGATAAACTGTTAAAAGATGTAAAATGGCAGGACTAAAGAAGCAGAGCTAAAGATGATATAGAATGAGTCTTTCCAGTGTTTTGATGTCTAATATTTTTGATCTAAACTTGTTCTAATGAGGCTGTTTTAGTTTAATGCATATATTTATAACCATAACCCTGCCTTAATGTAATTTTTGTATGGTAATTGGGAAATACACACATTTACCTTCTTTATGTGATAGAATTGTGCACAGTATAATCTAGGGCTGTTTGCCAGAATCAGGCAGATGAGCTATGACAGCTAAAGAGTCAGACTGCTATACAGCAAGGGGGCTAGACTTTACAATGAACTCATCATCCAATAGTTCACATATAAGCATCTACATAAGTATCCACATTTCCCATGGAAGCTGACTGCCCCTGAGTTCTGTAGCAAATCTAGTCCTAGATTAATAGATCCTCATTCTCCACTGCATTGTACTTTGGGTTGCAAAGTACAGTGATCTTACTCCACCAAGCTGTCCTTACCAATATGCAGATTATGCAGCTGTGTAAGGCACCAAAATTTTGGGGCACCATTGGGTCTTAATGTCCACCCAAAAGATATTTTGTGGCTCTGCTTCCTCCAGAGAGGATCTAGTTAACTTAAAAGTGAAAAAGCCTGCCAGACCTATTAGCAGAACAACAAGCCCGTGAAAGAGCCATTCACATGATAACAAAGCCATTTAACAGGCATTTGCTAACCCCAGGTGTATAATGTCAGTTTTTGAATTTATGTGTTAGTTAACAGGACCTTCATTTAATTTTTTTTTTAAATATGTCATTAGTATGTTGCTAAAGATTATAAAATCATGTCTCTAAAAATCATCGTCCCCCATTTGCCTTCGGGCATAGGGGCAACAGTTTAATAGTTCTGTTTAGTGCCCTATAAATCTTAAGGATGGCACTGCCATCAGCTTTGTGGTGTTTTACACCCTCTTTTCCATCATTTATCCTGGGTACAAATGAGGGCACAAAATACAATGCAATGGGTAATCAGGCCCATGGAACTGTCTGCTAAGACATTACACTCCTAGTTTTATATTACCCCCTAGAGACTGATGTCTGGTTCCATAGTTTTCTGACACTTTGCAGAATAGATGAACTAATATAGAGATTGAATTATCTGTGAAAATATAATATCAGTGTTCTGGAACTCTTGCTCAAATTAAAAATGTAAGGAAATCCTGAAAAAAGAAATGTAACTTCTAATGAGATGTGTCAAGAGTATATTGAATATATTCTAGTTCCTGACATGAATCAGCTCTTCCTGTATTCTCATTGGGAATTTATACTTAAATTCAGAATATGCATTAGTGATCTGCACTGCAGATATGAGATCTTCATTTCAGATTTTACCTTTGCTCAAAAAAGCAGTAACAAAACTGGAAGTTCTGTGCATAGCCAGTTAGTCATTTTGAATTGCTTACATCTAAGTTCAACAAAGTGGTATTTTAGAGGTATTCTAAGATTATAGATTAAAGTGAGTTTGACTGAGGATTATTAGTCATAGTGAAATAACAAAAAGTGATGTTTTGTGTCAGTGTAACCTTTAATAAGTAAAAGCATGGCACATTAATATTGATTTTGGACCAGGTAAATTTCTATTACTGATGTGATGTGTTTTCAATAGCATACTTCATTTTGGTTATTGCTTGTGTCAATTTGTTTTAGTATTTATTTTATTTATGCATTTTAATGTGCTTGGCTAATAGCATTGCCATACAACAGAAGAGTAAATACAATAATAGAAAAACAATTCAGCGCCTGATCCAAAACCTGTTGAAGTCAATGGAAAGACTCCAAAAAGCTGAATTGTGTTTGGATTGGTCCCTAAAAGAAGGGGAAAAAACCCATCATGTACAAAAACTTAAGCACACACAGTCGCTTTCCGTGTCAGTTGAGGAAATGAACTTTCTTTTGTGGAAAAATCCTATAAAATTTAGCATATAATTGTTCCTTTGTACGGGTTTGTAAATCCTATAGAATTCTGTAGCAAGGATATTTTAGTCACTATTAAATACTACTGCCTTTAAAATAACTTCTAAAGGCCCCTATTAGTTTGAGTGCTATTAAATTCTATGATACTTCCATTTGTGGTAAGCTTAACAAGAGGGGATTGGTGTTTCTACTGATATTTTCATGATACATTTTGTGGCCATAGACCATTGTTTCCTAATGACAAAGGTAATTAGCACTAAGGCATGTTAATGGTTGCATGTCATCAGAAAATAATGTCTTCATTAATGCATAGCTGTACTCTGTCTGAAATAAATTTCATTTGAGCTGCCAGTGGAGTAAATGCCTAAGTTTCCATTCCCATGTAAACTGTCAACTGCTCAAGTTTATTAACTGCATAAAACTCAGTCCTACATGTGTAACGGTGATGCCAGTTTACCCATTCTTTTGGAGGCCAGTCCTGTATTCCTTGTGCAAATGAAACTCTCATTGATACCAATTTTTATTTTGAGAACCCTCTGCCTCATTGTGTTAAAGTGAGATGGGGCTGAGCAAGGAGCCCATAACCAAAAGCCTCTGCAGATACTTATAGACTGTAATCAAGTAATCTCTTGTTCTTCTCTTTATTAAGTTAAATAGATTGAGCTCTTTGGGTGTGTCTACACTACAATATAAAGCCAGGGTTCCAACTCACGCTCAGTTCTAACCCTCATGCTGTCTACACACAAATTGTACTAACCCAGGGCTCAGACACAGGTTTCCAGGACCCATTGGAAGTGGAGTGTCCAAGTTTGACTCAAGGTTCAAGTCTGGTTGTTTTGCAGTTAAAACATTACCCCACTGGACTTCTGCTTTCCCTGCTGCTGTGGCAGACCCCCATGCTCTCACCAAGCCCCTCGTGGCTACAAGTAAGCCCGCAGCAATCTCTGAAGCCCCTGCCCTTCCTGGTCTGGTGCGGAGATCCTGGATCTCACTGAGGTCTGGGGAGATGAGGCAAACCTCCAGGATCTCTACACACCAGACGCAGGAATGCTGATGTGTATGGCTGGATGGCTGCCAAACTGGGTCAGAAGGGCCACATGCACACCCAGGAGCAGGAGTGCATGAAAATTAAAGAACTTGGGCAGGCGTACATGAAGGCCAAGGAGTGGAGTTCCCACTCAGGGGTGCCACCCCAGTCATGCTGCAATTATGAGCAGCTGCACCGCATCCTGGGGGGCTGGGGTGTCGATCTCTTCCCCTCCTTGTTGACTCTGGCCTGGAGATGGTCATCGTCAGCCTCCCAAGAGGCAGGCCTGTGGATGAGGAGAAGGAGGTGGAGGATGAGGAAGATGAGGCCAGCATGGATATGTTGCCCACCAGCCAGGAGGTCATCCTGTCCCTACAGCCAGTATCCCCCCTCCCAGGATGTCACCCAAGGTTTGGATGAAGCTGGGTAAGTCCCATCAGGTGAGTTCCATTACTTCCCCAGACACGTGTGTGTGTGTGTGTGGTGGGGGGAATGCACGCTTCTTGCTTGGCCTTCTTGGCCTGGGGACTGCACAGCAGCATGTGTACATGGGTGTACATGGAGCACAGCCCCAAGCAGACAGCCGCATGAGGCTGCCACTAAGGAACTTTTCGCTCCTGCTCACAGGCTTTCTAGAGAGGCCTGCCTTACTCCTGACCCCGTGGTGGGACACCTTCAACCACAAGACACCACTACGGAGGATGGGGTCATGGACACACACACAGCAGTGCCACACATGGCACACAGTCATGCCCGCACTCCTGGGCCACATCCGCTCCCGGTCAAGCGCAGTGAGGACCAGAAAGTCCCAGATAAGAGAGAGGTTCATCCTGTATATGTGCTTTTTGGAAAAAGCATTTGCAAGTCTAAAGAGAAAACAACAATGGCCATACTGGGTCTGACCAGTCCAGTATCCTGTCTTCTGACAGTGGCCAGTGCCAGGTGCCCCAGAGGGAATGAACAGAACAGGTCATCATCAAGTGACCCATCAAAATACTGGTTATGTAAACTTAAGAATTAACAGCAGACTTCCAGCTCAGAATTTATTTTTAAACATATTTCTACTGCCAGAAAAACAGTTGGGTTAATCCATATCATGTTCCTGATCCTATAAACACTTAACATCTACTTAACTATAAGCACAAGAGATGTCTCATTGACTTCAATGGGATTATTTATATGTAAAGACTGGCCAATGTTTGCAATATAAGAACCCACAGATGAACATTAATTATACCACTATTCTATGAACAAGGAAGCAAAGCATGTAAGAGCCTTATATTTTAAATAAAAACTATAGAACTAGTGCCTGCTTCAATGTTCCCTGTAAGCTGAGCATGTGGTTAGCCACCCAGGAGAGATTCAGATGTCACCCAGTTGATTAGTAGAGCACCCACCGCCATTGGTGGTGCATATAACAACATTTATTCTGCACATGACTGGAAAAATTAGAGGGGTCATTGAGCTGCACTATTTTTGTTTTCTTTTTGCTCATTGCAGCACTAGTAATGCAAAGGGCTCTTGGAAGCCTACTAAACTTCAGAAGCCATGTCTACACTACAAAATTAAGTTGATTTAAATTCTGTCAGAATACAGCCACTGCAGCTATCACATTGTATGGCTCCTTATGTCAATGGTGCACTGCACGACCTTATCAGAAGCACTCGCAACTGTACTGTGGAGCATTGGGGGACCGCTCCTGAAAGCCAGTAACAGTTGATGTAAGTAACACTGTGCCTGTCCTGACACAGCACGGACATAATTACATCATCTGTGGCTGTGTGCTGCTTGAGGAGGCAGTGTTATTAAGTTGGTGTAGACAGGCACTTCCGTGAGAAGACACTTCCGCAGCTAGGTAAATGTATGGCCTGCGTGAATGCACGGCAGCTGGCATCTGACTAACTGTGTAGTGTAGGCCAGGCTAGAGTTACATAAGCACTGTGCCTGTGTGGGAAAAGGGGTGGGGGGAGAAACCCTGCAGTGTTTAAGCAGCTCAGCAGAACTGCAAGGGCCACCACGGCATCAGCCTTTTGTTGATGGCTTGCACAGCCCTTATGAGCCCCTCAACTCTGCAGCCCTAATTTATTCTCTGCACTTCTGCTCTTAGTGCCTGTAGTGATCTGAAACTCTATATAGGGCACGTCTACACTACGCACTTATTTCAAAAGAAGCTATTTGGGAATAATAACTCCTGAAATAGCTACTTCAAAATAGTGCGTCCTCACTACAAATCCCCCTCAAAATAACGCAGGTCTATATTGAAATAGCGCATCCACAATTCCGCATGGACACGGAATTGCAACAAGGCCCCCCAGAAGCACTCCAGGCAGGGCATCCATACAGCAGTCACTTCCTGTAGCTGCTGGCTGAGGGTAGCTGAGGGTCGAGCTTAAAGAGACTCCCCTCACAGTCGCATCTCACCTTTTTCACCTTTGTCTACCTCCTTGAGGGACAGCAAAGCCTTTTCACTGCATGCTCTGGTTGCCCTTGCGGATGCCACAGCACTCCAGCCATGGAGCCGGACCTGCTGCAGAGCACTTGCCGGCTCTAAGACCTGCTGCCGCACCTTCTGATGCAGTTACTGCACGCTTCCCACATGGCACTGCAGAACCAGGACCCACAGCTAACTGTGGGGCACCTCCTCACCTGTCTCCATGTGCTGCTCATGTAGCACAAGGCCTCCTATCCTCCCCTGCACACCATACACCACCTCTTCTGGCACCAGGACACCAGTTTCACATGCAGAAAGACACCTATCTGGAGGTGTGTGAGTGGCTCACCCCCGCCCTCAGGCGACAGGACACCCACATGCAACCCGACAGCCCCCTCCAGAAGCAGGTCGCCGTGTGTGTGCCTTATAGAAACAGAAGAACAGGAATGCTTTAATGATGCGGTTCTGTCTTCTGTCCTTCGTACACTTTTCTGAGGCTGCATCCCTTCTTATTCCTTCAAAATTGAGTGAGTGAGTCCAACAGATGGAAAAGCTTGCCAGCAACAACATAGAGGTGTGAAGTACCATCACATATTTTTCCAAGCAGGAGCATCTGTTGTGTTGGCTAGTTCCCCTGAGAGTTAGATGAAGAGCTGTTAAGTTGCCTCTCGCTCTGGTTTTAAGGTTATGCAACTGAAAGCTAGGATTTGTTCTTCTGGATCCTGTATTTTGTTCCTTTGACTAACCCTTCACGGGGAAGTAAAAAGAACAGTTTAAAACATCCATATGTCTTTGATTTTTGTGTGTGTTAACATTACTTGGCACTTCATAAATGTTTGTGCTGGTATTTTCACATGACTATTTTTAAATATGTGTACATTATCATTACACCATTAAAAGGAGCTCATTCACTGTCCCTTAATTAGCACGTGTAAAGAGCTTTGAACATCTAAAAGTCCTATATTAATGTTAGGTATTATTGTTAGTGTTGAGATTCAGTAATAGCTAGTATACAAGGATCTTGTTTTTCTGATAAAGTTTGGAAAAAAAATTATGCCTGTGTTAATCCTTCACAAATTCAGTCCACTGACTTCCAGTAATGTATAATTAGAGCTGGGTGAAATATTCAAAGCAAATTATTTTCCCCCTGACTATCTTTATGGATTTTTGTTTGCAATACTTCTGTGAAAGTTCCACATTTTTGCGCTTTCTGACAAGAAGAAATAAAGTGAATATTTGAGAACAGCAACGTTCCTGCAAGCAGGAGGAAGGGCTTCCCAGGAGGAATGAAGACAAGGCTTTGAGCACAGAACTCCAAATCTTATTTCCACCTCTGCCCTGAACTGGCCTTCATACATTGTGCTTAATAGCACTTTATTGGCTAAGTTTCCAAGCCCTTCCATTCAACTTGGTTACATTTGTTTGGATGTAGCGTGTTTACATTTGAATTCCACATCTGACGAATTTCAAAACAGACGTGCATTTCTCTGAAAGGGGGAAATGAGGGATAAGTGGAGCCCTTGCAATCTCTTTAGCAGAAACAAAAATCAAGCACTTCTGTAATGGTCTATAGATGAAAGAAGTTGATGGCACTTGATACCTTTACATATAACAATATCTCATCCCATCTTTTCTTATCCTCCCAATAGTGTTTAACTTATTGACACCCTATGGGCATGTTCACAGTAGCGTTAACCCAGGTTCCTATCAGGGATTTTGCCCAGCCCTCTGCAGACCATACAGAAAAACCTTTGACCTTTGGAAGTGCTTTGATCTGGCTAGGGGTGCATATTGTGTTTTTATGTAAGTCATGCTTGAATCCACTCACCTGGGGGGGAGGAGAGAATCACTCAAGTATTAGTACTTCTCACAATTGGCACTTCCATAATGGCACTTCCCACAATTCCTCCAAGAAGATGGACAGATTCTTTCTCTCTTGACACAATTGACCGGGAAAAGAGTCCTGAAGTTTCTTAGCATAAGGAACCATGCAATATGCCATGAGGAACAATGAGGAACTTGATTAGGCTTTCCAGTGGGGACATTCACATCAGGGTTGAACACTTTTTACACAGATGCTCAGACCTGGGTGCCAGTTACCCAAGTCCACTGCACAGTGGAGGCATTCCCTGAATGACTTATCTCCCTGACAGAAATAGGAGAAATTTCACTGGAGAAATGGGAAGGATGTGAGGTGCAAAGATAGAGCCCCTGGCATAGGATGGGGCACCTGAGAATAGGCATGATTAGGGAGAAAGGAGAATGGGGGACAATGGTATAGTGGGAGGGTGATAGGGGGAGAGGCCACAAATCTGACAGAGGGGAAACTGTGGGGCCTCTGCCATGATGGGTAATGGAAAATGGGGCACATGGGGGAAATGAAGGGGCGCACAGAGCTCCTGTAATTCTGAGGCAGATTTTTCATTCAAAATTTCTTGCAGGAAAAAAGTCAGTTAACAGCATAGGAAAAGTTGGCCTTGCTGTCTCATTTTCCCCACCTGAGCAATAGGGATGCATTTACCTACAAGTGATAGTTGACTAAGTTTTGAATATTTTCAGGTTTCACTTCTAGTAAACATTGTTAGCCCTTTGTACAGCTAGGGAGACTGAGACCCATAGAGATGAAATATGTGGATTGGACATATACTCTAATGAAGTAGAAAACCTGTATCTGATTGTCTATTTCCCCATCTGTGCAATGGTGATAATAATATTTACCTACTTCACAGGGGTATTGTGACACCTAAGTTATGTTTTAGGGTGCATCTACACAGCAGTGTTATTTCAGAATAATGGCTGTTATTCCAAAATAACAATGCGAGCGTCTACACAGCTATTCCATTATTTTGAAATATATTTGAAATAACGGACATCTTATTTCAACTTCTGTAAACCTCACTCCACGAGGAATAACAGCTGTTCTGAAATAGCTATTTCGAAATAGCAGTGGTGTGGACGCTCCACTGCTGCAGTTTTGAAATAGCTCCTCCCTAGGACCATTCAGAGTAATTACTCCCCAGTGCTTCCTGTGGTTCTAAATTGAGGTGGCACATCCACATTACGGAAGACTGACTCAGATTAATTTTGAGGTTTCCCTTTAGTGTAGATGCGCTATTTCGAAATAAGCTATTTGGGAGAATTTCTCCTGGAATAGCTTATTCTGAAATAAGTGTGCAGTATAGACGTTCCCTTAGATGCAAAACATCATTAAGCTAAAAGGAGCAGAGTCATACTGGAATTGAAGAATGGTGGGATTGCACCACTGTATTCATTGCCCTATGTCACGTAACCATCTTGGCAACTGCCATGATGGTAGTTTATTTCTGTATCCAAACAGAAGGGGCTAGGAGAACAGAGATGTTTGTTTTTTGTGAAGCAGAGAGAGAGACATGGTAATTTTATGGGTAACACTTGCTTTTGCTTATGCGGCTAAGATTCTTGTTCAGTGTTGGAAGAAGGTCTCTCTTCATGCATCATCAGTATAATATGGAGCCTGCTACTCTGCTATTCCCCTTAAAAATTTGCAGTGTTGCTGTTGGTGAAACTTCTGCATGAAAAGGGTTTGTTGGGTTGTGAGTTGTATGAATTCTGATGAGAATTTTTTCATGAATTTCATGCAGCTCTAACACTGCAAAATATTGTCTCTTTGGCTTACTGACTAATTTGGCAATTGAAATAGATTGTGATTTTCCCTTAGAGTATAGTTAGTAGGCCCATTAGTTCATTTATAGACCATTCCTGTACTCATTGAAATCAATGGAAAAACTCCCATTGTCTTCAATGGGAAAAAGATTGCTCCCCTAAAGGGTATTTTGGACAAGAGAAATGGTTTGCCACCTAAAACAAAAGAGCTGCATTGCATATGAAATGTTCTCCTGAATGTCCAGAAAAATGACAGTGAAAACAAAGGAACATATGAGAAAAACAAGGTTTTGAATCAGAATTAGGAGAGGCATAAATGGGTCTCGAAAACTAAAAATCTTTTCTACAATGAATGAACTGACCTTAATTTCCCCCCTCCAGAATTTCAAGATCCTCCTCCCCTTTCTGTTTCTATTATATCTAAAGTGAAAGACAGAGAAAATTTGCCTTTTGGATTGCATCAGTTCTGTCATTTGAAAGATTTCTTTCTTTTGACAGAAACAAAGCAATCTTTGTAACCATCATGTACTGCTGTGTTGTTGTTGCTTAAGTTCTCCATATAGCAAAGACTGACTAAATGGTTCGTGAAAAGCTGTCTTCCAATTAAAAGCATATCACTTCAGTAATTCTTAATTGTTCACTGGCATTTGGGCTGCATTTGGTTCCATTGTTGCATATAGACTGAACAAACAGAACAGTTTGTAGCTCTTACTGAAATCGACCAAGTTTTTTCTAAGGTCCTATTGAGTAAATGCTAAAATAGTCACATCTTTTATCCTTTCTTTGCTAGGTTTGCTAGGATTTTTTTTTTAATTTCTAGTAGAGCAGATTACATACTTAATGGAGAAGAAGTTTGTGAACCTGGGGAAGGAAACCACTAAGGGCTTGTCTATACCAGCTATTTTGGAATACCTTGAAAGTGGATTAAACTAATTTGGTAGAAGACATTTTTATTTCAGAATAAGTGTGGACTTATTCCATGATAGCGATCATACTTTCAATTCACACCTTACACTATTTTGGAATAGTTTTCATGGGTAAACAAGCCTTAGGACAACTTATTTTACCTTCTCTACTACTTTACTTTGATCTTTTCAGAAATACAAAAGTGTAGACTGGAGTTGCTCGAATTATTCATTTCAAACAGTTTATCTGCTGGATTTATGTTTCATTTGCACAAGAAAGAAAGAAAACTATTTGGCAATGTGTCTAGATTGCAGATTTAAAAATAGCTGGCTTTCTTCCTGCCTGAGGGAGAAAGATACAACTCAAAATGACTGACTGTTGACTTCACAAGTCATCTGTCTTATCACATTCACACAAAATAATTGTATGTATGTATGAGACTACCCACACTTCTAATTGTGAAGGTTATGGATAGATCTTTCTCTAGTTCCTTTAATTGTCCAAGATGCAGAGTTCTAATGAGGGAGTAGGCATCTGGTGTTTATTTTTCCCAAGCCATATTCCCCAATCCCCTATAGAACTACATGATTTCAAATATAAATGCCAAACACATGAGTTAAATCCATGGGTCTCAGTTTTATGTTATACTGCTATTTTATATTGCACTACCACTTTTCAGTGCTAAATACACAATCATTTAAGGTGGCTAGGCAACCGAGCATGGATATATTTCTTTAAAACAGGTATTTTATTGTTTTTTATGTAAAATACCAACACATAATGAAAGAAACCTTGTATACATGCGTAGATAACATGGAAATACCATATAAATAATAAAATTCAATGTTCATTTTTTGTAAAACCTGGGAAAAAACAAAAACAACTCTCCTCCACCTGTAGAGATCATTCAAGGTATCAAATATTAAAGTGACTAAATAGCTGCTGAAAGAAGAAAATCTGAGACTGGATAGCACATGTAATTGAAGGAGGCCTGTCTATAATTCTGCATTAATATCTTTAATTTTTGTTAATCTTTTTTTTAAATGCAAATTGTGTAAAGCGAGTGGTTGGCTTTGGTCCCAAGGAATGGCTTATCCTGTAGAGGTATGAGAAGAGAATTAGTAAGATCAGATGCTGTAATCACCTTAACATTTTGTAGGCAGCCCCATGGAGATGGAAAATTTGGAATTTTACTCAAGGGTGTATGTAGCCTCTTAAGGAATATAAAAGAAAAGAGGGAGGCAAATGACATAGCTAAGCTTCTGTCCCCCCCCAATCTCAAACTAGGCTGGTGTGTATACAGAGCTACTGGGAGAGAGGACCACCTTATAGTAGGACACGTTTGGAATAGTAAATAATATAAATACAAATCTGGCAACCCCGGGTCCCCAGGAATTGTTTAATGTGACAAGCAAGGCTGTTTGTTATCCCATATATATAGCAGAAAGCAAAGGAGAGACCTAGAAAGGCAATAGGTTAATGATGCAAGTCATTCTTGGGCAGATATCCATTTTGGCTATTTCCAGTCTCCCCAGTATAGAGGAAGACAATATCACCTCTTTACATCCCTGGAAATTTCTTTTTAATATTTAACCCATATTTTTGCAAACAATTTTATCACCTAAATAGGTTATCTCCTTGTATTTTGAAATCGAAAATACTGAAAATACTGAAAATGAGAACGATCTGGTCTTTTGGTTATGTCCATTGCTTCTGACTTTTCCCAGTTATGCAAAAACCAGAGTTCTTTCCAAATATATCAACCATGTTCAATAATGATGGGATAGATGGGGATGGATTCTTCAGTGGTACAAAAATGTCATTAGCATAAAAAGTGATTTTGTATATCTTCCCATTTATAGTTACACCCTCAGTGGCTAAATGCTGGTGCTATGTTGCCACTAGTTCAAGAGAGACACTAAAAAGCATGGAAAAAGGGGACAGCTCTGTGGCATCTCTCTAGCTGAAATATGGGAGAAATAATTCTATTAGTTGGTAGTGAAACAAGGGAGATTGAATAATACATGCACCCAATTCAGTGATATTGGTTCAAATCCTGTTTGTTTTTTTTAAAGGACTGCTATTGGATAAGGCCAGTTAAGCCTATCATAAGCCTTTTCTGCATCTAGAGACAAGCAGTGGAAGAAATATCTGACGATTGAGCCTACTAAATCAAGTAAGTAATTTTTCTCGTGTTATTAGCAGCCAATTTTTCTTTAATGAAATCAACCTGGTCTGTTGTACATAATTGATGGGATGAAGATGTTTCGCTACATTTTTGTCAATTATTTCACATTTTGCATAGAGATATGGGCGAGAAAAGTCACCTCAGTTGCAACCATCTTTTAAAGAAAAGCTGTTCTAGGTCATGAGGTATGGTCCTTTTTTTGCATCAGTGAAGAACTTTGAAAGAACAGAAGATAATGGATTACAAAATGTTTGTGGAAATGTGTCAGAAAGCCATCCATTCCAGTGATCTTGTTGGAATTCACATTTTCTTAGCCTATTTGATCCCCTGTGTTGTAGTAGCTTATCCATAAACAACACTTATTCTGAAGTTACGGCATTAAAAGTTAGGCCTTCAATGAAATGATTAAATTTATCAGCGTTAAATTGGTTGTCTGATTTATATCAAACTTGATAGAACTGCTGACATTGATTGTTTATATCTGTTGGTCCAAGGATGGCACTTTCATCTTCATGTCATAAAGAAGAAATATTATTGTTGGATAGTTCCATGCCTAGTCCTCTGGCAAGTAGTGTAACTGTTTCATCTCCCCATTCATAATATGTTTATTTGACCCTGTGGAGTGCAAATTCAACGTTGTTGGGTAAGCATTGATTGTATTTATATTTGGCATTGATTAGTGAATGTAGGAGACTTTTATTGTTTGGGTCAGTCCTGTGGGTTCTCTGCACCTCATCTATTTCCTTGTTCAGAGAATTTAGAAACTTGAGTCTTTCTCTCTTCTTTTGGGAGTGATACTTTATGCATGCATTCATTCATTCCTAATTTTAGCTTTTGGAGCTTCCCAAAAGATGGTAGCTGAGATAACTGAATACTTATTTTCTTGTATGACAGCGGTGGGGGCTTCTGACCCACAGAAAAATCAGTTGGGTGCCATATGCAAGCAAAAAACAACAACCACCTGAGAAGGAGAAAGACACTTCTCCAATATTCCCCTTGCACACCACAAGGGGGAAGCAGAGGTCTGGAGCACCAATGCAGGCTCCTCAATGCTGGGCGGGAGGGGGATCCCCAAGTCCCGGGGGCCAGATCCAGGCAAGCTGGAGGCCACATCTGGCCCCCCAGGCCATAGGTTCCCCTGTTGTGAGGTTGGGGATGATGGAATCAATTGTGGAACAAAACTTTGTGCATATTTTAATGGAAGAGGACTCAGCTTCTACCTAGAAGCTGTTAATAATGTCTAACTGGTGTCAATAGTAAGCGTAACTGGAGCATGACTGAAATTAATATATGACCAATAGCTGTTTTTAGACATGCTGGGATCAGTTGTGAAGACACATGAAAAAGTCAGTTCTGAAGTAAGATGAATGTACTGTAGAGAAATGTGTATATCCAGGGGTTTTGGGGCACCTCAGCTTCTATATGTATCTTTTAAAGCAAGTTCACACATTAATAATGAAGGTTGCCCATTGTGCTTTGAGAGCTGGATCTCGTGATTGGATTTGTAGTGTAGCATTCCACTTACCTCCCAGTGTATATAAAGGACGTTTAAGTCTTCAGGTAATTTAACAGGCTGACTTGTGCTTTGTCTTTTTGGACGCAGCGAACTTGTGGAGCGTGGTATCTCTCAGAATTTGGAAACTGGGATTTACTGACTGTTAACTGCAAGGCAAATTTTAGATTGGCAGACTCTTGAAGCGTTTGCTGGCAACTCAGATTTGGAGCAGGCAAATAATTTAGCTGTGGCAAAGCTCTCACGCTTCGTGAGGGAGAGGGGTAACACAGTGGTCACAGTTCTGGCTGTTTTGAGCTGGGCATTGCAACACAGCAGGCAAAGGGTGAGAGGAAACTGAGGCATAGAGGATGAAATAGCTTGCCCAAGATCACATGGTAAGTCAGATTGGTTGATCATAGGATTACTATGAGCCACTAACATGATATGCCTGTGAAAAAGGCTAATGCAATTGTAAGATGTATCAAGGTATTTCCAGTAGAGAGAGGGGAAGTGTGGTTACCATATACAGTAGACTTCCGATAATCCGGAACCTATGGGACTTAGGTGGTGCTGGATTATCAAATATGCCGGACTATCAGGAGGTACTATAAGCAGGTTATATATATACTGTATACATTATATACTGTATATAAAGTGTTCTTAACCCTTTTTATTGTACATACTGTATACAGTATACTGTAATGTTTTAGTTTTTAAACCTTTTTTACCCTTTTGCTCAGTTCAGCTGCTGCCGCTGTTACCTTGTGACTCATTTTTTTGCCCTAGGCTCTTGCCATTTTGATGCCGGACTATCAGGAGTGCCGGACTATTGGATGCCGGACTATTGGAGTTTTACTGTACAAGACACTGATGAGACCTCATCTGGAATATGGTGTGCAGTTTTGGTGTCCCTTCTTTAAGAAAAATGAAATCAAACCAACAGGTGCAGAAAAGGGTTACTAGGACATCAGAGGAATGGAAAACCTGCCCTAAGAGAAGAGACTTGAGGCGTTTGGCTTGTTTAGCTTTACAAAATGAAGACTGGGGGAAGATATGATTACTCTTTATAAATATATCAGAGCGATAAAAAACCAGAGAGGGAGAGGAGTTACTTAAATACCAATGTTTGCACAAGAACAGATGGATATAGGATGATCATCAACAACTTTAGTCTTGAAATCAGAGGAGTGAAGTTCTGGAACAGCTTTCCAAGGAAAGTAGTCGGGGCAAAAAACTAACCAGTTTCAGGAGTGAGACTGGTAGGTTTATAGAGGAGATGCATGAGGAGTTTGTCTTTCTTGGCATACGGCCCATCCGCTACTGGTATCAGTAAATGTCTCCAGTGCATGGAGAAGGGACATTAGAAGGAGAGGGATCTGAGTTATTAAAGAGAATTATTTCCCATGAGTCTAGCTGGTGAGTCTCACCCATGGATTCAGGCTCTAATTGATCACATTTGAGAACAGGAAGGAATTTCCCCCATGTCATCTTGCCAGAGACCACAGTGGGGTTTAGTCTTCTTCTACCACATGGGACCTGGATCATTTACTGGTTTGAGTTAGAGGAAAAGGTTGATTTTCTGTAATGTGAACACTTGTAAATAAAAAAATTAAGGACTTCAGTAATTTAGCCAGATATTAGGGGCCTATTCCAGGAGTGGGTGAGTGAGCTTCTGTGGCCTTTGATGTGCAGAAGGTCAGACTGGGAGATCATGATGATCCTTTCTGGCTTTAAAGTCTATGAAATCCTGTCATTTGCAAAAAATTGCAAGATGTGCGAACACTTGGCACAGCACAATAGGGATAGGGCCTCCATCTCTGTTGAGACCTGTAGGTTCCAATGCAATATAAAAATGTCTGTTAACCAGATAGTAATGTGGCAAGTGCCGTTATATCATATCTGTTTGGAACGATATGTGTATACATTAAAAACACACATATCGTGTGTAATTTTTTGTGGTATCAGACAGTTAATTACTTTCTTTTTTCACATTCATATCTCTTACACACAAAAAAGTGATTTCAATAGCATGTTGAGGGAACTGTGCCACATGCACAAACTCATCATGTAGCGTAGTTAACATCGTTGTAAGTCAGGAAGCACTACCAACAATTGGCATACATCTGTAGGATACCTCTGGAAGCAGGAATCATGCACCGCATTTTAGAAACCTGCACTTCCATTGCCAGTTAACTGGAGCTGATACATGACTGAGATGTTATCCAGGTGTGGTGCATGTGCTTCAGCATACAAGATACCACCCTTCTTTTTCTCAGAACAGTGAAGACTGGAGTATGCCCTTCTTCATCGCTGTAATGTAAGCACACAAATAAAAGGACAGAGAACAAGGCCTCTTCTTCCTTCAGCTGTTGAGGAGATGCCATTACACTGTGAAACTGCTGATAATTTGCACTTTTTCCTAGTAATTGAGGAATCTTCTAATGCTCTCCTCAGAGTTGTTTTACACAGTGGGAGTTACCAATAGAAAGTACAGCAGATTATTCCTTAGCTTGGGTGTCTCTGCCAGTTGCTGGCAGAGAGTTTGAAATGCAATCCTCATGATTAAGATGGATAAGTCTCTCAGTGAACCTCTAAGGCAAGTTGATAATATACAGAAAAAGGAAGTTAGTAGCATTAATCAGACTTAAAGGGCATGAAACCAAGAAGAGGAACATGACAACCTTGAGATGAGAAAATGATCCAGCAACAGATAAATACTTGCAACTAATCCTGTAATGGACAACATGACAAGTAAGACAACATGAAGGTTTTCTACGGGTGCAACCCCCGTGCTTACCAACAGTGCTTCACAGTTGTATGACATCTAACACTCTACTGCCTTTGTTAGACTGCCAGATGGGGAGTCACTGTGGATTTATCTTTATTTGCAGCTTGACATTTAAATATGTTTGAAAAACTGTTTTTTTTTCAAGCACCTAGCTGAATTCCAAAATGCTGGTAAAAGTTTCACATTAGTATATAGCAGCATTTACTGTGCATTTTAGAGAACCATTCTTGTTTTTACTTGCTTTTCTAGATTAGAACAGATTATCAGCGCTTCATCAATTATTCTAGCAGGGGGTGGGTGAGATTCTGTGGCCTGCATTGTGCAGGGGGTCAGACTAGATGATCATAATGGTCCCTTTTGATCTTAAAGTCTATGAGTCTATGAGTAATCTGGGTTTTTTTTTTCATTTCTCTGGGTGGGTATTTAAGTTTTAAGAATGCTTGATATAGATCCTGTAGGTGTTTGTCTCTGTCTGTGGGATTGGAGCAAATCCAGTTGTATCTTATGACCTGGCTGTAAACAATTGATTGGGAAAATGTGTCTTGGATGGAACCAAGAGGCATGTAGGTAAGTGTAACGGTAGGTTTCTGGTATAAGGTGGTGGAAATGTGGCTGTCATATAATTGTACTGTAGTATCAAGGATGTGGATGTTGTGTATGGACTGGTCTAGGCTGAGGTTGATGCTGGGGTGGAAGTTCTTGAAATCCCTGTGGAATTCTTCAAGGGTCTTCTTCCCATAGGTCCATATGATGATGTTGTGAATGTAGTGTAAGTAGAGTAAGGATGCTAGGGGGCGAGAGCTGAGGAAATGTTGTTCGAGGTCATCCATAAAGATGTTGGCATATTGCAGGGCCATGCGGGTGCCCATAGCTGTTCTTCTGACTTGAGGATATAAATTGTCCCTGAACTGGAAATAGTTGTGGGTGAGGACAAAGTCGCCGAGCTCTGTAACCAAATGTGCAGTGGCAGCATCAGGGATAGTGTTCCTGATGGCCAGTAATCCATCATCATGTGAAATCTTGGTGTAAAGAGCTTCTACATCCATGGTGGTCAGGATAGTGTTTTCAGGAAGATTACTGATGTTCTGTAGTTTCCTTGGGAAGTCGGTGGTGTCTCAAAGGTATCTAGGAGTGCTGGTAGCATAGGGTCTGAGGAGAGAGTCAATATAACCAGATAATCCTGCTGTTCAAGATGTGAGAACTTCTGAATAGCTCTCAAAATCTGGCTATTTTGCTTTATATTTTCATTAGTGCTTAATAGGCAGAGTGGGCATAATCACTGCAAGCTGAAATCCTAATTACGTTCCATGCTAGGACATTGCTTTTCAGATGAGGAACAAAGAATGTAGGTCATGATTTGCAGCAGAGGTGGGAAAAAAATGAAGCCAACGTGGTTAATTTAGAGTAGATGACCTGATAAGTAGTAGTCAGCAAGAGGACGCTCCCATCCATTAGAAAGAATATTACAACTTTACCTGAGGACAGCAATAATAACCAATGCAAGGAAAACAAAGGATAGTTCTTGCAGCAGGGGGAGACTGCAGAAAGTTACAGTCTTCCTCCCTGTCTTCCTGCTCCGCTGGGTCTGTACTCTTGGCAGTTTCCACTGCCTGATGTGACTGAGCAGTTAGATTGCCAGGCACAAGGGGAAGTGGAGGGGAGCAGTAGGGATGACACAGTGGCAGTGTGCAGCTTGCTTCTCTTTCTGTACTCATGATGTGGGGAGCCAGCAGAAGCAATATTGCCAACCCCAAATGCTCAAAAATTGTGAGTCAGGCTCATTAAAAATCACGAGATTGGTCTAAAAAAAATCATATAAAAATAGTGGAGTTGGTGGGGTTTTAAACATTTGTCTTTTGCTTTTTGAGCCATTAGCATGCATTGGTGTTGCATTTTTTAAGCTTTCACCACCAGCCATGAGAGCTAGAAACCTACTTTCTCTTTAAAAATGCAGGCTGAAATCATTACATAGCCACTTGACTCCAGGAACTGGGGCTTTAAGGAAAACAATAATTGTCATGAAACTTGTGACAAAATCATGAGACTTGGCAACACTGCATGAGGGCAGAATGGGACTTCATGTGGCACTGTGCAAACCGGGCCATGATTTGACCCTTGAACTAATATGTGATCTTTCTGTTGTTGTCCTCATTTTCCCTTTTCTTTAATCCATATCTCAGGTTTTGACATCTCATTTTGATTTCTATGACACACTATGATAAAGTACCGATCCTAGCCCTGTGAGAATCAATTGTAAAATTCCCATGAACTTCAACAGAATTGGGATTTCACCCCTCAATTGGTTTGGAAAGCAACAGGCATGTTTATGGTGCCGTAGAAACAATAATATTAATAAATCATCTGGATAATAGATAATATTAATAAATCATCTGGCAAAACTGTGTTTCAGAACATGGGCCTAAAAAGAAGAGCTGCTTACAGAGGCGCATACTGCTAGCATGTTCCTCAGACCCACAGAGAATCAAAAAAAGGTATAGGTATATACCTAAACCTAAAATTTGGAAGGAGGATCTTTGAGAAGGGTAAAGGATGGATGGACTAGATTACCCTGAGACACGTGTAGATGTTGGAAGACCAGGGTTTTTTTTTCCTGTGGTGGTGTATTGATGAAAATATTGTTAAGACTAAGTCTATTTTTGTGAGATGATGATTTGTAGTTTTCATAGATGTGTGTGTGTGTGTATGTGTTGTTTTTAATATTTAAAGCATAGTTTTAAGAGTATATCCATCTTTTTTCTTTTCCTTAGACTTTCTTCATAGTTTTATAAGTGAAATATTATAATGGGGTGAAATATCTTTAGTGCTAAGGAGAAGAAAAGTGAATAACATTGAATTTTTTTATCCTTGAAATCACACTACCATTAAATGACTCAAGCAGTGTGTCAAGCAGCTTGTTGACTTAAAGTTTTTTTATGGCCTGTGTAGTAGATTCAGAATCTCTGCTTCCTTTAATGGGGCTGAGAGGAAAGCAATGGATGGTCTGAAGGATAGTCTTCCATCCATAAAGTGAATAAAAAAAGTTCAGAGTTGTCTTCCTGCATCTTCAGACAACCTCGGACAATGGCACAGATGATGTGAACTCTTGCATTTTGGCCCCCTTCCTCTCTTGTCTCACAGGGGAAAATTAACTCTAAAGCCTAATTAACTCATATTACACTTGTTATAGTTGACAATGTTGTCCCCAGTATCATTATTATTAGTTATTGTTCATCTTGTACTTCAAATCTATATGACAGGCATCCATGCAAGTAAGGCAAGATCCCTGCACTGAAGAGCTTACTCAAGATAGATGAGGGGAGTCAAACATCTGAATGACATCACAAAGTAAGTGGCCTTTGAAGATGAATTTGAAGGAGGAAATGGTGAGTACTTGTTATACAAGGAGGCTGTGCCAAGTTTATTGGTCATCAGGAAAAAGAAGGAAGCAATTAGCAGATAATTTGAGGAGAATGATAAAGGAATGAGGAGAGTAGAAGGAGAGGCATAGGCAAAAGTGGCTTTGTGCCTATTCCTGAAGGTCAGGATGAAAATTACTTGATAGACAGAAACAAGGAGGAGTCCTCTTGGCACCTTAGAGGTTAACAGATTTATTAGGACATAAGTTGTTGTGGGTAAAACCTACTTCATCAGATGAATTGGAGTGGAGTTTACAGAGGCATGGGTATATATAAGGATCAAAGGAGGAAGAGAGTACTTGTGTAAATGAGGCTAATGAAATCAGAGTGGAAGTGGGTCATTCACAGCAATTGATGTGGAAATGTGGATATCAAGAGAGGGGAATTTGCCTTTGTAATGTGTTAGGGGAGGGAAATGAGAATGTTGGGTGTTATACAGAAGAAAACTACAGTAAAACTAGATTATTTTTACCTTCAGTCATCTTTTTATATGTTGAAATAAACAGTAAAGGTATGTCTAGACAAAATGCCTCTGCCGGCAGAGGCATGTAAATTAGACTACCTGACATAGTCAATGAAGCAGGGATTTAAATATCCCCTGCTTCATTAAAATAAAAATGGGTGCCGTGCTGTGCCGGCTCAGCTGATCGTCAGCACAACATGGCAGTCAAGACGGGGATCGGTTGGCAAGGAAAGCCTTTGCAGACCGATACCTTATGCCTCGTGAAACGCCTGGCTAATAGCCATTGTCAAAGGCCTGGCTAATAGCCATTGATGGACCTAACCTCCATGAATCTATCTAGCTCTGAACTTCACAACATCCTCTGACATAGGGCCCTACCTACGATTGTACTTCTTGACACATCCCATCCCTTGCAGCCAGGGCTGGACTAAGGGGTGGGCTAGCCGGGCAGCTGCCCAGGGCGCCAACCTACGGGGGGCGCCTGGCTCCTGGTGGGCTGCAGCAGCCGCCCGGGGTGAGGGCTATGTTAACCCGCACAGCACCGGCCAGCAGCGCCCTTCCCCCCGCGGCCGCAGGGCCCTGCACGGCGAGGCGCAGCCTGCCCTGGGTGGCCCCGGGCTGCGCGCCATCGGCGGTGGCTGGGCCGACTGGGCAGTGCATGTGCCATGCGTCTACCCACACGCCCCGGGGGCGGGCCTGCGCATGCGTCGTGCGCCCGGAGGCGGGGCCGCGCGTCCCGGGGGCGGGCCCGCACATGCGTCGTGCACCCGGAGGCGGGGCTGTGCGCCCTGGGGGTGGCGCCGCATGCTTGGGGCCCGGGGCGCCAAAATGGCCCTGCTTACAGCAATGACATTTGACATCTGGTCAACTGCAGTCCATCAGGTCCATCACTTTGGTGATATGTGATTTGTCATTCATTAATTTGCTCCTGCCCATCTTTTTCTGTGATTTAGGTTGTTCTTAATGGTTTAATTACCTTCTCCTTCATGGCCAGCAGGTTTTCCCTATTTTTCTATGTGGGGATACTTTAATTGGGCTACTTTCAAAGCAGTGCACACCAGCCCGCATTTCATTAAATACTGTGAAATTGAACTCAAAATCACATCAAGCCAGTTACAAATAAGCTGGTAACCACTGAATTCCCTGTAGATGAATTTTTGGAGAACCTGGATTCACTGCCTTCTTGATGTGGCCCATTTTTTACATGGAGTAATGACTTTTCAAGCATTACATAGCAAAATGTTTCCCTTTTCAGTGTCTCCACAGTTATCAGACTTTGTTTAGCTTGGTAGTTAATGTCTAACTATGAGAGAGCTACATTAATAATTTTACTAAGTATTAAAATGTTCATACACATTTGAAACTTAGTTTTACAAAGTTTTCATTATTAAGATTAAGATTAAGGGTCTACATTTTGCACCAGCAGCATTTTAAATTTGTGTCTACAACACATTTTATGGGAACAAATTTTATATTCTACTATCCTTGCTTTTTTTCTTCCCTTGAGTTCTTAAGCTCATTGAGGAAATACTTAGTAATGATGTTTTAGCCAAAGATTATGGTTTTGCTATGTCATTTATTTATTAATTTCTTTTATTACTAGAAGATTTACATGGGGTTGCTTGGGTCCTTCAAGGCGGGGGGCTGTGGGTGTGGGGCATGCAGGAATCCAAGGCAGGGGCTTGGGATTATGGGGGGGATGCTCAGGTCAGAGGGCTGAGGCTGTGGAGTTACAGGAATCAGGGCAGGGGGTGGAGGGCTCAGAGCAGGGGTTGTGCAAGATTCTGGGTGTGGGGGAGCTTAGGCCAGAAGGCTCAGAAAAGGGGGCTGTGAGGTTAGGAAGAGCTTCCTTGGCCTGCCTATGGTGGCAAAGGTGGCATTGCTCTGATGGCGGCTTCTTCCAGGTGGCCAGGTCTGTGCTGCTCTGGAAACTCTTCCTTGGGGGAGACGGGTCTCCAGCTGGGGAGGGGAGCTCCCTGGCTCCCCTAGCCAGTGGCTGGCTGGCTCTCCTAGCTGGTGATTCCTCATAGGGGGCCTTCCTGCCACCCCTCCAACCAGTGGCTCCTTGGGATGGAGGTCCAGGCTGCTCGCAAGGGTCCCTTCCTGCCATCCCCATCCAGCACTGTGGCCAAGGCTTTGGGGGTGTCACTTACCTGTGCCAGGGGCCAGCAATATGGAGAGACCTGGCCCCAACTAGCTACTCTTCCTCACTCTCTTGTGGTCATTCTGCACTATAGCTATCCCCCATGCTCACTGCCTCCTGTGGTCATTTTGGAACATAACTGTCCCTCCTTTCAGACTCCTCCCTTTCCATGTTATGGAGAACAATCGAATTCCTGGCACAACCCAGTCTTGACATTGCTTTAAGTTAGGAGAAAAGGAAGCTGCATACCAAATTTGGTGGTCCTAGCTCTTACCATTTAGGAGCAGTTTTTGAGCAAATGGATTCATAGATGGATGGTTGGACTCATGGATGAACAGAGAGATGCACAAGCTCTCTAAAATACATACACAGATGTTAGGTTTCCTTTTAAAAGAGAATGACCATACAAAGCTGTAAGCTGCATGACAATCATTAAACTTACAAAAATCCCCTAGCAGAATAAATGCAAATAAATTAATGCTCCGTGCCAGCAGCCTCAATAGTTAAATGAAGATAATGCTTAACCTAATAGTTTGCAGTATTTTAGCTGTGTTTGTCTTAGCATCTGAGAGAGACAAGGTAATTGAGGCAATATCTTGTAGAGGACTAACTTCTGTTTATGGAAGTTTTTTGAGCTTCATAGAGATCTTCTTCAGGCCTGGAAAACCAGAATGCCACAGAATGTAACAAGAATGCCAGAGCTGAATGTAAGAAGGGACAGATCGGTAAGCTTAAGAGGTCACCATATGTGTCAGATCACTTAAAGTGAAGTAGGAAGTTAACACCTTTGCAGTCATAGGACAAAGCGCGTAAGTATTTTACAAGGAAATATAAGTCCTTGTATCAGAGGCGTGGTATAGGGTCTAAGCTAAAGTCATGCGCAAGCTTTGGTGTTATAAAGCAAAGTTACCCAAAGTCAGGCTGTGAGCAAATTTCAGACTCTGCTTGCTTGCAAGTTCACAGAATTTGGGAAAAGCAGGTCCGATTTTGCAGAAACACACATTTCTAGGAAGTGCTATCTACTTATGCAAACACATTTTTAAGAGTGATACCAGAAGATTCTGGTATTGGGTTGGTACAAAAACATTTCTCAAGCATAACAGAAACATTCTGACCGCTGCTAAAAATAAGGTTTGAATGATAGTATAATGAATAAAAATGTTATAATTAAACCAATATGCACAAGGAGATGGGTAATAATTAGACATATCGGGGGGCAGTAGCTAATGGTGTTAGAGGGACAGTATATATATATATATATATATATGTTGTTTGTATTAGGGTCTAAAGAGGAATTTTTGAGAGTGTTTTTATCTAGCTGAGGGAAGAATGGAAATTTCTGACATTTATTGAGCTGTGTCCACTTCATGGGCATACATGTTTTGGTATATTCGCAGAGTGTGCCCAGTGCTACTACTGTGCTTTGTAAACAAAAAACCTCAACTGGTGCCTTCATACATTTACAGATCTTGTGGTCATTAGTAGGTTTGTTCAAGGTCTGCTGTGCTGTCTATCTGCGCAGAGCTGGGGCAGCACACAGGTAAAACACATAAACACATGCAGCTTGACATCTAACAACACTGACCCCAA
The DNA here is from genome assembly GCA_019425775.1 of Rafetus swinhoei. Classification (NCBI taxonomy): domain Eukaryota; kingdom Metazoa; phylum Chordata; order Testudines; family Trionychidae; genus Rafetus; species Rafetus swinhoei. Next base: position 154,273,336 of record CM033424.1, read on the forward strand.
AACATCCAACAATAAATAGAGTAGGGGTGGGCAAAAAAGCCTCCATAGGCCGGATCTGCCAAGTGGGTTGATCTGGCCTGCAGAGGCCCTGCTGCTCAGGGCCTGGGGGTGGGGGGAAGCGCACCAAGTTTCCTCATCCCTGCCCCCATCCTGCAAGGAACGCATGACGCTTAGAAGCGCCATGCTCTCCTGGCAGGCTGGGAGTAGACTTCGCGCACTTCCCAGCCCCCCAGGCCAGTCAGGGCCTCGGGGTGGGGGGAAGCACACAAAGTTTCCTCCGCCCTGCCCCCACTGCCAGGAGTGCGTGACGCCTAGAAGCACCACACACTCCTGGCAGGGCAGGATGCATGCTCTCCTGGCCTCAAGCCCTGATTGGCCTGGGAGCAGAAGGGGGAAGCATGTGAAGTCTCCTCCCACCACCAGGAGCATGGGCATCTAGGGGAAACATCTGGAGCGGGGGCAAAGACTTCACATACTCCTCCCCACACCAGACCAATCATGGTCTGTGGGTGGGTAATCAGGGAAGTATCCTGGCCCTGCCCTTTCTGCCTGAGTCCCCACCCCTTCCGGGGGCCAATTTCTGAAGTGTCCCCGGGTAAAAAATTATTGCCCACCCCTGAAGTAGAGGAAACCCTCACCATTTGTGGTGAATGCATTCCTAGTACAATCGTGAATGGCAAAATTCATGAATACTGGGAGCTGCGGCTCCCGGCCCCTGCAGTGAGCTCCCCACAGCTCCCAAACTCACCATGGGGGCCAGGAGTTGTGGGGATCTCACCACGGGGGGTCAGGAACCACAAGAACTCACTGCATCTGCCAGGAACTGCTATCCTCGAGACACCACCTGAGGAAACTACAATACATTGGTGATCTTTTCCCCAAAATCATCCTAGACAATGGATGTAGACGCTCGCTACATCAATATTGCACACAAGGATGGTTTACAAGTCATCAGGAACTGTATCCCCAATGATGCTATGGCACAACTGGACTTTGTGCCTTTATTCTCACCCACAACCATTTCAGATCTGGAGATGATTTATACCTTCAAATCAGAGGCACTGTCATTGGTACCCACAGGGCCCCATACTACACCAACATTTTTATGGCTGGCTTAGAACAATGCATCCTCAGCTTCCATTCCAAGTGCCCCTCCTCTACTTGTCCCTTGAAGAATTCCACTGGCATTTCAACAATTTCCACCTCACCATCAATCTCAGTGTAGGGTTCAATTGCGGAAGAACTCTGTACGTATGATGTATAGGGGGTGGTGAGGCCTGCATTCTCCCCCCTTTTCCATTCCCCCTCCCTTTCCCTACTACTGATGAGCCAGAAGCAAGCCTCTAGGAATATACGTCATTGTAGCAAGAATGAATTGTAGATAAGGGCGGGAACATAACAATATTGTTTACCTAAATGTACTGATCATGTAAACAAAGTCAAAGGACAAGCAGTACAGCTGAGCCATACTGTAACAAGGAATGAGTAACCCCCGGAAATTTCCAAACTGCCACAAACAAGGTAGAGACACAGTATTTAAAGCTGCACCAGAGCACAGCAATTTGGACCTCACCGATGGGCTTTGGGTACCGGCACCTTGGAAGCTGAGACAGTCTTCCACATTATCTGCAGCTGAAACGGGTTCCCTGGCTAGCAGAAGAGAAGTAAGAAATGTCGCTTTTCCTATCATGTTGTTCTTTTAGTTAAGGGGCACAGTTGATAGCTGTCAGGAAATAAACTGCTTGTGTTTGACAGATACCTGTGTAGCGTTTTTTGTACTTTGAGAACCCAATGTCGGACCTGAGACTCACTCTTGCCGGCAACACTCAGCCTGGACAAGACCACAGAGGAGATCCACTTCCTGAACATGATAGTGTAACCCTTCTGCCAAGTAGCACCAGCAGCAGCCAGGGCTGGGTTCAATATCTAGGGGTTCTTCTCCATCCATCCAACCCACAACAGGCTTGAGCCCTCACCCAGTAACCTGGGAAATTCACACAACATCCCTGGGCATCTCTGGGAGTCAGTGCTTCCCCACTTGCAAGCACAGAGTCTGAGTGTAGAAAAGAAACGCTTAATAAAAAGGGAGGGAAGTAACATGGCATTAATTTGGGAAAACACCACAGACTTCATAACCAAAACCACGAGTAAATGTCCCAGCTCAAGTAGGCTGGGCAAGTGTCCTTTTCCTCTCTGTCTCTCAAGTCCAGCAATGTAAATGTCCCCTTCATGTGCTCAACCCTTCTCTGCACCTCATTCAATTGCTGCCCTTGGTCAGGGCAGACCAGAGTTCAGAGATGCATCTGCAGAGTTCACCTCCCTTCCTGAGTTGGGACCGGGGAAAGATAGAAGGCATCTCATCCACTCTGCTGGTCACTTGCTATCCACCTGCTCGCTGCTGTCTGGTGTCACTCTGCTGGCCATTCATCACCTCTTGCTGATGCCGCTCTGCTGGAGGCTCCTCACGCTGCTCCATCAGTGGCCACTTCTCATGCCTCTCCATCACTGCCCTGCTGGCTGCTTGTTGCATCTTCTGCAGGCTTGTGGTGGATTTGCCCCCGGGTCAAACCTAGTGATTTCAGCTCTCTGTGATTTCAGCTCTTGGCCCAAAGCACAGTCCAGCCACAAGAGATCCCAGCATCCACTGGAGTACATTTAAATACAAAAGAGACCCCTTATGGAGCCTTTCTTTAACTCTATCATTGAAACAGTGGGAACAGGTTGAACCAGTTTTACAGCTCATGCCTGGAGGTCATGCAGCTTGCTGACCGCCTCCCCCCTCCAGCTTAATCTATAGGGCTCGGAAGGAGCAACCTCTGTTCATCCAAGTGTATTTACACTGACAGGGTCTCTCCTTTTATCAGAGTTAAAAACAGTCTGACATTTCTGCTTTGTGCATTCCCACAATAACTGCAGGATTGGTGGTCATATCTTACAATTCCTGCATTTACTGTTAACACAATTTGTGATCCCCACAACAGCCAAATTGATTACAATGGGCAAAACACCATTCTAATAACTGAATATCTAGAAGGCCTAAGCAACCGGAGTGAAATGTATTGACACAACCACACCCGGGATTTCTTTCCCAATCCAGCATGAACTGTATTTACATAACAACTGTTGAAAACCTAGCAGGTCTAAGCAAACTGAGTGAACATAATAACCACACCCAGAATTCCTTTTCCATTCCAGCTGGCTGTAATGGAAGCATTGATTTAGACCTTTCTTACAATGGTATTTATGTATCCATCAGTTATTTATACTAATCTATACCAGAAACCTACTGACAGCTATACTTACTTACACACCTGCATCTTTCATTCAGAAGTCATCACACAGATACAAACACATGTACTCCAATCCTTCAGAGACAAATATCCCACTCTCACGGACCTTAGGATGCAGGCCAGTCCTTGACTACAGACTGCACCCCAAACTGAGACAAATACTCACTAACTTCACACCCCACAATGGAAACACCAATCCAGGAACCTATTCCATCAACAAATCCCATTGTCAACTTGTCCACACATCTTCCCTAGTGACACCATCATAGGATCCAACCACATCAGCTATATCATCAAAGGCCCATTCACATGCACAGCTACTAATGTAATATATGCCATCTGCGACACAGGCCAGCAATGCCCCTCTGCCATGTACATTGGATAAACCAGACTGTCTCTACACAAAAGAATAAGTGGACATAAATCAGACATTAAGAACGGCAACATACAAATGTCAGTGGGGGAGCACTTTAACCACCCTGGACACGCAGTTTCAGACTTGCAAGTTGCCATTCTCAGGGGAAAAAACCCTTCAAAAATAGACTGCAAGGAAAAACTTCTGAGATGGAATTTATATGCAAATTTGACACCCGTAGCCGAGGTCTACATAGACTCCTAGAGTGGTTCTCGCATTACAATAGGTAATTTCCCATTCAAGTTCTTTCACCTTCTCACCAATGTTGGAGATGAGCCACGTCCACCCTGATTTCATTAGCACTGATGTCACACTTCTATCTCTGTATCCTTTCCTCCCCTCTTTTTTCTCTCTTTTCATCATCTCAGGAAGTGTGTTGTATAAATTCGTTAGTCTTTTAAGTGCCACTGGACTCCTTGTTGTTTTTGAGGAAATTGGCATCTGGTTATGGCTAGGGGAATACTCCTTTGAGCATGAGAGTCTGCACTAATTGGGGAAATATTACATATGAAATATTTGCTTAGTGCTACTGCTAAAAATCCATCATGCTTTATTATTCACTTTAAAAAAATAAATGCACACTTCTTCCTGCTAAGGATTTTGGGTAAGTGTAGTCTAACTGGTATTTCTTGTGTACTCAGGGATACCATAATTAGAACTACCACTAGAGGACATTTAAAACCCAATGACACCAATCCCTGAACACTTATACACGGGAGAAGTCCCATTTAACTCAGTAGCTCCATTACTCATCTACATGTTTGCAGAAGCAGACTATACTATCTTGGCCCTGCAAGATGCTTCATTCAGATGGACTCTTATATCCAAATAGATCTTAATGCAGTCAGTGAGGGTATGGCCAGATGTAAGGGTCCATCTGAATAAAAAGGACTGAAAGATCTGGTCCTAAACATCCATATCAATGGATTGTAGTTAACTGTATTACAAAGCAAACAATAGCTTTGTGATTAACTGATAATAAATGAGGATTTAGAAAACTTCATGTGGAATTTAGTAATTTGATTTAGTCTAGAAAAGAAATGTTATCTTTTTTAGAAACATCATGAACAGAGGTAAAGAGTGACACGGGTCGTGTGACTTTTAATTGGCAGGCCTTTTGTATGATTTCCTTTGGAATTTTTAGAGCAGTTTGGAGCCATGTAGCTGTGGGAAATGATAGACTTGGTCAGAATAAATTGTTGAAGAGTGAAAAGATGGGTGACATAAGGCCTTTTATAGGATGATCTTATTACTCTTGATATTTTGTTTCTTGCATTTGCACAGGAAGTCAATGTTGCTGTAAAGTTTTGTTTCCTTTTTCTTTCTTTCATGTTGTGGAGTTTCCATTTCAGATGGACAATGTAGTGTCTTCCATTATTATATGCCGTGTTGTAGCTTTGTTGGTCCCAGGATATTAGAGAGACAAGGTGGCTGAGGTAATATTTTTTTATTGGACCAGTAAAAAATATTGCCTCATTCACCTTGTCTCTTTAATGTCCTGGGACCAACACAGCTATAAGATTTCATACAACTATGGTGAAGTGTGTCAATTGTATTATATTATCACCCAATAACAGTATAGTTGACATGTCCCAAGAAATAAACCATTTTGATCAAATCATATAATGTACTTATATTAGGCCTTGGTGGTTTCAAATTACTTAAACATAATTTAAACCTACTTAAAATTCAGATAAAACTTCTCCATATTAAACAGTTCAGTCCTTGCTAATTTTTTAAACACAGACCAGGAGATCAATAGATACGATATTAAACTCTAACAATTCCAAGACAGGCTAACTAAATAGAATTGGTGGTTTAAAACCACATCCCCCTTGTTATCAAATATCTCTAAATATAAATATTAGCTGAAAAATGCCTTTACACAGAATGAATGAGCAATCATACTGAATTGGACACACAGAACAGAAACATAGAAAAAAAGCAATATGATTGACCTGAGCCAAAAGGGGTATAGTACTCTTTGCTGCTTGAAATATACTAAGCATGGTCACTGCTAATTACACACTCAGTGATTTTTTTTCTTGTGCAGATAACTCACTCTGAATAGCTAAATAGGAATAATCAAAATTTGAGAATGTGGTGTGCTTGTAAACCATGCATGCCAGACACTGTAATTTAAAATATTCAGTGTCTTATCTCATAGTGCAGAGGCAGTAAAACTCTTAGATCCTTTTAGGATAGAATGGGAGTGTGTGCTCATGAAACCAGGACAGAAAACTGATACGGTTTATGGCACCTAAAATATGACTTCCAGTCCCCATGATTTATTGGATTGTTTTACGGGAAAGGACGTGTTTATTGACCTAGAGACTGAGCAATACGATGACCAATCTCTGCACTGTGGACAAGTGAAAAATAGTGATGGATTGTCTGACAAGACTTGTTTAGCTTTGCAGGGGCTGGTATACCTAGCCAATAACTGCCAAATAATTCCTTTCTCTCAGCTGTTGACATGTCATCTGGTAAACCATATATTCCCATCCACCCACGTCTCATTTTTCAGCAAACAAAAAAGGTTGGTATCTGCTGAAAAAATAGAAATAATAAAATAAAATAAAAAAACTTATTCATAAGCTTTCTTCAAATAAAGGTTAAAATAGGAGTATAACTATATTGTAAATAATAATGTGTGGCTATGATGTCATTTTTATTTGTGTGTACCCAGATGTGCTTCTCAATTTGGTTTTACATAACACTCTTTATTGTCTAGGTGGGTCCAGCTCTTGACAAAGTGATAAATAGCACAGTAGTTGCAAAGCAAACAAAGCAATCATGTCCGAGCTCTCATAGAGCCTCAGTATCAGAATCTCATAGAATGAGAAATTGAAATGACAGCGAGGCAGTGGGATTATACCAAACTATTCAAAATATGCCATGGGACATTCTGTTTGGAACAGCCACTGAAGAAGCACAGAAGGGACCTTAATTTAAAATGTCATGTTTACTATTTAAGTCTTAATTAATATAGGCATCTTGGCATGCTCTGTGAGCCTACTTTGATCCACTCTCTTTTCACTTTATATCACAATAAAGATAGGGTGGAATACCGTGGCCTTGCTCTTATTGAAACAAAGTCATTCACAGCATCAGTATATGTTAAATTAATTACATTGCATTGATACTATGACAAAGAAATGCATTGAAAAAATGTTATGCTACATTGATTTACACCATAGGATGACCAGTCTATCTGTGACTAACTAATAGAGAAAAGGCAGGCTCCATCTATTTGACAGCAGCTATGGTTTATACAGTACTCAGAAGGGCCATAAATGCAGACATCATATAGAAGGAATCTAGGTTCCTGAGTCCATAAAATTGGACTCTATAGAAATCAGATGACTTTTCCAGAAGGGAGCATCAATGAGAAAAGTTAGGAATAGGAAGTAGAGAGATTATGGAGCAATCTGAAATGTATCTTAACTGGGAGATTTCTGTCTGAAAATATAGTCCATGCTTGTGTAGACTGAGAAAACCTAAGTAAGTTCATATAAGTCTACTCTGTCAAGCATCTTAATATTTGTTCCTTTGCATTTCAGTTAAACTGAGTGTCATAAGTCAATCACTCAACAGGGGAGTAAACTCCTTGCTTCTAAAAAGATGAGTCTATGGAAGGGGTGGGGTACCTACGGCCTGTGGGCTTATTCTGGCCCTGAGCTTCATTTGATCTTCCCACTGTGGGCCAGAAGCCCCAAGCTTCAGCATTCCCTCATGGGGCTTGAGCACGAGCACCAAATTGAGTGTGAGTGAAAACTACTGGGAGCAGGTGATAAATTTATGTGCACCGAGTCATGTGTGAATAAATTTATGTGCACCGAGTCATGTGTGAATGTGCACCACTAGTAGAAACAAAAACATATATTTGGGTTCTCTGCTTTTCATGTGGGAAGCATTTGAATTTCTGCTGAGTGACCGCACACGTGAACAGCTTACAGGGAACACTGGTCAGTGGCCCCTGACTGAAAAAAAGGTTCCCCCCCATCTCTGATATATGGCAAACAAATGTCTGTGGTAATGATTGTCCCAAAGAATGAGAAATTCTTGTATGAGACTGTTTCTTTAGTCTCTTTCTTTACTGTATTTGCTGCTTTGCTTAAATATATAAAGTTTGGATGATCACCAAAGACTTTGTAATTGTTGGACTCTTGGTGGTAGGAAGGGGGAAATTAAACTGTCTTTATTACTGTGGTGACAGGAAACTGTTCCTGCAGGTAGAACAAAAATCTTTTTTCTTCCCAATCCAAAGTATTTCCTCTTAAAGAAAGCACATTTTTAAAAAATAATTTTCTCTACTTGAGAAGTATTACAAGTGGGAAAGTAACCACTGCTGGAGAGATATTTACTTCCTCTTTTTGATCAATGCAGTGTTTGCTCTTTACTCTTATTTTTGCTTTATTGAATGCCATATGGCTTACTGCTCCAGATATCTAGCCACTGCAGGTAATAACAACAGCCGTGACCTCTGGCATAAAAACAAGTGTCTATAAAAACGGGGAAAAGCACAGTGGGAGTAATTACCCCCTTGGACTAATTTACCACAGGATAAAATACACTATAATAAGGCTCATAAAGGCCAGATTTGGCAATGTTTTTGGAACATAAGGAACAGCTGGCAATTCAGGCTAAAACAAACCATGTGAGCATCTGTTGTCCGAATCAAATATTGCATTGCACTTCTTTTAAACACACGATATGAAAAAGAGAGTGTCTGACAAACTGACCAGTATACAGTTTGGGAAAGGCCATAATAATATCCTTTTTATTATGGTTTGTAAGCTAGAATTAAAGCAGATTTTTTTTTTTTTAGATTTCTTTGATTTAAATCTTCTCTGAATTTTGATACGGGTGCAGGCTTTCTTGTTATCACCCTGCAGACTATGGGCCATTGCCTTATCTTACATTAAATTGCCTCCATAACAGGCTGATATTTCTGAAACACTATTTGCCTGTGTTATATCCATCAGCAGCCCCATGAAGAGGGCACTGGGTTAGGGATAATCTGAGTATGGATTGGGTTTTCTGGTTTTGTTTGATAGTGTGTGTGTGTGTGTGTGTGTGTGTGTGTGTGTGTGTGTGTGTGTGTGTGTGTGTGTGCGTGCGTGCTCAGCCTATGTAGGGATCTTTACTGTGTCCTGGAGCATATTTTCAGAAATATGTGCCCATATCTCCTGATTTCTATAAACCCCCTAGCTTGAGAAGGCCTGTGGATTGATATCTCTGCTGGTTAGGAGGAGATCTACAATCAAGACTCCAAAGAATTGTAGTCCATATGTACACAGCAACACTGAAAACACAACAAAAGAAACAAAAACATTGGCACTGAGTCTCAGAACCCAGGTCAACATATTTGAGCTTGTAGAGCTCATGTTACAGGGCTAAAAATAGCAGTTCTTGCTCAGGCTGGATCCTGATCTTTGAGACTCAGCCCCTGGTCAGATTTCATTCCTTTTTACAAAACTATGATAAGTCTTGTACAAAGTGTGCTTTTTTAAGGTATCATTCAAAAATTCATAATTTGCTGATCTTTAGTGTGCTAGTAAAATGTGTGTAGCCATATTATATGTAAAGTTATAAGATGTTACTGTATGGCATTGCTGAGACATGGTCAAAGTTTAGAAAAGCAGACACAAGCCAGTTCCTTAGAGACAAAGGCAAACATATGTTTCAGCCAGGTGTTGTTAAAACCAAACAGATGATCACCTGGTTAAGTGGTCATTTTTTGGCAGAAAGAAGGGCGAGAGAGAGAAATTTACATCCTGGGTAAACAGACTTGAGGTTACCTGAACTCTAGCAGCAGAGGATTTTCAAAGAGAAATACTGTTAGGAGGGAGAACAGAAGACACAAATCAACCCTCTCTCCTTATTTCTACTCATGACATCAACAATATGTGAAAGATAAAAAGAAGCACCATTGAATAGGAGGACCAGTCTTGGTTGAAAGTAATTCAGCTAGAATTCTGTAAGGATGTGACAAGAGAGATCTTTTGTTGAAAATTCTAACTTTTCTTACTTTTTGTTCCATTGTAGCCAATTCTGATTTGTGTGCCTCATTACTTGTAATCACTTAAAATGTATTTTTCTATAGTCAATAAATTTATTTTATTGTTTTATCTAAGGCAGTGTGTGGTTGGATTGAAGTATTCAGGAAACTTTATTGGAGATGACCAGATTTGTGCATATCGCTTTCTGATAATGAAATAATTTATGTTCTATGAGCTTGTATTGCCCAGAAGAAAGGAGCCAGATAATACAAGACACACATTTCTGGGACTAGGAAGTTGCTAGTTTAACTCTGCAACATAATTCAGGAGAGCTGACTATAAGTACTCATATAATTCATCTGGGAGTGATTTTGCGTGTCAGAGGCTAAGTGTGAACAGACCAGGAGTGGTTGTTCTTATAGTGCCATAGTTTGAAAGGTACTCCAGTTGGAGAATTAAGGAAATACAGCTGTTCCACCATCCAGATTGCACCCTGGGGAACGTCACACAAATCTCAGAGATCTTTTTTTGTCGCATAGAAGTACCAGTTTGCAGCTTCTCTAGTTTGCACATATAGAACAATTGTAAGGCAGAAATTGGTCCTACATGTTTTGTGCAATGGTATTTTTAAATTTACCCAATACAGCCATGGTAGTGCAATGTCTTTATCATGAAAGTTGAACTTGCAAATGCAGAATTATGTGCAAAAGTAACTGCAGTCAAAAATTAATCAATCTAAAACTTTAGAGCCTAGAAAGTTCACCGAGTCCTACTTTCTGTACAGCCAGTAGCTTAGACAAACACATTTGTTTAAATTTGCAGGTGATAATGCTGCCCGCTTCTTAATATAATGTCAATTGAAAGAGAGGACAGGCGTTCACATGGCACTGTTATAGCTGGCATTGCAAGATATTTACATGCCAGATATACTAAAGATTAATGTGTTCCTTCATGCTTCAACCACCATTCCAGAAGACATGCATCCCTGCTGATGACGGGTTCTGCTAGATAATGATCTAAAACAGCGCAGACCAACCTATACTCATTTTCATCATCTGAGACAGATGTCACCAAAAGAAGGTTGATTTTCCTTTTTGGTGGTTCAGATTCTCTATCAGAGGCATAGCTGTGTTAGTCTGTAGTCACAAAAACAAAAAGGAGCCCTGTGACACCCCATCTAACAATGTGGATTTTTGCCCCTGGCAGTTTATGAGACAACTCTCCAACACCACATTTTACAAACCTCTCTCCTCTGATCCCACCTCGGAATACCAAAAGAAACTACACTGTCTCCTTAAAAGCCTCCCTACAGCTACTCGGGAACAAATCCACACAGAAACACCTTCTGACCCCCGACCAGGATTGTTCTGTCTGCTTCCCAAAATCCATAAACCTGGACACCCCGGACGTCCCATCATCTCTGGTATTGGCACGCTCACTACTGGTTTATCCAGCTATGTAGACTCTCTTCTCAAACCCTATGCAACCAACACCCCCAGCTATCTCCGAGATACTACTGACTTCCTAAGGAAACTACAAAACATCGATAACGTCCCCGATAACACCATCCTTGCCACCATGGATGTAGAAGCTCTATACCCCAACATCCCACATGAAGACGGATTACAAGCAATTAGAAACACTATCCCAGAGGACACCACTGCCAATCTGATAGCAGACATATGTTACTTTGTTCTCACCCACAATTATTTCCAGTTTGAGAACAACTTATACCTCCAGATCAGCGGCACAGCCATGGGTACACGCATGGCCCCACAGTATGCTAATATCTTTATGGCTGACCTAGAACAACGTTTCCTCAACTCCTGCCTTTTACCCCTTCTCTACTTACACTACATCGATGACATCTTTATGATCTGGACGCATGGCCAAGAAACACTGGAGACATTCCACAGAGATTTTAACAACCTACACCCCACCATCAATCTCAGCCTGGACCATTCTACATGAGAGATCCATTTCCTGGACACCACAGTACAAATCAGCAATGGAAAATTAGACACCACTCTCTACAGAAAACCCACTGACTCATACAGTTACCTACATGCTTCCAGCTCCCATCCAGAACACACCATACGATCCATCATCTATAGCCAAGCCCTTCGATACAACCGCATCTGCTCTAATCCCACTGACAGAGACCAGAAACTTCAGGATCTCTACCAAGCATTTATAAACCTCAACTACCCACCGGAGAAATAAAAAGCAAATTGAAAGAGCCAGACGAATACCTAGAAACCATCTACTTCAAGACACACCCAAGAAAACCAACAATAGAACACCACTTGTCATCACCTACAGCCCCAACTTAAACCTGTCCAACACATTATCAATAAACTACAGCCTATACTGGAACAGGATACTAAGCTCCGAGAGGCTCTGGGAGACAGACCCATAGTCTCCTATAGACAACCACCTAACCTCAAGATGATTCTTACCAACAACCACAGGACATACCACACTAATACCAACCCTGGTACCTTCCTTGCAACAAACCCCATTGCCAGCTTTGTCACATATTCACTCTGCTGATACCATTATTGGACCTAACCAAGTGAGTTATAAGATCAAGAACACATATTCCTGCGCATCCAGAAATATAATTTATGCTATCATGTGCCGAAAGTGTCCGTCTGCTATGTACATTGGGCAGCGTCTCAGACACTTCGCCAAAGGATCAATGCCCACAAAACAGATATTAGACAGGATCACAAAGAAAAAACAGTTTCTTGCCATTTCAACCAGCAAGGACATTGTCTCAACGACTTGATTACCTGCATCCTGCTTCAAAGGCCTTTTAAGACTACACTTGAAAGGGAATCCTCTGAACTATCATTCATGCTTAAATTTGACACTTTACACTCAAGTTTGAATAAAGACTCTAATTATCTTACCCATTACAAAGATAGCTTCCCCAATTATCACCTCTAATATCATTAGCTCACAGACATTTACTTCCCCCCCCCCATCCCCCTTCTGTTCTGAAATTTGATTTGTCCTTTTCATATGTGTTCATTTTTTTTAATTGTATCCTTTGGTATATATGGTCGTGACAATTTTCTTCCACTATTTGATCTGAGGAAGTGGGTCTGGCCCACGAAAGCTCATCACCTAATAAACCATCTTGTTAGTCTTTAAAGTGCTACATAGTCCTGTTTTTTTGTTACAGGACTTCTCAGATACTTTAGTTTCTGCATCAGAGCATTGTGCTTTTAAGACTTCTGGAAGCATGCTCCACACTTTGTCCCTTTCAGATGTTGGAAGGCACTTCAGATCTTCAACCTTGGGGTGTTTGGTGTAGCTACTTTTGGAATGTTCACATGGATACTTTTACTTACATTTTGTCACATTTTCAGTGAAAGCGTTCATAAAATAAACAAGACGTTATGATCTGAGACTGCTATCACATGAAATATATAGCAGAATGTAGGCAAAACAGCAGGAAACATGCAATTCTTCCCCAAGGAGTTCAATCACAAATTCAATTAATGCATTATTTTTTAAAGAGCATCATCAGCATGGAGGCCGGTCCTCTGGAATAGTGGGCAAAACATGAAGAAGCATATGAATGTTTAGTATATCTACACAGAAATACTTTTCAATGCAAGGTACAAAAGTGCCACATGAATGCGTGTTCTTACATTCAGGTGACATTGTAAATAAGAAGCAAGCAGCATTATCTTCCATAAATAAAAATATATTTCTTTCTCTTCATTCCTCTGGAATGGTGGCCAACACATGAAAAGCTTTAGAACCTACAAGACACTCAGTCCTACTTCTTTCTTCGAGTGGTTTTGTATGCTCTAAAGTTTTACATTGATTTAAAAAAAATGCATTTGTAGGTTGCACTTTCATGATAAAAAGTACAGTATTTGAATGAGGTTAATTGAAAAATACTATTTCTTTTGTTTATCATTTATTAAATGCAAATATTTGTAATAAAATTATATAAAGTGAGCACTGTACACTTTGTACTGCATGTTGCAATTAAAATCAATATATTTGAAATATAGAAAAACATCCCAAATATTTAATAATTTTCAATTGGTATTTTATTAAACAATGCCATTAAAACTGAATAATCACAATTTTAAAAATTGAGATTACTTTTTTGAGTGAATCGTGTGAATTAACTGCGACTAATACAAATCCTTAATTTAAGGTCCATTTGAAACCTTGTACATTTGAACTGGGTGCCCAATAATATCCACTTTAGTTCACAGTTTTGAATACCAGATTCAGAGTGTTTTGTTATTTAAAGCTAAATTCCACTTCTGCTGCTAAACAAAAATAAAGAGCTTAGAATTCAAGTAATGTATAATGCTGAATGAGTCAGTGTTTCTTGGAACACATATGGATAAAGATATCTTGCAGTGGATGACATCTTTCCATATGAGAAGTACCATTGACCAGGAAGTATTTCTCAGAAGAAGTTCATGTCTGTAGGTGCCTCTTGGACAAGGAAACTCATTTTTAACACCTGCACCAGAAGCAGGTAAGCTGCTTATGACCTCTCTTCTAGAAATAAGCAGACAAGGTTCTTCGGTCTGAGTCAAAGCTTGCTTTCCTTATTCTGGAGATTGTGCCTGGTTTTGTGTTACCTGGGGTGCTCAGAACCCACAGCAGAGGCAACTTAACTATTTCACTCCAGTAGGTGTCAGGAATAAATCAATAGGAACACAGACATTCTATCTGAGCAAGGATTAAATGCACGTAAGCATGTATTTATCTAACCCTGCAGTTTTAGATTTCAGCACACACAGACATGAACAATAGAACATCACAGATACCTACCTAACATCTGAAACTGAGTTGAGTAATTAAAAAACGTTTTGCAGTGGAAGGTTACTCAGCCATGGGGAGAAAGGGTGCCAAGGTGGCATTACAGGACTGCTCCAAAGTATACTCTATTAGTTAATCTACTGTATACTGGAGAGAGTTTGCTTGTCTGTCTGTGTCTCCATCTATCCATATGTGAGTCCATTTGTTCAAGAACTCTTCCTAAATGGTCAGAGTTAGGACCACTAAATTTGGTATGCAGCTTCCTCTTATCCTAACTTAAAGCAAGGTCAGAACTTGGTTTTGCCAGGACAATGGGATGTGCATGGAATGCGATTGTTTCGCATCCCACAGAAAGGAAGGGGTGTGATAGCAGGCACAGTTATACTCACAAATGACCAAAGGGGGCAGCAAGCCCCCAATTCCTGCAGCCCCAGGTTGGCCCCAGGTTGGCCTGGGTAGAAGCTAGTGGGCAGCTTGTGTGTCTCCCTTCTTCTGGGCCACTCAATATTCCCACTGTCTACTATGTCAACCAGTGTTCCCTCTAAGCGGCACAGCAGTACAGCTTCACAGGTGATTAATCAGCCCCGCCCAGTCAGAGGCTCAGGGCTCTGTGCACGGAGCTGACTGGCTGGGCAAGCTTGATTAATCACCTGTGAAGCTGTGCTGCTGTGCAGCTTAGAGGGAACGCTGATTGCAACTCATAAGAATAACCATATACCTTGTTCTCTGAGAACTTGGAGTTCCGATTACTTTTGGCAATCACTCCTCTTTCAGATAAAAACTTAGGCTATGTCTTCACTGCAGTGTTCTAGCGCAAGAAGTCTGTAGCGCTAGTTTTTTGGCGCAAAGGCTTCTTACGCAAGACCACATCCACACATCAAAGCACCTCTCTTTTGCAATGCTCTTTTGCGCAAGAGAACATCCACACTGCAGGACGCTCTTGTGCAAGAAAGTTCTGATGGCCATTCACAGAATGGCCATCAGAGCACCTGTGCTTTTTTCCATAACTAACCCTCTGGAGCATCCACACTTGTCTTCTTGTGCAATAGCTGTAGTGCTAAAAGCAGTTATGTCTCAGAAAATGAGGTTTACCTAGGGCAGAAAAAGCCCTCTTGTCTGCCATTTAACTGCCCATTTAATAGCGCTAGAGCTCATTTGCGGTGTGGATGCTCCCCAGGTTTTTGTGCAAAACCAGCTGTTTTTGCACAAAAACCTTGTCGTGTAGATGTAGCCTTAGAGTATGAGGTGATGGATATAAAGTTTCCCATGATTCCAGTCTGTAAACAAAAGCTTTTGTCCTTGTGTCCTTTGTCAAATTTCAGACTGTTAAACAGCATGTTATTTGGATTGTATACTTGTGTACTGCCTTATCACCTCAGAGGTAGATGAGAGATGTAATTCTGCTTTGAACAGTTGCAGTATTTTGAAATCCTTTTGAAGGAAAAAAGGCACAGAACCAATGGAAGAGATTGTTATTAATTCTAATACAAAAGGCCCATAGCTGGGTAGCAATTGGATGAATCTTTTCAGATCTCCAAATCCCCAACAGTTTAATTCAGGAACTCAAAGCAGAAAGAATATCCAGATTAAAAACAGAGCTCAGTATTAGAAATGCATGTTCTTAATCCCAATATCCTTTTGGTTGATTCCATCTTATTTCCCCTATAAATTCCTCTCCTTGTTTAGCGTTTACACTAGAAAACTTCTAGCTGAATTTTGGAGTGAACTTTAATTTTTTCCATCACAGTCTATGGCAGTGGTAGCAATGGTGGCAGCAGCACAGCAGCAACAACAAATCCCATAAATCTTGAACTTCGCTTTTTCTGGCATTCTTGTTCCAAAGTTGTCAACTGATGCTTAAGTAAAAAATTTGTAATATTAAAGGGCAAAGAACATGCATCAAGACATTCAATGATAAAATAAGCATACCAGATTTCATCATTTTTATATCACACAATAACAGTTGTAGCATTATTAATCCATGCTACAACTGAAAGAGAGTTCTCAGATTTCCTGCACTGACATTTGCAAGTTAACCACTATTCTAAAATAATAGACTAAAATTAGCCTAATTTCATTTTAAATTCTGCGTCCTCTCTCTCTGTTTTTTTCCGTAAGGATATTCTCCTATGTAATTTCACAGAGTAGTTCACACAGCTTTTAAGTTCCTTTAGTTGGTTTAAAATATTATACTTCTTACATCAGATCCTGGAAACTTTTTTTGATTAGGGTTCCAGAACTCTGTTTTGTATATTAAAAATGACTGTAGTCACACCCTACTTTCTCAAGATTTTGTCACTTTTCACTTCCCTAAGAACAGTTTTTTGTGAACTTTCCAGTTCATATTCATTAAAGATTAAGTCTCATAAGACAAATTCAAATTTGTCTTTAGCATGTTCAATCGACACACCTAGGGCTTGGCTACACTACGAGAAGATTGAAGCTGCTGTAGTCGACCTTCTGGGGTTCAAATTAATGGGTCTAGTGAAAACACACTAATTCAAACTGAGAAGGTGCTCCTGTCCGCACTGGTAGTCTTTCTCCTCATGAGGAGCATGCTGGAAATTTTTCTGATTTGATTTTGCCCAATGGCTATTCAAATACATGTGCTTGACCAATAGCTTTGCCATATTACCTGAAAATTAGGTTTCAAAATTTCTTTCCCTGTCCTATTTCCGGCAATTGGTTACCTTGAATATGACTGAAGTTGATTCTTAATTGTTGATTTCTTTGACAGGTTTCTGTCCATTTTAAGGTAAGATTGTTTTCAAGTTTTACAAAATGGAATAGAACATTTTCCTTCCTGCACCCTAAGTCCCTAACTCCCTCCCAGACCCCGCAATCCTCAGCCGACTCCAGCACACCAAACCCCAAATTTTTGGCCCCACCCTGGATCCTAAGGGTTCCACAAAATCTAACAGCCCAGGCCTCCAGAAGAGTTAATCTGGCCCTGGGTGGGATGGCAAATGATGTTGAGAAAGCAGTCCTCAGCTCACTGCCTCCTGTCCTACTGCTCCCAACGGGTTCCTACAGTACTGAGTCCAGCTTTTGGGGCTCTGGTTGAATTCAACGGGCATTAGTTCCCAAATTTTAAGAAACTTGGTTCCACTGGGTTCTGATATACTTATCAGAATAGTAGCATGTTATTGCATGCTCACTTTTGCACATGCATTTTATAAAAGACCCCGGAGGGGAGTTATTAGTGCCCCATATTAAAAATTTATTTGCAACAAACTACCACATGCAGGTCATAAAAAAAAAATCAAAATTCAGCAGAAATTTTAACAGTTGTCACAGATGGCATATAAACACACATAATATGCTGAAGTGTTATTTGTAGCTGGTAGCTGTGAGTACTATAAAAATAGACATTGAAGGTGTTAGGCTCATTTATGGGTCTTTTGATTACACTTCGTACAAAATTCTAGAGGAAGATTGCTACGTGTAAAAATTAATTATTCTGAATCAAGCCTGTCTGATGCACCGTGTCTCTTCCTCTGTTTCCTCTGCCCTCCACTCAGCTAGCAGTGGCTTCTGTTTCTGCCTCAGTAACTCTCCATTGTAGTTGACACTTCACCTCTTAACAAGAGTTGAGTAAAATTTTCACCATGAAACACATCTAGCTTCAGTGACATATTCACAGATATTCTCAACACTGGGCTAAGTTTGAGTAGTTGTCCCTACACCCCAGTTCTGTTACAGGACTAACGTAGCATGTACACGATCAGATCAGAGTTATCCCCAGAGACTTTTTTAAAAAAGGTTTTGTATAAATTGTTTTTAAAATTTTCCTTTCTACCTTGTTACTTATTTTAATTTTACCTATATGAGAACTTTTGGGAAACTGTTGGCATGAAAGGCACTAATTTTATGTTTTCTTGCAAATCATTCAAAAAATATTAAATAGTCTAGGGCCATAAACAGATCCCTGAAAGATGCCACTAGAAACAGACCCCATTCAATTACAATTTCCTGTTGAGTTATATTTCAATATCTATCAGTTAGCCAGTTTTTAATTCACTTGACACATGCCATTTTAATTTCATATTCTGTTTTTTAATCAAAATATTGTCTGGTATGAAGAAATCTAATATGCAGAAGTCTAATATGAATGACATTACAATTATGTTTATCAACAATGCTTATAAAGTCAGTTTGAGAGGATCTCTTTTTTATAAACCCATGTTTATGCATTAATTACACCCCCTTTATGCATTAATTACACCCTCCCTCCTTTAATTCTTTATTAATTGAGTTCTGTATCACATTTCAGATGATATCTGAGCCATTAGCTATTGTCTCTGAAAAATCATTATCTCTGAAAATCCCTTCCAGAAGACTGGAAAACGGCAAATATCATGCCCATGTATAAAAAGGGAAATAAGGACAACCCAGGAAACTACAGACCAGTCAGTCTAATTTCTGTATCAGGTAAGATAATGGAGCAAATAATTAAAGAATCCATTTGAAAACATCTAGAAGATAATAAGGTGATAAATAACAGTCAGTATGGATTTATAAAGAACAAATCATGTCAAACTAATCTGATAGCTTTCTTTGATAGGATAACAAGCCTTGTAGATAAGGGGGAAGCAATAGATGTGGTATATCTAGAGGTTAGTAAAGCATTTGATACAACCTGTAATTCAACAAGAACAAATGCAAAGTACTTCACTTATGAAAGAGCCATCAGTTTCACACTTATAAAATGGGAAATGACTGTCTAAGAAAGAGAATTGCAGAAAGGTATCTATTTTGGTTCTGGACATCCAACACTCTGGTCATCTGAAGAAGTGGGCTGTGCCCACGAAAGCTCATGATACCATCTACATGTTTTGTTAGTCTTTAAAGTGCCACCAGACTATTTGTTGTTTTTTTAAGTTTATCCTGTACAGACTAATTTGGCTCCCCCCTGAAGCTTCACAAGCTAAATATGAGTCAGTTGCAAAGAAAAGCAAACATAATTCTGGGATGTATTGGCAGGACACGAGAAGTAATTCTTCCACTCTGCTCAACTGGATTATTATGTCCAGTTCTGGGCACCACATTTCAGGAATTATGTGGACAAATTGGAGAAGGTCCAGAGAAGAGCAACAAAAATAATTAGAGGCCTAGAAAATATAACCTATGAGTCTGTGGAATTCCGATCAATGGAGATTTTAAGGGCAGGTTAGGCAAACACCTGTCAGGGATTATCTAGAGGTGCTTGGTCTTTTCCTGAGTACAGGGGAGTGGACTTGATGACCTCTCAAGATTCCTTCCAGTTCTATGATTTTATGAGTTTCAGTATAATGCAGTTGCATGGTGTAATCCTTTAATTCAATACAGAATTATGGGCTTAATCAAAAGTCAATTGAATTCAAAGATCCCCACGGATTTCAGTGGGTTGTGGATCAGGATTTTAATGCAAGATTTCCATACAGCCCTGATTCTTGAGTCCAGACAAACTATGCTTAGCACACAACATGTAGCAAGATGATTTTCTGTACTTTTACAGCTCCCTGATTTTGGGACAGGTTAGAGGATTGCTAGGGCTACAGGATAAATCAGAACAGCCATGTCTGGTGGCTAGGAGGCCAAGGACCACATTTCTCTAGGCTGACTTCTTTGCAAAGAAGGGGATAATCTTCTTGCCAGGTTGCCATTTCAGGAGAGTTGGGGAGGGGGCCAACAGCCATGTGTACTGGGATGCGGCTTCCTATTCCCTGATGATAAGGGAGTGAGGGGAAAGTTCTTGGGTTCCATGAATTATTCCTCTGCCCCCTCCCTTCACCAGCCAGGAGTGAGAGGGATGCACAGAAGCCATGTACTTTCCCCTCACTCCTTTATCGTCAGGAGAACAGAAAGAAAAGCAAGCTGCATCCCAGTACGCATGGATGCTACCGCCCCCTGCTCGCCCGAAACAGCTCCATTGGTTTCTTGAAATCCTACTTCTCTCCCTCTTCCAACTTTGTTGCTTAGTATCTCCAATTTAGATTATTCCTTCAGTAGTAAGAAGTACCTTCAATAGGAGATTGCTATCTCCATAGTAATGTAAGAAAGGAAACATGTCCTGAAATAGTTAGTTATAAATGCGTTCAGTAAATATCAAGGTTAACCGGAGAAATCGTCTTGGATGGTGCTTGATGGCTTGTCTTCCAGTGCTATGGAAAGATTAACAGTATTCCAATAAAAATTACACTAGTTGTGCAAACAAAAGCAGTTGACATTATTGGGAAGAGAAGTGCATTTATTGATTACTGTAACTCCTAGAGGAACTCTCAGATGGTGATTCCTCCATTCTGCATGTTGTTCAGACCCCGCCTATGCTACTTGATGTTTGTAAGCATGGAACATATAGGAAGCACCTGGTTACATGTGGATGACCACACCTCCAAATGGAGTGGAATGCTACTGCTAGCTAACCCTTGAATGTTATTGTCCCAGTGCTGGGAATGTTTGCAGCATCTCAGTCTCAGATCAGGGAAACAATAATACTATTTTATACTTCCAGTAGCAGCTTACATGTGAAAATCGGAATGTGGTTTATTAATATTAATGAGATCTACCTTATGGGGTGTAGTGAGATTTGAAATAACAATGCATGACTTTGCTAAATGGAAAGGCCTCAACTATACTATTAAATTTCATTTTTGTAACATCCTAAGTAAAACATGGCTTCAGTCAAAACACATTATTTAGTTTTTAAGTAACAGAGGAGTAGCCGTGTTAGTCTGATCTTTCAGAATATGATCTGAAGAAGTGGGTCTGCCCCACGAAAGCTCATCACCTAATAAACTATCTTGTTAGTCTTTAAAGTGCTACATGACTGCTTTTTTTGTTTTACATAGTTTTTGTTTCTTTATATTTATATTCCAGATTATTCTTAGATAGATCCATTAAAATCTCACATAAAAGCCATTAAAGTTTTATTCTTTGTATATTTATCAAAATGTACTTTATCTCTAATAATATAAACATACCTATTATAAAGGTAGAAAAATTATGATGTTGATAAAAGGTGTGTGATATATTAACATTTTAAATATACACCAGTATTCAGCAAATGGAATTTAAAAGTCATAAGAAGCATGGGCTTTTCTACATGACTATTTAGATCACAGCAAGCTGTGATATGAATCTACCCTGTGCCAGCCTGCCTTGGACTATCTGTCCCTGAGGACCCCGCTGATGTGCATTAACAGTTTGTTAATGCACTTTGATCTTTGAAACAGGACTAGACCACAGTACATTAACAAACTGTTAATGTGCTCAGCTGGGTCCACACAGAGAGTTCATCTGCAGCAAACTAGTGCAGGGTAGATTCACACCCCATCTTGCTGGGAACTAATTGTCTGTGTAGGCAAGCCCTAAGCATTTCACAAGTATATATTGTTTCTGTATTGAATGGCACATCACACACACAGCAGAGGACAGGAGTCTTGGTGGGCTAGTTAATCATGCAGTTGTTTCAAGAACTTGCTTTTCTCAAGGTACGTTTACATCTTTCAGTACTGTGTGTATACCTGCATAGCCCTCTGCCTCTCTCCTGCAAGAGTATAAATAGGGCTAGGTCTACACTATTGCTTTTTTTCAGAAAAAGCTACGCAAATTGTGCTCTGCAATTTGCATAGCTTTTTCCGATTGCTTTTCCAGAAGAGGCTTTTCCATCATTTGGCCCTGTCTAGATGGGGCCAAATCATGGAAAAGCCACCTCTTTTGGAGGAGCCCTTATTCCTCGTAGAATGAGGTATACAGGGCCCCCCAAAAGACCACGTTTGCTCTTCCACAAAAAAAAAAAAAAAAAAAGGAAGAGCAAACCGCGTTCCCTGGATGCGGTGGAGTTTATCCCGGAAAAATTCCAGAATATCCCAGTATCCTGGAAAAACTCTGCAGTGTAGATGTACCTAAGGAATGTAACCCCTGTGTAGCAGAGCTTAGGCCTCTCCTTCAAAGGCATCAAATGTTGCTCAGACCAGCAGGCCCACCGACAGGGGGGAGTCGGAGGGAAAGGCAAATGGGGCAGTTGCCCTGGGCTCTGGAGATTCAAAAAGGCCCGGGGCTCCTGGCTGCCATTGCCATTTCTACAGGAGTGGTGGCTGGAGCTTTGGTCCCTTTAAATCACCACTGGAGCACTATGTGATATTCTCTGGACAGCTTTCAGGGCTGGCTGTGAGACGAGGAGGCCTCTGGCAGGTGTTGAGGGTTGGCTGTTCCAGCCCCACCCCTTTACTAGGGCCCCACCCTTTCTGAGAGTGCAGAGTTGGTCCCCTCCCATCCTGTAAGTAAGGCAAGTCTGTTGTCCCCCCTGCAGACCCTCATCTTGTAAGGGGAATCATGTCACTATGTTTCTCAACAACATGCCTCAGAAGATGTGCTAAACAGCCAAAGATGATAAATGTGGCTGCCAAGAAAGATTCCAGCAAACAAGCAAACTTGGAACAGACACTGGAGACTGCATTAGCTCAGGTCTCAGAGAACTCCACAGACATTGAGGCAACCTGGCAAAAGCAGCGATGCAACATGTAATATGGCAGCCTACGTTCTTGCCTTTTGAAAGGCAGGAACACTGAAACTGGTTCAATGAGAATGACCCTGAGGTAGATGGCCACTTCTGTTGTTTTCTTGTTCTATTTTAAAGTTTTG
Source organism: Rafetus swinhoei (assembly GCA_019425775.1). NCBI lineage: Eukaryota > Metazoa > Chordata > Testudines > Trionychidae > Rafetus > Rafetus swinhoei. The sequence continues at coordinate 154,296,474 of CM033424.1, forward strand.
TTCTGTTGCCCTGGCCTGAGGAAAGGTTTTCAGGAAGAAATGAAAGGACACCTAGGGTTAGAAAAGAAAGAAAAGTGACTTTTTTTATAGAATGCTATTGGGTGTTTTTATGGGATTGTTCAGGAAACTGTCATTTTCTTATTTCCCTGCCGATGCATTGGCTTATGTGATTTTTGTCACAAGGGTTGTGTCTGTCATATTATGTGACATAATACAATGAGGCTGAGAAAATGTGATGTGACAAGCCACCTAATGCACTGAGTCAGTAGGGAAATTTAAAAAATCAGTCCATATCTTAAAAAGAGAAAAATAGAGTAAACTTCATTGAATGGGCTTCTCTGAAAAATGGTTGGGTCAGCTGTTTGTTCCTCAGCTGCATTTGAACAGTCAATTCACTAATAGAATTGCCTATAACAAACAAATATTTCTTAATATAGTGAGTGGTGGCAAACAGTTGCATTTTAGTTCTGCCCAGACTCTAAAATCATATGAACAACAGATTCTTCCTGAAGTGAATAATTAAATTTAAAGAAATTAGCTTTCAGGAAAAAAAAGTGATTGCCCGATATAACCTCTCAGGTATATATTAGAAAACACTACTTTGTAGTAAATGTTGCCATAATGGTATATGAGAAACAGGCAGTAGTAGTGATACTGCAGTATTTCTTGGCAATAGTGTGTTGCAAAAGCAATAAAGCATGCATCCAGCCTTATGAAGATAAAAAGAGGTTCTTCAAGTGATAACCCTCATGCATAGTCCACACTAGTTGAATGTATGCCCAGTGCACTAGCATTCTGATGGATGAGCAGCTCCCTCTACTTCACCAGTCTTCTCATGGAAATGAGGGTATGTCTAGACTACATGGCTCCGTTGACGGAGCCATGTAAACTAGTTTACCCGGCATAGTCAATGAAGTGGGGATTTAAATAATCCCCGTTTCATTAAAATAAAAATGGCTGCCGTGCTGTGCCGATGATCAGCTGATCCGGCACAACGCGGCAGTCTAGAAGGCACGAGGCATACCGGAGCGGTCGACAAAGGCTTCCCTTGTCGACCGCACCGTGAGTCTAGACTGCCGCGCTGTGCCGGATCAGCTGATCGTCGGCACAGCATACCAGCCATTTTTATTTTAATGAAGTGGGGATTATTTAAATCCCCGCTTCATTGACTATGCCGGGTAAACTAGTTTACATGGCTCCATCGATGGAGCCATGTAGTCTAGACGTACCCTGAGAGCCCTCAAAGATTCCAGAGCAACTCTATATAGCTGAGTCTACAAGAAAAAGCTCATTAAGCCACAATCCTGGTAACACCAGCCATTCCACCAGTACTGGGCACTTGAGCCTCCTTTCTGCAGACACAGGTCCATGAGAGGAAAACCTGCTGGGTCCTCCTCCCAGTTACCTCCCACCTCCGCACAAACACCCACCAGGCAGTATATTTTACTCGGTGCATACTTGAGGCCGGCATATCATTCAGCCTATTTTCTTTGCCTTTCTTGCCTCTTACTGAGCCAGTATGAAGCAGTAGGTATGTACTCAAGGCAGTTCCCTCTTTCTGCCACTTTTGTCATGGTGGCTATACTCTATTTTTAGCATGCCAGCTAAATCAGAGCTAGTGGAGTATACATCCTCAAGCTAGAAGTTACTTCCCCAGCTCAAAGTGATACCCTTAGAGTGTTTGCACACTACGGGGAAAAAAAGAGTTTTGCTAACTTATGTTAGCTAAGATGTATCCTAGAGTAGACAAAACAGGCTGTCGTTTTAACAAATTAGTTGGTTTAAATACTTCCAAGGATCTCACTATAGCTGACCACAACCAGTTAACACTTGTAGAACAAACTCATTCCATTTGGCCTGCCTGAACGAAGGTTTTAACATGCATCAAACGCCTTTTTAACCTAGTAAAGACAAAGCCACTTTGGGAGAGCAAATAGCCACGTGCTTCTTTGCAGAATTTAAAAATGTTGGTAATACCTGTCAGCTTCAAACCTTGTAAAATGAATCTATTTGTGCTGTTACCCGCTCCCACACATCCCATCATGACTTCCTATTTAATTAACATAGCTTGTAGGCTAGGGACAGCTGTATGAGAAACTGGTGTTTACCTAGTGGGTTTTCTAGTTCTTTGAGAACAATTATAATTTCCATAGCACCAGAAGGCTCTAGGCGAAGAAATACATGTGACCCTTTTTTGACCCTGGTACTAGAATTAGAATTAAGGGCACACTTACTTTTCAGTTCGTACGCCTTGTTTTTTCTCTTACTGTGTTTTTAACATGTGATTTTGGAGGCACAAATGTAAATACCAGGTTGTTATATACACATTTGTTTTACGAGGACACTACTTTTTGTATTGTGCCTCATAAACCACAGGTAATGTTTATAATCTATAATACTTTTTTTTCGTTTATAAGATCCACATTTTTAACTCTTTTACATCTATAAGGAATATACTTGATATAGCATAATGATAGGGTAAGTTATTGAGTAAAATACAGACAGAAAAGATAGAGATACTTTAATATTGTCAACACAGGCTATGTGTGACGAAGACATGGCCCTCTCTTACAAACATTAGTAATAAAAATGCTTACACATTCATGGAACACACTTTTTCATAAAAGGCTCTAACACCTACATGTTTGCAATCTGAACAGTCCAATAGATATCCTTATGCAAGTGCTAGAATTTTTCTACACAAAAACTAAAAAGTTTGCACATATGAATGTTGGAACTTGTGTTTATGCATGTATATTCTAAATCACACACAGTTCTTGGGCAGAAGTTAAGTATTCACCAGTTTTTGCTTTATTTTCAGTTTTCCATGCATACAAGTGAAGGATAGCCTTTGAAAAATTAACCATAAATTATTATCCTTAGAGATTGGTAGAAAAAACCATCAGCTAATGTGAGAATAAGAACACTCACACACATTGTTGGTGATTTCATTTTTTATATTACAGTATGTGCTGTGCTAAAGAAATAAGAGAGGTGGGAAGTCATCATATCTTCCTGCCTTCCATAGCAATCCCACCTCTTCCTGCCTGTTTATCGTAGAAAGCGTGTAAGACATTGACATTTTCCTGACTTTCAATTGCAGCTATTAACCCTTCCCCCCCCATCAATTTACATAGACTTTTCAGCACTTCAGTTTGGTTCTGAATAAGAAATCTCTCTCTCTCTCTCTCTCTCTCTCTCTCTCTTTTTACTGGCTGATGTTTCTAAAATGATCATATAAATGATATATAATGATTATTGGTAGTGCACATGTTGGTGAGTGCTATTTTGCTTTCGGTCAGTTTGGATATAATGCTCCGAGGAGGGCAGGATAACTAGGGTTTTTGATTTTGCATTTGCTTTGGACTAACTTGAAATGTGTGGCTTGATTATTAAGAGTTGAATATGGATGTTGATTCCAGGTCTCCACTGGAGTTAAGAGGCTCTGGAATATCTTGTATTAAAACAGCAACATTGTCAGGTACTCTGTTTGCACTCCCACCTCCTGCTACTGTCATGCAGTTGTATGTAGTTTACCTTGAATTGTGTCTTTCATAATTTCCACAAATTCAGAAGCTTGGTGAGAGAGCTTGTCATTTAAAACATATTTTTCTCAGTTCTGAACCATGGTATCACAATAGTTGTTGTATTACTGTCCCTGGTCTTATTGCCTGTAGCATAATTCCACTCCATAATGATAATACTGGGACATATCTGAAAAGAACTGCTGCAGTTGAGTAGTGTAATGTAGGTCTGGAGGAGAATTTACATTTGCCTGATCATCCCCTTTCCAGGCTATGTGAAGGAATCAATTTAACAAAAGGTGAATTTCTGCAGATTGATTCTTGTTTGTTCTCAGATTAGCATTTTCTTGTCACATCCAAGAAGGATATGTATTGTTTTGTACACATTGCTTTACCTCAGTTATTATGTCCTCCCACTATCTGGTAAGATGTGCTGTAGTGAAAATCCTGCTGAGTCTGTTAATCATACTGCTGCTTTCACACAATGTTTTTTTTCTCCATTTTGTAATAATATAATGTGCAAAAAATCCCACAACAACCCTTTTTGATATCACCTTTGTTATAGCTATATGTCCACATGCTATTTTTTTCATCATTTGTGCTGCACAAATGTGTAATGTTGTAAAATCAGTTGACCTCCTCTTACGCTGTATTTCAAGAGAGTTATAGGAGACATCTGGTTGAAAACCTCTTCAGTAGCATGTATTAAAGCCCAACTAAAGACACCTTCTACTTTTTGTTGCTTGAACCAATGAGTTAGAGTAACTCAACAAATTAAGTCCAGACAGCTTTACGTTTCTGGGCAGCTTTAGTTAACTCTCAGCATCTGATACCTGTAGTATGTTTTCTGAGCACATAAAACAGAATACCAAAACAATATTTACATGATGAAAGTCTCTCAACAACTGACACTGTGGCATCCAGATGGGAGTCTCATATACCCATTCTTTGAAGCTCCAAGCAAGTGTCCATATGTATTTTGGAAGGTGAAATAGCAATGTACTGCAAATAGGAATGTGCTATTGTATTTGATATTATTTCAGAGGCATCTTGTTTTTCATGGAAGTTAATTCAATTTTGGTCAATGTTGCAGCCAGTTTTTAATTCAAGTTTACCTTCTTTACCTATGACCCTTCTGCTGCTGGTAGCAGTTGGAAGCTAGAAGGGCTAGATTCAGTATCTAGGGAGGTCCTCTCAACAATGTAACCAAACTGACTCGAGCCCCCACCCAGTAAACTGGGAAAATTTCAACCTACCCATTGGGTACCTTTAGAGTGGGCTCCCCTGGACTCCCCACTTGCTAGCACTGAGTCGGAGATAGAAACAGTCTGTTTAATAACAGTAATCTAGTATCAACCTATGGAAACACACATAAACAAAGAAAACCCATAAGCAAGGTACCATCCCCGGAGTCCGCAGGGCAGAGTCTTTTGTTTAAAGATCTTTAGTCCAACCCCCAACTCATATAGTGTGCTTTCCCCTCACTTCAAACATCCTACACACAGCTCTGTCCAGTCAGTGCAGACTCAGAGTTCATAGGTACATCATCATGACAACTCCCCTCATTGAGCATGTGACAGTACCACCTACATGCTATTCCTGCCAGCCACCTGCTGGCTGCCTGATGGTCGCTTGCCACTGCTCCCATCGGCTGCTCCCACCTGCCGGCTGCTCCTGCCAGCTGCCTGCCACCGTTTCCACTGGCCACCCTGCTGGCTGCTCCTGCCGGCCACTTGCCGGCTGCTCATGCTGCTCCCACCAGCTGCTGCGCTGGCCACTCCTTCTGGCTTCTCGCCTCTACTGGCCTTGTGATGAATTTGGGTCTGGGCCAAAGATAGTGATTTCAGATCTGTGTGATTTCAGCTTCTCAGTGATTTCAGCTCTTGTCCCACAGCACAGTGAAGCCTAAAGATTCCAGCATCCACTGGAATGAAATTTGTAAATAATAAAGAGACTCCTTATGAAGTCTGTTTTAGTTCTGTCATTAGAACGGGAGGGAAGGGGGGAGAGAAACAGGTTGAACCAGTCTCATAGCATCCTGGATGGGATGCTGCCTGCTGGTTCAAAGCTCTTCCCTTTCCCCCAGTTGACTTCACAGAGTTTGGCAGAGGAAGCCTTGTCCATCCGAGATTCTTTACACTGACAGTTTCGCTCCTTTGAACTGAGTTAAACACAGTCTGACATTTCTGCATTCCCAATAACTGCAAGCATTGTGATAGTATCTTACAATTCCTACATTTAGGGTTAACACAGATTGTGACTCCACAACAGCCAAATGGGTTACAATAGGCAAAACGCCATTCTAACAATTGAATATCTAGCAGGCCTAAGCAACGCGAGTGAACACAACCACACCAAAGATTTCTTTTCTGTTCCAGCATGAACTTTATTTACATAATTGTTGAATACCTAGCAGGTCTAAGCAAACAGAGTGAGCATAACCATACCCAGGATTCCTTTCCTATTCCAGCTGGATGCATTGGAAGCATTGATTCAGACCTTGCTTCTATACCCATTTTTTAAAATGTAATTGATACTGGTTTTCACTTAGTAAAGATACTAGCTATTGGTATGAGATCAAATTGACAAATCAAGTAACTTCTCCTTTCATTTGGTCTTTTGGCCTTCAGTTTTCTTCTTTCTCTCCTTTTTGGCAATAAATATTCCATTTGAGGTTTTTACCAATGTGGAGTTTTAATTGTCTATTAATTTTGATAATTATTTTCACATTGTGTTTTTACTTTTTATGTCTTTCTTTAATAGTCACTGTGATGGAGTGAATGCTCTTTGTAAGGCAGAGTGAGTTAAATTCTGATAATTAACCTGATAAGCTACACTTGGGGAAGAGCCGGGGATTGAAGAACTAACTGAAGATGGAAACAGGCAGGGAGGAATGGGGGAGGAGGGCCTGGTATAAAGCCTGGAAGATGGCAGTTGAAAGAGGCTGCAGGAGAACCAGGCTGGTGTCACTCCCTGGTTATAAAGAGCTGTCTGAGGCTACGGAGTTCTGTAGTCTGCAGTTATTCCTTGGGAGGAGGGAGTTTGAGCAGGTACCAATGGCAGGAAGCACTTGACAGGGTCAGAAACTGTTGTAAGGAGTCCAGGGAAACAGCAATAGGGTCTGAGGGAAAGTATGCCACAGTTATCAGATATCGGGTCCCTGAAGCAGTGAGCGAGTCTGGGCTCCCCTACCAGACTGCTAGGAAAGTGGTTCTGGGCCTGGACTTGGACTGGAAGGCTGACTGGAATGAGATGTGGGCCACTAATTCAGTGAGACTTTGATACTCGGGAAGAGGGAGAAACCCCAGTGTCCTGGTCGGAGGGCCAAACCATGAAGACAGAGCAATCTAAGTCACCCAGAGTGAAAGAGTAAGCAGCAGCAGCTAGGCACACAGTCAGCTATTCTGACAGCTGAGAGGCACATGGCATTTGCACTGAGGAAACTTGCAATGCTGGATTGTCACTAGTCAGTGAGAAATCTTTTTGAAGTTCGAAAATCCACTGTGTGGGCTGATGTCGTGCAAATATGTAGGCCCATTAAACTTCCTCTGCTAAGCAGGACTCTGACTCTTGGCAATGTATAGGACATAATGGATGAATTTTCAGCAATGGGATTTCCATACTGTGGTGAAGAAATAGATGGCGCACACACATTCCTATTTGGCACCAGCCTACCTTGCCCCCATAGTATATCAATAGAAAGCACCACTCTCGTATGATTGTGCAAGCATTGGTAGATAATCAACATTAGTGGGGCCTGTCAGGGAAGGTGCATGATGCTCATAAATTTAAGAACACAGGACTGTTCCGAAAGCTACAACAGGTTTGTCTTTCCTGAGCAGGCTTACCAGTGACAACGATGAAATGGCAATAGTGATCCTGGGGGTCCCAGTCTACTCCAAGCTTTCCTTACTAATGACACTGTACTCTGCCCACCTTGATAGCACCAAGGAAAGAGTCAGATACCAGCTCAGCAGGTACAAGAAGACAGTTATATGTGCTTTTGGTAGATTGACAGTATGCTGACATTGTTTACTCACAAGACAGGATCTCTTTGAGAGAAATATTCCAATGGGTATAGCTGCCTGCTGTGTTCTGCATAATGTATGTGCGGCAAAAGGGAAAAGTCACCAAGGATTGAGGTCTGCTGAGTTTGAATAGCCAGACAGCTGGGCTATCAGAAGAGCTCAGCACAGAGTTATATGGCTCAGGGAGTAATTGAAAGAGATCTTTAACACAGCATTGTGTCCTGGTGGATTGTGTTCTTCCTGGTCCTGTAATTTTGGGCCTGTTAAGAATTGTGTGGTACTTGCTGTACAATTGTGAATATAAATCTGTATTTGTCATGATCATAAGAATTTTGCCACACTGTACAATAAGTAAGTGGGTGCTTTCTATACCATTAGTCACTCTGCATGTTGTGAATTATTAATGTTGAATTATTTTCCAAAAAATAGAATTTTATTGAGTAACAAAACCTGTGCAGAGAAAAGTCTGTGCAATTTAAAAGCAAGTACATTAAAAATTTAGTAAATTAATGGTATGGACCTTATAAGGAAAGAAAATTCATATCCAATTTGGGTACATATGCAACAATCATGGGTCTCACAGCTCCGTGTATATGACACTTTGGTTATCACTAATGTTCCCTAGTGTGGAGTGGTAGGTGTAGGGATGAGGCCCTGATGCCATGTGGAATGGTGTGTGTGTGTGAAAGGCAAAGTTAATTCTGAGACAACCCCTGGTCATTTTGTTCCAAGTTTAATTTGATGTTCTCCAGGACTTCATAATAGATTGAATTTTTTCTTTTACTTTGTACTGATAGTTTGTTTGGTGTTTATTATTAATAAGAATAAATAAGCATTTATTATTAATTTCCATGGATATTCTTTTCTTGGTATTCAGTAGATAGCATTTTTCCATATTGGTTATGAACCAATGCCCCATGATGGGATTAGGAAGCATTTTTGGCCTATGGAAAATATCTGTTTTGTATGAGGTTAAAACTGAGGGCCTTTTGGGCCCGAGGCTATGACTCAAGCTACACTGAACTGGCAGTTATTACTCTACCTCTGCACTAGGAAAAGTTCTATTTTACATCTGCCTTAAGTAGCACATGTAGGCTATGGCCACCATAAACTCAGCCATTTACCCTATTGAAGATAAAGCCTGTTGATTGGAAAAGGCAGTGTTCCTAGCCAGCTATAAAACCCTTATGTGTCTGCACCTGGTTAGTAAGAAGGCCTTGAAGGAAGAATTTTACATACATTAAATTGATGGAAACAGTGTACCTAGTTGTATAAAATATTGCTTCCATAGATTAATTGTATCCCTATGATTAGATTTAGTCAAATGCCATACAGTAAATATACTATAGCAAATCTTGGTCCAATAATGTACTTGAAGGATAGTTTTCAGAAGAATTTGAGCAGCTCTATAATTGTGTAAATACTATTTATTGAATAATTTATTAAGTAAACAGCATTATATTTTAAATTTTCAGCCAGCTTTACCAATGAATGTGTTAAGTTTGGCTCTGTAATGAAAGGTTGAGTTTTCTAATACATTTTTTAGTACATCCTCATTTTAATGTATTTCTTAGTAAGAGTCTCTGTGGGATGCTTCCAGATTTATTTTCTCTGTTCTCTATAAGGACTTTATTCCAACTCCTGTATGCATATGCATAATGGCAGAAAGCTCACAGGGTACACAGGTGTGACCTGTCCAAACCATTCCCACTCACAAAGAAAGGGGGACAGATAGTACTAGTTGTGGCATTGTTGGACTCCAGAAGAAGCATTCCTGGGCAGAACAAGGATGTGGTTACTTCCCATCCCATCCCATCCCATCCCATCCCATCCCATCAGGATACATAAGCTTTGAGAAGGGTTTGATACACCTTTTTTGCCATGTGATGAATACTATGTTGCATTCTGAAGTTATTCACTTGTCCCTATTGTATATAGACTCACCTACCAGAGTGTGGGAGATTTGTCTATGGTCCTAGAAGGCCAAAAAGAAAAGTCTGCCTTAGCTACCTAGAGGGAGCAGCCAGGGACTTGGAGAAAATTCCCAAAACTCAGTGTTGTGATAATGTATCACTTTATTTGAAGCTGATTCTAGATGTGTGTGATCATATAGAATACAGGGGAAAATCCATTCCTGTAGCAGGCCTTTTCCATCTGAATAATCTTTGACTTTGTATTTTCTCTTTTACATCTTTAGTGTTTTATTTGATGGGGGCCACTCTAAGAATTTAGTAAGTGGTCAAGGGCTGCACTCTTCCATGATATTAATGGAAGAGGTACAGAGTCTGGGATGGAGGTTGGTTCAAAAGGGAGCTTGGGGTAGGGCATTGGGTTGCAGGAGGGGATGTGAGGTCTGGGAGGAAAGTTTGGGTAAAGGAGGGAGCATTTTGACCTAGGTTGGGGACTGGGGTGCAGGAAGGGGTTCAGGGTCTGGCAGGGGGTTATATTTATGGGTGCAGGTGAGGATTCTGATCTGGAGGAGGTGTGTAGGAGGGGGTGCAGGGTCAGGGAGTGTGTTGTGACCTGGGGCAAAGGTACAGGAGGAGGTGCAGGTGTTTGAGTTGTGACTGAGGGAAGGAGAGGATTGTGGCATGGGGCAAAGGATTAGGGTACAGGGTCTGGGAGGGGGTATAGGTGCAGGAGAGGATTCTGACCTAGAGAATGTTATAGGAGGAGTTCCAGGATCTGGGAAAGATGTATGAAACTGAGGCTGCAGAGGATTTGAGTGGAGGGGGGGGGGGCAGAAGGTTGGGGTCAAAGAGGGGGCTGGGTGCCAGGTGCAGGCTCTGTCTGGGAGGCACTTACTAGGCAAGTTAGCAGCCTAGTGGTTCACCCAGGCAGTCTAGAAGGTCCCTCAGGCAGGCTTCTTGTTTGCTGCACCCCACAAGCCACTCAAAGTGGTCGGCTGCAGGACCCATATGCTGTCTGTGCACAGCACGCGCCGTTAGGGGGAAGAGGTCTCTGCATGCTGCCTGTGCTGCAAGGAGGTTCAGGCTGCACCTATTGGTGTGCAGGGGCAGAGCAGCCATGCCCAAGGCTCCTGCTGGGCCATGGACTGGATCCAATTGTTTTACTTGGGAATAACATAGAGAAGGCAGAGAATGGTTCAGCCTGGAGATACCCTGGTCACAAGGGAGAGAGAGACTTATGTTTACACCCAAGAGAGATGGTGGGTAGGGGAGCCAGAAGATGGAGAGTGGGTGCCCTTGCTAAACTAATCAAGGGAAATAGAGGAACCATTGCTTGACCTATCACAAGTATCCCCAAGACTTTGAAGGAGGATATGCAGCAATTTTGAAATGCTTCCAGATCATTTCTGGAAGGTGAGGGAACAACTACAAACATATTTCTATGGTTTCTCCCAAGCAAATCTCCAGAGAGATGCACAAATAGATGTTGGACTTTGAGGGATTGGTGTAGAAGCCTTAACAATATATTTGTTTTGATTTGTTTTAAATTTCTTTTGGCTTTTCAGTAGAAAAGATCAGATCCATCATTCCCAATAAAATACCTGTCATGGCTTGTATAGTAGATCTCCCAAAAAATGTAAATTAAACTAAAAATCACACAAACATTTTCTGAAATACAAGATTTACCTTTTTGAGTTGGTTTTAGTTTAAAAACATCAAGTTTTTGATAGAACCCTCTGTAAAAATATGTTCTGAGTTAAAAAACCCCCAACTTTAAATTTTCTTAAATATTTCTAATTGTAGTACGGTTAATTTATATAAAGGAAAAATTAACTGACTGATAGGAAACAGTAAAAATCACTGCACACAAAGGAATCCAAACATATCACCTACATTTTTTTAAAATAATTGTTTTTCCTAATGTTACACATGTAAAAAAATAGGCTTTCATTGTAACTATAGTAGGTTCAGACAAATGTGAAATTCAGGTTGACTATCATTAAAAATCAAATATTTTACACTTTAGTTTCCTTCCAGTCACTCCTTTTGGGGCAGTCCTATTCAGTGAGAGGCCAGCAGGAGTTCTGTCTGAGTATGAATTAGGAATCTGAATAATTGTTTGAGTGGGTGAATGGAGATGGGTAAGTAGCTGAGGAGTAAGTAAATAAAATAATCAGTGCTTTTGTTGTGCTTGATAGTTTGCTATATTTACTTATTTGCTCTTGGCAGATTACATTTTCCTTCCCAATCTCTTAGCGTAGAAAAAGAGTTGAGTTTTCTATGAAGACTAAACATTGCTTTACTCTGAGTCAGGACTTCTTTGGATCACACACGCCCCACTGCTTCTACAATGGAAGTGAAGCCGGTACTTGAAGGTCCCAAAATACAAAGTGCTACCTTCCCTTTATGTGATCCCACAGAAGTTTTTCCAAAGGGTTCCAATTTTGCAGGTGTGGGATGGGCAATATAGGGGAGTGAACCACACTCTGCCACACTATTTTCTTGCCAGTCTGCAGTGGAAAGACTTCTGCAGTTACTTACAAGTTACAACACCTGCAGTTACTTAAATGGCTCTCTCTCCTACTGTGAAATTCCTTCCCCTTTCAAAGGTATTTGCAGGCTTTGAAGCCCCTCACCCTCAAACTCCCAGAAGAAGAGAGGGGCCAAGTGGCAATGCAGAAGCAAGGGGCCTCCTCTTGAATAGACATTCCCTGAGATCTTCTAGTTATAAAGCCAAATGCTACCAGGTCCCTGATGGAAGAATTGAAATGAAACTGGGACACCTCTTCAGATGGCTTCAATGGAGCTATGACAATTTGTGACAGTTGGGGATTTGCGTATCTGGGTGCAAACTTATAGTTTTAATACCCTAAAATGACTGTTCCTGTTTGTGGGAGCTCTGGACTGTGTTTCATTCATTCACAGCAGCAACAGCACCTAATCACAAAAAGGGGTTCCACTTAATTTTTCCAGATATTATCTTTGAAGGTATAATAAACTAACACTCAAGCATTCTATATAGAAGACTATCATACATTAATGAAAATAATACTTTCCTTACCCCACAAGGCAGTTGTGTGATTAAATTCAAAGGAATTGTGGGGCGCCAAAATATTAAAGTGCTGAGAGCCATAGAAATGTCTATGAATAACAAAAATAATAAGTACTGAACTGGATAACTTACACACACAATTTAATCAGACTGACTCTTGATTATGGCACATATAGTAGAAACTCTAAATTGGTCAATATTAAGCAGAACAATTCAATTCTCTTGGATTACTGAGATGCACTTTAAAGATAGTGATGATTAAGCAGAAGAAAGCAAATCTAATAAAAATTACTAATTACAAAAATGTATGTATACTCAGTTTCCTTTATAATATAACATCGCCTGGGGCGGCCCGTGAGCTTAGGCAGACTAGGCGGTCACCTAGGGCGCCACTGGACCGGGTGCCCGATGATGACGTCACGGTCATTGACGGCCGTGCAGGCAGGGGCGCCGATTGCGCCTTCTGCCTGGGGCGCCAGCTACTACAGCCAGTCTCGGGCCGCTCCTGAACATCACTCACTTGATATTTCTGAAACACCTGATTAAGTTACAGTAAAATAAAGATGAAATTTATAATTGAAAGACAATTTATTTATTGTCTGTCAGGGACTAAAACAATTGGAATTGGAAACATGAGTTTAATCTGAGATCTTTCAAGTCAGCATCAGAAATGCAGGACTGGAAGGCTCCTGTCTGCACTAAAGCAGGCTCAATTATGCATAGACCATCCCCGAACGATGTTTGTCTGACTTCACCTTAAACACTTTCTGTAACAGGGAATCCACAACCTCCCTTGGTTTCCTATTCCAGTACTTAACTATCCTTATAATTAGAAGGTTTTTTCTAATATCTAACATAAATCTTCCACGCCAAAGATTAAGCCCATTTCTTCTTGGCCTACCTTCAGTGGAAATGGAAAGTAACTAAAACAGCACATGCAGGCTGAGTGACTAAAAGATGGCTGGCTGACAATTCCCTCTCCCCCTCCAAAACAAATTTTTTTTTTTCCTTTGAACCAAAAATGATTAATTTTTTTTGACAGATTGAAATGTTGAAACAAATATTCATCTAGGGTCTAATGAAACATTGTCCTGAAATGAAATGTTTCATTTGGATTTCAAGCACTTTTACATATTTCCAAATTAAAAATGATCCCCCGAATACCTAATACTTCAAAAAGAAATTGTTTTGAATTGAAATGTTTCTTTTTTTAAATGTTGAAACAAAACACTAATTTTTGGACAATCCTCCTTCCCCCCCCCCCATTGGCACAACTGTCACAAATTAATGAAACATTTTCATGTCACTGAGTCTGTATTTTTGCAAACAAACAAGCAAAATAAAACAAACAAAACAAAACAGTTTATCAAAAATTTTACCCCAGTTTTATTCATGTCTATCTTTGTACAGTGCCAGAACCACGGAATCTAACCAAGTCCTCCGAGGGCTACCTTAATATAAATATGAGTGCAGTAGTGTGTTCACTTGGAGACCGTCTCTCTTCATAGCTGAAGGTAAAACAAAACTTCTAGATGAGTCACATCTGTGGTATGTATTTATTTCAATATAATTCTAATGGTAACTGATTATTTTCTTTCCATTGTTCTTCCAGCTCCACCCTCTGTCCCCTGATGTGTACAGATGACAAAATATATCACCTCTTACTCTGACTTCTGTCTGATCATTATTTGAATAAACCCCATCTCAGCAAAGAAACCTTTATGCAGCACACAAGACAGAGGTCATAACTGAAGTAACTTGTGGATTGTAGACATTAAGAATCCTGTCTGTAAAAGAGTAGAGAGAGAGAGTGTTGCAGTGCAGTCCTCTGAAAGTGGCAGATATATTTTATTTGTTGTTGCATTTTGCATAACATTGCAAATGCACAGAGGGGTCTCCATGGAGATGAAAAAGGTGCAGAATGAAAATGTAAGCCACTGGTATGCTGAAACTAACCTTGAAAATACAGACACTACATGCTACTGGGGGACAAGAACACATTATAAAACTCAGAAAAAATCATACTGTAGACTTGATTAAAATAACTAGTGTTAAATTCATTCAATTCAGCCAAAATATGTAATACAACAGAGACCTAAATTCACCTAACAGCCTTGTGAGTTAATTTTATAGTATGGACTGCAATGAGGAAATGTTTACTTTCAACAGCATTGTCTCTCATATGCAAAATGCTTTATTTTTAAGCTTTCATTAGTATGACCAGGAAACAGCCTTGTTATTAAAGGATGATCTACTATATATTTGAGAGAGTTTGTTTGTCTGTGAGCAAGTGTCCGTCCATTTGTTCAAGAACTCCTCCTTAATGGTAAGAGCTAGGCCTATCAATTTTGGTATACAGATTCCTCTTATAACTTAAAGCAAGGTAGGGGTTTAGTTGTGTCGGAGGTGGAGTAGGTTAAGCTCCTCCTCCCCCAATGCATACAGCAATGCCTAAAACCATCCAGAAAAGAGACAGAATCACAGAATCATAGAACACTAGAACTAGAAGGGACCTTGAGAGATCATCAAGTCCAGACCCCTGCCCACATGGCAGGACCTGGCAGTGTCTATATCATTCCTGATAGGTGTCTGTCTAACATGCTCTTAAATATCTCCAGTGATGGAGATTCCACAACTTCCGTAGGCAATTTATTCCAGTGTTTAACCACCCGGACAGGCAGGAAGTTTTTCCTAATGTCCAACCTAAACCTCTTTACTGCAGTTTAAGCCCACTGCTTCTTGTCCTATCCTCAGAGACCAAGAAGAACAATTTTTCCACCTCCTCCCTGTGACACCCTTTTAGGTACTTGGAAACTGCTATCATGTCCCCTCTGTCTTCTTTTTTCCAAACTAAACAAGCCCAATTCCTTTAGCTTGCTTCATAGCTCATGTTTTCTATACCTTTAATCATTTTTGTTGCTCTTCTCTGGACCTTCTCCAGTTTCTCCACATCTTTCTTGAAATGTGGTGCCCAGAACTAAACACAATACTCCAATTGAGGCCTAATCTGAAGAGTAGAGCAGAAGAATGACTTCTCATGTCTTGCTCACAACACTCCTGCCAATGCATCCTGTAATCATGTTTGCTTTTTTTGCAACAGTGTCACACTGTTGACTCATATTTAGCTTGTGGTCCACTGTGACCCCTAGATCTCTTTCTTCAGTATTCCTTCCTAGACAATCACTTCCCCTTCTGTATGTGTGAAACGGATTGTTCTTTCCTAAGTGAAGTACTTTGCATTTGTCCTTATTAAACTTCATCCTATTTACCTGAGACCATTTCTCTAGTTTATCCAGCTCATTTTGAATTTTGACCCTATCCTCGAAAGCACTTGCAACCCCTCCAAGCTTGGTACCATCTGCAAACTTAATAAGCGTACTCTCTATGCCAATACCTAAATCTTTGCTGAAGATATTGACAGAACCGGTCCCAAAACAGATCAAAACAGATCCCTGTAATACCCCACTTGTTATGCTCTTTCAGTATAATTGTGAGCCATTAATAACTACTCTCTGAGAATGGTTATCCAGCCAGTTATGCACCCACCTTATAGTAGCCCCATCTAAGTTGTATTTGCCTAATTTATTGATAAAAAGGTTATGTATCAAATGCCTTACCAAAATCTAGTAAGGCGAGAGAGGCAGGTGAGAGAGGCTAGCTGGGGGTGTCCCTTCCCCCCATCTGGGACTGCCCTAACCCCAACCCTCCCCCCGCCCGGTGTCCTCTAGGCTGGACTGGGAGCCTGCTGCTTCCCCACTCCCATTCATATGGGAACATTGCTCACTGTTACTTTTTGGTCAGGGAGTGGGGGAAAGTTTTCTCTATTCCTCACTCTGGCTGGGAAGCACAGGAGGGCAGATGAACCTGGACCTGCCCTGGCCAGGGAACATGAACCCCTGCTCCAGCTATGCCCTGCTTCTCACCTGGCCCCCACATCCTATGGTGAGAGAGGGCTCTGGTAGTCCTCTCTCCCCAGGGCAGCCTGCATACTGAACCCCTCATCCCCAGCCCCACCCCAGAGCAATGATTTAAATGAAAAAACAAAAACAAAAATTGAGTTTAGGACCTATCAATGCCAGGTAAAGCTAGTAAACCATATTCAAGGTGTCTGCATTTTCCTGGTTTTATCATTCATCGGATTACTAAAGACAGAAGAGAGCTTCTTTAACATTATTTGCATGCATCAGGGTGATGGCAATTAATTCATTCGGGCTTTGAAACTGCACTCATTTTTCCTCTGCAAAATTCATTTTTAAAGTCTTCATTTCATCCGGAGTGCTTGAAAGCAAATTCTGGCTATCAGTGTATACAGACTTGCCCTCGCTTGTTCTTTCTTTTCATGCACCACTGATGTGATTTTCTCATTCCTCTTGCCACAGAGGCATTAATGATTTTTAAACAAGAAAAGATAGAACTACACTATTTTCCTGATCATTTTCCATTTGAGTAGCAAATTACTAGATTTCTTTAATCATCACTCTTCAGCCCCTGTTTGCTTTGCCCAAATGGCACAGTGAATTTTGAACTTCACTGTGCTTTTGATGAAGATGTACACTGTTGATTTTTTAAAAAGCCTCTGAACCTGTCTCTTGCTTTATTAGTGTCCTTGTAATCATAGTGTGTGCTCCTGTTAATTTTTTGTGGGTACATTTGACCCTGCAGTAAATTTGGTGGCTTTTTAGAACAAGCCCGAATTTGCTTTTCATTAAAAAGTTAGAGAACTATAGAGGATTCCTTCTCAGCATACTGCGCTTTGTGACTCCAAACTTAAGTCTACTTTCATATGGAAGATAACACTTGACCATTCAGTTAGGGTATGTCTACACAGCAAAGTTATTTCAAAATAACAGCTGTTATTTCGAAATAACTTTACTAGCGTCTACACAGGCAAACCGCTATTTCGAAATAAAATTGAAATAGCGGAGCGCTTATTTCGAATTTGGTAAACCTCATTCTACGAGGAATAATGCCAAATTCGAAATAGCTATTTCAAAATAAGTTCTGTGTAGACACATATCAAAATAGGGAGCTGCCAGCCTTCCCAGGGTGCCCTGGTGGCCACTCTAGCCTCAACCAAGAACACTCCTCTCCCTCTTACCCTCCCTGGATCCCTTAAAGGGGTTGACTCTGGCCATAGTGCCTGTGCCAGCTCCAAGCCTGCCAGCCCAGAGCCAGCAGTCATTGCCCCGACCCAGTGGCCCCAAAACATGAGCCAGCAAGCCACTGGCAGCCAGCCCTCCACCACTCCCCAGGAGCTGTCTGCCAGCTCCCAGGAGTCTGCCAGGGCCTGGAGAAGGCGGGCGCCTTCCTGGTGCAGGGTGGAGATCATGAACCTTATTCAGGTTGGGGGGGATGCCCCCGACATCCATGATCTCCTCACTAGATGGAGGAACGTGGCCGTCTATGGCAGGATAGCTGTCAGCCTGGCCACCAAAGCCCACATGTGAACCCAGGAGCAGGTCTGCATGACAATCATGTTGGTCTGGTGAGACCACCAACCCTGAGCCCTGATCTTCCCTTCCCCCTTCTTCCCCTTGCTTCCCCCTTCCGGCTCCCTCCTCCCGAGTTTCCCCCTCCCCTCTCACACCCTCTCGTCTCTCCTGCCTCCTTTCCCCAGTCTCACCAGAGTTTCATTCCCTCCCGGTTTTGTTAAATAAAGAGAGTTTGTGTTCATGAAAATACATGTATTTTATTTGACATCAGGAAGGGGGGTTAGGGAGGAGTAAGTGGAAGGACGTGAGGGAGGAATGAGGCACAATCCCCCAGTGGGGCAGGCCAGGGAGGCTTTTAGTGCTCCTCAGGGTGAAAGTTCTCCCACAGGGCCTCCTGGATACTGACAGCCCCTCGATGGAACTCCCAGATGGCAGCCTGCAGAAAGTGAAGCCAGGCTTACAGCAATGCGTCCAAGAGAAGCACCAGAGTGCCAGGGGCAGCTCTGGCTCCATGTTGTAGAGTGCTGCCATGTCCCGAGTGAGGGCAACCAGAGCACTCAGAGACAAAATGCTTTGCTGTCCCTCATTGAGGTAGACAAGCAAGCAGGGAAACCTGAGAACTGGCTGGCTGGCGGGGTGAGGGGCGTCCCTTTAAGCACAGACCTCAGATAGCCTCAGGCGCAGCCCCACACAGTAAGTCCTGACCTGGTGCCCTGCCGGAGCTGGTTCCGGACAGCCTTAAATGCGATTCAGAGACCACTCAGTGTGGACGCGCTATTTCAAAATAGAAAATGCTATTTCAAAATGCATTTTGTGTGTAGATGT
The DNA here is from genome assembly GCA_019425775.1 of Rafetus swinhoei. Classification (NCBI taxonomy): domain Eukaryota; kingdom Metazoa; phylum Chordata; order Testudines; family Trionychidae; genus Rafetus; species Rafetus swinhoei. The sequence goes on from CM033424.1 coordinate 154,315,245, forward strand.
GTTATTTCGAAATAAGCTATTTTGAAATAACACAGTAGTGTAGATATACCCTTAGATACAAAATTAATATTTTTCACCTTCACATTTGTTACTTACAAACACAACAACAGTCATACTGAGTCAGACAAACATTCCATGTGACTCTGTATCCTGTCTTCCAATAGTGGCCAATTCCAGGTGCTTCAGGTGGCAGAACAGATAATAATCAAGTGATCCATCCCCTGTTACCTATTCCCTGCTTCTGGCAAACTGAACTAATAGCCATTTGTCTAGTTCTTTTTTGAATACTCTTATAATCTTAGCCTTCATAAAATCATCTGTTTCCAGAGGTTGCCTGTAAATGATGTGAAGAAATGCTTCTTTTGTATGTTTTAACTCTGCTGCTTATTATTTGATAATAAACTTGGTGCCACTGTGTTAGAGTGATTTTTACATTTTAAATGAAAGCACAAATCAGAGAGAACTTAAGCCCAGCATATATGAAACACTACTTTAACACACAAAACAGAGAAAGCATAAAGGCGGGGGTGTAAAAGCAGCACATTTTAGTTTGAACTCCTCCCAGGACCAAGGACGGTTAGTATAGACTGAGAATTAGTAGTGGGCTATGGTGTCTTCACCTCTGTCACTGGTAATGGATAAAAGTTTCTACTATGTGGGTTTCTTATGTGCTGTGAATTTCTGCTTATAGTCTGTGTATCCATATCACAAAAATTGGCACTGAATGATAATTGGCACTCTCCTCAGAATCTGAACTACTCTTCAGAAAAAAGGGCAAGGTGTTTTAACTGGCCTAAGAAATCATTTCTTGGTGTTACTTTAGCATGTGGTCATCACTTACCTGAAAATTGATCTTTCAGGTAAGTGCATTTTCACATTGTAACTTTGGTTCACAAGGTTTTTAAAGTGGTGAACACACAGCGAGAAAAACTACCATCATTCCTCTGAGTGCTGTACAGCATTTTAGTGCACTGCCTAATAGCTTTTTTCCTCTGTAAGAGCCAGCTTTGTTCATGATTATGTGGTTAGTGGGTTTGCGATTATGATCTTTTTATTTTGCTTTTATCTTAATTGCTCAGTCACTTGTCCTTCAAACAAATCATCTTTCATGTGAGTTGCTGCTTCACCCAATATAGCATGTTTTGTCTCAGTAAACACATGTTTTCACGGTCAGACAATCGGCCACGGATAATCACCATCGTCAGCATCTCTGGGAAAGAAGTGACATTATATCGGGTACAAATAAGACAAAGAAGCAAGAATCCATTATCATATCTGACTTTCAGATCTCATACAAATTTGAAGAGGCTAAGCATTCCTACAGACAAAAAATCAAGCAGAGCAGTTAAATCAGTGTACAGAAATTAAAACTGAAAAAAAAAATGTTGAGCAGGAAAATGAAGTCTCTGGATCAACATGAATAAAATAATCATAAATGCGTTCATCCCTCAGCAGTATCACAACATTATAAAGGTGGAGACAGTACAGTCATAAATACATATAGAGAAACCTGTATACCGAGGACTGACTCCAGCTAACAATGGTGAATTCAGTGTGGAAATTAATTAACATTCCATGGTGAAACAGGGAACTGACCATCAGTGAAAGAAAGGAGAGAAGCAATTCTAGGGCATGAACAAAAACCTGTTGAATGGAAATACTCCTCCCTCTGACCTCAGTGGGTTTTGGATTAGGCCTGTAGAAACAAAACAGAACAAAATGTGAAAGAGCATCCTACAAAACAGTGAGCAACACAGCACAGAAGACACACACACACTAAAACAATGCAGGCAAGTTCTGAAGGAAATCAAGGGTAATTAGGGACTTCACATAACACAAGGACCCAGTTAATATTTGTAGCCTCACAAAACAGCACCTGCAGGCATTGAATATGGAAGCTGAAATAAATTATGAGCAGCGGCTGATCTCTAAAAGGAAGCAAAATTGTCCCTTCAGTTAAGAAAATCTGGTAAATTGAGCCAATTGAGAGCAAATCTGTTCTATAGAAAACTAATTTTTCATACATGCAGGTTTAGATTAATGTTCTGTCAGGTTAAACAGAATGTACTGGATTTTTATAATTGAATCGTTGAATTTAATATGATAGTGCTTGCTAGAATGTTTGTTGGCAAGAGGGGAAGAGAGCTGAATATGCCAGAAATTATATAACCCAACTGTGATTCTGATACACTACTAGAAATAATTTGAATGCAGGCAATAATGTTAATAGAATTTAATGGTCATATGTGATCAAAATAAAATTAGATCTCATAATTTTATGGGTATGCTTCCTGAAATTAATCTTCCTTTGTATGCTTTAAGAGTTGCAGAACCTGATTTTTAGTTGCTGAGTACATGTATTATTTGCCTAAAATTGCTGGTGGTTCTTTTTATAAAATTGTTTAGTGAAAGTGTGTTGAACAACAAGCATCAATAAAACATTCCTATGATATATATCCCTGTCTGACAGGAAATATGTAATCCTGTTTTGTGGTCAGAAATAATACACTAATATGCATGGACAGTTCATAATCTACCATAGGACCCTTAAAGTTGTTTTTATATATTTAGGATAGCACACAAATATACAGTACTAGGAAATTTCCAAACATTCAAGAAAGGATGGTTCTTGCCCTGAGGATCCTACAAGAAAACAGAGCTTTGTGGAAGGGGAACAACAAGTAATCTCTAAGGGCATGTCTACATTGGGGTTATTTCAAAATAACTCCCCTTATTTCAGAGGTGTAGCCGTGTTAGTCTGAATCTGCAAAAACAACAAGAAGTCTTGTGGCACCTTATAGGCTAACAGATTTATTGGAGCATAAGCTTTTGTGGACAAAGACCCACTTCATGCATCTGATGAAGTGGGTCTTTGCCCACAAAAGCTTATGTTCCAATAAATCTGTTGGGGTATGTCTACGCATCAAAGTTAATTCGAAATAACAGCCGTTATTTTGAATTAACTTTAATAGTGTCTACACAGGCAATAATAAATAAATTCGAAATAGCGGAGCGCTTATTTCGAATTTGGTAAACCTCATTCTACGAGGAATAACGCCAAATTCGAAATAGCTAAATTGAAATAAGCACTGTGTAGACACTTATTTCGAAATAGGGGGCCTCCAGCCCTTCCCAGTTTTCCCTGGTGGCCACTCTGGGCCAAACCAGGCAAACTCCTCTCCTCTCCCCCAGCTCCCAGAAGCCAGCCAGGGGCTGGAGACGGCAGGCGCCCTCCTGGACTAGTGCGGAGATCATGGACCTCATTGAGGTTTGGGGAGAGGCCTCCAATGTCCATGATCTCTGCACTAGATGGAGGAATGCCACTGTGTATGGCCGCATAGCTGCCACCATAGCCACCAAAGGCCACATGCGCACCCAGGAGCAGGTGCGCATGAAAATTAAAGAGCTGCAGCAGACGTACACCAGGGCCACATGGAGCAGCTCCCCAACAGGGGCAGACACCTGTCCCTATCTTGATGCCCTGGACTGCATCATGGGGGGCGGGACGGTCCATACCACCCCGGGGGGCAGCGATCTGGGACTGGAGGGCCCTGACCAGGGCGCAGAGGAGGAGCCGCCACAGAGTGCGCCATGCTGGTCGGACCCCTGAGCTGTCCTAGCAGCGGAGTCACCAGGGGTCGTCTGGGGAGGCCACACCATGTAAGTGCCATCACTGTCCCCTTCCCGGGGCCGGGGGAGGGAGGGAAGACCGGGGACTGCACGCGTGGGCCTTGCTTACCACGGATCACGCAGCAACCACTGCACGTGTGAGCACGTGCCGTGCCACCCCTGGGCAGGTGGCTTCAGCTGCATGCCACACAGGGGCCATGGCCTGATAGCCACACGCGTGTGTGAAGAGACCTGACATGCTTCTGACCCCGGGGCAGGACACAGCAGGATGCCCTCCCGTCACAAGCCCCCTCTACACAGAGGCAGGGGACACCTCCCCCCACCTCGGCCGCACTATACACAGCATGCGGTCTCGGGGCAGCTCCCACTCTCGGGGATAGCCAGACATTCCAACCATGGCCTCTGTGCAAGCACAGTGGCTCTGATGGTGCAGGGCATGGTCATCCTCACCTCGCAGAGGGGGGCTGGGTTTCACCCACTGTGTCCCCAGGGAGAATTGACCACTTCTCTTCTTTCTCCACAGCCGCACCAGCTATGCATGCAGGGCACACCACCCCACCTGGGACATCCTCCCGCACCCAAGACCAGCAGCTGGGGGCCCTACCGAGACCAGCAGCTGGGAGCCCTGCGATCCCTGCAACGCACCATGAAGCCGTGGGTGCAGGATGAACGGGAGTTCCGGCGGGAGCTGCTTGCCCAGGGTTGTGCCATCTGTACCCATCTGCAGACCCTGGTGCAGAGCATGCTGCCTCGTGCCGCTCCAGTGCCTGTTGCCTCCCCAGCTCCCGCTCCTCCTCTCACTCCTTCTCCCCCTCCCGCCTCTCCCTCCTCAATCTCCACACCCCCCACCTCAACCTCCACATCCTGCTCCCCATCCCCCCGGGGACGCCGAGACCCCTGCACCTGCCGTGCTGGGAGACAGCTGGCTTCCTGAGCTTCCCCTCCCCCTTGTTCCCCTTGCTTCCCCCTTCCAGCTCCCTCCTCCCAGTTTTCCCCCTCCCCTCTCCCGCCTCCTTTCTCCAGTCTCCCCAGAGTTTCATACCCCCCCCAGTTTTGTTAAATAAAGAGAGTTTATATTTTTGAAAATACGTGTATTTTATTTGACATCAGGAAGAGGGGCTAGGGAGGGGTGAGTGGAAGGATGTGAGGGAGGAATGAGGCACAATCCCCCAGTGGGCAGACTAGGGAGGCTCTGAGTACTCCTCAGGGTGGACGCTCTCCCACAGGGCCTCCTGGATACTGACAGCCCGCCGATGGACCTCCCAGATGGCAGCCTGCAGCAAGTGCAGCCAGGCTGATAGCAACGCTTCCTCGAGATGCACCGGAGTGCCCAGGAGCAGTTCTGGCTCCATGTTGCAGAGTGTTATGGTGTCCCGAGTGAGGGCAACCAGAGCACTCCGAGAAACAAATGCTTTGCTGTCTCGCAGTGAGGCAGGCAAGCAAGCAGGGACACCTGAGAACCGGCTGCCCAGGGTGTGTGTGTGTGTGTGTGTGTGTGTGTGTGTCCCTTTAAGCACAGGCCTCAGAGAGTCTCAGGCAACAGCCACACAAAGACACGCCTTACCTGGTACCCTAACCCTGACCTGGTTCTGGCCAGCCTTAAATCCAAATCAGTGTCCCCTCAGTGTGGATGCGGTATTTCGAAATAGCAAAATGCTATTTCAAAATGTGTTTTGTGTGTAGACGTGTTATTTTGAAATAAGCCTTTTCGAATTAACTATTTCGAAATAAGATATTTTGAAATAACACTGTAGTGTAGACATACCCTTAGTCTATAAGGTACCACAGGACTTCTCGTTGTTTTTCCCCTTATTTTGAAACAACAAGGCGAGTGTCCACAGTACCAAGCCTGCTATTTCGAAATAATGGGCTTGTTATTTCGAAATAATAACTCCTGCTTGTGAAGAAGAATAAGCTTGTTTCAAAATAATTATTTTGGGAGTTATTATTTCAGAATAACTTATTTCAAAATAACCTGGTAGTGTAGACATAGCATAAGATACCAACCTCCACTTGTTCTTTTATTCTTCTGTTTTTTAAAACATATATACAGCTGGTCCCCAAGTTACGAACAGGTTACAGACCAAACACTTGGCCGTAACTCGAAATGTTCATAAGTCAGACCCGATTGAGCTTCATTGTGACCGCGCTGTTTGTAAGTGCGGGTCGCGTTCGTAACTCAGGGACCACCTTTACGACCGCTTAATGGGAGGTTTGGTCGTAAATGCGAATGGTCATAAATCGACAATTCATAACTTGGGGACCGGCTGTATTTTTTTTTCAATTTCCTTGGTGGTTCTCTCCTGTTTCCTATTATTATCATTCAAGCATTTCATACTGACTTTTCAGAGCAATCTGATCAGTTCAGAATAACATTAAAATAAGACACTGTATAATTAACTTCAGGTCTTTCTGAGTCTTGCTTTCTGTAGAGTGTGCAAAATTATTTCATTTATGAATTTCAATAAGTTGACATTCTACAGAGCTTAATGAAATGTTATCATTGAAATGATGGTTGCTCTGCACAGTGGCAAAATTGCAGCAGCCGTTTCACCAACCTACGATTTTTGAAAAGGCAAAAGACAACAAATGTCAATGTGGTAAGCATAATTCGTTCAGATCCCAGATGTCTCAGGGAAAATGTGGTACTAGAGACAGTCTATCCTCAAACACACATAGATAGTGACTAAAGACTGGCAGGACTTCTCTCTTTCATTCCTTTTGAAGGATGTTATTGATAGAAGATGTTATTGTTGGAATTAGTAGCTGTGACTAGTATGGATTCATCCAGGCTAGTACCAAGGTTATATCCCCTTGCAACAGCTGTTCCCACTCTTGACCCTAAACAACAGTAGGTGGTATTGATACTCCCTATTCTCCCTCAGTTTTTCCACTAGAAAGATGCAGTGAGAAATCATGACCAAGATGTCACAGTAGTTCGACAGGAGATGCACTTTTGGGGCTTCATTTGCTGCCTGCAGGCCCCACGAGCAGAGGAGAGGTTACAGCTGCTTCCATTCCCTTGACCATATTTTTTTTTTACTGGCAAGGCTTCTGTGACAAAGACCCTTCCTATGAGTTTATAGAAACAAGAGTTGTGGAGACTAATTGTGAATCTGGGTATTGCATTCATCCCACGTATTATAGGAGTAAGGTAGTGCAGCAACAATAAATTGGCCCTCCACCCCTGTAGAATCAGAGACGTGGAGGTCTTGTCTGGGTCAGCCAGGGAAAGAAAAGCTTTGCCCATTTAAGGATTAGGCCCTCACCCCTCCTATCTGTCTGGGAATAAGAAGAGAGGAGGAGAGCTCTGTGGTTGATTGGTTGGACAAAAGCTGTAGTATTTGTTTGGTTGGATAGAAGGGTGTAGCATAAGTGTATTGGTTCCTGAGTATCCATGGAGAGGCTTATAAGATCTTTTCCATGCTCAAAGGCACCATGCTGGTCAGGAAGTAAAGCCCGCCTTCCCCATTTGGTATTAGAGTAGGGGACTGGACTTGATGACCTCATGAGGTCTCTTCCAGCTCTATGATTCTATGATTCTAGGGTCTTGCTGTGGTCCTCCTGCCAATTGCATTTGGAGCTGGGAAGGAACTTTTCTGTCACTGACAGATTGGTCAAAGCTGTTTGGGGTTTTTTGCCTTTCCTTCAGCAGCCCAGGAAACTGGTGGGAAGGTAGGTTCTAAAGTTCATTTTGTTACAACTTGGCAGGTAGCCATTGCAGGCAATGTTTCATTATGGGTCTAATTCCCAGGATTAGGGGAGGCATCTCCTAAAGAAAGTGAGGAATGGGGTTAGGGCTCCTAATGTATATAACTGAAACAACCCCATTTCCAAGTCCCTTAACTCACCATTGACTCCCAACCCCTTTCTATCTGTATCTCAGTATAATGCCGGGACAAAATGAACAGGGTGGAGGGCTGATGGCAGCCTCTCTGGCAGGTGGTATGGATAATAAATTAGAGATCACCTGCACGGAACAAGTTGTTGTTGGATAGTTCTCAAATATATTATCTAATAAAGTTGTGGCCTTGTTAAGCCATATTCCTGGTGGGTTTTCTTTTCTTCCTGACCTCTGTGGAGCAATGGCATGTTACTGGCACTCAATACACATACAACATTTTAAAAATAACAAGATATACCTAACTTGGGAAGCAGTAAAGAGAAACAAAGGGAAAGATTTAGAGAGGAATTCTAATTTTCTGTGCCAAGCAATCTATACATCCCAAAATGGATTTAGGGATTTCAGATACTTCTAACCCAAAAGAAGTTACTCTCTTTTACAAAATCTCCTAGGACTCTGTTTTACTGTAAAGACAACACTCTCCAAACAGGTTCAAATGTCACTGATCCATTCTTTTTAGCATTGGGGGGACAATAATTTTTCCATTGCCTAAAGATGTTTTCCTCTCTAAAATTCTATTCCTCATTATTTCCTAGGTAAAAGGGCATATGTCGTTGGTGCATTTAATAGCAGATTTATTTTTTCCACAATATTGATCCAAAGCCATGAATTATTATTTATTCTCATTAATTGAGGTGTGAGCACTGCACAATAAAGGAAGCTGTTAGCAGATAAATCATGATTCTTTGTAGGTGAGCCAAGTTCCAGGCTTAAGCGGAACATTAACTGAACCTAATATGTTATCAATAATGAATTCTGTGTCCTCTTACTCTAATACCTTTCCCTTAGGAAATGCATTGAGATGGCCAGGAAGAGACTACTGGTGACGGATGGAGGGCAGAGGTTTTCTGTGATAATTACCCATTGAGAGATGCTTGTAGTTTATCAGGAACTAATTGTTGCTACAGATGTTCTCTGCCATAATGACCTGAACAGACAGCTTGTTATCAGTTATGTAAATTAAGATAGCATAAAAAAAGCTTCTCTGGTAACTATACAATTTTCTTGTTTCTTTTCTGTAATCATACATGCCCCTGGTCTACAGTAGACCTTATTCTGAAATAACTCTCCCCCCAGTTTTAAATTTATAAGCGGTGCATTCACACCATCAAGTCCATTATTTCGAAATAATGGGCCATAGGATTAGAACTCTATACTCCTGCTTTTCATTCATGAGGAGTAACGCTAATTCTGAAATATGCTTAGAAAACAACAAATGGTCTGGTAGCACTTTATAGACTAACAAAACATGTACATGGTATCATGAGCTTCCATGGGCACAGCCCACTTCTTCAGATGACTGGAGTTTTGAGTTTAGGATGTGCAGACCCAAAATAAGTAGGGGAGAAGGGAGAAGGGGGAAGGAAAAAAAAGGAAGGGGGCGGGAAACAAGGAACAGAGGGTATGAAAATATCAACGGGAAAAACAAGTAGGCAGAACTGGTAAACTATAAGCACCTAAAGATTGGATAGTTGAAAGAAGCAGATGAGGATCACAGGATAGCAATTAGATAGGAAGAGTACTAACACAAGAATCTACACAGACAAAGAGCTGTTGGCACCTTCATTGAACAAACTGGACAGTCCCTACAGGAAAGAATCAATGGACACAAATCAGATATATGTAAAGGGAACATACAGAAACCTGTTGGAGAACATTTCAATCTACCTAATCACTCTCCAGGTGGCTGTCTTGTCACAAACTAATTCTACAAGCCAAATACACAGAGAGGCGTTGGAATTACAATTCATCCACAAATTCAGTTCTCACACTGATGACCTCCTCAATCGAGATAATGAATGGCTGGGACATTATCAACCTAACATTCAATGAAGGTGCCAATAGCTCTTTGTCTTTGTAGATTCTTGTGTTAGTACCTTTCCTATCTAATTCAGTTCTGCCTACTTGTTTTTCTGTTTGATATTTTCATACTGTCTGCTCCTTGTTTCCCACCCCTTCCTTTTCTTTCCTCCCCTCCTCTCCCTTCTCCCGTATTTATTTTGGGTCTGCACATCCTAAACTCAAAACTCTGGTCATCTGAAGAAGTCTCTCTCTTGAGTATTTGTAGCCAAATTAGTCCCCATCATATTGTATATATAGTTGGGATTGTGTTTTCCAATGTGCATTACTTTACATTTTTCCACATTAAATTTCATTTTCCATTTTGTTGCCCAATCACTGAAAATGCATTGTTATAATTTGAAAATGCATTGTTATAATTTCAACATTATTGTACTGGAGTGTCTAATAGCAGGAGATGATGCTATGATGGAGCAAATTCTTCTTTAATGTGAATAACTTTGGTAATCAGAAACCACAGTCAGAATTTTTTGAAAAAACATGTAAAAGAGGGATGGATTTTCTTTAACATCAGTTATATTGTAAACTCTTCCCCAGCATGAAAGAACCTGTGAAATCATATCAGAATTTTGTTTTGATAGATCTCCCTTAGTCATCTACATACATTTTCAAACCCCATCTTAAAAATCCTGGACTGTTAATCACTTCTGTGTGTATTTCAATAGTTTGATTAATATTTGACTATCAACAGTTTCTTTTATTTGTATTTTCTTGATCTGTTCTTACCTGAATGTGATGAAATCTGGATGTTTCCAACAGCAGTGATGCCTCAGATTCAAATTCTCCTTTCTCCCACAAAGGAGTTCTACTGCAGTCAATGGAACTTATTTATGTATGTAAAGGGAGCAAACTTTGTCTCGGAATAGATAATACCTCAGCATGTAAAAGCAAAAATGACAGTCAAATTAAGTCATTTGAAGTAAATGGAAGTTCCACATGCAGATGGCTTGCAGAAACTCACTCATAAATAATATATCATTTTATGGGTGGGAGATTGAGATGTTGGGAATGAGGACTAAAGATTAAAAAGCATCATGAGGGTTTATCCTGGTTTCATATTAAACACTTGTCAATTCATACTCTCTTAAAATGTGAATAATAACTGTAATGTGTGAAATGACCTATGTGAAACTCAAAGGTCTAATCCTTGGTCTAATATATAGTAGTAAGTCAACAGACATAATTCAAAAGGAAGTTTTATCTATATTGTCTTATATGCTATCCCATCAACCTTTAAATATATGTGCATATTTAAAGAAACAATTTTCTGAAGAACCTACAAGAGCATCTAATCTATGCTGGAATGTAAACTGTTTATCAACTCCATTATAAAACATTGTTTTCAAGTTGTTTCAGATTCAAATTTGAATTGATGCTTGTGGTTCTATTATTTAGGAAATCTTTGCAGCAAACAAGGATGAGTATGATCAACACTGTGTTTTTCTAAGTCTAGATAAGATTTTTTTGTTAAAACCAATTTGTAGTTTTAATATAATTCTACTAGAGATTAGGACGTCATATCTCAAAAAACCAACAGATTTTAAAATACGCTATGTTTGGCAATTATTTTCACATCAAATCAGCATAAATATGATGAAAACCAATGCTGCTGTTTTCTAACAGCATGATTCTGTTAAATATAACTGTTTCAATTACTGTTAAAAAGTAAAAGTTAAAACTACAGTCTCTATATGTTCTAGTAATGGTCTAGTAGTTCTAATCAATTAAATAAAATGTTAAAAAAGTGCTCTGTGAAGATGGCTCCATTTCGCTTTCAGAAGAATTAAAAATTAAATACCTTTGACAAAGGCCCCGAAGCTCAAAACATTGGTCTGCTGTTTATTCTCCCTTCATCCAACCAATGATGTAAGCTTAACTTTGAAGTGATTGACAGTTCTAGCCTTCACTCACGATTTTTAGAATAAAGGGTTTTTGTTTGCTTCTTGAAAAGCATCGTACTCAGACTAGTAAATTAAATCTTTTGCTAACTAGGATCTTGGCTCAGCAGAACATTTAAACTCATACTTAAATCTATACAGGTTGGGCATCTCTTATCCAGCACCCTCAGGACCTGACTGGTCCCGAACCAGGGAATTTGCTGGCTGAGAGAAGGTTTGCTTCCACAGCCCTCAGCCACCGACTCTGCTACCACGGGCTGCTAGGGGCTGGCTCTGGCCCTGGTTGGGCTGCCAGGGGCTCCGGTCCCAGCCCGGCAGTAGCCTGCAGGCTCTGGCCCCATGTCCATGGGCTGTCCGGTGGTCTGGACCTATGCTGCCATGTGTTGCTGAGGCTGCCAGCAGCCCTGGACCCAGTCCCACTGCCAAGAGCGTGGGCTTCTGTCCTGGCTCAGCCCTCAGGCTCTGGCCCCGCTTCCATGGGCTGCCCGGGGACCTGGCCCTGACCCTGTGCTACCTCAGGTTGTTGCCAGCCTGATCCTGCACTGCCAGGGGCTGCCCTGACCCGGTCCCAGTGCCACAGGCTGTCAGGAGGTGCTGGGGGCTGCTGCCAGCCCCAGCCCCTGCCCCATCCCACTGCTTCAGCCCAGCCCCTCCTGGATTGCTCTCCTGCCACTAGGCCACCAGGGTTCTCTGATCAAGAAACAGCCGATGTTGCTGGACCAGTGAATGGTTTGGGAGATGCAACCTGTATGTATTCAGCAAAGGGCTTCAGCACATGCTTCATTTTATACTTGAACCTTCCGCCCACTGACTGTAGTGGTGGTGCATTCCTTTATTCAGCACAGAATAAAGACAAGAGGGAACAGCAGTTGCATATTTTTAATGTAGAGCAACAATAGTTTAATTTTGCATAATCACACTTTTGTTACATTCAAGTACTTCCTTTCTCATGTACTGTACTCTAGTCATCTATCTACAGAGACCATGTTTCTGATATAGCTCAGTCATGCAATATCCTTAAGATTATGATTAAGGCATTTTTTTTTTCTGTTTGTGGTCCAAAACTAGAGGAAACTAATTTTAAAAGAGAGATTTCTCCTCTCATGGTGTCAAGTAAGAGCAAGGTTAAGTTTGAGAGCCCCATCTGTGGATTTCCATACATTAACATGTCTGAAGGTTAAGCACTAACTATGAATTTTCTTGTGTTATAATGCTTGTTTTTTGAATAATTACATTTTTGTAATGTTTTAACTCTTAAGTTTCAGAGATGTACTCTGTGCTAGCTTTGTATAGTTGTGATTTTATTCCAGCAGGGCATAATTTTTTTCTTGAAATATATAGTAAATATAAGAACTTTAAAATACAGTGTTATAAATACACAAAATATGTTAATGTTTTGTTTAATTTAGAAGTATGTGCAGTTACTGAACATAACTTTTCTCTCCACTGAAATGTATTGTTGCTCAACATTATAATACTACAGTAGTATCTTCAAGGGTTAATGGAACAAGCGTATCTATTTTAAATCTGGATATAAAAACAAATATTGTACTGATATAGAAATTATTATAGAAAAGATGGTAAGCAGAAAACATGGAAAAAATGAAAATGCATGAAATAGGTCAGCAGAATATTCAAAGGGTGGAAATAACGTGTTTCTACCGTGGATGTTAATCTTCTCACATTTTCAGATAGCATTGCCATTTCCATCATACAGCCATTTTGAATGCTGGCAAAGAGATTAAACAGAGTGTTTGGACACTCTCATTCTGAACCTTTTATATGCCACTTACAGTGATATAAACTTAAAAAACAACGAATGGTCTGGTAACACTTTATACACTAACAAAACATGTTGTCTATAAAGTGCTACCGGACCATTTGTTGTTGTTTAAGTTTATCCTGTACAGACTAACTCGTCTACCTCCGGAGGTTACAGTGGTATGTTAAACCGCCCTTTGGAACAGGAATCAAACACTGCGTGGCAGTTGGTTCATAAAGAGGAAAGGGTCTTCAGTGAAATACAAAAATCTGGCAACCACTGGCATAAAAAATAATTTGGTGTTTCTATCACCAGTTTAGTGTTTGTATTGAAGTAAAATGATTGGTGATTCATAATCTATTTTAATTATTATTATTGACTGATTTTGCAGACTTTCAGTTATACAGGTGTAGCCACTGCAGGTGTAGCCACCTACGTGGACCTTGGTGAAGTCAGGCTCTGCAGGGTTCAGGTGTTTGCCCTTCAGTTCTTTTGCAGGTGCAAACACACATGACAAGAAGTAGGGAAGGAGATAGAAATGTTAAAATAGATAAAATAAGTGAGTAATATTACATAGTAAGGAGCTTCAGGGGGTAGCCAAGTTAGTCTGTTACAGAAAAAAACAACAAATGGTCTGGTAGCACTTTATAGACTAACAAAACATGTACAGTAAAACTCCAATAGTCCGGCATCCAATAGTCCGGCACTCCTGATAGTCCGGCATCAAAATGGCAAGAGCCTAGTGAGTGAGCTTCGGCAAAAAATGAGTCACAAGGTAACAGCGGCAGCAGCTGAACTGAGCAAAAGGGTAAAAAGGCTTAAAAACTAAAACATTACAGTATACTGTATACAGTATGTACAATAAAAGAGTTAAGAACACTTTATATACAGTATATAATGTATACAGTATATATATAACCTGCTTATAGTACCTCCTGATAGTCCGGCATATTTGATAATCCGGCACCACCTAAATCCCATAGGTTCCGGATTATCGGAAGTCTACTGTAGATGGTATCATGAGCTTTCGTGGGCACAGCCCACTTCTTCAGATGACTGGAGTTATAATAAAAGCATGAGATTGACCCGGAAATATTGAATAGAATCTGTATGTAAGAGTGGACAGAAAATGAGACATGGCAGCAAAGAAGAGCTAAGCCATTTTGGCCTGTATATACAGCATAGAGACATTTGGCCAGAAATCAGGCCCATTCAGTATCAGACCCTTACTATCTTGCTTTGTTATGATGACTTGTGAAAGGCTGTGTTCAAATCTATGTAGTGTCTTACTAGAAAGTATTGCTGAGTAACACAGGAGTTGATTCTGAAAACCACCCCGGTACAGTTTGAAGTGGAGGGAGAAGGCTTGCATCTGGGAATGGAGAAAGAAAAAAAAAATCAAATTTCAACAGTCACAGAAACTTTGTGTCTCCAACCTTGGATGGAATTACTAAGGATAATCCAAAGGGACTCTGTACTATGCATTTGCCATGTAGATCTGTTTAGTGGTATTGCTCAGTGCTAAATATTTTATAGTTTCAGTATGTGGAGTTAGTCACTGAACCTAGTAAGTAGTAAATATTCATTAATATTGCTCTTGAATGATAAATGTTTATATTTTGATTTCTCTCCAATTTATAAATATTAGTCACTGCTAATATTGACTGACCCTCAAACTAATATTCATTCACAACTGAAATTACCTTTTGTTAACACTCTTCTTTCTGTATTGCTTTTTTTCCCCAAAAAATAAGCATTCCAAGTTTTTCCTCTTAAAAATAGCCATTTCCCCATCCTGAGGTAATGCTCACCTTGCACATTGTGATCCCGATATTGTTAAGTTACATCCCTACATGTAATGGGAGTGTGAGTGGTCACACATAGTTATTTTACTTTGAATTTTGTGCATGTAAATTGCAACTGGTTTTATACTAAAGAAATATTGTGGAGAAATTAAAGTGGTAGTCAACAGAAGTGGAGTGTGTTTAATGTCCCCTGTACCTCTTTGAAATACTGGGACCTGTTCTTTGACTTTAGAATTGAAGTGACATATCAGAGTGTGGATGCATGTGTTTATAGGAACTGACTGAAGATAATGTTTCTAGGTCCAGGTGTTATGTTTGTAAGAAGCACATAGGATCTTTTTAGGAGAAAAGGCAAGATGCTGCATTTATTAAGAAGGCAATATCAAAGCAGCTGACATATACTTCATAAAGACAAGCCCCCAACACATAGGTCCCGCAGATGGTGTATAGTTACCAGTCTGTCGTGGCTCAAGTCCTTCTGGCCAGGCTAGGCTGACTGAGTCTGGGTTCCTCTGAGACCTCTGAGGCTTGGCTTGCAGGACCAAACCCAGAGTCTAATGGCAAAAGCCCTCCACTTTATACTTGTAAGTTCCCATTGGAGTCTATGCAGTGTCATTCAGTGTCATGCTGAATATGTTAAACTTGGTATTTCCCCACAGTTTGTCTTTGGTCAGGCTTCATTATCTCTTCTTTGTGGTCTAATCTTCAGGGCTATGTCTACACTGGCGGGTTATTGCGCAAGAACGGCTGTTCTTCCGCAGAACATCCACACTGCCCACCCGCTCTTGTGCAAGAAGATTTATAGTATGGCATGGTAAGAGAGGGCTTCGTGCACAAGAGCTACGCTCTTTTCTAACAGGTGTAAGCACTCTTGCGCAAGAGCTCTTGCGCAAAAGGGCAGTGTGGGTGTGTGGCAGGAGTTTCTTGTGCAAGAAAGCCCTATGGCTAAAATGAGAGCTTTCTTGCACAAGAGAGCGTCACACTGCCATAGATGCTCTTGTGCAAAAGCACATCTCGCACGTGGCAGTGTGGACGTGTTCCTGCTCAAGAGTTCTTGCACAAGAACCCTTGCGCAAGATGTTCTTGCGCAATAACCCGCCAGTGTAGACATAGCCCTCGAGTGTCTGCCTGTCTCCAGGGCTGGGCTATTCTGCTAATTTCTTCAGCCTTCATTCAGCCTCAGGCACCCTGGATGTTCTTTCATCATCTCCAAGTGTCTCAAATCTTTTTGACCATCTGGACCTCCCAATTTACAAAGTATTTCAGACAAAGGATTATAGAGTTACTAGAAGACACAACTTAGTTTGCAATAAAGACATTGTCTAATCATGAGAAAGTGTGAAATACAAGCACACAAAACTTATAAGCAAATCTTTATACATCAAACTTATATTCTTATACCAGTTCTAAAATATTGCATTTTTGATACACAGCAACAAAGTATCACCAAAGTATGAAAAGTGTGAAAAACGGAATGATTTCCACTGAATTGGCCAGGCAGGTGCACAATGTTGGTGCATTGGTAGCTTATTAAGCAAGAGGATCCTTGCTCAGTAACACTGAAGAGAGAGAAAGAGTCTAGCCATCAAATTTCTGGAGGGTTAAGCCACTTGTGGTGTTTGCCCAGGTGGAAGAGATAAAAGGAATTTGGAAGTGGGGCCTGAAGACATGGTGAAAGGTTGGGACAAAACAACAGTGTGGGGATGAGTATATAAAAGAAAATGCAAAGAAAGTAGAGGAAGTAGTCTTCCATAGGTATTTTCAGTTAATTTTCTAGTTTTTACAATTGTATAAAATCCTACATTGTGCTAGACTTTTAAAAATAATGTTTTTTAATTTTTTTTAAGGAAACTATTGATGTTTGCCACTTCAAAAATTCTGTCATTCGTTAGGGCTGTAAGTTAGTATGTTATGTGATTTCACATATATAAAAGTCATTATCCTCAGAGCTTATGCAGAGTTAGGTTACATCTACAGAGCAGGGCTAATGTCAAATTAAGCTGCACAACTTGAGCTATGTTAATTGCGTAGCTTAAGTCAAAATAGCTTATTTCAGTTTTTGGCACTGTCTACACAGCAGAAAGTCCGAGAAAGAGCACTCTGACTTCCCTTATTCCTCATAAAATGACGGTTACTGGAGTTGGAGTAAGAAGTCTTCCAGCTCACCGGTATTTCAACATTATGTCAAAATAACTGCTTGCTGCGTAGATGCGGACTATATTATTTCAGAATAACGTCAGTTACTCCGAAATAATGCTACTGTGTAGACATGACCTTAGAAAAGTACAGTATTATCCACTGGTTATTTGTATGGTCTTTTAAGAGCTTTCTATCATGTTTTGCTGGACTGTTTAGGAGCTTGTTTTTATGTTTTCCAAACTGATGGAAAGACTTAATTGACTGAAAATGTATATTGAATTAATAACCAGAAAGGCAATTTATCATCTCATTTTCTCCATCATTTACAGTGGCTAAAGTATTTTTGAAAGGAATTTACACCAATCTGAAAGAAATAATGCACCCTGTTTGTAATGTAACCCATTTCTGTTGTTAACACTACTTTGAAGTCTGCATCTTTGATCACTTTAACTAAAATTTAGTTATTCTGCAGTTTTATTGCTATATATTTGAGAAAATAAATGATACATTTCAATATTTGGGGTCTGCTCCTCATTCCATTTACATGAATGTCTAAACTCCCATTAACCTCAGTGGAGGTAGGAGTTGGCTGTAAATCAGGTGATCTTAAACTATCAGTATTTTCTTTAATAAGTGAATGTTAAATATTTTTTATTCTAATAGGGACTGGAGCACTTGATGATTGCCAGTTTTGTTCATTCCCTTTGTACATCTGGCACTGGCCACTGTCAAATGACAGGTTACCGGGCTAGATGGACCTATGGTTTGACCTACTATGATCATTCTTCTGTTCTTATTCCTACATGTATAGTTTCATTAAGTATCAACTCTATCAATTTTTGCTAATTACAAAAAGAAGCAACATAATCCTAACAATGTTATTGGTCCATTACAAGATGGAAACAGTAGAATTAGCAGTACTAATGCAGAAAAGGCAGATGTGTTCAATATATTTGGTGTATAGGGAAATGTCACTTAACCTTTCATAAAACAATATATGATCTTGACCCCTGTCATCCTGTTTGCAGTTTGAATACGGGATGGATAAAATACTATTTGATGGTAACAATCATGGATTGGTTGAAGGGGGCATACTAAAATCCAGCTTTATATGCTAAATGGTTTTCAGCCACAGGCAATCACTGTAATTGTTGCTGCATTAAGGTTAAAAGATATCACAGGATTTCAAAGGGTATTTTTCCAGGAGAGCAATCTAAATGCAAATTCTACATCTGAATAAAATCCAAGAAGCATATATAAAGACACTTAGGGAAAAAGTTCAGTGGTAATGACACTCAATAAATTAGTCTGTTGTAAACTTTGATTGTGAAACCATATCATTGTTTTTTCTGATTCCCATTAAAGCTGCATTACTTTTATAAAGCAATAGTACAGAATGGGTTCTTTATGGCATAATAATCTAAAGTGTATATATATTGTCTGAACTATAATCAGGAAAGAGATCTTATCTGATATCAGTTATTAATGACTTCTGAATCAATGAATTAAGTCTTCCATTTATTTAATTCAAAGTAACATTTCAAAACACATGGAACAATGGAAGTCATAATAAAAAAGTATAATGGTAACTTATGAACAAGTGATAATGGCTTGATCCCATTTATAATTTGGAAACAGAAATAAGTAATACACACATACAGTGCACTAAAAAGGTCCATTTCCCAAAGCTGAAAATATTACAAGCTAAAACAGAAAACTGTGAATGACAATTAGGAATTAAGAACCCTTTACAACATACCTAAACTGTCACAATCAAAGAAGGTGGCTGTACTGGTTTAAAAACTGACCTTTTTTAAAAATGAAGGCAGGCATGATAAACAAATAAAAGAACAAATGGAGGAAAGGGGAACTTGATAGTGGTGATTACAAATCAGAAGTTAGAAACTATAGAAAATTGATAAGGGAATCAAAGGAACACAAGGAAAATTTGATGGCTAACAGAATTAATGACAATAAAGAGGAATTTTTATAGTGCATTACTCTGTCCATATCTGGAAATCATAGATTTATCAATAATAACGCAGAAGTATTCTATAAGCTGACATTCTAGAGTTGTGAAAAAAGTATTGTAATTATAACATATAACAACACTCTTCTCATTCCACTACTATCTCAGGAGATGGTAGACAATGACTGCTAAAGTTAGACATTGAAAAAAACAGCAGATTTGGATAACTCGAATCCAAGAATTCTAAAAGAGTTGGCTGAGGAACACATGAAGCAGTTAATGTTGATTTTTGCTAAATCTTAGAATACTGGAGAAGGTATAGAAGACTGGAAGAAAGATAATGTTGTGCTTTAAAAAGAGTATAAACAGAACAACTTGACATCGATCCCAGGTATGATAGCAGAACGGCTGATTCGGGACTCAACTGATAAAGAATTAAAGGAGGATAATATGGTTAATGACAATCAAAGTGAGTTCACAGAAAACAGATCCTGTCAAAATAACACAATATATGTTGATGAAATTACAATTTTGGTTGATAAAGGTCATAATGTTGATGTAATAGACTTAAACCTCTGTAAAGTGTTTGACTTAGTACCACATGCCATTTTGGATAAAAAACTAGAATTATATAAAATTAACATAGCAAATATTAAATTTATTGAAAAGTTAGGTAACAAGTCTCAAAATGTAACTATAAATGGGGAGTCATTGAGCAGGTCTGTTTCTAGTGGACTGCTGCAGAGATGAATTCCTGGACCTGTGCTTTTTAACATTTTTATCAATAACCTGAAAGAAAACATAAAATCATCACTGATAAAATTTGCAGATGACACAAAAATTGGGGGAGTGGTAAAGAATGAAGAGCACCGTTAACTGTTTCAGATTGATCTGGACTGCTTTGTAAACAGGATAGAAGCAAACATGTATTTAATATGGCTAAATGCAAAGGTTCATATCTAAGAATAAAGACTGTAGGTTATATTTACAGGGTGGGGGACTCTAGGATGAGGAGCAGTGGCTTTGAAAAGGATTTTGGGATGGTAGTAAATAATTAATTGAACATTAACTCATAAAACAACGCTAAAGGTAAAAGGGCCAATGTGATTGTTGGATGCATAAACAGGGGAATCCTAAGCATTAGTGGAATACTGTGTCCAGTTCTAGTGCCAATAGTTCAAGAAAGATGATAAAATGGAAAAGTTTTTGAGAAGAGCTATGAGAAGGTTTGAAAAATTTGCCTTATAGTAGTAGACTTAAAGAGCTTAGTGCATTTAGATTAACGAAGAGACGTTTAAAGAGTGAGTTGATTACAGTCTATAACAGTGTTTCTCAAAGTGGGCCTGGGCCTGCTCTGGGAAAGCCACTACTGGGCCCATACTCCTTTATTTACTTAAAGGGTCCATAGCTACAGAGCCTTATGGCTCCTAGGGTGTGTCTAGATTACACTCCTCTTTTGAAAGAGGAATGTAAATGAAGGAAATCGAAAATGCAAATGAAGCACAGATTAACAAATCTTGCACTTCATTTGCATAATTGCATCCAAGCGCTTTTTCAAAAAGGTTTTTTTTGAAAAAAAAGCAGTCTAGATGCGGTTCTTTCGGGGAAAAAAAACCCTTTTTCGAAAGAATCCTTATTCCTGAAAAAATGAAGTTTACGGGGTCTTTGGAAAAAGGGTTTTTTTGAAAGAACCCTGTCTAGACTGCATTTTTTCCGAAAAAACCTTTTTTGAAAAAGCTGTTGGACACGATTATGCAAATGAAGCATGAGATTTGTAAATCCGTGCTTCATGTGAATTTTTGATTTCCTTCATTTACATTCCTCTTTCGAAAGAGGAATGTAGTCTAGACGCACCTCTATTGGCTCCAGTTCACCATTTCCAGTCGATGGGGAGCAAATATATGATAATGGATTCTTCAGTCTAGCAGAGCAATATAGTAGCACAGTCCAATAGCTGGATGCCAAAGCTACACAAATTCAGCCTGGAAATAAAGTGTAAATTTGTTGAGTGATGGCAGGCCTCATTTAAACCGCCTGGTGGTACACTCTGGGAGAAACTAAAGGGTTGGTGGGGGAAGGCTAGCCTTAGCCCTGCCCCTTCCACTGGAGACCCTGCCTTTTCTACAGACATGGAGCAACCCCCTCCCACTTTGTCTAGGGACCTGGCAAGTCTCTTCATAGCCCAGAGTGAGGTAAATTTTTCCAAAAGATAATTACATGCAAGGGTAAAGATAGATTTTCCATCACTGACAATTTATAAATCAAGATTGGATATTTTTTTCCCAAAAGATCTGTTCCAGGAGTTATTCTGGGAAAGTTCGGCACCAGTGTTATACAGTAGGTTAGCTAGATGATCATAATAGTCCCTTCTGGCTTTAAAATTTATGAATCTATGAATGAGAAGAAAAAAACAATTCAGCTGCACTTCAGATTTTCTGAGTAACTCTAAATATATCAGTGTAATGGTATCTAAAGTTATTTCTGGCCATACTGAATAGAACACAATTAAAGTATAACAATGCCTTCTATTCCCACTGCCTCACACATCTGTGGTTACAAATTTGAATCGGGGATCCTCTGATGCTGTGTTGCTTGGTAGAAATAAGGAAATTTGAACAGCCACCTCTCAAACTGCATATGAATGCAGTTTAAATATTAACAGACAAAATGCTAATGTCATTTTAAACCTAAGTCAAGTCTACTTTGCAAGTTTACAAATGGGATTAAAAGGCTCTGTGCTTGGTGCCTCTCAGTGATTCCCAGAGTAAGAGTACTCAGTTTACAATTGTAAATACTTCACAATTGTAAATACTTTCCCCTAATTTCAGCCCTGCAAATTGAAAGTGAAGCTTGAATGCTCAATAGTATTGCAGAGGTGCAGCTGATTAAAATTTAGTGAACAGTGGTATTGATAGTGTAGTAGAAGGTCTAGAATCCAGTTCCCTAGTATCTGTGTTGAATTTGTAGGGGCTGAAAGGATCAAAGCAAAATAAAATCTTAGTTTTCTCACTGAAATGCAATATCACACAATATATTCAAAAGCGATCTTACTGCTTCCCTATATTCCTGCCACCCCTCAAATTGTAATTCAGAAAATTTGGCACCTATTCACTTTGCCTTACATGTAATTTCAGTATGAGCCACAAACCCTCTCAAAACCAACTAATGGTCACAATACATGGCCAATATGTAGACTCAACTCTAGAACCCACTTCAGTTCAATGCATTGTAGAGGCCAGGAACAGCAGTAATGCCATTTCCGACCCTGTGTGTAAAACACAGAGACTTAGACTCTGAAGATTACTTTGTGGAAATTGGCATTGCTGGGGCTCCAAGATCAGTGCTCACTGCCAGTACATTTGAGGACATTTTAAGGTATCTGTTTTATAAAGATCTGGAAGAAAACAGCTGAGCTTTCTGACTAGCTCTCTTTTAAATCAGAATCCTAAATAGTTTGGATACTGCCTCCCTGAGAGATCCCCTCTTTGTCTGTTAAAGACCACAGGTGTTGTGTTTGTGTTTATCAGTATTCATCTAGTTTAGGGCCTGATCCAAAGTCCGTTGTAACTAATTTCTGTGGGTTTAGGATTAAGCTATTATATTGTTCCCACAACTGCAATGTCTGGGTCTATCATGAAACTGTGAAGTATACAAGTTAACATCACTTTCACTTTGTTCACCGACATGGTATGACTTGGCTCCATGGTTTATTTTTAAAATTAATTGATGTGCATTTCCTTTTTTTGTTGCTATTATTGTGGAAAGGGTTAGGTAAAAGAAATGGGTTTTGTGGGTTAGCTGGTGGCCAAGTTGACAGGCCTGTAATTTAACCATGAAGATGATGGAGGCAAAACATTTTCAATTAATCTCTCTCATCTTTGAAATCAGCTTCCCACCTTTGTCTGATAAACTCTTGGCTTTCTAGGTACACAGAAAAGCCTATCCCCTTTCCCAAGCTTTATAAAACACCAAAAAAGGTAAGTGAAGGAATTAGAGTGCTTGTGTATTTTACTCCTGGAAGGTCAATGCAGAAGTAGAACTTATAATTTTTCATTTATAAATTAGTTCTGCTGTGTGTTTTGGTCTGTGAACAATGAGAATGCTGTCTGGGCACATTTTCATAAAACCTTTTTTTACTCCTGAAGGATGAACTGTTTGCCCCTTAGGTGACTAGTACGGCTTTCTATACTTCACCCTGGGTGAAAACCTGCGATCCAGGCAGTTTTGCAGCTCCCAGGTTTCTGCCCATATTAATGACACTGGTCCATGTTGGTTTACCAACTGTAAGAGTTTCTCTTTGGTGGCTTGTGTTCACAACTTTTTGCAGTAAAACAGAAACAACATCTTCAAAACAAAGTATTGTTTTGTTTACCCGTCAAGCATGACAAACACTTTGGGTAAAAGATAAAAATAATCAAAGTCCTACGCTCATAAATATTACTTACATTTTTGTGTACCCTCAGCTCAGCTATCTCCATCTTTGGCGGGAAAAAAACAGACACCCCTGCTACAGTTTCTACTTCTCCTTATTCCTGTGTTTGACAGACTGTTCCCTTTTTCTTTGAAACAGGATGGGCAGCCTTTCCTAGCTCTTAAGCTATGTCTAGATTGCAGGCTTCTTTTGGAAGAACCTTTTTCCGAAAGAGCGCATCCACACACACAAAAGCACATCAAAAAAGCAATCTGCTTTTTCGAAAGATAGCATCCACACTGAATGGACGCTATCTCGCACGTAAGCTGTGATTACTATGGACAGAGTGGCCACCAGGACACTGTGCTTTTACCTCTTTCCTCTTTTTTCGAAAGAACTCCTTCTTCCCTGTCCACACCCGCTTTTTTCTGAAAGAGCTCCTTCGGAAAAAGGCTTCTTCCTTGTAGAAAGAGGATTACCAACGCCAGAAAAAACCCTCTGTTCTTTCGATTTAATTTCAGAAGATTGCACTTGCAGTGTGGACGTAACTTGGGTTTTGTCGGAAAAACAGCTGTTTTTCCGACAAAACTCTGTAGTTGTAGACATACCCTTAGCCACCCCTCCTTTTTCTAGGAATGTTGAGGGTTAGGTTTCTCTTTGATGCTAGGCTATTGCCTTGCAAGACTAAACCATTCTAGCTTGGATGGAACTGGACAGGCAGTTTGTTTCATACTGAAGGCCCAGCCATTGTATGCTCAAGGAGTCTTATCTTTGCATTGTTGAATTTCCTCTAGATTTCTCCCTCAGCAGCGTCCTTTGATTTAACTCCTGTGGGTTAGGCAGATTACTATCACCCAGGTAACCTGAGGGGCATGTGATATTTATAAAAATAATACACATAACTTTCTCATTCTCCATATGCATGTGGGTTTTTTTTTGCAGTTGTCATTATTTGTGCTCATCAAAGAAGCTCAGTAATTAAAAAAGACTTAGTTTATGTCTATACTGGCATATGAACAGTGCTTGGCAGTTGCAACTCACAGAGTGCTGCAGGAAAAACACTGTGGTGTGTTCACACTGTGGACCTTGTGACAGTGGAGCATGTCCACATTAGCAGCTCTTGCATTGTAGTAGCTATCTCACTCTATAAGTGGTTGCAGGGTGCTTTGGGAAGGTTTTGCAATGCTGTATGGGGGAAGGTACAGCACCATATGATGGTTTCCCAATCCTATTGCTCCACGGTCATCCTACTACATTGACAGCTGCTTTTCATCTGAGGTCCAGGGGGAAAGAGTATGTGGCAGGGAGTGTGTGTGTATGGGGCGGGAGAATGTGTTTTGGGGGATGTAAGCATGCTGTCTTGTAAGTTTAGACAGCAGCAGAAAACAACCCACACTGTGGTAGGGGGAGGGGGAAACCCTGACATTAGCCCCCCTCCTTCCTCCCCAGCTCTCTGCACCAGTGTCTCTCACTCACATAGGCAGATACCTGCCTCTGTAGTCAACAGCACAAGCATCACAAGACCTGAATCAAAAAACAGGACTATGTAGCACTTTAAAGACTAACAGGATGGTTTATTAGGTGATAAGCTTTCGTGGGCCAGACCCACTTCCTCAGATCAAATAGTGGAAGAAAATTGTCACAACCATATATACCAAAGGATACAATTAAAAAAATGAACACATATGATAAGGACAAATCAAATTTCAGAACAGAAGGGGAATGGGGGGGGAGGTAAATGTCTGTGAGCTAATGATATTAGAGGTGATAATTGGGGAAGCTATCTTTGTAATGGGTAAGATAATTAGAGTCTTTATTCAAACTTAGGTGTAAAGTGTCGAATTTAAGCATTAATGACAGTTCAGAGGATTCTCTTTCAAGTGTAGTCTTAAAAGGCCTTTGAAGCAGGATGCAGGTAATCAAGTCATTGAGACAATGTCCTTTCTGGTTGAAATGGCAAGAAACTGTTTTTCTTTGTGATCCTGTCTAATATCTGTTTTGTGGGCATTGATCCTTTGGCGAAGTGTCTGAGACATTTGTCCAATGTACATAGCAGACGGACACTTTCGGCACATGATAGCATAAATTATATTTCTGGATGCGCAGGAATATGTGTTCTTGATCTTATAACTCACGTGGTTAGGTCCAATAATGGTATCAGCAGAGTGAATATGTGGACAAAGCTGGCAACGGGGTTTGTTGCAAGGGAAGGTACCAGGGTTGGTGTGGTATGTCCTGTGGTTGTTGGTAAGAATCATCTTGAGGTTAGGTGGTTGTCTATAGGAGACTATGGGTCTGTCTCCCAGAGCCTCTTGGAGTTTAGTATCCTGTTCCAGTATAGGCTGTAGTTTATTGATAATGTGTTGGACGGGTTTAAGTTGGGGGCTGTAGGTGATGACAAGTGGTGTTCTATTGTTGGTTTTCTTGGGTGTGTCTTGAAGTAGATGGTTTCTAGGTATTCGTCTGGCTCTTTCAATTTGCTTTTTTATTTCTCCGGGTGGGTAGTTGAGGTTTATAAATGCTTGGTAGAGATCCTGAAGTTTCTGGTCTCTGTCAGTGGGATTAGAGCAGATGCAGTTATATCGAAGAGCTTGGCTATAGATGATGGATCGTATGGTGTGTTCTGGATGGGAGCTGGAGGCATGTTGGTAACTGTATGAGTCAGTGGGTTTTCTGTAGAGAGTGGTGTCTAATTTTCCATTGCTGATTTGTACTGTGGTGTCCAGGAAGTTCTGTTCTGTTCTGTGTCCTGTTCTGTGTCTGTTCTGTGTCCTGGAGCAGATCAGCCCAGCATGCAGGCTGTCAGAGACAGAGCTCTGAAAGGGGATATATGCATGCCCATAGGGCAGCCATCTGAGTTCAAAACAATTAGCAGAGTTGCCACTGAAGGGATTAGGGGACATTTCCAGAGGCCAGTTACTAAGCAGAAGACAATTGAAGTGTTTACACTGGCATCCCAGCTCAGATAGCTCTATGCCTCTTGTTGATGTGTTTTACCTAGAGCACAGCAACTTAGTGCACACTAAGTGCCTTGCCAGTGTGGGCACCTCAGGAGTTACTGCACCAGAAGCTGATTTACTGAGCTGTAGCTTGCCAGCGTAGACACGGTCTTAAGGAAACTATGGTGGAAAGTTGCTATCTTTTTTTGTTATCACTTTAACTGATAGTGTTTGCAGCTGGCACTCTTAAATGCTATTTAGCAGCTCTTTAGTGGTTCTTTCTAATAGGAACTGATAGGACATGTGTCTTCATCTCAGCCTGTTATAGTCTAATGTAGTGGTTCCCAACAGCCAGTCCATGGACTGGTGGCAGGCCACAAAACCCTGCCAGCTGGTGTGCGGCACACTTCTAGGCCACATCCCCAGCTGCTAATGAGTCCCGCCTGCTGGGGAGCACAGTTCCCTAAAATTCTCATCCTACCCTACAACCCTCCCATGGTGGGTGCTACAGGCTGCCACATGTGCAGCAGCTGGAACCAGGCCACGTTGAGGCTGTCCCTACTGGAGAAGCCTCACCACCGCCCTAGTTCCTCCTCCACTGAAGTACACTATATCCACTAGATCCCCCTTCTCCACATGTTTGTTAACCCCCTCAAAGAACTCTAGTAGATTAGTAAGGCATGATTTCCCTTTGCAGAAACCATGTTGACTTGTCCCCAACAAATTATGATAATCTATGTTTGTCACAATTCTATTCTTTACTATAGTTTCAACTCATTTGCCCAGTACTGATGTTAGACTTACCAGTCTGTAACTGCCATGATTACCTCCAGAGCCCTTTTTTAAATATTGGTGTCCTGCTAGCTATCTTCCAGTCGTAGGGTTAAACCAGAAGCTGATTTAAAGGATAGGTTACAAACCACAACCAATAGTTGTGCAATTTCACATTTGAGTTCTTTCAGAACTCTTAGGTAAATGCCATCTGGTCCTGGTGACTTGTTACTGTAAGTTTATCAGTTTATTCCGAAACCTCCTCTAGTGACACCTCAGTCTGAGACAATTCCTCAGATTTGTCACCTAAAAAGAATGGCTCCGGTTTGGGAATCTCCCTAACATCCTCAGCTGTGAGGCAAAGAATGTATTTAGTTGCTCTGTAATGATCTTCTCGTCTTTGAGTGCTCCTTTAGCATCTTGATCGTCTAGTAGCTCTGTCAAGCTTAGCAGTCTTCCTGCTTCTGATGTACTTAAAAATATTTTGCTATTGCATTCTGAGTTTTTGGCTAGCTGTTCTTCAAACTCCATTTTGGCTTTCCTTATTATATTTTTACACTTAAATTGGCAGAGTTTATGCTCCTTTCTATTTTCCTCACTAGTGTTTAACGTCCACTTTTGTAACAATGCCTTTTTATCTCTCACTGCTTCTTTTACTTGGTTGTTAATGCAAGGTGGCACTTTTTTGGTTCTCTTATTGTGTTTTTTAATTTGGAGGTATACATTTAAGTTGGGCCTCTATTATGGTGTCTTTGAAAAGTTTCCATGCAGCTTGCAGGGATCTTATTTTTGGCATTATATCTTTTTAATTTCTGTTTAACTAACCTTCTAGTTTTTATGTAGTTTCCCTTTCTGAAATTAAATGCCACAGTGTTGGGCTGCTGAGGCGTTTTTCCCACCAGAGTGATGTCAAATCAAGTGGTCCAGTTATATTTACCTCTTGGAACAGGTCCTGTGCTCCACTTAGGACTAAATCAAGAATTGCCTCTCCTCCTGTGGGTTCCAGAACCAGCTGCTCCAAGAAGCAGTCATTTCAGGTGTCAAGAAACTTTATCTCTGCATCCCCACCTGAGGTGACGTGTACCCAGTCAATATGGGGCTAGATAAAATCCCCCACTATTATTGAGTTTTTTATTTTGCTAGTCTCTCTAATCTCCCTTAGCATTTCATAGTCACTATCACTGTCCTGGTCAGGTGGTCAGTAATATATCCCTACCGCTATATTTTTATTTTTAGAGCATGAACTTGCCTTGCAATGCCCTCCTGAACTTGCCTTGCAATGTGCGCAACCTGACAGTACTATGTGCTAATTGATTGATTGACAGTCATAGGAAGTACTGGGAATTTGTTTTAATTTACATTGTCCAAGCTTTTCAATGACACAAATGATTTAGCCTCTCAGTTGTTAGACAAATAACTTAATCCTAAATATAATAAACCATTTCACAAATATCTAGTCATATCTGACAGTTGTGCATTTCATCAAAATACATCCTATGGCTATAACAGCACATCATAAATAGCTTTTCTATATATTTTGTCATTCTGGATTTATAACTAAGTGTTCATCTGTTCTCTTACTCAAGCAGAAGAACCATGCACTCTGTGGAATTTTTGAGTCCCACTTTAAGAGATCTATCATAAGAAACTGTCTTCTGTTGCCTTTGCACCTCTGAAACCTGCAGTGCTGGTGAAACCACATTACCGGAACCTGTGATAGTGGGCACAAATTTGGAAGGAAAAGCAGCTTAAAGGGTAAGCAAGACTGATACAGGAGTAGATGCAGTGGGAGATGCTATACCTAAAGCTTTCTGCTCTCGATAAGACTCTCTAGTGCAGGACTACTCAACTTTGGAAGCCCCAGTGGCCACAATGATACTCACAACACATGCTGAGGGCTGCAACTTAAGTGTGGTTGCATATACTTTCAAATATATATGCAAATAGCTTCTTTCACACTGACTGCCATGAATACAAAGATTAAGCCTTAAGCTGCGGTGCCGGATGCAAACATGTCCAGTGTGAGCCACTCAGCACCTCTCTGGCTCTGCCCACAAGGCTAAGCAGCCAGCACTCCCCACAATACCCCAGCACTCCCGGCACCTCCTCCCTGGGTTCTAGAAATGCCAGCACCCTGTACCCGTCTGTTCCAGCCAGCCCATCTGCTTGCGTCTTTCAATGTTCACCCCGCCTGGGAGACGCCTCACCGTTGTGGAGTGTTTTCCCAGTGCAAGCCATGTTCAAAGGATCGCCCCTGCGGGCCACTTGTTGAGACCCGCATAAACCTAAACTGCACCGCAGGCCACAAACAAAGGGGCTGAGGGCTGCATGCAGCCCGCAGGCCGTGTGTTGAGTAGCCCTGCTCTAATAGCATAAAGAAAGACTGGGTTTTCTGAACTTTGTGAGACACAAGACTGAAGCCACTATTTACTAAAAGGGAATTTCAGGCCATAGCTGCCAGGTCTGAATATTGTTCCTTTAGCTAATTGGTGCTTCCCTGCTTCTTCCTTTTACTTATACTTACCACTTCCTTTCATGTGAGAATATCTTGTTCTTACATGACAAGGAAAATAGTAGTACCACATCAAGATTTTAGTGTAGATATACTCACTGTGATTATCAATAAATGTAACTTTAATGAAGCTATGATCAACGCAGTAGTTAGTCGTGACTAAATGTACTTTCCAGAGGAACAATATAAACGTTAACTGTCAAGAAAAAATTGGCAGACTTTTTGTTTTTCTGAGGGAGCATGAATGTAGAAGGATAATTTTCCCATGCAAATAATAATATATGTTCTTATAATGGACTTTAAAAAGTCTGTCTGTTGCATTTCCAAAGTACTTACTACTATGATATGCAAGCACAATAAAATGTTAGGGGATTAACTGCAAACATTTATTGCTGACTGAAAGAACATGAAAGCTACCATACTGGATCAGACCCATGATCCGTTTATTCCCATGTCCTGTCTCCAATGGTGGCAGAATTCAGGGGGTATGTACAAAACAGGATAATTTTGGAGAGCTCTGTCCTTATCTTCCTTCCCTGGCTTCTGGCAATCAGAGGTTTAGGGTTTCTCCAACCATTTGGTTGCACTCCTGACCATCCTAATAGCCATGAATTTATCTAATTATTTTTTGAACCCAGTTATACTTTTGGCCACCACAACATCCCAGGGTAATGAATTCCTCAGGTTAAGTGTGCATTATGAAAAAGTACTTCCTTCTCTTTTGTATTAAACTTATTAATTCCATTGGGTGACCTCCCAGTTCTTGTATTGTGGGAAATAACACTTTCCTATTCCTTTACCATACCATTCATGGTTTTATAGACTTGTATCATAGTCCCCCTTAATTGTCTCTTTCTAAACTGAGCACATATAACTATGCCCTTACACTGTAACTTTCCAAAATGAAACCCAGGGAACATAGATGGTTGGTAAAGGTAGGGCTGGGGCAGGCAAGTCTGAGGTCCTGTCCCCTTCCCATCCCCCAACGGGGAGGTGGGACAGCATGCCCCAACTGTGGGGAGGGCAGGTGAGTGGGCAGGCACACACCCCAGCCTCTCTGTGTTCGGGGGGGCAGAGTGTGGGCGGGACCATGGCTGGCGGTTTGGGAAGGCAAGACCTTCTCCTGCCTAGGCTACCAAATGCCCATGCCAGGGAAGCAATTCTCTGTGTTTTAATCCTTTTTTTCTTCAGTTGCTCTGTAACATCTAGCAACCAAACATCTAGCTTCATTAAGTGTGTTTCCTTTTGTAGTTGTTAATAACAATCACCTTTTAAAGACCATAATCTGATTAGTGTCCTACAAAGCAAGAGGTTCGGTGTCCATGTGCCCAAGACTGCAAGCCATGTTACTAAGAGAAATTACAGTTTTTCAAGCTCTCTCAAGTTAAAAGAGCTCGAGGATACCTCACAGGAAGGAATTCCCAAAATACGCCTTCCTGGATTTTGAAAGGGGTTTTTGAGTTCTGGTGGTGGCAATGATACCGATCCAAGGCCAGAGATTCTGTGACTTTGTGGAGTTTTA
The DNA here is from genome assembly GCA_019425775.1 of Rafetus swinhoei. Taxonomy (NCBI): domain Eukaryota; kingdom Metazoa; phylum Chordata; order Testudines; family Trionychidae; genus Rafetus; species Rafetus swinhoei. The sequence continues at coordinate 154,346,367 of CM033424.1, forward strand.
ACACAAGCCTTTAGTCCCCATCTTCTGCACTTGGCATGACAGAGTGTGTAACAGACTTGACAGAAGGATTTAAAAAAAACATATTTAAAAGGAGCTTTGCATGAGTAAGGAAATGGAATCTGTTACAGTCTCATGCTTATTGTTGTGAGTCTGTGGAGGTCCTATTGACTTAAAGAATCCTAAATAATTATTTGTTATTTCTCTCCTAGTATTTCTATTTTCTAGGCTTCCATGATTTTATTTTGATTTTAACATATGATACTGCATGAATGCCACTGTGTTGATCTTATTTTAATAATTTATGTGTAAGATGCTTTGGTATCGCTATGTGAAAAGTCTTGTGTCATAATGAACTCTAATTGAATGTCAGATTAGCAGTTAGATTGAACTGAGAAAATAACTGACTTTTCAGTTTGGGAAGTGAATAAAAAACCAGGAAAATAATCTGAAAAAACCCCCAGAAACAATATATAAAATTTGTTTGTCAAATTGATTTTTTTGTGTGTGTTTTGCATTAACTAAAATTGTTTGATTAATTCTAAACAATGTTGTTGTTTTAGTTTTTATTCCATTTGAGCAGCTTTGGGTATTTACCATTCTGCCCCCTCACTATCTTTGATGTTTTTTTTAATTGTCAACATTTGAAACTGAAACACAATGCTTTAAAATAGTTTAACCCAGCTCAGCAGTCACATTATTATGGCTGGGAAGATGAACATAAGAACGGCCGTACTGGGTCAGACCAAAGGTCCATCTAGCCCAGTAGCCTGTCTGCTGACAGTGGCCAGCACCAGATGCCCCAGAGAGGGTGGACCAAAGACAATGATCAAGCGATTTGTCTCCTGCCATCCTTCTCCAGCCTCTGACAAACAGAGGCCAGGGACACCATTTCTATCCCCTGGCTAATAGCCTTTTACGGACCTAACCTCCATGAAATTATCTAGCTTCTCTTTAAACTCTGTTATAGTCCTAGCCTTCACAGCCTCCTCTGGCAAGGAGTTCCACAGGTTAACTACATGTTGTGTGAAGAAGAACTTTCTTTTATTAGTTTTAAACCTGCTACCCAAATCTGCTTTTTATTATCATCTCTCCCTAGCTTTTGTTTTTATGTGGCCCCCATTATTGTAGTATCTGAGCAGCTCCCAGATTTTAATGTCTGTATCTGTACACCACAAATGAGTTTTATTAGCACATTCCACTCTCTCCCTGATGAAGGGTAACTGCCATCAGTGTTCCCATATGAATCTGGGTGGAGGGGGAACTTAAGCTCCCCCACCTTTCCTACAGGATGTCTGGGGGGTGGGAGGCTCAGGGCTGGGGCACTTCCAGATGAGGGGGCCAAATGGGTGTCCCCAGCCAGTCCCTGTCTGGTGATTCTGTCTCTTTTTTGTATGGTTTTATGAGAAGCAATCCCATTCCTGGCATAACCCAACCCTTACCTGGTTTGAGGTTATGATAAGAGGAAGCTGTGTACTGAATTTGGTGGTCTTAGTCCTTACCATTTAGGATGACTTCTTGAACATACAGACAGAGCAACAGACTGACAGACTCTCTCAAATATATAGTAGAGAATAAGAACTGAACAAAGGAAGGCAAAAAACGTTGAAAAAGGTTGGATGACTTTGAGAGAGATAATTTGTTGTTAGGGATTCTTATTTGCCTTTGGGTCCTTCAGATGAGTGTAATTCTTTGGACTATGACTAGATCTTTTCATTCCTACTCATAGACTTTAAGGCCAGAAAGGACTCTTGTGATCATCTGGTTCAGGGGTGGGCAATAATTTTAACAGGGGTGGCACTTAATGAATTTTGCTGTGTGGTCACAGGCTGGTTCCACCCCCCAGAAGGGTCAGGGCCTGGGGATGAAGAGGCAGATCTGGGGACTAGCCTCTCTCCAGAGTTGTCTGGGGCCAGAGATTTGAATTAAAAACACAACAGAGGGCTCGTGGTTGCTGGCCCCACCACTACTGTGTTGCCTGGCAGCCGCCTGGGGTTGCTGTGGCTATTTAAAAGGCTCGCAGCCAGGGGAGCACTGCAACCGTGAGCCATTTAAATAGTATCCTGCTGCTTGAGCCATCACTTGGAAATTCAATGGCATGGGCAGCAGGATATAAACAGAAAGTGACCAGATGCGGTCCACGGTTTGGATCAAAGTGCTAGTCTAACCTTCTGCATGTCACAGGCCACGGAATCCCATCCACTCACTCCAGTAATATACCCATAACCATTAAGTTACTAAAGTCCTCAAGTCATGTCTTAAAAGACTTCATGTCACAGAGAGTCCACCATTTTATCTAGTTAAACCAGCAAGTGAGCCATGACCCATACTGAAGAGGAAGGTAAAAACCCTCCATGGTCTCAGCCAACCTGTCTCGGGGGGAAATTCCTTCCCAACCACAGTTATGGCAATCAGTTGAACCATGAGTATATTGGCAAGATCCACCAGCCAGATTCCTGGGAAAGAATTCTCTGTAGTAACTCAGAGTCCTCCCCATCTATAGCTCCATCTCTAGGCTCTCATGATTTTTTATACTAGCAGTTGCAAATGGATAGATTTTAGTTCATCCCATCGTACCATCCCTTCCATAAGCTTATCAGTCTCAGTTTTGGAACAGGTTAGGTTTTTTTTGGCCTCACTTCTCCACTTGAAAGACTGTTCCAGAACTTCATTTTGGTAGTAGAGAAACCTTTCAAGTCTAAACTCAGGATGACCAATTCATACCTATATGTTCTTGTGCCAGCATTAACCCTAAGTTTTAGTAACAGCTCTCCTTCCCTGGTATTTATCCTTCTGATGGATTTACAGAGAACAATCATATCATCTCTCAGCCTTTGTTTGGCTAGGATAAAAAGCCAACCTCCTTGAATAAGGGCTTGAGTAAGGATTTCTGTTCCACTGATCATCCTTGTAGCTCTTCTTTGTACCTGTTCCAGTTTGAATTAATCTTTTCTTAAACATGGGAAACTAGAGTTGTATACCACGTTCTAGATGAGGTCTCTCAAGTGTTTTGCATGATGGTAATAGCACTTCCCTCTCTCTCCTGGAAATATCCTTGCCAGATGTATCCTAAGATTGCATTGTACCTCTGTGGGAGCTTGGGGGAATGTGCTAAGCAGTGGCCTCCATCCTTTCTTTTTTTTTGGAATAGTTATGTGCCCTCCGTCTGAGCCTCCTCCATTCCACTCCCTGTCAGAAAAAGGAGGCAGGGTCATCATCTTGATCCTGCTGACCGCATTCAAAGGATTCACTGTCACTGGCAATCATAAATACTCTTTCAGTCCTTCTTACTGTATTTTCCTAACTCAAAGTCTCATTATAATATGTAAAGGATGGCAATTGCTAAAGAAAGAATGGGTTCGTAGTTCAAAATGGATATTGAGATTGTGGTTTTATTAAAGTATGGACAGTTTGTATCTGAAGACTACATTGTTTTTTATTTAAACATCTACATAACAGAATAGCAGTCGGAATCTGGAACTGAATGAAGTCTGCAGCTGATTGCCGTCCAGAGCCTGACCTTCCAAAAGAAGGATGACCTTTGACTCTACATCTCACATCACATGATCCCTTAATACAATGGTGGTTACTTCACAGATACCGGTGAGTTTTGAAGTTGGTGGTTGACAATACTTTCTGTGCATTATACTACATTTGCTGAGATGAGTCTTGCAAAATTTCTGAAAAGTGTTTTTTTGACCACTTATTTTTTTTCAAAGAATGCTTACTGCTGACCAAAACACCCTCAAAAATTCAAAGACACCTATAATCAAAATTAGCTACTATTTTAGGTCCAGAGAAATGAAAATTGTGCTTCAACATTAACTATAGAGCCAATAGTGCTGTCTCCATAACACAGATGCAAACACAAATTCCGTGGCTCGTCTATCATTCTAAAGACCCAACCTAGACAATTAGAGATTTGGTAGCTGGTTACTTTCACTGTGGGTCACAAAACTAACAACTTTTGTAGAGAAGGCAATTTTGAGCAGGTGTAATATATGCAGACCTTACATTGAATATATTAATTGAAATTAGATTAGCAAATTCCCTAAATCTCAGACCTGTTTGATCCACTAATTAATCTGTAGAACTGCTACACTAGTGATATTTAAATTTGCCAGAGTAATACTCTTTTTCATAGTTCAACTGCTTCACAATTGGTTGATCAAATAAAACTATCACAGTCTGACAGGTGTTAATCTAAAATTCCTGTATAAACCTAGCATGATAATATACCAGATATATTCTGATAAATATGGGGCCAATTTATACTCTTTACTAACAGTCTGGGACAAAAGTTCTCCCAAATTATCTGTGCAAAACCACTGACTCCAGTGATTTTCTGGAATCTAACCAGCACAGAATTTAGCCTATGGTGGGAAAGCAGAAGACAATTTCAGAGCCTGATCCAATACCTATTGAAGAGAGTGGCAAGACTTTGACTTTGAATGGACACTAAATTACCCCTAAGGGTATGTCTATACAGCAAAGAAAAACTCACAGCTGGCCTGTGACAGCCAGCTTAGGCTTGCAAGGCTTAGGCTGTGTGGATATTTAATTGTTGTGTAGATGTTTGAGCTGAGGCTGGAGCTCAGGTGCTAGGGCCTACACGTAGGAGGTTCTCATAGCGTGGTCTAACAGCAATAAAACAGTCCAGCAGCCCAAGCCCTGCAAGCCCAAGTTGGCTGTCATGTGCCAGCTGCACATTTCTCTTTGCTGTGTAGACATGAGTTCTTGGCTTTGGTTTTTTAGTAGTTTCTGCAGTGTGTTCCTGTTCAGTGCTGAGTGGTTTCATTACCTGTTTGTCAGCCTGCTCATGCTGTATTCCTCTGGGAACACAAAAAAGAAATTCCACTTTTAAAATGGAGCTAGCGCAATGCAGAATAGAGCTGGTTGAGAGAGAGAGAGATACCACTATTTAGTTAGATTAATTCAGCACAGGGGACATTTACTAAGAAACAGTGAAACAGGTTCAACTGGTTGATCAGCTCATATAAGGGTCTCAGTTGTACAACTGGCAGTGAAAAGGTGGGCTACTGCACCGACAATAGACAGCCCTGGTGCTGTGCATCCACCCATACACTGTCAGTTGTGGGTATAGGGCCTAAAACAGAAAGGCTATGTCTACACTGCCCCCTGATTTGCGCAAAAATATGCAAATGTGGTGAAGTGTGGAAAATTGCCGTGCCTCATTTGCATAATTAATGAGGTTCCATTTTTGCGCAAGAGGCTTTTGTGCAAGAGCTGTTCTTCCTGAAAAAAATGCGGCAGAACGCCACTTGCGCAAGAGGGTTTTTTTGCGCAAAAAGGAGCCATGTAGATGGCTCCTTTTTGCACAAAAGCCTCTCGCGCAAAAATGGAGCCTCATTAATTATGCAAGTGAGGTGCAGCGATTTGCCACACTTCGCCTCATTTGCATATTTTTTGCGCAAAATGGGGGCAGTGTAGATATAGCCAAAGAGATTTGTCCTTCAGCTGTAGTCAGTTGAATACTTTCATTGAGGATAGTGGGACTACTCCACAGAATGAGCTGCACCCTGTGTTAAAGCCTCGTCTCCCACTTGTTCAGGCTTTGTATAGTGGTTAGAGAGGGCCACCTGGGTCCAGAGCTTTTCCTTAACCCTTTGATGGCCAGTATGGGGTTTTTATGCCTTCTCACAGACTCTGATCGGGATTCTTTTATGCCTGGCACTGTACAAACTTTGAGGTAGATGTACACTTATGAGTTTACAATCTAAATCAGGGTTAACAAAAGGAGCAGACTAGGCCTCTAAAACATGTATTTTCAGGAATTTGGCTATAACATTAGTAATAATTATTATTGCAGTCTGTAGACAAATGTGGCATTATAACCTCTTGGTCTTATCTGTTCTGCAAGGCATAGATTTATCAGCATTATGGTCAATCTTTTCAAACAGATATTTAAAATAGAATTCATAAACTTGGATTTTCTAAGTTTATATTTTCTATATTCCTTTACAGTGGTGTCAGTAAGAAGAATATTTCCAATTTAATGCTTTATCTCCTTGTGGTAAACACATAAGATCTATTATTTCTATTATGACTCAGGGAACACACTGATAGTAGACAGTTGTAATAAAAGAATGAATATAAGTTAAACATAATACATGCTTTTATTTTGTATCTCTAGCTAAGCCAAATTAACATTTAATATGTGGTTAAATAATACATCAACTTCTTTTACACGGATTTAAATTGCTACAAAGGAAAATTTCATCCCCTCTAAGCCAAGGGTAGGTAAGTGGATAAACAGATGAGGAAAGTACATTGCTTCACTGACTGTCTGGCATACTCAGAATCATAAATGCATGGATCACTTATGATTTTGGGCTCTGTTCTCACTTATGGTTTCTGTATCTCCAGTTTTCATGAAAAAAGATAAAATGGAAAGAAAATGACATGACATTGCAGAGAGGAGGAGCAGTGAACCTGACTAATAGAATTAACAAAAATATTTTTGCCAGATTCTTTTGGAGGGGGGTATGTGGAGCTCAGATTCTTTGGTTATTTCATTCCTAATTTTTGGCTATTATCAAAAGCTGTTCCTCATTCTTTGTTCCACTTTCTTTTAATTGTTAGTCAACAGATGTTAGACATGAAATAATAGATTCTGATTTTACCCCAGTTCTTGATGTGTAAGTGAAAGGGGAACCGCTTCTCAGTTTATATTATGTTTGTATGTATATGTGTGTGTATCTCTATATCTGTAGTAAAAAAATCCAGTCTGTCTATCAGTATCTATATCTCTATAGATAAATGATGCGTGTGGTTCTAATGTAATGGTATCCCTTAGGGCACATCTACACAGCATGGCTAAAGCTGAAATAAGCTATGCAATTTGAACGGTCAATTGCGTAGCTTAAGTCAAAATAGCTTATTTCGGCTTTTGGTGCTGTCTACACAGCAGGAAGTCCTAAGTAGAGCACTCTTCCTCCGACTTCCATTACTCCTCATAAAATGAGGGTTACAGGAGTTCGAGTAAGAAGTCCTCCAGCTCAACATTATTTCGATATTATGTTGAAATAAGCGCTTGCTGTGTAGACGCTATGTTATTTCAGAATAACGTTAGTTATTCTGAAATAAAGCTGCTGTGTAGACATAGCCTTAGGGAGCTAGACTGTTTGACTAACTTCCTAAGATGAAGAGCTACACATTGCAGAGTTCTGTGCAAGGAAGCTGGAAAGCCAGTGGCTACGGACATGTGGAACAAGCAAGTTATGTCCAGTCTTGATTTGTCACATTGGAAATCACTTTCCCCACCCTTGCTTTGTGTTAGTAACACAACTCACCTTCTCTTGTTCAAGGTTTCAGATTTGTTTTCAGGCTGGTAACAAGCAAGACAAGTGAAAGATCTTCTTGGAAGTGGAGGTCAAAGTTCCAAGGTGTGGAGGAAATAGCATTGAGCCAGCAAGGATTGGCAATCAAGAGAAAATGGGTAAAGGAGCTAAGTGTTATTGGTCTCTGGGTACAGAGGGATATTGTGAGATACGGGGAGATGACGTGTGAATAGGGTGGCCATTGATGCATGCCTAAATACAGTTTGTCCACCACCTCAGGTCACCCCTTCCCCAATCTGCTGGCTGTGATCCAGGATAAAACCACATCTGGTTTTACATCCATACTAGACAGGGGACAAACCAGATAGACAAAAACAGGACACAAGGGAGGCTGGGTGCAGGATGAGAAAAGGGGAGGAAACTCTTGTTCCCTGAATTTTATGTCTGAGGACAAGTTGGCTAGGAAGGGAGTGATGATGGACATAATCATTATTGTTTTTAGAGTTAAGTATTATAATGCCACACAATGGAGGAAACGAAATAAATGGCAGGTGAATGATTCATGCATGCACATATAAATCACACTGTCTATAATACTGTTTTCCCCTAGTTATCTATCTAACTGAAAGATTGTAAAATGTATTCTAAAGATGTGTGAGAATAACCCTTGCTTTTGGGTTCATTGGCTGGATGGAAAAAAAAAATGTTCCTGTAGTGTAGACCTGCTCTAGGACTCAAAAGATAATTGTTCCACTATACTTGCCACTGGGGAAACTACAGCTGGAGTACTGTGTCCAGTTTTGAGCCACATATTTTAGGAAAGCTGTCAATAAATTACAGAGTCCTAAGGAAAAACAACAAAAGTGATAAAAGTTTAGAAAACCTGACTTATCAGGGAAGTTTTGACAAAAATGGGCTCGTTTAGTCTTGAGAAAAGAAGACAAAGGAGGAATCTGAAAACAGTCTTCAAATATGTTAACAGCTGTTATAAAAAGGATGGAGATCAATTGTTCTCTTTGTCACTGAAGGAAGGATAAGAAGTAACAAACTTAATCTGTGTGAAGGGTTAGATTATAGGTAAAAAATTCTGACTATGATGGGTAGTTACATTTTGGCAGAGGCTTTCAAAAGAAGTTGTAGAATGCCCACCATTGGAGGTTTTAATAACGGGTTAGATAAACATCTGTCAGGAATGATCTCGGTATACTTGATCCTGCCTTAGTGCAGCAGTCTGGATGTTGATGACATCTGGAAGTCCCTTTCAGCCCTTCATGTCTACCGTTAAAGAGCTCTGAGATCTACTGAAGGAAAACACTATATAAGAAATAGGTATTGTCATATTCACGGTAATCAGTAGAGGTATGAGGCAATGGGAAATAGGGCTGTTAGAATCTTGTGACATTCAACTCATAAAGGGGCTCGTAAGCAGCATTTCGCAATTTGGTTTGCTGCCCTTGGAAACTAAGAACTGCAATTTTGCCTGAAGGTTCAGATTTAATGACTTAAAACCTCCTGAGAGGTTCGCTGACAGCTGATCTTCTTCCTTTCTCACTTTTTTCCCCCTCAGCAAGTCCAGGGATTTCCTCCACCTTTGGAAAGAGTGTTTGAGTCAGGGACAGCTTCCAGTACAGAGCAAAGAAATCTGAAAGATAAGTTGTCAGGCTTCCTATCTCTGCCATCAGCCTCATTCCATATTCACTAAGCTTTCCCAAGCATTGTATAAGGCTTATGAATGCATTGAACCTTGGATCCAAGAATCAGTTTGAGTGGGTCTGTGACTATATGTGAATAATTCACACTGCACTAAGGTTAAATAAGCAGAAGGGATTCCTGTGCACTCTGATAATGCTTACAAGATGCATATGAGGCAATATTCTTTGGTACCATGCTGAGACCATAAGGCTATGTTCATTCATCAAAACATCTGTCATAGTACCCTGATTTTCATATCGCTTCCTTGACCACATACTACATGAATATGTATTTGTTTTTCCTAGACTGACAGAGACTGCCTGAGATTTTTCTAGTGGTTATTATTCAGCAGGACTAAGATCATCTGCTTTTGCTAGCCCTGTTACAATTTTGTAGCTTCATTGCTAATGCATTTATGCTGAAATCCGTAGAGATTTTGAGGATCGTTTCTCAGTGTGGCAATATTTTCCTTTCTTAGCCATTACCTGAGATACTCTTTAAAAGTTTCAGGTTTTTACAACAGTAGCCTATGGAAACTTCACAGATGGAATTTCAATCAAAGTAAAATCATGGTATTTCTCACACCATTGGTTTAAATAGCATTTAATATAGGGTACACAGGTATCAGTTACATGACCCCCAGCTGTCTCATAGCTATTAGAGTAAAGTGGTGCTGTATGTTAACTCTTGTTAGAGAAAATAGTATTGTTGAAACTCCATGATCTGCACAAAGCAACTAAATCCAGACATAATCTTGATGCATTCTTAAGCAGATGACTACCTATACAGGTAATGTCCTGCATTTTATGCTATCAGTAATGATTTCTGAGATGTCATTGTAAATCAGTCCAGGAAACAATCCTTAAGTCAATGCATGATGCACATCAAGGGTCTGATTAATCATGACTCCTACACATGTCTGAGCAGGCAGATGGAGTTGGTGGTGCTGAATTTGGATGAATACATCTGCCTCAGAAATATATTGATGTAAATATCAAGAGTTGATTAACCTTAGTCAAACACTTCACTGGAATTAAATCCTATTTGTTTGCATACTTGAGACCAATAGAAACAGAGGAAGAACATTTCTTTCAGGTTCAGGCTTGTGTGTCTGCAGCTCTCATCAATGTTAAATATGTAACTTCCCTGCATTTTTATTTGATTGTGTCTGCTGCTGTAAAGAATGTAACAGACAGCACTAGCGACCTCACTTTTTATAGCAATTGTACCATTAGAACACTGTATGTGTCCTAGCCTTCATTTATTATTTTTACAACATTCCTTAATTTTTTTCTTCTCTTTTTTTGCATTATGACATTTGTTATGTATAGTTTTAGCATTGTGAATCCATTGGGGGATTTTGACAGGTTCACTTTTATCTATAGTCCTTAAATGCTTTTCTCCTAGCAGTCCCTACTGCCAAAGAAATTTAAAAATTAGCATAACAAGCATGTAGCGTAATATTTACCGTTTAGTTAAACAATGATTCTGTATACATGAATAATCTATGTGTAAAGAAACAGTGAACTTTTGCATCCAGCCTTCTGCATCATTAAGATTCTGTGCCCTGTGATGTGCCAGAAGTCAGATGAGATGATTGTGGTGGTCCATTCTGGGTTTAAACTCTATGGCCATCTGAGGAGAAGACTCTCTTCCTACTCCCATCCTACATACTTGCATTAGGATTTCCACACTGTGACTCTTGGCTTCTTACTCTGTTCCTCCATGTGATAAAGTGGGTAGAGAGCTGGGAAAGGACCTGGGAATGATTAGTGGCTGATTCCCTCTTTCTAAAGTGCTGGTCCATGGCTAGGCTGGGCATCAGGAATGAGGTTAGATAGCAGCCTTTTCAAGGTTTCAGGAACATGCTTTCCTTTAGCCCTCACATATACTAGAATACAAAAATAAGTGGAGAGAGTATGGGGGGTGCATTCTGAGTCACAAAGTAAAGTATGATAAATACCATTTCTTATGCCCAAAGAACCATATTCCCCTTGCCTTTCTCCCAATCTGTCAAACCACAATGCTATGGAGTCAGCAGAGAATGTGAGCCATCTCAAGTAGGCATCCGTATTTTCTCAGGGCCCATTTAGACTATGCTAAAGTGTCGAAAGAGGATATGCAAATTCCATGCTTCCGATCTCACTTTCGAAAGCAAAGGGAAAGTAGTCAAGACGCGGTTTTTTTCGGCAAACCCCCCTTTTTCGAAAAGCCACCTAAACCTCATTTTTTGAGGAAAAGCAGAACTTGCATATCCTCTTTTGACACTTTAGCGTAGTCTAGATGAGCCCTCAGATTCCTCCAAAAATTAAGACAATCACGGGCATGAAAGGCTTTTTCTGGGTCAATTAAAATGCAGTATTGTAAAGTTCCCCCATTTGTTTCAAGAATTTTCCTTAAATTGCCAAACACAAACACTTACATCAATAGCACTGCTTTGTGACTGAAAATTGCACTGTAACTCTAGGATTACTGTATTCTGTGACATTGTCCTCCAGTCTCTTGAGAAAAGCAGGTCAATATTTTGCTAGCAGTTGACATTGAAAAGATAGTTCTAGAATTGCAACAGTCCCATGTAGGGAATGATTAGGTTGGCATTTTTTATCTCCTAAAGTAGTATTTCTTGTTCCTGGATTCTGTAGACAAAGCTGTGCATCAGTTAGTGCATCAAATTGATATATTAAGCCCTATTAGGTTCATGAGTGTTAACCATTTTTCAGTGTGTTCATTGATTCGAAAATATCATCATAGGCAAAGTAAGCTAAAGGTATTCTGTATCACTTCTGTTTTTTCACATGGTCTAGTGAAATCTCTGTGATGGTACATTTTATGGTCAAGAAAGTTGATAAAATTTGTGTCATGGATACATAACAGATGGTGGATAATTTCTTGATGAACAATTCACTTCCACCCAAAACACACAAAAATTCAGTTAGCATTCTTGGCAGATTGACAGTTTTAAGTGCTTAATAGAATATGTTTTTCTGAATTGTCTCCATGTGACCATAGTTTAACAACTTTGTTATACATCGAGCTTACTGCATATGCTGTTAGTCATTATTTCTTCTAAGTATTCTAGAGTACCCCACTCTTCTGCAGACTGATTGTTCTGCATGACAAATTTGCATGCCTTGAACTTTTTAATGGACAAATCATTTTTGTCAAACCATGTGTAGTTTTTGGTGCTGCTTGGAGTGAAATGTATGTCTTCAATAAGGTTACTTGTTCCTAAGCCAAATATTGCTACTAGGACATGAGCATTGATTACCAAATTTTTTTTTCTGTCCAGGCACAAGGAAGATTAAGTAGACATTTATTCACTGCAGGGTTTTTCATGCATTCCTTGTGTATTCACAAATTGGATATAGTGAGTTCAGTATTTGACTGGTGAATCTTTACCAGCTAGGAGCTGAGCTTGGGGGAGGGACAGGCTTGGGATTCCTGGCCCCAGCATCTCTGGTGGTGGGAGAATTCCAGGGAGGGTCAGTGTGATGGGGGACTGGCAGGGATCCCCCTGTCCAGCACTGTGGCTAAGAGCCAGGGTGGTTGGGGTAGGGGTGCGCTTACCTGGTCCAGAGGGTGGAAAACCTGATCCGCAGGTGGACACTGTGCTCCTGTTGCAGCTGTTCCCAGTGGTCACTCTGCAGTATCCCCGTTCCCTGCGCTTGCTGTCCTCATTGGTGAATCTGAAGTATGTCATCCTCCTCTCTGTGCCCCTCCCTTTCTATGTACTGCAAAACCATCAGATTTCAGGCACTTCCCATTTTCTCATTTTCATGCCGACCTTGTTTTAGGTTAGGGCAAGAGGAATCTGCATGCTAGTTTGGTGGTCCTAGCTCTTAGGGTTTAGGAGGAGCTCTTGTACAAATGGACTCACAGACACGTAGACACACTCTAATATTGGAAAATAAATGAAAAGTGTACATGCTTTATTTTAATGATTGTATTTTTAAATGAAGGAAAATGAAGGCTGGGGTGAAAGTTCGGGGGTAAAGGAGAGGCAGGAAGTGGGTGGCTTAGGGCAGAGGGCTGGGAGGTCTCAAGGCAAGGTATGAGGGCCTCAGGGCAGAGGGAAGGAGTTGGGGGTGCAGAAGTCAAGGCAGGGGAGGTGCAGGACTCAGGGCTGAGGGCTCAGGGCAGGTGGCTGGGAGGAGGTGCTGGGGGCACCTTACTGGAGCCACCCGTGGAGGTAAAGGTGGTGCTGCTCAGGCAGCGGCTCCTCCCAGGGCAATGTGGCAGCACTGCCCAGCCAGCAGCTCCCCACAAGGGGCTAGGGCTGTGCTCCCCTGGAGGCTGGCTCCTCCTGGGAGTAGGAAATACAGGTTTGTGTGCTTGTCGGGTGGGGGTTCGGGCTCTGTGGGCCAGCCCCAGCATCCAGCTGCGCCCCCCCCCCCCAGCGTGCAGCCTGCTGGGGAGCAGCTTCCAGGCCCCCCAGCCTGCAGCTGTCCTGGGGAGGCCTTGCATGGGGCAGTGGCCCCCCTGTCCTGCAGCCTGTTTGGGGAGTGGCGCTCTGTGGACTGGCCCCAGCCTCTAGCTGCCTCCTGCCCTGCAACTGGTCTGGGGGTCAGCAATTCGGGGGCTGCTCCTCCATCTTGCAGCCAGTCTGGGAGGTGTTCTGAGGGGTTGGCCAGGCTCCACGTTGGGGGAGGAGAGGCTCTGGGGGCTCCCCCAGCCTCCAGTGGCCCCCCTGTGGCCTGTAGGTTCGTTGAGTTGGAGGTGAGTCTCTAGGTGTTGCCCCAGGCCACCAGTGGCCCACGAGCAGCCTGCAGGGTGGTGGTGGTGGGGGGTTTGGGGTGGGAGCAGGCTCCCACCCTGCTACAGCCCCTTCCCAGACAACCTGCAGGCCACAGAGGGGCTATTGGTGGTCAGGGGCAGCCCTCTGTGGCCTTCAGACTGTCTTGGAGGGGTTGAAGCTCCAGTGGCTGCCCCCCTTTCAGCTGTGTCCCTCCAATGGCCCCTCCCCAGCATCCGGGGGGCAGCCCCCCAGAACCTTCCCTCAACTGGATTAGTGTTTAGAAAATGATTTTTTTATTGAAATCCCACTTTCCTTGAAATTGTCTAACTAGCTTCATTGTGCTGTTACTGAAAAAATGCGTATTTATTTCAAAACTATGGATTGAGTGTTATGCAAATGTTTGGTAAAAATCTACCAGCATACTGATTCCTACTGCTCAATTCTATTATTTCCAGATGCTGGTATGGTGTACAACTTATTCACTAAAATCATATAGGATAAACCTGAGGAGACATTTCACAGAGAAGTTTCTCTAATTCCTCATTAAGCTGTCCTTTATTCTCATTACTGTCCTTCACTTTACAGGCATATGATTTTGTAAATGCTGTATAGCCTCTGTTCTTAAGTAGCGTCTGAAAGATTACTAATGGATTCTTTATGCCAGTCAATGGGTAGATTTATAGTTTTATTCTTTGTGGATTTTAGGAAATAATAGTGATTCTAGCCTTATGTCTGCTTTTGGCTTTAGTCATTTTCCAAATGGAATAGTAATCAGAACAATCTTCAGTAAGTCGGCCCTCATTTGCTAACTAACAAGTACTAAGGTCTTTCTTTTCTGTTCTTTCCTCTGTTCTAGGGATCTTTGTGGCACCAGAAACTAGTTATTAGCTTTGCTTGCTTCACTGAAACTCTTCTCCTGGCCTTTGTCATATGCAAGCAAGCACTTGCAGACAAGTAAGAGGTGAGCAATTCCATAGGAGTCACATGTACTATATACTGAATGGTACCAATTATATGCAAAGATTACCTCATTGGACCAGATCCTGGTCCATTCTAAATCTAATGTGCACTGATTTGATTGTGCAAACAGATTTAAAGCTGGACTAAGCAGCCATTTTTTTAGGGTTTTCTCAGCTTGCAGCCCACACACAGTGCAGGGCTTGAGTATCACTGCACTCCAGCAATCCTTGTTTGTCCCAAAAGCCCCTTGGGGTTTGTTGCAACTGACTGCCGGTTAGAAAATCCCTGAGGCTAATTTAATAAGTGCAGAGAGGCAAAATGGCCTTCGGCAACCTCCTGGGTCAGAAAGCATGACGGTGATAGAATGCCACCGTATCCCCTCCTGGAATATAGAATAGAAGAATAAGTAATATTTCTATTGAATATAGAAGAGACTGTTAGATTAAAAGCAGAAAATAGCTGGCATCTTGCCAAGGTAGCAAATATCTGTGCACAAAGGTCATGAACCATAATCCACTCCCGAGGGTCATTCCTGTAGGAGGAACAGAGGATATTTAAACAAAGCCAAGAGAAGGACTCTAGGGGTGTGTCTACACTGCAGCGCTAGCTCGAAATAAGATACAAATTTGAGCTATGCAGATTGCATAGCTTATTTCAAAATAGTCCATTTTGAAATGTGGCACTGTCTAAACAGCACCAAATTTCTAAATAGACTGCTATTCTGACAAATTCCTTAATTCTTGAGGAATGAGGTTTACCGGGCTGTTGGAATAGCAAGCCTCTTATTTTCATTGCATTTCGAAATAATGGGTGTGCTGTTAAGATGCAGAAAATGTGATTTTGGGATACCGGATGTATCCCAAAATAGTGCCACTGTCTAGACATACCCTAGCTGTCTGTTTCTTTAGGTCATCCTCAATGCTACTGACAGAACATACCCAATCTTACCATGTCACTGGCAATGACAAACACTCAGAACCAGTAGCAATGAGAGCTGCTAGGTGGTAAAACCACCTCAGTGGTTGAAGAAGGCATAGCAGAAGGAACTATCCTGAGAAGCTGCACTGGTATCATCAAAAAGGCTACGAGACTCACAGATGTCAGCTATTACTGACAGCTGTCTGAAATGTCTTCCACCCCAGACATCTCTACAGAGGCTAACAACTTGTGCCTTATGCTAGAGATTCCTTTATAATTTTGAACCTAGCTGTAGTTACCAGACCTAAGCTTGATTTTTTTCCCTGAAAATGAATCAATTTACTTGTCAGCAAACTCAATACAACCACGAAATGACATTTAACTGAGCTAAATTGAACCTTAAATTACCTACTTTCATTTAGTGTAAAGAATAGGACTCTATATACTCAAGAAATAAATTTTTCTGTTCTTAGCCAATAGACACGCCAAGATCTTAAATACAAAGATATGATGTTGTAAACTTGTATAAGCATGAGGTAGCTTTACATTATGTTGTCTTCTGACTGGCTCAGAAAAGGCATTTTTAGTTGTCAAAACACAAATTGTTTATTGTTACTTGTATTAGCACAATCAGCAGGAGCAGATAGAGAAGGTCAAAATGAGACTGTCGTAAGTTTTTGACACACAGGAATTCTAATAAATCCGACAAACCCATATAATATACAGATGCAACATATTTTACAAGAAAGGTGACTGTTACAGAAAGCTGAACCACTACATGATTGGGTGTGGAATATATATGAACAATTCCTGTGGGAGCTGAGAATAAAGTCAATCTTGTGTCCTTGGAAACAGTTGAACTTTGAGGGTAGAAAATACATTTGAACCCCTTTAATTCTGCAATGCTGGGAAAGAGCACTTACCTGGCACCCTGTGTCCCCTGTCACTCCCAAGCACCATCACTCCCCTTCCCCTGTGGCTATGGAAGTGGCAGGAAACAGCCTCCAGCTGGTGCGGGGTTGGGGGGGCATTGTTCAAGGTTGCTTTCTCCTCCCCTTGCCAGTGTCTGCATTGTGGGTGTTCCTGTATTAGGGACACCTGGGATGTGTCTAGACAGCACCCTTCTGTAAGAATAAGCTATACAATTTGCGCTACTCAGTTATTCCGAGTCTAGGTTGACAGAGCTTATTTTGAAATTTGGCGCTGTGTAGACAGCTCCAAATTTAAAAATAAGTCACTATTCCAACAAAAAGTTACAGGGGCGCCAAAATAGCGTGCCCCCTATTTCGGGAAATAGTGGGAGCGTTTAAAGACATGGCATTGCTGTTTCAGGATGCTTCTGGTATCCCAAAATAGCGCCACAGTCTAGATGTACCTGGAGTACAGAGGTTCCAGTGTATAATTTAAATCTAATTTATATACTTGCTAGGCTAAAGAAAGGGCTAAAGAC
The DNA here is from genome assembly GCA_019425775.1 of Rafetus swinhoei. Lineage (NCBI taxonomy): Eukaryota > Metazoa > Chordata > Testudines > Trionychidae > Rafetus > Rafetus swinhoei. The sequence continues at coordinate 154,363,420 of CM033424.1, forward strand.
AGGGCTAAACTGGTTTTGAGTTCTGCAAATTCAAATAAAACAAGCACAAAATAAGTCCATTTGAATTCCTTTTGTTTTTACCACAGGTCGTTTCAAGAGATAAAACTGAAGGGGTTGAGACAGTACCAAGTCTAACTGCCATATCCTCTTATGCGAATGTCAAAATCCAATCCTTGCAGATGTGGTTTTGTTCAATAAGCAGACTATTGCTATCTCACCCTGACGCTGGATTGTCTTTAAAAATTCAAAAACAAAAAAACTAAACCCACCACCATCACTCCCTTGAACTAAAGCAGACCGGACTGTTTATTTTGGGGGAAGACTCTAAAGGGGAAATGGGGCATATGAAGAGCTTTTGCATCTGCTTCGCAACTTTAACCAGCTCTGTAATTGTCTATAGATTTAAGAACAAGTTGATGGCAGCCATTAACAACTCCCCCTATCTCAGTTCTATCTTTATCCAAAGTGAGTTTTGCTGAATGGTGACACAAGGAACTCCTGGTATGGGGCAAGGTGAGAATGTCTGGTATTGGAGGGAAAGGAGAAATGGGTGGACACACACATCCCATTCCATGAGGTTGTGAATATGAATGGAAAATATTCCTACTTTAAATATATGGGTTACTTCATACTCCGCCTTATAGGTGTCATGGAATTTGAAAGACAAGGTGAGTGAGGTAATACCTTTTATTGGACCAACTTCTGTTGGTGACAAAGATAAGCTTTTGAGTCACACAGAGCTCTGAGAAAGGTATTTCGAGCATCACAGCCAAATGCAAGGTGGAACAGATTGTGTAGCAAAAATAACAGGACATATTCTATTCATTGTGGCTGTGTCTACATTGGCACCCTTTTCCGGAAAAGGGATGCTAATGAGACAAGTCGGAATTGCAAATGCCACGGGGATTTAAATTTTCCCGCGGCATTTGCATGAACATAACTGCCGCTTTTTCCGGCTCGGGCTTTGTGGAAAAAGCGCCAGTCTAGACGCAGCTCTTGAGGAAAATAAAGCCTTTTTCCGGAAGATCCCTTATTCCTGATTTTAAGAGGAATAAGGATCTTTCGAAAAGGCTTTATTTTCCGCAAGAGCCGCTGCCTAGACTGGCGCTTTTTCCACAAAGCCCCGAGCTGGAAAAAAGTGGCAGTTATAAATTATGCAAATGCCGCTGGGAAAATTTAAATCCCCGTGGCATTTGCAATTCCGACTTGTCTCATTAGCATCCCTTTTCCGGAAAAGGGTGCCAATGTAGACACAGCCTGTATGTGTTAGTTTAAAAAAACATCTTAACAGCCATTTGCTCTGAAAAGATGGATAACATCCAGGGCTCAGTCTACATGAGCAACAAAGTGGGGAAGATGCATGAAGGGATGCAAGGAATCCCTGGTGTGTGTAATGAGCTCAACTTACATAAGCAACAAAATGTGTCACCCTCTAGCAGATGCATTGTAGATATGTAAGTTTAGCTGTTCTTCCCTTTACTACTCAGTACAGGCATGGCCTTGGTACACAAGGTCAGAAAACTGCAAGGAATCATTCACCACTGTGCACAAGACAGGTGCAGTTACAGTCCCTGTGGTACCTTGAACACAAGAACTCTGCCCTGCTTGTGCCTCCTGGGAGAAAGTAGCAAAATAACATTGGGTGGGGGGGGGAAGTAACCAGAGCCATGACCCCACCATCAGTGAGGAAGAATATATCACAGGAAGGGCATGAAGAAGTGTACACTCCTGTGCATTTGGGTGCTCTGGGAGGTCTGTTCCTTAATGGCACATTCTGAACCTATCCCTGGTTCCATTTTTACTAATCAAGTTTTTCCCAACGAGGATCCTAAGAAAAAAAATTAAACCGAAATGGATAGAAGCTTCTACAAAAGATTCCAATAAAAGAGGAAATGTTTAATTTTATATTCATTCTGTTTAGAGGAAATAGTTTCCTATTTAAAAAGCTATCTCCCAAAGCATGAGAATCTCTTTCTTCCATTTTGAAGAATTCCTTTTTTTTTGTTCACCATTAATGGGAGTTAGGGTTGCCTCCTTACTAATGTCTGAAAACCAGAACACTATAGCAGGAGTGCAAGAATTTCCCTCTCCTCCACGCTTCTTCTCTGAGGTCCCACCTGTTTCCATGCTCCTGTCCCACCTATGCCCAGGCACTGCTCCCTGCTCATTCCTCTCCTGTTCTGTCACTCTCCTCTAGGGTTGTCAGGTGTCCGGTATTGACCCAGACAGTCCGGTATTTTCGCCTCCTGTCCGGTAAAAAAAATTCAGAAAATACTGGATACACCTAAAATGTCCGGTATTTTCTGATTTTTTTCCCTTCCAGGAGGTGAAAATACCAGACATCTAGCAACCCTACACGTACTCAGCAACTGGGCCCAGCTCCCAGCCCCCTCCCTCCGGGCCCCCGGCCCCAGCCCCCCACTTACCTGGTTCTGCAGGGAAGCTGCCTTCTGGCTCAGATCTAGAAAACAAGATGGCCGCCAGCAAAAAGCCGTAAAGACTTTTCTTAAAGGGGCCATGCTGTTTTAATGCTGTTTTAATTTTTTTGCTTAGCTACTCTCGGGGTCCCCTTTTTTTTTGCTCAACAACTTTGGTCTCCCACCTTTTTTTCCTCTGGTGTTTTTTTTTGGGGGGGGTGTTTCGTATTTTTGTCACCCCTACTCTCCTGTCCTTCCTCCTTCTTCCTCATCACTCAGTTCTCTACACTTGCCTCCCCCCATCTAGGACCCATTGCTACAGGACTGCTATGGAACCTGAAGCTCCTGACACAGAGCCTGCCTGCCCATGAGATGTAAGTAGGAGAAGGCAGCTCAAGCAGAGCTTGCAAAAATTGATGACTGGCGCCTCTTTCATACCCCCTTTTCATGGTAACTGGTCAGCACATCTGACCAGGCACTACATAGGTCTTCTTTTAACTGGATTTGCCAGTTGAAAACTGGACAGTTGGCACGTTTTGAGCAAAACTTATCTCTAGCTCTGAGTTCTCATCTAAAGTGATAAAAGCTGGTATTTGAGGTTGCTATGTCATTACCACTAACCACAGACCTTTGGGAATTTTTTAACAAATCTTTTTTCAATCAAAAATGCTGATCTGTCTAAATCACAACTGTTTGTGAAAGAGGTTTGGTTTTGACAAATCTCCCAACTCAGAAAAAAAAAGTTTAGACATTGTAAACAATTCATTTTCACATTTTCAAAAGCACAAGATCCAGTTTTTGAATCTGAAATTAATTTTTTGTTTTGAAATCTAAACAAAGCTAGTTAGATAGGAAATCAAAGGTTAACAAAAGAGGGAAGAGGCTAAAATCAAAACTTTTTTGAAATGATCTAAATGAAACATTTCAGTTGACCTGAATCAAAAATATTTTTTAGGTTTTCAATTCTTGAACATTTGACTTTTCATTCCAATTGGGGACAATGAAAAATTTCAAACTTTTGGAAATATTCACATGATGCAAAGACAAGCTCTGTTGTTAACTATAAATATGGTATTTTGATTATTTGTGGCTTACAGAATGTGAAAGAATCTTTTTTTTAATTGCAAAGGACAAATTTAACTGATTTCTTGAACCACCTGAAAACAGGTTCACCTTTTTTAAATAAAGTGTGAATCTGCTCTTTCCTTAAGTTGGTGGAAATTTAAGATGCTATTTTTAAATCCATACAGAAAATGAAACATGTCTTTTCTCAGCAGCTTGCAAAATTTACATGGACATAGTGTAGGAAGCAGTAAAAGTTTTAATATGTCTGGCATGCAAGGAAGCAATATAACTTTTATCAGTTTGTGTGATTGCGTGATAAAAGCACAAATATTGGTTGGGCTATATCCTTAGGCCTGTGAAAATGTGTAATATTCTTTGTTAATTAAAGATCCTATCAAAATGATAGAGTTTATTCCGTCTAACTTGTCTCTGAAAGTTTAAATTGGCAAGACAGTATTTTAATGAATGTTTGGAGGAAAAAAAAGTTACGCTAGGCATAAGAGCAAGCAGGTATGGGGGCTTGATGGCTCAGAGGATACAGAACCTTTCATATCTAGGTTACTACTTCAAATGTGGTGCAATGGGCTGTTTCAGATTGTTGGTAGTCTTGGTCCAGCACCACTGTGTATGAGACTGTGGATAATCTCTGTTGAGTACCTAGACAAATATTCTCTTCACAGAAGACACCACTATGGTTGGCAGTAACTAACATCCTTCTTGTTGATCTCAACAGAGAAAATAAGGAATGAGCGGATACTCTTTTACTTCTAGATGTGAACATAAGTATAGGGCTATATGGAAGAAATTTTCACTACTACTACCTGTGCTGTATGCATCAAATTGCTCTGCTTTTTCCATGGACTCCTTCCTACTTCACATCTATCAGGTCCTTCTCCACCCTCTTCTGGGCATGCCCCTATCTGACTCTCTACTTCCTGATTTTAACTTAGACTGCCCCTTGCCCAGCTTGTTGTCATCATCAGTTACATGCTTGTCAGCCCTGACTCTCCTCCAGGTGCAGCCTACTAGGTTAATTGTCCCTTTCTCTTTACTCTGGTTTTGTGGGGTGTAAGCATCTGGTCACATAGTACAACTCAGCACTTGACATAAGCATATAGGGTAGAGCTGCCAGGTGTCCATTTTTGACTGGAACACTCAGCTGAAAATGGATACTGGTGGCTCCAAGTCAGCACCGCTGTGAAAAGTCTGGTTGGAGCAGAGATGGTATGTCCCCTTCCCAGCTCTGTGCAGATCCCTGGAAGTGGCCTGAATGACTGTCTGATTCCTAAGTGTAGAGGTAGCTGTGGAGGCTCCGCCTGCTGCCCCCACCCTGAGCACCAGCTCTGCAGCTCTCATTGGTAGGGAACTGTGGCTGATGGGAGCTGTGGGGCAAGCACACAGAACTTCCTGCCCCCCTGCCTAGGAGCCAGTAAGACATGCCATCCACTGCCTGGGAGCCACCTGAGGTAAGCACTACCAGGATCCTGCAACTCTCAATCCCTCCTATGTCTCGACTCCTTTCCCCAGTCTGGAGCCCGCTCCTGCACTCCAAACCCCTTAGTCCCAGTCTAGAACCCTCCTCCTGCACTCCATACCACTCATCCCTAGTCCTACCCCAGAGCTCCCACCCTCTTTTGCACCCAACCCCCTGTCACAGCCAGGAGACCCCTCCTATATTTTGAAGCCCTGGGCCCCACTCCCCACCCTGGCGCCCACCCCTGAACCACAACCCCCTCATCCCTAGCCTTACACCTGAACCCTGCACCACCAGCCAGAGCTCTCACCGCCTCTTGCCTCCCAACCCCTTGCCCAGCCTGCTGAAAATGAGTGAGTGAGGATGAAAGAGAGAAGGTGACAGAGGGAGAGGGTATGGAATGAGAATGGGCGGGGAAGGGTGGGGGCAAGGTTGTTTTCTGCAATTGGAAAGTTGGCAAACTGAATACAGGAAACTTTTCAAAATCAAGATCCATTAATTTTATCTTTTAATTCACGTTTGAGAGGTACCTTAATGGACCAGTACCTGAGATGCTAGTATTAAGAACAAGGATAAGGAAGGTAAAAGTATAGAACTGCAAGTTACAGAACTGGGATAAACTGAGGGATTGGAATGTAGTGATGTATAAACAATTTTGTAACTTGTAAAATCATCCTATAACTTCTCCTAGCTGAAGTGTCTACCTATGGGTATCAGGTAAAGGTAAAAAAGCTGCTTGAGATGGCTTCCTGGTATCATATTGAACCTTTTCCCTGTACTTTGTTGTTATTGGCTTTTTGCAATAATGATGACTGATATTGATTATTTGGTCTGTTGACTACGTTTCATAATGAGTATAAGAATGTAAGAACATAAGAACAGAACAAGGATTCATCAAGCAATCCCTCTCTCGTCACCCATTTCCAGCCTTTGATAGAGGCTAAGGACACCATTCCTACCCATCAATAGTTATTGATGGACGTAACCTCCATGAATCTAGTTGTTTCTTGAAGCCTGTTAAAGTGCTGGTCTTTACAACCTCCTCTGGCAAGGAGTTCCACAAGCTGACCATGCGTTACGTGAAGAAAATCTTCCTCTGGTTTGTTTTAAACCTGCTACCTATTAATTTCATTTGGTGACCCATAGTTCTTATGTTATGGGAATAAGTAAATAACTTTTCCTTATTCACTTTTTCTACACCAGTCATGATTTTATATACCTCTATCATATCCCCTCTTAGTCTCCTCTTTTCTAAGATGAAAAGTCCCAGTCTTTTTAATCTCTCTTCATAAGGGATCCTTTCCAAACCCCTAATCATTTTTGTTGCCCTTTTCTGAACCTTTTCCAATGCCAATATATCTTTTTTGAGATGAGGTGACCACATCTGTATGCAGTATTTAAGATGTGGGCGTACCATGGTTTTATATAGAGGCATTAAGATGTTCTCTGTCTTATTCTGTATCCCTTTTTTAATGATTTCTAACATTCTGTTCGCTTTTTTGATAGCTGCTGCATATTGAGTGGATGTTTTCATAGAACTATCCACAGTGACTCCAAGATCTCTCTCTTGAGTAGTTATAACAAAATTAGTCCCCATCATATTGTACGTACAGTTGGGATTATTTTTCCCAATGTGCATTACTTTACATTTATCAACATGAAATTTCATTTGCCATTTTGTTGCCCAATCACTTAGTTTGGTGGGATATTTTTGAAGCTCTTCACAGTCTGCTTTGGTCTTAACTATCTTGAGCAGTTTAGTATCATCTGCAAATTTTGCCCCCTCACTGTTTACCGCTTTCTTCAGATCATTTATAAATAGGTTGAATAGAATTGGTCCCAGTACGGGCCCTTGGGGGGACACCATTAGTTATCGCTCTCCATTCTGAAAATTTACCATTTATTCCCACCCTTTGTTTCCTGTCTTTTAACCAGTTATCAATCGATGTGAGGACCTTCCTTCTTATCCATGACAACTTACTTTACTTAAGAGCCTTTGGTAAAGGACCTTGTCAAAGGCTTTCTGGTAATCTAAGTACAGTAGACTTCCGATAATCCAGAACCTTTGGGACCTAGATGGTGCTGGATTATTGGATATGCCGGACTATCAGGAGGTACTATAAACTGGTTTTATTTTTATTTTTATATATATATATATATAAATATATATATACTATATAGTATATACTGTATATAAAGTGTTTTAACTCTTTTTATTGTACATACTGTATACAGTATACTGTAATGTTTTAGTTTTTTTAACCCTTTTTTACCCTTTTTGCTCGGTTCAGCTGATGCCACTGCTGCCTTGTGACTCGTTTTTTGCCAAAGCTTACTCACTAGGCTCTTGCCATTTTGATGCCGGACTATCGGGAGTGCCGTACAATTGGATGCCGGACTATTGGAGTTTTACTGTACATTGTATCTACTGAATCCCTCTTGTCCACATGTTTTTTGAGCCCCTCAAAACTCCAGTGGGTTAGTAAGTTATTTCCCTTTACAGAAAATATGTTGACTTTTCCCCCAACAAATTATGTTCATCTGTGTGTCTGACAATTTTATTCTTTACTATAGTTTCATCTAATTTGCTCGGTACTGACGTTAGACTTACTAGTATGTAATTGCTAAGATCACCTCTTGAACTCTTTTTAAATATTGGCATCACATTAGCTATCTTCTACTCATTAGGTACAGAAGCTGATTTGAAAGATAGGTTACAAACCACAGTTAATAGTTCCACAATTTGACATTTGAGTTCTTTCAGAACTCTTGGGTGAATGCCATCTGGTCCCAGTGACTTGTTACTGTAAGTTTACCAGTTTGTTCTGAAACCTCCTCTAGTGACACCTCAGCCTGGAACAATTCCTCAGATTTGTCACCTAACAAGAATGGCTCAGGTTTGGGAATCCCCCTAACATCCTCAGCTGTGAAGACCTAAGCAAATAATTCATTTAGTTTCTCCGCAATGACCTTATCATCTTTGAGTGCTCCATTAGCATCTCGATCATCCAGTGGCCCCATTGGTTGTTTGGCAGGCTTCCTGCTTCTGATGCACTTGAAAAACATTTTGCTATTACTTTTTGGGTTTTTGGCTAACTGTTCTTCAGACTCCTTTTTGGCATTTCTTATTATATTTTTATATTTAATTTGACAGAGTTTATGCTCCTTTCTATTTCCCTCACTAGGATTTAACTTTCACTTTTGTAATAATGCCTTTTTGTCTCTCACTGCTTCTTTTACTTGGTTATTAAGCCACAGTGGCATTTTTTTTTTTGGTTCTCCTTCTGTGTTTTTTAAATTTGTGGTAAACATTTATGTTGGGCCTCTATTATAGTGTCTTTGAAAATTTTCCATGCAGCTTGCAGGAATTTTTCTATTGTCACTGTACCTTATAATTTCTGTTTAACTAACATCTTCATTTTTGTGTAGTTCTCCTTTCTGAAATTAAATGTCACAGTATTGGGCTGATTAGGTGTTTTCCCCACCACAGGGATGTTAAATTTTATTATATTATGGTCAGTATTTCCAAACGGCCCAGTGATATTTACCCCTTGGACCAGAGCCTGCTCTCCATTTAGGATTAAATCAAGAATTGCCTCTCCCCCAATGTGTGGTTGAGCAATCAACTATACAGTTTATCAACAACAGTTATTGGCTGTATAGTCTTTGATGAAGGGTATATCAATTATATTTAATTGTAACTAAGGGCCTAATTATACCTTGGTTAGATAGCTGGAAAGAATGGATTCCACTGAAAGATTATAGGTGTCAAATATAGGCTTGCTATGTAACAAAAAGTCACATATTTGAATGGTTAACAACCAAGCAAGAAAAGGAAATTTCATTGTAAAAAATGGAGCAATAGGTAGGAATTAAGATGAAGTTAATGGGAACATTTAGACAGTCAAGGACATTATTTGAACTATGAAATCTATTAAGATCTGGAATTAGCAGTGGGAAGTGGTAAAGACCTGTTATTTGACATATTTAAAACTAGAATACATAAAACACTTCAAAATGCACTAAAGAACTCTCCTAACTTGGCATAGAGATGAACTAGATGACCTTCTATATGTCTTTTCCCTTTCTTGATTCTATAGCTCTGTTGCATTTATTTTGGAAAGATATTTGATTGAAAAAAAATGTCCCATCCATCAATAAGAGCTGCCTACGTCCCTCATGGATCTGCATAATGATCTTCGCTCACCTTAGGACAGGCCCACACTTAAAGTCTACATCGGTACAGCTGTGCTGCTATAGTGTTTTATTAAGTGAAGACATTCTTATGCTGATGAGAGAGCTTGTCCTGTTGGTGCAGTTAATCGACCTCCCTGAGAAGTGGTAGCTACGTTCATGGAAGAAAGCTCTCCCAATTCGCATAGCACTGTCTAAACAGGAGGCTGGTTACTATAATTATGTCACACTGGGGTGCAGATTTGATATGATGTGATGTGGGTTGGGACCTGAAGCAGTGCACATATCACCTGTTGAGACTGTATATAGATGCAATTGCAATATATGTATATGTATGACCTAGAGAATTTTAATGTAGTGGTTGAACCTTAATTCTAGTAATAAATGTAGTAATTATGAAAGTGTAATAATAAATTATGCAATCACATAATTAACCTTTAGGTTATATGAATTAGTAGTAATTGTCAGAAAGCATAACAAAAATATTAGTACATTATAATTTTAGTGAAATAAAGAGTAATTAGAACTGAACAAATAACTGTTCTTTCCAGTTCAGTGGCTGAACTGAAAAATCAGGGGAAAATCAGTTCAAAATGATCTACAACTGAATTTTTCCATGTTTTCTTGTTGAAATGAAAAACAAAAAATGGTTAGGTCAAATGAAAGGTTTTGAACATGGTTTCAAAATAACATTTCAGACTGAAATATCAATTAAAATGTTATTTTCGATCAACAATTTCAACTACTTTGAATTCATTTTCCCTTATTTTTTATTCAGCAAAAATTATTTGCCAAATTCTGCCCAAATGTGTGACTAGATACAGTTACTGTGAATCTGTATTTTTCAGTTAATTTACTGTTTGACCAAAAGCATTTGCTCACCTCTTCGTGTAATTACGGTCACCATATTGTTGTGTTGCCAATTTTAAACATTCAATATAGGTAGCTAAATTTTACAAAAAGGAAACACGTTACTTTTCATAAGAGACAAAACAATAAATTAGAATGTGTTATATAAATATGTGTGCGTCTCTTAAAGATACTGTTACATTATATAGTTTTGTTATCTTTATCACTGAATGAGAGAGTTCCATGACCTAAAACTGACTTCAGAGTTGGGGATCAACAACACTGGGTTCTAGTCCCAGCTCTGTAGCAAATCACTCACCCCCTGCCTTATATTTCCTACCTACATTTACAGGATTTTGATACTTGTGTTCTGTTCAAGTGGGTAGTTAAAGAGGGCATCCATGGTATTCTCTACTCTGCATGTGGGAAATAGTGAAAATATTTTGGTGATGTCGAATGTCACTGAGATAAATGCTGATTTCATTAAAGTCTCCCTCTGTAGTTTGTGGTACATTAACATGTTACATTTGGAAATGTTTGCTGCAAGTATATTTCTCACCTCTAGGGCTAAAGGGGCATGAAAAGAAATACTGTCATTTTTTGAGAGAAAGGTGGTATGTTAATAGGGTGTTCTTCCCCTTTAAGAGCTAGGGAAGATGGGGAGCAATGAATCTCAGTTCTGAAGCAGAGCCTGGTAAGAAGGCACTGGGAATCATTTGACACAGCTAGAAAGTATCAAGTGATTGGGGTCAGATTATTGCCAGCTAGTGACCAAAATGGGAAGGTAGCTAGGCTACAGCTTCATCATGGGGAGGCTTGGGATTAGGACAGAGCTGGGATTATGGTCTCCTGTGGCTACAAGAAAAAGTTTCATGAATCGCTGGCAAATAGATTCTGTTGACCCCCCGTTTTAAGGAAGGCTTCAACTATTAAACTGCCAGAAGCCCCACAGTCTAGGTTGGGAACTAGACTGTTTATTGTTCCAGGCTTTAAAGTAAGGGGTACATACTGAGCTGGGTATGACTGATTGTTTGTTCCAGGCTGGTGACTGGATCCACTAGTCTACAGTGGCTTTTTGAACAATACTTAAAGAATAACAGATTATGGCTATGTTATGTGGGCATTGCTGTGAAACTCATAGGGACATATAGAAACGGGGCAATCTAGTGATCTGCTAAGGTATTACTATAATTGGTCTATAGCAACATCCATAGAGTTCCTAAAATTTCAATTTGTTTCCCATGCAGCTGTTCTCCACTGTGTGTATTAAAATAAAACACTGAAATTAAAAGTTATCAGGCAGCTTTAATAACATGCATCACACAATACAAAGATGAATGAATACCCAAGGGAATAAAGTGTAAATCAATTTATCAGAGATGCCTAATAATGAGAAAGTTAATTCAGGACAAGAAAAGATGTCATGTGTCATCCGAAGTTAACAACTTGTATTCCAGTTCATCTCTCAGTTGTGCCTTTCTTCTCTTTGCCAAATCCAAACTTTTACTCACAGTGTTGTCTGTCAGACTCACCATCTGTCAGCGGCCTACCACTGCCTGAAGAGACATTACACAAAGGTACATACACAAATAGATAAGAACAGGTTGCAAACAAAACACTGTAATAAACTGTATTCAAATCCCTTTGCATTTTATGTTATGCCTTTTCCAAAGTAATAGTGATTTAGGGGAAACAAACAAACAAACAAACAAACAAACAAACAAACAACAGCAAAAAAACAAAACCCCAAAACTCACTCAAGCGGTGTGGTCTCAGCATACATTTCAGTTCTAAATGAAGTCAAAGATAACACCCTTATTCATGGGTTCCATTGTTTGAGAACAAATAACCGTTCTTAACTAATTTTGGGGTGCTGAGTTCAAAAATTATATCCATTTTTGCCTATGATGTACAGATTTTCTGAAAACTGGAGTCTACTTTTTCAAAAAATGCTATTATAATGTTATACATTATATGCTGTGACTTATTTTCAAGAACTTGCATGCAAAAATACCTCAAATTGATTGAATTCCTCAAAATGAATGCCATCTAGCTTAATTTAATTTACACCGATGCTGATAATGTTGGAGGCGATACTGAGTATCGACGAGAACATGCCAGTAATGAGCCACAAGTTTTCACCCAAAATGAATTAAATAACTTGGTGAGAGACCTGGATCTGCCTAAAGATTCTGCTGAGGTTTTGGGATCCAGACTTCAAGCGAAGAATTTGCTTTCCCCTGGGACAAGTTTTGCTTGGTACAGGAACCGCGAGAAAGTGTGTTCCATATTTTTCTATGGATGATCTGTTGGTATACTGCAATAACATTGCTGGATTAATAGAAAGCTTGGGGACAGCTTACCAACCAGGTGACTGGAGACTGTTTATTGACTCTTCAAAGACAAGCCTAAAAGGTGTTCTACTTCATAATGGCAATCAATATTCCTCTGTGCCTATTGCCCAGTCTGTTCACTTAAGAGAAACCTATGAAAATCTTGAGCTTCTCCTTGAAAAGGTGCATTATCCAGAGCATGAATGGACTGTATGTGGAGATCTGAAGGTGCTGCGTATGCTGCTTGGTCAGCAGGCTGGTTATACAAAAATTCCATGCTTTTTATGCGAATGGGATAGCAGAGCAAGAAATCTTCATTGGGTAAAGAAACAGTGGCCACCAAGGGAGAGTCTGACTCCCGGCTCCAAGAATATAATTCATGAAAAACTGATTGAGCCCAACAAGATATTGCTACCTCCACTCCACATCAAGCTAGGTTTGATGAATCAATTTGTGAAAGCGTTAAACAAGAACAAATGTTTCAAGTACATTTGCAACAAGTTCCCAGCTTTGAGTTACCAAAATGTTAAGGAGTCTTTGTGGGTCCTCAGATCGGGAAACTGATTCTTGACACTAACTTTGAAGAAACCATTAATGTCACAGAGAAAGACGCTTGGATGGCCTTCAGAAATGTCATACAAAACTTCTTAGGGAATAACAAAGATCCTGATTATAAAAACATTGTTGGCAACATGCTAACCGAATTTGAAAGACTTGGATGCAACAAGAGCTTGAAAGTTCATTTTTTTGCACTCCCATCTGGATTATTTTCCTGAAAATCTTGGAAGTGTCAATGAAGAGCAAGGGTAAAAATTTCATCAGGATATCAAGACGATGGAAAAGAGATATCAAGGATGCTGGGATGTTAACATGATGGCTGATTACTGCAGGTCTCTGAAAAGAGAGACTGATGGTGAAATGCATAAAAAATTGTCAAAAAAGCGTTGATTCAGTCACATCTAATCATTTAAAATTACTCAGTTGTTAAATTTCGCACTTTGCTCCTTTGTTCTTTAAACAAGGACTTACAAAAGACCTTCTAAAAGAACTATAGGTTTTTAATGCATAAGGTGGAATAAAAAGCATGAAAAATGTCCATTTTTTATTTTTGATTTGTGAAAAATCCTTACATGATAGAGCAAAATGGATGCCATTTTTTAAATCAGCATGGCAAAATTATGTAAAGTCACCAATGTTTATCAAAACAACTGAAACTTTGTTTCAATTTGCAGACCAGTGAATTACACGAGCGACATTGTTAATATGATTTAGGTGGTAATGAGATTATTTTTTCAAAGCTTATGATAACATACAAACCCAATGACTAAATTCTACAAATAAGATATAATAGGTGAGTATAAAATGAGAGTGTGAAGAATTAACACTAATTCTCTGGGCAAATAAGAAAAAACACTGCGGCTATATAGTCAGTGTAGTGAAGTCTGCTATGTAGAGAGTGCTAAATTCAAGCAGGGATATGCTTTCAAAGCCAGATTATCAAATGATGGTGTCTGCAGGGGACCTTAGAAATGTGTCTATGCACCCTCAAGGCACACAAATCCAACATTTTCTTCAGCAGGCTGAGAACTACTCATTCAAATGGGTCAACTGCAGTTGAGGCTGACTGTCTCACAAGGGGCTCTCCAAACTTCTCAGAATCAAACCTTTCCAGCAGAACGTTCGTTATAGCCATTAAGAGTTTGGTTTAAGGATTGCAAAATTTGCCTCCAAGTCTTTCAGCACTCTGAAGAACACATCTTCCCCTAGTCCTTTTTTTAAGCTGCATCTTCTCATTGATTTTCATTTTTTATTTCTAATCTTTCTAGCCCTTCAAGCATTTCATACTCTGAGTGCTCTCCAAAGGGGTAGTATCTGTAACATAAAATGTAATAACAGCAAATGGTCTGGTAGCACTTTATAGACTAACAAAACATGTAGTTGGTATCATGAGCTTTCGTGGGCACAGCCCACTTCTTCATGTATGTATGTGTTGTTATGTGGGCTCATCTTTTCATTTGTTTCTAACTGTTGCTAGTATAGTTTAAAAACATTTGTAATGCTGTATGACATGGTAAAGTAATTTTATTTTCACATTTAAAATACTGACTAGATGATACAATTAAATCACTCCCATTTGTAATGCTTTCTAGAGAAATTGTTCTTCAAAAACCCACAGCTTTGCAGTCCTAATTCCAACTCATCTGGAGATAGGTATGGAAATTTGTCGTTATTTTTGTTAGCATTTTAATACCTGTCAATTATACAGCATCATCTAATACAGATTTCTCTGTGTAATGGCAGAAACTATGGTGAGTTTGTAGAAATCCCTTAAAAGTACTTGCTGCTGATTCTTTTTGCTTGTAGAAGATAATAGACACTGAATAACTGGCTTTCTAGAAGGGATATATTCTGCAGCTCTTAGTGTATAACATTTTTGCAATATGGAATGTACAAACATATTCATCTGGGAAACCACTATTACTTTTCACCGTACTATATATTGGTCTTCCTTGCTGAACAGAAGCAGTGAACGAGGGCTAATTGAAAGTGTTTCTGACAAATAGCCTCTGAATGTTCCCAGATCAATACAGATACTGCCCTCCTCCAGAGGAAAGCAACATGAAAGATAACCTCTTTGGTGATCTTTGTTGAAATGGGGGGAAAGTGCCTAGGTTTAATTAACATTCAGCAAAAAAGAGGCCATTAGGCGTGCATCTGTGATCAGTATCAGGGCAGCTACATAAGGAGTGTGGGAAAACAAGAACATTTCTACTCACTGGATGGTTTATGCAAAGGTTAATGTCAATAACTGCTCTTGTGAGCAGGGACTGCTCACCCCATCTCATGCACAATGAGTATACTACCCAAAATGAGTTGAGCAAGACGTGAAGGCATGGCCCTGTACCCTCCCCAATGGCCCATGGAGTAGAAATCTGGTCTTTTCCAAAGGAGAGAAACTCTGTGGTGGCAGGTAGGTGTTGGTTGGTTCAGCAGGGTGTATTTGGTTGCATTTATAACAGTAACAGTTGTAGAGATAACAGAGACCCTGGATGCCATTATGGTCAGAGTAAAAGCAAAAATATCATTTCCTGTTTACAAAGACTCTTACTTCCCTGCTATATGCATTGCAATGGCCACTCTGAATAGTGGCTCTCAACATTCATGATTAGCCACACATCTGTCAAGATCCAGAAGCAGGAAGAAGATTTTGTGGTTCTCAGTAGATTTAAGGAGCACTGCATTACTGATAATTCTAAAGATGCTTCATATATATGTCAAGGACATTCCTAAAATACAGTAATTAGTACAGTCGCTAATTTCTTAACTTCTCCTCGGTGATGATTCATTTCTAATTTGAGAGTCTTGAACAGGAAGGATGGAGGGAGAACAAAAAAGAACTTGACAGCCATTTAAAGGTAGATTACCATCATCAAATCATAAACTAAAGCAGAAGTTGCTTATCCATATTACAAATAATCACTTTACACTATAAAGACTGATAAAATCTTATGTATGTCACATCACATTTTGCATAATAAGACCAAATAAAAAAACTCAGAGGAGAGAAAAAGAGAAAAAAGCCTTCTGAATTTCACTTTGTTTATAACGATGTGGAGTCCTGTGGTATCTTAGAGATGGATAGATTTATTAGGGCATAAGATTTTGTGGGTAAAACCCAATTCATCACCATAGGACTCCTCATTGTTTTTGTGGTTACAGACTAATACAGCTACCCCTCTGAGATTTTTCATAGTGTTTATAGTTTATTTCCAGTCAATTTCAGTTGTTTTTCATGTAACAGTGTAATGCTGCAATATTCTGTATGCAAACATGTCAGGAAATTGTTGTAGTTATAATTTTTCAACAGTTTTCAGTGGAATGAAAGAAAGGAAGCAAAACATTTATGTGTAGATTTTGGAAATATGAACTTGGTCATCAGTGTGCACACAACATTGAGTATGAGGGAGTTTTGGTCTTGGAGGAGTCTCGGAGCACATTATACATACATATGATATAATAGTGACAGGGTCAGGCCAGAAGGGTACAAGAGAGTGACAGAAGGGAGGCATATTAACCTGAAATTGAGTAAATCTCGGTTCCCAGGTTAAACTGGCAGGAGCTAGTGGAAAACCAGCAAGAACTTGCCAGAATTGATCAGGGCAATTAATCAAGAGGAGCTAGTTAAGTGGGCTTGCAGAGTCAGATGAGCCAAGGTTAGCTGGAACACCTGGGACCAATTAAAGAACCAGTTGATACTGGTTAAAAAGGAGTTTCTCTGCAGTTAGTTATCATACAATGAGCTGAGAGGATGGGGGGAGCGTTGCAGAGTCTCGGAGGAGCAAGCACCAATAGATCCTAGTAAGAAGAGTCTGAGATAAGGAAGGTGCTAGGGAAGGTATGAGGAAGTAGTCCAGGGATTTTGTAGCTTTCTCGCAGCTGGTGTTGGAGACTTTATAGGCAGCCACTATTACAGGACTCTGGCTTGGAACCCAGAGTAGAGGGTGGGCCCAGGTTCCCCCCCAAAACCCACTTCCTCATTTCTACACAAGGAAAAGACTGGCTGGGGAAAAGAAAGGCATTTACCCAGCCCCATACCATTTGGGAATCCATCGAGACTGTGGAATTTGTTTTTCCCTCTAAACCTTATGCTGGCCAATGATGAGAGTAGCTCTACAAACAGCAAGCTGATGGCCCTAGGTGTGGTGCCTAAATTGAGAGCTCCTGTGAGCCTCTGAGGCAACCAATCTGTCAGAAAGCATAGAACTAGCACGTCTGAGAAGCTTTGTCATTATTTATAGTGACAAATCTAAATGTTGGGCCAAATGTGTCCATTTAATCGAATAATTTTGGATTTTTATACATTAGCAGAGGAACTGAATTTTTCTTTGAGTACCAAAAGTTCAGTAAGTTTGGAAGTATTCAGGTTTGAGGTTTGCTTTCAGGCCATTAAATAAATTGGGATTTTATTACAGAAATTTCTAAAGAGGTCCTTGACAATTGATTCTGTGTCCTTTCACATGTGATTCTACCCTGAAACAATGACTTTATAATGTGAAAATGAGATGTTATTCTTTTTATTTCTTTCTAGTAATTCAATATCACATTTGTTCTGCTTGTGGGTTAAGAGATTTTTTTTTCTAAGTACCAACCCTGGAAGGGATCTGGGAGCAGGGCAAGGAGGGGAGGACTTTTCTTCATCTGCTGCATTATCATTAATAGTAGAGGATCTGTCCTTACTTCTAACATGTGTAAACTGTAATTTTCCCATCTTAGGGCATGTCTGCAGTGCAAGCTGGAGATGATCAAGGTGGCTAGGTAAAAGTAGAGTATAGCTGCAGTGGTGGGAATGATTAGCCAGTCCAAGCACATGCCCATCCAAGACAGTAGGTACATATTCAGAGTGGCTAGTGTTATGCTTATAAGAAGCACATGGGATCTTTTAAGGGGAAAAGGCAAGACACTGTGTTTATTAAGAATACATTACCAAAGCAGCTAGCATATGCTTCATAAAGACAAACCCCAACCCCCCTCCACAGGTCCTGCAGATGGTGTCTAGTTACCAGTCTGTCATGGCTCAAGTCTGTCTCGCTGGCAGGCAAGGATGACTGAGTGAGGAGTCGGGGATCCTCTGAGGCTCATGTGAAGCTTGGCTTTACAGGACCGAACCCAAAGTTTAATGGCCAGAGCGCCCCTTCTCATCCATGTAAGTTCCCATTTGAGTCTATGGGCATTGCAGTGTCATGCTGAAATCATTCATCCTTAAATGGTGTTAATCTCAGGTTTTTTCACGTTATTCTTCAATGGTTTCCATTGTTGTCTTTTCTTTGTGTCTCACTGTTGGGGATGTCTGCCTGTCTCCAGGGTCCGTCAATGATGCTAATTTAATTCAACCTCAGACACAATGGATGTTTGCTGGTTATCTTCAGGGTTCCCACTTCTTGATCACCTGGGTATTTTTGATGGCTTTCACACTTACACACATCTCTACTCATATCAAACGATTTATCGAGCATTCCTTATGAGGATTACATAGGATTATACAGAAGACGCAACTTAGTTTACAATGCAGACATGAGGTACAACTTAATTTGTAAAACTAACAGGAAGCAAGACCTTACACTAAACATTGCCTAATCCAGCAGTTCTCAAACTTTTTGGGCTCCGGAGCCCTTTACATGTGTAAAAATTTATGTGGAGCCCCAGCGGTCCACTGATTGTATGTGTTGTACTTATGCAGAGCCACAGCAGTCCACTGATTGTATGTGTTGTACCTATCGATGTTTCCAGTTTGTCAACCTCGCGGAGCCCCTGGAGATGTCTTGCGGAGCCCTGGGGCTCCACGGAGCACAGTTTGAGAAACACTGGTCTAATCATAAGAGACAGAGTGAAACAGAAGCATTCAGAACTTAAAAGCAAATCATTATACATAAAATTATTATGCATCATACTTATATTCTTATAACCAATACTAAAATAAACATTTTTGCTACATTAGTTCTTTCCACTGCTCACACCATTTAGCCACACTCTGTCTTAAGCATGCTAACTTGACCAGAGCTAGCAGGGTATGTTTTCTAAGCTGAGCGTTAACATGTTATGCTTGTTTGAATCCTTGAGAACCACTGCAGAGAAGGAGGTAGCTTTGGGGTTTAGGAGGACAGAAAGGAACTACATTGACCTTATATGACTGAGAGAGGCTACCCTGATGGAGGAGAAAAAGCCAATAGAGCCAAAAAATCCCTAGCAGGCTGTTTTAATTCCCAGGAAGGAATTTAATGTTTTTGGATATACTGAATCAATTCCAACTCTTGTTACTGGCTATCTTTAGCCCCAAAGATGACGTTTTTATATTTTAAACATAAGATGCCAGTACAGCTTTTCTTCAACAATCTGACCTTCATTGGGGGCATATTTCTGTAGCAAGCAGGCTCTCTGTTGGGAAACCAATAACTAAACCAGCTTTAAAAACACAAACAAGCTGTAAAAAACTTGTGAAATAACTTTTAAGGACTTTCATGTTTCAGTGTAGTTTAATTAGAGTTGATTGCTGTTATTTTATGATATGCCAGTTCCTAATTTAGTACTAGTTTGAGAGGACTCCACTCTTATCTATCTCTTCGGCACCTGTGTCAAATTCAGTGAACTTTAAAAATGAACCAAGACTTAGCAAAATCACTTCACTCAGACATAACCCAGTGACTATGCTGAAGCACCACTCCTGCTAGGATTGAACTTGATCCTGTGCCAGTTGAAGTCAGTGTCAAAGTTCCCATTTGCCTCTGTGGTAAGGGTTAGAGCCCGAGATTGAACAGTGTCCCAGGCATGGTTGGTGGTGGTGCAGCATTCTTCCCCCTGTTTAGATTCCCCATTCTGTCTGAGTCCCCTCATGCCATGGCCAGAGCTCTGAGCCCACCCCATCTCCTCCTCCCCCCACTGCTGGAGGAGCTCTGGGCCAGCTGGACCCTCCCCTCCCCCACTGTGCTGTGCCTCCCCTTCATGAGAACCTAAGTTGCCCTATGGGAAAAGTTCCTGTCTCTTCCCAAAGAACCGGAGTTTTTATATGTACCATGTAGGTTCCAGGGCAGCTGAGGAAACATTATGTGTTTACTTTCTGGGTTCATCAGTAATCTCAGCCACGCTGGAACCTGCATGGCACTTGCATGGCACTATGCAAAAACTTCCTGTTCAAACCCCGCAATTGGCAGCCACAGCTATACCGGGGAGGCTTAGCCTGGTCTGGCCTACTATACCCGCTGCCTATGACAGTATTGACAGTGATTGGTTGATGCTGAGAAATAAATGACAGGCTCAGGAGAGGTGAAGGAAAAGAAAAGCTGGGTGGACACAAAGGGATCAAAAGCAAGAGAGCAGTTGAGTTATTTTTGCCAAAAGTGAGAGGAAAACCCAAGAAAAGTGGAGTCCCCTGAGACTGGTGTGGGAACAGAGGCATTCAGCATATTTATTAATGTTTTGGGGAAGGTGGTGGTATTTCTTGCTGGCATGCAGTCACTTAGGTTACTAGGAAGTTTCTGAAAAAATTGTAAGAAGCGTAAAAGAAAACTGAATCCAAGTGGCTTATTAATTTTGTGGCCTGTGCCCACTTCTCATCTCCCTAATACCCTAGTACTCTTGCCAAGGGCAGCTGCATCAGAAACAGCCTGCATACATTAGATTTGTTAGCTTTGGTCCAAAGCTGATTGAAATAAATGGAAAACTCTCATTTATTTCAGTGAGATTTGCATCAATCTCTTAAAGAATTCATGACATGAAAAAATGCCAGAAAGCCCTCCTTGAGTAATTCAGAGCACTAGGCTACGAGATTCCCCTTTTAAGGTTACTTTATGAATGATAGTAAATACATTCATATGCTGGGGAAGTATCATGGGCTCCCTTGCCACTGGCATGCTGAGAAATAATGAGACTGCATGCATAGTAGTAAACTGGGCAGTGTGATAGACTTACATCTTGGGCAGGAAACTTATTTCTGTTCTCATATGGACCAACATGGCTTCTGAAAACTGACAGAAGCTCTATGATGGCAGGTACCAAACTGCTTTTGCACTTTCTTCCTGATGACATTACTGGAGCTTTTCCAAAGCAATTAAAGCAGCGAACAGTCTCTTGTGCCTGACCATATCAAAGAAACGCTACCGTAGCTACTAACCTTTGATGTTCACATCTGACTGTTAGCTGCAATGTCTCTTTTTGGGGACATGTCTCTCTCTTCTATACATATAACAATAACCTCTGCCCCTGCTGCTAGGTCTTCAGCACCCTTTTGCTGTATGTGGAAATGCTCTGATGTGCCAGTAAAACAAAACTGCGGAGTGATCTTTTTTTAGGGTGCTGTTTTTTCATATATAAATGTCTAAAGAATGTGTGTAGATAGGAGGATTTAAGAGGGTTGTATTGTAAATTTACACGTGCCAGTCTCAGACTGACTGAAAGCCATCCACTTATGTAGCTGCTTAAATTAGGAAGTTTAAATATGACAATAAACTGCTGTCCGTTCTCCAGATGAGAATTCAAGGGGAGATTAAAAAAGGTAGTGATGTAAATATATGCTATTTTCATTTACAATTTAGGGTCTTAATCATGTGACTGAGACACTAGGTCTGTTAGAGTGACATAAGCACCATGGAATGTGCCTTCTCCCATTGCCCTTTGGATGTAGTATTTCATTTGGTCAATGTAATTTTAAATGATGGCAAATAGAGGAATAAATCCAATTTCCATGTTGTATATGTTACAGGATTAACCTTTAGGTTTTCTGCTCTGTCTGATCTTTCTCAGACCATGGTCTGCCTGTATTCTCTTTTTGTAAAAGTTGAGGTAGTCACACTTGCAGACCTGTGGATTTTCACACCAGTACCACTAATACTAATTATATGGCATGGGAATGGTATATTATTGTGGTATTCTTAACAGACAGAAATCACATGGCTCTAGTCGACTGACAGCAACTTGCCTTCTATCTCTCCCTACGAGCCACTGGCCCTTAGTCACCCAGGGATATTTATTTATTCATTTATTTTTGTGCAGGGAAAGTCTTGTACATATTGCTCCATTTCCCCAGAATCCCATTTGATTATGTGAAAAAGGAGCACACTTAAAATGTCTATTCTTTCAGTTAAAAAACAACAAATAGTCTGGTATCACTTTAAAGACTAACAAAACATGTAAATAGTATCGTGAACTTTTGTGTGGTATCGTGAGCTTTTGTGGCAACAGCCTACTTCTTCAGATGACCGGAGTGTCATCCAGTCATCTGAAGAAGTGGGCTGTGCCCTCGAAAGCTCATGATACCATCTACATGTTTTGTTAGTCTTTAAAGTGCTACCAGACTATTTGTTATTTTTTACGTGTATCCTGTACAGACTTCGCATCTATTGCATTTGATTTCTGGTTGATTTAAAAAAACATCTGAGGTTTGGATGCTGTGGGTTTAGTTTGCAGGCTTTTTACAGTGTATTACATTTATTGAAGGACCCAATCCTTTGAGGTGTTGAACATCTCCTTTCAGACACTTTTCTGTGATATGTGTGAAAGCCCTTATCATCCAATGAAGTCAATGGGAGTTGTTGAGTATGCTGAGTACCATGAAGGTGATAATCAGCAACTTGATCACTGCAGAATGGCTTCTCTTCTCAGCCTTTTTAGAACTTCTCCCTATTTGCGAGAGCCCCATACAGATCTGAAATGTAATAATGTTAGAAATATGCATCCTATTCCGAGTTTTACAATTTCTCATACTACTTTTAAGAGGAATGAACTGTCCTCCACCCATCCCCCAGCTATTGTGCCTTCTGTTGAGTATAGTGAGACAAGTCCACATGCAAAACATATCAAATACCTATTTGTTCATGGTAAATCCCCATATTATTTATTCAAATGCAGAGGAAGCAACGTGCAGGATGTAATCCTAGACTAACTTCATGGTATTTCCTACAATAAATATGACAAATTCTTGCCGGCTCAGACTAAATAATACCTTGTTCCTAAAAGCTTTTCTACATTAGACTATTACGCTCTAATGAGAATAGCTGTACTTTACATACAAATATTGTCATAATTTAGCAGTGAAGGAGTAAGTCATGTATACACAGATGTGGAACTAGTTCCAGCTTCTGAAAAACAACAATTGGCAAACTGATTTACTCATTCTGCACAAAAATGAGTCATCTTTTGCAAAACTGTTTCTTTGAATGAGGTAAGATAATGAACATTTAATATATCGGGCAACCTCCCATTTAAATACAGAAGATAATACTGCATGTTTTTGTATATGTTGTCGCCATATGGTATTCTCTCCTTTTGCTAGATGGTAATTAGCCAAACGTTTCATACATAATAACATGGTGTGTCTGGGTAATGGAGCAGAATGAAATAGTTTTGTTTAAATGGGCGGTTTTGCCTTGTTATTGAAATTCACCTTGCTGTTAATATGGCTGAATATTTTAGAAATGTACTTATGGATGTTTGAGCATGATAGAAGCTTTCCAAATTCAAAGGTCAGTTCTGAGATAGGTAGTATACTGAAATAAATGAAATTGCTATTCAACTGCATCGAATTGTTAAAGAAAGGGTTACATTATGGAGAGATATGAATCTTTGTTAAGGCAGTAACTAACTTTTCATCCAAATTGTTTCAAATGTTGATTGAGATATGGATGTAAGTGAAGATTTGGGGCAAATTTGAGAAGCTATTTCTGAGACAATGAGATTAGAAACATTGTGCAAATCCCTTGTAAAAAAGTTATTAAACCTTTTTTTTGTATTGTATCTCAAGAGTGGCTTGGTCTGGAAATTTCAAAAGGGCTTGTGCCTTTTGCTATTTTTGAGAAACGCAGTTGAAAATTTTTTTAAGTACTGAAATTTTTTTTATATACTCATTCATAGGCCAACATTTTTGGAAAAAATTCCTGCTGTGACGAGCGGGGGTCAGCTAATGAATGGGTTCTAAAAGGCAGAGCAGCAGTGGGGGACCCAGCCAGAGGTGGGACAAAGGAATTCTGGCTTACGCCAGGGTCCAGATGCTGCCACTCTGCCTTTTAAATGTAGTAAAAGCCTAGTGGCTCTTACTACCTTTAAAAAGCAGAGCCACAGTGGTCTGGGACCCACCCCACCCACAAACTTACAAAGGAAAAAATGGTAAAAAGTCACTGGCCTATTCATAAGGTCCCAGACTGCTGTACTCTGGAGTCAGCTTCTAAACGAGTCAGTGACTTTTTATTATTTTTGCTCTGTAAGTTTGGGAGATCAGCTTAAACAAACGGGCTTATGTTGGAGTATATATGGTACTTACTGCCAAATCAGGGATTGTCTATTATGTTCTTTAAGACTTTGCACACTTTCCAGATAGCTGGTGGAGAATCTATTTATCCATTTTACAAAGCAAGAGGAAGACCAAAAAATGGCTATGCACATTACTCAATTAGGGGAAAAAGACAGTAATAGAAAATTCATTATTGCATAAATCTTTTTGTTTCAGATTTCACCAAAATGCAGCAGTGATTGGATGACTAATGTAGTATAAATGGGGTTGGATCTGATGCTAAATTAGAGAAAGAACAAATTCAGAATTACTCGCACAAGTTGGATGTCTTTAAGTTAGCAGGATCCTAACAAGTACATCCTAGAATACTCAAGGAAATGGTTAAAGAGATTTCTCAGTCATTCGTGATTTATCTTTGACAATTCCAGGAGAATGGGAGAGAGACCCCAAGAGGAAAAGGAGGCAAATAGTACTTATCCATCACAACGTGAACGAGGACAACCCAGCAAATTATAAGACAATCTATAACTTGAGTACCAGAAAGATAATAGAGTAAATAATAAATCTATTTGTAAACCCTTAGAAGAAAATACAGTGAAAAGTAATACTCAACATGGATTTGTCAAGAACAAATCCTTCTTTGACAGATAACAAGCCTTGTGGATAGGGTTGTGGATAGGGGAGAGGTAGTAGATGTGATATTTCAACTTTAGTAAGACTCTAGATATTGTCCTGCTTGATCTTCTCATAAACAAATTAGAGAAATAAACCCTAGATGAAACAGAGATCTGTCCTAGGTGAGGTTCTATTCAATATACTCATAAATGATTTGCATAATGGCATAGAGAATACACTTATAAAATCTGCAGATAACATCAAGCTGGGAGAAGTTGCAAGCAGAAAGCAATCTGGGAGTCATAGTGCATCACAAAACACATAGGCATCAATAATGTGTAATAGTGTTGCTAAAAAGGCAAGGCCATTAAGGAATGTATTGGAAGGAATGTTATAAGCAAGACATGAGAAGTAATTCTTTTGCTGTACTGAGCACTGATCAGGCATCAGACACACCTACTCTGCCTAGGAGTTTAGTAAACAGAAGGGCTTTGTGAAAATGATCATTTTGGGCTGGTTTCAGGTTAGTTCACCTTAGTGTTGAATGCAAGGGTAATGAATTGTGAGCACATGGTTTCTCTGCCTCTGATAGAGTTCACTCCTCCCTGTATACACGGCAGGATCACAGGTATACACCCTACTGAGAGTGGAGGTGGCCGGATCAGAAGTGGAGCTCCAACTGGTAGCGGGATCAGAGGTCGAGAGTGCAGCCCAAGCCAGCAGTGGGGAGCATAGCCCTGGCTGGGGCTGGCGGCAGCAGAGCTGCTGCAGCTGAGAGCACAGCCCCAACCAGGGCTGACATCAGTAAGATTGGCAGCAGTGGTGCTGGCAGTGGGAAGACCAGTCTCAGCCAGGGCTGGGAGCAGAGTGCAGTGGCCGGGGCTGGTTCCCAGGAGTGGGGCTGATGGGCAGGAGTGGAGCCTTGACCTTCCCTGGTCCGGAAAACTCCCTGGTTTGGGACCACTCAGGTCCCAAGGCTTCCAGACCAGGGAGGTCCAACCTGTACTGTCAAATTATCCCTGCCTGAGATGACTTATTCTTGGCACTGATAAAAAAAAGTCATCAAGAGTGTTTTACTCTGCCTTTGGGATGAATCAGATTCCACAAAATGTTATGTATTAAAGCTTCCTGACAAGATAAATCTCTGTATTTTTACATACACAGCATCTGCCCAAGTAATATTAGCCTGTGTTGTACTTGGTATTATTTTGGTTGTCAAATTATGCTGTCCGCTTCCCAGGTTATTGTTCTGGAAAGTGTTTCTCCTGAAATGGGATGATAAATTCTCCAATCTCTTGTCCCTTCCTATCTTCTAGCAAATGCTCCCCTGGTTACTTTGTGATATTTATCTCAGACTACGGGAGTGGGGGGATTTCTATGGGAGTCTCTTGTTAAAATATTCTTGCAGCATGTCACTGAGAATGTGGCTACACTACAGTTGCTACAGGAACACAGCTACAGTGCTGCAGCTATGCTACTGTACTGTAGATTCTCTCAACAGTGACTGAAAAGATTTTGGGGTCAACATAGTTAATCCAATTCTCTGAGAGGTGGTAAGTAGGCTGAAGCAAGAATTGACAGAGTGGTCCACAGCCTTCACAGGGTCCCGGGCACAGTTGGGGGTCTGGGACTGGCTCCTAGCCCCCAGAAGGGGCAGGATATTGGATGGAAGGGAAGAGCTAGAGGCTAGCCCCCACTGCCAGTCAGCATTTTAGTGCTAGATTGCTCTAACTTTTTTCACCGGGTTTATGTGATAGAAGATATCAGGTGATGAGGTGAAGGGAAGCTGCCATGTTGAAGGTCTGATCCAAAACTCAATGAAGTCAATGGGAATTTTGATTGAACCCCGAGGAAAGGGATTGGGAAGGAGAACCTAGCTGTGCATGTGACATGTCATAATCAGTAAGTAAACTTAAGATGGCTATATTATTATTTTTTAGCAGTCAGTAATGTGGTGATCCTTGTTTGTTTGTTTTCTCCATAGCAATTAAAAATTACAATTTTTTAAAAAAGTTATCAGAACTAATGTGTGTTCAAATAATGCGTCAGATACCCATTGATCAAAGTGAGGTGATGAAGGGTGGGGTAGGAGAGATCTCTCTGCCTCCAAAACAGTCCAGCCTCTTACCTGAGTGCTGCTAATTCATGTCCATGAGGGTGACTTCAGTCCCTGACTCAGAAATATACTTTTGAAGGGTGTTTTGAAATGTACCGGAATTCACCAAATGGCAGCATTTTCAGAACATTTTCCTTTGGTGCCACAAGATCCTGTTGTGACTTCTGTCTCTGCAGGAAGAAGGAAAAGGTTGGACAATATAATTGTGAGTGACACGCAGATTTCAAATGGTGACTCCAGCCTTGTTCAGAGCTGTATACAATATTTAGCTGCAGCCTTCCCAGTGCCATATAATGTTTCTTCTCTGCATCTTGATCTCTATTGTGTTGCCTTGACCCCAGATCATTGTGTGGAGTTTGGGTATTTTTTACAGCCTTATAGCATTGCACTTTGAAAAAATCATTTGCAGTGCATTATGTGTGACTATGGGAATGTCTATTCTAGAAATGCTATGATAGAGCTGTACCAGCCTGTGTCTATACTACAGAGTTTTTTGGAAAAAAGGAAGTTTTTCTGAAAAAAACCTTCACTTAACGTCCATACTGCAATCGCGTTCTTTTGAAAAAAAATTGAAAGAACAGAGGGGTTTTTCTGACATTGGTAAATCTTTCTACAAGGAAGAAGCCTTTTTCTGAAAGAGCTCTTTTGGAAAAAGGCATGTGGACAGGGAAGAGGGAAGAGCATCCATTCAGTGTGGATGCTATCTTTTGAAAAAGCAGATCACTTTTTTGATGCGCTTTGACAGTATGGATGCTCTCTTTCAGAAGAAGTTTTTTTTTCAGAAGTTCTCTTCCGGAGAAGCTTCTTCCAAAAGAAGCCTGCAGTCTAGATGCAGCTCCATAGACACTACAGTGATAGAAGGGGCTCTTCCATTGCTTTAGTAAATCCACCTATCTATGAGGCAGTAGGTAGGTCAACAGAAGAATTCTTCTGTCGAACAAGCTCTGGCTAAACTGAGGCTTTGGTCAGTTTAACTTCATCTCTCAGGCATGTGAATTTTTAGTTTTAGGTATAGCCCAGGCCTATAATTGTGGCTTGTACTATGTCGGCATGGGCAGTGAAAACAGCCTTATCCCTCAACATGGGCTGCTCACTTACTCTTCCCCTGGAAGGGTGGGTTGCTAGCAATGAAAAGAAATCTGAGACTTGTGCCCAACAGTGTGCCAGCTAATGTAGATGGAACAGAGGAAGGGGTTGTACCTTGCTGGTAGTATAAACCCGCAGCAAACTGCTACCCTCGTCCCTATGAGACCAAGGGGACAGCAGATAGGTAGTCGCATCTCAGAGAGATATCTCTAAGACACAGTGACTCTCAGAGCTACTCTGGGGACAGTGTGTCTTGTGTATCATTGCTTACTCGGGTTTTTGCATACTCGGGTTTTTCCATAACAGCACAATCAAGCTTTAGCACTTCTAGATCTCATCATACAAGTGCTTTCCAAGAATGTCTTTGCCATTATTTGTTTTGTGTTATTTTTGCATGGTTGTATTGCTTGTAATTTTTTCAGTTCTCCACCTTCATCTTTACCTTTGTGTTATCCAGGAGTTACTTCCCCCATTTCAATACATTATTAGATATCACTGAGCAACCATATATCAAAAGTCAACCTCATCTCCTCTGTGCCACCTCAGCAGTGCAAACCAGACAGAAAGTGGCTCTTAAACGGTTAGCTGGGGATCCCCAGAAAAAGGTAGCTTTCCTTTGGTAGCAGAAAGCTGGCTTATCCAGCACTTTGTATTTGGCTGTTTTTTACACATATAGGGTAAGTTACCAGGGGAGGAGAAGGCAGGGCAGAACTCATGATGCTGTGTCTCTTTCCCAGTCCACTTCTCAGCTTAGACAAGAGCAGGAGATGTGCCCCTATCTGTTTTTAGTAGATGTACTCCTCAGTTTCTGCCAGCTAGCCCCCACAGAGGTGTGAGAGGGAGGTTCTTCCTCAACCCCTTGCTTTCCTGAAGGGACATATAGCTAAATCACACCTACATCACAGAGAGAAAAATGTGGTGGAAATAGAATAATCCTTTGTCTTTATTGTCAGTTCTGTGAGGAGAAATTTTATCAAGTCAGGAAGGAATTACATTTCCTAATTGGGTAATAAGTAAAGCTTAAAGGATTTGGCAGTTACCTGGCACTACGCTATGTGCAGGGAATGATTAATGCATACATGTTTCCCTACCTTAATAATGTTTGAATTACTATGGTTGATTATTCATAGGACATTATCGTTGGTGAAGATGTTCCTTTGAGATTTAAATAGTAGGTGGGGACAGAGGGTGCAGGTCAGTTTTGTGTCTGCCCAGTAAAAATGGAAGATAGACACAAGGTAGTTAAGGAAAGGGGGTATCCTAACCTAAAGTTGCATTCCTCTGTCTCTAACTATGAACAGGTTGCTTAGCAACACAGCAGGCAAATTTTAGATACTAGTCAATTGAGAGGGAGGGAGGGAGGGAGCTCTTTAATATGATGATGTTTTACAATATTTTTTTCTGGCTTTACCTTCAGGAAAAGAACATACAGGACCTTTTGAGGAAACAAGTTCCTATGCAAATCCAACTGAGCTGCCTCCCCTGAATCTGCTGATGGGAAATGGCATCTTTTCTGAGTATCTAAAGCTGTGCAACTAATGTCAAATAAATAGTTTGATGTCTTTTGTCTCTTTTCTATAAAGCCAACTATAATTTCAAGAGAAGCCTCTGTGTGAAGGTGATTTCACATTAACCTTGGTCTCAAGCAAACCCAGGAGGTGTGAGGTGCACACAAATATTGGAGGAAGTCAAGGGATGGGCGGGAGAAGCAGAGATGAAACTGAAATATTTTGAACTTTATATCAAAGTTTACAAGGTGAAAGTTTGAACTGGTTGTTGTTGTATCTGAACTGGGTTTACCCTGGTATGCCATTTATTTTGCCTCTCACGGTAATAGATATGGCTGAGCTGCAAAATGAAGTTTAGCATTAATGAAAGGGACCAGAGATTGGCAGCTGTTGTTATACCCAAGATATCTTCTGCTAGTTCTTTGGTTAAATGAACTTAGGGCAGAAATCTTTGCATGTCACTAACAAAATCAGTTGTTTTTAGATTAAAAAAATGAGCCTAGTTTATGTAAAAAAAAAAAAAGTAGCAAATAGCTTATTTACATAGCAAGAAGCAGAGACAATATATGTAAACTTACCAGAGTGCACATTTCATATGATTGATGCATCTACAAATATGCTATGTTTTCCCATATCTAACTGCAATTGTTTGTTTGTTTGGCAAAGCACACATATGCACTACCTGTAAAGGCAGAGAGCAAGGTAACAATGTCTGGGCATATATAAAATGTGAATCACACTTGTGCTGTTTTTTCTCCTGTTGAGTGCAAACCAACGCATCTTTGGATGAGGCACTGACTGATATTCATGCTTGCTGAGAAAATTAGAACTGTGGAAGAATTCAGAGTGATTGCATTTTGCATACCAAGTACTTTCTCACACTCCTAGCAGCTAAAATGTGCTGTTGTTGGCACAGGATTAGGAACTTGCCAGCATGGCTGCAGCACAGGTCATAATACTTTTTGACATGAGACTTTGTGAAGGGCTTTGATCACAAATGTGTATATCTAAGCAAAATGTGGTGTTTATAACTGCTCTAGAATCAGAGGTACCATGTGGACTATGAATTATGGAATTTAGTCATAACTCAGTCTGCATTTACAGAATCTTATGACAGATACTTTATCCCTCTGTAATATAATGTTTTGATTTTCCATATCTGTTGATTAATTTTATTCTCTTTAGAGCTGATTGGGAATTTTCCATTGGAATGATTTTTTTGCCTCTGCTCTGTAAGCTTCAGAGTCCAAGCTTCAGGCTGATACCAACTTCAAAGCACTGTCCCTACAGCTATTTTTAGAGGGCAAGCGTAAGCCCTGGTTAACCTGAGCCTATTGACTCAGGCAGGGAGGCTTGCTCCTTCTCACTCCAAAATACTGTGTAGGTATCCCCATTAAAGCTGTATATAGGAAACATAAGAAATGCCACATTGGATTAGACCAATGATCCTTCTAATCGAGTATACTGTCTCTGAATGTTGCCCACACCAGATTTTTCAGAGGAAGGTGCAGGTATTGGATGTGGAATAATAAGACTTTCAGATTAAATTTCCTTCTAAAACCTCAAGACTGGTTTAAACCTGGAAGGAGTGTACTATTCCTTTAAGGGTCAGACAGCAGCTCACAATCAGAATAGCCTGGATATAATCAAGGAGACACTCTGTTCCACCCTAGAACTAATCTATTTCAACAGAAAGGTAGCCAACTGGGGGAGAGGAAACTAGAAACGATTTGCAAGGTAGTAAGGTAGTGAGGGATGGGTTTGTGTGTAATCTTTCTTCAGCTCTGGAAGGCTAGCCTAACCAGGGCCAAATATTTGGTTTCTGATTTAAGTTTGTGAGCTCTGATCTGGGGTCCTGGGGTAAGGACCTATGAACTATTATTTCAAATATTCCTTCTGTAGAGCTTCGTTAAAGAGACACTTCTTTTGATTTGCTTGTTTCGGTTTCTTATTGCCCTGACTTGTGCAAGCAGCTTTATTGAAGCCCAGTGGTGGGGGCGGGGAGGAAGGGGGAAATGAAGTGGGGACCTCCTGCTGTGCCACACCTGGCCAAAACGGGTGTGTGCAGGGTGGTCCACTCCTTTAAAAGTATGCTGTATCTCTTCCAAATTTAAATGAGCATTAACTGTAACAACTCTGGATTTTCTTCATATCCATATCTTTTTTTGAATCTTGCTTATTTGTCATTAGACATCCTGTGGCAATGATCACCGGGTGCCCTGTGTAATTACATGTTATGTACAAAAAAGGATTTTTTTATAAAATTTGCATCTTCCCCATTTTAATTTCCTTGCATGTCCCCTTGTTCTTTATGAGAATGGGAGAACAGAAGCAGACAATCTTACCTTCCTTATGCTAGTCAATCAACACTTGTATCATGTTTCCTATTGTTTGTTTGTTTTTCTAAGATCAGCAATCCTCATCTTTTCCATCTCGCTTCATATGAATGTTGTTTCTATGACCTTCTGCAGCAGCTGAGGGACATATTGGGGAGTAAGACCCCATACCCACTCGTCTGTATGGATTTCCTGCACCATAGCTGTAAACTTTGGGTGGGAGAGCAGCACCTCCTTTTGCAAATGGGGAGAGACTGAAGAATGGGTCAAGCCATGGTGCCACCCCTTCAAATGAACCCGCAAGCCTTGCAGAGCCAGCATGGATATGAAAAATGCTCCAACTTCTATACTGCTTTCTTCTGAATTATCACGTTTTAATGAGGATGTCATAGGGTATACATCAGTGTGATGTGCACAGTCTTCTTGTGCCTTCAGTCTGAATGCACAGGTTATAAGACAACAGACTTTCATCCTTAAGTTAGGGCATGGAGAGCTTTAGAAAGGAAAGAAGAGCAAGAAGAGGTGCACTGTGAACTGGAAGAAGACTGTGATCAGAGCAGTATCATAATGTAATGAAAGGAAATAGAACTTATTTTTTTAACCAGGTCAGTGAGGCTAAGATGACCTATCCACTTTTGTTTTATCTGACTATCTAAGTAACACCACTGGTTACTTAGTATGACCAGTGATGCCTTTGAACAGAAAACAGATGCTGGCTAGAAATGTCAGATGTTTCTATAAGGAAAGCTCACCTGCATTTAGCCTATTTGGTAACTGCATTTCATTGTCACTCCCGTCTGATATAGTTGAATAATACTCCTGTGACAGTGAAAAATATGCCTAATAATGAAAGCAGCTTGACAATGATTACTTAGAATAGCCACACACCTTCACTGATCCTGAGGAAGATATACAAGCCAGCACACTCTGTCATTACTGTGGAACATACTGAAAGTAAAGGATATAACTTACAGTAGTTTACTACAATATAGATAAAAACCCTGATTTTTTTTACAAGGCTAAAAGGACAATTTACTGCAGCTGGAAAAGCAGCGATGAAATCTTGTGTAACCTTAATTCAAAGACCTGAAAAGAGTTCAGGTCATAAAATCAAATTTATTTTTGAACAGGTATAAAAATTCTATAGATGATTTTACATTTAAGGAAAATGATCCAGTGTGAGGACTTCTCATTAACTTTCAAGGGCCATTTGGCATATAATGGAATTCATCCACTAGAAACATTTATTTTTCCTGCCTTACAGGAACATCTCTGCTTATCTCTGAACAACAAGTTCCACAAGGAGGAAAAAGCTTGCTCTGCAGCAGCAGAGATTCAAGTGCCAGAAGGAAAAAGGAGAGAAAGAGAGAGGGGGAGGAGGGAAGGAATACAAAACATCCTACCCAAGGAAGAACAAAAAAGAATGGAAAGTCCTTAAGGTTTGGATTTTTGCCAAGAAAAAAATCCACTGAGATGCAAATGCAAACTGAAACTCTGGCTTTACAAAGTTGCAACACATGTATTATAGCAAAATCTGTGGTGACATTCAGCTAGAATTTGCACAAGGCTGTGGAAACCCCATAATTGTTGAATTCTTCAGTTCTCCCAGAGTCTGCAATTGTGGCAGAGCCAAATGTGTGGCTTATAGAGCCTGACATTTACTAACTGGAAAACATTTCAAAATCAACCAGATTTTCTTCCCTTTCTGGAATTTACTCCAATTTGAAACCTACTAGAATGCTTAAGTTTAAAACAGTTACTGCCTACAGTGGTCAATGTAACTTTGGTTACTGTTAAAGGGAATGGAAAATATAAATCCTTTGGACATTGGAAAAATACATATAACCCAGCAAAGTGGGTTTTTTTTTTTTTAAAAAAAGAAGCTCCACACAGTAGCATAACAAAACTATTTACATTTTGTAATATCAACTAAAATCTTCCTGGCACTGAAAACAAAATCCTGGCCATCTCTCAAAAGAGAATAGCAGGTAAAAAGACTCTGGGAAAGATGTTCATATATATGTTTTTAAATTTCCAATTGGTTTTATTAGCACGGGCCTCAGAAGTGAATGTGCAAGGTAGTGAAAAGAGACCAACCAAATTGTCACCAACTTAAACTCCTTACTCTGATTTGGACTCCCTTAGAGCTTGTATACACTACAGAGAAGATCAACGCTGTGGCAGTCCATCTTCCAGGGTTCGAATTAGCGGGTCTAGTGAAGACGCACTCATTCGAACTGAGAGGGAGCTCCTGGTGCCAGTAGTCGTGCCAGTAGTCACGAGGAGTAAAGGAAGTCCATGGGAACATGTGCTCCCATTGTATGGATAGCGCCAAAACATGATTTAAGATACTTAGACTCCAGCTACGTAATTAACATAGCTGGAGTTGCGTATCTTAAGTCGACATTCTCCTTTAGTGTAGACCTGGCTTTAGATCTACTTTTACCCAATGTGCCAGGAAGTCCAAGATAGTTTGTTACTCCCCAAGGAGCCAGGAAACGATGTTATGACAGAGTAGGTTCAAGTTTCACAAAGACCTGTACTTTGGTATAGCTGATTTGTGTCAGTTCATAGGGCACAGTTGTTCCTTAGGCTCTGGTGACTATGACAGAGTAGAGGGTTTACTTCCCTTTGTAATTCATGGAGAACCTCAATGCCACACTTCTCTGTGCCCCTCCTTAACATTCCACATGGCATTGTGGGCTGCATCCCTATCTCTGCCACTGCACACCAATGGATATTACAGACAACTACAGCTTTACGTATGCCAGCCTGGTTGATGTGTGTGTGTATATAACTAAAATGAACAAAAAGGTTCCATCTCCTCCTTTAAGCTCTGTCCCATACATTTATCATCTATTTAAAGTATTTGCTTTTAATTTGCACAGGATTTTTTTTGTTCCCAAATAAAATTGTTCTTTGGAAAATATTTAATCTTTATAGTTCCCAGCATATTTTCCAGAATACCTGGCAACAGTAAAAGCATCCATTTACTTGTTCTACATTGGAACACCACTCACAGGATCAGTGACAAACACAGTGTAATAATAATATATGTACAGCAAGCAGCACAAAATTAATAGGTGCACTGTCAGTGTGATATTCACAGATGTGCCCAAAGCACCACAAAGTTCCTAACAGGCCCCCAAACTGCAGGGCCAGGTAAAGCAGAGTCCACCACAATGCATTACTGTTGCTCACTGTTAAAGGGCTCTTGCAAAGCCCTCCTGAACTACATAGCTCCACATTGTGCTGTCTGGTAGAACCTTGTGTCTGATTGTTCAGACTCAACAAACAACCACTCCACCTCTGCCTTTCATTCAAGCACCAACTTTTCCTCCTCTGGTTCATAGACATTGTGCAGCACACAGAAAGCAGCTATAACTACTGGGATATTTTTCTCATTGAGATCCAATTTTATGACTAAACAATGACAGCAGCACCCCAACAATTTACCAAAAGCAGGTTTAATGGTCATTCTGCACCTGTTGGGTTTCAAGCTGACTCTTTCCTGGGTACCATTGAGTGACCAGTGTACATCTTTATAAGCCAGGGGAATAACGGGTAGGCTGTGTCCCCTAGGATCACTATTAACATGTCAACATCACCAGTGATAATCAACAGTAGGGAGAGAAAGTCCCCGTTTGTAGCTTTCTGAACAGTCCTGTGATCTTAAAGATGTGAGTATCAGGCAGCTTCCCTGACCAGCCCACACTGATGTCAATGAAGCATCCCTAGTGATTGATCAGTGTGTGTATAATCATAGATAAGTAGCCCTCTATGTTGATGACAAGATGGCCTGGTGCCAAATAGGTATACGTGTGCCATTTATTGTGCTCACCACAATTCAGCAAACTCTATTGCTGAAAATCCATCCATTATGTCCTGCACATTGCTGAGAGTCATAGCCCTGCATAGCAGGAGATGATTAATGGACCTGCACACTTGTATGAGAACAGCCCCTACACTGGATTTTCTAACTCTAAAATTATTTCCCACTGTCTGGTAGCAATCCAGCACTGCAAATTTCCAGTTCAGTTGCTGCTCTCTTCTCCCACTGTCAGCAAGGCTCTCTTTCTGCTGTCCCTGCATTGTAGGGCTGGGTCAACCTCAGTACCCAGATCCAGGAATGTGGCTTTGCTCATCTGAAAATTCTGCAGCCACTGCTCATCATTCCAAGCATTCATAAGGACGTGATACCATCAATCAGTGGTAGTTTCTCAGGCCTGGAAGCAGTGTTCCATCTCCAGGACCTACTCTGGGAATGCTACCAACAATCTTGCATTGGTTCTTTCTGTGTTTCACAGCAATCTGCCCTCCAGGTAATTGTCATGTTCCCTGTGGCTGTTCTTCTAATGCTGAGGGATTTCTTGCAATGCTCATGATAATCACGCAGAACTGTGCAGACTCCATGTTTCTGTCAGAGATGGTGGATAGTGACAAATCCTGCATGTCTATGTGGAATTTTCAAACTAGCATGATCGGAACTTGACCCTGCAGGTCCAGTCACCCACGTGTGATTCATTTCTGCTGCACATACATTGCCAAACTTACTAAAAGACAGCTTGCTGTACAGTGGTAAGTTGCACACTGTGGGCATGTCTCCACTATGCTGAGAATCGATGCTGCTGTGATTGATCCGCCAGCTGTTGATTTATTGTGTCTGCTTAGATGAGAAGAGTAGCTGGCATCAATAGGAGAGCAGCCCCTGCTGACCTTACTGCACACAAGATGCTGTGGTAAGTATACTGACTTCAACTATGTTATTTGCATAGCTAAAATCATGTAGATTAGATCAAAACTGACGTTACTATAGACAAGGTCTGTGATACCTACTCATGATGTACTACACTGTGCATTGAAACAAGCACTTTTGGACTATGTCTACACTGGCGGGTTCTTGCGCCAGAAATATGCAAATGAGGCTAAGGATGGAATATCGCCCGAGCCTCAT
This sequence comes from Rafetus swinhoei, assembly GCA_019425775.1. Classification (NCBI taxonomy): domain Eukaryota; kingdom Metazoa; phylum Chordata; order Testudines; family Trionychidae; genus Rafetus; species Rafetus swinhoei. Next base: position 154,400,143 of record CM033424.1, read on the forward strand.
TTGCATACCTAATGAGCTGCCATTTTTTGCAGAAGAGGCTCTTGCGCTAGAAAGAGCATCTACACTGCCCCTTCTTGTGCAAGAAAAACCCTCTTGCACATTGCCGTTATTCCTGAAAATAATCAGCGTAGCGGCATTGCGCAAGAGGGTTTTTCTTGCACAAGAAGGGGCTGTGTAGATGCTCCTTCTGGCGCAAGAGCCTCTTCTGAAAAAAAATGGTGGCTCATTAGGTATGCAAATGAGGCTCAGCGATATTCCATGCTATGTGTAGACATAGCCCTGGGGTGCATCTACACTGCACTGTTATTTCTAGATAACTAGTGTTAATTTGAAATAACAATGCAAGTGCCTACACAGCCATTCCATTATTTTGAAATAATTTCAAAATAACAGATGGCTTATTCCAAAATCTGTAAACCTCATCCTACAAGAAATAAAGCCTATTTCGAAATAGTTATTTCGAAATAAGACGCTCTACTGCTGCTATTTCGAAATAGCCCCTCACCATGGCCATTCTAAGTTATTCATCTGCAGTGCCTCCTGGGGCTCTAAATTGAGATAACACATCTACATTAGGGAAGCCTGCCTTGGATTATTTTTGAGGTTTCCCTGCAGTGTAGATGTGTTACTTCAAAATAAGCTATTTCAGAATAACTATTCCAGAATGGCTTATTTTGAAATAAGTGTGCAGTGTAGACCCTCAGTGAGTACATTTAGCATCAATGCAGGGGGCCAAATGTTCACTCACACAAGTATATTAATTGTAATGGTTTTATGCTGATGTAACTTTTGTCTACAAACATTTGTAATGCTGGCATGCCCTGAGGCACAAAAGGTGCTGTAAATGGAGCCAGTTTACACTAATGTGGAAAAAAAAATCATGCTGTATCACATCCAAAACACAGGTGGCAAAATCTACTTTAAAGTCCTCTGTTGTGCATCTAGAAATAATATGATCCTATTACTTTACTATACCCAAAGAAAGATCTTATTCTTTGTGGAACACCTTACCTTCTTACCAGATTAGTCAACATTAGACATCACTCAACATTTGTCTTAGAAAAAGCAGGACTTTTATTCAAGTTATGAAACTACACTAATGGGTATGTGACAAGACTAGAAAAGCACATTTTGTGGGAATTTCAAACTTTTCATTAACTATTGCAAGTCTGCTCTCAGTTGCATGGACAATTCAGTCATGTTATTATTGATTGTCATGCATGTCATTGAAATACTAATATATAATTCATAGTAAATAATGTATTCAACAAATCCCCCGCCCTTTTTTCTTTTTTGGAAGTGTTAGTGAACAAAATATATTTTAGTCACAGTTTTTTATCCTGATCAAATGAGAATTTGATTACTTATACAAAGTGGAACAGCTCCAACAGGAGGGACTGAGAGAGACAAACTGTATAGCTACTGGCTATTCTGAGGGATCTCTCTAAATCCCAGGTTTTTGTGTGCAAAGAGAATTCAAAGTTTCAGGTTTTTCCACATTGGAATTAACATAAATCCCAAAACTTCAAATTTTTTTATCAAATGGAATTGTTGTTTCCAGCTAGCACTAGTTGTTTGAGTTTTAACATTTGTTTCTACATTGATTAGTTTGCTCATTATGTACATCATGTGAGTGAATTGTTCTTCCCTGTTTGTTTTATGGATGTGGCTAATCAACATTGACATGCATTTGGAATATTAGCATAAAATGGACAATCAGAACTTTGCTTTCAGCAAATATTTAAGCATTTAAACTAAGAAAGAGATTGGCTTGAACTTATTCTGTTCAGTCTTATTTTGTGTACATCATGTGACAGCAAAGATTGACTGGTCATCCGGTCATGGAAAGAGACTACAAAACGGTTGTAAACAGGATTGCATCTAAATCTGTTTTAAGAAGTAGAATTATACTATTGGTTTAGGAGGGAAAAGAAAATCTAAATTGGATAACAGATTGGGAAATCATTCTTTATGTTATTTATGATTCCAAAATAATGTACTTAAAAGAATAATTCTGAATAAAATGTTACAAAAGTTCAGCAATCTTTTGTGAGAGGAATGAGCAGGCACAAATCTTGCAAGATTTGTAGGGAAATAGTTAACATACATAATAAGCAAATATAAATATTTTCATGACTGTTTTTCTGTAAATAAGATACATCTTAGCAGTATTTTTTTCTGTAGATCTTTACTGTTGTATTTTTACTCAGAACAGCTAACTGATGTGTGATTATGTGAGCGAGGATACACACAGGTTGACATAGTTTGGCTCTTCTCCAAAGTTATACTCACACTGTTATCCTAACGTTCATCCTGGCACCAAGCTATGACACCAGAATAAGCATATGATGTAAAATATTAAGTGGTGATTTCAGAAGGGACATAAAAGAATCATGAAATTATGCTGTACTGTGCTATCTACAGCCTTCCACCATATTGCTGGTTAATCCTGTCCTTGATCCTTTTAATCACTGTCTATTGTTGCAGTTCAGTGATTTCTGATGTGGCCCTATGTAACATGATGGGTTTGTAAGGAGAAGAAATGCAGTTTGTAGCTTTGATTTGGATTTTGAGAGAGCAGTTCAAAGGGAGATAGCTGAAAATGTTCTTGATTCTGGTACTAGATTGAATAGCTTTGAATCAGGCCATTTTGTACTACACGGTATCTGAAAAAAATGAGTCAGAGGCTGGCAGAATTTATTTAGAAGTTCTAGTCCATTGGAATAAGCAACTTTAAAGTTTGAGTCTATGCATTTTACCATAAACTATATTCAAGACTACAGTTAATGTAATTCTCTTTGCCATGGGAGGATTCTAACACTCTAGTCACGAAGGCTACTAGAAACTTCCTTAATGACTAAAATTCTAACTTGCTTATGAAAAATAAGTTCTCCTGTAACCTCCAAGATTCTAGGGGCACTGTCCATAAATATTTTTAGTAGAGCATTATACTATTAGGCTGCACCGTATTGTTTTTTCAGCAAGAATGAAGAACCCTTCCGTACCCAACCCCTTCTGCTCGAGACTCCTCCTCTTCTGGGGGCTTGAAGCTTCCCCTCTTCCCCGCCACTTTGATCTGGGGCCCGAGGTGGCTGTTAGACATGGCCTGCCAGTATAATTAAAAATTGCTGGTGGATAGTCATCCCATAAAAAAAATCAACCTATCTAGGTTCTTATATCGTACCCATAAGCACAGTATAGCAGCTATCAATTCGAGATGAAAGACTATTGCTCATCCAGTCTCTTGTAAGTAGCAGGCTTGGCAAACTATGTCAGAATACTGATTTATTTTACTGTTTCTGGAATTTTTTTTTGTATTTTGATTCTCTCTCTTTTGGCTCACTGACATACATTTTGCATTTTAGTATGATCTAATTATCACCTTGCTTTTCTGTCAAAATGGGAAACATACAACAGGTTGACCATTGACTGTACTAAGAGAAGGAGGTTTCCTGCTTTCTACCCAAGATCCCTCCAGTCACTTACATTTATGAAAAGGCATTTGAAAAGAATGTGTGGGTAAATTCAATGTATAATGATGCTTAGATGATGTTAAGGGCACTGAGATTCAAGGTGGTATTTTTCAGGACTTGGCTGTAATACACACACAGCAAGAGAACAGTACCATGGCCGTTTTAAGTGGTGGTTATTTTTAACACTTGTATTTCTTGTGTTTTCATTAAAAATATTGCTCACTTGAGAATTGTGTTTGACATTCCAATTTCTTTCCTCACTTCCATTTTCATTTCTCTCCTTTCTCTACATACCCTCTGCAATGCAAAATGTCACTAGCCTACCACCACATCAGAGGATGCCAGATTATTGTTCTCGTTATGTATTTTCATCCAGTTATATTTCATACATTATTCTCTTGCCCAATGCCATAATGTATTTAAATTCAATTCATCACAATCTTCCATAGCTATGACAAGGTATGAATTATGATACTACGTAATGCACATCTTCATTCTTATGAGGTGCAAGGCCATAGGTCAAGCACCATTATAGGCACACATTGAAAATGATTACCCTATAACTCTCTCACTGAATTGTTTTGTCGTGTTTAAACAATAGCTCCCTGCAAATATTATTTTCAAAATATAATGAAAGGAAAAAGTTTGAAGTAAATAGCTTTTTAAGTAATATAAAACATATATTAAATTTACAAATTTCACATAAATATGTAAGTTTCTGCACTATTTAAAATGAGCATAAAAAAATCTGTTAGAGTAGTGGTTTTTATCCTTTAGAATATACTGTACACTGAAATGGAAGTACAATATTTATATTCCAATTGATTTATTTTAGAATTATAGTGGTAAAAATGAGAAAGTAAGCAATTTGTCAGTAATAGTGCACTGTGACACTTCTGTATTTTTATGTCTTATTTGGCAAGGAAATGTTTTTAAGTAAGGTGAAAGTTGGGGTTACTCAAGACAAATCAGACTCTTGAAAGGGGCACAGTAGTCTGAGAGGTTGGGAGCTATTCTACTAGAGTCTTTAGCAGTAGAACCAACATAGGCTTAAGTTTTCAATAGTAACTAGATTTTGAGTGCTGCACATTTTGGGAAACTCTTTAAACTGCTACTTTTTCCTGAGAGATCAAGCCCGTCATTTTCAAATTGCCCAATTTCTGTCACATAATCATTGCTCTACTGGATCAGATCTGTGGTTCATCTGGTCCAATATCCTTTTTCTGACCTTGTCCAACACCAGATGATTCAGAAGAAGGTTCTAGAAACTGCATTAGAGGGATATATGAAGTGGTTTCCCCCTCCCCCGACAGTCTCATCGTGATGTCTTGTACTTGGAATCTGGTTTAAGCCCTGAAACGCGAGATTTTTATCTCCCTTCCAATACTTAGTGTTTTGGTTAGCATTAATGATTATAACTCTGGATATTCTTTTTATTCATATAAATATCTAGTTTGTCTTTGGATTTTTCTATAGTGTTGGCCACAATTGCATCCCATGACAATGAGGTTTTGAGCGTAATTATAAGGTGTAACCTTGAAAGGTCCTTATTTTTCAAAGTCCTGAGCACCCACCCTCTGAAAATCAGGCCACGTTAAGCTGGCTTGGGTTGGGAACCTAAAATCCTTAGTTGATTTTGAAAACGTAGGTCCTAAATTCTGTACTAATTTCCCCCCTCTCATATATCTCTTGTGATTTGATCATTACACTTAACAATGCTTCTGAGATGGTTTGTCTGCTGACATTTATGTCTTTAAATTGTTTGGATGCTTGCAAAGTAGTTTCTGATGTGAAAGTGAAATATTGTAATAAAGCAGAAGTGGATTTTGAAGGACTGCAGACATGTGGTAACTAGGTTGGAGCAGCAATGTAGAGTGTTCCTTTAACAAATCTCTGACAATAAAGTGTTGATGATTGCAAGCACCCAAACTTCAGAGGGTACTCTGCACTTCTCCATCACCTACCCATCCCAAGTTACAGCTCTCCAGAAGCAGCTTGTCCACTGTCAATTTAACTTTCATATTTAGAAAACTAAACTAGGAACTTTGTAAACACAAAGTTAAGGGTAAAATTAACAGAAAAATGAGATTTCTCTCCCATAGCAAATTCCAAAATTTTGTTTCATCCTGAATTAGGGACAAAAAGTCCAAATCTCAGAATGTGTTGTAAAATAAAATATTCCAAAACACTTGGGGTGCATCTATGCTGCACTGTTATTCCTGAATAACGGCCATTATTCTGGAAAAACAGTACTAGTGTCCACATGGCAATTGCGTTATTTTGAAAGAAAATCAAAATAACGGAGGGCTTTTTCTGATGTTGGTAAACCTCATTCCAAGAGGAATAATGCCTGTTCTGAAAAAAAAAACTGTTACAGAAGAGGGTGTGTGTGGACGCTCCACTGCTGCTATGTTGAAATAGCTCCTCACCATGACCATTCTAAGTTATTTCTCTCCAGTGTCTCCTGGGGCTCAAAACAGAGATAGCGCCTCCACATTAGGGGATCCTTCCGCGGAGTAATTTGGAGGCTTCCCTGCAGTGTGGATGCTCTATTTCAAAATAAGCTATTTCAGAAGATATCTTCCGGAATAGCTTTTTCCGAAATAAGCTTGCAGTGTAGACAGACCCTTAGTTTCATATGGTCAAATGTTTTGTTTAGACTTAGATTCCGTACAACCTTCCATTAATGAGCATAGCATGACAGCATGACTCTGAGGGAGAGTAACGTTGGTTAGCCCCATTTTACAATTGAGGAAATTGAGACACAGAAGGCTTTAGGATAACATTTTCAAGAGTGGCTGTGGGCATGTTTATACATCAGTTTGTTGTGCAGCAATCTGGGGTGTAAACCTACAGTGCTGGTGGTCACTAAGAGTGTGTCTAGACTACATTCCTCTTTCGAAAGAGGAATGCAAATGAGGGAAATTGAAAATGCAAATGAAGAGCAGATTTACAAATCTCGTGCTTCATTTGCATAATCGCGTCTGATCGCTTTTTCAAAAAAGGTTTTTTTTTAAAAAAGCAGGCTAGATGCGGTTCTTTTGGAAAAAAAACCCTTTTCGAAAGAACCCTATAAACCTCATTTTTTCAGGAATAAGGGTTCTTTCGAAAAAGGGTTTTTTTTTTCTTGAAAGAACCGCATCTAGACTGCTTTTTTTTTTCCGAAGAAACCTTTTTCAAAAAAGTGATCGGACGCAATTATGCAAATGAAGCATGAGATTTGTAAATCTGCACTTCATTTGCATTTTCAATTTCCCTCATTTGCATTCCTCTTTCGAAAGAGGAATGTAGTCTAGACGTACTCTAAGTGGCCAAGTGGGCCATGCTGCTGCACATTAAAAGTGCTATGGAGCCCTTTGCCCTACTGATGCTTAAAGCCACAGATGATCAGAGCATCCCATTGAACTTTTAGTGCATGTATATGCTTAAATAGGTAGACAGAAGACTAAAGTTTAGTATAATGAAGACAGTATATGCACTTTGCAGCTTAGGAAAAATGTAGGTGGTTGGCAAATGTAGTAAGGTTTTAAAAACAAAAGTTTCAAAAGCTAGAAGAAATGTGGCATCATCTAGCAAGACTACATTTTGGTAGGATGCTAAGCTTGGACCATGGCTTCCTGGCTCCTAGACACCCTCCCCCTATCCTCCTCTGCAGCACAGCAATTTCCCAGCTCACAGCCCCACAGGCAGCCCAGATGGGTCATGCACCAGGCTCTTCCCCGGCCCCCACATTGGGCTGGCCTCCTACCCACTTCCCCACATTGCATCAGGCTCCCAGGCCTCACCACCCCACATGGTGCGCTCAACTCTCTGATCCTGGAACAACTGTGGTCCTGGCAGACCACGGATGTTGCTAGACCAGAGAATCACAGTTTATAGAGGTGCAACTTGTAGTGCTAGGAGTAGAAACCTCCTTTCTCACTCCTGCATGTGTGTTTTTGTGTGTTTTAATCACCAGCACAGGCAATCTCCCTGTGATCATGTGGCTTTGATTCAAAGCACCCTGTGTAGAGTCAAATTCACTTCCTTTCCTGGGGTTCGACTTACAGATAAATGAACACAAAGACAACAATGCTCAGGTGTAGCTACTCTCAGTGTTGCACACTCAGGGTTGCTAGATAACCTAAGTCTTTTCTGACAGTTGCACAAGATCCTTTTGTTAGGCCAAGCCTGCTTCCTCCCTTTCTAAGCAGGTAGTTAAGGCTTATTAACATTTCCAGCCATGTTCACTATTAGCCAATAAATGCACTTCCCAGGCCTGTCCATTTTAAAACATAATATCAAATGTAAAACATTTTACTCTTGTGAACCTGTCCTTTTCTCATAACCCCCAAGCCTCTAAAAAAGCTAACAAAACCAAGGAATGCTTGTCAAACATTTTAGATAAACTCACAGTGAACATCTTCCAATCACTGCCATTAAATAGCTGTCAGAATGATTATTGAAGGTCAAAGAACAACTTCTCTGTGTGTCTGATGTAGAGAAATCTCTATTTTGATCTTTTCTTCTTCACCCCAGGAAAAAAAAGCAATCAAAGCCTATTAAGCTCCCTTAGGAATGGTAATAGCCATGATTCATTTTTATGAAGCTGCTCTGTGAATTTGAAATGTTTAAGTTCTGTTTAAATAGTAGTATCATCCCTTTCCTGGCATTTGGATTTGGATGGAAATGGTTCCAGAGCTCTTCCTGAAGCTACTTGTCAAGAGCTCAGAGTAGAGCAGTAATGGAATCTTGTCACATTAGATTTAAGTGTTCAGTTCTTGCATGCCAAACTACAACAAGGTCAGAACACATCACCAAGCTCTGAAGACACCATTTTAAATGGGGCATTGTCAAGCTCTGCATGGAGTTGCTTGAATTCTAAACAAATGTAGGAAAATAATTTTGTCGAGAGACAACATTGGCTGCTCAGGCAATAGTCCCCAAGCTCTCCCCCTACAGCTGGCCAAACCTTGACAGATGCTTAGCATGGAATCTAATGGGAATTTCAAATGCTCATAAATGTTCATTACCTCCTAGGCTTTGATTTATAATGTTTAATGTTATGTGGATGCACTGGGTCATCTGGCCAGCTCATTTGGGTGCTACAAATTTTTTGTGTTGCCCATGTAAGTGCAGTGGTATCTGCAAATGAGGTAAGACTGGCTACCTCATTTGTGCTTGCAAAGAAATTGTGCTGGCAGCTCTTCACCTGAGGCCCAGATAAAGTAAATAAGGGCCAGATCTTCAAAAGATTTCACGTAACTAGTGATGCAGATAGGCCTCCACTGGGATTTTGAGAAATGCTTTCATAAGTTGGATTCATACCTCCCATTCATTTCAATAGGAGTTAAGTGTCTCACCTGTTTAGGATCTTTTGACTATCTCATTATGTGGTAATCTGCTTTTCAGGCTCTTAAATACCTTTGCAAAATTGCCTTTAAGGGTACATCTACACAGCAGTGTTATTTTGGATTAACAGCTGTTATTCCAAAATAACTATGCGTGTGTGTACACATCTAGCCCGTTATTATGAAATAATTTCAAAATAACGGGCAGCTTATTTCAGTGTTTGTAAACCTCATTCCATGAGGAATAACGCCTGTTCCAAAATAGCTATTTCAGAATAGTGCCTGTGTAGAGAGGGTGGCTGGAGTTATTTGGAAATAATTGGCCTCCAGCCCTTCCCACAGTGCACTGCTGGGTGCTCTGTCTGACACCCATCAAAACTCTGTAGTCCCCCTTCCCCCTGGACCCCTTATAGCTGCAGCCTCAGGGGAAAGGGCTTGTGTTGGACAGCAGGCCCTGACAGCCCTGAGCCACTCAGCAGCTGTCACTGCTTCGAGGTAACTCAAAATGAGCAACTCTGCTGCTCCCAGCCAGCCCTCCACTGCTCCCAGGGAGCAGTCTGCCACGCCCAGGACCCTGCCCGGAGACGGAAAAGATGCATGCCTTCCTGGTCTGATGTGGAGGTCTTGGACCTTACTGAGGTTTGGGGAGATGAGACCAACCTCCAGGATCTCCGCACCAGATGCCGGAATGTCGACATCTATGGCCGCATGGCCCACAGCCTGGCCACCAAGGGGCACATCCACACCCAGGAGCAGGTGCGGATGAAACTAAAAGAGCTCTGCCAAGTGTATGCCAAGGCCTGGGAGCGTAGCTCCCACTCCAGGGCAGAACCCACACCTGCCCCTCTTATGAGGACCTGCACTGCATAGTAGGGGGTGAGGCAGTCCCTTCCCAACCCCCCTTGCAGTGGACTCAGGGCTTGGGAAGCCTGTTGTTGCCCTCACAGGGGGCAGATGCACAGAGAAAGGGGAGGAGCTGGACGAGGCCAGCACAATAACCCTCCTGACCCTGGAGCCGGTACCCCATGCTCTGGAAGTGTCCCAGGCGTCATCCACGGCCAGGGAAGCCACATCAGGTGAGTGCCATCATGTTCCCTACACACACAGGGTGAAGGTGGTGGGTGGTGAGGGGCAGCTGCGTGCTCCTTGCTTGGTCTTTGTGGCCTGGGGATTGCGCAGCAGCCTATGCACGTGAGAACATGTGGAGCACGAGTACAGGGTACAGAGCCCCAGGAGGCTGCCACAGAGGACCCTTGTGCTATTGGTCACAGGGTGTCTGGAGAGGCCTGCCATGCTCCTGACACTGGGGTGGGACACCCTCCCACCATAAGCCACCACTAGAAGGAGGCTGGGGACATGGAGACACACACAAAGCAGTGCCCCACATGGCACACGGGCATGCCCACACTCTTGGGGCAGCATCCTCTCCTGGGGACAGCACGGTGAGGCACAGGAGAGTGTGCTGCTCATACACACCTCCCCCCAACACCCTGTCCCCCTCTCTGCCAGCCGGCAGGAATACAAGTTATCTCTCTGTGCAATGCCGCCACTGCCAGATCCGCAGCTGCCCCGTGGTCCCCCCTGGCCCACAGGCTCCTGGTCTGGCCGGCACCTTCAAATGCCTGCTTGTCCCCAGGATGTGGGGGTAGTGAGACTCCCCCCTTGGACATCTGGACCCCTGCAGGAAAGGGTCCACTGACTAGGCCACACATGGCCTTGCTCTAAGCACATTGCCTTTCGGTCTTGCCTCAGAGATGAGGGCTAGGCTTCAGGCACAGTGTCTTCAGAGGTGACTGACCATCTCTCTGTTCTGCACAGTTAGACCAGCTTTGAGGGAGGTGTGCAGTCAAAACCACCCGTGGCAGTCTCCTGACCCCGAGGGACCCGCCGGTGCAGGAGACCCATGGACGAGTTCCAGTGGAAGCACCTCATGGCACTCAGATCCCTGGAGCACACCCTGGACTGGAAATTACAGGAAGACATTCAGCTGCGGTGAGACACCTGGCAGGAGATGCTGGAGCAGGGCTGCATCATGTGCGGGGGCAGTTCAATCCCTGATCACCAGCATGCTGCATCCTTCTGTTCCTGCTCCTGCTCCTGCCCCTGTCCCTGCTCTTGCCCGGGCCTCCTCCCTGTGTTTGTGGGAATAAGCAGAGCCAGGTGTTACTCCCAGCCTCAGCCCTAAGCCTCTCCTCTCCCTCTCCCTTCCTCTCCCCCCTCCCTGGTTCTTTCCTTGGCCCCTTCCCAGTTACTTTGACCCCAAATAAAAAAAGCAAAGAGTTTATTTTTTCCAAAACAAAAAGTGTGGTGTATTGTCTCTGCAGGGAAGGGGGGAGGGAGGGCGGTGAGAAAGGAAGGGGTGAGGGAGGAAAGGCACAAAGGGGCAATGCACAGGTCCCTAGTGGGGAGGCCCAGGGGATCACTCGGGTCCTTGTGATAAACTCTCCCTCATGGCCTCCCAGATGCGCACTGCCCCTTGATGGGCCTGGCAGATGGAAGCTGTGCATGGCTGCTCAAAGGCCCTGCCAAGCCTTTCAGCCTCTGCCCCCCCACCCAGGGAGGAACGTCTCTCCCTTCTGCTCACAAATATTGTGAAGGACACAACACAGGGCCACCACTTGTGGGATATTCCATTCCTCAATGTCAGCCAGCTGCCTGAAGGCACCCTCCCCCACAATGCAGACTCTGCTGACCCTGACATTGTAGCGTTCCTTGGAGTGGTCAAGGTGGCGGGTGTAGTGCCTCATTAGCCAGGACAACAGAGGGTAGGCTGCATCCCCCACAATACAGAGTGGCATGTCCATGTCTCCGACCCTGATGGTGCGGTAGGGGAAAAAGTCCCAGTGTGGAACTTCTGGAACAGGCTGGAAGATGCTGGAACACGTGACCACCCAAAGTAGATGTCCGTGAACGGGCCGTGGTGGTTCGTGATGGCCTGCAGGACCAGTGTTTCCTCTAAGGTGCATGGGAGCAGAGTGTCACAGGTGATTAATCAGCCTTGTCCAGTCAGAGGCTCAGGGCTCCATGCACGGAGCTGACTGACAGGGTGGGGCTGATTAATCACCTGTGAAGCTGTGCTCCCATGCAGCTTAGAGGGAACACTGTGCAGGACCATCAAAGAGTACCCCTTCCGGTTGATGTACACAGATCTCCAGTGGGTCGGGGGCCCAGATTAGGATATGGGTGCCATCAGCAGTCCTCTTGCAGTTGGAGAAGCCATGTCAGCAAAGCCAGCATCAATGGTGTCCACGTTACCAAGGCTGATGACCCTAGGCAGCAGGATGGTGTTGATGGCCCTCACCACCTGTAGAAAGAAAGAAAGAAAGAAACAGAGAATCACAGGGTTGCCAGAGCCCTTGGGAGGTCTCCGATACCCCCTACTCCCCTCCCACAGTAGGAGCAACACCCCACTTACACCACCCCCTGGCAGGAGTTTGTGGGCATTGAAAAACCTCCTGAGGTGGGAACTTCCACTATCAACCCCCACTTTCCCTAGGGAACCCCATTCCAGTAGTGCACTACCCTCCTGGGACAATAGCCTGAGAGTGCCATACCTGCATGCCCAGACCCCATGGTTAATCTTCCCATGCTGAACTGGTTCCTGATGGATTGGTAGCTGTCCGGTGTGGAGAGCTTCCACAGGGCAATGGCGACCCACTTCTGGAGGGGGATGGTGGGTTATATGTGAGTGTCCTATCACCTGAGGGCAGGGGCAAGCCACTCATACAGCTCCAGAAAGTTGTCCTTCTTCATGCAGAAATTCTGGAGCCACTGCTAGTCATCCTACTGCCCCATGACGACCCAGTCCCACCAGTTGGAACTGGTGTCCAGATGTCAGAAGCAGCAGTGAATGGTTTGCAGGGGAGGGTGGGTGGGATCCAGCAGCATGAGCCACACCCGCAGAGAGCAGATGAGGAGGGCTAGGTTCCTGCAGGGACTAGAAGGCAGCCTGCAGAAACTGCTGCATGAGGTGCAGCAAAAGCTGCAATAGCTGTTGACTTCCCAGAGGCAGCTCTGGCTCCATAGCTGCAGTACTGAGGTGTCCCACCAGGGCAACCACAGCAGGCAAAGGAATGAGTTTGCTGTCCTTCAGTGAGGTAGGTGAAAAAGAGCCTGAGACAGTGTTGTACAGGGGGGTCTCTTTAAGCACGAGCCTCAGGCATCAGCCATGGGAAGTGACTGTTGTCCTGATGCCCTGCCTAAAGTGCTTCCCAGTGTCCTTACATGTGATTCAGTGTCCAATGAGTGTGGACTCTCTATTTTGAAATAGCTAAGCTCTGTTTCTATTGGCATTTGTTGTGTAGACACGCTATTTCAAAATAAGATAGTTCTTAGTATTTCTTCCAGAATAGCTTATTCTGAAATAATCACGCAGCGCAGATGTAGCCTAAGTTACTGCTCTAGGAAGTACTATGAGCTAGAGGATGAAGTACAAGACATGGTGCAAAAGTGCCCCAGTTCTGATGCTAACTTCTAGTGACTTTGGAGATGGCACCTTTCTTATATTTCTCAGTTTAATCATCTGTGAAATTAAGGAAATTAAATCCAAAGGATTGAAAGTATCCACAACTGCTGATATGTAAATATTATTAACCACATTTTGCAGACCATTAAACTGTCACAGATATTGTGGAATAGCAGATTCAGCATCCGTATGGAAGCAGAAGACCTGGGTTTTAATTATGCTGTTGATAATGACTTGCTACCTTGGACTTCTCATATCTTCAGTTTTCTTATGTTTCAAATGGAGATAACACCTACCTTTATCTAACTGAATAATGTTTGAAAATTACTATATATGTACAGTGTTGTTACAGTTATTCATTGACAGAAACAATTCAAGTTCTGTTGGTTCTAGTTCTGTTCTTAACTTACTTCAAAATATAGCTGTTGAATACAAGAACACTAATTTGTAACATTTTGCCGATACAATGTTCAATATTTGTGACAGCACAATGCACAGCCGCCTTTTGGTATGCTTTACCAATGAATAGCATCGATAGTATAGCATGGACATTCTTTCCTTTACCATCACACAGACAGTAAAACAAGTTGCAATGAGCAATGCAATCTTTGTCTACAATTTTAGCATGAAAAAAATCCCCTTTTGTAAACAGTGCTTGGAATAAAGGAAATTGAATGGGAAAACAGTTTCAGCGAGTTTTAACTAAAGCAATACTACGTATTCTGATTCAAACATCTTCCACCTTTGTATCTTCAGCTGCTGATAGCAAATTAGCAATACCCTGCTGGGAGAGGAACACATGCTGCATGTTCTTCAGGTGCCAAATTAATAATCATTTTTATTCCCCCATGTGTAGTGAATTGCTGTTAGAAATGAGCAAAAAACATTTCCAGTTGCTCCATGGCACTAATCCTAAATGAAACATCTTACTCTGTTCTATCACTTATCTATTATGCTGTAAGAATGGAAGTAAGGCCTAGCATTTCAAAACTGTACTCTCAAATGCATGCATAAAAATGCAGTTATAAACATTTTAATATATAATTTCCCTGTGCATTTTTCAAGATTGTATTTGCAATTGACCAATTAGACATGTAACTAGTCAATTGCATAGGCAATGATTTCCACTGTGTATCTTGCTCTGGAATGCGAGTTTGCAAATTAGATACACAGATTTGTGTATGTATAGTTGCACATGATCTCCAGAGAAGGGATTCAATATTTACCCTGTGTTTCACCCATGGTATGTCATGGTTGCGGGATAGATGTCCATAAAGCTCCAACGCTGCGAATACTCTCATACATGCTTAACTTCATTCATGTGAGCAGACCCATTTACTTGAATGTGCCTATTCATGTGCATAAAATTAAGCATGCCTGAGTGTTTGTGGACCAGGGTCTAAATGATGAAGGACACAAATTTCCTTCCACAACTGTACCTGCTCAATAATTCTAAGTGGAGCGAGTTATGATGGTCATTTGATATTGGAAATAAACCCTTTGAGAGCTTTTATTCTACTGCATGAGATATCTTGGAATTGTTAATTTTTATGCAAGTATGATTCTTGTAATACTTGTAGTATCATGAGATTAGTTAGACCAGCGACTGTGATATGCTGAATAAGTGTTGGTTAATGAACCTAGAATATTGTGGAATTTTAAAATCTTTCAATCAAAATAGTTTAGGAATAGACCCTTTGCCTTTTTCTGCTGTCCAGTAAGTCAAGGTACAGTTTGGCTCTTAATGTGCACTTTAGATACTGTAACATGTCAGCCGAATTCTGAGCTGATTTACAGCCTGTACAAATCCATTGTTATAGACAATGAGGCATCAAATGAGCACAGAATCTAATCTTTTGAGTTTTAATAGAAAATAGATCACCGTATTAGATATATAGACCAAGCCAAAATGGAGAAATACATGTATCTATGTATTGTCAAGGCAAAAATGACATGGCACATCACTGGAGTGTGAGATGCTCCCACAATTACCTGTAAGTTCTATTTTCTGAACCCTGCTGATTGCAGGATTGCCATGTTTGGAGCACGTTGTAATGATATTATTCATGTACATAAAAAGTGGATGCAACATTACAACAAGTGTTGCAAAATTACAACATTCTGATTCTCATAAATAAACTAGGAAAATATGACCTTGATGAAGTTACAGTAAGTTGAGTGCATCACTGGTTAGAAAACAGTTGCTGGACAATAATTATCAGTGGTTCAAAGTCAAGCTGCAAGGGAATATCAAATGGGGTCCCTCAGTGAGTAGGTCTTGGCCTGTTTCTGTTCCACCTCTTCAACAATGATTTATACAGTGGCATAAAGAGCACACTTACAAAGTTTGTGGGAGGGCTTGTAAGTGCTTTAGAGGAGAGGATTAAAATTCAAAATGATCTGAAGAAACTGGAGAAATGGTCTGAGGTAAATAGGATGAAATTCAATAGGGACAAATGCAAAGTACTCCACTTAGGAAGGAACAATCAGTTGCAGACATACAAAATGGGAAATGACTGCCTAGGAAGGAGTAGTTTGGAAAGGGAGCTGGGGTCATTTTGGATCAAAAGCTAAAAATGAGTCAACAGTGCAACACTGTTGTGGAAGAAAAAGCATATATCTTTCTGGGATATATTTGCAAGAGTGTCATAAGCAAGACACAAGAAGTAATTATTTCACTCTATTCTGTGGTAATTAGGTCTCAAGTGCAGTATTATGCTCAGTTCTGGGCACCACGTTTTGGGAAAGATGTAGACAAATTAGAGAAAGTCTATAGAAGAGCAAGAAAAACGATTAAAAGACTAGAAAACAAAACCTAAGAGGGGAAGTTGAATAAAATGAGTTTATTTAATCTGGAGAAAAGAAGACAGTGTGTGTGTGGGGAGAAACAACATAATAACAGTGTTCAAGTACATAAATTATGATTACAAGGAGGAGGGAGAAACAATGTTCTGTTTATCCTCTGTGGAGAGAACAAAAAGAACTGGACTTAAATTGCAGCAAAGACAGTTTAGATTAGACACTAGGAAAAACTTCATAATTGTTAAGGTGGTTAAGCAGTGGAATTATTGCCCAGGTAGGTTATGGACTCTCTGTCACTGGAGATTTTAAAGAACAGGTTAGACAATCGTTTCTCAGAGATGGTTTAGATCATGGATGGTGGCCCCCTTAGCCCAAGGCCCGAGCATGTAGCAATTAAAGCCCCTGTCTGCTGTCTGGGCTGACTCTGCCTGGGCTTGAGTGCAGGCTTCTCCCGCTCCTTCCCCTCCCCCCCCCCAGAGGTTCCCAATTGCCTGGAATCACAGCCATCACCAACGGTTTCCAGCTGAAGGGAGCCTAGAAATCATGAGATTCCAGACTCTAGAACACTCGGTATGGCACAGCTGCCCCAAAGTCATGGACTCTGGAAAACATGTCTTTCCAGTAGCCCACCATGTGAGCTGACAGGAAACAATGCAGTTTTCTGTCAGAAAACTGAATTTGTTTTAGATGAAGTTTGTAGATAAAAGATTGTTTCCATAAAATTCTTCAATTTCAGCAAATTAGCATTATTAAAAAAAAACAAACTTTTTGTTGGAAAATTCCTGACCACCTCTAGATGGAGGTAAGTCAGATAGGTTGGGTGACTTTCTTAACTGGAGATTTCCAGTCACACATCTGTGCTGGACCATTTCATGTTTATCCAGTTCAGTCTCTTCTGGCTGCACATGAGGCCTTTATTATTGTTTGCATCGCTTCACTAAAATAAGCAAATTATCAAATCAATACTCAGTTAGAAAGTAAATTATATTGGCTTTGAATATGAGACCAGCAGCTAAAGGAAATTTAATTATATAAGGCATGAATGCAGTTCAATAGCTTAAAATGTTGGACAGGATCAATACAATTAGTCATAGAATTTCAGTAATGAAATTTAGGAGCTGGTTCAGTTTTTCACCAAGCAAATCTTATGATAAACTAATTAATAACAGTATAATAACAATGCATACAAGAATATACAATGCATGTTATGTGTTCATTTACTTTAGAATAAAGAGTTTTGGTTTAATACATTTCACTTACATCTATATTTTAAGCAGTAAAACAAAGAATGATTTAGGGATGCCATAATTCAAAAGACAGTATTTTAAAATCACCCAATGGCAACAAGGTCTCCCTATTCTGTGCTATATGCAATAGAAGATGTCAGTGGTAAATGTAGGACATTGATCCCGTGTTTAGGGCAAAAGCATGGGACTTGTGAATCCTGGGGTGAGTTTCCTTTTCTATGACAGTTTTATTGTGCCACCTAGAGCCTTGATTTTTTAATATTTATAAGGAGAAATGGAAGTAGGGTTGCCTCCTGGATGGTTGTTAATTGGCTTGGCCAGTTCTTGGACTGCTTCGCTCATTAAAAGGGTTTAAGAGACATTTTGGTGGGCTTTTTTTTTCATTTGGTACACATTAACGTGCTTATGACAGAGTGCTGAGGCCTCAAAGATGGGTCAACATTCTGATCACTTTTATCTGTTTCCCCAGTAACTGTAGATTGAAGACTTTGTTAATTGGGCAGAGAGGCTGGATGAGTTCGCCCATCAGTTGACTATCTTGATAAAAAGCAGGAAGAAAGTGTTAGCAGGGGAGGAGGACAGAGCTTGCAGTGCTCAAGCTGAAGGCTCTCCCGAGGAAATAAGGGATCTTTTTTTCTCTTAGGGTCATGTAATGAACAAGGGCACAAAATAATAGGATCATAGGTGCTAGAATTGTTATATTACATTTTAGAGGTATTGGTGGTAATAGCTTTTATTGGACCAACTTGAGAAAAAGTGTTGTGTGGTTCAAAAGCTTTTCTCTTTCTGCAACATAAGTTGGTCCATGGCAGTACTGTCAGCTAGGGGGACCTGGTAAGCATAAATTAGTTTTCTACAGAATAAGAAGCTCCAATTATGGAGATGAAAATCAAGCTTTTACAGAAACATATCTCATTGTTTATCCAATAGTTAACTAGCCTTAAAAAATAATCAGTCAGTTACAGACCTCATTTTAGCTGAATAATGATGTTGTTTTCTATAGGATAAATATGTCTTGGGATACATGAATGGAACAATCCAAAGAAGGGCTTTTATTAAGAGCCACTAGTGCTACAAAACATTAAAAGATTGGTTGTGTAGGTTTTGTTATAGTGAAGCAAGAAGCATAGGATAGCATGTGTGGTTGCAACTGGAGTAACTAATTATTTGTAGCAATAACTAAAAACTGATAACAATGGTGATACATTTTCATTAAAAACTGTTGAGTTCTTCAAAATATTTACTAGCTCTGTCTGATGATTTAAAAACAACACCAACTTTTTTATTTGAGAATTTTTAAATATTTCAACCAGCTCTTGTAATAACCCAAAAGATGCACAGATAATAAGCACTACAGCTGGATGTAGTAGTGTGACCTAAACACTTAAATTTCTTTCTGGCATAAGTCCTTTTTGCTTTTAGAAATAACTTTCCCAAATTGTGACCATTTACACTTTTGAAGCTCTTACCCGACAACATGAGTTAATACTGAAAAATCCAATTTAGAGCAATTAGCTTATGCCCAAATAAATCTGTTAGTCTTTAAGGTACCACAGGACTCCTTGTTATGTTTGCTGAAATAGACTAACACAGCTACCACTCTGTGACTTTACATTGGGGATAGCGTAGATGAACTAAACAATCTCTGCTAAAAAGATTAGTTTGTTTTCTATTCTTAGCTTGTTCTCTATTCAAATGTCTTTCTTTTTCTTCTCTCCTGTTTTAGGCTAGTTCTTTTGCATTGTCTGGCTATGTCAGAAAGAGACACTGGTTATGGTTTAATTAGACTACAACTTTCTTCCTAAGTGTCAGAAACTACCTGAGAGATAAGTGTCTAGGTCAGGTAATTCCATAATCATTTATGTGTACATGGGGAAGCTGCTGTCAGCCCTCGCTCTTTACCTATTCTGGTCCCCAGACAACCACTGCTAGGAACTCACCAACCATCCCCTCAAATTAAGATTAAGGGTGGGGTGGGGGGGGGTATAAAAGATGAGGAGGGGTTGGCTCCCTTCCATATCAGTTACAAGACCTCCAAACATTCCCATTAAATCCTTCCCAACCCATATTACCTGATTACTATGTATGTTCCTTATAGAATACCTGAATTGAACATCCAACCCATGCTTACTTAATGAGTTGTGACAATGTAGTAATCTATCCCTGATTTACCCTGAGACCCTTGGCAAGGTGGGGGGTGGACTCTGCGCTCCTGGGAGGGGCAGGGCCTTGGAGGGGTGCAGGAGGGCTGTGGCAGCCAACCCTCTATGCCGCATCCTCCTGACAGCCCTCAGAGCTGCTGAGAGCCTGGAACTCTGGCAGTGATTTAAAGGGCCCAGGGCTCTGACTGCTGCTGCTGCCACAGTAGCAGTGGCAGTGGCCAGGAGCCCTGGGACCTTTTGAACCGCTGGGGCCTCTGGGAAGTTGCCTCCTTTGCTTCTCCCCATTGAAGGGCTAGTGTTTACCTCCCACCCTTTACTTTGGCCAATCTATCAGTGAGAGGGAAACTTTCCTTCCCAGGCCCCTGAGAATGGAGGGACTAGTGTAATGCCCACACCAGATCATAACAAAATCTGGTGTTTAATTATTGCCATGGATGAGTGCTACTCTTCCTGGTCCACGTAAGAGTAGGCTGTACTGGTGTGGGCCTAATTAGTTTTCCTTCTCTTCTGGGATGGGTCAGCATCTGCAATGTTACCTGGTCTGAAGCTACCACAGTAAGTCATTCTCACAGTCATTAGTCTATCCCATCCTTAAATGGGCCACACACATTTTCCTACAAGCCAGATAATAGCCCCTAATGCTTAATGTCTAGTGAAGTTATTTTTTAAATTGCGTGTAGACTAGCTTTTTTGCTGTTCTTCAGTATTATGCTGTTCTTCAGTATTATGCTGTACCTTTTCTGCTATACATTTGGCTATTTTTCTTATAATCTTTAATCTTCACCTCCCTCTTCACTTTGGCTTTAAACTGGTTTTCTTATCTTTGTTTTGTTTAAGTGATTTTAATTCACATCTTTTAATTCACAATATGCCTTCATAGTTTGCAGAATCTTGACCAAGG
Source organism: Rafetus swinhoei (assembly GCA_019425775.1). NCBI lineage: Eukaryota > Metazoa > Chordata > Testudines > Trionychidae > Rafetus > Rafetus swinhoei. The sequence continues at coordinate 154,420,523 of CM033424.1, forward strand.
TGCCCCAGATAGTCCGTCTTCTATGTCATCATGTCCATTGTACAAATGCCTCAATGGCTGCTCTAAAGCCTTCATTATAGATTTAGCCATCTATTATGTCAGATCTGTTGTGTATGGAAAGAACATTTATTCTTTGTACTTCATCGACAGTGATTAGCTAGCTCTCAACTTCTTAATATCTGAGACTAATATCTTGTTTGGTAGATATTAGTGTGCATTCATTCAACACAGCAACAAGTCCTTCACAAAATTAAAACCCTTATCTTTGAGAGGACAACTAAGGTAGTACCTTAAAAACAACAAATAGTCCTGCAACACCTTAGAGACTAACAAAAAGTGTAGATGGTATGGTGAGTTTTCATGGGTACAACCCACTTCTTCAGATGAATGGAGTTTAAGGAGTCCTGGTTCCAAATAAATAGCAGAAAAAGAGAGGAGATTGGTAGGGAAAGGAAAGAAAAAAATGAGACAAGAAGAGTCAGTTAGAGTGTTCATGATAAATGAAGCAGATGAAGTGGGTTCTAAGTATTCCTAAGTACCTGGTGTTTGGCTTTTTATGTCATTAAGATGTGGAATGCAGTGGGTAATCCAGTTAAGGTTTAAACCTCTATTGTAGGTACCAAACTTGTAAATGTAATTAAGTTCTGCAGATTTCTTTTCAAGTTGGTTTTTGAAATTGGCTTGTAATAATATGGACACTTTGAGATCCATTAATGAGTGCCCGGACAAGTTAAAGTGTTCCCTAGCAGGTTTCTGGGTGTTACCTTTTCAAATATCTGATTTGGTAGTACCTTGCATTCTCATAAGATGGACTATATTAGGGTCCAGTATGAACTCCAATAGTGTCATTTTATGGAATTTGATTTTGTATAACACTTCTGTAAGCATCTAGGCTGCGTCTAGACTGGCAAGTTTTTCCACAAAAGCAGCTGCTTTTGCGGAAAAACTTGCCAGCTGTCTACACTGGCCGCTTGAATTTGTGCAAGAACACTGACGATCTAATGTAAGATTGTCAGTGTTCTTGCGCAAATACTATGCTGCTCCCGTTCGGGAAAAAGCCCTCTTGAGAAATGTATTTGCGCAAGAGGGCCAATGTAGACAGCTCAGGACTGTTTTGCGCAAAAAAGCCCCGATGGCAAAAATGGCGATCAGGGCTTTCTTGCGCAAAACCGCGTCTAGATTGGCACAGACGCTTTTCCGCAAAAAGTGCTTTTGTGCAAAAGCGTCCGTGCCAATCTAGATGCTCTTTTCCTCAAATGCTTTTAACAGAAAAACTTTTCCGTTAAAAGCATTTGCGGAAAATCATGCCAGACTAGACATAGCCCTATTGTTTAAAACATTCTTAGCAAATGACTTGAGAGACTCTGGAATTTTATTTAGGTTGTTAGTTATGTGAGCCATAAACTATCAAGCTGCATTTTTGGATCAGTAGGCACCTCATGTTTGCAGGTGTATGAAAGTCAGCTGCGTTCATCAGATCCTATTCTAGTGATAACATTGTTCTGTTGTTTTTGAGAGGTAAGAGATTTCTGTTTCCTAACCATTCCTGAACTATTTCTGAATTTCACTGTTGTTGTCCTTGTGTTTTCAGCGATTCCAAAGCCAGAAAGAACTATTGTTATCATCTAGTCCGGGTTGGGCAATAATTTTTGCAAGGGGAGGGCACTTAATCAATTTTGCTATGTGGTCATGGGCCAGATCTCTCCCCACCGCCCTCCCACTGGAAGGGGCAGGGCCTGGGGTGGGAGAGGTGGACTAGTTTTGATTTAGTCTGACCTACATATAACACAGACAATAGAACTTCCCCAGAATAAATTCTTGCTGATAGGAGTTATGTGAAATCTGATATCTCAAATGATATAATGACAATCAGCAGTCTTGATTTCTACTTCTAACTCTGCCAGAGACTATGGGACAGATCCTCAGCTGATGCAAATCAGCTTCACTGCATTTAAATCAGGGCCGGGAAAGATGTGGTTTGGGGCCTGGATCCAGCCCACCTAATGCTTTGATCCAGCCCGTGGATTGCATCTTGCTGTTTTCTATTTATCTCCTGCTGTCCATGTCACCCAATTTCCAGGCAGTGGCTCTGGCAGCAGGATCCTATTTAAGTGTCTCCTGGTCACAACGGTACCCTAGGAGAGGCCAGAACTGCAAGTCCTTTAAATAGCCACAGCTACCTGGGTAGCTCTCAGGAAACAGTCATGGCAGGGCCAGGAGCTGTGAGCCCCTTTCTGTGTTTTTAATTCGAAGCCTCTGGCCCCAGACACCTCTGGAGGGAGGTTAATCCCCAACTCCACCCCTTCTGCCCCAGGGCCTACACCTTCTGGATGTGGGAAGTGAAGGGCCAGTCCATGACCACGTGGCAAAATTCATTGTGTCCTCATGCAAAAATTATTGCCCACCCCTGATTTAAATCCATGGAACCAAGCTACATTACTGGATCTGGCCTGCCTTTTATGTGAATTTGGTTGTCAACTACGCCATTTTAAAAAAATTCGTACTAATTTGGGCCCTTCTGTTTTTAATTGTTCAACTTGACATAGTAATAGCTTTGAGCAACCAAAAAGGGCACTCAAAATTAGAGGACATGACATGTCTTAAAATTTGAGCTTTAACCTCTTTGTGACCCATTATAATAAATAATACAAAGTATCATAAGGTGGCTGTGAGGTTACAATATTTCTTGAAGGTATCAATGTCCTCAAAAGTAAAGTACAGCAATATTGTATCAATAAAATAATGGAATAGAATTTGTAGAAACGTACCAGACTACCAAGGACAAATATGAGGTATGTCTGAATAACCCCAAACAGACTTCACCAAAGATGCTAATATAGAAAATTATACACATCTTTAATGTGTCAGGACAAAAAAAAAGTTATTGTCAGTCATTTCAACAGGGAAATTAAACACATAAGTTATTGTTTTAGGTAGATGTCATTTTTCCATACACAAGAGGTTTGGTTTTTTTGGAATATGATAGTAGTGAAAAATTATGAGCTTCAGAATTTTAAAATGGATAAAAATGTGCGTGGTTTTACACTGATATCTTATTAAGTTTCAAACATTTCCCCCAAGTTGCTGTGGTTTGTGCATGTGTGCACATACACACAGGTATTTGACATGATGCATGGAGAATTATTTTCAGATTGCATATCACTGTTCATTCACATGCCCGTTCTTCTGTTTAGAAGACTGTGTATCATTGTCTAGGTATTATGGTGATTAGAGATGGGTGCATATTATGGTGATTAGAGATGGGTGCACAGAATGACAACATATTTCTTCTGCTCTGTTTTTATGTCTTCACACTGTATCAATAACAGTAGTCTAACTAAAATATATCTGAGATAACTTGCTACATATTATGAATTTCAAAATCTTCCACCTATGACCCCAGATAACAATCTTTATTTTACATTGAACAGTTGTGTTAGTTTGTTTTATCAGCTGTTGTGACATTATACCATAGACAAAGATGTTATGCAAAACATCTGTCATCATATTGCTGTTTGATTTACTTATTTATGTAGGATATACTTTGGGAACTTGATGTTGAAAAAATCCATTTCAGTGTAACATTTTTTATGTTGCTCTTTGTGCTTTTGATTGGATGAGTGCTTGTTTCTTTAGCTCGCCAATGTGAAATCAGTGTGCAACCTGAAAAATGATGGCTCACATATAGGCTGTGTCTACACTGGGCCACTTATTCCGGAAAATCAGCCGCTTTTCCGGAATAAGCTGCGAGCTGTCTACACTGGCCCCTTGAATTTCCGGAAAAGCACTGACGATCTACAGTAAGAAATCAGCTGCTTTTCCAGAAAAACTATGCTGCTCCCGCTCAGGCAAAAGTCCTTTTTCCGGAAAACTGTTCCGGAAAAGGGCCAGTGTAGACAGCCCAGTAGTCTTTTCCGCAAAAAGCCCCGATCGCGAAAATGGCGATCGGGGCTTTTTTCCGGAAAAGCGCGTCTACATTGGCCACGGGCGCTTTTCCGGAAAAAGGGCTTTTCCGGAAAAGCATCCTGCCAATGTAGACGCTCTTTTTCCAGAAATACTTATAATGGAAAACTGTTCCGTTTTAAGCATTTCCGGAAAATCATGCCAGTGTAGACGTAGCCCCAGTGAAATATAATCCCAGCAAGTGCCCTACACTCACATGCTGAAGATCAAGGCAATCTCCCTTCCCCCAGGTCATTGTCAATCAGACCTGGGTGAAAATTCCTTCCTGAATCCAAGTATAGTGATTGGGAGAGGGATAGCTCAGTGGTTTGAGCATTGGCTTGCTAAACCCAGGGTTGTGAGTTCAATTCTTGTGGAGGCCATTTGGGGCAAAAATTTGTTGGGGATGGTACTTGGTCCTGCTATGAAGGCAGGGGACTGGACTCAATGACCTTTCAAGGTTCCTTCCAGTTCTAGGAGATAGGCAATCTCCATTAATTTATAATTAGATCCTAAGCATGTAAGGAAGATCTAGCCAAGTACCTGAGAGAGTGAGAGAACTTGGTGTCACCTCAGAGCCCTGGACTTCCCTATCCAATGTCCCATGATCATCCTTGGTGCTTCAGAGGAAGGAGATTGTTAAAAAAAATCTTATGTGGAGTGAAATTCCTTCGTGACCTCTTCCGCTGAAACTCTGAAAATTGAATTTTTAGCAATGTAAGGCACTGGGAAGATTTTTCCACAGCCTCATTTCTCGGATGTTTAGCATCTTCTAATTTTTAGCCTGAATTTGTTTATGACTAGTTTATATCCTTTTTTAATGTTGTATCAGCATTGTCCTTCAGTTTAAACAGTTCTTCTCTCTCCCTACTGTTTACCTCCTTAATGTATTTATAGTGAACTATCATATACACCCTCTTTTTACTAGACTACACAAGCCAAGCTCTTCCAGTTTCCTTTCAAACATAGGACCTCCATTTTCCTGATCATCCAAGTAGCTCTTTTCTGCACCCATTGCAATTAAAATTAATCTTTCTTGAACATAGTGAGCAGAACTGTACACAGTATAACAGGGTTTTATACAATGGTATCAGCATTTCTCTGTCTCTAATAGAAATACTTTGCCTGATGCATCCTAGAAGTGTATTTGACTTTTTCACACCTTCATCACAGTGGTGGTGTATAGTCATCCTGTGATTGACGCACACACCTAGTCTCTTTTCCCTTCTGATCTTATCTTCTCTCTGACCATGTCCAAGACTATGTCTACACTACGGAGTTTTTTTCAGAGAAACAGCTGTTTTTCTGAAAAAACTTCACTTACAACCACACTGCAATCACATTCTTTTGAAAGAAAATCAAAAGAACAAAGGGGTTCTTCCGACATTGGTAAACCTCTTTCTATGAGGAAGATGCCTTTTTCCGAAAGAGCTCTTTCAGAAAAAGGTGTGTGTGGATGGGAAAGAGGGAGTTCTTTCGAAAGAAGAGGAAAGAGGAAAAAGCACAGGTGCCCTGGTGGCCACTCCATCCATAATAATCACAGCTTAAATACGACATAATGTCCATTCAGTGTGGATGCTATCTTTCGAAAAAGCAGATCACTTTTTCTATGAGCTTTGGCAGTGTGGACGCTCTCTTTTGGAAGAAGTTTTTTCGGAATATCTCTTCCGGACAGCTTCTTCTGAAAGAAGCCTGCAGTCTAGACGTAGCCCAACTGATAAGCCCCTAGTTTAAATGAGAAATTCTTATTATTGGATCCTCAGTCTACGACTTTGCACTTTGTGCTATTGAAAGTCCACCCATTTGTGGCACTCCAGTCTTCAAGGTCATCTAGTTCTTTAAGTATAATACGTTGAACCTCTATCCTGACAATGTCTCCCAACATTGTAGCATCAGGAATCTGTATTGGCACACTGCTGCTTCTTGTGCCAAGCTCATTAATAAAAATATCGAATCAGATAGGACTTAAGGCCAATCCCAGAAGTCTACTAGTAACCTCCTTCAGCCCAATAATTCACCTTTTGGCACAACCCATTGCCTTCTCCTTTTAACTAGTTCCTTATATGTATTATAATACTTGTACTAATTCGCCCTCTCCCCTAATTTAACTGGTTTCCCATGTGGTACTATATCACATGATTTATTGAAGTCCAACTATATTAGATCGATTACATTTCCTTTATCTAACAAATTAGTTATTTTCTCAAAGAAGAAAATCTGGTTAATCTGCCATGATCTACCTTTGTTAAACCCATGTTGCATTACATCCCCTTTCCTTCAATGAATTTAATTATTCTTTTTCCCACAATTTATTCTGAGATCAGACTAATCATAGAATCATAGGGTTGGAAGAGACCTCAGGAGGTCAGTAATGAGTTTATAACTGTCTGGATCATTTCCCTTCCTACTCCTTCTTAAATATATGTTCATTCCCTGTACAATATGATGAAACTGAATATTAAAAAGGTATTTTTTCCTTCACAAAGATGGCCTCTTTTTTGTAAATATCTTGCTCACAGGGGCACCTTGCTGGCAGCAAAAGACCTGTAACTGCATATGCAGATAATTAACACACAAAAATCAATTAAAAACTATCACCAGATTATCCTTAATGGTTCATTTAAGAAGTAAATAAACTGCAGTGATGCTGCTACAGCTATCCTAATTATTACGTACTGGTCATATTTATGTTAAGGGAGCCAACTGGCACTTCAATAAATCGTTTCACTGTAATTCCAAATTCAAAGCTAGTTTTAAAATCATGCAGAGTTTGTTGATTACTTAATAATACATCATTTCCATTATCACTTTCCAACTACTGTACCTTATTAGAGGTGAATTGCCAGTAAGTAAGGGCAGGCCACTTTTTACTGAATACTAATTGAAAAAATAAAATATCCAAATGTTTCATCATATAGATGCTTCATTCTTTAAAAATAAAGACAGCCTTGTGGTTGCATCAAAAAGCTGGGTAGCAGGAGATCTGGGTTTCTATAGGCAGTCTATTGTCATCAACTCAATTTCAGTTTCTCCCCATTTGTAAATATGGATAATATTTTTCCTAATTATTTGGGGATTGTGAAGCCCAACGTAATAGATATATTTGCAGAAGTGAAGCTAAGAATCTCAGGAGTAAGATAAATGTACTTGTAGTCAGGAAGAATTGAGTTCAGTGATTAAATGGATTGAAGAACAGAACAATTAAAACAAAAGACAGGACTATGCAGCACTTTAAAGACTAACAGGATCGTTTATTAGGTGATGAGCTTTCGTGGGCCAGACCCACTTCCTCAGAACAAATTGTGGAAGAAAATTGGCATGACCATATGTACCAAAGGGATACAATCAAAAAAAGTGAACACATATAAAATTGACAAATCAGATTTTAGAACAGAGGGGAGATGAGGGGGGGAGGTTAGTGTCTATGAGATAATGATATTAGGGGTGATAATTGGGGAAGCTGTCTTTATAATGGGTAAGAAAATTATCATCTTTGTTAAGGCCCATTCATAAAGTGTCAAATTGAAGCATGAATGACAGTTCTGAGGCTTCCCTTTGTAAGGCATTAACTGATACTACAAGGGGGAAAAACTAAGTGTGGGAGTTCATTGCATTACTGTACTGGTTCTTTTGGTGAAATCAATATCATTAATGAGATATTAGCTAGTAAGGAATGGTAAGCAGAAATATGGCCACTAGATCTTGAGGTTGGGTTTTCCCATGAAGGTTCAGTCTTTGACAAAGTTCATGAATCTCTTGCCCAATTCTTCCCCAGCTACAGAAACTTGTGAATACTTTTTAGTGTGCTTTCTTTTTGTCTTGGCTTCTTCCCTGACATATGTGACAGTAGGAAACAAGGAGGTTGGAGACTCAGGGCTAGATCCTCAGCTGACACAAATGAAGGTAGACCTATTGATGTTAATAATGTTATACCAGTTTACCTCAGCTGAGGATCAGGCTTCCTGCAATTGGGTTGCATGTAATCACAAGCTCTCTCTCTGTGTAAAGTTATCTAACTGAGTTTCCTAACAGAGATAGGAATCCTTGCAAAGAACTTTGGCCCTCATCTAGCCTGTGTGTCACTTTGAGCAGGATTAGTGAATTGGAAATGCCATGCACACGTTTAAGAGCTTAGTTGGACTGAAGTCCTTATAAGGCAATTGTTCAAACTTTCCTTTGAGTGTTGGTGTTTTAACAAACATATTTTAATGTTGCATTACAAATTGGATCAGAACAAATGTATCCTGGCATAACATATAAAGTAATAAGCAGTTTAGTTTTCTGTCCATCAGCCATAAATGAAGTTCTTATTCTGCTTAGATTCAGGTTTACCAATAATTTTAATGCCAAAAGGGGCCATTATGGTTATCTTATTTAATCTTCTGTGTGGTACAGCCCACACAATTTCACCCAGTGAAGCTTGTTAATGTCATTCAATAAAGAGTTCACAGATTTCTGATTTGGTAACTATTGTATGTAAATTATAGAATTATTCAATATAGAGAAAGGTAGCAATTGAAATCATTTATCAGGTTGAAAAGGGTCTGGTAGATGCTTCGATTGAAACTGTCTGTCTTAATTGTGCCTAGTATGAATTGTAATGATAATTTTTGATTGTGTGCATTCCTGTCATTGGAGCAGTCTATGTTGACCTTTGGGAGAGGAAGTTCTGAATAATATGGAGCCCCATGCTGTGGCAAAGCCCAAAACTGGTCCTTCATGACTGTCAATTACCTGTTGCTTTTCTTGTTGTACAAATAGAGTAACTACATAGTAAAGGTCTACCTGGAAATCCAAAAACCAGTCCACTGCCAAATGATGGCTACTAACTAATTGGTGGATAAAGGGATGTCATTTAATTATCTGTCTTGTAGTTGTGCCTCAGTGCTCCAGTCATGGACCAATACCAGATTGTGATGGGCAGTCACAAGCATATTATTAAAAAGATGGTGCCTATCCCAACAACCTTACAATCTGGCCGCACAGGAATTATTGTGAATCCCTGTGACTAGCAAATCCTAATCTTTACTCAAATAACGAACACATTTCATAAAAGTGATTCAGGCAATGGGTCAGTCCCTCAACTGGTGTAAATTGTTATAGCTCAGTCATAGAAGCAACACCAATTTACACCAGTTAAGGATCTGGCCCAATATCTCCTCATTGTAGCTGGATAGGTAATAAGATGTAGAACTTTGCAACTCTCAAGCTACATGTTCAATATGAGTTAGAGGTGTACACATATGTACACTAGTTCTCTCGCTTGTGTACACATATGTACACTAGTTCTCATTGAGCTACCATGTAGCATGGGTAGTGGCTTAACCGTGCTCAGGATGTACCTACCACTTTCAAGTGGTTTGTCCTTTCGGACAGCTAAATGATACCGTTGCTGCTCTTATACTACTGGCACTGCTTAATCTAGCATGAATACAAATAGCAGGGGCGAGCTTATGTGAGTATGTGTACACCACAAGGGGAATCACACCCTTTGCTTGTAGAATAGATATAGCTTCCTTTTATTTCTAACCCAGCTCAGATTAATGCAATAAAAGAAGATAGCAAGTGATAGGAAGTTGGTGTGATATCATGAAATGTGTTTGTGTTCTCAGTCCATTTCCCGTTCTCAGTCTAGTTCCTAGAGAACGCATATTCACACTGTCAATAGAACATTGGCTGGGAGTCTCAACAAAGAGGACAAGGTCTGAATTACTATTTGATCCTTAGAGATAGTCCCTTCAGGTCACAGTTGACAGAAGAACATGAAGAAGCTTGCACTGCCATTCCTTAGGCTGTTCTTTTCCTGCAGATAATTAGATGACTCCAGTCTGCAAGTCTGTCAATCCAGCAGTAAAGGTCAAATCTTCAGTCTTTTATTTAGGCAAAAGTTTCAGTAAACTCTATGATAGTTTTGTCTGAGCAGAGACTACAGGGTTTCGTTTATGTTCATGTGTTGCAACAGCTTCAGGCAGGCTAAAAATGATCTGCAAAGAACTGCAGTGCCTTTCACAATACCAAGTTAATTCATCTTAGGTTAAGGGATGTCATGTAGTATGTGATGTGACAGCAGCATAATGGCATTAGGAGAATTCATCTTGAGAAGACACAAATCGATGGGTCAAATAAGTATTATTTCCCCTGTCGCTTTAAAGGTTTCTTGTCCCATTTCTTTTCCATTCAAGGTATGTGGGCTGCTCCTCTAAGAAATAAATGTGATCAGAATTTGAAATGTTGAATATTTTGCAGGATGGTAAAGAAGGCATATTTGTTCTTGTTAATAACATGGGCTAGTCTATTCACTTATGAGTAGTGAGCTATATTGAAAGCTTGATTATATATAGACTTTTCTGTAAAACTATTCTTAACATTCACAATATTTTATAAAGAAAATACAACCAAGATATACAAAACTGTAAGCCAGGGATGGGAAACCTAAGGCCTAACAGCTGGATGCAGTCTCTGGCTTGCCTGCATCTGGCCCCCGAGGCTTGGAGCTCCCCTCCCTCCCCCCTATACACCATTAGGGAGCCCGTGCTGGTGCTCTAGCCCCTCCCCTCGTCATTCCACTATGGGGCTGGAGCACACAAAATCTACTAGCCTCCCCCCTGCTAGGCTTTGGTGTGTGAGAGGAATGTAGGGAGTATCTTTTTCCTTCTCAGTGTTTCTTTTTCTAGACATTGCTCTCTAACTACCACATTATTATTCTTTTTGGTGGTATTTTTGGTTTTGTAGTTTTATTAATTGGTATAATTACATGGATTCTTAAAAGTGGCCACCACGGTATTTGGACTAGGTCTTGGTGAATACATTGTGTGTGATTGTATGTTAAACAAATATTATTGCTTATAAAAAGCTGGTGATTCACTTAACTGATAATCACAACTCTTTTTTATTTGCTTATTCATGAACATTCAGGTGAGTGAGTTTATTTCTAAATGATCTCGGTGGAAAGCAGAAGCACATTCACCTCAGCAATGCTTATAGGGCCATTTTGCGAAACTCTTTTTTTATTCACTCAATAGACTCCTCCAGCAATTGCAAATGCAAGTCTCTGTCTCAGAAAGTCAAAGCCCAACACATGATTCTGCCTGTGGCATTTGTTGCTGTCTGCCAAAGTACGGTGATCATCATGAAAAAAAAAATCAGCATTTGCTGAAGGATGTTACAAAATAACCACCATTAATTAGTTCCCATTTGAACTACAAACGGAGGGGTGGGGGTGGGGGGGAGGAAAGGACAGGTTTTTCCATGCCACTGTGGTAACTATTTACAAAGGCTGAATTTTCAAAAAAATTGACCAACATCCTTCTGTCATAAGGGCTCCATTCTAGCCAAAGACTTAAGCACGTGCTTAATTTTAGACACATGAACAGTCTCATTGAAATGAAAGGGGTTACTTTCATGCTTAATATTAACAGCTTTGTTGAGCTGACAAGGTTGGAGTGTTGCGACATAGAACATTTTGAAGTGTAAGTGGGGGGCAGGGAGGGAAGATACAGACATATAAAGAACATAATGTCATACTGCATTGAATAAAATTGGTCAAATAGTTAACATTGGATCCTCATATTTGTGACTAAAATCCCCATATGGATTTCACAAAAGTGTGTGTGTCTGTGTTGTGGGGGGAGGATAATATTCACTATTTATAAGTGGATGACTGATGGGCATTATTAATAATATTCAGGCATCTGAAAGGTAAGAAAGTTGGCAATATTTGGCATTGGTTTTTTCTCCTGTTTTAAAATAAACTAGTCAACCAATCAGAGCATTAACAATATCATGTGACTTTGAAGACCAATCAGATATACACAAATGAATAACAAGTTGTTGAAGTGAGAAGTTCACCATAACCATTACCTGAAAATTATTAGAAGAATAACAATTTGTAGAAAGCAATACTGATACATTAAACATTTATATGTGATATAATCTGATAAATACTGTGATGTTATCTCCCATTTGCATAGTAGAACCCATTAGATGTAAGCAGGGGCTGAACTGCTGCTTGCTGTCAGCCAGCTAAAAGGAGGGGTGGGTGTGCCCACTAGAGTTGTTTAGCTCTGCAAGGTAATTAACTGTTAACTGTTGACATGTAAATACTGCTCAGAAGAGAATCTGAGGTGTGGCTATGTAAATCCCATTCAGCCAGGGCTGATGGAAGGTCAGTGTTGGAATGGAATGTGGAGAATTGTATATAATTTGGGACTGTTGTGGGGGTAACTAATCATGCTACCCCTAAATGTGGGAACTGTAAAACATGCCACCAGTGCTTGCAGGAGAGACACCACCATCATGGTAAGAGGTCTCGGAAGAACAAGCCTCCCCCCTTCCAGAGTTGAGTGAACAGAGCTGGGGGAAAGGGTTAAAGGGTTTGAGTCAGCCTGCTTCACACCTGCCAGGTGTGAGCTATAAGACTGGCCCAGCCTGCACCTTTCCCCCTTTGTTTTAAGGACAGACCTAAAGCAGACTCCCTGAAGAGTCTTTTCTTTTGCTAGTCCAGTGAAAGCTGGATTCATTTGCCAGTCCAGCTGGTGGCTAAAGAGTTGAAATCACTGAGCGCTGAAATCACTGGTTTGGCTGAGTGCCAGACCTGTTGCACCAGTGAAGTGGTGGCGACCCGTGGCGGGAAGCGGCAGCAGGTGAAGAGCGGCGACCAGCGGCGTGGAGTGGCGGCAGGCAAGGAGCGGCGACCAGCGGCGTGGCGTGGAGCGGTGGCAGGCGAGGAGCGGCCATCAGCGGCGTGGCGTGGAGCGGCGGCAGGTGCCCAGTGGAGCGTCCAGAGGCGTGGAACGAGACAGCTGGTGGAGCGTGGCGGAGTTTCGTATAAGGTGCCCCCTATCTATCCCCCGACCCCCATTTCTACCCAGGTTGGGAGGTGAAACCCTGCGGGTGAACTTTGGGACTCTGGGTGGCACGGACCAGGGACAGAGACTTTTGGGGTGTCGGACTTTTTGGACTTCGGGCGATTCTTGGCTGGGGTGGGGCTTGGCTCATGTTTGGGGTTATGAACTCTGTTTGTGGTGTTTTCCCCAAGTTAATGCCGTATGACTTCTCTTTCTGTTTCATTAAATGTTTCTTTCCTACACTCAGACTCAGTGCTTGCAGTGGGAAGCATTGCCTCTCAGAGCGCCCAGGTGCGTGAATTTCCCAGATTACTGGGTGGGGGCTCGAGCCGGTTCTATGTGAGATGGCCCCAAGATATTGAACCCAGCCCTGGTTACTGCCAGGCCTACCCGGCAGAAGGGTTACACTTACAAGATGCCATAAATGTGTACCTAACATTTTTTATTTAAAAAATTGAAATTAATAGTATTTCAAAAACACCCTGTAGGTATATAAGAAGACACTGAATCATAATGCTTGTCTAAAAGAAGGGGAGTTAATGTCATTAGTTTTGCCATTCCCTGATTCTTGAGTGCTTTACTTTGCACTTGATATTATTTTAATGTAGTTTTTACTATTGAATATTTAATTATTTTTACATTTTCAATTTTTCTCTCATACTTTATCCTCCTTTCACTTTTTACCTCAGGATATTTTTTCTTTACTAACGCTGCCCTTTTATTTGGGTTCTCATCATCCCCCTATTTCCTCACCATCTCTTCCCTGCATTCTACCAAAACTTGTTGGAGCAGAAGGAAGCTTTGACATCCTGTAAGCCTTGGGTGGGTCATGATCCAAAGCCCATAGAAATCAATGACTATCCTTCCGTGGAGTTCAATGAGCTTCAGATCAGGCCCATGATCTTCAAAGGAGAATCACAAAATAAACAAGCAATATTAATTGATTTTGTGCTTTGAACAACAGATAGACCTCAGACTTTGTATCACTGTTATATTTTATCATAATAACTATAAAACCTATAGTTTAATTGCATAGTAGCATGACTAGAATAATGTAATCAGCTACATCTAATCATTTTAGATCTTATATTAAGTATGTTTAGATAAGAAGTAATAAATACTGCAGAAGTGTGGTTGCAAGCTAAGTTGATTGCATAACAAAAATTATTTTGTTACCCTGTATTAGCTTATTCATGTAACCAAGCAAAAAAACCTTTGCATTATTATGTGGGAAAAGCTAGCTAGTTTCCAATATATTTAAATGAACAAGATTTTTTTTAGTACTGAATGTTTGTAATGATAGTATCAAAGAACATTGTGTTGACATTTCACAATCATGAAACTTGCTGAGTCATGAGACTACCTAGAAATGATTGGAAAAGTTATTTTTGGTCATTTCCAGCCTTATCCATACTGTCTTCTGTAATGATACAGCACTGAGAAGTGCACTTTCAAACTTGCATAAATCATCAAGGAGGTCGCTGGCCAGAAAACGTATCTTACTTGCTACCAAGGTTCCAAGTGAACACAGGCTTTGGAATGGACAGGTGGAGGATGACTGAAGCTTCCAAAATTTAGCATCTATACAGCACCCTAAACTCAAAATTAAATCACAATTTTCACTACTCAAATTGCATATCTTATTTCATATATTTTGAAATAGCTTATTTTGAAATTTGGCATGGCTACAAAGCGTCAAATTTCAAAATAGTGTGCTATTTTGAGCCATCCCTTAACCCTTGTGCAACAAGGTTTATCAGGATGGCGAAATAGTGTACCCATTATTTCGAAAAACATTTTGAAATAACAGGCAGCTTGTGTAGACTCAAGGTAGCCGTGCAGTGTAGAAGGCCAAACTGGGAGTCTTGGTTTTGTCATCAGAGGGCTTGGATCAGGTCGTAAGTCTGAAATAACTATTGATTTCAATAGAATTATTCCATGTTTACACCAGTGAAACTAAGTGTACAAGTTGTTCCAGTACAATGAACAACTGAACATTTCAATGAGACCAATGAAGTGAGTTCATACATTTTCTTTTGGGGGAAATCTTGGCATCTTTTCTGTAGCTTGTAGCCTAATAAGTGTTGAAAACAATTCACAGAAGAGAGTAGAAACATACTGCCCATAGGTGCATTGTAAAATCTAAATAATTTTGAAATGACCAATTCAAATGAGGAAGGAGTGAAGATGTGACTGTTTGGAAGTTCAGGTAAGCACCTGAAAGCCTGACATTTCATAAGAAGTGTCTCTAAGTTTTTATGTGTCTATAAATAGGCTGGAAATCTGTCAAAGAGATCTAATTTTTGTTTTTTAAAATTTCAGTGCTTTCTGGTTATTGTCCAAACCAAAATCTCAGTTAGAGTCTTTCTGATAGCCTAGCAGTACCTCCTCTTCCTAATCTTGGTTCAATCTGGAAATGTAGAATATAATGAAAGTGAAAAATGATGAAAATTTAAAAAAATGAACCAACCTTTCTTAAACCTCAAAGCTGGCTCATGTTTTAGAGAAACACGCAGGGTGAGTCTTATGTTTTTTCCAAAATGTTCTTGTCCAGCTCTGATTCTAATTTGTGGCTTTTGTTAAAAACACACTGTAGGAATATATGACATTATAATAAAAACTGTACTGCAAACTGTACTCACATTTGCTTATGGATTACATTTGAACATACATTCTTAGTACATTCTTATTAGCATATTTCTTATGTAGCATATAGGGCCTGGTTCTCCTTTCACATTAGGTATACACCTTAACTCCATTGATCCCAGTGGACTTACTCCAGACTTGCCCTGAAGGAAAGGAAAGGAAAAATCACATTCAGAAACTCTGTCAGTAAATCGGTCACTTATTCTATGGTGGGCAATTTATTTCATTTGAAAAATTTGAGAGAAATATGCTGCCTTGACAAATACTGTCTTTGGCAATTTTGCAAATGGAGGCATATGATGATAGGTTTAATGAAACTGAAATGGAATTATAACCCTGAGCAGCTGAATATCTTATCATTTATTAAGTGGTTATCAAAAACCAAAACCGCAGCCTTGATGTGCTGCAAATTTCTGTGCACTTTAGTGAAAGGTCGTCTCAGAACGAAATCTCAATGAGTGACTTGGGGTAAAAAAGGATTTGCTTGGATGAAAGAGCTCTGAAGAATAGTAGGGCTGAGGGAAAGGATGCTCAGACTTTAAACCCTGACTACTTCAAGGCATGGAGGAGGGAGGGAGGAAAAAGAGTGTATGTGGTTCTCTTTTCCCATTTCTTATAATTGTGGATTTGATAACTGTGCTTTGAAATGGTGGGACAATATGGGGAGACAAAGTGAACTGGAGAATGGGAAGGAAATGAAAGACATAGTCAGGAAATATATAGAAAATGTAATGAGTATAGGGGTTTTAACTATCTAGTAGCTCCAGGGAATGAAATGTAGTGTAGTTGATGGACCACTGGACTGGGGCTCAGATGACCTGGTTCCTAGTAGCAGCTCGACCACTGGCCTCCTGAGTGGCCTTGGTCAAATTATTCACCTCTCTGTACCTCAGTTCCTCTATCTGTATAAGGGTGTGATTCTAAACCACACACCTCCTGGGTGTGGTGCACTGTCTCATGTAGGAGCACTTAAACTACTTACAGAGAGAACATGATTGTGCTCTATGGCCTTAGCTGAGAGCCAGCTAGCTTTTAGCTCAAGTGGTAGCAGCTCGTGCACTGAGGTCTCAGGTTCAGTTCCACTTGTCAATGTTACACAATGCTACTGACTTTCTTTGTAAAGTGCTTTGAGATCTAAAGATGAAAAGTGTGATATCAAAGCTAGGTGTTATTAGTATTACTGTTATTAGAGGAACTTAAATGATTGGATGAGTGAGAGCATACCCCAGGATGCAGCATTGGAGGAAAAAACATGGAGGGAAATCAAGTGAGATAGAACATTCCAGAAAATTGGAAATAGGGAACAGAGGGCAGAATTTGGAAGTGGAGTGGCTCTGATTATAAGCTTGGGGATGACTGAGCATTGAGGAAAGGAGCAGACTGAGCAAATGGACAAAGAGGTTGTGTCTACACTACAAAGAAAAGTCAGAAAAAGATATGCAAATTATGAACTGCAATTTATGTATCTTTTTACACTTTTCTTCTGAAAGAGGCTTTTCCAACATTTGGCCCGTCTACATGAGGCCAAATGTCAGAAAAAAACCCTCTTTCGGAACATCCCTTCTTCCTCATAGGATGAGGTTTACAGGGATGCCAAAAAATGCGTCTGCTTTTCCGAAATTTTTTTCAGAAAAGCAGACTTGTTCCTTGGACGTGGCAGAGCTTTTCTGGGATATCTCTGCTATCCCGGAAAAGCTCTGTAGTCTAGATGTACCCAGAAAATGGAGTGAGAGAGGAAGGGGGACAAATGTAGTCAGAATGGCATAGGGAAGAGAAGAAAAATACATAGGAGGGAAAACCAACACAGAAGGACTGATAAAAAGAGACATAGAAAGAATGAAAGTTCAGTGAAGGAAGTAAGGGAAAACAACAGCAACAACAAAAAAACCCTTAAGGTGAGTTAATTAGCTTTGGTGTGAAATAAGGAATTTAATGCAAATATTTAACAAAATTAAATGTCCTGTGTATCTTTTTTTGAAACATGGAGTTTCCAAACAACTGTGTAGGTCAAAAGGGGATTAGGAAACATGGCCATGATTAGAAAGTGGGCAGAGAGCCCAGTATTTTAGCATATGGACAAGGGAACAACATGCCTTCATTTTGTTTACAGACAAGGGTGATGTTGCATTGTTCAACACTTTTACACAATATGGGTGTGTGTATGTGAGAGAGAGAGAAAGAGAGAGACAGACGGACAGACAGACAGCTATATGAAAATATCTGATGATGTTTTATTTGTTAAGAACATCTCTCCAGCAAAAATACATTTATATTAAACATGCAATCTTCTGCTTGATTATTGTTCCAATATACTTTTACATCTCAAAATGTTTCTTACATAGCTTCTTGGAAAACGTGTGTTATGAAAAATTAGGAATCACTTTAGGGCCTGAAGATGAATAATGGGTAGCTGCACAAAATGGAATATAATATAATGGCTCTCCTGCAGTTTGCAAAAATATATCTTGCAGTGCCAGCCAAAAACGCTTATGCCAACTTCGAAGCTGAGTGGCACAGTGTAGTAATGTAGGATGGATTTGGAGAGACTAAACTGGTGACCTTCCTAATGATCCACAGTGTGTGTGCGCCAGTCTCTCACATTCCCAGGTTTGACATTATTTATAAACAAATGAACAATTGGACAACATAATATCCAAGCCAAACTTTCTGTGTGACTTTGGCTGTTCTAAGGGGTTCTTAGTGTTACTCAGCCCACCCCTGCATCCTCTTTGCTTCAGACCCAAGACCCTTCTCTAAGGACATTGTTGGTCTGATGCTCCCTTTCTTTTTTGTTCCCTTCCTCTGGGGAGTTTGTCAGACTTAAAACTTCTGTTATGTTATGTTGTGTTATGGAACAAGTCCAGCCTCACATCCTGTTTCCAGGACAGACCAAGAATCTCTTCTATACTAACTCAGTGTGGTGCATGTCAATTTCTTCACAGGATCCCAATTCCTCAATAACTTTCCTGGAGACCATATATTTTAATGTGCCTGCAATCTAATGCAGCCCAGAACTTTCTGTCATTGATGCTAGATGTTCTGACCAGCAGTTTGCTCCCTCTAGTTTTCTGACAAACGTTCCTGGTAGCTTTAGGCCTCTCCCATAAGATGCGACTATCTCTAAAAAAGTGAGTAATTTAGGCTATGTTTACACTATTAGCTGGGGGCATGATTCCTCTTCTGGGTACTCATGATGGCTCATTGAGAGCTAGTGTGAGGATCAACAGCAGTACAGTCATGGTAGCATAGGAAGTGCTAACAGAGGCATGGCTGAGCTCTGCCAAGTACCAAATCCACCTGAAAATGGCCCCGCTGTGCCTTTGCTCATGTTACCACAGCTACACTACTATCTATACTCACACTAGCTCTCACTGAGCTACCATGAATATGTGTGTGTGAGAAGGGGATTCACAGCTTTAGCTCGGTGAGTAGGCACAGTCTCACAGTAAGAAAAAACACATTCAATAATTCCAGTAGTTCTGATCACTGCTTTGCTGGCAAAGACTTGAGGTATGTCTACACTACAAGTTGACATCCATGGCTGGCCTGTATCAGCTGGCTTGGGTTTGGGCTACAACATAAGTAGTCAGTCACAGGCAAAGATGGCATTGCCTTCTCAAAACTGCCCAAGTTCTGGCCAGCCGGGATGGCAGGGGACACAGAGCAGCTGCTTAACCTCCAGCTGTCCAGGAAGGATCGGGCTGCAGCACAGGACTCTGGCCTCCAGGCACTCCAGCTGCTCGGGAAGGGTGGGGGCCATGCCACCTGCTGGGACATGGGAGACTAAGGAGCCTGGGAATGTTCAGGGGCTGGGGGCAGTAACCTGGGGTGGATGCCAGCCACTGCTATGGGAGCTGGGCTTGGTTCTGTGGGGAGGGAAGTTGTGGAGGGGTGGGACTTTGGGCAGATGGGGTAGGGCTGGGTCTTCCCTTCCCCAGCTGGGCATTCACACATGGGCTGCAGGGTTGTAACACAGCAGTGCAGACATTCTGGCTTGGGTTGGAGCCTCAGCTTTGGACCCATGAAGGGGAGGGTCCCAGAGCTAGGGCTGCAGCCCTAACTCCAGCATTTATCCTGCATTTCTATAAGGGTATGTCTACACTTGCTCCCTAGTTCGAGCTAGGGATGCAAACGTAACCGACCGAAATTGCTAATGAAGCGGGGATTTAAATATCCCATGCTTCATTAGCATAATCTCGCCCACGCGCTATTCTGCTCAACAGCTGATTTGAACCAGGAAGTGCACTCCGGGACGCGTTAGTTCGAATCAAGCCCCTTGGTTAGAACTAACGTTACTCCTCAAAAAATGATATGGGCCAGATACAGGGGTTTAATTGCACTGTAGACCTACCCTTACATTACAATCTTATGCCACTTCTAAGATAGAGGACAACTTGTTCCACTCTTCTGCTACTACTTTTATTATATTAAAAGCATGGTGATGAGAGGGTGTCTAAAAGTAACTGGTAACATTAGGTCAGCACATTCTACTCCACACCTAGATTTAAGACTATAAATCTTGGAGCAGAGTTTGAGAATATGGTGGTTATTGTGGACTCCTGTTACTGTTCCCAAGGACTACAACTTCCTCTTTGTCTATACAGCAGATCTTGACTTCCATATTTTTCCCTTCCTGCAGGTACAGACACTGACTGACATCTGTGGGAATTACTTAAAAAACAACAAATAGTCTAATAGCACCTTAAAGACTAACAAAACATGTAGATGGTATCATGAGCTTTCGTGGGCACAGCCCACTTCTTCAGATGACAGGAATATTAGAAGTCCAGCTTCAAGAATAAATAAGGGAATGGCAGGGGAGGAGAAAAAAAGAGAAAAAAGGAGGGGAGGAAAAAAAAGAGACAGTTAGTTGATGGTTCAGATAGTTACAAGAGGCTGATAAGAACAATTACCACCTCCATTATTTGGTTGGTTGGTTATGTCATTAGGATGTGGAAGGTAGTGTGTGAGCCAGCTGATGTCCCTGTTCATACCATTTGCATAAGAATTAAACTTGTGAATGAAGTAAAGTTCCAACCCTTCTCTGAGTATTTAGCTTGTGGAATTGTCCCGAAACAAAACGGTGCTCGAGCTGGCATTGTCAGCAAACAACATCATATAATATATAACCTCAGTCATGCAGAACGCAATGCTAAACACAGCCTCAAAAACAATTCTAACGTCATAATCAAAGAGGCTGACAAAAGGGGTGCTGTAGTCATCATGAACAGAACAGATCCAAGTCACTGTTTTGTTTCGGTACAATTCCACAAGCCAAATACACAGAGAAGGGTTGGAACTTTACTTCATTCACAAGTTTAATTCTTATGCAAATGGTATGAACAGGGACATCAGCTGGCTCACACACTACCTTCCACATCCTAATGACTTAACCAACCAACCAAACAATGGAGCTCCTAATTGTTCTTATCAGCCTCTTGTAACTATTTGAACCATCTACTCACTTTCTCTCTTTTTTTCTCCTCCCTTCCTTTTTTCTCCCTCCTCCCCTTCCCTTATTTATTCTTGGATCTGGATTTCTAATATTCCTGTCCTCTGAAGAAGTGGGTTGTGCCCACGAAAGCTCATGATACCATCTACATGTTTTGTTAGTCTTTAAGGTGCTGCCAGACTATTTGTTGTTTTTTAAGTTTTTTTCTGTTACAGACTAACTCGGCTACCCCTTTGAATCTTTAGGAATTCTATGCCTGTCTATCCTGAGAGAAAAATATTTGAATTGATCTCTGCCAAACAAGTGAAAAGAAAAAGTTGGGCAAATCTGCAAAACTGAATGAGAAATGTAGTTACCCAGTATCTATGCAGATTAGGTTATTTTTAATTTGGGGTTTAGTGGCTAGCTTTTCATAACAGCATTTGAAAATGTTGGCCTTAGATTGTAGTTATTAGACTGTAGGGATTTCTTTGGCATGTGTACATTGCAGTTAAGCCTTGAATTGCAGTGTAGACTTAGTTGTGGCAGAAGGTAAAGACAGCAGTTATTAATATATGGGTTCGAATTCTCCAAATCTTATTCAGTTAAGTTCCCATTGAATTTACTGAGAATTTAGCTTAAGTAATGACTGCAAGCCTAAGCAAATTGTAGATGAAAATTTAAGTACAAAACAAGAACATTTTGACCAGGGTAACAATAGGATCCTTTCATTATGTAGATGTTTATATTGTGGACTAAACTTCTCAATTTCTTTGTAATCAGATACTCACAGGAAATACATTTGAGCTCATGGTATTACTGACAAGTAGAAATATATAACAAAGCATTATTGTTTTATTTGGATTTTAGCTCTGGAAGAGGAGAATTATGGAAGGGCTTCCACTTTCATTTCCACGGAAAACTTAAAAAATCAACTTTTAATTTAATGTTAACAATTACAGTACAAGGGTACAAATCGACCAGCTGTAGATTTACAACCCATGCCCATTCTTTTAGTGAATTCATCTGAATGGGTCATGCATTTAATTGCTTTAATATCAAATTAAATATGGAACGAATGATGCATGCCTGAACACGAGTCTCTGCATTAGGTCTTCATGCCCTTGTAGGTAAGTGCGGTAGCACAATTATTCTAAGAAATCAATCTGTCTGAAATTGCACTGAGTTAGCTTTTAGCAAAGTTCTCGATACCACTTTAAACAAATGTAATGTGTTCATTGACAATAATGGATTTAGTTTTACATTTTCTTAAGCTTCTCTTCAGGCAACTGCCTGACAATTTAATAATCATGGGATATTATTTCATGTGCTCCATTTATATTTTTAGCACCAGCATTTTTAATGACTGTCTTTTGTTATTTTCCCTCAAAAAGCTTGCCTGGAAAATCTGTCAGGTAATGTTTGTTCTATTTTGTATAGTTTTTAATTTTTTTTCTGTCTTTTGCTATCCAGATTAATTTAAAAAAATATACAGGCTTTAAAAAAATCTTTCAATACAAACAAATATATTTATAAATTTACTCCACAATTTTGGAGTAAGCTAAGGGTGTGTCTACACAGCACCCTAAGCTTGAAATAAGATTATTTGTATATACAGCACCAAATTTTGAAATGACATGCTATTTCGAGACATCCCTTAACCCTAATGAAGCAAGGGTTACAGAGATGCCAGAATAGTGCACCCGTTATTTTGAAAAATATTTCTAAATAACAGGTGCGTTTCAAAGATACAGAGTAGCTATTATTGGGATACCTCCAGTATCCTGAATAGCCCCGCTGTCTAGACATACCCTAAGTGACTTCTTCGTAATAAAGAATCACAGGAACAAACTTTGATTTGCCATATTAGCACTATTTAAAGAGAGAGAATAGTAGAATTTTTTTTCACCACTACAATTCATTTGGTTGGTTTGTTATCAACCAAGACATAGTCCTCCTAAGGCATGGACATTTTCTCCTTTGTTCAGAATTAATTATTGTATATAAATTAAGGAAGAGTATTCAGTTAAATGTTTGAGTAAGATGCTGCTTTCAGAATAAATACTTCATACAATTACATATTCCCTAGTGCTGGAGAACATGGATACCAGCTGATTAGGTTAAGGCCTCTGGTGAATGGCATTAGTGTGATTCAACAAGAGATTTGCATGAGGATGCTGGACAAAGGATAGATCCTCTGTATTGTACACACAGTCCTGCCTTGAAGATGTGAAAACTATCCCTGCAGAGAGTAACAATTCTGAGCCACTAAAGAAGCACATTTTCAGTGCATTGCATGGAGATTTAAGCTCTGCAAATCTCATTAGTGTTAATGAAAGTAGTGCATCTAAATCCCTGTGCATTTTCCTAAAACTGTATCCAACTCTCTGTTATCTTAACACAGGAAGCAATAAGAAAAGAACATCTGTGAATGCTTTAAAATGTCAATCAACTGCCTCCATGTTGTTAAATCAGACTATTTGAGCTATGCCCTCAGCAAGTATGTGTGGTTTCCCCAAACATTTTCAGGTGAATATACAAACCATCATCATTGTAGAGCGTCTTCTGCATTAAAACACGTCAGAGATATGAAGGCATGCTTTGAATTCTACAGGGAGACAAAAGAAAATGTCATGGGGCTGGGCAGAGAACAGATGCAAATACAGGTAGGACATTCTATGGAGAATAGATGAAGTTAAAGCTGAAGTTGTGTTAAGTAATCCATAAAATGTATTTTCAATAATAAAGTCTTCGGGACACTTTGTGTACAGGTTGGACTTCCCTGGCCTGGCACCCTCAGGACCTGGCAGGTCCCAGATGAGGAATTTTGCTGGACTAGGGGAGGTCATTTCTGGCCTCGCTGCTGCCAGCACTGCCCTGCCACTCCACTGGGCTTCCCAGCTCCCCTGTGCAGCCCCGCTGGGTTGCACGCTGGCCTTCTTGACTTCCCCCACCTTACCAGCCTAGCTGAGCTGCATGCTGGCTCCCAGCTCTCTCCTCAGCCCAGTTGAGTAGCGCACTGGACTTCCTAGCTCCTGTCCCCCCCTCCACCGTGCAGCCCAGATGGGTCATGTGCCGGGCTCCCACCCCCACCCTCAACCTGCATTGCGCCAGGCTCTGGGCCCTCGCACCCCCTTGCAGCACCCTCGGACTCTTTGATCCTGTTGGCAGAGTTGAGAGTACTAGTTTATAGAGGTGCAACCTGTATATATACCCATACCCAGCTTTAAAATGAATTTACAAGCTTGAAACCTGTATTTTTTTTTAAAAATTCTCATTTCCACTGTAGTCTCTTTACATTTCAAGAGAATCAGACCCTCTGTATTCAATGCTCATCCATTCTCCACTTGCACAGGCTGGCTAGACTCTCTATGCAACATAGATGAAATCACAGCTTTATGTTCTCCCTCTCCTTCAACTTCATCTCCATGTTGTACCCTAATTCTGTAGTGCTTCCTCCACAACACCTCTATAATCTGTCCCCTTTTTCCTGTGAAACACTCACCCTGGCTCTTCTCTCCCATCTCTTGACTACTGCAAAATTCTTCTCTAACCACCTTCATGACACACCCATTGTTCCTCTCTGATCCCCTGAGCCTCATTTCTCACACAAAAGTTACCCCTTTGCCAAGCTGTAGCCAATGTCTGGGTAAGAGAAAATAGTGATGTGGAATGTGCTAAGTGTGACTTGGTTTATTTACCTGTAGATATTGATTAGGAAAGAGAGGTGATCACAAACATCATGCAGACCCATCCTTTCTTTCAGGAATTGCAGTACAACACTAGTGCACAGTTTCCAGAGAGCAACTCTTCCTTATGTGAGAACTCAAGGCATACCACAAACTCTGTGGTTGATAGGACCACAGCCTCCACATAAAAAAAAATGAACTCCACAGCAGCATGTCTTCTCAAGACTGACCACTTGCTCTCATGCTAAAAAAATAACTTGGAAGACTCAGGTGGAACCAGCTGTAAAAATCATCTTTGCCTGTTGAACTAACTGCATCAGTTCCCTTTTGACCCTTTCCATTGCTTAAACCTCACACACCAAACCAAAATGCAAACACTGTGACCTTTCATTTAAGGCTCTGAATCATGACATCTCCATGTAATCTGACTGAGTCTTTTGTCATGTTGCTCCCACACTGCTCTGCTAATGAGGCAGGTCTGGAGACCCCAATCCTCTCACAATTGCCTCTGTACTTTTTTTCATCTTGGTTCCTACCCAGGGAGTTCCCTTTTTGCCCATCCAGTTCCTTCCCTTCATCCAAATCCCACCTTAAAATCCACTTCTATCATAAGATTGACAATGGAGACATCTAAAAATAGAGTTCACTTACTCAAAAGATAGAAAATAATCTGTTTTGCACACATTTGCTGTGATACCACCTATCTCTTTTCTGCTGCTTCCATGTCACCATTCTCTAACTCCTTTGTTCTTGATCACATAGTGCTAGATTTACTAGGGGACTTTCAGTGAGCTGCCATTTAATGGAATTCACAGCCACAAATTAAGTGCCAGGGTTCCCCATCAATATCAGGAGACACTTGGGCACTTAAAAAGGTGTCTTTTGCGTCTACACTGTCATGGCGACAAAATGGCTTGCTTTGTCAACAGAACTGGATGTAGTCTAGATGCTCTTTGTTGACAGAAGCTTTGTCGACAGTATCTGCCGACAAAACTTCTGTCGACAAAAGCCTGTAGTCTAGATGTACCCTGAGTGAGGAGCTGCCTAACTGAGCCAATATAAAATGCTAAGGAAAGAGGTATGTCTGAGGTCCTGCTCCTCAAAGGGAGTTAGATGTATATAACTATATGCCCCATTCACAGGCAAGAACTCTGAAGTCAAATACCTAAACCAGGTTAGTTGTCTTTTTCTTGGAAAAACCAAGGGATTGAAATGTATGTGCCTTGGGGACTTTAATAATGACATTTAAGCATCTCATAGTTAGGCAAGATGAGTCATGATTTTGTGCCTAAATATTGGGTTTACCTAGAGTGGTACATGTGTAAACCTCTTTGTGAATCTATACTTAGATTGTAATTTTTTGGGGGGACAAAGATTGTGGCCAAAATTTTTACCCCGGGGTTCCTGCAGTTAGACACAGTTCAAGTGCATAATTCTGTAGGCAGAAGAAAGAGAGGCATGCAAGACTGGACCAAAATGTTTCCTATGTTGAGGGCACATAGAAAAAAACATTATTTGAGTCAATGAGAAAACAGTGATAGATGTTCTAGAGCTAATGTCTTTTAATTTTTTAATTTGTATGACCACATTCAAATGAGTGCATTAAAATAATTACACACAGATTGCAAGCATACAAAGTATTGCAAGAACAAGCACATGAAATCTTCAAAGAACAGAAATAAATTACTTTCAAAGAGCTACACAGAGGCCAAATAAACTCTCTCTTTGAAAGTAACTTTTTGTTAGTCAAGGCAAAGTGAGAGAGCCTCACTTGCAGAAACATAAGGACATAACAATGGCCGTACTGGGTCAGACCAAAGGTCCATCTAGCCCACTATGCTGTCTTCCAACAGTGGCTAATGCCAGATGCCCCAGAGGGAGTGAACAGAACAGATAATCATCAAGTGATCCCTCTCCAGTCATCTATTTCCAGCTTGTCACAAACAGAGACTAGGAACACCATTCCTACCCATCATGGCTAATAGCCAGTGATTGACCTATACTCCATGAATTTATTTAGTTATTTTTTGAACGCTGTTACAGTCCTGGCCTTCACAATTTCCTCTGGCAAGGAGTTCCACAGGTTGACTGTGCACTGAGTGAAGAAAAACTTCCTTTTGTTTGTTTTAAATCTGCTACTCATTAATTTCATTTGGTGACCCCTAGTTCTTATGACAGCTGACAGCTTACTAAGTGCTCTTTAAATTAACCTCCCTGTATTAATATAACTGCAATAATCTAATACTCTTTAAAAAACTAGTTCCATTTTAACTTCTTGGTGCTAGAGCCTGGAATATTTCAGTTCTGAACAGTAGGAAAAGTATGCAAAGATTTGAATATGAATGTTGATGAAGTGCAAAATTTAATTCAGTTTATTGTTAAAGCATGTATCCTAGGGTTAGTAAAGTGCCCATTCTTTACTTCTAGAGCTGGCAGCACTGTTCTAATCTCTCAGACCATTAGCACTGAAGAGGGTTTATGCCAGGGGTGGGGAATCTTTTTTGGGTCGGGGGATGCTGACCCACAGAAAAATCAGTCAGGCCCAAGCTTGTAGATTTTCTGTGCTCCAGCCCCACAGGGGAAACAGTGTGTGTGTGTGTGTGTGGGCAGCCACACACACACACACACACACACTGGATCAGGCTGGATCTAGGCATGCCTTAAGTTCCCCACCCCTTGTTTATGCTGATGGCTCACATTATTTGCCCTGTATCTCAGCAGAGCTAATAGGGTTTTTTTGGTTTTTTTGTGGATTTGTTGTTCGGCCATGATCTCTCCACCAGGGCATTTCCTTGAATGTATCAGGATGCAATATGCTCGAAATCATAGTGTGCATTTAAAGCATGGAAAGCAGAGATACCAAAATGTAGTGCATCTCATTTCCTCTGTAATACTTCACATTTCAATAGACTTTGTATAGTCCATTTTTTCACTAGACCCAAAGGTCAATAGATCATAGGAAAGGCCAAAATTTACATGATTTAGTCTTTTTTTTTTTTTTTTTTTTTTTTTTTTTTGCTTTTTTCTGTGACCTGTTGACCTATGGGTCTAGTGAGAAGAGGAATATCAAAAAATAATATAAAGACTGCTTGTACAAATTACTCCCTTATACACCTTAGATTAAAGTTAATGCACCTTTACTTAACAACACAGAGATGAAGTAAAAGGTCATAACCACTCTAAGTCAGTTGGGGGCACTTCAACACATCAATTAACAAATGCAATTGACAGTGACAGTGGTAAATAAAACTTAACAAACTGGCATTTTTATCACCACCAGGTATTCTACCCATGAATGTTCAACTCCTCTTAATTTCAGCATTCTAGAGGTTTGCATGGGGATGCTAGAAGATCTTGAAATCAGGGGCAGTACTCTGTTGATCCAGCAAAGTTGTCCAGCCAAGGCAACAAGGGGTAGAGTGATTCTAATTTGGGATTGTTCCAAACCACACAACCCTTCTAAACATTGGTAGTGTTATGATCACAGGTCAGAAATCCTGGTTAGATGATAAAATAAATTCTCAGACTAAAGGAAATCTGTTAAAGGCTCCTTGCTGTTCCCCTTCCCTAGAAAGCACTTTCCTTAACAGAAAGAATATGAAAAAAACTTTTAAAACAACAAATAGTCTAGTAGTATCTTAAAGACTAACAAAACATGTAGATGGTATCACGAGCTTTTGTGTGCACAATCCACTTTACTCTCACTGCCTTGACTACATGCCATTCTCAGTCAGCTCTAGGCACTGCTATGGTTGCTGCCCTGGCTCCACTGAAGCCTAGCAATAGCCTCCTCGGCTACATGTTTGGTCAGATTATCAGCAACAGCTACTGGCTTTCTAGCTGTAGTTTAGCTGCAGCGGCTCGCTTGGACAGAGTTCCGCGAAGCATGACCAGGGGACCAGTAATAGAGTCTCAGCTCCCCACAGAAGGGAGTTCACCTTCACAAAGTCTGTTTCAAATGGTTCATAAAGGGCATGGCCTTCTCCGATCAGGCGAAGAATGATTTGTTTTTCTCCAAAAGGTATTAACATTGAGGAATTGCATTAGTTGTGATACATTTTTAGGCAAAGGCATTGAAAACATGACGTTAGCTGATTCAGGATCTGATCCCCAGTCCCTCCGACCTCCTTTATCAGTTACATATCCTAACAATCATAGGCTGGTTTATCATAGCATATGTTTTCCCCAATTTGCTTTTAGCCCCACAGCCTAAATTGTTCACAGACTGCTCTGCAACCTAAGATACGCTCTTCCTTTGATTCTCAAACTGAACTGTCATCCATATACATTTTTACAGGGCAAAATCTTACTCATTTTGCTCTGGATGATTTCTGAGTTGCTTGTGTTGCCACATTGAGTATGACAATAACAATACAGCAGTCTGAAAGTTGCCAGCTTGGCACTATCTGGGAGGAGGAGAACTTGTCAGAATGCTCTAGCTGTATCTTGGAAGAATGCTATTGTACCAGTGACCTTGGATGTGGCTTATCCCCTTCTTATGGCTTAATAGGGTCTTGTGATCTACACATGAAGGAATACGCCCATTGTTTTATCAGAACCCACTGTGGGAGCACACCACATGATTGGCACAGTAAAGCATTCTGTTAGTCCATTCATCAATGTCCTATCTTGTTCTTTCTTTGCTTGCAGATGCAGCGGCATGGGCACTCCCAAGATTGGACTGAGTACACCGATGATATGACACCCTTTTAACAGGACATGTTTCTCTTCTTTAAGATGCATCTTCAACTCTCTTCCACTTTTCTTTGTGTTTTCTATGGCCCATATCAGAATCTGTCATTGGATCTAGGAAGCTGCCTACAGTACCCTAATCACAAAGGTGTCAGACATAATCCTTGTGTATTTGTGGTCAATGTGGGTGTGACCCATGCAATGTGACTATCCTCCTGACCTGCACCCACAGACACTCCCAAGAACTACCTTTGGCTGGTTCAATTCAAGGCTTGAGATTGTCAGTTGAAAAATCATTTAACAAATCACAGTCACCTCTGCCCCAGAATTAATTTTAAATTAGCAGTATTATTAACAGCCCAGTGATGTGCATCCATGTGGTGTTTGGACATGTGTTCCAAAAAGCAGCATGACACTCTGCTCTGGGCTTGATGCTTGTGATTTGACAAACGTTCTCCCAATGTTCTCTCTCTTTACATTTTCCATATTTTCTTCTGCTGCCTGGGCAGCCTCTATTAATTCTTGTGGAATCCAGCTGCCAATACCGCATACACACAGCTGTGGGGCTTAATGCTCCACTGCAGTGCAGTGGAGTATAAAGTGACAAATGATAGAGGTATCCTTTGTTCTCTCTACACACATTTGGCCAAACTACACTGGAGTGTATAAGAAGGTACTGTGTCATGCTGATGAGTGAAATAGCACAGATCCATGTCCTACCTTCCAGTTAATATTACATCCCTATAAAGTGTGTAAACAAAACCCCTTCTTTATCAGGGTTGGCTACTCTACCTACACTTCTCCATGCTTTCTATTCAGATGAAATTAACGAAAAAATACTCACTCCATATAGGGCTAGAGGAATATAAGGGTGTGTCTAAACTACACCCCTCTGCCGACAGAGGGATGTAGATTAGGCACATTGCTATTGCAAATGAAGCGGGGATTTAAATAACCCACGCTTCATTTGAATAGAAATGGCCGCTGCTTTTTGCTGTCACAGCACTTTGCCGGCAAAAAGCGGCAGTCTAGATGGGGATCGGTCAACAAGGAAAGCCTTTTCCGACCGATTCTGTAAACCTCGTTGCACAAGGAATAAGGGATTGGTCGGAAAAGGCTTTCCTTGTCAACCGATCCCCGTCTAGACTGCCGCTTTTTGCAGGCAAAGTGCCACGTTGGCAAAAAGCGGCGGCCATTTCTATTCAAATGAAGAGAGGGATATTTAAATCCCCGCTTCATGTGCAATAGCAATATGCCTAATCTACATCCCTCTGTCGGCAGAGGGGTGTAGTTTAGACACACCCTAAGACTTCCTTAAGAACTAAGCTGTACTAGACAACTCCTGTGTATCAGAAATAACATTGAGATAAAAATATACACAATTCACTTGAGCATTTATTCAAATACTTTAACATGCTAATTCATGTGTTGATTATTGATCAATATACTTATGGAGCTACAGATGACATTAGTTGCAACAGCAGACTAATTTATTATGATTAATTATCATCAATAATGCTGACCATGTGAACTGATAATGAGGCATTTTAAGTGTTCCTGAATTAGATCCACTTTATAGACCTATCAAATTGTCAAATGTCTCACATAACGAAGTAGACAAAGCATATGAGAGGATAGCTTTTACCATTTGTAACACATGATGGTTTTATATTAAAGTTTTAGGATGATAAAAGGAAAAAATAGAAAACTGTAACATGCCAAGCACCTGATGGATAGCAGCACAAATACCTGTGTGTTATAAACATTACTACATCTTCTGTTTCTTCAGCTATTATGATCTAGTTTACTTGTTATCACTAATATGAAAGAACATGGCTGAAGTACATGATAAGCTTTCAGGAAACAAAAAAGTGAGGCAACATAACTTGTAGCTCCTTTCTCCATGATTACCTTTTAAGTGTCCCCTTAAGCTACTGCTTGAATGTAAAATCAGATTTATTGTGTGCAGGTTGGCCATCAGTACTGATGGTCACTCTGTTACTACAAAAACTTCTATGAGAAATTTAAAAAAGCTATTCAGACATTCCCATGATCAACTCTGAAATCAAGAATGTCAAAGTGGAATACAGTATCTGGAAAGTCCAGTTATGAGGGAAGGTCTGCTGGGCTCTACCAGCCTTCAACAAGTATGAAAAGGTAACACAAACTACACTGGAACTTGAATAGATCTCAAATAAAGAGACCCCATCTTGGATACAGATAGAACAGACACTTGCAAACTCAAGCTCATTATATAATTTGTGCTGGACTTGTATTCCAAAATTCTAACACCCTTAAATATCAACAACTACTCCAAAGTCACTTTCCCCATATCTGATCTTCCTAGTTATCTGCACAGCTAGGACAATTTGTGGATTTGGAATTTCTGTTCAACTGAAAATGTCACGTTTCTGATTTTTTCATTTGAAATTAGAAAAAAAAGTCAGAAATGAAACATTTTCCATAGAATGGAATTTAAAAAAAAATCTCAGCAGGGGAACTGACTGGGCAACCAGCAGTCTTGGATACCTGGGAGCTGAGTAACTAGCCAGGCAGGCCACTGGGGATCTGGGAAGTAGGGCAGTCCATCCACCAAACCTCCTGTTTTTCATCAAAACTTCTGAATGGAATCAACACATTCCCCATGGAATATGTGTCTTATGTCAAATCAGCTGTATTCACATCTGCTTATTGTAATGATTCCATTGTAGTAACTGCTGAGAGCTATTGGTATTTGTATGATTTAGGGAAGAAGAACTTAGTTGCAGTGTAATATTCTGAGAAATCTTGGCATGTTTGTTTAAGATCTTTTGATGTTCATGCTACTTTTAATCCAAGCATGTATCGATGGAGAAAGGCTGATCAGAGTTAGTATATGGCAAATGAAGATCTGAGGTGAAGTTAGCAAATCAGGAAGTTGAAAGATACTCAGGCTGTTCCATTGCTCTCATTTATTAGATGGAGAAAGGGGCAACAAAATACAGTACAACATTGACACAGCCTGAAAATTCTTAATTTCCTTTGTGATAACTGTGCTAATGAAAATATATTGCAGAGGACCCAAAACATCTGGAAACATTACCCTAGAGATGTAGGCAAGATAAATTCTGGCCTAGTCCCAGGAATGCATACAACTATTGGAACATCAGATGTGAGTGTGCGTGTGGGGGAGGAAATATTTCCCCAGTGAGTTCCAAACATGTCAGAAAATGTCTTCCGCTTGGAAGTGAGAAGTTCGCTGTTGAGAACTGACAAATCTCCATGTTATCCAAATGACTTGCCTAGTACCCAGCATGTACTCAAAGTGAATCTTCACTGCTGCTGGTGGCATGGCTTCAGGCAAAATAAGTCTTCTTAACATAGTGAACGCCTCATTGATTTAAAAGATTAATCTGGAAACCTTCCCAGATTATACATCTGTCTGTGTAATTTACACCTTAGAGGCCAAAAGAGCAAGTTTTTGAATGTTACCTTGTCTGTTTTTCCTTGCTATCCATAACAGCTGGGAGTAATCTTGACATGCCATACCTCTCCCCAAACAGTTTGGCGGATGGCTTGCTAGCAGTTACACACAAGATACAATAGCTGTAAACTAACCATGCACAGATGATCTCTGTGTGCCACTAATGACCCATCTGCAGAACCAGTTGTTTGATTTAGTGTGGATTGGCAGGGGATCCATTGGATAGAGAGAGGCTATAACTTGTATTTAGCAATAATTTATTTCTGTTTGCACTCTGTTTTCCCCTCTTTTTATTTAACTTTTTAATTTTTTCTCTTCCATGCTGTCAGTGTGGAGGCAACCACCATGCTTTTTGCTTAGATCATTTTCAAGTATCCTCAGGATATCAATCAAGTTTTCTGATTAAGCTGTGGATAGTGAAGTGGTAAATATGAACATGCGGATGGTTCATGCAGCCTGCTCCTATACCCCAGCTGGGTGTTTTCTCCTGATAAAAGACTGGATTGTGCATGGCCCGTCCAGTCTCTGCCTGTAAATCAGAAAAAAGCTGACTCTTCATAAAGCCAGTTTTCATTCACTTCATCTGTAGGCCCTAATGCAGTTCTTTATGATGGCATGAAGTTGGTGATGCAATGTGCATTTCTCTTTATGATACAAGGGATGTTCTTTGCATCTCCCCCAGATATGGACAGTTTCATGGAAGGCCAGTTCTGGGACTCCCCCATGCTTCTCCGCAAGGGGCCCCAGTTTTCCTTCTGTGTTCCTTTCCTTCCCCACCTCTCCCTTCCCCTGCCCTACATTTCCACCTTCCCTCTCCCCTTCAGAGCAAACAATAAAGCCTTGTTTTTTTTTAAAGGACTCTTTATTGAGGGGACATACAACAGAGGAGGGACTGGGGAAAGAACCTGGAATGGGGGAATGGGAGAGGGGCTCAGGGATGGGGCTGAGAGTGGCACCTGCCTCCAGGTGTTTAGGAGGCTTTGGCTGCCCAAGAGGTCCTACCGCCCCATTTTCTGGGGCCCCGGAAGCCTCTGGTGAGGATAGGATGGAAAGTTGGGGGGAAGGGGATAGGGAGACTGGGGAAAGAACCTGGAATAGGGGAGAGGAGAGGGCGGCTCAGGGATGGGGCTGAGAGTGCTGCCTGCCTCCGGATGATCAGGAGGCTTTGGCTGCCTGTGAGGTCCCATTGCCCCATGTTCTGGGGGCTGAGTGGTCTGTGGGGAGGCTAGGAGGACCAGACATGGGAAGTGGGATAGGGAGGTGGCTGGTGGCCTGCTTCATGCACAACGCCATGTGTTCCATCACCGAGGAGAGGGAGGAGAACACGGTGTTTTTCTGGTGTGCCAGTTAGTCCCAGGTGGCCTTCCTCTGCTCCCACCCAGCCCAGTGCTCCTCCTGGTTGTCAGCCCATTCCTGGCACTCTTCCTCAAGTTCCTGCATGAGCAACTGCAGGCAGGCCATCTGCTCCTGCATGAGATCCTCCCAGGTGCATTTGCACCTGCAAATCCCGCAGAGATGGGTTGATGGCATGGGAAGTGGGGGATGCACCAAGCTTGCAGCTGACCCAGTTGTGAAGAAAGGTGACAAGGGCAGTCATCCCAGGAGACACTGTGTATGAAGCCTAGCCCTAATCTCTGAGCTGACACCAAAGGTCTCAGTTCAGAAGATGGCGATGTGTTTCGAGCAAGACCATATATTGCCTAGATAGCGGGCACTTTCCAGCAGAGGCACAGATGTCCCAGGGAGCATTGCAATGCCCCCAGTCTGTGGACAAGCAGGAATTGGAATGTGCCAGCCAGCCACGGATCCTGCGGGATGGGTGGTGTAGGGTAGGTTGTCTTCCTTCCATGTCTCGCATAAATTGGGTCCGGCACTGGCAGCATCCCGCAGAGGGAGAACTTCTAACCCTGCCCGCTGGAGAAAGAGGGGGATTGTTGGGGGAGGTGTGTGAGAGTGGCAGATGCCGCTTGCCAGAGAAAATGCCACTGTGTTCCCTCCTCTTCCTCCCCCCAGCAGGTTCCCATGCATGAGATCAGTCTCTTCCGCATCTCTGTGCTTGACCGAGATCAGATGCTGCCTGAGTGCAAGCATCACCCTGTGCCATGTGCAGCACTTCTGTGTGTTTTCATGAACCTTCCTTAGTGGTGGCTTGTCGTGGGAAGGTGTCTCATCATGGAGGCTGGAGTAAGGCAGGCCTGTCCATGAACCTTGTGAGAAGGAGCGAGGGGTTCCTGTGTGAGAGCATCTTGGGGCTGAGTGCTCCAGACTGGCACTCCATCTCCATACATGCATGCTGTTGTGTGCTCCCCAGGCTGAGTAGGCTGAGCAAGGAGCACACCGCCCCTCATAGTCCATCGCCTGCCCCCATGTGTTTATAGGGAAAGTTATAGCTCTCACCCTAAGTGCCCTCCCTGGGTTCTTCTGAAACCTAGGAGACATATTGGGAGGATAGACCAGCTCCAGAGTGAGGAGCAGCTCCTGGCTGGTTGGCGTGGTTGCCTGGCTAGACTCCCCCTGCACCTCTTCCACTCACCCTCCGCCCTCCTACAGGCTGATGCTGGGCGTGTCGTGGCTTGACTTGATGATGATGGTGGGGGTCATGACCAGCTCCCCCCCTCCTCCCCAGGATGGCTTCCAGCTGGTCATAGTACCAGCAGGCGTGTGGTGCTGCCCCAGAGCATCTGCTCTGCTCCCTAGCCTCGTGGTAGGCCTGTTGGAGCTCTTTAATCTTCATCCGGCACTGGTCCAGGTTCTGAGTGTGCCCTTTGTTAGCCAGGCTGGAGGCGATCCGTCCGTAGATTTTGACATTCCTTTTCCTTGTGTGGAGATCCTGGAGGTTGGTCTCCTTCCCCCAGACCTCAGTGAAGTCCAGGATCTCCACACCAGTCCAGGCCAGAGCTCTCCTGTGTTCCTGGGCAGTGGCAGCTGAGGGAGCAGTAAGAGTGCTGGCAACCACAGGAAGGTCTGAGGGAGCACTGGGGTTGTTCATGCCTGCTTCGGATGGTGTATCACACAGGGCTTTCAAAGCTGGCCTCATGTGAGAAGCCCTTCTCTTGTTCCCAGGATGTTTAAGCTGTGCAAGAGGAGGGGAGCAGTGGGGATGCTAGGTGTGGCCAGAGCGGTCAGAGTGCAGTTGCAAGAAGTCTCTGGAGGCCAATTATTTCAAAATAGCAGCACTGGAGTGTCCAAACCACCACTATTTTGAAATAACTATTTTGAAATTAGCGTTATTCCCTGAGAAAAGCAGGACTACAGATTTCAAAATAAGTGACCTGTTATTTTGAAATAACAGCTTTGGTAGTATGGACGCTTTGCTTATAAATTCGACCTAAGGGAGGTTATTTTGAAATAACGCCCTAGTGTAGATCAGGGCCTACAGGACTTATGCCTTAATTGATAGTAGTCTGTTCCTATGTAGTTCCTATGAATTATTGGAAGATGCTTATATACTATGAGAGTGAAGGTGCTTTAAAAATTTAGACTAACTGTTGGAGGAGGGTATATTTAACACAAAGAAGTTTCTTATTCAATTATGGAAGATTATTCAGTTGATGTTGATTATCATCACTGAACTTTGTCAAACGTGTGTAATTGCAATCCTAATAATAACATAAAAGTATATAATGGAATCTTTTTATAAGTTTTCTTCCACATTTACCTCTTGAGAATGGATTTGGTTTTATTTGCTCTGTATTGCTGACTATCATGCAGTGAGTTCTCACTGCATGTACTCAGTACTCAATTTCATTTAATTGAGCACAACAACTGTCCTACAGTGCAAACACAGGTGCTAAACATATGGCAGTCTGCCACTAATGAGAGGAAACATTTCTGTTAATAGAGACATTTTCCAATATGTTGCCCAACTTACCTGATTTGTTTTGACTTAGATTGCAAAGTTTATTTTGCAGCCTGTTAATAAAAACCACAGTCTTGGATCTTCTTGCCCTGTTTCATGCTCTGCTTGACTCCTTTTGGGATGCCACTTCCTCCAAAAGGCCAAAGGCTGACCATGGAACTGCCACTTAAATACACAGGCCTGAATTCCAAGGGGCTTTAAAGTGGATGTGAATTGAATTTACAGAGCAGTGAAAAGGGCTCATGGATCAATTCATAATTATGACAAGATCAGATACCAGTAATCACAATCTGTGCAGCATTCCATAAAGCTTAGTAATGTTACTGTGCCCTTGCATCTGCGCTTGTTGTCGTCATGCCCTTTTGTTTCTGGAGCTCAGCCATTAAAACAAAGCAGAGGTTTGATCTTGAAGTCCCCGTGCAACCAAAATGCCCTTTTAAATCACGGAGAATTCTGGATGTACAGGGAATGCAAGTCACTCAGCATCGTTAGTTCTTGTTGACTTCAAACAGAGAAGAGGAACCCGAGGCCCCAATCCCACCAACATCTCTGCATGTTCCTAACTTTAACAGTGACTCCAACTGTCTGTAGGATTAAGGACCTGACCCAAAGCCCATTGACGTCAGCAGAGAAGATCTGATTCACTTTTAGGGGAACAGGTCCTATGTTTGTAAGCCTGATGATAATTCTGTAAACTTTCAGTTGTAATGCTTTGTCTAAACTGTGGCTGCTTCCTGATTCCAGGCCTGTATTTGAATTACCAATGCCTTATAAGTTATTGCCAAATGTTTAATTTTTTAAAGCTTGTTCTGTCATCAATAAATGATCTATTCCCTTATAGAAAATAAATTGCTTCCAGATTAAACATGTCTGTTCTGAGTAAATTGTGCTTCAGACCATAGTTATGAAAATATATCTGGCCTTAAGTACTAGTAGTTTTTTTCAGTACACAATCAACAAAAAGGAACACTGAAAATGATAGCCATAAAAATAATCATTCCTACTAAAATGGTATGTGACAGTATTTTCAATTGTAATTGATTTACTCATGTGGGAAACTAAAGAATAGTGGGAATGCACTTATTGCCCCTTAACTGTACTAGAACAAAACATACATTTATATCCATGGCTCATTTTTGCAGATATGGATGTGGATACAAATTTTGTGTTTAGAACTCTGCAACTTTGCGGACATCTGCTTTATATCTGTGGGTACCTGTGCCTGCAGATGTGGATATCTGCGTCTCATTTTTACAGTTACGGATGTGGATGTGGATACAAAATTATGTATCCGCGTATTGCTCTAGCTAGAAATACTATTAAAAAGACAGTTTCAGCTACATAGCAGAACCCTCAATAAGAGTGACTTGACATTCCAAACATAGTTGTGGATGAATAGTTGCATTTGGCCAAGAAGAAAAATAAATAACTGCCTGAGAATTATGGTTTGGAGAGAAGATTGTGCATAATAAAAGAGAAAGCGTCTGAGAGGTGATGATAGAAATTATTTCAAATGTTCTCTTAGAAGATACCAAATTGCATCACCAGGAACTGAAATTAAAGCAAATAATGATAATTTATTAGTAGAATTTGTTTGAGAGTCAGTAAAGATCAGCTTTTGTGAGGTTCCATGGCCTTTCATTTCCCTGAAATTGAGGAATGTCACTTGATTAGGTTGTAAGGCTCATTCTGTTCCCATAACTTGAATGTTGTTGCAAAAGACACATCAAAATAAAAATTCATAAAACAGAGGTTATAGAACAATGTATTTGCACTAAAAGGATGAATCCTATGGAGCATTAAAATTCCTGCTTGAATATTTGTGACCCTATTTTTGAGCCCATGTCACACACTGTATCACACATTGGGTCACTGGCAAGTTGAGAGGTGTGCCTTTATATCCATAATACTGTATCTTGAAGGTGCTGCTTAGCATCTTCCATAATAGGGTCCAAAACTAGAACGCTAATATAAGAACATGTTGATCAGTTACTATACTCTCATTTCTGATTGTTTTCCCATAAATAGGGAAAAACAGTGAGAAGTTGAAAAATATAGGAATTATCATTTGTGTTCTAGCCAATGACCCATCAAGTCTGTTACATAGCTAGTCCCAGATGCCTGAGAGGAAGGTGTGGATCATTAAATGATATGTCTAGACCTTCAGGCAGATCAAATAGTAGATGTCCTAGAATGTCTAGCCTATTAGTTCTTGCTAAGGTATCTGCAGTACATTTAGGAGTAGTCAAAGCACAATTAATTGCAGCTGGTTTCCAGTGCAGCTAGGAAGATTAAAATAGTTTTGAACTGGGGAACCCAAAACCAACAGTGAGTCAAGGGAAAGATTCTTTTTCCTCTCTGATGTAGCTATGGTTATTGCTATCTCATAACATTAAATAATAATCATAGTAACAGAGTTAATGTTAAGACTGTGGAACCTTGGCTCTAAATTAAGAGATTTCAGCTTCACTCAATACCATAGTGAAGTTACCATTTGGTTTAAGGTCTGCCTCTTTCTAAAAGATGTGCTCTAGTTCAACGTAAGTTTATGGCCTTTGTTAAGCAGGATGTCAGATTAGATTATCACAAAGATCCCCTCTGCCTTTGAAGTCTATGTATCAGTTAATCTCTTTATTTGCATTTAGTGGGTATAAGCCATCTGGGGCTTCTGACGGATGGAAAATTGAAGAATACTAGACATAGACAGATGTATTATGTGAAGTGTAAAGGAACCTGAGGAAACTCTAAAGAAACTATCAGTGAACTTGTTTTTTTGACTCTGTTAAGAAAATATTAAATTTTGTGTAGGGTACCTGGATATTAGATTGAAGGGTCCATTATAAATCTATTAAATATATAGAACATCATTTAAACTATAGGTTGGACCTCCCTGGTCTGGCACCCTCCAGACCTGACTGGTCCCGGATAAGGGATTTTTCCAGACCAGGAGTGGTCGTTTCAGGCCCCTGCTGCCGTCCCCCTTCTGGCCCCCCGCATTGGGCTCCCGCCCCTCCCCTCCACAACCCAGCGGAATTGCACACCAGCTCCCAAATGCCCCGCCCCTGCAGCCGAGATGAGCTGCATGCCAGCTTCCAACCTGCCCTCACAGCTTAAATGAGCCGCCTGCTGGCTCCTGGACCCTCCCCCACTGCAGCTGCTGGGATTCTCAGAATCTGGAACGTCCGTGATCAGGCCGGACCATGAAAGTTGCCAGACCAGAGATTCCTGGATTTTAGAGGTACAACCTATGGCTATTAAACATCATTAAGATGAGGAACTCACTTTCTGAAAAATGCATGAAACTCCCCCTTACTTGCTTTGTCTTGCCTTGTCTGTCATTAGAGTCTGAACTCCTTGAGACATGATGCACGTTTAGTAGGCACCTAGCGCACCGTGGAAATTTCCAGAAAGAAATTATAATTACTAATTAACTTCATAGCAACTTTGAAACATTATTTTGTTTTACTTCTGGCTGGACTATTATAACCCTTCATATGCAGTTGTTTGTGATTTTCATGTAGAATGGAGCTAACAGATAACACTGCTGCTCACTATTAAATTATGCATTGGCTTTCTGACGTTACTACTGACCTTTCAGAAACCTAATGGTTTTGGTGAAATATCTGACAGAGCACTTCTCCATGTGTACCTGGTCTTTTTCAGAATTCACAATCAGCCGTTTACTTTTGATCCAAACATGTACTTTAATTTCTGCTTGCTTTTGATGTGCTCTTTCTGTTTTGTCTTTAGTACTTAAATAAGTGTTTTGTGCTCCTCCTTTCAATATCTAGATACATTCATATTCGTATTGTAAATTACACTCTGATTCTAATATTAAAGGTGCTATAGCAATGCATTATGTGGTCATAATGTAAATACCTTTTCTGCACTGAACAGTGTATATTGGTCATCATTAAAAAGTGAACAAGTG
The DNA here is from genome assembly GCA_019425775.1 of Rafetus swinhoei. NCBI lineage: Eukaryota > Metazoa > Chordata > Testudines > Trionychidae > Rafetus > Rafetus swinhoei. The sequence continues at coordinate 154,461,022 of CM033424.1, forward strand.
TGAACAGTTGTCGCTCAGTAGTGTTTTAGATAAAAAGTATGTCCATATTTTTAAGAAAGGAAGTAACGGTAGTAACTAGGGGTGTATCTAGACTACAGGGTTTTGTCGACAAAAGTGGCCTTTTGCCTACAAAACTATACCTGCGTCTACTACTGCCGATTTCTGTTGACATAATGTCGACAGAACTCGGCAGTTTTGTTGACGGCGGTAAACCTCATTCTACGAGGAATAACGCTTTTTGTCAACAGAGTTCTGTCGACAGAAGGTGTTATTGCATCTACACTGTCCTTTGTGTCTACACTGTCATGTCGACAAAGCGGCTTGCTTTGTCGACAGAACTGGATGTAGTCTAGACACTCTTTGTCAACAGAAGCTTTGTCGACAGTATCTGTCGACAAAGCCTCTGTCGACAAAAGCCTGTAGTCTAGACGTACCCTATGTGAATGTCTGTGGGCAAATGTTCCCTTTTAATTAGGATCTCTGTGTATATCATACATCTTCTTTGTTTTCTTACTTAACAGTTCACTAACCTGCAAACTAACCATTTATAAGAAACAAAGAAAAGATATAACACACATGAAGGTTTTTTTTTTAAATATCTGGGCTAAATTTCCATATAGAGGCAAAACATCATGGAAATCAATAGCATTGAATCCATTTACATCTGCAGAGAAATTAGGCCAATATGTGCACACAAAATAATTGTGTCAAGTATTAGTAGTCTTGTGGCACTTATCTATTGTTATCCTCTATAATTCTTGTTCCATCACATTCAATAACATTTACACAATTTTTCAGGATACAACAACAGCCTGGATTTTTTTTTTGCATACTCAACCGATTAAAAGCTATTAATAATTCACTTCAATTTAATCAGTGTACTAGTGGGTCATTGTCTGTAAGGATCAAGTGTCAGAACAATGCATTATATTGATATAGTAAAAGACAAGGGCCATCGATAAAAGAGGTGCTTTTAATTTTTTTACTGATTGTTGAGTCAAGGGTGATGTCTGCACAATGTCAGAAGCTTCTGTGCCAGTAATGGTTTAGGAAAACATGAAAAGCTGCAACATGAAAAAATAAGTTGCCATATTCTGAACAGTGCTACCATACCTCAGTCCATTTATTTTAGAGATTTCCTGCATTGCTGCAAATGTTCTGATTTTGGATATAATCAGAATTGCTACATTTCTGTATTGCTAGTTTAACCCACTCAGTATGGTGTGCTAGCTTCAGTGATAAGAGATAGCCACAGGTAAGAGAGAACCAAACCTGCAACAGTCTAGGCTAACATATGCAATAAAGGCTTATGTATTATGATACTGAGGTCCCAGTGTGAAGTAATCCAATCAAAGGTGCACTGTAGATGTGAAAGAAGAAAATGTATTTGTGGAAAGGCCCCTAAAGTGGCAGGAGATGATGGGCCAATCAGCCCTGTTTGATTAGCCCCATGCTCCTACAGGTGTGATGGGAAGTGGACTAAACAGGAAGGAAGTTCAGCAGTGAAAGGCTGGCTGGAAAAAAGAGCAGCTGGATGCGAAGAGCCAGAGGAGAGCACAACGCAGGTAATGGGCTGTGGTGGACTCTAGTGAGATAGGCCAGGGAATGGTTGCTCAGAAAAGATCAGGGGATCAACCCAAGGAGCCCAGAAGAAGGTGAGGGAAGGGAGAAAGAGAGGGCTGGGTAGGGAAAGCTATGCCCAGGGGGTGATGTGAGGATAAAAGTGCTTGAGTCAGCAGAGAGAAGATGGACTCCCATGGGAAGGAGGAGCTGGGCCCAGATTGAGACTGGGGCAGAAATGTGTGTTTTCTTTGTTTGAGGCAAATGTGAGACAAATGAAGACCTTTTTTTCCATGACCAAACCACTGCAGCAAGTCGACACTACAGCTGGAGCAGCCAGGATCACGAACGTGCTGGATCTCGCTGTGAGGAGGTGTTCCAAGATGATGAGTTTTTTTGTAACAATGTACATTAAGCCAGAAAGGAAAAAATAAAAGTCATGATTTGAATCTAATGTCTTGTGGGCAAGGGCAGAATGGGCAACATAGCAATAGCATTTTATGTCTGCTATTCCAAAACCCAAAGTCTTAGGATTCAGTCATTATTCAGGGAACTGCCTTTCCTCCCAGCCCCCTTCCATAATTAAATCAATAAACTTCTCCTCGAGAGAAGACTTCAGGTTTGGGGCCTACATAGACTTAATGTCATTGAAATACTATTTGGTCGCTTGGATAGAGGCAGCAAATGACCAATATATAGCACATTGCACTAAAGTGGGTTTATGAGACATTTTAAGCCAAGGAAAAGCTCAAATGCTGAAAACAGACATGACACTCTCAGTCTCTGTGCACAATATCTAAGAGCAAGATATCATTGTAAATACTGCAGTAGAGAGCCAGCTGAGACAGGTCAAAATGAACTTTTCTTCACCTCAGCTGCTGCATGTCACAGTACCGGTTCAAATCACATTTGCAGTTACAGCAGCAAATGGGGCAAGGAGGATGCAAGATCATAGTTCTTCCCTCTTGCACTAGGCTGGGAGTGAGCTGGGAACTCTGAAATATCATATGTAGTTCACAGTGGTGTTTAGTAAAGGCACAAATGGATGCATGGAACCTGGCATTTTCTAATTCAGAAAGATGAGGGGGTGAGTCAACCTCATAGAATTTGAAGTTGTGGGTCTGGGGAGCTTTGATATTTTGCCAGTAAAAAGAAAAATTAGCCTATGTCCTTTCTTTATACTTAGGTATTTGCTTGTGGTACTAGGTAAAATAAGAACTGCAGAGTTGAATTGGAAAGATAATATTTGACTGATTCTGGTCATATTGAGTTGGAAAAATACATAATAAACCCAACATTGTGTGATTACAACACTTGTAATAAAAAATGGTTGAATTAGAGAAGGGTGCCTTGAACTAAAGCTATGGATGGAAGAACCCTGAAACTGTGTGGCTCAAGTCTCTCTGGAATATACTGAGATTCTCAGCTGTTGGTACTTTGAATGGAAGGTGCAGGAGGAGAATAAAAAGACAAATGAAGAAGAGACTGGAAGGGAGAGGCATGGGCTGCAAGTCTAAGGATATGCAAAAGTCGCCCATTCTTTCTTTATTTCTTTAATGAAGAAAGATTATAACATTGGAATACACGTCTGTAAACAAATCATTGTCTCTCTGTTAATGCCTTCTTTTAAGCGGAAGGCAAATGCTTGTAGATGAGTCATTTACTTGGCATTAAAAGGCTTCCTTCAGATCACAGTATTAGTGAGTTGTCTCTTCAGCACTCTTTTGGCGTGTTTTTTTTTCTCTGTGATATGTATATTTAGCTTGAATTTTTCATTTCCCTCCAAATGACGCTGTAAGCAATAGCCCACTTGCTAGTTCTTTAGATTATTTTCTATATCCTCATAAGAAATAAACATCATAAAGTACAACACACTTCAGCCTGACATCAGCTACATTATCATCCTAAAGTGTGCCACCTGAGGGTTAAAACAGGGATGTGTGGGTTTTGTATGCTCTTGTCAAAAGAATTGCCAGAATAGTGCATATTTGTTTTAAAACACCTCTCATATCCAAAGCATCCCAAAATCATTTTGAAAGCAATGGATTAGATATTGTTAGTTCAGTGGTTGAGTGATGGCTCAGATCCACGTTATCTCACTCACAGGCTAGAAAATTAGAACTTTTTAAATTGAAAAATGGAATGAATATACAGTAGATACATGTATAGTTTTCCCTGCTGCTTCTGTATTGTGTGCACGTGTTAATTAAACACGTCAATTTTGAGATGCTGAATCAACCAGTGCAGAAAATGAAATTCATGTTTCCTGGAGCAGCCTTGATTCTATTCCTCTGTTATCACACAATGGCTTGAGAACCCAGTGGGCCAGATTTTGTCATGCTCCCTCAAATTTGCTTTATTTACGCTAGGAAATTACAGCATGGTGGGAAACATGTTCATTCAGGTGGACTTCATGTTGTGAAATTGCATTTGGGGCCCAATCCAAAATCATTAAAGAGTGCAATAGGCTTTGAGTATGAGCCTTGTCAGACTGTGTATAATGAAAAAAACAATTTGAATCCAGTTACATTTTTTAGTCAAGTAAAATACTAACTGGGACTTGGTCTTTTATCACATAAATGAGATAAGTTGATCTTCACCAGCAGCTATACTGGTGGTGTGTAGTAAAATGAACACTGAGTCTAACCTCTGAAATGCAGGCTGAAGCAGGTGCTTCTCTTTCTGTTTTTAATAAGCAATTACTAAGTGTCATTAGCATCCCTGACCATGTCAGCATGTAAAACAGAGGGCAACATATGGTCCTTAATGTGTCTAGCATATATGAAGGGCCTAATCAGTTATGCAGTAATTTTATAAAGCATTGGATTAAGTCCTGTAAATGTGTCGGACATATTAAGGGCCATATGCTGACCTATTTCCATACATGCTTCTCCCACCGATGTCCCCACAGATGATTTGATGTGGATGAAAGTTGAATGCACAGATCTAGGGAAACATATGGCCCACAATGTTAAATCAAGAAGTACTCTTGGCTGTATGGCATATTTAAAATACATTGCATAATTATGAAGGGGGGAAGGCCAACACTGATATATTTCTTAGTAATTGTGTTTAATTACCAATTAAAGGATCTTTTTGTAAAGATTTTAGTCACACATCTTTCATAGATGTAATAAAGAGTTGTACGTTTGCATCCTGACATGATTCTATGGAACTCTATTACATGATGCTAAAGAGGAAAACTCCTCTAGGAATTGGATATTGTATACATACCTGCTGGGATTTAAAATCCTCTCATGAACAACAAAAGGGGGAGAGGGGAAATTATCTTGCAATTTCATTGTGAGGATTTAGTTAGAAGTAATGTCCTCTTTGACTAAAATGATAAGTTCTTTAATTTTCCTCCCAGTCACTGCACTTCTCTTTAACATGTTTATCACTTATTCCCAATCAAAGTCATTTAACTACTTGATGTTGCCCATGGTAGGCTGCCAGAGTGGAATAGTCACTATGATAAACACTAAAAAAACCTGCATCTTGCAAGAAAGAAAGCTTTGCTTTCTACTCTTTGCAAAATATTGTACCCTAGCTGACCTTAAAGTTACTTTGTTCATGTACTTCATTGCATCTCAGACTTCCTTTGCTTCCGCTCCCCCCAACCCTTTTTAACTATCCTAATTTATCTTTTGGGATTGATGCATCTTTTGTAGCTAATATTATCCTTTGGAGTTCACAACTGGGATTTCTTAAAGTAACACATGAGTGCTAGTATAATAGCACTAACAATGGGGAGCTGTGGCGGGGTGTCCAGCCCTGTGGCCGAGTCTCTCACAAACAGGCTCTGTGGCCTAGTCTCTCCCCAGCAGGCCCAGAGGCCTAGTCTCTTGCACACAGGCCCAGAGGCCTAGTCTTTCAGGATCTGCTCCTGGTCCGGAATCTGGGAAGAAGGGGTAGGGAGGCCTGGTCCCTACCTCTCCACCGGGCCCCAGCCCAGGGCCCTATCAGTGGTGGGTGGTTTCCACCACTGGCTTGGCGGGGAGTTCTCCCGGAAATGTGCCGAGCCCGCCGGGTATGTTCCTGCTCCCCGCCTTGGGCTGCTTCCTTCCCCGTCTACCTGGCCGGCGTAGGTCCCACCTGTATATGCTAGTCTGGCTGCGGTAGCGGCACTGGCAGGCCCGGCATTTGCTGCAACGGTGGTGTCGGGTTTGAGGTTGGCCATTAGCATGGCGGCAGTTGGTGCGGTGACGGCAGCTAGGGTGGCTGCAAGCCGTGGGCGCCAGGGCGGCAGCGACCGGTATGGTGTCTGTAGCTGCAGCGTTGGCTGGGCCTGCAGCTCTGGCTCAGGTGGCAGTGGCAGCTGCTCCTGTGTTCGGGCAGGAGCTCCTTTTCCTCCAGAAGTCTGCCACGACTGAGCTGTCTCCCTGGCCTTTATACCTGGCCCGCAGTTGGAGCATGCCCAGCACTGCTGCGGGGGCAGGGCCTTCCCAGCCCAGCAGGCCAGTTTGCTCTCCCCTTGGCTAGTGCACGGTTGGATCACCCCATCACAGGAGCCTAGATTCATGAGCTCATGGGATTAACAAGGATTTGAAGTATATTTTCTATAAAGAGATAATTAGTACTATTTTGAATGTTCTTTTATTTCTTACTTGTTTACCAAAAGACAAATAGTGGCCACACAGGCATTGAGTAATTTTGGTGAATCTTCTAAAATGCCTTAAATAAGACCATTGTGAGAGACACTCTGTGCTTTATCTACATCCCATTTAAGCTCATCTGAAGAAGTGGGTTTTGCCCATGAAAGCTCATGATACTATACATATTTTTCATAGTTTCCAACGGCATGTCTACACTAGGAAATTATTTCAAATAACTTATTTCGAAATAACTCCAAAAAATAACTGTTTCAAAATAGTGTGTCCACATTACAAGGCAGCATCAAAATAGCGTGTCCACACTGATTGGAGTCTGCATCACATTTAAAGCCTCAGGAAGCACTCTGGGGAGGGCACCAGGAGTGTGGACACTTCCTGTAGCTGCTTGCTGAGGCTAGCTGAGACACGTGCTTAAAGGGGCTCCTCTCTACAGCTGTGTCTCACACACCACTTCTCCACTACCGAACTGTTGGTGTGACACCAAACTCACCCTGTGTGCTCTGGTTGCCCTTGCAGATGCCACAACACTGACTACATAGAACTGGAGCTGCTGCAAAGTTCATAGGCCTCATGCTGCACCTCATGCAGTTCATCCACACTTCCCACATGCTGCTTCAGGATCATAATGAGCTGCTCAGACCGGGGGAACCTCTTCACTAGTGCTCCTGATACAGCAAGTGATCCTCAATCCCCTGCACGCTGTGGAATGCTCCATCTGGCAGAGGGAGACAAGTTCAAAGTGGTGGGATGGCATCATCCTGCAGCAATAGGACAATCAGGAGTAGCTCCAGAACTTCCGCATGCAGAAGGCCATCTCCCTAGAGCTCTGAGAGTGGCTCATTGCTGCCCTCAGGTGATGGGACACCTACCTGAGACCTCCCCCCACCCCATGTATGCACATCGCCATCATGCTCTGGAAGCTCACCACACTGGACAGCTACCGCTCCGTGGGGAACTAGTTCGGCATGGGGAAATCCACAGGTCAGGGCCCATACCCATGCAGGTAGTCAAGGCCGCCAACACCATATTGCTGTGGAGGGTCATCACTCTGGGGAACGTCAACCCCATTGTCACTGGCTTTGCCGCCATGGGCTTCCCCAGCTGTGTGTGGGAGGGACAAACCCACATCCCCATCCTGGCCCTGACTACTATGCCTCAGACTACATCAATAGGAAGGGGTACTTTTCAGAGGTGCTGCACGCCATGGTGGACTACATGGGCTGGTTCATGGGCAAAAATGTAGCTGGTCAGGGAGGGCACATGACACCTGCATATTTTGGAACTCAAGCCTGTTCCAGAGGATGCACGCTGGCACTTTTTCCCTCAACAGCACCAGCAGGGTTGGGAATGTGGACATGACCACGTACACCCTGGGCAACACAGCCTATCTTTTGCTCCCCTGGCTGATGAAACCCTACAGGGGCAGCCTGGACCCCACCAAAGAACACTTGAATTGGCTCATCAGGCACCACATGGTGATCAAGTGTGCCTTCAGTTGCCTCAAGGGGAGGTTGAGAAGTCTCCCCACTCAACTGGACCTCAGCAATGGAAACAGCCTCTACATTGTAGAGGACTACTGTGTGCTCCACAACATTTGTGAGAGCAAGTGAGGAGACTTTTCTGCCAGGGTGTGGGCAGAGGCTGATCAGCTGGCCAGGGCTTACAAGCAGCCGGACACCAGTGCCATTCGATGAGTACATCAGGAGGCTGTGCTCATCTGGGAGATATTCTGCATTAACTAAACACAAGATAATATCCCAAAGAGGAGGCCAACATAAATATCTATTAGAATATTATTTACACATGTGCTCTTCCAAGCCCTCAAATAATCAACCATATCTTGCCTTTGTCTATGGCCGGACCTAGGAGGCTGCGGCGCCTGGGACATAGGTGCTGACTTTCTAATCTGCTGGAGGATGCTCCCTCTTAGCTCCACTCCCTGCCCCCACTCCATCCCTTCTCCCATGGCCCCATCTGGCTCCACCTCTTCCCATTCCGCCCCTCCAAGCCTCTTGCCACCCAGTTCCACCACCTTCCCCAAGTGCATTGCAGCATCATTCCTCTTTTGTCCCCTCCATTCCAGTGCTCCTCCTGATTCCAAAAAGCATCTGACTCATGGAAGGCATTGAGAGAGAGGAGGAGGTACTGATTGGCAGGGACCACCAGCAGGCAGAGGATACAAGTTCTGATAGAGGGCCTGTCTGTATCCTGCCTCCTCTCTCCAGCCATTTCCTCATTATTTTCTTGAAGTGCAAGCCCGCTCCAAAGCATTACCCTTGTCTTCTCCCTGCCAGGGCCCCTCCCACCTCTTTGTGTGTTAGCATGTTGGGGGCTCCTCTGGAGCTACATATTTAATTGCTTCCTGATACACACATCTTTTACCGTATCCCTGAGCTGCAGTATTTCCTCACTTTATATAGGGGAGTTGCATCACTTCCACTGTCCTGGAGCCCTTTGCAGCTACAAAAGTGAAGGTTATATTTTGACTCTTAATGAAATTATGTTTTTCCAAACCATCAGGGCCTTGCTTTTTGAGAGAACTTTGTCACCATATTTTTCAGCATGCATGAAAGAACACATTCAAGTTGCTATATATTTGTGCTCACAGAAGTAGAAATGATATACACTAGATTTGTATTGTAATCTGCAACTAGAGACAGTAAGTATCTATGCACTGAAATGTGGTGGATGAGGTTTATTTTTAGTTCTCATTCAATTCATTCCTCCCCCCATTTGTCTGTGTTTTCATCAAAGTAAGATCATCTCCTCAACTTTTGGAAACCCTTCTCCTCCTCCTACTACTACTAAACCCTTGTACTCCAAGTGGAGCATAGGTCATCTACAAGTCTCTTCCACTTCACTCTGTCTCAAGACAAAACTTCTAGCTGATTCCAGGAGTACCCCAGTTGTTGTCCTTCAATCTCAGTAGATCTTCTCCACGTTGTCCGAGGTCTTCCTCTTTTGTGTTTTCCTTTGCGGGTTCCATGTGATAGCTTGATGGGCTATTTTGGAAACCCTACCATTGGTTAAAATTGTGCCCTTCAGGTAGCACAGAACTCCAGGAGGAATTTGTTTGTGGACTCGGAGGTGGAAGAACATTTAGGCTTCAATCTAGGAAAGCATTTAAACTCATGTTAGAGTATATGAGTAGTCCCCTGGACAACAAAGGAACTTTTCCTGTGCCTAAATCAGGTACATAAGTACTTTGCTGATTCAAGATCTTAAGGCCAGATAACTGAATGTGGTGGGTTGAAGGTTCCTGTCTCTCTGACCTTCACTGCCCACTTTGGAGAGATGCGTGCACTGAGCGATACATGAAGAAGAGATGGCAGTTGTAGCTGACTGCAAAGGCAAGTGACAGTCTGGCCCATATTATTCAGATAAGGTGAGGTAGGTGTGTGCTTTAGTTATCTGGCAAAGTTATGCCCATCTGTACACAACTGGTGAGTATTTAATTTATTTCTGATGTGCAACTTCAAATTTTTCAATAATGTCATGTAATTTGAATGAACTTCCATTTTTAATTCTACATGTACAATACCAGGGTTGCTAAGGTCTCAGAAATCATAAATCAGCCTCAAAAATTCATGACACTGGCTTAAAAATCATGAGATTTAAAAATAAATAGTTGTCTTCCTGTTTCTGAGACTTAATGTGCTCAAGCTTTTTTTCTTCAATTATGAAGGCTAGAAACTTACTTCCTTTTTAATGAAAGCTGAGATTCTCATGCAAGCTAATAATTTCATCACTGTGTGCTTTAAGAAAAACACCAAGATTCCAAATACAATGATGAGAGTTGGCAACACTGATTTCATAACTGACAGATGTTTAGATGAACCCATAGTTTTTCATTAGCAATCACTAGATTCTTCTCTGGCATATATGGCTTTTCTGTTGCTGGCTATTGTCTAACTACAAATCTGAAGCATTTACTTTCCCCAGTTAAGATACTGTGATACTTATCCATTAATATTTATCTTACCACAGCTCAGATTTTCACACAGAATTTTAGAATAAGAGAAAGCACAAGAAATTGCGAGAGAACTAAATTGCTTCTACAGCCATAGCAAGAAACGGAACATATAATTAACTGTATAATCATTCCACTTTTGCAACATTGTATTTCCCTCAAGGTAACAAGTATGTGCCTCCTTCTTGAAATATCACATCGATTGGAATTTGAAACAGAAGTCATTGATCAAAAAAGACACATATATTTAGGGAGGAATTTTCAACAGCACTTAATGGATTTAGAAATACAAATTCCATTGAGAGTCAATACAGTTTATGCTTCAAAATTCCACTTAATGCACAGAGAGAAAGTATCTTGGACTAATTCTCATTGTTTCTTGTTGTCTTTTATCTACTACTTCAAATTCATATGAGGATACATAATTCTGTATCTTTTTCAAAGATGCTTTATTTGTGCATAGCTATTAAGTGGCATCAGGGACTGCAACCCATCAATTTCCTTGGATGGTTCTATACAATTTGCTGCATGTAATTGTATTAGTACATCACATATTTTTTACAAGACAAGGACATGCATGCCCTTTTAATTTGAATCAGAACACCTGGACTCCCGCCACTAGACTGGCATTGGTAATGTATGCCCTGAATCAATGATTTGTAAAGGGTACCTCTTGTGCCATATAAATGGAAGTAGAAAACCAGTTGGGGGGCCCAACCTGGAAAATTTTGGCAAAGCCGCACACTGCCATACAGAAAACAACAACTATATTACTTTGGTAGAAGCATCCTTTACATACTTATCTAGGGTGGATGTGGTATTGTAAACTGGTCTCAAAATCTTCCGTTGCAAGATTTTGGTACCCAGGTCAAAACAATGCTTGCATAAGTGAAAAAGACACAAAAATGTACCTAAGTTGTCAAGATATGTTTGAAAGAAAAAGTAACCAATAAAAAGGGATTTAAGCAATTTACTTTAACAGTGGAAAAGAAATTTGTCATTCAAAAGAGTTCTTCCACACAATTATCACATGTATTTTAAAAGACAAAAACAAATTCTACTTATACAAGTGGTCATTTTGACACAAATTATTAACAAGTTTCCATTACCTGGCCATGTTGGCCTTGGACATTGTGCAAGAAATACACAGATTATTCATTGACACAAAAGTTTTAAATAATGCATTCTTTATAGTAGAAACTAGGTATAATACTGCACACCATGATGCTAACAAGACCTTAATAGCCAATGGATTCCCTCTCAGTGGTGGATAATATGACTATTTATATGTGTGTCTAGCCTTTCTCAATATATTTGCCATATGCTACAAGTCTACATTTTAACAATCTGTTGTCTCAATCTGATTCAGATGCATACTGGCAACTTTGAGGGTTACAACAGTCCTCACCAAATGTACGTAGCAATCCTGAGTTCATGCCATAATCTGCCAGGAACTATTGCAGCTATGCTCAAACTTGGCTTTTTTACTCCCTCATGTAACAAATTCCAGGGGTGCTTCAGAAGCAAGAGTCTGTTCCATTAGTGATAGAGAAATCTATGTATCTTTGTTGTGATGCCACCCTTTCCAGTTGGGGAAGGTATGTCAGGATGAGCTTTCAGTGCTTGCTTCCAGATAAGGGTCTAATAATTTGCATGTTGAGTATGTTGGAGAAGACTGTCATACATTTGGGGAAGGGCCTCATTACAAGGTGACAGAAAATCTTATATCATACACCATTTACGTCTGCTGAGTTAGCCATTGGGAAGGATTATCAGACATTCTACTGATTTCTCCGGTGCAGGAGGTATATCCATCATACCACCAAAATTGGCAATGCTTCTACATTTGTATGGATTCTTTCTGACAAGCTTTGTTTGCTGACCCTTGACAGAATGCTGATTGCATCATAGTCAGTGAATGTGTGTGCATCGGTACCATTCTGCTTAATTCAGCTGCAATAGTGTGGACTGGTCAAAACCTTACTTTATCTTTCACACCATTATGAAGCCAAAGCTGCTGCTGTTTCCAACTATTAAATAAAATAAACGTAGAGAAGTGTGACATCAGTGTCCAGAGACCACACCACTACATGAGGGTAGTCTTGTGAAGCATGTGCACCATGAGCAGAAACCAAGCGTCTGCTTCTTTGTGTGATGAGCATAGATCTTCTCAGTCTACAACAGCATCTGAAGTGGCCATGTGAGCATCCTTGATTAACCTGCAATAACAATTTTCTGTACCAGGCCAAGTAAAGTTTTTGCCAAATCACACTATGAATATCAGAAAGAATTGATCAGGTAAGATTTCTTCTTGGGATTTCCAATGAAATTATTCTGTTGCACTGGGATGGGTATTTTGAGGCTATGGATTCTGACTTTATTGCTTATAAGGATTGCCTTCAGGCACACTCAGAAACTATATATTGAATCTGTGATAAATATTCTTATGTAGCTCTCATAACCCTGTATAGGCTAGCATGTGGTTCCAAGTTCAGGTCAACAAATTCTGAAAACATAGCTGCCCCCCTTGTATGTGACCATTCATATAACAGCTGTGCCATTCACTAACCAACCTGCAGGCATGCTGGATGCTGGCACAATAGCTTATTTTTTTTGCAGTTTTGTTCCAAGTATCATCAGAGTGTGCTAGAGCACATGAAACTGTGGAAAGTTCATGTGTGAAAACTTCCTTTAGATCAGTCTCTTTTGTCTGTGCAGCTACCATGACATGGTTGAACAACTCCTGGGGTCTGCAGAGATAGTCGCTATCTTATCACTACTAACCTCCCATAGGATCTTCTTGCTTGCAGAGGCAAATGTCTTCATGTCGAACTTGTTCGGTGCTTCCAGCAATCCAGTGTATTTGCATGTAATCTGTTTTCCACAAGCTGTTTCATAGGTTTGAGTTCTGTGTCATTTGCAGTAAGAAGTTTGGTGGCAACCTCTGCAGGTGCAGCAATGCTGGCAGTGGTGTTGGTGAGTGCTATCAAGTCAGGATTCAAATGAAAGGGATTTGTTATTGAGTCGGTGATGACATGAACAGCCATATTTAAATCTCCTTTGTCACATTGCAGGTGAGGTGGTGCAGCCTTCTTGTGTTATCTTTGTGAAATGTCTGAGTCTACTGTATTATATATTATCTTATAGAATTTGAGATATCTGAATGTCACACCATTCTGTTTTGTTGTGAGCACATTCCTTCCATTTCTGGCCAAAACGTTTTGGCACAGCGCATTTTCGGTCTGCCCAATGGTCACTTGTGATCTCTAGGGTTCTAGTCTCTGAAATGGATCGTTCACCTATTTTCTTGCCTACAGGTGATCCACCCATCTCTGCTTTGCATTGAACATCATGCACTACACATTGATTGCCTTTGTAAACCTTCTGATCTCCTCATTTGGTATGTAATCATGAAGTGATATCTTACACATTTGTCTTTACATTGCTCTCTAACATTCAGTGAATTTTTCTTCCTCTGCTTTCATTCTTGACCAACTGGTTAAGAATGATGTCGGTAAAGACCTTATACACCTATGAGAGAAATGTGACTTGACTGTACTTGCTCAGTTCTTCTGGTTTGCATTTCTTCAACAATAATACTGTTTCAATTTCTCTCATGCATCTGGAACACAAGTACTACTGATGTAGGTGGTGAACCATTGTGCGATTGCTTTGAAGAGAGTATCTTCCCCTGCTTTGAGAGATTCTGTCCAAATACTGTTCACTCCCAGGCTCTTTCCACTCTTTGTTACGCACTGCATATTTGATTTCTTCCCACATAACATTGTGAAACCCATTATATCCCCTGTAATGGGGACAGCTTGCCTGCTTGGGCTGGAAGGGGTTAAAGCAGGCTAGAGGGAGCCTGCACAGAGCCCTGGTCAATCAGAGAGAGGCTTGCAAGAAGCCAGTCGGAGGACAGGTTTTGGGGCAGCCCTGTTTATAAGGAGTTGCTCAGCAGAGACAGGGTAGTTGGGGCCTGAACAAGAAATGTGCAGGACTAGCTCCAAAGAAAGCACCTTAGAGACAGAAGTTCTGGACAGGCTCAGGGGAGCTAGAGAGCAGGAGGTTTGAGTCTGACACCTGCCAGGTTACAGGCCTTGACACAGGGTCCAAGAAGGTGCAGGAGTTACAGGGGAAGTGGCCCAGGGAACAGGAGGGAGTAGAGGGGGTAAGAAGGAGTTCAGGACAAGGCTGCTGCCAGAGGATCAGTGGGCAGGCCAGGGTTCCCTCCTTCTCCCTTGTACCACACCTAGCCCAGTGGTCCTGCTAGTGACCCAGGTCCAGAGCAGAGTATGGAGAGAGTGATGATGGGTAAAACACTGGCCAGGACGGGGCACCCTGCTGAGGACATAGATAATCCCAGTGTGACCAGCAGGAGGTGCCACAGTGGTGAGTCTTGACTCTGTCACACCCCACTTTTATTTTGCTATTCCAGTTTATCTAATTTTGCTGTGTTTATTTTTAGTCTGAGGCACAGCATGATTTCTTATGAACCTTGGCAGAAGCTCATATTACTGATGCACCAAATATTCAGTGAGAGAGCCTGTGTGGTCAAAGGGAAAACATAGCTGTAGCAATTCTACAACCACCTCAAGATGGAGGTGCACAAGATTTCACAATCTGCTATAATAAAACATATTAGGATGTTACCATTTTCACTAGTACCTTATTTGTCTTACAATATTGATCAAATGAAAATACCGTGTCCATGTTTTTAGCTGCAAATCATGATATTGAAATAAGCTATTTTTAAGAAATTATGTTGTGTAAGCACATCATAAATTATAAATAGAAACAAACCAAGAAGGAGAAAACATACTTAAAGTAAATTTGCCATAATGGCATCATGGAGCATGAAAATCAGCATATAATTATACACATGTTAAAATAGAGTCATTACTTTGACTTTTTCCAAAAAATTCATGAAGGTAATTTGACATGATTTACAAAAAACATCCATAATTCTCAAAATCACTGCTGCATAATACCACATTCCTTCTCCTAGGAAAACACTTATTGGGGGTCAATCTTTTCATAAAAATGTGTTCAACCTTTTCTGTATTGAAGCAATGCTTTATAATTTAAATTTCAACTGTAGGCAAGGTTTTCCACTTTGAGTCCCAGACTATACAAATCAGAGTTTTAAATTCCCACTAGAGGGACCTATTTCACAAGACCCAATGGCTACTACTGCATGGCTGCAGTGTAGACTAGAAATAATTCATAATATTTAGGAATTATCAGAGTGATTTTTCAATGTTGTGTGTTCAGGAACTCATCTAATGCTATCACTAGCATTTGAAGACTACATGAAGTATAGTGAAAGCATCCCTTCCACCTCCCCTGTGAGGTTGAGAAATACTTGTATCTCCATTCTCCAAAAAGTACCAGAGTCACAGGGAGACTGTGTTTCTTATCTAAGATCATATTGGAAGTCTGGAAATGGAAATGGAATTAAACTTAGTTTAATCCCTGGCCTACAATATTATCTTTCCTTACTAGCATTATTTGTCTTTTCAAGACTACCTCCGCTAGGAAAGTTCATGGAAAAAGTACATTTTTAAGAAAGAAACTCTGAGTTTATCTTTCATATCTAGATGTTCACAAAACTGGATTGGGTGAGGGACTATGAGTTCTATTTTTACTGGCTATTACTATCCAAAATGGGGCATTAGTTTGTTTAGCAGGCATGGGATTGGATTGTAATTGCTTGTAATTTTTATTTGTCTTCCTTGGAGCTAGTGAGATCATCTTAGGATTGGTACAGAGTAGGATTTTTTTTCTACAAAGGATCATCACAGTTGGTCCATACTATCACAGAGGAATTATTCAGTAGGTATTATCTATTTTTGTTAAATACTACAAGAATAGTTATTGATATACATTTATGAATATGTTCTGTGGGCTTTAGGGTTTAAAACCATTGCTATCTGCTGGAGTATTTTAATAATTTGCCTGCATTTTGTAAACCACATCACAGAAAATTGTAAAAGCCCATATTTAGATACTGTTTTAATGATACTGTAAAAAGAATTAGCCGTGGAATGAATGATCTTGTTCATCTTACTATAGCATGCTGTGTTCTGTCACAGAGGGCACAGTATCTTGTCCATTTAAAACCTTGTTAAACACTCCATTAGTAACAAATGAAAATATCTGTGTCAATAACTATCACTGATTTTTGTGAAATTCATAGTGGCTGTGATATTAAATTGATAATATTACTCTCTTTACTTTTAGAGAAAACAAATACCTTGCAAATAATTATACAAACAAAATTACATGCTTCTTAAGATTGGGTCTCCATTTTTAGGATTGTATTCAACTGTTGACAAGGAACAGAGCAAGAAATTAAGGAGAAAATATCTGACAATAACCACAGAACAATACTGGATAAAATCCATGGATGCCAAGTGAAGAATTAGGGCTCACCTTTGAAATTTGATAGGAAAATAGTTATAAAGTCATATATACCAACATTAGGTACAATGCATAGGAAGCACAGTTTCAAAATTATGTAGATTTCTATTGTGCGGTGTCATATGGCACCACTCTTTTTAATCGAACCTGGCTATGATCCAAACCCTAAAATCTCTTATGTGGTTCAACCCCAGTGTGGGTAAAACTTCATAGACACTTCGGCTGCGTCTAGACTGGCATGATTTTGCGGAAATACTTTTAACGGAAAAGTTTTTCCGTTAAAAAGTATTTCCGCAAAAGAGCGTCTAGATTGGCACGGATGCTTTTGTGCAAAAAGTGCTTTTGCGCAAAAGCATCCGTGGCCAGTATAGACAAGATTTTGCGCAAGAAAGCTCCAATGGCCATTTTAGCCATCGGGCTTTCTTTCGCAAAAAATTAAGGTACCTGTCTACACTGGCCCTCCTGCGCAAGTATTCTTGCGCAAGAGGGCTTATCCCTGAGCGGGAGTGTGAAAGTATTTGTGCAAGAAGCACTGATTTTGTACATTACAAAGTCAGTGCTCTTGCGCAAATTCAAGCGGCCATTGTAGACAGCTGGTAAGTTTTTGCGCAAAAGCGGCTGCTTTTGCGCAATATCTTGCCAGTCTAGACACACCCTTATTTTATAAGCACTTATGGTATGTTGGTGTTAACCTTCCTATCTGCCTTACCCACAGCATCATTTTTGATATCATCCCATGCCCACCCCTACCCACACTTAAAATTACTCTTTGTTTTTAAAATAGATTTCTAAAAAACAATATAACTAAGTTTATATGTAATTTGTAAGTATGGGGTTTAGGTATGTTATAGGGTACAGGTATGAACATGTGATTAATTATGTATTTTTAAATGCTAGTAGTATATCGAGATGAATATGGTGCAATATAGTTACGCTGATAAAGTAACTGAGATGGAGTTTTTTATACACGGGTATTTAGCAAAGTAGAGGTACTCTTGACACAGAAACCTGGATATAAATTGTCTATGAGTCTGGAGTATTTAAAATCCAGATTTCAATTTTGTGGATTAAATATTTCTTTAATTGTTACAGAGGTATTTGGGGCAGAATCATTATACTTGTGTAGATATGCACATTATTTAGTGGTTGTTCATATTAATATAGAATACTAAGTCAAAATACAGGTTGCTGACTAGATATATGTATCAACAGGGCTCAAAATTCAGCTGGAACCATCCCAAGCAGAGCTCTGGTAAATATTTTCAAACCCAAGAGAGCCTGGGACCTTCCATAGGGCTGGAGCTTTGAGCCCTGGTATACCCCATGGGGCTGGAGCCCTGATCCCTGGCACACCCCATACACTGCTTGTGGGACTGAAACTCTGAGACCCACTGCCTTGCAGCAGAAGCCCGGAGCCCGGAATAGGGAGCAGCAAAGGGACTCCTGGAAATGATCTCTGAGAATTGGAGACCTGTGTACCTATGTATGGGTGGCTAGTTTTTTCTCATGTGGTTCCCCACACTTTTGTACAGGATTATAAATCCAGGACCCACTAGTCTCCCTGTTGGTTTTCTCCATTCTGCCACTTCCAAATATAATGAAATACTGGAGAATGTGATCTGGTTTCCAACAGGATCTTTATGAAATCTACAGTATTCATGATGTTTCAGTCCTTTCATTCCTGTCAGAACTGTTACTTGAGAAACTGAGCCACAGAAAGGGACTCTCAATTGTATTGGGGATTTGGGTCACATAGTTAGCTAAAACTGGACAGCAAGAGAGAAGGCAACATAATAGATGGAAATGGAGCCTGTTGGGCTATGTCTACACTCGCGGCTTCTTGCACAAGTAATATGCAAATGAGGCTGTGTGGAATATCGCCGAGCCTCATTTGCATACCTAATGAGCCACCATTTTTGCGGAAGAGGCTCTTGCGCAAGAAGGAGCTATCTACACAGCCCCTTCTTGCGCAAGAAAAACCCTCTTGCACAACGCCATTACACCTATTACTTTTCAGGAAGAACGGCATTGCGCAAAAGGGTTTTTCTTGCGCAAGAAGGGGCAGTGTAGACGCTCTTTCTTGTGCAAGAGCCTCTTCTGAAAAAAATGGTGGCTCATTAGGTATGCAAATGAGGCTTGGCGATATTCCACGCTTAGCCTCATTTGCATATTACTCGCGCAAGAAGCCGTGAGTGTAGACATAGCCTTGGTGTGGGGGGTAGGAGTGGTAAGTTATGGGACTGGGGGAAGGCCTCAAAGTACAGATTGTTCAGATAAATATGTAAAAGTGTGGCTGCTTACCTTAACCTAACCTTGGAGGCTTGCCTCATTACAAACATCACAACTATGAAGACTGGGATCTCTCTTTGCGTTTTGCAAAGAGAGTATGAAGAAAATCAGACACTGTGTTCTGTGCATGAAAAAACTACTCAAGAAAGCAATCGCTGTAAGAAAAGCAGGGAAAACCTTACTTCATCCTAAGGGGTACGTCTAGACTACATGGCTCCGTCAACATGATCCTTCACGAGGCGTAAAGGATCTGCTGACAAAGGGTTCTGGGGTCGGCAGATCCCTGTCTAGACTGCTGCGCTGTGATGACAAACAGCTGATAGGCACAGTGTAGCAGCCATTTTGATTTAAATGAAGAGGTGATTATTTAAATGACTGCTTCATTTCCCTTTGTCGTCCTGCCTCATCTACATGGCTCCGTCGATGGAGCCATGTAGTCTAGACACACCCAAGGAGTTCAGTGGCCTGATATCAATGTGTCAGATGGAAATGTGAGAACTCCTTTTGAAATACTGCAGTGAACTGTCCTGAGAGACTCTGTGAAGAACATATTATTAGAAGGTAAAACAATAGCAGGGATTGGGAAGTGAAATAGTTCTGTTGCAGCATGTGTGAATTCCAGCTCTATCCTTTTCTGTATCCATCCATCCATCCCATCCATCTACACACACAAAGAGGACAAGCACATTTCACTACCATTGTCTTCTGTGAAAGTTGCTCTGTGCCTTTCCTGCTTGTACTATATAGGCCTGATCCAACAAAGTACTTAAACAAAAACTCAACTTTAAACTTGTGAGTAATCTAAAATGAGTGGTTAAAGTTCAATCCACCCTTGAGTGCTTTGTTGAATCAAGGTTGTAATTTTTAAGGGATTTGGACATTTTGGAGTGTCTGCTAGGTTGGGGCAAACAGTTAAGCATGCACTTGATTCCCATTAAAAAACAATGTACCAAGTTTAGCTCATGCTAATAGGAATGTGATTGGGAAATTCCTGGCCTAGCATCCTAAACTTAAAAATGTTGGCTCAAGCCCTTGCAAGGATCGATCTGAGAACTGACATGTAAAAGAGACCAACAGCTTTGCTTCTGAACTTTAACATACTGAGAGGCTCTACTGGACGATTTATAATTTAAAGTTCCTGTAAATTAACGGATATAATTAAAGTCTGAAAAATGATAAGAAAATAATATCGTGAGAAGAACTGGATAAATAAGAAGAAAAAACTATGCATCTTTTGATTACTTCCAAACATAATTTCACATAAGCTTTGTTCACCAGTGTTTATTTGCTTTTTGTGAATATCTGTACATGTGAAATTTTGTTAATATTAATATTCACGAGAAAAGAATTTGAGGTCTGGAGCTGAAATTCTATCCACACATGTGTACCTACCTACATACTTATAGGGAAATATGTTTGTTTATAAAGACAAGATTACTGAGTTGGGAAACAAATAATATTATGCAACTCAAAATGACCAATGCAACATGAAATCATAAATATCCAGAATTTGAAGGAAAATCTTGAATAGTTGATGAATGAATAATCTATACATGCAAGTTATTGAGGAGTGAACATAGAACTCCTAGACTCTCTTTTTTCCCCCTTCTTCGTAATTTAAGATTTTTTTGGGGGTGTGTGAATTTGTTTATGGTCTTGGAACAAAAAAAAAAAAAAAAAGTTGAATGCTTGAAAACTGCCATCAAAGAGATTCCTGTGCTTTATGCAGCTATTTTTGCACTAATTTTGTGGGACAATATCTTCAGTGGAATTAAAGATCCTTGATTAACTATTACCTATGTGTAATAAATTTAGTGCCATATATCAGACTAATTATGAAAATCCTCAAGGCATTCACTCCTTTTTCATTCAGTTGTTTTTGTGGGGCAAAAGACATCCAATTCTGTGTCCAGGGACTATTTTTAGACTAAGCTTCATCTTCTCTCATTAGTCATTCAGTTCCAACAAGAATTTATAAGCTGGCTTTGTTAATGCACTTAGATTCTATTTTCTTGGAAACAGCCACCAGTAGCATTCTGGAAAAGTTACTGGAATGGAATTTTTTGTCACTCCCTTGTACCATTGCAAAGCCATTTCTTTATGATGCCATTATAGAGTTGGATTCTTCTCTCACACCACAGCAAATGGCAAGCTGCTAAAGTTAATGGAGTTTTACCACTGTAAGGCTATGTCTAGACTGCAGGCTTCTTTCAGAAGAAGCTTTTTGGGAAGAGATCTTCAGAAAAAACTTCTTCCAAAAGAGAGCATCCACACTGCTAAAGTGCATCGAAAAAGTGATCTGCTTTTTTGAAAGATAGCATCCATTCATTGTGGCTGCTATCTCGCATTTAAGCTGTGATTACGATGGACAGAGTGGCTACCAGAACACCTGTGCTTTTTCCTCATTCCTCTTCTTTCCAAAGAACTCCCTCTTCCTTGTCCACACACGCCTTTTTCTGAAAGAGCTCTTTCAGAAAAAGGCTTCTTCCTCATAGAAAGAGGTTTACCAGTTTCAGAAAACCCCCTCTGTTCTTTCAATTTTTTTCGAAAGAACGCAATTGCAGTGTGGATGTAAGTGAATTTTTTTTGGAAAAATGGCTGTTTTTCTGAAAAAGCTCTGTAGTGTAGACATAGT
This sequence comes from Rafetus swinhoei, assembly GCA_019425775.1. Lineage (NCBI taxonomy): Eukaryota > Metazoa > Chordata > Testudines > Trionychidae > Rafetus > Rafetus swinhoei. The sequence goes on from CM033424.1 coordinate 154,482,512, forward strand.
CTAAAAAACAGTGTGAAGGAGATCAGAATCAGTTTCTTAGCTTTTCAAGAGCTATAGCTATTAAGAAGAGTAAACCAAATCCTGAGGGCCTTCACTTTAGTACTGAATTCTTGTTCAGGTAAATTCCCAGTGTGTTTTTCTAAGGGCAAGATTGCTTTCTCTCATGGTTAAATCCATAGGAGAGAGTTAAGGCAGAGAGAGGACTCCTTACTATAATTCTTTTTATTCAGCTATGGCAGGCCTGCACAACTCGGAAAGCAAAGAGGGCCATATTACTCCAAAGAAAACAGCTGTGGGCCGCAAGGGATGCTCTCCCAAAAAATACCAAACACACAGCTAAAAATTTTTGTTGAGGAAAAAAAACCACTGTGTGTCTCCACTTGGCCTTTGTCTCTCCTTCACCCTGCCCCTTGGTGTCTTCCCCTTTCTCCTGACCTGCCCCCTTCCCCTCAGCACAAGCCCCTTCTCCTCCCCTACCTGGCTTCTGCCTTTTTGAATCCGGCGGTCACTGGCTGTGACGTCACGACGTCACGCCAGCATCCTGGCATCTGCTGGCGTCCTGCCCTCTGGCTCGCGCCCGCCTCCTCACGCCGGAGCTGCACGTAGGCATCCCAGCGGCGAGAATCGCCGCACTTCCTCTTCCCCGGCGGCGCTCCACTCCTCCGCTCGGTTGGCAGATTGGATGGGGCCGCACCGCCCGTAGTTGTCACGGGCCGCACAGTGAGCCCCTGCAGGCTTCATGCGGCCCTCGGGCCATATGTTGTGCAGGCCTGAGCTATGGCCTCATGGAGAAAAAGGCTGCTATGCTGGTGGTCTGTAGAGCAGCTGGTTGTGACCACTGAGAGGTGGCTGGTCACTTCATACTGGCTCAGCACCTTTTTTCCATATGCTAAAATCACATTATAAGCCAGCTACCCACGTTATGTATCTCCTTAATGTTCACCTCTGCCAGGATGTTAAGAACGCATGACAAAGGCTAAGCATGTAGTATACTCTGGTTGCCACTTATTATAATAATTGTAATTTCCTGCTTGTTATTGGTTTGTAGTATCCACCTATGTCTCTTGTCATGTACTTAGTTTGTTGTCTCTCTAAGGCTTGGACCACCATTCTGTTTTATACTTCTATAATGCCTTCCACAGTGAGGCCCTAATTTTTTATTTGGGTCTATAGACATTACTGCAATACAAGTAATAATTAGTAAATGCTTCTCTAATGTTACTTTTCCATGAATTTGCCCCAGGGATATTAAGGAATCATGAGTTACAGGGGGTGTTCCCAGAAGGTGTATTCTCTATTAAGATGTGTTCCATATTCTGGCAAGTGGGAGATCCTAGGAGAGATAAATATTTATATGTTTTATATGCGTATGCCTAAATTTTCCAAACTGCATGTAGCGTATCCATGCAAACATTTACACAAAATGTGAGTACTGTCTCTAAAAGAAGCTTCTTTTGCAATATTATTCATTCGTAGTCTGACATCCTAGCTGGAAGTGTTTTTATTAAAGAAATTCAGTCATTGATTTTACAATAACAAATGACAGACTGATATTACTCTTTAGACAACTCCAGGCAGTTGGTTCAATGCCAAAGCCTATTTCCTTTCTCTCTTATAACTCATTCATTCATAGACCATCCTGGGCTGAATCTCGAGATCTTTTTCTCTTAATGCTAAATCTTTTTTTACAAAATTCTTTCTTTAAAAATCAAGAATTGCTAAACATTAAGCATTAATTGGGGAAAAAGAGGAGGATGGAGGGTCAAACAGGAGACTTACTTCACTGTTTGTGAATTGAGAGAGACAAAAGCATTGAATTCAGTTGAGACACTAAATTCAAGGAGGCTTGAAAATCCAAAGGCTGTAGGAGCTTTCATTCACCTTGAGAGAGACCTCTCCGCGTCAAGGTTTACAGTGCATTAGCTGACATACCTGGGGAAAAACCAGTTGTTTCCTTCTTAACTTGAGAATGAATAAATATGTCCCAGGATAAATATTTCATTTTCAATAGGTAATAAATTCAGCATGTGTACACATACACATAAACACACACACACAAAATTAAACAAAAGGCAAAAATTAAAAAAGGCCTACTCAGAATGTTGGGCTAAGTAAAGGAGACAAGGTCAAACACTGACACACTGTGTTCAGTGAATAAGTTCACAAGTTTCTGTGCACCAAGGAATATCTTACAGAGTGTGCTAGGTTAGAATAATACAGGCTGGTCACTTGTCTTGCTGACTTAGATTGAACTTTATTTAATTTTGTAGTTATTACTAAGTAACCAGTATAAGAGATATTGTGTGTGTGTGTGTAACTCTTTGACATTGTACCCATAGCAGCTAAAGATCCGAGAGTTTCATAGAAAAGGCTTAGGTTGGAGAAAGGGTTATAACTTCACAATTTCATCTCTCTTCTTTGAGAAATGAGATGTTTCTTTCCCTCACTGAAAAGGAATTGGGGACTTGCTCCCCACGGCTGGGGCAGGGAGATGGAGGCTGCCCTGCCCAGACAATGGCTGCTCTGCAGCTCTCTGGGCACACTGGCTTGCTGCCCTCCTGTGGTCAGTCTGGAAAATAACTGTCCCTGCTACCAGACTTCTCCTTTTCCATTTGAGGAAACAGTCATATTCCATACACATTTCATTGTCCTGCAGTAAACATATCCTGACCTTGCTTTAAGCTATGATAAAGGATGCTGCATACCAAATTTGGTGGTTCTCGTTCTTACTGTTTAAGAGGAGTTCTTGAACAAACAGACTCACAGATGGGTGGACAGACAGACAGACGCACAACCTCTCTCAAACATATAATAGATATATATGGGAGATTTCAAGGTTTAAACAGCTTCATAAATTAGGAGTTGATCAATAGCAATAATAAATGACTTTTAATTTCACACAGGTGACAATTGAGGTTTACCACGAGAAGCATACTTTACGTATTAGCTATGCCCACTTTCTTTTCATGAGAAAGCACTTAAAACTGTGGCATAGAGTAATTGTTAATTGCTCTGGAAGTATTAGAGTATTTCTTGGGAAGGTAAAGACATCAGTGGGTTGGGGGAAAAATATGGAAATATGCATTTCAGAAAATGGCACACTCTCTGTTAGAGAGGAGAGATTTTACATACCGCAAAAGTCATTTGATACACCTACTGTGGATGTGTACCTATTATTGTGGATTCAGATGATGACTAATCCAGGAAGGATTGAAAGACTATTTGTATTTCCATTTTTTTGGTTTTAAAGGGCCATAAGGTTTTGAAGCATTCACCTTTTGAAATGAAATTTTAAATACTTAGTTCTGCTTAAAGGGTTTTTGTTGAGTTTTATGCTCCAGAAAAAAAATTCCCCCCCCTTCTTGTGTGAGAGGGTTGTCAAAAAGAAAAAAAACTTCCTCCTTATTTAGTTTCACATCATAGGTAAAAACCTTGGTGTTTGGAAGTTGCAACTGACCATGGCTTTTTCGATGTGCTTGTGTGTGTGGATGCTCTCTTTTAGAAGAAGTTTTTTCAGAAGATATCTTCCGAAAATATCTTCTTCCAAAAGAAGCCTGCAGTCTAGACATAGCCAAAGAGAAATACAACTTTCTGTTCATGAATATAAATGTGTAAACCTATTATTGTAGATAATTAATATTTTTATAACTCCTTGGTGACATACTACTAATCCTCTTAATTCTTAATATTTTTGTATCATTTCAAGCCATCGCAATTCATTGCCTTACTTCAGGCCTGCACAACATATGGCCCGAGGGCCACATGCAGCCTGCAGGGGCTTACTGTGCGGCTGGGGACAACTATGAGTGGCGCGGCCCCATCTGATCCGCCAGCCGGGCGGAGGAGCGGAGCGCCGCCGGGGAGGGGGAAGTGCAGCGATTCTCGTCACCCGGCTGCCTGCGTGCAGCTCCGGCGTGAGGAGGCAGGGCGCGAGCCAGAGGGCGGGACGCTGGCAGATGCCAGGACGCTGGCGTGACGACACAGCCAGTGACCGCCAGATTAAAAAAGGCAGAAGCCAGGAAGGGGAGGGGAAGGGGCTTATGCTGAGGGGAAGGGGGCAGGTCAGGAGAAAGGGGAAGACACTAAGGAGCAGGGTGAAGGAGAGACAAAGGCCAAGTGGAGACATGCGGTGGGTTTTTTTTTTTGCTCAACAAAAATGTTTAGCTGTGTGTTTGGTATTTTTTGGGAGAGCATCCCTTGTGGCCTACAGCTGTTTTCTTTGGAGTAATATGGCCCTCTTCACTTTCCGAGTTGTGCAGGCCTGCCTTACTGTTTAGGACACCTAACACAGTAGGAATATAATGTACAAAATTAAAAATTCATAGGGATTGTTCAATACAATAAGCAATCAATATCAGAAAAACTTCAGTAGAAAAATTGCATTCAGACTTTCAAATGGCTGCCTCAGCCAACAAGAGTTGGTGATGACCCCATCTCTGCAAAATCTTTATTATGTCTGGCAAATTTCATGACTTAGTCATAGAACCCACAAATATTCTACAAATGCTGTCAGCTATAGATTTACCTTCAGTTTGTATTCCATTTGAACAACATTGTGAAGATTCAAGTGAGCTGGCTTGTCACGGAACCCGCCACTGCCAGTTGTCTGAGCAGAGTAAACTGTGTTCTACACATGATGTCAGCTCATCATGAATAAATCTGGCTGGCTTAATGAACTTTGTGGAGTTCCATAATGAACTTTGTGGAGGCAATACATAACATTTAGGCTATGTCTACATTATGGAAATGCATCTGCTCTTCTGCTTTTTTTTTTTTTTTGCAGAAGGGCAGACACGCTCTTTTGGAAGCCCTGTATTCCTCCGTCCACGAGGAAGAAGGGCTCTTCCAAAAGAGGAGGCTTTTCTGAAGTAGTAGATGGGCCAAATTTCAGAAAAGCCTCTTCCAAAAATGCTATTGTACCCCACTGACGTATCTTTTTCCGATAGATTATTGTAGTGTAGACATAGGCTTAGAAAATGTGAGTGACCATCAGCAAACAAATCCTTGTCATAAATGTTTGGTGTTATAGAGTTAGAGACTTTTGAATTCAAAGTGATGACCATTTAAAAATTCCCCTAGCTTTTCCTCAGTTTCTTTATAAATAGCTGTTCCTCGGGGCAGGTGGGTGGGGAGGCAGCTAGTTCCTGTTTTCTTAGTGGAGGAAAAGTTAATATCTCTTGAACTGGATTTTGTATACAGAATCAGGTTGGGTAGTTTTCTTTAAAATGGAATAAGAATGGATTAGAGCCAAATGTATAAAGTCCATTGGGGACTGGACTCATTAATATTGTACATGATAAGGATGCATGTAGTGAGCTGTACTGTTTTGAAAGCAAAAGGGAATTATATTTCCAGAAGGACTCATTGCAAAAGTTATATACATTTTTATATAATTCCCCAAAGAATTATACAAGGACTCCTTAAAATATACAGTTCAATAAGTGCCACAATGTATAATTAAGATACTTTATAATAGCATCTGTAGTTTAGTACTGAAAAAAAATTCTTATCTTATAAGAAGAATGGCTATAGATTAAGGATGTGAACCAACTCATATAAATATAAACCAACCTGTATGTTACCCAAAATTTGAACCAACTCCTGAAGCAGATTCTTAAAGCAGCATGGGAAACTTTTTTCATTGTCTTGGCCCAACATGTTATTTGCTTTCTTTTGATATTGCTATGCCATTTTTGCAAACACTCTTGGACTAGATATTTGGGAGAAAATCAGGCTGCATAACCATTCAAACTTTTGGGTGCTCATCTTCTTTACTCACAGACTTCTGGAACTCTTGAAGTGTACTAGAAGAAAAATATGGGACATCGAGACAATTATCAAAAATTAGTTTTCCTCTTCTTTTTTTTTCTCTCTCTCATCCTTTGCCATTCAGTGCACCCATGCTTCTCAATCTGGAAGTTATGTGCATTTCCCTGGAGGATTTAGGATCATAAACAGGTTCCTGTAGGGGTTTCTGACCACTCCCTTTCAATCCCTATTTTATAGGTAGATGGTAGAGGGATCCCAAAACTTTTCTTCTGCTAGAAAATCATGTGACAGTAGGGAAAAAATTGAGAATGAATGCATTACACCATCTGTAATAAATTCTTCACACTGATATCTTGATGTATTTTTACCTCCTCATTATTTTCTGTCTGTAGATGTCCTTCCTATAATATTATTTGCACTGTGAAGGAAAGGGTTATCCACCCTCTTGTACCCACTTTTCTTCCTAGTTTTGTGTATAAATGCTGACTAACTTATCAAAATGGTCCTATCTGGTTTTAAAATCTATGAGCACTTACTATAATTGATAGTCACTAATGCAGCAATGCTTGTCTCTCTTGTCCTAAATACTGAATGTCTGAAGTTCATGATGGCAGTGTTATTTTAAAGTGCATCAAGCAGTTAAGCAACTCTGCTCCCACTGAAAATAACTGTCACATTGGTTCAAGGAAGTTCAAGGCATCACAGGAAAATTTTAAAAATGGATCAAATATTTATTAAAAAATACCCAGTACCTCCTGATGACAAATAGTTTCACAAGAAAGGTCATTCCCCTTATCAAAAAAGGTAAATGCTCAATTATGATCCAAGACAATACTCAACAATTTTAATGTATTTAATAGGAAACATCAGTAACACTTCCTCAGAGGGATGGTAGTTAATATAATATGCTTATGAACATTCACGTACATTATAGCTTCTATTACTGCTCCTTGTTCCTGGCTTCCAGCTGTATAATTAATTTGATAATATAAAATTTGACATGTGGATTTAATTTTCTAGCCCACTGAGAGAGACATGAGCTTACATACAGGGAATACAAATATCACTTGGGTGTTTATTTTACAATTTGGGGGAAGGTTAATTTTCTTGTAGGTGAGGTTGTTTTTTTTAATTGTCCAGGAATAAATAGATACAGGAGCTTTTTTTCTTTGTGAGAGTCAGGGTGTCTGATGATTAGGACAAGAGTATGTTTTCAAAAGGATGATTTCCCCCTGCTCTCTAATACCTTCTTATTTTTCAAAGAAAGGGCAATTACCAGACTGAAGTTCTTTTTTGATGCTCTTATGAATCATATAAGTTTTTTGGGGGGTGGGGGGATCTTCATTTTTAATTGTTTTTTTTTCTTTATACAATACATAAAATGGACAAGGAACTATTTTAAACAGATATATAAATAAGGTAATATAAAAACATTAACACTTAGAAAAATTGCCATTGTCTCTTCCACCCAATGTCATAGCTGTTGATTGATATTCTAGAGCAGTGTTTCTCAATCTGTGCTCCGCGGAGCCTCAGGGCTCCGCGAGGCATCTCCAGGGGCTCCGCGAGGTTGACAAACTGGAAACATCGATAGGTACAACACATACAATCAGTGGACTGCTGGGGCTGCACATAAGTACAACACATACAATCAGTGGACTGCTGGGGCTCCGCATAAATATTTACGCATGTAAAGGGCTCCGGAGCCCAAAAAGTTTGAGAACCGCTGTTCTAGAGTGCAGTATGTTGTTCATGACATCAAAAGGAAAAAATATTATCTGGACCTCAATCATTCATGGATCTCATCACCCTTGAGAGAAAGAAGTATTTTCTGCACTTTACAGATGGGACACTGTGGCACAGGGTAGAACTGACTTGTCCTAGTTCACATAGGAGGTCTCTGTCTGAACCTTTTTTAGTGTGAAATTTTCTGTTGCCTCCTACTATATTCCTTATGGTTATGGGATAACTTCTGCAATGAAGTTCATGTGAGCAAAGACCTATTACTGCATTATCATCACATTAAGGGGTTAGGGTCAGCTGATAAATCAGGGTTTAGTTGGTTATGAGTTACAAATGAACAATGGATGTATCAAAGCGAAGGCAAAAATTCTCAAAAATAAAACTGACACTCTGTGAAAAAAAAACCCCAAAAAACAAAACAACCACCATAATAATGCTTAGAATTTGTTTTAGCACAGATGCTGTACTGGGATCTGTGTGATCTGCCTCCCAGAGAAGTGGTAGTCAATGTTAATGCATTGATAAGGTCTTTCATTGTTAACATCTTGAGAACTGTTATCTATTTGTATCGTTCATAAATAAGTCCAGTGTGGTTTATGTCTGCCACAAACTGTTATTTTCAGGACGTGTCTTACCTGACTTGAATAGCATCCTAATGGAAAAGTCTTAGAAAATATAACCTTTCCATAGGTTTCTTTTTTTTAATTTTATTTTTTAAACTGTCTAACTGAATATTCCTCCTAGGGAACAATATTTTTCTCTATTTCATTGTACAGAGTTTTTTGATAAGATTGAGAGAAAATTATTAAATTAATTCCTCTTCTCGTCTATGTGCCTTTTCCAGAAACACAATTGTGGATGCTTGACATCTCTGAAATGCAGGCCAAATATTAAAGTATTTAAATATAGCTGAAGTGCCTAATGTTAGGCAGCCAATTGGAAAATTCTGGTCAAAGGATGTAAACAACAAAAAAAATGATGACCTTGTTTTCTGCTGCAAGGTGAGATACAGAAACAGAATGCTGTAGTCATGCAGAGCAGAGTGAGATAAGGAATCGTAGGAATGTTTTATTTAAACCTGAACCATAGCACATTCACATATACATTCCCTGTTTATGGACTTTATCCTAAGTAAATGAAACAAACCTCTGGAAACTTGTTGACATATGGCAGCACGTCAGCTTCTCCTTGTCTTGTGCCTTCTTAGGATCTGAGAGGACATATATACAAAAAAGTGAAGTGGCTCAGCTGCCACAACAAACAATAAACAAGGGCTGGTATCATCATAGAAGTTTTAAAAAAGTTTACATGGTTCCGTTTGTTATTTTACCCAGGTATTTAGGTGTTTTGCTTAAAATATTAACCCATTATAAAATATTAATCCAGCTGTGAAATTGCAGACGGAAACACATTTGATCCATGTGTCTGCGAAAAGCACTACTAACTCATATCTGAATGCCTTTTCAGCTCTTGATACTACAGTAGATTTCTGGATTCATATAATGACCTGGTATTGCTACAGGAATGTCTTCATGAAATTAACCCTTGACTGTTTCTCTTTTAAAGAAACACTGTCTTTCATTTCAACCTGCCCTGTTTAGAACAGTTGGGGACATTTTTATTTACAGCCACCAAAGGTAGGCCAAGATTTTAGTCAGAGTTTCAGTGACACAGATCTGTGACATCAAGGATGAATTTAATCCCTTTCAGGAAATATTCTTCATTTTAGGAACCGTTAAATGGTTGTGGAATGCTATGACCTATTATGTAAGGTTTCTGCTAAAATAGAGTCCCAGAATAACTATTTCCTGGCTAACAGGGAGAATATTATTCTGAATAAGGACAAGTCTACACTAGGAAATTATTTCATAATAACTTATTTCAAAATAATAACTCCCGATATAACTCTTTCAAAATAGCATGTCCACACTATAGGGAAGCCTCAAAATTAGTCCAAGGCAGACTCTTTTGATGGGGATATGCTACATTGACTTAAGAGTGACCCCAGGAAGCACTGGGGAGTAATTACTTTGGAAGACTCTGGGGAGTAGTTATTTCAAAATAGTAGCAGTGGAGCATCCACACTACCACTATTTCAAAATAACAATTTCAAAATAAGCGTTATTTCTCAAGGAAAGCAGGAGTTATTATTCTGAAATAACCAGCCCCTTATTTTGAAATAACAGGGTTGGTAGTGTGGACGTTCCACTTGTCATTTCGAAATAAGGGGAGTTATAAGGTTATCGCTGAGCCTTGGTCCCTAGTGTAGACCAAGGCTCAGAATTAACCCAGGAGACTGATTAGTGAATGAAGACTTGAGAAGAAACTACTTCTCCAGGAGTTTGCAGCAGGCGAAGGGATCTAGTTTGAGAAGAATCCTGGTAAGACCCACTTGTAACCATTGAAACTTTTCCAGGTGAGAAAAGAGAGTCACCTTAGCCTATCATATATCCTGCTGCCATTCTGAGGTAAGGGTAGGTGGATGAATGACAGAGTCATATTTGAGAATAGGCAGCTGGATGAAGAAGTGCTGCATGAGGAAACCAAGGCATCCTTAATTCCTTTGCTGGGACAAAATAGGATGGGACTTCTTCTGAATGTTGTGTTCAGTGCCATATTTCTTCATATATATATGGAGATATACCATCTCATAGAACTGGAAGGGACCTTGAGAGGTCATTGAGTCCAGTCCTCTGCCCTCACAGCAGGGCCAAGTACCATCCCTGACAGAACGGCCCCCTCAAGGATTAAACTTACAACGCTGGGTTTAGCAGGCCAATGTGCAAACCATTGAACTATCCCTCCCCCTCGTCAAAGTTGGACATGCAAGCTCCCCAGCCAGTGAACAGCGTCACTGGTTAGATTGTGGATATCCTCCAATGAGCCAGTGAATTTTCATGTTGGGCATTCCACAACAATGTGATGCATTAGGATGGGACTAATTATAACAGAGAAGTCTATTCCGGTGAGAGTTAGCAATGCAAGCATAGAGGATTTGAAGCTAATAAAAGATCTGAAGTCTGGTTGGCCTACCCCTGGCAAGAGAAGTCAGTTCAGTCTTTTGGCTAAGCCATCATCTCTTGGGCATAGGAAGAGCTGAGTTCAGCAGAAGTAGACACTGAAAAGTCAGCTGGCAAATGTCAGATCAGTAATGCTTTGGCTCTCCTAAGCCTTACTAATAAACAGTTATTTCCGTTAAGGAAATTTAGATTGCCCTTTTTGGGACTGGGGCCATGTCTTTATTCTCTCTACCTAGATACATAAAAATGAGGACTCCTATGGCACCTTTAAGGCTAACCGATTTATTTGGGCATAAGCTTTTGTGGGTAAAAAACACTTTGTCAGATGCAAAAGTGTTTTTTGGCCACAAAAGCTCATGCCCAAATAAATCGGTTAGCCTTAAAGGTGCCACAGGATTCTTGCAGATACAGACCAACACAGCTACCTCTCTGAGACTAGATACATAAAGTATTTAGGGCACTAATTAAATTATAAATAATAACTAATGCAAATTCAGCTTGTCCAGTGTGCCAAATAATGACTCTGATGGATAAGTAAAACAATTAATTAATATAATTTCTTAATCTTGTTAATATTTACGTGTAGCTTAGGGTATGTCTACACAGCAGGGCAAAAGTTGAATTAAGATACGCAACTTCAGCTACATCAATTGTGTAGCTGAAGTCGAAATAGTTTAATTCGGCTTTTGGCACTGCCCACACATCAGGAAGTCTTCCTTTGACTGCCCTTACTCCTCATAAAATAGAGGTTACAGGAGTCAGAGTAAGAAGTCTTTCAGCTCGACATTATTTTGAAATAATGGCTTGCTGTGTAGATGCACATTTTGTTATTTTGAAATAACGTCATTTATTTCAAAATAACACTGCTGTGTAGACTTACCCTCAGTGAGCTAGGGTTTGTTTGTTTTTTTTACCTAGTCTGGCATAGTTTCCTGACATTTGTGCAAGGCTGAATTAACTACCTGTAGAAGTCTCAGAGGAGTAGTTGTGTTAGTCTGTAACTTTAAAAGCAATGAACACTCAGTAAGAGAGTGCCAGACCTGGAGGGATTTGGGCAGCTCTAGATAGCATCAAGCATTCACATCTGGAACTTGGCTACTCATGAAATATTGAGAAATATGAGAACTTTCGATCCTAATTAAATGGTTAACAAGGGTGCAGAATAATAAAAATCTTGAAATCACTACAACACATCCATAGCAAAGGCAACATTAAACGGTGAATTGCTGACTTTAATCTAACTCATGAAGGAGTCAGGTGAGAGCCTTGTTATGCACTTATACAAAGGAGAAGGGGAGTGTTAGGTGCCCAGAGAGACAGACAGAGTGATAGGGGCCCAGTGCTAGGTGCCCAGAGAGACAGAGAAAGCAGCCTCTGTGTGGACTCTATCCTATTCGGGCAGGTAAGTGTGCTGAGTACAGAAGTAGTAGCGCTTTCACACCAGCTGTCCATGTCCTCTGCTCAATGTGGGTGCGTATAGACTGCACCTTTCTGTCGGAATAAATGACACAATTTGCGCTTTGCAAATTGCGTAGTTTATTCCGAGTCTAAGTCAAAAGAGCTTATTTTGAAATTTGGTGCTGTTTACAGAGTGCCAAATTTCAAAATAAGGCACTATTCTGACAAATCCCTTAATGTTACAGGGACACCAGAATCGCGCGCCTGCTATTTCAGGAAATATTGGGCACCTTTAAAGATGCGGCGTTGCTATATCGGGATACTTCCAGCATTCTGAAATAGCAACACAGTCTAGATGTCCCCTGTGTGAATCATTGCAGTGGACAAAGGAATTAGTGCAAAATATAAGGCTAATGAAGATTATTTTCCTGTGTACCAAGTGAGATCCATGTCTGCTCTTGAGACAAAGCAATTCCATGTAGCTACTTGGTCAGGATTTTTTGTGAACACCACTGCCTGGCACTAAATTCTTCATGATTTACAATCCCATTTCCCCCTATAAACTAAACAGGAAAGATCAAACAAGAACACAAGTGGCTTTTCAGAAGAGAAGAAGTAGAGGGAGTAGAACTGTTCAATGCTCTAGAATATAGGGTAAGTATTGAGCAGGTGGGACATTCTGATACTACAACATTTATTTGACCTGATAAAAACTTTGGAGGACCTAGAGAAATTCTGGAGATATAACATCACTAGGTAGTTAAGCAATAATAGAGGAGGTACAATTCCATTTAGGAAAGTGGCAAGAGGAAACCAATGCTCCAGCTTAGCTTTACTTTCCAGTTTTTGTATGGTACTTTCTGAAAGCTTCTGTGTTCTTTATTCTTCTCTAAGGGTACATCTACACTACAGCGTTATTTCGAAATATCTAATTTTGAAATAGTTATTTCGAAATAATGCGTCTACACACAAAATGCATTTAGAAATAGCATTTGGCTATTTCGAAATAGCACATCCACACTGAGTGGACGCTGAATCGCATTTAAGGCTGGCCAGAACCAGGTTCGGCAAGGCATCAGGTCAGGAGTTATTTTGTGTGGCTGCTGCCTGAGGCTATCTGAGGCCTGTGCTTAAAGGAACCCCCCCTCAGACAGCCGGTTCTCAGGTTTCCCTGCTTGCTTGCCTACCTCGATGAGGGACAGCATTTTGTCTCTGCGTGCTCTGGTTGCCCTCACTCGGGACACCACAGCACTCTGCAACATGGAGCCAGAGCTGCTCCTGGGCACTCTGGTGCTTCTCTTGGACGCGTTGCTGCGAGCCTGGCTGCACTTTCTGTAGGCTGCCATCCGGGATGTCCATCGGGGGGCTTTCAGTATCCAGGAGGCCCTGCGGGAGAGCTTCCACCCTGAGGAGCACTAAGAGCCTCCCTGGTCTGCCCCACTGGGGACTTGTGCCTCATTCCTCCCTCACATCCTTCCACTTACCCCTCCCTAACCCCCCTTCCTGATGTCAAATAAAATACACGTATTTTCATGAACACAAACTCTCTTTATTTAACAAAACTGGGGGGGAGGGAATGAAACTCTGGTGAGACTGGGGAAAGGAGGTGGGAGAAGGGAGAAGAGAGGGTGGGAGAGGGGAGGGGGAAACCTGGGAGGAGGGAGCTGGAAGGGGGAAGCAATGGGAAGAACGGGGAGGGGAAGCTCAGGGTTGGGGGTCTCGGTGGACCAACTTGATTTTCATGCAAATCTGCTCCTGGGTTCGCATGTGGCCTTTGGTGGCCAGGCTGGCAGCTATCCTGCCATAGACAGCTACGTTCCCCCATCTAGTGCGGAGATCATGGACATTGGGGGCATCCCCCCCAAACCTGAATAAGGTCCATGATCTCCACTCTGGACCAGGAAGGCGCCCGCCTTCTCCTGGCCCTGGCAGGCTCCTGGGAGCTGGCAGACTGCTCCTGCGGAGCAGTGGACATCTGGCTGCCAGTGGCTTGCTGGCTCATGTTTTGGGGCCACTGGGTCAGGGGCAGTGACTGCTGGCTCTGGGCTGGCAGGCTTGGAGCTGGCACAGGCACTGTGGCCAGAGTCTACCCCTTTAAGGGCTCCGGGAAGCAGGGGAGGGAGAGGAGTGTTCTTGGTTGAGGCCAGAGGGGCCACCAGGGCACCCTGGGAAGGGCTGGAGGCCCCCTATTTCAAAATAAGTGTCTACACAGCACTTATTTCGAAATAGCAATTTCGAAATTGGCTTTATTCCTTGTGGAATGAGGTTTACCAATTTCGAAATAAGCCCTCCACTATTTCGATTTAATTTCGAAATAGCGGTTGGCTTGTGTAGATGCTAGGAAAGTTATTTCAAAATAACAGCGGTTTTTCGAAATAACTTCGATGTGTAGACATACCCTGAATAAGTTTATCTATTTTTATGCCCTAGTCTTTTGATTGGAATCACATCTGACTTGTACATTTCATATGTTACAGATCCTTAACCTCCTCTACGACAAAAAGAAAAGGCTTTTTACAGTCGATGTCATACAGCTTAATGTTGTATGCAGCTGTGATCATTTGCGCTTATAGTACATAATATTTCATTTTCCCATCTGTGATTCTACCCCCTGCTAAGACGCCCTGTTGTGAAAGTAGTGGACTTCTGACGGTCCCATATCTATACTCATATTCATTCTAAATGATGCAGCCATGCTATATTTCAGTTTGAATCTTGTCTTCAGCCCTCCTGTGATCCACCTACTCCCTTCTCAGCAAGGGGGGAAGTCTCTTATAATTTTAGGATATGGAAAATTTTCACCAGATGAAAACATTAATTTTGCACCTTAATAATTGGAATTACTGCCATGGTAAATACGCATTTTGACTGCTTTCCCTGTATTGTTGGTGTCCTTTGTTAAAATCAGCTAACAGGAGGCTATCACAAAGACTGGCACGAGTTTCCCAAAAACAACTGAGGGGTCAGATCCTGGCCACATTGAATTTAATGGGAGCTTTATCATTGACTTAATGGATTTAATATCTTCCTCTCTGCAAGCTTCATGAGCTCCATCAGCCAAGGACATAATGAAATCTTATTCTCTTAGGGTATGTCTACACTAGCCCCTAGTTCAAACTAGGGAGGCTAATGTAGGCATTCGAAGTTGCAAATGAAGCCTGGGATTTAAATATCCCGGCTTTATTTGCATCTTCCCGTCCGGGTGCCATTTTTAAATCCCCCTTAGTCCAAACTAACTGCCCGCGGCTACATGCGGCAGTCAACCTGCTCTTAGGAATCTAACCTGCTCTTAGGAATCACCAGTGATGAAAATTCTACAGTGTCCCTAGGCAATTTATTCCACTGTGTAGCCACCCTGTCAGTTAGGAAGTTTTGTCTAATGTTCAACCTAAACCTCCCTTGCTGCAGTTTAAACCCATTGCTTTTTGTACTATCCTCAGAGGTTAAGAAGAATTTTTTTCTCCCTCTTTGTAACATTTTATGTAAATAAAACCTGTTTTGTCCCCTTTCAAGCTTCCCTTTTCCAGGCCAAACAAACCAGTTTTTTTCAGTCTTCCCTATGTTTTCTAGACTTTTAATAATTTTTGTTGCTTTTCTCTGGATGTTTTTCAATATGCCCACATCTTAAACCTGAAATGTGATGCCCAGAACTGGACACAATACTCCAACTGAGGCCTCATCAGCATGGAGTAGATTGTAACATTTATTTTTCATATCTTACTTACAACAGTTCCACAAATACATTTCAGAATAATGCTTCTTGGTGGAATGGGAATATTTTTAAGTGTCAAAGTGCTTAAATCCAGACCCCTTACTCCTGTTCACCCATCCCAGCTGAGGCAGGAAGCAATGTGCTGGTATACAGGGCCGGCAGCTGGCACC
This sequence comes from Rafetus swinhoei, assembly GCA_019425775.1. Lineage (NCBI taxonomy): Eukaryota > Metazoa > Chordata > Testudines > Trionychidae > Rafetus > Rafetus swinhoei. The sequence continues at coordinate 154,498,324 of CM033424.1, forward strand.
CCTGATGCAAGGCTGGCAGCAGAGGACACCCGGGATGCTACAGCACCCCTTGCACTGCTAGTTCTATGTCTAAGGAGTTTGCTTTTCTTGTAACAGTGTTATGCAGTTGACTCATATTTAACTTGTGGTACAACATGACCTGCAGATCTCTTTCTAAGCTACTTATCCCTAGGCAATCATTGCAACTGATTTTTCCTTCCTAAGTAGAATACTTTGTATTTGTACTTATTAAATTTCATCCTATTTACCTCAGACCATTTCTCCAGATCATTTGAATGATAATCCTATTCTCCACAGTATTTGCAACCCATTCCAGTTTGGTATTGTACACCAACTTTGTAAGTATACTCTCTATGCTATTATCTGTGTCATTGACAGAAATATTGAAGACACCCAGAACTGATGCCTGCGGGACCCCAATTGTTATGCCCTTCCAGCATGTCTGTGAGCCATTGATAACCACTCTGTGGGAATGATTTTTCAGCCAGTTATGAAGTCATAGTGATACAGTCATGTTCTTTACAGTAGAGGAAGATAGCTGTGCTTTAATATTTAGATAACAACTTGTAATGGCTTGAGAGTCAATGCTCTGGCACCTCCTGCTGGTCACTCCAGGAAGTGGCTCAGTCCAGCCTCAGAGAGCTCTCTCCTGTTGTATCTCACCCACTACTACCCTTTTTGCCCATTCTCTTCCCACTCATCAGGACCCACATTCCTCCCAGACCTTGCCGCCCTTCCCTCAGGGGTGCTGTCGGAGGCCTGAGCTCCCCTGGCTCACCCTGCCTTTCCTAGCACTGCTTTGTCCAAGTTATCCTGAGCTAGCAGGCAACTAGAGCTGGAGCAAGAGTGTACTCCTCCTGGCCAGCCACACAGCCCTGTGGGGCTCTGATTGGCTGCCTCAAATTATCTCCCTGATGGCTCCAACCTCAGCCTTCTCCCAGGGCTGTTTTAATCCTTTTCATTACAGTGCAGAGGAACTGCCCCACAGCACACCTCCTCCCTCAAAATCCCCCCTCCCTGAGGGTAGGGGAGTCTCGTCTCTGTACAACCTGTAGATGCCCCTCCAGGTGCAATTGCCTCTTCTCTGTCTCTAACTGCTTATGCAGACAGACACATGATGGTGGCGGCAGCAGCCGCTGCTGCTGCTGCTCCTGAGTTCCGGCAGGAGCTCCTTCCCCTCCCATGGTCAGCCCCAACTGAGCAGCTCCTCTGGCCTTTATACTGGGCCTGCAGTTGGAGCATGCCCAGCTGGGCTGTGGGGAAAGGGCCTTCTCATCCCAGCAGGCCTGGTTAACCCCTCCCAGGTCAGTGCGCGGTTGGTGTACCCCATCATAGGCTTGACCACTCCCAATGCTGGGTTTGTTTAATATTAAAATCCTGCATGCATTCATCCAAGAGTTAGTGGGCCAGATCATCATTTGGGGTAAATGTACATCAGCTGGGAATTTGAATCTTCCACATTATATTCCCCAAAATATTGTTGTGAGTGGGGTGGAAGGTTGTCTTCTTTCAAAATAGTCAGTAGTTAGTCAATGTTTCAGATAGTTCTAAGGTCCCATCATATCCATCTCCCACTCTTTTGTAGGTGAGACAGCTCTTCTCCCCTGTTGTGTATTAGTTTTGCAATGGACAGCCAAAACATTTCATCTTAGTGGCAAGTGAAATTTGTAGGTCCCCTCTTCACCCACAGGCCCGAAATGTCTGCTGCCGCTACCCCGCTACCCCCCGGTCCTCACCAGATGGAGGTTTTGCCTCTTTACCATCTCTGGGAGAGGCTTCTTGTCTCCATCCCACTAGGGGACAAACCCTCTACAAATGTCTGCACCTCTCACAAATGTAATAAGTCTTTTCAGTTGCCAGCCTCTTGGCCCTGGAGCCAGGCTTCTCCCCTCCCTTTCTAAATTGCATTCTTCTGAGTCTGCTCAGGGCTTGCAGTTCATCAAGCTGCTGCCCCATCTACTCCTAAGGAGTTCAGTGTACCTCCCAGAGCCCCTTTTGGATCTCCCAGATACCTCAAAGCAGTGATTCTTTCTATCCCCATGGCTCCTCAACCCCCTCCTCACAGGGCCTAACCAGATGTAGCCCAAGGGGCATCTGTGAAGAAAATCTTCTGTATCTTTGGTTCATCATCCCCACCTTCAGTTACTCACTCTCAATGTAGATACAGTTCATCCAGGCCTCACACATCCCCTTGTGTTGGGGAGACCCCACATGCCTGCATTCTTCACAATGTGACTTGCTGCCATGGCATTTCCTGCTGGTAACTACAGGAATTGCTTAGTCCAGCCTCAGGGTGCCCTCTCTTGGTGATGTCTTGTCCACTGTTACCTTATTATCCATTCTCCCTCACTCGTCAGGACCTGAGTCCCCCCCTCCAGACCATGGCAACCTTCCCTCAGGGTACTGCCCCATAGCAGTGCCCCCCACACTGTGGGGTCCTCCCCTTTTATGGAACCCCAACCCACTATACCATCTTGCCTCAGTGACTCAATGCTAGTCATCATGTATCCACTGCCGCAGGGGCAAACTGCAGTCTGAAAAGGCCACTCATCATTGGCAAGGGTATGTGGACCTGCTGCCTCCTCCTGTCCTGGCTGCTCCTCTACAGCCTTAGTAACTCTCTGGGGCCCTGTCACTGGATTTATTCAGGCCTGCGAGCCCATGGCTCACCCTGCCTTCCCCCAGCACTGCTCTAGCCAAGATGCCCTGTACTAGCAGGCAGATAGGTCCCTCTCCCTCCAGAGCTGGAGCAAGAGTGTGCGCCTCCTGTCCACCCATCTTTTTACACAGCCCTGCTTTGTTCTGATTGGCTTCCACAAGCCCTCTCCCAATTGGCTCCCAGCCTCAGCCTTTCCCCCCCCCCCCCGGGTTGTTTTAACTCTTTTCATTTCAGTGTGGGGCAATCACCCTATCATACGGTTATAGACTGAAAAGTCAGGAAAAAGCTGGGGGGTAGAGAAGAGTGTGATTTTGTATTGTGTTGTATGTGTGGCTGTCTACCTGAAACAATCGAATCAGCCCACTTATTATTATTAATAGATAACAGTATTCCAAAAACAAACTTCACAATTAACTTGTTTCAGCTGATAATGACAGAGGAATCCTTTAATGAGATCATGATGAAGGCATATTAATAGATGGTATGAGGAAGCTTGTTCTATATCACTGTCTTTTCTGGGGTTAAATATAGACAGAGAATGGTCAGTTTGCAATATCTCATGTATAGAAAGAAGAGATCACTGTTTCTCAGATTTTAAGCAGCGAATCAACTGCTGCAAATTTAATAAAATGTACCATAAAGGAAAACCATTAAATGAATGACTTTTCAATCATTAGGAATTCAGGGCTTTCCTGGGAATAGCGATGGCACAGTTTCCATTAATACCTAGAATGGATGGATTGCAATAGGCCTCTAGAAAGTGAAAATACTCCAAAATCCCTGCTATGAAAGACATGCACATGCTCAACTTGCACCTAAAAGCACTAAAGCATGTGTAATACATTTAATTAAAGTAATTGTAAAGTACAGTACTGATAGATTAGTGAGTATAAAAGCAATCAATTAATCACAAGGTATACTGATAGTTTTATAACATGATCATGAGTCTGATTTAGTTAATTCAGGAGGGTTGAGACACTATTATAATTTTTTAATGTTAATGTTGCAGTCTCCTGATATGAACAGGTCTTATGGAGTCTTCTAATACTATAAAAACATGTGTCTCATTTCACTAAAATGTATGTTTATTTCATATCTCTTAAGAGTGGTAGGTAACTAGTCTTTAAAACATATGGCATTTATCATTCTAAGCATATTGAAAACTAAAATGTCCATATATAAAAAAATTAGATGAGATACATGCTAGAGTTCTAAAATACTTTTAAAATGTCTGCTTCATATATGACATTTTTATAACTCCAGATCAAATTAAAAAGTGTTGAATTACAAAGAAACAGATATAAAACTACAACAGAATAATCTAATTGAGTTATAAAAACAAACAAATGTTCAGGTGTGCAAAACACTTCTTTTCTTAGTGAAATTTATATGCAAGGAATCAGCAAGGCTGAAATTATTCTCTTCTGCTTCATATCCTTCATATGGACATTAATAGATACATTTATCTTAATGGAACTCCTAATCAACATAGCTTGAAATTCCAATTCCGTCTGATAACAATCTTTTCATGTTTTTTGTGAAACAATTATACTGGGATGTCAGGGCAACAATATCCTTAATTTGAATGGCATATATATGGCTTACAAACATAAAGGAAAATTTGTAGTGATGTAAAATGTAGCAACATCCTATAATTATGTAACCTGCTATTTTAAAATGAATTCTGCAGAGACTACTACTCCATCTTTACTGAAAAATCACCCTCTATTTGCAATAGAATTATTTTTTCAAACGACAAAGCATTTTCACAAAGTCTGTCATGATGTATTTTCTAGTGTCTGGATGGCTGTGCAAACTGGGGTTTAGCTTATAGGTGTATATTTTCCTTAGAAGCAGCAGAAGCTTGTTGTATAATAATATTATACCCAGGTCTCATATAGCATTTTTCATCAGTAGATCTCAAAGATCTTGATACAGAGAGCCAGTATCATCACCTCCATGTTATAGATGGGGAAACTGAGGTACAGAAGGGGAGGACTCTGAGCTTTCCCAGGGTTATCCAACAGCAGAGTAAGGAACAGAACTGAGGTTTTGTGAGCCCCTGTTCATTGTATAATCTCTTCGGGTATATCTACACAGCAAAGTTATTTTGAAATAACTTCCCAAGTGTCTACACACCCAAACCGCTATTTAGAAATAAATTCGAAATAGCGGAGGGCTTATTTCGAATTTGGTAAACTTCATTCCGCGAGGAATAATGCCAAATTTGAAATAGCTATTTCAAAATAAGTGCTGTGTAGACACTTATTTCGAAAGAGGGGGCCTCCAGCCTTCCCAGGGTGCCCTGGTGGCTACTCCAGCCTCAACCAAGAACACTTCTCTCCCCTGCTTCCCGGAGCCCTTAAAGGGGTAGACTCTGGCCACAGTGCCTGTGCCAGCTCCAAGCCTGCCAGCCCAGAGCCAGCAGTCACTGCCCCGACCCAGTGGCCCCAAAACATGAGCCAGCAAGCCACTGGCAGCCAGCTCTCCACCGCTCCCCAGGAGCAGTCTGCCAGCTCCCAGGATCCTGCCAGGGCCCGGAGAAGGCGGGCGCCTTCCTGGTCCAGGGTGGAGATCATGGACCTTATTCAGGTTTGGGGGGGATGCCCCCAATGTCCATGATCGCCGCACTAGATGGAGGAACGTGGCCGTCTATGGCAGGATAGCTGCCAGTCTGGCCACCAAAGGCCACATGCGAACCCAGGAACAGGTTTGCATGACAATCAAGTTGGTCCGCCGAGACCCCCAACCCTGAGCTTCTCCTCCCCCTTCTTCCCCTTGCTTCCCCCTTCCAGCTCCCTCCTCCCAGGTTTCCCCCTCCCCTCTCCCATCCTCTCTTCTCCCCTCTCCCACCTCCTTTCCCCAGTCTCACCAGAGTTTCATTCCCTCCCCAGTTTTGTTAAATAAAGAAAGTTTGTGTTCATGAAAATACGTGTATTTTATTTGACATCAGGAAGGGGACGGTTAGGGAGGGATAAGTGGAAGGACGTGAGGGAGGAATGAGGCACAAGCCCCCAGTGGGGCAGACCAGGGAGGCTCTTAGTGCTCCTCAGGGTGGAAGCTCTCCCGCAGGGCCTCCTGGATACTGAAAGCCCCCCGATGGACCTTCTGGATGACAGCCTGCAGAAAGTGCAGCCAGGCTCGCAGCAACGTGTCCAAGAGAAGCACCAGAGTGCCCAGGAGCAGCTCTGGCTCCATGTTGCAGAGTGCTGTGGTGTCCTGAGTGAGGGCAACCCGAGCACGCAGAGACAAAATGCTTTGCTGTCCCTCAGAGAGGCAGGCAAGCAAGCAGGGAAACCTGAGAACTGGCTGTCTGGGGTGGTCCCTTTAATCACAGACCTCAGATAACCTCAGGCAGCAGCCCCACACAGTAAGTCCTGACCTGGTGCCCTGCTGGAACTGGTTCCAGCCAGCCTTAAATGTGATTCAGAGTCCACTCAGTGTGGACACGCTATTTCAAAATAGCAAAATGTTATTTCAAAATGCATTTTGTGTGTAGATGCGTTATTTCGAAATAAGCTATTTCGAAATAATTATTTCAAAATAAGATATTTTGAAATAACACTGTAGTGCAGACATACCCTTAGATCAGTGGTTCTCAACTAGGGGTTATGAGTACCTCCAAGGTAGGTAGAGGTAAATCAAACCAAATGTCTACCTTTGCCTAGTTTTACAACAGATTAATAAAAAGCACTAGCAAAGTCAGTACAAATTAAAATTTTATACAGACAATGAATTATAAATACTGCCCTCTATGTTATACACTGAAATGTAAGTAAAATATGTACATTCTAGTTGATGCATTATATAATTATATGATTAAAAAGGAGAAAGTAAGAATTTGTCAGTCATGGCGTACTGTCATTCTTTTGTATTTTTTGTGTCTGATATTATAACCAAGTGGTTTTTAAGTGAGGTGAAACTTGAGGTATGCAAGACAAAGTCACCCCCTGAATTGGGTGCAGGAGTTTGGAAAGGTTGGCAGCCACTGTATTAGGCCCTGAAAAAGCTCTAAGTAAGAGCAGAAAGCTGGAAACCAGACAAACTGAGGGGCTATGTCTACACTGCAGGCTTCTTGGGCAAGAACAGTTGTTCTTGCGCAAAAACTTGCGGAGCATCTACACTGCACGTGCGTTCTTGTGCAAGTAATTTTACAGTAAAACGTCGGAACAGAGGGCTTCTTGTGCAAGAGTTATTCCTCTCCCCACGAGGAATAAGACCTCTTGCGCAAGAGCTCTTGTGCAAGAAGGCAGTGTGGACGGGCAATAGGGGTTTCTTGCACAAGAAACCCCTATGGCTAAAATGACCATCAGAGTATTCTTGCACAAGAGAGCATCCACACTGCCATGGATGCTCTTGTGCAAAAGCACATCTCTTGTGCCAAAGCACATGGCAGTGTGGACCCGCTCTTGTGCAAGACCTTTTGCACAAGAACTCTTGCGCAAAACAGTTCTTGTGCAAGAAGTCTGCAATGTAGACATAGTCAGGGTATGAAGGGGCATCTTCCATGTGCTGGCTTTAACAAGGGTTAACCCCAGCCCTGAGAGAGGGCTGGAATTGTGGAGCCAGCAGCTGAGGCAAAGAGCAGCCAATTAGAGTCCAGCTGGGGCTGTATAAATAAGGGCTTCTGGGGGTGGCGGAGGCACTCTTTTCACAGCTGTGGATCAGGATGGGTCTGGCTGTTAGGGAAGCTGCATAGATTTCTTGAGACAGGCTATTGCTGGGGAAGGGCAGGCAGAGCTCTGGTCAGGCAAATTCCCAGGTTGAGAACTTGCTCTCTGGGTGTGAGGTTACTAGGGCTGCAGGGAGGCTACAGGTCCACACCACCTGCCAATGATGAGTGGCCATTTGAGACTGCAGTTTGCCCCGGGGTAGGAGTTAGATGATGACTGGCAGTGGGTCACTGAGGCAAGGTGGGTATAGGGGGCTGGAGTTCCCTGAGAGGGTGTGCAGGGGCATTGTGGTAGAGCAGTACTGGGAGGAAAGGGCATCATAGGCAGGAAGCGACATGAGGCCTGAACCAGTGCAGGAGGCAGGTAGCTGAGGGTGAGACACTGGCCAGCAGAAGCAACTCTGAAGCTGAAGAGCTGATTCTGAAGGAGGTGAACAGGAGGTGCTGTGGTGGTGAGTCTCACCCTGTTACAGAGGGGTTTTATTGTTGTTATTTTGACCTGTGTCATTATGCCATAGCAATACACACTGCAAACACGTGGTGTTCTTCTGCTGGATATCTGAGTGCTAAATAGTGTTTAGTAACTGTCTGTAACAAAACAGGAATTGCAGTACAAAACCCTGTGCAAGTCTCCTGAGCTCTGTGGCCTATTCCCATCTGTAAAATGAGGGTATTGATATATTTGCCTATGTTGTAAGGCAGAACTGTTTGAAAAGCCCTAAGTAAGTGCAAAATATTGTGGCTGTGGTTATAATCAGACTTTTTGGCTTCCAAACCCATGTTCAGCTCACTAGCCCTCCGTTTCTACAAGGGGAACATACTAAAAAAAGCAACACTTTCCATGTGTGAGCTGTTACGTAGAGTTTTAGAGGGGGAAAAAAATATAACGGGTAGGGAATCTAAGGCCTGGGGCCTGGCTGTAGCCCTCAGCTTGCCTGGATCAGGCCCCTGAGCTCTGGGCTCCCCCAGCATTGGGGAGTCCATGGAGGTGCCCCAGCCCCCCGCCAGCTTCTCATTTGCATGTGTGGCCTCTGGTTTTTTTTTTCCGGTGTGTCAGTGGCCTCTGACCTAAATGGGTTCCCCACCCCTTTTATAAAATGACATTGTGACAAAATTGATAAAGGGTTGGCTTTGCATATGCTAAAATGCTGTTTCTATTTTGTGGCAATCTTGATCCGGTCACTGTTGGTAAGCCAACCAATTCTGTCAAAAAATGTGGCTGTGTTGAAGGTATAAAGCCCTTTATTATAATCTCCTCAGAATCTTGAGCAATTATGACTAGGGCAACAATTTAGTCAGGAAGGTTGCAGAACTCACAGAATCCATGACTTCCAGTAATGTCTGTGACTTCAGCTTGTGGCCATCTGAAGCTGTATCTGCCCCCTCGGGCAGAGGTGGACCAGGGAGCTGCAGGGTACCCCCACCGTTCCTGGCAATCCCCAGAGCTGCGAAACACCACAGATAGTAGGGGAACCTTGGAGCTCCTAGGTATTGTGGGTGGCAGGGGAATCCCTGAGGTCCCACCTGTAGCTTACAGTGGACAGTCCCCTCCCCCTCCCCCCCAGAGCTGCAGGTACTGGGGAACCCCAAAGCTCCTGGCTTCATGTGGTAGGGATACCTGAAGCTTTTGGCCACCATGGGTGGTGGGGAACCCTCATAGTCCTAGTTGTTGCATGTGGCAGGAACCCCCAAATCTACAGGCATTGGGGAAAGCCAGCAGCTCCTGACCACTGCCGTCACCATGCAAATCCCCAAACTTCTGGCCCTCATGGGCAGTGGGGAACACCCAAGCTCTTAGCTGCTGCAGGCCTCCAGAGCTATGGGCAGCAGAGGTACCCCAAAGCTACTGGCACTGTGGACATCCTGCAGCTGCTGTGGGTGGTGGGGGAGCTCAGCAGCTCCTAGCCACTGTTGGCAGCACGGGAACCCCCAAAATTCCAGCCACCACAGGCAGAGAGAACCCCTGAGCTCTCTGCTGCTGCAGGACCCCAGAAGTGTGGGCAGCAGAGGTACCCTGCAGCTCCCCACCTCTGTGGGCATCAGGGAGGGCTCTGGAGCTCTGATACCCCACTGCCTGCAGCGAGGCAGCTATATAATAGCTTAGAGCTCTGGTGGACCCCATACCACAGGTTGGGTAACTGGCAGGTCTGTCTTGTCAGTGTTAGATAAATTATGGAGAGGTCACATCTTCCAGGATTTATTTTCTTTATTGCCCTCTCTGTGACTTTTTACTAAAAATATCCAGGAGCAAAATCTTAGCCTTATTTTTGTCTTATATTGTAAGTATTGGAGACTGATTTTGCATTCCATTCTGAGGGTTCTGCTAGTTTGGACTGGTGAGAGGACGGATTTTTCATTGCAGACACTAGACATTTTACTTTCTGCCTGTCAGAGCAGAGTACAATTATTCATTGCTAGGGAATTGTCTGATAAAGGTTAGCACCCCCCTCCCCCCCTTTTTTTTCCTGTTCAAAAATTATTTGTGATCCAATCCTCCCTTCAAATGTACTTAGTAGTTTATGTAGAAATTCACCCTTTTGGCTAGTCACAAACTGTTTGTCTTATTTGCTATTTCTTAATTATGGTGTGTGATTGGTTACCCAAGTAACATAGCTCTGTTTCTGCTCCCTGTTTGGATGATTGAAGTTCTGAAAGGAGAGTAACCTGTAACAGATGACTTTGTGGATAATAGAACATAAATCGTTAATATTTGCCTTTGCATAAACAATCTTATTGCATACATATGTGGGTAGTGACATGGTCAACACTCATTCTTCAGATATTTGTACAAACACCAAACTGGATTGGAAGTGAGATTCACAATGTGTTCCCATGGTTAACCAGTGTCATTTGACTAGAAATTATGCTGTCGTCCCTGTGTAGATGTGTAACCTGCACACCTAGTGTAGTTCACTGTACCATGTAGTAGCACTTAGACCACTTACAGTGAGATAAGAACAAGGGAGGGCTACCACTTAAACTGAGAGCCAGCTGGACCACAAACAGCAGAGGCTCCTATACTGAGGTCCCAGGTTCAAATCTACCTGGTGGTGGTTATAGATGCTTCAGTTTTTTTCACGTAAAACCTTTCTATTTAGATCAGTTCATCACTAATAGGTCTGACTTTTTTTTTTATTATTATTATTACTTTGTGCCTGTTTTTTTAGTTGAATTTTTGCTGGGCATCTGGCTCCCATTGCTATTTTAGCTTTTAATAAAGTACCCCATTCTGTGTGATACGTACTAGGTTAGTGATCTGTGTTTCCAGGATAGTCATAGCATGTGTGGGTCACTCTGAATGAAGTGTAGAGTAAGTGTCAAGCAATGAAAAGAGCTACAAGCATGGTTGAGAGCTTTTTTTTTTTTTTTTTATTATTTATTTAGAATATCACTGGGTTTCATGATGTCTTACATTCTCAGCCAGATAAGACAAATTTGCATGCTAGGTTCTACAAAACTGTATTTGCCATATATACGCATATACAATTTCCTCTGAACTTACAAAGATTGTTTATATTTTTAAAATTGAAATGTATTAACATCAAGAAATGGAACTGTGCATCAAGTTTGGGTAAATGGCCATTAAATCATGTTAAAGGTGCTGACCTTAGAATGTTAACCTCACTGAAGCACAATGTCAGAGATCCAAAGACTAGCCAATCGCATTTTCAAGTGATAAAATAGCAAGTGATGCAAGTCTCTCATTGGCTATTGTTGAATGAAAACATTTTAATGAACCTGAGATTCAAAAGCTGTACTCACCACTGGCAATGTGAATAGGTTTCCACTTATTAAGAAAATGTCCCTCAGAGCTGCATCATGCATTAATTGGAGAACTTGGAGTGGAAAGTGGTTTGTGTGGCAAAATGTGACCAATTGTCTAGTTGGACATACAGGTCTCTATAGCTGACATACAAACATTCCCCATTTGTCCGCATCCATGAAGACCCATACAGTTGTTCAAAAAGGTTTTCCCATCTACTGGGCAGCTCCCTAAGATCATATGACTTCCCCTCCCACCAGCCTCAGACACCTTGGTTTTTGTGTTGCTTCATTTCTCAAAACCTTTCTTCAGTGGACACTTAAGTGTCAATATGTGAGCCAAAAATTTCCTTGTTTTTCCCCCCCCGAGTTTCCCATCACTTCATCTCTTCTTGTAACCAAACTTTCTCTCTAATTCATACTAGCGACCTTGAAGACAGGTTCAAATCTTAAGAAAAGTCTACTGATTAAACAGTAGACTAGCACACTATAGCGAGATGTGTAAAAATATATAACAGAAGAATCCCAAATGAACATTTTATAAAAGGAATAGGCTTGTTCCACTGAAATGCTGTTATTTGAACAAGACTATCTGTTTAGCAAGTTTCTACTGATTTTTTTTTTTAAATCAGTGTCACAATAGTCATTGTTGCTTCCATTTACCTCTTTGAAGGGGTGATAATCCGTTTCTTGTGATGTTCCTTTGCATTACATTTTGATCCAAATTGCATTCTGATAGATGCAATGCATTTTTAATACAACTCCAACACCAACTTTTAATTTGATGCAAGATGCTGAAAGGCTTCAGTTTATCTGTGACTTTATTAATAGGCTAGGCGTTGAGATTCTTCAAAACTGGATTAGGATAATGAGCATCATGTACTATAGAAATGTATTGGATTTTTTTACTATAATAATGGAAATGGAAAAACAAATTAATTAGCAGATGGAATAAATGCTTACATTCTAACCCAGAAATTAACTACATGAAAATGCACTTTTTCTGATTAACTTCTTATAAGAATGAAAAGCTCTTTACTTTAAATAGAAATGTTCTTTAAAAAAAATTTCAAAGGCTATCCTGTCTTTCTGCTACTGAGTAACTTCTAGCTTTATCATACCCAGATCATGCTGGGGAACAAATTGTAACTTTCCAAATCAGAATTCCTTCCCTGTCAACCTACCTCCCCCTTGTTTCAGAAGAAAATGATCTGCACCATCACTTCACATGTTACTTCTCTCCCATGTCTGCTCATCTTAATTGGCTATAACATTGGACAAGACAAAGTCAAAGTTCCATTCCTCCTTCCCTCATCCTATGCACTCACCACCTATCTATGCAGGCTTGAGACTAGAGGCTTCATAGAACATGTTCCTTTTCCCATATTATCAATGATGAGAATAGTTGCTTGTAGGGAGTTAACAACCTGGCCCTACTTGTGTTAATAGATATTACTTCCAAGGAGTTTCTAAAACAGGAAAAGAAAACAAAGGGGAGGAGCAGAGAGGGAATCAGTGTTTGGCTTGTCTGGCCTTGCTGGAGAAATTCAAATGCTGCTAGGTGATTAGCAGAGTCCCACAGCTAGGTTTTGTTTCTATTGGTGGTGCGCATTGACACATGCCTCAGTGTACATAAATTATTTTCACATGGAAGGCAAAGATTAGAGGGAACACTGATTAGCATTATTCATATTGAGCAGGCCAGCATGACAGGAGGAAAAAATCCCTCACTAAATTGGAAATCGAGGCTTTTTTTTTTTTTTTTTTATAATCTCAGGCTGCGTCTAGACTGGCATGATTTTCAGCAAATGCTTTTAACGGAAAAGTTTTTCCGTTAAAAGCATTTGCGGAAAAGAGCGTCTAGATTGGCACGGATGCTTTTGCGCAAAAGCACTTTTTGCGGAAAAGCATCCATGCCAATCTAGATGCGGTTTTGTGCAAGAAAGCTCCGGTGGCCATTTTCGCCATCGGGGCTTTTTTGTGCAAAACAATTTTTACTTGTCTATACTGGCCCTCTTGCGCAAAAGCATTTGTGCAAGAGGGCTTTTTCCTGAGCGGAAGCGTCAGTGTATTTGCACGCAAGAACACTGACAATCATACATTAGATCGTCAGTGTTCCTGTGCAAATTCAAGCGGCCGGTGTAGACAGCTGGCAAGTTTTTGCGCAAAAGCGACCGCTTTTGCGCAATAGCTTGCCAGTCTAGATGCACCCTCAGTGTTTTGTGAGTGCTGATAAATACTCAAGAAGAAAATGAAAATAAGGTTACATGTGTCTCCCAGAGGTCTCTGGAAATCATCCAAACACCCAACCATATCCACATTATATACTAGAACAGCAACAGTCCATCCACTGTTCAGGTAAGCAACTAAAGATGAAATTGAATAATTTGAAATCCATTTTGTCCAATTTATAGTCATGCCAATGAGAGAAATTAAATAGACTTGAAGAAAGCACTGTAAACGAAGTGAATTGTTCCATGTGTGGAAGAATTTGTGCACCATGGCATGTGTGAGTGTGCACCAGGAGTAGAAATACAACCTAACTGAGTGCTCTGTTAATCATCTGGAAGGCATTTGATTTTTTCTTGAATGGCTGCACAAGCGCACAGCTTACAGGGAACATGGATACTAATACTGACTTCTAGCAGTCATGCACTCAGATAATTCAGCAGAGACTTTCAAGGTGTTATCTTGGATGACAGTGACAGGAACCAAAGCTGGTAGGTTTGCTTCTGATACTTCCTAAGAACTTAAAAATGCATATATAAATTACTTTGAACATAGCCCTCAAGCTTGGAAAGCTTTTCGAGAAGATATATGAGCTTAGTGAGAAATGAGTATCTCAAGGTTGTGCTATTATAATGTCTATGATGCTGCCCATTTTTATTCTGAAAACCATCTGCAAGGTTAATCATTAATCATCTTCACTTTTGCAACAAACATTGTACTCACCCTCTCATCATCTAACCTGTAAGTGAATTAATGACTATTTAATTCACAATTTATAGAAGTTTCTGCAGCAGTTTACACCTGCGCTTTGGGGGATATTTAGCTTACTCAGCTGAAAAGAAAATGTCTAATATTCATGGCTACCCAACATAATTGAGGCTGGACCTGTTCTTATTCAGTGATTAATGACTTTTACATGCCTCCTCCATGCCCTGTTCTGAAAGACTCTTCCAGCAATCCCATTCAGCGTTCTTTTCTACATTATCTTGAAACGATATGTATTTTCCAGCAGAAAATGTGGCTGCAACTTTTGAGCCCCAAATAGATTTCAATTTATTAGAGGGCCTGTGGCCCCTTTCCGAGTGATCAGTTTTAGTCGGAGGGCCAAAATTCATATCCCTGCAAAGCTGGAGATTTTCAAAGCTTTTGTAAAGCAAAGAATGAGCTTAATTTTGCTTGATTTATAATGTGGTTCTCATGCTGGTAGTTCAGTATCTCCAAATTCATTAACAGTTAATTCAAACCCTCTGCTAATGGTAGCCCACAGAGCATGGTATACTGAAATAAAGAAAATGCTGTTAATAATTCAGATGCCCTATAAATTGATACTTTTACATATTAAACATAGTAACCACATTTGACCCAGGAGAGCTAATTAGTAAATGTAGTTTTATAGCCTTTGGTTATTGCAACTCTAATCTGCCTATGTATTTACATGAACTAATGATTTCAAAATTTGGGCATGTTTTCCGTAGACTCCTCCCATTGTCCAACACATAATTATCTCATTCCCCTACTGATACTGAGGAGAGAGAGTACGCTCACACAACAGGTTTATCATACAAAAAAAGTAGATGTTGTTTTCTTCACAGATGAGCAGTGGAGTTTCCTGTTAGTGTGGTCTAGTTGTTACCTCAGGTGACTAAGTCTGCATGTCTGGATTTTTTTTCTCACCTTGTTACTTTGGCCTGACATGGTCTAAGTGAGAGTCTCAGAAAACTACCTTTGCAGCATCATAGATACACACTTCTGTCCTTGAGGAAAATAGTTCATTACAGACAAGGTTTGTCCAGGTCCCGTCCCTGCCTCTGTCCACCCAGGCCGACACTGGGGGGGAGGAGGAGAGAAACATCAGTTCTCCAGGGCTATAGCAGGCTCTGGAATTAGGAAGGCAGGATAAGGAACTCAATAAGAATAAGGGTTCTGGAATGGCCTAGGAGATGGCATTTGCCTGGGGAGCACAGGGTTGGTGACTCAAGTCCCTCGGCCCACTCTAGGGGTGTGTCTAGACTACAGGATTTTGTGGACTTTTGTCGACAAAACTATACTCGTGTCTACACTACCGCCGAGTTCTGTCGACATAACGTCGACAGAACTCGGCAGTTTTGTCGACGGTGGTAAACCTCATTCTACGAGGAATGACACCTTTTGTCGACAGAGTTCTGTCAACAGAAGGTGTTGTTGCATCTACACTGTCCTTTGCGTCTACACTCTCATGTCGACAAAGTGGCTTGCTTTGTCGACAGAACTGGATGTAGTCTAGATGTTCTTTGTCGACAGAAGCTTTGTCGACAGTATCTGTCGACAAAGCCTCTGTCAACAAAAGCCTGTAGTCTAGATGTACCCTAGGAGTGGCTGGACAACCAACACAAGCTGCCCCGTGAATGGAGCTGGCTCCTGCATTATGAAAGCAGGATAAGGGATGCCCTGAAGACAGGGAGGTGGGGTGGATAATATTATCACATATTAAGAAAACTAGGGGGTTCATTTTGCAAGATGGGCTACTTCAATTCCCACTGAAATTAACGAGTGCTGTGGACGCTCTGCCTCAGTTCGTTAGGCTACCTCTTCCCTGTACAAAAACCCTCTGGCGGCATGGCTCATGCTATGGGGCTAAAAATAGCAATGCAGGCTTTTAGACTCAGTCTGGAGCCCAAGCTCTGAAATCTGACAAAAGGGGAGAAGCTCAGAGCCCAGACTCGGACTTTCTCCAGTCAGATTCCAGAGCCCAGATTTCAGCTTGAGCATGAATGTCTGTATTGCTGTTTTTAGCCACATAATGCAAGCAGAATGAGTTGACCCGTGTTCTAAGAATCACTGCTACTTGTTATGAACAGTAGATGTACCCTATGTACTTTTGAAAACCTTGCTTTGTCTTCTTTGTGTAGTGTAAAGTGCTTTTGTTCTTTTAAAGAAATCAAGAGAAAAGAAAAATATGTAGTCAAGGACACTTTATGAGAGTAAAAGGAACTGGCACATTCATACACTATGCTAAACATAAAGTTGTTCTGGAATAAAATATCTGAGTTAACCACATTATATATTTTAAATGAAATAACTATTCAGTTACCTGCAGTTGCTGAGGAAGATCCATTCTGTTTCAGACTCATAGATTCCAAAAGGCCAGAAGGGATTATTGTGATCAGCTAGTCTAATCTCCTGTAAAACTTTGACCTTACGACTACTCCAAAATAATTCCTAGACCCCTCTTCTCTGATGGGTGGAGGATGGGGTTGGGAGGAAGAGAACGAATTATGATTTAAAAATTGTCAGTGGTGCAGACTCCTCCCACAATTCTCCATATGTTGTTCAATCATTAATACCTTCAGGACCCAGAGTCCTGGGAGTCGTGCTGAGATTGCTCATTAGGGCTGTCAAGACTGCAGGATTTTTTTGGAAGAAGCTTTTCCAGAAGATCTTCTGAAACAGCACGTCCACACTGCCAAAGTTCATCGAAAAAGCAATATGGTTTTTTGAATGATAGTGTTCATTCTGTGTGGACACTATCTCGCATTTAAGCTGTGATTACTATGAATGGAGTGGCCACCTGTGGTTTTTCCTCTTTCGAAAGAAACTCCCTCTTCCTCATCCACACATGCCTTTTTCCTAAAGAGCTCTTTTGGAAAAAGCCTTCTTCCTCATATTAAGAGGTTTACCAATGTCGGGGGGCGGGAGGAAGCCCTCTGTTCTTTCGGGGGAGTTTTGAAAACACGATTGCAGTGTGAACTTTAGTGAAGTTTTTTTGGAGGCTTGTACCTACACAACTGGAAAAACATTTAGCATGTGTAAATACATGTTTTCACCATTTGACAAGATGAACATCACTGATATTACCTAACAGATGAGCATGTTAATAGAAATGTGAGGGTTTTTGTACAACTAATTTTTTTTTTTTATACCCAACACATGCTTTGAAATTGGTTTCTTAAAGTAAATTAAGAAACTAGAGGATTGCTGGAGTTAGCTTGAGATGCACTTGATTTGGAGGTTAAGCCAGTTATTTACTCCATAGTTCCTGGCATTTGTAGCATATGAAGTACATGGAGGATTTTCTATAGCAGCTTCCCTACAAGGTATATCAGCAGGACAACAAATGTGGTGAATCATTCTCCTTGTAATTGTATGCATAACTTTTTTTTCTTTCAAAAGCTGATAATGTCTGGTTCTGAGTTTGGTCTCTCAGATCTATTTCCTGGGATTCAAGCTGGTCTTTATTGTACGTTTACCTGCATTTATGCTGCAGCAGCATCAGACATAAGCCAGCATCCTTTGAGAAACATGGATGGGGAAAAAGCTTTTTTGTGGAGTACCCTCTATTGATTGTGCTGTGAGATAGTGGTGATAGTACATAAGTATGAGCCTCACTGATCTTGTCTGCATTGTTTTTCACCAGTCTGGAGTGCTGAGTGAAAATCTGATTGCCTAATCTTTTCTCTCCCTTTCCCTTGCTTCCTTAAAGAGGGGATAGGCCACCTCATTCTTCTGCTTTTCATCCTTGAAGGCCACAGGAAATGAGCTTGGCCAAAACTCCCCCCACCCCTTTTCCATGGGTGGTGTGTTGCCTCACCCCAGTAGTGGAATCATTGAATATTAGCAGGATTTCTATTTGATAGTTTGCTGAATACTGTGAGAGGCCAACATTCAGCATGTACACATCCATGTTGCTTAAGCAGAGCAAGGGAAACACAAGGACAATAGAAATACCATACTGGGACAAATCTGAAGTGTTCTGTCTCAGACAACATGAGCACCAGGTACTTCAGAGGACAGTTCTCTAAACCCTAAAATAGGTACATCATCTTCATTTTGTTGGAAGGCTTTTTCAGTTCTCCTGGCTGTTTGTGCAGCTGAAAAGCCTGCAAACAAACACTCTTCTCCTAGAGAACCCACAAGAAACCAGATTAACAAGCAAATCTCCCTCTTCTTTTGCCACACATGCAAGAGGAAAGAAAATGTGACTCTTTTTCACAAAATTAAAAGCCAAATTGCTTTGATTTTTTTACATGATCTGCCCAGTTTAAGTTAAAAGATGTAATAGCTTGTTAATGATTGGGTAGAGGTTTTTCTTGCTCATAGTGTACTTTCTCTCCCCTAGATCTCTGGAGAGTTTCTTTTTTAACTTAGAAATTTTGGGGTGGTAGAGAGGAGTTTTTGTCTGGGAGCAAGTATTGTCATAATTTATTACACCTTTCAAAACTTCTAGCACAACAGTTTTAAGACTTTGCAGATAAAACTTCCATTTACTGTAAAATCTGACCTTGCCTGAATGGCACAATGCATTTTGGGAGCTTTGCTTCTCAGCCTGCAGTGGATTACAAACCAGGCTTCTGAACTTGAGGATATGATAACTTTGTCAAATAAACTGTGATCCTCAGTTTGGGCTTTTTATGGATAAATCAAATGCTAGACAGTAAATATTTTGATGAAGTCCATTGGCAAATTCTTTGACTTATGACTCTTCTTTTATGGCCAGATGGTACAGATGCAAGAGCAAGGAACACAGGGCATGGGGAGGAAGTAATCTCCCCATCCTTGCATGCTTCACACACAAAGTTTCAAGGTCAATGGCTATTGCTGTGCTCAGAGGAACAATAAAACTGCCACTATGCTTCACTAGGGGCACAAACTGACTCTAAGAGGATGGAGCCTTCAATTTCATCACACTTGACAATGACCAATTAAACTGGAGAGCTACTGAAGAAAGAACAGTTACCTCTTATGTCTTACTGCATGTGTGTTGCTACTTTACAAGAGTGCTATGTTTCAAACCACCAGCCACACAGCCTAGATAGGACAATGAGTTAAATGTAGAATTCACCCCACTTTTACTGCAAGCTTATAACATTGTATAATATACAAGTGATTGTATATTAATTACAATGCAATTTACTATGTGATCTCAAATCAGAATTTTTTGAAAACCTCTCATTTTAATGTTGGCATTAAAAAGATGGAATTGTGTGTGTTAAAGTATGAGGTAGACCTGGTATACTTGCAACACAGATGGCAAAATTCCAGGGTTCTTAAAAGTACAGTGGTAAGCAGGGATCATAGAAATCTGTTTACCAGGGAAAAACATAATTTTATTTTTTTGCAGTGACTCCCTGATTCAGGAAAGCACTTAAGCAGATGCTTTGTGAATTGGGGCCTTTGAGATAAGAAGTGCTACATATGTAAAATGTGACATCTTGATTTGCATAGCTCATATCCCTATGGAACAATCTATTAAATCATTTGAATTGAATGTACAATTATGGATTCTGAGCTTCGAAAACAGGATAGAATTGTACATTTCACTCTCTTCTCCCCCCTCCCCATGTTTCTGAAATTATTTCTGTGTTGGTCTTAAACTCTACTGAGAACATGATGGCTGAATGCACAGAGCAGCTTCATTCAGGCATAGAAGTTAACAGGAAAAGATACAACTTCCAGACACTGAAGCTCATAAGTGTCAAGTGACTAAAGAGTGTTTTTGAGTGCCTGATCCTGATCTGTGTGAAGTGATGCTGTAATTTGTAGTTGAATGACAAAATTCTCAAGTCATTCTTATCTCATGAGTAACTGGAGAGAGACTTGGCAGTGTAACTCATTATGACTCTTCTGTGTCATTTTCCCCACTCCATGATTGTTTCTTACCACTCAGTTGCTGTATGTTATAGATATACACAAATTATGTGCTTGTACTTGCAGATAAAACTGGTGATTATGAAGTGAACTCATATACTAATCTCAGTAAGTCCAGGACACATTGCTGCTATTATCATTCTAAAGTATAAAGGATCATCTATTGAACTGTGGTCAGAAAATCATACACAAATTGATTTCAAAAGTTATTTATTGTACATGCCAGAGTAGATCACCATTTTTATGGTGATAGTTGCAAAGAGAAGACATTCTAAAGATGTAATTAGATTGGGTTAAGATGAAATAAAAGTTCTGGATCTGAGCTTTTGAAATGGGGGAAATGTATAGTATTTCCCATATCTTTTGTATGCATGGAAACAAAAAGGATACATACAACAGCGTGCGCGTGCGCGCACACACACATACAACACCTGTCCCTCATTTGTGCTGCAACCCCTCTGATGCTCCAGGAGCTTCAGTGCTCCCTCTTTCAGGCCTTGCCCCTCTAGCAACGTCACTAGATTTCTCCCCCTGCTCCCTTCCAGGGTAATGAAAATCTTGCTGCATGACCTATCTCAAGTCACCTTCCAGTGCATTGCCCACGTTGTGCCACTTCCTCAGTTGCTGGTAGAGAAATCTAGCCCCACCTAGACCAAGGACCCTCTGATCATCAGTCCAGTGCTGCTCTGTTCCAAACCATGCTGCCTTTCAATCTAAGCCTTTTTTCTACTTTGCCTCTTTGTCTCTATCATGATTTCTTTTTCGCCACCATCTCCTTAGGTACAGCCTTCCCTGAGGGCCAGCATCCCAGGGTTTCCACCCGCTCCCTGGGTTTCTCTTTCCTCTCTAAGCTCAGAGTGACTGTAGGCTTTCACACTGTAGCCTCTTTCTGTTGTAAACTTCCTGACTTTATATCAGGCCTGCCTGCTTATATGGAGCTGGACTCCATCCTCAGTCAGCAGTTGCCTTCTAATGCCTAATAGATTTCTAATGCTCAGAAGTAGTTAATTATTCATCCTTTCCCAACTACTGTGGGATGAAATATGACTTTTGAGCCACTTCTCCCATATTAGAAATCGGGGAGTGCTGAAAATCTTACAAGAAAGAGGTCTCCTTTCTGGGAAGTAGAAGGAAAAAGATGCTCACTGGGTCCTTCATCTGCAATATAGAAATTAGGAATTGTTTGAACAGAGGCCTGACAGCTCAGACTGTATCAGAATCAGGTATATATGCACATCCACATTATGGTCTGTGGATTCACCAATATATTCTGGCTGCCTTGTACAACTCTGTTTTGCAAAGTAGCATTGTTTATGACTTCTTTGCATCAGCATAATGCATAGAAACACAGCAGTTAATCTGGCCCTGTATGTTTATCACCTGATTGTACAGTTTACTACCCAGCTGTGGCATAGAACAAACAATCAGATCAATGGAGAATGAGGAGAAAACAAGAGGCTAACAAGTGATTGCTCTAGACAGGTGATCTACACCCTCAGCTCCTATTCACTTAACAGGCAGTTGATGGTTCCTACAGCTCAGCTCCTCTTGACTCAGAGCCTAAAGAAATGTATATCCTGGGATGAAATTACATAAAATGCACCAAGTAAGATTATCAGAGGGGTTGGTTGGTCTGTATCCCTATAAAATAACAAGAAGTCCTGTGGTATCTTGAAGACTAACAGATTTATTTGGGAATAAACTTTGGTGGGAAAAGACCCCCTTCATGAGATGCATGGAGGCATACTAGACCAATTCGATATTAATCGTCTGGGGATCATGAAATGTAGGAGGAATCTTCCATTGGTTGAACACATCATGCCCACTTGTCACAGCTGGAACACTAACGTGACTGCTGGACAGCTCACAAAATGGACTCGCTACCAGCTCTTCAAAAACAGTGTCTTGACTTGTGTTTCACCAGGTAGAAAGCATGCCTGGCAATGTCCCAATGAAATTTGTTAAGAGATCATGGACCAGATCTGTACTAGGGCTACTCTGACCTTACAGCCAGCACAAAGCATCCCTAAACTTTCCATAAGCAGCCCCATAGGAGGATCACTATTAGAACCAAGGTAGCAGTTCCTATACTAATCTACCTCCTGCAGCTGACAGAAGGGTTTTTCTGTGTGCTAGAATTTCCCCAGCTGCTTCATGAATGCCTTAGGGCCTACAAACTGCTTGGATGTACTCCAGGAAATGGCCTGACACACAAACAACTACAGATTAGGGAGGTAGGAATGTGTCTCAAGCTCATCCTTGTGCATACGTGTGACTTACGTTCTAAGGTATATTGTGAGCCCAATGTCTGTAGCAGAGGATCTGGTTTTTGGTTTTTTCTAGAAAATGTTTGGCATCTTAGGAATCTTAATTCTGTGACAAACATTTGCACTGAATTGTTAGAGTTTATACTTTTTTTTTTCAGGTCCAATAGGTTTACTTATCAGTAAATCATAATGCCTCAACCATAAACTATTAATTCCTTGAGTCTGTATAGTTCTTTGGCTGAACATATGTAGAAAAACGTTTGTCTTGTAGGAAGCATTTTCTTCACATCTGCCACAGCACTTCTCATGGGTAGGTTGTGGTTTGCGAATAACGAAGCAAACATCATATAGTGTTCCTTATGGACAGACCTTCAGACAGCATCATTTTGGAAACCTGAACAATAGAAATGTGAAAAAAAAATTAATCATGTAATTGTACACTTACACTTGGATAAAGTACTGAACAAATCCTTTGTCTCACTAATATCAGTCTGTGCTAGGTCTGCACCTTACAATTACTGAAACAAATTTTGAAAGGACAACTTACATTCTACATTTTTAATAGAACTTCACTTGGCACTAACTCAAATACTTTACAGAAGTCTAAGTATAATGTCAACATTATTACCTTTATCAACAATTTATTATCCTATTGAAAAAGATATCAAATTAACTTGACAGGACCTATTTTCCATAAACCCTTATTAATTTGAATTAATTGCATAGCCTTCATTTATTGCTTTATTAATTGACTCTTATATCAACCACTCCATCATCTTTCCCAGAATCGGTCAGGCTGACAGGTCTATAATTGCCTGGGTTATCCTTTTTAAATACTGGCATAAGATTGTCATCTTCCAGTGTTCTGGAACTTTTGTAGGGGAATTACTGAATCACCGTGAATGGCCAAGTGGGCTCCTCAGCCAGGCTTTTTGAAACACTTAGATGCAAGATATCAAGACCTGGTCATTTAAGTGTCTAGCTTTTGTTTAACATCCTCCAGATATACTAATGGAATGGAAAGTGTTGTCATGGATGAAATTATATAATTAATTTTCCCCCAAGTAGAAACACTTATCAAAAATATATTTTCATGCATAATTCCTTAAAGCTACCATTTCCATCTAGTAATGGGCCAGTACCACTGTTAGGATTTTTGTTATTCTTATTGTCCATAACCCTGCTAGCCATAGATTTTTCTTCGTGTCCGATTTCTTCCCTAATGGGTCTTCTACAGTTCTTAACTTCTGACATATTAATTACTATCAACTTCCCATTTTTTTCAGTTGTTGGATTCATACCCGCCTTTGCTTTCCTTTTAAACCCGTCCTGCATTCTTGCTCAGTTGTAGAATTAGGGCTTTGGGGGCATCTACTAAAGGGTTCTTAAATGACTCCCAGTGATCACTTACATTTTTTCTGATTAAATGTTCTTGTTTAGCTGACTTGCATCAGAATTGCTTTTAGCCTTGTGAAATTGTTCCTAGTAAAGCACCAAGCATATATATTACTGGTTTGGATTTTATTCTTCTTGCACATTACAAATGTGACCAAGTTCTGGTACTAAGCTATCCTTTAATTATTTGTGTGATTAGTTCCTCTTTATCCATCAAGATGAGGTCTAATACACTTATGATATCATTGTCTAGAAATTCCAAGGATGTTTTTAGTACTAATAGAATATTTCCAGCATATGTCATTCAAATTGATCTGCCCTCCTTTCCCATCCAGTGATCACACATTTCCCTGCTTAAACATGTAGATAGGTTCATAACCCATTCCAGCTAATGCCCATTTTATGCTTAACTTTTTGGACACTGATCCATAAGCCTTAAAGACCATTTTCATCCCTTTTATCAATGACTCAGGCACGTGTTATTTTCAACATAGATTTTTGTCCACTCTATCCTTCCTAAATAGTATGTAACCATTGGATTTTTTTTTTAACACTTCAGTATTGTGAATTCTCTCACCAGGTTTTAGTAATATCAACTAGATTGAATTGATGCTCCAAATATGAGCAATTGAGCTCCAGTTCTGTTACCAATGCTAGGAACATGGGTGTGAATAAGCAATTCAAGAATTTCATTTTATTTCCTTTGGCTCATTGATTAAATTTGTTCTCAATGTTTTGACTGTATGATGAGAGCTTGTATTTTCCCCTCCTTCTCCTCTTCTTTTGCTAATACTTGAAGACTCTCTTGATTTCTCTAGCCAGCCTGTCTCAGAGGGCATTCATTCCTTTTCTAAGGTGGAGATCATCCAACTATGCAGCTCCTTTCTCCCCCCAGATGCTGAGGCAATATTTCATAAAATGAAAAATCTCCACACTATACCACTTATCTAGCCACATCCAGAGTCTTTTGTCTTCTGTCTTCTGTCTTCAGTCTTGTTTTACTTGTGGGACGGGAAGGATCTTGGAGAATATTGCTTGGGCATTCTTCAGTGTGCTTCCAAAGTTCCCTGACATCTACTATCTGCAAAATATCCCATGCTAGTGCCAATATGAACCGTCATTAATCAATCCTTGTCAGGTTTCTGAAATTAACAGTCTTATAGTGGAATGTTGTCTTGGCTGTCAGAAGGTAGAATGTCTCATTGTCCATCTGTCTCTTGCAGAGTGCACTGCCTTGAGCAAGCAACTCCCTACGCTCTGTCGCAGCTTTCCATTCTACTCTTTACTTCGCATTTAAGGTGCGTGTACATAGCAGTGCTATTTCAGGATAATGTCCTTTATCCAGAAACTGTGTTCTGTGCTGTCTATGCAAAAAGCCTGTTCTTGCGAAACAGGGTGCTTATTCTGGCTTCCTGTAAACCTCATTGCACGAGGATTAAGATGCCAGAATTATTTATTTATTTAAATTTGGCACTGTGTAGACAGTGCCTTTAATTTCAAAATAAGCTACACCAACTTGAGTAGCTCCAATTGTGTAGCTTATTTCAAGGGGTACATGCTACTGTGTAGACGTAGCCTTATGTAGCTTGTAATTTATTTGGGGCAAAGACTGTTTAAGTTTTGACAATAACTTGCATAATGGGCCCTGATCTTGACTGCCCTCACAAGCTAGGCTTTCATGTAATAAACATACTATAACATAATCTCAGTTCAAGGAAGTGCACTACCATAAATTACAGCTTGCAAAGGCTGTGGGGAACACTCTGTCCTTGTGGCTGCAGAGCTTTTGGGATAATGAAGGTACAAGGAAATAATTCCTCTAAAGTTAGTTTCAAAAACTTCTAAATTTCTTAAGGCCACTTCTGCACCATGTTCTGTTCATTTATTATTTTAATTACACTTAATTGGTTTTGTTTATGGGCATTCTTTTTGTAATCTTCATCGCTAGATAGATCAAGTGCCTACTTGATCAAGTGCCTATATTGGTAGACAGATGCTACATAAATAAAATGTAGTATTAAGTTAATAAGCTTCAGCAGGACAGCAATTAGAAAAGCCCATATGTTCGCATTTTCTCTTTAATCATCGGTATTGCCACGATTTCTTGTGGGGAGGCATTTGAAGTGGAAAAGACTTGCTCATGGGAGAGAGGGACTGCCTTAGTCCCTCCCATATGCCCACTGCTGGAATTTTTATTTCAAAACTCTAAAGCAATATGATGGATTTTAGGGTTACATTTGGTCCTCCCTTGAAACTATGTAAATAAGAATGCACAGTACCAAAATACTTTGTAACCACAAGCCATTGAGACTCAGGAGAGGCACTACTATTATATGCAGGAATAGAAACACAGTAGTGTAGTAAAATAATACCCAAGATATGACTTTCCAGAAAGGTTTCTGATTTTTTTTGAAGATTCTGAACCATTCTGTGAACTTAGTCTCCTGAGTTCATTTCTGGAGACCTCCAGCATTTGTAGAATGCAGTTGGACTCAGAAGAAAGTGTCAACAAAAATAAACTATATATAGCACAGCTGTACATAACTTTCTCCATAGTATGAAACAAAAATGAACATATCTTTTGCCAATATTACTGATGCCAGGTCCATGTAGAAATCTAGTGAAAACCTGTTAACTTGTAGACAAAATGTGAAGCTTTCTGTGGTTCAGAAAATTCAGATAAGCAATCAGACTTCTGGGTGCTTACTTGAATTAAGACTCAATTAGGAAAGCTCTTTAAGTATTTGGCCCTATTGCCTTTCTAAAGCCCTGGACTGGAATTTAGGTAGCATGTATTTGGTTCACAGTTCCTCTGGATTTTTTTTTTTTGCAGGGGGAAGGGAGGATTTACTCTGCATATGACTCATGATAGCTGTGTGAGGTGGGGATTCCTATGTTTGTACAGTGTCTAGCACTGGGTGGGCAAAAGGGCCTCCAGGGGCCAGCTAGGGCCTGGGGACAGGGAAGTGCGTGAAACTTCCTCCCACCCTGTGAGGTGCATGCAGCACTTCAAAGTGCTACACACTCCTCACAGGGCGGGAGGAGACATCACGCGCTTCCCTGCCCCCAAGCCCTGACTGGCCTGGGGGCAGGAGGAGTGCGCAAAGTTTCCTCCTCCCCTCCCCCCCGCGAGGAGCGCACAACACTTCAAAGTGCTTGTGACGGGGTGGCGCAACCCTGCACTAACCCGCCTTCCCCTCCCCCCGGGGCGGAGGGCCCCGGAGCGGCTTTTCCCCGCTGCAGGGGAAGCGGCGGCGGAGGCAGCCAGCGCCCGCCGCCCGCTCGGCGGCATGGCCACCGATCCCCCAGAGGCGCCGGGGGAGGTGGTCCTTGCCCCAGGAGGGGCTGCGGCGGCAGCAGAGGCGTGCCGTCCCAGCGAGGGCGGAACCAGCAGCCCCATGGGTGCCCCAGGGGAAACCCCAATGCCCGCTGAGGGTGGGGTGAGTGAGGACGCGGAGGGCGGGGCCAGCAGGGCAAAGGGAGGGGCAGCAGCCCTACAGGACGCAGGCATGGGCGTCCTGGAGGGGAGGGGCTACACCCTCCCCAGGATAGAGCTGGCTGGGGCAGAGACAGAGGGAAGGCCCGAGTAGAGCACCTGATGATGGGGCTCAGGGCCTCGAGGAAGCAGCACCCAAAGACTCCCGGTAAGCGGGGGTGAGGAAGCAGCCCAGGGCGGGCGCCGTAGGATGGCCCGCAGGCTGATGAGTTTCGGCACATAGCCCGATCAGCCAGGCAAGGGGAGAGAGGATATTCTCCCCCGCCTTAGGGCCCTGAGCTGGGGTCTGGAGAGAGGGAGGGCCTGGACCCCCCTCACCTCCCCGTTTGGGAAGCATACCTGGACAGCCAGGGAGCGGCAGAATTACCCCGTTCGGTGGGCTGGGAATGACACGGGAGTAGAGACCGGGGCTAAGGGACATGACCAGGGTGGCCCCGTGACAGTGCTGTATGCTCATGCAGGGCTGGGGCTGAGTAATGGAAGCTTCCCACAGCTGCCCCACCCCCAAGCCCTGATTGGCCTGGGGATGGGGGAGTGTGCAAAACCCCTTCCCACCCTGCCAGGGCATGGGTGTGTGGTCTGGGGTTGGGGGAGCCCCTTTTGCCCCCCCCTTTCCCACTAATAATGGTCTGGGGGTAGGGTAGCCCAGAAGCCTCCTGGCCTTCCCCTTCTGGGGCAGCCCAGGGCCACTGCAAAAATTTTTGAAGTGGCCCCTGGCCAAAAATTATTGCCCACCCCGGTCTAGCAGATCTTAGCTGACATCTCTAAACATTACTGTAATACTGCTACTATTTGTGACTACTTGGAAGTTTGCCCATTACTGTATTATGGTGCCATTCCATAGACCAACTATGATCTCCAATTTCAATGGTCTGATTCTGATCTCCTGCTAGTTTAACGTCTGTGGATTTTTTCCTTACTTACATCTGTGCATGTGACATCAGGTCAGACACTATGACACTTGCTGCAAGGTGTACCTGCCTCAGAGGGGATCCTACACAATAAAGCTATCATAGAAACCTTACAGATAGAATATGGATCCTAGTCATTGTCTGACTCACTTTTCCCAATGGCTAAAGGAAACACCTGTTTGTGGAGTTAATCATAAATATTTCTGAATATTTTATTACTTCAGTTATAGCATGAGTCGTCTTCCCATTGTGTCATTGAACTCTGCTGCTTTTATTGTTTTCTGTACTGATGCAGTTACTAAGACAGTGGGAACAACTGGATCATACCATATCTTCCCCCTGCTATTCAGACGTCTTGAACCTGATTCTCCATGCTTGTGTAAAATGCAGCCAGACAGGGAGTGTTGTGTTCTGTCTTCTTCCCTAGCACTACCTGCATGGATATTATCTTCTAAAGATCACCTGGCCATGATACCTCCAGTTCCCAGCCCTTCCCTCATGTTGGGATCACACTAAGGGTAGAGGAAGAAGACATTCGAGAGGACAGGACTACATTTAGAAATGGGAGGGGAAAAGAAGGAATAAATTATTTCCTTTTCAAAATACCAGTAAATAGTTCAGAAATTGGGAGATCTCACACACCTATGCTGCATATATGGCTGCAAAATTATAATGAATTTGTTCTGTGTTCTCTAAATTTGTCATGAACAGCCTTTTTCAGGGTCCATTGCCATGTGATACAGCATATTAACAAGCTCTGTATATGCAATGCTGACTGACCATGCAGTTTTACTTTAGCTCATCTTGATTTGTTTTTCCTTAATCCAAAATAAAGCTGGCTCAGACTGAACATCTGTAGGTTTGCTCTGAGTATGAGCTTCTATTGGATGGCTGTTCACACAGGACTCGGCTAACATGGGTATCTTATGCAGCTCTGAACTTGTACCATTTCTTACCATTCAGTCAGCCAGCCAGTCCATGTGATATGTTTTATTATGCTGTGAATGCATTCAAAGCCCAATGTGGCAGTATTCCAGGAATTATTTTACAAAATGTAACCATGGCAACTAAATTACACTGCTAGAGTATACACAAATGACATACGGAAAACCACACCCAGCCTATATACTTTGTATATGCAGTAGGAATCTGGTAGCCAGCATATCATCTGGGCATTACAGAGTTTTAGTATATTACATACATTGATGTGGTTGCCTAAATGTGATTTGTGCCTTTATGCGGCAACTTCCCAGCCTGAATTTGCCAGTCTCACAATAGCTGATTTCAGTTGCTATCATGGTTTGTTCCCACATGGTGGTGCTGTTGCCTCCATATTGCTCAGAGGCCCAATGATTCATTCCACGCATTGGTTCACAGAAACCATACATGCAGTGTGTGAATTGGAGCTACTTAGTGAGAACGAAGACACAATCATGTAATTAAGTTGGTAGACACTTGCAAGATGTGGCTGTCCACTTGTCTTTGGATTCAGTTGCTGGTGAAAGATCTGAATGAAATTAGTATTTATGAAATATGCTATACTCATTTTTTTAAATTCCACTATGTACATTTTGCATATTGTTTTTGTTTCACTGGCTTCTCTGTTCCATGCTTCTGCCTTAGGTGACTAGTCCACAGCCTTGTGCCTGGGAATGTTCCTCCCAAAGGCACTGGTCCAGGTGTCTATCCTTCTTGCCAAGGAGCTCCAGCCACGGAGTCCTGCACATGGTGTAGGGCTTTCAGGACTATGAGCTACATTTTAAAATGAGCAGTTATTCCTACCTCTATTAAAGGGTACCCTGGCACCTACTTTGGCAGCCTAGAACTTATTCCCCTACTGCTCAGCTCCTCCTCACTGTCTGACTGTTGGTGTGTAAACTGGAAAGACGAGACTTCTGTTTACTTTAATTGTCAGTCATAATGGTTCAATAGCTCATATGACACCTAAAGCAATGAAGATACATTTTTGTCTCTCCAATACAACTATTCAAATACTTTATCTAGTAGTCCTCTTATTACTATGCAGGCAACCTCCAGAGCTGTCCTTGGGTGTAATACATGGGACGTGGCAGTTGATGATGGCTATGATGATGATGTAAATGGCCTATTATGATGTTTGGTGTTAATTTAGAAAGAAATCACTTGAAAGAGACCCTGAAGCAGTTGCAAGCTTCCATTTATTCCATAACACAGAACTAACTAGAACCAGCTCAAACCGGCTGGGCTGACCCCCTAATTATCTAACTCTGTTACTATAACAAGATCTATATCTACAGCAACCCAAAACATAACAGCCTATATGTATGTCAGCAAATTTCACTATCACATTAAGATGCCTGAATATCAAAGAAATCCGCTTCAGAACAAGAGCAGCTGGCTTAACCCAAAGCTGGGCAATACCAAAAGTGTTGCTGGTTGGAAGTGGAAAACATTTGAAGAAATAGCTAAGACCACTTCTACCTCCTCCATCAGAGCGGTGTGAAGCACCTCCTAAAACTTGGATGATCAGGTAGCATCAGTGTCAAACATGGAAAACTTCACTCCTTTCTTCTAGAGGAGGAGCTGGCCATGGAGTCGGGGGCGTGGGTCGTCTTGATCCCACTCCCCACCCCACTCCACTCCAGGTAAATGCCCTATCCCCTAGGCCATGCCAGAACCCACCCCACCAGGTGGATTACTATAACTCACTTTATCTGGAGATGAATATGGTAATAATGCAAAAGCTTCACCTAATTGAGAATGTGGCTGCCTGCCTTTCACTTTAAGATGTGGTGGGAATATCATGCATGTGCTCACATCCTGCCAGTGGTTCCTAGTCACCATGACCCTGAAATCCTTTGAGATGAGGGAGATCACCAAGCTAGAATCAGTGGTGAGAGCTGGGGCCAAAGCATCCTAAATCAAGATGATCCAGCTATGGACCAAAACCTTTGGAATCCGATGATACCAAAGTCCAATAGTCCTTAAAGTTGCCAATCCTTGAGCCTTAAAGCCTTTCCTGAAGAGCAAAAATGGCACACAACATTGATATACTCCTAAAATATAAAAAATAGAAACCTGTAAAGATGAATTAAAACACACAATACTAAAGTACAGATTTTACTCCAAAAAGAGCCAGACACTCAAAGTTCCTTGTGGAATTTGGTATTGATGTTGGATTTTTTTATATTCTAGTCATTATGAGACTTTGGTGCTGGACAGCAGCATAAAACTCTTACATTCTATATAGAATTCTAGTTAATCTGTATCGTGTGTGTGTGTGTGTGTGTGTGTGTGCGCGAGTGCGAGTGTCCCTGTCAAGACCAAAAGCAACTGCATTTCTCTGTTCTTGTGGGTGGGAGTGATTTAAAAACAGGCCTGGCCATAACGTTTCCTTCTCACTAGCTGGCACAGGTTTGCCAAGGGAATGTATCTTGGTACTAACTGGGATTCTTCAGAGGCAGTGTGGTTCTGTGCTGGTCCCACCACGAGGCTGCACTCAAAAGCAACAGTCTAGCCCCCAAATAATTAGTTCCAGGTGAGACTATGCATGTATAATTAAGGCAGTAGAAAACTGCACAGTATCATTCCAAAATAGCAGATAACAGTCCATGGTTTGATTATGCCTTTGTATATGGGATTAAATTCTTTCAGCTGTGCCATAGAATCACCAAGATTTAAAATCTTCTAAATCTCAATTTTAATTTAGCTTAGCTCGGTAGTATGTGACTCTTTTAAATCAGAAATAAGACCTACTTTTATCAGTGAAGGTGTTTAACAGTTGGTAAGTTATTCCAAGGCAATGCTGGATGCACTCTATTGCTGTCTTCAGATCAAGACTGGATGCCTTTCTTTCCATCAAGCACATGTTGGCCTTAGTAGAAGGGTAACTAGGTGAAATTCTTTGGTCTGTGATATCCAGATGCTTGGACTGAATCATTGAATGGTCCCTTCTGGTCTTCAGAAGAAAATATGGAGTGGTTGTAACAGGGTTTGATCTGTTCTTTACAAGCAACACCATCTTTGTGTTCTAACACATGCAACATGGCAGATTAGATTTGCAAATCAGGCCATAAATCAGTAATATGTGAAATGCTTAATTGACAGCATATTTCTTGAAGTGCTAGTTAGGGCAGTTTCATTTACATTTGGTGGACCTTGACTCTCTTGCATGCATAGCTGTCTGCTAGCTTTTCTTCTAATATACTTTATACAACATGTGATTGATGTTAATTAAGCACTACTTTCTCACTTACCTCATTGACAAAAGACAATAGAAACTTGTAATAAAGCACTGGGTACATAAGAGACTTATTGATAAGAAAAAGATGTATGGGCAGTTCCAGTATAGTAATGAACAAAAACATTGCTTTCCTGGAAAATATACTGTCCTATGGTCAAACTCCATGAAGAAAAATATGAAATTAAAGTTTTCTAATCACAGATGAAACCATTCAGCAACAGAAGTGACCAAGTGACATGATGCTAGTAGCATAGACAATCAATAAACCATGAAGCTGTTAAATTTTTCTGGGATGTTTCATGGATGCTCATTTAAGGAGGAATGTTCCTGTCCTGAGTAATGGGATTGTATTGTAAAGAGATTTTTGAGTCTCTTAACTTTTCCAATGTACAGATGGAGCCATTACTGATTTTCCTGTCCTACTATTTTTGTGGGAATTAGTGTTACTACTTCAAGGAGAAAATAACTTCTACTGCTACCTCTGTTGCAACTTGTTTCTGTTTGAATAATTTTATTTGTGACATTAAACAACATACCTAATCCTATTTTTATTTTCTTTCTTTACCAGTTAGAGACCCAATTGACACAGATTATCTATTTACAGTAAAACATGTGTTATCCAGCACGCTTGGGGGATTACGGCGTTCCAGTTATCTGAGGGTCCCCATCAACCTAGGAAAAACCAATGGACAATAATAGTAAAACTCAAGTTTTTAATATTGGTAGTTTTGTAGTATGAGGCAGTTGGTCTCTCATTTCTATTTTGAGCTAAAGATGATTAGTACTTCTTAAATAAAAAAATTAAGCCAATCATGGTAAACCAAGCCAGGCCTGTGTGCCTGAAGATGTGACCGTATTGTGGCTGGGGGCAATGCCGGTTAACAGAGTGACTGATAACAAAGGTTTCACTGTATTAGGACAAAGACCAAAATCTAAGCTGATAATCAGTAGGAATGGGAACAGAGGGTCTGGGCTGTCAAAGATTATAAAACTGGTTGATTTGTGGAAAGATACTGAAGTGCTAGAATACTTAAAGTGGAACTCTCTCCCTTTCACCTTTTTCATATTTTCACCCTTTTGACAAAAGAAAAAGAGAGGCCAAAGTGCTGGGTATGATTGGTGTGTTTTTGTTTTGTTTTTGTTTTTTTTAAGCAATAGAAGTCCAATGTATAAAGGCAGTAAATAAACTTACCTGCATTTAATGTAAACACCAAAGCTGGATTTCTTTATACATAAGGAAAAAACGTGTCCTAGTTATACTCACCTAATTTCCAATGTAAGAACATCAGTTGATAGAAGAATGCTTCTGTGAAAGTAGGTACCATTGCTCAAGGAGATAGTTATACTGATGGAAAAACCCTTTAGACACCGTAGTCTTTGCTTAAACAATGAAGTTACAGGATTGCAGCAGCCACTGTTTTAGACTTGGCCGCAGGCACTTAAATTCTTCCATCACATTGGTTTTCAATAAGACTTGGACTGCTAATTTAGTTTAGAGTGCAACACCAAAATACCTCTAAAATCTCGATATTAGACAATTATTCTCCTATGTCACTTTATGAGAATTTTACCCTGGCTGTTTGTAGAACTATTAGTTTGCATTTCATAAGTATATGGATTAATTTGTTCAGAGGTGAAATGTTGCTAGTGTCCAGCTTGGATACCTTCATACTGTCCAAAAAGCGAAATTTCATGCTGATCAAAATACAAGATAAGTTGCTGATGATCCCAGGGTAAAACTTGGCTTGCAATGAATCAATATTTTTTATAAAATATTGAAAATGGAATCTGTAGGTAGAAACAGAAGGAATGCTGAGATTTTTTTCCTATACAAAATGGGGACTATTTTCTCAATGCTGTAACTCTAAAGACAAAAATGGGGAAACAGTACCATAAATTAATAAAAATGGCATTGAGAGTTTGCTTTCACAAAATCATAATATACATTTTTGCTTTTATAAAACTGATGGCATTTTCACCAAGCACAACTGAAAGTAGGACAGCCATTTATGTGTAATCTAGTAAGATGAAACTACAAAAGAACAAAACCTAGGATAACTAGTTAACTAGTCACAAGACCTGTCCATTCCTGCAGTTAAATTAAGAACAATGTCATTTGCATGGAGCTAGGGACAAATGTGCAGAGTGTCACTAAAAATGTTTTGTAGTGATAATGGTTGGAAAATAGAATGTCTTCACAAGCTCCTTGCTGCATTTGTCTCCACCTTCCAGTGAAGGTATTCAGTTAATTGTTCTGTATTTATCGAAGTGGTGCAAATGCTCAGGCTCCTGTTTCACTCCTCACAAAGCTTGGGTGACCAGGTAGCACCAATTTTCAAAACATGATTTCTTTCTTCTCCAACTTGCTAGGAAACGAAGAAAGCGGTCACACATTTGTCACCACTAGGCTGAATTACCATAATTCACTCTAAAGGAGGCTGAGTGTGGTGACAATGTACCAGCTGGATCTTTTACAGAGAGTAGCTACTGCTGTATGGTTCAGGTTGTCAGGAACATCCAGTTCATGCTCAAGTTCTTCCACTGGCTCCCAGATAACATCTGGTACCCATTTAAGGCCTTGGTACTAATTTTTAAGCTGTTAGAGGTGGGGGCTTTAGCTATTGAGACAGACCAAAATTTAATGTATGAACCACTGTCCTCTAGGACACTGCAGAGCACAAGGCCCAGGATGATGCCTTCAAAAGCAGGAAACAAAAAGCATTCTCTTCAAAGGGACCTCTGTCTATGGAACAATCTTTCAGAAGAGATCGGGCGTGTTCAAAATCTGACTAGTTTTAGGAAACATTGCAAACCCTTCCTTCCAGAAAGCCTTTTCCACCATCACGGACACTCACAATTCAGCACTTCCCCACATCAAACAGATGTTTAACTCCACAAAGGGAGAAATGCCAGAGACTAGTGACTTAGCTATTGGTGTGTGAAAGTGCTTAGTTACTAGTGTGGTGGATGACATTAGCAAGCTCCAGGACAGACAAATAGATAAGGTGGGATGGGGTGAATTAGGTCCAGAGATTCCTTGCTAGAAATCTCAGGATCTTGCCACACTCGTCCCAGGAAAAGAGCAGTAGAGGTGAGCTTCTAAGCATTCTAGAGTGGCTGTAGGGGGAACCAGCCAATTGGAGAGGCTGTAGGGAACAGCTAATGTGTTACAGAGCTATATTAAAAAGGACCTGCAATGTAGCCGAAGGTCAGTTCTTTGCTGGAGTCAGTAGTGCAGATGGTTCTCCTCTGGCCAAAGGGCACTGCAGCACCATGGACAGATCAGTGCTGGCAAGAGCTAGGGAGTGAGAGGTAGCTATTGGTTGGCTGTTGGGCCTGAACAAAGAAGAATCCTGAGCTAAGGGTGAAGGATAGGGTAATGATGAAATAGCCCAAAGAACTGAAGGCAGTTTTGTTAAAGGGATGCAGCAATGCATGGCTGCCATTTTGAGAGTCCCTAGTCTGGGACTCTGAGTAGGTGGTGGGACCAGGTCCTCTCCAATAGGCCACTGGTAATGTGGCCTACAATTGGACAGTGCAACTCCCAAACAGAGATCTGAACTACTTAGTGGCTCAGCTGGAGAGCTGGGCCCAGAAGGGCCCAGAGGGCAGAACTTTGCCTCCAGGAAGGCTCTGGGTTATGGCCAGATGCCACGGCTGAGACTACAGATGCACCTGCCCAGAAGGGAATGCTCATGAGAGATGGGCATCATGTACTAAAGGAGTCTTACATCTTTCAGTGGCATGTATCAGTTCCTTTCTTATGTGTTCTATTGCTTATTAAATGCTGTGATCAGTTGGAGGGTGCATCCAGAGTACCCTCAAGCTGATACCCCTTAAGTTCATAGCAAGCACCTGCTCCTCAATACATCCTTGTCCAATTTCCTCCAGGCCCTGGAGCCAGGGATCTGCTCCCTATCCACCCCCACAATCCTCCCTGGGATCTTCATCCTCCATCTCAGACATCAGTGACCCATGCCCCCTTCCCTTGGAGATGCTCAGCTACAAAGAGGGCTGGGACCCCCTTAACTCATCTCAGGCACCTGAGGGGTTCTGTTGTGGCTGGAGCTTTGGTGGTGCTGTCAGGAGCAGTCCTGAGCCAAAGTGCCTGAGCTGCAGGCACAATCTTACCTGCACTAGGGGTGGCTTATGAAGGGCCTGGAGCACTTTCCTGTCACTCCAGCTGGGGGCTGTTTCCTGCTTCTCACAGCCCTGTCTGATGGTCATCCCCTTCCTCAGACAGCTCTCAGTCTCCTCTTCTGCCACTGTCACCCAAATCTGCTGTCCTCAGAAAACTGCTGCCCCAGGTAGCTCCCTACCTCTGCATCCAAAATCTCCACTCAACCTGAAGTCTCTCACATGTTTCCCTGACTAACACAGCTGTCCTACCAAAAGTAACACTGGAGAAGTTGCAGGTGGCTTTAATTAAAAGATTTTTACTGTTCATACACACAACTCAAGTTAAGTGTAGTTGAGGAAGGTAATGTACTTCAAGTGGTGAAGAAAAGTAGTAAATAGACTGGATTTCCCTTTGAAATACTCAGACAGATTTGAATAAGTTAAAGTTGATATACACAGGAAGTGGCAGAGGAAAACGGTTACAATGGCAGTGAACCATTGTGCAGTAGAGGGAGGATCTGAGGGTGTGAATAGGAGTGGGGGTTGGGGGCAGGCAGGATGGCAAAATAATTTGGTTTATAGAGACAAAAATGTCACTGATAGATAGCATGAACCATATACAAAGTCACTCTGGTTTCATGCAAGATGCTTGGAGTGAATCTGACACTTAAAGGTAGACTCACAGCATAATATTAAAACTTGGGTGCCTAAAGTAAAGTTCCTAAATGCGTATTTAGCTATTGAAATAAAAGAGTATATTAGATGCTTATAAATAGATTTTAAAAGTAAGTGCTCATATTTTTAAAGGTTGGCCTGTGCAATAAGCACATGGCCTTTACATGTTTGGCCTTGGGAGCAATACACATCCCCTTCTATCTCAGTCACAAGTCTTAGCTACTTCAGCTAAGAATTTTCATTGCTTTCAGTGACAGAATTACATATTTTCTATATAAGCAAGGCACTAGAGGGTGACATCACAAAACGAGAGCCTGTTCTCCAAAGAAGCAGGGATAAAGATATACATGTGCCAGTGCATTACAGAATAAACTGACCAGATATGCATTTTCTTTTCAATTAGTACATAGGCTTAATAGTAGCATTTCAAGTTTTAAATAGCAGCCTTAGATCCTCTTCATCTGAAGTGGAAGGATAATGCTCAATGAGTGGGCTATGCTTACATCACAAGTAGGCAAGAGTTCTTGGTGATCTTAATATCAAGTATGTTGTCACTCCCAGACATATTGGTGTCTTTGAGGGCAGTGTCATCATTACTTGTATTGGTGCTTTAGGCAATACCTTCCATTAATAAGACTAGTGAGCTCACACAGGGCAAAGAGAGGGTGTGAGAATATGTCTATTAACTTTTTTTATTGCTTTGTGGTTGAACTGAATGAAAATGCCCATTGACTTGTGCTTCCCTTCCTCTCCCCACTGACACTTATATTAAGCCAATAATTTGACATGTGTTTTATGGAGAAACAAAAGGATGGCCAACCTTAGACTACCTTCTTCATTAATGTTTTTTTTTTTTTTTAATTTTAGAGAAGGCTAGATATTTTTCTAGTGCATTGTTCCTATATCCAAGTGCAAACTAATATGGAGATAGGTATATCTCATAGAGCTGGAAGGGACCTAGAAAGGTCATCAACTCCAGTCCAGTCCCCTGCCTTCACAGCAGGACAAAGTACCATCCCTGACTGATTTGCCCCAGATCCCTAAATGGACCCCTCAAGGATTGAGCTCACCCTGCTGGATTTGGCAGGCCAATGCTCAAACCACTGAGCTATCCCTCCCCCCATGGTTATCAGCCTCTTATAACTATTTAGATTTTAAGGTGCTACTAGACTATTGTTTTTAAGTCTTTTCTGTTACAGACTAACTCAGCTACCCCTCTGAACCTATATCAATGGTTATAGGACAAGGTAATCAATCAGCATGCTGGTGGGTAATGTGAAAGTCTGAAGAAAAATTTACTGCCTACATTTCTGTGTGCACACGCACACAGTTGGGGCTGCAGGATTCAGTATGTAAGATGTCCCCCGGGAACAAGGGACTACTCCAGCCCTTACTCACTGCAGCAACTTGAGGCCATGTGAGAAGCACGTCTCCATGGCCACTGCAGCTCTGGACCTACCCCAGGATGTGTGTCCCCTGCCTGGGGTAAGTCTACCCCCTGTGCTGCTCAGCCAGACTGAGGGATGCAGTAAATTGTGCACTTCCCCTTCTCTCCCTGATGAAGGGGAACAGCCAGCAATTTTCCTTCATGAATTGGGGCAAGGGAGCGTCAGCCCTTCCACCTGTCTGGGAGAGGGTGGGAGGCTTGGATGGGGTATGCAAGCCATCAGCCAGCCCCTTTCAAATGTCTGGTGATTGTTTCTCAAAAAACCATACAGAAAAAAGACAATCCTATTCCTGGCACAACCAAATCCTTATCGTGCTTTAAGTTACAAGAGGAGGAAACTACATACCAAATTTGGTGATCCTAGCTCTTACCATTTAGGAGGCGTTCTTGAACAGAGACAAAGTGACTCTTTTGGATATACAGCATTTTAACTGTGCTTGAAACAAATGTGCACGGTACCCATGTCTTTAACATGTCAGTGTTTTGACTTTTTTGTGATGAGGATATTGTCTATGAAAACAGCTTTTTTGCATCCTAACAGTGATTTTTTGTGATCACCCTGATCCTTACTGACTCACAACCAATGTTTCTAGTGAACCTTGGGTCTGAGATCAATACTCTAGTTCCTTGCTAAAAGAAGACCTCAGTGTTACATTGTGACATATCAGCCTGCGTTTAAATATTTATAGGCAAAGTTTTTAAGCAGGCCAAAGTTTAAGAAGCATTATGCACATGCTGCAGGTTGAGACCCAGAAGTGCCCAGCACCCCCAATGTATGTGTCTTGTCATAGTGAAAGATCTCATCCCACCAACTGCATGCAAGCCCAGCTTACTAGGGAAAGCTCCAAATCCTGCAGTACAAGGCTGAGGAAGGGGCCACGGTATAATGAAGGGATGGCTTCCACCAGCACACTGGATTCCTAGCAGGTACAGGTAGGCTTATCAGTCCCAGCTGATGGCATTAGCTCCTGAGCAACCCTTCCTAGAAAAGTTGAAGTTTGAAAAATCCCGGGTATGGAAAGCTTTGTTCTGTGTGGTGGACTATGGGGGGAAGAGGAACTGTGGTATTGAGCAAGCCCCAGCGGATGAGTAAGAACTGTGCGAGTGGGGATCCCAAGAGAAAGAGATGGTTCAGGTGAACAGCAGAGTTGAGAGCCCACATGTTGGAGATCAGAATCAGATTTGAGGGATGGTGTGAAAGCTTTGGGGCAAGATTCTGAGGAGAGTTCCTTGGGACTGTCCCTTCCAAACAGGGACTCTGACGGGATGAAACAGCAGGATGATTTGGATGAAGGGAAGTATCCTAATGGGATCATGAAGAGGGGATAGGAATTCCCAGAGGAAAAGGGAGATCCTCAGGTGATTGAGAGGAGAGGATAGTGCTGGAGAAGATTCCGAGGCCTAGCATCTGGGCCAGCAAAGGGATGAAGTGGAGTGTCAGGGCCCTTCCTGTGACTGAAAGTGTGTATCAAATGATTGGAAGAGTGGCAAGAGCCAAATGGGTCAGAACAGAGGCAGGTAAAGACCATAAGATGGAGCTGCCACTGCAGGTTGTGTGGGGCAGGCTTTGCTCTCCCCGGGTATTTTCACCAGCCTACTATGTCATTGTGATGTGGTGTGTTTTGGGGGGGGAGGGGTGGTTTTTTTTTTTTTTTTTTTTAAAGAAACAGACTATACAAAATCTTGCCTCTTTTTCAGAGCCATTGGATAAGCACTACATGTTACCTGAACTGTGTCCTAAAGAAAGGCACCAGGTCTCATTTGAAAAAGTGTGTAGTCCATATCAGACACTTGCATGTTTCAGTTCCATTGCAGGGCATATACAGCCTAAATAGCTGTAGATAGCTGAGAGATACAAATTTCTAGAATTACATGAACTGTGTTGTTGCTGCAGATTAGCTGAGGTAATCAAATTCTGTTTTTTGTGCTTGAATCTGGCTCCACTTTATCCAAAGCAACAAAGTTATTGGAGGAAAGAGGAGAAAAGGAAGATCAAATCAAAGGTGGTGATTTTGGCAGCCAGAGGCTGGGGAAGAGCCAGGGCTAGCTGATGGGCATGGGGAGGAGCACAATAGCTGGAGCAGCCTCAGGGCCAGGGCCGGGGGGAGGAGGCAGGGTGGCTTCAGACCCTCCCTGGCTGCAGGGGAGGAGACAGACAGGGAGGGAGAGCCTCGGCCCGAGCAAACCTCCCTGGTGGCCGGAGGGAGGTCAGAGCTGGGGCTGACCTGGCCTCGTGAGGTAGAGGGAGCTAGTGACCAGAGGAGAGATCCAGGCCTGCCACACGAGGGGGTTGGGGGAGAGTTGGCAAGAGGGGACACCTTTTATAAAATGTAGTTATCATTCTCTGCCATAGACAGACTCAGACTCATGTTATGGAATTATGGTAATTGCCCATCACCCCCAAGTTTATAGTGTTACTATCTTTTAGCTTGTGCTATGTTTTTAAATTGCCACCTACAGATCGCAGCAGACAGTGAAACTCTACAAGTGTAAGTTCTTACTTTGAAGTACAGTGAAGAGAGGTCAGATTTGATGCAATCGTTAGAATTCCCATCATAAGCAAGGTCTTAGGTCCCATCTGTGGTGACAGTAGCACTTGTTGTTTTCATTTACTTTAGATGAATTATTGATTGATGCAGCAGTGTCTCCATTCCATTGCTGCTCTTACCCAAGTGCAGGAAGGGGGAGCTCCCTGCAGAGGATTCTAATTCTGCTAGTTATGCAGTGGTATTGTATCTGATTCCTTTCGGAGTTGAGAACCAGACATAAGAATGTGGGGAAAGCAATATCATCAGATCACAAAGAGGGTTTTAAAATGTAGTCAGGTGAAACAAAGAATACATTTACATAATAGGAATTTTTATTAAAGAATCATATCCGATCACTCTCAACCAAGCTGCCCTATATTTCTCACACAGATGATTTCAAACAGTGACACCAAAATATCTAGGTTTTGGAATTCTACGTGAAGAATGGACTATCTTTCCAGGAAGTTAGAAGGTAGTGGTGCATCACAAACTACCACTTCCAGACCATATGAAATCTGGCACTTTTCACATACAAATCCCAGAAAAAGCAATAGAGAGTTTCATTGCTGTGGGGTATATATAAGCATGTAAAAGATGGAAGAAGGTGGCAGAGATGAAAGGTTTTCTTTCTACCTCCCCATCAGTAGGTCAGGTTCAATGGTCTCAAGGTGAAAAAAGCTGGCCATACCTTCTGGAATACAGTGTTTCCTCATACTGTTAGGATGGCATTTGGAAAGTTCCAATCTATCATCTCCTCTTTGCCACCCCTCACTGGGCAATGCTTGCTTTTTTTGATCATAAACTCTGGCTATACAGCCTGACTGGATCACCAGATGATCTTGTCCAACTTCCTGTATATCATATGCCACCATCATGGCCTAGCACTTGCACACCAAACCTACAACCAAAACTAGACAAGTATTACAGCCCACAGGATACTAAATGATGTGCCACAGGCAGAAAATAGGTGGGACCAATGTGCACCAGCGGCTAAGACTCCTGCAATAACGAGAAAAATATAGTCCCCTGAGGCAGTTTGAGAGGGAAAACAGGACTTTAGTCTCTGGAACTCATCAGAAGAGCTTCTCCTCAAGTGCCTCCATCATTCTGAATGGCACAGCTGACAAACTTCAGGCCTCAACTCTTCACCTGACAGTTTTCCAAACACCACCTATAACATCAGACATTCTCTACTGCTGTTTAACCAGCATAAGAGAAAATAGTCACATTATTCCTGATTTTCCTTCTTCTCTTTGAGCTCTTTTGTTGTTTACAGTGTTCCAAAGTAAATGCTTTTTTGGATTAGAGCAACAGACAGATCTTCTTGCCTAAGCCTTCATTCCCAGAGGTTTTCCTTCCTTCCGGACCATTGTAGGACACCAACACCACAAGAGGACAGGGATTACTACACATTTCCAATCTCTGAAATGTCCCTTTTCCTTTGAGAAGACTTCCTCCATGAACACTGTTTCGCCCTAGCCTCCTGCCTTGGGGACTGACTCCTGCTTTGCTTTTGAGCAACTGTGCCCTCAGGTCATCGCGTGTCCTTCAGGGCTACCTCCTTTGGGAAGACTGAGTTACTTCTCAGCAAGTGGGAGAGAATTCCCATGTCTGCCACTTCCAGAATCTGTCATTGCACTAGCAGCTGAAGAGTGAGGGCTGAAGACAATAAGTTTCCCCTTGTTTACTGGGGAAAGTTGACATGGGACAACTTTCTATGTAATGAACTGGGTTCAGTAAGTTAACACTTCCTCGGAATTCTCTCAATATTTAGTGGAAGTGCAGAACAGAGAGGGGAACCAGCATGTGAGACCTCTTCAGGATTTTGCATCTCATTGTTTTAACATTCTTGTGTTTATATATCATGCTAGGAAACTGAAGTACAGAGTGAACACCTCTGACTTAGGTGTGCTTATTATAACCAGTTGAGAAGAGGCAACTGTGATATTTCCCAGAGGACAATCTAGTCTGTTGGACAGAGAAGTTCCCTTAATTAGCTTGGAGTCCTGTTTAAACTTTGTGATCAGATACTTCCAGCAAGATATTCACTTCTGGCTAAATACATCAATGATATGGCCAGCCACACACATGGCCATCCAGGGCGGCACCCACAAATCTTTAATCCCAGACTTCCCCCGAGAAATGTATGT
Source organism: Rafetus swinhoei (assembly GCA_019425775.1). Lineage (NCBI taxonomy): Eukaryota > Metazoa > Chordata > Testudines > Trionychidae > Rafetus > Rafetus swinhoei. The sequence goes on from CM033424.1 coordinate 154,541,480, forward strand.
TGTCTTGTCCTTTTCAGGAGTACAGTACAAGCCACAGTAAACCCATCATTTCTTCAAAGACAAATGATAATGCAACGAACTTGTTATCCCAAGTGGAGTTCTCAGCACACTAAAATCCAGACATATTGGTTAAAGCAAAACAAATTTATTAACAAAGATTAAGTGATAATGCATAAAACAGGAGTGGTTACAAAAGAAAATAAAAATGCTATCCAAGTCCTAAATATTAACAAGCTAATTGTATTTAAAACAAATATTTTTCTCTTGTGAATTACTAGTTTGTGATAAATTGGATTTCCTTTCATCCAGGACCACTCCTTGTCTCAAAGAATTGAAATAAGCATGTTGTCATGTGCAGAGATTGGAGGACAGTAGAGTTGGAGGTCTCTTATCACCTTCCTCACTTTGAGAACTACACCCCACTGGTATAGACAACATGTAGTCCTTTGTGGATGTGAGTTGAAAAATCCTGCAATGCAATGTAATGGTCTTGTTTACACATTCCAGTTGCTGAAGAATGGTGGCTTAAGCTGGTGATCACTCCTTAAAATGTGGCTGGTGTGACTGTGTGTCTTACCCACAAACCAGAGATATTGCTAGAATTACAATATATTTCAGAACAATCCTACAGTAGAATCTCAGAGTTTCACATATAGCTTTGGTATACATGTTTAAACAGGATAATCATGTTCAGCTGATGGTACCTCACAAGGCGTACATACTTTGTATAAAATAGGGGTGGGCAAAAGCCTCTCAGCGGGCTGGATCCGGCCCGTGAGGCAGTTCAGGCCCGGCCCCCTAGCATGCTGCCTCGGAACAGGAGAGGGGCGTGAGCCCTTTCAACTGCTTCTATTTAAAAGGCTCATGTGTTCTCTGTGTCTTGCCTAGCAGCCGAGGGGCAGGCCCAAGCTCTTTAAATAGAAGCCGTTGAAAGGGCTCACACGTCTCTGGCTCTCTAGCTACACTCTACAGGCGAGGGAGCTGCAAGCCCTTTTAAGTGCTTTTATTTAAATGGCTGGCACCTTCCCCATGCCTGTCGGGCTACCCATTACCTAGCAGTCATGTGGAACATGAGATCCCTTTAAATGGAAATAGCTGAAAGGGCTCACAGACCCCTGTGCCTCTACCACATTGCTGGAGATGTGTGATCCCATTCAACTGTTTCTATTTAAAGGGCTCTTGTGTTTCCTGCCCTGCTAGGCAATGTGTTGCCCAACAGGCATGGGGAAGGCACAAGCCCTTTCTATAGAAGCACCTCAAAGGGCTTGCAGCTCCGCATGCCTCTAGTGTATTTGTAGGGAGCCAGAGACATGCAAGCCCTTTCAATTGCGAGCTCTTTAAAAATAGAAGCCTGATGGGTGGCCTCATTGCCTGGCAGGCACAACCCCTTTCAACAGAAGCAATCAAAAAGGACTCGCAGCTCTTGGCCCCACTGGCCCATTGCTTGGGAGCTGCCTGGAGGCATGAGCCCTTTCAACTGCTTCTATTTAAAGGGCTTGTGCCTGCTGGATGGCTGACAAACAACAGGTTAGCAGTGGGGGCAAGGAGCTGAGCCCTGTTATGAAATCTAAGCCTCCACCCTAGACAACTCTGGGAGGAGGCTAGCCCCCAGCACCCTCCCTTCTGCTCCAGGTCCCTTCCATTGGCCAGAAGTCAGGGGGCAGGGACCCCAGGCCAAGCAAAGCTCCCCATAGGGTAGCTCTCAACGCCGCCTCTTCTGTTTCAGGTCCCACCCATCCCTCTTGCTGGATATTGGAGCTTTCCTCCGCACTCTCTTGCCCAGGAGCACAGCAGAAAAAAAATCTGGCTTTGGCTGGTTAGTGGTTTTACTTGGTGAGTGTCTTTTAATTAATTAATAAAGCACATACACTTACCGTTCATTTCACTAAATAGATATTCTAATTGAAAAAAATAACTTGTTCTGAAGTGCTCCTGTATTTCAAGGAGTTTCAAAAACTTTGCTAAAATTTCCAGTGATTAACTGCTTCCTTCAAAAAGTAGCTTTAAATGCCTAATAACCTATCTCTTTACAACTGGTTTTGGTCAAAATATCTAGATGCCATTTTTATAGTCAGTGTGGGAATCTTTTACAACTCATAAAACCTAACTAAATATACAGGGACTTTGATACTATTCCATGGAATCCTAGGTCTGAAAGGGGCCTCAAAGTCATCTAGTTTAGTCCCCTGAACTGATGGCAGGACTAAATTTTCAGTGCTCCGTGCCTTTTCATGAAAGTGATGTTTGATCTAATGATCTTGGTGTGAAGAGGGACAAAGCTAAAGTGAACAAGCATTCACTGGAAAATGCTACATTAATTACATCTGCATTTTTCTCCCCCCTTTGGGCTTTTCTAGGAGTCAGAAACCACTCTTAATACAATCTGTGGCACTGTTTCTGAAAGAGTAATACTTAAGAGGGGCGCTAAAACATGTGAAGTCATTCAAATAACTTTGTCTTCTGGCAAAAACAGCTTTCTGTCTTCCCTTCTTTCCTCCTTTTCTTCCTCCCTTCCTTTCTTTCCCAAACAGCACAAACAATTCAAGAATATACACACATAATATCTTAATCATATAGGAGTCCTTACATATGACAAGCAATTCAGACATTGCTAAGCATCAACTGCATAATTGAATTAGCCCCGCAAGAGAAGATCTTTCCTAAAAAACAGGAATGGTAAATTTTTAAATAGAGTTTATTTTAAATTTAATGCCTTTGAAAATACAGAGGACCACAGTAATAATCACTGGCTGCGTCTAGACTGGCCACTTGAATTTGCGCAAGAACACTGAGGATCTAATGTATGATCGTCAGTGTTCTTGCGCAAATACAATGACTCTCCCGCTCGGGAAAAAGCCCTCTTGCGCAAATGCTTTTGCACAAGAGGGCCAGTGTAGACAACTGAGAACTGTTTTGCGCAAAAAAGCCCGATGGCGAAAATGGCGATCGCTTTTTTTTTATAAAACTGGCGTCAGATTGGCCACAGATGCTTTTGCGCAAAAGTGCTTTGCAAAAGCATCCGTGCTAATCTAGGCGCTCTTTCATAAATGCTTTTAACGGAAAAACTTTTCCGTTAAAAGCATTTGCGGAAAATCATGCCAGTCTAGACGTAGACTGAGTTTGGCAATTTTGTATATGAACAAAAACCTCTGTTTTATGTAGCCAGAAATTAATAATTACTAAGGCCTCCCTGACCTTGCAATAAGCACCTTGGGAACACTGACAATAAGAAGCAGATCTTCATTCTTAGAGAGCTCATTGTAGGATCAAAATAAAAAGAGAAGATGGTAACTGCATTTTTTTTCTTTCTCTCATTATCCATTCCACAAAATCAGCAATGTTCAATAGATAGCATGACACTGGCTAGTAAATAAAATGCCTAATGGCAATTTATTTCATTGCTATGTGTTGATAAGTAATTCACTTTTCTCCTTCTGTTTCCAGCTACATCTACTCCCAAATTGATTGTGATTTGGGAGTCCTTCAGAAATCCTGTTGTAATCAAGGGAACAAGAAGTAGCGCTCAGTTTGTGTGACTTTTTTTATTACATATCACTGTAGTGGAGGGATGAACTCCTTTTTAAATTCTATCAAAAGTGGAAAGTAGCTGCTGAATGCAGAGTATTTAACAGAGTGGACTTCAAAATACTACTTTACAGAAGTGGCAGGGAAATCTGTGTGCTTACACTGCAAAGAAAGTGTGGCAGTATTCAAAGAATATAACTTAAACTGGCATTTTGAAAGCAAACATGCATACACACAAACATATCTACTGAAGAGAAAGCTAGAAAAGCGCAAGAGATGGTTATTCAAATGTGAAAAGAGCAAAGTGTGTTCACAAACTGTCCACAGCACAAGCTGGAATTACAAGAACAAGCTACGTGATTGCACACAATTGCCCCAAACTGCAAACCATTCTCTGAGGGAGAATTTTAAGGAATGTTTGGTTGATGCAATATTGTGCCCAGACAAGAAAAAGCAGTTTGAAAACATTTCATTGTCAGGACGAACTATGGTGAGACGTACAGAAGAAATCTCAGAACCTCGACTAACAGTTGAAAAGCAAGGTCGATAGTTTTTCATACTTTTGCTCTGGCACTCAATGAAGGTTGTGATGAGAGACACAGCCCAGTTGTCTTTTCATTCAAGGCATCGCCACAAATTTTGAGCTCACAGAAGAACTGGATTCAATGCAGTCAATGAAAACTATGACCACTGGAAAAGATCTACTGGAAGCAATAAATAACAGCATGTTAAAATTGGGACAGGACTGGAAGAAGTTGGTGAGTGTGACCACAGATGGGAGTCCTAATCTGACCAGCAAAAATGTTGGGTTGTTGAAAAGAATAAAAGACCAAGTAACAGAAATAAACTCAAAGCAGAAAATAATTGTTCTACGTTGCGTTCTACGCTAAGAGGCCCTTGGCAAAAACGTTCTGAAATTAAACAATGTTGTGGATACAGTTACAAAACAGGTCAACTTTAGAGTAAGAGTATTAAATCATAGGCAATTTTATCTCTCTGTTGGAGGAATCCAAGTCAGAGCACAGGGATGTTCAGTACCATACATATGTTAGATGGCTTAGTTAGGGAAAAGTTCTGAAAGAATGTGGGATCTGAGTGCAGAGATTCATTTTCAAAAAACAAATCAAAGGAAAAGATGTGGATTTCCTTCAATTGAATGATGTGACTTGGCTCTCTGATTTTGCCTTTGACATTACGAGTCAAATGAACAAACTGAATTCAAAACTGTAAGGGAAGGGACTTTTTGCCCATGACCTGTATTCCCATGTCAAATCTTTCTATGGCAAAGTTGCTCCTTTTCTCCCGTTAGAATGGAAAAAAGCAGTTTGCAACAGATTATAATGTCTGACGAGAACCTGGAAAGATACAATTTGTTACTGCTCACTCTGCACAGTGAATTTTCTTGATGCTTCATGGATTTTAAAATGATAGAAAATGACATGGCTTTGTTCTCCTCCTCTTTCACACGTGGTGGACAATGCTCCAAGTGACTTCCAAATTGAGCTTATTGACTTGCAGAGTGATATCTTGCTTGCAGAGCAATTAAAATCAACACCACTTCTGGGATTTTATGCATCTCAATGAACAAAGCTTTCCAAAGATCAAGGCTCATGCCCCAAAGATGCTTTTACTGTTCAGATGGACTTACCTCTGCGAGCAGACATTTTCTGTGATGAAATTCAATAAAGCAAAGAACAGATCTTCTATCACTGATGAGAACCTTGCAGTAGTGCTCTGCATTGCAGCATCAGAAATGACACCTGCCTTCACATCCCTTGTTAATGCCCAACATAGACTTTCTTCACACTGAGTTACATTTTTTTTCTTTTACATGTACATTTAATGCACATAAGTTGCATGTAACTCAAGTGGGCAATAAGTCAGATGTGGCTTCTGCCAGTGCTTATTAATCTACCTCTGCAAATATGGCCATTTAAAGCTCCTGTTGTCTGTGGATCACCATTCCCACCTATGCGAGCTGCAGGAAGTGGAGTCCCAAATCACACAGCACCCATTGGCTAGAGAGGGTGCTTTACAGTGAATGGGAGGTTCAAGTGGATGTACTAGTGGAGGTGCACGTAAATAAAGCATCGATGGCCTGCCGGGGCTAACCCTGGTGAACCGTGTCCACTTCGAGTTGGATGCTGCCCACCACCGATGTAACTAAGTTTAGTGTTACAAGTGTTGCCTTCTATGATAATCTTTGGATAATGTTGTATGCAGTTAATTATTAAAATTGAAATACTTTGTATCAAACAAAATCCACCATAGTGGCGTCTCTTTATAGCAGATGGCCCTCCTGGGTCAGCCCGGGGCCACTTCCAGATTTGAAGTGCCCCCCCTTCAAAAATTATTGCCCACCTCTGCTATAAAACTTACCATAATTTTATAGAAACTGGTAACCATAATTGTATAGACTCTCAGTATCTATTAAGTTTCTAATGACCAATAGCTAACCGATCAAGAGTTAAGATTGTGGGATCATATATTGCATCCTGTCTGTTGGCTTGTTTAGAACTGCTAATGAGGATGATAGATTGCTTATGACACAGGCAGAATATGGATAAAAAGATATATGTATTGACTTGCGTCTTGGACAGTGTTAATGGTTACAGAATTTTCACTGTTTACATAGCATAGTTTATTTCACTCCTTGCTCCTATCACCAATGACAAGCAGTCAGAACTGTCATATAGAGGCATTTTCAAACTTTTGTTACTTTGCCAAATTCTCAGACTGTTCAGCCTAACAACTTTTTATGATTATCTTTGAAACAAACATCTACCTCAATGTGATAGGAAAATAGGTTGTTTTCAGGTTTCTCTTGTCCCACTTAAACTGTTTCAAGGATATTGGAATAGAAAAGCACTTACTGTTCAGTTTCGGTTTTGCTAGATATAATTTGTCAGAATTGCATAATAATGGATGCAAAAAGATACGTTAAAATAACATTGAGGAAGAACTGCCAAGTCAAACATGGTAAACTAGAACCTGCTGCTAATATGAAATGTGTTAGACATGTACACTTTTAAAAGGAATAATGCCATGTCTTTGCTTGAAAGTTGCATTTGTGACAGATATAACAATTTCCTGAATACACTTGGGGAAACATTATTGAATTAAGTTTCAACTTTTAAGTCCATGAATTGAATACAAAACATATGTATTATTGTGGGCTTTCATTGCATGCAACTCTGCTAGATGGGAGATGTGAAGCCTGGGTGTTTAAAAAAACTAGTCTAAAAATGAGGAAGCCAATGGACTTCTGGAGCAAAAACTGAAGTGGATCTCCTGAGGAATACTCAGGAAGAGGTAACTGCTAGGCCTGGGTTCTGATTCTAAATCTGAGTAGTTGACTCATAACTGCAGGGAAAATCCACATATGGGTTTTGAAGGACTGATCCCTACCAGAGCTGAAGGTTTAAGATGGAATGACCTATGATAGCTTTTTAGCCTGAGTGTAAATTCTTTTATTGTTAATATTTTTTTCTGTCATGCTTTTACCTTATGAAGGAATGTGCTTGCTGAGAGAGAATTGTGTGGTAATTCGCAATTGCAGGTAATTTGTGTTGGGTTTAATCTCCGAAGAGACAATAAAGAGCTAATTCTAGCCTGTTTTAGGCAGCATGACTTGCTGTGAATATCCCAATGTAAATCAGGGAACTGTGCAGCCTTTATCCTCCAGTCAGAAGAGAGATGCAGATCTCACTACCCAAGAGAAGTCACAGCCAGGAGATGAGAGCCTAAAAACAAGTGCCCTTAAGGGATCATGGAAGGAGTCCTTCTGCCCTGAACTGTAACACCTCTACAATAATAGAGTATTGATGTTTGCCATGCTCATTTAACATGTAATCCAGAGAACTAATTAGATTGAAGTGTAACAGGATACTGGCCCTTACAGCCCCATTCCACATATTTGGGGAGGGAGAAAAAAGAATAATCAAAACTGATGTTGGTGACAGTAGAGTGGTCCCCAAAATAGTTTGTATCTGAAAGGGGATATGAGCTGGAAAATCCAGGACATTATTCCTTCAAGATGCTGTAAAGTGGAAAGGACAAGACGACTCCTCTCTCTCTTTCTCTCTCAGCAAGCCAAGTCAGATGTTTTGGTTATTAGCACCATTTGGGACTCAAGGGAATGGTCAGATAACTGGGCAAGTATATCTAAAAGCAAGCTCCAAGCCCAATTATGGAGAGCCAATTCATCTAGGTTACAGTCCCAAGAGGAAAGGCTGTGTAAACCATGAACTTAAGGTGAGAGCCTACAGACTGGGGAAACCAGGATTGGAACTACACAGCTGTAGCCTGTGGAGCCTGAATTTAGGGGTGGACCAAAGGGGGAGAGTTGGGAAGCATACGATGCTTAATCAATTAGATGGCAGGAGAGGGGGAATATTGTTTTAAAGATGCTGGGTGTATGTAAAGGAGGGCAACCAAGGCAGGGGATTTTTGTGGCATGTCATGCTGCATGGGACATGCTTAGAGAATATTCATTCCCCTCCTACTTAAAGAGGTCACAGATTTTCAGCAAAGATAAGCAATACTTTGAATCTTTCTAGGACAGGATATAGCCTCACATTTGACAACCTATTCACAGATACCCTGGGCAGTCCCATTCCACTGAAGTCAATGGAACTGGACAGGGTGTAAATCAGGGCAGAATTTGGCTTTATTTCTTAAAAGGATCTTACCTTTTTGAATGTTAATATCTATAGGTACAGTTAAGGTGGGTTAAGGACAGTAGTGACAGCTTCAACTGCAAATGTCATTGGTTTCCTTTTTTGGTTTATATTTGTTTCTAAAATAAAAGGCTTTTTGAATGCCCATTTTTGCATTCAACGATTTCCTTTTTTAAAAATGTTAGGATAAAAACAAAGCATAAAATAGAAGTCAGCCATGTGATTTGCTCAACTACAGAGCATGATGTGCTGTTATTTGATTTAATTTTATAATAATTACACTCAACTATTGCATCTGGCTTCCAAAATTAGGACAGATGGAAAAAAACAAAGATGTCACTATAGATATTTGGTCAAAATCAGAAGAATCACATAAAAGAAATTCACAAGGCAGAAGGAATATGCTTGGGGAAAAAAACAACTCAATTGACAATTTGAGAAGTTAAGACATAGTGGAGAAAACAGCATTACTGGAATGGCTAAAAAAACCTCATAATGGAGATTGTCAAAGCAAACCACTGTGAAGATAAGAAAATAACTAAAATCAGAGGCTTAAAGATGAATTTTGCTGTTATATACCACCTTGATTCCAATGGAGTGATAAAGTAGTTAGTTGAAAATTGATGCTCCCAAGTTGACTGTATTGTCTAAAATTATTTACTTCGCACCCTTAGTGTAAACTGAGGATTAGCTTTTCAGCTGGTGTAAATCACCAGAACTAGATTAAATCAGTTTGCATTAGCTGGTGATCTGGCCCTTGGTCCTTGAATAACAAATTAACCTTTGACAAAAGCAGGACCTGAATTGGAGAGAACTTACAAATTGACAGAATAATTTATAGGTTCTAAGGGACCACTGATGAACTAGTCTGACTGCCAGTACGATATAGGGCATAGAACTTCCCTGAAATAATTCTTGTTTGTTTTTATTCCCCATATAAGATATTGTTTAGTTCAGTTTCAAATTGTCAGTGATACAGACTCCTCCACAGCTCGTGGTAAGTTGTTCTGATAGTTTTCATCAATGTTAAACATGTGTGGCTTGTCTAGTCTGAATATATCTAGCTTCAACTCCAGCCACTGGATCTTGTTACACTTGTCTCTGCTAGACTCAGGAGTCCATTACCAGCTGTTTGGTCCCAATATCAGCACTTAAGATATTACTTGATCACAGTCTAGGAGGAGCACATGGATCGGACAGAGACCTATCTTAGAGGAGGGTCTATTAATAGAGATGCTCTGTTCTAGTCAGGAGGAGAGGATGGAAGTATGGGTCTGATCAGATGAGACGCAATCAAATGAAAGAGTCTAACACATCAGGAAGTGGCAGACACATAAATAGTGACAAATTTTAAAAGTGCTTATATACAAATGCTACAAATTTAAATAATAAAATGGGTTAACTAGAGTGCCTAGATTTAAAGGAGGATATTGATATAATAGGCATCATGGAAACTTGGTGAAATGAGGACAATCAATGAGACAGTTATACCAGAGTACAAAATATATCAGAAGGATAGAACAGGTCATGCTTTTAGGGGAGTGGCATTATATGTGAAAGAAAATGTAGAATCAAATGAAGTAAAAATCTTAAATCACCCTAAATGTTCCATAAAATCTCTACGGATAGTAATTCCATTCTCCAATCATAAGGAAATAGCATTAGGGATATATTACCGACCACCTGATCAGGACAGTGATAGTGACTATCAAAATAAACTCCATAATAGTGGGGGATTTCAACTATCCCCATATTGAGGTACATATCACTTCAGGACAGGATGTAGAGAGAAAATTTGATACCTTAAATGACTGCTTCTTGGAGCAGCTGGTTCTGGAACCCACAAGGGGAGAGGCTATTGTTGATTTTAGTGCTAAGTGGAGCGCAGGATCTGGTTCAAGAAGTAAATAAAACTAGGCCTCTTGCAAATAGTGATCATAATGTAATAAAATTTAACCTCCCAATGGTGGGACAAATACATCAGCAGCCCAACACTATAGCATTTAATTTCAGAAAGGGGAACTATACAAAAATGAGGAAGATAGTTAAACATAAATTAAGAGGTACAGTGACAAAAGTAAAATCTCTGCAAGCTTCATCGAAACTTTTCAAAGACACCATAATAGAGGCCCAACTTAAAGGTATACCCCAAATTAAACACAGTAAGAGAACCAAAAAAGTGCCATCATGGATTAACAACAAAGTAAAAGAAGCAGTGACAGATAAAAAGACTTTTTACAAAGTGGAAGTAAAATACTAGTGAAGAAAATAGAAAGGAGCATAAACTTTGCCAAATTAAGTGTAAAAATATAATAAAAGCCTAAAAGGAGTTTGAAGAGCAGCTAGCCAAAAACGCAAAATAATAGCAAAATGTTTAAGTACATCAGAAGCAGGAAGCCGGCTAAACAACCAGTGGGGACCTTGGATGATTGAGATGCTAAAGGAGTACTCAAAGATGATAAAGTCACTGCAGAGAAGCTAAATGAATTCTTTGCTTCTGTCTTCATGGCTGAGGATATTGGGGAGATTCCTAAACCTGAGCCGTTCTTTTTAGGTGACAAATCTGAGGAATTGTCCCAATTGAGGTGTCATTAGACGACAAATTGGAACAAATTGATAAACTTAATAGTAACAAGTCACTGGAACCAGATGGCATTCACCCAAGAGTTCTGAAAACTCAAATGGGAAATTGTTGAACTATTAACTGTGGTTTGTAAGCTATCGTTTAAATCAGCTTCCATACCTAATGACTGGAAGATAGCTAATGTGATGCCAATATTTAAAAAGAGCTCTAGAGGTGATCCTGGCAATTACAGACTGGTAAGTCTAACGTTAGTACCGGGCAAATTAGTTGAAACCATAGTAAAGAATAAAATTGTCAGACACATAGATGAATATAATTTGTTAGGGGAAGTCAACATCGTTTCTGTAAAGGGAAATCATGTCTTACTAATCTGCAGGAGTTGTTTGAGGGGGGTCAACAAACATGTGGACAATGGGATCCAGTGGATATAGTATACTTAGATTTCCAGAAAGCCTTTGACAAGGTCCCTCACCAAAGGCTCCTAAGCAAAGTAAGTTGTCATGGGATAAGAGGGAAGGACCTTTCATGGATTGATAACTGGTTAAAAAGACAGGAAACAAAGGGTAGAAATAAATGGTAAGTTTTCCAAGTGGAGAGAGGTAACTAATGGGGTCCCCCAAGGGTCTGTCCTGGGACCCATCCTTGAACTTATTTATAAATGATCTAGAGAAAGGGGTAAACAACAAGGTGGCAAAATTTGCAGACGATACCAAACTGCTCCAGATAGTTAAGACCAAAGCAGATTGAAGAGCTTTAAAAAGATCTCACCAAACTAAATGATTGGGCAACAAAATGCCAAATTAAATTTCATGTTGATAAATATAAAGTAATGCACATGGGAAAAATAATCCCAACTATATGTACAATATGATGGAGAATAATTTGGCTACAACTACTCAAGAGAAAGATCTTGGAGTCATTGTGGATAGTTCTCTGAAAACATCCACTCAGTGTGCAGCAGCGGTCAAAAAAGCACACTTTGTTAGGAATCATTTAAAAAGGGATAGAGAATAAGACAGACAATATCTTAATGCCTCCATATAAAACCATGGTACGCCCACATCTTGAATACTACGTACAGATGTGGTTGCCTCATCTCAAAAAAGAAATATTGGCATTGGAAAAGATTCAGAAAAGGGCAACAAAAATGATTAGGGGTTTGGAACAGGTCCCATATGAAGAAAGATTAAAAAGACTTGGTCTTTTCAGCTTAGAAAAGAGGAGGCTAAGGGGGATATGATAGAGGTCTATAAAATCATGACTGGTGTGGAAAGTGAATAAGGAAAAGTTATTTACGTATTCCCACAATATAAGAACTAGGGGTCACCAAATCAAACTAATAGGTAGTAGATTTAAAACAAAAGGAAGCTTTTCTTCACTCAGCGCACAGTCAACCTGTGGAACTCCTTGCCAGAGGATGTGGTGAAGGCTAGGACTTTAACAGGGTTCAAAAAAGAGCTAAATAGTCATGGAGGTTAGGTCCATCAATGGCTATTAGCCCGGATGGGTAGGAAGGGTGGCCCTAGCGTCTGTTTCTCCGGAGGTGGGTGACAGGGAAGGGATCATGTGAGGATTACCTGTTTTGTTCACTCCCTCTGGGGCATCTGGTATTGGCCACTGTCAGCAGACAGGATACTGAGCTGGATCGACCATTGGTCTGACCCAGTTTGGCTGTTCTTATGTTCTTAACCTTTCCTTTGTTGAGCTAAATAAATTAAACTCTTTGGCTGTGTCAGTATAAGCATGTTTTCCAGTCCTCTAATAATTTCTGTGGCTCTTCCCCGAACCCTCTGCAATTTATCAATTTGCTCCTTGATCTGTAGATGACAGAACTAGACACAGTATTCCAACAGCATTTTGCACCATTGCAAAATATGGAAGTAATATAGCCTTTATACTCCTATTCAAGATTTCCCTTCATCCGTGGCTCACATTGGACCTTTTTGGATACAGTATACACTGGGAGTTCATATTCAGCTAATTGTTAACCATTTCCCCCTGCTTTTGTCATCTGCAAAACTTATTCACAATTGATTTTTGCATTTTCTTCTAGGTCCCTTATAAACATGTGAAATAGCATAGGTCCAAGAGCTAATTCTTATGGGCCCCCACTAGAAACATCTAGTTGTTTGCCATTTACAATCATATTTAGAGGCCTGCCAATTACACATCTTTAATCTATTTAACATCTATAAGATTAATTTTCTTTTATTCTATTTTATTAATCAAGATGCCATGAGATACTAAGTCAGATGTCTTCCAGAAGTTCTGGTATGTTACATCAGCACTACAGGCTATTATTCAAAAAGAAATATCCAGTTGGTTGATTAAAATTGTGTGCTATCGAATAGCATTATCTGAGCATTTAACGTGCCTAAAGAAAATTGATTAAAAATTCCGAGCCAGAGATCCATAACCAAGCTTGGCTAAGCACTCACGTAATGCTATTGCACCCAAATAGGATGCCATCCTATTCATGGAAAAACCATACTGAAGTTTTATGTCCTTTCCCTTCCTATTGAGGGCACCAGCATGCAGGGGCAAATGGGACAACATTCAATCTCCAACTATCAACACTCCACATTAGAAACTCTTCACTCAGCAACTGCCCCCAACATCTCAACTTGATCTCAACACAGCACTTTCTCCATATAGCCCTAACTTATACTGCAGCCACAAACAGCACCTGGCGTATATTTACCCACAGGCACTCTTTAACATCCCTCATCCCATACTACCTCTGCTCAGAATGCAGGTTACCTCATACTTGAAATCCAACACCTTCTCGCACCATACATTGCTCAAATGTCACATCCCCATTCAGCTTAGCATTTAACTTCACTAACAAGTACACTCTAAGGCATAACATATAGCAAACAACATATTAGTAACAACTATATGGGGGGATAAATTCATTCCTTTCTGCTGGCTGCACTGTACAAAGGGCCTTGGGTGAGGTATAACTGTCCCCAGGGCACAAGAGGCCTTTTGTAGGAACATCAGAGCTGCTCTAACGTGGACCAGGGAGGATGCTGGTAGAAAGAATGGCTGGGGAGGGTTTTTGTACCTCTGTTATTCTGCAGGCCTGCAATAGTTCATAGGGCCAAAACCTTCCCAAACCAAGGCTACATCTAGACAGCAGCGTTTTCTCAGAAAAAGATATGCAAATTGCAAACCACAATTTGAGTATCTTTTTCTGCTTTTTTTTTTTAAGAGGCTTTTCCGAAATTTGGCCTATCTACATGGGGCCGAATTTCAGAAAAAACTCCTCTTTTGGAACATCCCTTATTCCTCTCTCAGACATGAATACAGGGAGCACGAAAATGCAACCGCTTTTTTGGAAACTGTTCCAAAAAAGCGGATGTGTTCCCTGGGCACCGCAGAGCTTTCCCGGGATACCTCTGGTATCCTGAAAAAACTCTGCAGTCTAGACATGCCTTCTGGGAAGTACATGCTGCTTGTCTTCTACCTCCTGTGCAGTCATGGGTCTGGTACTAAGTGCTTAATGGACACATTAACACAATGGTTCTGAACTCTTTTTATTTGACAGACCGGCAAACCCATTCACAAACTTTTGGAGCACTGTTAACATTTTTATTTGCATATTCATTATGCAAATAATGAATATTCAAGAAGCAATGAAATGTTACTGGTCCACCAAAAGATTTTTGTGAATGGGTTTGCCGGTACACGGTATAAAAAGACCTGGCCCCCAGTGCCAGCCCTAACCCCTCGAGCCCCCAACCCCTCCACTACCCCCAGAACCAGCCATTAACCCTAGACCCTCCCAGTACTAGTCTCCTGTCCTCAGAGCCTCCAATGCCAGCCCCCCATTCCAAATGCCTTAGTGCAAGCCCCCTGTCCCTTAGAGCCCCCCAGTGCCAGCCTCCTGTTTCCAGAAACCCACTGCACCCAACCCTGCAGTTCCAGTCCCCAATACTAGCCCCATCCCCAGTGCCCCCAGTTCCAGCCCTCTGCCTCTTTGAGCCTCCTACCCCTTAGAGCTCCCCACCAGTAGCCCCGCCCCAGAGTCCCCAGTTCCTGCCCTACCCTCCTCACCTAGCCCTGCGCTGCCCCCCAGCTGTGTGCTGCTTCCTGGGTCTTGGCTGCTCTAAGGCTGCCATGCTGGGCTCTGCACAGCCCTTCCACTGTTCAGTGAATGGCTCTTCAAAGGCCAGGAGGAGACCCTGCTTCTGCCCGGTTGGCTGATAAGTGTCCTGCCCTGCCTGTGTATTGGGTTGTTGTAAATATAGATATTGTTGTTGTTACATAACTGAGTTATGTCACTAAGGGTCAGCCCAGCTGGTTTGGGCTGGTTCTAGTTGGTTCTGTTATGGAATA
The DNA here is from genome assembly GCA_019425775.1 of Rafetus swinhoei. Taxonomy (NCBI): domain Eukaryota; kingdom Metazoa; phylum Chordata; order Testudines; family Trionychidae; genus Rafetus; species Rafetus swinhoei. The sequence goes on from CM033424.1 coordinate 154,556,609, forward strand.
AATGGACACTTGCAGCTCTGTTTCAAGTTATTTCTTTCTAAACTCTGTAACTCCAAACAATAAAACAGACACACCTCTCTCAGCAGCTGTGGTAGGAGGAGAGGCACTGAGCAGTGTACCTCAGCTCCAGCCCAGTAGCCAGCAGGTCAGAGACCAGCACCAGTCCACGGACCGGCAATTGGAAACCACTGTATTAACAGAAGCTATATATCAAGATGGATCTTTGCCACATTTGTGTAAACCAAACTGTCATCAGAATTCATTATCTACATTTAGGCTCAGTACCAGAAGAGATCTGATCCACAGTCTAATGAAATTGACAAAAAGATGCCCCTTAACTACAGTGGACTTTGAATCAGGCCCTTTATATGAAGATAGACCAGGAGTAAATTTTAGATAATACTGTGTACTAATTAAACCATATAGATTCCCTATCTGTTGAACTCAAAGACAAATCCATTCCCCATCACTCTGCTCCAATAAACCTCGATAAGGTGACTATGGCAACATTAAATTCTGTTTTATTCCAACAGATTTCTGCATTCACTGTCCCATTAGTCTTTCTGGAACATCATCTGTATAATATTTTGTCTTTTTTCCAAGATTAATATAAATGGCTATTACTAAACGTATTTTCTCCATCTTTTAATATATATATTTCCTTGTTTAGTTGCCCAATTTTCTCATTTGGGATTAGTAAGCTCTTAACCAGCTTGATTGCTCTGTGTGTTTTTACTATGAAGAGATTAATAAGGAATTGGACTAGACTATTCTTCTAGCCATAGGGCTGCTTCCTACCCTTTCCCTCAGCCTATATAATTATATTTAGACCTGTATGTGTATACAATTGCATGAGACTGGCATATGTTGTTGTTGGAAGATTTGCTTTCAATCGTATTAAGCCAATGTTCTCTAAAATAATATTTTACTTTACTTTATCTAAACTGGTAACTAACCTTATGGTCCAACTGAACGGAATCACTAGGGAAGTAAGCTAGCCCAACCAACCTTTGAGAGAACATAGGTATAGCCCTTCAATCAAGAATAGACAAGTGTCATGGCTCCTTCCCCACTCTGGCATGATAAATGCAGAAGTGGGGACCAGCAACAGTACCCCAAAACTTTATCTACCATGCTTTGGTATAAAACTTCCCCCCAAAATCTTAACAACCTAGATTTTGGGAATAAAATGCCACTACCACCACCCAAATATTAATAAAACAACCAGGGAGAGACTACTTGGGAAATCTCACCCCTAAAGTACAAACTAGGACACAAAAATTAACCAATACCAGGTTAATAAAAAGAAAAGAGAGAGAACTTTTATTATCACTGCAATTTTCCTGTTGCAAACATAATGACTAGATGGAACAGTAACAAAATAATATACGCATGGAGGAGACATTTACCATGGGCCAGGAACTTAGTTACAAAGGAGAGCAAAACCCATTTTTAAATGCACAGACACCAGATCCCATTTCCCAAACCATAAAACAATAAAACCTAACGGATTTATCTAAACTTTATCCTACTTACAGACTGTGAGGAGTATTTTCTTAGAGGGAGACATCCTGTCCCCTTCAATATCTGGAGAGAGACTACCCAGGGATAAAGGAGGGAAAAACCCAAAAATTACTTTGTCCCAGTTTGAAATTCCTACCTACATCTCTATTGGCTGCCTGCTACCTGGTTTAGGTAAGGGACATATTTAACCCGTTAGTCCCCAGGATGCTGGCCATCTCTCATGATCATGACAACAAGTAATCAGTAAATCTTAAAAAACAGAAATATTTAGAAGTTAGTGGTTATAATAAATGAACACAGATATCACAGGCTAAAGATAGATACAATAATGGTTACAGTTAAGAGGAATGAAGCTGCATTTCAAATAAAACAATGAAATACAATAAGTATTGTTTCAAGTGGTGTGGCAGATAAAAATAGAACCATTTACTTAATAATGTAATATAACAATTAAACATTCAATACTAAAAGCTAAACACCCAATAAGTTCTGATCAAGCACTTATTAGATGGGTAGGGGGAAGATTTCACTTAGGTTTTGCTTATCAGTTAAGCTGGATGCCTGAGTTCTATCTACCCTTTAATACATAAGCAAACATACAGTCTTCCAACCAAATTCCCTCTGGATTCATCCATTGGTGGTTCTGCTCTGTCAGTAAGTGCTGTCTGCTGCCCTTTGCTGTTGCTAAGGAAGCCGTTGCCATGGCAACCTTAGAATTCTGTAGTTGCTGCTGCTGCTTTTGCTGCTCCTTCAAAGCCCTTTGCATGGCTCCATTGATACTTTTCAAGTGTCTTATTCTTCACAGGTTTCTTGTAGCGCTTCTCTTCCATGACCCTCATCCCACTACAGGGTTTAGCCTATCAGTTGTCAGCCTTATATATTGATTGGCTGAGCTTAGGTGACCAGTCAGCATCCAGAGATTAGCATGTATGTGTCGGTGACTATATTAACATGTGACGGGAAGTCCCATATATCACTATGGACCATAATGTATCCCTGTAGGATTTTGCTGAGTCATTGTCTACTGGAAGTGATACAATTCTGTGCCTCTGTTCATTGCATCACCCAGAAATAATGCAATACTCTCTTCCAATTACATCATCCCTATACATTCCTATGGGGTTTTTGAACTGATCTTTGGGTGACCCCTTGTTTTGACTTGTTTTGACTCTAGGGCTTTCTAGATACTTTTATAAGGTCCTAGAAAATTCTTCCTACTGGAAATAGAAGTTCCCATTGCATCAGAGGATGTGATATTACATCACAGGTAATTCCTCAAATGCAATGTTCTCTGCGAAATGAAATTTTTCATTACATCACCCTATATGTGCCTTTACTGGTTTTCTAATTTAAATTGTTATTTTTATTTAAAGTTTTATTCTTAAACTAATTACTGTTCTAAGTATTCCAAAGTGTCCTAACACTATCACTATTCTTTTTATACTAAATTAAGTGAATTATTTTTCTGATTTTTAAAACCTTTCCAAGGTTTTCCTGCAAACCTTCCATTTTAAGCTGTTGTCTGGCATTCAGAGAAAACAAGACAAATATCTCTCATTATAATGTGAGCAAATACTAGATTTTCAACAGGGTATTTGTATGAATGCCTAGTCAGTGATATATATGCCTAAAAGTATCTGATTGATGAGCATAAAGTAGGATAAACTGCGTATGTCTTTGAAAATCTGACCCTGCTGGTGAGACCGTCAGCTGGAATGGCTCCATTTCCAGGCTTTTAACACTATTTAAGGGCTTTGTTGCAAACAAAGTCATGGCTTCTAGAGACCAAAATATAACCAAAAATGCTACAATAACAGGTGGTAATATTCCTGCCAGATGTCAATAAAAGACATCTGAGAGCCCTAAAGAGTTCTGCATTTGTTCAACAAAGCTCATTTAAGTGCAGGGATTTATGTTAAACCTGAGCAATGCTCAGTCAGATTATGAATTCTGAACCATCCAGTAAGCTGGAATTCATTTCCAGTTGAAATAAAAATGTTGTTTGAAAGTCATTGTGTAAAAGAAATAAAAGGAAGACTACTTTGCTTATAGAAAGATTTATGCAATTAATTAAACCTCTTCAAACCTCTTCTGGAAGTAGCTGGTGAGCCCACAAGTATGTAGCAGTTTGTTTCAAAGCACAGTTATAAAACATCTGCATCATTGCAGCCATCTCAATTCTTTACTTTCTGAAGTTGACTATGTGTAAAGATTTTTTCCATGATAGGAGTGAGATATAGGGCTCATTAATCTAAAAGTCCCTTAAATTGTATTGGTAAATTATAATACATTAGTCATTCATTACATAATAGATAGTTATTTTGCATCAGGCAGTTTTAAGTCATTACATCTTAGGGTTTTTTTTTCTCACCCCAGAGACCTATAAGCTTTGGTAATGGCTGAGAAGCTACATTACAAGGGAGGCTTTTGATATATTTCTCCTTTGCATATGCCCAGAGTTCTACATGTATTCTCTTTGTTCCATCTCGAGGAAGCCTATTGTGTGAATCATTGATTGGGGTATTACGTCATCACATTTTGAGCCCAAACTTATAAGTTTCTGTCTGTTTCTCACAGAGAGAGTCTGACAAAGATCCATTGGTGGATCAGCTTCTGTGAAGGGACACAGCATGGGGCCTTTGGCTTCCATGCCAGATCAAGCAGGGATAATTACAGAGCCAAAGGAAGTCAGTGCCAGAGAGCAATATCCCTGTCTGGAGTATCATGGTTCTGCTCTTCTGTGGGTACTGAGGTCTCACCACCATTGAGAAAGTTGTCTTTGCAGAATGAGCTTTTAATTACTGTTACTGGGGTCAAGGCAGCTTCTAGTTTCTTGGGATTCTTTCATTGTGGATCTCTACTGATACTCAGAATTTGAAGAAATACTGAAGAAACTTGCTGCTAAGAAGACACACACTTTGTAGGAGAGAAGTTTCTATTGGGCAACTTTATTCTGGAAAAGTCAGTGCAGGAACCCCTCTTGAGACTGAGAATCTTCTCAGCTCTGAGGAAGTGGGTTCTGTAGCATGCAGCCATTGGCACCGTCTCCTAACTCAGGAGTTTAAGGGTAAATAGCAGAGACAAGAGGAGGGATCATTGACATATACTCTGAATCTGTTATTCAAGAAGTGGACTGACCTCATTAGGGCAAATAACAATGCAAATTGTCCTCAGTTTGGCTGAAAGCTAGGGATAGGAAGAAATTAAATGACAAATTCAGTCCTGTTAAAATAGAGAAAACAGTTCTTTATACTTTATCATTTATTATCTTGATCTCTTCCTCTTCAGTTTTTGACCACTTTCCCCTTTTTTAATTATTATTATGCTATAGAGTGTAGTGAAAGGAAGTGATGCAGCTGTGGTCACATGCCCCTATGTTAATTCCATCTCTGATCCTTCAATGTTGTAAAGGAGGACTCATGCATTCCTAAATGGCATTGATTTCTGAAATGTTCCTGAAGCAAAGTGGTGATAGGCAGCATGTTCCACCTGAGCGAATATGCTGAAGGAACATTCTTGAAGAAACACTTTTTTATGAAGACAAATAACGAATTTTTACTTACCTGACAGAGCTGTTCTGGGACTTAATTGTTTATCACAGTGTAGATCCTTGGATATAAAGCAATTGATAAAGTGTCATTCAGGTGAACCCTTTCAGAATTGGTTTTTTGATATTTGTTCCATGTGAAGCTGCAACACTGTTTAACAGGATTTCTGTCCTGGCAACTATGCAAATTGTGGTGGGGCTGGGGGTGGGTAGGTGCGGGGGGTAGGGGAAGGGGGGAAATTCAACAAAAGGATGCATGGTACTTTTCAAAGAACAAAAATCAGGTCCATGCCATAAAATGCTTAATGTCTTAAGTTGAAGATAACAAATTAAGACATGACATGACAAAATGCTGGCTTGGACCTGAACTATTGATATGCAATGCATTATAGTAAAATAAGATTTTTGCTACATAATGGCTTATTAGTTACCTTTGTATATGGAGGTGCTAACTATAATAATTATACTATTTTTAAATAATTTAATATATTATTTATAGCCTGAGGGAGCAAAAGAGAGGGCAAAAGAGGTTACAATGTGAATCTTGGAGAGCCAATTATTTACAGCACATAATGTATATTTTGGGCTGAAATTTGAACTGGAGTGAGGAGCTAACACAAGGAATTGCACATCATGTTAGTGCCATAGGGAGGAGTGAAACAAAAAACATGACTATGTAGCACTTTAAAGACTAACAAGATGGTTTATTAGGTGATGAGCTTTCGTGGGCCAGACCCACTTCCTCAGATCAAATAGTGGAAGAAAATTGGCATGACCGTATATACCAAAGGATACAATAAAAAAAAATGAACACATATGAAAAGGAGAAATCAAATTTCAGAACAGAGGGGGGATAAGGGGGGGAGGTAAATGTCTGTGAGCTAATGATATTAGAGGTGATAATTGGGGAAGCTATCTTTGTAATGGGTAAGATAATTAGAATCTTTGTTGAGACCTAGGTGTAAAGTGTCAAATTTAAGCATGAGTGACAGTTCAGAGGATTCTCTTTCAAGTCTGGTGTTAAAATGTCTTTGAAGCAGGATGCAGGTAGTTAAGTCCTTGAGACAATGCCCTTTCTGGTTGAAATGGCAAGAAACGGGTTTTTCTTTGTGATCCTGTCTAATATCTGTTTTGTGTGCATTGATTCTTTGGCGAAGTGTCTGAGACTTTTGTCCAATGTACATAGCAGATAGGCACTGTTGGCACATGATAGCATAAATTATATTTCTGGATGAGCAGGAATATGTGTTCTTGATCTTATAACTGAATTGGTTAGGTCCAATAATGCTATCAGCAGAATGAATATGTGGACAAAGCTGGCAACGGGGTTTGTTGCAAGGGAAAGTTCCAGGGTTGGTATTAGTGTGGTATGTCCTGTGGTTGTTGGTAAGAATCATCTTGAGGTTAGGTGGTTGTCTATAGGACACTATGGGTCTGTCTCCCAGAGCCTCTCAGAGTTTAGTATCCTGTTCCAGTATAGGTTGTAGTTTATTGATAACTAGCCAATTAGCCCGTCGTAAGACGGGATTTTCAGGTCTCTCCTCCACGTCGGTCTTCTCTCCTGAGCCTCCGGTCTCTCGCTCCATCTCTCTCTCTCTCCTCCTCCTACTGCCTCCCCCTCTCTCTCTCAGCTCTCCTCCGCCTCCTGCCTCTCTCTTTCTCTTCTCCTCCCACTCCTGCCTCTCACTCGGGGGACCACAGAGCCCAAACAGCCGTTTGGGCTCCACACTCCCCGTGCTGCATGGGGAGCGTGGAGCCCAAACGGTTGTTTGCACCACTTGCTCCCATGTGGCAGCTTGGCTGAGTGGCGCAGAAGTCAGCTGAGCGCCACGGCGGAGGGCGAAGGGGGGCGGGGCAGTCTCCGGTCTCTTGCTCCGTCTCTCTCTCCTCCTCCTACTGCCTCCCCCTCTCTCTCTCTCAGCTCTCCTATGCCTCCTGCCTCTCTCTCTGTCTCTCTTTCTCTTCTCTTTCCCCTCCTGCCTCTCACTCGGGAACCACAGAGCCCAAATGGCAGTTTGGGCGCCACCCTCCCCATGCAGCACAGGCCGCCCAGAGGGAACAGCCAGCATTTCAGGCAACAGCGCTGCCCAGAGGGAACAGCAAGCATTTCAGGCAACAGCGCCCCTCAGAGAGAACAGCCAGCATTTCAGCGTTACAGACTCACAGACACTGGGCTACTATATATATGATGTGTTGGCCGGGTTTAAGTTGGGGGCTGTAGGTGATGACAAGTGGTGTTCTATTGTTGGTTTTCTTGGGTCTGTCTTGAAGTAGATGGTTTCTGGGTATTCGTCTGGCTCTTTCAATTTGTTTTTTTATTTCTCCGGGTGGGTAGTTGAGGTTTATAAATGCTTGGTAGAGATCCTGAAGTTTCTGGTCTCTGTCAGTAGGATTAGAGCAGATGCAGTTGTATCGAAGGGCTTGGTATAGATGACGGATCGTATGGTGTGTTCTGGATAGGAGCTGGAGGCATGAAGGTAACTGTATGAGTCAGTGGGTTTTCTGTAGAGAGTGGTGTCTAATTTACCATTGGTGATTTGTACTGTGGTATCCAGGAAATGGATCTCTCGTGTAGAATGGTCCAGGCTGAGATTGATGGTGGGGTGTAGGTTGTTAAAATCTCTGTGGAATGTCTCCAGTGTTTCTTGGCTATGGGTCCAGATCATAAAGATGTCATCGATGTAGCATAAGTAGAGAAGGGGTAAGAGGGGACGGGATCTGAGGAAACTTTGTTCTAAGTCATCCATAAAGATGTTAGCGTACTGTGGGGCCATGCGTGTACCCATGGCTGTGCCACTCATCTGGAGATATAAGTTGTCCTCAAACTGGAAATAATTGTGGGTGAGAACAAAGTTACATAGGTCTGCTGTCAGATTGGCAGTGGTGTCCTCTGGGATAATGTTTCTAATTGCTTGTAATCCGTCTTCATGTGGGATGTTGGTGTATAGAGCTTCTACATCCATGGTGGAAAGGATGGTGTTATCGGGGAGGTTATAAATGTTTTGTAGTTTTCTTAGGAAGTCAGTAGTATCTCGGAGATAGCGGGGAGTGTTGGTTGTGTAGGGTTTGAGAAGAGAGTCTACATAGCTGGATAAACCAATAGTGAGCGTGCTGATACCTGAGATGATGGGACGTCTGGGGTGTCCAGGTTTATGGATTTTGGGAAGCAGATAGAACAATCCTGGTCAAGGTTCAGAAGGTGTATCTGTGTGGATTTGGTCCTGAGTAGATGTAGCGAGGTCTTTAAGGAGACAGTGTAGTTTCTTTTGGTATTCCGAGGTGGGATCAGAGGAGAGAGGTTTGTAAAATGTGGTGTTGGAGAGTTGTCTGGTTGCCTCCTGGTTATAGTTGGCCTTATTCATAATGATGGGGGGGAGAGAGCATGAGGGATTGCTTCATCCTGATTGCTGAAGTGTATCCTCATGGGCTGCAAATCAATGCAGGTTGTAGAGGGCATTAGAGCCAAGCTAGGAAGGAATCATAACTATGTGGACCCAGATTCCTGAGATCGTACCCACCCTTGCCCATGGCTGCTGTTCTCCATAAACTAGAGGTATTGTTTGTCACACTGGAAGTAGAACTGATGTCCTCAATCTTCAGGGCAGTATTGCTGTGTAAAACCAGCATACTAAGACTTCATATAACACTCATGGATTTCAGTCATTATATGTGGCTAACTATAGAGTTTACCTTGGCAGGATGTTGGTTTTTTTATATATATAATATATATATATATCCCTTTGTAATTTTCCTACCCTCCATCATCCAGCAGAAAACATCCTTCTCCCACCCTTGTGAAGGAGTTGGCAAGGGATATGTCCAAACATGGAAACAATTAATACAAACAACAATATCTTTTCTTATTTTCTTACCTATAGAACAGTCTTGTTTTGCTGCATCATCTTGGGATGTCACATGCTTGTGCATCTGTGGTATAAAAAATTTGAAACATGAACAAAGATCAGGTTCCAAAGTAATAAACTGAGGAAATAAATAACATACATACAGTGGTCATTCTTAGATAAATTAATAACTATAGCTTCTATTTTTGGAGTCAATTAAGTATTCTCTGTCACTTATATTGGGAGGAGTGTATAAGAATGGTGTAATTACCGAGTATCTCCTTGTCAGAGGAACTACTGACAGGTTTTTCAGAACATTCACTGAAGGCAGAACTAAGTCTTATATTTTTCAAATCCCTGTCTGAAGTTTTAGTAGTTCTTTAATATAAACCATAGCCTTACTTCTGCTATGATGTAAGCAGGAAGCAAATGATAAAGCCTTAGAATAACTGGGAGAGAGGAAGCATCCTGTGTCATGTTTCTCTCCTGGAATAATGTGAAAATACCTTCATTACAACTCCATACTGCCTGGAATCTGTCACAAAGATGTGAAGGATAACGTAAGTAGCAGGAAACTGGGAGCAAGCTTCTTCATGGCATGTTTCTGTGGAGGGCCAACAGATAGCCAAGGACATGTCTGCCTGGAATATGCTGATCATTGCAGCACTGACTTCTGTTTTGTACCCACACTTCATAGATTGAGATACCCAGGCCAATAGGGACCACTGTGATCGTCTAGGTTGACTGCTTTTAAAACACAGGCCATAGAACTTCCCCACAAGAATTCCTACAGCATAGCTTTTAGAAAAAAAATCCAGTCCTGATTTAAAATTCCCTGTGAGAGAGTCAACATGGGAAGTTGTTCTAGTGGTTAATTTTCTCATTATTAAAAATTTACCTTATTTTCAGTCTGAATATGTCTGGATTCAACTTCCAGCCATTAGGTTGTATTATATCTTTTTCAGCTAGATTGAAGTGCCCACTAGTAAAGTTCACCATACAGATGCTTGTAGACTGTGAGTCACTTTTCACCTTCTCTTTGTTAAGCTAAATAGATTGAGTTATTTGGATATATCTAGATGGCAGAAAAGCCTGCTGCTGGCCCATGCCAACTGACACAAGCTCATGGGGCTCAGGCATCAGGTCTGTTTTGTTGTTGTATAGCTTTCCAAGCTAAGTCAGCAGGTGGACCTCTGGCACCCACCCATCTGGCAGGGTCCTAGAGCCTAGTCTCCAGCCTGAGTCTGGAAGTTTCTCTGAAACCCAAGCCCTGCATACCCAACTTAACTGGCATGAACCAGCTCAGGTTGTTTTTAATTTGGTATATAGCTAGATTCTAATGATCTATCATTAAGGCATGTTTTCTAACCTATCATCATTCTTCCTGTTCTCTGACCCCATGTTCTTTCTATCAGTGTGGAGACAAGAAATGAAATCTTGACCCCACTGAAGTGAATAGCCAAACTTTCCTTCAATTGAAGAGGGCAGGATTTCTTCCAAGGTTTTTGTATAGGCTTATTGTAACGGTTCCATATTATTATGGAAAATGGAGACCAGGAATAAGGTTGCCAGTTTTGCCTATTCCTGGGTGTTTAATCAGGACACAGTCTCGAATTCAAGATTAATCTTTAATTCCTGGAGTCTCCAGGAAAATCCTGGAGCTTGGGCGACACAATAAGAAACATCATGGAGAAGTATCTCTTTCATGAGATTGGAACCCTCTCATTCCTTCACTTTTTGTGATTTAGAGGCTACATTTCTCAGATTCTTCATGGTCCTCAAACTCCGTACTCATGAGGTGAGTAAGAAACCTGGAAAGGTAAAGCTCATGGAATTTATCAGGCATTCCTGCAGTTTTTTTTCAGCAGTTTTATTTCTTTTTAAATAACTCCTTATTTTCCCTATAATGTAATTCTTAACATTGTCAGCTCTAAAGTCCAACATGTGTCTTAGATTTAGATTTTTCTTAATGTGTTGGCTCCAGTTTTCATGATATTAAATTAATTTTGAATAATTTCTTTCATTTTTATTATATTTAAACCTTAAATCAATAAAATGCTGTAATTTGATATTGGAGCAACTCTTCAATTGTGTTATGCTCTTTGACAATATGCTCTTTTGACTCAAGCTATTGCCACCAGTATAGCTCAAGATTTTTTTCAATCTTTTGTTTTTATGGTGTAGTATGTTTTTGTGCATGAAGTTATTATGAACAGCATTCAATATAACTTGTCAATCCACATTTCATTTAATAGTATTAAATTTAATTATATAAAAAGTAATCTGTCCCATTGGAACTGTAAGGATAATTTAAAGGACGTTAACTTTGATGCCTGCTGTAACTCTTGATGAAACATAAAAGTTAACCATTTGAACTGACTTTTGTTTCCCTGAGACGCTGCTGCATGGAGGAGTTTAATGAGCTATTTGTGAAAGCAGAAAAAAGTGGCCACTCTTGAAAATTGGAGAACCCATTTAAGTTTGTAGAAAAAAGTACATTATAATTACTATTTAAATAGTATATTGTGGTGTTAATTGGTCCATTGGTTTTAGAGAATATGGGTTAGTATGACTGATGTTGGAAGAATATTTTTGTAAAGTTTAGGTGCTTTGCTTCATGGTCTTCTATTTTTCACTATTAATAGGCATTTGGAGGCTTGCCAGGTATTCATGAAAATGTCTATGAAGCTTAAAAGGTTTTCATATTTTTGCATAAACAATTATTGGCTTAAAATCTACATGGGAAAGGCAAGCTTCTCTAGCAGCAGCCATATTGATTTAGTATGGGACCACTGCTCGCAGCCTATGGCACTTTGAGCAACTGCAAAAACTCTAGAAGGACAAGAGGTTGTTCCCCCTCCAATCCTTTCCAACTGATGCCACTGCAGGTGTCATAGTAGCCACCACATCCCACCTTCTATCCCATGGCACAGGGGAAAGAGAGTGACTAAACTGTTTTGTCCCAGCAGCCTGAGCTCCTGGACTACCCTTTGCCTTACATTATACTTGGAAAGTAGCCTGGAGCTTAAGATCCCCAGTTTAAGAATAGAACAAAGGTTACCAAAGGTTGCCTTAAAGTCCTTCCTTCCAGAGATGGTCAGTGTACAGAAAGGCAGGATAGTAGGATCTATATTACCTTTGTTTTTTTTTTAATAAATACGTTCAGGCATTAATAAATAATATGTTCAGGCACTGTCCAGACAATAAGGAGATAATGTTGATGATTGCACCTAGGTGTCTAAGGTTTGCGTAGCTGACAGTTTATGCTTCCATACATAATACTTTGAAACAGTGCTGCTAATCTAGCATAAAATTTGCTGATTATGCTATGTAGAACAAGCTTCATTTTGAGTTTTACTGTATTGTCTGATATGGACACTTTTTTTACTTTATCCTGAAAAATGAATAACTTTTTATAATAGCTCTGTCTTCTTCCCAGCAAGCAATAAAAATAACCCCTAAAATGAAAGTAGTTTGAATTAGAGGAAAAAAAACAAGGATTATCAAATTAGCCCATATAAATTAATACTTGTTGAGCAGATTGAATTACTGATACTAATAAAACAGCTAATGACTGCTTATCTTTTTCTTTACTGCATTTCATACATGAACAGAAATGAAGATTAAGTAAGGGGACATTTGTTAATGTAAACATAGATAAATTAATCCATAAAAATCTATATACTGTGCATATTTTCATGGTATCAAAATCACTGAACTATCAGTGAAACTCAGTTGACATTGGCTAATAAAGTTATTTATGAAATTTACTGTCTGTTTCTAAAACTAGCTAATAATACTTACAATTTAATACTTACAATGCTTCTAGTGTACCATAATCTGCCAACTCTCTTCAGTTGTTTTTCCCCTCATTCTTGCCTCCCATGGGACCTTACCTACCAGCTCTCTGAGCTTACCAAAATCTGCCTTCCTGAAATCCATTGTCTCTAATTTGCTGTTCTCCCTTCTACCATACCTTAGAATCATGAACTCTATGATTTCATGATCACTTTCAGCCAAGCTGCCTTCCACTTTCAAATTCTCAACCAGTTCCTCCCTATATGTTAAAATCAAATCTAGAAGAACTTTCCCCCAGTAGTGTTTTCAACAATGCAGTCCAAGAACTTATTGGATAGTCTGTGCCCCACTGTGTTAGTTTCCCAAGATATATCTGGATAGTTGAAGTCCCCCATCACCACCAAATCCTGCACTTTGGATGATTTTGTTAGTTGTTTTAAAAAAGCCTTATCCACCTCTTCCGCCTAGGTAGGTGGCCTGTAGTAGACCCCTAGCATGACATCACCCTTGTTTTTAACCCCTTTTAGCCTAACCCAGAGACTCTCAACACTTCAGTCTCCTACGTCCATCTCCACCTCAGTCCAAGTGTGTACATTTTTAATATATAAGGCAATACCTCCTCCCTTTTTCCCCCGCCTGTCCTTTCTGAGTAAGCTGTACCCTTCTATACCAATATTCCAATCATGTGTATTATCCCACCAAGTCTCTGTGATGCCAACGATGTCATAGTTGTATTTATTTATTAGCACTTCTAGTTCTTCCTGCTTATTACCCATACTTCTTGCATTTATATATTGGCATCTAAGATACTGATTTGATTTTGCCTCCCAGTTCTGCCTTGTCCCTCTTTTCTCTCTGCTATTATAGCCCACATTCCCTCCCATTTCCGACCCATCTCTCAGGTCTCCATGTTCTTAGCCGTGGGTTTTGGTCACCTGTCCCCATCGAACCTAGTTTAAAGCCCTCCTCACTAGGTTAGCCAGTCTGTATCCAAATATGGTCTTCCCCTTCCTCAAAAGGTGAACGCCATCCCTGCTTAGCAGTCCTTCCTGGAATAGCATCCCATGGTCAAGGAAGCCAAAGCTCTCCTGGCGACACCATCTTCGCAGCCAGGCATTCACCTCCAGGATGCACCTGTCTCTGCCTGGGCCCTTACCTTTGACAGGAAGGATCGAAGAGAATACCACCTGCACTCCAAACTCCTTCACCCGTACTCCCAGAGCCCTGTAGTCACTCTTGGTCCGCTCAGTGTCACACCTCGCAGTATCATTAGTGCCTACATGGATGAGTAGCATGGGGTAATAGTCAGTGGGCCGGATAATCCTCGACAATACCTCCGCAACATCTCGGATACGGGCCTCCAGCAGGCAGCATACCTCCCGAGATGACATGTCAGGGCGACAGATGGGCACCTCCGTCCCCCTCAGAAGAGAGTCTCCAACCACCACTACCCTACGTTTCCTATTCGCAGTGGTGGCAGTAGACCTCCCAGCCTTGAGTACGAGGCTTCTCCTCCTCTTTTGTAGGGGGTGATTCCTTATCTCCTGTATCAAGAAGAGCATAATGGTTTCCTAGTACTACAGTGGGAGGGTTCGGGGCAAGGGTGGAGCACTGCCTGCTGCCAGAAGTAACCAGCTGCCAGTGTCCACCCTGAGCCATCTCCTCCTCCACCAGTGGTGTGTCAGCAGTCCTGTGTACTGGGACAGCTACCTCAGCTGTCTCCATGTGAACACTGTCCAGGAATTGCTTGTGGATTCAGATGCTCCTCAACCTAGCCACCTCCTCCTGTAGCTCTCCCACCTGTTGCCTGAGAGATTCCACCAGCAGGCACCTTTCACATTGGATGGTTCCCCCCAGCCTGTATATCAGTAAGCAGGAATTGCAAGCCACAGTCCCTGCAAAACCACACCAGGATCTGGGTAGAGGCATCCATGCTCAGGCGTTCTGTCTGGCTACAGGCGCAGGTAGAGGAGACAGAAGCAGTGCTGGCACAGATGTTGCCTAACCATATTAGGACTCCCTCTGTCAAACTCCCTCACATTGTCCCATTCAACCCAGATACACAAAGGTAATTAGACCCCAAGACCCCACAATGCAGCACCTAATTCCCAGTTTTAGCATCATTGTGTTCACAAAACCGCTGCTCATTTGCCCCGAATCCTGAAAGTGCCTAAACTCAATTGGTGCCTACATTTTCAGGATAAAATTTCCCTAGGCATCTACGTTTCTAGCTTTAGGCATGCACACTGCTGCCACACTTGAGGTGTCCCAATGATTATATCCTGCTTATATCCTAATAAGATGGGTGAACTAGAGTACCTAGTATTAAATGAGGAGATTGACATAATAGGCATCACTGAAACCTGGTGGAATGAGGAAAATCTGTGGGACACAATCATACCGGGATATAAAATATATCGAAAGGATAGAGCAGGCCGGGTGGGTGGCGGAGTGGCACTGTATGTGAAAGATAATGTAGAATCAAATGAAATAAAAATATTAAATGAATCAACATGTTCAATAGAATCGCTATGGATAGTAATTCCATGCTCCAAAAATAAGAAATTAGCAGTAGGGATATATTGACCACCTGACCAGGACAGGGATACTGACATTGAAATGCTGAGGAGATTAGAGAGGCTACCAAAACAAAGAACTCTATAATAATGGGGATTTTAATTACCCCATATGACTGGATACATGTCACCTCAGGAAGAAAGCGGAGATAAAATTTCTCAATGGCTTAAATGACTGCTTCTTGGAGCAGCTGGTGCAGGAACCCACAAGGGAGAGGCAATTCTCGATTTAGTCCTGAGTGGAGCGCAGGATCAGGTCAGGAAATAACCGTTACAGGACCGCTTGGGAATAGTGACCATAATATAATAACATTCAACATTCCTGTGGTGGGAAGAACACCTCAGCAGACCAGCACCCTGGCATTTAATTTCAAAAGGAATTACACAAAAATGAGGAGGTTAGTTAAACAGAAATTAAAGGCACAGTGACTAGAGCCAAATCCTGCAAGCTGCATGGAAACTTTTAAAGACACCATAATAGAGGCCCAACTTAAATGTATACCCCAAATTAAAAAACATAGCAAGAGACCTAAAAAGAGTCACGTGGCTTAACCACCATGTAAAAGAAGCAGTGAGGACAAAGGCATCTTTTAAGTGGAAGTCAATCCTAGTGAGATAAATAGAAAGGAACATAAACACTGTCAAATCAAGTGTAAAAATGTAATAAGAAAAGCAAAAAGATTTTGAGGAACAGCTAGCCAAAAACTCAAAAAGAAATAACAAAATGTTTTTAAGTACATTAGAAGCAGGAAGCCTGCTAAAAACCTGTGGGTCCCCTAGGACGATCGAACTATAAAGGCGCAATCAAGACGATAAAGCCATTGCGGAGAAACTAAATGATTTCTTTGCTTCAGTCTTCACGGCTGAGGACGTTGGGAGATTCCCAAATCTGCACCGTCCTTTGTGGGTAATGAATCTGAGGAACTGTCCCGGATTGAAGTGTCATTAGAGGAGGTTTTGGAACAAATAGAAAAACTTAATGTTAACAAATCTCCGGGACCGGATGGCATTCATCAAGGGTTCTAAAAGAACTCAAATGGGAAATTGCTGAACTATTATCTGTGGTTTGTAACCTATCCCTTAAATCGGCTTCCGTACCTAATGACTGGAAGGTAGCCAACGTGACACCAATATTTAAAAAGGGCTCTAGAGGCGATCCGGGCAATTACAGACCGGTAAGTCTAACTTCAGTACCGGGCAAATTAGTGAAACAATAGTAAAGAATAAAATTGTGAAGCATGTAGAAGAACATAATTTGTTGGACAAAAGTCAACATGGGTTCTGTAAAGGAAATCCTGTCTTACTAATCTATTAGAGTTCTTTGAAGGGGTTAACAAACATGCGGACAAGGGGATCCAGTAGATATAGTATACTTAGATTTCCAGAAAGCCTTTGACAAGGTCCCTCACCAAAGGCTCTTGTGTAAATTACATGGCCATGGGATAAGAGGAAGGTCCTTTCTTGGATTGAGAACTGGTTAAAAGACAGGAAACAAAGGGTAGGAATAAATGGTAAATTTTCAGAGTGGAGAGGGGTAACTAGTGGTGTCCCCAAGGGTCAGTCCTAGGACCAATCCTGTTCAACTTATTCATAAATGATCTGGAGAAAGGGGTAAGCAGTGAGGTGGTAAAGTTTGCGGATGATACCAAACTGTTTAGGATAGTCAAGACAGAAGCAGACTGTAAGGGACTCCAAGAAGATCTCACCAAACTGAGTGATTGGGCAACAAAATGGCAAATGAAATTTAATGTGGATAAGTGTAAAGTAATGCACATTGGGAAAAATAACCCCAACTATACGTACAGTATGATGGGGGCTAATTTAACTCGACAAATCAGGAAAGAGATCTTGGAGTTATCGTGGACAGTTCTCTGAAAACTTCCACACAGTGTGCAGCGCGGTCAAAAGGCAAATAGGATGCTAGGTATTATTAAGAAAGGGATAGAAAATAAGACGCGGAATATCTTACTGCCCCTGTATAAAACTATGAGTACGCCCACATCTTGAATACTGTGTACAGATGTGGTCTCCTCACCTCAAAAAGATATTTTGGCCTTGGAAAGGGTTCAGAAAAGGGCAACTAAAATGATTAGGGGTTTGGAACGGGTCCCATATGAGGAGAGGTTAAGCGACTGGGACTTTTCAGTTTAGAAAAGAGGAGACTGAGGGGATATGATAGAGGTGTATAAAATCATGAGTGGTGTGGAGAGGGCCGATAAAGAAAAGTTATTTATTAGTTCCTAAATAGAAGAACTAGAGGACACCAAATGAAATTAATGGGTAGCAGGTTTAAAACTAATAAAGAAAGTTCTTCTTCACACAGCGTGTAGTCAGCATGTGGAACTCCTTGCCAGAGGAGGCTGTGAAGGCTAGGACTATAACAGAGTTTAAAGAGAAGCTAGATAATTTCATGGAGGTTAGGTCCATAAAAGGCTATTAGCCAGGGGATAAAATGGTGTCCTTGGCCTCTGTTTGACAGAGGCTGGAGAGGGATGGCAGGAGACAAAGCGCTTGATCATTGTCTTCGGTCCACCCCTTCTGGGGCACCTGGTGCTGGCCACTGTCGGCAGACAGGATACTGTCAACTCGTCCAGATAACTTGTATCCAAAGGCTTTAAAAGAGGTGACTGACAAGCTTGCTGGTCCACTAATTTTGATTTTTTTCAATAAAATTTTGAACACTGGGGAAGTTCCAGACTACAGGAAGAAAGCTAATGTTGTATCAATATTTTAAACAGGATGACCCAGGAAATTATAAATTATTTAATCGGATATCAATCCTGGACAAGATGATGAAATGGTTGATATAGGATTGATTAATAAAGAATTAAAAGAGTGTAATATAAATCAACATGGTATTATAAAAAGCATCCTGCCAAATGAATGTTTTATGAGAATATTACATTTATCATACAAACCTGTATTGTGGAGTTAATCTAGATAGAACTAGGGCATTTGATTTAAGGGAATTTTTGTTAAACTAAAACCATATAAAATAAGAAGGTACACATTAAATGGATTAAAAGCTGACAAACTGTTTACATGCAGTAATGAATGGGGGCTCTTACAGTGTGTGTATTTTTAGTGAGGTTTCCATATTTAAAACTTTTATCACCTGGAAAAATTATTCCTGCTAAAATTTGCAGATCATACAAATGGGTTGAATGGTAAAGAAGAGGACAGGTCACTGATACAGGGCAGAGTAGAATACTTGGTTTGATAGATACAAATAAACACAATATTTTAATAAAGGAAAATGTAAATGTATGCCTCTAGGAACAAAGAATGTAAATGACCTATTGAGGTTCCTTCCACTTCTACATTTCTATACTGCATCTTTTTTCATGTCTATACTGCATCTTTGTTCAGTAGTTACTTCTGGATGTTCTCAAGTATCAGAGGCTTGAAAAATAGTTGAGAAATCCTGAGAGTCTCTGATTTGATTTAATAGCTTTAGGTATTGGAATTTGCAGAGGTGACTCCACCTTTTGTCAGTCAGGTGGTAGCCATTGGTGGTACCAAAGAAATTTCATTTTGAAGTCCTCTCCATTTTGTATCCATGGCTTCCATTTTAAATAAGCCAAGAGTAATTCCATCCTTTAATGGGGGCTCCAGGTTAGAGTGCTAGATATAGAATTGGCAGGAAAACCAAACTGGTGGGGATCCAGCATGTCATAACATTTGTGAAGTAAATAAATGTTGCAAGACTAAAAATTAATTGGCAGTTAGTGAGGATAAAAATAGAACTGACAGCTAGGAGAAAAAGGTAAATCAAAGTGACTGTTGTGTCTAAAAATAAAATTGAGAAATGGTATAAAGATCAGTGTGTCAGTTGACAGCTGACGATTTGGTTCAGTTAAGGAGACAGTTGAGAGAACGGCAGTTAAGAGTTGACATTCAAGAAGAGGGCAACCTCCAAAAAGATCAGCAGATGAAGTTCTTTATTGTCACTCAGCTTCAGGAGAGTTGAGCAGAAAGCTGAGAGGAGAGAAGAACTGCTGCCATCAATGACAAATGGAGACTGATCACCTACACAGGATGTCACTAACTCAGCTACATGATTAGTCCTAACGAACAGGGAAAGAAGGAGAGAGCATGAGACAATGTAGCATAGTCAGCAAGTGGAGTCTGTCAGACAAAGTTATAGCATAGTATAATATAGTATAGTGTTATTGTGTAGTGTGTACTAATAAATATGTATGTATTGTGAATGGAATGTGTATATGTAATATTTAAAGAACATTTATGAACTGCTGATAGTGACCTGTGGAAGACTGGCATCTGAAGTGAGGTGTAAGATCATACAATGGAGGGTGCTCTTTAATTTGGTATGAAGCATTTATGTGTTTAGGTTGTTATTGTGTCAGGTTTTGTTGTTTGAGACAATAAAAGTTGCCTTGTCTTGGAACAGTGCTTGTGTCAATCATTAATCAGAAGGCTGTATCCACATCCTATGTGAATAAAAGGTCTGAGCTGTCCTTTGTAGTTTCTGAAACACAGAACCTCAAGAAATTCCTTGGCCACATTGGAGAGCCATATCTTAGAAAAACCAAGTAAACAGATGGGCTGTTTTGAGAGAACCCTTCATAAACCTGAGAAGGAGCAATAGGAGGGCGGTTCTGGGGGTATCCTAATTCTGCTTTCAAGGTAACACTGGGAGGTCAGCAAGGGGTCCCTTTATAGTACTGAAGAGAAGCAAAACTTCATTTTTTGATTGTCTGCAGACAGATGAGATTATGGTCACGGTCTGTCACAATTTCTGCCACATTGTCTCTGCAGCCATACACCAGAATGGCACCTATGGCACTGATCCCTGTGAGTCCTATTCCTACATTTTGTTGGTTTTCTTCCTCTGCAAGTTTGTTCTTAAATGGGGACCACCTACCTGCTAAGCAACTTTGTTGCAGGGGGGGATATTTGTTCATTTGCATTTGCATTATTATTATTATTATTTTTAATTCTCCTTGTATTTTCGTGCCTGCCTGGTACTACTTGTAGAACTCTCTGCATCTCCTCCACTTGTGCTCACTACTCTGGGTCCCTACTCAGGGACCCTCTGGTGGCAGCCATCTCCTGCCCTCCTTCTCTCGCCCTTACTGCTTCCATTTCCTGGGCCACTTCCTTGTGACCCTTGCACCTTCTTGGCCCTTGTATTGAGGTCACAACCTGGAAGGTAACATGCTGGACCCTTTCTCCAGCTCTCATGAGCCTGCCCAGCACTGCTCTCTCTAAGGTGCTTCCTCTCCACAGGGAGCTAGTCTTTCTACCTGCTGGTCAGGGCAAGAGTAAAAGCCTTTCAGCCCTGCAGCCTTGTATAGGGACCAGCCTGGCCCTGATTGGCCAGGGTTGTCTAAGCTTCCTCTGACTTCTCTCTAACCCAGGGGTTCTCAAACTGTAGGTCCTGACCCCCAAGGGGGTCATGAGCAACTTAGAAGGGGGTCACAGTATCACAAAGTTTGAGAACCCCTGCTCTAACCCTTTCCCTGCTGGGGAGTGCTATTCTACTACACTCCTAAATGGAACACTGGTCCAAGAGCTGAATACATGTGGATTGCTTGGTAACAAGGACAATAGTTTAATTACACGTTATGTACTTGTATGAGAAAAATGACATAGAAACCCAACAAAGTAGCATTTTAACGTCTAAAAGAGACCTACAAAAACTTAGAGCTAGTTAAGTGGAAATTTAAAGGGAACAGTAAAAAAGGTGAAAAGAAATGCCTACAGGCTGAATGGAGACTATATAAAACCATTATAATAGGGGTGGGGAAAAGGGAGGTAAGCGACTAGTCAACTATCCAATACGCAAAAGCGTATTGGATAGCTGACACATTAGTTGACTAGTTGTTTCCCCTCCCTTCCTGCTTCTATAACAGAGGCAGCAGGGAGGGGGAGAAGAGGAGGTGCTGGAGGCAGCTGACTTCAAAGTCAGTTCCCCTCAGCTCCCTGGGACAGGGCATAAGCGCACCCGGGCTCAACATGGCGTTTCAATCTTTGAAATGCACAAGAGCCACTACTGGGGCTCTTGTACATTTCAAAGGCGGAATGCGTGCTAATCCTTATTGACTAATCGAATAGTCAATGGAAATCCCATTGACTATTTGATTAGTTAGTTAATGGATATTTAACTTCTCTAGTGGGGAACCATTTTTGTGTCAGGGGCCGCTGACCCACAGAGAAATCAGTTGGGGGCTGCACACAAGTGAGAAGTTGGGGGGGAGGAAATACCCTCACTGTGCCCCCCCAACTGAAGAGAGACTCTCCACATGCCCCTCGCACACCAGAGTCGAAGGGGTGCAGCCTAGTAGATTTTGTGCATTCCAGCCCCCAACAGGGCAGCAGGGGGCCTGAAGCGCCAGAACAGGCTCCCTGATGCTGGGGGTGGTGGTGAAGAGAGTTTGAGCTTCAGGGACCAGATCCAGGCAAGCGGAAGGCCACATCTGGCCCTTGGGCTTGAGGTTCCCCACTACTACATTAATGCATTATAATATAAGTTCAAACTAAATGTTATGCCCCAAATAAAAAACAAGACCGCCAAAAATGCCATCCTGGCTGAACAACAGAGTAAGAGTGGCAGTTAAACTCAAGAAGCCATCCTTTAAAAGTTGGAAGTCAAATATTACTGAGGAAAATGGAAAGGAGCATGAACTCTGGCAAATCACGTAGGAATTTTTTTTTAAAAGGAAATATTCTATTGTCCAGCAGCCCTACTGAATATCTAAAAGAGCACTCGAACACACAGCTGTTTAAGACAACTGAAATGAATTCTTTGAATCTGTCTACACATCAGAGAACTATGAGGAAATCTGCATATTCAAGCCATTCTTTTTAGGTGACCAATCTAAGGAACTGTGCCATACTGAGGTGTTATTAGAAGAGATTTTTGGAACATATTGATAAATTAAACAGTAATAAGTCATCAGGACCAGATGGTATTTATGCAAAGAGTTCTGAATCTACTCAAGTATGAAATAGCAGAACTACTAACTGTGGTATGTAACCTGTCACTTACATCAGCCTCTTCACCAAAAAACTGTACCTAATGTAACTCCAAGTTTTAAAGAAGACTTCAGTGTGATTGTGGCAATTAGAAACTGGTATGCTTACTTTTGGTTAAGCACATTGTTGAATCGATAGTAATGAACAAACCATGACTTTAGACAAACGTGAAAATATACTCTTGTAACCAATGATGTAGAAGTGGATTTGTTGCATAGTCAGGATTTTTGTGGCCATTCCATACATGTAGATAACCCAGTTTCAGGAATCACTTTCTGGTATTCACTTTCTATTCATCTGAATATGTACATTACTTCTTTATCTGCTAAACTTGGAGAGGGGATACAATCTAATGACAAACATGCTGATGTATAGTTAATTCAAGTTAATCATATATAGATATTTCATAACTGTATCAACTGATAGAGTTCTCTGAGTCGAATAGTTTACACAGTTTCACTGGAAACTCCAGGATAAACTGTCACTGACAGTTATTTTCTTATCACAATTAGTGACATGCAAAAATTAACCACAAACATTCTCATTTAAGAACTTCATTTCTCTAGCTGCTGACCTATCTAGTTATCCTTCACACCATCAATAGCAATTATTTTGGCACTTGAAAAGTGAGTCCCAAACATGTAACTACTGATAATTATTTCCTTTCCCCACACATACTCATTTATCACATAGTCGGATGATACTGTTGCTGCTTGCAACAACACCTAAACATTTAATTGGGGATATTTGTTTCCTTTGTTATCTGCAGAGAGGTTTGTACGTTTTGTGTTCTGTAGGCACCTCTGCATTCTTCTGCGTGGCACCTCTGCATTCTCCACCTGCTGCAGGTCTATGGGAACCTTGCACTTGGAGGTGCCACAGTTCTCAATTAAATTCAAACTCTCCGGGTTTCAAAAGTTTCCTGCTTCCCTAATGCAGGTATAGTTAGGAAATATCCCTGCTATCACTAACATTGATGCTCCATAATCCTTACCAGTATAGCTAGGTGTTCAATAGTCTATATGTTTGGGAAGTACTCCAAGGAACTAACCTGCTTCTGTGTCTCTTCCAGGATGCTCACACCCCGGTACTCTCTCTTCTCTCAGAGTATGTCTAGACTACATAGCTCCGTCGGCAGAGCCATGTAAACTAGTTTACCCAGCATAGTCAATGAAGCGGGGATTTAATTAATCCCCGCTTCATTAAAATAAACATGGCCACCACACTGTGCCGATGATCAGCTGATCCGGCACAGCGCGGCAGTCTAGACGCGGATCTGTCGGCTGGGGAAGTCTTTGCCAACCAATCCCTTATGCCTCGTGATTGTATCCTTTGGTATATATGGTTGTGCCAATTTTCTTCCACTATTTGATCTGAGGAAGTGGGTCTGGCCCATGAAAGCTCATCACCTAATAAACCATCTTGTTAGTCTTTAAAGTGCTACATAGTCCTGTTTTTTGTTTCAGCTACACCAGACTAACACGGCTGCATCTCTATCACTTTCTATGCAGAGAACTTCATTTTCCTTAACCACCATGAAATTGCTTCTGGAGATTCTCAGTCCTTGAGCCCAAGCTTTAAATATAGGGAGGTGTGTGGGTGAGTGGTCTCCCATTGTCCAAAGAAAAGCCTTTCGGAAATAAGGAGAGCAGCAGTTTCATAGGAGCCACATCCTAATTTTCTTAGTAAGAGAGATGCCTCCTCCCTGAAAACACAGAAGAGGAGGGCAGTTGGATTTTGGAACTATATGAGAGAGAGGGAATGACCATTCTGAAGATCAAGAAGAAATGGACATATACAACTTATATTGACTCAGTGTTTATAAATAACCCACCCTGTATCTTATAACATGTATCAAGTAGTGAGCCTTAAGAGGAAGGACAGGTATAATAAAATTCAAATGAAAATTGTCTGCAGGAATTCCACAGAATTTCATCTGGATTCTATCTTCACTACCCTTCATTCCTACGGATGCTCTCAGCTTACATTCATTTTCTGTGCATTGCATTAGGCACTCCTGTTTGTAAGTCTCAGTGAAAGGAACTTGTTGATATTTGATCAATTGTTTTTTCCCCTTGTAAGCATGTAACCTAAGCTTTATGTCACTTATTGACTTTTAACCTCTAGATTTGACACTGAAGTTAAAAGCAGCTTGTATGCTGGGGAAGATGTATTATATTACATCATGATTTGTGAATGTATGGTGTTTTTTCATTTTATCCATAAGTTACATTATTGAGATCATAAAGGGAAATCAGTTTTTCATGTTGACCTCGTACATCTTTCCCATTAATCTAATGAAATATTCTGCAAGGAGTTAGAGATTCATTTCTAGTGTCATTTTTTAAGCAGGAGAACAGCACCCAGGAGGCGAGGGTATGGGAGTGGTGGTGGAGGAAACATTTTACAATAGAAATGAAAGGGAGGTTAAGAAAAATGTATGTCTTCACTATGTTTTATTGAATATGTGAAACTTTGATGAAGTGCAAAGACACTACTACATATTTTATGTCAGGAGGAAACACATTCTGAGAGAGAAAACTAAAAGCAAATGATAGTTATTTTTTCCCACTCCATTCTTTTGAGAGGATCATATGTTGGGTGCTATTAAAAACTGGACATTACCCATTCACATTAATAACTTCAACTATGGTATTTGTTAGATCTCCATTCTTAACCTAGGGAATACCAGGAAAACTGCAATAATGTCTTCACAGAATCATAGAACTGGAAGGGTCCTTGAGAGGTCATCGAGTCTAGTCCCCTGCCCTCAGAGCAGGACCAAGCACCATCTAGACCATCCATGACAGGTGTCTGTCTAACTTGCTCTTAAATATCTCCAGTGATGGAGATTTCACACCCTCCCCCCACAGATAATTTATTCCAGTGTTTAACCACCCTGAAAGGCAGGAAGTTTTTCCTGATGTCCAACCTAAACCTCCCTTGCTGCAATTTAAGCCTATTGCATCTTGTCCTATCATCAGAGGCCTAGGAGAACAATTTTTCTTCCTCCTTCTTATAACACCCTTTTAGATATTTGATAACCACCATCATGTCCTCTCTCAGTCTTTTCTTTTCTAAACTAAACAAGCCCAGTTATTTCAGTCTTCCCTCACAGCTCATGTTTTCTAGACCTTTAATCGTTTTTGTAGCTTTTCTCTGGACTTTCTCCAATTTCTCCACATCTTTCTTGAAATGTGGTGCCCAGAACGGGACACAATACTCAAACTGAACCCTAAGCAGCGCAGAGTAGAGTGAAAGAATGACTTCTCGTGTCTTGCTCACAGCACTCATGTTAATGCATCCCAGAATCATGTATGCTTTTTTTGCAACAGTGTCACTCTGTTGACTCCTGTTTAACTTGTCGTCCATTATAACCCCTAGATCCCTTTCTAGACTCCTTCCTAGACAATCACTTCTCATTCTGTAAGGGTACGTCTACACTAGCCCCCTAGTTCAAACTAGGGAGGCTAATGAGGGCGACCGAAGTTGCTAATGAAGCGCGGTATTTAAATATCCCACGCTTGATTAGCATAATCCTGGCCGGTCGCCATTTTGGAAACTGACTAGCCCGAAGTAACTGCCCGCGTCTATACACGGCAGAGAAGCGGGATTCCGAGATAATCCCCTTAGTTTGAATTAACTGTTACTCCTCGTGGAATGAAGTTTAACACTTAATTCAAACTAAGGGGTTTATCTCAGAATCCCACTTCTCTGCCGCGTATAGACGCGGGCAGCTACTTCTGGCTAGTCAGTTTCCAAAATGGCGACCTGCCGGGATTATGCTAATCAAGCGTGGGATATTTAAATACCGCGCTTCATTAGCAACTTCGGTCGCCCTCATTAGCCTCCCTAGTTTGAACTAGGGGGCTTGTGTAGATGTACCCTCTGTGTGAAACTGATTGTTCCTTCCTAAGTGGAGTACTTTGCATTTGTCCTTATTAAACTTCATCCTATTTACCTCAGGCTATTTCTCTAGTTTGTCCAGATCATTTTGAATTTTGACCCTATCCTCAAAAGCACTTGCAACCCCTCCCAGCTTGGTATCATCTGCATACTTAATAAGCATACTCTCGTCTAAATTATTGATGAAGATATTGAACAGAACCAGTCCCAAAACAGATGCCTACAGAACCCCACTTGTTATGTCCTTCCATCATGATTGTGAACTTAACTACTCTCTGGGAACTGTTGTCCAGCCAGTTATGCACCCACCTTATAGTAGCACCATATAGGTTATATTTCCCTAGTATATTGATTAGAAGGTCATGCAATACTGTGTCAAATGTCTTACCAACGTCTAGGTATACCCCATCCACTGCATCTCCCTTATACACAAGGCTTGATATCCTATCAATGAAAGCTATCAGGTTGGTTTTGACATGTGTTCTTTACAAATCCATGCTATCTGTTACCTATCACCTTATTATCTTCCAGATATTTGCAGATGAATTCCTTAATTTCTAGCTACATCATCTTCCCTGGCACAGAAGTCAAACTGAGTAGTCCATAGTTTCCTGGTTTGTCTTTATTTCCCTTTGTATAGTGGGCATTATATTTGCCCTTTTCAAGTTTTCTAGAATCTCTCCCAACTTCCATGACTTTTCAAAGATGATAGCTAAAGGCTCAGATACCTCCTCTATCAGCTCCTTGAGTATTCTAGGATGCATTTCATCAGGCTCTGGTGACTTGCAGACATCTAAATTTTCTAAGTGATTTTTAACTTAAAAAAAAAACCCTTCTAAACACTAGCTAGATTTAGCTCATTTGTGCCTTTGCCTTTCTGATCTAGCTCCTTCATACCTGTGTTTCCTAATATTCAACCTTCATAATTTGATCTAGTTTCCACTTTTTATACAACTGTTTTTTTTAATTTTTTTTAGATCATATAAGATCTCCTGGTTGATCCAAAGTCGTCTTCTGCCATACTTTTTCCTTCTTATGTAGTGGAATAGTTCGCTTAGGGTCCTTAATGTCCCTTTAAAAAACTGCCAACTCTCTTTAGTTGTGTTCCCTCTAGCTTCCCATGGGACCTTTCCTATCAGATCTCTGAGTTTACTAAAATCTGCCTTCCTAAAATCCATTGTCTAGTTTGCTGTTCTCCCTTCTACAATTCCTTACAATCATGAATTCTATAATTTCATGGTCACTTTCACCCAAGCTGCCTTCCACTTTCAAATTTTCAACCAGTTTCTCCCTTTTTGTTAAAATCAGATCAAGTACAGCTTCCCCCCAGTAGCTTTCTCAACCTTCTGAAAAAAAATCTTATATTTAATGTGTGCAGCATACATCTAAATTAAGAGATTAACCTGCAACTAGAAATGACAGGTGATTAAGCAAGTAATTATGTACATTTGTTGTATTTTAGTCATCTCTTCTTGCATTTTTTGTAACTACTATTGCTGTTCATATATTGTATTATGACTGTGAAGGGTTTGGTCACAGCGAACCCCTTGAGACTTTCACTTGTTGAGCTGAAAATACTCCTAAGCTTGCTTACCTGCTCTCTGGGGCACTATCAGCCTCTGCAGCTGACCCAGAACTTTTGGTCTGCCCCCATAACGGTACAGAGTTGGGGTCACATCCCACAACAGAGCTACGCAGACACTGAGATCAGCTCCGCTCTGGGAATGCTCAGTGAAAGGGATCTGACACAGCATGCAGATGCACAGCCCCAATGGGACCAAAATCCCAAATAAATCTCTCACTGCACACAAACTTTATACGGAATGAGCTCATAAGTTTTCCCTTCCTTTATCAATGAGAGATGTACAGCTGTTGTTATCTGGGGGAGGGGAACAATTACTTACACTGAGTTTATTAATAAATACAAGTGATGTTTATGAAGTGTGAAACCAGGATTTAAGTGGTTGCAAGTGATAAGACAGATCAAAGTAGTTACTAAGTAAAATATAACAAAACACCCCAACTACACTTAATAGTCTAAGAACTTTATTACATGTAATTTCTTACCCTAACAGTGGTTCTAATTATGCCTGATTCTTCCCATGTTCAGTGTTAGATGTTTCTAGCAATCATCTTAGGTGATAACCAGGGGTCTCCTGGCATCTATTGTTTGGTTTCATGCCTTTATATGTATTTTGCCCAAGGCAGGAATCTTTTGTGTTCAGTTCAAACTTTTTCACGTTAGGTGGAAAAGTGCAGTATCCAAAATGGTTTCCAGCATCAGCTGGTCTGGTCATGTGTCTTTGTAAGACTAACCAAAGTCCAGGCTCACAAGAGAAGCAAGATGATTCGCAGCCCATTGTCCCAAATACCTAAATTCCCTAAGTACTGCTAATAGCCCTTACTTGGCAGGTCCTAGACTAGTAAACAGGTTTATGTTTCATGTTTCTGATTTTGAATAGAGGGAATGATGCATGTATACATATAGGAATACACATTCAGGGGATTGCAGACTTTCCAGTGATATGCTTTATGCAAAATATTGCATATATTACCTATTTTGATTGGGCATATTCATATTTAAAAGCATATTTTCATAGAGAATAAGTGAAGGTTATCACAATGAAGGTTAATGAGCTCTGTAGCAGCAGCATATAGATTGTAAGCATTTGGGGACAGGGACTGCCTCTTTTACTACTACTTTGAACAGCAAGTATCACGTGGAGCCCTTGCCATTTTAAGATTGGTAGAGGAACTAATAGTGGGGAGTGAATTTCAGAAACAAAGCAATTCTCTGCTGCATTTAAATAAAATATTTGTTTTTATATTGTAATATTATATCTAGATATAAGGCACAATATCAAAGAAACTAAAATGGCAACTACTGGTAGTTTAAGGAAATGATCTCTCAGGGACTTTGAAACAGGCAATCATTTTGAAAATTGGACCAGATGGACAGAGTTACCCAATGTAGATGTTTGCATGATATGAAGAAGACAGATGATTAGCAATGTAAAAGTTGCACACTTTCAAACATTCATTGGACAGAAAGAGTTTGGCTATGCATGAGAATACAGTGGACAAATACTGTGCAATGATTTTTAGTCTCTAAATTTTGAAGTGCTTGAGTCATTTGAAAACTCCTCAGTTCAAAGTAAAGACTTAAGGCTCACCACTCTTAAAAGATGAATGGATTCCTTAGCTGCAGCTCATGGAGATGACACCATAAAAACAGAATTTTAATGAAGTCATTCTTCCAGGACACATGAAAATGTATTAACTGTAAGCAACCTGACCCTGGCAAAGCACAGCAAAATTATGTACAATTCATAAAAGAATAGTTACAAATACTAGCTTGTTGCCAAAAGTTTCCTCAGTTGCTTTAAGAACAAATTGTAAACACAAAAATGAACTATAAACTACTAGGCTGTATTCTAAACAAGACACTTACTCTACAAACATCTTAAAGGATGACCTTGAACTAGATAAATGAAAACACTAATTGAGATATAGGCCAGAAAAAATGTCACTTGGCAAATCTTGTGCCATGCAATCACTCAGTAGGACATGGTACATAGAAAGACTAACATCTGAAGGAAGAGCTAAACTATATTCTCAAAAGATATACCTGTAATGTACCACAGGTACAAACATTTGTGCATCAAACTAAAAAATACTTGACTTTTTAATGCAGAAACTTGAGTGGGGAGTATTAGATTGTTAGCTAGACCATTCTTATTAGATGGTGCAAATTCAAGAATTCTGGAGCGATAGGATAAACATGATGGGAGATCAAGAATGTAAAATACTCATTCTGCAAAGCAAAGACATGACATTTTAAAGGAGGTGTATTAGATACCCACTGTCCATAGTGTACCCAAGGCAGGGAAGACTAAGAGTTTCCAAAATGCCTTGCATGGCCACATGCACACTCCACCCTCAGACAACTTCCTGCTTCCTAGTGCTGTGCTGTTGGATCTTACTCCATGGCCAGGGCCTCAGGTTGGGGTAGAGGAGAACACCAGCCAACAGACACTCTGGGGCTGAGGGAGGGGAACAGTGCTGCTCCCCTGGCATGCTGTGATGCAAGAGCACACCACGTGACCAACTGCCTGGCACACTGAGGTACACTGTCCACTTGCTTGGTGCTCCGGGGATGAGAGGGCCACATTGCTCACACACCAGGCACTCTAGGGCAGGAGGGCCTGCATTGCCCACTCACTAGGCACTCTGGGCCTGGGGTAGGAAGGCTGCACTGCTCACCTGTCATGCTGTGGGGGTGAGGTAGGGCCTGTGGGAGGACTGGAACCTCAGGCAAAAAGGGCAGGCCAGGTCAGGGTCTGGCTTCCCTGAATCAGTTTTCAGATAATCATAATCTATGTTGTCTCATGTTGTCTTCTATTCTTGGGGAGGGATAATGCCTTTAAAATGCTATCCCAATTTCCCAGCACTTTCACCCATGTCTCAGGTTATATTCTTTCACCTTGAGGCATTTTAGTTTTTCATAAAGAATCTTTCTTTTGGTATAAATTTCCCTGCGATACCTTATTAGATTCTTTACTGTTTCTTTAACTTGGCATGTTTTGCACAACCTGTCTTGGTTCATATTTGGTAGCTATAAATTACCATTAGTACCACAGTGACCTGTTAGTACTCTAAATAGTTACTTCATTTAATCTACCATAAGAAATATTTCATAGAACTTTTATCCTTTTTTGTCTTTGTTCCATATATGTAATACCTTGTTAAAGTCTTTCTTAACCAAATATTAGAAGTCTTGCGTATTCAAATGGACTTTGTCAGCTTCCTCGTTTTAAGGTGTTTTTTCACTGTTTTGTCTGTCATTTCCTTTCCAGGTGTGCCAACATGAACCCAAATCCATGCTATTACTGTATGGATCCTATCTCCATAGTTAAGAAAAATATTTCATTAAGACATTTTTGCTTTCCAAGGCTCCCTTTCTGAGCACCATTAAATGTGATAAAAAGAGTTGGATAGGCTAGCAAGTATACTTGTGCATAGATTCCTTATTCAAGTCGGTGCCAACAGTGTGCCAGGAAGAAAGGATACAAAAGGCCATCCCCATACTGTAACTATAGTCATCTTTTGACCCCTTTTCCATTTATAAACTCAAAATTTTGTTCATTCTATTTGTCAGTCCTGCTCTTTCATTTATTTTATTGTATCATTCTAAATCCACAACTTCGGAGACAGCCATCCAGCTAGAGTTTGATCTCCCACATCTAAAGATTTTAATCTTTTCCAGACCCGCCTTTTTACTCAAGTTTTTTGCCCAGTTTTGATTCTGTTAGTATGCAGGAGTTGGTGGTTTCCAGTTACACTGTCTACTTACTTTCATCCAGTCCACAATATTTGTTTAGAATTTTTTTCTTCTATGTTTCCATTAACCTGAGACCAAAAGGTTAAAACTAACATTCTTACACTTATAGATATTTCCCCAATGGCTACCTTCATCACACGTAATGGTGTAGTAATACTCATGCCACATATGATTCACAGATTTGGGGCTTGGATCAACTCTCATTTTTAAGTGTTGATTTAGAAGCTGAATCCACGATCTATACCTGGTCTTATTAATATTCTTTACAGCATCACCAGTGTGTTCTTACTTGCACTCCAATTGTTCCCAGCAATACTTTAAAAGAGATTCATACTATTTTTACATTTAATCGTAATGTTATTCATATTAACCTTACAAGTCAGTTTATCAAACATAATTCCTAACTAATGGAGTTTTGAAGATTATCCCCGTTGTTTTAGTAAGTGACAAGTTAAATCCCTAAGTATCTCTCCATTCTGAAATCCCCTTGAGCACCTCATTTCTTCTTTCCACTGCTATCTAAGTCTTCTTTGTTTGGCCCATTTAGCACAGTCTGCATATAGGATAATATTTATTCCTGCCAATACACTCTCTGAGATCATTAATCTTTATGTTAAATAGGACAGGGCTGATAATACTCCCCTGTGGAGTGTCATCACTAAGGTTATGCATATTTGACAAAGCCCTCCCCATCCCGACTTAAAGATTCTGTTACTTAAGGCTCTTATTCATCTGAAGATTTTTCCATTTATTCCAATTGTGGTTAATTTATTCATCAAGTATTCCTGCCAAAGCAAGCCATATACTTTTTCAGTGTCCAAAAAGGCAGTTATAGTAAACTCTGTTCCTCATGCTTTTTTTGTATTTTCATTTCTAAATTACTGTATGATCAACTGTGCATCTTCCTTTCCTGAACCACTTTGTACACTGTTTATAATTTAATTTTTTACTAATCTCTCATTTTTCCTTTTTTCCATAACATAGCCTAAACACAACATAAGCACAAAAAATTAATATGCATCTGGTCTTTTGTGTAATTTGCCAGATTTTCCTTTCGATACAACCACCTCCTGATTGCTTTTTCCCATGTAGTATAATACAATTTCAATAAACACCTTAAACTCCCTTCCAGTAGATGCTCAATTAATTATAGTATATATTTTATCTTTACCTGGGGCTGTGTTTTTATTTTTGGCTCTAGAATTTTTTAAGTTCTTGTATGCTAAAATTTTCATTGTGTGCTATCTTTATACCCCACAGAGCCATTTAGGAGTTCACAATTTTCTTTGCATTGCATTGCTACTTAACTTTTTGCAATTCTTTTGCTAAAATATCTGGTTTTCCTAAGCTTAGAACTTTCAACTTTATAATTTATTGTAATACCAGTCATACATTTGACTCTGTATCCCGGTCAGTCTTTTAACGTGTTGAATGTCTCTGAAACTTTGGAATCTTTGTTCATTTTCTTACATGTTCTTCAACCCTTTTTGTAGGCTTTTTATTGATAATGGTGCCACCACTTTAAATTATTAATAGTTCATGAAGTCCTTGTTATTCATTATACTTTTTTGTCTTTTTTTTGGTATGCTTTATTTCTTTCATTAATTTCTACAATACAATCTTCATTCCATGAAGGAATCAGATTTCTAAGTATGTGGTAATTTGATGCCTTACATATAGCTAGGTTATCTGCTCTTAAAACTCAGTTTGTTTTATTATCATGAAATGTGTCTAAATTATTACTTAGAAACTCATCACATATGCTCTGTAAAAGTCCCCAATTTGCTTTTCTAAGTTTTCGGAGGAAGAATTCTTCAGTGTTTTTAATACTACCTTTGAGCTGATAAATAATTAGCATAGGAGAGTGATTACTTCCCATTCCATCTTCCACCTAATTAAACCTAGTAGTGTCTCCAGTATTTAGTAATACTAGATTATGCATGTCAGTTGAAATATTCCAAGCATTTGCCTTTACAATCAGTTTTCCTGCTTCTCCATAATTCATTATGGCTATTAATCTATGCACAAATAATGCACGGGGCTTTGAGATCCTTACCTCAGCCTTCCAATTCTAGATGGTGTCTCTAGTTTTTACATGAATATCAAATATTATAGATGCATGTTATAGATGCATATAAAGATGCTTTAATATTCTGCATATGTACTCAAAATTGAATTGCTGTACATCTATTTTGACATAACTAAGACCTTTCTTACAACTATACAGACCCCTCCACCTATTTTTGTTTCTCTGTCGCATCTGATTCTATAAAATTGTAGAAACTTAAACACATGCTTTCTTACTAAACATGGTTTTTGTACACATATCGCTTCAGATTTACTTTCCATTTCACAAACTGTTTTAACTGCTGACCATATGTCATTAAACCACATATAGTCCACTAAAAAATCTTTAGAACAATGTTGTTTAAACTACTTTTTTAAACTGAGCAGAAATTACATTAATGCAGTTTATCAAGAAATTACCTATATACAAATATTTTTCTAAC
Organism: Rafetus swinhoei; assembly: GCA_019425775.1. Lineage (NCBI taxonomy): Eukaryota > Metazoa > Chordata > Testudines > Trionychidae > Rafetus > Rafetus swinhoei. The sequence goes on from CM033424.1 coordinate 154,590,652, forward strand.
ACGTTTTTGACTCATTTTTATTACACTCATATACTCATAGATTTTAAGGTCAGAAGGGACCACCTGGACCATCTAGTCTGACATATTATATATTGCAGTCCACAAAAATCTCACCCACACGCTCTATAACCTAACCCACTGATTGGGAGGGGAGGAGGCATTTGCCCTGGGCTCCGGGTTCCAAAAGAGCCTAGAGTTCCAGGCTACCACTGCTGCTACTAGGGCAGTGGTGGACCCAGAGCCCTGGGCCCTTTAAGTCACCTCTGGAACCCCTTGTAGTGTACTCTAGATGCTGCTTGGGGAGGGGTGCTCTCCAGGAAGCACTGAGGGTGAGGCAGTGCCGCAGTCCCAGTGGTGCTGAGGTCACTGCCCCTTCAGGAAGCGTGAAGCCATCCCCGCCCCACCTTGCCCAGGGGCTTGGCGAGGCTGTTGGCTCCCTTGCCTAGAATAAACCCCTAATCTCTGTCTGGGTTTCTGAAGTCCTCAAATCATGATTTAAAGACTCCAAGTTACAGAGACTCCACTATTTTACACTAGTTCAAACCTGAAAGTGACTTGTATCCATGCTGCAAGAGGAAGGGTAAAAACTCAAAGGGTCTCTACCAATCTGACCTGGGGGAAAATTCCTTCCTTACCCCAAATATGGCCATCAGACGCTGAGCATGTGAGCAAGACCCAGCAACGAGATATGTGAAGAGGAATTCTCCTTAGCAACTCAGAGCCCATCCCCAACCTAGTGTCGCATCACCAGCAGTTGGAGATACTTGCTGTGATCTCTTGCGGGCCATTGTAGCCAATCTCATCATACTATCCCCCTCCATAATCTTCTCAAGCTGGATCTTATTTTTTTATCTTATTCCCTGTCTGTAAAGTGCAACTAATCACATATATCATTAATGCTATGTAATTGTGTCATCATAACCAGTACAACTCTTTTATTCCCCTTATAGTATCCACCCTGCCCTGAGCTGTGTTTGGTTGCACCAGAAGCTCTTTTCCTCACTGTCATTTTCCTTCTCCACTTTTCCTTCATGAATATCTTTTGGGTGTTTCTACATAGGATATTTTATGGATAGTTTTAATTTTGTATATCTCTCCAGCTCATTCTGCACAGTACTAATCCCCACAGTGCTGCATTTTAGTTCTGCTCCTTCCATACAAGTGTTCTGCACATTTACCACTCCTGATTTTCCCCTGACAGGCAGCTGTCACATGCCAAAAGCTTTCACCTTTATAACATTTCAAATTGGCTGGGAAATATGATTTAACCAAGAAGAGTTGATATCTTATTGTAATTGTACTGGGTAGCCTGGCACCTTGAAACGTTACTTGGACAACTGTGAATGGTGTGATCGTTGACCCCTCTCCTGGCAATCAGTTGCTTAACAAATGGCACTTGGCTCTCACCTGTACCCCTTTTTAATATCATCCTCAATCATGGCCTATGGAACTCTATGTATTACCTCTGCTGCTTCTCTCAGATATCTAGGTAGCCGGCAAATTACTGTATTGTAGTTTTTAAGACATTTTTCAGCCTGTTCTTCTATGAAAATTCTATTAATATTCATCCTACATTCTTTTAACTCCTAATAAATCTCTGATACTTCACCTAATCCATTCCACCATTTTCAAGGGATTAATCTCTCCTATTTTTACATCTTTAGCTAGTAATTTGACAATCACAAAATGTTGCTCCTGCTCCTTACTTTTTCATCTCCCTGTCTGCTCCCTCTTCTTCAGACACAGACACTTCTATTTTTTTCCTTCTTCCTAGTTTGAACTCATTCTTCATCTCTTGCTGCTTCTCTCTCATTGTCCAACATAACTTCCAGCCTTTGCTGTCTGCATGTATTTCCAGCTTTGCACAGCTTTGAAACAGAGCCAGGTTTCCCTCTGCTACCAGATCAGCAGCTCTCTCCTGTTCCTCAGCTAGACTGGACCAGACCGAATCCAGCCAGCCGGCACTTGGGTAGCCCCAATCCCTCTTTTTCTTAAATATTATGTCATAGCAGACTCACCTACTGGTTCTATAAATGCCAACTGCTAGAGTTCATGGTATATAGTTATTCTCCCCTTTTTCCCAGTATTTTTTTAAAATTATAATATTGCTCTTTATTGGTGGCCCATTTTTGTTCTCATGCTATTGCTAGGTACTTTAGTGTGCATTTTGTCACTCTTGGATACCTGAGTTTGTCATATAAAACACCCCTATTAATGTTGCTCTACATGTTGGACTTCCCTGGTCCGGCACCATCACGACCTGACGGGTCCCAGATGAGGGATTTTTGCCAGACAAGGGGAGGTCATTTCTGGCTCCCCTGCTACTGTCCCCCTGGCCTAGATCCCAGCCTCCTACCAGCCCTGCTTCCCCCACACTGCTGCTATGACTTCCAGCCCCACCAGGCAGCTGCATGCTGGGGGTCTGTAACCTGCTGGGCTGCAGCACACTGTGGCTCTGGAGCCAGGCAGCCACATGCTGGGGCAATGGGCCATGGCTCCAGGCCCTGTCGGGTAGCCACCGCTCCCTGCCCCACTGAGCCACTGCTACTGCAGTTCCCAACCCCACCAGGCAGCCACATGCCTTGTTTCACAGCCCTGCTGGGCAGCCGCACCATAAGTTTGCTTGCCGGTAGCCCTCTGTCCTGCCGTCCCCACAGGGATCCCTGCTGCTAACCCTCCACCGGGACTCTCTGGTCCTGCAACAACCATGCTGGACCACGGATGTTGCCAGACCAGAGAGTCCCAGTTTAGAGAGTTTAAACCTATATAGATGTAAGCAGGGGCTGAACTACTGCTTGCTATCAGCCAGCTAAAAGGAGAGAGCTGCCCTGGGGGTGGATATGCTCACTCTAATTGTTTAGCTCTGCAAGATAATTAACTGTTAACTGTTGATATGTAAATACAGCTCATGCCAGGATGGGGAAGTAATCCAGGGTGTGGTTATGTAAATCCAATTTAGCCAGGCTTGATGGAGGATCAATTGTTAGAATGGAATGTGATGTATTGTATCTAATTTGGGCTGTTGAGGGGGTCACAAATCATGCTACCCCTAAATGTGAGAACTGTAAAATATGACACCAGTGCTTGCAGGAGAGACACCATCACTGTAAGAGGTCTCAGATGAACAAGCCTCCCACTGCAGAATTGAGTGAATGGAGTTGGGGGGAAAGGACTTGAGCCAGCCTGCTTCATGCCTGCCAGGTGTGAGCTGTAAGACTGGTTCAACCTGCCTCTTTCCCCCTTGTTTTAAGAAGAGACCTAAAACAGACTCCATCATGAGTCTTTTTGCTAGTCCAGTGGAAGCTGGGATCTTTTGCCAGCCTAGGTGGTGGCTAAAGAGTTGAAATCACTAAGAGCTGAAGTCACTGGTTTGGCCTGGAGCCAGACCCATTGCAGCCAGCGGAGTGGCTGGTGGGAATGACTGGTGGGCGGCCGGTAGGAGCAGCGGCAGGTGGCCAGTGGGGTGGCTGGTGAGAACGACAGGCAGGCAGCAGGGGCAACAGACAGGTGGCATCACATTAGGCTCTATGAGGGAAGTCATCAGGGTGTTGTGTCTGGGTCTGCACTGACTGGACTGAGCTTTAAGTGGGGGGTGTTTGAAGCGGGATTGGACTAAAGACCCCTAGGAAAAAGACTTCACCCTTCAGACCCTGGGGATGGTACTTTGCTCACAGGTTGTTCGTGTTATGGGTTTTTCACTGTTTATGTGTGGTCTTGTGGATTGATGTGATTAAACAGACTGTTTCTATCTCTGACTCAGTGCTTGCAAGAGGGGAGGAATTGCCTCTAAAGGCACCCAGTGGGTAGGTTGGAATTTTCCCAGTTTACTGGGTGGGGGCTCGAGCCAGTTTTAGTCACCTTGTTGAAGGGACCCACCTAGACATTGAACCCGGCCCATCTGGTTGCTGACTGGTACCGACTGAAGGGTTACATATACACAGAGCATGTGATCATCTGTTTGTTTGACATTGCACATCTAATGCAGCCCTTGTCTTTGCACTTACTATTTAAGGTACAATATATGGGATGTATTCAGAGTACAGCTATCTCTCTGTCTCTCTCAGGTTCCTTTTGTGTGTCAAGAATATTTTTTCTAGAACATACATCATAAAATCTTGAGTCCTTTGTTTCTTTTGTCCATACTTCCTGCCATGCCCCTTAGTTCATATTTACAGTAAAACCTGTGTATCCGGCACGCTTGGGGATTAGGGAGTTCTGGTTATCTAAAAATTCCGGTTATCTGAGAGTCCCATCAACCTAGGAAAAACCAATGGACAATAATAGTAAAACTCAAGTTTTTAATATTGGTAGTTTTGTAGGATGAGGCAGTTGGTTTCACATTTCTATTTTGAGTTAAAGATGATTAGTACTTTTTAAATAAAAAATTGTTAGGCCAATCATGGTAAACCAAGCCAGGCCTGTGCGCCTGAAGACGTGTCGGTATTGTGGCTGGGGCCAATGCCCGTTAAACTAAGGTTTCACTGTAATTATTTTTTTTGGCTCTTGTTTATTTAGGGGCATCTTTATGGCAATTACTCCATTTTATAGCATTTTTGCTACTTTACCAGCCACCTTGTTTCCTGGTATCCCAAATTCACTGCAATTTCCATGTTTACGGTCATCTGTGCTGATTCTGTTGTTAGAAACAACTAGGGGGCTGTGCTCTGTGCTCGCTATGCTTGCTGATCCCCCCTCTCTGGTCACTTTTGCTGATGATGTCATTCTGTCACACAGCAGGAAAAACTTATAATAAAGTCTCTCCCTCATTATATATATATATATATATATATATATATATATATAATATCATTTCTGCTATTTTAATTCCCATTTTTGATTGCCAGCAATCCTGACAGTAAATCTGACAAAATACCAGCACAAGCAGGCCTCCCATCAAGTATCCAAAATATAAAGCCAACATTATCTCTGCATTATTGACCATCACAAAATGGCTACAAAATTTGATGGTAGAATGGATTTCTTGTAAGTGTTGGGAAATAGGATGCTGTCCCCAGTGTGCTGGTTTTCTCTTCTGTAGCCTCATTTGTAACTACTAGGCAGTTTCTGCCATTAAGCAGGAGTTTTAGCCTTTCATTACATATGCTATCCTTGCCTGATGCTGAGTTTTTGCTTTTATCTATGGCTTTTTTAAGCTTCCTCATGCAGATGATTTTATTTAATATTGTACCTTTATTCCCTTCCCACCTCTTGAAGGGCTCATGATTCTCCTTAAGAATGTTTTTTCCTCATGTGGAATTCAATTATCTGATTTTGAACATTACTAACATTGTGGAATATTTCTGCAAGGGATTTTGCTGTTTCTTCATTATAGCTTTTTATCCATTGGCCTTTATAGACGTGCTCTTATTCCATACTCCATTCATTGTCCTAATCCGCCTATTCACCTTTCATGTTTTAATATCTTTCTTTGTTTTTTCATAGTACTTTCTCCAGCTTTCTTCTTCATGTAATTGCTTTGTTTCACTAAATCCTCAGTATTCTTTGTACTCATTCATTCTTTCTTATATGCTTTGTTCCTTTCCTTAATTGATTTTTTTTACACTACTTATTCCACCATCATACATGGTTTCTACCTTTAGGGTGAGTTGATATATTAGGAATAGCTTATGTGGCTGCCATCATGGTTCCCTTAGGGCATGTCTACACTAGGAAATTATTTAGAAATAACTAAATTTGAAATAACTCCCGAAATAACAAAATCGAAAAAGTGTGTCCTCGCTATGGGGGAGTCTTGAATGGAGTCCAAGGCAGACTCCATTATTGTGGATTCGCTACTTCTACTTAGAGCTCCAGGAAGCACTGGGGAGTAATTACTTTGAATTACTCTGGGGAGTAGTTATTTCGAAATAGCAGCAGTGGAGCATCCACACTACTGCTATTTTGAAATAACTATTTTGAAATAAGCGTTATTCCCTGAGGAAAGCAGGAGTACAGATTTCAAAATAGCCAGCCCCTTATTTGGAAATAATAGGCTTGGTAATGTGGATGCTCCACTTATTTCCAAATAAGGGGAGCTATTTCGAAATATCTCCCTAGTGTAGACCAGGGCTTAGTTATATTGCTATTAACGTGTCATCACAAATACATTGTACATTAATATTTTGATTGTATTTGGTTCTAAAAAGTTCTGTTTCCTTTTTTTAGTATTCTTAGTAGGATGCCTTCCTCCATCCTCAACATTGCCTTTTCCTTGGCATAATAGAAGTACCAGGAGGTAATAATTTACTATTCCCTCTTCTTTATTGATTCCAAACTGCACAGCTTGAGAATGGTACTGGCAAAGATGGGGGGAAAAATCTTCAATTATAGGCCAAAGTTTACCCACACCAACACCCCAAACCATTCCAAGGCTTGGCACAGTCTTGTCATTAGCCATCATTTTAAGTCTCTCTTATAACCATACAATTTACCAACCCATGAAGGATGGTGATCCATTTTTATCTTGGCTCTTAGACTCTTCTTTCCCTCTAGTCACGTAGGATCATAGATTTTTAAGTCCAGAAGGAAGCATCATGGTCATCTAGCCTACCCTTCTCCATGACACAGGCCAAAGAACCTTATCCATTTAAAAAATGTAAAACTTGTTTCTTTCCTTTCTTCCTGGATTTAGTCAATTGTCTGGTCTTGGAAATGTATTAAAAGCCCAAGTACAGTAATTTTATTTGTATTTAAGGTAAGTCATTAAGCTTGATCACTATATTACTAAGTTAACAATTCTTGGCATTAGCAGTCTGAGAATTCAGAAAATAGTTTGGAAACTGATTCTTATATGAACTAAGGCCACTTATCCTATTCTGGCAATGAAAAGGGGCCTTAAAGTGGGTGTCAATGGAATTACTCTCTTCCTGTGGCTTCCCAGTCTTCCTCTCATACTAAAGAAAAACTTACTGAAGTTTACCGTTATTTTCTTTTCTTCATTATTTCTCTCTGAGTGGCTCTTGCATTGTGGAAAAAAATACAAAAGCTATTATCAAGGCTATTTCTAAAGCAATTACATGGGTGCTAAAATTAATACTGCTAACAAAATAGTTAATGTAAATTCTACACTAACAAAACTTTCTTGATGGTTGTTAAGTCTAATTCTCTTTCTTCTCAAACTTCTTTTCTATTACTCTTGCAATGGAGTATCAATATGAACTAGTGCTTTTTTGTGTCACTTTGTAATTTATGGAACATAAAGTATAATACAGAATATTGCCATAGAGAGACAATGGCTTTGTGTCATGTTCTGAGGAATCCAATAAAACTTATTTCTGGGTTTGAAGAATAACTTTTAAACATTCAATTCAAAATGTTCAAAAGTGGGTAGTTTACCAAAGCATTCTGTTAACTTTGACTTTCCCCCTTTTTATGGATCTCTGTGTCTGGTCAGAACATCAAGAATTTGGAGGAACTCTAATGCATTCTGGAGATTGTCTGGGCTGTGGGTACATATACACTTTGAGCTGGAGGTGTAATTTCCAGGTAGGGTGAATGTGCATGCTCCAGCACACTAAAAGGAAGTATAGTTGTGGTGATGCTGAAGTGGAACAGGATATTTATTTGAGTAAATATTTAGAATTTTCGGCAAGGTTGTGTTTGGGGAAGTTAGCCTACTATAAAGTGATTGCACATATTTTTGGCTTGCTAGCTCAATCAAAGCTACCACAGCTGGAACGCCCCTCCCCTCCAGCTCAAAATGAGAATGTGCCTTGAATGGAGAAATCTCTCTCTGAAGTTATGGAATTGAAAGAGTGTAACAGGGGAATATGGAAAGCAATAACTAGTGGATTTATCCACACAATCCCCCACTAATTTCAAGGGAAGTCAAGAGGCTAGATCCTGTAACTATAGGTTACAGTATTGGGTTGGGTTTTAGAAAATCTCCATCTGATGAAAGATCCTTTAAACCATCCCTTTGGAGAGTTTGTTACACTTGCAGAGTTAGGGTGTGTCTACTCTGCACCCACCCTTAGCTCGAAATAAGATACACAATTTGCACGACATACATGACATATCTTATTTCTATTCTATTTTGAAATTTGGGCGCATCTACACACTGCCAAATTTTAAAATAACACTCTATTTTGAGACATCCCTTATTCCTCATGGAACAAAGATTACAGGGATGCTGAAATAGCGGGCCTGCTATATTTCGCAATAGATGACATGTTCAAAAGACTGAGGGTATTTCGTACCCTTGCAATTTCGTACCCTTAGGTGGCTTTGAACAGGTTTTTCTTAGATTTTAACTGTGAAGATCATGGGTTTCCTATGGATCCTGGATTTCTCCTTCATTGATCTTGAGTTTGACTAGAATCTCTGTGGTCTTCTGGCCCTCTTGACACCTAGCCCCAATCAACTTAATGGTTTAATCAGCCCAATGTCATACTCAGACTGCTTATTTTTAATTGCTAGATGAACAGTATTAGGATTGTTTACCTGAGTAAAGTTCTAATAATCTTTGTACAATAAAATGAGTAACTTCTGGTCACCTGTGGTCACTTTAGTCTAACAGGACATCTAAGTCAATGTTGTTTTTTAGTAAATATGGCTGCAATTGTATTTTTATAACTGGTAATAATGTTGTCTTCTAATAAAAAAAATAGAAATGGTGGTTTTGAATGTTAGGTTCATGCCTACACTTCATACTGACTTTTCTTATACATCAGCCAGACCTATTAATTATGCTACCTCTTTCTTTTGAATTTGGTCTAGTTGAGCATTCAGAACTAAGGTTAAAGGTATCTGGAAAAAGGAAAAAAGCATAACCTGGTTTATAAAAAGAAACTGGTGCACAGAAGCTTTTTTGCAGAAAAGAGACAGGAGTAAGGTTGCTTATTTTTTTTCTAGACTCATTTGGAATATTTATGGCAGAGTAGGCTGTAAAGTGAGGAAGTTTAACATGAGAAAATTCTTAGGTTCTTGCCAAGTACCAACACAAGGAATAGCATCTTCTCAACTCACTGCCAAAAGCTGCAATATTTTTATCAGATGATATCAGGGGACTGAAATAGTAGAGAAAAAGTAGGCTTATTATTTGAAGCTTCACCCACAGCTTTGGGTCCATTCATTTATAATACCAAACTGAGGTGCTACTCACAGGTCATCATAAAGATGTTGAGGATGTGATCATGCTATACTGAGCATCAATGAGTAGAATCATAGAATCTAGAACTGGAAGGGACCTTGAGAGGTCATCGAGTCTAGTCCCCTGCCCTCATGGCAGGACTAAGCACTCTCTAGATCATCCCTGAGAGGTGTTTGTCTAACCTGCTCTTAAAAATCTCCAACGATGGAGATTCCACAAGCCCCCTAGGCAATTTATTCCAGTGTTTAACCACCCTGACAGGGATGTTTTTCCTAATGTCCAGCCTAAACCTCCCATGCTGCAATTTAAGCCTGTTGCTTCTTGTCCAATCATCAGAGGCCAAGGGGAACAATTTTTCTCCTTTCTCCTTGTAACATGTTTTTAGATAACTTAATGTTAGTACTTCAGTGTTAGAACTTCAATGCTAGATTTCCTCTCCTCCAGTGAGATTTATATATATATATTCTGGGGCAGTGCTACTGAATTCCTTGGTCTCAGCTCCTTCTTAGTGGAATACTGCAGCTTCAGTGGGCTCTGGGAGGCTCTTTGGACTTGCTGCCACCTCCTTTGTTGGGAAAAGAATAAGTGGTGTGATGTCTCCCAAGTCCATATCTTCATGGCATCAAAGGCACGTGGTATGATTCACAGTAGCTTATGCAAAATCTTAAAAAAACAACAATTAATCTTGCAACACCTTAGAGACTAACAAAACATGTAGCTTTCATGGGCACAACCCACATCTTCAGATGAATGGAGTTAAAGTTCCAGTTTCTAAATAATTAAGGTGTGGGGAGGGGGGAGGAAGAGAAAGAAAAAGAAGGGGAAAAAAAGAAAAAAAGGGGAAAGAAATAGTCAGAGTGTCCATGCTACATGGAGCTGATAGAGAAGGTGCTAATTGATCTTAAGTACCCATTGTTTGTTTTTTTTATGTCATTAGGATGTGGAATCGAGCAGGCCATCCAGCCAATGTCTTTATTCACACCTCCGTTACAGGAATCAAACCTGTAAATGAAGTTAAGTTCTAAGGCAGTGGTCCCCAACGTGGTGCCCGCGGGTGTCATGGTGCCCTCCGGGCCATTTATGTGGACCCACTGAACAATCTGGGCCGGCCCCGCCCCCGGGCGCGTGGCACATGCACAGTGCCGGTCCCAGGCGCGTGGTGCATGAGCGGCCCCTGCCCTGGGCGCATGGCACAAGCGCGGTGCCGGCCCATAGCGCATGGGTGGCCCCTGCCCCGGGGTTGCGGCACATGCTGGTGCCGGCCCCGGGCGCGAAATGCATGGGCGGCCCCTGCCCTGGGTCGCGGCATGTGCCGGCCCCAGGTGAGATGCGCATAGGTGGCCCCTGCCCCGGGGTCGCGGCACTTGCTAGTGCCGGCCCCCAGGCACATGGTGCATATGCAGCCCCACTCCTGGGAGCGCAGCCCCACTCCCGGGCACATGGCACGTGAGCGGCCCCGCCCCCGGGCGCCCGGCAGCCCCAGAAGGTTGGGGACCACTGTTCTAAGGCTTCCCTATGAAGTTGGCTTGTGCAATTGGCCTGAAACAATACAGTGACTTTGAGATCCATTAATGAATGCCTGGGCAAGTAGCTTTTGCAGATCTTCATAACAAAATAATCCTTCTCCTTTGTTGCATGATTTTATCAGTGAAATAATAGATATTCAGATTTAATTTAAAATGATAAGCCAGGGCTTCCATATGCTCCCCATAGCTACTTGCTGGGCACCAGCAAGTGCAGGCGCAGCACCACTCAAATGTCTGTGAGGGCATGACTTGTGTGTGCATGGGGGGGCCACTGACTGTTTTGCTTTGGTTCTCAGAATTGCTGTTGGTAGGCCTGCCAATCTTATCTTTCCTGCTTATTTAGTGCTTTGCCAAGCATACATCCTAACACTCCAAGTCTGAAAGTTACTGTTATATGTAACTCGTATCTGTTACAATGTGTTTTTCTGTGCAATTCATCTTTAAATTGAGGTACTGCAGAGACATCTGCCACACTGATCTTGGAGACAGTCAGATTATGAAGAGGTAGCTATATTGTGCTTGATCATGGAAACCTTACTTTTGGCTTTGTGTGTAAATGACACACATATGGGCTTTGACAACTTTTTTAGGAGTCGAAGGATGATTTCACGTGTATGGTCTCCCATCCACCTGCTGAAAAGCAAAGAAATAGGCAACCTGCTATTTTTTAAGAATGTAAAGTCTCTAATAAATGACCGAGGATTTATTAATGGATTGTTTGAAAACTGAAAAGATTCATGATCGTCACATCTATCAGCTAAATTAGATGCAGATTTGATCCTATTTCTTCTGCATTTTCATAAACACTATTAAATATATTGTAATTTTGTTTTTTGTCATTTAGTACAAATAATTTAAATTTGTTTTCTCTTTGAAACTCTGTTTTAATGTTCTTTTATAATGCATTTGCTGGTGGTATGCCTTCTTACACTATATTCTTGGAATTTCTCTCAGTGTCAATTTACCTGTGTATTGCTTAACACCCTCTCCCTTATGACCACACCGCAGGGATGGATCTGTATCTACCAGCATCTTTCTCAGCTGGGACTGCAGGGAATTCATTTCCTGCTGCAGATTCTCCATCCTCTGGGTGAACCTGCCTCCCTCTTCAAGGGTTTTGGAGCATAAAATAGCCTGCTCAGCTCCTGTGTGGGTTCCCTTGTGTCTAGCCCATGCCATTATAGCCCATCCTGTTTCTGTGTGGATTCCCTTTTTTATCTGGGGCCTTTCTGCCCCAGACAATCTCTCTCTTCAGGTTCTGGCCCTCACTGCCACTCTCCTCTGGCTAGTCTGATATCCCTCCCCTTTCCATCTTAGAGGCAATGACTTTTTATATGGCCCTCTTAGTAGCATTCCAAGTACCTCTTCTGCCTTCCCTTGGCCGTGGACTTCCCAACACCTGTCTCTGGCTTAGCCCCTCCCTCAAGGTTAGCCAGAGACATGCAAGTCCATTATGGGCACTTCCTCCTCAGGTGCCCTGGCTTCCAGCATACCCATTGCCTCCTGTATCCTTCAGAGAGAGGGCTACACCAGGCTTCTCCTCTTTAGTCTCTGGGTGGGGCCTTTGCTCATCATCCGAACAGGGGCACTCCCTTTTGAAATGTCCCACTCCCCCACAGGCAAAACAATTTCTTGACCCAGGCACTGGCCTCCAGCCTCTGCTGCCTGGCCTCTAATTGGGCCCCTTTCCCACAGCTACTGCACTTGAATGATTTGTTAGACAGTGCATCATCTCCATCCAAGTATTATTTTGACCAGTCCAGGCCCAATCCTGCAGTTCTTATTGAACCAAAGCTTTCTCTGTGAGACTTATCTGAATAAGGACTGCAGGATTTCAATCTACTCATTAATCTCCATATCAGCTCTCAAGGGAAGTTTTATGATGTATATGCTTTAAAAGTTGTGTCCTTGAATGAGAGGATGAATGCATTTGTGCATTTGGTAATGGCAACAATTCAGCAAATTTCACTCAGAACTTCAAAGGTTAATCCTGGTTAATATTGCAGAAGACTTTATTATGGGCTAAATTCTTTGAGACTGGCAAAGCATGACCTGAAGGCAGATGCATGGGCCACAAAGGTTTGCTTTATGACTTCCAGAATATTGGGTCATCCAGGGTCCGACTGGTCTGCTCTGTCTAGTAATGGCTCCCTATGGCCCTATATCCTAGCTGAAGATGATCAGACTGAAGAGATGCTCCAGCTGTGTCCTCTTCTTGGCAATGCTAGAGTGCAATCAGTAACACTTGCTCTTTACCACTCAGGAATGCTCATTAAGCCATCTCTTAATGACTAGTGGTAATGAAATTAGGATGATCTGGTCCTATGTGTTCATGAGGTCAACCTACAAACCCTGGAGATCTGAGTGCAGTTTACAAAGGTCAGTCCTGGGTCAACAACTCTGTGGGGGCAAAGTCATTCTTGTAGAGCAGACAGTATGTTCACTTGTCTGCAAGAAACACATATAAAAAGTGTAAATTTGTGCAGCAAACAATGTTTCTAATTTGGGTGCCAAATTTTTAAAGCAGCCATTAAACTTATTCCTTAATTAAACATAACCAGATTTGGGGAAGAGGGAGATTGTCTGCATTCACAGGAGCTACCTGTGCAAGTAATGTATATGCCTTCCCTTACTTTGCCCTCCTAATGACTTCAATACCTTCTTTCTGTCCTTCTCCCACAACTGCATCTATGGCTTCCATGCCACCCTTTCTGTTTAGAATGCCCTCGCTCATTCAGCTCCTTCCATAAAATGTCTTCACAGCAGAAGTACTAACCACTGAGAATGAAGAAAAGTTATCTGAAAATCCCCCCAAACTTACAACTATGAAGTTGTAAGTTGAACTCAGTTTACCTAGCTAGTTGAACTGAGTAATTATATTTTATTCTAGTTGTTTTTTTACCTTCATTCTCTCCCATTCCAGCTCTGCTGCTTGTTGCTATGTTTGAGCCTCATTTTTTTTTGAGACCCACAGAATTTAGGTGCTATTCCTGCAACTGGTTCATATAGGTAGAACTTTGCTCCTATCTGGAATGTCTATGAAGTTGTAGGGGATGTGTATATGGCAATTGGGAACAAATCTCCCAGACCAAGTAGGCAGTTTTGTGCTAGCAGGCTTTGAGCTAGTTCACTAAATTGGGACATTCTCATTCTGGTACTCAAGCCCGTTGAATTTTCTGGGCCTCACAGCCCAAGTTGAAATGGCCACATTGATATTTTTAGTGCACAACCTCAACCCCTTCCAGCATAAGACTGTTCACCCGTGCTTGCAAGTTTAGTCCCAGCTGCAGTGTAGAAATGTCCAAATAGATACCCAATCAGTTCAGGAGTCTGTCTACATGGAGTTTACTGCAGTCAGTGCAAATGATGTGTGTAACCTTTTAGGTTTGTTATTTACTCCTAGTGCTGGACTGAGGTAAATGTTTAGTGAAGGCCTACTTCACTGCTAGTTAGGGTGCTAGTCTGGGACTTCAGAAACCCAAGTTCAATTCCATGCTCCACCAAGAGACTTCTGGTGTGACCTTGGGGAAGGTAATAAGGAGAAAGCTTTCAAACAGGCCTAAATCCCACTTTCAAAAGGGTCTGGGGAGACTAAGGTGCACTGAAAATGAGTGTGATTTAGATTTTTAAATGTCTACATCCTAAATTCCCTCTAAGCTGTGTGGCCACACAGCAAGCTATCAAGGGCCAGGTTGGTGCACAGCCCCAAAGTCCTGGAGAGAAGAGAGGTTGTAGGTGGGCAGGGAGCAAGTTGAGGCATGCAGGCCCATGGCTGGGCAAAGGTGCCTCCCATCCAGCCCCAGCCCTGGAGCTGCTGCTGCTGTCAGGGAGAGATGCTTTCCCTCAGCACAGGTGTTGGTGTGTGGGGAGAGATGGCTTGAGGGAATCTTCTCTTCCTGCCACAGCCCTGGAGTAGGCTGTACCCCATATTTCTCATTCCCTTCATCACTCTAGAGCCCTCACCTCAAGTCAGAGCCTTTGTCGCCCCCCCCCCATATCCCAAACCTCTAACCCAGTCTTGAGCCCTTTCCTACACTCCAAACCTCTGTCCCACCTCAGAGACTGCATCCTGGTCATATCCTTCACCCCGCCCACACCTTAACCCTCTGGACCAGCCCTGAGCTCCCCCCCACTCCAAACTTTTCAACCCTACCCCCAGCATACATGACCTCTATATTGTTGCACATACTAAAATTAATTCTGCACATGGAAGTAAAATAAAAGAGAAGTAATGTTGTGTTAACTTCAATTTTCAAAACAGGACTTCAGTGCCTATATTGTGTAGGGTGCTTCTGAAAAAATACCCTTAGTTTCATTCTTTGCCAAGGTTTTCCATATGGAAAATGGGGAAAATAGTGCTTCCATACCTCACAGGAGTGTTTTGAGAATACTACTTTATTGATTGTGAAGTACTTGGATGCTGTAGTAATGGGAGCCTTATAATCACTTTAGACAGAAGATTCAAGGGTATTAAGATGAAACTGCTAATAGGAGATGCTACTGATTCAGAAATTTGCTCAAGAGTTCTTAAAACAGTGGGTCACATCCTTAACTGCTGTAAAATGATGCAATTCTATTAACTTCAAATGTGCTACACTGATTTACACCAGCTGAAGGTCTGTCCCACTATTCCACATAGGTAGCATTCAATGACGCATGAAATATGCTCTGCACGGTGTTCTTGCCAGTTATCAATCTATAGTGCTATGCCTCCTCAGCTTTTTTCCACTTATCGGATGATGACTAGCAATGCACAATGCTATGCACACCTGCTGGCATCTCATTACTACTCTTCCATGCAACACCCCCTGAATCCATAGTGAGCACTGCTCACCTGCCCCACTCTTCACTGTTGTAACAGCAAACTTGATAAACTTTTCAACTTTTCACCATTATGCTTGTTTATAAATTTGTAGCTCTGATACCACCCCCAAAAAACACCCCACCACACCCTCCAGAGCAAAAATCCATCCCAGCCATGATAGAGTGAATTACAACAGTAGGAGTGCTGTAGTTCAAAATTTAGGAAGGTAATCCAGTGAATGCATGTTCCAGTCTTAATTTTTTATTTTTGAAGGAGTTTATAGAGCTTGTGTTATACAGCAACTACTTCTGAAAGATTAATTTTAAATGGCTTTGTTCGTTCCCTTACAATAAAGAACTATTCTTATTTTAAAGTGTATTTAGATTCTCATTAATTTTCCAAAGTTACACGAAAAAATATTCTAAAATACAGAACCAAATGTAATAATGATCCCTTTCTCACATTTACATTCCTTAAGGGCAGCTCTTAAAAAATTAGATCAAGAAGTGTTTCTGATTTATGCAGAGACCTTACTGGTGTTTACAATGCTACACTGTCCCAAAGGAATTTATTATACTGTTCTCTTTGTCTATTTATTTCAGTCATTCTACCATTAATAGCATCTGGTGATTCCAGAGAGTAAAGTACCTGGACTGGAAAACACAATTTTATAGCTATAAATTATTAGGCAGTCAATTACCTTATTGGAAAACACATTTTTGGTATGAAATTTTCCCACAAGAAATCTTTATGATCTCGTTTGGTTTCACCTTTGCAACTGAAATGTAAATAATTTAGCTTTCATTAGTAATTCATGTTGAAGTAATTTGTGAATGTTTCTATTCTATTAAGTGCTACTTTTAAATTATTTAATTGCTTATATAATTTCAATAAACATTTTTTAAATTTTTTACAAGGTAGATCAGTAGAAAGAAGCTATCTTTTTCAATAGAAAGAACTGATTGAAAACTTTGAAATGGCACCATGGGACGTAACTTGTCCCTGCTTCTCTTTCCACACATATTCTGTTTATAATGTGACCTTGTACTATATTTACTGTTGAAAATGATTAGTGATGTAGAAACAGAATCAAATTTATAATCCTTCTGACAGGGGGGATTTATAAAGGCTATTTAATCTTGTTTCTAGCAAAAGAACTCAGTCAGTTACTCCTGAAGTGTCTGGAGAATCAGTTCATAGGTGAAACCCAATTTAATGAGGCATTACACATGAACAAGAAAGAATGTTATGCGGTAGGAGTGGGTGTTACAGCCAAGGAACAACTGCAATAAATGAGGGGAAAAGTATTTGCCAGGCTGTGGTTAACGTTTAAATTCTATTAACATGATCTTCCTAGTGGACAAAAATCAGTGGGAACATTGCTTGTATGAAGACCACAGGGCTAGATTCTTGTGAGCTAGATCCTGCTAAGCATTCATTTCTACCCCAAGTAGAGTGTATTTAAATAGGTATTATTTAAGGGCAGAATTTGGCTTTCTTATTCATACATATTATTGGATAACACAGGACCCAGTTCTGCTACATTTAAACTGATTAACACTTGAAACAGTGAGTAGTCTCACTGAAACAAATTAGAGGCCTTGCATAATAATGTTTTGTTCAGTGTGAATGAGGGTAGCAGAATTTGGTTAATATTGCTTTAGGGCCAGATCATGGGTCCTGATTTTGTTTTCACTTACACTAGTGCAATAGCTCTCAACCTTTCCAAATTACTGTACAGGTGTCTGATTTATCTTACATGCCCCCAGATTACACCACACTTAACATAAGAACATAAGAACGGCCATACTGGGTCAGATCAAAGGTCCATCCAGCCCAGTATCCTGTCTGCTGACAGTGGCCAATACCAGGTGCTCCAGAGGGAAGTGAACCGAACAGGTAATGATCAAGCAATCTCTCTCCTGCCATCCATCTCACCCTCTGTCAAACAGAGGTATGGACACCATTCTTTATCCATCCTGGCTAATAGCCATTAATGGACTTAACCTCCATGAATTTATCTAGCTCTTTTTAAACCCTGTTATAGTCCAAGTTAAAAACTACTTGCTTACAAAATCAGACATAAAAATACAAAAGTGTGTGTCACAGTGGACTATTAATGAAAAATTGCTTGGTTTCTCATTTTTACGGTATAATTATAAAATCAATTGGAATATAAATATTGTATTACATTTCAGTGTGTAGTATATATATATAATAGCATAAACAAGTCTGCATGAAATTGCAGTCAGAGGAAACTAGTAGTGCTTTTAACGTTGCCTGTAGTAAAACTAGGTAAATATTTAGATAAGCTGATGTACACCATGGAAGATCTCTGCGTTACCGCAGGAGTACACATAGCCTAGTTGAGAAGCACTGTGCTAGTGAATCTTGGATTATTTCTATTAACAGTAATGGTAAGATAACAATATAAAACCAGTGTATGTGTGGATCACAGTCAAGCTGTCTGATTTCAGTTACATTGGTATAAATCTGCCGTACTTCTAATGAGGACACTGTCCCTAGTTTATAATGCAGATAATGAACCACATTTTACTCAGTGCAACTCCTATTGAAAATAGCAGGGTAGCACTTCTGAAATCTGGATCAAAATTTTTCAATTGATTGAAGTAAACAATATAAAATGTTACTGTACTCTTGAAATGAGTTCAGATTTCTAGTTCTGAAGTGTTGCAGAATGGTTGCAAAGAAATATGCGTTTTTTTAAACTTTAGTTATAATCTTGAAAGTCCTACCATGTTCATCTGAATAAGTGCTGTGGTTCAGCTACCTTTGAGTAAACCTCAGCCTTTTTATAGTTTGTATTGAAAGACTGTGGAATTCATAAATTTGCATTATTTTCATATGAAACTAAATGAAAATTAGTGGTGCTGATTTGAATTTCATGTTGAGATTTTGAATTAATTTGAATTTGAAACTCAAAGCATAGGAATGGAAGGTATATATTGGGTACAGGTACATATGGAGAGACATCCTATACCCAAAGATTTTTGTACATACGTACTCTCCAAAATGGAGGCAACTGTCTGCTCTCTTTGCACCTAGCACTCCTGGGAGAGAGCAGTTCCCCTCCTTTTTCCTGAGGCATCATGAGAGTTACAGTCTCTGCAGCTAGATTGCAGCACACAGGATCTTCCTGATAAATGGCCAGTGGCTCCTATAGTAAAGGGGGTCTACACTAAGGATGGCAGATGATTCTTTTCTACTAAAAAGTATTTGGTTATTTTTTTCTAGACATAGATATGGCTGCTAAATAACAAAATACAGTCCTTTAAACTGTTTATTTGTGCTAGTGTAGAGCATACAGAATGCATGGTCCTAAATGTAATTCAGTCAAAAGAAGGAAGTAAAATTCTTTGGAGCCAAGTTTAACTATCCATGGAGTTTAATTGCTAAATAATACCACCAAGGCTAATGATATCAAGAAATTAGCTGAAAGAGTAGTTTACTAAAATGATCAGTTGCATCTAACTGTCTGAAGTTAATTAAAGTAATCGAACTTTTTATTCCTTTAATGCTTATCAGACTTGATGAATGAGATTTTTACATTGGAGGGCTCTTTCTTTCACTCTTATGACATAGGCTGTTCTGCTTGGTGTGTGTACTGGTGACTGATGAAGTGTTAAGAAGAAACTCTAAATAAAGATGTCAAAACTGTCATCTTGTCATAAACAGTTGGAATATCATTGCAGCAATGGTTTCCCTTTAGTACATTTCCATTTTTCCGTTACCTTTTAGAAAAAAAACATTTTTTTCAAACGGGAAGGGTTCTGCACCTTTTTGTTTTCTATATAGTTTTAAATAGCTCAGACATTTTCCTATCAAATCTGCTAACCAGAGAGTTCCTGCAAACCTACTGAAATTTTGCAGATTTCAATAATTTGTATTTGAGAGCTACACGTGGAGAAGAGTTTTGCAATGGACAGCAGTAGGGAAGAAGCTAACAGTAGGGCTTTGTGAAAGGTCAAACCATAACCCCTCATGTGACCAGGAATAAGTGTGTGCTGTGGTTCTGGCCATACCTGTGAACAGACAGATTCATCTGTAACCAGTCATCAACACAGGGCCCTGTCATCGACTATTAACCTATTTGAGTTCCTGAACAATTTATGTGTGGTTGCTTGGGAACCACACTGTTCCCTTAGCTATAACACTAATAGATATGGAACTCTGTGTGACCCTGCTGTTTAGTGGTGGCAGACACAGGAGTGAAAATGTTTTTCCTAATTGTTGCCCATACCACAGTACTGCAGTGCAGATGCATAATGTATTAGAGAGGGTTCTCCAGAGGTCGAAGGTGGGAATATTTCCTTTGGCCTCAGTGGGCTGTGGTTCAGGCTAAGTGCATGGAACTGTGGTTTGTGAGAAGAGAAAATAATTAAAATGCAGAAGCCTAGTGAACAGAGACCATCCAAAATGCACATATAAATTAGATGCACATTTAGACAGATGTTGAATTAATGAGTTTAGTTTGGGATTCTTTTAAAATAAACTCAACAGGGATGAGAAAACAAACTCAGAAAATAAGTGGATGGAGTGGAGAAGTTATGACTATTTACATCTTTGTTTAGAAGGTCACAATCATATAAATTACAAACCACAGGGCATAACTAATGGAACTAAGCAGAGCTTGGCATTCGGAAAAATGAACACCCGTAAAATAACTTGCAGAGCAAAGTTACTAATCTGCAATGAACTTATGAAAAAATAGGTTACATTTCTGTGGTTTATACAACCATATGCTGAATGTTTTTTGTAGCCTGGTTGTAACTTTGGGTTCAATCTTGCATTCCTTGAGTGATCAAAATTCCCACTGAAGTCTGTGGAATTTTGGGAATGTATGTAGCTTCGATATTAATTTTCAAATTTCAGCAAAAGCAAGATATTTGTACATATGTGCTATGGTATCAATAAAAGCATTGTACTGTGCTGTGAGTAGGTTTGCTTTGAGCAAGTATTAAAGTGCATGGGCTACTCAGTTGACCTGAATCCTAAGTTTCCTGCAGTATCTTCCAGAATTTAAGAAAAAAAAGTTGAAAACCAAAATGAGATGTGCATCAATAAAGATTTTTGATTGTCAGTGAATTCCAGTCCAGAAAGGTTATATTAGGAAACAGGATTTTCCCATGTTGACTGTCTCAGACTGTTCCTTCTCTTCTCTCCATGATGCCTTAACATTGTAGAATGGTTCCTCTGTTGGTTCACTCTGAAAGAAAGCCTTCCTGTTCCAAGTCATACTTTGCAGCATAGTATATATAACACATACCCTTTATGAAGAACTACTTAAGAAATCTGAAATTCCAGGCAGTACTTGTTGCAGAATATGTCAAGTTAATTATAACAGCTGTTACAGATCAGCTATGATGGGCATGCTAAAATTTAAATCCTATTTGCCTACCTTTTGGCTTTCTTAAGTTAACAAGCATATATGAGCAAGATCATTATAGTCTTAATCCTTTTACTTTAATGCTCTGTGACACATTAGCTTATTAAGAATGTATGTTAGTGAAAGGAACACTTATTAAAGTTAAATCATCAATGAAATCATAATGATACGATACAGCTAAGTCTGAACACTAGACAAAATGTCTTTTATATTATAAATAGTTTAATATAAAATTATATAATTGTTCTCTTCCATGGAAATTATTAGAATAATTGTACTATAATGCATTTCCATTCTTCTGCCTTTTTCTATAGGGAGTTAATGCCCACCCTGTTTGTATTCTAGTGCAATGATGATTAATTAAACAGTTATTTGAAAGAATACAGCGATGTATACACTCTAACCATCTCTATGCCCAATGCACTGTAGGCTGTATAATGGCCCTAGAACTCTTGGGATTTCACAAGAATTTAGTTTTGCTTTCCCTTCAGGAGCCAGTTGACTTCAAGCTTTAGTTAGTGACTAAAGCTTCAATCTTGCAGTGAACTCCTTCTTCCACACAAAGTTCATTCCAGATTCAGAGCCTAAGGGACATTCTAACAGCCTTGAAGACCATGATGTGTGAAATAAATCCCTACCTCCTAATCTGCTATAGCTTTGCACAAGACTTTTTTTGAATTCTGAGCTACAATAGAAGCGCTTGTGTCAAATTCTCCATATTAGTTATAATGGCTTGTGGGTCATGTCCTGGTTAGGGCTACTGGTGAGAGCTCCAGAAATGAAAACTGAAATATTTATAAAACTGTTAATATACAGAATTTAGTTACAATGGAATAATCCAAAATAAGACATTTAGGGTGTGCCTAAGACATGTAGGGTGTGGCCTTTTTTTGAAAAACCTTTCACTGTGTCTATACTGCTGCCACGTTCTTTTGAAAGTAAATCGAAAGAATGCAGCAGTTTTTTCGACCGCGGAAAACCTCATTTTATGAGGAAGAACGCCTTTTTTTGAAAGTGCTTTTTCAAAAAGAGGTGCTATGTAATGCAAACTGTGCTTTTTCGAAAGAGAGCATCCAGACTGTCTGTGTGCTCTTGTTCTAAAAAGCGGCTTGCTTTTTTGAAAGTACTGGTTGTAGTCTAGACGCTCTTTTTCAAAAGAGGCTTGCAGTCTAGACATAGCCTTATATGATTTGTATTGTTGTGTTGCCAAGGTGTGTGATAGGTAATGTGCAAACACAGAATAAAAGAACGATCACTGACTTTGATCCTGCAAATACTCATGCTTAACAGTAATCATGGGAACTAAGGAACTGGTCACACATGTAAAGAACAGCACAGGGATGGTATTAACATACTTAACTTTCACCTGTCATGGCAACACATGGTCAGCTCAGCATCAAAGCCTCCTGTAATCCACTGAGCCATCCATTTAAATGGGCTTGAATCAGACTCAGTCAATGTAGCTTAAATTGAGCTATTAGTTTGATAGGTGATTTTCTGTTCTACAGTGTAATAAGAGGGTTTCTGGGAAGCACTGCTGAGAGTATCAGTGCAGGATGAAATGCTTAGAGACAGGGCTCCATACAACCCAAGCCCGGAGGTCCTTCACTTTAAGGCACACCAAGCCATTCACCAAAAGAGCACTTCTGTTCACTGCACTGGGTAAGAAGAAGTCATACAAGCAATTCCCTTCTACAGTTCAGTTCTCTGGTATTGCCACCAGCGCCACTCCTTATATAGATGAGAGGTTGTGAAAACCAATCTCATCAGAAAAAATGGTTCTTCTATTCCCAAAGAGCCAGACACATTGCAGTTCAATATAGAACTCAGAATCTTACCCCAAAAGCATGCTGTTGCAGCCCTTTACAATCTAACATCTAAAGGTTTATTCATAGAAATAGAAAGAAAGGGTGAGAGTTGAAATTGG
The DNA here is from genome assembly GCA_019425775.1 of Rafetus swinhoei. NCBI lineage: Eukaryota > Metazoa > Chordata > Testudines > Trionychidae > Rafetus > Rafetus swinhoei. Next base: position 154,613,407 of record CM033424.1, read on the forward strand.
TAAAGGAATCAAATACATACACCCGTTGCAAAACTCTTGGTGCAGGCTTGTAACAGAGATGGAATAAATTTATGGTTTAAGTCAAGTCTCTGGAGTACATCGGCTATTAGGATGTCGTTTGTTCAGAGCTTCAGTTCATAGCAAAGATCCTCCAAAAGTGAGAAGCAGCATTGAAGACAAAATGGAGGAATTTCCAAGACCCTTTATATATCCTAAGCCATGTGGAGGAAATCTCATTGTTCTTGCTAGGAACTGTACATCTCAAGATGGAGTTTGGAGTCACATGAGCAAGTCATCTGTCCATGTCTGACTCCGTTGATCGAAGGCAGACGCCATTGTTCCAGTGGTAGTCTCAGCATTCACAGAAAAGCTCATCACATATGGATTTGCACTTAGCAAGGTCCATTATCAGTCAAGTACTTCTACTAAACTTAAATAGTTGAGACACTGGACCGTTATGCCTCGTGGAATGAGGTTTACCGGGGCAGTCGACAAGGGCTTCCCTTGTCGACCGCGGAGCGTCCAGACTACCACGCTGTGCCGCCAAACAGCTGATCGGCACAGCGCGGCAACCATTTTGATGTAAATGAAGCGGTGATTATTTAAATCACTGCTTCATTTCCCTATTTCTAGAAACCTCATCAACATGGCTCCGTCGACGGAGCCATGTAGTCTAGCCATACCCTATATGTATGGCATAAATATAACCAGTGAATCATAAATTTTTGTAGACACCTCACCTCACATGGCTAACCTTCTACATGCTTTGTTGCAACCATGTAGCAGTGGTTGCAACAATGATTTATATGTTCATATCACAATTTAAGAAATCACATACCGATCTATATTATTTTCATCTGTGAAAAGGAGGGGGGGCTGTTCTGCCATCTAAGAAAGAAAAATGATTGACAAGGAGATTGGTTTCACTGGTTTAATTGGCAATGATCTAATGATCCTTCCCAGAAGGTTTGCTAATTAATGCTGTTGGAAAGTTTTATTTCAGCAAGCACTTAGTTTTTAGGTGTTAGTGGAAATATACGAACAGATATACAGTGGAAAAAAAAAAACCTCTTGACAAGTTATGCCTAGGTTATTTATACTTGCAGCTAGAGAAAGAACTTTAAGGATATGAGTAACATGAAGAAATGCCAAAAATTAACTACACTTATTTTAATATAAACAGAATCTAACTTTCAGTCCTTTATATACTTTTTTCAGCTCTTTGCCATGTTGATTTGCGCACCCCTTTTGCACTTATATTATCTGATATGTCAATTCCAACAGCTGGACAAACAGTTTAACCTTAATCCTTGGAATAACCCCAAACCACTCTTTACCAACATCTTAAGCAATTTACTTCAATGTGTAAGCTCTGGTAAAAGTGTCCTAGGCATGCCAGTTGTTTTCAATAATTTTTTTTTCATTTGTGGACCTTTAAAAAATGTCTAATGGAGGTACAGACCCTTTTGGAAATCTTAGTTATAGTCTGTGACCCCTCCCCCTCCCCACCTCCTCCTCCAGGAGTCTGCAGACCCTACATTAAAAATGACAGTTCTATGTTAATGGCAATCTTTCACAGATCCCTTACTCATTGTCTGTGGATCCCCAGGGAGTCCGCAGACCACAAGTTCAAAATGGTCTTATTTTGAACACAGAATGCAGTAAGTGAGCATACTCTTTTCATGGCTTCTTTTATATATTCTCTCTCCTGCCCTTGTTCCATAAGGAAAACAAATAGGCAATAATCTATAAAATAAACTGGTATAATTTCCTGGGTAACTTCCACATTTACTTACTTCAGAATCCCAGCTGTGTGGTATTGTGTAAGCAGCAGATATGGTGCCTTATTTGCAATTGTGTTGATACTTCATATAAGTGGTTAGAAAAAGAGCCATATAACTTACTGCTATTTGTTGAATGACCTTTCATGTGGTAGAATAAGAGCCCAAATCTGTTTGTAATGAATGTATTGGGATCTTTTCATTGATTTCAATATGAAGAAACCTGAATCCTAAGGGCCAGCTTTTGAAGTGCTCAACATAATTTCCAGAAGAGTTCAGATTCTGTTCAGGCACCTCAGTAAAAGATAGATGTGCAAAAAAACTAAGCACACAGTCTGTTGAACACTCTTGAAAATGTGTCCTATTTATTTTGGTGCATGCATGGCATCTGGACCGTATTTGTTGGTGCCTCAGTATTTTGAAAATCCTGGCCTACATATGCATAGGTACATCTTTCTCACAGTGACACAGCATCTCACATCTTTATTAAATGGCATTTGTTGTATCTAAAAGTAGAAATAGCCAAGGATCTCATTCCTTTTGCACAAAAACATTCCTCTGTTGTATTGCTTGCTTTGCTTAATGATCCCAATCTATTTTGCAATTTTAGGTCCAGATACTGTAGAGAGTACTCAGTTGTCTTCATTATTTGTATGAACACTGAAGTTGGCTGTATTGTTCAAAGCATTAATTTGCGATTAAACTTTCTGCTTGCTTCCTTTCATTCACAGGATGTTTACCGCTGACTTCAGTTTCCCTATTGAAATCCCATTTTCTAGCATACATGACCTTTGCTCTACTGCATTCGAATATGTATTCATTTGTAACTGTGCTTGGTATATTGAAACCATAATCCTAAATCAAATAACTCTGCTACAATAAAAATAAGGACAATGATTCCAGGTATTTTAATTAAATGAAATAATATAGTAAGCACTGATGCCAGTGCTAATAGTTTTTTAGTCAGAATATTTTTGCTTCTGGTAACGCATCTTTCCCCACCCCCTTCACTCCCAGTCATTTTTTTTTCTTTTCAGTCCTCTTGTAAGTGTCTTTTGTATATAAATCTTTGGGTTTATGAATTAACCAGCTTTACATTGATCACGTCTCTTTAAAGCAGTGGCGTTGTGCTTTATATCTTTAATTGTTCATGTCCTCACCACTCTCCACCCCCTCGCACAAGTACGTAAATGGCCACTCTGCTCTGAAGGCCATGCTGCACCCCGCAGCAGCCCAACGTACGGGTGGCAGTGTGGAAGGCATATGTGTCAATTTTACTTTTCACAGCAGACTTGCACAGATGACAAGGATCCCATTGCAACCCCTACTTCAGAGCTGCTGCTACCACTCCAGGGTTGACAGCCAGAGCCCCGCTGACTTGAGGTAAAAGATTTGGAATGGGGGAGAAGAGAGCCGAATGCCAGGCTGCCTCCAAATAAGGGAATGTGTGTTGAGGAGGAGAGCCCAAGTGGCAGGGCTCTGGTGTTCCCTTTATCCACACCTTGTGCATGAGCCTCAGCCACCTGGGGTTGACAGCTAGAGCTCTTCAAACAAAGAAAAGCACACAGCTTACAACTTTCATGATGAATACACAAATATCCCTGGCGGGGGAAGGGGGAGAATCACAGGGTAAAAAGTCCTATGGACTTTCAGTAAGATTTGGGCTCCTAAATGACTCAGTCCCTTTTGAAAATGAGACTTGCAGTCCTAAAATCACTCAGGTGTTTTTGAAAATTTTCCTAGGTACATCGAGGAAGGGGTGCCAAGGAATAGCCCTCCAGTAGCAATTGCCAGATGTATTTTACTTCTGGAGTGCTGCTGCAGGCAGAATGCTTTCAGGAAGCCTGACAGTGCACTTTCAGCTGTAGCAACTACTAAACCTTTTCAAATAGCATTTGTTTTCACTGACTCCAACTTCAGCATGCCAGATGGTCCAGAAAGTATAGCAGTTACACCTGTACCATATCCACCTGTATCCATTTTGGGTGTGATAGACTTCACACCTTGCTAGTCTGCCTCTCACCTACTCTCACTGTCTATTTCCTGTGTGGGGCACAGATTTAGGAAAGCACCCTGAATCAGAAAGAACGCTTCAGCACTGGCTTACGTCTCATTTAAGTGCTTTTTGGAATAAGAATAGACTTAATCATGTGCTTCAATGAGTTAAATCCTGGAAAATCTTGCTGTGATTTCTCACTCTTATTCGTGACAGCAACCACAAAAGTTGCCCAGTCTTAAATTCTGAACACATATAATTTCTGGAGAGAAATATCAGCAGTTATTTAAGTTGTCCGTAAGGTATGTTTTAAGCTATTTATGTATAGCTAAATAGAATGGGTGCCCTTAAATTAATTCTGTTTCTAGGAATCATTAGAACTTCTGCTTATTTTATCCATTTTCAGTAAATAATACAGCCTTAAATGGATTACCCATTATGTGAAACCACTGTATTTTTTTACCATACTCTGAGTTCTCTCTGCAGAATCCACACTTTGACCCGTTTATCATAGCTCTGAATATTCATATATAATAACAAATACATATTCTTTGTGTGGTTAAAATTGTCAGACACATGGATGAATATAATTTGTTGGGGGAAAGTCAACATGGTTTCTGTAAAGGAAAATCATGCCTTACTAATCTGCTAGAGTTTTTTTGGGGGGGGTCAGCAAACATGTGGACAAGGGGGATCCAGTGGATGTAGTATACTTAGATTTCCAGAAAGCCTTTGACGAGGTTCCTCACCAAAGGCTCTTAAGTAAAGTTAGTTGTCATGAGATAAGAGGGGAAGGTCCTTTTGTGGATTGATAACTGGTTCAAAGATAGGAAACAAAGGGTAGGAATAAATGGTAAGCTTTCCGAGTGGAGAGAGGTAACTAGCGGGGTCCACCAAGGGTCTGTCCTGGGACCCATCCTATGAAACTTATTTATAAATGATCTAGAGAAAGGGGTGTAAACAGTGAAGTGGCAATATTTGCAGATGATACCAAACTGCTCAAGATAGTTAAGACCAAAGCAGATTGTGAAGAGCTTCAAAAAGATCTCACCAAATGAAGTGACTGGGCAACACAATGGCAAATAAAATTTAAAGTTGATAAATGTAAAGTAATGCACATTGGAAAAAATAATCCCAACTATATGTACAGTATGATGTGGATTAATTTGGCTACAACTACTCAAGAGAAAGATCTTGGAGTCATTGTGGATAGTTCTCTGAAAACATCCACTCAGTGTGCAGTAGCAGTCAAAAAAGCGAATAGAGTGTTAGGAGTCATTGAAAAAGGGAGAGAGAATAAGACAGAAAATATCTTATTGCCTCTATCTAAAACCATGATATGCCCACATCTTGAATACTGCATACCAGATGTGGACGCCTCATCTCAAAAAAGAAATATTAGCATTGGAAAAGGTTCAGAAAAGGGCAACAGAAATAATTAGGGGTTTGGAACATGTCCCATGTGAAGAGAGATTAAAAAGACTTGGACTTTCAGTTTAGAAAAGAGGAGACTAAGAGGGGATATGATAGAGGTCTATAAAATCATGACTGGTATGAAAAAAAGGGAATAAAGAAAAGTTATTTACTTATTCCCACAATATAAGAACTAGGGGTTACCAAATGAAATTAATAGGTAGCAGGTTTAAAACAAACAAAAGGAAGTTTTTCTTTACTCAGCACATGGTCAACCTGTGGAACTCCTTGCCAGAGGATGCAGTGAAGGCTAGAACTTTAATGGTTCAAAAAAGAGCTAGATAGATTCATGGAGGTTAGGTCTATCAATGGCTATTAGCCAGGATGTCTAGGAATGGTATCCCTAACCTCTGTTTCTCTAGAGGTGGGTGACAGGGAAGGGATCAAGTGAGGATTACCTGTTGGGATCCCTCCCTCTGGGGCATCTGGTATTGGCCACTGTTGGCAGACAGGATAGTGGGCTTGACGGACCTTTGGTCTGACCCTGAATCACCGTTCTTACATTCTAAAATATCCAGAGAACCATATCAATATTAGGAATCATCTGATTTAGGTGCATCTTTCTCAGCAAATATCAATATTATCAACATCTTCAGAGGGATAGCTGAGTTAGTCTATAACTGGAAAAACTTTAAAAAAACCAATAGTGTGGCAGCACCTTAAAGACTAACACAATGTATAGATGGAATCATGAGCTAGTATCATCTGAAGAAGTGGGTTGTGCCCACGAAAGTTCATGATGCCATCTACATATACTGTTTGTCTTTAAGGTGCTGCTACACTATTAGTTGTTTTTTAAGTTTTTCCAATATTATCAACATCAGGCACTCCAAACTATGAGTAAAGCCCTGCAGAAATCACGAGACTGTCTTAAAAATCTCATGATCCTTGGGGATCATGACTCATTACTTTCCCAACATTTGATTTTTTGGCCATAGTGAGCTTGCGGTAAGAGGATGAATCTCATGAACTTGGTGGACCCTACGACTCTGCCCGGAACACTCCAATACCTAGTCTGTTCCTGCAAAGGGTCTTCTCTCCTTACACCTAATTCTCCCTTTTCCATTTGCTTGCACGACTTCCTAAAGATGCTGTGCTGTCATTAGATACCCCCCTTTCCTTCCTCCTCCCCAGTGTCGAATCCAAAGAAGGAAATCTGTGTGAGTAAACGCTGGTTTCTGAGTCTACACTCCCACTCTGCTTTCGCCTTGGAAAGTTGTAGTATCATGAGGAAAGATCTTGTGCCCCTTCTTATCCTGGATCCGTTCCAAGAGCCTATGGAGTCCTGTTTTTATATAGCATGTGTGGAGAAGTTTGTTTTGCTGTGTTGTCTCTGTTTGATGAGATGAGGACTCAAAACCTCAGGTCTTTAATAGAATCAACGTTTTTAAACCTCTCTACCATCCCTATAATGGAACAAATGTGAACAATTCAGAACGACTGACATTTGAAAAGATGGGGGTCCAGATTTGGATTTTACATTCCCAGAGAAAGAGGAGTTAGAATTCAAATTTCTTGTTCTATTTGTTACAGCCCCCAGTTTGTGTAATTTGGCATCACTCATTGAGGTCAGTGTAATGGTTTTTATTTCAGCCAGGTATCTGGTCCCATAAGTTCAGATCTAAATCTTGAATTTTGATCCAAGAGTGTGGCATGGGTCAGAGTGCCCTAATTTCCATTGCATTCTTCCTGTCTGGTTTGCAGAAGAGCATGGGACTTATTGACTCTTTAGTTTTATATATTTGATACTAAAATAGGTGTGCTCTGGGGACACTGGAATTCTTTTTGATATATTGTCTCATTTGTGTCTACAGCACCTGTATAGCACTTAAAAACACTTACATTGTGTGAAATTAGCAGTGAAGAATTTCTGAGACTAGCTTTCTCAGTTTGATTTCCCCACAGGCATTCATTTCATAGAGACAGAGAAACTGAAATCAATCATTGGGAAAGGTTTCAAAATCATGTCAAATGAATTCTTTGAAGATGCTCATTCTGACAAAGAGGTCATCTGGCTGGGATGGAGTATGTAGAATTCAGCTAAATAATTTTTAGTTGACTTCTGGTCTATGCAGTTTATTACTACATCTGTCAGTAACTAATATAAAACACCTCAAAATAACTTTCTGGATGCACATTTACAATGGGAATTGTGTAAGGTATTAACGGGTTTTTTTTTTATATAAGATGTTTGTTTTGAAGATGGGTATGCAGCGAACAATACTGGAGGGGAAATTCAAAAGAAAAATTCCAAAAAGGCCCTCTCTCTAATTTAAAGTATGTGTGGGGGCATTGTGGTGAACGAGCTAAGGATCTCAAGGCAACAGCACTAAACTTGGACCAGAGCGTTAACAGGGTTCAAGAAAGAACTAGATAGATTCATGGAGGTTAGGTCCATCAATGGCTACTAGCCAAGATGGGTAGGAATGGTGTCAGAGGCTGGGAATGGGTGACTGGAGAGGGATTGCTTGATGATTCCCTGTTCTGTTCACTCCCTCTGGGGCTTCTGGCATTGGACACTGTCAGAAGACAGGGTACTGGGCTAGACGAACCTTTGGTCTGACCCAGTATGGTGATTTTTGTGTTCTTATGAACTTGGAAAGTTTCTTAAACTTCTGTTTTTGATAAAGACCACAGTTGATCCCAGAATGCATGCAATGAAAGGTTGTAATTCATTCCCCAGGTTTGGCTGCCAATTTTAAATTGCTTGAACTACTCTCTGCGAACTCTTTGTGCATCTCCAGAACACGCTGCATGAATTGTAACTTTATGTTCAATCAATGAATTCCAAAGATCAGTTCCTCTAAAAAATTTGTTTGATGAAATAGGTTTCCCTCTGCCATTTGAAAACTGTTTTCATGTCATATATTCTACTTTTCTCACAGTATCTTTAGTAAAACCATTTCATAAAAAAGTCCTCATGGAAGGAAATGCATACAAATGCTCTTTTACTCTAAAAAGTGACTGTAAAATTACTTAGTGCCATCTGTTTGCTTCTCAGTAATTTTGTACAAATTTTAATAATTATTTAAGAAAAATGCATTTTAACTTATTTAATTGCAGCCTAGCAAACTTGATTTGGGATTGTCCATAGTAGTAAAAATACTGTGGACCAAATTATATGCTCAGTAACACCTGATCTCCATTTATGCCAGCAGTGACACCTGTGCAGCCCTGTTATCCTTCAATGATTGAGACAGAGTGCATTTATCTTAGAAGAAACAAGATGCTTTTAACTGTTGGAAGATTGATTGATTTCTAGGCAGCACTAATAGCACAACATTGGTTACATTATTAGATGAACTGCTGCTATGGCCTGAAGAATCTGGTAGCTGTCCCATACTTTTTAAAATGACATTGTTGTAGACTTAATGACTTTACTAAGAAAAAAATGTTAGTAATGTATAGGCCAACCTCTATGTAATTATAGTAAGACACCTAAGTGTGGTTAGTCAGTTTAATCAGAATGATACAACTGTGCTTTAGAACAAGATGCTTTCTTTCAGGGGTGTGGAGAGCAATTTAGAGTGTATACACATTGTTTTATTGCATCAGATTCTAGGCCCTCCGTTACAGAAAGGCTGTGGACACATTGGAGAGTCCAGCAGAGGGCAACAAACATTATTAAGGGGCTGGAGCACATGACTTATGGGGAGATGCTGAGCTTATAGAGGCTATGTCTAGACTACATCCCTCTTTCGAAAGAGGGATGTAAATTAGACATATCGAAATTGCAAATGAAGCCGGGATTTGAATTTCCCGCACTTCATTTGCATAATTGCGTCATGGCTTTTTTAAAAAAAACCTCTATTTCAAAAGTGAAACTGTGGTCTAGAAGTGGTTCTTTCGAAAAGAAAAGCCTTTTTTGAAAGATCCTGTAAACCTCATTTTTTGAGGAGTACAGGATCTTTCGAAAAAGGGGGGGATTTGATAGCAACCTTCAACTACTTGAAGGGAGGTTCCAAAGAGGATGGAGAGAGGCTGTTCTCAGTGGTGACAGATGACAGGACAAGGAGCCATGGTATCAAATTGCAGTGGTGGAGATCTAGGTTAGATATTAGGAGAAAGTCTTTCACTAGGAGGGTGGTGAAGCACTGGAATTGGAGGTCATAGAATCTCCATCTCTAGAGGGTTTTAAGTCCCAGCTTAACAAAGCCATGGCTGAGATGATTTCATTGGGATTGGTCCTGCTTTTAACAGAGGGTTGGACTCGGTGACCTCGTGAGGTCTCTTCCAACTCTGATTCTATGCACACAATGGCAGCTGAGGGTCCAGGAGAGACTAATAGACGTCTGGACTGTGTGACAGCTATATGGTGTTCATAGGCCAAGTCACTGTTAGCATGAGCATGTATAACTCCCACAGGTTGACCCCATAGATGACACATGGGGGGACACGTGGGCTCATGTGCCCCACCCAGATTTCATGCTTGGCTTACATTGAACATGCTCGTATGGACTCAGCATGCTCAGTAACACTGCTGAAGCCATCTTGCCTTACTCTGCCCCCTCCCCAGTTCCCACTATCAGCAGGCATGGAAGACCTCAGTTTGGTACACTTTTGCCATGACTCTTTTTTTTCTTGTATTATTTTTCATTTCATATATGTATTTCCCTTATACAATCTCTGCTTTCTCTTCTCTTTCCAGTCTTTGGTCTTCAAAGGTATGGTTATTCCCAAATCTCTGTTTTGCTCATTCTTTTCTGGTGTCAATTTCCCAGCAATACCTTTTGTTCTTCCATTTTCTGTGCCACGTTACTGTGTGTGCAAAGCTGTATTCTTTCACTACATTTCTTTTTCAGTTTGTCATATCTTGCCTTCCATGAACAAACTTCATTCCTGTATCTTCTCTCTTTTCCATCTCACCCCCTTTCCTCTCTTTCTTTCCCACTTACTCTCTTTTCTCACATTTTTTTTGTCACATCTCAAGCTTCTAGAATGATTCAAAGCATTGACAGAATGTTGGGAACCATCCCTCAGGGAGTACCTCCTGAAAACACCCTCACTATATACAATTGGTTTGTGCTTTGAAAATACTTAAAACTGAAAATGAACAGCTATTCTCAACAATGGATTAAAATTTATCTGCAATAAAATAACAACAACTGAGTGGTTATAAAATGACATAAGCCCCAGACAGTTTTCAATCATCTTTTGTGAGTCCTGTGCATTCTGCATGTTGTGTGGGGAATGGTAATGAAGCTTTTTAGTAGTCCCCACTGTGTATGCAAAAATGGCTCTTTATATGCTGTTTGTAATAATTAAATGTGATATCTTCAATAACATATTTACATGCGGAATTATGAGCATCATAAAGGATAATGATGATTTTGTTTAGTATGAAAACTGGCTGGTTGGGAATGGGGTAAGCTTTGGGAGTATTCTTTGCAGATGATCGCATGTGTTAACTTATAAAACAATTTCAACAAGAATCTTGAATAGTTGACACCTTGTGATATGTGATGCCAGTTTATTATCTCATTGTTGATGGCCCTGAAAGTTGATCAAGGCTGAAAGGTTCAAAAGCTGTCCCCCATGAAATGCTGATTAGTCAGTGGTCAAAGTTGGAAAACTCCCATACAGGTAAACTGAATAGCAGCTGGTCTTGAGAAGTCACAGGAGGCATACTATGACTTTGTTGCTAAGAGACAAGTTTGTAGATAGCAGCCTCTCTCTCTCATGAAAGTACCAGAGTGATGGGTTTTTTCCAAATGTAATTTATTTTTATAAATCAGAGCAGATTCTGTGTGCAGTCACTGTGATTTTCTAAAATAAACCATAATTGTGAAATGAAATAATTAGTTTACAGGAATTAATTTTCAACAATTTTCATGTGCAGACCACTGAAATATTTTGAATGAAGGTGCAGAACCCTCTGAAACTCTTAGAAATATTCTGTGAACCTCTAGAGGTCTATGGAATGCAGATTGAAAACCCACCTGTACTGCTTTAAAAGTGGAGAGGAACTGACATTTAAGAACCGACTGCCTACAAGACCAATAAGACAGAAATGGTCTTCTCTGCATAAAATAAGTATGCTGATGTTGGTTTTTTTTTTTGACTTTTCAGAAGCAACAACTTTAGACAGAGAGCTTCACAGCTAGATCTCCTTATGGTGGATGTTTTGGAACTGGTTGAACTAGTCAGAGAATGGCACATTCAATAAATGTAGCTCTCTTTTCAAGTTCATGAATTACCTGCATACAGTAATAGGATCAGACCCAGAGGGGTACAGGACAGTGAAGGAGGGAAACTTTATTAATCTTTAGATTGAGTAAGTCTCTGTTCCCAGGGTAAACTAACAAGGACTAGTCCAGAACCAGGAGGAACTTGCCAGAATCAATCAGTACAATTAAGCACCTGGAGCCAATTAGAAGTTTTCCAGAGTCAAGGGAGTCAGACTATTCAGAACACCTGGAGTCAATTAAGTCTCTTCCATCCCTAGGATTCTATGACCCTAAGAACCAGTGGAGACTGGTTAAAAAGAGCTCCTCTTCAGTTACTTCAGTGTGTGAAGAAGGACCTGATGAGAGAAAGTGTGGTGGAGAGTCTGGGAAAATAAAGTGTAAGCAGATAGCAGGAAGCAGTACCTCCAGAAAGGAAGGTGCTGGGGAAGGCTCTGGGGAAGTGGCCCAAGGATTTATAGCTGTCATGGAGTTGTTACCAGAAACATTATAGACAGGTGCTATTACAGGGTCCCTGGGCTGGAATTTGGAGTAGAGGGCAGGCCCAGATTCCCCCCACTATCAACTACCCCATTTCAGTACTAGAAAGAGACTAGATTGGTATAAGGTTTGTCCTACCCTGTACCACTTGGAGGGGCCAGAGAGACTATCAAGTTTGGTTTCTTCTCTTTTCCCCATGCTGGCCAATGATGAGAATAACTCAGCAAATAGCAATCTAGTGTCTAAATTGAGGGCTGCTGTGAGCCTCTGAGACAATCCACCTGAACACATGGGGCCCACCAAGGATGAAGAGCTTTGTTACAATATTTAGCTTTTTACATATTCCATATTTTGAGTCAATGAATATTTAATGCAAACATTGAGCAATTGTTTCTCCTTTGGGCCTTCTAAAACAAATTATAATTGACAAGTCACAGATTGCTAGCACTGAATTCCAAACTTTTGGGATGCAGGAAGCTAGCCTCACACACCCTCAAGAGAATGGACTATAGGGAAGAGCAGTGCAGTGTGAAAAGAAAGTTATTCAAAAAAAGCACCCCCCTCTTAGCGTTAGTGTAAGACAGCCCCCATAATAATCACTGTAGTAAGCACATCTGGCAGCTCCTGGGTTGACAGATCAGAGCACTGCTAACTTTAAAGGTAATTTTTCTTACTAAATGAACTGCTTAATGGATGAGTACATGAGACACCAAATCTTAAAAGGTTTCAGTCTCATCTTGGGAAATCCAAAGCAACCTGAACTTAAACCAGGTTTAATAGCTAGAGAAGAATGAGGAAAACACTGGATTGCTCTAGCTGTTATCATTAGACACAGCTACAGTCAGTGCTTCTACATACTTGAGGCTAATTAATGCACCCAATATAGTAAAACAGGTGTCCTCTTTAGCTGCTCCCAGATCAGGCTGAATTGCTTTGTGAACCTACTTGAATGAGTAATCACACCACCACCTAGTGAAGGGACCTAATCCTATTGAGAAGAGTTATTCTCAATCTCCTGAACCACAGTTAAATTGATGATCTGAATGAATTATCCGTAAGAAGTTTCTCCACACTAGATGATGGCTAAATCAGGATTTGTGCTGGAACAGTGGACTCACTTGACTCTCTAGCTTTATGTTAAATATTAATTCCTGCTAAATATTGCTTTTATGGGAATGAAAAGTGGCCAGATCTGTCGGTACTGTTTCTGAAAGTCTGTAGCAGTAAGCTGCAAAAAGGAGGCTGGATAGGGGTGAAGACAGTTGCTGTACAGTAAAACAAAGGGTGTCTCTTTAGAATATTATTTTCATTACACTGAAAAAGATTCTTGTTGAGTATTTGACGACTCCTATCTCAGGGTTGGGCCCATGATTTCTTGGTGGTGTTGTGGGCCAGATCTTCTTTGGGGATTAGTAGGGTTCTGTTCAAAGGACAATATTAGTAAGAAAATATTTATTAATAAGAGATGTCTTTGCAAACTTATTATGTTACATATTTACTGTATGTTTTTCTCTGAAAATATGTTGATCCAATCTTGCAAAATGTGAAAGACCTGATTCTGATATCATTTTCATCAGTCTAAATTGGGAGAAAATGGAATTCAACTTTATTCTGGAGTGACTCTATTATTTTAAACTGAAGTAAATGGTATCTGAAGCAGGGCTGCAAGAGCAGAAAGATGCTTATTGAAGGAGGATGGACTATGTTTAGAAGGAACATCAATCCCCAAAGCTTTAAAATGGCTAAATTGTGGAGCACCTATATTTTGCATATAGAAAATATAACTATAATATCATTAGACCGACCGACCGACTTACACAATGATTTTGCATTGTATAGAATACTGATCCAGGGCGCTGAAATCTTTGTAGAAGTGTGTGTGTGGGGGAGTGGGGGGGGAGGAGGGAGAGGGAGAGGGAGGGGGAAGCCCAAAGTGCCCCCCCCCTCCCCGCAACACTGGCTGCTCTGGCAGAGAGCTAACTTCCCTCTCTTCTGTTACCACATCAGCCCCTTTTGGGTGAAAGCTGTAATTGCAGTGCCTCACTGGCAGAAATGATTATTCTGTGTGGGATGGGGAATTTGCAGTGTACAAGATTTCTGTACTTATGGGGATTTTCTTAGTTAAAAAGTGGAGGTATGCCTCTATCTCCATATTTGGGGCCAGTGGTACTGATGTTAAGACCTTAATATATAAAATACATTTTATTTTGGTCATCAAGTGCTAGAGTTAGGCTTGTGGTAAAGTACATTGCTAAATCAAGACTTAAAATTCTTGCAAATATGTGTTACTGTAATATTCTCTATGAGTAACAAAAAGAAGGCAACCACAGCTGATTTAGTGTTCTGCTGATTACTTGTATATGCCATCCATCATGTGTCTGTTTCTTACAACAGAACATCAAAATATTTAACTTCTAAAACTCATAGGGGGAAAAGATCAAGTGTGTTCTGTGCAGCACCATCATTCAAACTGGTGACCCAGAAACACGTTCATAGATTATCAGTTTCAACCCACTCAACATGTGCAGAACTCAGATAAATATAATCACTGCAGGGTTGTGACTCAAAGAAATGCTACTGTTAGGATGTTTACACTGTATTTTGATATTTATCATAAAGTAAGCAAGCCACATGATGTTATGAAATAAATGATCTTTCCATGAGAACATATAACCTCTTTTTGCACAGGAACTCAGAGGAGTAAACAATAACTATCAAATATTTAACATCAGCATTTCTTTTCTTTTTTACTGGAAACATGAAATTAAATTCCCCCTCCCCAATTTTAACAAGAAAAAAAAAGTGGAGTGAGAGCATTTGTAAAATCTTACGGTTCCCCTCCCCCCCAATCTTAAATGTAAAATGGGGGTCTGATCATTCTTCCTTCTGCTGAATACCAGAATTAGTGAAAGTCCGACCCCTAGAAGTGATCCATTTAAAAGGTGGCATTGAAGAGCTGTCTTTGCACTTCACAGCTTTTCTTAAAATAAAACAAGATGCAGCTGGGAAGCTCTTAAAAATGTGTTTAGGTTCCATTGGATTCCATTGGACTTAACAGATACTGTTCTGACTAAGAAAGTTTCCCAATCAGAGTCTATTATCTGCTGTTAGACTCATAATGATAATACAGGTTGAACCTCTCTAGTCCAGCATGTTTGAAACCTGACTGGTGGTGAATCAGAGAATTTGCTGAACCACGGGAGGACAATATTGTCTAGCAGCATTACCAACATTTCCACTGCTTACTGGGCTCTTAGAAGACATTTAGGGGTAAATTAGAGCTAAATAACAGCATAGAATACTGGTGGCTATAAACAAACTTTTTGGACCATGCGAAACTTGACCACACCCATGATAAGTAAACATCTGGCTGTTAGCTTAAATTTAGTTGAAAATCATGCCAGACCACAGATGTTGCTGGACCAGAGAGTACTGGACAAGAGAGGTTCAGCCTGTATTTCTATTTATTTAATCATTTAAAGCACCAAAGAGTGTGCTGGAAACATTAGTGTAGAAATCAAAACAAGGTTCCTATCCTGAAAAACATACAAATAGTTTTCAGTGGTTCACTGTCAAACCGAATGGATATTTCTAATGGGGTGAAGCAAGGTTCTGACCTGGGTCCAGTATTATTCAATATTTTCATTAATTACTTGGTTGTGGAGGAGTTCTCTTATAACATTTGCAGGCGACACCACCAGACTGGGTGGGGTTGAAAGCACTTTGGAGGATAGGGTTAGAATTCAAAATGACCTTGATAAATTGGAGACTTGTTCTGAAATCAACATCAAATTAAATAACAAATGCACAGTATGACACTTGGAAGGAAAAATTAAATGCACAGTTACAAAATGGGGTAGGTGGTAATACAGCTGAAAAAGGATCTGATGGTTATAGTGGGTCATAAAGTGCATATGTGTCAACGATGTGGTGCAGTTTTAAAAACAGGATAATGTACAGGATTGTGCATTAACAGGAGTGATGTATATAAGACATGGAAGGTAACTGTCCTATTCTTCTGGGCACTAATGAGGTCTCAGCTGAAGTGCTGTGTCCAATTCTGGGAGCTGCATTTGGGAAAAATCTGGATGATTTGGAGAGAGTCTATGGGAAAGTGACAAAAATGATAAATTATTTAGAAAACCCAACCTATGAAGAGAGTAAAAATAATTGGGCATGTTCAATCTTGAGAAAAGATGATGGGGGGAGTCAGATAGCAGTCTTCAACTCTGTTAAAGATTATTATAAAGCAGACAGTGATTAGTTGTTCTCCATGCCCACTGAAAATAGAGAAAGAGGTAATCAGCTGTATCTGCAGAAAGGGAAATTTTAGGTTAGGAGGTTTCTTTCCCAGTATCGAGCTACAAGCTTAGTTAAGTACTGGAATAGGTGACCAGGAAAGGAATGGAAAGAAATCCTCATCACAGATAGGTTTTTAAGAACAGGTTTTTAGACAATAACCTAAAGGGATGGTAAGGGATAGTCTAGGTATATTTAGACTCTGCCACAGTGCAGGGGGCTTGATTGGATGACCACTCAAGATTCCTTCCAGCCCTACATTTCTATGAATATTAAACAAGATATAGGAACACAGGAGTTCCTGTACCAATTCAGACTTGTGCTCCCACTTGTACACTAATGCATCTCTGTCAGGCTATTCTAGATTAGAGTTTTGTTGGAAAAATGGCCATTTTTTCTGACAAAACTTGAGTTACGTCCATGCTGCAAGCACATTCTTTCGACAGTAAATCGAAAGAACAGAGGACCTTTTGTGCAATTGGTAATCCTCATTCTATGAGGAAGAAGCCTTTTTGCAAAAGAGCTATGTGTGGATGGGGAAGAGGGAGTTTTTTCGGAAGAAGAGGGAAGAAGAAAAAGCACAGGTGCCCTGGTGGCCATTCTGTCCATAGCAATCACTGTCCATAGCATCCAAGCAGTGTGGACGTTATCTTTTGAAAAAGTGCATCGCTTTTTCGATGTGCTCTTGCAGCATGGATGCTCTCTTTTGCAAGAAATTTTTTCAGAAGATGTCTTCTGAAAAAAGGTTATTGTGCAAGAAACCTGTAGTCTAGACGTAGCCTCAGTGACTTTTACCAAGCTCTTCATAGGAATTGAAGGTACCCTGATAACAGGTAATTATGGAATAACTTGCTCACAGAATAACCTCAGCCACTTAGCATCTGATTCAATATAATGTCAAAAGTCACTTTGACTTCAATATTCAAGTGTTGGTTTAGTCGCTAAAGACCTGACCAAGAAAAGCCCTTAAAGTGCTTAAAGTTAACAACCCTACTGCTGTTAAGCGCATGCTTAAGTGTCCTGATGAACTGGTATATAAAATATTTACCATGAGAAGATTTACCTGGCATTGCTTTGGTCATTAACTCAATTTTTGGTTTTTGGAAAATAAAATGAAAATGTACATGCTTCATTTCAATCATTGCTCCCAAGTAAGGTTAGGGATGGCAGGTTCAGAATGCAGGTGCCTGGGGGGTGGGAAACTCAGGGTTGCGGCAGTCTCAGACAGGGTGTGTGTGCTCCCAGTCAGCCACTTTCACCTGCCTGGTGATTTTGTGTCTCTTCTGTATGGTTTTAAGAGAGGCAATTATATTCTGGGCATAACCACTTTTCCTGTAATAACCAAACCCTGACCTTGCTTTAAGTTATGATAAGAGGAAGCTACACACCGAATTTGGTGATCCTAGCTCTTACCATTTAGGAGTAGTTCTTGAACACACAAAAAGACAGACAGTTGCACACACAGACAGACAAACTCTCTCACAAAGATAGTAGATTTTGCCTTTGCAAAAAGACAATGTTACTGTGGAATCTCCTATCTTTAGTAATGAAGGAATTTTGAAAATTCCACTATTTAATTTAGATGTATAAGCAGATGTTGTTGAGTGCTGCACTGTTTTGGAATTGTTTCAACCCTGGTGCTTTCCTTTTTCTCACCCTTTCGTGGGATTACTCATATGAGTAAGGATTCCTTCCATGATTAGTGTTATGTCATGGGGAGTTTCACAGTATAGGAAGAAATCAGTGGAAATGCAGAGAGCTGGAGTAGTTGCAAGTGTCCATTTTATTGCATAGCACAGGACTAACTAGAATAAGCCCAGACTAGCTGGGCTGACCCCAGTGACCTACTCAGTTACTATAACAACAAGATCTATATCTACAACCCAATATACAACAATTAGGGTTTTCATACTTCGGTCCATCTGTATTACAGAAAAATCAATTGGAACAAAACCTTTGTAACAGCAAAAGAAGTGTCAATTTTAAGGCTTTACTTATTTTGTAGCATACTCAGAAATTGGCACCCAAACTAAGAGAGGGATTGTTCTGCAATGTAATAAAAACATTGTCTTGCTGAACTAGCTGACAATATCAGTTTTGTATAATACAAACTTTGCTGGTCTGATGAGTCTGTGGAAACAGAATGATGGTCTCCTGTTCAGGAACAAACCAATGTCTTCTAATCATGAGCTGTGTGAAGAAGTATATGCTGATCCATGTTATTTTTGTTTGCTTTATTGATTAGTGCTGGGTTTTACACCTGACTCTGCCATAGACTTACTGTATGATTGGGCAAGCAATTTCAAATCTGTGTCCTTTTGTTTCCTCTCCAAACTCTGTTTCTGTCTTGTGTAGAACCTTCAGCGAAGGAAGTCTCTAATTGCTTAGGGCCTCAAGCTGATCAAAGGGGCACCCTATTAATTATTATTATGTTTTGTGTTTGGTGGGGGCCCCACAATAATCTTTGCTTAAGGCTCCCAGTGGGCTAGCACTGGCACCGTCTTTCATGTGTTTGTACAGTGCCATCACAAAGCGACCATGATCTTCGTTGGTGCCTCTTTGCTCCACTCTAATTACACAAAGTAAATCCTCTTAAAATGATTATTATTTACACAGCAGCAGCACTGTGCAAGATACTTTTCAAATATACATGAAGCCTGGAAAAGTTCCAGGATAAAAGACCAATGAGGTGTGTGAGAAAGGGATGCAATATAGAGTACAAACAAAATAATCTGGCTAATGATAGACATGTGGCAGCAGACCCGAATCCGACCACCTGAAACTCCATAGAGTTTCAAATGCTCCTTTAGATCAAGTTTTTGCCTCCTGCTTCTATGCACTTAACATAGCAAGTAGTTAATTTTTATTTCTTTTTTATTGTTCCTCTACCCTCTCCAAAGTGCAATGAAAAAAAAAATCCAAAGTCCCCACACCCAGCTAAGTAGCATTTCCTGGGAAAAAAATACGAGAAATGTGGTAGAATAAATTACACGCAGTATAGTTTGTATAATTCTCACCCTGCATATCCTCTTTTCATTGTGTGACAGAGAGCTTGTTTGGTTCAGGAATCCAATGGTTACCCTGTCAGCTTTAGTGATGCTTCAATCAGACAAACACAGACTCCAGTAAATTACTTGAGCCCTGCATACTTCTGCCCCAAGTGTGCTTTCTTTTAGTGAAACCATTGATTTTTTTTGCAGACGGTCAACCCATATTTCAGTGACAGTAACAGACAAACACATAATAAAGTTCCAATGATTTCCTGTATTCTATTGCTCAGATTGCAATCTGTAAGAGGAACCATTCATTTTGGAGTTGCTGAATTCAGTCCTTTTTATCTTCATCAATAGCAGTGAAAAGAAAGCTAAACTTCACAGAGCTAAGCAAAGTGGTATAACTACTCCCCCCACCTCCCCAGGCCCAGGTCTTTAGCAGAAATGTGGAATAGGATGAAAGGTAGATGGCAGGGCTGGGTGGGAATACAGTAAGTGTAGCAGGGGTTGGCTATAATTTTTGATGAGGGGTGTACTCTAACAATTTGGTAAGTGATCAAGGGCAACACTCTTTCATCATAATAATGGAGGAGCTGCAGGGTCTGACATGGCAGTTGGGTGCAGAAGGGAGCTGGGGGTAGGGGATTGGGGTGCAGGAGGGGCTGTGGATCTGGGAGAGAGTTTGGGTGAAGGAGGAGCAGGGGACTAGAGTGTAAGATGGAGTATAGGCTCCAGTAGGTCATATGGGTATGGCTGTAGGAGAGGATTCTGACCTGGAGGAGGAATGTAAGACGGGGGGTTGTGATTTGAGGCAGGTGGGGAGTAAAGGGTTGGGGAAGGGAGGGGCTGGCATGCTAGAGGCAGGCTCTAGCTGGGAAGTGCTTTCCTAGGGCTCTGAGCAAACTGACTCTCAACCATTGCTCAGCCTGACTGCAGGCCTTTTCCATTAACACTGAGCTAATTTTCCCCTCAGGTACCCGGAAGTGTCATGGCAAGGGGGCATGATCTCCCCCTGGTGGATGGGGAGAGAGTTACCATCACCTTACACTATCTGCATTACTTGTTGAATGTGTTTGATGCTTTAGCATTGAATTTCAAGTTGTAAAATATTGCCCATTTTATTTTTAGTGTCCTGATATGAGAAATATATTTAGTGTTCACTCTAAGAACCCCCAACTTTAATGAATTAATGTAGGCCTGATGTGTCTGTCATACGTACTTCCAGAAGTTCAATTTTAATTTATGAATTTTATTCTTATCATTTGACTATAAAAGTGCACAGCACACAGAGCGAAAACCAACACAATCCCTTTCCTGGAAAAGTTTGCAGTCCAGGACCCTAATCCCACAATGAACTCTGTACACATGCATCTCTGAGCCCCACTGCAGGATCAGGGCCTAGGTAAGATGAGACATGACAAATTGGAGAGAAGATCTCAGGCAAGGAGGAAGGAGGAACATTCAAACATTGTTAAGGTAGCTTTAGCTTTTGCATGAAATACACTGATAGAATTGGCTTTGAACTCCATATGATTATAATGATAAACATGGTATTTAGTGACTGTCAAAGCATAATCAGAATCAATTGCAACCTTCCCCCAAACTTAACTTCCACAGAGACATATGCATTCCCCTCTTCTTTTATATTTATAAGGGTTTATCAGGGTATAAGTCCTAATAACGCCCATTATAG
Source organism: Rafetus swinhoei (assembly GCA_019425775.1). Taxonomy (NCBI): domain Eukaryota; kingdom Metazoa; phylum Chordata; order Testudines; family Trionychidae; genus Rafetus; species Rafetus swinhoei. The sequence goes on from CM033424.1 coordinate 154,634,307, forward strand.
TCAATGGAAACGTTCCTATTGACCTCAGACCACAGTTTTGCTGCAAAACAACTTACTCCTTCCTTGAATTCAAAGTGACAGTGTTTTCAGCAATGCTCGTCTATATACTAGTGATCTGTTAATATCTCTTCAACATCCCTACCTGAAACATATATATTACTCAGAGAATCTGAGGAATATTGATGACTACAAAGTAACTGGGAGAAGTCTATAATAGTTATTACAGCTTCATGAATTGTACACCTACAGTACTGCTATCCAATCTGTTCAAATACTTATTTTATTTTGTAAGTTCTCTCAGCATTAGGACAAAAATATGCTGTTTGAACAGTCCTCTTTTTAACAAAATTATTAAATTATTTGTAGTGTTAAGGACACTTTTTATAATGGCCCTTAATAGAAAAACTGTAATTGACAAGGGAATTATTCCTCAAATTAACAGTTTATTTACTACTATTCTAGTTATCCTGCTCAGCCTTTATTTTTAAAGCTATGGTTCTGCAATTGCTTCTTTTGTATGGAGTAATCATTATAACTGGATAACTCCTTAGCTGGATAACTCCTTGCTAGCTTATTTTTAACCTTCCAACTGAATAATATTTCACAGCCTGTCATGACCCAAATGTAGCTCGCCTACAAGAAGAATAACAGACTCTTTATGACAGAATATATTGTGCTCTATAGGTGTTTCACTTTTTTCATAGTCATGTAAACTGGAATTTCTGTCATTGAAATCAGTGAAGTTATACTGGAGTAAATATGGTATAAGTGATGGAGTATCAAGACTCTTTGAAGAACAAACAAATAAAACAACATGATTTACCCTAGAACACATAAGTTAAAAGAGTGAAATCTGCTCTGAAGTTCCCAAATGTTCCCAAAGAGACAGCTTTATTTGTCAACTGTCCTTGTGGTCTGACAAAGCATTACTCAAAAATCCAAAAAGATGCATAGGTTGTGTATACTTTAGTGATTCTATCAAAATACTAATTGAAGGAATGAAGGGCAGGAGAGGGCAAGAAGGGACAAAAGAAAAATATTTGAGGAAAACCAAAAAGAAACAATTTCAAACACAGGTGACTACAAGTGAAAAAGAAGTCAAGTCTGCTGAGGGAAAGCGATTATCCATAGGACAGAGGATTGCCTATTCACACCATAAAATGTGACAAGTCAAAAGAATATCAGAAACTGTGATTGAAATTGAAATTGAGAATAATTCCATCATTATGGAATCGGGCACAAGTATATAAGTCAATATTTTGCCATCTGAAATAAGCTATTATAAAGAAAGATTCAAAGAAGTAACACTTTGAACACCTCAGCTGTTGAGCTAAAAGTTTCACAGGTCAAACAGTGCCTTTGATTAGAAAACTAGAGGAGGTAGTGACCTATGAAACTCACAGGTCACAGATTCCATGTGATGTAGTTAAGGGGTCAGGATAAACCAGTGACTCAAAATGAGATATGTTTCCTGAAGTTAAATTCATGTATATAAAAATTGAGCCTGGAAAAAAAACATATTCTGGTTTACAATTGATTGGTATTGCAGCATACATGCAGGTCATTTTGAAAGTAAAGGATAAGGCTATTGCTACATTTTTTTTTCAAACTATCTCTTCCACATGCTCCCAGGAGGACAGCATACAAGCTGAGAAGCAGGACTCTGTTACACAGAGAGTAGATTATTCGAAAACACTTTCACCAGGAGCAGCAGTGTAAAAACCAGTTGGATCCCTTCATTTGTGCGGTGACAGTAAAATAGCCAACATTTAACACCTGGGAATGCCTCTGGGTGCTACAGAGACAAGGTACTTGAAGTAATATCTTTATTGGACAAACTTCAATTGGTCAGAGAAGACATGCTTTTGAACTTACACAGAGCTCTTCTTCAGATGAGCAGAAGTTTTAATACTCTGAGAAGGGACGGGGGAACAAAACTCTTTAAAGTGGGACCTGTCACAAGCCTATCAGCACATAATGGATGAAAAACTCTGAGATTGTATCACATAAATACTTTATTAGGTTTATAGTCCTACAAAATATTACTTAAAAAACAGCTGGTGATGAAGCTACAACCTTTATCTGAGAATAAGATTCTTGGAGCTCTGGCAGTGGGTGCTATCTTCCAGTGACTATGAATCTTTACTGTGTTCCATGATTACAAAGATATACTCATTAGCACATGATTTGCAGAGATGTGCAGTGGTAGCTGACCAATAGACAGTGAGACTTCTGCTTGTGCACTGTGGATGGCCAGTTTTGGATTTTCCTTTGCCTTATAATCTGCTATTGGATTATTTTTAGAGACACACATACTGCACTCCTATCATTTGCCAGTTGACTCTTGGTGTCAGACTAGATGAAGTTAATTCTTCAACAAGTTGTTTGCAGGAATGTATTGAACTGAAGGTCATCAAGAAAACCATGGCTAATTTATTCTTAGAAACATAATAATCAAGCAGTGTGCTCCAAACTTGCAAAATTTTGTTTGGGAGAGTGAATTGATTTGTTTTCTTTAATCCTGCCTATTTAATAATTTTCAGCAAGGAACCAATTGCCTACCATACTCGGTTATCCAGATAGCATTCTCCTCTCACTCAACTGCAACCATTTTGATGTCAATATTTAGAAAATTCTTTACACTTCAGTGTCACATTGTCTAAGAGTCAGGTCTCCAACAAGTAATTCATTGACTTCCCATTAACACTATGTAATATTGTCAGTATTGCCTGTGAATACAGTGGAATTTTCTTGATGTTTTCTCAAGGGAAGTATTTTGGCTTTCCAATATCCAGTCTGTACTAAGCTTCATTGTATATGAAGTTACATTGTTATGCTTATTATCTACTGTCATTCTCCAATCTGGATGTTATACATTTAGTTAGGTGAAGCGGTCAGTAAAATCTGTGAAAAAACAAGCAAAAAGTATTTTAAACCATTACACGTTGGTTAGTTTTTAGTGGTGACCTTTCAGCTGCAGCATCTCCTCCACCTCCAGACAGAATTCCTCTCATCAGACTTCTGCCACCCACACCAACTCTTCCTCTCTTCACAGAAGGCCCCTTCATCTTTGCAGGCTGTACACCACACTCTCTGAGAATCAAGTCCCAATTGCTACTGTGCAGAGAAGAAGAATAGCTGCCAGGGCAGGACTGTCCTTTAGGACTAAATCAACAGCTACTTGAAGTCAGTGGAAAGACTCCTTTTGACTCCAGTGGACCTTGGATCAGACCTCCAGATTTGTAATCTGTACAGTAGGAGGACTGTTCTTGGATGTGAGCACAAAGACAGATAATGAAGCAGTGTCACCAATGTTTTAGATCAAAGGGCTGTAGTAGCACTCCAGTCCTTTCCTCATGTACTAGGCAATAGGGAGCCTCTCTGGCTGTATATGCATTGCAGAAATGATAACTGCAGCATTTAAACAAATCTAATGGATGTTGGAGATGTCTGAAAAAATAAAAAATACCTTTTATTCAAAATTAATATTTCTATTAGCTCAAATGGACACTGTTCTTTTAAAGACTGTCCAATTTTAGTTCTTAAGGTCCACTCTGATAATCGTTCACCTGTTCTAGCACAACACTTGTAAAATATTTATTTAAATCCACTAATCTTTTCTGTGCAATACAGTTCAGTATCAAAATGACAGGATTCAGAAAACTAAAGCAATTGCAATCAGGAACAGGGGTGTTGGTATGGAAGCCTCATTGCATTTGACCAGCATGTGGACATATGACGCAAAGAAACACTAGAAAGATTAGCACAGAAAATAGACAAAGAAAGGTTGAAGGTAATGTGCTACAGATTTCAGGCAACAACAGACTGTAGTTACAAAGATATCAAAGGCCAGTATATATAATTTATAGTTTATTTCTCAGATGATTTGTTCTATTTCCTTTTTTCCTCTATTTTTTTTCATTTATTTATATACATGCATGCCAAGCAAAATGGGTCTGCATGCCAAAGGCAACCTGTGCCAAGGATTCATTGGTACTACTATAAACTGTAGTTGGTTAAATAGTCACTGGAAAAATGGCAATGGGCTTGCTGTGTAGATATACACTCTGTTATTTCGAAATAATGCTGCAGTGTAGACATGTTCTAAGTGTAACAATCCGTTCTCACCCACACCTTCCAGAACAGCAAAAAGGTTTGTTTTCTTATTTTCTTACATTGACTTCTACTTCTTCTGTTTCTGGAGGCAGCACAGGCACTTTGTTATATGGTTTGGAGCTACAGAGTTCAGAAAGAAATCACTTGAAACACAGAGAGCTGAAGTAGTTGCAAGCTTCCCATTTATTGCTTCACACAGAACTAACCAAAACCAGACAGAACAGGTTGGGCTGACCTCTAATGATCTAACTCAGTTACTACAACAACACAAGATCTATGTCTGACAACCCAATACACAAAAGGATGGAAGATTTGTGAGGCAGGAACTGGCTCTCATTACGGGTGAGTGCATGGCTTCACACAATGGATATCAGATCACAGTGGCATGCTCAAGACACAGATCTTAAGAGTCACTGTGGATAGTTCTCTGAAAACATCCACTCAATGTGCAGCAGCAGTCAAAAAAGCAAACAGAATGTTAGGAATCCTTTAAAAAGGGCTAGAGAATAAGACAGAGAATATCTTAATGCCTCTATATAAATCCATGGTACACCCACATCTTGAATACTGCATACAGATGTGGTCACCTCATCTCAAAAAAGATATATTGGCATTAGAAAAGGTTCAGGAAAGGGCAACAAAAATGTTTAGGGATTTGGAACAAGTACTATATAAAGAGATTAAAAAGACTGGGAATTTTCAGTTTATAAAAGAGGAGACTATGGGGGATACGATAGAGGTCTATAAAATCATGACTGGTATGGAAAAAGTGAATAAGAAAAAGTGATTTACTTGTTACCAAAACATAAGAACTAGGGGTCACCAAATGAAATTAATAGGTAGCAGGTTTAAAACAAACAAAGGGACGTTTTTCTTCCTGAAGTGCACAGGCAACTGTTGAACATCTTGCCAGAGGATGTTATGAAGACCAGGATGTTAACAGGGTTCAAAAAAGAATTGGATACATTCATGGAGGTTAAGTCCATCAATGGCTATTAGCTAGGGTGGGTGGGAATGGTGTCCATAGCCTCTGTCAGAGGCTGGAAATGGTTGATGCCAGATGCCCCAGAGGGAGTGAACAAAACAGGTGATCATCATGAGGGGAGAGGGATTACGTGATGATTGCCTGTTTTGTTCACTCCCTCTGGGGCATCTGGCATTTGCCACTGTTGGAAGACAGGATATTGGGCTAGATGAGCTTTTGGTCTGACCCAATATGGCAGTTCCATCTACTCTAGGTATCAAAATAACTAGAAGATTTACTTGATGTTGCTCAGGTCCTTAAACTGTGCACTATCCCCTTGCTTCTTGCTCTATCAAAACTATAAAAGTTCTAGGTAATCTGGATTACTGGTTCTACCTTTGGCCAAACTGTGTTGAATAGCTGTATTTCTTATGCTATCCCATTTAAATTAAATTAAATTGTTTTACATCCTGAGTATAAAACAATGATTTCCTATCTTGAGTACTTCGCAGTCCAAGCTATTTTTTTCTAATATGATGTCACAATAGTTTCTTTGGGTAATAATTTGAAGTATCAATAATCATCTTTACTTTATCAAATGTTGATTAGTTGGTTTTTGTTTGAATCATATTCTGGCATGTCCGCTCATTCATATATTTCACTATAACATGGTGATGTAAGTTTTTGAGGATATACCAGCTGTTTTGTTTGGTTTTTTTTGCTTGCATGCTGTAATCTAAATTGGAAATGTTCACAAGCTTTTATATATCCATTATGTTTTCTGTAACAAACAGCTGGATGGATAAGGTGTAATTATTTCATGGGTAGAGCTGCAGGATATTAAGATAAAAAAATAAAATAGAAGAAAAACAAATCAGACTTATCACCATTGCTGGTTAAACATATTTTGCAGCTAAGAACCCTACAGTGATTTCCATTAGATTCTCAATCCTGTTACCTGCTGCCCAATAGATATTATCATATAGTATAGTGGTTATTATGAATATCACATTAATGGTTATTACTTGTAGATAGCAAATAGACATCTTATTAGTTAGTAACTTCCAGTGGGTGAGCAGCAACTATGGCAATCTTTAGCTTGCTGACCACAAAAATCTTGACATTCTTGAATAAATATAAACCAGTCAATTTTCTGTAAAATGAAAAAAAAATTGTCTGTCCATTCAGGTCATGAACCATAACAAAATAGCATTATCTGTGTCAATGTCAATGACACAGATTTCTTCCTGCCTGTCATATGTGCTTCCCTATTGCTCAAGCTAGCAGGTCCAGTATTATAAATCTCACTGCAAAATTCTCACATGCAGATTAACTTCCTATGTTTAAAATTGTGCTACTTATTGCATTTGTCAAGCATGCTTTTTCAGCAGTTGAGGCAGCTGACTAGAGGTCCATTTAGATACTGCAGTAATGGCCTGCCTATATTACATGTGTGGGCAGATGGAATATTTATCATATAGATACAGGGTTGTAAATAATGCCTGGAAACTAGAGGTGTTCTGCTGTTAGTGGCCAGGGAACAATATAATCAGAACAAAATCATGCAGCTATGTATGTAGGTAGCATTATCATAAATGCTACTGCTCTATTGGCCATTGCGCCTCAGAAGACCTGCTTTTGTTTGTGGACATTGGAGCTATTGTTGTACTTATGACTGGAACTTAGCAGATAATGTCTCTGATTTCTCCTCATTGGTTCTATGCTCTAGAAAATGGGAGCCAAGAATTGTTAATGGATTTTCAGCCTTTACTGTTTATGTTGGCCAAGGAAATGGGCAACACACCTTAATTGATACAATGCCTGACTCTGTGTTGAGAACATATTTTATGGTCTGGGATCTGATGGTGATGGATGGGGGAAATCAGTTATTGAGATGGGATAAGTAGTGTGCCAAACTGGGCACTGACATCAATATATCAATTCCATCTCCTGTGACAAATACAACTTTGAGGCTTCAATTACAAATATATCGTTGTGGCAGGACCCACGGAAAAGCTGGAAGTGAGTCATGTGAGAAAACATTGCTTTGATGCATATTCCATCTAATAGCCATCCTAACAAACTCTTGGGCCAAACTGACATTGAGGTATGGGCTGCATTAAAAAGGGAGCTATTTATCCATCCCTACGTTCAGGTGCACCTTCAACTGTTTTTGTTCAAAAGAAAGATAAAACATACGACTTAAGATGTTAGATGTTTAATGTTACAAAAAAAGGTGAATAGCAGTTCAATAAACTAATGATATTTTGGACCAATCTGAAGTTGGCCAGAGGATATTGGCAGCTACTGTTAAAAAAATGCAAACCTAAAGCCTTATTAACTGGACCACATCATTATGAGTTCATTGTTATGCCTTTTGGAGTGACCTGTTGATACTTTTCAGATATTAATGACTAAGTTGTGAGTTGTATGATGTCTGAAGCAGATTTCCAGCTATTTAGATTATGTAATTGAGTATGTTTCCATGTGGATGAAGCACCTGTGTAATTTACAAGTGGTATGGCACTGAATCCATTTGGCTAGGTCTTAGAACAAGAATGAATTTGTGAAATTTTGCCTCTATACATATGCTGTATTTTTGAATGATTAAGTTTCTGCTTTCGGGGGAAACAATTTTAATAGCAGTACAGGAGGATTGTTATGCTTTGCAGAACCTCTGTGAATACATTTGCTCAAGCTGTGTGTGTAGGAGAATGGAAGAGTTATTTTATTAAAAATACATGCAAATTTGCAGGCACGAAAGGGGTTTGTATAGAATTGATTTTAGAAACAAACAAAAATAGATTGCCTAGTTACCTACACAAAACTAATCCTCAAACATTACCATTTCAGGAAATTGTTCACAAATTCAGCACAGGTATTATGGAGAAAGGATATTGCAAGTTATAGACATTTTAACTACAATGCCTGATGCACTCAAAGCAACAGTCATCAGACATTTGAAGGCTTTGTTGTAGCATTCTTCTGTTTAAAGGCTATAGGCCAGGTTCTCAGCTGATGTAAATCAGTGTATCAATAGAGCTGAATCTGGTTCCATCAGCTGAAGGTATGGCCCTAGGTCTCTTGGCTTTACATATCAAATTAATTTGCAAATTGAAAGAATGGCTCTTATGCCTGATCAAAGCTTTCTGAACTAGTGAAAATGCAGATTAATCAAGTCAGGGTCTTTTACAATTCTCTGCTTTTCCTAAATTAAATTGCTACTAGCTGATTTTTATAATCCCTGTCAAGGTAGAGATTGGAAATGATAGAGCCAGGAATGTGGTGGGGTTTTTTTCGTCTTCAGTGTCACATAGTGAATGAAAAACTGAAACAATGTAAGAGCCAATCTGCGCTAGAGACAAGAAACCAAGAGGAAGATGAGGCTGCACTGTTTCTCTGCACTGTTTTTCTTTACGACTTGCAACTGATATCCCAAGGTTGAAGCCTGGTTGTCGTCTTAACCTTCTTTTAGTATTTCTGCACCTTAGATGAATGCTACCCCAATCTCTGAAGTCAGGTCAGATGCCTTGAATACTCAAATTGTATAATGCTTTACAGACACATTTATTATGGCAACAGTCCTGTAAGACAGACAAATTATTAATAATTGTTTCCTATAGGTGTTCATGTCCACATCTCATAACTCAGCATTAGTTTTGGCCAATTACATTATGCAACTCTTGTGGGGATTGCAGAATACCAAGTAGTAGAGAGCTCCCAGAGCTCTGAAGTTAGCAGCAAAATGATCCCTGAAGAGTTTGAACTTGATGCTCTGACTGAAGTTAATGAGTTCATTTAGCACTTCACAGAACTTGGCCCCATGGAGGAGGTGTGGGGACTGGGAGGAAGGTTGGGTGCAGAAGGAAGTTTGGGATAAGGGATTGGGGTATAGGAGGTGGGGTGGGATTTGGGAGGTAGTTTGCATGAAGGAGGAGTTTGTGACCTGGAGGAGGGGATGAAGGGTCTAGGAGGAAGTTGTGACCTGGAGGATAGGTGTGGGAGGGAGTGCAGGGATTTGGGTTGGGATCGGAGGTAAAGAATTGAAGTGCAAGGTGTGGGAGGGATTATGGGTGCAGGAGCAGGGGTGCAGAGGGTTTGAGTTACATTAGGTAGTAGTACAAGAGGGGACAGAGGGCACTGGCTGCAGGGGCCATGTGTAGCTGACTCTGAACACTGTGAGCCCAGAGGAGGGAGGAGTAATTGACTCACTGCCTGCCAATGGGAGCTGCAAAAATGGTAAACCAGCCAATGGGAGCTGCAAAATTTTACTGGAGGTGGGGGCAGCATGAGAAGCTTCCCCCCCTTATCTCTGGGCTCGCAGGACAGAGTGGAGGTGGGCAGACAGGGAGCCTGATGGAGGATCCTGCAGGCCAAATCTGGTGACTTGGCAGGTGGATCTGGCCCACAGGCCATATTTTGGCCACCCCATCATACCAGCTGTTTAACAACCATCTCTGTAACAGAAATCTGCTCTTCCTCCTCCACTGCCGTTAGGCCCCTTGGGGATAATTCACTGGTGTAAGTAAGTGCAGTTCTAGGCTATTCTAACTCATTTTAGGACCATGATTATGAAGAAACAGGGAGCTGAAACCGTTCGTACTCCTGGTTTGTAGGAGCATCTGATGCATGAGAAACTTGAGCCCGATATCCTGCATAAACTCTGCTACTCTGTACTATTCTATTAAGAGTCTTAAATTGCTGTTGTCATTGTGACATCTGAGCACCTTACCGTATTTCATTGTGACATGACAAATCACTGGTCATTGTGAGGTTTTCTTTTCCCCCCTCGCTTGCTTTCCCCGGTGAGAAGAATTGTGTGTTCAGTGTAGTGTTTGGATTTGAGAGCTGTGTTAACTGTACCCCCCAGTCCCTGCTCTGTGTTTGTATTAGAGAAGAACAATCAAAGAAGTACACCTCACACCTGGAGTGGAAAGTTGTGACATTTCTCATGGCTCTTTGGTAGGGTTGCCAATTTTGATTGGATGTATACCTGGAGATTTCAACACATAATAAAAGATTAATCTTTAAGTACAGACTCCAAACCAATCCTGGAAGGTTGGTAACCCTACTCTTTGGGCTGGTGGAAGTTTGTTCCTATTTTGGAGCAGACCCTTTGGAAGTTCTGTCTTCTGCTGAGCGGTGTTTACTCTTATGGTAAAAAAATGCCATTATACATGGGGCATGGAATTGTCCATAGATTTCTCCTCAGAACTTCATTTTTTGAGGAAAACAGGATCTTTCGAAAAAGGGTTTTATTTTCAAAAGATCCCCGTCTAAACTGCCGGGTTTTTTTTCAAAATAGCCCCGTTTAAAAAAAAAAGCGGTGACTGCCATTATGCAAATGAAGCTTGGGAAATTCAAATCCCAGCTTCATTTGCAATATCGATGTGCCTAATTTACATCCCTTTCTTAAAAAAGGGATGTAGTCTAGACACACCCCAAGTGATCACAGGCCTAGGCCAGTGAGTACCTGGAGAATAAGAAAAGAGATCTTGGACTTCAATCTGTTTTATAGGAACCCAGCATAGAAAGCAGAAGTTGTGATTTGTTTGCTGATGGTAGTCCATGTTGTGGAGGAGACATACTGCAGCATTCCATATGAGTTGGACTTACCTAAGGGCTGATGGTTTCATGTCCAGGTATATTACATTGCTGTAGTTTAGATGGGTGGTAATAAAAGCTTGTACAACTGAGTACATGTCATTGTCTGCCCAAATAGGACAGAGTCTCCTAGTCAACTGGAGTTAGTGGAAGGCATTACATGTGGATCCTGCTACATGAGAACTTAGCAACATCAAAGAATCCATGAGAACCCCTTAACTACACAGATATTGATTCTAGAAAAATTTATTTCAGTACAGCTATTCCTATTTACACTAACTGAAAATCTAGTCCATATTATCTACAATTGTCAAGCAGAAGTTTATTTAATTTAAAGAAGAAGCTTCATGTTTTCTTACATTGTAAAGAAACTTAAGTTCAGAGTTATTTATCATTGTCAGTAATGGGGTGTAATTTCAACAGCTGAGCAGAGGCACAATATGAAACTCCAATTAAAGACAGAAATTTGTTACAATAAACAGGGCACACTTTGTGTAATTTGCCTTTCTCATGAATTACAAGTAGTACATTAAAGTCAACAACACTGTGATGAGAACAAATATCAAATTGCTGGAACTTAGATGGCAGTGTTATCTTAGATTACATTCCTTCTGGTGTTTTTTTCTTTCCAGTTGATTTGTGCTATACATTACATTCCTTTGTGGACACAGGAACCTCTGGAAATATTCTGATTCATTAATGATCTGTGAAGACTATGTGCATATTTAAAGGGGATTGATGCAGTTCAGGAAACCAAAGGGATTATAAATCGATGTGACTCAGAGCTTCTTCCATCTCCCCAACATGTAAATTCAGTTTATTAAGAATCTCTCTAGAGAGTCCTTTAAACTCACTGCTTACACTGACTCATTTGTCAGTATACAACTAGTACCCTACCATACATGCTGTTTCAAAAGTCTAGCCATTTTTCTGAGTTCTAGGGGCTGTAATTTGATATAACTCACACTCTAAGGAATCTGATGAAGGGAGAGTAGATGTTACACCAAATCAGGCCTACTCCCCATACAAGTAGGTAGGTAGGTACAAATAGATCTGAGGGTGTCGGAGTAAAAAATACTCTTAAGGGGTGTAGTCTACACTAGAGGCTATGTCTACACTACAATAATCTATCAGAAAAAGGTACGCAAATTGCACTCTGCAATTTGCATACCTTTTCGTGATAGTTTTTTCAGAAGAGGCTTTTCCGAAATTTGGGCCAAATTTCGTCAACACTGGGCCAAATTTCAGAAAAGCCTCCTCTTTTGGAAGAGCCCTTCTTCCTTGTGGGAGGAGGAATACAGGGCTTCCGAAAGCGCGCATCTCCTCTTCCACAAAAAAAAGCGGAAGAGCAGATGCGTTCCTTGGATGCGGCGGAGTTTTTCCGGGATACCTCCAGAAACCCCCCTAGTGTAGACATAGCCAGAAGTGCTACATCAGCGAATGGGCACTGATGCAACTGTGCCATTGTAACGTGTCTGGTGAAGACAATCTATGCCCAGGCAAGCTGACAGACTTGCCAGGTCCCTTGGGCAGAAGGGGTGGGGCTGAGGCAGCTTGCCCTCAGTGCCACCCAGACAGTTCCCCTTCCACTTCAGTGCTGTCCAGCACACTCCACCCAGGCTCTGCAGTTTGCTGCATAGGGCTCCAGCAACAATTTAAAGGACTTGGGGCTTTGGGCACCATTACTGCTGTATTAGCAGCAGTGACAGACAGGAGCCCCTGGCTCCTTTGAATCTGCAGGCCCTGTAGCAGTTGTTCCCTTCACCCCCTCATCTATCACAATTGGAAAGAGCTCTCCTATTCACACAATAAATCCTCCTCCACAAAAGGAGATGCCTTTCCCACTGATACAATGGTGTCCAGATAAGTGTTTAGGCTCGTGTATCTTATGTTGCTCAGTGAGATGGCTTATTCATGCCCCTGAGTCACAAAATTTATACCTAAGTAAGTGGTAGTTTAATGAATGCAAAATATTCTGTGTGTGTCTACTTTACATCATGTCTGATTTGACCTAAAATCTAGATGATTGCAACACTGTTTTTCTGAATTTTTTGAGCTTATTTGACTTGATTGAATAAATACATTTTAACATAGTTTGTGAAAAGTAACCGATAAAGAAAAATGGGTACCAATTAAATTGACTTAAAACAGAATGTTTACAGATGTTAAAATATCCCGTTTACATTTCTTTGCAGGTGCATACAATGCTTGCTGAATCAACCCACTGCTCTATCATGGTATAAGCAATGGTGCTATATTTAAATTACCGTATATATTCATTTATAAGCTAACTTTTTTTGGAAAAAAGTCCTGCTGCAAACAGTGGGGGTCAGCTTATAAATGGGTCAGTATAAACAGTGAATGGCAATGACTGGGAACTGAAGTTGTCCCTTGGCCCGTGCTGCTTATTCAGCTTCCACCCCCTCTATTTCCTGCCCATCCACCGAGGATATGGCGAGGGGGCTCTTGTGGCTGAAGGCAGATCCTGCCCCAGCACTTCACCTTTGGGTGGGCACGGAGCCCTCGGGGAGAAAAAAACAAAAGGAAAAGAAAACTAAGGATTGGACCCCCGCAGGACTGGGACTTTCCACCAGGCAATTCTTGCTCAGGGCTCATTGTTTGTGTCCAGCTGCACTGCCATTTATGCTCCAGCCCTTTCCCCCTCCCAGTCCTGTGGTGGCCTGATCATTACTTTTCTTTTCCCTTTTTTTTTTCCTCCCCCAGGGCTCTGTGCCCTGTCAAGGGTGGAGTATTGGGGCAGGAGCTCCCTTGTGCCACGAGAGCCCTTCCTGTATCCTTTGTGGAAGAGCAGCAGATGGAGGGGGTGAGAGCTGAGGAGCAGTGCAGGCCAAGGGATGTGCTGGCAGCCATTTCCCACTTCTCCCCTTGACCTGGAACTGTGAATGGCAGCGACTGGGAGCTGACAGACTCTGAGCCTGTAGATGCTCCATGTGGATAAAACATTCCAGTGCACCAGTGGTTTGTCCTGCTTGGCTGGGAAGTGACCCTGGGAAGTGCTGCAGACTCTGCTGTACTCTGCTGACACATTTGTTTGCTTGCAGGGCATGGAGTCTCCCAGGTCCCATTGGCTGTGAACAGAGAACAGCAGCCAATGGGAGTTGAGAAGCTCCGTGTCCTGAGGTCTGCATGTCCCTCAGCCAATCCTGAAGCTGACAAGCTGCAACTGTACTCTGGAGTTGGCTTATAACTGGGTCAGTGACTCTACCATTTCTTTCTCTATAAGTCTGAGGGGTCGGCTTATGAACGAATGGACTTATATTTGAGTATTTATGGTAGCTTGTGCCATGGAAGGATGTCAGACTGCATTACATCCAATCCGTAATGATATGATTTAACTATTAGAAATACTGTCTTCCAAAACTGATACTGTTCTAGACACGATGTCAGTAAACAAACTACAATTCCAAAGTGGATAGCTATAAGTATAATCCTTTCTGGGTGTGCCTTATTGGATGAATGAGCCACCATCTTCTTAGAGATTCCCACTGGACATTCAAGCTCTGTAGGTAAAGAAATAACACCTCCAAACTTCTATTAAAGGAGAAAAAGAGAGTAGCAGGTACACTGGGTAGGATATCCCAGGAGAAGATGGAGCCAATTTCTCAGAGACATTTATTTGCATCATGTGGGTACAAGTTACTTGCCTCAGTTTTCTGGATATATGTCACTTAGGGTACGTCTAGACTGCAAGAGATCTTCTGAAAAAACTTCTTCTTAAAGAGAACTTCCACACTGCCAAAGCACATCAAAAAAGCAATCTGTTTTTTTCGGAAGATAGCATCCACACTGAATGGAGACTCTCTCACATTTAAGCTGTGATTACCATGAACGGAGTGGCCACTAAGGCACCTGTGTTTTTTCCTCTTTCTTCATCTTTTGAAAAAACTCTCTCTTCCACATCCACACATGCCTTTTTCCAAAAGAGCTCTTTTGGAAAAGGCGTTCTTCCTCGTAGAATGAGGTTTACCAGTGTTGAAAACCCCCCTGCATTCTTTCGATTTTTCTTTTGAAAGAACGCAATAGCAGTGTGGACATAAGTAAAGTTTTTCGGAAAGACAGCCATTTTTCTGAACAAACCCTGCAGTCTAGACGCACCCTTACACATATAAGTTTGGCAGCATCCAAGATGATGAAGTAGGGAGGTAGTGATTAATTGACACACAAGTATGTCCTTTCTAAATAAAAATAAGTATTTTTTATCTACAAAGGTAACATCTCATTACAGACAACTCTAATAATAGTCTAGATATGTCCTTTGGATGATAATACAAGTTTCTTTTGTATTAAACTGCAAGATCTTATTCATCTGGCTACCTATTTTAAGTTAACTAGAAAGTTGTCCAAACGATCCTCTGGATATGGTACCACATAGAGACTCCTCTGCAGGTTATTAAAAAAGAGGACAGTCATTTCAAAACATACACATAATTAGAAGTGTGAGGAGCCTTGCAATATAAAAAAATCTATGACAGACAAATTGCTTCCTGTTTATATTTACTTCATTGCTTCTTCTGTATGGGATAAAGCCTGGTTCCAGTAGAGATATTCAATAAAATAGAGGCTTATTCATTGCTATTAGCCATACAATTTCTGTATTCTCTGGTTAAACAGAGCTATTCTTGGAAATGCCGTATTCTATTGTTAAATAACAGTACCAACAGAGAGAGAAGAATAGTTGAAATATAATAGCACCGACCACCCCGACAATAGATGAGAAACTTTTCAGGTGACCATAAAAGGACATTATAATTTCTTATAGAAACAGCAGAAGGAACAAAAAGGGAATTCCAGGAACTGAAAAAAAAGGTAATACTTGAAAGAGAGAAAATCTGAGAGAGATCAAAATACAAAATTGCTAACAATAAAAAACAACTTTGCATTAATAGGTAACTGATAATTGAGAAGAAATAGTTTGTGTGTTTAAAACAAAGACAATATGAACGGGATAAAAAAAAGAACACATTTGCATAACTACACTGGAAGATCTGTAACATTTATTCCTAAACCAGAACTGGGAAGTGTCCAGAAAACAACAGATTTACATATAAAATAGATACATAAACACAATATGTTTGCAATATTTAAAAAAAAAAAGCCATCCAGTCTTACTTACCAACTCCACAAAATAGGTTCCTAAGACTGAAAGAGATACTTGTCCTTGATATGTTTGTCATAACTTCGTTGATATGGAAGAATTAAAGGACTGTTTAGAAAAGTAAATGACTGAGATTAAAATCCAGAATTTAATCACAGCCTTTCAAGATAATACATTCCTGAGACCTGGTAGCATCTCAGTAAATTTAAATAATGATATACTTACACCACCACCAATGCCACCCCCCCCCCCCCCACACAAGAGACTTTGGCAGTTTCTGATAACAGATTTCAGGGAGTCATACATGTAATCTTTCTGCATCATCTAGCCTCTGAACCTGTTAACACAGGCACATTTGAGACCTTTACTTGGCTAAGCAGTCTCCCACTTTACATTAATGGTGCTACTCCTGTGAGAAAAGTTATTCAGACAAGTAAGTGTTTACTTGATTTTATTCCCTTATTCAGGTTTAGTTTCCATTAGCCTCTGGTTTGTGGTATCTTGAAGTTTTTGCATATGGAGTCAAGGTGGGATGGTTGTGATCTGGCAATCTTCATTTGCAATACAAAACAAAATACACCACTGAACTACAAAACACATTGCAAAACAGATCAATGCCATAGGCCCATTTCTATTCTTAATCATATAGTTGTTAATCAAGAGTAATTCCATTGAAGGCACCCATTTTTTATACCACTGTAAAACCAGGGTATATGAGATTCTGTATAACCAGGATACTTGCATTTTCATGGAATGGTATTTTGCTTAGGGGAGGCAAAGTGTGACTAAATGTGGACAGGAGCTATAACGCTAGGAAGTTATTTCATAATAAGGCCCTCTTATTTTGAAATAACAAACAGAGCGTCTACACCACAAAGCCCGTTATTTCGAAATAAGGGGCTGGTTATTTCAAAATAACTCCTGCTTTCCTTGGAGAATAAGTTATGTTGTGAGTCATTTCAAATTTAGTTATTTTGAAATATTTTCCTACTGTAGACAAGCCCCTAGTTATTTAAGTAATAGTAGAATCTCTGGTCGTATTATATTTGTTAATCTATTGTTGCATTTGATTAAACTTTTTATCCAGATTGTTTAAAGCATTTTCTACACAATTATATTTATTATTCATTTCTTTGAGAGGCAAGAACAAAAAGTTTCCTTTACATTCAGTACCGCTGTAGACAGGGACTGAGATAAATGCATTGATGAGAACAAGGCCGCCCTATTGTCAACTGGAGAACAGAAGAGGCTAAGAGCCTTTATCTTTACACATTGGTATTTCAGGAGCACTGGCACGAGTATTTCATCCAACATCTACTTTTATAGAGTCTTTTGAATAAAAAGGAACAAT
Source organism: Rafetus swinhoei (assembly GCA_019425775.1). Taxonomy (NCBI): domain Eukaryota; kingdom Metazoa; phylum Chordata; order Testudines; family Trionychidae; genus Rafetus; species Rafetus swinhoei. The sequence continues at coordinate 154,651,458 of CM033424.1, forward strand.
TAAAGAAATGTTAAACAAAGAATTCCAGTGAGCCCTCCAATGTACATATCTTCTGCCCTGCTTTTCAACCAAGATTTGCTGCTTCTTTGCTTCTTTTAAATTATTAATTTAATAGTAAAATGTTTGAGTGTATATACATTTCAGGATCATACTATACTTGTGGAAGGTAAAAGCTGAGGTCATGCTACATGTTGTCTGCCTTTGAAAATTCATGTTAGTACTGATGTGTGTTTAAAAGAAATAGAATTTGTAACAAAAAAAGCATTGTGGAAATAATTGTTTACATATTTTAAACATTAGACATTTAGGGTGTGTCTAGACTACACCTCTCTGTCGACAGAGAGATGTAGAGTAGGCACATCGAAATTACTAATGAATCCAGGATTTAAATATCCCGCGCCTCATAGCGTAAACATGACCGCCTTTTTTTCAAAACGGAGTTTTTCCGAAAAAAACTGGCAGCCTAGACGCAGATCTGTCGAAAATAAAGCTTTTTTTGACAGATCCTGTAAACCTCATTTTTTGAGGAATACAGGATCTGTCGAAAAAGGCTTTATTTTCTACAGATCCGCAACTAGACAGATTTTTTTCCCGAAAAAACTTCATTTAGAAAAAACAACGGCAGCCATGTTTGTTAATGAGGTGCGGGATATTTAAATCCCGGCTTCATTATCAATTTCAACGTGCTTGATTTGCATCCCTCTGTTGACAGGAAATTATATATAAGCATCTTCATTTCAGTGCTATTCAATACTCTTCTCTTAAACCAAGGGTCTAGTCACAGTTTATCAGTGGAGCTGTGGATAATTTGTAATCTGTTTAATCTTTACTCTGAACTTCCTCACATTAGTGATTCTTGTTAAAGCAATTAAAATACACTGTCTCTGATCAATAGTATTTATCAAAATAGGCATACGTACCCTTCTCCATGGTTACTAATTTGTGTACCAGCATGCCCTAATTTTGTCTAATTTTTACTAATCTATATCTAGAACTGCTTTTTCAGAAATACTGTAATATAAGTCTGAAATATAACTGTAAAATTCCTTAAATTCTGAAGTCTTTTTCCAGGTTCCTGGGGATCTGGAGTGTAGGCTACAGTCCTATACAAAGGGTGCTTAAGTCAATGTGAATACTTCCATTGTCTTCACTAGCTATTGGAACATGATCTAATACATCCCATTGGTGATCCATTGAAACATATTTGGAAAAAAAAACCCCATAAAGTTTCTGCAGCACTGTTGTGAAACTCAAGGCTGATTTAGAAGAGAAAATTGAGTCAACTCAGCTTCATAATGAAAAATTCACACCCTTGAGAACAGTAGTTAAGACTGCCTAAGTGCCTATGTAGTGCTAGGTCAACAGAAGGATTCTTCCATCAATGTATCTACCAGCACTTGGGCAGTTAGATTACCTGAGCTGATGAGAGAATGCTACTCATTGGCCAAAATAGGCTTCTACACTGAAGCACTAAAGTGGTCTAACACATTAAGTGTAGACAAGCCTACAGATGCTGCAGCAATTCATGGAAAGAGATCAGAGCAGCCAAGATTCAAACCACAGAAGACTTAAGAAATCAACATTAAAAAATGGCCAAACATTCCTTGTGTAACTGGCATAGTTCTCATTGATTTGACTTGCAGCAAGCTAAATTTGATGCTTGGAGTTTCAGAATTGCATCCTAGACTTACCTGGGTGCAGATTTAGAATAACAGTTATATCTTTTCCCAATGGTATCATTGCTAAACACTGTAAGTGGACCTCTGGGTCCCGTATCAAAGTAAGTTTTCATATCATGTTCTGTGTTAGACTGCTGTGATACATTATACTAATTTAATCCGTAGATCATGGAGCCATGGGTTACAGTGGTGGGATCAGTATCAGAGAAGGTTGGAAGTTTAAAGCCAAAAACAAAAGGGAAACACATGGGGCTACCATTGCAACCTGAAGAGATGGAAAAGGCTGCTAGTAGAAGCACCATTAAATTGCAGGACTTCATTCAGTTCAGCAGTAGAAGTGAATTTCACTCTTTAGGCACTTCGACTCTCTTTCAAAATCCTATAACTTTTGTCTATAATGGAATTTAGGCAACTCATTCTTATCTAAGACCATGTCTCAGATAATGCACTCCAAGAAAAAAAACATCACTAAGTAATCAAAAATAATATTGTAATAATAAGCCTATCCTAATGATAAGCTTGCAGGTCAAATACCTCTTTAACAGTGGTCATGTAGAAGTGTAGTCAGGAACAGGAAGAACAAAGAAGTTTATAGCACAGAAGAGTTTGTAAAATTTACATCCTGAGGGTTTTCTTTGATTTTTCTGTGAGGGGTTCTTGTGTTTCCCCCTGACATGTAGAAAATCTTCTATGTATTATACACATTTTTCTAGTCTGCAGTATTGACAACTCTGTGCAATAAAAAAGGAGTCAATGGCCAAAAAACAATGACAGTTATAAAAAAAATGGCATGTTTCCATTTGTATTCTGTTTTCTGAGTTTTTAGCTTCAACTCCTGTCACATTTTTAAGCTTTTCATACAATGATGAGTATTAGTAACTTATTCTTTAAAAAAATGCTGAGAGTCTCGTGCAATCACATGAATCTGGAAGGTAAAGCTCAGAAGCAAACACCAAAAATCCTAAATTAAGACTGATATCATTAGAAAATAATCTGATGACATTATAAATACCAACTCCATGAGTGCTCTGGGACTGGAGTATCTACAAGAAAAAAAATAGTGTGTGCTGAGCACCCACCGGCAGCCAACTTCCCAACTTTGCCTTCCTTCCTCCCATGTCTCTCGCCTGCTGGTGGCCCCAATGACCAACTCCTTCCCTACCCTCCCAGCACTTCCTTCCCATGCAAACAGATCATTTGCAGCACTCCGGCAGCTCCAAGAGGGAGGAGGAGGAACTGGATGCACTTGGGGTTGCAGGTAGGGTGAGGATGGGGGGCTTACGGAAGGGGTGGAATGGTGACTAATGGCGGTGGGGCAGCGGTGGGCTTTGAGGGAAAGAATAGAATGGGAGCAGGGCATAGGGAAGAGGAGAGTAACGCACATCCTCAGCTAGAGGGGAAGTCACGCCTATGTATTAAATGGAATGTCCATTGACTATTCAATTAGTTGATAAGGGCACTTCCTTCCCATCCAGCTGTTGCTACATTTCAAAAGCGGAAGTGCCGTGTGGCATTCCGCCTTTGAAATGTACAAAAGCGCCCCAGCAGGGGCTCTTGTGCTTTTCAAAGATTGAAACAATGCATGGAGTCTGGAGCCAGCGGGGGACTCAGAGTCCCCCACTGGCCCCAGGCTCCATGCAGCACTGCCACTTTGAAATATTCAAAAGCCCCAGTGCCCCCTCCCCTGCCCCTGCCCCCTCCCACAGAGCCGGAGCTGGGGGAACCAGCTTTTAAGCCAGCTCCCCGCAGCACCCCCTCCTGTTCCCTCCCTTGCTGCCTCTTTTTGATAGAGGCAGAAAGGGGTGGGGGGGAAGTGACTAGTTGACTAGTGAGTCGACTAGCCGATAAGCTTTTGCTTATTGGATAGTCATCTAGACGATTAGTCGCTTACATCCCTACTATGTATGACAAATGAGAAGGATGAACACACTGTCAGCGAGGCTCTAGATAGTACTTAGTCTTTCCATGAGTACAGGGAACTGAATTTAATGACCTTTTCGTGTCCCCTCCGAGTTCTTTTATGTTATATCATTTATTTAGTATTTATCACACTCATCAGCAATTAGTGAGGTATGTGCAACATGAAACACTCCAAATGAGCCATTTTGGTCCCACTTATGAAACATTTACAGAATAACAGGATTATAAGAAATATCTCCATTGTGCTTCAGAATAGCTTGTTTCTTAACAAACTCCTTGCTTTGGTGTATTTTCTCCTGCTTCTTCTGTGTCTATAAGGGTTAGCTTGTTTTTGTTTTTTTTCTCACTGCTCCAGTGGAGATGGCTCAGGCCACCCTGATTCAGCTGCACCGTTTTGGGCCTGAAGCCACGTTTCTCAGCTAAGTCTGATTTTAAGGGAATTTATTTTCTCTATCTGCTATTCTGTTTTCCAAATCATCAGGCTGTTTCTTGTCATACCTTCACAGCCACTCTCTGAGCCTTTGCCAGCTTCCTAATTTTTCAAGGAAATCCTGGCAGCAAACCTCTCTAACCTCAGACTTTTGACCTAAGCTACAGGCATGTGTGGAGTTTCTAGGCCTCCAGGCAATGTGGTGCTGAAGCTGCGACAGTGACTTTGAGCAGATCAGAGGAATAGGAACACTGGACCCTTTTTAAGCAGTCTGCAAAGAACACAGTTGCCTGAAATCCCTGGTGTCTGAAGCTAATTAATGTTAAGGAGTTGATCGATTGTTATTTAATTGTAGATATGGAAAAAGCAAACTAACAAAATCCCTTGGCTGATCGCTGACTGCATTGCCAAGATGAAAATCTCAGACTCATTGCTGACTGGTATTCCCATTAGTATAGTTTATTGTGCAAGCTGTACCTATATCTAGGGAGTGAGGACACTACACTGCTCCTCGTGACAGAATAGTGTGACTTACTTCCATACTTTCTTCATTTAATCCTATCTCAGGAGGTGGCATGCAGCTTGCTCTGACACCGTGTCACCTGCCATGGAGACAGGAGAGCAGCACAGAAAATCGTGTGCACTTCCAGCTGAGTCAAATGCTTTGTTATTAATGACCCACAAGTGACAGAAGATAGAGCATTACTTTTGGGTGCAGGGAGACCTGTGTTTTTGACACTCATAGTGCCTTCTGGCAGGGCAGCTTCATGTACAGGTTCAGCTCAGGAGCTGTCAGACTTGATTATCTTATATGAGGACAGATGAGCAATTAGCCAATACTAGCCTCTGGGACTTCTCACCGAGGAAAGAATAGAACAATGAAATGTGATTCCATCCACCCCTACCATAATCCCTACTGAGTCAATGAAATATTACAGTCGGTGGAATTGAAGCCTGCTGGCAGAAGTTAGAACCATCACGGAAAATTGACCTCTGTCTTTCTCCAAGTGACGATCATTAATCAACAAAACCAACTCTACCTCTCTGCTGTCCCCAGGCTGGAAGCCAGATCGCAAAGGGTCAAGGAAGACTTAGGACTCCATTTGACACTGGAGATGATGTCACAACCTGCTCACTCATCTACGGATGACTAGAAATAGGATGGTAACTTGAAGAATGTCTGTATTAGGAGAAAATGTATTGAGGAGGCGGCTAATAGCCTATCATGTGATGAAGATGGGCATTCTGCCCTCGCATAAGAAAGCCATACCTTATTTTGTACACCACCACCAATGTCTACTGCCCCTGCTTCACTTCTTGTGTGTCTGGAAAGGCTCATGAGAACTTAGCAATTAGTACTGCACATAAGGTTAAAGAGGAAAGTATTGTAACACAGTTAGCTAAATACCATGAACAGGTGCATATTTTGACATAATTTAGAGGACTAATTAAGATCCCAGACCCTGCTGAATCTTTATAGGGACTCTCTGTCATCATCTAGCATACTTTCCAGAGAATGGGTGTGTTGGAAATGGCACCATGGAAGACCATTCTGGTTCTGAGTGCAGACCAGCTCTATTTTCAGGGATCTGTGTATTCTGGAGTTGAACACTGTCACATTACTACAGAATAGTGATAGAGATGCAGCCGTGTTAGTCTGGTCTAGCTGAAACAAAAGACAGAACTATGTAGCACTTTAAAGACTAACAAGATGATTTATTAGGCGATGAGCTTTCATGGGCCAGACCCACTTCCTCAGATCAATATGTGGAAGAAAATCGGCACAATCATATATACCAAAGTGATACAATCAAAAAAACGAACGCATGTGAAATTGACAAATCAAATTTTAGAACAGAATGGGGGTGAGGGGGGAAGGTTAGTGACTGTGAGGTAATGACATAGGGGTGATAATAGAGGAAGTTTCTGTGAGGTAATGACATTAGGGGTGATAATTGGGGAAGCTATCTTTGTAATGGGTGAGATATGCATGTTTTAAGGTCATTGAGGGAATGGTCAGTCTGGCTGAAATGGCAAGCAACAGCTTTCTCTCTGTGAGAGAGTCTTATGTCTGTTTTGTGTGCATTGATTCTTTGGCGAAGTGTCTGAGACGTTTGTCCAATATAAATAGCAGACGGACACTTTAGGCACATGATGGCATAAATTATATTTCTGGATGAACAGGAATATGTGTTCTTGATCTTGTAATAGACATGGTTAGGTCCAATAATGGTGTCATCAGAGTAAATATGTGGACAAAGCTGGCACCAGGGTTTGTTGCAAGGGAAAGTTCCAGGGTTGGTATTAGTGTGGTATGTCCTGTGGTTGTTGGTAAGAATCATCCTGAGGTTAGGTGGTTGTCAGGATGATTCTTACCAACATGCATATTGCTTCAAAGAGACTTTAACTCCAGACTTCAATGAGAAGCTTCAGAATTGTCATTCATGCTTAAATTTGACACTTTATGTATGGGTTTAAACAAAGACTCTAATTAATTATCTCACCCATTACAAAGATAGCTTCCCCAATTATCACCCCTAATGTCATTACCCCCACAGAAACTTCCCCTAATATCACCCCTATGTCATTACCTCACAGACACTAACCTTCCCCCCTCACCCCCACTCTGTTCTAAAATTTGATTTGTCAATTTCACATGCGTTCATTTTTTTTGATTGTATCACTTTGGTATATATGGTTGTGCCGATTTTCTTCCACATATTGATCTGAGGAAGTGGATCTGGCCCACGAAAGCTCATCACCTAATAAACCATCTTGTTAGTCTTTAAAGTGCTACATAGTTCTGTCTTACATTACTACAGAGCACTGACCACTGAACAGACTGCTCAATATTTGTATCTCTTTGTGTCCTGTACATCCCTTAGCCAAGCACCCTAGTAACAATATATAGTAATTACCAAGCAAGCCCAAAACTTTTATATTGGGTGAGGTTTTCAAAGGAACCCAAAGAAGATAGCAGCAGCCCTGTTTTGGCTCCAGTGGTTGGGAAGCTCCAACCCCAGTGGCAGCCAGGAAGCTCTGGCCTGGACCGCGGAGCCTGGTGTCTGCGGAGCTCTGCCCAGATTTAGTGGCTCTGATTGTGGCACTTCGGCCCCGGCAGTAGGGGGGCCAGCTACATCTAGAGAGCCCGAGGGGCTCGTGCAGCAGCGGGGGCAGGCTGGAGTCCTAGCCCAGGCTATGAGGGGATGCAAATCCCTTCAGAACCTTCCGTGGTTCAGCAAATCCCCTCAAGTCCAACCTGCACCAAAATGCCTTTTTAAAGCAATGGATTCAGGTGTCTGACTTCAGTTGAAGCTCATAGGTGCTCAAGTACTTCTGAAATGATCACACTATTTTCCCACTGCTCCATTGCCTCACCCAGTAGAACAATAACAGGAAATCTGGAAATGGCAGAGGTGCTTAATGACTCCTTTGTTTCGGTTTTTATTAGGAACCTTGATGGGGATAGGATGCCTAACATAGTGAATGCAAGTGGTAAGGAGGTAGGTTTAGAAGTTAAAATAAAAAAAGAACAAGTCAAAAATTACTTAGAGAAGTTAGATGTCTGCAAGTCACCAGGGCCTGATGAAGTGCATCCTAGAATACTCAAGGAGCTGATAGAGGAGGTATGTGAGCCTTTAGCTATCATCTTTGAAAAGTCATGGATGTTGAGAGAGATTCCGGAAGACTGGAAAAGGGCACATATAATGCCCATCTATGCAAAGGGAAATAAAGAACAGCCCAGGAAACTACAGACCAGTCAATTTAACTTCTATGCCAGGGAAGATAATGGAGCAAGTAATTAAGGAATCTATCTGCAAACATCTGAAAGATAATAAGGTGATAGGTAACAGCCAGCATGGATTTGTAATGAACAAATCATGTCAAACCAATCTGACAACTTTCTTTGATAAGTTAACAATTCTTGTGGATAAGGAAGAAGCGGTGGACATGGTATATCTAGATTTCAGTAAATCATTTGATATGGTCTCACATGACCTTCTTATCAATAAATTAGGGAAATACAACCTAGATGGGTCTGTTATAAGGTGGGTGCATAACTGACTGGATAACCATTCTCAGAGAGTAGTTATTAATGGCTCAGAGTCGTGCTGGAAGGGCATAACAAGTAGGGTTCCACAGGAGTCTGTTTTGGGACCGGATCTGTTCAATATCTTCATCAACGATTTAGATGATGGCATAGAGAGTATGCTTATTCAGTTTGCAGATGATACCTTGCTGGAAGGGGTTGCAAGTGCTTTGAAGGATAGGGTCAAAATTCAAAACGATCTGGACAAACTGAAGAAATGGTCTGAGGTAAATAAGATGAAGTTTAATAAAAACAAATGCAAAGTACTCCACTTAGTAAGGAACAATAAATTTCACACATATAGAATGGGAAATGACTGTTTAGGAAGGAGTACTGCAGAAAAGGTTCCAGGGTTCACAATGGACTATAAGCTAAATGACTCAACACTGTGACACTATTGCAAAAAAAAGAAACATGATTCTGGGATGCATTATCAAGAGTGTTGTGAGCAAGACACAAGTAGTCATTCTTCTGCTCTACTCTGCACTGATTAGGCCTTGATTGGAGTATTGTGTCCAGTTCTAGGCACCACATTTCAAGAAAGATGTGGAGAAATTGAAGAAGGTCCAGAGAAGAGCAAAAAAAAAAAAACGATTAAAGGTATTTCCTAAACTATGGGCTGCAGCACGGTACTGGGCCCCGGGGAAAAAAAATACCAGGCCTCAGCATGGCTGCTGGGAGGAGCGGGGCGCGCTGGGAGGAGGGGTGTATGTGTGTGGGGGGAAAGAGGTCGCTGGGAAGCAGGGTTGGGGGCAGCGCGGCTGTCCGGCAGAGATCGGGGGGCGGGCAGCTGGCAGAAGCAAGGCTGGATGGGGGGCAGGGATGGGGGGAGCTGCCTGGGGGAGATTGGGAGGAGGAGGATGGGAGAACCAGCTGCCGGAAGCAGGGCTGGCCAGGGGCAACGGGGCTGGCCAGGGAAGTTTGGGAGGAGAAGCAAGGGAGAACTGGCAGACTGGGAGGGGCTCGTGGGGAGTGGGGCTGGTTGTGGGAGATCGGGGAGGGGGACCGCCAGCGGAAGCAGGGGCTGGATGGGGACAGGGATGGGGGCTGGACGGAGGAGATTGGGAGGAGAAGGGGGAGAATCGTCTGGCTGGGAGAGGGTTGGGGAGAGCGGGGCTGGTCGGGGAGGTCATCGGGTGAGCGGGCTGGCCGCAGGAGATCAGTTGAGGGGGGGGGAACCGGCTGCTGGAAGCATGGCTGGATGGGGGATATTGGGAGGAGAAGCGGGGGGGCGGGGGTGGAGTGAATCGACCAGCGGGAAGCGGGACTGACCCGGGCACACGCAGACCCGGGCACACGAGTGAGTCTGGCCCCAGGGATTCCATTTTGCCCCCTCCATACTCTCCCTCGAATAGTTGCGAACTGCCTGGCTGGTAGACACACTCACGCAGCGTGAGCACATCTACCAGCCAGACAGTTCGCAGCTAAGGACTGATACATCTAACAATAATAAAACTTCCTTAATTAGAAAATACTGGACATTTTATATGGCTGGTATTTTCTCAATTTGTTTCCCGGACAGAACCCTCAAATACCGAGCTGTCTGGTACAAAACCGGACACCTGGCAAGCCTACCCCTCCTTGCACCGTCCCTCCTAGCCAGATACCCTATCACCAATCTGCTCCTGCTCCTGCCTCCTGGAGTACCCATGCAGCAGCGGGTCCCCCAAGCCCTGACCCAGGCTAGGTGGAAAATGCAGCTGGGTGAAACACTGAACATTTATTCATTTTTAATTCTTTTTTTTTATATGTGTTTATATTTTTGGGCTGCAAAAAACAGTACTGAAAAAAAACGGGTTCCAACTAAAGTAAAAAGTTTGGGAAACCCTGGTCTAGCCAGCTTTTTATCCATCTTACAGTCCATTTCTCCAATCCATATTCCCTTAACTTTCTGGCAAGAATATTGTGGGTGACTGTATCAAAATCTTTGCTAAAGCTGGCACTGGGGGCTTTGGGAGGACCAGAAACAACTTATTTGAATATTCATAATTTGCTTAATGAATATGCAAATATGCAAATGAATTTTACCGGTCCTCCAAAAGCTCGTGAATGGATTTACTGGTCCCCGTGTCAAAAAGTTTGGGAACCCCTGGTCTAGAGAACATGATCTATGAGGGAAGACTGAAAGAACTGAGTTTAGTTTAGAAAAGAGAAGACTGAGAGGGGACATGATAGAGGTTTTCAAGTATCTAAAAGGATGTTACAAGGAGGAGGGAGAAAAATTGTTCTCCTTGGCCTCTGATGATAGGACAAGAAGTAATTAAATTGCAGCACGGGAGATTTAGGTTGGACATTAGGAAAAGCTTCCTAACTGTCAGGGTGGTTAAACACTGGAAGGAGGTTGTGGAAAATTAATTGCTGGAGATATTCAAGAGCAGATTAGATAGGCATCTGTTAGGGATGATCTAGAAGGTGCTTGGTGCTGCTGTAGGGCAGGGGACTTGACTCAATGACCTCTCAAGGTCCTTGTTTTCAGAAATGATAGAACATTTTTAGTTGATTTTTTTTTAAGTTCAGCCTGAGGCAGATAGCCAATATGGATAATTTCAGCCTAAATGGTTAAAGTATGGCAAAGTGATAAGTACCTGAAAACAAGATTGTATAACGGAAAGCGTTGGGCAAGCTTATAATGGGAGAGTCTGCCCCTCTTGTCTAATATTCTTTCTCTGACAAATTTTCCCTACCATTCCCCTCCAAAATATTCCAGTGATTTGCTGTGACAATTTGGGAGGTATGCCTTTGTCAGCCATTTGTTTTGTGAATGCACACTTGTTTTTCAGTCTCCACTTTGAATGTTACCTGAAACATGTGGTTTTCAGCATTTCTTTTCAAAGAGGTGTTTTATTGGACAAAAAGGGGAAGGGGAAAAGCATGGTTCTTTAGCAGAAATGCAGGGGAAGGAAAGGTGTGACAAGCTGTTTTAGAATAGGAATGCTATTTTAACCAAGAAAGTCATATCATGGCCAGTAAACAGAAAATCCAGGTGAGAAGGAGGAAGCAGGAGGAACTTAGTTCCCTGAAACAGGCTGAGGTTAACCTAGTCTCACACATGTGGTGGGGACACCCAATGGGATTGAAGTCAAGATTTAGCGCTTTAACCCATGTCTGAAACTCTTGTGCTTTGAGACTGAAGTGTTTGTAGAAGAAATTCCTTTGCTAAGCCTTATTTAGTGATGTGTTGACACTGAAGGGTGTAACTAGAAAACGAATGCTCCCAAAGTCAGTAGAATATGTATGGGAGAATGCCTTGTCTGAGCAATGGTGAACAGCAATGGGGAAGGCCGAATCGCTCATTCCAGGGTCTAAGCAGCCCCATATTGGGGTCTCACTTGTCCAAAAAATGTGTCAGATAGAAGACTAAAAGTGTGTGTTCACTTGAGACAATGGTGATCAGTCATTGCCCAGCACTAGGGAGTTTAGGATAACAGATGATAATCTATTCACACTGGAATGGACCAGATTTCATATCTCCAAAAGTTAGGAACTGATAACACTGCTTTAAGATAGATATAGCCTACAAAGGTGCTTTGCAAGCTTCCATAAGTAGCTGTTCTCACATACCTCAGTCCTGCCCTTGAACTCTGTACTTATCCATCACTTCTGTCTCCTGTGTAGATAATTTTGTATACACTTAAAATGCAGATAGATACCATCAAAAGCTAAAAGAGGAAGCACAGGAAAATTGACATCATTTATTGACATTATTATTTGTCCGTTATTTATTGATATTATTATTTGCCTAAATCTGTGCTGTAAGCAATTTTGCCTAAACAATAGCCATTAGAAGCTATTTGTATTCTTTCCCAATCAATGTCACTAAGCAACGTTAATATGGTGGCTTCATAAAAACTCTGTTTTCCTACTTGCTCCATGATTACTGCAATTTTAATGTTCACCTTTATAGTTAATTAAGTTGGTACTGTGACTCAGTGGTATATGAAGTCTATTATACTCAGAACTATAGATCACACCTTGTTGTGACTAGTTGACTTAAGTTTTGCATGTTATTTAAAATGACAACAAACACAGTAGGATATATACAATAAGATATACACAGTTCATGCGGATTGGACAATGAAGAAATTATGCGACCACAGAGAATGATGTTTCAAAGTGCAAGTCATCCCCCCCCTTAGGACTACATTAAGCCTATCGGTTCAGTCTTGCTCTGCACTGCCCAAAGAGAAGTCCTGGGAAGGAATTCAGGCTCTCTATTCTTATCTTTTCCTCAGAGGGTATGTCTACACTGCCACCCTAGTTCGAACTAGGGTGGCAGTGTAGACATACCCAGAGAGAAATGTTTTGCCACCATCCTTTTACTAGGAAATTACTTACCACTCCTGTTCTCTGTGAGTCCTGTCAGTTCCATACACTCTGCTCACCTGATTGATATTAAATATACAGGTCCTGTTCTTTCCCCAGGCCTGAGACAATATGTCGGAAGGCAGTTATTCCTGAACTTCCCTCTGAGACTCCCTTTACTACGGGGTGGGGAACCTAAAGCCCAGAGAGCCCTCCCCAGTATTGGGCAGCCCACGCTGGTGCTCTAATCTCCCCCCCACTGCATCACGAGGCTGGAACACACAAAATTTATTAGGCTAGGGCCCTCTAGGCTCTCGTGTGCTTCTCACATGTGTACAACCCCTTACTGACATGTCTGGTTCCCCACCTCTGTAAGTAGGTATTTCGTACTGAAGACATTGGTGATGGTTACTGCAACACTATTTTGGGATACCGGAGTATCCCGAAATAGCTATCCCGCATCTTAACAGCAAGCCCGTTATTTTGGGCTTGCTATTCTGACGGCCTTGTAAACCTCATTCCACAAGGAATAAGGGATGTTTCGGGAATAGCGGGTTATTTTGAAGTTTGGTGCTGCGTAGACATTGCCAAATTACGAAATAAGCTATTTTGAAATAAGATTAAAATAAGATATGCAATTTGTGTAGCTCAAATTGCGTACCTTATTTCAAGCTACTGTGCAGTGTATACACACCTCTAATGGGCAGATGAACAGAACAATTTGAAGATACATTCCACAAATCAGAGCTATGATTAACCTCCGTTCTGTTGCCACTTGCAATGAAATGTGTCTCTCTCTTTTCTGGAGACAACCATATTATCCTATAAATTTAACTCAGCTGGTGTTACTGCACATGTTTCAAAACACAACTTCAGTCTTGAGCAAGCTTACTGTAATGCCTTCTGGCTCAGACACAGGGAAAACCTTTGGCTCATCTAGCAGAGCTGTTGTTCACCATAGGAGTCTCAGTTTTGGTCTTAGGTACAATAATGATCAGGATCTGAATGTTGCTGTATGGGGCCTCCAATAATTGGTTAAGTCTGGTGTATTGTCTGGTTGCCAGCTGAAAGACACAACAGCATCTGGTGCCATCACATTGCTTACCAAGGAGGGCTGTTTTGTAACTGGCAAAGTTATATCTATAAGAAATGAAGTCTTCACGGTTTGTTTATCAAGAGATTGACTATTTGTGCAGTGTTTGTTACAAACATACACACATACATGAAGAAGCAGCCCACACTGACATAAGTTGGCCTTTTTAGAGAATGCTCACTAGTGCTCATGGTTATAAAACTGTTTTGTGCAAGAGAACAGATGGAAATCATTTACACATCTGAGCAGCAGAATCTCAAAATGAACTGGGCATAGTGACTGACATTTGGCTGAGTATTGGTTGCTGTCTTTGGAAGTTACTTTCCAAGGCAAACTACATATTGTCAGACATCTGCACACTGTGGGTTTAAAACTATGCAAAGCTACAGAAATTCATAAACAGATGCCTGAGGTACATTTTTCACATCAAATGGTAAGACTGTCACAAATGAGGAGCTTTGCAACAGAGCAGGACAAGAACCACTTGACGTTCAAATCAAGAGAAGAAAGTGGGGATGGCTAGGCCACATTCTCAGAAAACCATCTTCCAGTATAGTCTGTCAAGCTCTCACATGAAACCCACAAGGAAAACACAAAAGAGGAAGACCTCGGACAACGTGGAGAAGATCTACTGAGATTGAAGGACGACAATTGGGGTACTCCTGGAGTCAACTAGAAGTTTTGTCTCAAGATAGAGTGAAGTGGAGGAGACTTGTAGATGACCTATGCTCCACTTGGAGTACATGGGTTTAGTAGTAGTAGTAATGCTAGATAATAGTAGATCAGTTGAAACACCTGATTTACTGGTAGCTCTTTCAAAAGGAATAATTACATGCTGTCAGTGGTCCTGAAGTAATCAGTTTAAAAAAGTAGTGAGACAGACATTGATCACCAGAAAGCTTGAAAGTAAATGTTCAGTAGCCATGTACTTCCTTAGGACTAGCTTCATAACAGCCTTCCCAGATAGCCCTAAAGTTTGCATTTGAGAACTCTAAGATCCTGAGTAGATTTGGGACAATGGAAAGGACTTTTTGCCCAACATGACACTGGGTAACATTTTAAAAAATAACACAGATAGTTATCACAAAGTGGTATCTGAGACATATCCCAGAGGTGCCACTCAGCTCTAGCACTAACAAATTCTGGCAACTTGTGGCAAATCACTTAAAGGACACTTATTACAATTTTAATATGTATTCTTACTTTGTTACTCATTCTGTGGAGAGAGAGAGAGAGACCCCATCAGGACTCCCATGTTCTATCTTAACTCTGCAAGGAGAGTGGGGTCTAGTGGGTTACAGCAGGAGGCAGATACATTTCAGCTGTCTATAAGAACATCAGAATAGCCATACTGAGTCAGACCAATGGTCCTTCTAGCCCAGTATCCTGTCTTCCAACAGTGGCCAATGCCAGGTGCTTCAGAAGGAATAGATAGAAGAGGCAATCATGATGATTCATCCCCTGTTGCCTATTTTGTTTGTTTAAAATCTGCTGCCTATACATTTAATTGAGTCTGCTTCTTGTGTAATGTTAGTGAAGGAATGAATAACATTTCCTTATTCTATTTTTGCACTCCATTCATGATTTTCTAGACCTCTAACATAACTCCCCACCCTTTAATAATTTCTTTTCCAAGCTGAAAAGTGACATTCTTGTTAATCTCTCCTCATATGGAAGCTGTTCCCTACCCCTAATCATTGGTGTTGGCCTTTCTGTTCCTTTGCCACATCTAACATGTATTTTTTTAGATGGGTTAACCAGATCTGCATACAGTATTCAAGATACAGAGGCAATAAGGTATTTTGTCTTATCTATTCCTTTCCTGATGATTCCCAGTATTCTGTTAGCTGTTTTAGTTTTTAGACTGCCACTGCACATTGAAGAGATATTTTCAGGGAACTATCCACAAGGATTCCAAGATCACTTTCTTGAGTGGTACCAGCTATTTTAGACCCCATAATTTTTGTATCTATAGTTAGGATTATATTTTCCCACATGCTTTATTTTGCATGTATCAACACTGAATTCCATCTGCCCATTGTTGCCCAATCACTCAGTTTTGTGGGATACCATTGTAACTCTTTGCAGTCAGCTTTGGATTAGCACGGCTAACCCCCTTTCAAGAATAAATATGAAAAGTTTAACAGCAGTGGTCCAAATGAAAATCCCAGCAGCACAACACTCATTCCTATTCCCTCCCCCACCTATTGTTTAAGTGGAGTACCCAGCAGTGTTTTCAGAATGCTCTAATGATCCTTCAGTTACTTGAATGCCCAGCCTTTTGTTATTTTTAATCACCTGCCTCCCTCTTTTATTATAAACTCCCATCTCCAAAGGAAAAGCTGTAAGCAGTTCAAACTCTTGCATTTAAGAACTGCTTCTGGAATCAGGGCATGGGCTTTAAGCAGACCTCAAGTATGAAATCCAGGGGTTCCAAATTTGGGGCAGGGTTCTGCCCCCCCAAACCCTCCATAATCGTGCCCTTGTGGATCTCTCATTCCCTATATATAAAACAAGAAATAATTGTTCTGGTTTGGCTGTGTGGGAACAACTTGCTGGGCCCCTGGAAAAAATGTATGAGAATGCCTGGCTCTGTGTTCCCAGAATTGGTGGGGCTTTGGGCTGAAGGGGTGGGGCTGAGGGCAACCAGCCCTCAGCACCACCCAAAGACTGCCTCTAACCTCCCCTGCCAGTCCTGAGAGCCTACAAGAGTGTGCTACTCTCCTGCAGTGATTCAAAGGGTCTGGGACTCCAAGCAGCAGTCCTGGGCCCTTTTTAATCATTGTCCCCTGGGGCAACTGCATCATTCACCCCTCTCTGTCGTGGACTTATACAAAAGTCATTTAGAGGGAAGAAAAAAGAGAGGGAAGGGAATCATTGTTATTGTCACTTCTTATGAAAATACTGAGAGTGAAACTGAGAATAAGATTTTGCATTATAATATTTTGGAAGCCACAACTCATCTTTGTATTACTTTTAATTGAAACTAGGCAAATTGTTTGCAAAAAATTATTTACTATAAACAGACTTTTAAAAGGATTTATTTGTCATTCATACCTTTTAGTTCTTTTATGCAATCCTATTTCAGCCAATGGATTGCTCACAAAGGCTGCGTCTAGACTGGCAATATCTTGCCGCCTGTCTACACTGGCCTCGAGTATTTGTGCAAGAACACTGACCATGTACTGTACAAAATCAGTGCTTCTTGCGCAAATACTCTGATGCTCCCGCTCAGGGATAAGCCCTCTTGCGCAAGTATCCTTGCACAAGAGGGCCAGTGTAGACAGCAAGTTAATTTCTTGCGCAAGAAAGCCCAATGGCTAAAATGACCATCGGAGCTTTCTTGCGCAAGAGAGCGTCTACACTGGCACGGATGCTTTTGCGCAAAAGATGTGCTTTGCGCAAAAGCATCCGTGCCAGTGTAGACGCTCTCTTGCACAAATACTTTTAACGGAAAAGCTTTTCCATTAAAAGTATTTGCGCAAAATCATGCCAGTCTAGACGCAGCCAAATTGTTTGATTTAATTGTTTATTTGAATATATATAGTATTTATGTTGTGTGTGTCCTCTTGTAAGTAACATGGTATTGTTTCTGTTGCCTAACTGGATAATGTACATTTTATAAATAAGAGGAATGCCTGAACAAATCATTGGACATTTGATTGGCTCAGGAAGAAGATAAGGAGTGTTTAGGAAGTTGTTAGGTGATTCAAGCTGAGGGTTATACAGCCTGCCCATTCCTTATATTTTTGTGACACTCTCTCTTCTCTAGAAACATTATTTCAATAAAATTTACAGGTAGGTAATAAAAAAGGGTTGTGAATGGCACTGAAATGAATCTGTAGAATTTACAGTACATTATTTTTCCAAAACTGCATTTGAATAGTTCTGCTAAGGGCCAAAATACGTTTTGTAGTATAAACAGCTCTTCCTGGATACTTATAAAAAGTAACAATTGACAGAAAATTTGAGATGAAAAAACTATCTCCAGAGGCAACTCTGAGTCAAGTAACTAGGCAGCCAGCATTAAATTAGTTATATTTTTGATTTGCTTGTTACAGGACTAAAATGGAGATCAGTACTTTCCCTAAATATATGGTAGGGATTGTAAAAAAAAAACCTGTAGCAATTTATTGAACTATTAAATTAATTTTTAGTTCCCATTAGAAATCCTAACAGAAAGACTGAGAGAGGTCCATAAAATTCCTAATGTCCCTGATACCAGAAACATCTGCCAGAGCCATGAGTCGTGAGCCACTTGTCAAATTAGTTGAAAAGCTGAGGAGTCTGAACTTCATCAACCCAAAATCTCTCAGAGCTTGTCTGCACTTCAAACACTATGGCAGCACAGCTCTAGCTAATGGAAGTAGTTCTCCCAGGGTACGTCGACACTACAGAGCTTTTTTTTCAGAAAAACGCCGTTTTTCCAAAAAAACTTCAATTACGTCCACACTGCAATCACGTTCTTTCAGAAGAAAATCGAAAGAACAGAGGGTTTTTTTCTGGCATTGGTAATTCTCTTTCTATGAGGAAGAAGCCTTTTTCAGAAAGAGCTCTTTCGGAAAGAGGTGTGTGTGGACGGGGAAGAGGGAGTTCTTTCGAAAGAAGAGGAAAGAGGAAAATGAACAGGTGCCCTGGTGGCCTCTCCGTCCATAGTAATCACAGCTTAAATGAGAGATAGCATCCACACTGGATGGACGCTATCTTTCAAAAAAGCAAATCGCTTTTTCGAATGCGCTTTGGCAGTGTGGTTGCTCTCTTTTGGAAGAAGGTTTTTTGGAAGATCTCTTCCAGAAAAGCTTCTTCCAAAAGAAGCCTTCAGTCTAGATGTAGCCCCACTAGCATAGATAATCCACCACCCCAAGAGGCAGTAACTTGGTAAATGGAAGAATTCTTAGCTTGTCTTAACTACAACCCTTCAGAATGTAGATTTTCCACACTTCTGAGAACTGTAGCTAGTTAATCTATTTTTCTTGTGCAGAACAGCCCTCTGTGTAGTAGATCATTTTAAAGTGACAAAGTTGTGGTGAAGAATAAGCAGAAAGGTATTATACAAAATACAAATCTAGGGCCAGTGCCTGATTAAAGTCCACTGGAATTAATAAAAAATCTTTCACTGACTCCATTGGGTAACTTCAGGGTTATTAAGCATTCAAGATTTTTTTTTAAATAGTTTTCCTATAGCACATGCATCGGAGATTTTTCAGGAACCTGAGTTACATATATTTGGAACTTTGTTTTTTGAACTGTCAGAGATGACATTCTTAAATGGAAAGCAATTATGGCACTTCAATTAACAGAATGTTTTTTTCTTCCTCCATTCTGCAGAACATTACAGTATATTAACACTTAAATTGTAAATGGGGATGAAAAGTAGAAATAGCAAAAGGTTTTTCAAAACAAAGTATTCCAAAAAATATATTTGATTTGAGAATGGCAAAACCTTTTGTTTTGATATTTTGGGTCATAATAAAATATTTTGAAGTTCCTGAATCAAAATATTTGGTTTCTTTTTGTGTGAACTGACCACTAAACACTTCCTTTTGATTTACTTCAACATTAAACTGGATTTCCTTATTGTGGTGAATTGTCTTCTAGGATGTGCATGTTTTGTGTAGTTTAGGAACTGATAACACAATTTTCTCCTTTGGAGGAAGGTTTCTGGCTGAACTGAACCTCCTATGAAGCAAAGTGGACTCCCTTTTGACCAGGACGTCTGATCTATGACCAGGTTCAAATGGCAGAGAATGGCAGAACTATAACCCATTTGAGGATTTAGCTAGTGTTTCCTGGGTCAGGGGTCATGGGAACCCACCCCACACATGCCACCCGCTAGTGCTTTCTGGGGTTGGCAGAATGTAGGGGGGCCGCACAGCATAGCCGTTGGATACCACATGCCATGATGTTCCTGAGGCCGTCCTTCCCTTCTTCCCCTCCCCCCCGTGGTCACTCAGGAATACAACTGTCTCTGTTACCCCTTTCCTTTTGATACACATTCCAGGCACTTCCCATTGTCCTGGCACAACCAAACCTTGACCTTGCTTTAAGTTATGATAAGAGGAAGATGCATACCAAATTTGGTGTTCCCAGCTTTTTACCATTTAGGAGGAGTTCTTGAACAGACAGAATCACAGATGAAAGGACACACAGACTAATGCACAAATTCGCTAAAATATATAGCAGATTTGAGGCAGCATGCCACAATAGGGATGAATGTTTAATGGTCTTGAAAATAAATGTTTTGGTTCAGTTCAAAAATTTAAAATATTTCCATTTGGTTTGAGCCAACACCAAACAAAATATTTGGTTTTACAAAATTAAAAAAAAAAAGGAAAGTTTTCATTTTGTGGAAACTGCATTTTCTGTCAAAAATCATTTCAATGGGAAACATGTGACTGACTCTAAAGAGCACAAACACTCAGCTCTGACTGATTTTACTCAAACTTTAGGAAAAATTTGATTCATGTTGTGCTTGCTCCGTGGATGAACACAGTCATTAGCATAGTACCACCTCTCCTCACTGAAATGCTACTTTCCTGTTGTGAGGTAGAAGAATGAGTCTTCTCGAGGTGCAGCACACCTTGTCTATCTGACATGTATAGGTTAGTGAGACCCATCATTTATGGGTCATCAAGAACAGTTTGTTAATCTGGAGCAACAGAAAAAGCATGCATTAATCTTTATTCTACGGGATGATTGTTACAGCAGAACCATACTGTAACAGCTCTGTGGTTCTCATGTCCTACATAAATGTTTGGTTTAGTGCATTAATTAATTTTGATTTTTAAAGCAAAACTATCAGCAATTTTTATGAGTACCTGTACATAATTTCACTTTCACAGTAAAACTTCATGGTGGCCTGTCCATCCCATGCCACATATAGACACACATGCACCAGCAGACACAATAAAATAAATACATAATAAATAATAACAATTAATGAATAATCCTGCTAGCTCCCTTCCCCAAGTGCCCGAGGAAAGAGATGACCTGTGCAGTGTGCCTAGAAAATTAACAAATACTGACTTTGGAAGACCAGAGCGGAATTTAAGGATGAAATGATGGCTTTATTGAACTCAATGGCAAAACTCTCACTGATATTAGGGGAGCCAAGATTTTACCTACTATGCCACAATATACTACATAGTTACTGGTTTTATTGTTCTTAGCTAGTAGCCTATTTTATCAAGTTTTATACATTAGAAATATTTGGATCGTTTCATGATGTGGTATCTCAGAGCTTATTTTCATTCAATTTCATCTTACATTCACTCTCCTGGTTACCTATATTTCAATCCACCATATCTTGCATCGGTTATTGCAAACATTAATGGTCAACTATTTTGCTGATGTAGATGGACACAGTTCCATATCTTCGGTGACTTTTAATAATTAGAGCCCTTGGTGGATATGAAAAATGTGGCTCCACATCCACTAGAAATAATGTGCATTTGATCTGCAATCTGCTCCTGTATTTATGTGTATCTGCAGCTGCATTTCCGCAGCAGCAAGTGGTTCTCACAGTGCCTTGCTCTGAGGAGGCACATGTGTGGGTGCTGGTATGTTCTGGAGGTGCTTCTCCTGCTCGGCCCCACCAGGTGCTCCATGGGTAGAAGGACAAGCACCCATTCCTTGACCGTACTACTCCGCAGAAGAGCCCCAATCCTGCTCCCTGGTAGGCATTCCTGATGGGGCAAAGCGGACAAGCACCCATGTAAAGCCCTTTTTGTAGCGTCCCCATCTGCTGCAATATCCGTGGATTTGCAGGGTTTCATTAATAATTTACAACAGCAGAAAATTTAGCCCTCATCCTGAATCCTTGATAATTGAACAAAAGCACATCGAGAATAATCGTATTTCTTTAAGGAGAGTTCCAGTTCTTCAGCTATTATCTTCAATGAGACTTACATGTCTATAAAGGCTACAGGATCAAGGCATAAAGTGTGGGAGAGTGGAGACTGAAAAGAATAAATATTACTGCATTCAGAGCAAGTAGACATGATCATAACACATTGAAAGATTTAAGGAGGTAGTTTTAGTTTTATCCCCATTAAAATAAAATAAGGCCATTTCTCTAGTATTAAAAGCAGTCCTGAAATATTTTAGATTAGTGTTCTGCAAAAGTCAAGTGCAAGAGCAGAGGTATAGGTCTGCTATTGATATATTTAAAACTAAGATCCCCTTTTGCCTTTGTTGAGGATCACAGTGATTAAAGTAAGATGAATATCCCTAGTAGCCATTTAGCAAAAATATCACCACCTATATCCATTAAAAATGGCATAAACTGTGCTGAAAACATTTAAAGAATTATGCTGGAATGCCATCTGGGATTTAATATTTCCCAAAGGCCAATTTTTTGACAGCATTAACAATTCCCTGTAGAAAAATCTCAATGACTAATAATTTTCTATTCCTGTTTGATTCTATGCAAGATGGTATCCTATGGTAATTCCTCATACTATAGATGTGTTTCTGAAAATGTTCATGCTAAGTGAAAACGTGCTATGTGGGGTCAATTTTCCCATTAAAAATAATGGAAAAGGTGGGGGTTGCGTTTCAGGTGGTGGTGGCAGCCAAGTCAATTTTTTGTTGGTGCTGGGTCGTCAACGTCAACATTAGATATCTAGCAACACAAGATATCTAGCAACACAAATTGCCGTGGTTTGTTAAAACACAAAAATAAACAAGTGAGTGAGTGGAGGAGCGCTGTGACCACGTGCAGTGCCGGACCGAGCCATACTTGTGCCCTGGGCAACGGGCACGTGGCGCATGCACGGCCCCCGCCCCGGGGTGCACGGTGCCCCTTACCACTTCAGTCAGGCACCATAATTACCATAGGTTGGTGCCTCGGGCAGCTGTCCGGCTAGCCCCCCCCCCAATCCGGCCCTGCCCACGTGTATGTATTACCACTGTTTTCACCAATTTATACCGCCGCGTGAAGTAGTCCACCACTTGATTATTTTTGTGTTATTTTGGGGATGGTCATGTTATTTGAAAAACGTTCCCTAAAAAAAATCGTGCTATTGAGAAAACGTGTTAAGTGGGCATGTGTTAAACGAGTAATTACTATATTACTATGCACATACTCTGGGGCATACAGTAGCTGTCACGTTTATCTGAGCAGGTTATTTGTTTTTGCAGAAGCTATGGCTATTTCTGCATTCCAGCTATTGATGGAAGAAATAAGTTTATTGTTTACTATAATATAAGTCACTGCTCTGGCATGCCCTGCTGGTCTCCTCTGGAATTAGCTCTTCAGCCTCAGAGTGCTTTCTGCTGGCAAGTTTCTCACCCTGTTATTGTCTCTGAGTCACTGCAGGGCTCATGTCCCCCATGGCCCACAGTGCCCTATCATCATGGTACTGTTCTGTGGCAGTGGCCCCACATTCTTGGGAGGTCCTCTCCTAGGGAACCCCAAATCCCCTATACTCACCTTGCCTCAATGTCCCACTGCCAATCGTCATCTAGCCCCTGATTCATGGCAAACTCCAGTAAGAAATGGCCAGTCAAATTGGCAAGGGAGTGGGGGATGTGCTGCCTTCTGCTTCCCTGACTGCCTCCCTGCAGCCCTAGTACTCTAAGGCCATGTGCCAGGCCACAGACTGGAAGTTTGTCTGGCAAGAGCTCCCCAGTTCTTCCTGTCTTTCTCTAGCTCTTTTCTGCTCCAGGTACCCTTTCTAGCTTACCCAAGCAGCCAGAACCCTTCTGTTCCACACCTGGAGCAAGAGTGTGCTCTGTTCTCCCCAGGGGCCCCTATTTATAGTAGCCCAATTGGTGTTAATTGGCTACCTGCCTCAGCTCCTGACTCCACAATCTCAGACCTATCCCAGTGCTGGGTTTCAACCTTGTTTCACTTGGAGTGGGGTGCTGCACCAAGTTTTAAGGTGACTGCAGCATTATCTAGCAACTATCAATATAAAAGTTTATAGTCTGAAGATATTGCATCAATATACTTTGTTGGATTGCGCTGAAAGTTTACTGTTTTGTACCCAGAAATAAAACTATGATCAGAAAGGAGAAAAAAAAGTAATACTGGTCCAGTTTA
The DNA here is from genome assembly GCA_019425775.1 of Rafetus swinhoei. Lineage (NCBI taxonomy): Eukaryota > Metazoa > Chordata > Testudines > Trionychidae > Rafetus > Rafetus swinhoei. The sequence continues at coordinate 154,675,017 of CM033424.1, forward strand.
AAAAATATATATATTTTTTGTCCATGTATGGTGGTGTAGTCATGGTATATAAATAAATTAATTAAATATATGAAACATGATTTAGTGAGGGGATAGTTCTAGCTCTTTTTAAACATTTGAAGGTTTGCTCCAACTACAGGAAAACATCTAGCTACAATGCGTCAATTTGTCATCTAGGCTATGTCTAGATTGCAGGCTTCTTTTGGAAGAACCTTTTTTCGGAAGAGATCTTCCAAAAAAACTTCTTCTGAAAGAGAATGTCCACACGCAAAAGTGCATCAAAAAAAGTGGTCTGCTTTTTCGAAAGATAGCGTCCACACTGAATGGATGCTGTCTTGCATTTAAGCTGTGATTACTATGGACGGAGAGGCCACCAGGGCACCTGTGCTTTTTCCTCTTCCTTCTTCTTTTGAAAGAATTCCCTCTTTCCCATCCACACACGCCTTTTTCTGAAAGAGTTCTTTTGGAAAAAGGCTTCTTCCTCATAGAAAGAGGATTTCCAGTGCCAGAAAACCCCCTCTGTTCTGTTGATTTATTTTCAGAAGTACACGATTGCAATGTGAATGTAACTCAGGTTTTGTTGGAAAAACGGCCGTTTTTCTGACAAAACTCTGAAGTGTAGGCATGACCCTAGTGTTTAGTTATTCATCTTCCACTTTTTGGGGAAAGAGATGAGTGGAGATGTATCTTGTGACATCTTGTGTTATCTCTTAGTTGGTGCTTTATCTGGAGTGTAAAACCATGCTTTTGGTGTTGTTTTGAGTTCTTTTCTCTCTCTTTAGACTATTTTCTTTTGTTTTTCCTCCTTTTTTATTTGTATGGGGTGGGGGGAGAAAGGAATTTTTTTTAAAAAGTGCGAAAACCTAATTTCTCATACTTTTTTTTACTGTTTCTTATCTTTTTGCAGTTGAAAATCAGCAAAAGGATTTTACCTTTTTACACATTCTTTTAATCTTTTCTCAGTTTTTCCAGTGGTAGATGAGAGGAAAGTGAGGAAATCATATGCTGGGAAAGGGAGCCTAAACATCAAAACTCTGAAATCAGAAGACCAGAATTTTACAGTTTGCAAAACAAAAACAAAACAATTAAACAAACAAAAAACCCAAACATTTTAAGTAAAAATGTTCTATTAAAAAAAAAAGAACTGAAACATTTTATTTTGAGTTGACATTTTTAAAATGTCACTTGATATTTTCCCATAGAAAATTTCAGTTTTGATGAAATCACATTTTACAACAGAATTTTTTTGCCACTTAGAATTTTTGAATAGCAATGGTCAGAATCTGTGGGAATTCTGGTGGCTAAACAACTTCATTCTAGCAATGTTCTTTTGATGTTCCTATTTAGTGCCTGATAGAGCAGTGAGTTGAGAGTGCCCAGCACCTCACAGAAAGCAGCTGACTCTTTGCACAATTAGGCCCCCACTCAGAAGACTCATTCAAGAGATCCATAACAAGTTTTAAAATCTTGGCATAATATAACCTTTAGCAATTTGATAAGCTATCATTCAATAAACAGACTTTGAATTACTGAGCACTTTATATATCACATAGAAAGGAGAATGAAAATAAGATCTCTGCTTCTCTTCTTATCTGTCTGATCAGCTTATCTTATGAGTTAGCTTTGTTAGCCTACAGTCTTGTGCTGTTACTGAGGAAAATTATCAAAATATACTATTTGACATGTTAATAGGCATTCAGGCAGAAGCTAGAGAGGCTGAAGCCAGAGATTTGAAACCTTTATATAGAGCCCTGTAAATCACGAATATCTACTTTATATCACATATAGTGAACACAGAATAGTAGTCAGGGATGCCATTTCAGATATTGGTGCATGCTGTGCAGGCTGTAATCGAGGCGGGAGAGTGAGAGCATGGGGGCATACTGAGGACAGTTGCTTCAGAAGTAATACTGAGCATGCTCAGTATAAGTGAAGAAGCAAACTGGGCACGGGGAACTGACCCCAGCTGCTTTCCCTCCCACACACACATCACTTATTTACAGGCGCTACTAAGGCACTAGAAAACTCTAATTTTTTGACAGATAACCTAGCAATTAGCTGACAGGAGCATTGTATTTAATTTATATATACAAGGAAGAAAATGAAATAAATATTAGATCCATTCAGCTCTAATACTAACACATTCTGACATATTCTGGCAAATCACTTAAAGGACACTGGTTAGCCTTAATGTTTTAATATATATATTTACTTTGTTACTAACTCTACAGACAGAGAGAAAAAGAGACAAAGTCAGGACTCCTGGGTTCTATCTCAGTTCTGGAAGGGGAGTGGGATCTACTGGTTTACATCAAGGGGCTCTAAATAAGAACATCAGAACAGCCATACTCTCTCATACTAATGGTCTGTCTAGCCCAATACCTTGTCTTCCAACAGTGCCCAATGCCAGATGTTCAGAAAGCATAAACAGAAGAAACAATCATCAAATGAAACATCTCCTGTAGCCCGTTCCCAGCTTCTGGCAAACAGAACCTAGGAACCACCATCCAGGCTAGAAGCCATTGATGGATCTATCATCCTGGAACTTACCCCTCTGGGTACATCTATACTACAGCGTTAATTCGAAATATCTAATTTTGAAATAGTTATTTCAAAATAAGCTATTTTGAAATAACACGTCTACACACTAAATGCATTTCAAAATAGCATTTGGCTATTTCAAAATAGCGCATCCACACTGAGTGGACGCTGAATTGCATTTAAGGTCAGCCAGAACCAGGTCCGGCAGGGCATCAGGTCAGGAGTTACTTTGTGTGGCTGCTGCCTGAGGCTATCTGAGGCCTGTGCTTAAAGGGACCCCTCCCCCCCGGACAGCCGGTTCTCAGGTTTCCCTGCTTGCTTGCCTACCTCGATGAGGGACAGCAAAGCATTTTGTCTCTGCATGCTCTGGTTGCCCTCACTTGGGACACCACAGCACTCTGCAACATGGAGCCAGAGCTGCCCCTGGGCACTCTGGTGCTTCTCGTGGATGCGTTGCTGCGAGCCGGGCTGCACTTTCTGCAGGCTGCCAGCCGGGAGGTCCATCGGGAGGCTGTCAGTATCCAGGAGGCCCCGTGGGAGAGCTTCCACCCTGAGGAGCACTAAGAGCCTCCCTGGTCTGCCCCACTGGGGGCTTGTGCCTCATTCCTCCCTCACGTCCTTCCACTTACCCCTCCCTAACCCCTCTTCCTGATGTCAAATAAAATACATGTATTTTCATGAACACAAACTCTTTATTTAACAAAACTGGGGCGGGGGGGAAACTCTGGTGAGACTGGGGAAAGGAGGCAGGAGAGGGGAAGAGAGAGGGTGGGAGAGGGGAGGGGGAAACCTGGGAGGAGGGAGCTGGGAGGGGAAGCTCAGGGCTCAGGGTCTCACCAGATCAACTTGATTTTCATTCAAACCTGCGCCTGGGCTCACATGTGGCCTTTGGTGGCCAGGCTGGCAGCTATCCTGCCATAGGCGGCTGCGTTCCCCTGTCTAGTGCGGAGATCATGGATGTTGGGGGCATCCTCCCCCTCAAACCTGAATAAGGTCCATGATCTCCACCCTGGACCAGGAAGGTGCCCGCCTTCTCCGGCCCCTGGCAGTCTCCTGGGAGCTGGCAGACTGCTCCTCGGTAGTGGTGGAGGGCTGGCTGCCAGTTACTTGCTGGCTCATGTTTTGGGGCCACAGGGTCAGGGGCAGTGACTGCTGGCTCTGGGCTAGCAGGCTTGGAGCTGGCACAGGCACTGTGGCCAGAGTCTATCCCTTTAAGGGCTCCGGGGAGAGGGGGAGGGAGAGGAGTGTTCTTGGTTGAGGCCAGAGTGGCCACCAGGGCACCCTGGGAAGGGCTGGAGGCCCCCTATTTTGAAATAAGTGTCTGCACAGCACTTATTTTGAAATTGAAATTGGCGTTATTCCTCATGGAATGAGGTTTAATTTCGAAATAGCAGTTGGCTTGTGTAGACACTAGGAAAGTTCTTTCAAAATAACAGCTGTTATTTCGAAATAACTTTGATGTGTAGACATACCCTCTGAGACCAATTTTAACCCTATTATAGTTTGTGCCTTTCCACCAGCCCCTGATAAAGAGTTTGACAGGTTGGCTGTGAAGATATAATTTCTTTTGTTTGTTTTAAATCTGCTGCCTCTAAATTTCATTCAGTAAGCTTCTTGTGTTGTGTTAGTGAAGGAGTCAGTAACATTTCCTTATTCTATTTTCCCACACTGTTCATGATTTTGTAGACCTCTAACGTATCCCTCCCACCCATTCTTTAGTCATTTCTTTTCTAAGTTAAAATGTCCCTGTCTTTTTAATCTCTCCTCATGTGGAACCTGTTCCTTACACCTAATTATTTCTGGTACCCTTTCTATAGTTTTTCCAAATCCAGTTGTGAGGGAGTGGATAAAAGAGGGCCCAGCATCCCAGGGGTTAAAGAAAGCCTCTTGCCTCAGCTAGCCTATTCTGACATTACCTGCTCCCAGTGCCAGGTCTGGAGGGAGAAGAAAAGGAGGAAGCCTAGTTCCGTTTGGGGCTAACTAACCAGGATGCAGGAGCCCAGTTCAGTGATCTAAGGACACAAACCAGAGCCTGTCTGCTCAACAGCTATGGGGGCAAGTAATCCTCTACTCTACCCATCTGGGAAAAGGAAGGAACCTACTGAGAAGTACCAACTAAGGGGAATCTGGATTTTTGGACCACATGCCAAATTTAAGGATTTGAGGATGGAGTGGCTCAGAGTTCCTGGGCCTGGAGCACATGAGACAGGGGTCCAATGTCCCCCTTTTTCCACCTGCTTAATCAGCGACCTAGCCATTAGGCTGAGCAGCCATGAGGGACCTGTTCACACCAATATATATATTTTTAGATATGGCTACCAGATATGTATGCAGTATTCAAGATATGGGCATACTATGACTTTATATAAAGGCAGTATGATATTTTCTGTCATCTTATCTATTCCTTTCATAATGATTCCCAATATTCTGTAAGCTTTTTAGAGTACACATTGAGCAGATGTTTTCAGGGAACTATCCACAAGGATTCCAAGATCGCTTTCTTGAGTGGTAACAGCTATTTTAGACCCCATCATTTTTGTATATACAGTTGGGATAATATTTTCGCCATGTGCATTACTTTGCATTTATCAACACTGAATTCCATCGGCACTTTTGTTGTCGAATCACCCAGTTTTGTGAAATCCTTTTATGACTCTTTGCAGCCAGCTTTGGGCCTAACTATTTTGAGTAATTTTGTATCATCAAAAAATGAGGAGTAACGTTAGTTCGAAACAAGGGGTTTGATTCGAACTAATGTGTCCCGGAGCGCACTTCCTGGTTTGAAACAGCTGAGCTCCGAAACAGCGTGTGGGTGAGATTATGCTAATGAAGCGCGGGATATTTAAATTCCCTCTTCACTAGCAATTTCAGTCATCTACATTTGCATCCCTAGTTCTAACTAGGGTGCAAGTGTAGACGTACCCCAACATACTAGCAGTGGTGTGTTGTATATGTACGTATTGCATGTCCTGCATGTTTAACAATTTGTGTGTTGTCCAGTTAGCAGCCTGTGGCCTGGATCTGGCCCAGGAGATGTTGTAGGATTCAAAATGAGTCCTCTACATAGCATGACTTCATGTTCAATGCATGCTGCATGAAGGACACCGTGCTGGAGAGCATAAGGCATGCAGTAAGTGTTTCAGCTCTTACTGTACCTGTCACAGCACACCACTGGATCCCGGAGGTAATCATACTATAGCTTTCCTATTAGGAAGCTATTTATTGTTACACCGCCTTTCCTATTGAAGTCCTCATAGTGTTGAGACACTGTACCATTAGAAATGTTGTCTTTTACATGAGACATTAAATCTGTAGCCTGGATGGACACTTGCAGCTGAAAAAAGTCCTATGATTGTTTCCATTATGATTCTATCTATGCATTTCATAATTTTCCCATTACAATAGTTTTTAGGTATTACTACAATGTTAGAAAATGTATTAAAAATAATAAATATCTCATGTAGATATTTCTAATTCTCCCAATGCAGAGTAAAATGACTGACATTTTAGACAGAAATGTTTCTATTACAAGAGATTTCTCCCACTAGCTCTACTAACCCTATCTTCAATATATTGGTGTGTATATATGTGAGTGCATGTACGTGTGCTTTTGTGTGTGTATGTGTGGGGGGATAGATATAGATATAGATGTAGATATAGATAATATAGAAGGGGGTATGAATCAAGGTGAGAGAGAAAGCACCAGATATCACTAGACATTTCCCTAATGGCTCTGTATCTGATTAGGCTGCTGCATGTCAGGGTACGTCTACACTTGCACTCTAGTTTGAACTAGGGATACAAATGTAGGAGACCAAAATTGCTAAAGAAGTGGGGATTTAAATATCCCACGCTTCATTAGCATGATCTCACTGGTGTGTGAAAATGAGGAGTAACCTTAGTTCAAACCAAGGGGTTTGGTTCGAACTAACACGTCCCAGCGTGCACTTTCACTTTCGAAACAGCTGTTGAGCAGAGTAATGCGTCGGCGAGATCATGCTAATGAAGCATGGGATATTTAAATCCCCACTTCATTAGCAATTTTGGTCGCCTACATTCGCATCCCTAGTTTAAACTAGGGTGCAAGTGTAGACGTACCCTCAGAGATTACCTGCAAGGCAGGAATAATGTGTTTATATGTATTGGCTTTCATTTACACAAACATCAGTCATGTATCTGAAGAATCTGGCTTTTTTTGATGGGATGGATAAGGATAAAAAATATCCCCACATTTGAAATATAGGGCACATGCAGATGTGGAGATGAACACAACTGGGAGCAAAATCACCAGCTCCCTCTTTTTTCCCCACAACAGGACTCATTTAAATTACTGTATACAGGTACACATACTCACATCTGTTACAGAATTTTCTGCAATGATAAAAAGTCTGCTTTCTCTGTGATAGTTTCAGCATTGCCTTGGTAAAAGTTTTATCTATTTATGCAAAGCTAAACTAATTATCACTGAGAAGTATTCTCTGAAAATCATTCAGTACACCCATCAGCTACATCTATAACATTTGCTGAAAACCCCTTCATATGGTGATTCTTGGTTAGCAGTGGCAAGGTAATTACAACCTGCTCTAGTAAATATCCTGTCATATTGTTGTCAATGGTGTGGGAACAATACCTAAAGGTGTAATTGCCCTTACATTTTTATGGATTCTTTTAAGATCAAAGCTATCAATTACTAGACACAAAGCCATTGAGACAATAACAGCTAGTACATCAAGCAAAGTCACACAAAGGTAAATCTAAAACCACTTCAACTTGAAAGAGAAAACTTTATTCATGCTTTTTTTTTCTTGATGATGCTGTTTGAAACATATTTATAAATTTATGAAAGTCATAAGATCACAGATCTGGATCAAATGTTTCTCAGATCCAACTAATCCAGAAACAGATTATAGCACGAATTTAGTGTTCAGTTAATGCAGTGGTTTCCAACCAGGGGCATGTGTGCCCTTGGGATACTCAGAGGCCTTCACCTATAGATGTGTCTACTTTTACAATAGGCTACATAAAAAAGCACTAGCAAATTCAATACAAACTAAAATGTCATGCAATTACTTGCTTATACTGCTATATATACACACTATACATTGAAATATAACAACAATATTTATATCCCAGTTGATTTTTTAATAATCAATCCTGAGTGATCTTTAATGAGGATGCAGCCATGGCTAGAGTGGCCCTCCAAGTGGCATCTGACATGTCAGACTCTGCTCTCCCTCATCTTCATGGGCTTCTCCTCTTGGGGTTGTCATGTAAGTGGTTCAAACTGCAACTGGTTCAGGGGCAAGGGAGCCATTCCCAACAGTAACCACCACACAAAAAGGCTAAGGGCTATAGATGCCACCTGGGCTATTTGCCCCTAACCTCTGCCAAGTCAGACTCAACCCACTCCAATCAAAGGGTATGCCAAGGGGACTGACCAGACCATTCCCCAGATCCAATTCCACCTGCCCCCAACTGCCTTTCCTTTTTCCTCCTGAGTGGACTATTATAAACTCAGATGCTGGTTCCTCAACATGGTGTTGCAGGACTACATTCTCTAATATTTTTCTATCCCCTCTACCTCTCTTCCTTGTCTCTCTTCAGGGACCCTTCTCACAAGAGTCTCCTTGCATAGGAGAATCAAGGGTTACTGCAGCTGGGTGTGGTGAAGGAGGTTCCTTTTGAGTATGGGAACAAGGGGTTTTATTCCTGATACTTTTTAATCCCAAAGGCCAAGGGTGGTTTATGTCCCATTCTGGACATGCAAGACCTCAACAGATACCTAAAGAAGATAAAGTTCTGCATGGTCTCACTGCCCTCCATTATTCCCTTCCTAGATCCAGGAGACTGGTATGCCTCCCTTACCCTAAACAATGCATATTTTCATGTGGTGATCTTACCAGGTCACAGGCACTTCCTCTGATTTACAGTGGGTTCTTATCACAACCAGTCTGCGGTCCTCCTGTTTGGCCTACCTACAGCACCGAATATTTTCACCGAGTGCATGGCTGTGGTGGACACTTGCCTCAGACACTGGGGTATCCAGATCTACCCATAATTCAATGACTGGTTGGTCAAGGGCAGCTCCAGAATGCATGTCCAGTGGGATATCTCTGTTCTGCAGGCTACATTCTGCTTCTTAGAACTACTAGTTAATGACAAAACGTCCACATTAGTTTCAGTGCAAAGTATATAATTCATTGGAATGGTGCTCGACTCAATCTTTGTAAGTGTGTTTCTGCCACTAGACAGGTTTCAGGCCCTGATGGACCCCATCATGGAGGTATCTGCATTTCCTGACAATGGTCAGGGTATGCCTACACCTGCTGGGACAAAAGGCCACATAAATGGTCTGCCATGCCAAGCTCTGAATGTGGAACTAACAGCAATGGCTAGTGCTGACCTGTTCCCAGTCTAGGGACAAAGATTGCTAACTTTTCTCCAGGGAGCTCACCTTACTGCAATGGTGGACCAATTACAAGAAAGTCCTGGAGGGAGTTCTGTTCAACAGACCCCTTCCCTCTATTAAGTTGATGTTAGGTTTCTCAGACGTTGGCTGGGCTGCACAATTTGAAGGTCTACAGACCCAAGGGTTATTTTCTGCAGAAGAGATGGCTTAACACGTACATGTCAAAGAACTCAGAACTCCCTGATTGGTCTGCAGGGCTGTCAGGCCTCACCTGTTGGGCAAACTGGTGAGAGTCCTGAGGGGCAACACACAGCCTCGATGCTCTGCAACAGCAGGCAAGGGAAGTGTGCACGTCAGCTCTCTGTCAAGAAAAACTCTGCCTCTGGGACTCCTGCATCACCATGGCATCCATCTGGAGGCTTATCACCTCCCTTGCATCAGGAATACCATAAGATCACCTCAGCAAGTACTTCTGCATTCTCCACAAGGATTTGATGCATGTGTTCCTTCTGGTCCCACTCATCAACTGGGTTCTAATAAAGTTTAAGAGGGGAAAAGCACAGGTCATCATGATCTCTCCAATGTGCCCTCACCAGCACTGATATGGAACAGTATTTAATATAATGGTGGCCCTTCTCTGGTCCTCTTTGTGAGGATGCTCCATGGCTGAACCCAGAGGAAAGGCTCAGAACAGGTCCAGCAGGTTCCCTTGGGAAGTAGGAAGTCATCAATCAGACAGACTTATCTGGCAATGGGGTCAATGTTTTCCCACTGGGCATCTGAGTGTGGTATGTTTCCCTCACACTCTTTGGTGTGGACCATCTTAGATTACCTACTGCATCTCAGTAACCAGAGTCTGGCACACTTTTCTATTAGAATGCATTTCAAGGGCATCTCCACCTTTTACCTACCAATCAAGGGACAGAAAGTGGTTTCTTATGACATATGGTCATATTCTTTAGAGGCCTTGATAGACTTTACCCCGCAGAGGTGGACCTCCATTCTGTAGTGGGATCTTAACTTGGTTCTCTTTAGGCTCACCAGCCCCTCTTTTGAGCCCCTGGGCTTCTGTTTTCTTTTCGACAGTCATGGAAGGTTTGCTTTCCTGTTGGTGGTGACATCAGCAAGACAAATCTCGGAGATTAAAGCCTTGACCTCATAACTGCCTTTCATGGTTTTCTATAAAGATAAGGTACAGCTGTGGCCCCACCTGACCTTCCTGCCAGAGGTGCTGTCTATCTTTCATATGAACCAGGATATATTCCTGCTGCTGTTCTGTCCCAAACCACATAAGACCAGTAAGACCACATAAGACCATCTACCCTACTAGATGTCTGAAGGGTATAAGCTTTTTACTTGGAACGTACCAAGTCTTTCCATAGATCAATCCAGGTATTCATTGCTACACTGGATTGGATGAAGGGCCCTCCAGTTTCCTTGCAGAGGGTTTCCAATTTGATCACCTCATGTATAAAGACCTGTTATGACCTGGCAGAGGTCCTGCCTCTGCTGATTGTCATAGCCCATTTGGCTGAAGCTCAGGTATCCTCTTTGGCCTTCCTGGTGCATATCCCTATCCAGGATATCTGTTGAGCTATCATGTAGTCCTCTGTTCACAGATTCACTGCACATTATGCAGTCCAGAGAAGGTGCTGGGTTTGACTGAGGTGTGTTGCAATCTGCATATCCATGAACTCCCACCCACCCCTGGTGGCACTGTTTGGAGTAATCTAATGTGGAATGGACATGAGAAAGCACTCAAAGGAGAAAATATTATTTCCATAACTAGTGTTCTTTGAGATGTGTTGCTCATGTCCTTTCCACATTCCATCTCCTTCCTCACTATTGGAGTCTCCAGCAAGAAAGAACTAAGGGTGGGCAAACCAATGGTACCTCTTACACCACACCATGCAGGTCCCACTTCAGAGGGTGCCAGAGTCAGTCCTCAATGAATATTGCTTAGGTAACAACTTCTGGCACCGGTGCATGTGGCAATCACACACACCTAATGTGGAATGGATATGAGCAACACATCTTGCAGAATGCCAGTTACAGAAACAGATAACTGTCTTTTTTTTAAGTGAGGTGAAACTGGGAGGTATGCAAGACAAATTAGATCACTTAATGGGATATGGTAGCCTGGAAAGATTGCAGAGCCACCAAAGTTAGTGTTACTGGAAGGCTCAATTGTTCATTTAGCAGCAAATCTAGCTCCTGCTTCCACAAGTGTGGTGACTTCCCAAGCAGTGGAATCACTATGGTTCCATTACACGACACAATAGGAGCTGGATACAGTGTTGAACTCTGTATGAGGGTGTAAAGGGCTCCACCCTTCTTCTGAGCACTCCTCGGTGGCTGAGGGGAGCCTTGTAGTCTCTACTCGACTGTCTGAGGGAGAGTAAGTGTCCAGGATGTGGCCTGGGGCCAGGCCTCTTCTTTTACCCCCTGGTGTGGTTGCTGGGGGACCGAAGCCCGCCCAGGGACCCTATACGTAGCAGTTACCTGCTGAGTCTCAAAAGTGATTGGTTGCTGTCATGTCCCTGGGCCACTTCCCCGGGAAGCCGCTCCATCCAGCCCTTTCTCTGGGGCCTTGTGGTCAAGTTCCCCCTCTCTGGAGTTCTGCAAGGGTTGCCATTGGCTTCTTGGCTAGTTTTCAGCCACAGGACCTGGTTCCGGCCAGGTATGAAGACCAGCTGCCACTCAGAGCTGTCCAGAGTGCTGATGTTCTCCCAATCAGCCATTAGGTCTGCCTGGGTCAAGCACCGGGAAGGAACTGCCAAGCCCTGGCCTAGCAGCTTCTTTTATATCAGCCTGCTGCACCCTGCCACTCTATTCTCCTTGGAGGACCTCTCTTCTGTTCCTGTTGCTGCGCAGAGTGAAGAAGGGCCTTCAGTAGTTGTATCAGAGCCTTGTCCACCCTATCACAGAGGGATTGTTAGATATGTGGCTCAGAGCCAAGCTCTCAGGCCCTAAACAAGAAAAAAGTATGTTCATAAGATTATGCTTTCATGATAGCGTGTAGACTGAGATGTTTTTAAAAGTTCCTTCCCCATATTAGCCAATCAGTTATCAAGGAATAAACTAGTGTGCAGAAAGCAGATTCTTTATATTTGGTTTCTGTGCTTTTATGAGTAAGCCCTTGTAGAGAGAGGAAGACATTTTCCTTTTCATTATATGAAGTGGTCTATAAGAGTAAAGTTCTTAATACATGATACTGATATCTTTTTGTACAAGAGAATTTTGACTCGTTTTAGCTGTAACTGCTGCTTTTGTGGTTGAGTGGTTTGTATTTTTAATCAACAAATAAAGGAGCAGTTTCTGAATAGGCTGATGGGCAGAGAGAAATTAATTTGGTCTCATATTCACTATCAATGTAAATTGAATATGAGTTTTTTGTGCTTATATTAAAGTTTCATATGGAATGTCTTGTATGTAAAACAGAAATACATCAATGCTGCTAGGAAAACATACTTGATTAACATTAACCATATTAAAATGATTCAATCATTTTTTTTTAAAAAGTAAATCATTCTCATAAGTTTACAGTGTGTGTAGGTTATTATGAATGAGGTCGGTCCTGTTTCCATAGCTGCAAATCATATCTAGAGCAAATAGTAACTTCTCAGATAAAACAATTCCATAAATTATAGCCTCCGTGGTCTTCTTTGTATGTACAAATGTAGACATTGCTTAAGTTACCATGACAGTTTTCCTCCAGATAAAAGGCATTCATATGAACATACTATACAGGCAAAAATTTGGAAAGGGTGGATTTAGATTTGTATTTCAATTTCAAAATAGGTTATCTGTGATTGATAGGAGAAACTTACCTTTTGGGCTACCAGCAAATTTAAAGGACATGAATGTTAAGGCACAGGTGGTGGGAATACTTGAATGGTAATACATTTACATTGCAAATGTACCAAGTCTGTTGCAGATCGAATGCTGCCACAAATGAATATCAGCTGCAAGCCCTCGTATAGCAGATAGCTATTAAATGCATACTTCTGGTCCATGGAAAATGCACTCTTTCAGTAGTTTACATTCTGTTTCCTATTCATTTATGAAGACTCCTTTTCATACAGGAACCGTCGCTTTTATAGAAATTTATTTTACAGTGCTTTACTTTTAAATGACATTAAAGGTTATGAAGACAATATCACCTATCTGAATACTAACCCTGTAAGTACCTTTGGTGATATAAAAGTACATAAGAATTACTGTGCTGTATTCTGTGTTCTCATGATATTTTTCACACCACCTCCTTCTTTAGCATTTTTCTGCACTGCAGCAATGTCATTGCTGACGAGGCATCACCAAATACTACATGTATAGGTGAAAATAGGATTGTAAGACACCTTATGACAGTTTGTGCCAGGTTTATATTCATCCCCAAATGCAGCTATGCATCTTCAAATGTATTCTTTCCATTTAATATTTTCTTATTTCAGAAATGGGAGAGAAGGCAAAGAATGTGAATGGCATAATGCTCCAAAAGGAAGCCCATTGTACTCAGTAGTGATTTACACTTAGGGCCAAATTCCTTGCTTCTGCAAATGGCTACATGCCATAACCCACTAGTCTCAAACCAGGGGTTGCAGGGTATATAATAGCAGCCATGTTTCAACCTTCCATCTGGCAGACTGCTCACGCTTGATTATCTGGGATCCAGGAAGAAAAAGCCCAGTTTGAGGTGCCACCCCTGCAGTCCTATTGGTGGAGTTCTAGAGCAAGTGATTAGCCTGCTGGCCCTATTTAACCAAGCATCAGGAAGCGGAAGATATCTGAACAACTGTATTCCACCCTCCTCTGGACTCTGTACCATGTGCTTCCTGTCCCCTGGCCAGGTTGATTTCCTGGCATCCTGACCCAGCATGACTCCTGAAATCTGATTCGTGATTCTGATTGCTAGTTTGTGTCTTGCCTCTGACTTTCTGGTATCCTGATCCAGTTGACTCCATTTTTTTTGTGAGTGAAGACTTTGGCCCTGTCCAGCTGTGACAGTTTTTTCAGACCACAGTTAGTGTGAGGATCTGAGCTTGGTGTGAGAAGGATGAACCCAACAGCACCACTGCAGCCACTAGATGCACTGGACTTGCCCAAATGGGTCCTCCCTCCTCAGCTAGATAATCAAGCACCTCAGGCCTAAGTTGTAAAGACACTCACAACACTCAGTGGCTGCAGGACCAAGTGAGGCACGTTAGCACGAGGAATACAGTGCTGAGAATGCAAGAACAAAGGCCTTCAATACCCTTTCCCCAACAGTTTGATGGGAGCCACTTGTGTTTCGTGAGCCACATGAATCAATCCTGCCTTCTCTTTCTGACACATTCCCAAATCTATGCCTCTGACCAGGCCCAGGTAACCCTGATACATGAGTCTGCTGACAGGAGATGCATTTGATTGGGCTTTTCCATTGCTGAAAGAACACAGAGCCTTGTGCTGACAGATGTTTTTTGGAATGCTTAGGTTTTCTCCAGTAAGTGTCCATTATCATTGATGACCTGCACTGAACATAAATGCCTGAGGTGATTCTGAGGAGACTCCAGTGAGGCAAGGCACAATGGCATCCAATGTAGTGCACTTTCACTGCCCCACAAGACGGCGACCTAGAAGAGGGGATGATGTCATGACTGCAAGGTCTTGAACATGGCTCTTTAAGGTGTATAGGAGCAGCCATACTCCAATTCTCCATTTGGGTAGCCTGATGATGCTTGTTTACCTGGGCCCCAGTTTGAGTCTTTGCCCTTGCAGTACTATTGGTAGAGTCTCAGAGGAGAAGACTGGCCTGCTGACTGTGTTTAAGACAGAGTAGGAACAGGAAGCTATGTGAACGAGACTTCACCCTGCTCTGGTATGCCTCATGCTTTCTGCTCTTACGGCTGCCTGTTTCCCCCTTTCCCTTGCAGTTTGATTTCCTGACATCCTGACTCAAGATCTGATTTGTGGTTCTGACCTCTGGTTTGTCTTCTGCTTCTGACTTCTGTTATTCTGATCCATCTGACTTCTGATCCCTGCCAGTGAGTGTGGACCCTGTTTTGACAGCTATGCCGGACCACCTATAACTACGTCTTGATGGTATAGTTTTATTGACTTCAATGAAGTTCTATCCATTGAAACCAGCAGAGAATATGGCCCATCATATTTTATGCTTTTTCTCCTATCCTCTCACGCAGCTGAATCTTGACTCTGCAAGGCATTGAAATCAACGGGAGGCTCAACCTTTCCTGGAGATGTTTAGCATTTTGCATGACTGACCTCTTGCTAAATAGGTAGCCTAATCCAAACTCCACTGTCTTTAATAGGCTATGGGTGAAGCATTGAGATCATTTTTTTGGTCTGTACTTGTGAGTTGAAATAACTACCCTCCCTCTACTTACAGATTTAAACTGCACCGGTATTTTGACTAATTATTAGTTAAAGGATTGCAGTGTATCCAGAAAGGGCTGATATAATGGGTATCATTTGAGGTAGATGAAATAGTTACATACACCATCTTCTGTTTGTGTTTTGAGTGTCTTTGAAGAAGACTGCAAGCATCAGTGTTGAATAGGTAACATCTCAGGTTTTAAATATCTCATTACCCTTTTGACAAAACAAGAGGTTTGTTTTCAGACCATATGTAGCTTTCAGACCTGAACCAGTGTAGGTTTATTATGCAATCTGCCCCTCCCTCATTGTGTAAAGGAAATTCACCAGCCCTTGTTTCTGAGTAGATTTTCCTCTTAAACTTCAAATTACACACTGTTTTAGATAAAAAGTATCAAACTGATTTATTAACTGCAGAAAGATATATTGTAAGTGATTATAAGTAGTAAGCTTGCAGGTAAAAGTTGATTAAGAAATACAAGAAATGTGTGATCTGAGTTCTGAAACTAGACAGCATTTTAATCAAGCAAGAACGCCACAGATTTTCCATACACAAGCTAGAAATTCCTTCTAGCCAGGAACCACCTCCACAGTTCAATCTCTAGAGCTGTTTCCAGGTGTTGAGTTGTGGTGGGGGATTGAGGGCACTGATGTCATTTCCTCCTTTTATAGGTTCCTCCAACTCACTGGAAAGATCTTTGGCACTGAAGTGAGTCCATTGTCCATTGTTTATGTGACCTTATTTTGTACACAAATCCTGTGATAATCCTTGTTGCTATGGATTCCCCTTAATGAATCAATGTCTGGCTTCTTCATTGTTGTCCCTGAAAGGCTGCTTGTGTAAGTTCAGAACTTCACATACACTGACAACACACACAATCCAATGGGATATTAATATTTAACTGATTGAGACTTTTAAAGTGGTGCTGCAAAATATATCATAATCATCTCATAACCATATCATCAGGATGAATATGGGGGAACCAGGTTGTTGTTTGGTGGTACAGAGTATCACAGTGATCCACTATAGTGGGTTTGGCGAGCCGTGCATATATATAAATGTGAATATGTAGTCTTTTTTCTCGTGAGAGGATAGGAGAAAAAGCAGGTTTAGGTTTGTCATTAGGAATAACTCACTAATGGGTTAGATAAACACCTGTCAGGAATGGTCTAGTTATTACTTAGTTGTGCCTTTAGTGCACGGAATTAAACTAGATGACCTACTGAGATCTCTTCTTCTATCACTCTATGAGAAATAAAACAAGCATAAAGATATTGAATTCCACACTAATTGCCAGAAATTACAATGAAATACTCAGTGTTATCACAAATTATTTGCTGTGTGGACAAATTATTTTAGTACTCATAAAAATGCAATAACTAAATTTAAATGCTTGGAAGTAATGTATTTTTCTGAGTGAGAGAAAATCAAATAGCAAATGAGCATCAGGAACACTTATCAATCCTTTTATAGGGTGTAAAAGTCTTGCTATTACACCATTAATTGTAACTGATGCTTTGATTAGGGCATTTATTAGAGTTTATTCCCAAATTCGAGTTCCATTCCTACATGAAAGATGTATCCCTGTCCTAGATATCCAGGTACCTTTTCTGCATTGAATGAAATAGCTACTGCATGCTCATTTTAATGTTGGTTAATGTTTATTAAATCTATAAAAAAACCTGATATTGTTTTAGTGGCTAATGAAGCCTGCTTGGTTTGGATGAATTAATTCAGGAAGAATAGATTCTACTACCCTAGCTAGTGGTTTTGTAAGGATTTTACAATCTGGGTTAATTAAAAATATGGGTTTATAGCTTCCACATTTTCCCGCATCTTTACCAGGCTTTAAAATAACAGAAATTATGGTGCTCATAAGTGATCTAGGTGTTTTAGCACACACAGAGGCTGCTCTAAATATCCTGCACAAATTTGCCTCAAATTTGCTATAGAAATGTTATATAACTAGATTAGCAATGGTTACCTCCCATAACTCTACTTTGTTTACTGGTTTATCTACCTTATTGTTTCTAATTGTATTTGTACTTTATATCAATTGAAAGTTAAGTTTTGCTATGGATTAAAAACCAAGATACCTGAAAGGACATTTTGTAGAAATCGTGAAATAGTTGAGCTGGTCAACTTTTTTTTCCAATGATTTTTTTTTCATCCAAAAAACGTGGTTTAATTGGAAGTGCCACTTCTTGATTTTTGAAAAGAGCATTGGGGGGAAGAAATGGAAATAACACCCATAAAATGTTCTGTGTTCTTGAAATATTTCTTTTTGAATGTAACATTTTATTTCATGTTTTATCTTACAATTTTTTAAAGTAGTTTAAACGATTTGTCTGATAGCTGTGGTTGAACTACCATGCTAAAAAAAGAGAGAGTAGCTGTCATGGCACAAGCGGTGGGAGGAATTAGGCACCCTAACTATGTGCTTGGTATCTAAGGGTGTGTCTAGACAACATAGTTTTGTCGACAAAACTGGGCTTTTGTTGACAAAACAAAACCTGCGTCCACACTACTGTCACGTTCTGCCGACAGTAATTAGACAGAACGCATCAGTTTTGTCAACGCCGGCAAATCTCATTTTACAAGGCATAATGCCTCCATCGACAGAGTTCTGTCAACAGACAGCGTAGTCTGGACGCAGGGATTTCTTTCGTCGACAGAGAAAGACTTCCAGGGGAAGCCCCCTGCTGGACAGTCTTTCTTTAGGGAAAACCTCTTGTTGCTGTCTGTAGCCATGTTTTAAAGGCACAGATACCCCTGCTAGGCATTCAGACAGGAAGCTGGCCACAGAGCAAGACTGTGACCACACTGCTCTCCCTGCTTCACTGTCACGGTGCCATGTCTGGAGCTGCAGAGCCACGAGGCCCCCAGGGACATTCCAGAGAGCCAGCCCAAGTGCCTGCAGCAGAAAAAAAGAGAGCCCCAGCCTGGTCAGGGCCAGAGGTCCTGACATTGTTAGAAATGTGGGGGGAGGAGGAAGCAGTCAATGCCCTGCACATCTGGCGCAGGAACGCCAGCGTCTATGGCAGGATGGCCCAGGGGCTGGCAGATAAAGGGCACCACCCCAGGACCCTGCAACAGGTTAGGGCCAAAGTAAAAGAACTGTGCCAGGGGTACATGAAGGCCCGAGAGCAATGCTCCTCATCAGGTGCAGCCCTGGTGCACTGTGCTTACTACAGTGAACTTGACTGCATCCTCAGAGGCCGGGAACCGTTGTCTGCACCGGTGCTCGTCCATACTGGGTTGCCCACACCGGTGCAGCAGGGACGGCAGGAGGTACCCCAGGAAGATGTGGAGGAGGAGGAGGAGGAGGAAAAGACACAGGAGACCATGACCCTGACCCTACAGCTTTTCCCGGACACCGAGGAAGCCTTGCGGCCATCCTCCGACCGAGGCAAAGGAACATCAGGTGAGTGCAGTCAGGGTCACAGACACAGAACGGGGGAGGTGGGAGCAGAGAGGATGCAGAGCAATGTGCACGTCTTGGTCCTTCTGCACAGCTTGCATCTCTCTGTGCATGTGCAAGCGGGTGGGCAGGTGGTGGATAGGTGGGTGGGGGCCATGGGAGACCCACGGTGCTGCAGGCCCCTGTCCCACCGTGGCTGCATGCTTACCTGGCCTGGATGGCCATGGTGGAGGGGGGGAGGATGCAAGGGGAGAAGGTGGACATTGCCCTAGCCACAACGGGGCCCCTGTGCAGCCAGACGTGGCCTTACAGTAACAACATTCCTATCCCTTGTTTTAAGGACTTGTGTGTGAATTCCTAACAGTGATTGGTTCTCCCTCTTCTACTCCACAGCTAGACCTGCTGCAGCTGACCACCGGGCAACACTGGTGCCACCACTCACCCTGTCCCACAGCACCCGCGGCGGCATGTCGAAGCCATGGAGAAGATGGAGGGGACCATGGCAAAAATCCAAGAGACCATGGCAGAGAGAACCCAGGAGGAGGCGCGCTGGCATGATCGCCTGCTCACTGAGTTCCTCCCCCAGTGGAGTTCCATGTGCACCACCATCCAGGAGGCCCTGGCTGTGCTAGGTCCTCTCCCCGTGGGGACTCCTCCTGTCCATCCAGGTCCTGCCCCCCTTCCTCTCCCTCAGCCCCTGCCACCCCTCCTGCCCTGCCACCCTCCTCCCTCCCTGCTAGAGCAGAGCCCTCTGGAGCCCCAACTTGAGGAGGTGGCAAAGTCTTTCGGCCCAGGCGATATCACCAGGACCCTTAAGCTGTCTGCCCTTCCTCCCCCCCCCTCTCCAGGTTGACATCCCCCTCCCTCCCTCCAGGTTGACATCCCCCTCCCACCCCAGTTAAAACTCAGCTGCCAAAATGTGCATTCCACCTGTAATCGTGCGCGTGTCAGGTGCACGTTAAACACTTCCCTGCTAGAGGTCAGATGCCCTGTGTATGGCTTCATGAGCCAGGGCATGAGGCGGTACACCGCATCGGCCACAGTGCAGACCAGCATCTCTACGTCCCCAATAGCAAAGGTTCGCTGGGGGAAAAAGGTTACTGCCTGCAGCCTTTCGTACAGATGCGAATTGCAGAAGAGCCGAGCATCATGTGCCCAGCCTGACCACCCCACACAAAGGTCCGTAAATAGTCCACGGTGGTCAACCAGGGCTTGCAGCATAATGGAAAAGTACCCTTTTCTGTTGATATACCGGGTGGCTCGATGGGGTGGTGCACAGATGGGAATGTGCGTTCCATCGAGCGCTCCTCCACAGTTTGGGAATCCCAGCCCTGCAAAACCGAACATGATAGTGTCTAGGTCTCCAAGGTGGACAATCTGATTCAGCAGCTGCGAGTTGATGGCCCTCACCACCTGCAGAAATAGACACATACAAACACACACAGAATATGAAGTGAGAGGGGTTGCCCAAGTCCCTGGGAGGCCCTTCCTTCCCCCCCAATACCCCAGTATTCCCCCCCCCCAGTGATTGCTCCCAGCAGTATGGTGGTGTAAGGCGAGCCCTCTACCACCTCCCCTCCATTGCCCCCCACCCACCCTTTCCTGTTACAGTCCCCTTACCCCTCATAGAATGCCCCCCCCACCACAAGGGACTTACTTCCATCAACACAGTGCCAACAGTAGATCTCCCCACACCAAACTGGTGTTCCACTGACCGGTAGCTGTCAGGAGTGGCCAGCTTTCAGAGGGCAATAGCTACCCTCTTCTCCAGCGGGATGGCAGGGCGCAGGTGCGTGTCCTGTCATTGCAGGGTGGGGGCAAGCCAGTTACAGAGCTCCAGGAAGGTGGACCTCCGCATCCTGAAGTTTCGGAGCCAAGCCTGATCATCCCACTGCTCCCTTACGAGCTGGTCCCACCAGTCCGTACTTGTCTCCATCCTCCAAAATCGCCTCTCCGGGAAAAAGTTCGGAGGCAGGAACAGTGCTGCTGCATCCTGAAGGAGGGACTCCAGTCTGGGTTCAGGATCCGGACCAGGCATTAACAGCATGAAAGTCTCATGCAGTTGCAGCAGCATTTGAAGCACCGTGGAGTGGGGCCAGCGCCTGCCCAGGGGTAGCTCTCGCTCCATGACAAACAAAGGTTTGGAAAAACCTTCCAAAAAAAAATCACACTGCTGTGCTGTGCCAAGAAGTAGGGCACTCACAGCAAGCACTGCAGAACCTTTGCTGCCCCTCTAGCAGGTAAGCAAGGCAACTGCAGCAGCAGAGCAACGGCTAGTCAGGGGGGTCCCTTTTAGCACACGTCTCTGCAAAGGGCAGGCAGCAGCACCAGAAAGTACATGCTGCCCCTGTGACCTGACAGAAGCAGTTCCGGGTACTTTCTTCTGTCGACAGAACGAATAGCTTAGTCTATCTGCTTGATGTAGTCTAGGCGCTCTTTGTCGACAGAAGTTTTGTCAACAGATTCTGTCGTACCCTAAGATAAGAGCTATTTTTAGCATGTTGACACCGTCAGAGTTAGCATGGGTATATCTCCTCCAGCTGGAATATTCATTTCCATGTTGAAATACAGATATGCTGAATATAATATTTGCCAGTGTACACAGGAGCAAACCCTTCTTTTAGCATGCTAGCTCTTATTCCAGTGAAAAATTTAGCCTACTGACATTGTGCTTGCTTATATGTCAGTGACGAAACAGAACCACTGTGGTTAGAGCTGGTCATGAACTTTTACAACAAAATGTTTTTCTATTGGAAAATGTTGATTCCTCATAACCAAAATGTTTGTTGGATATGTACCAATTTTCATCAGGAAAGGTTTTTTTCAGGTCAAGGCTGGAGTATGAGAGGGGAACAGAGCCCCCTCAGCCCATATAGCCAGTTAGCTGGCATATGTGGGATGGGGAAAAACCAAGTGCAAGTCACCGCTCTAGAACAGAGATTTATACTTGAAAATCCCACATACTCTGAGAGTACATGAATGTCCAAACTCTTCTGGGACAAGTATGCTACACCACATTGAAAAATATTGAATGGTCTAACATTCATTTTGATGCACAATGGAAAAATTTGAGCTTCTACCCGGCTCTTACCGTGGTGAATGAATTCTGCCTACCTTGCTCAAACTTCATCATCTGAATGACAGGCTACCTGTAAACAGAGGGCCTGATTTCAAGAGTGCCAAGATTGTAAATTCATTGGGAGCAGTGACACATACAAAAAAACATTAGTCCAATTGACATCAGTAGATCTACTTGTAAAAGTAACTGCTCATCGATGTAGCAGATTCAGAATCTTGCTCAAAGTAGAAACATAGAATCATAGATCACTAGAACTGGAAGGGACCTTGAGAGGTCATCAAGTCCAATCCTCTGCCCTCATGGCAGGACCAAGCACTGTCTAGATCAGCCCTGCCTGGTCTAACCTGCTGTCTGTCTAACCTGCCTGTCTAACCTGCTCTTAAATATCTCCAGTGATGGAGATTTCACACCCTCCCCCCACAGATAATTTATTCCAGTGTTTAACCACCCTGAAAGGCAGGAAGTTTTTCCTGATGTCCAACCTAAACCTTCCTTGCTGCAATTTAAGCCTATTGCATCTTGTCCTATCATCAGAGGCCAAGGAGAACAATTTTTCTCCCTCCGTCTTATAACACCCTTTTAGATATTTGATAACCACCATCATGTCCTCTCTCAGTCTTCTCTTTTCTAAACTAAACAAGCCCAGTTATTTCAGTCTCCCCTCACAGCTCATGTTTTCTAGACCTTTAATCATTTTTGTTGCTTTTCTCTGGACTCTCTCCAATTTCTCCACATCTTTCTTGAAATGTGGTGCCCAGAGCTGGACACAATACTCCAATCAAGGCCTAATCAGTGCAGAGTAAAGCGGAAGAATGACTTCTCGTGTCTTGCTCACAACACTCCTATTAATGCATCCCAGAATCATGTCTGCTTTTTTTGCAACAGTGTCACTCTGTTGACTCATGTTTAACTTGTGGTCCACTATGATCCCTAAATCCCTTTCTGCAGTATACTCCTTCCTAAACAATCACTTCCCATTCTGCATGTGTGAAACTGATTGTTCCTTACTAAGTGGAGTGCTTTGTATTTGTCCTTATTAAACTTAATTCTGTTTACCTCAGACCATTTCTCTAGTTTGTCCAGATCATTTTGAATTTTGACACTATCTTCCCAAGCACTTGCAACCTCTCCCAGCTTGGCATCATCTGCAAAATTAATAATCATACTCTCTATGACATCATCTAAATAATTTATGAAGATATGGAACAGAACTGGTCCTAAAACAGCCCCCTGTGGAACTCCACTTATTATGTCCTTCCAGCATGATTGTGAACTGTTAATAACTACTCTCTGAGAATGGTTATCCAACCAGTTATGCACCCACCTTATAGTAGCCCCATCTAGGTTGTATTCCCTAGTTTATTGATAAGAAGGTCATGCAAGACCATGTCAAATGCCTTACTAAAGTCTAAGTATACCATGTCCACTGCTTCTCCCTTATCCACAAGACTTGTTATCTTATCAAAGAAAGCTATCAGATTGGTTTGACATGATTTGTTCTTTACAAATCCATTACCTATCACCTTATTATCTTTCAGATGTTTGCAGATTAATTCCTTAATTACATGCTCCATTATCTTCCCTGGCACAGAAGTATCCATATATAAGTATCCATATATATAAGAATTAATGTGCTTTCATGTACTTAATTTGCCTTAGGGTACTGATGTGTCCCTACGAACTCTGGTTTCATACATTGGAGTACATGCATATGCTATTAAATCATGTGCCAATTAATTACATATTTGCACAATAAATCCTCACATTTCTATTCCTTTCCCGGACCTCCTAGTATTTCTCTTATTACTGACAGTAAATGTATTGAAAATCACCACTGTAAGAGGTTAAAAAAGAGATTTTTTAAAAAATACTCTGTAAAACATAATACAGAAAATTTAGAGATAGTCATTGCACTGCCAGGCTACCAGATATGTGAGTTTGACTGCCTTTGGGAGATAATAATCTAATGTAGTAATGCAGAGGTCAGAATGTGGAGAACATTCAGAGAATCAAAAATGTTAAGCAATGAAGTACCAGATTAGAAACACTTCTACTGTAGTTATAGACATCTTTTCAAATCCGGAAGTTTTCCACTGTCTCAGAATAAATCAGGAGACCTGAATTTTTAATCGAAGTTTCTGCATGGTTCAAAGGAGAAGGGGCAATGTTGTATGTAAATGTTAGCAATATCTTTGCATCTGGTTTAATATATCCATGTTCTTTAGTCCACTGATTATTTTGGCTTTCATTTAAGCATCTAAAACTGTAGGTCAAAAGGATGCATTAATACTTAGGGGGGAAATAATAGGATTATATGCAAATTCTACATTACATTTTCCTTTACAGCATTTGTGATATTTTAGGACATTTTTTTCTTATGCTCTAGAGTTGATGAAGTATTTTAATTAGTCCCAGGAGATTTTGGTTCTTATTTAGACTTGGTCTGCAAATTTTTGCTCTATTGAATTTCTTTGCATTCTTTTCCCCAACCAAAAACAGAAGGAATCCAAGATGTATCCCTTCTTTGCCACCACCACAGGAATAGTCAAAATGGATTCACCAAGGGCAAGTCATGCCTGACCAATGTGATTAGCTTTTATAACGAGGTAATTGGCTCTGTCAACATGGGAAAGTCAGTGGATGTGATATATATTGACTTTAGCAAAGCTTTTGATATGATGTCCCACAATATTCTTTCCAGCAAGTTAAGGAAGTATGGAATGGATAAATGGACTGTAAGGTAGATAGAAGGCTGGCTAGATTGTCAGGCCCAATGGGTAGTGATCAACGGCTCGATGTCAGGTTGGTGGTTGGTTTCAAGTGGAGCGCCCCAAGGATCGGTTCTAGGGCCGGTTTTGTTCAACTTCTTTATTAATGACCTGCGGATGACATTAAACTAGGGGGAGAGGTAGATACGTTGGAGAGCAGGGATAGGGTCCAGAGTGACCTAGACAGATTAGAGGATTGGGCCAAAAGAAATCTGATGAGTTTCAACAAGGACAAGAATCCCAAGCATTGTTACAGGCTGGGGACTGACTGGCTAAGTAGCAGTTCTGCAGAAAATTACCTGGGGATTACAGTGGATAAGAAGCTGAACATGAGTCAACCATGTGCCTCTGTAGCCAAGAAGGCTAATGGCATATTAGGTTGCATTAAG
This sequence comes from Rafetus swinhoei, assembly GCA_019425775.1. Lineage (NCBI taxonomy): Eukaryota > Metazoa > Chordata > Testudines > Trionychidae > Rafetus > Rafetus swinhoei. The sequence continues at coordinate 154,699,994 of CM033424.1, forward strand.
AGGAGCATTGCCAGCAGATCTAGAGAAGTCATTATTCCCCTTTATTCGGCACTGGTGAGGCCGCATCTGGAGTACTGCATCCAATTCTGGGCCCCCCACTACAGAAAGGATGTGGACGCATAGGAGAGAGCCCAGCGGAGGGCAACCAAAATGATTAGGGAGTTGGAGCACATGACCTATGAGGAGAGGCTGAGGGATTTGGGCTTATTTAGTCTGCAGAAGAGAAGAGAGGGGGGATTTAATAGCAGCCTTCAACTTCCTGAAGGGAGGTCCCAAAGAGGATGGAGAGAGGCTGTTCCCAATAGTGACGGATGGCAGAACAAGGAGCAATATTCTTAAATTACAGTGGGGGAGGTCTAGGTTGGATATTAGGAAAAACTATTTCACTAGGAGAGTGGTGATGTACTGGAATGTGTTTCCTAGGGAGGTGGTGAAATCTCCATCCTTAGAGGTTTTTAAGTCTCAGCTTGACAAAGCCCTGGCTGGGATGATTTAGTTGGGATTGGTCCTTCTTTGTGCAGGGGGCTGGACTCTTCCAACCCTATGATTCTATGATGTGCAGAATGGCACCTAGTGGAATTTTCAAACCAGTCTAGGCTCCCATTTTCTATTGATTTTGTTGGGAGCTGCCAGGTTCTCAATTATAGCCATTTGATTTTTTTTGAAAACCAAGCCATTTATTTGGGTGCCTCAGGGACTAATTTTAAGCTCTTAACTTGTGAAAATCATCTTGGTCTTGGAGGGTACCCAGCTTTACAAAAATAATAATGTTAACATTTCTAATTTATTGTCAAGTACTTTTGCCTTCATAATGCCATTCAGGTGGCCTTTGTTTTTGCGACCTGCCTAAGTCAAATCAAAATTATCACTAATTCCCTGAATTAAAATACTGCTGCAGAAGGTATATGTCTGAAAGATTAAATAAGTCTACAAGATCTGGTAACTAGAGAAGGCTGAATTATTTATTGCAAATAGTATGTATAATTAATTTAGATTTTTTCCCACCATTTGTGGATTATCCACTTTCACATGCTAATTTTGTTAATCATTCTTAATTACATTTGTTTGCACACTAGTACACTACTTCACATGATTTTGTAAGCATTGCAATTGTTTGTAGGAAGAACAGGCAATTCCCCAAACATTGGTATAGCAGTTAGTGAATAGCACATAAAGATAAGGGGAAGAAACATAGTAGAAGTTAACAGTGTTTGGAGCAGTGATGTATCTGATTGACCAGTCTCTTCTGGCAATCCACTGATAGACCAATACATTTATATTTGCCCTTCTATAGTATATATTCAAAAAGATAGGATTTCAAAAAGAAATTATATGAATCTGGTTTTATATCTTTATTGAGCCAGAGTCTATACAAACACAACAAAAAGATGTTTCTTGCACCAAATAACTGTATCCAGGACTGGGTCCCTTATGCATTATTGCAATATAATTAAATTATTATGAAAATTAACAATCATTATATTAAAGTATTTTAATAAAATCTATAGGTAACCCTTTAATATGATAGTGATCTTGAAAAGGGATAAGAAAGCAAAATATTTGTTAGTTGAGGAAAGAGAATGACTGGAGGAACTTGAAAGGATTTTCCAAAACATTTGGAAGGAAAAATGTCAGCACGTCATTGGGTTCCAGGTTAATCATATTCCAGTAAGGAAACGGACATAGGTATCATCATAGGCTGAATGAAACGTCAGTAAGAGTAGTCAAAATAAGGGCAGAATTGAAGATGTAAAAAGAATGGGATTGAAAATAATATTGAACATATTGCAGTGACACTATTATCTATCAGTGATATACCACTATATGGAGCATTGTGTTCAATTCTTGTTACTCCATCAAAAGAAACAGCATAATCTAGAAGAAGGACCTCAGCTGGAGTATTGTGTCCGGTTCTGGTCACCACAGTTCAGGAAAGATGTGGGCAAATTGGAGGGAAGACTAAAAGAATTGGGTTTGCCTAGTTTGGAAAAGAGAAGGCTGAGAGGGAACATAATAGCAGCTTTCAAGTACCTGAAAGGGTGTTACAAGGAGGAAGGATAAAAAATATTTTCCTTAAATTATTCTCCTTAATCTCTGATATTAGGTCAAGAAGCAACAGTCTTAAATTGCAGCAAGGGCTGGACAATAGAAAACCCTTCCTAACTGTGAAGGTGGTTAAACACTGGAATAAATTGCCTAGGGAGATGGTGGAATGTCCATCATTGGAGATATTTAACAGCAGGTTAGATAGACATTTATCAGGTATGACCTAGATGGTGCTTGGTTCTGCCATGAGGGCAGGGGACTGGACTTGACCTCTCAAGGTCTCTTCCAGTACTAGTATTCTATGATTCTATGTATGGGAGATACAGAAGTCTCTTTAATGCTCTAATAATTTTTATGAGGCAATACTAAATACACTAGAACTGTTTATCTGAGAGAAGCCCAAGGAGATGGGGACATATAAAATAATTAATGCTAGACACAAGTATTTGAATCAGCAACTCCTTTTTAGCCTCTCTTAATCCAAGCTCAAATGAGACATTCATATGAAAGACAATGAATTTAATACTGTTGAAAATAAAACCTTATTTTCTACACAGTATATAATTAACCTGTGAAATCCTGTGCCACAAAGTGTCATTATTTATTAATACTAAAAAGAAATAGACATTTATAGGAATAATGAGACTATCTGGATTTACAATAAGTAGGATTTAAAAAAAAAATTAGAGAGAGATAAATACTCTTGTTTCCTGACATACAACCACCACTAAGGGTATATCTAGACTACATTGTCTAAACTGCCCTTTTTAAAAAAAAACTTCACCTGCATCCACACTGCAATCACATTATTTCTAAATTAAATTGAAAGACCGGAGTGTTTTTTTGACATTGGTAAACCTCAAATTATGGGGAAGAACGCCTTTTCCAAAAGAGCTCTTTTGAAAAAAGTCATGTGTGGCGCAGAACAGGGACATTTTTTGAAAGAAAAGGCAATAAAAAAAAAAGCACAGGTGCTCTGGTGGCCATTCTGTGAAGATCAATCAGGGCTTTCTTTTGAGAAAGCATCCACGCAGTCTGGACACTCTATTTTGAAAAAGCAGATCAATTTTTCGATGTGGTTTTGAGGTGTGGATTCTCTCTTTTGAAAGATTTTTCGAAAGAGCTCTTTTGAAAAAGCTTCTTTCGAAGGAAGCTTGCAGTCTAGACGTATCCTAAGGGCATATCTAGACTAAGTTGAATGGTCAAATTCCCACAGAATTTGCATATCTTCTTCCGATTGCACTTTCAAAAGCAGAGCTTTCGAAAGTGAAAGTAATTAAGACGTGGCTTTTTCAGCGAGCTTTCCCCTTCATCGAAAAGCCTCTCTTCCTTAAAAAAGGAGGTTTACGTAGCTTTCCGTGGAATTTGCATATCCTCTTTTGACTGTTCGGCATAGTCTAGATACGCTCTACATGATAAGTTTAGGAAGAAACTCCCCTCTCTACAGGCTTTTGCAAAACTGCCCGTTACAGGGTTTCTTGTAACTTTCTGTGACACATCTGGCATTAGTCATGGTCTGAGATGAGATACTGGACCATTTGTACTGGGACCTGTTCTGATAAGACAGTCACATGTTTTTCTTTGTTCCTTAATTATTTTTATACAGAGGATATTTTTCCATAAAAATAACCTTGCAGATTGCTTTACTCTTCCTTTAAGAGTTACAGTTACAATGGACAAAATTTTGTTATTTGTCTACCAGTTGTTGTATCATTTTGGCATTGAAAAAGACTTATTTTGCAAGATGGGAAGAGAGATGGGTATCAGATAGCAGCTTTTCATGTATCAGGAACATCCTTATCAGAAGATTGTGCTTTGTCAGTTCTCTGAAACTATATCTTAAAGCTAACCACACTTCCGTGCCTGCAAACTGATTGAGGTGTATAACCTTCACTATTCGCAAAGGAAATTCTCCATTGGCATGATCTATTGCTTATATAGATGCTTAGCACCAGTGAACTGGCAAAAAGTAGGCATAATACATTGAAAAATTAGGGCCTCTGTTTCTAGTGTGCTCATCACAACAGTTGGAGTGACAAAATACAATACAACATTTTCTTAATACCATGATGCAGATATCATTTTGGCTTACTGTAATTTCATTACATTTTGAACTGGCTGTGCAACTGCATTCTACATTCATTGACTTTGATGTAGGGTGCCCTCCATGATGCAGAATTATAGAGCAGAATCTGAGCGTTCAAAAAACAACAAACAAAATCTATGCTTTTTGGTTGAAAAGGTAAACCTCTAAATATGAACAGAATACAAATCATTTCAGTGTTGTCTTCACGAATTTGCAGATTCCCTGAATGGAAAAATAGCTATGAGAAGTGCTACATGTCCCATGCTTCTAAAAAAAAGTATTAATCTTGAAGGGAAAATAATAATAATTCAAATACTGATATTGGTAAACTATTTCACTTCTGGGAAATATACCAGAAACAGACAGGCTTGCCCCACAGTCCCAACTATACCCATAAGACATAATTCTCCAAATCTATATGTAACAGTTTATAAGAAGTTATATTTTAATGCCAAGTTATCCAATAAAATTAGAATTAATTTAGGGTCACCGTAAAATAAGAACATAATAAGTTTACTGCATCAAAGTTATGGTCCATGTAGCAAAGTATCCTAACTCTGACAGTGGCCAGTGCCAGATATTTCAGAGGAAATTATCAGAAGAGGACACTTTCAAGTGATCTGTTCTCTGTCTTTCAGACCCAGCTTCTGGCAGTTGGAAGTTTAGGAACACCCAGACTACGTGTTTGCATCCCTGGAGAGTAGCCATTGATGGGTTCATCCTCCATGAACTTATTTGATTCTTTTTTAACCCAGTTATGCTTTTGGATTTCACAACACACGGAGAAGTATTGTGAAAAGAAGTACTTCTTTTAGTTTGTTTTAAACTTGATGCCTATTAAATTCATTGGATGACCCCTAATTTTTTTGATATGTGAAGGGGTAAGTAGCACTTTGCTATTCCCTTTCTCCATATCATTAATGATTTTAAAGGCCTCTATGGTACCTCCCACAGTCATCCTTTTTCTGAACTGAACAGCCTCAGTCTTTTTAATTTCTCTTCGTCAGAAGGGTGTTCCATATCCCTAATAATTTTATTGTCCTTCTATGTATCTGTTCCACTTCTAACATATCTTTTATGAGATGAGGTGACCAGAAATGAATGGTTTATTCAAGATGTAGTTGTACCATACATTTATATAGTGGCATTTTGATAATTTCTGTTTTATTTTCTTACTGTTTTCTTACATTTTCTTTCTGTCTTATTCTCTTACTGAATCCTGACATTGTTAGTTTTATTGCCTGCTGCTGCACACTGAGCAGATGTTTTCATGGAACAATCCATGATGACTTCCAAACCTCTTAACTGAGTGGCAACAGCTAACTTAGACCCCATAGCTTTTTATGTATAACTGTGATTATTTTTTCCAATGTGTATTATTTTTTCACTTATCAACACTGAAATTTATCTACCATTTTGTCACTCAGTCACACAGTTTGATGTGATTCCTTTGTAACTCTTTTCAATCAGTTTTGGAATTATCTCGAGTAATTTTGCTCATCTGCAAATTTTGATGCCTTAGTCCTTACCTCTTTCTTTCAGATCATTAATGATTTTGTTGGACAGCACAAGTCTCAGTACTGATCCATGTGGAACCCTGTTATTTATCTCTCCATTGTGGAAAAATTTATTCCTATCCTTTTTTTCTTACTTTTAGTCAGTTGCAATCCATGAGAGGACCTTCCCTCTTATGCTGTCAGTACTTAGTTTGCTTAAGAGCATTTGGTGAGGGGCTTTGTCAAAAGGTCTTTGAAAATCCAAACTCATTATAACCTGGATTGTCCCTGGACACGTGTTTGTTGACTCTTGCAGAATGAAAATTTAATATCAAATTAGGTATGTTTAAGGATATTGTATAAATGATATTATTCCTTTCCATATTTAATCCAGTAGTAACTTCATTTAAAAAAAAGTATAACCTGCTGTTGCCATAGTTTCCAGGAAAACACCAAAGAATTCAGAGAGGGTTCATCACAAAATTTATGTTAAGCTTGCTGCAGTGCGCTGTGCTGGGGCTTAGATCTAGGTTGAGTAACACTGAATGCAAAAGTGCTAGGTGATTTGCTCAAACAACTTGTCAATAAATTACTCTATGTTCCAATCAGTTATCTATATTTTCCAGTATTTGCTAAATATGCTAGGATGTTTCTTGTGCAGTTTCACAAGAGATGGTCTAAATATTCTAGGTTGTTTATCTTTTTGAAATCTATCTAATATAAATGTGCCTTAGGCCCACTTACTTAGCTTTCATCTTGAAGAATATACATCAGAAATTTGTGTTCTCACGCCACTGGAAGTTGGATTTAGGTAGCAGTTGACATTCTTTAAATAAATACTTGAGGCAAATTCGTTGAGGGGGTTGGTAATAGGGGCTAGCCAGTAATCTCTAGGCCAGTTTCCTGAATATGATGCCAGTCAGTTATATCTGAAAAAATGTTCATCTCTATGAAGTTCCTACTAGACAGATTTCTACTTCACAATAACCACCACCAGATTTGGTGTCTTTATTGACAGAGGTGCAAATTGGCAGAGGTGCAAATGATTCTCTTGATTTGGTACAGGTATAGAGACCCAAATAATATTTTATTTCCAAGTCATGTGTGAAGCCCTTTAAAAATGGCATTCTGATTTTGAATGCACAAGAAGTACAGTCCTCCTTCTTTCCAGTGAAGAAATTACATCTCCAGTAAATTGAACAAAAAATACCTTTCTGCTACTCTGTAAGAATTTTATACCTAAAAACAGACACTAGGAGTCCTCCTAGTTCTCAGTCATAAAGGATGTCCTTCTGATATCTGTCTGAATAGTGTCCAAAGTTCAGAAAGAGTTTAAAAGGGCCCAACCCTTCCATGTTGGTAGTACTGCTGTGGGAGACTGAGCCTTTTATAAAGTCTCAGGGGGATAGCTATGATAGTCATGCACTTTCACAGATAAAACCCCCTTCATCAGATGAAGCTTTTAGAGTAATGCAATCACAAACAGAAACCTTGCTAGTGTTTTCTAGGTCAGGGCCTTTTAAAGGAACAACCACATTGTCTATGGAAGGCCCAGACTATTTCTGGAAACGTGACTCTGGACTATAGATCTTGTGATTTCCATTAGTTAAGAGAGATATTTAAAGGGCTGACCACTTCCACCTTGATTTTGCTCATATGAGAGATCAGACTTAAGCTAGCATTGCAGCCCTAAACAGGAGTCTGGCATCTAATGTAGAAGGGTGTAGAGGCTGGGTGTGCTGGTATTTTCTGAAGTTTGAATATCTTTAGCTAACCATGAATGGACATGTGTGTAAGTAAATTCTTGGTGAGCAATATACTTATAATGTACTATTTTTGTTTGGGAACAAAATGGTAATATCAGAAGTTTCCAGAAAAAGCTTGTTGTGAATTAAATAAGCATCAGATGAACATCCAATGTTTTGTATTACTGTTTGAATCCATCATATAAGCACCCAGAGATACTTTCTGAACCTCTTTGGCTAGAAATTAGGTGATGAAATTTTCTGGAAAAAAACTCTCATGAGAATTCTGGTGCTGTACTTCTTATTTCTTTCCTGGTCAAATACCATATGGATAGCATTTCTTGCAATATTTAGGTGTATGCACACTTACCCAAAACCCGTAAGCAAGTAGGGTGCATCTACACTTCACCCGGAGCTCGAAATAAGCTATGCAAATTGTGTAGCTTATTTTGAGTTAATTTCAAAATAGCTTACTTTGAAATTTGGATAACTTTTGGACAACTCCCCCAGCCTAGCCGAAAATGCACACTTATATAGATCAAAATATTTCAAAGGAATGTGGATGTTATAAGAACTTACACAGAATAAAATAGGACACAAACAATGCATGAATCTTTAATAAAGACATCTCTGTGGCTCAGCTTTTGTGTTTTCATATAAGCTCTCCATCTGAAACAAAAAAAGAGTCAGTTTGAAGGAATTTTACATTTCTAACAAGCAGTTTGAGGTCTGAGCTAGGCTGACCTTTAAAAAGGAGGATAGGTGAGTACATGTGTGCGTTTTTGCTCTTCCTATAAATAAATTTTGGTCATAAAGCTGTGAATGTCAGGCATACTCCCGATAGCAGATAAAATGACATTCCAGTCAAAGGAGTGATCAAAGTTATGAAATTCCAACATAAATTGGCAAGTAAAACTGGCCTTGTTTTTGTTGTGAAAGTAAAGATGTCACTGATTTTGGAAGCAAGAGACAGCTACTGGATATGCTGCCTTCCTCTGCATTACTGAATGTTCACATAAATAAATGTCTCCTCAGGAGCATGGAGAGTAAGCCCACTACACAAGCTGTGACAACATTTGAATTCCATTAGTTTTGATGCAGCTGAAAGTGGGAGATCTGGGAGTTCCACACTGTAGCATAGATGACCTTTAGAGGTGACTTTGTCTTTGGAATTCTAAGTGTAATAACTGTGGTTTGCCACTGTGAATTCAAACTTTCCCATAGGTAACTGCCTTTCACAACATAGCAAAATGGCTATGATGTACTACTTTAAACACATTGTTCCATTTTATATTGCAAAAGAAAGCTGAAGCAAACAGTAGCTCTCAGAGAAGTGTGAGCTGCCCCATTTAGCCCAAAGCATCAACTCTGAAAGCTAAATATTATACTATGCTATAGATGTTAACATTTTAAATTATTTCTCTTTTGATAATTTTAGCAGAAATATGCAGCTAATGTATCTATTCAGTGTGGCTGGATGTTCTAGATGCTAAATATGGAAAAGACTTATCAGACATGCAGTGTTCACTGTAGAGACCTGAGATGTCTCCAGCATCAGTACACCTTAGGAGAAGTAGACGCCCCTAAGTACTAATGGGAGTGTATTAGGGAGTGGTCTAGAGCTCTCTTGAATGTGCTAGATGGGCTGAATAGCTCATAATATTTCAGTAAGAGATAGCCATGGAGATTCTGTAATGTACAGAGAGGTCATCACTCATGCAGCTCTTGCCCTACTTTGCAAGTTTGAAGTTGCTTTAGATTGTTGACAAAAGCTAGTTTTGAAAAGTATATAAATATTGAACTTCAGTTGGGAACAAGGACTTCTATTTCCAGAGGGAAGTGAAGGCCTTGGAAGTTGTCAAGAAAATGGGCAAGTTTAGACTTTTTGTTTGAGCTACAAGGGAAATAAGTTTTCTTCCAAGTTAACCATGTGAACTACCTCACAAGCTGTGCTCGTTGTGACTCTAAATGCCTGCATAAGATTTCATCCACAAAAATGTGCCAAGAGTTGCCAGTTTTAGAGCCAGATGCTTCCTTGCATCTAGACCAGGGTGGTTCCATTACAAATCCTTTAGAATTGCCTTCTGGGATAGAAGGCAAGATATGGCTTTTAGAGAAGGATTTGTAGAGATATTCAGATGCCTAATGGGAAATTCAAAAAGCATCTCAGTATCTAATACCCATTGAAATCAGTTGGTGTTGTGCATGGAAATCAGAGCTGTTCTTACCCATACTCAGTATGCACAGCTGCATAGGGAATCAAAAAATGTGGGGCACAACTGGGTCTTAATGTCCACTCACCTGCCTCTTCCCATCCCTGTTCTGAGGCTCTGCTTCCTCCGGAGCGTATTCAGTTAACTTAAAACTGAAATAGCCTGTCAGATCTATTAGCAGAACCTGTGAAAGAGCCATTCAAGTGGTAATGAAACCATTTAACAGGCATTTTCGAAGCCTATGCTGATATATGAATTTACTGTGTTAGTCTACAGGGCCTTAGTTTAAAATGTTTTAAAATATCTCATTAGTTTGTTGCTAAAGATTATAAAATCACATCTCTAAATAATTGTCATCCCCAAAGGTACCATCGGCCATAGGGGCACCAGTTTAATAGTACTCTGAAGGGCCCCATAAATCCTAAGGACAGCCCTGGCTGAAATATCTTGGAAAATCCCCCTACCTGTATAAACACCTTTAAAAATATTGGCCCCTTAGTGTCCCTTTTCCATCGTCAAATGGCACTTCTTTGAAGGTGGCGTTAAGGTTGTTGTTGTTCAATGGAATTGTGGTAGGCATGTATGGCAGGGAGCCACCTTCAACATGCCCCTTCGTGGCACAGCATAGAAGCAGTGATGATGACAACAATGGTGATGACAATGGCGATGACAACAACGTCTCTGCTAGTCTAACCATTCATAAAATTCCTTCCTGACCATCAATATGGTACAATAATTACTCGTTTAACATGTGCCCACTTAACATGTTTTCGCAATAGCACGATTTTATTTTTAGGGAATGTTTTTCAAATAACACTACCGACCCTGAAATAACATGAAAATAATCAAGTGACAGTCTACTTCATGCGGCGGTATAAGTTGGTGAAAACAGTGGTAATATTCATGAGCGGATGAATACACGTGGTCACAGCGCTCCTCCACTCACTCACATGTTTATCTTTGTGTTTTAACAAACTGCAGCGACTTTTGTTGCTAGTTATCTTGTGTTGCTAGATATCTAATGCTGATATTGACAACCCAGCACCAACAAAAAATTGACTTTGCCACCATCACCTGCAATGCAACCCCCACCTTTTCCATTATTTTTAATGGGAAAATTGACCCCGCATAGCACATTTTCGCTTAGCACAAACATTTTCAGAAATGCATCTATAGTGTTAAATGAGGAATTACTGTACTCAGTTAGGAGGTATCCCAAAATCGCCATTCTGTATCTTTTGAGTGCACCTGTTGTTTTGAAGTATAATGGGCTCAATATTCCAACGTCCCAGCAAACTTCATTCTACAAGGAGTAAGGGATGTTTCGGAATAGAGATTTATTTTGAAAAAAGTGCTGTGTAGACAACGCCAAATTTTGAAATAAGCTATTTTGAAATAACATCAAAATAAGACACGCAATTTGCGTAGCTCAAATTGTGTATCTTATTTCAACCTACGGTGCAGTTTAGATGCACCCTTAGAATGCTAAGCATATTAGCAAGACCCCACCAGTCAGAAGCCAGGGAAAGAGTTATCTGTAATAACTCATCTATTGAGCTCTGATAGGCCTTAAAAGTCCCAGGTGCTGATTAGTCAGTTAGCTGCTAAGCAAACATCTAGACAACTAATTGCTACAGGTGGGCCAATATGAGTGTGTTCTCCCTAAAGAAGCCCATCACAGCCTGGACTCTCCTTAAAGGGACCAACTGCCCAGTGACAGGATGACAGGAATTGAGTTCCAGAGGAATTACTCAGAACTTAATACTAAAATGATCCACTTTCTGTAGGTTTTTTAAAATGTTGTACAAAATTGTGTAGCAGGCATATAATGAAGTTCTATACAGGCCCGACACTAGGGCTAGGCAAGCAAGGCAAATTACTTGGGCCCCATGCTTTCGGGGTCCCGCGCTGCTGAGTATTCACCATTCCCCGGCCAGGCCCAGGGCACTGCTCCCAGCATCCTGCCGTGGGCCCCGCAAACCCTTTGGCCAGTCCTGGTTTTATAGGAGCTTATAGCTAAAATGAATACTGTGTTAATTATCACTGTCTATTAAATGCTACGAAGCTTTTCCTTAAACATTGTTTTTGTTGTTATACTGGCTTGTAATACCTGCTTCTTTTTAAAGGCAAAATGATGAAAAGCAAAATATACTTTTGTTTCTGTTTCACATTATTTTATATGCAAAGTTTTCACACAACTTCAACAATTAGAGCTGCTTGGTGACACTCAGGTTTTGCGTTGTGAAATTTCACATTACAAGAAAAAGTGAGAAATAATGGGGAATTTTCACAGACATAAGTTCACCACTTTTTTTCCACAGTGAAAAAATGTTGACATTTTATCATGGAACAACTAGATTTTCATAATTTGTTCCAAATGAAAAGTTACATTTTTTTCCAAGACATGGCACCATCCAGAGTTATCTTTCCTTCCATGCAATTTATGAACTCATTTTTTCTCTTTTCATTGAAACTATGTGTGGTTCACAGGGGTAAGACCACAAAATATTCACAAGGTTTTGCTGGTTGTGATAATAGACATGATTTCTGCTTGGATTGTTGGTGCTACAATTTTGCTTCCTTTCCCTACACCAACTTTGCTAGATAGTTGCTGTTTTGGACTCTTCCATAGGGAACACTGCTGCAAATAAAAGTTGTTTAGGAATAGCTGATTAACACAGGGATAGAGGATTTAAAGGACCCAATTCCAATTAAACGAGGTGAAGCGATTTTCATATAATGTTTTCAACCCCAGAGCTATAAGACAGCATCACATTTAGCTCTGTGGGCATGAAATTTTCTTCATTTGTATTTATTAGATACAGCTGGCACTTTCTCATAATTTATATGCAGTAAATTTCTGTAATAAATACCAAATATACATAGCACACATTTACTATTCTGCTATTATGTCTTTTAGATAATTTAGTAGTAGGTGTGCTTTGCATTTCTAATATTTTCTTATCTTGACTTCATATAACAAGTGAGGGGAACTATGCTTTTTGTATGATTACTAATTGCTTAGGAAAACATTCCTCTTGTTATTCATGAAATCAGAAACAGCCTTTTAGTCTGCTATGCTTGTTAGAAGCAGCATATAATGATGTGGTAAAAAAAGGGAGAAAAACAAAATAATAAACAATAGGGCATAAATGTCTTCTTTTAAATTTATTGGAATGGAGGAGAAAGTCAGGCTTCGGTACTTGAGAAACGTATTACAGGCAGTCTTTATTAGGAAGGCTTATGATTCCTAGCTATATAACAGCTCTCTGTGACCTTGTGCAAAATACTAAGTGAGACAGCTTATACCCTTCCGTCTTGTGAAGTCTCACAAAAATCAGCCACCTTTGCCCTCCCTTCTCTGAGCTGAACTCTGTGTGCTGAATGGATGCTCCCAAGGATCTGGTCAGCTCCTCCTAAAATTAGAATCATGCCACACCAACTCCTATTCAAGGATGTGGGTTGTGGCTTAGTATCTCAGTGGGACAAAGGTAGGTATGTGTGTGAGTAGGAACACTGTCAGTCAAGCAAAATAGACTACAGCATGAGATCACCATAATAATCAATCTTGTCTGTGTGTGCTAATACTGTGCTCTTTATACTGCACTGAATTGTGTCTTTTAATCCTCAGTCCCTTGTGGAGCTGCATGTTACTGGACAACACTGGTGGGAGTGTATGACAACTATCAGGGATGTTCTAGATGGTACTTGGTCCTGCCATGAGGGTGGGGGACTGGACTCGATGACCTCTCCAGGTCCCTTCCAGTTCTAGTAGTCTATGATTCTATGACTCAGAGACACAGTCTCTCCTCTGCTGAGCCTTGCACACATACAAGAGAAGAGGCTGAGCAATGAGTTCCTTCTAGTATCATGCTCTGCCTTGGATGTCTAGCAGGAGAATTAAGTATGGAGACATTCTGAAACATTGGTAGGGGAGTAGGCTCCAGCCCTGACATAACTTCATAGCATTTCCATGCAGTTGGTTTTTTTTGGAGTGCTCCTGCAAGCCCCAAATAGCCTGAGATGGTTGACCTCAAACTTGCACAGAAATGCTATGTAGATAAATCCTATGGGCTGTATTCTGCCACCTTACTCAGACTTAGGGGTACCTTACCACACATAAAGCCCCACTGAAAAGTGCTTAAAAGGTGTTGCCTAGCATGAAAAAGGATGGCAGAATGAAGCTGTATGTATTTGTCTGAGGTCAGACTGGAAGGGATGGGAACAGAATTCCTATCAGTCAGCCAGATTTTGCCACAGTCAGTAGTACTCTCCTCTATGAAAAACCCTATACAATCAATGGGAACATTGGATTTAAATGGTTCTCAGCATATATAAGGGGATCAGAATCTGGCCATTTGTGTTATAATCACAGGAACAACCTCTTGTAATGAAGTGACTATCACGTGGCATATTGTGCAATAACAGTGGAATGCATGTGAAAAGGAAGAAACCAGAGCAGTCTCATTTTCAACTCTGCTAAAACCTAGCTCTCATCTGTCTTGGCAATTTCTATAATAAAGAGCAATGAAAGCTGCAAGTATATTTCCTGGGCATTTGCTAGTCTGTCAAGGCTACAAAATACTCATTTAAAGCTACAAGATAGAATCTGCTTGCGAAAGTATTAGCTGAGTCAGAGGTATCAGTTCATTGGAACTTTTGCTTTTTTATGCATCAGTAACTCTGGCAGTAATAGCAAATTATTATCAAAAAAACACAACGTCGGCAGCATTGTTGCCATCCTGATCTCCACTGAACCAGAATCCTAGTGTCATGTTAGTTTCCTTTCTTCCCCATTCAGAATGGATATTCAGGGAGTCAATACAAATGAGGAACTCCTTGTTAAACACAGTCGTGTAGCAGGGATCTAATCTTTTTCTGGAATGAGTAGGAATCCAATCTGAAAACAAATGGAGACATACCATAGCAGTTTAAAGGTGACAGAATAGCTGAAATGTGTCCTTGGTGTTTATAGGAATGTTGTTCAAAGAGAAAATTGAAATCATATATACACAGGCAGCAGACACTGATTACTGGAAAAAAGATCCTGAAAATAAAACACTAGATTATGATGTTAGATACACATTGTGTATCAAGGCATACACAGTCTTAGGGTAGAGCAAGAGGAGGAAACACATTACAGGTTGGACCTCCGTGGTCCAGCACCACTGAGACTGGACTGGTCCTGAATGAGAGAATTTTCCAGACCATAATAAATGTGCAACAGAAAATGAACATTAGAAGAGTGATCAGTCTATTTCATCTAAGAAGCTTAATAAAGACCCTGTCATGTGCTTTGAGGCCAGTTGAAAGCACTTTGAGCCAAATTCTTTTTGGCATAATTCCACTGAAGTCAATGAAGTTATTAGGAATGGCTATTTGTTTTTTCATTGCCAGAAACAAACACATGAGTAGACAAATAATACCACCCCTCTCTTTAAATATAGCTTCAGAAATGGTGGTAATGTTTCTCTGAGCACTGGTCATTACATTTCTAGAGTGTAGATCTTCGCTAATTTGTAAAAGGGCATGATCTGGTAATCCTAATACAGTAAGATCTGATGCACATTTTAGTTTGAGAATTTTGTTTTTCACAAGGCCATTGTGCAGGGCTAAGCATTTTATTACTAGGTGAATGATTGTGCAAAAATTATAAGACAGAATTAAAATAAAAAAATAGATATATAAGGGCGAGAAGCAGTCCCTAGGTTTTATGACTTTGAAGCATATGATTCAACTTGGGCCAGAGTGTTTAAAAAAAAAGAGAGAGATTACTTCCTTTTTAGGATAAAGACTAACAAAACACTAACTCGGCTACCCCTCTGAAGCTTCCCTTTTAGGGTATATCTATGCAGAGATAAAAACCTTGTGGGGTCCCAAGGTTGGGTGCCAGCCGAAGCCTAAATGCCTAGTGATTTTTCAGCTTGGTATCCAAGCCGCATTCCTGAATACACTGAAAAGACTAGTATTTACTGTTTATAACTGGGTGCTGGGTGCTAAGTACCTTTGGTCACTTCAGTTAGGTAATTAAATAGGAATTGTAGGCTGTAAACCTCTTTAGCTAGCTTTTCATCTTTCCTATAGTATTTGTGATGTCTTCTCCCATCTTCTTCAGTAGATGGAGCTAATGTATCCCAGATATTGAGGATCTCGTATAGTTATCACTCATAGTATCATTAAAACTCACCATCTCCTTGCCTACTATTTAAAAATAATCTACAAAACTTGCTGGTCTGTGGCCTTCTCCCAATATTCCATAACTGTGGTAAATTACTTATAACTATTTCTAATGTGCCAAAACCAAAGTCCACTGAGGTCGATAGAAGGATGGCCATTGACTTCAATGTATTTTTGATCAGGCCAATATTGACAGTGAAATGGGGCAACTGATACCATGTAGCAATAACAAAAGACAAAAAAAACAACTTTGAACTTTTAAACTGAAAAAACACATACCCTGTATTGTGGGAATGTTACAAGGGATGAGTCTAATAATCACTGTAAAATGATACATGATGCAGAGTTCCCCTGATAGTGAAAACGTACAAAAATCAGTTTATAATAATTCAACCAAAGGTAGGGGCAAAAGCACAAAATTTCTTTCCTGTTTATTTTTTTAACATAATATGTTAGATTTCCAACACTGACATTCATTTGACCACATTTTTATATAAATGTTCAAATTAAAAAAATATATATGTTTGAACAGGATAAATGGGAAAAAACTGTGTTGGCATAAACCTATCTCCTAGAGATAATGAATTGTGCAGGTCCTGGGTCCTACTGGAACTGAACTTCCCTGGAATATGATGTTATTATAGCTAGCCTTTAATGATGGGTGTGCATGTAGAATATTTTGTAATAGAAAGAAAGAAAGAAAGAAAGAAAGAAAATCATTTTCATGTACAGCATACTCATGACTAATAGCCTGGATTAACAGAAATATCACTGAAGCATTTGAATAATATGCGGTCACATTAATGCTTCATGTCTTATTAATATGATAGTTTTAATTGTTGCCCTCAATTACCCCCACTGCTACCATCCATAAAATAACTCCTTTCCCACTTCACCTCTTCAAGCCTCAATTGCCCTCTTCCTCTTCAGAGCTGCAGCCTCTACTGCCTTCCCTTCTCTAGTCGCCTTGCCAGTCTCCTTTTTTAATGTGCATATGTAGGTTAATTAACTGTCTTTCTCATGAACATTAGAAATTCTGCATTAAACAAGTATTCCATTAACATTTTGTGCTCTAAGGTATTGAAAAATCTCTCATTATGCCACTAAATGAATGACCCACAAATTAACACAGATAAATACTACTTATTTTCATTGCTTTGTGCCTATTCTAATCAGATGTATTTTAAAGGTAAAGCTAGAGATGTACCTGAACTGCAATCCTAGATCTGGAAAATATTTCAAGCTTTGGGGAAGTTTGCATTCTCTCCAATTCTGAGTTTTGCAATGAGATGGTTGTTTACTAGAAAGATTACAAGAGAGTCTTATGAAAAGAAAGGGCTGGAAAGGGGATTCAATCTATGTCTGCTGATATAAATAGGTATTGGAGACAGTGAGTAGTCCTGTAGCACCTTGGAGACTAATGAAAAAAAAAATATAGTATCATGAGCTTTCGTGGGGAAAACTCTCTTTCTCAGATGAGCAGAGACAGGTTAACCAGTTTGAAGAAATTGTTAGAATTGTTTCCATCACCTTACAAATCCACACATTTTCAGAGCAGAACCTGAACTTTAGGTTAAAATCCTTTCCCCGTTAAAATCAAGGGGAAATTTTGCCTACCTCTGTGACTATTTTTATACTTATTGTTTCTAGTCAGGAGTGGAAATGTGTGGTGAAAATACCGTGTGTGTGCATGCGCATATATAGAGAGAGATTTCTAGCCTACATAGCTTTTGGGGGCAGAAGCCTGGACTTCAATGGTGTTAGAGGGTAATCATAGAATACTAGAATACTAGAAAAGGAAGGGACTTCAAGAGGTCATCGAGTCCAGTCCCCTGCCCTCATGACAGGGCCAAACACTGTCTAGATCATCCCTGATAGATGTTTATCTTACCTGCTCTTAAATATCTCCAATGATGGAGATTCCACAACTTCCCTAGGCATTTTATTCCAGTGTTTAACCATCCTGAGAGGTTATGGGCTTCAATGGGACATATCACTTGAGAATCTGCCCCATGTCATATATTCTACACTACTTATCTCCAGACTGTACATATTTAGAGAATCACCCACTTCTGACAAATATACAAGACCAGATGCTGTCCTTTTTCAGGTAAAACTCAGATGGATTTCAAAGGAAGTTGTGTATGAACAGAAGATGCAAATTCAAGTTCACTACCCAACTTTTCCATATGATGCTTTGGACCTCCCACTGAGCCTTAACATTTCCTACTGACCCCAGTGCAATCTAAGCCTATCCAACACTTGGCAGGGGCAGGATCAACCTTGACTATGCTGAAAACTTATTGAAAAGGACAAGTTTTTTGGTTCCACAATCTGGGCCTGATCTGAAGCCTCTTGGAGCCCATTGAAATCTTTCTGTGACTTCAAGGGCCTGAGCCAAAGCCCACTTGAGCTTAACACTGGAATATGCGGAGCACCCTCCCTTTTACTGAGGTACCCAGCATCTACAGGTACTGAAACTAGAAGTGTTGAAGGTGCAGCAGCATGCGTGGCTTGAAGTGGTTTGCATCATAGATAAAATGTACAGTTTTGTTCAATGACTTCCAGCACCCCCACCATATAAATCATTCCAGCACCTCTGTCAGCATCTGGCATGACTGGTATTCTAGCTACCTACTTGAAATACACATTTATCTGGTATGTTTTTTAAGATGGTGTAATATGTCAGTTAATGGTGGATTTAGATTATCAGTGTAGAGACATTGATCAGCTGTACAAACATTAGTTTTCTAAGAATGATACAGCAGAGATTTCTCCTGCCTATAACTAACATATCTCCAGCTAGTAACATATATCCCACTGAAGATAAGCTTAATACGGTCAGATGAAATGTTATAATTGAAAACAACCTTTTAAATCATTGAACTGCTCCATGGCAGGAAAGGTGGACACATCCAAAATGAGAATTGATTAAGCCTCTCAAGTAAATTACTTTCAGCACAGCCTTCACTCAAAGCATTAGCTGTTTAAAATGTGTGTCTTAGCAAGGAGTAAAAATTCATGCAGAGGAAATCTGACTGTTCCTCAGCATCTTATTTCAGCAAATGCAAAATGCTTATTTTATTTGTAATGTCTGTATCATAGTAACTCTAGACACTCTGTGGAGATCTGGGCCCAGTTGTGTTTGATGTTGTACTAACATAGGGTAAGAAAAAGTCCTTGCCCCCGAACTATCTTACAATCTAAATAGGCAATGTGTGGGAGGGGAAACTGAGGCACTGAAGGGTGACAGAAGTTCTTCTAGATCAGGGCAGAGCCAGATATGACACCCATGTCTCCAGTTTCCAATCTATCAGACCATGCTGCCTCTTATGTGTTAAACTAGAAAGAGGTACAGTGTCAGCATCAAGTAAAATAGCACAAATTCTTTCCATTTGCATTGTATTTGTGATAATATAACAATGTAATTTTACAATAGTCTGATAATAAATGCTGAACACATTATCAGAGCTACTGTCACTGTAACAATTGCAGTTTGGCTGGATTAACGAACAAGTTAGTGCCCATTAATAGTCCTGGCTATTAAGATACAGCACCAGTCATTTTTAATATTAATTCTCTCTGTTGTGAAAAACCAAGCTACCTCACTTCTTCTACAGTAAATCTTAAATAGTACATATATGTCAATATTATCAATGGTTCCCTCCTCATGCACCAATTAGCAAAAACATCTCTTTGTAATGTCAACAGCTGTCAGAAGTCTATAGAAAATCTAGCCTGTTCAGTGAGGAGATTACTGTATAATCTGTACTGTATAAAAGTTGCTTAAGCCAGGTTTATACTAAAGGGGAAGATCAAATTACATAACTGGAGTTGGCATACCTTGATTCAAGTTTCCCCGCCAACCCCACAGTGGGTGGCCTATGGGAGCAAATGCTCCTTTTGGCTTCCCTTACTCCTCGCAAGAGCAGGAGTACTGGCCACCAGTGGGGACAGTCTCTGAGTTTCATTTAGCAGGTCTTTATTAGACCTGCTAAATTGAGCCCCAGAAAATCGATCACAGCAGTATCAGTCTTCCATGGAGTGAAAACATAGCCTCAGGTAGTTGCCATGCTGTTCCCATTGCAGGCATTGGGAGGAGGAGCAAACTCACAATTCCATGTGTACTTCAGTTTCCCTTTCGCTATCCCTAAAAGAATACATCTCCTTATAGAGACAAAAACATTGTCATTGCTTAACAAATAATACATGAATAAATAATGGTAATATTGTAGTTGAGTGGTCTCTCCCTTTCCATCTCCAATATACTAAATTCTGGTAGGGAAATAGTAATTTTTTTCTTTGCAGCAATGTACTACCTGTTGTTTAGGGGACAATAGGGTGTGATCTCATATGCAGTATAGAGATAGAGTCTTGGAAAGACTTATATCATTGATGAGGCCATACAATTTTTCCTCATGAACATTTGTAGGAAACTAATTTAAGCTGGGGACACCAGCATTGCTGAACTGAACATCCCTTTGGAATTCTAGTGTGCATGCTTACATATACTATTTTCTAATGCCTAGCCAGGTCTGGCAATGACTATCATTTTCAATCTATTAAGCACTGGGTGTGGTGAATGCTTTTTATTTGTTGAGTAAGTCAATTTCAAATACAAATAGAGCTCCATTAAAACTTAAAACATTAGAATGAGCTAATGAGGAGGTTATTAATATTCGTTTAAAATACACGATCTTTTTCTGTTACATAATTTGACTACCACATTTGACAGTGCATTGTTTTGAATACTCACAGTACTCTAGAGAATGTCACAGATACATGGGAGTGGATTGCTTCATAATACATTTATATCTCTGAATAAGCTCTAGGACATGTAAAACCACAATTAGATAGACCAGAGCTAATTCATTAGCTATTTGAGCAGACCTCCACACATTATTTATTCCAGCAGGAATGTGAAGTATATCATACTCAGCATGAACTATGTAATTCCTTTACTTGATTTTTTTATGGGAATATGTGAAATGGTGGATGACATGTAGGACTGAAGTTGCAATTCTTTTGATCAAATAGGTGAAGTTTGAAGGGGAGGGACAGTTAAGCACAGTTACTTTAGATATACCAACTTTGAGTGATCTTAAAAAAAAGAAACATTACTCACATTGTAACTTTAATCTGTGGACTTCTGTTCACATTAAGTCAAAGGAAAAACTGAAGTTTAATGGGAAAGTCAAAGTAAAGCACTGTTTTTACAGTAACACATATATCAGTTCCAACTAAGGCTGTAGGTCAAAACATTTCCATTGAAATTGTTTTTTTGACAGAAAATTGGGTTTTCAGCTGACTGATTTTTTTTATGGAAACCATTTGCTTTCCGAGAAAAAATGCAGCTTTTTGTCAAAAGTCCAAATACCTGAAAGTCAAAATATTTCATGGGCGCAGGAAGCATCCAAATGATAGCTCTCATGAGACACTATGGCAGCATTATAAAATTAAAATGTTTAGTTTTCAGATAAAAAAGAAATCAGTTTTGATTTTCCCACAGTCTATAATTTATTTGGAGCCTAAGACAATTGAAGGTTCATTTATGCAGAGATTATTCTAGAGTTTTTCCTGTGTGGGAGCAGAAACATATATGAGGACCTCAGCTCACATGAATCTCAATGGGACTCTATTATGCAATAAACTGAACATTTTATTATGTCCTTTTAAATTACATAGCCCATGAATATTATAAAAATAAAAAAAGTTTTAGAAGATTATTTTACTCAAGATAAACTTTGTCCATGGGTCTATCCCTTTTTTTTTCTTCTGTCTAATGGCATTTAGGAAACAGGCCAAGTTAACTGTCAACTTAATTTTAAAATGAGAATAGAATCCATCAACTATTTTATGGCAGTATGTCTGAGCTAATATGATTTTAAACAATCTTATTAGTGCTTCTTAAGAAGGGAAGGGTTAAAGTAGTACAACAGATTTCACGTCTTTCTAGTGTTCTTGTTAATATGACAGAGAGAACAAACAAAAGAATCCTATAGTTGTTTTTATTGATTCAACAAATCTTTGATTTAGAAATATTAGACAGAATCAAACCTTTGTGTACAGTGTATCTTACTTCTTTCATATTCTTGGTTTAGAAATTGGGTTTTCAAAACCTTTCAGGATGGACAACATGTCAAGTGAGGTCTAGATCACAACATTTCAACCATATCTTGGTCCCATTGAAGTCTCTGGCAAAACTCCCATTGACTTCAGTTGGACCAGTTTTTGGTTGTAAATGAAGATTAGAGTTTTACGGGTTTTGGATAATCAGTAATGTCTGTCTGACCCATTTAAGCCATTTATAAGATAACTTTCACCTTCATATCTAGCCAATGATAATCATCAAAAGCAAACCTTAGGATCCTGGCTGTTATATATACAGATAATGTATACACAACTTTTATATATACAGATAATGTATACACAACTTTTTCTCATAATTCAATCAAGATAAATGGCATATATTAGTAGTAGTAGTATTTATTTAGCTATGACAATTTGAACCTTTAAAAAAAATGCACAAACTCCAAGGTTGAAGAATAGGCATTTTTAAAATACTGACATTTTGGAATATCTTAGTTGAAAATATTAATCTCTCTCTCTATATAAAAAAAATTCCTTTGGGATGACAAAGTGACATCATTACGTCACAGCAGCCACAGACTGGGGGATAGGCATGGGTGGGTAAAGCCCCACCCTGTCTGCCCCGTCTGCCCCGTCCCTGGAACCAAGTCACACCCAGCCTCCGGGAACAAAGCCAGGCCTTGCACAGCCTCAGCTGGGATTGGGGGCTTAGGTTTAGGAGGGGGAAGTGTGGAAAAAGGACCTGAATTAGCACAGCCAGGTGGGGAGAGAGAAAGGGCCTGGCCTGGTGGGGCATGTGAGGGGAGGAAAAAGGGGCCCAAGCTGGTGCAGCAGCAGCCTGACCCTCCCCGGTGGCTGAGGGGAGAGCCCAGGTTGCCTCCCCCCAGGAAGAGGGGGGGTTGATGAGCATACTGAGCAGGAGACACAGCCCCCTAGCAGAAACAAAATATTGTCTTTAATACATTATTTCATTTTATTTCATCAGCTTTAAGTGAATGGGTGCACGTAATTAATCTTCACACTTTTGCTTTGTAGTGCTGTGTAAACTTGTGGAAGAACATGAAAGTAGCCAGCAAAATCTTGAACTCAGCCAACATTTCCACCCTTATTCTCTATTTTTAAACACAATTTATGTTTCTTCACATTCAGAAAGAAGATTTGAATAAATGATAACCATCTGGATGGAAAGATGTCTTCCCAACCCAACGTGTGCACTAAATTGCTTTAGCATGTTACTTGAGCAATGTTTGTAGTAGTTATTTATGAAGAGCTACTGGACAACTCAGGGAAAGGAGAGGTATTTATTGATCCTGGACATTCCCTAGATAATATAAACTTAAAAACCAGCAAATGGTCTGGTAGCACTTCATAGGCTAACAAAACATGTAAATAGTATTATGAGCTTTTGTGGGTACAGCACACTTCTTCAGATGGCTGTGCCCACGAAAGCTCATGATACCATCTACATGTTTTTTTAGTCTGTACAGAATAAACTTAAAAACCGACAAATGGTCTGGTAGCACTTTATAGACTAACTCGGCTACCCGCTGAAGCTCCTAGAGAATATGTAATTTAGTGAATATTCAAATAGCTACAGAAATGTTTTAAAAGAATTGGAGATGCAAATAAGGCTATTGTATTTCATAAGCGATGTTCCATGAGAACCAGAAACAACCTCCCCTACTACCACCACAAGGCAAAACTTCAGGGATGTTGTTATTCCTCTTTCTCTAACAGTACTCCTTCTCCTGAGGATAATTGTATTGCAGAATGTGGGGATTTTAAGTAACTCCCCAGCACAGTTATAGTTTATGAACTAGCTAGTGGAAGAAGTCAAACTGATTGTGGAACTCTTACTCATACTGGTAAGTACTTACATAAGTGGTGCAGCTATGTAACACTACTCAGCTGTTTACCAGTGTGAGTGAAAATTCTACAGTTTGATCCTAAATGATGAGCTACCCACAAGTTATGCAATACAATGAATTTGCACCTGATGTATGCTGTATTCCTAGAATCATTATGATTTGGGGGAATTGGAAGCTGGGTAGACTGAGTTCATACCAGCTCATTTCTAAATTGGACACAGGGGAAGAGATAATGTTGGTCATATCTGTGGACATGATTGATTTGTGTCTCTAGGGAAGCAGGGAATCCTACTGGAAAAAACAAAGTGATATTAATTTTTAAGACAGAAAAATTGGTAAATATCTTTAGGGAACTGTTGCCTGTCCTTGGAATCAGCCAAGGAATAAAGACCAGACAAAGGGTGAACTGAAGCAGTACTAAAACTTGTTTATTAGTACAGATTCTTAAGGGTACGGTGGTACTCCCATAACCACCACATTCATACTGACAATTTGGAGGCCAGCTGCAGGTGCAGCGTAGATTACTTTCAGTTTCACAGGTGACTGAAACTGGCAAGATGATAGACTCCAAGAAATCAGACCGAGAGGCGACGAGAGTTCCTTGGGGTCCCTTCAGATCCATGGGAGATCTACTGCTTCTGGTCCAGTCCCGGGCTTGTCATGCTATTACATCTTGTTGGAGAGAAAGAAAGAGAGAGAGACAGACCTGGTCACCTGCCATGTTAATTTAAGCACTTTGCAGGATCCTGTCTTGCCTTAAAAGGTTGCAAATGCTGGACTGTCTCATGCACACATACATATTCATAAGCAGGAATACAATTAATTATATTAAAGCAATGTGACTTTTTCAGGTAGGCTGCTAACATCAGGCCTGTCCATAATAGGAACTGCCTAACCTGCATTTGTTCAATACAACAGGAAACTTGCTTACACCTCAGCTGAAACAGTTAGAAATACAGGGGTGGGGGGAGGAACAGAGGTTTGTGTCCAGCAGCTATATTCTAATGGGGGGAGTGAGTGTCCGGCTGGCTACAGGAACATTCATTAATCCAGCACTTTATTTCATTGAGTGGAATAGTACAACATAATTATGAAAGTAGTTTCTGTACGTTCAAATCTGCACTGAAAATTTTGGTCTAAGTTAAACTTTAGAAAAACAGTAAATAATCAGAGTTATCTGGGTTGAAGTTGAAGAGAAATAGAGTTGATTGCCTTCAGTTCTTGGGATGCATTTATTAAATTATAAATTGATGGATGCTGATCTGAAGGGAAGGAGCACAGGTTGTCAGCAAAGCTAGAATATAAATTCAGAATAAGCTTTAAATTCCAAAGAAGCTGGAAGACCTGAGTTTAATCAAATTCTCAGATCTGAGGATTATAGTATTTTAAGTAGATTTTAATTATTTGGAAAAATGATAATTGTATATATTAATAACCATCTTTCAAGTATGCACAAAAGAGTATATGAAAAAAATACCAGTCTCGGATATGTTTGATTACATCAAAGTCTGGAATGACATGACTTGTAGAGAGACTTTGATGTCTTAGTATCACATTTTTGAAGTTTAATGATAGTGCTCAAAGATTCTTCTGTTGTAGTGTCCAGCATTCACTATATGTTGAGAAACGATATACGTTTTTACCCTTCCAACATAAGTCACAGTTTTCTGTGTAGTATTTTTAAGTGTGTTTCAGGTCAGTTACTAATGTGGCAGGTAGAAGTCTTGTGCTGCTGGCACATGCACTTTGCGGATCTATATGGACTCTTGCTTCTTAAACCTTTCTTTTTTGTGGTAGTCTTGGTGCACTCAGCACCTGATTGGATCCTGGAGTTCCCCTGAAGACTGTGAAGCTCAGTGCTATTCACAGGAAAGAAATCTGTATTTGTGTGTTAGGAGTCTTATATATATTTTGTTTGTTAACTTGGGTTGTCTCACTTAAAAATTATAGGACTAGTGTGCTGACCAGTATAAACTTTGAACATAAATGTAACCAATACAGAGGTCATGTGGTCTAGTAGATAGGGAATTGAACTGGAATGGAAGACAGAAGATGTAGATTTTATTCCCAGAGTTGCTGCTGCTGCTGCTGCTGCTACTACTACTACTACTACTACTACTACTACTATCACCACTAAATGCATATTTCATATATTGCACTTTTCAGCAGTAAGCCTCAAAGCAACTGATAGTCTTTTGAATGTGTTTATCCTTTCAACAGCCCTATCAGATAGAGAAGCATTCTGATCTCCTTTTTTTTACAAATGGGGAATTGAGGCACAGAGAGGCTAAGTGACATTGCCCCTGGTTATAGAGGACATTCACAACAAAATATGGAACGTTAGGTCTCCTATGTCATAGGCCAGCACTGACCAACCTTCCTATCTATTGGCAGCTTTGTGACCTGATGCAAGTCACTTAAGCACTCAATGACTCTGTTTCCTGTCCCACCTTTTGTCATTTCTATTTAGACTATAAGCTCTCCTAGACAGAAACTTTTTTTCCTTGTGTGCATCTAAAGTGCTTAGCACGATGGTGCCCTAGTGTTTGTGAGGCCACTAGATGCAAACATAATATCAACAGGTAATACATAGAAAATGTAGTTTGATTGGCTTGAATCATAGAATCATAAAATACTAGAACTGGAAGTGATCTTGAAAGATCATCACGTCCAGTCCTCTGCCCTCACAGCAGGACCAAGCAACATCTAGATCATCCCTGATTCATGTCTGTCTAACCTGCTCTTAAATATCTCCAGTGATGGAGATTCCACAAACCTCCCTAGGCAATTTATTCCAGTATTTAACCACCCTGACAGTTAGAAAGTTTTTCCTAATGTCCAACTTAAATCTCCCTTGCTGCAGTTTAAGCCCATTGCTTCTTGTCCTATGTTTAGAGGCCAAGGAGAACAATTTTTCTCCCTGCTCATTGTAACACCCTTTTAGATATTTGAAAACCGCTATCATGTCCCCTCTCAGTGTTCTCTTTTCTAAAGTAAACAAGCCCAATTATTTCAGTCTTCCCTCATAGCTCATGTTTTCTAGACCCTTCTTCTCTGGACCTTCTCCAATTTTTCCACATCTTTCTTGAAATGTGGTGCCCAGAACTGGACACTATACTCCAACTGAGGCCTAATCAGCACAGGGTAGAGTGGAAGAATGACTTCTTGTGTTTTACTCACAACACTTCTGTTAATGCATCCCAGAATCATGTTTGGGTTTTGTTTTTGTTTTTTTGCAATAGCTGTCACAGTGTTAAGTCCTAGTTAGCTTGTGGTCCACTATGACTCCTTGATCCCTTTCTGCAATACTCTTTCCTAGACAGTCATTTCCCATCCTATATGTGTGAAACTGATTGTTCCTTCCCAAGTGGAGTACTCTGCATTTGTCCTTATTAAACTTCATCCTGTTTACTTCAGATCATTTCTCCAGATTTGTCCAGATCATTTTGAATTTTGACCCTATCCTCCAAAGCACTTGCAACCCCGCCCAGCTTGGCACAATCTGTAACTGAATGAGTGTACTCTCTATGCATTCATCTAAATCATTTATGAATATATGGAATGGAACCAGTCCCAAAAGAGACCCATGTGGATCCCTACTTGTTATACCCTTCCATCATGACTCTGAGTCATTAATAACTACTCTCCAAGAATAGTTATCCAGCCAGTTATGCACCCATCTAGATTGTATTTCCTTATAATAGCCCCATCTAGATTGTTTTTCCCTAGTTTATTGATAAGAAGGTCATGTGAGACCGAGTCAAATGCCTTACTAAAGTCTAGGTATACCATGTCCACCCCTTCTGCCTTATACACAAGGCTTGATATCTTATCAAAGAAAGTTATCGGATTAGTTTGACATGATATGTTCTTTACAAATCCATGCTGGCTGTTACCTATCACCTTATTATCTTCCAGAAGTTTGCAGATGAATTCGTTAATTACTTGCTACATTATCTTCCCCAGCACTGAAGTTAAACTGACTGGTTTGTAGTTTCCTGGATTGTTTTTATTTCCCTTTTTATAGATGGGCACTATATGTGCCCTTTCCAGTCTTCTCAAATCTCTCCCGACTTCCATGACTTTTCAAAGATGTTAGCTAAAGGCTCAAATACCTCTTTTTTTCAGCTCCTTGAGTATTCTAGGATGCATTTCATTGGGCCCTGGTAACTTGAAGACACGAACATTTCTAAGTAATTTTTAACTTGTTCTTTTTTTTATTTTTACTTCTAAACCTACCCAATTTCCACTAGCATTCACTATGTTAGGCATCCTGTCATCATCAAATTTCTTGGTGAAAACTGAAACAAATAAGTCATTTAGCACCTCTGCCATATCCACATTTCCTGTTACTGTTTTTCCCTCTTCACTGAGCAATCAGCCTACCTTGTCCTTGGTCTTCCTCTTGCTTTTAATATATTTGTAGAATGTCTTCTTGTTATCCTTTATGTCTCAAGCTAGATTTAGTTCTTTTTGTCCCTTTGCCTTTCTAATCTTTTCCCTGCATACCTGTGTTGTTTGCTTATATTCATCCTTTGTTATTTGACTTCGTTTTTACTTTTTATATGACGCCGTTTTTATTTTTAGATCATGTAAGGTCTCCTGGTTAATACATTATGGTTTCCTGCCATAATTTCTATCTTTCCTACACAGTGGAATAGTTTGCTTTTGGTCCCTTAATAATGTCCCTTTAAAAACTGCCAACTGTCTTCAGTTGTTTTTCTCTAAGTCTTGCTTCCCATGGGACCTTACCGACCAGCTCTCTGAGTTTACTAAAATCTTCCTCCCTGAAATCCTTTGTCTCTAGTTTGCTATTCTCCCTTCTACCATTCTTTAGAATCAAAACTCCATGATTTCATGATCACTTTCACCCAAGCTTCCTTCCACTTTCAAATTTTCAATGGGTTCCTCCCTATCTGTTAAAAATAAATCAAGGACAGCTTCCCCCCAGAAATATATTTATTTCTCAATCTTCTGAAATAAAAATAATTTTCTCCAGTGCAGTTCAAGAACTTTTTGGATAATCTGTGCCCTCCTGTAACCACTGTCACCCTTTCTGCATTCTTACCAGTAGGCCATGCAAAATCAGCTCAGACATATTGAAGTTAACAATAGTATGGAGCTAAATCGTATCTTATGAGACAAAAGTGTGCTCTTACTAAAGTTTCTGGCTTAAATATTTTTTAATGAAAGGGGCACCTCATTAAGATCTCCAATTATGCAGTATTTTTAGCTGTGTAATTGCTAACCTAAAAAGGCAAAATATTCAGAAAAAAAGAGATTTGAAATGCACTTCATAATTATCAACAACAAAAGTCCAAAGGGAATAAAGTATGTTCAAAATACATTAGGGGACAAAATGCAAATATTACAGAATTGCAGATTATGAAGCTCTTTGATTGTAAAAGTCTATATCTAGTTTATGTTATTACCATTAGGGATGAGGTAGGCTGAGAAAATTGTAATATAGTTTTAATTTTTAATTTGAAATGTCAGTGCTGTTTTCTTGCTGTATTAATTAGCATTAATTAGTTAACATTAGTAAACAATGCTTTGAAAATATAAAATTCTATACAGAGTAAGTACTAGATATTATTGTGACATTTACATTTGTTAGCATTGTATCATAAATTATTCAAAACAAGCAATTTGGATGTTTATAGAGACCCACCAATGTATATATCTCACTTAACCACAACTTGTATTGCAGAATGAAAACATTATTGCTGCTCTTATTAAACATGGAAGTCAGTGGAAGTCTTATTAAAAAATAGAAGTTATGATGTTCTGATAACCAGTACAGATAAGAGAGTAGATAATAAAAAGACACAAAAGGACATAATTAATTTTTATCATGTACTTTAGGGCCATAAATGACTTTGAAATAAAAATACCAGTCTGAGAAAACAGCCATTGAGATTGCTGCTGTTCTCTGTAATGGTACACAATGCTTCAGAATAAAACTGCTGTTCCTTCAGTTTCAGCAGAATTGTCCACACAACTCTGAGGCTTAACAATTTTCACAGCTTAATTTATTTAGGAACAGGAGCTGAGTAAAGGAGTAGGAGCATTGATCAGGTTTTTTTTTGGGGTTGCGATTTTTGCTGCCAATATGAGTCCCATTTTCTTCCAATGCACTTATTTGTAAGTATTCAGCAAATATGTCGGACAAACAATATTCAGATTATGGGTTGTTCCTGAGATATCACTTTGGGCTTGATGCAAAGTCCATTGTAATCAATAGAAAGACTCCCACTAACTTCAGTGGGTTTCGGATTAGTTCTTTTGAGTATGTGGAATTAATTTTTTCTTGGTGTGTGAATGGTTGCCTAGATTATATGGTATTGTTCCTTCTCCATGACTCAGGGCATAACAACACTGTGGGTTTTTTTCAGAAAAGCCACCATTTTTCTGAAAAAAAGTTCACTTATGTCCACACTGTAATTGCGTTCTTTAGAAAAAAAATAGAAAGAACAGAGGGTTTTTCCGACATTGGTAAACCTCTTTCTATGAAGAGCTCTTTCTGAAAAAGGTGTGTGTCAATGGGGAAGAGAGAGTTCTTTTGAAAAAAGAGGAAAGAGGAAAAAGCACAGTGGCCCTGTCCATAGTAATCACAGCTTAAATGTGAGATAGCGTCCATTCAGTGTGGACACTATCTTTTGAAAAAGCAGATAGCTTTTTTGATGAACTTTTGCTGTGTAGATGCTCTCTTTCGGAAGAAGTTTTTTCGGAAAATCTCTTCCAGAAAAGTTTCTTCCAAAAGAAGCCTGCAGTCTAGACGTAGCCTCAGTGACTGGAACTTTAAAATACAAGAAATGACAAATGATAAATAGTGAATATTCAGAAGACAATAATGCACTTTCATAATAAACTTTCAGATGAATAATTATGCATGCTAAACTCCACAGAACATTGGGCATTCACAAACATCTCTTTGCATACCAAGTAGTCATGTGGCTTGTCATACATAGTGGAATAATGTGGACCCTGAGCAGAAGAGTAAATTCACCCAGTTTATTCCAAATCTGTTTTTTTTTCATTATGTGAAAAGTAGATTATAAAGATAGCAAAAGGAAAAGCAAATGAATAGTTATATTATGTACAAGTTAAAAGACAACAAAGGCATAGCATAGCCAGGGATAAGTTGGGGTTGTGGTGGGAAGCACAGAGATGTTGTATTGAACTTGTTAGAAAATACATAGTCTGTCAGGGAAAAAGTGGGTGCTTTTGTCCCTCGTTGGTGATCTCATCTGACACCTATGGGAGCTTACATAGCCTATTGGGGAAAGAAATGGGTGATGTCCCTGGCCATGTCCCTCCTTAGTGTGCAACCTTGTGTGTCTCTATAGCAAAGTACATAGTCTGTCAGGGAAGGAAGCAAGTGCTTTTCCCTAACCAGGTCCCTTGTTGGTCTCGGTCATTCATTGTTGTCCCTCGTCATTGGTCTTACCTGACTCCTGTAGGGAGATACAAAGCCTGCCAGGGCAAAAAGTGGGTGAAGCCTCTGGCTGTGAGTCTCCTTAGTAGGTGACCTCATGTGTCTTTTAAAGCAAAGTAAATAGTCCATCAGGGAAAGAAGTGGGTGCTTCTCCTGACTGTGGTCCTCATCGATGGTCTTGGTCATTCATCAGCATCTCTTCTCTTTGGCTTTGCCTGGCATCTGTAGGAAGATACATCGTCTGTCAGGGAAATAAGTGGGTAATGTCCCTGACTGTGTCTCTCCTTGGTGGGAGATTCTGTGTGTCTTGTATGTAAAGTACATAGTCTGTCAGGGAAGGAAGCGGTCCCTGACCATGTCTCTCATTGTTTGGTCTCATGTGTTTGCTGTAGAAGGGCGAGGAGTCAGCTCTAGTGGAGGAGACAGGTGACTTCTCAGTCATGTCTCTCGGTCATGGTTACTCATTCTGGTATTGGTGCCAGCCCATGACATGATTTTTTTGTGATTGTTTCTTACCTGAAGTGTCTGAAATATTTTTAATTCAACAACTATTAGGGTACATCTAAACTACATGGCTCCGTCGACAGAGCCATGTAGATTAGTGTACTCGAAAAAGGGAAATGAAGCAGCGATTTAAAATAATCGCCGCTTCATTTACATCAAAATGGCTGCCGCGCTGGGCCGATCAGCTGTTTGGTGGCACAGCGTGGTAGTCTGGATGCTCCGCAATCGACAAGGGAAGCTCTTGTCGACTGCCCTGGTAAACCTCATTCCACGAGGCATAACGGAGCAGTCGACAAGGGCTTCCCTTGTTGACCGCGGAGCATCCAGACTACCGCGCTGTGCCGCCAAACAGCTGATCGGCACAGCGCAGCAGCCATTTTGATGTAAATGAAGCGGTGATTATTTAAATCGCTGCTTCATTTCCCTATGTCTAGAAACCTAATCTACATGGCTCCGTCGATGGAGCCATGTAGTCTAGACATACCCTTGGAGACCTTATAGTTTAAGTTAAATGGTGCCCTCTGGCATGATATGGAAGGCAATGACTGAGAGCAATTCCCCTATTTATGATATAGTTATTGTCTCTTTAAATCTAAAAACACATTGTCTGGGATGTTAGTGTTTTCAAGAATCCCAGTAGTTAGTGATTCTACAATCTTTCCAAAGAAAAAAAGCTTCATATTAAGTGACAGGCCTGACAGGAAACAGCATTGATTTTCTAGATCAATACCCAAGTTACAATAAATATCTTTACAGTTTAGAAATAAAACAATTTTTCCATTTTCACATGAGTAGACTTCTTGTGTCAGCTGAATTTATTGTTTTAAAAACACGGGAGACCCGCAGTACATTTTATATTTTATTATCTAAACAAATGCGAAGTACAGTTGTGACACTTTCTGCAACTGGCAACAGTCCAGAGAGAAACCAAAGCTCATCTCTTCACTGAGATTACAAAATATTCTTGGATGACACTCTCCAGTTTTTGTAGTACTTTCTGCTGAATGAATTAAGTGTTGATGAATACTTGCCAGTCATAAAGAGCTACTTACAGCTACTTGCAAAGCTTACTGCTTGTTTCAACAACAGAAAGTGAATTTTTCAGTTACTTTAAATCAAATATATGTCAAATAACAATTATTAGTAAAAAAAGGGACACTTTGTAGATCAAATCTTATCCTTTTTATTTTCTTTTTGACTATCTAATTTAACATTACTGCAATATTTATCATTCTCTTGTATAAGTCTCTGAAGGTTTTTTTTTTTCTTTTCAGTGTATTACATCTGGTAAAATTTTAATTTCAGTTTTAGAAGCATTAGTTGCTGTTCTCTTGACTTTCAATTTGTCCACATCTTTCCTGAAGTGTAATGCCCAGAGTTGGATACAGTATGTCAGCTAAGGCCCGCCACGGCCTCACCTTGGAGGACTGGATCAAGCCCATGGGCTGGTATTTGCCCATCCCTGGCTTAGAATCGTGAATGCTATCATTTCATGATCATGCTTCCTTCCCCTTCAAATTCACTGTTCCCCTTTATTTGTTGGAGTGAAATCTAGAACTGATGATTAGGTAGTTAAGTCCGCCATCACCATGAAATCCTGTGCTTTGGATGATTTTGTTTGTTGTTTTAAGAAAGGCATATCTACCTTTTCTTCCTTGTCATGATTCTTTACAGTAAGCTCATGTGAGACACTGTGGTGCATTGGACGGTTCTCTATATTGCAAGCCAGGAGATGAGTGTGCTATTCCTTGCTCTGCAGTATGTCCTTGGGAAAGTCACTTCATCTCTCTCTCTACTTGCTTTCTACTCTTGGATTTATTTAAATTGTAAGATATTTGAAGCGATGACTATTTTTTACTGTGTGTTTACACTATGGAGCCTCAAATTTCTCAAGACCCTGTAGACACTACTGTACTGCAAATAATAAATAATAGTATATAAACCGAGTGATACGTTGCACTTATATCATTTTTGGGGGGCTTTAAAATGTTTTGGAAACATTAATTAACATAATTTTGTCTTCTTTTTCAAACCTTAAATAAATGCCATTTTCTTCTCAAATGAAAATTCTAAATCATTAATCTAAAAATATACAAGTAGAACAAACAGTACTAATTTGTGGGTAAAAAAATGACTAGGACTTGCATGTACTCCAGTTGTTTGGCTTTTGTTGCCGCTCACAGATATTTCTTCTTTAAATTTGGGGGGAAAAAACCTCAGGGGAATGAGGGACATGATCCTAAGAGACACTGAATGATGAATTTGTTTCTGCAACCATTCAGAGGTGGAACAGTGCTTTTCAGGATCAAACCTTTTGGTTGGGTAAGAGGAAAGAGATTTCAATTTAGATGAGAAGAGTTTGATTCTCAGAGTTGCTAAGTACCCTCAACTCTCTTTTTAACAATTTGGCATTAGTATGTTTTGAGAGATATCTGGTTTTTCTATTTGTGAATTAGAATGTTTAAAATTCACTTTTCTAGATTTGGTACATTCTGTTAATTTCATTTATAAGTTGTACACATAGAAACTGTAAGAACATCATCATGATTCCTTTGATGTCAAAACAAAACTCTCAGGGCACGTGTACACAGCAGGGCAAAAATTAAATTAAGCTATGCAACTTCAGCTATGTCAATTGCATACCTGAAATGAAAATAGCTTAATTCAGCTTTTTGTGCTGTCTACACAGCAGGAAATCAAAGGAAGAACACTCTTCCTTCGACTTCCCTTACTCTTTGTGAATGAGGGCTACCATGAGTTGGAGTAAGAAATCCTCCAGATTGCCATTATTTCAAAATAATGGCTTGCTGTATAGTCACTCTCTGTTATTTTGGAATAACATTAGTTAATCCAAAATAATGCTGCTGTGTAGATGTACTCCCTTGATTAAATGGGAGCAGATCATCCCTCACAATGTATGGATCACTTTCAGTTATAAGGTGGTTTACAAAACAAAGATTCCGGATTTTGTGTTCAGTTAGGGTGAGTATCTCAAGCTGGGGCTCGGGACTAAAGTGGGGAGAGAACTCTCTGCCCAAGCTATGAAGCTGCTGCAGCTAGCAGGGTCCTCCCCACCCCGCCAGCCTCAGCATGGAGCTGCTGGATATGGGTACAGAACTGCTGTAGCCAGGGGAAAGGGGCCCCTCCTCACCATCCCCAGCAGGAGGCTGCCTAGGTAAGCCTGAGCCCCAACCGCCTGCTGGATCTTGAGCTCCCCACACTCTCCTGAGAATCCTCCTGAACACCAAAGCCCTCATCCCTGGCCCCACCCCAAAGCCCATACCACTAGGTCAGGGCCTGTGCCCCCTCCCACTCCTCAACCCCCAGCCCTCCTGTATCCCAACTCTCAGCACAGAGACCCTCCCTATACCTGGAGCCCCCCTCCAACATCCCAAAGCCCTCAGCCCCAGCCCCACCCTAGTGCCTGCAGCCCCAGATGGAACCTTCTTATTCCTTAACCACAACCCTCTGCCGCAGTCCTGAGCCCTCTCCCATATTCAGAACTCCATGGCCCCACTCCCATCACATGAATTTTGTTATGTGCGCCAATATGAAGGCGATATGTCACATTAGAGCCCAGTACTGCATCTCTAATATCTGTGTGTACATCATGTGTAAAAAGTTATGTTTGTAGTTGCAAAATGGGCAATAGTGCTCGCAAATGCAAAGTGATATTTGTACATACATCTGTCAATATGTGAGTGCTCAGTTACTCAGTTTGTAAGTTCAGGGTTCAGCATTCAAAGACAAATATGGCTACATGTTGTCTGGATCGAGTCAAAGTATTTATAACCAGATCCAAGCTACCCACAGATTCTTAAGGCTTCCCCATATACTCACCATGACCATAGTCGTCATCTCCACAGTTCCTTTAGGATGGGCCCATATGTGTCCTCTTTGATCAAGCATCTAGATGGATCTTTTTTTACTCAGTTTCCTACATCTCTAAGCCTGGTTTTAAATATCTGGCAGTGAATTTCCCCAATATAAGTATCTCCAAATCAATTTCAGGTTGTCTTAAATTAAAAACAACTTCATTTTAGCAAAATAGAAAGAGAAAACAAAACAGAAATTAAATAGAATAGACATATGGCTAGAATAAATGCAATGAGTATGAATAGTTAGCTGATCTTTTGATCAGACTCCTTTGAATGAATAGAAAAAAATATTTAAATTAAGCATTCAAGTTGGTAGTTCTCAAATGGCTTTTATTTCATGTCTCTTCAGGGTAGCATCTATAGACAGTGAACAGATTTTAGCTAGCAGAAATTGGTGTAGCTGCCCTGGCTTCAGTGAAGCCAAGTTTGATTTCCAACAATTGAGAATCTGGGTCCCAGGAAGTCATTTTGCATCTGTAATGGTTTGTCAGCCTTTCTTTCAGCTTTTAAAAATAATAGCTCTTCACCTTTGTGGTCTTCAGTTTACATTAATTCAATATTTAGATCAGAGGTTCCCACTCTGTGACTCACAGATAATTTGCTGTTGTTTTCCAGTGACTGGCTCCTCCTTGTTTCAAGTTGCTAAACTACATAAAATACAGCTATGGGTATGTTAAATACTTTCCCCACAATTCTACCCTACATGCAAGCAATTACTGTACTTCCTGCAGAAGTGATACACAATCAGCAATGAGAACAGAGGTGGTCTCCATGAGTGCAAATGAGAGGCAAGAAGGTATATGAAATCATGTTTAAGGAATGACCCCACACTATGATTACAATTTGAGAGAGAGCTTATTTTAGATACCACTTTTTCTTTTTATCTCTGATGTCAAAGTGCATGTAACATATGCTCACAATTATATTTCTTTCTTACAGCATGTTTGATTGAGTCCATCATCCCTTAATATATAAACTTTTCCTTCCCTCAAAATCTTTCCTTCCCTGAACACCTTTTAAACAGTTTCATAATGAACATTTCAAGAGTTCTTTTGATCTTGCATCTAGTTAACACCTTTGGTATTGTTTCAGGGGACACACTTTGTTTTGTCAGAACAAATATCCTACTTGGAGCAAATTTTTAGCATCCTAATTATTTTTTCACTCCAGGTAGCCTTTCTGGATTCTCATCCAATTAGTGAACATTTTATGATTTATCTAAAAACTTTTAAGTTCACTTATATTTACATGTCCACTAATATTCCAGCAAGTCAGTCTCCTTCTTGCGTCCTTGTCACAAAGGTCTCCTGAAAGAGCTGGAAAATGACTAGCTTCTCTATAGGCTACGCCTCACCAGACCCATATATATTCAT
Organism: Rafetus swinhoei; assembly: GCA_019425775.1. NCBI lineage: Eukaryota > Metazoa > Chordata > Testudines > Trionychidae > Rafetus > Rafetus swinhoei. The sequence continues at coordinate 154,736,908 of CM033424.1, forward strand.
GTCATTAGAGTAGCCCCATTTAGTCATGTTGGTCTTTGGTCTGCCGGTTTGCACGCGCACACAGTTCAGGCATCACCATATTGACCATTTTATATTGTTCTCTGCAGGGAGGTTCTCTTGGCATTCCAGATGTCTTTCAGTGCATCTTTTTATGCCATGACCTCAGTCATGCCTTACCAGCTGTCGTATCCAAAGGCACAACACTGGTTATAGAAGTCTTTTTGTGATTTAATGTGTTTGGTTATTCCTGTGTGACAATATAATAGGTGCCTTGGATCTTCCATCTGCCATGATCTTTCTGTTTGGCTTGCTACCTGCCTCCTGATATTAGGTGGTTCTATGCAAGCTAGTAAGTACAAGCTATCCTTTGGTGTTGGCTTTAGACAGCTGTGGTTATTCCATGACAACTCTCATTTAGAAGAAGGCCTAGTAGTTAGCATGGATGAATCATTCCCTCACTGGATATGCATACTGGGCCATGGAGTAGCACAAGCTGATAGTAGTGGTCTGCAAAGTAGCTGGATTGAATTCCCACTTTTTGGAGGATGTTGTTAGGAGTGTTAACTTTCCCTTTTGTCATCTGCACATGTACTTTGAGGGAAAGCATCCAGCCCAATGTCACCCCTAGGTATACAAGTTTCAGTGGAATTCCATCCTTGGTGATGTTTAGTTTCCACTTTGCTCCACTTACCTTCTAAGTGGCCATTTTTTGGTGGGGAAAGGGGCATTGCCAAAAATCTTAGCAAAGAAACAGCATGGAGTTTCCTTCCTCACAGACTGCCTGTGACCTTGCTCCTAGCTGGAAATGCTTCCCAGAGCAGGACAGGAGTATAAAAGGAAGGTGCAAAAACTTGAAAAGACTCCTCTTTCTGTATATTTCTGCCCAATGCATTTCTGCATCTGAAAAGATTCATTTGACTCTGGGAGTGGTGGTCTTGACCTAAAGACATTGGTCAGTAAGACTGCTGAAAGCATGTGGTGAGAGAACGTTGCTCTGAATGTAATATGCTTTGGTAGGCAGCCATAAGCATTTTACTTTTATATTTCTTGTAAGCATGTGTGACTTTTGCCATGTCTCATTACTTGTACCCACTTCAAATCTATCTCTTTGTTGTTTTTATCTCATCCAGCGTGTTCAATTTAAAATGTCTGGAGAGTTCTATTTGTTGTGTGCTTCCTATTCCCTTAAAGCAGTGGTGCGCAACCCATGGGTCACAACCCCCTTTGTTTTGTAAACCACTTTCCTAGGGGGTCTCAGTGCTTTGATCCAGCTGGTATTTTCTTTTCCTGGCTTGGCACCTGATGCACATGTGGCGGGTGTGAGTGGAGTGGCAGGGGAGCAGACTGGCACTTTAAATTAAAGGGGCTGCAACAAAATGTTCCCGGCGTGGTTTTTTTGTTTTTTTGTTTTTTTGCTCAAAATTTTTTTCCTGGCTCCAGGTGTCATGAATGAAAAAAGGTTGAGCACCACTGCCTTAAAGGAATAGCAGACTCAATACTTTGAACTGTCCAGAAGTGGGCTGGGCAGTACAGGACATAAAGTTCTGGAGGAAAATGTGAGACTAGAAGTGTGTTCAGGTCACTCTGTGGTAATCTTTAGGTTTGATAAGAGTCAAGGTGTGGTTGACTGGCTGCACATGGATATAGCTGAGAGTGACTAACATGGAAGCTGTTTGTGAACAGTCCAGGCTGGAGGCTACCCAAATGAGGCATTGTAAAGGGCACCGCAGGTTACAAAGCAAAGGTGATACAGGCACATATTGGTCTGGATTGTATCCTGGCCTGTCACAGCTCTCCCTTCTCTCTTATGTCCTCCCCCCCCCTTTTCCCCCTTTTTTTTTTTCAACTCACTTTTCTTTGTCTCCTCTTTCTGACCTGAATCTACTCTACCCCGCTCTCCATTTATTTTCACTAAATACTGAGAAGGGACTACAATTGGTGGGGAAAAGCCACTACAATCTCACTGCATGCATCAGAGCTTGGGGGTAACACAGTCCAGCTAAAGCCCACAAGAACGAGCATTAGAGGAGCTAGTCTTTTATTCACACCACAACTAAAAATGCCAGGGATTGGGTTGGGTCTGATATTTATGTTAAGCTGTAAAAATTGTTAGTTTATTTTACTGTGATGACCAAAACATTGTAGCTTGCAATTGTGTTACTGAAGAATGTTGTAGTACACTTGATGAATAATTTATAATTTAACCAGCATTAATTTAAAATCTACCCCAAAACAGGTAGCCCAGTCGTGTGATTTAGTGGCACTATGACATCAGAATCAATTTTAAGGATGCTAGCCGAGCTGATAAAAGCAGACAGGAGATTAATTTAGACAGGAAACAATTTGAAATGCAATTACACCAACACACAATAAATTTGAGCAATTAAACCCAGGATTGTCTGATCCTGGAAAGAAAAGCTCTGACTTAGAACTTAGCGCTGAATGGCACAAGGCCATATTAATCAAAGTGGATAGGACAGTAAATCTCTTTGAGCAGAATAACCTCTAAAACATTTGAGGTTCAGTAATGTATGAATACAGAATGCCAGAGAAGTTAGGATTAGATGCCCCAGAAATCTTTTATGAAATGGATCATCAATTTGATATATAAAGCGATTTTGATGGACTGTTTGCAAGTAAAATAAATATATCAGGTACAATTTTAAAGCTTCATAGTCTCCCTGTAACCTTGAACTGGTATGCAACCTTTTTCATGCAGCAGAATGTACCTGCTGGCTGCAGTATCAAGAATAATAATCAGTAGCCCTAATTATATATTTGTTACACGGGTTTACAAAATGAGGGTTCTCTTGTGTCCCTATTGGCTTCTGGATGTTCTGATGGCCATAGTTTTCAAGTGTGCTTTTTAGCATTGGAATGTAACAAAATGGTTTCAAACTTTCCTTTCAAATGAAGACCTCACCATGGTTACCCATGCTTCTGGCATTTTGAAGCTGGATCATTGTAATGTTCTCTGCATGGGGCTATGCCTTAAAAACATTTGAATTTGCAGCAAGTGCAGATTGAAGCTGCTTGTTTATTAAGTGGTACTCCCACAGGTAGCACATCACATCTGTGAGGAAGACAGCCCCGAAACAGTAATGTTACTCATGCCGAGTGAAGGATTAAGTGATGGTGCATGTGCGCACATGCACACACACACACTCATACACACAATTTTTTGGGAATCTTCGATGTATGTAATTCTAAACTGCTGCCAGAAACCAAAAATTGAAAATAAAGAGGACCTACAGTGCAAAATTCTTCCTTTATCTCAGTGCAAGGTGCATTTGAAATACAGCAGTTTCCAGCTTAATTTCTGGAACAAAAATATTTGGATAATTTTTAGTAAGAGAGATGCTTATTGATGTTGCATATTAAATGGCAACAGCAGACAAAGGGGTGGAAGTAATGAATAAAGATTCTCACTAATAAAAAAACAGCAAATAATTAAGTTTTTGTGTCTTATTTTGTGGTTTTGCCTTAATTTTATTTTCTGATCGGTGAGGAGACAAAATGTAGTTTCTGTGAGGGAAATAGGTATTATTTTGTGATCTTTTTCTCACTTTCAAAATCCTACCCTGTGGTATGTTAGAGGCAATTCACTTTTTTTCATGTCTATACTCCTTGGGCTGCCAAATAAATCCTATGTTCAAAGTAGCTATGCTTATTTATAAAGATCTAATGAACAGGGACTTGTTCAGATATGTCTTCGGTTTCTTCACCCAGAATGCAAGTTGTGATAAACAGGAATCATTTTATTGGTGGTCCCAAATAAATACCAGTAAGAGCTACAGAATGGATTTTCTTGATGGATGTTCCTCTTTGGAATTTGTTCCCACCAGAGATATGATTTGGTCAAAGTCAAACTTCCTGGCTGCAGACTTATCCCTATATACTGGCTTTCTTGTCATTTGACTCTGTCATGGTCCTAACATTGCATTCTAAACACAACCTGGATTTGCCACTTTTATTAAAAAAGCAGTTCCTGCCCAGAGAACAGGGAGGAGATTCTCATCCCCTCTTCTTTCCTCCTACAGTGAGTAGCTGTGTTTCTAAATGATTTGAGGGATATACCAGATGTGCCATTATGGGTGCCTTATGAATGCATACCATAATGATAACAAGTAATTATTAATACCTGTGCTATACGGGACAGTCCTGGGAAAAACAGGATGGATGGTCTCCCTATGTGACAAGATCATCGTAAAACCCAGTGTAATATAAACCGAGAACCTGTTAAACACTAGTCCCATTTGAAATTGGGTTAATAGTAATTGTGATGTTAATTGCCCTCCAGCTACAAAGTGTGCAAGAAAGTTCATATACTTTTCCCTGTCCTTTCGGAGCTTCATACAGCCACTGCAATTAGAAACAGCAGTGTAGCATATTCTATCTAGCACATCCCCTGAAGAGACTTTTTGCTCATTTCAGAATTAAGGATAGCCATACTGAGAGCCTGAGAAACTTAATTGGCCAGCTGGGAATCTATACAGTTTCTTGCCAACTGAAAGGCAACTACACAGAATGTAAGAAGAATTCATAAGGTCCTGAAATGTGAACAGTGTTTTTGAGTCCAGTGGGTCTTGAGAGAAAAAATAAAATCTTGATGAGCCTTTCAAACTATCTGGAAATAATTTGCTATCTTGCCATCAATCTGATGCATATTACCCATTAGCTTTGATTAGGCGGGTTAAATTATTATTTAATTTTGTTTTACTTGAATTCTTTTCCTCTGGTTAATAATATTTTTCCCCAAGTAGCTTTAACTTTACTTTACCACTGATGGATTCGCAAATACCATTTATGTCAACCAGATTCACTGAAGCTGTTAGAGAGTGCTGGGAGCTATCTCTTGCACCTCTGCAGAAATTCACTTTACAGTGGGGTAGGAGGTGGAACAGCTGCTGTCCTATTTTTATTGTTTTCAGGAGAGTGGAACAGTTTTATGGTTATAGTTGGGGGCTGCATAGTGTAATGATAATTCTATTTAACAGTTACTTGTATCAGTGTATGTGTACATAATTCATATTAAGCAGTGGCTCTCAACAATTACAGAATACTGTACCCTTTTCAAAGTCTTGCATACCTCCTATTTTCATCTCACTTAAAAACTACTTGCTTACAAAATCAGACATAAAAAGTCGTAAGTATTACATTATACTGTTACTGACAAATTTCTTACTTTCTCATTTTTATCATATAATTATAACATAAATCAGTTGGAGTGCAAATATTGTACTTACATTTCAGTGTACAGCATATAGAGCAATATAAACAAGTCATTGTCTATATGAAATTTTAGTTTGAATTGACATTACGAGTGCCTTTTATGCAGACTGTTGTAAAATGAGGTAAATCTAGAGGTGAGGTGATGTTACCCCTGGAAGATCTCTGCATACCCTCAGGGATATACATAGCCCTGGTTGAGAACCACTGATATAGCCAGTAGTTGATTTGGTAATTTATATAGCCCTACGTGAGCAGGCCTCAGCAGCAGAAAATAGCAATGACTAGAATTTGAACACCTGCAGGAGAGCAACAAATGAGAATGGCTAGAAAAGCAGTGCACCAGAGCAAGCCCAGAAGAGAGGGAAAAAGAGATGCATTTCTGTTTGTCATTTTGATGTAGACATTTCTTTCCACTTTATTTTTCCCTTCTTTTTCTCTATGAGATTTCCAGGAGGAGAGCCGCTGCTTGCAGCCACCGCCCTCACCAAACAAGTGAAGAAAGATGACAAAATTGCTGGATCATTTAGGTCCCCATGACGGAGGGCCAAATTCAGAGGTGAAGTGTAAGACAGTTGAAGCTTTAGTCTCCCTTTACATTATCTTAGCAGCTCTATGGTATGCAGTTAGGCTTCATTAAACTCATCTACATCTGTTCTTCCAACGTATGAGGCAGTCTAAATTGGTGTATATTTGAAAGGAAGCCAAAATAAGGTGTAAAAAGATTTCAAGGATGTGGAGGCTACAGTAGATTACACTTCCTTCTGGTGCCTCACTATTACATACAGTTAGACTTCCTTACACAATTTTAGAATAGGTATAATTGTATCAAATAGATTCATCATCATCATCATCATCATGGCTTAACTTCGCGAACGAAGATTTAGGAAGGGGTTTGTCCACGTCTGATGCAGGCTCGCTGGTGACTGACGAGTCCAATGCAGGACAGGCAGATTCGGCCACAGTGGCAGCAAGGGAAATTCTGTTCTGAGTTTAGTGCTGCGGTGTCACGATTCTTCCTCCATGTCCTTTTGTCCTCAAGACCAGCCCTATTCTTGAAGGAGGAGACAGCCTGGTGAATGGTGCATCTCCAGGCCTCTCGTTCCGAGGCTAAAGCAGACCAATGGCGGTGGTAAATATGACAGACGCCAAGGGATTTCTTCAGAGAGTCCTTGTACCTCTTCTTCGGTGCTCCTCTGTCGCGGTGGCCAGTGGCGAGTTCGCCATACAGCACAATCTTGGGCAGGTGATGATCCTCCATTCTGGAGGTGTGCCCTGCCCAACGCAGGTATGTCTTCAATAGGATGGCCTCGATGCTAGTAACCTCCACCTGTTCGAGGACTTCAATGTTGGTGATGAAGTCATTCCAGTGGATGTTAAGGATGGTGCAGAGGCAGCATTGATGGAAGCGCTCAAGGAGACGCAGATGATGCCGGTAGGTGACCCACGACTCGGAACCGTACAAGAGGGTACTCAGTACAACAGCTCTGTACACACCAATCTTTCTTCAAATGCTTGTTGTTCCAGACTCTTTTATACAGCCTACCGAATGCACAGTTTGCCTTTGCCAGTCTGTTATCAATCTCTTTATCAACCTTGGCGTCCGAGGAGATGATACACCCCAAGTAGCTGAACTGATGAACTGTCTTCAGCTCTGACTCGCCAATGGTGATGCAGGAGGGAGGGCAGTAATTTTCCCGAGGTGCGGGCTGATAGAGAACTTCGGTTTTCTTCAAGCTGACTTCTAGTCCAAAAAGTTCGGCAGCCTCTACAAAGAAGAATGTTATGCGCTGCAGTGCTGTCACCGTGTGAGAAACAAGGGCAGCATCGTCAGCAAAGAGTAATTCTCGGATGAGTTGCCGCACTGTCTTAGTATGGGCCTTTAGTCGCCTCAGGTTGAACAGACTGCCATCAGTATGGTATCGGATATAGACACCGTCTTCTTCATCAAGTTCTACTTTGGCTCTTTGGAGCATCATACTGAAGAAGATCGTGAAGAGAGTCGACGCGAGAACGCAGCCTTGCTTTACACCGTTGCGTATTGAGAAGGACTCTGAGAGGTCAGTGCCATGTCTGACTTGGCCACGCTGGTCTTCATGTAGCTGGATGATCATGTTGTGGAACTTTGGGGGACACCCTAGTCGCTCCATGATTAGCCACAGACTTTTTCTGCTCACAGTGTCGAACGCTTTGGTAAGGTCGACAAAAGTCACGTACAATCCCTTGTTCTGTTCCCTACATTTCTCTTGTAGCTGTCTAAGAACGATTACCATATCGATGGTGCTCCTATTAGCTCTGAAGCCACACTGGCTCTCTGGAAGGAGTTCTTCTACAATGGTGGGCACCAATCTGTTAAGAAGTACTCTTGCAAGAATTTTTCCCGCGACAGAGAGCAGAGTTATCCCCCGGTAGTTGGAACAGTCTGACTTATCCCCCTTGTTTTTATACAGAGTGACAATGACTGAGTCACGGAGGTCCTGTGGTAGTTTGCCTTGTTCCCAGCAACAGACAAAGAGCTCGTGGAGTTTGGCGTGCAGCGCTGGGCCCCCATGCTTCCAAACCTCTGGTGGAATTCCATCGACTCCTGCTGCCTTGCCACTTTTCAGCTGTTTAATGGCCTTGACAGTCTCCTCTAGAGTAGGAATCTCATCCAAGTCTATTTTCTCTGTCAGTTGTGTAATACGATGGATTGCTGAGTCTTGGACCATGCGGTTAGCGCTAAAGAGAGTCTGGAAATGTTCCGACCACCGGTTCAGGACAGACACCTTGTCTGTGAAGAGCACTTGGCCATCTGCAGAGCGCAAGGGACTCTTGATGTAATGCGAAGGGCCATACACCGCCTTCAAGGCTTCATAAAACCCTCTGTAGTCACCGGTATCCGCGCAAAGCTGAGTTCTCTCTGCAAGTTTTGTCCACCATTCATTTTGAATCTCTCGAAGCTTGCACTGGAGATTGCTACATACAAGGCGGAAGGCTGCCTTCTTATCAGGACAGGACGGCTGAGCAAGATGTGCTTGATGGGCTGGGATGACTATATAATTTGTAGACCATATACATTCCTTTTAATCCCAGTGGTCACCAGCATGATGAACAGCAGTTTGGTATTTGTTTGAGTGCTAATGGTTCTCATCAGCCTTTTGTAACTATTTAGTCTTTAAGGGGCTACTGGACTATTTCTGGTTTTTAAGTTTTTCCTGTTACAGACTAACTTGGCTACCCCTCTGTAGCTTATCTACTCATAGTCTCTCTTTCTTCTTCCTCCCCTCCTTTTTTTTCCTTCTCCCCCCCTTCCCTTATTTATTCTTGGATCTGGACTTATAACACTTCTGTCATCTGAAGAAGTGTGTTGTGCCCACGAAAGCTTGTGATACTGTCTACTTTTTTTGTTAGTCTTTAAGGTACTACTAGCCTATTGTTATAAAGTTTTACCAAATAATAGCTATTCCTGCTAAAGGAACATTGATAATTAATGGTCTCATAAATTCATGTGATCTTTTAAAATAGAAAACTTGTGTGGTGGTAAAATTTGATCACTTCGCTTTCATAAGAAATAGTTTGCAAGCAAGGAATGATGCAAGGTCTAGAATTTAATCCAAACAATTTGACAATCTAACCAAATTTCATAACATTCATTTTTTATTTTCCCATATAAAATGTACTGTTATGTGAACTCATCTGGTTGTGATCGTGTTCCAAGTCATTAATTTAGACTTTTGTATGTCAAAATTGTCTGAGGTCATGAATATTTTGGCATTTCTAGGCCACATGAATTTAAGCTGTTTATGTTTTAAGGAGAAAATCACAATAAGATGAAGGGCTGTGATTTGAAACCATGTAAAACTTGATTATTTTGGTTCTTTCCTTGTCCTATTTTAGATTGTATCACCTTTTTTTGGCTTCATTGGCTGATTTACTGTTTCTGGTAACAAATAAACAGGCATCCAGAAAACAGCATTGCTATGGTTCATACAGTTCTAAAGCCATAGTAAAGCCTCCAGGAACCTTTTACCTCTTTCAGCTCTTCAGCAATCTCTTTGCCAAATCACAACAAATCTCCTTTTTTTCTCCAAGGTCCTTGTGCTCTCCTTGTCAAGTGATTTCCCTGTCATCATTGCATCTGGGATTTAAAATAATGTAAGGGTTATTGCAGGACACTAGCATACAGCAAATTATATTGTATTGGACAGTTGTCTGAGTAATAGTAGAATGGACTTGTGACTTAGCATCCATTATCTCCATAAACACTTTGTCACATAAACAAGGATAAATTGGATGTGGATTTAATTTATGGTGAGTTTGTAGTACAATGGAATAAGTTAGCTAATTTGTCAGTCTGCTTGTGAGTTAATAATACTCTGCAGTTGTTTTTTTATTGAAATTTTTGTCTCTTATCTTTCCTAGACATCTCTCCTCTAATTTCCCTTCAACCTGGTGAGATTCTATGGTAGACAAACTATGTTCAAGTTTTTTTTAAGGATGTCTCAGGGATGCATATCCATTGTTGTACATCCATTCTTTCATAGGGTTCCTCTGAATGCACCATGCTCATAACAACTTTGTGTTTTCAGAAATCAAGTAACTGTTGCTAGTTTTGACTATAAAAGTTACTCCAAGTCAAGCAGGGTGATAATGTCACCCTCGTATGAGATCTGTTATGCTCCACTCTTGACTTTTCAAGGCAGTTCTTCAGCTCAATGCCAGGAGCACAATTTCTCACGTGGGAAAGTGCAGAAGGTGAATTTTGAAGAGCAACAGTAAGTAACCCTTCTCTAGGCATCCCTGATCTAGCTTTAGATTGATTTCTAATCATAATTGTTGAGCCCACAGGGGTGCATGCACATTGATGATTATTTGCCTAATTACAATGTTTAAAATATATTTGGTAGATGTCTTAACAGGGCAGAGAGCCCCAATCACCAGAAATGAGTCTCAGTTGTAGGGAATATTGCTATCAATTAGGGGCTAGTCATGAGTGTGAAGTGAAAGCTCGGGGTATAATATTTTCCAAATGGTAACTGTGACACCCCCACCCCCCATGCTTTATGAAATGGACTCATGGACATGAACAGGGCTCGCCAAGTGGCGGCAAGCCCCGCTCACCAGCCGCACGGTTCTGCGAGCTGCGCATGCGCAGATCGCGTTGCACATGCGCAGATCGTGCAGCGCCGGCTGTGCCGGCTTGTAATCTACTCGCCATGGGCGAGTAGATTACATGATTTGTCGAGCCCTGGACATGAATATACATAACTCAAAGGTGGTTTGAGCAAATTATTTCATGTAACCCATCGATCTTCATGTCATTAGCTGCTGGTTTGGTTTATCTTACTCTGTTGTATGTACCATGTATGTGTGGAAAATTAGACACATGGAGTGGGGAATACTTTGTGGGTTTCAAACATGTGAATGAGAGACATGGATGGTGTTACCCTCAACTGTTAAACTATCTCTTTTGTCCTTCAGTCTGAGCAGTGGTTGGTAGGGAGGGGCCTCAATTCTTTAACAAAAAGAATAGGAGAGGAGAGGCCTTGGTCTTTCGGCTGGGCTGCACCTGAAGGAAGGAGCCTGAGACCCCAGGGTGGGGAAGACAGCCCTGGTTTAGAGTGGCAGCTGGAAAAGAGGTTTTAGAGTGAGTTTAAGTTTGCACTGAGGTTTCAGTGGAGAATTAGCCAAGCGGTTTTGTTTCTTTTGATTATTTGTAACCTACTTTGCTCTGCCTACTTTCTCTTATTACTATTTAAATCCTACTGCTTCAACTTAATAAAACCATTTTTATTTTCTATCAAACCCAGTGTAAGCAATTGTTACCTTGGGGCGGGGCAGGGGCAGGGAGGAGGGGAGGGGGAACCAGTGTGCACATTTCCCCTTTCATTGCTAAAGGGGGCTTACCTAATTCTTTGGGGTTTGATCCCATCTGGGGAGTGCTCTTTCAGGAGGCTGGGCCCTAAACTGCACTCTCCTTAGACCTGGAGTGGTTCAGTGTCATTATTGCTTCTCGGTGTGAGTAGGGACCTCAGCACGGGGCCTTGGCTGGGGGAGACCAGCGGAGCTGGCCTAGCAGGACCAGGCAGTGAGGCGCCCCAGAGAGCAGGAAGGTGAGTGGCAGTGGCCATGTCAGCACCCCGGGAGGCACCCCCGAGGGGTCGTCTGTGACTGCACCCTGTCACAGTAACCCTAATGTCAGGTGAAAAGTTGAAGATTAGGTTCCTGACACAACATGTTACATTGCCAAGGGGTAAATGGGAGGTAAGCATTCTGCTGGATATCAAGGAAATCGGGCAGTATCCATACATCTTGGGAGACCTTCAGAGGGTCTGAACGTGTGTAGTTCCCCTGAAATCAGTGGAACTAACTCTATTTACACCAGCAGAAGCTAGGACTCATCATTTTTAAGACAGAAGGATGCACAACCAAAAGCATTTTTGCTTTGGGGATTAATTAATCCAGAATGAGTCCCTAGCTGGAAACTACATTGGATGACTATATTTATTCTGGCTCTAGTCCAGGGCTGGTAATCACACCAAATTGCTTTGTTGTTGCCCTGTTTGGGATACTAGGAATTAGATGCTAAATTAGTTGTTGGTCTGAATTGCTGTTGCAGCTGATGGGGGGGGGGAGCATAGCCCCTCCCCATAACAACTCATGAATAACCTATTTCATGGCTGGAGCCTGTAATCTTTACTTTTCTTCCTGCGATCAGATCGAAGGTCGTGCTGTTTATCAAATCAGTAGGTTAAACATCTGAGAAACATACAGCTGGGTGTACCATGCCTGCACCTCAATGTATTCCCTTATTATGTGTGCCCCATCACATTTAGAATCGGCAGTTCATTCATCGGGTAATAAATTAAAACACTTTGTTAGCATACTGCATGCGAATGGGGGTCCATGAAATTGCTCATTATAAATACCTGAGACTGGAGGCTTAAATCATTATCATATAAACTGCCTCATTTTTAACATATTAAAATGAAACATATTTGCTTAGATAAAGTACTTCATATAAACTAAACCAGAAGGAATTTCAGAATAGGACATTTGGGAATAATATTGTATCTCTAAATGCCCTTCCTGTTTATGAGTGTACTTGGCACTGAGTCTATCAAAATGATCAGTATCAAGACCTTTATGCAATAAGAACAAAATAATTAAGTCAACTAAAATTGTAACTTTCTAAAATGTTAATGGCATTTTTAGTCAATACAAACTTTCCTCTACACCATAAAAGTTAATATTTAAAAACAAATATGCTAGGGGAAGCAGAATTGCTGTTATTGAATGTACTTGATTTCATAAGAGGGGGTGGGTGAAGCTCACTTTGATTTCAGTAAAAGCCAGACAAAGCCTAAAGGAATATTAGTAATTGGATATTCATCATACAAGCTCCCGAGCATCCTCAAATCAATGGAGGCTGAGGGCATTTATCTTCTTGCAGGAGGTGCTCTGTCACTGTGGATGATATTGGTCAGGGGAAATTTAGGTCACACATCACCTCACATAAGGGGGGACTAAAATCCTGAATATTGCAGCAGTTTAACCAAAAAAAAAAAAAAAAAAAAAAAAAAAAAAGATTTGCAAGGCAATCGGAAAGACACTGTAACATTAACAGTCATATGATGGGGCTTAACCTCCATTGCCTGCAATTGGAATGCACTCAATTAGTCATGCTTTGCACCTGGGGAGATGAGTGGTGAATTGGAACCTGGCCAGGTGGGCAGAGCTAAACCACAGTAAGTGGATTGAAGGAGCTCACTTGGTGGAGAGTCTGCAGAGGATAGGTGTCTCTCTCTGGCAGAGCTAGGACTTAATGGGAGGTTAAAGGGAGAAACATGCTATAGAGACAGGGTAGAGTTCTCCTGGGAACACTCTGAGAAAGAGCTTGCAAGCAGAGCGGGAAAAGTTCAGCAGCCCAATTGGACAGCATAATGAGTCAGGTTCATTTGGAGTTGTGTGAGACTCTCCAAAAGGGGTTTAAACATTGTGCATTGTTGGGGCGGGGGGCCTGGAGCCACAGAAGGCTTGGTGCCAGAGGCAGCCAGCCAATAGCAGTCACTGGAGCTAAGGGTACTGGCAATATTCCCTTCAGTTATAAAGGCTTGTTCCAAGGGGCAGCATGCCCTGCCACTGGCACCAATATTGGACCCTGGTCCAGCAAAGCAGTTTGAGCATGATCTCAAACCCAATATCAGGCCCTACACAAAGTGGGGTGGGGATGACTACTAGTTTGCTCAAAGTTAAGCACGTGCTTAAGTGCTGCTGGGTCAGAGCCTTTTGCCTTTTGGGAAAGCTTCAGTAAAACAACTACTAAGCTCCCCGTCTTCTGTCATTTTCTGTCCTTCCATGCTGTGTACATTGATCTTTGTAACCCTCATAATTCTTGTTCCCATGTCTCCTCACAGTTCCCCAATCCCTTTAAAATGCCCCCATGCTGTATGGAGAAAGGGGAAATGCTACAGTGGAGGTGGTAGAAATTGGAAAACCTGCAGAAAATGGATTATCTCCATGCACTAATCTAAGAGGTCAGGTTGGGAACGATTCTAACCATCATAACTAATCTGTGCTCTGTCATAGGTGCTGTGCACATGATACGGATAGCTCTTCAGTACAGTGACTTTCGAACCTTTTTCTGGGGTAGTCATTTTGTCTAAATTTGTTTTAAGCTTAACTGTTAACTAAGGATAAAACTTTCTAAGGGGACTTGGGTACCCACTTTCCATTTTTAGAAGCTATTTAAGCCCTTAAAATGCAGATAAGTGCCTACTTGGATTCCCAAAGTGCCTACAAAGATTAGAGTCCTACTCCCAATGACAGACAGAGAATCTCAACTGCCTAAGGATACATCTACACAGCAGGGCTAAAGTAGAATTAAGCTATGCAACTTCAGCTACGTCAATTGTGTCTCTGAAGTCAAAATAGCTTAATTTGGTTTTTGGCACTGTCTACACAGCAGGAAGTCGAAGGAAGAATGGTCTTCCTTCCACTTCCCTTACTCCTCATGAAATTAGGGTTACCATGAGTTCGAGTAAGAAATCCCTCAGCTTGACATTATTTTGGAATAAAGGCTTGTAGTGTAGATGCACATTTTGTTATTTAGGAATAATGTCAGTTATTCCAAAATGATGCTGCTGTGCTTACATACCTCAAAGAGATTTTGAAAATGCACAGCATGTCTATCTGCTTCTTTAGGTACCTAAATACCACTGAAATCTCTTTCTTTGGCTACTAAATACTATTTACTTTCAGTGTGATTTAGGATCTTTAGGGTCTGCACCTCATTTGAAAATTAGACAAGGACTTCAAAGTCAATTAGCCACTTTATATAATTTTATCGTGTTTCTGCAAATTTTGCTGCCTTTTCTAGAATCTTTCTTTTCTATTGTGCCTTCTCAGTTTGTTCTGACCTCAAGCATAAGTTCAGAAACAGAGATGAACTTTCATTTTTAGCCTATATTTCCTCACATCTGATCTTTGATAGGCTCCTCATATTTATGTGTCTGGCAAAAATAGGGTCCGGTCATGCATACCTGACTGAGGCTAAATTCCACTTAGTTATCAGTGGATATGAAAAAGATTCAGTAGTGCTGGACTGGGTCTATGATCAGTTTTTAATGACTTTGCATATCACTGAAAGGAGAGATTTATCTTTTTGGAAGAAAAAGGAGTCTTGATCACCTACCCATTAAAATCAGTGGAAGAATTCTAGTTGACTTCATTGTGCACTAGAATGTTCCTTGTGCACACTACTGGGGGCTTGTGCATCTTCCCAAAAGACCCAAGTCACCTACATATTACATTGTTAATGGATGATGCAGCTGAAATATTCCTTGTACATCAACTATTGGTGCAACATGCTTCTCTGAGCTAATGTCAAAAGGGTATGATTTAGCCCTTTCTGATACTGAGTTTTTTCTAATTAAAGGCAAAAAGGAACTAAAACTTTCATTAAAGAGGAATAATTCAGAAGATTCAGACATCTGAGGAGCAGCATGCTTGCTTTGCAATAAATATAAATGCTTTTGCAAATATTTTTATCTCCTATTACTCAATATCACCATTCAAGTTTAATCATATCTACCTTAGCAACAATACTACACACGAGCAATTGGAAGTAAATAAATAACAGATTTGGGTGTTTTAATTTAGTCATAAACATGGTGTGTTTCAAACCTTCATTTTTTTCTACTCAGTTTTGGCTCTTTTGTTTTCAAACAAATCATCTGTTTTAAAATATTATATTATGTATTCATTTTTATGACATTCTCAAATAAAGCAAGTGCTGATATAAAGAGACAGCTATTATTCTTACTTATTTGTCTCAGTCAGGAACACTTATCAAATATTAATAATAGATTTTTGCATCTTCAATAAGGAGTCATTAGACAGAAATAAATGAATCCAAGAGAGACACATATGCAATGCTAATTGACAACTGTGTACACAAAGAGCTGCCATTTATTTTATTACAGTCAAACATAACCTTTGTAAATGTCAGCTCTGTGTTCTGTTGACCAGCATTTTAATTTAGACATATTGTTCTTCCTTTTTTTAAAAAGAGTGATTATCATTTTATTCCCCCTCACACTGCATTCATTCACATTAGATGCCATTGCATATTTCATGATTCCTTTGAAAGCAACAATAAAATTACAATTATTTTATGGGGGGAGATGATGGCAAAACAAAATGGAAAAATTACCCCTTGAAATTGTTTCAGTAGAGTTTGTATGGTGAATAAGGTCATAGAGAACACTGCATTTGTACAATTTGTATGCAAGGTCCAAAATTAAGCTAGCTGGTTATTACAAAGCTAGCTGGTTATTACAAAGCTACTGAAGTACTCTATAAATAAAGATGTAGTAAACATAGATGAAAAAAAGTGGCAACTGGAATTGTTTCAGAACTTTTATTGTGAAAGGCTGATACAGTTAAAGTGCTGGATGTGAATTAGCTCAGACCCACTCAGAACGAAGACTGCCAATGTCTTGTTGCCCTTTTCCTAGCTCAAATAAGACATGCAGGACCAGATTCTTGACTGTTCCACCCAGAGGGAATGGCCCTGATCTTGTCACCTGACCCTGGCACAAGCTAGAGAGGTAAGGGAGAAGATCTAACTTATGTCAGTGGAGGATCAGGCTTAGTTTCACACTGCCATTCTATCTCTCTGCTTTAATCCCATCATGCCATGTATGCCAGTCAGGGGGGAAGATGCTGCAGACACAAAATGTGGTTATACTTAGCAGAGAGTACCCTTACTCTTACATTAATCCTGCACTAGCCCTCTTTGGCTACTTTTATGTGGTGAAGTGTGAATCCAGCTCAGGAGAAAACCTGGTTCTCGGTTTTGAGGAACTATTGAAAAAGAGTTTATACTTTCCACTACTCATTCCGCCAAAAATAAAATATAAATAGGCCCTAACTGTCAGTGACTTCAATGGGCACTTAACTGAACTCTGCAGTATTAGCAAGGAAGCTGTTTCTACAAACCTTGCATGTGCCGAAGAGAGTTTTGGGTGTTCAGCTGAGGCAGAAAAAGAGCCCAAATGTCATCAAACTGGTGTATATCTTTTTTGTAAGTCCCTTCTGGAACTTAGTGAGAGTTGTGTTGAGGTAACTTCTCCAGGGTTTCTCTAAAGTTAGTGGCTTCACGTTGAGAGCCTAATTAAGAACTCATTGAGATCATTTGAATGGACTTTGCATCACGTCTTTAGTCAAAACTTGAGCCCAATTTTAAGCAAGCAATTGGTTTCACTTTGAAAAAAAGTGTAAATTTATGCTTTATACATTTCATTGCATCATATTTTCAATAAAATTACATGTATTGTAAAATTACACAGTGTGTAATAGAAAAAGTTTTCAGAGAAAAATAAAATCAATCATTAGAATTTTTTATAGTAGCATTTACTAACTTTTCAGATTTAAGCAATTAAACCGAACAGTTGTGCAATAACTGCTAGTTATTTTCCTCATTATGTCTTTCTTTTTCTGTTATTTGAAACAGCAAGAAGCAGCTGCAGTCCAGCTTTATGATCTTCCAGTTGGTTGCACTATCAATTTTTATGTTCTTGCACTGTGATGTTTGCAGTAAAATAGGTTAATTTTTTCAAGATAATAAAGTTTCCAAAGTCTGATAGGTAATACAAAGATTGCTATCTTTGTCCACTACACATTGATATACATTCAGCCAGTTGCTGAGTTATAAAGTAAGATTTGCAAAATTTTGCATTTAAAAGTTCTATTTTCAGACTAGCTCTACTATTCATTATTAATGCAAGGCTTGAGAATGCAGGAAATAGAACTCTTACAATAACTGAACCTACTCTGTGGAACTCACTTCTTCAAAAAGAATAAGCACAGACCTCTCCCTCTTCAAAACTAATGCAAAGCACATTTCTCTGTCTTAGTTTTCACTCTCATAGCATCCATTCACACATGCACAGAAATATATGTATAAAAAACACTCTGTGAACTAATCAGCTATTTCTCCTAGAGGCTAGCTAAGGTGAAAAAGAGAAGATTAGTGTAATTTCTATTTTAAAATACTTGGAAAGTTGCTTGGTTACTGTGGAGATGGAGTCCATATAGACACCTAACTAGACAGATGGAGAGAAAACCATGCTGAAATACATGGCAGGTGTGAAAAATCACACAAGTAACTTTACTGTCGCTTTTAAGGGTTTTTTTAAATGTACATATTTCAAATATCCACTACCACTTTTAGCACTGGACAGGCAAAAGCCACCTCGTCTGTATTAGAGATGATCTTTCAGTTTTACCCTGAAATGTTTACAAATTATTTTAATTATAAATATCAGAAAATGAGTATATTCAAATAGTATACTCAAATTGTATTTTACAATAAATACCTTCCCTGATAATTTCAATTGGAATAGAACATGATACTGTTTAAGTCACTGATCCTGCAAAGACTTACAGACATTCTTATCTCTGAACTACTTATCTGCAAAGAGCTAAGTACGTGCATAAGTCTTCACAGAAATAAGGCTGGAGCTTACAGGTACAGCCTTGCCAATGGCAGATCAAGGCCTGAGGAGCAAGGCTCTTGCTATTTCAGTCATAGACCTATTCTAATAGACTGGGACTATGTCGAGACCATGAAACTAATTTTCTTTGTGACCTTTAAAGCCCGACTTAAGCGCAGGTTTCCAGAGGTGAAAGGCTACTGCATTAATCCACTGCAATTCTGAGCCTGATCTATTCCTTGTTTTATAGGTCAAAAGTTGTTATATGAAGTGCTACTGGTATATGAGCCAGATTCTATATTCTCAATACAAAAAGAATTCCCACTGAAAGCTGTGGGAGATTTTCTTGCTAAGGAAAAGAGCTGTTGAGCTTGTATTTTACATAAATCAGGACAAATAATTTACACAAAAATGAATTCAGTGGGTGTTGTAACTTTTTCTATCAACAAATCATTAAATTGAGTTATGTACATTTGAAATTATTCATGGATTTCACCAATGAGTAATTCTTGATCTTCAGATTGTTTGTGAATAGTTATTTTTGTTGAGCTGACTAGTCACAAATTCATATGATATTGTTGCTTTTCCTTGATGAGTTAGCTATGGAAATAATCTCCTCAGAGCATAAATTGTAAATTTTACAATTAAGTACTTATTTTGAAATTCATGTTGTGATTGTTAATTACATTGCTCCCTACTAATGCAGGAGTGAGATGACATTAGCTGGGCTGGCAGGAGGACAACGGTGTGGGCTTTTCAGCTTCAGGGGGTGAAGATAGTTACTTGGATATTGGCTACCCATTGTTTGCCTTCCCCTAAGGGAGTTAAGCTTTTAGATTGGATTTGTAGATTTTGGACTGAGTTTTAGCTGGGTTACTGAGAGACAATGTTCAAAACTCTTTGTGTTTAAGTTAGTTGATTAAGAAACAATATGGCTTATTCTAAAAATTATTTCATAGTCTCGGGCCTTCCTTCCTTGTCACCAACTTGTGACCAAGTTAAAAGTTTATATATTTATATATTTCTGTTTCTGGGTTATATGACAAATTGCATGTAACTGTGGTATAGGACCTATGTACCTAAAATGAGACATCATTTCATTTTCTGTGTACTTCACTCTTAAGGTAGAGTTTTCCCTGTTGCCCAGGCAGTGGCCATGTTGTGTTTGTTTCAAATACAGAATGTTGTAGAGAAATATAGAATGTTAACTCTGCATACTTTGTTTTCCTTACTCTCAAGTAAGTCAGCTAGACTGAAAAGACATATTTTGCTATTTGTGTGAAGCACAATTTCTCCTCTATGGAAATAATAATCTCATATACTGTTAGCTCATCTCTTTAATTCTTTGTTTTTTTATATATGTAGTCATTATATTTAATATATTCTGCAAAAATACTCCAGTATGAAACTCACTTTCTGTCTCTCTTTAATATTTAATATTTTCATCACCAGATTATGACAAGAACAAAACACAAGGTGCTATGTAAAACGGATTAGGCAGACCACTGCACAATAGTGTGACTGCATTTTATTTATACTTTTTAGCAGCTTTATACTTTTTCACAAGACTTGTTTTTATAGCTATTCTTAGGAACCCTGAACTTAATCATGTATACAGTGGTGCAAATTAGCCAATATCTACAACAGAAAATAACCAAAGTATGACCATGGAAATGAAAATTGCCAAAAATTCAAGATTAGAGGTGTTCAGAAAAAATGAATTTTCTTTAGAAAAATGTATCACTCTTTTGGAGTTATTTTTGGTTCTGAATTGCAACAAGACCCCCCCTGAAAAATCAAAAAATTCCACAAAACAGAAAATTTCAGAAATGTTTTTAATCAGAAATGTCCAAATGGAACACTTAGGCATTTTTTTAACAAAACAAAATGATTTCATGTCAAAATAGACATTTTCTTTTCAAATGACACTTTCCAGGTGATAAATGTCATGTCATTATAAAGATCAGTTCAAAATGATATTTTTCAATTTGATTCCCAGATTGGAAAACTTGAAAAAAAGTTGAAATCATCATATTTCTGCAGAAAATTTTGATTTTTAATGAAGCAACATTTTCAAATGGGAATTTATTTGTGGGGGAAAAGTTCGTTCAACTCTATTCAGGTTGCTGTCACTGAGGTTTTTATTTGACTCCTGACTAATCTACAACTGCAGTATGTGTAGTTCTATCACTGAAAATTATACATTGCCTTCTATATTTAGTATACAGCAGAAACAAAAAGCTCAGCAAACCAAACATGAAGAGCTTCCTTCTGCTTCAATTCTGCACACTCTGCTGCTGCCTAATTTCATCATTACCTTTTTTTAAAATGCTGCTTCTTCTGCTACCTTTCAGACAATTCTTTCTGAGGAGCATATTCCTATGCACTTTTATTTATTGTAACGTAAGATGCTCTATAATGAGCTTTCTTTTTCCCCTAGAGATTGAGAAGATGTGAGAATATTAAAAAAACACTTTTAACATAGTACATTTTCTGACTGATCTGGTGGCATTGTATTGTTCCTTTTTTCTTTGTCAGCAGAAACAGGAATATAGGGAATTGATTGTAATGGGCTTTGGTTCCAGTCTTTAGTTACCACAATGGGCTAAATGTGATCTACTAACATTAAAATGGCATTAAACAAATGCATTGTTCTTTTGCTACTGAAATATAGGAAATGAGATTAGTGACTAATGCAGGATACTAGAATCTAGGACTCCTTGGTTATCTTCTCAGTTCTTCCATTGGGTCACCTTGTGACCTTGGGCTAGTAACTTAATATCTGGCGTCTTTCTCTCTAAAATCTTGCTATAGTGTGAAGGAGGAGGAGGAAGTAGAGGTCTCCCTTCATGGATAAAAGCGTATTTCCTTGTTTACAGAAGCCAATGCTTCCCCAAAACTTTCCCTTCTCTTTTGCTGGTTTGGGCTATCAGAGGCAATGTGTGGCAGGCACAAGGGGTCATAGACTCCCAAACACCATGGGCAGGAGGGGCAAAGGGCCAGCTAGCAGCCAGTGCGGGGCAAGTGGGAAGACAGGCACTCGCAGGAGGTATCCAACCCTCCCGCCTCCCACTCACTGGCAGCAGCAGGGGAAGTGAGCAAGGCTGCCCCACCTGCTTTGTTCTCCAGGTGCATCTCTTGGGGAAGGTCAGGACTGCCCTTGCATTCACCAGTGGGAAGCAGAGTGATGTGGCACAGCAAGCACAGGCTGCCTTTCCCACCACTGCTGATGAGTGTTGAGGTGAAAGGGAGCGGTGTATCCCTGCTGCCAGCACTAGCCCAATTAGTCCCCTGAGCCATGTCCTCTCACCCTCTCATTTCCTCTCCCCCAACTCCCAGCAACCTATCCACTAGCCTTTCCTGAATCTTTACTCGCACACTGTGCCTGATTTGCCCTAATCCCTGCACCACCTTCACTCCTATCTTACAAACCTCTTTTATGCCTCTAATCCATGCACTGTGCCCTCTTCATCCCAACGCAGCACTCCTCTCCTATGTCCCAAATTATTTGTTTTTTGTCCTAGCAACCATCTTGGTCCCAGGATACTGGAGAGACAAGATGGGCGAGATAACTTATACTGGACCAACTGCTGTTGGTGAGAGAGACAGGAAAAGTCTCAAGTAGCACGGACCCCCAAAAGGTAACTTCTCTTTCAATAATGTAAAATAATCTTGACTAAAAGGTGAGCCATATATAATGCTTAATACTAATATCAAATGCAGATGCTCTTGAATTATAATGAAAGAAGGGTGGTTTTTTTCTAGTGTAGATTCATACTCCAGTTTTCAGTGGAAGTAAGATATAGGTCCTTCGAAGAAACAGCACCAATTATTTGATATGTGCAATTGCACTGAGAAAAATGCTTCATTAACTGCTGTGGTGTCCAAATTAATGACTCTTTGCCTTTGACTTCTTTTTTGCCCTTTTTTTTCTATAAGAAAAGCATAGAATCCCAGGGGCCTAGTAAAACTGATCCTAGTTAGCTGTTGCTGAGCCAGTCTTTCAAAGAAAGATTGCTGCTGAGTTCATGGAACAGATCACCAAGTTTCACTCTTGACCAATGTCCATCTCCACGTACTTTAAAGATTTTAGTTTGCAAACAATTCTTCATGTACAGAAAGAAAATTCTAAACAACGATATGAAGTTTGCATTTCTGCTAAAAATGAGTAAAGTACAGGTTGGACCTCCCTGGTCCGAGACCATTGGGACCTGAGTAGTCCTGAAGGAGGGAGTTTGCTGGACCAGGGGAGGTCAAGCCTCCGGCTCTTCTGGACTCCGCTTCTGCTCACCAGTCCAGCCAGTGCGCTGCCCCCAGCTGTTAGCGGAGATTCACTCCCAGCTGCCACCCAGCTCTGGTCTGTGGGGCTCCCTTCCCCCAGCTGATGGGGCTCCCCTGTTCCTTGCTGGTGGCATCTCCATGCCCCTCACCACAGGGGCTTCTCTGCCAGCTGCTGGCAGTGGATCCATGCCCCCATCTGGCTGGGGCTCTATGTCCCTGGCCAGTAGCAGCTCCATACCCCCAGCTGTCAGGGGCTCCCTGTCTCCGGGTGATGGAGCTATGCTCTAGGCTGGCAGGTCTCCCAGCTCAGACCTGCTCTGGCTGCCAGCCGCTGGCTGGGCTTCCTGCCACTAGGACACTGGCCCCCTATTTAGGCTGTTTGCCTGGCTAAGGTCTCAGCCACTGGCAACCTCTGGGGCCTGGCCAGACCAGAGAATCCTGAGCCACAGAGGTTCAACCTGTAATATGCAAAAATATATTTTCTACCATGCAGTACAGTTCAAGAAAATATGTTCGTATCATAAAACACAAATTCACTTTAGGACATTCTGTTCATTCGAATGGCCAGGTAATAGCTATTATTTTTAAATATACAGAAGATGGAAATAAAATGAACTTTTTGACAGCAATAGGAAACTGCCCAAGAGCAAAGTATTCTAACTGCCATTCAAGGCTATCCTCCTTGCCAGTATAGCAAATCACTTTAGAAATTCATCAGAAAGAGAAATAAAAGCTACTTTCCTAATACAAACCTCCTCCTACTAAGAATATTCCTAATTGTAGTGGTCCTCTGGATTGAAAGAAGGCCCCACCACCTCACTATATGGCCAGGATTGAGGCCTAGTGTTAGGGGAATTAGCAGAGTAAGGGTAGCATTCTGGCCTTCATAATGGGGTTCATGCCCAATAGCCAATATGTCCTAAGCCACTCCCCCCCAACAGGTTAGAGTCAGTAAGCAGTCTAGGCGCTCCTAGGCAGTGGAGCACTGGCAAGCAGTCTATAGAGCTAACTCTTAGGTAGTGGAGTCCTTAAAAACAGGCTATTGTCCTGGCTCTGGCAGGTGACAGACAAAAACACAGGCTTTGTGGTCTGTGGTGGGAAGACTGCCACTCCAGAGCTGGGTGGCAGGAGTAGGGGAATGCAAGCCCACCCAACTTCACTGCATCCCAGCCCAGGGCTCTAGCAGTGGTGGGGAATTCCGCCACTGGGTCAGTGGGGTTCCTCTCACAACACCACCAAACTAAAATCTGGTTTCTCTGGGCTACTTCCTCCCTGAGTTCCAGGTCAGGCTCCTCTGCTTCATCAGGATACTCAGCTGCTGGCAGTTTTGCCAACTCCCCTTTGGCCTTGGTCCTTTCTAGATCTAGAGCACTGCCTGGCTTAGCAGCAGAGACAGCAGCAAGCAGGACACATCTGTTTCCTTCCCTGGCTCTGCTGCAACTAACATAGTGGCTTCTGCCTTTTGTACTTCTTGCTCCAGCTCTGAACTTCCAGTGGGAGGGCTGAAACCAGCCTGACTGCCCACAAAGGCAGAGAGAGAATGGTTCCTCCTCTTCTGGGTCAGAAGGAGGCCACACAGCCTCATTACATTAACACTAAAATAAAAAACTTATAATAGGATACAAAATAAAGGTTGGTGTTAGATTGGCTATCACACTGTCTAGAGTGGGTCACCACCAACAGTGCCAACTTCGGGGCTGACTGTCAAAAAGAAAGGCAGAGATATCAAATTAATTGTATACTCTATGATTAGATTTCACCACCCCAGTAACAAATGTGAACTCCTGGATCAATCTCTTTGTCTTACCATGGAGTCAAAGACAATCCCTTTGGGTAGTCCAGTCTATATCTTGTCACCCACACAATCTACACTTAGTGATGAATGGTCACTTACACCAAAAATCACAAAATATCCAGGCTGCTCCCAGTCCTAAGAGATCAATCACTTACCCCAGATCTATGTGCACCTTATATCTCACAACAAAGATTTTGGTAGCCAATCCTATGCTAAACTAATTAAGGATTTATTAACTAGGAATGAATGTTGACGGACTGTCTACCACCAATCAGGAATATATTGGTTCTTCAACATATTCAACATTCTGGAGGTCTTCATGCCTTGAACATCGTTGATAAGAATGCTCTGGTTTGGCTTCACCAGTTTGTGTAAAATAAATAATTAGGAAAAAGAAATGAGGTTTATTTACAGGTTAAAGCAGGCAACATATATACACAAATGAGTTCAGCCAATGGTTCAAAAGGTGACAGTAATGCAGTAATATGTCAGCATTTAATTTCTTTTTAGGACTGACCCAGGTTGACCATAGACATCCTTGTTTTTTTGTTTTTTAGCTTTGACCCTTGTGAGTATTTAAACAGCAAAGAGATGAATAGTCTTCATGTCAACTATCTCTATTTTCTACCTTGAGAATTCAAGGTGATGGGAGGTGCTTTCTTTCACATAACACATTCATGGGAGTAAGAGGGCCATATTCTTCTGGATGGGGAGTAGGTATCTCTTTTTGTGCCTAGGATCACTAATTCTGAGCAGGCAGCTTTTCAATTATAAAGAAAAAATATTTATTACTTTATAGTGCAAGATATAGACATGACAGGTCAGATAATTTTAGAGTCTAAACATTAAACATACTCTTACAAGTTCAACACCTGTCTTGAACAATCTAAACATGTAAGCTCTGATTTCCAGCAATGAATTTGTGAGTGGTAGGTTGGTACCTTTTTGACTATCATCAGACTAGGTACATTAGAAAACAAAGCAAACAAATCAGTAATCCTTCCCACTGATAGTTATACTTTACCACACAATATGGCTATGTCTAGACTACGGGGTTTTTTGCAGGATACCAGATGTATCCTGCAAAACCCCCGCCGTGTCCAAGGAACACGTTTGCTCTTCTGCTTTTTTTTGCGGAAGAGCAAATGCACTCTTTCGGGAAGCCCTGTATACCTCATTTCATGAGGCATAAGGGCTCTGCCAAAAGAGGAGACTTTTCTGCCATTTGGCCCCGTGTAGATGGGGCCAAATGGCGGAAGAGCCTCTTCCACAAAAGTGATCGAAAAAAAAGCTACGCAAATTGTGGAGTGCAATTTGCGTAGCTTTTCCTGATAAAGCCCCATAGTCTAGACCGAGCCTATGAGTAAATGTTGTTTTCTTTTATAATGGGGTCCACTGTATTTGAATTTCAGTGATTAAATAATTTTACAATGTAAGGGTCCAATTCTGCAAACTCTTACATACTTGAACAGTTTCAATGAAATCAGTATAGTTGCTTGTTTCTGGTTTCATAATGATTATAGTCTTCAGTCTGATATATACTTTAGATTTCTGACAAATTCCTTTTTGAAGGAACCAGTTTTGTCACAATGAGGCAGCTATAAAATTTATTTAGAAA
Organism: Rafetus swinhoei; assembly: GCA_019425775.1. Taxonomy (NCBI): domain Eukaryota; kingdom Metazoa; phylum Chordata; order Testudines; family Trionychidae; genus Rafetus; species Rafetus swinhoei. The sequence continues at coordinate 154,762,808 of CM033424.1, forward strand.
TCATCAGATGAGTGGCTTTATCTAGGACACAATTCTAAATTAAAATATATCAAAATAAACCAAATATATCGGAGTATTTTTAGTAAGTCAGATTCCCCTTTGTAGTTTCTAAAATTAATCCATCACTGTCATAATTTTATAGCTCTGTTTCTTGTACATTGTTCTGCACAGTGGATTAGATGGTCCCTAGTTTACAGGATAAGAACTTTGTCAGTGGGAGTTTTGTCTGACAGGACACATCAGGCTCAATCTTCCAAAAGCATTCTACCAGATGTAGTGGTTAGTGGTGGGAGCTGTCTCAACACTGTTTTGAAGATCAGACTCTAAGGGTATGTCTGTGCTGGAGCTGGCAGTGTAATGCTAGCTTTATCAGTTCTAGCCAAGGCATGTAATGAGTGAGAAATTACATCTACAGTTCAAGTATAGGCATACTGTTATGTAAGAATGGCAAGATTTGGTGCAGTAAAAACAGAATGCAAGAGAAAAGCACATTGACTATTTAGAATCTTTTTAGTGACCTCTTTAAAGATCAGCACTTTAGTTTCCATAAATGAAATTCTAGGTTTCCTTGAGTTGAATTTCTGGTGATTTTTCTTTGATCATTATTTCGTTCATATTTGCACAGTGTTCTGCTATTGATTTTCATTGTTCTCTGAGGCTCTCTATCACAGAGTGGTTTATTGGGCTCACTCTATAGATATATCTTCTGAATTCCTAGGCATCCTCACATCTTGCCCCTCCATTCTATTTATTGATTTCGGTAACTGGCATTGATTGTCGTGGTCTGGAAAACTTCAAAAGTTTCTATGGAATCTTAAAGTTTGTAAATCTTATACATGAGCAGAGACGGCCAGTCTTGAAAAACCATTTTAATATTAAGGGCAGATCAATTAGATCCATGGCTTACTTTCTCCTTATTCTCTCATTGGACACTTATGATTTTAATATCTTAATGGCACCTTTGATACCTGCTGCCCTCTGAGATACTGTGTATCAGGATGGTAGTTCTCTGTGATATATACTGTCTTCCTCTACTAGTCTTAATATTGTCAGAAGTTAATATAGAAACCATCAGAGTCTTAGTTTTTGTGTGAATTATTCACAAAGGTAGAAAATCTTAGATAAATCATCCTGCTAGTACCACTGTCCTTTTACAGGACTGTTTGCTACATCTTTCTCAGCCTCTCTTCTTAAATATCTTACTTTTAGGACCAAGATAATGGTACCTTGTCTGGCAGATGCAACCATATCTTCCTTTGAAAATTGGAAATAAACCTGGATTTCTGTAATTTAACATTGCTAGTTGTTTTGCAATACAACATTCAAAGAGTTCATAATACATATTTTATTGTATTCACATAGGGCTAGATTTGTGTCATTTAGACACAGTGCTAAGAGACCCTCACTCCATATAGCTGTATGGAGATATGTCTCTTGGAGCTCACTGGATCTATTTAAAAATACATGTTAAATAAGGTAGCCTCTACTTTCAATAAAAAAATGGACAAAATTCATCAACTGAGTTAACTGGAATTATCCCAGGGATGATCTGATGCCGATTTGCATATCGTTGTTGCTGTCAAGTAAACCAAAATTTGAGCTAAAAAAATTTGGGGTGTTTTTATATGATGAATTAAGTAAAGGAACAAAAGGCAGCTCAGGGCCCCATGTTGACTCTGCAGAATTTTCTAGATGGAACTGGAATCAGAATCTGTCTGTAGATTTCTAGGACTCTGGTAAATTATTTTATTATTTTGCTGTCTTGCTAACTGTGTATTAGAAGAGGAAATCTGTGGTTTAGAAACTGTTATGTACTTTATATGCTCCATAGACATCTTCACTGTGTTTCAGAGAAGTGCTGAAACTAGACGCATGAAAGGGAAACACAGGAGAAGTAATCATTTTGCTTGTTGTGTAATGAGGAATACTCAGTTAATATTAAGGAGGCTATTCCAAGAGAGTTTTAATAACTATAATTTAGAATACAAAGTAAAACTCCTTAGGCATTCAAATTATTCAATATGCGAATCCTACAGTATTTAACATATGAAATGTTTCTACATCTGTCTGAAAATGAAGTCAACCCGCTTTCATGGTGTTAATCACTTTTATTGCATATATTACTTGACACTATCCAATTTGTCACATAGAAGCCTGCATTTTACACTATACAGTAGATACAAACCAGAAAAGAACTCTTATTGGAAGGAGAAATGTATTAATTTCTATCAGTTTTAACTACCATGTAATTATCCTCTATAATACTGTCTGAAAGGTAAAAAATGATAAATGGCTGCAATAAAGAGATATCATACATGCAAAATGAAGGTTCAGCAGAGCTCATTCAACCTCCATTTTACCAGGAGCTTGTTTCCGCCTCTCAATTTTATAGATGGGTTCTTAGCATAATCTAGATGAATGGTTCAAATAACGCATGGCTCAAAAAGGATTTAAATGTTTTTGTTGTTGTTTTCAAATTTGGATGCCAGTCTTAAAACTGCGGTGAGGTTTGTATCTGTGAAATGTTTCACAAAACACAGACATCCATTGTCAAAAGTTACTCCTCCATATGCTAAACACTGAACCATTTATTTTTTTCATGAAAAGTAAAATACCATCCTTGGCTCACATAGCTTATGTTTAGAGGGATGTTTTGTAAATGTTACGGGACATTTAAACCACAAATATGGGCCTGTTATTCATAAGGAAATATGCTTGGGGACTTTTTATTTCTTTTTTGTCTTCCATGTAAGTAGCCATGGAACATATCATCTTCACTTTTCATGTAATTTACAAGAAATTATAATTTATCTACTTGGGTTGTTTGAGTCATGTATTTGGGAAAAGTAACAGATATTATTAAAAGGGGCAAAAACTTTTCCGAGAGAACAACTGAGGGGGGCAAATATCTTAGAAAAGTACTTCAGAAAATTAATTAATACTAATCCAAGATGGAATGTTTTCATTAAGCTTCATAATTTATGTAAAGATGAATTATGGGTTTCCTATAAACTATGGATTTTTTTGTCTTAGGTACTTATATGGTAGTATATCTATATTCTCTGAGTGGCCTCACTGACTTCCAGTATATTTATCCTCATGCTGCTTCTGTGGGGTAGGGAAGTACAACTATCCCAATTTTTTACAGATAAGGAGCATAGAAACAGAGGAACTAAATGATTTGCCAATGGTCACCTAGGAAGTGTGTGTTGGAGCAGGGAACTCTCACTCCGGTATCACACGTTCTAGGTTATTCCCCTATCAACTCATAAACCCTCATCCAGGGCAATTCTGCTCTAAATACTGGCCAGGAGCAAGATTATGACTGTGAGACAAGCTACTCTCTAGCTCCCAGTACCAAGAGGGAAGTAATGGACATCCGCACTCCTCTTGATGCAGATTACTTCCTCCTCCTACTGCCTCAGCAGGGTTTACTGGTACATGTGAGGGTAGAGACAAGGTTTCATCCAGGCTATACCTTTGTCAAACCGCTCCTCTGTGTAAGTCACCCCACACTTGCTACTTTCTCCTCTTTGCTGATCCCTGAGAAGTGAGTAGTCAGTGCAGAAGATCAGGTGGTGCTTTACACTCCCTAATTGCTATGTGTGCATACGTAGGACAATTCACATTCGCTCTCCCAAGACGTGCAGTTTGTTTTCCTTTGAATAGACACCTTTTTTGCTCTATAAATTGTAGCCTTGTGAGTGGTAGCTTCACGGGTGCTGTGTCTTGTTGAAGCACAATACCTCTCCATGGCTGCACCTCTTGCTTAGTGCTGTCCAGGTGCCAAGTCTCTTACCCGTTCCTAGTCAGTTAGTCATGTGATCCTATTTCAGATAACAGATTGGGGGTCAAAACCCAAAGAAATGATATATTTCCCAGATGGCTGATTAATAATGCAAAACAGGAACTGCACATGAGACTACTTCAGCTGGTGCTACTTAAAGAAAGAAGTATATAGTAGCAAGAGGATGTTGTGTCATTTTTTAGCAAGTGCTTATTTAAATTCTAAGGGAAACAAAAGGACTGATCCTGAAGCCTTATGCTCATGGATTTACTAATGCTAATGGAATTACTCATGTGAGTAAAGCACTGCAGGATTTGATTTACAGTTGAGTGGCAAACAAGAAGGAACATAACATTTTCTACATAGAAATATCTCTGAGCCCTGATTCTGGCTTGTGCTAAACTCCTGTGAAATGTGGAGTGCCTCCAAATCTTAGTGACCTATGCAGCAATTAAGTATATTTCAGGATCTAGCCTGTTGGTAGTTCTTGTATTTTCTCTTCACAGTAATCATACAGTGCAATCTTAATAGGGTGATTTTTCTTCCTGTCCTGTTCCAGACATTGCAAAATATTGACCCATTTGTAGGAGAAATCCCCAATTGTCTTCTGGAAGCTAAGTATAATTGATTCCAGGGGCAGCTATCCTCCAATCAAGTTCAGCGGCAGCTGCCTCTACCACACAGTAGATAAATATAATTTACATTTGTCTTCCCATGCTTTGTATCAACCAGTGAGACCCTACTTCATAATTCTCATAGCTAAGGAAATGGCCCATTGAAATGTTTGGGACCGATTAGACTGTATCTCAAGCCAGAAATACTGGATCTTTGTTTCTTCCCATAAATTGTCTCAGTGTAAGTTTTTCAGTATGACATTTTCTTGAATAAATTCAGTACAATTTTGTGACACATACTGTACAGACCTGAAGAAGTAAAATTTGAAATATTATATCTGTACAAGATTAACAAAGGTGGTTGGTTGTGCATATATATTTAATTATACCTTTCAATTCTGCCAGTATATTTCTACCTTGATTTCTGGTTGCCAAATAAGTGAGTCAATTTGAAGTAGTTTATACATGTTCCATAAAAGCTTGTTTGTTTTTGCCAGTGTAGGAAAGCTATTTATTCAGTAAACCGCTTAAACACATGTTTAAAGTATGTTTGTCTTAGGCTGAATCAGAGCATAAAATAATAATAATACCTATTTCTTATGTCACAATGGATATCAATGTGCTTTAAAAAAATTAAACTGGGGTGAAACTCTGTTTAAGTGTGACTTCAGTTTTGCTTAAACCAGTTCTTAACTGATTTAAATCAATATAAACCTAGCTTATAAAAATTTAACTTCAGTATCTGGTCAGCCTATGAACTAATTTAAAGTGGTAAACTTTAGGTAAACTTTGCATGTAGAGAAACCTGCACAGGGTCAGACACAAAGGTTTCATGGTGATGTGGGACTCCTCTTTTGAGTCCTGTAACTAGCTGCTTAAGCATTGCATGTGCTTACAATGTAGTTATTTTTGAGCCGTACCACGTGTAGTCTCAGTTCCAATAAGGTTACATAAAAGGGTCTGGAACATCTCTCCTGGGATAGATGGAGAGCTTGTGGAAACCATTCTATATGTGCTCTATCGGACATGTACTTTTAGTTTGGCATTAGATGAGGGCAGCTAACTAGCAGGAAAATGTAGGACAAATTATTTGCTAAGAGGAAGTTTATGCCTATAATGAAATTTCTTGGTAAAATTACTCAAAACTCTCTTGCAGAAAAGTCATATAGAATCTAATGTAGATAAAGACAATAGTGTTCTATAGAAATTTCTTTTACAAATCTATGGAGTGTACTACATAATTATATATTGTGTATTATTTTATTTCATATATTTTAGCCATATTCCTGAATTCTGTAGAGGGGAATATAATTCTCTACTAAATGTTACAGGTCAATTGGATGGTCCCTTTCCTGATTTCTGAAGGTGTGTCTACACTGCACCGTTATTTTGAGATAACTAGCATTATTTCAAAATAATAATACGAGCGTCAACACAGCCATTTTGTTATTTTGAAATAATTTCAAAGTAACGGACAGCTTATTCCAAAATCTGTAAACCTCATTCTACAAGGAATAATGCTTATTCTGAAATAGCTATTTCGAAATAAGGCGTATGTAGATTCTCCACTGCTGCTATTTCTAAATAGCCCCTTACCAAGGCCAGTCTAAGTTATTCCTCCCCAGTGCCCCCTAGGGCTCTAAACTGAGATATCATGTCTATATTAGGGAAGCCTGCCTTGGACTAATTTTGAGGCTTCCCTGCAGTGTAGACCTGCTATTTTGAAATAAGCTATTTTGGAATAACTATTCCAGAATAGTTTATTTTGAAATAAGCGTGCAGTGTAGATGTACCATGAGTCCCTCTTGGGGCCCTCTCCTCTGACATCTCCAAATACAAAGTACTGTAAATACAAAGGTGGCCTGGGCTATAGGATGGATAATCTCATCACCACTTGTGGCATGCTATGATTGTATACTCCCTATGTAGCATAACTTCTCCATGGACTTGCGGGGGGGTGTTGTTGATCTGTAACAATTGGGTAGGCACATGCAGCCCCCATTACAGGTTGGTAAAGCAATTCATTTTTCTTTAAGAGCTGTTGTGAAATCAAAGTGATTGAGTGCATGAATGAAATAATCAATTATAATTTAAATAGCATCCATCATATGAACAAACAGTGCATAGTCATAAGCAAACAAAAGCTCCTTAATGACTTAATCTGCCACTGTTGTGCAAGCACGGAAGCATTGCAAGTTGAAGACCTTCTCATTAGTGTGGAAACAGGTAAATATCCATCTGTTAATGTAATGAAATCAATCCATAAACATAGCCGAAAAAGAATAGTAAACAGCATGGGATCTAGCATGCAAGTTGTCTGCTGTCTTTGGGGACAAAAAAGGGGGTTCAATAACTTGTCATTTTCCCCTTCGTAGCCTATCATTCCATTATGGAAGGAAGGAATGACAGAAATGTACTTTGCAGGGCATCCAAAGAAGAACAAATTTCCAGAGTTACTCATGATTTGGAGAGTCAAAGATCTTTAGCTGAGTTGATAAACACCATATAAAGAGTCCATTATCTTCCTGGCTTTTGTTCTGAGAAGCTGTGAAGATGATATCTGCAGTGCCCATCCAAACTGAAATTCACATAAAGAGTCAGGGAGGATAGTTTCTGCTTTGTGTATATGATGGATGAAAACAAAAATCCATATTCTGTAGCAACACGGTGATCATTCTTTGCTCATGTGGAAAATCTTGCAGCAGTTCCAGCTGCTGTGAAGTAGTAGTGAGCCACAGGTAACCATTGAATGTGAATTATACATACTACCTAAATGGATTTTAGAACCATTTGTGGCTAGAAGGGCCTCCTTTCCTCTAACTACTTGTATCACAGGATGGCTGGTTTCATCCAGTTACTCCTGAACTGAGCCCAATAACTTGTGTAATGATTTCATGGTAAAAGAAAAACACAGTTAGACCTCTCCCCCCAACCCAAACGTATGCATGTGGCCAGGTAAATGGGCCCTCACATAGAATGTGTTTGGGGGTTTACATTCTATATCCTGTGTAGCTACTCAGCCATTCCACAGTCTCTGGGCTATAGTAGTTGTTAGGCTTCTAAAAGTGTCCTTTAACCAGTGGGTCCATGGATGCACTGGCTATGCCCTACATGTTCTTGGTACCCAAATCATTTCTTGCACTGTTGTGTAAAAGGTCATTTAAAATCAGTGTTCCATTCTGTTCTAAACAACTGAGGCTCCTCTGTAATTTCCATGCACTGGGACACCACTTGAAACAAATTCTCTCCTTTCTCTTTTCAAAAGAAATGTTTGTCTATTACCAACAGTCAGCATTAATTTACATTGATTTGTACTTTCTCTGACACCAGGATTGTATTTATTTTTCTTTCTTTCTCTTTGCCTTTACCTACCATATAATTTAATGTACAGTAATAGATTGAAGACTGTGGGTGGAAGCAATCCAAACATGGCAGTATTGTAATTTAATTGTAAATGCTGTAAACAATTAACTCAGCTAGCAATAGATATGCTGTGGTTTTGGTGTGTCTATCTGTCTCGCTTGGCTTCTTAAGGATGCCTATCACCATGCTATCTGGGCATTTGAGTTTCCTGATACTTCTACAAACACCTAGTAAAATAAAATATATAAATTCACATCATGAATCAAATGTGTAGTTAAAAACAAAAGTATGGTTGCATTTTTATAACTTAAAATAATCCATGGGAATTTTTTTTGTCAATCTTTGGGAAACAATTTGTTCCCATAGTTAGCTGTAGGAGTTATTAAGAGGGGCACTGACAGATCTCTAAAAATAATAGTCCTAGTGAGCACCACTTCAATTGTAATATTTTAAGTAATAATACAACAATATCTTCTCTGATCTAGAGTGAAATGGAAAGGACTGTGCTAAATAAATTTAAACCAATTAAGTTTGACCCACACAATTTAGTGACGTTTTATTTCACATTCAGATGGCTTTGACTTATACTGCATTCAGGAAAACAAAGCAAGGGAAACAGAAGGCCATGGTGTTAATTACTGGCTTCCTGGCATAATAAATGCTGGGAGGGCCAATGTAAATTAAGCATCATCCATCATATTTGAATTTCTCACAGTAATCTAAAGGTACAGCATTGAATAAAGTGATGATTACCATTTTAAAATGATAATTACCATTTCCAGTTAAAATGAATATTATCATGGTATTTGCAGCCTTCCAGTCCTTGGAATGTTAATGTTAAAGTATTTATCATATGCATTCAGGCCATGGAGAAATAAGGAGTCAAATTTCTTTGCTAATCAGATCAAGGCCATTTAGAATCATAGAAGCCTCAGGAGGTCATCGAGTTCAGCCCCCTGCCCAAAGCAGGACCAATCCCAACTAAATCATCCCAGCCAGGGCTTTGTCAAGCCAAGACTTAAAAACCTCTAGGGATGGAGATTCCATCACCTCTCTAGGTAACCCATTCCAGTACTTGACCACCCTCCTAGTGAAACAGTTTTTCCTAATATCCAACCTAGACTTCCCCCACTATAACTTGAGACCACTGCTCCTTGTTCTGCCATCTGTCACTGCTGAGAACAGCCTTTCTCCATCCTCTTTGGAACCTCCCTTCAGGAAGTTGAAGGCTGCTATCAAATCCCCCCTCACTCTTCTCCTCTGCAGACTAAATAAACCCAAATCCCTCAGCCTCTCCTCATAGGTCATGTGCTCCAACCCCGTAATCATGTTGGTTGCCCTTCACTGGACCCTCTCCAATGCGTCCACATCCTTTCTGTAGTGAGGAGCCCAGAACTGGATGCAATACTCCAGATGTGGCCTCACCAGTGCTGAATAAAGGGGAATAATCACTTCTCTAGATCTGCTGGCAATGCTCCTCTTAATGCAACCTAATATTCCATTCGCCTTCTTGGCTACAAAGGCACACTGTTGACTCATATCCAGCTTCTCATCCACTGTAATCCCTAGGCACTTTTCTGCTGAACTGCTACGTAGCCAGTTGGTTCCCAGTAACAATGCTTGGGATTCTTCTGTTCCAAGTGCAGGACTCTGCACTTGTCCTTGTTGAACCTCATCAGATTTCTTTTGGCCCAATCCTCTAATCTGTCTAGGTCAGGTCTAATTTGTTTAGACCAGGCACATACAAATAAATCTAACCCCAGCTTTCGGTTGAACAATAAGTAAGAGCAAAATGATATCAGATTTAGAAACCTTTCCTACAACTAAATCTATAACACTTAGATCAAAGAAGCAGGGAAAGAAGGATAAAAATGAGATTTTGGTTTTTGAAGATCTGAGAAAAAGAAGAGTAGACCTCTGTGGCAGATTTTGTTCTTCGAAGCTTTTTCCTAAAAAGGTAGAATTTAATCAAAAAGGAAAACCCTGTAACATGTACCTATGCACATGATTCTGTGCAGTTACAAATCCAGTTCCAGTGACAGACTTTTTTTTATTTTGCAAGAACTTGTCTAATGTGCCAACAGCCACATTAATGTTTTAATGTTTTCAGCAAGATCTCAGTAGTACCAATGTATGTGCAAAACTCTTCTGGAATTGCATTTGTGTAACATAGGTTAAAAATAACCCTCAGTTTTGATTTAATTAATCTGATGGGTATTGCTACTTATCACTTTTTGTAATTTATATAACGTGAGACTACATGTCACCTTTTAACTTCAGTGCAGTTTCATGAGTGTGAAAGAGCAACATTTGTCCAATGTATCGATGGATTACACAGGTTATATAAACTCACACACGTGATCCCTGGTACGCAGGCTGATTCTTTAATGGGATAAGTTTGATTTGTGTGTATTCTGGGACTCGGTCTCATTTACACTGATGCAATGTAAAGATTCGAAGAGAAGGATATTGGCATTTGAGAGGAGTTGTTATAGAAAGATCCTGAGAATAGGATGGATGCAGAAGGTCACCAATGAGGAATTATATAGGAAGATACAGCTGAAAGAGAACCTACTGCAGAAGGTTATACAATGGAAGTTACAGCTATTCGGGCATATCTGCAGAATGAACGACGAGCGAAAAGTTAAGACCCTGGTATTCAGCATAATGGATGATCTGAATAGGAGAGGCAGACCCCACAAAGAATGGGGAGATGATATAGTTGATTGGTGCCGAGCTAGTCTATAGAAACTAAGCCATTCCGCACTGGACAGGGAAAGATGGAAGGAAATAGTGAGGGAGGCATCAGACACCATTGGGCGTTGATCCCATGGTTGTTGATTATAATGATGAAGAATGTAAAGGGGGTTTTTAAAGTGGGAGTAAATTATATTTCAGAGTAAATCTCTCTAAGGTTAATGCAATGAATATATGCAGCCACAGGCACCCACAAACTTCATGACATATGGTCCTCTAATCCCTTCCCATGATACAAAGGGACACCTATATCTTTGTACTACCTTGCCATCTCCTTAGGCTCTGACTGTGATGGAGTGCAATCACAGATGACCCCTTGAGGGTGCCTCCTGGAGTGCTGACAAAGCCACTGCCACTCGTCTTCCTGATCTCTGAGGCTTCTCATCACCTGGTTCTGCTGTGCCAGCTCCTCTGGTCTTCCCCAGGCAAGGCCCCAAGTGGTGATCACTGCCCCTCCCAAGAAGCAGTGCAGACACAATCTCTTCAGGTCCAAGAAGAGTGCAGTTTAGGGCCCAGTTTCCAAAGATCCCACTCCTCAAATGGGATCAGAACCCCAAATGAATTTAGGTAAGCCCCCTTTAACAATGAAAGGGACAATGTACACCCTGGTTGCTCCCATAGGTAATAATTATTTACACTGGGCTTGATAGAAAATCAAAGTGATTTTACTAAGTACAAGCAGTAGGATTTAAGTGGTAGTAAATGAGAACAGTCAGAGCAAACTAGATTACAAACTCAAAATAACAAAACGCTTAGCTGACTAACACTGAAACCTCAGTACCCAAATTTATTAAAAACTCTCTCTAAACTTGTTTCTTTTCCAGCTAAGCCTTCCAAACTAGGGCTGGGGTCTTTGATTCCTTCCTTTGGGTGTGCCAAAGACAAAACACCCCTACTTTCCTATTGTTTTCAAAGATTCCCTTTTTGCATGCGAAGTCACCTGGCCAGTCCATACCAACCACTGCTGAGACTTAAGGAGAAAAGGCTATTGACATATGCTTTTCCAGATATTAAGGTGTCCCAGCCTTGTAATCTCCCTTGATGTCTTTCATTTTCACATTTAAAAACCAGAAAGCATTCCATATTCCACATGTTTAATTTTACACACAAGAACGATACATACACTGAAATAAGATAATCAGATCCAGCAGATTATGACATGAAGATTGATAGGTTACATGCGATAATTTGCCTGAAGCATCTTTGACTTACGTATATTTGTGTCCATAAGTCCATTTCATAAAGCATGGGGGTGTCCGTCACACTGACCACTGGCCAGAAGTGGTTAGTTGTTCAACTTCATATCCCTCTATTCAGCATCCCAGTGCCACCCTATCTGCAGTGCACAGAGAAGACAGAGAGCTCAAGATAAGATACCACAGTCATAGACTTGGTAGTGCTCTGTCAACCTGTCCATTGTACAATGAAATGAATGCTGTTCTGAGTACCCACATGAGCACAGAAACCCCTAGCAGCATGGACTCCTCTTTGGAGCCAGAACAGATGAGGGTGAGAACTTGGAGACCTGCCCTCCAGCCTGTCCCAGACAGCCACCCAAGATAGAGAGAGGTGGAAGAGAAAGAGGGGTGTGGCTCTAGCCTTAGAGACCAGCTTAGCTTATATCTATCTATCTATCTATCTATCTATCTAACAATCTATATATGAGCTGCTCCCTTATAAATCCCAGAACAAACACGTATGTAGAAGCAATGGAGAATTCAGTATCTCAGGCTGGTAAGACGGAAGTTACCAATTTTGTTATTAGAACGGATATTATGAATTATTTGGGAGATGTCTTAGCCTATAATCCTAGTGCTTCCACTTCATTTGTGGGCAAATGCAATGTCATCACACTGATCCATCCTTCACTCCCATTCCCTCACCATATTAGCGAAAATGGTGGAAAAGTGGGGGGAAATGCAGATCTGAACTTTACAGCATGTGAAAGCAGCAGCTTTTTCAAAATGAAAAGCATTAATCTATAATGGCCAAAATGTAAATGTCTATAAAACTTCTCTTAATACCAACCCTAACCATGGAAAGTTGAAAACAAAACCAATAACCCTGGTAGTTGAGCAGAAGTCAGTTTATTGCTGATTGGATGAAATTGATTCCTGGAGAGTGATAAAATAGAATTTTTCAGTCAGTAAAAATTCCAAGCAATCTGAGATTTTTTGATAAGGTAGAATGTACTTTGTAGTTCCATTCCAGTCACTTATCTGTTTATCTGTCAATCTGTCACAAGATGCAGCACTTCCTGGGCATAAATAGAAGTTTCGGTCATCAGTGCTTGGAATAACTGGCCTTTCTTCTGAAACAGCAAAATATCTTTTAAATTTACACCTGAAAAGGGTGCAATAAAAATCACCATTGCTGCAGTATTTTCCAGTAACTGGCATTCCTTTCCTCCCCCATTCTCTACCCACCAAATGTTTTGGATGACTGAACAAGTAGAATTGACTCAATATTCCTTCTCTTTGGCTAGCTTGTTGATAAAAGTTCTCAGTTGACTGAAATTTGATGGACTAATGAGGAAGGAGTGATAATAGCAGTTTTTTAAGATAAAATTAATAGTTTTTTCCCTTGTGGCTGCATAGACTGAAAATAAAATTTTATGAATCCAAAGGCACTTCCCAGTTTTTTCCCCTCTGTCAGTCAGGAACAAATGCAAAATTATTAGACCACAGGAGGAAGTACAACTATGACATCAGTTGGGGTCACTAACATGTTTTCGGTTTTGAAGAAAAAGTGATAGATGAGCAGGAATAATTCAATAATGGATTACAAAAGTACATGGAGTTTGGGGAGAAGCAAAGAAAGGAAGACAAGGTACGGGAGGAGAAGTGAGGAAAGGGGGTGATTGGGGCTGAGGAGAACCTAAGGAATGAGGAGAAGGAGCTGCTGTCAGAGTACTTGTACCAAGATGCTGAGATGAAGCAGTGCTGAGTTTCACAGGGCACGTCTACACAGCAGGGCTAAACGTGAAATAAGCTACACAACTTGAGCTTCACTAATTGCGTAGCTTAAGTCAAAATAGCTCATTTTGACTTTTGGTGCTGTCTGCAGAGCAATTATTTTGAAATAGAGCACTCTTCCCTCAACTTCCCTTACTCCTTATACAATGAGGTTATGTCTACACTGGGGTGGGGTTTTTTTTGTGAAAAAGATACGCAAATTGCGAACTGCAATTTGAATACCTTTTTCCTCTTGTTCTTTTGGAAGAGCCTTTTCTGACATTTGGCCCGTCTATATGGGGCCAAATTTGGGAAAAACCTCCTCTTTCAGAAGATCCCTTATTCCTCATAAAATGAGGAATACAGGCATGCTGAAAGAATGCGTTCGCTTTTTCTGAAACTGTTCCAAAAAAGTGGACACGTTCCCTGGATGCATCAGAGTTTTTCCAGGATACCTTTGGTAGCCTCAGGGTTACAGAAGTTGGAGAATTTATTTCAAAATAAAGGGCTTACTGTGTCAACACGCACTACGTTATTTCACAATAATTGACATTATTCCGAAATAATGCTGCTGTGTAGACATAGCCTTAGGGATATGTTAGAGAGATTATTCAGGGTCATAATCCAGGGAAGAGAACCACCAGGAATCATGAGCCCCACGCAATTACCTCCACATTTCTCATGGACTGCAGAATACAACAGTGCAATTTCTGGCAGAGCCAATTCACAAGACATGGATCTTCACAGCATAAATAGTATCAGCTCCACTCCACATCTGGTAAGGATATGTACAGTTCTTAGGGGTGAAAAGGTTTTATCCCATGTTATGCACATTCTTTTGCCAAACTAAAGCAGCTATGCTGCCCATTCTTTTAGCATCAGTGCATTCCAGTAAAGGTGAAGAGGGAGCAGTCTATTTCTTTAAGGAATGAATAAACACTATGTTAGAGTACAATGCTACAGCCATAGTGCATCATCCAACAGCCAAAAAGTGTCATGCAACCTGATTATTCAGTCCCATTGAGCTTATCATGCATCTTGCACGTGTGAATACAAATGGCATTCTTCACAGTCTTGCTGTAACAGACCCTGTGGCACTAAGAGGTTCGCTTGTTGGTTGTCTGTAAGTACACCATGAATCATGATTGTCAGCAGCCCTAGTCCATCCCAAAATACTCACCAGGAAGAAGCTGGTAGGTGGTCTGCACAACCCCCCACTGTCCCTGGCCAGCCTCAGGGAGCAGCTGCTTGCCACCCCCACAACCTGTCCTGAGCCCCCTCCCCTGAGTTCCCCACACCTCCCAATCCCATGCCCTGTTTCTTGCATGCCCATCCCCTGACCCGAGCCTCTCTTCCCTCCCCAGCCCTAACTCCTGCACCCCTCACATCACCAAGCACCTGCCCTGACTTCTGCAAACACCCCCTACACACACACACCTGCAGCCCACTATCCTAAGTCTTCCTTAATGACCCAAGCAATGCCAGGTAAATTTGCTTGTGTTCTCTATATTTACTTCCCTGGGATTATGATTCACAGGGTCCAATCTCCATATATTTATAATAGTTTTATAGTAGCATCACTCTACTGACTTTATTAGTCACTTTGGGGGTGTCTAGACTACAGGGTTTTGTCGACAAAAGTGGACTTTTGTTGACAAAACTATACCTGCGTCTACACTACCACCGAGTTCTGTCGACATAATGTCGACAGAACTCGGCAGTTCTGTCGACGGTGGTAAACCTCATTCTACGAGGAATAACACCTTCTGTCGACAGAGTTCTGTCGACGGAAGGCGTTATTGCATCTACACTGTCCTTTGCGTCTACACTCTCATGTTGACAAAGCGGCTTGCTTTGTCGACAGAACTGGATATAGTCTAGATGCTCTTTGTCGACAGAGGCTTTGTCGACAGTATCTGTCGACAAAGCCTCTGTCAACAAAAGCCTGTAGTCTAGACGTACCCTTTGATATACATCCTTGTGCAGATGAGGTGAATTAGGCCTGTTGACTATTATGCAAGGCAAAGGCTTGATTCTCCAATCTTACACCTTATGCTGTTACTTACACCTTTAAAAAGTTAGGTTGATGTTGGTGTACAATGATTACATTTGACACCCAAAAAATAGTCACTTTGCACTGATGTAATTACTAGGCAAGTTGCAGGTCAGTGGAGATGCAATCCCAATGAGCCTGATTCTTGTCTTGCACAGATGAAAGCCAGAGGTAGCACTACCAAAGTCATAGAACATACAGATACACGGATGTAAAATAAATCAGGAAAATAAGATTAGACTCACATGCCTACAAATCCTAATTAATTTTCTTTATGTATAAATGAAAAAGACCTTTAAGGAAAGTTACAAAACAATTTAATCAGCTATTGACCTTAACAGATTTTAAGATGGAACAAAGGAAACAGGAATCAAAAGGCCCTAGCCTATTCTATAAGTATACTGGATTTTTAGGAATTCACTTCATATTAGCAAGTTTGTTTTTTGCTTCCTATGTAATAAAAGATTTGTGTGTCGGTATGTCCAGGAACTGATTTGTCTACAAAAAAGATTGCACTTTCAAAAAATCTTATATGAAAGTTGGTTTGGCAGAGAACTGTGTCAGGGTGACTCAGAAGAAATATGAATGAAGATGGAGCAGATCTAACCATTTTGCGATCAATGAGGGATGTTTGTCTTTCTTTACAGCTTTATTACCACAATGCACACAACCATAAAAGGGGAGAAAGGAACAACGTAAGATCCCCTTCTAAAAATAAAAGAGCTGTGATTTTGTAAGCTTTAACCTTTACAATACTTCAGTTCAAATTTGCTTTCACTCTAAAGTTTGAATTGGAAAGGACAATGGATTTTTGACAGAAAGTGACAGTGATGATAGAGTAGAAGTTGACATTTACCCAGCTTTGTGGCATTCAAGTTGCTGCACCCTGTCATTCAAATCTTCCTGATTCTCCCTCAACTCTAACTTTATTTATCCATTCCCTGGAAGTTGCTTAAGTTTGAATGCCCAGGAGCAGAAGGACATGGCATAGCTAATTACCTTGCCTGTTGGTGAATACTCCTGGTGAGTTCTTGCTGTCATTGGATGTGCAAGCAATCATAGACCAATGGGAGGTGGCTTTCTGCAAATTGTTGTAGCACAAGTTTTATCACAACAAAATGCAAAACAGCTTCTTAAATATCTATAGCAGAGCTAGAGAAAATAGGAAGGAAAGAATGAGTGGAGTTTAATGCATTTCTGCGGTTAGAAAAGGACTACTGAAAGCTTCATACTGTGTACTTTTTAGAATAATAGTAAGATGCCTCAATAACACATCCCATGGTGGAGAAGGGGCAAAAAGTAGCCTGTTTAATTCTACTTTTAATAAATCTGAGCTATCCTCATATAAACAGAAAAGACAAATCCTAAACAGACGCAAAAAATGTGTAGTCCTATTGAAGACTGGATTTATTTTCTTTTGCAGCAAAAGAGGGTCAGCCTTTTGTGGTAGAAATGGGATTTCACTTTCACTGGGGGAAATCCAGAGTAACTGCACTGAAAGCAAACCCAACAGAGTGATCACCATTAAAGTCAGCCATTACCTGTGTGACACAAAGACCCTAGGTGCCAAACTGGCAGATGACACAGAGGTTCACAGGGTTTCACAGGGATCCTCTGATTCAGATATCTGAATAATAGTTCACCAAAGGGTGGCATGTGAGGTCTCTTCTAAAAGCCAGTAGTCAGCTAGTCTCCATAAACATTGCAAGATATTTGTATGGATAACATTAAGGAATTAAGTATCTATAGACTTAAAATAATGCTTTAAGGTCATAGAATTAAGACAGCTCACAACGAGGTTATATATCTTGTAGATGAGCCTTTCAGGAAGGAGGTAACTGATACCTATTTCACTGTTTGCTGATTTTTGTATTGTGGACTTTATGCCTATTTTGGTACTGGCCCATGTGTGAATTTAATGTTTATGAAATGTACAAGAGAGGAAGTCTACAGGAAATAAGAAATAGAGAGTGTCCTTTCTTGTGGAGGCTTCTGTCTCTTCATTAGAAAAATGGAGACAGAAGCCCAGCAGCAGAGTGGGGGCTATCCTGTTTATTGCGTCGAGTGTAACATGTATGATTACCTGCCCTGTGGGCGGCTTGCATATGTGTGCACCCGTTGCAAGGAGCTCCTGACCCTCAGAGACCGAGTTCGGGCTTTGGAGGCCAGGGTGGCTGAACTGGAGGAGCTAAGGGAGGTAGAGAGATATGTGGATGAGACTTTCTGGGACACTGTAGTACTGTCCCACCTCCAGTCTGAGAGCCCCAGTACTCTTAAGGAGGATGAAAGTCTCAAGGAACAGAGCATTCAATGGGAGCAGAGGGAAACCATCCGTAGTTGGGACCCTCCTCCCAGAGGATGTTGCGGTATCCTCTCGCACTGAGGATACCTCTGAGGGGAGGGAATGCCAGTTCGGAAGAGGCAGGTGTTAGTAGTGAGTGATCTGATCGTTAGAAACATAGATAGTTGGGTTTGTGATGACCGGGAGAACCGTATGGTCACTTGCCTGCCTGGTGCGAAGGTTGCGGATCTCTGGAGGCATCTAGATAGACTTATGTGTAGTGCTGGGAGGAGCCGGTGGTCGTGGTACATGTAGGTACCAATGACGTAGGGAAGGGTAGGAGAGATGTCCTGGAGGCCAAATTTAGGCTGCTAGGAAAGAGACTGAAATCCAGGACCTCTATGGTGGCATTCTCGAAATGCTTCCAGTTCCACGCGCAGGGCCAGGTAGGCAGGCAGAGATTCAGAATCTCAATGCGTGGATGAGACGATGGTGTAGGGAAGAGGGTTTGGATTTATTAGGAACTGGGGACACTTTTGGGAGAGGGGAGCCTATACAGGAAGGATGGGCTCCACCTAAACCAGGGTGGAACCAGACTGCTGGCACTAAACTTTAAAAAGGCAGAGAGCAGTTTTTAAACTGAGAGATGGGGAAAGCCGATTGGTGTGGAGATGCACGTAAATCGGAGGGAGACTTCTCTTAGAGGAGAATCCATTGATAGAGATTCTCTAAGCTGTAGTCAGAAAGAGAGGAGGGGAGAGGGCAAACCATGGGCCAGAGCAGACAAACAACCGCGCATAAAGGAATCCAATGCATCAGGAAGGGCAGACAAATAAGCAGTGGCAAATTTTTAAAGTGCTTCTACACAAATGCTAGGAGTCTGACTAATAAGATGGGTGAACTAGAGTACCTAGTATTAAATGAGGAGATTGACATAATAGGCATCACTGAAACCTGGTGGAACGAGGAAAATCTGTGGACACAATCATACCGGGATGTAAAATATATCGAAAGGATAGAGCAGGCCGGGTGGGTGGCGGAGTAGCACTGTATGTGAAAGATAATGTAGAATCAAATGAAATAAAAATATTAAATGAATCAACATGTTCAATAGAATCGCTATGGATAGTAATTCCATGCTCCAAAAATAAGAAATTAGCAGTAGGGATATATTACCGACCACCTGACCAGGACAGGGATACTGACATTGAAATGCTGAGGGAGATTAGAGAGGCTACCAAAACAAAGAACTCTATAATAATGGGGGATTTTAATTACCCCCATATTGACTGGATACATGTCACCTCAGGAAGAGAAGCGGAGATAAAATTTCTCAATGGCTTAAATGACTGCTTCTTGGAGCAGCTGGTGCAGGAACCCACAAGGGGAGAGGCAATTCTCGATTTAGTCCTGAGTGGAGCTCAGGATCAGGTCCAGGAAATAACCATTACAGGACCGCTTGGGAATAGTGACCATAATATAATAACATTCAACATTCCTGTGGTGGGAAGAACACCTCAGCAGACCAGCACCCTGGCATTTAATTTCAAAAAGGGGAATTACACAAAAATGAGGAGGTTAGTTAAACAGAAATTAAAAGGCACAGTGACTAGAGCCAAATCCCTGCAAGCTGCATGGAAACTTTTAAAGACACCATAATAGAGGCCCAACTTAAATGTATACCCCAAATTAAAAACATAGCAAGAGACCTAAAAAGAGTCACCGTGGCTTAACCACCATGTAAAAGAAGCAGTGAGGGACAAAAAGGTATCTTTTAAGAAGTGGAAGTCCGATCCTAGTGAGATAAATAGAAAGGAACATAAACACTGTCAAATCAAGTGTAAAAATGTAATAAGAAAAGCAAAAAGATTTTGAGGAACAGCTAGCCAAAAACTCAAAAGAAATAACAAAATGTTTTTAAGACATTAGAAGCAGGAAGCCTGCTAAAAACCTGTGGGTCCCCTAGACGATCGAACTATAAAAGGCGCAATCAAGGACGATAAAGCCATTGCGGAGAAACTAAGTGATTTTTGCTTCAGTCTTCACGGCTGAGGACGTTGGGAGATTCCCAAATCTGCACCGTCCTTTGTGGGTAACGAATCTGAGGAACTGTCCCGGATTGAAGTGTCATTAGAGGAGGTTTTGGAACAAATAGAAAAACTTAATGTTAACAAATCTCCAGGACTGGATGGCATTCATCCAAGGGTTCTAAAAGAACTCAAATGGGAAATTGCTGAACTAGTATCTGTGGTTTGTAACCTATCCCTTAAATTGGCTTCCGTACCAAATGACTGGAAGGTAGCCAACGTGACACCAATATTTAAAAAGGGCTCTAGAGGCGATCCGGGCAATTACAGACCGGTAAGTCTAACTTCAGTACCGGGCAAATTAGTCAAACAATAGTAAAGAATAAAATTGTGAAGCATGTAGAAGAACATAATTTGTTGAACAAAAGTCAACATGGGTTCTGTAAAGGGAAATCCTGTCTTACTAATCTATTAGAGTTCTTTGAAGGGTTAACAAACATGCGGACAAGGGGGATCCAGTAGATATAGTATACTTAGATTTCCAGAAAGCCTTTGACAAGGTCCCTCACCAAAGGCTCTTGTGTAAATTACATGGCCATGGGATAAGAGGGAAGGTCCTCTCTTGGATTGAGAACTGGTTAAAAGACAGGAAACAAAGGGTAGGAATAAATGGTAAATTTTCAGAATGGAGAGGGGTAACTAGTGGTGTCCCCAAGGGTCAGTCCTAGGACCAATCCTGTTCAACTTATTCATAAATGATCTGGAGAAAGGGGTAAGCAGTGAGGTGGTAAAGTTTATGGATGATACCAAACTGTTTAGGATAGTCAAGAAAGAAGCAGACTGTAAGGGACTCCAAGAAGATCTCACCAAACTGAGTGATTGGGCAACAAAATGGCAAATGAAATTTAATGTGGATAAGTAAAGTAATACACATCGGGAAAAATAACCCCAACTATACGCACAGTATGATGGGGCTAATTTGGCTACGACAAATCAGGAAAGAGATCTTGGCGTTATCGTGACAGTTCTCTGAAAACTTCCACACAGTGTGCAGCGGCGGTCAAAAAGGCAAATAGGATGCTAGGTATTATTAAGAAAGGGATAGAAAATAAGACCCAGAATATCTTACTGCCCCTGTATAAAACTATGGTACGCCCACATCTTGAATACTGTGTACAGATGTGGTCTCCTCACCTCAAAAAGATATTTTGGCCTTGGAAAGGGTTCAGAAAAGGGCAACTAAAATGATTAGGGGTTTGGAACGGGTCCCATATGAGGAGAGGTTAAAGCGCCTGGGACTTTTCAGTTTAGAAAAGAGGAGACTGAGGGGGGATATGATAGAGGTGTATAAAATCATGAGTGGTGTGGAGAGGGCCGATAAAGAAAAGTTATTTATTAGTTCCCTAAATAGAAGAACTAGAGGGCACCAAATGAAATTAATGGGTAGCAGGTTTAAAACTAATAAAAGAAAGTTCTTCTTCACACAGCGTGTAGACAGCATGTGGAACTCCTTGCCAGAGGAGGCTGTGAAGGCTAGGACTATAACAGAGTTTAAAGAGAAGCTAGATAATTTCATGGGGGTTAGGTCCATAAAAGGCTATTAGCCAGGGATAAAATGGTGTCCTTGGCCTCTGTTTGACAGAGGCTGGAGAGGATGGCAGGAGACAAATCGCTTGATCATTGTCTTCGGTCCACCCTCTGGGGCACCTGGTGCTGGCCACTGTCGGCAGACAGGATACTGGGCTAGATGGACCTTTGGTCTGACCCGGTACGGCCGTTCTTATGTTCTTATGTTCTTATGTTCTAGGCAAACTGATGGGATAATGTACTCATGACAGAAGAGTCTGCCTGGCTGGAAAGGGCTGCAGGGATTTTGAGTGAGCAGTGCTTTGTAAAAAATTAGAGTACCTTCTTAATTAAGTCTAGTCTACTGAAGGAAATAGATGGTGCGGTACTTAGCACCATTAGTAACACACAACATCCTTATTTTCATCAACCTGATTTGGGTTAGTTTCTTTGATTTCCCAGATTCTGGCTGAAGTTGAGATGAGAGCAGCAATAAAGGGAATAAACGTAATATGTATATAAAGGCAGAAGTAATGCTAGAGAGTTTTGCCATCTTTTGCAATTTCATAATGGGTCTAATAATATTTGATATATTTTTTAAAAACCCCATGTCCTGGAGTCAAGACTCTCAGCTTTCATTTTAAAACAATTAAATTTCTAGCCCTCATAGCTGTGGAAGCAAGCTTGAAAATGCAATATCTACAGGCCCTCAAGATGCACAAATTAACTACAATAACTCACAATTTATTTTTAGGGCCCTACCAAATTCACAGTCCATTTTGGTAAAATGCCATAGTCATATCATTTATAAAATCTTAAAATTCATATTGGCAGACATTAAAATCTTAAATTTCACAGTGTTGTCATAAATCATGGATCTATATTTAACATATAAACATGTAAAAATATTGAGTCAGTATTTCTCAAACTGGGGATCCCAATCCAAAAGAAGGGGCAGGGGCTCAAAGTCATTGTAGGTGAGGATGGCATGTTATTGCCACACATACTTCTATCTTGCCTTCACAGGTGGGCAGTTTGCTGGGCCTCCAGCTCTGAAGGGAGCTCTGCCACCTGCAGCTATGCAGAAGTAAGGGTAGCAATACTGCATTCTACATACAATAACCAGATTTCTTGGGAGGGAGGAGACCAGATATCACAGTCTATTATATGCTTTTCATGGCCATGAATTTGGTAGGGCCCTATGTATTATATTTAATATCTTGGGATTTTTCAATCAGTTTCATGATTTCTGGGCTCCTGATTTAGTATTTATATTCCTTGTGTCAATACCATCTCAACATTGTGGCAGTTAAACTGTGTGGGGATGTTCTTTTAGTCAATTCATATATTTTAAACTTGCTAGGACTGTCCTTTGAGGATCCTTGTTTATGCAGAAATCTCCCTCTGCATGTTCACTAGTGCCTGTGTTTCTAATGGGCCCTACAGCAAGGCACACTTCTGTGATGAAAGAGGTCAGTGAATAGATGTGAAAACCTGGTCCTACTGAAGTCTGAAGATTCTATTTGACTTCAGAAGACCTAGAATTTCACCCTTGGTGTTTATTTGACAGATGGCTTTCTAGTTAATCTTGCAGTAGTGTTCTTCTAACGGTATAAGTGTGTAGGTTAAGAAAGAAATAAAAGTAACTCTGAAAGGCAATCAAGGCACCTATCTAGACCATCCCTGAAAGATGTTTGTCTAACCTACTCTTAAAAATCTTCGATAATGGAGATTCCACAACTTCCATATGCATTTTATTTCACTGCTTAACCTCCCTCGCAATTAGGAGGTTTTTCCTCGTGTCCAACCTAAATCTCACCTTTGACTCATTTTTAGCTTGTGGTTCACTATGGGCATGTCTACACTAGGAAGTTATTTTGAAATAACTTATTCCAAAATAGTAACTCCTGAAATAACTATTTTGAAATAGTGTGTCCATACTACAGGGAAGCCTCAAACTTAGTCCGAGGTGGGCTCCCTTAATGTGGAAGTGCTACCTCATCTTAGAACCCCAAGAAACACTGGGGAGTAATTACTTTGAATGACTCTGGGGAGTAGTTATTTCAAAATAGCAGCAGTGGAGTGTCCACATTACTGTTATTTTGAAATAAGTGTTACTCCTTATGGAAAGAAGGAATTATTTTGAAATAACCAGCCCATTATTTTGAAATAATGGGCTTGGTAGTGTGGATGCTTTGCTTGTTATTTTGAGATAACAGGAGTTATCTAGATCCCTTTTTGCAGTACTCCTTCTTAGGCAGTCATTTCCCATTTTGTATGTGTGAAACTGATGGTAAGCGGGGTACTTTGCATTTGTCATTATTGAATTTCATAATAATTCCCTCAGACCATCTCTCCAGTTTGTGGAGATAATTTTGAATTATAATCCTATCCTACAAACCACTTGCTATTCCTTCAGGTTTAGTGTTGTTACCAAACTTTACAAGTGTATTCTTTATGGTATTATCTAAATCATAGATGAAGATATTGAACAAAACTGGTTCCCAAACTGATCCCTACAGAACCCCACTCATTACACCCTTCTAACGGCTCCATCTAGGTTGAATTTCCCTAGTCTATTAATGAGAAGTTCATGCAAGATTATTTCAAAAGCCTTACTAAAGTCTAGATATACCACATCTACCACTTCCCCTTTATCCACAAGGCTTGTTTTCCTATCAAAGAAAGCAACCAGGTATGTTTGACATCATTTGTTCTTTACAAATCTATTCTATTACTTGTACTACTATTATTAGCTTCTAGATGTTTGCAAATGGATTCCTTATTTATATGCTCCATTATCTTTCCTGCTACAGAAGTTAAGATGATTGGTCTACAATTTCCAGGGTTGCCCTTATTTTCTGTCTTTTAAGATGGGCACTATATTTGTCCTTTTCTAGTTTTCTGGAAAATCTCCCGTCTTGCATGGCTTTTCAAAGATAATAGCTAATAGCTTAGTCAGCTCCTTGAGTATTCTAGGATGCATTTAATCAAATCCTAGTTACTTAAAGACAGCTAACTTGTCTAAGTTTTTTCACTTGTTCTTTCCCTATTTTAGCTTCTAAACCTACCTCCTTTTCTCTAGCATTCACTGTTCTAGGTGCCTAATTGCCTCCATTCTTCTTGGTGATAACTGAAAAAAAAGTCATTAAGCATCTTCACCATTTCCATATTTACTGTTATTGTTTTGCCCTCTTCACTGAATAATGTGCCTACCCTGTCCTTGGTCTTCTCGCTTTTTATATATTTCTAGAACATTTTCTTATTACCTTTTTATGTCACTAGCTATTTTGATCTCATTTTATGACTTTGCCATTCTAATTTTACCCCTACATACTTGTGTTACTTGTTTATATTTATGCTTTGTAATTTGACCCAGTTTCTGCTTTATGTAGGACACTTCCTTTTATTAAAAAAAAATTCAGAAAGCAGTGGCCTCTGAGACTCTGTGGCCTCCATTGCTTCCCACAGCTCCCATTGCCCAGGGAACAACAAACTGTGGCCAGTGGGAGCTGCAAGTGGCTGTACATATGGATACAAGATGAGCAACCTGTCTGTTAGCCCACCAGCAGCTTACCCAGATGAGTTGCGTGCAGCCTGTGGGCCACAGGTGACCCACTGCTTGTACTACTCTAAGGGTGTGTCTAGACTGCATTCCTCTGTCAGCAGAGGGATGCAGATTAGGAAGGTCGACATTGCAAATGAAGCGAGGATTTAAATATCCTGCACTTCATTTGCATAAAAATGGCTGCCACTTTTTGCCGACACGGCACTTTGTCGGCAAAAAGCGGCAGTCTAGAGGGGGTTCTGTCGAGAAAGAAAGCCTTTTTTGACAGATCCTGCAAACCTCCTTGCAGGAGGCATAAGAGATCTGTCGAAAAAGGCTTTCTTTCTCGACAGAACCCCCTCTAGACTGCCACTTTTTGCTGACAAAGTGCTGTGTCAGCAAAAAGCGGAGACCATTTTTATGAAAATGAAGTGCGGGATATTTAAATCCCCGCTTCATTTGCAATGTTGACCTGCCTAATCTGCATCCCTCTGCTGACAGAGGGATGCAGTCTAGACATACCCTAACAGTATGATTTAAAAAATCCTCTCTTTCATTTTTGTCTTCCAAGAAAGCACCATGTTCGTTTTTTATTCATTACACTACCAAAGAATAATGCCATAAATGAACATATTTGATGGATTAATTTTCTTTATTTGGATAATAATAAATTAAAAACTGATTTCCATGGCCATTAATGTAAATTAAGGTAAATGTACTTTAACATGCCTAATGACATCTTAATGCTCTGTGGTAGTTTTCTCTCCTTGATTATGTATGAATATTTTCTTTTAATTTAAAGCATTATTTAATTTATTAGAATGGGAGTATTATTTTACTGAAGATAAATGTATTTGGCTTTAAAATGAGTGCAAGATCAGACCACTTAAAGTTCACATATAATTTAAATTAAATTCCCTGTAAAAAACAAAGTATTAGCTTTTCCAAAGTTTTATTATTTTTCCTATGAAAGGTGATTGAAAATAATTTTCTTCCCTTGATATCCTGTTAAAATAAAATTTTAGATCTAATTTAGTGCACACTATATACATCCTTGCTAGAGATAGAAGATAGAATTTACTGTTTGTTCACCGTGGAATTACCAGAAGTGTAATAACATGACATTATGGCCTCTTACTACAGTCATCACTATGTACCTCAATCAGAAGCAGTATCTGTCACTGAAGAATATGGATAACATTCACAAAAGCACCTAAGTGAGCTAGGCACCTAAATCTCTTTGCGAGATGGGAGTTAAGTGTTGAACCCACTCAAGCACTTCTGATAATACACTGAGGCCATGTCTCTACAACACAGGGTTTGATTTAGTGGGTCTAGTGAAGACCTCCCATTGTGTGGATAGCAATTTAAGATCCATCAACTCCAGCTGCATATTTAACGGAGCTGGAGTTGCGTATCTTGTCAACCTTCCACTCTACGTAGACCAGGCTTGAGGTATCTGTCTGTACCTTTCGGTGATTAAATATCTTGAAAAAAAAATCTCTCTCTAAGTTACATTGACTTTCATGAAACTTAGGCTCGTAAGTCTTTTAAAAAAAAATTGAACTTGAATTTAAAATCCAAAAGAAAACAACTTTCCCCTTCATTTGAGCTCATTTGACTTTTCAAAACCTAGAAAGCATGCCTGTTTCTTCATTCTATATTTCTCAGAGCTATCAGGAATACTTATTATTTTTTCATTATTTTTTTTGAAGGAAACAGCTATAGGATCTATAAAGACTGAAGATGAAGTAACTGGGAAAAATGTAGTGCTGAAATGTGGGACACACAACCAATCTAGTCTCTCACAAGGAAAAAAAAAATCTACATCCACTCCACAGGAAGAATTCATTTTGAATTCAGTGGTAATTGTGTGAATGGAGTAGCCTTCTGCAAATAAATTCTTTACTGATGTTATTCCAGGGGATCAGGAGAGGAATATCCAGCACTTAAAGAGGCAATTATATATTTGCACAAATCCCACAGCAGAGAAATGCGTGACAACTAAGGAAGTGTTTAGAGTCCTAAATTACTTGTTGTCAGGCTGCACAGTGGGGAAAAGGTTACCTAAGTATTTTTCCAAGCAAATGCTGTACTTTTATTAATGATACCAGCAAGACATATAAGTTCATAAAAATTCTCAATGTACAAGTCCTATCATTGCTGACAAGGACCAGTCATTGAGATCTGCTATGCCACAGTTAAAGTCCAAAAGTCACAACTCCATATACTGTTAAAATAAATGGGGTCAGTAAAACAAGAAATAATTCACTCTAGGAAATTTTAACATAATAAACCATTGAAGGTTATGATTTTTCATGCATTATGTCACCAGAACTCTGCAATAGAATTATTTCCCTGCATATGATCTATTATTCTATAGATTAACTGAGAAATGCTGTCATTTTTGGAAAAAAAAGTCCTTTTGAGTTATTCAAAATAATAGCATGTGGAAATCTAGCCAAAAATACTTGGCATCCTGCATAGCTCATTACTGGAGTTCAGCATCTTGATCAACATAAAATGAATTATGATCAATTTTAAGTGACCATTCATCCTCTGGCATCGATTGGCATTCTAAATCTTTGACAGAATAACTAAGTTATGTCCACTGTCAGTCATTGCCAGATGCTGTCTTTGACAAAAGACTCTTTTGTCTATATGAACAATCTGCCACAGCATTCAAAATATAGAAAATTATGTCAATTCCTGTGACTCCTGTCCAAAAGACTGTTCTAACTATTAGCACAGTAAGTGCAAGAAGAATTATTAAATGCAGAATGGAAGAGCCAGATTGCTTTATTTTGCTAATATTCAACACTTCCGTTTGATGGAAGTGGCAGTGCTATCATGGGAGATGACAAGATTAATATCCATACTGAAATTAAATAACTTCTATCCATCCAATATTCTGTTAACTGCACTAAGCATTCTTTCCTGTCCTCCTTTTTTTATTGTCAGGATTTTTATAATTATGTCTGACACCAAGTATGGTTTGATTTTTATATCCTCAGTGCAAGGTGTTTTACGAGATATATACATGTTCCATTGCTCATCATTGGCATCAGCATTATACAATACTCTGACAATATATATGCCACTCAAGTGTTTTATATTTGCTATAAGGGGAATTTCACCTGAATACACACCCTAATCACTTGAGAACATTATTTTGGATGTAATGACTTAGGGCTCAGTTCCTCGAAATACTTACATATGCTTAAATTTGAGCAAATAATTAAAAGAAGCACACTGGACCTTTTTCAGGGGGATAAGGCAACACGCCACATTTATTGATAATATAACAAAGTAGCATATGCATTTACACGCACGCACACATCCTGCTGATGGAATACTTACCAGTCTGTTGCTTGGCCCAACCTATTGGTCAGATAGGTTGGGTGTGAGGAAGGAGCCGGGTCCTTGTCAGTCTGGATTGATGCTCCACAGTGTTAGCAGGACAGAACCCGAAGAACCACACAAGCCACTCCATCATTTATAGGATTTTCCTTCCATGCGAGTCTATGCATTTTGCCTTGTCAGGCCCTACTCAGTCATTCAGTATCACAATCAGTCTCTCTGCGACATATGTTAATCTGAAAGTTGTTCTCACAGTCATCTGATATCAGTATGCTGACAATTCCTCAGGGGTGTTGTCTTCTGGCAAAAGTTGTTATCGGTTCCCTATCAAGGGGTGCTTGCCACTAACTTCCGGGTTCGTCAATCTGCCTCGGTCCAGTTTGCGTCTTTAGTGTGCTTTAACTTAGTTGATAATTATTTGGTGCTTCTCAGTCTCCAGCCCCTCCTTTGACCATTTGGTCATGCAGTGGCCTTCACACTTATCTCTCCTAAAACATTCTCTCTCTCATTCATACAAACAATACTTTTACACAATTGCAGCACAGAACAAAGGATTCTTCTAGTCACTTTAACAAAATTACAAAGTCTTTCAACATTAAACTTCTTTCTATCTATTACAAGGCCTTATCTAATATTAACATCACTATGTATTACAATATTCCATCCCTTTGCTTTAACATCAGAACATGCTAACATCAAAGTGAGCTGGAGCTAAGTTAACAAAGATGCCTGGTCTGTCTAAGGCCTACATCTGTGTTCAATTTAAATCCAAACCTTATGCTATAATATACATTAATTATAACTAACTAATTTATTACTTACAAAATTACAGGGCTACACACATATTTAAATCCTATTGAAATCAACTCCAAACTAAGCATACATTTCAGTGGAGACTTAGGAGTATACAGGACGTATGAAATCTTTGTGCTCTATGGTAAATTTTATTCAAATTATATGTGAGTATACGTCTACAGATGTTGTGTTTAAATTACACGTAGAAAATGAATTTTTACTGGAAATATTCCAAATGGATCAGTGTACTTGTACTGAAGAAGCAGAATCAAATATAAAACTTGATATTTCCAATACTTTTTATAATAATTCTTTTTATATGTTGGCATTGGAAAAACTTTGCAAAAAGTTCAGAAAAGAGCAACAAAAATTATTAGGGATATGGAATGGCTGCCACATGAGAAGAGATTAATAAAACTGGGACTTTTAAGCTTGGAAAGGAGACAACTAAAGGGGGGATATCAATGAGGTCTAAAAAATCATGACCAGTATGGAGAAAGTAAATAAGGAAAACTTAGTTACTTGCTCCCATAACACAAGGAAATGGGGTCACCAAATACAATTAATAGGTAGCATATTTAAAATAAACAGAAGGAAGTATTTCTTCATACAACACACTGTAAACCTGTGGAACTCCTTGCCAGATGATTTTGTGAAGGCCAGGACTTTAGCAGTTCAAAAAAGAACTAGATTAATTCATGGAGGAAAGGTCCATCAATGGCTATTAGCCAGGATGTGCAGGAATGGTGTCTCTGGTCATTGTTTGTCAGTAGCTAGGAATGGGCAACAGGGGATGGTTCACTTGATTGCCTTTTCTATTCGTTCCCTTTGGGGCATCCTGCATTGGCTATTGTCAGAATACAGGATATTGGCCTGATGGATCTTTAGTCTAACCTAGTATGGCCGTTCTTATGCTCTTAAAATGTCAAGTACTAGCCAAGTTCTAATGATTTCTCACACAAACCTTTGGAATATTGAAACAGATAACCAAATGGATACCCCTCTATTTTAAAACATCTAGATTAACAACTCAGCCTACACTGGTACTAATTAAGAAATAAATGGACTTTGTCCCAAACTTATGTGCTTAATCTACAAATTCTTTGATATTTTTTGTCATGAATAGAAACGCTTCAAGCATTCATACAAGAAATTAAAATTTGCAGAAGGACTTAATGAAGAATACATTATTGATAATGGGTTGCATTTCCTTCTACCTGAGATAATCAGAGCTGTTTAAGTATCATAGGCCATTACTGTTACCATCTGAACTCATAATTCAACTGCTTGTGGGAGAGAATGATTTCTGTCCTTTTAATCCAGTAAAGTTCCAGCTGGCCAGAATGGGCAGCATAGTGATAATGATGCCATGCCTTGGTTGCCCAGGTTGTGGTTCTCCTTTGTTATCTTTGGTGAACCCTACAGAGTAAGCTTTATCTCAGAAGATGAGTACAGTAGAACTGGGACAGTGAATAGGGGTGGGCACAAAGGGGACTGACAAACTCTGAAGAGTGGCTCTGCTTCCCACTGCTGGTGAGTGTGGGGGATGTTTCCCCCAAGCTCCACCCTCAGCAAGGTGACTATTAGTGGGGGGGGGGGGTTGGCAGGCTGCAGGAGACATCCCCACACTCACCAGCGGTGGTGGGAAGCAAAGTGACTCAGTTCCAGCCCTTTCCACTCCAACCATGTGATGTGGGACAGGAGGCTTGGGAGAAGAGTTAGAACCTCCCCATATACTCACTGGCAGTGGGAGCAGAGGGGAGGTGAGGCGGGGAAGGGAGGAAGGAAAGAAGTGGGAACTGGGGTGGAATGGGGAAGTGGTGGGGACAGGAAGAGGTAGGGCTAAGGGAGATGTTGAGAGGACTCACGTGGGGAGCAGTCACATGACTGGAGCCCCCCCTTGTGTCCCTTCTCAGCAGTCACCACTGAGTAGAACTTCAGAGTTACAAATCTCAGCATTACAAACTGGCCAGTCATCCACTCAACTTATTTGGAACTGTAAGTACACAATTAAGCACCAGCAGACACAAGCAAACACAGTACTGTGCTAAACATAAATTACTAACAAATAAAGGGAAAGATTTAAGAAGATTTGACAAGGTAGATAAACTCTTTTTGTTCTTGGCTCAATCAAATTAAAATAGTTAAAAGCAGCATTCTTCTTCTGCATGGTCAAGTTTCAAAGGTGTAGTTATTCACTCTTGAGTTGTAAACTTTTGAAGAAACAAAAATAATATTTTGTTCAGAGTGACAAACATTTCAGAATTACAATGTCCATTCTTGAGGTGTTTGTAACTCTGAGGTTCTATAGTTTACAATGAATAGTGTGTGTGTGTGTATCTGCCATCTACCATCACTGTGAAACTCCTTCTCCTTAAGATTTACCAGATTGTGTCAACTGTGCACTCCTAAGAGGAAGTCATGACTATTATATTATGTATTACTGTTTATTGCATAAGAAAGTGTGTGGGCATAATTTTTTATTCAAGAAAATTATCTCAGGGTCACCTAGTATTCAGACAACTTGGAGGATTTGTGTGCTAACAAATATTCTTCCTTTTTTATATATAATTTGTGGTAACCATATGGTGTAATGCAGAAAAAAAAATAATGTTCCTTGCTAGCTACAGCCGACAGTCCAAACTAATACCAAGCCCATTAGTGGTTGTTGTTAACATGTTCAGAGCCACTCTTCATATTTTTGGCAGTCCCACAACACAATTTGTTGCTCTTCTAAAAACTGAATCATGTAGCCATGGTTTTTATAGATCCCAAAGAATAGCACAGGGCAGGAGGAGGAAGGGCTGTGAATAACCAGTGATATTTTAAAATGAATAATAGCTTTTTGCTCAAGCTTCTGGTTTAGGTGTACAAAGAGCATCTTATTAAGAATGTAGGAAAAACTTTGATTCTACTTTATATTGAGAGGCCCTTCAGATCTGGGGAAATTGGTGCCCCAAAGGCCAGTGTTGAGCATGTTTCATAGTACTTTGTATTGCCAATAAATTCCACATTTTGTTATTTGCTTTGTCCTGTTTACTGTCTACACATCTGGCCAATTCATTTAACTCTCTAGTTTCTGGTTATTCACCAATATTGCAAAAGTAGTGTCAATAGATCCAGTTGTAAGTTACATGTTATGACATTTTAAATTCAGAAGTTTAACATTTTTGAATAATTGGGACCTACCAGAAATTGTAACAGAGTTTTAGGACATATGCCCCAGAATGCTTCTTTGCCTTTTCCATAAATATCAGTCATTATGCAACCAAACTGTTATGTGAGGTGCATTTTAAATGGTGACCATATTTCTGTATCATATTATAGAGTCATAGGAGAAAGTCTGTTTAAAGTATCAAAATCAATATGTAACTAAAGAGGTTCTAGGTGATTGCCTACTTGCCACAATATAAAACAGTTCTCTTTTGATGCTATTCTCAGGAGCATTGTGTCAACAGTTTACTTTTCCCAGAAGAATAACTAGCCATAATGGCCATAAGCCTTAAAGAATTTAAAGAATGGCTCAGCTATTCATATTCAGCAGTATAAGTAAGCCATAAATAATTTGATTCCTGAATCTCATTATGAAATGAATCTGATACAACTCATGAGAATGGGAATGTGATGTTGCTTAAGTGAACACCAAAATGTTGACTTATTGCTATATTTATCACACCACATATAGGGTACGTCTAGACTACAAGCCTCTTTCGAAAGAGGCTTTTTCGAAAGAGACTTTCAAAGAAGTCTCTTTCGAAAAAGAGTGTCTAGACTACAAGCAGATTTTTCAAAAAAGCGAGTCACTTTTTCAAAAGAGAGTCTAGATGCTCTCTTTCGAAAAAGCACAGTTTCTATTCAATAGCACCTTTTTTCGAAAGAGTACTTTCGAAGAAAGGCATCATTCCTCGTAAAATGAGGTTTACTGCGATCAAAAAAACTGCCATGTTCTTTCGATTTACTTTCAAAAGAACAGTCTAGATGCAGGAGAAGTTTTTTGGAAAAAAGGCTACTTTGTTTGAAAAAACCCTTTAGTCTAGATACACCCCCATAGACCATATTTACTGGATTAAATATTGGATTCACCCATCTATCTACCTTGAAAAAAAGAGAAAGTAAGAAAAAGAGATGAAAATAATAAAGAGGAAGTAAGAGTGACTGAAGGGAGATAGTATGGAACAAGAGTAAATAAATATTTATAATAAGAGTTTAAGATTTAAAGGCGAGTGTAGAATTTAATAGGATTTGAAATCAATCTATCGGGAAGGTTATAATTTAGTGGAAGTGAATCTAATGAAAAGTAGTTAATTAAAATTTTAAATAAGTCAATTTTTGTTTAATTCTATAAGTGTGCATTTTGCCCTCCTTTACCTAATAAGCTTTATATGGTAAATCAAAGGCTGAGATTTTCAAAAGTGACTAGTGATTTGTGGTATTAAACCTTGGGCCCGATTATCAGAAAGTTCTGAAATCCAACTTCTGAAAATGAGTTCAAGTTGTCCAAGTTGGACATCCATATTCACTAGTCATTTTGGGGAAAACAACAACCTTGTTTATCAGGCTTTTATATGTGACATTTCTATTTTATTCCATTGAGTTTATTCATCCCTGCTCTAACATATTTGACATTCTATTTTTGATGTTTAGACATCATACATTGCCAATGTGTGAATCTTGTTAACTTTTAAACTATTTTTTCTCCTTGTGAAAATATAAGCTTCCAGAATGTCAGATTCTGATGCCCTCACTCAAATTGAGTATGGCTTTATTTCCTGTTAATTTCAGTGGTATTAATTGAAGAGTAAGGTGTGACAGATGCAGCCATTTCTTTCTAATATCCTGGATAAATATTATGGAATTAATGTTAAGAATTATAACAAGGGATGCTTTAATATGTAATTCAGGGCAAACTGCTTGGAGACAAAGCTGCCACAGACTGGGGTTTCTGCACTGTAAGGCACACCAAGCCAGTCAAAAAAAAAAAAAAAAAAAAAAAGAGAGAATGTCTGTTTCACCATACTGGCTAACAACAAGGCATACAAGCAATTCCTTCAGGCACCCCAGTTCCTCTGTATCACCACCAACAGCACTTATACAGATGAGTGGTTATGAAAAATAAACAATCTCATTAAGTATATTGATACCCCAGGTCAATATATATTAGAATCTTAAGCAAAAATGACACTGTTGCCAATCTGTTAGTATCTAAATTGCAAAGGTGGAAGGAAGGAAAGGAAGGAAGGAAGGAAGAGTGAGAGTTGAAATTGTTAAAGGAATCATATACGTATAACGATTGCAAAGGTAAGAATCAGGATTGAAGACAAAATGGAGGGGTTTCTAGGGCCTTTAATATCTTCTGCCATATAGAAGGAAACCCATTGCTCTTACTGTGGAAAATTACAGCAGTAAGATGAAGTTTGGAGTCACATGGGCAAGTCACAAGTCTGTGCATGACTCAGTCCTTTACAGGTGAAAGGCATTCACCCATCCTAGTTTGAATTTTCACGGGAAGGCTCATTAGATGTGGATTGGCACCTCCCAATTCTCATTGTCAATCAAGTACTTCTATTCAGCTTGAATAGTCCCTTCACAATTCATTGGCCAAAGTTCCTCCTGGTGTTTCCTGAAAGCAAACATTTGAAATACAGCTACATAGCCAATGCTCATAATTTCAATTACGAAAATGATACCTGCATACTAATAGCATAATCATAACCAGCAAACCATAATCTTTATATAGACTCTTCAATTGGCACACTTTGTACCAGATTTGTTGCAAATATATACCAGTGGTTACAACAGTTATCTATGTGATCGTATTTTAATCAGCTAATGTTACAATAATTGTATACGTTTATTGTATTAAAATGTAAATACATATGTACTAGAAGATTTACTTGGCATTGCTTGGGTCCTTAATTGTTTTTATTTTAAACTAAAAGGAAAATGTACATGCTTTATTTAAATGATTGTATTTTTCAAAAATAGTGTTAATTTTATGAAGTTAATTTTATGCCATTTTAAAAAGGGTTGTTAATATTTAATTTTTTAGTACATTTTTAAATGGAAATTCCATCAAGTATGTTTTTTCTTCATCTTATCATTCACTATGTTTCAACAAAAATGGCTATAGTCAATTAGGTTTCTGATAATATTGTCTTCTAGATTTCAAACCTGAAACATTGATTTAGCTGTGTCAGAACAGAGCACTACTCTAAAATTTCTGTTTTCTATGTTTTCTGTAAAGTTTATTGAATCCTATTCAGGTTCATCCTATTTTCTTGGCTCTTCTTGGTTCAGTCTCTTTCAACACTCACTGAGTTATGTCAGTTTTGAGGACTGGACTTCATTTGGTGATTGTGTCTCTTTCCTAATTTGGTGGGTCTAGCTTTTACCATTTAGGAGGAGTTCTTGATCAAACAGATAAACTCTCTAACATATATAGTAGATTTTTGTGGGGTTGCGTGTAACATCTTTGCAGGGTGTGTGTGGGGGATAAATAATATAGTCCGGAGCCCAACTGAGGGGTCACACACCCATAATTCCTCCTCTGCAAAGTCTGCCTGCCCCCCAGCCAATACTCCCAAACCCTATCCCCACAAAGCTAAACCATACCGTTCCCCATAACCCAGATAACTACATCCCCTCCCCTGAGAGCCAAGCCATAGTCCCTCCTTGCCCAGATACCAACATCTTCCTCCCCCCCAGAGCCCATCCAGAGGGTCCCCCTTTTCTAGACACCCACACCCCATCCCTCCAGAACCCAGCTGTGGGGTGCCCTCCTGTCCACACATTCCCACTCATCCTCCCTAGATCCCAGCCCAGATAACTGCCCCCTATCCTTCAGACTGCAGGAATCCAGAAGAAGAAATTGCCGGATGCTCGGCCCCAGGCTCGTGCAGAGATTCCTGAATGCCACAGTCTCCTTCCCTCAGGACATGCTGGAAATTGCAGCTGCCAGCAACTATCTAGCTCCCACTTCCTCTGTTGGGTCCAGTAGCCCTATTGGTGAACAGAAGCACTGAAGCTTATTTTTGGGGAGGGAAAGAAATTTTGCACACACAACATGAATTTCTGCAAAATTCTGCATTGTGCAGTGGCATAGAATTCCACCAGAAGTAGTATAAACAGATTAGCTAGATAAGGTTCTATCTCATGGCTGACATTCTGTCTGAAAGCTATGTTCTATAGCCAGCCGGATTTCTTCTCAATGTTAGAAAGAATGCTCCAATGAAAAGTTAAATGTCCAATCTGCTCATGAAAGTAACGTCATATTCATGATCAAAGACACTTGAAAACTCCAGAATCAGTATATTATAAGACGATTTTTTTTATAATTGTGACGGCTGAAAATATGCTAACTGCAATTGTCAAGAATATTATAATAATATTTTTTCTTCTTCTACGTCACTATCTATAGCTCTTATTTTTCTTATAAATTAATGTCTTCCCTTTTCCACATATATTCAGTGTTTTAAGATAATGTATTTTCTCCAAATATTGTAATATTTTATACAGTTTAGTATTAAATGTGTATTTGCAACTTCATCTCATCATCAACCTTGCGTATTCAGGCAAAGACTATTATTACTGCTTTCAATTTCTTTGCTGCTTACTTAATAATGGGTTTCACTTGATGTGACCTTTTACTCGATAAAAAGAAAATAGAGCATCAATAGATTGCTATCATCAATAGGATACAATTAACCAGGAGATGATTTAATGAAAGAATAATGTCAGAAGAACTGTGGTGGAAGAGCTATTTTAAGACTTATAGACAATTTTATGCAAAAAGCATATGCAGAACGTAGTGATTTCATTAACATAGTGCTTAGGAGTTGACAGCATCCTTGATTTTCTTCTTTTCTCTAATTTTATGCTTAAGTGATCATTGAGGTAAGTGATGTGGAAGAGAGAAGTACTTTTTTTTTCTTTGTCACTAGAAGATGAAGTGAGGAATTTTCAGATTAAAGGAAACTTGAGTCACCTGCCTTCCAGGATTAGTACATTCTCCAAATAATGAAAGCTCCGACCTT
The DNA here is from genome assembly GCA_019425775.1 of Rafetus swinhoei. NCBI lineage: Eukaryota > Metazoa > Chordata > Testudines > Trionychidae > Rafetus > Rafetus swinhoei. The sequence goes on from CM033424.1 coordinate 154,799,945, forward strand.
CATTAAATTCAGTGTGATCTTTGTCCCTACTCCCTGTCTTGAGTCTATTCCACATAATCAGAAACATGTAGGAGAGTCATAGTGAGCACTGATTTCTGTAGACATTTTGTAAAATATGTGCCCTTGATTTTGGATGGAAAAAAAAAAGAAAATAACAATACCAGTAATATGAATGGGAAATGTACCTATATTGTTTGTGGGGAACTGTCTAAATGATGCACAGGTTGCACCTCCCTAAACTGGGACTCTCTCGTCTGGCATCATCTGTGGACCAGTGGAACCATGGATGTGGCTGAATGAGAGAATCCCCCAGCAGGAGGACCAGCAGCTGAGAGCCCTGCGAAAGGTGAGGCTGGTGGTAGAAGGGCCAGGTACTCAGAAGCCCAGCGCCGGTAGTGGGGCCATGGTAGCGAGGCAGGGGCAGCCTGTGCATGCCGGCCCAGCAGTGGGGTTGTGCTGTGGCAGCCTAAGCGGGGCTGCGTCCTGGCCTGGTTGTGGAGACAGATCTTTGGCAGCCTGGCTGACAGTAAGGCGGGGCCATGGCAGCCCAACAGGGGAAGCCCGCCTGAGGCTGCAGCCTGACTGGGGTCACATGCTGGCCAGCAGCGGGGTCAGGGCTGCGTGCTGCCATGCCAGCAATGGCACTGGAGCAGCAGTCATGGTAGGGGGCCTGGGGCAGGTGTGTTGCCCAGCCGACATCTGGGCCAAAAGAGCCGGCTGTGTGAAGGGGCAGCAGGCTGAGGGGGCCAGAGGCAGGGTACCTTCCCTGGTTCAGCAAATTTCTTCATCCAGAACTGCTCAGGTCCCCAGGGATGCTGGACCAGTTAGGTCCAACCTGTATTAAGTGCTGAAACACACTACGGCTACGTCTACACTGCAGGCTTTTTGCGCAAGAACGACGGTTCTTATGCAAAAACTTGCAGAGTATCTACACTGCATGCACGTTCTTGCGCAAGTAAATTTACAGTACAGTGTCGGAAAAGAGGGCTGCTTGCGGAAGAGTTATTCCTCTCCCCATGAGGAATAAGCCTTTTTGCACAAGAAGACAGTGTGGACAGGCAACATGGATTTCTTGTGCAAGAAACCCCTATGGCTAAAATGGCCATCAGAGTTTCTTGTGCAAGAGAGCATCCACACTGCCATGGACACTCTTGCGCAAAAGCACATGGCAGTGTGGATGCACTCTTGCGCAAGAACTTTTGCACAAGAACTTTTGCACAAAACAGTTCTTGCACAAGAAGCCTGCAGTGTAGACGTAGCCTACATGTGTCTGTTCTGCTCTCTGATTTTTTGCCATTCATTTGGAAACATCCCAAACAAAGCTTTTTGCAGCATCATGTCTGATCTTTCTGGATCAGAACTTTAATCTGAGTTTGACTGTTTATATTCCAAAATTTCCCCTTCATGTCTCTCTACCCCCTCACACACAAATTGGGGCCAGAACTGTGTTGTCTTAAATAAGTAAATAAAAATTGAGCTAGTCAAATGATTCATTGCTTATAGATAATATTATGAATGTAGTTCCTCATATGGTCAGTGAATCATTTGCAAACCAGCATGAACCAATTGCAAAAAGAAGTATTAACTTTGCTTAGATTATCTGTAAATTTGCAGAGTTCCTGCTAAGGCTATAGGGGAGTATTTGATTTTAGTATATATTTTTATTTGTAATATGTATTTCAGTAGGTCATAGAGGCCCCAGTTGTAAATGGAGTTCCATTATGATAAATACTGTCTGTGTTTTAAAAAAGTTTAGAAAACTTGGCCTATGAGGAAAGATTAAAAAACTGAATACGTTTAGTCTTGAGAAATGAAGACTAAGGCGAGATCTGATAATAGTCCTAAAATATGTTAAGGGCTTTTTCAGAAGACTGTGCCACTTTTTCAGAAGACTGTGATTAATTGTTCTCCATATCTAAAGCAGGTAGGACAAGAAACAATGGATTTAACTTGCAACAAGGGTGATTTAGATTACATTTTGAGGAAAACTTTTCTAACTATAAGAGTAGTTAAACTTTGGCATAAATTTCCAGGAGAGGTTTTGAAATCTCCATCACTGGTGGTTTTTAAGAACAGGTAGCACAACTACCTGTCAGGGATGATCAGGGTTTAGATGGTGTTACCTCAGTGCAGGAAGCTGGAAAAAGAGTCAGCTTTACGTGAGGATAGAAACAGCAGAGAGAAAAATGTAACCACAAATGAATACCTCAGATCCTGCTTTGTGGCCAGCAATCTTAAACTCTGCTGATATTGATCATACATTTTTTAATGGGCCGGGCAAAATTGAGGATATGACATTTCCAGTAAATGAGCATAAGCGATACTTCTCAAAGTTACATTGCAAAAGAGTGTTCAATAATGGTGAGAAACTGAATCAGCATTGGCCAATTTATTTGAAATCAACTGCCAAAGTGTTTTGTATTTTTTACAAAATATTTGACAAAATTGCCAAATTGTTGTTTGCATTTTTGGGATATAATCATTGGCATACCTCAGCTAATGGTCTGAACAAACATGAAAAGGAACCCAGCCACTTCATGACCTCTCCAAATGGATGGAGTTTGAATCCAGGCACAAGCTGAATAAACCCATAGACACAGAAAACCAGTGCATTAACAATGTAGAAACCCAGCACTGGATGAACATGCTCAAGCATTTGATCTCAATTACCGTCTTCCTTGCAAAGCATAATTTGGCTTTCTAGGGTTGATCAGCTAATTTGTTCACTGACCAGAAATGTAAATTTCCTTTTTGGAAGAGCCCCTTGGGAAATATGACGATTGGTTACACATGGACACATATGTCAAGTAGCTGGTAAAATAGCTATAAACCATTATTTCAACAAAACAATTCAAAATGAATTGTTTGCCCTTAAGGCAAGGAAGGTCTTTGAAAAAATATTTATGCAACTCTGTGAAGCAAAGTACTCAACCATAATGATAGACAGCAATGATGGCATTAGATGTAGTGAAAATATTTCATTTACAGTAACAATGTGGATGGTTGTACCACGTAAAGGAACTTAATCTGTTTCTGGTCTATGGACAACTCTACTTTAAAAAAGCCCAGCAGAACTGCCTCAGCCAAGATTATGGAAATGGCACAAATATGAAGGAAAAAAATGGCATCCAGGCAAGGATCCTCACACTGAATCCAAGAACCTTCTTCATGCCTTGTGGCTGCAATTCTCTCAGACTTGTTGCATCTCATGCAACTTCATCTTCTTTAGATTCAGTATCTTGCTTTAGAGTACTTCAAAGGCCAGTGATACACCAAGTGACTCAAGTTTATGATGCCCTATTGGAATTGGCACAGTTGAGTAAAACCAAGATTGGGATTGGATGTGAAGTACAAAACCTGCAAATCAGATCACTAACTTCAGATTTCTGCTCTTAGCTGTGGCTTGGCATGATTCACTGTTCCAAATAAATGTTGTAAACAAAGCATTAAAAACTCTGTAAATGGACACGGTGGCTGCCACTTTGATGAAAAGATGCCTTGACTTCACTGTGCCTTACAGAGCAACAGATATGAAGATGCCATCATTGCTGCTAAAGAAATGGTGAAAAACTGAGGAGTTGAGCCTGTTTTCACGTAAACTCATATTCATGAGAAGGGACAGTTTAGTGATGAGGTGATGGGGTGCTCAGATGACAAAGATCAAGAAGGAGTGTTTTTGCTCACTCACTGACACTACTCAAGTCACTACTCAAGTGTCCATTGAGGAAAGGTTTGGACAAATGAAGAACCACAAAAATACCTGTTTTTTTGTATGACCTCAGTCAGCTTGCCAGGGAATATGAAAACACTCTTTAACAATTGTATGGACCTTCCCCAGATGCTGATAGAGGACTTTACTATTAACATCTTTGTCATCAATGTTGAATTCAACAACATCCATCATATTTTGCCACAAACATATCAATCTAAGACAGCCAACAAAAGACTGACCGCTCACTGTTTTATCACTTGAAAATGTCATTGGCTAGTCTTTGAATTTCCCTGATGTTGTGCTTCAGTTTGCAAAGTCAAAAAAGACCTTTTGAACTAAAGGACTACTTAACATTCTAAGGCTGTCACCTTCTGTAACACTCTTTAGTATTGATACAAGTTTAATTTCTTTATGTTAGTACATTTCAGTTATTTTTAAAATTCAAAAGTTTCTATAGGCTCGATGAAACTTTTTAAAAATTTTAGTATATATGGCATAAATACAGATTTTTCAGATGGTAGCATGCAAATGTGTCAACTTATACAATAGAGATAAATCATGCTTGCAAATTGTGCATTGAAGTTGTGAAATGGGCTACAAATGCAATAAAAATAAAAGTGTAAGAAATGGAGAGAGATTGGTGCTGAAGATGCTCCTTGCCTGGGCCAGTTGATCTAAGGCTGGTGTTGTGTCCTCTGACTGTTAGGCAGTCTGCTAGTGGTTATGTTACTGATATCATATCATGCTATCTCCTCCCCCATATCCATTTTGTCTCTTCTGGTATATGAATAGCACTTCTCAGCATGCTTTCATCTGCTTCTACCGTGATTTCCCAGAAAAGTATTGTCACAAATATACTCCCAGAAGAGGATTTGATAATCTCTTATGAAAAAAGTCACTTCTGTGTATATCAAAACCATTAAGGTTTGAACTAGCTGGTTGTGGATAAATAGGTTTGCTTCCTGTTTTTCAAGCACCTGTTTTCTTTTGACTGTCTTTCAAGGTGTATGTACATGTTGTCCACAAATCCCACTTTGGATATTATTTCAAACTAAGCATCCCAACCCCCTCTCACAAGCCTGATGCTCTTTTTTTTATCATAAAAAATCATACTTTTGCATGTCCTAGCTGGAGAGGTCAACCAGAATTCTGATGACTCTCCAGTTTAAATGAGACGGGTTCACATATTCTTGTAATTGCCATAAACTTATTCTGTTCTAAGTCAAGTATTTTGCTGACAGATTCTTGCCAATCAGCTGCACGTAGCTAAGAAATATGTGTATGCTTCTGCTTTCCTGGGAAATCTGCATATAAATTGATAAATTAGAGATGGGCAGTATCTTCTGGCTTAGGCTTTTTTTCAGGGGGTGGGGAACTTTTTTGGGGTTGGGGGGCCCAAACAGAAAAATTAGTTGGAGACCACATGCAAGTGAGAAGCATGCTCTAGGTGGGAAGGGATGGGGATAAGAGCGCTTAGTTGGCACCACTGCTGGGGGCATAGGTGGCTCCATGCTACCATGCATGGGCAGGTACCACCCCCCACTGCTCCTATTGGCTGAGATTTCTGGTCAATGGGTGCAACGGATGTGGAACCTGAAAGGAGCGCAGGGTACAAAGTTTTGCTGTGCTGCTGTTCTTAGTGCAGAACCACTTCCTTCCCCTGCCAGGCAGAGCCTGTGGGCTGGATGCTAACTTCAGCTTGCCTGGATCTAGCCTCCAAGGCTTGGGGCTCCCAGTCCGCAGCAGAGTGTCAGTGCTGGCTTGCTCCACTAGGGAGGGAGGGGGGAAAACTGAGCCTTGCAGGCTAAAACAGGGCTATCTGAGGCAATGGGTCGTAGATTCCCCACCTCTGATTTACATAATGAAAATGTTACTTGTTTCTTTAATAGCACTCAATTTGCGATCCTGTAAATAATCAATTTCACACAAAAACATAAATTTTGGAAGAAGGTACAGGTTCCAATTTTCCTCTTTCTAGTGCTACACTATTGTAATTTCAAAGATGTCAGGTGAGATGCTCATGATTTATATTGATATAAATTAAAGAATGAAGCCCATAGGTTATAAAGGGAGAAATTATTTTCATTTGTTCCATTATAACTAATATACTAATGTTATTGCTGTGCCACATTAATTTAATATTTTGGGTAGAGTGACTTTTAATGACATCATTTTTCCTCTCTTTCTAATATTATTATTTTCAATAATATTATTGCTTTCTATTTATTTGTGGTGCAGTGGGAGACAAAGACAGGCTAATCCAACATAAATTTCTATCACATTAGAAGCCAGAGGCTTTCTGGTAAAAATGCATGTTCTGAATTCCTATTTGACCTGAAAGAAGTACTTGTTAGTGAAGTTGAACAAATGTAAACTTTTAAAAAAAAGAAGAAGAAAATTTAATTGTCAAATTTGCTTTTGGCAAAGTAAGCTTCTAATTTTCTTCTGATTCCCCCTCCTACACCATATCTGCAAAATGAGATAACCCTTAATCCAAAATTTATTCTTCTTATTTACTCTCCCTGCTCTTCCTCGTTTCCTGAACTCCTCTGTCTTTGTAAGAATTGCATATGTAGGATGTGATAACTGCAAAACTGTTGTTTTTGAACAGGAAGGAATTTCACTTTGAAAAGCAAGGCATTGTGGATGTCACAGAAAATAAACATAATTTATAGCCATTCTTGGTAGCTTGTTTAAGGAAATACCAAACACTTGCTTTTAATTTTGTAGTTATTTTAAGCTTTTTCTAAATGACGTTTGTCTAGAGATATCTGTACCTGAACATACTTTTAAAAATAATACTAACTTACTAATTATATATCAAAGGTAGTAACTATTGGACAAAGGTAGTAACTATTGTCTACTAGGAAAAATAAACTTTCATTGTTTTGCATGCCTTGAAAGGCTTATTGGACTCTTGCATTTGTTATTACAAATGCGAGTGTACTAAAACTATTGCTGTAATGGTTTATGTCAAAATGTTCTATGACTTGTTTCTTTTGGTTTGCAATTACTGAATATCTCAGCTTGGTTTAACAATTAATTAATTTATTAAACCCTGTTGGATGAAAACATGTGGAGAGCGTTTTGTAAAATATGCTGAGTGGCAAGATGATCAAGAAATTGAAGTCTAATGAACAGATTAGGAAAAAATGTTTCAAATGGAATTAGAAAAAACTGAAAATGTGAGGTTAAGCTTTGAGTTTAGTTCTGCAAAACGACACCATCTGTTCAAGAAACTCCCTGATACAGCTCAGGACGAAATCTACATAGACACATCCCTAGAACCAGAAATAGTCTATCTCTTACCCAAGATCCATAAACCGGGAAATCCTGGACATCCCATCATCTCAGGCACTAGCACACTTCCAGCAGGGTTATATAGCTATGTTGACTCTTTCCTCAGACCTTATTCTACCAGCACTCCTAGCTGTCTTCGAGACACCGCTGACTTCCTGAGAAGATTAAAGAGTATCAGTAATCTTCCTGAAAACACCATCCTGGCCACCATAGGTGTAGGAGCTCTTTACACCAACATTCCACATGAGGATGGACAAAAGCTATTAGGACTACTATCACTTATGATGCCACAACACACCTGGTGGCTGAGCTATTTGACATTGTCCTCACCCATAATTATTTCTGATTTAGGAACAATTTATACCTTCAAGTCAGTGGCACTGCTATGGGTACCCTCATGGCCCCACAATATGCCAACGTTTTTATGGCTGACCTAGAATGGCATTTCCTCAGCTCCCATTTCCTAGCACTATTCCTCTACTTACACTACATTGATGACATCTTCATCATATGGACTCACAGAAAGGGGATCCTTAATGAATTCCACCAGGATTTCAACAGTTTTCATCCCACTATCAACCTCAGCCTGGACCAGTCCATGGAAGAGATCTACTTCCTGGATATTATAGTATAAGTAAATGATTGTCACAAAAACATCACCCTGTACCGGAAACCTACTGACCACTATTCTTGACTAAATGTCTCTAGCTTCCATCCAGGACACATCACACAATCCATTGTCTATAGCCATGCCCTAAAATACAACCAAATCTGCTCCAATCCCACGGACAGAAGCATATACCTACAAGATCTTTATCAAGAATTCTTAAAACTTAAATACTTACCTGGGGAAATGAGGAAACAAACTGTCAGAGCCAAACAAGTATCCAGAAGTCACTTACTTCAAGACAGGCCTGACAAGGAAAATAACAAAACCACTGGTCATTACCTACAGCTCCCGGCTTAAACGCCTCCAGTGCATCATTGATAATTTACAACCTAGCCTGGAAAATGATCCCTCACTCTCACAGACTATGGGAGACAGGCCAGTCCTTGCTTATATAGGAGACGCTCCAACCTTAAGCAAATACTTACCAGCAGCCATATACCACACCACAGAAACACTTACCCAGGAACCTACCCCTGCAACAAACCCCATTGCTAAATCTGTCCACACATCTATACAAGCGATACCATCATAGGACCTAACCACATAGGCCACAACATCAGGAGGTCATATACCTGCACATCCACTAATGTGATTAATGTCATCAAGTGCCAGCAAGACCTTTAAATAGAAGCTGTTAGGAAATTATTAGAAAAGGCCTCTTCCGTCTTTCCCTAAATGGGTAGGCCTGGTACAAGCACACACTGTAGTGACCAACCTATAAAAATAAATGGCCAGTTTGCAGACATGAACTAAATTCAGATGAACTTTCATAGATAAAGTCCTTATCTGACCCACATGGACGTATGATTGAAGAAGGAGACTAGATACTGTTAAAAGCTTTATTGCTAGCAAAAGGCTCTCTTTTCTATACAGAAAATTTTAAAGAAACATTAAAGAAACACTGATCCGTCTTACAAACTATTTCAACTGACAAAATGTACCTATGGGATAAAAAAAATCAGTTTCTCATTTTGAAGTGCTATTGAAAATATATGGAGAACTAGAACACAAGTTTTAAAGGGCTACACATTACCAACATTTCCACACCATCATTTGGCAGACAATCTAGAGGTTGATCTATGCACTATAAACTTTAGGGAACTAAGCGTCACTGAAAGACCCAATTGGCTGCACTCCAGGACCACTGTTTGGTCCAGACTCACTATTTAAGCATGACAGGAATTCCAGGAGATTGTCTTCTGTAATGGATACTACTCTTATTTCCTACTTTGTGCACTAATTCTGTTCTCTGTCTCTGATCCCTGGGCTTGACTCCGTGCTCTGTCTCTTTTATGAAGTCCTAGCCATTAAGACTGACACCCATGGACTGCCCATGTCCTGGTTGTGACAATTATGTTTTATGTACATTAATGACTCCAACTGTAATGAGTCATTGAAAGTTACCTGAACATTAAGGAAAACTGTTTATTAGCATTGATCAATGCCGAGAATGAGGCAGTTGTAGGGAAGAAAACAAACAACATGTACTGTAAAGTTTTAAAAGATGTGTGCTGCATTATCTATTCAGTGAACTCATTCTTACATAATTAATACAAGATACATGACTTTTTAACTTCCAATGCCTTGTCAGTCAGGATTCCATTGTAGTACTCCAGAAATTGTATGTAATATTGCTGTAGCCAGGTTGGTCCCAGGATATTAGCATGACAAAGGAGGGTGAGTTAATATCTTTTACTGGACTGACTTCATTTGATAAGAGAGACAAAGTTTCATAGCTTATTAGACACATAGAGCTGAAGACAAGTTCTGTGTGAGCTCAAAAGCTTGTGTCTCTCACCAATAAAAGCTGGTCCGGTAAAAGATAATTGTCTTACTACCTTGTCTTTCTAATACCACAGAAGTGAGGGAATAATCTAGATTATCAAAGAGGACTCTCAGCACCTACTTTAAAGACACAAGCCACCAAAAACAAAGAGTCAAGTTCAGGTGGTTGGGAATTTCAAAAGAATATTCTTTTATGTTGAAAAATGCCTGTTTGTTGAAACAGAAACTTTTTGATAGAAAGCGTCAATTTAGAAGAATTTCTTCTTTTGAAAAACTGATGAATAAAGAAGTTTTGAAAGATTAAGTTTCAATATTTTGGGGAGAAAATATTTGATTTGAAATGATTTTAAAAAGATGAAAATTACAGTGAAAAATGTGGAAATAACTAAAAAGATCCAAATAGAAACGGAACATTTCCAAATTACCAAAAACAAAATGCTTCATTTGACCCGAACTCTACTTTTTTCAGACAATTGGTTTATAGATTTTTTTTCCAGATTCTGATAGAATATCTTGAAAAATGTTTCCTATATTTTCCTTGGATGGAAATGCCAGTTCCCTCCCATCTTTTTTATGGAGTACATAAGTTTTGAAGCTGGGGTAAAGATGAAACCACATCTCAAACTTTTCATGGTCAGCATTATTTGCTTTCCTGCCTGATACAAATAGAAAGTCAGCTGTCATGTGTAGTATATGCAGGAAAACAGCCAGTTAAAATGGGATCACAAAACCACAGAAATGCATTTGAAAAAAAAAATTTATATGAGGCATTAAAGATGCAGAAATGGGGAAATCCAATACAATTCAGTCCATTTACTTCCTTCAAAACAATTTGTCTGTTGTGTTTTCAATTGCTCGCTTGACAGAGGAAAAACAATGGCAAATTATTTAAATTAGAGTAAAATTTTCTCTTCAGAAGCAGAGCCTTTTACTAACAATACTGCTTTTAACAGATTCTAGTATCATCCTTCAATCGTGTGTCTGTGTGGTGTAAAAATATAGCAGATTTCGTTAAAACCAACTACAGTCCTTCTACCCTCAAAGAAAAACATCCTCTGAATTATCATCAAAATTGACTGTGAGGAAGACAGGGAGAGAAGGGCTCGTACAACACAGAAAAGACTTAATTGACTGTTTGAAGACAGAAAACTTCCCAGGCCCCTACTGCGGCTGCAGGGTAAAACAGTTGGAAATATGTCATGGCCATTACTTCTTAATTACGAAACCACAGCAATAATCTGCTCTAGGCTGGGGTTTTCAAGGGAGTTTAAGGTAATTAGGGACCCGGGGACAGATACACAAAGGAATTTAGGCATGGCGATGCTCAGCATCACCAAGTTTAACTTTTATGTGTCTAGAAAATCACTCGGATTCACAAAGCCTGAGTTTGGTGCCTAGGTTCCTTGTCAAATGAATGGTATCTCAAAATGGGATCCACCAAAAAATTAACATACTAGGAGGCTCCTCATCTAAACTAATCAATGAGATGCTGTGAGGAGTTCGGGGTGTGATCACCCCCTCCCGAGGCGAGAGGGGGGTTCGGCGGACCCCTTTGGCCTCTCTTCGTCTGTGCCCGTCCCGGTCCCTGCCCAGGAGTCCGGGCAATTGGGTGCGATCGCCCCCTCCCTGGGAAGAAGGGGGGGTCAGCGGACCCAGGGAGTGTCACCCGCCCCTGCGGGATGGGGCCTGAGCCCCTCTATCCAATCTCCACCTGCTCAGGGAGTGCCCCGGTCCTGTGGCGTGCCCTGGCCGGTGTTGCTCGGAGCTGACGGCTCCTTTGGGGGAAGGAGGGGGACCCGGTCCCGCCCTCTCTCCAGGTCCCAGCCCGGGGCCCTAAGCGTCGGGGCTGGCTCGAGCCCCGGCGTGGCAGACGGGGGTTATTCCGCCCGTAACCCGTCTACCCACGGTCTCCAGAAGGCTTCCACCCCGGGCTGCTTCCCTCCTCCCCCCGGTCTCCCGGGACGCGTCGCCGTCTCGCCTGGCTCACTGTGTCTCTGGGGGTCGGGTCCGAGGTCGGTCCGAGGGAAACCCGGGTGCCAGCCGTCTGCTGAGCCTCCTGTCCCAGCCGGGCCGCTCTCTCCGCATGTGCCGGACCTTGTCCGGTTCGTCTCTCGATCCGGGGCTGGCTGCTCGCCAGCTGTGGGGGCTGTCCTGAGAGCCCCGGCGGCGGGGGTGGGCCGGCCGGGCTCGAGTGCGTCCCCGGTCCGTCCTGACGACCGGGCCGCTCCTACTCCCGTCTCCTCTTCCCCCGGTGGGAGGCTCGCCCCCTTCTTCCAGCCGGCGGGCCGTTTTCAAGTGGCCTGCCGGACGTGACATGGGCGGGAGGCCCTGCCCCCCCCGTGACACGGGCGGCGCGCCGGCTGCGTCTCGGGCAAGGCTCGGGTGCGTGGCCCCTCCCCCCATTCCCTCGGGGGGGGGATTACCCTCCGCCCGCCGGCGCAGGCGCGGCGGTGGGCTTCTGCCTCGCCGGCCACCGGGGCCGCGTCTGCGGCGCAGGGGCGCTCTGCCCGCCGCCCCGCTTACCTCCCTGCCGGCTCGGCCCTTCCCAGTGCGGGCCGCCGGCGGCCCGTCACAGATGCCAATATGAGGGTGTGTTCCAAGCGAGGCCCAATCTCAGAGATAGGTGCTGAAGGACGGGTTGTAGGGAGGCACCTCCCCCCCCACTTGGAATTATCAGCTCTCTTTGGATTAGGTGCCTTAGACATTTAATTTAATTTAATTTAAATTTATTTTGGTGAGGAGGAGGAGCATCTCACATGTAACTTTTACACCAGCCACTTTGTAAAATTATTTATACACAGTGGAATTGCTTCATCAGATGGGACTGAGGGAGCCTAGAGACTTGGGGCACTCTAGAGGCATACAAGTCCTTTGTTCAAATCCTTTCACCCTCTTAAAGAAAGGGAGGACTCAAACTGAGGTTTTTCCACCTCCCTGATGTGTACCTCAATCCCATGCTAAAAGTTACGAGCAAGATGCTGCTCCACCTTCTCCTCCCCCCCGGTCATTTTGCTCAAGCTTGTCTGTAAGACCTGATTCAGAAAACATTCTCTGAGCATGTTTACTGGGTCAGCACCCACAAGTGAGTTAAATAGAGTAATGCCTGCATTCGCTTGGTTCATGCATCACTCTGAGAGTAAAGCCTCCCAATATCTGACACGGGGACATACAGTTCTGCTTCTGAGCATGTGCACTATGTGTCTAGGGAACTTTGGCAGCAAAAATTCAAGCGTCAAATGAGTTGATGGCAATTGGGAACCTAAATACCTTTGAAGATCTGGGCCTAGATGCCTGAGGCCTGTTAAAATTCTGTGCAAGTCAAATACCTAATTATCTTAGACCCTTGGATAATCCTAGCCTTAAATAGTTTGTGACTTGTTGCATGTGGCAGACAGCACTCTGTCTTTCCTACACCCCATGCTTGATTGAATGCTTCAAACATTTGGGATTAACGGCATATGGTTAGTTCTATTTGAGTTATGGTTAATGAGATTTATGTTCAGGTAACAACTTCTAGACTCTCTCTCACATTGCCTGGGATTGTACCATAGGTTTCCTAGTTATTGCAATAATAGTAACTACAATAGAGTGTGGCTGAGTGACTATTATCACAGCGAGAATGCTTCCTCAAAGATGGAGATGTTTGGCTCCTTGCACAGTCAATGTTCTGATTGGAGGCAGATTTAAGGTGAAACATTAGTTTTAACATGAAACCATATGGGAACAAATATTGACTTAAATCCCAACCACTCATAGCAAAAAGGCATACCGGGGGGTTAGGGGAAAACATGTCTTGTAATGCTTTTTATTGCTTCTCCTTGAGAAGCCATGTGGACTCCACTTAGAAAATGGGACCTGAGCACATGTCCTTAGGGCTATGGAGCATTGCAAGCCACATTACCTGGGCCCAATCCAAAGCTATTCAAGTCACTAGTTAGACTCTGATTAGCTTTAATGATTTTGAACATCTAAGAGAACATCTAAACAGCATTTGAGCACCTGCAACTGGCTTCTCTCAGCTGATTCTAGCTCATGGGTCTCAGATTGCCTGGCTGTAAAACTGTTGTGTAGATGTTCGGGCTCATTCTGAGGTGGTGTCAGAGCCAGGGCTCCAGCTTGAGCCCAAATGTCTACACAGAAATGTTTAGCTCTGCAGCCAGAGCCCTCTGAGACTGGAGTTAGCAGACTTGGCCAGCCCAGGTGTGCCACTGGTCTTTTATTCCAGTGCAAACATGTCCACTCATGCATGGACTCCCACAGCACAATTGAACAGAATGTTGCCAAGCATGTGACATTGTGACACTGTCCCAGAAATAAAACCCACTATTACAGTGTTTGAATCTCATAAGTGTTTAGGTCATGCGGAATGAAATATAACACTCTTGGAAACCAGAATTCTTGAACAACATGGCATGGTCAATGGTGTGCAAATTACTTTAAATCTACAGACTAACAAGCTCACTCCAATGATAATGACTCGTGTACAGTTTTGATGGAGGTTTTTTTTGCTGAAGTTTGCTTTCTTAAATTTATTCTGTACCAAAGAAACTGAAGATGCAAGAAACAGTTAAGTGCAAATGCAGATTTATTGGTCTTGGCAAGCTTTTTGACTGTGGAACAGTAAGCTCAAAAGCAAATCCTTTCTTCAGCATTATTGTCAATCAGTCAACAGGGGAAATGATCCAAGCCATTGTTTGATTTTAATGAACATCTTTTAGAAGAGCATTGAAAAACTATTTGGTTTCAAGAATCTCTGCCAGCATAAAACAGAAACCCTGAAACAATGTCAAAGATATTCAGAACGTCAATGGGGGGAAAAAAGAAACCAGGCAGTGTTTGAATGATGCCAACCTTCAGAAAAAAAACTGCTTTACAGGCTGGTTATAAAAGTTTATAGAAACACACATAGACTTTAACTTACAATAATAATCCTTCTGCATCTGTCTTAAGATATGAACCAGACGTGAATTTCCCTAAATACCATTGCTTAGCACAGTTTTCAGCCACTTCATTTTTTAAGTATGTTAATGGAAAACTTTTACTTACTGAATCAGAATCATCAGCTACATCTGCCAAAATAAAGTTTATTCAGTTTAATTTCATCATGTAAGTGAATTTAGAACTTATAAAAATTCAGTATTGGTTAATTTACTCTGAGTTTTCCCCTCCTCTGTGAAAAATTTCAATGAAACACAGATTTTTGAAATGTTTGTTGAAAAAACAGAAACTGAAATAATTGTTGTTTTGAAATTCTAATTTTTTGGACAAAAACTTAAATTTTTTTACTTTAGCAGAAAATATATCGTTTTATTGAGAAAATATTAATGGACATTTTTGATTAGTTCATAATCTAGTATTTTAGCACAGCATTCCTCAATGACCAGTCTGTGGACAGGCACCAGACCCTGAGATCTCCTCTCCCTAATAGAGTTTAGGAATGTAGCAGGCTGCTCATATCAAAAAGGTTGAGACACACTGAATTGTAGCACATCATCAAAATGGGGCCATAAAATGAATAGAGCTTGTTTTTGGAATTCATGCCTGTAGAAAACAGACAATGGAACACTGACTAGAATCCTGATCTTTCAGCTGCACATACTCAAGTCTCTAGCACATAAGCTGAATTTTCCATTAACAGTGAACAGATTCTGCCATTTTAACTTAAAATGAATAGTACCTCTCTCTGGTAGCAGTCAACTTATTTACATGTAGCTCTAATAGGAGATACCACAGGTTTTCTGAGGGGCAAACACTACAGGGTGATATTATTCAGAAACATAAGACTGTTGCACCTACATCCAGGCTTGCCCAAATTTTTTGTGTGCCCTGATCTATATTCTGGTTCAAACTCCTGTCTGGTCTCATGTGAGAATCTGTACGAAAAAACAAATTCATGAATAACCTTTACATTTGATCTTTTTATTGTAGGATAACAAAGGTATTAATCCAGATCCATACATTATATTATTCCCATTACACAGATGGAGAAAGTGAGACACAGATATATAAAAAGATTTTTGTCACTCATGCAATGAGTCATTGGTGGGGTTGGTAATGGACTACAAGTGTGCCGAAGCTCTATGCAGAGCTCATGACATTTCAGAAAATAAAGTACATGTGAGGGCAGAATGAAAGGAAAGAATCAAAGACCTCACTTTGTGTGGGTCCAGGAGAAAATAATGGAGATAGGAGGCACAGGAGAAGGATCAGGAATAAAAATAAGAGGTTCAGTTTTTAAAATACTTTGTATGTAATAGAACTAGGGCATCCCAGAGAGGTAAGTAAATGAAGCAAGAGGGCAAAATGAAGGGGAAAGGTCAGAGCAGAATAGTATATTTCTTAGCCAGTGTAGAACTAGTTGAAATAATGAGAAAAATAAAGTTCAGCAAGAGAGAGAGAGAATATGGACCCCAATGGACACAGATACTTACTCCCTCCCACACCCTGTCTTCCAGTAAGAGCTATTTTAGAAGATGCTGAAGGTGAGAGTCAAGAGAGCACAGGTTAAGAGAAGTTAAACGGTGACAAAAAAAGAGAGTGATTAGAATAATGGTAGCAGATATAGGCTGCAGGTTCAGAATTGCCCTTTGATTTACTGGTTGTCTAGGATTCCCTTTCTTAATAGTTTTACTTTGAAAAAGAAGGGTGAAAACAGTAGCATATGGGAGGTCTAAAGCTTCTGTAATCCAGCAGAATTAGTTTACCTTATGATTTCAGTATACCTGGGAGGACTCAGCTACATTCCCCATGTTTTATTTCATTGTCAGTATATTACTGTTCCTGAATGATACTTTGGGCAAGAGGTCAATGCAAAGTAGCTGCAAGTATAAATAAAAGCATTTGGGAACAGAGCTAATATTTATTAGAGTTCAATAGGCTTCCACATCCGAAGTAATTCAGAATATTTCCTTGTTTCAGAATTGTGCCACATTTCAGGCCTATGGTTTTTAAACAGTCCTGCTCCTTCTTCCTACCATGGAGTTAAGCTGCTTATGAATTCCAGGGGTTTTGCCTCATAATTCAGTTGCTAATGATGAAGCACGTATTTGCACACAGCAATAGCAAAATTGTCTTGATCGCAAAAAAAGAGGCAGTCTACTGTAACTGAGTTAGCAAATTTCCTGGCAAAATATGAGAAATAATATTGTGTACTCAATTAAAATGAGTCAAGTTATAGAAGTAATTTTATTATTTGTCTTCATATGATAACAGATATGCTCTGGTGTAACAAACTCAGTATGTCAAAGCAGTTGCTTATGGAGAACTGAGTACATCCATTACTCATTAGTAAGTGTCACAGATCTGGTTGAGTTTCTCGTGTGGTGGGACACTCACCAGACTACAGAGATCCAAATGCTGAATCCTACATATTCTTTGCCTGCTCGAACTGGAAGAGTTTAGGCACAAGTGTAGATCTCATGTCTTAACATCCCCTCCTGGCAATGGAGATCCCATGGCCCTAATTGTCTTGGCCCTGAAACTAGAGCCTTTCACCCTAAACTGTACCACCAGCTTTTGCTCACTCCCTAGAATGCCACTAAAGGTACAACCCTTCTTGTTTGCACTTTACCTCATCAGTGTTATGCAATAGTGAAACTGATAGACACTCTTACTTACAATTCCAAACTCCATTGTACTTTATTTAGTGCCTTGAGAAATGCACAGGTCCATAGAAAATTATATATTATTATACACACACACACACACATATACCACTTTCATTACCAATGTGGAGAGGTCTTTGGTGCTTGGGCAGAGACCTCTCAGACAGGGCTGGGCAAAATACAGCCTGGGGGCTGGATCTGGCCCACGAAGCCACCAGATCCGGCTGCGGATCACCCTGCCGGGACCCTCAAATATGACAATTAAAACAACTGATTGGCTACTGTTTCCAAGATATTTAAGTTTTTACATTTTACGTCCACATATATTGTGTAGATAGTAGAGTTTTAATCATAAATTGTAAACCTAGGTCTTTTCATGTGTTTATGGTTGCTTTACATGATAATATTTCACCTGTCCTGTTTATGTAACACTTTAAAAATCAGCAAAAGGGTTATATAAATAAAATTTATTATGAAACAAAAGGCAAAAACGATTATGTACATAGTTTAGTCCTATTCAGTGTCTACTCGGGCGCTTCTTGGCTTGTCTCTTGTATTCATTAAATGGAGCATCTCTTGTCACTGTCCAGCAATAGTCTGCAAGCATTGATGGGCTCCATTTGCCCTGATAGCGTTTCTCCATTGTTGCAATGTCTCGGTGAAATCACTCGCCGTGCTCGTCGCTCACTGCTCCGCAGTTCGGTGGAAAAAAATCTAGATGAGAGTGCAAAAAATGTATCTTTAGTGACATGTTGCAACCAAGGCTTTTGTATGCCTTGAGGAGGTTTTCCACCAACAACCTGTAGTTGTCTGCCTTGTTGTTTCCGAGAAAATTTATTGCCACTAACTGGAAGGCTTTCCATGCCGTTTTTCCTTGCCATGCAGTGCATGGTCAAATGCATCATCTCGAAGAAGTTCACGAATCTGAGGACCAACAAAGACACCTTCCTTTATCTTAGCTTCACTTAACCTTGGAAATTTTCCACGGAGGTACTTGAAAGCTGCTTGTGTTTTGTCCATGGCCTTGACAAAGTTCTTCATCAGACCCAGCTTGATGTGTAAGAGTGGTAACAAAATCTTCCTTGATTCAACAAGTGGTGGATGCTGAACACTTTTCCTCCCAGGCTCCAATGACTGTCGGAGTGGCCAATCTATCTTGATGTAGTGGGAATCTCTTGCACGACTATCCCATTCGCAGAGAAAACAGCAGTACTTTGTGTATCCAGTCTGCAGACCAAGCAAGAGAGCAACAACCTTCAAATCGCCACAAAGCTGCCACTGATGTTGGTCATAGTTTATGCACCTCAAAAGTTGTTTCATGTTGTCATAGGTTTCCTTCATATGGACTGCATGACCAACTGGAATTGATGGTAAAACTTTGCCATTATGCAGCAAAACAGCTTTAAGACTCGTCTTCGATGAATCAATGAACAGTCTCCACTCATCTGCATCGTGAACGATGTTGAGGGCTGCCATCACACCATCGATGTTATTGCAGGCTACAAGATCACCTTCCATGAAGAAGAATGGGACAAGATCCTTTTGACGGTCACGGAACATGGAAACCCTAACATCATCTGCTAGGAGATTCCACTGCTGTAGTCTGGAGCCCAACAGCTCTGCCTTACTCTTGGGTAGTTCCAAATCCCTGACAAGGTCATTCAGTTCACCTTGTGTTATGAGGTGTGGTTCAGAGGAGGAGGATGGGAGAAAATGTGGGTCCTGTGACATTGATGGTTCAGGACCAGAAGTTTCATCCTCTTCCTCTTCCTCGTCTGACTCAAGTGAGAATGATTCTGGTGCATCAGGAACCGGCAGTCCTTCTCCGTGGGGTACTGGGCGTATAGCTGATGGAATGTTTGGATAATGCACAGTCCACTTTTTCTTCTTTGACACACCTTTCCCAACTGGAGGCACCATGCAGAAGTAACAATTGCTGGTATGATCTGTTGGCTCTCTCCAAATCATTGGCACTGCAAAAGGCATAGATTTCCTTTTCCTGTTCAACCACTGGCGAAGATTTGTTGCACAAGTGTTGTAGCATATGCGTGGGGCCCACCTCTTGTCCTGATCTCCAATTTTGCAGCCAAAATAAAGGTGATAGGCTTTCTTAACCATAGTGGTTATACTGCGCTTTTGTGATGCAAAAGTCACTTCACCACAAACATAGCAGAAGTTATCTGCACTGTTCACACAAGTACGAGGCATCTCTGCTCACTTTGGCTAAACAGAAATGTGTCCCTTTGCAAAATCAAACACTGACAAATAAGAGAGCGACACTGTATGATTTCTAGAGCTGATATAGGGCAATTTGTTCAGCAGAGTGATGTAAGCTTCGTTATGATTGCATTATCCATGACTTCTAGGAATAACATGATGCAATTCATATCATGTATGACGCAATACCAGCTTCAGATTGCATCATTCATTGTTTTGCCTAAAAAGCAAGTACAGTCCAAACCCAGTCATAGATTTATTCATAGATCCAGTCAAAGACGTATTTTAGTCATTTCTGGTTTAAATTGAGATCCCTTCCCTTTATAACTCACTTATCCTCCGCCATTCCCAAGTCAAGGGTCGTATATACTGACCCAATAGCATATCTTGAAAACTAGAGCCAATCAACAATTTTAAGCAACATTTTCGTTCTCAGTGACCCAGAATTAGTAAAGTTTGACTACATTTATTTCAGAAGCATTTTGGCTGTAGAGCAGTGTAATCAGATAGTACTCAAACAAAGTCCTCAGGATTCTGCCAGCTCTCAGCTGTTTTGAAGGTTAATACTTCTGCAGTCCTCAAACTCCCCAGATGCATTTCCCTGTAATATCCAATCCCTGTCACTAGACACTGAAGGTAATTACTAGGTAAGCTGTTCCCACAGAGGGAATGTACACACAGCGTGAAGATTACAACTTGGGATCAGGTCCTTTTATGACAACTCAGAACAATAATCTCTGGTGACAACAAATATAAATTGATTAACAAAGAAAAGAGATTCACAGATTCAGATGAGACTTGAGTAAAGATAATGGAATCAGAAATGGTTATTAATAAAATGAAAGTACAACATGCTTTCTAGAGACTAAATCTTAAGAGGTTACAACCTTTGTTTAAAGTAATTTCTCACCCTTCGTGTCCTTCTGAAGAGCTTGCTGGGTTTTAATCAATCCAAGACCAATTTCTTCATGAATCCCTCCCCCCCCACCCACCCCCTTCTGCCAAAGATGTTGTTCAGTGACCTGGGTAAAAAAGGAGTGCTTCCTTCTTCTTATAATCCAGTCAACCTTTGCCCCCCTTGTGAGGCACAATCCAACTTAAGACTCTTCTTCCCCATTACTTGTTCTTTAGTGTGCTGATGCTATGTGGCATTCATGTTTCCCTGTCAAACCTGGTTTTCTGGTTGACTTTATATAAATTGTGCTTTCTTTGGGTCAGCTTCACCATGCTTAATTTATACTTGATATAGAGAAAATTACCTTCCCTCCTGCCTGAAAGAAATCTGTTTCTCAATCCTTTAAATAGCATTACTACAAAAGCTGCACATTGATATTAATGATGAATATGACATCAGCTTTCATATGATACTTCACATGACATTCTTTGAAGATAAATACTATGCAGGCAATTTATTAAGTGTAGTGAGTTGTCAGGCCTAAAAGGAATTGCTGATACAGGGTACTGAGCCACTTGGTATAATTAATAAAATTGCATTTAGACTCTAATGCCTGACAATGTGTTATTCAGTACTTCAAGCTGATTGAAGTGAAAACCTTCATCCTGAATAAGTCCGAAAGGTTTTCTTCTTTGGTCGTTGTGGTGGATCTTGATTGATGTTGCCTGCTTCTTTTAGCTTCTTTCACTTTGACTACTAAGGAGTGTGAGGCAGGCTGGGTAAATACAAATTCTGCTCCTTGGTTGGGTCAGAATTATTTCTTTTCTGTCCTTTTTTGGAGTGGATGATGTAACTTAGTAGACCAGGCCACCTTGGCAGGTTCTAAGATGGTTTCATTGATGGAAATGTTCATGGCTGGTACTCATGGGCTTGACAAGTTCCACTATGAAAGGATAGGCAAACGCTGCACTTGAAGGGGACGTGAGTTTGCCCAAGGCTGTAGAGGCATGTCAGAGAGTCACTGCTTGCCAACTACATATAGTGAAATACACATGGGGACCATCATATGAAGAAAAGAGAGAAAGGTTATTTGCCTTAGTAACTGGAGTTCCATGAAATGTGTGGTCCTTTATTATCTGCCCTCTTCCCTTCTGCCCTTGATTCTTTACAAATAATTTCTGATTGAGAAGGAACTGGGGAGGTGATTGGTCTGCATTGTGCCTTAGATTCTCTGTTCAGAGCACAGGTAGAAGAAGGGTGTGAGCACAGACCAATGGACACTACAGCAAAAATCTTCTAGTGTGAGGTGTGTGGAGCCCATGTGTACCACAAGTGGAATAAGATAGGAAAAAAGTTTTCAAAAAGTTCTCACATTTAGTGAGTTAGCTGTGCTGTATTTTCCTCGAGGCTAGGGAACATGTGGAACATGTAGTGGTTGTTGCACCAGTTAGCTGATTGTGGATTCAGTCTCTCAGTTTCAAATTATGGATATTCCTCCACCCTCCAAAAAAATTATACAATCCTGAGGAAAATGTTAACAGTAGGGGAAATAGCACTAGATCTAGAAATGACCTTACAAATGAAAGAGTAACAAAGGTTGTTCAACTTCCAAAAGGCCTATCCTGTTTTCTTGGATGCTCTCAGTGTTTTGCGGAAGAGCAGTCAGACAACATGAAGTCCCTGATCTTTTAGAAAAGCATAGCTGAGTCTGAAATACTTGTTATCAAGAAGGAGGATCAATTCAAATATCGGTGGGAAATGGACCACTGAATTCCAAACTGCTTTCAGCCTCATAGCAGTCGAGGTGACATCTGTTCCTATTTTGGTTTTACACAGCTGGAAATTGCCATGTATTCTGAACACAGATGCAAATCATAAAGGGCTTAATGATGCATTATAACAGAAGAAAGATGCTTGTGTTTAAGTATATGTCAGTGCTGAGTCATCAAGTGTGAATGGAACTGTTAAGTACATGCCATAATTTCAAACCATCAAAATGGGCAGTTCAGACAAATTTCATGATCAAGGCTAAGATTTTGTCAGGGATATTTTTAGTAAAAATTGCAGACAGGTCACGGCCCATAGAGAAAAAATTCACAGAGGCTGTGACCTAAAAATATCTGTGACAAAATAGGGATCTACAGGTCCCCACACCTCCTGCGGTGGGGCAGCTCCAGGGAGTCCCCATCGTGGGTTAAGTATTGCAGCTCGAGGGTGCCCTGTCAACCACAGCACAGGGACTGCAGTGTACCCTGGCCACTCATAGCTCCAAGTGTCCCCTGTTGCCTGCGGAGGCTGGGAGGTGCTGGGTTCCCCTGCCAGCCACAGCAACTTACTGCTACAGGATATCTTTGCCACCCAAAGTCCCAGGGGCCCGTAGTGTCTGGGAGCCTATGTTATGCTTTGTTTGTTAAATGTTATGCTGTTCTGGTGCCCATGTGTGAACTACTATACAGATGCTATTGCTCCAGGTAAGAATACACAATAGTTTAAATGTATTGGTCTCATTCCTATTTCACTCCATTTGCAGTTTTAGATTTTGAAGGAAGAGATGAGTCATACATTTTTACATGTGAAAAAAAAGATTAATTAATCTGTATCAGTGTTAGGTTAAATTACTTGTATTTGACTTAAAATACACCCCAACCTTCCTAATTATATTTTTGCACTTCTTTTGCCAATTTATGCTTCTTTCTATTTTCTTCACTTAGGATTTTACTTTCACTTTTTCTAAACAAAGCCTTTTTGCCTCTGATGGCTTCTTTTGCTTTGTTGTTTAGCCATGGTGACAATTTTTGGTTGTTTTTTTATGTTTTTTATGGTTCATCCATCTTCTTATTTTGACTTCCAGCATTTGTATATGAGCACTTTAAAAACTTGTAACTTTTAATTTGTCTGTCATTGCATGATGTAATTGGATGGGACTCTTTTTATTTAACTGTTTCTGATCAGATCTTGCCTATATTTTATCATTGTCCATCCTCTCCTTCTTACTAGAAAATAGAGAATTTCCATAATAGATCTTGCCTTAAGGATGTCTGTCTCCGAACCACATGCTCTTATGCATGCTGTTTTCCCCCCAGGTCATCTAGTCTAGCCTCCTGTGCTGGGACAGGACCAAGTAAACTCAGACCATCCCTGACAGATGTTTGTCCAGCTTGTTTTTAAAAACCTTCAGTGATGGAGATTCCACCAAACTGTGGTAAACTATTACAGTATTTAACTATTTTTGTCATCTGAAAGCTTTCTCCCCTCCTCCCAATACCTAACTGAAATCTCACTTGTTGAAGAGTAAGCAAGTTAAGATTAATCAGATTACTTTTTTGGTTCTACATTCAGTAAATGTAATTTGTTACCATCTTCTTTATAAGAGCCCTCAACGTATTTGAAGACTGCTATCAGGTTGTCCTCCCATACGTAATCCTTCTGAAGACTAAGTATGCCCAGATTTTTTTAAATCGCCCCATAGGTCAGGTTTTCTAAACCTTTCAGCTTTGTTGTTGCTCTCCTTTTGACTCTCTTAAATGTCTGCATCTTTTTTAAAGAGTAATGTCCAAAACTGGATATAAGTCACCAGCTAGGACTGTGCCATGAGAGCAGGACAATTTCTCCCCATGTCTTATGTACAACATTCCTCTTAGCACGTCTCAGAATGATATTAGCCTTTTTTTCAACAATGTCACATTTATGGCTCATTTTTAATCTGTAATCCACAAACTAACCAACAAATCTTTTCAGCAGTACTGTTGCCAAGCCTATTATCACCCATTTTGTATTTGTGTGTTTGATTTTTCCTTCCTAACTGCAATATTTTACACATCACCTCATTGGATTTCATCTTACTGATCTCAGAACAGTTTTCTAGGCTATCACAGTCATTTTGAATTCTTATCCTATCATGGAAAGTGTTTCTAAACCCTCCCAGCTTGGTAAGGGCAGCACGTGTTTTAAGCACACGCTCCACTCCATCATCCAAATTATTAATGAAAATATTGACAGGTTTGGGACCTAAGGTAGATGCCTGTGGAACACAACTAGATGCAGCCTCCCACTTTAAAAGGGAACTATTGATATCTAACCTTTGATGATTTTTCAATGAATTGTATGCCCATTTTATAGTAATTTCATCTAGAGCACATTTTCCTAATTTGCTCATGAGACTGTCATGTGGGACAGTATCAAAAGTTTTACTGATATCAACATATATTATTTCATATCCCCATCCCCTAGGGTCTAGGCCAAAAATCCTGTCAAAGAAAGAAATTAAGTTGGTTTGGCAGGATTTGTTGTTAACAATTCCATGCTACCTATTACTTATAACTCTATTATCTTCTAGGTGCTTACAAAAAGATAGTTTATCATTTGTTCCAGTATATTTCCAGGATCGTAGTTAGGCTGACTGGAGATAAAGTCTCTCATGACCTTCTTATCGATAAACTAGAGATATACAGTCTATATGGCACTACTATAAGGTGGGTGCATAATTGGCTGAATAACCATTCCCAGAGAGTAATTATTAACGGTTCACAGTCATGCTGTGAGGGCATAAGTGGGGTTCTGCAGGGCTCAGTTTTGGGACTGGTTCTGTTCAATATCTTCATCAACAATTTAGCTGATGGCATAGAGAGTATGATTATTAAGTTTGTAGATGATACCATCTGGGAGGGGTGGCAACTGCTTTGGAGGATAGGGTTATAATTCAAAATGACCTGGAAACTGGAGAATTGGTCTGAGGTAAACAAGATGAAGTTTAATAAGGACAAATGCAAAGTGCTCCACTTAGGAAGAAACAATCTGTTTCACAGATACAGAATGGGAAGTGACTGTCTAGGAAGGAGTACTGCAGAAAGGGATCTAGTGGTTAGAGTGGACCACAAGCTAAATATGAATCAACAGTGTGACACTGCTGCACAAAAAGCATTAAGATGCATTAAGAGGAGTGTTGTGAGCAAGACATGAGAAGTCATTCTTCCACTCTACTCTGCACTGATTAGACCTCAGTTGGAGTATTGTGTCCACTTCTGGGCACCACATTTCAAGAGAGATGTGGAAAAATTAGAGAAGGTCCAGAGAAGAGCAACAAAAAAAAGGCCTAGAAAACATGCACTGTGATGGAAGACTGAAAGAACTGGGCTTGTTTAGTTTAGAAAAGAGAAGACTGAGAGGGAACATGATAGCAGTTTTCAAGTATCTAAAAGGGTGTTACAAGGAGGAGGGAGGAAAATTGTTCTCCTGAGCCTCTGATGATAGGACAAGAAACAATGGGCTTAAATTACAGCAAGGGAGATTTAGGTTGAACATTAGGAAAAACTTCCCAACTGTCAGGGTGATTAAACAGTGGAATAAATTGCCTAGGGAGGTTGTGGAAACTCCATCACTGGAGATATTCAAGAACAGGTTAGATAGCCATCTGTCAGGTAAGATCTTGACGGTGACGGTGCTTGGTCCTGCCGTGAGGGCAGGGGACTGGACTTGATGATTTCTCAAGGTCCCTTCCACTTCTTGTGTTCTATGATTCTATAAGTTCCTGGGTCCTCTTTCTCCCTTTTTCTGTCCTCTGGGACCTCAATAATCCTCTGTTGATTCTCAAAGATCATTGCTAATCATTTTGAAATTGCTTCAGCTAGTCTTTTAAAGGCTCTAGGGTAAATTTTGTCAGGCCCTGTTGATGTGAATATATTTAACTTGTTGTTCTTCAACTTTTATTTCCCTCAACTTTTTATTTCCTTGTCCTGATTTCCTTCCTTCCTTGTTATTAATATTCTAATGAGTGTTGTAACATACAGAGACAAGAAAAGAGTTGAGTGCATTCCGCTCATCTCCAAAATTTGGTATGAATTATGCTTTATTTAATGAAATCTGATATTTATGAGGAAAATGCCCTTTCAAATATGGAATACAACTCAGTGTTAGTATTATTTATAATGACCATTTTGCTTCATAGAAAATCTTAATTTCCCAATAACCATTTCCTACTGATTCCAATGTGTTTGCCAGTCATTTATAGTGATCACAGGATATTTGTATGTAAAGTCAGATTAGAAATTATTGCTTTGACTTTCTCTACTTTTTCCATAAGTAGGGAAGAATTTCAGACTTTTGAAATACCTTCCTCTCAACTGCTGGCAAAAATTTTGCAGCCTGAAAGAGTGGCAAAAAGATCCAATCATAACCAGCCTAGACTGCCACTTAAATGGCCAGCAGAATTGGTTTTGCCTGACAAGACAGAGGTTATGTATCTGTGCATGTATTGTATTTTAAAAGCTTTCACTGTTATATGGATCTGAATGCAGTGATTTTATTAAAAATGTGTGTTGCCTAAATTGATAATTGCAACAGGATTCTACTGTAGTTATGATTTTTTTTTCAAGCTGAGAAGTCATAGTTGAAAAGCAAAGTCTTGAGCACTATTTTTTTGTGTATGTGAGGGTGGGGGCCAATATAGGGAGTGACTTTTTTCCTCTACATTTCTCTTGTCTCACAAAAGCATGCCCTGCTATAGTGTTAGAGTCTAAAGTTCAGGGGCTGCAGAAATTGGAATCTGCAAAGATTTCAGCATGACAAAAAGTGGAAAATCTGTTTTGCAAGTCCTGCTGCTATTACATTCACAGTGAGTATCAGGCTACAACTTGAGATCCGTGATGTGGATCTAAGAGCAGAATTGTTCCTCAAGCATTTCAATGAGTATGCTGTTCAAAATTATGTATGGAGCTATGTTGCAACTGATTTGTAACTATGCGGAGACACTCATCTGAAACAGCAATTTAACTTAAGCAACATGTTTGAAACATCTGTAGTTCATTGTGCTGTGCACCCACCCCAGCAAAAGTGTGTCCTTGTTTCCTCAAGAGTCCATCCTTCAATTTATATGCTGGAAATGCTTCTGATTAGCAGCTACATGTGTCCTGAATCTGTAAGCAATAAGATAATCACCAACCATCAATCCATTTGAAGCTGTCCACAGACAATTATCAGCAAAAGGAACACTGCTTTTTTGAAGTTATATCTGTACATGAAGCAGAATTGCTCATTCCCTAATTTCCTATTATAACCCAAAAGTTAGATGTAATCTTGAATCGTGTGTGTGTGTGTGTGTGTGTGTGCTTTCCTTAAAAACAAACATACAAAAAATGTAAACTGGCTAATGTCCAGATTTCCCCTCTTTAGTTAGTAGATTATATCAGCATGATAGAAGGAAAATAAAGATCTGTTGGTGACTGACAAATATATTCTGTGCTCAAACAGTGGATCAATATTTATGAAAATCCTAAAATATTGATGCTCATTTTTGTTAGCTCTAGTAATGAGTCCCCAGAGTGTAAAACATAGCTGGTTATGCCTGGTCTTAAGAATGAGATTGTTTGAACAATATGGTAAACAGTTGAAGGTGTTTTCATAGTGTTTTCATAGTGCTATATACTGATACAGGGATCATGTGAGGTCTTTTATTTGTTGACAGTTTATTCTAAATGAGGCTAGGTCTACACTATAGAGTTTTTGCACAAAAACTGCAGTTTTTTGCGCAGAAGCTCAAGGAGTGTCTACACCTCAAGCGCATTTTTGCGCAAGTAAAACGAAAGAACAGAGGAGGTTTTCCAGTGTAGGTATTCCTCATTCTATAAGGAATAACTCCTTTTTGCAAAAGAGCTCTTTTGCAAACAGGTATGTGTGGACGGGCAAGAGGGTTTTTTTTTTTTTGCAGAAAGAGGGAAGAGGAAAAAGCACAGGTGCCCTGGTGGTCATTCTGTCCATAGCAATCACTGCTTACTTGCAAGAGAGCATCCAAGCAGACTGGACGCTCTCTTGAGCAAAAGCGCATCACTTGTTCAATGTGTTTTTGCAGTGTTGATGCTCTCTTGCGCAAGAAGTTTTTGCAGAAGATCTCTTCCACAAAAAGCTTCTTGTACAAGAACCCTGTAGTCTATAGATAGATAGATAGATGGATGCTTCAGGAAATTGTTTCCTGAAATTAATGACAAGGCTATGGAAACAAGCAATGGTCTAGCAGATGTCTTGCACTGACCAAGTATGTGGAAAACAGAGAGTAGTGAAAAGGGTTATAAAGTATTATCCTCAAGAGTAAAGCTAAGTCAATGAAAGCAAGGCAAGAGAAAAAGATGGAGGAAAAATGAACAAGAGGAAATAGGTAGGATTTTGGTTTCTACTTTCTATTTTGGTGATGGAAACTTAAATAACTTAAAAATTCTGCATTTCATTCTGATCAAAGCCATGTTGAATGCCCAGGTGGCTCTGAGCTCCAGATAGAGGAAGATGTAATCCTCCAGAGCAATGCCTGACATTTTTCAAACAGCTTCAAAACAAAATAGCCAACAAAATTACTTTGGCCTTTGCAAGTTGCTATAAAACACTCTACATTGAACAGCAAGAGCCCTTTAACCTTTCCACTTGCATCTTGTGTTTCCTGATAGAAGCCAGTGTGCTCAAACACACTCATTAGCAGGCAGGGCATTTATGAATCAGTTAGAATCAGAATAAAACGGTCATGCCTGTTTATAGTATTACACCACATGGGAGTCAGATCTGAATGTATGTGATGGATCAGAGGCATATGATCAGCCCCCTGTTTCCCAGTTCAAGTGGAAGACGCAAAGCTGAACAGTATAAGGAGACAGAAGTGCCCATTGTCCCCTACTATTTGCCTTAGTAACTGAGTACCAGGTCACCAGGATTCACAATAATTTCCCGAAACAAATCATAAATGTAGGTGAGATATCAAAGAAAAAAATCCTAATATGTCTCAATAAACCACTTACATATTAGAAACAATTGCCTTTCAGGTTATACAGGTTTTTCCTCAGTCCCTTTAGTTACAGAATGAACAAGGCAGAGGTGAAAATAACAAAAAGGTATCCTTCAAACTGCTCCAGGTAATCTAGGGTCTTGCATCCAGCATACCCCCAGTGATATCCCCAGACATAAAATCGAAATCAGTTGAGAACTAGATAAAATTTACAGAGGTGATCAGTTCTGTTTAATCTAAAATCATCTAAAAATCATGTTCTTCTTCCAGTATCTATCTCCAGTACTTTCAGCAACGATTATTTTGGTCAGCTTGGGCTGTCTCATTGGTCTGGTTCTTGCTTACTTGCATGCTTGCTTCCAAAGAAGGATATGTCTGCACATACTGCAGTCACAAAGAGTGATTACAGGCTGAGAAGGCATATCTAAACTGGCTTTCATGTAGCTATGTTGGGTACTGGAGAAGTCATGGCAGCGAGTGTTTCATTGTAGGCTAGGTCTGCAAGTTACTATCCTGGGTGGGCTTTAATAGCCCTCACTGAAGCATGTGTTGCTATGGCAACACTCCAGTACCCAAGCTAGTTTGGGTATGTTCAGTCAAACTGCAATCACACCCTCTGCTGCAGTGTAGACATACCCTAAGTCAATGTGAGTGTTTTACACCGGCTTTTATGAGAGTTCAATAGGGCTTCCTATAAGTACCCACCCTCACTTAAGTGGTATTTTTAGCTTGCTGCTCACATTCTGAATATATGGAGGGAATGTCCATGTGTGTGTGGGAGAGAGTTTATATTTCCCAACTTTGGAGTAATATTTTAAGCATCTTTTCCCCTTCTGCATTTTTATTTTACAGAAGGGGATGACTAAGCCTAAGGACTTTTATAAGAGTTCCCTATAAAATGCTTCATTAAGCAAAGAGCAGAGATGCACTGGGATTTGCATGCCTGCTGTCCAAATCCATCCATTGGTAATATATGAAAAAAAGCATAACAATTTGTTGCCACTTTTCACTAGCAACTTCACCTGCTAAGTACTGATAAAAAGTTTATTTGTATTCAACAGTTAATTTGGTATCATTTTTTTTTCAAGAAAAGTAATTGAAATGTTTTCAGTATACTGTGTTTGTATTACACAGGACCAGCTCAGGTGTTAGAGTGCTTGGCCTTATGACAAAAGTCACAACTTCCCTCTACCTCAGAGCACATTTGGGATTTTTTTTAAAGTTCTATTTTTGATTTAATGCCAAACTAGCCTGCTGTTAATTTAGATAGGAAGTATCCCATCTGACATACTGCAGGGAACGTACAAATGCAAATAATAAAAACAGTACTTTATTAAACAAAGTTTATTAGGAATTGACCAATTTAATTCTTCTTAAAGACCTTGTCCCTTTCTCTTTACTAATTGTATCAAAAAATGGCCCTTCTCTACTGACTCTGTTTTCCTTTGGCAGCTATAAATTCAGCCTATCCTCTTCTAACCATACCCTTGACTGTCCCCAAGTCCCTAGGTAAAAGTTCCTTTGAAGACATGATTTATCCCATTTAACAAAGCAAAGAGGAGGGGAAAGGGATATAAAGTATTATCCTCAGGAATAAAGCTGAGACAATGAAAACAAGGAAAGATAAAAAGACGGAGGAGGAATGAAACCTAGGAATGTTACCTAAATAAACAGAATGGGATCTCACCCCTACCAATACCATGAATGATGCTATTCCATAAAGCCACAACAATTTCAATAGGTATTTTTTTAACCTGATGAGTAAACACATTGAAGAATTCTGCAAATGTAATGACATAATGCCAGTTTTCCCCCATGAAAAGCAATGTACATGAATGTTGATTTTAATTTTGAACATTTATTTCCTAAGGATGTCTGTGAGGTCAAGTTTTCCATTTGGTGTACTATTTACAAACAAGGTCTACGTATCTGACCTACTTACTTTATGATTGGTTTAATTCACTATGGCAATTATAATGTTTCTATATAGTAATTTTAAGATATTTAGACAGTTGATTCCCAGAGAAAGCCAAGGGTAGCATGCATGAGGCCCTAGAACAATAAACAATTAATGAAACAGGAATAATATGCAGACAGATATCCAAAGAAGCTCAAAGAAATATGTTTCCTTTCAATCAGACCTTAAAAATGGAGAAATGGATTCACTGGGAACTTTAGGTTTGACAAGCCTGGCTGGAATGATTTAGTTAGGGTTATTCCTGCTTCGAGCAGGGGTTTGGACTAGATGATCTCCGGAGATCTCTTCCAACCCTAAGTTCTATGATTCTATGATCAGGGAATGAACCTAAGGTGACTTCATTCTCAAATGAGAAGGTGAAAAAATAAGTCCATATGCTTAAGTAGCAATTTTTAATTACATTTACATGGATAATGAAAAATATTGCCTGTAAATATTGGTTTCAATTTTTAAATTAGATCACTTGGACAACAAGTCCACCTCCTATTTTGTTTACTTCTCATACATTTTCCAATGAGCCCGTTTAATGGAACATGTGTTAGAGGAAAAAAGAATTTCAAGGGGAATGTCAGTATCCATGCTAGAAGCGCTTGCAAGTTAATTCAATCAGGGACCAAAGGTAATACCATGTGACTTATCTAACCAACCATAGTAAAGTGACCTGGCTGTAATTCAGAAAGCTTGAGATCAATCCATGGAGTAAAATATTATAAAAGTTACTCACTGAATAAATTTACATAATGAATAAATCAAAAGAAATTGAGAGCTGCTCATGGACATGCCACGAGGAGGAAAAGGGGCTAAGTTTGTCAAATAAATTATTCACTGTCAATTATTCACTCAGCCTTACTTTAAACATAGTTAGTTCCATATGCTGGGTATGAGACAAGTGTGACAGACTTCAAAGGAATGTTATTCACAGACCTTTCATTCTTCTTCTTGAATACATAGCTCCTTCCTCAGGTCACAGTATCACTTAACCTGTCCTTACCTTCCAGGACGCATAAAATTACAAATATTTCAACTGAATTTGTGAGAGAGAATTTGCCTACATAAATAACAATAAATAATGTGAGGTGATGGGCAAACCTCAGAAAGATTCTGTTAGAGATAGATATTCAAAAGCTGCAAGGCTGTGTGTAGTTTTAAAAGCTATTTTTTCCAAACCCCAGTTTCTCTTTGCTGAAGAGGGGTCCCCTGTGTACTTCAAAGGCAGAGATACTGCAGATTTCTCTGCGATGGTTTCTGGCTTTCAAGTTTGTGAAATGTCAGTGGGAGACACTTATATCAAAGAGAAATTGATATTTTACATTTTAAATGCCTGTATTTAATTCTACCATTTTGTTTGAGGTACTGAAGGTAATGAAGTTCGGTGAAAACTTGACAATATAAAAAATTGTAAAATAGATGCAATTTTACTATTCTGTTTAGAGAGCCCAAACTTCATTCCTAATATCAATTTAAAATCAAAATGGTCGATCCTCAGAAATGTTGTGACATCTGTCAGCTAGAGCACTCTTTTCAAATATCAAAGCTGATACACACACATACGGAATTTGATGTGATGTTGATTTTAATTAAATAATGCAAAGGTGAATATTGCCACCTTTGTTAGCTCATAGTTATTACTATAGAATCAGAAAAGCTTTCTGTAAAATACTGATTGGAAAATAAAACCACCCAAAAGGTGCTAGCTTAGAGGGCTGAATTGCCTTCTCTCTCTCTCTCTGTCGCACGCACACACACACACAGAGTTTTGCTACTTTTAAAATCTCATTTTCTATGTGGGGATTAGTAGTTATCCTTAACAGGAAGATAACATAGCAATTAGTTCCTTTTAAACTGTATAAGTGAGAATAAACTGATCTAAATCTGCTGATAATCACTTTAAAAGGTGATATTATGTCTATTCCCAGATCAACCTGCTGTGTACTGTAACTAGAATAGAGCAAAGAAAGAATTGTAGTTGAAGCAGTCACTATAGTACAGAAGCAAATAAGTGTGCCCTAGCACAATGAAGCTAATGTCGAAGGTCAAGGGCAGCACCATAGGGTGGCCCACTCGGTCCCAGTGTCTCATTGTTATTCAGTAGCTGATCAAGGAGTATCATTGGAATAGATGCCTGGTGTGTGAAAGAAGCTTTAATTAAATAAAAATAAAAGATGGAAGTCACAGACCTCTGAGAAGAAGGTGAAAGGTGAGGGGAAAAAAGTTGTAAAGAGTGAAGATTTCATCCTTCACAACATTTCTAATTTGAGCTGGACTTGTGCTACCACATTAAGTGCCAGACTTCAAATCCTCACAAGTTCAGCAGTATTTGGATCAAAGGCATTCATCTGATTCATTATCAAGTTAAGTTTCAACTGTCTATTTAGAATCAGAATTCAGAATCTGCCTCAATCTTAAATCTTCTAGTTTTTAAAATACATTACTATTGCAGGGGTTTTGATCCATCTCATAGACTTTTTCTGTCCTTGCTGTAATCTTTTGGATGGTTTAAAAATACCAAACAAATGATAATTTAAAGATTATAAGAGTGATTTATATAAGTTGCTATTAAATTTCTATATAACCCTACTGGTTTTATCCATTAGTTTTAGAGGATTTGTCTATGAGGGCAAATTTAGGGCTGCATGGTATCAGGGTTTTAATTCAGATCCATGCAAATTTTAATCTTCCTAACTATATTTTTCTCATCATAAAATGCAAGCTAGAATAATCAGTTGCATAGTCACAGCAAAGCATATCAATGTAATGATATATAATCTAAAAGCTGCCAGGGAGAGACCCCATTTTCTACTATATAGTATATTATAATCATACATAATTTCAATATTTTAAATTAATTCACTAATCATTACATGTAAGTATAAACCAGCGGTTTCAAAGCAGACAACGAAATGCCTTAGTAAGGAAGGCAGGGGACTATTGTTGTGCTGCAGTCAAGTTATGAAGTGTGTCAGACATCTAAAGCTTTAAAAGGTATTGTTAAAATTCAGAAGAATTAAATCATTTTATATCTAATGCCTCTTTGAAATGTCTCAATTCCATTTTTCTCTTTCCTTTATTATTTTTTCTTTTCCTTTCTTTTCTTGGTGGAGAGAAAGTATTTAATTTGTAGAGTGTGGTCACTAGGGATCATCTTTCAGTGAACAGGTCTTAATTCTGCCTAATGTGTGCCGACTGCGCTGTAGTGTATTGCATTATGTATCTTGAATTTCTTCCAGGGTATATATATATTTTGGTACAACATTCCATAAGTGGGACTATCCCTCTTGAGCCATAATATGCTAATACACTAACATGCTCAAGCTGTACAGATCTGAAATGTGTCTCAGCTAAATTTACAAGTCTGATGGAGTATCCCCCAAGATATCATAAAATAGATTTAAAATCAGAGTAAATCAGGTATGGAAAATGACTATCTTCTATTTTTCCGTGAATAAGAAAGTACAGAGTTAGGTGAATAAGTTTAGTTCTAGTTTGTAATTAATTTATTGTTTTTATGCACCCACCTCCTTTTGTGGGTGGTTTATGAAAATGTTCTGGTAATGAAATTTTAGGGGTATAAATGGTCCCAGTAACCAAATTGTAAATTAATGTATTCAAGAATTCATGCTGAAAGTGCTCATAGGTTCACATAGGAAACAGAACTAATACTACAGGATTTACATAACTAATCACAACTAAGAAAATAGCTCAAATATTGTGCATTCTCATCACCAGTCCATAAAGAATAACATCCAGAGAGATATTCATCTGTTGCATTTAAATAGCAAATAAATTTTAGAAAATTGCCTCTTATGCAAGCAGAAATAATGTCTATGGTCTTATCTCTATGAAATATCTAAAGTCATAATTCACACCTTTTGTTATTTTAGTGTATGTCTGCAGAATAAGAGTGCTGTATATTGAGATAATTAAGTGAAAAGTATCTACACATTATGTAGATGACACATATTAATTGCTGCAGCATTATTAAATTATTTCAGCTCTAGACAAAAGACGACAAAGTTCTAAGTTTCACTGAAGAATATGGCTAAGGTAGTTTAGGGAAGCACCAACCTTTCCAATCTAGGGTATGTCCTCACTGCAGAATAACTCAGATTATCAACACTCGAGTTATTCTTTTCATGCTAATCTATCTGAAGTGAGAGCCACTGCACAGCAAAATAATACTTAAAATGAAATAAGCATGAAAGGAGATTTTTTTTTGTCAGTTTGCCGGAGTTCTAGTTAGATTTTGAAGCTGAAATCTAACAACTAGCTTTGCCAATTGGATAAGTGTTATAGCCAATATATATTAGAATCCAATAGGACAATTCTTTTACTGAATCCTGGGAGTGTTAGTTTATTCATTTTAATTCTGAATTCTTTTCATGCCAATTTTTAACTTGAATTTTATTTATCAGATCAGGGCGCATACTTATACTTAACCAACCAACAATGTATTAATTCACCCAAAATCACAATGATATATAATCAACAGCTACTCAAGTGAACATATAACCAATGTTCTAGATGTGTACAATATACCCAATGCAAGTCTTTTAAGCAATTGTCACAGACAAGAGTTGAGGTTTAGCAGTTGTCAAGGAACAATACAAATTACCAAGACTTCTTATTACATTTACTTCTGAATATCTATTAACAATTTTTCATTACCTAATATATTTATTACATGTTCAAAGATGCACTTATCTTTAGGGCACTTTGATAAGTATGGTTAATACAGCTTGAAATGATTGGTCCAAAAGGCATAAATTTAGAATATTAAAAGCAATTGCTTAAAGTAATTGTTTTCAGGCTCTCTTAGGCTAATTTGCTTGGACTTATAAAGGAGTTAACATATAAAATATTGCTACTTGAGGGCTCACTAGAGAGCATAGATTTAGCAAGATAATCTACATATTAAAGAAAATGAAGGGAAAATACAATCTCTGAAATGAAATTTTTAGTACTTCTTTTTCTCTTAACTCTAGGATGTGGAGGAGTCCTTTCCATAAGGCTGGTCCAAACATTGGTTGCAATAAGTATTCTGTAGCTTCTTGTTGGGTTCAGTCAATTCTACTGAAAATATGGTAATCTCAGTTTTATGTACACCCTACTTTTAGGACTAGTTGGAGGGGTGGCACCCTGTGCGATTTTATTGGACATATGTCAAATGAGTGCTCATATTTCAACTCTCCTAGCTTTTGTATTGGTTCTATCTGTATCTGGTAGACAGTGTTGGTGTATTACAGATTTCTTCAATCTTCTTAACTGAGGTGTTCTTTGGAAGTTTGATTCATTTCAAGGATTGTATTTCATTATTAGCCCCTACTATCAGTTGAGTTCCTCCTTTTGAGCAATTTCACTTACTATTCCAAAGTTTATACCCTGGTATATGTCTTTCAATATTTCTTCTTCCTTGTGACAGACAATTCTTATTACTCCTAGGGTATGTCTAGACTGCACCCCCTCTGCCGGCAGAGGGATGCAGATTAGGCTGGGCGAAATTGCTAATGAAGCGGGGATTTAAATACCCTGTGCTTCATTAGCATAAACATGGCTGCCGCTTTTTTCCAGCATGGAGCTTTGTCAGAAAAAAGCAGCAGTCTAAAGGCTGATCTATCGCTAAAGAAAGCCTTTTCCGATAGATCCCTTGCCTCGTAAAAATTTTCCCACCCATCTCTTCTTGACCCATTCAATTTGCAATGAGCCCCTTTTCATAGGAAAGGAGGATATGGCCATTGATTGTTCACTTGGCGTTCTTTATAGCTAGGTTGAAGAGATAAAGAAGTTTATCCCTCTGCAAGTAATAGAAGATTCTTTCCTAAATAATTAATAATATTCTTATTCAGAGAGACAAAGTGAGTGAGGTAACTTCTTTTATTGGATGAACTTCTGTTGGTCAAAGAGACAATTTTTCAAACTTACACAGAACTGTTCTTCAGGTCTGGGAAATGTATGCACAGTATCACTGCTAAATACAAAGTGCAACAGATTATTTAGCATAAATAGTTCACACACATACACACACATTGGGGAGGGGGGTTAGTGGGTTGTAGATTAAAGCCATAAATCTAGTGACCCTATTCAATCCACAATCTTTAGTGTCTAGCAAACTTTATGATTTAAGCTTCCAGGCTCGTCTTTTTAATGTGTTGTGCAGGTTCTTTTAAATATGAGGAATGGGAGCAATTTCACAGATAATAGAAGGGTCTGATAAATCAATAACCCCCTCAACACAGCTTTTAAGGTCCATGAGTTCTATACATTCCTATTGCATCATGCCATGTAACTCATTCAGTAACAACTATGAATAAACGGAGATAATTATGCTCTGGAATGAACTCAAATAGAAAAATGATAAAAGCTAAAAATACCTTATTACCTATGAATGAACACTTTTCACAAAGTGACTACCCTAGAGCTGATTATATAAGGTATACTTGAATTCTAGCCTATACCCTTTCTGTTACCTCCAAGTTGTTTCAACCCAAAGCTCTCAGTAACTATACTCTGTGCAAGATGGTGTCAGGAAATAAATCAAGGGAAACACGTCTGTCTGATTGATAGATGGCTGGCACAAACAAGACAACACAGGAGTGCTTTCACTTAAAGCTAAACTTTACTTAGTCTCAAACACTTACACATGTCCACAAGAGGTTAGTAAAACATCCCAGCCCTCAATAATTACCAAAGTTGGCTGTGGCTCTTGAGTGACACAGCAGTAGTCTTCCAATGGCCAATCTTCTGTCTGCCTGTGGGGATCATAAGTTGTGTCCAGAAGGAGATTCCCTGAAGAGTCCCTCCTGAAGAGTCCAAGTACCCCAAACTTTTCTTCTCTATTTATTCATTAGTATTATAATAACACATCATTAAAAGAAAACCTGTTAAGCAAGCAGTTTTAAAAGATAGGCAAGAGATTGTCTGATCATCTGATCATCAATTAGTCAGATGTGCGGGGGGGAGGGAGGATCAGAGTTTTCATGCCTTGAGACCCCGAGAGACCCTATCCCTGAGGGTACATAGACAAGCTTTCTGTTTTCTAAATGCATATCTTAGCAATTTCAACAGAAATCTCATCAGGATGAATGTGCCCTTTCTCTAGCCCCCAACCGCCTTCCTCTACTGATCTGGCCATGGTAAGTCTATTGAAGAGGTCCATTTATGACCTGCTAGCTTTGCTGCTTTTAGCAGTAAGTAGTAGTAGTTCTCCACACACCTGTTATGCTAGCTAACTCGATTTAAAAGATTACCAAACTCAAGTGAGTGTGTGTGTGCACGTGTGTGCACACACGCACATGCCAGTGCAACCCAAATTGAGGCACCAAAAAAGTTATAAGTTAACTCTGTAATGAAGGCAAAGCTCGAAAGGAACAAGGAAACAATGTAGTTTATAAAGGCAAGCAATAGAAATCAAATCTTAGCTCAACATTGGTTCTGTCAGTGACTCTCAATGAGAGTTTGGACAAATCACTTAATTTCTCTAGGCCACTTCCCAATGGAGCTATGTTGATATATA
This sequence comes from Rafetus swinhoei, assembly GCA_019425775.1. Taxonomy (NCBI): domain Eukaryota; kingdom Metazoa; phylum Chordata; order Testudines; family Trionychidae; genus Rafetus; species Rafetus swinhoei. The sequence goes on from CM033424.1 coordinate 154,838,377, forward strand.
TCAGTTGAAGATCTGACCCTCAGCTGGTGTTTCAGTTTTCTCAATTGTAAAATAACTATTTGTTCAAATCACATTGATATCTTAAGATGAAAGGTGCTGCATAAATGCAAAGTGTACTCCTGAGGGGACTGTGTGTGGCTATGTGCCCCAGAGTAAATGGTGCCCCACATAATTCCTATGCTTCCCTGAAGAGAATGACAGGGAAGCAGAAGATGGAGAGAGCAATACTATGGGTGCAGTTTGGGAGGTACTCCCCACAAACAGAGGTGAGGCATGGGGAGGGAGGGAACCATCCCACTCGTTTCTGGAAGCATAGAGATGCCCAGATGAAGGAAGCTGACTCTGCAGCTGAACACCATCTCCTGGGTTAGTCATGCTCCTCTCCTGTGTGCTGGGAGCCTTCTTATTTTCTGTGCAACATTCAGCGGCAGATATAGGGCAGGGCAAGCGGGATGGCTGCCCCGGGCCCTGCGCTTCAATAGGCCCCGCTCCAGCACCAGGGACAGACTGGCCCGTTGGGATACTGGGAATTTCCCGGTGGGCCATCCGCTGAAGGGCCGGCTGGTGCCTGCTGGAGGAGGAGGGGGATTGTGACGGGGCGCTGCAGTCCCGCACTTTAAATTCCACGGCGCCGGCCAGTACGGGCCATGTGGAGCTGAGGAAGCGCGTGCGTGGCGTGCTGAAACACCGTGCAACAGCTGAGAGGGGAGATGCCTGGGTGTGGCATGACATCACGGCCCGGGACTTTAAAACTGCGCAGCCCAGTGTTGCACCGCTCGGTTCAGCATGTGGTCTGGAGCCTGGGCCGGGGTTGTGGCCACCCTACAAACTGGAAGGCAGAAGGTGGATGGCAGAGGAAGGGGCTTGTGCTGAGGGGAGGGGGGCAGGTCAGGAGAAGAAAGGGGAAGGCACCAAGGGACAGCGTGGAGGAGAGACAAATGCCAGGGGGCCAAGTGGAGACAATGAGGAAAAGGGCAGGAGGAGGTGTCAGTGGGAGGGGGACAGGGTGATGCTGGGAGAGGAGAGGGTAAGGGCATTGGGGGCTAAAGGGGGAGGGGAGGTTCTGGGAGAAGGTTTGAAAGGAGGGGTGGGCATGAGGAAGGTGGGGATGGAGCAAGGCATGTGTGAGGCACAGGGGCATGAGGGGAATGGGGGCAGAGGGTGGTGACGGGGTGGGCATCAGGGAAAAAGAGGGAAAAGGGGGCAGGGGCAGTGAGGGAAGGGGGAAGCACCAGGAGAGTGCAGGGGTAAGGGAAGGTGCAGGTGCCAGGGGATTCTGGGGGTGAAACAGAAGGGCAGACAGCTGCAGGGGAGGGACCAGCACCAGAGGAGAGAGGCAGGGCAGGTGTGTAGAGGGAGGTGTTAGAAGAGGGGATGAGGAGGGGTAGCTTACATGATCAGAGTGGGGCTACTGGAGGAGTGGGCACAGGGGGGACGCCTTTTTTCAATTTTTTCTCCAAAGGGGGGCCCCGTGAAATTGTGCTGCCCTGGGCCCCGCAAAACTCTCATCTGCCTCTGGCAATATTGAGTTCCCAAAGTGGGACTGGCTAAAGGGTTAATGAAGGAAGATGAGGGTGAGGGTGGGGGGAGGAGGTAGTGGGGAAGGAAAAGGGGTGAAATGGGGTAGGAGAGGGGAATGTGGGAGTAACAGGAGAAGGATGGAGAAGGAAAGAGGATGGGGAATCATGGGATGAAGGGGGAGCCTGCCATGTGGCATCCCCTCAGCAACTGCTGGGACTCCCCTGTTAAGCAGGACCATTGAACCCACATTTCAATAAGACCCACCTGGATGCCTCCAACTAGCCCCCCACACCCAGACCTCCACCCTACTGATTCACAAGCAGCCACACCTCGATCTCCCATTGAACCCATGTGCACTCAGAGCTCCCCACAATCAGGCTCCCCTGCTGAGACTCAACCACCTTCACCTGGATCCCCTGTAGAGTCCCATTGCTCCTGCACCTGGAACCCTCCAATGAGCCCCCATGCATAAGATCACTGAGCCACCCGTACCCAGATTGCTCCACAAAGAAACCTCTTGCGTCACAGCTGGGTCCGCACACACTAAGTACCTCCACACTTGGACCCTGCTAGCCTGTGCTTCCCACTGCCATCCTGTAACCATATTTGTTTACTGATAAATAAAAGGTACAAAATTTTGCAGAATTTCACATTATTGTGCACATAATTTTTTTGGGCACAGAATTCTCTCAGGAGTAAAAGCGCTATTATAAAGCCAAACTTTCTCACCTCATAGATTTGTTTTGGGGGAGTTGGTTTTTTCAATTAAGGTCAACACACCCCAGATTTTCAGGTTTTTTTTATTTAAGGCCGTTATTTAGTAAAGTAATGTAAATGCTTTGATATGTTAAGAATGTATCTAAAGCCAAAAAAAGATAAACTTAAAAAAAAATAGCTGAGATTGCTTAATGGGACCCTGAAAAGCAAGGAACTGTCCAGCTAAGGTGTCTAGGAGTCTGTTGTGGCAGGTTCAGTCTCCTAGCAACACACTGGGCTTAGGTGATCCTAACAGGAGCTGCCTGATTGACTGAACTTTGTGATCAGTGTAGGGGCAGAGCTCAATTATGACTTGAGCCCAGTGACAGCAGGAGTTCCCTGGCTGCTTAATGCATTGCACATCACATTTGTACATGAGCCACCTTCTTGTGTCTGCTTCTGTTCCCATCCAGTCCCTGTCTCTGCCTAGTCTGCTGTTGTGCCCACTGCAGTTCCTGCTTTTTTCAATCCTTGATGCCCTTGACTGTGGCCCTGGAGTCCGCTTCCTGACCCTGTCTCTGGCTCATCCATTGGCTTTGGCATTTGGATTCTGATCCCTTTACTTCCCAAATGCATTTCCATTGTACCCATTAATTCTTAGCTTAGGTTTCTGATTCCTGGCTCTGACCCACAAATCTGCTCTCAGTCATGTCCCGTGAATGTTCCATAACCTTTAATCATGACTCTGGCTCCATTGTGCTTTAACCTCCGGACTTCTCACCTCCATAGATCCATCAATCAGGCCTGACCACACGTGTCCCTTTCATGATCCTCATATGAGGCATTCTCCATTAGCATGCCTTCGCCTCCACACACCACATGCACCCCCAAAACATTTACAGCATGTACAATAACACAATACTCATAGTGCATTTCTCAGCATCATCCTGCAACTTTATCTCTACCTTCAGGAATTTTAACAGGCATGTCTGTTAGATATCCCTGCATTCATGAGTAGCGTGTTGTTTGACATGTTGGTTTCCCACAGGGATGTCTGAGATCAGAGTTAAAGTTCTACACAGCAGGCTCTTTTTGCCTGGCAACTTAGGACCAATCTACTCTTGAAATGCTACAATGGCACAGTTGCACTGTTACATTGCTTCAGGGGCTCTCCCACTGGTGTAAGTAATCCACCTCCCTGAGAGGCGGTAGCTAGGTTAACTGAAGAATTCTTCCATCAACCTAGTGCTGTCTATGCTGGGGGTTATGTTGGCTTAACGTGTGGCTGGGGGATGGATTTTTCATGACCCTGAATTATTGTAGTTAGGCCAACTTCATTTTCAGTTTAAACAGGTTCTTAACTGGAGTTTTGCCAGAGGTTACAGTGGGAGCTGCAGCAGACTCCAGAGTAGTTGCTGAAAACTCCTTTAAGTCAAAGGTTAATACCGTGTTACACTATATCTAGCAGTAGGATATGCACCCAGTATTTTTGGCTTTTATATACTGTGATAGAGTTAAAATTTAATAGGAGATAGAACTACTTGACAAGAGAACTTAATTTTCCAAATCTTTTAAAGTTCTAGATTTTATTAGAACAGGAATAAAAAGCTCTGAATTTTTAAGTATAGAATCATATTTAGCACTTGACTACAAAATGAGCTTTTATGTCAGCTTTTTGAAAGAGAAAGTTGCTCTGTGATCGCTAATTTTTACAATTTAATCCATTAAATGCTAACATTCTTTTGTCAGCAGCTGAGAGTCAGAAGTGGATCATAATCAACAAGGAGGTGAGGAGATCCTTGTAAACCCCACCAGATAAGAAGGAGCATTAGCTAATAAAAAATAATAGATAGTTAATAGGAACTAAAAATCAATATGATGTTAAACAGGTAGCCTGTGCAATGGTGCTAAGATGAAAAAGTATGGGCAATTTTTTTGTCTGAGTAAATACTTACCCAACTGCAATCTAAATGAGTTGCAACTTATGGACAGTGTTCTCAGAGAAGCCTATAAACGTAGAATTGCTATACTCCAATTTGGACAGCAAAATACCTGGATCACACGGGTGCTGCTTTGTGAGAATTTTTGTTACTAAAAAATGTAAGTTTTATAGTGAAGTCTCACAAATCAAGTCTTGTTTGGTCAACCAAACAAACTTTTCATCAGAAAATAGGGTTTCATTGAAAATTATTTTTTTCACAAAACACTTTATGATTTCAACATGAAATGAAATGAGAAATTTTGAGGGAAAAATAAAGTAAAAATATTTAATTGGAAAAGAAATACTTTCAATTCTCAAATTTCTTTTTTTCTTGTTAGTTTTAACTGAAAGTCACACAAAGTTTTGACTTATTCTTGCAACGTGTGAGAAATGCACTTTAACACTTCGTTACTGCTTTTATCAACTGCCAAATTTAAAAAAAAACAAACTGTAAGAAATCGGGTGAAATCAGTTTCCCACAATTTTCTATTTTTTCACATTTCCTACAGGAAAACCATTAATTTTGAATGCAAAAAACAAAAACAAAAAAACCCAAACAACCCCCCCCCCCAATAGAGTTTTCTATAATATTCCTGTGGGAAATTTCCCATTTTCTAGACAGCAAAAAGTGTAACTGACATGAGAATCTGAAAACTTAAGATGGGTTCTCTCATTAAATAAATAAATATTGTATGGAAAGCTTAAGATATATCCAGTGACTTTCACTCCTCTCTCCACCAGCAACATCCATTGATCCTTAAGCAGATGCTAACTATTAACAATGGCTTGGTTTGTATCTATGTTTGTTTGATTGGAGGGTACTCCATTCCTCTACAACATACTCCTAACCGTATGTAAGATAAGAGTGTTGCATTTGTCCTGGACATCTAGGATTCTCTATATAGGGGGTTCAGCATAAGGAGAAAACACTTGAAATTGGGGCTTGGACTATCCTCTTTTCACAGTACTATCCCCTGATCAGCCTGTGAAACTAGAAGTTGCAGGTATCAACAGTGCTCCATGTGTGATGGTTTCATTCTTTGAGGGTACAGTGGTACTCGTTGTCACAGATTTATGGATTGGATGACTGCTTCCATTCTGAACATTCCTAAAGCCATTCAAACATGCAGGAATGTTCTATAGAGCCTTAGACCTTTCCCATTGGTTTCTTTTGGGTTCAGAGTGATCTCTCCACTTATAACTCATGTATTTACCATGTATCTACAGGAGAAATGTTCAAGATGAGAAGTGGTACTAACGATACTGGAAAGTTTACAGGAATAGGAGGGACCTTGAACAGATATAATAACTAGAATGAATATTTTTTTCTTATAATAACCAGAAAAGTACATTACTGTCCTCTTTTTTATTCTTTTTCCTTGATATTGCTATGTAGTATAGTTGCACTATTCATTCACTGCCAAGAATGCATTAACTTTCATTGTCTTTTCCCTGTTTGCTAACTGTCAATTAACAAATCAAGAAATTATGGAATTTGTTATTTATTTGAAGAGTTTTGTTAATGTTTCTAACAATAGTTCTTTGAAACTACAACAAGAATTCCAAGTATTCATAGACATGGCTTGTTTACAGTACATAAGGTATTTGGTATTGATTATATTCTTTGACTGGAATAATTATGTAGTCAACACAATGCAAACTTAATTTTACAAATTAATATACAATTAGCCAGCTATTCAACATGAGTTGTTTACAAAAGTCATCTGAGAAGGAAATGGAAATAATATCATAAGACTAATGTAGCTAGGCAAACACAGTGAATGTTATGAATAACAAACTGAAAATATAAAAATCAAATATGCAAGACAGCATTGGTATTTGGTGAGTATTCAAGCATTATTGTTCAAATTTCACTTTTATAAATGTTAGTGCCAGTAATGCTCAGATCTTCAAATGTTCATGGCAAGGAAACAAGAAAAAAATCACATTTATAATAATATTTGCATTTGAGTATGTTATAAATGTTTTTTTCATAAGATTTGTGTGCTGTCTTCCAGTGTAGATCTTCCAGACAAAACAAGATTAGATAAGTCGATTAATATAATGCATGTTGAATATAAAACACACAAGAAGCTTATATTTGCTAGCCTACCTTCTATATTTGTAAACCAGAAAGATTATACTATCCAAACTCAATTTAACTGCATTGAGAAATATGGTAACATATCAGGGTACAAAATAAACAAGCAAAAGTCACAAATATAACTTACATTGTGTATCTTTTTTCAATTCCTTTTTACTAAATGGATTTTCAAACAATCGTCCCAAGACTGTAGTACTTGGGACTTCCAAATGGCTATGAAATTAAAAGCTCTCATTGCATTTACCCTATAGCCATAACAGACACATTAAATTACATATGAGTAGAGATGGGCTCAGAGTTAAGCACTAGGACAGAGATGCACCTAATGTTCAGGGATGTTTCAGCTTAGTGTTTTAGTTCTGAAATTGTGACTATGTCAGGTTCTAATTTACTACATGGAGGAGTCGTTTAGCTGACTTCTCCTGGAAACAGACCCACTGGATCTCATTGGTAGTAACCAAGTCAGAAAAGGCAAGGGAAAGTTAAGAATTAAGAATTAACCACCATCCCAAAAGAAATATGCTTTATGTATATTTGTTACTTAAGACACGAAAAATGCAAACATGGCACAGGGGATGCTTTAGACCAGGGCTACTCAACTTTGGAAGACCCGGAGGCCACAGTGATACTCACAGAACATGCCGAGGGCCACAACTTAAGTTTGGTTGCATAGACATGCAAATAGCTTCTTTCACACTGACAGGTACAAATACAAAGATTAAGGCAAGACTACACAACATGCAGGCCCCATATAAGTCAGTTCTGCTGATATTAATAAAATGCAATATTTACCCAATTTCCACCTGATTTGTACTTTTAATGAGCAATGACAGTCCAGGAATTTAACTATTAAAACACATATCAACAGAAGACCATTATATTGACTTGCCGTTGTGGATTGTGGTCCCAGGGGAGGCCATGTTCAAAGGATCCCACCCGTGGGCTGCGTGTTGAGCCCTGCATCAACCCTATCTGCACCATGGGCTGCAAACAAACAGGCCGTGGGCCACATGTTGAGTAGCCCTGCTTTAGACAATAACCCATGATATGCTTGTGTGTGGGAAGTAGGATGAGGCTCAGAGGAGTCATTACCTTTTCGTAGGCCAACTCTGAGATAAACTTGAATTGTGAAACTCTGATCTGGATATGACTGTTCTCAAAATATTTTGGGAGGGTTTAAGAACTGGTGTTGTAATTTAGGTCCATCTCTCAATATGACATACTTGATATTATGCTCCTTTAAAAAAAGATTTCAGAGCCAGACTGGGGCAGCAGGCGCCACACTACTCGTAAGCCAGTTTCTCCGTGGGCACAGCCCAGGATGGGGGGACCTTACAAGACACCCACCTGCTTATTGCTGGGGCCAACCTAAGGTGGGGTAGAGGAGCCAGAGGTTGCACACTGGCTTCTCCACAGGACTGGCCTGGGGCAGCAGAGGCCATTCTGCTGGCCAGCAGCTGGCCTGTGGGACTGGGCACTTGCTGCCCCCGCTGTGGTCATTCATCAGTATAATTTCCCCCTGTACTTGCTGCTGTTCATTTGTCAATATAACTGTCTCTGCTATCACACCCCTCCCTTTCTGTTTGATAGTCTCAGATGAGTAGCTGTGTTTACCTGTAAATTTAAAGTCAACAAGTAGCCTTGTGGCACCTTAGATGCTATCCATCCATCCATCCATCCATCCATCCAAGCAAAACCCACTTCTTTATCTGATGATGAGCTGGGGAGAAACAGAAACCAAGTATTTTATCACCAGGGGAGAAAAAAAAATACGTCCAATGTGGAACCAGCACTAATGAGGTTAAGTGAGCTGGAAGTGTCCCACACTTAGCTTTTGATGTAAAAATGAGGTGTTAAAGGCTTTAGAATGCAATATCTAGTTAATGTCTCTGTTTCCTATCCTAAGGAAATAGTGTCAGATTTGCAGATGAATACCAATTCTGCACTCTCTCTCTGTAGTTGGCTGGTGAAATTCCTTTGTAGAAGAATGGCTACTTTTAAATCCATGACTGAGTGCCCAGGCAGGTTAAAATGTTCCCCTACAGGTTTATGTGTGTTACATTTCTGATGTCTGATTTGTGTCCATTTATTCTTTGTCACAGAGACTGTGCCGTTTGGTTTATATACATGGCAGAGGGGCATTGCTGGCACTTGATGGCATATATTATATGGAGGATGTGCGATTATATGACTCCCTGATGTTGCAGTTTATGTGGTTATGTCCTGTGATGATGTCGCTTGTATAGATGGACAGAGTTGGCAATGGGGTTTGTTGCAGGGATAGGTTCCTGTGTATGTATATCGAGGTGTTATGTGTGGTGGATGGAAATTATTTGCTTCAGGTTAGGGTGTTGTCTGTAGGCAAAAATTGACCTGTCTACAAAGACTTGTGAGAGTAAGGAATAATTTTCCAGGCTATGTTGTAGATTGTCAATGATGCACTGGAGGGGTTTGAGCTGGGAGCAGTAGGTGATGACCAATGGTTTATTATTTTCCTTGTTGGGCCTCTCTTGAAGAAATAGATTCCTAGGTACTTGTCTGACTGTCAATCTGTTTCTTCCCTCCCTCAGTGGGTATGAGCAGCTATGGCATTAACAGTTTGCTTTACATAAGTTGAATTCATGATCTGATACTTTGGTTATAAGTGCATTAGCAAGCAAAAAGATCAATCAATCAATAAATCAATAGTCATATGGGAAAATCATCTTCAAAGAGGTCTTTTAGTTACATGGGAAAAACTAGCAAGAAGTAAAATTCAGCATTATCACACAGCATTACTTTTTAATAGAACAACAATTCTTCCCAAGCAATATGTGAGTTTAATTTAGCATAACCAGTAGCCAGATTTTTTAAATAAAAACATAAAATTTAAAGCTAAGTGTTGCTGATAAAAGAAGGAGCTACACATTGTGCAGTGATCTTGTTCTACCAGACATCCCTTTGAACATTTTTCTAGTATTTTTTATGCTGAGACAAAATATGCTCAGCATAAAACTGATTTCAGCAAAGATAAGTCTGCTGATTTCAATCAATGAGACTGTCTGTGGAGTAAGATATTAAGCATGAGTAAAAATAGCAGAATCTGAGATGTTCAGCACCATCAGTTTGCACTGACCGATGCTATTTAAGGATGGTTAGTACTTTGCAGGATATGTTTAGAACATTGCAGGACTGAATTCCTACAGCACATCATTGACAATCTATAACCAATCCTGGAAAATGTTCCCTCACTCTCACAGACCTTGGGAAACAAGCTAGTCCTCACCTAGGGGATGTCTACACTACAGAGTTTTTTCAGAAAAATGGACGTTTTTATGAAAAAAACTTCAATTACATCCACACTGCAATCACATTCTTTCAAAAGAAAATTGAAAGAACGGAGGGGTTTTTCCAACATTGGTAAACTTCTTTCTACGAGGAAGAAGCCTTTTTCCGAAAGAGCTCTTATGGAAAAAGCACAGGTGCCCTGGTGGCCATTCCACTCATAGTAATCACAGCTTACATGCGAGATAGCATCCATTCAGTGTGGACGCTATCTGTCAAAAAAGCAGATCGCTTTCGTTGTGCTTTCGCAGTGTGGACGCTCTGTTTCAGAAATTTTTTCAGAAGTTCTCTTCCCTAAAAGTTCTTCCATAAGAAGCCTGAAGTCTAGACATAACTTACAGACAGACCCCCCCAACCTTAAGCAAATACCAGCAGCCACACAATCAACCACAAAAACATTTACCCAGGAACCTATCCCTGCCAGAAACCTCACTGCCAACTCTGTCCACATATCTAAGTTTGTGGATGATACCAAGCTGAGAGGGGTTGCGACTGCTCTGGAGGATAGGGTCATAATTCAAAATGATCTGGACAAATTGGAGAAATGATCTGAGGTAAACAAGATGAAGTTTAATAAAGACAAATGCAAAGTGCTCCACTTAGGAAGGAGCAATCAGTTTCACACATACAGAATGGGAAGCGACTGTCTAGGAAGGAGTACGGCAGAAAGGGATCTAGGGGTTATAGTGGACCACAAGCTGAATATGAGTCAGCAGTGTGATGCTGTTGCAAAAAAAGCAAACATGATTCTGGGATGCATTAACAGGTGTGTTGTGAGCAAGACACGAGACGTCATTCTTCCGCTCTACTCTGCACTAGTTAGGCCTCAGTTGGAGTATTGTGTCCAGTTCTGGGCACCACATTTCAAGAAGGATGTGGAGAAATTGGAGAGGGTCCAGAGAAGAGCAACAAGAATGATTAAAGGTCTAGAGAACATGACCTATGAAGGAAGGCTGAAAGAATTGGGATTGTTTAGTTTAGAAAAGAGAAGATTGAGGGGGGACATGACAGCAGTTTTCAGGTATCTAAAAGGGTGTCATAAGAAGGAGGGAGAAAACTTGTTCATCTTGGTCTCTGAGGATAGAACAAGAAGCAGTGGGCTTAAACTGCAGCAAGGGAGGTTTAGGTTGGACATTAGGAAAAAGTTCCTACCTGTCAGGGTAGTCAAACACTGGAATAAATTGCTCAGGGAGGTTGTGGAATCTCCATCTCTGGAGATATTTAAGAGTAGGTTAGCTAAATGTCTATCAGGAATGGTCTAGACAGTATTTGGTCCTGCCATGAGGGCAGGGGACTGGACTCGATGACCTCTCGAGGTCCCTTCCAGTCCTAGTATTCTATGATTCTATTATTCTATCTATATAAGCGACAACATCACAGGACCTAAACACATAAACCATGCTATCAGCAACTCAGCTACCTACGCATCCAATAACACAATATATATCATCAAGTGTCAGCAATGCCTCTCTGGTGTGTATATTGGACAAACTGGACAGTCTCCATGCCAAAGGATAAATGGATACAAATCAGATATCAGAAATAGTAACACACATAAACCTGTAGGGGAACACTTTAATGTTCCTTGACATTTAGTAATGGATTTGGAAGTAGTCAATCTTCTACAAAAGAATTTCAAAACCCGATTACAAAGGGAGACAGATGAACTAGAATTCATTTGCAAATTCAACACTATTTACTTAGGATCGAATAAGGATCTGAAATAGTAAGGCACTGCAAAGACAATTTCCCCACTCTATATATTCACATCCCCACACCAAATGCTGTGAATGACCCACTTCCACCCAGATTTGATTAGTTTCATTAACACAAGCAACTTCTTCCTTATATATACCCCTGCTTATGTAACTTCCACTCCAATTCATCTGATGAAGTGGGTTTTTCCCATGAAAACTTATGCCCTAATAAATCTGTTGGTCTCTAAGGTGCCACAGCACTCCTCATTTTTTTCAGATACAGACTAAAACATCTATCCCTCTGAGACTGCAAAACAAAGTGGCAAAGATGAGTTTGAACCAAACCCCCAGATATGAATGTCTGATTTTGGGATCCAGAACCAAACCTGGAGTTACAGCCTTAGCTCAAAAAATAAAATATTTACAATATTAAAAGCATCAAGATTAAAGAAAAATACACTGAGATAAACATTCATCTAATATGGTTTATGGGCTCAAGTCTGCTGTCATAAAAGTCAGTAGGAAAGTTTCATTGACTTCAGTGGAAATAACAGCAGACCCCATTATGTGGACTATATCAAAAGAACATAAGAAACATTATCTTTCCATGGGACAACTCTAGTTTCTTAATGAAATTTCCTACAATAATTAGTCAAGATTTTTTTTAAAATCTCCCTTAAACTATAAAATGCAATGCAAAATAAGGTAATAAATTTAGGAACAGGTTATTTTAGTTAAGTCAGTATTGATCTCTAGGAGTAAAATTGCTATACTACATGTTGGAAAATATTACATTAAAACTATAATAAATTGCAATAGTTTAATCACTTGGCAAGTGACTTGACTCCTTCTGTTTAATTTATAATATTGTTCCAGCAGTGCCTGTTTCATAAAATGTACGTATTAGTGATTCAGCTTTGATAGCTTTTATAGGGATGATATTGGAATAACATAATTTATGCAATTGTTCTTTTTAACTCCTTTTTTTCTCCTTAAGTAGATTCAATTTTTAATCTTTCACAATCTTTTAAAATATTATTTACTCATCAATTTCACCATTTCCAGTTGTTGAACTGGAAGTATAAAGTATTTCTTAACTCAATATTTCATAGAATAAACAAAAGAAAATTGTAATTTTAATATGTCTATTCTTGCCTTGATTATAAGTCATTTGAATATACATTTACAGAATATGAGAATCCCTGAGATTACATACTTGTTTCAAGTTTGTTTTATTGCACTGTATTCTTTATTTTTAATTAAGTTTGTATTGATTTTTTCATATAGAGGTAACAAAAAATAAAATGTGACTTGTACATGAGTTGAAACATTTCACATTACTCAAAGGGAAATGGAATTTATATTTGTCTAGTATACATTTCCCCCCGCCCTTCAGATTGTAGTTATGACTCCTACCACAGCATAAAGCTGAACTTTCCCATAGCATAAATATTCAATCTTGGCCTAGTCTCCATCTACATATGATAGGAAAAAAGAAAATGTATGATGTACGTATATAACTCCATTCAGATTTAATTAAGAAATTCCATAATAACCTGAGCAATATAAAAGAGAACAAAGCAATAACAGACAACACAAAGCTAGACCAAATAAAATAAGGCCAAATAAAATAAAAAGTATCTGTGAAAGATACAAAATAGCTGAAGAGGATTAAAATATCCCACTCTTATGGGGAGGTATTTCCGATTAACAAAAACTGATATTGTTTATATGATTTGTGAGTAATGTAAAAACCACACCTATCTGTGGTTGAAATTTTTTATTGAAAAATGTATTTGAGAGTTCCTGTTTTTTTTCCTATATGGAAATTCAAACCATCCCACCAAAATAAATAAATAAATAAATAAACAAACAAATAAATACATAAAAATTGAATCAGTTCAAAATGCAAAAAGTCATTTCCTTAAAATTTTAAGAATAAATGTATAAGGGGATAAATCCTGGAGTCCCCCCTTTCTCTCCCTTATTAGCCCATTTTTCCCTATAGGGAAAGGTGGGGAAAGGTGGTGGCAGGTAAAAGAGAAAAGGAGCATGGGCTATCATACATTTTTGTATAAATCAATTCAAGAACTAGAGAGAGAAAAGACATAATATCTAACGGCTCTGTGAACCATCACCTATGGGCTGGTTTCCAAAAGTGCTGAACACTCGACTGTTCCCATTACTCTCTAGAAGAAATGATAGTTGCTCAGCCTTTTTTTTTTTTTTTAAATAGGACACTCTTTTAGGTGTCTAACACTTTTTTTGTAGTCTAACTATATTTTTGTAAAATTAGGTCCCAGTCTCAAACCCAGCAAAGTATTTAGGCACTTAAGGGAATTAGGGGCTTACATACTTTTGAAGAACTGATCCTGCATACATCTCTGTACTGAAACTGCCCCAGCAATATTTTTCATTTAAACCAGATGAATGTACCGCAAATGGTAATGATCCTTCCACTACTGTAGCCATTAATAAAATAAAAGCCAGGAAGAAAACATACTCCATAATTACATCACAAGAGTTAGGCAGTCATGTTGATTTGAGTAATAAAACGATGAAGTACCAAGAAGAAAGCTTCTGTTGTGCTTAGCCTAATGGGGGGAAAGCTCATGTTTCACCATAGGTCTTTTTTTTTTAAACTTTACTCATGTTATATTACAATGGCTCGTGTGTGAAACCCGGCATAAATAAGGGTCACAGAACACACTCATTTGTGATGTAAGAAAAAACAGATATATTACAAACCTACTTAGTTCTAGAGGCTTATATACATAAATAGTCCCATCAAATTCAATAGTTCTATTCTTGTGTGTAAATTACTGGGCCCAAAGTGTGTATGCTCTGCTAGAAAATGGTGATGCCAACCAGAGTGACTGTCTTGAATATATTCTAGGGATGGCTCAATGCCCAAACTGTAAGTTCGTTAATGTCAGTATTATGTGTGTATTCTTTTGCAAAATGCTGTGAATATTTATCAGGCAGTATGCAAATGTTAACACATATTAAATAAATGCATTAATAATATTAAATTAATAATGTATACTGTTAAAATTAAATACCAATAAGTGGAGGAACTTTCCACTGATAACTTCTCCAGTTCAAGAAAATTTTATTTCTGTAATCCATAGCAGTTAGGGGAGAGGTCTGCTGTTAGCTCTATTCCTCAGCTATCTCTCTCCCCCAGAAACACACACACAGGGTGCATCTAACTGTAGAGCTTTTTTTGGAAAAACTTCACTTATGTCCACACTGCTATTGCGTTCTTTCGAAAGAAAATTGAAAGAATGCAGGGGGGTTTCCAACATTGGTAAACCTCATTCTACGAGGAAGAACACCTTTTCTGAAAGAGCTCTTTTGGAAAAAGGCGTGTGTGGATGCAGAAGAGGGAGTTTTTTCAAAAGAAGAGGCCTCCAGGAAAAAGCACGGGTGCACTGGTGGTCACTCCATCCATAGTAATCACAGCTGACACGCGATATAGCATCCATTCAGTGTGGACATTCTCTTTCGAAAAAGGAGATCGGAAGATCTCTTCTGAAAAAGCTTCTTTCGAAAGAAGCTTGCAGTCTAGATGTACCCACAGTGGTAACATAGTTACAGAACTGATGCTGATGACCACTGCCACTACCCTTCCTCATGCAAGGGTTAAGGGTGTTGGGGGAAAAGAGGTGGCCCCTTGCTGTATGAGACATTAGCAGCTCCAAACCCATTCCTTTCCTCCTTTAGTGGCTGCTCTCCCTCAATCCTACTTCCGATTCTGGCTTATCAGTGATCCGGACCCGCTATTGACTGATTACCTGCAGTGGGCACCTTCCAAATTGTAGCTCAATGAATTGTACAAACTGGGTTCCTGAGTTGCTGAGGGGAAGCTGAAACAACCTACCCTGCCAAAGCCAATCTCATGGTAACTGTGGAATTTCTTCTCAGCTCCATAAACTGAGGAGCATGGTGCCCTGAGCAAGACCAGTTATACTCCAATCCCAAAATGAAGTAGTGCAGAAAGCAGAGAAAGAGAGAGAGAGAGGCAGGATATGTGCTGATGTTTCTTGGCACAGAATGGCTCGAGGCAGGAGAAAGGGACCTTAAGTCTCTCCCTTGTGTGTTCAGGGCCCAATGGGCTTTTGCTTCACCCATCAATTCAATTAATCAGGCAGGAACTCTGCTTTTTTCAGTTACCTTCCTCTCCCTTAAACTTACGAGGAAGCTGAGCTCTCATGAGGTGGGGGAAAGGAAAGAGGGCAATCCGTAAAGGATTCCATATGGCCTTCTTTCTTTTGCTGACCCAGATAAAATCTTTCCGCTTCTGAAACTGTGGTGATGGGAGCATTGTCAAATAGAATTCATAGAAACAGATTAGGATTGGGAGAGACCTCAGGATGTCATCCAGTCCATCCTCTTGCTCAAACAGGATCAACATCAACTAAATCATTCCAGCCAGAGCTTTACCAAGCCTGGCCTTAAAAACCTTTAAAACCCCTGGCCTTTAAGGATGGAGATTCCACCACTGCACTAGATAACACATTCTTTAGAACCCTCCTTCAGGTAGTTAAAGGCTGCTATCAAATCTCCTCTCACTTTTCTCTTCTGTAGACCAAATAAGCCCAAATCCCTCAGCCTCTACTCATAAATTATGTGCCAATCCCCTAATCATTTTTGTTGCCCTCTGCTGGACTTTCTCCAATGTGTCCACATACTTTCTGCAATGGGGAACCTAGAATTGGACAGAATATTCCAGATGTGGCCTCACCAGTGCCGAATAAAGGGGAATAATCACTTCCCTAGATCTGCTGGAAATGCCCCTAGTAATGCACCCCAGTATGCCATTAGTCTTCTTCGCTACAAGGGCACACTATTGACTCATACCTAGCTTCTCTTTCACTGTAATGCCCAGGTCCTTTTCTGGCAAGTTACTGCTTATTTAGTCAGTAACCTGTAGCAGTGCTTGGGATTCTTCTGTCCCGGGTGCAGGACTCTGCACTTCTCCTTGCTGAACCTCATCAGATTTCTTTTGGCCCAGTTCTCCAATTTGACTAGGTTACTCCAGACCCTATTGCTACCCTCCAACGTGTCTATCTCTCCCCCTAGCTTAATGCCATCCATGAACTTGCTGAAGGTGCAATCCATTCCCTAATCCAGGTCATTAATAAAGATGTAGAACAAAATCAGGCCCAGAACAGACCTTTGGGGCATTCCACTGGATACTGATCACCAACCAGACATCTAGCTGTTGATCACTACCCATTGGTCCTGACAATCTAGCCATCTTCCCAGTCCACTTATCCAATCCATACTTCCTTAACTTGCTGGCAAGAATACTGAGGGAGACAGTTTCAAAAGCTTTGCTAAAGTCAAGGTGCATCACATCCACCACCTTGCTCATATCCACAGAGCTAGTTACCTCATCGTAGAAGCTAATCAGGTTGGTCAGACATGACTTGCCTTGGTGAATCCACTCAGACTATTCTTGATCACCCTCCCCCTCCGCCAAGTGCTTCAGAATGGATTCTTTGAGGATCCCCTCCATGATTTTTCCAGGGACTGAGGTGAGGCTTACCAGTCTGTAGTTCCCAGATTCTCCTCCTTCCCATTTTTAAAGTTGGGCAATACAATTGCCTTTTTCCAGTCATCCAGATCCTCCCACGAGTTTTCAGAAATAATGGCTAATGACTCTGCAATCACATCAGCCAACTCCCTTAGCATCCTTAATGCATTAGCTCCTGTATATGTCCAGCTTTTCTAAATAGTTCTTAACCTGTTCTTTCTGCACTAAGTGTTGCCCATCCCCTTCCCATACTGTGCTGCCTAGTGCAGCAGTCTGAGAGCTGACCTTGTCTGTGAAGACAGAGGCAAAAAAAGCATTGAGTACTTCAGTTTTTCCCACATAATCTGGCACTACGTTACCTCCCTCATTCAGTAAGGATCCCATACCTTCCCTGACCACCCTCTTACTGCTCATGTACCTATAGAAACCTTTCTTGTTACCTTCTGCACCCTTGCTAGCTGCAATTCCAACTGTGCTTTGGCCTTCCTGATTACATCTCTGCATGATCAAGCAATATATTTATACTCCTCCCTAGTCATCTGTCCAAGTTTCCACTTCTTTTAAGCTTCCTTTTTTTGTGTTTAAGCTCACCAAGGATTTCACTGCTAAACCAAGCTGGTCCCCTACCATATTTACTTTTCTTACTGCACATTGGGATGATTTCTTCGTCTTCAATAAGGCTTCTTTAAAATGCAGTCAGCTTTGATTCCTTTCCCCCTCCTGTGAGTGTCTCAGGAGAACCTTCCTGACAATCAGTTCCCTGAGGGAGTCAAAGTCTGTGAGTAGCTGGTCATGTTGGGCATGACCCTTGGTTGGTTCCTTAAGCACTTGTACCAGGAAGTTGTCCCCAACATTTTCCAAAAACTTCCTGGATTGTCTGTGTACTGCTGTAATGTGCTTCAGCACCTAATCATTTTTGTTGCCCTCTGGTGGACTCTGTCCAATTTGTCCACATCTTTTCTCTAGTGTGGGACCCAAAACTGGACACAATACTCTGAGGTGGCCTGACCAGTGCAAAAGAGAGGGGAATAATCACTTCCCTTAATCTGCTGGCAAAGCTCTTACTGATGCCACCCAATATGCTGTTAGCCTTCTTATTCTTATTCTTCTTGTTCTTCTAGTGAAACTTCATCTGGAACTTCTGAAGCTGGAACATAACTGTGTACCACTTTGTGATTGAGATTTGAATTCCTGCATCTCAGCCTCCCCCCTTTATTGTTCTGAGTTGCATCCACATTTGAGAGACATCTCTGCAGAATTTTATCAAAAAATTATATTAGTTCTGGCTTTAATATGGTTAACATGTCACCAAAACAGCTCCTTGCAGGAGGCATAAGGGATCTGTCGAAAAAGGCTTTCTTTCTCAACAGATCTCCCTCTAGACTGCCGCTTTTTGCCAACAAAGTGCTGAGTCGGCAAAATGCGTCGGCCATTTTTATGCAGATTAGGCACAGGATATTTAAATCCTTGCCTCATTTGCAATGTCGACCTGCCTGATCTGCATCCCTCTGCCAACAGAGGGATGCAGTCTTGACATACCCTCAGCTGTGGTAATAGTCAAAATGTTAAAAGTGAAATTCAGTGTAATACAGAGGGATAAAACATGTCTTCTGTATTAAAGGTATATGTGAGGCTTCACGCAGAACATTGTATGGGCCTTACGTGTTAGGCTGGTTATTCTCATATATTGATAATCCCCCTCTCTCTATATATATATAAAATATCCTGCGGGACAACAGAGTGACATCATCACATCACTCTGCATCCCTCCTGCCTCTTCCCTCACGCCCTCTCCTGGTGTTCAGGGGGAGAGAGCCAGGGCTGGCCTGGTTTCGGCCCAGTGGCCAGGGAGGGGTAGAGGGCAGGCCAGGGCTTCCATGACTCAGCCCGGCCCTCCTTTACAGCCGAGGGTACAGCCGGGGCTACCTACCCCCAGGGAGAGGGGGGTTGGTAAGTGTAGTGAGCATGGGGCACTGCCCCCTTGTAAAGTTAAAATATATCCTGGGACTGGTTCTCCTTTCACACATTTGTACACTGATCTAACTCCATTGCTGAGTTGTTTCTGATTTATACATGTATAATGGATGGAGGAATTAGGATCACAGTTCCTGAACCCCAGTTCTCCATTTTTGTACATCTAACACCGCTATTTCTTTCTCTTTCTTAATATTGGAAATTAGAGCTGCCAAATTTTGAATTAAGGTTGTCAGTCCCCAGTAACCAGTCCACAGCAAAAATATTTTGAGTGTCTTGTTAGACAGATGCTAATTTGGACAATAGCAGATCACAGGATATATGGGAATATTCACCTTGATGGGTAAACTCTAGAAATACATTATCAAGCATGGCTCAGCTTTAAGGGCCGCTAGAAATTTATGCCTCTCCCCTCTTTTAAAATTACTGGATCCCTCTCTGATGCTGCCAGAACTGTCAAGCAAGTTCTAAATACTAAAAGTATGCAAGTTCTGACATTTATAAAGGTGAACACGTAGTCCTTCCTCTACATTTGGCTCTGTCCCATACTCCCGCGACTGTTGCTGCAGATTCCGGTGTCAGTTCTGACAGCAGTATTGATGATGGCTGTCTGATGACAGCTCATGATGAGGGGCTGAAGCAAAAATGGTAATTTAGCCCTGAGTCCTGTAACACATTACTATGTGAACTCTACTAACTCAAATGTTGGGGACATGTATATTATCACTGAAGAAAAAATGTGGCTGTGACTAAGATTTGTATATTATGCACTACTACTGCACGGGACAGTGAGATAATTAAAACTCTTATCCCCCACCCCAGTCATTTATCATGTGTGAATAATGTTTCCAATATAATTCTATGGGAAATCTGATAATATGGAATTAGTAGACTAAATCCAACCCTACTGACCTCTTTCTCTCCTCAGCTCACCACAAAACTCTTCCCCCTAACTCTGCATTAAAATACACTTAATTTAAATAGTTTAAACCAGAAAGGATCTGGTTCTCATTTACATGTAGTGTAAATGACAATCACACTCAAATTCAGAAATGTATAAGTTAAGGCTCCACTAGCAATGACGACATCCTATGTATTTCATACTGTAAGTATTATAGCTTAAATAGTAATTTAGAAAGCTACATATTTAAAGGGTAAAGTAGCTACTGATAT
Organism: Rafetus swinhoei; assembly: GCA_019425775.1. Taxonomy (NCBI): domain Eukaryota; kingdom Metazoa; phylum Chordata; order Testudines; family Trionychidae; genus Rafetus; species Rafetus swinhoei. The sequence continues at coordinate 154,858,389 of CM033424.1, forward strand.
GTTCAGTGCAGCTGAACTACTATTGCAGCAGGAACCTTAAATTTTAGAGTTTCCTGCTTTTTTTTGGAAGTTTTACTGTGCAGTTCCAATGTTGGGGAAATATCATGTGTTTGTTCTTGATTTCTGTAGTTTATGTGGTATGAAAAGAAGAAAAAATGCATGTACTTAATAATGTTAGCATGTTAATAGTCCTAATTAGGGCACAGTGCCTCATGCTAGCCACAGGGGTAGATTGCTACAGCTGGGGAAAACACCATTAATTTCACTAATCTTCAGGTGTGCCCAAGAGCTTGGCTATGTGGATCAGCTTTAAGAATAATCTAGCTGAATATGATGGGGATGGGTGAGTTTCTTACCTGATGCTAATTGGGTGGGGATTCTGCTACATTACATTGTACTGACCATGTATTAAGAAAACAGAATATGAGATAAGCTTTGGGACAGTGTCTAAATTAATCTAAAGCAGCATTGACTTCAGTGGAGCCATGCTGATTTCCCCTAGCTGATGATTAGGCTCTTTATTGCCAATTGAAGCTATAGAATTAGCAGAGCATTGTAGAATGGTAGCAAAAAATGCAGAGAGCCCTTAGAAGGATTTATGACTTTGATGTCATTGTGAACTGAATTTTCTTTCTATCTTTGGTATTAAAGCAATTACTTTGAGAAGTTTACTGTGTGTCTTTCAATGGCACACTTGAAATTTCTCTCATGCAAATCATCCTAATAGCAGCCTAAAACAGATCAGATAAGACAGAGAACATGAGCAATAACATCTCAAAATGGATGAGAATTTCACTATATTCTTCTAATTCCTCAGAAAAAAAATCATTGAGGATGCTCAAAAACAAATATTTACAGTCATTTATTGTTATATATATACACCATTTATCATAATCGCCTGGTTCCTGTTAACTCTCCCTAGCTGTAGGGTTGTGCTTTTGTAGAAACTTTTGCCCATTATGCCTTTCAGTTGACTTCTCCACTTCAATTAGGCAGCATCTGGTTGCTGCAGCTTCCTCTAGTTTAGTTGGTAAGTATCATGTTGTTTTCTCTTTGTGATTATTTCTGAGGAGATGGTATATTCTTGTGCTTATTCTCTTGCACACTTTTAAGTTTCCACCAAAAATCAAGCAGAGGACCCAGCCAAAATCCTCAGCAAGCGAAAGTGCAGTTTTAAATATCAGATGCCAGTTATTGTTAATAGAGATCTGTTTAGGAGAGCCTGCTCAGAACTTTTAATAATGGGAAAGGTTCATTTTCTTCCATTCTTGAATAACTCACACGTTTCTGAAAGGATTTTGACCATGCATGGGAAAATTCTGCTTAAAAATTAACTTTTAAGAGAGTTATAAATATACAGAAAGAGTGTTAAAATGGCAAATGAGTTTCAGCCTTAACTGTAGCTTAACTACCAGATATCCCAATTACACTATAATTTTCATTGTTTTCAAAATTGTAGATCCACTCTCTGTGAATATAATATTCTGATGGGATACATCGTAAAATGGTAATAATCAGCAATTCGGAAGAACTATCATTCAGTGTTTTCTAACATAGGTTTACTAGTCTCTGTACAGTTTATGCAATTTATCATAGATATTATCCTGCTTATCATGGATAAAATCTTCAGTGCTTGAAGGAATTTACATCTGAGTCTTGTTTCCAAGTCTGTGTCTGAAACTTAGACCTGTAACTGTCAACTCAGAACCCTGGATCTAACTGGAAGTGAAATTAGGAGAAAGTACTAACTGGGATCTTCATTACAAAAATTGAGGTTTTGGTACATCCCTAGTTCCAACTAAGCTAAATAAATTCACATACTGTATATCTATTACTCTACAGAAAATAGCATTGTCACAATTTCCAGTGCCATTGTAGGATTTTGTTCAGTATTTCACATTATCATAGATTAACTGCATAAAGACTTCAGGGTATGGTCATATTAGTAGAGGCTAGTATCTATCAGATATACACACTCTGCTAAGTAGGACTTTTTTGTGTGAAGTTCCAGCTACACAAACTTGTGTGTGTATGCTTTCTTCATGCTCAAGACTTTAACAATAATATAACCCCACAAGAAGAAAAACTACCTTAGCTGGGAAACATACAATGATTATTCTTGCAAATTTCAACTGAGGAAACTTTGCATAATAGAAGAAAAGAATAATCAGATTTAAAAGTAAATTAAACAGAAACCATTTGTTCCTTAATCATAGCTATTCATTTTGTGTAAAATGTCATATTGCCAAGGAAACACTAAGGCAAATTCTAAATGAAAGCAAAATACAAAATGTGTTCTTGCTTAATGCTTGGGGGCAGCAACATATATTACCTGGATGTGTCACTCTGTTTACCAGAGTAAATGGAAAAAAACAAGTAAATTAATCACCACTAGATTTGAACTGTATGCAATGTGTTGTTTTTCCTTGCAGAAGAATGGTTAAATATGCTTAAATAACACATCTGGTTCACTGTTGAAAGGTAATAGGGTTGTGTGGGGTTTTTAATTTTTTATTTTAATTTCTCTAACACACCCTCTCTCTCTCTGTGTCTCCTGTAGATCTTCATATATACAGGCCATGAGCTTTCAAGTAACTAGTAATTTTGAATCTCTGTGTCTCTCTGAAAATGAGGCCTCTATAAAGGTATCTCATGATAGATACTTGAAATCACTCACCACTTTTGAAAATTTTGGTCACATTTTAATATACATGTTTACATTTTTTGTATTGTAAATGTAGAAAAATATGCCAGTGTCAATCATTCTTGTGGTGTCCCCCGATACTGGTTATTTTATTTAAAGCTTCAGCTTTTGTAAATATATGAGAATCTGCTTCAGCTTTAACATAATTTTCTAAATCTGAGTTGTAGTATGAATATATGATCCCAGTATACCCCAGAGCATAAAAAAGGAAACAAAAGAATCCACAATATATATTTTAAAATCTACGATATTTTGACTCCTGATTTTTGAGCATTTTGTTCGACAGTACTGGCATGTAATTTCCCAAAATACCTATCAGACCCTTGCTCAACTTCCCTCATTGTGTAACTATTAGAATATTGGAGAATGAGGTGATATAAGTCTTCGGGAGGTGAAGAGGAGGGAGCAGCCATAATGTAGATGAGTCTGTTGAGGGCCATAAGCATCACATCTTTACTTCTGAGAATTCTGGTTTGCTGGACAGGAAGAAAAAATCATATCTTAGAAATATTATAGATGAAGATGCAATATACAGAAAGAGCATTGCTTGTGTTGGGTGAGAGATAACAATAAGTTGAAATTTAACCTTAGGTTACAGGGCAGAGAGGAAAGATTATGGTTGTACCGGCACTGACAGAGAATGGAAGTAATGGAGAGAACCTGAGAGGAAAGATTAGTTCAGTTTTTCCCATAATAAGTTTAAGATGATGATAATGAAGAATCTGTCAAGAAATTTCAGGGAGACATGCTAAAATGCAATATTGGCCAGTGGGAGGCAAGTCCAAAGTAGTAGGCGGAAGCTATCTCTTAACTAAGCTATAGTTCAGGGAGGCACAAAAGTAGAGTAAATGCCAAAGCAGCCTCCATATTTGTAAGCATCTATAGATTTTATGACTTGTTGAGTGCCAGTCTTAATTTTGGCAACTTCAATTTTTTTCCTTCTGTTGCAGATATACTTGCTTAAAATTTATATTGAAAAGGACTGGGCTTAATAAGACGGATGGGGTTATAGAGATCTCAATGTCTCAAGCAAGGCCATCTTTACCCATAGGCAAAATGCACAGTTGTGTAGGGCACCTGAAAATTTGGGGCAACACTGCATCTTCATGTCCACTCATCCACCTCTTCCTATCCCTGTTCTGTGGCTCTTGCTTCCTCTGAAGAAGATCTAGTTATCTTAAGTCTGCCAGACCTATTAACATGGAACCCATGAAAGAGACATGAAATGAAGCCAGTCAATATGCCTTTGCCTACCCCAGATATATACTGTCAGATTCTGAATTTACTGACCTTTTTAATTTTTTTAAATGTTTCACTAATGTGTTGCTGAAGATTAATCTTACTTTGTAGGGCCCCGTCAATTCCAAGGACAGCCCTGCTCCTGTTGCTCTAATCTCCACTCCTATCAAAACCCCTAAATGAGGAAGTTCTAGCTCTCAGCCTCCATGTAAGAATAATTTGGAGGCAGGAAGCCATCTCATGCAGCAGTGTTACATTCACCTTATGCAAAATATGTTCTCCCCTACATCCCTTTTCTTATACTCTACCTATTTACATGTAATGGGTACTTTATATGTCATCTGAAAAAAGATTTAACCAGTCAACTTTATACTTTGTCTTTTCTGGTACCATGGTATACCCCTTTATTCTGAACACATGCATTCCAGGTACCAAAGGTAAAGAAGGCATCTCCTTAGGTTTGTACCAGTATAGACGAATCATAATTTTGTCCCCCTCCTTTGGGACATTCCACTACAAATTTGTAAGAATAATGTCATACTTGTAGCTATAGTAAAATAAATCTGTGTCTGATCCTAGCAACTTTCCTGTAACCTTAAGCCAAAGCTTACTTGAGCTAGTGCAAAGTGTTATGGGATTCTTACCAGAAGTGAACAGGACTATAGGACAATTTAGGCTAACTATGTTATTTGTGTTTAATACATATTGATATACATAGTGCCGATAATGCATATTATTAATATGATCATATATGTTAGCCAACATATATTGGCTTATAGTACAATGCTTAATTCCTGTTGTTTGAATGAAAAGAAAAAAATTGGCAAAAATAATCAGTTCATCTGAGGATTTGTTTGATTTTATACTGTCGTTATTGTTATCTTTTCATGTTTACAGCTATGCCGAAACTGATGTACACATTAGACACTTGTATGGCAACAAGCATACAATAATTAGTGGCTAGTAAACTGTCCAGTTCTGAAGTCTGGTCCTGCACTTCACTCAGTTGAGTTGTTCTTGTGTGTATGGTTACTACATTGATAATGGAGACATTTGTTAATATATACTATGGTGTGTGTCTGTGTACCCATTTACATGTGCTGTGAACAGTAGTTAAGGATTCAGTTAGGCAATACCTGATTTGTAAATTAGGACTTGTTCTGAATGGACTTAATAGACCTGTGTAGAAAATGGAATTTGCATACAATAGGAAAATTTCTTATTTCAGTCTTTGTTTCCATTCCAAATGATGGATGAAAAGTAAAAATATCATTTTTTTCCAGAGCTAAGAGTTTCAAAATATTTTGATTTGGCTATGTCATAATGTTTCATTTTGACTATTTCAGTTCCAAAAAGTATCAGAATCAAAATGTTGAGTTTTGAGAGGTCAATTTCAAATACAAAATTTCATTTTGAATTGGCATTTGGAGTTGATGACATTTTTAGTGGAAGTATTTGCAATTAAATGTTTGGGTTGTAATCAACAATAAAAATAACTTTGCTTGGAAAAGTCACTTCAGAATATTGAAAAATTACAAGTGACCAATTTTGAGGAAATGGCATTTTCTGATTTGGTGGGGGGGGATACTTTTATTTTTCAATTTGCTTTAGTTTTAAACTGCCCATTGATGGACATCACTCTAATACTAAATAAATAGTCTGAGAAGGGATGTCATGTTGGTCTGTAACTTTTTAAGAAGAAGTAGTCCTGTGGCACCTTAGAAGTTTCTTACTAAAATTTCAATCCTGCACTTATGTGAATACCTTTTCTCAGGTAATGACCCAGTCTGACAACTGCCAGAGCACTTGAGGAATTTTATCCTTACTCAATGTAAAAAATTGACCCAAATGGTGTTTTGTGATTAGCTTCAATGGGCATTTGGATTTCACCTCTAAAATAGACTGATTGTTGCTCTGGTTTGGCTTTTCTGAATTATGGTCATCCTTTTTCCAAACAGCAGACAACACAAAAGTTTCAAATTCACCTAACATTGTCAAAGGATTAATCTTCAAATTCTGCTACACAGTTATTGATGTGAAAGCACAGAAGTGTATGGATTTTGATATGATAAATATAGTATAATCAAAAAAAGAGGCCCACAAGTGAGCAGCTTTTAAAATATCACAAGCTGTAGAATCTAGTGACATGACTTTTTTTTTCAGATTTAGCCTTTATTTAGAACTGACATAGGCACAAAAATGTAGACAGATGCATTTTCCAAAAAATTCTGGGGGAGAAAAAAGATTTTTCCCTCAGACTCATTACATGTTGTCTATTCCACTTTCTCCCCTCTGAGGCTTTAGGTCAAGAGGTAAGCACATGGCAGGTTGAAGGTTGATGGTAGCTGGATGGAATTATAAGTAGTGGTTAACATTTTGATTATTACAGTCTTGGTGCTAGTGATGGGTTAGTATGTGTTGTTATGCATGTGTTAAACTAAATACAGTACAAAGATGTATGAGTGGGCCCTGTGGAAACAGAAATAAATAAATGTTGAGACAGAGCATTTCCTTATCCACATTTGGACAGAAAACACATAATAGGTTTTTTCTAAATGCTAAATATAATTTGTTTTACAAACATAAATTCAAATTATGAATACAAATAGTAAGTGACTCCTGAAATGGGAACCTATGGCATAGTACCTTATCTCTTGCCCAATATCTTTCTCTTTCTGCCTTCTGTCTAATTTGTGTCCAGTTAGCCAGCCAGGCCAAATCTAACCTTGCATCTCTTTCTTGTGAAATGCTGAAAGGAGTACCTTAAAAATCTGACCCTCACAGACACTTGCCACTTCATGGAATGATTAATAACAATGTTTACTGATTAGTTTACAATTACATTTTGAAGGTCAGTGGAAGAAAACTCAAACTTAATCACCTGAAGGGGCCATTGTGATCATCTACTGTGATTTCCTTAACACTGGAGACCACAGAACATCTCCTGAAATAGACCCCTAACCTCTGGCAGAGTTACCGACATACTCCAAACATGATTTAAAGACTTGAAGTTATGGAAAATCCACCAAATGTAGAAGTGACCCATGCTTCAGAGGAAGGTGAAAACCCCTCAGGATCTCTGTCAGTCTGACCCATGGGAAAATGCTTTCCTGACTCCAAATATGATGATCAGTTAGATCTTGAGCATCGTGGCAAGACACAGAAGCCAGAGACCTGGGAAATAATTATCTGTAGCAACTCTAAGCTCTCCCTACTTAGTGCCCTATTTCCAGCCATTGGGGATTTTTGTTACCCATAGTCACAGATGAGCTACATTCCAAGAAGGAAAGGTGAGTTATGGAATTGTATGACCTAAATCCTGCAAGACACAACATTTCCATGACTTCTAAAAGACATTGAGAATGCATATGACTCTGAAGGATGAAACATTCTATTTGGAATGCCCTGGCTTTCTATCACCGATATTATAAATAGTATCTGTCTAAAATGGGAGATATAATCATAGTGTCAACAGTCTGACATTATTGTACTTGTCGATAGATACTTGATCCCACTCAGCTCAGGAAAATGTATAATTTCCTGCTGGATTTAGGATTTAGTTTGGGGGAACTGGGAAAGGATATGCCGGTACTCCAGATAGCATGGTTTGAGGTGATAGAGCAACTTTTAATAAATTTAAATGCAGTGGCCATATAATAGTGTGATAGCTGTGTCAGTCCCACAATATTAGAGGGATAAGGTGGGTGAGGTAATATCTTTTATTGGACCAACTTCTTTTGGTGAGAAACACAAGCCTGTGGTTTTAGACAGAGAGAAGGTTAATGTATGAATTAGCCAGAGTGCCAGTTTGATTTTAAAGCTGAAATTTAACATATTAAGTTTGCCAATAGATTAGAATGCAATAGGGTAACCCCTTTAGGTTCTGGAAGTGGTAACGTACATTTAAGTGTTGATGCTGAATTCTTCCCCGAACAACTTGAATTTTTAACCTACCGGCAGCACATTGTTTAAAACGACACTACTAGTACATGTTCTAAGCCTAAATAGCTTGCTCATGGTGAGCTGTCTCAATAGAATGACCAGAGCTCTAGTTGGGCTGTTATGAGCTTTCACACCATGGAAACTGCAGCCTAATATATCACAGAGATGCACTGCCACATGACTCATGAATTGTACCTAGAGTATGTAGTATCAGATCTAGAATGGACACATGTCTAGTAGCTTCCATGTACTACATTTTAAAAAGATGTACTCAGTACATATTGGAATATTCAATGTATCCCTACTAGCAGATGTACGCAGCATTGGTTGGGTCCTTAACAGTAGTAATTGTTTAGGGTTGGGGGCCTTTTTTGCAAATTAAAATATTCAAGTTTTGAAAAATCTTAATTTGTGTGGCCTAGAGACACAAAGGGATTTAGATATTGCAACACTCTCCACTGCAATGCCTAACATTTAGGAACCTGACTACTCTGTGAAATCTATAAAACCTGTATTGGTAACAAGGCTCTCTAGACAGTGCACGGTGAGAAATAATTATCTTAGAATGAGGTTCACATATTCTAACAAGCCTGTCAGGAAACTGCTTAAGTTAACCAGTTGAAGACACCAACCACAGGGGGATATCTCATCCCTGCAAGGAGTTAGATGCCTAAGTCTGATCTGGAAGGAGGTAGCTATTTCTGAGTGAGAGCCACAGCTGGAAACCCTCTTCTAGAGTCATGTACCTAAGCCATTACTTGAAGTAGAAGAGCAGAGCTTGCCTAACTCCATGTAAAACATGTGGGCTTGGGAAGAGGGGGCAAACAATAGCCCAGCGATTACGGTTCTCAGCTAGATCTTGTTTAATTTCTTCATCCTACCCCATTTGTTGAGGAACAAAGTTTTCACATCTCTCAGGTGAGTCCCCCAAATACAAGACTGTTGTCATTCTCACTCTCCCTTGGGCCCAATGAATATTTAATTTATGCAAAGTGGAATGGCTCCCACAGACAGACTGAGCAATCCACACCAGAATATCCCATAGCCCAGTGATCAGGTCACAGAGCAGGGTCTTTAACACATTCACCAGTAGGTTATACTTACAGCACAAATAGTATTTTTATATTCACTTTTCACTCACTGTGCACAAGTTAACAATTTCACAAGCAAATAAATGGAGGAGACTTAGGAAGTTTTGTTATGCTAGCATTTGAATGCTAGGCAGGTCAAGTGGGTTACTGCTGTCTCTGTGACCCTCCTGTAAGCTGCAGGGTTCTTTATATGCATTCAAGTAACACTCAAAAAGCTTAAATCTTTTCTACCTTTGAAATATCCAAGCCATTACTTTCTCTGTGATCTTTGCATATGAAAACCCCCACTGAGAATAGTAAGGCAGGGGGAAAAATGAATTGGCAAACATGGAAACTGGCATTTAGAAAGCCAGATTTTATCTGCAGAGCTGAATTGATCACTACTGCTAGTGATCATAAATCTGAATTCCACTGTAGAAGTAGAGTGAAGAGCACGGGACCCTAAATGGAGACCCCGTGGGGAAATCAAGCAGGTCAGGAGGAAAAAAGTAATAAGTCTAACTCTGAAGTTGGTTCTCTTAGAAATATATGAATTCAAAACAGATACTGTGAACCTTTAAAATGGAGCTGAAGGCCACTGTACCAGAAAGTTTCTGTTGAATTTTGATTAATGGATTTGCCTGTGTTGCCTCCCACTAGGGAGAGGCTGCTACTCCCTTTGCACTGTGCAATATGAAGTAGCAAAAAAAACCACTTCCTTTCAGAGTGAACTGGAGTTGTGACTATACTGAAATTAGTTGACCATTGTGCATTAGTTTATACTGAGTGAGTGCCCTGAGTTAAGTTACTTACATGCTACTGAAGTATCTGGGTGCATCACCATATACACTATCTCCTGAAATCTTTGGCAAAAGATGTCTATCTCTTGATTAGAGCTCAAAGAATTATTCACAATAAACAATTTGTACATTAAATGTAGCCCTATCTACAGTTCACAAAAAATTGCCTGCAAAACAATTACTGTTTCCCTGCATGTTTCCACTCTTCAGATTCATTCAACAGCTAATTTATGTGACTAGCTTTCAACCTATAGATTTCTCATGAAGTAACGCTTTAGTGAACAGTTCAAGTATTTTATGCTCACAGTTTAAAGTTCAGGATGTTTTGGTAGTATACATACATCAATGGTACATTTACGTTTCTTGTTTTGACGAGTAAATTTTAGAATCATGTTGTCTAGCTTTAATACTAACTCTAACATATTCCAGCTAAATGTTCTTAAGGGCCCCTGTGGTTCAAAAGGCTGTATAATTCCCCAGATGCTGATGAGTGTGCATTGACAGCAGGGCAAATTCCACAAACTTGTTCCTAATAATACAATTAAATCACTGAAAAATTCCAAGCGTGTCATTTTCCTAAAGCAAAGACTGAATCCTATGAATTTGCATGTGTCAAATTTGTATCTTTTATGTGAGTTGGACCATCAGTAACATTTGGAGAAAAATGCAGTAATATTTTATTTGTCCTTGGGCAATTGAACATTAGGGCTATACCTCATATTTGTTTGTAGTTTATTTTTTTGAAAGAGAGTCAGTGAAAGGCTTGAGAGATCAGGATTTTCATTTATCAAAATAGGCTTATGAAGGTTTTGATTATTTTCAGACAAGTGGATACATTGACCTTTTATCTGTTAGTGTAAGTTAACATCTTATCTGTCTCTGATGGCTGAATTGTGCATTTGACTTATTTTTGTTCCTAATTTTTCCAGCATTTTAGCTTGACTTAAAGATGCTTTAGTATTGATGTCTTTCTGGTGTATAGAGATTTAAAAATAAATACTAGTCATATGGGTCATACTAGTGCCTAAATCAAAAGGGACAATTTGGTCCTTAAAAACAAGAAATGCGCAATATGGCCAAATTCACAAGACAGATACTCTTACCTTATTGAATCTTCTATTTGCATGCTTGATCTCACAAACTTAATGCTACATTAAACATTTTTTACATTTTATGTATCATACACACATTCATTCACAAAGGAAAAATGTTCTAACAGCAACACTGAAGTCAAAAGAAAAGAAATTGTAAACAGTCTCTGAATCACCAGTTTCATTCTTATGTATAACTTCCCTATTTTTTTCTATTGTGGCCCAGTATTTCTTTCTTTAAAATAAAATAGCTGTCAGATTTTGAGTGCAGACTTTCCCTGTTGAATACCAGGAAGTTTAATATCACTGAGAACTCTCAGAATATCCTTCTTGAATAGGACACAACATCTTCATGTATCATCTCAGATACATTAATATCAATATTCCTCATGTTTGTATTTTCAGAAGGTTTCCTCTAGTTATCATTAATCAGCCCTATACTGAAAGGATACGTATTAGACACTGGATGGTTGTAAATAATGGTTTCATCAAACTGATATATACAACTGACATTTTGAATCAATTAAAATGTGTCTGTCACCAAATTTATGAAATCAACCATCTCCTACTGGAGTCATACATTCTTATGCTTCTATCGTGGGCATTTTGGTATCCTATTAAATCAAATTTAGTAGATAAGTTTTCATTAAACACAGGATGAAAAATGTGGCATATTTGTTGAATTAATACAGGGCTTAATTAAGGCTTTGCCACTAGTCCTGAGCAAGGGCCATTTCTTAGCTGCATAGCCCCAGACCAGACTGGGAACAAGATTGAATGAATACTAGTGTGGTGCTCTGCTCCCCATTTTGTCCAGGAAAGAAGAATGGGCACTGATTCTATCTGTGCTGCTGATTACTTCCCTTGTGCAAAATCAGTAGCACTGGCTGCAGCACAGGGGGCAGAACCAAGGCTTCACCCATTCCATGCTGCTGCCTGCCTGTCTACCTGCTCCAGATGCACAAGAAGGGTATGTCTACACAGCAACATTATTTTGAAATAACTAGTGTTATTTTGAAATAACTTAGTCCGCATCTACACAGCTGGCAGTTATTTTCACATAATGTCGAAATACTGTTAGGCTGGAGGACTTCTTACTCCGACCTCTGTAACCCTCATTATACGAGGAGTAAGGGAAGTCAGAGGAAGAGTTCTCTATTTCGAAATAAGTGCTGTGTAGATGCTCCCAATTTCAAAATAAGCTATTTTGAAATAAACTACGCAATTGACATAGCTCAATTTGCATAGCTTATTTTGAGTTAAGCTCTGCTGTGTAGATGCATCCGAAGTGTGGGATAATGGCTCCTGGAAGATTCCCTCTTTCCTGCTCTGCTGTCCTCCATGAGTGCAAGAAGTGGCACGTAATCTGAACTAGTGTTGCTAAAAAGATTATAAAACAAACTACGGAAAAAACCTCCCTAGATGCCAAGGGGAAGTTTATTACATGACTGAGTTGCTTCCATTGGAGCTCAGTGGCTAACAGATTTGTCAGTTAATTGGCAATTTTTAAGTGTCAAATTGTTTTGGGTCTACCCTGAAATGACCATTTTTCACAAATTGAGAAGTTCAAAAAAATTCAGGTCAAACTAAAAACTTTGTCAAATCCAATGTTTTGTTTCAATTATGTCCATTTTTGCACTTCTTAAAAAAAATAAAGGACTGAACAGTCTTTTCAAACAAATCAAAATGTTCCATTAAAAATGTCATTCTTTTGATCTTGGGTTTTTGAAGTTTTGAATTGTTTAAAACAATTTGCAATTAATATGAAATATTTTGGTGGTGCTGAGTCTGTGTTTTTGCTGAAAATGTTCCTTCTGGATTTCACCCGGCAGGAGAGCTGCAGCCAGCACTGCATGGTGTTATGGGCTGGAAGAAAATTTGCAGTGTACAGCAAGTAGTTTAATTTGTCCTCTAAAAGCCAGGGTACTTAAGCTATTAATTATTTACATATAGAACACTCTCCTACCTGGCAAGGCTACAAAAAATGTTGAAATCTCAGAAGGCCCATAAGCTAAACCTGGCTTACTTGTGTATCTCAGGCCACATCTTCACTTGTGGGAACTATAGACCTGCTAAATCGAATGCTGAAGGTACCCCTAGTGGCACCAGTACTCCTATTCCTCATCTCAAAGAGTAAGGGAAGCCAATGAAAGTGTTTCTACAGTCAACCACCCACTGCAAAATGGTGCCAAAATTCAGATGAAGGTACGTCAACTCTAGCTATGTGTTTACATAGCTGGAATTGCGTACTTTAAGCTGACCTTCCCTGTAGTATGGACCTCATACTGACAAGGCCACTGTCACTTGCCTTCCTGCTCTATAGGGCTTCTCGTTACCCTGTCCTGTTGGGCTGGTATTCTGGTCTCCCCCAGCCAAGGCACAGAGCTGAAATCGCTGCCCCAACCCCTCACCGAGGAACAGTACAGACATTGAAACTCTTTAGGTCTAAGGTAAATGTAGTTTTGGGCCCAGCTTTCTGGGATGCCACTCCCTACAAGGGATCAGAACCCAACATGAATTATTTAGGTAAGCCTCCTTTAACAATGAAAGGAGGATATACACACTGATTGCTTCCCCAGTTAACAAGTATTTACAGTGGGCTTGACAATAAATAAAAGTGATTTTATTTACAAAGTACAAGCAGTAGGATTTAAGTGGTTATAAATGAGAACAGGCAGAGCAAAGTAGATTACAAATTTAAAATAACAGAAAACGCTTAACTAATTCTAACACTAACACTTCAGTACAAACTTATTATAAACTCACCCTGAAACTGTTCTTATTTCTGCTAAGCCTTCAAACCAGGGAAATTCCCTCTCACTGGGGTCTTTGGTTCATTCTCTTGGGTGTGCCATGCCAGACAAAGACAAAGAAACTCCTAGCTTACTATTGTTTTATAGATACCACCTTTCCATGGACAATTACTTGGTCTGCCCCTCCCAGTTGGGGTGGACGTGTGAGTCCCGTAAGGCAACCACTGCTAAGACTTAAATGACAAAAGAGACTGTTTTCAGGTGATTACCCAGACACTGAGGCATCCCACCATTGGATGGCTTTCATTTGCACATTTGAAACCATAAATCATTCCATACTCCATATGACTAATTTTACATACAAGAATGATACATACACTAAAATAAGATCTACAAACCCAGCAGATTATGACATTAAGTTGGTAGGTTACATGAGGCAATTTGTCCTGAGCATCTTGAAGTTATATATATATCTGTGTCCATAAGTCTATCTTGTAAAGCATGGGGGGAGGTGGGTCACAAAATGATTTTACCAAAATGATTAGGAGGCTGGAGCACATGACCTGTGAGGAGAGGCTGAGGGATTTGGGTTTGTTTAGTCTGCAGAAGAGAAGAGTGAGGGGGGATTTGATAGCAGCCTTCAACTTCCCGAAGAGAGGTTCCAAAGAGGATGGAGAGAGGCTGTTCACAGTAGTGACGGATGGCAGAACAAGTAGCAATGGTCTCAAGTTACAGTGGGGGAGGTCTAGGTTAGGTATTAGGAAAAACTATTCACTAGGAGGGTGGTGAAGCACTGGAATGGGTTACCTAGGGAGGTGGTGGAATCTCCATCTCTAGAGGTTTTTAAGTCTTGGCTTGACAAAGCCCTGGCTGGGTTGATTTAGTTGGGATTGGTCCTGCCTTGGGCAGGGAGCTGGACTTGATGACTTCCTGAGGTCTCTTCCAGCGCTATGATTCTATGATTCTACAACACAGACCCTTGACCAGATCTTCATGAAAATTAAAGAGCTCAGGCAGGCCTATAATGAAGCCTGGGAGCAGAGAGGGTATTCTGGGGCAGCACCTCACATATGCTGCTGCTACTACAACCAGCTCAGTGCCCTCCAAGGAGGGGGACTGGTAACCTCCCACATTCCCATCACTACCAAGTCTGTCCAGGATACACCAGGCATCATGGGCGGGGTTGTGGAGGAGGAGGATTAAGATGAAGAGGAGCAGGTTAGCCAGTCAACCATCCCTGCAAGCCAAAAGCTACTCCTCAGCCTGGAGCCAGTCCCCCCTCCCAGGATATCTTCCAGGCATCAGACAAACCTGGGCAAGGAACTTCAGGTGAGTTCCATAACTTTCTCTATATACACATGGGGGCAGGTAGTGGTCTGCAAGGAACTGCACTCCCCTCACACAGCCTACTTGCCCTGGGGGTTGCATGACAACCTGTGCATGTGGGTGCACATGGACCACCAGACCAGAGTTCTCAACCCCCTGATGCTCTCACACAGGAACCCTTTGGTCCTTCTCACAAGGTTCCTGGAGAGGCCTGACTTACTCTGGCCTCTGTGGTGGGACACTTTCCCACAACAAGCCACCACTAAGGAGGCTTGGATTATGGAAACACACAGCAGTGCTGCATACAGTACAGGCTCATGCCCACACTCGGGCTGCATCTGTTCCCGGTCATGCATGGCAATGCAGAGGAGACTGATCCCCTGCATGGGAAGAGGGAGTGGGGAGGAAGGGGGGGAGGAACCCCAGTGGCGCACTCTCTAGCAAGCGGTCTCTGCCACTCTCACACACCTCCCCCAACACCTCCCTCCTCTCCGCCAGAGGTCAGGGATGGAAGTTCTCTCTCTTCAGGATGTTGCCAGTGCCGGATCTGGCATGTGCATGACACAGAAGGCCCCTCTCACCTGCAGGCTCCTGGCCTGGCTGTCACCTTCCCATGACTTTTTGTCCCTGGGATGTGGGGGTAGCGAGACTCCCTTGGGACATCCATCTCCCCTGCAGGAAAGTGCCTGCTGTCTAGGCAACAGATGGCCTTGCTCGAAGCACATCACCATTATCTGAACTGAGACCTTCCGTGTCGGCTCAGAAATTTGGGCTAGACATCATGCAGAGGTGTCTCCTGGGATGACTGCCCTTATAACTTTTCTTCACAGCTGGACCAGCTGTGAGCATGGTGCATCCGCCACCTCCCACACCATCCTCCCAACTCCACGGGATCTGCTGAAGAAAGGGAACCTGCAAAGACCTGCTGCGGGAGCATATGGCCTGCCTCTAGTTCCTCATCCGGGGGCTCGATGAGGAGATCCATAAATGGTCTGCTGCTTGGGATGAGTGCCATGCTGACTGGGAGCAGCAGGATTCCTGGGACCATCTTCTTGGCCAGCATGAGGCTCTGTGTTCCTCCCTCACCATGGTGATGGATTGCATGGCTTGTTCATGGAGTGGGTCACCAGCCACCTTCCCGCCCTTGCACCTGCCCCCCTGGATTCTTCTCCTAGCCCCCTTGGGGGCCACTGGGGCCCCTGACTATGGGGCAGTGCAACCTCCAGGGCAGCCAAGGACTCCAGAGTTGACTGAGGCAGGTTCCATTCCCAGCCCCATCCATGAGACTCCCTTCTGCCCCCTGCCATATTCCACATTCTTTTCCCAGTCCCTCCCCTGTTTTATATCCCCCAAATAAACAGACTTGCTTGTTTTTTTAAAGGCTTTTTTATTTGCTCTGCAAGGGATCAGGAAAGGTGGGAGGGGGAACAGAAGGATGGGGGATGAAAAGCACACAGGCAATGCAGGGACCTCTTGTGGAGAGGCCTGGGGGAGAGTCTCACAGCTGGCCTTGGCTGAAACTCTCCCTCAAGACCTCCTGGATGAGCACAGCCCCTTGATATGCTCTCTGGATGGCACTGGTGCTCAGCTGCTTGTAAACCCTGGCCAGCCATTCAGCCTCTTCCCCACCCTGGCAGGAAAGTCTCCCCCTTGCTCTCACAAAGGTTGTGGATCACTTAGCAGGCCGCCACCATGAAAGGGATTTTTGCTCACCGAGGTCCAGGTGGGTGAGGAGACTCCTGAACATTTCCTTCACGCTGCCTAACTCACAGTCCACAGCCATCTGGCGCCTGGTGTTGAAGTGCTCCTTGGTGAGGTCTAGGCTGCCCATGGAGGGCTTCATAGCCAGGAGAGCAAGGGGTAGGCTGTGTCACCCAGGATGCACATGGGCATGTCCACATCTCCAACCCTGATGATCTGGTTGGAGAAAAAAAGTGCTGGCGTGCATCTTCTGGATCAGGCATGAGTTCCAGAAGATGAGGATGTCATGTACCTTCCCCGACCACTCAACATTGATGTCAGTGAAGTGTGGTCCACTGGGGCCTGCAGAACCACCAAAAAATGCCCCTTTCTGTTGATATAATCCAAGACATGGTGATCAGGGCCTGGATGGGTATAAAAGTGCCGTCTATGGCCCCGCTGGAGTTGCCCATTGACAATGGTGTCAACATTGCACAGAGTGATGACTTTCCATAGAGTCATACAATACTAGGACTGGAAGGGACCTCGAGAGGTCATTGAGTCCAGTCCCCTGCCCTCAAGGCAGGACCAAATACTGTCTAGACCATCTCTGATAGACATGTAACAGCACATGGTTGATGGCCTTGGCTACTTGCAGGAGACCGGCCTTGACTGTGGATTTCCCCACACCAAACTGGTTCCTGACAGAGCGCTAGCTGTCCGTCATGGCAAGCTTCCAAAGGGTGATGGCAAAGCCCTCCTATATGGGTATGGCAGGTTGCAGTTGGGTGTCCTGTTGCCCAAGGATTGTGGGGAGCAACTTGCAGAGCTCCAGGAAAGTGCCTTCTTCATGCAGAAGTTTGAGAGCCGCTGAAGGATGATGCGGTCCCACCAGTCAGAACTGGTCTCCTTCTACCAGAAGCAGCATTCCATGGTGTCCAGAGGGTTTAGGGGCATTTGCAACTGTAGGAGTGCCAGGACCCGGGTGAAGGGGTCCTTGGGTTAGGACTGATCATCATCCTGCTGGAGTAGCATGTGGGCAATGTGGACAAACTGCGCTATAAGGCACAGCACGAGGCCTGTGAGCATAACGCTGCTTTGTAGCCATTTCACTCCATGATGTGAATGCTGTGGCATCTGCAAGGGCAGCCACAGCACACTGTGTTGGTATGGTATCCCACAAAGGGGTAGGCAGTGGAGCAGTGGCGTGTGAGACATGGCCATAGAGAGGAGCCCCTGAAAGCATGCATCTCAGCTTGCATGACCAAGCAGCCACAGGAAGTGTCTGCCCTCCTGTTGCCCTCTCCAGAGTGCTTCCAGGGGCTCTAAATCTGTGGCAGGGTCCAATTAGTGTTGATGTGCTATTCCAAAATAATTCTGAGCTATTTCGATGCTGCCTTGTAGTGTGAGTGCACTATTTTGATTTTGTTATTTTGGGAGTTATTTCAAGTTTACTTATTTTAAAATTATTTCCTAGTGTATGCCTGCCCTGAGGCAGTGACAGCCAGGCAGTGCAGACATGTTAACCAATGAATGACATTCCCTCACACCTGGTGCATAGAGGAATTTCCCAACTAGCCCTCTCAATGGTAGCCAAAACAAAGTAGGGAATTCTTCATGTTTTTACAAAACATTTTGTTTGATCCAAATCTGCATTTCTTGTTGGGGGGAAAAATGCTGTCTTTGACAACTTTCACCCAGCCCTCTTTGGAGGGCTCTAGCTGTAGTAATCTGCCTTGTAATGTGAGAATATGTTTTTTGAATTTACTTTCCTAATGTTTTCAAGAAAAAAAAACTTAAGAGGAATTTTAAAAGACCCCTGTGTAGTGACAGGGATGTTTCTGGTAAGAGGGCGATGTGCATGGTGTTTATTTGCATAATTGCATGTTTTAGAGTACTGTTGACATAAGCATACACTAATATCCTTAAGGCTGTTGACAAGTTCTGCTACCTGGGAAGTGTACTCTCCTCTAGCATAAACATGGATCATGATGTATCTGCTCGACTAGCCAAAGCCAGCACTGCCTTTGGAAAATTGACCAAATGCCTATGGAATGACCATGGTAGTAAACTTCATACCAAGATAGTGGATTATCAGGCAGTTGTCCTGAATGTCCTTATGTATGGCTCAGAGTCATGGACAATATATCATCGCCATGTTTTGAAGCTCGATCAGTTCCATATGCGTTGTCTGAGGAAGACTGCCCACATGAATTGGTAGGACAAAATTCCTAATTCAGAGGTTCTTAAGCTGTGTGGTATCATGGTTTTGGAAGCAATGCTTATGGATTGGTCATGTTATGAGGATGGATGATACACGGATACCAAAGATGGTCGTCTATGGCCAGTTTGCTCATGGAAATCACTTTATCGGTATAAAGCGCTATAAAGACATCTTAAAGGCCAATATGAAGTCATGCAGCATATCTCCCAATGATCTGGAAACTCTAGTTCAGAACAGATTGTCCTGGCAACAAACCATTGTACAGGCTCTGAATTGCTTTGAGAGTCAGCTTATGCAGGCATTGCAGGAAAAGCACAGGGTCTGAAAAGAATATACAGCGCCGCAGTTGACGGCTTTTTATGTGACATCTGTAATTGGCTCTGCTGATCAAGGATTGGTTTAGTCACTCACCAACAGCGTCATAGAAGATGAGGTCTGTTGCTCGATTACTCAGTCCAAGAAGACACTAATATTTAGAAGAACTGTACCAGGAGTTAGTCAAGAATCAAATTAGGCACAGTGTCACCAGCTCTCATTATTATATTGTGTATCTTGTGATATTTGGTGTTTTTATTTATTCCAACTCCTGGAGTACATGAGAATCTCAGCTTTGGGATCTCTTTATTTTTCAGGAAGGTTCTAGCCCTCATGATTGTGGAATAAATCTTTGAAAGGTACTAATGCTTTTTATCACTCAGACTAAATACAATCACATTCATCTGAACACCCAATTCCACCTTTCTCCCTTTGAGGCTATGTCTAGACTGCAGGCTTCTTTCAGAAGAAGCTTTTCTGGGAGAGAGCTTTTCTGAAAGAGAGAGTCTACACTACAAAAGCACATCAAAAAAGCGATCTGCTTTTTTGAAAGATAGTGTCCACACCAGCCACCCAGAATCACTTCAGGCAGGGCTTTAGGTCACCAGTTGCTGCCGAGCGCTGTTGCTGAAGCCTTGCTGAGAGACACGCTTAAAGGGATCCCCCTGGACAGCCGTTTCTCTGCCTTTGCTGCATTCTTGTCTACTTCTTTGAGGGACAGCAAAGCTCTTGCAGTGACTGCTTTGGTTACTCAGCTTTTTTGGATGCCACGGCTTTTTTTCTTTGTGCCATGGAGCCGGAGCTGCCCCTGGGCATGCAATGGCCCCACACGGCCATGCTGCACTTTCTGCAGCAGTTTGTGCAGGCTGCCTTCCTGTCCCTGCATGAGCTCGACTCCAAGCTCATTCTTGAGACCCTCTCCCTGTGTGCAGGAGCAAGACCCATGCAACTGCACACCACAGTGGAGAGGCATTTTTGGAGGCTGGACACCAGATCCAACTGGTAGGATCGGATGGTCATAGAGCAGTGGGACTACCAGCAGTGGCTCCAAAATTTCCGCATGTGGAAGGCCACCTTTTTGGAGCTGTGTGCCTGGCTCGCTCCTCCCCTCTGACAGAACACCCACCTGCACCCCGCCATCCCCCTGGAGAAGCGGGTCACCATCATCGTCTGGAAGTTTGCCACCCCAGACAGCTACCGGTCAGTGGGCAACCAGTTAGGCGTGGGGAAGTCTACTGTCAGGGCCCTCCTCATGGAGGTAAGGCATTCTCGGGCTGCAGTCCCTACATGGGAAGGAGTCCTGGAAAAGGGATCCTTAGGGAAAGCTGGGTGGGAGGGCAGGGTTGGGGCTGGCAGTGGGGGGGGAGGTGAAGCCCCATCCCTGGGGGGTTGTGTCATCCTGCCCTCACACAGCCTCATAGGAGGTGGTTCCTGGTGTGTTTGGGGGGGAAAGGGAGGAAAAGGGGCAGTCACATCCCAAGGACTCAGGCACTCCCTCCCATTCTCAGTTTTGTGTGTTTGACTCCTTCTGCATGTTGTGAGGGCCATCAACTCCATCCTGCTGCACAGGGTCATCCGTCTGGGAGACCTGGACCTGATCATGGCTGGATTTGCTGCCCTGGGGTTCCCAAACTACCGTGGAGCCATACATGGGACCCACATCCCGATCTGTGCACCTGAACATAGAGCGGCTCAGTATATCAACCACAGGGGCTAATTTTCTATGGTGCTGCAGGCCCTGCTCAACCTCTGTGGACACTTCACAGACATTTTTGTTGGGTGGCTGGGCAGGGCACATGATACCCGCATATTCAGAAACTCCAGCCTCTACCACAAGCTGGAGGCTGGCACATTCTTCCCCTGCCATGAGTTAGCGGTTGGGGACATGCAGATACCACTGTGCATTGTGGGGGATGAGACTAGCCCCGGATGGTGTGGCTAATGAAGCCTTATACCAGCCACCTGGACCCCAGCAGGGACCAATTTAATGCCCACTTCAACCGGGTCAGGATTCAGGTCGAGTGCGCCTTTGGGCACCTCAAGGTGTGATTCAGGTGCCTCCTGACCTGCCTCGACATAGGGGAGCACAACATCCCCGAGCTGGTCGTGGCATGATGTGTTCTCTCTGGCCCTCATGTATCCCTGGCAGAGCTCTTTCACCTTACTCTGGACCTGTTCTAAGGCACTCGGCCATGCGCCCATAAATGTCAGTGTTCCGGCACTTGGAGCGGAGATCCTGCAGTGTCTCCTCCTCACCTCACAGCTTGAGGAAGGACAGGATCTCTGCTCCAGACCACAAGTGTGCCCGCTGCTTGGACCCCCCTTGGTGGATTCTGGGATCCATGCTCATGCTCCCTATGAGGACCAAGGAGGTCTCAGGGGGCCTGTGGCTCGGTCATTGTTCAGAATGCCTGTGGCAGGGAGAGCTGCATGGTCAGGGTGCTGCTCCAAGGCCAACTTCCTGCCACAAGGCTTGCCCAGGGTACCTGCAGCTTTAAGAGGGGCCAGGAGACAGGAACTATAGAGTTGTGATTACTTTGGATGGAGTGGCCACCAGGGCACTTGTGTTATTTCCTGAGGGCCTCTTTTTTTCGAAAGAAAACCCTCTTTCCTTTCCACATACAACTTTTTCTTAAAGAGCTGTTTTAGAAAAGGTATTCTTCCTTGTAGAAAGAGAATTATCACTGTTGGAAAAAAATCCTCTGTTCTTTCAATTTTTTTTTCAAAAGAATGAGATTGCAGTGTGGATGTAAATGAAGTTTTTTCGGAAAAATGGCCATAAAAAAAAAAACCCTCTGTAGTGTAGACATAGCCTAAGTGTGAAACTAAGGGCAGCTGGAGCCTCTGGAACAAGAACTAGAAACCATGGTACTCAAACATAGAAAGCAAATAAGGTACCAAATTCATTATTTTAAGCCAATTTCCTGATGGGCTTTGATCTTGACTCATTGTTTGTGATGGCTTGGGTTTGACAGAACTCTGGGCATTTCCCTCCCAGTCAAGAATGTTGTGGAGCAATGTGATATTTTCCCCCCAGATTTTCCGCTCTTGAGTAAAAACTTCCATGTAAGCCCAGGGTCCTCTTCACAACTGTGAGAAAATACTGAGGATATACTGCTCAGTTGAACTGGTTGGGAAGTAATCAGAATGATTTTCCAATAGAAAATGCCAGAGGAACATTTTCATGTGACTGGAAAATTTTGATTATTTTTCCCATTAGGAATATCAAAATGACAGCTCTGTGGCTGCCCGCGGGGAAGCCATACCTGAAAAAGGGTGGAGGCTGAATGTGTCTCAGCTTTCTCCTTCTCCAGAAGCAGGGCTGAAAGCCTCTTGTCAATTTTGTTTTCTGCCTGAATGGAGAAAGTGAAATCGAGAACCTTCCAGTCCACTGTTCGTAAGCTGTATACTCCTATTTAAGTCCTCCCAAAAGAGATTCCTTTTCCATAAGACTTTGCCTGGAGCAGGAAGGAAGTGTGTTTTTTGACTATTTGTCCCAATTTGGGGCAAGCTTTATTATTTTTTCAGTAAGGGATTTTTATTTTTCCTGCAACTCCTCTGATGTATTTAAATGTCCTCATCTCCTAAGTCCTCAGTACATTCTGCTGTGCAAAGCTACTGTACTCAATTCTGCTTATACATACAGATAAAACCCATTCTAATGATTTTTTGGATTCCACTGTTTAATCCCAAACACCTTTGTCTGTTTCCTTGAGAAAAAAATATTGTAATTTTCCTCATTTTTATTGATCTTTGATTTTTATAAAAGTGCTGTGTGTCATCTTTCATAACATAGCAGTTCTCCTTATGTAGAAATAAGATGTATATAATTCATATGGGGAAGTTCATTCTGCTTCAGGGTTATAGCATCCTGGCTGCTTACCTTCATTCTTTTTATATTAGCTAGCAACACTTGATTCTTCCCCAGTAGACCGTGTTTTATAGAAGCATCAAAAGTTTGGCAACTGCTGTTCATGTTATTTGGAAGTTCCAGACCTATCCTTTCATTCTAATCATTTCCCCCCAATAGGCCTATTTATGTTTAGGGGAAAAAATAAAAATGCCACGTTCAGAGTACCCACTGAGACAAAATGTTCTGTTTCCATAATAAAGAGCTTTTAAAGTTTGTTTATTTTTCTGTAAAGTCATAGTAATAAAGCTATAAAGATAGATTTACACCTTCCCTTCTCCACACAATTCTATTGCCCTTGGGTAAACACCAGACTGGATTTCAAGATAAAACTAGCTTTCATTTTGAAAAAAAAAAGTATATGAAATGTCCCATATAGCTTTTAGTTTTAATGAAAATTTAAAATAAGTAAAAGCACAGCAGTATCCCATTAACACTGGAGAAGGCAGCCAACACGTCAAGTCAGTGGAGGAAGAGCCACACACTCCCTCCCTCCCTGCTAACCATGAAGATATGTGCCTTTTAAAATTGAATAATTAAAATCAATTTAAACCCAAGTTATATGTAGAAAGAAAGAAGTGGCAGTGACTCCTATATTTAGGTTGTTTGATGCATTCCATTATAAAAGTGATGGGATGAAAATGAGATGACAGACTGCTGTTGGGCTCCAAACCCAACAGAACTGGCCACTTGTGAAGGGAAACATACCTCTGTAAACTTGCATGTCCCCAGTTGCCCAAGTGTCCTGCAAAAGGAATTTGCTGCATTGGCAGTGTTTCACATTTATCCTAGAGGAGCTCAGGGGCTGTGATTATGTGTGGCACTTTTAGTAAGAGACGCTCTTTGCACTTGGGTGTTAAGGCCTAGGCACAAGATTGCCACATTATGTAAGTGGTAAGAACTAACTCTCAGTTGTCAGTTCAACTGTGGAGAGAAACACCATAAATAATACACTTTAGCCCTTCAATTAGTGCTTCTATTGTTCCCGTTCAGTAGAGCTGATAATACATGAGTTTTTCATCATCCGCTTTCTGGTCTGTTACTACATTAAAGGTATTATTTCCAGCACAATGACTACCATTACACCCATGATCCGATGCTGGTGTATGGCTTATACTCTGGAGGGAGGAAAATCTATTTATAAACTTGGCTGACACATTTGTGATCATAGAAGTTCCAGCAGGAGGAAAGATAATGACTATCCAGATGCAAAACATGAGGTATTATGTACAAATTATGTACTGGCTTTCAATATGATATGTTCTTTGCTTCAGTTATTAGTGTTGAGAAGCAGTTTGTTTTGGGAGAGCAATTTTCATGGAAAAAAGAAAAACATATCTGGATTGTGGTAGTGGATACCAGTGCATAGTAGATTGCTCAGCTCCTGTTATAAATGAAAAGGCTTTTGAGAGTGTACAGTGCACCTATTTAATTAATAGTGGTTGCAATGGAGTGGTTTTGTTCTTTTTTTTTTTTTTGGTCTTTCTTTATGTAAGCTATATTCTATTTCTTGAGCTAAATATAGAATGCGCTACAGCTGCTGGCAGTAACTCTTGAGTTTCATTCTGAAGTCATATTTACAAATCCCATTGAATTTCAGGGGCACCCAACTCCTTTTCATTTCCTTAAAAATCCCAGCATTAATCTATAGACATGTTAATATCTTCACATCGATAAAAGAATTGCCTTGGTATAGACATGTTCTTTACATTTGATATCCTAAAGAAGTTCCTAAAGAAAACTTTGACATGGATCAGTCTTGCTTCTGTCTTGCCCCTCCTAAAGGTCGAGCCAAGACTTCTCAGAGTGACTAGGCACCCACATTTATTCCTATTTGTTCTGGTGTGGCTCCTTATGCCTCAGGCTTTACTCTAACCAGGAATGAAATAGCAGAAGCTATTGGATGGTGGGGATATAGCTACAATAGTGGCTGGCAAAAACATGTATGTTCCATAATCTGGGCAAATAACGGTCCCATAAAGAATTTCAGTGAATATTAGATCAGTCCCTAAAGTCCAATTCTGACAAAAGAAAACTCATATGTAGCCCTTGAGCCCAAGTGGAAATGAATTGAAGTGGCTGGTGTTCCATGCACATGAGTCTCCTGGCAAAATTGCTGTGGGGCTCTCAATGTTTTTTAGAGGTGGATTCCTGAACTCCCTTAAGCCATAAAAGGAAAAAGTATGTATACATTCTGAGATGCAGGGTTCTTCTTACAACATATAAGTGAAGCTTACACTATTGGATATGTTGTTACATTTAGTAGTTGTAATATTTAGCAGTTTGATTTTTTTAAAGATAATTTCTTTATTTTTTGCTAGTAAAGTCTTATGAATTACTGACATCACTTTCATAATTTAATAAGGAAAAAGAACAGCAGTGTATTCTATAGCAGTCTCAATATAAAATATTTAAATACTAAAGAGTTGCCCAAAACTGAAGTTTACAAGGTGTTTACAAATCAGATCCATGCTGCATCTAGAAGAGTTATAGGATACAAAGACAGACTAAAACACTAAAGGAGTTTAATGCTAACTACTAAACTGACCAATAGCAGTTGAAGCTCTCAAGGGATGGTGGTAAGTGGTGCGTATGAATGATGTGTGTGTCTGTTTTACGTTTTCTGATGACGTTGTTTAAGTGGGATATTGGGATATTTTAAAATGGCAAGCACAAATATATCGCCCTATTGGAATTACATTTTAATAAGTTTTCTGTGGTTGTTCTTTAATCTCAGGCATTAGTTGATACCTGAAATTACCTGGCTTCCTGAGTTTAATTGGCAACATTATGTTAGAAGACATGGGTTGATTCCAAACTGTTTTGTATTGTTTATCGTTTAAAGTAAAGAATCACAACATCAGCAATTGCACAACAGTATCTGGGAACATCCAAAATTAATTTCGTATGGCAAATGTCTCACCTTGACATTCATATATTATGTCATTATAATAAGCAATGAGAGTTGAAAAATAACCTACTTCACAGATAAACCCTGTTAAAATATATGTTTGTATTATATAGCTGAAAAGTCCAGAAAAGGTGTGTGTGTGTGGTGGGGGAGGAGAGGAGGAACCAGTAAAATGAAAAGCAAGAAACATAAATCAATAAAGAAGTAAAAGGTGGGGAAACTGCAACAGGAATTCCTAGTGAGCAACTCACAATTGCCTGTGTTGCATTGCCTCCATATGCATACTGAGAAGGTAAAGAGAAGTGTAAAGAAAAGAATGTCTAGGGACTGAGACACCTCACAATTGTGTAAGACTTCAACCAAGCACTTAACCATGTCTTTAACTTTAAAATGGGACAACTTATGTGCTCTAGTTAACACGTGGTTAAGTAGTGGGGCTTAAATAAACTGTAACTTAAATTTCAGTCGGTGGGAGGGACCCTGTATTTCTTAACTGAGCCAGGGAAAAATTTTCCCCTGAGGCTGAAAGTATAGTTCTACTCTGGTAATTACGGCCTCGATCCATCAAGATGATCTCTGTGGGTTAGATGAGGGAAGCCGACAGCCTCCATGCAGGGGCTTATAAAGAAGGGGTGGGGCCAGTGACAGTCAGCCCTCCACACTGCCGTGTGTTGTCTCACACCCCAGCCCTCAGTGCTGCATGGAGTGCATGGTGCGGTGCGCCGGCAGCAATTTAAAGGGCTTGAAGCTCCTCTCCAGCCATTGCTGCAGTAGGCCCTCAGGCAATTGCCCCTTGCCCCAACCCATCCTGTCGGTGAGCCGAAGTCAGATTCTTGCCTTTGCACAGAGCTCCAGTGACAGCAGCACTGCTCCAAACAAGTGCAAGGATCTACCCACATAGATCGACTTGCGGGATTACGACTTTCCTGGGAGCAAAACCAGTCCATTGTGGTTGTTATGACGCAACACACTTAAAGATTTTTAATGTTCCCTTCACTCTAGGTACCCCTACTTCTGGCTGCATGCTTATAATGTGGGAACTGATGATTGACTGTCATAAAGTGAGACCTAGCAGCCTAGAAATGGGTGTTCAGAAGCAGGTTCAGAAGTCTGTAGTTCAGATCAATCCCGTACTGGGAGACGCTGTGCAGA
Source organism: Rafetus swinhoei (assembly GCA_019425775.1). Lineage (NCBI taxonomy): Eukaryota > Metazoa > Chordata > Testudines > Trionychidae > Rafetus > Rafetus swinhoei. The sequence goes on from CM033424.1 coordinate 154,885,506, forward strand.
AGGGTGTTGGGTACCTTTATATAATGGCTAGCAGAAGAGATAAAGTGGTAGGATCAGAAGGGGAAGTTGCAGAGCACAGATGCTGGACAGGGAAAACCATCATGGGGAATGTGAGCTCAGCAGGACACAGGAAATCAAGGGAGAAGTGGCAGTCACCATGTGCTGCCAGTACATTAGTATTCTAGCTTGGATGGAATAGTCCAGAATCTGCTCGGTTAGTTTCAATTTCCTCTGAATTTTCCTGAATGTGTTGCCTGGTGGTAGAATTTACACAGATGTCATGTGATTGCTTTGTATGGGTCGTGGCCTTTTAAAGGGTCACCATATGCTGTGCTCTGAAAGTCCTGGCAGCTGAGTTCAGTCTAAGAGCTGTGAGAGTCGGCATGCTATTAACTGCTAACAAGAGAACTAGCGGTACCAGTTTGAGTGTCTGGATTTATTGTCCATTGGATTGCTGCTCTTTTTACTTTTCCCTGTGTGACATCTCTGAAAATTGATCCCTAAATTTCCTGGTTTTTTACTTGTCAGTGCTGGTGTCTTTGTGAGAGTGCCTTCAACAAGATCTAATGCTCTGTGGGTAATGGGAGGATGATCCCCCAAGTACAAAATCTGCAAGAACAACAGATAAGGAGTCAGTTCTTAGTCACAGCACCAATAGATGGCCCACTTAACTCTTTGAATTTGTGGATATGAAGTTTCTTCTATGCTAGGAAGTACAGGCTATCAGGCAGCTTTTCCAATTTTTATCCTTTTGCGAGATATGTGTATATATATAATCTAATATATGATTCAGTTGGGCTTTGTGATGCTCTGAGCAGTCATTGCTTAGGTTTCTGTGCCTAAGTATGAGCACAGAACATTGACAAATGCACCAAAATGGAAATAAACTGATGTGTTTCTTTGTATCTGGACACTAGTATGTATTTGCTGGCAACTGCTATTCCTGCCAGTGCAGAACAATTAATGCCCTTTATTGGAAAAAACTAGCCTTGGTGGTGTGGGCTCACCACGTATTGGGATACTTGCATTATGCGGAGTGCTGCTCCCATACAAAGCGGTGTTCGAGATGGCTATAGGTGTGATCAGGCATTACTTTCCTATGGTAAATTCTAATCTTACTTTGTCTTGTTTTGTGATGCAAGATCAAATGCACATAGACCTAAAGGGAAGATGTATTTCCCAATCTCAGCACTGTAAGCCTCTCTATTGTCCAGAATCAGAAGGCCTGCTGTGTGCATACAAACTGTTCTTGCTGTATTAATCCAGGGATGAAACAATGGGGATCTGCATAGTCAGATATGGGTTCACTGGAGACACGTGTACCAGGCTTATTCAAGAGTCTGATTTACTTTTTTGTTGTTTTAGCTTCCTCTGTGCAGCAGCTGTTACCTAGTTCTGGCTTCTTTTCATGCTATACTTAACTTTCACCAGACAGCCCTCTTTTTCAGAATGCTAAGTGAGGCTATCTGTCGGAGTTGTGTTCTCGGCATCGGTGAGAAATGGCCTAACCAAAACAAAACACGGAGGTTCTTAGTAGGAGTCATTAATGTAGAATAATGGCTTCTGTGTAAGAATTTACATGTACTTATGGGCAGCATAAGTACATGTACATATGTACATATGGGCAGCATACCTTTAAATTAAGGTAACTGATTAGCAGTAGCCATCAACTAATAGTCTGCAAAATAAGAGCTAGTAAACAGTAATGAAGACCACTTCAGGCATTGTGTTAAACAATCACATGAAATCTACACCAGCTTCAATTTATTTATTGTAAACTATTCTTTCATTCTGTGCAGTGCCTCCTTTGGACTTAGAGGAAAAGATAATGCAGACAGCTGCCATCCCAGACACTGTCACTTAAATAGCACCTTGCAAGAGTCACAATCTACTGTAATAGCAGACTCAACAGACTTCACCAAGATGGGAAGCCACGCTGACTTTGAAAGAGTGAAACTGAATTCCACTTTACAACAATTTGTCAGTGGTTAATGATCATGTGAAGAGCAAGAAGACATGTTGAGCTGAATACATCGACTTTAAGATCACCTCTAACATGCAGCTTAAAGGTCACTGTCCTTCATGGCCTCACCCATGATACCAGACAGAGAGCCACTTTTGAGTTATTGAGAAAAAGCTGATGGCCTGTTGAGTAGAAGATGGCTTTCTCTCTCTGCTACCAGAAATAGAGATGACATAGAGACTTTCTTCTCATTTGGAAGGTGCCTTTTGAATGGTTAAATTCACCAGTAGTCAGATCCTGCCTCCTCACCCATTGGTAAGTCCTGTCATTTTTACTTTAAACAGATTTTTACTAAAAAATATTTCCCCTATTTTTTAAAAAAATTCACCTACTTTTGTTTCATTCCAATATACAAAAAACTTGTTTTATAAGGCAAAATACAATACATTGCATGAGATATATGTATTGCGATAATATGTTAGTCTGTGTGTACATGCAAAACTGCTTGTTGAAGTAATACTAGATATTAATCTAGAAGATGTACATGGGGAGAAAAAAACAAATGGGTACCAACACAAGCTCAGAAATGCGTGCACATCTGAACATGCTGATTAATCTCAGACTTGTCACATACACATTTCAAGCTCTTAGAAGATAATTTTAAAGGTTTGACACTTAAATGGGAAGAAAACAACAAATCTGTATCAGAATATCTTTAGAACACAAGGAAGTATTCAAAAGTTTTTTAAAAAAAAGACAAGAGAAAAGATTGAAGTTGTGTGGCTGCACAGCAAATGATGCCACCTCACTTACATTTGGGTGTAAATATTTATAGGCCAAGTCTAAAACAGTAAATTGTTTATTCAAATGAAAATATGAAAAATGTATTGTTCTGCTCAGAAGTGACATTGTATTTGAGTTCTGTTTTAATTCTGCAGAAAAAGCACACCAATGCTTTGACTGGAATTCCATTTACTGAATACTCTTTCCCCTCTGTCCACAAACACGAACTGTAATATTTAACCAGAAAAATTAATAGTTCATTTCCCTATTGATTTTCAGCTGTGTTTTTTTGTTTTAGAAAAGAATTATATGTGACTCAATTCATAAATGGTGAGCTTTGCAGAATTAAGCATTAATTATTGAATTCTAAGACATGAATGATATGGAGTGAGACCCAAGTGCCATGAACCTCAAAATATACAAAGCAATTATTTTATAAAAACTCAAACGCTGCAGCTAGCTGAAGGGACTGCCAGACGCAAAAGGATATGTTGTCATAAATACCAATTCTTAGCATAGTCTACAATGTTTCTCAAAATGTGAGGCCTGGTCTACTCAAGTAGGTCAGTTTTAGCTACATGGGTCAAGAGTGTGAAAAATTCATACCTCCTTTGTAGTGTTGTTAAGACAGCCTATATTCCTCTGTAGGCACCACTAGGTCATCAGAATTCTTCTTTGGAAGATGGATTACCTATGGCAACAAGATAACCCCTCCTTTTGGGTGTAAATCATCTATACAGAAGTGCTACCCAGGCACAGTTGTGCTGCGGTATCATTTTGAGGGTAGACTGACTCAATTTTTTTAAATAACTTCAAAAATAGTAAATTGAGGTTGAGATATTTTCCTGTTTTTCCTCAAGTAAAACTTTCCAGAGCTGACAATTAATTTTTAACACCTCAGTGTACACACTAGACTTTTTATTTCAATAATACTCTGAATCTGCTTTAAATAAGCAGCAGTGTGTTATCTCTTCCTGCATTTTAGAGAGCAATCTGATGTTGACAATACCAGAGCAGATGGGAAAGTGAGAATGCAGACGGATCATATTAATAAAGTTCAAATTCAATATGGAAGGGAAGATTATGAGAAGGGAACTATAAACTGTCATAAATTAACATTATCAGCAACAGACTGATAGGCCACAACTAGAAACAAGGACTGTGCAAGCAAATGCTATTGCTGAATATTTAGCCAAATGTTTCCTGAGGCATGATAGAATGATCCCTACATGCAGAGTTGGATCCAAAGGCTTTATAGCAAAAGCGATCACTGCATTTGTACTTCATACATGTATTATAACACGCACTCGAGGTTGCTTATTTTTGCTGTCAATTTTCTGTCTAAGCTTTCTTTGCAACTTTATTTAAACTTTTAATGAATTGATGTTGATATTCTTTAGTACCTGACCCCCTTGTGCAAGTGAAATTGTAAGGGGAAAATAGCCTATTGCATAACACTATTGAAAGATAACTGGAGGTGAATCTATTTTAAAATCACTATAATTAAATATCAGAAGATGGCATTACATAGAAATGAAGAGCTGGAAGGAAATCTCTCTCAATCAGTGGTTCTCAATATTTTCCAAGTAATGTCTCACAAAACCAATCTCCTTTACATGTGTTTCTGCAGAGGTTTATGGAACAATTTCCCTGGCATTTGAGGAAGACCAAGTACTATTGTCTGGCAAACCAACTTCACTGAAAAACTATGGAAAAGGAGGAGAGGCAATTTTAATCATCCAAGTAACTATTGGAGATTTTATTGCAGGTTAACTACCATTCATGCAGACTACCCCCGCTAATAAGCAGGAGAGTCTATAATGAGAAATGTTATGATTCCAAATTGATATCCATTCTAGGCTTAATCTTGAAGTCATTACAATTTGACAAAATTGTCCTTGAAATATCCTGAAGTCAAAGGCTTGTTTTTCCAGGACTGTAAAACTTTGCACAATATAAGCATCTTTAGCTTGTGCTGGATTTGGTACTTTAAGATCAGGGAGTTTCCTGATAGCTTTACCAAGACACAGTTGAGGATCTTCCCCAATTGAAATATAATCATATATATGTGTGTGTGTGTGTGTGTGTGTGGGGGAGAGAGAGAGGGAGTGGGAGTGACTGTGTATGTGTGTGTAGAGAGGGGAGAAAGAGAGGGAGTGGGAGTGACTGACTGACTGACTTTCATGATCGGTGGTCAAATGTAGGACAAAGTACTTCCTATACTATGATTCCAAAATCTATCTTGAAAGATAACAGTTAATTTAGAGCCCATCATTTTATATCTATAGTTGTCCAGTGTGCATTTCTTTGCACAGACCAACATGGACCAAAGTCTTCCACTTTGTAACCCAGCCACCCAATAATGAGAGGTCTTTTTGTAAATCTTCATACACAACTCTGGGTTTAACTATCTTGAGTTATTTTGTACTATCTTCACATTTACAACTTTGCTGTTCATCCTCCTTTCCAGATCATTTATTAATATATTGAATAGCATAGGTCCTGTTGCAAATCCTTGGGGGACTGTACTTCTACTGGGAAAATGGAACATTTATTCCCACTCTTTTTTTTTTTCTATCTTCATCCAGTTACTCATCTAGGAGAGGACCACACCTTTCAGCAGTCTATTAGATTGCCCTTCCCAATAGCCATGTTGAGTCTTCCCCATGTTGAGTCTTCTGGGTGTCTTATAATTATTTCTATAGTTTCAACCATTGTGCCCGGTACTGGTCTGTAAATGCCAAAATTGTCCTTGAAGCCTTTTTTAAAAATTGGCATTACATTAGGCATCCTCTAGTCATGTGGCACAGAGCATGGTTTAAATAGTAGGTAACATATGTAGCAGTCAGGATGCACTGGTGTGGTGTCCTGACAGGTCTCCTGCTCCGTCTATGATAACCGTTCGGCTGCATGCATTCCTGCATTTACTCCCGTTCACTGTGTTAACCATGCACAATTAATCAACACAGCAGACTCCAAGAGAGCGCCCAAAGACCACAAAATCAGATAAGGATTGAAGGCTCCCGAATAGGTTTATTGTCAAATGAAGTACAATAATAGTTGCCAGTAGGTAGGCTTGCCACTGTGCCACTATGCATATGTATCCACTGACAATGGACTCAGTTCAGTCAATAGTATGGATTCCCCTATTGCCCCCTCGGCAAGACAAACATGACTCTTTGGGGTACACTTTTATACACAGGTACAAACAAGTTACATGTCACTTCTGATGTATCAGGTTGCCACCTCCTATTGCTTAGTTACCACCCCTTACCTCATAATAGGAGGATGTAATTACTATCTATCATGATGTCAGTTTAGACCTGGTCCTGGTTGGTATGTCTGTTGTTTGTGGGGAGGTGGTTGGTGCCAAGATATAACAAAGTGTTCTGTTACAACCCCTCTTGAATATGTTTATACCCTGTGCCTAGTAGCTCTTAAATCTGAGTGTTTCTGTAATTACAGCCCTGTTCTTGCCAACTTCTGTGAGCAGGGCCTGCCTCTTGCTCACAGCTTCACTTTGCTTTATATCAACAAAGTCTTGCCCATTGCTGTCTAGGACTCATGCGAGGCCTGTGATACATGGAGTATGTTTCAGGTCTTCATCTTACTACAACATACCAAAGTTAGCAGTTGTGCTATTTCATATGTGAGATTTTCTAGCATTCTTTGGTGTTCTGAATACCATCTGATCCTTGCAACTTACTGCTGTATAATTTATCAAGTGGTTCCAAAACCTTCTTTGTTGATGCCCTAATTGGGGACAGATTTGTCAAAAGAGAATACTGGTTGTTTGACAGGTTTATTTAATCTGATGTCCTTTAAAAATACTGTTCTGTGTCTTTTGCTTGTTGCTCTTCAAATTCATTTTTGGCCTAATTGTACTTAACTTGACAGAATTTATGCCATTTGACTCCAACTTTTAAAGGATGTCTTTGTGCCTCTAACTATCTGGTTTTTTTCTGTTTAGTCAGGGTGGCATTTTTGGAGGGTTCTCTTTACCGTGTTTTTTTCCAGGAGGGTATAGGTTCTATTTGATCCTATATTAAATAACTTCCATGTAGCTTTCTGGTGTTTGTCTCTTGTAATTGTTCCTTTTAATTTCCATTTAACTAGTCATTTTTTATGTAGTTGTTCCTATTTTGAAGTTAAATGTTACTGTGGTGGGATTTTCTGGTAATTTCCCCCCTTTAGGTGGTTAAGGTGGTTACATTATGGTTGATATTACTGAGCAGTTCCCTTATATTCATCTCTTGATCCAGATCCTGTGCTCCACTTATGTCTAAATCTAGAACTGACTCTCTCCTTATGGGTCCATGGCTAGCTGCTCCAAGAAGTCAATAATGGTGTCTTCAAATTTTAACTCTGAATACTGTGCGCAGGTGGCATGTCTCCAGTCAATATAGTAAAGGAAATTTCCCTTTATTATTGGATTTTCTCTTTGTAGCTTCTTTAATCACCCTACTCATTTCACATTCACCATTACCGCCCTGGTCAGGTGGTTAGTAACTCTACTGCTGTAATCCTTTTATTGAATCATAGAATTTCTACTCCATTGATTCTATGGCAGAGTGAATCATTAGGAAATGGATAGGTAAATGGACAGTAAATATCATAATGACACTACATGTCCACATCTCGAATATTATGTGCAGTTCTGGTTCCCCATCTCAAAAACATATACTAGAAATGGAAACAGGTACAGAAAAGGTCAATAAAATGATTAAGGGTTTGAAACAGCTTCTATCTGATGAAAGATGGAAAAGATTAGGTCTGTTCAGCTTCAAGAAAGAGATTATTCATGGAGGATATTGTAGAGGTCTATAAAATCATGAATGGTTTGGACAAATGTCTATCAGGGATGGTCTAGACAGTATTTGGTCCTGCCATGAGGGCAGGGGACTGGACTCGATGACCTCTCGAGGTCCCTTCCAGTCCTAGTATTCTATGATTCTATGAAAGGTTATTTACCTTTTCACCAAACACCCGAATGAGAGGTTAAATGAAATTAAAAGGCAGGAAGTTTAAAATGAACAAAACTAAGTATTTCTCCACACAAAGCAAAGTCAAGCTGTGGAACTCATTGCCAGGGCATGTCATGAAGACCAAAACAATGTAAGCAGGTTCAAAAAAGAATTAAATAAGTTCATGGAGAATAGGCTCATTAGTGGCTTTTAGCCAAGTTGGTCAGGGATGCAACCCCATGCTCTGGGTTTCCCTAAGCCTCTGACTGCCAGAAGCTGATCTATCCCATGTCCTCCAGTCCCACTTGAAAATTAACCTTTTCCGTTCATTCCATCCCATGTCCTCCGGTCCCACTTTAAAATTTACCTTTTCTGTTCATTCCCTCAAAAGCATCCAGCATTTTGCATAGTTGGAAAATAGGAAACTGGGTTAGATGGACCATAAACTAGACAAAGTTTGGCTTTTCTTATTTATGATTTTTTTTACTATATTTGACCATTTTCTTTCTAATAAATTACCAGTCATTCACCCTCATGGACTTTTTTTTTTTAGAGTAGGGGGATCATTCACTTTTTTTTGGACAAATGGTTAATTCTTTTTTAATTATGTGATTGTAATAGGGGAGAATATATATTTTACAGGGCTGATTTGAGGACTGATAATATTTGTAATGTCATATCTAAGAGAAGTGAAAAATGGCTTTGCTCATGAACTGAGAAACTGTGGTGTTTTGCTCTCAAGTGCCAGGCCTCTTTAATTATATCAGATTGGATTAGGGGGCAGCCATAGTAAGATTGGTTAAGGAAGCTCAACTGATTATGCTTCAGTTTTTTCTAATACCATTATTACTTAAACATAAATCCTCATGCATCTTTGGTATATATAGTAATGCTATTATTTTCTCTTCTGTATACTGCATCTTTCATTTTGCACTTTGTATGAGATTACATGTTACAATACCATGGTGATTAGAATGGTATAAATGCCTCGTTGAGATTAAATTAATAGCTTTTAATGTCAAAAGGGAACCATTATAATTCTCTGCCCTGACGTTCTGCATTACGCAGGCCATAGATTTTCTTCCAATAATTCCTGCATTGAGCTCATAACCTCTGGTGGAGTGAGAGCATGTCTTTCTAAAAAGACATCGGATCTTAATTTAAAGGCTTCATGTAATGCAGAATCTACCATTTCCCTAAGTAAATTGTTCTGGTATTAATATGAACTTTATTTCTAGCCTGAGTTTGTTTAGCTTCAGCATGTGTATATCTAATGTACTTGTACATGAGTTTACGTGCATATAACATGAACTGTGTTACATAGAATTGTGTGGTTCAGTCGGGAACAATATAATCACTTTGGTGGCCCTTTCTGCTCACCTTATCTCTGCTTTACTCTCACTGATTATTTTTGGTTGTGACAGCTAGTGGAAAGGGATAGAAACATTCATACTGTACCTATATGACTGGGGGTATGGATCTAAAGAAATAAACATCTTAATGTCTGAATATTTGTCCAAATATGATATGATCTCATTTGAGCTGTGTGTTTTGGTCTGAAAATGACCCTGAGAAGGCATGTTCTACTACATGTTTTAATTATTTAGAAAGTCCATGTACTGATAGTAAATGTAAAGGATGAGCGAGTTGTGAGGTGTGTATTTTTATGAATCTGCTAAATCCCTCAAGTTATCTATATGGTATTAACCTGTCTAGCTGCCAGGAGTTTATGCAAAGTAGATTGTGAAGGGAGAAATCAACAGGAAACTAAACATTGGCAAAGGTGACACCCCCTGAGGTAAACAGCTTCAATGTAAAAACAAAGATTCCTGTGGCACCTTAGAGACTAGCAGATTTATTAGGGCATAACATTTCATGGGTAAAACCTACTTCATCAGATGAATTGAATTTTACCCACAAAAGCTAATAAATCTGTAAGTCTCTGAGGCCATGTTTACACTACGTGGAAGAGCGATGCTGATGCAGTCAATCTTCTGGGATTTTATGTAGTACGTCTAGTGAAGACCCGCTAATTCAAACTGAGAGGATGCCACTGTTGGCACCAGTAGTCCTGCTCATCATGGGGAGCAAGAGAAGTTGATGGTAGAGTTTCTTGGTAACAGGGATTGTAGCCCACACATCAAATCTGAGTGGTCAGAATATGTACATCTACCCAGAGAGGGAGGATGCTAGCAAAACCTGTTTCCAAAGAAGTTTACTTCAGAGTGACCAACAGGGATCTACAATGAAGCTTGTCCTGTAACCATGACATAAGAGCTTTAGAAACTGATCATTCTTCAAACAGTGATTAACACACTTATATGGTTTCTGTTGCTGGAAACAAGTTTAAGTTTTTCCAGTTACAGACTAACTCAGCTACCCCTCTGAAGCTTTTGTTTCTGTTGGTTGCTTTACAGTGCAATGACTTAAAAATGCCACACAATTTGCTCTTATCTCAATGGCTCACTGAATAATGTAGCATATATTTTAAGCCACTCATTAATTCAGTGCTATCTGTATCATAGAAATTGTTTTCTTCCTCTTCTTTGAGTAGCCAGTATAGTCTCTTATTTGGTAACAGTCAGGGTCCTTACCTGTCAGACTCACGACTTAAATTCCACATATGGTTCTGAAAAAAATCTATTATCTACCTCAGTGGCATAGTTGAGATTAGTGTACGCTCAAGAACATGATATTCATGAATAGAACTGAGAAAATAATGGTCGTTGTTAAATATTAACAAGTGATTGGTAGTTACAGCACTTTACAAGGAAGCACCATATACAAATTTTATGGCACTTTCTCAGCAATTTTCAGAGCCAACTTCATATTGATAAAAATGTATCCTAGCTATGAGGCTTAGCAAGTGACATCTGTTCTCCCTGGAAGATTTAACTTCAAAGAGTATTAATAGTGTTTTCCCCCCTTTTTTCCTTTTTGCAATTGTCATAATTTGACACAACCATAATAACCTAGTGGAAACTTCACAAGGAATTTGTTATAAAGAAAATTGATAGGCAAGCTAACCTACAGTTGCTTGTGTTTTCGTTTCTTTCCCTCGTTATTGTGCAGAACATTCAAATTGACTTGAATTTCAACTCACAGTTTCAGATAAAACATGGCAATTTTCAATGCTTAGTTAAATCCAAAACTACAAACACAATCAACAAACTATCTATAACATAACACGCAGTAACATTCGTCTACGAAACACACAGGGCTAGATCCTCAGCTGCCTTGAACTTACACTCTACATCAAAGGGAATTTGGAAGGTTACTATATGTCACTCTTATTCCTTTTATCTGAGGGCAGCTGGGTGTCCTGACATAGATCAGCCAAAGTGCTCCTGTAAAGTGTTCAGGTTGGAGAAGTCTTATAGATATAATTTAGCTGAGGATTGGGTGAAGTTCTCCATAATCCCTTTTTGCCCTTAAAATATTTCCTTTCTTCATTACTTGATTCTATGTGGAGAGTATGTTGCATTAAGCCAGAATTAGACTCTCTGAGAATTCCCCTGTATTGGAGGAAGCCTTAGCAGTTGGCTGCTGGGACCACACGAAGCACTTTCAATCAGAATCTTGAAACTGGATGGTACTATTCAAATATATTCAAAATTACAGCCGGTTGAGAATGGGAACCAAATTTCCCAGAAATTGATTCTCCTTGTTTTGTGGTCAAAATTTTCTGATTAGTTCAATTCACAATTCAGTAGTCTTGTAAATTTGAGCACAGTAAACTCAAAAGTGGTAGTGGGCAGGAGACAGACTTTATTCCATTTATGTGGAAATAAATGCATGCCTTAGCATGCACAACTAGAGAGAGATCTCAGCAGGAAGGTAAAGCATCCCCAAAGTTTGGAATGTGGTTTTAGTTCAATTTCACATTGCATTCTGTCATTCAGCTGTTAAAACCAGTAGGCAATGGAGGTAGTGGAGAAGTTCCCCAAAAAATTATTCACAGAAAAATGCCAAAGTTAATTGGATTATTCACAATGAATAATTCTACCCGATCTTATATTTGCTTTCTTGGCTTTCTATGATTTGTAAGTGGTGGTGCAAAATGAATGAAATATTTTTCTTGTTTGAAAGAAGGTGGCCCATTCAGTGTACAACATCACAAAGCTAAGGTTTGTGTCCTGGTTTGCCTTTTGTGCCACATTCCTCACCCTACCCCTAGCACCTTGGCACTTCCCCCATTCTAATCTTTGAATCTGTTCTTCAGCATGCCATTTTAGATCAACGTCCTTTCCAAGTAGATGCCATCTTGCCTTTTGCATTGCAACTAAAGTTCTTCTAACACTAATCTCCTGGGTTTTTTTCCCACAGCAGTAACTTCCCCTAGCACTGTTAGTTTCCACAGTAATCTCAATATCAGCCAATACAAAGTGAATTGGGGGAAAGGGGAATCTTTTGACTGACTTGAGCAAATTTTGAATCAATCCTATTAGCACTAAAGAAAACCCCACCCATCTTCTCTTAACTTCTACATTTAAGGTTGAACTTTCATATTTTAAATTATCTGGGGGAAAGGTGGGCAGAAATTGTCTGTGACCAGCGCCCAGAGTAGTGTGATCTCAGTCTTTACTGGGGCTTTTGGCTACTATTATCATATAAAACTTTTCACTATTAATAATATTGCCTATAAAAAGTCTTAGAGTGATAGCTGTGTCAGTCTGTAATTTTTAAAAATGAGCAGTCCTGTGGCACCTTAGGGTGCATCTACATAACATCCTAAACTTGAAATAAGATACTCAATTTGCGCTATGCAAATTACATATCTTATTTCAAATCTATTTCGAAATATCTTATTTTGAAATTTGGTGCATCTACACAGCACTAAATTTTGAAATAACATGCTATTTCAAGCCATACCTTAACCAGGTTGTTGAAATAGCATGCCTGTTATTTCGAAAAATATTTCAAAATAACAGGCAGCTTGTGTAGATGACTGATAGCTATTTTGGGATTCCTCTCGTATCCTGAAATAGCCGTGCAGTGTAGACGTACCCACACAGACTAACAAATACATTATATCATGAGCTTTCATGGGTAAAACCCACTTCATCAGATCAGTTGGAGAGGATTTTACACAAGAAACTTCATGATATAATATATTTGTTAGTTTCCAAGGTGCCACAGGTGCTCTGTTGTTTTAAATATTGCCTATATTTAGAAATAAATCCTGTCACCATGTTGGAGGCTTTATTTATTTTAAAAAATCATTTGTAGCTGTGGAGCTTCCTTTCATCCCTCCTTTTCCCCTGCTTTTCTTCTTTGTATCCCACCTCCCCCATCCACTCATATCCTATAAGTGAATGATACTGCTCCTGAATGACAGGATTATAACAACAAAATAGCTGTGTCTGCTTATCTCCTTATTTCTCAGAGGGGACAGTGACCTCAGCATTGCACCTCCCTTTCCTCTCACTTCATTCTCTTCTATTTTGAACATGGATACCAAAGTGGAGGGTAAGTAATTTTGGAAGGGCTGACAGGGAACAGACATACTAAGCAAGATCTGGCTGTTGTATAAGAAAATTGAAGTCCTTTGAAGCACATCAGGATTAATTTGGTCCACAGATGATACTACCTACAGGTCCTGTCCTCCCCCCCCCCGCCCCATTTTATCTGTTTCATCTCCCTGAGATTTGGATGTATAAAAGACTATATTCAATTTCTTCATTTATTTCTAAATACAGTTTTAAACACCCATCACATAATCAAACATCTGAACTGTGTTTTTAGGGCATACACTAATGAGTTACGTAGTTACATTGGGAGGAGGGGGGGAGGGATGTCAGAGAAAGAGTGTCTCCTAATTTCATCTGAATCTAAATATACTTTCCAAAAATATCTAACATAAGAACATAACATAAGAACGGTCGTACTGGGTCAGACCAAAGGTCCATCTAGCCCAGTATCCTGTCTGCCGACAGTGGCCAGCACCAGGTGCCCCAGAGGGGGTGGACCGAAGACAATGATCAAGCGATTTGTCTCCTGCCATCCCTCTCCAGCCTCTGACAAACAGAGGCCAAGGACACCATTTTATCCCCTGGCTAATAGCCTTTTATGGACCTAACCTCCATGAAATTATCTAGCTTATCTTTAAACTCTGTTATAGTTCTAGCCTTCACAGCCTCCTCTGGTAAGGAGTTCCACAGGCTTACTACACGCTGTGTGAAGAAGAACTTTCTTTTATTAGTTTTAAACCTGCTACCCATTAATTTCATTTGGTGTCCTCTAGTTCTTCTATTATGGGAACTAATAAATAACTTTTCTTTATCGGCCCTCTCCACACCACTCATGATTTTATATACCTCTATCATATCCCCCCTCAGTCTCCTCTTTTCTAAACTGAAAAGTCCCAGTCGCTTTAACCTCTCCTCATATGGGACCCGTTCCAAACCCTAATCATTTTAGTTGCCCTTTTCTGAACCCTTTCCAAGGCCAAAATATCTTTTTGAGGTGAGGAGACCACATCTGTACACAGTATTCAAGATGTGGGCATACCATAGTTTTATACAGGGGCAGTAAGATATTCTGGTCTTATTTTCTATCCCTTTCTTAATAATTCCTAGCATCCTATTTGCCTTTTTGACCGCTGCACATGTGTGGAAGTTTTCAGAGAACTGTCCACGATAACTCCAAGATCTCTTTCCTGATTTGTCGTAGCCAAATTAGCCCCCCTCATACCGTACGTATAGTTGGGGTTATTTTTCCCAATGTGCATTACTTTACACTTATCCACATTAAATTTCATTTGCTATTTTGTTGCCCAATCACTCAGTTTGGTGAGATCTTCTTGGAGTACCTCACTGTCTGCTTCTGTCTTGACTATCCTAAACAGTTTGGTATCATCTGCAAACTTTACCACCTCACTGCTTACCCCTTTCTCCAGATCATTTATGAATAAGTTGAACAGGATTGGTCCTAGGACTGACCCTTGGGGACACCACTAGTTACCCCTCTCCATTCTGAAAATTTACCATTTATTCCTACCCTTTGTTTCCTGTCTTTTAACCAGTTCTCAATCCAAGAAAGGACCTTCCCTCTTATCCCATGGCCATGTAATTTACACAAGAGCCTTTGGTGAAGGACCTTGTCAAAGGCTTTCTGAAAATCTAAGTATACTATATCTACTGGATCCCCCTTGTCCGAATGTTTGTTAACCCCTTCAAAGAACTCTAATAGATTAGTAAGACAGGATTTCCCTTTACAGAAACCATGTTGACTTTTGTCCAACAAATTATGTTCTTCTACATGCTTCACAATTTTATTCTTTACTATTGTTTGACTAATTTGCCCGGTAAGTTAGACTTACCGGTCTGTAATTGCCGGATCGCCTCTAGAGCCCTTTTTAAATATTGGTGTCACGTTGGCTACCTTCCAGTCATTAGGTACGGAAGCCGATTTAAGGGATAGGTTACAAACCACAGATAATAGTTCAGCAATTTCCCATTTGAGTTCTTTTAGAACCCTTGGATGAATGCCATCCGGTCCCGGAGATTTGTTAACATTAAGTTTTTCTATTTGTTCCAAAACCTCCTCTAATGACACTTCAATCCGGGACAGTTCCTCAGATTCATCACCCACAAAGGACAGTGCAGATTTGGGAATCTCCCCTATGTCCTCAGCCGTGAAGACTGAAGCAAAGAAATCATTTAGTTTCTCCGCAATGGCTTTATCGTCCTTGATTGCGCCTTTTATAGTTCGATCGTCTAGGGGACCCACAGGTTTTTAGCAGGCTTCCTGCTTCTAATGTACTTAAAAAAACATTTTGTTATTTCTTTTGAGTTTTTGGCTAGCTGTTCCTCAAAATCTTTTTGCTTTTCTTATTACATTTTTACACTTGATTTGACAGTGTTTATGTTCCTTTCTATTTATCTCACTAGGATTGGACTTCCACTTCTTAAAAGATGCCTTTTTGTCCCTCACTGCTTCTTTTACATGGTGGTTAAGCCACGGTGACTCTTTTTAGGTCTCTTGCTATGTTTTTAATTTGGGGTATACATTTAAGTTGGGCCTCTATTATGGTGTCTTTAAAAGTTTCCATGCAGCTTGCAGGGATTTGGCTCTAGTCACTGTGCCTTTTAATTTCTGTTTAACTAACCTCCTCATTTTTGTGTAATTCCCCTTTTGAAATTAAATGCCAGGGTGCTAACTGCTGAGGTGTTCTTCCCACCACAGGAATGTTGAATGTTATTATATTATGGTCACTATTCCCAAGCGGTCCTGTAACGGTTATTTCCTGGACCTGATCCTGCTCCACTCAGGACTAAATCGAGTGCCTCTCCCCTTGTGGGTTCCTGCACTTGCTGCTCCAAGAAGCAGTCATTTAAGCCATTGAGAAATTTTATCTCCGCTTCTCTTCCTGAGGTGACATGTATCCAGTCAATATGGGGGTAATTAAAATCCACCATTATTATAGAGTTCTTTATTTTGGTAGCCTCTCTAATCTCCCTCAGCATTTCAATGTCAGTATCGCTGTCCTGGTCAGGTGGTCGGTAATATATCCCTACTGCTAATTTCTTATTATTGGAGCATGGAATTACTATCCATAGCGATTCTATTGAACATGTTGATTCACTTAATATTTTTATTTCATTTGATTCTACATTATCTTTCACATACAGTGCCACTCCGCCACCCACCCGGCCTGCTCTATCCTTCGATATATTTTATATCCCGGTATGATTGTGTCCCACAGATTTTCCTCATTCCACCAGGTTTCAGTGATGCCTATTATGTCAATCTCCTCATTTAATACTAGGTACTCTAGTTCACCCATCTTATTAGTCAGACTCCTAGCATTTGTGTAGAAGCACTTTAAAAATTTGCCACTGCTTATTTGTCTGCCCTTCCCTGATGCATTGGATTCCTTTGTACGTGGTTGTTTGTCTGCTCTGGCCCATGGTTTGCCCTCTCCCTTCCTCTCTTTCTGACTACAGCTTAGAGAATCTCTATCAATGGATTCTCCTCTAAGAGAAGTCTCCCTCCGATTTATGTGCATCTCCGCACCAATCGGCTTTCCCCCATCTCTTAGTTTAAAAACTGCTCTACGGCCTTTTTAATGTTTAGTGTGCCTTTTTAATATTTAATGTCTCTAAGCTCTAGAAATAGGAATTCCATCTAATGACCCATCTAATGACTGGTTTAGTAGATTTCATCAGAAAATAGATTTTTCATCCTGTGAAAAAATGTGACTTCATTTTTTCTTCACAAATTCCAGTGTAAATCAAAATTCCAAGAAAAAAGCATAAAAACAAAATTGTGAAAATTTCATTTTGTCAGTCACAATATTGTTTTAATTAATATGCAATATTTCATTTTGATTTTAACATTTTTAAAATGTCTATTTTACAAAATGAAGTGCATCTTTAATGAAACATCATTCCAAAAATGTCAAACTAGGTTGTTTTAAAGCATATTTTAAAACAAAGTTTCATCAAAATAATGGTTTTGTGGAAAAAAAATAGGATTAGTTGAATTGGCATGTCATGATGCAAACACTTTTGATTAAAAATTCCCTACCAGCTCTAGTATTTCGATAGCTCCATATTGTCTATGGTTCATTCTGCACAGTAATATGTCATCACATTTGAAATGGGTCCATTTAAGTACCTTACATTGATTTTACAGGAATTTTATCTAAAGTATTTATATGGTCCCATTTCCACTGTATTGCAGCATTTCACAGTCTCTCATAAATTTATCTTCACAAAGGAAGTACCTTTACCCTATTTTTCATATGGGGAAGTGAGGAAAGATAAACCAGGAGCCTTACTGAGGTCAAACGATGCCTCTAGAAGAGCAAGGAATTGAAGCACCCTTGGTTAGTTTCAGAAACCGCTAGACCAAATGTAATGAATAATCCCAGTTGTGACAATGCTCTTGGGAATTTATTCAGATGAACCCATTTCAAATTACAAATAGTGTAACAGAAACAGCTCTGAAGAGAAAGTGAAACAAAGGAAATAATTTCTTTTGAGTACTTAAGTACTTCTGAAACTTATGTCTTTATTTGTATCAGATTTATTTGTATCAGATTGCATGAAAAATTTATATTTTTCTTTGTGATATTTCATAAAAGACCCATTTTGATGCTTCTGATTTAAAGGGAAAGTTATAGGCAGAAGACTGATTATGCAACAAATTGTTTATTGTTTCACATTTTAGCTCTGCCTCAAGGAAGGAAGATAGAGTATGAAAGAAAAAATAAATCTTCCAGCACATACTGAAAAATAGCTACAAATATTGCATAAATGTACATCACAGTACAATGAAATAGCAAACAAATATCACACTGAATATAAAGCAGGTGTGCCATCTCCTTACTCTTTACCCTGAAATACATTTTTAACAAAATGTTTCCAGGTAGTTTGTTTTTAATATAACTTTTAAGTAAAAAAAACCAAAACCCTCATATTTTCCATCCAAATTGAAGGCCAACTTTACAGTCAGGCTTCTTTTAAAAGCCCCATTTATTTTATTTACAGCCCTCTGAAAGTAGAACTCAACCCTCACAATGGAAAAGAAGTCTGGTCATGTAGTAGGTAAAGGAAAGGAATGGGGCATTAATAATATCCAAAATTAATCCCATCCATAGCACTGATTCATTCTGGCTGTGGATGCATTATATAACCATTATGTGCATTGGTAAAAAGCCAAATCCCATTTCAGAGACAAACGATGTATCTAAACTGAACTGCTCTTTGCATACATGATTGATTGATCCATTTATTTATTTATTTATAATCAAATCCCATACTAAAACCTCCCAAGTAAACATAGCTAAGTAAAAAAGCGGTGAAGAAATTTCATAAAAAATAAAATAAAACATGGGTTGTCTGGGGGGTTGAAACTGAAAGGTTGACACTGGCTCAGCCCAGAGTTTGTGACTCTTTCAAGGGACCTTAGACTTATGTTTCTGGAGCTCTCCAAGTATTCTTGGTTATGCAAAAATAGTTGGTTTTTGCATGACTATGATTTGACTAACCAAACTCATTGACTAACCATTCAATTGTCATTAGTTGCCCAAGCCCTTGAATCTCAACTTACCTAACTCCAAGGAAGTTGGATCCAAGTCTGAAACTGAAATCTACAGCTATTTAAATAAAAATCCAAATGTTATCTCCTGGGGGAAAAATCTGAGGAAGGTAAAACCAGGAAAAAGATGGCCACACGCCCTTGGATCCTAGAACTTTTCTGGGTATGTAAGTGCTTGACAACACTTGTCTAATTTCAAAGCAAGAAGGCAATATGCATATGCTGGAGATTTCATTAAGCAATTTGCTTTCTGAAAATCAAAAGAGCTGTATATGTTCCTTTGCAACTGACATCATCTTATGGTGATAAATGAGCTGTATTGCTTCAACCATGTCATAAAAATGACAACTGATTTATGTAAGGAGGCCGATGAGAGTGTTTATTTTCTTATATTCATTTTTCAAGAACTTGCATACTGATATCTTTCCTATGTTGACCTACTCACATGGAAATTGAGTCATGGGAAATCTGTATGTCGGCCCCAATTCATCAAAGTACTTAAGCACCAGTGTAACTTGCAGCAAGTTTGTAGTGCAAAGGGCCTATTTTTATGCTTAATATTACATGAGTACTTAGTACCTTACTGAATCAGGTCCTTAATTAGGTCTCAATTCTGCAATATATAATGAGCACTATTGTAAAATGCTAACCTTCCTCAGTTCCCATGGGGAGTTTAGGGTGCTTAGCATCTAATGGGAACCATCAGCACTTGGCAGGATGAACTTCTTAATGAACAGCAATATGGGCAATGTTGACATTTGCATAATGCTTCATGAGAGGCTTCAAGAGAAGGGAACTATGTTTCCTTTAGGAGGCTGCTCTCGGCAAGCATCAAGCAAAAATATCAGTCAGATACTACTCTTCTTTGTGGACAAAGGGAGTGGAACTGTTGTGGCACAAGGATCTTTGAGCTCTCACTCAGCAATGATTGGAGAGAAAGATGATATCCCTTAGGTGGAAAATAATGTGGTATTGTTCCCCAGTGCTTAATGGTTATACCTATGTCTACCAGAATGCCTTCAAAGAGCACTTCTTTTTACTAAAATATTGCTTTTATAGAAATGGAAATTTTTCATGGCAACTTTTATTGACATTTATTGATAGAATAAGGTGAAGTTATTTTCTCTGCACAGGCCTAGGACAAGGCCAACATCACTTAAGTCTTTCTGAAGCCCTTACTTAGAGCTAAAATGAGATTGAAGAGAAGCATAAGGTTTGTTCTGGCCATTGTTGAATCGGAGTGAATTTCACTCTTAGGTCCTGATCCTGCAAACAATTAACTTTATCGAAAATGAGCATAACTGTTAGCACTAGCAGATCATGTATTATTGTTTCTGTTTCTTACTATTACTTTATTAATAGTTTTTGCTAGTACAGGATTTTATTTCTAAACAAATCACAAAGAGCTAAAACTGTTTTGTACTTGGTACATACATGATGATGTAATTTAACCAGCTTTTGTTTGTTTACATGGATATTTGTGTAGACATCTATGATTATTGGGAATGCTTTTGCTGCAATTTTTCTTAGAAAATAATTGTAGACTTTTTTATCATAAATCTTGGGGTATGTCTACACAGCAAAGTTACTTAGAAATAACCGCCATTATTTTGAAATAAGTGTCTACACAGCCAAACTGCTATTTCAAAATTAATTAGAAATAGCGGAGTGCTTATTTTGAATTTGGTAAACCTCATTCCACAAAGAATAATGCCAAATTCGAAATAGCTATTTCGAAATAAGTGCTGTGTAGATACTTATATCGAAATAGGGGGGCTCCAGTCTTCCCAGGGTGCCCTGGTGGCCATTCCAGCCTCAACCAAGAACACTCCTTTCCCTCCCCCCTCCCCGGAGCCCTTAAAGGGGTTGACTCTGGCCACAGTGCCTGTGCCAGCTCCAAGCCTGCCAGCCCAGAGCCAGCAGTCACTGCCACGACCCAGTGGCCCCAAAACATGAGTCAGCAAGCCACTGGCAGCCAGCCCTCCACTACTCCCCAGGAGCAGTCTGCCAGCTCCCAGGAGCCTGCCAGGGCCTGGAGAAGGTGAGTGCCTTTCTGGTCCAGGGTGGAGATCATGGACCTTATTCAGGTTTGGGGGTGATGCCCCCAGGGTCCATGATCTCCACTAGATGGAGGAATGCAGCCATCTATGGCAGGATATCTGCCAGCCTGGCCACCAAAGGCCACATGCGAATCCAGGAGCAGGTTTGCATGAAAATCAAGATGGTCCGGCAAGACCCCAACCCTGAGCTTCCCTTCCCCCTTCTTGCTTCCCCCTTCCAGCTCCCTCCTCCTGGGTTTTCCCCCTCCCCTCTCCCACCCTCTCTTTTCCCCTCTCCTGCCTCCTTTCCACAGTCTCACCAGAGTTTCATTCCTTCCCCCCAGTTTTGTTAAATAAAGAGTTTGTGTTCATGAAAATACATGCATTTTATTTGACATCAGGAAGAGGGGTTAAGGAGAGGTAAGTAGAAGGACGTGAGGAAGGAATGAGGCACAAGCCCCCAGTGGGGCAGACCAGGGAGGCTCTTAGTGCTCCTCAGGGTGGAAGCTCTCCCGCAGGGCCTCCTGGATACTGATAGCCCCCCAATGGACCTCCCGGATGGCAGCCTGCAGAAAGTGCAGCCAGGCTCACAGCAATGCATCCACAAGAAGCACCAGAGTGCCCAGGAGCAGCTCTGGCTCCATGTTGCAGAGTGCTGTGGTGTCCCAGTGAGGGTAATCAGAGCACGCAGAGACAAAATGCTTTGCTGTCCCTCATTGAGGTAGGCAAGCAAGCAGGGAAAGCTGAGAACTGGCTGTCCAGGGCGGTCCCTTTAAGCACAGGCCTCAGATAGCCTCAGGCAGCAGCCACACAAAGTAACTCCTGACCTGATGCCCTGCCGGACCTGGTTCCGGCTGGCCTTAAATGTGATTCAGCGTCCGCTAAGTGCGGATGCGCTATTTCGAAATAGCAAAAAGCTATTTTGAAATGCATTTTGTGTGTAGGCGCGTTATTTTGAATTAACTATTTCAAAATTAGATATTTTGAAATAACGCTGTAGTGTAGACATACCCTTGGAATACATGGAGATTAGGATAGGTGACAAATACCGAATTTCTCAAAGGTGTTCAAGTTTTTCTTTGAGGATATGGACCAACTTGTGTAGCTAACAACATTTTGATAGAAAATGGGACAGTCGAATCATGAAAATGTTCCTGAAATTTGTATTCTAGCCTGCTTTAATGCAGCCATGTTCATGAAATTATTTCATTATTTCTAAACAATTCCTTTCTTTCAATAATCTGGATTGTACCTACACTAATACAGAACTTCACATCCATAGGCCAGGCTAGAACTTCTATTGTGAGACTATTTTTGGCTTATTCTTAGTTTTTAGTTTCACAGCATATGGTGTAGTGTCTCTTATTTTCCTGAAGTCAGATGGCCTGAGGCCAGCCTGGGGGCATCTGTGTAGAAGCCATTTCTTTTGTTTGGATCAAAGAACATGAGTGCTGACTTAACGTTGAAACTGTGCTGCAGCTCACTTAATTTTGTGCTGAAATTCTGCTCCCTTGACCACTGAATTTGGCCTTGTCATAGGTTCCACCGATAGGCATCTAAGAGACAGAGAGGGAGGCAATTGAAGGCAATGGAACAGACTCTCATTAACTTTCATGGGATTTGAATCAAGACCTTGGTTAACTTGATTGAATCAAGACCTGGATGTTATGCATCTTTTTTATTAGGTCATATTTTCTGAGCCTTACAGTTTATTTTGATCTCAATTTATTATCTGATTGGATAAGTTAGAATCTGGCTTTGATTTCTCTTACTGAGAAGAGATTTTTTCCTATGTTAGCAACAATCCACATTGCTGAATTATTTGGTGTGCTTTAATTAAGCTAATGTCATATTTTGTTTAACACAGCTTTGGATAATATGGACGACATAAACAAGCATGCATGCGCGACCTTCAATAATGTTCTTAGGAACTTGCAGCTCTTGAAATGGTCCCTAAAGGCAATCTCTGGAAAAATCAAATGTGGACATCTTGGCATTCTCATTGTCAAGATTTAACTGGCAGGAGCTATGTGAAACTTAAAGCCTTGAAATAGAGCATACAGACATATATTATCCTGATAAGAAAAGTTAATTATGGATGTCTTTTTATCTTAAGATCAACACACAAAGCACTTTATTCTTTCTGAAAATATCATTGCAATAACATGGTTAATGTTACACTATTTCACTTTACTGGTCCAATTTAATCTAAATATACTGCCAAACTGTTGAAAAATTTCCCCAACTCATAGTTATGCTATGTGTGTGATGTTCCTGTCTTTGCTTATTGCATATGGTTGATTTTCATATTTTATGGTGTGGTGCCAGATTTTATACCCATGATTTATATTTTGATCCAATGTTAGCAGACAGCTTTGAAAATTTGGATCTAGATGTACAGGCAGTTAAATCTTGGAAGAATTGTGGTATTAGTTGTGGCGCAGTTTTGTTTTAGTGTGAACATATAATCAGTAAAGTTGAATCTCTGACTAGAATATTTTTAGGTGTAGCACTGCTGATAAAATTATATCCACACAAACAAATAAAAGCCTTACTATAGGTTTCTTTAACCCACATTAAATATATAATAGTCAATTAAAGTAATAAAAATATACATTTCTCAGCCTACCATGCAGCAATTCAGCTAATTCACTTAATACTTTCCTTATGTATACATCTTCTGTGATCATTCCAGAATAGTAGTTCAGAGTCCACTCTTATAGGTAATGGTTGGAAAGCTGGGTTAAATGTTCTGGGAAAACTCTGATGAAATCCTGGCCCCCCTCCAGCATCAGTGGAACTTTGCCACTGACTTCTCAGGGACCAGGTCATCTTATACAAGACCTAACTGAGCCAGTTTATTTGGGAGTATTAAATAACTAGGACTAACATCCATTCAGGTTGGTTGTGTTAAACAGAGCTACTTCTCATTCACAAAAAGAATCTTAGGGATTGTCTACATGTTAGTCATGTACTGCTATCATTATGCAGGTGTATCTTCCAGTTTGGATGCTCTTATGCAGAATAGGAATGGCCTTGTTTAGTTTAATTTATGATCCATTGATATGTCAAGTAAGAGTTCACTGGGAGAGTTATGGCAATATAATTATAGCAGTACAATTATACCATACTGGTCAATATCTTGTGTGGACAAGCCTTTAGTTCATTTATTCGAAGAGCATACCACTCGGAGGCAATTCAAGAGGCTTGCAAACTCTACTTTATCTATGTACTTCCAAGCTCTTCAACTTCAGAGGCAGCCTAAGCTTTTCAGAACATTTTGTCCTGTCTTTACTAAGCCAATAACTACATTATGACTCTGCCTTCAAAATACACCAAATTTCCTCCTTTAGCCCGTTGGCTGTTCTATTCAGCATTTTATTTTATAGCCATTTTTTTGTCGGGGAAAACACTGAAAATCACTTTACAAATCCAAGTCTTCATAAATACTGTACATTATATTCAGTAAGACAAATAGCCAGTTATCTATGTGCTGAAACACTATAGTGGAATGCAGTAGACCCTCCTCAACAAAAAATACCCACTTAGCATCAGAACCAGAGCTCTTGGAGTGGTGGGAGGGAAATGAGGAATTGAAACTTTTTGGAGAATTCTGTAGGTTTGGGGGAGGTTGCAGAACTACACAGTGAGCTTTGTCTTATTTGTTTCTAAAGTGTTTGGTTGTGGAAGATTATCTTCCCTGGTCCCACCTCAGCTCCACTGCTTTCCAATTACTTCCAGTAATAGTTAACATTTCCACCTACTTTTGTTTCCATACGGTGTTTTCTGTGTAAAATATTCATTGGGTTTAAAAACTCCACCCCAGTGAACACTCATTTTGGTCTCTGAGCACACTTGATGTTCAAAGAACTGTTTGTTGTCTGGGGAGGACAGGTTTACATTGACAGGTTCATGCTTCATAGCTTTCCCTTGCAGCCAGGGTGTGCTAATGGATCACTCTAGCAGAAGTGGTATTTTGGAGCAGTAGCTGTGTACTCCCCAACCCCTTTCTGTTTCAGTTCTAATTCAGGCATATGGGAAATCAAGAAGGTGAGAAGAGGGAAGGCTATATGGGAAGAGGGAGGGCCATCTATGCGAGGTTTCTTCACTGATGCAGAACATCAGGAACAAGAACCAAACAATATCCAAGATTACATTGCTGTAGCTCTACTTAATAGGACACAAGTTTCTCCACCATAGAAATGGTAATGTGACAGTGACTCATAGCAACAACATAGCACTGTTTTCTGAGTGTCTCTACACATACGTACATACACAAAGTCAAACACTTGATGTGAATGCAGACATTTCGGTGGCTTCATTTCTAACAGTGGTGGGTGGGAAGCAGCCCTGCTGTTGTGGACACCATATACTCTTGTGCTGTTTGCCAGCTGTGCGCATAATGAAAGTGATTGGTTATCTCCTTCTAATCACGCTGGTACAAATGCTAGATTTACAGTGTACAGTGACACATCTGCAGCCTATAAGTGCTTCAGTATCATCCTGTGAGGAGGATGTTCAGGTGGCAAAACAGTAAATAGACATTTGCTGAATAATGAGAAAGACATCTGCATTTGGGTTGATTCAGCTCCCGTTGGTGGGCTTCTGCCTGCGAGAGCATTGCATAAAGGGAAGGACTGAAAACTGAGCATTTGAAAAGTCTTCATATGTATGTAGATGAAAATCTAAAGCTTATACAACAAACTCAGATCCTTAATCTCTCCGTTCCTGAATCTCCTTCTCCAACTGTAACCTTGTCTCTTTCAACGTCACCCATCTGTCCACTTCCTCATGTCCTACCACCTGGCTTTTCTGTGACTTCCTGTCTGTCAATACAAATGAGTTCTTTTCTGCTCTGTCCTTTTTCTCTCTCTTGGTGTATCCTGATCTTCTTTTCCTTGGCATTTGTGGCTTCTCTCCATGGTTTATTCTCCATTGCATTTGACTCTCTTACCCCCTCCCATACTACAATATCCACCCTGCCAACCTCTAGCCCTAGCTCAGCCTCAACATTCACTTCCTCTGCATTCACTCTCAGACTGTGGAGGGTATCTCATAGAAATCCAGTGATTGTGCTGACTACCCTGCATTACAAATTTGTTCTTTCTTCATGTCTGCTGTTTTCCTACCTAAACTACTCTATTTCTCCACCCTAATTGAATCCCATTTCCACAATCCCAGCTGCTCTTTTGACACTTTTGACTCCCTCTTCATACCCTACCCACTTTCTGCCTCTGCTGTCCTCTTTACACTGTTTGTGGCCAATTTCAAAATGCTGCTAAAAAGATAACTTCCCTGGCCTGTTGCTTTGAGCATGTTGTCTGTAACTTTTCACCTCTCCCAAATCCACACATCAAACAAAATATTTGTTTTCACTTTCAAGGTTGTTCACAGCCTATGTCAATGCTATCATTTTTCATATGCTATCAAGATGTCATTTTCTACCTCTGTTTTGCCTGTGATTCTAGGCTTCATATCCCACTTATTACCTATCCAAACACACTTCATTGTGCTTATTCCCTTACTGCTCCTTATTTACGGGGCAAGCTTGTTGCAAACATCCACAAAGTTACTTCATTATCCTCCTTCAAAGCACTTCTCAAAACTCTTTTTCACCATGAAGCCTACAAACAACAACAAAACTTGACAATGGCTAGGCTACTGGTGAGCTGAAACCACAGCCTATCATGCTAAGCAACATTGTCTATTTGCTTCCTTATGCTTCTATGTTTGTATGTGTTCACCTGCTGTCTCTTGTGTTATGCTCAAATTATAAGCTCTTTGGGCAGTGACTGTTCTTGTTCTATGTTTGTAAGACGTGTAGCACAATGAAGTCCTGAGCCATGACTGGGTTTCTTAGGCATTACTGCACATTATAAAGAATACCACATTATGAAGAATAGTATACCTTGCAGATAACAGAGAAAGCAATGCCCCAATGGTTTATTCATATATTAGTTATAAGATAAAATAAAACAGACCTTAAAGAGCAACTGTTAAATACAACACAGTAACTAGTTGGGATAATAAGAATATTTTGGGAGTTGGGAATGATGAAATGTTGTCCACTGCCTCAGAAGAAAATCAATGGATTTCAAATGGTGTGGATTGTACTCCAGAATTTGTATATAGCATCTGTTCCAGATGTATGTTTGTATGTTTGTTGAAAGAGAAAGGGAATGTTATGTTTGAAAATGTCAGCGGGTTGTGGTCAACCCAGGAGGTGAGCTTAGAGTTAACTACAACCAGCTAACACATTTGTAAACACAGCCATTTTTCCTATCTGATGTATACCCTTATGTATATGGAATTGTGTGTCTTCGGGTGTATCTACACTGCACTGTTATTTTGAGATGACTAGCATTGTTTCGAAATAACAATGTGAGCGTCTACACAGCCATTCCATAATTTTGAAATAATGGTTTGCTTATTGCATCTGTAAACCTCATTGCACAAGGAATAACACCTATTCCAAAATAGTTATTTTGAAATAAGGCATGTATAGACGCTCCACTGCTGCTATTTTGAAGTAGCTCCTCACTAGAGCCATTCTAAGTTATTCCTCCCCAATGCCTGCTGGGGCTCTAAATCGAGATAGCACCTCTACATTAGGAAAGTCTGCCTCGGACTAATTTTGAGGGTTCCCTGCAGTATAGACATGCTATTTCGAAATAAGCTATTTTGGAATAACTATTCAAGAATAGCTTATTTCAAAATTAGAGTGCAGTGTAGACGTACCCCTAGAGACATTGGGAGTTGTATTCAACTGATACAATGAGTTGTGAACTACACATAGAGTGGAGACTCAGGCTTAGGCCTAAGACAGAGTTCAGAGCTGAAATCAAGTAAACCCAAATAAACTCCTAGTTATGGCCAAAATATCGAAGCAAATTTAGGATCTATAATAATGAAGATGACAATGATTTGTATACACACAGATGTTATGTGAATGTGTTTTCATAGAGTTCAGGATCCCTGAAAACTCCATATTAGTATGCAGGTTACTACATACCTAGGTTACTCCATTTATTGATGAAATGCAATTGACTGACTGTGTTTGGAATCAGGCCTCTAGAGTTTAGAATTCTTATTCTGACCTCCTCTGCTAAGGTTAAACTATATTTCAGTCGCTACAGTGCAACAGCATTGGCTTACAAATAACAATTGTTTCCAGGTTAGGATTTACAACATTTCAATGCAGTTCTTTTACCTTTAGGGTAGAATCAATGTACGATGCTTTAAACTCCACAGTGCTAGTTTATGCATTGGATATGGCTAGCATTTGATACTGAACTTTAACAGTATATCATTTCTTCTTCTATTAGTGGCTTTTTTTTGTATTTCATGACAATTATCCATGGCTGTTTATGCTCAGATATGTTGAACTGCATATTACTTTGTTTTTTAGCCATACATTTTCTCTCTTGAGACAGGTAAAATCTTTATGTTAAACATATTAGAGTTTCAATTCCATGCTTGGCAGAAAAACTGAAACATCACTCCACATACAATAACCCCAAGATATTTGGAATTAGTTAAT
The DNA here is from genome assembly GCA_019425775.1 of Rafetus swinhoei. Classification (NCBI taxonomy): domain Eukaryota; kingdom Metazoa; phylum Chordata; order Testudines; family Trionychidae; genus Rafetus; species Rafetus swinhoei. The sequence continues at coordinate 154,913,841 of CM033424.1, forward strand.
TAAGATGTATCAAGTGCTTTTCATGCAGCTAAGGGATACCAGTCTTCATCCGATCTGTTCTGAGCAGGTTCAATTCCAGATTTCTGTGGTGTTTACCTCTCGGGCTAAATGTAGTCTGCTACTGCTTATATTGGAAACAAATAAATAAACCTAGAAGAATGTGCATTGCTGAAAAAGGAAAAATGTTCTTAGTTTAAATATCTAGAGCAGTGGTGGGCAACCTGTGGCCTGTGGAACACACAGAGCCCATCAGGATAATCTGCTGGCAGGCTGCAAAAGATTTTGCTGACTTTGACTAGTCCCATGCCAGGGACTTGCTGGCCGCTGCTTACCACAGATCCCATTCATGAGGAACAAGTGAACTGTGGCTAGTGAGAGGTGCAGGGGGCTGTGCCAGCAGGTGGTCAGTGTCAGAAGAATGTCTTGTAGCCCACCAGTGGATTACCCTGAAGGGTCACATGTGGCATGCGAGCTACAGATTACCCACTATTGGGCTAGAAGCTTGAATTCCCCATTACAGTAGGATCCAGGCCTGCAATGGGGTTGGGGGGTGGGAGGGAAGGACCACCACAGGGCTTGGCAATACAAAAGGGCCTAGAGCTTCCGGCTGCTGCCAGTGCAACTGTGGCAGTGGTGGCAGCCAGAGCCATGTACCCTTTAGCTTGTGATGGAGCACCATGCTCTATGCTCTGGACAGTGCTAAAGGCTGTTTGGGAGTGGCACTCTCTGGGCAGTGCTGAGGGCTACCTAGCCCAGCCCGGCCCCACCCTTTCTGCTCAAGGCCCTGACCCTTCTGGAGTCACGGAATGGAGCCCCTTGCCTTGCCCCTGGGTCCAGTGAGTCTTTTGGCCCCACTGGTAGTATCTGGTCTTCCTCATAAGCTGCCTTGAATATTTTAAATAGAAATGTGGGGTAAAAATATTTAAATAAATAAATTTAAATAAATAATCTGCGTAGAAATAAATAGGGTTTGTGCATTAAGAGGCAACTGCACATCACCGAAATGCTTTATCTGGGATCCTTGAATACACAGCATGCAATGGAAGTTTGGAAAGTGAAGGATGAGAGCCACATAATGCTGACCATTCCCCCTCTCCCCCCCAAAAAAATTGTTTAGTGTAGAGAAAAATAGAGATTCATTATATATGGGAGTTTAGCTCAGTCGTTTTATAGGGAAAATATCACCAAAGATCATTTTTCAAAGCTGCATGTGTATGGATAGAGGAGGAATTTTCCAAGTGCATGCATCAGAAATGCTTGCAGACTCATCTGATGGGAAAAACAAACAATGGTCAGATAGTCATGCAATCGCCACTCAGCAACCAAGTTTACATTTTGGATAATTATTCAATGGGGTTAAAATAATCCGATATCTCTCAGTTAAATTCATAGACAAATACAAAGAAATGTTGTTGTTCAAGCAGCAGCACAAACTAAATTTAATGAAAAATATTTGTTCAGCTGTGAGAGCATTAACATAATTACTGGGTCAGACCAAAGGTCCTTCCAGCCCATTATCCTGTCTTCTGAAAGTGGCCAATGCCAGGTGCCCCAGAGGGAATGAACAGAACAGGTAATCATCAAGTGATCCCTACCATCACTGACTCCCAGCTTCTGACTAACAGAGGCTAGGGACACCATTCCTATCCATCCTCGCTAAAAAGTATTGTCGGACTTAATGTCCATGAATTTATCTAGTTCTTTTTTGAATCCTGTTAAAGTCCTGGTCTTTACAACATCTTCTGGGAAGAAGTTCTAGAGGCTGTACATTATGTGAAGAAATACTTCCTTTTGTTTGTTTTTAAATCTGCTACCTATTAATTTCATTTGGTGTCTCTTAGTTCATGTGTCCCATCACTGGTGCACCAACAACTCATATTTGGTTTATGGTGAGTTGAGCATGGGCGATTTGATGGGACAGTCAGGCTTCCGACATATGATGTTATACTAGCTTCCAGAGGCAGAGAATTTTCAGAGATTCCAGGGAATGCAAAACTGAGATCTTTGCCACTTGCACATTGGACTTCTGGGCATCAGTGGCAATTTCTAAATCCCATTAGTCTAGTGGAGACTTGTCAGAGGATAGTTCCTCAATTATGCAGCCGATAAAGAATTCTGCAGCAGTAGTACAGCTGTTACACCGTATCTAAAGCAAATGATCAACTTAATAACTGAAACTGAAGTCTAACAGAAGCAGCCAGGGGAGGGCCAAAGGTATGGCCCAAATAAAAAATATATATTATGATCACTGCTGGGTCATTGGTTCAAGTTGGCCAGATCTTCAGGAATGCTAGCTGCTACCTTCTGAAAGCTGTTTGGGAACCAACAAAAATGATACTATGCTGCAGACCAGGCCCCTGCCTAGAAGTGGGAGAATTGCAGAATTCCTTTCCAGGAGAGGTAAAAGCTTACAGCCTGAGACCTGATAGGGAGCATTCAGAAACATCAGAAATAGACAGAGGTGCAGAACTAGTCCTTTTACCAGGACAAAGCCCTTATAAAGCATTTGCTTCTGTGGATGAAGTCTCCTGACCAAAAAGATGAAATCTTATAGACGGGATCGAATCCACCTGAGCTCTGAGGGTGGCCCTAAAAATGCAAACAGCAACAGCAGAGCTTTTTTTATATCTGTCCCATTTGTAATCCTGGAATATGTACAGGTTCCCCAAGCAGAATTAAACACTCCACATTCAGAGATGTTTTCCTTAACATCAGCTTTAAAAGCACATACTAACAGTGAAAAAAAGTAAATACATTTTAATGCATTGGAACACTTAAAACAGGTTAAAGCAGTAATTGCAGTTATTAAAATAATTGCTTTTAAAAAACACACCAAACTATTCCTTCCTATTTTTCATCTTTTGGAACCTGTGTAAGAAGAGTCAGGTAGTCAATAAAGAAGTCAATGGAGTTTTCTTTTCGTCTATCACCCTGTCCGTGAACCCTTTGTTCTGTGCCTTTCAGGGTGTATAGTTTTAGTCTTTTAACAATATAACATGCCAGAGTTGATTAGGCTACATTGATATTTGTATCATGCCACACCTGTTCAAAATATTGTGACACATTCAGTATCTTTGTAATTTACTGGTTCATTCATTTGCACTCATGCATATGCACCACATCTGTTTGAGAGGGTTTGTCCTTCAGCTATAAAAGATATATTGTACCTCCAGTTGTTCCGTATCATCCCACTCACTCATCTGCTATGTAAACATTGTGACTATAATACTATATTCATAGATTAGTTTATAATATTAGAATAACAGGTCCAATAGGAATTGTTATAGAATTTTAAATGTTTAGGGGAGACACTGCTCATTATAAATAAACATTATGTAGAGGTTAAATGAGGATTCATGTCATTCAGTACCTTTTATGAAAACTTGACCTGAACAATAAATCCCATTGAAGTTGAGAGGAAGTCTGCCTCAATAACACCCCAGCCTGCTGGTTCCTTATCATGTGTGACTCTTGTGGCCCATTTTAGGGCTTGATTTTGTTCACGCTAACTTCAGTCAGAGTTTTGCCAATGACACTGATTTAAGGAGGAACAGGTCCGTAGTAGTTTTTACACGCAAAGGAAAATGAAACATGAATGTTTGATACATTGCAGTTGTTGTTTTTTTCCTATTTAGAAGGCAAACAGTAGTTTGCATCATAAACATCCTTTTGAGCAACATGCTATCTCTTTTGTGGCATCAATTATTTATCATTTATTTATGGAACAGGCTTTCCCTGCAATAAACAAAATAATTTTCTAGCTACAGTTTGCAGAAGACTGCACTGTAGATAGCATGAACTTTGAGGGACATAATCCCTTCCTGCATACTAACTCAGTGCAGTAAAGGTTGTTTCTCCTGTACAGGCACACACAGATTGTTACATTCATTTTTTTTATCTACAAAAGAACATTCACCTAATCCACTCATAATGCCATGTTTATTTTGGAATGACTTGAAAGAGTACATCTTGGAAAAAACTCCCCCAAGAATCTCCAGTAACTTAATTTATACTTCAAGGACAGGTCTAAACACCCAAAGAATATATTTTTGATCCTTTCAGGAAAACATTAATATTACGGAGTACACAAACAGTCTACTCGTTCCTTAAGTTCTGGAAGGAACTATTTTTCAAAGGGTTATCAGAGAACTCTCTTGATTAAAGAGCATCTATAACTCCCAAAGTCAAGAAGACATATAATAAAAACAAGATCTATTTACTCCAAACCACAGTGTAAAATTAATGCTGTGCCATTGATAATCCCTTATCCAGCTGGATGAAAAATCTGAACACACTCAAAGCTCGGCTCCCTTAATGACAAATGTAGACTACACTATTTACTGTTTATTTCAGGTCACTAGGTTGGCTATACTAGTTATTAATTTTACAGCCTTAGACAAAGCTAGGAGCCCATATTTTCTTATCATTATCAAACTATGTGAAACCAACCTTTGTGTGCAGACAAAGAGAAGCAATTCAAAGATGAGTACAAAGAGGATTTATCTAATTGATGTCCAGTTCTTCTGAGTAAAGGGAGACAAAATGAAACAGAGGAGAAAATGATATTCATGCAGCACTATGCCTATGGAATTTTAATACATGTTTCCTAGGTAAGAAGTCCATTGCGTGTAATACTTTGTCACTTATAACTGCAGCTAATAAAGAGTATTTTTATCCTATATGGATATAGTTCAATATGTTGTTACTCTCAACGTTGCTAACAGAGTGGAGCCTAATTGCTGTTAACAGAAAATTATTATTGATTATACTAGTGTAAAGAAGGCCATAAGGAAGATGCCCATCTACACATAATGATGGATGCAGATAAAATAGATAAATGCTTTACCCAGCATTGCTGTCTCTAATTTACCTAGGTTGCTGTGAGACACAGAGGTGTAGGGTTGATGATGATGAGGAGGGGGAAACAAAGGGGTCATATATTGGATTTTCAGCACTCAAATTTAATTTCCTTCCTTCTGGGACACAACATCTATTTTGGATCAGCTGTTCAGGGATTTGGCAGCATGTTTCTTTGTCGCTATCTGTGGTGGTTAGGCTACTAAGCCTCCTCCCACTCGGCTCAAATCCATACACACACATTTGTATTGATTACAATGGAAGCTGCATTTGAACAAAGAATGTGGCCCAGTGTATTAAAAGCCTATCAGTCCCTGACACTAACACCTATTTTTAACAAAGCAGCTGAATTTCCTTGGTTTTCAGTTTTGTAAAAAGTTCTAAAGAGGGACCAATACCATACATCAGAGGAGATTAGACTCAAGTGTCTGCACCGCTCTGCCGCAGTTTGCAGTCTTTTCCTGTGTAATATCCACTGTTTGTGATTTATTGTTTCATTCATTCTGGGTTCAGTCTTGCAGAGTGTGAGACCATCTCCTCCTTCCCTGGAAATTAATAGGAGCCAAAGATTCTTAGCAGCTCTTCAGATTGAGCCTGTGCATATTTCTTCACACACATACAACATTTATGTACTTTTAATGTTTGTGTTGGTTTCTCCATCTCCTCCACCAAAATATTACAAACCAAATACATTTGATTTTGAATGGTGAGTGACGTTACAAAAAAGTCCCTTTTGTGCCATATGAGGCTTTTAAATTTATGATAGTTTTCTCCACACTGCATCCTTACATTTCAGGAACATCTGGAGGAGTAGCTGCCATTTTGTGTGGCACATTGGATGAAGGTATCTTGTAGAGGATGTACACACTTGATGCTCTTTCCCAGACAATTAGCTTTTGTTCTTTCCTGTACTATAGATTCCCATAATCATCAATTAGTCATTTACAGTAAACTTTATGTTTGTGCTTTGTATAAGACAAAAAAAACCCCAAACAAGCATGCATGTGTGCACACAAATGCCTCAATACTTGCTTTCAGACTTGGAATTTTGTATTTGTGCTGTGCCCCAAAATTTACATAACACAAAATCCTCATACAAACTTGTGGTAACTATGTATTCTTGCACCCCACTTGCAACTTACTCTTAAATGCATAAAATAAGTAAATAAATCTTAAACTTGGATCTTAAATCAGTCTGTTTTGGGACTGCTTCTGCTCAATATCTTCATCAATGATTTAGATGATGGCATAGAGAGTATGATTATTAAATTTGCGGATAATACCAAGCTGGGAGGGGTTGCAAGTGCTTTGAAGGACAGGGTCAAATTCAAAATGAAATGGACAAACTAGAGAAATTGTCAGAGGTAAACAGGATGAAGTTTAATAAGGATAAATGTGAAGTATTCCTCTTAGAAAAGAACAATCCGTTTCACACATACAGAATGGGAAGTGATTGTCTAGGAAGGAGTACTGCTTTAAGGGATTTAGGGGTCATAGTGGGCCACAAGCTAAACATGAATCAACAGTGTGACACTGTTGCAAAAAAAGCAAACATGATTCTGGGATGCATTAACATGAGTGTTGTGAGCAAGACGCAAGAAGTCATTCTTCCACTCTACTCTGCACTGACTAGGTCTCAGTTGGAGTATTGTGTCCAGTTCTGGGCATCACATTTAAAGAAAAATGTGGAGAAATTGGAGAAGGTCCAGAAAAGAGCAACAAAATGATTAAAGGTCTAGAAAACATGACCTATGAGGGAAGACTGAAAGAATTGGGCTTGTTTAGTTTAGAAAGGAGAAGACTGAGAGGGGACATGATAGCAGTTTGCAAGTATCTGAAAGGGTGTTACAAGGAGGAGGGAAGAAAATTGTTCTCCTTGACCTCTGATGATAGGACTTAATGAATGGTCTTAAATTTCAGCAAGGGAAGTTTAGGTTGGACATTAGGAAAAACCCTAACTGGTTAAACACTAGAATAAATTGCCTAGGGAGGTTGTGGAATTTCCATCACTGGAGATATTTAAGAGCAGTTTGAATAGATGTCTATCAGGGACGATTTAGACAGTGGTTGTTCCTGCTATGAGGGTGGGAAACTGGACTCAATGACCTCTCACGGTCCCTTCCTGTTCTAGTATTTTATGATTCTATGACCTTGTGCAGTGCCATGCTGCGTGTGATTCTACAGTCCTTTTTCAAGCTAAACTCCCATTGTATAGTCAGTGGAGAATCTAACCATTTTCTCTTCAAAAAGAGATGCAAAGAACTAGGAATGTTTAGAGTCCATGTATTTTCAAACATTGGATTGTTTGTTGATATTTTGTAAAAGGTACATAGACACTCCAAATCTAAATGACTGTAGAGATGTTGTTTTTTAACCTGCAGCAAATTGCTATTTATAAGACTATTATAAATACACCTTTATTAAGATTACAGCTCTTTTTAGGGTCACTATCAATTGTGTGAACATTTTCTGTTATCTCACTGGACTAAAGACAAGATATGAAATGAATAAAACTTTATCAATTCATCTTCAGAGACTCTTAGAAAGTACTAAAATGAAAAGAGTAAAGGATTACTGAGCTCATGTTTTTAGTCCACTTGACTATACTTTATCTCAAAGCAAAAAAGAGAAATGTATTGATGTGTCCTTAAGATCCACTCTGGGACAAAGCAGTTCTTGCACCTTTACAGAGAAGAAGGCTATTGAGGAAAAAAGGAAGAGAAAATGCTTTTATGCATTTCATCAGTCATTTTCCTAAACCTTTCATATCTGCCGCTGTTTTTCTTGCCATGAAATTCATTGCGGGAGAGAGATATAAGGTGAACTACAGGTACCAAAGAGTTAACAAGCAAATAAAAGCTTTTTAAAGACCTGAAGGGGGGAAAATCAAAACACCATTTAAAAAGCCTTTTAAGTTATTTTCTTAATCCTTTTCTGTTCCTTTGTGGTTCCACTGATAGATGGGAGCAGAAACGGGAATAACTGACTAGAGTGAGAAGCAGACTCGGGTTTTTGTGGCATCCTCCAAAATGATTGCAGTTGGTCTTCTGTTCTCTGTAAGGTTGGGGATTGGAAAGCAACAGGGAAGCTACCACTATCTAAAGGTTACTGTCTTTGAGTGAAAGTAGGCATCCAAGCTAAAGTTGACAGGGCTTCGTTTCCAGTGGGTTTTAGGGGAGGTTTCTTAAATGAGGAACCCTGTATCCACCGGATATGCCTGTGAAGACCTATATCATTGTTTTCTGGCAGTTACAAAAAAGGAGTAGGGGAAGATTGTTTCAGAGCAAACTATAAACATTTAATTTGACTGGAATTTATATGAATCCTTTTATGATTGAGCTTTTATCATTTTTATTTTAATAACATCATGCTCCCTGGGGTGGCTCAATTTCACAAGTCAAGTTCCTGGTGTGAACTCCTCAAACACTACGGCTTGGTCTATACTAGTAATATAACATCGATATAACTGCCTTCGAGTTATCAATGCAAGGTCATATGATTAAATCATCTGGTATGGATTCCATGGAATTCTTAATACTTTTCCACTGACCAGGATGTGGGAATCACACTGGAAGACAAAAGATTCCCACCATACGTAAAACCTATTTATGAGAGGTGTGACATAATCAACACTCATTCTTCACTGAATGCCAGCCCAACAATGACTGAGGTCAACAACTAAGAAACAAAGACTGAATGGGGGATAGGATTGAGGCCAGGTTGAAAGCTGGTCTAGCCTGTGAATGAAATATCTGAAGTTTTAAGCTGCAGGCAAATGTAACTAGCCTTCAAAAATCTCTGAAATTTGCCAAATACATTGAGTTAGAATTTGCTACTTGTAGCCACTTTCTTAAGTATAGTAAGCTTAGAATGCATTTTTGTTTTATTTGATAGGTGATCTGTTTGCTATCCCGTATAATCACTGAAAATCTGCCTTTTGGAGTTAATAAACTTGTTTTGTTTAAAACCAGTGGCTGCGTCTAGACTGGCAAATTTTTCCGCAAAAGCGGCTGCTTTTGCGGAAAAACTTGCCAGCTGTCTACACTGGCCGCTTGAATTTGCGCAAGAACACTGATGATCTAATGTATGATTGTCAGTGTTCTTGCACAAATACTATGCTGCTCCCGTTCGGGAAAAAGCCCTCTTGTGCAAATGTATTTGCGCAAGAGGGCAGTGTAGACAGCTCAGGACTGTTTTGCGCAAAAAAGCCCCGATGGCGAAAATGGCGATCGGGGCTTTCTTGCACAAAACCATGTCTATATTGGCACGGACACTTTTCTGCAAAAAGTGCTTTTGCGCAAAAGCGTCCGTGCCAATCTAGACGCTCTTTTCAGCAAATGCTTTTAACGGAAAAACTTTTCCGTTAAAAGCATTTGCGGAAAATCATGCCAGTCTAGACGCAGCCAGTGTGTGTGGAAATTATAACTTGGAGCAGTAAGTTGTGCATATTCCTGTCCACATTGCAGGAGCGGGTGGAATTCATGATCTTGGGAAAATAAGCCTGTTCTATAAATTGGAAAAGACCAGGAGAACCTAGAGATAGATGTAGCAGATGGGCTTCTTTATTGCAGATATTTGTTCAGTCTTAGATCCCAAAAATCCTGTCCAAGTGAGCAACAAATAAACTTTTATCTGAGTTGGTAAGTCAATACAGAAATCTATTACAACTCCCTTTAAACCCTTTATTTAGTAATATAAACCCTTATATTTAGTAATATAAACACACATATAATGAACCGTAATACCACGCGATTAGTATCATTATCTCCACCCCTGTTTACTGTTGACAACACTTTTAGCTGAAGCATGCAGTTCTGATATCACAGACTTCCTGAATCAGCAGTTTATACAGGAGTGTGGAGGAGAAGGAATATATTTCAAAGTGAATGGGAAAGGAAGAGGGAGAAGGAAGTTAAGGTAGTTTTACACAGAGGGATATTCAGTAGAAGTTACATTCGGGGGAGGGGCAGTCTCAGGGGGGATCACTGTGATCCAACCCATAACACAGACATTATAAGTCACATTAATGCACAGCAACTTATAAATGTTTTATGAAGTCCAAAAAGCATCTACATTCTTATAAATTTAACACCAATTTTAACAGTGCTAACACACAAGTGAGCCATACTGATTTCCAGCTATTCATTTGTCAGTGTTCAGATGGAGCTTGTGGCCTCGGCACGAGCTGACATCTGGTTTGCAAGGGTCACAAACAAGTTTGGTGGACATTTTGAAATTAAAAATAATTTTGATTTGAAAAATGTAAAAAAAAGTGTTTTGAAAACATTTGAAAAAAATATTTTTGTAACATTTTCAGTCAGAAAAAAAGATCTTGAAAATCTGCAAAATGTTTCACCCAACTCTCTCCATCCTCTCTGATTTTACATAGCTCTGGTAGTGAGGATAAGTACATTAAAGATTGTGAGGGGCTTAAATGTTCTGGTGATATGGAGCATATTAAGTATCTTAGTCTAAATTAAGGCTGCCTCAGTTTCCACAAACAGTGACTTTTTGACAATTGGTTTCAGCGAGGCTAATTGCATAAATAAGAGGAATAGGATTCAGACATTTATTTCTTTTAAAATAAGAAATCATCAGTGTCAATAGTTATTGTTAAGCAAAACAGAAATGTTGCTATTTTCTTCATAATTTGGTTATCCTGTTAACCCAAGTTAGAAGGCATTTTCTCAGTCTATATTACCACCTACCAAGCAGAAACACAATGCTATTTATTGCATTAGATGGACTGGCATTTGTACTTTGCTTCCTTCTGTGAGATCTTTCTTCCTCAAGATTTTTAATGATCTTCAATATTATTGCCCAGTTTTGTTGCACTGAATTTTCATGCATTTTTGTCTTAGGTACCATTATGATTTTTAGACATTATTACATAAAATACTAAAATATATTGAAAGTTTACATATTCAATATTTGCAACTCATATAAAAGCTCAGGAAATGTGTTGGGGTAATATTCTCCCATGTGATTCCAACTGTTATAATTCTGTAAATATGTTTAAAAATGTGCTTTATGATATAAGTTGCATTTGACTGGAAGGTAGAGCACACGAAGAAGGAAATTCTATAAACTGGAATTTTACTTACAAAACCCTTCCAATGTTATATAGCCTTGCTTTGTATGACCCAGTCTAACAGTTTTGTTCTGGATAGGCCTGCTGATATTAGCAGTAACTCATGAGAGTGCTCCCTTTTGCTTTTGTTCTTCAGGCATATTTGAATTTCAATTATTTGTAATCAGAGTAGCTGAGATTTAAGCTCTGTACATGAGAAAGGGCATATAGTCTCCTGCTGGAAATCATGCTATTCTCCAATCCAAAGAAGCCTCTTGAGAAGCTGTCTGATAACATGTCTATGTTCTAATTAGCATCTGATTGATTGGATTGGCCTTCACCTACCATCATTACTTGATTAAAGTCACTGTTTTTATGAATATAGTAAAGCCTTTCACACCTTAATATGCATGTACAAAATAAAGTCATGATGTTTGTCTTTGAAAACATAGTCACTTTGGGTGAAACTACTGCATTTAGAGAGCCAAAAGGGATGGTGTGGAAATGCTGTATATCAGTGAGAGCACAGGGAGGCATTCTACCTGTCAGAGGTACAGCTCACATTTTAACTCATTTGACCCATTGGATATTAGTGTCCTGATACAACATGTTCATGTCATTTTGGTAACCCTGAGGCCATTTTTTTGCAGCTGCTGATGGGGGCATTTCATTCTCTTGATAGTAATAGAGCCACTCATTCTGAGATCATGAAGTCAGGATAAAGAGTAATTGTAATGAATTTGTCAGAGTATGCTGTACCTGAAACATTTCTACATGTCGTATGCAGCCCAACATCCAGCATGCTTCAACAGCAGCCCTGGAACTACAAGTTGTGAACTACAAACTGCGTTTTGGGAGAAGTTCCTGGTTCCTGCCAGTATGTCTCCTCTGTCCTTCCCTGCCCCCTCAGCAGAAGGTCTCAGCACTGAGTTAGCTGGGAGCACATTAGAGGAAAGCAGAGAGGAGGCTGCTGAACTGTAACCATAGTCTAGGATCTTTACAGAATGAAGCCAGTTCCTGGTGATTTGTCCAGGTAGGTCTGATCTGAGGTGAACACACACTGAAACACAACACAAGGCACACAAAGGAGTATCAAGTTCAGTCTCCCAAAATTGTTGTCAAAAGTCACAAGGCAGGCTTCCTCTATCTTCGAATCACCACACATTGTGCCAGTGAACAGTATGCTGTCTTCTGACCATAGTCAATGCCTGATGTTTCAGATGCAGGGAGCAGAACGGGGATATTATTGAGTGATCTATCCCAGGATGTCCAGTCCCAGCATCTGGCATTGAGAGACTTAGAGATATCCAGAGTATGAGGTTATATCCTGGCCACCTATCCAGTGATGGACTTAACCTGGATGAGAAATTAACATATCAGGTGTGAAAAAAAGGAAACCTTCTGTGATGGAACTGAAGAGAAAAAGACAAAGGGACAGCACAAATGCAATGGCTATTGTTTTCTCTTTGGTAGTTTATGTAGGATAATGTTGGACTCAATTTCCTGTTTTCTCTTTAAGTTCCTTGGGTCTCTATTAGAGCTAGTTAAAGTTTTTCAAAGGAGTTCTCTTTTTCTAAATGGCCATTTAAAATATATATATTTTCAGAAATCCATTATTACAGGAGAAAAAAACAGGTTTCATTTTCAGTGTTTTCTTTCCTCTCTGTATGCCATCTTTTTAATGCAAAATGGGGCAAAAAAGGAAAATTTCCTAGAAACAAACATTTAAAAAATCAGTTCTGTTTGAAAACTTCAAAATAGAAATGTGTTAATTTAAAAAAAAATGTCCCTGAATATTTTGTTATTCAGCCAGTTCTAACTAGAGCCAAGGTTCCATACTGGGAGCTTTTCCATTACTTCTAGCTCATCAGTTCATATTCTCCTGAACTTTGGTGCTGCACAGTTGTAGGAAAGTCAATTATTGCAACTGTGTTCTCCCTGTAAGCTGACTTCAAGCCAAAATACTCAATTTAATCATAATGAAAAAATGTGAAAGTTCTGTTTTAAATTCAGATCCAAACTTTGCAACTCAGATGCTGCTCTTGTTAATCCATTGTTATTCTGGGAAGTTGGCTCATAGTTTATGCTCTAAATCTTGGTGGTTATTGGTGCTTGTATCATAGAAAGTCAAACATGTATTGTATTTGAGGCATACGCACTGAGAAAGCTATATATAAACAAAAAATACTCTTGCTGGAAGGTTGTAATATAGCACTTCTTTATTTCTTAGAATTCCAGACTATAGCACCCAAGAACCCTAAGTCTTAGAGGCATATCGGGATGCTCCCTGAAGCACCTGAATCTAGGCCAGTTCTCTGTAGACTGACTTTTGATAAATCTAGTCTATACAGCTTGCTATAGTCACTCCTTTCAAGTCAGATCAGGAAACCCCCAGAAAGTGTGAAGTGATAACTTACAATTTTCACATGGTTTATAATACAGCACAACCTAGAAAAGATGTTTCTCATTTCCCACTGATACAAATAGAGTACACCTAGCACAGAGTATGAATGATATGATAGTAAATTTGTTTTCTCTGGCCAACTATTGAACTTACACTGAGCTGGGTATTTATCTCTTTGTGAGGTTTAGAGCTTAAAAAAAGTGCAGAACATGGACTAGTGAGTACCCACTACCAATATAGTCCATTTCCACTTCATGAATATTTCTTCCATATATTGAAAATATGGCTGGTTGATTAGAGAGCTGGCAGATAATGAAAACCACCAGCTAAATTAGTGATTTCTTCTGAAATTAAGACACATTGTTTATTTCAGCTGCAAATTATACATTTGTTATATTTTAATAATAACTAACTCTCTCTGTGCAATGTTGGCCTGTTGGACAATGAGTGTGTTTTCTAGCAATATAAGAGGTTTCTATGACTGTCTGAGCAGGAAAGCAGTAAACTAACAAGTGAGAACATCATGGAAAGGGTAAGCTATAATATAGTCTAAAGGACGCTTTTGGCAAGTTTGTGATATACACTAGGCTGAGAGACTCTCTGGCAGCTAGAAGTAAATTCATATTGAAAGAACTGGATCCAGAATTATTGTGAACATTCAGTTGATTGAGCACCTATATGGGGCTGGTAATTCAGTGGATATTTTTTTTCTTCCAGCACACCTCTAATATAAAACATGCAGCAGTACTGGAAAAGATATACAAAAAGTCAGTCTTTTGGGAATGGTAGAGGAAAGAGAACATTTTTCCTCAGGTACTGTCCTCCACATATATTATGTATCACTGCTCAGGGTGCAGTGAAATGTTTATCCTTTGATGCTGAGGGACAAGGGACTCTTACCATCAAAGAATACAGCTGCTTTTTATCACTAGCCAAGCTCAATGCACAACAGAAGGAGCTTTTTTGGCCTTGTTGAAAATAAATACCAAAGGTGTGAGTGCTCTGCTTTATAAACACAATTCATTGGCTTTTCATATGTTGATTGTATAATGAAAGTCTTGCTAACGACAGAGCTATGGGAAAAATGAAAAACAATATCAAATAACGTATTCTCTTTCATAGCTGTGGCCAGCTAAATTCTCATTATATATATATATATATATATATATATATTTTCATATATATATACTTTCTCTATATATACTACTGATTTGAGTTCAATGGAATAACAGCAATGTAAAATCACTCTGACGGAATGGTGGTTCTGTTGACAGACCACTTCACCTGCATTGCCATAGAAATAAAGGTGCTTTCAGAGAGACACCATGATGTAAAGACTTTGGGCTTGTATTCACCACCACAGTTTGGACTCTGGGGGCATGAATAGCAGTGTGTACCAAAGTTCTGCACTGTGACTCCCCTCATCTGAGCGCTGCAGATGTGAACTCAGAGGTTGCTAGTTTACATTTAATGTAATCCTAGTCAAAGAGGATTACATGAATGAAAACTTGGAATCTTTTAGTTTGCACCCACAACAGGCAGTCACGGTGCAGAACATGGGCGTACACTGACGTCTGAATTTCAGGGCAGTGTGAATAAGCCAGTAGTATAGCTGTTAGCTAGGTAGAATACTTAGTAAGCATTGCACAGGGCTCAGCATGCGGTTGGAACATCACCATGATATCGATTTCTCTGCTTTCGCTGAACATTTGTTTTCAGCAGTGGATAGGTGTAGATGATTCCTAGGCATCTGATGGCTCCTCCTTCCAAGTATTCTACTGTCTTACAGAGGCTGAGGGTATTCAAGCTAGAAAGTGCAAATATCTGTGGTTTACTTCAACACCATGAAATGAGTAGCTTGTTTTGATCCTCTCTCCCCAATTATGTTGTGGCATTTTATCTTCTCTTAACAGAATTTAAGAAAAAGATCTGTCTTGTTAAATGAAAATCATCATTGATTTTGTTGGTGTTGTGTGAAGGATTGATGTGATATTTAACTGAATTAGTCTTATCTTGTTTTTCCTACAGTTGATCATAAATGTAAACAATCAAATTAGGCATAGCTGAGTTGCGTGTTCAGTACTTACAGCTAACTGACAGAACACATAGGAAGCAAATTTGTAACAGTGGTAGATACTTATGCTCAGTCCCTGTTTATATGCAATAACTAGCAAGAATGCTACAAATGCTATTTGATGTTAGGGTTGTTTTTATGTCAAAGCATACAGCCACTTTTTATTATCAGCCAAGCACAAAGCTGAATTAAAGGAGTTTTTTGACCTTGTCGAAAATAAATGGGGGAAAGTGCTCCAACAAACAAAGGTTTGCCATCTTTCCAATCACTGTTTATGTAACGCACTGTTGGGCTGTCTAAAAGTCATATTACCAATGTCAGAAAGAAAACACATTCTAAGTGGAGAAAAACAGAAAAAAAATGAAATGTGTTAAGGGTTCCATTATGCACTGACCCTTCTATGTATTGCTGTTGGAAGAGGTTTTAGTGATATTATATTTTTCTTATCTAATCTTACTATTATGATGACAAATGATCTCTGCCATCATATAAACCAATGAATAGCTTAAGGAACCAGGTGATTTTAAGAATGAATAGTATGTTAGTTGAGAGTTTGAAGAAGGCACTTGAAAAGCTAATTACGCTGTCTTAAATATTGAAGCAATAGAAACATTTATCTAGATTTTTTAGTTAAAAAAAGTGTGTGGCTTTAAAATGTACAAGGTCAAAACTGGAGTAGAAAAAATAGGTTTTTAATAAAACACACACAAGAAAAGTTACCAGTAGACATTCTCAATATTGCTCATGTGGGATTTTTTTCATTATGATGGAAATGTGGATATAATAAGAGAGATGAGTGCTTAAAGTGAAAACATTTGTCACCACAAGCAGGAAGAGCTAAAGGGAAATCTAGTGAGCACAGTGAGAATGGGAGTTCTGCTTCTGACACACTGGCTACTTGATGAATATGAAATCACAACCATATGAATTATACACTTGCTGTCTATCCACGATGCATTCTAAATATAAGTATCCCTTACTAATGACTGGGAGAAGGCTTTGCACAGGAAAGTAGGGCTCATGTTAATAAAAGACCCTAAGCCCTACGACCATAGCAAGTCCAAAATATTCCAGTGTAACTGAAATAGAAACATTTTGTGCAAATGTGTGAATTTCATCATAATTTATTTTGGGGGAAAGGGAACCCTTAACAAAGTATTTCAGTTTTCTCTTAAATTACTTTTTGATTCAATATTTACATTAATATATCTTTTATAAATATAAACTAAAATCTAAATCAAAACACAAGATATAAATTTTATTGACATAAACCACTTCAACTGGCACTGTATTTTTGTGAGAAATTTTGTTTTTCAAAATATCTTTTATTCTGTTTTGGAATGGGAAAAATAATGGAATTTCCTTCAAAATCCATTTCTCACATAATTCTGCCTGAATCTCTTTCCTCCCTTGAGTAGAAGAGCTTTCACTATTCATCCAAAAAGTGCAATAGATGCAATTGAGATGACTTGTGTGTGTCCAAAGTGTTATAGAAATTTGGCACTTCCTTAGTTAGAAGGTAAAACCATCAAACCACTTTATTTTATATTAGCTATTTTAAACATCAAATATTATCATAAGAGTCTTTCGAGTTTGAGTTCCTTCATACATCAATGTTAAATTCTGGCTGTACACACACAAATGAGTTACCAGGGAATTGCTTGTCTCATAGACTATGTCTTATCCGGGAGAGGGATAAGGATCTTGTGCAAAAAGGGGTTTTTGCGCAAAAAGGAAACATCTACACTGCTTGTTTTTGTGCAAAAACCCCTTGCTCAAAACAGTTTGGAATAGATTATGCAAATGAAGCATGACAATATGCTAATCAACGTTTCATTTGCATTGCATCTTCTGGCAAAAGCCATAGTGTAGACAAATACATAGAGAATAATTTGTACTCCTATTTTCATGGAACTCTAAGTCATAGCTTGGAGAAATACAAAATGTATGCCTATTTCTGTGGGTTATATTCTGGATTCACACAGGTATTTTTACCACATCTGTGGCTGTTGTTGGAATTCTCTTTCATTTGTAAAAAAGCAGAGAAAATGTCTGAATGTTTCCTAATTAAGAGAAAAACAAATGTAATAAGCCTCCTTCAAATTCTGAAGGCCTCCCCCTCCTTCCCTCACTCCCTGCCGATGGAATTTTTACACCCGTTCAATCAGGGGCTTTTGTGCTTTTCAAGTGTACTCATTTCTGTGTTTCATTTGTGACTCCTGCTGCTTTAAATGGCTCCCTGTCAAGCTGGCAAACTCTTGTGGTGAAAACAGCATTACATATCCCATAAAGTGCTCTTGCACCTACAAAGTAACAATGTTTTGTGAAATATCTTGAGATCTATTTCTGGGCTTACTACAGAGTATGGAATGGCATGCATTAATATAGAGTCAAATAAACCTGAAAGAAATCTATAGTAAGATCTTTTAGGGTATTAAGGCAAAAATTTGGAATGTCTCTCACAGTTTTGGCAAATAGCAATCTGTCACAGAATGCTAATGATTATCTTGTATAATTTTACCTCTCACAGGATACCAAACCACTTTAGAAGTAAGATATCATAAGCTCTTAACAGTTTTATCTGATTATTTCTAAGATTTTAACAGATTTAGGTTTCAGTTTCATTATGGGCCCATTTTTCTGCTGGTTTAAATTGCTGCAACTCAGTTGATTTTGGTAATGCTTCATCAGAGAGTTTGACCAATATTTCTCTAATATCCATACAAAATCTATTGATTAAGAATATGTAGACTCACTTGACTCCATATTTCGGGAGTGGTTTGGGGGCAGATTATATAGATATAGATATAATATGCCCCAAAACCACTCATATAGAGTGTGTGTATATGTATAAAATCCATAGACATTTTAAGGTGAATCTTACAGCTTATAATGAATGTATAGTTCTCAGTTTACATCAGATAGATAGCAAACAATACAAATATGTTAGCAATTCAGTGCATTACAGCTATAACAATACAGAAGATCTATACAATCAATCACAAAAGTACAGATCAGTATTTTAGGGAACATGAATACAGACACATCAGTCTATTAAAAGAAATCTTCTGAGGCAAAGGGCCACTCATCTGGGAACAATATTGACACTCTTTCCTTAGCAGTCTTGGCAAATGAGCAGATATAATTATTTTGGGCTTGCGTAGTAAGTCTGTATGAAAAACAGGGAAATCATCTGGATGAAATATCTGAAGGGCAAAGTTTGAGACTTTGAAGAGAAAATGATCGTGTGTTCAGGTGGCGACCTGAACAAATCTTCTCCACAGTATTTCTCACATCTTGATAGTCAAAATGTAAATAACAGAAAGGATTCTTCCCCCTCCCTCAACCCCCCCCCCCAAAAAAAGAGCAGCTCAGAGCAACAAATGGATAAACAGAAGTGTGGAAGCTTATAGTCTTTATTCAAATTTCATGCTTGCTTCAATTACAGTTGAAAACAGGGACATGTCCTCCATCCGTGATGACATGTTGGTAATTTTAATAAATTTACAGGTTGAACCTCCCAAATCTGAGACTCTCTGATCTGGCAAAATCTGTGGGATCCAGCAGGGCCACAGATTTTGCTGGAACAAAGAGCCTCGGAGGCATGAGCAATGCAAGGGCTGGGGAGCCCCTGCCCTGGTCCAGAACCCCTGGTGTCAGCAGGACCAGGTGGCAGCAGGGGAGCTCCAGCCCCAGCCCCAGCCCCAGCCAGGGAATCCTAGTGTTAGCGGTGCCAGGTGACTGGGAAATACTAGCCCCAGCGTGGGAACACCTTGTTGCAGTGGAGCTGTTGCGGCTGGACAGCCTCAACCAGGAATTCGAGCAAACTCCAGTGGAAGTGGGGCCAGGGTGACCGGGCAGATTCTGACGGGGAACTGCCAGCCGAAGCGGGGCTGGCAGAGGCGGATGGCCGGACTCTTGAGTGGCAGCAGGGCAGCCCTAGCAGTGGGCCGGGGCTGCCAGACATCAGGGCTGGGGAACCCCTGGCAGCAGCAGGGTCGGCCGTGGCCGGGTGGCCCCAGCCAGGAACCTCGGGGAACACCCTGTGTCAGTGGGGCCAGCAATGACCAAGCAGTCACCGCCAGGAACCCCAGGAAGACTGTGGGGCAGTGAGAGTGCAGCAGGGTGGGGAGCCATGCCAAGCAAGTATTAGGGGGGCTAGTGGCAGGTCAGGAAGCCCCAATGCAGATAAGGGTAGCACAATCTGAGTCTTTGGGAGCAGGAACTGTTATGACTAATTTCAATTTAATTAGAAACAAGTTTTGAATGAAACATTTTGTCATTGGAATCCACCAAACTGTAAAAATCAATGACCTCTGGTCTCCAAGAGCTTTATCTCTTTTCTCACCTCTGACGTATTCTTACCCCATATTCCTGACGTATTCTAATGTAGTACATTAGAGGACATTTTGATTTTGCCCAGCCATATATTATTTTTGTTGATTTATTTGTTTTATTTATTGTAAATTGAGCCCCTGCACAGAGGCAGCAGCATTCTGAGGATACACCATGATATGGTATATGCAACTCTTCGCTAAACAGTACTTCTCACTGCTAATTTGCAATTGCACAGGACAAAACCCTTTCGTAAAAAGATTTTTCGTGTACCTTTTAGAATGCTCTTGTCTTTTCTTTTCTTTTCTTTCTTTCTTTTTTTTTTTTTTTGAGGTGGTGGGTGGTAAAGAAGTAAAGTTAAATCAATCAGATTGTTGACACTTGAGCTTCCTAAAGAAACATGCAATGGTGAGCGGAGCTTCACGTTACAATTCCAGTAGGAACTTCACATCTTGTAAATGTTTCAATTTAACAGGTATAAAAAAAAGAATCCTCTTTTTCTCTGCAGAACAAAACAGCCTCTCAGGTGTTTTGGAAACTGGTTTGATCTCTTTATTCTGCACCTAAAATGAGTCTAATGAACACTAACTATTCCGAGTTGTAGCTGTTTCTCTGACCTGGCACTGGACAGGAGAATACTTATATATTCAGAATCTTGTTTTAACTCTTTAGAGTGAACTTTCTTTCTCTCTCGTTCTCACTCCATTAGAGTCTTCTAACATAAAGCAAATAATTTTTGCATCATGGATTTATATAATTGTAGGGTGTTCTGGTTGGAAGATACCTCACGTGTCCAACCCCCTTGCTCAAAGCAGGACCAGCTCCAACTATATCATTCCAACCAGGGCATTGTCAAGCCTCACATGAAAAACCTCTAAAGACAGAGATTCCATCACCTCCCCTAGGCAACCCTTTCCAGTGCTTCAACACCCTCCTAGTGAAACAGGGTTGTTTTTCCCTACTATCCATCCTAGATCTTCTCCATGGCAACTTGATACTATTGTTGCTTGTTCTCTCTGGTATGGTGGCACATGACAGAATAGCCTGGCTTCATCCTCTTAGGAACCCCCTGCAGGTAGATGAAAGCTGCTAACAAACACCCACCCCTTCATTATTCTCTTCCAAAGACTAAATAAGCCCAGTTCCCTCGGCCTGTTTATATGCAATGTGCCCCAGCCCCCTAATCATTTTTGCTGTCCTCCACTGGACTCTCTCCAATATGCCCACATCAGGAATAAGGGATCTTCCGGAAAAGGCTTTATTTTCCGCAAGAGCCGCGTCTAGACTGGCGCTTTTTTCTGTCAAAGCCCCGAGCCGGAAAAAAGCGGCAGCCATGTTCATGCAAATGCCGCAGGGAAAATTTAAATCCCCGCGGCATTTGCAATTCCGACTTGTCTCATTAGCATCCCTTTTCCGGAAAAGGGTGCCAATGTAGACACAGCCCAGGTGTGTTCTCACCAGTGCCGAACAGAGGGGAATAATCACTTCCCTTGATCTGCTAGAAATGCTCCGCCCAGTATGCCATTAGCCTTCTTGGCAACAGGGGCACACTACTGACTCATATCCAGCTTCTCATCCACTGTAATCTGCAGATCCTTTCCTGCACAACTGCTGCTTAGTTAGTCAGTCTCCAGCCTGTAGCAAGGCATTGGATTCTTCAGTACTCACTGCAAAACTCTGTACTTGTCCTTGTTGAACCTCATCAGATTTCTTTTGGTCCAATTTTCCAATTTGTCATCTGAAGAAGTGGGTTGTGCCCACAACAACTCATTATACAATTTATATATTTTTGTTAGTCTCCAAAGGTATGTCTACACTACAGAGTTTTGTTGGAAAAATGACCATTTTTCTGACAAACCTTGAGGAATGTCCACTTGAGGAATGTCTTGCATTCTTCTACAAGAAAATCAAAAGAAGAGGAGTGGGCTTTTTCCAGCATTGGTAATCCTCATTTTATGAGGAAGAAGCCTTTTCCTGAACAAGCTTTTTCACAAAAAGGCATGTGTGGACGGGGAAGAGGGAATTCTTTCACAAGAAGTGGAAAGAGGAAAAAGCACAGATGCCCTGATGGCCATTCCTCCCATAGTAATCATGGCTGAAATGCGAGATAGCGTCCATTTAGTCTGGACGCTCTCTTTCGAAAAAGCAGATCACTTTTTCGATGCATTTTTGCAGTGTGGACGCTCTCCTTCAGAAGAAGTTTTTTCAGAAGATCTCTTCCAAAAAAAGCTTCTTCGGAAAGAAGCCTGTAGTCTAGACGTAGCACATAATGCTACAGGACGATTGATGTTTTTTACGTTTCCTTAGGACAATGTATCTCATGCCTTCCATTCAATGGCATCTTCTTCTGATAACTTTTCCAAATCAGTCTCCGCAGTAATACCAGTGCAGAGAGACTGAAAATGGTTCCTTGCCTCTATCTGCACTGGGGAAGGGGAAGCATCTGAGTTCTCTTCTTTCTTCTTCTGGAGGTCACATGCTGCCAATTTTCCTCCTTGCTCTGCACTGCCCTCTCTGATGTTTCAGCATGCTTTTGTGACTGCAGTACCAAACACTGCCTTCTATCTAGAAAGCCATGATTTTCTCTGATGCAATGCAGGATAGATACTTGGGCCTCTAGTCCTTCAAACTTCTCTTTCACTATGGAGACCAGCTTGAAATTTGTGCAGGTGAAATCACTTCTATCCTCTGGGAAAAAGGCAAACATGACACATCCTGTGCAGGTCAGAACAGCTGATCACCCACTCTTCATACAAAAACTCTGCGAGTCCCCCCCCCACACACACACACCAGGCAAAATCCCTGTTTGCCTGCTCTCTGTTCTCTGCTCATTTAGTTCACAACTGGCTGCATCCCTGCAACTAGATGCAGTCAGACAAATGCTCACAAAAGACAGGCACTCAGATAGCCACCCCACAGTCTCATAACACAGTCCACCCTAATGCAGCACTCACCACAGCTCCTCTCAGATGGTTCCCTAGCAATCATCCATGTATCATCCATCTGTGGTCAAACCTGGATTGAGATAAAGTACAAATTCAACCCAGAGGAGCCAGACCATAAGTGTTCCTTTTCCTAGCTCTTCGAGGATGTCCAATGATTCTTCTGACAACATTCATTGCCTCCTGGCCCCTCTTCCTATACTTAGTTTCACAGCAAAATCATCAGTCAAGAGTCCAACAAGTTAATTGATTCACTTCAAAAAACTTCAGACTCAGTGCACAAAGAAAAAGAAAGGATGAGGACCACACAGTTACCCAGAATAATAGAAAAGAAATAAAAGCATAACAGAGCATATAGAACATAGTCAAGAACTGCCCATACAATTCTTTAAAGTTAACTCAACTTCAACATTTATTTAAAAATATCTCTAAGATTCCTAAAAAGTCCTCCAGTAGACAAGAGGTGATATTTCAGACGTAAAAATAAAGAAAAAAAGAGGGTGTGGAGCACTTATCAAAACAAAAGCCTAAACTCTTTCAGTACTTCTTTAAATATCAGTCAAATAAGGTGGAGGATGCACAAAAATTTCACAAATTCTTTTCAGGTCACCTTTAGTAATCACAGTAATAATACTGTTTAGTAGTAACAGTAATAATACTACAATGTGTGAGCTGAGACATAAGACAGAAAGAGATATTCATTTTGAAAGCTGCAGTAGAGCAACAATTTAGCTGCAAAGGATGTGTCATGCCTTACAATAAAAATCAAATGGCAGTAAAATACTTCACCACTAAAACAATCACCAAATGACAAAGCGCATATCAAACCACAATCCACGTCAGAAATCCTTTGTCAGTTGTACTACTGTGGTTTCCTCACCTATATTAATTGTAAAACTGCCAGGGACCACGAGTGCCTGATTCACTACTCATCATGACCAAGTTATGTTGATACAAGTGGGTTGACGTTAGTGGCACTACACTGAAGAAGTAAAGCTGGACTAATCCACTGGATTGTGTCCAAATAAATCTGCAGTCACCAAATGATTCAACTAGCCTAATTGGTTACATAGTCAAGGTTAAAAAAGCCCTATAACTCATCCTTGGCTTTTAAATCATTATGACTCTCCCTCACTGTCCTTAGGTCACTGACTGAAGCATCAGGGAGACCCCTCAATCAGCCATTCCCTAGCCTGGCTCTTCTCATTTGTGTTCTAACCCTCAAACTTCCCTTTTGTAACACAATTCAGCCTCAAAGGGGGCTATGCTACAGACAGCACACACATCCAAGGCTCTGCCAGCTGTTCCTCCAGAAGCCACACTGCTTATTCTTATTACTCAACCAGCCATTAGTACAGATCTGTATGCCACTCTGTTCTTCACTGGTGTTGGAGTCCCTTATGTATTTCAGGTGTGACCAACATGTTCACAGAAACACAGGGAGACTGGAGTCTTTGCTTCTGGGTCACATTTACTGTGGTTGAAGTTCAGCTACACCCTGCAGAAGTATAGTTATATCACCCGGTCACCTCACCCATATCCTGAGGAGGGAGCAACAAACTCCTTTAGGATTTCCCCTTTATTGTAATCAACAGCTCTCCTCCTCCCAATGTGGATGGTTCTAGTCTTGGCTTAGCCCAATAATTGCCCACTAATTTCCCCACCCCTGTTGGGTTACGTCTAGACTGCAGGCTTTTGTCGACAGATACTGTCGACAAAGCTTCTGTCGACAAAGAGCATCTAGACTACATCCAGTTCTGTCCACTTTTGTCAACAAAACACTGTAGTCTAGACACACCCTTGATGTTTACCCTTGCTATGACATTTGTTACCACATAAGTAATTGTATGTGGTTGTCTGTCAGTAAACTCCCATAGGCTTGTGATTTGGAAGATTTTCCATGAGCATCTCTGCTGGCACCTGGTATGTTACCCCTCAGAGCTGGCATCTCTCTACTCCCCTGCAGTTTCATCTTCTGTTTCAGCTCCGACTTAGCACCCTACAAAAGTGCTGTGCTTCACATGCCACTGATAACATACTCTATCAGCCCCAACCCCCCGCTCTTTGCTCATATCCCAGTTCCCTCCACTGTCACCATCAGAATCCATGCTTCAGCATGGCAATCTGTGTAATATCTCCAGTAAGCAATGCAGAACATTGGTTAGAGAATATTAGAGGGTGGCCAGATCATTTTTAAAACTGTGAGATCATTAATAAAAATTAAACATATCCCCACAAACTTACAGCTCAAATGTAGTAATTTTACTATCACAGGAAATTGCCTGTGGCTTAACTGATGTATCAAATGTGTCTTTAGTCATTTAAAAGTACTCACAGAATATGCATGTTATAAGCCTGCTTAATGCAATTGTATATTTATTTTGTAGCAGCTATGGGGCAATATACCATTCCAATTACTTCCCCAGAAATTAGGCTCTTTGAACAGTCAAATTACAGGATTCTTTCATTGTTGTATCATGGGTTGCTTATCAGTATTACATGTCTTTTTAAAGAAACAATTGTTAAAAGAGTCATCAAAGTTTGATTGAAAATCTGACAGTTTCAGTAGTTCAGCAGATTAACATTATCATTTGCAAAGGCTGTGATTCACTATCAAGCATTAGAGAATGAAGAAAATGTTAAATTATGTTAAAACACACCAAGATTTTGGAGGGTATATGTAAGTCCTCGTGTTTTAGGGAATTAGAAAAGGAAGAAATGGTTATCTGATAACACAAAGGACTTTCTGTACTTTTCTCTGAAGAATCTGGGTACTGCTGGTGGCAGAACACCAGACTAGACAAACAAATGTACTTTCTTGTAAAGGAATTACTATATTTTATTATAATGTTTGAGTATCTCAAACATCCATAAACTGTGCATAGCTGCCATTTACACTCCTGATGGTAAGTTGTGAGACAAAGCTTGCTTAATTTAAGATGCACAATAGAGTCTCATTTTGTTTTCGTTTCACCTGTCAGACAAGCAAGGTGTGTTTGCATAGTTACAGTACCATCTGGCCAGTCCTTCTGAATCATGCCTTGAACTCCAGCTTTGAATAAGATTAGTTTGATGTGGCAGCTGCATGTCCAAGAGGAGATGTCATGCAAGCAGCTTGAGATGTGAACAGGGACAGAGAAATCTATTACTGTATCTGTACTTGCTGTATTTCCCATGTAGTCTTGGAAACCTGTAGCTAATTTAAGTGAGAAGTAATTGAAATCAATCCCAGGAATATAATGCTATGCCAGGATTGAGTATAATACATACCCCCCCCCACCCCACTCTTTATGTAGAAAATATGGAGTCTTTCTGTAGCAACAATAGGCATCACAAGATATTACAGCCATTCTACTAGTTAAAGAGCAAGGAAGAACTAGTGGGAGCTCAGTCTACAGCTTTCACTGGAAGGAAATATTAGGACCTTAAGTCAGCCCCAAGTTCATTGTCTTTCATTGGTGTAAAGTGAAGAATATTATGGTTGTGCAAGCCATTCACAATTGCAGGAGCTACCACACAAATGAGCAATGTTAGTTGGCCTAAACCAGTGATGAGCAAACTGTAATCCACCTGCACCCTGTCAGAGCAATCTGATTTCAGGCCATAAGAAATTTTGCTGACCTTGACTGTTTACTGGCACCATCCCCTATTGCTGCAGTTCCTTGTTCCCAGACAATGGGACCTGAAGGAAAGAATGACCAGAATGTTCCTGCGGCTCCTTTGCCTGCAGGTGCTACTTCCTACAGCCCCTGTAGGCCAGGAACAGGGAATCGCAGCCCCTGGGAACTGCGGGCCGGGGAGTAGTGCCTGAGGATAGTCAACGTCAGTAAAATTTCTCCCTGCAGTCAGATTTCCCTGGTGATCAGCTGATTGCCCACGCTGGCCTAAACCAGGTGAATGAGAAATGCATTGATTCAACATATTTCCTAGGAAGTCTAGAACCTAACTCCCCATGAAGGGAGCACCAGGTCCTGTGTAGCTTGTTGTCCTCTGGGTCAAATCCTTCTCAGAGCACTGCACATAGAGAAGGAACAGGGCTGGCCTTACCATGAGGCGAACTGAGGTGACCGCCTCAGATGCCAGTCTGTGGGGGGGTACCACTAGGACCCAGAGTGTAGAAAATTGTGTCTGCTGCTGGTGCAGTGAGGGTGCATGGGGGCGTCATTTGAGCTCCCCGCCTCAGGTGCCAAAATGTTGTGGGCTGGCCCTGGGAAGGAAAGGTAATGAAGCTCTGTGTATGGACACACTCAGTAGAATCCTTTTTTTATAGAGCTTGTAGACCGCACAGTGCCTGTGATTAAGACACGTTGCTTCCTGCCCCAATATACTGAGCTGCATCTCTTCCATCATCCCTCCATAATGAGTAGGTAGCCTTTACCAATGATTTCACTCACTTGAACAGGGTTTTTTCCGTTGTCAATTGGATAATATTATGCACATGCTTCTATAGTCCTTTTGTAACATGTTGATCTTGGCCTTTGTGTGTGTGTGTGAGAGAGAGAGAGAGAGAGAGAGAGAGACAGAGACTCACCTTTTAACTGCTATTGGAATGTGGCCTTTCTTTTACTAAAAGTAGACACATGTAAGTTGGTGCAAATAATTTTGAGGGTGTTCATAGATCATTATGTCCTATTTTACACACAGTTTTATTGCTTGTGCTCTTTCAATAAAAGGCAGCATATCTCTTACTAGGAAAAATGATGAACAGCATGCACACTCTTTTTAGTCTCTCAGGGCAAAGCACGAAACCATTTTCTGTGCCCCGAGTATAAGGACTATCCAGTCATTTCCACCCTGTGCTCTCTCAATCTTTGAGTGGCTCAGCTGGTCTTTCATATCGACAGCAACGATGTGTCACTACCAAGAATACTCTTTGAACTTGCAGCTATTTTATAGCACAGCTACTTTTTGAACTCTGGGATTGTGAAAATTGGAAGGCTTATTTCAGTTCTAGCCTCTCTTCACCAAACCCTGCCCAAATTCAAATCCATTTAGTTCAATGGTGGTATATGAGAGGAGAATATTTGTTATGTAATTGGGTGTTTCTCCTGGAAATCAAATATAACTCAGGGACTGATTCTGCCTCTGTTAATTCTTGCTGAGTGATTCTTGACTTTACAAGTAGTCCCAATTATTTGGGGAGCAGAAAATAGGAGTTAATAGAAATTAAGAGGACAGAATAGGGCCCCGAGTTATTCAAGCCAATTTTTTTCAAACACAACATTAGGTTTTCACACTCATATTCAGGTTTGAATTTCAAAAGTAAAAATCGCTCTCAAATCTCACTGATGCCAATAGGTGCTGCAGATCCTCCGCACCTTTGAAAATCATGGCACTTCTATTTGGGGCATTAGAATATCAGCTAGAGCCTGGGTCTTACAGGTGAATGCACTGAACAGTATGCTGCTAAGTCATTTGTACAGTCTTTGTGGACCAGTGGGTGCTTCAATATTTATACAGAGTGGAACAGCTTCAAAAAGAGTGACTGAGACCAACCTCAATGGCGAAAGTAGTTACTTAGAAGAGAGGAGAACTGGGTTCAAGTTCCTCCTTCAAATCAATCAAAGTGGGAACTTTAACCCACGTCTCCATTAGTTAACTTATAGAGTATGTATTCTTTTTTTGGAAAGAAAGGGATAACCTGGCTTAGGCACTGAACACCAAGAGAAGGTTTATCACTAAATCTCTGCTGCAGATAGGTGCCAAAGGCCCTTGTAGTGACCCTATAGTGACCCCATAGCAGCACATCTGAATAAAAGCAGCTGCGTTGCCGTATGTTCTCTCCATACTATGCTGGTGAGATATTGGGGATGATCTAATTATGCTGATGGGAAAGCAATGAGCAGTGGTATCTATTTTGGCAAATCATCTCCTGACAACATAGTGCTGGCCATATCTGCAGTTCTGTCAGCAAAACTTTTTTTGGTCAGGGGTGTGAAAAACCACACCCCAATCAACGTAAATTCTACCAATGAAATTGCTATTTCCTAGTTCTCTTTGAGGAGTAGGATTTATGCTACACCTATCTCACTGGCTAATTTAGACTGCTCCCTGCTATATTTGCCAATTTCTGCAATCTCTTTTTTAGATGCCTACCTTCCCATGCATTGTATAGGCAGGCAGGGAGCCTAGCTTATGCTTATAAATTCCATTAGGCAGCCGAGTGCCTAAGGATACATCTACACTGCACCCATCTTTCAGCAATGAGTAAGAGCCCACAGGGGTATTAATGCTGTGTAGACTGTAAGACATTGCTCAGGTGAGTAAAGACATGCCTGAAGGGTTTGGATTTGTACCTGAACACATACCCTGCATGTCTCTCTGCTAGCCCAAACCAGGTTTCCCATCTAAATTACATCTAAATTACAGATTTTAGCAGTGGAAAAACCTCCTCAGCAGGGAAATCTCTGGGAACAGAGACATGCTGAAGTCTTTCCCTGCTCTGTTTCCTCTGCCAGTGCCTTCCATTGACGATGGTGTGGTCACAATGCCCTTTTCAATATGGCATGTAGCTAGCTACATGTGCACTATACTCTATAATCTAAAATTTAATGCATAAATTCCCCTTGTGAATCTAGCCCTCAGTTGTGATTTTTGGCCCATAGAATCTTTGCATACTAGTTTTCTTTCTAGAAAACTGTTTTTATTTCCATGATTTTGAGAAATTTCTGTCTGGGAATTACAGGATTTAGCCATTTTTTTAAAAAAATTCTTCACTCTGCAAACAGTAGATTTTTGATACTACATCAGTTCTCTCCATTCTCTTAACTCTTTTGCCAGTACAATCAATGTAAAAGATTAAGGAAGATTAGTATCTTCTGAGTGTTTCACTAATAATTGAGCCAATTCAGTTATTTCTCCAGACTTTTTTCCCCCTCTGTTAGAAATAGGAAGATAAGTATACTACGGAAACACTCTCAAGGGACAGATATGAAGTTATGTTAAGGAGTTCTAAGTTTATGGAGCTTCATATTAGATTTACTCTTTATCTCTGTGTTTTTAAGCTTTTCTATATTTTTAGATTTGGACATTTGGGAGTAACTGCATTTTTATTTGAGCCTTTAAAGTGCTGATAATTACCCCATAAATTAAACCCCAAGTCACTGGAGAGAATATTTTAAAAATTGGATCACTAAAGAGTAGAACTACTGCAGCAGCATCTATTTCCATTATGTGTATGTCTTGTCATCAGATGAGAAACTGATCTGTTGAATATCAAGATGGTGAAGGGGGGAAAACCGTCAAGCCCTCCTCATGTAAAGCATTCACTGGTTTGAATGGTTACTCCTTGTGTGGATGGCTTCCAGGATTGACCTGTAGTCCTCTTTACTCATGTCTGTGAGTAAGTGCAATTTATGAACCAAAGGTCTGATAGTAGAGCATGAGACTGGAGGAGAAAAATAAAACCTAAACTTCTTTTCTATTCCCAGCCCTGCCACTCACTATTGTGGGAGGTGTCCATTAAGCTTTGTTGTTATTTGCTGAACATACAGGGCTCATTTCTGGTAATTAATGAAAAGTTTATCAAAGGAGTTTGAGGTCCTCAAGTGAAAGGTCCTCAGACTATATAATCACAATGGTCTCCTTGTGGCTTTGAATCAGTGACTAACTTACACTACAGCCAGGAATAGTGAGGGTGAGGATTAGGGAAATTACACAATGTAACCCATCCTTGCACTTCTCAAACCATACTGGATTAAGGACAGAAGGTTTGGCAGTATGGATCTCAGTGCCACTGATGCTAAATACAGCAACTTGAGGAATAAGCCTGTATTGATTTATGATTTCCTTTTTTGTTTTGTCAAATATTTGTGCATTAGAACCTTCATTTTGTGTCAGGAACAGAGTATAGCTGAGAAGATGAAACAAGGCCTTGAAGGAGCCACCGACACTGAGTTATCCTACTGTGGTGGCACAGTGGAGTGGCTACCATCTGAGTCATTAACTTTTAATGAGTTTCTGCACAATAGAGAATATCCCAGGTGTGTGCTTTAGAGATCAGAATTAAGAACAGTGTCTGGATGATGCCAACACCCAAATGGCTCAAAGCATATGGGATTCACTGTCTCACCTTATACCAATGGTATAAGCAGCTGGCACCCTTGGAAACAAGTTCCCATGTAAATATTATGAAACAGCTTACATTGATTTTGGGGAAAACTCTGACTTAATTATGGTAATGCCCAAAGTTGCATTAACAACAGAGAACTTACACCAGTATCAGTAAGTATAGGCTCTAGTGCCCCCTTAGCATATGAGCTTTATTTATCAGCAGATGGTACGTGCAAGTATTGAGTGAAGAACAGATTCCATATGATTTCAGTGAACAATATAAATAATAATTTGAGTATTTTATAAATGATTGCTGGCCGGATCCATTGAAAAATCTTTTCATTCACTTCAGTGCACTTTAGATCAGGTTATGAAAAAGCTGTAGCACTCTAAAAATGTGGACTAGCCTATAATTAAAGCAGAGTAGGGATATTTAGGCAAGTGTTGGGGAGCTGACAAAAATGCTGGGCCCCTCATCAAAGGGGTGGGCTGGTTTTGTGCTCCCAGGAGGGGTGGGGCTCAGGTGGAAGGAGTGAGGTAGGGGCAGCGAAGCTCACTGCATGCCACCCTGGTGGTGATTTAAAAGGCCCAGGCTCCAGCTGCCGCCACCTCGGCTGTGGAAGAGGTGGTGCAGCTGGGTGCCCTGGGCTTTTTTGATTCACTTAGCCCTGCCCCTTTGCCCACCCACTCCCGCCTTCCTCTGTTGGTGGGCCTAGCAAGGGTGTGTCAAAGCTAGATGCCCCAAAATTGAAGCACGCAGTGTTAGAAGTCATGTCTGAAAATTAATGCCTATTATTGAGCAAGTGGAATTACAGTAGTCATTTCTGGGGAAAATGTAATAGCACTATATTAATAAGTACATAATTGTTTATGCTTTAGGGGAAATACAATTCTTTCATCTTTATTTGCTTTTGAAGTTGAAAACTAATTTACTGGTGTGTGCACGTATGTTTGCATGAATCACACATCTTTCACATAGTACATGCTTCCCAAAGATTTCATGGGCATAAGAGTAGTTGCCTAGAAATTTAATACTTGAAGCTTCAAGGATATTTCATCCTCCAGAATTGGTTTTGCTTCGTACAAAGTACTTTGCATATAATGTTTCTGAAATGCCTAAAAGAGCTCTAAGGTCTTTAAATCCCCGGGCTTTGCTGTTTTCTACTTGAGTATGAATATGTGTGTGAGAGAGAGTACATATACCTCTATAATGTTGCTCTCTATGCTCTGTCTACAAAGAGTTACAGCTCTACTTACATACTTGAGGTCTTTGGATCAGTCTGTACAGCCATATGTTTTCTATTGATTACTGCTTCAATCCCCAATATGTCATCCAAGCTGCCAATGAAGCCATCTAAAATGGGATAACAAAGTCCTCCAGCACCCACCAATTTTTGTTTTATTTTTGTCCCCAAATGCACAATTTCATTCCTTCATCACTACTCAGGAATATATTAGCCTGACATACATGGTGAACAAATACCAATCAAAATATGTTATTGATACTCATGTCAAATAACCTGGAAAATTTATTGATGACTTTTCCAATGATTGGTAATGCAGTCAGCTCAAACACATATTGATAAATCCGTAATGCTATGCTATCCTGGTTAAGAAGGGAAATGAGCATATGTATGTAAAACCAAAGTTAGAAGTTGATAATTATGACTATAAATAAGTAGTTATGAAATGAAGGCAGTTAATAGGAAAACTAAATATATTGTTGAAAAATATATAATAATGTTAAGGACAATAAGATTTATTTTAGTATATTAGGAACAAAACAAAGCTTAGCAGTTATATGGGTCCAGTACTACAGTGAGATGATAAAATTGCCAATAATACATAAAATATTGTATAATATTCAATAAATATGCACTGTATTTGGGGAGAAAAGGATGATATAATCCTCAGTTATGAAGCCAAAGACCATCTGACCTTCTGCACAATACTGGCCATAGGACCTCCTTGAATTAATTCTTCTTTAAACTAGAGTGTATCTTTTATAAAAATGTTTCAATCTTGATTTTAAAAATTGCCAGTGATGAAGAATCTACTGCAATGTTTCCTAAACTGTTCCAGTGATTACTGCTAAAGGACTATTTTTTTGTTCAATCTTTGTCTATCTTCAGCTTCTAACCACTGGATCTTGTTAAACTTTTGTCTGCTAGATTGAAAAGCTCGTTATCAAAGTTGCATTACTATGTGTGCATGTATAAATGGTGATCAAAAGCCACCCCCTTAGTCTTCTGTTTATTAAACTAAATAGATTGAGCTCCTTGAGTCTATATCTATTAGACATGTTTTCCAACACTTTAAATCATTCTCATGACCTGTCTCTGAACCTTTTCCAGTTCATCAACATTCTTCTTCACTACACCAGACTGTAATAGAGGTCACAAGTGCAAAATACACAGAATAAACCAACTCTCTACTTCTATTTGAGAGTCCCCTGTTTATACAATGAAGGATTTCATTAGCCCTTTTGGCCATAGTGTCATATGGAGCTCAGGTTCACCTGATTATTCACCTTGTTTTTCATGTTTTTTTTCCAGTATCCCTGCTTTGCAGTATAGGGTCCTCACATCCTGTAGATATGGTCTATATTCTTTACCAGATGTGTAACTTCATATTTGTCTGTATTTACTAAACAATCCAGATTGCTCAGTATCCGTGACCTGTCGTCTTCATTGTTTACCACTTCTCTAAACTTTGTGTCAACTGCAAACTTCACCATGGATTATTTTGTTTTTATTTTCCACTTTATTCATAAAATATTCAGTAGAATCATGCCATAAGCTGATGCCTACAGGACCATACTAGAAGACTACTTGCTCACTGATGATTCAGTTAGCCATTTTTAATCTATTAAATATGTGCCAAATTAATTTTGTATTGTTTTACTTTTTACATTAAAATGTCATGAGGCACCAAGTCAAACACCTTTCAGAAGTATAAGCATGTTGCAGTAATCATTTTTATCTTTGTCAACCAACTGTATAATTTCATAAAAACAAGATATTAAGTTAGTTTGTTAGGCTGTATTTTCCACAAACTCTTGTTGATTGGCATTAGTTATGTATTATCCTTTGTTAATTCCTTGTTTGTTTAGTCTCTCATCAGACTTTGCTGATTTATAGAATCTATAATATTTAGAAATTCTGTACTTCAAATACTTCAAGTACTGGCAACATGAGACTTCTAGCATATATTTACACCTTCAAATGGAAATGATTTATCACTTTTAATAGCAACTAAAGAGAATGTCAAATAGCAACTCCTAAATAAAGTTATTTTATAAGGAAATATAATAAATCTGCAGAACCAGAAAACTTGCACTCAGTAGTTTCGAAAGAATTGGCGAAGAAGCTCTCAAAGCCATTTATGGTGATATTCTGGATATGGTGTCCAGAAGGCTGGACAATGGCTAATGTTGCAGCCTAATGCCGTCAGTCCCAAGATGTGCTCAGAATCCTTTGTTCTTGTAGCCACAGTGCATGGGCCCAAAAGATGCTCTGCATATGTGGAGCAATTAGCAAAATACCCATATTATTCTGTAACCAACCAATACCTATTTTCTACATAGACATTCTATTTCTCCAAACCTTGTCAGCTTTTATCTAATTTTAATGTCTTCTTTACTGATTACAATGTTGTTGCAATACGCAGGTTGATTCCCAATGAGAAACTAAAGCCAATAGACTAGGGGAAGCTCACTTGTTAGGTGCCAAGTGAGACTTTAAAGACATGAAGGGAAGCTCAGAGACATTGTGAAAAGACTTAATAAAATTAAATTTAATAATGAATGCATTTTAGTTAGATACGCCTCACAGCTTAGCATATTTTAAAAGATTTTTTTTCCTTTTTAGAGATCACTTTTGTTGAGTTTCAGTATTACTTGAATTCACTTTTAGTGCAATCTGAAAAGGTGCCTGCGATTGATTTGAAAGATACTGTAACTGATAAATAAATTTTAGAATGCTATTTAATTGTTTAAAATATATATTTTAAAGTTTTCTTGTCAAATACTGTATATAGTAGGTTGTAATATCACTTCATTCAATCTCATGGTACAAAATAAAAAACTCAAGCATGATCAAGGTAGCCTAACTCATAACCCTTAAAGTAGATATGGTTAGATCATAAACAGCTGGGTGAAGATCATTTGGACTTCCAGGAATAAACAGAACATCTGAGAAGAGCAATCGGATAAACTCCCATGAGAACAGAAAAAACTCAGTCAATGCCCCTGCTGAAGAAAACAGTATTAACCTAGGAGGTTGACATGAGAAATAACATGAAAAATAACAGCAGTGACCAGTTGATGTCTGACTTTATTTTCTGTGTCATTTTTCTTTTCCCTGCATTATGAAAATAAATGCAGTGAACAGATTTTGCTTTAGATATGATGTAATCAACTGAGACACATTGGAAAATGTGGATGATTTCAAACATGAAAGTTGGAGTAGCTGTTTCCATGTAGCCAGTGTGTGCTGAGGGCTATAAACTAGACCTTCCAAGCCAGTAAACTTGTTGCTGATAAATTTGCATTTTACATTTTGGATCCACTCATTGAAGGAGCAGATCTTACTTATCAGCAAAGTGAAAGTTTTCACCATCATACAGTCAAAATATAAAACTTATTAGCTTGGTCATTCTCATAATTCTCTTTTAGTCAATTTGTCATGTGTGTGAATATATGACAAATTATTTTCAGTGTCTGTTTGTCTGTCGATCTGTCTATCTGTGATTATGAACTGGAACAGTTCAAATTACACAACAATCTCAAGGTTGAGTTAGGCAGAAAATGCCTTTAAACTTCTGTAAAAATATTACAGATAAGAGATATTTGTCATCTATTTAATGAGTGAGAGGTGAAATCAACACCGTAAAATGAGAACGTACTTTCTTTTATATTTTCATTTCTAATTTATATGTATATGTATCAGTCACTAGAAAAACATGGACTGAATGGGCATCTTATGATATTGTGGAGTTTTTCCAGTGAGTATTTTAAACACACAGGACATTTTTATTTACATCAAGGCCCTGTTAGAGAGCTTGACAGTATAAAAGAGCATTAAAGTGAAGGGAAAATTAAATCTACACCCACTTGAAAAATACCTTTGTATTGCAAAAGTGATGTCAAGAGGCCTTAGTGTAACAAGGAAGTAGGCTCAGGAACTTTGCCATATTTCATATACAAGAGATGTAGTGGGAATGCCAACACATCTGCACATGTAGAGCGCTTTGTAACTTGAGTACTTTAAAACTAGCAACTCTAGCCACAGTTCATTTTT
Source organism: Rafetus swinhoei (assembly GCA_019425775.1). Taxonomy (NCBI): domain Eukaryota; kingdom Metazoa; phylum Chordata; order Testudines; family Trionychidae; genus Rafetus; species Rafetus swinhoei. Next base: position 154,949,875 of record CM033424.1, read on the forward strand.
TAACCTCTTGTTTTTGGAAACATTGATTATTGATGGTATAGTCCAAAAAATGTGGAAGTATCTCATGCCTGGAAATGTCTTCTCTTTTATGAATTGGTTCAGTTTAATGGAATTATACTATATTAGATTCTCTTTGTAGCTACAATGTACTTTGTTGGACCTGACAAAATTGGACATGGGTGTGATGACATTCCAATGAAAACTGGTTTTCAAAATAAAGTGCACCATGCAATTGTAAATAGTTTTTAATCCCTATTTGATTATCATCATTTCTTAGCAGCTGTGCATTCTCCATTTCCACTGAGGACCAGAAGTGCCAACTTATTGTTGGAATGGGTATTTTTCATGATTTTTCATTGTAAGAAGTGATCTTATGAAATTCTGAGCAAATATTTTAATAATGAAGAGGGTTTGAAAACATGTTACAAACCCTGAACATAAGAATGGCCATTCTGGGTCAGACCAAAGGTCCATCCAGCCCAGTATCCTGTCTGCTGACAGTGGCCAATGCCAGGTGATCCAGAGGGAGTGAACCGAACAGGTAATGATCAAGCAATCTCTCTCCTGCCATCCATTCACCCTCTGTCAAACGGAGGCTATGGATACCATTCCTTACCCATCCCAGCTAATAGCCATTAATGGACTTAACCTCCATGAATTTATCTAGTTCTCTTTTAAACCCTGTTATATTCCTAGCCTTCACAACCTCCTCAGGCAAGGAGTTTCCACAAGTTGACTGTGCGTTGTGTGAAGAAAAACTTCCTTTTATTTGTTTTAAACCTGCTGCCCATTAATTTCATTTGGTGGCCCCTAGTTCTTATATTACGGGAACAAGTAAACAACTTTTCCTTATTCACTTTCTCCACAGCACTCATGATTTTATATACCTCTATCATATCCCCCCTTAGTCTACCCTGGAATTGATAATGGAGCTTTGGAGGTTCACTTATTGAGCAGTAACATCCCCAAAGCAAGTCTGTTATTTCCAACCCAGCTTTAAAGCATTATTATTTGCAACACAAGTCATTGACGTGATGCTTCTTTTTCTCCTTGTATATTTGTTTGAGTATTTCTTTTCAATGGGCAGGTAAATCAACATATACACCAGCAAATTAGTGTGTGACCTTTCTATTCCCAATTATCTATTTTCCTGAGAGAGGTAATTGATTTTCACAACTTAACAACCATTGTGCATTTGCAAACAAGTGCAATAACTGCAATTCTATTAACCTAACTTTTTCTCCTGAATCCCAGTGGTAACAAGGGTCTAGAAGCAGCATGCTTCAGTACACATCCACAAAGGCACTTAGGTGTCTAGCTTTAGGTATCTAAATCACAGTTGTGAGGCCAACAGACTGCTAGGCCCCTGGGCAAAGGGGAGAGGTGACTCTGCACTCCCAGAGACGGCGGGGTGAAGACAGCCATCTGTCAGTGCCTCCCAGAGTGTACAACGCCATGTCCTCTCCCTCTCCCAGCAGCTCTCAGTTGCCCAGAGAGTGCACCATTTTGAATTACCGTTCCCCAGGTCAACTGTACCCCTTTGGTGGGGCTGATCACAGATGTAGATATTACTGTGATCTGTAACACCTCTGCTCTATTGCTACCTAATCTATTAAGCACCTAAATATTCTGTGTAAAAGTCCACCACGTCTACTTTTCTGCCTCTGCACAAGCACACAAGGCCTCGCTCTTCATGCTTGGATGCCTAAAAGCAAGGCTAAGAGTTTAGTGTACAAGATCTCAGATCGCTTTCTACTGAGACAAGCACACTAATTTTTAAATTTTTGTTATTGAAGATCCAGAGGAGAAACAGTTAAAACATTTGAAATGTACTGTATTAAATAAAGCTTTCATTTTAAGACTATTCTATGTTTCCTTTCCCTGTAGCTATAGAAACTCTTTAGGAGAACCCTCTCTGCCTTGTTTAATAGTCTTAAATGTTATCAGATTAATCCCTGTCCTTTTTGAAGAAAGAGGGAAAATAATTTAGATGGGCTAGTACCTGTTGTTATTGAAATCTATTACCATTTCCTAGAAGACAAAACAGGACAAATATCCTTGAAGGAAAAAGTTCCGCAAAAGCAGAAAACAGCTTCTTTCAATGTTGTTGACTGGCACTTGCAACTTCGTTGCTGGGAAAACAGATACAGCACATAGTTTTATTAGCCAATCTGAGACCTGACAAACTTGTACCCACACCAAGCTGTTTAGGGAATTTTTTAAGGTGCTTTTCTGGTAACAGTGTTGCAAAATATTCCACTTTGGCCACACTCCTATTACACAAAAGGAAAATTAGAGATATAGGAAAGGCAAAAATAATGTGGGAAAGAAAAAGAAGACAAGATGGGGAGAATTGAAAGGTGGCAATGTTTGATATTAAGGAAGGTGTTTGGGATTTAGCCAGAGCCAGTGGAGGTGACAATGTCTTTTGTGTGTGTGTCTCTTTGTCTGCCATGGACATCTTTTATTATTAGGATTTAGAAATGTCTAATGTCCCAGGAGAAAGTGGGGATAGCACCCATCATGGAGAAGTTTGCTCCATGTCCTCCTTTCAGATTGCCAGTGGTAGCCAGCTTTTGCCCTGGATGCTTTTCTGAGGACCCTAAAAGGGAATAATGAATAGAACAGTCCATCCTGTATTTCTCTTCACATGTCAAATTTGGTGCATAGGTTTCCATTCCAATATGCACTTGTTAATACCATAAACCACAGCCCTTGAATTATGTCAGCTAGGGTAAATATTTAGGTCCAATAATTACACCACCACCCAAGACCAACTATCTATCCCTCCTGAGTAACTACCTTCAGGACGATACAGAATCTAGCTGGAGGAGGCAGGGCCATCCTTTGAAATGTTGGGGCCCTTTGCAAACCCCTCCACATGCTCCCACATGACTTGTTCCTTCCCCCAGCCCAGGGCTCCCTCTGCTCCCCACTTCCCTTCCCCATCCACTCTTCTTCCCATGGAACATCACCTGGGAGAGTCTAGTCTCAGCAACATGGTTCTGTAAGACAAAGCACTCCATCCTGCAGCAAGCAGGAAGCTAGGTTCAGGCAGGGCCACTGACAAGGTCAGGGGGCAAAATTGCCTTGGGGGTCTGGCAATTTTAAAAGGGCCTGGGACTCCCAGTAGCTGGCACCACTATTACAGTAATGGCTGGAGCCCCCGGCCCTTAAAATTGCTGCTGTAGCCTGGGCAATGCAAGCCAGTCAGCTCTGAAGTGGTAGCTGTGGGGGAACTAGCCCCCAACCCTACCCCTTCCATCCAAGGCCCTGTCCTTTCTGCATCCCAAAGCTGCACCTCCAAAACACACACATTGCCCAAAAGCTCAGCAATTCCATCCACAGCCCTGGGCTCAGGTGGTCTGTGGCAGCAATCAGGTAACTGCTCCTGCCCCCCACACATGTCACCAAGACTTGCCATAATTTGGGGCACCAGCAGGAGCAAGTCAGCTCCTGATTATGCACATGCAGGAGTCAACCCACCTTTATTTGCTGTCCCAGTGTTGTCCCAAATTTTCAGGTGCCCTACACAGCCATGTATCCTGCGTATCATAAGAACGGCCCTGGGAAGAGGCAAAGCTGCTGATAGTTTCCCTTTTTTGTACATCACTCACCCAGAAATTGGGATACCTGTCTTGAATTCCTTGGTCTGCATTATCAGGGAAGAAATGATTTGATCAAGGTCTCCTCTCTCTCAGGAGAGTACCCAAACCACTGAGACCAGGGATATTCTGAAATGGGGGTACTTATCTGTCCAACTGAAGCTGTTCCACTTTGAATACATTGGGGCAGGCAGACTGGCTCTGATCTCCCAGGCTGAATACTCTAAACCAGGCTATAAAATCATTTTCATTCTCTTTCTGTCTCTCAAAGACTAGTTAAGTTTCTCTAGAATGTGGAATAGCTTCAACAGGAGAGATACAATATTGTACCATTGTGCATTTGCAAACAAGTCCAATAACTGCAATTATATTAAACCCCACTACATGCCAGAGCTTCAAGGGTTTAGGGGCAGGAGCATGCTTCAGTGCACATCCAAAAAGGGACTTAGGTGCTTAGTACTTCCTTCCTATTGCCCACAACATGCACTACTCAGGTTATAGAATAGGGAAATAGATATTTTAAAATGTTTGCAATAGAAGTTTTTCTAATAGCCTTTTCTTTACACAGCACTATTAATCATCTCAGTGAGTTACTTCTCTGGAGGTATAATAAACTTTACTCTGTGCTGCGATCTTAGTACAAGCTGCTGCCATCTAGGTTTAATTAGATTTAGATTTTTTTGGTAAATATATATATTTGCTTTCTATTTTTCTTTAGCATTATACATGTGTGTCTGTGTATATATAAAATGTTTCAAAGCAAATATGCACTCCTTTGTTATTATGTTTCTTATATCTAGGAATGCAAAAGTTTCCATTCTGTAGATGAAATTGGAAAGAGAAAAATATCTACTGCTACTGACAGTTTTTTTACATGAAAATGTTGCAGCCTGTAAAAGCTCTCTGATTATATATCTCATACATATTGTCTGAGGAATGAAATGCAAATGTATTAGGAAGAAGCCCAGTTCCTTTGGGAAGCAAACCAGTGCTGTTTGTTATAATAGTTTTTCTAACTGATGACTTAAAATAATGAGTTAACTTTGAGATTTTGCAGTGCGCTAGCTCATTGGTTTTGTTTTAAAAAGAAGCAGAAGACAAGCAGTAAATAGTTTTAAATAGATTAAAATATGTTTGATTTTTAAAGACCTAGCAAATTAGAACAGGAACCTAGTAAGTCTAGTCTCAACTCTCTCTATTACTGAGATATCATATGGCTTATAATTTGGATTTGGGAAGCGTGAACCACCCAGCCTGGCTGATTGTAATAGTGCTAAATTAAGCACAGAAACAACTTTTTCATAGTGCAGAGATGACTACTTTTTTATATATATATCAAATTCATTGTCCTTTCTAAAGCCAGGTTCTCTCTCTCTCTCATTAAGAACTGGCATATGAGAAGGTAAGAACATAGGTCACTTTCTTTTACTGTTCTTGTCTGTGATTTATTTTATGAATTTCTCAATTTTCCTTTAAAAATATCAGTGTTTTCAAACTCAGGACATGCCATTCCCTTTTCCAGCATTAGAAACACACATGGAAATCTTATTCTGTGTACCAGGATTTGTATGCAAAATCCAATAAGAGAATATGGATCACATTCACTTCTCTTGGCACTCCACTGAGTATGAGCATCCTTCCTCTTGGACCAGTGCAGTTTTGCATGAAGGCAAGGCTGGTCAAATGGGATTTGCATGGGGAAATCCACTAGTCAGTTTTGAAGTTCTCAGACTATATAATTCCTTTTCTCAGTAAGCTTCATATTCTAAGGACACTTCTGGATCTCCTGCCCCATTACTTTTAAAGTCCAAATAGGTGTGGTGTCCAGAAGCATGTCTTTTTTTTCAATCTCTCCATACTGTAATTATTGCAACTGCTTCTCTCCAATATGGAATTTAGCACTGTCATTTAGACCTTTGTGACCTTCAGATTTGGGAGTTGTATAAAAGACTTGAATCAAGCTACACTTCATGACTCCATGAAGGCTAGGTCTGCACTATAGCTTTTTCCGATTGCTTTTCCAGAAGAGACTTTTCTAGATGGGGCCAAATGGCAGAAAAGCCTCCTCTTTCAGAAGAGCCCTTATTCCTCATAGAACAAGGTATACAGGACTCCCTGAAAGAGCGTGTTTGCTCTTCTTGGAAAAAAAAAAGTGGAAGAGCAAACGTGTTCCTTGGATGCGGTGGAGTTTTTTCAGGATACCTCCAGTATCCCAGAAAAACCCTGCAGTGGAGACGTACCTGAAGTCTACAGATGGTGCCAGATATGGTAGTCTTTTTCTTGTATGGAATTATTAATAACACAAAGTATTTTTCAGCAGTGCACCCAATACTGCACTATAACTCTCTCTCCATATCTAGGAGCATCTCAAAGTGTTGTTAATATTGATGTGTGGACCCCTACAAATATGTGCTTTGAAATTCAGCTATATACAACACCAACTTTCTCTCTGTTCAATAGTTGAGCTCAGGTCACAATGACCTCTGTATTTGAATGTCTGAGGACTGTTAATAGGGTATTTGTAGTGGAGGGTCCTGAGCTCTGGAATTTCTGGTACTATTTGTCTTGTTCTGAATTTCATGATCCTCATGGTATTGTGAAGGGCCGCATGTTTATTTAGCATGCATGTTCATTTAGGCATTTCATTGTTTTGGTTAGTTATAGGATATAGAAGGCCATGACCAAAAAGACATCTATTAAAATTACCATGTGATTGTAGGGAAACATTGTATATGAGATTCTTCATATTTTCTTATGTCTCAAGAGTGCTAGTATGAGATGTTGAAGCTGTGTCAGTCCCAGGATAGTAGAGACCACAAGATTGAAGAGCAGAGACATTTGCTCTCTCTAATATTGTCTGCTTCCCCCTGTAGAAAATAAAAGATACCCCAAAGGAGCCTTCAGGAGCTCCATATAGGAAGCAAAGAGCTCAATTACAGTCTAGATTGCAACAAGCAGCAAATCTGATCAGAAAATATCTGAAACAATGAAACATAGACCAGGCTTTAGGCAGAAAGAAATTGCGGAAGAAATTGAAGAATGAAGTGTAAAAGATGGAAGTCTGATTACAAAGGATTTTGCAAATTTACCTGAAGATAAGGAATGGAAATATGGGGAAAGTGGTGGAGAATTGCTCAGTTTTCCTGAGAGCATAAAGGAAAGTGATGATAAAGACTAATGTGACTTGTGTGAAAAGGAGAGTAATGACCAAAGAAATCTGGTTTACATGAAAAGGAGAGAAATGGTAAAGATGAATCAGCCTCTTATGGTGATAGAAACAGCAGTGAGAGAAATTGCACACCACAAATCAATATATCAGATTCTGCCTTATGGGCAGAGATCCTAAACTCTGCTGATATTCATCATGCAATTTTGAGGCTGGGCAAAGTCAATGAGATGACATTTCTAGTAAATGAACAGAAGTGACACATCTCAAAGTCACATTGTGAAAGAGTACTTGAGAATGGTGAGAAACTGAATCTTGCATTTGCTACTTTACTCAAAATCAAGTAAATACTGTTCTGGATCTGTTGCAAAATATTTTACAAGAATGCCAAATTGTTGCTTGCACTTTCTGGGTACAAAAGCTGGCATAACTTAGCTGATGTTGGGAAGCAATCTGAAAAATCATCTGGCCATTTTATAGCCTACTGTAAGTGGGTGCAGGTTGAGTCCAAGCTCAAGCTGAATAAATGCACGAGCACAGGAAACCAATGTATTTTTAATGTAGAAAACTAGCAATGAAGGAATGTGCTCAATTACCCCCTTCCTTGCAATGAACTGTTTGGCTTTCCAGAGCTTGTCAGATAAGTTTTTCAGTGAAGATAATGGTAATTTTTTCGGTTTGGTAGGGCTTTGGGGGAAATATGATGATGTCAGGCATGAGCACTTACATGAAGTAGTTTGTAGAAAGCTATGCAGCAAAACAGTTCAAAATGAATTGATTGATCTTATGGAAAGGAAGGTGCTTGATAACACATTGGTGCAGCTCAACAAAGTTCTATGTGATATTAATAAACTTCACTCCTGATATTAGTCACCGTGGGGGGAAAATGTCAATTTCAATGAGACTTACTAACAAGAATGGCTGTATTCAAGTTAAGGACCATTTTATCTGTTTCTGGTATGCAGATGACACAACTGGTAAGGACCTGACAGAACTGTTTTTGAATGAGAATAAAAGAAAGCCTCAGGACTGCCACAGTGAGGATACCAAACTGGTGTGAATACGAAGGGAGGAAACAGTGGCATCCAATCAAGAACCCATGCATTGAATGCAAGAGCTTTCTTCATGCCTTGTGGTTACCTCAACCTAGTTATGTCAGATGCAGCATCAGGTACTTCAGATTCAAGTTCTCTCTTCACTGTACTGCAAACGATTATGTCCTGTTTTCAGCATCAGCTATCAGATGGAGATCTTTATGCGTAACATTACAAATCTGATCATGAAGCTGTTAGATGACGCTCACTGGGACAGCTGTATTGACAGTGTAAGTCCATTGAGGTACCAAGTGACTGAGTTTACAACATTGTTTTGGAACTGGTGTTGTTGCGTAAAGCCACGGCCAGAATCTCATAAGGCGCAAAGCATGGCAAGCCAGATCACTGACTTCAATTTTCTGATCTGAACTGATTTGGCACAATGTCATATTCTAAATAAAAACTGTAAGCAAAGCATTAAAAACTCAGATGATGGACATCAAACCCCCTACTATTTTGACAAGAAGCTGCCTTGATTTTGTTGTGGCCTGCACAAACAACAGATTAGAAGATGCCATCACTGATGACAAAGAAATGGCAGAAATGTAGGCGTTGACCCTGTCATCAAGGAAACTCTAATTCAGTGGAAGAGGAGTCAGTTTGGTTATGAGGGAAGAGATGAAGTGATGCGAATCTCAGAAGAAAAAAGTCAAGAGGATGTTTTTTTCTCACTTGTTGATGCTACTTGAGTGTCCATTGAAGAAAGGTTTGGACAAATGAACCACCACAAAAGACCTTTCTTTGTATGACATCGGTAAGCTGCCAGCAAACAGGAAACCCTTAACAATTGTATGGAACTTTCCTGGATGCTGACACAAGGGGAATGTTTGGATGTCCATGGAAAGACTTTGATGTTGAATTGACAGCATCCATCATATTTTGCCACATGCAAATCACTCTCCACTCTGAGTTCTCCTTCATTCATGATGCTGAGCTGAAGGACACTTTTTCTAATATGTGAACAGCGTTGAGGATTTTGCTTATGCTGCTGGTCATGGTCACGAGTGATGAGTGCAGGTTTTTGAAGCTCAGGCTCATTTAAAATCATCTTTGATCAATGATAACTAATGAGAGACTGACCATTTGCTATTTTGTCACTTGAAAATGGCATTAGCCAGTCTTTGGATTTCTCTAATGGTATGCTTCAGTTTGTGAGGGCAAAGGTGATCTTTTGAACTAAAGGACTAGTGTTAGTATTCCAGGGCTGTAACCTACTGTAACACTCCATAATATTGCTCTATAATACCTCTGGTCCACCCAATGCTGGTGCATAGTTTAATTTCTTGAGGTAAGTACATTTCATCTATTCTTAAAATTGAAAGTTTTTTATAAGCTTAGATGTAATATTTTTAATTTGCTTACATATGGCTAATTGTGCATCAAAATCCTGAGAGGAGCTACAAAATCCATACAAATAAGGTACTCAAAAACATATGAAGTATCTTCTGTCCCCCCCGCGCTCTGTCTGGGGCATCGTTTGGTCTAGGCCTGCCCTGGCTCTGTGTAGCTCAAAAGCTCGTTGCTTCCACAAGCAGAAGTTGGTCAAATAAAGGATATTACTTCATTCACTTGGTTTCTGACCTGATTAATAAGCATCCTCCTTGCAGGACTCTTATTTTTTTCTTAGCTATCTTGTTTATCTCCATCTAAATAAGAAAAGTAGCAACAAATAATATAATTTAAATCTGTTTTTCGATTTGTTATCTCTCTTTCCATTTGATCTGAATTGCAGAATAAAAGGTATTTTAGATTACAAGTTCTTGGTGCCACTTGCATGTAACTGTAACTTACATTTGATTTCTACTGATTTTAAAAAGAATAAAAATGTGTTCACATACTCTTCACATATGCTGCATGACTTGCTAGGATTTTCAAGGAACTGTATTTTAACGAATATAAACAAGATATTTTATTGAGACCCGGTAGTTCCTGATGGCTTTTTTGTCTCTAGTGATTATGGTCCCTACACAGGGTCTCTGAGAGCTCATGTGTGGATTTAGTGATTTTGGAAGGATCTACTGACTCTACTGACTACACTAGACTTGATTTGCTCACACTGGAGGACAAATAGAACTCTCTTGAGCAAGTGTGGTCAGATGAAGTCATTCATGTCTGAGAACAAAATGGTGAAATTAGAACACCACTATCTTGTAGGTTGCTAGCAAGGGAAAGGGTCTTTAACTTGAATTTAGAGATCCATAAGAAATTTGCTGCAGAAAGCTGCCTTGGAAACAAGCTAATTCAATCCAGCCCCACTCTGACTCAGCCTGTTTCACCTCCTAGCAGATGCCCCAGGCCCCTTGTGGTGAATTAGGTCTTGCACTCCCCATATACTACTACCGTATTCCTATAGGTGGGTTTTAAACAAAAAATGGTATAGCTGACTGAGTGAGTCATCATGGCCTCCCGCTGACCCAGAAGGGGAAGCACTTCATAAGACCCCTTTGTGGGCAGGACCTGAGCCACCCAGCCCCACCCCCAGGAAGCGGAAGGGTGGGGCTGGGATTAGAAGAGCAGGGGCTGAGAGCTCAGTTAGAACCCAGCAGGCAAGCAGGCCAGCTGCTCTCCCCAGCCTTCCCAGGAGGGAGGCATGGCTGCCCCACCATCCGAGGGACAATTGGACTATTGCCCAACCCTGGAGATGGGCCAAGGCCACTACAACCACTGTCAGACACCCACAGGTCAAGATGGTCAAAGTCCATCCCAGGCCCTGGAGACTGGGCTGCAGCACCAGGACCCTTGAGTGATCCTGACCCTGAGCCCATGGACACCCTACCAGCACCGTCTTCCCCAGTGGACCACGAGGAGTGGCAGCTAAGCCAGGTAGGCTCCCAAGGGCAACTGGCAGCCCAGGGAAAGCTGGTTGATGAAATGGAGGTCGGGTGGGCAGCGTGTTACAACCTGGATCTCTGCTGACCCACTGACCTGGTCAGTGTGTTGTGGGCAGGATCCCCGCTGACCCAGTGACAGCCCGCACTGCTGCAGTTAGTGCCCTGGGCTGGGATGCAGTGGAGTAGGTGGGCCTGTGTCCTTCCCCCACCACCACTCCACCCAGGGTGGCAGGTTCCCCCCTGTAGGGAGGAAAACCCCTGCACTTGTCAGCTCTCTGCCAGAGCAAGGAGACCGGACTACCGGTCAGCCTGCAGACGGGTGTGAGCATTAAACTGTTTGAACTGCCTCACAAACTTCCACTCAGCCTGTAGCTACCCCTGAGCCTTTAACTTTTTTGTTTGCCTGCTGCCCTGCCCTGACCCAGGGGTTGGGCCTTGAACAGTTGATTTGCTTGCTGCCCCACCCTGATTAAAGGCCTGGGCTCAGAACTGCTGGCTTGTTTGTGGCCCTGCCCTGAACCAGGACTGTGGCTACTGAACCCCATGGGTGTTTATTTGTTACCCCGTCCTGACCAAGGGCGAGAACTCTGTGAAATGCAGCCAAGCCTGCAGCCTGAGGCCCTGACTGGGGTGGGATTTTCCCCAGGAGTGGGGGCAGGGAGCTGGAAATCCCTGTTTAGCTGCCCAGTGTGGTGAGTTAGAGTGGCCTCCTGCTGACCCAGATGTTTACACTGACATAGAGCTAAATCAAAGCCCACATTTTTATCAATATGAACTAGTTCTGTTCAGTATCTATAACACACATTTTATCCTTTATCTGGTTCTTTCTCTACAGAAAACTTCATGGTGGAGACTTTGGGAATTTTTTGACTTTTTTTAAGGTATAGTTGGCACTGAAGCTTTTCATAAATTCATGTTGATTTGCAAATTGCTTAAGTAAAAATACCATTTAAAAAAAAACTTAATAACAAATTCACAATAATTTGACATAATTAATTATGACAATTTAAATTAAATGATTTATTTAATTATATCCTGTAATTTTATTTAAAAACATTCTAAAATGTAAAAAAAAAAAATCAAAATAAATTGGTCCTTTTAAAATTGAACAAAATGTTTTGTTTGCTGTGTTTTTTCTGTCCTTCTGATTCACTGAAAATATCTGTATTTTTTGGTTAAACCTCAAAATATTTTTTTTCTAGGAATTGTCAGTGAATAGAAAAATCCATTACTAGCTCAGCTTCACTCTTGTGTTCATTACCCAGCAGAGTGGGTGCCCAATATTGGTTGATATTTGCAAGGTGTTATTGCAATAAAAACCATAAATAACCATATGCATGCACAGGTCAATACATAAGATAACTGGCATTAAAAATAAAAATATTTCCAGTAGCTACCACAAAGTGATATTATGGGGTACCACAGTTATTTCCTATTCTAATTATCTAAAATATTTCAGATAACTCTGTCTGGTAGTTGCTGGCAAAAGTGAACCTTTTAATGGTCATCATTTGTGTGCTTCCTTTATCATCAGGAAAGGTCTATATTAAAAGTGCTAGTACTTACTATACCGTATAATTTATTGCAAGTTAAAATTATGAGAAGAAAATTGAAAAGATGGAAGGTTGTTCAGCAAGAGCATTCTGCATTTTTATCTCCTAGTGTTACCCATCCCAATCAAAGTACTTTTAATGGAATTTATTAGTAGTAAATAATCTTTATGGATTCTCTGATGAAGGGTTGATGGTCCCTATATTGGCCATTTTTCTTTCGAGGATAAGCAGCAAAAGAGTTCACAAGTTTTGCATTATTTCGAAAATGTTAGTCACATACATACAGCTTATTCACTAATGTGCAGCTTGTAGTTAATCACCTATGTGCTGATCAGTCGGTGTCAATCGAGACACTTAGCATTACTGCAGTGGTCTTCACAGAGGCTATTTATAGAGGTAATTTATTTGACCAGTCAAGGAGATTTAATTGTTGATCATTGAAGTGAAAAAAAAGCCTCTCACAGTAAAGATTTTATCATTATTTTTATTTTTTTAAAGAGCTCTCTGGCCTCTAGATGACACTGTGTACTAAATACTCAGTCACTGAGCCAGAAACACAATTCCATCATTTCTCCCCTTGTAATTAATAGCAGTTGATCTCTATTCACAGGTATATAGGTAGAATAAACATCAATAATTCTGGCTGAAATAAATGGAAGAACTTTAACACTGAAGAAAAAAATAAAAGATCCATAAGGTAAAAGCTAAGTCTGCCGAGAGACATGTGAGATTATTGTAACTGGAGTGCTTATTTATAGCTGCATCAACAAACCCGAGAGGACAGTGTTTCATGCTTTGGTTGACATTTCCCTACAATATCTGGGACTCAGGCTAGAGCAAAGGGTCTCACAGCAGTTCCATTTAAGTTGTGTTTACAACCTAGAACTTTGGCTATTAAAATCCATACCAGGACAAAACCTGGAATTCAAGAGTAGAGCCTTTGGTACAAACATTTAAACCCCATTTGAAAAACAAAATGTGGTCAGTATTGTTAGATCACAACTTGGCAAAAGTAATGAAAAAATCATATACATTTTGGAAGTATCTGACAAATAAAAAAATAGCTTTTTAAAAAAATTGTGTGGACATTCTGAGTCTGTTTCCCCGTAAGGGCTAAGATGTTTCACTGCTTCATTACAAATCAGGTTAGGTAATTCAACTCACTCTTAAGCATGTTGCCTTGTATAATTTGTACTTGTATCTGGTAGAGCATGATGGATTGTAAAGGCTGATGCATGTTTCCACCATTAGAAGATTATCTCCTGGGATTACAATCCACCAGTTGGGAAGAGTGCTTGTACTATCAATTATATATTTGAAAATGTTTGTCCATCTATCTGTCTGTCTGTTCAAGAACTCCTCCTGACTGTAACAGTAAGAGCTAGGATAATCAAATTTGGCATACAGCTTCCTCTTGTCACAAATTAAAGCAAGGGAAGGGAAGGGGTAGGTTATGCCAGGAAAATGTGATGTGCCTGGAATGGGATTTCTTCTTGGAAAACTATACAGAAGAGAGACAGAATCACTAGGCAGGTGAAAGGGGCTTTTTGGGGGCACCAGCCTTTCTCCAGGACTGTCCCATTCCCGAGTCTCCCACCCTCCAAGCACCCTTTAGGAAATGTGGGAGGGGCTGAGGCTCATATGGGGACATTGCTGGCTGTTCCCGTTCATCAGGGAGAGAGGGGAAAGTGCACCGTTTGCTGCGTTCCTCACTCTGGTTGGGAAGCGCAGGCTTCAGACAAATCTGGAACTGATCCAGCTGGGGAACATCCACCCTTCCCCTGTCTGTGCCTGCTGGACCTGCAGTGGTCATGGACAGGTGCTTCTCAAGCCCCAAGCTGCTGTTATGAGAGAGGGCTAGGGTAGTCCACTCTTCCCAGAGCAATGATTCAAATAAAGCATGTACATTTTCATTTTATTTTCGAAAAAAAAAAAAGAATTGATATAAGTACTCAACAAACACGGGTAAATCTTCTAGTCTAGTATAACTGATCATAAGAAAAGATATAATCAGTCTAGCCATTTGTGGTCACCCTCACAAAAGAGTAACTGTATTCCTGGCTGAGAGAGGAGCAGAGTAGTAACAAGGAAAAGAGAGAGAATACATTTCCCTGAACCTAAAAAAATAGGCAAGGATTATTGGATTAGTATGTGGTATAGGGTTGGTTTATACATTGTAGTGCTAGGATGTGTCAATTTATGAAAGGGAAAACAAAATCTTTCAAATCTCCCTTAAAACATGTTTAGGATTTAGCTGATTTTATAAGGCAAAAAGTTAAAGCAATAGTTAATTATATCTCATATCTTGCCAAGATGCACGTCGTTATATATAACAAGAATTCCTGTGGCACCTGGAGACTAACAAATATAAAGGAACATGAGTCTTTGTGGGTAAAACCCAATTCATCCAATGAGTTTTACCCAGAAAAGCTCATGATCCTATATATTTTGCTAGTCTCTAAGGTCCCCCGGGACTATTTGTTTTAAAGTTACAGACTAACATGACTACCCTTTTGAGACTTTGTATCACTATATAGTTAGAGTATTAATTAGAGGTAGGGGCCTCAATCAAAAAAACCCCAGATGTGAACACATCTGAATTTTTGGAGTGTTGGGAAAGGTAGAATTTATATATATCTAAGTTGGATCTAGAGCCAAATCTCATATTGAGCTCTTTTTTTTATAATAGAATAAATTAACTTCCCTGGTTCAAACACCACTAAACTCTGGGATGTGTCAGGGAGAAAAGACCATGCTCAGATACTGCACTGATGAAAACCTAGGTAGCTAGATAGGAATCCTATTGTTAGGTTGTATGTTTTGTGTGCTTTTATTTTATTTAACTCAGTGAAATAAACCTAATCCCTCAATTTTTCTCCTTGTCCCAAAAATAGGGTTAGCTATTTTAAGATAAACATTGCTTGGCTCTTTTTAAAAATATGGTAAGAATATAAAATATGGTACGGTATAATGTATATACATTAGATCTGTCAGAATATTTTACAAAATACAAGTCTGTGACAGGTTTTGTAATGGGCTATGACTCAGAGATGATTTGGTGGAGGATGAGTCATACACTGATTCTGACCTCAAAATGACTAAACTTTTTTTTTTAACTAAATCTGACTGTAATGAGAAAAATAAAGCAGAGAGGGTTTGGACTGCTAGAAAGTAATATGAAGACTTTTAAAAATACATTGTGAAACAGGTAAAGGGAACTTGGAAGATGTGAAAATGTGAACATAACACTATTCAGAAGGTCTGGATGACAGTCACAGGGAATTAGGAAAGTATCACAAGATTTAAAATGGGGGGGGGGGGAGGGCAGAGAAGGGAAGGAAATATGATTTCAAACAAGGGAAGGAGAATGACTGGCAATCACTGTCTAGTAACTATAACTTCAGTTCCTATAACAATGGAATAAATATTAGCAAAAATGTCTGTAAACATCTGCAGGATAATTTAACCCGGAGCAACAAGTAACATAGATTTATGAAGAATTGACAGGCCTGAACATCTTGATTGCTTGTCTAAAATTGACTAAAGAAAGTAAATTCAATTAGTGTGATGTATCTCAGTTTTCTAGGAAAGCTTTGCTACAGTTTCATGAAATCTTAACATAAATTTATAACAGATGTTATATAAATATTAGCATCTATGTTCCTGGCTTTAATTTAGTCAATAAATTGTCCTGTTTGCATACAGTAAACAAGGGCTAAAGGCAATGTATGGAATTAGAAATAATTTTTGATACATTCTACAAGGTTTTTTTTCTTATGTATTATCTTTTCAACAATAAGGAGGAAGAAACCAGCAATACAATAGAATGTAAGAACAATACTAAATTGAGATGTAGTACAAATATCACTGAGTGCAAATACCATTGAATACAAAGACATAATAAAAAGGGACTTAGAAAGATTAGAAATGTGGGCAGGAAATAATAAAATGAGATTTATCTCTGGAAAATGCTGGCTGATACATCTGCAGAGGAAATAATACAATGGCAAAGGAAGACAAATTTGGGAAATAGTGATTCTGGATGAGGTTTGAGTTTTATAATGGGCAGTAAATTTGACATGGCTTTGCAAAATAAAAGATAAAATATGTCAAGACAAGTTTGGGAGGTGTATGCTGTGACAGTGGAGGTTAAGAGTATCTATCTATGCAGTTCTATGTTTCATATCCAGAGTAACTGTTAAATTGAATTTACATATTTGAGCTATTTTCTGGCAGTAAATAGTAAGTCCTAATGATTTTCAATTCCATAGCATTTTATAAAGTTTTTTTCCATGTTAGCCCATTGATGTTTTTAAGGAACTTCTGAGCACAGGAAAGCTGATGAGTCTGAGAGTAACAGCATGAAACCCATCCCTTCCTTCCCTCTTTTCTGATCATGTTATTTGTTCAATTTCAATTTTAACTCTTCTGTTGTATTACTGGTCAGCAGTTTTTTTCCAGTCTTAAGACTACTGTAACTTCATAAATGTGTATCTACAGTTCCATACCAGCCTTCCTCTACCCATTCTGTTGTAACATTCTGCACTGACCTTCCAGAAGGTCTTTTCTTCTGTGATTAGGGACCTCACAGACATTCCACAGATAGTTCTGCAGGGCCCAATGTGAAGCATAGCAGGTGTCTTGTGCTTAGTCTCTGCACCATGAATGAATTTTAGCCTTAAAGCATCATAGGGAATAATTGATCCCACTAGCAAAACCCCTGGATGAAGGATGCAGAGAGGTAAAGCATGCAATGGGAGACCTAAAGTTATAGTAACAGCAGCTTTAGAGCAACTTAATTGGTGCCTCTGAAGTTGAATTGGGAAGGACTCTGACCCCAACAGGAAAAAAAAAAAAAACATTGGCATGCCTGTTGTATGTATGTGTGACATAAAGACACAACAGGGAGGGAGGATTCTTAGCTACAGCTAGTGTGAAAATTTTTGATAGTACTGCTTTTTGTTGACAAATGCCAATTTGTTGAATACAAACTATTTGGAAAATAGGATCAGGTTTGTAGTTATTTTGTCCCTAAAAATAACAACAAATCATTCAAAATTGATAAAACAGTTAATTTTAACAGTTTCTAAACAAAACATTTTGGTTTTCTGTTTGATATTACTTTTTGTTTAGAAATTAAACGATACTGAAACTAAATTGAGGAAAGAAAAAATCTCGGCATCAAAAACTGTTTGGAAATTACGAAAACAAAAAGCTGTTTTGGTTTATATTTTCAAGGGTTTAATTTTTCATCCTGATTTAAGACTCAGATAAAATTTCAAACTCCCTAAAATATTCATGGGTTTGAAAAACCTTTTGCCTCTACTGCTAGTTTTGCATCTTCTGCTGGATTTCTTTCTACTGCTAGCTTTGCAACCCCAACTCTCTAATAAGTTAAAATGCTTTTAAAAGCATTTATATTTCTTGTGGTCTGATTTTTCAGTTCACTACTTTTTCTGTGTTTAGTTATAAGTTCATAACAGAATACATTTTT
This sequence comes from Rafetus swinhoei, assembly GCA_019425775.1. Taxonomy (NCBI): domain Eukaryota; kingdom Metazoa; phylum Chordata; order Testudines; family Trionychidae; genus Rafetus; species Rafetus swinhoei. Next base: position 154,967,618 of record CM033424.1, read on the forward strand.
ATGCTGAGCTTGCCTGACTCCTTCCTTTATTGGGTTGTTAGCAATAAAACCAAACAATTGTTCAGAAAATCTGTTCCCTTCTACATTCTCATGCTCACAAATTGAAAGCTGTATCTTACATAAGTCCTGTAGAGACAGCAAATATCATTTAACACATATTCTACAGTGATAGGAGGAAATGGTTTTGCTTCTGCAGTAAAATTTTGACACAAAGTGTTTGAAACCACTCTTATATACAACATTTAGAAGTTTAATATTTACTGTCCATAAGTTTGAAAATCTGGCTCTTTGTATCTGAGTTCCATACTGAATCAATGCCATTAGAGGGTTTTCATCTGTCATACAAAATGCCCCTGAGTTGTTCACGACTGGAAATGAGAGGGAGGATTTTCTTGTGGGTTAAACTGGTCTGCAATGATGTTCAATGCTTTGTTGTGTCCCAAACATCTTGTAGATTTTTGAGCAAGTCCATAGATGTAGGAAGTAGGAATATGGGGGGTGATGCAGCTGCACCCAGATTTTGCATCCTGTGCTGGGGTCCCAGCCACCAGCTCAAGGGAGTCCCGCCCATTGACAGTGCAGGCTCCATTTCTTGCCACAAAGTCATAGCTGCCGGGAACTCCACTGCTGCCCGGGATCCTGGCAGAGCCTCACACCCAAGACTCTGCAGTGATGCTCATCTGTGCCCCAGCGTGCGACAGTGATGGGTGCAGATGGGGTAGGGTGAGAGGGGTGCAGCTTAGCACCCCTATCCTAAAAAGTGTACCAATGCAACAGGGCAAATCAGCAAATCTTTCCATGGCTCGGGTTCCCATTTGCAAAACGGAACTGTTAATACTTCCATTCCCCACACCCTTAGTCTGCCTTGTTTACAGTGTAATTTTTGTTTTGTTACGGGGACAATGTAATGTGTAAATTAGAGCTGGTTGAAAAATATATGACACAAAATTGTTAGTGAAACAGTTACACCTACATTTCATTAAAAAATCAAACGTTTCCATCAGCTCCTATGTTAGTAGAAGCAAAGGACCCCACTTTCGTGTGAGATGTATAGGTGCCATTGTAATTTTAATAATTTACACAAAATATTGTGTAGCTAGCTTTACTAACAACTTGCCATATTTCTGGATTGTTGCTTTTTTCACTCTTTATTATGCTTCTGCTGCTGTTCTGTTCAGTTTGGGGGTTTGCTGAATAAAAAGAAGCCTAAATGAACTGCTTTCCATGGTATTGAAAAGGATGCAGACCACATTATATTTCATAAAGGTTCTTTTTGAAAACCAGTTTTATCTTTTTAATTTGGGTTGCTGTTGTTCCAAGTCAGGAAACATAAAACATTTAATCTCCTTTGCTCCACATTCACAATCGCTTCATTCTGACAATAAATGCAAAAGGATTCTGGCTTGACAGATAAATATGACACTCTCTACCACACATCTCACCTGCTTTCTCACATATAAAAATGCTACACCACATTCTGTGCCTAGGCAGATCCACCATCTTACCAACCTGCTTCTTGCTCATAAATTTGTAAAAGCACAGAGACCAAAGTAAGGTGACACATTAGTTTTAATTTTGGCATTTCCTAACTTTCTGAGTGCTTCACTTTGTAACCTCTATGTTCTTTTTATGTAGGTTTTTTAGTTTGACTTTTTTTTTAAAAAAAAGAGTAAATTGCTTAAAATTCCAAGCAATTCCATCACATGGAACCATTTTGGCACCTGCATATTTCAACAACAAGGTTGGAAACATTAGATGCACCACACAGACCCCTATGACTTGAGCTAACAGAGACATTGATAGCAGTAGCTGACTGATCCAAGCAGACTATGACAAGCCACTAGAGGGACCTGAGGCACATGTTTTGCCCAGGTGTTTCAGATATTTGCGAACCGTAGAAGAAGTTTGAGACTCAGGCTTGGGTTCCATTCTAGGTTGTGAGCAGAGTATGCTACAGTGGCCACAGACTCTTCTCCTGTCCCCACAAACCTTACACTTTCTGCTCCATCCCAGTCCATCTACTTTGCTTCCTCATCCCAGCCTCCCCTGTTTGCTGTATGTCACAGACTCAGCTCATGCCCCACCTTGGCTCTATGTCCCAATTGCCTCACTCCACACCCCCCACCAAATTCCCTGTTCATGTCCCCCAGCTCACTGGTCTTCCTCTAAGTTTCTCCCATGCCACCCTTCTGACCCCTTGCCCAAGTCTCCTTCTTGGTCGACCCCCACTCCACAGCCATTTACCTCCCTGTTGTCCTGTAAAGTTGTTTGCCTCTCCTCCTCCTTGCTGACTATGTACCAGCAGGGGATAATGGGCACAGCAGAGACCATACCCTGACTCTGTTCCTATGCTCAGTATGGCTGAGTTCTCTGACGGATGGAAGGAGAAATTGCAGGGAAAGACTGGCTCAGCCACTACAGCTCTGGGATGGTCCCTGCTCAGTGTCCGCACAATTTTCAGGGAATTTAGCCAGACAAATGCATATGAAAAAAGAGCTACCCAGAAGCACATAACTCAGATGGATTTTCACAGGGATAGCAAAAAGCACAACTCTGACATTGGGTGATCCTGGCCTCTCCCTGCCAAAATGTCAAGTCCCTGTTTCAAAAAAAAATGTAGGCACTAGTATAATGAAATGATTGTAAGAGTTCTTTAACATGGCAACGCTGTGTATTTTTCCAGTCCTGTTTAGAGAAATAATTCTACTGTTTTAGCTGAAATTAAAAAAAAATTCATCACACGACGTAACAAACACACAAAATATACACTCCCACCATCATCAAACCCTTCAGTTTGAGACAGACAACACATATGGATAATTTTAGCCTAGAATGTTATAGTTCAGCAATGTTGCAAACATTGCAAACAACTGAACATATGGCATAAGGGAGCGGTCGACAAAGGCTTCCCTTGTTGACCAATCCACGTCTAGACTGCCGCGCTGTGCCAGATCAGCTGATTGTTGGCACAGCGCGGTGGCCATTTTTATTTTAATGAAGCAGGGATTATTTATATCCCCGCTTCATTGACTGTGTCGGGTAAACTAGTTTACATGGCTCCGTCGACGGAGCCATGTAGTCTAGACACACCCTGTGAAAGGACCTGATCCAGCAAAGGAGTTAAGTGCACAATTAACCCTTTATGAATGTGAATGGTCCCACCGAAGACAACAAAATTGCTCAGATGCTTAAGTCCTTTGCTGCACTGAAGCCTAAGGGTAAACCTTGATCCCTCTGTAATCAGGGTGACTATGTATCTTCCTGTAATAGCTTCCTTATTTCAGGTGTTGTCCAGTACTACTGTTTTACTGTTTATTTTTCTCGTCATTACTGTCCAGACCTTCTGCCTTTATTCATTAGATCTTGTCCAGATTTTTTAAAAGTCATTCTCAATATCTGAAATCAAAGGATTAAATTGCATGTGTGAAGAAGCTTTCATCCTGACTCCAGGTGTAGATAGTTCTTAAGTGTCATCACTTTACCAGTTTCAATAGCTCATCTTTCCAAAGATATCTCCATTATCCTGGATTAATCCTATGTGCTTTATGAAAAGGACTTGGCAAGAAAGGGATAACTTCAAGATTACATGATCTTTTCCTCCCTTTCCAATAATTATCCTCTTCATCTTAGTTAGTATTTTCATGGTGCAGGATTGAACATCTCTGTGAAACGGAAAGTGTTTTTGTGCAAACACTGTGAAATAAGAAAAGGCCATTCCAAAGTGGATTAGGATCATTTTGGTACAATCAGAATGGGGATTTTAATAATAATCAGTGGGGAGATAAACTTGTGAAGAATAGCTGTCAGTTCTGCTTCCAAGTTGGGAGTTAAAAATCATTTAAAAGGGTCATTTATAATTAACAAGATACAGTGCAAATTGCAATCAAGAATCTTGTTCAATCAAGAAATAATTATGATATGCCAGCCTGATTGAAAGCAGGCTGTTCTAGTTTTAAGTGATAAGTATGTATAAAATGCCAATAAAATAGATCTGTTAGACATCAATTTAACCTTCTCACATAAGTTAATGTGGCTGAATCACATTATCTTCTTACCACCTACAGTAAATACTGTGAAAGTCCACACAAGTTTTTTAAATTAACATATATATTTCTTTCCCAATGAGAAGCACTAAGTGGGTGATCAGGAAACATATATAAGTTAATACATGTCTTTAATGTTGCTTATATAAGCTTAGATGCTATACAGTGACACACGATAAATAACAAAGTGAAAACTAGGGCCTATCAAAATCTGCCATTGATTTCCAGGGGTCCCATCCATCTTGTAATTTAGCTGGAATAAATTATGAGACAATGCAATTATGGGGATATCTGTGTCTGTCTTCATCTATTTTAAAAATCAACCTTAACAAGAATGTTTCACCATTATGCAATTAGGGCAGATGATCACAAAGCTCACATTGTCTCTAGCTGTTCTATAGGTTTACAGGAGGACAAAGGCAAAAGGTTAAAGGAACATCACTCCAACTTGCACACCTCATGCAAATGGTCATCTCAGTCTTGCGCCTTGTGTTCAGGGGGCATAGAGACTGTTTTCATGGTATGGCCTGTTGGTACATATCTCCCAAATGAACGGGGCCATGAAGATGAGGCAGGATGATGGCACCATTCCTGCTATGCACAGGCATTTCAGGGAAGCAGGCTTTACCATCCTGTGGTACAACGTGATCTGCTAACAGGGAGCTTGGGTCTACCTTGGGCCCAATCCCTCCCCAAGCTCCCTCTGCAGTGCTACATCTCCACATGGTCCCTGACATGGACCAGTCTTTACTTGGCACAATTTTTTCTCTAATTTTTTGTCGGGTACCAAAAGCCTGTTGAAGTACAAAATTTGTGCATTGTAGACCAGACCTTCAGCTGTGGTAACTCAGCACAGGTCTGTTGACTTTGGTGGAGCTAAGCCTATTTAAGACACACCAATTAAATAACATAAATAATTGAGATATACACCTAGCAAACACAGTAAAATGTCCTACCTCAGAATAGGGCCAGGGTATTAAAAAGAAAAAAAAGCACTGTGGTATAACACTTACAGTAGTACTCTGGTCTATGGATGGGATCATGACTTTCCCATCCTTCTACATTCTGCAGTATAGCTAATGAATACTGACTGAAAACTTTCCATTGGGATACTTGCAAATGAATTGATATAGATTTGCTATATTTGCTCGCAAGCACTTAGCATTTACCTATAGGAGGCACGTAACATTCATGTTCATGATATGCTTACTTCTTGATGCCGCCAGTCATGTGACTTTAGAAATTTGCACAGTTTTCCAAACTAGTTTTGATCAGCATCCAAATGCTGCAATAGCCCCTAAAATGTTTATGTAACTTCCACTGTTCATTGCACTGGAGCTCATGTAATAAAAAGAATAACCAGCAGTTAAAGCAGTGTGGTCTGTGGATGAGACCCTGGACTGGGCTTTGAGAAGTGGATGCTCTTTTTGGCTCTGCTATTAGCCTGCGGTAACCTTTGTGAAAGTCAATTTACTTCATCGTGCTTCGTTTCTCTGCCCACCTGTTTGTCTTGCCTACCAAGGAGGTTAACTCTTTAAGGAAGAGACTGTTTCTTATGTGTTTGTGCATTGTGTAGCACACTGGGGACCCAACATTAGGCAGGGCTTCCAGGCGCTACTGTAGTAAAAGAATTAGATTGAATTGCAAACTTCAAAATCTTAGAGGCTGTTTTAAACCAAAGACAAGAAACATCATCTCACCTATTTGTAACCCAGTGAATCGTAACTAGACCACAGCTTTCCTATGCAACATCAAATCTCTCATCAGTTTTTATAAGGGCTCATTATTGACTCTGATACCACTGACTATGTCCATGATAATGCCCCAGCTGCTTCAAGATTTTGTGATCAACATTACATTAATTCATACTACCACAGTGCTGTCATTCAGATCCATACAAATGTAGGCATATATTTCAATTTGTGAAGAATGACTCACCAAATAATTAGTTGTTAATGTAAATAGGGACATACACACACGGAAACATCTGTTCTTTTCTGTATGCCATTTTTCATTTAAGAAACAAGATCACCAAAGAGTATTATGAGCTTTTTCCAAGTGAAAATACTTTAAGAAGAAAAACCTGTATAAATCCAACCTTATTAGCCAGCAAAGGCCAGCGGGAGTATATCATACCAAGATTCCCAAAGCTTCACTGGCTGCTTATCCTTTTCCAGATTTAATTTTTTTCCTTAGGCCCTTAAAGATGTTTACATTCTATGGGATGCTTCAATGAAACAGGACTTGGATTCAGCCCTCATGTGCAGGGGCAGACCACTTCAGCTGTGCTTCAGCAGGGGTAGAATGCTTTACCAGAAAAGACCAGAGTTAGTCTGACTAAGACCATTCAGCTTTAGATACAATTAAGCCACCACTTCTGTGATGAAAGCTTTCTTCAGAAATGGCAACTTCCAAGGACTAGGCCATCATTGGGAAGAGAGGATGAAAATGTTATAAAAGAATGAAGATGGGAAAGGAAAATGCTGAAACTCAAAGACCAGGAACAAAGAAAGCTGTAAAAATATAGCTGGTAAGGGCACCGTCATTGCTGTATTTTATTTTGCTAAGAGGCACTTAGCAAAGTGACCGATGCCCAAGAAAAGCTTAAGATAGATAAATTAGCCTTTACAATTACCAGTGTAGAGAGCACAGCAGGTGCATACAGCATGCAGAATTCACACTGAATTCAGCTGCACAATGAGCTGAGTCCCTCCTGCAGGGTGCTGTGCCCCCTCCGCTTTGATTTATGTAGGTGAGTATTATTATTTCCATTTTAGGATAGGTGAGAGAGACTGCAGGGAACTGCAATGGAGACATTCTGCCTAGAGATGACAGAGGCAGACAGAATACTGGAGAACACAGCAGAGCAGAAACTATTGTACCTCTTTTTTTAAAAGGTGCAATGTGCTCTTGTCTTGGGCCCAGATCAAAAGCATATTGAAGTCCATAGGGGTTTTTCTATGGGAGCTAATACCCTCAGACCACCAAAACCAATAATCACATTTCCATCTCAATGAAAACAACCCAATCAACTAAAATATGGTTTTCCAGTTAAAATAAAATTGTAGAACCATGTGAACATGAAATAGTTTTGTTTCTTTGTAGCTGAACAGAACATTGTTAAAACAGATGTCCCAGGTCAGATATGTTGTTTTACTGATCGTGCAGAGTGTTCTATAATGTGCTGAAAGAACAAAAAAGTCGTCTTGAAAATGTAAAGCAGCACCCTCATATTTCCAACTATTTAAACTTTCCATTCGTTCATATTATAGGACTCTCAGCTAAAGAAGCAGCAAACTATTGAAATCCAGAACAGTAATAAGAAGAAAGGAATCAAAAAAGAGAAGGAGGAGGAGGAAGTGGAGGACTTCAACCCATCTGCATTTAGCCATCATAATGATAAATACCCTGGTCACCTGTTTTTCAGATATATAACATCCTTTTCGACATAATTTTGTTACTGGAAAAAAGGTCATATGTAATTTATAGAAATACAAATCATTTTATCTTTCAGGTACAGTGGCTTCCTTCCCCTATTTTACCATCCTGTCATCTTGCAGAAGTAGCCTGATCTTCTGCTCTCGGTTTTGTCTAATTCTATTTTCGGATAAACATTTCTTTCTCTAAGCTTCCAGGTTGGATTTAGAAATAATACAGGAGGCAGCCTACATTTCAATTATGATGAGATGTCAGCTTTGCAAGACTCTCTTCTGAACAAGTTCACGTATACACCAGGTTGTCAGTTTAGAGCAAACCTGTATTTTTGATCTCTGTGTGCAAATGACTGACAGCTATATACTTTGGTGAATGAAAACTTGCATGAAATCAAGGGAATGAATGTATCATGTTATATATGTGGGGCTAGAAGTGTCCTTGGGTGCATAAAAGAAAACTTGAATTACATTGTGAGGAATCTGCATAGCAATCAAAGGTCAGCAGAGGGCAATGGGATACATCTACCACTGTGCTCTCTCTATTCTGTAGAGGCAGAGATTGTCAGGAGGACACTGTTTATGGACAGTTAGCAAAGTTGTCAGTGTGTTTATTGGTAAATGCCAGGTACTAGAATCTAAAAGGTGCAGTAAGTACCAGGACCATGTCCGGTACCTGAATAAGGCTGAGTTAACAGTAGCATCCTAGCAAGCCCCAGTATGAGCTGTGTTCAATCCAGTTCCGCTACTCTTTAATATAGGCTGAAAATAACATAGGAAGCTCACTAATAATGGGCTTATGAACTGGCCAATAAGCGGGGTGGTGGCTAGTGCCATGATAGCACTGAGAGGTCATGGGCCTTTAGATGGCAGTATGGTGAATTTGCATGATAAGATTCTGCTTCTGTTCTTTTCATAGAATGAAGGGGCAGAAAAGGGAGTATCCATAGCAGACAGAGTTCTTGGGAGAAGCAGGGCTATGGAAGCAGGTTGTATGAGCCCCTTGCAGAAAAATGGCATCTTGAGAATGATATTTGGATCCACTAGGTACTAAATTTGAATTGTTTTGAACAGCTAAGGCTCCTCTATCACTTACCTTCACCATGACGCATCTGGTGTGCAACAAGGTGTTGGTGTACCAGGATGCCAAAGAACATACTACCCATGATTAAGCCAGGCACTCAAAGGGGAACTAAAAGGCTTAGGATCCAAGGGTGCTGAGGGAGTTGGCTGATGTGATTGCAGAGCCGCTGGCCATTATCTTTGAAAACATGGCAATAGGTGGAGGTCCAGGACGATTGGAAAAAAGCAAATGTAACGCCCATCTTTTAAAAAAAAGGAAGAAAGGCAATACTGGAAACTACAAATCGGTCAGCCTCACCTCAGACCCAGACAAAAATCATGGTGGGGATCCTCAAGGAATCCATTTTGAAGCACTTGGAAGAGAGGAAAGTTATCTGGAATAGTCAACATGGATTCACCAAGGGCAAGTCGTGCCTGAACAACCTGATTGACATCTATGATGAGGTAACTGGCTCTGTGGATATGGGGAAGGCAGTGAACATAATTTACCTGGACTTTATCAAAGATTTTGATAAAATCTCCCACAGTATTCTTGCCAGACAGGAAGTATGGACTGGGTAAATGGACTGTGAGGTGAATAGAAAGCTGGCTAGATTGTCAGGCTTAACAGGTAGTGATCAATGGCTTGATGACTGGTTGGTGAACAGCATCAAGCAGAGTGCCCCTGGGGTCGATTCTAGGGCCGTTTTTGTTCAACATCTTTATTAATGACCTGGATGAGGGGATGGATTGCACCCTCAGCAAGTTCACAGATCACACTAAGCTAGGGGGATAGGTAGATACAATGGAGGGTAGGGATTGGGTCCAGAGTGACATAGACAAATTAGAGGATTCGGCCAAAAGAAATCTGATGAGGTTCAACAAGGAGAAGTGCAGAGTCCTGCTACATGCTGGGGATTGACTGGCTAAGCAGCAGTTCTGCAAAAAAGGATCTGGGGATAACAGTGGATGAGAAGCTGGATATGAGTCAACAGTTTGCCATTGTAGCCAAGAAGCTAATGGCATATTAGGGTTCATTAAGAGGAACATTGCCAGCAGATCTAGAGAAGTGATTATTCTTCTTTATTCAGCACTGGTGAAGCCACATCTGTAGTCCTGCATCCAGTTCTGGGCCCCCCCACTACAGAAAGGATGTGGAAGCATTGGAGAGGTTCCAGCAGAGGGCAGCCAAAATGATTAGGGGTCAGGAGCACATGACCTATGAGGACAGGCTGAAGTATTTGGACTTATTTAGGCTACAGAAGAGAAGAGTGAGAGGGGATTTGATAGCAGCTGTTAATTACTTAAAGAGAGGTTCCAAAGAGGATGGAGACTGGCTGTTCTCAGTAATGACGGATGACAACAAGGAGCAATGGTCTCAAGTTACAGTGGGGGAGGTCTAGGTTTGATATTAGATATTAAAAATGATTTTGCTAGGAGGGTGGTAATAGGTCACTGAAATAGGTTACCTAGGGAGATGGTAGAATCTCCATCCTTAGATGTTTTTAAGTCCTGGCTTGACAAAGCCCTGGCTGGGATGATTTAGTTGGGGTTGGTCCTGCTTTGGGCAGGGGTTGGACTTGATGACCTCCTGAGGTCTCTTCCAGCCCTAGGATTCTATCGCTATGTCTACACTAAACAGTTATTTTGGAATAAGCTATTCCAGAGTAGTTATTCCAAAATAGTTTATTTTGAAATAGAACATCTACACCGTAGGGAAGCCTCAAAATTAGCCCAAGGCAGGCTTCCCTAATATAGACGTACTACCTCGATTTAGAACCCCAGGAGGAATAACTTAGAATGCCCCTGTGAGGGGCTATTTCAAAATAGCAGAATTGGAGCATCTACACATGCCTTATTTTGAAATAGCTATTTCAGAATAGGCGTTATTCTTCGTAGAATGCAGTTTACAGAAGTCAGAATAAGCTGTCCGTTATTTTAAAATTATTTAGAAATAACAGAATTGCTGTGTAGATGCTCGCATAGTTATTTCAGAGTTACGGCCATTATTCTGAAATAACTTTGCTGTGTAGATACACCCTGCGATTCTATGAGGATAGACTTTGCTGTGACAGAGAGGCTGTGAGAAGTGACAAGACAGTTGTCTTTGCCAAGGGTCAGATGACGGGGCTTTGAGCCATGTGATGAGTCAAACTTCAGCTTTTGAACTGCAAGGGGCTCTTTTATTGTTAAGGTGCAGCTTCGAGACCTGCCCCCTCCCACCATTCTCTGCCTAACAGATTGGGGAGGGAAACTAGAGGATTCTGCCCTGCAATGGGGAGAGTGACTAGTACCTGCTGAGAGTGAGGGAGTTCAATATCAAGGTGCACCCCCTAATTTGAGTCACCTCCCCAGCACTCATCCCCTCTTTCCCTCACTGGTCCCTCCCTGAAGCTCACAGATCTTAGCTCTGCATGGAGAGGCAGCAGTAAAGAGCTGGGAGCTGCATAAAGAGCCTTCTGCTTTAGCTCCTTTGGGGAAATGCAGAATCTAAAGCAGTGTCTCTTTTCTGCTGCCTCTGCCCAAGGCATGTCTCCCAACTTGCTGGCTCTAGCAGCTGTTGTGGCAGGAAGGAGGATCTCCACATGACCAATCTGGGCCAGCATACTTTAGCAAAACTCTGGGAAGGCTTGTGATCTCAAAGTGTATCCTGCACACATTGCTTCTGGCTTCTGCCCGGTGATGACAGGGTGTGGCTCTTGGTGTTTCAGCCCTGTGGGAGGGAGTTCTCGGGGCTGAAATCCTGAGTCCTGGCAGGTGCACCCCAGCTCTCAAACTTATGAAAGTTGTTCTCTGTGCCTTGGAGGGCAGTAAATTTGGCCACTACACCCTAGGGGATATTTCTTCCTTGTTAACATGCACTTGTTAAATTCACAGGCCCAGTTGTAGTCTCTGTACAGTTAGATTGGGGCAGGTTTCTGTGACCTTTTCTTTTTCATGCTTTCCTCTATATTTTCCTCTTTCAAACATGCTTTTCACTAGCACAAGCATAGGATATGTTTGTCCTCTGTCTTATGTGGCAGACGGCACTACCAGCATGGTGAGCAGAGCAGCCTCTATAGGGCAATTGATCCACAGTGTTTTCTCTGTTTTATTTTTATGTCCATGAGTGGTCTGAATTGTATGTGCACTAATATGGAAGGGATGTGTGACACACCATGTCCACATTGCTGCACAAAACAAAATTAATTCCACACATAGATGGTGTGCATCAGGGATGGGCTGAGGGGTTCCGTGTGAACCACTGGGCTCAGGTCTGGGGCAAAGGGTTGGAGTACTGGGGGAAGGCTCTGGCTGAAGGTGCAGGCTCTGGGATGGGACCGGAGATGAAGGGTTTGGAGTGCAGGAGCAGGCTCTGAGCTGTGGCAGAGAGTTGTCAACCAGTGGGGTGAGGACTCTTGCTGGGGATGTGGGCTCTAGAATCATAGAATACTAGGACTGAAAGGGACCTCGAGAGGTCATCGAGTCCAGTCCCCTGCCCTCATGGCAGGATCAAGTACTGTCTAGACCATCCCTGATAGACATTTATCTAACCTACTCTTAAATATCTCCAGAGATGGAGATTCTACAACCTCCCTGGGCAATTTATTCCAGTGTTTGACCATCCAGACAGTTAGGAACTTTTTCCTAATGTCCAACCTAAACCTCCCTTGCTGCAGTTTAAGCCCATTGCTTCTTGTTCTATCCTCAGAGGCCAAGATGAACACGCTTTCTCCCTCCTCCTCATGATACCCTTTTAGCTATCTGAAAAATGGGACTGGGGATGAAGAGTTTGAGGTGTGGGTTTCCCTTGGGAGGAGTGGCTCCAACTCTGTCACCTCAGCAGCTTGGGGCCAGGTGTGAGGCCCATCTCCACTGCCACAGTGGCTCCATTGGTGCTGGGCACCAGTCCCACAGCTGTGGCGTGTCTTTGCTGAGTCTAGGTGGGTACCGGGGTGGTGCGTGCCAAGTCTGGGGCAGATCCATGTTGGGGCCAGTGGGGAGTCATGCCTCTGCCTGCTGTAGTCCTGAGTCTCTGCACAGGACTTAATAGGCAGCTGCTCCTCTGTGGAGGATGAGCAGCTTAGAGGGAACTTAGCTGGATAGTTAGATGGAGAGTGAGTGGAAAGGGGCAGGGGATGGGTGGAGTTTTAGCTCTGCCTTTCCTTTCCAATGCACTGGAAAGCACAGCTGAGATAGCAGAAATGGAGAGAAGACCCACCTATTGGTTAGGGTGTTAGGATCTACATGCAGTTCCCTTCTCTGTCGCCAGCTTCTTGTGTGACCTTGGGCAAGTCACTTAGACTTTCTGTGTCTTGTCCCCCATTTGTAAAATGGAGATATTAGAGCTTCTCATAAGACTATTAGGAGGATAAATACATCCAAGATTTTGAGACATTCGTATATTATAGTAATGGAAGTAACAAAAAAAGTATGCTAGGAGGGAATTAAGGCAGTGATTCATAATTCCCTCTTTGTCTGTCTTGGGATGGTGAAGTCTTTTTAAAGTCAGTCTATGTCTCAATTTGGAGCTTCTGGGATTCTTTTACTCAAAAGCAGACTGCCTATGCTGTTATTTTTTTGCTTTACAATAATTGTGGCATATGTCAAAACAAACACATAATCTGTGTTTCAACATTTACTAACAGATGCCTCCTAGGTATCATCTATTGTACTTTGGGGTTTTCCTACATAGTGCCATGGGACTGCACCAGCGGGGGTTTAAATTCTAATGTGCATCTGTGTGTCATTCACTAACTGGACCCTGATGGCGTGCAATAAACATTCCCTAGTGGACGTTAGCATAGCCTTTTTCAAACAGTACTGCAACTGCTTCTGATGTGACCTTTTGTTCCAGTAAATGTTCACTGTGTGCCACTTCAAAAATCTCTCATGCTTTCCCAACACGCTGTACAACATACAGAAGATAAGTTATTCAGCTTCCCAGCCAGATCTTCCTTTTTCTGTTAAGCACGTCCCCCCTTGCTGCTCTTCAGAAGACATACGGTCTCTTCTCATCCTTTTGCTCCTTACCTATGTTGTAAAATACTGTATTCTTTGTCTTTATTTCATTTGCAAACCTCCTTTCATTCTCCGATTTAGCCATTTTGCTCATTTTCACACATAGCTTTAGTTTAATTTTATAAATACTCATCTGTGGATTTACATCTTGTATGCACTTTTCTTATCTTTGATCACTCCCTGTATTTTCTTATTCATCTTCACTATTTCCCTCTTCACCTCCTGCCACCTATTTATGTATTAATGGAATTAATGTAATTAGAAACACTGCAATCCTCCTTTGAGAATTTCCAATTCCTTAGCCTGATGCTTTCCATTTCCATTGTCATTTTAATTGCTTAGAGTATTTTCTTTACTAAATGAACACATTGCTCTACAAAGGTTTGAGTAGAAATGGGCTCTAACCACTGGTTCTTTGGGGAAATATTCAAAATTCCCCAGAGTTCTCAGGTGTGTGCATCTAGTGCTTTAGTTCATCCTATTATGGAGATAGCTCTAAAGTTTAAGTTCAAATCTTCCAAACGTTCATTAGTGTTCAGATCTGAGACTTTGACTCAGACTCATCTATGGTGCTTGAATCCCCCCCACACACTTAGGCCTAGTCTATTCTAGACCAAGCAGGTTGGCTTAAGATATGCCATCCAGCAACACAAAATGTGTATCTGGCTTTGGCTTACCTTATGCCGAGCTGCCATGGGAGGCCAACGGGAGCACATGCTCCTTTCAGCTTCCCTTACTTCTTGCAGAACGAGGAGTACTGGATGCTGGTGGGGGTTTCCCTCAGCATTCAATATACAGGTCTACATTAGACACGCTAAATCGAACACTGGAAGATCGACCTCCAGAGGGTCGTTCTTCTCTCTAGTGTAGACATGCCCTTTGAGAGAATTAGAATGGTGTAAACCATGGGTAAATGAGAAGAGAATCAGGTCCAAAATCTTTGATCTTCCATTTACCGAATATAAGTTATTGACATTTTATTGGCTGAATTGTTGGCTTTAGTTTTCATTTCTGGACATCATTCTCGCTCTTGGGATACAACACTTAGGGTACGTCTAGACTACATGCCTCTGGCGACAGAGGCATGTAGACTAGACTACCCGGCATAGAACATGAAGCGCGATTTAAATAATGCGCTTCATTTAAATTACAGGGCTGCGCTGAGCGATCAGCTGTTTGTCGGCTCAGCGCGGTAGTCTGATGTTCTGCGTCGACATCAAAGGCATTTGTCGACCTCCCAGGTATGCCTCATCCCAGGAAGCATACCTGGGAGGTCGACAAATGCCTTTGATGTTGACCGCAGAACATCCAGACTACCGCGCTGAGCCGACAAACAGCTGATCGGCTCAGCGCGGCAGCCATGTAAATTTAAATGAAGCGGCGATTATTTAAATCGCTGCTTCATTTTCCTATGCCGGGTAGTCTAATCTACATGCCTCTGTTGCCAGAGGCATGTAGTCTAGATGTACCCTTAGGGGACGTCTACACTGCATAGCTATTTCGAAATAAGCTATTCCGGAATAGTTATTCCAAAATAGCTTATTTCGAAATAGCACGTCTACACTGCAGGGAAGCCTCAAAATTAGTTCGAGGACAGATTCCCTAATGTAGACATTCTATCTCGATTTAGAGCCCCAGGAGGCACTGGGGAGGAATAACTTAGAATGGCCCTGGTGTTGGGCTATTTTGAAATCGTAGCAGTGGAGCATTTACAGCATGCCTTATTTTGAAATACCTATTTTGGAATAGCCATTATTCCTCGTAGAATGAAGTTTACAGATTTTGGAATAAACCATCCATATTTCAAAATTATTTCAAAATAACGGAATGGCTGTATAGACGCTCTCATGGTTATTTTGAAATAACGCTGGTTATCTCGACATAATGGTGCAGTGTGGATGAACCATTAGATATTGTTCCCTCTGTGAAAAGACCCCTTCATCAATGAAGAGTCCCTCTGACATAGTAATTTATGTTATTTGAGGCCTCTATGTAGAACACCTATCACAAAGGTGGAGCTTTTTTTTTTCTGCTTTCACGTGACACAACAAACCTATTTAATTTATTCTCAACTTTCACACACAGGATTGTCACAACAAAGTTCATTGCAGGATAAGGACCTTATATACTATTTCACCCTGAAAACAGGATACTAGAAATTATTCCTTTTGTTGCCATAAGCATGGTTAAAACTCCATGTAAGCCTTGCTTTTCAGTATGATGTTGGTTTTGTTGTATGCCATTAGTTGTTTTATGCAATGCATGCAATTCTTCCTGGCAGCTTAGCACTCTGAGGCAATAATAATAAATGCCTTGGAAACTGTAGTGGAATCTCAAGTCAAACTCACTTCTGCTTTTGTATCATGTTACTGCATAAGTGAGCTGCATCTGATGGCTTTCTTTATACATGTTATTTCCTTTGAAATGCATAATAGTGAGCAGGCCACAATGAGCAGTGGGGGCTATAAATATGGCCAAGATTTAAAAAAAAATGTGATGAGGGATGACAGTTGTCTCAGATTTGGGATTCCCCAGCATTACCTGACTTTCTGTCAGCGCTGAATATCAGCCCTGTGAAAATAGAGCAATTTAAAAGATTTCTCAAGTTGGGTGCCCAAAACCAGCATCAGTCAAAATTACTAGCTACTTTTGGAAATCTTGGAATACCTTTTTTTAACCCATCAAATTTACCATCAGTGAACATGTGCCCTGATAAACCTCAGATATGGGTAAGATTCTATCTCAATTCAAATTGCTGATCTCCACTGGATCTTATGTATGGGGCACTGACCTTTTGATTCAAGCAGGAAAAGGAGGAGATTTAACTGTTGTTTGTCATAATTCATCTACAGACAAAAACAGCAATATGCCGTGTCCCAAAATAGATGTTTATAGATAAGCTTTTGAATTCAGGTTTGGTAGGTAACCAAATAATGAAGCAAGTATCCACGAATAATTTATTTGACAGCAATTAATCAAAAATATTTGGCAAATACTATAGAGGCAATTATCTGTATGGATGGTTGAATAACTGGAAAAAATGAAAGTAATTTAGTCAAATAATAATGCTAAAATTATTCAGATCATTTGTGCTACATTAATGTAGATAGTCTTTAGTATTTAGACACCCAAATGAAAAGTTAGAGATAATACTATTTAGCATTTCTAGAGCACAATTCATTGCAAAAAGTGCCAAAATTTGTATAAGCTTAGGCCAAATTCTGAAGATGTAATTTAGTCTTAGCATAACAGGGTGTACAAACACTGCACTTGAAAGGAAGCGATTAAAATGCTACTTTGGCCCTAGGTTGCCACACCTGAAAACCATTCATGGGCTAGACCAAGAAGCTCTTGAAATGTGAACAGAGCAGTTCAGGAACAGGCAACTATTGGAGATGAATAGTCCACCACTTTTAGCTCCTGCAGAGGGGTACGCTAGGATGCAGTCCTAGGAAGCAGGAGTTCAGCACCTTCTGGGTATGGACCATTGCTACTTCATATCTTGGAACCCAGTGGAGAAGGTGGGCCAGGATTCTCCTACCAATTGCTGGACAGGGCAGAAGGCAGAAATCTTATCCCTGCTCTAGGCAAATCTAATGAAGAAAAGATGCTGGAGCAGGGAAGGTCAAGAGCCTGAGATCTTAACCCGGGGGTGGTCTCAAAGTCCACAGCCCCAGCATAAAATCACAGTGCAGATTGAAGCTCTCTACTTTGGCAACATCTGTGGTCCAGCATGATTTTAGTTAGCCAGATTCTCATTTATCATGAGCATGGACAAGTTTCCCACTGTCCATAAAGTTTCTTTACAGCCATCAGTCCTGGCTCTGAGTGTTCTGGGCTGTTATTTGGCTCTAATTTTTCCGTAAATATATACTAAGAACCCAGTAAGCAGTGGAAGTGCTGGTAATGCTGCTAGACAATATTGACCACTCTGGTCCAGCGAATTTATTTAATTTTTAATGTTATTCTTCAAGTTATTTTTTCTTCTCTTTCTTCTCGCACATTGGCATGAGACATGGAGTGCTAATAGGTGATACTAGACTAAATTAAGGTAGCAGATATACAATTTTGGCCCCTATGTATAGATAACCTCATAGAATTAGTAGGTGCTCATATCTGTGAAAATTATTATAAAAACTGAAATGCTCTCCTTTTCATTCCAGCTACTGACACACAGAGATGTATGCTACATGGCATGAGAGAGGCTGCTGTGCTGCATAAGGTAACTTCGGGATGGAAGGCTAGAGAAATGATCTGGAAGTTAGCATAGTTTTCCATGCAACCGTCAGCTGCTTTAGTCATTCATACAGTCACTGAGTAGAGAAGAAAAAAACCACATACCATATCTTGGGCTTGTCAATACTAGAGGCAATAGCTGATGCGGCATACCATGTAGTTGCCAGACTGTGCAAAAATAGCAATTAAAATAATTGATTCGTTGTGCGATTGAACTGCTTTTTCCACACGTACATGCTTAAAGAATGGGACTCCATGGAGTCATTTTTTCAAGGGACTTTTTTTTTCTGCATAGAATCTTTGAAAATTACTGGGACTGTATATCAAGCAAAGAAAACTGCAGCAATTTTTTCCCACTAAAGACAGTATTTAGGTTAAAGCTATCTATTGATTTTTTCCCTTGTTTCAACTTCCTTTTAAAATGAACTGTCAGTCTCTGGGATGGGTACCCTACCTTCAAAACTCTCTTGTGAAATAAATAGCAATGCAGCAAACCTCAATAAACAGCACAGTTCCCCAATTCCTTTCAATGACAGTTGAAATCTTCTGTAATACACAGCATTTAACATCTGACTTGAGAAAATTTGCAAAAATTTCTTTTTGCAGTAGGGAAACTTGTCTTTCATAAAAACCTGCCCAAATCTGTAAAACTACTAAGCTCACAAAAAAGCAATTGGATAATAAATAAATATTGGTGGAGTTTGCAAATGTGCAGTATAACCCACATGACTCCTAAGGACTGGGGTTTACTCAATTAAAATTTTAAATCAAGGATCACATACCATTGCAAACAGTCCGGGTCCTAATTTAATGGAGGACCTATTGTTTTGTCTTGAAAAAAAATTAGCATTTTGACACAAAAACAAGAGAAATGTGCTTTTAGTATAGCTGGTGTTATTCAAGGGAATTACTTTGGACTTATGATGAGGTAAAGTAAAGCAGAATTTGGCTCTCAAGTGCTATAACCCTCCCAAGGAAAAAAGTCACAAAGCTGGAACATTGCCTTGGCTTTGCAACATAAGAAACTGTGATGTATAACAAGCGATGGGTTTGGCTTCGTATTGACCTAGCAGAATATATGTTAGTCTTGTAAGCTGACTGTTTTTTTTTACATAGATGCCTTGGGAAACTATCCTTCTTTATAATTGTTAAAATACAAAATAAAAGCATGAGACATTTGGAAACAGGAAAAAAAATCTAAAACTCCCCAGCTGCCTAACCTGCAGCAACTATTCAGAATGTCACTGGTAATATTGTTAAGGACTGTAAGATATCATTCCCGGAATGAAATGTTGAACACCTTGCATCCCCCAAGATGAACCCGCACAACTATGCCAGCTGTTCACTAGCTGTAGGACATGTTTGGGAGATGTATCTGTTAGAAGAAATAAGGATAATGAAAGGTTTTCCTACAGTGATATTAATAAACCAAGATAGCTAAGGCAGCGTTCAACTGAACATTTAAGTTACTGCTTGTTATAATTAGCTTCAGTTGTGGTAGATTTAGTCATTTTTTGTAAAGAAAACAGAAAAAGTTAATTTAAAGAGAGGAACAGTATGATACATACAATTAATACAGGGTCCAGTCCTGCTCTCGTTGGCTACATTTGAATGAAAATGAACCTCATAGTTGGTGCAGTGCAGTACTTGGGAAGAAAAAGCCACCTATGTTTTAAAATAAGGGGGGAGGGCGAATGCTCTAGAGTATATTGATCATGGAGAGACTTCAGAGTGGGACCATAGCAGTACAAAGTATTAAGGATCAGGACCAGGTTAGACTGAAACAAAAATGGACCCAAAGCTTTGTTCAAACTCCATTTTAAACCAAACGAGGCTAGGTGCCATCTTCCATTGGCATTCAATGGGATTTAAATGCACTTTGAGTTGCCTACAAAGTCTTTTCAGAATAAAAGATTTATTAAGTAAAACAACAACAACAACAACAACATTGTTTTTATTTGAGGGCATTTCTGCACCTCCAGAGGATGGAAAGAACTATGCTAAAATAGGAGTGTTCCAAGACAAGCTATTACTATGGTATTTCTGGATTGACCAAATCTCACAGAAATCGTGTTATTTTCAAGATTTTCACTGAAATTTGGCAGACTCAAGAGATATGAGTAATTCAGATCAGGTTCAACCCTCACATGCTTCTCTGGACTGAACAACTGAACCTTTTCATGTTTGGCCATCACTTATCTGTATGCCCTGCTCCTCATTGTCTTAGGAGGCGTACAGAAGGATGGATTTCCAAAAGCAATATATTGCATGCAATTAATGAATTGAATTGACTTTGTAGCCACCATTAACTTCACATGGTTCCAAAGCAGTATGACAACTTGAACTGGGTAGGACCAGATTCTGCAACCATTCTATACTGCAGCTTTTGTGTTCTATAAATTAACAGAGAATATATGGCCTGATAGTCACTGGCCCTTGTGTGGGATACAGTGATGGGGTGGGTAAAAGGAGATTTCTCTTACTTCTACATACTATTGCCAGTGTCCCTATCTGCTTGTGGCAAACTGGTCCAAAGAAAGTGGAAAGATGGTTGATCCTCCTTATGCTGTACCAGCTGACAGAGATGACCAGTCACAGAAGGGAGAAGTGCTTAAAAGTTTCCCAACAGGAATATTCACTGGAACCCTAAAGTACTCTGAGCAGTAATGTGCCTCCCTACAGGATTTATTTGGAGATCCCACTAGAGTGGTGTCATTCTATATTGTACCACCGCAGATCCATGCCTCATCAGCACAGTATGGTTCTGTTGTGTTAAAAATGAAGTTGAAACTCCATGGCTACGTCTAGACTGGCATGATTTTCCGCAAATGCTTTTAACGGAAAAGTTTTTCCGTTAAAATCATTTGCAGAAAAGAGCGTCTAGATTGGCACGGATGCTTCTGCGCAACAGTGCTTTTGCGCAAAAGCATCCGGTGCCAATCTAGACGCGGTTTTGCGCAAAAAAGCCCCGATCGCCATTTTCACCATCGGGCTTTTTTGCGCAAAACAATTCTGAGTTGTCTACATTGGCCCTCTTGCGCAAAAGCATTTGCGCAAGAGTGCTTTTTCCCGAGCGGGAGAGTCATTGTATTTGCGCAAGAACACTGACGATCATACATTAGATCGTCAGTGTTCTTGTGCAAATTCAAGCGGCCAGTGTAGACAGCTGGCAAGTTTTTGCGCAAAAGCAGCCGCTTTTGCGCAAAAACTTGCCAGTCTAGACACAGCCCATATGTGAGAACATGCCACTCCTATGCAAATTAATGTATCTTATTATTTTGCTTTCTCTTTTTAGAATTGAGTAATGATTGTCTTTCTTTCCTTGAGTTTTCCTTCAGCACTATTGGATGACTTTTCTGCTGTGTGAGAGCTTCCATTCCTATAATAATCCAGTAGGCACAGTCCTGTTTACCTCAGTCACTTGGATGCTACCATTGACTTAAATGGGTCTTTTCCCTTGAATAAAGTGAGCGAAGTTAGGCAATATGCTTGTCTTATTTCCCAAATCCTTGCAATATTTAGATATGGTCTGAGAAATGTCTAGCTGCTATGTCCAAATGGCATCTGGGAGAGTTAAGTTCTAGAAATCTGTTTTCTCCCCCTTGTCTGTTGGAAAATGACATTCTCAAGGTAAAAACTGTATATTAATAATTTCTCCTTACCTGTTAGAAATAAAATCTTAGCACATCAAAATTAGAAATGATCCTATAAATCTATTTTACTTTTTAACATTAACACTGTCCATTTATCCTTTACATCACACTCAGACTAGATTAGTAGATTTCACTTTTTATGACAGTGTCTTGTCAATTTCTCTGTCCCTTTTCCATACAACAGTTCAGTACCATGGTGTTAGTATATTGTGAAACTTAATTTTGGCTGATGTGAATTGTCTCTGCCCGTTTTCACAGATGGGAATTCAGTATGCATATCTATGAGGGCATACAGCAAATTAGATTCACTTTTCTATTTGTGGTAATACTCTGAATTGTGACTGTGAGGTGTTTAAATTATATAAGCCTTTCAGAACAGCAGTCTCCTGTGCTAATATTAGCATTTGTAGCCTAATACTGGACCAAGTCTTCTAGTATTTAATCAATATGTGTAGCTCTAAAGTAGTGTTGTAGACCACTCCAGCAGGGAGAGAAATTACAGACAAGCCAGAGGAGGCTTGCACAACCCTGGTCAATGAGTGCTCGGGGAGCAATCAGACAGTTAGGGCCAGACTATGCCCTATAAAAGGCCGCAAGGGCTGAGAGGAACTCACTCTTTCTCCAGCTGTGGAGCAGGTGGGACCTGGCTACCTGGGATGCCACAGAGGGTACCTGAGACAGAGAAAGGCAGACAGAACTGGGGACCTCTGGCCTGACCCAGCTTTCAGGCTGCAGGCCTGATACAGGGGCCTAAGGAGTACTAGCGCTGCAGGGAGGCAGCCAGGACAGGAGAAAGCAGCAGGTCCACAACCCCTTGCCAATGATGAGTGGCCATTTCAGATTGCAGTGTGCCCCTAAGGCAGAGACTAGCTGATGACTGAGGCAAGGTAGGTACTGGGGTGTTCAGGTTCCCTGTGAGGGGAGGACCCCAGATTGCGGGGACACTGCTGCAGGGTAGTACCATGAGGAAAGGGCACCTGTGGGCCAAAAGCATAGAAAGCAAGTAACACCGGTTAACAGGGGGTGCTCCAGGGCTGGAAGAGCTAATTGCCGAGAAGGCCAGAAGGAGGTACCATGCCAGTGAGTCACAGCCCTTCTACAAGCTCCCTTTGATCCTTATTTGGAGGATCTTTTCATTCCATTCAGAAAGAGGAAGGGATCAGCCATCTTAGATAGCATAGCTCCATTCCTCTTCATCTGCCACTGACAAGTTTTCTCTGTGTATCCATCTGAGACAGGGGAAGAACCAGTTGAAGACTGGGTAGGCTGGAGTTTGGAGGATACACCATGGTCCTTCACCATCCTCACAGAGAGAACACTGGGAATATAATGTGAGGTTCCATGGCCATGTTCTTTGCTAATTTTTCCCTCTTAAGGGAAGTATTAGGGGCAGCTTCTTACTGGAGATGTCTTAACAGCCCAAATCCATTCTTTCCCTGAGCCACGAGCCCAAAGGCCTTTGGGTATAGTGACATAATTGCACAAATTAGCCAATAAGGCGACATGGCATAATATATTACAGGTAATTCCAAAGAGAAAATAACATGGCAAAAACTTCCACAGCCCTTTTAATGTATAATTCCATTACTAAATCATCAAGGCAATGCAACATAGAACCATGAGCTTCTAAAAGCAAAATAGGGAAATGTGCCCATAAAACATTTTTAAAAGAATCCTTTTTAGCTTATATATCTGACAAGAAGTAAAGTAGGAGAGATGATTTATTTGGCTCTGACTTGTCATCAGTTCCATCAATTAGAGGTAGCCAAGAAAAGTAAACCATGGAGATTATTCTGGCAGTCACTGCCTGGCAGTCAGACTATACTTATGCAATCAGTATTTTCTTATTCATACGTGCTGCATTATTAGGTCCAGTGGTTCAACTCCAGCTCTGAAATTGTTTTGATCTGGTGATGAATGAGTTTACAGTAAAACACAAAATGAGAACACTCCACTGCCATAAATCTGAAGATTTAGTTTCCATTGTATTTTCAAAATGTTATATTATGTAGGCTGAACATAATACATCATAAGTATGTACCAGCTCCCTCTCTGTGTGTAAATTATTCTAAGCACTTAAAATGTTGTAATGCTAAATATATAGGGGAAAGGTCCCAAAAGATCAATGATTCATTGCAATGAAAAATGTAAAGGGGTTAGAAAATGCACACGCACTTATGCTAAGTATCATAAACATAAAGATAAGATTAAATGTGTTTTGTGCAACTCACTTTTTAACCATAGAGTGGTGTGAATGATTCCCTAACTTTGAGAAAATATCTTGCTTGCTTGCTTGCTTTGCTTGGAAGACTACATGAAAAAGTTCTAATCCTGCTCTCAAATCTGCCCAGCCCGTATTTTCAAAAGTGACCAGAGATTTTGAAAGCCTCTCTTTTTAGATGCCCAATTGGAGACACATTAGAAAGGTTTGATTTGCATAGGATGGGTACTCAACATTTTCTGAAATTCAGATCATCTAAGATTTCTCTAGTTGGAGCTCAAACTAACTAGCTATTTTTAAAAATCTTGACCTGATTATCTTTCTTAAAAGTTGTAAATAAGCTGAAATGTAAAAATATGAACATTGTTCATTGTTTGCAACATAATCACAACCACAAAAGTAATAATGCTGTGGGCGAAATACTCTGTTACCAGGCTTGCTAATGGAGGAGAAAGGGGTCAAAGGGAGCAGTTGCCCCAGGGCCTGGCTATTCCAAAGGGCATGGGACTACCTGCCACTACTGTGGCAGCAGTGGTTCACAGAGCCACAGGCCCTTTAAATTGCTGCTGGAGTATTGTGTAGTGTGCTCTAGGCAACACTGAGAGCTAGGGGAGGGGACATGCCATGATCTCAGAGGCCCCTGAGGAGCTCCCTGTGGAATGGTGGCCCTAAACCCCGCCCCTTCTTCCCAAAGCCCCACCCCTTCCAGGACTGCAAACCTTGCCTAGGGCCCCCGCAAGTCTGTTGACTCCCCAATCTGTTGCACTACTTAAAGTGAACATGCTGCTCTTGTGATAGAAAGGCCTGGATCAAAAATAAATCCAGATGTGGCACTATGTGCCTGGTCCTGCAGTTTGAACTATGAGACTGAATTACAGAGTGCACTACTGTGCTATGCTGTAACTCTCTGCTGCTGCAAACTAGAAATACCTAAGTCTCAGAGGGGTAGCCATGTTAGTCTGTAACTTTAAAAACAGCGAGTAGTCCTGTGGCACCTTAGAGACTAATAAAAAGCTCATGATACTATATATATTTTTGTTAGTCTCTAGGGTGTCACAGGACTACTCATTTTTAGAAGTACCTAGTATGTGTTATCCTCCTCCTCCTTCAAACAACATTAATTTATCATGAATTGGGAACCTATTAGGTTTGTACCAGCACCTTTCACACTGAGTTATAGAACTGCACAGTTGCGAGTGCTGCAGTTTGCATTCGTGTCATCTGACCCTCATGCTCATGTAGAAAAGTCCTTTCTAAATGGAGGAATGGATTTAAATCAGGCTGTGGTGCTGCAATTAGGAGTTCCAGGGGTGCAACCACACCCCTGGCTTGACATAGTAATAACAAACACCAAACACATACACCAATGCATGGTGTCCACGATCATCAGTACCCCCTCTATAATAATAGTTTTAGCACTCCTGAAATCAGATACAAGTACAAGTGCAAGAGACCCTTAGCCTTGCTCATGAATGCCCTGAAGGAAATACCTGTACTCTCAGGCTATGTCTAAACTATGTTTTTTTTCCGGGATACCAGCGGTATCCCAGAAAAAACCTCTACCGCGTCCAGGGAATGCATCTACTCTTCTGACATTTTTTGCGGAAGAGCAGACACACTCTTTCAGAAAAGCTCTTCTGAAAGAGGAGGTTTTTCCAAAATTTGGCCCACTGTAGACAGGCCAAACCTTGGAAAAGCATCTTCCGAAAAAACTATCAGAAAATGCGAAGCGCAATTTGCGTATCTTTTTCTGATAAAAAGCGACAGTGTATACATAGCCTAAGACTATGCTCAGATGATTTGTCTGCTGAGTATGTTTTAAAGTCTGTCTTCTCTGCAAGGCTGCCTCTAACTGCATTCTGAGGCTACGGCTACACTGTAGCCTTCTTCTGGAAAAGCTTATGCAAACGAAGCACGGCGTGGAATATCACTGTGCTTCATTTGCATAATTAATTAGCAGCCGCTTTTGCGCAAGAGGCTTTTACGCAAAAAGGAGCTGTGTACACGGCTCCTTTTTGTGCAAAAGGCCCCTCTTGTGCAAGAGCCATTCTTCCTCATTTTTTCAGGAAGAACGGCTCTTGCACAAGAGGTTTTTGTTGTGCAAAAAGGAGCCGTCTACACAGCTCCTTTTCGCGCAAAAGCCTCTTGCGCAAAAGTGGCTGCTAATTAATTATGCAAATGAAGCACAGCGATATTCCATGCCATGCTTCATTTGCATAAGCTTTCCCGGAAGAAGGCTACAGTGCAACCGTAGCCTCAGACAATTACAGGGCGACTTGTAGAGAGGGCACACTTTAAAATAGTAATGCCAAATAAATAGTCTTACCACTGCTCTAAGGGAATTGTTCCACTGTACCTGAGAGGAGAATTTAACTGAGTATTTCTAGAAATCAAGTCATGATCATGTTAAAAACAAATTGACTCCCACTAATCCCTATCAATTCTCATTGTGCACGGGAAGGAGGGGGAGAGGAATGGGGAGAAATACCAGAGGAGAATACCTGATTCTCTCCTTTAGCTGGTGGCTGCGTTCAACTGTTGTCTGACATACAGAAAAGATGATAGAGGATATTGTATAATCTCTGCACCTTGTTCCCTTATATACGCTGGTGTAAATCAGGGAAAAAACTAGTCAAGGTGCAGAGATTATACAATATCCTCTATCATCTTTTCTGTATGGCAGACAACAGTTGAGCGCAGCCACCAGCTAATACTCACATAAAGGTTCATGTTGATGTGATAATAGACACTTCCTGCGGCAATTATCCAAGTAATAAAACATTTCAAACTCCTGTAGAAAATCTCCAAATACATCTGGACCTATGAATACAGAATAACTGTCTTGTGTCAGTAAATATGGAGTGAAGATGTCTTAAAAGTTACTGTTAGCTCAAGATCTTTTGAAGGTTTTTTTTACGCTGCCTACAAAGCATACGTTTTTGAGAGTGGAACAATACTGAGGGCAGCTGCCCTGTGTGTAGCTGGAATGCAAACACAAAAGCTGTCCTAATTTCACAATGGAAAGAGAAAATAGAATTTTTTTACCATGAAACATTCCTTAGAACAATGTACAAAGGTGAATGCATCTTACCTTTTTACTTTTTAAATACCTCCTGAAAAGGAACAATAGTGACTTTACATTCAAGGTGAATTATGTATAGTCTTCTGTTTTTCAGTATAGTAAAGTCACATCTTTTCATTATTTTAGTCGATATCAGGGCTCCTGAATTGATATTTAGCACTACCAAAAGAGCAGTGACAAGGACAAAATGTGAATGATTTGTAGTCTCTCTTCAGCTAGGCTAAGTAGTTAAGGTGCCCCCCGAACCATGCAAATAGATTCTGCAAAAATCTTATTGTAAATCTTCAGAACCATGTTGAGTGCAAAGTTGCCCGTGTCTCTGATTTCATTCAGATCAGAAACAACAAGTGGTTGAAGGGAAAAATATTTTTACAAATTGTTCAGAAATCCAATGAACAATTTCATTCAAGTTTTGGGTCTTAAAATGAGCAGAACAGGCCAGAAGAGTGTGCCCATATTGCTTGCGCACTGAGGAAAGGGTCTCTGAACTGTAAGTTCAATGAAGGAGCCAGATTTAATGGTGGGCTAGAAGTTGCCAGAGTATTGACAGATCTGTGGATCTAACACTTCTAGAGG
Organism: Rafetus swinhoei; assembly: GCA_019425775.1. Classification (NCBI taxonomy): domain Eukaryota; kingdom Metazoa; phylum Chordata; order Testudines; family Trionychidae; genus Rafetus; species Rafetus swinhoei. The sequence goes on from CM033424.1 coordinate 154,994,923, forward strand.
TACAAACGTTCTATGTCCATTACTAAAGCTGTGGTTAGGGTAGGATTGAATGGAAAACTTCCTACACTCACATACATCTAATCAATGAACACTTGACTCACCTAAAGCCCAATTTTCCTGACTTTATTCAGGTAAGGTAAATTTCATCAGTGGTGAATAATCAGCAGTGTTCCCATGCTTCGGGCAAATAAGGGAGAGATGGCCGGAAATGGAAGAATTTCTGCACCTCAGCAGTGCTTCACCTGCACTCTCCTATTAAATGATAGGATGTGTGTTGATGATATCTTGACATATCCCTAGAGGGCAAGACAGCATATGTATTTCCATTCAGCTGAAGGTGTACTGGTGGAGCTGTTATACATTTACATTTGCTTTTTCTTCTTACTTTGAGTGCCGTTTTATTCTGAAAAGTGACCAATGAATGGGATTGTGGGATTCCACATCTATTGTTTCTCATTAAATTTCATCTCAAATTTGCTTAGTTTTTAAGTAACATTTTTTATGCTTGGCCTATATTATCATCTAGAAACTTGGAAGTCAAGCGGGGTTTGTTCTGGTTCATGCATCGTTACCAGTAATAGATTTCTTCAGGCTGATGCTCCCTTCTATTACAGCTGTCCATCCCTGTTTCCTTCAGTAAGAGTGCACACGTGTGACCATGGAAGCAGATACATGGATTTTAACAGTTATTAAAACATCTGTATTTGGTACATATTTCACATGTGTTTAAAGCTGAATAAATTGGCATTTTTGATCCCCTCATTACTAATAGCCACCTTACCAAAAGTTACAGCAATATGACTGAGCCAACTGTAAAAATCTTGGTCTTCATTAAAGTCAATGGCAAATCATCCAGTGATTTCAATGATTTGACCCCCAGATTATAAACCAGTTTCCAGTCTGGTTTAGTGATAGTTTAACACTGATAAAAGAACCTGAAGGCTTACACATTAAATATGATGTATAAATTTTCAAGAATCATGCTTTTCTTCTGGTGTGTTCTACAGCTGCAGGTAGACACTACAAGTGGCTTCATATGCACAGCTGGAGGGTTTCTCTTTGTGACCAAAACCACTACCAACTTCATTTGTTCTAGTTATGAAGTTGGTCCTGACAAATCATAGCTGGTTGAGAGTTTATAATAGGTTAACTGTTAATTAGAGACAAGTGGATTTGCAAAGATCCATTTTTGTTTAAAACAAACAAAACGAAAGTTTTTCTTCACTCAGCGCACAACCTGTGGAACTCCTTGCCAGAGGATGTGGTGAAGGTTAGGACTTTAACAGGGTTCAACAAAAGAGCTAGATAGATTCATAGAGGTTAGGTCCATAAATGGCTGTTAGCCAAGATGGGTATGAATGATGTCCCTAGCCTCTGTTTCTCTGGAAATGGGTGAGAGGAGTGGGATCACGTGAGGATTACCTATTGTGTTCCCTCCCTCTGGGGTATCTCGTATTGGCCACTGTCAGCAGAGAGGATACTGGGCTAGATGGACCTTTGGTCTGACCCAGTATGGCCATTCTTATGTTCTTATGTTCACTTCCATATTTTGGAAATACAAAAATACCTGATTTAAAGTGGTATAAAACTATATGATTGGTAATTACCAAAAAAACAGCACTATATACCCACATCAGTTTGGGAGATCCCAACATTTGAATTAAAAATATTAATTAAAACCTGGTAGCATATTTTAATGTCACTTTTTAGAGTGGCAGGGGCAGGAGAAGGTAGCCCTTTTTAGCCACAAGCTGTCAAACTCTCAATAATAATCTTCTGTGGTCTAGGGCCAAACCAATGCCAGTAGAGACTACTTACTTGGATGACAATTGTATATTGCTTTTTATTCCTGATAGTCCTTCAGGGAGTCTGTTCATATGCAACAGAAATATTTACTAAAGTTCAAATGTGCAAAAGGATGCAAGTGTTGTGGCATTGAGCATCATACTACCTAACCACAAGGTGCCTAAAAAAAATCAGAACAACAACACTGAGATATTTAAAGCCTTAGTTGCCTAGGCTCCTATAAAGTAGGACTGACAGCTGTGTGTCCTTCAGCTGGAATGACCTGTTGGAAAGTGGCTCCAGACAGCACCATTGACTGGGCTGTTAAAAATCCTGTAGGTGGTGCAGCATGGCTAAGGTAAGCTCCCTGTGCTGGCCCTGCACAGTTCCTGTAAGTGGCCTACATATCTCGGAGGCACCTAGGAGGTGCAGCTATGGGGGGCTCTAAATATTGCCTCTGCCCTCTGCACCAGTTCTGCAGCTCCCATTTGCCGGCTACTGTAGACAACAGGTGCTGTGGGGACAGTGTCTGTATAGGGACAGTATGCAGAGCCCCCTGGATCTTCTGCCTAGGGGCTACAGAGACATTCTGGTCACTTCTAGAAGCCTCCTGAGGTAAGCACCACCCAGAGCCTCCACCCTGAACACGAACATCCTCCTACATCCCAAACTCCTGCTCCAGGCCTGATCCTACTCCCACATCCCAATTTCCTCCAAAAGCCCACACCCTGTTCTATGCTCCAAACATCTTGTGCCTAGCCCTAAGTCCCCTCCCACTACCAAACTCTATCCCAGAGCCTGAAGCTCCTCTCACACTGCAAATAACTTACTTCCACCACACCACAGAGCCCCCTCCTGAACCCCAAACCTCTATCCCAGAGGTGGGCAAAAAAGCAGCTCATGGGGGCAGATCTGGTTCACCAGGTACAGGCGCCTGCAGCTCCCATTAGCCCATGGATCACCATTCCCGGCTAATAAGAGCTGCAGGAAGTCGTGTCCCAGTCTGTGCTCCTTCCTATAGCTCTGGTTGGCTGGGAACAGCGATCTGCTGCCAACAGAAGCTGCAAGCACCCATATCTGCAAAAGCGCAGGTAAATACAGCAATGGCAGTCCACCAGGGACCGACCCTGGTGCACTGCCTCTGTCTTATTGCCCACCCCTGCCCTATCCTCATCCTCACCTCCATCCCATTGCCTACATCCCCAACTGGTATCCTCATCCCCTCTCACACCCCAACCTTCTGCACCAACTTGGTGAAAATGTGTGAGTGGATGAGGCTGGGGCAGAGTGAGTCAGAGCGGGGCAGGGGACAGGTCAAGGGTGTTTGGTTTTCTAGAATCAGAAAGTTGGCAACCCTACCATACAATGAATGAAAGGGGGAGACAGACATCTTAGATAACAAGTCTCAAAGAAAAAAAGAGATGAGGTGTGGGCCAGAATCTCACAGGTAGGGTCCTAACTTCCATTTTAATGGAAGTTATCCTTGAGGAGCTGGGTCTGTGTGCAGAGATACTCTGGTCGCTTCCAGAAGCCTCCTGAGGTATGCACCTTCCAGAGCCTGTACCCAGGACATGAACACACGTCTACATTCCAAGGAAGCCTGAAGACCCAGCAAGGCCTGCACATTCTGTAGGACCACATGATATTTTTGGTCTTGCAGGGAAGACAACACAAACCTTCCCATTACCCACTCTCCTAAAACAGTACCCCACCAGCCATCCATGCCATTTCACCCTCTGCTTCTCAACCTCCCCTTCCAAATAGATCGCTCCAAAAGGCTAATACTGTAGGACACCCAGCACAATATTCACCATTCCTATAGACAATGCAAGGAGGGAAAGAACAAGAATCTCACTGCCAGACACAGCAGCAACTACTGCCCCGGATCAGGAAGAGCCCATCTCATCCCACCTCGCCCAGCAGGGGAGTCCCACAACTCCTGCTTCACCACCATCAGGCCATGATGGAGACTAGGTAAGTAGACACCTATGTACACATCACAGTAAATATTAGTAGCATAACAGATCCACAGCAATATGGGAAGGCATGCAGGATTGTGTAGACGCACTTTATAGGTGTCAATCACAGTATTCAGATGGCTAGGTAAAGACATTAATAAATACATGCACCACTGCATACATAGGGGCCACAACCCCTATGTATCAAAGGTGTGTCCAGCTGTTATTCCAAAATAATTATGCAAGCATCTACACAGCAATTCCGTTATTTCAAAATAAATGCAAAATAATGGATGGCTTATTCTGACTTCTGTAAGCCTCATTCTATGAAGAATAGCACCTATTCCGAAATAGCTATTGTGAAATAAGGCATGTGTAGATGCTCCACTTCTGCTATTTCGAAATAGTCCCTCACCAGGGACATTCTAAGTTATTTTTCCTGGGACTCTAAATAGAGATTGCATGTCTACATTAAGGAAGCCTGCCTGGGACTAATTTTGAGGCTTCCCTGCAGTGTAGATGTGATATTTCAAAAAAAGCTATTTCGGAATAACTATTCAGGAATAGCTTATTTCGAAATAAGCATGCAGTATAGACATAGCCCAAGATTCTCATTCCTTTCTACCACTGTGCAACCTTTCCTTCAATCCACTTCTCCCCTCCCTTTTCCAGGAGAGCAAACCAAGGGAAATCTGACTTCTTCATAGTCCAATGTGATTGTGGTGGGGATCTTCCATCCATTCCTCGAAAGCAAAACCTTTCTCCTAACCAGCACATTGTGTATCACACACTGGTTTAGCCATGTTTCTCTTTTATTCTCCTCAATGTTTCTGATGTGTCCATTGATGTAGACATGAACTTTGTGCTGGGGTTTTCTGGTATTTACATGTGTGCCCTCCATGATGCCTAACACATGGGGAAAGGCTGCAATCTGGTAGAAATCTAGCATGTTTTGTCTCTGGATTGGAAGTAAATGGGATGCATTTCCCATTTTTGATGATGACGCCAGGAACTGTTATCCTTTGGAGGCTGTTGGCGGGGTGATGGTGCCAGTTTGGGAAATGATTCTCAGGTTAGTATTACCAGGCTATGCTGATTGCATGAAAGGATGAGTGAGTGGCTTCTGTCTGTGGTTGTGGTTAGCTTGCTATGCAAAAGTGCAGCAGTGTTATCTGGGCCCAGTCCGTACCGCTGCTTGCATGTCTGGCTGCCCTTGTCCTCGGGCTGGGGTTTAGGATGGGTCTCCTGTGCTCCATTCACTTTTTTGGTGCTCTGACAGTGAAGGTGCTGTATATGCTTCTGTTTACCGTTGTGTATATTTCTCTCTGGCCTACCCTTTCCCTGTCCAGCAGTTGCTCTCCCTCCTACATCCCTTTTGTCCCACAGATGTCCTTTCCCTCTCCCTTGCCCGGTCCTTTGCCTCCCCAGGATACCCTCTCTGCCTCTTTGGTCTGGATATCTGTGATTCATCTTCCCCCATCTTATCCATCTACCCCAGCTGTTCCTGGCCTCTAACCTGTGTTCCTCCAGGTGCTCAACTGCTTACCCATGCCCTATTCCTAGCTCAATCTAATCTGCTGTCTTACTGAAACATGCTCTCTTGCTCGCTGGATCACACACTATCTCTCTCATATTTACCCTTTGTTTAAATGTAGCTTTTATGTTTAGAGTGAGGGACCTTCAACCTGCTAGTGCCTTGCATTCTGCCCCCTGTGCTGGGTGGGGATGGGCATTTGGTGTAAGGTTTGGGCTGAGTACACATGCTGGGTCAGCATGCTCTGAAACTGAGACATGAGTTAGGTGTCTGGACGCCTGGCATCAGGCTGCCATGTGCATGCCCACAGGTGGAAGCCAAGGTATATAGGGCATTTTACCAGTGAAAACCTAGGCACATAGGGAACTATAACCATGAAATATAGGTGCCTCACGAGTTTAGGCACCTTCAAGGTTTGGAGGGATGTTTTCAGCATTGCTGTGGAGCCGTCAGTACATGAATCCATGAAATACTCACATGCTCAAATCCTTTTAGAATTCTGTACAGTGGAAGGTGGTGCTGTGAGCATAATATCTCCTCAGCACTAGTGATGACCCATGAGATTGAAGGGGAAACAACCCTTTATTTTACCTGTAAAAGGAGTAAATAAGATTTGGAAATCACTGAAAAATAATAAACACAAAATCTCTCAGTTCCACTGTTAAAGTAAATCTTCAGACTATGGTTACAACTTCTCTAGATAGCAAGGCCATGTCTACACTACAGTTGATCTCCCAGGGTTCAGTTTAGTGGGTTTAGTGAAGACTCGCTAATTCAAACTGAGAGGGCGACCCTGTCAGCGCCGGTATCCCTGCTCCTCACAAGGACTAAGGGAAGCCAATGGGAGTATTTGCTCCCATCGACCTCCCACTTGTTGGTAGCAATTTTAGATATGTTTATTTCAGCTATGTAATTAACATAGCTGGAGTTAGTTATCTTAAGTTGACCATCTGCTCTAGTGTAGATCAGGCCTGAGTGCCTTCCAGCTGTAAAGTAAAGCTTCAGTGCACTAGCATGCTACAAACTAACGTCCCAGGTAAGCTGTACTATTGCTCACTGAAAGTTCCTTAGTTTTCACCTGACCTACTCCTATTTCAATGTAGTGAAGATCAAAACACCATAGGGAAGTTTGCATGCACAGTAGGAGGGCCCATGTGGACACCTAGTGTACAGCATGCAAGTATGCTGCACATTTAGACTAACTATTCATATAGACAAGCCTGCAGGACTACACTTTAAGGGTGTGTCTACACTGCATTCTTCTTTCAAGAGAGGAATGCAAATGCAGCCGAGCGAAATTGCAAATGAAGCGCGGCTTTGAATTTCCTGCACTTCATTTGTATAATCGCGTCCGGTCGCTATTTCGAAATACCCTATTTCAAGATAAAAAACACCGTGTAGATGCGGTTATTTTGAAAGAAACCCCTTCTTTTGAAATAACTGTTAAACCTCATTTTTTTAGGAGTAAGGGTTATTTTGAAAGAAGGGGTTTCTTTCAAAATAACTACGTCTACACGGCGTTTTTTTATCTCGAAATAGGGTATTTTGAAATAGTGGCTGGATGGAATTATGCAAATGAAGCATGGGAAATTCAGATCTGCGCTTCATTTGCAAATTTGCTCATCTGCATTTGCATTCCTCTCTCGAAAGAGGAATGCAGTATATAAGGAACTATTTGCTATGTATTTTAGCCAGGTATCATAAGTGTGGTATCTTCATGAAACATTCTCCTCCTCCTCTCTCCTGTGCACTCTCCACCTATCCCTTTGGAATGTCAGCCCAGAATTTATTCTGTAACCAGCCTGCTAGGAAACTTGATGGAATACCTTATACCTGTCTTGCCCTCTTCTTTTTTTTCCTTTTCCTTTTCCCTTCCATTGTCCCTTTTTCAATTTCCAAGCCCACCTACATTAACTTACTAGAAGATTTACCAGGCATTGCTCAGGTTCTTAACTGATTTTTTTTTTAATAAAATGAAAATGTACATGCTTCATTTGAATCATTGCTCTAGGGTAGGGCTCTGGATAGGGGCTTCAGTGTGCAGGCTGCCCTGGGGAGAGAGGACTACCTCAGCTCTCTCTCACTGCCGTAGCCTGGGGCTAGGTGAGAAGCACCTCTCCATGGCTGCTGCAGCTCCAGAGGGTGCAGCCGATGGAGGGGTGCATGTCCCCTGGCTGGGCAGGTCCAGGTTCATCTGTCCCCTCAGCTCCCCAGCCAGAGTGAGGAATGCAGCAAATGGTGCACTTGCTTACCGATGAAGGGGAATACCCAGCAATATTCCAGTGTGAATGGGGGGATATTTAGCCCCCCCCACCTTCCCTAAGGGGCCTTTTAGGGTGTGGGAGGCTGGGCACCCAGTGCCAGCCTTTTCACCTGCCTGGTAATTGTTTCTTTTCTGTATGGTTTTGAGAAGCAATCCCATTTCAGACACATCCCATTTTCCTGGCACAAACAAACCCTTATGTTGCACTAAATTACTTGGCATGACTTATAGATGTCAGGGAGGATATGGAAAATATCCAGATTTGCTTACACAGTGTGTATCTGAGCATTTAGATTTCTATTTGTAATGCCACCCCATTCAAATTCTATCTCTTTAGAAAACTTTAGAAACATGTTAATGCCTTTCAGTTCATGTTCTATGTTTATTTTCTTTTAATATATATTTTAAAGTGTCAATTGCTCTGCTCTTGTTCCCTTTTATACCTATCATGCTGGCAAGTATCATTTCATCAGAATTTTCTAATTGGTCCTTATTTTTGAAATCCCTTAGCTAAGCCACTTAAGGCTCAATTCTCAAAGGTATCTGAGGCACCTAAATCCCACATAAATCAATGGAAGTTAGGCACCTACATACTTTGAGGCTTTCAGATTAAATGTTTTAGGGATAGACTATATAGGAAAAATGTCATGCCTCTTGCTGAAGGAGAGAAAAATATCTGCAGTTCTTTGTACCAAAATACAAAGTATGGAAGGAAATGGAATCAGAGCTCTGATAATTTGACGTATTTTATTTTTGTCACTTTTTTCTATTCAATAGTAATAACTTTCTTCAGGCCAACTCCTTCCTCTGTTCAACATAAAAGTGCTTAACTCTTTAAACTAAGGTAATGAATTGCTCCATAAACAGTAAAGATTGAAAACATGCTGTTACCTGTGCCCCTCAGAAACAATTTCCCTCAAACATGAGCACCCTGAAACAAAGAGACTCAATCAAAAAAGTAAGATTCAGGTTTCAAACATACCTTCTGAAAGATCACCTCAATATCATTGCATAGCTTGGTGGTAGAGTGGTGGGCTAGATATGTAAGAGTGATGTACAACTCATATCACCAATTTTCTTGCCCCCAAACTTTCCATCTCTGTCACTTCACTGCTGATGTCACCAACTGTACTCTCATGAGGGTGGAGTTTTCAAATTTGAGGAACTTGGGGTCCACTGATTCCATGTTTTTCAGCAGTCTTTTACCCCAGTGCAAAATGGATGTAGTACACTGATTTGGTAGCAGTTTACATACACTTTGTTTTTGAGGCAATCAAAGCCTCAATTCCCCATTCTCCTTATGTAGTCATCTGCACACATTGCATACTGAGTAGAATGTGACAAAATTGGTGGCACATATCAAATTTCCATCAAGTCATTTGGCAAGGAAAGCAAATAAGTGTAGTTCTGTAATGCAAGAGCAATGAGCAGGTTTTGGTAGGCTGTGTGCCTCCTGCGTGAGGCACAGGTAGCCCTGCAATACCCCCCACGTGCACCCCAAGGGAGCACCCAGAGCAGCTACACAAGAGGTCCTACAATGGCGCAGGTGCATCAGCACGGCTGTGCTGCTGTAAGGTCACCAGTGTAGACATAACCTTAATAAAAGAGAGGCAAATGTGTGTGAAATGGGTGCCCTAAGCAAACCAAGTTGAGAAATCCACAATTCCAGTGATATTTGATCCTGAATATGCACTGAGGATTTTACAAAAACTGATCAGTACTTCAAACTGATTCCTTATACCATAATTTTTCCAAAGTGTAAAATACATTAAAAAGTGGAGAAAATGCTTTTAATAGTGAGAGATCTTTGCTCCTCTTAAAAAAAGAAGTCTTGTTGAAAATTAATTGATATCCAGTAACCTTTATTCTTCTGCCAAGGTACATTTCTATAAAAAGGGTGGATTTTCTTCACAATTGCATTGCAGAAGGACCATATTTTAAAATAATTCATTTAAGATTAATTTCAATGTAGTGACAGATCTCTAATTGTCTATGTATCTTGGGCCATGCCTACACTATTTCTTATGCCAGCAAAACATATCTAACTCAGGGTTGTGAAAAAACACCCACCTGATAGACATATTTCATCAGCATAAGCACTACTGTGCACAGCACTATGTCAATGGGAAAGTTTCGCTCACTGACATAGTTACTAGTGTTCTTTGGAGGGTGGCTAATTATGTTGATGGAAAAGCTCTGTCTCAGCAGCATAGATCAGCTACACAAGAGATCTTACAGCGGTGCAGCTGCATTGGCACAGCTGTGCTGCGGTATGGCCTTTATTGCAGACATAGCCTTAGTCAAAGAGACTCCTAGGTTGCTATAACAACAGACATGATAAGATGAGTGGAACTGAGTGACATTGGACTAGCTGCTTAGAAACCACTGCTTTTATGGTGCTTGGCTTTGAAAGAATGAGGTGTGTGCTTGCTGGGTACAAGAGGGCTATGATGTCAGTGTATGAGGATTTGTGAGTACGGGATGTATGCTGAAATTCCTAAACCCATTCAATGTCTGAGGTAAGTCCTATTAGGCCTGGTGGGAGAGGTGTGTGCATTTGTGCATGTGAAACTATATCTGGTATTTCAGGTGGGTCAGCCTGCTGTAGCCATGTCCATGGCATTCTCTGATGTAGCACAGATCTATACGTGAGTATGCTGGCTTTCTAGTGTAACATATTCCTCTCACTAACCTTACTGTGTATCCTCTTTCGCTGCCAGATAGTGCTGAGATGGTGACACTCAAGCGGCATGGTGGTACCATATGCATACATCCTTTCAGCTCCTGTTCCTCAACACTAGAGAGAGCAAGTTCCTGTTTGGAACATGGAGGAAGGATGTCTGGGGGGGAAAGGAGGCTCCTGACCAGTATGAGGAACCCACCTCTTGCTTGGAGTGTAAGATAAGTTAAATTAGACTGACAGATGTGGGGAACAACCCTCCCTCCATTCTTTTCCCTTCGCACAAAGTGAGGTGTTTGCACATGTCTGATTCAGGTACAGCTGGCAGAGCAGGTCACTAGCCCTAATTGATTATAGAGTACATGATATGACCAAAAGGACTTAGTTCTAAGGAGTTACTAAATTCCCCCAAAGCTGGCTCACTTCCCACTTCTCCCCCCTCACAGGATGACAAGTGGGGATGAGACCTTTTACCTTAATGGACATTGCCTTAAAAAGTTTTCCACCTGCCTCTTCCCATGGGAGTAGGGAGAGAATGGCAGAATTGGGCACATTTCCTACTGGAGGAAAAATGTTGGTGGGGGACTTTGAGGGGCTCAAAGATCTATGATATACCATGGGCGGGAATCCCCTGTACTGCTTTCAAAAGAAGTAAAAGCTAGAAAAGGAGACATGGCACTTGTTATTGTCCCTTGCTGGGGGAAATAGAGAACTGGCTGATTGGAGAATCACCAGAGGCCCAGAAAGGCCCTGCCTTCTTTCCTGAATCTATAGGATGGGGCCCTGAATCTATAGAATGGGGATTTCCCCTCTCCCCCCTTAAAAGAGTAGCAAAACACTGGGATTCCATCAAAAAGGCAGTAACAGAAAGAGGGAAACAAGGATCCATTGTCACAATCTTGCATGGAGATGGACTTTGGAGAGTTACATATGTGCTCGGCGGTTCTGGATATTTTCTCTGCAAATGTGTGCATTTCCCAGTGTATTCCACACTCAAAAGCCTTCAAGTGCTTGTGAGTGTCCCTCACCCCTGGTCCATATGGGTTTTTTGCAGTGATGAAGGTTTGTTTCATGCATTGTATTGTGTATTTTTCCAATATTCTGGGTTTTACATAGTACAATAAGGGCTCAGCGCCCCAGTTTGAGTCTTAGGGTTTCTTATGAACAATGTTTTCAAAACTGGGATATTTTGAAAAAACAAGTTTGCCATTACTATGAGAATTCCAAATCCTCTCCTTATGAAACTGATGATCTTTCTATCAGCCCCTGGTGATACTAAGGAGGGAGAAGGTCTGACACGCTCACCTTCTGAGACAGGGGAAGGCAGCAACTCAGCTTCCTCCAAATCACAAAATTGTGTCACTTTGTAGGCATGTTGAGTCCATCCTTTGGCGTGGAGGCCACATGACCTTCAAGGCTGAGAACATTGACCATATGAAGTGAAAACGTACTCAGCCTCCTAACTATAGAGAGGGGAGTGAAGACATTACATCTTCTACTGCTTCCCACAGCTTCTTTCCCTCCCTGGTGCAGCTATTAACTTCAATCTCCCTGGACACACAATTGCAGATCTAAAGGTAGCCATCCTGCAGCAAAAAAACTTCAGGACCAGACTACAAAGAGAAACTGCTGAGCTACAGTTCATCTTCAAGTTTGACACAATTAACTCAGGATTAAACAAAGACTGTGAATGGCTTGCTAACTACAAAAGCAGCTTCTCCTCTCTTGGAATTCACATCTCCAGATCAGCTACTAGAAGTGGGCCTCATCCTCCCTGATTGGCTCCACCTCGTCATCTCCAGCCTGATTCTGGCCTGCATATTTATACCTGCCTCTGGAAATTTCCACTACCTGCATCTGTGAAGTGGGTCTTTGCCCACGAAAGCTTATGCTCCTACACTTCAGTTAGTCTATAAGGTGCCACAGGAACTCCTCGCCGCTTTTGCAGATTCAGACTAACACGGCTACCCCTCTGATAGGATACATCATGAGACTCATAATAAAGGCTATGTCTACGCTACAGAGGCTTTCCGGGATACCTCCGGTGTCCCAGAAAAACTGTCACGCATCTAGGGAACGCATCCACTTTTTCGGATCAGTTTCTGAAAAAGCAGGCATGTTCTTTCAGAAGCCCTGTATTCCTCATTTTATGAGGAATAATGACTCTTCCAAAAAAGGAGGTTTTTCCCACATTTGGCCCCGTGTAGATGGGCCAAAAGTTGGAAAAGCCTCTTCCGAAAAAAGAATCGGAAAAAGGTACGCAAATTGTGGTTTGCAATTTGCATGCCTTTTTCGTAAAAAGAACTGCAGTGTAGACATAGCCAAAATCTCTGTAGTTGCAAACACTGACAATGCAGTAGGAACAAGTTCAGTAAAGCAAAGAAATGTATCAATGTATTACTGAAAGAGGGTAAAAAGGCAGGTCCCTTTTCTATGGTGCTGTTGCAGTTGCCAGGCAATTTTGCTCTTCCTCAGTTAGGAACCAGAGATATGCCCCTACGTTTCCTTGAAGTGTTAGTTCCTGAGACCGGCAATGATACTTCATAGCTGGGAAGAGCCACACCCGTTAAGGCAGGCCTGGGCAAAATATGGCCTGGGTTCTGGATCCGGCCAACCAAGCCACCGGATCTGGCCTGTTGACCACCCTGCCAGAACCCTCAGGCATGTAGCTGCTGTGGTTTAAAGCGGCTTTCTGCACTGCAGGCAGAAGGAGGCTTTGTGTGATTTCCCTGCCCCCATCCCAATCCTCATGTCCTACTGGCTGGAAAAAGCCAGCCAATAGGAACTGATCACAGCCAATCTCTCAGCTCCTATTGGCTGAAATATTGGCCTGGAGGTAGGTTCAATGCAAGCATCTTCCCCTTCCTGGAGCTGAGTGCCACGTGGAGGGAACAGTCTGTAGTTTAAGTGGTCTGAAGCTGCAGCAGGCAGGGAGTCCAGATTGCTGTGGGGGTGATGTAGGGCTGCTGGCCAGCAGACACTTAGGTAAGCACCTCCCAGCCAGAGCCTGCCTCTGGCACCCCTGCCCCTCCTACACCCCAACTCCCACCCCAGGTCACCATCCAAACCCTCTGCACCCCACTCCCTCCCCCACATCACCATCCAAACTCTCTGCACTCCCTTACCTTAGGTCATAACTCCCTCCCAGACACTGTACTCCCTCCTACATCACTCCCCCAGGCCAGAATCCTCTCCTACACCCAAACACCCTCCCAGACCTTACACCCCATTCCCCTGCCCCAGGTCACCTCCAAGCCCTCGGCAGTCTGCACCTCCTTTTTTTCCCTTCTCCCAGGTCACAATTCCCTCCCAGACTTTCACCTCCTCCTAGAGCCCCTCTCCGAAGCCAGAATACTCTCTTGCACCTATACTCCCTCCCTGACCCTAAACCCCAATTCCCTGACCCAGGTCATAATCTCCTCCTTCATCCAAACTCCCTCTCAGACCTCACATCCTCTCCTGCACCCCAGTCCCTTATCCCATCTGCCCTTATGCACCCAACCTCCATCCTGGACCTCGCATTTCCTCTATAGAAAAGTGCGGCCCTTGACTACTTTCCAAAATCTTGGAGTGGCCCCTCACCAAAAATTATTGCCCACCCCTGCTTTAGGGCATGTTTATACTGCAGCTGCCCAAGAACATCACCCTGTTGCTCTTGGATATGTACTTGTGTGTCTACGCTTCTGCTCTTAGAGCACTAGCTCAGGCAATGTGTGCCTCTACCCATGCTGGGAAGCTCGCTTTCAACTGCTGTGTACATATATCCTGGAAGTTGTTGTTTTGTGGCCCAACTAACAGTTTCTCACCCAGACAGCATAGTAAATTTGTTATGCTATTACTCCTAGCATTTTCCTTTTCCCCAAAATACAGTCATTAAGCCTTTGTTGCAATTGTTTTCCCTCCTTTTTTTCGTATTCTTAGGGATGTTACTAAAACAGCTTTGATACAAATGTTCCAACAGCTGAGCCTTACATCTCTTGCCATAATTCAACAATTCTGCAATTGAACCAGTTCATTATAATACTGACATTTCTATATTGCCATGGAAGAGGAATGGAGTTTGTGTTATACTAGTCTTCCATTTTACCACCCACTACTAGCTATACTGCTGCCCGTCAGTTTTAAAATACAGATCACTGATTGCTTTAATTTTTACCAACCTAACTGGTCCTAATGTACAAAGTACATCATCAAAGAAAACTATCTGCTGTGAGAAGGAAGGAAAGATGGGAAAAGTAAATTTAGTTTGCTGAAATTTGCTAGTATTCACAGGCTAAGTGTAATGAAACATTAATGGAGATTACAAATTAATTCTCAGTGCTTGTATAAATGCCTTTGGAAAGCTGAATTGAGGGAAATGTTTAAAGGGTTAAGAAAACAGGGTTAAATTAGAAACTCAGCTAGCAAAATTTTCAGAAATCTTCAGTGTCTTGGTATTATAGTGTTTTTTTGTATTGTTGAACAGCCTCATATGCCCCAGGGCTGAGTATTTTACTAGACAGATTGATCAGTGATGCTCTTGAATAATACAATTTTTTTTAAAACCACATGACGCACTATGGATGCTTTTATAGATTATATTTATGGCTTTCAAAGGCAAAGTTTAAAAGATTACCAAGACTGATCATATCTTGATTTTGAAAGCATAACATTTGAGTAAAGAGCTGCATAGAGAACCACCATCTTTCTCGTAACTTGTAGCTTGCTAACAATATTTTAAAAGAAAACATGCAAAGTTGATTGGAGATAAGCAGAAAGACAGCAAGGGAAAATGTCTAGCTCATCCAGAATGGGTGTGATAGGTACTAATAAGGACCTTAAAATGTGGGCTTTTTGAGTTATGACTACACAAATATTTTAAATTATGGTAAAATAATATAAGGTAAAAATTGTTATGCGCAAGAATACCTGTGTCAAAGAATATGGAGAATTAGAAGTTTGACTGGTCTCAATTGACAGTTTTTTTACATACATGAGTGCAGCTCTGTTAGGCTCAATTTACAGTAATTCCTTTTCATTGCTCTTTTGGGCAAGTAGGTTATACCTTCAGTGGAAGAGGTCGAGTGTTCAACCCACTCACCCTGAACATCTTAGGGGGAGCCAAGAGCCATCAACATGGGGATCTCTTCCCTTTTCACAGCTGAGGACAAGCTCCCGGTAGTACCTTGATAGTACAACTACTACAGAAACCTTGTTGCCTGGACTCTCCTAAGCCTACAGAGCCAAAACATTCTTCTGTAAAGGGAGAACTCATTCTAGAGTACCTCGTGCCATGTTACCATGAAGATTTATGTGGGAACATAGTGTTGTAGGTGGATTAACACCTTGTTATGGATTGGGTGTAACCACCACCTACCATTAAGGATAAGTGTAAATAAGCCATTGTAACCAAGTGGCTGGAATAATAGAAGTTACAGCAAATATTGCTCCATTAGTCAGGGAAGAGTGGAAATTGAATCACATGGCCAATGGTGTTTCCCAAGGCACTGACAGCAAGTGCAGTGACATGGGCTTTGATTGATGGAACAGTTTTTGTTCTATTCTTTGTCTCTGTGGATGTGAGACTGAGACAGACAGAAGGGGCCAGCAAATCAATCAGATAGTAACAGAAGTGTTGGTAATATGGCTGTGAGAGAAAGCTAAAGGCTTTTTGGGTCCAAAGGCTAGCTGGAAGACAGGCTTGGAGTAGGGAGGAAAGGCATTGTCTCCTGTTGTTTGATTCTTACTTTGTTCAGGGAACAGGATTTTATGTATAATTTGCGTAAATAAACAAGATAAAACAAAATTAAATACCAGACTCTAATACCTATTTCTCCAACCCACAACACCTCAAATTTGGGTCAGGAGTGGTAACTATATCATGGAGAGTCAGGAGCGGCTCGAGGAGAGCTGCCGACAACTGGCGCCCCAGGCGGAATGCGCGATCGGCGCCCCCGCCTCCATAGCTCTCAATGGTGTGACATCATCATTGGGCGCCGCCTTAAACATGGTGACCTATGCTACTGCCAAGGTTGCCTACATCCACGGGGCCGCCCCTGTGGAGAGTAGCTGGACCACCAATCTATCCCGCTCCCACCTTATCTCTTGCAAAGTATGGTTGAAACTATATTGAAAGTTTTCTGGGTTGAGAAAATTAACCCCCTTCTGAAGTATATACTAGAATTGCTAGAGAAGAAACAGGCAACTCAGGAGTGGAAGGGGTAAGTGGAACTGTTTTATTGCCTATGCCCGTTTACCTCGGACATTCAACACAGCATCCGAGTGGCAACAACCTGGCACCAATTGCACCCTTTTATCTATTTAGTAATGTTAACTCCCATAAAATAAACACATAATTAATACCATTATACCCGCCCCTAATTAGTATTTTCAGAATTTCTAATTGAATCAACACTTTTCTTCACTACAAACTTTCTAAATCAGCAGGTTACAGAGATTACAATAAATTTAACCCTGAAGATATTTTATACAGAGCCAATGAGGATAAGCAAAAGACACAACAAAGTAGAGTAGTTGAATGCTTATCTATTTTTCTAGGCTGCAAAAACAAAGGGAAAGAGCAAGTTCAAGGTTAATGCCCACTGTGGCTGAACTCCTTATCACTATCCCAGACTCCTATTCATTTTACATATCTCAAAAAGAATGTTATTTGATATTGCTCAAATATCAAAGAAAGAGAGTTATGATCTATGAAACACATTTGATTTTTGATGGCCAAGGCAGCTAAAATAAGATTTGAAATGGAACGAGTAGTTAACTGTTGGCTCTCTCTTATGTATTCAAACTGAGGCCAATCGTGTGAGTGATACAGGTTGAACCTCTCTAGTCTGGCACTCTCTAATCCGGCAACATCTGTGGTCTGGCATGATTTTAGTTAGGCGGCTGTCTACTTATTATGGGTGTAGCCAAGTTTCCTATGATCCCATGAAGTTAATTTACAGCCACCAGTCTTAGCTCTCAGTGTTCTGTGCTGTGATTTAGCTTTAATTTTACTCCCAAATGTCTTCTAAGAGACCAGTAATCAGTGCAAGTATTGGTAATGCTGCTAGACAACATTGACCTCCCGTGGTTCAGCAAATTCTCTGGTTCAGCACTGGTCACAGATCGAATTTGCAAATGAAGCCGGGATTTGAATTTCCCATGCTTCATTTATATAATGGCGGCTGCGCAGTCTTTCGAAAAAGGGTTTTTTTTTTCCCAAAAGAACCGCATCTAGATGGCGGTTTTACTTTCGAAAAACCCTTTTTTGAAAGACCGTGCGACCGCCATTATGCAAATGAAGCACAGGAAATTCAAATCCAGGATTCATTTGCAATTTCGATCTGTCTAATTTACATTCTCTTTCAAAAAGAGGAATGTAGTTTAGACATACCCTCATAGTATTAGGCCCACCATTAACAGACCTTGGTCTTAGTCATTCTCCATTGACAACAGTGTATCAGGATTGAGGCCAGAGTGAACGAGGAACTTTCCAAAAGTTTCGCAGTCAAATTATCTTTAAAAGTATTATTATCTTCCTTCCTGCCATTGATCTCAACCTTAAGAAATCCATGACTTTTCTCTTTACTTCTCCAGATTCTACACTCTGAAAGCTAGGAATGGAAAGCAGACTGGTCTAATAAGGAGTGCTAAAGTCAGCCAACAGGAAACAAAAAAACAAAACAAAAAACAAATGTTCACCAGTCCTTCATATTTCATCAGCACTATTTCTGGTGGCAATATTGAATATCTTAGGAGAAAGAATAAAAGTCTTCAATGTCTTTTTTTTACAGCTGTATAACCTAAAAGCAATTTTTCAATCTCAAAATAATTTTTTTTTCTGTCTTCAACTATACAGCCAAGAGCTGGCATTTTGTCATTTCAGGCTGTCATGTTGTTACATGGTGTGATGATGTGATGCATTGAAATGTCAGTTTCACCTAAAAATTGAAAGCTATACCATACATCCATTTTCAGCTAATAAGCCTGCTATTAGTTCTTTTAGCAGCTTTCCAAGGCAGTGTGAAGAGATATACTCATCTAAACAGTAGGGAATTTCACATTATTTAGGCATTAGTAAATCAAGTTTACTTTCATTGGTATTGAAATTGCTAAGAAACCATCCCACCCCTCTTTGATTAAAATTAATTTGACATTTAATTTTTAGTGCTGGGGAAATATTTTTCTTCAAAATCACCTGCTGTCTTAATCTATTACGGTATATCTTTTATCTGGGTTCAGAATAAATATAGGCTTCCCTCCACCCCCATACTGAATTTCTTTGTGTATCACAGGCTAGCGCTACAAGCCGCCTTCAGAGATTTTCATTGTTCCATGATACTAACTCTTTTAAAGGAAGTAAAACAATCCAGAAGTGGGTGATGTCTGATTACACACCACACCTGTCAGATGCTTTGTGCATAGCCCTGTCTAAATTTGTTGGTTTGAAAAATTTCACAACTATTTTGCAATAGGGTTTTTTCCCCCTGTAAAATGTGGGTCATTTACAGAATACCTGGTGGTGTAGCATAAATGTTTTACTGGCACTTGTTTTGGATGAAATGAATAATTCACCCATTACTTCATCAGCTGGGAATACTGTAGAGATGCCAAATTCATTGCGATAAAATCTTCATGCCCCTGTGTAGCATCCTGACTGTGTGTGCTTCTATATGGCTTGCAATATATTATAATAGATGAGTGGGTTTGTGCTATATTGTTAGATATTGGACAATTTGTCAATATTCTGGTAGTAATTCCCTGACCCACATTTTTTTTGGTCACTGTTAGTGTTGGCTAGATACTGCAAAAAATGTTAGGGAATATTATTTTGGCTTTGATTGTGCTTTCCCCCCCTTTGTACACAAAGAGGATGAAAATGGTGGGACTTGGGCAGGCCATGATTAGAAGGCAGGCCTGGAGAATCTTTTCCTATGCAAATATTGCCATGACATTTCTGTGTCCCAGTATAGGGACTGTGTCACTCCTTGCGAGGCTGGTCCACCCTTTTATTTTTCCAGTAGCCTAAGTATCATGGGTTAAAGATATGTTATATTTGCCATTTATTACAATAGAGCCAATATGTCACCCATATTTCTTTAGTATTCTAGCAGCAGCTTTAAATCTCACCCAGGAAAATTAGAAAATAACATTAAAGGTAATAAAGTTGTATCATTTCTTATCCTTTTCCCAATCATTGTCTTAGGAATTGAGCCATTTATGCCATTTTCCAGTTTTAGAAATAAACTATAAAAATATTAATCTCCATTAACATCTGTAATCTAAGAAAACCTTCCTGTCAGGGTGGTTAAAAAATGGAATAAATTGCCTAGAGAGGTTGTGGAATCTCCACTATTGGAGATATTTAAGAGCAGTTTGGATAGACATCTATCAGGGATGATCTAACTGGCACTTGGTCCTGTCATGAGTGCAGGGGACTGGACTTGATAATCTCTCCAGATCCCTTCCAGTTCTTGTGTTCTATGATTCTACTACTCTAATCTTCAAATACTCTTTATTTGGTTGCATGATTATGAAAGCTGGCATAAGCAATGACATCTCCAGTGATCTGTAAAAGTCTTTGTTCTGCAGCATAATGCAGCATTAAACCATTTTATTGTGAAAAAAAAGTTAATAAAAACAGAGAAAGATTCAGCAAACCTCTTTGCTGGTGTAAATGGAAATTTAAGAAACATACACCTGATTTTGAATTGTATAACTTGAAAGCACATAATTGTTTGTCAAGATAGAAATATAGAAAACATAATGTTACTCAAATAGGTTATTTGGATCTTAGAGAGGAAAATTGTACAAGCTTGACATTTCATGTTACCATGTTATGCTAGTGTCCTGCAAACTTCTCTATGCAGTTGGACCCTAAGGGCATGTCTACACTAGGAAATTATTTCAAAATAGCTTATTTTGAAATAATGACTCCTGAAATAACTATTTTGAAATAGTGTGTCCACATTACAAGGCAGTATCAAAATAACACATCCACACTGATGAGAGTCTGCATCACATTTAAAGCCCCTGGAAGCACTCCGGAGAGGGCATCAGGAGAGCAGACACTTCCTGTAGCTGCTTGCTGAGGCTAGCTGAGACACGTGCTTAATGGGGCTTCTCTCTACAGTTGCATCTCACACATTGCCTACCCTCTTGCGGGACACCAAATTAATGCCATGTGCTCTGGTTGCCCGTGTGGACACCACAGCACTTTCATCATGGAGCTGTAGCTGTTGCAAAGCAGTGCCAGGCTCATGGACCTCATGCTGTGCCTCATGGCACAGTTTATCATCACTGTCCAAGTGTTGCTTCAGGACGATGATGAGCAGCCCATACCAGGGCACCTCTTCACCCAGGCTCTGGTGCTCTTAATGCAGCAAATGTTCCTCTACCTCTGCACACCATGGAATGCCACTTCTGGCAGAGGAGACCAGTTCTGACTGGTGGGACCACATCATTTTGCAGTAATGGGATGACCAGCAGTGGTTCCAGAACTTCCACATGCAGAAAGCCACCTTCCTTGAGCTCTGTGAGTGGCTCACTCCTTCCCTCAGGTGAGGGACATTCACATGAGACTCACCATCCCCCTGCAGAAGCACGTTGCCATCGCCCTGTGGAAGCTCGCCCCACTGGACAGCTACCAGTCTGTGGGGAACCAGTTCAGTGTGGGAAATCCATGATTGCATCCATGCTCATGCAGGTACTCAAGGCCATCATCACCATATTGCTGCAGAGGGTCATCATCCTGGGGAACTTTGACCCCATGGTGGATGGGTTTGGTGTCATAGGCTTCCCAAACTGTGTGGCTGTGTCTACACTGCACCCCTTTTCCGGAAAAGAGATGCAGATGAGACAAGTCGGAATTGCAAATGAAGCGGGGATTTACATCTCCCCCGCTCCATTTGCATGAACATAACTGCCGCTTTTTCCGGCAGGGCTTTGCGGAAAAAGCGCCAGTCTACGGGATCTTTGGAAAATAAAGCCTTTTCCGAAGGTCTCTTATTCCTGATTTTAAGAGGAATAAGGGACCTTTCGGAAAGGCTTTATTTTCGAAAGATCCCGTCTAGACTGGCGCTTTCGGCAAAGCCCTGAGCCGAAAAAGCGTGTTATGTTCATGCAAATGGAGCGGGAGATGTAAATCCCGCTTCATTTGCAATTCCAACTTGTCTCATCTGCATCCCTTTTCCGGAAAAGGTGCAGTGTAGACACAGCCTGTGTGTGTGATGGGCATAGATGGCACTCACATCCCCATCCTGGCTACCGATCACAATGCCTCAGACTACATCAACAGTAAGGGATACTTCTTGATGGTGCTGCAGGCCCTCGTGGACCACAATGGCCAGTTCATGGACATTTATGTCAGTTGGTTGGGGAAGGTGCATGACGCTCTCATATTCTGGAACTCAAGTCTATTCTGGAGGATGCATGTCAGCACTTTTTCCCCAACTACACCATCAGGGTTGGATGTGCACATGCCCATGCGCATCCTGGGCAACACAGCATACCCCTTGCTCCCCTGGCTGATGAAGCCCTCCACGAGTAGCCTGGACCCAGTCAAGGAGCACTTCAACACCAGGCTCACCAGAGTGGCCACAAGGGCAGCTGCGAGACGCCTCTGAAATAGCAGCAGTTGAGCGTCCACACTAACACTATTTTGAAATAACAATTTTGAAATAATCATTATTCCTTATGACAAGCAGGAGGGGTTTTTGTTTTGTTTTGAAATATCAGGTTTGGTAGTGTGGATACTCCACATATTATTTCAAAATAAGGGAAGTTGTTTTGAAATAACTCCCTAGTGTAGCCCAAGGCTTAGAGATGTGAGGAGCTCCACTGAAGTCAAAAAAATTTTGCACCGGGTCCACCCATGCAGAGTGGCTTGTAGAACTGAGAGGTTAGAATGAAATTTTTCTTTAGGGCCTGTTTTGCCATTGCTGTGCATCTGTCATTTCTTACTCAAGCTGAGAATTATGCCTGGTAGCAGAGAAGAGGTTATAATTAGAGCTGAGCAAGAATGTCTTACAAATATCCATAAACATTCATCTCCATATTAAACTGAATTTCCTTCATCTCTGTCAGAGACCCTTTTTTTGTTCATTCTCCACAAATATTTTGAATGAGTTTTCAGGAAGGAATCTTAAATAAGCTAGAGAATTTAAACAAATATGACCCACATATTCAAAGTTATTTGTGAGTTCCTTCATGTAGCTTATCCTTGTATGAATAGGCAGGAAACAGTTTGTAATGGGTTTAATTCTGATGCCCTTATTTGTGATGAGAAATACTTGACACCATGAGAAGCCCCACTGAGCTTAGGGACTAAGATTCTATTCAGTTTGAGCAACAGAATCTAGTCCTATGACAGTGCATATTCAATAGAGTTAGCCAGAAAAGGGACTTTCCATGTCATGGGTAATCTTGGGTTGTGTGGGTTTTTTTCCTTAGCATTGCAGAGTTACCAGCAAAATGTAACAATTTTGGTGACCATCCCTCTTCCTTTCAGCCAGTACACCTTCTAGCCAGATTATCAGGCACCTGGAGAGCTGAACATCAGCCCTTCTAAACCAATCCCCCCAGGTCAGAATCCTTTCCTGCACCCATACCTCCTCTCAGATCCTGCACCCCAAACTCCTGCTTCATTTCATAGCCCTCTTCTTCACTCAAATTCCCTTTCAGACCCCCTCCTGCACCCCAATCACCTACGCCCCTGCTGCTGTCTGTGCCCAACATCTGTCCAGATCCCATACCCCCTCCATTGAAAAGTGTGGCCCTTGGCAACTTACCAAAATCTTGGAGTGGCCCCCCCTTCAGAAACTATTGCCCATTCCTGCTTTAGGGGACACACTTTCAAGTTTTTTCTCTACAACCATGAGACAGACATTTGTTATATTTTAAACAAAAGCTGATATTCTCTTGAGATCACAAATGAAAGAACTAGGATTTTCAGAAGATGTCAGTTATCACTTACGATAAAAGTGTAAGAGTTGGCAACACAGGATGAATTCCAATTTTTGACAAATATTTCTTATATTTGAGCTCATAATTAGTTTTTCTGCAAGCATCACTGCTAGCAAAGTTTATATATTTACAAAATGAGAACTTTAAAAAGTAATGGAAAACAGAAATGTACGACTTGCTTTGTATTTAACCAAATGTTTTTAGATTTTCCCCCTTATGCAATTTATGTAACTCCATACAGCAGCATAATAAATGATAACAGTTAATTTACCAGCAAGTAGACCATAAAACTCAATACTTCAAGTGTTCTCAAGAAGCAAACTCAAAAGACTCACATGAAACAAAACTGAAATTAAATCATATAAAACATAAGCCTGAAAAAGCCTTTTGGTAGTATGGGATAAGCTCTGTCCAAGATCTTGCTAAGAATGATAGATTGATATTCAGCCTCCTGCCTTTACACTGCAACCAGAGCATAGGCCGCATCGTGTTAGATGCACCCAATATATTCAGAAACAAAGTAGGTGAAGTCTTTTGTTGGACCACCTATTGTCAGTGAGAGAGACAAATTTTCAAAGTTACACAAAGCTCTTCTTAAGGTCACTGCATACAACAATGGATATTTTCAGTAAAGCAGATAGAGAATCCTTTACTGTGAAAACCCAGTTTTTCATCAGAGCTAAGGCATGCAAAACTCATTATCAATTTAGCTCCCACTCCATAGTTGATGCTTCTGGAATTGGAATAATTGGTTATACTAAAGAATAACTTATTTATCTTTGTGTCTGTTGCAGATGATATGAAAAATGTTCTTTATGCAGCAGTCAACGCAAACAAGCACTAGCTTGAAAGCCGACTTCCTCATCATTTCCTGACTTGCTGGTTATCTGTAAACCATAATGATCTATGAGGATGGGGTGATGGAAAAAGGGTGTGTATTTGCCAAACTGTCAGTATTTGTGGCTAAAACATTCTAAAATTTGCTACTGTGGAGGCTGAGCTTCTGAGCCTTTAAGAATAATCGGATGGTTTTATGCTGATGTGTGAATTTATGTGATTTAGATGTTGTTAGGATGCCTACATCCTGTATGTAATATTCTTTTATATTTTTGTCTCAAAATAAAATTTAAAATATATATAGAGTGCCAGAATTGTTCAATAGGCTGAGTTCCATAATCTCTCAGGGTACACTTACACAGGCATAAAAAGCCACAGCATAGCTATAGGTAGCTCAGATCAGCTGACTCTGGTGCTTGGGCTACAGGACTAAAAATTGATGTGTAGATGTTCAGACTCAGACTAGGGTCAGGACTCTGGGACACTTTCTCCTCCCCTCCTTCCACCTCCTTGCAGCACAAATATCTACACAGTAATTTTGCAGACTCACAGTCTGAGCCAGCTGACTAAGGCCAGTTCGGGACATATAACTGTTGTGTAGACATACCCTCGGAGGTCTGGAACCCAAGTTACTCAAACAGATGCCTACAGCAGACAAGTTAGAACAGGTTCTATACCCTGACATAAGTGGGGACAGTTTATCATAGTGATGTGTTGGATTGTTTGCCTGTATATTCTGGTGAACTTTGGCAGGATTTGTGTTTGTATTTAATTGTGGTGACACATTCAGTTGTTTAACTCAAAAGGTGGTTGTTGACTATTGGGCTCTTCATCTCTGAATTCACTTCAGCTGTGTGCAACTTTTGATTAATCTGTAATAATAGAATGATAACATTCCCAATTTTTAATTACTGTAATTACTAGAGGACATAATGAACATCCAATGGAGCATGAAGAGTCAGATTCTGAGAATTGCTGAGTACCAGCAATTTCCACGTGACTGCACTGGGAACAGGGAGTCTTAAACACCTTTTGATCAGGTTCTTAGATTGAAGTTACAGTCCCTAAATCCCACTTACACCGTAAATCCTGTGCACCACTTAAGTTCCACTAAGTGGTGCATCGGATTGAAGCAACAGATAGGTCTTGGGATTTATGTGGAACTACACATTTCATAGGCCTAATCTGCTTTGCTGCACAAGAGTAAATTTCACAATTTTTTTTCCTTGGGAGTGTAAAAAGAGATATTTTACACATTGCAATAGTCTATTTTGTACAAGTGCTGTGCAAGTGTTAGTATATGCTGTGTTTGAAGGAAGTTATGCTGGTAACTTAGTAGGTCCAGTATCAATAAGGTAATCTCCAGCAAAGCAGGAACATAGTAAAAGTGTATAAAATCACTAGAAGCTTCTGTTCAAAATTAGTAACCAATTGTACTATTAGGGCCATGATATATTCTTCCTGTTGTTTAGTTTTAATGAATGTATAATATTGTCTCCAAGATTCTTAAATTTAGATTAAACTCCTCTTTCAGCTGAGATATGTTATTTCTAAAAGCTACTACTAGATGTAATTACATTAATTGAAATAAGATTCTGAACTTTAATTCTAAGAGTTTTTTATTATGAAAATGCTTCAACTTTTTGACATGTTTAGTTTTATGGTACAATTAAACATTGGCAGTGAAGTTTATTGGCATCCATATAACATTACTGTCATTTTAAAACAAGTTTATAATTAATGGTGTTGGCAATTAAGATACATGAAGCAGATGAGCAAAAATTCTACATATAAACTTGGAGATATTTACCAGCCACAGATCATAGATATACAATTTAACTGACCTGTGAATTACACACACAGCATTTTGTAAAGGACACAGTGCAACCAATAAGTGATTAATGCCACAAGCAAAATGTCACATCATGGATTTCAAAAGAATGCTTAGTGAAAATGCAATCTTACTTTTTAGGAAAAAAAATTGTGTGCATTTGTATACCTTCACCTATATCTACGTATATGTATATAAAATAAGAAATATAGAAGAATATTATAAGAAATATTATTTGCATCACAGTTTATACCAAACAGTAAAAAATGCTATGTCTGCATCTGTGGATGGCAAAAGTTAAGGACAGATTTTATTTTTCCTGAGCCAGCTCACCAATTCCTCCTTCATTCATGTATCTCTCTGTAGCTGTATACTCCTCCAGGTTTCATTGTTTTTAATTAAAGAAACAAAAAACAAAAACTTGATTACTCCTTCAACCTTGATCCCTCAGTCTGCTCCATATTCTGGCCTCTCTGATCCACTCACTTCATCTTTAACAGGCCTTTTCACTATCATTACGCTTTCTCAGATTGATATTGAGATGCTTGGTAGATTTTTTTTGCTTGCTGTGATCCCCATTGCTTACTGCAATCCTTGTCTCCTCAACATGACTGAAAACAGGTGCAGGGGCTTCTCTCCATGGACCTCATAGCAGCATTCAGGGCTAAACCTTGACCACTCTTACAGTCACACACCAAAGCCAGTTCCCAACATCTTTCCTATTCCCATTGCATGTTGTTAGCTAGGCCATTTGCTAGTCTCGCCTGTCTCTCCATTCCTATGGAGGCTTTTATCCAACACCTTTCCAGTCTTCAGATAGGCCCTCAGTGATAACTGTGCCAATCCCATTATTTTAAATAGATTGACTCTCTAACCGGAATTTAAGAAACATGTGTTGAGATCCAAAAGTGAGAGTATAGCTCAGGTTCTTCTAGCTGGGATGGTTCTTGAGAGCTAAACGGAGTAAAAATATGTTTGCCCCCAAAACATATGATAATGAATATTCACAGACTAGATCTATTAAGCAGGAAGATGCTATATTTCAACAGATGCTGTGCTTACATCATCTGTCTATCCTAATGTTGCCCTACTCTCATCCCATTGAAGGTCAAAGGTAACTAGCAAGTCTGGTAATTTCTCTGACATCTCGCCTACTCCTACAGTTACCATTCTGCTTCAGAGAGCATGTTGTACTTCTGAAACCCTGCCACATGTGAGGTGAGTGATGTCAGCTTCAAACACTGTAGGACTTCCAAATAAAACCATGTTTGTGCGCTTTCCTAAATGGTGAGGACCTAGGGTGCTGGGAAGGTGGAAGTGAACTTGTGCTAGGAGCACAGTAGAAAGTGTGCTCCTTTTTTCCTGCATTTGAAAGATAAGACTTATATTTTGCACTCCTTGCCAATGTGAGCAATGATGATAGAGATTCATCTAAGCCCACAGTTTGACAGAGACAGCCATCCACTTCATCACTCTGAAAATATCACACAGTATAGATTTAAGTGTCTTAATCTGTCTGACCTACTGACCTACAGGGTGCCTTCTGGTGAATTACTTCATCTGATCTGGAGACACAATTACAATTCAATTATGACATGAGATTATGTGGCAAAATTATACTACAGGTCTATAGGAGCCCCATTAATGCTGTATTACATTGCTAAAACCTAGTTTTCCTTTCCTTTCTATAGCATTTAAATATTTTAACATGAGCGACTACTTGAGAATACAAACCTATGACTGGATTGTCCATGTAAGTAATTTTGCACAAACACACAAGTAGTTGCACTTAAATCAGTATGGGTATGTCTACACTACAGCGTTATTTCAAAATATCTAAGTTCAAAATAGTTAATTTGAAATAAGTTATTTCAAAATAATGTGTCTACACACAAAATGCATTTCAAAATAGTGTTTCAAAATAGCATTTCAAAAGAGCCTCCCTGGTCTGCCCCACTGGGGGCTTGTGCCTCATTCCTCCCTCACATCCTTCCACTGACCCCTTCCTAGCCCCCCTTCCTGATGTCAAATAAAATACACGTATTTTCATGAACACAATCTCTTTATTTAACAAAACTGGGGGGGGGGCATGAAACTCTGGTGAGACCGGGGAAAGGAGGAAGGAGAGGGGAGGGGGAAACCTGGGAGGAGGGAGCTGGAAGGAGGAAGCAAGGGGAAGAAGGGGAAGGGGAAGCTCAGGGCTCAGGGTTGGGGGGTCTCGCTGGACCAACTTGATTTTCATGCAAACCTGCTCCTGGGTTCGCATGTGGCCTTTGGTGGCCAGGCTGGCAGTTATCCTGCCATAAACAGCCACGTTCCTCCATCTAGTGCAGAGATCATGGACGTTGGGGGCATCCCCCCCAAACCTGAATAAGGTCCATGATCTCCATCCTGGACCAGGAAGGTGCCCACCTTCTCCGGGCCCTGGCAGGCTCCTGGGAGCTGGCAGACTGTTCCTGGGGAGCAGTGGAGGGCTGGCTGCCAGTGGCTTGCTGGCTCATGTTTTGTGGCCACTGGGTCAGGGGCAGTGACTTCTGGCTCTGGGCTGGCAGGCTTGGAGCTGGCACAGGCACTGTGGCCAGAGTCTACCCCTTTAAGGGCTCCGGGGAGCGGGGCGGGAGAGGAGTGTTCTTGGTTGAGGCTGGAGTGGCCACCAGGGCACTCTGGGAAGGCTGGAGGCCCCCTATTTCGATATAAGTGTCTACACAGCACTTATTTCGAAATAGCTATTTCGAGTTTGGCGTTATTCCTCATGGAATGAGGTTTACCAAATTCGAAATTAGTGCTCTGCTATTTCGAATTAATTTCAAAATAATGGTTTGGCTGTGTAGACGCTAGGAAAGTTATTTCGAAATAAGGGCTGTTATTTCGAAATAACTTTGCTGTGTAGACATACCCTCTGACTATCCATGTAAGCATGGACTCAGCAGTGTGAAAAAGGGTTACATAGTCTAGAGCAGTGATCCTGAAAGTGTTCTGAGAAACCACTTTGAGAAACACATTAACTGGCTGCCCCAGTTTGTTTATTTACTGGTGCCGCGGCCACGGAGCCTCACAGCTCCCATTGGCTCAGTTTCTCTCTTTGCAGCCAAGCGGAGCAGCGGGAAGTGGTAGCCTGGCCCACGCTGCTTCCCACAGCTCCCCTTGGCTGCAAAGGACGAAATGGAGCCAATGGGAGCAGCAAGGCTCTGTGGTCACAGCGCCAGTAAATAAACCGGGGTGGCCAGTTAATGTGTTTCTCAAAGTGGTTTCACAGAACACTTTCAGAAACACTGGTCTAGAGAACAATGTGCGGGGATGCAACCCTCACTTTTTTATGGTGCCAAAAGTCCAAAGTGCAGTAACTGAGCTACCTTTTTCAGTTATAAGAAGTACCTTGCCCTCCATTAAATTGTATATTCCTGTGAAGTTTATACATCTTAAGCTGTCACTTATAAAACTAAAAATAATTGGCACCTCATACACCTTAATGGTAATGAACAAATCCATTCTTCCTTTGATTGAATGTGGAAAGTGGAAACAGTGCAGCATTATGTTGCATCCATCTAGAGTGCTTCTAATATAACCTTTATGAATTCACTTGATTGACCTATATATACACTGAAGGAAAAACAAGAATAATAAAAGCAGAGAGGAACCCATCAGAATAAATATTGGCACAAACAAATATCATGAATCACAGATTATATTTAAAGTCAGAGAATTACTAATAATTTTGAGACCTGCTTTAATCTTTTACTGAAAGCATCCTGCATCTATAATGCTACAAATAGCTTAGCTTCTCAGCCACTCTTGCATACAAAATATACTAATTCAACAGCACAAGTGAAAAGCTTAATACAAATAAGACCTGAGTTTTCTCTCGTACTGTTATAAATCAGAAGTAATACTAGTAAAGTCAGTAATGACCCCTTTTTTATTTACTATTTATGTTAAGACCCTCAAATGTGCTAAATGCTTCCAATTATATAGTGGCACATGGTCCCGTTACAAATATATAATGTAGGAAGGCCAGAGAATTATCTTTTTGTGAAGTATTTTTTTCAGCTTAGGTTCATCAAAGCCTCAGAATGGTTTTGGCAATGTTCTTCCTTGTCTCTGTCTAAGCTTTAGGAAGCTCATCGAGGCACCTCCTCTCACGTAAATGGGATTATTAGATCCTTCAGCATCATTCACTGGAAATCTTAATGGGCTCTACAAAGGCAACTGAGTCAAAATAGATTCCTTAGCTTCCACAGGGCCAAAACAGGGTGCCTTGAAACGAAAACCCTTTCTAAGGTTCATAGAGGTTGGGATGGTCCTCAGTGAATGTAAGGCTCTCAGTGGAGCACTTAAGAAGTATCCAAAGGCTTATTTGAAAAATGGGGGGTAAGAAGCCTACTAAAATTAACTAAAAGTTCTCCACTTCTGCTTTCATCAATGGTTATATTGGCACTGCAATTAGACACAGAAGCTGGCCCATACCAATTAACTCAGGATCTTAGGTTTTGACCTATGGAGTTTTGTAATTGTAATATAGTTGTTCAGTCACAGAATCCTAGAGCCTGGGCTCCAGCATAAACCCCACAATTCTGAGTCCACTGCCACAAGCCTACTGCGGTTTTTTTATTTGCAGTTTAGATATACTCAAAAGGGCCACAGAAAATGGTGACAAGTGATGTTCAAATCTCCACCTAATTCCTTTGCTCTTTCTAGCACCTTTCCTGCTCCTTCACTGCCCTCAAGCCCTATTAAGGTCTGCTGGAGCATTGCTCCCTTCCTAGTGGATCTGAAGAGATGTCATTGGGAGGTGTATGTGTTCAGAAGTTTGATGACAGCATGCATACTGGGAGGAATGCAGAAGAGCAGGGAGCATTTCTCACACTGCAGGAGAGCTTCCCTCCCATTAGTTGCCTTCTCTTTTTTCCTCTTATGATTCTGGAAACGACTGTTGCACCAAATCATCTCAGCAAGTTCCCAGAGTAACCAATTATTTTCTTTCTGTTACACTGATAATTGTCTTATTAGACTCTGATTGTTGGTCTTGTGCGTTATATTTTGATGGATCCAGTAAACTAAGTTGTAGCTCTCTTCTTCTTTCTGTGCTTTTGTTAGCTACCAAGAGACAAAAAAAAGTTAGAAATATTTCTGCAATTTGGTGAACACTTTTGTTTTTATGGTGCCAAGAACCAGATCCCCCCTCATCTTGCCTACTTGAAACAGAGTTGAAAAATTCTCTCACAGTGAAACACTAACTTCCATCTTTATGTATTCTATTTCCAAAAGAAAGAAAATTAGGTGTGTGCTGGAAATTGAGTTGCAATAAGTTCCTGCAGCTCCAATAATGTAAATAATATTTGTAACATATTGAAGATACATCACAACAAGATAAATACATTGCACATATTGTAGGTACTATGTTGCTGACAAACAAGTACTGGATAAATACAGACATTGTAAAAAATGAGCAAGCAGTTTTAAATAACATGTTTTCAACAGTGCTTGTTCCAGAGTATATCAAAGTGACAATAACAACTGGCAGAACCAAATGGCTCTGAGTTTTCCTTAACAGTCAAAAGACTGGAATTACTGCCCATTGGGATGAGGAGAATTTTTGAAGAGAATATTATCAAGAGGACAGGTGTGTGGGGGGGGGGGAGAGGGAGGTAGTATTTATGGTGTGTAGAGATGTCTGAATTTTTTTAAATGATAAATTATTAGATGAAAAGTATCAAAATTATCAAGTAATGGTTATGGTAAATGTTATTTCACATTTGTTGGGAGTGAATAAATCAATAATCAGTATCCCTATAGAATAATTTGGTTATTACTCAATGTTATTGGTCTGTGGTCATAAAACTTACCATTAACTAGAACCATGTAGACCAACAACAACAAAAATAGCAGTAGTTGCTGGTCAGATTAATGGTAAAATTCAGTAACAAGTAAAAGGAAGGGGAGGACAAAGAATAGGAGAATCATTATTAAACATTATAAATATTGGATTGGCAAGGCTTTTATGAGGAACTGTAACAGGGTGGACCAGGCCCCGAGGCACCCTGACTGTGGTCCTGCCTCACCTTGCCCCCAGAAAAGGGTCACAGACAAGTCCTTCAGGAGGCTAGAGCGGCTGTGGAGGAACTGGCCAATCAGGGGCCAGGAAGGACTAAAGGACAGAAAGGAGCTGAAAGCACAGCAGCATTTCTTACAGGGCAGTCAAGGAGAGAGGACTGGGAATGACTGGCCAAGGGAGTGGTAGCACCACAGAGAGCTCCGAGTGGAATGCTGGATAGGGACTGTGGACTAAGGCAAGACTGATTAATTATGATAAAGCACTGGGCAAGGGACAAGGAGCTATCTCCAGGAAGGGAAGCCCGGGAGGCACCTCTCTCTTGGCGTAGGGAACAGGCTCAGAGACATGAGACAGGAAGGCACTGAGATGGGCCCCTGTTAAGTGTCTACCCCAGAAAGGGTTTGTATTTCACACAGGGTTGTGACTCTCTTGGAAGGCTGAATAGCCGAAAGGTTGATATAAGGAGAGGGCAGGCGCACACATTCAGCCAGATGGGGGGCTCATGGGAGGTGAACAGAAACACAAGTCAATTTAATTGAACAGAGTTACTTTGCATTTACACTAGTATAAGCTGATTTGCATGGTTTTTTAGTTGTCACTATTGCCTTCACTTAAGTCTGTACATCTGACAGGGAATTGTGTGGATCATAAACAATAAAAATTGTTTTTAATCAAATTTAAAACTTTACTGAGCATAAAACAGATTCCTCTGGATTCAGCTGGGTAAATAAGGTTTTAGAAAGAGAGGACACCTACGTAGGCCAAACTCAATTTAAAACAATGAAGATGGACATGAAAAGAGCAGCATAGACTATTGAGTGCCCTATGGACATCTTCATGCAAAACTAGATATTCAGTCAATGTGATAATGGGCCCCCTAGAAGGACAAACAGAAAAAGATGCATGCTAGAAGTAGAATGTGTTTCTATGTAACTATGATCATATGCTGTTGTTTGGTGAGGCCAGTCAGGGAAAGTCCCCAGAATATATAAAAAATAATGAACAAGCAAGAAAAAAACCCCCCAAACAAACAAAATTAATAAACCCTTGAAATAGATTTGGCCTTTCTAAACACTGAAGTAAGAATGTGGCAGAGTTCATCAGGATTCATTTCTTATAGTTATTTACAACCCAGTAGCAAATTTTGCAATTCACTATGAATCATTAAAGACAAATAGATGCATACCATATCCTCAGCCTTCCAAGTCTTTGAAAGTAGCATTTAATGTGTAGGAAAAAAACCCTAAATGTATGACACATCATAATTTGAGAGACAAAAGATTACTGCTTTTTTCTTTCCCCATTCAACTACAGCTTTTTAGAAATTAAACATTGCGGGTTAAGATCAAATCTAAAGACAAATATCTATGCAGGAAGTGGGATAAAAGAGGTAGTTCCAGGAGGCTACTTAAGAATAAATTACATTCAGTATATCCTATTATTTTAACCATAATGGTTACTTTGCTGAGTTCAGTGAAATTTGCAATGAAAAGTAACTTTCACAGACCTTTACATTTTCCTTTCCCAGAACTGAGGAAGAGCTCAGTGTTGCTTCAAGACTTGTCTCTATCACCAACAGAAGTTGGTCCAATAAAAGATATAACCTCGACCACTTTATCTATCTAATGGGAAATAACATTTCTCCAAATTATATAATCAGTCATTCAGAATGTGCTGTTAATTATAGCAGCACCGGTTACACTGTAGTTATTGTCATGTCAGCATTTCAAGTGAACATGATCTCTTTAAATTAGATGTTTTATATGGCTAAAGCTCAGTCCAATCTCTAAGATTTTCTTTTAATAAAATAATTAATTTGACAGGTTTTGAGAGATTCATAACATATCACAAGAAAATTGTGTGCTTGGGATTTTTTTTTCAAATTCACAGATTGTAAGGCTAAAAGGGAGCATTATGATAATTTACTCTGACCTCTAGTATAACATAGTTCAGAGAATTTAACCCAGTAGTTCTTGAATCAGATCCATAACTTCTTGTTATACTATGGCATATCTTTTAGACTGATGAAACGACTGCAAGTCAAGACAGAGAGTCCACTGCATCCCTAAATAAGTGTTGTTATCAAGGCCAGATTTAGGGGAAGGTGACACAGAGGATCATCTGAGGTGCCAGAGATACGAAGTTCTGAATTCAGGGCACAGTTTTTGTTGTAAGCAACAAAAGGGAAATAGAATGTTTGATTTAAAGTGTTTCAATTATTCAGTACGTTGATTCATTTTCACAGACCTCCTAGAATGTTCTGGAACTTTGTAGAAACTCATGGTAACATCTGGACTTTCTGAGAGCTACTTTTTCTTGAATCTCCAAGAGTGTTGTTAGCCATGCCTTTGTGGTTATATAAGGGTTGGGGCATCCCCAGATGGTCAGCAATGAGTCCTCATTTCCAGTTATGTTTTTACATATGTCAGTTTGCCATTTCAAAAATCTATTTACTATGGGCTACATTAAATTGGTATTTCCCTAATTTTGAATGAGAAGTCTATGGACATTGTAACTCTTACCTTTATGAACCAAATTTAACATACAAATTATATCAACCTTTTGTGGTTTTGCTTAGCACTGATGCCAAGCTAACCAGACCATAATTACCCAAGTCTTCCTGTCTATCCTTTTTTGAATAGTGGTACAACAATAGTTTTGTTTCCATTTTTCTGGAACTTCCCCAGCATTCCCAAGATTTGTTAAAAAGTACTTTTGAGGACTTTTTCATCAATTCTTTTCAAAATTCATGGATGCAAGTTATCAGATATAAAAATATTCAACTTCAGCATTTGCTGTTTAAA
The DNA here is from genome assembly GCA_019425775.1 of Rafetus swinhoei. Classification (NCBI taxonomy): domain Eukaryota; kingdom Metazoa; phylum Chordata; order Testudines; family Trionychidae; genus Rafetus; species Rafetus swinhoei. The sequence continues at coordinate 155,029,609 of CM033424.1, forward strand.
TTCTATCTAGTTACAGTTGGAATAGAAAGTAGTTATTTCTCTAAAATGTGACTATATCATACAGCTTCTTCTGAAATCAAGAATAGAAATATTTATTATGCGTTTCTGCTTTTTCTGTATCACCAATGACATTTTTACCTTCTCTGTCTAGTATTTTCTTATATCATTGCTTGGATAAAAATGCATCTTGTCATTTTATACATTGGAAATATATTTGCTTTTTAAAATGAAAATGTGCAACCTCTTAGCCCACAGTTCTGACTAATCACTAGATCTCACAAAGCAAGTTATGAAATATTGAGGATAATTTAATTTCTCAACCAGATTTTATATTAAAACATAAATAGTATAAGGCGTGAAAACAATGCTAACTATTAAACAGGTCTTATTACATTCCTGTGAAACCAAAGAAAGCAAAAGACCTTAGATTAACTTTTTTTAAGGTATCACAGAAAGAGTGTTCTTGCTTTGGTAAAATGGGAACTTTTAAAATAGTGTCCTGCTATAAAGGTTTATTAAGATTCTAATTTTAAACCCCCACATAATTTTCTTTTTATCAACCAGGCATATGACATTGTTTCTTCAGAAGCAAAGTATCATACATACCTAGTTTAGAATTATTATTTAAAATAGAGAAGCTCTGTCCAAGATACTCTCAGAAACTGAATTTTGCCACTGACGTTAGTGGTGAAAGGAATGGGCCCTCAAAGGTGAGTTCAGATGGTCCTGCTTGAGTCTATGTAGCATTTTCTCTATATATAAATATAAAATATGGGGTGTATATGCTTTGGTTATGAAGCTGCTGTATTTTTGAATTGGTATAAGTCATAAGCCAGTGAAGGCAGTAACATATTTTAGTGCTTTCCAATATTTGACTTGCTTGTATATCAGTGGGGATTTCTTTATATTGGGTATTACAGATGGAACTGAAAATTAATTTCACTTCTAAAAGCTGTTGGTATATGAGGAATTCATCAAAATGCATTTTGTCTAGGAACAAACGTTTCCTTTAGCCACAGTTGCCACACAGAGATGCCACAGTGTTTCCAGAATTTATGACAGGATAATACATGTGTATGTCATGCCTCTTTCCCTCCCTACTACCAGACTTCTCCCTCCCATAATGCCAAGGAGGAGCCCATCATCCTCATCCCTTCATATATTTTATTTATTTAAAATACATTATTGTCAACCCTCTATTGCAGGGCCCAAGTGTTTCTAAATCTCAGGGCTGTCTCTGCCCTTTTTCTCAGAACTGTCTCAGGATGTGTGGCCCACTCGGTGTCTCCTGGACTATTAGTCAGGCTTGAAATAGTAAGCAAGGCTTGGACTTGTTTTCTTCTAGGACATCAAGGAAAAACAGAAATCATGTCCAAGGACTGACTGACATATTTGGTGGTTGTGCAGGGTGGAATCCATGTTCTAGCTCTGCTTTGTCAGCCATAAAAATCACAAGATGACCACTTTGGGTACTGAGTGTATATGGGGTGTATTTCCCTCTCAATAGGCAATTAATCTCATGCAGCTAATGAATTCCAGTCACTCTAAGGAGCTGTATTAACATATCTCTTCCCTTTTACTGCCTTGGTATTACCATTTCTACTTGTACCATGTGATTCTTTTGAGTTTTTTTGACCGAGTAAAGATCCTGTATTGACAAGGCAATGCAAGCAGTATGAGAAGTTATATCCTGTCTGCTCTGAAATCAGTAAAGATAAGCTGTATTGGAAATAAAATGGAGCTATTGAATCAAAGAACCATTTGTGGTGCTAAATTAATATTAAGTACAGTATTGAGCCTACCCCCTTCTAGTTCTCTGTAGAATTTGGGAAACAGTAAAAGATTATTTCTGTTTCCATGACAACAAAAACAGGGAAGATAAAACACAGACAATGTAAACAGAAAGATAAAAACCTAGACAGATTGGTATTAGTTTCTAAAGCATTCTGAATTATTACATCTGTCCTCTGGAATGGAACATTAGACCTTGATAAATTATTGACTAAACTACTGAATTTTATCTTATCTTTACCTGTAGCCATCCAAACTAATAACACACAAGTTCACCAGCTGAAATGGGTGCTAATTAGTAAGAAGCAACGTCATGAAGTTTAAGAAAAATAAATTATTCAACCACATACTTTTCTTGACCTTGTTTCCCAAATCTTTTGCACGTTTTTTTCCAACCCAAACAAAAGCTTACCCCATCCCAAAATTTACCAATGTAAGTTCTCTACATTCCCTGAAAATTTCCAATTTAATTTACTGCCACTGCATGCCCCATTATCCCTGAGGTCTTTATTCTGACCCAGACAAGAACTGAGGTTATCCAAAATCAGTTTTCTATTGTTTGCTCTTAGTCCACCCACCAGTATTTCACATGAATTTGGATACACATTTAAACTTTGGATATGTAGCTAAACAAGACCATTCCAGGTTTACCCATCCCTTGCTTTAATATGAAAACCTCTGATTATGTTGCTAAGCAGACAAAAAGAAGCACTCAAACCTCCAATTCAGTAGTAATAGATTTTAAGGAGGGCATGCCTGAAAGCAAATGATATATTAATGAACAAATTCTATCTATGTAGTTGAGGTTTTCTCTAGATTCAAAGAATTAAAGGCTGGAGTTTGATCTGTATATTATATTCCATTCCATTTCACCCTGTTACCCCTGTATTGAGCCCAATAACATGTGTTTGACTAAAACATAACTTGTGTTTCGGCTAAAATACATTGTTATCCCTTTAGACCTAAGCAGCTAGTTAAAGGTCAGGTCTCTCTAGATTTTCTAGAGGGGAGTAGAAATTGATTATATAGCCTGGCATCTTGATGAAATCTTGTTTATTTACAAGGAATGTATAAAGTCCTATTTCTGAGCACAGACGGAATCACATAGTGGGAGACATGTACTTTGTTTCCTGTTCCAAGCCCACCTCTATAGGCAACACTCTGGACCCTAAACTTTTTTCTCCTATCTTTATCTCATTGCTACATTATTGTCATTCCATACTGTGCGGGGGAAGTCGGGGTCTCTCGGGTCTCTCTCTCTCTCTCTCCATATATATATATATAGTTGGTGGGCAAACAATAACTAGTGGAATTCTCCATATTCATTTTGCTAGTTTTGGGGCAGACTATGTTGTCCTCATTTGAGGTGGAGCCCCCAAACTGTCTTTTACAGTCAGCTTAAATGAAGGGTATGTTCACACTGGAACAGGTATGGTAACATACTGCCACATCCGTGGCAGACTTGATTGAATTTGGGTATTAAATTAATGGTTTATGTATTATTGTGCTCTGTATTTACATCTTATTGGATTGGTTCTCTTAAGAGGGTGAGGTGTTGAAGTTCAAAAAATTACATTGAATAACATGCCAAACAAGAGTAGACTTTGGGGACAATTTTTCCTTGGGAATATCTAGGGAGAGAGAATTGCAAATTCCCTATCTCCAGTTATTCAAAAATCATGCCTGAGAGAGAGGTTTTTGCTGATTAGCTGTGGATGCCAGAACTGTTTGCTGTATGCCATTGGCATTCTAATCAATGCTGTGCATAGAAATAAAATCTCCTCCCAGACCCTATTCATACTTAGTACTCCCCAGTTTATACATTCAAAGATTACATATCCTCTTGGCACAGCATCACACTGGAGTTCATGTTGAATTGCTTGTCCTCTATGACCCTTAAATCTTTGTCAGAGTGGTTGCTTTCTATGATACACTTTCTCATTCTGTCGATATGGCCCAGGTTCCTGGTTCCTGGATGTTTAACTTTGTTCCTGGCTGTTTAACTTTGTGTTAAATCGGAAAAACGTGGCTTTTTTTTGACAGTGGTAAACCTCATTTTACGAGGAAGAACGCCTTTTTTCGAAAGAGCTCTTTCGAAAAAAGGTGTTCTTGACCGCAAACAGGGCTTTTTTGAAAGAGAGCATCCAGATTGCCTGGGTGCCCTCTTTCAAAAAAGCAGATCACTTTTTCGAAAAAGTTGTGTCTGTCTAGACGATCTCTTTCGAAACAAGCTTTTTTGAAAGAAAAAGCTTCTTTCGAAAGAAGCATGTAGTGTAGACATACCCCAAGCAATCTAGATACCTCTGTATGACTTATCTGTCCTCGTTATTTACCATTCCCTCAATCAACAGGGGCAGCAAACAGGGAGTTTTGAGAGGGAGTTTTCCAGGTAAAGGAGGAGCAAATACAGGACCCTTGAGGTAAGTGGCTGTCTGTAGTGTGTGTTTGTGTGTTTGGGGGTTACTTGCTGTGTGCTGAGCATTTGTTTTGTTTGTTTGTTTGAAGAAGCGTGTGCTGTGGCTGGCAATTGGAAGCTGTGAGCTTCTAAAGGTTTGAAATCTAGAAGCCTCTGTTAATTGGCTGAGCCTTAGTTAGGGGGCGGGGCTATCAGGAAGGCCAAGGCTTTATAAAGCAGTGAGTCAGCAACCAGGGAGCTTTGCGAACAGGGGCAGCAAATAGGGAGTTTTGAGAGGGAGTTTGGAAGGGGAGTGGGAAGGGGCCAAGGTACACTTGTCATTCTTTATAGTTTAGTTTAAAGGTTTTAATCAAAACTTCCTGATTTAACTAAAAAACCTATCAATAACCTAGGTAGCTGTAGGAAAGAATGCAGGCAGATGCCCAGCAGCAGAGTGGGGGCTATCCTGTTTATTGCACTCAGTGTAGCATGTATGATTACCTGCCCTATGGGCAGGTGGCATATGTGTGCATTTGGTGCAAGGAACACCTGGACCTCAGAGACCACGTATGGGCTTTGGAGGCCAGGGTGACTGAACTGGAGGAGCTGAGGGAGGCAGAGAGGTATGCTGATGAGGCTTTCCGGGACACTGTAGAATTGTCCCAACTCCAGTCAGACAGCCCCTGTGCTGTTAAGGAGGATGAAAGGCTCAGGGAAGGAGAGCAGAGGGAAACCTTCCCATAGTTGGGACCCTCCTTCCAGATGTTGGGGTATCCTCTCGCACTGAGGTTACCTCTCTGGGGGAGGGAACTCCAGTCATTAGGAAAAGGCAGGTGTTAGTAATGGGAGATTCGATCATTAGAAATGTAGATAGCTAGGTTTGTGATGACCGGGAGAACCGTATGGTGACTTGCCTGCCTGGTGCGAAAGTTGCAGATCTCTCAAGGCATCTAGATAGACTTATGTGTAGTGCTGGGGAGGAGCCGGTGGTCGTGGTACATGTGGGTACCAACGACATAGGGAAGGGTAGCAGAGACGTCCTGGAGGCCAAATTTAGGTTGCTAGGAAAGAGACTGAAATCCAGGATCTCTATGGTGGCATTCTCAGAAATGCTTGCAGTTCCACGCACAGGGCCAGTTAGGCAGGCAGAGCTTCAGAGTCTCAATGCGTGGATGAGACAATGGTGTAGGGAGGAGGGGTTTAGATTTATAAGTAACTGGGGAAACTTTTGGGACAGGGGGAGCCTATACAGGAAGGGTGGGCTCCACCTAAACCAAAGTGGATCCAGACCTTTAACATTAAAAAGGTCGCAGAGCAGTTTTTAAACTAAGAGATGGGGAAAGCCGATTGGTGCAGAGGAGAACGTGGATCGGACACAGACGTCTCTTAGAGGAAGTCTGTTGATAGAGATTCTCTAGGTTTTAGTCAGGAGGAGAGGATGAAAGAGGATAAAGTATGGGCCAGGTCAGATGAAAAACATTCACATAAAAAAGAATCTGACACATCAGAAAAGGGCAGACAAATAAACAGTAACAAGTTTTTAAAGTGCTTCTACACAAATGCTAGAAGTCTAAAGAATAAGATGGGTGAACTAGAGTGCTTCATGTTAAAGGAGGATACTGATATAATAGGCATCACAGAAATCTGGTGGAGTGAGGACAATCAATGGGACACAATAATTCCGGGATACAAAATATATCGGAAGGACAGAACAGGTCATGTGGGTGCGGGAGTGGCACTATGTGTGAAAGAAAATTTAGAATGAAATGAAGTAAAAGTCTTAAATGAATCAACATGTTCCATAGAATCTCTATGCATAGTAATTCCTGCTCTAATAACAATATAACAGTAGGGATCTATTATCGACCACCTGACCAGGACAGTAATAGTGAGTATGCAATGCTAAGGGAGATTAGAGAGGCTATCAAAATAAAGAACTCACCAATAGTGGGGGATTTCAACTCTCCCCATATTGACTGGGTACATGACACCTCAGGACAAGATGCAGAGACAAAATTTCTTGATACCTTAAATGACTGCTTCTTGGAGAAGCTGGTACAGGAACCCACAAGGGGAGAGGCAATTCTCAATTTAGTCCTGAGTGGCACGCAGGATCTTGTCCAAGAGGTAACTATAACAGGACCACTTGGAAATAGTGACCATAATATAATAACATTTAACATTCCTGTGGTGGGAAGAACACCTCAGCAGCCCAACACTGTGGCATTTAATTTCAGAAAGGGGAACTATACAAAAATGAGGAAGTTAGTTAAACAGAAATTAAAATGTACAGTGACTAAAATAAAATCCCTGTAAGCTGCATGGACACTTTTCAAAGACACCATAATAGAGGACCAACTTAAATGTATACCCCAAATTAAAAAACATAGTGGAAGAACTAAAAAAGAGCCACCATGGCTTAACAACCATGTAAAAGAAGCAGTGAGAGATAAAAAGGCATCTTTTAAAAAGTGGAAGTCAAATCCTAGTGAGGTAGATAGAAAGGAGCATAAAAACTGCCAAATGAAGTATAAAAATGTAATAAGAAAAGCCAAAAAAGGAGTTTGGAGAACAGCTAGCCAAAAACTCAAAAGGTAATACAGTAAAACTCCAATAGTCCGGCATCCAATAGTCCGGCACTCCTGATAGTCGGGCATCAAAATGGAAAGAGCCTAGTGAGTGAGCTTCGGCAAAAAATGAGTCACAAAGTAACAGCGGCAGCAGCTGAACTGAGCAAAAAGGGTAAAAAAGGCTTAAAAAAACTAAAACATTACAGTATACTGTATACAGTATGTACAATAAAAAGGGTTAAGAACACTTTATATACAGTATATAATGTATACAGAATATATATATAACCATTTTATAGTACCTCCGGATAGTCCGACATATCTGATAATCCAGCACCACCTAGGTCCCATAGGTTCCAGATTATCGGAAGTCTACTGTAATGAAGTGTTTTTTAAGTACATCAGAAGCAGGAAGCCTGCAAAACAACCTGTGGGGCACCTAGAAGATCGAGATACAAAAGGAGCACTTAAAGACAATAAAGTCATTGTGGAGAAACTAAATGAATTCTTTGCTTCAGCGTTCACGGCTGAGGATGTTAGGGAGATTCCTAAACCTTTGTAGGTAACAAATCTGAGGACTTGTCACAGATTGAAGTGTCATTAGAGGAGGTTTTGGAATTAATTGATAAACTTACCAGTAACAAGTCAATGGGACCAGATGGCATTCACCCAAGAGTTCTCAAAGAACTCAAATGTGAAATTGCAGAACTATTAACTATGGTTTGTAACCCATCCTTTAAATCAGCTTCTGTACCCAATGACTGGAAGATAGCTAATGTAATGCCAATATTGTAAAAAGGCTCTAGAGGCGATCCTGGCAATTACAGACCAGTAAGTCTAACGTCATTACTGGGCAAATTACTTGAAACAATAGTAAAGAATAAAATTGTCAGGCACATAGAAGAACATAAATTGTTGGGAAAAAGTCAACATGGTTTCTGTAAAGGGAAATCATGTCTTACTAATCTATTAGAGTTCTTTGAAGAGGTCAACAAACGTGGGCAAGGGGGATCCACTAGATATAGTGTACTTAGAGTTCCAGAAAGCCTTTGACAAGGTCCCTCACCAAAGGCTCTTACGTAAATTAAGATGTCATGGGATAAGAGGGAAGATCCTTTCATGGACTGATAACTGGTTAAAAGACAGGAAACAAAGGGTAGGAATAAATGGTAAATTTTCAGAATGGAGAGGGGTAACTAGTGGTGTTCCCCAAGGGTCAGTCCTAGGACCAATCCTATTCAACTTATTCATAAATGATCTGGAGAAAGGGGTAAACAGTGAGGTGGCAAAGATTGCAGACGATACTAAACTGCTCAATGTAGTTAAGACCAAAGCAGACTGTGAAGAACTTCAAAAAGATCTCACAAAACTAAGTGATTCGGCAACAAAACGGCAAATGAAATTTAATGTGGATAAATGTAAAGTAATGCACATTGGAAAAAATAACCCCAACTATACATATAATATGATGGGGGTGAATTTAGCTACAACTAATCAAGAAAGAGATCTTGGAGTCATCTTGGATAGTTCTCTGAAGACGTCTACACAGTGTGCAGTGACAGTCAAAAAAGCAATCAGGATGTTAGGAATCATTAAAAAAGGGATAGAGAATAAGACAGAGAATATCTTATTGCCCTTATATAAATCCATGGTATGCCCACATCTTGAATACTGCATACAGATGTGGTCTCCTCATCTCAAAAAAGATATACTGGCATTAGAAAAGGTTCAGAGAAGGGCAACTAAAATAATTAGGGGTTTGGAACGGGTCCCATATGAGGAGAGATTAAAGAGACTGGGACTTTTCAGCTTGGAAAAGAGGAGACTAAGGGCGGATATGATAGAGGTATATAAAATCATGAGAGGTGTGGAGAAAGTGAATAAGGAAAAGTTATTTACTTGTTCCCATAATAAAAGAACTAGGGGCCACCAAATGAAACTAATGGGCAGCAGGTTTAAAACAAATAAAAGGAAGTTCTTCTTCACACAGCACATAGTCAATCTGTGGAACTCCTTGCCTGAGGAGGTTGTGAAGGCTAGGACTATAACAGGGTTTAAAAGAGAAATAGATAAATTCATGGAGGTTAAGTCCATTAATGGCTATTAGCCAGTATGGGTAAGAAATGGTGTCCCTAGCTTCTGTTTGTCAGAGGGTGGAAATGGATGGCAGGAGAGAGATCGCTTGATCAGTACCTGTTCGATTCACTCCCTCTGGGGCACTTGGCATTGGCCACTGTTGACAGACAGGGTACTGGGCTGGATGAACCTTTGGTCTGACCCAATATGGCTGTTCTTATGTTCTTTGTCGTCCACAAATTGTATCAGTGATTTTTTGAGAAAAGGTCATTGACTAAAATGTTGCATACCATTAGACTTAACATCTTAGACTACATCTAGACTGCAGAGTTAAATTGGAAAAGGATTGCGTATCTCTTTCCGATGTTCTTTTGAAAGAGGCTTTTCCAAAATTTGGCGCATCTACACGGCACCAAATTTCAGAGAAAAGTGCTCTTTCAACATATCTCTTATGCTCATAGAACGTGGTATACAGAGATGGTGAAAGAGCTCATCCGCTTTTCCAAATTTTTTTTCAGAAAAGCGGACCCATTGCTTTTCCGGGATACCTGTGGTATCCCGGAAAAGCGTTGCAATCTAGATGTAGCCTAAGAAACACTCCCATGTGATCGTAGCACCAACAGGCATAACTGAACCTGGGACCTCTGGAGCTTAGTGCATGAGCCTCTACCACTTGAGTTAAAAAGCATCTGACTCTCATCCAAGTGGTGTAAGTGCCACTATACAGGACAGTGAACCACACCCAGTAGGTTTGTGGGTTACATAATGATTCCCCATAAACAACTATTTTTGAGATCTGTTAGCTCTTATTCCATCTAATGTGGTACTTTATTCATATTGTATAATGCAAATTTTTAAATGTCAATGTCGTGCAATACTAAGTCAAGTGCCTTACAAAAACCTAAGGGTATTATTTTAATCTAGATTTAGCTTTTAAATTAGTTTTTTTTATCAGGACTGATGTCAGACTCAAAATCTTATAGTTACCTTGTCATCACACTTGCCCTGTAAGAAAATTAGAATGAGATTTTAGACAACTCCTCTAGTTGTCTGAAATTTTTCCAGGATTCTAAGATTTATTAAAAATGAATGTCAACAATTTATCTGTTATACCCATGGTTTTTAGTGTCCAGCAGAGAGATGAATTTAAGTTCCCAGGCCAATCTTAAATTCTTTTTAGTATACATTCTGCACAAAACATCCTGGGATAGATGTCCAGGGAAGTACTTTGACAAGGCTCACATAGGCCATGTCTACCCTAGGAAATTATTTCAAAATTACTAAATTTGACTTAATAACTCCTGATTTAACAAAATCAAACTAGTGTGTCCACGGTATGAGGAAGCCTTGAAATTAGTCTGACACAGACTTCGTTAATGTGGATGCGCTACCTCGACTTACAGCCCCAGGAAGCACTGGGGAGTAATTAGTTCGAATTATTCTGGGGAGCAGTTATTTCAAAATAAAGGCACTGGACCATCCACACTACTGCTATTTTGAAATAACTATTTTGAAATTAGTGTTATTCCTCGAGAAAAGCAGGAGTACAAATTTCTAAATAAGGGCCTGTTATTTTGAAATAACGGATTGATAGTGTAGATGCTCCGCTTATAAATTTGAGCGAAGAGGGGTTATTTAGAAATAAAGCTCTAGTGTAGACCAGAGCACAGATTCTTGAAAGAACATAACCCAAATCTTTAAAATGGTTTCAAAAGTGCTAAAATATTCGAGACAATTCACAGAGATCAGGTCTGCATGACCTCTTAAAGTCAAAACATTGATAAAATTATTGCCAAATAACTTTGTTTAAACACTTTTTAAAAAAAATCTCAGTATTAATTTGTGTAATGTTTGCCATTTCCTTAATCTTCCACTTATAATACATATACAAGAACCATTACTAATTCACATTTACTTGGCTTAATACAATTTCTGTTACCTCAATTTCCAGTAGCGTCATTTAATATCAAGTTGCTGCATTACTAATTTCAAATTTCAGCTGAGTTAATAATGAAGCGTCTTTTCTTAATTATATTTATTAGAAATTTTGAAATATTAGAGCAATAACAGCAGTGAAGCACAAGTAAGTACAGCTGGCATTTATATCAAGAGAAGGCAGTGTGTATAAATTACATGTAAAAAGAGGCATAAATCCAGAGTCATAAATCCATATCTGAAGAACGAGGTAAAATTCTACTTTTTTGAGTCAGTGGTCCTCAAGTCTTCAAGGGACTGATAGGTAACTCAAGGGATATTATTGCATTATTACCATAAAAACATTGCATAAGTAGTTGTAAATGGGAATATACGTTTGGCCCCTAGACAGCTCCTTCCCTCTGTGTCTCCTTCCTGAAGCATAGTAGGGAGCAGCAATGGGAAATGAGTCCCTGGTGCTTTGCATCAGGAGAGAGTGACCTTTCCTTTCTCTTCCTCAGGAAACAGACCATGAAGGTCTGACTTCTGCTCCCATTGAAGTCAGCTGGAGTTTGATATTGATTGAGGTGGGAGCAAAATAGAGCCAAGGGGCATTATGATGAGTTATTATTTTATCACACCCCAAGATTTTATTATCTCCCACTTTTTTAGTTCATGGTTATTGCTTCTGCCTATTCAAGTCATATATTCTCTTCTTTTTTCTGTTCCTGTGGCTCAGCCAATCCCTGCTTATGTTATCAGAGAATCATTTATTCATTCATCAGTGAAGGTTCTTTCATATAAAGTTTGTACCACTTGAGCATTTTTTCTATGGACAGTTTTCCAAATAATCCACAGATCTGAGGACCATCTGGGGCTGTGGGTAGATTCTGGTGAATTTAATATTAATTTAAATGGATACTGCCATCATTAAAGTTCCTTAAACAGTTGTTTTCAGGCTGTTAGTTCTGCTTTCCTACCACGCCACAAAGGTAAAGAATGAGAAATCCATCCAACCCACATCCTCTGATGCTTTTATTGTATCAAGATCTTACATCAAGGCATAATGATGTTTTGCCATAATGCAACCATTTTGCAAAAACTTACAAGTATGGACAACCAATAGTTCTGTATGTGTTCTGTGTCCCTTTCTGTGACCAATCCCCAGGGGATGACTTTGAAAAAGTTCCCATGTGACTTTCAGCCTAGATACTCAAATGGAAGAAAGCAATCAGAATATAATGTCTAAATACCTGTGCAGATCTGAATTCGGCAACACAAACATTTTCCAGAACTCATTCCTTTACCTCAAGCTATAATGGATTGGGCTTTTTGCTCTAGAGGTCCCCAGTTGTAGCCTGGGGATCACCAAGAAAATATATGTGTATGCACAATCCCTCCCATTAATGTGCCAAAATTACTTCTTAAAATTATGTGGGAACCCCAAAGGTTTTGCTGCTGAGGATTAGTACAGAAAAATTCACATGCTCATCTTAAGTCACAGAGGTGAATGCTAGCCCCACAACTGCCAAACTCTCTTTCCTCCCTTGCTTCCATGTCATTGCAGCAGAATTATCTACCCAGCTGAGAGGAAATCAACATGTATGCCTGCCTTTCTCCTTAGTGCTCCAGCTCTACAAAATTAGAGGTGCACTTGGTTGCTCACATTTAGGTGATTATGTGCATGGTAACATCAGTCTTTTTATAGTGAGCAGAGATTTATCCTTTGATCTGAATCATCATTGTAAACAGCTGTATATTATCTTTTTTCCATGCACAGAATCCAGATGTTTTTTGAGTATGCAAGGGGTGAGCCAATGCCCAGTAAAGTCACCAGAAATATTTCTACTGACTCCAACAGATGTCAAATGAACATTTGTCCTTTGGCCCCAACTTCTTTGAAATAAACCTCTTTTTCTCATATTCAGAAATTGATCTTTCTTGTCTAAATATGTTCAATATACTCCATCAGGACACAGTACCTGAGAGATTTTTTTAATCCTTAAAATACTCTAAAACACCTGTGAAAAATGTAATCAAAAAGTATATTTAGCAATAACAGCCACTTATCTTCATTACAGTGTCTATAGTGTAATATTTTCTATTATTGCCTTTTCGCACATTCAATCAAAGTGCTTGGAAAGAAACAATTGTTCTAATTTCTGCTAAATTTAATTTCTTTTTAGTCTGTTTTTCAGTTAGAACTCCATTTCCCAAGAAACAAACATTAATCAAGTTTGTGTAATGCCTCTTTCTTTTCCTGCCCAACTCCTAGGACATGGAAGCATCAAGATGATAAATCACTTGTTTGTTTGTTTCAGACAAGGAGCAGTGTTGATGTTTTGCAGTTGAATGGTATAGTTAAAATTCTGTTTTCCATCTAGTTAATGGGAAATAGTTTATATTATTATTATTATTATTATTATTATTATTCAAAGAAAGCTGTTGATGCAGCACAAGCAAATTCCTTTTCAAAGGGCATCTGTTATATCTACTCTTTATTGTATCTGTTTTGAAATGCATAATACAAATGTTGATCTACTTGCAAAAATATTTTATAGTGATACATATTGCCATATATTGGTCTTCTTCCACTGTTTGAGGGTAGGGTTTCCATTAGAAACATAAGAACGGCCATGCTGGGTCAGACCAAAGGTCCATCTAGCCCAGTATCCTGTCTTCCAACAGTGGCTGATGTCAAATGCCCCAGAGGGAGTGAACAGAATGGAAATCATCAAATGCCCCTTCTCCTGTCATCTATTTCCAGCCTCCTAGGTAAAGAGGCTTGAACAATTAGCAGTCAAAGGTGATTATAGTAAATCTTATTTGGGTCTCTGGGGCAGTCCAGTTTTCAGGCTGCATTCCAGGTTGCCTTTTCCAGGCCTTGCAGGTTTCCAGGCTATGGTTATTAGCATCCCTCATTATAGCCCCTCTGTACTGGTTCCCTGCCCAGCCACTGCTGCTTCCCCTCAAGTCCCATATAAACCTGCATCAAGCTGTAACATCCAGCACTCAGTCTCTTCCACACACAGCTCTGCCTCCATTCCTGCTTCCAACTTTTCCCTAACTCTCTGCTTGACAACTCAATGGCTGCTTCTTCAGCTTCCAAACTGACCATGAGTACTTCCTCGTTTAGGACCTTTCTTTTTTACTTATCTAGGGCTAAGGGCAGTGCAGTGGGGATGTGGCTGATAGGATCCCTTTGCAAATAGTTGTATTTGTATAGTGAGCAGCATGTGTGATCACTCAGTGAGAGGCAACTATTAACATTTTTGTTTTGTTTTGTCAGGAACAGGAAAATTACAGATGAACTGTCTGCTAGCCATGAGGAAGCTGAACTCCTTTCTTCTCCACACAATAACTCATTGGTACTAAAACTAGCATCCCCAGTGAGCACATTCATCTGCATTAATTACAGCACCATCTGTGTATACATAACATACCTCCCCTCTTGGCAACACAGTCGTCCAAACATCATGGGTGCTCTCACCTGTACTGTAGTCTCTCCACAATGATTTCTATGATGCATGGCGTTCAGTGATTGTGATTCAACTTGTACCCATGATGAGACAGGTAAATTGTCTCCTCTGAATAGCAACTTCGGGACTGCCAGAGACTAGAGGTGGCACTGATAACAAAGAATTAATATTTGGCTCTAGAGGAGACACAGTTGAAGATTTTTCTGCAGTAATGTTACTTACAGATGAACATCTTCTCAGCTGGTCAATGTGGTTATGCCAAACTTGGCCATTTGTGGTCTGGACCTAATGTGAGATGGAACCAGCCCACTGAATGAACCCACATTCGTCCAACTCTGTAACATCTGGGGAATACAAGTTCTTGTGATATGAAGAAACACAGCATAGAACAGATGATGGCGAGGAGGAATCCACAGACTGATCTTGTTTATGTTGCAATTCCTCCGAGAGGTTAGGGTTGAAACTATCAAGGTCTGTTCTAAAATGTTATCTTATGAGTATCTTGGCTGGGCTAATTCCAGTAGTCTGGCATGGAGTGACATGTTGAGTGAGGAATAGCTTGGCATGTCTGAAGAAGTGGGTTGTACCCACGAAAGCTTATGATACCATCTACATGTTGTTAGTCTTTAAAGTGCTACCAGACAATTTGTTGTTTTTTTAGGTTTATCCTGGCATGTCTTGTCAGCCAGTCCTCAGTGGTCTTTGTTATCGCATCTTTGGTTGTCTGCACCATCTATTTGGCCAGACTGTTCACTTGGGGACATCATGGAACAAAGGTGATAGCTCAAATTAGATTGTTTTGGCAAAGTCTTTGAACTCATGAGAGGTAAAAGCAGTTCTGTTATTGGAGATGATAGTATCTGGTAACCCACGAGTCATGAGCAGTTGACATAAAGCAGTGATTGTTGCAGTAGTCATTTGTGATGAGACTAATATCACTTGTGAAAACCATTTTGAGAGGGAGTCTCCTACTATCTTTCCCCTTATGAGCACCACAACATCAGTATGAATTCTTGACTGTGGTTTCTTGTCACTTTCACTGCCAACATTTGGTTCGGTGCCTTTTAGCAAACAGCTTTCCTGGCTTGTAGATAAATGGGTACTCAGAAACACTTAGCATCACTGTATTCATGGTGACATGATTGCCGGTGTTGGCTTGCTATTGGAGAAAACTGTAGAGCTGTTTTGTGGCCAGTAAGAATCTCAGATTGCCTCCTTGTTTTCTGTTGGGTGTATACCAAGTGCATTGATATGGTAGCTTAAGAAGGTGCTATAAGTAGCTCCAATTTTACATCGTTTCTTCTTGACTTGAATAACCAACTTCTCAAATTAGTGACTACTTGGAATCACTTGGCAAGTTCATCCTCAAATAATCCAATTATCAGAATGTTGTCAAAATATGGTACAACACATGGAATTCTGGAAAGAGTTCATATGAAGTTTTGGAAAATACCTAGTGCAATGGAACTTAATTCAAAATTCTCCTCAATGAGATAGGATTATCTGGACATCTATAGTATTGTTGTTGAGTATCAGTCATTGATACGCTTTTGCAAGGTTAAGTTTTGCAAACATTCCTCCTCCAGCAAGAACAAGGTAGCCAATGAAAGGCACTTAGTTTGAGTGGCTTTCTCAAAGTGCTTATGATCTCCACAGATTCTCACACTTCTGTTTGGCTTGAAAATGGATATTCTTGGCATAGCCCATTTCAAACATGTAATATGATCAAAGATTCCCTGGGGAAAGATATAGAATCATAGAATCCTAGAACTGGAAGGAATCTCGAGAGATCATTAAGTCCAGTCCCCTGTACTCATGGCAGGACCAAGCACCATCTAGACCAGATATCTATCTAACCTGCTCTTAAATATCTCCAATGATGGAGATTCCACATCCTCCCTAGGTAATTTATTCCAGTGTTTAACCACCCTGACAGTTAGGAACTTTTTCCTAATGTCCAATCTAAACCTCCCTTGCTGCAGTTTAAGCCCATTGCTTTTTGTCCTATCATCAGAGACCAAAAAGAACAATTTCCCCCCTCCTCCGTGAGACACCCATTTAGATACCTGAAAACCACTTTCAGTTTTCTCTTTTCCAAACTAAACAAGCCCAGTTCCTTCAGCCTTGCCTCATAGCTCATGTTTTCTAGACCTTTAATTATTTTTGTTGCTCTTCTCCAGACCTTCTCCAATTTCTCCACATCTTTCTTGAAATGTGGTGCCCAGAACTAGACACAATACTCCAACTGAAGCCTAAGCGCAGAATAGAGTGTAAGAATGACTTCTCGTGACTTGCTCACAACACTCCTGTTAATGCATCCCAGAATCATGTTTGCTTTTTTTGCAACAGTCTCACACTGTTGACTCATATTTAGCTTGTGGTCCACTATGACTCCTAGATCCCCTTCTGCAGTACTCCTTCCTAGACAGTCACTTCCCATTCTGTATATGTGAAATGGATTGTTCCTTCCTAAGTGGAGTACTTTGCATTTGTTCTTCTTAAACTTCATCCTATTTGCCTCAGTCCATTTATCCAGTTTGTCCAGATCATTTTGAATTATGACCCTATCCTCCAAAGCATTTGCAACTCCTCCCAGCTTGGTATAATCTGCAAACTTAATAAGCGTATTCTCTATGCCATCATCTAAATCATTGATGAGGACATTGAAGAGAAACAGTCACAAAACAGACCCCTGCATAACCCCACTTATTAAGCCCTTTCAGCATGATTGTGAACTGTTAATAACCACTCTCTGATGCTATGTCTAAACTACACCCCTCTGTTAGCAGAGGGATGTAAATTAGATGTATCAAAAGTGCAAATGAAGCCAGGATTTAAAAATCCTGTGCTTCATTTGCATAATAGCGGCTGCCGCTTTTTTTTCGAAACAGGGCTTTTCGGAAAAAACTGCAGTTTAGATGGGGCATTTTCGACAGCAATGCCCCATTTTGAAAGATCCTATACTCCTCATAAAATGATATTTAAATCCCAGCTTCATTTGCACTTTCGATATGTCTAATTTACATCCCTCTGCCGTCAGAGGGGTGTAGTTTAGATATAGCCTGAAAATGGTTATCTGGCCAGTTATGCATTCACCTTATAGTAGCCCCATATAAGTTGTATTTGCCTAGTTTATTGATAAGAAGATCATGCGAAACTATATCAAATGCCTTACTAAAATCTAGGCATACCATGTCCACCACTTCTCCCTTAGCCACAAGACTTTTTATCCTATTAAAGAAAGCTATCAGATTGGTTTAGCATGATTTTTTCTTTACAAATCCATGCTGGCTGTTACCTATCACCTTATTTTCTTCCAGATGTTTGCAGATGAATTCTTTAATTACCTGCTCCATTATCTTTCCTGGCACAGAAGTTAAACTGACTGGTCTGCAGTTTCCTGGTTTATTCTTATTTTCCTTTTTATAGATTGGTACTATATTTGCCCTTTTCCAGTCTTCTGGAATCTCTCCTGACTTCCATCATTTTTCATAGATGATAGGTAAAGGCTCAGATATCTCCTCTATCAGACCTTGAGTATTCTAGCTCTACATCTGTCTTTGGATGTAAGGTAGATGGTACGTTCCTGAACTTCACATGTATTGGCATGACTACTGGATCCAGGTGGAACAACGCTGGTCATCCTTGGTAAGTTCCCAGGCCTCAGAAAACAATTGAGGGAGTTTACTGAATATCTTTTTAACTGATATTTGTTAGAGCATGGATACCTTGTGTGCAACTCCCAATGATATGAACTACTTTGTACCCACAAGACTTTCACAATGATATTTTGTGACAGTGAGAGGCAGTCTTTCATAGAAAAAGCTGTAGCAAGCATTCATATTACAGCTTTTGATGAGATTGACTTTTTGTCCAATGTGGAAAAAAACCCCAGCAATGTGTCTTCCTTCAGGATTGAAACTGAAGAACCAGAATTGATTTCTGTTTCTTACTCATGCAGAAGCAGCATTCAGTGTCTTTGAATCTATATGCAGAGTGTTGGTGCTGGCCTCCTTAATCTAAGCAGATGTTCAGACAGTTTTGTCCAGTGGCATTAATATGATTAAGATCTAGGGGTTTTTTCCACTTAGTTCTTAGAAAGATGATAATATTTCTGATTGTGATGGACAATGTTCACATGTGTTGCCACAGCAAGAATTTCCTTAGTGTGCAAACAATGATAGTTTGCTGGCCAAAGCCTATTTCATTAGCAATGGCAAATGTCAAATTCAGTACAGCAAGGAAATAGCATTGAAGCTCTTCATCTTGAACTCCACAGACACAACAATCTCATCTCATGTTGTTGAGAAAATTACCAAAATTACAATGTTTGGTAATGAGAAACATTTTGGCAACCTAGGCAGTGAAGTTCTCGTGAGCTCATTGATTTAATTTATCAAACAGAAATAGCTGAACAATGACAGTTAGCATAGGTGACAAATGTGCCTTCAACAAATTCATGATTTCATATTATACCTTGGGCATGGGGCAAAGCAGGTGCAGTAAATGATCATATAATGTTTCATGGCCTGGACTGGAAGATTGTGAAGAGAGAAGCCCATTTATGTTTAGAGTCAATCATATTTGCCTCAAAATAATAATTTTCTGAATAAGAATCCCATAATTGATATTGATTTATATAATGGCATGACCATTTCAAGTTACAGGCATACAACGTTGGTTCAAATTCCAAGCTGCCAGCCTTCTAACCCAAATGTTTGCTGGTCATTCTTGAGATCATGATTTTTCTACGGGGTCTGATTCCAGAATCCTGCTTATCAACAGATCCCATCCTTGTCACCAGAAAAAAAAAGTGGTGTTTTTGTGTAATGAAGAACACATGTAATCACTCTCAGTCTGCAGCAACAATGATTTTGTCAGGAACAGGAAGTTCATGTTTATGGCATTTGAAAGGCAATTTATCTAATTCCAAAAAGATATCAAACTTACACTATAACTTAAATGCCATGCCAAATTTACCTTTCTTAACATACACATTCCACAGGTGTCTGCATTTATAGCACATAGTGGGTTTTATTCTTGATTGCACAAGTTTAATTCCACTATAACTCCATTAACTTCAGTAGAGTTACTTCCAAATTACACCAGTATAAGTGGCAGGAGACTATGGTCTAACATTTTAATGTATTTATTAACTATTTCATTCTATTCAAAAGTAAACTGTATAGAACAGGTAGAGATGGGTCAGGGAATTCTCTTTTAATGCTGTCAACAGATCCTCCCATTCCCAAAACCATGGTCCTACAATGACATACTCACATGCTTAAAGGCACTGAGTTCAATTAAATGACTGATGAAAATAATTCTTTGCACAATCCTTTGCAAGATATGAGCCTCAAACCTGGTCAGAGTGCCAGACTTAGTGGAGAGGTGGAGTTAAGCTTAGTAATTTTTGTTTATTACAAAATTGATGGGGAAAAATGAAGAGATCTTTTCTTTTCCAGATTAGCTAACCCATTATTTTTCTCACTGAATTCCTTTGTACTGTGCACTTTCATCATCACCATGTTGTTTACCAATAAGTCAAGGAAAGAGCTCATTTTGGTAGTATAAGTAGCTCTACAAACTCATTTTGGAACAACAATTTGCAAATAAATTAATACAATTTTGGAAAAAATCTGTATTCTGAGTACTGTTTTTTGGAAGTAGTCATGGAATGCTTGTGAGCTTTCTGTAGTCATTAAAATTAGAAAAAAAATCCTCCCAGGAGAGGGTTTGTGAGGTGATCACGTAAGGCCATTTTTGCACAGGGAAATATTGAAGGATGTTTAGGATGGAGGAAAAGAAGACCACACTATGAAATTATCTTCCGCCATAACAAATTGCCTATATAGAATTAATGATCTCCAGACATTTCTTTTAAAAGACTTGAAGAGAACTAATTAATGGAGCACATTTCAAGCTAAGCAAATTGCAATGATAAATGGCATTACTGGAAGCTATAAATGCAATTTGTAACTGGAGGAAAGGAGCAAAACATCACTCAGAACATTAAGGAAAACAATTAAGCAAAACATTTGGAAGCACTTAATTACATCTGCAGAGGATAGTTAAGTGAGATCTGGTGTTTTGTATTAGTAGCAATATCAAGCCTTCAGTAAATTGATTTGGTACATAGGCAAAATATTCCTGTACTGATAAACTGTGCAGACCTCCAAAAAAATAAAGAGATTCTTAGTAGTTATAGAGTTTAAATTATAGGAAGAAAAGAGAACAGGAAGACACATACAGGTTTTCCTGTTTAATGACATGTCTTTAGTAATAATCAACCTGTGTCTAACCAGAACTAGTGGAAGAAATAGGGAGTTGATTCTACCTCAGTTAGGGTTTCATCCTGCAAAGTGCTAAAGACTCTGGTCCTAGTCCAGCAAAGCACTTGAGCGTATGGATAGTCCCACTGACTTCATGATCTCTCCATTAGGTTGCCTGCAGGAACTGAACCCGAGCACCCAAAAGGCAGTATCAAACCCATAAACCTTGCTCTTTAGCTATGCTCTCACCACTAAAGGGGGACAAAGACTAACCTTATTGCAGTGGGAGTTATACTTTTCTAGTTTGGAAGCAGAGAACATCTTGCAGGATTCAGCCCTCATGCTGGTTTAGCCCACTAGTTACTCACTGAAATCAGTGGGCTTGTGCTAGGGCAAAATGGGTTTAGAAGGAGATCACGCCCTGTGTTCCTGGGAAATAATGGAGTGATGAATGGCATCTTTCTGTTTCTGGATGGTATCTGGCGTTCAAAGGTGCTTGATTATTCTTTGTCATGTTGTCTCAGCAGTGGGGCAGAAATTTATTAGCGCATTGTATCATCTCATCGATTCTCTTTCAATTTGTTATTTTTGTTGTATCGGGATATTTTCAGTTGGTACACAAACTTACACACATAAATATATGGGTTTTAGTTGGACTGTTTTATGTACAGGTCCTTGTGAGCTCCTTCCACAGGAAAACTTGATTAAGGGGACTAAGAGGGAGGAAAACTGGAAGTTCACCTTGTAAAGTTTTCAGCCCAATTGTTCTAGTGAGGAGCTGAGATTCCCCACTCCTCAGTACATAACATCCTATTTGGCCAGCCTTAAACCGCATGGGAAGTCAAGCAAATCCGCACAACAGCTCTGTGGGAAGCAAGACTATTGAGTAGATGGGTAGGCCATCACTTGCCTTTTCACTGTGCTCCAGTTTCTTTGCCTATGCATTCTGCCCTTCTTTTTTGCTATCATTTATGACTCTTAAATTCTCTGTTAGGAATGGAGATTATCTGCTTCTTCATGTGAATATCATTGTAGGAATAAGTCAGCCAAGAAATTCTGTCCAAGTGATTTATTGCCAGTATTTTTTTTACAGAGACGTTTTTGTGACATCTATCACCAGACCTCAAAATTAGAATCCTAATTCTAGTTCTAGTGCTGAATCTCTCTGACTGATAGTATTGTTGTAGGGGGAAAAGAAAGAGAGAGAGAGAAGGGCGGGGGGGAGATAATCTCTCTCTTTTTTCTCCCCCTTCAAACTGTAATGCTCATGAAAGGTGCTGGTTCTACATGAAACATCCTGTTGTGTATCCAGACACAGGACCGACACAAGTCCCTCTGCAGCAGCCTGACAGTATGACTCAATCCCTTTCTAGAGGAACCACATCTAGGAGCAGTATTGACTAACCTGCAAGTTCAAAACTCATGAGTCACCTCATCCAATCCCTCCTCCCCCCAAAATCCTGAGATTGCCTTTAATATCATGATTTTTAAAGTATATATACCTGCTTGCTCAAAATCAGGGGTGCCAAATTTTCAATCTCAGATACTATCACAGATTTGCTTTTGATACTAGTTAAGCATTTTTGAATCATTAATGGACTTTCCAATAATAGCATTATTTCGTGAATCCCTACCAGCACCAAAATGCACCTAAAACTGAATACCATACAAGCAGTTCTGTAGCCACACAGTTAGTGTCTAATGATGATGCTTTCTATCTACTCAGATAATATCATCATTCCCAATACTGGTCTTAAGACAATCAGCTGATCAACAAGGATAAAACTGGTAATGCATTTTGCTAGCTCAGCTTAATATATAACTATTTCTATTGTATTTCATTCTTCTTCATGGGAATGGATGTATCCTGTGCTCACACTGCATTTTATATTATGCTGCAATTGTAAAAGTATCTTTTGCAGATTCGTAGAGAGGAAGACCCATAACACGCTTACTGATGGGTTACACCTGCATTGGGGTATCCTCTGTCTGCTACACACTGTGTAATAGGATCAGTTTATACCATTCTAGCCTCTTTACTTAGCATAACGTGGCCAGAGCAAGATGTCTCCTTTTAATTACATCTGGTCAATCCCACTTCTGATACACAATGTTGCTTTGTCCACATTAGAATCCTGATGCTTGCAACCCCAGATCCCAGCAGTGCTTGTGATGTTTTAATTCCAAGCATGGAAAAGGGATTTTATTAAGTATACAAAGCAGGGTTTAAGTGATTGCACACAGATCAAAGTAAGTTACCGAGCAAAATAAAACAAAATTCACTAGCTAAGCCTAATACACTATGGCCTGGTATACACTAGGACTTGACAATGACCTTAGCTGCATAATGGTTGATTTTCTAAGTGATGCATCTATACTACCAAGTCAATTGTGTCACCCTTAGGGGCCATGGAAGTTGATTTCTGTGCTCTGGCTTTTCTCCAGGAGTGATGCTATTCCCAATCTTGCACGGATAAAGTTATGCTAGTGTAGATACAGTGGTGCTGGAAAATTGACACATTGGCCTCCGGGATGCCTCCCACAGCTGTCCACGCCAACAGTTCTGACCACAATTTTCACCTCTACTACTCTCCAGCTAAGCTCAAAAAGCTCCAGGAACTATAAAAGGCTCTTTCCCACATGGCCAGTGTCCCCAGAAAGCAGCAAACCATGGCAAAGAAGATGAGTGTCTCCAACATTCTGTCAGACACTCTGATGGCTTCAAGTACTCCTGCTCCCATAGCCTCCACTTCCTAGGAGCATAGAAGAGCACCAGCCTGAAGTGCCTGGGAAATCTTATACCGCATTAAGGTTTGGGGAGAGGAGTCCATCCTGCATGAGCTCAGGACCAGTAGGAGGAACACCAACCTATGGAAGGGTCACAATCGGTCTAGCAATGAGGGATCATTCCAAGGAACTCCAGAAGACCAGGGTGAAAATTAAGGAGCTGAACCGGTTTTATAATAAGGCCAAGGAGGAGAGCAGATGCTCTAGGGTGGCAGCTCACATCTGGGCTGTGTCTACATTGGCACCCCTTTCTGGAAAAGGGATGCTAATGAGACACTTCGGAATTGCAAATACTTTCAAGTAGGAATAAGGGATCTTCCGGAAAAGGGTTTATTTTCCGCAAGATCGCATCTAGACTGGCGCTTTTCTCTGGCAAAACCCCGAGCCGGAAAAAAGCGGCAGCCATGTTCATGCAAATGCTGCGGGGGATATTTAAATCCCCCGCGGATTTGCAATTCTGAAGTGTCTCATTAGCATCCCTTTTCCGGAAAGGGGTGCCAATGTAGACACAGCCCTGCTGTTACTATGATCAGCTGGATGCCAATCTAGAGGCCAGCTCCCCCAGGGTAGTTGTTGAGTCTGCCCAAGACATGCCTGGTGTCAGCCAGTAGGATGTCAGAAGGGCAGAAGGAGGAGGAAAAGGAGATTGGCCAGTCGATCATGCCTGAGAGCCAGGAGCTCATCATGTCTCTGGAGCGAGTCCTGTCCTTCCAGGATATCTCCCATGCCATTGACAACTCCAGGGAGGGCACTTCAGGTGAGTTCACCAACTTTGTGTAAGTACAAGCAGGTTCGGGCAATGGGGCATGAGCTGCGGTGCACTCTCTCCCTCTCCCTACACAGCGCAGGGGATGCAGAACAGCTTGTTCATGTGTCAGCAGATGGGGCATGAGTCTTGTCTGAAGAGTTCCATGAAGTTCTCACATAGGAACTCTTTGATCCTTCTCACAAGGTTTTTAGGGGAGGCCAGCCTTATTTCCCATGCCAAACCACCAGTAAGTGGTCTGGCATTATGGAACCGCATAGCAGTGCAGCATAAGGCCCAGGTTTATGGCCACATTCAGTCAGTATTTGCTCCCAATCACATGCTGTGGTTCGGAGAAGACTGAAATCTCACATGGCACGCTGCAGGAAGGAGGAGGGGAACCTATTAGCATGGTCCCTGGAAGGCACAGAGATATGGCAGACAGGGAGCCAAACCTTGCCTCAGACCAATGAATGTGCGTGAGGGTTGGGAAAAGTGATCAATGGAGGGGAGGGAGACTGGAGTGAATGGGCAGCAAGGTCTCGGAGAAAGGGCAGGAAGGGACAGTGACGGGGAGGGGTCTGGGCAAGGGTGTTCAATTTTGTGCAATTAGAAAGTTGGCCACCCTATGTGGAAGAGGAAAACACAGAGAGGGAAGCAACTGTGCAGTACTTGAACCTTTGTGGATTTATCTGCTTCTATGTACAGTTGCCCTTCATCAAATATAAAATAGCTGTTGACTCTGATATCACTTTCTTAGATGTTTTAATTTATGAATGTAATTAGATTCATGACAAATATTTCTCAAAAGTTGCTGTCTAAAATTCTAAACACCTTTCACATAATGTGCAAAACCAGATAATCTGGGTTTTCCCTTGGAGCTAAAACAGTAGGTTATGTTCCAAATGCTACTGCATAACTACTTTTATTGCAATTTTATATGATTTTGAAGTAATCAAGCCACTTGAATACATATTGTGCATGCACTTCATAGGTTCTACAAAGTGATAAATGCCCATCAGACACAATTTACAATCACTGTTCATTTTCTGTCTGAATCAATATGCAGCTTTATAGACTTATTTGGAACTATAAAAAAATGATAGCAAAATTTGTGGTTTTATTGCAGTGTATGACACAGGTAGGATTCAGGTTGACAATTCTTTTTATACTACTTAAGCTAATTATGTAGCATTGACACTCTGTGTTTACTTTCATGGTTTTAAGGACTTTGAATTGTTTTCATTGGTAAGATAGGGTAATCTGAAGTTTCTCTGAAAGTTATCGTAAGTACCAGCTGTCATGAGCATTCATTCTCCTCTCCTATCATTTTAATAGCCACATGTGTCAAACTTGCTTTTACCTTTCTGGTTAGTTATATTGGTATTAAAATATACCTGAGAAGGAACACCGGCACTGGTAAGGATGGCCCTGAAAGGCAGTGCCGCCAACAGCAGCAATGCAGAAACAAGAGTTGCAATACCCTATCATGCCACCCTTTGTTCCTGCTGGCGTGGCACTGCCTTCAGTGCTGGGTGCCTGATCAATAGCTGCAGCTCTCCGGCCGCCCAGCCTTATATGGATGTAGTACATTTTCCCCACCAAAAGCGTTTCCTGCTCCCAGCCCCTAGAGAATGCATTCCTTGCCACCCTGGAGGGGCATATACACTGATTTCAGAATCTCTGTCTTAAAGGGCCCAGCATGCTCCATTCCAATCCTAGCCTTCTCATTAATATACTCTCTCCAACATCATTTTGGAGAAGTTACTAAAATCCCACCTCATCCATGAAACATTCAAGAACAAGGAACCATTCAGTGTATGGAATTTTTAGACTTATTTGTTCTACCTTCTGCTTCCTGTTATACTATAAATCCTTTGGGAAAGGAATCTGCTATCTCTGTGCCACTTTCTTGGCACTGTGTGGCAATGTATAGATTTGCAGTGTTCTACACATGCAATGATATCATTATCTAAACATTTATCTAAATTTTTTCCACCCAAGATCATCTCATCTTAAGAAATGGGTTTTGTCCATGAAAGCTCATGATACTATACATGTATTTTCATTAGTCTCTAAGGTGCTACAAGGCTCTTTTTTAAGTTGTTTTTAAAGTTACTGACTAAAATGGCTACCCCTCTGAGATTATCTAAATGTGATTTTTATCTTTATAAGATTAAGTCAGTATTCTGAAGTGATGTACACAAGACCTAAAGAATAAAACCATACTTATGTTCTTACATACGTGTTTCAAGCTACAATGTGCCTCATCATTAATACAAGAAAATACTCTGAACAATGGTTAACTAGTGCAGATAAGAGACCTATGAATAGGAATATTTATTTTCTTCCATTAAAACAAATAATATCCTATAAAAATATTAGTGCTTGTGAAATGTTATCTGACTGACAACAGTTCATCAGAACGTGCTATAAATCTAATTTAATATTTGGGGTCGCCACTTTTTTTTCACCAGCTGTCTTTCCCTTTCTCTTATCCCATTTTTATCTAATTTCATAGAGTCAAGGAATCGAGACATTACTCTGGGTCATATCCAGCACCCATTGAAATCAATGGAAAAGATTGCATTTACATCATTGTTATATGGTCAGGTCCTTTGGTGGGATTGTTCTGAAGGCTGTCAAATTTCTTTCTAGGATCACTTCCAGGGCTCAGTCAAACATGTGAACTACTTGGGGGTTCTTTTAATGATGTGTATTTTGGCTTTTACTGTATGATGCTTTGAGGCCTTCTAGTGGGCACCTTATGTTCCTATGTTCACCTTCTAAAATAATAATAAAGCATTAATGTCTACTCACTGTAACATCTTAGTTACTAGCAGAACAAGCAAGTGCCTTGTACGTACTGACATCTCAAATGGAAACAAATGTCTTTTATTTTAAAAAAGAAAAGGCAGCAAATTCAGAAGTATTGAGCTAATGGACAGAGTTAATGTGATTAATTGTTAAATGGCTGAAAGGTTTGCTCTGAAAATATGAACAAAGGTAAATTATAAGGACATTTTATTGGACTGCATCTTGTTATTGCAGTGGGTCATGCTGAAAAATTGTTCATGAGTATCTAACAAAGCTGCTGCTAGTTTCAAGCACTGTGTTGGCTTATATTTATTCCACATACTTGGGCTTCAGTTAGAAAAGACATCAATGGTTGTTACAACTTGGAAACGCTTGTTTAATTGGTTAACCAGTTAAACATATTGTTTAACCGGTTAACTGATTCAGTGGAGAGGGATGAGGATCACCACAGAGAGAGGCTGCTATGTTATGCAAGAGAAGTCCCTGTCTGTGAGGGGCCTGCCACAAACAGATGATGCTCCAGATGCCGAAGCAGACCCTGCTTGTGGGACACCCAGGCTCACCGCAGACAGAGGCTGCTCCAGATGCTATCAGTTAACCTTAACTGGTAAGCCTGACACCTCAGACTTGACACCTCAGACTTGAATTTAAAAATTCTACCCTTAGTAGTTATGTCCTGTAATGAGTGTGAGGCTTACCAGTTAACTGGTTAACCAGTTAAACATTCAAGTCCCTAGTAAATATTGCCTTTTTTGTTAGTGTATATCAAAGGCTACACTCATTTTCCTGTTGGCATTTTAGGTTGAAGTTCATTAACATTTTTATAGATATAGTAATTAATTTTTATGTGATGAATTTCCTTATCCCTTATTTTACCTTCACTTCATTACAGAAAATACAAATTGTAAAGTTAAAAAATATTGTAATAGAGGAAACCCTGAAAATTTCATCTTCAACTTAAGATCAAATCAATGTTCAAAACTTTTACCAAAGTGCATCCAGCTCAATTTAAGAGGGGGGAAAAATTGATGGAAACCTACAATGCCAGAGTATGTGAGACACTCATTATAGGACATGAATATTAAATTTTTATTTTACAAAAAATACACCTGAAGGGTGAAAAAGGAGCTAAGGGCAGAATTTTTAAGTTCAAGTCTGAGGTGTCAGGAAATGAAAAGCTAATCCTCTGCCCCCCTTTTACATTAATGAAAACAAGAGACAGTAAACAATGGAAACTTATGCTAACAATAAAGGTGTTAAGAAATATTTTTCCATTGGTAGAAAATTTAAATTTTCATCCAAAAATGAAAATTTCCCCAGAACTACTGAAAATGAAAATATTTTTGCAGAAAAAAAGAATTTCCTTTTCAACCATTTTTTATGCATTTTAATTATCCAGTGAGAAACTGGAAAAAAAAAAATCAAAGAAAGCACACGCTTTCCACAAAAAAAGTTAATTTATTCAAAAATTCAACATTCTTATAAAAGAAATTCAATATTACATTTTCAACGGGACAAGTAATATTTCAATAGTATGCAGTTATTGGATATATTCAATATCAGTGCCTTCACTTGTACCAATGAGAACATTGCTTGGGGAATGCATCTCATGGAATAAATCCCTCTCATAAAGCAACAAGTAAACTTCCATCAGTAGCAGTAAAATATTTAAGGCAGCCTCCTAGATACAACTTCTTATGCAGAATAAGTATTACAATGTGTTTATTTTATTTAGACCCAATTCTGCATCTCTTACTGATGAAAAGATATATCTGTTCTTATGCAATTGTCTCATTAATTACAAACTCTTCTAAAAATTGTTATATTGTAATTAGCCAATTAGCCCATCATAAGACGGGATTTTCAGGTCTCTCCTCCACGTCAGTCTTCTCTCCTGAGCCTCTGGATCTCTCGCTCTCTCTGTCTCTCTCTCTCCTCCTCCTATTGCCTCCCCCTCTCTCTCTCTCAGCTCTCCTCCGTCTCCTGCCTCTCTCTCTGTCTCTCTCTTTCTTTTCTCCCCATCCTGCCTCTCACTCGGGGGAGCGCGGAGCCCAAACGGTCGCTTGCGTCACTTGCTCCCACGCGGCGGCCCAGCTGAGCGGCGCAGAAGTCAGCCGAGCGCCACGGCGGGAGGTGAAGGGGGGTGGGACGGTGACATTCACAGCCAGGGGGTGGGGCCTGGAGCCGCTGTCACGCCGCACGTCACCACCCTGCCCCTCTTCGCCTCTTGCCGTGGTGCTCGGCTGACTTCTGCGCCGTTTAGCTGAGCCACCGCGGGGGAGCAAGCAGCCATTTGGGCTCCCCCGTGGCGGCCTGGCTGAGTGGCGCAGAAGTCAACCAAGTGCAACGGCAGGAGGCGAAGGGGGGCGGGGTGGTGATGTTCACGGCCAGGGGGCGGGGCCTGGAGCTGCTGTCACGCCGCACGTCACCACCCTGCCCCCCTTCCCCTCCCGTGGCGCTCGGCTGACTTCTGCGCCGCTCAGCCGGGCTGCCACGGGGGAGCAAGCAGAGCAAGCAGCCTTTGGGCCCGCACTCCCCATGCAACACGGGCCGCCCAGAGGGAATAGCCAGCATTTCAGCAACAGCGCCCCCCAGAGGGAACAGCCAGCATTTCAGGCAACAGCGCCCACCAGAGGGAACAGCCAGCATTTCGGCATTACAGACTCTCAGACACTGGGCTACTATATATATGATAGTGCCTTGAGATTTTAACCAAGTACAGAGTTCTAATTGAGGCAAAATAAATTAGAAATGTGTATCATCTCATAAATTCCTTCTGATCACGGGTAATATTAATATTAAAGACTCTGGTTTGGAATGTGCACTGAGTGATGAGTGTTCCCCTTTAAAGCCATCCCACTTATAACTATTAGTTTCCAAATCCATCTCCTCCAAACCCAGGAGTCTTGACTGATTTTACAGTGACCAATGCAGAGCCTAGATGCTGTACATCCTCTGCAATATATCTGTCCTCACCTGATCTGAGAGGAGAATTATCTATTTGAAGAATATTTATCTTTTCTTTTACTTTTTTTTCAAACTGTTTTCTTTATTTTATTGATAAAAGATGCAAAAAAAATTGCAAATATATTATTATGCATTTAAGTTCAGAATCTACCTTACAATTTACCAAAAGTGCTGAAGGTTTGTTTTGCTACATTTAAGTAATGCAACTAGCCTGTGTGTTATAATCTGTTTTATTCACCCCTTGATAGAGCCTGAACTAGGAGGAATCTGATATCTGTGAAAAGATGCAGAAACTATGGCAGTAGTGCAACACAATACATCTGCTTAATCTTCTAGGGAGGTCACATAAAATGAAGCACTATATCAGCTAATCTGCATATGTTTGAGGTACCTTAAAAGCTGCAATATATGTCTTTTAAAGTGCTCTCATCCAGTGAAGCCTGCTTTTTCATAAGCTCCAACAGGGTCAGAGGGGAAATAAATGGAAAATAACACTTGATGAAAGGGAGTTATGAAATATTAATTGAATTCAGTTCCTTATAGAAATGTTGCAGAATGGAAATCTTACCTCATACATGACACCCATCTTAATTTTATTCAGAAAATGTGCAAAAAGCTAAACTACGGGTGTCACAAATGACAGTACTGGGGTAAATTATTCCCTCACAATCATTGACAAGCAATTGGAAATTTGGAGAACTGAGCTATTTAATCTTGATTATCCAAGTTGCAAAATCCTATCAATATGTATTTTCTGGATAGGACAGGTTGAATAGACAATATGATGTCAGAAGTAAGTCAATGCCAATAATGAAGAACTATGTAGATGTAAGAGGGGAAAAAAGAGGTAAACCTTTAGTAAAACAAAGAGAAAATACCATCAGTTACCAATAAAAAAGTAAGAAGGGGAGGGGAAAAAATTAATAGTCTCATGCATTCCCTAGAGGTTTTCTGTTATTTACAATAATAATCTTCCATTTTCATTTGACCTTACTTTCTGTCAGGAGGCTATAAAAGGAACTCTAATAGTTTTCCTACAACATCTCTTGGTGGAAAAGGGATGTGAAAGCTGTTTATATCGGGTTATCAGAAAACACTACTTTAAGGCATTCAGTACCCTCAACCAGCAGCTGTTTAAAGGTGCACATTATAATTCTGTGGGGATTTTTTTACTCTTTTATCAGCATTATTAGACAAAGAAACATTAGGTTACAATAAAAGAAGAAACAAAAACAAATAACTGGTCATTAATCTCCTTACATAATCCCTTTGGGAAAACAATTCTTCCCAGAAAGTAAAATGCATGTACTGTATGTGCTCTCTGAATGGTCTTTCCTGGGCCCCCTATTCATAATATGTCAGTTCTTTTTCAAAGTAGTTTCTACACAAAAGCTAATTCACCGATTTCCAATAAGGTAAGTGTGAAGTTTTTGAGTTTGGCTGAGCACATTATAATTGCAATCTTTCTTCCACTTGCAATTTTGGATCCAGTGGTGGTAGACATAGTAGTTATTATCATTGTTGTTTGTGAATAAAGAGTGACTAGAGGACCCATTTTAGATGAGGACTCCAATGTGTTGGTTGCTGTCCTGAATCCTGATACATGGCAATTGACAGTTCCTGCCCCAGAGATCATGCAGTCCAAATAGACAAGACAGACATAAGATCAGAGAATAGAAGTATTTCTCCAATTTAGAGGTGGTGAAGAGGCACAGAGTCCTGGGCTGCACTAGACCAGGCAGATTGGTTTAAAGTACTCCATACAGCTACATGGAATGTCAATCCATGCCTCTTACTTCCTATCTGCTTACTTAACCAAGCAAACCAAGTTTCTACAACTGTTCACATTGTGTATTCATGACAACTCTGGAACAGTGAGCTAGATTCTTGCCTTCTATATTCACAGTCAACAAAATCATGACCAACACTAAATCCCAATAACAGAATCCTTATTATTGATAATGATCTGAGAGCGAGCTTTAATTTCTACAAAAATAATGTGTACATTCTACACTTAGATAAAGTAAGACAAAATCAGAATGATGATTTTTTAAATATAGGTGCTTATCTGCTTATTAATGTATTCCCTCAGAACCTCCCAAGATTTTAAAAGGTTATCAGTAACACCACTCCATTTCTTCCCACCTGGGAACACTATAAACAGAGTATGTTTGTTCCAAAAGTTATTCATAAAGATTAAAAATGAAACTACAATGTCACAGGCCCACTTCCCCAACTACATGCTGAAACTCTCTTAACTGGGATTCTCTGATACGGCAACATCCATGGTCCGGCATGGATGTTACAGGACCAGAGAGTCCTGGTGGAGGGCCAGTGGCAAGGATTCCTGTGGGGCTGGCAGGGCAGTGGGATGCCCACAGTGAGCCTGCCATCAATGCGTGGCAGCAGGTCTGCCCAGCGGGGTTGGGAGACATGCACGTGGCTGCCCATTGGAGCGATAGCTCAATGAGGCAGGGATCTGCAGTGTGCGGCTACCAGCCAGATCCTGGATACTGAGCACGGCGTGCACAGCTGCCAGTGGGACCCAGATCCCCAGCACAGCAAGCGTGGATGCTAGGCAGGACCCAGAACTGGATCAGCAGGGCAGCGGGGCCAGCAGTAGGTGAGGAGCTGGCTGGGAGGCCAGAGGACTGGGTGGGGAGACGTCAGCACGGGGGTCCAGAAATGACCTCCGCTGGTTTGATAAAATCCCTCATCCAGGACAGGTCAGGTCCCAAGGGTGCTGGACCAGGGAGATCCAACCTGTACAACCGTTCTGGTTCTTTAATCAGATTATATTGTTCAGTATATGGCGTGTGGAACAAGGGAATATTCAATATATAGTTGGAAATTACATTGGTGGCTATGAGTAAAACCAGAAACATTTATCCTTTATTCAGTAAGCCTAAAGGAATTATAATGGTCTTTTAAAGCCATGCCTCTAATGGTTATAACAACATTCCTGGGCTTTATACCTTTCAGTAGTGGCATGAATTTGCCTCTTCTAGCTTTGTCTGTAGTTTTCTTTTTTCATTTGCTAGAGATTTCATTTTTAGTTACATTTCAATTTAAATCAAGGTTGTTTGCTGTAAATCATCAGTTATGTCACATCACACACAGTTGCATAGCAGGCCACATTGCATGTGAAGGTGTAGATTTTGAGGTGTGGGTAGGAGAGACTATTACATACACTAAGGCTGTGTCTAGACTACACCTTTCTGTC
This sequence comes from Rafetus swinhoei, assembly GCA_019425775.1. Taxonomy (NCBI): domain Eukaryota; kingdom Metazoa; phylum Chordata; order Testudines; family Trionychidae; genus Rafetus; species Rafetus swinhoei. The sequence goes on from CM033424.1 coordinate 155,062,645, forward strand.
GACAGAGAGATGTAGATTAGGCACGTTGAAATTGCTAATGAAGCGGGGATTTAAATATCTCACACTTCATTAGCATAAACATGGCCACCACTTTTTTTCGAAATGGAGCTTTTTTAAAAAAATGGCAGTCTAGACACGGATCCTTTGAAAATACAACCCTTTTTCGAAAGATCCTGTAAACCTCATTTTATGAGGGATAAGGATCTTTCAAAAGGGCTGTATTTTCAAAGATCTCACAGATAGACTGCCTTTTTTTTAAAAAAAGCTCCATTTTGAAAAAAAGCGGCAGCCATGTTTATGCTAATGAAGCACGAGATATTTAAATCCCCGCTTCATTAGCAATTTTGAGGCGCTTAATCTACATCTTTCTGTCGACAGAGAGGTGTAGTCTAGACACAGCCTAAAACTATTGTCCTATACTAAAGGTTAAAAATGGAAAAAAGTTATCTTCATTAGATTGTTCTCCAAAATAAATCTCCCCTCTCCTTTCTTTATTCTTTTTGTTTGGCACCTAATTTATGCTAATTGTATACAATTTTCAAAACCAAGGAGTTTATAAAGTGAATATTCTAGAACAGAAAGCAGCACAATCTCCTTGGATATTTTTCTAAAAACACTTTATTTCTTGTCTTTTAAACTTGGAAAATACCAAAAAAAAAAAAAAAGATGCTAGTTACTTTGAAAAGGACTTCATTGTATCTTGGAGCAAGAAGGAGTTCTAAAGGTTAAAAAAGAAGCAAGGAATACATCTTATTTAGGAAAAAAATATTTTAAAAAACATTGAGGCATACTGCCAAGCACTAGCCAACCTGAATCCAAGCTGAGCTTACAAGTCTCTTCAGAAAGTTCACAAAGGTTATCTAGCAATCTTTATGTAGGTAAACAAAATAAAGGGAATTTGACTGGTTACCTGTGCCTGTTTGACAGTTGGTGACTGCCTGATTTTGTGTGGGTTAAACCCACAATTCTAAATGCTGTAAGAATTGACAAAGATCAGTAAGCTGACAATGTTACCTGAAAGTTTGCCTTTGTGACTTTATTTGTTCCTCTCTCTCTTTTACAGGTGTCACAGTAAGTACTACTTCAAAGACATGTATAATGAAGCTTCTCTTCAGAGGCTAGTGAAAGGACTAATGAAAATCTGCTTCTTAACATAGGGTGTCCTCTAATAATGTGCTGAAAAAAAATCAGCTCAGATACTTTTGGAGTGAATTCTTAAGGCAGAAGTGTGCTTAATTGTTTCATGTTGATTACATAAAACTCTTTTTGGGGAAACTGTATATTTCTTACTTGAGTATATCCATCAGAATTTGTCACACTTGTGGTTTACCTGATCATTAAAAAATTATTATTGTACCTATAAAACATATTGTCCCATATTCTTTGCATAACAAATAAATCCCATTGAAGAAATAGAGGATAGGGTCCAGAGAAATCAGTTACTTGTATAGTGTGTTTATTATGATTTATACAGCTGGTCCCCGAGTTACGAACGCATCAATTTACGACCGTTCATATTTACGACCAACCTCCTATACGGCCGGAACCCGAGTTACGAATGAAATCCGCACTTATGAACAGCGCGGCCATATGTCAGTGAATGTACTGTTACATACTTTTAACCTTGATCTCAGTTGGACCGCAGAGAATGAGATACATATAAGTTGAAATTATAATAAACAGAAGCCACAATTCTTAATGATTTATTACATGAAAGAACTAGGGGAAGCATACAAACTATCTGGCAGGATCTGGACAGAATCCTATTCAAACAGCCAAAAAAAGCTCTGTAATTGTTAGCAGAATTCTCTAACTGTCCTGCAAAACCAAATCCAGGGAACAGGATTTAAACACCCCAGATCCCTTGTCACTTCTTCATATGAGGAATGGGGATTTACATTACAGAAACCCTATTCCTGTAGTGTCCTGGCCCTGCAGTGACTGCAAAGGGCCAATGAGATATAAGAGATAATTTCCCTGGCAGCAATGGTAACTCTGGTTCTTTTGTTACCTCTATGAACCCCTATGATACCAAAAATTGTAAAACTGCCATACAACCACTGGGCACAAATCCCACCCTGATGTCTGGAAATTACATAACATTGAAAAAGTCCTCCATGCCCCCTTAAAAACTAAAGCTAAACCTAAAAGCTGATACAAAATGAAGATGCTAGCTACAACTAATAAAACTCAACAGAATGGCATCTGGGTAAGAAAAAAAACAGGTTCAGAATAGAGATTCATGCCCAGGGGAAATGTGTAAGTTGGAACAATAAGGTGTGTTGCGGCCCTGCACTGGGTCAGTTAGACTGTAGAGGTGAGGCTAAGAAAACCGAGGCTACTCCTGCATCCAGGACAAGGCTGACATAGAGGTATTCCTGAGGCCAGACCTTAGAATCTTTATTTTCTGCTAGTCTGACCAACCCCCTCATCCCTATGGATATAAACTTGAGCCTGAATGCAAATGGACTCTGTTTATAATCAGTCAAACCAAGATTCATGGTGTAAACCAGGGCTACTCAATTTTGGAAGCCCCGGGGGTCACAATGATACTAAAGCACATGCCAAGGGCCGCAACTTAAGTGTGGTTATATATACATGCAAATATATATATGTAAATATATGCAAATAGTTTTACATAGTTTCTGTCATGTATGCTTAGCAGCTCTTTAAAATTAAGCCATAGCAAAAGCACAGACAGCTATGTTTAAGAGGAAGTAGCCTAACCGCAGACTACATGGATTGCCTTTTTTTGCTGTTAAGAAGGAGTGTATTAGGAAATGTGTTATGAAACATGATAATTTAGGATAAGCAGTACAATTTGTAAGAGTAAAAATCCTCATCTAATTCGCTAGCTCTTAAGCAACATACCAAATTTGGTCTAAGAGAAAAATTTTTTTTGCATCTAATTACAAGAACTTCGTCTAATTTGCCAGTTCTTAAGCAACACACCAAATTTGGTGTAAGAGAAAGAAAAATTTTGCATCTAATTACAAGATCTTCATCCAATTCACCGGCGCTTAAGCAACACACCAAATTTGGTCTAAGAGAAAAAAATGTTTTGCATCTACTTACAAGATCCTCAGCTAATTCGCTAGCCCTGAAGAGAAAATTTTTTTTTTTTGCATCTCAAATTAACCACAGAACTGAATAGACAATGAGAGATCAGGCCATAAATACACTGCAGTAATGACTGCGGGTACCTCATCATCTACAACTCATTCTGGAAACTGAACTCACATGCTGCTCCCTGACGACAAGAGGCAGGAGGTCCATACCGAGGCAGGCATCGTAACAGCAGTCGTCGTCCTCTACCTGGCCAGTAGAGAGATGCTGCTACACCTGATCGGGTGAGTCAAAAAGCTTAACAAAAGACTCTGAAAAACTTAACAAAAAGAGTCAAAAAATCTAACAAAAAGAGTAAAAAAATCAAATCAAGAAAAACAAAATAATCTTGATAAGCTATAAGATCAAGGATCCTCATAGTTGCAGTTCTTTTAAAAATTAATCTAGAAGAAATTAAAAAACTAGATAACGAGTTAGCTGATATCACTAAATAACCTTGTAATCATGCTAGCAGAACTAATTTTCTTTTATTCATTTTCTTTTAATTCTTAGCTGTTATCTTTTAACTTTGTTATTCATTAAGTGGCAACATCAATAAAGTTATGCTCATTGATTAAGACACAAATTGGTATTTGGTCTAAATTTATTGATGATTTCCCAGGTAAGCAAGGGGCAGATTAGAATTTTGCACAGTCCTAGCGAACCCAAGGGAAGGGGGCGGTTTGCTTAATTGCGACCACTCATGGCAGTTTCTTTAACACTGACGGACATGAATGTAAAGATTAAAGCAAGAATACACAATATGCAGGCCCCATTTAAGTCAGTTTTGCGGATATTAATAAAATGCAATATTTACCTGATTTCCACCCATATGACAGCACTTTTAATGAGCAATGACAGTCCAGGAATTTAACTACTAAAATGCATATCAACAGAAGACCATTATTTTGACTTGCTGTTGTGGAGCATGTTTCCAGTGGAGGCCATGTTCAAAGGATCCCACCCATGGGCCGTGTGTTGAGACCCAAACTGCACTGCGGGCCGCAAACAAATAGGCCGTGGGCCGCATGAGGCCCATGGACCATGTGTAAAGTAGCCCTGGTGTAAACTCTCCTAATCTTTGGGTGTGTTCAAGGTCTATCTCTGGGCCAGGAATTTCCAATTCATACATTCTGAGCTATCAGTAAAATACAGTATTAAAGGACCATGCGTGTAATAGAGTGAGGTAATGTCTCTTTAAAATTAAGCATGTGTAATCAATACAGGCTCTCTCACATGAAGCAGACACACTTTGGGTGTGTACAGCATCTGCAGGAGCCATCTCATTATAATAGTTATGGTTTAGCTTTATATCCCTGATCTAACTCTGGCTCTTGAAGTACGGAGACTGCAGCCTACTCACAAAGGAAATACTCCTGGTTGTATGACCATGATAGAAAGAATGACAAGGTGGTGCTGTGTTGCCTTTCAACTATAAACCCCAAATTACTGTTGATAAGCTTTAACATACCATTTCTATGGCTGAGTTCAGAAGAATCCATTTGTTTGATGCTTGTGCACCTAAAAAGACTGGTCTTTATTTTAATTGTTCCTGCAACATATATATGTTTATTTGTTGAGTAGTGCCTCCTGCACACTACTTTCCATTGACAGAAATAAATAAAGAGAACCAAAATTGCAGTTCAATTAACCTGCTAGGACTATAATAATGTGACTCACTGAAGCAAATTCCTATTCACGGCATTGAAAACCTCTTGACATTAATGGCTCTATGTACTTTCTGTTGGGAAACAAGTTTTCATTACTGTTGTAGTTAAAAAAATAATGTGGAAAATATTCCAGTAATAGATTGTAAAATTCTAGAATTTTACACACTATTTATATTTTAAAAATAATTACACACATAGAGACACACTCTCTCTCTCTAACACACACACATACACACACACACACACACACAATGGGCTTATACTTGTTCTGCACCTTGGTTATATCTCCAGACACTTCTGTGTGATATAATTAATGTAAAGTTATCTACAGCAGTATCCCGAAGCAGAAGTCGACTTAATCAAATTTTTTTCTAGTAAGGTTTTCCCCTAGTTTCTTGTTTCTCCTACAATTTGTTCTTTGTGAATCCTTAGGGTTCATGAGATATTTTATTTCATGGAGTCTATACACAGCATGATATAACATTATACACAATTCTAACAACTGCTGTAGAACACAATTTTGATAACATCTGTTGAGTGAGTCCCTCTGAAATAATATAAATTTAAATTCTAGTGGCATATCTGAGAAATTAACTCATTGCCCATGTGAGTAACTGAAATATAGATAGCTGTCTCTTACTGTAAATTGGATGTTTCTTTGGTATTTATATGATACCAAGCGAGAATCCCATATTCTGTAGAGATTTATGAAAGTCTATAATCAAAAACCCTCTCTTCATGCCAGACGTTCTCTTGAACTTATTAACTATTAACCTCTCTTTAACATTGTATTTTTTGTTGAAAGTGGTTGAGAAAGTTGTAGTAAAAAATAACTCTGGTGGTAAGACCTGGAGATTGGGCTAGTTCCACTGATTGATAGTCACCTCATTAGTATGCAGATGATGTATAGCTGTCTGACTGTTTTTGTTTAACCTGTTGCCTGAATGATTCTATCTCTATGTATAACTCTTCTGCCAGGTAAAGCCAGCAGCAGCCAGGGCTGGGTTCAATATCTAGGAGTTCTTCTTCATCCATCCCAAACAGAACTGGCTTGAGCGTCCACCCAGTAACCTGGAAATTCACACTCCACTCCTGGGTACCTTTGGGAGACCACGCTTCTCCATTCGCAAGCACAGAGTCTGAGTGTAGAAAAAAAATGTTGAGTAAAATGGAGGGAAGTAACATGGCATTAATTTGGGAAAACACCACAGATTTAATAACCAAAACCATGAGTAAAAGTCCCACCCCAAGTAGGTTGGGCAATGTCCTTTTTTCTCTCAGATTCATAAGTCCAGCAATGTAAATGTCCCCTTCACGTGCCCACTCCTCTTCACTCGACTCACAGTTGCTGCCCTTGGTCAGGGCAGACCCAGAGTTCAGAGGTGCATCAGCAGAATTCACCTCCCCTCCTGAGTGGGGGGAAGTAAATATGCATCTTACTCTGCTGGTCATCCGCCTGCTCACTGCTCTCTGCCACCCCCTCTCCAGCCATTCATCTCACCTCTGTGACACTGCGCTGCTGTCCTCTCATTATGCCTCTCCTTTGCTACCGCACTGGCTGCTCATTGTGCTGTTGCTGCTCTGCTGGCTGCTCATAATGCTACTGCTCTGCTGACCACTCATTGCATCTCTCTGCCACTGACCTGTTGGCTCTCAGTCACCATCCGCTCGCTGCTTTTGCCGGCTTGTAGTGGATTTGGCTCTGGGCCAAACCTAGTGAGTTCAGCTCTCAGTGATTTCAGCTCTTGGCCCAAAGCATGGTCCAGCCACAATAAATTCCAGCATCCACTGGAATAAATTCAAATAATAAAATAGACTCCTTATGGAGCCTTTCTTTAGCTTTATAATTGAAACATCAGGGAGAAATAGGATGAACCAGTCTTACAGCTCACACCTGGAAGAAATGTAGCCTGCTGACTCAGAATCCTGCCCTCTCCAGCTTAATCTCACAGGGCTCTGGCAGTGAAGCCTCTTCTATCCAAGTTTCTTTATACTGACAGTGTCTCTCTCCTTTGTGTCAGGTTAAGCACAGACTTTCTTCTTTTGTGTTCCCACAATGATTACAGACATTGCAATTAGTATTAACACAATTTGTGACCCAACACCAGCCAAGTTGATTACAATGAGCAAAACACTATTCTGTCAGCTAAATATCTAACACATCTAAGCAACTGTATTTATACAGTCACACCTAGAATTTCTTTCTCATTCCAGCCAGCTGTAATGGAAGCATTCATTCAGACCCTGCTTACATCTGCTTTGCAAGTTGACTAATGCCCAGTCCACAAAAGTGGGAGTTGGTGGTAGGTGAGAAGATACATCTGGAAGATGTAGCAGGGATGCAGACTGTCCATGATAGAGTGTGTTTTTTCCATTTTTAGGCAAGAAGCTTCCTAAGGTGAAGAGCTTCTAGATTCTTGATGCAGGTAGCATTCAAAGTAAGCAGTTCCTTTTTCTTAAAAGAGATTAATCTGAACAAAATCATAACCAAGATGTCAAGTCTTTTAATATATCTCAAAGAGAAGCTGAAAATTTCATTCAGTAAGGAAAACCTTTCACTGCTTTAGTGCTTTTATTTTTACCATCTGCTTAAAAAATCTGAGAAGATTTAGATTAAAACCTACTTGTGCCATGCCAATCCCATTTGTGCAAAACCACTAGCAATAAAAAAAAAGTTTTGTAAGAGGTAGTTATCAATATATCCTATTTTCTGCATTCCATAAGTTTAGATAGTCTCATTATAAACTATGGGAACATAATAAATAGTCTTGATTTTTTCTGCATGACCTTTTCCTTTTTTGAATATTATTTCCTTTAGGATTGTATCATGCTGCATAAAAATGGAAGGCATGCCTTCATGTGACCTGAACTAATGATTTTTTTCAGGATTCCATGGAATTCATAATGTATTTCAAGTAAAATACAGGGCCAATTTGAAGCCTAAAAATGCTCACTGAGGGGATTATTGTCAGGAAGGATTTCTGAAGGAATTCTGGCTGATATTAAGATGGCGGAGCATGCAGCCACTCATATCTTGACTCAGCTGTACAGGTTGGCCCAGCGAGAAAGGTAGGTCTGTGGCTCTGCTGTGCTTATCCTATCCCTGCTCCCTCTGAGGAGTGTAGCTGTGACAGCCATGTTAGATTAAAGCAGAGCCTGTACTTCCCACAGCAGCCATGATTGGATGGGAACACAGGGATTCAAAGAACATAGAAACCACTATACCACAGCAGTGGTCCACTAGATCCTATATCCTGTCACTGACTATGGCCAGTAACAGTGGTTTCAGAGGAAGGAGTAAGGAACATTGATACGGTCAAATGTTTCCTTGCCTCTGTTCGTGGATCAAAGGTTGGCTCATAACATGAAGCAAGTTAAGTGAAAATCCTTCTATTTTTTTTAATATCCTTCCTAATATCCATTCTGTATAGTCTAGTTCTCTATATGAATGTCCAACTATGCTTCTGACCTCAATACTATAGTACATCAATGATTTCTCCTGGCTGATTGTGCATTGTATATTTGAAAAGAATCCATCAATTTTAACTGTGCTACATTTCAATTTAATGTTCCCTTGTGAATCCCCACACACACACCACCACCAAATCCTCCGCACACAAGCATTCACAATCTGGGCCACAAGCAGTATTTTAGCTCAGTAGAAATATAATGGGTAAAATCCTGACCCCATTGAAATTAAAGGCAAAAATCTCATTGACTTCCATGGGGACAGGGTATCATCCAGTGTTTTAACTGGACCTTAAATATATAACTATAGATAGTTTACTAATGCAGGTTTGTATTAAAATCATCACCCTCTATCTGAACAATTATCCTATATTTTAAACACCTATACTGGAAAAATGCGTTCAGTAATTATTTGAATTTTACAGAGCATACAGGAAGTATATAAAATAGTTATAGATATCATACATTCCCTGCTCAGAGAGACTAAATTGGACTTCTTTATTATTACTTCAATGAATTCCCATGTAGTTGGATTTGCTTTCAATAATCCCCATCATTCCATTCATTATATATTATGTTGCTCATTAAGTATCCCATTTATCCTTTTCAGCTAATAAGAGTTGTTTCACTTCTGTTTTTCTGCTATATGTTTCATCATATTTACTTTTTTATTGAACAAATTATGGCACAGTTTGCCATCTGTTGTGATTTTTGTGCTAGATTTTTTGCCCCTCTGCAACTTGCTAATAACTCTTATCTCTGACTATGGAATTTTTTTTTCTGTCTGCTTCAAGCTTGGGAGGAAAAAAAAAAAGACTTTGATTTTTCACTCTGTCTCCCCACTGGCTACTGTATGATCGTGGGCCGCTCCCTTAATCTCTCCATGCCTCAGTATGGCAACTTGTGAGGTGTGTATCACAATAATAGCGATTGCCAAGACATTCTGTTAGGTTTAATAAACTGATGCTTATAAACAATGAGCTAAACAAGTGTCTATATAAAACATTCCCCTGGAAAGATTAAATTACGTCATTCAGTGTTTGCCTACACTTAAAATGCTACAACAGCACAGTCATAGGAAGGTCCTTCCATCAGTGTAGGAAATCCTCCTTCCCAAGAAGTGGAAGCTAGGTTGGCAGAAGAATTCCTTGGGCAGTCTGTCACTCTCTACACTGTCCAGAAGCATTGTGAATCAGCAATAGAGCTGGGACTGGAATGGTATACAGAAGTCCACAAGCCCTTTGGCAGGTTCTGGAAACTGTTTATCATCTCATTCCCATTCAGCAATGACTGAGGTCCTCCTGCAGCTTTAAAAGATGGGTAAGATTTGGTCTATCAGGCATTAAAACATCATCCTATTCTGATCTATCTGAATTTTGATATTGGTTTAACATTATCAACATGTGGCCTTCAGTGATATATATCCCCTTCATAGTAATTAATACAGTCACATGTTCCACTGCATTACATTTCATAATCCATGCTCTGTTTATCTATTTTCCTTCAGTTCCTATCCACTGAACGAAAACTAGGGCATCATGTAGTGAAGTGGTCAGTAAGATAATTATGTTTAATGCATGATGAATTAAAAATGAAGAGGGTCTATGATTAATTTTCTTTTAATTTCCTAGGTTACAATAACTGTTTTTGTTATGACAAGCATTTTATACACATTCATAACCTTTAGCATGATTCTAACATTCTGTTTGATATAATTAATAAGTATATTTCTCATAAAATGAATAATCCCCTATATTCAGCAGAAAGAATTTTCAAATATGCTCATTTTGTATGTTTTTCTGACTGTGACAAAGAAGCTGTAAATTAAACTTTTTCATACATCACATACCAAATTCTCACTAACCTTACTCATCTGGAGTAGTTTCTTGTTTCATGGATAGTTACATTAAAATAATAGACTGGCATAAAGGCTAGCTGACTCCCATTTGCTTGAGTGGCTCCTTTAGATCAGTTTGTGAGATCCAGACCTACAAAGAAATAAAAGCACCTAACTTATTGACATCAAAGGGTGTTAGGCACCAAGCTACCTTTGATGATCTTGCCAAAGTGAGAAATGCTTCTACAATTAAGCCCTAAATCAGTATTACTATTTAATCCAGTATTATCCGGAAAATGAAAGTGGAAATTACAGTCAATGGAGTTACTCCTGATTTATAAAGGTGTATAGCTGAGAACAGAATTTTGCCACCAAAAACAGCTTGCAGGATAAATTTAGAACTATTCTCAGTTCATCAGGAACTTAAAGCTGAGTGACAACGAGAAAATGAAATTCATTTCACTGCTGATGTTCTAATAAACATTTGAGAGCAATGTTGGCTTTTGTTAGTTTCTGATGCATATAATGTTTTCTATCTGGGGAGGTCAGAAAACTCAGACATTAGTTAGTTAACTCACAACATCCCACTAAGTTAGGTAAATAATCTGTATGATTCCCATTTTACAGTTGGGGAATCCGAGAAGAGTTTGGGGCATTACATTTGGGGCATTTACAACTATGATTATATTAGCCATTTATGTTATCTGAAGTTGACTGAAGAATGAGGTTAGTTTCATGCATATAGATGACTTGTTTTGTTCACGTATGTTATAAATGGTACCCACTTTAGATTAACTTATTGTTTCTGGGGTCAATTTTCTAAAGCTCTGTTTCCTTCTTATATACAATACTAGAAGATTTACCCGGTGCTGCCTGGATCATTAACTCAATTAATTTTTTTAAAAATAAAATGAAAATGTGCATGTTGCATTTAAATCAGTGCTCTGGGGTGGGGCTGGAGACAAGGGGTTCAGTATGCAGACTGCCCCAGGGAGAGAGGACTGCCCCAGCCTTCTCTCACTGCAGCAGCTTAGGGCCAGGTGAGATGCACCTCTCCATGGTCGCTGGAGCTCCAGCAGCCCTGTAGGGAGGGGTGCATGTCCCTCTGCCAGGGCAAGTCCAGGTTTGTTTGCCCTCTGCACTCCACAGCCAGAATGAAGAATGCAGGAAATTGTGCATGTTCTCCTTGCTCCATGATGAATGGGAACAACCAGGAATGTTCCCGTACGAATGGGGGGAAGGTGGTGGCGCTTCAGTCTCCCCACCCTCCCTAAAGGGTGCCTGGGAGGTTTGGGGTTAGCACAGTCCCTCATGAGGCTGAGGGGTACATCCCCTGCCAGCTTCTTTCACCTGCAAGATTCTGTCTTTTTTCTGTATGGGTTTCTGAGAAGCAATCCCATTCCAGGCACATACAACTTTCCTGCCACAACCAAACCTTTACCTTGCTTTAAGTTATAATAAAAGGAAGCTGTATACAGCATTTGGTGGTCCTAGCTCTTACAGAAGTTCTTGAACAAACAGACAGACAGATAGACTATTTCAAATATATAGTATACATCAGGGGAAGGAAAACTCTGATGCAGAGGTGGGGAACCTATGGCCAGGGGGCCGAATGTGGCCCCCAGTTTTCCTGGATCCAGACCCTGAGGTTCAGGGAACCCCCCAGCAACATTGGGTAGCTGGTGCTCCAGTCCTGTGACCTCCCTCCTGCCCAGGCCTCATTCCCCCACTCTGCTCCAGCTTCCTATCACCCTCCTCAGGACCAGGGGCGGCCCGTGAGCCTAGGCGAACTAGGCAGTTGCCTACAGCGCCGCTGGCCCGGGCGCCCGATGTTGACGTCACGGGGCGCCGGGGTGCCCCGTGATGACATCACGGCCATTGACAGCCGTGCAGGGGGCGGTGCCAATTGCGCCGCCCACCTGAGGCGCCAGCTGCCGCAGCCGGCCTTGGACCACTCCTGCTCAGGACCCATCAACCCCCAACCCACTCCTTCACGATTCCTCCTGCCCAGACCCTACACCCGAAGCCCACTTCACAGCAGTCCCCTCCCACACACCAAACTCCTCATTTTTGGCCCCATCCCAGAGTGATGAGGGCCCCACAAAAACGACTACTAAATTGGACCCCCAAAGGCTCTGGTGTGAGAGGGGAATGTGACTTTTTGATTTTTGTTTTGTTTGTTTGTCTGTTGTTTGCTTCTCACTTTTGTGCAGCCCCTGACTCATTTTTCTGATTTGGCCCCGACCCAGAAAAGGTTCCCCACCCCTGCTGTAATGAGTAAATTGCATTCTAGGTAAGAATCTCTAGGTGCCATGAGTCATTTTATGGGTACATCCATTTTTTAACTAAGTCCATCTGTTCTGTACTTTAATTACAACTTCAGCCACAAATATAATTTACAATCATATCACAAGAAAGTTAGCTGGAAGTGATTTATATCCGTGTGTCCTGTATGTTCTTTATTCTGCACAGCATGCAGCTGTTACATTTGCTGAATGTTCCAAATTCAAATTGGGGGCAAACCAGTGAATTTGCTGAGGTTATTTATAGTAAACCAAGGATGGCATGTGTGGTTATACGAAGATATATATTTGTCACATTTGGAAAGTGGTTTGAAGGACAGGATTGAAGACCGAATGCATTAATGCTGATTTGAAATCAACCAGAATTATGGGTATGCAGATTTACTCAGCGTATGTTACTGTGTTTTATAAAAAAAAAAAAGTTTTATAACCAATGTCCTCCTAACACTTTCCATTTGCAATTTGTTTAATTGTAATTTGCCTAATTGTTTAAACATTTAGAGAATAACAGTGACAGTAATGATGCTTTTAGTTAAAGTACCACAAAACATCTTACAAATTTGGACATTATTCACAATGCAGATAAGGGAACATAGGCATAGGGAGGTTTTATCATATGTCCATGCTTACAAAGTGAGTCAGTGACAGAAATTCTGACCCCAACCTCATCACCACTAAATTATGATGAGTCCCTTTAAAAAACCCTAGAGAATCCATTTGATGATCCTATAAGATGGTTGTACAATTCACTTTTTTATAAGCAGGCAATATTCATAACAAATCTTTAAGCTTCTAGGGCTAGAGTTTTTCGAAAGTACTCAGCTTCCATGATTAGAAATAGATTTTCATGGGCTTGCAGTGGATTTCAGTGAGGCAATGAAAGATACTACCTCATCAAACTCACCTTTTAAAAATTCTTTAAAATGAGTGAAATTACACCTCCAATTTCAATTTTTTCCAGGACAAAATAACCCAGCAATCCCCTCATTTTGTTCCCATTGACCCACATCCAATTTTTGTATGTGGCTGTAGTCTTGATTTTCATTCTTCTGTACCACTACATGTCCATTTAGGGTTGCAGACATCATTCTTAAAGGTTTTATGCTCAATATAATGGGACAAATTCAACTCTAATATTACTTTACACTAGAGATGTGTTTGGATCGTTATATCTCACTTGCTTTTCCCAGGTAATAACTTCCAATCCATTTTGCCCCTTCATCTCATTATTACGTTGAGACCACAGCATTTTATGATTCATTATTTACTCTTCCATATAACACATTATCAGTTAGATTCAAACAATCAAAGGATTTCAGGTATCTCTTTAAGCATATGTTTGGGTATTATGTGATTTTTTTCTTAAGCCAATATGAATGTTGTTGTTGTAGCAGGCAATAAACGACAACTCTTACTGCATAGAAGTAAGCTCTGTTTCAAGAAGACTTTTTTTCTTAGTTTACTCATTGTAGTAAGACAGGCTAAACTGCCTAGGAGAGAAGGCCAAAACTTTGACATAGACTTTTAGACAAAATGGACAGATATACTTGTGACAGGTGTGGAAGACTTTATTGAAACATGTTTAAATATTTTGGGGGTCCATTGTATTACATTAATGTTTTATATATTATAGTGGACTTGTGTTGAACCTTTCAAGGAGGAAGATGTGACAGATGCGAGTCCTGAGAATCAAAGAACTGTATTGAATCATGATGGTTCAAGTTCCCAGGGGTCATCCTATCTATCCTCAGAGTCCAGCTGATTGGAAAAACTTGGAGCTAACTTCCTGGAGGCAAACAAGGAAGAGGCTGATAGAAGCAGAAACCCTGTCACATGGGGATATAATGCAGCACCTCAACAGGAACTGCAGACAGTTTGATAACTAGAACTAGAGGAGTTGTAGAAGAACAGATAGTGTTTGGAAATGCAGCTGCTGGTAGACTGGCAGTACCTGTGCTAGTATAAGAGAAAAAAGGAAAGCCAGTATCATTGTCTGCATGAAGAGAGAGAGAGCATCAGCAGAACCACAGTCTGGTAGGTGAAGTCAGACATCTCTCTCTCCCTCTTGGGAGAGTGGTAACAGGGGTGTGTTTCTAAAGGCATTTGAAATTGGATGTGAATTGAGCAAGGTGGGGCAGGAGGACATAGTTTGGTGTTTGACTCCATTGCCATCTGAGACCAAAGCCTCGGACATTTTTACCTCTCTGGACAGAGAGAACTATAAAGATTATGGGCAATGCAAACAAGCAGTGTTGCAAAAGTTTAAACTGATCCCTGAAGTGAATAGGAGATGGTTTCCAGAATTCAGAAAACAGTAGCTATTCTGAGATTTCATCTTACATTAAGGAGTTACATAAGAAATTGGGGAATTGGGTGGGGTTACCACATTCAGTGAGGCCTGCATGTTCATGGGCTTAGAACTAGTCTATACATTCTAACACCTTGACCTGCAATCAGGGTTAATAGACACAGATCCTAGCGGTATAATTACATCTGGGAAATTGGCAGAAGTTTGTGTAGAGAGTTGGCCGAGGTTTGATAGCAAATCCAACAGGGAATCAGAGGACAGGGATTGGATCCAAGCAGAGACCAACACCCAAGGATGAGGGAAGTCACAACAAAATAGCCCTGGGAGGGGCAGGGAAAAAAGTATTTTTCATATGAGTTAAGTAAGGTCACTTTGCCCAGGATTGCCACCTGTTCTGACTGACTCACATCGGAAGATATTCCAGAAAGAAGACAATTACACCATTGCTGGAATTGATGTAATGGTGTTTTTCAGGATACTTTAATAGACATGAGTGATGTTTTGGCAGGTAGTTGAAATAACCCTAGATATCTCATTGCATTACCGACCATAACCTAATATCATGTACTGTATCTTGGGCTCAGGTCTAAAATTGAAATAGTCTTATGCTGCAGTATATTAAGAAATGACATTTTTGTCATCACACTTTTCTAATGATTCGAGAGGGATGGAAATCAGTTTAAAAGTGTCTGGTGAAAGGTGTCTAGTGTAAACTGAGATCATTTTGAAAGGACAGAAGTATTTGGAGAGAGTCCAGATTTTTTTTTTAATAATAGATTCTAAACTTAAGTCTTAAAAATTTATTTAGGCACCTAAGTGGCTGTATTTCAAAATGGCTGAGCACTCAGCAATTATTTCTCTTGAAATTAAATATTTGGAAAATGTTTCTACAATAAATATATTCACAAAAATGTATTAACCATTTGCAGGAAAAGAAAGGGGAGCATATTATTCACAATGAATAATTTGACTGGCTCTCACCTAAACACTGATTTCTGGAAGATTTTTGAGGAGATTTGCAATATATGTGGAAAAAAAATCTCTCAGGCAACCGGATGTTCTACAGACAAAAGGAAAAGTAGAATTTCAGGTTAAGTGTTTTACTAATGGCCAGGCTGGTCACAATGCTGCAATTACAGTAATCAAACACTATTTATGTATACCACATCTCTTTTGCACTAGTCTCAGGCAAGCTCAATATTTACAATTCAATCTGCAGTTTAGAGCTTCATATTGGCAGTGGCTTCTTTGAATATTTAATAAACTACTCCACTTAGCAACTTATATTTATATAGTATACAGGAATAATGCAATAAAATTGCTGGCAATTACACCACCTCCTGTGGTACTTTATTCCAGAACAAACCTGATTGTTATTGGTGTAATCAGTTTTACGATTGTATGCAACATTTGAGATCATGCAGAATGTTTTTGCTTAGTGTTATGATTAGCAATGAAGTTGAGGCTGGATACTCCCCTCCATTACGCCAGTTTTATTGGAGTTACACCAGTTTAAAGCTGGTGTAACATGGTGGAGAATCAGACCATCTGTTTTGGCTCATAGTTGCATTTTTGTTCTTAACCTGCTATTTGTGATGCTTTTATTAAGGAAGCTATGACCAAGTTTTCCAGTTTTAAAGTTACTTTAAAGCAATTGTGTTGTTTAGGGATTCACCCAGGCCACTGTGGGTGCAGCTACAGGGCACCCGTAGCTCAAAATAAACCACACAATTTCAGCTATGCAAATTGTATAGCTTATTTCGAATCAATTTCAAAATAGCTTATTTCATAATTTGGTGCTGTCTACGCAGTACCAGATTTTGAAGTAACCCACTGTTCTGAAACATCCCTTATTCCTTGTAGAATGAGGTTTACTGGGACATCGAAATAGCCAGCCAGTTATATTTTGAAAAAAACGGGTGCACTGTTAAGATGCAGGATAGCTACTTTGGAATACTTTGAAATGGATTTGGATAGTCTAATGGATTTGGTCACTGTTTGCCTTGTAACTGAAGGTGTGTTATGCTTCTGCAGCTTTGGTCCAGAACTCTGACCCCAGCAGCTCATGAGCCTAGCTCTGGTTCTGTTCAATCTGGTTACTCCTCACAGTCTGACCTTATTACCCTTCCAGCCCTGAATTTGCATCAAAATCCTACTGTTGCAAGGCCAGTCCCTCTCACTGGACCTTTGTAAAAAAAATGTTAGGTTTACTCTGCCTTTGCAGAGACAATAAAAACGTCAGCTACTGTAGTTAGCTTTCTAGAAGCTCACACTTTATTCAATATACACAGCACTGATGATTTATAATGAAAGCAACACAATTTTAGTAACAATGGAACATGGCTTGCCTTTTGTGATGCCAAGTGAAAGAGTAAAAGGAGAGATGGTTTCAAGCAAATAAAAGTGGAAAGGTGCATCTCACAATCTAAAACATAATCTAGCAAGACACAGTCTTTGTTCAAAGTGGTTTCTCTCACCTCCAGTCTCCATTCCAGTTTTTTGCTGAATAAAGATGGAGTTTTTTTCTCTGTTCCTGTATCCACAAAAGGAGGTCTTTGCTTGGGAAAAAATAAGTGACAAATTTTAAATCATTTTGTTGTTATTTTTAAAGCTACTTTTCAAATAAAAGTAGCAAATTACTTTAAAACAAGAAAACAGGGATGAGTCCTGCTAAATCCCCTAAATCATAATGTTTTCTGAAGCTGTAGATTTCTTAGGCTCCTAAAAAAGGTTTTGCTTCTGAATTGAAAGCACTACATAAATTAATACCATTGTTTGGTAAAGCTAGCTTTAAAATGGAAATGTTTATTTGTGAACATTTTCATGAAGAAATCTTCCTTTATTTCTGTTGAAAATTTTTGAAATTTGGAATTTCCCCTTTAGCTCTATTGCTGATACCATAAAGTTCAAGAAAGAAATGTTGCTGATTGTTTCAAAGTCTCTTTCGCTACAGCTACACTACGAGCCTCTTCCGCGCAAGAGGAAATGCAAATGGAGCACTCATTTGCATATGCCGCGGTGTCATTTGCATTTCCTCCTCTGATCCCTTTTTGCACAAAAAAGCGCTATGGAGATGGTTCCTTTTTGTGCAAAACCCCCCTTTTGCACAAGAGCCATTCTTCCTCATTTTTTCAGGAAGAACGGCTCTTGCACAAAAGGGTTTTTTTGCGCAAAAATGAGCCATCTACACAGAACTTTTTTGCACAAAAACCTCTTGCGCAAAGGGGATCCAAGGAGGAAATGCAAATGAGAGCACGACATATGCAAATGAGCGCTTCCTTTGCATTTCCTCTTGCGGGAAGAAGCTTATAGTGTAGACACAGTGGGGCCCCGTAAGAGATCCCATTCTCCAAAAATGATGACTTTTAGCATTGGATATGACCCTTTAGTAAGTTATAAGGAAAGTTTAAAAGAATTTGTGGATTGTCCACAGACTTTCACAAGATATTAGTACTCTCTAAAAGAATCATGAACACAAAGAGGACCAGGAAGACTTGCAAATGCACTAAGAATAATTCTGTTTGAGGGGGCAAAAAGAAACATACAAAACAATTCAGAGATTTCTTTTCATCTTTATGAGTCATGTAAGGTCTATAAATCTATTAATGTACAAGTTTATCAGTCTCTTGACTAGAACACATTGTAAGCTAATTTAGAAGGACAGAATTCTCTGAATTCTCTCTTTAACAGATATATAAAAGGTTTTCTGTTTTTTTCCCCAGTCCAAAGGACAGATGTTTTGAGACATGAACAGAATGCTGAGTTTCATGAGAGAATTACACAATAATGAAGCGGTTTCAATAAAGTAACTCTTAGTCAAATTGGCCATGCATCTCCTGTTTCAGCAATGAGGCATTTGAGGGTGATGACATTGTTTGTGTCTAAAAAAATCATTATAGGGACATTTTTTTCCATTTTATCAGGAGAAAAAAAATCTCTCTCCCTCATGGTTCATTTTCTGTCACTTTCTCACTTTTCTTTGGTCGGATGAGATTTGTTGGAAACTGATAATAACTGAAAGCAGTTTCCTCAGACCCTGAAACTATATGAAAGTCAGCAAAGGTTTGCAAGAAGGATGCACCAACCTCTGTTAAGTTTTGGCATGCATGATTTTTCAAGGTTAAACTAAAAAAATCAGATTTGTCAAGATTTGGATTACTGATCTGGCTAGTCCGATATATAGGCATTGGCCATGACATTTGAACAACTTTACAAACATTATAAGCATCCATACCCAGGGTTACAGTTCAGGCCTTTCTCTTGTTTTGTGTTTGGATAAACACAGAAGCTCAGAATTTGACTTAGCTGCACACCAGAAGGTCACATCAGCCTCACTCAAATACTGGTCCAAGGTGGCTTGATTTTCAGACCACATTCAAGAACATTAGTAAATGTATTAGCAAGCCTGATCTGAGTTTCAGAATTGCAACACACAGTTTTCCTTGAAGATAATATATTTGTAACAATATTTGTAGCTTCACCTAATTATGAAAGGCGAACAACAAATTATAAATCACAACATTGTGTGTTATACACTTAAAATTATGGGTATGATAGTTTTGGATAGGTATTCCCCCCCACTCCTCCAATTTTAAATATACTCCTATAATTTGCTGCATTTTGGAAATTCTAGATCGATATCATTTAAGGGAGAAAACACCCAGGGATATATTCAAAGGTTATATGTCCAATAGAGCTAGCTGGGTGAAAAGTAATGATCTGTGGTACATTATAGGAGGTATGGTCAGATGATCCAGTGATCCCTTGTGGCCTTAAATTCAATGAATATATGAATCAGAATCTTGTAGATTAATGCAGAGATTCCTTGATATTCAGTGAGGTCTACTATCACCCGCTCACACATATGTAAAGAAATGTAAATTGGAGTAACCTACATATGATTTTCACCTTTTCATATCCTCTTTGTAGGGTTTGTTTATTTCTATCTCATATGTCTTGGTTTAGGAGTGAAATCAGCTTTGTCCTTCTTACTCTGGGACTGATTGGGCCAACTTCAGAACTGTGCAAGTTACATATTGATAAACTGATGAAAGTTTAAATAAGTGACTAAGTCTAAGGGAACCCAGGGAACTCTAAAAACAGTCTAGAGGGTGTTTATATTATTGTAATACACACATTCTTGTGATGGAAGAAAATACAAAGTTATGCTAATTTAGGAGGCTTCTGGATTCTTTTAGGCTCATTTCTTAATTTGGTTCCTAGTGGGCAAAGTTATCTGAAGAAACAGAAAAGCTCTCCAGGTTACACAATGGAAGGAGAACATAATTAACCTCTCTTGCTCAATGAGCCTGCTTCTTCTTTTGGTAGTACATCCCACTCTTACATCAAACCAAGTAGGGGCTGAGCACGTTGTAAGGTGCAATCCAAATACAGTTCACATAAAACTAATATATTAAAAACAGCTTTAACACTTATATCAGAACAAACAACACCATAATATATAGTGGCCACTATTTTGTGGAGCTGACATACATATGACAGGAGCTTCAGGGGGTAGCCGAGTTAGTCTGTTACAGAAAAAACAGCAAATGGTCTGGTAGCACTTTATAGACTAACAAAACATGTAGATGGTATCATGAGCTTTCGTGGGAACAGCCCACTTCTTCAGTCATTTTCAGACTGAGGAGTTAAAAGACAGTAATCTGAAATTCTGCTTTCCAAAAACCATTGATAAATACTGACTTTATAATGTTGATTCCTGGACCTGATATAGCAATGCGATATATTTAAAAAAAAATTAAAGCTCCTTTTTTAGGTACTGGATGGTTCATTTAATTGATAATGGGGTCATAGTTTTTCAGTTCTTGGTTGCTACTTTCAATCTGTCTCAGAGTGTTGGTGGCTGAAAATTGTTAGCGTGTGATGACAGTTTGGTGATTTATGTGAAATGAGTCTTAGTCCAGGTCACAGCTGGGAAGAATTATTTTTGACAAATTTTGCAAATTCTAAATTGCTTTTAGATCAAGGCAATTCTAGTTGTGGCGCTAGAATATTCTTGTGCAAGAGTTTTTCTTCACATGATTTCTGGGAAATACTTGTTTTTCATGTCAATATCTTTGTGCACATGAAAACCAGAGTATCTGAGTGAAAATAAGGTAGTTCACCATTTCTGTTTCTATATAAAGCTTCAGCTATCCAGTCAAGGAGAAGCAACAATACCATGGGTACAGCTAGACTGCGGGGGGGTTTCGGGATAGCAGAGGTATCCTGAAAAAACTCGGCTGTGTCCAGGGAACACGTTTGCTCTTCCGCTTTTTTTTTTGCGGAAGAGCAAACGCGCTCTTTTGGAAGCTCCTGTATTCCTCGTTCTATGAAGAAGTAGGGGGCTTCTGAAAGAAGGGGTTTTCCAAGACTAGATGGGCCAAATGTCAGAAAAGCCTTTTCCGACAAAAGAATTGGAAAAAGGTACGCAAAATGCAGAGTGCATTTTGTGTACCTTTTTCCGACAAAAACTTGTAGTCCAGCCGTACCCCAGGTGATTTAACCATCTGTTGTAGGGCTGTTAAAACATTGGAAAGATAGCTCAGTGATAGAGCTGTTGAAACATTAGAGGGATAGCTCAGTGGTTTGAGCATTGGCTTACTTAACCTAGGATTGTGAGCTCAATCTCTGAGGGGGCCATTTAGGGATCTGGGGCAAATCTGTCAGGGATGGTACTTGGTCCTGCCATGAGGGCAGGGGACTGGACTCGATGACCTTTCAAGGTCCCTTCCAGTTCTACGAGATAGGTATATCTCCATGTATTATAACTGATTAAACACTAGTGCTTTATTGGTTATGTCCCAGTGTGGCCAGGGTCCCACTACCCAGCCCATCAACCCCACCACAGTCGGGGCTGCTCTAACTCAGAGCAGGTGGTCACAGACAGAGTTAACTGGCAAGGGCCAATTAACTGGTAACCCATAAGCATAAAGCTGGTCAGCAGGACCAAGGTAAGCATGAGGTTTATCAGTATGCTTACTAGTTAACATCCCTAATCTGCAGCAAAAAATGAATAGTCACAGATGCCATTTAAACACGTAGGGTACGTCTACGCTAGCTCGCTAGTTCGAGCTAGGTAGGGTAATGAGGGCAAGCGGAGTTGCAAATGAAGCCCGGGATTTAAATATACCAGGCTTCATTTGCATGTTAGCGCTGCCATTTTCCCCCTTAGTTCAAACTCCGTGCCCGCCGCCACGCGCACGGAGTAGGTAGTTTGAATTAAAGATCCTAATTGAACTACCGCTACTCCTCATTCCACGAGGAGTAACGGTAGTTCAAATTAGGATCTTTAATTCGAACTACCTAGTCCGTGCCACATGTAGCCGCGGGCACGGAGTTTGGACTAAGGGGATTTAAAATGGCGGCGCTCGGGAACATGCAAATGAAGCCTGGTATATTTAAATCCCGGGCTTCATTTGCAACTCCGCTTGCCCTCATTACCCTACCTAGCTCGAACTAACGAGCTAGTGTAGACGTACCCATAGTTTGCAACAGTTTCTAGGCTGAAAGGAGTTGCATAAAAACATTTGCTGAAAAAATTGTGAGGAACCAATAAATGCTTGACTTTAAATTAGAAAGAAACCAGATTGGTGAAGAGGTTCTGGGGGAAAAAAATAACCTCATTTTAAAATGTTGTAACTCCATGTTTCGCAGCAGACCTATCAACTGTTTAGCAGGATTAATTTTAATATGGTAAAGAGGATCATGATGAAGTTAGCTTGCTTTGCTGAATGAATGTGCTTTTAAACCAGAAAATTTTACGTATTGCACAAGAACCTATAAGAAACAGAAGCCAACAGGTCTGGCATATCAATTTTATTAGAACTTCTGTATAATATCTACTTTAGATAATATTTAGACTCCTGGGCCAAAACAAGGCTTCTAAATTTAGGCTACCGAATCTATGTTTAGGATCCTTTATAAGTGACATAAATTTGGAAAGTGCTTGTAACTTGGAATCTCCCATTTTACAAATGAAGTAGCAGTTTGTAATTAGTAAGGTTTCTTGCTTGTCATTTCATGTTTTCATGTGTTTCCTCATGAGACACTGGAACAAACCTACCACTAGATTGTTTTTTAACTGCTTGTCAGTGTTTGTATTAACATAATTGATATAAAGTGCAATTACTATTAAAATTCATATATTTGGGTATCATCACTGCATTACTCTATTGTTATAGCAAGGTATATGAGTAGCTCTTTTGATAATAGTTTATCAAAACTATAAATAGTTTATAATAGTTTTGATAATAGCTTATTGGAACCAAGTGAATTAATGGTAAGTCAACAATCACTTCTCCACTGCAGATGTCCCTTCCACAAGTGGAAATGCTTCTGGTTCTTTATAGTTTCCATTGCCCTTTTTTGGATTATTTCTGTTTCTCTGATACTGAGAATTCAACGTAACACAAAAAGACTTTTTCCTCCCTTTTCATACTCACAGTTTGCTTCTGTGAGGGACTGTTACCTCCATTTTGTGGGAGCAATTGTTTTGGGGGTAAAATCCCACTGTCTTGTTGTGGGAACTTAGTGCTGATGAAAGCTGCCAGACCTTGTATCCCTGGAAGAGGAATGCTGCTTAATCTGTGGAGCAAGTACAGCACAGAAAGGTACAAGGAAAGCTTCCATTTGCAGTGCTACTTTTTTTCTGCACAGGACTAATACTGAATGACTTGTCTTGCACATAGACCTTTGAACAGCCACCAGGAGTAATGACTTTTGATGCCTGCCGAGCTGGGACTTGATTCAGCTCCATAACCTGATGTGACTCAGGGCTAAGAGATTTTGGAACTGGAAAACCTAGCAAGGGGCCGGGGGGTCTCACAACCTCTGTAAGGACCATGACAAAAGTACACAAGGGATATACTACTTAGTGAATTCCCTGGACATCTTATGGCAATTAGACTCCCATGGAGCCTTAGATGTAATTTAAAAGTACCCTACTCTGCTCGAACAGTGTAATGACACAAGCTCCACATGCCTTCCTTTAGAAGGGGGGAATCTCCTTTGCAGCAAAAAAACTTGAATCATCTTAGAATATTGTAGCTATTCCATTGTACAGTCTTAATTATTATTTAACCTTTTTAAATCTTAGTATTCTACGAAAAGAGAGACAGAAGCTTTCTGTAAAAATCATGTTTTTCACAGATACAATATGGGAACATATGGCCAGATTATAACTTTTAGCTTTGTGAGTCCTATTCATGTTGTACTGAAAAAACTAATGTATTTTAATTCCCATGTCACTGGTTTCAGAAGGGAAATGGAACTCTGAATGTTATCATAAAACTGTACAATTAGATTCATAACAAAGCTTCAGCTGTCTTCTTTATAAATCTAGTCAACAGAAAACAAAATAGTAATAGAACATAAATAAAATGGAATTATACAACTCTGTATGTCATAAAATGCACAGACTAGAAAAAGGAGAGTTAAATGAGACAACTGCAAGTGTGCTAATATAGTAAAAGCTCTGTTATCTGGTACTCAACCAGAAAGCTTGATTTGCTGGCATTTCTGGTATCTCCCAATAAATCTTCAGTCTAGTAACCAGGACTAGTATATTGCCCAGCACGTTATGTAATTGTATAGTCTGTTATGCAAAAGAGGCAGAAGAGAAGCAAGCAGAAGTGAGGGATTTATTCAAAAAAGAATATTCCAGTATGTGTCAGGGGATCAGTACAGATTCAGCCCAATTTATTACACCTTCTACAGCTACAATGATAATTGATGGTGATAATGATGACCTTGGGACACTGCAAGATCCTAAAGTGCCTTCAGAATAATCAAGGTAAGATTAAATTATGTTAGTTTTGGTGTTAAGTGTACTTTTTAGTATGCTATGCACTCACCATAGGGATATTTAGTGTCATAAGATAACCTACAGTATGGAAAACATTGCTGGTATACACCTGAGTACTTGAAGAAACCTGCAACTCTGTAATGCAGTACTACTGCTAGACTGGTATGTACCTGTATACTATATTATACTTTATTAATTTTCTTTTATTCTTGAAAATCGGTATTCTATCAGTAAAGTATAACTCTCAGTTAACCAGAATATTCAATTCACTCCTCCATCTCCCTGCCCCAACATGACAAATAACAGAGCTTTTCCTGCGTATATAAAGATAGAAAATAATCAAGCAGCAAACAAATCTGTGTGTCATTAAATAAAGGAAAAAGGAAATGTTAAAAAACAGTTTTGACCACTGGATTTTACAAGAGTATTCAGTCAAATAAATCCCACTAAATCAATTAGGTTCACCGAGCTTAAACTACATCACAACACAATACAACACATTGAGACTGTGGGTGTATAGGGAGGGAAGGGAACTTTCAGCTAAAGATTCTTGTGTGTAATGCCATTTTCAGCAAATGTCTCTCTGATCACCATTAGTTCACCAGAAGAGATGAGAACATATCAGGGGTTGTGACATTAAAGCTACAAAAGTACATGGGCTAGATTTACTGCTGGCCAAATTCCATTGGTGTAAGTGAAATTCCAGTGACAAAATCATGGGTAACTAGCAATGACCACAACAAAGAAGAAAGAACTCATGGCATCAATTAAACTAGCATTATTGAATGCTAATTAAAAGTGATCCCTAAAAAAAGTTAGGGACTGTAGTGGGGCAGCTGTCCCCCTCTGGCAATAAATAGAAAGATTAAATGCAGGATGGAGGAAGCCTGTGCAAATGCAGCCGGTCAGGGCCAGACTATAAAAAAGAGTGTAAGGCAAAGAGGAGTTCATTCTTGCTCTTACCAGCAAGGGAGAAGGTGCTGGATCCCAACAAGGGAGGGAATCAGCAGCACCTTGGACAGAGCTGGCTGGGGAAGGCTCAGGGGGGCAGTAGAGGCAGAGCTCCAGCCTGACCTCTGCCAGCCTGTGCCACCTGATAAAAGGGGCAAAGAAGGAGCCAAAGGCTAAAAGGAAGTGGTCCACAGTATGTTTTTAGTTAAGGGAAGTGAGGGAAGAGCAAGAGAAGGCTGCCACTGGAGGTTCCCTGGGTCAGGACCAAGAGTTTTGGGTCTCTCTCTCTCTCTCTCTCTCTCTTTGACCTTGTGTATCAGGGCTACTCCCCAGTCTGGCACTCCAAGTGCAGAAAGTGGGGGCCCACAAGAGACCTTAAAAATACCTTGCCTCTATAAGCTCTGCTTACAAAAACTCCCTAGAGTCTCCAATACACTGGCCCTGGGAGATAGGCAGAGACCATCAAGTGAATTAAAACCCTGAAAACCAGGAAGAAACACTTGAACTTCTTCCCAAGGGGGTACCCCAAGCTCTTTTGCCACAAGCGATATTGAAGAAAAAACACAGGAAACAAACTGCAGTCTCTGATAGCTGATCTTTTAGTCTAGGCAGGCACACACACAAACTTCCTATTATTTTCCAGGATACAAGAATCAAATCATCACTTTAAAAAAAGTGAATTTATTAACAAAACAAAAGATATACTTGATAAAGCATGTTTGGTTGCTAGGTGTAACAGAGCAACTGAGAAAAGAACACAGAGCAACATAATCTCTCTGGGCTGCAGCTTAGATATGGAGAATGGGGAAGGGAAGACACAGCAAATTCACACATAGAAGCTTAAGCAAACAACAAAACAAGAAAATAACCTGATCTCAACTAAATATACATGTTTTCCCTATTTACTCATGATCCCTTCATGGTCTAGTTCATTTCCATGCCCCAAATTCCTTGTAGTCCTGCCTGGATTTTAGTCATCCTGTTTCTTCAGCTTCTAGTTTAAAAAACTCTCACAAAGCGAAATGGCAGCAGGTATATATTTACAATTTAAATTTCAGCACTTTATCCCATTGGTTCTTCTGGCTTCCTGCCAACACCTTTAGCTGCTTGAGTTTAACCCTTTAGTCACTAAGTGCTGCACAGCGCTCCTCCTATCCATCACACCATTGTGCTACACCTTGCCACACACCTTCAAGTGTGCTGAAGCAGAAACCACGGTCCAAAGGAGTCACACAGGTCCAGAGAGAGACAGTGGAGAAAGCAGCATAGAGTGATGACTGATGAGGTACCACCTGAAGAGGGCACTAAGCTGACTAACTGAACTAATTCCGGGATGGATTCCAGTTCATCCAAGCCACAAGCTCAACTAGATAATACAAGATGAAAATTCCACATGCTGGAACTTGTGAAAAAGGGATGCACAACTGTACATTCTCAGCATGTTGAATACATTGCAGTCTAATCTACCTCATCAGCTCATCCGTTAGCATTTTATATACGACAAACAGGAGAAAGTTTGGACTAAGGTGGAGAGAAAATGCCCAAAACAGAGGCACATCATGAATAACTCCCTGCTACCAATGTCTTCTCCTCTAAACGAAGGGCACATTGGCTATAGACTCCTCAATTGATTTGGCAGTATTGTTTGGGTCACGAGGGAGTCAGTTTACAAGCCATGTATTATTTTTAGGTCAAAACCAACACCTAAAATATTCACAGAATAGCCAGTGAGTGCAGAATACAGAGCATGTTTTCAATGAGATACTTCACCAAACAAAACAGGAGACTAACTGAAGTTATGTATCTTAATTCAACTTTTGTCCAGCAGTGTAGACGTGCCCTGAAGCTATGTCTACACTACAAGGTTATTTTTAAATATGTTATTTCAAAATGATAACTCCCAACATAGCTATTTTGAAATAAGCTTACTTCTCTTCACAAGCAGGAGTTATTATTTTGAAATAACAAGCCTATTATTTTGAAACAAAAGGCTTGGCTTGAGGATGCCCGTCTTGTTATTTCAAAATAAGGGAGTTATTTTGAAACAACTCACCAGTGCAGACATGCACCGAAGTCCACGTTTCCTCTCTAGCCATATTAATAAACACTTAGGCTATGTCTCCACAGAACCGTTATTTCAGCAAATTGACATTATTTAGAAATAACAAAGTGTGCGTCTACATACAAGCAATTATTTCAACATACTGTTGAAAAAATGTCCAGCTAGAAGACTCCTTACTCTGATTCCTGTAACCCTCATTTTACGAGGATTAAGGGAAGTCGGCGGAAAAGTGCTCTATTTTGAAATAAGTGATGTGTAGATGCACCCAAATTTGAAATAAGCTATTTCGACTTAAGGTACGCAATTAGTGTAGCACAACTTGTGTAGCTTATTTCGAGTTTAGCCCTGCTGTGTAGACAGACCCATATAGAATGAATCAGTCTGGGTCTCTATCACTGTGTGTGTTCATCACTGAGCAGCTAAAGAAGCACTGAAGCCCCCAAAGTAAAAAATAAACATCACAAGATATGCTCCTCCAAATCAAGTGTGATAGTATATTCTCCCCATCTCTGCCAGTGGCTTCCCCCAACCTATCAAAATCACCCCAGTCTTATCTGGATTGAGCCTCCACTAGTTGGACCATTTCATAGGTTTGGAATTCAGTCAAGAGTCTATATAGATCTGAGTATTGCCTACATTCCTCTCTAGCCATCTTAACAATAGCCTATAGACAACTTGAACAAAAGAAGTGAGATGATGGAATTGTATGGAAACCTCCAAGAGATACCCTTTAGGATCTAAAACAATCGCACAATAAAATCTACTGGGATAACTTAGAAAGGAAATAAAAGGATCATTCAAAAGGATGTTCATTACAGCCGGTCCCCGAGTTAAGAATGGTTGATTTACGACCGTTTGCATTTATGACCAAACCTCCCATTAAGCGGTCCTAAAGGCGGTCCCCGAGTTACGAACGCGACCCGCGCTTACGAACAGCATGGTTGCAGTTTAACTCTACGGGGATCCGACTTACGAACATTTCAAGTTACAGCCAAGTGTTTGGTCTGTAACCCGTTCGTAACTTGGGGACCAGCTGTATTCTATTACAACTATTTGTTTGAGTTTTCAGTATTAGTTTGTGAGTGTCTAGATGTCTGATGTCAGTGAGAGTCATGGAAATATATTGTCAGGGAACTGGTTAACATAAGGTACTGTGTAACCAACAAAGCTTTTAAATGACTAGTTTTGATATTCCATTGAAATTAAATCTGAGAGCCAGAAAAAGCTGTAGACAGATAACTGAACTTGTGACACCCAGAAGGCTCTCACAACATTCTTCCCTTGTTTGTATAAATCTGGTATTTATTACTGCACAATATTTTTAAAAGGAGGTGATAGTAAGTAATACATTAATTCAAATTTACTGAAGTCCACAGAAACTGATGAAAACCAAACATACCTGTGCTACCTAGAGATTGACAGATATCCCCACTCTCTGACTACTTCTGTTATTGTTTAGATAATTTAACTATTCCCTCATGACTTCCTGAATGAAGAGAGCAGTGCAGGCAATGCACTGAACATCGGATAGGAACTATGTGAACTCTTTAGCACACCAAAATAGCTAAAAGCCTTTGCTAGGGTGACTGTCATTCATTTTATGAATTAGACTAAGCTTTCAGGTTCCCAGAGTACAAAAATGCTGATCTGAAAAGACAACTCATAAAGTTAGCTTGATAATACTTCTCTGAATCGGATGATTCCCTGGATCTGTTTTTATGAGTAGGGATGGAACATAGTACTTAGGAGTTTCAAATAATAAGTGCCAGCATAACCACAGTTGCTGTGCAGATAGATGTTTTGTCTTCATAAAGAAAAACAAGAGTATTTATTTTGGGGATGAGATAGTTGAGCCATAAAATGTTAACGATATAGTTTCTGGAAAAGTGCCTCACTGCATGCAAAGTATCCTTGCTGTAATAACTAAGAGGAGGCAGGAAATTTTAGTCTCAGGACTTCTAAATCAGAAGCTCTTGTAGCTCAAGTAGTTAAAAAAAGAGATATTTTGGAGCAGGTTAGCTATTAAGATATATTCCACACATGGCACACAGTTTAAAAAAAAACAGAGGGAGGGTTATTTTATCGTTTTGGGGAGGAAATTGTTTTGTTTACTTCAAAGAACACTATTTAATAGATAAAGGAAGTTGTTCCAAGAGCTGGATAACAAACTGTACAATTTCTTGTCCATACCAGTCAGATATATTAAGAGAGGGCAGAAGGAGACCCACAGACTCAATAAAAGGAGGTATGTAATAATAAATAATATGCAATCATAAATAATTATACTTTTTCTGTAAGTAAAATACCTCACAGACAGCCTTATCCATGCTTCTTGCCATTTCAACAATTTAAAATCCAAGTCCAATACAAATCATGAATCTGGAAACTGATATGTGGCATCATATTACAGGATAATCCTACATAAGAGCTGAAAGGAATAAAACTAAAACAAAGCTAAACAAAATTGGGTTGTCAAATACATATTTTAAAGCTGCCCTTTTTAAAAAGTAGCAAGGACTGAACAGATGCATATACTAAAGCAGTGTAAGTTCCACACCCTAGTTCTTACCACAACAAAAGTACAATTTCCTGCTGAGATAATTTGCATAAGCATAATATGTAAAGCATGGGAGGTGAGCACAGATTCTCAAAACATTGCTGAAGGAGGAAGTCTTGAATATAATTAATCATGGCCTTGCACCATCAAGAGCTTTAAACTCAAGAAGGCTAGCTTCACAGAGAGAGTACAGTACTTAATATATGCATAGAACATCATGTTGCAGTCTCTGAGAAGTTGTGGAACTGCTCCCTGCACCAATTGCAAGCAGAAACAGAACCCTACTGAAAGCCATACAATTAAAATATTTCACCTTTGTGGTAATGAAGGCTTATTTACTATTGTTTCAAGAACACCCTGAGAAAGATTAAAAAAGAGACCGAACAAACCACGTGGACAAAGAGAAAAAAAAGCAGCCTCAAATCTACAGGTCTTTTCACAGAAAGACCATAATCAAATATAACAGCAAAATTCTATTGTACAAAGGGAGAAAGAACCTTCTTGTACTAATTACCCCTAGACACCAGTAAGATTCCTGTCTACCTGACTGAAGACAAAGCTTCTATAGATGCACTAAGGGTCAAAACTGATATTTTTCTGTGTCATTTTATACTGTGTAGCAGAATGGGACCATTTCTTTGAACAGTTTGAAAATGTGTAGTCTGTGAATATGAATTTTGCGTGTATTAATTGTACTCATGCACAAAACCCGTTGACAGTCCAAATTGAAAAAATTCTGAGGGCCTTTTGATGCACCACAATATAAATAAATAGACCATAACTAATAATGATGTCCCAGTGTTACTATATAATTGAAGTCAAGCTAATGGGGCCCACAGGACAAAGCATGAAAAATTGTATATTATCAGCATACTGTGCCTTGCTACTAGAAATGATATTACCAAGAGCCTTCATGCATATGTATTATGTAGAGTACCCTTGCTTATTGTTAATTTAGACCCCAGTTTCAGCAAGCTACTGAAACATGTGTAGCTGTATGCTTCAATAGGATTACTCATATGCTTAAAGTGACACAGCTGGTTAAAAACAGCTTGCTAAAATAGAAATACAGTGAGTAAATCTAGTAAAAGCCACTTAATATGAATGTACTGCAGATAGAAGATCTATGGATGAAAAGCATCTAATTTGTCCTCGTCTCATGCCTGACCAATCCACCAGCATTAAGCATTAATACCAGAATTAAGGGGAATTCAGTGGGTATAGTGTACTTAGATCTCCAGAAAGCCTTTGGCAAAGTCCCTCACCAAAGACTCTTAAACAAAATGAGCTACCAGTGGGTAAGAGAGAAGGTCCTCTCATGGATTGGTAATCGGTTAAAACAAAAGGTAGGTATAAATGGTTAGTTATAAGAATGGACAGAGGTAATTTGTGGTGTCACCCATGGGTCTCTTTTGGGACCAGTTCTATTCAACATATTCATAAATGATTTGGAAAAATGGGTAAACAGTGAAGTGGAAAAATTAACAGATTATACAAAACTATGCAAGGGAGTTAAGTCACAGGTAGACCACAAAGAGCTACAAAAGGATCTCTCAAAATGTAACAACTGGCGAATGAAATAGCAGATGAAATTTAATGTTGATAAATTCAAAGTAATGTACATTGGAAAACATAATCCCAACTATACATACCAAATGATGAGGTCTTTCAGTCATCATGGCTAGTTCTCTGAAAACATCCACTCAGTGTGCAGCAGCAATCAAAAAAATGACTAGAATGTTAGAAATCATTAGAAAGAGACAGTAAGACAGAAAATGTCATATTGTCTCTATATAAATCCATGGTATGCCCACGTACTGAATATTGCATGCAGATGTGGTTGCCTCATCTCAAAAAAAGATATCTTGGCACTGGGAAAAATGCAGAGAAGAGTAAAAAAAAATACGTAGGGGTATGGAATGGCTTCTGTTTGAAGAGAGATGAATAAGATGGGGATTTTTCATCTTGTAAAAGATGATTCTGGGCAGATATGAATGAGGTGTAGAGAAAGTAGATAAGGAAGTGTTGTTTACTCTTCACAGAGCTGAGGACAGAAATGCTGTTTCCCTCAGAAAGTTAGGGAGGCAGCTCTGGGCCCTCATGCAAGGGGTAGTGCTTCAGGTGGAAGGGACAGATCAGGGCTAGCCTCCCCTCACCAGCCCTTCTGTGCTTTCTTAACCACGTGGTCAGGGACTCCAGCAGCAATTTAAATGGCCAAGAAGTCTGGCTGATGCTGCCGTGGCTGCACTGGTGGCCAGTAGCCCTAGATCCTTTTAAATTGCCAGGCCCCAGGGCAGCTGTCCCCTTTCTCTCCCCCTCTGTCAATGGCCCTGCCTTCTCATAACACAAAAACTAGGGGGTCACCAAATGAAATGAATGGGCAGAAGGCTTAAGAAAATAAAAGGAAGGCAACATCCTTTGCCAGAGGATGTTGTGAAGGCCAATGCACTAGCAGAGTTCAAAAAAAGAACCAGATAAAATCATGGAGGATGAGCCCATCAATACTTATTAGCCAGGTTGGGTAAGGGTGGTATCCCTAGCCTCTGTTTATCAGAGGCTGGAAATGAATGACACAGGAGGAACACTTGATGATTACCTCTTCTGTTCACTCCCTCTGGGGCACCTGGCACTGGCCACTGTTGGCAGACAGGATACTGGGCTAGATGGACCTTTGGTCTGACCCAATATGACCGTTCTTATGATATTTGTTCTTCTTTTGTAAATGGTTCACTTGTATGTTAAGACATTCTAAAAGTAGGTGCACAGAACAACTGCTAATAAGATTGCTAAGCTGTGATGTACATAGTCAGAGATTGCTATCTAGGCATTAGCTAAATAATACACTGATTCTTTTGGTAGAGTTGCTAATGTTGTTATAGGGAGTTTGGTGCCCAGACATTTAGGGCAACATTATCATGTTCCAGTAGGATCTAGCTTTGTGCTTTCAGATATGATACCATGTTATGGTTATCCAAATGACACATTTGTGTGATGCTGGTCATTCTGTAGGGAACATTTTCATCATTTGCATATATCTACTATATATTTGAGAGAGTTTGTGCCTCTGTCTATCTGTCTATGTGTCCGTCCATATGCCTGTGAGTCCATTTGTTTGATATCTCCTCCTAAACGGTAAGAGCGAGGGCCACCAAATTTGGTATGCAGTTCCTCTTATAACTTAAAGCAAGGTCAGGGTTTGGTTGTGGCAGGACAATGGGATGTGCATATACTCAGATTGTTTCTCATCAAACAGAAAGGGAGGGATGTAAAAGCAGGGACAGTGATACTCATGAATGACCAAGGGAAGGAGCAAGCACGGAAGACAGATATACCTCAGAATGACCACAGGAGAGTAGCAAGAGCCCCAGCCATGGTGAGCAGCAACTGGCCAGCCAGCACAGCCTTGGCTGCCCTTGAGGAGAGGCCGGCAGGTGGGCAGTGTGGCCCCACGATGGCCTCACCACCTGCCCTGAATCTCCACCCCTTTGTTTGTGCTTCCCACACCTCCCAATCCACTACCCTGCCTCCTGAATACCTACCTCCAGTCCTGAGCCCCACATCACCCTACAACCCTGATTCCTGCATCCCCCATCTTTCAGCCCTCTACTGCCTTCCCTGAACCACTCCTCACCCTCCAACCCTGACTTCTGTACCCTCCCAAGTCCCTAGCCTCTTGCCCTGACTCCTGCACTCCCCACACCCCCCAGCCTTCTGCTTTGGAGGACCCAATGATGGGTAAGTCTTCTAATTTAAACATACTTAATTTGGCTACATTCCAGATTAGCAATCAAAGATATGCAAACTTTTAATTAGTTCTTTAAAAGAGCACAGTTGATATGGAGTAATCAATTTTTTATGTGCCAGTAAAAGCCCAGAACAGAATGACAGATGGTAAGTCGGAATGATTCTCGTAGCTAAATACTCACTGTCAGTTAACCAAGAGAGTGACAACTTTGGTGTCATACTGTACAGTTGGTAAGAGTTTTCTTTTAGATAAAACTAGCTGTTCAGAACTGCATGACTGACTGTAGTGTGGTACATTTGAACATGAAAACATCTAACTGACATATCAATGTGAGGTGTACTATAAATACTCTGGTTTCAACAAGACACGGCATGAGATTGGTGCCAGTGTCACCAGGCCATATCTAACTTGCTAATTGTCTGAGCTAGCGCATATGTGTGTTCTTATCATTTAATCTTGTCAGAAATAAACCATCAGTAGCCAGTTCATTGGCTCACACTCAGGAGAAATGTCAGTTACCCAGTTATGATGGGAGAGGAGAACAATTCTTGATAGCGTTGCTTAACATTCCAATCAAAGTAGCCTTATAGAATGGGAGTCCTGGCTTCCTCTTTACTATATTTTTTTCATCTTCTATGTATGTTTTTCATCCTTTAAGTATAACTTTTTCAAAGAGTCAAAAACCTTGTTTCAGAAAGTCTCAGGAAAATTTACACTTCAAACTCCTGAGCCTTGATATGTCCATGAATGATGAAACTGCACATTTTATTGTCTTGTGCAATAAATCAAACATTACTGTGAAGATATGTTGTTGTTTCACTTTGGGGTCCTCAATGACTCATTATAGGAAATGGAGTCTATCACATCCAGGAATGTGTCTACATAGCAGGGTTCAACTCAAAATAAGCTACGCAAATTGAGCTACATCAATTGCATAGCTTATTTCTAAATAGCTTATTTCAAAATTGGGAGTGTCTATACAGCACTTGTTTCAAAATAGAGAACTCTTTCTCCAACTTCCCTTACTCCTCATACAATGAGGATTACAGGAGTCGGAGTAAGAAGTCCTCCAGCTTGACAGTATTTTGACGTTATTTCAAATTAACTGCATGTTGTGTAGAGGTGGACTAAGTTATTTCAAAATAATGTTTCTGTATAGACATACCCTAGGAGACTGATTCATCACCAGCACACTCTGGCAGATTTTGACAGGCTTGGTAGCCGTGCTAGGATTGAATGGGCATTGAGAAAAATCATCCTTCTCATCCTGGAGGTGGTCCCTTAGGTGGCTCAGAGACAGTTGGTACTTATAAGATATATTGGAACCTCCATTAAGTTTCTATCTTGTGCTGTAGAATCTTAGTCTTCCATTTTAAAAAAAATCTCTAGTTCTCATGGTGACAATGTAAATATGAACCCAAGTACAACCATGACAGAGTGGGCTTGGAACCCTGAGTAATTCTACAGGTGGCTATCCTGCACTGAAATAGTACTGCCATTATTCCACTACCACTAATACCTAATATAGATCAGGTATACCTACACTCTTTAATCACACCCTGAGACTTCAGTGCAGCCATCCCTGAGAAGTGTAAACTGCACCATCCATCTCAGGGAGCAGGGTGTTAACTCAGATGTTCAGTAATGATCATTTACATATCAATATTATTAACAATTTCATTCCTAATATGAGGAAGAAGATGGAGGATCACAGATCTGCACAATTTAATGCAGGTAAAGTCTTATTTTGTTGCCACAGGTGGTAAGAATTTGAGACATGCCATTTTTTTAACCCTTAAGGATCTTAAGAGAATCCAGGGGTAGAACTGGCTAAAGAAATTTTCATGGAATTTCATGGTAGTGTATGTGGTTCTGTCCAAAATTAAAATGCTTCACAAAATTGTGTTCATATTAAAGCCATTTAGTTTTGTAAGAAAGTTGGGAGGGAGGTTGATGTCTGGACTGAGGAATCTGCCAGCCAGATGTGGCCCACAGGCTGTAGTTAGCCCCCTCTGATCTAGTTTGACCTCCTGTATATCACAGGTTAGCAGCACTGCCCAGAATCCACATACTGAACCCAAAAATAAAAATCAGATTAAACTATGACAGCCCATAGGAGTCTAGAATATGATGTGCCAGAGGCAGAGACTAGGGGTGCGTCTAGACTGGCAAGATTTTGCGCGGAAATACTTTTAACAGAAAAGTTTTTCTGTTAAAAGTATTTCTGCAAAAGAGCATCTAGATTGGCACGGATGCTTTTGCGCAAAAGCATCCATAGCCAGTATAGACACGATTTTGCGCAAGAAAGCTCCGATGGCCATTTTAGCCATCGGGCTTTCTTGTGCAAAAAATTAAGGTGCCTGTCTACACTGGCCCTCTTGCGCAAGTATTCTTGCACAAGAGGGCTTTTCCCTGAGTGGGAGCATGCAAGTATTTGCGCGCAAGAAGCACTGATTTTGTACATTACAAAGTCAGTGCTCTTGCGCAAATTCAAGCGGCCAGTGTAGACAGCTGGCAAAATCTTGCCAGTTTAGATGCACCCTAGGAGTATTAAGGTGCACCAACACTTGAACCCTCAGGAAATGATTAAGTGAGCTATACCCAGATAATCCCGGCAAGTGATTGCACCCACATGCTGCAGTGGAAATGGAACCCACCCCCCCACACACACACCAGTCACTGTTCCATGTGAGTACTGTACTTCTGCTTATTCACCTTTACCTAAAAATTACATTTGCAAGCCCTTATAGTGCATGATGTGACAGCCTATTTTCTCCCAATCTCCATACTTGATGAAATTTCCGTGATGATTTTAATGGTTTTGTAACCATGGTTTTTTTTTTTTAATGTGAGATTATCTGATGCTCTTTATTACAATTCATAGTACACTAGAGATATTGGATGGTGGAAGCAGAGGTTTAATGTCAGAAATAAGCAAATCGAATATAATGTGCACTTTCAAATTTTTTTCTGGATGATTGTCTGAATGGTTAACAAATTATGCCATTATCTTCATTTAGTATGTGTTGAGTCCCTTAAGGAGCGATGCAAATTGTGTAGCCTATTTTGAGTTAATGTTGAACTAGCTTATTTTGAAATTTGGCGCTATCTACACAATGCTTATTTTGAAATAAATTGCTATTCTGAAATGTCCTTTATTCCTTGTGGAATGAGGTTTACAGACATGTTGGAATAGCAATCCCGTTATATTTCGAAATAACAGGCACACTCAATAGTGTGGAATAGCTATTTCAGGATACTTCTGGAATCCCCAAACAGCGCTGCAGTGTAGACGTAGCTGCACAGTACTAATTTGGACAGAAGAGGAAAGGGAATCAAATATATAGAATGGCACCCAGGACAGTATAGTTCCATTAGAGGTGTTTTGAGTCATATTATTCATTCTGTCTTGATAAAAGGTTTCTAAATGAGCACATTGGCTCCAGCATATTTTCTCCCTTTTTTTGCTATTTTGGATTAAGTCATTCGTATGTTGGTCACTGAAGGCCAGATTTTCTGAAGTGTTAACTACCAACATCCCTAACTAAATACAGTGGATGCTGCAGTGATGGGTATGATTAGAGGACAGAGCCAGGTTTAGAGGGAATCAACTTAATTTGTTGAGCCATCAAGGACTTAGGAATTCAGGCAAGGTCCAAGCTGCTACTACACAAATGTTGGAGCCCTATCTTATGTCTTGTGCTTCATCTCTCAGTAAGCTTTATAAAGTTCTATTTCCTGCAAGTCTCCCTGCCTGCCATATCACTTATTGCTAATGAAGCTGTCTGCACATCTGAAAATAGGCTCTGAGGTATTGTGGATGCTGATTGCAGAAAATGAGAGCGCTCCACAATGTCTTCATGCTGCCCTGACTTTAACAGCACATCAAGCCCCAAAGAAAATCTTGGCAGTTTCATGTCAGGATGATGATATCTCAGGATGTTATAATTAAATCCACAGATAATCCTAAAAGATGGAATAAAAGCTGTTGGATATATCAGAATATTTCCATTGTATTCCATAGCGCTCATTATCTATATTTGCCAGTAGTGGCCACATATAAAGTTTTGATATGCTGGTGTGGGGTTTACTGATGATACTTGTTCTAGTTCTTCTGTCAAACTGGAGGGAAGATTTGACAATTTCTTTGGTTCTCCTGGAAATCCCTTCCTCCTTAGATACTCCTTAATAGGTTTCTACCACTAAGGGTCATAAATTTCATACAGGCACTGTGGTTTCACACACACACACCTTGGAGGGGGCTCAGGGCAGGGGTTGTGGGGGGGGGGAGGTTTAGGAATCCAGATTGGAGAGTATGAGGAGGGGCCGGAGCAAAGAGTTGAAGTGGGTGGGGATGCAAGAGTCCAGGTTGGGGTGTGTGAGGAGAGGCTTAAGGCTGGGGGTGTGGAGTGGTGCAGGAGTCAGGCTTGGGGGTAAGAGGGTCTCAGGGCAGGGGACTGGGGGAGGACTCAGGGTAGGAGGCTGGGGAGTGTGTGTAGGGGGGAGTGCGGGTGAGCAAGGGTGCTATTTAGGAAGGGGAGGGGATTGAACACTCCCTCCTCCCTCGCCCCCCCCCATGAGATTCATACCACAATGTTGCTTGCTGTTCCCCTTGTCACTGTCAGGGAGTGAGAGGAAAGCTCACAGCATGGGTCACTTACTCCTCTGACCCATGCTCTCCCCATCCACGAGGAACTGGAATGTATGCAGGCAGGCAGGCATGCTGTGTGCTTTCTCCTCATTGCCTGACAGGCACAAAGGGGTACCCTTACAAATATTGGAGGGCAGGGGGCTACAGTCCTCCATAAATGGTGCCCTGGGGGGGTCCTCAGGGCTGGGGTAGTCCCAGACCACAGTGGGTGCCTGCCCCCAGCCAGTCCCTTTAACCTGCCTAGGTGCCTGCTGCTTAGTGCAGTGATCTGCAGGAGAGTCTCCATTGCCCTATCTTGGAATGTATTGCACATACTCCTGCAGCTGAATATGCCAGCTGGCTGGCTCCTTCTTGCAGGACCAGAGCACTGGGGCACACTGACTTACTTGCACCTCTGGGGATCACATAAAGTACATATGCAGAACAAACATTTTGCCTTAGGAATTTGTCTGAGTGTACCAAAGGTCAGCTAGATCTACAATTATATCCATGGAAGATATGAGCTATTGACACCTTCACCTCTGTTTTAAAATGCACAAGTTGAAAATGGTGCAGTACTACCAATACATTTAACAGTCTATAAACATTTCTACTTTTGCACCTGTACTTTTGTTTTGCTCTCTCTAGCTATTCTTCATTCCTTGATTCTAAATAATAATTGTTCTCATTATAATTAATTTAGGCATATCGCTCCATAAAGGTGAATGATTCTTTAAAGGTGAAAAGAGGACATGCATCTGTCCTGCATGGTTTACGATTTAAATTATAAAGTAAATGCTTTTGTTTAAATCTGGCAACGTAGATTCCCCACATTTCACTCTCCTTTCCGCAAGAACACATATACCTGAAGATTATTAGCGGGTAAAGTGGAACATTTCTGTGAAAATCTTTTTAAAATATTGACACTCATTACTGTTACGGGAATTATTCAGAATTCAATTTTTGCTTTTATCTTAATACGAAATAATTGTGGAATCAAAATACCAGGTTGACACTGAAAATGTTAGTGTTGACTTTTTAATGGTAACCACTTTTTTTTTTGAATAAATGGCACTTCCCTCTTCCACTATCATATGAAACAGAAGAAGTGAAGCAGGTAGATATAGTCAGTGGATCTTTTTCTAAGACTTCTGTATAAAACAGAAAATATGCTTATCAAGTTCTAACCGTCCCGTTTTTTAAAAAAAGGTATTTGATATAGCAGCTTCTGAAGTGATACAGTAATTTCATTTTACACATCTAAAATAACAACTGGATCTGAGACATGAATTTCACTTAACCCATACCCTTTTTCCCCTCTTTGTTGATTGTTTTGATTTTGACCCTCAGTCAAATCACATTTTACCTTTAGCTACACAGTGTTTTCCTGTCAGACAGAAGGGTGAGGAAATGATAAAGGGTGTTGAACATGGATTATCATGTTTCACAATGTAGATGTGTAATAAGAAAATGGCAAACAAGGCAGATTGTTCTCTTGCTGAGGACTACACTGCCTTTAATTTTAAATTCAGCAAGATCTTTCAGCTGATCAGTGTGTGAGGAGATGCATTGTCAGTCTGTCTGTTATTGTGCTGAAATAAAATAAATGCAGTTAATATAATAGAAGGATATTGGTTATCAAACTTCATTTAAACTAGAGCTCTGTTGATACAGATAATTGTACAGATAGACTTGAAAGTAATAGCAAAATAACTGCAGAATAAGAACAACTCACATGAATTTGGGTGAATTTCATGAATCTTTCTTTTCATCTGTGTGTGAATAAAAACACAGGCAAAGGCCATTCGAAAAGAAACACATAAGAAAATGAAATATTTTAGATTTCCTAGGAATGCTTAGAGCAATGTTTTGCTGCTTGATTTATAGCTGTCTTTGATGGCATAATGACAGAATGACAAGGCCTACAATCCAGTAAATCTCTGGGACTGCTGTAACCACTAGTTTCACAAACTGTTAATTGAAAGTTGAACACCATTTAGGCTCAGAGGTCTATAAAATATGTAATGGTAGAGATCTGTGGGACTTCTGTTTTCCAATTATCACTACTGGACTATGGAGCCTACTAGGAAAAGGGTATGTGATGAGGAAAGAGGGACAATTAGACAGGTAAAATATATGGGCCCTGAATGACTTCCTGAATGTTTTTAATAAGACAATACTCGGGTTCAGTTTATACCATTAAAATTTGGAATGTTTGAGGGGGTTTGGATATAAAGCCAAAGAGTTTATATTATTAATTATTAAGAACCTAACAGCAAAGCATCTAATTTTCTCATGTTACTGGAATTTTTTTTATTTGTCCCCAATAGTACAATATATGCTCTATTTTGAGAGAGTGAGCACACAGGTAATATTCTGGTGGCAAGATGTTTTTCACACTTTGTACTTACCAAAATCATTGAGCATGGGTAATGAAGATCAAATAATCTTTTTAGCAACTTATGTATCTTTTTCAGTCATTGAATACAGGACATTTTGCATCTGTTTTCTAACAGAAACAGAATCCTTGTCCCAATTTTCAAAATTAGAAGCAGCCAAATCAGCGTATCATCACCTAGCATAAAATGTTCATACTTGGGTAACTAAAATGGCGTGTCCCCTGGAAGATTTGTATATGTTCAGCACCTCTAAAAATCAGGTAACTTTTATTTAGAGACTCAAATATCAATTTAGTTGTCTAGACACCTAAATATTAGCAGAGTGCTAAATACGTATTTGGATGACTAAATGTAGACAATCTGGTATGAAAATTAGATCCACAGATTATAACTGACTGAATATAAATCACCCAATACTAAATTTGGCATTTTTCATGAAACATTAAGATTTTAAATATATCAGCATTAAAATATTCAATATATGATATAAGGAAATAATTGGCAGCCTATGGTGTTTTTGCAGTATTTTACTTAAGCATGTCCTTGTCACTGCAGAGGTCTTTGGGCACTGATACACTCTGGTCCCTCCTATTCTAGGACCATGACACACAAATGTTTAATCTCCTGTGAGCTGTAATACTTTGATCTGATTTCAGTAGTTTGGTTTAATATTTGGGTGCAGAGTGATGTTAGTTTACTTGTGATATACAGGATGTCAGATGAGGTAATATGGTGGAACTTCCTCACTTCAAAACTCTGATCACTAAATGCCTTGTGCTGATATTCAGTGTTCAATTTTACTTGAATCACATGTTTCTCCCCCCCTCCCCCATCCTCCAACTGGATTTAATAAGCATTTATAAAGATTACTAGATCAAATATGTCTGACTGACATCAAATGTGTTTTCAAATAAAATAATCCAGACTATATGAGTTGCATGTCAAATAATCTTGAGTTGGAACAAAATTCCAGTACTGTTCAGCCCCATGTATAATCTAGTGTCTTTAGAGTTTATCAAAATTACAAACCATAAAATGATGCCTGTTTAACTGCAGAATTCTGTCTCTCTCATCCTCCCACTCCACCTTGAGCACTGAGGTGATGAAACATGATAACATCATTGAAATATTGTGTGCTAAAGTGTAATGTCACAATTTTTCAAGGGTGACCTCTGGAGGGAGTTTTATTACTTTTTGGGAAACTAGAAATGCTTGTCCTCTCCAGGTGCTTTGCGAATATGTATGTGGTAATATTGGGAAAAAGGTTCTGCCATCAAGTT
Organism: Rafetus swinhoei; assembly: GCA_019425775.1. Lineage (NCBI taxonomy): Eukaryota > Metazoa > Chordata > Testudines > Trionychidae > Rafetus > Rafetus swinhoei. The sequence goes on from CM033424.1 coordinate 155,104,765, forward strand.
TTTACTGCTTGGTCTAGTAACGAATGATTTAAAGAATAAAATGTTATAGAATTTTGAATTCCAGAAATTACAAAAACAGTAATCTAACTTAGTTGCTCTTGAAATAATACCTCAAGTCTACAAATACACATTTGTTTCATATACCTTTTTACTACTATATATGCACATACCAAGAAATGGTTTTTTCTGTATTGTTCTTACTGTTGCTGATTGAGCCAAGTATCGGAGAGTAGTTTAGCAGCAGACTTTTCCTGAAAAAATTCAAAACCTACTATATAAGCCATTCAGTCATTGCAAACCTGCTTCAACAGTATATTACTTTGTTAATGCTGATGAAAGATATTGCTTTTTCTTACCTAATTTTACACATAGCTACACATTTCACAGATGTTGGATTATTGTATCCTTTTGAAATACAAGAAATTCTATGAAAGGAAAATAATGGCCAACAACAGGTGTTACTGGGGAGATGCAGCCAAATAAGTTTTCTGTTGCTTTAAAAATATTTTTGCAAACATGTTGTGGCTTTTCACTGCCTAATCAGTTCTTCGATATGGCGTTTCTCCAACTGTGTTTGTGGTAAATTTAAAAATGTCTAAACTTTGCCCATATTTTGATTAAACCCTGCAAATATTTGACATTTTTTATTTCATGTTATAATATAACATGACAATAATACTAAAAATAACTCTCTCATTTAGTAATACTCATCTAAAATTGTAGGCTATGTCTACACTATCAGTAAATAACTATTATGAAACTAGCCAATTAGCTCGTCATAAGACAGGATTTTCAGGTCTCTCCTCCATGTCGGTCTTCTCTCCTGAGCCTCCGGTCTCTCGCTCCGTCTCTCTCTCTCTCTCTCTCTCTCTCTCTCTTCTCCTTCTACTGCCTCCCCCCCTCAGCTCTCCTCCGCCTCCTGCCTCTCTCTCTGTCTCTTTCTCTTCTCCTCCCCTCCTGCCTCTCACTCGGGGGACCGCAGAGCCCAAACGGCCTGGAGCCACTGTCACGCTGCACGTCACCGCCCGGCCCCCTTTGACCTCCTGCCGTGGTGCTCGGCTGACTTCTGCGCCACTCAGCCAGGCTGCCGCGGGGGAGCAAGCAGAGCAAGTGGCGGTTTGGGGTCCTCCACGGTGGCCCAGCTGAGCGGCGCAGAAGTCAGCCGAGCGCCATGGCTGGAGGCGAAGGGCGGGCGGGAAGGTGATGTACACGGGTGCTGCATGGGGAGCGTGGGGCCCAAACGGCCGTTTGCACCACTTGCTCCCCCGCGGCGGCCCAGCTGAGCGGTGCAGAAGTCAGCCAAGTGCCACAGTGGGAGGTGAAGGATGTGACTCAGGCAACAGCGCCGCCCAGAGGGAACAGCCAGGAGGCAACAGCGCTGCCCTGAGGGAACAGCCAGCATTTCAGGCAACAGCGCCGCCCAGAGGGAACAGCCAGCATTTCAGCGTTACAGACTCACAGACATTAGGCTACTATATACACGATAAGCTTATTCCTTTTCACAAGCAGGGGTTATTATTTTGAAATAATAAGTCCTTTATTTCAAAATAACAGGCTTAGTAGTGTGGACGCTTGCCTTGTTATTTTAAAATAAGGGGATTTATTTTGAAATAACTCCCCAGTGTATACATGCCCTTACATTGCTTTTCAAATTTTAATGACTGGTGCATCACAACATTTATATATCCTATAGATAACAATAACATGTACATTACAGAGAGCTGTGATGAGGCAGGTAGAGATGACATGATGTTTCTAAGGCCACATGTTCTGAACACCACATTTCAGGAAAGATGTGGAGAAACTGGGGAAGGTCTAGAGAAGAGCAACAAAAATTATTAAAGCTCTGAAAGCATGACCACTGAGGGAAGATTGAATGGATTGAGTTTGTTTAGTCTGGAAAAGAGAAGACTGAGAGGGGACATGCTCCTAAAAAGGAGTTACAAGAATGAGGGAGAAAAATATTCTCCTTCACCTCTGATGATAGGAGAAGACACAATGGGTTTAAATTGCAGCAAGGGAGGTTTTGGCTGGACATTAGGAAAAACTTCCTAACTGCCGGGGTGGTTAAGTACTGGAATAAATTGCCTTAGGAGGTTGTGGAATCTCCATCACTAGAGCTATTTAAGAGCAGGTTAGATAGACATCTGGTCTAGATGGTGCTTGGTCCTGCCATGAGTACAGGGGACGAGACTTAATGATCTCTTGAGATTCCTTCCATTTCTATAATTCTATGATTCTATGACAAATCAGGATTGGAACCCAAGTGTCCTAATTGCCAGTCACCAGCTCTAACCATCAGCTTTCAGTCTCTCCCTCCCCCAAAATGGCAACATTATTTTCCTTTAAGTTACACTTGCAGATTTCTTCCAACAGTAACAAGATACTGATTCTGACTTGCACACCTTATTTTCATGCAAAACAGCAGCAAGTGATGGGGTGAGAATGTGTCTTACCACAATTGATCAACAGCAGCTGAAACAGCTTATCAACAGGCAGAGATTGGAAACAAGAAGAATGATTTGTGCAGCAGGTTTCAGAATTCTGTCAGGGCACATCTACATAGCAGGGCCAACATTGAATTAAACTATACAACTTCAGCTACATATGTAGCTGAAGTTGAAATAGCTTAATTCAGCTTTTGGTGCTGTCTACACAGCAGGAAGTCAAAGGAAGAACACTCTTCCTTCGACTTCCCTTACTCCTCATGAAATGAGGGTTACAGGAGTTGAAGTAAGAAATCCTCCATCTTAGCATTATTTTGAAATAATGGCTTGCCATGTAGACATGCTCTTTGTTATTTGGGAATACAGAATAACGTGAGTTATTCTGAAATAACGCTGCTGTGTAGACATAGACTCAGTTACCTCTGCCTAGATATTCATGCTCATACTGAGTTGTCATCTAACAGAGATGCAACTAAAATTAGCAAAAAGCTGGATCTAGGCAATATAAAATTTAATGGTTTCTATTCAAGAAATTAAACCACTAGAACCTTTTAAAAAGATAAATAGTATGTTTGGTCTTAAATGCAATGGTGGCAATACTAATGTATTCTGATAAGTAGATTCCTTTATGTAAAGCAGGAAAACAGTGTTCCAAAAGAGATAAGAATTCATAATGAGTTGTCATGAACTTTTGAGCACCACATTCAGGGACTGCAGTGATGGTAGAACTTAGAAGGTAAGGTGATTTTGTATTTAATCCATTATGTACCAGGACATTTCAAGGCATGTCTGAAGGACCATTTCATTGTTGCATATTCTTTGACTGGGCACTCTATTTTGTATGAGCCACTCACTGATTTAAAAGCATACTGACTGAGGTCACTTCTGCCATGAATACAAATTCCATGAAAACTTTTAATGCACTGGAAATGCATATCTGTCCAAATTGTCACACCTCTTCTCTCAATCTCTTCCTGCTTTTTCAGGAAGGTTACAGAGCAGAATTCATTTATTATAGAAGATGAACTACTGACATAAAATACCCCGCATGTTTCATACAGAAAAAACATATTTTTCACGTCCTGGAATATAATATCATGTGGTATTGTTCTGAGTTTTATAAGAAGGTCTCTTTTCCCACAAAATGGTGGGCCGATGTCAAAAGTGTTGAACAGTTACCCAAATGTCATATGCTTTTCTGCAGCTTACCCAAATTATTCACATTTTCTTAAGGGGCACTCAAATGGTGCAGCTTCCCTGCTGTAGTTCCCAGTCCAACCAGTTCTCACAACAAGCCATCTATTTCTCTTATGTGGTAGTAGTGCTTTTTGTGATCTGTTTCTCCATCTGAGTCTCATCTGAGTTCACAGTGACTTCTGTTTCCTCCTTCGATTTCAGGAGGCCAGCTAAGAGCTCAAGTGTCTCTATACCTGGGGAGCAGGGGGGGAAGTGGTTCTCCTTCTGGGACCATTAGGTTTACTCCTCTTGATTAACTATTGCCTTTTGTCATGACTAGGAGTACCTCAAAAGGAGCTTTTCTTACTTAATTTCAGCTTTGTGAGTTCCAGCCCAAGTGGAAACTGGAAATGAGGGGAGAAAAATATTAAAAGATCAAATTTGGTTCTAAAAATGAATGCAGTTTCACACATGCTCACATTTTATCCCAAACAACTCACTCTGCCCTCAGTCAGTCCATTCCAAATCTATTCTTTTCTACACTCACCTCTACATACACAAAGGGTATGTCTATACCACAGAGAAGATCGAAACTGCTGTTGTCAATCTTCCAGGGTTTGAATTAGCAGGTCTAGTGAAGACACACTAATTTGAACTGAGAGGGGCACTCAGGTCGATGTCAGTAGTCCTGCTTCAGTGAGGAGTAAGAGAATTGAAGGGAGAGTGTTCTTCCTTCAACTTCCTGCAGTGTGGACAGTGCCAAAAGTTGAGTTAAGGTACTTTGACTTCAGCTATGCAATCTTTTCCCTGTAGTGTAGACATACCCAAATTGATTTCAGTGGGAACCAAGACTGGCTAACTTACATTGCTTTTGAAAATAACAAGTATGTATATTCCCACACAAATAAGATTAGTTTTGAGTTAAGAGTGCTAGGGGATATATCTTGCCACCTTAAATTGTAGAAAGCCAGGAAATAAGCAGTTTTGGTATGAAACATTTTCTGCATTCTTCTTCACCACTTTAACTATCTCCTTCTACCATCACAGTACACATATTTCCACCTTCCTCCTCATCCATCACCGGTCACCTCTCTGTGCACTGCTTTCATAGAAACACATGTGGGTAGGGTATGGTTAAATGATGTCCTTTATTAAATCTTTCCTAAAAGATTCCGTTTACTTTGAAGGGTGGATTAATTTCTTGGCTGGCTCCTTTTTTCCAAAACTGTTTCTTTCATTCTTAGCTAAAACTCTAAGGGTGCATCTACATTGCAACCATAGCTTGAAATAAGCTACTCAATTTGAGTTTTGCAAATTGCGTATCTTATTTTGAGTCAATTTCAAAACAGCTTATTTTGAAATTTGGCGCTGTCTACACAGCACTTATTTTGAAATAAACCGCTATTCTGAAATGTCCCTTACTCCTTGTAGAATGACGTTTACAGGGACATTGCAATAGAGAGCCCATTATATTTCAAAATAATGGGCACGCTCAAAAGATGCAGAATAGCTATTTTGGGGTATCTCTGGTATCCTGAAATAACGCTGCAGTGTGGACGTAGCCTAAGAATGGATCTACTAAACAGTTGTGAGGATGGGAGAAAAAAACTCTGTAATTATATACCCTTCGTGTCCCCTAAAAAGTCTGGTTTCTGCTTGAACATAGATCAGGGAGGTATATATGACATTCTATATACTATTAAGAAAATGTTTTACGTATATTGCTTAGCTCTTGAAAGAAGTGATATTTTAATGACTTTTAAGGCAGACTGCACAATATTGGGATTTTAATCTTTCATCCAATAACAGCAAATATGTTGCAAGTTCACTTCTGTATTTATAAAAAAGAATTTTTGCCAACTAATTGAAGTCTGTAAAATATACATTGTTTCCCATTGAATTAGTCTTGTCAACTTGTATTCTTCTCCTTAGAAATTCAGTCAGAGAACCTTGGTTATTATACAAAGGGAAGGGAGAATTAGACTTAATTAAATAAGCCATGTAAGATAATATATACAGCTATAAAAAGGCTGAAGTTTTGTTGACTTTGGTATTGCCAAAGTTTTTTTTAATTAGCTAATGTATGTATAAAAGGTACTTTTAATTCAGCTGAAACAGCAAAAAATGGATTTTTTTTTTTACTTTTGAAACCAAAAGTTGCAAAACTACAGATAATACTAATATTGAGAAGAGTTTCTCTCTCTAGTATGTAAATTACTGTATTATACTGTGTACTGAGTGCTAGCAATCAGTAGATGAAATTGTACAGTAAGTTTCAGTATTGATAGATAGGGAACAGAGTGAAATCTACTTTTTAAGGACCAGATTGTGACAGAATTAATCATGCTGTTTAATAGCTTACAACTTAAGTCCCATTCACTTCAGTGGGACTACTGGAAAAGTAAGGGATTTCTCAATATGAGTAAGGGCACATAAGCACAGCAGGGCTAAACTCAAAATAGACCTCTCACAGGTATTTGTCTATTCTTCTCTTAAAAGTCTCCAGTGATGAAGATTCCACAAACTCATTAGGCAATACATTTCAGTACTTAACTGCCCTAACCATAAGGAAGTTTCTCCTACTGTGCAACCTAAAACATCCTTCCTGTAATTTTAGGCCATTTCTTCTTGTCCTATACTCAGAAATTAAGGAGAAAATTTTCCAACTACTTCCTTGTTAATAACCTTTTATATACTTCAAAACTGTTACCATGTCCCCACTCAGTCTTCCTTTCCCCAGACTAAACCACCCACTTTTTTTCAGTCTTCCCTCATAGGTCATGTTTTCTAGAACTTTAATAATTTTTGTTGCTCTTCTCAGGGTGATTCATCATTAGCACACCAAGATGTTTCCCTTTGATATAGGCTAGATCACAGTCTGATGATCTAGCCCTTTGTGGGGTCATACAGTTAAAGGAACCACATAAGAAGGTATTTAGGTATTTAAATGGTAATGGGATTGGTGCATCTAAATCCAGTAGGGGCTTTTGAAAAGTTTTCCCCACAGTGTTTAACGCATTGCAAGAAGGTGCTCAAATCTCATATTAAGGGGTTCAGTATAAGAATCTAACTAAAACAGAATCAAATATATATACATATATATATATATTGTATAGTTAGTGGAGATTAAACTGATAGGGTAAGTATTTTACAAGTCCTTTGTAAATAAATCTCCCGAAATTCCCCATTAAACAAATATAAATACATTTTGTTTTTATCAATGAGAAGGCTACTAAGAAAATATCCATTATACATACTTAAACCTAAACATACTCTTTGGCTCTGTATTTAATTAGTGCACTCACTTACTGTTTAGAGAAAATGTTATTGGTGCACTATCACCAGTTATGAAAGAGAACTGCCTTTCTTGTGGCTTGTTGCATCATTTTTGTGTATTACACTAAAAAGCCCAGATCAGACAGGAAGGCATCTCATCTGAGAGAAGAGCTTAGCATTTTCTTGAGGATTCTTAGACAAGGGAAAAGAAATGCATACGTGCAACCTGGAACAAGGGAGTGGTGGGCACTGAAGTGCAGCCTGACTTGAAGTGGTGTCCATTATATACAGGATCTAGAGTTTGGCTCAATAACTAACAGCACCCCTACTATAATAATTATGTTATAATTTTTATTAGCACCCTTGATTAAATGTCACATTTAAAAAATGTACTGATCATTGCAAGAAAGGGGAGAAATTCCCCATTACTTCCATCCCGTTCTACAAGAGCACTGAACAATCAGGGATTTAAGTGGAGAGTGTCAGACCCATTTAAAAAAGACTGAGCTAGTTTGCTAAGGAGCACACTTCAATCACCATTTTACTTCTGCTTCTGGATTTGGAGGGAAACCTTATCACCCCCGCCACAAACACTTTTTTCAGACTACTGTAAACACTCTGAACAATTGACTGGGCTCAGTCTGGCAAGGTGTTGTGTGCTCTGCCTCAAGCCCACTGAAACATGTAGGGGCTGAGCCATCTCTTACTGATGTCAGTAGAAGCTTTTCCTCTGCAGGAGTTGGATCAGACCCTTAGAGCATGTGAATAATTTAAAGCAAATGAATAGTCCCAGTAACTTCAAAAGTTGAACACCTGTTGCTGAAGTGTTGCACTGGATCGGGGCCAGATTGCCCAACATCTTGCTGTATGGATTACATTAAAGGGACACTGGACTGACCTACCCTCTGATCCAATATGGCTTACCCAATGATCCAAGAAGACCAAAAGGGAGTATTGGCTCACTTGACATAGACTTAGAATGACTCTAGAGTCAAATTCTGCTCTCATTTACTCCTATGCAGGCCCATTAACACCAACGACCTTGAGAAAATCTAACTGAGGGAACAATCTGTCCAGTAACCTCTTGTCTGTCTCAGTTCAGTAATCTACACAATAGATATAATAATACATATATACTTTTCAGCAGTTTTGTGGGATTTAATGAACTCGTGTTGAGGCTCCTCGGGGTATAGACACTCTGTGGGAACAGACCCAACAATTTGGATCCATATAGACTGATTCACTGAGTAAACTAAGGTCTGTACAGATCTGGGGTCTTCCCACACTGATCTAATTACAGAATAGGGCCAATGGCCAATGCTCTCAAAAATGATGAGATTTTGGCTGTGCCACTGTTTTGGGTGCCCAGCTTCAGATCCCCAAATGTACTGAGGACCCACCATCTGAAAATCAAATCCCTCAGAAGTACCCCATAAACTGAGGCATGTATACAATAGTTACAAAAAGCTTCTAAGCATTATATTTAGAGTCTATATTAAAAGCAGATTATAACCATTGATTTATTTTATTCATAGACCTTACACTGGTCACAAAACAAGTGCTAGCTTTTTGCATCAGTTATTAATCTACTAAAAGGTTTGCAAATGAAACTCCCTGCTTTTGTATTAGTATACACTGGTTATGAGGTCTCGACATTGGGCTGCAGTTCTCTTGCTGCACTATTAGAACTTATCTTTAAAAGTGCTATTTGGATTGGGAGGTCTATTTACCCTTGGTAATTGCCAGGCTTCTACTGAGAACAAAAATCGGAATTATCAATACACACTGATAGGAAGATACACTCCTCATCCTTAATGAAACACAGAACTCTGTGTTTCCCAATGAGAAAAGTAATGACTGCTTTTGGCAGCCTAATAACTTACCTCCTAAATGTGAGTTAAAAAAAGCTAATGAAATGCTTGAATCCCTACCCAAACTATTCACACTCGTGGTGCTCACAGTTAGCTTTCAGAGCAGAGATAAACATCTTTGTAAAAGGTATAGAATTCAGTACATATTATATCATTACCATTCATCTAGTAATTATGAAAACTGGACAACTTTCACAGCCCTTAAATGTATAAGAAAAGTCAAAAGAGATTTGCCTTTTTGTTATAAACTGGTAGTGCAATGTGAGAGGAGTTAAATAAGATAATACTACTACTTACTTTATCATAGATCTTATGGCATTAGTCAAAGGAAGGTAAATATCATTAGAATCATTTGATGAGGTAGACTCATCACAATGACCCCAAAAGTTGAATTAGGCCAGGAAGGCCCAATAAAGCTATTAAGCAGCAAATAGGGGGAGAGATTTGGGCTTTGAGGAGGCTGTTAATTGGAAGAAATCCCTGTGGGGGAACATGTGGGTCTTACATAAAGCCAGGAGACTAGCAACAGAGGAAGGCTGCGGGATGATCAGTGGCAGTCGCTCTCCCTCAGGTAAGGGAGAGGAAAGGAAGGGTAGTAATCCCTGAAACCTGGTAGATCCTATGATAGAGGGGTCTGACTAGGAAAAGTGGAAGCAGTCCAGGGGTGAGAATAATAAGGTTTGGGAAGCTGCAGACCTTGACTGCTTGGTAGAGGGATTTGGACTAGAACCCAGTGTAGAGGATGGCCCTGGGTTCCCCTGTCAAGTACTGCCAAGTGGTACTGTTTGGGGGCAGTAAATTAGACTGACTGGATCATCACGGGAGGGACAGGATTGTGGGGTGAGGGGAAGGGCAGACATGAAGACTGCTTGAATCCACTTGAACAAAAAGATTTTAAAGTATTCCACCGCAGAAGGGAGAACCACTGAGTGAACTGGATAGAGGGCCACAGAGTCATGAAGACTCCTGGAGCAAGAGAGGAACTGCAGAGTGTGTGTGTGTGTGTTTGTGTGTGTGAGAGAGAGAGACAGAGAGAAACAGAAGAAAGGGAAGGGTTTGTCTGGCAGAGGTAAGAGCTAGTCCCTGGAACAGCAGGGGGAGGTGCTGTTGATGGTGAGTAGCAATGGTGCCCCATGATACACTCCAGTTTTAAGAAGGAAAGATATTTTGAAGTGGAGAAATTTCTTTCACCTCTCCCTTTAGCAATTCCAATGTACAGACTCTCAAACTCTACAATGAGTCTAGAAAATTCAACTGATAAGATAATGTTTAAGTAGTAGTAGTAGCATTTTATTTAGGATTTGCATATATTAAGAACTGATGTAACTAAATCCATTAGAGCTATTAGAAAAAAATGTAAGAATATTAAAGAATTCTGATTATTTTAATTTTATTTTTCAGCTATTTGCTTTTTTGTGAAAAATCACAAATTTCCCCCAAATTTGGTTTGGGGAAAAAAAGGAAAGGACAAAAGAACAAAAGAAAATGTTTCAATTTACAGTTTTTGAATTAGGAATTACCTTCCCCAGTCTCTTTTTTTTTCTTCCTTTGACAAATGGAGAAAAATGGAAAAAAGAGAAGATGGAAAAGGGACAGAAAAAGGATTAAATAAAACAACTCATTTTTTGTCTGTTTTTCAGGGTTTTTTTTTTTTTTTTTTTATTGGAAACATAGCTTAAATGAAACATTACATTTTTGAAAGGACCATTTTTTTCCACTGAAAAAAATAATTTCCAATGATATTTTTTTCACCAGCTCCAAAATTGCTGTAATGCAAACCCCTAATTGTACACAGGTTTCATGCACAAGAATTTGGATTTCAAGAGAGTTAGCTTAATTTGGAAATGTATGGATTTGCATATGAGTAAGTAAATCAATTTTACAGGATTCTTTAATGTACACAAAGCCTCGCAATGTTTTAAAACAATTCCCTAGGTATTGTTTGAATATATCTTCAAAATAACTTTTTAACCTGTAAAACAAAACAGATAAGGAAAAATGGAAATAGAAACTATTTTTCCAAAATAACAAATAGCCTCCTGAATTGATTTAGCACACAGACAATAAGAATAGCATGAAATACACCAGGAAACACATCTATTGGGGTTCATATCTAGCATGATAAGCCAGGCAGCCTATAGTGACCCAAAAGAGTATAAGATAACATGATTCAGGTAAGGAAGAATAAAATTCTGAAATAAGACACCTGAAACTAAAGTCCATGTCTCTCACTGGCTGATCCTCTAAAGAGGTCAAAAGGGAGAAAGAAGAAATTTATGCAGAAATATGCTATTTTTATATTATATTATTGGACCTTGATGTGCTATTTCAATGAGCTTTCTATATAGATGAACTTTTGTAGAGTTTCAGTCCATCAACTTGATTCTTATTTAAACTGAGGTTCATATTACATTACTCTGGCAGTATAAAAGGGACTTAAAGTGTACAGAAATTATATTTAAACTCACCCTTTTCTATCATGCTTCAGAGTAAAGGAACCTTAGTTTAGTTAAGAAGTAGCCTTTACCTGCATGTTTCCTTTGCTTTGGTGAGAGGTGCACCCCCTCCACAAAATCATATTTTCATACTGAAGAAATTTCAAAATTTGGTTTTGTCCAAAATTTGTATAAAAACCAAACTATCAGAATCAAATTTTCATGGGAAATTATCAGAATGAAACATTTTGATTAGATCAATATGGTCTTGTGAAACATTTTGACTTTCTGTAAACCACATTTTCAAATGAAAAACAATTCCCTTGGAAAAATTTTAAACAATTCTAGTTTTAGTCTGATTTTCTCTGTTGGAACATTAGATTTTCAACTAATGCAAATCAGTGTTTTAATTAGTGCTGTGTTGACTTCCATTCCAAAGAGTTGAAAAGTCATCCTCTCAACACATGATGAAAGAAAAAGTAAAGGTAAATTAACCTACCTGGGACACTCATCGAAAGAGAGATAGACTAAGGAGTGTTCTTTCACAAGGCATGTTTATTGCAACACTGTGGTTTGATGGACACATGCCAAATGCCTACAAATGAGAAACATGTTCAAAGGATTTAAGGGCAGAACATGATTCTCCATCTCTTTTTCTGTGATACTTTCTTAACCACCTATGAATCATAGTTCAGTTGGAATGAAACAGGATTCTAGGACTGGGTCCGGATTTAATGCATCGTAGGGTACTAAGGAAGTTGGCAAATGTCATTGCAGAGCCTTTGGCCATTATCTTTGAAAACGTGTGGAGATTGGGAAAGATCCCAGATGATTGGAAAAAGGCAAATGTAGTGCCCATCTTTAAAAAAGGAAAGAAGGACAATCCAGGGAACTACAGACCAGTCAGACTTACCTCATTCCCCAGAAAAATCATAGAGGGGATCCTCAAGGAATCCATTTTGAAGCACTTGGAAGAGGGGAAAGTGATCAGGAATAGTCAACATGGATTCACCAAGAGCAAGTCGTGCCTGAACAATCTGATGAGGTAATTGGCTCTGTGGAAATGGGAAAGCCAGTGGATGTGACTTTATCTGTGATATAGCTTGACTTTAGCAAAGCTTTTGATACTGTCTCCCACAATATTCTTGCCAGCAAGTTAAGGAAGTATGGATTGGATAAATGGACTGTAAGATGAATAGAAAGCTGGCTAGACTGTTAGGCCCAACAGGTAGTGATTAATGTCTCAATGTCAGGTTGGCAGTTGGTTTCTAGCAGAGTGCCTCAAGGATCGGTTCCAGGGCCAGTTTTGTTTAACATCTTTATTAATGACCTGGATGAGGGGATGGATTTCACCCTCAGCAAGTTCACAGATGACACTAAGCTAGAGGGAGAGGTAGATATGTTGGAGGGTAGGGATAGGGTCTAGAATGGCCTAGATAGATTAGAGGATTGGGCCAAAAGAAATCTGATGAGGTTCAACAAGGACAAGTACAGAGTCCTGCACTTGGGACGGAAGAATCCCAAGCATTATTACAGGCTGGGAACCAACTGGCTAAGCAGCAGTTCCGCAGAAAAGGACCTGGGGATTACAGTGGATGAGAAGCTGGATATGAGTCAACAGTGTACCCTTGTAGCTAAGAAGGCTAATGGCATATTAGGTTGCATTACGAGGAGCATTGCCAGCAGATCTAGAAAAGTGACTATTCTCCTTTATTTGGCTCTGGTGAGACCACATCTGGAGTATTGCGTCCAGTTCTGGGGCCACCACCACAGAAAGGATGTGGATGCATTGGAGAGGGTCCAGCGGAGGGCAACCAAAATGATTAGGGGGCTGGAGCACATGACTTATGAGGAGAGGCTGAGGGATTTGGGCAAATTTAGTCTGCAGAAGAGAAATTTGACAGCAGCCTTCAACTTCCTGAAGGGAGGTTCCAAAGAGGATGGAGAGAGGCTGTTCTCAGGAGTGACGGATGGCAGAGCAAGGAGCAATGGTCTCAAGTTACAGCGGGAGAGATCTAGGTTGGATATTAGGAAAAACTATTTCACTAGGTGGATGGTGAAGCACTGGAATGGGTTACCTAGGGAGGTAGTGGAATCTCCATCCCTAGAGGTTTTTAAGTGTCGGCTTGACAAAACCCTGGCTGGGTTGATTTAGTTGGGATTGGTCCTGCTTTGGGCAGGGGGCTGGACTCAATGACCTCCTGAGGTCTCTTCCAGCCATATGATTCTATGATTCTATGGCTGTATGGGTTCAGGAGGGTAGCAGGCAATTTGACTGTAGACTACTTTTATACAGCTGTGGTTTAATGATTAAACTCAAAATGTTTCCATATCTTGGGAGAGCTGCCTTGGTTCAGATCCCTAAAGATATATGGGCAACTAAGTTTCATTGATTTAAATGGAGGTTAGGAGCCTAAATTAATATGAGGATCTGGGCCTTTCTCTAGATACAATGAAGAATACCAGTAATGCTAGTATAGTTTTTCAAACCAATAGAAGAGGTTTTTTTATGTATATGCCTACAGTATAAAAAATTCTACCTTAACCAAACCCCAACTATAATTATGACCTGAGTGAAATATTGTGAAAGCAGCTGACTGACTGAATTGCTGATAGTTTAAAATAGAAAATATACCCAATGAACACATTTATGATAAACCAATAGCAGGTTGTTTACATAGTTTGTATCAAAGGCTATAGATCAATCCAAAAAAGATTCATTGACAATAGCAGTGATTTAGTCATCATATTTTCAATATTTAAAGCAATTTAATCAAATCATATTAAAAAAGGATAAAGTGAAACCAGCCCGCATTATGAACTTGATTTATGTACCTAAAAATGTTTTATGTTATACCCAAGAACATAGCACTAATTTTGCTGGTACTATCTTCCATCAAAAGATTGTCATATTTGTCCATAAATTACAAGGGAGGCTTTTGTTTCAAATGACAGTATAATTGAGATTTTCATTTCTTAGATATTCTGTGGTTTACAGCTTCTATTATATTGTGACATGGTGCAGGAAAAGAAATGTCACTTAAAGGATATATCTGTGCTAGATTTCAATCACCAATATATATTAAAAGATGTAAACGGAGAGATGAAGGCACAAAACCCATTGTTTTGAGATACTTCAATATTTCAGTGACAGAGAACAAATTGTAAGTTTGCCTCACATAGTGTGAGGTTGCTATCACTATCATGACAGGATTTGGGGGAGGGGATGTTTTCCTCAAAACTAAGAGGATTAATGGCATTTTGTGAGATTAACAAAACAAAACAAAAGGATGGAATTTTATCATATTAAAGATTTCCAATGGCTCTCTCTTTTAAATGTCCTGTGATTTCACTATTGAGCTTTTTGGTGCATAACCACTTATCTCATTTATAATTTGCTCATTCACTTCTAAAGCTCTATGTAATGTCTGTCCAAATAACTTGAACTGGAAGTTATGGTACAAATTCTTTCAAAGGTTTTCCAGACTGGTATCACCTGAGATGATTTTGGGGCACATATTAGGCTAGTCCAACATTTTACTGAGGTCATTGAAACAAATGTCTCTATAGGTAGAAATGGAAGGAGCTGCTCAAATGGTTTGTCAGCATTATGGAAGTTATGGTCAATAGAGAGAGGTCGGGGATCAAAGGTGAGGAAACTCCCCAAAGGCTGCTACAAGGAAGTTGGCTATGTTCAGTTTGGGCAGAGAACAGAACTGTCCAACTGCCCAAGAACTGAAAGAACTTGAAAGTTGCTAGTCCTTGTTAAACCTTCATATTTCCCTTTTTTCTGAGAAATACATACTATTATATCATGTAAACCAAATGAGGTGGTTAATGTGAACTGTTCCTCTGAAGATGCCAAAGTCCAGTTCTTTTAGGTGTAATGGTGCCATACCTTGTGAAGTTGGCATTAATACAGAATATTATCTGCCAACACTTATCACTGTAACATTCTTGCTAATCACATGGTCAGTTTAAAGAACAGTGAAGAGGAGACAAATAATAACATCAATAGGGGTTCTGCCTGAGTGAAAAAAGAGGGCTAAATTCTGCCTGGCCCATAAGCTTGTGTGCAGGACAAAGAAAGATCATGTTTTCCCTCCCTTAAGGTCTGGCAGAATTGGAGTCTATGGGGCTCTGTGGAGTGGAGGAACTACTCACTCCCTGCACCCCTGATGACACAGGTTGACGGGTAGATGCTGGGATAACTCCTTATCTACCAACCCAGCAAGCTGTTTATTCAAGTAAATGGTAATAAGGTGAAGCCTATAGTGATGTTGTAGACGGTGCAGAGCCTCTGCATACTCAAATGAAATGTCTCTGCATGGACCAGTGTGGACACTTGCTACCTTGTGACTGCACCTACATGGCCCAATTGGGCCCAGAGTAAGACCCACAGAAGCTGGCTCTCCATAGTTACTAACATGCTAACAGACTTGCCATTTTGCTGATGACATCTAGATTGGCTACAGCAGCTGTTAGAACACAGAATGGATTAGTGCAGGTTCACACAATATCTTCATTCAGCAGCTAGAGAAAAAAGACAAAACAAAACACAACATAGAAACTGCTGTAGTAAACTAACAGTGAAGTGAGTCTTTATATAATTACGGCTAGGGCAGCGGTACTCTGATTTCCATTTACATGCTGGTAGCACTTAGTTACCTATCATCAATAGAAACTAGCAGCAGGAGAATATGCAATTACTGTGTAATGGCTATTCTGTACAAAAATCATGTTACAATATCGTATGGCTTATACGGAGAAAAGTGAATTCCTGCTTGCAATGGAAAATTGTTGTCCAAATGGCATTCAATGTATATTTTTCCACTTTATTTATTTTCCATTTTACATGTTTACTAACCCAAACATTGTTTAACCTTTAGTAAAACAAGGTGTTCAACTTGTGAGGAACTTTTTACATTTGACACTTTGTAGGGGTATTATTATCTCTATTAATAGAATATTTAATGAGGCAATTTTTATGAAACTCATGTGCAGACTGATTAATATATTTAACATGTTTACCAAGAGCAGACGAAAGGAAGAGGAGATAATAAATGCTTGATGAAAATGCTCAGCTGCAACAATCAGTGTGATTATTTCAACTTCATTAGATTATTGTTTTTCTTCACATGCTTGGTACCCAAATAATTCAAGTGCAAATTATATATCTGATTAATAAAGGAAGTAGTTAAAATAGTTTAAAATATTTTTCCGTTACTTTTTATAAAAGATTAGAAAAGAAAAAATGAAAAGGTCACCTGAAAGGACATAACATTCAATCAGGGGAAACTATTATAACATGCTGAAAACATGATCTTTGAGACAGAGCAGGAAGAACAAAACAAGTAGGACAATGAAAAGTTCACCCATTATAAAGTAAATTAAAATCTGCACCCAATATCCATTACTATTAGTGCCATTCTTGAAGGGTGTAGAATTTCATGCCTTTAATTTACTTTACAAATACTATCAAGGTGAACAAGACACTTGACAAAAATTTAGTCTATACTGAAACTTTTAAATATATTTTCAGCAAAACAGACTAAGACCCTTGTGCTTGCAAATTCGTAGGCACCTCTATAACTTCACTCACGTAAATAGTCCCATTACAATCAATGCACCACTTGGCTTAAATTGGGCTTGACACTTGAGTGATGTTATGCCTATGTTAAGTGTTTGCAGAATTGTGGTTTAAATGCCATTACCCTACTAAATACAAATAAATTCCCTATACATATTTTGTTTCACTTACAACATACCCATGATGTAGAATCATCTACTGGGAACTGCATGGAGGAGTGGCTGCTCTTACAATGTTTCCACGGTTCAAAAGTTTGTTCTGTGTTTTCAATATTTTTTGTTCATCCTCTCAACCTGCTGAGGCTCAAATGTAGAGCAAAATGTGTGACAAAGATCCAAAATGAGGAACGTAAACAAGTATACACATAGGAAACTTAAAACACTTTAACAGTCACTCATTTAATTTATAAAACTCATTTTCACCTCAATTTCCTGACTCTTTTTATTCCTGATATAAATCATTCCCAACAATAAATGTGAAATGATACCAGAGTTCCATGAAACACAGATGACTTTGGTTACGTCTACACTGCAACACTATTCCGAAATAACTTAGTCCGTGTCTACACAGCAGGCAGTTATTTTGAAATAGTGTCAAAATTTTGTCAAGCTGGAGGGCTTCTTACTCCGACTCCTATAACCCTCATTGTATGAGGAATAAGGGAAGTTGAAGGAAGAGTGCTCTATTTTGGTATAAAATATGCAATTGATGTAACTCAATTTGCATAGCTTATTTCGAGGTAAGCCCTGCAGTGCAGATGCACCCTTTGAGAATCAAATGAGTGGTGATCCCTGTAATCTTGTGTATGGTCTATGCATATAACAAAAATAGTGATAAAACTAGTACAAAGTTTCAAAGTGATAGAAACTAAGGGTGTCCACTCTAAAATTCCTTACTGTTTCACATTTTTAACCTTGTTGCAGTATAAAAATTAGTTTCTGCAGGCTGCCATCATGACCATGCAGGAACAGGACCCCCAGCTCATTGCGGGGCACCTCCTCTCCTCTCTCCATGTACTGCTCATGAGGCATGACCCCATCCGTCCTTCCCTGTATACCATGCACCACCACTTCTGGTGACTGGACACCAGTTCTGACTTAACGGGGGATGGAGTAAGTAGGGACTAAGTAGTTGGCAGGGGCTAAGTAGGGGGTTGGTCCTGGAGTGTCCAAGGTGGGGATTGGGCTCTGGGACCTCCCAAGGGCCCTGGCAATCCTGTGATTCTCTGTTTGTCTCCTTCTAGAGGTGGTGAGGGCCATCACCATCCTGCTGCACCAGCTCGTCCTCCTGGGTGACATGGACCCCATCATTGCTGGCTTTGCCACCATGGGCTTCCCTAATTATGGGGGGGGGGAGCCATTGACGGCACCCATATCCCCATTCGGGCTCCTGACCACCGGGCCTCCGAATACATCAATCACAAGGGGTAATTTTCAATCATAGTGCAGGCCCTCGTGGACCACCAAGGCCGATTCATGGACAGCAACATTGGGTGGTCAGGGAAGGATCACAACGCTCACATCTTGGGCAACTCCAGTCTCTAGGAAAAGATGCACATGGGTAGTTCTTTCCCTGACTGCACGATAAGGGTCGGGGATGTGGACATGCCAATGTATATCATGGGGGATGCAGTCTACCCTCTGCTCCACTGGCTGATGAAGCACTACACAGGATGTCTGGACCAAGGCGTTTCAATGCCAGGCTCAGCAGAGCCTGCACATTCGGCCATCTGAAAAGGAGGTTCTGCTGCCTCTTCACCCACCTTGACTTTGGCGAGCAGAACATCCCCCAAGTGGTGGCAGCCTTTGTGTCCTGCACAATACATGTGAGAACAAAGGGGGGACATTCCTGCCAGGGTGGAGGCAGAGGTGACAATGAGTGTCTCCCACCCAAAGTTCACAACCGGGGCCGGGGACTGACTGCCCTACCAGAATGCAGTGGATCTGGTCATAGTACTGGCAGGTCTGCAGTGCTGCCCCTGAGTGAGAGCTGTGCTCCCTAGCCCTAGTATAGGCCTGCCTGAGCTCCTTGACCTTCATCTGCACCTACTCCTGGGTGCAGATGTGTCTCCTCTGTCCCACGCTGTTGGCCATCTGGCCATAAATTTCCACATTCCTGTGTCTTGTGCAGAGATCTTGGAGGTTTGCCTACTCTCCCCAGATCTCAATGAGATCCAGGATCTCTGCACCAGACCAGGATGGTGCCCACCTCTTCCGCCCCTGGACAGAGGCTTGGGAGCTGCCTACAGCTCTGCTGGTAGCTGTGGGGAGCTCAGGTGCAGTACTGTGGTCTGCCATTACAGCTGGGTTGTCAGATCTGGGCACTGCTGTGTGGCACAGTACAAACAGGGCCTACTGTGTGCAACACACTGTTTCCCCTGAAGCTGCACCTTTAAAGCCTGCAGGAGAAAGGGAATGATAGAGACTTGATGAGTGTGGACAGAGTGGCCAGCGGGAACTTGTGGGAAGCCACTTATTTCAAAATACCCATAAGTGCGCTGTCTACACACTCCCTATTTAGAAGTAGGCAATATACCTCATAAAACGAGGGTTACGGATTTTGGAATAAGATGCCTATTATTTTGAAATTATTTTGAAATAGCGGGCTTACTGCGTAGACACTCAAGGTGTGTCTAGACTACAGGGTTTTGTCGACAGAAGTGGACTTTTGTCAACAAAACTATACCTGCGTCTACACTAACGCCGAGTTCTGTCGACATAACGTCGACAGAACTCGGCAGTTTTGTCGATGGCGATAAACCTCATTCTACAAGGAATAACACCTTTTGTCAACAGAGTTCTGTTGACAGAAGGCATTATTGCATCTACACTGTCCTTTGCATCTACACTCTCATGTCGACAAAGCGGCTTGCTTTGTCGACAGAACTGGATGTAGTCTAGACGCTCTTTGTCGACAGAAGCTTTGTCAACAGTATCTGTCGACAACGCCTCTGTCGACAAAAGCCTGTAGTCTAGACATACCCTCACTGTGTTATTTCAAAAGAGGCACTTTCAAGTAGTTCAAGCTGGAAATTGTTTAAAAACAGTAAAGTTATACATAATGCATACACAGTGACAGGGGGTCATGCACTATTAGGCCACAGCAGCAGCATAATTCCCCACAGGGTGAATCTGTAAAATGGCCACACAGGAGTCTATGAAGACCTGCTCAAAGGTGCCATATATTTGAGGAGTGGGTTTTTTTGGAGCAGGAAGGTGTGCTACTTGATTGCTCTTAACAATTTTTTCAATCTTCAGGTTCAGCACCAGATTTAAGTAATCTTCACATTTACCACAGGCTGCTTTGTGAGGTCACCCTCTAATGGTTGGTTGACATACAGAATGGGAGCTTATTAATACTACATTCCCGTGGAGTTACTTCTTTGAGTTAAGTGGCAGCAACCAATTCTTTTGGTGATAAAGAACTGAAGTTCAATACTCACATTGCAAATGGAACTGTCCTGTGCCTCATGGGTGGAAGACCCTGTTTTCTGTCCTTGCTGACACCTCATGAAGAATGGTCATTACAGAGAGCTTAGTGGAGAGGAGAGTCTTTCCTTCCATGGATTTTTCAATGTTTCATTTGAGATCCATTCATGTGGATTTACACCTACAAACTGAAACAATCTATTTTCAGTAAATGAAATGTAGTGTAAAAAAGTAAAGGCAAGATTTTTTTTAAGCCAAAGATTTCCATAGAAGGTACATATGTAGCATAGACATGACCCTCTTGGGATTTGGGTCATAGTCTTTGTCTTGACAGTGTCCTTTGAAAAATTCCATTTGAGTATTCTCCTTTGTAACATTTCAAAATTTGTATCTGTTAAAGGTGATATACTAATGAGCGCAGTGTGGAAAAGTAAATACAAACTATCTGAAATGAAAAAGTAACTAGATAAACTATATTCCTCAAACTACTATAAGAGCACACTATGGATGATGCAAAATATGCACTCAGGATGTCATCCCTCAGGGATGACATCAGAACATCAATACTATTTTCTGCATCAGAAATCCATTTTTGGAAGAATTTAGTTCGATTGGTACAATGCTTTCTTTGACTGAAATTGTATAGACGGAACAGACAAATGAATTTTCCCTGTAGCAAATGAATCATGCATTTATCAATATTTGATACCTCCTTCAGAGGAAGGAGAAATAAATTTATTGCAGCAGATTAGATGGTATTGTCATAAAAATGTGTATTTTAATAACAGTAACACACGTCTAAAAGGGTGCACTGGACCATTCATTTTAAGTAACTGACCCCATTGTACAAAGTGACTGAAGCCTAGTTAGATGTAATAATATAAACGTATGAAAGAGAACAGAAACAAAAAAGAAAATTTCTCCTGCTTTACAAGCATGAGAGATTCCATTTTGTTTGTTAAAACTAAGGGTTTATGAAGCCTAAAAAGCTAAGTGAGCACAGAAATAATGTGCCACAGTTGCTTGAAAAATCCAAATAACCTGCAGGAAATTTCCTTAATTAGCAGTGCTGTGGGGAGAGATGTTTATAACCCATGGCCTTGAACATCTTCTCATTCAGATGTAAAAACATTTTAGCGGTAAGAGTTTTTCCACACTTTTAATTGTACAATGGCTTTGTGGCCAGGGACTCTCTAAATCTGAGGTCCTCTATGTTTTGATGGGTTCATTTCAGGTCTGTTGAAGTAAAAGGTGCTTGGCTGGATTGTCTAAAGTGTAATGGAGACTTTGTGAAAAGCACTGTTTTCTTCCCTCCAGTGTAAAGCTACTACCATATTTTTAATTGCACATAAATGTCGATGAAAAGCAGTATGATGAGCTTCTGCTTGGATGTCTTGACAAAGGAAAGATCTTCCTACATTTTTTGGTACCTATGACGTGGAAGAAGTCTGTTGAGTATTTAGTGAACAGATACAATAATAACCCAAAATATGTGGGTTTTGGTAGTCAGTAAGCACATGCAACAACAGCGAGCAAATCTAATCCTTCAGGACGTAAACTAACTGGCACAGTGGGATTAAGGAGGCATTTTCTCTCCATACACAGACTGTGACAAAAGTCAGATGGACAGCTGTAAGTAAGTAATCCTGTTGGGTTCCGGGAGATGGTTAGGCCCTTTTCCCTCTGAGCTGAAAAGAGGCCAACTAGGGACACACGAGTCCAATTAAGACTGCCTAGGATCTTTAAAAAACACTTCTCCTAGTGTGACAGAGGGAGAGGAGAAGGGAGAAAAGGCTTTGCTGGGGTGGAAAGCTGCTTTCTTCCCTGTGAGGGAAACAACCAAGCTAACTGGCTATTTGGAGGAAAGACTCACATCCGGAGCCCAGTGTAATAATACAATACCCCACTAAGGGGCTAGAGAGAGGTATTCCCTTTTTTGTGTTAGGGATTCATTTCTTTGTCTGGATGAAAATTACCCCTGGAACACACTTTGCAAATACTGAAAAATTAAAATCTGTGTGGAAAAAAAAAAACCCTCTGCAGAGGGGGACTGATTCACATGATCTGAGTGTACCCTTGCAGCTGAAAAACCGGCAGGAAGATAAAAAGGATTCATAGAATCATAGGTCTGGAAGAGACCTCAGGATGTCATCGAGTCCAGCCCCCTGCCCAAAGCAGGACCAATCCCAACTAAATCATCATTCAACATATATTAGAGTTTTAAGCCAATCTCATAATTTTTGAACACTTGGGCTTTGCAGTGCTGGGTCTGATAATGGCAATATTTCTTAAAATGTTATTAAAAAGGCTTGAATACCAGACCATCAGATTAGTTTATCTAATGGTCCTTTTCACCAATAGTCTATTGTGAAATAATTTAAGCCTTGGTAAAAGGGGTTGAATGGTATGCAAATGGAGAAAGAGAGTGTTCTACTGAAGTTTCCATGCCATGTGGCCTGATTTCAAGGGACCCCATTAAGTAGGCACATACAAAGTTTCTTATGAGCCAGACAACTTGCTTGATAGCATAGTATAGAGACATATTTCAAAGCTCTTTTATAGCTATATATTCAGGAAAATAATAAATGTTATGTTTCCTCAACAAAACCTAAGGAATGGTTATTATCCATTCCTGCTTTCTGACATGGGGTTCTCATTGTCACTGGAAATCAGATTGTTTTGTGGCTTGTGAAATGCCATGTTTTGAGGCCGTAATGTGCTCTAAGGAGTGATTGAAAAGCTAATTTCCTTCTTCCAGTATTCCAGTTGATGGAATGATCACTTTTACATGTAACATCTTTATGGGCGTACATGGGAAATTCACAAAATGTTTGTATTGTGATGTCACACTAAGGACCATTTTGTTTTGATAGGCCTTCTTGATCTCCTGACTGGAATCACAAACAAACATTTTAACAGTTACAAAGCTAACTGTTAAGTATTACATTAGAGGATCTGATAAAGAAATTAAAAATTACATTAGTGCATACAGCAATTGACAAGCATTTCATAAAGTCTAAACACTAACCACATTGTTTTAAGTTCAATGCACAACTTCAACATAGTAATCCATGGGTGATATAGACTTTTTCCAGCAATAAATTTCAGTGCTTGTCTGAGGCCTAAAGACTAAACCTGGTCTGCCAGCATTACAGTATATTTCTAGGATCAAAGAATATATGCCATACTTACAGTACTGGGGACTTTATCCTGCAAGTATGTGACTCTTAGATGTGGTGGCTGTTATGCACAATCAGCTGAATGTGAGCTTCCACTATTACCAAAAGAAGTAATGCAGTCCTGGGATACAATAATGGGAAACCACAAGTTAGAATAGAGAGGTTATTTTGCTGATGCAAAAAGTGCTAGAATACTGTGCCCAGCTGTGGTGCCTACAATTCAATAAGAAAATTCGAAAGGGTTCAAAGAAGAGCCATGAGAATAATGAAAGGATTAGAATGTTTTCTTCACATTGATTGATCCAAATAATTCAATTTCTTTATTTTAACAAAGGGAAGGTTACAAGATGATTTTATTACAATCTATAACAGGGGTGGGGAACCTAAGGTGCAGGGACTGAGTGCGGCCCCCGTCTTGTCCAGATCTGGCCTCCGAAGTTCAGGGCTCTCAGCATTGAAGAAGTTCAGCATTGGAAGCGCATGCTGGTGCTTCAGTCCCCCGACAACCTCCCTTAGAGCTGGAACACACAAAATCTACTATCTTGGTCTCACCTAGGCTGACTTTTCTGCAGGTGAGCAACTCCCAACCCAAAAAAGATTCCCCACCCCTGATCTATAAATACATGGGGAACATATATTTAATACTGGGCTCTTTAGCATATTGGAGAAAGGTAAAACATGTTCCAATGGCTGGAAACTGAAACTAGACAAATTCAGACTAGAGATAAAGTGTACGTTTTTAACACTGGGAATAATAAACCACTGGAATAATTTACCAAGGGTCACAGTGGATTCTAGGTCACTGACAATTTTTAAATAAAGATTGGCTGTTTTATCTAAAAGCTTTGCTCTAAGAATTATTTTGGGGATGTTCTATGGCCTGTGTTATATAGGAAGTTAAACTAGATAAAGGGTGGGCAAATACTGGCCCACAGGCTGGATCCGGTCCATTAGGTTTAACCCTGGTGGTCCACCAATGCTATATTTACCTGCACCTCCGCAGGTACAGGCAATTGCGCTCCTGTTGGCCACAGATTGCCCTTCCCAGCCAATTGGACCTGTAGAAGTAGTGTCTCAGTCTGCACAGCTTCCTGCAGCTTCCATTGGCTCAGAACGGCAATCCATGACCAATGGGAGCTGTGATTGTTGGCACCTGCAGAGGAGCAGATAAATATATTGGCAGTGGCTGTCAGGGGCTAACCCTGGCAAACTGTCACCATTTTTTGTCCATTCCTGAGCTAGATGATCATAATGGTCCCTTCAGACCTTGGAATCTATGAATCACAAAGCTAACCTGTCCATTTTAGGGGATTTTTATGTTATTTTTCAACATGTTATAAAGCTACATAGAAGCAAAGGAAGAAAATATTGACATTACAGAATGAGGCTTTAGTCCCACAATAAGTCTCATGTTGGGAGGACTCTAGAAGTCTATGGGGTTCTGGGAAGCTTTGTAGGGTTACCTGAGGTGTCCAAGATAAGTCACTGTCATCTGCTCAGAGTGTCAGAGTGTTGTCTGTGTCCACAAGCAGAAATCTTCCCAAATTATTGGCTACACAAAATGCAAGGGCTCTACTCTGAATGTTGTAGTAATCTATTCCTGCTTTCTCACTCTCTCTTTCGGATAATTACACATCCCACTAGGTTACACTTAGGTACCCAGTCCCTTATTTTCTATACACTCGTGATGCATACTGATCTACCTCCTCCGTAGAATCAGTGTACCTCAATTCATTGGCTTTACTTCAGTTCAGTACTCACTTAGGCAAATTGAAATGTATTTAATGGGGCTTGAGATAAAGATTCAGATAAAGTAAGTATGAGATTTGGAAACATAATGTTACAGGTAAAAGAAAAACTGGAGATGCAAACAGTACCCTAGACTTATAATTGTGATTCTGTCTAATCTCTCACCAAAGGTCAGTCCTTCCAGCGTCAGTCCAATTCAAGGAGCTGGGATCCACCTTTCATGAGACGTCCATTCTGGCAGAGTTTCTGTGCTGGATAAAATTTCATGCCCTTTCCTCTTCATTCAGGGTGCATCTACACAGCAGGGCTTAACTCGAAATAAGCTATGCAAATTGAGCTACATCAATTGTGTAGATTATTTTGAAATCGGGAGCATCTACACATCACTTCTTTTGAAATAGAGCACACTTCCTACAACTTCCCTTACTCCTTGTACAACGGGAGTTACAGGAGTTGGAGTAAGAAGTCCTCCAGCTTGACAGTATTTCAACATTATTTCAAACGAACTGCCTGCTATGTAGATGAAGACTAAGTTAGTTCGAAATAACACTAGTTATTTTGAAATAATGTTGCTGTGTAGATGTACCCTACTTTCAGACTATTGTCCCTTATAATAGGGGTCCTCTATTCAGAGACTTTTCGTGAAGTTCTTATGTTTTTGTAAATTCTCTAGCTGGCATCTGGTCTGGACAGTAAATATAGACTGTCTCTATGGATGCTGATTGTTCCCAGTGTTGATTGAGATACCCCTGAGACCCTGCCTCATCACAGGTGACAGGTTTCACTTCAACCATTTTGAAACCCAATATTCTATATTTTACATAAATTACTTCCGACAAACATCTTATAGTAATCATCAGCTAATTCTTAGTTTTCAACAGAGACACCACAGGATCTTCCAGTGAAACCACGAAAAGACTGTCAGGCAGAGGAGTAATACATGTGCCTGGACATGTCTGTGTCACAGGTTCAGCCCTCAAATATGAGATCGCAGGTTAAACTTGAATGTTCACCTATTGCTCTGGTTTGTCGTAATGAAACTTTGGTTGACCGCAGGAAGAAAGATTTATTTGTATTATGACTGTATGAAAATAATTCTTCATATCCAACCAGAATCCTATAGCATAAAAATATAATGAAGGGACTCTAAGTGGACCAAAGGACAAAGCTAAGATAGACACTCTACTTCCAGATTTCAAAGAATACACTTGACTCTTATGAACTATTTCACTTAATATGAACTAAAAAAAATTGTCCTGTTATGTTTTGCTCATAACATATTTTAACTGTAGCGTATTCTGGATTAACACAAAGCATCATATATATAGTAGCCCAGTGTCTGTGAGTCTGTAACACCGAAATGCTGGTTGTTCCCTCTGGGGGGGCGCTGTTGCCTGGAATGCTGGCTGTTCTCTCTGGGTGGCCTGTGCTGCATGGGGAGTGCGGGGCCCAAACGGCCGCTTGCTCCCCCATGGCGGCCCGGCTGAGCGGTGCAGAAGTCAGCCAAGCGCCACGGCGGGAGGCGAAGGGGGGCGGTGTGGTGACGTGCGGCGTGACAGTGGCTCCAGGCCCCACCCCCTGGCCGTGAACATCACCGCCCCGCCCCCCTTCGCCTCCTGCCATGGCGCTCGGCTGACTTCTGCGCTGCTCAGCCAGGCCGCCGCGTGGGAGCAAGTGGCGCAAGCAACCGTTTGGGCTCTGCGCTCCCCATGCAGCACAGGGAGTGCGGAGCCCAAATGGCCGTTTGGGCTCCGCGGTCCCCCGAGTGAGAGGCAGGAGGGGGAGGAGAAGAGAAAGAGAGAGACAGAGAGAGAGGCTGGAGGCAGAGGAGAGCTGAGAGAGAGGGGGGAGGCAGTAGGAGGAAGAGAGAGACAGACCGGAGGCTCAGGAGAGAAGACCGACGTGGAGGAGAGACCTGAAAATCCCATCTTATGATGGGCTAATTGGTAGTTGCTAAAATTTGTCTGGACAAATGGGTGAATAATTTCTATTTACCCTGTTATAATTTGTTAGTTGAGGCCTTCATTTGGTATGTTCATAAATTTGGCACCATGAGTAGTCCTGCAGGGTCAGATTTCTAGCCCACGGAAGTCAATAAGAAGCCATTGATTTCACTAAAGTTTAAAGCAGATCCATAATGCTTAATTTTTTTGTTTAAGTAGTTTCATGAAGGCCTTTCCATTGTTATTTGGATGTTAAATCAATACATTAATTTTGATGGATTGATCTGATCATTCTAAATGAAATATCTAGAAAAGTTAAGAACTCATTGAGCCAGAGTGCATCTAATAAATTGATTCAATTAAATATCTGATTTCTCTTTCACTGCAAGTTGTATTTTCATTTGACACTGATGATGTATTTTTCACATTGGAAAACCATCTGCTGCTGATAAAAGGCATGTCACACTTACCAAAGAATCCTCATTTGGGTAAGTGGATAAGTGGTGGTTTTACTCTGAGGGCATGTCTACACTACAGAATTTTGTCAGACAAATGGCCATTTTTCCGACAAAACTTGAGGAACGTCCACATTGCAATTGAGTTCTTTTGCAAGAAAATTGAAAGAACAGAGGGCACTGGTAATCCTTATTCTAAGAGGAAGAAGTCTTTTTGCGAAAGAAGAAGAAAGAGGAAAAAGCACAGGTGCGCTGGTGGCCATTCCATCCATAGCAATCACAGTTTACATGCGAGAGAGCGTCCATTCAGTCTGGATGCTCTCTTTCAAAAAAGCAGATCGCTTTTTCGATGCACTTTTGCAGTGTGGATGCTCTCTTTCAGAAGAAGTTTTTTCAGAAGATCTCTTCCAAAAAAAGCTTCTTCCGAAAGAAGCCTGTAGTCTAGACATAACCTGAGTCATAGGTTGTAACCCGTAGTCTCTTCACAGGTGGAAAAAAAATGTCACTGAAAATCCCACATTTACTGCTAATCTCTGAGCAATAAAGGTAGCAAAGTTGTTTTCTTAGTTAGTTTCATAGTGCTGTTCTTAAAAAAATCTGAAATAGAAATGGGAAATTTAACTTGAGATAGAACAGAAATTCATCCAGTAGCTAACACTTTCTCATTTCCTCTACCTTTCTTTAGCTGAGAAAAATTGGTTGAATAATTTTACAGAATGATATTGTCTTAATACTGAACCTTTATGTAATGTTCCTAGTATTTTTGAATTTACCCTATGAAATTCAGCAGAGGTCAGTGTACAAGATCATGCCGAACCATGTAAATGCAGCCTTTATGCATACTCCTCGACTATGGCCAGCTTTTCACATCTAAGGAATCAGAGAGAGTTGAATTTCCTTTGTTTTTTGCATCCCAAGTAATTTGAGAGTGTTCTGTTTAAGATTTGACAGTTTTGCAGACTTGTACATAATTAGAGAGCTATTGCCACAGGCATTCTGCACTTGCACCTAAGACAGTTGATTGGTTAGTGATGGCGGCATTTTTCAAGACCCAGTGTACTATGAGGTTGGGACCATGAGCAATGCAACACACACAGTTAATTAGAACCTGAAAGAGCCTATGTTACTTTGCTGTCTGCAAACAAAGCTGCCTTTAACTATGGAACTGTCAAACCCTATAAAGTGCCCAAACCCTCTGCAGCTCCTACTAAATTTAGGCTGTTCTTTAGATGTGTGAGAAATGGCTTATCTGCAAGCAGCATCTGTACTTAAAATTTTGACCCAGGCAGGCAAAGAAAAGTATATCTAGTGGGAGGAATAAAAGTGGCAGTGCACTTTTCACAATTGCTTTAGCTTCATACATTTAAACACCCAGATCTTTGAGGAATAAAATCAGAGAACTGGGATTTTCAGGACAAATACAAATAAAGGTCAGAGAAGAACAAAAGGATTTTTTTAATGGTTTGATCATTTAGCTCGTGTTTAGAAGTGCCCTAGACTTCTAATTTCCCCTTCCCCATCAGCACGAAAGGAAACTCAGGCCCCTCTTTTTAAATATTTAATGTTTTATTAATGTAATAAAGAAACTCAAGATGCAAATTTTGATTTCACATATAAGAGAAAGGGCATATAAAAATAATCAAAGATATCTCCTAAGATTGTCTTATGAAGAAGGGATCCTGGTACAATTCAGTTGTGTGATTGGGCAAGGGTATTTCTTGACACAAGCTTAGAGGTATCATTCTCATCTTGGGTGGACATACACACAACTAGCCTATGAAGAGCTAGTTTGCTAAAAATAGCAGCACGGCTATGGTGGCACAATGAGTTAGCCTCTTGCCAGTCTGCCAGTCACTGACAGATGCTCTCTAGGTCTGTGTTTCCTAAACTTTTAAAGCTGAGGCCTTTTTTCAGAAATATGAACCCAATTAGCCACCCACTACCACCAGACAATTGCCATTGTAAGCCTCTGTGTTTTAGTTGATACCTCTTCCATGTCACTGCCCTCAACTAATCCATTGTGTTCTTCTCTCCCACACGTGCTTTGGGATTCACTGGTTGTTGGTCTTACTTATGTGAGCCCTCCTCTCCTTTCTAACATGCTTTGAGCAGTGAAATATTTAAGAATGTTTACGTTTCAAGTATAACCACTGGGACGTGAATTAACACCCACTGAGTTTACACCTCAGAGTTATCAATTTGGGGTCTCTACAAACTCAGGCAAATATTTCTGTGTCAAATATTTCTACACTTTAAAGGTTTTCTTTGCAAATATAAGAACTAGAGACTCTTTTTTTTTAATAGAAAAG
The DNA here is from genome assembly GCA_019425775.1 of Rafetus swinhoei. Classification (NCBI taxonomy): domain Eukaryota; kingdom Metazoa; phylum Chordata; order Testudines; family Trionychidae; genus Rafetus; species Rafetus swinhoei. Next base: position 155,134,623 of record CM033424.1, read on the forward strand.
ATTTTGCAGAACAACTGAAATGTTTTCCCCTTGTTCCTATCCCAGCTAACCCTTCACCACTGCCATCCTGGAGGGACACTCCCCATCCTCTTTGGGAAACCTTGCTCCAGGTCAGGGGTGGTCAAAAGGGCCTCCGTGAGACAGATCTGGCCCGCCAAGTGGCTGGATCCAGCTGGCGGGGGGAGCACGCAAAGCCTCCTCCCTCCCTGCCAGGAGCACGTGGAGCTTTGAAATGCTCTGTGCTGCTCACAGGGCAGGGGGGAGAGCGGAGGAGGCTTTGCGTGCTCCCCCGCCCCCAGGCCAATCAGGGTCTGGGGGCAGGGGAGCTGCATGAAGCTTCCTTCGCCCTGCCCCGGCCCTGTGAGGAGCCCGTGGCACTTCAAAGTACCAGAGGCTCCTCACAGAGTGGGAGGAGGCTTTGTGCACTCCACCGCCCCCTAGGCTTTGATTGGCCTCGGGGTGGCGGAGCATGCCAAGCCTCTTCCAGGGCATGGGTGCTTAGTGGGAAGAGGGGGCAAATGGGCTTCCCCACTCCCAGACCAATCTTGGTCTGAGGTGGGGTAGCCCCACCCCTTCCTGTTTAGGCCCCACCCCTTTGTGTTTAGGCCCTACACCTTCCGGGGTGGCCCAGGGCTACTTCAAAAATGTTTGAAGTGGCCTTCGGGCTAAAATTATTGCCCGCCCCTGCTCTGGGTGATTGCTATTGTTTAAGCACATATTCCTTTCCCTGGTTGGCCTCATGGATATGAAATGAGTTTCTTGGAAACAACACTTAATCGCAGTCTTGTCTAAAAAACTCTGCAATTTTGGAGGAAAAGTACATAATGGCTTTAGGTTTCTATTTAAATGTACCTCTGTTATTCTATTTGTATTATACGAGCCATACTTAAATTTACTTTTCTAGCTTGGTAACCTGTTCTCTGAAATATTCCTCTGCCCAGTGTTTTCAGAGAGGAAAGCATAGCAAAGTTCATGACAAAATTACAAGATACGTTTACTCTTAAAGACTTGTCTAATACGCCGTAAGTTCATCTGCCCTCATGTCACTCGTAGATAAGTTTACCAGGTGAAGAAATTACCAGGTGAAGAATTTACAATTGTAAAGGATGTGTGGTGAGTTTCATGCTCTGCAGAGAAAGTGACAAATTTTCTTTTCCTTGACCCCATTCAGTATCAACTTAGGTTTTATTTACCATGAAGGCAATGAAAACTTCTGAACTGGTTTCATACTGAACATGGAATTATTACTGCAGCAGACTGTAGTGCCATTTTGGAGACAGTCTGCTATGTCAGTGTGGACAACAGCAAATCATGACACATTGCTGATGACTGCAAAATTACTCAATTTCCTGGAGGCCTTTGTGCCTTGAACATTGTTGAAGGGAACACAGTGGCCTAGCTTGGCTGCACTGCATATGCCAAATAAGTATTTTATTAGTTAGTATTATTGATATAGACAAACCTGAGCCAAATACTGCCTTGCAGAATTGGGAGTTAACTCCACTATGAAGTGTCAAAAAATCAGTTCCCACATGAAAGTGAATTTTTCAAGTAGATCCCACATGTAGTTATTTATTAAATTAGAATTGGCTATAGTATTTCAATAGTGTTGACTGGTGACACTTAAAATTTTGAATGCTGCTATGTGTAATGCAGCATACACCCAAAGATGCATCACTCATATAGTTTTCAGGCATTCCATAATAAAACACTATGCCTTTGGAGGGGCTTTAAAAAAAATCACATTGCAAAAATACATAACCAGTGAAATGACATTGAAGGCTATCACTTAACTTCAAAGACAAGTCTGACTGGAGGTTATATTTGATTGTAAAGTGAGGAAGCAAAGATATGGTAAAATAAACAAGCCTTGTCATATTAAATTTTTCCACAAATCTCAGTACTGAAGACTTGTCTTTCCTTTTCTGTCACCCAGGAAAAGGTTAATTGGGAATGCTGGTCATCAACAGCAAATGTCAAGACTCAAGTTAAAAATTAAACATTTTGGGTGGGGAGAGGAGAGAAACTGCATAAGATCAAGAAGGATTCACCATACCTGCAGCAGCCAATTTTACTGTTAACAGCACGCTCTCTTTCTCATTGTTGTGGTGGAAACTGAAAGTGTGTTGGTCATGATTTCAGCTAATAAGCTTAGCAAATGTTCTGTGTTTCTGATAAAAGGGAGCCTGAAAACACCTTTTTTTTTTTTTTACTTAAAAAGAATTAGGTGTGCTCTTGAAAGGTCACTCAGATATCTTTGCTTTAAGCTGTCAGATGTAAGTTTCACAGTCACACACTAAAACCTTGCCCTTTCTTTGCAAGAAATGTTCTGTAGTGCAACCTTGATTTCACTTTCTGCGGGTTCATTATATTAACTGATTTCACTTCAAAAAAAATGGTAATTTCTTTTAAGAAGTTTGCATTTCAGATATCATCTGAGTCGTAAATGTATCATAATGGGCCTGGTTCTGTTCTCATAGCAGTGTAAGCGAGAGATGAATGTAGCCCACTGCAATGCATTTTTTTTTACTGCCTGAGCTTAAATGTTATTCCCAGACATGAAGAGCATTACCTCTGATGACTTATATTAATGTCCTGAAGACACCTATATGAATGTACTGTGAAGATCCACAAAGCAAGAGACATCCTTATATATCTCCACCACCAGCTGCAGCCTGGTCAGAGGAGGAGAACTTCCTCTTCTTCCACTTATCCACTATTCTAGTTATGACCGTAAAAAAACCCCAAGGAATTATGTGGGGCGAAGAAAACTACATCTGTTATTGGACAGCAAGAAAGTGGAGCAGAGAGAGAAAGTACTAAAAGATTAACTCAGCCTGACTAGGAAGATGACAACAAAGAGACCACCTCAGGGAACATAGCAGGGGCATGACCTAGAAAAGAACATGGACTGTAGCTGGAGAAAAGTTATATAGGAACCCATAAGAGCAGAGGCAGCAGTACTATCTGTGAAGTTAAGATGACTTTAGCTCTTGATTCTCCAATTCCTAGAAAGGATGTTGAATGATAGTTTACTAAACCTGGGTACACCTGAATAGAAGGCTATTCTCTAGCACTCTGCAGAAGCACAGGGTCTCACTTATCTCTGCTTGTATAATATAATATCAGAAGCTGCTGAATACTTCTCTCCAGCTATGAATGAGACCACAAGGAAAGATGGAACCTGGCCAGGTATGGGCTAAGGCTAGGGGAGATATGTTGGAAAAATGCCACAGTGATTTCAATGGGACTGTTCTGCAAACAAGGTATTTCCCCCAGGCACAAGAATATCACAATCTGCCATGTATTTACTTTTATTCCCTAAGATACCAGTTTTGATCTAAAGAACTACTTTACCAGGCTGGGACTTCGCCTGAGCTTCAAAACATGCACTGCTACACCCAGTCTTTTGTGGAGAGGTTTGTTACTATAACACAGGTTAGAATATGAACACTAAATCAATCTTAGCTCATTCCTTGGCTTCAGGACCACCATTCCCTGGGATCTCTTGCACTTCTACTCCTAGCATTTTCCCATCTTCAGACAGTTCTACTCCCTTCTGGGAACAACAATACCAGAACTGCTTCCCTGGTCCCTTCCTTCAGGGACCTCTGACAGAACTTAACTTTGCTCAGACGTAACTATTTCTTCCTAGACTGTACTCTACTTCAGTTCCTTCTCCAGCTGTCCACTTGCAGTCCTTTACAGGCCCAGGTGCATCCTCTCCCTCTTTAATTGGCAGGATTGGCCTCACCTGCCATGCTGTGAGAGGCAGTGGACTTAGTCTATTCAGGGGGAGTAGCAGTCCTGTGACAAACTGCTATACAGGGTAAGTGCTGGATTTATTTGTTGGAAGCATTTTTGTTACTTGGGTTAGTCAGGGTGTGCGTTCTAGACTATTTTTGAAGCCTGGCATTGCAGAGCCCCATTGTGGAACTCATAGGGCTATGTATATTTAGAGTTGTTGAAAACACTTAGGACTTGTCATTCTAAAGATCTCTTTTTCTGTATTTTATTTTTAGCCATTTTGAGTGCCATTTTGCTTTGTGGTGATGCTTGAGGGAAAGATGTTGAGGTTAACTTTTTCAGGAGATAGGCAGGGACCCTTTGCAACTCAGAAGCTACCATGTTCCACTTCTCCTCACTGTGCTTTTACAATTTCCTTTAGAAAATTTTTAGCATGAAAATACTTTGAGTTCTTTTCCGGTACCTCTGTACTAGCAGTTAGCATGCCAGATGAGATGTAGTGATTTACACTTTCTAAGCACTTTTTCAGTCTGTGCAGAGGCTGATGTGACGAGGATTTGAAGCAATAATCCTTAAATCCAAATGGAAATAATCTGATCCATAGGAACAACAGGAACATTTCTAGCATGGAGCAGTATATTGAATGTACTTTCTACATCTGTTTCCTGTAGAAGGAAGAGCATTACAGTTCAGCACCACAATAAATAGTATGTTAAACCTGAACAGTGCAACTGCTGTCCTATGGAAGCCTTAGAAGTCCTTTTCGGCAATGTTTTATATTGACACCAAAGTGCCAGGACTGCCAATATAGCTCTTCAGTAAAGATTCATTTTTTTCATCATTTGATAAATATTTATGTGAGACTTGGATGTCCCAGGATTGCTTTTATACCATTTCTGCAGGACCAGAAAGGTTCTTATGATTGCAAAAGGGGCTCACTTAAATTCCTTAGCTGTGCCATGTAGCATGGCAGTCCACTGCATCAAGTAGTCCTTTTGGCTAGAGCATTTCCATGTGTGTTAATCCCATTACTCTACCAGTAAATGTAATGGAGTAAAGGGATTTAGAAGGAAAAGAAACAATGTTGTGAAAGAAAATAATATTAATGTGGGAAGTTCATGGTTTCTTTCTTCCTTGTTATAGAACATAGGAGGAAGTTTATTTACTTTTAATAAAACTTAAATAAGTCATATAATCTCTCTGAATTTCTGACTACAAAAATGAGGTTAATGATACTTATTTATGTGTTTAAAGTGTCCTGATACCTACAACTAAAAACAGTATTTGTATGGTATTATTATTATGTATTTAGTTATTTTCTGATCTATGGGGTGCGCAAACCCCATAGATAGCTGGATGAATAGATGGAGATAAAGAAAAAGTTTAACGAAAAATATTGTGCTGCTACCCCAGTAAGGTGTTTGCTGTGTTAATTCTAATTTGAACATAAGTAGCAATTGAGAGAGCACAACATGATGGTAAATTGGAAACCACAAACAAACTACTAAGGCAAGCACAATCTCTAGATGGTAATGATCTTATCTTTCACAAGCTAGGAGACTAGTTTTTATTTATTTATGAAGTTGGACATTTACAATGCACTGATGAACACTCAACGCACATGTACAGCTAAAGAATATTAATTAAAGGCAAATACAAATTGGTTAAGTGCCAACAAAAGTCTCTTTTTTGACTATCAGCACCAAAGTGCATTAAATACTTAGATGGGTTCTGATTTGGGTTCTAGTAGAATAAAGATAGAAATGAATTCCTGAGCCAAGAATTCAGTTTCTGTCACTTAGACCAAGAGATTACAAGTTCAGTGAGGAGATGGTGTACAGTTAGGATTTGTGATCTACAAATGGACATTTCAACACAGAACCAATTTGTAAAAGTATTCAAAAGATTGTTGAGATTTCAAAACTTTGAAAGTTGTCATGAAGTGCAACTGTCACCCTCTGGCCAGCTCTAGCAGGAACCATATCTCTTAAGGGACTTATTAGGATGCCAGGTAGACCATGACTGGGAGGCAAATACTGACGGCACGTTAGCTTTGAGATCCCATAGGTGCTATTAGGGAGGGTCCCAAAGCCACATGTCTAATGCAAAGGAATATTTTACTAAGCTTGGCAGGAAAGTGGAAGGATGCAAATGCCATACACATGGTAGCGTAACCAGTTACATTTCAAAGTATTAACAGTTATTAGCTTATCCACTAAGAACAGCCCAGCAGAGTGTTAGGGGTCCTCAGGCCTATTGCCTAAGATTAATTCCTGACCAGTCTAGTCCTCAGTTAAAAACAAGTAAGTATCTCTGAGGTTTTCTGGCCAGAATAAATCTGTAGTGTGTCTTGTTGTAGGACACTCTGAATTTTACATCTCATGCTGTGGTAACATTTCTCGTGCAGTCGCTAATAGCAGGATGGCTAAACAGCAATAGTATCTTGACAACAAGTCCCTCCGCCCTCCCTCTACTTCCACATTCTACATCTATCTATAATTATCCTTTACATAGATGATAGCCCCTTATTTTGGGTCCAATAACTGTTCAGAGAGCAATGACAACTTCCCAAACTTGTCCCCAGTGTCCAGAGAATCTTTTCTGCAATTTTGGCTCTGGTCCTTTCCAGAGATAGTAATTGACTCTGACTCTGTGGCCCTAGATTTCTGTTCAGGCCACTTTCTACTCAGTCTTCCAGCTGCAGGGCCTTATACAGACTCTGCTGTTTCACTACAAGTTTTGCACTAACATCAGTCTAGCTGTAGCACTTGCCTCCCCACCAGAAAAAGGGTTTCTACTGGGTGAGAGTCTTCTGACTATCCACTCTGAAGTCCCATTAAATGTGCTCTGATTTGGGTTCTAACAGAATATAGGTAGAAATGAACTCCTGAGCCAAGAATTCAGTTCCTATCGTTTAAACCAAGAGATTACAAGTTTAGGGTGGAAGGAGCACCACCTCACGATGCTCCCATTGACCACAATTTTGCCAATAGGAGCAGCGGGGAACATCTCCAGGCAGTGTGTCCGTGGTCTGCTGTTCCCCTGGGGGCTTTCTCTCTCCACCATCAGGAAGATGGTGCTGGTACATAAATTTTATGTCCCTTGTCTCCGTTGGCTGGATGAAAGAGTGCAACCCTATATCTATCCTGGAGCATTTTATATCAGTGGGACATGAGTTTGAAGGGAATGATTCTTGCTTGCTTAGCAAATTAATCACATCATGTTGAATTTCAAAGTAAAAAAAAAAATGCTGTGAATTAAAAGCATGGGCACATGCAATGGCAATAATAAGATAAGGTAATAATAACAACATACAATGGTCAGGATATTTTATCAAGTATTTTTTTCATCAGAATCTTTTTTTTTCAGAAGCTCTTTAGTGACCTGAAAATCAAAAAGGAATTCTACAAGAAGTGGAAATATGGACAAATTGCCAAGGAGGAGTACAAGAGAATAGCTTTAGGATGTAAACATGAAATCAGAAAGATTAAGGGAAACATGAAAGAGAAAGATGAAGGGAAGTGCAGTAGGGAAGAGAGCTACTAATTGATAACATAAAGCAGGCTGAGGTATTTAATGTCCATTTTACCTCAGTCCTCACTAAAATGATTAATGGTGACCAGATTCTCAGAACCAGGGGCGGATATAGGGCAGGGCGAGTGGGGCAGCCGCCCCAGGCCCCGCACTTCAAAGAGCCCCGCGCATGCGCTGTGGCGCCACCGCGCATGCGCCATGGCAAAGGGGGGCCCCGCAAAATTGTGCTGCCCTGGGCCCCGCAAAATGGTCATCTGCCCCTGCTCAGAACGATTAATACTAAAAAGGGGGGAGGAACACATGCTAAAATAGAGAGAGAACAATTACAATTAGATGTATTGAAGTTGGTGGTACTTGATGAAATTCATCTTAGGGTACTTAGGGAACTAGTGAACACATTCATGGAACAGTCAGCAATTATCTCTGGGAGCTGGGGAGGAATGATGAGGTCTCAGAACCCTGGAGAAGGGCAAACATAGTATATCTCCTTGAAAAGGGGAACAAAGAAAGGGAGTAGGACATTACAGACTAATCAGCTTTACTTTGATACCTGGAAAGATACTGGAACTAATTACTAAAAATCAGTCAGTAAGCACCTGACTATGATAAAGTTAAACAGAATAGCCTGTTTGGATTTGTCAAGAACAAATCATGCCAGACTAACTTTATTTTCTTCTTTGACAGACATACTAACCTAGTGGATATGGAGGAAGCAGTAGGTGTGATGCATCTTGATTTTAGGAAGGCTTTTGAAACCATCTTAATGACATTCTCATAACAAGACTAGGGGGAAATGGTTAAGATGAAATCACTATAAGGTGGGTGCAAAACTGGTTAATGGTTCAGTGTCAAAATGGGAGGACATATCTAGTGGGGTCCCAAAGGAGTTAGCCCCAGTTCAATTATTATTATTTAATACAGGAGACCCTTGCAATTCACAGAATCACTATTTGTGATTTTGCATATTCACAAGTCTCTCCTATCCCCCCCATTGCACCCCATTCCCTGGCTTGAGGGTGGGAGGTGATGTGGCCTCGTGGGAAAACTGCTGCCAAATGCCTGCTCTCAGAACCTGCTGTCAGAACTCCCCTCCTGACTGCAGTCACTATGCTGGCCAGGAGCTATGGGGAGCTCACCACTGGGGCCAGGAGATGCTGGGAAACTCACCACAGCTGCCAAGAACCACGGGGAGCTCAACACTGCTCCCAGCCCCTGAAGCGAGTTCCCCATATCTCCTAGCTACCTTGATGAATTGGGAAGCCAGGGGGACCTCTTGACATGGGTTGGCTGCTGCCTCCCTCAGTATTCACAGATTTCACCATTTGTGGTAGTGCACGGAATGCTTGTTTACTGAATATATTTTTGTCCTAAATTGGGTTGGGATTCTTTTTTTTTTTTTTTTTTTTTTTTAAATCTCAAATAGTCTCACAGGATGGGAAGACAATTTCCTTGCCGGCTGCACTAATAAGTTAAAGTAACCAAACAAATCTCTTAGAACATGGTTATATATAAAAAAACCATACAAGCAGAGCATATTCAGTTGCTAGATGTGGGAGAAATAAGTAGCAGAGTGATTGAACTTATTTATTTCCCTTCTTTTGCTGCATACAAAGGATTATACCAAACATGGCTGGACAAAATAAATTTGAAATGCAGTACATTTGCTTGGGCTTTAGACAGATTTTTTTAATTTATTTAACAGTTATCTTTTGGTCAGCCTCACTAGCAAAATGTGGGGCCTTGGTATTTCATGGTAGCTATGATCCCCCTCCTTCACCCCGGCCCCTGTTGTTTTGATGCTTCTAGAGTTTCTCTGCAGTGGAGTCTACCTTCCAGACCACTCATAATTCGAAATAGGAATGTGACCTGAACAACTGGCTCTCAAAAGTGTCATGCTGCTGCTGAAATATCTACAACACAAGCTACCCGTAAGTAGTCAGTATTGGAGGTGGTGACAGAAGGAGGAGAGATGTGTGTCTACACTAAAATTAAAAGCCTGCAACTGGCCCAGGCCCACTGCCTCAGGCTCACAGAGCTTGGGTTAAGGGAAGGTTTAACTGTAGTGTAGATGTTTAGGCTTGGGCTGTGGCCTGGGCTCTGAAATCCTGCAAGGTGGCCCTGCACGACAATGAAACAGTGCCTTAGCTCAAGCCCCACAAGCTTGAGTCAATAGGCATGGGCCAGCCCTGGGTTCTTAATTGGAGTGTAGGATTACCACATGAGTCCAGGCCAGGTCAGTACTTATGACTACTTCTGCCATTCTTCTCACCCTCTTTCTGTAATCACTATGGCCTGGTCTACACTAGGACCCTAGTCTGAAACTAGCCCCCCAAGGTTGGTTTTCTAAGTGATGCATCCATGCTACCAAGGTAGTTGTTCTGGAATAAGGGGCCACAGAATTCAAACTCTGAAGTCCTGCTTTTCATGAGGAGTAACACTATTCCTGAACTTGTAAATATGAAATAATGTTAATGTAGATGCTCCACTGTCACTAATTTGAACTAATTGGGGAGCTGTGGGAAGCTTCTTGGAGGCCAGAGTACTTCTTGGGGCCCTGACTCTGAGGCAGGCTCCGTTAATGTGGATGTGCTACCTCGGACTAAATTTGATTCTTCCTCTGTAGTGGGGACACGGAACTTTGAATTTGTAAAATTGGGTGCCCAGAAGTCAAAGTTTGTAAATTGAAAATAATTACCTAGTGTAGCCATGGCCTATGAGAATCTCTGTGCTTCTCTGCTTCTGGAATGGAATATAAATGTGAAATTTGATGGAGTCAGATATCTAAAAATTGACAAGTAAAAGATAAGCCAGTGGGTTCTTTTACTCCTGCCAAAAGGCATCTTGTATGTATCATTGTTTACTTACCCACATTTTCCCTAATATATTGGGATAATTTCTGTAGGGGCAATGGGAAACAATTTGTATCACTTGAATTCACAAACTAGTGATGAAGGTTGTTTTTTGGTATTCAGATAAATGACAACTTACAAATTGTTTGGTTTTGTTTCTCAATGTGTATAATAGAAATTATCTTTGAATATTGCCCAGGGCTTTTATGTTCCTGGCATAGGGTTTCTCCAGACATTGCTATAACACAAGGGGAAGGCTATTAATATTTCATTTGCTATCAAATGATCATTTGCTAATTTCTAAAGATTATACTATCTGCCTTAATTTCTATATTGATTAAGTGAAAGGTATTTAATAAAATATATAAATATATAGGTTATCTGAACAATAGCATTCATACTCCCTAAAATGCCAGTGATTCCCAGTTGCTAGTTTGTAATAATTGCAAACATTAATCTACATCACCACTCTAATAAGATTTATTTTAGCTGTCTCAGAGAAGATGGAGGCAATGCAACAGTAAGCTCAAATTCATTTCCAACTGTGATATGTCAGAGGGTTCCTATATTTTTTTAGTTCTTCAGAATGTATTAGCCCTTACTGACTAGTATTATCAGATGTACTGTATCTGAGATGCTCTGAATTAGAAATATGTAATACTTCAGAGAACTGGGAAAATACCTAATTTCTCTCTCTTTCCTCCTCCCCCCCCCAAAAAAAAATTGCTTTGTTTATTACATGCAGATTAGGATAGCTCAGCCTAACTGGCACAATCTGCTTACAAATACAGACTTCAAAAGAAAACATTTGGAACAAAAAAATCAGATTGGATTAAATAAATTATGTTTACTAAAAGGTGTCTCAACAGGTTACAAAGTAGCTAGTCCCAGTAGTATTTTCAGATGCTTATTGGAAGCAGGTAAACTAGTATAATCAATTTACTTCTGTTGTGATATTGGTGTTCTACATAACACAATGTAGAAACCTTCTCAATCCATGCTGACTTTGAGCATTCAACATCTGACCTCCTACTGATTTGTCATACACCATCTATCTATCTCCTTGCTGATTCTAATACAACAACCCTCCACCATTCCTGTAATGACAACTTTCTCAAGTTTATTTCCATCTGGACAAAGGATGTGACCAAAATATAGTTTGCAACTATTGATTTTCAATATTAATTCTAACAAACATTCATTGTGGTTTGTTTGTTTTTTTCATCCAGAAGATATTCAAGGGTCTTCACCAGCATCACGATTCAAAGCCCCAAATTTCTTCTAATCAGAATTAACTTTTTCACAGTTTACACCCATAAATCACTATACATAAAATTAAACTTTTCACTAATTGAACATTTGTACATGTTGAGGTGCTATATTTTTTTTTCCCCCCAAACCTTCATAAAAGAAGTCATTGGTTATGTGAGCCATTTCTAGTCATCTGACTTTTTATATAACAACCTTCTTGGTTGGCTGTGTTTGAACCCAGATAACTGAATTCATCTACCACTTTTCCAAGTCAACTATGAATTGTCAGGTCCCCTTGTATTTTGTTTTTGTTAATTTTGTCAGCATGCATTCGTTTCATTTTTATCACATTCAGAGGTAGTCCACATTCCTCACTTTTTTTTTTTTTTAACAGATTCTAAAAAATGTTTTGCAATGCATAAGTCATCACACATTGTTGCATCAGTGTGGAAATTCTAGCTCTTTCTGCTTTGTCAAAATTTTCAGGATTTGTATGCAGCATTTATTATGAAATCCATTGAAAAAAATTAGGGACAGAATGCACCATTTCTCATCCTGCCCAATGCATAACCTCTCACTGTTGTTTGCTGCTGTTTGCACTGAAGCGTGTTGTTGATAGTAGAGACTTGAGAGTTCAACGGAGTGTTTTGTAATCCCCAGGTGTGCAAGTATCCTCCAAAGACATCATGTCAGATTATTTCAAATGCTTTTGAGTAGTCAATGAAATGCATGATCAGTGGCTGATTATATTGCCTACCTTTTTTCAGTGATGTGAGAGGTGCTAGCAATTTAATCGTGTGCTTTGTCCTCTCTAAAGCCAGTTTGTTGTGCTGTTATCATTCACTTCATGCAGTCCTGAATTATGTAAAGCAGAATTTTGCTCGTGAAGTATCAGAGAAATGGAGTGATGGTGGTTAATCTCTGTGTCCTTTCTTTGGTAAGGACAGAAATATTCCCTTTCTCTAGTCAGCCAGCTAATTTCTAGTTATTCATACATCATTACAAAATTTCCCATGTGAGATCAATTCTGTGGTCACTAATTACTTCTAATGATTCTCTGGTATGTTACGTACCTCTGTTGCTTTCTTGGCTTCATTTTTCATAATAGTGCATGCCTCTTGCTCTTGTAGGCAGGGGTGAGAGTAAATTACCTTTATTTTGGGTATTGTCATATTGCATATTACTGACTTAAGGGGGGAAGAGGAGGGGCCTCAGGGCAGGGTGTGGGGCCTGTAGGAGTAAGGGCAGGGCAGGGTGGTAGAGCCCATGCTACTCAGATGCCTGATTTCCCCGGACTGGACAAGGTGGTAGGGACCATACTGCCTGACTGCTGGATTTCCTGGGGCTGGACAGCATCATGGAGACCATGCTGCACAGCCATCAGATTCCCCAGGACTGGCTGGGGTGGTGAGGACTGAGCTGCCCAAATACTTGAGCACTAGGGCTGGAGCCTGGGTGCACTGTGGCCTCACTGTCCAGGAATTGTGAGTGCTGGCTTAGGCCCACCGGTATACAGTGGCTAGTAGCATCCATAACCTCACCCCCAACTGGCCTCTCTCTTACTGATGTGACTTTGCTTATAGGAATGATGGTACTGACTATACTCTCCTTTCTATCATTCTGTATTGTTAGGGTATGTAATGAGGCACAGTAATCTCTCCACCAGCATTTGATATCCTCACCCTCCGTAAGAATTCTGCCAACATGCTCTTTTATTATGTTTGATTACATGGAAACTTTTAGGTAAGAAATCTGACTACTATTGACCTATCTTTTGTATTATTATGGTATTTGTAATTCTGAAATTCTGCACATTTTGCCCTTTTGTATTCCCTTTTATTTTGTCTAATATGCCTCTAATCTGAGTGTAAACAGTGTCTGAATGCATGATTCCATTATAGCCAGCTCGAATGGGAAAGAAATCCTGTGCGTGTTTATGTAAATACAGTTTGCCCCTGCTTCGCTTAGATGTGTTAGATATTTCTGTTACAATGGTGCTTTGCTCATTGCAATCAACTTGGCTGTTGTGGGGTCACAAATTGTGTTGTCACAATTCCTGCATTTAGTGTTATGATCACTAGCGCTTGCATTTATTGTGGGAATGCAGAAAAGTCAGACTGTTTGACTCAGTTAAAAAAGAGACACCCTGTCAATGTAAATACACTTGGATGGACAGAGGATCAGTTTCTAGAGCCCTGTGAGATTAAGCTGGGAAGGGAGGTGTCACGGCTCTGTTCCCCAAACTGGCACTTTGAGTGTTGATATGGGGGGGGGGGCAGCTAGCTGAATAACCTCTGTAAGAACCTGTCTCTGACTCCCAGAGTCAAACTTGTCCAGTCTCAGTTTCCCTGAGACCCAAAAGAAAGAAGATGGATCACTGCCACCACCAAAGTGTAATTTAAAAATATATAAAATAAACCCTTTTCCAGGGAAGAGATCACTTGGGAAACCCCGCCCTGAGGCAAAGCTCTCCCCCCACCCCAAACTCCATTTTGCTTGGAGTTGGGAAAACAAACAGAGGGAATCCACAGAGAACAATGGAGCTCTGCTCCTCCTGGGGAATTTAGGCATGTAGGTTTAAGGACACAAAAATCAATCAATACCAGTTAATCAAAACAAAAAGGAAAACACTTTTATTATCAAAACAAGACTACTGTTGCAAGAACAGTAAATGACTGGGTGTTAAAAGCAATGGAGTGAAATGGACTCAGGGGAAATTCCTGGGTTGTAATCTTAGTTACAAAAGAGAGAAACAATGAACTAGGTCAGACATGCTTTCCAAAACCCCAAACAAGGAAAACAAGAAAACTTGGTGGACTATCTAAACTTTTCCCTACTTACACATTTCAAGGAACTCATTCCTGGGAAAGCCTGTCTCCCTTATTACCTGTGGAATACTTCTCTGTTCTCAAAAACCAAGGAAGAGAGAGAGGGGAAAAAAAAACCTCTCTGTTTGAAATTCCTATCCTCATTTCATTGGCTGAATACCCAAAACCCCCTCCCTCAGGTGTATCTCCAGAGTTGCTTAACCCTTTTCTTACTCTCCAGGTAAGTCAGACTGTCCTTATCAGCTCCTATTCATGACAGTAGAACTCTGAGTAAGCAGGCTATGTGCCCACCAGGTGTAAACTGTAAGACAGGATGAACCAGTTTCTCCCCACTGTTTCAATGATAGAGCTAAAGAAAAGCTCCAAAAGGAGTCTCTTTAGTATTTAAATTTACTCCATTGGATGCTAGAATCTTGTGGCTGGACTGTGCTTTGGGACAAGGGCTGAAATCACTAGGTTTGGCCCAGAGCCAAATCCACCACAAGCCAGAGGAAGATGTGATGAATAGCAGTAGCATGATGAGTAGCCAGCAGTGCAGCAGTGGAAAGGTATAAGGAGCAGCCAGCAGAGCAGTGGCAATAAGTGGTGATGAATGGCCAGCAGAGAAGTGTCAGAGAGCAGTGAGCAGGTGGATGGCAAGTGACCAGAGGAGTAAGATACCTCCTATGCAACCCAGGATGGGAGGTAAACTCTCCAGGTGCACCTCTGGGTCTACCCTGACCAAGGGCACAAACTGTGAGTGGGGTGCAGAAAAGGGTTGGGCATGCAAAGGGGGAATTTACATTGCTGGACTTAAGAACCTGAGAGGAAAAGGACACTGCCCAACATACCTGAGCTGGGACATTTATTCATGGTTTTGGTTATGAACTCTGTGGTGTTTTCCTACATTAATGCCACGTCACTTCCCTCCCCTTTTATTAAAAGTTTCTTTTTTATACTCAGATTCTGTGCTTGCAAGTTGGAAAGCATTGCCTCTCAGAGGTGCCCAGGGGTGGGTATAGTGTGAATTTCCCAGGTTAGTTGGGGAGGGCTTTAACCAGTTCTGTGTTGGATGGATGGAGTGTAACCCCTAGATATTGAACCCAGCCCTGGCTGTTGCTGGTTTTACCTGGCAGAATGGTTGGTTACATGAGTAAGTGAGTTTTGCTCATGAAAGCTCATGGTACTATATATATTCGTCTCAGAGGGTACGTCTAGACTACGGGCTTTTGTCGACAGAACCTTTGTCAACGGACACTGTCGACAAAGCTTCTGTCGACAAAGAGCATTTAGACTACATCCAGTTCTGTCGACAAAGCAAGCCGCTTTGTCGACATAAGAGTGTAGACGCAAAGGACAGTGTAGATGCAATAACACCTTCTGTCGACAGAACTCTGTCGACAAAAGGGGTTATTCCTCGTAGAATGAGGTTTACCGCCATCGACAAAACTGCTGCGTTATGTCGACAGAACTCGGCGGTAGTGTAGACGCAGGTATAGTTTGTCGATAAAAGTCCACTTTTGTCGACAAAACCCTGTAGTCTAGACACACCCTAAGGTGCTACAGAACTAGTTGTTGTTGTTGTTTTAATTAGACTAACACGGTTACCTATCTGAGACTAATATGTCTTTAGATCAGTTTACTCAATTCCTTGTATTCTTTCCTGTGTTCTCTGAGCTGCAGAACATTTTTTTTTTCCACTTTGTGTCTTTTTTGCCAATTCAAACACCTTCTCAGTCATCAAGGTGCAGTCTGATGCTCCCTTTTTAGAATGTGTGCTTCGATTTGGGCATGATATTTTTCACTTTTATTCCAAAGTTCATTTGGGTGGTTCTCCCCTTTCATCTCTGACACCTTCTGAACAGAAACCTTGTAGTCATGGTTGATTCTGGAGATGTCTGGGCATAGAGCACCTGCCGAATATCTTATTTTTAAAGGTTTAATTTTGTTGATGTAGTCTTTGTCTACTGAATGTTCAGTCTTCAGCACTGTTGTATCCTTATATAATAGACCTACAAGTGTAAGTCCAGACCATTGTTCCCATTATTTCTTTCTCAGATCTTTAGTGATTCCCATTTTAGTATTCATGTTCCCAACTACAAATATGATACTTTTGCTTGGTACTCTAATGAATCTTTTTGCAAGCAGTTCATAGAACTCATCAATCACAACGTCATCATCTGCTATCACAAAAGCATGGACCTTGTATGATTGTCATTTTGACTGGCTTCTCTGAAAGGCAAATTATAACAATGTTATTGCTGATTGGGTTACCCTATCGAAGGAGACATGAAAGTGTGCACTTGGATGTAAGTGTAACTCCATTTCCTCTGATCCTGAGTAGTACATTGCATAGACATCAATCATCAGAAATGACCCTACCATTCCATCACAGCCTTGAGATTCTACGTATATCTATTTTGCATCCTTCCAGTTCTTTGGTCAAAATGACACACTTCTCTTCATACAGAATCATTCCCATTTCTACTCTGATTTCTTTGAGGGTTCAGGCTTCTCTTTTACTGTTGTGCAAACATCAGACACCATTTTCGCATAGGAACTGGTCACAGCCGTCCTGTCCATAGGATGGTTCAGGGCACCTCCCCCCTCCCCCCCCCTCCCCCCCGTGCTTTGGGGGGGCCATGATGGCTGCTTCAACCATTCTATGGATGGCACTTGCAGTGCCCTGGGTGACCTGGAAGATTACCTAGGGGCCTGGTATGGAGGGGGGCGGGGGGAGGCAGCAGGAGTAATCCCCTAACACTACCACTCACCATGTTGGTGGGAGCTGGAAATTCTTGACAGACTACTCTTCACCAGCCTGCTGCCCTTTCCCATCCTACTGTGCTCCCCCTTCATTGCAGAGGTGGGATGCAGAGAACCCTGGGGCTAGGGTCAGGATGCTCTGTTTCCCGTCTCCGCAGTGAAGCCAAGCACAGACGGCTGGGAGATGGGTGGCCAGGCTTAGTGGCACATTCTGCCAGGTAGCTCTGGTTCCCATCACCATGATTAGTGAGAGAGAAGGGGCCCAACTCCTGCTGGCACCCTTTGTCAAGCCCACTGGTAATCCCTCAACTCACATCCCTTGGGGGAGGGGCTTTGGGCAAGAGGACGGAGCAGGGATGGGAAGGGGCACAAGACAAAGCAGAGACTGTGCTTCAGGGAAGGGGTGGAGCAGAGACAGGGTGGGGTATGTCCTGCAGCAGAAGGTAGTAGCACTAGGCTGTGTGCCCTCCTAGAGATGACCCTGGCTCTGGTACTGCATCATTATAACTGCAATCTCTACTCTGGAAGGACAAACATTAGTGAAATAATAGCACTCAGACACCTCTCCCAGGATTTGGGCTTCATTGCAAGTGTGTACATGTGCACATTCATACAGATATGGCCAATGCCAAGTTGTCTTGCAGTGTCTTAGGAAAGTAAGTACCACCCTCAGGGCAGATGGTTAAGAAGCAGGGCACAAACCTCATACTGTTCATGAATACTACATCTGGATTTTGCCAACCAAGTATTAACTGTGACTCAAGCACTATAACAGTCTTAACATGGAGAAACAGACAGTTCTCTTAAATGCTCCCGTCTAACTTGCCACCTGAGAAAGCTTGCCTTTGTGATAATATGGTAGCTTCCACCAAAAATCAAAACAATATTCAGATTATTTCCAATCCTAAGGGACTGGTTACTTGCCCCAGGACTGTTGTGTATTAGTTTCTTATCAGATTCACTACAAGCATTGTCTTTGGTGTAAGCTCTAACAGTGGATTTATTAACTGAGAGTTCCTTACAAGGTTAAAACAGGTATAAAGTATACATGAGTCACAGTCTTACGGTACATCTACACTGCAAGCTTTTTTCAAAATGAGCTTTTCCTGAAGATATCTTCTGGAATAGCTTATTTTCAAATATAGCGTCCACGCTACAGGGAAGCCTCAGAATTAGTCCGCAGCAGGCTCCCCTAATGTGGATGCGCACTCTTGATTTAGAGCCCCAGGAGGCACTGGGGAGGAATAACTTTAGAATGGCCTTGGTGGGGAGCTATTTTAACATAGCAACAGTGGTGAGTCTACACACACCCTCTTCCGAAAAAGTAATAGAGATGTAGCCGTGTTAGTCTGGTCTTGCTGAAACAAAAGACAGGACTGTGAAGCACTTTAAAGACTAACAAGATGGTTTATTAGGTGATGAGCTTTCGTGGGCCAGACCCACTTCCTCGGATCAAATTGTGGAAGAAAATTGGCATGACTATATATATCGAAGGGAAACAATCAAAAAAAAGTGAACACATATAAAATAGACAAATGAGATTTTAGAACCGAGAGGGAATGAGGGTGGAGGTTAGTGTGTCTGAGATAATGATATTAGAGGTGATAATTGGGGAAGCTTACCCGTTACAAAGATAGCTTCCCCAATTATCACCTCTAAAATTGGTCATGCCAATTTTCTTCCACAATTTGATCTGAGGAAGTGGGTCTAGCCCCCGAAAGCTCATCACCTAATAAACCATCTTGTTAGTCTTTAAAGTGCTGCACCATCCTGTCTTTTTTGTTTCTTCTGAAAAAGGTTTTTTTGGAAGAGGCCTTATTCCTCATGGAATGAAGTTTACCAACGCTGGAAAAAGCCGTCTGTTGTTTTGATTTTCTTTTGAAATAACACAATTACTGTGTGGACACTAGTATTGTTTTTCCAGAATAACGGCCATTATTCCAGAAAAATGGTGCAGGGTAGATACACCCTTAGGTTCCAAAAGTTGCTAGAAGCTACTCTACTATGCAACTGGTATATGATTTTTAGGACTAGGCTAAGCAGCTGGAAGCTCTTGCTTATTCTTCTCTAAATCTTGCTTTCCCAAAATCCAAGCAGCATAGAAATATAGCTCATTCTTGTTAGGGATTTTTATTTCCTTCCCTCTTCAGTTCAGTCTGATAGGATGAGTTCATCTGCATGTCTTGTCAGCTTGGGGAGAAGGGAAGAGAAGCACAATTCATGAACATCTTTAATGGCTGACCTCGAACAACATTTCCTTAGCTCTCGCCCCCTAACAGCCTTACTCTACTTTTGCTACATCGATGACATCTTCATCATATGGACCTACGGGAAAGAGACCCTTGAAGAATTTCACAAGGATTTCAACAACTTCCACCCCACCATCCAGGGCCGGCTTTAGGAAGTGCGGGACCCAATTCGAACAATTTCAAGGGGCCCCACAGCAATTTTGGTTGAGCAAAAAAAAAAACCCACAGCACAAAAAAATTCCCCCGCACAAACACACACACACACACACACCCTGCACTAAACTCACACCGCCTGTGGCGCAGGCAGCCGATGCACTCCTCCTCCAGGGCTGGCAGATTTGTATAATTTTTGGTGGTGCCCCATTAGCCACACCCCCTGACTCCCATTAGCCAGGCCTCTGGAGGCAACACGCTCGGGGCAAGATGTACACATGACCAGAAGTAAAAGGTGTCATGTCACTCCTCTCGAAGGACTTTTCCCACCATCCTCCTACCAACAGGGATTAGTTTGGCCCCTACCAACCCCCCCCCCCCATGCAACTATCCTGCAGTTGCATTAACCCAATGTGTGTGACATTAACTCATGGGCAGAGAGCCTGGGGGAAGTGTTCCCTCTAAGGCTATGTCTACACTCACGGCTTCTTGCGCAAGAACCCACAGAGCAGCCACACTGCCTGCTTGCTCTTGTGCAAGGAAATTTACAGTATGGCGTGGTAACAGAGGGTGTCTTGTGCAAGAGCTACGCTCTTTTCTAACAGATGTAAGCTCTTTTGCGCAAGAGGGCAGTGTGGATGCTCGGCAGGGATTTCTTGCGCAAGAAACCCCTATGGCTAAAATGGCCATTGGAGCTTTCTTGCTCAAGAAAGCGTCCACACTGCCATGGATGCTCTTGCGCAAAAGCACAGCTCGCACATGGCAGTGTGGACATGTTCTTGCACAAGCCTTCTTACACAAGAAACCGCCAGTGTAGACATAGCCTAAGAGTTTCCTCCGATGAGCAGAATGGATTTTGTGTTGTGCACCTGTACTGAGTTCATGTGACTTGTTTGGATGTGCCACCAGAGGCGTAGCGAGGGTGTTATGCACCCGGGGGCAAAGGAAAAATTTGCGCCCCTCCCCCTGCCGCCACGTGGCACGGCCCCAAACCTGGTGCACAGCTGAGGAGAACTTGTACCGCATCTTCCCCAACCCCCTACAGTTTGAGGCTGGGCTCCCACATGCACTAACTCTCCAGTGAAGATGGAGCAGGGTCGGGCTTGGAGCAGAGAGGCAGCGAGGAGGCTCCAGCTGCCGATGGCAGGTGGAGTAGGAGCATGTGAGCTGAAGGGATAACGGGGGGGGGGAGCAGAATGGGATTAAATTGGAGCCTCCCTAGCATGGTGCCCAGGGGCAACTGACCCCTCCGGGCCCCTCGCTACACCACTGCCCCCCCCACACATCTATCATCTTATGCATGTGCAATATTTGAGAGAGCTGTCCCATGAATCTGCAGTTAGTGTCTGCCGGCTTCTGGGTGGTGTCTCAATGCTGCCACATTCACCTCCAAAGAGGGGGGCTTCCCAAAGCAGGCCCTTGCTGCTGACCCCCCAAGGTATCCACAGGTCCAGTCTCCTTTCAATGGGCCCAATTCCCAGGGCTCATTGATCTTGGATCTGGCTTCCATCCCCTCTCCAACCTTTGCAACTGCCCAGAGGTGCTCACCTTCCTCCTTATACATTCCCACCTCATTCACCCCACAGGGACAGTTTCTGCCTCACTTGTCCTAGGGACTATTCTATCAAGATGTAATACAAAGTTTCCATGTAAAAGGACTCACTACAAAGCTAAAAAACTTCAATGACAGAATGATTAATACAGAGACGTGTCTACATCTGCTGCTGGGAGACACCTCTATCTGCCTCCACCCTTCTCCCCCCAGAGTCTACAGCCCCATTGAAAAGCGGGGGAGGGGAAGAAAAGAGGCTGAGGCCCATCCAATGGGACTGAAGCAGTCATGAGCAAGCCATGCCTGGGAGCCATTCTCCTGTCCATTGCTGGTGCTGTGTTGCTTCAGGCACGCTGAAATGCAGTCACCTCTAGGGTGGGCTGGACAGCTGTTTAACACCTGCACAAGGTTTCAGGCAGGGGGGCAGTGCAGGCTGCCTTCCTGCAGAGCCCCCATCAGAACTACCGTGCTGTCCTGGCTTAGGAAAAGAATAAACAGGAGGATTGGAAATTAACCCGCCCAGTCTCACGTCCCCTAGGCAGGGAATGAGCCATCTACATTAGGCCCCAGCTGGAGTATCATGTCCAGTTCTGGGCATCACATTTCAGGAAACGTGGGAGAAACTGGAGAAAGTCCAGAGAAGATTAACACAAATGATGAAAGGTCTAGAGAACATGAGTATGAGGCAAGGCTGAAGGAATTGGCCTTGTTTACCTCGGACAAGAGAAGACCGAAAAGGGACATGAGAGCAGCTTTCAATTATCTAAAAGAGTATCATGAGGAGGAGGAAGAAAAATTGTTCTCCTTGGCCTCTGAGGTTAGGATGAGAAGCAATGGGCTTAAATTGCAGCAAGGGAGGCTTAGGTTGGACATTAGGAAAAACTTCCTGCCTGTCAGGGTGGTTAAACACTGGTATAAATTGCCTAGGGAGATTGCGGAATCTCCATCACTGGAGATATTTAAGACCAGGTTAGACAGACACCTGTCAGGGATGAGCTAGGGCAACTCAACTTTGGAAGCCCCAGGGACCATACTGATACTTACAGAATATGCTGAGGGCCTCAACTTAAGTGTGGTTGCATATGCAAGCAAATATATACAAATAGCTTCTCTCACACTGACAGGCATGAATACAAAGATTAAGGCAAGACTACACAACACACAGGCCCCATTTAAGTCAGTTCTGCTGATTTTAATAAAATGCAATATTTACCTGATTTCTACCCATGTGACAGCACTTTTCATGAGCAATGACAGTCCAAGAATTTAACTACTAAAATGCATATCAACAGAAGATCATTACACTGACTACTTTTTTGTTTTGATCCCATTCCCCGGCCACGTGTTGATCCCCACATAAACCCAAACTGCACCACAGGGCGCAAACAAACTGGCCGTGGGCAGTATACCAAGTTATTAATAAATATTTTTAAACCTTTACCTTTTCTCTCTGCTGCCATGTCTCCTCTCCTTGCTCCATCATCTCCCCTGGTGCCTGCTGCCCCCCAACTCCTCACCCTCCTCTGCTGTCCTGACTCCTGCCCTTCTCACTGCCCTCAGCCCTCCTGTAACCTGCCCCTCTCCACCAGCCCTTCACTCCCCCCTGTGCCCACTCCTCCAGTAGCCCCACTCTGATCAAGTGAGCTACCTCTTCTCATCCCTTCTTCCAACACCTCTGTCTACACACCTGCCTGCCTCTCTCCTCTAGTGCTTGTTCCTCCCCTGCAGGTGTCTGCCCTTCTGCTTCACCCCAGAATCCCCTGGCACCTGCACCTTCCTTAGCCCTGCACCCTCCTGGTGCCTCCCCTTCCTTACTGCCTCCCCTTCCTTACTCCCTCTTTTTCCCGATGCCCACCCCCTCACCACTCTCTGCCCTGTTCCTCCTGCCCCTCTGTGCCCTCACATATGACTTGCTCCATCCCCACCTTTCTCATGCTCACCCTTTCTTTCAAGCCTTCTCCCAGCACCTCTCCCTCTCCCTCTAGCCCCCAATGCCCTTCCCCTCTCCTCTCCTCTCCTCTCCCAGCATCACCCTGTCCCCCCTCCCACTGACACCTCCCTTCCTGCCCTTTCCCTCATTGTCTGCACTTGGCCCCCTGCCATTTGTCTCTCCTCCACCCTGTCTCTTGGTGCCTTCCCCTTTCTTCCTGCTCCCCCTCCGCACAAGCCCCTTCCCCTCCCCCGTCACACAAGCCCCTTCCCTACCTTCTGCCTTCCACTTTGCGGGGCCAGAGTCTGCACTCAGGCCCCGGAGCCAGCCACGCCCCCACAACGTGGCTCCGAGGAGTTTTAAAATCCCAGGCCGTGACATTACGTTACGCCCGGGCGTCCTTCCCGCCCACCTGCAACGCCGCGCATGGCAGCAGCAGCCGGCGAGGGGGAGCCACGCTGAGAGCCGCGCACGGCAGGGCCGGTCTGGGGCCGAGGGGGACGCTCTGGGGGGCGGGGTGGGAGGACGCGCGGGGAGGCCGGCGGGGGGGGCCAGGGCCCGTTCCAGGCAGAGCCCGGGGAGAGACACATATTGCTGAAGCAGAGCCCCCGTCTCTGAATAGTAACTCGCCGCCCAGCCCAGCACACTTCTGGGTTCAGGGGCGCGGGGCCCCTTTAGGCGCGGGGCCCAATTTGGTCGAATCTGCCTAAGGCCAGCCCTGCCACCATCCACCTCAGCCTGGATCAGTCCACACAAGAAATCTACTTCCTTTACACTACAGTACTATTAAATGATGGACAGGTTTCCACCACCCTATACTGGAAATCTACCAACAGCTACACTTACCTTCATGCTTTCTAGCTTCCATCCCAGACACATTTCTCAATCTATTGTATACAGCCAAGCCCTAAGATACAACTGGATTTGCTCCAATCCCACAGACAGAGACAAACGCCTACAGGATCTATATAGAGCATTCTTAAAACTGAAATACCCACCTGGAGAAGTGAAAAAACAGATCAAAAGAGCCAACAAAGTACCCAGACATGAACTATTTCAAGACAGGCCCAAAAGAGAAAATAACAGAATTCCACTTGTCAACACCTACAGTCCTCAACTTAAACCCCTTGAACTCATTATCAACAATCTTCAACTTATCCTGGAAAATGACCCTTCACTCACAGGCCTTGGGGGGAAAGGCCAATTCTTGCTCACAGACAACCCCCCCTAACCTCAAACTAATTATTTGTAGTAACCATGCAACACACCTCAATCATAATCATCCAAGAACCCACCTCTGCAACTCTGCCCACCCATCTACACAAGCGATTTCATCACTGGACCCAATCACATCAGCCATGAAATCAGAGGCTCATTTAACTGCACATCCACTAATATGGTCTATGACAGTGTTTCTCAACCTTTTTTTATAAAGTACCCCCTTTTCAAGAAATAAAATTATAAGTACCCCCAGTACCTACAGTTTTCAGACACACACAATTTTTTTCTACCATTGCAACACATTTGTTTAAACAACTTAATCATAGCCAGGCGAGTGGTGACATTTTGGGGTGTAAAAAGTACAAAAATAATAAAGTGCCGTAAAACTTAAAACAAAAATTCAGTTTTCTCCAAATTTCAGTTGATGAGGGGGTATTTCAACACTTCTCTCGAGTACCCCTAAGGGTACTCGTACCACTGGTTGAGAAATACTGATCTATGCCAGCAATGCCCCACTGCAATGTATATGGGCCAAACTGGACAGTCTCTACAGGAAAGAATGAATGGACACAAATCAGATATCTGAAAAGGCAACACACAAAAACCTGTTGGAGAACACTTTAATCTTTCTGGTCACTTATTAATGGATCTCCAAGTTGCCATTTTGTTTCAGACCAATTCCACAAGCCAAATACACAGAGAAGGGTCGGAACTTAACTTCATTCACAAGTTTAATTCTTATCCAAATGGTATGAATTGGGATAGCGGATAGGCTCACACATTATCAACCAAACAAACAATGAAGGTGCTAATGGTTCTTGATGTCTGTGTAGAATCTGGTGTTGGTCATCTTCCTTTCCAAGTGCAAACTAACGGTTCTTATCAGCCTCTTGTAACTATTTAGTCTTTAAGGTGCTACTAGACTGTTTGTTTGTTTGTTTGTTTTTTAAGTTTTTCCTTTTACAGACTAACTCGGCTATTCCTCTGTAGCTTATCTATTCACTGTCTCTTTTTTTCTTTCTCCCCTCCATTTTTTTCCCTTCTGTCCTCTGTCCCCCTCCTTCCCTTATTTATTCTTGGATCTGGACTTCCAACACTCCTGTCATCTGAAGAAGTGGGTTGTGCCCACAAAAGCTAATGATTCCATCTACATGTTTTGTTACTCTTTAAGGTGCTACTAGACTATTTGTTGTGTTTTATGTTTTTCCTGTTACAGACTAACTCAGCTACCCCTCTGAAACAATTAACAAAGACTTTGTACTGTAGTGTTTCACAGTGGCTCATTTGGTTTCAATGGGCCTTTTTTTCCAGGCTCCATATAACACCTTTGTAGGAAGCCAGCATTTTATATTAGTTAAGGCTTGTTTCCTGGTTGATGTATGTAGTTAAAAAGGATTACAATGCAAATACTTAATATCGCTTAGTAACATGGGTACAGGTGTTATCAGATGAATACACAGAACCTCCCACAAGTGATTCCTTTAAACACATTCTCATAAAGTTCACATCTTTTTTTTTTTAATCCACAGATGTCAGACTTTTACAGCAATGCATTTATCACTGTTCAGTTGAGATCTAGAGGCTTTGTCATGAGCTACCATCTAGTCTGCCCACATCACTGCCACTACCCTAAAGACCTAACATACTATGGTCCCAATCCAGCATTTGGATCATCTAGCATCATCCTTTGTGCCAGTGTAGTCCCACTGCCTTCAGAGTTTGAATCAACAGAGGTGATAAATACTGAGAGACAGGTAACATACAAGCATTTGTGATTGCTCAACAACAGGACACAATAGCAGGTAACTGTCCTGTCTGGAGCAGAAAATAAATTTTAATCTAGAGGTTGGGCTTCTCTGGTCTGGGACCTGCAGGGAGTTTGCTAGACCTGGGGTGAACAATTGTCTCTTGCTGGCTGCCAGACCCTGCTCCTGGACTCCCCTCTGGGCCATCAGCCTGCTTCCAGCTACCAGCCCCAGCCAATGGGCTCTGCTCTCAGTCCAGCAGGTTCCTGGCTGCTGGTCCCCCACTACAGGGCTGGCTGCAGCTCCCTGGCCACAGCTGCCCAGTGGCCCCTCCCTGGTCGCCTCCAGCCTCCCTGCCACTTTCTAGGAGCAATCACTGGGCAATTGTACATCAGTAACCCCTAATGTGCAAGCCATTGGCATCTTTCACCATAATAGTTTTCTATTAGGTGCCTTCAAGAAAACTTATGCTATCAGCCTTTAGAAAGTATTACTTTCAAGAATGATGGTCCACAATTATATGGCCCATTCCTGGCCCCATTGAGGTCAATGGGAGTTTGACTATTGATTTGAGAATATACAAAAGCAAGTCCAAATGAGAACAGGGAAGTCAGTTTAGATAAAATAAAAGAAGGGCTGACACTTGGCTCAAAGCCAGAACTGAATATGCTGTATTGAAAGTTCAAAAAGTTCCACAAACTATTTTGTTTTCTATTGCCCTTTGTATTTCTTGCATTTAGACAGGAGCAGAATTTACTTCTGCGGGGTTTCTGACCTGACTCAATCCAGGAAGTATACTGAGAACTTTGCAAGGAGACCTGTTCTTGGAGACTTCCATTCCAGTTCGGAAGGCAAAGATGTTTGAGTATGTTCACAATTATGGAAATACTTATGTGTATTTATTATTAGAAATGTCATAGGAGCATGCTGCAGGAAATGTCTGCTGCCTTGTGAACACTCAAATCCACAGTTTGCCTGCAGACATGTTTGTGGCTTCCCAAGTTAGGGAAACAGGCATCCAGGCCCAGTTCTCCTAGTTTTGCTCCACTCAGCCTGTGAAAAGAAAAGGCAGCATGACATGTCCCATGTTATTTCTGCCAAAAAAAATGTTTGCCTGGAGGGAAATGGCAAAATCCTACTTGGCACAAAATAATCAAAGCATGATTATTGTGGATGGCTTTGGGGATAGTAGATTATCTTTTCTTTATAGTAATATTTATTGGCCCATTGATTTATATTGCTGAATGCAGTGGGTGGGATTTTGTCAGGTCATTTCCCTATGTGTCCTCTTTTGGTTGGTTGCTTGATTGCTGTTTCTTGCACCCGGAGCTTGTGAACAGCCTGCAGACTGCAGGAAGGGTGCTGGAGGCCAAGGCCAGCTTCCAGAGCCTTACACCTCCGCCCCCTTCCCCCCAGGCTTCAGGCTATGGTGTGGGCACATCTGGAGGCTGGGGTTGGCCCCTGGAGCCTGGTCCCGCACAAACAGCCTGCAGGCTGCAGCAGGTGTGTGTATGGGGGGGGTGTCTGCCCCTGGATCCTTGTCCCCCCACCCCAGGCTGCAGGCCATGGGGGAGCAATGGAATCCAGGGGTAGCCCCTGTAACCTGCCTCCCCACCCCTGGGCAGCCTGTAGGCCATGGTGGGTCTGCTGCAGATGGGCTAGCCCTGGAGTCCAACCCCCTCAACCCCCCTCCCCAGGGGAACAGCCTGCAGGCCGGGATGTGGCTTGGTCTCTGTCTATTGTTTGAATCACTTTCCCCCTTTTATTAATACAAACTTATTTCTCTTTTCCCTTCATTTTTTGAAAAATACAATAATTTAACTAAAGCATGTACATTTTCCTTTTATTTTCTACACAAAGCCAAAACCCCATTAATTATTTCAAAGACTCAAGACATCTGCCAGTATTCTGTGTGTGTGTGTGTGTGTGTGTGTTAATATTAGTGCTGGTTTGACTGTTCCCCCTCCAATCCCCATTAGTCAATTCAATAAAAATGAAGAAAATATTGTCATAAAAATATGAAAACTTGAAGGTTCCTTAATCAAACTGGTTCCCAGGATTCACCATTATGCCCCTTTGTGATACTAGGAAATTGTGTCCTAGCAATCACATGGCCATGGTTCATCTTGAGAGATGAACTCTAGTTTGAGGAGTTAGCTTATAGAAGAGAATGGGACCATGAGTCCCCTGAATGACAACTCAAAAGAGGCACTTGATCAGTATTTCAAAACTGAATTTTTTAGCCAAATTTCTTTTTGGGTGGTGGAGGGCGTTGGAGGGAAGAGCTTGGTTTTTTTAAATGAAATAGCTAAGTTTTCTGAAGAAAGCAGACATTTTTTTTGTTTGTTTTTGGGGGAAAAAATCCCACTTTTGTCCACAATCTAATTTTCTGTCTAAAAACAAATGGAAAATGGAAAATTAAATGGAAAAATTCAAATCAGCTGTAATAAATACATAAAAGTGAAATAGCCACTCATAAAATATTTACCAGAGTGCCACTTTGAGTATAAAAGGGAGATAAATTGGATTAAATCCATGTAAAGCAGCTTAATTTTAACTTTCCACAGATACATTCTCCATAGCGCACAGAAACCAAGAGCAAAAAACGACTTACAGGAAACATAAATTCAGCTGTGATTGCTACACTAACGCATAACGTATTGCTCCGTATATCTATAGCAGTCATAGAACTTGAGAATAATCTTGAAAAACAGGATACTTTACAGTGCATCCCAGAAAACTCCCTTATGAATCATTCAAATGGACAGTTATAGGAAATAAATGTAAGAACAGTAATGAAAACAAAGAAAAGAATTCAGTTTGATTGTTTCCAAATGATTCTATTGATACCTTAGTTTAGGTAATGTGATTTTGTTACAAGAATTATGGCTTAGATAAAGATAAAACCTTCAGCCTGTATGTCAGAGATAACATAACAGAAAGGCAAAGATTCCATTAGCAGAACAAATCTTAACATCAGCTTTTAATGCGACACTATAAAAGTGGTAAAAACTTGTTCCTGATAGAATTATGTATTCCACAGAGGGCACACTAAGAGAGGCTCCAAGATATTAAATGAAATTCTTGCTACCTAAACACCACTGGGCAAAGCTGTCAACTTAAACCATTTTTTAAAAAGGCAAAATTCACGGCCTGTTGTCCTACCATCAGACATGTTCCTTCCGTAAATACAGTATTTTCTCTAGGAAGGCCTGTGTCTGAGGAAAACACTGATCAATAATAAACCAACTATTCTTATTTGGTTTATTGAGAAGGTCACATCTACTATAATCTGGTATTTCTGGTTCCTGATCTTTTAAAATTAGCTGTGATAAGCCCTCCCCCAATCAGAGTACTCAGTATCTCCTGTGATACGCAGACCTTACTCAGTTACTACTGAAGTCCAAGGGAGTTGACGGTATCTCAGCACCACATATGAGATTCTCTGCATGTAGCAGGATCAGACTCTATACCGGTGTTTTGCTTTAACAGGGCTCAATCCTACTCCTACCTTGCAACCGTGGGAGAGGTTTTTTTTAATGATTTCAAGTGGGATTTGACTCTTACAGTGACCTCGACCATTTTTCACTACAGATAGTTCTTGGTTGCTTCCAGACTTTTGCTCATTGTGTTAAATGGCTTGTGCTTGTATCAGAAACAGCTTTGCTTTTCAGAAAATTGGATGTCGGTTCAATCACTTGAAAAGCTGAATTTTCTGTTCTGTAGTGAACCTAAAAAGCAATGTTCAAATAACATTAAGAGCTAAGGGTAATATTTAGAGTTGCCTCATATAGGTGTGCATGCTCATTTTCTGTTCCCCCAGTTGGAGACTGACCCAGAGATTCAGGAATTGTTTAGCCTGCTCAGTCCCAGCTCATGCCAGGTCCAGGAGCTACCCCCGCTGCGGCTTTGCAGTTTAAATATAGTAAGAGCTGTGAAGGCAGGCAGCCCAGTTCTTACCTTATTTAAACTGCAGAGCCACAATGGGGGGCTAACTCCCAGACCCAGCACAAACTGGGACTGAGTGCCTTCCCATATCGATTAATCATGTAATCAATACAATTTTTATCAAGTACATGATTAGTGAAATACCTGCTTTTTAGCACCCCTAATCTGAAATATCCTCCACTGATACCTAATGGGCTGCTACTTTTCTATCTCCCTTCCTGCCATTCTATATCATGTGCCTCATACTCAAAAAGGTTAAATTTACCCTCTATCTTTTAGAATGCATGTTTAAATTGTACTTACAAAGCCTACAGCCACACACACACACGCAGCCAGTAATTGAAAATTAAACAATGGGATATTGTAAATTGCACAGATGTTTGCCTGTCATTACATACAACTGAGTTATCCTTAGCTGTCTGATTTCACTGTGCAGAAGCACAGAAATCCAGAATTAAGGCTGATAGCATGCCCTTAACTCATTCTAACAGATGCAGGTACAATATTTCAGGTCATAAAAGGCCCCTGAAATTATGAGGCAGCACTGGGTAAACTGTGAAAGGATTTTTCATTTTATCATTGGATTTCCTTCCTTTTGTATGATTAAGTTAGTCTCTTGGGAGTAAGCATTCTGCACAATGCATCAAGAATTAAACAAACAACTGCTGCTATCCTCAATGAGAGCTGTGCAGCTCATCCCCTTGTGCTCAAAACTGAAAACATAACCTCTGTCAAGATCTAAAATGAAGCACTGATTCCAGGGAGCAGCTGCACAGCAAAGTTCTACAATTCTCTGGTAATTGGCATCTAGTTGGGTCAGCACAGATGCACAAGGCAAGGAGGAGTTGATCAACCCCACCTTTTCATTGGACTCTGATGAACAAAGAGAGAACTAGTAGTTACTCCTCCCCAGCATATGTCTAGAAGACAAGAATCCATTTGACATGCTTATCCTAGACACAGGCAGCAGTCAAAAGCACCATAGATTGACCAAAAAAAAAGGTTTTCCTGGAAGTGGCATCGTTTTTACACAATGAGTATTTTCTAAAACTCAGTGTATAACTTGATTATTATGTCTGTTATATACTATAAGGGTATGTCTACATTGCATTCCTCCTTCAAGAGAGGAATGCAAATGCAGACAAATGAAATTGCAAATGAAGCACGGATTTGAATTTCCCATGCTTCATTTACATAATGGTGGCCAGTTGCTTTTCCAAAATAGCGTATTTTGAGAAAAACACGGGGTTATTTCAAAAAGAAACCCTTCCTTCAAAATAACCCTTAAACCTCATGCTATTTACCAATTTCTAATAATCGTTTTGAACCTATTGGCCTATATCCTATTGAAAACATTGGATCTAAACCTGCAAAGTAGGGAGCATTCTCAAATGCTCTTTGTTGCTCAGTATCTTTTAGATTCATACCCTTCTTCAGATGATATTATAAAAGTGTAAGCTGAGGACTGGAGAATCAGTTCAAGAGAAATTAAAAACAGCACGGGCCTTGTCCAAAGTATGAACTGAACTGGAGTTATTTTTGCAATTGGAAAAATGTGTATATCTGGTTTTAAAAAGCTTTTGAGAACCCTAACACTGTCTCCAGAGAAGGCGAAGTTCTGCACAGTACTTAGAGATGCTTGGTTACTCAGCAAAAACATTCTCAGTAGGTTTCTAGCTAGATGATGGCTGTCCCAACGTTTACAGGAGCACTAAAATATCAAAACTGGTAAGTCAGTACTTAAAGTTGGTATGAGATTAGGACCCTGATCCTTAAGTGAACTTGTATATTTACACTTGCTGTATTTAAAGTAATACTGATTCATAAAAGTAATTAAAAGTAAGCCCTGCAATAATTCTTTAAAAGTGTGTTAAATAGTGGCAGGACTTTGACAGCCTGCAAAGAACAGTGAAGAACCCTGCACAGTCAGTGTGCACAGCCTTGGCCATAAGCAAGCATCAGTCTAGGGCAGGGGATGGGCAAAAACTGGCCAAGGAGCCAGACCTGGTCCACCAGGGTTAGCCTGTGGTGGGCCCCCATCGTTATATTTACCGGCGCCCCCACAGATACAGGCAATAGCAGTGCCCATTGGGTGCAGATCACCATTCCCAGCCAAAGGGAAATGCGAGAAGTGGTATCTTGGTGCGTGACATTTGCCACTGCTCCTATTATCTGGGAATGCCAATCTGCAGCCAGCGGGGGAGCTGAGATTGCCAGTGCCTGTGGAGGCACAGGGAAATATAGCAGTGGCAGAGGCTAACCCTGGCAAACTACCACCATTTTATTGCCCAGCCTGGTCTAGAGCACGTTGGTTAAGAAAACTATTGTAGTTGCTTTTATAATTGCATCAAGTGTCAATTACGCTCTTTTTAAGATACAACTTGTGTTCTTCAGTAAACACAATCAGAGTGCATGTGTTTTGAATGTAGTAGAAAGATTATGTTAAGGTGCAAGCAGGAGTATTAATAACCAAACAACTCTTGTGCTGCTGAGCCTGAGATACAGGGGGCACTAACTGATACATGACCCACTCATCTTGCAGCAACTTTGGTGATGCTGACATAACTCATGGGGACACACATACACAATTTGACATGGACCATTGTTATTTTAACTTGTTGGGTCACAAGCCTGTTGGCATTGTGCTCATCATACTTAACAGCTGCTTGACTTGCAGAATTCTCTGCTTTGCCTCTGCTGGGTTCTGTTAATTGCCAATTCTCTTAATTTAAGTTGAGGGTAAAATGTTGCTCCTTACTACACAAATGCTCTCTTCACCAATAATCTTCATTCTTTATATGGAAAACCCATTATCCTCTGGTCTGAGAACATATGGAGAAATGAAGGTCAGAAGAGTTCTGAAACCAGAATGAAATCAAAACAGTTCTGATACTATAATAAAAAATGAGTTTGGACAGTTTGAACATAAACAAACGTTTAGACCATAAAGTACCAGGGAAAGTGAAACCTATCAATAAGAATTTCAACCCTTCATAATTAAAATCTTTTTTCTCATATAGGATACAATGTGATGTGTCTACTTGTCCTGAATTAAATCAATATTACAATAACTGCTTCTGTTTTGCTTTACATAGAGGTAGATTCTAAAGTTACCCTGCTGAAAAGTTATTCAAATTCAAGTCACTTACGTGATCTGTAACTGACAAGTGAAAATGAAAATATGTATATTTTGTTCTATATTTTGTTGTGATGTCTAAAGGATGATGATTATAATTCAGTTTTACTAGCAAATTTTCTGGCCTTTTACCAGTGTTATTGGAATTGAAGAAGCATTTTTAATTCATTTAAGGCTATTTTTAGGTGTGAATTAATGACCATGATAATGTTATACTTATTTGGACATACAGTGGAATAAGTGTCTAAAGTTCATCTTGCTTGAATAATTTTCTTAGGCAAGTGTTAGATGATGTTAAATATCAAATGTCATAACTAGAAAGCATCTTTCTTTTTCTTTTATGATATATTCAAACTAGAACTGTGTCAAATTACTTCCATGAGATGAAAGTTCGTTTCAAAATGAGGCAGGTTAAGGACACTGAGTCATCCTGTGGCACCTCAGAGACTAACAAAAATATGTAGTACCATGACAATAGTGATAAGATTTTTGGGGTATTTATTTAGTGATAATTTTATGTTACTTAACAGAAGAGGCTTTAAAGGTAGATCATTTAACTTCATCTCATATTGGGATTTTCAAAAGAGCCAAAGAGAATGAGATGCCCAAATGCCATTGACTTTCAATGAGGGTTCGGAACATAAATCTCTTAGCTCCCAGGGTGATACTGTGGCCAAAAGAGCTAATGTAATTTTTGGATGCCCCCAACAAGGGAATTGCAAGTAAGAACAAAGATTATTTTACTGCAGTGTTTACAACTGGTGGAATATTGAATCCAATTTTGGTGCTCATGATTCAAGAAATTGTGGGAGGCTTCAGAGAAGAGCCACAAGAATGATTAAAAATTAGAAAACATGCTTTAGAGCATTTGACTCAAGGAAGTCAATCTATTTATCTTAAAAATAATAAGAGGTGATTTGATTATAGTCTATAAATAGCTTCCCGGAGAATATATATATCTATTAATGAGCGCTTCAGTTTGGCAGAGAAAGCTATAACATGCTATAACAAAAGGTTGGAAATTGAAGACACACAAATTCAGATTGAAAATAAGTTGCTAATTTAACTTACTTTTATAGCCCCCAATCACTGTTTCACCATTGGTAGTGTATTTTGCCTCACCACATTCCTGTAAAAGAGGAAAGTACTCTGATCAAACTTTGCAAATGGCAAATTGAGGTCTAGCAGTGCAAAGTGACTTGCCCAAATTCATCCAGGAAGTCTGTGCAGACCAAGGAACTGAGCTAAAGTCTTCCAAGTTCTAAGATAGTGCCCAAACCTCTGCATGATCCTTCTTCTCTCCCATCAGCCTTTCATCTCCCTCCTTCTTTGACTGTTTCCTCATGTGAATCAAGTTTGCATGATGGAGAATGTATTCAATAATTAATTGCAGCTACTACAGGTTGAACCTCTGAATTCTGAGACTCTCTGGTCTGGCAACATCTGTGGTCCAGAGAGTCCCAGCAGCTGGGAAGAGGGATGGCTAGGAGGCTGGTATACAGGAGCCCTAGCTAGGGCCGGGCACCTGTAGCTGAGCCAGTGGCAGGAGGGTGGCAGTCGGCTGGGGAGTCCTGGCCAGCCCCGTGTCAGGGGGGCTGGAAGCGACCAGGGAGGAGCCACTGGGCAGCTGTGGCCAAGGAACCGCTGCCAGCCCTGCAGTGGGGGACCAGCAGCCAGGAGCCTGCTGGACTGGGAGCATAGTCCAGTAGCTGGGGCTGGTAGCTGGAAACAGGCTGATGGCCCAGTGGAGAGCCCAGGAGCAGGGTCTGGCAGCCAACAGGAGACCATTGTTCTGCCCTGATCTAACAAACTCCCTGGACTGCTCAGGCCCCAGACTATAGAGGCCCAACCTGTAGATTAAAAATTACCCTTTCATCTGCTCCTCAATGTATGATATTTATTGAAAAGAAAGAGTAAATCAACTCCCAGCTGCTCCTTGTTTTTGCCAGATGTTGTGGTAAAGGCCCTTTAATTAGATGATTATTACTATTATTATTATTGAGGCTAGATGACACTTGGCCCTTACATGGGTTTGAGGTGGGGAAATAAGATTTGGGTAAGGCCCAAGAAAATTTGCATTCCTTGTGGGAGAGTGCATCCTTATCCCTTTATACTTCCCTGATACAGAGCAGATCTTTAAGAGCACTGAGAAGCAGCAGAACTAGGTTTACATCTCTTCTACACACCCACTAATTGGTGCCAGAGTAAATGAAAAGGTGAGTGAGCTACAATCTAGCACATTATTATTTATGAGCTCAGCACTATACTAGATGCAGAATGAGAAATGTTCCTGCCCTGAATAGCTTTCCACAGGAAAGACTGATCGAGAAGTTGGAATTTGTACATTGGAAAACTCAAGGCAGGAATAATCAGTGTGCATACTCATTTGATTCACTGTGAGCAGTGCAGAAAGAGTGAGTTTTCCGGAGGAACTTGAATAAGGAAGGGTAGTGTCATAGTAAACTGATTTGTATGGAGGAGGGGTTGTGTGCAAAAGGATGGAAAGGATAGATGTGGAGAGATAAGAGTGGGAGAAAGAGATGATAGGGGCTAAACCTGGCATCATTGGCAGAGCAGAGGAGATGATAGGGACAGGAATGAGGGAGAAAGGATGGAACAATAGATGAAATCAGAGATGTAGACTGGGAAGTTACATTGTTTCTTGAGGGAAGGCCTGAATTTTGTATGTGATGATGTGGCCCAGAGTGAGCTAAAAAAGAACTCCAAGAGATGATTTGACATGATTTGGTTGACAGGAAATAATTTTAGTGGCTGCATTTTGGAGGGTTAGCCAGTAGAGAGCGTGAATATAGAGGAGGCTATGGCAGGCAAAATGGGGAATATGTATAAAAACGTATTAATACAACTGTAAAGATATTTTGGTCTGAGTTATAAATATATGTTACTATCTGTCTCTTTAGTCCACTTTCATTTCCATGGCTGTATGAGGGAGTGATTCCAGAGTAGTCAGTGGAGTTACACCAATGTAACATAGGTGTAAGTGAGTAAAGAATCATCATCATCATGGGATAAAATTGTGTCATAAAAGTCTGAGCCTATTGATATGATTTTTCTGGGTGAGACTGCAGCTGACCTTGAAAAGGTATGAGGGAGGATGGAAATGGAGAGAAGACGTGCTCAAGGCAAAAGACCAGGGTGGCTCAAGGCAAAAGACCAGGCTGTGACAACCACTGATAAGGAACAGTACTTTCCAGAGGGCATTTTGGGAGACATGGCATAGTTCTGTTTCCTTCAAGGCCCTTTAAATGTGGCTAATTTTAGGGGTGGTGGGAGCAATGTACAGACTGAAACTGTGCCTGATCCCTGCACTGGTGAGGTCTAAAGAAGATAAATGCTTCTTAGACTATGTCTAGACTACACTGATCTATCGGGGAAAAAAAGGTATGCAAATTGCGCTCCACAAAGAGCTTCCGAAAGAGTGCGTCTGCTCTTCCACAAAAGAAAGCGGAAGAGCAGATGCATTCCCCTGGATGTAGCGGAGTTTTTCTGGGATACCATAGTGTAGACATAGCCTCATTGCCTGCTCCTCATATGCCTACATACAGGACAGAGAAATGTGGCTCTGAATTCTTAATGAAATAACCTTGTTCCAGAAATTGGCTCATGGACAGGTGAAGTAGGTTGGGTGGGCAGTCATTTGAAAATAAAACTTCAGAATGGAAACCGGAATAGACACTGATGGTACGGCTACACTGGGGGGGGGGGGTGGGCGAGGAAGGTTTCGGAAGAAGGTATGCAAATTGTGCTCGCATTTGCATATCTTCTTCCAATTCTTGTTCTGGAAGAGGCTTTTCGATATTTGGCCTGTCTACCCGGGACCAAATGTCTGGAAAAAACCCCTCTTTTGGAAGGGCCCTTCTTCCTCGTAAAACGAGGTGTACAGGGGCTTCCAAAAGAGGGGTTTTTTTCTGACATTTGGCCCTATGTAGACGGGCCAAATATCAGAAAAGCCTCTTCTGGAAAAAGAATCGGAAGAAGATATGCAAATGTGAGAACAATTTGCATACCGTCTTTCGAAAAAAAACCCACAGTGTAAGAGAGCAAATTATTTCACAAGCAGACATGCCATAAGACTGAGCTATGCCATTCAGATGCAACCAGTTCATACACTGTCACTGAAAAACAAAACAACATCACAAAACAAAAGAAAAGAAATAGTAGTAGTAAAACTGGAAAAAAAATCAGTTTTGTTTTTTGGCCAAAAATAAAAGAGCAAAAGATATTTCCAGTGTGAATTGCTTATTCCTAGTCAGTATGCTCAATGCTACAGGGATTGTATGTATTCTTCTATAAAATCAAGGTGACTTTTGATGTCAGAACTACCCCATTTCTACTATATCCAAACTATCTTTCATGTAAGTTAAATCAGACATATTGTTCCGCCATGTAACAACAAACAAGGTTGTAATACTGTATGGCTAAGAAAGCTGCTGTCATTTATTTCCCTTTCATTTATTTCCTGCAGTTTCACAGTTCATTTCCAGTATGTGTCTACAAGACCCTAGAAAACTTCTGTTTAAAACATGTTAAAACCCCCATAGGGATGAATTTGAAAATAAATATGTCTGGCTTATATTTGACTCAGACATCCTAGCTCCATTGATAAACAGGGTAGAACAAGTTTAACAACAATAATATATTTGAAATAAAAAGTTTGAATCCAAAATTTAGCCCCATGTAACAATTTGAGGATAGTAGTATCATTCTGTTGGACCTAAGCTGACCAAAAAGAGGATAAAATGCTATCTGTTCTAAGCTGAAAATATCCTCCATGGGAAAGTAAAATCTAAATAGGTGACTTGAGTTACACATTAGAATGAAAATAGCCAGCATCAGAAGTTATAACAAAATCTTTGCATCAAGCTAGTCTCTGGCCTCACAGTCATTCATTTCAATAAATGGAATTTCATATTAAGTTGGAACACTGTCATTTTAAATAAAGATGCTTCCTATAAAGCATAAGGAATGGAAAAGGAACATTTTTCCTCTTTCCTGGATTATCAGTGGGGCTAATCCATCTCTTGTACTTTGTCAGAAAGCAGCTACATGCTTGTTAATGGGTATGAGCAATGGTGATCAAATTCAGCACACTTGACACAGTTTATACTGGTTGCCCATTAAGTGTCTGATTGAGTTTAAATTAGCTTGAATAGTTTTTAAATCACTGACTAGGAATAGCCCTGGATATATCTGAGACCTCATTCTTGATGTCCATCATTTTGCGCTCATGTATCACTCAGTGAGTAGGGAGTTTCCAAGGGGTACCTGTGTTGGTCTGTAAAACAACAAGCAGTCCTGTGGCGCCTTTATTGTGGAGGGGGTTCCACAATTGCACCAGAAGTCAGCAGGCAATCAAGCTGTCTCTGTGGCTGCTTTGAAAATGTGGAATTTGCTCCCTCCTGGAATGTGGTAAATTTAATCTCTTCACAGTTTAAAAAAAAATGCTCCCTCCCCTCCCTGCCATGTTTTTAAATGGCTGCCACTTCTGTTGTTTCTATATTTTTGTGTCTGTGAGGAATGAATTTTATATTCATCAATATGGAGATAATGTGTGTCACATCACGTCCATACTAGTGCACATAACAAAATTCATTCCACCCACGGACATAAAAAAACAGAGCAGATTGGCAGCCATTGAAAAACATGATGTGTGATGTATTGCCTCCATATTGGTGCACATAACAAAATTAATTCTGCAGACCAGAATGTGATCTGTAGTGGTGGTGGGGCCAGGGAGTTTGGAATGTGGGAGGGGACTCAGAGTTGTGGATCGGGAAGGGGCTGAGGGCTCAGGGGTAAGAATGGGGATGAGAGGTTTGGGGTGTAGGAGGGGGTCCAGACCTGGTGCAGAGGACTGGGGTGCGGGTTGGCAGGTGATGAGGTCTATAGCTGGGAGTGTGGGATCTGGGATGGGACTGAGAATGAGAGCTTTCAGGTACAGGCTACTTTGGGAGAGAGGGCTCCCTAGTCCTCTCTACCCAAAGTAGCTGCGGGCCAGGTGAGAGGTGCCTCTCTGCTAGGCATAATAGCTGCAGAGGGTCTGGGTGAGGCTAGGGGAAGGGAACCTCTCTCTTGTCTGTGGCAGGTCCATGGTGGGATTGGCAGGGTAGAAGGCACCTCTCCCCAGTTACAGGAGATCTGTGCTTTTGCTGGAGGAAAGAAACTCTCCCCCGGCCATGGCAACTCAGTGTTTTGGTAGGAGGAATGAGCTTTTCCCCCCCTGGTGGTAGCTCGGTTCTGGGGCTGGCAGGCCGAGGGGGGTTCTCTGTGTTGGGAAAGAGGCATCTCTTTGTGCAGCAATCCTGAGCCACTCCACATGGCCACACAGCTTAGAGAGACCTTAGCTCACTTTGTTCTACTGCAACTTGAAGGCATGCTTGTTTAACTTGCCTCCTAGTATAGAAACCTAGCAGTATGTACATATTTATATAAAACTCAAACCCTACCAAAGCAAAACACTACATGGTACAAACAATTCTCTCCCTGGGGAAACAATGAAACAAAGAAAAAAGGAGTCACATGTGATCGATGTTAGCCACATTGCTTGCTAGAAGGAAGTGCAATTCTGAAATCTTAGTCCTTCATGAAATGGAACTTCCATCTTCAAACATGGCCATTAATAAATATTCACATTCATAAATAACAGTTAGCCACTAGATTTCTGTGTGCAGTGAAAAATGGCAATGAGTCTGGGGGATTGCTTTCATAAAGAAAGTAAACTAAACTGCTTGGAAGCTGGTTTGTTTCCAGCTGTCGTTTGTAACTGTTGCCTTTAATAAAACATCTTTGGTTTAAGATGGATTGTGATTTCAGATAATAACACAAATTTTTTTAAATTAACTGATTTTTTTTTTGTATATTTAAAAAAGTGAGCTTTGGGTACATTTTAACATGGAGGAAGAAACTGGCTCTGATTTTCATGTAATCCACTTCACACATTCCTCTTCTAGGATTCATTGAGTTAGCTGATTGGTTCACAAATCAGGAATAGGGATTACTTGTAGCCTTATGTGGCTTGAATTAATCTTTTGGATGATTATCTGAACCAAATTTAAATCCAGTTGTAGTCCTGCTGTTTTTATATATATTTGTGATTTTGGGGGTCAGTTTAATTCAGCTTTTACTTCAAAATTACAACAAATGAGGCTAATTTCTAATTATTATCTTTAAATCTTATGGCTGAAAATAAGCATGTATTTTAATTAGCTGTGTTGTAATTTAAGGGTACAGACATTCTTTAGTATTCAAGAAGGAGAGGAAAAAAAAGAAGTTTATTTCAAGTTGTTCTCAGTGTCTCTTATTAACAGTGAAATACACCTTACTTCTCAAGTAGTTTGACTGATAGCAGCAGAACTACTCATAGCAAGCTAGATTGACCAGGGTGTGGACTAGAGAATGAAGTGGAGCTGTAGCTGGATTTTCCATGTTGCCGGCAATTGCACTATTTTGATTTTTTTTTCTGTTCCAAGATTGAGAACAAAAAATTCCAAATTTTCTGTGAATTGAAAGTTGAAAGAGTTAGTTAGTTAGTTCTCATCAAACTTACCAAAGAATGAACTGTGACTGACTCTTTTTCTGGAATGGAAATACATTACTACCCCTTCTTTTATGGAACAGCATATTCCCCATCTCCACTGGGTTAGTTCTTCTGACTGATGAGTAGAGGAGTGGAGCCAGAGGTCCTTCCACTTCCTGCTCCTTGATCCCCCCTCCCCCCCTCAGTGTTTAGCCCCTTCTTCTCTTCATGGGTAGAGTCACAATCTGAACAAAACCAAGCAGGTCTGTTGGGAGGCCTTGTTCCCCAGCACAGCTGAGTATGGGCTGTGGCATTCTAGCCCACAATAAGGTACTACTCAGACTTACAGTTGGCATAGTTTATGAGGAACTACTTTTGAGGAGATACAATGTAAGTATAGAATAAAAAGGGAGTTCTGTGTCAATAAATACATGCATCTCAAAGCAGAATAAAAGCTCTGGTGGTCGGGCCATCAAGAAAAAAAAGAGAATAAAACTAGTACTAGTAACAGCTACTGTATCTTAATTAGTGTGGTGAACTCAGAGCAAACATAATAGGACATGCACATGAAATTATATCAGGGTGGGACGTGTACATTTAACAGAGAGCAGTTATTTTCAGGCATGATGCCAGCTCTTCATTCTTAAGTAAGTGTCTGATCTCAATTGACTGGAGAAAGTCACAAACACTAGTTTTCAAAGCTCTCACAAAGAAGCAAAATGAAGACATTGCCTCCAGCTACTTCATGGAGATTACTTCAGTGGATATTGAAGTGTATTTGATTAGAGTTAAAAAAACAAGGAAGGCAAAACAGTTCATCAAGGGAGAGAAGGAAAGATGTGAGGATATAGAGCGGGGCTGGGCAAGATGCGGCCTGGGGGCCGGATCCGGCCCTCCTAACACTTTGATCCGGCCCGTGGACTGCATTTGGCTTTGCTACCAAATTTCCAGATGGTGACTCAGGCAAACAGATTCTATTTAAATGGTTCCCAGTCATGGCACTATCCCTGCAAGGACCAGAGCCACAATCCCTTTAAATAGCCACAGCAATCCCAGGCGGCTGCCAGGCAACACAGGTAGCGGCGGGGCTGGGAACCACAAGCCCTTTGCTGTGTTTTTAATTCAAAGACTCTGGCCTCAGACAACTCTTGGGGGAGGCTAGTCCCCAGCCCTGCCCCTTCCTCCTCAGGCCCCACCCCTTCCGGGTGTGCAGCCAGCCCATGATCACCTACCAGAATTCATTAAGTGGTCCCCCTGCAAAAATGATTGCCCATCCCTGATATAGAGTCTGTTTCCACTGAAGTATAAGGTGTGATGATGCATATCCTATTTCTTTCCACGCATAGCAAGAACCAGAAGTGTAGATGGGTCTAGAAAAGGTCTTGAGCAAAAGATCTACAATGAAGCAGAGAAAGAGGAAGAGGAAATAATCTTTACGAATTCTGTTTTCTCTATCCTAATAAGGTTTCTTGTTCAGTAGTAAAAGACTGTTATTCTTTGCCACTGTTGC
Organism: Rafetus swinhoei; assembly: GCA_019425775.1. Taxonomy (NCBI): domain Eukaryota; kingdom Metazoa; phylum Chordata; order Testudines; family Trionychidae; genus Rafetus; species Rafetus swinhoei. The sequence continues at coordinate 155,176,558 of CM033424.1, forward strand.
GTGTCAAAACTCTGTCATATCCTTACTTGGAACTGGATTGAGCCCAGTCTTGGCATGGCATAATTATAGAAATGACAACAGATTTTTTTTTTTTTTTTTAAGGTTTTTAACTGGGGATGAGTTTCAGCCACAATGTTTGGATGCAAATCCTGATTTGGATTAAGACTTTCCCAAAGTTGAGGTTGTTGCAGATCAAGCATTGGGTTTGGCCCATAATAAAGATGCAGGTGAAAAGTTTAGAGGACTGTGTATATTTGGATCTAATTTTTTCCAAAATTTGGGGGTGTTTGGATCCAGGATTTTAGTTTTGTCCAATTCTCTAATTTCAAGTCAAGAATAAATATTTCCATATGTGAACGTTTGGAGGAAAAGGGACAATTAGTTATGATTCTTTTGAGGACAATTATCAATTTTCAGTATCTGTGAACAAATATGATACTGTACTGTAGTGTAAATATATATCACTGCTTTACTAATATGAAGGTAACATATTAGCACTTCTGAACAGAATCTCAAAAGCAAGAGGAGATTAGTACAGAGTTGAGGAAGCCAAACAAAGGGGATTGAAAAGTTGCAATTTTGTGTGAAATAGAGACATTTGTTCAGGGTTTTGTTTTAAAAAGCACTAATGGGTTCAATCCTTCTCTCACTGAAATCAACATCCAAACAAACACTGACTTCAATGGAAACATATAAAATTCAATATCCATTAAGCATAGCAGTTCGTCTCCCAACTACAGCATTACAGCACTGCACAAAGACGCCTTCTTCCGTCTACTGCCCTGCAACAGTTGCTCAGCATAATTCTAAAATTTTAGCCTCCATGTTCATTTTGGCCACAGCAACATCCATTTACAATGAAATATTACTGAGCTCCTACTAGCAACGCGTTTATTTTTTTCCCAATCAAGAATTAATGAAAATCCTTAATGTCTAGCTATTGTGTTGTTTTACAATTTCCATACCTTGATGTGGCTGTTGGGCAAAAAAGTTTGCCCACCCTGGCAATGTTCCCTCTAATCATTTCTATCCATGTGCAGAATAAATGTGTATGTGCACTGAGGCATGTGTGAATGTGCACCACCAGCAGAACCCGAAAGCCCAGCTGTGGGCACTCTGCTAATCAGCTGGGCGGCATTTGAATCTCTCCTGAGTGGCTGCACAAGCCCATAATAGCTTAGAGAGAACACTGTACTCCCATTTCAATAGATGACACATTACATCTCTCTTAATTTCTGATAAAACTTCAGTGCTGCAGATTGCAAACATATGAAAATATCCACTTTTGTACTGCTGAGATGAAAAATTTGGCAGAAGTGTTTTCCAAATTACATTCTACTCAATATTTCATCTTTTGTGTGACAACATCTTTCCATAAAGTCTGTTAGGCTTGTCTATCTAAAGGACCAACTTCTTCAATAGAAGTGTCTGCTTGCCCTCCTGATGACCAAACCATTCAGAAGTAGAGTACAGGAAAATACATCAAGAACTTAGAAGAATGTGATCCCCTTTGGGAAGGCAAAGGTAGCTTAGGACCACCTTTATGTCCTGCTGATTCTAGGTTGCTCCAGTATCATGGGAGACTCTGGAAGGTAGCCCAGAATACTTACAATGCTTCGTACTAGAGGCACTGTGCCAGGGCTTGCAAGGTGAATTGTGGAGGGCAGTCTGTCGTTTATAAAATGACTTTAATAGGAGAATTCCTCCCAGCCGTGGAGCTTTAACAGCACATGTATGCTGCCACAGTGACATACAGAAGGTGTAATGGCAATGAAAAACTCACCCTTTGAGTTAGGGTGATCCCACTTACATCTCTGAGACAAGACACCTGCCTGCAAAGCAGACCACAGAGAGCTATAGGGGAGAACTGAAAAAAAGAATTTTGGAGGAAGGGGACCCAGTTTTACTCTCTTCTACAGAGTCATGAACACTTTGGGTATGTCTAGACTGCCTCTGGCATCCCGGAAGAGCTCTGCTGTGTCCAAGGAATACTTCTGCTTTTCCGAAAAAAAAATTCGGAAAAGCAGACGTGTTTTTTCGGCATCCCTGTAAGCCTCGTTCTACAAAGAAGAAGGGATGTTCCAAAAGAGGCTTTTTTTCTGACATTTGGTCCAGTGTCTTTTGGAAGAAAAGCAGAAAAAGATACGCAAATTGCAGTTTGTAATTTGCGTCTATTTTTCCGACTTTTCTTTGTCATCTAGACACAGCTTTTCTTCTGAACAGCATTTTCTTTCACTTTTCCAACTGCTGCTCTCAGTGGTCTCTGCAGGCTCAGGGTGGGAGAGCCCAAGATCAGATACCAAACTGCCGCCAGCCAATGGCTTGTCCCAAGCTGCGTCCTCTGCTGGCATTAGCACCTGAGAGAGACTAATAACTCAGTTACATCTACATCCCTCCAGCTTTCTCTTAGGCAGTCAGTGAGGAACTTGTAGAAAGCTTGAAATTCACATTGCTCACCACTTAATGGTTCTCACAGCAAAAGGTCAATTTAACACTTTCCATGAAATCTGTGACAAATATGAAAACACTCCAGCACTGCCCATGCGAATCTCTAACTGGTAGAAAGCTTGAAATTCACATTGCTCACCACTTAATGGTTCTCACAGCAAAAGGTCAATTTAACTCTTTCCATGAAATCTGTGACAAACATGAAAACACTCCAGCACTGCCCATGCGAATCTCTAACTGGAAGCAGGCTAAGTAATATACTTGTGCTGATGGCTTCTTGCAATACTCTAGATTTATTTTTGTAAATAAACATTGATCACTTTCAAAGCTGCAGGTGATTTACACAGAACAGAAAATTTCAGCTGCCATAGAGGATGAGTTTGGTTTGGTACATGCTAAAACAATTTATTAGCCATATATTTATGTCAATGCATGCGGCTGAACTCTGAGCCAAATTCTGTGGTTGTGCATTCAGGTGAAACGCACCTATATTGTTGTTGGGAATTTCATCTGTGTGAGGCTTTTGGACCTAAAGTTGATTTGACTCATTACCATAGTGCCTGATAATCTCCTAATGAATGGATTTTATATTTGCAACTCCTCTGCGAGATAGGGAAGTATAAACCCCATTTTACAGATGGGGAACTGGGACACAAGCTAGATTAGGGCTCTGTCTGTACTGCAGCTCAAATAGGCATGCTTGCACTAGATGCAATATAGCTCAAAATGGTGGTGAAGACTCTGAAGCACAGGCTGTACAATCCTACCCAGATCCCTGAGTTTGTACTTGCATTGCTAGACGGCATCAGGGTCTGTGCTGCAGCATCTTCATGGTTATGTTTATACACTGCAGCTATCATAAAACTAGTGCCCCCAAGCTGCAATCGCTCCTTGGATTACAGCAAGTAGTCTTCTGATTACCGTGCAGACAGAACCTAAGGATCTGTCATGAAGGAAGTCTTAGTCACATGCTCTATGTAGGCTTGCTGAGTCACATGCAGTTCAGTGTTCAGTCCACAATACCTTCCTTCCTCCACTCTTTGAAAATGTTTAGGAGAGGTGTCCAGATGCAATACTTGAAAGCAATACACTTACATAGGAGTGCTATTCCAATAGGCAGATATTCTTTTTTTAAAAGTAAAGTTCAAGCAGCTGGTGTAGGGGTGACCTTGGATGTTCACGGATTCAAAATATAGTTCTTTTCAAAGCAAACACATCATCCACGTCTTTGCACATTTTGACATGCTGTTACTTGCTGGAAGCTGCATTGGATCCCAGAGAAGCCACACATCAAATATACACCCCACAAGATTGTAAACTACTCCACTCGATTTGGGATATGAAAGAGCAGGAGCAGATGAAGTAGGAGAAAGAATAGTTCTTTGGGGAGCATTGTTTGCATTTGCTGAGCTGAGTTTCAGGCATGGTATTGTCGAGTTATAGTGTAGTAAACCGTATTTGGAATGAAAAACCTGTTATATGTGTTAACCTTCAGGATGCTCAAGGTGCAGATTATCACCCTCACTAAATGATACTCAGATGAGGTTGAGGATGAATATAATTGCTGCTCATGGGCACTGTGAAGGCCCCTCAGGCCTTCGTATCACTCATTTCTTTCTCTCCTTCCCCTCTGGCAATGTGGTGTCTCTGCTGAGCTTTGTCTGAGCTTTTAGAGTTTTTAGGAGATTTTCAGTCTTTTAGAACTGTCTATAAAACCTTAAGACTTCAGATGAGGGGGATTCAGCCCTCTGTGCCATGAAAGCAGGAGTCACGATCATGAAAATAATGAGAGAGAGAAAAAACAGAGAGCTGCATTTTGCAAAGATGAGCTGCAAGAAGGGAGCTTATGAATCTTTGAAAAAGTCTTGTAAAAGAAAAGACCTTCACCAGCACACACACTCAGATCCCACCTGTCTCTGAGTATAGTGTCTCTCAAGCTCTAGAAATTAGTTAGGCCTCAGGCAACCAACCATTGTGAACAAAACAAATTCCTAATGGTTAAGTCATTGTTGTTAAATATAAGCACATATGTGGTCCTCAGGGCAACTAAGTATTTCTTGAAAATAAGCTGGTGCTCTGTATATGTTTTCCAGGCTGAATTTGATTTATGTCTGAAGCCTGAATAGATCCATGCTTTTCATAGGCTGGCCAGACTGCAAAAGAAAAAGGTTTGATACTCATGCAAACTCTGCCTTGTAAAACACGCTCTGTCCACGTGCAAAGTCTTGTCTGTTTCAGGCTCAAAATCTGATCAGACTCTCACTAGATTTTGTATAGCTGTACATGATCACATTATGAAGATATGCAACATCTAGTATGTCACCTTACATTTTGTTCTTCCATCCCCCTATCTTGTGACATCATCCTATTGCCATCATGCTTCCTGCTTGTATGGTGCTCAGTAAACAAGGGGAACAGATGTGAATTATCATTAAGGTTTAGAATCAAAACCTTGCAGAGATATATAGGGGCTGTTTATACTTCCCTTAATGATATTGTTTTAGGCTATTCATAGCCTTAGGTGCTGATCATTTCATCATCCAACACTCAGATTCACATTTAACATATGATCTTTGAAGAAAGTGGTAACCTCTGAGGGGTGGAGGAAGGTACTGGTTCACCAAGATGCTGCAAGCTGTACCAGTTTGACACCCAGTATGACTGACTGTTACTAGGAGCTGATGGGCATGGAATTGTCTGTTAACAAACACTTGCTTCTCTGTACCTGTCGGGGCTCGGAGAATATTCTACAAAAATATTTTTATTACAGATAATGCATTCTAATCTCTATGGGTCTGGGATGGAGTATGCAAACCCCACATTGGACAACAAGGAATAAACAGATGAGGGCTCAGCCAGCACTGTCCCACTTGCAAGCTATGCGCAGGCTGGAGGAGGGACATAAAAGGGGAACAGAATAGCTTGTGTGTTGGCAGAGAAGAGAACAGATCTTTAACCTGCTGCTCCTGAGGAAAGGGCTGAGGGAAGGCAGGATCTTTCCAGACAGCCGCTGTCTGAAGGTTCCTCCCTGATACACACTGAGAGGGAGGCATCCTCCTCTCTCTCCTACTAACTGAGTTTGCTTGTGTCAATTCAGCTTGCTTTTTGTTTATGGACTACTCTGGGAGGGGAGAGACTTGGAAGTGCCCTGGTCAGAGGGCCCACTCCTAGGAAGATGTAATCTGCTGCAGAGGTGGAAGAGCTGGTAGAATGTAGACCGCAGGGAGCAGAGAGAGATGGCTCCAAATGAGGAGCTGTCCCCTTCACAAGGCCTTACTCTCTAAGGGTTTTTTGCTACAGCTGAAAAATGGGACTCCAAACCCCCTTTTCATAGTCCTTGTTCCCTCAAGGGTGTGTCTAGGCTACATGGCTCTGTCGACGGAGCCATGTAAAGTAGTTTACCCGACATAGTCAATGAAGCGGGGATTTAAATAATCCCCGCTTCATTAAAATAAAAATGGCCGCCACGCTGTGCCGATAATCAGCTGATCCGGCACAGCGCGACAGTCTAGATGAGGATCGGTCAACAAGGGAAGCCTTGTCGACCGCTTCGTTATGCCTCGTGAAACTAGGTTTACCGGAGCGGTCGACAAAGGCTTCCCTTGTCGACCGATCCATGTCTAGACTGCCGCGCTGTGCCGGATCAGCTGATTGTCGGCACAGCGCAGCAGCTATTTTTATTTTAATGAAGCGGGGATTATTTAAATCCCCACTTCATTGACTATGTCAGGTAAACTACTTTACATGGCTCCGTCGACGGAGCCATGTAGTCTAGACACACCCCAAGAGTGTTCTAATTTGTCCTTGAATGGGGTGAACTATGCCTAAAGTCCCCTGCTGGAGGCTGGTGGCCTTGCTGCACCCCACCCCAGGGAAAAGAGCAGAAGATGGGTCCTTCTGGCAAACTAGAGTGGCTGCTTCTGGTGCAGCCAATCAGGGCCCAGCAAGCTGGTATAAAAGAGGCTCTGGCCCAGAAGCTTATCAGTTCCTCTCTGGAGCTTGACCCAGTCAGACCTAGGGATTGACTGGGAGGACAGCAGCACCTCGGACAGCTCTGAGTGTGAGCCGAACTTCAGACCTAGCTGCAACCCAGGTTCTGTGGCTGAAGACCAGACTGGGTAAACTACAAATACATTTCAGTACCCTGGACAGAACGCAGTAAGAATCTGACCTCAAAGCTCTGAGAGAGGGAGGGTTGGACTTAATAGCTTCTTGGGAACGTGGCCTAGGGAGCAAGGTAGGAGCAGACAGCAGTGACAGTTAGTGGACAACTACTACTTACAGGGGCCCTGGGCTAGGACCCAGAGGAGTGGATGGGCCTGGGCCTCCATCCCCAGCAGTGACCAAAATGGGGCAAGAAGAAGCATGGTCCCAGGTGACTGACCAGAAAAGCCATCTGGGTCACCTCCACTCCCAGAACCAGTTGGGGCTGAGAAGTTGCAGACACACCCTCGGCCACATAGAGGCACTTGCCAGAAGGTGAGCTGCTTCACAGTCCTTGTACAGGGCTTGATAAAACTCATGAATGGGATTATATAATGGGGGTTGCCTGTGATAGCAGGAGAATGTGTGTTGCTCTCAGTTCTGTGTTCCTATATGAGCTGTGTACAGCACTACAGGTTGGTCCTCTATAATCTAGACTTCTGTAGTCCAGTTTGCCTGTGGGTGCTCTGGGGCTGGAGCACACTCAGGGAAAAGCTGGGCTCTGCATTCAGCAACTGCTCCCTTGTCCTCTCTGAGCTTCCAGAGCTGGGCAGATAGCTTATTTGCTGTGCCTAAACTCAGGGAGGGGGAGGAGTGGAGATGGGAGGATGCTCAGGGAAGAATTAGAGTGGTCAAGGAGCCCAATGGCCACAGGGCTGTGCTCCTGGCCCCTAGCTGCGGGGCTCCACAGCAACCCTGTCTCTCTCCCTCAAGCATCTTCCCTCTCCACATCCCCAATTGGTCAATGCTGGCCCTTGTACTGCTGCTGGAGCTGAGTCCTGCAGCCATGAGGAGCCAGCATTGACTAAGAAGGGATGAGGGGCTCTCAGGGGAAGAGGCAGAGAAAGACTGTGAAGCCCCGCAGCTGGGGGCAAGGAGCACAGCCCTGTATCATGGGGATCCACTGCCACCCTACCTCTTCCCCCAAGCATCCCACAGGTGCTCAGTTCCTTTGGGGCTGCATATCCTTCTCTGCTCCTGTCCCTTGGCCATAGGGCTCTAGAGCCACTCTGCCTCTTCTCCGGAGCTCCCCTCCTCCCACCCCCCAGTCCCTGTTCAGTCAATGACAGCCCCTTTACTGCTCCTGGAGCAAAGCCCTACAGCTGGCAGTAGCAGAGGGGTTAGTATTGACTTCCCCAGTCCAGCAAATTCCCTGGTTTGGGACCAGTCCAGTCCTGAGGGTGCCACACCAGTGAGGTGCAAGCTGCAGCTATTTCTTTCCTTTCATCCAATGCAACTTTAGTAACAAAGTAGAAGTGAGGGCAAACTAAGTCCACGTGATTAGGGGTTTGGAACGGGTCCCATATGAAGAGAGAGATTAAAAAGACTTGGACTTTTCAGCTTAGAAAAGAGGAGAATAAGGGGAGATATGAAAGAGGTCTATAAAATCATGACTGCTATGGAAAAAGTGAATAAGGAAAAATTATTTACTTATTCCTACAATATAAGAACTAGGGGTCACCAAATGAAATTAATAGGCATCAGGTTTAAAACAAACAAAAGGAAGTTTTTGTTCACTCAACAGACAGTCAACCTGTGGAATTCCTTGCCAGAGGATGCAGTGAAGGCTAGAATATTAACAGGGTTCAAAAAAGAGCTAGATAGATTCATGGAGGTTAGATCTATCAATGGCTATTAGCCAGGTTGGGTAGGAATGGTGTCCCTATCCTCTGTTTCTCTGGAGGTGGGTGACAGGGGAGGGATCACGTGAGGATTACCTGTTGTGATCCCTCCCTCTGGGGCATCTGGTATTGGCCACTGTTGGCAGACAGGACACTGGGCTAGATGGACCTTTGGTCTGACGCAGTATGGCTGTCCTTATGTTATCTTGCTGCACCAGAGACTGATCTTCTGGTATTAGATTTAGTGAGTCTAGTTAAGACCTGCTAAATAGAATGCTAAGGGTGGCTTTGGTTAGCACTGGTAATCCTCAGGTTCATGAAGAGTAGGAGAAGCTAATGGGAGCATTTGCTCCTCTCAGCCTTCCTCTGTGAAGATGGTTCTAAGCTCGGCTTAATGTAAGCTGACTCCAGCTATGTATTTTAAATAGCTGGAGTTGCGTATCTTAACCCAACCTTCCAGGTCTATTGTAAACCTGCCTTAAGAAAATAATCAAGCTATTCTCCCAGTCTAATTTATTCACAGTGAACTTGAACACCATGCATTATGCTACTCAAGAATGCATAATTAGATAAGAGGAGATAGCTTGTTTAGCCATTAATGTTTCCTACTCTGTTTTCGTGTTTCTCAAACAAAAGCTTCCATTCTGCAGATGTCAGGCCTTTCTGTAGCTGTTCTTCCTGAGGCACAATAAGTGCTTAGATTAATTTCTTTCATGGTTGCCCCTGTTCTTTTAAAATATACATCTAAGCAACCAATATACATCAAGGAACCATATTCATTAAAGGCCTGCAATGAAACGTGGAGCACCCCACCCCCTCTGTTCAAAACACACTTTGTCTTCAGTGCAGAGCACAGGGTATTCAGCACCTTGCAATAGATGCTCTGCCACTTGTAGGATCTATATTTATCTGGGTAACAGACCATTAAACAACAATATCTCCATGATCTAATCAGACCTTTACTTAGCTCACATCTCACTAGCAACCTTTAGTTTATGATACCCTCAGCTGTTCAGCTTGGGTCTCTAAACGAAGTAAATGCTGCAACACTCATTTTTGTGTCATATTTATCAATAGTCTGATGCTCACAGCATACACAGCAGAATCGGACTCCCTCTGTCTCCAGGGGCCAGTCAGATTCCTTGTGCTAGTTTGGTTCATACTGCAGATGGGATTTACTAAAATCCAAAAGTGGGCAGCCCTTCCCCCTGCTATATAGCAGTCCAGTTCCTTGACTCTGTCAGAATCATTTTGTAATCTGACAGCAAGTTGAAATTTCATTTATTTCAGCAACTTGAGAATTGATTGCCTGGGTTGTGTGTCAAAGACCAATAGCTGTTTCCAATATGTTTAATATGATGAGGGTATAGATCCTTTTTTAGTAACTTAATCCAAACTCCAGTGTGTTAACAAATTCCCATCATTTGTTTTCCTCTTTTAATTCTGTGTAGAAAAAGGAACTGCTAATGTGCATTAAAATTAGATTCAGTAAATACATATTCAGACAAGTCCAAAAATAAGAAGCATAGTTATTTAATAGACAGAAGTATTTTGTTCAATGCAAATGGTCTTTAAAACAAAATGGGAAAGCTTTGCTTGTGCAGCCGGGAGAGGCAGTTATTTGGGTTCTACTTAGCACCTGTCAGCCTGCATATGTGTCTTTATTTTTTATTAATTTTAGTCTTCAGACTGTCTAACTGCAGAACTCATTGGATTCTAAAGTCCTGTCTTTGTTTTGAGTTGTCCTTTATGCACAAATCCCTAGGAGGTGCTGTTTAGAAACCCACTGCAAGAGATCTAGTATGAGAAGCAGAATTTTTCAACCTATGAGCTCCCTGATGTGTCATCATGCATGGACTGATGTCCAAAACCAGGAGAATTCCCATTGGTACTAGGATGCAGAAGGAGTGAGGGAGAGAAATTTCCTCACTCACTTGCCTCTTTGCTTCCACTCTGTCTCCCTCAACCTCTCCTACAGTGCTTTCCCTTCCTACCTGCCAGCAAACAGTGATTGGTTTTGCCTCACTGCAGCTGGGAATAGAATGAAGTGGGAATAAGGAGAAGGTTAAGGCAAAGAGGATGGCTTCATTACTTCAATGACCATATCATTTGCTACACCAGCTCCCCTCTTTTCAGCCCTCTCACTCAGTGCCTTTCCCAATGTGCCCCACCACACATTGTCAACCCTCCATTCAGCCCACTCTTCAATGCCCCAGCTCTCCCCATAAGCCCAAGACACCATAAACCAGTAACCCCAGAAGAGCCTACCCAGCATCCCCCCCCCCCCATAACCTCCACACTACATTCACCAGTCTCTTGACCTATCCTGTCTTTTGCCACGAGCCACAACACCCTCTAGCATCTTCTCATGACCCCCAAAAGCAGCTGTGGTTTTTTGATTTGTCCTCAGTGTCACATAGACTACAGCAAGAAACCAACCCTACAAGTTAAGGGTTCTCATAAAGAATGTGAATTTGTGACTTGGAAGGTGTATAGAGAGTGTAAGGCAGAACTTTCTTTCAAAACACTGAGGTTCAGTCTTTTCTAGATCAGCAATAATGATCTAGATAAGTACCATGAAGGCATTTTAAGAATGAAATTAAATTGGGAGGAATTGCAAACACCACTTATGAAAGAAAAATAAAGCACAAGGACCTAGCAGTATTAGAAAGAGTCATGACATATGAACATGAATAGCGATGGAATAAAATGACAGCTAATATCTAGGGAAAATGAATTCAAGGAGTAAGTATTTAATGATGGGAAATGAACTGGAAAACAATGATACTGGAAAGAGATGTAGGTGTTACAATAAGCAATGAATTAAACATGAGTTTGCAATGGGTTATGCTAGTCATAGCCCAATTAACTTTGGGGCTTATGATAGGAGTCGCATCACAAAGTAGTGAAGCTATATAGTCCTTCTCACTATGGCTCTGGAGCATCTGCAGCTGGAAAACTGTGATCAGTTCTGCACACTTCATTGCCTGAAAGACATTGACAAACTCCAGGGATCATATAGAAAAGCAACACAAATGATTCAGGGCTTGCAGGATTGGTCTAGAAGGAAAGATCAGAGGATGAGATTCATAGCTGAAGTAAATCTGGGACTTCAGTGTAGCTACACAAATTTACTCCTGCTGAGAAGCTGGTCTATATTAAGCACTTCTATGGCTCTAACCTGAGAGTTTCACGATACTTTAATATTTTTACAACATCACATGAGGTAAGAAGTAGTAATCTCTACAGATGAGGAATTGAGGCTGAGTGATTGTCCAAGGTCAAAAAGCCTGTGGTAGAGTGGGGATTCAACTCCCAAGTGCCAGACTAGTGCCCTACCCACTGGATTATGCTTTTACTCTTTAGCGATATTAGTATGTTCAGCTTGCCTTAGTGATAACTAAGGTGGAGGTTATCATGATATGTACTACAGGTTGAACCTCTCTGGTCTGGGACTCTCTGGTCTGGGAACATTCATGGTCCAACAGAACCATGAATGTTGCTGGACCAGGGAGCCCCTGGATCAGAGAGCCCCATCAGGGAGCAGCTGACCACAAATTCCAACAGTTCAGGACTGCAAAGCCCCAGCGGCCCCAGGGCAAGCTGTGGAACCAGCAGCTCAGACCTCACCTCCCCTCATTCGGCAAACTCCCTCCTTCAGGACCGATCAGGTCCTGAGTGTGCCAGACAATGGAAGTCTGTAGTCTACACATCTTCAAAAAGTACTAACACCAAAGAAGAAAATGAATTATTTAGGATAGTGAAAAGGGTTGGTAGGAATCACAGAATAAATCTGCCTAGATTTGGTATTTCTACAGTGCCCATTACTGTTGTCTTGCAGACTGGGAGTTTGCAAGCAAGAAAACAGCCTGTTGTTGATTATTCCTCCTGAGTTCAGGGAAGCTGGATTGTATGTGTTCTTGTAAATCAACAGTGTTGCACTAAAGACATAACTGACTCTATTAGTTTCCACTCATAATGGAATGTACCCAACAAAGCCCCAAATATTGGCTAACCACTTGGGACAAGGTACATAAGCATTGAATGTAATACATAGGTAGAATATTGGGAAAAGTTATTTCAACCATGAGGCATATTAGACTATGAAACTGTCTCTTGAGGGAAGTGACACTTAAAACTAGATTTTTTCCAAAGCACTAGTACACATACACTAGGGAGTAATCTATATGGATGTGGAGGTGGACTAAGGGTTTTTCAAACTTTGGGTCACTTCTTAAAAGGGTAAGCCACTAGCTGGTCGTGAGATGCTTTGTTTACCTGAGCATTCACAGGTACAGCCACTGGTACTTCCCAGTAGCTGTGGTTTGTTATTCTTGCCCAATAGGAGCTGCAGAAAGTGGTGGTCCAGCCCACCCCATTTCCCGCAGATTCCATTGACCAAGAACGGTCCGTTGCTGCCACTAGCAGGTGCAAACCCCTGGACAAGGTGACCTAATGCCACAGTTCAGCTCTGAAGTCTGTTTGTTATATACTGATTTCAGGAGTGTTCGGCATACAAAGTTGCATGGGTTTAACGATAGGTGTTGATTTAAACCAATTTAGCAGATCAGGCAAAAAAAAATTTCTTGTCGTCAGGGTAACTAGAATCTCATCTTTTTCACCCTTGCAATTAGTGGTGGGGTGCCATGCCACTGACACATGTGAATTTTCATTACCTGCTGCCAGGGCTTCCAGCAGTCCCTTAAGATGAGTTTCCTGGATCCCAGGGAGCCTGGAAGCACAGGAAGACATGGGTCATTGGTAGCCCATCTAGTTGACTGACAGAAAGCCATGAGCTCCCAACTCTGAGGCTCTAAATTTCTGGAAGTTGACCAGCCTAGGGAGCATCTGTCTCTAGAGGCTGGAAAACCTATGATTGCATAATCCAAGGCAAACTTCTTGAAGGGCTGCAGAAGATCTGGGTGAGCAAGCTAATAGGAAACCAGGCAAATTTGTATTGTATATTTGTCTGAGTTCCATCAGAAGTTAGTTGAAATTGTATCGTTTCTGCAAAAATGTTTTGCTGGAATTTTTCTAACCAGATTAATAATTGAGAACAAAAACCCATGTGGAAACTCTTATATAAAGATTCAAGTTGGGTTTATATTGCTTTAGTTTGCATCAGTAAATTTTTCAGGTGAAAGCTAAACCAGCCTATCTGCCACTGTGTCCTGACAGGCATGTGCGCCATTTTAACTAAATTTTAACTTGAACTTAAATATTTAATTTAATGTACATAGACAAGGTTTCACTTAAATTTCCATTTGACTTTAAAGGACTTATTTGAGATATTTAAATTTTATAATGTTGACTAGAAAATCAGGCCCCGTGATCCTGTTATGTATAAGTTATGTGTAAAACTTCTGTTCTCTTTACAGTAAAATTGCATTGAGGCTTCTAAATATGAAATAGCTTTATGGAGTTATTGAATAAACAATAACACTACAAAATGGTTTAGAAAAGTTTTTAAATTTTGGCTTAGGCAGCCTCACATATCTGTGCTAACTGCCCTTAATAGCAAGGAATTTTCAGTACATACATATATTTTAAATTATTTTTCTAAATGAAAATTTCATTGGAACTCATTTTCATGCCCTTCAATATTGTTAGTGTTATCCAACAGAATTATCCCCTCCCCTCCACCTATTAACTAATTTCATTATTCTAGTGTCGTTTCTGGTACAGTAGTAATGGTGTAGCTCACTGCTGCAGTATGGCTGATACAATTTTTCAGGGCCTACAAAGAAAGAGGAAGGGTTAGCTGAGAGAAATATGGACTAAATAATCTGCATTCCTAAATTTCTTAATTTTGAGTATTTGCCACATAAGCATAGTATTAACCAGTTTTTCAAAACCTCATTGTGAGGGATTAGATGAACAAAGGCCTGGCATCCAGGGGTTAAAGAAAGCCTCTGAACCTAGTTAGCCCCATCCCGCTTTACCTGCAATCAATGCCAGGCCTGAAGGGAGGGAAAAAGGAAGGAGCCTGTCTCAGTTTGGGGTTGATTAGCGAGGAGGCAAGAGCCCAGGTCAGTAGTTTAAAGTGATTTTTTTTTTCAAAGTACGTGTTGCAACCCAGTACTGGGTCTCAAAAATTGAGGCACTGGGTTGCCTTGCTGTAGGTTGACCAGTAGGGGTGGTAAGGCCAGCGTCCTGCCTGTCCCGTGGACCACACTGTGCACTGGCAGCAGTTAGCAGCAGATCTGGCTCCTAGAGGGAGGCAAGTAGCCAACTCTCACAAGATAAAGCAGAACAAGCGAAAAATATGAAGCCAATCCCATTTCTAAACAAACCCAAAATGAGCTCTGCCCATTTTTATTCTGCAATGCCTGGTGACAAACCAAGAACTGGCCAATATGTGTGTGGAGCCAGACCTTAGGGCAGCGGCAGCTTGTGGAGCTGTACCTGCTGCTGGCCACTTCCAGGGTGCAGTGTGGTCCACTGTGCCAGTACAGGCAGGAAGCCTGCCTTACCATCCCACTGCTTCACTGACCAGGAGCCACCAGAAGAAAGTTTGTGCCCCAACAATCCCCTGTCCCAGCCCTCCAAACCCAGAAACCCCTCCTGCACTATAAACACCTCATTTCCAGCCCCATCCCATAAGCTGAACCCCCTGTACCTCACCCCCGTGCCTCAACCCAGTGTCCCTGCCTACATACTGAACCTCTGTGCTCCAACTCCTCTCCCACAGGCTGCACCCCAAGTCCCTCTTCCGTGGCCCTCACCGCAGAGTCCACACCCTCAGGCAAAGCCTTCACCCCTGCAGTCTCAACCCCACATCCCTGTGGCCCCACCGTGAAGCCTGCACTCTGGTCAAAAGAAATAATTATGTTGGATCATGGGCATCAACAATTTTTTTTCAACTGGGCCATGAGGGGGGGAAAAAAAACTTAGTCTAAATAAAACCACTGGTCACAAACCGCTCAACAGCCATGGAAGCAAGTAAACCCCCACTCCCACCCCTCTGAGAAAAGGGGGGAACCTACTGAGAAGCCCCAACTCACAGGAATCTGGACTCTTGGGGCCACACCCCAAAGTTAAGGACTTGGGTAGGAAGTGGTTTGAAATTCCTGGGATAGGAGCAGAGGCGGCAGGGGCCCAGCACCTTGCTTTTTTTCCTGCTTACACGCCATCGTAGCCACTGGACTGCACAACTGCAAGGGCCCTGGCCTTACTCACCTTATTCATCTTCAAAGAAATTTGGAAACTAGTGACATGGTTAATTTCCATGAAATAGTGAAAAGACAGCAAAAATGTATAAACCAGTAGTATGTAACAATCTAACCATGAAACAGTTAATATTATTAAGTCCTTCTTAGCTTAGTGATGCATGTCATGGTACAATAATGGCAATGAAACTGTATGCAAATGAGGCCAAGGAGGGAGGGAGTTGCTAGGCAACTGGGAAGGATTGGAAAAGCACATTCTGTTAGTTCAGGGTGGCAATTGGTCTGAGGAGAGGCAGTTTTGTAAACAGTGTTTGTGGTTTGTTGGTGATCTGCCAAAAAAAGGCTATTTTAACCCAGAATAAATAGACTTAAAAGAATCAGCACACTTCTCAGCAGCTGTTAATTAGTTAAATCAGACCTTCTATACCACTGAGCTGTATAGTAGGGGACATATACTTCCACCTCCCTCCTTTAAATTATTTTGGTTCAATAGGGATTTTGCAAATAGGCAATTTACAACTTTTCCAACTATTGCAAGCAAAACAGTTCTGGTGAAATGATCTATAGCAATGAAGAATGATGTGAAGGGTTATTGCTTTTTTTTTCTAAGTCTACACATTTTCTTTCCCTTCAATTCTACCAGCTAATTTTTTTAAATGTTTACATTCTTGCTGCGTATATAATTCCAAATTCTGGAACCAAATTGTATCTTATGGAAGAGTGAAAGTCAGCAAGTTAACACAGACTCTTGAAATATAAAAGATTTAATAAAACTACTTGATTGCATTTTTAGGCCTTTATTTAGCAAGGTATTTCAGCACATATCTAATTTTAAGCACATGAAAATCTCATTACATTATATCCTATGATTAAATATCTTACTGAATCAGGACCTTAATACTATAAGGCATCCTATGTATGTAATACTATACATACTAACAGATTTATCTGAGTATTTTGTGAGCAAAGACCTACTTTGGGTAAGGTGCCACAGGACTCCTCAAGATTCAGACTAACACAGCTACCCCTGTGATACTGGCCTTAATACTGTTCTTTAAAAGTAAAATGTTAAATAACCTTTAACAATATTCATTGTTCTGGAAAAATTACATAGGTTGTGGTCCTGATCCAATGCCCTTTGAAGTCAAAGTCTTTCCATACTTTTCAATGTTTACTGGAATGAGGCCAGAGTGAAATTACTGTGGGAAACACCTCAATAATAGGGAAAGTTCAGGGAAGGATTAACAAGTTGTTGGATATTGTAAAACAAATTATGGGTTTCTGGGGTACTCACATAAGTCCTATTATGAAAGATAAGGACTACTCAAGTAGAAAAACAGTTGCAGAATTGGGCCCCTTGATCCAGTCTGGGCTGTGCAATTATAAATATAATAAAAATAAATTTATAAATATAAATATGCAAAGCAGTCCAAGTAAAATAGCTATAAAAATATTTTTATGCTAAAAGTGCTTGGAATCCTCTTTCCCTGACTCAAACAAGCAAACACAGATACACACTTATGCACACAGCAAGGAAATATCCAATTTTTATGGGGTTTTATGTATTTGTACTTCTGTAGCAATAGGGAATTCTAGTCATAGATTAGGACTCCATTGTGAGTAGGCACTGCACAACTACAAAATGTAAGGGAGTAGATCATGAATGAACTATTAGGGCCTGGAGTAGGATCCACGTGGACAATGAGCAGTAGGCTAATGTCAGGTTGATTTGAAACCCTGATTGCTACAAAATAGATGTTCATGTGGACGAGCCATTGGTGACGTTCCATGGCTTATGTTATACAGAAGGTCAGACTAAAGGGTCATAATAGCCCTGTTTGTAGAATATGCACACCATGTCCTCCTTTGGGAGGAAGCAGAGTTGTGATACTATTGCAGTTAGTCTCCCAGACAGTCTTTAGGCTGACAGCAGCGTGGTTCAGAGGCCACCAATGACTCTTTGGGTCACCTGTGCAATGCGCCCAATGGCAAGAGATGAGTATAAAGATTTTTGTACTCAGGGACGTGTAGCCCAGCACCTCGGGTCAGTTACAGTGGTGCTTGCATTCAGGAGAGCACAGCCTAGTGGCCAGAATCAATATAGCCCCTTCCCCCCCTTGAGTACAGAGACAGTGTTACCCAATGTCTAGAGTCAATATGGCAATCCCTAGATGTAGGGCAACACAGCCCCATGACCAGTGCCAATATAACAGCCCTCAGGTACAGCACAGAGCGACCCAGTGGCTAGTACCTGGAGTGGGGAGGAAGGGTCCATACCATTAATTGATTATATATTCCTTAATTGTCCACCACTTTTCCCAGTGCAGTAGGGTTTTGTTTATCTATCTAAACTAAAATCCAAAGTGTCCATGCCATTGTGATGGGTGTTAGTGTTCCAAGGACTGTGAATCACCTTGTTACACCAGTGCCCTCTAATGAGCTGAATATTTACTTCCTAACCCCATCCCGTCTGTTTGTCATTTCACCCTACAGATTATCAATTGATACACTCCAATCCCTGAGACCTCCTTGAAACATTCCTCTGTGATATTCAGCCAGAACCTCGGCCCCCAAATGGACAGTGTAACCCGGGTTACTACTTTTACCTTAAATCATCTCTCCAGTGCAATACACAGCATTTGTCAACATTTAAAATAAAACAAATTAGGGTTTTTTTAAAGAGAAGATAAGGGTTCCCCTAGAAACAGTGAGTGATGCAATCAAATGGTTACAATGCAAAACAAAATCATAAAATACAAATTAGGGCCTACATTTATTAACTGTTACCTTTCTAATAAAGTCAGTTTCTGCTCAGAGTTCAGTCCATTGTAGAGATGTCTGGTTTCA
This sequence comes from Rafetus swinhoei, assembly GCA_019425775.1. Classification (NCBI taxonomy): domain Eukaryota; kingdom Metazoa; phylum Chordata; order Testudines; family Trionychidae; genus Rafetus; species Rafetus swinhoei. The sequence continues at coordinate 155,194,847 of CM033424.1, forward strand.
CAGCAACCAAGATACAGTTTTTCATTACACATCAAGCAAGTGCCTTGTGTATTATGGATGAATGGATCTAGTGTGCCTGTCTCAGGCCTGCCAACAGGGGCAGGGCAAAGGGGGCAGTTGCCCTGTGACCCGGTGGCAGTGGCAGCAACTGAAGCCATGGGTCCTTTAAATCACCAGCCAGAGTGCCATGCGGTGTGCCCCAGACAATTCTGAGGGCTGGGGGTGGGGGTGGGGGTGGGACGGAGAGGGAGGGCAGCACTTCAGGCAGTGCAGAGGGCTGACTGCCCCAACCCTGCCCATTCCACTCCAGGCCTTGCCCCTTCCTTCCAGGAGCATGGAGTCCCCAACCCTCCCGCAACCTTGTTCAGGGGCCCATGCAGGCAGTTTGGCACTCTTGGCCTTTCTCTGCTCTGTATTACATTGAAACACTCTAAATTCATTGGCAGGATTATTCTCTGCAGTAAAATGGTTTTGATTGTTTGAAGTTGTCTCTGGTAGGTTTTACTTTGACAGTCTTAGAAAGTCTTGAAAGTGGAGCAAAGCTGGATGTAAGCTTTGCATTACATCATCAGCCAATCACAGCAGGAATGCTCTATTGCAGAGATGTATTCTTCCCTGGTGACTACTTTCTACTCCAAGCCCATAAAGCAAACTTTCAATATAGACACATTGCTTCTTAAATAATGCACACATCTCTCAATGGTTATAAAATTTGACAAGTTAAGGTACCTACAGAAACCTTGTACATGTTACTTTTTAAGAATAAGTATCCTGCAAGACAAATATTTGGTGTAGTGAGTTTGTGAGGTCTGAGGAAAGAGTTGTTTGCAAAAGAGTTGTTTGAGGCCATTTCCCAAAGGTCCTCTGTGTCAGCTGTATGTGTAGCACTGCTGATTATATCATATGCTCTAGATATACCAGAAAATTTGCTTGGGGAGAGGGGAAATCTACATTGCACAATTAAGATTATATCTACACTACAAACTAATGGCTCTTCAGCACACACACACATACTTGCACTAGTTTCATGAGAGCTAAAAAGAGTATAAATAGTATTTTTAGCATAGAAAAAAGGCTTAGTCATACTGTGTACGTGCCTGCCTGAACCCCGTAGGAAGGCTACTATCCTGGCTATACTACTATTTATACTTACTAATTCTCAAGATGCTTCAGGGGCTATGTGTATGTGAGCTGTGAATCACACCTCCATCTCGTACAGCAGTGCTCAGATTCTGTACTCTTTCATACTTTTTTTCTCTCTCCATCCTATTGCAGTAGTGCTGGATAACCAACATACCGTGTGATGTTTTCTAGCCAAATATCAGTGTCCTACTATGCCCCCATATTTTTATGGAAATGTGTTTTGAATATGAATATGCATAACTCAGATATGCTTTATGTAAAATGAGGCATATAAACTCTTGTTGAAGAGTTTGTATTCTGCTGAATGTGTATATTTGTGTGAATGTATCATTCTCATGTTAGGAATAAGAAGTATAAACCTGCTTATTAATCTAGGTCTTCTAGTGAAAGCTATTAGTTGTACTTAAGGAACTTAATGGTCAATGCTCAAGACAATGACCTGTAAATAGTTTTGTTTTTCCTGTAACCCCAAACTGTGGTTAGTCCTACAAAGACATGTGACCTGGTGCTGGAATCCATCTTGAATTTAGTATTTTTCTATTGGGGTAGGGAAGATGGAACAAAGGATTCCCACCCAGAGGAAAGTCTAGTTAAGGGAGAGAGAGCAAACAATGAGGGTCTTTAGCTGACTTCTGAAACTGCCTCCGCACTCTAAGAGGCTATACAAGAATGCCTGGGAAAAAAACTGTAATAAGAGGGGTGAAGGAGCATTGCTGGGCCCAGATGAGAGAAAAAGATCCGCTATGATTTATGAGGAACTGAAGCTGAAGTAAGAACTAGGGTGAGAAATATGATTTGTATTAATGTATCATAGGCCTGGTCTATATTACAATGGAAGGTTGAATTAAGATATGCAACTTTAGCTACATTAATTACATAGCTGGAGTCGATGCTCACACATAAAGCTGATGGGAGCAAATGCTCCCATTGGCATCTCTTATTACTCACAAAAGGAGGAGTTGCTGGATGCCAGTTGGAGCTGCCCTCAGTGTTTGATTTGTAGGTTTATACTAGACCTGCTAAATTGAATGCCAGAAGATCAACCTCTGGAGCATCGATCTTCCACATAGCGTAGATGTTGCCTTAGTGTATTAGGCTTAACTGGTGTGTTTTATTTTTGCTTAGTAACTTACTTTGATCTGTTGGTTTTCATTTGCAATCACTGAAATATTACTTTTTTAAACTTAATAAAATCACTTTTGTTTGATAAACCCAGTGTAAATAATTATCTGGGAGAGGGAGAACAACAGCTATGCATATCTCTTTTCACAGATAACAATAATGCTGTGTTGCCAATCATTTTCTATTCTGAGAATCAAAAGCCCCTTCAAAAAGAGTATCGCTCTTGATCTTTAACTTTTATGAATATTTCAAGAAAATAAACATAACACTGGGACTAATCTAAATTATATAAATTGTGTGGGCCAGAGAAAACACCATGAGGTAATGTAGATTTTGAGCAATATTAAACATCTAATCCATCATTATTCTCTTCTAGTACCAATGTACTATAAATAGATAAATACTGATACATTATTTGTTGTGGAAAGTGTCAGTATTACATTAGATGGGGGCACACTTCAAGTTCAATATATCTTAGGTACATTTAATAGTCTTTCAATGAATTTCAGATTTCAACAGGATCTTTAACCAATGCTTGAACATTAATGTATACATGATAATTTGTGTATTCAGTGCTGTTGCACTCTTTCCATCAGAAAGAATTGTTTCAAATCAAAGATTTGATTGCTGTAAGATACAAAATTGAGCAAAATGGTTATATTTCTATCAAAGGAGGATTCTGTTCTCCTTTTCCATTGTGTTCTTTAGTGTACCTAGTTTCCCCCTTTTTTAATGCTACCAAAAGTCTGTGTCTATATTTTTTCAGGGTTCTGCACAAATAGGAACAGTAATATGAAAATATTTTGTGTCTTTTTTTTCTTACCTGTTTTGTTTGGAATAACCTGTTTCAGTAACTTTACCAACTTTAGCTATACTTCATACCACATATCTTCCCAAGAACTGTTGGGGCTTGGCTATTTCACCTTCCTCCCCTGGCCCATGAATCTGAGGATCTGCACAAAGTCCAGGACAAAACTGGAAAGTTTGGGCCTGTGAGGCTCTGAGCATTCTAGCAAAGTTTTGACTGGCCATCTACTTCTACTGTATGGTGCTGGTCACTTTGCAGGTCTGCTCAGATTAGAATGCGTGGACCAGAATCTCTGGTCTGTAAATGAATGCAGCTCCACAGTAGTCAATGAAACTGCACTCGTTTATATCAGGAAGTTGATCACTTTGTAGTTTCTGTAGGCTGAGCTAGTTGCACATACCAGGTCTCCTTGCAATCCTCCATTATCTCATAAGCTCCCTATGTGCCACCCTCCAGTCCCCATCTACTTCAGGGACTCCCTGCAAAGATTCTTAACAAAGTACTGCATCCATTACTACATGGAAATCTTAGAATAATTAATAGTATTGCAGAAATGTTCAATAAATGTGTGTTGTACTTGGGAAAAGAATGGTGTAAATTCATTTGATGACAACACTTTCCATTCCACAAGTATCTCAGGAGCATGTTAAATAACAGGTAATAAAGTCAGACATTATAAAATCTGACCTGAAAAATTTGCCTCCAAGATTTAGAGAAGAGTTAGCTGTCGAGTTTGTTGGACCATTAATGTATGTTTGATGTAGCTCTGTGGCCTTTTATGGGCAGCCTGGAGACAGTTTCATTGATCCTGCTTACAGTTGTTGCAGGTTGATCTTGTCAGAGACCACTAGTGAATCCTTTTCTGAGCGATTTGCTCCACTTGCATAATATTGATGCTAGCCTACTGGAGACTGTGCTTTAGGCTATCTTTGAAGTGCTTACTTTCAAACAGGATGCCTCCTGTGATTTTATTTTTTCCTATGTCCTTCTTTTGTCTCAATTTCACATTACAGATAACTCTGCTATTTCCTGCCCCTCTCCCTCTCACCACCCCCTGACCCCTATCTTAGCTGTCATATACAAGATCTCTTTGTGGAGATGATGGTCTTTCATTCTGATGACATGTCTGATCCACTCATGGGCTTTCAGTTGCATTTCCTCAATGCTAGTCAAGTTTCCACTTTCAAGGGCCTTAATATTGGTGAATCTGTCCTGTCAACAAGTGTTCATTACTGAGTGGAGGGAGCACATGTGAAATTCCTCAAGCTGTTTAATGTACCATTTCTAAAGAATCCATATCTCAGATCCATACAGGAGATACATTAGCACCACTGCACATTAGAGCTTCAATTCAGTGAAGAAATGAATACTGTATTAGTAAAGGACTTTTTTCAGCGCCAGCCAAGAGCCTGCCCGAATTTACTGATTCTGAAGGCAATTTCCTTAGCAGGGAACCATCCTTCTAGATGGTGCTGCACCAATACTTGACCTGATCCATTTTTTCAGTTGTGTGCCTTGGATGAATATGGCTGGTACTAGGGTATTGGAATGAAATGCTATTTGGAATTAAACCTCTGTTGAATGGTGAGGCCAAAAGCTTGGATGCTTCAGAAAATCTATCAGTGATGCCCAAAAGGCCATTATGTCTATGGTCCATGAAGGTGGAGGCATCTGCAAAAAGTGCCTCAACAATAAACCTCCCTACCATCTTAGTCGTATCATTTTGTATATCCCCAGATCCAAATCCCTTGTAGCATGGCTGAGGACACAGCAAGGAACAAGTTGAACAGTATGAAAGTGAGTATACAGCCTTGATTCAATCTGTTTGAGACTTCAACTGCATCAGAAAAGCAATCTCTTGGAGAGCATTTGCACTCTCATCTGGCTATGGAACAGATGATTGGTATGAACCTTCTTGAGCAGCCAAGGTTATGTGGAGTAGCCCATAGACTCTGTTGACTGTATCTAAAAGCTCTGGTAAAATCAATGAGGACTGCATACAGATCCAGTTGCTCATTTGAATGTTTTTCCTGGACCTTCCTTTCTACAAAAATCACACCAGGAATACTATGTCCTGGTGTGAAATGACACTGTGCTTTTGGAAGATTCTCTTTAGGTATGTTTGCAATTAATCTGTTCAGTAAAGGTGAATTATTATCTTCCCTGCTGTACAGAGGAGAGAACTGCGTCTATTTTTCCATAGTAAGCTTTGCTTCCTTTGTTTTTGAATGGTGGTAAAATAATAGCATCTTTGAAGTCTTGTGTCACTTATTTTTCCTCCCAAATGCAATCAAAGATGTTGTGAAACACCTTGATAGCCTTTGGGCCTGCTACTTAATCCATTTCTGTTGGAATACCATCCTTTCCAGATGCATTGCCAGAGTTCAGTTATTTGATAGGTTTCAAGACCTTAATTTATCTTTTTAAGAGACAAATCTAAGGAATTGTCCCTGACTGAGGTTTCATTAGAGAAGGCTTTGGAACAAATTGCTAAACTAAACAGTAACAAGTCACAGGACCAGATGGCATTTACCCAAGAGTTCTGAAAAAACTCAAATGTAAAATTGTGGTGCTACTAATTGTGGTGTGTAACTTAGTCTTTAAATCAGCTTCTGTACCAAAAGTCTGGAAGATAGCTAATGTGATGCTGATCTATAAAAAGGGCTCTAGAGTTGATCCTAGTAATTACAGAGGGTGCGTCTGCATCAACACATCAGGGCTTAACTCGAAATAAGCTATGCAAATTGAGCTATGTCAATTGTGTAGCTTATTTCAAAATTGGGACCAACTACACTAATTTTGAAATAGAGCCTTATCCTCCAACTTCACTTACTCCTTGTACAATAAGGGTTACAGGAGTCGGAATAAGAAGTCCTCCAGCTTTACAGTATTTCAAAATAAGTGCCTGCTGTGTAGATGCAGACCAAGTTATTTTGTAATAACGTTGCTGTATAGATGTACCCAGACCGATAAGTCTATAGTCAGTACCAGGCAAATTAATTGAAATTACAGAATTGTCAGACACATAGATTAACATAATTTGTTGCACAAAAGTCAACATGGTTTCTGTAAAGGGAAATCATGCCTCACTCATCTATTAGAAATCATTGAGGGGTTCAACAAGTATTTGAATTAGATTTCCAGAAAGTCTTTGACAATATCCCTCACCAAAGGCTTTTAAGTAAAGTAAACTGTCAAAGAAAAGGTTCTGTCATGTACTGAACACTGACTAAAAGATAGGAAACAAAGGCTAGGAATAAATAGTCCTCAGAATGGACAGAAGTAAGTATTGGTGCCCCACAGGGGTCTGTACTGGGATCAATCCTATTCAACATATTCATAAATGATCTGGAGAAAGGGGTAAAAAGTGAGGTGGCAAAATCTGCAGATGATACCAAACTGCTCAAGAAAATTAGGACAACAGTGAAATGTGAAGAGCTTCTAAAGGATCTCACAACTAGGTAAATGAATTTGAATGTTGATAAATGCAAACTAACGCATATTGGAAAACATAATCTCAACTATATGTACAAAATGATGGGGGACTAAATTTACTATTACCACTCAAGAGAGATTGGAGTGATTGTGGATAGTTCTCTGAAAACATCCACTCAATGCGCAGCAGCAGCCAAAAAAAAGAAAACAGAACATTAGGAATTGTTTTTAAAGGGATGGAGAATAAGACAGAATATATCTTATTGCCTCTGTATAAATCCACGGTATTTCCACATCTTGAATGCTGAGTACAGATGTGGTTGCCTCATCTCAAAAAAATCTTAACATGAGAAAAAATTCAGAAAAGGGCAACAAAAATGACTGGGGTTTGGAACGACCGCTATATGAACAGAGATAAAAAAGACTGGGACTTTTCATCTTAGAAAAGGAGACTAAGGCGTGATATGATGAAAGTCAATACAATCATGACTAGTTTGAAGAAAGAGAATAAGGAAAATATTTACTTGTTCCCATAACATAAGAACTAGGGGTCACAAAATGAAATTAATGAGTAGCAGCTTTAAAACAAACATAAGGAAGTATTTCTTCACATAATGCACACTCAGCCTGTGGAACTCCTTGCCAGGGGTATTGTGAAGACCAGGACTTTAACAGGATTAAAAAAAGAACTAGGCAAATTCATGGAGGATAGGCCTATCAATACTTATTAGCGAGGATGGCTAGAAAGGTTTGTCTGTGGCTGGGAATGGGTGATGGGAGGAATCACTTGAAGATTACTTATTTGATTAATTTCTCTTGGTCACCTGGCATTGCCTATTGTCAGAAGATAGGATATGGGGCTAGATGGACCTTTGTTCTGACCCAGTATGGCCATACTTATGTTTATGATCTTATGAAGGTTGACTAAGGTCCTCCTTTGATGGGTTTCTCCTGTAATTGGTCAAGGACGTGCAGATCAACTATGTATGATATATTGAGTAGACTACTGAAGTTTTCAGCCCATTTCTGTATAATTCCCTCCTTGTCTTAGATGAGTTTATGCCATCTGCTGATTATAAGGGCATATTTAGATAGTCCATGGACTGCTTTGAGAGAGTCAAAGAACATCTTTGCAATGTTTGTATCTGCATAACGCTGAATTTCTGCTGTGTTCCTCTCCCACCACTCATCCTGCATTTTTCTCAGTTCAAATTGGGCCTAATTAAACTTATTTTTCTTTGAGATGGAAGTGAGATCATTCAACAAATATTTTGTATTTGTCACCTTGGAAGTATCCTTGTTCTTATCAAATCAATCCTGATGTACCTTTTTCTTTGGCCCAAGCACTGATTTATCTTTGTTAATAATCACATCTTTGAACTGCTTGCATTTCTCTGTTGGGGTGCATGTAAATGGTAAGCATGAAAAAGCTGGTCATCCAGTGATTGCTGAAACTGCACTTGAGAGTTGATGTGCTTGAGCTTTGCTATAGAATCATAGAATACTGGAACTGGAAGGGATGTAGAGAGATCCTCAAGTCCAGTCCCCTGCCCTCACAGCAGTACCAAGCCCTGTCTAGATTATCCCTGCTCTTAAATATATCCAGTGATAGGGATTCCACAACCTCCCTAGGCAATTTATTCCAGTGTTTAACCAACTTTACAGTTAGGAAGTTTTTCCTAATATCCAGCTTAAACCTGCCTTGCTGCAGTTGAAGCCCATTGCTAATTGTTCTATCATCAGAGGTCCAGGAGAATAATTTTTTTCCCTCCTCCTTATAATACCCTTTTAGATAATTGAAAACTGCTATCATGTTCCCTCTGCCTTCTTTCCTCTAAACTAATCAAGCCCAATTCTTTCAGTATTCCCTCATAGGTCATATTTTCTAGACCTTTAAGAATTTATGTTGCTCTTCTCTGGGCCTTCTCCAGTTTCTCCACATATTTCTTGAAATATGGTGCCCAGAATTGGACACAATACTCCAACTGAGGCCTAATAAGCACAGGATAGAGCAGAAGAATGACTTCTCATGTCTTGCTCAGAACACTTGTGTTAATGAATCCCAGAATCATGTTTGCCTTTTTTGCAATAGTGTCACATTGTTGACTCATATTTAGCTTGTGGTCCACTATGAACCCTAGATCCCTTTCTGTAGTACTCTTTCCTAGACAATCATTTATCATTCTGTATGTGTGAAACTGATTGTTCCTTCCTAAGTGGAGTACTTTGCATTTGTCCTTATTAAACTTCATCCTGTTTACCTCAGACCATTTCTCTAGTTTATCCAGATAATTTTGAATTATTACCCTATCCTCCAAAGCACTAGTAACACCTCCCATCTTAGTACCATTTGTGAACTAAATATGTGTACTTTCTATAACATCATCTAAATTGTTGAATGAAGATATTGAACAGAACCAATCCCAAAACAGATTCCTGCAGAAACCCACTTGTTATGCCCTTCCAGCATGATTGTGAACCATTAATAACTACTCTTTTAGAACAGTTATCCAGCCAGTTATGCACCTGCCTTTTAGTAGCCCTATCTTAGTAGGATTTGCCTAGTTTATTGATAAGGTCATGTAAGACCATATAAAATGCTTTTCCTATGTATACCACATACACCGCTTCTCCCTTATCCACAATGCTTGATATCCTATCAAAGAAAGCTATCACATTGGTTTGATATGATTTGTTCTTTACAAATCCATGCTGGCTGTTACCTATCACCTTATCATCTTCCAGATGTTTGCAAATGAATTCCTTAATTATTTGCTCCATTATCTTCCCTGGCATAGAAATTAAACTGACTGGTTTGTAGTTTCCTGGGTTGTTCTTATTTCCCTTTTTCTAGATGGGCACTATATTAGTTGAAAGCCTTCTTTTGTTGAGCTTGGGGCATTTGCATAGTGAGGGGAATAATATGGCGATTTACCACTGCTCTTATCAATCTATGGTCTGTCCAGAATCTTTTGCCATGTATGCCTCTGGTAATTCTGACATCCCAGCTGTTTCATTGGTGGGTGATGACATATTTGATCAGGTGCATCTATTTCATTGTATATTTATCATTTTGTATAAAGATGTGCAAGTGATGGGAAGACTATGTTCTGCACACTTATCCATAAGTAGGAGTCTGTTGCTGTTCATCTTTCCAGTTCCATGTTGTCCCAACACACCTCTCCTTTTATTGTTGTCTCAGCAACCTCTAGTATTGACGTTTCCTAGAAGGATGAACTTGTCCTGTGCAGAAATTGATCTCAGGATAGACTCCAGGTCAGAGTAGAACTGCTGCTTGTTTCCCTTTGTGCTGGTCAGTGTGGGTGCATAGGCATTTATACAGAGGCAGTTGGGAACTGCATTGATGAATAAACTGCACATTCTTGAAACACTTTGGCTACGTCTACACTGCAGAGATTTTGCACAAAAACGGTAGTTTTTGCACAAACTCGCAGAGTGTCCACACTACAAGCACGTTCTTGTGCAAGAAAAAGTACAGTAGATCATAAGAACACAGGGCTTTTTGCATAAGAATTATTCCTCTTTCTATGAGGAATAAGCCTTTTCCCACAGGAGCTCTTGCGCAAGAAGGCAGTGTGGACGGGCAACGGGGTTTCTTGTGCAAGAAACCCCTATGGCTAAAATGGCCATCAGAGCTTTCTTACGCAAGAGAGCATCCACACTGCCATGGACGCTCTTGCGCAAAAGCACATAGCAGTGTGGACGCGCTCTTGCGCCAGAGCTTTTTGCGCAAGAACTCTTGTGCAAAAAGTTTTTGTGCAAGAAGCCTGCAGTATAGACATAGCCTTTGGGTATAGAGTGACCACACCAGGTCCCCCATTCCTACCTCTAGGGATTTTTTGTGATCCCCATTCTCCCCATACTAATAGCTTTATTTAGCACCTCTTTCACCCTCATACCAGAGTTCCTCATTCTCTCCTGACTTTGGGTGCCGCCCCTTCCTTCACACATTCCTTCTGTGTGTGAAAATCATTCAGGATGTCAACTTATGAAACTCTATCGGAGGGATAGGCAGAGATGAGTTAAAGGTACTGTAATGCTGGAAGGTGTTAATTTCTGTCAACCAGGACCTGGATCTACAGACAACTGCAGAGGTACTTTAAGCTTTAGTCCTGCTAAATAGCATCCAGTTCACCCAGACTGGTATTCTGACTTTCTCGGAAATCAATGCCCATTGATGCCAAGAGTATTCCCCAAATATTTCAAATTGATTTGCTGCCATGATCAAAAACTGTCATGTTACGGACAAACATTCAAAAAGGTAAACAGAAATACATCAAGTTAAGAGCTCTGCTTGCTGATGTCTAGAACATTCCCTGAAATGTACGAATTACTGTGATGCAGCTTTCAAAGTTATTACACTGCCTTGATATGTCTGACTTTGTTTGTCTGCAATACAAGAGAACATAGAAATTGACCCACTGTGTCTTAAATGAAGAAGGTTTAACAGTAACTTTAAAAGGTGTTGGGCACTGACAGCACAGGTGACTACAGTGCCTCCAATATATTGGTTGTAGGCAGCAGCCACCACTTACACAGGGTTCTAGCCATGAAAGTGGACCCCAGAGTATTCTGATTTTTGCCAGAAGCATAAAGACTCTACAGCAATTAAATTCAATTCATCCTGCACACGACTACAACTAAATGTACAATGTGTGAGGGAATTAGTCCATTCAGTCTGGGAGTCAGGACTTCTACAAAACACATGCTTATAAGGAATGTGTTCTCATCCAACGTGCATACAAGTAATTAAACACTACCCTCATTTTCTTAAGTGTAATTGAATTTCATGGTGCATGGAGTATTGTGGAGTTACCTGCCAGGGGGATTCAATAAGCTTTGGCAGCATTAGAGACAGCATATTTATAGCATCACAGTGGGGAGTTTAAAAAGTCAGTAATTCCCTACATGCTAAAATGTATAATGCACTTTTCTCTGGGTTTGTTTTGAGCAGTCAATTTGCATCACTACACAAATTCCCTTGGCATAACTATGCCTTTTCTAATATCTTCTCTTTGCTTTAAAAAAGTGACAATTTCACTTCTGTGGAGAGACATTCCATTTACAGCTGGTGTCGTCAGCAGACAGTAACTCTTGAGGGATTTCAGTGCCCTTCTCCTGACACATCACTGAAATTGTATCTGTTCTCAAGGAGGCATATAAAAAGCTGGCTATAAAATGATTTATATATAGACAGGAGCACTCCGTATCTCCCCCAAAAATCTACAGGGAGTCTTCACCTTCTTTTTTATGATCTAGTTAAAACATGCTTATTAAATTTAAAACTTTATGAATTTCATGACACAAAACCTATGGACTTTGGAATTCTAAAGCATAGGGACAATGTTGTGGTACCTTCACTGGTCCCTCTGACTTTCAGCCTTTTAATTGTGAAACTCAAAATGTTGCCACTAAATTCTCATCTTTTTTTGGCTTTGTCTAAAATGATGCTGGACATGAATTAGGAAGAAAGTATTACAACACTTTAGGGATGACTATAAATTGAAGTAATTTGTAAGCAGCCTGTATGGCTATAATATCAGTAGGCACAATTTGCACATCATAGTGAATGGTGGCCATGAAGTAATACAATAAAATAAATTCTACCTTGTTAGTACTACTATTAATGATATTTCACCAGGACAAAGTGAATATAAAATGCTATTAGATAAAAAGGTAGCTTTCTTAAATCTACTTTGTTCTATTGGAAACATTGTTCATAGTGTAAGGCAATGAGGCATGAGACCTATATCAGACTGGGGGCAACAAGCAGCCCATGGGCCAGATGTGGCTCACTAGGATTAGCCCTTGACAGGTCACTGAATGCTTTATTTACCTCAGCGTTTGCAGGTCTGGCTGCTTACAGCTCCCAATGGCCAAGAACAGCAAACAGTGAACATGGGGAGCTGCAAGTGGCTGTACCTGTGGACGCTCAGGTAAATGAAGCACCTGGCTGACCTAAGCGAATTGTGTCTGGCCTGCAAGCCACTATTGCCTACCCCGATCTATATCCAACTATATCAAAATGTTTGACAAATTATTACAATTTTAGAAGATATTTCAAATATATTGCTAGAGCTGTAAAATATATTGCTAGAGTGGTTTTGTTTGTCATGTTTTCTTCAGGAAATGCCACTTCACTGAAAGTGAACCTTTTGGGGGAGCCCACCAGCTTCACTGAAATGTTCTGAAACTCCAGGAGAGAATTTCTAGGAAAAGGGAGAGAGAGAGATCCCAGAATAGCCAATAACCCCAGGATAGTCACAAATAACTTGGGTCCCTCACATCCCCGGTGAGTGCCTTGATCACTTACAGACTGATTTATTTGTTCCAAATCAGTAGCTTAGAATCATAGAATACTAGGACTGGAAAGGACCTTGAGAAGTCATCGAGTCCAGTCCCCTGCCCTCATGGCAGGACCAAATACTGTCTAGACCATCCCTGATAGACATTTATCTAACCTACTCTTAAATATCTCCAGAGATGGAGATTCCACAACCTCCCTGGGCAATTTATTCCAGTGTCTGATTACCCTGACAGTTAGGAACTTTTTCCTAATGTTCAACCTAAACCTCCCTTGCTGCAGTTTAAGCCCATTGCTTCTTGTTCTATCCTCAGAGGCCGAGATGAACAAGTTTTCTCCCTCCTCCTTATGACACCCTTAAAGTCAAAGAATAAAAGTAAACTGAATTCCTTGAGGTTGAAGCCTCCAGGACTATTACAGATAACTGAATTTAGCAGAGGAGGGTGAATGACTCAATGAGAATTAAAATTAAAGACTTGGCAAGATTTTTTTTAATTATATACAGAAGTTACAATATAGCTATAAACTGTATTTATATTTCTGTTCAAACATAAAACATTTCATTCAAGGGTGTGCAATCCCTCAATAAGAAGAATGGGTATAATACTTTCTTTAATGATACCTTGATGGTAGATGGATACTCCTAATCTAAAAATAGTGTATAGGTATTAACTTTTTAGAATCATGCCTCTTAATATTATTCCACCTTTTGCCATATCTGTCTTCCCACTGCCATAATTGATTTTTTAAAATTTCTCATTGTGTATTTAACATTAAGCATCATCTAACATAATATCTGTCCGAATGCCATAACTACCAATACAGATAGCATTTTCCAAAATATTAACATCTTATTTATAACAATAATAAAATCAGGTTTTTGTACCATTTGTTTGCTCCACCAGCCCAGATGACTGAGGATAGTAAGGAATGTGAAGTTGCTATCTGGCTCCCAACAGTGTCTTACAGGATTTAAAAATATTTCTGGTGAAAGAAAATCCTCTGGTCTGAATCCTCCCTCACTGTGAATTCCCAATGATAATACACATGTTCTATGAAAACCCTAGTTGCTGCTAATGCTCTATTTGTTCACACTGGAAAAACTTCCACCTTTTTAGGAAAAGGATCAATAACAACTAACAATTGTTTTGTGTTTCTTTCTGAATAATTAGTAGGACTTTACAGAATCAAGAGTGTTCTAAGGACCTTCATGCATTTGTAATCTTAAATAGGTATTTTTCCTGGTTATTGGGATTATTTGAAGCGCAAAACTGGCGATACCCATGAATATCTTCCTACATAATCAGTCACCAGTCTAGAACGGATAATCATTGGACAGTCTTCTCAGTTCCCTGATGAATCAAATAAATAAGCTTTCTTCTTAGACCTATGGGCATCACTCATAGAAAAATACTATTTTTGGTGTACATTTAAATCTCAACAATTTAAAAAATTTCCCCAAAACATTCGAAGGATGAATTTACAGGTCAAAGATTATTCCTAATCCAATATTTTACTCCAGTTTAGGGGCACATTAACTCATGCATTTGTTGACTAGTCTAACTCAAAACATGATCCTGTTTTTGCAGTTCTCGTATATCTGGAATAATAGACTGAACCTTTTCCTTTAAGGAGGTCACAGTGTCTGGATGTGTTTTTACTGTAATCTGATTATACACCTACTGATTGTTTCCTACTTCTCCTTACTTAGCTAATACATCGGCTTTCTTATCAGTTCCACTCTGAGCATTAACCTTGTTAACCAAAGGAGCTTTTGTAAATAAAAAGGGTAACTTCACTATATAAACTTCTAACAGAGTGTGTTTTAATGTGGAGCCATCGATAGAGGCAACTTCACTTCTAAGATACAAGGATAAAAATTCTACTAAGGAGTTTGTGACCCAAACAGCATCACAAAGCAAGAAGTTGGCTGGTTAATGAGTTTCAGCTGCTCTGACCAGTTCAGTGTACCTCGTTCACTGTCATAACCTCTATGTAAAAGGTGTCATGGAAAATATCAATAGAAAGCTAATTACAAAATATTACTGAATGGTGTATATACAGAGGACAAATTCATGGTAACAAATATTGGGGAATTATATTATCAAAGTGTGTTTGCTAGGCAGAGCTAAAGTTACTTCACCCTTGATAAAGGAATGTGGTTCTGCAAGCTGAAAAGCATCTCCAATGCACATTAAGAGATAATGGGAATACAAATTACAGAGAAGGTAAATAGGACTATGAAGAAGACAGCAAGGGGGAGGGGATTGCAGAACAATTTGTATTTTAGCAAACACCAGCAGGGGAAGAAACCAGCATGAAAATTCCTTCTCCAGGAGGATCTGTGTCACCTTCCTCACAACATGAATAAACTTTACATGGGGGGAGAGGGTTAGTTTAAGTTTCAAAATAATCCGTTTCAAAGGTTCACCTGATTAGCTTCTATGACGAGGTAACTGGCTCTGTGGACATAGGGAAGTTGGTGGATGTGACATACCTTGACTTTAGCAAAGCTTTTGATACGGTCTCCCATAATATTCTTGCCAGAAAGTTAAGGAAGTATGGACTGGATAAAAAGACTGTAAGGTGGATAGAAAGCTGGCTAGATTGTCAGGCCCAACGGGTAATGATCAATGGCTCGATGTCTGGTTGGTGGTCAGTTTCAAGCGGAATGTCCCAAGGACCAGTTCTAGGTCCGGTTTTGTTCAACATCTTTATTAATGACCTGGGTGAGGGGATGTATTTGCACCCTCAGCAAGTTTGCAGATGACACTAAGATAAGGGGAGAGGTAGATATGTTGGAGGGTAGGAATAGGGTCCAGAGTGGCCCAATCCTCCAATTTGTCTAGGTCAAAAGAAATCTGATGAGGTTCAACAAGGACAAGTGCAGAGTCCTTCACATGGGATGGAAGAATTCCAAGCACTGTTACAGGCTGGGGACAGACAGGCTGGGTAGCAGTTCAGCAGAAAAGGACCTGGGGATTACAGCGTATGAGAAGCTAGATATGAGTCGTCAGTGTGCCCTTGTAGCCAAGAAGGCTAACGGCATATTAGGGTGTATTAGGAGGAGCATTGCCAGCAGATGACCTCCTGAGGTCTCTTCCAGCCATAGGATTCTATGATAAAAGAAATGAGGAGAGAACCCCAAGTGATTTACACCTACCCTATGTCTGGGACCTGAAGAGCTGGTAAAATCGCAGAACTCCAGTTTCAGCCTAAGACCAACGCTGAATGGCTACATCGCAGTTAAACAGCACTTCAGCTCATGCTCTGTGAGCCTTAGTCAGTTGGCACAGGCTGGCGATGGGTGTCTTATTGCAGCATAGACATGCCCATAGAGTCAAAACATAGTATAATACAGAATCTTCCAGCTGTGCATATCTCTTAGGGATCCACTCAAGGAATTCTGAAATTCTTTGGCTTAACTTTTTCCAATTATCTGTTAAACAAGAAAACGTACTCTCAGCAAGTTGTGTCGTTCTGGTAACTTAGCCACAGCAAACACATGAGTCCTGCAAAAGTCTCCCCTGCTGTGGATATGACAGGCTTATTTTAACAAGCTGTCTTGCAAAAAAAAAAAAAAAAAAAACTTGGGAGACATGACTCCTCTCTCTGGCAATGGTGGCATGGCTGTATGAGCATCATATAATTTGGATGAACTTTCCCATGAATCACCAATAAACATCACTTCATGACCTCTAATGAGAGCAGAGACAGTTGCCATTATATGCCACATGGGGACCTGATGGCATCATTGTGAATTTGCCTGATTTACCTGGTTTCTGGATTCCAGGGGGCATGATCAATTGAGAAAATAAGGTATTACATCCCGTAGAGAGGAGACAGCTACTGTTTTTTGTTGTTGTTGTTTGAAGTATCTTTGGACTTTCCATCAGAGTCTAATTGCCTGTGTAACCACCTCAGTGCCTTCCCTTGAGTTAGAAAACCATTGTTCATTATACAAATTTTTGCCTACATATCCCTCCATTGATTCAGTTAGTCACATTGGACAGGAACTCGTGGGTTCCCAGGACTTCCACTTACAGTGATGGAGGAGATTCTGAATCTCGATTTCATGAAGGAAAGGGGTTTGGCAAGCCAAAGGTCTGATCTGGTACACGAAAGAGTTTCTGTGCCCTCAGCTACTGGTTTTTAAACCTTGACATAGGGCAGGGATGGGCAAGTACTGGCCCATGGGCTGGATCCAGTCTGCCAAGATTAGCCCCTGGCAGGCCCCACCACTATATTTAGCTGCGCCGGAACAGGTACAGGAGATCACAGTTCCTGTTGGCTGTGCATCACTGTTCCCAGACAATAGGAGCTGCAGAAAGCGGTGTTCCAGTCTGTGCCACTTTCCAAAGCTCCCGGAATGGAAGTTGTGCTTGCCGGTACATGTGAAGGCACAGGTAAATATAGTGGTGGTGGCCTGCCAGGGGCTAACCCTGATGAACCCCTGCCATTTTTTTGTCAGGGGCTGTTTAGGAGAATCAGTCAGAGACTGATAGATATCAAACAACTGCTCCATTGGTGATGATTTGGTGGCAGGGGAACAGCTGGGCCCTTCAACCTGAATACCACCTACAGCTACCTCTTGCGGACTTGCCTCTTGTGGACTTCAGTGTCCTTGGCTATTGTCTCAGCAGCTTTAGTCCTCACCTCCAGTGCATGGTTCAGTATTGATTCCTTGTTCACATGCAAATTTATCTTCTTTTAAATAAAAAAAAATTAACTAATAAATCCATGTATTGAGGACAACCTGCATCTCCCTATATGCTAGTGGTCTTCCAGGCTGCAGATAATCTTTCATGCTAAGCAGGAGGAGACTCATCATTCTTTTCTGTAATATCTGCTACCTATGCAATCCCTGTCTACCCTGGTATAAAATCTGTTCCACTTTACTCAGTGTGTCAGCAAAATTCTTAGCTCCTGAGTGAAAATCTAGTCTGGATGGCATATCACAAAGACAGATACATTGCTAACTCTAAAGGCTTTAAATAGTCCCTATTGTCCAATTGAAACATACAGCTATTACACTCAATTTCCCTAGCATGTGAAGAAATTAAATCATCCTTTTTTTAACTGGCCAATTTTTTAGGTGCAAAATCTAATATTTTAATCCACTGCTGCACCAGGACAAGGTCTCTCATCAGATCCCTCTGGATCTTCACCCTAAGCTTTTGAGGTACTTCTGTTTTAATATCCCAACTGTGGAAGATAGGCTAGGGAGGTGAATATAGACTTTCTGCCTTGCTCTGTACCAGCTTCTGCATATAAAGGGGTAGGAAAGCCACTTCTATCCTGTCCATGTATCAGCACCCTTGCTGTTTCATAAACAGTAATGGATTGCAACATGCCTGTTGTAGTGATACTAAAAATAGTCTGTTGTTTGAAAGGAAGGGGCGTTTGACATTCTTGCGGCTCAAAGACTACTCTGTCCCTGGTAGCCTAAAATATGGTACAAAGACTCTTTATGGTGCAGCTGCAAAACCACAGGTCTTGCCACAATTTGGACTGGAACTTGAACTTTATTCTCGGTGTCAGAGTCTATCTCAGTGGTCCCCAACCTTTTGGGGCTGCCGTGCGCCCGGGCCAGGGACTGCGCATATGCCGTGTGCCTGGGGCGGGGGCCACGCATGCGCTGCACGCCCAGGGCCTGAGGCACAAGAATGGCTCGGGCCAGCCCTGGTCACTAGGCAGGCACACATAAATGCCCCAGCAGGCGCCATGGCACCCGTGGACACCGCATTGGGGATCACTGGTCTATCTATTTGTTCTCAGTCTTTGAGCTCTGGGCCTTGAACCTGACAGCTTGTATTCCATCTATGTGTGGGATGTTTGTATAGATAGCCTCTACATCCATGGTGGCTAGGATCGTGTTTTCTGGAAGATCACCAAGACATTGTAGTTTTCTCAGGAAATCAGTGGTGTCACGGAGATAACTGGGAGTGCTGGTGGCGTAGGGTCTGAGTAGAGGGTCCACATATTCAGACAGTCAGACAGAGACCAACACCTACAAGATCTTCACCGAGCATTCTTGAAACTATGATACCCACACGAGGAAGTGAGGAAACAGATTAACAGAGCCAGACATGTACCCAGAAGCCTCCTACTACAAGACAAGCCCAAGAAAGAAACCAACAGAACACCACTGGCCATCACCTACAGTCTTCAGCTAAAACCTCTCCAATGCATCATCAGTGATCTACAACCCATCCTCGACAATGATCCCTCACTTTCACAGGCCTTGGGAGACAGGCCAGTCCTCGCCCACAGACAACCTGCCAACCTGAAGCAAATTCTCACCAGCAACTATACACCGCACCACAGTAACTCTAACTCAGGAACCAATCCATGCAACAAACCTCGGTGCCAACTCTGCCCACATATCTACACCAGCGACACCATCACAGGACCTAACCAGATCAGCCACACCGTCACTGGATCATTCATCTGCACATCTACCAATGTAATATATGCCATCATGTACCAGCAATGCCCCTCTGCTATATACATCGGCCAAACTGGACAGTCCCTATGTAAAAGAATAAATGGACACAAATCAGATATTAGGAATGGCAATATACAAAAACCTGTAGGAGAACACTTCAATCTCCCTGGACACACAATAGCAGATTTAAAGATAGCCATCCTGCGGCAAAAAAACTTCAAGACCAGACTTCAAAGAGAAACTGCTGAGCTACAGTTCATCTGCAAATTTGACACCATCAGTTTAAGATTAAACAAAGACTGTGAATGGCTAGCCAACTACAAAAGCAGTTTCTCCTCTCTTGGTGTTCACACCTCCAGATCAGCTGCTAAAAGTGGGCCTCATTCTCCCTGACTGAATTAACCTCGTTATCTCTAGCCTTATTCTGGCCTGCATATTTATACCTGCCTCTGGAAATTTCCACTACATGCATCTGATGAAGTGGGTCTTTGCCCACGAAAGCTTATGCTCCAATACATCTGTGAGGGTATGTCTACACTTGCCCCCTACTTCGAAGTAGGGCGGCAAATGAAGAATACCAAAGTTGCAAATCAAGCCCAGGATTTAAATATCCCACGCTTGATTTGCATGTTCCCGGCTGGTCGCCATTTTAGAAATTCACTAGTCCGGAGTAACTGCCCGCGTCTACACACGGCAGAGAAACAGGAGTCCGATTTAAAGCCCCTAATTTGAATTAGCTGGTAAACCTCATTGCAGGAGGAATGCTTCATTTGCCTCTCTACTTCAAAGTAGGGGGCAAGTGTAGACATACCCTTAGTCTATAAGGTGCCACAGGACTCCTTGTCGCTTTTGCAGATCCAGACTAACACGGCTACCCCTCTGATATTTAAAAGAGAAATATCTATATTAACCCTATTTCCCAACACATAAATGAGCATGAAGCTCAGTCAAACCATTGAGAGTAGCTGTGTTATGAATCTCCAGTTTTTGAGCGCAATCCCAAATCTCCTCATCTTTTATCTTCATGTGAAAAGCATTTTCTTTCCATAGCTAGGCACTGTTTTGGAAATGCAGGGCAATCCTTCAAAATCACCACTTCCTACTCTGAACCTGCTCAAAATCCTTAGACACCTGGAAGTAAGATCTTTTGCCTGATTTGTAATATTCTTAATTTCCTTTACAACTAGTTCATGCTGCTACATTTTTCGCCCGTGTTGTGTCTCTAAAGTACTGCACAGCAAAAATTCATTACTGTGGATTAAATCTTTGCTCTTAACTTGCTGGTTATTAACCTGACATTGAACGAAAGTACATGCAAACACAAAGGGAACATGCTGGTCTGCTACATTTACCCTGATGTCCAGACTTCCCCCGTGACTGGCAATATTAGACTTGACAAAAGTGAATACAATTATTAATTCGCTCTGCAACTCGGACATATTAAGTCTTTTAGTGCCTCTTAGGGCTCTTATACCACTTGTCCCTGAGGAATCACCTCCCTGCCTCCCCTACAGTTACTAGTCCTAAAAAAAAGTTTCTTCTATTTTATGTACTCTTAGAACAATAAAAATTGGGCTGGCTCCAAACCTCATTGCTGCAGAGGGAGAATGGGAGGGTTTTTTCGTTTCTGTTGTGTGAAAATTCTCTCTCTCTCTCTCTCTCATTTCACTGCCAAAAGCAAGCAAACAAAAACCTGTCACAACAGATTAGGTTTCTGTTTCATCCTGATGTAGACAAAACATTGAAATGTTTTATGGGGCAGGAAAGTTGTTTTTTCTCTATATAACTAGAGTCAGGCAAATGATTTCTAACACATACACTACATAATTTACCAGAATTATAAGGTAATTATCAAGTGATAATAACTATCATTCCTGAAGATATGGACTAAACTAGCATGAGGATATGGAAATAGATGGAAAGTTTCTGGTCACTGGAAAGATGTGGAGAAGTAGAGACTGCAAAGAAATGGACAGTTACTGGTGATAAAAGCCATTAACAAAGAAGAGAATGCATGCACATCTGTTCTGCATAGAGAAAACTATTGAAATCCTTTACCTTTGCCATATTAAACCATTTAGCTATGTAGAGAAACTTGTGCTTTTGCAGCCATGTTGGTCTCAGGATATTAGACAGACAAGCTTTTGAGCTATTTTCATAGCCCTGAAGAGGGCTGTATAAGCTTGAAAGTGTTTTTCTTAATATCTTCAAGAGAAGTTGGTCCAATAAAATATATTCTCTCACCCACATAGTTTCTCTAGGGAAACTACTACATTCTTAGAATGAGCCAAAAGGAGACAGCATTTGCTAGCCAAAACACTTACTGTAAAAATGTGTTACATAGTGTCCTTTCAAAAGGAACCACTCTCCCTATCATTGAAGAGCGTCTTCCTCTACTCCGATTCTCAGGTTTGTCACTAAAATAGTGCCAAAAATGGAAACTTCAGACAAAGTGGCCTTGAACACAGGCAACATCTTTATGGTTAATTGTGTGAGTTGCAGTTGATTTGAATTAGTTGCCCTGATAATAAAAAGGGAACTCCATTTAATGCTCAGTTATAGCAATTGCAGGTTTCATTTTACCATTGCATCCAATATGCTATATTGGCCTCTATATCATAAGAAAGTAGTCATTCCAAGGCTGATGATCTTAGAAGAACTCATGGTGACATGTAACCAGCAAGATTTGACTTGGTGAGATGCTCCAGTTTATGTATGGAGTCTATGTATCTTTGTGCTGAAAGAAGCACCAATTTATGCCTAAGATTCTTTATGAAGATAGGCTAACATATACAAAATAGTGTATGTTTTTCCCTATAATCAGCTTATTCAGATCTTGTTTGGAACTGTAGTTACAAAAACAATTTTGTTCCAAGCTAGTCCTTCTGATAATGTGAAAATGTTTTTAAATTATTTATATATTTGGAATTGAAGAATAGTTACTTAGTATACACATTAATTATTTTTACATATGATTTTAATAATGATAAATGGAATGTGTGCATAGTCATCAAAATTGAATTTGTGCTTTATATTATAATGGCTCTGAATATGGCCTTGTAATTACAAAAGCATTACAAATTGCAATTAGACAGTTATGCCTATTTTTATAAAACTGAAGCCTCAATCCTATTAACCATAATGAGCATTTTGCACATAAAACCCTGAATATGACTTTGAATATTTAAGAGTAAAGTCCTACATAAGTTGAATACACTGATGAAGGAAAAAAACTGTTTTAATTGTCCACCAAATGAACATCTATAAAGAGAACTTCATAAAATGGAAGAATATTTCATACAAGTAAAATATTATTGTAAGTAGGTTTTATATAGAATTATATTGATACTGTAGAGGCCAGACACTGTTTTTATTGAAGCTGGGAAATAGTCTAAAAACTGCTTGATGCATCCAAAAAAATTGTCATGTGCTGCTGGTTCTTTTTAAGATGAAAAAACTCACAAGAGCAATATATACATATGCAGGCCACAGAGCCTGCAAAGACTTATGTATACACTATATTTCACACTTTGTGGGTAGTACCATTCATTTCTGACATGGTAAGTTTTTGCAGGATTGGGATCTCAGATGGTAACCAAAGGGCATAATAGTCATCTTTGAAAACATGCAGTTGCTACATAGCTAAAGAGTATTCATTCCAAATTTGTAGTAGTAAATATAAAGAATACTGAAATAAGTGCATCTGTTGTTTAACGCAAAAGGGCAAATCTTTAATGGTGACTGCAGAATGAAGACTTTAGCATTTCTAGAAATACTAATCTTAAAAATTCCTGGAAAAGTCCAGTGAAATATAATATGGATGAAATATAATAGTCGAATTTTGAGTAATATCTATTAAATCCTGAGTTTAACAGTGAATGATATCCTTCAATGTTTTTTATAACCATCTCATAGAATTCTGTAGAGGAGATATCATTGGCTGATAAAATCTACAGGACAGGTCACAAAAACATAGGCAAATTAACATTTTCTATTAAATCCAATATGATTTTCTCTAAAGAGAGGAAGCCGTGTGTTAAATGAGTATCATAATAAAGTAAAGTGAGATACTGGAAGCATTTTGGAACTGAAATCCCCTCTTCATAGAACAGATATAGCGGAAACAATGGCAGTCCATATCCTTTCCACTTTCCACTCAGCCTTTCTAGTAGGCCTACAATTTCCACCGGGATGACAAGCTTCAAGTTTGGAGAACAACCCTGTCTCCTTCTTCATACAAACTGTGCTCTAACTTCTGCGATTTCTATCTAGAAAGTACTAAAGCTACTCAAGCTATTCATAGTAAACAATGTATTTGGTGAATTCTACTTATTTAATTCACTAAATTAGTCAACAGGGGTTTTTTCCTCCAACACATGCCTTACTCTAATTAGCATCAGTGATGTTTCTTTTGCAATTACTTTTTAAATTGAATAATGTTTACTTTTAAATTGAATAATGATCTGTGAATAGCCTTGTTTTTGCTGTAAGCCTGGACTATGATTGGTCCTGCCAAGACATGTGGCCAGGTGCCCAGATGCTGGAACCCACTCTGGAAGTGGTACTTTTCCAGGGGTGTGTTAAAGCATTGAAATTGAACAAAAAGGATTCTTACTTTGGGAAAAATCTATTTATAGGCAGGCCAAAAACACAGTTGTGTTTCATTGGTTTATCAGATATTACTTACTACTTAGTTATACATTATATATATATATATATTATACAAAACTAAGTCTGCAGCTGGTGTTGAGTGATGACAATTTACACAAGTTGAGGTTCTATCACTTTGTTTTATATACTAATTACAGACTGGACCAAATAGCAATGATTGGTAAGCCAACAAACTTAATAAGGTGTTTAAAAAAAGAAAAAGAATGACCTAAAATTCTGTTGTGTTTAGTGTTAGGTTGTATCGTGACATTTTCCAGAGGTGCAAACTACTACAGCCATGGTTTGGCTAGAATGCCATTGTGGAATATTGTAGGTAGTATTGTTGTAGCCATGTTGGTATACTCTAGTGGTATGCATATATTATCCCTGTATTTGAAATTAGGAAAATGAAGTATAAATATAAACCTGTTCATACATTTAGGTGTGCTAATGAAGGCCATTAGCAGTACTCAAAGAACTTAATGACCTGCTACACGAGATAATGATCTGTGAATAGCCTTGTTTTTGCTGTAAGCCTGGACTATGATTGGTCCTGCCAAGACATGTGGCCAGGTGACCAGATGCTGGAACCCACTTTGGAAGTGGTACTTTTCCAGGGGTGTGTTAAAGCATTGAAACTGAACAAAAAGGATTCTTACTGTGGGAAAAATCTATTTATAGGCAGGCAATCAAACAACTGGAGAGTTGGCAGATACCAGATACTAAGATTGCCCCTGCTTACCACCAGGATGACTGCTGGAAACATTTAAGATTGAAGAGGGGGAAGGATAGGACCCAAACTAGGACGCTAGCTAGCTTGTGAAAAAAAGATGATTAAAAATACTGTTAAAGTAAGAAATTGCATGTAACAAGTTTCTGAGAATACTAAGCTTAACTGGCATGAATTTTTCATTTAGATTAGTATGATCAGCCCATCAGGTGACAATCTGTAGAGAATCTTTGTGACTCAACCCATTATACACTCCAAATCTGAAATGTTTATAGGTGAGGACAAAGTTACAAACCTCAACCACCCGATGTGCCTTGAAATTATCAGGGATACAGGTCCTGTTGGCTTGTAGTCCATCTTTGTGTGGAAAGTTGGTGTAGAGCGCTTCTACATCCATTATGGCCAGGATGATGTTTTCTGGAAGATCACCAATGGATGGTAATTTCCTCAAGAAGTCAGTGGTGTCTCAAAGACAATTAGGACACCTAATTGGTAGTGTAGGGCCTGAGGAGACAGTTTATATTGCCAAACAATCCTGCTGCCAGGTGACAATACTTGGGATGATGGGGTGTCCACAATTTCAAGTTTATGGATCTTGGGTAGCAGAATACTTGGGGCTGTAGGTGTGTGTCTGTGGATTTGCTCCTGTGCTTCTTTACGGAGTTTCTCAACTAGATGGTGTAGTTTATTTTGGTACTACTCAGTGGATGAGAAGATAGTGTCCTGTAAAATGTAGTGTTGGAGGGTTGCCTAGCAGCCTCCCATTCATAATCTGACATACTCATGATGACTCATCATGACCTCCTTTGTTAGTCTCTTCGATTATAATGTCAGAGTTGTTTCTGATGCTGTGGATGGCATTCCGTTCTCCATAGCTGAGGTTATGGGGCAAATGATTTCAGCTTATGCACATCAGCAGAAGCACTCTGTGGAGAAGTCAAGTCTGTTGTTTCAACCATCAGGAGGGTCTACGCAGAATCCTTTTGGTATTCTCACTCTCTCATGAACTGTTGGCAGTGGGGCCCATCCACTGTGAGTGAATTGGCCTTGTTAGGACTGGTCCTCCAGCCCCCAAAAAAGTACACCCAGATCATTTGTTTGTCTTTAAGATGCCACAAGACTCCTCCTTGTTTTTGCTGACACACACTAAAATGGCTATCCCTCCGAAACTTTAAAAAAAGTATTAATAAATAAGTTGAATTGTAGTGAATGAATCTTTTCCCCAACATTGTTGCACCTTTTGTAGGCACTATGCAAGGTAATTAGTAGCATGTTACATTTCCTTTGCGTAGTTGGAAGGCAGTGGAGAATCTGACCCACTCTCTTCATCTATGTCTGCACTTGCAGCCTATTGCGTGAGAAATATGCAAATGAGGCTAAGTGTGGAATATCTGAGCCTCATTTGCATACCTAATGAGCTGCCATTTTTACAGAAGAGGCTCTTGTGCCAGAAGGAGCTGTCTACACTGCCCCTTCTTGCCCAAGAAAAACCCTCTTGTACAATGCCTCAACGCCGATTATTTTCAGGAATAACTGCATTGTGCAAGTGTGTTTTTCTTGCGCAAGAAGGAACAGTGTAGACAGCTCCTTCTGGTGCAAGAGCCTCTTCTGCAAAAATGGTGGCTTATTAGGTATGCAAATAAGGCTCGGCGATATTCCACGCTTAGCCTCATTTGCATATTTCTCACTCAAGAAGCTGCGAGTGTAGACATAGCCTTCAAGTTTACAGCATAGACCCTTATGGATCATTTAATCCTTGAGAATAAACATTCATTGCTTCCTACGTGCCTTGAGTTCAGTGAGTTAGGAGAAAAGCCTGCTAAGGCCACCTCTCGTGCCAAGACCCTAAGGCTTGCAGGACTTGTTAGGCCTGTTTCATTGAGAGGAAATAAAATTAATTGTGGCAGACTTAGCCTTAGGGGCTTCAAACCTAATTAGCAATGACACCCTTCCATATATTAAAAAATGTACAATATGTTTTGCCAGCGAATTGTCTGAATATTCCAAATAGTATGCCAGCAAAATTCATATCCTATTAAGTAGGAACACATGCTGTAATGAGGGCTCTTTGTAATATATATATATATATATATATATAAATAAGTAACAAACCCTGATATCTGTGCATTCAGGTTTATTTAGCTAGAAAGCATCACAAGATAGATATAGATATGGATATATATAGTTATTTCCATTAATTTGTTTTCATCATGGCCTACAATAACATTTTGCAGTTCTATAGTGCTTTTCTATCTGAATGTCTACAAGCACTTTACTAACAGGAGCTGATTAAGTCTCACAACACCCTTGTGAGCTAGAGATTGTCATGAGCTACATTGTATGTGGAGAAACTTAGACAAAGTGAGGTTATGATCAACATATTTCAAAGGTACACACTAATATTGGAAGTTTCAATTTTTGGAACCCCATCTTAAGACATCTAGGTATGTCTAGTGTGTGGCATGATAATGGAAAGAGCCAAAATTAGTAGGCACTTTTAAAAAATCTGGAACTAAGGGGAAATTTTCCAAAGTTAATAAGTGTTTTAGCCTGTCTACGTAGGAGCAATCAGGAAAACTAATCTGAATTAATTAAAGGTGTGAAATCAAAGTGGATTAGCTAAACTGCATGAAACTTCTCAAGGGAGAGACGTTTTTAGAATTTAAGTGGCTTTCATTCTGTTAACTTAATTTGGTGCTTGCCTTGATGAACATTTGGCCATGGTTTAAACTAGAAAATAGGTCAATTTAGCTATTTTGGTCATAGGTGGGAAAAATCCACATCCCTGAGCAGCATAGCTAGGCGGACCAAGCCACAAGTGTGGACACCACTAACTTAAAGGAAAAATTCTTCTGTAGGACTCACTAACACCTCTGTTCAGCCCAGGTAATTTCTGTGCTGAAATGCTACCACAGAGAGCTGTGCTGCTGTAGCATTTACAGTGTACACTTTAATCCAGTTTAATAGTTAATTCAGATCAACTTTCATGATTGTCCCTGAAAGACAAGCCCTATGGGATTTAGTAGCCAATGAGATTTAGTAGCATAAGTCATATAGGATCATAGAACTGTAAGGAACTTTGAGAGGTCATCAAGCCCAGTCGCCTGCACTCATGGCAGGACCAAGTACCATCTTATTTACCTCAGACCATTTCTCCAGTTTGTCCAGATAATTTTGAATTATAATCCTATCTGACAAAGCACTTGAAATCACTCCAAACTTGGTCCCATCTGCAAACTTTATAATTCTACCCTCTATGTCATTATCAAAATCATTGATGAAGATATTGAACAGAACTGATCCTTGCAGAACTCCACTCATTTCAGCCTTTCAGCATGACTGTGAACCATTGATAACTACTGTCTGGGAATGGTTATACAACCAGTTATGCACCCACCATAGAGTAGCTACATCTAGGTTGTATTTCCCTTGTTTATTAATGACAAATGCATGTAAGACTATATCAAAAAGCCTTACTAAGCATATCTACTGCTTCTCCCCATCCACAAGGCTTGTTACCCTGTCAAAGGTAGCCCTCAGTTTGGTTTGACAAAATTTTTGACAAATCCATGTTGACTATAACTTACCACTTTATTAGCTTTCAGATGTTTGCAAATTTATGTCTTAATTATTTGTTTCATCATGTTTCCTGATAAAGAAGTTAATGACTGGTCTATAAAGCCCTAGGTCAGTGGTCCCCAATGCGGTGCCCGCTGGTGCCATGGCGCCCGCCGGGACATTTATGTGCACCCGCTGAGTGACCAGGGACAGCCCAAGCCTTTCTTGCGCCCTGGGCACAGCAGGGCCGGCTTCAGATATTCCCGCGCTCTGGACAGCGGGCGAACGATGCATGCGCAGCTCCGCCCCCGGGCACACAGCACATGCGCAGCTCCGCCCCCCGCACATTGTGCACCTTACAGCTGCAGTCGGGCATGCAGCACCTG
Source organism: Rafetus swinhoei (assembly GCA_019425775.1). Lineage (NCBI taxonomy): Eukaryota > Metazoa > Chordata > Testudines > Trionychidae > Rafetus > Rafetus swinhoei. The sequence continues at coordinate 155,223,452 of CM033424.1, forward strand.
ATGGCAGCTCTAAGGGGCATCGCGTGGCCAGCTGTGGCTGGGCGCCGCATGCATGGGCATGGCTAGCCTTCCCCCCCTTAATCTGGCCCTGCATGTGGCGCGTGAGCAGCCCCGCCCCTGGACACGCAGCGTGTGAGTGGTCCTGCCCCCAGCAACCCCAAAAGGTTGGGGACCACAGCCCTAGGTTGTCTAAATTTATGTATGTATGTATTTATTTATTTTTAATAGATGGGAACTATATTTGCCTTTTTCCAGTGTTCTGGAATCTCTTGTATTCCATGACTTTTCAAAGATAACTGCTAATGACTCAGATATCTCCAGTTAGCTCTTTGCATACTTTAGGATTCATTGCATCAGGCCCTGGTGATATGAAGACATCTAACTTGTGTAATTAATCTTTAGTTCATTCTTTCACAATTATAGCTTCTGAGTCTGCCCCATTGTCACTGGCTTTCACTATATTAGGCATCCAATTGCCACCAATCTTTTTGGTGAAATCTGAAATAAGAAAGTCACTAAACACCTCTCCCATTGCCATATTTTTTGTTATCATTTTCCCTTCTTCATTGAATAATGGATCTACCTTGTCGTTGGTGTTCATCTTGCTTCTAAAGTAGAGTGTTTTCTTGTTACCCCTTATGTCTCTAGCTTGATTGATCTCATTTTGTGCTTTGGCCTTTCTAATGTTGCCCCTACATACTAACATTATTTGTTTAGATTAATCTTTTCTAATTTAACTTAGTTTCCATTTTTGTAAGAATCTTTTTTTATATATATTTTTAGATGATGATCTCTTGAATGAGTCAGGGTGTTCCCTTGCCATACTTCCTGTCTTCCCTAAGCAGTGGAATAGTTTGCTCTTGTGCTGTTAATAATGTCTCTTGAAAAACTGCCAACTGTCTTCAATTGTTTTTCCTCTTAGACTTGTGTTTATATAGATGTGTTTCAAAAAGTTATCCTAAGTGACTTGTCTAAGCTTATAGAATGGGATATTAGCAAGCCAGGAATAGAACTAAATGTCATGTTCCACCTGCTTTTCTGCATCAGTGGCGCCCTGTGCCCACATGGATCCCCATTGTATTCAGTGGGACTTTGCTCTTTAAATGGGTCTGTTAACATAGAACAGCTTGTCTAAGAGTCCAGACTCCTACTTAGGAATCCACAATCCATCACCTTTGAAGTCACTGGGAATTTTGCTGTTGACTTCAGTGGCAATAGGATCAAGCCCTAAAATAGTCACTGCAGTGAAAGAAGAAAACTGACTAGCTAATGTGTGTTGCATCTGTATTACCACGGGCATTCAACTAATCTGTTTAAGAAATTTGTTTAATCTTCCTCGTTTCTAAAGTTAACTCAATACAACGTTTAGGAGCCTGTCAGATGTTATAGTTTGCATCCGCTGAAGTGTGTCTACCTCTATTCCAGAGCAAACTTTTTAAAAACTGGAACAAACCCACTAAAACACTTACTATTATTTATGGAGCATTATCTTTTTTTGGTTGGTGTTTTATTCCTCGAGGCTTGAAGACGTTGGATAGTAGCTGTTCTAATATCTTGCCCTGGATGTCTAGATGACCGTCATCATGGCCATGACTGGGACTGAACTGAGGAGAAGAGCTGGGCAAAATCTTTCATCAGAAACTTTTTTTTTTTGTTTCCCTTAATTTCATTTTTATATTTTCAAGGAGAAATGTTGGGGTTTTCCCCCCCAATTCAAAATGACATTTAATTTTAAAAACTCCTTCAATTGTATTAAAAATAATTTAAAAATTAAATAAGTAAAACAAATCTCCCCCCCAAAAAAACACTTATAATTTAAACTAAACATTTACATTCACGTACATTAATTGTTTCCTTTCATTACAAACACTTTATTTTTTTATTTTTGAGGTACCAAAAATTAAATTTGAAGGAAACAAACTGTTTTGGATCAACACAAACAATTGTTTTTTAATTGACAGTGGAAAATAGTTATTTCCTCAGCTTTACTTTGGAACCTTCATACTTAACAGCACAAATAGCTTGAGCCAAGGATTAATTCCTTTAGCTGGAAATTGTAGCATACTCATACCCTCTGTGGATTGGGCACATGAGCATGAGGGAACACACATCACATACTGAGCAGTATGCTTCATCAAAATCTAGAAAACACGAATACAGATCTGGGCCTCGCATTTTCCGTCATCACCATCAGAAATGACAAAGTAAGGTGTGGAAGTACAGTGCTGCCAAAAACTCCATGTGGAATCCTGGGTGACGCAGCAAGAATTCTTAGTTTTGGTTCTATGGCAGATCCTCAGCGAATCCACTGTTCCACACATGAGGACTATGCTGCATACTGTCCCTTCCATGACTGGCTAGATTCACTGGATGGTGAAAAAAGGCATGGAATATTGGTTCCACCTAGATTCCAATTTTCTGTGGGCATCTAAGGCTAACTATACACTTACCCCGAGATCAATGCTCTGGAGAACAATCTTCAGAGGTTCAATTTAGAAGGTCTAGTAAAGATCCACTAAATTGACCACTGATGGTGCCCCTATAAACCAAAGTACTCCACAGGGTCACAAGGAAGGGAAGTTGACAGAGGAGTTTTTTCCATTGACCTCCCTCAGTGAAGACGCTGCAGAAATTTGACTTAAGGTTGACTCCAGCTACACTATTCTCGTTGCTGGAAGTATGTAACTTATGTTGACTGTCTTGTGTACTGTGGACTAGGGATGTTAAATTTAGTTGAATCAACTAATTGACTAGTTGATGGATTTTCTGTTGATTAGTCGATAAACAGTTACTAATGGTTACTAACCTTCTGTTAGCTTTTGTGGTGTTGCTACATATTGAACAGATGTTTTCAGAGAACTATCTACAATCTTCCTTCCACAGTAATAGCTATGTTAGATCTCATCATGTTATATATATATTTGGTAATATGCTTTGCAATGTGCATTACTTTGCCATGCTGAGTACTCTGAACCCTTTACCTTAAACTCCACTGCTGAAACTGCTCCCTCCGCTGATGGATCTGTTCTGGCTGGTAGAACTGCCATTTATTGCTGTGAAAATATGATATCAGAGGTTTTGTGAGCAGTGAAAGCAGGGTGTGCTAGATAAATCACTCAGTGGATTGTGACAGTGTCATGCATCCATTATCTTGCATATATAACAATTTAATTTTCTTTCTTGCACTCCTGAGCTTCCATTGTGAACTGATGAATAGTCCTGGTACAGTGGGTAGCTGTTTTGAACATTATTACTTTATTACAAATCTTTATCACTATGCTATCTAGGCACATATTACTCAACTTTAAAAGAATGCAACTTCATCACAAGAATAGGGACTGCACCACAGCAGCTGATTCGTTTTTATGCACACAGCAGGAGGAAAAGAACTTGTCTTTCAGATCACAGGCTAAGTTTTCAATGTGATATTTGCAGCTATATCCAGCTAGCTGTAAATTGAGCAAATCTGATGTGGAAGTAAGTGAGAGATAATAAATATGGAACTATGTCATGCCATGTGGAGAATCCCCTTTCTGAGCAGAACTATCCTTTCAAGCAGTAAGCTAGGTGTATGCATTTATTTAACAGGGAGAGGTCTCAGAAGAGGTTTTAAATAGAGAAAGAAAAAGTTTGAGGTCATTACTGTTCTTTCTTTTCATTAGCACCTTTGAGGACCAGATTCTTCTTTTAATCTACATCAGCCAGTGTTCTGACTAATTTCTCACTTCTCTCCAAATTGTATTTTTTTATTAACTAGAAGAATGCACAGGGGTTCAGGTTTGGCTTTACTGCTGTATTCAATATATTTAGGATTTAGAACATAGAAAATAATTTATGCTATAAGGTCATAAATGTTTACATTTTATTGATGGCTTCTTCTACAGAACAACCAGGAGAGGAGAGAGTTACAGGAACCAGTTTAGGGCATGATTTCAAGAAGAGCTTTGGTTAGGACAATATCCTTGGAGATGTTGGTATGAGTGGTCTCAATTGATTGCCAGGGGCAGAAGCTAGGAGAGGGCCTAGAATAGAACTGCAAGAGAGGCCTCCAGATGGTAACTGAAGACAGCGGTCAATTAAAGAAAGAAAAAGAGAAATGAGATGGGAGCTGGACATATTCAAGGGCTTTTTAAAATGGGAAAGACTAAAGCCTGTTTGTACTGGGAGGGAAAGATCCAGTGGAGAGAGAAAGAGACTGAGGAGAAGAATAAGGGAGAAGATGAGAGCAGACATGAGGGAGATTAAGAAATAGGTCAGTAGAGCAAGCGAAGGGGGAGATGAGCCAAGAAACTTCTATATCAGAGAAGGTGAAGAGAGTTGTCAGGGAGAAGGGAAGGCAAGCTGAATGAAGGGGGAAGATCACATATTTTGTAAAATTTCTCTTAGGAGAAATTGGTAAGAGCTTGTGGTGGTGATTTGGGAAACCTGTACGCAACTTATGAATTGTAGTTGATATTATGAAGTTATTTCTATTAATATGGTTTTATCATTGTTATTTGTGAGAATGATACAGTCCAGGGCTACTCAACACGCAGCCTGTGGGCCACATGTGGCCCACGGCCCCTTTATTAGTGGCCTGCACTGCAGTTTGGGTTTACGTGGGGCACAACACACAGCCTGCAGGGGGGATCCTTTGAACATGGCCTCCACTGGGAACACGCTCTACAATGGCGAGGCATCTCCCAGACGGGGTGAGAATTGAAAGACACAAGCGGATGGGGTAGCTGGAACAGATGGATACAGCGTGTTGGTATTTCAAACCCCAGGGAGACGGTGCCGGGAGTGCGGGGGCGTTGTGGGAAGTGCTGGCTGCTTAGCCTTGTGGGCAGAGCCTGAGAGGTGCTGACTGACTCACACTGGCCACGTTTGGGTCCGGCACCATGGTGTAAGGCTTAATCTTTGTATTCATGCCCATCAGTGTGAAAGAAGCTATTTGCATATAAATGTGCATGTATATGCAACCACATTTAAGTTGCAGCCCTCAGCATGTGCTATGAGTATCATTGTGGCCCTTGGGGCTTCCAAAGTTGAGTAGCCCCGATATAGTCTGAGAACTATCCACAATCTTTCTTCCACAGCAATAGCTAATTTAGACCTCACCATTTTAGATGTAAATTTGGGAATATGTTTTGCAATGAGCATTACTTTGCCCTGTCTTTCCTCCACTGCTGACAATCCTTCAAGCATGCACTTCCCAGAGCAGGCACAACAGCTGATATTTAAGGATGATTAGTACCTAAACAGGACCATAGTTGGAGGGAAAAAAGAATACTTGACTTTTTGTGAAAACCTTTTCTCTCAACTTCTCTCCAACTTCACAGAGACTGTGTGGGGAAAGGCTCCAAGTGTCAGACTACAAGCCATGCACTGCAATAGAAGCTCCAGATGACCTTGTCTACAGCCCACATAATGCTCTGGAGTAGTGAAAAAATTGAGACAGTGAAATGAATGTAGGAGGAGGAGTTGTTGCATAGATCGGTGTGTTACTCATGGTATTAAGGAAATAGCAATAATGTGTCAGAATTCTGTGCAAAATGTCTGTGGGCAAGCCTACTCTTAAAGCTCTACCCCATGCAGCAGCGCCACTGTAGCACTTCACTGAAGACTAGTTACATAGGGTGTTGCCACTTTAGTCATAACTTCAAACACCCCTTCTAATTTCAGTTCCTGGGAAAAGTACCTGTGATGTTCAGGGATGTAGATTTACTCACATGCCTGAGCGACATAGTTATTATGCTCTGTTTAATGTGCTCCACTGCCAGATGCCCCTGTGAGAGTTAAACTTGTAGCCAGAACAACCACATGACTGGAGAGATGGCAGAAGTTCTGTTTAGACTACCAAATAAAGTTAGGCTGAGTCGTCAGCACTGTTAAGGCAGCACTGGCGAGGCAGCTTAAATGATAAGGTTTCAGCTCTCAGAAGGGACTGTCAGATCCAAGAGTCAGAGCTGAGTGTGCCTAGACAGATACAATGCCTACTCTGTTCAAACTCCAGAGGCTTAAAACGCATGGGAGCCAGCAGCTGTACCCCTTCACAACAACCTGGTGAGCAGCCAAGTCTGAGCACTTGACTGGAGCTCTGCTACTTGTAGAGAGAGAGAAGTAATGGCAGGGTGTGAGGAATGAGTCAAAGGTAGAAGAAGGCATTGTAGGCATGGGATTTAATCAATAGGAAGATATTTGTATTTAGATTTTGGACTGACTCCATCTCAAGTTTCCAGGTAAGTGTTGTTTTTCTACAGAGTTGTTAATACAACATATTTTTTTTAAATGTACTAAAACAAAGAAGTAGAGACCAGAAAAAGAAAAACAAAGAGATTTGTTTTATTTAAGTTCATTGTACTGTGGTATTTGGATAACACCTACACCTCTGGAACCAATCTGTTTGATTTTTAAAGACAAATATGTATGTTTTTAGAAGGAGCTCGCATTTGTAAGCTTTCCTGCTCACTTTTGTCAGCAGGTCTCAGACTTTAATGTCTAACATTCCACATCAAAATCTCAGAAGTACTTGCCATGTCATGTTTGCAATTTTAAGCAGTGTGGTCCCATGGACTCTTGTTTAGATAATCATAGTATCTTAAACAGGTGGAGCCCCTCAAATGCCCCTCCTTGGATTGCATATGTGCGTATTTTGATGTATTGAGCAGATTATTAGGACTATTATAATAGAATCCTAGAATTGTAGAATTAAAAGGGATCTTGAGAGATCATCTCATGGTAGTCAAGGCAGAACTAAGGATTATCTACATTGTCCCTGACAGAGGTTTGTCTAAACTCCTCTTAAAAATTGCCAGTGATGGAGATACCACTACCTTCCTAGGCAATGTATTCCACTGCTTCACTACTCTGACAGTTCATTTTTTCCCCTAATGTCCAGCCTAAACCACCCTTCCTGCAGTTTTAAGCCCATTGCTTCTTGCCTTATCCTCATAGATTAATGAGAACAATTTACCTCCCTGATTCTTGTGTGAACCCTTTTTGTACTTGAAAATTGTTGTGTTCACCCTCAAACTTTTCTTCTCCAGACTAAATAAATTCTTTTTTTTTCAATCTTCCCTCACAGGGCAATTTTGTTGCTCTTCTCTGAAATTTCTCCTGTTTGGGGTTCAGAAATGGACACAATACTGCAGGCGAGGTCAAATCAGCATGCAGTACAATACTCCTGCTACTATATCCCAGAATGATTTCTTGTTTCTTTTTTTTTATTTTGGCCAGTATTATACTATTGACTCGTATTTAGCTTGTGTTGCACTATCCCCAGGTTTCTTTCTGAAGTTCTCCACCCTAGGTAGTCATTTCCCATTTTGTATGTGTGCAACTGAGTGTTGCTTCCTAAGTGGACTACTTCACATTTTTCCTTCTTGAATTTCAGCCAATTCACTTCCGATCATTTCTTCAGGTTGTTCTAATCATTCTGAATTGTAATCCTATCCACCCAGGCACTTACCTTCATACCTCTAGCTTCCATCCAAGGCACATTTCTCAAGCTACTGTTTATAGCCAAGCCCTAAGATACAACCAGATTTGCTCCAGTCCCACAGATAGAGGCAAATACCTAGGCTACGTCTACATTGCCCAGTCTTGCATAAGAACATATACAAATGAGGCGCAGAGATGAATATCACTGTGCCTCATTTGCATACTTAATGAGCTGCCATTTTGCACAAGGGCCTTTTGCGCAAGAAGGAGCAGTCTACACTCTTGCACAAGAGCCTTTCTGCCTGAAAATAAGCATAGTGTAGAATGTTCCTTCTTGCGTAAAAGCCCCTTGCACAAAAATGGCGGCTTGTTAAGTATGCAAATGAGGGTGCAATATTCATCACTGTGCCTCATTTGCATATGTTCTTGCGCAAGACTGGTCAATGTAGACATAGCCCTAGAGGATCTATTTAGAGCATTCTTAAAACTAAAATACCCACCCAGAGAAGTGAAAACAACAGATTGACAGAACCAGAAGAGTGTCCAGACATGAACTACTTCAAGACAGACCAAGAAAAAGCAGAATTCCACTTGTAATCACCTATAGCCCACAACTTAAACCCTTCCAACCCATTATCAACAATCTACAACCTATCCTGGAAAATGACCCCTCACTCTCACAGGCCTTGGGAAGGCTAGTTCTTGCCTACAGACAACCCCCTAACCTCAAACAAAATCTTTCCAGTAACCACACAACACATCATAATCATCCAGGAACCCACCCCTGTAATCAGCTCCGGTGTCAACTCTGTCCACACATCTACACAAGTGATTTTATCACTGGACCCAACCATATCAGTCACTACATCAGGAGCTCATTTAACTGCACATCCACTAATGTGATCTATGCCAGCAATGCCCCTCTGCCATGTATATTGGGCAAACTGGACAGTCTCTATGGAAAATAATTAATGGATACAAATCGGATATCTGAAAATGTAACATACAAAAACCTGTTGGAGAACACTTTAACCTGTTTAGGCACTCATTAATGAATCTCCAAGTCACTATGTTTCAGGCCAATTTCACAACCCAGGTACAAAGGGAAGGGTTGGAACTAACTTCATTTAGAAGTTTGATTCCTATCACAAAGGTATGAATAAAGACATTGGTTGGGTAGTACATTACCTTCCACATCCTAATGACTTAACAAACTAAACAATGGGTACTTAGAAAAGGCGGACATTATTCTTTTACCTGAACATTCTAATTCACTATTTTCCCCTCCTCCCTTCCTCCTCCTTCGCCCGTCCCGCTTCCCTTATTTATTCTCGGATTGGGACTTTTAATGCTCCATTCATCTGAAGAAGTGGGTTATGCCCACGAAAGCTCACGATACCATCTATATGTTTTGTTAGTCTTTAAGGTGCTACTAGACTATTCATCATTTTTTTAAGTTTTTCCAGTTACAGACTAACTCAGCTACCCCTCTGAAGCTTTAAAAAACCCTCATTCCTGGATGATGAGTCAGCTACCATGCTATTCCCCTTTCCAGCAGTTTTATGTCTTCTCTCCCTTCCCACCCCCCCAAAAAAAATCCCATCAAGAATCACTTTTCTTCTGGCCAGCCAGTCAACCAACCCCCAACCCCTACCACAGCTTAAAATGTAGGGTAGTGATTTGAGATTATTTATTCTTGACAAATTCATGCTGATTGTTACTTATCATCTTACTATCTTCTACAGACTTGCAAATTGATTGCTTAATTATTTTCTGAATTATCTTTCTGAGTTAAGCTGACTGTTCTGTTATTCTCCACATTGTCCTTTAAAAAAAAAAAAAGATTAGTACTATATTTGCCCTTTTCCTGTCCTCTGGAATCTCTATCTTCCATGACTTTTCAAGATAATCACTGATAGCTCAGATATCCACTCAGTCAGCTCCTTGAATATTCTAGGTTGCATCTCATCCAGCCCTGATGACATGAAGATATCTATGTGAGTTTTGATTTGTTTTTCCATATTGTCCCCCCGATCCTACCTTGGTTTTACTGGTATTCACTATGTTAGATGCCCAATCGCTACTGACCTTTTCTGGTGAAAACTGAAACTGAAAAATCTATTAGCACTTCTGCTGACACTTTCTCTGTTTTCTGTTAGCCCCTGTCATTGAGTAACAGTCCTACCCAGTCCTTGATGGTTTCTCTTGCTTCTAATGTATTTGTAAAATGTTTTCTCCTTTATGTTTTTAGCTAGTTTAATCTTGTTTTATGCTCTGTCTTTTATAATTTGAGTCGCTACAATATTTGTGTTATTTGTTTATATTTAACCTTTGTAATTTGATGTAGTTTCCACTTTTTGTAGCACTCTCTTTTGAGTTTCAGATTATTTCATATATTGTCAGATCAATTTTTTCCACTTAAATTGTTTTATGAAAGAAAATTGATTTTTTTTATTATTTTTTTTTCAATAACCAGCAGATTTCTGTAGGCTACTTACATTTGTCATAAATTAAAAAAAATTACAGTTTTAAAGTTTGTAGCTGAAAACTAAAATATTAAGCTAGAAACTTCTGAACTAACAACAAAAAATGATTTCATAATTCTGCTATATGGGATTTGTAGTTCAGATGCCTCATTCTCCCTTCTTTTTGGGTCAGGATGAACAGGTAGATTATATTACTCATGGTGCATAGCAATAGTTCATTAAGAAAGGAGATTGTGGTTTATCATGAGAGATGTAATCAAGTTAGGCAGACTCGTTTATAGAAAATAATGAGGGCAGAATACATCCAAATAACTATTTCCTTAGGTACAGTATATTTAAATTTAAATTTTGGTTTGCAGCTGAAAAACTAGTTTTTTATTTCACCCCCATCCCCAAATTTTGGGATTTTTCAGAGGCAAAATGCCATTTTTAATCAATATTGATGATTATAAAATATTTTTTAACCAACCAACCAACATGCCCCTGTGTTGCACCTAGTGTACTAGTTTGAGAAACATAGCTTTTGGGAGCTGTGGGAACTAGTGGATTGTTTTCTTTTTAAAACTCTTTGGAAGGATGGACCACAAAAATATAGCTAACTTTATATTAATGTCTATGGAGTCTTAATAGATGCATAGTTTATTTTTATTTTATGATTTAATCTACCATCCCTCCTCCTTTCCATTTTCTCCATGCTTCTGTCTTGAATGATGAGGAGAAATTCCAACCCTCTTATTCATTCACTTCATGATCAAAGCTGAAACAATCCATTTCTATTGAAGTCTTACTATTGTGACAGGGAGGGTAAAAAGCCGGGAAAAGGGGCAGCTGAGACAGGGCAGCTGCAAACTAATTAAGGGCCAGGTGAGTTGAATTAGGCTGCCACAGGGCCTCTTTAAAAGCCTTCCATACGGCAGAAGGAGGGAGAGAGTGAGTGGAGGAGGAGCATGGAGAGGAGCAAACAACCCAGGGGTAAGGAGACTCAGAGAAGTGGAACAGAAGGAACCTCCAGCCCTGCTGAAGGCTGCAGGGGGAGGTGAGGGGCTCGAGCAGGGAGTGTTGAATGGCTCCCTATCCCCATGGGCCTAGAAGAGGGCTCACTACTCAGCTGTGACTGGCCCACAGCTAAAAAATTCGGCAAGTGAAGGTCCCGCTGCAGCCCTCAAAGGGGAGAGAGTGGACAGAACAGGGGTCAGGGTCCCAGGAGGGGGACTGACCCAGTCACACTATATACATATGTTCTCAGTTAAAAAATGTGCATGAAGTGGGATGGCCTATCACTTTGGATTGTACAGTGATACAATCCATGACATTTTGTAATTAGGTCCACATACATAGCAAAGTTCCTCTGAGGCAAAAGACAGATGATTTTGCTCAGCTCCAGTTTTAACAACTTACACAAAGCCATCACTTTATATGGCATCAATCTTTCAATGCACTTTTATTGCCAAGGGATTGATAAAGTAAAAGATTTATTTTTCCTACATGTAACAGGAGGTCACTATATCTTGAGAAGTTTAATACATTAAAGCTCACTTTATTCCAGCACAGAATCCTGTCTGCCATCAAAAACACCTCTATCGGAAAGAACTGCATCTTTTCCTGAATGCAACTTTGTAATCACTGGTTGCAAATCAGTAGAGCTACATCAGTTTATATGAGCTCAATATTTGCCCCTTCAGTAAAGGAAGCCTCCTCAGGAACCAGGAATGACTATTAACATTCCTTGATCTATTACCCAGGAAGATGAGATCCATTCTATTCACAAAGGAGGAAGAGGAAACCAAATGCAGTAAAGTAGTTCACTAATACCCAATTTAAAGCTAATTCCTATTTACATCAGTTGAAAACCTGTCTGTTGTTGGTTTTTCCTTATGTATTCTTATATCAATGTTTGTTTGGTTCAAAGCGCAAATAAAATAGTAACTTCTTAAACAGATATACCTGTCATATTTATCTTGGGGTACGTTTACACTGCACAGCTATTTCGGGATACTAGAGGAATCTCAAAATAGCAACCCTGTGTTTACACAGGCTGCCTGTTTTTGGTTTTTTTTATATAACAGGCATGCTATTTCACCATCCCGGTAAACCTCATTGCACAAGGGATAAGGGATGGCTCAAAATAGCACATTATTTCAAAATTTGGCATTGTGTATATGCCCCAAGTTTCAAAATAAGCTAATTTGACATAGATTCGAGATAAGATACACAGATTGCGTATCTTATTTTGAGTTTAGGGTGCTGTGTAGACTCACACTTGGTCATTTTTTTTCCAATTGACAGCATCCCCTGTGTTTCATGTCTCTCTAGCTGCAGTTCAACTAATAAATGTTACAGTATATCCTGGGTCAGAACTCATAAAGGGATTTTGTCCTCCTTGCATGTAAGGAAAATCCAAAAAGTAGGCCATGTAACTTTTTATTTCAGGACATTCATTGATGCCCCATCATGTCCTTTTGTACCAGAAAAATTACCACCAATGTCTTGGTCTTTCCATTGGCTGTAATGGCATTGGATCCAGCCCAAAGAGTTATGCTGTATTGCTCTTGTTCCAGGATGCTAAAATATTCCTGATTATCACCAGAATAAAGAATAAGCTTATGCAACAAGGAACAAAGCAGACCGTTCATATTGTACTCTGTTAATTTATTGTATATGATCAAAAGAGCATATGTACCCTTATTTGAAAATATGCCCTGATATATGATTTGTAAAGTTGTGTAAAAAAAAGTGCCATTCACTTGAAATAGAAGAGCCTTAGAACAACAAAGATGACATTACTTATGTAACATTAAATGATCAAGGGGCTGGAAAAACTGACTTAAGAGGAAAGATTAAAGGAGTGATATATTTATATACCTTGCCTAAGTGCTGACTAATGGAGAACATAAGTTTACAGATATCTAAAGGATGTAAATGCCACTGCTAGAGGGAAATTAAATAGTGTTGCTTTCTGAGGTACAATAAGGAATAATGGGATGAAGCCGAGAAAGGGAAAATTTTGGCTGAACGTCATAGAAAATTTCCTGACAGCGAGTTGCATTAGGCTGCAGAGCCATCTTTCAAGGGAAATGATGAAAGCATCATCAGATGTGACATTAAAAGTTAGATTGGTGTAAACAAGAGAAAAGGTATGGTAGGAAACAGTCCTGTATTTGTAGGGAGATACGCGAAATGGACAAATAGATCTATTCTCTGTCTGTGTATAATAAAATAAAAACTAGCATTAGAAATTCCATTCTTTCTTTAAAAATGTTTTAATTGTAATATTTCAGATGAGGGCTTGGGAAACTAGTTTGGGTTAAATAAATTGCCCCCCTCCTTCACAGTAGAACTGAACTGAAACTTTTTGTATATTAGAAGAATTCGTCTATTTTTATATAGCACATTGAAGAAATCTAGGCTACAGCTACACAACAGTTAGGCATATGATTTGCCTCTTCAAGTATACATACTCACACCATCATAATGTTAGCTTGCATATCAATAGCAGTGTAACTGGAGTAGCATGGGTAACAACTGCAGAAGTGTAGCTGAGCCATGATGAGTATTTACACACTGGTTTTAGGTGGGTTTCTACTGCTGCTGTCCATACACTGCTCCATTTCTAATCATACTAGCTCAAGAAGGTGGCTACTATATGGCTACTATAAGGTGGGTGCATAACTGGCTGGATAACCGTACTCAGAGAGTAGTTATTAATGGTTCACAATCCTGCTGGAAAGGCATAACAAGTGGGGTTCCGCAGGGGTCTGTTTTGGGACTGGATCTGTTCAATATCTTCATCAACGATTTAGATATTGGTATAGAAAGCACGCTTATTAAGTTTGCAGATGATACCGAGCTGGGAGGGCGACTAATCTGGAGGATAGGGTCATAATTCAAAATGACCTGGACAAATTGGAGAAATGGTCTGAGGTAAATAGGATGAAGTTTAATAAAGACAAATGCAAAGTGCTCCACTTAGGAAGGAACAATCAGTTTCATACATACAGAATGGGAAGTGACGGTCTGGGAAGGAGTATGGCAGAAAGGGATCTAGGGGTTATAGTGGACCACAAGTTGAATATGAGTCAGCAGTGTTATGCTGTTACAAAGAAAGCAAACATGATTCTGGGATGCATTAACAGGTGTGTTGTGAGCAAGACACGAGAAGTCATTCTTCCGCTCTACTCTGCGCTGGTTAGGCCTCAATTGGAGTATTGTGTTCAGTTTTGGGCACCGCATTTCAAGAAAGATGTGGAGAAATTGGAGAGGGTCCAGAGAAGAGCAACGAGAATGATTAAAGGTCTAGAGAACATGACCTATGAGGGAAGGCTGAAGGAATTGGGTTTTGTTTAGTTTAGAAAGAGAAGATTGAGGGGGACATGGTAGCAGTTTTCAGATATCTAAAAGGGTGTCATAAGAAGGAGGAGAAAACTTGTTCATCTTGGCCTCTGAGGATAGAACAAGAAGCAATGGGCTTAAACTGCAGCAAGGAGGTTTAGGTTGGACATCAGGAAAAAGTTCCTAACTGTCAGGGTAGTCAAACACTGGAATAAACTGCCCAGGGAGGTTGTGGAATCTCCATCTCTGGAGATATTTAAGAGTAGGTTAGATAAATGTCTATCAGGGATGGTCTAGACAGTATTTGGTCCTGCCATGAGGAAGGGGACTGGACTCGATGACCTCTCGAGGTCCCTTCCAGTCCTAGTGTTCTATGAAGAGGAGCTGGTGTGAGTATGTATACACAAGCAGGGGAGTCATTCTTCTAGCTCATAATTTAAATGTAGCCATAGACAGCTACATAGTTTTAGTCTGCAGGTATTTACAAATATTACTGACTACTGTTATATAATTTTTGAATTTAGAAAATGTGGGTAAGATTTCTGGTTTTAAAATGGTTGTGTGCTACAGAACTGCCTGATTTTGTATGTATCATTATACCATGGCATTTCTCAAGGTATTTCTAACCCAGGCCTATTTAGCTACAAAAGCTGGTTGACAAATTTCTGCTAGAATGTTCCCATCAGAATGTTCTGACTGTGCTGGAACATGTTGATTTCAATTACATTCCATTTAAAAAAATCAAAACCAAGTATTTTGATATGGTCAAAAATATATTAAAATGAAATATAAAACATTGACTATTACTATAAACATGAAATAAGCAAAGAAAACCTGAAAAATAAAATAAAAATTAAATGTCTTGAATTTCTTTTGGGGGCAGGGAGCGGGAATATAACATTCCAACATTCCATTACCTCAGGGCCTTTGAGTTATGAACACCTTGGGAATTGAGATTGTAAATCTGAAATGAAAGACTGGGGCTAAGGTGCCACAGGACCACTTGTTTTTAAAGTTACAAACTAGTACAGCTACACCTCTAAGTTTTTGTGCATGTAACTGTTATCCCTTTCTTTTCTATGTACTATCATACTGCTCCAAAGAGTGAAGTCAGTGAGTGCAGGGGTAGGCCTTATGCCATCAGCCCCACTGTTTGCAGAGAAAGGCATTATTTTGAGACAGAGTAGCTATGCCATTTTGCAGATTCTACAAGCATTATTCTTTGACAGCCTTTATTTTCTTTTGGGTCGTGTATTTCCTTCACTCTAAAAAGGGACCATTGAGACCAAAGATATCTGTTTGGTTTTAGTGTATAGAAAAACATAAGGCCAAAGCAGGGAATACTGCAAATTTTACAAGAGAGTATAAGTTCATTTCTTTGCATCAGTGGATTATGTAGTGAAGGTTTATCCAATCCAACGACAAAAGCATTCTGTATGAAGAATTAATTTCTCATTGCCTCCTATTCACTTCGTTCATTCATATGATATTTTTGAGTTTACATTCAATTATGCAAAACAGGAGAAAAGTGACACACAAGCACACATTATAAAGGATTGGAAATAGTCAGCTAACAGAGAAAAGGAAAGAGAAAACTACAAAGGTTAAATAAATATTTGGGAGGCATTGCTGAGCAAGCAGTTTGAGACAAGAAAATATTTGCTAGGTTTATTGTCTGCCAGGACATTATCAGCAATTCAAAGAATGTACACTGTATTCAATCTGGGATATTTCAATGTAATTATTTTCAAATAGACCACCACTAATAAATAGGGTTTTTTTGTTGTTATATGTAGATGGTATATTGTAGTGCTATACAAGTCGGCTGTGTCTAGACTGGCAAGTTTTTCCACAAAAGCAGTCGCTTATGAAAACTGCCAGCTGTCTACACTGGTCGCTTGAATTTGCAGCAAGAACACTGACGATCTAATGTATGATTGTCAGTGTTCTTGCGCAAATACTATGCTGCTCCCATTTGGGAAAAAGCCCTCTTGCGCAAATGTATTTGTGCAAGAGGGCCAGTGTAGACAGCTCAGGACTGTTTTGCAAAAAAGCCCCGATGGCGAAAAATGGCGATTGGGGCTTTCTTAAAATCGCTTCAGATTAGCACGGACGCTTTTCCGCAAAAAGTGCTTTTGCGCAAAAGCGTCTGTGCCAATCTAGACGCTCTTTTCCACAAATGCTTTTAACAGAAAAACTTTTCCGTTAAAAGAATTTGCGGAAAATCATGCCAGTCTAGACATAGCCTTATAGTATAACAGTAATTAGCTGAGTTAATCCTGAACAGTTCAAAGTTTAAGAAATGCTTGCAGACTGGCAATTTCATAGTAACATGGCAAGGAAATCACAACATGGAAGTACAGTATAGTTCCCAGTTTACTTTTTTTCTGGATGTGTTTACTAGTGCTGGCCACAGCTGTTATAATTCCTGAAGGACATTTAGGATTGATTAACCATCTGCTGCTTCTCACTCTAACTGCCTGGTGACAAAAGCAAGATGGAATTTGCTTTAGAAAATCTGTAAGGAGGGTGCAGTACACATATTCCTTTTCCAAACGCTATGATTTGGTATTCCTGGTGCTACTGTATAATAGGATTTGGATTAGATCTGAGCTTTACAAGTCTTTCCATGTAGATTCTGTATACAACACCTGATTTTCAGTTAAAATAAAACAAAGCAAAACAACATTATAGTGACTCCATTTTTATGTCATTATTTATTGTCTCTTTTGACAAACTGTGTTATCACACAATCATTGAATTCCAAAAAGTATAACAGCAGGTTTAGAATGCAATATAATAGACTCTAAGTTAGTACTTTGTATTTCTTATTAAATAAGAATAAAGTACAGAAGTCTGAGGCTGATAAGGAATCATTTCTTATTGCAGGGGAGGCAGAAATGCTAATTTAAAAGAAAAAAGGACATTACCAGAAAATTGGTGGCTGTTCATTTAGTTCTTATGGTTGTTGTTCAAAATAAGGTAAATACCAATTCTAAATGAGAGGTGAACATATGGTACCCAGTCTTTGATGCTAAATAGAAAATAGCTGGCCAAAATGTGCAATTTGGTGCAAAAAAATGGAAATAGGCTTACTTTCAGAGTACACGTCAACATTTTTCCCTACATTTAAAAATACTGTTTAGTCAGAAATGGTTAGGTGAAGAACTACTTCCTGTTTACATTTAGTCTTATTAAAAATGTGACATTGCATACTATTTAGCAAGAGTTTATGGAAATCGAGGAGATGTACCAACTTGCCATTATTGTAACATCATTTGCTGACTAGGGCCCATAGAATTGTAAATAATGTGTACTTCAAAAGTAAATTAAATTTTTCTTCATCAAAATTTTCCCTCAGAGTTACCCATTAGGGCTGCACATGTACCCTCTATTATCTTGCTGGAACGCTCCTTCTGATCCTCCTCAGTTTCCTTTTTACTGCCTGTGATTTGTTGTTAGAGCATGTGGTCTTGCTATCATAAGTTTTCTTTCTCTTTGTGTATAGTAGTTAATGGCATTAGTTAGTTATTGATATAAATTCTCCTTTTAAGTGTTTTTTTACTAACACTTCAGTTCCTGTTACTTATATTGGTACCAGTGCAGGGGGCTTGGCTCACTCAGCAGGATTTAGGTCCTGCCATTCCTTGCCTGAAGTGTCTGGAGGAAACTCTCACATCAGTGATCGGTTTCAAATGTACAAAGTTTAAGTCTAGAAACAAGACAGGGAGACCAGGTTTATATTTCTGCTGATGGAAGTGGGCCTGCAGTCATATTCATTGGTGGAAGAAGGTAAATTAATGGCCAGGACTTAGTCCCAAGTGAGTTTGGACATTGCTGATTCTGCAGCTAGAGTCTTGGCATCCGTTAGTACAATGTGCAGATGTTTGTAGCTTCAGTCATCAGGTCTCCCTAAAGAGGTCCAAAGGCTGTGCAGGACCAGTCCTTTGAGGGCCTGTCACTCTCTTTTCTGTGCAGACAAATGACAAACTGCATAGGCTGAAGGACTCTAGAGTGACAGCCACATTTTTGGGCACTTACACACCTGTCCCAAAGAGGAAGTAGTTCAGACCTCAGCAGACTCATCATTATTCAGCGTCTATGCCTCATCCTCAGGATCTAACTATAAAAAAAAAAGCCAAAAGGTAGAGGATAATCCCTTCCCCTTGTTTTGCAGCTGCTCTCAAGTTCATCCACCCAGCCCGGGAGGTTTAAGCAAACATTTGCATTTTTGTGTTGAAGACAGTCTGCCAGTTTTCAGAGTGCCAGTCTCGCTTACACCATTGTCAAGTTGCTCTCCCATTTTCTAAATGCTTGATCCTACATCAGTACAGATCAGATGGTCTTAAGCATGATGGAATTGGGGTACACCCTTCAGATAATTTTTTCCTTCCCATCTCGTTTCTATGATCAGTCTTGTGAGGTTGTTCTTCTCTCCATAAAGGAAACTCCTCCATTTCTCAGAGGGAAGAATTTTTTATTCTCAGTACTTCCCAACCCCCAAAACAAAAGAGGATTTCTCAGATGTACTTTAGACCTGAGAGAGCTCAACAAATATCTGAGGAAAATAAAATTTCGAATGGTCACCCTGGTTTTCATTATCTTCTACCTGGAAACTGGGATCATGCCATCAACTTAAAAGCCCATGTTTTCCCCTGGAAATACATCAGCTCACAGGACATTCATCAGATTGGTAGTCATCAGAATACCACTACCTGTTTATAGTATTACTATTTGGCCCATCCATATCCCACTAATGAGTTTGCAAAGTGTGTAGCAGTGGTGGCAGCACTGCTGAGATCTCAGGAGTTCAAGTGTTTAGTTATTTGGATGGCTGGTTGGTCAGAGGCAGGTCCAGCCTCCAGGTGCTATCCAACCTACTGGTTACTTAGTCAACCTTTGATGCCCAGTAGTTGCTCATCAATTCTGTCACCTGTGCAAAAGATAGTCTTTGTTGGCATTCACCTGGATTCTACGGAAACCAAGGCCCTCCTTCTACAGCTAAGATACCAGATGATGCTGGCCACTGCTTTCTATCTGAGGCCCATTTTACCACTAGAATTTGAAATTGCCTCAGGCTTCTAAGACACATGGTCTCATGCACTGATGTAGTTTAGAATGTCAGGCTCCGCCTCAGAAAATTGCAAGGGCAGGTAACATTGATATGCACATCAATTTGTCATCCTCTAGGCATGTCAGTTTGAGGACCTGCACAAGACTTGGCCTCTCCAGTCTTAGTACACAGAACCTACAAATGTCTCTGTGGCAGTCCCATTTGCTGCTTCTCAACCAGCTTTCATCCTAGATGCCACTGCTTCTGTCATAGGTTGGGTAGCCCACCTGGGGTCACCACAGATGTCAGGTTTACTTTGTACATAAGACATAAAATTAGTTGCCATGTGGTAAGCTTGTCAAGCCTTCCTTACTCTTTGTAATTACAGCAGCCATGCGTCTGAAGTCTAAGGACATGGGACATTGGATCAATAAGGATATTGGTTCTGGACCTGTGAGTGACCTGTTTTAAGGGACTTCATGTGATCAGGTATTTGGCAGCACTTCAGAATAGTAGGTGCTTCCAAGTCTATGGGAAAACAAATGTCAAGGGAAAAGACCCCTCTAACTGATCAAAAGTTGTTTAAGAAGTATGGATTAAACAAGACTGGGCAATTGATAAGATATCTTTGTTATTGCATACATTTGCTGCAGTTTTTTCACAGAGAAAGAACTGGTAGTTGCCACAGCTGTCAATAATAATGTTTGAATTAGGATTCCCTTTATCTTACTAATCATGTAGCCTAAAGAGACCATAAAAGAATGAAAATGTTAGAACAGAATGCATAGTGAAATTGATGTTGGCAAAGGATTTTCTCTCTAAAGAGGAGGGGGTTTTTTTTGTTTCAGCTACTATATATTTGAGTGAGTTTGTGTGTCTGTCTGTGTGTCTGTCTGCTCAAGAACTCCTTCTAAATGGTAAAAGCTAGGACCACCAAATTTGGTATACAGCTTCCTCTTATCATAACTTCAAAGAAGGTAAGAGTTCGGTTGTGCCAGGACAATAGTATTTGCTTGGAATGGGATTACCCAAGCCCTGAACCTCTCATCCCCTAAAGAGAATGAGAATATTCCTGGCTATTCCCCTTCAATAGAGGGAGAGGGGAAAGAGCACAGTTTGCTGCATTCCTCATTCTGGATGGGAAGCATAGGGGGCAGATGAACCTGGACCTTCTCCAGGCATGGGACATGCACCCCTCCCCCAGCTGTGTCTGCTGGAGCTGCAGCGGCCGTGGAGAGGTGCTTCTCACCTGTCTCAAAGCTGCTGCAGGGAGAGAGGGCTGGGGTAGTCTGCATACTGAACCCCTCATCCCCAGTCACACCCCAGAGCATGTACGCTTTCATTTTATTTTCCAGAAAACAAACATTGAACTGAGTTAAGGACCTGATCAATGCCAGGTAAATCTTCCAGTACTCCACATACGACAAAGGGCCTGAAAAATTAGGTTGGGTGTTACAAACTGCTGGCATTCCACCAGTTACAGAGAAAAGAGGGACAGAGGCCAGTTCTTTATCTTACACCCAGGGTTGTAATACATCTATTATTTCTGTATTCTGTATAGGCATAGTGCTGCAGTAATTTCTTTGATATTTAATCAAAAGATTAACAAATTCCATCTGTACTGTTGGGTGGTAGAAGTCAATAACATTTTGAGATGCTCAAATTGAGCACTATATGTAGGCTTTGAAGGATTAGATAGTTATCAGTAACTGTCACTAAATATCAATGTTACCATATACCCATAACCTAATGAAATAATAATTGCATTGATGATAATTGAAATGTATAGCTAGGCAAAATAAGAAAACTGCTGCTTCAAACCAGTTTGATTTCAGGATATTTACTTTGTATATTCTGACGTGATATTGACCACTTGTGTTTTCATAGTTATAGAATTTAACTTTTTGAATCTGTCCAATTTCACTACAAAATTGACTCCTCAAATTCCCACCACTGTGATAATTTAAATTATCAAAATTAAAATTGATAAAAATTAGAAAAATGCTTAAAATAAACCAATATTATCCACTGAAATGTATCTAGATAATCAAAATGTGTGTGTGTAAACCTGAGCTCTGCCAACCCTAACTTCCAGCCTTTATTCAGTACATGTGATTCTAGGCAGAGCTATAACAACTTTAAGAAAATTTAGCTGGCATAAAAGTTGATTTTAAAAATCAAAACTTACCAAACTCTGTAGCCAAAGTAGTATAATTAAAACCAATGGAATTCCTCTTTTCTCTGATACACAACCTTAGCTGTCCCCCTGTCAGCCACCCTCCTCCCCCTCGGACTTAGATCCAAGACATGAGTTCTGGTGCTCAGTACATTCTCCGACCATTTTCACTCTTCTACTTGCTATACTGTTTCTATAATGACAAAGATTAAAAATACTAGGCTGTGTCTACATTGGCACCCTTTTCCGGAAAAGGGATGCTAATGAGACAAGTCGAATTACAAATGCGCGAGATTTAAATTTTCCCCACGGCATTTGCATGAACATCTGCCGCTTTTTTTCTGGCTCAGGGCTTTGGCGGAAAAAGCGCCAGTCTGACGCGACTCTTGCGGAAAATAAAGCCTTTCGGAAGATCCCTTATTCCTCTTAAAATCAGGAATAAGGGATCTTCCGAAAAGGCTTTATCCGCAAGAGCGCGTCAAACTGGCGCTTTCCGTCAAAGCCCCGAGCGAGCGGCATGTTCATCATGCAAATGCCGTGGGGAAAATTAAATCCCGCGCTTGTCTCATTAGCATCCTTTCGGAAAAAAAACAATGTGTAGACACAGCAGAGCTCTAAGCATGGACCAATGTGCATGAGCACAGAACATAACAGCAGGTTTTGTTAGACTAGAATTGCTGAGTTCTGTTTGAGGCTGGAGAATAAGATCAAAATTCTGCTCTTTTAGCAAGTTTCTGAAGTGGTGTTTGCTGGTACTTAAGAAAAGCTGGACCACATCCTCCAGTTCAGCTGAGATGAGGGGAAAATCAAACTGAATCCTTGCCTGCTAGTCCAATGGAACATAGAGACATTATCAAAACATGAAATTTTGGTAGACACACAATGTTTCTCCAAAGCATCCAGCATCACAAAGAAATCTAAGGAGGCTGCAGTCCCACATCAAAATGTGCTGACTGAATCCAGAAAGTTGTCTCAGCAGTCACTCTGAAGAAACATTTCATCTGGCTTGTCAGTGTATAGACTATAATGGGATGTAATAAATTCTTTGGTAATGAATTACGCTTGGAATTATCATATGACAATGGTAAGAATCAGAGGCTACGTCTAGACTGCAAGCCTCTTTCGAAAGAGGCTTTTTTGAAAGATACTTTCGAAAAAGCCTTTCGAAAAAGAGCATCTAGACTACGACCAGTACTTTCGAAAAAGCAAGCCGCTTTTTCGAAAGAGAGCACCCAGGCAGTCTGGATGCTTTCTTTCAAAAAAGCACAGTTTGCATTACATAGCGCCTTTTTTCGAAAGAGCACTTTTGAAAAAAGGCGTTCTTCCTCGTAAAACGAGGTTTTCTGCAGTCAAAAAAACTGCTGCGTTCTTTCGATTTACTTTTGAAAGAATGCAGCAGCAGTCTAGATGCAGGGGAAGTTTTTTCCAAAAAAGGCTACTTTTTCCAAAAAAGCCCTGTAATCTAGACACACCCAGAGTCACATTGTTTTACACCAAGAAGAAACATTATTAAAATAAGGAAGTTGGCATTATCTTCAGCATTATCCTAATGCATTCCAACACCCTGACCACAGACCCACTCCATTTCTGTTGGGCTTCTTCCTGCAGATTTCAAGAGCGAATTCTCATTCTCCCACAAATCAACTACATTAAAAAAAATGATTCTCACACTTGTCTAAAAACTGTTCCACATTCATGATAAAATCTCCTTAGATTTCTTACCTTTAGTGAACCTAAGTGATTGGGCAACAAAATGGCAAATGAAATTTAATGTTGATAAATGTAAAGTAGTTCACATTGGAAAAAATAATCCCAACTATACATACAATATGATAGGGACTAATTTCGCTATAAGTACTCGAGAAAGAGATCTTGGGGTCATTGTGGATAGTTGTCTGAAAACATCCACTCAATGTGCAGCAGCAGTCAAAAAAGTAAACAATGTTAGGAATCATTAAAACAGGGATAGAGAATAAGACAGGGAACAGCTTATGGCTTCTATATAAATCCATGGTATGCCCACATCTAGAATACTGCATACAGATGTTGTCACCTCATCTCAAAAAGATATTTTGGCATCAGAAAAGGGCAACAAAAATGATTAGGGTGTTGGAACTGGTCCCTTATGAAGAGCGATTAAAAAGACTGGGACTTTTCAGCTTTGAAAAGAGGAGACTAAGGGGGGATATGATAGAGGTCTATACAATCATCACTGGTGTGGAAAAAGTGAATAAGGAAAATTTGTTTACTTGTTTCCATAACCTAAGAACTAGTGGTCACCAAGTGAAATTAATAGATATCAGGTTTAAAACAAACAAAAGGAAGTTTTTCTTCACACAGCGCATGGTTGGTTTGTGGAACACTTTGCCAGATGAAGTTGTGAAGGCCAGGACATTTACAGGGTTCAAGAAAGAGCTAGATACATTCATGGATGTTAGGTCCATCAATGACTATTAGCCAGGATGGGTAGGAATGGTGTCAGAGGCTGGGAATGGGTGATGGGAGAGGGATTGTTTGATGATTCCCTGTTCTGTTTACTCCCTCTGGGGCATCTGGCATTGGCCACTGTCGGAAGACAGGATACTGGGCTAGATGGACCTTTGGACTGACCCAATATTGCTGTTCTTAGGTTTTTAATCTCTAAAGTCTGTCCATCAGTCTCCATTTCCTTTTCCCAAATATTCTGCAAAATTGCTTTATCTATGCAAAAACATAGTGTGCTCTGGCTGCATCAATGGAAAAAACAGTTCATTTTAAAATCTATTAGGGCTAGATGGAGCAGCCTTTTACTCCCACTGATTAGCATTTAGTTTCATGAGAAGTCCCGCTGACTTCAACGAGCCCTCATATCATATGCAATTAAGTACTCAGCAATTCACTGATGTTAAGGCCAGAAGAAATCATTATGACCATCCAGCTTAAACCTCTTCATCAACAAGGCCCCTGTGAGGAAGTGGCAGAATCTGTCCGCTGGTGCCTTTAGTGCTGTTGCTGTGCGATCCTTCTCTTCTGACTTGTCTTATTTTGTGCTGATGTGATGATACTCTAAGAATATCTTTACTGCAGTGTAGAATATTTTCAACTTTGGAAACTGTTTATCTGTGTTAAAAAATAAAAGCCAGAACAACTAAACCTCTGTTATGCTTTTGAATGACAGAAGAACCTAGAACCACCACTGTAAAATATATGTGGTGCACATTTCCTCTTCAATCTCCTCGAATGCTATCTTGAGGATGCTCCATTCTTTTACTCGTAGGCTGCGTCTAGACTGGTATGATTTCGCGCAAATACTTTTAATGGAAAAGTTTTTCCGTTAAAAGTATTTGCGCAAGAGAGCATTTACACTGTACGGATGCTTTGCGCAAAAGATACCTTTTGCGCAAAAGCATCCATGCCAGTGTAGATGCTCTCTTGCGCAAGAAAGCTCTGATGGCCATTTTTGCCATCGGGCTTTCTTGAGCAAGAAATTAACTTGCCTGTCTACACTGGCCCTCTTGCACAAGAATACTTGCGCAAGAGGGCTTATCCCTGAGTGGGAGCGTCAAAATATTTGTGCAAGAACCACTGATTTTGTACAGTACAAAGTCAGTGTTCTTGCGCAAATACTCGCGGCCAGTGTAGACAGGCGGCAAGATTTTGCACAAAGGCGTCTGCTTTTGCACAAAATCTTGCCAGTCTAGATGCACCCTTGGAGTTTGCTAGAAAGTTTTAATTAACCTTGATGCTGAAATTTCCCATCCAGGATTATTTGTCACCCTATGTGGAACAAATTTATAGAAGTGGGGTTTCATTGTGTGATTGATAAGATCAGGATATCACTAATCTCTATAAAAGTTGGGCAATATTCAATACATGTCTTCATTATTTGACGTAGTTTCACTTATCTTTCCAGAGAAAGGCAGAGGTGATAGGTGATGAGGAACTTCTGACAAATGTTAAAAACTTTGTAAGTGATATTGGCTATACTGAAATTTCTACATGAGGCTCATGCTTCTGCTATATATTTTAAGCAAAAGAATGGCTTGTATTGATTTTTTGATGGAATAAACAATTTTGAAAGCATCACTGGTATTAATGGGGAAAAGTTAAATTCCGTGAAGAAAGATTGTTTCTGCTACTATTAGAAATTTTTGCTGAGATGAAATTTTACTCCTAGAAATTCATTTAGGAAATATAATTGAACCAAAATGTAACAGAGTTTCCAAAAATAAATTATTTGTTTACAAAGTGGTGAAGAAAGTGTGGTAAAATTCTAAGTGGCAATACTGGAGAACCAAGGGAAATTCGGATTTGCAGCATTTAAAATATGAAGGTGTTAAATGATATCTTTTCATTAAGGCTACATTTCCCCCTCCTCCCCATGTCTAGTTTCTGAATTAAATATTATGGCAGAGACTTTATCAGTTAAATTTTTAAAGGCAGTCAGTTTTGGCATACCTCTGTTTCCACTGAAGTCAACGTGAATTCTTAAATTGATTTCAATGGGAGCACACTTTGGCCCATATTGAGCACCAGCTTGTAATCATCCATTGCCAGGTATTTTCCTCTTTCTGAGTTCTCTCTTGTTCTTTCAAGGCCAAATTTACCCTTTCCAGAGTCTCATGGAGTGCCTTTAATTCACACTTACGCTCAAACTTCTGCCGATGGTTAACAGTGTTCTCAGCCCTTAGTTGTACATTCATTAGCATGGCATTGGTATCTTCATCATAATCCAGTTGACATGCCAAGGTAAAGTCTTGGGCTGCTTCCTGCCACTGACCCAGGAGCATGTATGCTTGCCCTCTACACTTGTAAAGTTGTGCTATTTTGGAGTTAAGCTCGCAGGCTCTGTCACAGTCTCTAATGGCAGCATTGGGCTTCTGTAGTTTCAAAAAGACACTGGCTCGGTTAACATATGAGAGGTGGAAGTAAGGATTCAGCTTGATAGAGTCTGTGAATAAGTCAATAGCTTTCTGAAGATCACCTTCATCTAGAGCAGCAAAGGCCTGTTCCCTCCTTTCATTGGCCTGGCCTATCATCTCAGGTGTTATTTCCAGATGTTCATCTCCCATTTCTTGGGGACCATCCAGGTCTGGTTTGATAACACCATCATCACCAAATTCGGAGTCACTCTCCTCACTTTCTGCTGCTTCTGGTTGTTTCCCTTGCTCCTTGAATCTCTTCTCCTGAGAGGCATGTTTCTTTGAACATAATAAGGTATCTCCCATGCTCTCTACAGAGTCCCTCAGGAAACTCAATTGCTTAGCCCTCAAAAGAGTTGGATCCTGTTGGTAAAGATCCAGCAAGGCCTGAAGTTCAGTAATGTTTTTTGGATCCATGGTGCCTTCCCCAGAATAGAGCTGGATAACACAGATTTTGCTGGGGCAGAGGAAAAAATATATAATATAAAACCTTTAGCAGTTGTTTTCTCTACTAACTCAATGCATGTGAACCATTGAGGAACTAACTAGACTTGCATGTTTCCTTCTGACTGTTGTTTTTATACTGCAGTTTGCAAACTCAGCTGTGGGTTTTTTTCCAAGATGTAATTATCTATTACAGCACTGGTTATGTCACAACTTCTGATGTTATAAATTATGACACCATCTGAAACTAGAAAAAAAAGATGTTTAGCTATTTATTCACCAAGCATGCATTCATTGAACTACATATATTATAGGATAGCAGAATGGGAAACAATTGATCATTCCCCTATATTTTTATGTTATTGCTCTTACTGTAATTTTAGTCACCTTTGTTAATATATATATAAGTAACAAGATTAGTTTGATCCCTTTATTTTTTTTTCAAGAACATGAGATCTTGAACTGCCTTTGACAGGGTAATAAAACATTCATAGATAGTCATTTTGTGACTATAGAATTTTTTACCTCTAATTGCTTTATTATCACTACTGTAATAACAATATTACCAGATGTAATGCACTATAGTCAGTCTCTATCACCATTTCCACTAAAGGCTCCTATCATTGTTTTTTTTTCTCATTAGTTACCTCTGGATCAAAATACAGCAGATTGATTCTTGACCAAGGAAGGAAGATTTTTCCTTAATTTTAAGTAATATCTTTCCAGTAATTTTTTTTTAACTAACAGATCATTCTGACTTCAGATTCTTTATGCATTTTCCTTACCTCTAAATAGGTTAAAAAAAATGACAGTTTACAGTGGATAATTCAAAGTAAACTGTAGCAGAGGAAAGAATAATTTTGGATAATAAAGGAAATTTTCAGTAGGAAATTTTATCCTCTTTAGAAAAACACAGTTTCTGACTACTGCTATTCAGATAATCAAGACTCTACTGTGAAATAGGCACCTATTTCGGATTCAGAACAGAAACCTCCTGATGTTTGCTAAAGATTGACTAGTGCTGCACACTTGCTTTTCAATAAATATTCTACTGATACAAATCATTGAAAAATTGAAATGTTACATAGTTAAATACACTATTCCTTAACTGCTCTTTTGAATGATTACACTATATTTACAATGGCATTAGTGTGTCATTCAAGTAAGTAATAATCAGCCTTAAAATCAGTGCTTTCTAGATCATATTTATAAAGGAGAAGCCTGCCCTCCCATGTGAATCATATGGATCATCTCCCTTCCCTATAACATCCTTGTGGCTACCACGGCAATTGCGTGTATGGAAAAAGCAATTTTAGAAAGGTGTTTAATTTCTTTTTCAAATGAGATACAAAAGTGACTGAAAACCAAGAAGAATCCAGAATCATGTGATCAGACTTTCCTCTACGAGCCAACAGGGAGTGATTTTTGCACTGCTAGTAGTCATGAAATACATTCACTGCTGTTTTTAAAGCCTGACTTGTATTCAGAAAAGCTTGGAAGAGTTCATGATTCTCAAAATGCTCTGAAGATCTATCCTTGAGTCAATGGGCTCTCCTGGATGCTCTGTCTTTAAAAAAAATTGCTCCACTGATTTAGGTTTTTAAATATGGACAGAGAAGCTTTTGATTTTGAAATTAAGGCTCCTCCAAAGAGCAGGTGAATGAGAGAGCACACCATTGTCTGTGTTGGACTATCAATCAGTAGTGTGTGATAATAAAAGATAAATGAGGCTAAGACTCATCTATTTTTATTACCTCTTTTATTTTCTTAACAAAACATCTTGACACAGAAGGCTCTCTTCCCTTCAACAGCTTAATAGAAACAACTACATGGGAAGGAGGGATATGGCTGAGTTTTTAGACTAAGCTTGCCTGGAGTGAAAGTGGAGGGACATTTGGCAAGGAGCTGATGAAGATACACCCATGAGCTAGAGGCTTTTGGTATATTGAAGATAGCAAAGGTGAAGAAGGGAGCAGTGCAGATGGAGGCTGCACTCATTTTCAGAAGGGAAATGAAGTAAAGGAGTTTTCTGGGATGCACAGAAGCACCACAGATATGTTAGCTGACATTCTTTGGAAGATGAAAAATAGATTGTATTTGTGCCTGCAGAGACAGGGAGCCCAGAATGTACTGTTGAAGAAGATGGTGTACCTAAATATCACCTCAGCCTAAACATCTTTTATTTTGAGTACCATCCACTACAGTTAAATATATTTAACTAAATTAGTCTATGCTCTCTGCAACCTGAAGCAGAGAAACTGTATTACTAGAAGTTAGGATTGTATATGGACACTTCCATGCCCTCACCTATGAGTGTGCTTTGCCTGATCATTTTTAACCAAGACCATTCTCAAATGAAGTTCAGTCATACCCTTTAGGATAATTTTTTAGTCAGACAGTGAATCTCTTCAAGCTGAGCTTTTCTGCCTAGAGCCTCATGTTAGCACTAGTTGGCTGTGTCTAGACTGGTCAATTTTTCTGGAAAATCAGCCGCTTTTGCGGAAAAACTTGCCAGCTGTCTACACTGGCCGCTTGAATTTCCGCGAGAACACTGACTTCCTACTGTAAGAAATCAGTGCTTCTTGCGGAAATACTATGTTGCTCCCGTTCGGGCAAAAGTCCTTTTGCGCAAAGCTTTTGCACAAAAGGGCCAGTGTAGACAGCTCAGATTTGTTTTGCGCAAAAAAGCCCCGATCACGAAAATGGCAATCGGGCCTTTTTTGTGCAAAAGCGCATCTAGATTGGCACGGATGCTTTTCCGCAAAAGCACTTTTTGCGGAAAAGCATCCGTGCCAATCTAGATGCTCTTTTCCGCAAATGCTTTTAACGGAAAACTTAAACGGAAAACTTAACGTTAAAAGCATTTGCGGAAAATCATGCCAGTCTAGACACAGCCGTTCAGTATATCTGATAAAAAAAAATAGAAAAGGACCAGGCCTCCTCCCACTTGTTTATAATGTTATATCTTGTTCATTTCAGAATGATTTCATTTTTAAGGTCTGTCCATGGCATGACTGCTTATGTGAGGTATCTGGAGACTCTCAAAGAAATCAACTTGCATTCTTGTTTCCTCAATTAATATTGAGTGAGTCCAGGTTTCCATTCAGCATTATGAAGGGTACTCCCCAAATTCAAGCAGATCTGCACTTTCACTATGCAGAATCCTTTAGTATCATGACTCCAAAAGGCAGCAGTCCATCAGAGCACGTAATCATGAGTAAAGTGTTAAGCACCCTAACTGAAGCCAATGAGGGGACTCTCGGAGTTAAAGAAACGTTATGTGCTTAAAATGCTGTGCTAGCAGAGTGCCAGAAGACACAAATATACAATTCAATGAGAGCACTTCTGTTACTGCATTTTATTATGAGCAAGTTCAAGGGCAGAGTTACACAGAAATGTTTGCTGGAATTCCTATGTTCACTGGCTTTTTATAATATAGGCATAATTGTAAATAGGACTGTAATTAAATATTACTATTAAGTTCATTGTTACAAAATCAAGCCACCCGAGAGCCTATTCTCCCCGGAAGTCAACTGGCAAGTCCCTAATATTTGTGTCAACTTTTTTGCCTTTTTTGGTAATTCCTTTTAAATCCTCCCCTGCATACTTCTTTTCCCCAGGAAGGCATGAATAAAAGGCAATTTGAACTCCTTTCCAGCCATCCTTGTTTGTTCATGTAAAGAGTATCATAAAGTGTTAACATATTCAAACTTAGATGAAACATCTTAAATATTCAACTCATATCTTCATGAGTTTCATCGTTGGCTCCCATTTACCTGCCAATAGTTTCACCAGTTTTATTATAATATGGAGCATTAAAATTCATTGTCTTGTACATTCAGTTGCTATTTCACATGATTGCTCTCCCACACAGAAACCCATTTGAAGGTGAAGATACTGTAGTCTTGCAACAGTGCGTGTTTAAGGGAATGAGGATTACTTTGCTATTTTCCCATAGCAGGATTTTCTTGTGGCTCACTGAAAACCACATGTGGGATGCCTCATTACAAATAAAACTGAAGCAAATACCAATCAAGAAAGGAAATGCACATATCACATCAGAGATGGTGGTTTTAATTGGAATAAGAAGTAATTTCTGGTTGACAATGATCAGTCCTGTTTTTCAGGTAAACTTAACTTTTGTATGTCACAGTATTTGTAAATGTTTTCTGGGTTCCAGACCACATCCAAAAAAGTGATCAGAACTCCTGGATCTAGTGAGGTTATAAAACATTTCAGCTGTCTGTGAGTTTTTCTAACCATGTCCTGCCAGTAATTTCCCCCCCTCTGAATTCTTTCTTCCTCCTCCAAGGCCAGTTTCACCCTTTCCAGCCTTTCCTGTATCTCCCTTAATGCACATTTTTGCTCATACTCTGCCTGATGTGCAGCAATCTTCCCAGCCCTTAGCACCTTTTTTAGCCTGGTATAAGTGTTTTCATCATAATCCAGTTGACATGCCAAGGTAAAGTCCTGAGCTGCCTCTTCCCAGCATCCCAGGAGCATGTGTGCTTGCCCTCTCCACTTGTAAGACTGTGCTGAATTGGGGTTAAGCTCACAGGCTCTGTCACAGTCTCTAATGGCAGCATTTGGCTTCTGTAGTTTCAAAAAGACATTGGCTCGGTTAACATATGAGAGGTGGAAGTGAGGATTCAGCTTGATAGCATCTGTGAACAAATCCATAGCTTTCTGAAGGTCACCTTCCTCTAGAGAGGAAAAGGCCTCTTTCCTTTTTCTGTTGGCATAGTCTATCAATTCATTTGTTACTACCAAATGTTCATCTCCCATTTCTTGGGAACCATCCAGATCTGGTTCAACATCACCATCATCATCATCAATTTCCAAATTACTCTCCTTGATCTCTGCTGCCTCTGGTGACCCTTCCTCCTTGGCTTTCTTTTCTGCAAAGACATTGCATTGAAGAAATGATATGATATCTCCTATCATCTTCACATGGTTGTGCAGGAAACTTAGCTGCTTGGCCCTCTGGGGAGCTAGATCCTGCCTGTCTAGCTGCACTAGGGCCTGCAGTTTATACACTCTTCTAAAATCCATGACATCCGGACCTGAACTCTATAGAAGA
Source organism: Rafetus swinhoei (assembly GCA_019425775.1). NCBI lineage: Eukaryota > Metazoa > Chordata > Testudines > Trionychidae > Rafetus > Rafetus swinhoei. Next base: position 155,255,343 of record CM033424.1, read on the forward strand.
TCTGGCAGGCTGCTGTTCTGCTTGTAAGCAAAGAGAGACAAATTAAATTACCAGCTTTTCAGACAAATAAATCACTATGGTGTTGCAATGGAACAGAATAAACTAGAGCTTTCCCACACTATTACAGATGCTGATGGTGATTAAAAAGTGGTGATTCCAACTCTGTGGGTTAATGATGTCATAATGCATGCAAGTTCTGATGATGTAATCTATTCTAATACAATATCCTAAAAGCCTAACTGTATTTATCATCTTAATATTTTTGATATTTTTTCAAATGTTTTATATATAACTATATAAATTCCTTGGACTGAATACAATAAAACACTACACAGATGCCACATGTACCTGCTTTACTATATAGTATGTTTCATGTTTTAACATTGGTACTTTATTATCTGTACAATTAAACTGGATTTCTTATTTAAATAACATTATTATTGTCTAGTTCCCAAGATGCGGGTTTTTTTCTGAATTAAAAGGAATCTTATGTAATAGACCTTCAAACTGCCTTGCTCTAGTGGGAAGATAAGATTGTCCTACCTGTATGGTTGAGAGTGAAAAAGAGGAATTCCTGGTTCTCTCTTGCAGTTGGTGGTGGTGAAGAGGGTAAGAGAAGTGCCCAACTCCTATTGACTTTAAAATAGAAGGCAGATTTAGTCTAATCCTGCAGCCCTCACTCAGTTAAAATTCCTATTGTCTCAAGTGCATTTTGTTTAAGGTGTGAACATAATTAGGTATTATAGTTTAACCCAAAACAATATATGTCATAGGCTACTGAGCTCTTCTCTGCAGTGACAGAGTCAATATTGAGCAACTTCAAATCATGATCTATAATCTTCACTTGGTCTATCTGGTTAATAAGAAGAGGGAATTTTTATACAAATATCCACAAACAAACAAACAAACAAACAAACAAACAAACAAACAAACAAACAAAAAAAAAAAAAACACCCTGCACTGGGCCTGCATGTTTGTGCCAGATTAACTTATTTCTCTCTCAATCACAGCCTGGCACAGCTTTTTTATTTTGAGCCTGCATTGCTCCAAATTCCTGCTGTGGCCTTTCCCTTTCTCTGCCAGGCTGGTGGCCATCCTGTCATAGATGACAGTATTCCTCATAAGAGAACCAAAAATGTGCCACCATAAGCCCACATCTTGAATACTGCATACAGATGTGGTCGCCTTATCTCAAAAAATATATATTGACATTGGAAAAGATTCAGAAAAGGGTAACAGAAATTATTAGGGTTTAGAATGGGTCCCATATGAAGAGAGATTAAAAAGACTGGAACTTTTCAGTTTAGGAAAGAAGAAACTAAGGGGGGGATATGATAAAGGTCTATACAATCATGACTGGTTAGAAACAGTGAATAAGGAAAAGTTATTTACTTATTCCCACATTATAAGAATGAGGGGTCACCAAATTATATTAATAGGCAGTGGGTTTAAAACAAACAAAAGGAAGCTTCTCTTCACTCAGTGCACCATCACCCTGTGGAACTCCTTGCCAGAGGATAATATGAAGATTAGGACTGTAACAGGGTTCAAAAAAGAGCTAGATAGATAAAGTGAGGTTAGGTCCATCAATAGCTATTAGCCAGGATTGGTAGGAATGGTGTCCTTAGCCTCTATTTGTCTGGAAATGGATGGCAGGATGATTACCTCTTTTCTTCCCTTTCTCTGGGGCGTCTGGTATTGGCCACTGTCAGCTGACAGGATATTGGGCTAAATGGAGCTTTGGTCTAACCCAGTATGGATGTTCTTATGTTCTACTCCTGGTCCGGAGTTACTGGAAGTTAGATTCATCCCACCACACCTTGATGAGGTCCAGGATCTCCCTAGAAGTAGAGGCTGGAGCTCTTCTTCATCATTGGACAGTGGAGTTTATGGGAGCAGGAGTGCTGGCAGACATTGGAGTTCGGGGACACTGGTGGTGCTCATGGTGTGGTGTGCTGTTTGCTCACACAGATGTCACGAAGCCAGCCACATGGGACAGGCCCATCTCCAGTTCCATGGGAGGAGGAGAGAAGTGGAGATGCCAGGTATGAACAGAGAGGTCAGAGCTGACAGCCGCAGGAAGCCTCTGGAGGCCAATTACTTTGAATTCGCAGCACTGGAGCATCCACACTGTTATTTTGGACTTATAAATTCAGAATTAGCATTATTCCTCATGACAAGCAGGAGAACAGAATTTGAATTTCATGGTCCCTTATTCTAGAATAACAGCCTTGATAGTGCAGATGCACTACTTACAAATTCAAACTTGAGGCGACAGTTATTTCAGACTATAGTCCTACTGTAGACCTATGGTCCTACTGTAGACCAGGCTTTATAGGTAACCTAAATGCAAGGTCACTGGTTAACCTATAACATCTATATAGGTGACTAAGGGATTTATAGAAGCACCTAAGTAATTAAGCTCCTAATCTAATACACTTGGAATTAGATTTAGTCTTCTACATGCCTAAATCACTCCTGAAAATGAAACTTCAGCTCTCAAATCACTAAATCAGCATCAAGCCATTAAAAAACTGATACCCCTTTATGGGGTCTCAAATTGGGCACTCAAAACCTGAGGTATCCAAAATCACTAGTAATTACTGAAAACTTAGGGCTTTGTTTCTGGTCTCCCAGTGACAGGAAAAACGATTAATGAAGACAAAGATATGTGAAAAGTCTATATTGTACATATAATTTGTATTTTACAGATAATCCCATATGAATACAATTTCAGAAACACCTTTGAAATTATGGACTTGATAATGCCTTCTTTGTTCACCCCAAACTGTAACTCTAATCAGCAGGGGTTTTAGATACAGAACAAATGCATATTTATCAACTAGATGATGGAATAAGAAATTAGTATTACTAAGTGGTATCTTCATTGGAGGAAGACTGGAAAAACAGTGGTAATCATGCATGACAGATCTATTGTAAGAGAAAAATGCAAATATAGACTAAAAAGTCTCCAGAATCTTAAATGATCAATGAAGTGATAGTAGAATGAAAAGCAATGGGGAGAAAAAAACAGGATATACATCATCAAATACATTTACCCTACAGAAAATCATCATAGCTGTATAATTGCTATCAAGGCAAGATTATTTAAGCAGAAATATTGCTTTATTAAAGGAACAACTAATTGGCATCAGTACACAATGGAACATTTACAAATGGAAGTTTACAATAGCTCATTAGATTGAATGGAATTTAGTAATTCCTTAAACCTTCTAACATGCTGTCAGGGCAAAACCATCTGAGGAAAAAAATTAACCCTATATGCACTGATTGTTAGATGTGATCTCAAAGCAAACTTTTTTCTAAAATGTTTTAATACTTCTTTCTTTTAAATTTTCACGATCAGGCACATCTCAATTTTTGGTGATTTTAGCTGTATTTCTGGTCCAGTCAGAAACAAGAAACACTGACATGTTTGCTACCTTCTACTATGTGGTTCTTATAAGTTACTACTTAACTTTTGCAATTTTCAATTGGACAATTTTCGTATTTACAAATATCAGTCTTTTCTACAGGTGTCAAGTGTTGTTATTTTTCTTGGTCTGTGATGAGTTTGAAATCTGTTTATTGGATGGTGCAACATTTAATCAAGTCAGAAACTTTCCTCTCTCATTCTCATAAGGAACTTTACTTTATGCTAATGGGCGTGATCGTGTGATCATTTTTATACACAAATGCTAGAGGTCTAAATACTATCATAGGTTTGTGACAGGTAGACCTGTCCCCCATGCAGGATGCAATCTGATATGGTAGGGTCCAACTGAGCACACCTGTTTTACTAGCTTTGGCTTCCTTACCCTGTCCTTAATGGCCTTTACCCTCAAGCCTTCTCTAGCACACATACGGGTAAGGCCACACCCAGTTTCAGACATAGACTAAAATTAGCTCTATGTGAGAGCATTCATTTCAGGGTTTTATCTAGCACTGATGTGCACATCTCCTTTGGGGTGTAAACCCAAAATAATATTGTTTTGAGCCTTATAGAATGATCTGCACAGCACAAGCTCATAAAAATTACCCTCTCCCTCAAGGTGGAGAGAGACTTGCATAGTATTTTGCCTCCCTCTTCCAGATATGTGTAGGAGTTAATTGCAGAAGAACTCTGTACATGTGAAGTATAGGGGTGGTGAGGCCTGCATTCCCCCACCTTCCCCATTTCCCCCCTCTCCTCTTCCCTACTACAAATGAGCCAGAAGCAAGCCTCTAGGAACATACGCCATTGTAGCAAGAATGAATTGTAGATAAGGGCGGGCACATAACAATCCTGTTTACCCAAATGTACTGATCATGTAAACAAAGTCAAAGGACAAGCAGTACAGCTGAGCCACACTGTAACAAACAATGAGTAAACCCCAGAAATTTCCAAACTGCCACAAACAAGGTAAAGATACTGTATTTAAAGCTGAACCAGAGCACAGCAATTTGAACCTCACCGATGTGCTTTGGTACCAGCACCTCAGAAGCTTAGTCTCCCACTTCATCTGCAGCCGAAATGGGGTTCCCGGCTTGCAGAAGGGATGTAAGAACACCACTTTTCTTATCATGTTGTTCTTTTAGTTAAGGGGTGCAGCTGATAGCTGTCAGAAAATAAACTGCTTCTGTTTGATAGATACCTGTGTATCATGTCTTTGTACTTTGAGAACCCAGTGTCAGACCTGAGACTTACTCTTGCTGGCACAAACTTGGTTTTGGAATAAACAAAATAAGTGTATTAACTACATAAGGTAAACTTTAAGTAATTAGAAGGGATAGCAAACAGAACAAAGCAAAGTATGGAGCAAATAAAACAAAACACACAAACTAAGTTTAATACACTCAAGAAATAGGTTAAAATAATAATTTCACACCCTAAATATTGTTTTAGTCAGGCTACATAGTTTCTGCAGCTCACAGTTATTTCTCTTCACAGTTTAGATTCCCCTCTCTCAGCTTTGATTCAGCTCCATGCTCTGGGTGTCCCTAGTCTCTGATTGAGCTCAATGGGAGTTTTGTCCACTATTAACACCAACATAAGGCTCTGAAGTAAGTTGCTCTAGTGAGGCACTTAAAGCAAAAATAAATTACAACATAAATGTTTGTTCTGAGCCCACAAATTCATATATCTTTCCTTCTTCAACTGGTCATATGTAAATAGGTAAGGAAAAGAAAAGAATGGGGAAAAGATTTGCAACTCAATCCATGCTCTTCTGCTCTTCAAACTTCTTTGATGCTTACAAAGCTCTGAAATGAATTCTTGAGGGATTCACTTCATATTTTGATCTCTTTTGACTCTCCTTTCTATGCTGAAGAAAAGAAAAAGCACTCATTAGAAAATGTTCTCCAGGGTCTACATTCATATGTCGCTTTTTCCTCCTCCCCTCTCAAGACCCATTCTTCCAAACGCATTCATGTGAGTAATCTTATGATCCCATTGGAACCAAACATTGCTAAGGATATATTCATGAGTGTCTGCAGCATAAGTCCTCTTTGATGCTTAAATAGTTACTTTGAAAGTGCCCATTTAGTATTCTCATGCTTTATATTTCTTTGTATCTGATGGCTAATAATTGACTAATACAACAATAAAGAGGAAAAAAAAGAACCACTGGAAGTGAATTGGTTCTGAATGTTACCTTCAGTCCCAATCCGATAGATGTTACTTCTTGGAGTTATGGAGCTCTCAGCTAAGAGTTGAAGGCTTTTAGGCCCAAAATCTCAAAAGTATTTAGGTTGCCTTCAGTGGGAGACTTCAATAGGAGATAATCACTTAAATACTTTTTGAGGATCTGGTCCTTAATGCCTCATGAGAAATGCCATTACATATGTAAGGGCAACATGTCTTTTGTGCCTGAAATATATTCTGATGCCTAATGTTTCAGTGAATGCTTTTCAATACATTATTTTAGCTTCCTTTTGTAACATAAGAACATATGGAAATAGGTAAGACTTTATTTGGAGATTGTGTAGATGGGGAATAATATCTTGTTTTAAATGTTAAGGTCATTCTGTATGTCCCCTGCAATGTACTCACAAAACAGAACATGCAAGAAATCAGGGGTTTTGTCTTTTTAGTATACTAGCGATTGTGCTATTTATTTATAATTCATGCATGTATTACAGCGTGTAGCATTCAAATGGATAGCACAAGAATCTATTCAAAGAAAATGCTGTCCCCAAAAGTAATTAATTAAATTATTTAAACTAATGGGCATCTTATATTCTTATTAGTAATCATATGAACTGAACATATTCATTGGAAACAAGCAGTTTATAATGCATCTATAATTTACTAGCCATACTGTTCTTTGAGTATGGGCAGGGGAGGGGAGGAATCCAATAATAATCCAGGAAGAAAACATTTACATCCACTATTACTGAATAATCACCATAAATCAAGGCTTACGAAAATGAAATACAGTCCAATTTATTGTTAATAGGGGTCTTTAATTTCCCTGAAAATAATGTTTTTCTTGCAATTCAATACTTCACTCTTATGGGAATAATTTAAACAGTGTGGAATGAGAAATGATGTTACATATTTTGAAATAAAATTGCTAAGAATACACTAACAAAATAACTGAAGGCTTGAGAAAAAAAACATTAAAATGTAGAGAGAAAAAAAGAAACTTTTAAAATGTTTTGCAGATAAACGATTAGCTGGAGATGGTTCCCCAAAATCCTTGAGGTCTAAAAGTCAGAAGCTTCTTTCAATCTGTGGCGTGAGTCCTATGAATATACATCAGATTTTGTATTTACAGGATGGGCAGCAAGTATGTAATAATGGGGAGTATACGTTGAAATCATGTCTCTGGTCACAAGTGACAATATGCTTTTTGTGTTTATCTTAACTGGAGTTCAGTGAACAAGCAAATGGCACACCAGAGACAGAACCCAAATTTATTTCAGTAGGTGAATGTGCAGTTTCTATTTTTAGTTCCCTTTATTTATGTTTGCATTTGCACTATTTTCTTCCTGTTAAGATCAGAACCTGAAGTGCCAGAAACTATGACTTTGTAAGATTCTCATTTCGGATTGCTTATTTAAGAATTTTTAACTGGCTCTCCAAATAGAACCAAACCTTTAAAGGTTCACCCAAGTGGATTATAATTTAGTTTTCACATATTTCTGTCCAAGTGAGACTCAGAATTGTGCATATCTTGTTTAAATTTGTACTCCTAGACATAACTATGGGGAAGTGGAACAGTGTATAGTACTTGACGATATTTAGTTCCAGGAGGTCAAAATGCTGATTTGTTTTTTTGTCTTTCAAAAAAGTAAATGTTTCCTAAACTTTAAAAAATAACAACGTGACAAAATCTAAAGTCACAGTGCTGAAACCAGGGGTGGGCAAAAGGGCCTCCGCAGGCCAGGTGGGTTGATCCAGCCTGCGGAGGCCCTGCCTCTCTCCCACTCCCAGACCAATTAGGGACTGGGGGAAGTGCACAAAGTTTCCTCCACCCTGCCAAGGAAGTGCCATGGGAGGAGACTTCACACGCTCCTCCACTCCCAAACCCTGATTGGCCTGGGGGTGGAGGAGTGTGCGAAGTGGCCCCTGGCAAAAAATTATTGCCCACCCCAGCAGACACCTTCCTCTTCCTACAACTAATTCTTTATGGGTTGTATCCTGTGAGTGCACCAAGTTCAACCCACGTGGGTTCAGTTGTACAATCCTGTCCTAAGGAAACATGGAGTTTCACCTTTAAGGATTTTGTTCCTAATTATACCTTTACACTATTCCATGAAAGTGCATGCTCTCATTCCTAGTTTAGAAAAATCTGTCCATATTCCACAGAAATTTGTGAATTTAGCTCTGGCCCACATCTAGGTGCCTATAAAGTTAATGGGAGTTTTGCCATCAGTTTCAATAGGATCAGAATTTGGATCTCTCTAAGCATTCATATATAAAGTAATTTTCCAGCAGCAATATCATTGTCATGAAAAATATGTCACTTCATATACATGAGTTTAGTATTCTGCTGTTTTCAGTGGTATGAATTTGGTGAGTGGGGAGGGAGACGTTTGTTTTGGTTTTTGCACAGCTGTGCTTGACAATTCAGTTTTATACCCCAAATTAAAAAAAATTAAGTAGAATGATTAAGGTTGCCAGCTGTATACAGCTGGGATAATTTACAATTATTTAGGAAAGTTTGTCTTTTAATTTTCTACTGTCATAGAATCATAGAACACAAGAACTGAAAGGGACCTTGAGAGATCATCAAGTGCAGTCCCCAGCCCTCACAGCAGGAGCAAGCACCATCTAGATCATTTCTGATAGATGTCTATCTAACCTGCTCTTAAATATCTCCAGTGATGGAGATTCCACAACCTCCCTAGGCAATTTATTCCAATGTTTAACTATCCTGACAGTGAGGAAGTTTTTCCTAATGTTCAACGTAAACCTCCGTTGCTGCAATTTAAGCCCAGTTCTTCTTATCCTATTTTCAGAGCCCAAGGAGAACAATTCCCCCCGCCCTTGTAAAACCTTTTCAGATACTTGAAAACTGCTATCATGTCCCCTCTCAGTGGCACCCTCTGTATATCTTTCTGTTTCTCACTCTTAATATAGTTTTGCCAAATACTTTTGGTTATTATTCACAAGGAATTTAAAACTGGTGGATACAATTATTTCCATTACATAATAGTATTTATGAGGATCACAGGATGTGAATAAAAGTTCTGATTCATGCTGACAAAAGAAAGGGAAACATAAGGCAAATTACCTGTTCTGGAAGCAAGACAAGATTAAATGAAGTTTTGCAAGGCTTCTTTTCCTTCTCTTATACATAGTTGGCAGTGTCATTATCATCTCAAATATCTCCTATTTGCCCTTTGCTTGCAAATCATGTTTTCCCTCTGAAATAATATACTCATAAATGGAACAACTGGCTGAATGTGATTTATTCTCACAAGTCTACTAACACAGTGATGTTAATTTCATGAGGTAAAGTTCTGATTTTGCTCAGGAACATACAACTTTCAGATGTGAAAGCTTTCTTTTGCTTTCAGTTCATTGTTTTTGCATTTGATAGAAAGAGGGCAGAAGACTGAATAAATCAGAATGGATATGCAGCTTTAAGATACACATACTGAGCAATTGTCAACTGGAACAGATAATTGTTTACATGACTGAATGACTACAGCATATCCTAAGGACTCCTTCCCCCTTGTATTATCTTGCTCATTTCATGGAGCTCATTTGTTCTCCACTGGAATTAACTTTGAAATCACAGAGCATGATTCAAAAGAACAAAGTAATTGTGGAACCATGGTTGGGTTCACATGTTTTTGTTTTTAAATAATATGTGGGGAGGGGTATACAGTCTATTGAAGAGAAACAAATTAACTCTAATAACAAACACCTGCAGATGGGTGTTTTAAAGTGTTCAGCCTGGGCTCCATAGGATTCAAGCTAGGCCACTGCTCATTGGTTTTGAAACATTACCTGTGGTGCATTAAGGTACATTTAAAAAAGTTTTCAGAGGGCAGCCTAGAAAGTAACAAATCTAGAAATCTGATGTTTCAGAAAATGGAAGTAACAATATTATTGAACGTATCTATAAATGTATTATGCTATTAAATACAATAGGATTTTTATAAATAGTGCTTCATTTTTCCTATTAATGAACAAGCTTAAAAGGTTTGAAGTTTGGTTTGGAAAAGAAGACAAGAACTGAGATGTAGATCCAAAGTTTCTCCTGACTCCAGGATCATAGTAGTCACAGAACCAAAAACCTAAAGTTCTACAGTCTGCAAAAATAGGTTAGAAGTCCCCAAAGAACTAAAGATCATCATATTTCTAAGATTTCTCACATAAGGGAAAATCATGAGGCCACCTCTTGTTATATCAACACCTCTAGAAATTTCAGGAAAGAGCATAAAAAAATGTATTTGAAAAATTCAGAAGCATCTCAAAGTTTGATGCAAGTTCCATTCCAGAAACTGAGAGAGGTTTTGGAGGAGACCCATTTATTTATTTAATATAATTATTAATTCCTAACCTCTAAACATGAAGCTCTGATAGTAAAGGCTAACATTTTCAGAAAATAAAAAGTAGATGGAATTAGTTTGTCATTGTTTTAGATGGAATTCACACATCCAATCAAAGATGAAGAGCTGTACTTCCCCTTTGTGACACTAGCATTTTGATAAATTCCTTATGGCTTATATTGAGCTTACTGTTGATTGCATGAACATGAGTTCTGAAAGAGCCTAATAATTAGAAAAAATATTCTGAATTCAATTAAAGTACAATAGGCTATCACAAGGAGATAACCATTGACTTTAATAATTGACTCAGAGATAAGTGCTGCAGAAGGTCTCTAAACTAGGGATAATTATCTTCTCGCTGCTGGAATTACATCTATAATTTCTTCACTGAAATGCACAAGAAATTCCTCTGAGGTTCCACTGACTTTTAGGACATATTTATTAGTGAATTCTGACATATAAATCAGTAACTTTTTTGTTTCACTTCATCTGTATTTTGTGTTCCATTGTGAGCATAGCAAAATACTATGGCCTTATTTGTGCACAGTTCTTAAAGCATATTCTCTACCTGTGAGTAAAAGGCAGTTAATTGTCGGTGCTAATTTAGGACAAGTGTTTATTGCTGAAATCACCCAGCCAAAAGGCAAAAAATAAAAATAAAAAAAAATTAAAATTTAAAATGATTGTTTCAAAGTCTAACAAGAACATGAGGATAAGTTTCACAAGCCAAATATGCAGTACATTAAATAATTATTATCTCCAAAGAACTAAAGATCATCATATTTCTAAGACTGGGGATCATCTAGTTTGTAAGCATTCAAATACAAGTTGTACTAGAAGTTTTTACATAGATGAAAAAATTCACAACATTAGATTCTCAACATTTGAAATTCACATTTTTATTCAAATTGTTGTAAAAACGATTTTGTTGAAAAAATCCTGCTTTTGGTGCAAAACAAAAAAAATCAGTCAATTTCAAAGTCTGTGTAATATAAACAATCTCAAATTTCTGACATTTTTCAGCTTTTGTTTTTCTAAGATCACAACCAACTCCTATAGCTTTTTCAATATTTAAGCAAGTGTCATTTTTCTACTGTTTTACCAGGGTCAGAAATGAGAGACTATTGCATCCCCTTTTGATGAGGATATTGGAGCCTTTCCAAACATACGGTGCTGTTTCTGGAAGAAGAACTGCTGACTTGAGATGGGTCCTCCTGACCAAGAAAGGGAGAACATTTTTGTGCACAGAATCATCCACAGGGGGACGAGGGCTTTATACTAGGTTCAAAGAGGACAGACAAGTAAAGCCCACAGTTAAGCATAAAAGACTTGTGACCACAGGTAAGCATAAAAGTATGGTAACCTTAACATGGGGCTAGATCTTGGATGTGGGATGGGCATGGAAAATTACATTAGGAACGAGTGTGAAAACAGTGAAGGAATCTCTTCACCATTTTAAATCTCTATACAAAATGCACAAAGCATCATGAATAAACAGAAAGAACAAGAAGTATTAGTACTTAAGCTAAATTATGATAATTGGAGTCACAGAGACTTTCTGGGATAAATCTGATGACTGAAATATTGGTATAGAGTGGTATAGCTTGTTCAGGAAGGACTGTCAGGCTAAAAAGGGAAGAGGTGTTGTTTTATACATCCAGACTATATACACTTGTTCTGAGGTCGATAAGGAGGTGAAAAGAGGACCAATTGAAAGTCTCCAGGTAAAAGATAAAAGGGCTTAAATAATAGGGGTAATGTCATGGTAGAGGTTTACTATAGACTACCAAATCAGGAACAAGAGGCGGATGAGGCCTCTCTTGATCAAGTCAATATCCCAAACACAAGACATGGTAGTAATGATGCACTATGCCTACACTGCGAGCCACTGGAAAAGTACTATAGCGAAACACAAAATCTGGAATACACTGGGCACAAATTTTTGCTTCAGAAAATGGAGGAAGTAACCAGAAAACAGTCATCATAGACTTGTTTACAATCAACAGGCAGGAATTGATAGTGAACCTGAAGGTGAAAAGCAATTTGTGGAAAGTAATCATGAAATGATAGATTTCTTGATTCTAAGAAAAAGGAAAAAGTGTGATCCGTAGCATAAGCACAATGATTTTTTAAAAGCAGATTTTTCACAAATTTAGTAGATAAAGTCATAGGGAAAGAAAATCTAAGGAAAAATGGAGTTCAGGAAAGCTGGAAGAATATAATATTGAAGGCACAATGGCAAACTACTTTGCTGCAAAAAAAAAAAGGTAGGAAAAATATTTGAAGGCCAATATGACTCCATCAGGAGCTCTTTAATTAACTAAATTTCAAAAAGGAGTCCTACAAAGAGTGAAAACACAGATAAATTGTTAAGGAGGAGTATAAAATAATAGCACAGGAAGGTGGAGACAAAATAAGTTAGATGTAGCAAGGAATATTGAAGACAGAAAGGTTATTAAATAGATTAGAGCTAGAGAAAGATGGAGAAAAGTGTAAGTCCTCAGCTTCATGGGGGGGGGAAAAAAGAGTTAATTGATGATATCAAGAAAGCTGAAATGACCAAAGTCTGTTGCTCAGTCTTCAAAATGACCTGATATTCTGCACAATTAATACTAACAGATTCTTTAAGTCCAGCAATCTGAAAGTCCCCTTCACATGCCCAACCCATCTGTGCACCTCATTCACAGTGGCTTCCCTGAGTCAGGGCAGATCAAGAGTTCAGAGGTGAATCCACAGAGTCCACCGTCCATCCTGAGTGGGGGGAGGTAAAGAATGATAGTCTCTCTCATGGTCACTCGCCATCCAGCTGCTCACTGCTCTCAGCTGTCATCCTGCTGGCCACTCGTTATGCCTCTCTGGTGCCACCCTGCTGGCCGATTTTCCTGCCATTGCCACTCTTATGGTTGCTTGTTGCATGTCTCTGCCCCTACCCTGCTGTGTCTCAGTCACTGTCTTCTGCCATCTACTTCTTGGCTGTGACTTGTACCCATTAGTATAAAATAATTTCAGTTTTCAGTGATTTCAACTCTTAACAAGCAGAGTAGAATCCCATCCCTGGCCATTTTAAATAATTGTCTACGTTTACTTGATCTTACATCAGCACATGTGGCTGGACTTAGCTAACTCTCAAGGTATTTTCAGTCCTACTTTTCTATTATTCTATAAGTTATTGCTACATTATACTGAAATCTAACAAGAAAAAATGCATTAAGAAGTCTCATGAAGTTCTTACTAGTGAGATTTCCAATTCAATGTATAGACCAAATAGAAATTTGGTGAAATACCAGATGAAGATCAGACCTTTGGGGTTCTTCTTCACACTGGGAAAATACTAGACATTTGGAAATTTGGTTCCTATGAACATTCACAAGTACTGAACCTACATAGCTCACAAGATCACTCTTTCCTAAAAGATATTCGATGCTTAATTGTTTGAGATTGTGCTAAAAAAAAGCTATAAAAACTCTTTTTTTTTTTTTTGTGGTATTCTATTCCTTATTCATGTGTCACATTTTTTCATTCCCTCCACTGAGTAAAATATTGAAATGAGAGGGAATGGGAATTGTAGACAGGGTGAAATGTCAGCCCCATTGAAATCAACCTGAGTTTTGTGATTTTTCTGTCAGCATTTTATAAAAAGTAGACAAAATAAAATTAATCAGTCTTTTTCTATCCTCAGGTACTGCTTATAGTGACTGATATCTTCAGCGTTCCAGATTCTTCACGACTTTCAAATAGATTTCCTGTATTATTTTAAACCAATGAACTACAAACTTTACAAATTTTAAAGACAATATAAATATGATGTAAACTCATAATATGCACTATATAACACAAGTTCTAACTAATATTGTTGAATCAAAGTTGTAGTATAATCATAACAGCTGCCTTTGTTAATTATCAAGAACATTAACTATGAAACTTATCCTTAAAATACTTTACATAATTAAAAAATTAAAACCACAAACAGATTGTCTCTTTTCCCCAAAATTTAAATTTGATTCAGTATTTTAGATGATACCAGAAGAGAATTGATCTAAAGTACTGAACCATCTGTGCTGCTAAATCTATACACAATAGAATGTATTAAAGATAAAATTTCATTTACGGCATAACTTTCAATTGTCTTGTTTTCATGGGATTATTTATGTTAATCTTCCTCACCTCTCCAAAAACATGTGCAACTCCCTTTAATGTATATAAGAAAAGCATGCTTATTAAGAGAGTGAAAATAGTAGTGTTAATTTATATGTGCAAATATATTATAAAAGCTGAGAAACAAAAGTCCCACCAATGGTTTCTGCAGTGCTTCCTTTGCATATTTCAAGTTTTAAAATATTTTACCTTTAGTGCCAACAAATCTTTCGTTTGTCAGGCAAATGAGAATTCGCATGAGCAGCAATCCCTCAGATGATTGCATAATGATTTAGGATGGTATTTTCGTAGGATCCTGAATGACAAAGAAGCACAAATCCCACTGACTTTCAAAAGGAGGTCTGCTCTTGAAGTATTGACACTCTAGTAGCCATTTAAGAAAATGGCTTAGTGGCTACTAGAATGTCAAATTGCTCTTCTGGCTTTCCCATTACATAGAGTGCCATCGTGTGCAAAATCTGTAACCTTTGTGTCTCAGTTTACTCATGATTCCAGTTTTCAGAATACTGTACCTTCTGTGGATGGTGTTGTAAAGATTATTAAAGAATTCAAAGATTAGTTGAAATGTTCAGATGAAGGTGGCATACAATTATATTTATTAACATTTTCACTTTTCATATACATTTTTAATATGTTATGGGAGTGCACAACATTTTGTGTTTACACCCATTGTGGACTTAACTCTTTAATTTTACCTCAATTTTGCTTCTGTACAGCATTGTCATAAAAAATATAGGCCATATTCATTGGCCAAAATGATCTTTCTGAATGTACTCCCCACAATATGATTCCAGAATCCAAAACATAGGTTTCTCTGTAGTTAACCAAATACACAACTCAAATTATGTAGCTGAAGGTAACCATAAGCAATCATGACAGTATTAGTCTATGTGTTTCTCTGAGTGGTCTGGGTATGTTAAGATCATAATATTTTCTTCCTCCCCATTTCCTGCAGCAGTAAGATCACAGAGTTCAGCTGGTATTCTCTTGTAACTCAATAGGTAAGAGGTCAGCATTTTATATGTAATTTGCCCTGGATTTCATAAAAGCTGAAATCCACTGCCTGAAAGCAAACATGCACAACTGTCCACAATGTTTTATTTTTTATTAAAAATGTATTCTCGGTTTTCAAGGAATTTATTATTAGTGCTGCATTGCTAGCATCAGCAATTGAAACATTATGCATACGAAGCTATGTGTTTTCTAATACTGTTCTGTAAGTCCCCAATTCAGGAAAGCACTTGAGCACAGGCTTAAAGTGAAGTGTTTTAAAGTTAAGTATATGCTTGAATACTCTCCTGCACTGAAGTATTTATATCTACAAAGAGATTATTTTTTCCTTTCCTTTCCCATCTCTCCCTTTCACTTCAATTGGAACAAAGTTATGTTTTTGTTTAGCACTTTTAAAAACCCTACTCTAAGGGTGCGCCTACGCTTAACTTGAAATAAGCTATGCAAACTGAGCTATGTCAATTGTGTAGCTTATTTCGAAATAGCTTATTTCAAATTTGGGAGCATCTACACAGCATTTATTTTGAAATAGAGCACTCTTCTTCTGACTTCCCTTACTCCTCATACAATGAGGGTAACAGGAGTTGGAGTAAGAATTCTTCCAGCTTGACAGTGTTTTGACACTGTTTTGAAATAACCGCCTGCTGTGTAGATGCAGACTAAGTTATTTCAGAATAGCGCTAGTTATTTCAAAACTAGCCAATTAGCCCGTCATAAGACGGGATTTTCAGGTCTTCTCTCCTGAGCTCTCTTGCGCCATCTCTCTCTCTCCCTCTCCTCCTACTGCCTCCCCCCTCTTTCTCAGCTCTCCTCCACCTCCTGCCTCTCGCCTCCTGCCTCTCCATCTCTCTTTCTCTTCTCCTCCTCCTCCTGCCTCTCTCTCCCCTCCATCTGTCCCTACCCCTCTTCCCCTTCCCTCCGTGGCGCTCGGCTGAGTGCTGCCTGCTCAGCCGGGCTGCCGCGAGGGAGGGGGGCGGGGCGGTGACATACACGGCCAGGGGGCGGGGCAGTGTACATCACCGCCCCGCCCCCCTTTCCCTCCCACCGCGGGGGAGCCCAAACGGCCCCTTGCGCTGCTGGCTCCCCCGGCAGCCCGGTGGAGGGGCACAGCACTCAGTTGAGCACTACAGCGGGAGGGGAAGGGGGCGGTGATGTACACGGCCCCGCCTGCTGGCCATGTACATCACTGCCCCCCTTCCACTCCCCCACTGGGGCCCGACGGAGGGGCGCAGCACTCAGCACCACGGCGGGAGGGGAAGGGGGGACGGTGATGTACACGGCCACACCCCCAGCCGTGTACATCAGCACTCGCTTCTTCCTCTGACCGGGGCCCAGCTGAGCGGCACAGCGAGCGCCTCAGCTGGGCCCCGGCCAGAGGGGAAGGGGGAGGCGGCGCTGACGTACACGGCCAGAGGGCGTGGCCGTGTATGTCACGCTTCTTCCCTCCCGCCGTGGTGCTGAGTGCTGCGCCCTTCAGCCAGGCCCCAGCAGCGGTGGCAAGCAGCCGTTTGGGGTCCAGCGGCGTTTGGGGTCCGCACTCCCCATGGATGGGGAGCGCGACCCCAAACGGCCGCGACCCCAACGGCTGCTTGCCGCTGTTTCACTCCTGGGCCCAGCTGAGCAGCGCAGAGCGCCACGGCGGAAGGGGAAGGGGGCGGAGCGCTGACGTACACAGCCAGGGGGCGTGGCCATGTACGTCAGAGTTATAGACGCACAGACACTGGGCTACTATATATATGATAGTGTTGCAGTGGAGACATACTCTAAATGTTCTCTATTTTGTCAGGCCTGTTGATCTCTTTGTGTTTTCTTCCTTCTACTTTTGTAATTTCTAGTTATTTATTCAGGCCTTCCAAAAGCCAGGAATCAGAGTAGCTTTCTTTCATCATATTAATTCGTAAAGCACATTGGAGAATACCAGAGAAATATAAACACTATTATAATTCATAGATTCTAAGGCCAGAATGGACCACTGTGATCATCTAGTTTGACTTCCTATATAGCAGGGTAATTGGATAGGAATTTAAACAAAACGCTTGCGAAATAGTTCTTGCAGAACTTGTCAATGAACACAGGGTGAAGAAAATAGAGGGAAAAATTAATTCAAAATGTGCTTAAAGAACACTGTTCTTCTAGACTGAAAAAAGAAATCTTAGAGTGAGAGTACACTGTTATAATTACACCTATGGCTGGCTTACGTCAGCTGATGTGTTTACACTGCAATTTTACACCCCAAAAGCACATTCAGGCTTGGACTGGAGCCATGGCAATGGGACTCCACAAAAGGAGCAAGGAATTTGATAGCCCCAAAATAAAATAGGTCCATAGCCCAAGGCCCATAAGCCTGAGTCCTAGCATTGACCAGCTGCGGGTGTTTCATTGCAGCATAAGATACTTCTTGTGCACTGTGCTGAATGTTACATTAGCTGACACATTAGCACTTTCAGTTAATGACAGTTAGTTTATTTTAAATTCATTGCCAAGAGACAACTTGTGATTTTTTGTCATAAAACTTCAGCAGCTGTATTTTAATAGGGGATTTAATGAGTAGATAAAACTTATACCAATGGGAGTGTTTGAGGGAGAAATACTAATAAAAATCTTTTTCATGTTCTGTCAGATAATGTGATGGGGGTAGTGATTTACTTATAGACTCCACAGCCAAAAGGGACCATTGTGATCATCTGGTCTGATCTCCTGCATAGCCAGGGCCATAGAACTTTCCCCCAAATAATTCCTAGAGCAGATCTTTTAGAGAAAAAAATCCAATCCCAATTTAAAATTGTCAGTGGTAGAGAATTCACCTTCAAAGTTCAATTACCCTCACTGTTCAAAATTCAAGCTATATTTCCAGTCAGAATTTGTCTAGATTCAACTTCCAGCTAGTGGTTTGTATTATACCTTTCTCTGTTAGACTGAAGAGACCAATTTTAAATATTTATTTCCACGTAGACATGTACATACTAATCAAGTCATTCCTTTAGCTTCTCTTTGTTAAATTAGACAGATTGTGCTCTTTGAGGCTTTCACTATAAGGCATGCTTTCTAATCCCTTAATCACTCTGGGTGTGTCTACACAGCAGGGCTTAACTCGAAATAAGCTACACAAATTGAGCTACATCAGTTGTGTATCTTATTTCGAAATAGCTTATTTCAAATTTGGGAGCATCTACACAGCACTTATTTTGAAATAGAGCACTCTTCCTCCAACTTCCTTTATTCCTCATACAATGAGGGTTCCAGGAGTCAGAGTAAGTTCTCCAGCTTGACAGTATTTCAACATTAGTTTGAAATAACTGCCTGTTTTGTAGACGCAGACTAAGTTATTTCAAAATAATGTTGCTGTGTAGACACACCCTCTCATGACTCTGCTCTAATTTATCAACAACTTTCATGAATGTTGGACACCAAAACTGAACACAGTATTCTAGCAGTGGTTGTATCAGTGCCAAATACAAAGGTAGAATAACCTCCCTACCCAAGATTCTCCTGTTTATGTGGCCTGGAATTGCAATAGCTCTTTGAGCCACATTGTGAGCTCATGTTCTCCTGATTATCCACCACAACTTTCAAATCTTTTTTCACTCACTGCTTCTCATGGTTGAGTCCCCCTTATTGTAAGTGTAAGCAGGGTCTGAATCAATGCTTTCATTACAGCCATCTGTAATGGGAAAGAAATCCTGGGTGTGGTTATGTAAATAAAGTTCACTCAGTTTGCATAGGCTTGCTAGATACTCAACTGTTAGAATAGTATTTTGCCCATTGTAACCAATTTGGCTGTTGTGTGGTTACTGTGTTAAACCTAAATGCAGGAATTGTAAGATATGATCACCAATGCTTTCAGTTACTGGGAATGTAGAAAAGTCAGATTGTGTTTAACTCAGTTCAAAGGAGAGAAACTGTCAGTGTAAAGAATCTTGGATTAACAGAAGCTTGACTTCCAGAGCCCTATAGATGAAGATGGGGAGGGAGGTGAGTCAGTGGGCTGCATGCTCTCTAGGCATGATCTGTAAGACTGGTTCAGCACCCCCACTGTTTCAATGCTAGAGTTAAAGAAAGGCTCCATAAGGAGTCTTTTTTATATATAAATGTATTCCAGTGGCTGTTGGAATCTCTTGTGGCTGGGCTGTGCTTTGGGCCAAGAGCTGAATCAATAAGCTAGGATCACTAGGTTTGGCTCAGAGTCAGATCCACCCCAAGCCAGCAGCAGATGCGACAAGCACCATTAGCAGCCAACAGAGCAGCGAGGGAGAGGTGTGAGGAGCAGCCAGTAGAGTGACAACAGTGAGGGGCACCTGCTGGAGAAGCATGAGGAGAAGCCAGCAGAGTGGTGGCAGTGAGGGACGAGAAATGACCAGCAGTGTGGTGCCAGAGAGCAGTGAGCAGGTGGATGGTGAGTGACCAGCAGAGTGAGATGCCTCTTATCTACCTCCCTACTCAGGATGGGAGGTAAATTCTGCAGGTGCACCTCTGAACTCTGGTCTACCCTGACCTAGGGCAGCGACTGTGAGTTGGGTTCACAGAAGGGTTGGGCATATGAAGGGGACATTTACATTGCTGGACTTGAGATTCTGAGGGGAAAAGGACATTGTCCAACCTAAATGAGCTGGGACATTTATTTGTGGTTTTGGTCATGAACTCTGTGGTGTTTCCCAAATTAATGCCACGTTACATCCCTCCCCTTTTATTAACAATTTCCTTTCTTCACAAAAATTCACAATCATCTCAGACTCTATGCTTGCGAGTGGGGAAGCATTGTCTCTCAGAGGCACCCAGGGGTGCGTGTGAATTTCCCAGGTTACTGGATGGGGGCTCGAGCCAGTTCTGTGTTGGTTGGATGGAGAGGAACCCCTAGATATTGAACCCAACCCTGACTGCTGCTGGAGCTACCTGGCAGAGGGTTACATAAGTTCATAAGCAGGGCTCGACAATCATGGTGAAAACCACTCGCCAGCCCCGCACTGTGCATGCGCAAGACCTGCACTGCGCATGCACGGACCACTGGTGAACAGGGCAACCAGCTGAAATCTACTCGCCCCAGGCGAGTAGATAAGCATATTTGTCGAGCCCTGTTCCTAAGTACATGACTTGCCTTCTTTGTTCTTGGAGGTACACGTTCACCTGTACTAAAACACACAATTTGCTTTCCCCCAGCTAACCAGAATTCCAGATTGCTCTGAACCTGTGCTCCTCATTATTTATCATTTCCCTTTCCTCCCATTTTGGTGTAATCTGCAAATGTAATAGTGATAATTTTGTTTTCTTTTTGATCCCTAATAAATATGTTAAAAACTGTAGGGCCAAGGATTGATCCTTGTTGGATCCAAAAGGAAACACCCCTGCTTGAGGACAATTTCCCATTCACTGTTACATTTGGAGACCTAGCAGTTAGCCATTTTTAATCCATTTAATAATTTCTCAAAGTAATTTTACATTGTTCTATTTTAAATTGCAATATTATTTAGAAGAGTTTACAAGAAATGTAGACATTTCTTTCAAACTCTCCTAAAACTAGTATAGTCACGTAATCTAATCAATTCTCAAATAATTTTGTTTTTCACTCAGACTACAACCAGGTAAGAATTTAAGTATCTTTTGTGTTTTGGTCTTATGCTTTTTATCCCTCCCTAGAACCCATTTCTCTAACTTATGTCAACTATTCCCAGGCTACCTATGGTTCATCATTGGAGTACATCATAGGCCAGAGCTTTCAGAAAGGACAATGTAAGACTGCTGTATCTGTTGTGGGGGAATTCACAGTGGGTTTTTTTGGGCATTTTTCACAGCCTTTTTATGACACCATAAATTCTATCACAACTATGGGGAAATTGAAAGCCGCCCCAACATTTTTAGTTTGAGAACATCATATGGTATGTGAATGCTCCTTATAGTGGGAAAATTATCGTGTCAATCAGTGATTTTATGCAAGTGCTAACTTAGAAATGGCATTAATTCTGACCTAAAAAGACCAAATCTCTTAGATGTGGATAATTTTGCTTGTCACTTAAATTATGTTTTTACTGGTTTCCTGGGAAAGATTCATCCATGTAATGCAGCAGTAGCCTTTGACAGGATCCATCTTTAAAGATAATTAGACACATTTTTCTGCCTTGAGTTAGCAGCTGCCAGGTACAGATTGGGCAAAACTGTATCTTTTGGAATTGCTTTTTTATTTCTAAGAGTAAACTTGTGAGGACTTTGTTCCACCTCAAAGGAGTATTAGTTGCTGCATATTTCAATATTTTTGCAAGCTTTACATTTTACCTGATTTATAAATTTTCAACATGCTCTGGATTATTGTGCTTTCAGAGTCCCCTTGGGAACACTTAACACATTTTTGAATAGCATAATATAATATTTATGTTGTCAATCATATTCCCTACAAAAATACATATTTAGCAACCAAAGCTACAACTTTTCATCACTTCAGTTTTCTATACTGTTCTCCGCTCCCATAAAAATTCACAATCACCTCAGATTACTTACTATTTCCCTATGTTTGTAACTCTGTCTTGCTTCTTCAAACATTAATTTCATATTGTCTATCAAAATATTTAGCTTATATAGTGACCTTTACACATTGAACCTCAGAGCACTTTACATTATAAAGTAAAACATACAGCAATGAACCTGATGGAGAGCTCTTAAACAGTGTTTGGAATATAGACCTAATAGGAGGAATACTACATGCCTAAAACTAGCATAACTATGTTAGGAAAACTAGAAACTCGTATTAGAAACTCATAAGGTCACTAAGGGTACATCTACACTGCGGAATAAAGTTGAGTTATGATATGCAGCTACATTCATTGAGAAGCTGAAGTTGACGTACCTTAACTCAACTTTTGGCACTGTTTACGTAGCAGGAAGTTGAAGGAAGAACACTCTTCGACTTCCCTTATGCCTTGTGAAATGAGGGTTACAGAAGTCAGAGTAAGAAACCCGTTATTTCAAAATTATTTTGAAATAACAGGCTTTCTGTGTAGATGTGTGCTCTGTTATTTTGAAATAATAAGTTATTTCAAAATAAGCGTGCAGTGTACACATAGCCTAAATGAATACATTTTGCACAAGAATCCATGTAAGACCAACCATGGATCAAGGTAGAATGTGTTAGAAATCCATAGTTCCATTCTTACAGATAAATACTTCCAATTTGAAATATGAAATACTGTACAATACACGATATGATTGAGAGCAAGGGAGAAAAAAAAGTTGCCTAGCACCTCTTACAATTGATCCTCTGGGATTTGAGGATTGTTTGGATAAATGGCAAGGGAAGTGTAGGAATAAGTGTGTCATATGCATAGATTTTTGCTAGGCTGATAACCATTAACATTGCTAAGTGTGAAACTCAACCTTGTGCAAATGATTATGTGCAATTTATGTCCCACTTAAGTCATAAGATTAATAGTCTTTCTGTTTACTATGATTAAGATCATAAACAAGGAGAACTTTTGTGGAACTGTAGACTAATCATCTTAACTTCAGTATCCAGAAAGATAATGGAGTAAATAAACAAGCAATCTATTTGCAAACATCTAGAAGACAATAAGATGATAAGAAACAGTCAATATAGATTTACGAACAAATCATGTCAAACCTAACCACAAGTTTTTGACTGTCTAAAAAGCCTTGTGGCTAGGGGGGGAGTGGTAGATTTGGTTTAGCTTGAATTTAATAAGGTTTATGATACTGTTTTCCACGACCTTATCAAACATTACAGATATAAAGCCTACATGGAACTACTGTAAAGTGGGTATGCAACTGGTTGGAAAACCATTCTGAAAGAATAGTTATCAGTGGCTCAGAGGCAAGCTGGAAGAGCATTGTGAATGGGGTCCCACAAAGATCAGCCCTGGGTCTGGTTCTGCTCAATATTTTCATCAGTGATTTACCTTATGACATAGGAAGTACATTTATAAAGTTTGTGGCCAATAGCAAGCTGGCAGGATTTCAATTGCTTTGGCAAGAAAGAATTAAAATTGAAAATCATAAGAGCAAACTAGAAAAATGGTGTGAAATAAAGAGGATGAAATTCAATAAGGACAAATGCAAAGAATTCCACTCAGGAAGGAATGATCAGTTGTACAAAAACAAAATGGGAAATGATTACACATGAAGGAATACTGTAGAAAGAGATCAGAGGACATAATGCACCACACAATAAATATGAGCCAACAGTGAACACTGCTCCAAACAAAAAATCTGTTATGTACCAATAGAAGTGTTGTATGCAGGACACTGAAGTAATTATTTAATTCTACTCTGATCAGCTGGAATATAGCGTCAAATTCTGGGCACTATTTCAGGAAAGATGTGGACTACAATGTCCCATGAAAAAGTGCAGAGAACAACAAAAATTATTTAAGACCTAGAAAACAAGATCTGAGAAAAGATTGAAAATAGTAAGTTTGTATAGTTTGGAGAAGAGAAGATTGAGGGTGGACATAACACTTTTCAAATACATAATGATCGTTACAAGAATGACAGTGAAAAAATTAACAAAACATGTAGATGGTATCATGAGCTTTCGTGGGCACAGCACACTTCTTCAGATGACCAGAAGGTTGGTAGTCAAGAACCAAGAATAAATAAGGGAAGGACGGGGCGGGGGGGAGGGGAGGTGGAAGGACATTGGGTAGATAACTTTCAAAGGGATAGCTGAGCCAGTCTGTAACTGGAAAAACCTAAAAACAACAAATAGTCTATCAGCACCTCAAAGACTAAGTAGTTACAAGAGGCTGATAAGAATCATTAGTTTGCACTTGGAAAGGAAGATTACCAACACCAGATTCTACACAGACATTAAGAACCATTACCACCTTCATTGGTTGGTTGGTTGATAATGTGCAAGCCATCCCATATCCCAATTCATACCATTTGCATAAGAATTAAACTTGTGAATGAAGTTAAGTTCCAACCCTTCTCTGTGGATTTGGCTTATGGAATTGGTCTGAAACAAAACAGACACTTGTAGATCCCTTAATGAGTGTCCAGGGAGGTTAAAGTGTTCCCCAATAAGTTTTTGTGTGTTGCCTTTTCAGATATCTGATTTGTGTCCATTAATTCTTTCCCATGGTGACTGTCCAGTTGGTCCAATATATATCTCAGTGGGGCATTGCTGGCATTTGATGACATAGATCACATTACTGGATGTGCAGTTAAATGAGTCTCTGATTTGGTGGCTGATGTGGTTGGGTCCGCTACATGCCTCAGGATCTCTCATTCCAGATACTTTCAACTCACATAGCAACATTGTCAACCTATCAAACCACTTTCTTAGCCCAGCGGAGGAATCTGTCCTATCTCGAGGACTCTCCTTCTGCCCCATTAACCCTATTTTCGCCACCTCTGCCTGAAAGAATATTTCCAACATACCGATGTACAACACACTGACCTTGCTGCTCCTTCCCACCAATCTCACAAGAGAAAGGCTTTTATGTGGACCCTTACTAACAGTCATAATGTAAGTCTTGATTTATACATTGACTACTTCCACAAATGTGCTCAAGCTGACATTGTCAGCAAACAACATATAACAAATAACCTCAGTCATGCAGAACGCAATGCTATACACAGCCTCAAAAACAATTCTAATATCATAATCAAAGAGGCTGACAAATGAGATGCTGTAGTCATCATGAAAAGAACAGATTATGAACAGGAGGCAACCAGACAACTCACCAATACCAGATTCTACAAGCCTCTCTCCTGTGATCCCACTAAAGAATACCAAAAAAACCCCGAGACAACTGCTCATGAAGCTCCCTGATGCTACTCAGGACCAAATTTACACTAACACTCCCTCCTCCCAAACTCCTACCAGGAGTTTTCTATCTGCTACCCAAGGTACACAAACCTGGAAATCCCAGACGACCCATCATCTCAAGCATTGGCACACTTACAACAGGATTATCTGGCTATATTGACTCCCTCCTCAGACTCTATGCTACCAGCACTCCTAGCTACCTCCACAACACCACTTACTTCCTGAGGAAACTACAAAACATCAGTAATCTAGATTAAAATACCATCCTGGCCACTATGGATGTAGAAGCCCTTTACACCAACATTCCACATGGAGACGGATTACAGGCTGCTTTTAACTATTTAGTCTTTGAGGTGCTAATAGACTATTTGTTGTTTTTTAAGTTTTTCCTGTTACAGACTGGCTCGGCTATCCCTTTGAAACGTATCTACCCAATGTCCTCTTTCCCCTCCCTTCAGTGTTTTTCCTCTCCCTCATCCCCTCCCTCCTTCCCTTATTTATTCTTGGTTCTGGACTTCCAACACTCCAGTGAAATTCCTGTAACACTGAAGTCTATAGATGTTTTGCCATTGAGTTAAATAGAGCCAGGATTCAACCCTTGATCTACATTCTCTTTTAATTTATTTTCATGAAATTAAAATTTGGGGAGTAGATTCTCAGATGGGACAAAACATCAAAGCTCACAACAGCTAATGATCTAGACCATTATATCTAGTTTTCTGATACAACATTACTAGTCATTCTCATTTGCTAAAGCATGAAACACCCAAAGACCCAGCTATCTCTTTCACCAGTACATTAGTGACTAAACCTCTCTTTAAAATAGTATGTGATTATTTACTTAAATATTTTTCTGGTCTCCTTTGGCCTTGCTTTCAGCAGAAGTCAAACAATAGCTCTCTTAATCCGATTCTTAGATATTTGTTTCATACTTGCACTGTAAGATGTATTGTGTTTCATCAGAGATTCATCTCTCTCATTAAAGGGGATATGTTAATAATGTCCAACATGGAGGTTACAGCGTATCAAAAGAGGCAAAGATTCGTTGCCATGATTTAAAGCAAAGAAAATCACTAACAGAGGAAATATATGCAAAGATATTTTTAACCATAAAGAATCCCAGCAGCCCCTAGTTTTTTTTTCAGTTTTAAGGACCTTTAGACAGTAAACAGGATTTGTTTCATTTGTAGAAAGAGGTATTAACTGTTTTGCATGCAGTCCTTTTGAAAAGATGGGACAAATCAAGATGCGGACATTTTATTTTCTATTTACATCAGTTAAACTGTTTACACAATTGTTTTACTAACCTTGACATTTTGAAAGAACTGATGTTTATAACTAAGAATGATGCCAAGCTATGTTGTTTTTGCTAAACACATTCTTTCTGAAAAGTTTCTCATAAAAACATAACGATAAGAAAGAAAAGCATCATTTTCTAAATCCTCAATGATTTTGTTTCAATGAGGCTTCCATATGCATGTGTTCTTCAAATGCCATATGTCTAACTCCTCTAGTCTGTATTTGATGACAACTTCCATAATAATCTTGGAAAATATTTGTAAATAGGCTTTGAAAAATTGTAAAATCTGATAGGTCAACACATGCTAGCCACTTAAATTTCTCATTGAATGGCATGGTTCGGCTAGTTCGCTAATCCCTGAATTAATATTCTTGTGTCTTGCAACAGAGCAAACTGATTCACAAAGTAAATGTTATGGATTTGGTTGAATATTTTTGTAAAAGTGCTTCTCTCCCTACGTTTATCTTATACTTGATTCAGGTCTGCTAGGAAAGTCCAAGATGGCCCTTATTAACCATTGGCTCAGTTTATGGTGCCAAAGACATGTACAGATATGCACTATGTCGACACTAACTTTTAAGCTTACTACCAGGGTGTGTTTAGACTACAGGGGTTTTTTCAACAAAAGTTGGCTTTTGTCGACAAACCTATACCTGCGTCTACACTACCGCCACGTTCTGTCGACAGTAAGTCGACAGAACGTGGCAGTTTTGTCGACAGCAGTAAATGTCATTTTACGAGGAATAATGCCTTTTTTCAAAAGTACTCTTTCAAAAAAGGCGCTATTGCATGGAAACTGTGCTTTTTCGAAAGAGAGAGTCTAGACTCTTTCGAAAAAGCAGCTTGCTTTTTCGACAATACTGATCATAGTCTAGATGCTCTTTTTTGACAGAGGCTTTGTCGACAGTATCTGTCAACAAAGCCTTTGTCGAAAAAGGCATGAAGTCTAGATGTAGCCTCATTGTCCAGAAAGCACAGAGTTGAAATGCAGTTAGCCTGTTTATACCTATGCTCTCACCCATGAAACTCATGGAGAAGCTTGAAATGGTTCTAATAAAATGGTGGGAGATTATAAAAAGAAATCCTATTGTAGATAAGGTCAAGCATGGTGAGTGGGGAACTGTCACAATTCTCCATATGTTTTTGGTGCACAAGTCAGCACAAAAAACAATTTGAGGAAACAAAGCAAAACTGTCAAGATTCCTACCTACCTACTTAAGAAGCTAACAGTGAAGTAGATGAAAAGTACCACATATTCCTTACCAAACACGAGAAGCAGGAAAGACACTGAAGGAAAGAAATAATGACAAACACAAACTCTTGGATTGCATGGCACTGTTTTGAGCTGCTGTTGCACTTCAGTAAAATGCCATGACACAAATACTGCAACTCAGTGTTGGGATGCTACTCTATGAATTTGTGTCTGTCTGTAATTCTCTTCGCTTTTGAAGACACTCTCCAGTTCTGTGGCATTGAGAAGGACTCAGAATAGAGGAACTTAAGTGGTTTTCAATGAGATTTTCACCTATGGCCTTTAATTAGTGTGTTACCACTATCAAAATAGAGGGTTTATCTGATGAATTAAAGGAGAAATAAAAGTAGTGTAAATGTGCATAGATATCAGAACTTCTTGGATGGATGGACTCATGAGGCTCATTGACCACTGCTTCAAGAATACTGAACTTTAGAACAACATAATGGTTGCTGAGTTTTATTGTTTAAATATCCTATTTTGTCTCAAGAAAAGACCTTTGGTCTTTGCCTCAGCTCTCTTGCTAAATGTTATTCTCCTTGTTATTTTACTTTCTTCTCCCTGATTATTACATCCTTTTTAATTTCTGATATTTTATATTTATCTTCCCTTCAGTACTCTTTGAGTGAAGCTCTATCCCTATGGAAGTAAATGCCAGTTCTGTCATTGACTTGAATAGGACAGGAATTACGCCCTTTTACTCTAATGTTGAATTATCTTTCTTGTACAGTGAAAGCAATGGAATGGTCATTACCATTGTTTATTTGACAACCATTCAGGAGAGCAGTGAATATTTAACTCTGTGAATGGGAGCTTATGCTAACAGGAATGCATTTTCAAACTGGAGTTTCTGTGCGTGATTATGGAAAGTGACATTACTTACTACCTTGTATTTACACTATATAATGTGTGTAAAGCAGCTTTTTGCATATAGTTCTACACACCATGCAGGAAATGTATCTTAGTTCTGAAGCTAAAATATGGATCATCTGACCATTATAAAAATAATGTAGTATTCAAGTGGCCAAGATCCAGTTTGCAATATTACTACATTTTTTGTGGCTGGTACTCTAGTGTAAAGTAGTATTCTGAATATTTTATTAGGTGTTTATGATTGTGTGAAAATTTGATGCAATGAATGAGATTAAAAATAACTGTTCTAGCAGTTCCATTTCTCATAATTTTGTAGCCATTTATTTGGGGGGCTTGATTTTTTTTGGTCTCATCTCATTTTACGATCTAAGGTGATAGGATATGAGAGTATTTACAATGAATGCCATTAAATAGAAATTTCGATCATGTGAAAAAATAGTCTTTAATTACACACATTAATATAATGAATATGCTGCAGCCAGGGAGGTGACAGGATTGCTGGGCCCCTTGGCAATATGTGGGGGGAAGCTGACTCTGCACTCCTGGAAGAGGTGGTCCTTAGGAAGAAGGGGAGGGGCCCTGGCAGCCAGTCCCCAGTGTCATGGTACCCCTCCATCAACCCTTAGGACCTACCAGAATATGCAGCATGGGAATAGGGTGTACGCTTCCCAGCTCTCCAGCATGACTGTAAGGAGCCCAGGGCTCTAGCCACCACTGTTACTGCAGTAACAGCCAAGGCCGGCTCTAGGTTTTTTGCTGCCCCAAGCAAAAAATTTGTTGGCCTTCCCACCGCCTTTTTTTGTCCAGGGAGTATCCGCGTGCAAATGCAGCTTGCACAGCTTGCTAGGGGTGCGCACGCAAATGCAGCTTGTGTGGCTTCCTGGGGGATGGGGCGCATGCTTCAGGGGAAGCCCAAACACCGGGGCATTTTCATCTCCTAGGAGAGCGCCAGGGACTCCCCACGTGAGGAGAATGGGAGGGCAGGTTCATCCACAGCAAGCCAATTAAAGACTTCCAAAACGTGCAGCTGTTCACATCACCTAGTGCTAGAGTCCCGATCCCACTCCTCACTCTGCAAAGGGATTTTATTATTAGAAGCCTTATAATCACTCAGACTCCAACCCCAACACATAAGCTGTCCAACTCTTGGTGTCCATGGACAAGAATCAGCCTCACTATACAATGAAACAGTTCAAAGGGATTAAGAGAACTTCTGTTTCAACTCCAGGTCAACTGTCCATAAAAAGACAGGCACCAGACAACAAAACCCCACTAGCCTAGGACCTATTCCATGAGCGCAGCCCTGTGCTTTCTCCTTCAGGGACAGACCAAACAGCCTCTGAAGCAGGGTGGATTGATTTAAATAGCTTTGATTAAAATCTCTAATTTTAATCATGATTTAAACCGGCAAGCAGAAAACCTAGGTTTAAATGAGCAATTAATCATTTAAATTATACTTTTAAAATATTTTCCTAAAGGATGTTTGAGTCTTATTGATTAGCAACCTTTAAAACATTTTGATTTACAACTAAATATAACCTTTATGCCAAATTTGGTGCTTCTATTTACTAACCAGGAGAATACACTCACTACAGCTACTAACTAAATAAATGCCCAAATAATTGTGTAATTTAATCAGATTCTTAATTTTTACATTTTTACAAAATGGTGTATAATAGGAACACTTAAGAGACAAGTTTTACCCCATTTATTATTTGCTAAGTGGTGGCTACTTTTTTTAAAACATATGATTTGCATCTACTTCTGTCTGGATGGAAATTCTATTTAAAATAAACAAAACCAGCATTTAATTTTTGTATGAAATAAAACTACCTTAAATGTGAAGGACACATAACAAAAAAGTATCCAAACATATTTTGCATCTAAAATTCATTTATTAAACAAAGGAAATATCCATAGTGAATTTAACAGATCAAATCTAGTCATCCTGTTCTTCAAGATGTTAGAACGCTCTCATAACCAGTTTTTTACTGAGAGAAGAGGAAAACAAGTTTTTCTGCTTCGTCAACTCTCAGTTTTGCAATGGTAAATGAACTAATCATTGGATTGAACTAGCTGAATAAACCAAAGTGATAAAAACATTCTCTCTTCACCTGCAGAAGAAGCTACAGCTGATGTAAACACTGGTTCTGGGTACTTACACTAGTGAATTGGTAGAATTTCTTTAAAAGTTGACAGGAGACATGTTCTATTTAATTTTTAAATTTAATTCGTAAGTTATTTAAATAGGTTATGATAAATTTAGGCCATAACTTTTAATTTAATTTTAAAGGTATATTATTTAAAACAAAGCCTATTTAAATGGGATCACAATTCCAATTTTAATAAAGCTCTCCTGCCCCAGACAGGAAGGGACTTGGGGACACGGGCACTAGGAACACCAGAGTTCCCCTTCCTCAGACAAAGGGAGAGGGAGAATCACCTGGGTCCCAGGCAGGGGTGAGGTTGTCAGGACACAGCACAAGGGGGCTGGGTTCCTGGGCAGGTGTGTGTGTGTGTGTGGGGGGGTGATTGTTTAGAGAACCAAACAGGAGATGGGGATCCAGGTGGGAGGCACAGGGGAGGGAAGAAGAGGAGATGGGGTCCCAGCAGGGTTGCAGTGGGCCAGGAGGTGGGGTTGCTGGGCAGAGGTAGAGCCAGGGGAGGCAAAGAGATGGGGTGGTAATGGGGGTCGTGGGACAGTGGGCAAGGGCACACAGGTGGGGGGAACAGCCGGGCAAAGGGGTTCACAGTCAGTGGAGTTGCAGGGCAGAGAACACAGGCGGGGTGGCGGGGGAGTTGCGGAGAGGACGCACGGGAGGAGGGGTGGCCGGCCGGAGGCGGCACACGGGCGGGGGGGCCCACACTCACGAAGGCAAAGAAGAGGCTGCCGGGCTCAGCCTCACCAGCTGCGGCTGCCCCAAGCCACCCTCCCAGCAGGGGCTGCTCCTCGGAGCTGCCCATGCAGAGCTCCCAGCGCCCCGGGGCCAGGCTCAGGCTCCGAGCAGCCGGGCGCGGGACTCCCAGCTCAGGGCGGCCTCCACGGGGCTCCCCACCACCCTGCTCCTCCTTTGGGCCAGAATGCTGCCCCTGGCAATGTGCTGCCCCAAGCACCTGCTTGTTTTGCTGGTGCCTAGAGCCGGCCCTGGTAACAGCGACAGCAACCAGGAGTCCTGGGCCTTTTAGAGTTGCCGGGCTGTGGTGCAATTGTCCCCGTTGTCCCTCTCCCATCCCTGTCGGCAGGCCTGGCTGTAGGTGTGGAGAGAGAAAGCAAATTACAGTTACACAGGCAATCTTAACACTGGCATTTCCTAACTTGAATGCTTGACTTTGCACTCTTAGGCTACGTTTATACTGTATCCTTCTTGTGGAAAAGCATACGCAAATGAAGTGCCGCGTGGAATATTGCCGGGCTTTCATTTGCATAAGTAATGAGGAGCTATTTTTGCACAAGAGGCTTTTGCACAAAAATGAGCAGTGTAGATGGCTTCTTTTTGCACAAAATCCCCCTCTTGCGCAAGAGCCATTCGTCCTGAAAAAATGAGGAAGAACTGCTCTTGCGCAAAGTGGTTTTTTGTGCAAAAAGGAGCCGTCTACACAGCTCGTTTTTGAGCAAAAGCCTCTTGTGCAAAAGTGGCTGTTAATTAATTATGCAAATGAAGCACTGCGATATTCCACACTTCATTTGCATAAGTTTTTCCGGAAGAAGGCTACAGTATAGCCGTAGCCTTAATGTGACCCTGTAAGTAGTTTGTTTTACCTAAAAACCCACACAATTCATTGAATGTGCATTTTAGCATCTTAAATTTTTTAACTTACACCAGATCCTAACCATATTGTGCCTTCTCAAGTGAGCTTTGAACATGCCACTCTGAATGGTGAGTTTGTAAAAATATGGGATCCCAAGATGTCATTTACTGTCTGAAAATAATTTTGCTCCTTTTCCTAGTTTTTTAAAACTTTCCTATCTATCTGTCAATCTAAAACAACCCCATACAGTAAGACTAGGATCTGAACTCCTATCATCATCCTATAAATCAGCTATCCTGTATGGTAAGGGTATTGGTTGAAAGTTTCTGACCGTTATGGTATTGCTGGTAAGAAGTCAAGAATAATTTCAACTTCCAGGACTGAAACTATGATTCTCACCTCTAAAACCATTTAAACCATTTACACCATGCAACTCACCCATGTGAGTTGATCATTAAGCCTGCTGTTAGGTATGAAATTCACACACACATATGTGCATGTATTTCAATAGAAAAATGTAATACATTTTAAGAGTTACTTTTGTTGGTCTCTTCCTTCCACTCCCCCACACCAAAAAAAATTATGTTTCCAGACATGTTACATATTACGGTTTGAGCACAAAAATATATGAGCCTTTTTCCCCAAACATATTGCAGATTTCATAAATAATTAAATGTGAAGCATTCTTCATCCATTGGTAGCTGTTCTGTTTTTTGGGAGTCCATTGATATAACATTGTACTAAGATGCTCTTAAATCATAGTGATTACATATGCCTTCAGTTGAAAAGTCATTTCATTTTCTACATGGAAACATATTATAATGGCTGAATTGAGGCATGGTGAGAAGATAGAAGAGACTCATGAAAGTCACCTTCATCAAGCAAGGCAGAAAATAATTGCAAACTGAGCCTCATATTCACACATTAATGGCTTCTCTGCTGAGACTTTCCAGAGTAAGTCATTTTATGTTTAGCAACACATTCTTCAGGGCATGTCCCTATGCCTTTTCTGGAAAAAAAAACACTTATCAATTTATAATATTGAAGTCAATAGCCACTCAGGCATAAATGCTGTTTAGCAATCATGATTAAATATGAAATGGTAGTTGTGAGCATTATTTACCTTTGGATCATGACTATTTCCCCTCTTTTCTTGTTTAACCATTTTTTCTTAGTCATTTGGATTGTAACACAAGTAGGACTTGTGCTGTTCTTGTTCAGTCACCACTAGAATGTCATATTTAGCTACATTACTATGGTATGACAAATTACTGTTTTACTCTTGGGATTGTTAATGAAAGACAGAATCAAAGGTGATCATAAAAGTAACTTCTCCATTATATCCAAACTGAATCTACATGGTTTTTTTTTTTTCATCCAGAGGCCCCAATTTAAAATATTTTTCTTCAGGAACAAATCGCCCACAAAATAAAAAGTGGGAGCCAGGTTAGAAACAACTTTAAAAAAAAAAAAAGCTTCAGAGGGGTAACCGAGTTAGTCCATAATAGGAAAAACTTAAAAAACAACGAATAGTCTAGTAGAACCTTAAAGGCTAACAAAACATGTAGATGGTATCATGAGCTTTCATGGGCACAACCCACTTTTTCAGATGACTGGAGTATTAGAAGTCCAGATCCAAGAATAAATAAGGGAAGAAAGGGAGAAGAAAAAGAAGACAGTGAGTAGATTGTTTAAGTAGTTACAAGAGGCTGAAGTTACAACTACTTGAATAATCAACTCTGTCTTTTTTTTCCTCCCCCTTCCCTTTCTCTTATTTATTATTGTATCTGGACTTCTAATGCTCCAGTCATTTGAAGAAGTGGGTTGTGCCCATGAAAGCTCATGATGCCATCTACATACAAAACATAAGGTTTTTTTAAGCTAGTTTTAAATCTTTCTTGCTATAGGGCTTTCAGACTTTTATAGCATAACTGAAAATTGTGAAGATCAAGAAGAAAATGAAGGGAGCACATGTGAGGTAAGGGGCATTTAAGGGATAGACACTTTAATCAAGAGCTGCTGTGGATACTTAACAACAAGCCCCATTCTTCCTGTAAGCTCCTTGGGACTGAGGGTTCTTTTAGTTCTGTGTTGGTGCAGTGTCTAGCACAATATAATTCTGATCCATTGTTGGGATCACTAGGTGCTACTGCAATTTAAATAAACAGAACAAAAATAGTAACATACATTTAAGTGATCATGACTTGACCTAATGTATAATGGGGAAACAATAATGGCCTGAGTAGTGATATATACACTTGATGCTGTAAAAGGGACTGAAAGAAATTATGAGCCACTTTAGTTGAGAGAGAATTTAATCAGAAAAATCTGAATGATAATTGTGAATCATTTAAGAAAATTTTGCTAAATGCCCGAAAGGAGGAACATCATACTGGTTTACGAGAGGGGGGAAACAAAGGCAGTTATAAAATATATTAAAAAATATAGCTATGTAATAAATGGAAGAAAGGAGAATTTATTGTAATTAATATAAATTAGGAGCCAGGAATTTTAGAATATTGATAAGAAGCACAGAAGAAAAAAAATCTGTGGCCACCAGAATAAAAACAAGAAGGAGATTTTGAAATATAATAGAAACAAAACAAATCCTAATTATATTATTGGTCCATTGCTAGATGAAAATAGTAGACTTATCAATAATAAAGCAGAAAAGGCAGAAGAGTTCCATAAAAAAAATCTGTTCTGTATTTGGAAGAGGGAAAGAAACAAGTGATGCTGCCATATCAGAACATTCTTCTCCCACTCCACGAGTATCTCATGAGGTTGTTAAAAAGCAGCTACTGAAGTTAGACATTTTAAAATCATCAGGTCCAAATGTCTTGCATCCAAGAATTTTGAAAGAGGACATGGCTGGCCATTTCTTGTTGATTTTCAATAAGTTTTAGAACACTAGAGAAGTTCCAGAAGAGTAAAAGGAAGCTAATGTTGTGCTAATATTTCTAAACAGGATGACTCAGGCAGTCGTAGGCCTGTCAGTTTGACATTTATCCTAGGCATAAGAATACTAGAATGGCCATGCTTGGTCAGACTAATGGGTCCTTCTAGGCCAATATCCTGTTTTCCAACGATGCATAACATCCAGATACTTCAGAGGGAATGAACAGCATAGGCAATCATTGAGTAATCCATCTTCTGTTAGCCACTCCCAGCTTTTGGCAATCAGAAGCTAGAGATCCCCAGAGCATGGGGTTGCATCCTCACCAGCTCAGCTAATCTTAAAATTAACATGGCACACAGTAAAATGTAGTAAAATCTTGCTAACCAATATGTGCCAAAAAGTAATTCTAAAGAGTGAATCATCAAGGACCTGCATGCATTCTAGCAGGGATCAATTGTTGGGTATATGCTCTAATATTATTGTTAATGACCTGACTGAAAACAAAATCACCAATCATGGGAGTGGTAAATCATTAAGAGAACAGGTCATTGATACAGAGCTCTCTGGATCACTTGGTAAACTGGGCAAAAGCAAACAACATGGCTACGTCTAGACTGGCATGATTTTCCGCAAATGCTTTTAACGGAAAAGTTTTCCGTTAAAAGCATTTGCGGAAAAGAGCGTCTAGATCGGCACGGATGCTTTTGTGCAAAAGCACTTTTTGCGGAAAAGCGTCCGTGCCAGTCTAGACGTAGTTTTGCACAAGAAAGCCCCAATCGCCATTTTCGCCATCGGGCCTTTTTTGCGCAAAACAGTCCTGAGCTGTCTACACTGGCCCTCTTGCGCAAATACATTTGCGCAAGAGGGCTTTTTCCCGAACGGGAACAGCATAGCATTTGCGCAAGAACACTGACAATCTTACATCAGATTGTCAGTGTTCTTGCGCAAATTCAAGTGGCCAGTGTAGACAGCTGGCAAGTTTTTACACTTGCCAGTCTAGACGCAGCCCATATGTTTTATTATGGTTAAAAGTAAACATATACATCCATTAACAAATAATGTAGGTCGTAGTTACAGGATGAGGGATTATTCCAGGAAGCGGCAAATCTGAAAAAGATTTGGAGTTGTGGAGGATTATCAGTGAGCTCCAACTGCAATGCTATAGACAAGAGAATTAACAGAGTGTTTGGACACATAAGCAGGGGAATCTCACATAAAAGTGAAGAGGTTATTTTACTTTTGTCTGTGGTATTCTTGCAACCACTTCTGGAATACTGTGTCTAGTTCTGATGTCCACAATTGAAGAAGGATGTTGATAAATTGGAGCAGACTCAGGAAGAGACATGAGAATGATTAAAGATTAGAAAATACACCTTTTACTGATAGACTCATGGAGCTTGATCTTTGTCACTTAGAGAGAAGTTTGAGTGACTTTTACAATCTATAAATATCTACAGAGGTAAAAAAATATTTAATAATGAGCACTTCAATCTAGCAGATAGAGGTATAACATGATCCAATGGCTGAAGGTTGAAACAGAACAAATTCATTATTAAAATAAGGCTTAAATATTTAAATGTGAGGATAATTAATCTTTAGAACAACTTACAAAGGGGTTGTGGTAGTAGGGCCACATCAAACTTCACTTTTATTTCATACTGTAGCACCATCTATTTTATATGACTATATGATATAGTTCCTATAATTTGAAAAACTCACAACACTTTATGGAGATTGGTATTATTACTTCTACTGTATGGACAAGATCTTCATGCTTCAATTCCCCTAAGCATCTTGCTCAAGCTCATATAGCAAGTCAATGAAAGTCAGGAAGGAAATTCACATTTCTTGACTTCCAGTCTCTTGGATTAATCACTAAAACATGTTGCTTCACGGCCTATATCATTCCAATGACTAATAATCTCCCACTGTAGTTAAATTCTCCTACCTTTACAGATTTATGATTTTTGAAATAAATTTGCTCTGCTATGCCTTAATTTGTATTTCTTACTCATTCACTGGCACCTTGCAAAAATACCTGCTAGATAATATTCAACACATAGTGATATCAATCAAGTCATAAATTTAAAGATAATATGGTTCAGCAAACTTGGAGTACCTTCAAGGATGGAATTATAGAGACTCCCAAACACTATAAGTAAGGTTTTGTTTATTTAA
Source organism: Rafetus swinhoei (assembly GCA_019425775.1). Taxonomy (NCBI): domain Eukaryota; kingdom Metazoa; phylum Chordata; order Testudines; family Trionychidae; genus Rafetus; species Rafetus swinhoei. The sequence goes on from CM033424.1 coordinate 155,292,520, forward strand.
CATTTCTTTAGAAAGGGACAGATGCCACACCTTTGAATGAAGTATTTGAGGTTGCATGAAATGATATCAGTCTCACCCAGCCCTGATTCATTCAGGCTTAGTCTATGTGACAATTATTTTGGCTTAACTCTTTTCAATCAGAACTGTGGAAAAAATACACCCCTGACTGACATAGATATATTCACAAATCTCCCCATGTTGACAGAGAAGAGCTTCTTTTAGTGTAGTTAGGAGGTAATAGCCTAAACCCACAGAATTATTTTTTCTCTCTGCGTAGGCTGTGTCTACACTAGGGACAATATCAGCATAAATGTACAAAGGGAATTGTAATGGAGATTTAATTTTAAATTGTGTTGTTTCTTCATGCTGGGTGCAACTAGCCTCATCCTCTTACCTACAACACTTCCTTCTCACCTTTTATCTAGTTAATCAGCTGATGGGCTGTGTGGGGGCATTTACAACACACCAGTCCTGACAGGGTTAAAGATGTTGTGCTAGAGCTAATTAGTGTAATAGGCCACACATGAGGCGATTAGGGTGGCAAAACCACCTGGATCAGAAGATGAAGCTCAGATAAGCTGAGATGAGGTATGGGTCAGGCTAGTATAAAACCAGTGAGCTGGTAACAGTGAGAAAGTATACAGCTACCCTTTGTGCTTTGAAGTGAGAAGGATGAAAAAAACTTAGGGGAAAGGCAGAGCTTCTGGGAGCCTGACCCTTATGGAAGGGAAAATCCAGAGCAGGGACGATTGAAGACAAAAATCTGTAGGAAGAGTAGGGAACAGCAAGGATGAGAACTAAGGAGACCTTGAGCAAATATTAAAAGATCCCTGGGATGGAACCGGGATCCTGGTCCAGGTTTCCCCACCAGCCACTGACTGAATAGCATTGTCTGGTCAGTATATATCTCAGAAGGGAAAAATCATAGTGACCTGGCTGGAAGTCTGAGCCATGAGGAGGGGGCTGCAATGACTGGAGTGGGGGAATACAGAAGGGGACGGGGAGAGAGAGAAAGAAGTGGGTTGAGAGACTGCAAGGAGACATTGGACTTGGAAGAGAGCTAATCACCAGGAGGAAGTGACACCTGTGGTGAGATTAGTTAATTTCTCCCAGTTTCTGAAAGAAGCTCTTACTGGGGGAAAACAACTAAGGCTACACTGCTGTCTCAGACCCAGGAGGTAGTTTCCACTGGACTAAAGTTGGCCAGGTACAGAATCTCCTACTGAAGAAGGAGGTAGGAGACTAGAGGAAAGTGACTGTTCAGGGTTAAATAAAGTCTTTTCTGAAGTAAAATATCTGTGAAATGCTGCATATTAGAAACTTGTTACATCTGAAATGCTGACTCCCTAATAAATAAAAGCCACAGTTCAGCCAGCAGTATTTATTATTGCATTTCTTCTAAAGAGAAACACACTTATGATGGCTGCCGAACTACAGTTCAAGTAGTCGGATATGGTCTGGTACACCATACCAGCAAGACATTTCTTGTCAGTACGACATATTAGACAAATACTGTGCTGTCTCTTCTCTGCCTCCCTCTGTACAGAGCCCACCAGGGAGAGCAGGGTGGAGGAGCTGGGAGGGGTACAGCAGTGGGAGAAGCTGCTGGAATTCTGCTCCTTTCCTCATTGCCTGCCCTTCCCAGCAAGGAAAGGAGCAGAAACCTCAGTTCTGTGCCCGCTTCTGCACTCTCATGCAGCTGCATCTCCTTTGGCTTGGGCAGGGCAGGTCTGGGAGTGGTATGGCAGCTGATAGAGCTGCTAGCATTCTGCTCCTTTCCCTACTGGCTGCCCTCTCAGCAGGAAAAGCAGCAGAACTGCCAGCAGTTCCTCTGGCTGTTGTATGCCCCAGCTCCTCCCAGATAACATGGAATGGGGAAAAGAAGAGAGAGCGTGTTGTCTCAGGGCTGTGGGTAGGGAAGAGTCACATGGAGGGTGAGGAGGTCACATGCCCCTCCCCTCAGCTTGTATTTCACCTCCTCCGTCACCCCATACAGGTAAGAAATGGATTCTAAAGGACTCGGGCTTCCCAGCCACTGTTATCACTACTGCAACAGTAGTAGTACCCAACGCCCCAGTTCCTTTAAATTGCCACTGGAGTGCTCTTTCCACCAAGGCTCTTCCCCTCCTACCTGAGATGCTGCTCCTTCCAGGAGTTCAAAGCCCTGGCTCTCCTAACCTTTCCCAGGAATCTGGCATGACTGCCAGCTCCTCTGGCAGCAGAAGGCTCTGGCACTAGAAACACTGAAGAGAGACTACCAGTGGAGTGGAGTGGATGGGGTGGAGGCAGTGCCAGTGAGAAGCAGCTCATTGTGGATAAATAGCAGCAGGACTCCATGGTCTGTGATCTGTACAGTGGGGAACAGGTAACAGCTGTGTCAGAGTGAATGAACAAGGACAGGGGTGTGAAGGGAAAAGCCAAAGTGTATGGAGTTACTGTAAAGGGCCACCTGTGCAATGGGAGAAGAGGTACCTGGCTACGGGAGGACAACAATCCTCTTCAGGAAGGGTAGGTTTTGATGATGCAGCAACAGTTTGTGGGAGGAAGCAGAAATGTGGGGTTGAGTGTTACGTATTATAGAGTGAGGACTTTGTGGAAGTAGAGAACTAGCAGAGTGAGCTGTGAGCAAGTGTGTTGGGTATACAGTAGCAGGCTGGTTGTTGCAGATTGTTGATGTGAATTGTGGAGAAAATTCTAGAGCATAAGAGGTGGATGCCCAGACAGGAGTGACAGAAGAGCAGAAAGGGCAACTGGGGATATGAGCCAGATGAAGTGATTGATTATGTAAGATCCTGGGGGAGTGATGGGAGAAGAAAAAGTAAAGAGGGTGCATGTAAATACAATTTATCAAGTGGTTTCATGGTTTATCACAATGCTTCATAATTTATTGCATAAATATCACTACCACCTCATATGGGGTGGTGGTTTCCAGGTGATAAATGGCAGAACCAGTTAATTCATTGCTTTTACCATGTATATCATGGACCAAATTTACCTGTATGCTGTCCACTAATCCATCACCCCCTGGGCTACATGTAAGATGCCAAACATCTTAGCACCTTCTGAACAGCTAAAATTTGTACAGAAATGTCAGCCTACTGCAAACCTCAGAATATTTTCTCCTTTCCCCTCATATGTGAAATTGTTCACTCCAATATGCTCACCTTCTTAACAATACCCTTCATGGTTATTAGTCCAATATAACATTCAGTCTAAGGCCATTGTCAGATGTGAAACCTGATAGTCCATGAGCTGCTTGCCAAAGGTAGAAAAAGGGTTTTAACACAGGAAGAAGGGGAGATTCACAGCTTCCCAGGTACTATGCTTGTTTTTACCTGAAGAAATTTCTGAGCTAATACATATATCCTAGTAGCTTTATAGTCTAGGTATAAAAAAACTACCCTCTTAGGTAACTTTAAATGTTTTTTGAAACTTATTTTATGTGCATACACATAGTCTATATTTGTAGTTGGTGTCAGATGAATAATTACAGAACTAGAGTGATAAGTGGCAAGAACATGTAATAAATATCAGAGCTGTGTGATAAAATGCATTTTCACGAACTTTCTACTTTACCTGCCCTCTGATCCACTACCCCGTCTCCTTCTGATTTATCCTAACACTCTTAGCCTGTAAAACCTTACAACAGAAAACAAAAGGTAGATAACAAAAACTGCTAGAGAAACATTTCCCCCTAAATCTGTAATTCTCTCTGCTTCCTAGCGTAGTGACCCTGTCCCCAGAATGTGCAAAATTCAGTCATGAGACATGGAGGGATTTTCTAGACATAAGACATTAAAATGTCACAATTTTGAAGCCAGATACCTATCACTGTACAGGGATAGAAGCAGAGGCTTTAGGCCATTGAGAGGAGATAACATATTTTAAAATCATGACATTTGTAGCTACAGAAGAGTTATTTTAGGAAAACTTTAAACATTTTGTGGCTCCCATTTCACTCCTGTACATTTGCACTTGAAATTACTAAGGCACCCAGTTGTATAGGAGGAAGAAAGTGACCAGTTCCAATATGATTTTGAAAATATATATTAATTTTATAGTCTTGCTGGATCACATGAAGAGTATGCAAAACACATGAGGATGTGCAATATATCCAAGATTGCATCAATATTCAGTGGAGATGAGTGGTGTAACCCCAATAAAAAAGAAAATGGATACGTCCTCTGAGATATATCTATGGGGTATTAGTTAAACCAGAGGAATTGGTTACTTTGAGATGCATGATCAAATGTTAAAGTTGACAGGCCGGAAGAGGCAGAGAAGACAGGTTGGTTGGTTTGTTCCTGCTGTATTCTGCATTATTATAATATATACTACTGGATATTAGTAGAACTTAATTTGACTATGTGTTTCACTCTAAGGGTATGTCTACACTAGCCCCTTCGATCTAGGAAGGCTGTTTACTGCCGGCGTCATGGTAGCAATTGAATAACCGGGCTAATCAGCTAAAGGCCGTAATGACCAACTGCTAATGGCGGCGGATATTCGTGCAGGTGGAAATGAGCGCGGGTTGTCTCACGTACAGTTGTATGTTACTAGCGACGCCGACAGAAATTGACTGGCCGAATTAACTGCGCGTCTACGCGTAAGGTGAAGCAGATTCTGAATTAAAGCCTAAATCCGAATTGGCTGTTAAGCCATTCCAGGAGGATAGACTAGAATTCAGAGACACTAGAACAAGTGGCCCACTGTTAGGAGATAAGGCCTTACATGAGCCACCTATCAGGATATACACACCGAGATCCAATCACTTCCCCCATGTAACACAAGCGCAGCCAACTGTTTTAGTACTCAGAAGAGCATGGGCTGAAGCGTCTGTTCCAAATCATCTCGTGGTTGACCCTATTTTCCCTCCCTAGCTGTATAACCGAGATGTAAGACATACTAAGCCCTGATTTAACTATTCTCTCCATTTCCAATCATTTTTTTTCCATTTAATTTTACAGGAATTGTGACACAGGAATGATAGCTTGTGCAGTTATAGATAAATGCCTGAGACACAGAAAAAGGTGCTTTATGTTAAATTTGGAATAAGTCATTCGCAGGCACCTATGGATATAATTAATCAGGAATTAAATACTTCCCCATGTAAACAAGCGCTAAGTTAACTGTTTATACTCCTGAAGAAGATTGTAATCAAAAGGACAGGTATATAAAATGGTCATAAGAATACAGATATTAACCATATTCTTCACAAATGTACCAGCTTTTTACGGATGGTTAACTTTTCACTGGGAAATTAAAATGTAAAACCCAAAGGCTACATCTAGACTGGCATGATTTTCCGCAAATGCTTTTAACGGAAAAGTTTTCCATTAAAAGCATTTGCGGAAAAGAGCGTCTAGATTGGCACGGATGCTTTTGCGCAAAAGCAAAAAGACCCCGATCGCCATTTTCGTGGTCAGGGCTTTTTTGCGCAAAACAAATCTGCAGACTGCAGAGAAAATGAAGCATGTGCAAAGAGAGAATTTATGAGCGGAGATGCATACTCTGTTGTTACCCGGAGAGCTGAGGCACCACTGCTGTGTTGCAATCTTACATGAGATCGTCCAGTGTTCTTGCGGAAATCTGCGACCAGTGTAGACAGCTGGCAAGTTTTTCGGAAAAGCGGCTGATTTTCAGGAAAAACTTGCCAGTCTAGACACAGCCAAAGAATTTTCAGCAAAAAGCTATTTTGTTTTTGTAATGAAAAGCTGAATTTTTCTATGGAAAATTGATATTTTTGCATAATAGTTTTGCCTCCCCTCCCCATTGCCCACCTCTGTTCTCATGGCATAATGTAAAGAAATATAGTTCAATATTGTGACTGATACTGAGGGAAATGGAACTCTGAAATATTTTTAGGAGTAGAAGAGAACATATACCTAACCTATTAACTGTAGTGATTGTCTTTTTTCCCATTCCCTGTACATCATTCTGCCACCTTCCTCACATTTGCCTTTCTTATGCTGCACTCTTACTGCCATTCCATCTTACCTTGATCTGATCTGTGCTCTGCTGCTCTTCTCTCATAGCCTGCAAGTAAAGGAAAAGCCAGAGGGGTGCAGGTAAAGCAAGCAGAGAAACTACGAGGGAAGGGGTATTGGAAGAATAAAAAACTCAGACCGTGTAGAGAAAAATGAAGCATGTGAAAAGAGAGAATTATGGAGAAACTTCATCTTGACCAAAAATAGCACATATATCATCCCTGAAAGGCAGGAGGGCAAAAAGGATGTCAAATAATTTACAAATAGGAAGAGGAGAGAGTCACTTGTGGTATTCCCACAGTTCCTAAAATCTGCATACACACATGCTTTGAAAAAATATCATCTTTGGGCAAAGCTGAAAAAACATATAGTTATTAAAATGTTCTACAGCAGCAAGAGGATGCCTCAGGCCTTCAAAACCCCTCCCCAAACACCTCAATTTATGACTCAGAACTCCCGATAAGTTAGGTCTACCACTGGCACCACTTGTTATCTTCTTATTCCACAAGGTTCTGTTGTGGCACCCCAGAGAATCATATACAGCCTCTGATGTAGACACAGAAACTGCGGCACTATACTTTCCCTCCTGGGAGGGGAGAAGTACAGAATGCAGTGCAGGATGCTGGGAGGGAGGAATCTGAGGTGAATTTAGGTCATCCCATTAGGGGCTTCTCCAGCAATCAGCATGACTCATAACATAAAATAGAGTGATCTAACCCTGCTCCACTACTTTATGGTGTCACTCTCCTGGGCTGCCCAAGGGACGCTCTGAAGTGCTCAGCATCCAAGAATCCACACGGTGGTTTACACTAAGAGGAATTCCCTCCCCACCTCTGGCATGTCCCCATCTGTCCCCAGCATGCTTTCTGTACCAGTGCCTGTGAGGGAAACTTTGCCAGGATATTCTCCCCTTTGCCAGCCAGGGACCTTTTAGAAAAGTCCCTGTAGGTTGTCAGAGCATGAGTCAGAATCCTCCCCAGTCATGGAAAATATTGTACCCTGTTGTTATTATAGCAATTGCACATCTGGAATCATTACTGCTCCTCTGTACACAAGGACATTGTGTGGAAAGATGTACAAACATAGTTATGTTCTTGGTAAATAGGATTTTACTACAGTAGCACATTTAGAGCGACATAATCTTATTAATATTAAAATGTTGCAGGCAGGGAGTCCTCATTTGCTAATGTGAAATAAAATCACGTAGTTTAACTAGATAGTTTCACTAGAAAAAAACACCTAGTTTCATTTCTAAATAAATGGATTTATGTATGCTAGGTCACTTTACAATAAAAAAGTTCAAAATATTTTTTTCTTTATGCATTGACACAGACACAATAACACCAGCATTAGAGTATGGTTAAAAGAGGAGACCAGAATTTTACTATCCAACAATGGCCCACATCTGGGAGATGCCTTAAATACCACCAGTTAAGCACACTGAGATCCAATCAGCCCCCCCTTAACACTGCAAACCAGCCAATCAAACCAGAAGAGCATGGCATAAGCTCTGTTCCAAATATCCTCTGGATTTTCCTCACTATTACATCGCTGTGATTCCTAAACCCTGAAGAGATTTTTGTCATCTCAGCACAGTCAAAGCCCTATTCCAGTGATCAGTGATTCCTCACAGATAAATGCTATCCATATTTTAGATTAAACTTTAGTCAGCAATAGGTCTTGTAATATATGAACCAATTTTCAGCCTTGAAATAATTATTAGAATTTGCATATTTAAAACATGGCATTGCTATCTTTTCTTTTTTATCATTTAATGGAGATGTTGGTGAGTGGATTGTTTTGAAAGAACATTAAGATAGTGACAGAAAAAGGGAAAAATCAGCTGATGGTGAAATATGCCATATGTCTCCCACAACAATGGACTCCTCGGGACAGGCCGAGAGCGGCCGGACGAGGCGGCATCTCAAATCCCTGCTCCATTCTTGAGGAAGAACAAAAGTACGAATGTTCCTTGACAGGAGTTTATAAGCCCTTTTGGGCGGGAAGAGCACAAGAAGAGGAAGGAGTGCAAACCTTGAGGGCTGAGTGCATAACATCCTAAGTGTGTGGTGGCAAAAGGTTGAATGCGCACGCAAACAATTAGGGCTGTGTGCACAAATTAGTGCGGAGTGCACAGGAGTAGAGCTTTGAGTGCACAACCTTCTTCTTGCTGTAATTGGCGGGAAAAGGGTGAGGAACCTCCCCGACTCCATTTTGTATAACAACTCTATACCTAGGCAACACTGTCTACACTGGCCTCTTGCGCAAGAACACTTGTGCAAGAGTACTTATCCCTGAGCGGGAGCGTCAGAGTATTTGCGCAAGAAGCACTGATTTCATACATTAGAACGTCAGTGTTCTTGCATAAATACTTGCGGCCAGTGTAGACAGGTGGCAAGATTTTGCGCAAAAGCGCCGCTTTTGCGCTAAATCTTGCCAATGTAGACGTAGCCTTGTAGTATAAGCAGACTACTTCTGTATAAGCACATAACATGTAGATAGTGTAGAACATATGGTCTAATTCATTCCAAATCTTGTTTTTCATCTGATGTTTTCATACTGCCGTTTTGTACTATGACTGGTTTGAATCAGGTGCATTAATGCCTTTTCATGAGCCCAAATTTCTAACATTAATTGGTTATAAGATAAGGATACCTAATTCCTTGCTTTTATTTTTGCCTTTTGACTGCAAAAAATCCCCATTCTTGAAAAATTCTGCCACATTATCTGTCCTGGTCTAAATGCTCATAGGTTTATGGTGATTGTTTAAACTCAATTAGTCAATGTAAATCTTGGAATGAAAAGTGAAAATAATCTCAATCCATTTACTGATTGCAAAATGGCGTGGTGACTGATGTGATCCTTCAGAAGAGAAATCATTAGAAACATCTTGTCAATAAGAGCCAGGACACAAGTACACAAGTGCTGTAAATGCTGAAGGTTTAAATTTGCCTACTAACAGTACATTCACCATCACATACAGTGTTTACATCAAGATTAAATATCTTTTCAAAAGACATTCTCTAGATCAGACAGGAGTTATGGGTTTGATGTAGGAAAAACTGGATCAAATTCTATCGCGTTTGTTATGCATGAAGTCAGACTAACTAGATGATCAGAATAGTCCCTTCTGACCTATAGAAACAGTGAATACACCTATTAGAGGGAATCTTAGGTCAAATTTTTTTGCTGTTGGCCTTTTATCTTTGAAGTGATGTGTATGTCATCTGAAGAGGCTGATTGTTGTTTTAATTTAAAATTTGTCCTAAGTATGTGTGGGAAAGAGGGTATGGATATAAAAGCAATGTGTTGTTAAAATAAGTAACAGTAAGCCAGAGTACAAAATGACTTTTCTGTAGTCCTCAAAACTCCCTTCTCCCTGTGGATCCAGGTGATCAATTCGTCAAGAAGTTCTCATAACAATATTGTTCAATAGGGCATTGTTGTGTTGTCTGAGCAATTTCAGTTTTGCAGCCATTTAAGGATTTTCACTGCCCTTTTGCTGGATAGAAGAAATCCAATAGGCTAATGATGTGGGCTTCAAGGGAAAACATGGTGACAGAGAGGTAGGGGTACTCAAAATAACAATTGATGGTAGCATTAACTCCAACCCTCCTTTATATCCTATTCATTATTGGACTTTTATACTTGCACAACCACATCTTCTCTAACTTTCTTTGCAGCACAATCACATGCCTCTCACTTATCCTCATTATTTGACATGTTTTCAATAACTTTATTTAACACAGTTCAGAAAAAATCCTTCCCACATTTTATTCTCCACAGAGAACAGCTTGCCCTAATTCCCAGCTTCCCACTTCTCATTGTTGTTCCCCTTTTTTCTCAATTATGTTCATTTCCTCTATTGCTCAAAGAAACAGAGCCTGATACATTAAAACAGACATTTATATACTAGAGTAGCATGACACATTCTGCAGGCACATAGACTCTGCAAGATCCAGGTGGTATGGTATACATTGAATTCACTTGGAGACCTCACATCCTCTGTAGTTCCACTGGAGTTATATTACTGGGGAATGAGGAAGTACACGGGATTCCCAGGTCACAGATCTTTCTGCTAGACAGCCTTGGCTGGCATATCCCTGGGGTTTGTCCGGCTTTGGGGACGATTCTTGGGTCAATCCATAGTCTTTAGGGTGGATTGATTCTGCCTGTTTCAACAAAGCAATCTGAAGAGTTTCACTATAGGTTTCCACTAGTGAGTTGGGGCCAGTGTATCTACAGACAAGTCTGGCACTAGATGTGTAACATTTTTCATTATGCTAGATCATTATGGTGCCTGTGAGTGACATAACCGTGTTACTTTGATTTATATTAGATACTTTCCTGCACAGAATTTGACACAGTGTAATCTGGAGTTGGCTACAATAAAAAAAATCTTACTTTTTTAAATATCTTTGTGCAATTGTCATCCAAAAATCATATCCAAAGCTCCGCAATACATGAAAAACCTATTTTGCACCTCAGACTAAGTTCTTTACAGCTCATCCCTCTGTCATCTTTTCTGACTTTAAACTGTCAAGAGTCCTAAGGCTGGAGGAAAAACTGATTATTTAAGTTATTTTAGTTGAAATTTGCCTTCTGATAAGCTGTCACCGAAGTTGTGGAAGAGTGAACCTTGGGACTATTTCCTTTGATACCACTTACTGGTTGATGCATATGTTCAGATGGCTGTTTTGTCACAAAGGATTTTTTGTAAAATGCAATGCTCTTTATATATGTTGTAATTATAAAGCCATTTCTGCTGTTCTCTTTGCTTGCAAAAGAAGAAATAGGCATATTAAGTGGTATTTTACAGCACATTCTTCTCTGTTATTAGTCCGTTGCTTTAACACATAGCTATTTGACACTTTCAAGTCACATAATCTAAGGGAGAACTTGTACACAGATACCCCTTAGCTAACCAAAGTTTGGCTTACATATTTATATGATAAAACAAAAAAAGATTCTTTTATTATAAAGCAACTGGTCATAAATGCATAGATATAGTTAAATTCTGTCACGTCCTAGTTTTAAAAAGGAGCATAAATAACTGCTCTAAAATTTCCCTTTTTGAGCAGGAAAGAGGCAATCAAATTGTGTTTTTGTTCTCAGTTTCATTAGCTCGTGGTGGCTGTTTCCCATATATCTTTGAAAAATTCAATCAAATAAAAAAAACATTCTGTCAACATTTAAAGAGTAAAGACATTTTGTAAAGTTTTGTAGTTGATCCCATAGCCAAAAAATCAAAACCATGGAAGCAGGATTCTTCAGGTTTCTCCCATTAGGAATGGAAGAGACATCCAGTGTAGTGCTGTATCATCATCCCATTATCTAATCCTGCTTAGAAATTTATCAAAGCTGTATCTGAGAACTTGTCATGTTATTTACCCCCATTATTTCTGTCTCAGAACACCACAATGAAAAGTTAGAATTCTCCAGGGAACTTATTTTCTAGTCCACTTTTCATTATATGGCACATGTCTTTGCACTATGAGGCATACCTACAGCCTATTTAGGCCGGCTGGGGCTTGTTTATAAGGCCTCACTGCAAGGGCAGCAAAAGCCCAAGATCTGAGAGCGAGAGGTGTTCTAAGTCAGAGCTGAGGACTGTGAGTAAGGAAGAGTGCCATGGAAGAGCAGGACAGACTTGCTCACATACCAGAAGAAAGTTACTAGGAGGGTTAATTTGGGGAAGTGGCCCAGGGAATGAACTGCCAGACTGGGAGTAGAAGAAACCCTGTCTGTTGCTGCTGCCTTAGGGTCGCTGGGCCAGAACGTGGAGTATTGGGTGGGCCTGGGTTTCTCCAAATCCTCCACACACCACTATAGAGTCTTTCCCTGAGAGGGAAGACCAGGACTACAGAGGGATTCACCCCAAACTGTGGACTAGCCTATGATGAGTGTGGCTCAGTAGGCTGTTGCCCTTGTCTCTAGAAAAGAAGAGGCTGTGTGGAGGATCACAGCGAGCCTCTGAGGCAAACAGGAAGTGCAGGACCATGGAGATTTGCCAAACATTGATCACTTTTCACAGCACACAGCAAACTTATTATTTGTATAATCATAGGGCCTACGGACTCCACTCATGGAGCAGCACCCCACTGTGGCACTCTTTGGCCCCAGGACTTAACATGCAGGCATAAGACAAGAGACAGAACAGCAGTTATACTTGTGTATGTTCACATCATAGTGAATAAGGATGAACAATCTGGCCCTTATAATGACTCACATTTGGGTGCTTATCAGACACAATGCCTTTGATCCAAGAGGAGCTCTGCTTTCACTATACTGCAACTCTTTTTTGTAGCTTCTCCAACGCAGGTCCACCTCTTCCCATCCCTACCAGTTATTTCCTTTAGCTGGTCAGCAAGTTGTTCCTGCTTACAACTTGCTAGCTAGTCAGTGTTTGACAGGAAGCTATATGTTAAGAAAAACATTAAAAAAAAACCAGACAGAGCTCACTGTCTTCTCTGCTTGCTTTTGTCAGTTTCTCTGTCAAGTTTTGTTGTGCTTACACAGCTCATGGGGATAAAGGTCTGCTTCTTATGACAAAATGACACTGAAGAGGTTCTGGGCAGGATGTTGAGTAGATTATGAGACGTCAGTCATGAAAAACAAGGTTCATTAATGTAATTCATTCTAGCACAGAAAGAACAGAACATGGCAGAACCTTTGGCAGGGAGCAGGTGGCAAAGAATATAATTCCACTGCCTTCAGATTTGACTGGATGCTTTACCGCAGTTCAACTTTTAAAAAAAAAAAGTCCCATCAAAGCCATGTCTCTCAAGAAGGAAATATTACAAGAGCCTCTGCAGGAGGTGATAAGAAATACACTATACTCTTGAATGGTGGGGTAAAGAAAGTTGTTCTGATACAGGATTCTGCCCGTCTCATTTACCTATGTAACCAGGAAGAAATAGAAGCAGATTATTACTGGTTTCCCTTTGCCTGTCACTTACACACAGATTTTTGCTTCAGGTATGTAACTTAACACTCCATGTGAATGCTCAGTCCTGTCTGTTTCTATTATTCCTGTCCCACAGAAACAAACAGTGCATTCTGGTATAAGTTTCCTCCAACCAACCACTCTTAGAACTGTGCTGTTCCAGGACTGGGTCGTCACACTGCTCTGGCAGTGAGCATCTACTCATAGTTCAAGACAACTGAACCTGTATTTTCTCTCCAAGTGCACCCAGCCTAGATTCCCAGATCCTCAGCCATCATCCCTCTTGGGGACAAACTCCCCTTCTCTGGACTGGGGTTTGTCCTGGCTGCACAGTCCCCTACCTACACTGAGATAAGCCCAGCAAACCAGGTGCCAATGCACATCAATCCTGACTTCTGACATCTTCTACCATTTCATGCCAAGTCCTTTCCTAGGCAGACTTAAAATCATGTTGACAAGCTAGTTCTATGTTGACCTGCACCATTTTGAGGCTAGATTTGTTCAACTCTTCTTCACAATAATGAAAACTTATTGTGGGCTGCGCCACGTCGGAGATGCGGCCCGGGACATGCCGCCGGAGGGAGAAGTAGGTGGGGAAATGGTGCCATGGCCAGACGCCAATGCAGGCGTACTAGCACCTGAGGGAGAAGCCGGCGGGGAAATGGTGCCGTGGCCAGACACCGGCTCAGGCGCATTAGCGCCTGTAAGTCACCGCGGGGGGACCCGCCTCTCATGGCAAGGGGTGGGGGCGGAGGAGAAGGTGGGGGCATGCCTTGGGGGCGGGGCTATCCCGGGAGTACCAGGTTTAAAACTGGCCACCCCCCCGGGCAGGGGGGAGGACGGAGCCCAGAGAGTGCCCGGGTTCTAGGGGGTGGAGCGTATCCGGGGAGAAGGGTCCGGAGTAAGGCACATTTGGGTTGTGACACATTAGCCCATGAGTGTGAGAGGGTGAGTAGGAAGAAGCCCAGGGCAGGGCTTCCGGCCAGTGGATCAGTGCTTTTCGGGCTGCATCCCCACTGACCACAGGAGGCGGAGAGAATGCCATCTCCCTTTTCTTAGGGCCCTGGGCTGGGTAAGGGTGGGCCCGGGTCCCCCTGCTCCCCGCCCCGAAGTGGTAAGGCGAGGAGCGATCATAGAAGCGCGAGTGCCTCAGTGACGTCGGAGTGAGGCTGAGGCGTATGCATTAAAGACATTGGACTCATCCCAAGTGGGAGTGGAATTGACTAAAGAAGGGAAGCGGGGCCTGGAGCCCCGGGAAGGGGACAGGACCCTCTTACAGTTACAAATAAAACAAAATGAATGCCACACTTAACAAATTAGAATAAACTTAAAGCAAAAGTATCTCTTGCCGCTTATTTGAGCAGCTCTATTGATTGAATTCCTTACAATCAGGATTCCTCCCTCAATCCAATGGTGTTTTCTTTGTTCTTTGGGTGGCAAAGGTTCCGTGGGCAGAAAGAAAATGAGGAATCATTTAGGGTTTCCAATGTCCCTTCTTAATGTTATTTCCATTCTTCAAGCAGGATCTCTAGTTGAGGTTCAGGTGACAAAAGATCTGTATGGACAGGAACAACAAGCTGTGTCTTAGGCTTTCTCTATACTTCCAATTGAATGTCATAACTTCTGTTGTTCACAGGTGCCTAAAAGGCCCCCACTAAAAGATAAAACTTTTGCTGTGGAAGTAGCAGTGTGAAGGGCTGGTTGTCCACAGGCATGCTCTTCCATCTACAACATGAACACCACGCACAGACGGTGGAAGTATTTTGTCAGCCAAAGTGCTGACAAACAGTATTTACTTGCCAAGAACTTACCCAGGGGTGGTCCATTTGATTTTGCTGACACCTGGCTGAGGTGTCACCTTGCCTTTTGTCTCTAGAGAACTGGTTTGGTTGCTTCCAGCTTGAAATATGTCTCAGTTATACTATACAGAGGAATATTATAACTTTACATACAACGTGTCAACACATATTTTACCAGGACAATAATGGTCAACAAATTCTGAGGTTTCAAATGATATCTCACAACGCATTTTTATACAAAATTTATCATAATCCTGTAAAATGCGTGAACAGGTATTGACTGTCACACAAGCTAAGATTTTTTGTATAATTCCAGTAAAAAAACTTGGTTATATAAGTTACAACCACATTATAGAAAGCTTGAAAACCCACACTGCAGAATATTACTTATAAACATGTTTTAACATGTTTTAACTAGTTTTGCATTTATTATGGGTATTCTAAACATCTGAAATAAGTGAAAGCAAACAGCAGTAAACCATGAAAATACTATAATAATATTTAAATGCCCATTTTTAAACAAAAGTCTTACAGTATAATTTTATCATTGAATCTGATGAGGCAGTTTAATCTGATCAAACTGAAGTACCATTTAATAGCAACAGAAATAACAATTTCAACATGATTCCAGGGTAAGTTCTATTTTCATACACCTAAATCAAGTGGTTAAAATGTTAAATTAAGGTGAGGGTTAAAAAATAGAATTTATCTTAAAAAGTCTCTTAGAAAGTCAGATTTCTTTGAAACTTTTCATTTGCAGTGCTTTGAAATCCTGCTAGGTTTCCTAATAGGAGGTATAGTATTATATTATTCGAATGTGAGCCTCTTTCCCCCCCCCCGAGAGAGTCATTCTGTGACTGGCTCTCATGTAAGTCACTGAAAATAAGACACTTTGAAACAGCTGTTTAAAAACTATTTTAATTATGTAATTATGTAAGAATATATTTATTTAGCTAACAAAAGCAATTACTCACAGGTTTTTCCCCCTAATTAAGGTTCAGCATTTGAACTATTAAATTTAGACATATGAAGAGGAACACTTTGTCCCTCACTATATTATTCACAGGTATTTTCAAGACTCTCCAAACAGCGGGAGATCTTTTTATTAATCTATTAACTTAATGCATTTCAACATCAAAAGCCAACATGTATTCTGTGCACCAAACTGAGGTTGTGAGACAAACTCCTGGGTTTTCTAAGTATTGTGTTCGCCTCCACATTATAATTCATTTTGTGGGGAATTATTTCATTTCCATTTTATAGTACTGTAAAAACAATACATCTATCGAGGTGCTGTGTGAATGTGACGAGATAAAATCAGATTTCTGTTAAGCCATTATTACATAAAGTATTATAGCATAAATATGTATTTAGACAATCATGAGGAAAAAACCCTATTTACCTGTTACCATAAACATAGAAAAAAACCCTGTTACCATAGGAATGGCTTGAAGGAAGCCATGTCATGTAAATACATGATTACTGTCCATCTAATAAACTTATTGGCATGACACATAGCTCTGCCCAGGGTCGATGATAAGGTGTGGTGGTGGGAGAGAATAAAGGGGACAGTTGCTCTGGATCCCGGCAATTTAAAAGGGCCCAGGGCTCTGGGCCATCACCACCATGGAGCAACACACAGCGCAGCACATTGCTTAAGGCTGGCTGGGAGGGCCACAGCGTGATCTGGGTAGTGCTAAGCATTGGCACCACTAATCCTCCCCTTCCACCCCAGACCCTACACCTTCCAGGGGGACTAGAGTTGATCCCCTGCCCCACATTGCCCCGGGTCTGGCAAAGTTTTCTTCGGAAAAAACTTCACTTACGTCCACACTGCAATCGCATACTTTCGAAAGAAAATCGAAAGAATGGAGGGGTTTTCCTGACATTGGTAAACCTCTTTCTATGAGGAAGAAGCCTTTTTCCAAAAGAACTCTTTCAGAAAAAGGCGTATGTGGATGGGGAAGCAGGAGTTCTTTCGAAAGAAGAGGGGAAAGAGGAAAAAGCACAGGTGCCCTAGTGGTCACTCCGTCCATAGTAATCACAGCTTACATGCGAGATAGCGTCCATTCAATCTGGAAAATCTTTGGAAAAAGCAGATCCCTTTTTTTGATATGCTGTGTGGCAGGCTGTCTTTCAGAAGAAGTTTTTTCGGAAGATCTCTTCTGGAAAAGCTTCTTACAAAAGAAGCTTGCAGTCTAGATGTAGCCTCTGTTGTCATCCCTGGCTATGCCAATTTATAACAGGAAAAAAATGTAAAACTCCTTAATGAACACTAACAGAAGATGCTCTCTGTCACTTGGTATAACAGAGGGAAAGTAAGCCATTTTCATAGAATCATAGAATGCTAGAACTGGAAGGGACCTCGAGAGATCATCAAGTCCAGTTCCCTGCCCTCACAGCAGGACCAAGCACTGTCTAGATCATCCCTGATAGATGTCTATCCAATCTGCTCTTAAATATCTCCAGTGATGGAGATGCCACCACCTCTGTAGGCAATTTATTCCAGTGTTTAACCACCCTGACAGGAAGTTTTTCCTGATGTCCAACCTAAACCTCCCTTGCTTCTTGTCCTATCATCAGAGTCCAAGGAGAACAATTTTTCTCCCTCCTCCTTATAACACCCATTTAGATACTTGAAAATCACTATCATGTCCCCTCTCAGTCTTCTCTTTTCAAAACAAACCAAATTCTTTCAGTCTTCCCTCATGGGTCATGTTTTCTAGATATTTGATCATTTTTGTTGCTCTTCTATGGACCCTCTCCAATTTTTCCACATCTTTCTTGAAATGTGGTGCCCAGATCTGTCCACAATACTCCAGCTGAGGACTAATCAATGCAGAGTAGAGCGGAAGAATTACATCTCATGTCTTGCCTCATGTCTTGCACATTTTAATGTTCCTCAAGCTTGGAGACAGTGATTATTGTGCACTGAACACGGTGGGAGTGAATGTTGAAAAGAGAAAACAAAGCAGCACCACATGATAAAGAAAACTTACTTTATACAACCATAGTCTGGAATTATTTTGAATTTGAAATATTAGTAAGTGCTTGATTTATTATTAATTAATAAACACTGTTCAAATCTGTGCAAACTGATTTTGACTAGAGATGTCTGAAAATTTTTGATAGTGTTCTTCTCTTTCCTTTTGGAACATGATGATTCATTAAAACCAAAACTTTTTGAAGAAATATATCAATTTTAATGAGACTTTCTTCAGGAAGGGTTTTCATGTTATGCCTGGAAAAAAAAGAGAGAAACAGAGACAGAGAGAGACTCTGTAATAGCCAAATTCTCCAAAAGTTGCAAATTTGAGAATTACACTGGCATGTCAGGAATCAAACCACCAAACTATTAGCTTCCTGGGGAGAATTTGTGGGCCTCTTTCTCCACCATTCCCCTTTGCTTTCGCTCACCTCCGTCTCTCAAAAAATCTATATTTCATCTCAGAGGAAGACCAAAACAAAATGTATTTTTTTTCCAAAACATAATTTTTGTTTTCCAGCAAGCCCCAATATTGATTTTGATCACATACATACTCCTTCAATGACAGCAATGGAACCAATCCAAGTCAAAACTAACACTTCTGCAATAGTGCAAGTAATCTCTAATGGGGGATACATAATGTCTAGCAGAGAATCGCAGAATTCTAGAAGAGTAGAGTCGTAAAGGATCATCAAGCCCAGCCCCACATGCTGAAGCAGGACAAAGTGAATCTAGACCATCCTTGTTAAGTGTTTGTCTAACTTGTTCTTTAATTACCTCTAATGGTGGAAATTCCACAGCCTCCAGTAGAAGCCTCTTGCAGATATTAAATTTCCTAATTTCCCAAAGGTTTTTCCTAATATCTAACCACAATATCCTTTGCTGCAGATTAAGTCCATTATTCAGAGGACATGGAGAATAATTGTTCACCATCCTTTTTATAACAGCTCTTAACATATTTGAAGATTTATAGACCCGCCCTCGGTCTTCTTTGCTCAAGACTAACAGACCTTTTTTTTAGTAGATCAGCTCAGATTCTTCATATGTCAGCTGTTCCTAACCTCATATTATTTGTGTTGCTCTCCTCTGAATAATCCCCAGTTTGTCTACAACTTTCTTAAAACATGTTACTCAAAATTGGAAACAATACTACGGTTGAGGACAGCAGTCCCAAGTAGAGCTGTGACAATTAATTCCCACGTCTTTTACTTGATGCTTCTGTTAATACATCCCAGAATAACAATCATCTTTTTTTTTGCATCAGAATCATACTGTGTAGTCATTCAGTCTGTGATCCACTGTAACCCCACATCTATTTAAGCAGTACCACCACTTCCCAGTTATTTCCCATTTTGTAGCTATGCATTTTATTTTTTTTTTCCTTCCTAGATGAGTAATTTGAATGTTTTTATTGAATTTCATCTTGCTGAATTAGGACCAATTCCCCAATCTGTCAAGGTTGTTTTGAATTCTAATCCTACCGTCAAAGAGCTTGCAACCCTTCTCACTTTGCTGTCAACTGCAAATTTTAAACCTATTTTGTGGTTCATTATCCACAAGAGTACAGGACTTAGGAATGTCCAATGCAACAATCCCCTAGATACATCTTACCCATTTGAGAGTAAAGCAGTGACAATTACTCTTTCAGTTTAGTATGAAAGAGTAGTTAATCCATTTTGTAGTAATTTAATCTAGACCACATTTCTCATGTGAAACTGTCAAAAGTCTGACTAAAAGACTAAATATATAACATCTATTTCTTCCCCCCTCCAATCCAAAAGGTACATTGCCCGGTCAGAGAAGGAAATTAGATTGGCTTAGCATAATTTGTTCTAAACAAATCCAAATGATCTATTGCATATAATTTTATTATCCTCTTGGTGCTTACAAGTTGATTGTTGAACAATTTGTTCCACTATCTTTCCAGACTGACTGGTCTATAATTCCCTGGGTCTTCTTTATCCTCCCTTTTAAAAATAGGTAAACTGTTTGCATTTGTCCAATCTGCTGGGAGCATGCCTACATTTTAGGAGTTATCAAAAATAATTGCTAATGGTTCCAAGTTTGGTAACTGTTTATGGAAATCCAATATTAACAGGCTAAATTCCGTCCTCATTTATTTCCATATAACACATATATGAAGTCAGTGGTGTTGTGATATGTATGTGTGTGAGATCAAATGTGCCGTTTTTACCTAACTTCACTGATGGGTAAGTTCCTGTCAGGGCTGTTCCCCACTCTGGCACTCTGAGCGCAGAAGGTGGGGGGCCCACAAGAGACCTTAAAAATCTTTGCCTCTATAGGCTCTAATTAAAAAACTCCCCAAGGTAACAAATAGCTGAAAGCAGCAATCTCTGATAGCTGACCTTTCAGTCTTAGGCATGCATACACAGACCTCTTTTAGGATTTGTCTTTCTTGGCTGTTAACCAGTCTGGATAGTAAATGGTTTGATACATGAGCTACTGTATAATTTGTAGCCATGCAAATCAGTGGAAGACACTTACAAATATTGTCATTTGATATAGCTATGCTGTTTGGTAATTGTCCTAAAAATTTGGTAACAAAAGTGCACAATACAGCTACAGAGAGAAAGTGTATTGCCTGTACATGTTGGAACAGAATTTCTCAAGTAATAGAATCTTGAACATTAAAACTGTGACGGAAAATTGTTTGTACTACAGTATTGTCCCAAGTGAGCTGTGTGTTGTACAGGTATGAAGGAGAACATAGTTCTGGTTCTTTTAAAACCAGATAAATTAGCCAAACATATATCACCTATTAATGTATATTTTAACTTATATTTTTCCATAGACAAACAAGAACAAAGCAGGAAAGAACACAGGATAATGGCTACAATTGTGAGAGTGAGCAACAGAGGCTAAGGAGGAAAGAAGGGAAATTATTAGCAAATAGCTACTCATTATGTTAAAACCTATACACAAACATACCAAGGACACTTGTTTGTGAGAAGCATGAAAAACCACAGCTGAGAAGAGGAAAACCTGAAATAAAATTTGTCATAGTCACCTTCTGGAAATCCCAGAAGGTGCACATTTTTTAAAAGATGATTCCAGGAGTAAGTAGTGACTCATGATCAATGATATCCAAAACAGCTGATGGCTATCTAAACAAACTGTTGATTGCCCTGAACAGATTATGTATCTCCAAAATGAATGTTATTTCAATGTTAAACTCAGCTTTGAAAACTGACTTGTTGGGATGCAAACCTTAGTATTGAATTACTGCAGGGGTAGCTATAGTTTTTGAATCTCTATCTCTATTACTTGTCCTATGCTGGAAAGATTAGCAACAGTGTGACAACTGGGAAGAATGTTAATATCAGAGAGACTTTCTTGAAGTTTGTATAGTGTGCAGTTTGAGGGGTGCCAATACCTGGCCACTAATAAGGCTACTTTTCATCAGCTTTCATCAGCTCACAAGGGATTGACTTGGTTTCTCTCAGGGCATATAGGGAATGTATAATTGAGAAGGTGAATTAAACAATCAGGGAAGGTGGCATACTTGCTCTTTCTTTTTTATCCATCAGCTAGTACCCCAGACTGACTGGCCTGAAACACATTCACCTTATCTATTAAAAAAATGAAGTACAAAATTCCTTGTAGCAACAGTCAACTCAGAAACATACTGCAGACTCTATGGGTGCGTCTAGACTGGCAAGATTTTGCGCAAAAGTGGCCGCTTTTGTGCAAAATCTTGCCAGCTGTCTAAACTGGTCGTGAGAATTTGTGCAAGAACACTGACGATCTAATGTAAGATTGTCAGTGTTCTTGCGCAAGAACTCTGACATGCCCGCTTGGGAAAAAGCCCTCTTGCGCAAGTGTTCTTGCGCAAGAGGCCAGATAGACAGGGACAGGAATTTTTGAGTAAGAAAGCCCGATGGCGAAAATGGCGCGGAGCTTTCTTGCACAAAATCACGTCTATACTGGGCACAGATGCTTTGCGCAAAAGCAAATCTTGCAAAAGGCACTTGCCAATCTAGACGCTCTTTTGAGGAAATACTTTTAATGGAAAAACTTTTCTGTTAAAAGTATTTCCCCAAAATCATGCCAGTCTAGACGCAGCCTATGGGTTTATCAGATAGTTCAACTACCCAAAGATATGCTAACTATACTTATTGCTAAGCCTCATTCCATTCTAATACGTAATAAAATAAGAGTATTTTTTAAAATATCCCTTCTATTTGTTTCATGTTCATATCCCATATAATGAAAAAAATATAGCAACCAACTGATGGCTATTGACTATTTTTACTTCATAGTCTTTAGTGGAGGTTCTTTCTATATTCCAAGCTTTGATGCACTTGCAGAGTCAGAAAAGTACAGAGTCAAATGGTAAATGAGGGCTTCAATTCAGTGAGTAGTACAGAAAACACAGAATTAAATAAATTACAACATAGAGACTGCAGACAAAAGAGATACATAAATTACAGGCCAGATTTATCCATATTGATTTTTTTTTTTTTTTTTTTTTTTAAGCATTGGCTTGGCTCCTGTAACTTGTATTTCCAAACAATTGCTGTTGTGATGTGATTGAAGTTTACGTTAGTGTTTGTTCAGGAAAAAAGTTAACACATTGTGATGGCTGGGGCATAGGTAGCCACTACAGTAATAGCTGGAGGAACAGGGTCTAAGGTAGGGATCAATATTTAATACCAGCTTGAGTCAGGAAGAGCACCAAGCTGAGCTGGGGTCAAAGGCAGAAGTCAGAAGCAAGGCAGGACAGAAGGCAAAGTCTCAGCCAACTCCCCTGGGACAATTTTTTGGTTTAAATCATTTTGTCTAGGCCAATCAGCCAACTTTGGTGTTCTGTAACTATGGCCCCTTTGGAATGTATATCCAGCAGTGCCCAGCTTAACAGCGATTGTTAGACAGCACTCCATCTGGCTCCCAAGCATCATCATGTGAGCACTGGTTCCAAGACCTCACAAGCTTTGGCTCTAGACACATGGATTATTCAATGTGAATATTCTAATATTTTTGAAAAACCTTTGGGTATTCCCCAACCTGGCAGAAGGTGAGATAAATGTAGATAAGCAACTATTTTTGTTGTTGTTTCAAAGACAATAATTGTGAAGGACAGGACATCTTTATATTGTGAGTATGAATGTCAAGAAGAGTTTTCCAATAATGATACATCTGCTCTATTATTCCAATGCCACATTTGGAAGGAGTGTATGACTGCTGCTGAACTTTCTATCTGGAAAAAAGGTCCCTGAATGTATGAAATGCATCAAGAAAGGATCAAAGAGAAATAGGAATAAGAAAGTCAGATTTAGTATTCCATTTCAGTGAGGACCTGGGAATTGAGACTGGCCCTATACTGGGAGCATATACAGTATCAAGATCAAAGTGTGGCTGAGGAATGAAAAGAAAATAAGTTTTTGTAGTTATTGGAAAAAGAATAATGCACTGATATTTTTAACCTAATGGATTGTTTGCTCTTAGGAAGAGGTAGCTGTATACACATTGTAAGGGTAAAATCCAATGTAGGATATTTTTGCACCATGAACACGTCCAATTTTGTCATCCATTTTCATGTTACAAAAGCATTTATCTCATTCTTTAAAAATGTGGGATGGTAATTTTTAGTGTAGTTAAGTTTAGTGAAGACTCGTTCACCCAGCAAACATTACTGTACTAAGGGTTTCAATCAGTCTATGAGAAAAATATCATGTGTAAAGCCTTCTAAAACTTTTACAAAGATACAGCAGCAGATTTTCTAACACCCCTCATTTTCTAAGTGATGCCTATATTTATGACAGTAAATGAAAGTATTTATCAAATTTTCAGGCACTGAAAGTACTTTAAAAGAATGCACTCTCATACTTCAAGAAAGCTTCAAAGTGATCTGTAATAGCTGGATGTGCAGTTAGTCAAATGAACAATAATAGATGTGGTGCTGTAGTGCATCAAAAAAAAGCAGCAGTGACTATGAATATTTTAATCAGTATGCGGTGTTGAAACATTGAATTTTATATTTTGAAAGTGGATAATAAAAGAAGATAGAGAAAAGGTGCTGCTGATAATTTCTGCTCTTTCCATCCAAGGAAGTAAAAAAGATATACAATATGTGTAGTAATGGTAATATTGACCCTATACTTTTCAGACTGCAGGAAGATCTTACTTAAGAGGTTGTTTCTATACTTCTCACATTCTCATGGAAGAATTAGTAGAACAGACCATGATTGTAGTCTTCAATTTTTCTCTCTTAATTAATGTTATTTGTAATAATTGTTTTAAATAGTTCATTAAACCCTAATTGTGTGGAGAAGCTTTAAAAGCAAAAGAACCCTCCAATCTTCCTATTCTAATGTAAAATGGAAATAAATGCAATGTATTTTACACTTTAGAACTACAATGTAGTGGGGGCTTACATATTTACAGAATGATAAGAATTTTTTTTACATGCACACAAATAGTTAATAATTATCTGTGTTCAATTTCTGCTTTGGGGCCATTTGCCCCCACTTTCATTACGTGAATACTTTTTAGTTAGTTCTCAGTATTATATCTTTCTTGGTATAATAGAGGATTAGAAGAGAAGTGTGTTATAGGAAGAAATTTAATAAAGAGATAGCTGCAGAAAGGAAGGAGAGAGCAGAGTAAACAAATATAAGGAAATGGAAACAGAGTACACAAAATACAGCATTATTTTTTCTCAGCAGCAGGGATTTCAGCAAGCTTTTGATAGCAGGAACCAAGCATATATTAGGCAGGCGGTAGATTGAAAGAGAAAAGCTGACAATGTGCTAAAAGTTTTAGAACCTTTTAAACTGGAGCTTAGCATAGAAGGTGCCACTGCATGAAAGCGAGGGAATTTGGTCACCAACACCATGGTGAGCTCAAGTCACTGTTTTTATAATAATATAATTAGATAGATATTATGCTTTTATGTCATTCCTGGAAGTATCACCAAATAAGTTCTCTTATATGTGACATCCCAGCATGAGCCATTTCCAGAGGAGCTCCAGAAGCTTAGAAGAAGTGTATGGGGCCCAATACAGACCTACTGTAAGTGGGTTCATCTCCAGTGACTTGAGCAGAGTTCTACCAAATTGCACCAAATCTAAAATGGAAGCATGGACTGTTGCTGCTTATCGTAACATTATGGTTTTAACTTTGCCCATCAAATAAATAATTTTTAAAAATGCCATATTACAGGGTTGCTCATTAATTTTGAAAGCTAAATCAAATAAATATAGAGTGTAAAGAAGCCTTATTGAAGGCACAGGAACAAGCCATCCTAATGTGCAGTAAGAGAATCCCATGTTAGCAATACAAAGGTGGTCAGGGAAGGTGTGAGACTCTTAGGGTATGTCTATACTTGCAGCCTATTTTGGAATAGGGCTGCATATGTAGGCATTCGGAATTGCAAATCAAGCCCGGGATTAAAATATCCCGCTGATTTGCATCTTCCTGCCGGCGCCATTTTTGAAATTTACAAGCTGCCAGCGTCTACACGCAGTGAACGGGCGTTGAAATAAAACCCTATTTGAACTACCTGTTATTCCTCCTGCAATGAGGTTTAACAGGTAGTTTGAAATAGGGTTTTATTTCGAACGCCCGTTTCACTGCCACGTGTAGACGCGGGCAGTTATTCCAGGCTTGTAAATTTCAAAAATGGCGACCGGCTGGGAAGATGCAAATCAAGCACGGGTATTTAAATCCCGGGCTTGATTTGCATTTCCAAATGCCTACATTTGCAGCACTATTCCAATTAGGCTGCAAATGTAGACATACCCTCAGTGAATAAGGGAGGTAACCTATCAACAGTGTGAAGTACTCAATGCTTTTTTTGCTTCTGTCCTCACAGACAAGGTCAGCTCCCAAACTATTGCACTAGGCACTCAGTAGAGAAAGAACAGGTTAACAACTATTTAGAAAAGCAGGACATACACAAACCCCTGGGGCCAGATCTGATTCATCAAGGGTGCTGGGAGAGTTGGCTGATGTGATTGCAGAGTCATTAGCCATTATCTTTGAAAACTCATGGAGATTGGGGGAGGTCACAGGTGATTGGAAAAATGCAAATATAGTGTCCATCTTTGAAAAAGCAAAGAAGGAGAATCTGGGGAGTAACACACAGGTCAGCCTCACCTCAGTTCTCAGAAAAATCATGGAGGGGATCCTCAAGGAATCCATTTAGATGCACCTGGAAGAGAGAAAAATGATTAGGAATAGTCAACATTGATTCACCAAGGGCAAGTCATGCCTGACCAATCTGATTGCCTTCTATGATGAGGTAACTGGTTCTATGGATATGGGGAAGAGAGTGGACATGCTGTACCTTGACTTTAGCAAAACTTTTGATATGGTCTCCCACAGTATCCTTGTCAGCAAGTTAAAGAAGTATGGATTGGATAAACGGACTGTAAGGTGGATGGGAAGCTGGCTATTTTGTCGGGCTCAATGGGTAGCAGTCAATGGCTTGATGTCTGGTTGGCAGTTGGTATCAAGCGGAGTACCCCAAGGTCAGTTTTTGGGGCCAGTTTTGTTCAACATCTGTATTAATGACATAGATAAGGTGATGAATTGCACCCTAAGCAAGTTTGCAGATAACACTAAGCTAGGGAGAGAGGTAGATATGCTGGAAGGTAGGGGTAGAGTCTAGAGTGACCCAGACAAATTGGAGGATTGGGCCAAAAGAAATCTGTGGTTCAACAAAGATATGTGCAGAGTCCTGCACTTAGTACAGAAGAATCCCAAGCACTACTACATGCTGGGGACTGACTGGCTAAGCAGCAGTTCTGCAGAAAAGGACCTGGAAATTACAGTGGAAGCTGGATATGAGTCAACAATGTGTCTTGTAGCCAAGAAGGCTAATGGCACATGGGGATGCATTAGTAGGAGAATTGCAAGCAGATCTAGGGAAGTGATTATTCCCCTTTATTTGGCACTGGTGAGGCTATGTCTGGAGTACTACATCCAGTTCTGGGCCTCCCATTACAGAAAGGATGTGGATGCATTGAAGAGAGCCCAACAAAAATTATTTGGGGTGCTGGAGCACATGATTTATGAGGAGAGGCTTAACAATTTGGTTTATTTAGCCTGCAGAAGAGAAGAAGGAGGGGGGATTTGATAGTAGCCTTTAACTACCTGATAGGAAGGGGGTTTAAGAAGGATGGAGAGTGGCTGTTTTCAGTGGTGACAGATGACAAAACGAGGAGCAATTGCCTCAAGTTGCTGTGAGAGAGGTCTAGGCTGAATATTAGGAAGGTGGTGGAACCTCCATCCCTAGAAGTTTTTATGTCCTGGCTTGACAAAGCCCTGGCTGGGATGATTTAGTTGGGGTTGGTCCTGATTTTTGGAGGAGGTTGGACTTGATGACTTCCTGAGGTCTCTTCTAACCCTATGATTCGAGACACAATTATACAAAAAGGCTGTCTCTACACTGGGCCACTTATTCTGGAAAATCAGCCGCTTTTCCGGAATAAGCTGCGAGCTGTCTACACTGGCCCCTTGAACTTCCGGAAAAGCACAGACAATCTACTGTAAGAAATCAGCTGCTTTTCCGAAAACTATGCTGCTCCGCTCAAAAAAGTCCTTTTTCCAGAAAACTGTTCCGAAAAGGGCCAGTGTAGACAGCACAGCAGTCTTTTCCGCAAAAAGCCCCGATTGCGAAAAATGGCGATCGGGCTTTTTCTCGAAAGCGCCTACATTGGCCACGGATGCTTTTCCGAAAGGGCTTTTCCGAAAAGCATCCTGCCAATGTAGACGCTCTTTCCAGAAATACTTATAGGCTGTGTCTACACTGGGCCACTTATTCCGGAAAATCAGCCGCTTTTCCGAATAAGGTGCGAGCTGTCTACACTGGCCGCTTGCTTTTCCGAAAAGCAATGACGATCTACTGTATGAAATCAGCCGCCCGAAAGCTATGCCGCCCCGCTGGGCAAAAGTCCTTTTTCCGGAAAAGCTTTTCCGAAAAGGGCCAGTGTAGACAGCTTTTCCGGAAAAGCAGAAGAAACGGAAAAAGCGGTTTGGTCGCCACGAGACTCGAGGAGCCCTGGACTTCCTGGTAGGGAGGCTGCTGGGCGCACGTGGCAGGAGCACTTCGCAGACCCTGCAGCCTGAGCTCTGCCACGTGCTGCTGTGCTGCCCAGCCACACATTGGACCGCGCCATGGCAGCTCCGGCTGGTGAGCCCCCTGCACCCCCAGCACAGGAGGCCCCCAGGGGCCGCAAACGCCGGGCCCCATCCTGGACCCCCAGGGAGCTGGAGACCCTCCTGGACTTGTGGCAGGAGGAGGAGGGTCTCCACGACCTGCACTCCAGGCGCCGCAATGTGGAGCTGTACACACGGCTGGCCGACAACCTGGCACAACAGGGACACCCCACCCGGAATGCCGAGCAGGTCCGCCGAAAGTGAAGGAGCTGCGGCTGGGGTACGTCCCGGGCCAGCGAGGGCAGGGGCAGGACCAGACGCCTGCCCCTACTATGACCGGCTGAACGCCTTCCTGGGCCAGCCAGCCCCGCAAGCCCCGGACGCCCCTGTGGACACCTGCCAGCGCCCATCAGACGACCCACCGAGCAGGGGAGGGAGAGGACAGCAGCAGCGCGTCCCGGCGCGGAGGAGGCCACCACCCAGCAGGCCCTCCAGCAGCTCCTCCGAGGCCGAGGCCGAGGCCGGGAGGAACCCACTGGTGAGTCTTTGCAGTTTGCACTCCCAAAGGGTGGGGCGGAGGGCGGGGTGGGGAGCCAGGTGCCCAGAGGAGGAGGGGGAGAGCATTTCACTCAGGCCACGTGAGCTGCACGCTGCGTCGCATGAGGCAGCAAGCAGCACGTGCAACCTCGTGCAGCCTGGCGACCGAGCGGCACATGGCCGCGCAGGCAGCTGCAGGGCACGCCTGGGACCGTGCTGCTCACACACATGCGGCGGGACCAGGGGAAGGGTGGATGCCGGCTGGAACCGGCCAGGGCCCCAGGGACTCAGCCCAGAGCCCTCACCTCCGCCAAGGGTGCAGCACGGAGAACAGCACACTGTCCCATGCCTGGCAGTGAGGCACAGCCAGCTGCTCCTGGGAAAACCGCAGCGCCACAGTCCTCGCCTGCTCCCGGTGCCTTGGCTGGTTCCCCGAGGGAAGTCCCCACTGTGGCCGCACATGTCCCTGGGCTACCGGCCTTGCGGGAGGGATAGTGGGAGGGACAAGGGCCCTGAGTTTTGCTGCAAGGATGGGACACCCCCACCCACTCACGCTTCTGGTTACGCCCAGGAGATATCCCACGAGGGGATCTGAGAGCCCAGACCGCCTCTGCCAGATGTGCTCCCAGGCACTGCGTGGGGATGCATCTCGCTCCTGTCAAACACCAGCGATTAGCCCAAAGCTTTTCACAGTCTCCACCGCAGGAGTTCCACAGGTGAACGCAGCACAAGCACCCTCCCGCCTCCACGGGCCAGGACACAGACTGGTGCTTACAATACTGGAGAGGGGACCCTACTCCAGCAGGGGCGGTCCTCCTTGCCAACATACAACACGGGGCAGGAGGGAAACCGAGTGGGCCCAAGCCACAACTGTGGGGTCACCTGGGCTCAGGGGTGGAGGGCATGAGATGTGGGGACAGTGGACGGCCTGCCTGACTGACCCATCCTTTCTTCTCTTCCCTGCAGCGGGACCCAGCACCAGACCCGACACTGCGGCAGCAGCGGCACCCCAGCTGGCTAACCCCGGAGGCACAGGCGGCGGCAGAGAGACCAGCTTCTGCGCCGCCATGTGCGTGCCGTGGAGGCAATCCAGGCCTCCATCGCTGAGCGGGTGCAGGGGGACCTGCAGTGGCGGCAGGAGGGCTGGGCTGCGTTCCTACATGAGTGCAGAGGATGCGCACAACCATGGACATGCTCACGGCACATTTGGTCCATGCCATTCATTATGGCATGGCCGGACCCCATGCCCCGCCATTCCTCCCGGAGCACAGCCCATGCCCTCCTATCCCAGCTCCTATCCCAGCTCCTGCTCCTGCTCCTGCTCCTGCTCCTGCCCTGCCCCTGCTCCTGCCCCTGCTCCTGCCCCTGCCCCTGCCCCTGCTCCTTGCCCCCCTGCCCCTGCCCCTGCTCCTGCCCCTGCTCCTGCTCCTGCCCCTGCCCCTGCCCCTGCTCCTGCCCCTGCTCCTGGTCGTGGTCGTGCCCGTGGTCGTGCCCACCTCCTCGCAGCCTGCCCCTACGCGGTCTGCCCAGCGTGTGCAGGCCCCCCCCCGGAGGAGCAGTCGCAGGGGCCATCCATCCCAGTAACTGCCCCCCCGTCCCAGTTGAAGGTCCCCCCCAGTCCCAGCTTGAAGGTCCCCTGTCCCAGTTGAAGGTCCCCGTCCCAGTCCCAGTTGAAGGTCCCCCGTCCCAGTAGAAGGTCCTCCCCCTTGTAAATAAACAGTTTTCTATTTTTCTGTTCATTCCTGTGTTGGTTATCGTGTTACTCTAGTAACTGTAGGAAATGATGTGAGATGCCAATTAGCCACTTAAATTTAACAGGGTTACAAACTGCAGACAACAAAATCTGTACTCTATCACTGGGGGCCCTTTAAGTGCTCATTGGTTTGTGGCGCATAAATAAATACTGAGACTTTTCAGTAAAATGTAAACCACAAACTATATTTACATAGCTCACAAACAAGCAAGAACAGTTAAAAGATGCACACTACAGATAATTAAACATAGTCTAGGCGCAGGGAGGACAATTGTAGTGTTGCTGGCCACCTCAATCCTTTGGTCCTTCCGGCCTCAGGAGAGGAACAGCCAGGAGATCCTCGACGGAAGATGATGGCGAAGCTGGCCACCTCAATCCTTTGGTCCTTCCGGGCCTCAGGAGAGGAACAGCCAGGAGATCCTCGACGGAAGACGACTGGAATCAGGTACGCTGACTTGAGCCTTCCGCACGACCCCGAATCCTCGTGGCTGTTCTTCGGGACAGACGATGGTGGCCTAAACCCCAGCCTAAACTAAAAAGAAAAACCCTGACTAAGCCCGACGCACCCGACGAACAGTCACGATGACGGCCGATGTGCTTTGACCCGACGCTTTACAATTGGGGAGGTAAGGGAGGGGTGGGGAGGGGTAGGGGACGGGCGGGAGTAGTCTGGGAGACCCAGGCGACCCTGCCACGGGGCTTGGGCAAACATGTCCACCAGGGCCTCTCTGATGCGCACCGCATCCTGGCGCGCCTGGCGGACGGCAGCTGTGTCGGGCTGTTCCAAGGTCTGTGCCTCGCTGCCATCCATGCAGGGAGGAAGGCCTCCCGCTGCGCTCCACAATGTTGTGGAGCACGCAGCACGCTGCCAGTACCTCCGTTGCATTCTGCTCACCCATGTCGAGACGGGTGAGCAAACAACGGAATCGGGCTTTAAACGCCCAAAGGCCAGCTCCACTGGGTTTCGGGCCCGGTTGAGGCGGTCCGCTGAACCGCCCGGTTCTGGTCCGCTGCCCCGTAGGGCCGCATTAGCCAGGGCATCAGGGGTAGGCCGCGCCGACGACGCAGATGGGCATAGGCACATCCTCGACAGTCAAGTCTCGCCGGGGAAGTAGGTGCCCGCCTTCAACCTGCGAAACAGTCCAGAGTTGCGGAGGATGCGGGCGCCGTGGTGCCCGGCCGACCAGCCCCGTCAGAATGTCCAGGAAGCGGCCCCGGTGGTCCACGAGGGCCTGCAGAACAATGGAGCAGTACTTTGCGGTTCATAAATGGGCCGCCGATGCCCGGGCCCGGATGGGGATGTGGGTGGCGCCCAGGGCTCCCCGCAGTTGGGGAACCCGAGGGCAGCGGCCGGCCATGGTATCATCCACGCCGCGCAGGCGGATGATTCGCGGAGCAGGATGTTGTTGATGGCGTGGACGACCTGCAGAAGGGTGCAGAGAAACACAAGGGAACACATCACGACGGCAGGGGTGAGTGTGCGCCCTTGGGGCCCCCTTGATTCCCTCTGTCCTCACACACACCCACACACACACACACCAGGGCCCCTCGCCCCACGGCCCCCACCAGCGGGCCTGTGCAAGGGAGGGACGGCCCAAACCCCTGGCCGACCCAGCCTGGAATCTTGGCTATCCCTGGGCCTGGAGTGCAGCACCTCCCCATCCCACTCCCCTGGGACTTACCTCCACGACGATCACTCCGACGGTTGATCGTCCCCACTCGAACTGCTTGTGCCATCGAGCGGTAGCTGTCCGGTGTGGCCAGCTTCCAGAGCGCGATGGCGACCCTCTTCTTGATGGGGATGGGTGCCCGCAGCCGGGTGGTGGCTCTCTGCAGCGCGGGGTGAGCCAGGTGCACAGCTGCAGGAAGGTCCGCTTTCTCATGCGGAAATTCCTGATCCATTGGTGGTCGCCCCAGACCCCGAGGACCAGCCGCTCCCACCAGTCGGTGCTGCTCTCAAACCCAGACGGGCCTCTCTACGGTGGGGTGCTGATGCCACACGGTTGCCAGGGCCTCCTGGTGAGGGAGTCCAATGCGATCTCTGCCTCCTGGTTCATGTACACCATGGCACCGGCCTGCAGCACGAGCAGCAGGCACTCGCACAGCTCCAACAGGGGCCCGAGCAGGCAAATGGCCACCCACGGCTCCATGGCAGACAGAGCAGGGCAGAAAAACTAAACTCAGGGAAAAGCAGTTGGGGGCCAAAGGGTGGTGTCCCCAAAACCCAGAGGGCAACCACTGAACCTGCTAAGGGTGCCAGTCCCTGGCAGAGGTCCCAAGGCAGGGGAGCAGGAGACCAACGGCTGTCCGGCGACCCCTTTAAGCACGTGTCTGAATGGCGCCCGCCCCGCCCGAAAGGTCTGGTGGCCTTTGCCCTCTTCAAAATGGCTCCGGCTTCTGCTTTTCCGGAAAAGCGCCGCCAATGTAGACGCGCTTTTCCGAAAAGCGCATCGTTATAACGGTAACTCCGGGACCAATGTAGACGCTCTTTTCCGGAAATACTTATAACGGAAAACTGTTCCGTTTTAAGCATTTCCGGAAAATCATGCCAGTGTAGACGTAGCCACAATGGAAAACTGTTCCGTTTTAAGCATTTCCGGAAATTCATGCCAGTGTAGACGTAGCCAAAGAGTCTTGGTGATTTTTCAAGAGTTCCTAGGTGATTTAGGACCTTACAATCTATTTACTATAATTGCTGGCAATTGTGAGCCTAAATTCCATTGGCCTTTGGCCTTTGAACCCAACTGTATCCTCTTAACTTGCCTTTAAATATATGCATTTGCCAATGTACCTCAAAAGTGCCTTTCAGTTGAACACACACATCAGTTTTAATATTTACTGCTGGCATAAGAGGGGCAAATGTCTAGAACTATGGAATTATAGTTGCTAGTATTAGTGGTAAATTTGGTGGTAAAATGAAAATGCATATGCTTCATGATAGGATTTTAAATATAATTAAATGCTAAAAGTTTAACAAAGCACATACACTGTTCTCCACTGAGAACTATGAACATGGTAGTCTTACATTTACATATTGTGCTAGTTAAACGTTCATATTTTAATGTAGGAAAACAGAGTAAAATGTACTTTTGTTTCTCCCTTAAGCCCTATATAATTCAAATGTCAGAATGGATTTTCCTCACTTTTACATTCTCGTGGATATTTATTATGAAACTTTTCAGCTCAAATTGAGCTTTTTTCCAAAACATTAGGAGTGCGGACAGGGTGACAATGATTTTGTTTCCTCAACTATAGTGTTCCAAACTGTGTATGCTATAAAGTCATTATTAACTAGCCAGGAGTTGAATAAATTGTTTAGCTTAAATGGCTAATACAGAATTTTTTTTCAGATGATAGAGATTCATCAAGGTAAGGAAGAAGTGTGCTGAGAAAAAGAGCAAAGGAAACTTTAGAAACTCAAAGGGAAAGCTTGATTTATTTGCTAATCAGAGACATGTTTCTACTGTCAAACACGCATACTTTGGGAGTACAGGTAACAGGCCCTGGATACACAACAGAATTTTTAGAAAAACATGTCAGATGAGACATCTGTATTATTTTCTTTCACCTCTGCTTCCTTTAATGGTTTGTATTCTAGACTAAAAAGTCTAGGGAACAAAACAGAATTATTTTTGATCACTGGAAAACATAACTCATGCACACCATTAGATATAAGCATTCAGCAAAGTAATGTACGCTATTAAAGAATATACTTTCATTAAAAGACAAAGCACCTTGTGGATCCAATCCCAAGAAACTTCAAACACCTGTCTTTTTTCTAAGTAACTATAGGCAGATTTGAGAAAACTGTATCAAAGAAACCCCAAAAGGTTCAAAGGAACTTTGTTTATACATTTTAGTTTGACTGGGTTGAACTGCTACCATCCATTGATCACAGATGCAGCAACAGAGAGAAAGCAATAATGTTTTAAGCTTTCTTTCAGTTATAGACAATGAGAAGGTAGGCTTAATTCAGTTCATGTTTGACAGTTGGTGGCTTTCAAAAGTCTTTCTGACACAGATATCTAAAAAGAAAAGTCTGGGCCACAGGCACTATTGAAGTTTAGA
Source organism: Rafetus swinhoei (assembly GCA_019425775.1). NCBI lineage: Eukaryota > Metazoa > Chordata > Testudines > Trionychidae > Rafetus > Rafetus swinhoei. Next base: position 155,326,718 of record CM033424.1, read on the forward strand.
TTAACTTTTTTGCTTACAATAATGAAACCAAGGAGATGTCCTGTGGCATTTTAGCCCTGGTCTACACTAGGGAGTTATTCTGAAACAACTCCCCTTATTTTGAAATAACAAACGGAGCAGCCGTACTATTAAGCCCATTATTTCAAAATAACAGGCTTGTTATTACAAAGTAATAACTCCTGCTTTCCACGAGGAATAATGCTTATTTCAAAATAGTTATTTTGGGAGTTATTTTTAAATAAGTTATTTCAAGATAATTTCCTATTGTTGACATGCCCTTAGAGACCGATAGATTTATTAGGGATAAGCTTTAACTTTTAAAAGGACATTCAAGCAGCAGACTTGCAAAAATTGAGGCTTCTTAAAAGAAAAGATTTTAAAGTAAATGGGAATACTTTTTTTCTTGAAAATGTAAATGCAAATAATTTTGCCCCCCATCTATTAACATTTCTTGGCAGTGTTGTAATTCCAAACACTCATCAGTTGGAAGAAATGGAGGAGCACAGACACCTGGGTCACAGTTGATCACAGAATGACTGAGACACACCATTTGGCAGTGACCTTCAGGTGTTTACACCTTCTTCTGCAGCATGTGGGTGCAGGTCATTTGCCAGGATACCTCACTTAATCATTTCCCTAACATTGTATGGGTTTCAGACATTAGTGCCTCTATCCTTTGTCAAAGGCACCTAATAGTCTGGTCTACTGTAGGTTGTAAAACTTCAATTTAATTTTGGTTGTTGGGTTTTGTGTTGGTGACCTGTGATATACACAAAATCATTACATAATGTAATGGCCTAAACTCCTTGAAAGTAGGAATAAGAGATCTTGCGGAAAAGGGTTTATTTTCCGCAAGATCGCGTCTAGACTGGCGCTTTTCTCCGGCAAAACCCCGAGCCAGAAAAAAGCGGCAGCCATGTTCATGCAAATACCGCGGGGGATATTTAAATCCCAGCTGATTTAGACTGCGCTGTGTCTCATTAGCATCCCTTTTCCGAAAAAGGGTGCCAGTGTAGACACAGCCTATAACTCTGGAACTGCATTGGATTGCATGTGTTATCAGAAAGTGAAAATTTCCATGTAGACAAAAAAAGTAAGAAGTGATCAGTTCAGCTTCGCTGTCCAAACTGAGTGAAATATAACAAGTTTAGAAAGAGTACAAACACTGAAATAAATTGGATTTTAAAAGTGCCCTTTGTAATAATAATCTAGAACATATCTCAGATTTAGTGACAAAAGGGAGACCTATTTCTAAGTATAGGATGCATGATTCACTCTGACCTGATTCTAGTGTTACATGGACCTCCATGGACTTTCACTTGTGTTTAACTGATGTAATGCAGCAACGAATCCCAGCCATATATTTTATTTTGGCTGAGCTTGTCTAGTACTTAAAAAACATTGTGGAAGCTATTTTTGTAACTGTAAAAACAATTTAAGCAATCACAGTCTAAGTAATATAGCACAAGGATATAGACCGATCAGATTGGTTGATGACAATTTATGCCAATATGAACATTGAGGATGGTACACAGTATAAAAGCATGGATGAGATGTACTTATTTACTATTGACCAGCCAGAAATGATGGGTTTCATACAGGATGAAAAGCTATTGTTGGTAATATGCAATAGGTCAGACTAAATGATCATAATGATCTCTTCTGTCCTTAAAAATCTATGAAATCTGTGAATAACAATTAAGGTCTTCTTCGTCCACAGAGAGACTACCCAATAACTTTGATGGGCTGCTCATGATAGTATACTCCATGCTTGGGAGTAGGAACCTTCAGGCCCAAGTATGTATTTTTTATGTTTTTTAAGACACAGCCTTGAGGCTTGATGCACTCATTGATGGTTTAGGGTTTATTTACATGAGCAATCTCCTCTCTACTTGCACCATACTACCACAGTTGGAATCAGTGAAGGCTTTTAATCTGAATCCCATAAGAACATAAGAATGACCATACTGGGTCAGACAAAAGGTCCATCTAATCCAGTATCCTGTCTTCTGACAGTGGCCAATGCCCAGGTGCCCCAGGGGAAGGGAACAGCACAGAGAATCATCTTGTGATCCTTCTCCTGTAATCCATTCCCAGCCAGTGACGGAGGGTTGGGACATCACCTCTACCCATCCTGGCTAATAGCCATTGATGGACCTAACCTCCATGAATTTATCTTGAACCCTGGTAAAGTCGTGGTCTCCACAACATCCCCTGGTAAGGAGTTCCACAGGCCGACCATGCACTGTATAAAGAAAAACTTCCTTTTGTTTGCTTTAAACCTGCTACCTATTACTTTCATTCAGTGACTCCTAGTTCTTATGTTATGGGAACAAGTAAAGAACTTTTCCTTATTCACTTTTTCCACACCAGTCCTGATTTTATAGACCTCTGTCATATCCCCCCCTTAGTCTCTTATTTTCTAAGATGAAAAGTCCCAGTATTTTTAATTTCTCTTTATATGAGACCCATTCCAAACCCCTGGTCATTTTTGTTGCCCTTCTTTGAACCTTTTCCACTGCCAATATATCTTTTTTGAGATGAAGTGACCACATTTGTATGCAGTATTCAAGATGTGGGCATACCATGGTTTTATATAGAGGCAATAAGATGTTCCCTGTCTTATTCCCTATCCCTTTTTTAATGATTCCTAACATTCTGTTTGCTGTTTTGACTGCCGCTGCACACTGAGTGGATGTTTTCAGAGAACTATGCACAATGACTCCAAGAGCTATCTCTTGATTAGATTTAGCTAAATTATTCCCCATCATATTGTATGTATATTTGGGATTATTTTTTCCAGTGTGCATTACTTAACATTTACCAACATTTAATTTCATTTGCCATTTTGCTGCCCAATCACTTAGTTTTGTGAGACCTTTTGGAAGCTCAAGTCTGCTTTGGTCTTAGCTGTCCTGAGCAGTTTAGTGTCATCTACAAATTTGGCACCTCATTGTTTGCCCTTTTCTCCAGATCGATTATAAATAAATTGAATAAAATTGGTCCCAGTACAGGCAGGACCTCCCTGGTCTGGCACCCTAAGGACCTGACTGGTCCTGTATAAAGGATTTCGCCGGACCAAGAGAGGTCATTTCTGGACTCCCTGCTGTTGACCCCGCACCCTGCCGCTGGCCTCTCGGCTGGCACCTCATTCCTGCTGCCTTGCCAACCCACTGGGAAGCCATTGCTGCCATGTCTCCAGGTCCCTCCAGGGAGCCGCATGCACCATGCTGGGGCTCTGGGTCCCGCAGGCAATTGTGTGTACCATTCTGGGGCTCTGGGACCACAGGACAGCCATGTGTGGCAGATCCCTATCCCACTGACGGACCATGGCTCTCAGCCCTGCTGAGCAGCCATGCATGTCTCCCAAACCTCCTGAGCAGGCCTTTTTGCCACATGATGGGCAGCCCACTGCCCTGCAGCCCCACCAGGATCCTTGCTCCTGGTCCTCCCCTGGGACTCTCTGGTCCTGCAACATCTGTGCTGGACCATGGATATTGCCAGACCAGAGAATCCCAGGTAAGAGTTTCAACCTGTACTGACCCTTGGGGGGCACCTCTCTCCATTCTGAAAACTTACCATTTATTCCTACCCTTTGTTTCCTGTCTTTTAACAGTTCACCTTTCTGAAATGCCACAGTGTTGGGCTGCTGAGGTGTTTTTCCCACCATAGGGAGGTTAAATTTTATTACATTATGGTCACTATTTCCAAGCAGTCCAGTTATATTTACCTCTTGGACCAGATCTCGCACTCCACTTAGGACGAAATAAAGAATTGCTTCTCCTTTTGTGGATTCCAGAACCAGCTGCTCCAAAAAACAGTCATTTAAGGTGTCAAGAAATTTTATCTCTGCATCCCATCCTGAGGTGACGTGTACCTAGTCAATATGGGGATAGTTGAAATCACCCACTATTATGGAGGTTTTTTTGTTGTTTTTTTTTACTTTTATAGCCTCTCTAATCTCCCTTAGCATTTCATAGTCACTATCACTGTCCTGGTCAGGTTATAAATAATATATCCCTACTGCTTTATTCTTATTATTAGGGCATGGAATAACAACCAATAGAAATTCTATGGAACAGTTTAGTTCATTTAAGATTTTTGCTACATTTGATTCTACATTTCTTTCATGTAGAGTGCCACCCCCCCACACGCATGACCTGTTCTGTCCTTCCGATATATTTTGTATCCTGGTATGAGTGTGTCCCATTAATTGTCCAAGTTTCTGTGGTGCCTATTCCATCAATATCCTCCTTTAATACAAGGCACATTAGTTCACACATCGTATTATTTAGACCTCTATGCTGATCTAGACTGGCAAGTTTTTCCACAAAAGCGGCTGCTTTTGTGGAAAAACTTGCCAGCTGTCTACACTGGCCGCTGATTTGTGCAAGAACACTGACGATCTAATGTAAGATTGTCAGTGTTCTTGCGCAAATACTATGATGCTCCCGTTCAGGAAAAAGCCCTCTTGCGCAAATGTATTTGCGCAAGAGGGCCAGTGTAGACAGCTCAGGACCGTTTTGCGCAAAAAAGCCCTGATGGCAAAAATGGCAATTGGGGCTTTCTTGCGCAAAACCGTGTCTAGATTGGCACGGATGCTTTTCCGCAAAAAGTGCTTTTGCGCAAAAGCGTCTGTGCCAATCTAGATGCTCTTTTCCGCAAATGCTTTTAATGGAAAAACTTTTCCGTTAAAAGCATTTGCGGAAAATCATGCCAGTCTAGACGTAGCCCTAGTGTTTGTGTATAAGCACTTTAAAAATGTCTCACTATTTATCTGTCTGCCATTTCCTAATGTGTTAGACTCTTCCATTTTGTTGTTTCTCATCTGATCTTACCCATATTTTATCATCTTAGAACCTTTCCTCTTTACTAGAACATAGAGAAGTTCTATTAACAGACTCTCCCTTAAGAGATCCATGTGCTTCTCCCTTAAGAGATCTATCTGATCCATGTGCTTCTCTGCACCTGTCGGCTTTCCCCCACCCTTAATTTAAAAAATGGCTTGACATTCTTTTAATGTTAAGTGCCAGCAAACTGGTTCCATTTTGGTTTAGGTGGAGCCCATCCTTCCTGTATAGCCTTCCCCTTTCCCAGAAGTGTCCCCAGTTCCTAATAAATCTAACCCCTTCCTCCCAACATCATCATCATCTCGTCCACGCAGTGATACTCTGAAGTTTTGTCCCTGTGCGTGGAACTGGAAACATTTCAGAGAATGCTACCATAGAGGTCCTATATTTCCATCTCTTTCCTAGCAGCCTAAATTTGGCCTCCAGAAACTCTCTCCTACCCTTCCCATATGTCATTGGTACCTACATGTACCATGACCACCAGCTCCTCTCCAGTACTGCACATAAGTCTATCTAGACATCTGAAGGGATCTGCAACCTTCGCACCATGCAGGCAAGTCACCATACAGGTTCTCCTGGTCATCACAAACCCAGCTATTTATGTTTCTAATGATCGAATCCCCCATTGCTAAAACCTGCCTTTTTCTAATTACTGGAGTTCCTTCCCCCGGAGAGATATCCTCAGTGCAAGAGGATACCACCACATCATCTGGAAGTAGGGTCCCAACTATGGGATGTTTTCCCTCTGCTCTAGTTGACTATTCTCCTTCCCGGAGCTTTTCTCCATCCTTAACAGCACAGGGACTGTCTGACTGGAGGTGGGACAGCTCTACAGTGTCCCAGAAATACTCATCTACATACTTCTCTGGCTTCCTTTGTTCTTCCAGTTCAGCCAACTTGAACTTCATAGCCCTTATGCGGTTCCTGAGGGCCAGGAGCTCCTTGCACCAAATGCACACACATGCCACCTGTCTATAGGGCAGGTAGTCATACATGCTACATGGAGTGCAATTAACAGGATAACCCCCACTCTGCTGCTAGGCTTCTGCCTGCATTCTCTTCTACAGATAATTAGATTATTGACAGGGTTTTCCCATGGGGAAAAAAAAACACCAAGGACTGCCAGCCAGACACTGGGCTAGGGCCCTTTGGTTTCAGATTAGTCCTTTGCCTTAGATCTAAAACAACCTCAATATGATTATCTTTATGGCATATTGTAAAGTTCCTGTCCTTCTCCACACATTTAAAAATTGCAACAATTTTAAAGGCAGCGAATATTGGAGGCAGGTAGGGTTTATAATGTGCCCTGGCTTGCTGTTGGTAGGTTATCTCAAACTGTGCTGCTATTCTTAGGTTATTTTTGTGATATATTTTAATGTCATTATCAAGGGAGCCTAATGCACACATATAAATACATTAATTATGGGCATCTTCTTAACGTCATCTTTACTGTTTTCTCTTGCTGATATACTATACATACTAGTACCACAATTTACACAAATTATATTATTTATTTCTGGGAGGTAACCATGATGGAAAACATTGTAACTTGCAATAAGGGGCAATTAGGGTCATCTGAAGTCACTTTATTCTACTTATTTTATGCAAGAAAATGTCCATATTTTCCCTGAGTGCGTCATTATCCCAATATAGTTAATATCCCACGGTACAATAAGAGTGTGGCTAAAATCTGCTGTTGACCATCCCTTTCAGGCAGTGTTAGAGTCTTACAAGAAAATGCAGTGATTCCTGCTTACTCATTATGGCAGATGTTTCATTAACTCTAACTCTGATATATAGGTGGGAGGAGTAGGGAGGACAGAGGAAGCCCTGGGGACACTCAAGCTCACAGAGGAAGCAAGAGTTAGGCTTTGTTTAGGTTATAAAATCTAAAACCCTGCAAGCTGGGTCAGTGTGAAATTGGATTTAGATTTTGAAGTCAGGGGAAGGACTCAGCTTGTCTAAGAACTTATTTTCTCCTGGAAAATCTGCATATTGCAGATGGGTCATATTGCTCATCAGGTAATATTAAAAAATTAAGTAGTGAAATATTAGTACAGATTGAACCTCTCTAGTCTGGCAGTTTTGGAACCTTACAGGTGCCAAACCAGAGAATTTGCCAAACCATGGGAGGTCAATATTGTCTAGAAGCATTGCCAATCGTTCCACTGCTTACTGGGCTCTTAGAAATCACTTAGAGGTAAATTAGAGCTAAATAACAGCACAGAACACTAAGAGCCAGGACTGGTGGCTCTAAACAAGCTTAATGGGACCATATGAAATCATGCCAAACCATGGATGTTGCGGGACCAAAGAGTGCCAGACTAGAGAATTTCAACCTTTTTAGGAAAAGAATACCCAGTTTAAAATATACACAGCTATTTCACAGGCACTAATGTGTACTTGTGGTTGATATAATCCACCAACCAGATTAATGTAGTTTACTGTACAGTAAAATCATAAGCAGTGGTAACAAAAATCTGATAATCGTCATATTTTTGGATAACATCAATAATTGAGGAGAAATAGTCCTTTGGTGATCATAGTCCACTCTGATAAAGATAGTCTTACTAAGTAATGTCACATTTAAATATCTGCACTTTCAGAAAGTAAGCAAGTGCATTTTAGGCACTGTGATAGAGAAAGACACTTGTTTTATATAAACCCACTTCATATCTTCCATAGAAAATATCAATACACGTAAAGTAGTTTAAAATGATATATGGTGAGTATGTCAGGAATGAAGATGGTAATTTTCCTACTTAGTATATATGTATTTTCAATTATCAACTATTAATTGTTGCAAGTTTTCCAGACTTGACCATCCGCACATTTCAATAAAGCTCTTTTGGATGTGGGTTGCTCTTCAATTTACACGGTTTTATCTGTGTAGCTTTTTTTAATGAAAAGGGATAATTAGAGTGAGTCCTGTGGTGGGAAAGTGTTAGTAATGAGATTGAGCATAGATAAGAGAGAATGGGATAAAATTCAGATAGAACTGAAGTGATGCTGACAGACTAGGAGAAGCAATATGGTGATACTGATTTACCCCCACTTGCTGTTATATGGCCATATCGAAGCAATGGGTACAATCATTTTCTTGCAGTCTTTGTCTAGCTGGAGAAAAATACAGTAAAATAAATTGTACTGTGATGCAGTGTGTTTGAGATGATTGTGCTGCTGCATAGGTAGGGGCTATGGTGCGTGTCAATCCAGCTTCCAGAAGGTGGGGATTGTAAAGACATATGAGCACTAGGAAAAAAGAGTAGAATTTAGGGGCTGGTGTTTGGTTGTGGTAAGGCCTCTTTGTGCAGCATAAATGGGCTTTAAAAGGAACAGCTGTCAGAGAATATACTTTGTGTAGTGGGCCTCTCTAGATCTGTTTTAAGATCTCTACATCCACCCTACTTCATGGTGCCAAGTTAGGGAGAAAACTGAGACTATGTTTCCATGATAGCCTTCATCAGCATAACTTCTGTCACGCAGGGATGTGAAAAAGGCCCCTGACTGAAATGTTACACCAGGTATGCACAGTTCTATGTCAGTGGGACAGTGTCTGTTATTGCTCCTGCTGCTTGTGCGGGTGTTTCTATCCTGTCAGCAGGAGAGCTCTTTCCCACTGGTATAGAGTATCTTCACCAGATGTGCTGCAGCAGCACAGCTGTATCAGTACAGCTACAACACTGTATATATAGACATGGCCTGAGCATATGTCTGTGTTGCGGCTAAAGTGCACTGTGCTTCACCTGCTCTCTGCTTTCTAGTGGCCATAAAACTAGCATAAACTAAAGCAACCCTGAGGCTGCTCCAGGAGGAATGGCATCACTCCTCACCTCCAACTCCAAAAGAACACTTTAGAGATAAAAAAACAGGCAAAATAATGTTTGGGCTTGTGAAATCTATTTCCAGCTATCATTGACTCTTGCACTATGGATAAGTCACTTAGCCTTGGATGCAGTTTCCTTGTGTATGTCACTGGGTAAATAATATGTTTATACTGCCAGGTCTACAACGAATCTTAAATAATGTTCATGGGACATGCCATCCGTGGATGAAAACCTTCTTTTGGTGTTTAAGAGTAACCCCATTTGTTAAAACAGGGGAAACAGCAAAGAAAATTCTCTGAGGATGTTCACTGTAGGAAGATGTTGACTGAAAGGTATCCTATGAAACAGGGTGCTACCATGGAATAAACAGGCTGAAATCTGTAAAACATAGTTTAAGATAGAACTCCTTTTTGTGGTACACATAAGTATTCCCTCTCACCGGATTAGAAATGTCCTTCTTTCCTTCTCTGTTTAGTTATATGGTATTTTAAAATGAGAGCAAGGATGGAACTGAACCATACCCTGCTGAGCTGATTTCTTCTATGGCTGTGTTCAAAGCCTCCAGCTACTTATTCAACATCATCAAATTAACCTCTGGGAACACCAAGATTACTTAGATTAAGAATGACTGGTCTGATAAAAATCCTCTTCAACTGTGCACTGCTAAGGGCCCTGTTCGTAGCTAATTAATCACCAGTGAGGCACATTTGCTAAAGCTTTTTCTCTTAAATGAAAAACAGCATGGATTTTTTTTCAGTTCATTGCCACCATTTATTTAAATTTTAGCACATGTAGCAACTCCCTCAGCCTTGACTCTTAGAAGTACTAAGAGGACATAATTAAACTATGTCTCTGCAGATGAGGATTGGAAACACACTGGTGGTTAAAATGTGGTTTAATCCAATCTAGATAACAAGATTTCACCAATGATTGTATATACACTAGTCTGAATTAGATTTTATGGGACACATTATGTGTTGAGGTATATGTGTTTTATATTGTAATGAGCTCAGACTCCACCCTCGCTAGCATGCGTGGTCCAGGACACAATCCAGACTGCAATGTAATTGATTACAGTAAAGTAGAAAGTATTGATTACAACATGTGATATTCCAGTTACAGTTAATATCTACTAGAAGCAAAAGTTATTATTTTCCTAAGAGCTAGACACTATACACGTAGGATGAAAGTTACAAAGAAATCTAGGTGTTGTGAAGCCGAGAGTCATAGCAGCTAGGTTTTCAGTGCCTAAAAAAGTCAACAAACAGTCCAGAAAGCTAAGTTAGGCATGTAGGCTCACTGTACAATGAACATTAAAAAAAAAGTGCCAAAGAATGTGAACCAAAACAGCAAGAGCACCTAGTGGAGGAGTCATCTATGTTAGCTAGATGGAGATGTCAACTAGAGGCATGTATGCTAAGCCCTACTACTTTCTGAGCCAGGCACCTAACTCAAGTTTCAGGGAGATGCCAACACTGTTCAGTGATTCATGAATGGGAGCCAGCAGCTTAGGTGCCTAAGCCATTCTTGAGTGAATGAGTTAGACACCTGCCTTGAGTCACACTAAACTGTTAGAGTCGGAGGAGGAGCCCACCATGTAACATTTAGCGTGGTTGTTAGAACACTTGCCTGGGATGTGGGAGTTCTACATTCAATTATGCCTCCTTACCCAGAGGAGGAGAAACCATCTGAACTGGAATCTCCCACTTCTCAAGAGAATGCTCTAATCATATGAATGTGGAATATTCTGAAGTGGGGCTCCCTCAGTCTCTCCCATTAAAGCAATTCTTCTATGATAATTAATGAAACAGTGTTTATAGTAAGGGGTCTGAGCTTAGCGTCTCCCATCTGGGTGCCCTAACCACTGCACTAGCGAGTCATTCTCTTTCCCTCTCTTTTTTTTGGTCCAGTGACTATTTAAAGGGAACTTAGATTTCTAGAAAGCCATTGACAAGGTCCCTCACCAAAGACTCTTAAGTAAAGCAAGATGTCATGGGATAAGAAAAATGGTCTTCTTGTGGATTTGTAACTGGTTAAAATATAGGAAACAAAGGGTAGGAATAAATGTTCAGTTTTCAGAATGGGGAGGGGTAAATAAAAGATTTTGTGTATAGATGCGTTATTTCGAATTAGCTTAATTTGAATTAAGCTAACTCAAAATAGTGCTGTAGTGTAGACATACCCTTCCAGTGTTCAAAAAAGAGTGAGATAAATTCATGAAGGATAGGTCCATCAATGGTTATTAGCCAGGATGGGCAGAGTTGGTCCCTAGCCCCAATACTTGCCCATTAGTAGTGGAGGCCATTAATGGCTTACATCACTGACTTTGGGGAAGTTAGATTGGTGTAAATGTGGACTCTAAGGGCATGTCTACACTAGGAAGCTATTTTGAAACTAGACAATTAGCCCGTCATAAAACGGGATTTTCAGGTCTCTCCTCCACGTCCTATTCCCTATCTCAGTCTTCTCTCCTGAGCCTCTGGTCTCTCGCTCCGTCTCTCTCTCTCTCCTCTCCTCCTACTGCCTCCCCCGCTCTCTCTCTCAGCTCTCCTCCATCTCCTGCCTCTCTCTCCATCTCTCTTTCTCTCCTCCCCCTCCTGCCTCTCGTTCTCTCTTCTCCTCCTCCTCCTGCCTCTCACTCTCTCTTTCTCTTCTCCTCCTCCTCCTGCATGGGGAGCACAGAGCCCAAACGGCTGTTTGCGCCGCTTGCTCCCACGTGACAGCCCGGCTGAGCGGCTGCCTATGAGCTCCAGCTGCCCCCCTGCACTGTTTCCCTTCACCCCAGCACTGATCCTGCAGCCTCCCAGTTGTCCTCCCCTTCCCCCTCCCCCTTGTTTCCCCACCCTCCCCCCGGCCAGGCTCAGTGCTCAGCCCCCACTCACAGGTGCCGACTGGAGGACTGAGCAGGGGGCAGCCATGGAGCAGGCAGCTAGAGAGAAGCGGCACTTTCCCCTTAAAATTGCTGCTTCTCTCCAGCTGGCTGTGCAGCTGCTTGTGCTCCTCCAGCCCGCGCCTCCCTCCCGGGCCCTCTCCAGATTGCGAACTCTCCCGGGCTGGTTGGACCAGATGTCAGCACAGTAAGGACATGACGGAGGCTCTAGGACCCGCCCCCTGGCCGTGTACGTTAGCGCCCCACCCCCCTTCGCCTCCCACCGTGGCACTCGGCTGACTTCTGCGCCACTCAGCCAGGCCACCACGGGGGAGCGTTACAGAGTCACAGACATTGGGCTACAATATATATGATAACTAAATTCAACTTAATAACTCCCAATTTTACAAAATTGAAATAATGTATCCCCACTATGAGGAAGCCTCAAAATTAGTCCAAGGCAGGCTCCATTAATGAGGATGTGCTACCTCCACTTAGTGCCTCAGGAAGCACTTAGGGAGTAATTAGTCAAATGAATCTGGGGAGTAGTTATTTTAAAAGAGTGGCACCGGAGCATCCACACCAACACTATTTTGAAATAACTATTTTGAAATTAGTTTTATTCTCTGAGAAAAGCAGGAGTACAGATTTTGAAATAAGCGGACTGTTATTTCAAAATAACAGGCTTGGTAATGTGGGTGCTCCACTTATAAATTCAACCTAATTTTGTTGTTTTGAAATAAAGCTATAGTGTAGACCCAAGGCCAAGTAACTCTGAGGAATTTGGCCAGTAGTATTTTCATTCCAGGACTGTAAAATCCTAAATTCCATGGCAATATTCTTCACACTACACAAATATTTTAGAAGGGGCATATGGAAATGTGTAAAACAATGGCACTGGCAGGGATGGGTCCAATATTGTTTTCATTATCACTAACAAAGTTTTTGTCAATGTCATCAATGGGTGTAGGAGTGGGCCTCCCAAAGGAAACTATTTTTGTGTGGGGTTTCATCCTTAATAAATGCATACCTTAAAAGCTCTGCCATCTGATTCATATTTGCCTTGTGGCAATTTATTCTGAAATTTTCTAATGGAGTTTGATGTTGAAATGGTAGGTCAGTCAGTCATGTTATTCCAATAATCTTTTTGATGACAAAAGAGCTTCCATTTTATTTCCTACAGAAAATAAAATTGGATAATTATTGCCCCTACAGGGTTTTCATCACACTTTGTTAATTAATCTAAACTGAATATTCAAATGCTCGCACCTTGTAGTGGTGTTGTTAGCTTCTTTACAATGTAAACAGAAACAACCTTCTGCTTAAAAGTTAAAGCTAAAAGAAAACAGAGAAAAACAGAAGCTCTTTTTTTTTCTTTCATAACAAATAATGTGACATTGGAGTCTTCTCTGACAATGTCTTAGACTTTTGAAAGCTACTTTGCTGTTCAGAACTGAATTATTCATTTTTTCCATCTACAAATAAAAAAAGGAAAGGCCATGTAATCAAAATTGTTGTTATCAGACATTTCAATACTTATATAATAAAGTTCACCATTAAAGCAATATTTACCAACAGCTACCACGTAATAGACACCAGTTTCCCTACCCAAAGCATGAATCTAAAATACTATTGTGTCATAAGTGGTGGTAAAGGTTAACTTTAGCTATGGTAACTGTAATTGATTTCAATGCAATTAACTGATAGATGTTTTCTTAACCAAAACACTAGGGATTGAATGAAGGGTCCTCCAAAGCTAAAAGAGCTTTAGCTACAGAGCCGTGGCTTTCTGGTTATGTTTTTATGAACTTGTATGGAACTGATGATCAAAAGAGTCAAACGGTTTAACTTGAACTTGAAACTCTTAAACAAGAGTTGCTTGAAAGAGTTTTAAACAAGGCTAGTACATTGACAAACACACCATTAAATCATTCTTTAAACTTTGTATTAAGTGTGCAGAAAAGCAGGAAAAGCATGCAATTTTAAATCAGGCTTCCATATCAACAACATCTCTTGTTCCTTTTCTCTTTAGCCGAAGAGAATCTTTAGAAGGAAAAGTACATCATTGTTTGATGTCCTTTTTAATTTCTGGAAAAAAAGGTAATAACTGTCCTTTTGGGGGAAAATTAGTTAAGATGGGTTTGAGAGGATATTATTAGAGTCCAGTCCTGTTTCCTAGAAGACAAAAGAAGAAGAATTCACCCACGAGGAGAAAGAAAAGAATAGCACAGATACAAAATGCAGCCTGTATGTGGTGCTGACTCATATTCACAGGCTCACTGCTGGACCACACAGCACACAGTTTTATTAGTTACTCCAAGACCTGATAGGCTTGTCCCAGCATTGGGCTGTTCAGGGCATTGCTTTTTGTTGTCCCCCTGGCCACAAGTTTCCAGAAGTGTTGCAAAATATGCAACCTTGGCTAGCTAATTGACAATCTTATTAAAGAAAAGGACAAAGACTGTGGTAGGAAAGGAAAGACATAAAACAGGGAAGGAAAAAGACACAATTGGGTAGGGCTACAAGATTACACATCCTGGATGGTGTTCTGGATTTGCAGCAACCAGTGGAGGTGTTGGTGCTATCTAGGTAGGTATAAACTGCAATTGAACACGAATGGCTGAACCATGTGGGTTCACTCGGGCTGAGGCTGCACCACTGTGTAAATGGAGTGTACACATTTGCGTTCAAGCTGTAGTCCATGTTCCGGGACCACATCAGTGGGTGGGTTCTAGAGCTGGGGTGCCAGCCCAATCCCAAATATCTACATTGCAATTCAATGACCCCATAGCCTGAGCCCTCAGAGCCCAAGTCACCTGACACAGGCCAGCTATGGGTGTTTAAATGCAATTTAGACATATTCCCTCAGGATTGGGCCAAAGAAGATACAAGGATTCCATGAAAATGTGATACTATAGCTTACTGCGGCAGTTGCTGAAGGCCAACTACTACTTCTGATTTTCCCCAAAAGTCATCTGTAGGATAACCCCTAAAGGGCTTGAAAAGATATTGTTGTTGGTGGTAGAATAATCCAGCCTCATTATTTTGTCCACCAATATGCTTGGTTTCCCACATACCGCTTTTGGTTCATTGATTTATGGTCCTCTGCTGCCCATGTTTACCAGTCGTAAACTTTACACATCCCTTGAGTAGCATCAGTAAAACTCTATCTCTTTAAACAAATCTAGTCTCTCTATATATATCCTTCTTTTATCAATTTTTAAACCATTTAATATACGAGTTCATTGTAACAATTTATGAACTTTCCACTCAGTTTTTACAGCCGAACTTACAATTCAGGGACAATTATAGGACCAATTGTGACAACAGGCGCTGAGAAACTCAAATCCTATGTGGATCAGGCACTGAGGAGGGAGACCTGGAATACATTCACCAGAAGCTAGCATAAGCACTCCTTAGCTAACACATGACCATTGCCAGACGTGCCACCCACCTCTAACGGCAGTACTTCCTAAGAATGTCATGGTGCCAGAGAGAGTAATTATTAATACTTTAGGGTCATTGGGATTTCTATGAATGCAATACAAAATTTCATGACACTTGCCATAGGAACAATATAGTGGCTCCATTCAAGGTGTCTAACCTAGCAGACTCTTCCTCTATAACAGATACATTTATTTTAAAGTTTTAAAAACCATAGGATGGAGTGTGGCTCCCCAAAAAGTGTATCTACAACTACGATCACAGGCTAGGGGAGCCAGAGAGGTACAAATAATGCCAGCATGTGATCAACTGTAGAGCTGGGTGAAGTTTTTCAGATGAAACATTTTTTTCACTAAACAGATTCAGGTTAACCTAAACATTTTGTAGACTTCAGCAGAAATGAAAAATCACCACCACTACCCATCTTGGAAATATTAAAATACAACATTTTAATTCCTCATGCTGGAGCCATAAATGAATTTAAGTATCATTCTCATAATCGAGGGTAAGAAGGTGTCCCCCTTATAAATTTTAGCCCATGGAATAGATCATTCACTTGGGATGTAGGAAACCCTTGTTAAAACCCCACTCCAGAGCAGGAATTAGAGTCCAAGTCTTCCACATCACTAGAGTACCCAAATCACTAGGCTATAAAACTAGACTCACATTAGCATTCTGACCCACGAATGATTCAGTTATTTCCTATACAATACAAAGTAAGACAGCTTCAACAGGAGAAGTTGAGAAAGCCCTATCTAGAACATCCTATAGCCTTATAGTTAGGGCACTCACTAGAGTAGATGGAAACTTGTTCTCTAATCCCTGCACAAGAGGGAAGAATTTGAATCTTTATGTCCCCCATCCCAACTGAGTGATCTAACTACTGAGGGAGGCAGCAATACCACCACTTCTTCTATTTTTGTGAATGCAGCCCTTTACTTTCTTTACTTTTGTTAAAATGCCCCACCATTTTTTATTTGCTGAAAGTTTTTTGGCAGGGAAACAGTTTTGGTTCAACCCAAACTGTATGTTTTTTATTTATTTTCCTTTCAGCAAACTGAAAACATCACATATTTGCCATTTTAGCCAATTGTGTTTGACTAAATGCTTTCCCAACCCCAATCCCCTAAAATCTTGTCTGCGAGCTTCTAGAAACTAGCTCCCAGTTCATAGTTCCCAGGAAGAAAAATACCACCAGGAGAAAGCAGGAGAACGGAAACTTGAGGTTCTCTTCCTTGTTTCTGCCAAATAGTTGCATCAGCAGCAGAAATTGCCTCCATACAATCACCTGACCAAATCTGATATTTTAGAAAGCCTCATATGCTTTTGTAGATGCAGCATTTTGCCTATTTCTTCACTTGAAACTTGTAAATGTATTCTCTATTCACTAAGAATAATGCCATCTTCATAATATATAACTTGTGACAAGTTTATGAGTATTTGAAAGGCTATTAATTGATACACATTTGTAGCTCAACCCCTCATGCTAAATACTTGATAGAAAGTGCACTATCCCATAAGACAATCAACTCATCAACACAGGAATATAATTTATCTTTTTATAAGGGTCCTCTAAACCATAACATCAATAATAATTATGAGCAAACAGTAAAATTAAGTATGTACTTAAATATCCTGGGTAGTAAAGTACACTGACATCCTGAATCAACCTCTAAATAAATGCAAAGATAGATACTACTAGCAGAGGCACTTTTAGCATGCAATTGCTATTAATAAAACAACTGTTCTACAGATGTAGTTGTGGGTCTCTGTCAATTTTTAAAGGCAGGGTTCAGAAAGGCATGCTGGGAAAAAAACATTCCTATAAGAGATCAAACCTTCTCTGAGGAGTATCATAGTCTGTATTGTCATTGAGATAGTACTTACATAAACATAAGTACGGACATACTGGGTCAGACTAAAAGTCCATTTAGCCCAGTAGTCTCTCTTCTGACAGTAACCAGAGCAAATGAACAGAACAGGTAATCATTAATTAATTCATTCCCCGATGCTCATTCCCATCTTGTGAGAAACAGCGGCTAGGGACACCTATCCTGCCTAATAGCCATTGATGGATCTATCCTCCATGGATTTATCTAGCTCTTTTTTTTGAACCCTGTTATAGTCTTGGGCTTCACAACATTCTCTGAAAAGGAGTTGCATGTGTTATATGTGAAGAAGTACTTCCTTTTGTTTGTTTTAAACCTTCTGCCTGTTAATTTTTATTTGGTGATCCCCTGTTATTGTGTTATAGGAAGGAGTAAATAACTCTTATTTATTTATTTTCTTCACACCAATCATGATTTGATAGATGCTATCATATCCCCCTTAGCTGTCTGTTTTCCAAGTTGCAAAGTCCCAATCTGATTAATCTCACTTTAAATGTGAGCTGTTCTATTCTTAAACAAACAAACAAACAAACAAGAAGATGTTTGTTTTTCACAGACTTTAAAATGGAGAGTGAGGTATCATATATTTGTAAAGGTTGTTTTCTTGGTCTGAAATATTTCTGTTATAAAAATGATTTATTTTCATTGTGGTATGAAACCACATGAGTTATGCAAGGGGCTATGGTTATATAGATTTACATCTTTGTCGGGGGCTAATTCAGAATGTAGACTGAAAACCACCAAGTTATTCTACTGTTGGTTTAGCTCTGGGTAGGTTAATGGATTCCCTAGGTGGGATTTGGGAAAGGAATTTGTTTCTCTATAACTGTAAATGTTTGGATATAAATCTCAGGCTCCTACTTCTGAACAAGAGCAAGACACCTGAGACTTATGTATCAATCTTTAAAAGTTATTGCAAATGAGTTCAGGATACTTGTTCCAGAGCATTCAGAACCAGGAGTTATTCTCTCAAAAACTGTTTTAAAGATTATAAAATTTCTTAAGAGTTTTCTTCATTTGCCTTATGGTTTTGACCTTGGAAGGACAACATTTTCATGGGGTTTTTTTCTGTAAGAATGAGAACACAAAACTTAATTTTCACTTAAAATATTTTTCTCTCTTAGAGTGTATCTAGATTACAGGGTTTTGTCGACAAAAGTGGACTTTTGTTGACAAAACTATACCTGCATCTACACTACTGCCGAGTTCTGTCGACATAACATTGACAGAACTCGGCAGTTTTGTCAACGGTGGTAAACCTCATTCTATGAGGAATAACGCCTTCTGTCGACAGAGTTCTGTCAACAGAAGGCGTTATTGCATCTACACTGTCCTTTGTGTCTACACTCTCATGTCAACAAACCGGCTTGCTTTGTCAACAGAACTGGATGTAATCTAGACGCTCTTTGTCGACAGAAGCTTTGTCAACAGTATCTGTTGACAAAGCCTCTGTCGACAAAAGCCTGTAGTCTAGACGTACTCTTAATTATAATATTAGTGGCTGGGGTTTTAAGATATCATGAGGCTCATTGCTGCAAGAGTCAACAATGCAGTTGCAGTTACATAAGAACATAAGAGCGGCCATACTGGGTCAGACCAAAGGTTCATCTAGCCCAGTATCCTGTCTACTGACAGTTGCGAATACCAGATGCTTTAGAGGGAGGGATCACAACAAGTAATCCTCACATGATCCCTCCCCAGTCACTCACCTCCAGAGAAACAGATGCTAGGGACACCATTTCTACCCATCCTGACTAATAGCCATTGATGGACCTAACCTCAATCTATCTAGCTCTTTTTTGAACCCTGTTAAAGTTCTAGACTTCACCACATCCTCTGGCAAGGAGTTCCACAGGTTGACCGTGCACTGAGTGAAGAAAAACTTCCTTTTGTTTGTTTTAAACCTGCTGCCTAATAATTTCATTTGGTGACCCCTAGTTCTTATATTGTGGGAATAAGTAAACACATTTCCCTTATTCACTTTTTTCATACCAGTCATGATTTTATAGACCTCTATCATATCCCCCCTTAGTCATCTCTTTTCTAAGCTGAAAAGTCCAAGTCTTTTTCATCTATCTTCATATGGGACCCGTTCCAAACCCCTAATCATTTTTATGCCCTTTTCTGAACCTTTTCCAATGCCAATGTATCTTTTTTGATATGAGGTGACCACATCTGTACGCAGTATTCAAGATGTGGGCATACCATGGCTTTATATAGAGCAATACTATATAAAGAGCAATACATTATATAGAGCAATATATTATATAGATCAATACAAATATATTTTCTGTCTTATTCTCTATCCCTTTTTTTAATGACTCCTAACATTCTATTTGCTTTTATGACTGCTGCTGCACACTGAGTGGATGTTTTCAGAGAACTATCCACGATGACTGCAAGATCTCTCTCTCTTGAGTCTTCTTATTCTTAAACCCTTGTACTCTGAGTGGAGCATAGGTCATCTACAAGTCTCCTCCACTTCACTCTGGCTTGAGACAAAATTTCTAGCTGACTCCAGGAGTACCCCAGTTGTTATCCTTCAATCTCAGTAGATCTTTCCATGTTGTCCGAGATTTTCCTCTTTCGCGTTTTCCTTGGGGGTTCCATGTAAGACCTTGACAGACTATGCTGGATGATGGTTTTCTGAGAGAGTGGCCTAGCCATCCCCACTTTCTTCTCTTGATTTGAACGTCAAGTGGTTCTTGTCCTGCTCTGTTTCAAAACTCCTGATTTGTGACAAAGTCTTGCCATTTGATTTGAAGGATGTACTTCAGGCATCGGTTTCTTAATGTCTGTAGCTTGTGATTTGAAGACTTTTTGTATGCCAGGTCTTGCATCCATACAAGAGCACACTCTTCATATTTGTGTTGAAGGTTCACAGTTTCATCTTCACAGATATTATTTGTGAAATCCATATGGGACGAAGAGTCTTGAATGCAGCTGTTGTTTTCCCTATCTTAGCACTGATATCCTTGTCTGTTCCTCCATCATATTGTATATATAGTTGGGATTATTTTTTTCCAATGTGCATTACTTTACATTTATCAACATTAAATTTCATTTGCCATTTTGTTGCCCAATCACCTTGGTGAGCTCTTTTTGAAGCTCTTCAGTCTGCTTTGGTCTTAACTATCTTGAGCAGTTTGGTATCGTCTGCAAATTTTGCCACCTCAATGTTTACCCCTTTCTCTAGATCATTTACAAATAAGTTGAATAGGATTTGTCCCAGGACAGACCCTTGGGGGACCCCACTAGTTACCTCTCTCCACTCGGAAAACTTACCAACTAAAGTTATAGTTCAGTGATCCTCAATGTACTTTCATATACTTGAGCTAAAATGGATCCTCTAGTTGTAAGAGATATAGACATAATTTGGTTTGCTGCTGGCAGTGTAAAAGTGGCAGTTGGGGAGAGAGAGAGAAAAAAAGGAAGATTTATGCGGAGTAACATTGGCATAGGAATTGAATGGGTTGACTCTTTCTGGGTTATACAGGGGGGCTGCTTTTCCTCTGACTGTGAAGTTTTTAAAAGGTAAAATAGAAGGTGAAGTAGCAGGCAATACTTGTTAGAACCTGTGTTTTGAATAGATTTCTGTAGGTATCATGTGACTGAACAGCCATGTTGCTTTGATAATGCATATGGAACTTAATAATGTTCTATCACATCTCCTATATTAGTGGGAAAGGAGTTGTCACTTTGTACTGCATAATCATGAGCTGAATGAGTTCCTATTTTCAGAACAAACAAAACCATTTTTAAATAAAATGAAAGCACAAATCAGTTTGGGTGGCCATTAGTTGTTTTTAATTATGATCACTCATGAAAAGAATGCAGCCAAGATCTCTAGTTTTATCTCTTTACTCCATCCTTTCCTAGAATAAAAATATAGTAGGTGTGTTACTTATGGAGGTTAAAACTATAGTTATTGCAGCTGAAATACTTTGGGATTGCAGAACTCCAAAGACTTTTCAGACAGAGGTGATTGTAATAAAATGGAAGCTGGATTTGGAACTCCAGAACAAAGTGAGCCTCCATATAGCTTTTACATTGTTATAATTGGACTTTTTCCTTTTTCACTCCAACTAACCTACTCAAAAAGGTATATCCGTCTAATTGAATTTTAGGAGACATAACAAAATTAAAACTTTGGCGGAAAAAAAATCATAGTTCTGCAAAGTTCTATTCCCTCTACTCTTCCCAATGCCAATTATGCATTCATCGCCCTTATTGTACCATCTGGCGGGTTCCAATTAACTTTTCCACCTTTGTTTGTGTTGATGTGCTGCTTAAATATTTTTAAAACTACTAGAACAGCAATGTCTGCTAATATATGAGATAAGCCAGCACTCTGCAGATGAATGTATGGTTTAGATGAAGTTTAAAATATAATTAAGAAGTCCAAAAAGGAATATGAAGAATTGCTAACAAAAAACTTAAATAGTAAAATCATTTTTAAAAAATATATCAGTAATAGGAAGCCTGCTAAGCTACCTGTGTGACCACTGGGTGATCGAGATGCTAAAGGAGCACTCAAGGACAATTAGATCATTATAAAGAAACTAAATTATTTAATAGAGTTGTTGAAATGAATTAGACTGTGCTTGGGTGTCAGGAAAAAAATACTACAATGGAAACAACTGGCTGGGTAGATCTTGTAGGAGAAGAGTTGTATATACTAGATTTTCCAACCCAACCAAGGCCATGTTTTTACTAATCTCACTTATCATTTAAGTAAGCAGCACCATGCTATTTAGATTTCTTTCCCAAACACCTACAAATACAAAACTTAAATAAAGACACTCCAAAATGTATCTGGTTGTATTAAGTACATTCCCCCTTCTTTTACCTTTCATTGATACCCATTTTAGCCTTGAATGCAGTGAACTTGACGACCTCTCATGGTTTGTTCCAGTCCTACACTTATGGGCTTAGTAGTGTGGCTGCTCTGCTTATAAATTCAACCTTGGGGTGGTTATTTTGAAATAAAGTCCTAATGTACACTAGGGGGTATATCTAGACTACATGGCTATATTATTTTTATAGCACCTTCACTTTCCCTGTAGACCAGGTTGGATTTTTTTTTAACAAATATAGCCTTCTTTTTTATTGTGATACTTTGGGCATCTAGTGAGCTGTTCTTAAATGACTGCCAATTATTATTCTCATCTTTCTGATTAAATTCTTCATCCCTAATGATTTGGTTCATCACTGTTTTAACTTTGTGAAATTGGCCCATTTAAGTTATTGGTATAACTATCAAGACTTCATTCTGCTGGCATATTATGAATGTGATCAAATTATGATCACGTGCATTTAAGTTATCATTAACTTTTGTACTTGTGTAATCAGTTCTTCATGAACTGAAAAGACAATGTCAAATAAAAGAATTCTCTTTATTGTCAGCAGCACTTTCTGAGTTAGGAAAAAGGCATTTGTAATGTAAAATTTCAAGGATATTTTAGTACTAGCAACATCTACCAGGCAGTATGTAAGGGTATGTCTACACAGCAAAGTTATTTTTAAATAACAGCCGTTATTTCGAAATAACTTTACTAGCGTCTACACAGCCAAACCGCTATTTCGAAATTAATTCGAAATAGCGGAGCGCTTATTTCAAATTTGATAAACCTCATTCCATGAGGAATAAGACCAAATTCGAAATAGCTATTTCGAAATAAGTGCTTTGTAGACACTTACATCGAAATAGGGGGCCTCCAGCCTTCCCAGGGTGCCCTGGTGGCCAATCCAGCCTCAACCAAGAACACTCCTCTCCCTCCCCCTCCCCAGAGCCCTTAAAGGGGTAGACTCTGGCCACAGTGCCTGTGCCAGCTCCAAGCCTGCCAGCCCAGAGCCAGCAGTCACTGCCCCTGATCCAGTTGCCCAAAAACATGAGCCAGCAAGCCACTGGCATCCAGCCCTCCACCGCTCCCCAGGAGCAGTCTGCCAGCTCCCAGGAGCCTGCCAGGGCCTGGAGAAGGCGGGCGCCTTCCTGGTCCAGGGTGGAGATCATGGACCTTATTCAGGTTTGGGGGGGATGCCCCCAACGTTCATGACCTCCACACTATTTGGAGGAACGCGGCCGTCTATGGCAGGATAGCTGCCAGCCTGGCCACCAAAGGCCACATGTGAATCCAGGAGCAGGTTTGCATGAAAATCAAGTTGGTCCAGCGAGACTCCCAACCCTGAGCCCTAAGCTTCCCTCCCCCTTCTTCTCCTTGCTTCTCCCTTCCAGCTCCCTTCTCCCAGGTTTCCCCTTCCCCTCTCCCACCCTCTCTTCTCCCCTCTCCCACCTCCTTTCCCCAGTCTCACCAGAGTTTCATTCCTCCCCAACCCCCCAAGTTTTGTTAAATAAAGAGAGTTTGTGTTCATGAAAATACATGTATTTTATTTTACATCAGGAAGGGGGGTTAGGGATGGGTAAGTGGAAGGATGTGAGGGAGGGAGGAGGCACAGGGAGGCTCTTAGTGCTCCTCAGGGTAGAAGTTCTCCCGCAGGGCCTCCTGGATCCTGACAGCCCCCCAATGGACCTCCTGGATGGCAGCCTACAGGAAGTGCAGCCAGGCTTGCAGCAACACATCCATGAGAAGCACCAGAGTGCGCAGGGGCAGCTCTGGCTCCATGTTGCAGAGTGCTGTGGTGTCCTGAGTGAGGGTAACCAGATCATGCTGAGACAAAATGCTGTGCTGTCCCTCATCGAGGTAGGAGAGTAAGCAGGGAAAGCTGAGAACTGGCTGTCCAGGGGAGGTCCTTTTAAGCACAGGCCTCAGATAGCCTTGGGCAGCAGCCACACAAAGTAACTCCTGACCTGATGCCCTGCCGGACCTGGTTCCAGCCGGCCTTAAATGCGATTCAGCTTCCACTCAGTGTGGGCGCGCTATTTCGAAATAGCAAAACGCTATTTCGAAATGCATTTTGTGTGTAGATGCGTTATTTCGAAATAACTTATTTCGAATTAACTATTTTGAAATAAGATATTTCGAAATAATGCTGTAGTGTAGACATACCCTAAGGGCTTTGTAGAACCAGGTCCTATATGTAATCATGATAATAGACATATAGGCCCATTGGGTAGTCTATTATGCTTTCCATCTAATCAAGTAACAAGACTTTGCAGATAATTTATCAGTGAAGGGATGGGAATGAAAAAAAGTCATTAATGATGCTGTCAGTCACCAGTGTAATATCAAACCTGTGTCTTTGGAATTGCTCTTGTATTTATCCCAATATCTCTTGGCTAGTCCTGATTCTATACCAGTGTTCCATAAGTTTCCATATCTTTCTGGGGTTTACTGCCCTCCTACTGCAGAAGAATTTTCTTAGGATGCCTCATACTGTGCTGCAGAAGCATTTCAATAATGTATCTTTCAAATATATAGATAGTTCAAAAGTACACTTGTATCTTTAAAGTGCATTGGGTAACAACTTGTAGAGGGTTTTGTTTTTTTAATATCTGATCCCTTTTCAAGACTCCTATGCCAGACAGCAATTTGTATCATGTAGTGCAATTCAGTGCCTTATGATGGAAATTGAATGTCTTCGTTTTAGCATGTAAAGATTCAGAAGTTCCCTCATGCCCCATAGCTGAACACTGCACTGGGAAGACCAAAACTGATTATTTGGAAGTTATTGTACTGACTTGAGGCATCAGGAATGCAGTGTTCAGATTTGAGAATACAACTCCATTTTCTCCCCTAGGAATTTGTAATGACTGGCAATTAAAAAAATATTTGTGGGAATAAAATATCTTGAAATAGGTTTGGTATTTGTGACCCAGAGCCTTTCACCTTCCTGTCTTTTGACGATGGCCAATGCCAGGTGCTTCTAAGGAATTAACAAAGCAGGCTGAAAGGTTAATGAAAGGTTCAAAAAGCACAGTTTTAAAGGAATTTTTGAACTACTTTCTTTCAGAAGACCCTTTGAATTAGAATATTAAAGGTAAAACAATGTTCAGTTTGCAAGAATAAACCATCATGTTAGCAAAAGAAAATAGGCCTCAATTTTTACATATGCAAAAGAAAAAAACCTTCAATAAAGTTTACAATTACAAGTCTACAGCTGTTTTTGTTCATTTCCCCCACATTGTATGTATGTGTGTTCTTTAAAAAAGTCTTAATCCCCAAGGATATTCAAAGGTATTGTCTGTATAAATCAGAGGACAAAGTGCTTCACAGAGACAGGTATGATGATAAGGATTCTTGTAGTGAAATATTTAAAACTTATATTACTGGTTTTGGACTATTAATTTGGTGACATCACTTATCATGGGAACTGGTTCAGGCTCCATATGCGTGCTATAGAACACCCCTCTCCCCCAGGATTCTATTTCATAGAGCATAGCTGCTCTTATTAGAGGTTGTTTCTGTCGAATACATGGTAATCAATACATCTCATATGCTTCCTATATGGAGAAAATATCTCTGAACACACAAGACAGAGCAAAGCTTTTAAGTGAACTCTTTTATGTTAAAAGCTTTTCAAGTGTATTCAGAGGAAGAAAAATTAAGTTACCAAACAGCTTTCTGATTTAAAAAAATTATTGCACTACATCATCTGAAGTAATGTATTTGAGTGGCGTATACTGGCCCACTTCCAAGGAGCCAGTTATCACAGTGGGAAACGCTATAACTTGTAGCTATAATAATATCTCTACGGGCATGATAAATGTATCTCTGATTGGACCAATTGGGATTTCATGGTCTAAAGCATTATGAATTTGTCAGTTCTGTTCAATTGTTTCCAGCAAAGTGATTCCATCATATTGTTCATGTTATTTGGAGAGGAAAAAAATCAAAATGAAAGAGTCTAAAATTAGGTTGTGTACCAAATCCAGGCAATTGGTCCTTGTCCAGAATCATTTTCCTATCTGTTGATAGATTCTTGCTGTAATATTCGCAACCCATTTGTGGCTAGTCACAGCCCATTAACCATCTGTTCCTCTATTAAGCAACTTTCTTTTATAATGTGAGCATTTAATTTTAATAAACTTTTTATCCGCCAAGCATTTATCTTATGCAAAATAAGGAACTACTGTGACCATGGTCAATGTGCCTCATGAGAACCTATACTATTTTAATTGAATAGGTTATGCAGAAGGGGGAAAGGTATCAGTGTTCAAGAATCAAAACTTATTTAAAATACGTTTGCTTGTGTTTTAAGTGATCACACATGATAGTAAAGCCCTAACTTTTAAAAAAAATATGAAGTGGGTCAGAACAAGATCAAAGCCATATTTCAACATTGATAGTAGCGGTAAGACAGTCTATAAACTAGAGTATATGGAACCTATAACTGAAATACTATCACTGTAATACTATATATGAAAATATATGAAATACTATCTATGCTATATATAGTAACTATATATGTAATACAGATACTGACATTTATCTATCCACAGCCAAAATTAATTAGGTTTTTGACAGGATTACCTAATATTTATATTTATAAATAATATTAAGGTTGCAAAATTAATCACTAACATGTTAAGAAACTCCAGAATTAAGGTTTCAGAGGAGTAGCTGTGTTAGTCTGTAACTTTAAAAACAATGAGTAGTCCTGTGACACCATGGAGACTAACAAAAAGATATAGGACCATGAGCTTTCATGGGTAAAACCCACTCGTCTGATGAAGTGGGTTTTACCCACCAAAGCTCATGATCCTAAATATATATATATATATATATATATATATATAGTCTCTAAGGTGCCACAGAATGACTTGTTGTTTTACAATGAAGGTTGTTTGTGCAACCTTAATTCAGCTTCTTTATGTGTATGCATTATGAAAGTCTTTAAATACATTATCACATTTTATGTTTTTGCACAGAATCCCTGCCTCATTCAGTGAATAGAATGTATAATGCTCACTTAATGAGCAGCTGTTCATTATCTTGTTTTCTCCTCATTGTTCAATGTGTGTACCCATGCCTTATTTATTGCATTCTTTTTTTCCCCTCAGAGCTGAGTTTGAGTAATTTTCCCCGTGGACTTTTCTGTGGAGCTCATCACTGCAGTATCTGAGAGCTTCATAAATTCTGTGAATTTATTTTCACAGCAATACTGTAAGATGAAGATACTCATTCATCTCCATTTTCAGTTAGAAAACTAATGCAGCATATCATCAAAAATACCATCTAACTTTGGTTGCCCAACTTGAGATCTCATACTTCTCAGTATGTAACACTTTGTATTTTTAATCATAGCCCCCACTGACTTCAGTTACAGCCCGGAGCACTTAGCACTTCTTTTGCAAATCAGACCCAAGGGTTTCAACAGGCATGCAGAAAATGAGGAACACCTGAAGAGTCTGATTTAAGTGAGTTGCTTCGCTTCACATAGGAAATCTGCTCCCAGGGGAGGAGAGGCAGAGAGTCAGTTATTCAGGACAGAACTCAACTTACTTCTCCATAATCCTTTCTCATTCTGCAGTCTACTGCCTCATTGATTACACATCCTTCAACTTCTTTAACTAATGGAAGAGGGATCAAACCTATAGGCAGTATCATTCACTCCACCCCCAGAGAACCTCAATCTTGTGTACTGAAAGAGGCAAGTTCATATGGGGAAAGTGCTGGAGGTTTGTATCCATCTAGTTGCCTCTACCTCCTTCCTTAGTTTCTGCCTCATTACCCTTCTGCTACTTACTATTTGGAACTCTGATCAGTATTTACAAAATTGTTTAGTAAAGATAGAAGGTAGCAGTTCAGACAATGGAGCTTTGCCTCAAACAGAGTCATAGTGAGGAGACCTGAACATAAGAACATAAGAATGGCTGTGCTGGGTCAGACCAAAAGTCCATCTAGCTCAGTATCCTGCCTGCCGACAGTGGCCAGTGCCAAGTGCCTCAGCGTGGGTGGACCGAAGACAATGATCAAGCGATTTGTCTCCTACCATCCTTCTCCAGCCTTTGACAAGCAGAGGCCAGGGAAACCATTCCTTACCCCCTGGCTAATAGCCTTTTATGCACCTACCCTCCGTGAATTTATCTAGCTCTTTTTTAAACTCTGTTATAGTCCTAGCCTTCACAGCCACCTCTGGCAAGGTGGTTCCCAGGCTGACTGTGTGCTGTGTGAAGAAGAACTTTCTTTTATTAGTTTTAAACCTGCTACCCATTAATTTCATTTGTGTCCTCTAGTTCTTATATTATGGGAACAAGTAAATAACTTTTTTTTAGTCACCCTCTCCACACCACTCATGATTTTATATACCTCTGTCATATCCCCCCTCAGTCTCCTCTTTTCTAAACTGAAAAGTCCCAGTCTCTTTAGCCTCTCCTCATATGGGACCCGTTCCAAACCCCTAATCATTTTAGTTGCCCTTTTCTGAACCTTTTCTAATGCTAAAATATCTTTTTTGAGGTGAGGAGACCACATCTGTACACGGTATTCAAGATGTGGGAGTACCATAGTTTTATATAGGGGCAGTAAGATATTCCTTGTCTTATTTTCTATCCCTTTTTAAATAATTCCTAACATCCTATTTGCTTTTTTGACAGCTGCTGCACACTGCATGGATGTTTTCAGAGAACTATCCACGAAAACTCCAAGATCTCTTTCCTGATTAGTTGTAGCTAAATTAGCCCCCATTAGACCTGATTGGCAGATAGCTGTCTCTCCAAAGAATGAGTAACAGGATACTGTATATGTGTTGACCAATACAGACCATGAGAGAGTTATTAATAGGTAAACAGAGTAACAAATCAGGAACTGCTGCTGAGCAGAGTAAGACTAGTACCCTTCATATAAACCATAACCATAAGCAACATTCTGAGACATGCACACCTCAGGCCAGAAGTCTCTTCTGCACATGTACAAATCTACAAAGGCCACACGGTGGACAACTTGATAGCCAGCCCCTAGACTGCACTCTTATAATGTTAGTGAAGCCAACAAAAAGTAGGTGTGATACTGTCATTAAAGACCACATAATAATCGATATGCACGGGGAACTGAATTAAGGTCGCACAGGTAGCCTTAGTTTTGTCAGTTCCTGAATGTTTGACTTTGCAACCTTAAATATATATTTTTTTACATACTTTGTGTATGGGTTTCCTAAGTGTTTTTTTAAAGGAAAGTATGGGGTGGGGAGAGACAAATTCTTTCGTGTGGCATCATATTGACATATGATTTATCAGCAGGGTTGGAATCATTATCTCCACCACGCAGAGCTCTATTACTTGAGTTAACATAGTAACTGGTACTCAGAGGAGATTGTCACCTTCTGTGGACCAGCTGTAGGAAGAGAAGGAAAACACAATTTGCAAGTGGATTTCACAGCTACTTGTTGACATGAGAGGAATAGTGAGACCAAGGAATCTTGTGTTCCATTCCTGTCTTTGGACATGAGTACACTCACGGGCACAGACTCACCTGCCTATTTCTTCTAAGTATGAACATTTTTGCACCATCCCCTGCTTCATGTCTCTTCCCTACTCTAACTCCTCATCTCTCTTCCATTGTTGTCACTTATGGTCCCAGTCTCCATTCCTCATCTGCTTCTCTGTCCCTTTGTCCAGTCAGGTTATTACTCCATTGAAACCTCCTCTGATCTTTCCCTTCCTTCTGCAACATGGGGTGTGTCTAGACTACAGGGTTTTGTCGACAAAACTATACATAACGTCGACAGAACTCGGCAGTTTTGTCGACGGTCGCAAACCTCATTCTGTGAGGAATAATGCCTTTTGTCGACAGAGTTCTGTCGACAGAAGGCGTTATTGCAGCTACACTGTCCTTTGTGTCTACACTCTCATGTCGACAAAGCAGCTTGCTTTGTCGACAGAACTGGATGTGGTCTAGACTCTCTTTGTCGACAGAAGCTTTGTCGACAGTATCTGTCGACAAAGCCTCTGTCGACAAAAGCCTGTAGTATAGATGTACCCTTACTGAATATCAGTTCCTTCTTCCTTTTCCCTCCCAATCTCAATTTATGTTCCCTCCTCATCCCCCTTCAATACATGTCTGGTTCTTATCCTTTTTGAGTATGTCCACACAGCAATTAATACCCTAGTGCTGGCCTGTGCCCATGGAACTATTTCATAGCACTATAGACTTCTGAGTTTGGGCTAGAGCCTGGGTTTTGAGTACCTTTCACCTTCCTTGAGCATTGAGAACACAAGGAAAACAAACTCACTACCATAAACACAAGTGTCTGGACCAAAATTGGCATGGCCACAGCAGCCCAGAGCTGCCATTGAAGGAAAAATCCTGCTTAGTCCCAGAGAAGTATACCCAGTGGACACAGAAACTGAGTTTTTAGCTAAGTTTCCTGGGAGAAGGCTCTTCAGAGTATTGGCAAATAGATATTGCTTTTTAAAGACTAAGATGTTTTATGCAAACTCTAAGATGTTTTATGCAAAACAGGTCATGTAACATATCAATTTTACAGTTACAGACTGATGGATCTGTATATTCTATTTTTGTGCATGTATCATTCTTGTATGTGAAGTTAGGAATATGAAATGTGAACCTGTTTATAGTTTTATATGTATTAATGCAGACCTATAGTGATACTTCAGGTATTTAATGATTCAGTACTCAAAACTATGACCTGTGAATGGTAATGTTTATCCTGTATGCCTAAACTGTAATTGATCCTAGAAAGACACATGAGCATGCCACCTGGTACTGGAATCTATCTTGGACCTGGTAATTTTCCATAGGGGTGTGAGATGCAAAGCAAAGAATTCCCACCCTGAGGGAAAGACTATTTAAGCAATGGGAAAGTGTATTAAAGCAATCAGCCTTTGTCTTTAGCTTTTGAAACTGCCTGGTACACCCTAAGAGCATGCAAAAGAACTTTGAAGAAGGTTATAAATACATGTCAGAGTAAAAGATCCACGCTGATTTGAAGCTTATACCTATTATAAGAAGAGCTGTTTAGGGTAAGAATTTGCATGTAACAAGTTTCTTAGAGAATTAGAATTAACTCTGCATTTTCTATTCATTTTACTTTAGTAACTTACTTTGATCTGACTCTTTACTTGCAACTGCTTAACTCTTACTTTTTGTACTTAATAAAAACACATTTGTTTATTATCAGGTCCAGTGTAAATAATTGTTACCTGTGGAAAGCAACCACTGTGCATCTCTCTCTTCCATTTTAAAAAATCTCAGGGATAAAAATATCTCAACATTTCCATTAACAAAGAGAGCTAACCTTATGAGCTTTCTCTGTGTAAAACTTTTACACAGAATAAGATGGATTTATTTGGGGTTTTAATCCCTTTTGGGGGTTAGTTTACTGGGTGCTGACCCCTTAGAGCTGAGCCCTCCCAGAGCTGGACTGGTTCAGTGTCTGTGCTGCTCTGGACAGGGTAGTAACTTGAACTCTGTGCCTTGGCAAGGGAGACCAGAGGATCTGCTCAGCAGGACAAGCTGGTGTGGAGCCCCAGAGAGCAAGAAGAAAGGAGTCAGTCGCATGCTCACCAGGGGGACAACCTATGGGGACTTCTGTGATTGCACCCCCATCACAGAGAGTTTTTCAAAGAAATGGTGACCAAAATGTAACTATGCTCATGATTCCCTTATGCTCATAATTTCTAAGGATACTGAAGGTGGCCATGGAAGGCAGGGAGCCTCTGAAACAGATCCCAATAGCTATCTGTAACCTGACCTTTTCTTCCCGGCCCCCCTCCACGTCTGCCCAAAATCTATGGGAGAAATCTAAATCAGACAATGGGGAAGGAGAGAAATGACAACTAACAGTTATTCTTTTTCATGATCCCTCTCTGACTTGACACTTTTTCATCAGCTTCTACTTTCCCTCATTATTGTAAAGGATGGAGTGGTGTTCCTTTCACCCTTATGTTGTACTGGGTTGTCTTACCTTAGTTCAAACCATTTAAAAGAGCATAACTGCTCCCTTCATGAGTCTCTTGCTTGCCACAAAATGGATGTGGAGTCTCTATTCATGTCATCTCAAATCCCTAATTCTGCAGGCAGAAATGATTGAGGTGCCCAAAGATCAAGAGGAAAAGCCAATCTACAATTCCTCTTCTCCCTAAAGACCACATATCTCTTCATCTATTCATAAATGTGACTATAATGTACTCGCTGTGCACTTTCATCATTGGTGGCAATGTGAAAGCTCTGATAACTAACTTCCCAGTTATTAAAATGGGAACTGAGCTCACCACTTCATGATCCAAAACCCTGCTCATGAGAGGAAAACTGAGAAAAGATTTAGTGGTACGGCTCTCTATATAAAGCTGTAGCTTGGAAATATTGATCTTGTATTTATATGCCTAACATCTAGATATTTGAATTCAGGGGTCCTGTTTACCCATCACCAGAAATTACCAAACAAAAAGAACCAAACACAAAACTTAGCTAGAATTCATATTGACTCCGCACTTTGTTAATTATGAGGGTCAGTAGGGCAAAAAAATCCAAAAGCAAGAAATAATAAAATGTGTGTCAAGCTAAGTCAGGTTTTGATTAATATTGGTTTAAACCTCTGCTACCTTCTTATTATTAAAATTGCCACTCACTTTTGCAAGGAGTGATTTTAAAAGTTCTCTGTTCATGAATGACTATATTATCGTTTTACTACTATAGTCAGATCTTCTGCTGATGTAAATTGACTTAGCTCTATCATTTCACCCTGGCTAACAATATGGCCAAGCATCTTTTAACACCAATTTTAAAATTAGATGGAACTCCAAGAGTTCTTCAATTAGTATAAGTCTCACATCTAATTATTGTCTTTAAATTGGTATAATAATGGTGTTTTCTTGTTATTATGTTCTACAGGAAGCATTGTTGCAGCAGAGGTATAGCCATGGACCAGCTGTTGAGTGTTACAGCTATTAAAGTTAGACAGGTGATGGCTAAAGGGAGAATTTTCTTAATGTATGGGGTGCTTCTCAATTAAATCATGTTGTTGTTGAAGGTTATCTATGGGTCTCTTTCAAGAGTTGCCATAGAAACACAATACAAAAACTGGATCTTAAAGGCAGCATTTTATTTTACGTTGAAAGGAACTGCATTTGAAGAGAGAGGCTAAAAGTCTTTTTAGCAAATCTTTTATAGTACACTTAAGAAAGGATCATAAAACTGGCAGAATTTCTGGATTTGATTCAGGTTCTTTAGCTGAACAACATTTCACAATAAATCTAATCTGTAAAAGCTGAACCAGAAGTATTGCTCCTATCTTCAAAAGCAAGGGCGCAAATATGGTTTTACTTTTTATAGAATTGTTTTTATTTGTGATTTTAGTACTGAAATGGCATCCATGGAGAATGATGCTCTCTGCCCGCTGATGGGAGGCTGCCTGTGCAGAAAGAGATTCCAGAACTCAGTATCTGAGAAACAAGATGCTAGAGGAAACCACCATGGTCAAAAGAGTTGTATCTACACTAGAGCATTTAGAAATAAATCCTACTGCTGCTACCACTAGCTCAGCAGAGATGATGTTAGTACTGGTGGTAGAACTGGTGATGTCATCTCCATGCTAATTTAACCTGCAGCAGTGTGACTATTTCTGTGTTTATTTTTAAGGGCTAGACCAGCTGTGGCCAACCCATGGCTCACGAGCCGCATGCAGCTCTTGCCTCCCAAAAGTGCGGCTCGTGAAGCCACTCATGTGCCCCCCCCCCCTTCCCTGTGCTTAGTGGGTCGGAGCTGAGGGGTTTTAAAAATGGTGCCCAAGATGGTGGCCATCTTAAAGGGGCAGCCTCCTTTTAAAAATTTTTTTTAATTTTTTTTTTTTTGCTTGACAATTCTGGTGCGGCTTTTCACATTTTTTCCACCGCTGTTTTGGCTCTCTTTGTTAAATGCTAGACTGTGCTTTTTAGACAGAGCCATGCATTGAGGGCCATAAGAAGTCACATGGCTCCAGGGAGGCAGTATACCACCCAGATCTCCCCAGAGTATGATAGAACCTACCAAGTGCTAAAGTGCTTTAAGAGGTCCAGCGTGCTTCTCACTTGTCTGTCTAGCCAAAGTGAGTGGGGGTGGAGCCATTGATCGGTGTCACTTCTATTTTTACTCCTGTGTGTATGTGAAAGAGAGAGTTGGCAGCTCTAATTTCCCTAATGCTCTGCTTCCATGGAGGGGCTCTGAGGAATTGAGCCCTAAGGTGGCATTACCTGAATGGTGACCCTGTTACGGGATTTTCTTCTAAAACTCATTGTTCACACTAGAAAATATCTCTTTTGCATATAGCTTTGCACAAAACATCCACTTCTCATCAACTCCAATGGGATTCTTTCTGTCTTCATTTTCCTATCAGAAAAATTGGATGAGTGCACTTTCTCCTGAGAAATCTCTAAAACAGACACAGTCTAAGATGTCTGCAGTGTTTGGTTTTTTCTCCTAATCACTTCACCCAGGCTATGTCTACACTACAGAGTTTTGTCAGAAAAATGGCCGTTTTCCAACAAAACTTGAGTTACGTCCACACTACTATCGCGTTCTTTCAGAAGTAAATAGAAAGAACAGAGGGTTTTTTCTGACAGTGGTACTCCTCTTTCTGCAAGGAAAAAGCCTTTTTCCAAAAGAGCTCTTTGGGAAAAAGGCGTGTGTGGATGGGGAGGAGGGTTTTCTTTCAAAATAAGAGGCCTCCAGGAAATAACACAAGTGCCCTGGTGGACACTCCATCCATACTAATCACAACTGTATAGTTCCTGTCTCCTGTCAGCTCTTAAAGCTGCAGGCACCCTGGACAAGCCTTGTGGCAGGAAGCTGGCCTGAGAGCAGCACCCTGACCATGTGGCTCTCCCTGCCACAGGCCTTGCCACACATGGCAGAGCCGCAAGCCCCCTGAGACCTCCCCTGGCCCTCACAGCCCCAGGAGTCCCAGGACCCACCCAGGAGGACCAAGAGGTGGGCACCCTCCTGGTCTGGAGTGGAGATCCTGTCCCTCCTTGAGCTGTGGGGCGAGGAGGAGACATTGCAGGATCTCCACTCCATACGCTGCAACGCTGAGATCTTCGAGTGCATGGCTGTGTCCCCGGTGGAGCATGGACACCCACCCCCAACCTTGGAACAGGTCTGGAGTAAGGTGAAAGAGCTTCATCAGGATATGTGAGGGCCAGAGAGCACAGCTGGCACTCAGGGGAAGGACCCCACACCTGTCCCTATTACCAGGAGCTGCACCAACTCCTGGGCAGTGGGGAAATGTCTTCCCCACCCGTTGTCATGGACTCCAGCCTAAAGAACCCCATCGTCGTCCGACCGGAGGTCACGGTGGAGGAGGACCAGGGCCAGCAGGAGGAAGAGGAGACAGACACCGTCACCCTGTGTCCCCGTTTTTCCTCATTCTTTGTAATCCAAGATGGTCATCTGATGTCCCAGACGCTAGCCTCTTCTAATTAGGACAAATATAACCTGGGCACTGGAAGTTTCTTTCAATGAGCTATCAGCATGCCTTAGGTTTGATCTATGTAGGTCAATATCCTTGCCCTCTCTTAGCTGAGACTTCCCGCTAGGCTGGCAATTAGTGTCACTTATAGGAAAGCCATTCACTAGGAACTAAGGGTTGCAAAGAGCTGAATACTCTGGCCCCAGTCCAGCAACATTCTTAAGCAAATGCTGAAAGTTAAGCACTGAAATTGGCTGAGGTCTATGGGGTGCTTCACATGTTTGGCATTGTATGGAATCCTCACCAGAATGTTTAGCCTCTTTTAAGTTCAACCCCCCCACCCCCACCCCCAAACAGAGATCACAAAATGAAATTACCAAAAACATTTCTTTGTGACCTCCCTCCCAGGCTGTAACGCATCATGCCTCTGCCACAAGATTTAAATTTGCCTCATAAAACATGACAGAGCCACAAATGTTATCCTTATTCCTCTGTAGAGAGCTAGTACAAGGCCTATGCACAATGTTGCGTACTGCTTAGGCCTTGCATGAGGTTGAATTTTAACTTTTATTTCATGGCACTTAAGCAGAAAGACTTGTGTGACAGTTCACTGACTTTTTAAAAAAAAAGTGGCTTCCTTTGTTGTAATGGGAAAGCAGGTGGCTATTTGTAAGGCCTCTTTCTAGGATGCAGAACAGCTCTCACAGAATACAAGATAGTCCTCATTTTCCCCTTTTCTAATTTGTATAATGCAGTTTTTGTTTGCTCCAAATTCTTGCATTTGTAACTGGCTTCTGCAGTCTCTAGCAGATGACACAGTCTAATATTCTTTTTAGGGAAAGACTGGAGAACTGTACAGCTATAAAGGCTGGAACCTACTGAAAGGAGAGTACACATTTTTTTTGTATTGTATAATGTGGCTAGCTAAAGCATGGATATTTCCATACTTTCTCTTAATGATTCTTGAACAGAATGGGCAATAATTTTAGACAGGGGGACACTTCAGAAATTTTTGAAGTGACCCCGGGCTGCCCTGGAAGGAGCGGGGCCTTTGGCCGAAGAGGCGGGGTGAGGACACTTCTGTGCTTCCCCGCCCAAAGTCCCTGATTAGCCTGGGGGTGGGGTGAGCACAGTAAGACTTTGCCCCTGCCCCCTCCAGAGAGAACCGTCAGCTGTTCTGACCAGCTGGCCGTTCCCTCTAGGTGCCTGCACCCTTGACAGCGGGAGGAGATTTTGCAAGCTCCCCTTACTCCCAGGTCAATCAGGGCCTGGGGCCGGGGGGGAGCCCTGGAAGTCACTTGCTCCCTGCCCCCACCCTGCAAAGGGGCACTGTGTTTGGAGGGAACTGCCAGCTACTCAGCACCGTGCACCCCTTGCAGGGTTCCTGATTGGCCTGGGGTTGGGGAGAGCACATGAAATCTCTTGCTCCCTGCCTCCACCCTTCAAGGGGCATGCACCACTTAGAGTCAACCCTGGTGCCCTAAGCACTAAGCACTGTGTACCCCTGTTTGGGAAGGAGACTTCATGTGCTCTCCCATCCCCAGTCCCTGATTGGCCTGGGTGCAGGGGAGTGGCAGGGCATCTGTGGTCTGGATCAACTTGCTTGGTGGGACAGATGCGGCCCACAGAGACCCTTTTGCCCATCTCTGCTCTAGAACAGCCACTGCTCTAGAACATCCCTGCTCTAGAACACCCACTGCACGAATAAACATTCTCCTTCTCCTCCTTAACTGCTAGCCCAACCTACTCACTAGTATTTGAGATTTTCTTCTCAAGCATCACTACTAGTAGCTAAAAGCTGATGAAAACTTCTTGCTCCAAAAACTTCTTTAAATTGAACATGACCTTTTCACTCACATTTTAGAAGCATTTTTAAAATAAGACATTCTAGGAAATGTACTCCAAAAAAATTCAAATGTTGAAGATTTTAAAAAAAATTCTGTTTCCTCTCTTTCTTCCAATAATATAATGGAAGATCTAGGGTTTAGTTTAGTTTAGTTTTGATGTTCTGTTATTTTCCCCTGAACTCTTCCTTTTTGCCATTCCATAACTTCTCAAAACTTCCTCAACTTTGTAAAGTGTCCAAAAGAAAAAAATGAAATTCTGTAAACTGCACTACAAGTTGAACCCATAATATAAAAGCTAGGGGGTCACCAAATGAAATTAATAGGTAACACATTTAAAACAAACAAAAGGAAGTTTTTCTTTATGCAGCACACAGTCAACCTATGGAACTCCTTGCCAGAGGATGTTGTGAAGGCCAGAACTTTAACATGATTCAAAAAAGAAGTAGATAAATTCATGAAGGTTAGTTCCATCCATGGCTATTAGCCAGGATGGGCAGGAATAGTGTCCCTCGCCTCTATTTGTCAGAGGCTGGAAAATGGATGATGGGCGAGGGATCATGTGATGATTACCTGTTCTGTTCTCTCCCTCAGGGACATCTGGCATTGGCCACTGTTGGAGGACAGGATACTGAGCTAGATGGACCTTTGGTATGGCCCAGTATGTCCGTTCTTACGTTCTTATGAACCTCTCTAATTCAGCACTCTCGGGACCAAACTGGTATTGAACAAGAGAATTTGCCAAACCACAGAAGGTCAGTATTGTCTAGCAGCATTACCAACACTTCCACTGCTTACTGGGCTCCTAGAAGACATTTAGGGGTAAATTAGAGCTATATAAAAGCACAGAACATTGAGAGCCACGACTGGTGGATGTAAACAAACTTTATGGATTGTGGGAAACTTGGCCATACCCATGGTTAGTCAACATTTAGCTAACTAAAATCATGCTGGATCACAAATGTTGCCGGACCAGAGAGTGCTGGACTAGAGAGGCTCAATCTGTACTCTAATCCTTCAGAAATTGGAGAGACTTGGAAAAGAAATAAAATATAATAAATAAATGTTAATTTTATTGCATTCAGTGTGGCAAAAAAAAGTGCTAATGGATATAGGGTTATTTAAAAAAAAATTAATTATTGTAAAATATGGGGAAAAACTAAATGTTTCATGTCCTGTAAAATGGAGAAGTTCAAAATTTCAAAACCTTCTTGCAATATATTTCTAGAAGCAATAAACTGATAGCAGACCAAACCATGCCCTCAGCAATATTTAACAATATCCACTTAAATGTTTGGAAATTGGTATCTCTAAAATTTTCTAAACAAATTGAACTGCCGATAGGCTTGTGGGGCTCATGGAAAGTTAACATGGAATAACTGCTCCTATACCATTTGGCTAGCTCAAAAGGAAGAATCCAAAGCATCTCAGTAGTGAGTCTGATTTTCAAAAATGCTTAGTTCACAGCAGCAACTCTTAAGGTTATCCTAATACTGGCAGAGTAACATAATATTAGGCCTCTATTTTTGAATATCTTTCTGGAATTTAACTTTTTGTTCTTGTTTGAATTAGCCACCAATGTGGATTTTTAAAAAATATATATTTACCTAGAGTAAATGAACGTCAGCCTAAACACTTTACTTGGAAACTATTCGCTTAACTATTACTTCAAATATTTGCTATTTGTAATTCACAGATGGATTTTCCATGCTTTCTAGATCACTCCTCAACAAAAAATGCCCATGCCTCTTCACAAAATGCGAATAAAAGGACTTATTACATTGTTTTGGGACAATATATTTCATTATTTGCCCAACTAGAGTGCGAGAATCAGTGCTTTTGAAGGTGCAGTTGCTTTGGTTAGTGTGAAGACCTGAAGCAGAAAATGAAGCCTAAATTATTGTTTGAAATTATTGTTTAAAGTAAATAAAGAGGAAAATGCATTTCTTCCCACTAAAAGCTTACACAAATGAATTTCAGTTCTGATCTCCAAAAGCTAGGCCCAGGGCTTTCTACCCAATCTCACCACTGTTAATAATAAAACGCCTGAGTATTAGAATTGGTTGAAGTTTCTATCAAATTTTTGGACCAGGAAATTTTAAATTATCATTAGATATTTTTGCCTAACCAAACTTGAATTGAAATATAAATTCTTTTTGGGAATAGGAATGTTTTGTTTTAGGGCATGTCTGCCTTTTTATTACTCTTCCTTCTCTACTTGAAGACTCCTTTCTGTAAAAGACTAAAAGCTTGGGAGTGGAAAATGACAAATCTCAACAAAAGTTTATATTTCTCATTTATATTTTATTTCATTAATTTTTTCATGTTTTGAACAGATTTTTTCCCTAAATACTTCACACACCCACACACAAAAATTACACACACCATACTCAATAGGAAGGCCACCTTTTGAGCACTTATCTTCTGTCTCTTTTGAAGTTATTGATTAAAAAAACCCCTAGTTTTAGGGGCCCTAATTATGCCCTCTTGATTAATGAACTTTTGTATGGAAGGAAAAGGGAGTCACTTCTGTGTTTTTTCTATTTCTAAATACTCAAAAGTAAGGAAAGTATAAACTTCATGTGTCAGACACACAACTCCTCCCCTGTACCACACTGCCAAGCCAGTTATCCATGAGTTTTCTTTTTCAGGTAACTTACATTACAAGCAAGTCGCTCTTTCGGTATTGTGCTTAAAGATCTGTCATTCCTTAATCTTTTTTGTGAACAAGATGAGTTTATTATTCTCCTACATATGCATACTAACCCATAACTCAACAATGAGCGGACAGCAAAGTATGTGCATTTCACTGTGTCACTGGACTGCAGATAGATTTTACTTAGGCGTGACTAGGGAAGAGGATGGCTGCTGATAAAGGCAATAACTGAGTGTGGATGGCACTGATTTGGTTACAGGATGCATCATGAAAACTTCCCAAGTATCCTATAAAAACATTTGCCCTGTAGCCCGGTAGTTATAAAACACCCAGGCAGAGTGACTGCTTCTATTACTGGGATTTATGGCAGATTCATGGCATCTGCTATCAAACTGCTTCTAGCATAAAAGCAAAGAGCAATGGTGTTTGTGAAAGGAATACTTTCACAGGTGACTTATAATATCAGAATTACTTATGTAGAAGGTGTTTATTTAGAAATCAACCAACCATCTATCCAAAACAAAGCTGAATATAAGGAGTCCCTTCGGAAGAAAATTTATGGGGGGAAAAAAAGGAGTTCAAATGAGATGGCAGCTGCTCAAGGAAACAATATTAACGCCACTTTTACAAACTGTCCTAATGTGAAGGAATGATAGAAAGAGGCCAGTATAGCTCCCTCAGGAAATCTTTAAAAGCCTGAAAAGCAAAAAGGAATGCTACAAAAATTGGAGGAGAATGAACGGGAGAGGTTTTGGGAGTGAAGATGGAGAGCAGAGGGAGGAGGACTCTTGGGGACAGGGTGGAATAGTGGTGGAATACAGATGGGCTCTCCTGGGGAGGAATCCAAGTGAGGGCAGGGCCACAGTCTGGGCATCAGTGCCCTGTCCCACTTCTGGGAGCTTCTGGCACTCATGCTCCTTCTTCTCAAACAGATGAATCACATGCCACCTATGGAGGCTGAACAAACCCCCATCAGGTATGGTCTAGATTTACTTAGTCCTTCCACAGCGGAGGGGCTAGACTCAATGACTTTTTAAGGTGCCTTCCAGCCTAACATTTCTATAATTAAGTAAAATATTATTTTGCTGTACTGACATCCACTGAATTTGAGTGTGCACTTTTTAGCAGAAACATTAAACATAAAGTTTGCTAATTAAGGAACTAATCCTGTTCCAGTTCAATTAAATGGGTGGATAATATTGATTTCATTGGGAACAGGAACAGGCCAAAAATGCTGTTACATTTCCTAGAAAATCCTGACTCATATTTTGTCATCACATAGGTTTTTTTTTTTTTTTTTATTTGGATGTGTGTGTGTATGTGTGTGTGTGTGTGTTGCTTGTTTGCTGTAAGCAATAGCTGTGCATTGAAGAAATCATTTCAGACGGAGGGAGACAAAAGAAACAAACTCACTCTTAATAGTGATATACACCCACTCAAAAAGGAATTGTCCCGCATTTGTTTTCTCCAACACCTGCCTAAGCAGTAAATTAACCAGAACTTGTAAGATTATCTGGTTCTAGCTGTGACACTATTAATTATGCGGAACCCTTCTTATGTACAACAGACAAAAGAAAATAAATCATGCAGGCTCAAAATTTGCTCTGAATATTTCAGTACATTACTAGTTATTTTCAAATCACATTATTTTAAATATAAATGTCATAAGAAATGTTTCTGCCTACAGTCTCTCAGGCAGTTATACAGTCTGTGTTGTCAGTGTTTTTATACTTCTCTCTGGATTATTAGGGGTGTCCTAAGAATAATATTTGTGTTCTATGCAAAGTTTTTTGAAGACTGGAAAATTGTTTATGATCTCGTTTTCATTTTGCATCAATTGAAGAGTTCTTTTGTGAAAAATCACAATTCCAAAACCCTCTTAGTAAATAAGACAATCTTGTATCTTAGAAAGTACAGTTTTGAGTCATTTTCATAACCTCCAGTATTAAAATTAACTTTTGATGACTTTATACATTGTCATGTGTTTGGGGTATACTTGCTGCTTGCCTGAAAGATACAGTGTGCTGAACTTGTTGTTTGAAAGTCCATGTACTGAGCTTGTTTGTCTAATGGACTGTGTGCTGAGGTTAGCACTCTGCTAGGCAAGGCTCAGAGTTTCTTAAGGAGGATTTGGGACCTCATCTTTTTCAAACACATCAAGCCTTAATTAGGGGTCAAGTGACCAGGAGCAGCTAATAGGGAACTTTGGCAAGGGAGTTTATATACATTATTTACACTTGGAATTCTTTAAAAATTCTTTAAACTAAACTAAAACTAAAACCACGGGGTTAAAAAAAAATCAAGAAACTAATTACTTGTAGGAGTGAAAAGAGTTTGCAGGCAGAAACCCAGCAGCAGAGTGGGGGCTATCCACTTTATTGCATTCAGTGTAGTATGTATGATTACTGGCCCCATGGACAGGTGGTGTATGTGTCTATTCAGTGCAAGGAGCTTCTGGCACTCAGAGACAGCATAGAGACCTTGGAGACCAGAGTGACTGAATTGGAGGAGCTAAGGGAGGCTGAGTGAGACTTTATGGGACACAATAGAACAGTCCCACTCCTGGAAAGACAGCCTCTGTGCTGCTGAGAAGGGGAAAGGCTCAGGGAAGGAGAATATTCAACTGGAACAGAGGGAAATGATCCCCTAGTTGTGACCCTCATTCCAGACGATTTTGTGTTATTCTCTTGCACTGAGGATACCTCTCCAAGGGAGGGAACTCTAGTTATTAGGCAAAGGTAATTATTAGTAATGGGGGATTCAGTAATTAGAAACATAGACAGCTAGATGACTAATAGAACCATATGGTGACTTGCCTGCCTGGTGTAAACGTTGCAGATCTCTCGATACATCTAGATAGACTTATGTATAGTGCTGTGGAGGAGTTGATGGCTGTGGTACTTTGTAGATACCAATGACATGGGGAAGGAGAGGAAAGAGGTCTTGGAGGCCAAATTTAGGCTGGTAGGAAAAGATTGAAATCCAGAACCTCAACTGTAGCATTCTCTGAAATGCTTCCAATTCCACGCAGAGGACCAGGTAGACAGGCAGAACTTCAGGGTCTCAATGCATGGATGAGACGACAGTGTAGAGAGGAGGGGATCAGATTTACTAGAAACTGGGGAAGCTATGCAGGCAGGATGGGCTCCACCTAAAGCAAAATGGAACCATATAGTTGGCACTTAACATTAAAAGAACATTGAGCAGTTTTTAAATTAAAGGTGGGGGAAAGCCTAAAGGTGCAGAGAAGCAAATGGATTGGCTAGAGACATCCCTTAGGGGAGGGTCTATTAATAGAGATTCTTCATGCCCTAGTCAACAGGAGAGGATGGAAGATAAGATAAAGTATGGGTAAGATCAGATGAAAAACAGTCAAATGAAAAAGAGTCCCATGCAATCGCATCAGGTAATAGCAGACAGCTACATAGTGACAAGTTTTTAAAGTACTTATATACAAATGCTAGAGGTCTAAATAGTAAGGTGGGTTAACTATAGTGCCTTGTATTGAATGGGGATATTGATATAATAGGCATCACAGAAACTTAATGGAATGTGGATAATCGATGGGGGAATGAGAATAATCAGTGGGACACAGTTATATCAGGATACGAAATACATCAGAAGGACAGAACAGTTCTTGCTGGTGGGGGAGTGGCAATATACGAGAAAGAAAACATAGAATCAAATGAAGCAAAAATCTTAAATGAACCAAACTGTTCCATACAACCTTTATGGATAGTAATTCCATACTCTAACAATGACTATAACAGTAAAGATATACTATCGACCACCTGATGAGGATAGTGATAGTGACTATGAAATGCTAAGAGAGATTAGACAGGCTATACATTTTTTTTAAAAAACCCTCAATAATAATGGGGGATTTCAACTATATGCATATTGACTGGGTACACACACACCCCTTCAGGACAGGATGTGGAGATAAAGTTTCTTGACATCTTACAGGACTACTTCTTGGGTCAGCTGGTTCTGGAACCCACAAGAGAAGACACACTTGATTTAGTCCTAAATGGAGTTTAGGATCTAATTAAAGAACTGCATATAGCTGGACTGGTTGGAAATAATGACCACAATATAATAAAATTTAACATCCCTGTGGTGGGAAAACACCACAGCAGCCCAACACTGTGGCATTTACTTTCAGAAAGAGGAACTATACAAAAATGAGGAGATTAGTTAAACAGAAATTAAAAAATACAATGCCAAAAGTAAAATCCCTGCAAATTGCATGGAAACTTTTCAAAGACACCATAATAGATGTCTTTTATTTATGGCTCAATGTAAATATATACCCAAAATTTTAAAAACCCACACTTGGCAAAAGACCCAAAAATGTGCCACCATGTCTTAACAACCAAGTAAAAAAGAAGTAGTGAGAGATAAAAAGCCATTGTTCAAAATGTGGAAGTTAAATCCTAGTGAGGAAAATAGAAAGGTGCATAAACTCTGTCAAATTAAGTAATTTACCTCTAAATGTTTTCTTTGAGCCCAGTAAGCAGTGAAAGTGTTGGCAATGCTGCTAGACAATATTGAGCTCTCATGGTCCAGCAAATTTTCTGGTTCCTCAGCGGTCCGGTCCCAAAGGTGCTAGACTAGAGAGGTGCAACCTGTAACTTACAGCAGGACTTTTGGGTGTAGTCAAAATTGTGGTTTCCTCAGATTTTTCCAATATCATGGAGTTCATCTTTTTTAAGAAGGAGATCATCTTTTTTGTCTAGGAAGGAGTACTGCAGAAAGGTATCTAGGGGTTATAGTGGACCACAAGCTGAATATGAGTCAGCAGTGTGATGCTGTTGCAAAAAAAGCAAACATGATTCTGGGATGCATTAACAGGTGTGTTGTGAGCAAGACACGAGACGTCATTCTTCCACTCTACTCTGCACTGGTTAGGCCTCAGTTGGAGTATTGTGTCCAGTTCTGGGCACCGCATTTCAAGAAAGATGTGGAGAAATTGGAGAGAGGGTCAGCAACAAGAATGATTAAGGTCTAGAAGAACATGACCTATGAAGGAAGGCTGAAAGAATTGGGTTTGTTTAGTTTAGAAAAGAGAAGACTGAGGGGGAACATGATTGCTGTTTTCAGGTATCTAAA
Organism: Rafetus swinhoei; assembly: GCA_019425775.1. Classification (NCBI taxonomy): domain Eukaryota; kingdom Metazoa; phylum Chordata; order Testudines; family Trionychidae; genus Rafetus; species Rafetus swinhoei. The sequence goes on from CM033424.1 coordinate 155,371,512, forward strand.
GGGTGTCATAAGAAGGAGGGAGAAAACTTGTTCATCTTGGCCTCTGAGGATAGAACAAGAAGCAATGGGCTTAAACTGCAGCAAGGGAGGTTTAGGTTGGACATTAGGAAAAGTTCCTAACTGTCAGGGTAGTCAAACACTGGAATAAATTGCCCAGGGAGGTTGTGGAATCCCCATCTCTGGAGATATTTAAGAATAGGTTAGATAAATGTCTATCAGGGATGGTCTAGACAGTATTTGGTCCTGCCATGAGGACAGGGGACTGGACTCGATGACCTCTCGAGGTCCCTTCCAGTCCTAGTATTCTATGGTTCTATGATTCGATGCCTAACTTTTCTGGACTCACTAACTCTTCAGACAATCAGTCTGGTAGTGCAACCTGGATTTATCTGGTTACATTAAAAAATACAAGAGATATTTGTCTTGGGTTTAATCATGCCTCAACTTTATTAGATGTCTAGGGCTACCCGGTACAAAAAAGTGTACAGTTCAGGTAGCAAGTAGCCCCATGTTTATCCTATAATTCCCTGGGGGCATGAGGCTTTTACCAGCTCCCTTCTTTCTCCATTCAAGTTCTTCCAGAAAATGTATTGTTGGGATCTTACCCTACTTGAGGGGGTCCTCTATCAGCTCCCACTCTTTTCTCCTCTGGGTTCCTCCACCAAATCCAGTGCCAGGATCTTACTATCCACCCCTCTCGCAGGAGAGTTAAGGTGGGCTCTAAGAATGGGGGAGATGGCTCTCTACTGTACAAATCATAGGAGTCCCCAATCAACACCCCCCAGTCATTCCTTTAACAAACACTTCTCCTTAAGTCATTTTCCAAGCCATTTATCCAGTCACTGTATACCTTTCCTATGGAGTAACTGCACTAGATATCTACCACAAGTGGTGCCAACCATTAGTTTGGATATCTCCTTCCACCCCCCTCCCACCCCGGTCCGGTTCCTGGACATCTGTTACTGTTCCCCTTTTATATTGGTCAAAACAAATAGATTCCAAAGCTTCACAGGGGAACCCCACTCCACTTGAATAAACTGAAGGAGGCCCAAAGTGCTGAGGCTTTTATCACCACAAAGGATTTGTCCTGTTAGAATCTGTTGAGCCTTGTCCACGCCATGGGTCCCAGTGATACCTATGTCAGTGTACGTCTGGCAATATGGATCTGCATTAAGCCCCTTCTTGTTCTGGGCAAGGACTCCTTTACAATTCTTCAAATAGTGTTTTCCAATGTGTGCCACATCATGTGGTTGACTGCCAGTGACATACCCCAGCAATGGCATGAGCTGGTCTAATAAAGACTAATCTTGTGTTTCCCAAGAAATCTTTCTTAGTAAATAAAATACAGCTCCTAGTCACATGTTGTAGCAGCTTTTATAGCACTGTAGCTAGTATGCTTCCTTTTCTCATTACAAACTCAATTTGTGATCTGAGACTAAGTGTAACCACCACGAATGCGGATTTGAACCTGGGACCTCGGGAGTTGACTCTAGGAGTCTCTACCCTCTGAGCTAAAAGCCAGCTGGCTCCTAGCCCATGCTGTAGAGGTCTCTTGATCTTAACTGTTGCAGTGGTCTAGGTGCCACTTGCAGTACTCAGTAACCACACTAGGTGTGTGGGTTACATAAGCAATGATGGTGTTTCCCTTGATTGAAATAGTAGGCCTTTTACTTCCCAGTGCTTCTGCTTATACATTATAGTGGTTGTATCCTTCTCATTTCCGTTGCCAAATAATATCTGGTACAATCAGATATTCTGGTATACTGCCTTTTGAGAACATTAAATGCTTTTCAGTATATTACAATGACTTGTGCACTAGTATCCAAGTCTAAAAGCAACCTGAAATGTTTCTCCCTGGTGAATAATAATCTTTATGAACACTTGGCCTAGAGGGATTGCTACAGCAGAAACCATTGCTGATCCTGCACATTCACACCTAGTTCTTGTATTATTGCCTGTAACATTTGTGCCAGCTTTTTTTTTGCTGGATATTCATTTTGTTGGTGTGTTCTCCAACATGCATACAGGCTTTCTGTTTGTTTACAGTTTTCTAGTCTGTCTGCTAGTTCATCAGAGACATTTTTTATTTTGGAGTTACCTGAACATATGATTAAGCTTTTACCTTTGTACTCTGCCACCTCTTTTAGAGAGAGATTTTAGCATGGCTTGTGTCAGTTCCTATGAGTAACATCTGCTGTGTGTCTGTAATCAAAATCAGCACTTTAATGCCTTGTATGCTGAACTTGTCTCAAACACCGAGTTCCACCTTTTAAAGTCTTTTCATCCATGTCAATAAATGTGGTTATCCTTTGGCCAGCTATCTTAATGCTGACACAAACTGTTCATTTGGTATTTGTAGAAGTCCATTAGACAATCAAAAGTTTTCAAATGTTGGATTAAGTTTTGGAGTCATCTGTCCAGCAAGCATACTTCCATTGTGCACTCATCTTTTTTCTTCTTAATGGATATAAATTCAAAAACTGAATGTCTCCCAAAATTTTTCACAAGCTCAGATTGCCAGATAAACAGTACTATCCTTATGGGCCTTAAAAAGGAACATTTAATACTTGGATAACTTCTGCTACTCAGAAATATTTGTCTTGTGCAATTAGAATCTGACAACCTCCAATAAACACTTTTTTTACAAAAAATGTTTATTACATATTTATTGTATGCTTAACTTTTCATAAGAATTGTACAACAACTTAAAGCTAAGTTTTAGGAGAAACACTTGGATTTGGCCTACACTAAGGGATAAATTTGAATTAAGAGATACTCAACTTCAGCTACATTAATTGTGTAACTGTAACAAGTCGAAGTTTCTTAAATCATGTTTTGGCACCATTCACACTGCCGGAAGTCGAGGGGACCACATTTTCCCTTTGATTTCCCTTGCTCCTCATAAAAGCAGGATTACCAGCATCGACAGGAATGCCCTCTCAGTTTGATTTAGCGTGTCTTCACTAGACCCTATTTAGCTGAAGCATAGAAGATCGACCGCAGCTTCTTTGATCTTATCTGTAGTGTAGACGTGGCCTCACTGTCTAAACCCACAGTTAAAGAGAACTTAGAAGATGATCTGTAAAGTACAATCTGGTGGTTGAAAAACTTCAATATTTGGTTGAAAATCAGACAAAGTGACTTAAAACCAAGAGCCTGCAGTGAGCAGAATTTAGTATAGACTACTGGGAGGGAAGGAATGAAATTAAGGAATGGGTGAATATGAGAAGAAACCCAGTGATGTATTACAATATGAAAATGCTGGAAAACCTTTCATTCGTAAATCTTTTGACATCAAAATTCGAGATCTTTATAATAGCTGGAGCAGTGAGAGCTTCCAATGTGAACAATCCTATGTTTGTAGAGATGGACCAGCTTAGCTCGCAAGTCTTTTTCCACATACAATTTCTCTCAGCAGGTAGCAAAGCCTTTAGAGAAAAGAAATAAATTTAAACATTTTGTTTTGCAAAATTAGAACAGTCACTTAATGAAACAAAACAACCAAAGGTGTTTTCAGGATGATCATTAGTCTAATGTACTTACTTTCATTGTACCATACATGCCTCGGTTTCCCGTGTAGTAAGTTGGGATGCCCTCTAGCTGACTTACAAGCCTGGGAATAATTGCATTTTAAGTAACAAATTAAAATGAAAGGAGAAAAAGGAATAGCTCTCTTCTCTGGCAGACTTACAGTTTTGCAATTTAGAACACAGCTTGCATCAGTTGTCTAAGTGCACTGAGCTCCCTATAGGCTCTGTACTAAGATAAGCTGCAATATCACCAGCTCACTGCCACCAGGCAGTTGCTGGTGATGGTGATTTCTAATGTCAATACCCTGAAAGGCTTGAAGGGATACTCATGCTGTAAATATCTTGTTATTACTTCCCAAGCTGCAGTTTCCCCCAGTTCTGCTTGTTGTATCGGTTTGTTTTTCAGTCCAAGCAGCCAGTAGTTTCTTTTTTGTCTCAGAGGAGCTCTAATTTCATGAGTTTGTCTTTTACCACAGACTTTCTATGCTTTGGGGGTGGGGATGAGGGGGTGGTGTAAATGTAACATAACAACATTATTTAGAATGATTCTGATGTTAAATGCTTTGCAGATGCCTTCAACTATAGTCAATGAGTATGAATGGAGAATCAGTATGTCTTGAAGAAAGCTGATTTATACCAGTTTCTGGGCTGGGCCAAAAGGTCAGCTGAAGGCTTATTTTACTGCAAATAATTGGCCCCTGCCCTTAAGCAGAAAAGTAACAATTAATTGGAGTCAGTGGAAACTACTTCCGATCATTTGATTAGATCTTGGTAAATAAGACTGCCTCTCTCTCTTTTTTACTTTCGGTGCTTGTCATCAACTTCAAATAGTCAGGAATTTTTTTTTTTTAATGAAAAAAGGCATTTTGTCTTGACAAAATCAAAATATTTCATTTAGATTTAAACCATTTATTAAACAATTGAAATAGTTCTATAACATTTTAAGACATTTGGAAATAGTCATTGCAAACAAAAAAATGAAAATATTTTGTGTTGTGATTCCTTCCTTTCTCCTCCCCCCAAAGCCCCCCCAAAAAATTTGGTAAACCCACAAATGTAAAAAATTCGCTGGTGTCACAGAATATGCATTTTTTGCTGGAAATATGATGTCATGTAGCTGACCTGGGGAGAGGATAAGTCTCCATTGTTTCACATGAGTGAAGTGTTACTTGGTGTACATGGTGTTACATGATTAACACACATCTCATGGTGGTGAAATAGAATGGAATAGATGATAATGAAGAAGAGGTTTCATTCTTTTTAATAGGTGTAATGCTAAATATTTTACTAGTGTGTGGAAGGAAGACTGTACTGAGGTCTCAGTTTAAGAGTAAATATAGGTTTGCTGTTTAACTAAACACAGTTATAGCAATGACAAATGAACATAATTCCATGAATATGAATAAATTCTAAATGATGTTTATGGAGCAGTCCTTTCAGGAATTTATTTTGCCACTGATATGTCCTTTTGTTAATGGTGCATGTAACTAATCAGGTTTGGCTATAAATGGGAGACTAAAGTTTAGACATAATTTGCTAGGGAAAAAACTTAATTCTATCATTTGAGCAAACAGTGATCATTTATATTTTTAAATCTTTTTCGCTCATTACATAACACCACAAAGGTGCAATTTTGCAACCGTTATTCTCACTGAAATCAGTACAACTACAGTGTATGTTCTAATCAATGCAAGTAAGGGGTGAAAAATCAGAATCTCAATTTCTTTAAAAGGAAAGCTTCAGAAAAGAAAGCCAATATGCTTTTATATCATTTTGCCTTTTTAAAAAAATAATAGTAATTCACTCAACTTGTATAATATTAGTCTGATCAGTCTTACATTTTTTTGACCCCAAGAGCTTGAAAAATCTTAATTGAGTCTGCAAAAAATCATGAGCTTTTTTAAAATAGATTTCAGGTTCATCTCATTTGCTTCCTCCTGGGCTTTGAGTTTTCAGGCTGCATTCACATTTTCAAGCTTTTCCCCTCTAACAAGGAGAGCTAGAAATACCCTTTTGAGACCCACTAGGAACTGGGACATTAAACCCCCCCCGAAATCTCCCGATGTTCTATAAACTCACAAATGCTGGCAACATAGGCGTTCTCATGTGCTATCTGCTTGAAGATCTAAAGCAGCTGTGAAATTTACATTGTCCTCTGACTTTCAACATTCTTCCATATTGCTGGAATCCAAAATAAACAACATACAAATATTCCTTTGAATTCATTGTCAGTTATTGGAAAGGCTCTAATACCACTATGTTCTAAAAGAGAAACTTCATTTTAAAAACTTTCCATAAACACTGAAATATAAAATCACATAGGGTCTAGCTTTCAAATTGGGGTGACTAAGAGAGGCATCCAAATCTATACTGAAGACCTAAATATCTATTTTAGGCACATCATTGTTGATTAGTTTAAAAAATCCTAGAAAAATTGGGTTTCTAATATTTAGCACACTGGTTTGAATTTTTGATCCACAGGTAACATCCACACTTTTTAAATTTATATTATTAATAGTGCCTGAAGATCACAGAATGGATTCGGACTTTGGAAATGTTGTCATAAGTTGGGGTCATATATATTGAATGTTTTTGGACAGGCCAGGATAATACTTCCTCCAGGCTAGCTGGCTTTGGCCTAGTTTTAGCAGCATGTTGTGCTAGGCTTTGTAAAAATACAAAGTAAGACTACCCATAACCTGAAGAGCCCACAATCTAAATAAACAAGCCAAAAGATTCTTGGGAAAGCAGTGAAGTGAAATAACTCATGTGATGTTACTCCCAAAGTGGCTAGTGGAACTAGGAACAGAATTTATGCCCCCAGACTCTTAGTCCAGAGTCATATATACTGCATCAGGCAGTTTCTCCAGAATACAAACTGATTCTTAATAACTTGACTTCACTTTCATATCTTCATATTGTTCTTCCCTGGCCTGCCCCTCTGCTGAAAGTTATGATAGAAAATTTTACATGAAATGCTACTTCCAAATCAACAGCTCTGCAAGCCAAAAATAATGGATTGCCAGGATTCAGCAGATAAAACTTAAAAGAAGAATTTCCTTTACTTTCACCTATCTGTGTACATTACATTACAATATTTTCCTTTATTTAATTTAGTTTTTTCCTTGAATTCAAGCTTTATTTTTAACTAAAATATTTCTCTACCTATTAGAGGTTTACACTGAGGATGCACACATTAAAGAAGTAATTACATACTTTGAACTTTTTGAGCATATTTCTTAAAGTGCAAACCAAACATACTATTTTCTATTGAGATTTTAAAAATGTACCTCTTCACAGCTTGAGGTGAACAAATAAATCAAAGTCGCATGTATAATTTCATATAAAAGTGCAGAAAGGAAAAGTTCAGAAAGGGAAATGTGTATGAAGATTTACTTCTAATGATTAACTACAAAAGAAATAGCAAGGTGAATCCTGCTCCGAGCCTGGAAATATCTGCATCCATGATATATCCAAAAGTTTCTGTTCTAAAAATAAACTGAATAATTGCCATCTTCTATGATTACTAGAAATCTTGCTAACCCATTCCCTTACTTTGGAAAATTCTGTTTTAAATTCTCCTTAATCTTTTTATTAATTATTATTGGTTATGATTCAAAAAATACAAAGTCTTTACAAAGTCTTCATATAATGGCAGTATAGAAGAGCCAGTGTCTGCATAACCTTGGATCAGGCAGAATAATTATTTTGGAATGCGTATTATGAACTTTCTACTGCATGATCTATCAGAGTTAGAAACAACATAAATTTTGATTAATATACAATGTGGCAGAAAGTCCCAGCTTGCTCCCATGGGAGCAATTTAATCCTCCTGATGCAGGTGTTGACCTAATGTCTCCAAGTCTGATTCTCCATTGTCCTATACTTTGCCTTGTTAATTAAGAGTAAAATGCTAACATTTAGACTTGGTATTGTTTTACACCATTTTGCACTCAGGCAAATGGTTATTTTGCACTCAGGCAAATGGTTATTCACTGAGATATTAAAGTGTGTGATTTATTTTAACCATGAGTACTCATCCCAGGCCCTCTGATAGTGGAGGGCAAAGATAGCAGTGGCTCTGAGGCCCATTGATTCAAAAGGGCCCCAGGACTCCTGGCTGCCACTCCTGCAGAAGTCGCAGCAGTGGCTGGAGCACAAAGCCCTTTAAATCATTGTTGGAGCACCATGCAGCGTGCTCCAGGTGTCTCCAAGGGTTGAGGGAGGCAGCGTGGCACTCTGATCAGAGCTGAGGGCTGGTTGACCCAGCCCTGACCCGTCTGCCCAAGGCTAGGGTTGGCAGGTGTCCGGTATGGAACCGGACAGTTCGGTATTTTCGCCTCCTGTCCGGTAAAAAAATCAGAAAATACCAGACACCTAAAATGTCCAGTAATTTCTGATTTTTCCCGGTCAGTAGGTGAATATCCCAGGCTGTCTGGCTCAATATGGAGGCAGCCTGGCATCCCTAGTGTTTACCGGGTTCCACAGGGGAGCTGTCCGGCCCCACGCAGGGAGGCAAGTTGGCAGGAGGCCGCTGGCAGCCTGTTAGGGCCAAAAGCCTTACCATGCGGTTTTTTTTAAGGGGCCACGCTGTTTTTCTTTTTGGTTTTTTTTCCTTAACAACTCTCGGGGTCCTTTTTTTTTTTGGTACGGTATTTTTTCTGAAACCATCTGGCAACCCTACACCAAGGCCCCACCCCTTCTGGGAACGTATAACTCCCCCATCTCTTGCTCAAAGGCCCAGCAAGTCTGTTGGCTCTCCTGAATCATCCTAAAGTGAAGAGGAATACTTATTTGCTTAAGGTCAGGCATGTTGTTAAACAGATCTGGGAAACATTTTTTAACTAGATAAATGACTATATAGCATGCAGAACAATGGGAAATCAGACCTCATAGTCATTCTAAAAACAAGATAAGAGATTATATTTGCCTTCAAATGTTTTTGTAATGAAAATAAATTGTTCCGCAAAAATGAACAATCTCACAGGCTTCAGCAGTAGGATACAAGTGTGAGGAAATTTGCCCTAAATATTTTGATTCTGCTGCTTTTTTTGTGTGATAATGGTAACACAATGAGAACTTGAATAGTGAATTGTACCATATGGTTGCTTGTTTTCAGTACTAGATGGGCTAACATTCTTTTCATAAATTATTCTAAGGAAAATATATAGTGACTGCTGTTCTTTATTTATTAGCACCATATATAGGATACAGACAACTGTACAAATTCTAATGCTGTTTTAAATCCAAACTTTTTAATGCGAGTGAGTCTACAAAGAGTTTTTTCAGGGTAGGGACCAGAAATGTGTATACAGCTTAGCACAGTATATAGCACAGTAGGCTATAGTTCTGGTTAAGACTTACAGTGCTACCACAATATTAATGTTATTTTTAAAAAAAAACTAGGAAATTTGCCTCCGAAAATTCAAAAGAAAAAGACCATAAAATTGCATGGAAGAGAAAAACAGAATTCATCCAAGAGCAGATGAAATAAAGCAAGGACTCTGTTGTGAAGTAAAGCAGTCCACAACTTTATCAACTTAAAACAAAACAAATGGATAGTGGGAAACTATTCTTCCAGCAGATTATTTTTAAGAGAAAGTAGATCAGTGTGGTGTGTAAAATTAACCTAAAGAAAGCAAAGTGACAGTAGGTACCCAGATCAGAGAAAAAGGAAGATGGATGTATACCAAGTATGTTTGGCAAAGCTCAGGATATTGTCTTTTTACATTGTAATTTGTATAAAGCTATCCAGGCCTGGAGCTTTACCAGTGTGTCTATGTTTTGTTTGCATGTTTTTGTTCCAGCTTAAGTAATTTTCTCATAGAGTAATTTACTCTGTATGAAAGCTAATTTGTAAAAGGGTCAATTTACTCAGAAAATATTGGCTTTCTTTTTGATGTAGCATTTTATTTACTAGTTAATGCTTTTCAGTGAACTAAACTTAAGTTTTCAGAAAACTCTCTCCACCTGTTGAATATTGCTCCCATTTCTCAACCTCATTCTCCAAATATGATTAGAGCTCTGAAAGGATGTCTCACCTTGGTAAAAATTCAGCTAGCTTTATTGAGCAGATTCAATGATTTTCTGAGCAAAAAGTAAATAGACATTGTGCATTGTGATTTTACAATTTTTTTCCAAATGAGGCTGTGAATAATTTTATTCAGATTGAAGCTCTGGAGAGTTGCTAATTAAAATCCATCATTGGAAGGCTTTTAATTACACACTGCAGTTTAAGTATGCTAGGCCAGCTTGTGGCTCATTAGAGAATAAGACCCACCTCGCTATCTCAACCCATACCAACACCATTCCTAAACAGAGAAAAAGTGAGGAGGAGAGAAGTGGTTGCATGTCTGCTTTGTTTTCCCCTACTGTAAAGTGAGCAAGCATTGGCAAAAGACGGGGAGCAATGAGCATCAGCTTAACTCTACCACCTAATCCCAGTTGAGCCAGTTAGTTTTAATAAAAAATTAAAATCTGTTCTGCTACTAATATAAACTACTAGCAGGTTACTACCTCTTCTCAAGAGGTGAGACCAAGAAAGGAATAATCTCTCTCAGGACAGAGCCATCCTTACCCATACGCAGAGCATACAGTTGTATAGGGCACCCAAAAATTTGGGGCACAACTGGGTCTTAATGTCCACCCACCACTCTTACTATCCCTGATCTGTGGCTCTGCTTCCTCTGGAGAGGATCTAGTTAATTAAAAGTGTAAAAGCCTGCCAGAGCTACTAGCACAGGGCTACTCAACACGTGACCCATGGGCTGCATGCGGCCCACAGACCGCTTGTTTGCGGCCTGCAGTGCAGTTTGAATTTACGTGGGGCTCAATCCGTGGCTCGCAGCTGGGAACCAAAACAAAAAAGTAGTCAATATAATTGTCTTCGGTTGATATGAGTTTTAGTAGTTACATTCTTGGACTGTCTTGCTCATTAAAAGTCCTGTCATATGGGTGGAAATCAGGTACATATTGCATTTTATTACTATCAACAGAATTGACTTGCTCGTGTGTTGTGTAGTCTTGCCTTAACCTTTGTATTCATGCCCATCAGTATGAAAGAAGCTATTTGCATATATTTGCATACATATTTGCATGTATATGCAACCACACTTAAGTTGAGGCCCTCGGCATGTGCTATGAGTATCATTGTGGCCCCCAGGGCTTCCAAAGTTGAGTAGCTCTGTACTAGCAGAACACTGAGCCTAGAAAGAGCCAATCAAATGGTAATGAAACCATTTAACAGGCATTTGCCAACCCCCGCTATATACCATCAGTTTCTGAACTTACTGAATGTACTTAATTTAAAACTTGTTTGCAAAATATTTTTAGGGTGTTGATGAAGATTTTATAATTACCTCTCTAAAAAATAATTCTCCCCCAGTTTAACAATATGGCATAGGTCCCCATAAAGCCTAAGTATGGCCCTGTCTCCATGGCATAATTCCTTTGAGGAGATAGGAATGTTATACTGAAACATTGCTTAGGCTCAATCTAGCCTTCTAATGGTGAATTCTTCCCCAAATTGGATTGAAGATCCTCCTATTTTCCCCCTCTGGTAGATTTCTGAGGCCTTGATTTTCAGTACCCAAGTAGGCACAAATTGTTCATGTACAATGGGGTGCACACATGAAAACCCCTAGCGTGGGCATTGACAGACAGATGGCTCTTATCCTCACTGACCTCTAGCAATGTGTGTAAATCAGAAGTTTGTCAGAGCATAAATCCCAGTTAGAAGATGAAGCAGGAATAGTGGGAAAAGGTGGGGGACATCTGTAGTGCAAATAGCACTATGTTAACACACTAGGGAACTTTTAGGTTCCCTCCAGCAGGATTCTCCTGGATCAGTTACTGTGCAATGCTTTGGAGCGATTTAGAAATCATATCCCTCTGGAGCACATTGCCATACCACATAGATAAGCCCAAAGCAGATTGTGTCTTTATTCACAATATGTTTCTTAAATAAAAAGCTATGTTCCCCCCACATGTAAAAACATGTGAGTATTGCATGTATGATAAAAGTCCTTAACAGTCTTGCTTGTCAATACAAAAAGAGTAACAAATATATTTAAAGTAAAAATATCAGTCCTGCAAAGTGTTAACAAGGGGTAAATTCACCTCAGGTTAGAGGAGCCATATAAAAAGCCATTGCTTACATCCCTCTTAACAGTAAACCCATGTAGATGTTGAGTAGCAGTCAACAGAGCAAAGATTCCAGGAGCACAAGTATTTTTGTATGTTTTGTTTTCCTTTAATAACCTGATCTAAAAATGTTGATACTGGTTGATCATCGAGACTTTTGTAGGAGATATTTGTTGGTGCTGATTCTACGTAGCAATTGGTGTCAGGCCTTTTGTGACTTGCTGGGGCTTCATGGGAAGGTGTTCTCTTGAGGGAGAAAGGTGTAGGTATTGTGTCTGGTGAATCTCTGATTATGAAAATAAGCAGATATATCAATCAAACAGCCAGTGCTATGGAGGTAGGACAGAATAGATGTGAAAGCCATGTAACTGCAATAGTGGCTGGATAGAAGCTCTGCTGTTTCATTAGTCTCTTTGAAGTATTTGGTCAATGCGAAATCTCTATGTAACTATTTTACAAAGGCTGGGCATAACTATTTTACAAAGGCTGGGCATATGGGCCAGGAGATAACCCTGTGTTCTAAACCCTACCTCCATGTTATGATTAATCTTGCTTTTACTGAATATCAGAGAAACAGGCTGTTATTGCCCTCTATTTTCATCTGTAATCCAGACATGAAACAAAGTAAAATAGGCCATGAAAAAACAACAACAACTGAAGGCACCACTAATGCTGTTTTATCTTTGAAAACATTGGAAAAAGCAAGAGCCAAATTATCAAATAATAAAGGAGTAGCAGAACAAAGCCATTCTACATTTTGTTGTAGAAATTCTCCTGAGTAATTCCTCCTTCATGTCTGGAAAGTATTGAGAGGGCATACATCCTCTTAATAAAGCTTTGCAATAGCAGGGAGACTAATTTGATGATCTTCCCACAGCTCCCCTTAGCTGGAAACAACAAACTGGAGCCAATGGGAGCTGTAAGGCTCTGTAGCTACAGAGCCCTTAGATAAACAAAGCAGAGCAGCCTGCTAGCAGCTTTCTCAAAGCGGGCCCATGGCCCTCTTTGAGAAACACTGATCTGAATGAAATATGAGCCAAAGATGAAAAATATCCCACTAGCAAGTATGGGGAATCTATGTGGATAAAACTGGTGTTGCTGAATTAATTAAATGCAAATTGCTGTATTTTACACTGTGCATCACAGAACATATTGCAATGCCCACATAGTGTTTAGACATTTTTATATTTTATTTTACAATCTGATTATTATTTTAAACTTCTTACGGTTAGATTTTGTGATGCATATATGTCCACTAATGTGCATCTTATAAATACTGTATGTTCTTACACCAAATCTTGTTTTGGACCATTAGGGCATCTAGTATAGACATATATACCTCTGTATGAAAATGCTAAGCTTATTTTAATGATCAATGGAATGACCATGATTAATTTTGCAAACACAGTTTCATTGCAGGCAGGCTGTAAAAGTATCCAGTTGCTTAGTAACCATCAATGCCTAAAACATGTCAGCAGCAAAAAATTAATAGAAAGCTGCCAGAACGGCAACCAGGCATATTGAAAGCTACAGATGCTTGGCTGATCACATAAATCCCGTTTACTAATTCACTGAGGCAGCAGTAATCCACAGGTTAAAGGTCCTGATTCCTGAATTCTCCTACACTGATGTAAACAAGGAACAACTCCATTTATTCAATGAGATTCAGGGTATAAACTAATGCAAGTAAGAACAGAATAAGCTCCTAAATGTGGAATCTAGTCTTTCTGATGCAACATTATAACAACTGCTCGGAAGGCCATTTTACATGTTCAGAATTAAAACTAAGATTTATTTTTTCAAAGGGTTTTTAAATGCAGTATTAAAAGTCTTTGTAAAAATGTTTTCTATGACATTTTCATTCAGTAGCCACAATTGGAACAGCTTTCAAAGAGAAGCCCCACTAATCACCGGTGTCTTGCTCCTATGGTTATCTTTTGACACAACGAACAGATCAAGTATCCACAGATTTCTCATTAATACTTTATTTTTGTTCTTGTTGACTTATGTTGTGAAGGAATTTTACATGGAAAAAAAAAACCCCTGCACCTGAAATGTAGCATCACCTAGTCTGTACATCTTCTTTTCCTTTTGTAGAAATGTGTTTCATCACTGGGGACAATCAAAGTTAGCCTCTTTTTTGGTGCCGATGATGCTACAGTCATGGGTCTGTGTCTTGTACAGATGAATACTTTCTATTGACTTTTCGCCTTCCTGTCCCTAGCAGGAATGGCACCTCTGGTCTTCAACCCTCAAAAGCACAAACCTCTCTTGCCTGAGCTGTAGGAGTAAATTGATTAGTAATAGCAATCTTTTTAATCACTTGATATCACAGTTCTCTTAATTCCCTTTAGACACTGGCCACTATCAGCAGACAGGATACTGGGCTAGACAGATCTTTGGTCTGCCTAGTACAGCCATTCTTATGTCCTTATCCTTCATGGACCAGCCATTAGAAGGGGTCATACCACAAACAACTCCTGTTAGTATAGAGATTTCCATATTTAAAAACTAACTGTACTATCTGACAAGCTGTTCTTTAATCCAGTGGGAAGGCATGGAAAATATTTTTTCTAGTATAAAGGAATAAAAGAATCAATAATGTACCAAATTTGTTACAGAATTAATAGTGACATGCAAATGCATTTAATAATGATGTAGAGGATGGCATCAAACAATCCCAGCATTTGTCTATAAACATCAATAATGCAATTTGTTTCAAATTACAAGCCGTTGTGCTACTTCAGATAATATGAATTACATTAATTTGTACATGTATATTGACAAATGGATTCTACTTTAGAAAAGGATGCCATATTAATGGCTTATCTGCTCTCATTTACAGCAGTGTTAGTTTTCAATGACATCACCACTGACTTAGTACAGTGCAAGTGAGGTCAGAATTGGGTCTCGAGGATATCTTTAAAATCGTAGGGCTGTGGAGCCCCTCCTAATGAGATGGAGACAGGAATCTGCAGGAGTTCTGGAACATTTTTTTTATAGAGAGAGTGTTGTTGAGAGCCATTGAACCAAGCTGCAAACCCTGTTTTGTAATGGAAGACACTTCAGACCAAGGGGTGCAGCAGTATCCTCAGTTTCAGCACCTATGGGAATCTGATGCTGAAAATACCAATGGAGTTTGTTGTTTTATAGAAACTGTTGGGTATTGACTGACATTAACTCTGTCGTTTGCAGAATAAGGAACACAGTTTACTTTGCATCACAAACTCTGGATCAGAGCCTCAGCTTGTATAAATGTAATGAAATCAATGGACCTGTGGCAATTTACAGCAATTTAGGATCTTATAAGTGGCGTATCCCCCTCAGAGTAAGAAAAAAGAATATTGACTGAACTGTAATGGATTAACTTCTCTTCATGCTGGCGTAACTCCTCTAAAGTCCATAGTTACATCAGTTCACCACCGGTTTATGAGAACAATTAGGTCCTTTATATCTATATGGCCTTAAAGGATCTGCTGATTAGTTATTTACAGTTTGCTTATGTACAATCTCAAAGGTCATGTACCTATAGGCACAAATCCCATAATGCAGCATTCTCACTCTGAAAATGACTCCATTTTATTGTTTGTTGCTGTAATCATAAAATTTCTTCAATTTTGTTGTGTACATCTCAAAATAATCATAGTACATCACTGTGCCTTTTGAGAGGGAATCCAGAAACATCAGATGAGAGAGAAATATAATCCAGACAATGAATAGAAATTTGCTGCCATCAGCCCTGAGTAAGTGGCCTTAATTTTCTTCTATATAAAGTGGCTTGTGAATTACAAACTTCCAGTACACAAACCAAAGATTCAAGCACCCCTATCTAAATAGAAGTCCCTTCGTGGCACAGTATCCCTTTCAAATCTGGCCCAAATTCAGTGCTGTCATGGATGGTGAAAGTTACAAATCAGGTTTAAGAAGGTCAAAAATGTTAATCCATCAGTGCAAATAGTAATACAACTGTAAAGGTATACAGTGAACGAGCAGGTGTAGCAGAAAGAACATTTAAGCGGCAGTGACATGTTCTTCATCATACACTATTCTGCTACTCTACCTGTTACACTAGTCTATTGTCTTCTGCGATATAACTTAAATTTATCCACACTGAGAAATCCTGGGGCCTCAGTTTTCAGCTAGCTCTGTAACCTGCTTATTTGAGTGGGCGGTGTGCGGCCACTCAACTCTCAAGTGCTATAAACTACACTTAGCTTGATACAGCTCCCAAGGAGTCTTCTGCCAGACATTAATTGACAAATACATTAGTACTCTGGCCATGCCACAGGGGGTAAATATGCTGGCTTTTCATTAGATGGGAACTTTTACCCAGGGGGAATAAATTATCCAGGTAATATCTATTCCCTTTGCATTGCCAGAATAACCCACCACAGAGCAGAAGGGGACTCAAATATTGAGGTCAGGAAATTAAAAAAAAATGGAACTATAGTTCTGGATAGTTCACATATGTGTTGATCTGGGCAAAGGAATAAGACCAGAGCTTTCTCCAAGCCCACAGTGCCAGACTTAAGACATTTCTCTTGCCTTACTTTGAACATGCAGCATGTATCAGTTTTGTCGTTTAATGAAAAAGAACCCATAACTGGGATTAATCAATTCCAATTATATGCAGTTGAATTTGTTTTGACATAAAGGGAAGACATTTCAAACAAAGATGTCATTCCACCTTAGAAATGACAATTCAAACATATGATCCTAATTCTCAAGACGGACAGAGTCATCAATTTTCTTAACAAGTTCAAATGATGATAATTTGCTTGATTTGTGATGTCAGGCTGACTTGACTTATTTTATTTCAACACATAGGCATGCATGTATTTATATTAAACTGATCAACAGGCAAAGCAGAAAGAAATTGTAGCTGATTTTTTCTAATGTCACCATATGATTAAAACCAGCCAATGATGGAAAAATAAAATTTAGTTTATTCAGGATATCAAAGTTTATTCCCAAGTCAATATTAACTTATTTTCCAGTTCACATAAGTAATGAGAGCTTTTGAGAAACAAGGTCATTTCAAAGATGATTGACATGAATAGATCTTGAGATTTCTGTCCTGCTTTCTGCTTGTGGAAACAATTCAAAACTGGTATGAAAACATCTGGACTAAAAAAAAAAAAGCTGAAAGAGAAACTTGAGGAAAAAATTATTAAAAACTCCCATTTGATGATCATCTGACAACTAAGAAGAACCTGAGTGTTAGAAAAGATTCTTGGACATTCTAGTACTGCTTTTTAAAAACAACAAAGAACCAAAACTTTTTATTTTGGCAACATTTTCAAACCCTGTTAACAACTTTATTTCCATTCCTCATGCTTCATGCATATGGTATCAAAGGCAGAATTTCCTAAAGTAGTTGCAGATTCTGAATTGTAAGAGGATGCTGTCTCTGTTTATCTTCTCTTGCAATTTTAAACCAGGTTCTGTTCCTGGTTCAGACGCTGGCCTACGAAGGCTACATCTACACTGCGGAGCTATTTTGGGATACTGGAAGTATCCTGAAATAGCTATTCCCCGTCTATTGAAGAAGTCCATTATTTTGAAACCACACGAGGGTTAAGGGGAATTTCGGAATCGTGCTTCATTTAGAAATATGGCTCTGTGTACACAGAGCCAAATGACGAAATAAGCTATTTTGAAATAGCATCAAAATAAAATATGCAATTTGCAGAGCACATATTGCGTATCTTATTTTGAGTTAAGGGTACTGTGTAGATGCACCCTTCAAGATCACATCACTGCCCTTTGCTTCAATTTCCCAATTTGAAAAATGGGGATAATACTTATCTCCTTCATAAAGCACTGTGAGATCTACTAATGAAGTGTTATAGAATAGTTAGGTATTATTATCACTACTATCATGACTACAGTGTCTGAGAATGAAAAGAAAATTGAAGATTGTTATTTATGAGCCATTAACTAAGTCACTAAAGCATAATTTCTTTCAAACTTTCTTTATTCACCTCTTTATTTCCTATCTGCTATGCTATCTTATTTATGAAAATTAAAGACATATAAACTCAGACTCATGTGTTCTAAGTCCAGGCTTTTTTGAGGAATGACCTGCCATGCAAGATTAGATTCAGCCAAAGTCTGATGAGCTTAAAAACATTTTGCAAGACCTACCTATTGGACTGAACTTTGTGGTCCATGTAATTACAATAATAATTGCAACTAGAGGCCCCGAGTGAGAGGAACCTCATTTTGCTAGATACTGTACAGGCACAGATCTAGTCATTCAGTAATTTCTCTGAGAGACGACGGAGGGTGGGAAGGGTACCAGAGACACAGAGCTGTAGAAGATTTAACGTGATGGCCACACTTGGCCAGTGGAAGAGCTGAGACTTTTAGTTCCACCATAAGTAAAGGGTTTTGACCACAAATCAAATGGGGCAGGAAATCCTAGCATCTGTTCTTAGAATTTTGGAGGAATAAAGAACAATCCTCACAGTTCACTTTGTACATTGACACAAATACTTGTTTTACCTGTTTATTTCTTAGGTAGTGTGCATTAGACAATCTTAGAAGGATTAGATTAGATAATGTCTAAAAAGCAGCATAAACTGATTTGAATTGACTTTGGTTGTAATAAAAATGCTATAGCCTTTATAAATCTACATTTTTTGTAGCAGTTTAACTAAGGATGGGAAGTATGTTAACATACAGCCGTAGATGTTAAGTCTACCAGTTCAGAACAGCATGTAGGTTTCTTGCTCTGAGGTATTGTTTAGAGATAGAAAATGTGGTTGTTTGCATATGCCACAAATATAAAGCTTTGCATAAGCCTCAAGTGAAGGTTGGTTCATGTGATGCAAGTTGTGACAGTTTCAGACGATAAAGGCATTGAAGTCTCCATTATAGTAAATACATATAAATAATATCGGAGGACCATGTCAGTGCTAAAATCATACATATTTCAAAATTCCCACTAAGCTCAGGGTAAATATAACTCATAGGACTTCAAAGAATTTTTAATAAATTCTATATAATGTAATTTAAAAAGTCTCTGTCTTAGGTTTTCCTATATTTTCTATTGCTATGGTATTTAAGTACTGCAATACACTCTGTCACTTCAACAGGGCTAAAATCTGTCTCAGTGGATTTGTCACTAATACTAGACATACTTTATTGGGAATCTGAGCCAAAGGCCTTAGGTACAATTTAATATGATCTAAAAACTGCTCTCTTTTGATGACCAAGTTGTTTGTAGTGAGCAAACCTGGTTAGATGTGTAGTGTGCTACATATACAAATATTCTTTTCTTACTTTTCAGATCCCCAGAACAAATACTAAACATACTCCCTACTTCATCACAATAATTTTAAAACTAAAGATTTTGTACCAAAAGTTTCTGAAAACATTCCTATTTTTTTCTGTCAAAATTGGAGGGGACATATATAGAAGAACATCCCCTTCCTCCCCCCATAGGGTGATAGCTTTCCGGTCATCTTTGCTAGGTTTAATGTTAAATAAAATCACCAAATTGTAAGATGACCCCACCAAAACATCCATCTATTCTCCCTGAGCTATGTTAAATTAGGAACCATTGGGGGGGGGGGGGAAGAAGAGGGGGCGGGGACAGGGTTCAAATCAGTTACAAATTAAAAGGCTAACTGAAGTAAATTGGGCTATGCAAGTGTAATTGAGAGACAGGGCCCTATGACTTTTAATGTTTGCGCTTGGAATTCTCATTGTAGCTACAATGTTCATTTCCACTTCTGGGTGCTCATAAGTTCTCTGCACTCATAAGTTCTCAGATTTTGACCTAATTGTATCTTATTGATTGCTTAGTCAAATCCTTTTAATTTCTTTCACATTGTATACAACTTTGGCCATTTTGAAACAAAGCAAAATTTTAGCGGTATCATGGAAACAGTAATAACATAAATGGAAGAAGTACTAACACTTAAGTGTCACAGGGCTGTTAAATTCATAAAAAAAATGATGAAACAGAGTCTCCTTTCCCTATTGCCAGTGCAAATCATGAGGAATTTGTCAAAGCTAGTAGCATAATGCCAGCAAGAAAGAAAAGAAAGAAAAGAATCCATTCTAGTGAGGTAATTTCTATCCTAAAGGGAAATACATTGCCACATCTCTTCATAATTCACTAATCATAATACTGCGATCATGCGTACAAACAAAACAGACAGTTTATTCACTGATATATGCCTGATGTAGAAGGATCAGGCTGACTATTAGTAGAGTATACACCACGTTAAAATACTATTCAAGAATTTCAATCCATGAAGAGCTCACTCTCAGTAATAAATTTACAGATTGACAACTATTTTCCTTCATCAACTGTATTCATTAATACATTAGGAAAAATCCATTACTGGACATACAGGTGGTTGTAGTACGTGACTTTTTAAGGCAAGTAATAATAAGCACTCTGAATAGAGAAGCAGGATTTCTACCCTAGTAGCAATGCTTTAACTAAACTTATAGGAGTAGGGAAATTGGATTGAGTGCCAATTTGGGTTTCTTTGCAAAATTATTATTTTCTAATTTATGCTATTCCAGAAAGAGCAATTTTTTTGTAATGCTTCCCTTTCTTCCCCTGACCAAAACCCAGAATTAGAGTTCTGAGAGAATAGGGAAAGAAAAACAAATTCCTATTATAAGCAATTCTAAATCTCTAAATAAATTTAAAAGTCAATTGGAATTCTGGACAAATCTTTGAATTAGTTTTTTAAATTTGAATTGTATAATCAGTATTAGTAATAACTTAACTCTACATCATCAAAAGCATGGAGGAGAGAGCCTAATATTTAAAGGAAGTTTATGTTGAAATAAATTGTAAATATCTAAAATGGATCATCTTTAACATATATGGAAGCAAATTAACATATCCTTGCAGTTACTGCTAAAGATACAGCTAACAAAGCACATCTATATTACTTTATTCAAGTACTTACCGTAAAGCTTAACAACTTAAGTCTGCAACTGTTTCAGTCTAAATCAAATCACTGAAATTGGAATACATCAAAAGCTTCCTGCTTCACACAAAGCTAAATCAAGGTATGGCTGAATGATACTTAAAATTGAAGATATTATCTCTTAAATCTTTCCATTAAATAACACTTTCAGAAAGAGCTGTGTTTCCACTTTAGGGTAAATGCTTTGTTTCCTTTCCTGTGACTATCTTAAGATTATCTTACTCAGCCTGAACGAGGATCTTAATTATGCAGTTTGAGTCTGTTTTAATAACTTTTATAACTGTCAGTTCAAACATTTGCATTTTTACACTTCAGCACTGAATTTTTCAGGTTATTCAATGGTGAAATGATCAAAATATTGCTATATTTGATAACTATTACTCACGTACTAAAGAATCTTATTTAAAAACTGATTTTTTTTTAAAAAAAGCAATCTTTGTACACTGTATTTTTTTACTTTATATATAAAGGGCCCTTCATAATCTCTCAGCATGTCAAAAATTAAGAAAAATTTAAATATTGAGTTGCTGCCAGTATGAATAAAGGAATAATTCCATATTTAAGTAATAATAGTAATAGTAATAATAATTAATAATACCACATCTCCTTTGGTCAGAGCCTTACCTAAATAGATAGGTTTTGCACCATATATTCTGGGACCAAGTATTTAGATTGTCAGGTCACAAGAAGAAACTAATTCATGAGTCCAGGAGCTCACCATTGAAAACTGCTTGACAACTGCATCCAGATATCTAACTTGAGGACATGTTAGGTTGATTGGGCTCCACCACTTCAACTGAGTTAGGCAGAAAGAGCAAACCTCTAAAACTAAACCACTTCATTCTTATACAACAACACTAATCATCTAAATAGTGATATCCAGAAGGAAATAAGGCAGATGTGATCTGTTACTGTAAGCAAAAAGGCCACTGCAGTTTCTGTATCAATTACAGTCTGAATGACTTGCAAGGATAATACGCTTCTCATGAGATTGCAATTATCCACTCTGGTGGCAACATAGGTAACAAGTACTGAAGCAAAATCCATATATAAGGGAGTTACATGTGTCAGGCCAAGCACAAGTACATTTTAAAAAGGTATTTCTGCCTCTTGAAAACTGCTGGGACTTAAGGAACAATCTGAGGGCCTATGAGTGCCCTCAGCTACTAATCTCTCTTCAAATGGGCACCAAATTCCTGCATAATGGGGTGGAAAGATCAGCCCCATTGTCATGGTTACATGACCAACTGTACCTCTGTTCTTTCTCTGAAGGCACACACCCCTCCACTAGGTGTCAAGTCTTGTGCCTTTATCTTTTCTGGTAAGGAATCCTGTAACTCCCCACACACACACTACTCCCAGGGCCCTGAGTTACAGAACTATATATACCAATTGCATTTATCCAGCAGAATGTATCCAGAAAATCCAGCTGTGGATTTGGGGGGAGGGGACATCTTTTCTACAGCAACTGCCCCCTCTCCCTTCTTCTCCCCTTCCCTTCCTTTCCCCTTTCTTCCCTCCCCTCCCCTCCCCTCCCATATCTATCTATTTACCTATCTAGTTATCAGTTTTGGCTTTGCCCTTTACTTCATTGCAGATGGATGGCTATCTCAAGTTACTGTCCTGTTTAATGCTGCTTTCTCCAACAGCCTATTAAACTAAATCAACACTCATACAATAAACATCCTAATAAATAGGTCACAATACAGCCACCTTCAATTATTATAAAGCAGTCCCACACCTGACACACATCTGTAGTTGCATTCTCCAATAATCTCATCTTATCAATAGTTTGCCTCAGATGAGACTCCACCGGCTTGCTTTCATCCAAGTCTATAGGTTACTCAAGCACCGAGAAAACAAAGATACTGCTCAGAAATGTATTCTGATCATTCATACACCACTGATTCCATGAACCTCAGTGCGGTGCCCTTTGTTCAGAATTCTTCCCATTGAGCTATGTTGTGTTTGTACACTGAGGCAACTGCTGTCCCAAACTCTTTACATGCATTCCATGCATTCTGGACCGGAAGTGAGAACTGTTAGATCCCTGTGGAGCTTGGCATGACAGAGCCTTGTGGTTGAGCTAACAGCTGCAGAACAACATTCTAGGATTTCTTTGAAAAGAAGAAATGGAAGCCCTCTTCTGCAAAGCCGCCCACCCCAGCAATCAAATGAATACAACTCTTCAGTCAACAGTACAAGGGGCTGCTGATGCATCTAATAATGTCAGCATGGATCCTTGCCTAGCACTAAATGAAAATAATTAATTAGACTACTATGGTCTCTGTACCATACCCACACCTAAAGATGGATCATCAGGCATCAAGGAAACTTGAGGATTGTTACCCATTCATTTGAGTGAACCTGGCAGTTCACCCTTCTATGATGAAAACACTATCACTTACAGCAGTGTATACCTGTTCAACAAATGGATGACAGACCTTGGGCCTCCACTCACACAAAGCATCTTCTAAGGATTTCCACAAGGTTTTGCTGGAAATAGAAAATCAATTTTAACTTCCTGTTCTGTAAAATATTATTCTTCATGTCTTATTTATTTTCCTTTAGCCTATATTGGTTTCAAGGGTTTTTTCCTCTGACTTTCTTTCAGGAATCATGAAATTGCCTTGATAGCATGAATAAGCCAGCACCAAAGTTTTAAACCACACTCTCTCTTACTTTGTTTTACTCTCATGAGAGGATATTTAGTAGCTCAGTGCAAAGCTAAAACAGTGGCTGATCATTCATGCTGTTTCTACCAAATTGCACCTTAAACCTGAGAGAGAACATTTAATTAAAATACATTTGTGGAGAGATTTTGTTTATATCCTCTGATCTAAGAACTGTGTTGCAGATTTTTCCCCTAGCATTCTTTGTCTAGCTCATCTAATTTGCTGACAACTGTTTTTAAAACTTAAATTGGAACCACACTAATTGTTCCATATTCTTTGGAATTTTACTAATTTGCTAAAAGACATGCAAAATGTAACCTTCACTGGGTTACACTGGAGGTTTGATG
Source organism: Rafetus swinhoei (assembly GCA_019425775.1). Lineage (NCBI taxonomy): Eukaryota > Metazoa > Chordata > Testudines > Trionychidae > Rafetus > Rafetus swinhoei. The sequence continues at coordinate 155,395,166 of CM033424.1, forward strand.
TATTTTGGGTTGTCTTTAGGGAACTAGGAAATGCTATAGGATATCATGGAATTTTGAACTTCCTCATTAATGCTTTCCTAATTTGGTCCCAGTTTGGTTTTAATCAGGACTGTGTAGTTATGGTAGAATAATTTTTTAAATGTAGTTCTTCTGGGCATTTCAAATTGTACCTTAGGAGAAAATAGTCTTAATTTTCATAACATACACTTTAGATATTTAATTAGTTTACTTACTTTTCCTTTATATTCTGCTACTTTGTCATTACATTTTTAATGAGACCCCTAAGGTAGCCTTTCATTGGTTCACAGTTTAGTTGGGATAGAATCATTCAGCTTCATTTTGACCCCAAGATATTTTCAAACAGAACTAAACATATGGCAATGTAAAATACAAGAAAAAGTTTTTGTATTCTCAAAGCTCTGACCCTCAGAACACAATATATTGTAGTTCCACATGGAGAACTACCTGAGTCTCTTGCTTATACACAAACTTATTTCTATGCTGGGAAATGAAGTTCATTGTCTTACTAACTCATAACTTGTGTCTGAAAAGCACTTAATACAACTAACCATGCTACCCTGATTATCATCTCATCAGATCCCCCAAGATAAGCAGCACTAGACTTGGGAGTATTTTCATGAAAAAAACCCCAGAGTGCAATAAAAGGTAGTAGTGTGATTCAAGCAGGAATATTTCTCCATCTCAATACTGAACCAATGTCTCAATCTTAGCAGTCACTATATTTCCTTTCTCTGCCTTGGAGGTCCCTATAGCAACCCTGCACTCACAACTCTGCAAACGGGATTCCTCCTCTAGGGATATTAGTGACTAGGTGGCCCCACTCCTCCCAACTTTATGTGAGGTAAGAAGGAAATTAATAGGAAGGGTGTAGCCAGACAGAAACCCCCTTCCCCCCCCGTAACATCTATCTTGCTTGCCCCTTTTAGATGCCTCAGAGCGCACAGGGCACAGAAAGCAATAAAATCAGCATAGTCTTTGAAGCCTTGACAGAAGGCCCAGATACGCTGGCTCATCTGACCCTGGATGGCTGTAAACAGAGATACGCCAATTGTTGACCTGCAAGAGGCTGCGAGAACTGCCCTTGGCTGGCACTTATATTGATACGATCACACAGCCGTCCCGGGGAGTGGAATCTCCCGCTGAGCAAAGAATGTCCAGTACTCCCAATTTAGTTATCTCTCTTACAAGTGTAAATTAAGTTCACAACTCCCTTGTAAGAACTGGCGTCACAAAGACGAACCAGCACAATTTGGCGCCATAGATAAGGAAGAGAATACGTGACCCAACGGGTATAAAGATGGGTCCAGCAGCACACTCACTCTGAGCGTCAATCTACCATCTACCTGCTGCTCGGGTTAGGTGATTGCCTCCCGAGGTCCACATGGGAACGCCCAGCCTTGTATTCATCTTTCCCGGGGAATTGAGTGACCGGTCCTGGCCTGACACGCTGGAATCGAGGGACACAGAAGGGGGTAAAAATTGTACCTGTATGTGTCCTTTTGTTTTAGTGCATGCATAGAATAGAGCTCTTTAAAGATTAAGCTGTCACTTGGTACCGTTACTTTCTATCTTCCTTTTGTTTTTCTTTTGTAACCATTTTAAAATCTGTATTTGCTAGCAGTTAAGAAATAGAGCAATAGCCACTGTAACCACATGCTTTAGAAGTCTCTTTAATAAACCTGTAACTGTTTAAGCTTTAACTTGACTCCTCCTGTTGCTGTAACAGAGCCAAACACAATTAAAAGAACTCCAGCTGGTCATAGGGGCAGACGCAGGCAGAGCTGGGCGTTTGAATTGTGTCGCCTCCAGGGGACAGATCCATGGGGCACCTGTCAGCCTTCCCTAGGCTGCCCGCTGCGAAGAGACTGTGTGTCCTAGCAGTTAAAGTCTCAGGTGTAATAAGCTCTCCCTGCAAACTCTCGGGGCACCCGTCAGCCTTTCGGCTGCCCGCTGCGAAAGGACCCCGGTCCTAGCAGTTGAAGACTTGGGTGTATAACACACACATACACCATGCACTGCCCTGACCATCGGCTGACAAAGGGCTGCCCAGAAACTCAACCAGTACAAGCAGCTACTTCAGGAACTTTCAGACACTAGTGCTATCATTGCAGATCACTTTTCAGAATTTTACCTTGGAACACTCTTTTCCCTTCTGCTGAATGGAAGTTGGCTCCAGCTCTCTCCTGTTACCTCTCTCAGTCTCTTCAGGTCAGCCACACTTCATCTCCCCTCAGGGGAGCCAACAGCCTCCACAGGCCCATGGGCAACGGGAGGGGAGGCCCAGCTCCATGCTCCCAGAAAAGGTGGGGTCTCAGGCATAAGGGGTGGGGCTAGGGGCAGCCAGCCTTCTATGCTGTCCAGAACGCAGTGCGCCCCCCTCCCCAGCCCAATGAGACACACACAGCATGAGGTGCAGCACTCTAGAGGCTATTTAAAAGGTCTGGGGCTCTGGTTGCCACTGCTACCACAGTACCCCTTTGAATTGCTGGGCCCCAAGCCAACTGTCCCCTTTAATCCAACCTGTCAGCGAGCCTGCCTCCCCTGCATACTCCCTTTCTTTTCCCCTCTTCTCCTGTGTGGTTGCACAGCCATGCAGCTTACAGGATACTTAGATAACATGGACTTCACATCTCTCTTCCGTAATTTCCTCCTCTGAATTTAATAATGGAAATGGCTCTCATTTGTTCCTTGGGAATTTTGAGACTTAATTTATGAACATTTGGATCACACTTTGAGCTCCTTGAAGGAAAGGTACCGCAGAAATGCAATCTGTTATATAATATTAGAGGCTACATATGTTTTAAAATACTAGATTTATAAAATCAGAAAATGAAATATTGTGCACAATAAAGGTACACTCTGTTCATGTATATATCCCCATATACCTGAGAGTATACTTCAGAAAGTACACTCAGGGCACGTCTAGACTACCCTCGGCTTCTGAAAGAAGATATGCAAATTCCTCAAAAAATGAAGTTTACTGGATTCTTTCAAAAAAGGGGAGGGAGGTTGTGTGAAAACCCCCATCTAGACTGCTTTTTTGTCTTTGAAAAAACCTCTTCCAAAAAAGGGATCAGAAAAAGATATGCAAATTTGCGCCACATTTCCATATCTTCTTTCGGAAGCCGAGCATAGTCTAGATGTGCCCTCAGAAAGGTAGAACAGTATCATAAGGCTATACTGGCTTAGACCAATGGTCCACCTAGCCTACTATGCTGTCTTCCAACCGTGGTAGGCGTAAAGTGCTTCAGAGGGGATAAACTGAACAGGGCAATTATTAAGTGATTGACCTCTTATCATCCATTCCCAGCTTCTGGCACTCAGAGGTTTAGGGACACCAGGAATATGGGGTTGCATCCCTAAAAATCTTGTCTAATAGTCATCAGTAGACCTATCCTCCATGAAAAATAATGAATTATTTGTATCCCTATTATATTTCTGACCTTCACAATATTCCTTGGCAACGAGTTCGACAGGTTGACTGTGTGTTGTGTGAAGAAGTTCTTCAATATAATTTTTTTTAAATATTCAACCTACTAATTCATTGGATGACCCCTGGTTTTTATTGTTATGGGAAGTGGTAAATAACACTTCCTTATGCACTTCTTCCTCGCCATTCATAATTTCATATATCATTTCACCACAGTAAGATGATATTGCTAAGAAAATATCAGATTTCTATGTGGGAACAAATGGTGGGAAGATGTGGGAGGGGTGGTGGATGGTGCAATTTTGCTACATTGACTGGCAGCCATAATAACATTTCACTTTAGATTAGAATTGAGAGAGTGCAAAAGTAAAAATGAGTTCTTTAGTTCCTATGGCTGTCTTGCTGGAAACTGTGTTAGAGAATGAATGCCTTCAAATAGTGTTTTAGAATTTAGAACAATTGCCAATTTCCAGTCTTGTTTTAATCCTTCTGCTGAGCTTCATTTCACTATGATAAATTAATATGTCCTACCAAGTTTAGGTTTCTACATGCAAAGAATTAAAAATGATTGCTGTAATTTGAGTACCAGCTGCACAGTATGTACACTCTGTGGTGGAGGCATATATTTTCATTTAACAACTAAAAAATGTTAAAAAATCAACCTGCTCCCTAAAATGACCTTTAATACAGTAATGATAATCACTTTCCCTGTTCATTTGTGTGTAATCCTGTTAATCTGCTCCTCTATAGCCCTGTAATGCAAAGCTATTATTTGATAGTGAGCAAATCAGCTAACTACTGTATTATACATCTCTGGGAGTCAGTGCACCATCAGAGACAAAAGCAAGACAAGCAAAAGCCATATACAGGATGAAATGTGTGTGGAGGGATATACTCGACCATACCAGCCTGCTATGGCAAATAATTATTATACCTTCACAACTAAGATTGGTCAAACATTAGTGTAGTGTTATTCTAGGTTGCTTTCAAACCAACAGAAAAAGAGCTGAAATCATATAAAAGACTATGCCAGGTTTTTTTCTCATTTATTAGAAGGCCTGCCTCTACAAAGTGTTCATTTAATAAATTTTTTTGGCAATGACAGTCTCTCAGGACCAGCCTAAACCTATATGGAGTGTTGTTATCCAAAAACATTGATTTTAAATGAGCTTTGTAGACCTTATTTCAGGTGAGTGGATAGAGTTGTATTTCTAATTAATACAGGTATTCTGTAATTGGGTATTTCCTGACTTCTGCAGAAAAGTTACCTTTTCTAGATATGGAGGAGCCTGATTTTAATCCACCTAAGAATGAATTTGATAATGGACCTTCTGATCTGGGGCTGGTTAGGTCACAAAGAATTCCACTATAGGAAACTATCTTGATACTGAAATCAAAGGTAGGATTCACTGGCCCAGTGTACCTTTCAGAAAGTTGCTTCATCGTTTCTTGATTGATAGAGATCTGCAGATGGAAACTAAGATTCTGGTCTACAATGTAGTTGTCAACCCCACTTTTCCTTATGGGTATGAGATCTCTGGGTAACATATTAAAGCCCTCTTCAGCCTCTGAGCCAAGTTAGCACTTTTCCATTCAAACAGTCTCTATGGCTCTGTCTGTTAGGGGTATGTTTTTTCACACTCTTGAGTGACATAGCTATGCCAACATAATGTTTCAGTGTAAACCACGACAAAGAGAAAATATTTCTATGGGATTGATGGTGCTATACTTGCATCAGTTTGTGGGCATTGTGTTATACATGGCCTGAAGGAGTTTAGAGATATCACATCTTTCCTTTTTTTATATGTAGTTTGTATTAATTAGCAACATTTCATGAAAATAATTTACAAAAAAGGAATGTGAATATCTTATTCTTAATCATCCCAAAGGACAGAGAGATTACAAACACCTGAGCTATATAATTGTTCCATATAAATCGGCCACTTCATAATACATAATTTAGTCTACTTAACAAGTACAGGTGTACAGCAATGAAAGCCTGATTTGCTTTTTAAAAATATTACCTCTTTCGTATATTCAGGCAAATCTGGATTGTTTTTGAATATTTTAGTAGACAATATCTTTGTTCAGAAACATTCACAACTGTCCTTGGACATTTGAACTATGGATGGGATGAGCCAGGTTCTTTCAAAAGAATGAATATAAATCTTTACCAGTTCCCTCAAGCCAAATTTAATCTTCACTGAAGTTTGAAACTGTTTAATTTCCCATGCTTGTCAGCAGCCACTAGAAACTGGAAGTACAAGACTCTTTACAAGCTACATGTTCCATGTGGGATTTCAAGAAAAAGGTTTAGATGGAGGTTCAGAGTCAAATTCCTAGCTGCTCTAAGGCAGCACTGGCTTCTGTGAAGCAATGCCAATTTACACCACTAAGGATCTCAGCATTTTGGATGCTTATTTTGACAGAACTCTGAAGATTTGCCCAATGCTACTTTGCAATTTGCTCACTGTTAGTGATTTGAACACCTTCACAGCCAGTCAACGCTTGGTTCTGTGCTTGGACGAATGCTACAGTCAATCCAATTAACAAAGTATGCTCCCTCTTCTTCTCCTTTGTTTTGTAAATTGACTTTATGGTGGCTCTGAGGAAGAATTGTCTCTTCATGCTGTTGACAAATCTTTCCTTATCATATTCCTTGTATTAGTAAGAGCGACAGCTGCCAAAGTGTCATCTTTAAGGAGTGATGGCCAATGACAAATTCACATTATTCACAATCTTACTTTTATATTTTACACTTATTCATATTTTTCTTTTTCCATTTTTTTCTCTCCTACTTTCCTTTTACTGCTTCCTAGTCACTTCATATCCCTTCCATTTTCCCTATCTTTCCCTTTTTAAAATTGGTGAACATTTCCCACTGTGTTTTCCTTTTCTTTTCTTCTTTTTTATCTCTTCCCATTCATCTTCTCTAAAATCTGTGATCAGAATTGTGCCCCTCTGCCAAATCCAGTTTGTAGGGAGAATTCCTAATCCATTTTTGTTGGCACTCAAGAACTCAGAATGTGATTATTAGCCATTTTCCTCCAATTCAGGTTTATTCATTCATATTGAATATATTCTGTAGGTTTCCAAAAATGACTGTGACCAAATTGAAGAATCACTTTTCTTGCATCTGTAATTTTACTCTGGCACTTTCTATACTATTAGTTTTCCTATGAGAAGTTATAGTGGTCAATTGCAGAAGAACTTTGTACGTGCTAGTTTAGGGGTGGTAAGGCCTGCATTATTTCCCCCCTCTCCCTTTTCCCTTTTTCTGATGAGCCAGAAGCAAGTCTTTGGGAACATATGCCATTTAAGATAAGCATTGTTGCCAGTATAGCAAGAACAAGTATAAGATAAGGGTAAAGGGCAAGAACGCATAAACAATTCTGTTTACCCTAACGTACTGATCACGTAAACAGGGCCAAAGAACAAGTAGAACTAGATCAGAATCAGATCGATAACTAACAGCTAAGCTCTACATCAGCACATAATGAGTAACCCCTGGAAATTTCCAAACTGCAAAACAAGGCAGGAAAAACTGTATTTAAGGCTGCCTCAAAGCACAGCAATTTGAACCTCACTGATGGGCTTTGGGTAACGGCGCCTCGGAAGCTGAGACAACCTCCCACTTCGTCTGCAGCCTACCCGGTGTTCCAGGCTTGCAGGAAGGGACGTAAGATATGCTGCTTCTTTGTTATATTGTTTTTTCCATTTATGGGGCACAGCTGTTAGCTGTCAGGAAATAAACAGCTTGTGTTTGAAAGATACCTGTGTGACGTCCTTTGTGCTTTGAGAGCCCGGTGTCAGACCTTAAACTTACTCTTGCCAACTACAGAAGTTATACAAAGTTCAAAAATTGAAGAATTATGTCTTTAAGGCAATGATCACTAATAAACACAATATGATAAATTGCAAATAAATTAGTTTTAAGCTTAATGAAACAGAATTTTTTTAAAAAAAGACAAAAAGGCAGTGGGAGGGAGAAATCATGCATTCCAAAAGGATTTTGCCTAAGCAGAAATAATTGGAAACTCTAAATCTCACCTTTTCAAGGTCCTTCATTGTAATCCATTATCATTCATTCCCCATCGGTGCTACAGAGGTGTCACTCCGATGATGTATCACACATAATAATGTCATTACATTGGCATAACATGACAACTGGGACTAATTTGAACTCTTTTAAACTTTTAATCTCTAAAATAAATTACAAATGAGAGACTTTTCAGACATAGCGAAGCAGCCACTTATTAAAGGCTGGAGTTTGCCATATGTTTTCAAAACTTGTATTTTTGTTCCCTAGGGAATAGCCTTCTGCAGGACACATAAGCCTATAGTATTGCCAACATTAAGAATAAACTTTAATGTGCTGCAATAAGTTTGTTTATTGAGCTTTACCAGGTGATTTTTGCAGCAGCTTGGCTTTGAGCTTTGAGAAACTAAAATAACCTTTCACACAGTTGAGCGGAGAGAGAGTTTAGTAATTTCTTACTGTGGCCATGGGATCTCATAGGCGTTCAGTAAGGGTAAGTGTAGGATGTATGAACAAGTTAGAAACAGCTTTTCTGAGTTAAAGGGCAATGAGTCATAAATAATGGCCACGCTACAAGGGTCAAGCAGCCATTTAAGATCCCCAACACTTGTCTCGGGTTCTCTCATTTGTGTTAACTTTGGTGGAGTCATCATCTCCTGTTATCCTTCTCTTATTAGTTACACGAGGAAAACCAAATGGATTTATGGACATGAGAAAGAACGAACCCAGAAAGAAGGAGGATCCCAAAGTGGACCAAAATTCAGACTGTCATCAGTTGACCAGGACCAAACAACAAGGTGCCTGCATACAAACCCATAGTAAGTTTTAACATGATTAGATTCAAAACTAATCTGACGACAGATTATTAGAAGTTGTTCTGGGAATATAAAATTATAACCTTATCTAATTGTTTCCACATGGAAAGGCATGAGCTGCCAAGTATACTGCATAGGGATAGAAAAGGCTAAGCAAGCCATTCAATTATTGGTATTCTATTTTTGTATGTGCTTATGCAGTGATTTGACCAATGGTTGCTCTCAAATAGCTTTATTTTTAACCAATTTTAATTTGTACTATTGTTAACACCTTAAGTTTTATTAATTCAATTTGCATCATAACTGTAATCTGATTTTTATATTGGTCAGTATGTTTGGGAAATACAATAAATTAGTTAGATTTATATTTTTTTCTGCTCTCGAATAAAGACACGTTAAATTGGTTTTCTTTGATCAAATGGCAATGTGGTAGAAAAAGCCTTAATTAAAGTCCTTTTAATTAAACATTCATCATTTGACTCAGATCTTGAAAGGCCTATTACTACACTTGGAAAAGCACACTTGGAAAAGCACATAACACACTGTTGACCAGTTTGTTTTAAATGCCTTTTCATTTTTCTTATTCTTGTTCATGTATTAGGAAGTTCATTTGCACATTATAGCTCTTTACATTTAAATGTATTTATTTTTGAACTACACTTAAATTCTGAGGACCAGATTAGATAAAAAATTCTTACATGTGCCTTATATCACGTTTATCCTTACTACTCATTTCATCCAACTTCTCTATTGCTCATGTTGCATGTCTATTTTGATTCTTTCCCACAACACAATAGGCCTCATTGTGGACCAAATCATCTATCTTTCTACCTTTATTTAGTTTATTTCTAGTACCTGTATACTTCTAATAAACACATTTTGATGACTTTTAATAAGTGAAATAAAATACATATAATGAAATAGCAATAACATGCCATTATACTACATGGTGTTTACAGCACCATAATATTACTACTCTGTTCATCCATTTAGCTGCTTCAGGTGACAAACATCCAGGGACAGCTTGTTGTCAACCCTGGAATATTTATGGATGGGGGAAGGGCATGTGATTGGCCAGTCCTCTGCCTATGCAGTTGTGCAAAGCCCAATCACAATAGCCATCCCTAAATAGTTATTTAGTCCTTACACGCTCCACAGAGAAAAATCATCTGGAAAGGGTTGAAGAGGAGGCAAAACTTAGTCCTCTCTTCTGTGGCCAGTTGATTGGGGCCATCTGTATCCTCCAGTCATGCTGTAATACTCCAGGACTGTCACTAGAGTCCCAGTATCCCCTGTTCCTTAACACACACCCCACCCCTCCCCACAAGAGGAGATAGTTTCACCCTGACTTTTAAATAATGCTTTGTTCTAATGATGCATTTAATTCAGTTGTTAACACTCCCTCCTATATATGTCCTTTGAAGACATGGTGTACCTACCTATTCATTTGAAAGTCACAAAAAGTTATGTTCAGTATATAAAAGGCAAACCATAAGTGGTATATTATACCAAGTGTTCTTATTAATACTTCAGGCATTATTTTTAACTTGCCTCTACTTCATTGAATGGAAATTTAGGAATTTCTCAGAAGATACAGAGTTTGAGTATTTGTTGGTTTTAAGAATAGATAAAGAATGTGCATTTCTTTTACAACTAGCATTTCAAACATGCTTACAGAGTTGTACAATGATTCAGCTCACCACTTCCAGTTTGCTGAATTAGCACTGTTAGTAAGGAAATAAAGCCATTTTGCGTCAATCAGAACCTATAGTCTTCTAGATTTCTACATTTGTTTGAAAGAACTATAATGTATGAGCAAATAGGCGCAAATGAGTAGCTTGATGAATGCATGCAGCTTGGAAATTAGTTGCCTGGCAATTAGAAAAGCATATTTCTGTCCTTATAGCCTGCTTACTTTGCAGAAATGTGGTGGGTTTTTTTTCATGGAGGTGATATCTTTTTGTAAGACCTTGTCCAACTTTTGAATTATGTGTGAATATCTCTGATTTAGTAGCCCATATGCTTCACAACTTCAGTGATGTGTGGGATCATTATTTTAAATTTCTTGGAAAACCCATCTGTAAAGGTTGATCATGTGTCATTAGTTTCAGGTTTTGAAAAATATTGGTAATAGAACCAAACTCACATTTCAGTCTACTGTGTTCAATGAGAGCAGCATATCCTCTATGTGAAGAAAGATCATAAGTATACCCTCCAGTGAAGTATGATCAGAATTGAATAGACACAGTATAGTGGATGAAAACTTTTCCCACCTTTTTCCTCCTAAGCATGGAAAACTTTCAAGACACTCAAAATGCCTCATGCTGTTACAAATGATGAAGCTAATGAGAGGGCAGGGTACTAGTTACACACCCTTATTCCAATATCCTGTGGTTAGGGCACTTGGGATGTTGGGATACAGGTTCAAGTCCCTGTTCTAGACAGATTCAATTCTCCTACCAGATCAGTGAGTACAGTAACCATGACGCTAAAAAGCCATTCTTACTCTTTTTCTGGGCTAATGGCTATTCAGATAGTATACTAAATGGATCAGCTTCACCAGAAGAGACTGAGTCTATGTCTAGACTACAAGCCTCTTTTGAAAAAGCCTCTTTCGAAAGAGAGCGTCTAGACTACAAGCAGATTTTTTGAAAAAGCGAACTGCTTTTTCGAAAGAGAGGCTAGACGCTCTCTTTCGAAAAAGTACAGTTTGCATTCAATAGCGCCTTTTTTTGAAAGAGCACTTTCGAAAAAAGGCGTTCGTCCTCATAAAACTGCCGCGTTCTTTCGATTTTCTTTTGAAAGAATGTAGCAGCAGTCTAGACGTAGGGGAAGTTTTTTCGAAAAAAGGCCACTTTTTTTCGAAAAAACAAAACAAAAACCCTGTAGTCTAGTGTGAAAGTAGAAACAATTATATTGTAAGAGAAAGATGAATTATGCTGTAAAAATTGAATAAGTTGGAGGAATACTGTTTGTCTCTGAACAGGAAGGAGAAAAGTATGTTAATGTTATTTGTAAGTATGCAGATCAGAGTGCTAGCCAGGTGGGCCTGGGACAACAGGAAAACGAACATTAGGTGCTAGGCTGAAAACATTTGAGATAACCAGGGAGATATGGACAGGAGATTGCTGTGTGCTTGATATGGAAATGAAGATACTTGACTAGCCTCATACTAATCATGTGAAGTTTTGCCACCTGTTAATCTTGTTAATTTTGGCTTTCTTTTGACTGTATAAATCAAGGGGTTTGAACCTTGTATGGCACTCACATTCTCTGGGTGCATTTAGCAAAGCGGCTTTGCTAATAAACAGAGCGGTCTGACAAATCTGTGTGAGTCCTGTCTGACTTTGACACTAGACACAACCTGAGAGAACCCCACTCCAGAGGTGCTCATAGTCTGCTAGTCAGGGCACCACTTTGGAGTGCAAATCACTGCTGCTGCTGAACTAGGTCCCAAACCAGGGTCTCTCACATTGTAGGTCCATATCCTGACTGCTAGATTTTTGGGCATAAACAAAATATCACCTCTCTTTTTGTAAATCTAGCCCTTCATTTCCTTTGCCCTTCTTAAAAATACATCAGATAGAATATTTCCTTTTGAACTGAATGTGGTATTCAAGCCAAACTGGCTTTTTTTTTCTACCCTTCCCCCAATTTATTGCTTTCAGTTCAACCCAAACCAAAACGGTGTTTTTTGCTTTGAATTGCAGTGGACCACTAAGCCCATTATAAAACAGCTCTTGTGTTGAGCACTCAAAATCTTACACAGCCGCAAAAGTTAGTAAAATCTCATATTTCATCGCTGCCTCCTATAATCATTTGATTTTTTTAAGGTTACATGGAAAAGGGAATGTGAAAAACTCTGACTTGATAAATTGAGCAATATAGTAATATTTTACTGATATGCTTACCTGTCTTGGCAAAAGAGCTATATAACATGTTTAAAGAAAATACAACAAGCAATGTACCAACAAACACACTTTATTTTCACTAACCCTTCCATATTTTAATGTTGCCTAATTTTAGGCCCACATCCTCAGTTAAACCCAGTGACTGTGTCTAGACTGGCAAGTTTTTCCGCAAAAGCGGCTGCTTTTGCGGAAAAACTTGCCAGCTGTCTACACTGGCCGCTTGAATTTGCGCAAGAACACTGACGATCTGATGTAAGATTGTCAGTGTTCTTCGCAAATACTATGCTGCTCCCGTTGGCAAAGCCCTCTTGCGCAAATGTACTTGCGCAAGAGGGCCAGTGTAGACAGCTCAGGACTGTTTTGCACAAAAAAGCCCCGATGGCGAAAATGGCAATCGGGGCTTTCTTGCGCAAAACCGTGTCTAGCGTGGCACGGACGCTTTTCCGCAAAAAGTGCTTTTGCGCAAAAGCGTCCATGCCAATCTAGACGCTCTTCTCCGCAAATGCTTTTAACGGAAAAACTTTTCCGTTAAAAGCATTTGTGGAAAATCATGCCAGTCTAGATGTAGCCAGTGTGTACTGGGCACAGTTGGAAGAAGGGATGCAGTCAGTGTAAATTACAGAGACCACAAGATGACTCTAATTTGAGACACATTGGCACAGAACAACCCTAGGTTTGTTGGGGAGGAAGAGGGTTCTTGTCCGAAGAGGTCTTAAAGCTACCTTGGCATCCCTCTACTTTTAGCTGTACCAAACTAATGATCAGGTCTAAAAAAAACAAAACTACTAAAACTTTGCTGGAGATATTAATCCTGTGAATTGAAATAAATGTATATGTATATATATTTAGATAATGAAATTAATAGTATGTTTAAAATTAAAGTTCTCTTACTGTTCCATTCCTCCTAGTACTATCATAATAGAGCTATCATGGTGCCATGAATTTAGGTTAGTATTTTTATTTCAGAACTCATCCAAATTCTAATTTATGCAGAATTAAAAGAAATTGTCAATCTGGAATATGCTATATATTGTAGACATGCCCAGTAGAGACGGGACTTCTTAAAATCTGATTTTAATTATATTTTAAAAATAGCTAGCCACCTGGGAACACTGAATGTTTTGATTCTTACAGTTCCTGAATATGTCAAGGTCTAAAGATGAAATTTCAAAGGGTATGTCTACACTAGCCCCCTAGTTCGAACAAGGGAGGCTAATGTAGACATTCAAGTTGCAAATGAAGCCCGGGATTTAAATATCCTGGGCTTTATTTGCATCTTCTCGTCCGGTCGCCATTTTGAAATTCCACTAGTCCGAAGTAACTGCCCGCGGCTACACGCGGCAGTGAAACGGCAATTCAAACTAAGTCCTTAGTTTGAATTAACTGTTACACCTCATTCCATTAGTTACTTCATTTCCTATTAGATGTATGAAAGAATGACCATAGAATGGACAACCAAATAAACAATTTTCAGGAGGTATTGGCAAGGGGAAAACTTATATAAAAAGATTAATTCAAGAACCATGATTAGAAGATAGAAACTCTTATTTTTCTTTAGTCCTTCATTTAGCAGAGCCTTCTACGGGTGATTAACTTGACAAATCTGCTCAGGTCTATCTGCAAATACATAAGTATGTGCCCACATGTGCTTTGCTAGATCTCCGATTGTAGTCATCCTAAATAAGCACCATGAACTTTATTCAAGGCCCACAGATGTCAATGAGGGTCTCTCATTGGCTTCAGTGGGCTTTAGCCTGAGTTTATCGAGAAAGACACTTTTGAAGTCCATGTGTATCCAATGTGCCTAGGGTAGCCCTTACTGAAAATCTCAGCAGACTGCAAGAAGGAGAGCTGATTTTCTCAAAACTTGTGGTTAACACTGAAATTAGACTCATCAACAAACTGTTCCTGATCCCCACACACTATTTATCAAGAAGCTACAAAAAGAAGTCACACAGCCCCCTGTATTTCATTCCAGGGGCCTGGCTCCCAATCAGAACATAGATTCAGTACAATGAGAAGTTATTTAAAAAATCTGCTCATTCTCCAAAATGTTCTTCTGACCCTAAACGGTCAGTCACATTACCAGGTCAATATTAGTTTGCATCTAATCCACATTGACAGCCAATCCTTTAGTATCTAAACCAGAGATGCTGCAATGGCGGGCCAGGAATCCTGAGTCATTTTATATCACCACTGCATCCTTGGGGTTCCTGGCTGCTGGCCATGAAGTACTGGCTGGGGGGGGGGGTCTGCCCTAGCCCCACCCCATCCACCCAAAGCCCTGCCCTCTCTAAGGGCCCTTGCTAAAGTCACCTGATGCACTGGTAAGTCCCTGAGTCTACTTTTAATCCAATCTAAAATTAAATGTTTATTGTAAATAAAAAAAGAAAAAAACATGAAGAGAATTATTAAGTGATAAAGCAGGCATATGCATACAAAGACTTCAGTGTCTATTTATCAGGTTTTTAGCAGTATTGATGAGTTTGCTTGCTTGAAAGTCCCTCTGGAACACATCCACAGCTTGGATGTGTCATTCAGTCCTTTGTTCAGAGCTTCGGTTTGCAGAGATGTTGCTCCAGAGGTAAGAAGCAGGAATGAAGACAAAATAGAGATGATGCAGCTGTCCTTTATATTCTTTTTGTCATGAGTCTTGTACTTGCTGTGTCTCAAACACGAGCTTCACGTTGTATGCATGGAGAAAGTTTTCCGTCCACCAGCCTACCCCTATGTAGTAAGATGAGGGCCTGAAACATAAGCCCCTGTATCCCAGGCCTAGTATAAAGCCCGAGGCCTAGCAACAATGTTAAAGATGTTGCTTATATAAAGCAAAGTTAAGCTGTGAGCAATAAGCAATCTTTGCTAATGGAATCTGGTACAAATAGGGTTAATGATGTAAAACACTAAATGGTGCCAGGCAGAAGCTAAAAATCCATTCCAGAAAGGTTGTAACAGAACACCTCATGAAGAAACATCTTAGTACCAACTTATTCTCCACAAATATCAGACATACCCACCCAAGTTCAGGACAGGGGCTAAACTGACAGCATGACAGATAGTGATTGAACCCCAATGTACAAGGTAATGCAGGGATATATCAGAGGGCGATAATCTGATATGTCAGGAGTGAAATGTAACTTGTTTGTACCTACGTATAAAAATGTACCCCAAGGGAGTTGTCTTTGTCTAGCCAAGGGGCAATAGAGAATCCCGCCATTGACTGAACTCGTCCATTGTCAGTGGGTACATATGCATAGTGGTTCAGGAGAGTCTACTGACAACTATTATTATACTTTGCTTGATAATAAACCTGTCTTCGATTCTTATCTGATTTTGTGGTCTTTGGGGCTCACTCAGAGTCTGCTGTGTTGACTACTTGCACAAAGTCAACACAACACACAGGAGGAACACACATATGTAGCCAAATAGTTATCATCACTGAAGCAGCAGGAGACCTGTCAGGACATCACAGTGATGATGTCTGACTACCATAACCTACATACATTGCTGAATCCTAAGGTGTATCCCCTTGCTCCTTTCAGTGGGTTCATTGTACTATTAATGACCCTTGATGGACCATCAAACAGGCTAGGCAGTGCTGATGCCATTTTGTCTGGGGGTGTTACCAAGAAACACAGCACAAGTTTTAAAATACAGATATAACATACATATCTATGACTCACAATACAAAGATGATACACATGTATGAGCAAGATTATCATACTTGGAATATCATAGTATTTTCATAGTTGCCTTACATGGCATATTTGGTCAGATTGCTTGCAATTTTATAATAATATTATTAACAATATTATAAAATGTCCCTCATATGCCATTCAGCATCACACCATACATTACATATATACATGTGAGCTTAGAGTTATTTTCAACAGCATGCTTGTTTTTAGCATATCTAACAATTATGTGCAATTGGTCTTTAGTTAACTTTCCTCCAGCATTGTTTAATTTGCCTGTATATTTGTGATTAAAACCAGGCACGAATGTAGGAGTATAATTATGTGAGCAATTCTGTATGTGGGTCTTTGGCCTTCTCATTATAGAAGTGTAGTCCAAAAAAACTCTTTTAATAGACCAGCAGTCACTGTATACCATGTATTCAAGGAATATTCCCATATCTTGAAATGTCGTGTTATGGTATTTTATATTGAGTAAGCATCTTGCAAAAATATATTTAAAAAACCCTAGAAAATTTACCTGGCATTGTTCTGGTCTTTCCTGGCATGGGAGGTGCAGGAGTCAGGGCAGGGTCTTGGAGATGTGAGGAGCTCAGGGAAGGGGGCTGAAGGAGTGGGAGGTGCAGGAGTCAGGGTTGGGGGTGAGAAGAGCTCAGGGCAGTAGATGGGGAGTGCAGGAGTAAGGGAAGGGGTAGGGGCTGAGGGCAGCGAGTGCAGGTGCAGGAATCAGGGCACAGAGTTCAGAAGGGTGGGGGCTCAGAAGAGGGAATGGGGAACTTGGGGGGCGGGTAGTAGTGGCCTCCTTGGGATAGTAAGGTAGTGGTAGGTGGGGTAGTAGTAGCTAGTCCATTGGGCTCACCCAGGGCGACGGGGTCTGCTCTGCCTGGCCATTGGCTGTTCTGGGGGCAGCCCAAGATTGTGGGGTCCATGCTACCCAGACGGTGACTGCTGCCCATGGTCAGACCAGGGTAACAGAATCCATGCTACCCAGCCAATGGCTGCTCCAGAGCTCTTATGGTGCTTTTATGGTGGCAGGGCTATTATTATGTGCTTGCTTGCTGCACCGCTGTGCTTATTCTGAAGTATAACTATACCTCCTATAACAGCCCTCCCTTTCCGTTTGATGAGAAGCAATCCTATTCCAGGCACATTTTATTTTTGTGGCATAATCAAACCCTTACATTGCTTTAAATTATCAGAGTAAGCTGTACAGTCATTAGTTTGTGGTAGCAGCATATTGTAGTATTCCCAAGAGGGAAAGGAGGTGGAATGTTTGGGTTTTGGAATAAATCACCTCAGCATTCAAACTGCAGTCCTTGGATAGTTCAGGTTTAATCTCTCTAGTCCGGCACCTTTGGGACCTGACCAGTTTCAAACCAGAGAATTTGCTGAACCATTGGATGTTAATATTGTCTAGCAGCATTTCTAACTTATCCATTGTTTATTGGGCTATTAGAAGAAATGTAGGAGTAAATTAGAGCTAAATAAAAGCACAGAACACTCAGAGCGAGGACTGGTGGCTTTAAAGATACTTTATGGAACCACAAAAAACTTGCCCGCACCCATGATAAGTGGACATCTAACTAACTAAAATCATGCTGGACCACGGATGTTGCTGAACCAGAGAGTGCTGGACTAGAGAGGTTCAACCAGTAGTTATGTTGGAGAATGCCTTGCTTTGTCTCTGCAGAAATTAGGTTATTCAGGCACATATTATTATGTGAACTGGTTTTTGTTCTGAGGAAAGAACAGAATACACTGGATGGATGGATGAAGTAAGAAAAGCCCTGGGAAAACCTTGGTAAGCTACATAGGCCAGAAAGAATTGAAAACTATTTGAGAAATATCATTCATCCCTGGATTAATACAAGCTGCTGTAATGGCTGCTGCTACTGAAAAAAATAATATTGAAAGAATGCAGTGTCCAATAAAAAGTATACTTTATGGGATACTACAGTCAATGCACAAGGGAGAATAAACAATGTTAAATTCTTTATGGGCTAATAATTTAGACATACTAAATTAGAGTATGATTTTACTCACATGGAAAATCAATAGCAAAACTCCCATTGACCTCAGTATAAGTTGACTCAAACTTTTATTGAATGTCTGAATAACATCCATATTCTAGGGAAAGAAATTGTTATATTCTTCTCACTGTTTTCCTCAATAAAGACAGGGTAAAATATTAGTCCACATTCCTTTATTAATGTCTGGTCAATTGCTGCTTTTTAAATGTAGCTCTTAAATGTCCACAAGATAGCTCTCAAATATATTGTAATAATGGTTTACTCTATAAGCAACAGCAAATTATTCTATGTTCACTGGAAACAGCTTGTGTTTTGAGTGGGCAATGATGCTCAAGCTTTCATGACCACAGCACATGCTGTACATTGTGAAGCCTACCCAGTGACCTCACATTTCTTGGAGTCCTACTTCAGTAAATAATCTGTTGGCTGAAAGCAATGTAGCAAATAAGGAGATGAGTGAATTTGATTAAAACGTGAAGGGAATATCAGCAGTGGACAAATGCATTGAGTGCATCGCTAGCTGACATATAATTGCCTTTATCAGAATTGAGTTACTGTAATATGTTTGTCAGTGCAACCCAGTGATATTTCTGGATTTATATTCAGGTGCAGAGAAGGGCTATTAAGATGATCAGGAGACTAGAAGACCTTACAACGGGTTTGTTTAACCTAACAAAGGCTGAGAGGGGATACATCTGTGCTCTGTAAATACATCAGAGGATAATAGCCAGGAGGGAGAGGAACAATTTAAGCTAAGGGACAAAGTTGGTATAAGAACCAATGGGTACAAACTAGCCATGAGTAAGCCTTGCTGGAAATTAGAAGAAGATTCTAACTTGTCAGGGAAATGTGGTCCTGGAACAGCCTCCCAATAGGAGTAGTGGGGCAAAGAGTCTGACTAGTTTTAAGATAGAGTTTGCACATGTTAAATGGGATCAATTTCAGTATTGGCTTGCCTCGCTAGTTATAGCTTTCATCAAGGATCAGAATAATTAATTACTAGAGAAACACATATTTCCTCCCTTAGTGACACTAAGCAGCAATGGAAATCTCCTGAGAGAGCCTGATTTTTTGACCTCCTGATTTTCTGATCAGACGTTTGGAGGTTTCAGTTCAGATCCTGTAAAGTAACTTTTTGGAAATAATGTAAGTGAAGCTCAAATTCTGTTTTGTTTCACAGATGTGAAAGGCATTTGTTTTTTTTTTTTTTTAAACAATCATTCAGGGAAAACTTATCAGAGAGAATATTTTTATAACATCTAGATTAAGTCATTTTACCCTTGTAGAAACTGGCATTTGTTCTCAAAGCAGCTCTCAACTGAATTTCCATTTGTAACCATTCAAATGTTAGGATTTATCAAATCACACACATTTGGCCATACTGCAGAAATATTTTTTTAAATGTACTTAGTAGTTAAAGAATTTTTACGCACTCTAGAGAGATTTGTTCCTTCAGTAGAAGGGTTTTATTTGCCTATCATTAACAATGTGCACAGTTGCGGTGGGGAGGTATTGTATTCTAGTCTATATTAATATGCTAAATTAGAAGCTGTAGCCAACAGGTCTTCTGTTTCCTTTTTTTGTTCATTTGTTGTTGTCTAGGAGATGGAAGCCTTTTTCTTTCCATATGAATTTGTAAAGGGCTCACTTCTTTCTCTTGAGTGCCCCCTTCTGGTGGAGGACACGTGTCCACAAGCTCCCTCTCCGGTGACTTGCTCTGGGCATGGAGGGTATCCAAGATGCCCTTTCTTCTGGGTCACCTACAACCAGGCTTCTTTACTGCTCCTTGAGTAGCTACTGGCTGAGAGGCATGGGCCCGCCCACTCCTCTGGGTTCCAGCCCAGCCATCCTGTAAATAGCAATTGCCCACTAAATATCAGTCATTACTGTTCTACTGCTACTCACTGCCTGGGCCACTTACCCAAGAATCTGTTCCATACTTGCCCTCTCTCAGGGCTTTATCTCTGAGTCCTCATAGCACCTTGTCCAGGGTTCTGCAATTTTCCATACCCGCCATTCCCAGTCTTCAGCCATCGGACATGGGCTTCAGCCGGGTTTGCAATCCACCCTACACACTGAGCTGTTCAAAGTACTGCTGATTAGTCACTCAGTCAGTCAGTCTGTCCATCCATCTGTCCATCCCTAGCTCTGCCTGATTTGAGCTCCAAAGAGGAACTGCCATGACCCTGGCCCAGCAGCTTCTTTATACTGGCTTTCTGGGCCCTGATTGGCCGCAGTGGAAGCAGCCACTTTAGCATGCCTGGAAAACTTCTCCGCTGCTTCCCTGGGGTGGAGTGTGGCAAAGCCACAAGCCTCCAGCATGGACAGGACTTTGGGCCTAATCCAACCCGTCACAGGATTTCACTAGTTATCCATGCTTTAGCATCTCTAGACTGAGTGACTACCATGTACTGTAAACAGATTTGAACCTAAAAACCACTCGGTAGACTCACATAGCATAGAATGAGGCTTTCCTCTTACTTAGCAGTATTTCTAATAAGGCTTATTGACAGCTGTCATCCTTAGTCTGTGCTTGGGACCAGTTCTTGTCTAGATACAGTTTAAAAACCATTTAAATCCTTATTTAGAAACCACTTCTCCTTGATTTCTTCTGTGCCAGTTGACCTCAGCAAGACCTTGAGCTTATTACTACGCCAACATTCAACATTGAAGGGTTCTAAGTTCTGGATGTCATTAATCCCCGTTTTGTCCAACGGAGCCTGTATTTGCTATCCTTCAGGGTTGATGTGGTCCTCAGTGTGAGGATAGAGCAGAGAAGAATGGTCATGTTAAAATCAGAAGCTAGTTCTGGGGCTTTACATGACAATATTTGCTAATCTGAATAGCATATATTCTCTGGCTGTGCATTAAATACAGGATCATGTCCTTCCCTATTGTGCCCATTTACTTGAAGCTTATTTCTTTGTTATTAGAAATGTATATTAATATTTACATATCGTGTCCATTAATATCAAATGGCTGGATTTGTTCACCTTGTAAATGGGTTTGGTCCACTTGTGTTCTACAGACACAAAGTGGACCCTCCACTCACATGCCTCAGAGCAACCATGCTACACTCTGCTTAAGCACCAGATTTGCTGTGGAGAATCTTGGGAGCAGGGTCCTTGGGCCATGTTCAGTAGATCTTCAGGTGAAATCCATCTTTTCAAAGCTACATTGGCAAATGATATGATTTGGAATCCTTGGAGCATGTCATTTAGACCCTATTATCTCTGTGTCAATTGTTGGGTTGTGCTAACTTTGGGCCCTGTATAACTTATGGATGAAAAGGTCATGATTTGGCCAATTGTGTGCTAGCTTCACCATGAATAGCTTGCTGCTGCTATAAGTAAACATCCTAACATATGTTTTTCTTAATCTTAAAAATATGTATAGACTTTGAGATGACTTCTAGTCCTTCCAGTTTTAGCTAAAATTTAAAGTAGGATAGCTAGAACTTGAATAATAGCTAGGCAGGTGTCCTGCTCTCCTCAGTATTGCCTCTCGTTATACCTCTGTTTAGAAGCTGCAGCATTCTTTTTGGCCCCACAAAAGAAGAAATAGTGATAATACTTGGCATTGCACTGCCACAATACCTGCAGGTGGTTGCTTCAAACAAGTAATTACTATAATTCAACTAAGGTATATGGTACCTATTATTGACCAAAACAGCTCCCGAGAGCACTTCATAATTCCAGAAAGAGACAGGAGTATCCTTGTAAATTTACAGTATTTTTTCTTCAAAAAAAGAAAGCGCTTGCCTATCAAATGAAAATCCTAGAATGCTAGCTAATTGTCACAAGACACGGAGTGGAGCATGCCAACTAATTGCTCTGGAAAGACTTGCTGAACTTCAAGAACACTGGAAAAATTAATGTCATTCTTGCTGTGCTTGATTGTAATCATCCAGATTTAGCAGAAAAAATATCAATTTAGCTAATCAAGTTAAAATTAAAATATGCAAATTTGAGAGAATAAAACAGTTTCATCTTTGTGAATTATGCAAATGGACCAAAAAAAATCAGATGGGGATATTCTGACAAGATGTCTTTCAATGTTCCCTGTGACAGATAAAAGAAGTTACAGAGCATCCTTCAGGGAGACACAAAGGTGTAGTATTAATAACAACATAATTTCATTAACATGAAATAAAGGCTAATATTTATACAATCATACAGAAGGCTTACACTTTATCATCTGAAAAGAAAAGTAGATGTAGAATGTCATAAAATTCTGAGATTCAGCGTGATTTCAGCATGGTCTTTTGCTTTTGCAGATGCAATTATATATATTCATGTACAGTTGCTGAGCTAACACTTTTTCACAAACAGCTGCAAGCATCTAAATTTGGCGTAGAAAGGATAAAATATTATAATGCAAAATACACTTTGATAAATGGGTTGTGCTTATGAAAATTTTATCACATGTGCACACAGGTGTTGTGATCTTTCAAATGCACATACAGAAGAAGTAGGTGACAGATTTTGGACATGGTTCTACCATATCTGAGAAGCACAGAATTGTAGAACTGGAAGGGACCTTAAGAGTCATCTAGTCCAGTCCTCAGTACTCAAGGCAGGACTAAGTGTTATCTCTACTATCTGTGACAGAGCTTTGTCTAACTGGCAACCTTTGTAGGCAATTTATCTCACTGCTTAACTATCCTGATAGGAAGGTTTTCCTTATGTAAAACACAAAACACACTTGCTGGAATTTAACTCCATTGCTTCTTGTTGTATCTTCAGAGATTAAGAAGAATAATTTACCTCCCTCTCCTTGTAACAACCTTTTATGTACTTAAAAACTGCTTACCATATCCCCCCTCAATCTTCCGTTCTCCAGACTAACCAAACCCAGGTTTTTTCCAATCTTAATTTATAGATCATATTTCTAGACCTTGAATTATTTTTGTTGATTCTCTCTGGACTTTCTCAAACTTGTCCACACTTTGCCTGAAATGTGGGATCCAAAACTCCAGTTGAGGCCCAATCAGTGCAAAACAGAGCAAAATAATTACTACTTTCCGGAGATAATTGCTAACAGCGCCAATATACCTTCAGTCACATCCTTGAGTGTTCTAGGATGTATTTAATCAAGCCCTCATTAAATGAAGACATCTAACATGCCTAAGTAATTTTTTACTTGTACTTTCTCTATTTTAGCCTCTGATCCTACCTCATTTTCACTGGCATTCACTATGTCAGATGTACAATTGCTACTAAACTTTTTGGTGAAAACAGAAAGAAAAAAAATAATTTAGCAATTCTGCCTCTTGCAGATTTTTTGTTATTGTTTTCCCTTCTATTGAGTAACTGGCCTGTACTGCCTTTCCTCTTCCTCTTGCATGTATTTGTAGAATGTTTTCTTATTATCCTTTATGTCACTAGATAGTTTAGTCTCATTTTGTTCCCTGGCCTTTCTAATTTTGTCCCCACATTCTTGTGTTTGTTAGTTTGTTTTCATCCTTTGTAATTTGTCACTTTTTGTAAGACTCTTTTTGGAATCTCAGATCATTTAAGATCTCCTGGTTAAGACACAGTGATCTCTTACCAAACATTCTACCTTTCCTATGTGGTGGGATAGTTAGCTCTTGTGTGCTTAATAATGTGTCTTTGAAAAACTGCCAACTCTTTGGAAATGTTTTTTTTTCTCTTAAAAGCTTACTTCACATGAGCTCTTACCTATGAGCTCCCTGAACATGTTAAAGTCTGCCTTCTTGAAATCTATTATTTTATTGTGTTTTCACTCCTACCTTTCTTAGAATCATTAACTCTATCTTTTCATTATCACTTTCACCTAAACTGCCTTCCACTTTCAAATCTCAACCATTTCATTCCCATTTGTCAAAATCAAATCTAGAATAGTTTTTCCCCTAGTAGTTTTCTCTGTCTTCTGAAATAAGAACTTGCTGGATAATCTGTGCCCTGCTGTATTAGGAGTTGAAGTCCCCCATCATTACTAAATCCTATGCCTTGGATGATTGTGTTAGTGTTTTTTGTAATTCTCATCCATCTCTTCTTCCTAAGTATGTTGTCTGTAGTAGATATCACCCATTTCCCCTTTTTTTCCTTAACTAGAGACTTTCAATATGTGTATCTCCTATTTCCATCTCAATCTCAATCTCAATCCAAGTGTATATATATATTATTTATAGGGCAACACCTCCCTTTTTCCCTGCCAATCCTTTCTCAGCAAGCTGTACAGTTTTATATCAATATTCTAGTCATGTGTATTATCCCACCAAGTCCCTGTGATGCCAACTATGTGATAGTTGTGTTTATTGTGTTTATTAATTAGCATTTTAAATTCTTCCTGCTTATTCCCCATACTTCTCATTTTAGTATACAGACTTCTAAGATACTGATTTGATTTTTCCTCATGTTATTATTTTTTTCTCCCTTATCCCTGCTATAATGTTTCAAGTCTTCTCCCAGCTCTCCATTTTTTTACTTATCTTTGGGCTTTTATCACATGGCCCCATTAAACCTAGTTTAAAGCCCTCCTTCCTAGTTTAGCCAGTCTGTATCTAATACGTTTTTCACCTTCCTTGATAGGTGGACCCTAGCTCAGCTAAGCAATCCTTCTTCCTGGATCAGTATTCCATGGCCAAGGAAGAGGAAACCCTTCTGACGATATGATCTCAGAGCCAAACGTTCACCTCCAGTATGAACCTGTCTTTTCCTGGAGGATTCTCAGTTATTAGTTTTGCCCCCTCAGTGCCTACAGCTCCTTTCCTCTGGTCTGTTTGAGGTCCCTTCAGCCCCAAGGTTGGAGATGACTCTGACTCAGCATGTGGGTAGATGATGAACTCATATATCCTTCAGTTCTGAAATTCCTGAGGGGTGGGAGCATATGCTATTGGTAGGTTTCTGAATGAGACTAACGGGAAATGCAGAATAGCCTTTGCAGATTGGATTCTAACCTTAATCTGTTTTTTATAGTCAGCTCAGTACATTATGGATGTGTCTGTACTGCAGGACTTAACTCAAAATAAGCTACGCAAATGGAGCTACGTCAATTGTGTATCTTATTTCGAAATAGTTTACACAACACTTATTTTGAAATAGAGCATTCTTCCTCCGACTTCCCTTATTCCTCATACAATGAGGGTTACAGGAGTCGGAGTAAGAAGTCCTCCAGCTTGACAGTATTTTGACACTATTTCGAAATAACTGCCTGCTGCATAGACATGGACTAAGTTATTTCGGAATAGTGCTAGTTATTTCAAAATAGTGTTGCAGTGTAGACGTGCCTATGAGACATGTCTCTGTGTATGCATTTGACAAACAGTAGTGATATAGATTAAAATAAACTGTTGCCCAAAGTTTGTGTTTCTTTCCCTATAGAAATGTTGCGAATTAATGGATATGGAAGAAGTTGGTGTTTACTGCTTAGAGCTTTGTAGCAGGATTACTGAAAATTATTGTGCTAATGGATAAATCTGAATATTCCTTTCTGAATGTGAATGAGTGCAGGGACATTAAAAACAAATGGCTTTTTTGTATACCTACCTCCCAAAAGATGGACAACTTCATTTTTGCAGATACGCACAACTTGATTAAATTGTTGATTGGCAAAGAGAGATTTTTCTGAGTCATATTCTGCTGCAAGTGCAGGTGTTGCCATTCTCTTCATGAAGAGGGTGAACCATGAGTCAGTGGTTGTTCAGAAAGTTGTTTTAGGCTGTTTATCGATGGTTCAGTTACTTTTGAACAACATCATTTTTGAAATTAATGCCTATGCTCCTACTGGATGGAGAGATATGGTGGGGTGGGTTTGTTTTTCTTTTGTTTTGCAGCATTTGGGTGCTCTCTTGACAAATTGCTTTACAAGTAGAATTTTAATTTTTGAAGGGACAATTTTAGTTGTATTCTTAGAGATCATTTGAAATAATTTGAAAACATATCCATTAACTATTCAGGAATTTGACACTATCTTACAGGCTCCTGATCTGACTGATGTGTGGAAACATTTTAAGCCCTGTGTGTAGCAGTTCATGTGACTTAGCGATATTGCCGGATCTTTGTCTATGGTCTGTTTGGACATATTTGTCTCATTTACTCTCTAGTTGCATTGTCTTTACTGGGATTTCACATCATGATTTGTTCTTATTTGTGTTGTCTCTTCCTTCTATTCAAGAGCATTATCCACACTGGCAATTTAACATTGACCTTTTATAGGATGTTCACTTTTGAGACTCCTTCAACTGTATTTGGAAAGACTGGGTTGCCTCAAAGGATATTTTCCTTTTCCATGAGGCATTGTTGGGGGGTTGGTGACATTTATATTAAACATTTCAGTCAGCAGTACACTCTGCAGACAGCACTGGTCTTTGAGTGGAATATTTAGGAGTTAAAGTTGCGGTTTGAGGAACTGAAAAAGCCTTTTAAAGAGATAATGATGATGGTTGGCATGAAAATTTGAAATTTATAAAAAAAAGATTTTGCAGAACATGTGGCATAGGAAAGTTTAAAGTGCACTAATTAGGGAATGATTTCAGGGCCTTTTTCACCCCCATTGAATCCACTTATTTGGTTCTTCTTTGACCTGAAAAAGAAACATGTGGAGAGGAGGAGGACTGACCATTTCAATAAGTTTTTGAGCTAAGAGCTTTCAGATCCAATGGGGGTTAGGAACGTTGCTGTGATTTTTTTCCCCTCAGACCTATGTACCATAGAGACTGTGTGTTTCTGAGGCTTGGCAGGCCTTTGGGAATCTTCCTAGGGTCTCCGCGTTGGATGTGTATAAACTTGAAAAGCAGCACAATACCTATGCATTGCAGTTGCAGCCAACATTAGAAAAGCAAGGTGGGTGAGGTAATATCTTTTATTGGACCAGCTTCTGTTGGTTAGAGAGACATAAAGCGTGTGTCTTTCACCAAAAGTAGTTGGTCCAATTACCTCACCCACCTTGTCTCTAGAGCATGACTTGACACTTTTAGAATTAATTTCTGCCCTGAATAGCTTTGCTTCAAGAAAGGCACCTAGTATTTATGGTTTGTGTGTTGAGCCTTATTTATCATTTTGGACTCTTCTTGGGCATGACTTACTCCAGGTTTTTCAAGAGTACATCAAAGAGAAAATATCACAATTCTTACTCCATTGCCTAAGAATGAAAAATTTGACAAGGTGAAAAATTTGGAGATCTGTGTCTCTGCTTTGCTTTGGCTATAAATATTTTCTCCAAGACTTTGGCAAACATACAGAAAATTATGACTGGTTCAGTCATTCACCTTGATCAGACCTCAATATTTTCAACAGGTCAATTTTTATGAAGTTTTCCTCTAAGCATTTGATTTGCACATTGGGTCAACTTCACTTGATCAAGAGAAGGCTTTTGATCATGTTAGTTGTTTTTTACCCATTGTATTTTTCATTTTAGGTCCAGGTTTGTTTCATATAATGATATGTCTATTTAAGATAAATGTTGCTTTGAGTGACTCACCTGCAGGCTGTAATGAAATAAAACTGTTGTTCCGTGACTGGTTTATTGTATGCACTTTCTGTCAAGCCTCTCTTATGCATATTGCAAAAATCCCCTTCTGACCTTTTTCAACCTGTTCCAACTTGCACCTGGGGAGTCTTTGTATGTGATGACTGTGTTTATTCCTCACGACAATGAGGTTCTGGGTTTGACTGAATGTCAGAACTCTTTTTAACTGGGTTCTTCAGCTTACATAAATTGGGGAAAGTGTGTACCACTCTCCTGCTGCAGGCTTGGGTGATCTATGCCTTGACTTTGCTGAGAAGTGAAGCATGGAAACTATTGTAGAGGCAAACTGACTTAAATGCATTAGGAATTATGCTGGGACCAGACAGTACTTTGGGTTGGAATTGGGAGGGAGTTACGGAAAAGTTTGAGGGGAGGTTGCAAAGGTGGAAGTGGAATTTGCCTCAGTTCTCCTTCTGAGGGCAGGTGTTGAAGGCAATTCAATCATTTATGATTATGTTGTGGCATAAGTGTGTTCTTTTGGATTCTCCTCTTTTTTTAGAAAAAAAGTTCAAAAGGCTGAAACAGAGTATTTTAAATTTGTTTGTTGTACAAAGGGATCTCACTCATCTTTTGAGCAGAGTTGTTAATTTTTCATTACTGTCTGCAGTTGTGGATGACTCTCTTTCTTGGAACTAGCCTTTTGTTGTCTTTGGCATGTAGGGGACTGGATTTTGATCAGAATCTTTACATTGTTGTTGTTGCTGGAACCTGTGTGCCTCAGTTTTGAGGTATTACTGGGTTTTATCAAATCTTCTTAATGTGGAGATATTTTTAAAGCTGAGACCACAGAGTAGCCTGCTAGAGTTCCCAGCAGGATCCTTGGTGATCCTTTTGTTTGTAACCTTGCCCTGAGGATTGTCAGTCTTGTTCCTAGGAGTCTTGTATTTTCCCTTATTGCAAGAGTTCTAAAAAAACCTGATTTATTTGATTGATTTTATTAGCCATTGAGATCAATGTAAAGCTATCTCAGGTCTCAAGCTTGGTTCATTTCAGAGAGGGAATGAGCCCTTCCAAGGGTCTGTATTTCCAGTTTTGGCAGTTGCCTCTTTGAGCAATCTGTCTCAGTTTATGTTAATATTTCTGTGTCCTGGCCTTTTGCTCCTGCTGTGGAGTGGGAGTTTGAGAAGGCTGGCAGCTTTCTTGCATTGAGAAGATCTTCTGAATTTACCTTTTAATAGCTCAGCCCCCAGATTACTGTATGTGCTTGTGGCGAAGATTTTATCATTTCCATTGCTTGTTGATTATCCCAATACAATATGGAGAAGATAGCTTCTGGCTGTGGAGATCAGCCAGCCAGCCTAGAGAAGTGTATTAGTGATTTGGATCAATTTATTCAGTGATAGCCTCTTGGAAATGTACTTTGTACTGGAATATGGAATTGTTTGGAATAGGGAATTGTTTTTTGAATATGTAATTTATTTTTCTTGCCTTTACTGTGTTTCTGCACTGATTTTATTAAAAGTGATTTAAAACCCAGTATTTCTCTACCAACCCCCTCTTGCTTGCAATCCCATCACTGTTCTAGGTGGAGAAATATTTGAGCCATCCTTAGGCCAAAGTGCAAATGTACTGCACATACACGTGACACACAAAAAATAGGTGTGTGCACCAAGAGGAGGTGTGAGGATAAAAATAATATTTTAAATATAATTCAGAAAGAAGAAGGGTAGAGAGAGGACCAGATCCTCAGTGATGTTGTTTTGATAACCCAATAGGAGAATATGTAGTTGGTGCCAATTGTCTTCTGCTCAAATATTCCGTAATATGACCGTGACTCAGGAGGAAGATGGGAAAGCCGAAGCTATAATGATTAACTTTTATTAGGGGTAGCCATAGCAACAGAATGGATTCCTTGTTTCTCTTTCCCTGTCAAACCTTTGAGTGATTACACAACTTTTTCCTGCTGAAAAGGGAAGATGTAAGGTGACAGGCAAATGGCAAGGTGAAGACAGAAACATGTTCCCAGTTCTCTGAAAGAAAAACTTTAAGGGAACAAAAATATTGAGGCCATGATGCATAATAAAGTAAGGTAATATACTGATGGCTGCCCCTTTAGCTTTTTCTCTGGCACATTTTGGATGATACCCCCAGAACCAAACAGGGGTTTTTTTTACGTTTTAAAAAATATTAATAAACGTAATGAATGGTAAATTTCATTTGAAACAATCTTGACACTGAAATTAATAGCAATAAGTGAATAGAAATAAGCAATGTCAGGTGCTCATCACCCTGAGGCTATGTCTACACAGCAGCATTATTTCAAAATAACTTACATTATTTTGAAATAACTGTGCGCATCTACACAGCAAGCCCATTATTTTGAAATAATTTTGAAATAGTGGGCTTCTTACTTCGACTTTTGTACTTCACCGAGAAGTAAGGGAAGTCAAAGGAAGAGCATTCTTCCTTCAACTTCCTGCAATGAAGACAGCACAAAAAGCCAAGTTAAGGTATTTTGACTTCAGCTATGCAATTAACATAGCTGAAGTAGCGTATCTTAATTTGATTTTAGCCCAGGTTGTAGACATACCCTTAGAGGGTCTATCATTAATTTATTTAATTTAGAAAAAAATAAATAAGAAGCCTGTCCAAGGTTCTAGGCACACTATCTCATCATTAATGACACAGTAAAATGCCTGCTGTCTTTATGTAATTATTCCATAAAAAACTCAGCCTGCAACTACATAAAGTTAACTCCTTTCCACTGTTTCATCAATATGGAAAGCAAATCTTCAGCCCTATTGAAAATGTTATGGCTATTGACAATGTAAGTCATTTGGGGTATATCTAGACTACATGCCTCTGGCGACAGAGGCATGTAGATTAGGCTACCCGGCACAGGAAAATGAAGCGGCGATTTAAATAATCGCCGCATCATTTAAATTAAAATGGCTGCCGTGCTGAGCCGATCAGCTGTTTGTTGGCTCAGTGCGCTAGTCTGGACGCTCCACAGTCGACAAATGCCTTTGATGTCGACCGCAGAGTGTCCAGACTAGCGCGCTGAGCCGACAAACAGCTGATCGGCTCAGCGCGGCAGCCATTTTAATTTAAATGAAGCGGCAATTATTTAAATCTCCGCTTCATTTTCCTATGCCGGGTAGCCTAATCTATATGCATCTGTCGCCAGAGGCATGTAGTCTAGACATACCCTAAATGTCCTGCATAGACATCTGTGTTTAAAACTTTGGCCATAATCATCATTATTTGCTGCCCTTATGTCCTCCATTGCCAAGGGCTTTATTCATTCTGTATTGTCTTCTGGTTAAAAAAAAAGCAACAGCAATTGGAGCAGTATTAAATCACTGATACTGCTTAGTTCACTTTCAACTGCCACATAAACAAAATACCTCTTCTTTGTGTTGATTTACTTTATATGTGCATCTGATGCTAATGTTTAGTCTTATTGCTAGCAGTAAGAATGAATAACTGCCAGGTGGTTAAGCCTACACCTCTGAGTGGATGGAAGCTATTTCCCTATAAATAACCTTAACTATTAGATTACTACTTCTAATGGAATCTAATTAATGCTGTGAATTTCCATAGGAACATAGGAACTGCCACATTGAGTCAGATATCATGTCCGTCAGTCCAGTATTCTATCCACAACAGTGACCACTACCAGTGGATCAAATTTCAAACTCGTGAGCCTAAAGAAGGAGGCAAAAAGGAGCAGCATTGGTGTTCAATGTGAAAGAATTATAGCCAAAACAATTTCCATTGTAATATTTAGATGCCTAGAACATCCCAGTAGTTAGCTACCTAATATTAGCTGTGATGTTCTAGGCATCTAAATATTACATTGGATATTCTTTTGGCTATAATTCTTTCACATAGAACACCAATGCTACTGCCTCCTCTCCAGAAGCAAAAAGTGGTCTCATGGGATTCATGCACACAGATTCATGGGAGCCTGAGGACCAAATTTGCAAAGGTATTTAAGCATGTAAGGATGCAGATAGTTGCCATGGATTTCATGAGTTAGGCACTAGACACCTTTTTGAAAATCTCATGTGTTTATCTGCCTATGTAAGTGCAGAAATGCCTTTGAAAATTGTACCTTTTTAAAAAATATTCTTTATAGTGCTAAAGTTGTTGGTTCTGAATCTTGTTTTTTCATGTTCTGGTGATATGTTTGATAAAATACTTACATGCATTAAAAAAAATCCATGCTAATTTATATAAATTCTACCATGACTTAGACCTTTTTACACTTGATCTCACATGTCTTGTGCATCTGTGTCCATATAGAACAAAAATCCCAGAAGAGCAACATATTGAACTTGAAAAATCTTTATTAGGGTTACCCACACATCTGAAAAGGTGATCATAGAAAAACAGACAAGGTAATAAATGACTGGCTGCAGAAAATTGGAAGGTAAAGAAACAAAATCTATGAATGGAAGAGAAAGGGAGTTAGATTAAGAAGCTGGCAGACTCAGCACAGTAAGAAGCCAAGAAAGACAGATGCCAACTCTAAATACCAATTCTGCAAGGAGCTAAATCACTTATTCAGCAAACATGCATTGACTGAGCACAATAATTGGCCTGGGCACAATGCTGTTGTCTGCCAGGCAAAGAGTTTTTGAGCAGCCAAATTGAAATTATTCAAAGGTCAAAAATAGTTGGGAAATCAACTATTTTTTGTTCATACAGATACTGTAATGATCCAGATGTTTTCTCATGAACAGATCATGGAATGGTTCTAGCGGGCCATAAACCTATCTTTTCCAGAACCGTTGATCATGTAGCTTACTTGCTACTGTGTGAGACTTTCCGTGGAGTGTGTGTATATATCATATATATAGTAGCCCAATGTCTGTGAGTCTGTAACACTGAAATGCTGGCTGTTCCCTCTGGGTGATGCTGTTACCTGAAATGCTGGCTGTTCCCTCTGGGTGGCGCTGTTGCCTGAAATGCTGGCTGTTCCCTCTGGGCAGTGTTAAATCTGACATTAGTATCTAACTTCAGCATCCTCTGTTTTACTGTTGACAGAGAAATTATCTAGGGCCAATTATTACTATTTCTACTACTATTAATAATCATTACTTAGATGTTTGTAGTATTTCCTCTGAAAGGGTCCAAATGAACTTGAAAAAGTATATGCAGTAGTGGAATTAGTTTACTTGCCATTGAATTGCAGCCCCCCCTCTCAAATGAAAGCTGGCAACATTTTAACAGGACTCTGCAAAACTTAAGAGAGTGGAGATAATAGAATTGAGAAAGCAAAAAAAAAAAAAATTACGTGGATGGAATGGAACTATGCAATTTAGAATATGGTCAGAACACCATGAAACATGTATTGTTAGCATTGATGTAATAGATGCTATCACATTTCAGATACCACTGTATGGTAACTGCTGGTATGGACTTGTAATGGCAACACCTTGAAAGGCAGTCAGAGAGAGTTCATGATATTATTTATGGGAAAGGCTGACATTACCTCCCTTGTTGAGATACAGAAAAAAGTTTCAATTATAACACTTCGTAGAGAATAATATTGTACCTATACTAAGAGACCTTTGTAGTTGTACTGTTAGTCAGGTTTCCATACACAACCTTAACATGGCACCCTGTGTGTTCTGTGTATGCGTAAAATGATATATAATCTTTTCTACAACCCAGATGCATATTTGTAGTGTCTTGTAATATTTGTTTCATTCTTGTATATCAACACTAATTTCATTGTCCTTACATAGACATTTTCTTTGATAAATTGTCTTCTCTCAAATGTTAACAAATTTGTATAATTTGACAATATTTTGTGTATATTTTGATGAATTTGTGGGTGCCCAAGAAATGATATACCTACCAAAAAAAAAAAAAAGAAACAAAACAGCACCACAATCTGTCTTAGGTACAGTGCTTTAAAATGAAATGATTATTTATTAAGATAATCAGCCATTCCATCAAAATATGCAATGTTTTTTTCCCCTGTCTTAAACAGTTGTTGATAGGTATAGCACTGTCATGATTTTTCCTCTTTTTTCTCTGTTAAAGTGCTCTTTGCCCTCATCCTCACACTCTATGAACATTTTTTCTCCTGCCTTCTGCTCTTCTGAAAATCAGGCCCTTTTAATCATGTTCACCCCCCTGTGATTTCATGCAGTACCCCTTGTAGACACTGCCACCTTGCTTATTAATGGTACTTTTACCACAACTACTGAGGTAGATGCTGAGGCTGATGACGTAGCAGCATGGGAAGTCAACTATACAATACTTACAACTACCCATTCTAAATTTGGCTTCATTCAGCTGAGAGAGATTTGTCCTTAAAAGGGCTCCTTATCCATTAGAAAATTCCCTCTAGCCTGAATGAGAATCGAGTAAGATTGTCAGGATTTAGCCCTTTTTATGACCACTCCATTTCTGGTTTAAGCATACACTGTCAATTATCAATGCTAAACATATTAGCAGTTATCTTCATTTGCTTATGGTATCATTTGAGTTGATTGAAATATTGTTCTTCTGTCTCTTCTATAATCCTTTCCCCCTTCATAATAGCTAATATAATGGCTATTTTATATTAATAAGCTTCTGTCTTTGATAAACTGCTATTGCCTCTGGCTCTCCAGAAGCCAAGCCTCAAGTGGGTTACAGTATTGCTGCTCTCAAAGTTTTTTAAAAGCCAAAGTTCCAGTGAAGACAAAGTCTTCTTGTCTCTTTTGTGCTTGACACAGTGTCCCTTCCACTTCACCTCACCTTCACGTACTAAGCAGTCTTCTCAGCTGTATCTGGGGACAAATATTTGTAGTCAAGAGCTACTCTTCTGTAATTTCTCAGAAGAGACTCAAAGAACAATAGAAAAATGAATGGATGAACTAACAACCAAGAGCTGAAAAGGAAAACACTTAGAATGAAATAGGAAGGAATTGGCATCTTGGTCAGCAGTCTCGATAGACAGGCAAAGAATGGCTTTACAAGGAGACCTCTAAGCCCTGAGAAGTGGTCTTTCCAGTGGTCTCTCTCAGATATGTGTCTGGTTTGAAGTCATGTTTGAAACGGGCAGTTGTAGTTATTGTGCAGTTGTCTGTATCTCCTGCAGTTGATAAAGATTAGGGAGAAGTCCACCAGATGAACACAGAAGTCATCAATGGAAAGAGAAATGAGCTTTGGATCTGTGGAAAGGAGGCTACAGAGTGCTGGGTAGAATCATCTTTACTCTTCTTCTCCTGGGATGAAAGACGTGTGAGCCAGACATCTTCACACACTCTTTGCCAAGGAATCTAGCAATGTGTGTTTCCTTTCTTTTCTCTTATGTAGGGACCATGAGAAGGGGAACAGATTAGAAGAACCCTTTTTTTCTAATCTCAGGATGAAAAGTTTATTCTCCAAACATACTCTGTTATGGTGGAAGGAAAGCAAGTGCACTATGTAAAGAAGTGTATCAATATGTGCTCCTAATGTGGGCCCACTAATGATTAGCAGTAAACACTAATTCCTTGAAAGGGTTGGACCTACATTTTCAGAACTGAGCAATGATTTGGCTTGCCTCAATTTTGGATGCGAAATATGAGACGCACAAATCCCCATATCTGAGAAAGTGCTGAGCACTCAGGTTCCTTTTAAGGTATCTCAAGTTGAGCAAGCAAAGTTACACAAAAGTTTTAAAAATGTCATTTGAGTCCTGTTCCTAATTTCAAGCCCTCCCATTTTCAAAGCAGATCGGCAAAGCGAACACAAACATCGATAAACTTAGGAACATTTGGAATCCTTGCATACAAAACTAAGGCTATGTCTACACAGCAAAGTTATTTCGAAATAACAGCCGTTATTTTGAAATAACTTTACTAGCATCTACACTGCCAAACCGCTATTTTGAAATTAATTCGAAAGAGCGGAGTGCTTATTTCGAATTTGCTAAACCTCATTCCATGAGGAGTAACGCCAAATTCAAAATAGCTATTTCAAAATAAGTGCTGTGTAGATGCTTTTATCGAAATAGGGGGCCTCCAGCCTTTCCAGGGTGCCTTGGTGGCCACTCCAGCCACAATCAAGAACACTCCTCTCCCTCCCCACTCCCCGGAGCCCTTAAAGAGGTTGACTCTGGCCACAGTACCTGTGCCAGCTCCAAGCCTGCCAGCCCAGAGCCAGCAGTTACTGCCCCTGACCCAGTGGCCCGAAAACATAAGCCAGCAAGCCACTGGCAGCCATCCCTCCACTGCTCCCCAGGAGCAGTCTGCCAGCTCCCAGGAGCCTGCCAGGACCCGGAGAAGGCGGGTGCCTTCCTGGTCCAAGGTGGAGATCATGGACCTTATTCAGGTTTGGGGAGGACGCCCCCAACGTTCATGATCTCTGCACTAGATGGAGGAATGTGGCCGTCTATGGCAGGATAGCTGCCAGCCTGGCCACCAAAGGCCACATGTGAACCCAGGAGCAGGTTTGCATGAAAATCAAGTTGGTCTGGCGAGAACCCCAACCCTGAGCCCTGAGCTTCCCCTCCCCCTTCTTCCCCTTGCTTCCCCCTTCCAGGTCCTTCCTCCCAGGTTTCCCCTCCCCTCTCCCACCCTCTCTTCTCCCCTCTCCCACCTCCTTTCCCCAGTCTCACCAGAGTTTCATCCCCCCCCCCCAGTTTTGTTAAATAAAGAGACTTTGTGTTTATGAAAATACGTGTATTTTATTTGACTTCAGGAAGGGGGGTTAGGAAGGGGTAAGTGGAAGGACATGAGGGAGGAATGAGCCACAAGCCCCCAGTGGGGCAGACTAGGGGGGCTCTTAGTGCTCCTCAGGGTGGAAGCTCTTCCGCAGGGCCTCCTGGATACTGACAGCCCCGCGATGGACCTCCTGGATGACAGCCTGCAGAAAGTGCAGCCAGGCTTGCAGCAACACATCCATGAGAAGCACCAGAGTGCCCTGGGGCAGCTCCGGCTCCATGTTGCAGAGTGCTGTGGTGTCCCAAGTGAGGGCAACCAGAGAACGCAGAGACAAAATGCTTTGCTGTCCCTCATTGAGGTAGGCAAGCAAGCAGGGAAAGCTGAGAATCGGCTATCCAGGAGGGGGTCCCTTTAAGCACAGGCCTCAGATAGCCTCAGGCAGCAGCCACACAACGTAACTCCTGACCTGATGCCCTGCCGGACCTGGTTCCAACCAGCCTTAAATGCGATGCAGCATCCACTCAGTGTGGATGCACTATTTCAAAATAGCCAAACGCTATTTCGAAATGCATTTTGTGTGTAGATGCGTTATTTTGAAATAAGCTATTTCGAAATAATTATTTTGAAATAAGATATTTCAAAATAACGCTGTTGTGTAGACATACCCTAAGGGTACATCTAGACTGTGCGACTCTTTCAAAAGACGCTTTTTCGAAAGAAACTTTCAAAAAAGTGTCTTTTGAAAAAGAGCATCTAGATTACATTATGCAGATTAGAAAATTGATCC
Source organism: Rafetus swinhoei (assembly GCA_019425775.1). NCBI lineage: Eukaryota > Metazoa > Chordata > Testudines > Trionychidae > Rafetus > Rafetus swinhoei. Next base: position 155,431,977 of record CM033424.1, read on the forward strand.
GCTTTTTCAAAAAAAAAGCGTCCTGATTGCTGGACGCTCTTCCGAAAGAAAAAGCCACCAGAACCGCTTCTGCCAGGGTATGGAGGCAGCATTTCTTTCCAGGTGCTGCTGCCTGCCCTTTGCAGAGACGCGTGGTTTAAGGGACCCCCCGAACACCCATTGCTCTGCTCCTGCAGCTGCCTTTGCTGTCCCTCTAGGAGGTAAGCAAGATATTGCAGTGCTTGTTTTGAGTTCCCAGCTTCCCGGGACAGCACAGCAGGTTTTTTTGTTTGGAGGTTTTCCTGATTTGGATCCCTTTTTTTTTTGCCATGGAGCCAGAGCTGCCCCTGGGCAGGCGATGGCCCCACACTATCATACTGCAAGTTTTGCTCCATCTCCATGACACAGTCATGAGGCTACTTCCCCATCTGGACCCAGACCAGATGTATGAAAGGTTCGCCCGTCATGCAGCCCCACTGCCCTTGCCTCCAAACTTCTTCCTGGAGAGGCGTTTTTGGAGGCTTGACACCAGCTCCGACTGGTGGGACCGGCTCGTTATGGAGCTGTGGGACGACCAGCAGTGGCTCCGCAACTTCCGGATGCGGAAGGCCACTTTCCAGGAGCTGTGTACCTGGGTCGCCCCCACTCTGAAACAGCAGGACACCTACCTGCGGCCCGCCATCCCCCTGGAAAAGAGAGTCGCTATTGCCCTCTGGAAGCTGGCCACCCCTGACAGCTACCGCTCCATGGGACACCAGTTTGGAGTGGGCAGGTCTACTGTTGGGTCCAACCTGATAGAGGTAAATCATTGTAGGGGGAGAGTCACAGTTGGGGGTGGGGTAAAAAAGGAAGACTGTCAGGAAAGGGCAAGGCGGAGTGGGGGATGGGGTGGAGTGGGAGTGGGAGTGGGAGTGGGAGGGAGCTCCTCCACTTACCCTGAGCTGCCGGGAAGCGGGGGGTGGAGTTCTGAGGAGGGGATTCCCGGGGTATTGGAGGGGGAAGGTGGGTGGTGGGTTTTCCTCCTAAGAGATCAGGCACCCCTTCTAAAATTTTGTTGTCTGTCTATTTGTCTCTTTCTGCAGGTGGTGAGGGCCATCAATTCCGAGCTGCTGAACAGGCTCATCTGTCTAGCAGCCCTGGACAGCGTCGTGGCCGGCTTTGCTGCCCTTGGCTTCCCAAACTGTGGAGGAGCGCTCGATGGGACACATTCCAATCTGTGCACCGTCCCATTGAACAGCCCAATTCATTAACAGGAAAGGCTACTTTTCAATGGTCCTCCAGGCCCTGGTCGACCATCGTGGCCAGTTTACTGACATTTGCGTTGGGTGGTCAGGGCGGGCACATGATGCCCGCATCTTCAGGAACTCATACCTCTACCGGAGGCTGCAGGCAGGAACATTTTTCCTGCATCGTGACTTTGCGGTTGGGGACGTGCACATGCCGGTGTGCATAGTGGCTGATGCCACCTACCCCCTGATGCCGAGGCTGATGAAGCCCTATACTGGCCACCTGGATGTGAGCAAGGAGCAGTTTAATGCTCATCTTAACCGGGCTCACAACCAGGTGGAATGTGCGTTTGGACGTTTAAAAGGGAGATTCCGGTGCTTGCTCACACGGCTAAAAATGGGGGAACCAACATCCCTGAGGTGGTGGCCGCGTGTTGCGTTCTCCATAACCTGGTGGAGAGGAAAGGGGAGGCCTTCCTACCAGGGTGGGGTACAGGTGCTCATGGTCAGGAGAGGCACTTTGACCAGCCCCGGACAGCTGCCATCCGTCAGGCTCACCGGTCTGGTGTTCGCATCCGGGAGGCCCTACGGGAGCGATTCTCTAATGGAGGCCACTGACTCTCCTGAGGGCCTCCTGTCTGGGGGCTTGACCCTGGCCCAATACAACCTTCCCTCCTGAACCCTCACCATGACCCTGTTTGTAGAAATAATAAACACCAGGTTTTGCCTGAAAAGAATAACTTCTGTTTTATTGTTGTAAATATCAATAACTGAAATAATGTAGAAATGTTGCAAACATATAAAATCTTTTGTTTATTGTACATAGTTTTTTCTCAAAGTATACTTTCTGCATCAAAAATAAACATTTTCTTAAATACCCAACATTGTGTTTAACTGGGGTGGTGGGGGTGCTTAAAACCTGGAGGGGGGAAGGGGACTTGAAACCTGGAGCGGGGAAGGGGATCAGGTTGGACGGTGCTTGCCTGCCCACAGGCTCCTGGCGCCTCATGTTCGGGGTCCACCATGGCCTCGGGATCGGGTGGAGCGATTGAGTGTTGGCTGGACAAGAGAGGGTAGGTGCACTTGGGTCTGGGAGGCCTGGGGAAGAAGAGGGCCAGGAGGGGTTCTGGGGGATTGGGGGCCAGGGGAGCAGGGTGCTGTGGGACTGGGGGCCAGGGGAGAGGGGTTCTGGGAACTGGGGGCTGGGGAGAGAGGAGGTAGAAGGGGGAAGGGATGGTGCTGTGGAAGGGGGGTTTGGTGGGGCAGGGTCACGGTGTGCTGGAGGAGCAGGACCAGGCACAGAAGCAGGCAAGCCACAGACCTCCCTGAGAGTGGCACACAGGGACGTGTGCTGCTGGACAAGCTCCTCCATCAGCCGATCATGCCACCGAGCCTCTGCCTCCGTCCTCTCTCGCAGGATGTTGTTGAGCTCCTGCAGGGCCACCACATGCTGCCTCAGGAGGTCTGCATAGACACGCCTGTGTCTGCAGCTCCCATGTCCCCGGGATGGAGGTGGGGCTGGGGTGCTGTGGCCCTCTTGCACGGCTGATCTGGCTGTGGAGGAAAAGAGGAAGACACAATCAGTCATGTGTGCAACAGCTGTCCAAAAGGGCACGCCCTCTCCTTCAGACAAGGTACTCAGATGTTCTGAAGGTAACACCATGTGTGACCTGGGCATCAGCCTGAGCATCACAGGGGTCCCGAAGTGCTAATGGGACCTTGCACTGACAACCCATCTGGGTGTGTTTTGGACATGGTTTATGCCACCACATGGTGCACCCCCATGTGTCACACTCTACCTCTGAACATGTTGGCACATGCACAGCCAGCTGCATTATGTCCAGGGTGAGCATTACAGGTTTCCCTTGTGCATCACCCACTGTGCACCCACCTCCCCCACCCTGTGTGTTACACGATCTCACTGAACTCACCTGCTGCTTTGTCTCCGGCATCAGATGACACCTGGGAGGCCTCTGGGATCTGGGTGACTGGCTCCAGAGTGAGGGTCATGGTGTCCTCGCTGTCCTCCTCCTCCGGCACCATGTCCCCGTCTCCAGACTCCCTGGACTGCTCTAGGTCCTGCTCTGGCGCGTCCACCACAGGGTGCCCCAAGCCAGACTGGACGAGATGCAGTGGTGTGCGTGCTTCCCCACCACCAAGGCTCTGGGCCAGCTCAGAGTAATAAGGGCAGTAGTGGGGGGCTACCCCAGAATGGGAGCTCGCCTCCCTGTCCTTTACATATCCCTGGTGCAGCTCTTTCACTTTAGAGCGCACCTGGTCGGGGGTGCGGGGGTGGTGCCCTCTCTTGTCCAGGGCCTCTGCCATGTGGTCAAAAATGTCCGCATTTCACCACCTGGTGTTCAGGGCTTGTAAGGCCTGCTCCTCCGACCAGAGCTCAAGAAGGGTCTTGAGCTCTGGCCCAGACCATGCCGGTGCCCGGCATTTGGAGCCCCTGGTTGGGTCCCCAGAAGGCTGTCTGGAAGGACCAGGAGGGTTTTGGGGCTGGGACATGGCTGCACTGGAAGAGCCATGTGCTCTGGCTGCTTTGCTGCCACAACTGGCTGTGAGGTTGACTGTCCCTTTAAAAGATGGCTGCAGACAGGAACCAGAGAGATGCAAGGCATACCCTGGACTGTCCACCAGGGCTTCTTCCTGGAGGCCCTTTTTTTTTTTTTCGAAAAAATTGGCTGCCCGCGTCTACACACACTTTTTTTTTGACGGATCTCTGTCGAAAAAGGCCTTCTTCCTCGTGAAATGAGGAGTACCACCGTCAAAAGAAAAGCCGTGTTCTTTCGATTTAATTTCGAAAGAATGCGGCTGTAGTCTAGACGCAGGTGAAGTTTTTTCGAAAAAAGGCTACTTTTTTCAAAAAAACCCTGCAGTCTAGAGACAGCCTAAGAGTCTACTCAGCTCTCATAGCCATAGCAACCTATGGGAGTGAAACCTGGAAATATAAGAAATAGATGCTCAGGAGTTAGATATGTTTCATCATGAGTGCTTGCGGAGAATACTAGTATTAAGCTAAGAGGAAAGAAAAATGACTGATGAAGTAAGAAAATGGCTAAAATGAGGTCTCTATTGCAAATAATTTGAAAGAGGAGATATCAATGGCTAGGGCATGTGTTACAAATGGATTATAACTGACTACCAATTATATCTCTTAGTTGGAAGCCAGAATATCCACAAGAAAGGGTGGTAGATCTAGGATGACTTAGAAGCATATGTTTATCAATGACATAGGAAAAATAATTTGAAATGGGAGGACTTAGGTCTCATGGCAGCTGACAAGCATGCATGGAGAATGTGGGCAGCCCAATGTGCTGAAAAGCATGAGATGGATGAAGGTCTAAGTTTTAAAGATTTTCTAGTGGTTTTTAGATTCAACATGCTGTGTCCTTTCATCCCTAACCAAGGTGATCAAATCACATTGTAGTGTTCCATGTAACATGCAGTTCCAATGTCTGGTCAGTAGTTTGGATAAAGATGTGCCTTTGCCCTATCAAATAAAGAAAATACCCTTTAGAATTTGGATTTTGTTTTAGGAATTCTACCACGGTGTTTCAGTGATGAAAATCAAAGCATGTGGCTCATACATAAACTAACTCTATTTGGGCAATATTCCTGAAGTAGGATTTTGAATCTAAGTGTCCTCTGTACTTTTTGTTTCTTGAGTTGTCTGCCAGGCTTGAATGATATAAAATTAATAATTGAGTGCTGGCTATTTTACATTCCTCTACAATATATGCATGTGAGAGAAAAAGAAAAGGGAGGGGGGAGAAAGGATTGCAGCTTGGGGTACTAATGGCAAAAAGTATCCTTCTATGTGATGTTTGAAAGACAGAACAATAAAGATGAAATAATAATGTAAAGTAATCCATCTGGCAATCTGCCTTTGCTCAGTCTTTGCATATTAATTCCCATGCTTCCTCACTTTCAGACAAGACTTGTTTTCACCAATTTCTATTGAAATCAATGGGAAGATTCCAGTGACTTCAGTGGGAGCAGTGTTTGTTCCTATTACAGTATATGCCATATAGCGAGGAGAGAAAATTAGGCAAAACAGATACAAACTACACCTTGTATTGGTATGGTAGCACTGTTGTTTTCTACTACCTCTCATAGGTATGTGAAAATATTAGAATATAAGGGAAATGTACCTTCTTTCTTAGTTTTGAGAAGTGGAGTCTATTTTAGCAGGCTTAGTGAAATGTATCTAAATTGAGAATATAACCTTCACCAAGAGTTGGTCTCCTATTGAATCTTATAAAGTTAAAAAAAAAAAGGCACGTTCTTACACTGTTTCCAAGCCACTCACCTGGTTATGCTGACTGCTGATCTGTTGTGTATTTGTAATGGCAGTTCTGACTAGCAGCTATATCCACTCCTGGTCCCTTCAGTGTTAAGAACAATGTATAATGTAGATTTGTGGGTCTGCTGTAAGAAAAATTTAATATGGCACAGCTTTCACTAGCCTAACAGCAACTAGCCAAAATAAAAAATCTCCTGGACAGGCTTGTGTTTCACGTCTCTTATTAATGACATTGAAAAATCTCTACAGTTTCTTGTATCCTGGTTATCCAAAGCACAAACAGCTACACTGAATCAGACAAGAAGTCCCACTAACCCAATATCCTTTCTTTGAATGATGTCAGTACTAAATATTTTTGAGAAAGCTGAAAGAAGCCTAATGATTAATGTCCATAAGTTAACTTCTTCCTAACTACAGGTTGGACCTCCTTGATCCGGCACCCTTGGTACCTGATGGTCCTTGATGAGGGATTTTGCCAGACTAGGAAGGTCATTTCTGGGCTCACCCCTGTCACCAGCCCCCAGGCATGGCCTCACTGTCAGCCTCCCAACCAGCTTTCCCCTGCCGCCGGCCCCTCCGCATGCAGGGCTCCTGACCCCATTGGGCCCCTCTGCTCCTGGGTCATCCGTGGTCCTTCCAGACCAGGGATGTTGCTGGACCAGAGAGTCCCAGTTAAGAGAGGTTCAACCTGTAGTAACAATTATTGGTTGGCTTATGATCTGAAGCCCAAGGATGTATATGAATTCACACAAACCCTATAAAAACTTTTCTAGTGTAATTGTTGTCATTATCCATATACATTTCCAGTTCGATTTGGAATCCTACTATCTGTCTTAAGCATTTACATGGCCTCTGGAATTGCAACTCACAATTTTAAAATGTAGTTATCTTCACAACACCTTTTTGAGGTAAGAAAGCACTAGTCTCCCTATTTCATGTGGTGTTGAGGAACAGAAAGAGGCCGTATCATGAGCAAGATCACACAAGAAGTCTGTGGCAGAACCGAGGATTTAACCTACATCTCTTAAGTCCCAAGTTAGTTCTCTAAACAGGAGACCATCCTTTCTCATAAGCAGAGGCTTTAATGTTATTGATGGTAATGAGTTTCACAGATTAACGAGGTGCTGAGTTTTAAAAATAACTCCTTTTACCAACTGTAAATGTTTCTCTTTTAATAATGAGTAACGGTAAGTAGAAGGGTATTTTAAACCTCCTCCATACCATTTCTTAATATTATTCATCTTGTATATCTACTCTTACTTATCTCTGCTTCATGCTACAGTGATGTTTTTAAATGTAAGTCCATCCAGAGCTCTAATCATTTTTAACATTCACCATGGAACTCTTCCATTTTCTGCCATACACACAACTATATATTGACATATATTCGTAAATTCCAAAGACAGACGAGATCATCCAGTCAGGCCTATGTAATCCTGGAAGCATCTCTTTTAGAAAAACAACCAATTTTGATTTTAGAAATAATCAGTGATGGTGAATCTGAGTTTGATTTAGCAGGTCTTAACTAGACCAGCTAAAACAAACTCCAGAAGATCGATCATAGCCGTGTTGATCTTCTGTTTAGTGAAGACATGTCCTGAGTGAAGATATTTTTGAGCTATCAACAGTGGTGGCCAGGCTTTTTCCAAACCATCAAAAATATACAGCTGGTCATTTAAATGTATTCCTTTTTGCATGTGTTTGCCTTTCTTAACAGTGAATTTCAATTCTTATTTTGCTGCCTAGCTCTTTTATGTTCTTCTGAACTTCCTTCCAATCTTCTCTAGTCTTGATCAGGGCTGGCTGGAAAGTAAAAACGTCATTTTACAAAATAAAGCAAACAAACATAGGTGTTTTGGAATTTGATTTTTGTTGTTCATCAAAATGAAACTGAGAGAGAGAGAAAGAGAGAGCCAAGAGGTGAGGACATTCACCTTGGCTGTGGAAGATTCCAGTTGAAGTTCGCACTCTGCTTGATTCCCTGGGCTATAAGTCTCTTCTGGGATCAATTGGTTTTGTTCACTAGAAATTCCCTCCTGAATCTGAAGTGTCCCCAAACAAATGCACTTCCACAAAGTTTCAGTTTTGACCAATCAGCATTTTCCAATAAATAAAGCTTGAATAAAAAAAAATCCTCAAGTCATGACTAACCTAAATATTATGTCACCTGCCATTTTTGCTTCCTCATGGTTTATTTCCTGCAGTTTATACCTGCAGAAAATAGAAATTTCATTCACTTAAACAACGTTCAAGCTGAGATAGGGCCATGCTTTCTGAATAGCATATGGTACTCTTAACATCCAGCTTTGTTTGTTGTGCCCTAAATGTTGTTTTTGTTGCAGTGTATCCATCTGTGCCGGGGTGCTTCTAGGAAAGCCCTTAGTCAGCTCTTGCCACCCCAGCCCTAATCAGGAAGAATGGACTGGGGTGGGGCTGAGTAAATAGCTAAAGCCTGCCTGAGAACTGTTTCTCATTAGCAGGAATTACAAGGCTGGGAGGAAGTGGGATAAGGGGGGCGGGGAGACCAAGAGGGGAAGGTCAGTGCTGGAGGGAGCAATGAGCCTACTATTCTGTTGCTGGTTAGGCCAGTGTGAGGAGAGGCCTTGTTAATAGCTTGCAAATAATGGGAAACTGGGCATAGGAAACAGACACAAAATAAAGAGTACAGGTTTTTTCACCAGGTTGAAACATCCCTGAAGCTTTAAGGAGCAAGGCCAAGGGGATGAATCCAATAGGGCACAAGGTGCACCCCATCAGGTCATCTGATGACATACATCCAATAATTTAGCATGTGATGTAGATATATCTGCTAATGATACTGTGTACCTGGTACAAACTAGTGTTGCTGCCCTCCATTTTTCCTGTTCATTCGCTAAGAATATGTCAAATCAGTATCTTCCAAACCCAGAAACACAGCAAACTGTGTGCAAACTAGAGCAAATTGGCTGCAAAAAAGAAAGAGCTTGATGTATAGATAAATGAAAATAAAGAAAAGGAGAAAATTGGAGAAGCACAAGAGGCAAAGCTAGAATACAAGAGTGGTGTTAGAACTAAAATTAAAATGATGGGGGCAAGGGGAATCGCCTTATAAATAGAAATGTGGAAACCATTCTTCCAAACAAAGTTCATGTAAGACTTCATGTTGCTAGGCACGTCCTACAAGATTTTTTTTTCATTGCCCTCAAGCCCTATTGACTGCATCAATAACTGATAATATTCTACAACCCATAAAAAGCTCTGTATTCATGAAGCCCATAAAGCACTGTTTTCCTGGGGGAATGTATAACATGCACTACTATATAAGGTGCACGTTTAAAAAAAAATTATGTGTGATTAAAATCCAGTCCCATGGAGAAAGAAAATCGCTAGTATAAGAAACCAAATCACTGGAGCCTATGTATATTCAGAGGAGGAAACACTGGTACTTCTTTTCTCTAGCAATATTTTATTGTTGTTCAGGGAATGAACCAAATGGCCACTACTGATCAGCAACAAGAGTGTTAAAAAATGTGTTATCCTTTCATGGAGGAAAATGAATGCCTTATCTTGTGCAGATCCATCTAGTATCTCTTTTTTTTTTTTTTTTTTTTTTTGTATCTTGTGCGTGCACTTGAGCTGTAGGTTGAGACATTTTTTCTTCTACATAATAAATCATAATAAACACTCTCAGAGTATTATTGCAATGCAGTAATTTCCTTTACTGTGTTAAATAATAGGATTATATATATTTAAATTAGTTAACTGTATGATATTGGTGATTATTTGACGTAACTTTGAACATGGGTTATATTTCAATGTATTTTTCATTTCATTCATCAGATATTTTCTGTACAACAGTATAGACATGTTTTATAACTAATATAATTAAAATGGCACAGAATGAAAGCATGGGAAGTATGTTAAATGATTCAGCAGAAATGCTACTCTTCTATGTCCACCAACAGAAACAATCCAAAGCAATATTGCTGTTACCCACAGAACTTCTTATCAAATACGACTACCCCCAAATATGCAAATTCATGAATCAGTCATCCAAAATGTAGATGTAAAAAAATATTTTGGAGTTCTTTTTATTTTCCTTCTGAATTTTGACCCTTTAGGGGCTAGTCAGGTCACATTTTCAACCTTTTTTTCCTGAAACTGTGAGTGATAGAAACTCTCTTTAAATTAAAAAAAAAAAAAAATGAAAGGACCTAAATCTTTACCTAAAAGTAGAGTTATTGGAAGATTTGTGAGAAAATCACAAAAGTTGGCAACAGATTTGAATCCCAACCCTAAAACACTGTCCTGCACAGCTAGCCTCACAAAAGTAATTCATTTCTAGCTCAATTGGGAGAGCTTGTGAAACTAATCTTGAGCACTGATGTAGGGATTTGCAGTGCTGGGCCCTAAAACAGGTCAAAGCTGAAGATAAATTAATTTGAAATGAGCTGAAATGGATTATACAATCCTTGTTTTCTTCCTCTAAGTACCCTCATTACTAGCAAGCAATTATATTAGAGCATGTCTACACTACAGTGTTATTTCAGTCACTGCACCTGACCCAGTGGCCCCAGCAAGAGCCAGGCAGCCAGTGCCAGCCTACCCTCCACCGCTCCCCAGGACCAGTCTGCCATCTCCCAGGAGCCAGCCACGGGCCAGAAAAGGCGGACGCCTGCCTGGTCCAATGCGGAGAACTGGGACCTAATTCAGGTTGGGGGGGATGGCTCCAATGTCTATGATCTCCGCACTAAATGGAGGAATGCAACTGTCTACAGGTGGATGGCTGCCAGCCTGGCCACCAAAGACCACATGCGAACCCAGGAGCAGGTTCGCATGAAAATAAAGGAGCTGCAGCAGGAGTATGCCAGGGCCAGAGGGGGCAGCTCCCAACCAGGGGCAGACCCAGATCCCTGCCCCTATTTGGTGCCATGGACCGCATCCTGGGGGGGCAGGACGGTCCGTGCCCCCCAGGTGGTCATCGACCCTGGGGCAGAGCTTGATGCCTCCTGCTGCTCCAGTCCCTGCCACTCCTCCTCCCACTCCTTCTCCCCCTCCTCTTCTTCCTCCCCACCCTCCCCGCACCCCCAGGGACGCCGAGGCCCCCGCACCCACCGTGCAGGGAGACAGTTGGTCCAGCGAGACCCCTAACCCTGAGCCCTGAGCTTCCCCTCCCCCTTCCTCCCCTTGCCTCCCCCTGCCAGCTCCCTTCTCCCAGGTTTCCCCCTCCCCTCTCCCACCTCCTTTCCCCAGTCTCACCAGAGTTTCATTTCCCCCCACCCCAGTTTTGTTCAGTAAAGACAGTTTGTGTTTATGAAAATACGTGTATTTTATTTGACATCAGGAAGGGGGGTTAGGGAGGGGTAAGTGGAAGGACGTGAGGGAGGAATGAGCCACAAGCCCCCAGTGGGGCAAACCAGGGAGACTCTTAGTGCTCCTCAGGGTGGAAGCTCTCCCGCAGGGCTTCCTGGATACTGACAGCCCTGCAATGGACCTCCTGGATGACAGCCTGCAGAAAGTGCAGCCAGGCTCGCAGCAACGCATCCAAGAGAAGCACCAAAGTGCCCAGGGGCAGCTCCGGCTCCATGTTGCAGAGTGCTGTGGTGTCGCGAGTGAGGGCAATCAGAGCACGCAGAGACAAAATGCTTTGCTGTCCCTCATCGAGGTAGGCAAGCAAGCAGGGAAACCTGAGAACTGGCTATACAGGGGGGGTCCTTTTAAGCACAGGCCTCAGATAGCCTCAGGCAGCAGCCACAAAAAATAAATCCTGACCTTATGCCCTGCCGGACCTGGTTCCGGCTGGCCTTAAATGCGATGCAGCCTCCACTCAGTGTGGATGCGCTATTTCAAAATAGCAAAATGCTATTTTGAAATGCATTTTGTGTGTAGACATGTTATTTCGAAATAAGCTATTTCGAATTAACTATTTCAAAATAGCTTATTTTGAATTAACGCTATAGTGTAGACATACCCTTATAGAAAAAGTATTATGGATTTAGATTTCAATAATTCCAAGGTCTGAAATCATTATTATGACCATCTAGTTTTACTTCCTGCATAACACAACCCATGGGTCTTCCCTGAAATATAAAAATATACCACGTCAAACACACTGAACGATCCATAGCTGAGAATCTTTTTGAAAATTACATTTGTGAAGCTTACAAGCTACATTGTGATGGTCTTCTGTGCTTAGCTCCTCAGCCATAATTAATTAAGGGTATGTGTACATGGCACTGTTATTTCGGAATAACTGACATTATTCCAAAATAACATAGTCCGCATCTATATTACATGCAGTTATTTCGACATAATGTCAAAATAATTTCAAGCTGGAAGACTTCTTACTCTGACTCCTGTAATCTTCATTTTATGAGGAGTAAGGGATGTCAGAGGAAGAGTGCTCTTTCACGGACTTCCTGCTGTATAGACAGCACCAAAAGCCGAAATAATCTATTTTGACGTAAGCTACGCAATTGACGTAGCACAAGTTGTGTAACTTATTTCAGCTTTAGCCCTGCTGTGTAGATGTGCCCTAACAGTATTTCCAGGACTGCGTGAATAATTTAGGGGATGAAGGTGCTATAAAGTAAACCTACCTTTCCCTTCTCCTCATAAAACAAAACAAACAAAAAATAAATAGCCTACTCCATGAAAGATATTTTGACATGACATTATATATATTTAAAGTTGTTGTTAAACAGAAACAGCTTTATTAATTGTAGTTCCTTTCATAAAATGGAAAGGATATTTTGCTCTATGCTGTAGAAGAGACGTGCAGTATTATCATGTTTGAGAGGGTAATAAGAACTGAAAGGACTATTTCAGAATGGAGAAAAATGAATTAAAATATTAATTTATGTTATTTAGCTATCCTTTTAATTACAAAGTTATGCTGTTATAGGATATAGAAAAAACATCTTTGTAGCTTCTTGAAAATATGGTAGACAAATAACTGTCAGAGATTTACAAGGTATAATTGATTCTACTTCAACATGGGAGGGAGATGGACTAGATGGTCTCTTAAGGTCCCTTCCAAGACTATATTTGTATTATTTCCATTTTTAAAAATTCTTTTAAAACGATATTGACCTCTCTGTTTGTCATTTATTTGCCTCTAATTCTTCCATTATGTAATGAGTCATCAATGTAGAAGAATCTAGCTTTCTTCTTCTTCTTCTTCTTCTTTTTTTCTTTTTTTTTTTTCTGTCTCATATTGGTGATATTTAGAGCACCTAACTATATATAGCTTTTTGTGTTCATTATGCCTTCAATAAAACTTCATCTCTAGGAAATAAAATAAACTAATTTTGGGGATGTTTGAAACAAGAGACTGAAGCAATTTTTGATGATCTGCATTAAAAATGTTACTGTGTGCTTATTGCTCAGCAAAGCTAATCTTGACTGATTAACATTTAAAAAATTATATTGTAAGGTATTTGATCCCATTCTAGAATTTTAATGCTTTTAGCTCTGTGAACATTTCACAATTGTCAATAGTAATGTCAGACAAAATCATTCCACTACAATGATTTTGGTTGGTATTTTCCCCCCTGTTAGAGCTGGGATGGGACAGAGGGAACATTTTCTTTATTTTTTAGAATGTGATATGACTGGTTACTACTCAGAAGTTTAACATTTTAAATTGCCACATGGCAACTATAGGTTAATACTGGCTTTTGGTGGTGACCTCTCTATGATATTCATATTAAGAAGCAATGCTTGTTAAAGAGATGAACATAAATTGGTTATTTCATTTTACAATGTCCATTTGCATCATCAGTCAGCCACATACTTAACCAAATGTAGAATAGTGATAGAGATGCAGCCATGTTAGCCTGGGCTAGCTGAAACAAAAGACAGGAGTATGCAGCACTTTAAAGACTAACAAGATGGTTTATTAGGTGGTGAGCTTTCGTGGGCCAGACCCACTTCCTCAGATCAATATGTGGAAGAAAATTGGCACAACCATATATACCAAAGTGATACAATCAAAAAAAAAAAAAGTGAACACATATAAAAATGACGAATCAGGTTTAAGAACAGAGGAGGGGTGAGGGGGGAAGGTTAGTGTCTGCGAGGTAATGACATTAGGGGTGATAATTGGGGGAAGCTATCTTTGTAATGGGTGAGATAATTAGCATCTTTGTTAAGACCTGTACGCAAAGTGTCAAATTTAAGCATGAATGACAGTTCTGAGGCTTCTCTTTGAAGTCTGGAGTTAAAATATCTTTGAAGCAATATGCCCATTTCCTGGACACCACAGTACAAATCACCAATGGTTAATTAGACACCACTCTCTACAGAAAACCCACTGACTCCTACAGTTACCTACATGCCTCCAGCTCCAATCCAGGACACACTGTATGATCCATCGTCTATAGCCAAGCCCTTAGATACAATCGCATCTGCTCTAATCCTACTGACAGAGACCAGAAACTTCAGGATCTCTACCAAGCATTTATAAACCTCAGGTTACCCACCTGGAGAAATAAAAAACAAATTGAAAGAGCCAGACGAATACCCAGAAACCATCTACTTCAAGACAGACCCAAGAAAACCAACAATAGAACACCACTTGTCATCACCTATAGCCCCCAACTTAAACCCGTCCAGCGCATTATCAATAAACTACAACCTATACTGGAACAGGATACTACCCTCTGAGAAGCTCTGGGAGACAGACCCATAGTCTCCTATACCACCTAACCTCAGGATGATTCTTACCAACAGGACAGGACATACCATACTAATACCACATACCACAGGACATACCACACTAATACCAACCCTGGAACTTTCCCTTGCAACAAACCCCGGTGCCAGCTTTGTCCACATATTTACTCTGCTGACACCATTATTGGACCTAACCATGCCAGTTACAAGATCAAGAACACATATTCCTGTTCATCCAGAAATATAATTTATGCCATCATGTGCCTAAAGTGTCCGTCTGCTATGTATATTGGACAAACTTCTCAGAAACTTCGCCAAAGAATCAATGCACACAAAACAGACATCAGGCTCTCTCACAGACAGAAAACTGTTGCTTGCCATTTTAATCAGACTGACCATTCTCTCAATGACCTTAAAACATGCATATAGCTTCAAAGAGATTTTAACTCCAGACTTCAAAGAGAAGCCTCAGAATTGTCATTCATGCTTAAATTTGACCCTTTGCGTACGGGTCTTAACAAAGATGCAATGGGTAATTAGCTCACCCATTACAAAGATAGCTTCCCCAATTATCACCCCTAATGTCATTACCTCACAGACACTAACCTTCCCCCCTCATCCCTCCTCTGTTCTTAAACCTGATTCGTCATTTTTATATGTGTTCACTTTTTTTTTTGATTGTATCACTTTGGTATATATGGTTGTGCCAATTTTCTTCCACATATTGATCTGAGGAAGTGGGTCTGGCCCACGAAAGTTCATCACCTAATAAACCATCTTGTTAGTCTTTAAAGTTCTGCATACTCCTGTCTTTTGTTTTAACCAAATGTGTATGTTTAAGCCTACAAATTGTCTTCCTGAAGGCAATAACATTACTGCTCAGATGTTTAAAGCTATCCTGGTACTAAAGTAACATGCTGACTTAGAATCTTTGTTGTAACTAACTGACTGTGCTTCAATCAGTAAGTATTATTTAGATTTCCTTTGTAAGAGCTTATAAAGTACCATTTTGGTCTCCATGCACTGACAGATAAAACTGAAATATCTTTGATCCTACAGTATAAAGGCCAGAAAAAATAATACTGCACATTCCCCAAAACTACTCTCCTGTAACCCTATGCATGCTGCATGATAACATGTGAAAATAAGGTAATACATTTGTCTTACAAGTGAATTTTCCAGGATTCAGTGCACTGTGTATAAAGCTTTTGTTTATAATTTGCAGGATTTGCAACTGAGCTGTTTTACTACTTCCAGCATAAAGGCACCAGGTTAACTCATTTAATTCAATCTGACTTTTCTCATTTTTGTAAGTGGTTACTGATTTTGCATGCATCAGGTTTTGTGTGACCAATGTGGAGTCTGAGTTTCAGAGGGTGCTAATAAAGGAAATTATAAGAACCCTAAATAACTGTGGGGTTTTAAAATCTCACTTTTAAAGTTGTTCTTATGATGCTGGGGATCTGACTAATTATTTTACATCTTTGAAGATTGCCCTATTGATAAGAACATTTATGTGGGTAACAAACAATATTGCCTAGGAACTCCTCCATAAGTAGACATAGAAATGGAGAGTTTCTGCTGAATCATACAGCCCATCTCCAGAGGTTTCATTCTGTCATTTGGGTTATATTATTACATGAAGTACTTGTCAACATTTGAACAAAAAAAAATCTGGTGAATGAAGTGAAATGTACATTGAATCATATCCCATATTTAAAATTATATGCAAGAAACATCACCAGCTTTTATGTGGATAACTACTTTGAAATCTACTAAACCTCATTTTTTACACAGGAAAGGAAATTACTGCATTGTCATAATACTTTTCAAAGAGAAGTTTGGAATTTCTATTCTTTTACTAAAATTTGGTTAGAGACCTAATAATTTATTATGTGATATTTTAGTTTACATGATTTACTCTATAGGAAAAAAAATCTAGTCCTACAGCTTGAATGTACGCACAAGACACAAAAGAATTGAACACTACATGAATGTGCACAGAATAAGGCATTCCTTTTCTTTAGAAAGATAACATATTTTCTTAACACTCTTCTTACCAATCAAGAAATAAACCAAATAGCAACTACAGAATGGGGATGAAGTGATGCTAAAGAAAAGTAATACCAGTATTTCTTCCTCTGAAACATATTCTGCAATATTTTTCCCCTTATATTAGCCACTTCCCCTCTCCATAAGACTGGGATATTAATCCCTGAGAAAAATATGTTTTTCAACATGTGCACCTTATAAAGTAGTGCATGTTTTACATTTCTCCACGAAAGCAATGCTTTATGGGTCTCATCTTGCAAAATGCGGAGCTTTTTGTGGGATGTGGAGTTTTCTCAGCTTTTAATGCATCCAATAGGATTTACAGGCACCAAAAAGAAGAGGTTGATGGAAGTGTTCAGTTTATCGCAGGATGAAGTCTTATATCAACTTAGGTTGGAAAATGGTTACCAGAGTGTATGCCACAAATGGATACATTTACTTTAGTAACATGTATATGGTTACCTATCCCCATCTTTTTCATTTCAGTTCTACCTCTGCTTTTGCCTCTTGGCCTTTGCTCCTTTTCTTCCTTTCTTTATTTCTATGTGTCTGTACATCAAGCTTTTTCTACTGTGTGGGCAGTTTGTCCTAGTTTGCCCACAGTTTGCTCTATGTTTCTGGATTTGGAAGATACTCTTTGGCTGTGTCTACATTGGCACCCTTTTTCGAAAAAGGGATGCTAATGAGACCAGTCGCAATTGCAAATCGCGAGGATTTAAATATCCCCAGCGGTATTTTACATTTACATTGCCGCTTTTTTCCGGCTCGGGGCTTTGCGGAAAAAGCGCCAGTCTAGAGGATCTTGCGGAAAATAAACCCTTTTTATAAACCCTTGCAAGTAGGCATAAGAGATCTTGTGGAAAAGGGTTTATTTTCCGCAAGATCCTCGTTTGACTGGCGCTTTTTCCGGCAAAGCCCGAGCCGGAAAAAGCGGCAGTTATGTAAATGCAAATACGCGGGGGATATTTAAATCCCCCGTGGATTTGCAATTGCGACTGGTCTCATTAGCATCCCTTTTTCGAAAAAGGGTGCCAATGTAGACACAGCCTTTTAGTATATTTAATGGTTGATTAAGTGCAAAACCGGAGGGTAGAGGTACTGTTAGTTTGCACAATATACAGAAATATCTCCATCAAATTAGTCTCCATCACATAATCAGTTATAGCAAGTGTTTCATCGGATGGATACATTACAAGAAAAACAAGAATTTGGGCACAGCAAGCTAAGGTGGATATTGTGACATATGCCTAAGGTATGTTATTCCCAGCATCTGACCCTGAGTCAGCTTGAACCACAGGGGCTGATAGAAATGCTGGGTCCCTGGGCAAGGTGTGTGTGTGGGGTGGGGAGGGGGAGGAGGGAGCTCCATGCAGCTCCAGTCTCCCAGAAGGGGCAGTGCCTTGGGCAGAAGGGGCAGGGTTGGGGACAGCCAGCCTTCAGCATCTCCCAGGACTGTGCCACACCCTCCCCCACTGAGACTCAGTGACATACAGAGAGCAGAGCCTGGGGCTTTGGCCGAGATTTAAAGGACCCGGGACTCCATCTGCTGCCACTATCAGTAGTGGCAGTGGTGGTCAGGAGCCTGGGGCCCTTTTGAATTATCCTTTTGACCCCAGGCAGTTGTCCCATTTGCCCCTTTCCTCCCACACCATTGGTGAACCTAACTTGAATACCAAAATGCTGTTGAAATCAATGGGACTTCTGGTTGTCAAGTTGCTGATCGACTGAAATGAAAGTATTGACACTATGATTGCCAAATAAGTAATAGGTATGAGTTATAATACCTTGGAATGCTTTTTTTTTTGGAATATACTCTGGAAACAGTACTATATATTACGATATTGCATATCTTCCAATCAAGCATTACATATCCTAGTATTGATGCTTTATGGGCCTTAACTGGCATCTATCAAATAGAAAACAAACAGTAACACCTAGTAAACTTTCACATAGTACAAGAGTAACTGCATGGAGCTCCGTAGACCTGAGCTAAGGTCTGTGATCTTAAATATATTTATCAGGGAGCACAAAAAGGATAGAAAGTAAAAGGAAGCAAAATGTGCAGATGAGACAAAATTATTTAGGTTGGTCATAACTAAGATGGTCAGGATTTCTTTTTTGGGTGATATGTTTTTTGTAGGAGTATGTTGATTGGTCCAAATTAAAAATTTGAGGAAGTGCATTGGATTGGTGATACTCTTTAGATTCCAGATGGAATTTCTGATGAGAAGCAAAGAAAAACTGACCCCAGAGGAGCCAATAGTCTAGGGAATGAGGCAAAGTGAGGACTTGAACTGGAGTTGCACTAGGGGAGTGCTCAAGCCACTTGGCTCTTCCTCTTTCTCAGTCTTTGAAGGGTTTCAGTGTCATTCCAATTCAGAACAAAGAAACAAAATAAGTCAAATTTTTAAATCTTAT
The DNA here is from genome assembly GCA_019425775.1 of Rafetus swinhoei. NCBI lineage: Eukaryota > Metazoa > Chordata > Testudines > Trionychidae > Rafetus > Rafetus swinhoei. The sequence continues at coordinate 155,450,616 of CM033424.1, forward strand.
TTAAAAACAGAAACAAAAATCCCTGAGTTCTTGTTCTCTAGCCAACATTAGTCAAGGCAAGAGAAAACTGGAAGTTCCAAAGGACCTAACTAGTAGCTAGTATAATATGAGGTGAAATTCACTGCTGACAAAGGCAAAGTAATGTAGGTAAAAAGGGATGAATTGAACTACTAATTGTATATTTTGTGTTCCAAGTTAACTGTAACTGCGCTGAAAAAAGATCAGACTATCACATGGCTAGCTCAGTAAATATCTTCCCTCAGTGTGCACTGGCGGTCAAAGAGCCTTATATTAGGATGTATAAGGAATGCATTGGATTTTTTCCAAGTAAATTATGATCCATATTGCGCTTGATTTACTCTTGTGAATCTTCCAAGTGAAGTTACTAGAAATGAATCTGTGAACAGCCCAAAGAAGATTGCACCTTTATATTATCCAGACACAAAACAGTAATGCATAAGCCTTTTATCCCAGAGGTATATGATTTGATCTTACTCCCATGAAAATTAATGAGAGATTTGTTATTGACATTAGGAGGGAAAGACAGCGACTTTTGTGGGCCTTTTAAACTTTAATATAAAGGTGATATACTCATAGGACATTAAATGTGGCTAAGCTAATTTTTCCTATTTATAAGGAGAAAATATTATGTTCAGGGGCCAGTCTTATATCAGAGAGTCCTCTAGTAAGTAGGTGTCAGAACCATTTGAAGTGTTATACGCATGTTTCACTGTGTTAGTACATGAAACAGCAGGAAGGATTTGGATTAAGTGGGAAGAAAAGAAGAATGGACACTGAAAGCTACCTAACTGATTCCATCAACAAGTATTTGTGGTTTTTCCTTTCTTCATTAATGTATTAATTCACGTTATGAATATTACTTCAAATCAACAGCAACATTTTCATTTTTTAGGCATACAGAAATATAATTGAATATGAATGAACAATGGCTAGCCACCTAAAGAAAGAATGAAGATACCATTTTAGCTATTGCAGGAAGAATTCTTGAGTGATTCATTGTAGTAAATTACTTGACTAAAACTCATCATTAAAAGAAAATCTTCCAAGAGCACATTCTATTTTTTTTTGCTTGACCTTGCTTGCATGCAGTATTTGCCTGCAGACTTACACTTTACATTCCATGATGATAAAATCACTTCATTCCCAATAAACATAATACATTAAAAGGGCTTTCAGCCACCAGATTCCAACATAGCATACAGACAAGTAAAATAATTCATTGTTCAGAGACCATAACAAATTTTAATGTGCATTTTACAGAGTAAACAGAGGGCTGCACTGCCATCTGCGAGGGGTCAAACAAGTGGAAGTGAATGCATGTATTACAAAATCCACACAGTACTGAGTTACAAATTAAAAAATAATGCATCAAAAAAGGAAACAAAAATGTCTGTTGGTGGTACGACATATAGATAATATTAAAAACTGTCTTGCATGAGGACCATGGTATGTCTACTGTGACGTTATATCACACATACTCTAAGCAATTTACAGAATTGAAGTTAGTTTTGCATATACAGGAGTTGCAAAATTAGAGAAAACACATTGAAAGATAGAACACACACACAAAAAAATGTATTTATATAACCACCACACAGTCAAAAGGGGTTGGCCTAAGTCAGCAACTGCCACCATTGAACAAGAAACAAACCAAGAAAAAAAAGGAAAAGGAAAAGGAAGGAGGTGAAAAAAAGTGGAAAATTTTCAAAAAAGTAAAATTAAAAAATCCTCAGTAATAATTCTTGCTTGTCTTCAGAAACAACGTCCTCTAGTTCTGTTAGTTGTTTTACAATGTTGTTATTTTCATTTTGCACTCTCCCGCACAAACAAAAATAGGCTTTCAATCAGTTTCTGAGGTGTTTTTGCCAGACGTGATGCTGAGTCATTTTGTTTTCTTGAGTTTTTGGTTTTTGTTTTTTATCTATGTATATATAATTAGCTGCTGCTTGCCTCTTGCCTTCAACAGTCCTTTCAAAGAAGGAAATGAAATATCATCCATAGTGATTTTTTATAATAGTGATGACTTGCAAGCCAACCCCTGAGCAGTCAAAAATATGATACTTCTATTTGCTGAAAGAAAAGGAAACTAGGTCCTGCTGTTACAAAATGTCCTGTTACATCACACCAGTTCTCTTTAAATAAATGATCAGTGATACAGCAAAGAAAATAATATAGATCAAGAAAACGTAGTATCCTCTTCATATATATATTTATATGTTTAAACAATATATATGTTTGTTTTGTTTTTGTACTTCCTGAAGGTGCTCCATGTGTAGCGAATTAGAGTACATTGGGTGCAGAGTGGTGGTTGGAGGTTAGGGTCAACTTTGCTGTCCGCTCCGTGGATTTTACAGGCGATTTGCTCTTTGCTTTAAGAAGAGAAAGTGATATTGGAAAAAGTCAGCACTTTTAGATTAAAGCAAAGCACCCTTCACAAAGCCACAAATAAGAAGCAGGACAGAAAGTCCATGGCTTGTAGCTATCCTCGCACCTGCGGAAGAAGTTATAAGATATTCGCTCATCTTGCAGATTTCCAATGCTCCTTATAAGGCTGTTTAAACACATACATTTATATATTTAATTAGCTCGCCAGCTTGGCTCTGGTGCCCATGAATGTCTTGGCATGCACTGCAAATAACAACACATACAAAGTATTTCAGTCCCAGGGAGGTTTTTTTTGCTTGCTATGTCTTTTTAAACAATGTAATCCAATTACCATATACAGAGAGAAACAAATCTAAACACCTTCCACCTCAATTCATCAAATCCTTACAAAATAATTTCTAAAGTTGCTTTGTAATGATAATATTGGATACTAACAAAACAGCCTATTGTCGACTTCAAAATATTTGCTTGCAAAATAAAAGCAATGCTAAGGAACCTGGGAGAATGCGGTGCAGTCTAAGGGAAGAAACTGCTTGAAGTATATTTAATTTTGAGTACCAGATCTTCCAGGGATTTTTTTTCTTCAGAAACCTAAGAGAACGATGCTTAAACTGGCACTAGATTTAACGTAAGTTCCCTTAGAACTATGCTAATCAAAACTGAAACATTTGCATAATAAGTCTTCTTGAATTCTAGATGTGTGATATACTAGTCCTTAAAGTCTGAAGCCACTGCTATACCTCATAAATACATGCAAAAGTATTTATATTATTTTAGGGAAAAGTGGTAAACTGAATGTCGTCATACTCTACATTAAGGGGCGCTTTATAAAGTATTACTGAATAATATATTAGATGTTACAAATACAATCAGCATGTGTTTATAAATGGTTATAAAGTCATCTGTGGATAGCACTGTCAATGCTTATAAGCCACTTGATGTGGTTTTGAACTCTCACAACTGATCTAACATTGAAGACAGCATCTGTAAATGAACTACCAATACTTCATAAATTATTTACATATAGAACTTCAACATCAAGTGTGACCCCGAATTGGTTCATCAACGACTGGCTGCAAAAATTGCAGTTTTTCCCTTTTCAATTTTGAATCACTTATGTCAGTTTCATTTTGCAAGAGTGGTTTCTTTCACCATCATGGTATGGTTTTCAAACTGACAATCTGTTACTATTAAATAATTTTTCAATACAGGCTCTTTTTAAAGTATTCATATGGGATTTGTGAGCCTTTTGTCCTTAAACCGTGTTATACATTCCATGAGAAGAGGGTGTGATTCTAATGACATTTTAAAGAATTTGATTGATCAATTGAAATAGGATCATATTGATAAGACAAGGATCACAAAAAGATAGTAAAAACACCTGAAAAATAAAAATAACCTGAATTAGTCTAAATGTAGAAAAAATTCCTCCTTTAAGTAAGGAAAAGAGGAAAATCGTTTCTTCTCAGCCACCATTTTTGTAGAAACCAGAACTGATGGCGTGCTCTGAATACTCAAGAGTGTATCCTTTTCTCTCAATCATAACATAAATGTATCCTGCAGATGATATTTCCACCATACAAATTCCAGGGTCTCCTATCTATGGCAGGTTGATTTTGTTTGTTCACAGATTTTATATCAGGTTACACATGTGCAAGTTAAAGCTTAACTGAGCATATTGGGAACAATCTCAAAATTAATATATTTTAAATTTCATAATAAAAAGAGGCTGTTAAAAATAGATGAGGTTACTTTAGTTATGTAGCATAGTCATCATGGGCCTTCATCAGAATCCTTAAGTAGTCTCAGAAGTTGACCCTCTAGCATCCTAACACAATACTGGAGTCTTACTTGTTCTAAGTAGTTTTATTTCTTTTCAAAATGCTCATCTAACCATGACAGACACAATTCTAGTAACATCTCCTATAAAATAAAATTGATTTCTAAGCTACAATGAATATGAGTGAATATGAATGGTCATGAAGATTAAATGCATTTTTATCCTTCAAAGATAACTTTGAAATACAGTAGGAGTCTAAATGTATTCAGATTTTTCACTGAACCACTGAAGAAGTTTCTTCATTCTTTTCCTGGCTCAAACATTTCTCTTCCCTATTTGTCAGTAGTGGGAAAAATATACAAAGTACAGAACACATTAAAGCAATTAAACAAAAAGCAACTGTTAAAGATCCATCCTGTTTGGGGGTTTTTAGTCACCAATGGAAGCTATTTAGTGTTCCTATAAACTTCTCCATTTTAGGAGCTTCAGCATGTTTAGCTAGGTTGCACCCCAAGGGACAGCTAACCTCTGCAGAGTGGTTGAGTATCTGCGTGCTTCTCATCTTCCCAGTTCTTATTACCTTGCAAATATACTAAATTCTAATGGCCAGATCCTCTTAGAACTTTATGCACAGTGAATAATACTCTATTCCAAAAACAATTGTACTGAATGCAGGCTGGTTAAGGGCACCCAAAAATGGCCTTGAGGGTTTGGAATATCAGATGAAATCTCAGAGATAAATTTATGAGCAAAATGAAGGAATGGTGCTCAGAGATCAGGAGTAGTACAGTTAATCAGAAACTTTTCAGTTCATCACATGGGCGCAATACAAATCACCTGACTTTCAACACCATAGATGTGTATACATTTATAAAGGTATGAGTGTCTAGTATTCTCCTGATCACCTAAATCATAAATAGAAGTGTGTGAACATTTGGCTGTTGTGCATTGCAGAAATTTGGCTGATGTTTTCTTCAGTTCAGTTTTCTGAGTTGCATCTTCCTCCACTCTCTTCAGTGTTCCTTTGTGATCTGGGTTGCAAATAACCTAAATCTCAAAGCCAAATGATAAGAAGTCACAATTCTGCATGCTTTCCATGTAAAATCAGTCCAGGATAACTTAACTTGTCCTAAGATCATTCAAACTATTAATCTTAAATCAGGTTTGTTGAAAGGTTTTCCGAATTTTGAGTTTGGAAAGAGTGTTGGAACCAGAAAGGTTCATTTCATTTGATTGTGTATTATTTCATGCAGTCCTCAAATTAATAAATGCCTTCTCTGTCGTCACTCTACCAATCATTGCCAAGGTTTATCTTTGGAAATCTTGACCCTCTGAATGATTTTGCTATGCAGTAAATTTTTTGAGATGTCAAAAAAAAAAATCCCAATCTGAAGCAAGCGAAAACGTGAACAATCTCACAGTTTTTTGCAAACCAAAAATTGGGGGAAAGGGAAGAGGAGTAGTTCAGGTGAAACAAAACATTTTATTTTAAAATTTCAGAATTTCATTTCAATTTCAATCCCTTTTAATGTTTTTTATTCTAAATGTACTGAAATTTCAGTTGAAAAAGTCACTTGGAATTGAAAAAAACCCCTGTATTTCTATATTCTTTACAATGAAAATTTCAATACTGTGACAATTGCAACATTTTCTTCGAATAATTGTTATGAGTCAGGAGAGTCATCAAAACTGAAACTGGTTTGTTAACAAGCTTAGGGTGCAACAACAAGGCATTTCAACTAAAAAAAAACCCTTTCTCCACCAAAAAAAGATCCTAACCTGTTCTGCATCTCTCTTATGCAACTACAATGTGCACACAGACACCCACCCACACACACACACACACACACACACACATACACACACTACTTAGAAGAAATTCACCTTAAACTGAGAATAAATTTTATGTTGGGCAGGAATTATTTCTATCCTTAGCCTTCAATGCCAATTATTGATGTGTATATGTGAGGAGTTAAAGATTTCAGATCATGATGACTAGACTGTGACATTCTGGTCTGGGCTAGTAGTGACTCAAGCGCTACTCTATCCTATAAGTGAGTTGCCCCTTCTTAAGGAGCCTAGTGAATAGGGCAACTACACAGACTGCTTCATCCATTCCTGAGCTCTGGGACTGGATTGTGACAAGGCCATTGCACAAGATGAGCCATGGAATAGAGGAAAATCCCTGAATGTACCCTCCCCCCCAGGAACATCTATGTAAGGATCTGTCTTTTTCTGCCCCTTATTGTTTGGGAAGAGGAAATAAACAGAACATTAGTTAAATTAACAGAAGATGTTAAGGATAAGATCATGACATGGACAATTGCCCTTAAACCTCTGTGCAAGCTACTTAGATTTGGGCAAGACTCACAGGGATAAGCAGATATTGTGTGATCATGTCATCTTCACTGCTCCTGAATGCTGGAGTAGGGAAATGGGTAGAATTATGGATCTATCTCCACAACTTGCTGGCCAGCACAGCTAAATAGGTATAGGCTGATGTTGCTGTTTGCTGCTAGTAGAGGATAATAAGGCCATGTCTACACTACAGATGAGATCGAAGCAGCTGCACTCAATCTTCCGGGGTTCGAATTAGCATGTCTAGTGAAGACACGTTAATTCGAACTGAGAGGGGTGCCCCTGTCTATACCAGTCATCCTGGTTCTACGAGGAGTAAGGGAAGTCAAAGGGAGAGTGTGCTCCCTTTGACTTCCCGCAGGGTGGATGGCACCAAAAATTTGACTTGATACTTCAGCTTAAGCTACGCAATTAACATAGCTAAAGTTGCATATCTTAATTTCTATAGTGCTTGGCATTTGAGAATCATAATGCAAATATAAAAAAACATTAAAGACCACTAGCAGCCTTGTGAGAAAGGTAAATAGCAGTATCCCATTGTACAAACTAGTATAACGAGATACAGAGAGATTACCAGTGATTTGCCTGAGTTTGTGGAAGAACAAGGATTAGCAGTCAAGTCAGTATTAAAGCCCAAGTGCCCTTTCCTCAAGCCAATTTCTGTAACCAAAAGAATATATTTTTCCTCTCAGGTACTCCTTTAGCTGTCTTGGGAAATATTGTGAGGCTAACAGCTTGCTACATGAACATTTAGTTTGTGCTAGCTTGGGTGTGAATATGCCTTGCACAACCCTGCTGCACCTTAAGTGTCTATGTGGACCCTGCTGCCATGCATTAACAGTCCCACAGTATCCCCACTTTGCAATTGGAATAGATGGAAAGTGAACTAAGGAGCTGTGAGTGTGTGGCACGGAGATCTACAGACACTTAGAATAGGCTCGTATGGGGTAGACTCACATCCCAGTTTGCTAAAAACTCAATATTTGTGTAGATAAGCCCTAAGTGCTGAGACATAAAAAAAGAGAAACTTGAGGTTGTCACAGCTCAGAAACGGGACTAACTGAACTCATTCCAAATTTTGAGTAAAGGATCTATTCAGTTCTTATATAATCTGAACTAGTCACCTCTGTACATCAATATGCACATTCCAAAACCGTGTTGTAACTCTTTATTTTATCCTTCTCTTCTTGTCTTGATCTTCCAACTTTCCTGACCCACTTACTAACCCTTCTGAGTATAAGGTTGTGTTTATCAGTGGTTATCAATCATGAATAGGCATGTTCATACTTCAGTCTGTTATGACCCATACCTGATTTCTCTTCCCTAATTTAGGGCCTGATTCTTTAATATTTTCTCAATCTGAATATCCTTTGTTCATCTGACATTTCCTATTGACTTAAACCCACTTGCATGAATAAATGCTTCTCCACAAAAGGGTTGAGGTGTACGGGTTCTTTGCATCCTGGCATCTGGAATGTCACTGCTAGTTACTCAAACTGAGTTCAGAAGCAGACTGTTGGTTGCAGACTGTGGTAGTGCAGCTAAAATCCTAACAGTAAATTGGTAGTTACTCCTAATATTTGGGAAACACTGGTAACATGTGCTGTGAATACTCTTATTTGATTCTTTATGCACTGAACAGACTTTTACTTTGTTTCTCCCTTGGAAACAGTGGTCTTAAGATATCTTAGATATTTTTTAAAAAATGCAAACAAGCAAACCAATGCACTATCTACTAGGTCACTGGTAAGCAAGCAGCATAAAGGATTAGGTTTGCTCACTTTCCTCAAACTTTATCTTAACTAAGCATGACTGTCAGAACTTCTTATACATTAAACCTAATCACCAAATAACAATATAGCTTCTGGCTGGTTAAGAGGCCTTTACATTATCCACAAGAAAACATGATTCACATTTCAAAACTGAATTACACCAATCTCCTCCTCCTACCTACCACTCATTCACTCCTCCAAAAAAAGAAATCCTACCTAATATAGGTCTTAATACTATATCAGAAGAATTCAGAAGCAGTTTCATAAAAAAAAATCTACAAAATTAAGCTTGTGTGTCATAGACATTGAAGAATTATTAATCATTAGAGAGAAACATCTCTGTGCCAGGTATGCAAACCACATATCAATGTTGGCCCCCATATGACCATGTTCAGCCTCATCTTTTAGATGTAGTTAGCCTGAATCTCTCTTCCTTTCCACTGGTGTAAATTGGAAGTAATTCCATGAAAATCCATTAGCTCACAATGACATAAAAATGGTGAGATGGGTGATACAGGTCTAAAGTGTTTCTCTAAATGCCTTAAATCCATCCTCCCACTAATTCTAAATCACTGAGCTTCTCTACCATTCTCTTCAATCTATTTTCAATCTTTTCCCCCTCTTAAGCTGATGAGAGTTGGGGTGGTTAGAACTGTGTGCAGTCCTTTGACAGTATTCTATGTGGTAGGCACCTAGGGAATAGCATGAACTCACAGATATTTTGTATGTGCTTCAAGAAAAAAAATAAATGTGTGAGCTATTATTTCAGTAGATGCAGTGTCTGACAGGGACAATATAATCATATTTAAGGCCTGGTATAAATCAACATTGCTTCATTGAAGCCAATGGGCTTACATCAGCTGAGAATCAGGCTCATAATTATTTAGTGACAAGCTACTCCTTTTTTCTCAGTTCTTAATTCCCCCCTTCTCCCAGCTAATCTTATCATTTTAACATTTTGTTCAGCGGCACAAAAGGAACTGGAGGAAGGGGAATACAGTAGGTCTATTGTGGTGTTCAACAATGTATTCCGATTTTCATGGTGTCAATGAGCACTGCTCTTCTGCAGGCGTTATTTTGCTGGACAGTTTCCCCAGTGACACTGTTCACGAAAGTAACAATAGCAGTTGAGGTAAAAGAAGCTGTAACAACAGAAGAAACAGCAACAGCAAAATGGTTTTCTATGTTTTAATCACTGTTGCAGGGTATATAGAGCCTGAGTGAATAGTATCTATAATATTTGCTGTGGCCATTATCTTACACTTTTATGTTTTTACTCTTTTCATTATGTTAGACAGCTTAGTTCCAGAAAAGTAACATTCGCTGGAGGGAGTGTGTTTGGGGGTGTCAAACTTCAATTAGATGTATCAGACTGGAGCACGCATGTGCACATTCACATGCACACACAAACATACACACACATACACAAAGGCTACGTCTAGATTGGCAAGATTTTGCGCAAATACTTTTAACGGAAAAGTTTTTCCATTAAAAGTATTTGCACAAGAGACTGTCTATACTGGCATGTGCCTTTGCGCAAAAGATTTGCTTTTGCGCAAAAGCATCCATGCCCAGTATGAGCTCTCTTCTTGAAAGCTCCGATGGCCATTTTAGCCATCGGGCTTACTTGCGCAAGAAATTAAGGTGGCTGTCTACACTGGCCCTCTTGCACAAGAATACTTGCACAAGAGGGCTTATCCCTGAGCGGGAGTGTCAAAGTATTTGCGCAAGAACCACTGATTTTGTACATTACAAAGTCAGTGTTCTTGCGCAAATACTAGAGGCCAGTGTAGACAGGTGGCAAGATTTTGCGCAAAAGCGGCTGCTTTTGCGTAAAATCATGCCAGTCTAGACGCAGCCTCTGTGTAGCAAATTGTAGTAACAAAATGTGCCATATGCATTTTGTAAACAAAATGGTAAAATAAAAAGGGGAAACCCCCCAACACCCTGTCCAGGGTATAGAAAAAGAGAATCCTATATTCTTCAAATGACATTAAACTTTCTAAACAAGCAATCAGGAGTGGAGTTTTCCCTCAGAGAAAGGAAATTCCCTGCTTCATATCCAAAATCATGAAAAAGAATGCCTTCCACATTGCTGTATATTTATCAAGTAACAAACTGGATGATTTCTGAAACCAGGAAATCCCATCAATTATGCTAAGTGTGTGTCCTATCTCAATCTTTGTGATTTCCAATGTCCTGGTGCAAGATACCGAACGAGCAGCAATGATAAGTAATTTGTATGAACAAATAAAACACATTGGTCCATCCATATTTTTCCTAGTGGTTAATGATTACTTGCTCTTTGCTCTCTACTAAGGAGGCTTCTCAGAGGTTTCCCCATGAAATTTATCATTTTTGGCTCTGGAGGCAAGGTATCTCAGAGGTTAAACCATTTTTAAATAACTAAAGATAAGCAATAGACTGGCTTTACAGAAGATGACTATCCATTCTGAGCCCAAAGAACAAAGTAACTGGTAATACTTTCCCGTCTCTGTATTCCATGTTTGCCCCAGAAAAGGAATCCCTCTTATGGGGCTTAACATAGTATGATGCTGAGTGCTTTGGCTCACATCCAGCAATGAACTTAAACATGTGCTTAAATTTGAAGCATGTGAGTACTCTCATTGACTTCAGTGTGTCTATGTATTTATGTGCCTAATGAGACCCAGTCACATTGATCATCACCTGTGAAGACTGAATCCTGTAATTACCAAAATGCATCACAAAATACATAGAATTGCAGTTATTATGCACATTTTTCTCAGGTCCCAATTCTGTTATCTCCATTGGGAATTTGAAGGGTGGTGAGATTTTGTTTTATAATATTTTCCTACTTACTGGCAGTTGCATAGAAGAATGGGAGCAGTTGCTACTGATTTATGTATTTTCATAAGCATCAGGAGATGAAATCCTGGCTCCACTGAAGTTAAAGCGAGTATTGTTAGGGTGTGTCTACACATTACCCTTACCTCAAAATGAGATACACAATTTGTGCTATGCAAATTCTATAGATTATTTTGAGATAATTTCAAAATAGCTTATTTCAAAATTTGGCATTGTCTACACAGAGTCAGAGTCAAATTATGAAATAAAGTGCTACTCCGAAACATCCTTTAACTCTTGTGGAATGAGGTTTACCGGGGCATCGGAATAGCAAGCCCATTATATTTCAAAATAATGGGGATGCCCAAAGACATGGAATAGCTATTTTGGGATACTTCTGGTATCGTGAAATAGTACCACGGTGTAGACATAGCCTTATTGTTCTCAGGGGGACTAGGGTTACCCTGAGGGTGCCTAATGTCTGGAATACGCACATATATAAAATAAATTAAACTAGGATTAATTTTAAAATCCCTAAGGAACTAGCAGCTTAATTCTTGACCTCTTCTTTGAAATTCTCAGCCTAATAAAATGTTGTAATCAAAATTTGCTTTAAGATAGAACTTGGAACAAAAAAAAGTCTCACCCCACACACAGCTTTAATCAGAATGAATGCTATACAGTGATTAAAGCAAGTATAGCAAAATGTGATGGGTCAGGCATACATCAAGGCTCACAGACAGTGGATGAACTGCAGCTGTCACTGCATAGTACCCACAAGAACTGAAATGATCACTTGGCCAATCTCCAAAGAAATGGGAAGATTTTATTGTGAAAAGACATGGCCATACATGGAGAAGGAAGTTTAGAATAAGAGAAAAATGGAGAACATGTTTTGATTAACACAAGGGCTGAAGGACTGATCAATCAAGGGGACTGAATATACTATTAAGTAGAAAAATATATTTTCCTGGACCATACTTTATGTCATAGAAAAGAGTGTGCAGAAATGTTTGGAGTCTGTTACTTCATTCCTTTATTATAGTTCCTTGCATCACAAGGGATAACAATGGGAGCTGAAGGTACTTAGCATTTTTCAGACTGAGGTCCACATTTCCTTGAGCATCAGTGTATAAATTGGATGTTTATTCTGTTATTTGAGATTAACTAAAAAATGATTGTTGCTTCCAGAAAAGATGAATATGCAAGTCCTTTTAAGTAAACAAAAATTAAAGATTATGGCACGTAAATATATCTAATTGTAATAGATAGTATATAGCCTATTACCTACACATTATTTTACTGATGGAATTATTAAAATTGGTAAAGTTTAAAAAAATCAAAATCAGCAGTGCTCTTTATTATGTTACACCCCAACACCTTATTTTCTGTAGTGCTGAGCATCTTCAGCTACAGTTGACTTCAGCTGTCATTGTGGATGCTCAATACTTCAGAAAATCAGCCCCAAAGTGATGTCAGTGGGAAATTTGCCAGTGATCTCAGTGAAGGCTGCAGGGTTTTTTGTAGGCTGACTCTGTATGGATGTTCTAATATATAGACAGAAGGAAATCATGTTGGTGAATATTCTGTAACACTACAATTTGAGCATCGAAGTGTGTCTTAATTCTAAGCTGGTAGATTCAGAACTATGTACTCAAAGTCCCAGATGAGGGGGTGTCCATTATTAGAGTCTGCAGACTCCAAGAATGTTATAATTTCCTCCCTTTGTCCTTCTGCTTGGTACTGAGGTTTGCCATGGGTCTTCCTGATTCAAGGAATTCAGTAGGTGCTACAAAATGCAAAGACCCATTTACCCTTACTTGCTCCCTTACAGGTTATGTACTGAACCCCCCTGTCATCAAAGGTATTGCTCTTCACACATTTCCTGTCTAAGGGCATGTCTACACTGCAGGGCAAAAGTCAAATTAAGATACACATCTTCAGCTATGTCAATTGCGTAGCTGAAGTCAAAATGGTTTACTTCGGCTTTTGGCACTGTCTACACAGCAGGAAGTCAAAGAAAGAACACTCTTCCTTTAGATGCCCTTACTCCTTGTGAAATGAGGGCTACAGAAGTCCTCCATCTTGACATTATTTCAAAATAATGGCTTGCTGTGTAGACATGCACTTAATTTTGAAATAATGTCAGTTATGCCAAAATAACGCTACTGTGTAGACATACCCTAAGATGACAGAAGGTTTACTAAGATGTAGCCAGTTCTGTATTTGAATTAGCGAATCCTGAGAAGTATATAGATTTCCTAGGTATCTAAGAAGTCTGCATTTAAGTAGCCAGATTATGGGCCTAAAATAACTTTTTATATGTATCAAACACACATTTGGCCCAATCTCTCTACTTCAGTTGGCTTCCCTTTACGTGGAACCAAATTCATTTCACAGTTGATGCCTAGCAAAAAAAACCACTTTTACCTCTAGTTATAAGACTTAGTGATAAATGAAATGTGTAATTTCACCTTTGGAATATGATACACTCTTTTGAATTATGCAGAGAAAATGTCTATCACTCCACCTACTTAAGACATTTTTCTGAATATATGCATATCAGGCTGTCATATTACTCAGATTGCTGTTATGCTGTGATGGCAGACTTCATTTGCAGCCAACCGTGCACATGAAATCAAAGGGCCAAACTATGACAGCTCTGACTTTTGCTTCACTGATTTTTTTTAAAATTTCAAAAGAGATTTTACTACTTCTTCAGCGCATTTTTTCAATATATGTTTTTGTTCTTTCTGTTTTATTCTATATCTGTCTCTGTATTTATAGTGTTTTTTCAAGTATATGTATGGTATTTTATTGCAACATTTCACTATGCTATATGCACTTTCATTAAGTAAGCTTCAAAATATCCTATGAGGTAAATAAGGGATATATGAGACCCACAGAGATATACAAAAGCCCACAAATCATACATACAGAATAAGACATCAAAATTATAATTTACCAATCATTGCTATGCCATCCCCTCACAATTACCACAAATATTCTGTCTCCTGAGGATATGGGGAAATTATGGTAACCACAGGTATTAGTAAATGGTGATAGTTGGGAAATGCCTTTTTATGTTGATGACTGCCGTCTCTAGTGCTAAACTTTACGAAACTAGTGCCATCTGAAACACACTTTTGTGGTAAACATCAGCAGTGAAAGAGTTCAACAGAGTGATGTTCAAATATAAATTTGGGGTGAAAAACATGCATATCATTAGATAAAACTGATCTTGTCTAACTCATAGCTATGCCCTGCGATAGGGAGAGAGAGAGAGAGAAAATTTACCTGGCATTGCTTGTGTTCTTAATTAAATTTTTTTGGATGGGAAATAAAATGAAAATGCACATGCTTCATTTAAATCAGTGCTCTGAGGTAGGGCTGTAGATGAGGGGTTCAGTATGCAGGTTGTTCCAGGAGAGAGAACTACCCCAGCCCTCTCTCACCACAGCAGCTTGGGGCCAGGTGAGCAGTGCCTCTCCATGGCTGTTGCAGCTCCAGTGGGCAGAGCTGGGGGATGGATGCATGTTCCCTGGCTGAGGCAGGTCCAGGTTCATCTGCACCCTGTGCTTCCCAGCCAGAGTGAGGAATGCAGAAAACTGTGCAGTTTCCTCTTGCTCCCTGATGAAGGATGCCTTAGGGGTGGGAAGCCCAGGGCTGGGGCACTCCTGGAGAGGGCACCCCCAGCCAGCCACTTGCATCTGCCTAGTGATTCTGTCTCTTTTTCTGTACAGGGCATCCCCACTGTATGTTGCTTCAGTATATGTCGGTTCCGCTTGTAGGAACTGTTGTGTTATTAAATCTTTCCATTCTCCACTCTTACATCTCACACACACATGGAAAGACCAATTTGCGCAAACAGAAGTCATCCATGGGAAAAAAATTCCCTGCTTTACGTCATTTTGCTGTACGTCCATGTTTTTAGGAACATATCTTCGATGTATAGCGGAGATGCCCTGTATGGTTTTATGAGAATCAATCCCATTCCAGGCACATCCAAATTCCTGACACAACCAAAACCTTACCTTACTTAAATTATGATAAGAAAAACCATATACTGAAGTTCTTGAACAAACAAACAGACACACAGACACACAAGTCTCTCAAATATGTAGCCTATAGTATATGTGTGTGTGTGTGTGTGTGTGTGTGTGTGTGTGTGTGTGTGTATAAATTCCCAAATATTTGTCTATTATTATAGGAACCAGATTTTTTTGTAATGTGCTTATTAATGCAATGAAAAAATTTCCTGTTAGTCATAAGGTAACACAACCCCTACTCTAATATTGGACTAAATTCTGATATCATCACCCACACTGAGTGAAACCTTATTCTGCAAGCAGTCCCATTGATGTCAAGGTACTACACAACAAAAGTAAAGGTATCTCCAGCTATGGCCTGGCATGAACTCTAATCATAAATATTTGAATTATACAGGTATGTAATTTTAACATTTCTTCATGTATTCATTGAAGAAAATTGAATTAAATAGGAAAATGTCTATCTCACCATTTCTGTATTTGTGCACTATATTGAAATATGGGGAAAGAGATTTTTTTGAACCATACAAGTAAATCAGGGCAGACCTGTTGATTAAATGTATGAGTAAGAAAGATTATCCATGATGTGCCTGCCTTGGCTAAGTGAGTGTAAAGTGGATCTAAAACATTACCAAATCAGACTGAAAGTGAAAAATCAGCACAGTCTTCTCAGTGAGGAAATTGATCTTGAGCTTCAAATGTTAAACTACTGGTGCTGAATCCACTGTCAGTTACATTATGGCACTTGAGTGTTTATTAGGAGAAATTAACATAAAATATATTGAGTTAATTCAGTACTGGTGAAAATCCATTTTCTTCAGTGAGTGAACTTGTCTTTGTGTATGGCACATGAAATTTTGTATATTCCACACATGTAGATAAGAAATTAAATTCCTAATATTTTATTATTATGACTCTCTATTGTCAATAAATGACAATAGATACCATATTTGAAAACAAACTACCACTTGAAAGAGGCATACTTCTTGTCTACTCAGAGCTATGACTGCAAATCATTTTGAATTTGAAATACCAGTAAAATTCAATGAGAGGTTTGTGTCTAGATCACTGATAGGACACTGCCCTTCCAGGGCAAAATGTTGGAAAAAAACCTGAATTATAATATTGAATCTTTTATACCTGTGATACTACCAGAGCAGTTTGCTGGATTACTGCTGCATCCATATTCTGGCCAAAGTACTTAAGTATGTGTCTATCTTTAAGCTTCTATCTAGTCCTAGTGTCATGAGGGGAAGTACTCATAGGTAGAGCTTTTTGAGAATTTCAAGCTCTGATTTGTAGGAAATTCTGTTATTTTGAGATTAGTTTTGTTCTGAATCTAAATGAGGATGAAGGATTTATGTGACATAAAATTGACAGTAAAAATGTTGCTCAGGCCAATAAAAAATTGTTTCAATAAAATCGAAGCATTGTATTTCAATTTTCATATTATATATATATATATATATATATATACTCTATGGGTACGTCTAGACTATAAGCCTCTTTCAAAAGAGGCTTTTTCAAAAGAATCTTTTGAAAAAGCCTCTTTCAAAAGAGAGCGTCTAGACTGCAATCACTTCTTTTGAAAAAGCAAGCCGCTTTTTCAAAAGAGAGCATCCGGGCAGTCTGGATGCTCTCTTTTGAAAAAGCCCTGTTTGCGTTCAATAACGCCTTTTTTCAAAAGAGCACTTTCAAAAAAAAGCGTTATTCCTCAAAAAATGAGGTTTTCTGAAGTTGAAAAAACTGCTGCGTTCTTTTGATTTAATTTCGAAAGAAGGTAGCAGCAGTCTAGACGAAGGTAAAGTTTTTTAAACAAAAAGGCCACTTTTTTCGAAAAAACCCCCTTGTAGTCTGGACACACGCTATAAAAGAAAAGAAAATTCTAAACACTACATCATTTTGATATGAAAAATCAACATATTCTATTCAAAAATGTCTCACTGGAATGTATTGACTTATCACAATTTTCTTTTTAATTTATTTCCCAAAATAGAATTTCTTTGGAAATTAACACATTTCCATAAAAAGTTTCAGTTTTAATGAAATAGCATTTTCTAATATCAAAATATTCCATTTTAGAGCTTTATTTATGTACTTATAGTTAGGCATAGCCTTAAATATCTTGCTGAACTGCTCTTCCTTTCAGTCAATGGGAGTATACCTGTGAATCACTGGAAGGTAGGACTGGAGGGGACCTCAAAAGGTCTTCTAGTCCAGTATCCTGTCTTGAGGCAGGAGTAAGCACTACTTAGAACCATCCCTGCCAGGTGTTTGTCTAACTTGTTCTTAAAAACCTGTAATGATGGAGATTCCACAACCTTCCTAGGTAATTTGTTCCAGTGTTAACTATTCTTAACAGTTAGGAAGTTCATTCTCATATTTAATATAATTTGCCCTTACTGCAATTTAAACCCATTACTTTTTGTCCTGTCCTCAGTGGTTAAGAAAGAACAATTTATCACCCTACCATTTATAATGATCTTTTACATACTTAAAATGTTATGTCTCCTCTCAGTCTTCTCTTTCCAGATCAAACACACCCCATTTTTTCAATTGCATACCTTATTTCAAGGTAATTTCAAAATAAAGTGCTAGTCCGAAACATCCCTTAACCCTCATGGAATGAAGTTTACAGGGACGTCAGAATAGCAAGGCCGTTATATTTCAAAATAATGGGAGCACTCAAAAGACGAAATAGGGTGTCATACATAGCACTTGTTCTTAGTGAATTTCATCCTATTAATTTCAAACTTTTTCTTTAATTTGTCAAGATCATTTTGAATTCTAATCTTGTCATCCAAAACACTTGTAACCCTTCCCAGCTTGGTATCATCCACAAACTTTATAAGTGTACTCCCTATGCCATTATCAAAATAATTTATGAGGCTATAGAAGAGAAGCAGACACAGAAAAAATCCCTTTGGGTCCCCATTCATTATATCCTTCCAGTTTGACTGTGAACCATTGATAACTACTCTTTAAGCCCTGGTCAACCCTAGGGAATTATTTCGAAATAACCCCCCTTCTTTCGAAATAATATGTGAAGCATTCATGCTACCAAGCCCCCTTTTTTTTTTTTTTTAAATAGGGGGCTGGTTATTTCGAAATCTGTACTCCTGCTTTCCTCTGGGAATAGCACGTGTTTCAAAATAGTTATTTCAAAATAGCATTAGTGTGGACAATCCGCTGCTTCTATTTTGAAATAGCTATTCCTGGGGCTCTAGGTTGAGGTAGCACATCCACCACAATAGAGCCTGCCTTGGATTAATTTTGAGGCTCCCCCATAGTGGGGATGTGCTATTTCGATTTTGTAAAATCAGGACTTACTATTTTGAATTTAGTTATTTCTAAATAATTTCCTAATGTAGACATGCCCTAAGTATGGTTTTCCAACCAGTTGTACACCCATGTATAATAGGCTTATTAGGCTATATTTCCCTATCTGGTCTAGAAGAGGGTCATGTAAATAGTCTCAGAAGCTTTAACTTGCACAACTGACTTTTCAGAACTTTTTTTTTTAGTTGCTTTGCATTTCTAAAGCACTTGTTTTGATCATTCATACGTGTTTTATTTCTTCATTCCCTCAGTCTCACCATCAGTATCATGAAACCATGCAGGACCACACTCCAATCCCTGTTGTAAATTAGATGTCAGACACTCATGCCAGTGTAGGTTATTCATAGCTTCCAAATAAAACAGAGATTAATTTCTGTGCGACAGAAAATGAGGCATTGCCATATTAGTGCCTTCAATCTGATGACTGACTAGTGGCAAATGGTCATTCTCTGTGCATCTGTTCCTAAAGCATACACAATGCATTATTTGTTTAAAAAAATTAAGTGAGTTAGGAGTCTAAGTCCCAATTTCATAAATGAGATAGGCACTAAAGCTCAAATTCTCTTACACATTTTTGAAAATGTTACCTATAATGTTTAGTTTCAGTTAATTATGCTGAGAATGTATATTGGGCACCAACCTTTCCTTTTCTGTTAGAATTAACCTCATGTTGTGCGCTGGTTAGAAATAAATAAATAAATAAATAAATAAAATAAAATGCTCAAAATGCTTATCATACCTGATTGTGGACTCTGTTTTGGGATTTTAGCTGCTGCTTCGGGGCTGGATGTGGAGCGCAGATGCTGATTGGAAGAGTTATGAACGCTACTTGGAACAGCTGCTGAGATGTTCTTGCGAGGTTTCATACCTTGCAACCACATTGGGGATGCTTCAAAGGCCTGCATTCGACGAGAGTGGCTGTTAGCATTGACTTTAAGAAATGCCTGGGCCTTGTATTCCTGAAGGTCTCCATAGTTGGCATCTGTCACCCTGCACTCATACAAGCCTTCATCCTTTTTCCTCACTTTTGAAATCTGCAGCTTGTGGGAGATGTCATTCCCTTGTACTTTCACTGTCTGAAATTTGTCCAGGAACAAAAAATACTGTCAGATATTATCATTCTGCCATTCTTTCTCTATGAAGCATATAGCGACCTACAGAATGCAGCTATCATAAGGGTATGTCTACACTGTAGCTAAACCCCAGGAGCTGGCCCATGACTACTGATTTGGGCTTACATGACTCAGGCTGCAAGCCTGTTTAATTCAATGTAGACTTCTGAGCTTGGCTGGAATCCAGGCTCTAGGATCTGCAAGGTGGGAGGGTCCCAGAGCTCAGATTGCAGCATGCACCTGGAAGTCTACACTTCTGTTAAATAGCCCCGAAGCCTGAGCCCAAAACCCCAAGTCAATTGGAAGGGGCCAGCCCCGGTGTCTAAATGCCATGTAGCATACCATAAAAGACCATAGTCTTAAATCAATATGATGTAATTTTGCTTACTTCAGTTTAAGTTATACCAAAGATTAATTTTGCTCTCTATATGCACAGGGACAACTGGTGACTTAATTCCAAATCTATTTAGATGGTATGCTCTGAAATGTTAATTGGCCTCAGACAAACAACCTAGTCTGCCATGCTCCTTAATTAATTATTTCAGATCATGAGCACTCTTAATGAGCTTTCTTGCATGAAGCTGATGTCAGTGCATTTTTTTGGTTAAACCTTTCCAATTAGATGACTTTATTGAATCATTCAGATTTTGAACCACTATATTAGCAGCATTATTGGAGATGTTTGCCAATGTTTAAATTTCTTTATTAGATTAACTTGCAGTCTTCATTGTTTTAAAAATTATCACAACATTAAATGCGTCTCCTTCAGACTTGCAGAAGCCGGTGTACATTCGTTTCTTAGCAGTAATGATGAAGCATCTGGTGACATGTAGCCAGTTTTTTCCCCCTCTTATTTATAGAAGCATGTGCTAATTAAAATATTGTGACATATCTGTGATTTGACAATAGAAAATAGCTCATACTCTGTTATGTTAGGAGGCATCAACTAATACTGGGGCATTCAATGCAGCCTTTGATATCCTAAGGCAATGTAACATTTTCCACCTTGTATAATTAATTTAAAAGCACAAATTATGTATTTTTTTAAAACAGAACAAGACATTTCAATTTACTCATAAGTGAAAGGTACCAAGCTACCCTAGCAAAAGTAGCCTATTTTTTTTTCTGTACACTTCTTTCCTTATAGTTCAGAGGTGGAGAACCATTTTGGGCTGGGGCCACTAACCCAAAAGGATATCAATTGCGGACCATACAAAAGTGAGAAGCAACCCCTCCAAACTGAGGCACTCACACATGTGCGTGAATGCACACGCTGTCTCTGTCTCTCTCACACACACAAATCCCAGAAAACTCTTTACTGTGGTGTGATGTTCTTTTTTATTTAATATTTTAGTGTGGTGAGCCTTGTTATGTCTGCTGGAACTGAAGAAGTTGCTATTCATAACCGGCTTTCCAGGTTCATATCTGTTAATTTGGCATGCAGGAGGTTCTTTGCAAAAAAAAGCTTTGAAAAGAACTGCCCAGCTGTGGCTGCCTTTTCCTCCCTTCTCCCAGCTCCCCACACTGGGAAGGAGTTCAGGGGCTTCCCTTCCCTCCCTCTTGCAAGTGGCTCTCCCCTCCCTTTCCTCTGCACTCACCACCTTAACTGCAGGAGGAGGAGATGCTGGCAGCCTCTGGCTGGGACGCCTGACATAGTCCCCTGTTGAAGCTACCCTATGCAGAGAAGGGGCTAAGGGGTTCTTTCCTAAAGGTGACACATGCAGGGAAGGGGCTGTGGGGGGCTTTCCTTCCCTCCCACTCCTGCAAGGTATTTCCCCCTCCCCTTAACCTTAATCAATAGTAATGTAATGCCTATACTGATCCACTCATCAAAAACAATACAAGAGAAATTGAAAGGGCAGTCAATGTGGAAATTGCCTCTGTGAGGCCAAATTCTGCTTTCATGAATCTCCATGCAGCATCAACCAAGTCAATGATGTTGAAGAGACATGTCTTTTCTCTTTGGCCATTTCTAAATTTTAAAATGCAAAGACAGTTTGCTTCATTTTATAGTATCCCTCTTCCAAATTATATGTTCTTAGATTGTTAGGCCAGAAAAGACCACTGTGATCACTTAATCTGACTTCATGTATAATACAAGCCATTGAACTTCTCCAAAATAACTTTTCAGAGAAAAAATCCAATCTTGATTTAAAAATTGATAGTGATGAAGAATCTACCATGACCCTTGGTAATATGTTCCAAGGATTAATTATTTTCACCAATGACACCTTATTGTAGTTTGAATGTGCCTGTCTTCAACTTCTGTTTATCAGATAGCATTTTGCTTTTCATTGCTTGATTGTAGACCTATTATTAAATATGTCCCTCATACACATACTTATCGACTCCAGATGGTCAATCAATTTAGCTAAACAAAAAGAAAGCTAAAGGGTGACTTAATTACAATAGAGTTGATCATCTTGAGTCACTGCTTCCAAGGACAGAGTTCACCATCCTGCACGTATGGCCTACATTCTGTGTTCCCAGTCATATGTGTTTATAATGAGCCATATTACAATGTATACTGTTTGCTTATGCCCAGTTTAACACGCATTCTAGATCATTCTGAATCAGCAACCTGTTCTCTTCATTATTTATCATTCCCCCATTTTTAAATGTTATGTGCACACTTTTTCAAAGGCGATGTTATATTGTCTTGTAGGTCATTGTTAAAGGTGCTATATAACCTAGAGCAAAGAACCAATACCAGTTGGACCCCATTGGAAATGGACCCACTCATTACAACTACTTTTTGAAAACTATCAATTAACTAGTTTTTTTAAATCCATATAATGTGTATCATGTTAATTTTATATTGTTCTAGTTTTTTTAGCAAATATTTTGAGGTACCAAGTCAAACCCCTTATAGAAGTTTAAGTTTTTATATCAACACTATTACCATTGTCAAACAAATTTGTAATCGGACCAAAAAAAACCCCTTCCATTAGACAGGATCTATTTTCCATAAATCCATGTCAATTTGTATTAATTATATTACTCTCTTTTAATTCTTCATTAATCAAGTCCCTTATCAGGCACTCCATTAGCTTTCCAGCGATCGATGTCAGGATGACAAGCCTATAATTATCTAGGTCATACTGTTTACCCTTTCTAAAAATTGGCCTTACATCAGCTTTCTTCTAGTCTTCTGGAGCCTCCCGGGGCTCCAAGACTTACTGAAAATCAACATTAGCTGACCAGTGTGCTCCTCAGTCAGCTCTTTTTAAAATCTTGGATTCAAGTGATCTGGATCTGCTGATTTAAAAATGTCTAACTTAGTAACTTTTGTTAAGTGATCTCCAAAGATACTAGTGGAATGGGAAAAGTGTCCTCATCATCTGATGAGACTGAATCATCTTTTCCCCCCAGATACAGACTAAAAATATGTATTAAACTATTCTGCCTTTTTTTGCATTATTATATATAATTCTACCATTTCCATTCAGTAATGGAACAGTAATTGTGTCAGGATTCATTTTGTTCCTAATACATTAAAAAAAAACGTGCTTCTTATTGTCTTTAACTCTATTGGCCATAGATTTCAACTCGTGTCCCTTGGTTTCCTTGACCAATTTGCTTCAATTCCTAATTTCTTGTTTATATTATTTACTATCAAGTTCTCCTTTTATTTTTATTTTTTGTATTATTATTTTTAAAGCTGTCTTCACTTCCCATTCAAACCAGGTAGTTTTTTTTTTTTTAACCAGCACATTTTTCTTCTTTTGCAAGATTGCGGCTTTTGAGGCATCTAGTCAGGCATTCTTAACTGATTTCCAAATATCATTCACATTTTTCTGATTAAATTCTTTCTTCCAGCTGATTAGTTTCTTAATTGTTTTCAGTTTTGTGAAACTGGTCTATTAAAGTACAATTTATATACCTATGCATATACACCTTTCAGGCCAGGATTTCATTCTTCTTGCATGTTTTAAAAGTAATCAAGTCATGATCACTTGTATTTAAGCTCCTGTTAATTTTTAGTTCTGTGATCAATCCCTCTTTATCTGTTAGGACAAGGTCTAATATATAATTACCCCATATTGGCTGCAATACTTTTTGAATTAGGAAATTGTCATCTATACTATTTAGAAATTCCAATGATGGCTTAGTACTAGGAGGATGAGAATTCCAGCACATGTTACTCAAACTGATTTCCCCCATGATCAATTTTTTTCCCTACACACTTTTGATCGATGCATGAAGAGATGGACAACCTGTTCCCTAGTGTGAATTAGCTGGTGTTCGCTTGTGTCCCATATTGAACTTTATCTGTTAGGTGATTGATCACCAGAAAAGGTGAGTTTCATCATTGTTAAAAACCCAGACTCCACCTTTTACCATCTCTTCATAAGGATTTACCAAATGCAGACAATGGTTTATTCTCCATTTCTTATGTATAAACTCCATTAATGTTAATATGAATTCTATTCATGCATCCAAGAAAAAGTAGTCTCCTTTTATAGCAAGTATATCTGGAAGTTCAAGTTAATGTATTTTACAAATATAAAATATCTATTACACAAGTCTATAAAATATTGGGCTGTATAATACAATATCCTGGCCTTAATTATTAACATACATAATAGGAGACACATTTACTGTCAAAGGCCTGACCACTGTAACAAATATGAGCCAAATCCTGTATTTAGTCAACATTTCTATGAACTTTGGTGGGAGTTTTGAATGAGTAGGTTCTGAGTAATTAGTGAGTTTATTAGGAGTGGTTGTATTTCTATTGTGTTAGTACACAAAAGGCCCAAATCAGAAGTCCTTATCAAAACATATGATTTGTTATGCAATGGGTTTACAGGGTAAAGTGACAAGCAACATAGGAAATGTGAGTCAGAGGGCTGTGGTCAAAGTGTGTACACTGTTTAACGTAACGTTAAAATGTCACTTCAGCTACAGCCAACTGCCCTTCAATCTAATATTAATTAGTCAGCTTGTAGGCACCAGAGAAGAAGGGAGTGAAGTATTTAACATACATGATTAGTATATATTGCTGGTTAATGTGGTTGTTGATGATTTAGGGCCATACTGTGCTTGTGTTGGGCTGCACTGCTCCAGCAGGAGTTCAAAATGGAGTTTATCTGAAAGGCAAAATCCCTCTGCAGGACAAGTGAGATGTGTACACTGCAGTATTTGTTAAGAATGCACTATGGTCCTATCACCTTAAATCTCTAGGGCACTGAAAGGGGATAGTCCCTCACCTCCTGTAAGTGCAGAGACTGCAGAAGAGGGAAAAGGCTTCTTTGCCCTCCACTCTCTGCTACAAGCTCCATAAGAACATAAGAACAGCCATGCTGGGACAGACGAAAGGTCCACCTTGCTCAGGATGCTGTCTGCTGACAGTGGTGAATCCCATTTGCCCCAGAGGAAATGAACAGAACAGGCGATCATCAAGTAATCCCATGTTGCCCATTCCCAGCTTCTGACAGAGCCCAGGCCCAGCATTTGCCTGACCCACAACTGCATGAAAATATTAATATCCAAATGGGGGCTAGTTAATACCAGTATTTTAGAGTCTATTCTTGAAGGTTTTATGCAGAGAGCACACCTAATGAAAGCAAAAGAGGTATTACCACAGGAAGAATTACATCTTGGATCTTATCAGGCCAGAAGCCTCTGGCTCCCAGCTTTCACAAATTTCTGAAATCACCCATTTAAGTAGGTACCTACTGCACCAGAAGGGAAACACAGTTTCAGGGCAAAATCTCAAAATGTATTCCTCTTTTAGAATTCTGGGTCTGGATCAACTTCTCCTGGGGTCAATCCAACAGAAGGGGTTAATTGGAAATGGATAGGTGGGGACTTTAGGTGACATACTCCTGCAGATCCCAGCCCCAATGTAGAGCCCTCTGCAAGACCTTGGGATGTATGCCTGGGTTCAGCTGAAATGGGGAGCAGTTCTCAGGAGGAAACTGACCCACCTTTCTGTGCAGGGTGAGGAATATTTGTGGCAAGCATGCCCTGGCCCTTGATTTTACTTCTATTGAGGAAATCAGTACCAATGCAGATTAATGAGACCCCTTGGGCTGTATTGTTCCTGTGATATTGTGTACAGGGCTATGAAAATATCTGTCCTTAAGTCTGTCACATCCTGTAACCAGCCTGAGAGCAAGAGGGAGGAACAGAGAAACCAAAGTAAGCCCCATCCCTATGACGAGCTGGTTGCCCACCGACTTTTGGAAGCGTGTGAAATTAGATGGCAAGAGTGTCATCAGCTCTGTAGAGGTGCTCTCTCATTTAGAGTCAGATACTTACGCTTATCTTTGTTCCGTCATTGTCCAAGTCTCTCTCTGGCAAGAGCTCCACCTGTTGGGAAAGGATCGCATTTGTGGCCAGCAGTCGCCGTGCCGTGCTGGGCTACTGGCCCTTCAGCCAAATCTTCCCTAAGGCAAAGCAGCCGGGCTTTCCCCGGGAACACTCGCGTGCTAAGGGCGCCACCTATCGGCACAACCTCGTCGGGAGCGCGAAGCCAGCGTCGGTTCGGAACAAGGGCTAATGCGGCAGCCAGCATGACAGGCGCGTGCACACGGCAAACACTGGAGCACGAGATCAGATGCCTAGGGTCTGCTTTTGAGACGACGCTGTCACTTTGCACCCTGTTAGGATTAGGCGGCGGGACTGGCCTTTAGCATAAAACGCGTGGGGAGGGCAGGGAAGGGCGAAAAGGTTAGAGACGATGCTTACCCCGCCCTCCCCTTCCCCCAATGTTTAAGGCAAAGGGAGAGTTCCCTCTCCCCTTTCTTTACATAAGGAGGCACTGAGCGCAGGCGATGCTGGTGTGGTTGTCCCGAAATGCTACACCGACTCGGATCTGACGGCTATCCAGTTTTTTTTTTCAGTGTAACTATCAATCAGAAACAACGCAAGGAGAAAAAAGGAGGCTCTCTACAAAAGAGAGTCCTCGCTGGCAGACTTGGAAGGCTCCCGCGATGGATTTTTGGGAGGTGCGTATACCCCACAATAGCTCCCCTCCATGCCTGCCCAGTTAGACTTACACATTCGAGTGCACCAATGGCTAATAAGGGATTGGGGTGTTATTCTGCCACTGGGGAAATACACGCCCTGTATGGAGCACTCTATTAGCATAGGCTTTCTTTGACAAGGGATTCAGACTTGAGCTATCCATGTCGCTTCCTTAAGAGCGACAGGCACCGAAGATCCCATCCCCCCTGGGGTGGGTATGTCTCCCTGCTGCCTGCTGCGCTGCAGTTCATGGGGAGCATTAAGCCTTCGGCGAGAATCATTTATCCCCCCCCCCCCCGCCCCCAGCCTCCCGCTCTTTGGGAGTGTTTGGGCGGATTGGCCGTTTGCAAGGGATGGGGGGACCCAGTGGAGGCGCCTCGGTACCTGAGTGCCCGTCACCTCGGCTCCAGCCTCTTGCTCCTCGGCTGCTCGCAGAAACCACCACTGGATCTCGAGGTACACGGAGGCGGAGCCGCTCTGGAAAGCGCACGACATCTCCACGTTTTGCCCTTCAGTGGCTGTGACATTTCGGGGGGAATTCGGTGAATTTTGCTGCAAAACAAAGACACCGTTTGTTGGGATCTTACGCTCCCTCCTCTCCCCCTCCCATTTTCATCTGTTTCCCCCTTATTTTCTTTCTCCCTACCTTTTCTCCTGTTTCCCTCCCACTCTCTTTGTCCTTTTTTTTCTTACTGCCCCCCTTTCTACATCTCGTTCCCATTTCTCTCTTCCTGATCTTTTCTCGCTCCTTTTTCCCATCTCTCTTCTTCTCTCGCACTCCCCTCCCCTCTTTGTTTCGCATCGCACATTTATGTATTTTCTCCAGTCCACATAACTCCTCTCTTGTACTCAAGCCTGGCTAATGGTCAGGCAAAGTATCCCCTCCGATCACTCTCGGGTTAAGAAAGTTACCTACAGGTCTAAATATCCTTGGGGGGAATACATTATGTCACCGAACACATTGGGAGATTTCAGTGAAAGGCCATTTGGGAAATCAGCCCCGCTCATGTATTGCATTTCCTAGATGAGCTATACCCTTTGAATTATTAAACACTATATGGTTAACTGAAATAGATATTTAGATTGTGTAATGTGCTAAGGGGTGGGTTATGATCACTCATCAAAACGCACCTTTCAAACACATTAACTGAGTCACGTATATTTCTATGGTAATTTATGCTGGCACAATGAAATCAAGAAACAGTATTTCTTATAATTCTTCGTCCTAGCAGACTCACTTTCCGAAACGAACAAACCTCACACGTTCTCAGAGATGACCCCCCCCCCCTTGCCCCCCATCTTACTATATCACTCTACCGGTTTAGCAAATTCCTACAAATGCACACAGTGCAAGACACCAATATTTCTTAAAAGTCAGCATTGTACCTGCCTATGTTTTCCTTAGCTTCACGTGTGGCTCATTTCAAAATAGAGCAAACTTGATGGTACTGTATATCTTATAAACCGCACCCTGGCCAAAGGGGGGGGGGGGGAATCAAATAAACCTTCTACTTGAAATCTGAGAAAGGTTGGGCAGGCAGACCCATTGCTCAGAGAATACAACATCCATTCGCAGCTGTGTGTAGTTACAGGCTGACAAAGCTTAGGAAGGAATACTCCTAGTGTTCCTCTTTCTCCCTAATGCGCCCAACCTCGTTATTAGAAGTTTATTTGGGGGAAGGGGTGATTTGGGAATATAGTGAACCACCTTTTGTTTTCTAAACACCTGCATTATGAAACAGAGGCATAAACAGACTGGTCATTTTTTATCCTAGTGTTCTCCCTCCACATTATTTTTACTTATTGCTGGCTATTCAGCAGGTAAGATAACCGTTCCTTCTGCGTGCTCAGGGGCTGAAAGAAGTTTTCCTCCCTGGTCAATGTTAAACACACACACACACACACACACACACACACACTTAAGACGGGAGTTGTGTGTTGCAGAAATAATGCAGCGTTCCGAGGACAGCCTGAGGCGCTCTGTCCATGGTGCTGAAATGATCACTGCAGCCCTCAAAGTCCCACACAACTGGATTCTGCAGAGCGGGCGCTGTTTGGAATGCAAGACGAGCTTTTTTTTTTTAGTGGGGTCTTCAAAGAAGTCGATCTTTTTTTCAGATCTATCCCTAGTCACCAAAGGGAAACAAAGGTCTGAGAATCGGGATCACGGGAAAGAGTGGAAAGGGAGCCAGACCCTATACAGTTTGAAATATTTAAGGAAGGCATATGATTTAGCCATCTTACATTACGTGTGCATGTAATAATCATGTATGCATGGGTGGGTATTTTCTGTAAGCCCACATATATACTCAACCCAAACACGCGTTTGTGTACATTCATCATAAACACACTCACACATTTTTTTTGGTCTAGCTAGCCTGTTCTTTTAAATTCCTCCTTGCAATCGAGACTAGGAACCCGGTTTAGTTTCACTAGGAGTAAACTTCTTCCCTCTTCCGCTGTTTGTTTATCGTTTCTAAAGCTGACATTTCTGATTTTCTTAGGCATCTTTTTTTGGAAGCTCTGCTTCGTATTTGAAAGGGAGCACACACACATGCACATACTATTTGCCAATGCGCGAGCTTACCTTGGGTAGAAAGTCCTTGTTGAATGTACAAAACGGAAAAGAAAATGCATCCAACATACGCCAGAAAGATCCCCATCATTCCAAACCGAAGCGAAAGTCACATCAGGGTAACCAAAACCAGAGGTGCCCTCAAAGGAAGGAATCTCACACACCAATTTACAGAACGGCTCTGCGCGGTAGCCCTGGATGCGACACTGCGAGCATTCTGCGACTCGGTGGAATCTTTTCTTTGGGAAGAGCGAGTATTGCAATACACTGAGGGTTCAGATGCGCTGGCTCGGGCGCTGTGATGCTTGAAGTCCAGACTGAGACTAGGGGGGGAAAAGGAAAAGAAACGTCGAAAAGTGGGTATCAGTTGCCTTCTCTGCCTTTTTTTCAGCTACCTGGCAGCTCCGTCCAACGTCAGCTCCAGCTGCTCAGGATTGCGTGGTCATGACTGCCCTCCCTAAACACTGATCCGGCTTAGGAAGTGGGGAGTGAGGGAAAGGGGAGGGGAGGAAGGGAGAGGAGTCTACTGTGTTTGCATTGCTTCAACTTTTCCCTCAAATGGCTGCAATGATGCCTTTAACCCTTCGTGCCTTCTGGGGTCTCTGTACCTTTCCACCTACTGTTACTTAGGCTGGGTAACAGGCTAGAGGAAAGCAGGTTTTTGTCTGGAACCAAAGTGCTTTTCTTGCACTGATACAATTTCCAGTCAGGCATCCCACATTGGTCAGAGACTAAGAGGGTAATGCAGTGGTTTGATTTTTTGATGGGTTTCCTCCCTGTCTCCCTATGTAACTTAGGGGGAAATGGTTAATAATATCAGAATTCTGTTGAACTTCTTGTTGACTGCCCCAAACAACTATGCTCACCCAATCATTTTCATTCAAAATGTTGTCCATCATCTCTCCCTTCTAAATAGATTAATAGGATTTTTAAAGTGATGAGTTGCTCATAGGCTACATGTATTTATATATGATCTTAGGATATATATGGGGAAATATCTGTACACACTCCCACATCTATTTGTGTCTGATTTGCCCTACAAATCAGACTTTGATACTTTGATATTCTATTGATGTGTCATTGTAAAAATTATATATATATATATATATATATATGCATAGTACAGAGCTTCTGAACTACATTAAGAATGTTTCCTTTCAGACTGTATTCATTGCACATTCCTTGTATCAACTGGGATTCACAAGACTATGATACCATATTGCAGTCAAGAGGCAATCCTTGACTATAAGAGGAATTCAAAGAGTCTTAAAAAGACCCCTCTGACCAAAATATCCTGCTGCCTGTAGGAAGGAGCCATTCAGAAAGTATTCGTTGTGTTAAGGAAATACTAAATACCTTTGAATGGATACCAAAGAGTAAGAAAAAATTCCAGACACTGAAATGAAGTGGGTATATGGCAAGTAGTCAGACTGTCAGATTGTTTTTATCATTCATAGATACAAGCTAAAAAGAAGCATTTGCAGTCCATTAGGAAAAATGTAGCCATAAAATTTCATTATATCCATATGAACAAATTGTATCCCCATTGACTGAAGCATTGGGTTGGTCTGTCATTTAAAACAATGGGAATGCAGCAATTCCACAATGGCTAAGGAACAACTTTTGCCTTACTCACTGCACCAATCTCTCTCAGATAAAGTGATTATATCTACATCAGGTATTTGCCATATGGAAGATAACTGTCTGGAACCAGACCATGGGATTAGTGTCTCCAGCTTCAAGATTAGTCATTTTGTCTTCACCTCAACACTTATTTATTTTACAAATGTCATACTTCCCCCTAGATATTTATATAGCAGAAAGAGAAATTTCCCCATGAGAATGGTCTGTTCCACTGATGTCACCTTTTAAGTATAGCAATGGTTTTTCACAAAAAAGAGTACAATGTAAAGACTCATAAATGACTGCAGATAGAGCAAAAGTACTTACTTTTGAAAGGTTTATTTTGCTATAGACATTTAATTTTTTTATGGAAGTCATGGCAAACGTATCAAAAGCCTGTTAAAGGTCTACAAAATGAAGGGAGAGAAAAATAAGTTCTTACATATGAGACTGAATTTTCAAAAGTGACTAGTGATTTTGAGCATCTCCATTATTAGGTTTCCAACATTAAACGCCTGATTTTTTAAGGTGGGATCCAAGCATTTTATGAAAAGTCAGACCTCTTTCAGGTATCTCAAGTTGAGCAGCACAAATCCTTAGTCACCTTTGAAAATATACGGTGACTGATTATATGCTTACATTTAACTACATACATGCAATCAGTAATGAATGTAAATTACAAATTACACATACGTTATTAGCAGTCAAGTTGGAAAAATTCTATGCAGCATCACCTGGTTTGGAGGGAAAGTGGGGACCATAAATAGAGCAATAATTTTTATTCCAATCCAGACACAATTTAATTTTGTAATTTGCAATTCCAGGTAAAAGCAAATAGATTTCTCAGAAAGGTCTTATAATCATCTGTAGTGACTAGAACTTGTGCTACCATGATAGCAAGGAGATTCTTTATTGGATATACAAAATAACATCCATTCCTGTTAATTTAGAGGGGAAGCGAAAGAACAAGAAGTTGAGATAGGGAAAAGAATCCTAAAACTTGGACTATGGTCAGTATATTGCTTTATTTCCACAATGAAATAGTGTTTTGTGATGTTACCATGTTGCTGATAGAAATGGTTAGATTTAAGCAGTTTCACATAGAGGAAAGAATTCCTCTTCAGCCTGTCCAAGTAAAATGCACGCAGATGCAGAGACCTTGTCCAGAGCCAACTGCATCATGGAAGACCCACACTGGGCCTGTGCAAAGAAGTACTTGGACCAACTATGCTTGGAAGTCTCTTTGTTCCTCTTGTGCTGCAGAAAGGGGTTTTATGCTGACCCATAAAGTATGGTGTGAAGATCACTGGCTTGTGGGAGGAGTTATGGTATTGAAGCTTTTGCAAATTCAGTGGCTCCAAGACATGCATAAGTGGCAAGGAGGGGCTGTGTGTAGCAGACAGGGGAGTAGCATTACAAAGTGTGAATTACTCCAGAGGAAATATTACAAGAAGGGCTACTGAATCCAAATGGCCCATTGTGGAACAAGTCTTTGTTGATTGCTTTGCCCACAGCCCTCAAGAGAATATGTGCCCTTACTTGCTTTAACCATGTAAATAATTCTCCTTTCTTTTTTCCTAGCTAGAAGAGATGTAGTTAGTTTACCATAGTTTTGGCCATTAGATTTGTCTTCAGCATGAAGTCTAAAGTGCAAATTGACCTGGGATAAGCGAATG
This sequence comes from Rafetus swinhoei, assembly GCA_019425775.1. Lineage (NCBI taxonomy): Eukaryota > Metazoa > Chordata > Testudines > Trionychidae > Rafetus > Rafetus swinhoei. The sequence goes on from CM033424.1 coordinate 155,483,107, forward strand.
GTCCTTTGGGACTGGTAGTAACCTGAATATTTTGTGAACTTTGCTGAAAAGTCATCATCTGTCACACAGTCAAGTTTGCCTAGGTGGCAAGATAGATCAGACTTCTGAAGAAGAATATCTGTGACTCCATTTTAAAGCTGTATTGTGCCTGAGGAGTTTACATTTTTTATTTGGTTATGGAAATCTAAGTGTAAAACTCACAACCAGTTTGGGTTGTGCTCCTTAACAGGCTGATATTCTTGCCTGTGAGCCACTTCAGACACAGTGACATCACTCATTCCTGTATTAGGCTGTTGTATTGAGTGGACAATGTACTATCCATCTCCTCTGTTGATGGAGACATATGAAGTTTCCTTTTAATTATTTTAGGTCTATCTGATTATTTTTATTGCTCATAACCATGAGGTATTGTTGGCATGTTTGCTGATCATAGCAAAGCTTGAGAAAGTTTCATTTGGATGGCTCAATTTCTTTCTTTGAAATGGTCCCAGAGGGTGGTATTGGACCAGTTCTGTTCTCAGGGATCTCTCATGAGAGATTTGACAAGAATCACCCCTTCCCTTCAATGTTTATGTGAAGTTACTATGAGCCTTAATGAAATTATTTTTGCCATGTTGCCTTCTGTAAGTAGATTACATCTATCTCTATGTATCTAGTTTTTTTGGACTGGATAGTGCATTCAAGCAATATATCCAGCATCTGGCTGAGGTATAAAGGAGATTTAGCTGGGTGAGACTCAACCCAGAAAGATATGTGGATCCTTGGCTGCTTGAGGGTGCCCATTAGTTGCAGTGGACAAATGTGTTTTTTCATCTGCATTTGGCAAGAAGGGTGCAACCTTTTCTGTAGATATGAGCCCTGCTACCATTAATCATGCCTTTATCTTTTTTTTTTTTGTAAATAATTTCCCCCCTTTCTTCCAGGAATAAAACATCAAATAAAAAAATAGCTACTTGTACTTTAGCAATGTTTTACATACTACCCCTAAGCATGCAAATAGCAATTCACATAATACATTACATGATAGCCACATACTCTGCATATGTACATACACAGCCATTGCTGCATGAAATACTTGTCATGATACATGCTGATAAGCAGCCAGTTGAGGATGAATTCTCCCCTGGGATAGATTTGTACTATTCAAGTTTTCAATTGCCTAAGTGATTGGGGTTCACTAACAAGCATCTGAAAGCAGAATAGACCCTTAGGGCTTTGAAATCACTCTGTTATACAGGCTTCCTCTGCAGAACAAAGGAAGAGAGGCTTTCTTGGATGCCATTTATTTAGCTTCTTCTGTGAAATGTCTCTACTGCTGTGTGTGACTGAAGGATATGTAATGTCATTCTCTGTCCAATCAGCTACCCCTTTTTCATAGATTCAGAGGACAAAAATGGCCCTTATGATCCCCTAGTCTGACTTCCTGTATAACACAGGCCCTAGAACTTCCCCACAATAATTTCCTAGATCACATCTTTCAACAAAACACCAGTCTTGATTTTAAAAAGGTGAGAGATGGGCCATCAGCCATGATCCGTGGCAAATTGTTCCAGTTGTTAATTGTTCTTCTTGTTAAACATGCTTTATAGCCAGACTGAATTTGTCTTGCTTCAACATCCAGACATTGACTTGTGACCCTTGCCCCAGTGAAATACAAATTATTATACCTTTCATCCTAGAACATGTGCTATATGAGCTAAATAAGTTTGTTTATTTGTTTGTTTTTAGGTTAACCTCTCACTGAGTTGGAAGCTTAATGATGTATCACAAGTTTATGCTCAGTATGAGAAGTTATTTAAATTTTAACCTCTTGCGTTTATGTGCTTTTAGTGGGGTAGAAGACATTCCTCCTAATGCTTATTAGGCAACTAAAGATGGGGAGTTAACCTTGCAGCAGCTATCACAACCATCATCGTGGTAGATGCACTGACAAAACAGCAGCTACCAGCATGGACAGCAAATGGTTTGATTCCAGCTTTAGAAAGGACTGAACATTTCACTAAGAATGGACTTAAGTGTTTTGATATGGGCCTGAAATAAAACAGTTTGGAGATCCAATTCTCGATTATTTCCTGACACCATTGTCACACTATTGTGTGTCAAGACAGACTAAGCATTTTGGATGATATTAGTTAGGTGATGCTTTTGGGTACATCTCAAATTTATGACTCATTTTATACAAATACAAAAGTGTTTGTGTATGTGTGTGTGTGAGAGAGAGAGAGACAGAGAGACAGAGAAGAAGGGAGAGGGAGGGTCAGTGCATTGGTACTTTAGCCTTATGAGCGTGCTACAAAAGTGGAGCCCACATACTTGTCCATTTCAATCCTAGGGATCAGTTTACCATATCAAAGCTATCTTTGCAAGAAAAAAAACTGAGCTAGCAACTTCTTTAAAATAAGAAGTTGGATTTCTTTCTTCATGGGATCTTTCTGCCTCTGCTAACAAGGGGCTTGTGCAAACCCCTTCCAGCATATTACTGCTTTAAATATATTGGTAACACTTAATTTAAAAATAAACCAAGTCTGATGACTAAACTTGATTGAAAAAAAAATGTTATTTGATGTCTCCTGGCCTGCAAGTTTATCAAAGCTACTGCCAATCTAACTAAGCGATAATTACTTAGGCACCAATCCCAAGGAGTTCAATAGGATTACTCACAAACTCAGCATTAAGCACCTACATAAACCTTTTATGATCAGGGCTTCGGACTGTAAATTGTTTGGGCCAGGAACTGTCCTTTCATTATATGTGTGGGCATTATCCAGCACAATGGGTTCCAATCCCTGACTGAGGCTGCCAGATGCTACTTCAATGCAAAATATTAAATCATTAGCAGCAGCAGAAGAGAAAACAAAACTGTACAAACTTCTATATAGGTAAGCTTACAAAAACAAGAATATATTTTTAAAATTAAGCTTTCCATTGCATATTATAGGTGGGGCTGGTAGGGCTTACCATTATTAAGATTTACCCAAAACTTTAAAAACATAAGAATGGCCATACTGGGTCAGACCAAAGGTGCATCTATCCCTGTATCCTGTCTTCTGACAGTGGCCAATGCCAGGTGCCCTAGAGGGAATGAACAGAGCAGGTAATCATCAAGTGATCCATCCTGTCACCCATTCCCACCTATGTCACTGAGCATGTGTGAGTCTCTCATTTCTCTTAGTGCTGGCAGGGCTGTGTGTGCACCATTCCTCCATAATGATTGAAGGAGCTCCTGTCTAGATCTACAGAGACAAAGCTAGACATTCCCTGTAATGGCTGATCCCAGCTGTTGTGGGGCAGGGCATTGGCTCTAAGAGCAGGGAGCCTGTTTCTCCTGTGCTCTCACTTACTGACCCCCTGCTGATGCCCAGGCAGCAGGAAAGAATGTCTGAGTTGAGGGCAGAGGGGGAGCTCAGAAAGTAGATTGAGAAAATTGGACTGGTAAGACCTGGGCCTGAAGAGTGCAGGGGAAGAGAAGCTATGACTGACAATTGAATTGGGGAAGGGGAGTTGGGACTACTGGGCAAGGAAACTGGAGCAAGGAGGTCATGGTATGACTGGTGCACAATAGAGATGGAACTGGGAGCCCTGCTGAGAACATTGGGACTGGGAACCATAAGGAAAATGGGGAGAGGGGACAGAGGTCAAATTGGCTTGTAGGGGCAGGAAAATTTTGGGATTGGATGAGGGGCTGGAGCTACTAGGACTGTCTGGACTGGGATTAGGAATCTTTGGGGGAAAGGGGTTGTGGTAGGAGAGGAAGAAACTCATCTGACAAGTGGCTGGGCTCTGGGGAGATGTGAGACTGCCTGAGCAAAAAGGCAAACATGAGGAAGATTCTGAGATTGGATGAGGAGCTTCGGAAGGGAGATTGGGATGAGAACCTAGTAGGACCAGGGCAGAGACTGATTGGATTAGAAACTGAGAAGTGGGACTGGCTAAAGACAGGACTGTGCATGAGGAGAAGGAGAGATTGAGAAATTGGGGTGGAGCTCTGGACTCAAGATATGGAGCCAGAAGGAAGCTCTGGGACTAGCCAGGAGAGGAGACTGGAATTGGGATTAGGAGCCTAAGAAATAGAGAGGGGGATTGGGCAGACAAGGAGAATGGGACTATGACAGTGGTGGTAAAGAGAGGGGACTGTGACAAATTGGAGGGGAAGGACAGAATGGGTCGAAGTTGAGAGAAATGGGCAGAAGAGTATGAGCCTACTCTCTTCCAGGTTCTGGAGCAGAGCTTGAGGTTGCTGAGTCTCAGCATTCCCCTGTTAGCAGAAAGTATCCATGCGAATTTCTGTTATTTTCTGTTTACTTTTATAAAAACTTAGGAAGTTACACACACACACAAACAAAACTGCTGTGACAGGGCACATTCCTTCCCTCAGTCAGGCCCTCTCCAGGGAAACTAATTGGATTTACAGTGACCACAGTGCTGATTCATCTGCCGGCTCTTATCACACAATCACAACTTCATTAAAAGAAAATTGCAAAGTCTACCACTCAGAAGTTAGGAAATGCATATACAGTAGGATAATCGCTAACTATGGAATCACATATAATTAATATATGATCACATACTATTTTTCCATAAGATCCTAGTCTCATTTAATGTTCAGGATGGACCGGCTATGGGAATATAGTGTCGAAGAAGGCCGTTGTCTTATAGCACCCTTATCTCATTTATTGCAGAAGTTGGAGGTTCTGTAATAAAAGAAACAGGGGACTGCAGGAAGAGAAAGGAGGGTCTCATGGTTAAGGGAGATGAATGCTGCCTGGTTCTGCCACAAAGGTGCCATGTGATGTTAGGCAAGTCACTTAATCCAATCTTTTCAGAGGTGGGCATGAATTGTGTGTTCTTCATGGAGTTCTTAATTTGCAGTCTGATTTAGGTAATTGGTGAACACTGACTGCTGCAACAAAAATCAGCTGGAGCTGTGCTTTGAACATATTATGTGCTATACAAGGCTAAGAACTTTGTAAACTCATGCCAGATTGGGCACCCAAAATTAGTAGATTTTTTTACGGTAATCTCTGTGTATGTGTACACTGCAATTAAAAAGCTGTGCCTAGCCTGTGAGAGCTGACTCAGGCTCCTAGGACATGGGCTCAGGGACTGTGTAATTGCTGCATAGGTGAGATCTGGGACCCTCCCACCTCTTAGGGGCCTAAAAACCAGGCTCCATCCTGAGCCAAACATCTACACTGCAATTAAACAGCACTTAGCCTGAGCCCTGTGAGCTCAAATCAGCTGGCATGGGCTAGCCATGGCATTTTTATTGCAGTGTAGACATGCCCTCTGTGTCCCAGTAACCCATGTGCAAAATAGGAATAATAACACTCCCTCATCTCACAGGGATGTTAGGAAGATAAATGAATATCTGCAAAGCACATGGATACTGCAGTGATGGGTGAATAGAAAAGCTCACAAGGACATTAATAATTCTGTCTCCAGAACAGGATTGGAACAGTGTGCAGTAGATAAGGCACAGAGACACACATTGAACAATGAGGATAAAACAAGAGATTCAATAACTGCACAGTATCTGTGACTCCTGTTCACCGAAGGAGGCAAGTGTCCAGTGCAAAAAATAGTAGGTGATCATGTAATTAAAGACTTTGTCCAGGCCTGCCAATAGGGGAATGTGGGGGAGAGGCAAAGGAGACAGTTGCCCCAGGGCCAGGTGCTTCAATAGGGTCCGGGGTTCCTGGCCGCCACCACTGCTACTGCAAGAGTGACATTAGTCAGAGCCCCAGGCCCTTTCAATGCTGCATGGTGCACTCTGGGTGGCTTTGAGATCAGTGCAGTGTGCTCCACCCCTTCTGCCCAAGGCCCCACCCCTTCCGAGAACACGAAGCCCCTTCCATCTTGCCTAGCGGCCTGGCAAGTCTGTCGGCTCCCTTGACTGTAGCATAGTACATGAGAGCAAGGGGGCAAATTAAGGTTACCTGTGCAGCTTTAATTCTGGGGCTTTTCCCAAATTTGAGTGCTTGACTTCACCACCTTCGTATTGTTCTGTTACTGTCGCTTCTTGTTTGTCATATGATCAAGATTTGCCTTGTGAATTTTGTATGGCTCCATCCAAACTTATCTCTTTTTGTCTCTAGTGTTATATGGGAGGGAAAACCAAACAAAAAAATCCACAGCCTGAAAATGGCACTTTGGGCATTTTCCAAATGCTCCCTCTCCCCTTTGTCATTGTGAGAGAAAAATTATGTTAAAGTGCTGTTATAAGCACAATAGCTACCTTTGAGTTTAAATAAAACATGATAAAAATCACATCCAGAACATCATCCTGATGTAGTCTTCTTGTTCTGAACATTGCTTTTTGTTTAGCTCACACCTGAATCAGTTTTAATTTCCTCTATACTAACTGTACATCATTGCAGCCTGTAGAAGTGAACCTGGATCAACAGTACTGTGCTCAGAACAATTGTGTAGATGTTGCTGTAGGTTGAAGGTCAGGCTCTTACACCTAATGAGACGGGCTGTTTCAGAGCCTATGCTCCAGCTGAACCATTATTTCAAAGAGCTACAGAGTCATTTTTAGAACAGTATTACAAGTCCCCCACACATAAGTCTGCCTATTAGGACTGAGAGGCTCACTTCTATGCAGACATACTCTCTTGGGCAGAATTTTAACCTTCACTATAGTCTTATACTTCAGGCTTAAACAACTTTTGAAGAGGAAATTAGGGCTCATTCATGTACATTTGTAAAGGTACTTAAACCTTTAACAATGTTTTAATAGGCAAGTAGCGGGATTTCACAAACACCAAAACAGGTTTGGGGCCAAACGCCTGTTGATTTCAATGGGAAAAATGAATCCACTTTGTAGCCATTTTGTAAAACTGGTCTAAGTATTTCACCTGTAAAGTTTTGCCATAAAAAAAAAGTGTTCAAAAGTGAAATGTAGGAAAAAGGTAGTGATATTGTTAACAATTTCCACACATTTTTCAGACATATTTTTGTCAAAATTTTCATTGAAATCTATTATAGAAAACGTTTAATATACTGACACATTTATCATGTAACATTCAGCCTTTCAATAAATGCAGCATTTCAGTACAATTCTGTTGAGAAATATTCTGGGATTTTGTTAACAGTTAGTGAGTCAATTTTAAATCCTGCTAAATAGAATCAACTTTGTCATTTCATCATTTTGTGCAGTTGTTTTCCCATTTGTCAACAAGCTTTGTCATTTTGCTTTTTCTGAGAATCCTGTTCTGTATTAGGGAACAGGCTCTTTGTGGGGATTCCAAGGACAAGACACACAAGAGAGCTTGGCATCAGTTGAGCGGTGTTGTCCATGAACAGTAAACAGAGTCTAAAGTTTCCATATGCATGCCTCCAGGATTGAGCTGATCCCCTCAGATCTGTGGGTTTTGTGGTGAAAATAATATATTCATTTCCTAAGCGGAATGATCTGGGGTGAACTCCACACATAAAGAGTGGACCATCCCACATTCTCCCTGAAGGGTTTTTTTTTTTTCATTGCTAGATGTGTACTGACTTTAAAACTGCAGCAGCAAACCTGGAAAGAGGAAGGCTGGCAAAGCTTATAGTCAGAGGCTCTTCAAGTGAAAACACCATTTTCCGTATTCTAAAGAAGTTCCATATTCAGCATTGCAAGAAACCAACACTTTCTGTGATTGATGCTTCCCCATTGTCACATGATGGGAGCTGTGTGGCTATTCATTTGTAAGCTAGAATTTATTGGATTTCCATAGGTCCTTACAATCTAGAATGGTGTTCCCTTGTGACATTACTGGTTGGTCATTTTTATTTGTCTGTTCCTTAGGCCTTATCTACACTCAGTAGTTTTGTCACATCAGCTATCCTGGTATTTTTGTAAAGGTGCTTATTGTAGAATATTTTATTCCCATGTGGGAAGAGGAATCAGTTATAATGGAAAAAAGCACCTTTATATCAGTATAAATGCACCCGGATATGGGGTAGCAAAAGGGCCAATTTTGTGATTTTCCCAGGGATGCTGGACCCCTGCTTGGCCACAGACCCCATTCTCTGTCCTCCCCTTCACCAAGGACCCCCTCTCACCCTGCCACACTATGCCCCACCTTTTCCTACCCCTGCTCTTCTCCCTCCCCTTCCTAGTATGTCATGCATGCTGCCAAACAGCTGATTGTGGCAGGTGGGAGACACTTGGAGAAAGGGGGAAGCGCTGATCTGTGGAGCTGTCAGGGGTGCTGGGCATGCACTATTTTCTTCCATACATGCTCCAGCCCCGGTATAACTATTTCACTGACAAGCCAATAAAAATTGCAGCCTTGACAAAAATATTTATACAGGTATCCATTCTGTGTATCCATTCTTCATTTTTCTTTAAGGGCCACATCATGACTGGCCTTCAAAGCACAATTACAAGGGGAAGGAAAGGGAGAAGTGAGTAAGAACTGGTGCTGGTGCAGTCTGCAGGCAATTCACATTGTGGTGAGACGCTGGAGGGGAATTTGTGCTAGTGCATACAGGTCTGCACAGCTTCCAAAGGATCTAGATTGTAAAGGATACAGTTGCATCCTAACAATTTATCTGTCTGTTATCAGCCAAGATAGGGTGGTCACAGACACTAATTATGGATATCCATCTAGCAAAACATGAGCATTGCACAGAACCACTCAACACTACAATATCAATTCCTTTCAGCCATTTGCCAAATGCATTAATGTTGTTTTCTAAAAACCACAACCCCAGAAACACCCCTCCACACACACACACCTAACGCTAAAAGGAAAATAGGCCTATTTAAAATGAACTGTATTCTTAAAACTATAATCTTTTACTAAATTATGAATAAATGCAAATCTGGGACTTCAAAACAGAGTGGAGTGTTTATGTCAAAAATGAATGTGGCATTTTCCATTGAGGTAAGCTATTAAGAACACAACATGCCTAATATAATGTATTTTCAACAAATTCCAGCTTCATGAAAGAATTCTGGGGCGGGGGGGAACAACACTAGGAAAGCTAAATCTATTTACATACCAAATTGCTTGTTCTTTTGGTAAATAAATTTACTTTCCTAGTTGTAACTGCAGGTATCTCTTTTGTGACAGTTTCTTCCATGAAATAAAAATGCATTTTAGTTGTTTCATTAAAATCTATTTCCTCAAGACAGAAAAAAATAACTCCCGGTGACTGTCAGCCTCTGGCTTTGGGCATTATTGTGTTTGCTTGTCTCGGAGACAATAGCTTTTAACTCTAATGGTATACTACAGTCAGAGCTGTGCTTGCAGCCTGCACAGATACACCAATGGTAGCTTTAATCTAACAGGGCTAAACACAGTGGTAAAGACATGGCAGTGCAGAGAGTAATGTGGGGTGTACACACCTGCTTCAGCCCTGGATACATACTAGCATTGCTAGTCCATGGTAGACTTTATGCTGTCACATTTTCACAGCGTTTTTTAAGCCATACTAGATAAAACTAAAGTTAGCACAGGTATGCTTATCAGAGCTGCAATCATGCCTCCAACTTCACTATAGACCCACCTTATGCTTCAATATGACTAGACCCAGTGCTTTTTGTAAAAAAAAAAAAAAGGTGCCATTGCTCTTTAAGACCCAGCTGACTGTTGGCCATATTCATTACAAAGGTGCCGGTACTCTCTGTTCTTTCCAGGTAAGCTCTGACTGGAGGTGCCAGTACTGCATACTGGGCAGTACCATCACAAAAAAAAGCACTGACTAGACCACTCCATCCTTAAACAACTCTACTAGCTGCCCATTCCATTCAACCTCCTGTTTAAAATTGCTCTCCTGGGTTTTCTTTTAAAGCTCTTCCTGGTCATGCATCATGTCTCCCGGAACTTGTCTGTCTCCTGATTCTCTATACCCTTCCTGCACCTGCTTTCACTTTACCTAGCCCCAGTCATACTAAAGGAGAGATTTCCCTTGAAGCTGCTTTTCTCCAGAGTAGCTTTGCCATATATTCTTACCTCATGTGCTCTCTGCCTCCTTTCATTCTCATCTAAAGCAGATCTTTTCTTCCTTGCCTATACCTCTGAATGTGTCTCCCTTTTTGGCTATGGGTGTTATGATCAAATGTTTTAGGACCAGGTTGTGGATCTGACACAAATCCTGTGCTATGTTCCCTCTATTTTTTTTCTATTCATATGTGGAATAAATTTTGTTATGTGGCCTGAGGCATGTGCAGATGGGCACCACCAGTAGAAACACTTGTTGCCAGCTGTGGGCCCTTTGCTAATCAGATGGGCAGCACCTGAATCTGTCCTGGGTGTTGGTCAAACATTCAGATTACAGGGAACACTGGTCCAATATAAGAGCATAGATGGACTGCCCCAGGGCAGTTCAGGGAAGAAAGAACACCCTGGAAAGGTAGAATTTCTTGTAAGTATGGCTCTTGTAACAAAAGGTGAGAATTTACTTCTGGTAAAGCCAGTAACACATTACTAACCTGCCTTCTGTGCTAGTTGAGCTAAGCTGGTTGATATGATGGGTAAGAGGAAACAAAGCCCCCTTGTCCTTTCATGTCCTTCCACTTTGGTTGGGAAGCAGTAAGTATACATCAGCAGCTACTTGCCACAGAGAACCAAGATCCAAAGTCTAAGTAGCCTGCACTGAGATGTAAGGATGGAATTGGGGGAGTGCCCATTATGTCTCTGTACAGACACATTGATCTAATGAACCTTTATTTCCTCCTGCATACAAAATATGTATATATTTTAATAATGTATGCTGTTTTACCATGTAGTTTCTTGGAAATGTGAATATGGTATTAGTTTAAAAAGCTGATCTGGATGAAAGAAGCTGTGAAGAGTGAAACACAGATGAAGAGATAGCAAGAGATCCTGTTTTCCTTCATCTTTCATAGAGCTGGGAGAAAGATCATTCCATCTCATGGAGAAGTTCAATATTTTGAAAGCTGTTTTTGTTCTGATTGAGAACAATCCTACCAGCACTTCAAAATTCTCCATGAATGGAGCCCTGACTCAACAGTATCCCATGTGGCAAGCTTACCTACAGCAGCTAAATCTGGAAGTCCTAGGCTCCCTTATTTCAAGCTCCGTCATCCCTGACTTAGAGACAGTTTGCCAGGTGGGCTCCGCCACAAATGGGCAAGGGGTGCCTGACTCACAGGTAGTCCTCCTAGCATGCTGCTGAGCAGTTGGTAGCCTGGAAACTGTTAGAAAAAACAGGGAGATTTCCGGTATAAACCTGCCCAGCTGAAAGGACCTTGCCTGCCAAGCAGATTTCAAAACCTATCACAACCGTTTCTGGCTTCCATCACAACTTTGTCAAAACTGAGCTGTTTCCATAAAAAGTTTTTGATCTTGACAAACTGGCAAATTCTAACCCAAAATATGTAATAAGAATGTTTTTGACCAGCTCTCATCTTTGTAATTTGCAAATATCCCCTCTTCATTTTAAATAACTCCCCTATAGCTAGCTCCTACCATTTTTCTGAGCTTGAAGTAGACCCTTACTCTGCTATGGTCCCATTGATGGTAAATGACTTCTTTAGAACTACTCACAAAGTAAGGGTCTACTCTTTGTGAGCACCAATAACAGAATATTTCCCATAATTAAGAGTGGAAGTCCTGCATACTACAGGGAAACTGTATATTTTGATAAATATATGACAGGAGACTCAATTTCCATGAAATTTACATTGAAGAATTGAAATGGAATTAGGGCTGCAAGGCAGAACATTTCAGCATGGTTTAAAAGCACATATTCTTCAACATGTGTATAAACTATTTCATGGTGAAGTATTAATAATCTACTATACAGGATGAGCTTTGAGGACTGTACATGTTTCTGCATTTTGACAACACATTATTAATTAGAAGCTTAAGGACAGAAGAAGCTACACGTTGAAGTGTGAATAGGCTTATGGTTAAATGTTATGATTGACTGATGAAAATGATTGACTGCTGTATTTTGTAGGCTGATTAACTAATATTCAGTTTTGGACATTTTCTTTCTATGAAGATGTTTTGCTTCAGGAACATCATGTACAATGCAATTCAAGACAGGAAGTAAAATAAACAGAAACTGAACTTTCATTGTTCTAGAGATGAGCATATGTTGGAACTGAAAGTCTCATCGTCCAGGCATCCGCCTAAAATATCTACACAGTGGGACTGATCCACAGCTCACCGAAGTTGATGGCAGGGTCTCAAATAATTTCAGGGAGTTCTGGATCAGGCTTTCTATGGCTAAATCTGAGGGCACACACAAGTCCAGTATAAATGAATGGGGCCATTGTGCACACCCTTCTCAGGATCAGGCCCCTAGAACACTTTCTCAAAAATACCACCTACCTAAAAGTAGCAGTTGGGGATCAGCTAGTCACACTTTCATCATTCAACTCCTCTCATATCATAAGATCACACTTGGAGGTTTTGTCTTTTTGGGAATGGTAAAAAACTGAATGAGATGTACCAGGCCTCATTAGAACTCCCGTCCATTTCAGCTGGAGTAGAAATGGATCTGTGGTGTGTAGGAAGTTTTGGTTGCTGCTTGTTCCTTCCTCACTGATCTTTGATCATCTGTGCCCTCTAGGGGTACATCTACACAGCAGGGCTAACATCGAATTAGGCTACGCAACTTCAGCTACACCAATTGTGTGGCTTAAGTCAAAATAGCTTAACTCGGCTTTAGGCGCTGTTTACACTGCAGGAAGTTGAAGAAAGAACACTCTTCCTTCGACTTCCCTTACTCCTCTTGAAATGAGGGTTACAAGAGTCTCATTATAAGAAGCCCATTATTTTGAAGTTATTTTGAAATAATGGGCTTGCTGTGTAGATGCACACTCTGTTATTTTGAAATAATTCATTATTTCAAAATATGAGTGCAGTGTGGACATAGCCTAGGGCACCAAGGTATTAGGAGTATTCAACTTTTCCAATATTACTCTGCTTCATTATTATCTCATGATTATATCAGGGTAAGGAAAAAAGAGAACTTGAAATACAATTTCTGTAATTCTGTATTTTTATATTTCAATCTGATTTGCTAAGAGCAATGCTGAAAATACAATAACACAAAAAGATATGTGCCAACCTTAGCATTTTAGAGTGCACATCTCTAAAACATCAATGAAGGATATAATTTAGAATTATACGGAATGTGTGAAAAGAAACCAAAGTACAACACCACAAGCTGTATTATTGCATACAAGAGAGAGGTTACATTGTTTAATTTTCCTAGAAGAAAGATATAACCACTTAAGATGTTGAAAAGTAACACACCGTGGGCCATATAATTAAGTGTAGCCTAAGATAGAATCAGTGTGGCTTAGCTTAGCATAATGAAGAACCAGCCCTTAAATGGAAGAATGGGCATTATATAAAAAGTTGATATGGAAGGAACCTGCAGACACAGAACATTGAAAGAAAGAGAATGTTTTTAACTTCTTCTGTGGTATAGCCTCTTCCTATATTTTGTTTAAGCAAACTCAGTGATGGCTAAATTTTCCATTCACTTAAAGTAGAATGACTGATTTCTTACTAAATAGCTACATTTATCTCCAGTGTTATAGTACTTGTAAGGCTATGTCACAAATCAGTGAAAACAGGAAAATTAAAGTTAAAGTGAGTGCTTAAACAGCTTCCTGATGCAACTGTGCATAGCTCTTTCAGCACGTATATCACACAAAACAGTTGGGTCTAAATTTTCAAAAGTGAGTAGTGATCCAGAAGTTTCAGAGGGGCTACCAAGTCTGTAAGGGTATGTATGGATACCAGAGGTATACTGGAAAAACTCAGCCATGTCCAGTGAACGCATCTGCTTTTTCAGGACAGTTTTGGAAAAAGTGGGCGTGTTCTTTCGGAATCCCTGTATTCTTCATTTTATGAGGAATAAGGGATCTTCCGAAAGAGGAGGGTTTTCCCACATTTGGCCCCGTGTACATGGGCCAAATGTCAGAAAAGCCTCTTCCAAAAAAACAAGCGGAAAAAAGTACACAAATTGTGGTTCACAATTTGCATATCTTTTTCTGGGGAAAAAAATGCAGTGTAGACATAGCCTAACTGAAAAAACTTAAAAAATAAGGAATAGTCTTGCTGCACCGTAGAGACTAACCAAATCTGTAGATGGTATTATGAGCTTTTGTGGGTACAGCCCACAATTTTTCAATGCCTAATTTGATACGCTGAAAAGGCAGGTACTTGATACTTCTGAAAAACATTAAAGAGTCTTAAACTGAGTGACCAAGATTTACTAGTCAGTTGTTGAAAATGTAGATCAGTTTTACTGACCTATAGCTAGAGCTCTTTGGACATCAACCCATAAGTGGGATTCAATGCATGGGAGTTAGGGATTGGGAAGGGGCAAGTGATGTAGTAAACAGACATTGGCCTGCGGGATGTTCATGCCAGCAGGTAGGGAGCAGAATTAATGAACTATTTCCAAAATTACAATGAAGAAATGTCTTATTTATCATTCATGTAATATATTATTCCTATATTTTCCAGAGTTGATGCTGTGTTCCTATTTTCCCAAATAAAATTCTCCCTGTTTTATATTCTTAGCTCTTGTGAATGGAGAAGTAATGCATGTTAAGGGCATCTACTGAAGGTATTCAATGATTTCAGAAATTCTGGATTGGGGGTTGAACCAAAGGTCTGAGTTAACTTTAAGAGGAACCCCTAGCTATTTGAACACAGCCCTTGTTGCTTTATGCATATGGAAATCTGTGAAAAGTCAAAATGACCCCAAGGGGAAAAAGGATTTTGAAAAGTTTATTGCTGCATTCTTAATTCTAGGGTATCTGATACTTACTACTTATTAAAGCTTGTAGAAATGTTTCCTTTGGTGCTGAGATCAGGGTATGATACCTCCTGTCTGTCTTGTATGTAAAACCATTGATTTTCTGCTAAAAGGCTTTGATCAGGCTTTGGCTGTAAGCACTCTGAGATGCAAGTTTCATCTCTCAAAGCTATCAGAAAGTAAGTTGTGAATGAGAAATCCTGTCTCCATTTCTGATCACAACAGAGCTGGTCAGAAAAATTTTGTCAAAATGATTTTCAGGTGGAAAATACCCTTTTTCAAAATTAAAACTTTTCAAAAGGAAACTTTCTGACAATTGTCAGCATTTCCAGTGGGAAAATGGAAATGAGGATGTCTGCCTAGAGGAGCTACAACCAGTCTGGAGGGAGGCTGAGTGCTTCCCTGGCTCTGTTGCAGCAAGACAGCAAGGGTGGGGAGGAGGAAGGGAAACCCAGGACTTCAGCATTTCTACTCCAAACAGCCTGATGGCTTCTCCAGGTCACTCTACCTGGAAGGCACTTGCAATTTTCATTTTCTGACTGCACAGCAAGCTGAAAAAATCCATTTCAATTCATTTTTTTTCCAGAATTTGTGTCCAGTGAAAAATGGTGAGCTTTTTACATTTTCTGTGAAATAGTGATAATTTCCCTCTCTTCCCCTTTCCCAAAAAAATTCAAATTGACGGACAGAAATCCCACATCCCAGCCTGCTCTCCTGTTGGCTTCATTGGAGCCAGAATTTCATACCAGTTTTTCAGTAGGATTTTGTACCCTTTAAGGTTTTATTCTTAAAATCTAGCTACAAACTTGGACCTATTGTAGGGAATATTGTCCTGCTATGAAGCTTGTACCTACTGTTCAAGTCTCTGTGTAGGCTCCTTCTGAATTTTTGGGTTCTCATTTTCTGAAAAAAACACCAACACTTAAGATTTTGTGTTTAATTACTGTCATTGTTTAAATGACATGACAGTATTTTGCAACTCAATACTTCTTACAAAGTGTTTCAAAGAAAAAAGTGAGTGGATGAGTGGAGGACTTTGGGCCTAAGATGATCAAAACACTGTTTTTTTATTAATACAAATTTGCTAGCAAATTCCACATAATGAAATGTGTGTTATATTTCTGACTAAAAATATCTAATAACTTAGAACATAGGTCAAATTCTGGGCTTACCAAAGCCTAAGAGTTTTGCTACTCATTTCAACAGAGCACTTGCAGCTCCTGTTAACTTTGATTGGAGCAATGAGTGCTCAGTGACTCTGAATATCAGCCTTAATATATTTCCTTTGCTATGCAGAACTATATTTTTGTTTGAGCCATATGCTGACCTAGTGTAAATAGACTTCCACTGATTCACAAGAGCTAACAATGTAGCTGAAGAAGCCTGCTTTTGGGCACAATATAATAGTAAACGGAACTGTTAAGTAGTAGTATAACAAATATTTCAAATATAAATACAATAGCACAATCCTTGTGGCCAAATCACCATTTAATATTTTGCAGGAATAAAGGTGCTACAAAATAAAAACTTTGAAATCATTAAGTAAAAATGAATGTCATTATTACTGCAGAAAAAAGAAGTTGGTTGCCTCCACCCCCTCAGTCTTAGCATGATGATTAGAGCACATGACTGGCCATTAAAGGAATGTTCTTATTGGCTGTGTCTACACTGGGCCACTTATTCCGGAAAATCAGCCACTTTTCCGGAATAAGTTGCGAGCTGTCTACACTGGCCCCTTGAATTTCCGGAAAAGCACTGACGATCTACAGTAAGAAATCAGCTGCTTTTCTGGAAAAACTATGCTGCTCCCGCTCGGGCAAAAGTCCTTTTTCTGGAAAACTGTTCCGGAAAAGGGCCAGTGTAGACAGCCCAGTAGTCTTTTCCGCAAAAAAGCCCCAATCGCAAAAATGACGATCGGGCTTTATGAAAGCGTCTCATGATCACGGATGCTTTTCCGGAAAAAGGGCTTTTCTGGAAAAGCATCCTGCCAATGTAGACGCTCTTTTTCCGGAAATACTTATAACGGAAAACTGTTCTGTTTTAAGCATTTCCGGAAAATCATGCCAGTGTAGACGTAGCCTTTCTGATCTCTGCCAGAACCCTTCTGTGTTACCTTGAGAAAGCCACATAACTTTTGATGGACAGCTTTCCCAGGATTAAAATAAGGATAACAACACTTAGCCCCCTCTTGTAAAGAATTTTATAATTCATAGGTGAAATTTACTACATAAGTGCTAAGCTCTATTATTATATCTACTTTATTCATTGCCACTTACTGTATCGGCCAGATCATGGCAAGGTAGTGCCATTCCTTCTGAGGGCTAGTAGTTTTGAGACTGCTTGTATAATGTCAATAAATAATTGAGTACATCTAGGGCTTCAATGCCATTCCTGGAACAAAGACAAAAGATTATGGATCAAAACCCTCAGTCCTATTAATTCCAATAGAATTATACCAATTTATAACAGCTGTATATATGTGTGTGCTATCTAGTGCTATAATTGTAAAAAAAAAAAAAAGTAAGGTTTTTTTGACATGATATATTAGAACATAAGAATATCCACACTGGATCAGAACAATAGTCCATGTAGCCTAGTGTCCTGTCTTCTGACATGGCCAATGCCAGTTGCTTCATAGGGAATTAACAGAATAGGCAATCACTGAGTGTTTCATCTCATCCTTCACTCCTAGTTTCTGGCAGTCAGAGGCTATGGATACAGAGCATAGGGTTGTACCTCTGACCATCTTGACTAAAAGTCACTAAAAGTCTTCCATGACTTATCTAATTCTTTTTTTTTGAACTCATTTATACTTTTGACATTCAGTACATTCCCTGGCAATAAGTTCCACAGGTTGAGTGTGCATTGTGTGAAATATGGTAGAACCTTGGCATTATGAACACCTCAGCAAGGGGGGTTGTTCATAACTCCCACACTTTTGTCACTCCAAACAAAATATTATGTTTTTTTTTAAACGTTTGCAATTGAACATTAACTTAAAACAGTTTTGAAATTTTGCCAAGCAGAAGAAAAATGCTGATTTTAACTGTCTTAATTTAATTTACTTTGCCAAAACTTTTAAAAATCTTTCCCTTTAATTTCTAATTGTTTACTTTTAAGAAAGTAGTGTACTGTATTTGTATGCTCTGCTCTGCTCTTCTCTTCTCTTCTCCTGCCTGATTGCATACTTCCACCTCATAATTCTGAGGTTCTGCTGTATTTCCTTTTGTTTGTTTTAAATCTACTACCTATTAATTACACCAGGTGACTCTGTAGTTCTTGTGTTATATGAAGAGGTAAATAACACTTCCTCATTGTCTTTCTCTACTCCAGTCACTCTCTGAGATCATTGGAACATGAAAGCCTCTCCACCACTATAAGTTGAGGAATTAAACAGTAATAATTCATTAAGACCAAATGTTATTTACCCATGAATTCTGAGGGAATTGAAATATGAAATTTCAGAATTATTGAGGTCTGGAACCAATCATTTATATCAGCCTCTGTACCAGATGACTGGATGATAGCTAATGTAACACAGGTTTTTTTTTTTTTTTAAAGACTCCAGAGGCGATCCTGGCAACTTCAGTACCAGGCAAATTGGTTGAAGCTAGAGTCAAGAACAGACTTATCAGACTCACTCTATCGTATCCCCCTCCCTTTAGTCATCTCTTTTCTAAGATGAACATGTCCAATCTTTATAATCTGTCCTCTTATGGAAGCAGTTCCTTATCCCTAATTATTTTTGTTTCTCTTCTCTATATTTTCCCTAATCATATATCTTTTTGTGAGAAGGGATGACCAGAACTGCATGCAGTATTCAAGGTGTGGTATACCAGAGATTTATACAGTGGCATTACGATATGTTGTCTTATCTTGTATCCCTCTCCTAATGGTTCTAATGTACTGTCAGAGCTTTTTTGAGTGCTGCTGCATATTGAGCTGATTTTTTTTGAGGTTTGTCCTTGATTCCAAGATCTTTTTCTTGAATTGCAACGGCTATTTAAACCCATTCATTGTGTATGTATAATTCAGATTATGTTTTCCAATGTAAATTACTTTTCACCTGTCAACCTTGAATTTAATCTGCCATTTAATTGCCAAGTTACCCATTTCTGTGAGATCCCTGTATAACTCTTGGCGGTCAGCTCTGGACTTAAGTATCTTGAGTAATTTTAAATGTGCCGCCTTATTGTTGATCTCCTTTTGAGATCATTTTTCGCTATGTTGAACAGTACAGGTCCCATTACAGTTCTTTTGGGGTGTTCTTACCACTCTCCAGTGTGAAAACAAATAATGTATTCCCACCTTTTGATTTCTATCTTTAACAGTTTCTGATCCATGAGATGATCTTCCTTCTTGTCCTGCTGCATTATGACATTCTGAGGTGCTAAGCAATATCAAGTGTAAAAGACCCCATACCATAAAAAAATGAATTTACTATTTTCACAGAAAGGACATTGAATATATAAACATAAAAGCTTTATTTTCTTACAGGAAAACAAAAGGGGGTATATAATTATTTTTATACCCCAGATAAAGAATTATCCTCTTTTCGTATGAATGAATGAACAACTATTTGATTAATTTTGTTAGGGAAATAGAAAATGTATCCAGGTTTTATATAAAATAAATGTTAATTCCAATTTAATTTTTGCTACAAAGCAATCAATTGTTAGGATTGTTCCTTTGTTATACTATAACAATACACTGAAAGTACCCAAACCTGATGCAGGGAAGCCAACACAAATTTATCCTCCTCAAGATCTACTTGACCCAAGTCCACAAGATAATCTGCAAATTCAGTCATGTGAAGCATGGATAGCACGTGAAACAGGAAGCAGCATTCACACTAACATACGCAATTGTATGTATGTACAAATCAAAAGGAGAGAGCACACTAACACTTAAACAAATGAAGAAAAACAGCAAAGACATTATATGATTGAGCATGCTGGACTGTAAAGAAAAGATGGTGGCTTTCCAGTTATTACAAGATGGATGGTACACATGATGCCACTCCTGGGATCGGTCCTAAATGAGTAGTAACTTGATACTGCCATCTCCAACCTCACATTTCCCAATTTTATCAACAATGAGATTATTCATTTATTTAAATAAATTACAAAGTCATAATCAGAATTTTACCAGTAGCAGCTGTCAAACAAAACATTGCCTTAGGAGACTGACTGCAGGATTACTCAAAGAAATACTAATTTTACAAGTGGAATTATAGTCTTCCCCCTCCCCTCCCCCGTCCTTGCCTCCCACCTGTCAATAATGAACAATTAGTTAAAGATAATGGTAGGGTAAAAGTACTTGTGTAGCCAGATATGTATATTTTTGTCATATTTGAAGGAAAATATCTATATTTAGAGAGAATCTTCTTTTTCCCATATCTTCTTTATTTATCAACCAAGTCTGAGAACATTTGAATCACATTTTTTCCTTTTTAGAGGCTTCTCATATTGCAATAACCTAAACTGTAGTTTATTTAACATATATGCCTTAAATCAGCATTGCTTTTATCCCATGACTGTTTACTTTGCTTGAAATCCTTTGGTAAGAGATCTTGTCAAAAGCTTTTTGAAAGGTCCAAATATACTGTCTCACTGGATCATCCTTGTCCATATGATTGGAGATACATGAAAGAATTGTGAATGAAGCCATATTGACTCTTCCCTAATATGTTGTGTTTATCTACAAGTCTGATCAAATGTCAACCAATTTGCAGGGTACTGAAGTTAGGCTTACTGGCCTGTAATTGCCATTAGTTATCATCCAGTCATCTGGTACAGAAGCTGATATACATGATTGGTTCCAAACCTCAGTTAGTAATTCTGAAATTTCCTATTTCAATTCCCTCCTAATGACTTATTACTGTTTAATTCCTCTCCATGGATCATCACCTTGTTGGCTGGAGAGACTCACAGGTTCCAATGATCCTTGAGAGCGACACTGTGAGTCATGTACTACCTTAGTGTAACCCATGTCAGAATGGTCAAGGGCAAGGCTCCAGACAAAGTGTGATCCAAGAATCCTCAGTGGCAGAGCAGACGGAGGATAGCTGCACAATGGAGTTGAAACTGTTGTGTAATGTTGCAACAGCTGTGAAGGCGGATGAAGCCTTCAGTAGACAGAGGATCTCCAGTCATTGTGGTTTCCATGCCATTGGTTTCAAGCCCTCTATCTGTCAAGAACAGTGTGGTGTCCTATGTTGCTTCATGACAACACGAAAGCAGCTGTTCTAAGCAGCACTGGCTCCCAGAGTGAACCTTTCAAAGTCCAAACAGGAGTCAAACAGGGCTGTATCATTGCCCCAACCATGTTTGCAGTCTTTATTACCATCGTTTTCTACTTAATTGTGGGGAAGCTCCCAGATAGTGTTGAAGTCATCTACAAAATGGATGGAAAGCTGTTTAGGCTTAACAGGCTGAAAGCTGAGTAAGATTTCCACTACATCTATCGTGGAAATTCAGTATGCTGATGAGAATGCAGTTTTTGCTCACTCTGAGAAAAATCTTCAGGCTATCTTGAATGTGTTTGCTGATGCTTACACATGTCTTGGTCTCACCCTCAACATCAAGAAAACTAAAGTGTTCCATCAGTCCTCTCCAAATGAGATACCATGTGCTTTATCTATTAACATCAATGGAGAGGCACTGGAGAATGTTGATCATTTTCTCTACCTTGGAAATTATCTTTTATCCAAGGCAGATATTGATGTAGGAATCCAACATCATCTGAGTTGTACCAGTGTGATCTTTGCTCACGTATGGCACATGGTTTTTGAAGATCATGACATTGGAACAGATGCCAAATTTTTTGTCTATCAAGCTGTCATTCTCCCAACACTACTGTTTGGGTCTGAAACCTGGACTACCTACAGACATCACTTGAAAGTCGTTGGGAGGTATTACCAACACTGCATCTGCAAGATCTTGAAGAGCAAATGGGAAGACAGGCATACTAACTTCAGTGCTCAGGAAGAGGCAATGATGATCCATCAGCAACGTTGCTGGACTGGTCATGTTGTTTTGATGCCAGACCATCGCCTCCCCAAACAGGCCCTGTTTTCTTAGCTGAAAGAAGGATACTGTAATGTGGGAGGACAATGGAAGCGTTAAAAGGACTTTCTAAAGGATAACTTAAAGAAAAGCAACATTGACATTGACACTTGGGAGACACGTGCCCAAGATCGCTCAAAATGGAGACCTAGTCCTAAGCCATGGCTCCCTGCATTTTGAATTTGCTCGCCGACGTGCTGAGGAGGAAAAGAGGCACAGAAGGAAGGGGAGACTGGCTCCAATCATGGTTAACAGCCTCCTGCTGTAATAGAACTTGTGGTTCAAGGATCGGCATTATCAGCCACCTGAGGGCCCATGACTCCAATGGAAGATGATCATGCTTGGCAACGAGTGATCGCCCATCACTGTTTAATTTATCGATTTGAAGTTGATAAACCTGAGGATTGAGGTGTCAATAGAAAACATGTTGGAACAAAGAATGGCTCAGGTTTGGGGGGGAAGGGAAATCCCACACATCCTCTGCCATGAAGAGCAATGCAAAGAATTCTTTCAGGTTCTCCATAAAGGCCACTTCTTGAGTGCTCTCTTGGCACCTCAGTTATCCAGCAGGACCACTGACTGGTTGGCAGGCTTCCTATCTCTAATGTACTTATAAAAATTGCAGTTAGCTTTTTCCATCTTTAGCTAGTTGCCAATTTTTATTTGTAGGCCTTTCTTTTATGCTTTTTTATTTACCTTGCCAGAGGTTACCCTCCTTCTTATTTATCTCACTAGGTTTTAACTGCCAATTTTTAAAGAATGCATTTTTGCCATTTACTACCTTTTTTACTACACTGTTCAGCCATGGTGGCTATTTTTAAACTCATCATACTGTTACTGTTTGTTATTTTATTGGGGGTATACATTTAATTTGTGCCTCTATTATAGTGTTTTTAAATAGCCTCCATGCCTTCTGAAAGCATTTCTTCTTTGTGATTTTTCCCTTTAATTTCTGTTTAATTAGGGTCCTTTTTTTTTTTAGTTTCTTTTTTCTTAAAGTTGAATTCTTTGTTGATGGGTTTCTTTAACATTTAAATACATTATGGTTGCTATTACTGAGAAGTTCACCTTTATTCACCTCACGGACCAGACCCTGTGATCAACTTATGTCTAAATCAAGAATTGCCTCTGTCCTTGTGGGTTCCAAGACTAGCTGCTCCAAGGTACAGTCATTCATGCTGTGAGGAAATTTTATCTATGCATCCCTTCCTGAGGTGACACACACACAGTCAATATGAGGATAGTTGAAATCAGCCATTGTTCAATTTTTTTGCTTTTTTAGCCTCCCTATCTCTCTGGCTTGGTCTATACTAAAGGTGAAAGTTGACTTCAGATATGCAGCTCCAGCTATGTTACTTTGACTACAGCTACATAATTATCTTAAATTGCAATTTTGGCACCATCCACATTGCAGGAGGTTGATGGGAGTACATGCGCCCATTGACTTCCCTTACTCCTCATAGGAGTAGGACTATCAGCATCGATGGGAAAGCCCTCTCAGTTCAAATTAGCGGGTCTTCACTAGACCCATGAATTCAAACCCAAAAAGATCAACTGTGGCAGCATCGACCTTTTCCGTAGCATAGACTAGCCCTTTGAGTATTTAATAAACACCTTCACCATTCTGGTCAGGTGGTCGTTACTATTCTTTCTCTGCAATACTCTTATTGTTCAAGCACAAACTTTTTGTCCCAGGCAATTTTATGGTGCAGTTTAATCCATTTAAGATTCTTGCTTTATTTGACTCTATACTTTTTCTCTATAGTTCCACTCCCCCCTAAAACAACTGACTCTGTCATTTCTATATATTTTGTTCTTGGCTATTATCATATCCCACTGAGAATCCTCATTCCACCAAGTTTCCACAATGCCTCTTACATCTGTAAGAAGGATCTTCATGAATTCTCCCCCTGACATCCAATGACGAGGTGGGGAACAAGATTTTAGCAATCAACCTTGTTTGCATAGAAAATGCCCACTCTCCCTAGGTGTGCAACATCATGAGGCTGCTTTGCCCAAAATATCACTCTTGGGTGGAGTTGGATCACAAATCAGTGTGCAATTGAGTTCAGGGTTAATAAAGTGTTGCTATCCTTGTAAGAATCAAGAGAAACAGAATTATGTGAAGCA
The DNA here is from genome assembly GCA_019425775.1 of Rafetus swinhoei. Lineage (NCBI taxonomy): Eukaryota > Metazoa > Chordata > Testudines > Trionychidae > Rafetus > Rafetus swinhoei. Next base: position 155,507,046 of record CM033424.1, read on the forward strand.
TGTCTTGATTACAGAACTTACCCTCAGCTGAACTCCACTAGCTAAGCAGGGGACAATACAGACTGCACTCGGTAGAGTTGAGAGTAAGGACTACGGCTATCAATTGATCTGCAATTAATGCAGGACAGGATTAAAGCATTAATTTTTTTAATGTGTTAATCACAGGTGTTAATGCTGTGCTGCCCCTTTGAAGTGCTGCTCTGGCGCTTCAAAAGGGCAACTCAAGTGGAGCCGAGGATCAGCTGGAGTCCCCATCTGATCCCCGGCTCTGCTGTTGCAAAGCACCGTTGAAGCACCGGAGCAGCACTTCAAAGGGGCTTTGTAACACAGGCCCGGGGATCAGAGTGGCACTCCAGCTGATACCCGGCTCCACTTGCACTGCCCCTTTGAAACACCACCGTGGCATTTCAAAGGGGAGGCTCATGTGGCGTGATTAATCGCGATTACATTTTTTAATCGCTTGACAGTCCTACTAAGACAGATGTTTGTATCTGAGAGCTCTACCTAAGGGTATGAGACATTTGACCTTCCCCATCTCTGCTGTGTGGGGGAAGTCATTAAGATTCAGTGGTGAAAGAGACTTCCCATCCTGCACGAGCAGTGAGTCTTCTCTGCTATCAGCTGAAATCACTAAGAGTTGCATTAAGTAGTGGAACCTCAAGAGATCCCAAAGGTGCACCAGAGAAGTAAGCAGCTGCAGAGCAGTGAATGACTGGTAAAGTGGCCTGCAGAGTGAGTGGAACAAACAGTGGGCAGCTAGCAGAACAGCCAGTGAAGTGATCATCTGGGTAACTGGTGAGGAAAGCAAGGCATCTAGTGGAGTGAGCAGAGTAGCTGGCAAGATGGCCAGCATAGTGAACAAGTTCCCCAGGTTGAGGTGAACTCATCAGAATGCACCTCTGAACTCTGGGTCTCCATTGACCAAGAACAATGACTGTGAGTAAGGTGTGGTGGAGGGAGAAGGGAGAGACATGTTAAAGGAACATTTGGCTATTGGACTTAAGAGCCTGAGGCAAAGGATGCTGCCCAGTTTACTCTGGGGTGGATGTTGTTACACATGGTTATATGCTTATGAATCCTGGTTGTCATATTTCCCCATGTCAGTGCAAAGTTATTGTTCTCCTTTTATTAACATTTTCTTTTCTACACTCAAACTCCGTGCTTGTGAGAGGAAGAATATTCCCTCTCAGAAGCACTCAGAGGGTATGTCTACACTACATGGCTATTTCAAAATAAACTATTCTGGAATAGTTATTCCGGAATAGTTTATTTTGAAATAGCACATCTACACTGCAGGGAAGCCTCAAAATTAGTCCGAGGCAGACTTCCCTAATGTAGACATGCTATCTCGATTTAGAGCCCCAGGAGGCACTGTGGAGGGACTATTTCGAAATAGCAGCAGTGGAGAATCTACACGTGCCTTATTTCGCAATAGCTATTTTGGAATAGGCATTATTCCTCGTAGAATGAGGTTTATAGATTTCTGGATAAGCCATCCGTTATTTTGAAATAACAGAATGGCTGTGTAGACGCTCACATTGTTATTTAGAAATAAAGCTAGTTATCTCGAAATAATGGCACGGTGTAGACACACCCAGAGAGTGCTGCATAATTTCCTCAGATTACTGTGTGGAAGTTTGAGTCAGTTCTGTGTATTATTGAAAAGGAACACCTAAATATTGAACATGATCCTTGTGGCTTCTGAGTACGTGGCAGGATGTTACCCATCAATATCTTAATTCAGTGCCAGGCACCCTGGTTCACCCATCTTAGTATTTAGACTTGAAGCACTGGTATATAAGTACATGTGTTATCTGTGGTTTAAAAAAAAAAAAAGGTATTCTTTTAGGTTTGACTGTTCCTCAGAAACTCCTACTTGTGCTTTACCAACTTCCCACTTATTCTCTTTACCAACTGTTCACTTTCTCCAGCCCTTAGTTTTTTTTTTTTTTAAATCCTCCACAGACTTTTTAATGTTATATGCCAGCAGCCTTGTTCTGTTTGATTTCCTCCCTTGGGTTCCTATACCAAAAGTTTTTCCAGTTCCTACCTAAGTCCCTGATCTCTATACCTTGATTTCCTCAATGAATAGTATATCTAACTGTCTTTCTAACCCAGGGCATGCAGTTGGAAGTATTACAGAGAATGTTATCATTGAGTTCCTGGACTTAATCTGTTACCTAGCAGCCTCATTTTGGCCTCCAAGACCTCAGTCTTCCCTTTCCCTGTGTCATTGTTGAGTTCTCATTGTTTTTACTGATTCATCTCCTAACTGGCCTGTTTTTTCTTTCTACTTGAAGGAGCAGATGCAGAATAAAGGATTCTTTAAAAAACTTAAACTAACATATTATCCATTAAAAATGGCTTCATTTGGATTCTTCTGGATTTTATGGTTAAGGTTCAGGTGACCTCTTTTCTCTTAAGCAGCTCTCCCTTATTTAGCTCTGCTAATCTGTCAAGTTTTGCAAAGAAAAAGTTTTGCAAAGAAAATTCAACCATCTTATACTTGGTTTTATTTATTATTAATTGTAGCGACAAACACTTGGCATTTCTTTAAGGGAGAATAATGAGGACAAGCTCTGGAAGTAAATACAATGCACCAAGACTATTCTTTCACAGCCTTCCCCCATGGAACTAGAAGGGAAAACAGAAAGAAATGCTTTACAATGGAACATTTACAGCCCTGCCTTCAGTCTCAGTTCCCTAGCTTGAAGGGATCTGAATTATTGAAAAGTGCCCAGTGCTGTCAAGTAAATATGTGTCATTCAAATAAATAACCACTATACTCCAGAGTAATATTTATAACAATCTGCATGCAGCCCAGTGGAGCAATTTTTTTTTCCAAGGAGGTTTTTAACAGAAAGGCCTTTCAAAGAGATCAGAGAGCCTGTCAGAATGAGATCATAATAGACTTGAGTACTGAGCAGTTGTAACATTTCTATAATGCAATCTGCAATGTTGAGTGCCTACATTTAGTTATTTAAACCTATATGCAAACTCAAAATCAGTTCATAGGTGTTTAAAGTATGTATTTGGGTGCTTAACATTAGACACACACAGTCAGGAGCATGTTGCATAAAATACAATTAGTTATCTTCCATCAGTTAATTAACTATTATAAATGAATTTACAAGTCTCTTGTCTTTATTGCAATCCAACACAAAGAATATGCAACAACATTTAGTAAACTACAACTTGTGCAACTCCCCATTAACTGCATAATTTCTTTAATACAGTCTACTTCCCTGAGTAGCATCACTAAGCATTTTATTGATTGTTACAGACAGTAACACTGGTAGAAATAGTAAAAGAAATCATTTGGGTATGATGTTTAGTTATTCCTTTTTACAACTGTCTGGTAAAGGTCATTTATTCACAGCTTTCTCTGAACTAGGTTTTTTTATTTTCCTGTATTAAGTTAACTTTAATGATATCTGCCTGGATGTTTTTGAAGTACTACCACAGTCTACTCAAGCTCTGAGCAATTAAGTCTTAAAGTTCTGTGGTTAAAAAAAATAAGAATTTCTTTAACCACAGAATCTGGATAACAGCTCCTTGCTTTCCTAAACTTTTTGGCTGTGTCTACACTGGCACGATCTTGCGCAAAAGCGGCCGCTCTTGCGCAAAAACTTGCTGCCTGTCTACACTGGCCGTGTGTTCTTGCGCAAGTAAACTGACGTTCTAATGTATGAAATCAGGGCTTCTTGCACCAGAACTCTGACGCTCCCGCTCAGGAATAAGCCCTTTTGCACAACTGTTCTTGCGCGCAAGAGGCCAGTGTAGACAGGCAACATAAATTTCTTGAGCAAGGAAGCCCTATGGTTAAAATGGCCATCAGAGCTTTCTTGCGCAAGAGAGCGTCTACACTGGCATGGATGCTCTTGCGCAAAAGCACATGCCAGTGTAGACACTCTCTTGTGGAAGAGTTTTTGCACAAGAACTCTTCTGCAAAAAGAGTTCTTGCTCAAGAAGCTGCCAGTGTAGATGTAGCCTTTCTGTTTTGATATTGCATTCCTTGGTCACCCAAAACTCCCATTCATTTCACTGGTGATTTAGGATGTAATGTGGTTCCTTCCACAGTCTGTAGAATTTTCAAAATTACATTCAAAATGACATGCATACTTATCCTGAAAAGATACAGTTGTGGTAGATGGAGATATATATATATATATATATATTTTTTTTTTGGCCACAGTTTCCAGATCTGTTAAGGAACATCAACAGAGAATTTTCCTTACCAAGTGCCTCCAAATGTAGTACTTCACAGCTGCGATATGGACACAGACACCCCTCTTATCATCTCCCCTCCTCATTCTCCTCCTCATCATCAGGAATTAGACCCAGGATATTCATCTCCAAATGCATAAGCCTGCATCACTTGAGCTCTAGGATTTGATCCCCACTGATGACCTTGGTGGACAGGTCCACACTACAGGGGAAGGTCGGCTTAAAGTATGCATTTCCAGCTATGTAGATAATGTAGCTGGAGTCAAGGTACATTAAGCTGAACTTCAGTGCCATCCTTACAGCAGGAGGTAGATGAGAGAAATGCTCCCGTTGACTTCCCTTACTCCTCGCGAGAAGCAGGAGTACTGACACTGACGGGGGTGCTCTCAGCATTCAGTTTACAAGACCCACTAAATCAAACACCAAAAAAATCGATCACTGCAGCATTGATCTTCCTGCAAGTAAAGATATGGCCTCCGTATATATGCAGCCTTGGTTCATTAAGAAATGGGATTTGTGGAGCTGAGACTGAGTTTATATATCATGTACAGTTATGAGTGTGTCTAATGGCTTGTGCCTGTAATTATGCAGACTACCACTGTCTTGTTGACAAGAACATTTTTAGCTTATGTGACTGAAGGCACTTCGGTGTCCCTTTCAGGCACTTGGTCCTGGGTTCAAGTCCATCTGACAACTATGATCTTTGCAAGTTTATGTGGCCACAGTGCATTACACCAGGCACTGGTGAAAGTTTGTACTACACCTTTCACAAGCAAGGGCAGGGAGCACAAGTTCCCATTGAGCTCCTAGGTCAATAACTAGAGCTGCCCCCCTCCCCTGCTCTGTTGTGGCACACATTCACAAGCTGGACCTTGATTTTTTTCCCACCGTCTGTTCAGTTATTTCAATTACTTTAATTAAACAGTACCAGGAGACATTAACTCAAGAGATTTTTCCCAGTTGTTCATAGTTTTTCCTGATTGAAAACAAACAGTAAACTCACTTCCTTATATTTTCCAGAATTATTATTCAGAGGGTTATTCAATAAGACTTGTGTTTGCTGTGAAGATTTTCAGTCCATCTTCCAATTCGGAAATACAGTGTTTCATTATCTTTTTGATGCTCTCAAAAAGAATGCTGTAATTTGAGGAGCATAGAAATCAACAGTGGTGAAAAAAACTCATGTTTTAATTAGGAATTGCTTTAATAACTAGAGCGGGCATTAGCTGTCTGGGTTAGGTCTGTGAGGTGACTTCTTGTCTCCAAACTTAGCAGAGCCCTGTCCATTGTGATACTCCACTATGTGCAGCACTAATTTTAGGTGAGCATTTGGTTAGGCTCAAATCCACAAAGATTCTTGGGTGTCCAACAAAGCCCATGTCTAGGTGCCTAAATCTCATTTTCATTTCCATTGTGATCCAAAAAATGCCTGCCAAATTCATTCATTCATTCAATCAATCTTCTCCAAGCATGGAAGTTACAATGAGGACCAAATAAAGCTCAGAGATGGTGAAGAACATGGTATAATATAGCTAGATATAACAAATCTTTCTTTCTGTGTGAGACTAGAAAGACTAGACAGTGATAGGGAGGGGAAAATTGGGAATGAATAGGCAAAGGGACTTTGACTGGGATAAGAACAGTTTGTGGAGCAGAGGTTAGAACTGGGCATGTGAAGACAATGAGACTGTGGAAAGAAGCTAGGTGAGGCTAAGAAAATAAAGAAAGTTTGGAATGGATGGCTAAGTGTAATCTATGTTCAGTAGAACACACGTCCTCCAGAGCCTGGAACACTACTCAAGATTTCTGAATCTCACCATCCCTCTGCTGTCAGCAAAATATTGGAAACCCACTGGTAGAGCATGTGTCTCATCCCTCTCTAGTACTCATCAAAATAGAAGGGATAATCTATTGCTATCAATTACTCCATTAACTCATGAGTCACAAGTCTGTATAGTGGAGCTAACGGTTTCAATCCTATGGATGACCCATGAAGGTATCAATGTAATGCCACCTGGTGGAATTTCCTGGTTTTTTTTTTCTTTCTTTTTTTAGTTTGCTTTTTAAAAATCTAGGAAATTACACACAACAAATTACATTATAAGAAGGTTATTGAGGTTGCAAGGTGAAACACTCAGAAGATAGGAATTGCCAAAATTAATGCTGCCAGTGCAAATTTAATTCAGTCCCTCTGTGTGCATGCATAATGGTACAGTCTTTAATTACATCAGTACATATGATTTTTCCAAAAGGAATCCTGTCTCATTCAGTGCACAGTCTGACTGGTGTTGTGGAGAGGAACTAGGGCTATGTGTACAAAAGGATGCTGTACTCTATAAACCATTGCCTCAGTTGTTCAAAAGTTCGAGGCTGTGTGCTAGAGAACTGGATTCCATCCCTGCCTTTGGCAGAGTGTTACTAGATGATACCTGGCAAGTTACTTTTTTTCAGAGCTGGTCATTAACTATATTTTCCTCACTTCCTGCATTCCCAACTGGAAACATTGGTTCTGATTTGCAGAAGTTCTCATTATGCAGCTGAAGTCAATGAGTCCCATTATCCAGTATATGCAATAGTACATACCGCTAAGTGTACTGAAAAATCAAATCTGCATCATCTCAAAGGGTAAGTCTACACAGCAGTGTTATTTTGAAATAACTGATGTTATGCTGAAATAACATAGCCTGTGTCTACATTACAAGCAGTTATTTTGACATAATGTCAAAATAATGTCGAGCTGGAGGACTTCTTACTCCAACTCCTGTAACCCTCATTTTACGAGGAGTAAGGGAAGTCAGAGAGAGTGCTCTTTCTTGGACTTCCTGCTGCGTAGACAGCACCAAAAGCCAAAATAAGCTAGTTGGATTTAAGCTATGCAATTGATGTAGCTCAAATTGCATAGCTTATTTCAGCTTCAGCCCTGCTGTGTAGATGTGCCCCAAAGTGAACACCCAAATTTGGTGGAAATGTTTGCTCTGAATCTGACTGTTCCTGTGTCTCATCTCTCCATCTGTAAATTGGGGATTATAATAATAATCCCACATTTGACAAGAGTGTTGTGAAGATGCATTTGAAGCCCTTCGCTATAGTGCTGACTGCCATAGAAAAGCTCCATGAGGAAATTAATCATTCTATACTCAGAGTAGGCTTGGATAGTGTGAAGTAAATAAAGCCTGAGGCCACATAGTGAACAATAAGGAGAAAATTAAATATTAAATAGAAGCTCATCAAGTGATCACTGTTCATCCTGTGCACTGAATAAAGCAGTGGGCTTTATGGAAATAATGGTATGTAATCAAGTAATTAAAGACTGCACCATAATGCTTACACAAAACGGGGGAGGGAATCAAGGTAATCTTCATTCTCAATTGCCTAACTTTTGAGTGCTTGACTTTTGCAATTTTAAGAACTTTCTTTTAATGTCTTTAAAAGTGAATATGACAATTAGGGTAAACCATATTTGCAAAACAAGCAATGATGTAAGAAGCAATCAGTGGCCTTTTTTTGTGTCTTACTGATTTTTGTCCAGAGTCAGGGTAATTTGTATTTTGAGGCCCAAGCTGCCAACAACAGGTTTTAAGAACAACGCATAATACAGCAGTTGCCTGAGGCTGTAGAACACTGGAGTCACTGTGTATTACCAGCCATCTGTCCTGCACTTTTATGATGAGCCTTACATTAGTGTGAATGCTACCTTTTTTAGTTTGGGGAATTGTTCTCCAGACATTTTCTGCAGGTTGCCTGATGTTTTCCGATACTCATTTCTACAACAGTAGAAGGTATTTCTAAAAACACTTTTAGAATACAATATAATCCAAGGCCAATTAAGCAAATATGCATTCACATCTGAAAAATAGCATTGAATCATAAACACAAAACTTGAACTGGAATAATACAAAGGGTGACTCACTAAATAAAGAGAAATTCAATTAGGGTACACAATTTAGAATTGAAGCATTCTGAGATACTTAAGGGCCAAGTTCAACTTATTGGGTTGACTAGGTTTTCAAAGTTAGGCATACACAATGTAAATGTATATCCATGTGCATTTTACTTGTATACATGTGTACAAGGCATATGCATGCAGATTAGATATTAGTATAATCACATGGCCAATTGGAAGTAAAAAATGTTGACTTATATGTCTAAATCCAATAGGTATTTAACTTTGAAAACCTACTTTTGAAACTTGTCCCTCATAATCTAAAGGGGGCATCACAGGTAAAGCTCTATGATTTGTGATGCTAATCAAACCCTCTTCCAGCCCACGTTATCAACTTCCACACATTATTATACAGTACTGTATGTATTAGGTGGAGTGTCTACTATAAAGATGGCTGGAAACAAAAAAAGTGTTAATCAAAAAAATTCATCAACATATTTTTTGTTTTTCACAGAAAAATTGTTTCATCTATATTTCATCCCTAGCCTATAGCATCTTTTCTTATCTTCCTACATTTATAGCTCTGATCTCTAGTTTCTAAGTGCCTCCCAAGTATTTTAAAATAGAAATTCAATATATCTTTCTTTTCTGCCTTTCGGAAATTATGCTCTAGTGAAGGTGTGGTGTGTGTGTGTGTGTGTGTATGTGTGTGTATATATATATATATATATATGCATATATGAAAAATCTATTGAAGGACAGGTATGCTAAAGAAATTAATCTCATATTTAGTTGTGAAAGAGTTAAGATCCAGATTATCTACTATCATTATCATCCATTGTTATCATTGCCGTTGTCGTCATCATCATAAGAATGGACATTCTTGATCAGACTAATCATCCATCTAGCCCAGTATCCTGGCTTCTGACTGGCCAAAGCCAGGTGTTTCAGAGAGAATGAACTGAACAGTTAATCACCAAGGCTACCTCTCCACTGTGGAACTATTTCAGGATACTTCTGGTATCCCAAAATAGCTATTCCACATCTTAAGAGCTATTAAGACATCCCTGTAAACCTCATTGCATGAGGATTAAGAAATGTTTCAGAATAGTGCTTTATTTCAAAATTTGGTGCTGTGTATTCAGCACAAAATTATGAAATAAGCTATTTTGAAATAAGATTAAAATAAAATACACAATTTGCGTAGCTCAAATTGCGTATCTTATTTCTGAGCTACAAGTGCAGTGTAGATGTACCCCAACTGATCCATCCCTTTTGCACATTCCCAGCTTCTGCAAACACAGGCTAAGGTCATATCAGACCATGGTTTGCATTCCTGCCCATCCTGGCAAATAGTCATTGATGATCCTCTCCTCCATGAGCTTATGTAGTTCTTTTTGGAGCCCTGTTACAATCTTGTCCTTCACAACATCTTCTGGCAAAAAGTTCCACAAGCTGATTATGTATTGTGTGAAGAAAATCTTTTTGTTTGTTTTTAAGTCTGCTGCCTATTAATTTCATTTGGTGACTTCTAATTCTTGTGTTAGCAGCAGGAGTACATAATACTGACTTGGTTTCTCCATACATATCATTTTTTAGACCGCTATCATATCCTTTTAGTTTTTTTTCAAGCTGAAAAGTCCCAGTCCTATTAATCTCTCTTTATGTGGAAGTTGTTCAATACCAGTAATCATTTTGTTGCCTTTTTCTGTATCTTTTCCAATTCTAATGTATCTGTTTTGAGATGGGGTGAACAGATCTTCACATAGCATTCCAGATGTGTTTACACCATGGATTTATACAGGGTATTATTCCTTTCCTAATTGTTCTCAACATTCTGTTATCTTTTTTGACTGCCACCACACTTTAAATGCATGGTTTAAGGAAACTATGCACGATGACTCCAAGATCTTTCTTGAGTGGTAACAGCTAATTTTGACCCCATCATTTTATATGTATAGCTGGTATCATGTTTTCCAATGTGCATTACTTTACATTTATCATCACTGAATTTCACCTGCCATTTTGTTGTCCAGTCACCCTTTATAACTCTATGCAGTCTGATTTGCACTTAAATATTTGAATTGTTTTGTATCACCTGCAGACTTTGTCATCTCATTTTTTACCCGTTTTTCTAGATCATTTATGAAAATGTTGAACAGCACTGGCCCTAGTACAAACTCCTGAGACACCACCATTTATATAATAGTGCCCAGGAGCCCTAGTCATGGACCACAGCCCATTTGTGCTAAGTTTTGGACAATAAGGGTACATCGACTACAAGTTTTTGTCAACAGAGGCTTTGTTGACAGATACTGTCAACAAAGCTTCTGTCGACAAAGAGCGTCTAGACTACATCCAGTTCTGTCGACAAAGCAAGCCGCTTTGTTGACATGAGAGTGTAGACACAAAGGACAGTGTAGATGCAATAATGCCTTCTGTCGACAGATCTCCGTCGACAAAAGGCGTTATTCCTTGTAGAATGAGGTTTACTGCCATCGACAAAACTGCTGAGTTCTGTCGACATTATGTCAACAGAACTCGGCAGTAGTGTAGACTCAGGTATAGTTTTGTCGACAAAACCCTGTAGTCTAGACACATCCTAAGATGTTCCCCGGCCTAAGGAATGTACACTCTAAGTATAAGATAAGAGACAATATATAGCTACAGACAATCTGTTTCCTCATATTCTCTAATCAGACAGTACTCATCAGAATGATAGGCTGTGGTTTCAGCATACAGCAACATCGTTGTCAACTTCTTTGACGGTATTATGGCAAAGAAGAGTTTTAATGGAAGATAATGTGGTATCTCTGCCTATAGTTACAAGAAGGCCAGGAGAAAGCTTAAAAGTGGTTACTTGGAAATTTAACAAGTGAGTGATGAGGGTTGGTATCTTGAGCAGATCAGAGGCAGGAACTGACAGTGAATGAGAGATGATAGGTAGGTGGGGATAGGCTTTGAAGGGCCTTGAAAGTGAAAACAAATTGCTTAGTTCTGAAGTGATAAAAAAGGACCAGCCAGTGGAGGGATGGAAAGAGAGTGATGAAATGATCAAAGCAACAGGCTAGAAATATGATTTTGCAGCAGAATTCCAAAGGGAGATGAGTAGGACAACAATACAGAGAAACACGAGCAGAATGTTTTCTGCAGTACCCAGCACTGTACAACCTATGATGTCCTGTAGTACATTAGGCTATGAGCGTAAAAATGACACAAAGCTGTAAATATTAGTTACTTCACACCTCCCCTTTCAGGGAAGAGTACACTTTCACACTTCCCCTTCCAGTCACAGTTTCATGTGGGATTGGAAAGCTGAAATTGTGTCAGTCTGTCACTCTCCTCAACCATCTCTTATTGTTGGGCAGCTTTATTGTTCAAAGCCCCAGAAGGAGAGACAATCTCAAAGGCAGGTGAGCCCCGTCCAATGGATGACTTTATATATCAGCATAAAGAATTTCAGCCGTAATCTGTGTTCAGCTGGATGCCTATGCAGACAGCAGAGTACTGGAATGATATGTTCATGGCAACCTGTGTTGCTAAGCAGATGGGCTGCTTCCTAGTTAAGGCTGCACATGTATTTCTTTCTAAATTGTTGTTTTCAGGAGTTTATAACTTTCTCAGTATTTTACTCTGGGAGTTGGAATTTGACATGTTTGTTCTTAGACCAAGAGCACATCTTTCTGGAACGTCTGAGCTAAAAATATTTATCTACGTTCCAGAACAAACACAGTGCAAAATTCACTTTCCTCTTGTAATTTTTTCCTTGTATAACCTTTTCTTGCCACAGTGTTAGTGGCAGCTGCTAGAAATTTAAAAATTAGTATGAAGTTCAGCTGTTTCAGAAGCATCTTTCAGTGGCTTGGTGAAAACTAGCTGTGATTTGTCAGTTACAAGAGTTCTTAAATATGCTTTGTACAGGCACCCTTTTGCAATGTCATTAATGAATGGTGATAGAAATGTAGCCGTGTTAGTCTGGTGTAGCTGAAACAAAATACAGGACTATGTAGCACTTTAAAGACTAACAAGATGGTTTATTAGATGATGAGTTTTCGTGGGCCAGACCCACTTCCTCAGATCAAATAGTGGAAGAAAATAGTCACAACCATATATACCAAAGGATACAATTAAGTCCTTTTCATATGTGTTCTTTTTCTTAATTGTAGCCTTTGGTATATATGGTTGTGACTATTTTCTTCCACTATTTGATCTGAGGAAGTGGGTCTGGCCCACGAAAACTCATCATCTAATAAACCATCTTGTTAGTCTTTAAAGTGCTACATAGTCCTGTATTTTGTTTCATTAATGAATGGTCTGTCGTGATTCCTCTGGGCCTGTGCATTCATGCATAAATAACAGCAGCATATAAGAAGTCCTTGCTCCTGCATATTTTGGGAGGTGCTTAGGGAGCATGATGAGATGACTGAATAAGTTTGTATATTTTTGTCTAGATCTCCCATCCCTTCTATTCCTTTTTAACAAGTACCAGAAAGTCGATTCTGTAGCAGGGGAATTCAGAACCCTCCCACAAAGTCCTGCTTAGAAGGCACAGTAGATCTTATGCTTGAGAACATCCTATTCTCTGTCCATGATGCACAATAGTTTTAATCTCCTGAAGGGCTGATACTTGGATCTAATTCCAATTATTGGCTGGGTGATGTCTGGAGATCAGACTAAATGATTTGATCGTCTTCTCTGAACTTTAACTCTATGTCATTAACATTTTGATGCTATGCGCTATAAGGATGGCTTTCGTCTGCTTTTCTGAACGTGCCATGCTCTGAATCACTGGGATAGGTCTTCTCCATAAAGATGACATCAGACTTGAAGTGGCTGAAATAGGGAAGCAGCATATTTTTATTATTAATATAACAGATTCATAATAAGAGTCTAATAGTGTATACGGTTTATGACAAAGTTAATAGAAATGTCCCTTAATATTTTGAGATGATGGAAGCAACCTCCTTTAGACAGCAAGCCCGATAGTCCTTTGCTGCAAGGCCTCTTTACCCTGTTTAGGATGAGTGAAGGGGCCTTAACTTGGGGGTAACTTAATAACTATGCTGTTAGCATGGTGTAAAGCAGTTATTCCCAAACTTTTTGATACCAGGGACTGGCAAACCTGTTCACAAACTTTTGGCAAACTGGCAAAATAATGAATATGTAAATAAGCAGATAAAATGTTACCGGTGATCAAAAGCCCTTGCCTCCAGTGTCCCGCAGTGCCAGCCCTAACCCCTAGAGCCCCCTACCCTTCCACTGCCCCCCAGCACCAGCCACTGACCCCAGAGTCCCCTGTCCCCTACCATCCCAGAGCCTTCCCCCAGTGCCAGCCCCCGTCTCTTAGAGCCCTCCCCCCCTCTCGGAGCACCTCAGCACTAGCTGTGTCCCTGGAGCCCCCTGTGCCTGCCCCACCCCCTTTACCTAACCCTGATCTGCATCCCAGCCGCCAGCTGAGCACAGCTGCCCAGGTCACGGCTGCTCTAAGGCTGCCATGCTGGGCTTTGCATGGCCCTCCCAATGAGCAGCAAAGAGCTTTTCTGTGGATGGGAGAAGATCCTGCCCCTGCCCTGCCAGGTCTGTTTACAGTCCAGCCCCCAACACATGAATGGGATCGATGGTGTCTGTGGCACAGGTGACAGGGGCGATGACTCAAGAGTTCCTCCCCAGGCCATTAACAGTCAGGGCCTAGAGGCTCAGGGTCACACAGCCCATGCACGTCTCAAGCTCACGGCACCCATCCAACAGCTGGGGAGGTACTAGCCCACCAACACCCACTGGTTTGAGTCATGGATCCCAGTTCCTCCATACAACTCTGACCAGCGCTGCCGACTGAGGCATCCTCAGTACTTTGGGAAGTGGCCAGACACATGGTGCAGGCTGGAATCATCAGGGGAGACCCTGCAGGGGAAGCCAGGCCCTGCTGGAACAGGGGCGGAAATCACGGACACCCAACATGGCACCCTTGATTCTTCACGATAAAGGCCGGGATGCTCATGGCCATGAAGGTTCTGCTCCCTGGTCCCAAACATGCCACCCACAATGGAAAGGTCAAGGGGCAGCTGTCTTCCACACAGCCCCATTGGCTGGGCTGCAAGGCTGCCACCAGAGCTGGAACCAGGGTCATGGTGAGGCTACCCCAGAAGAGACAGCCTCACTGTGGCCCAGCTCCAGCTGCAGCACACCGGGCCAACCCACAGCACCACTCATCATGGCAGGGTGGGAGGAGAATTTTTAGTACACGCGCAAGGGCATACCTTATAGGGAATGGAGCTCCCCAGTTGGCAGGGTTCATTAACAGCTAGGGACGTGGACTGGAAGAGTTCTGTGGTCTGGCAGGCAGGGGTTTTCAGCCCGCCACCAGTCCATGGACCGGTGATTGGGAACCGCTGGTGTAAAATAGCCTTATTGCCAATGAGAATCAGCCCAACTTGCATTCTTTCAGATAGGGTGTGTCTAGACTAGATGGCTCCATCTATGGAGCCATGTAGATGAGTTTACTAGACATAGCAAAATGAAGCGGCGATTTAAATAATCGTCGCTTCATTTACATCAAAATAGCCACCGCACTGTGCCGATCAGCTGTTTGTCAGCCCAGCACGGTAGTCTAGACGGGGATCCACCGACCCCAGCACCCTTTGTCATCAGATCCTTTATGCCTCGTGCAATAAGGCTATCACAGACTGCAGTTTCTTTTTTTTTCTTTTCTTTTCTTTTTCAAGCTCTCTTGTGGTAAAAACTTGGGGTACTCCCCTGGAAGAAGTTCAAGTGATGGTCCCTGGGTTTCAGAAAAAGGAGTTTTACACTTGATGGTGGCAGTCTATCTCCCAGGGTCAGGGAATCTGTGACCTTAGGGAGTCTTTTTAAGCAGGAGCCTATAACGGCAAGGTATTTTTAAGGTCACTTGTGGGCCCCCACCTTCTGAACTCGGAGTGCCAAAGTGGGGAATAGCCTTGACAAAAACATATTCAATATAAACAGTAGATAGATGCAAACACACACACAGAGCATATTGCATAAACGTAGTTATAGGAACTAAGGTGTATTTGAGAACTACTAGTCCTTTTGATGAAGAAAGGTCAAAAGTTCCACGCATGTAACTGAATGTAGGCATCTTTACAATCAGAAAAGTGATCATAAAAATGGCATTGTTTGATGTACTGTTGTATCACAGTGGCACCGTGGCACCCCACTTACATGTATTCAGTTGACAAGTGAAAAGAGGATTGTTGTAATGGCCAAACTTGCAAACTCAAGCTGGGATCACTCTGTCTTTTGCATCATCACCAGTAATAAAGATTCTGCAGCTGGAATTTAAGTTAGAATAAACCCAGCTCAATCTTGTAGAGCTGTCCTGGTTTTGCAATGCTGACAGAATTAAACATTTGTTTTAGTCAGGAAAGTAAGCAGATATACATCAAGTGCACATGTAAAACAGATCAGTTAGGTAAGAATGTGATATTTTTCATAATCGCCTTTCAGGCCGTAACTGCACTTTAAAACTTTGGATGTGGTGACACAGCTGGTTTGACAGCTCCACCACTTTAGGCCTTTTAACATCACAGCAGGAAACATTAACATACCTAACCCTCTGACATAAAGGAAACAATCAAATTCAAACCTCAAAGCAGTAAACTAAGTGCTCTAACAAACACTGGCCTCAGTTAAACACCCACCCTTTGCCTGTGGTAATCATTTTCAGTCACTGAATTTCAACCCACCCTCTTCTTAATTAAGAAAGAAATGCATAATAAAAAGGGAACAGTCTTTGCCTACTTACAGAGCTCTTAAAAATGATACATATAATCAAAACCTCAATTTGCACTCGGGCATTATAAGGAGAACGAAAACAACAAATACCTTTTGAATTGAAGAAGCAAGCTACAGTTTGGACTCATTGGTCATGAAAGCTATAGCACTGAGAACAAAAAAAAGCTTTCACTGTATTTTCTAGGTCCTAGAGTTTTGAAACTGAAGGATACACGTTAGTTCAGCTTTAGTCTAGCATATATATAAAGATGTACATTTTTATATTTGCTTCAGTCAACTGTAATGCAGAAAGCATCAACTCAGGGAATGTTTTCAAGAACTCTAGAGGCCATGGATATGGATCCATAGAGAATGCAGGAGTCTTCAGGTATCCATCCTTCAGGCCTTTCGTTTGTGCTTGCCTACTGATGATGATTAGAGTGTTGAATACTTCATGCCACCATAAGCTAAGCTGCACACCCAATGACGGAGCTTCATATTAAAGCTGCTGCTTTCATATGTGCATAGGCAGCAGCAGGAGATAAGAGAGATTCCTTTACCTGTTAACAAGGAGGGAATGTGTAGAGCTGTACGCGGTGGAGGGGTAATGGAAACTGGGAGAAGGGAGCAGAGATGAGGACGATGAGGAGTTAAAGACACTCCTCCAGCCCCTTCACTAACAGCTGCTTTGTCATTTATCCTACAGTTATTTGTTAACCTGATGGAAACACCCTTTCTCCACACCGCCACCAGGTTCCCCACAAGAACCAGTATTTGCAGAGGTTAAGCTATTAAACAAAACACAGGATACAATATAAACCATCCCTGCTTTCTACCCTCTCCTCCACCAAGCTTCCTGCTTTCCCCTCCCAATCTTCCACATCCTCAAAGCCATGCACTCTGCTTCCCTTGCCCTTACCACTTGCCATCCCCTCCATGCCCCTTGGAGTCCACCCTGCTTTGTCTCTTCACTTCCAGGCCCTGCTGCCTTTTCCTCCCACCAATCCCCTTCACCTCTGGATCCCCTGCTTCACTGATTGCTATTGCCCAACCACTGCACTCCTGCTGCTTCCCCTCTAAACTCTTTCTTCCTCGGCCTCTGGAGCCCCATTTTCTCCCACCAATTCCATTGCCCCTACCAATAACAGAACTCTCCTTATGTCTGCTCCACTCCTGGCTATGCAATCTCCCTATGAAGAAATTTAAGCTGACACCTCTAATATGCATAGTCAGCAGCACTGAGCAACAGAAAAGCTCAATCAAGGTTTTTCAGTTTTCACCAAAGTCTACAGGGCTCTGCTCATGGATGGCTAAAATATTTCCCAAAATATTATAATTCACTGGATGTGGGATTAACATGATTTTGTGTTGTTTCTCTGTCTCCTTCCTCCACCATAGAGCTGACTTGAGGTGCACTACATGATAAAGGAAGAAAAAATGAAACCTCCTTCACTCTCTTCCCTCTGTAATTCCCCCTATAATTTATTTTCTTTCTGTCTGGGAAATATCATTCAGAATATCAACATTTAAAACACTATTGGAGCATGGGCAGATCAAGATGGAGGTGTGTGTTTTCTTATGCCAGCAGGTGTCAATTGCTGCTATCTATCAGTTCTTTGATCGAAGGATAATTATTTTCCCATCTGGTTCTCTGGTTCTCCTGCCCATTGGTGTCCAGGATATTCCCTGCAAAACTGGAGTTGGACTGCTCAAAAGTTACCATGTTACATACATGATAATAGTTCGAATGTAATTTCTTTTCCGCTTGTTTTTCAAGATCCTTGATTTCCCAAAACTGATTAGGTTGGCTTATGCTTCACTGACAGCATCTGAGACAAGTTTCTAGAGCAGTGTTTCTCAACATGTTTTTATAAAGTACCCTTTTTCAAAAAACAATTATAAGTACTCCCAGCCCTCCTCCCCGCACTCTAACCCAATGCACCCACCCTTCCCCCAGAGCCAGGCACACAATGCCTCCCCTTCCCCACAGCCAGGCACCAGATGTATGGTAAGCCTACATTTTGAAGTGCCCACTTCCACCACCTGCCCTGCCTCGGTGGCTTGTATGCAGGTAGCAAGTGGCCTACCAGTGCCAGACTCATCAAGTGGGGCTGTGCGTGCCCACCCCAGCCCAGCGCCCCCTAGCATGGTGCTAGGGGGAAATTGCCCTCTAGTCCCCCTCGCTACGCCACTGATGTGGGGGGCGTCTTTTGGAGCAAAGACTATTGAGCCGCTTCACCGTCTTTTAGCTCCTTTCTGCAGCACCATTGCAAAGGAGCGATGGGGATGCATTGTACTGAGCTGCTGGCGGGGGTGGGTGGCACATCTCCAAGTTCAGCTGCCCTCCTCGCTGGAGCACCCCGGGGAGGCTGCCAGAGATGAAATGAACTAGGAGAGGCGGCCGTGAAAGTGATTTTTTTTTTTTCTTCCCACCCCCCAACTTGGAACTGCCCTGGGTTTCACTGGAGCCACCGCCACTGCAACCACATGCTTTTCCCACCAGCGCTGGGGCGCATGCACAGAGCAACTGTTAACATCCAGACGCACGGCTCTGAACATTCAATTTGACAGGCACGTGTCGCTACCCCCTTCCTGATCCCCTTTGCAGGGCAAAATCCTGGACATTTTTTGCTAAATTTCACTTGTGTTGACGTACCCCCCAGACTTCTCTCGCGTACCCCTAAGGGTACACATACCACTGTTTGAGAAACACTATTCTAGAGTAGACCCCCCAAAACAATTCATTGATATCCCTAATTTGCATAACTAATATATTGATTAAAGTAGTAGATTTAATCTGCCCAAATTTCCAACTGCCATTACTAGTCAAAATACAGTACATTTCCTAGTAGTTTGCAACATTCCCCATAACTCACCTTTCAAAATCCATGGGTGCTATTGATGCCTATTGTAGTATGATACCACATTCAGTGCAAAAATGCCCCAATAACTGATTGTGGGTGAAAACAGATAAACACTGTGGTCTCAAACTCACAAAGAAAAATAATAAAGAGGAAAAAATTTGATCACCATATACGTTTCACAAAAAGATCACTCCATATTTGACCTTTCAGTCCTCATTCTCAAAGGAAACCTGCCCAAGAGCTTCAAAAAATTTATCCCGGGAACTTAAATTTAAAACTGCTAGATATGAAATTTCGTGGTCTTAAAAAATTCCTATACTGAGTGCAAAAATATTTGCAAAAAATAATTGATTTTTCCACAGTTGATCCTGAAACAAATAATTGAATGTGTGTTCTTTGTATGATATAGCATCTAACATTATTTATAGTCAGGTCCAGTAAGGGAACACTGGCTTTTTATGGCTTATTACAACAACCTGTAACCTACTAACTCCTCTTTTTTGTCCTGTTGCTGCCAAAGCATTAAAGAGCCACTTTACCTTGAACCAATCCCTTGCAATATATGTTAACTACTCAGCCTAACTAATGTGTTCCAATTGGTATTTAGCTGTGATTCTCCCAGTATGTGTCCCAGACCTGAAAATGAGCTATGTCTGTCTTTTAAAATCTTCTCTCTCTCTCTCTCTCTCTCTCTCACCAACAGAAGTTTGTCCAGTTAAAAATATCACCTAGTCATCTATCACCTGGATATCAATAGTCAATGCAGGAGGAGAGCTTCTAGAAAGGATTTTATGTTGTTGGCCATTATATTCCCTTCTCCTTCTGACACAGGTAAGAGGCTTTCTTGTCTCCTTTTTGGTTTCTCTCTCTTCCTTGTTCTCTTTCTGGAGATTCTTGGGCAAAGCCAGAGGGGTCAGGATCATCTCAAATTAACTGTTAAGTTGATGGGAAGCTCTAAAAAATATTTTAATTAATGCCTTTCTAGTGTCTTTCGTGTGCTGTGAAGAAAAAAAATCATACAGTTTGGAAATTTTGCAGTCATACTAGATCCCCAGGAGAACTTTTTTTCTAACTTACTTTGAAATCACTAGTAATGACCATTTTTTAAGATTATCTTAAAATTTTTAGATGGTCCACATGTTTAAAATAGCATGAAAGTCTCTTTCCAATATAAAAGGCTGGGTTAAATTTAATCACATTTTCACACTATTCCTCAAATACATTTTCAAAGTATTCCTCTCATATTTTGATTAGCAGCTTCAACCATCATTAACCAATTATTGAAAGTAATCCATATTTATTAGCTATAGAAAATCATTTAAGCCTAGGGCCTGATTTACTTGATTAAAAGAAGCAAGGTGAAATACAAAAGGCCAAAGACATTGTAAATACGTTAAAGTTTTTGTTTTAGCTTGCATACTCTATTCTACTCAAAGGCTCATTAGGAAATGCTCAGACTTGTTAATGGCAGTGTTGCCTTATTGTACCAATTCATAAATGATATTACCCATTCTCGTCTGCAGTGTATGCAGAATAAAAATTCAATTATTTGTTTCAGGTGCAAAACCACGGATTATCTCTTTGCAAATATTTTACATTCAGTGTTGGTATTTGGGAATTTGATGTTTCCTTCTGGCTGTCAGTTTACTATCCATATTCCTGATTTGGAAATCTTTTTTAATTGGGCAAAAGGAACTAGCCTCTTGTTTTCTGGTAAATGGAACCATAAAGCTATTTGTGCTGCAGAATAGTACGGGGGGGAAGAGAGGACTGAGACAAACTAGACCTGTTAATTTTCCTTCCTGTCCTCTACAATTTATAATCATGGGGCTATATCCTTTTCTGGTGTAAACCCTGAATAGCTTTGAAGTCAATGCTTTACACTACATAAGGGTCTAGTCTGTTATGTTTTCTCAACTGATCAGAAGCTTTGAACATGGAACCGTGAGAATTAAATTATGGCAAGAAAGTTGCAGAAGTGGGTGGGAGGAGGTTGAAATCAATGTGCCTACAATTTTCCAATGTACAGGTATGCCCCCAAAACAATAATGTGTCAAGACAAAGAAAGTGTGATGGGCTCTTGTGGGATTCCCAAAATTGTCAGGCCTACACACATATAATATGATTAGCCTGCCAAAAGACACTGATGTGGGGCTATCATTATTCAGAGAAAGCTGCAACACTGAAAGTACATGCACTACTGTGGTGTTGTATGAGGCCTTCTGCTGTCTTGTACATGCTGCAATCTTTAGTTTCCAGGACAAGGCCTATTTTCCACTCCATTGCTGAGCTTATTCTTGCATAGATTGTTCTGTGTTAGGAGCAATTGTCCATCACATACATATACACAAATATCCTCTGTTTCCAAACAAAAGGCTTTTGAAAGTAATTCTAGCATATCAAAGGACTAATGCATTGATTTCATATTCTGTGTCTCATAGGTATAATAAGAAGAGAAGAGGTGACTATGGGCCTGAATTAAAAGGCATTTAGGTACACAAAGATGCAACTAGATATCTAGACTCAGATCCCAAAGATATTTAGGTGCCCAATTTCCATTATAATCAATGGGAGTTAGGTGCCCAATATCTTTGAGGCTCGGGAACCTCATTGGATTTACAACAGTGTCTAAGGTGTTTGGTCATCTAATCCTCATTGGATGTTACAAGGAGTTAGGCTTCTAACTCACTTAGGTGGTGTCCATCTTCATCTGTAGGAGACTAACTACCTTTGCAAATCTGGCCTCTGTAAAAGAATATGCATAACCATGGCTACAGACTATTTAGACTATAAAGGAATGGATACATTCATGGGTGCCAAAAGATTAAGTTTAGACCATTAGGGACAAAAACATTTTGAAGGAGGAAAACAGGGCTCTTTCTTCTTGTGTTACCGCATATAGGAAGAAAATGGTTTCAAAGATGAAAAGAGGAATTCCTTCCTCACTGTATATTTTTATTTATTCTGACTCAGAAAGGCAATCTATTTTACTAAATAATCCAACTGGTTTGAACTTTTTTATTAGTCAAACATTTTTGGAAAAAAATTGGCCTCTTTTTCAAACTGGAAATTTTTTCAAGACTGCTGTCCATCACCCTTCAGTTGGGCCACTGTGTGTGCACTCAATGTTTGGTGTCCTCCAGGTTTTGGTGGAGCTAGCACTGTGGCCGAAGCAGAGCTGGGATTGGGGCAGGCAGCTCACCACAGCCCACTCATAGTTATATGTCTTGGCTGAAATCCTCGAGTTTCACCTTTGGCGCCTGCCACCTGGGGCATCAGGACTCAGGACTTGCCCCTCTCTCCTTCCATACACACACCTGTGGTAGCAGGGCTTGGGCGGGCTCAGGCTTTGGTCTTCCTCTCCTAGGGGCATGTACTAATTTTTGTCCTCAGAAGGAGGTTGCAATGCAATGAAGTTTGAGAATCCCTGATTTAATCAATAATTATTAAAGAATAGCTCATGGAAATAGCTGTGATGTGGGGAAGCCAAAATTTTTAAAAACATCTTGTGATTTGGAGTGTTTCAATTTATATCTACCTTACTTGTGACACATTAAATGGGCCTGATTTTCAGAACGTGTTGTCCCCACCACCAGATAGTCAAGAGCCTTTACTTTGGGTTCCCCAGAACTGAGGCACCCCAACCTACTAATCACTTTTGAAAATCTTGGCAGGAGCCGTTCACCTCAGAGTCACCACTTCAATTCTTCGCAGGTCTTTTGTGACAAAAACATTACCACCCGGGGGGCATTCATTAGTTAATGCAAAATCAGATGTTGATTTTATAAGGTTCCAACTGCATGGATGATATCACAATATCCATCATCACAACTGTCACTGATGGCCACCTATGTTGATGATCTCCTCAGAGAGGCCAAGGACTGAATGGACATGGTAGAGTGGTGATGAAGTGAGGAACTTTGCACTCACTCAACATGCTGCACCAGTACTGTTCTTTGGGCAGCAATCTCCAGAGATGTCAATCCAGCACTTTTCTTAATCATTCAATTAACTACAAATGTAAGAGGGGAAAAAAGTGAGTTCCTAATACATATTCCTAGCTAAAGTCTCTAGAAGAGTCTTAAAACTGATGTTTGCTAGGTTAGCAGTAGCACACCCTACATTAGATTGGAGTTCTGTAGAGTTGAAGTTTATTTTTGGCTTTATGGTAAAATATTGTGCTTGTTTAGGAATAAAGAGTGAGGGCTACCATAGTGCTACCAGCAGTGTCCCCGTATGTAATTTCTTCCTCATGTCTCCAGTGCTGCTCATTTCTGAAGTTTTATAATGATGTCAAGTGTATTTCTGTGGGAATCATTACTAATAGCTGGTACAATCTGAAAGTGTTTATTCCCTCTGAAGGGGAAAAAAGTATAGAATGTGGAGGAGGAAAGGAAATGTTTCTGCAAGCCACCTAGGCAAGCGATTATAATTCAAAGTGCATATGAAGTAATTTAAATACTTCAGTAGAAGTTCTTATCTACTCTCTATTAGAGCTTCTGCAGTAACATTAAACTCTCTCCTTCACTGCAGTAGATATGATTTTTACCATAAATAAAAAGAAACAGTTTAAATCATAGGATTGTGATGCTGGCGTATTTTACACAACTTGACGGTTTTCTTTTTTCAGTTTGATCCATTTAATCATTTGTGATTGTTGAGTACTAATATCCATAAAATATATGAATGAATGAAACTTGCTTTGTACAACAGCAGGAATCAGTATAACATCTGACTATTCACTTTGTAGATTTGAGGCAGCAAAATAAATTTTGCCTTGAGGTATAAATGTGTATTTGCTTGATAGGTTTTCTTCCCCACATTAAATTCTGTATATATATTACCCAATATTTATTCACCAAGGCATGTGCAGCATTGTATGGTTATCTGTCAGCTTACTTTCACTCAAATATATTTGAAACAGTATGTAAGATATTCACAGAAATACTTGAATAAATAAATTGTTAGTTAATGAACTTTGTTAAATATCACTAAAATGGCAAGGCATTGGCTCATTTACAGTTAAATCTGAGAACAGCCATTCTGATAATGAATCATTAGAATTCTGTTCTTTGAATCATTACTTCAAAAGCTGTTTCACAGAACTCTTCATACTGTGAGAATGAGGTAGCATCTGAAAAATATTCATCCTCAGACTTAAAGCGTTGGACATGAGATGGTACAGTAGGCAAATATTATAGTTCTATTTGCTTTTGAAGATCTGAGTTCAAACTTGTGGTAAGTGGCAAATGAAAAGCGATGGAGTGACTTCATCACAATGCACAATTGAGATATGAACATATCAAAACTTCTGCTGTACAGTTCAATACAGTTGCCTGTTTTGATTGTATGGAACCCATAACTTGTATTCTGGGTTGCTACAGACCAGAAGTGAAATGTGCTGGCATGTTTTTTCCATTATAGCTAGACATTTTATGTTCTCATTCAATACCCTGAACTGAAATGCCAATAACATTTGATTTGCATGAAAATATCAGTGTATTTTCCCCACAAAATGTTTAAGGATCATGCTTATGTTAATTCTATGATACACAGAGAAAGTTTGCTGTTTGTTTATTTTTGTTGCAGGGATTATGTGTCTTATCAACACTGAACACATTTAAAATAGTATATTGAACTGCAAAATTTACAATTCATGCTTTATTGGTTGTTAAGAATTGGGAAGCATGCGTTTTTTAACAATCAGAGTTGTATCAAATTTGCTTTCTATCAAGATTCAATCATTAAAACTGATGAAAAATCCATTCAGATGTAGAATCTTGAAAGTTGGAAATTAAAGAAAAATGTCAGAAAGTTGAAAAAAAATGTTGGCAATTTTTTTTTTCTTTTGAGACACTCTACTCAAGATAGATTCCCTCCCTGCTAGCATGATCTCTGCCTGCTCCAAGCCATCATTAGCTTGTTCTATCCAAGTCCCAATCTCAGGAAGAGCAAAATAATTGTTTGACTGAGGTACAGGGGAAGAGAAAGTCATATTATGTGCATGCTAGAGCACTACAGATAATCTTATCTGATCAATCTCTCTCGCCCCAAATATTCTCGTGCACATTGTTAACATATAGAACACCTGTGGAAACCCATACAAATGTGTCAGGATAAATGTGTAAGTATTTGTCTTCATCATCTGGGCTGTCTCTGAAAGAAAAGATGGGAACCACTTCAGTGGGATACACTTTACCCCAGCTAAGACATGGAAGTGAAGTACTAAAATGTGCTTAACAAAATCAGAGGCAGATGCTGAAAGAGTCAGCATGGGCACTTGACCTTTGTTCATTTATACGAGGGGTCTCAAACTCCTGGCCTGCAGGCCATCCCTAACTGGAACAATTGCACAATCCGGCCCAGGAGTTCCAGTTAGCTGTGGGGGGAAGGGCTGTCAGTTTCCCAAGTTCCACCGCTTTCCACCATCACCTGCCCTCTCCTCCCATGCCACCCCACCCCAAGGATGCAGCTTCAGGGATTACTGTGGGAGAGGGGCTGGTGCAGTGCAGCAGCAGCAGTCACCCTGACCCCTTTCCCTGCATTCCCCGCAGTGGCAACAGCAGCGAGGACATGGAGCACAACAGAGAGAGCGTACCCATTGAGTGCTCTCTGTTTCCCCACCGCTCCAATTTGCCCTTGATTGCTTAAACAGTCTGCTGCCTGTTGCAGTTTATCTGGTGGCAGAATTTGATATTTATAATAATCTTTACATATATTTATCAACGTGTTATGGCTGAGCCATTGAAAAGAGAAAAATAAACACACACACTCATTTTCTCATTTTCAATGGCTCAACCATACCACTACATTAGAATAGGTTATTTGTGCTGATCTATTGGAACCCAATGCTGCCAGCATTATTACACAGTATGCAGCCAGCATAAGAGCCATGATTTAATACAACAGTCAACCAATATGGAAAATTATTGTTTTTAATGGTGAAATCTTGCATATGGGTCTACATTTTGGTCAATGCTAAGCTTATGCTGACAAATTCGTACAGTCTTCAGTGCTCCAGAATTCAAATAAATCACTAAAGAAAGAACAGCCCAATGTCCCTTATTATGTGTAAAATCAATATGAAAATAATTCAGAAGAAAAACTTACTTTTTGTTTTACAGAGGCTATTTTCAGTGATGAGAACTTCAAAAGATACAGAAGATAAGTTTGAATGGATACCCCCAAAAATCTCAATGAATATCAAATCTGTCGGGCTCTTCAATCTGGAAAAAGCACACTTGCAAATTCTTAGTTGTGTCCTGATTTAGCAAGGTATTGAAGTTTCTCCATTACTCAATGGGAAATAAGGGCCTAGGTTTCCAGAATTACCTGTTCCCATCAGGAAAGACATGTTACAAAAACATCTTTTCCTGTAATATTTTGGCACCTCTGCTTTCAAGCTTGATCTGAACCCCTCAAAAATTAATAGAATTTTTCACATCTCATTAAAGCCTCAGTTTGAGTTTATCAAGCTGTGTGTCAGTTCTTATTTAATCAGAATCAGTTCAACCATTCTTAGTTGTTAATTTTTTTCAACTGTGATTCTGATCCAACAATGAGTTCCATGCAATTAAATACCTAGTTCACTGCATGATCAGTATAGCCAGTAGTTACACAAACAATACAAATATGGAAGTAATAGTTTGAGTCATGCATCAGATCTTGTAGGGTATGTTTACACTAGCCCCCTAGTTCGAACTAGGGAGGCTAATGTAGGCATTCGAAGTTGCAAATGAAGCCCGGGATTTAAATATCCGGGCTTTATTTACATCTTCCGATCGACGCCATTTTTAAATCCCCTAGTCGAACTAACTGCCGCGGCTGCGTGGCAGTCAAGCGTTAACTCGAACTAAGGAATTGGTTAGTTAGCGTTGACTTACGGCGTGTAACGCGGCTTAGTGAACTAGATTTAAATAATGGTGAAAGATACAAATAAAGCCGGGATATTTAAATCGGTGCTTCATTTGCCACTCTTCGGGCTCATTCCCACGACTAACAATATCAAATCCAAGTGCAAGAAAGAAAACTTTTAAACTTCTGTAACTAAGCATGTATCAAACCTGATCATTAATAACAGCAGAATACAGCATGGGGCAGGGAAATAGACTCAGGCCTCAGTAGTTTATGATTCCGTTCCTGGCTCTGTCACTTATCTGTTGTGTTACTTTAGGCGAATAATTTCATGGTGCCTCAGTTTCCTTGTGCATAAAGTAGAGGTACTGTTCACCCTCATTTATAAAGTATATTGATAGCTAGCTAGATGGATGGATAGATGGGTGAATGGCATTACAAAGAGCTGCATATTATTATCATAATCTTCACTATTATATTATTTATTAGAAGACTTACCCAGTATTGCTTGGGTCCTTCAGGGCAGGGGGCTGGGTGTATGGGGTGTTCAGGATTCAGGGCTGGGATATGAGGAGGGGTTCAGGGAAGGGGGTGGGGTGCAGGAGTCATGGCAGGGGGTTGGGAGGAGGGGGAGGCTCGCAGCAGGGGTGGGGGTAGCCAGTGTTTTCTTCCTGGGGCCAGTCTGCCTGCACAGCCTGCCTGCTGGCTTCTCCTCAGGACTGCAGTGCGAGCTGTGTTGCCCACCTGCTGGCTTCTCTCTCTGTGGCCAGCCAAACGGCAGTGGGGGCCAAGCAGGCTGCTCACCAGCTTCTATCCTGGCCTGGCCCAAGGCAATGGGGGCACCATAGCCCACTCACCAGATTTCCCCCAAGGGTGGCCTGGAGTAGGGAGGTGCAGTCTGCCTGCCAGCTTCTCCCTGGGGTCTGCTGGGGCAGATCTGCTCAGGCTGCCGACTGGTTTCTCCCTGGGGTGGCCAGGAATGGCCAGCAGCCATTTCCCAGGGCAGGCCAGGGTGCCAGGAGCCATGCTTCTGACCAGTGGCTGATCTCTGGGGCTCTTGCTGTCACCCTGTGGTCATTTATGAGTTTAACTGTCCCCCGTGCTTGATGTCCCTCTGTGGCTATTCAGGAGTATAACTGTCCCTACTCTCACCCCCTCCCTTTTTGTTTGATGCAAAAAACAGTCACATTCCAGGCACATCCCATTGTTCTGGCCCTGATCTTGCTTTAAGTTATGATAAGAAGAAGCTGCTTACCAAATCTGATGGTCCTAGCTCTTACCATTTAGGAGGAGTTCTTGAACAAACGAAGTTACAGATGGACAGACGGACACAAACACAGACAGACCAATGCACAAACTCTCTAAAATATATAGTAGATATCTAAGATAATACAATAATTCTGAATGAACTGTATGATTTAGGGATAAATTGTCAAAAACAATGACCTCTTCCTAGAGATACATATCAGAAGAAATTCTGAAGTGAAAAAAAAAATTCCACCTCCAGGGCCTCTGAACAAAATGACTATATCACATTGAAAGGACAAATCTTGATCCTATTGAAGCCAAAGATCACATTCACATTAACCTCTAGGGAACTAAGATTTGTCTCTGAATATTTTGAATGTCAGGAAACTTCACAAATTTGGCATAATGCCTAAAGCTCTAGTGGGCAATCGGGAACAGCCTGTAGTTCACTTTATTTTTAAAAAAATGTATACTGGGAATGAGCAGAAGCAAATGCTCTCAAAGCTCCCAGCTTCAGAAATTCAGAGTTTGCAGAATTGGGCTATAAATTTCACAAGGACAGGTTTTCTCATGAGATGTCTGGTACTTCCCACTTCTTACTGAGCTGGAAATACCCTGAGGAAAGCCTTTCATTTGGCAGAGTATTTTGTCACTTCTGTATCTGTAGTCAGGACAAGAAATATATAGCAGCAAAGCAATCAGAGCAGAGTCACAATAAAAAAAAATCCTGTAGCAAGTCAATCTCTGGATGACCTACCTGCATTATGCACTGTAACCCCTTAAAAAAACCTATAAATGTTAAAGTGCTGAATCGCTATTAACACTGAATTTTGTGTCTAGGCAAAACCAAAGCCATTACAGAAAGGCTGCTAGCTATAGACTCTGTTTGGGTTTTTTTTATATTATGTCCCTGTTCTGTTTTTATTTTGATGTTTGAATGGTGCTCACCTTTTGCTCCTAGGGCCCTGATATTTCATATAAAAACACACTAAGAAAGAACAAATGGGCTGGTGTTAATAATAAAACCCTCCCAGCAAATCTGGACTAGTAATGCCCTAGGTGGCCATTAAGGGACAGGCAGTCATACAGGGGCATAAAAGGAAACCTGCCTGAACTTTCCTCTCCTCTGGCATTCATTAACTCCCTAGATTCCTTTGATGACCAACCTGTCTAGGGTTCTATGCTCTGAAGAGGGGAAGATCTTTTGGTTTTGTTTTGGTTTCACAAAACAAGAAGCTATGATCTCAAGGTGCAGTGGGGGACATCTACGTTGGCTATTAGGAAAAAGTATTAGGAGGGTGGTGAAGCACTGGAATGTGGTAGTATCTCCATCCTTAGAAGTTTTTAGGCCAGGTTTGAAAAAGCCATGACTGGAATGAATTAGTTGGGGCTGGCTGAGCTTTGAGCAGGGGGTTGAACTAGATCAGTGTTTCTCAACCAGTGGTACGAGTACCCTTAGGGGTACTCGAGAGATGTCTGGGGGGTACTTCAACACAACTGAAATTTGGAGAAAACTGAATTTTTGTTGTAAGTTTTACTGCGCTTTATTATTTTTGTACTTTTTATACCCCAAAATTTCATGCCTGCCTGGCTATGATTAAGTTGTTTAAACAAATGTGTTGCAATGGTAGAAAAAATTGTGTGTGTCTGAAAACTGTAGGTACTGGGGGTACTTCTAATTATATCTTTTTTAAAAGGGAGTACTTATATTTTTTTCTTCAAAAGGGTACTTTATTAAAAAAAAGGTTGGGAAACACTGAACTAGATGATCTTCTGAGGTCTCTTCCAACCCTAGTCTTCTATGATTTTATTATTCTAAATAGATCTCCCTTTGAGGCTGTGCCTTGAACCCAGGGACCACATAGTCCTGCCATCCTCACCTACTTCTAGCAATGGAATCTTTGTGCTTATGGAGCAAGAAGGAAGTAGCGGCATGGATCTGCTCCTTTCACCCACTCATGAACTTCACACAGAAGTTCATCACAGGATCTGGGGCTAGGGAAAGGTGGGGAAATAAACAAAGGAAACATTATGGGTAAGTCTACACTACAGAGCTTTTCTGAGATACCAAAGGTATCCCGGAAAAGCTCTGCTGCATCCAAGGAACGCGTATGCTTTTCTGAAAAAATTTCGGAAAAGCAGATGCGTTTTTTCGACATCCCTGTAAACCTCATTCTACTAGGAAGAAGGGATGTTCCAAAAGAGGGTTTTTTCCAACATTTGGCCCCATTTGGCCAAATGTTGGAAAAGCCTCTTTCAGAAGAAAAGCGGAAAAAGATACACAAATTGTGGTTCGCAATTTGCATATCTTTTCCCAGCATTTCTTTGTAGTGTAGACATAGCCTATGTCTGGTTCCTAGCTAGGGAACTCAGGTTGTGAGAAAAGGGTTTCTGGAGTCTGGTGCCTTTACCACAAGATCATCCCTCATCTAGCTGGAGAAACAAGAATTGAATTCTTGCATCTGCAAAAGGATTTTCTAATCTGAAAACACATTCAGGTGATAGAACTGAAGGGGGAAAACCTTAATTTTTTATAGCCAGAAATGAAGCAATATTCTTGTGGCCAGAAATGAAGCAATATTTGACAGTTCACTTTGTAATTTATTAAACTGATTTAAAAAAACAGGGCAAAGGTCAATGTACAACATGCTCCTTTTGGTGTGGTGTTTATTGTCATTTCAAGAATTTTAACTTAATTTGCTGCAGTAGAACTTGAAACAGCACATTACTTGTAAATGCAGAGCAACTAACTCACACTCTACTAGTGATGTATGGTTCTGCCTATTAACAGGTAGTTTGATACAGGAGAAGTATATAATATCAGATAATTTTGACTCCTAATAAAACTTGAAACATCTTGGCTAATAGATGTAACCTTTTAGGTGTTAGCCAAAATGAAGCACACAGTAAACAAAGCAACCTTAGTCAAAGGATATAATGTATCAACCTATTAGCTATAAATTTATAGAATCATAGGGTTGGAAGAGGCCCCAGTAGGTCATCAAGTCCAACTCCTTGTTAAAGGCAAAATACATCCCAAATAAATCATCTCTGCCAGGGCTCTGTGAACCCGGGGCTTAAAAACTTCCACCGTCTCCCTAGGTAAACCATTCCAGTGCTTCACCAACTCCCAGTGTAATAGTTTTTTCCTAATATCCAATTAGACTTTCCCCACTGGGTCTCATTCTGTCATCTGTCACCACTGAGAACAGCCTCTCTCCATCCTCTTTGGAACTTCCCTTCAGGAAGTTGAAGGCTGTTATCAAACCCACATCATTCTTCTCTTCTGTAGACTAAATAAGTCAAAATCCCTGAGCCTCTTCTCATAAGTCATGTACTCTAGCCCCCTAATCATTTCTGTTGCCCTCCACTGGATTTTCTCCAATGCATCCACATCCTTTCCGTAATGGAGAAGGGGGCAGAATGGGACATAATACTCCAGATGTTGTGGCTTCGCTGGTGCTGAGTAAAAGGGAATAATCACTTCCATAGATTTGCTGGCAATGCTCCTACTAATGCACACCAATTTGCTGTGAGAGGTTATCCTTAATACTCAGATTCTGTTCTGATATCTAAATTTTCGGACCAAGATTTAATTTTGAACATAGACATAAAATTAGAAAAGAGAAAAATCCATGGAACACCCACATCTTATATATTGTGTGGAGATATGGTCACCCCATCTCAAAAAATATATTGGAACTGGAAAAGGTTCAGAATAGGGCATAAAAATGATTAGGGGCATAGAACAAATACCATATGAGGAGAGATTAAAAACACTGGGACTTTTCAGCTTGGAAAAGAGACGACTAAGGGCAGATTTGATAGAGGTCAATAGAACCATGACTGGTGTGGAGAAAGTAAATAAGGAAGCATTATTTACTCCTTTCCTAACACAAGAACTTGAGGTCAACAGATGAAATTAATAGACATCAGGATAAAACCAAAAAAGGATTTTTTTTTCACATAATACAAGCCAATCTGTGGAACTGTTTGCCAGAGGATGTTGTGAAGGCCAAGACTATAACAAGGTTAAAGAAGAACTAGGTAAGTTCATGAAGACTAGGTCTATCAATGGCCATTATAGTGTCCCTAGCCTCTGTTTGCCAGAAGCTGGGAATGGGCAATATAGGACAGATCACCTAATGATTCATTCTGTTCACTCTCTGGTGCATCTGGCATTGGCCACTATTGGAAGACAGAATGCTAGGCTATCTTGACCTTTGTCAGACCCAGTATGGCCATTCTTATGCTCAGAATTTTTGCAGTGGAGATAAATTATATTTTCTCTCCTATTCTTCTGACCTTATATGATGTTCACAGCAGGCCACAGTGAACATCAGGCCAGAGAGGGCTGTTCTAATGTAATGTACTGTGACATACTCCCCTAGAGGAAGGAGGAAACAAAACTAAGATCCCAGGTGGTATCACTGTATTGCCACTAAACTGGCCTGTTATGATAGTATAATTAAGAGACTGGAAAACTGAATCTCATATTTTCAGCTAGAAAACATTTTACATGCTCGTCAAATTCTGCAGTGTTTTCATTCATGTTTTGGCTTCAAAAGTCAACAAGGACTTATTTGGAAACAGAGTACACAACCTGTTCCCACATATTTATTTTCTCGATTACACTTTAATGCTCTACTAGGAAGTAATTTACCACACCCCTTTTAAGGTTTCTTTTCTAGTTAGCAGGAAAGAGAGAAAAGACATGTCTCTGCCCTCTCCATTATCTTCCTTGCAACTCTGTGTCCCTTGTCTTCCCAACTTTCTCACTGGGCGGCAAGGGTTGTTTTTGGCAATACCCGTGATGCTTCCACAAGTGCAGGGCTGGTGATTCTAAGTAGACTTCATATGTTCCATACAAGAGTGGTGTATTTCTTCTTACTCTTTTGTTATGTGCTCTTTAATACGTGCAGGAGACAATGAGCCCCAAATATACAACTCATCTCAGTGCAGAAGTTTCACCAAGCTCTAATATTTCATTATAGGCCAGTGAATATGTCTCTGAGGGTATGTCTACACTAGCCCCCTAGTTCGAACTAGGGAGGCTAATGTAGGCATTTGAAGTTGCAAATGAAGCCCGGGATTTAAATATCCCATTTAATAGGGCGCCATTTTTAAATCCCCCTAGTCCAAACTAACTTTTGACTGCCACGTGTGGCCGCAGGCAGTTAGTTTGGACTAGGGGGATTTAAAAATGGCGCCCTATTAAATGGGATATTTAAATCCCGGGCTTCATTTGCAACTTCAAATGCCTACATTAGCCTCCCTAGTTCGAACTAGGGGGCTAGTGTAGACATACCCTAAATCTCTCAATGAGGACAGTACAGTGACAAAATAGAGACTTTACTTTATAATGAGATAGACAAGGTGAGTGAGGTAATTGCTTTTATTTCTTCTGTTAAATAAAAACAAAGAGACACACTTTGGAGCCACATAGAGCTCTTCAGGGTTGGGAAAGGTAGTCTGAGTGTCACATTGTTTTATAACGTGAGCCTCTCCATTTGTGCACCACAAGGCATATTTAGAAGGAGGGATGGGCAGTTGGAAAGTTCACAGAATTTTTAGTTAATTTTACAGTACCATAGGTGTGAATAGAAATAGGATTTCATTATACATTTGTATGTGCCTGATGTCATTAAGAGTTGACATTGTATATATTGAAAATCAGGAAAATACCGGGGAGAATGCAAAAGAGTTTATTCAGATAGCAAATGTGTATTTATTAATTTGTATTTCTTCTCACTGGGTTGCATCTGCCACAAATTGTCCCTCACTGTGAGCTCCAGATGAGATCTTTGGGGGTTGCCACAGCCTCCATTTTGCATTAACCACATAGCCTTCTTTTGGTCCCAGTTCAGCAAATTACTTAATGGCTACGTCTAGACTGGCGCGCTTTTGCGCCAGAGCTATGCAAATGAGGCTCAGCGTTGGAATATCGCCGAGCCTCATTTGCATAGCTAATGAACCGCCATTTTCGCAGAACAGGCTCTTGCGCAAGACGGGGCTGTCTACACTGCCCCTTCTTGCGCAAGAAAAACCCTTTTGCGCAAAGCTGTTATGCCTGAAAATAATCGGCATAACGGCTGCGCAGTTTTCTTGCAAGAAGGGCAGTGTAGACAGCCCGCCTTAAGAGCCTGTTCCGAAAATGGCGATTCATTAGTTATGCAAATGAGGCTCGGCGATATTCCAACGCTGAGCCTCATTTGCATAGCTCTGGCGCAAAAGCGCACCAGTCTAGACGTAGCCCAAATGTTTAAATTCTTCCCTATTTAGAGACAGGCCCACTGAAGTCAATATGCTTACATGCTTGGTTGATAGGGATGGACTTAAGTATAAGTGTGATGTACATGCTTAAATTTAAGCACATGCTGAAGTGATTTACCGGGATCAGTACATTTTATAATCCACAAGTGTCAGTGGAAGTTCTGACACCCCGAGTTCTCAAGAAAGGAGTCGTTCAAAAGAGAAACAGTCCACAACATGTGCTGCTTTGACTCTCTGAGATAAATAGATTAATGATATTAGAAAGTAAAGGTTACAATAAATAGAGTTTGTGTCTGCTGACATATGTACTTTGGAGATTATAAAATGAGCTACCTCCCAACCTTGGCCTTGACTGCCCAAGTGAGCCCACCTGTATAAAAGTCATGTACAGCAGCTACTACATGAGGATAAATGATATGGAATATTTTGCTTCTTCAGCTGAGCTCTCAAAGATGTTATATATCGCAAGGAGGAATTAAAAAGGAGGAAGGTCATCATAAAAGTATTTAAAGGAGAAATTCCTTTCTGAATATAAACCTAGAAAACATACTGATGGAGCATTTGGAGAGAAGCTATTGGGAATGATTCACTACTAAGGTATACCAATTCATGCCAGAGAAACTCCATTGAAATATAGTTTCATCAGAAAAGTTTGATGTTACCAAGTTTTTACTCAGGCCCCATTATTCTCAGTTCATTTTAAGAGACCGATGAATTAGGGATCTGTAGTGCCATTTAGGCACAGGCCAGCCCTGAAGAGTTGAGAGGCCACGCCTCCACAAATGGAACTCTGGGTAAAATTCTGCCTCAAGGAACCAGCATTCCTTTCAGAGTTCCCTGTGTACAGTAGGTAATGTAGATCATACTCTACCCCTTCAGAAGTCACAGCATATTCTCCTAAGCCTAGGGATCAGGTGACATTTACCAACGTTTGTTTAGTGTACACATACATATACATTAAATCTGGCAGAAAAATGAGGTGGGGGAAGTGAAATTGTTTCCATTTCATAGAACTCTAACCTGCCCCATTATTGATTTTATTTATTTATTTATTTATTTGGTCAGAGATTTCTTTATATCAAAATGGAAATAAAATGGTTGCAAAAATGATGAAAAGGACAACATTTTGAATAGTTTTCTACATTTTTTGTAATTTGTAAATATTCATTTTTTGATAGGAAAAAACTTTTCCTTCCCAAACTTTTATCTGGCTCCTATCTACAGACATTGGGAAATGGAAGCTCATCCAAAAAGCACATCACACACATGTTCAGCCAGACCAGAGGAAGAGGGGGCAAATGGCCATGTCTACACTAGGAAAGTATTTCAAAATTACTAAAGTTGACTTAAGAACTCCCTATTTAATGAATTTGAATTAGCATATCCTCACTACGGGGAAGCCTCAAAATTAGTCCAAGGCAGGCTCTGTTAATGTGGGTGTGCTACTTCAGACTTACCCCCAGGAAGCACTTGGGAGTAATTAGTTCGAATTACTCTAGAGGGTATTTATTGCAAAATAGTGGCACCAGAGCTTCCATATGAATCCTATTTCAAAATAACTATTTTGGAATTAGTGTTACTCCTGATTCTGCGGCCCATTATTTTGAAATAATGGGTTTGATAGTATAGACCCTCCGCTTATAAATTTGACCTGGGGGAAGGGTTATTTCCAAATCAAATCCTAGTGTCGACCAGGGCAATGTGGCTTGTCATCTTTGCACACTCCCAGCCCTAGGTTGCTCTGAGACTCAAAACTTCTGCCAGCATAAGTTAGGATATTTCTGTACAGTGCAGAAAAAAGTTCATTCTTAACT
Source organism: Rafetus swinhoei (assembly GCA_019425775.1). NCBI lineage: Eukaryota > Metazoa > Chordata > Testudines > Trionychidae > Rafetus > Rafetus swinhoei. Next base: position 155,542,958 of record CM033424.1, read on the forward strand.
CAGGTAACTTTGCATGCTGTGGTAATCCACAATGATTAGACCAGATACTGCTCTGAATTTCCCCATTTCCAGACATGAAAACATGAAAGTAATGTGCATAGGAATGCCTCTAAAGACTATATGATTTTTGTTCACAGATATGGATTGTGGATTTTCAGTTTTTCCACATAACCCACTCCCCCAAAAAACCATGAAATAGTTTGCCAATAATAATTTTTAAATGTCATTTTCTTCCTAACTCTTCATAGAACATAAACTACTAAGTCTAACTTTACTTCTTTTATCTTAATGGAGGTATCTTTAGAGAAAATGGTGTTTGAGCTTAATTTGGTGTAAATTAGTTTATGTGTAAATAAGTGTATCCATTCTGGTAGATTATATGGAAGTGCAACAGACATTGTGGAGGAGAGTTTGTTTTGGATGTTAAAGTGTGGTTTAACTAATTGTGATTACCTTGATGGGATTTGCATGTGAGTAAACTTAACTCTAAATTAAATAGTTATTGGGTTTCTGGTGGGTATTACACATTCACACATCCTATAGTCCTTCTCCCCACATGTGTGTATACACATATTTATGGATGCTTCTCCCTTTGATAGCTTTGATTCATCAACATATGTGTATGTGTAAATTCAAAACAATTAATTTTACCTATTCTTTCTAATTTTAACTATGGTTAACCTATTTTAAAACAACCTAAGGGAATTTGACACCCAAAGTGCATTACAATTCTCTTAGGTTTCTTTAAAATCTTTGGCTGCTCTGGGCTTATGCATACACATACATATACATATAGTGATATAGCACACACTTCACTGTCAATTAGCTAAAAAGGTCAGTCCTTTAAAATGGTTTATAGAATGGTTTAGGGAACATTCACAGGAGTTGTATATCACATAACCACATTTCCTGAACTGCCTTGTTTTATCAGGGAGGAAAACTTTGCTGCCATGACATACGAAGAAGACCACAAAGACCCTTTCTGAAGAGTATAATGAGAATGGGTTACTTACATACCAAGTTCCACATTCTCATTACAAGCTTTTTAATGAGAAGGGATTAATTTTCTGCCATTTTCTATTCTCATTACTTCTCAGTCAAGGGAACAAGGTATCAGGGGCTTAATACCTAATTTATATTCAGTGAATCTTAGTAGTGAGTTGCACTCCTTTGACCTTTTCAATATTTTATACTTTGATTGGGGGGTCATTCAACTCCTGCCTTGTTTATAGCCTTATTACAGTGAGCTAAGGAGCAAAGAGTACAACGGACAGCCAGTCAAATGTCACACTATCAGAAAGGTCAATTTAATACAATACACTTTTATCAGTTCAAGAATATACAAAGCATTAAGCTTCTGATACCCAGAAGTATTAGAATGAAAATGGCACTGTATCCCATCTATATGGCCCAATTTGTAACAAGAGTTGGGGAACAGAATAAACATACGTTCCAAAATTATTGTTGTTTATTCACCATTGACTAGCTTCTTGTGTAGCTGTACATAACGGTGTAAAACTTTGTATATACCTCTGACTTTGCATCAGTATAAATGACTGTCAAAGATATGTGGCAATAGAAAAATTGGACCTGTTCTTCAGTAATTTGTCCTTATACAAATCTTTTAATAATAGTTCATATGCATTTTTAGTAGAGCTGATTAAACATATCTTAAATTTGGATTCAGCATTTTTGTGGAAAAAATAAATTTGTCCAGGATTTTTATAGAAGTCTAGATTAAGGGTTGGTAAAAATATTTCAGAACATTGAAATTTTAATTACAAAACATTGTAAATATTCTTCAATCTTTCTTGACAAGTTCTGATATTTAGTTTTCACTGGTTAGGGTGAATAAGCAAAAGTTTGAATGTTTATCCCAATCTTACATAAATCACTTGAGCCTGCAACACTGGACTGGACATTTCAAACATATTCAGCTTTTTAAAAAGAATCTAATACCCATGCTATTTTATACAAGTGGGCTCACAGAGTAGGATCTCTCAAGTGCATACAGTTAAATCTGTATGTAAGTGTGCAGAATCATAGCCTAGAATGTTGTTTTAGCACTTCTGTTTGAGGGAACTTCGGAAATTCAGAAGCATAAAACAGAAAAAAAAGCAGAAAATAAAGACTTAATTTAATTGTTTAAAATACATTTAATTTTTGCTAGAAGAACTGTGTCTTTTAAAAATTATTATTTCATCTGAACCAGTTTACGTGGCTCAAATAATTATTCAGTTAAACCCAGCTAAATAATGAACATATGTTAAATAAATACCACTTGATTACTAGGAGCAAATATAATAGATGTTAGTAATTCTCTGTATATAACAGACATCGTATTTATTCTTCAATTCTTAATCCTCAAAAATGCTTCAAATAGTCAGTTGTAAATAATGTTCCATACATTACACGTCTTATTAAATGTAAATTAAATGCAGTTTGAGACCCATCATTTAAAAACACTTAGAATATGGTTACTGGAATCCCATGATGAAACATTATTTAGTATGGTTTGTGAGGCCACAGGGAGAGATAACAATTTGGAGAATGACAGCACTATGTGTCCAATGTCATTTTAACTGAACTAAATATTAATATCCGGGATCGCTGAATGACTGAATTTTTAAAAATGGTGACAGTAGGCAGAATGTGAACATAGAAGGGACTTTTCACCTTATGTGAATCAGGTCAACTACATTTCTAGCTTTAATGGTGTCATTCAGAGATACAGGGAAAATGAAGCATGCTTTTGCTATGCTGTTTCTTTGATTTCAGCATAAGTTGATATTTACAGCATACGATTCTGATACCATTCTGAGTAGCATGTGTGTGTATCAACTGTATATAAGCCAAAATATCTTCAGGTATTAGAAAGGTATTTCAATTTTCAGTACTGTATAGTACTGTAGGGTGAAGTAATAGCATTGAATTATAGTTCTGCAGGAAATCTAGAGGCAAGCATATATTTTGGAGTTGCTCAGAATAAAAATGTTTTGGGAAATGATTAAACAACAGGAGGAGGGAAAAGTATCTATCTGAATATGTCGTATGTTTGGCTAAAAGTTAGCAATAGTGATGAGGCAGATCTTACTGCCAAGTTCATTGCCTTTCTATTATTGCAAGTGATCATCATTTGCCTGTAGTAATGTTTCTCAGACACAATTAAGTTTACCTCAAAATATAGAAGAATCTAGTAAGTACCATCCAGAGATGATACCATATCTATTTATCCAGGGCAAATTTAGAATTTTTAAAGGTGATCCCTCAATGTACATACTATAAGATATCAGTTAAATAAACGGCAAAGCATTCTTGATATGAAGAAGCTTACATGTCTGACACATAACAAAACATGCAATATTCTGCTGCTATTTGCCTTAATTTAATAAGGATGCTATTATACCACCTGGCCAATTTTTTTCTTTAAAATGAGATTGTCATTGAGAATTCATAGGTTAGGGCTGACTTCCATGTGATTATTGTTTAAGAATGGATATTGCTTAATAAAGTTGTCACATGTACACAATTTCTAAGGCCTTAGTCATCTAGAATTACTTGAGTATTTTCATTTTAAAGTAATTTTAATACTATTCGGGTATGTCTACACTTGCACCCTCTTCAAGAAAGGGATGCAAATGAAGACATTCGAAATTGCAAATGAAGCTGGGATTTAAATATCCCGCGCTTCATTTGCATTATCGCGTTCTGGCGCTATTTCGAAATAGCACTATTTTGAAATAACAGATACTGGTAAGATGCAGTTATTTCTAGAGAAAACTCTTCTCTCAAAATAACTGGTAAACCTCATTGTGGGTGTGTCTAGACTACAGAGTTTTTTCGAAAAAAGTGGCCTTTTTTTGAAAAAACTTCCTCTGCTCTGCATCTAGACTGCTGCCGCGTTCTTTTGAAAATAAATCAAAAGAACGTGGTTGTTTTTTCGACCACGGAAAACCTCGTTTCACGAAGAACGCCTTTTTCAAAAGTGCTCTTTCAAAAAAAGGTGTTATGTAATGCAAACTGTGCTTTTTCGTAATAGAGCATCCAGACTGCCAGGCTGGTCCTTTCGAAAAAGCGGCTTGCTTTTTCGAAAGTACTGATTGTAGTCTAGACGTTCTTTTTCGAAAGTGGCTTTTTCAAAAGTATCTTTCGAAAAAGCCTCTTTCGAAAAAGGCGTGTAGTCTAGACACAGCCTGTATGAAGAATAAGAGTTATTTAGAGAGAAGGGTTTTCTCTCAAAATAACCACATCTTAACAGCATCTTTATTTCAAAATAGCGCCATAACACAATTATGCAAATGAAGTGTGGGATATTTAAATCCCAGCATCATTTGCAATTTCGAATGTCTTCATTTGCATCCCTCTCTCGAAAGAGGGTGCAAGTGCTGACATACTCTAAGACAGCTGGGAAGATTTTTAAGGCTGGCCATTATATATCTAAAAGGTTTGCATTTTCCAGATATTAATGATATATATATATATGTGTATGTGTCATAGTTGCATTAGGTTTATGCTCAGCATGTTACTTGATTTTTTTTTATAGTGTGTGCTACCCGCTCAAGATAATAATGTGCATGTTTATTGACGTGGATGTATGCACACATGCACACGCACACACAATTGCATACATGTCTGATCCACTCTCTCTCAACTCCCAAGTTTATAGTATGCTGATGGCTTCTTGTGACTTACTGTGTACTTTTAGAAGCTTCAGAGCAGTGGCCTTCCCCTTATTTATTCTTGGATCTGGACTTATTATACTCCAGTCATCTGAAGAAGTGGGTTTTGCCCATGAAAGTTCATGATACCATCTACATTTTTGTTAGTCTTTAAGGTGCTACTAGACTTATTTTTTTAAATTTATTTTAGTTTAGTTTAGTTTAGTTTTTCCTGTGTAGTTTTAGCAACTTGTGATGCCAATGAGAATTCAGAGTCCTCGGTACCTTGCAAGACTGAACCACACAGGGGTACAATGAGCTCAAGGGACTTAGGAGCCTAAGTCTCTTTGAAAATGGAAGGTAGATTCCTACTTTTTGTAATCCTCACATGGGACATCAACAATATATTTTCTCTGGTGATTTTTGCTCAGAATGTCCTCCAAAATAATTATACCATGGGGATAAATCATCATGGGGGAAAAAACATCTGCTGCTACAAGAATGAAAGAACATTTATTGAACACTTGCTAAGTAGTACAGGGATCTCACTAGGTGGATATTTGCCTTGCTCTGCCTGTGTACCATACTGCGAGAATGCTAGTAGTAAAAAAATAGGCCTGTCCTTTTCCTCCTAGCTAGATCCTTTTCCCCTGGGGCCAGTATGCTTTTGAACATTTTATTTTTCCTGTGGGTAGGTCAAAGATGAAATGCATCATTTTGCTAGGAGAGAATTCAATAGTCAGCTGGTTCTTGACTATCAGAGAGTTGCATAAGAAATTGGAAGTGGAACAGATTTATTTGGGTTTACCCTTAAGGAATACTGGCACCTGTTATTGAACTAACTGACTTGATTTAATCTCTGTTTCGTGAAAATGCAGCTTGGTAAACTTTTACCTCCCTCCCAGGCATTAAATTACTTGGGTCATATTACAAAGTGAACATTTCACATGCCATAAAAAAAGTAATGAAAAGCAAGACATTTGAGATTAGTAAACCTAAAAAAATTCAGAACGTTTTCATGAACATGGACTGTAACTTCTCCAGACATATTCATAGGCACAACATTTCCATTTCCCAGCTCCTTCCTTACAGCCTTCCAAAGATTTTTCCAGTTTGTGCCTTTCAGTAGCACCCTGCCCTACAGCAGCTCTGGCTTATATACATTCCCCCTGGCCTCTCTTCCTTTAGGGTTATAGACAGAAATTACAGAGCCTCAGACAAGAAAAAGAGATGCTTCTCCCAGGCAAGGGTACAGTTTCAGGAGAGTGGTGGTGGGGAGGTGGGAAGGCAGCAGTCCTGCATACTAGGACATGGCTTGCTTTTCTTCCCATTCTGCTAATGATAAGGGAACGAGGGGAAAGTACTTGGATTCTGTGAATTACTCCTCTGCCCCCTCCCTTCACCAGCCAGGTGTGAGAGGTACGCATGGAATCCGAGTACTTTTCCCTTGCTTCCTGGTAGTCTGGGGAATGGGAAGAAAAGCATGCCACATCCTGGTACACATGGCTGCTGTCCCCGCCCCCCACTCTCCCAAAATGGCGCCCTTGCCCCAGAACCCTTTTCTGCTTCACCCCTAAAAAGCTGCTGGGTATAGAAGAAATGAATGTGAATTTGGTCATTATTTAAGAACTTATATAAATTGGTTGCAGGCATGATAAGTCTTGGATACTAATATTGTTATACTTGTACCTTGGATTTCTTTCACTGAAATTTTGCCCATTCGCTCTACCTGCTTACAGTGTTTTCAACTCTTGCAGTTTTACAATATTTGGTGATCTTCTTAAAGACCCAGCTTCTGGAATCAACAGATTGCATGAGAATCTCCGCTTTCATTTTTAATAACATTTTTATGAGGCAGTGAAAATATGAAGTAAATGTATCCTCAAGGCTAAAAAAATGGCTCAACATGAAAAAAAAAATATTTTAAAAAGATAATCTTATGATTTTTAGACCCTGACTCACAATTTTTGAAGATTTCACTGGTGTTTGTTCTGGTCCCAACTTGTTTCTGGCCCTCTCACCCCTTTGTGTTTTCCTGTTTGTCTCTAAGCACCCTTTCAATACCATGTGCTATGAGTTGGTGTTTGGAACAAAGGAAGTATCAGACATATTGCAAAAGGATTATAAAGTGCAGCTGCATCATCTCCAGTTTGTATTCAGTCCTGCTTCTTACCTTTTCAGTAACTTTTCTACAAACAGAGCTCTAAACAAAGCACTGAATGACCCGTCCAAGCTGTGGATGTGTTCCAGGGGGACTTTCAGGACAGTAAACTCACCAGTACTGCTAAGAATCTAATATATGGACTTTGAAATCTCTATCCGCGTCTGATTGCTTTACCATTTAATATCTCTCATCTTGCTCTTTCTTTTTTTCTTTTAATAAACGTTTAATTTTAGATACTAACGGATTGGTGGGAAACATGGTATTTTGGGTAAAACCCAGCCCAATATTAATCTGGCACAGGGGCTAACACATTTTGTATAGTGAGAAGAATTTAAAAAAAAAATAAGTCCTCACCTTACAGGACCTGGAATGCAATACGTGTGTGTGGGGGGGTTAATTTCTTGAAAACCAGTGTGGGGGATCTGAAACACTGAATGTGACTGGTTGAAGAGTTTAACTAGAGCAGGGGAGGGCAAAAGGGCTTCTGCGGGCCAGATCCGGCCCACCAAGTGGGTTGATCCAGCCCACGGAGGCCTGCCACTCTCCTGCACCTCAGACCAATTAAAGTCTGGGGGCGGGAGAGTGCACGAAGCTTCCTCCCACCCTGTGAGCAGCACGCCGCGCTTTGAAGCACTGCGCGCTGTGCACAGGGCAGGAGGAGATATCACGCGCTCCCCGGCCCCCAAGCCCTGATTGGCCTGGGGGCAGGAGGACTATGCAAAGTGCTTCAAAGTGCTGTGTGCTCATGCAAGGTGGAAGCAGGGTGAGGGAATCTTTGCACAGCTCCCCCGCCCCCAGGCCAATCAGGGCTTGGGGGTGGGGGAGCACGTGACGTCTCCTCTTGCCCTGCAAACAGCCTGTGGCACTTTGAAGTGCCGTGTGCCCCTCACAGGGCGGGGTTAGGGCAGGAGGGGGCTTGCGCATGCCCCCCACCCCCAGGCCAATCAGGGCCTAGGGGCGGGGGAGTGTATGAAGCCTGTTCCCTCCCTGCCGGGAGCATGGGTGCCTAGTAGGAAAGGGAGGAAAAGGGGATCCCCCACCCCGAGACCAATTATGGTCTCAGGGTGGGGAAGCCCAGAAGCATTCTGACCCTGCCCCTTCCGGATTAGGCCCTGCCCCTTCCGGGGCAGCCCAGAAATTTTTGAAGTGGCCCCCAGCCAAAAATTATTGCTCACCCCTGAACTTGAGTGTTAAGCCACCAGTCTGGGGAATGCCTGTTCTCATTTTTGTAGCTTGCCCTGACCTTGGCTGACACAGTAGGCACCCCAGGTAAAAAAATGCACAACCCTGTTTTCCTTGAGCACAGAGCAATAATTTCAAAATTTGTCAAACAGAAAATTACTAAGATTAGAATTCATCCCCATGTGTTGATGAATAATCTGGAAAGGTATATGCTTAATCAGTTTGTCCCATAACAATTATAAAATAAAATGTACACATATGCTATCTGGGCATAAAGAGCTTCAAATAAAAAGTGTAGGTCTTTGTCACTTTATAGAGATACCTTACAGCTTTCAATTCTGTTTTCTCTACCCTCAGGGCCAGCCCTAATCCTTTTCTGCTACACTGATTTGTTTTCCATTGAGAACTAGATCATACAATGCCACATGAAAGAAATAGGGGAACGCTTGTGTAATCTTCTCAGCTTTCAGAAGTGCCTGGGGTTCCTTCACATCACAGTAGCATGCACTTCTAGCCTTCCCTAGTGCAGCAGAGGCAGAAGGAGGTGACTGTGATGTGGAGCAGAGGACGGAAGAGGAGATGGCAGGAGATAAGTATCCCACCCTGACCTGCAGCTGTTGTGTGTGGAGGCAATCTTGTTCTTCCATTGCACATTTACATGCAGCTATACTTTGCACCCACTCCTGCTGCACAGTGATCCATGATTTCAACTCCTCCTTCTCCTGCTCCACAAAGAAAAGCAGTTGCGTAACCTGGCCCCTAACAGCCTCCCAGCAGAGCCATACCCTATGCCACTCCTCAGGATTGGGATCCTGGTAATGATGAAAGCTGCCCCTAGGAGTACAGGCTGGACCTCCCTGGTCTGGCTCCCTCTGGACTGGACAAGGGAGTTTTCTGGACCCGGGAAGGTCTGGGGGTGAGGGACGTCAGCCTCTCCACTGGGCTCCTCTCCCCAGATACCTGGCACAACTGTCCTCAGCCCGCTGGCTGTGGCAGGCTCCACCCCTTGACCTCTGGTGTCCCCCCTGGCCCTGGGAGCTCTGGCAATGTCCCTGCCAGCCTTGCCAGCACTCGCGGTCCTACCACCTATGGATTCTGCAGCCCCCCCTCTTTCTGACCCCACTGGCTGCAGGCTCAGCAGACCCCATCTGCTCCCTACAGACTCTGGCCACCCCACCGGCTTCCTGGCCCACTGTAAGCTCTGCTCCCCCATAGCCCACAGACTCCAGCACTCCCACTGGCTTCCCAGTCCAGCTGGCTGTGGGCTCTTGTCCTCCTTGGGCTTTGCTGCCCTGCTGGCCAGCTCTGCTCCCAGCAGCCGGCAACCTCTGTGTTGAGGCTCTCTAGTCCAGCAACATCTGTGGTCCTTTTGGACCATGGAAGTTGCCGGACCAAAGAGTCCCAAACCACATAAATTCAACCTGTATGTAGGGCAGGCCTGGACAAAATTCAGCCGGCAGGCTGCATCCAGCCCACCAAGCCACTGGATCCGGCCCACAGAGGCAACGGGGGAGCCCCAGGCAGGATTCCCTGCCTGCTTACCCTGCAGCCCCATGCGCCGTGCAGAAATGCAGCTGCCAGGCCTTGTTCCTGTTTCAAAATTGGAGGGGGGGGGGGGTGAGAAGCTTCAGGAACCACCCCCACCCCCAGCACAATCCCATTGGCCAGTTTCTTGTAATTGTAAACGAATAGTCATTAATGAAATTAATACTAATATATAAATTAACTAATTAATACTCATATCTCTGACCCTGGCCTTGTGCTATTGAACAATAAAAATATTTATTTACTCTTAAGTTTACTTAAGCCATGACCAAAGCTTGTATGAGCAAGGACACCAAAGGAAAGCAGATCTTAGGGCAGAGAAAGGCATCCCTGGAAATATATGGATCTAGTAGAAACAGGTTATTTATCTTAAATAATAACGTATGTACACCCACATCATTTTTCTGTTCAAGGACCATGTCTGACATTTCACTGCAGAGAGCACAGGAGGGGTCAATACTTTGGCAGAGTTTTCTCAATAGATCTCATGCTGTATCCGCTTCTACAGACTTTACTCTTAAAGAAGAGTAAAAATAAACCAACAAAAATATATACACCAAAACACTCATAGAAAATATCTCTATAAACAGAGACTAAGGGTAGGATTTTTAAAAGAGCGGAAGTAACGTAGGCAAATAATGCAATGGGACTTATGAGTAAAATTTTGAAAGGTACTTAAGTCACTTAGGAGCATAAACTCCAGGAGATATACTCCTAAGTGTTTTTTGAGAATTTTACACAGACATGCCATTGCATTTAAAGGGACTTAGGCACTGTTGAAGATTTTACTCTATGCTCTTAAGCTGTTTAGACTCAGAAAAATTCACCCTAAAGTTTTTGCATGTTATACAGAAATATCTTTTTTATTCAAGATTTTTCTTAATGCCACATGGCTAAGGCATCCTTAAATCAGACCTGGAGAACTCTTGGATTATTAGAAGGGGGTTGTAAATTTGTAAAGAAATGCTAGCTTTATTGAAGTCCATAGCAAAATTTCCATTAACTTCATTGCAGCCAGGATAACAAGGTTTACTTAATATTTAGAAACAGATCATACAAATAGAACATTTAGAATTCTAAAACTAATGATATCAAGTTCATTAAATCTGAACATATAGCTTTTACAGTAAAAGGCAAATTCTATTCAGCTTCTTTTTAGATATTTAAAAGTGTATAGTATTGTAGGACACAGTCTCAAGTGAAACAGTGTTTGAGCATGAGCAACACATTCAATGTTTGGCAAGCAGTACAACAGTGTGTACATGTCCATTTGCTCACATTCCTGGATACACTTAGGAAATGCCGTCACTAGACGGAAGATAGAGGATCAATCTTCAGGAGTTTGATTTAGCAAGTCTAGTTAAGACTTACTTAATCGAAATCAGAGGGCACCTCCACTGGCTGTCAGTACTCATGCTTCTGTGACAAGTAAAGGAAGCCGAGATATAAAGGAAGCCAATGAGAGCATTTGCTCCGGTCGGCCTCCCACTGTGAGGATGGTGGGAAAATGCAAAACAAGGTACATTGACTCCAATTACATAATTAACGTAGCTGGAGTTGCATATCGTGTTTCATTGTGCCCTTTTAGTGTAAACCTGGCCTTACACAAGGAGCTAGAGACAACATCTGTTCATAAAATGCATCAGAATCCATTGTGTGACACAGAGTTGGTTGCCTCTCTGCTTCTCCTGAAGTTAGTTCTTGCAAATCTAGGGAAGCAGTTTTCAAAGTCCCTTCATTTCCTGCCCCAAAAATCTTTTGCTGTGGGAAAGGAGATTTACAATGGACTGGGGGTCCTTCTGCCAGCAATGATTGCACCCTTCTTACAGCTAGCTAATCTTTCTATATATGTTTTAGAGAGTTTATCCGTCCATCTGTCTTTGTGTGAGACCATTTGTCTATCCATCTGTGAGTCCATTTCTTCAAGAACTCCTTCTAAACGGTAAGAGCTAGGATCACTAGAATTGGCATGCAGCTTCCTCGTATCCTAACTTAAAGCAAGGTCAGGGTCTGGGTGTGCCAGGAAAATGTGAAGTGCCTGGAATGGGATGGTTTTCCATAACATAGAAATGGATGTGTCTGAGAGCAGGGGCAGTTATTCCCTGCAATTTCACTGGGGGCAATGAGCATGGGGTAGAGTAATGCTGCAGAATGATTACAGGGGTTGGCCAAACCAGGAAGAGACTGGGCAGCTGCGGTCAGAACACTCCATATTGCCATCCACCAGCAATGGATAAGTGGCTCCCTTGCCCTAAACCCCTTCCCTGGCCTCCAGCCTCAGCGTTGGATGGGGAAGCCCTGCTGGCCAGTGGCCCCACTGCCACGGGTCCCTGGAAGCAACGGTGGGGCAAGGCAGCACAGCCCCACTCCCTACCCAAGAAGAGCTACAGGGCTGAGCCAGGTAGCAGAAAACTTGGGCTAGGGCCAAGCAGCAGAGCCTGCTCCCCCCAGAGTAGCCATGGGCTGGGGATGGGCTGTGGAGCCCTCACCCCTCCTTGAGGAACCATGGCTTAGGCCAGGCAGGGAGGAGCTGCCAGCCAGGGTCAGACAAGGCAGCTTTGGCCCACTCCAGAGGAGCTGCCAGCCAGGCAGAGTGGCCCTGGGCACCCCAGGGAACTGTGGTCAGTGATCTCGCCACTGCAGGCAGCCCTGGTGAGCCCCGCTGGCCTCCCAACCCCCAACCCTGATACCTGCACCCCTCAACCTTTGTCCTGAGCCCCCACAAGGACCCAAGCAACACTGGATAAATCCTCTAGTCTACTATATATATGAGAGAGTCTGTGTGTTTGTTCAAGAACTCCTCAATGGAAAGAGCTAGGACCACCAAATTTGGTATACAGCTTCCTCTTATCATAAGCAACATAATGGTTTGGTTGTGCCAGGAAAATGGAACATGCCTGGAGTGGGATTGCTTCTCAGAAACTCATACAGAAAAGAAACTGACTCACCAGGAAGATGAAAGCCCTAAGCCACCTGCAGTCAGAAGCCCTTTAAAGATGGGAGGGACTTAAACTCCCACTCCCCTCCAATTCATACGACAACATTGTTGGCTATTCTCATTCATCGGGGAGAGGGGAGAAAGTGCACAGTTTGCTACATTCCTCACTCCGGCTGTGGAGCGCAGGAGGTAGATGAATCTGGATCTGCCCCAGCAGGAGGACATGGATCCCTCCCCTGGCTGTGCCCAATAGAGCTGCAGGAGCCATGGAGAGGCACTTTTCACCTGGCCCCAAGCTGCCGCAGTGACAGAGGGCTGGGGTAGTTCTCTCTCCCCAGGGCAGTCTGCGTACTGAGTCCCTCATCCACAGCCCCACTCCAGAGCACTGATCTAAATGACGCATTTATATTTTCATCTAATTTTCTAAGAAATAAAAATTACTTGAGTTATGGACCCACGCTATGCCAAGTAAATCTTCTAAGTTCCTAATAAAAATAACCAGATCAGATTGCAGGTGGGGAACAAGAGATCTGCCAGTAGGTGTAGAAATGTCACTGTCTTTTACAGACTAGGAAAACTGTCTCCCACCAACATTCACTGACAGAGGATCAGAACAAAATCTATTTCTACCTATTACTTGCTTTAACAACCCCCAATTATGAAATCCCATCTGTTCTTCAGAACTGCCAGTTCACCTACCAGCCAACCACATTAGACATTTTAAAACCATGAGAGGAGTCAGCCTGAGCGCCTAACAAATTATTTATGTCAATCACTGTCGATTTCCCCATTACTATTGACAGAAGAACCAACCCATGGCCAATTCCCATTTTCATCTCCAACACAGACAGGATAATTTCATATGCCCAAATGTCAGTTAGTTAGAACTACTCTTAAACTAAGGATAAGCAGTCCTTCAGTGAAAATATGGGAAGGAAACACTAAATGCCACCCATCCACTTCAATATTCAAAGGGTGGGAGAACTGGAAGAGGCCAGTGGCAAAACAAAACAGCATCAACTATGGGACACATCAGTGAAGGACACCAACTAGCTTTTCTTTCCTCCCCCTGGAGTCTCGGGCAACAAGGCTATGTCTATACTGCACTGTTATTTCGGGATACTGGATATATCCCAAAATAGCTATCCCACATCTTACAAGCAAGCCCATTATTTCTAAATATAACAGGCTCACTATTCTGACATCCCTGTAAACCTTATTCCATGAGGAGTAAGGAATATTTTGGAATAGTGGGTTATTTTTAAATTTGGTGCTGCGTAGACAGCGCCAAATTACAAAATAAGCTTTTTCAAAATTGACTTGAAATAAGCTGTGCAATTTGCATAGCTCAAATTGCGTAGCTTATTTCGAGCTATGGGTACAGTGTAGTTGCATACCATGAGGCTAGTTGAGGAGGAGGGGTAGTGAGTGGCCTGTATTCCCCATCTCCTAGGATGTAAGCTGGAGCAAGGATATGTGCAGTCCTTTTTGTCTCCATTACAGTATCACCAGCCTGAACTAGGAATGGGAACCCAGCCTGTCAGATGCTGCAAATCTAGCTGATCTCCTGTTTGGGAGCCAGGAAGGAATATTATCTCCCATGAACCAACTGAGGATGGGGAGTTCTTCACCTTTCTTGCAGCACTATGTTCTACCAGGTATTTGCTTTATTTTATTTTATGGCCTGTTTCTTTTTTTTCTTTTTATCTGAGTTTTTCTACACAAGTGGTCACCGACCAGTAGATTGGGATCTACCGGTAGATCTTAGAGCCTCTGACAGGTGATTCTGACTGGTTTGGCTGGGAGGCTATCAAGTGCCAGCACTTCAGCTGTCCCTCCCTGCACTGCCCTGCTGCTCCTGCCCAGAGCCTCAGAGCTGCCCCCTGAAAGCCTCCTGCTTGTTGTGCAGGGTGGGGAGACACAGGCAGGGGGGCATTTATGTCTCTCTGTCCCTCTCTTCTGTACCCCATCTTCACAGAGTGAGGAGGGTGAGGGTGAGGCTTCAGTGAAGGGGTGGGGCAGGGCCTCAGAGAAGGGTTACTTGGGTTTGAGGTAGATCCTGGACTGACTTAAATTCAAAAAGTGATCTTGTGCTTGCAAAGGTTGGAGACCACTGTCCTACACTATAATGCACAGAACAGATGTGAAACTGTTGAATATGACTTTGTATTGCACTTACCTCCCTGTATTTTTTTATTTTATTGTCATTATTTTTCCTTAACATTTATTTTTCTTTTAAAGTCCAGAGAAAATGAAGAGGCTTATTATTAATAATATTTATTCATTTTATTTATTGAGCATTAAGTTGTTAGACGTAATTCTAGGCTTCATCTGCAAATCAAAAACCATGTGTTCCACACAGCTCAGGAAGGGGGAGAGAGCAAATATGGTGCAATGTTACCTCAGATCTGAAGCTGGACACCAGGCATGTCAGTGACATAATCTAGAGTGACCTCTAATTCTTGTGTGCCCTAATCACGTCTGGCTGGCTGACAAAAGGACCACTGCAGTAGCCAGGGATCACTGATAAAAACAACCTGATCACCTCCCTTTTCTTTTAGATGTAATATTGGAGGTGGCCGGGCAGTAATGATGTAAGAGATTCTATAGCAATTCTGCCTCACCCAAAGAGGAAATCCACCACCAACCACTTAAGACAGCATTTTGGCTGCGGCAGGAAGTTCTTCTGTTTTATAATGCCCATATGATGCTTACCCAGATCACATGGGACTGTGAGGTCTACAAAGGTACATCTACACTGCGGCCCTATTTTAGGATACTCCCGTATCCCAAAATAGCTATTCTGCATTTTGACAGTGAGCCCATTATTTCGAAATATCTTTTGAAATAATGGGCACATCATTCTGACGACCCTGTAAACCTCGTTCCACGAGGATTAAGGGACATTTTGGAATAGTGGTTTAGTTTGAAATGTGGTGCTGTGTAGACAGAGCCAAATTATGGAATAAGCTATTTCGAAATACACTTGAAATAAGCTACGCAATTTACATCGCTCAGATTGTGTAGCTTATTTTGAGCTATGGGTGCAGTATAGATGCATCCCACGAATCCCCGTGTGCCTAGAATAAGCAGGATTTAATGCTAAGAACAGTGGATACAGGAGTTAGATGACAGTCTGAACAAGACTTGGGAAATGTTACTATTATTGTGATTAGCTTTTCTCTCATAGTCAATTTTCATCAGGTGTCACCAGTAAACATGCAGGTTACCCTTAGGGTCAAGATCAGCTCTGATTAATCAAAGTGATATGCCTCACATTTTGATTGACATTCTAGTATTGTATGCAACAAAGTCTGCTAAGGCATAGAATAAAGCAAAAGCTTAGAATGCAGCAGTCAGTATCAGTTTTAAACATGGATGATATTGAGGTGAACGCCTATATGGAAATGTGAATAGGCTAGCTGTGGTAGTCAGACAATCTCTGTGAAAACTGCAATTTAAAGGGCTAGTAGCCCAATTCAGTATTCCCTGGAATACTAAAGGACAGAAACACAGTATCATTTGACTGATTTACTGTGCTTCTTTCTTCAATAGATTCTGCCTTTTAGTCTCTTGGGAAGACTTGTATCATTCTGAAAAGCATGAGGAGAAGCTAACCAAATATTGTCAATACAGCAGCACTTTGCAGCTGGGAATGAATTTCTCAAGCTGATTTCTGGTGACACAGCTTTTAAAATATAGGTAATGCAAATGGAAAATCTATACAACTATCAATAGTTGTGGAAAGATGATTTGTCATCACCAAAAAGTTTAGAATAAGATTAACTCAAGTTTTCTCATTACATGCTGACATTTTCACTGAAGAAAATGTCAACTTCTTGAGTTGAGATTGGCAATAATCCACTCGAGCTGTAAGGCAGGAATGGGGAACCTATGGCCCGGGGGCTGAATGCGGGCCCCAACTTGCCTGGGTCTAGCCCCTGAGCTCGGGGCTCCCTTCTCAGCACTAGGCTCTTTGGGCTGTAGCACATAAAATCAACTCGCTTTCCTTCCTTCCCCCCCCCCCGACTGCAGTGTGCAAAGGGAATGTGGGGAGTGCATTTCCCCTCAGTCGGGGGCCATGTCAGTGAGAGTTTGGGTTGTCGGTTTTTTTTTGTTTTTTTGTTTTTTTGTGTGCGGCCTCAATTGATTTTTCTGAGAGTCAGCAGCCCCGACCCAAAACAGTTCCCCACCCCTGCTCTAAGAGCTACATCTGCACCAATGCAGCTGCAGCACTTTACCACATTCGGTGAAAATACACCATGATAATGGGAGAGTGTTCTCCTGTTGGCCTAATTACTCCATCTCCATGAGAAACCAAAGCCATGTCCCCAGCAGACACTCTCCCACCAATATCGCTCCGGTATGGACAGCAGTGGGTTGATGTAACTTAGTTACTCAGTGGAGTGTCTTTTTGGACTTAATCAGTAATGTTGACCAGACTTCAGACACAAAGTTCAGATTTAGAACCAAACAGGACTAAAATTCAGCAATATCTAGATTGGGGTTTTGGTAAAGGATCATTTGTCTCATCAACCTATTTTTTGTAGTGAGTCCATCACAATTGCTAAGCGTTATAAGAGGGTTGATTGAGCTACTCAAATAATTCACTTAACACATTAACACTTCTTTAACTGTTTGACAGTTATCTGCAGGCAGCTCTGGTTTTATCAGTGTTATTTGGCAAATACAACCTAGATGGTGCTACTATAAGGTGAGTGCATAACTGGCTGGATAACCGTTCTCAGAGAGTAGTTATTAACGGTTCACAATCCTTCTGGAAGGGCATAACAAGTGGGGTTGTACAGGGGTCTGTTTGGGACCGGTTCTGTTCAATATCTTCATCAACAATTTAGATGATGGCATAGAGAGTATGCTTATTAAATTTGCAGATGATACCAAGCTGGAAGGGGTTGCAACTGCTTTGGAAGATAGGGTCATAATTCAAAATGATCTGGACAAACAGGAGAAAAGGTCTGAGGTAAATAGGATGAAGTTTAATAAGGACAAAATACTCCACTTAGGAAGGAACAATCCATTTTACCCATACAGAATGGGAAGCGACTGTCTAGGAAGGAGTACTGCAGAAAGGATTCTGGGGGTCACAGTGGACCACAAGCTAAAAATGTGTCAACAGTGTGACGCTGTTGCAAAAAAAGCAAACATGATTCTGGGATGCATTACAGGAGTGTTGTGAGCAAGACAAGAGAAGTCATTCTTCCACTCTACTCTGTGCTGATCAGGCCTTAGTTGGAGTATTGTGTCCAGTTCTGGTCACCACATTTCAAAAAAGATGTGGAGAAATTGGAGAAGGTCCAGAGAAGAGCAACAAGAATGATTAAAGGTCTAGAGAACATGACCTATGAAGGAAGACTGAAAGAATTGGGCTTGTTAAGTTTGGAAAGGAGAAGACTGAGAGGGGACATGATAGCGGTTTTCAGGTATCTAAAAGGGCATTACAAGGAGGAGGGAGAAAAATTGTTCTCCTTGACCTCTGAGGATAGGACAAGAAGCAATGGGCTTAAACTGCAGCGTGGGAGGTTAAGGCTGTACATTAGGAAAATCTTCCTAACTGTCAAGAAGTTATTGGAATAAATTGCCTAGTGAGGTTGTGGAATCTCCATCTCTGGAGATATTTAAGAGTAGGTTAGATAGACATCTATAAAGGATGGTCTAGATGGTACTGGGTCCTGTTGTGGGGGCAGGGGCCTGGACTCGATGACCTGTCAAGGTCCCTTCCAGTCCTAGTGTTCTATGATTTGGAATTTGAAACTATTTGCTGAATAGACTCAAGGCAGTGGAGAATCATTTCCACAGGCCCAGTTCCTAGATCCATTCTCTTATGATGCCCATTGACTATTCACACACCAGATTTGGTGCCTGGAAGTCCTTCCTACATCCTGATGTGGTGTAGAGTTGCTGAAGCAACTGCTGCATCACCTCCATTACTGTTGTTGCCAGTGCAAGAGGTGTGATGTGGGAAGGGTGGCTTATATGACTCCTGAGGGCGGCTGGCAGCTGGTGTAGGTTAAATCAGCCTTCAGACAACATTAAATTGTACATGGTGACCAGTCAGGTTATTTATACATGGTTCCCAGAGTTCTGATATGGCTGTTGCTTCATCAGCCAAACACTGGTATACCCAAAAACATGGCTCATTTAACTACAACAGTCTCACAAGAGAAGCTCCATGCTTAATTTGTGGTGGCCCAAAATAAACTTCCTGCACTCTCGCAGACTGAGGGGGAGACACCCAGGAAAATCAAAGCGGGATCAGATTCTAAAAGAGATAGATCAAATCTAGGTGCGTACATTGTTGGGTGTGGCTATTAGAGGGTACTTGTCCAGGCGTAGGACTAAGCAAGTAATTAAAAAAACAAACCAGAGTGGGTAGGAGTTTACAATCTCAATATATAAAGTGTACAGCCTCTAATTCACTTTCAGAATTTAAAAAAAAATCTTGAATGTTTGCCTTCTGTCTCCCTTGAGGTTTCTCAATCAAAAATCTCTGTTTCCTTCACAGTCATTCAGTAATTAAACATCAAAACTTTGGCATTTTACAGTTCAAGTAGAAATCAGCTAACTTTTCAAAGTATTTGCAGGTTTCTTTCATTTGGCTTATTTAGCTTTACTAGGGCTTGAATACTTCTTCTAAACACTCATATATGCAAATTAAAAGTCTAAAATAAAAAAATAGCAGAGTATTCAGTATTCAGTGCTTCCTTGATTACTTAGACCCTCAGCTGCCTTAATTATTTAAAATGAGCTGCCCCGAACTGTTATAATTACTTAAAATTCTCCAAAAACTTCGTACTTTGACTAGTCTCAAATACGAAAGTCAGCACCAGCTGGCTTTGTTATCAGCACTCCTGCATTCTCTTAGCTTCTCCCAAGATCACTTTGACCTCTCCATTTTTCAGCCACGTTGGGGAGCAACTGAAAACAATTGGTTGTTAAGACGCTAAGATAAAAAGCACCCATCAAAAAGCAAGAAGCAAAATTACTGACAAGTTATTTTAAGGATTCAGATGTGTGTTGTAAGAATTTTAGCAACATTTTCTCTGAAAACCTGTATTTACAAAAGATAAGGAATATTGATATGAGAAGTCATCATGTTTCCTAAAATTTCCCCATTCAAAAAAGAAGTTAATGGATAATTTAGGATATTGTGCATGAGACACATATGCTGAAGTCTGAGGCTTGAAATATAAAGATGAAGAAACGCTGGTAAAAGTAAGCATTTTATTCGTTTAATTTAATAGTCTATATTTACTAATGGTGATTCAGTTTGGATGGCTTAGTTTTTGCATGGCATGGATTTCACCAAGCTCTTTCTCTTACAAAGATTTGTGTAGATAGTGCTTATTGCTGACAGGCCAACAGAGTTGGAATTACTGACAGAACAATGCCCAGGTGAAAGATAATTAGTATAATACATATGTGAAATATAAAGTTAGAAGTCCCAATAGCGGGAAGAACAAAAACAAAGTGATATAAAGATCCCAGGAATAAACCATTTGAGGCACAGCAAAATAGCCAATAATCCTAACTTCAGATACAGTGGTGACTCATAAACTTAAACATGATAATCTTGTTTAGCAAATCATAACTTGTCCATTGACATCTTACATGTATAACCCCCTTTTTCCTCCCCGGGTTACTCGGGAGCAGGTCACACTCACAGGTGTGCCTGGGTGCCTGATGGTTTCAATATAAAAGGAGATCCTGAGCACCCCAGTGGTGATGTTGTTTAGTTGGGGAAAACCCTATCCACCTCCTTTCTGCAGTCCCTTGCTCATAAGGAACATATAATGGTGATGCCTCCACCTGGCTGGCCTTGTACACACTTACTGGTGTGCCTTGAGAGCCTCCAGGAATAAACTCATTCCAGAAATAATCTGTATCTAATTCCAGAACAACAACTACAAATCATATACATCTAATAGATTACATTAAAATAAACAATCTTTACTTAACTTAAATAAACAGGGTTTAACAGATTAACAATGAATAGCATTAACAAAGTGCACAATAATAATTGGAACTTATATATCTAGCATTTGCACTGCCAATATTGATCCCACCCCAGAGTGTGCACACTCCTGGACTCAGAGTCCCAGACTCTTGCTTGCATGGGCACGCTTGAAGAACTGCAGCTGTAGTGGAGATTCTCTGTAGAAAGTGTGTATGAGGGTCCAAGCTAGGCAGCAGCTCTGTCCCCGGCAGCACTTTCCCAAAAAGGCCCAATTACTTACAGTCTCATGCTGTGCCTATCAGAAGCAGCCTGCTAGATCCTAGTTCCAAAGGCATCTAGTCCCAGTCTGTAGCTGCACTCTAACAGCCCCTGGACTGGATCAAACTCCTCCGAAGCAGCCTGGCTCCCCTTCTGTTCCAAAATCCAAGGGCAGAGTCCCAGACTGCTAGGCTTCTCTTCTCATGCACATGGAGAGACTAAGATTTCCCACACAAGAGTCATTTCCTTCCTGTTTTTCCCAAGGACTAATGGGAATTGTAGTCTGTGAGGCTGGATTGCAGCACACAGGGTCTTTCCAGAAAAATAAGCAGAGGTACCTTTAGTAAGGGGACTACACATGATATACTTTGTACAAGATTTCTTGCGACTGTAACATTGGCTAGATGACTGTAACATCTATCAATATTCTTGATAGAATATTAATGGTCATATTCTATCAAGTAGCATCACACTGGGTCCCCAGAGAATACCAAACAGAAAATAAAGAATGAGAGGACCAGACCAGACACTGAGATTTATGAAGTTCAGAAGAGCTTCCTGGTATCCCAAACCTCAGTAACTTGGGGCCCTATGTTTTACATCTTATTTATTTATTGTCTGGCACAAATATATGTTCAAAAATTGTAAGTGACAATAATGCTATTTGAAAATTTATAAATAAAATCTATATTGGGTGGACTTGTGACTCAGTGTCTCACCTACAGCCACCTCAGGCATTCATTTAGATTCAAAGAAAAAAACAACTGTGTGTATGTGAAGAGAAAGGGATGGATCATCCACTTACAAACATAGCTCCTGATCTATTAACTAAATATCTATTTATTTTAGCCTTTCTAGCATGATACTGCTTTACTGGTAAAGAACCATCTCCTTACCCAAGTTCTGGATATAAGTAAGCAAAACAAAGGGTGCAACTTGTGAAAGGGTGATCTCTGCAGCACTCTGATCAGTCACATTTCTTTCAGTTAGGGGATTATGAGCATGCAGGTGACAATAATGGGGCTAATAGTGTTATTGGGGAGCATATAGGAAGAAAACAGGAAGCAAGAGGAGCCTAGGCTGAAGGTGTGAGGGATGCAGGGAATTGACTGCAGGGTATTACTAGGTAAGAGGGGAATAACTACATACCTTGATGACAGATAAACAGTTAGGTGTATGTGTGTGACCGTGAAACCACCTGAACTGGCCAGGCATTGTGGTTTACTGGTTAGCAAAAGTGCTTCTCTGTGACAACTTTATAAAGATGAGTTGAAATCTGAATACTAAGATTGTCACTGAGTTATGCAGCCTATGAAGAGCCCAACAGAGAATTACTGGGATTATTTTCTTCTTTGCCATTATACCAGACTCTAAATTCACAAAAACTATACTCTAGATTTGACTAAAAAATTGGAGAAGTTCAACAAGAAGGTGATGATTCTTTAATGAAGTTTGGAGGAGGCAGATCCCTGCACCAATTCTGAGTCTGACTTAGGTCAATTTCACACCCTGTGGCCGGTAGAGTCTGCCTGAAGGATCATACCAAAATATAATAAATGAAGAATGTTGTCTCTGAGAAGGTTGTTGCTTCCTACTGGCAAATGATTCCTGATAGGTAGGAAATGCCTTGTGCAAATTAAAATGCTAATGAATGTCAGAAGAATTTCAGAAGCAAGAGAATGAAGTCATAAAGAAAACATAAGAATTATTGATCATCCACAGGGAACTGAAGGCATCTATATGATATATGTTTTTGTCAATGTACAAAGAGACCTCCACAGACAGTCCTGAAATTAAAATACAGTCTCTTTGTCTAGACTTATGTCGGATGCTGAAAAGGAATGTAGCAAGTATCTGTCCAATTGAGGGAGCATACTGATAAATATTTGCTGTGGTAAAGCTATAGCTAATAATAAATACTGAAATTAGGTCTTATTTTTCATCAAAATGATATATAATTATTGCTGTCCTATTTGCTAGCTGTGCCAGCTTCTATCGCTTCCTATATTTCTTGTGGGAGAAATGTTACATCCTGTCACTACTCCCCCATAAAGTTATGAACAAAGCATGTGGATGGCTTTCCCTTGAAATATTGCCATGGCAGGTTGGTTTATGCTGAACTTCTTCATGTATACAATCAGTTTTGTTTTCAATTGCGCACACCTGTCCATCTCAATCCTTTTGAGTGGAAGCAAAGTCCACAAAATGGATTCAGACTATATAATGAAATGTTTCCTTTTGTTTGTTTTAAATTAATTATTATTATTATTATTATTATTATTATTATTTATTTGTTTTACCACAGGATGGAGATCCTTATCCTTTTTATTACTATTAAATCATTCATTATTTTGTAAACCTCCGTGATTTCTCATATTATTCTCTTTTCCCTTACGTACAGTCACTTGTCAAAGTAGAAACACTTTAAGCAGAGTGAGCTAACCTGGGTTTGAAAACAAACTTTTACTTGTAAATGTGCCCGTGAGTATGGGAAGTGATAATAGCGATCCATCATTTTTCTGCATGGCTGCACTTTCAATTTACATTGCTTAGATGTCTTTCACTGAACAATGGTATAATACTGTCTGTATGGAAAATTACTAAGCTGATGCCTATATCATATGCAGAACTAGTAGCTTTGTTGATGGCTAAAGTTGCCTGACACTTCCCATTGCACGATACTTTTTTCAGCTGCTAATCGCTTTCCGGAACTTTAAAGATTTTGGCTGAATTTCCCTAGTAGGATGTCAGCTCAAGCTGCGTATTTGGTGGGTTTAGCTAATATAATCCATAGACAATCAACAGATCAGACAACAGAAGGAACAGAATGGAACAATGAAGTGGGGGTGAAAAGAAGATACGGGACAGTGATAGGATGAATTGTCCAGATGTTGAAGGGAGAAACAAGAGTAGAAAATACTCTTTTATCCCTAGAGAACACTCCCCTAATGCTCCCTGAATGCAACCCCAGATTCCCAAATCTCAACATTCCTCCACTGTCAACAAGTGCCCATGCAATGCAGTAGCAAAACTGACATCTTGTGCACCTTTTAAGGTGCTCTTAATAGAGTGTGACAACCTACTATTGCTATCAGTACTCACTTATCTGAAGCAGCAGAATATGTCCTATGGATCTGTGGAGTCCAACCATGCTGAAAACCATGTACCTGTCAATCTAATGCCTCATGAGGGACTTACTGGCATTTCAGTTTACATTTTTTAAAAACAAAGAAAATGACACATGAAATGCTTGAAATAATGTTAGTTGCAAATGAATCATGTGGAAGTTAGGAAAGGCCAGAATTAGGATGGCCTGTGCAACCTTATTAGTCTTTATATTTTAGCACACCCAGAACAGAGATTATGATGGGAGCCTTTAGTGCTGCCTGTTTCAGGGCTCACACAAGGAAACATTATTATTCTTTTCCCTCCAGTGAGAACCACGATAGGGGATAATCAAAAAGGCTCTGCTCAGCTCTAACCCATGGCCCTGGGTTGTTAGACATAATGGGATGCCTTTTCTCATATCATATTTCTGCAGAGACTTAGTCAGGCTATGTCTACACTACAATGATCTATCAGAAAAAGGTATGCAAATTGCACTCCACAATTTGCATACCTTTTTTCCAATAGTTTTTTTTGGAAGAGGCTTTTCTGAAATTTGCCCCCTCTACACTGGGCCAAATTTTGGAAAATCTCCTCTTTTGGAAGAGCCCTTCTTCCTAGTGGAAGAAGGAAGACAGGGTTTCTGAAAGACTGTGTCTGCTCTTCTGCAAAAAATGTGCGTACCTTTTTTCCGATAGTTTCTTTTTGGAAGAGGCTTTTCTGTAGACATAGTCCAACTCTCCTGATCTGCATATCCTCAGCTTTATTGTTTCTACTATGCCATTCCTATGTCCTTCATTTGCATTCTGTTTGTTCCACAAAACTTGTGATTCCCAAATACATAATCTTTCTCTCCTACTATAGCTCTTCCACTTCATATAAAATATCAAATATTCAGAAAGCCTGATCGGGAAACTGACTCTATAGCCAAGTGATTAGAACTAACTTGAGATAAGAGAGACTCAGGTCAACTCTCTGTTTCAGGGATTTGAGGTTGGCTTTTTAACATTGCAGTTGAGTGCCCTAATGACTAGATTACTGGATAGCCCATGAGTCTCCTTTTCTGTGGTTTTGATCTGTAATTCCATCCTGGACTCGAGAACATTTTCCTGACATAGCTCCACTTTTTAAACACACAAAAAAAGTTTGTCAAATATTTTCTATCCAACTCCAAAACACAAATAGCTGTTATATAGCAACTATTTTGTTTCAGTACTTAGAAAAATATTCTCCATTGTGTAGGAACATCCCCTGTAGGACAGAAGAAACTTCATGTGTTTCAACTTTAAGAATGCCTGCCATTAAAAGATGAGACGGAAGGGAGTATTTGGAAAGTGAAAAATAAGACAGAATAAAATAAGTTGTCTATAGAAAAGGGATAATGTTTCTATCCCTTGACCTAGAGAATCTGCAAGATCTGTGAATGTCTGTTGGTATCCACAAGAAGAAGAGGGACATGGCATTAAAAGCACACTTATAAATGGATAATTTGTCCCACAAAGGGCAAGAGGTCCTGGAGATACATACTTATAAAGCTAATCCAGTAACATGCATGCATGGAACATGATTGTGAATTGCTTCATTTTTTGTCATGAAGTCTACTTTGGAAATAATATGTTTCCTCTCCATGGTAATTGTTTCGATTGTGGGTTTGTACATAAAGGAATTCTACCCATACAAAATCTTTTAAGGTATGTCTACACTACAGCATTATTTCGAAATATCTTATTTTGAAATAACACGCCTAGACACAAAATGCATTTCGAAATAGCATTTTGCTATTATGAAATAGCGTGTCCACACTGATTGGACGCTGAATCGCATTTAACATAAGAACATAAGAACATAAGAACGGCCGTACCGGGTCAGACCAAAGGTCCATCTAGCCCAGTAGCCTGTCTGCCGACAGTGGCCAGCACCAGGTGCTCCAGAGAGGGTGGACCGAAGACAATGATCAAGCGATTTGTCTCCTGCCATCCTCTCCAGCCTCTGACAAACAGAGGCCAAGGACACCATTTTATCCCCTGGCTAATAGCCTTTTATGGACCTAACCTCCATGAAATTATCTAGCTTCTCTTTAAACTCTATTATAGTCCTAGCCTTCACAGCCTCCTCTGGTAAGGAGTTCCACAGGCTGACTACACGCTGTGTGAAGAAGAACTTTCTTTTATTAGTTTTAAACCTGCTACCCATTAATTTCATTTGGTGTCCTCTAGTTCTTCTATTTAGGGAACTAATAAATTACTTTTCTTTATCCGCCCTCTCCACACCACTCATGATTTTATATACCTCTATCATATCCCCCCTCAGTCTCCTCTTTTCTAAACTGAAAAGTCCCAGTCGCTTTAACCTCTCCTCATATGGGACCCGTTCCAAACCCCTAATCATTTTAGTTGTTTTAGTTTTAGTTTTAGTTTTAGTTTTAGTTTAATTTAAGGCCAGCCAGAACCAGTTCTGGCAGGGCATCAGTTCAGGAGTTACCTTGTGTGGCTGCTGCCTGAGGCTATCTGAGGCCTGTGCTTAAAGAGACCCTCCCCGGACAGCCAGTTCTCAGGTTTCCCTGCTTGCTTGCCTACCTTGCTGAAGGACAGAAAAGCATTTTTTTTCTCTGCATGCTCTGGTTGCCCTCACACAGGACACCATGGCACGCTGTAGCATGGAGTCAGAGCCGCCCCAGGCACTCTGGTTCTTCTCCTGGATGTGTTGCTGCGAGCCTGGCAGCATGTTCTGCAGGCAGTAACAGTCTCCCTGGTGTGCCCCACTGGGCACTTGTGCCTCATTTCTCCCTCATGTCCTTTCACTTACCCCTCCCTAACCCCCCTTCCTGCTGTACAATAAAAAACACATGTGTTCATTACAACAAAGTCTCTTTATTGAACAAAACTGGAGTGGGGGGGGGGGGAATGAAACTGAGGTGAGACTGGGGAAAGAACGTGGGAGAGGGGAGGAGGGAGGGTGGGAGATGGGGAGGGGAAAACCTGGGAGGATGGAGCTGTCGGGGGAAGCAAGGGGAGGAAGGGGGAGGAGAAGCTCAGGGCTCAGTGTTGGGGGTCTCGCTGGCCCAACTGTCTCCCAGCACCATGGGTGCGGGGGCCTCGGCATCCCCAGGGGCATGGGAAGGCTCTGGAGGGTGTGGAGGAAGAAGCGAGATGGGAAGAAGGAGGGGGAGGAGGAGCAGTAGCTGGGGAGGCAGCAGGGGCTGGAGCGGCAGGAGGCAGCAAGCTCTGCACCAGGGTCTGCAGGTGCTTGCAGATGGCACAGCCCTGGGCAAACTGCTCCCACCGGAGCTTCAGGTGTTCCTGCACCCAGTGGTTGAGGGTGAGGTGCAGGGCTCACAGTGCCCCCAGGTGCTTCTGCTGGTACCCCTCCACAGCACGGGTGGGCCTGCGGAGTCCATGGGAGTGGGAGGATGTCCTGGGTGGTGTGGTGCGCCCTCCACTCGCAGTTGGTGCAGCTGTGGAGAAACAAGAGAAGTGGTCAGTTATCCCTGGAGACACAGTGGGTGAAGCCCAGCCCCCCTCTGCAAGGCGAGGATGACAGTTCTCATCAGAGCTGAATTGCTTGCACAGAGGCCATGTTTGGGGTGTCCTGCTATCCCTGGAAGTGGGAGCTGCCCCAGGACTGCAACTATGCCCCTGTGCTGTATATAGTATGTGTGTGTGTGTGTGATGTGTCTGTGTGCGTGTGTAGAGGGGGGCTTGTGGAGGGAGGGCATCCTGCTGTGTCCCACCCCGGGGTCAGGAGCATGTCATGTCTCTTCACACACATGTGTGGCTAACACACCAAGGCCCCTGTGTGGCAGCCAGCTGGGGCCACATGCCCAGGGGTGGCACGGCACATGCTTGCACGTGCACAGGTTGCTGCATGATCCGTGGTCAGCAAGGCCCATGTGTGCGGTCCCTGGTCTCCCTCCCCCCATAAAGGGACAGTGATGGCACTCACATGTTGTTGCCTTCCTGGATGACACTGCGACAGGTCTGCTGGGATGGCTCGGGCGTCCTGGCTGCGTGGCATGCTCCCTCCGGGCTCCTGTGGCTCCTGGCCCTCCTCCTCTTCCTCCTCCATGCCCTGGTCAGGGCCCTCTGCCCCAGGGTCGATGACAATCCTGTCCCCCAGGATGCAGTCCAGGACGTCAAAATAGGGGCAGCTCACTGGATCTGCCCCTTTTTGGGAGCTGTCCCCTGTGGCCCAGGCATAGGCCTGCCTCAGCTCCTTAATTTTCATCCGAACCTGACCCTGGGTTCGGATGTGGCCTTTGGTGACCAGGCTGGCAGCCATCCTGTCGTAGATGGCCACATTCCTCTGTCTAGTGCGGAGATCATGGATGTTGGGGGCATGCCCCCAAACTTCAATCAGGTCCATGATCTCCGCACTGGACCAGGAAGGCGCCCACCTTCTCCGGGCCCTGGCAGGTTCCTGGGAGCTGAGGGACTGGGCCCAGGGAGTGGTGGAGGGCTGGCTGGCACTGGCTACCTGGCTCATGCTGGGGCCACTGGGTCAGGGGCAGTGAATACTGGTGCTGGGCTGGCAGGCCTGGAGCTGGCACAGACACTGTGGCCAGATTCTACACCTTTAAGGGCTCCGGGGAGGGGGGGAAGGAGAGGAGTTTTCCTGGTTGGGGCCAGAGTGGCCAGCAGGGTACCCTGGGAAAGGGCTGGAGCCCCCTATTTCAAAATAGCCCCTATTCCGCGTCTACACAAAGCTTATTTCGAAATAGCAATTTCGAAATAGGCTCTATTCCTCATGGAATGAGGTTTACCAAGTTCAAAATAAGCCCTCCGCTATTTCAAAATTAATTCTAGTACAGTTATTTCAAAATAATGGCTGTTATTTCGAAATAACTTTGCTGTGTAGACATACCCTAGATGATTTTTTTTTCTTTATCTTAGTTTCAGGAAAACTACCTCACCTCACAGATATAAACAGCTTACAATAAAAAATGAAACCACATGCATAGTTGTTCCAAATCAAGTATTACCTAGTTTCCCAATTCTATTTTACTTCCCCCCAAAGTACCAGAAAACAAATCTGAAGTCTATACTAATGCTCAGATGTGTAAGTGAAAACTACAAGATGTCATTGCAGGGTACTTTTGAAATGGTTCTTTTTATTTTCTTTGAGCATAATATATGTGCACTCATTCTCTTTAGAGCTATCACAGCATGAGTTGAAATAATCACTCTAATTTATATGGCAAAACCCCCTCATTTGTGCTGATAAAATGCAGCTCATGACAACTCCAATCCTGTGGTTTTTAATGCAACTCAAAAAAGCTGTCTGCATTAAAAGAATATATTAGGGATGCAAACAACTGATAGCAATATGTTTTGTTTAAGTCTTGGAACAATTTCATTGTATGGGAGGGAAAAAATGGCCCCAGGATTTTTTGATAGAATATGTTTCTCTGTCTGAAGTTTCATTTCAAGACCCAGTCACATTTTAAACTTTTACTGTGAAAAATTAAAGTCTCACAACATCAAAGACTATAACATGAGCTTTTGGGGATGTGAAGTAGGTATAATTGTTATATTCAAGACTGCCTACCAACAACAACAACAACAAAAAAACCCACAATAGTTAGAGTGGTGTTAAAGTACTTCTTGAATAGTGAAATTGTGTTCCAGGTAGGAGAGGGTAAGGAACAGCGTTGAGTTTATACGGTCATATTTTGTAGTCCATGTCTGGTAATAGTACAGCTGTTTCACTTTGCTTTGTTCACTGTGTGAAAGAACAAGATCTTACAGCATAAATTTAGGAAATAATAATATCTAACTGTCTAAAGTTACAGTGAGGGTATGTCTAGACTACATGGCTCCATCGACGGAGCATGTAAAGTAGTTTACTCGGCATAGTCAATGAAGCAGGGATTTAAATAAGCAGGTTTTTTTTGTTGTTGTTGTTGTTGGTAGGCAGTCTTGAATATAACAATTATACCTACTTCACATCCCCAAAAGCTCATTTAAATAATCCCTGCTTCATTAAAATAAAAATGGCCGCCGCACTGTGCCGACGATCAGCTGATCCGGCACAGCGCGGCAGTCTAGACACAGCGTGGTCGACAAGGGAGGCCTTTGTCGACCGCACAGGTAAACCTTTAAATCCCCGCTTCATTGACTATGCCGAGCAAATTATTTAAATCCCCTGCTTCATTGACTATGCCGAGCAAACTACTTTACATGGCTCCGTTGACAGAGCCATGTAGTCTAGATGTACCCATAGAGTTAGGAAAATAAGGGTATGTCTACACAGCAAAGTTATTTCAAAATAACAGCTGTTATTTCGAAATAACTTTACTAGCGTCTACACAGCCAAACCTCTATTTTTAAATTAATTCAAAATAGCAGAGCACTTATTTCGAATTTGGTAAACCTCATTCCATGAGGAGTAACGCCAAATTTGAAATAACTATTTCAAAATAAGTGCTGTGTAGACACTTATATTGAAATAGGGGGCCTCCAGCCTTCCCAGTGTGCCCTGGTGGCCACTCCAGCCTCACCCAAGAACACTCCTCTCCCTCCCCCCTCACCGGAGCCCTTAAAGGGGTTGACTCTGGCCACAGTGCCTGTGCCAGCTCCAAGCCTGCCAGCTCAGAGCCAGCAGTCACTGCCCCTGACCCAGTGGCCCCAAAACATAAGCCAGCAAGCCACTGGCAGCCAGCCCTTCACCGTTCCCCAGGAGCAGTCTGCCAGCTCCCAGGAGCCTGCCAGGGCCTGGAGAAGGCAGGGGCCTTCCTGGTCCAGGGTGGAGATCATGGACCTTATACAGGTTGGGGAGGGATGCCCCCAACGTCCATGATCTCCGCACTAGATGGGGGAACGCGGCCATCTATGGCAGGATAGCTGCCAGCCTGGCCACCAAAGGCCACATGCAAACCCAGGAGCAGGTTTGCATGAAAATCAAGTTGGTCCAGCGAGAACCCCAACCCTGAGCCCTGAGCTTCCCCTCCCCCTTCTTCCCCTTGCTTCCCCTTTCCAGCTCCCTCCTCCCAGGTTTCCCTCTCCCCTCTCCCACCCCTCTTCTCCCCTCTCCTGCCTCCTTTCCCCAGTCTCACCAGAGTTTCACCCCCGTTTTGTTAAAGAGAGCTTGTGTTCATGAAAATACATGCATTTTATTTGACATCAGAAAGGGGGGTTAGGGAGGGGTAAGTGGAAGGATGTGAGGGAGGAATGAGCCACAAGCCCCCAGTGGGGCAGACCAGGGGGCTCCTCAGGGTAGAAGCTCTCCTGCAGGACCTCCTGGATAATGATAGCCCCCCGATGGACCTCCCGGATGGCAGCCTGCAGAAAATGCAGCCAGGCTCGCAGCAACGCGTCCATGAGAAGCACCAGAGTGCCCAAGGGCAGTTCTGGCTCCATGTTGCAGAGTGCTGTGGTGTCCCGAGTAAGGGCAAGCAGAGCATGCAGAGACAAAATGCTTTGGTGTCCCTCATCGAGGTCGGAAAGCAAGCAGGGAAAGTTGAGAACCGGCTGCCCAGGAGGGGTCCCTTCAAGCACAAGCCTCAGATAGTCTCAGGCAGTAGCCACACAAAGCCATCCTGACCTGATGCCCTGCCAGACCTGGTTCCGGCCGGCCTTAAATGCAATTCAGCGCCCACTCAGTTCGAAATGCACTTTGTGAGTAGACGCATTTTTTCAAAATAAGCTATTTTGAAATATCTATTTCGAAATAAGATATTTCAAAATAATGCTGTAGTATAGACATACCCTAACAGATTTTCAAGTTCAGTGACAATTAACTGAAATCACTTTGGGTTGAACCAAATCTAATTTGTTTTATTTTTATTTTTTTCTTTTCAGTGGTGTGAAGATTCTCTTTCAGGGTTTTTCTAGCTCAGGGTTTTGGGGTCTTTCCACATCCCACATCTGAACCACAGGGCTACATATATCAACAGCAGGCAAGCAGCCCTATCACCAACACTTCCACATCTGACCATTCTGTGACTGGCCAAAACAATTTGTGTCACATATACTTATAGTTTCAGGTCATCCAAAATGGCAATATTGTTGTCCCAACTATTAGCCCAAAACTTTTCCCCAGGTCTATTTACACGTCAGTGCAAAATTCAGATGGCACAGATTTCCTTTCATTTATGTCAGTGTGGTGCTTGTATGATCCCATTAACTTCAGGAAAGTTATACCCAATTTACAGAGGGGAGGAGAATTCAAGGCCCAAATAATGACATATAATTTCCTTATAAAACTCTCCACTGTAAGACTGTCTCATTAACAACAGTCTTGGCTTCCATTACACAACAGACTCTTCACAAATATACACAATTAAAGCCAGATTCTGTCCTTGTATGCATCCATGACTTCTGTATTATCTGTAATGCTCAAACCAGATGCAAAGTATCTGCAAAGTACCTACAAGTCTAGCCCTATGACTTTAAACTTAATCATAATTATCTAAATAGGAAGTATTGGAATGTTTGTTTTATCTCCTGTACTTGAAAAGCTTTTTAATACAAAATCAGAAGACCAGGTTCCCTGATTTATTCCATATGGTTCATGCTGCTCCAGTGAGTCTCAACAGTTTTAAGACCAGTTGAAGTGCTTGGATAAAATGTATTTACAGTCCGAGCATCGTGGCAAATCTGGTCCTGAGTTCCAAATTGTACTGGGAAGAGATATAAGTCAGTGATCATTATTACGCAGCTTAAACCCTTAAAGCATAACTTCTGCCTCCTTGCCCTAGGTGGTGTTGAGGGAGAACATGTTTGCACCCTTAAATGGCATGCAGCATGATATTCCTTGTTTATCAGTCCTGCTCTGTGAGAGGAGACCATAACCCCACCTCCTCTTTTGCCATTCACCACACAGCTAGAGGTACCATGAATTACTTACTGATATTATCTACAAGGTGGGTGAAGAGTAAACGAGGTTTATAAGAACTTTCAAAACAGGGCATTTCTGTTGAAAGATCCCCGTCTTGACAGCATTTTTTTTTTGAAAAGCGGCTTTTTGAAAAAAGCATGGGAAATTCAAATCCTGGCTTCATTTACAATTTCAATATGTCTAATTTACATCCCTTTATACATCCCATCTATACTAGCCCCCTCGTTCAAATGAGGGAGGCTAATGAGGCCGGCCAAAATTGCAAATGAAGCACGGGATTTAAATATCCCGCGCTTCATTAGCATGTTCCCAGGCGGTCGCCATTTTGGAAATTGACTAGCCCAGAATAACTTCCCGCGTCTACACACGGCAGTGAAATGGGAGTTCGAAGTAAAGCCCTTAATTTGAACTAGCTGTTAAACCTCATTGCAGGAGGAATAACAGCTAATTCGAGTTAGGGCTTTACTTCGAACTCCCATTTCACTACCACGCGTAGACGCGGGCAGTTATTCCGGGCTAGTCAATTTCCAAAATAGCAACCGCCCGGGAACATGCTAATGAAGCGCGGGATATTTCAATCCTGCGCTTCATTTGCAATTTCGGTCACCCTCATTAGCCTCCTTAGTTCGAACTAGGGGGCTAGTGTAGACATACCCTTAGAGACCTGCTTTAAACCTACATGACTCCAGCTTTAAGCTAGTGTAATGCTACCAAGTTAAACCCAGAGAACCTGGAGTAAGATGTGATGAAGTAGGCCCTATCTGTTCTGCAAAGTGAAATTGATCCCAGTAGACACTCAGCACAATGAAGTCCCATTGAAACATTCAAAATAGAGAACAACTGAATCTTGAATGACACACTGGTCCTTCTGCAGATTCTTTCCACAAGACAGATAGGAACTAAAACCAGCCTGAGTTAAGCAACTATGTAACTGGTTGCCCATACCACCTTTCTCAGGGGTCTTTTAATTTCAATTAGTTAATTAAAGGAAAGGACTCAATAATTTAATTTATTTTTATAATGTTTTATTATCTAGCCTTAACAACAGCAGCTCATACAATATAAAAAGGCAAAATGAACTGTGATGTGGCTAACACAAATAGAAAATTGGTTGACATTATCAGTTTAGGTTTCCCGAATAAATTCATATAACTACAGTAGCAACTAATACTTATACTTAATATCTTGGGATGGTGACTATTCAGATTTTTGACAAAGCATCCCTCACATGCTCTAATTAGTTATCAACTCTGGTGTTACTGGGAGTGTGTGTGTGTGTGGGGGCAGAATTACCAGGCCTCTGGGCAAAGTGCGTGAGGGAAGCCATCTCCATGATCCAGGAAGGGAAGGGGCTGGACCTCGAGTAGAAGGAGCAGAGCTGGGGGCAGCCAACCCTCAGTATCACCTGAAGTACATGCCACCTCCTTCTCCCACCCCTCAGCACTTAGAGCCATCTGGACCACAAGGCATAGTGCTCCAGCAGTGATTTAAAGGGTCTGGGACTCTGACCAGCACCACTCTTGTGGTGGCAGTGGTGGTGTCTGGGAGCCCTGGGCCCTTTTGAATCATTGGGCCCTAGGCTAACTGCCCCTTTCACACCCCTTCCCCTGTCAGTGGGCCTGGGTGCTGCTAACACAACAGAGGAAAAATAATAAACTGAACAAAATGAGTGCAGTTTAAAAAGGTTGCATAGTTAGTTAATGATTTCACACTGCCTTTCAAATTCTGAGTGTATATAGACACAAAATGAAATCATGATAGACACACGTACAATAACTGTACAGGTAATAATTCAAGTTAACAACAGTAACATGTTTCATTTTAAAGCTGCTTTACATAAATCTTTACTGGAACCTGTTATAACACAAAGCCACCCTATAATTACATGACAATGTTTAATACATATATTGAAGTGCATATGCTGCCTTATTAATTAGGCACTCAGTTTCACAGGAACTGGTCATTGTACGGATTTGAATTTTCACCCATGAGAAAGTCTGTGTTACTTGTTACCAGCTCTTTGCTCAGCCATCAGCTTTCAGCTGAGTTATCATCCATACTGCAAAAATAAATGCAGTGAAGGATAGACACAACTATAATCTTTTACCAGTGTACTAACTGAATTGTTGAAAAAAAAAAAGAGAGAGAAAGAGACACTTAAATGTGCCAGTCCGAGATAAATTCTTGATGTCACCTCACAGACTTCCAAGAGGCCTGGTACAGGACCTCAGCTTTCTCCTTTCCACATGTCTTCAGATTTTTTACACATGCTAAAGGTGACAAGCCACTTTATCCCATTTCAGGTGGGTGGTCCAACTTGCATCTTTCTCTTGGATGTATTAACATGGACAAATCAGACGGTGACTCATACGTCTTCAGATAATTCAAAATGTCCAGCCAAAATAAGAGTAATCCCCTTTCAATAGGAGAATGAGACAACAGCTTTCGAGTGCTTACATTGAAATGTTTCAAAGTTTCTGTAAAATGTTGTCACGCCATCTTGTGTAAGACAATTTAGGCTATAACTTTTGGTCAGTCATTTTGGGGCATACCTTGGACACAAAATGGCTTGCTTCAGTCAGCAGCTTACCACAGCAAGTCACTTTCCACGGTCCACTTTGAAGTCCATTTCTTAATCAACTTTGAAGCAATGCATGCTCAAGTTGCAGTCTCTCCATCAACATTGCCAGCTGCTGCATATCTCATTTACATCAAGTCCATATTCTTCGATGTTCTTTAAACTTGTTGCAACAATCCAATATGATGCAAAGGCACTTCAAGAAGAATTGTTCCCCAGGAGGCCAGAACTATTCTATAAATCTATTTTTGTTCTCCATGTTTTAACAACAATGGTGGGATCTTGGTATGTATGGCTGAGGTGAGTGTGTGTAGTATTAATTAAAAAGTTACAATTCTGTTTATTTCACTGAGGGTACATTTACATAGCAACATTATTTCAAAATAACTAACATTATTTCGAAATAACTTAGTCCACATCTACACAGCAGGCAATTATTTCAAAATACTGTCGAAATACTGTCAAGATGGAGGACTTCTTACTCCAACTCCTGTAACCCTCATTGTACGAGGAGAAAGGGAAGTTGGAGGAAGAATGCTCTGTTTCGAAATAAGTGCTGTGTAGATGCTCCCAATTTCAAAATAAGCTATTTCGAAATAAGCTATGCAATGGACATAGCTCAATTTGCGTAGCTTATTTTGAGTTAAGCCCTGCTGTGTAGACACACCCTGAGTGTCCTTAGAAATAATCTGAGTGGCTTCAGTTCCTTTTATTTACTGCCTCTTTTAGCACAGGTGTATTTCACAAACTCAAAACTACAAGCATGCTTGATTACAAATTCCAGGATTTCCCATGAGCTACATGCTGTCATTAAAGTTTACAACATTTTGCCCAAAGCTGTATCACTTGTAGTTGACTTTCCTTTTATACACTGTAGATTCCATCAGGTTCCCTATTTTATTGCTGTATCTAGCACATCATATAATATCAGTGTTTGATGTTAATTTGAATGTTCTTTTTACAAAAAAAAAATTCATTCACAAACAGGGCAAGTCTCAGAGTTTTCTCAGACTAGGGATAAATATCAAACTTTTCCTTTTTATTCTCTTAGCCCTCCGTTCCATTTTTTCTAAAAGTCCACAATGCCTGGGCAAAGCTTAAATGGTATTATCTCAAAACTTTGCTATGTTAGAGGGCTGAATTTCACTCATTGTCATTATTCCAAAATGGAGTTGATTGGTAATGTTTAGCATATGCAAAGTTTTGTACAATGACATCTATGACTTTAAGAGCTAATTTGATGTGTTCTGAACTTTGAGGTTTATTGCCTTCTGATTTGTGAAAAACCACTCCCATTCCAAGATTGGATCTGTGAATAGGGATTTAGGTGCGTAGGATTTGTGGTAGGGCTGAGTTATGCACCATTGGATAGTTATTATTTGGAACTGGTGAATTGACTCCTGAACAGCTGAAAATAAAAAGAGACGCTTAAATGTAGCAACCTGAGATAAGCACTTGATGTCATCTGGAGGGCAGTTTGCTCAGGTTCTTTTACGTACATACGTTCAGGGGTTTCATTTTTCATTTGATTACTTTTCTTGTTCTCCAAGTAAAAACTTCTGTTTCCAAAGAATGGGAAACAGATTTGAGAAAATAAAACATATACTTAACCCCCCCCAAAACAAACAAACAAACAAACAAACAGAACCCCTCCCCCCCCCACTTAAAGCTTTTGCCCTGTCTTGAATCATAGCACTCCTGAAGACTGAAAAGATCTTGATTACAAATAGCCATTGTAAATAGAGTCTGTAGTACCAAACCCCATGGAAGCCCTATTTTTAGGTTCTCTGAAAGAATCTAGCGAGCAAGTTAGGATCAGTTAGAGATGGGAAACAAGCATGATCTTCCTCCATTTTCTGGTATACTGAAACAGAATGTGTGACTTTTATGAGGTATCCAAGACTTGAGAAAGCTATATATGTATCAAGGAAACACAAGTCCTGAAGAAGCCCTGTCTTCTAGGAGAAGCTGGGCTCAATGGGATTACCAGCTGCACCCCAGACGTAGGAGGTAGTCTGATGAAAAGGCATGAATGGTCTCCCAAATGGTGCAAACAGCTTCCAGCGATTCAGATTTTGAACCAAGTTCTAGACCGTTTACACCATACTTTGTATTTTCTTTCCTAAAGTTTTATGGTGAAAGTCTAATTCCAGCTACTCATTGTATAGATTAAAAAATAGCCAAACAGTCTCTAGATGCTCCTGGCACTTGTGTAAGACAGAGCTTATAACATTTTACCTCCTAATGAATTATTTTTAAATGGAAATTTTTGGCATCTGGGAAACTCTTACTGCTTTTTATGTGGCATAAACACATATATTAAAAGGAGTGCCTGGCATAAAACATGAGAGGTAATTACCCTGGTATTTAGAGATAGTCCAAAAGAGAACCAAAAACTGATAAAAAAAATTAGAAAACCTGACCTATGAGGAAAGATTTAAAAAAAAAAAACCTGGGTGCATTTAGCCTTGAAGGGGAAAAAATGTCTGAGAAGGGAATCTGATAAATCTTTTATAAAGAGCATAGTAATCAATTGTTCTCCATGGCCGCTGAAGATATGATAACAAGGAATGGACTTAATCTGGAGCAAGCAAAACTTTGGTGAGATATTAAATGAAACTTTCTAACTATAAGGAGAGTTAAGTTCTGGAATAGACTTCCAACAGCGTTTGTGGAATTGCCCTCACTGGAGGATTTGGAGTTTGGACGAACACTTCTTAGGGATGGTGTAGGTAAATTACAGCCTCTCCAAAATTTATAATCCTATTGAAAAACCAAATCTGTATTAGGTGGGAAAGAAGTCTTCCTTTCTGAAACATAGTTTACAGCCTGATTCAATTCCACTTTGTCAGAGAAGTACACTAGCTGTTCCATTTATTTCTTGTTTCTCATTTTCTTTAATCTGCTTTCTGCTGACTTTACATTGCCCCAAACTAAATCTTTCCCTGTCTGACTCTAAGCTTTTGCTGGTACAGCCAAAAGTGGATGTTCTGGTCTGGAAATTCTATTTACACTGAACAAGCCCCTTTACTTAACATGTGTCATTGGGGCCATATCTTGGAATAGGAGAATTTGTTTCCCTTTCTTTTTCATGTGTTTCTTTTTGTAGGTCACCAACTCAAAATTTCCTTTATCCTAGAGATCAACCTTATGCACTATTACTGTTCTGCCTTTTTTTCTGTGTTAGCAGTCAAGCCCTTTTCATTGATTCTGCAGGCCTGGACAACAGATATATCAACAGAGTATCAACAGATATAATAGGCTCTGGTATCTTTGGGATCTAATGAGCCATTTCTCCAATAAATTAAATACAATTTGTGGAGAATCCTGAACCCCAATACATAAAAAAGAAGAAAAAAATCCAAGTACATAAAAACTGTTGTCTCATATTTGGCTTCCCAGTAATAAAAGATGTTTATTTTCTTTGTATATTGATCAACACGATGAGAGTCTACCCCTGCATGTCTCATGCTCCCCCTTCTCCCAACTTTGCTGTCTGTGTGGTGCAGGGAACACATCCATTCTTACATACAGACAAGTTAGGGTGCTCATAGAGTAAGTTTCCAGTTTATCAAGGAACATAAGTATTAGTGTATAAGTATAGTATATATAACACATTAATACAACGTGATTAGGTAGATAATCATATAGATACACTCCCTCTCAGGAGTGTCCTCTTTTTTAAAAGTTCAAATATGGTAACCCTGGACCTGTAATACATGAGTAGGGACTAGCCTTCACGTGCTCTTTAGTAGTGGTAATATCATAGACTATTTTTCCCCATTTCAGTAACATAGCTCTTTTCTAAAGTGGTGTTTTGCTTCTTTGCAGGGAACAATGATGTAGTTCTCAATAAAAACATAATATTGATTATACCTAGAAATATACTGTTATACTAATCCATAAATAAAATATTAAACATTGTTCATTTGGCCATGAACTGAGTCAAAAGCCTTGTAAAATTAATGATTTTAGATAACATTGTTGCAGTGAAAATTGTTTTAATTAGTGTACTACAGCTCTATGATAGTTGGCCTCTGCTGAGTTTGAAAAAGATAATCTGTGCTAGATGGAAAATCAGGGTTGAGAAAAATGTATATATGCAGTTATAGTGTTTAACGCCCCACTGTGCTACTGCAAGTTTACATTGGTTTAAGTCTATTGAGGAAAAACTGTATCTCACAGTTTAATTAATTAATTAATTAATCAAGCCTGCCATTTGATGAGGCAGTGTTGTTTAACTGTTAGGTCAATAGACTGAAATTTAGGAGATATAGGTCCTATTGAGAGCTTGCCATTGGCCAGTTATGATCTTCAGCAAGTCACTTCAGCCTTATTTGCCTCAGTTTCCCCCTTCTTTATAATGTGAATTATTTTGAGGATGCTTTGAGACTTTGGGATGAAAACTGCTATATAAGATCTATGTATTAATTATTATGATAATTGAAATGTTTCTATAACTGTTTGTCTATTATGAATTGTATACCACATCACTGTGTTAAAATAGTAGCATTAGATTATTTTTACCATGATAGAAAAATATTTTCTTGTTCCAACTATTTACTGACTACCCCCAAGGCGATCTTAGTTAATGACTGGATTTAATTCTTCCAGCAAAATCTGCTTTCCTTTAGGTTATGGTTTATTTTGTTAAAAGAAATTCTAGGGCTAAAGGAGAAAAAAATTGATACCTCCAATGATTAATGATATATTGGCTAAAAATTGTTTCATTGTTCTGTTTAACAAGGCAGTTTTTTCCACCAGTTGTACAAGATGTCAGGCCAAGTAACATCCACCTTAATAATTCCTAGAGGCACCATAATTCTGCTTTAAATACTATTATAAAATATATAATGTGGCATGTCCTTTATTTTGTTAAACCTGTAGTGTAATAAACAATAAGAGTTCACTGCTTAGAGAAAATTGAGACATGACAAAGAGTTAAGAATTCCATAAATGCTTCTGGCACCATATAAATCATCAAG
Source organism: Rafetus swinhoei (assembly GCA_019425775.1). Lineage (NCBI taxonomy): Eukaryota > Metazoa > Chordata > Testudines > Trionychidae > Rafetus > Rafetus swinhoei. The sequence goes on from CM033424.1 coordinate 155,583,181, forward strand.
TAAAGAAAATGCTGACAAATATCAACATCAGTGAAGTATTGATCTACCAAATGCACTTCAGCCTCTCCTTAAGCATACAAATTAAATGAACTAGAATGGAAAATCAGATTCTTTGTCACTGCTAATACCTAAATAGGATTGTTGGGAGTTTTCTAATTGTTCTCACCTTGCTTTTTACAGCTCTCAATTTACTTCATTGAAGACGACAGAGACTTCTGTAATATCTCATTTCATACATGAAATATGAAAGTAAGCATTTAATATCATGCCAGTTCCAAATAGGGTTTAATATTTCAGATGCTGATGATATTAAACTGCAGATGGATATTAGGATGTTTTCTGTCAGCCTATGGGTTTTGAGGAGGGAGTAAAGAACTGTGGAGGACTGTAACACAGAGTACATTTTGTACTAGAGTTTCACCTTGAATTATAGGACCCAGAGTCTATTATCTGTTTTCATCATGTTGAGGAACACCTTCATCCACAAAGAGTTTTGTTGATTTCTGCAAGATGACTCATGGAATAAAGGATTTTCCAGAAGAGCAGAGGTATTAGAATTTGACCACTTTACAAGTATTACAAAAGTCTGTAAAAAAAAAAGCAAGCATTGCAATAAACTGTTTAGTTAGTTACATGCAGAAAATAACAACATATTGTCATTATAAGTATTTCCCAAGAAAACTTAGGAGGCTAAAAAATCATTATTGTGTTCCCCTTTCTTATGAACAATAAACAGTAATTACTGTTACAAGGCAGGTTTTTTCTATTTATTTTCTGCTGGCTGATGAAGCCATTTGTGAAGAGAACAATTTAGTTGAGAGAAAAAAATACTAGGAAATAGAAACTGAGATATTACATCAGACCTGTCCCTGGCAGTTGGTTCCCATGGGTAGACCAGGTGGGATCAACTGAGCTAGTTGAAGGGGTTAGGGCAACACTTGAGGCTTTAGCTATCTAATAAAGGGCAGGAAGTTTCTGGAGACAATAGTGGCAGAGGAATGGAGTGAACTTCTATGATGGGGTTCTAGAGTGAAGGGCTAGGTGCTCGGGGACATTGGCCTGAGCTGATGTTCCAGAAGAAGTGTGAGCTGAGGAACTCTTTCTGTTTGCTTATGTTTGAAAAATAATCCTATGATAATGAGACTGGGGAGTATAGTGTGTGATTTTAAGCCTGGGAGAAACCCTGCCTTGTGTTAAGACTAAGAGCAGGTCTACACAATGGGGGCAGATCAACCTAAGCAACACAATTTGAGTTTTGTTAGTAGCATAATTCAAATCCACATCGCTTAAATCTATTTACCTCAATGTCTACACATGCTGGGTCAAAAGAAAAAAAACCCTCCTATCAACAGCCCTTACTCTTCTTGTTTAGGAGTAGTACCAGAGTTGATGAGAGAGTGATCTGCAGTTGATTTATTGTGTCTATACTAGAAGTGATAAATCAACCCCCTCTGGATTGATCACTGTCTTATCGATCTGGCCTATAGTGAAGATGTGTCCTAATGGGCCATCAGACAGTGTCTTCTGACAGTAGCTAGTAACAGAAGTGATTGTTTTACACCCTGAAGCATATGGGATTATACCCCCTTATAGCTAGATAATCCTATGAAATAATTCTTGTTTCTGTTAGCCATAGACATGTTTAACATTTGTAATACTACTAAGTTCTCCATCTGTTCTAGAATTAGTTATTCAAAGAAGCAACTATACACAGTGTCAAGACCTTATTTCTCTAAACCTTGCGCAAAAGAGGCATGAGTTTTTTATCATGTAGTTGAAGTCAAGCATTCCTGCTATTTTGTTAGATTTATGCTCTGTCTTGGTCTACACGTATGGCAGTATGTAGAATGTACACATTATTTGCCCATCTAGTACAAGGTCTAATTAATGGCATAGGTGGGGATGCATTGCTTAGACCAGTAAACACATGCCTGAACCTTATGGATATGTACCCTACACAGCTCTGTACATTGCTAAGCAGCACTTCCTTTGCAGTGCTACCTTTAGCTGCGTAATTTCCCACTGCATTTAGCAGGAAAAGACTCTGGCAAGGGGAAGCAGTGGGAAAAGGCTTCAACATCTCCCCGCTGCCAGTGCATTTCTTTGCTGCCTCTCCCCTGAAAGAGCCTTTCAATTCTGAAAGTAGCTACACACTATTGTGTGGACTGTGGCTGCTTCTCACTGTCGTGTGTGTAGCTACACATTCCCTGTTCACTGCTACCACTGTCGACAATGCCATAGGTATCCCATTCCTCTTCCTCAACACTGTGCACTCAATGCGCCCGACTTTCTGTTGCCCTGAACCTAGTGCATTCACTGAGCAAAACTGAGCAAAACAAGTGGGTGCGAAATGCATTCTAGTTCTACTTCATGACTGTGATCTTTTAATCCGTACAGCTTCTCCATTCTAGGTTTGCAGTCTGGCATCCTGAAACTGACTCCCTCACCTGGACAAACTGGCACAGTCAGTTCTGAGATAAACCCACACTTCAAAGTCCCCAAATGCTAACTCTATAATTAGTATCTCAGCGTGCTCAGCAGCTGCGGCCTCATGATGCTGGAGGTGAGGATAATTAGCTTCTTGTAGTGAGTACATAAAAGTGCCACTTGGCCACAAAACAAGTAATCATACATTCTGTTATTCATGATCTCAACTGGATAATTCCACCCTAACTAACCCATTGCTGATCTGTTGCTGCCACCTGTTATTGCTAGGTGCAGGATCCCCGGGGCTGAGAGAGGGGCCCAGCTCCCTACACAAACTCTAACCCTCCTTCCTGGGGAGGGGAGAGTTTATAAAATTTAACCCCTGGATCAAGTACTTTACAATAGAAAAACACTTTTATTTAACCCATGCAAAGCCTGGGGAATTCATAGATCAGGATCTGGGGTTACCTACCTTCTCTTGCCCTGATACAGTCCCTAGCCCCCCACAGCCACTTTCCCTCACTAATGCAATACCTCCTGCTCTCATCCTTCCGTCACTCCAACTTTTCTGTGCACTCTGGTGCTGGCATGCAGCACAAGCTCAGAATAACAGTTCCTGTTGTGTTCAGCCAGCTCTAGGCAGTGTTTGTAATGGTCCTTTTTGCAAGCAGCTGGTTCCATCCAAGCAGCACCTTCCCTGTCCTAGCTCAGGGGTCTTCTTCTTCCATCTGCTTCTTTGTCTCCTGTGTGAATCTTTCCAGGCTGGTCCTCCACCCTGCCCCCCTCCCATCTGCTCATTTCACTCCAAGCCTTCCAGGGCTCAGCATTAATTATGTTCTTGTTTCAGAATGGCACTCCCCTGTTTCCCTCCCAACCCACCAAACAGATTTGCCCAGCGCTGGAAAGAGGGGACAGAAAAAGGAAACGGGGGGGGGGAGGGAAAGAAGAGGGGAGAAGCTTTCTGCCCAACCCTACATGTCACATTTTTTATTGTGAATGGGTACTGGATTGATCTAGGTTTGAACTTTAACTTAAGCAAAGAATTCTGCTTGATTGTTTAGTAGATTTTCCTTATGTTACATTAACAACTAATTGCAGAATCTACATCCCTCAGTGAAGCTTCCTTCAATGCAAATTGTTCTAGATTCACTCTGCTAGCACCTGACCAACTCCCTTTGTCTGAGTGCTTTCATCTGAGAAGTGAAACAGCTTTCTCTGTCAACAAATGTGGAGCTGTATCTATTGCACCAGTGAGTATCAACTAAGCCCATAGACTTGACTATTACAGTAAGTATATAAGTATTTCAGCCTGGCTACGTCTACACTGGAAGCTTCTTGCGCAAGAACTCTTTTGCGGAAGATTTCTTGTGCAAAAACTCTTCCACAAGAGAGCATCTACACTGCCATGTGCTTTTTGTGCAAGAGCAGCCATGGCAGTGTAGATGCTCTCTTCCGCAAGGAAGCTCTGATGGCCATTTTAACCAAAGGGGCTTCTTGTGTAAGAAAATCATGTTGCCTGTCTACACTGCCCTCTTCTGGAAGAGCTCTTGCGCAAGAGGGCTTATTCCTCATGGGGAGAGGAATAACTCTTCTGGAAGAAGCCCTGTTTTACAACGCTATACTGTAAATTTACTTCTGGAAGAACGCTTGTGCAGTGTAGGCAGCCGGCAAGTTTTTGTGGAAGAACGGCTGTTCTTCCACAAGAAGCTGCCTGTGTAGACGTAGCCCCTCTTTTTCCATCTTACAGACCATAGGCAGGATTCTTCAATGCAGGCTCTGAAAGGAAATGCCTCTCTTTGGTAGTTAATACCCCTTTGCCCCAGAGGAGGAGAGAACTTAATCAGAAATAGATCAAGTTGTGTCATGAGAGCCCTTCCTCTACGGTGGATAACACCTTTAGCTCAGTTGAGGCTTTCGAGGTATCATGCTGGCAGAAAATGCTGAGGAGTTGAATTTCCCAATAAAACTAACTATTCGGCAGGAATTTGCCCAGTGGAGTGGAGGTTGCAGCCTCATTCCATCGTCACCTACTCATAATCCTCTACCCCCTTGAATTTTCTGATAACATGGGTTTGTGCCTTCTGCCATACACTCAATCTGATTCTAGTCACCAAAAAAAAAGTAGCATGGGACCAACGAACTGAGAGGTAGCCCAGTGAGGCTTATTAAGCACTCTTTCTGCTGAATTTAATCAATGACTAATGAGAATTATAACATGCATTTGTTTTACAAATGGACTAAGACATCTCTCTGGATCATCCCCATTATATTTCACAAGTTATGCCATGTATTAATTATTGTAGTTTGATTGCATAGCTTATTACATAACGCATGTCCTCTCTGAGACCCCAGCTGTAATCCTAGGGGTTCATGGTTGTGAATGCATAACACGCGTTCTTTTTTCAGAACATGTTTTCAGGATCAAAATGTATTTACTGGAGCTAAAAATTTCACCCTGAGTCTGAAGATCATAACATTTAAAAAAAAAATAGGGTTTGTACCTCTTGTGATTCTGTAATATTCTACCTATTTGCTGCTTCAATCAATTCATTTACCTTCCATTATTTTATTGGTGAGCCATTAATGGGTAGTTAATCAATTTCCAAATTAAGTTATTGATTCATAAATTAAAAACATTGCCAACTTTTGCTTGAGCTACACGAGGTGAAAATATACATCTAAATGGAAGTATTGTACACACTTGTACACAATGTCTGCAAAATAGAATCTTTTTTTTTTCCTGAGGCTATGGAATTACAACCTGTTATTAACAAGGCAGTCGACAGTCATGCCGGGCCCTCTGGGCAAGTGGGGGGAACCCAACTCTGTGCTGCCAGAAGCGGTGGGGCCTCAGGTGGAAGGAATGGCTGGGTAGCAGCCCTCAGCACTGCCCACACTGCAGTGCATTGGGACTCAACCCCCAGCCGGTAGAGCCTTCAGGAGCACAGCCTGCAGCACTCCAGCAGCAATTTAAAGGGCCTGTGGCTCCAGGCACTGCCACTACCACCATAGTGGTGGCTGTGGCCAGAGCCCTATGTCCTTTAGAACAGTGGGCCCCAGGACAATTGCCCTCTTTGTTCCCCCTTCCCTGTCAGCATGTCTGGTTATTAATAAATGACACTATACTTATTCACACTGTCTATGGAATTTAGTGCCACATAAATTGTCATTATTTCCATTTATTGTAATGGGAGTCACATCTGTCTGTAACTATCATAGTTCTACAGAACTCATCAATAAAGGTACTAGGAATGGGGGAAAGATTTTCAAATGCGCCATTAGGTGTTTCCACTGGCTTTGAAAAACAATGTCCATATGAATAACTAAAGCTTTGCAATAAGATTTGCCAAAAGATGCTGCTCGAAGTGGGATCAAAGGTTAGACCTCTTACCTGGAATTTTATTTTATTTCCCCTTCTCCATTATAAATCCTTGGAAATTTAGGAGACTGAATAGTAGGAATTAATAAATGGAAAACTATGATCAATGTTCACTGTAAGCTGTGTTTTTGTGCAATCATTTAGGAGAGATTCAAATGTTGCTCCGCTGATTAGCAGAGCATGTGCAGCTGGGTTGTTTGTTTCTATTGATGGTGCACATTTGCCTGTGCCTTGGTGCACAGAATTTTTTATTCCACGCATGGGTGGAAAAGATTTGAAGGAACATTGACTAAAATCTTTTGAATTTTAAAAAGCAGGTGGTGTGATGCTTGGATGACCCTTTTTGTGGTGTCTGTTTGTTCTGAAGATAAAATTGCTGACCCTGCACTAGCATGATGTACTGAAAAAATGAATGGTTGATAGGTGAGACATTAAGGGAAGTTGTACGATCAAGAGATGAAGAGACATAATGAAAATGTGATTTGATTGAAGAAACTCTGTAAACAGTCACTGAAAAAGTATTATAAACGATGCAGTTGCAGACAACTGAGTTGTCAATCAGGTTCTTGTATCTAAAAGTTGTAGGATGCCACATAAGGAGTGTGTTAGATGAGGGTGTTGAAATGTAGTGTCAAGACACTCATTGTACCCATTGCATAATTACATAGTTATGAGACACTGAAAAATTAAATAGTAGCAGGACAAAGCACACGTGTCCTCCATACTGTACCTGTTGCATTATCTGATATGTGGACTTCCACTGTGGTCAGTATTAGGATTTAGGATGATCAGATCCCCATTCCGTTAGAAATTATAACAACACGTGTCATAAAAACACTCCCTCCCACAAGAGTTTATAACTTAAGAAGAGACTAGAGACATCAAAGAAAGGGGGAATGTGACAAAGACATGGGAAGCACAAAGTAATAATGAGATGATCATGAGCAACATGAAAAACAATGATTGGAGCAGACAAGTGATTGGCCATTGTCACGTGCCATCATGGCGTAGATGAGTTTTAAGTACAGGTTTGAAGGAGAGTAACGTAATGGCCTTGCTAATGTTTTTTGGAAGCTCTTCCCATGAAAAAGGGATACTGTTAAACAAGCTTTCTGTTCATTTGTGCATCTGCTGTAGTAGATTGGGAGCCAGCACCCAATTGTTGAGGAAAGGGGGAAAAAACAGCTGCATCAAATCCCATTAACACATTTAGGCAATTGCACAGCATTGTGCAGGGAAAAAGGAATTTCTTCCTGTCACATGCATGCAATCCCATTATGCCCTGAAATACGATATTTGATTTACCTTTATTATTATCTTAGCATGCATAGCTATCAATTTTGTTGGTGGGCATAAAATTACCTACTTCTTTTTAAAATTCAGCTGGTGTTTTTGGCTTGAAGACCTCCTGTGAGGGTGAATTTCACAGGTTGATTATATGCTGCATAAAGAAGCGTTTCCTTTTATTGGTTCTTAATTTACTGTTTTTTAATGACAGAGAAGCAAACTGAAGAGTAAAAAGTAGTTTTATTGGCAATAATATGTTAGCCTGCACCAATGAAAAACTAGTTAGCATGTTGCTTTTCTTACAAAACCGAAAAAACACCTTTAAAGAACAACAACAAAACCTAATTTTATTTAGGCATGTGGGAGGGGGAAGGGGTTAACCCCACAGAGCTCTAGTTGCATTCTTGTTTACATGCTCTTATAATCATCCAAAGATTTAAGAGAAGGAATAATGAAAAGTCAAACAGAATTTGATTAATAGTGATCACAACTGAGTCGGGTATTGAATTGACAAGGGAGAAAATGAGAACAAAAACTACAAATGGCAGTAGAACAAATTTTGGGAAAATGCAAGCAAACTTGGATGCTACTATATAGAGTTAAGTTCTGAAAAAAGTTTACTGAGATGATATGCAAAGTAGTCAATAACTGAACACCTGCATAATGTGTGTATATGACTTTTATCAGTAAGACACGATAAAAACAAAGCAACATGATGAGCAAAGAAATCCAACATTTCTAATCCTGTCTGAGAAATTGGCAACTCAAGGGCTAACTCAATAGGAATATAAGATTATTTCTAGAGAACAAAAGGATGTTAAGAGTTGAAAACCCTAACTCTAACAACTCAGTTTATAAGAATAATTATTAATAGTTTGTTTAGGTATCAAATGATGAAAGAGTGAATGAGTGAGTGAAGAAAACATCCTCTAAGTCAAAACTTCTGAAAACTGCCTAAAATGGAAGGCCAAATTCCATTCCAGTCTCCTTTAAGGAGTCACCAAATTAATTTGGCACTTATACATGCATTTTTTACATTGAAGAAATATTGTGTCAAAGGATACATTACTCCTTTGGCATGAGTCATACTCCACCAGAGCCATGCCAGTCGTCCAGGACTTTGGCATTGCAAATGAGTCAGGTCACACAATTGTAGGAATCATGCTCCCATTTGAGCATTTCACATAAAAAAGCCTGTGTTCTTTATGTGGGTGAGAGCCAGAGGCTAAGCTAATGACAGGAAACCACAGGCCTTGAACCATTAATAGAGAAGCTTTTGTAATGGGTTAGGCTGTGGCATTTCTGTAAGGCTATGTCTACGCTGGCAGCTTCTTGCGCAAAAACTTGCCTGCTGCCTACACTGCACAAGCATTCTTGGGCAAGTAAATTTACAGTATAGCGTTGTAAAACAGGGCTTCTTCCAGAAGAGTTATTCCTCTCCCCACGAGGAATAAGCCCTCTTGCACAAGAGCTCTTCCACAAGAGGGCAGTGTAGACAGGCAACATGAATTTCTTGTGCAAGAAGCCCCTATAGTTAAAATGGCCATCAGAACTTTCTTGCGCAAGAGAGTGTCCACACTGCCATGGACGCTTTTGCACAAAAGCACATTTCTTGCACAAAAGCACATGGCAGTGTGGACGCACTCTTGTGGAAGATTTTTTGCACAAGAACTCTTCCACAAAAGAATTCTTGCACAAGAAGCCACCAGTGTAGATGTAGCCTAAGTGTGCTAAGTAATGTGAGACTAAGGTTGTGTGTTCAAGCCTCATCCAAAGCACATGTTATGAACCAGGTGGCTTCCCCCCCAACTTAAGAAAGAAGGAGAGCAAGAAGGATGGTCAGAATGAAATAATCATGGAAATGTAAACTTAATTTCGTACCATCAATGCTAATTCAGAGATACCAATAAATCTCAACTTTTGGAAGAAGCAAGATAAAAGAGCGAAAAGGAAAAGCTGGGGATGAAATAACTAGAGTTGAGTGCAAAATCTGTGTCACAATTTAAAAGTACTCCAAATTTTTAGCTTTGTAGAAGCCTTTTGAATTCACTAACATGCAAATGTTATGTGAATGTTTTTAATAGGATCGATGCTTTAAGTTAGCTCTGACACAAGAGGTTCTGGCTCAGCCAAAGACTTCTTGTGTGACCTTGGACAAGTCATTCTTCTAGTCCATGCTTTGCTTTCCCATCTAGAAGATGGGACCAATATGTCCTTACCTCCTAGGGTTTTTGTGAGGATGACACTCATTGCCCAAATAATGAGGTGATGGCAACTTTCTATGCAAGCAAAACTTTAGTGAAGAGGAGGAGGTTGGGAAGCAGAGTGCAGATGCTGTGACTCCATGCTGAGAATCCTTCCCCTCTGTGCATAAGCAGTTTTCTCAAATCTATATGTATGCCCAGGTATCCATCAGTTTTAGGCTAAACCTTTTACCAGTTCCAGGAAGTGCAGGTAAGATTATGTTGTCCCTTGTGGAAGAGTTCAGAAGAGAATTAATAACCTGGGGGTTGGGGATAGACAAGGAGATAATGTGGCCCATTATTTTTATTAATAATATAAAGAGAGATAGGTGGGGGTACAATAATTAGAGATCTGTACTTAAATGAATTACAGCATTAGGCATCCAAAGACCACTCCTAAACATCTAGCAACATGCCTTTGGTCAGTCATTGTTTAGGGTGTCTAGTCACCTGCAAGATAATTTCAAGGTAATCACCCTGTGTTGTTTCGACTTCACAGTTTGCAGTGGGAAACCTCATAAATAGGGAAGGAAAAAGAAAGATTTAGAATAATAGAATCATAGAGCTGGAAGAGACCTCAGGAGGACATCAAGTCCAGCCCCCTGCCAAAGGCAGGACCAATCCCAACTAAATCAACCCAGCCAGGTCTTTGTCAAGCGGAGACTTAAAAACTTCTAGGGATGGAGAGTCCACCACCATTCTAGTGGTTCACTGGCCTCCCAGTGAAATAGTTTTTCCTAATATCCAACCTAGACCTCCCCCACTGTAACTTGAGACCATTGCTTCTTGTTCTGCCATCCGTCACTACTGTGAACAGCCTTTCTTCATCCTCTTTGGAACCGCTTTTCAGAAAGTTGAAGGCTGCTATCAATTCCCCCCTCACTCTCTTCTGCAGACTAAACAAACCCAAATCCCTCAGTCTCTCCTCATACGTCATATGCTCCAGCCCCCTAATCATTTTGGTTGCCCTCACCTGGACCCTCTCCAATGCGTCCACATCCTTTCTAGAGTGAGGGGGGGGGGTCCAGAACTGGACACAATACTCCAGATGTGGCCTTACCAGAGCCGAATGAAGGGGAATAATCACTTCTCTAGCTTTGCTGGCAATGCTCCTCTTAATGCAACCTAATATGCCATTAGCCTTCTTGGCTACAAGGGCACACTCTTGGCTCATATCCAGCTTCTCATCCACTGTAATCCCCAGGTCCTTTTCTGCAGAACTGCTACTTAGCCAGTTGGTCCCCAGCCTGTAACAATGCTTGGGATTCTTCCATTCCAAGAGCAGGACTCTACACTTGTCCTTGTTGAACCTCATCAGATTTCTTTTGGCCCAATCCTCTAATCTGTCTGTGTCACTCTGGACCCTAACCCTGCCCTCCAGTGTATCTATCTCTCCATGGCCATGTGAATATTTTTATCATAGGCACCTAACTTGAAGTAGTACTTGAGATTTTCACTTTCACAAACACTTTTGAGAACCAAAGAATTGGTGGAATTAATGTTCACAGAGAATGAAAAAAAAGACCAATATTGTTGAAACAGACATATATATATATTTTGAGGTGAATATTCACAAATCTTTTCAGTATGTGCCGTCTCTTCCTATCCCTTTCAAAATAATGGTTTTTTATTACTAATGTTTTCAATCACGTTTATAGTTATTTAGGGGTTTTTAACTTAGGCACTAAACATAACAGAAGTGCAAAAACTTAAAAAAACAAACAGTCTTGCAGCACCTTAGAGACTAACAAAACATGTAGATGGTATCATGAGCTTTCACGGGCACAACTCACTTTTTCAGATGAAGGCTGTGTATAGCATTGCATTCTGCATGACTGAGGTTATATGTTACATGTTATTGTTTGCTGACAATGTCAGTCCATGCACATTTGCAGAAGCAATCAATGTAGAAGTCAAGTCTCTCGTTATGACCCCTCATCAGTAGGGGTCCACGTAGATGCCTTCCACTTGTGGGATTGGTGGTTGGGAGCTGCAAGGTCAGTGTGTTGTTCATCGGTGTGCTGGAAATATTCTTTTGGGGCGGAGGTGGTGAAAATAGGTTTCCAGATCTCCACGGAACTGAATCATATTTGTGGGGGTCCTTGAGATAGGACAGATTCCTATCAGAAGTGCAGACACTTCAGTGTGAAATCCTTGCAACATTAAGTCCATGTTAAAAGCCCCATGGTCTTCATTAAGGCCAGGATTTCTCCCTCTGCCCTGATGATAAAGTTCACTAATGTCCATTTGCCTGACATTAGAAAGACCAAGGAAATTGATACCTACAGTTTCGCTCATCATGAGCAGAGGCCGAGAACCAACAGAAGACAAGATGTTAGAACCCACTCAGTCAGCCTTCCTTAGCCATAGGCTCAAAGTCCTTCTCCCTGTTCACCAGGGAACTCCTCCATTCTACCTGACCTCAGGTTATAACTATGTTCTCTTCCTGCTTTTTGTGATGTTATCTGATTAAAATGTGGCAACATGGATTATTGCTGCAATCACTTTCATATTTTTTCAACTGAGCTTGTTGCTAGTTGTACACATGATCAGAAAGGGTTGAACAATCTCCAGCCAAATGGCTCAGACTCAACATATAGAGACATGTGAGAAAAGTATACAAAATGCTAATTAAGGCCATTCAATGCTAGTGAGGCTAGAACTTTGAAATGTAAACCTGTATCATTAGAAATTAGAGGTAATACTAGTTAGATGTATTTATTTATATCTTATAGATGCTAACCATATAAGCACCTCCTGTCTATTACTGTGACTGTTGATTCAGAGATCAAAAGGTAATATTAACATTTATGAATTTTGGGTGAGATAATGTCATTATCAAGACACCTCTTTAAATTTAGTGGTAAACTGTTTAATGGATAAACTACCTTATGTTAATCACTTGATGTTTAATTACCATGTGGCTACATCAAAGAATTAGTGTGTTCTTTCAGGCCAAGAGACTTCTAGAAATGTACAAAGGCCCTTGGGTCCTGATCCTTTTTCTCTCATGTCTGCTTGGATGCTCCTAGAAGCTGCAAGCCATAAGAAATGAGATCCCAGGATATCATAGTGCCCCTTTAATGGACATTGACTTATGGTCTCAGATCGGTTTGTTTCAGACAGGGGAAACCTAAGCCACAAGGACTGAGGTCCCAGTAATTGGCTAGAATCACCCTGGATATGGATTTTGGAACATCACCATGGACTAAAGTTTAAAAGAACTTTTGCCACTACCAGATCATCCTCTCTATTATGTAATTTAATCTTGAGCATTGAACTCACGTCTGTATGTTTACTGACATTTTAATCAATACTCTTTCTCGCTTTTCTTTTTTTAATAAATCTTAGTTTAGTTAATAAGAATTGGTTATAAGTGTGTGTTTGGAATAAAGTCTGAAATATTCATTGACATTGAAGGTAATATGTCCAATCTTTTGGGAATGGTAGAACTTTATTTCATAAAGATATCAGGGTGTTGGTCTGAGGCTGAGTACGTCAAAGGAACTGCATGGTTTGGCTTCTAATTGACGTCTAAGATAATAAATAACCTGTTTTGTTGCTGGCTTGGTGACTATAAATCCTGGAATAACCACCATCTTTGGGGATTGGTTGTCCCATTTCTTGCAATACACCCTAACTGAGGGTGTGTCTACACAGCAGGGATTATCTTGAAATAAGCTATGCAAATTGATCTATGTCAATTGCGTAGCTTATTTCGAAATAGCTTATTTCAAAAATGGGAATGTCTACACAGCACTTATTTTGAAATAGGGCACTTTTCCTCAGACTTCCCTTACTCCTTGTACAATGAAGGTTACAGGAGTTGGAGTAAGAAATCCCCCAGCTTGATAGTATTTTGACATTATTTCGAAATAACTGCCTGCTGTGTAGACACGGACTAAGTTATTTCAAAATAAACACTAGTTATTTCAAAATAATGTTGCTGTGTAGATGTACCCTGAGTGACCTCAGCTGGTTCCCTAGGGACCCCACTTTATCACAGTCTTCTAAGGCTGCATACTGCTGCTGTGGTAAAGAGTACATGGTTGGTATTCTTGTACCTCATGTTCTTGGCAGTCTTCCTCCTTCCTTTTTATTCTATGTAGTTCTTATACCTCAGTGGCTCTCAACCTTTCTGACTACTGAACCCCTTTCAGGAGTCTGATTTCTCCTACATACCCCAAGTTTCACCTCCCTTAAAAAGTTTCACATCACACTCTTACTGAGCAATTTCATAAATTCTCATTATTATCATATAATTATAAAATAAATGGTTTGGAATATAAAGATTTTACTTATATCTCAGTGTGACACTTGAGCCTGATTTTTTTAAATTTGAAAACCTTGTCTGAAGCCCAGTCTACTGGAAGTGGGGCTGAAGCATGTGACTTAGCTTTGCAGGGACCCTTGTAGCATAGGGCTCCAGGCAATTATCCTGCTTTCCACCCCTTAATGTGAACCCAGCATTTGCAACCCCCTAAACCCATCCCATTATCCCTCCTCCCCAATTTAAAAACTCTGATCTAAGTGAGTATCCCCTGGAAGATGTCTGTATACCTCTAGTGATATGCCTATCCTGGGTAGAGAACTCCTGTCTTGTACATCACCATAGTTTCTGAGCACCTTCCAGTAGTGCAACAAGCAACATGACCAACTTCCTTCATGTAGTGTTTGTTCCTCAATCCCCTTGAAGGCGAAGAATTATGATCAGGAGAGTGTTTTGTTTGGGTAGGGAACATATTTCAGGTTTGGAGAACACTCTCTTTGCTCCTTGTAGCAGATACTGCACGAAAATTCTGCTGCCCACTCTCTAAACTTAACAATACACAAAAGGTTGCTAGAATTCAATAGTGCCACCAGCATTGAAAGATGGCTTTCGAGTCTGACGCGATGAAAACTCACTCACATTGAAGGAGTCAGCACTTTGTGATCTATAAAGATGCATTTTTGGACACCAGAGAGGTACTGTGAAAGGGTAATTTCCCACCTTTCACAGATAGTCATACATACCACTGAAACCATGCTTGAAATTCAAAAAACACTCATTACAAATGTTTGATGTTCAAGTCAATGATTCACCCTTCTGACTTTGGTTTCGTCAGAAATAAAAAGAAGTAAGAATGCAAAAAGCACAGAACAAAGGAAATGTTTGCCAAGATGTTTCTGTAGTACTACAATCTATGTTAGGAATGCACCTGAAAGGCTGACTTTCAGTGCTTATGCAATAGGCTGTAAAGATAGAGATACTTAAATCTATGCAAAGATGTTTTGCAAACTAATGGAACAGCATTTGTTTGTAGGAACAGTTCAGGATGTAGGAAGACTAGCTAGCTGCCACAATATTCAGTACAAGGAATGATTTTACTTCATCTGCATGTCAAGCAGTAAATCACACTGTGTGCATTAAATGGCTGAGACAAGATTGAGGAGCAATATTCATTGCAAGATAGTAGATGAATATAATAGGTAAATTACTAAAAAAACTGAAAGTGTGAACCTACAAGTGAGACTATTTAATAAAGAAAAAAGAGAGATTAGTTTGTCTAAATTCATTCCGTTTTAAATGAATGCTCAGGAACACTAGTTTTTTGCAATATTCAACCAGCAATTCTAGTTATGGTTACCTGCCAATCTATCCACACCTCATCAGGTTGCATATGCTGCTACGGCTTCAGCTTCAGAAAACTGCCCTCCAATATTTAACACTCTGCTACACTAAGTTTACAACATATCCATCTCCATTAGTAGTTTGTCTGTTCTGTCCCTTCATATGATCTTCATTCAGTTCAATAGAGATGTGAGAGCTGCTGAAAAACAAAAGGAAGGAGGAGAAAAGAACTGAGAAAAACTTCAAAAGCATGGAAGTAATTTTCATTCTGCGGGCTTTGAAAAGGGAAACATGTTTGTATTCGTTTTAATGGTTGGGCAAACTTTTATAGGATATTTTCCGCTTAGAAATGTTTTGGTATTAAATATTTTTGCATATTGGATTTTTCCTGTCTTCTTTCTCCTCTACCTTTTCTCTCCCCCAAGGTTTTTTTATTTTCTCATTTTACCACTGCAAAAAGGGAAGAAACATTCAACCAAAAAAAGCAAAACCTGAACAAAAAATTTTATTTATTCATTTATTTGGCATTCTAATTTTGTCAGATTGAAACATTCAAAAACAAAAATACAGTGTTTCAACTTTAAAAAAATAGTTTGAAAATTTACTGCCAGCTTCCTTTATAGCTCAGAGCCAGTTCTACTACAAGTAAGGCTGAGGATCACTTTTTGTCTAATGGTGGACTATTTCTAATAGGATATGTAGTTTTTCAAAATGTTGTGTGAACAAGAAATCTGAAGGGGTGTTGTTGTTGTTCTAGTTATTGCTGTGATGTGTACAGGCCTGCTGACAGGGGGGCAAAGGTCATAGTTGCTCCAGGTCCCAATGATTCAAAGGGCCTGGGGCTTCTAGCCACCGCTGCTGCTACTGCAACCCACAGCAGCAGTGGCTAGAGCTCTAGTCTCCTTAAATTGCTCCAAGCCCTGCCACTTCTGCATGAGGACCTGCCCCTTCCAGGAGCATGGAGCTGAGCCCCCTTCCTCATTGGCCAGGGGGGCTGTTTGCTCCCCTGGACTTGCTCCCATAATTATAATTAATGTAGCTCCTTCTGTTCTTTTTATTTTCTTCTGAATTCTGACTTATTAATCATTGAGTTTTAGACCGTTTTCTTCTTTTGCAAATCATATCTCTGTCCAAGTTTGTAGAAGGGGGGACCTGCTAATTAACATATGCATTGGCTCATCCAGAGAAAGCTGGTCTAGGTGATACTGCCGCTAGCCTTCCAAATTTCTGAAAGTTCTCTTCCTTAGTGAACTAAAATATATATCCTGCTGCCCAAAAGATCGTGTTTCCTATGTATCCAAAGACACAAGTTTCTGAAAAGATAATGGAGCATAAACTGGAAGTATGTCAATGATCCTCTGATCAAGACAATTATTTCATACCATGAATTCAGGAGGTAAAGTTAGATCCACTAATCTTGGCAGTAAAATAGATTATTGAAAAGAACCATAAATTGCCTATCAAATGGCCTATCACAACTATAACTAACTCTAAAATAGTATATGTTTAGCATCTCATGTAGAATTCATGTTTCTGCAATATGAAATATTGAATACTTTTCTAAAGATGAATATGAAAATATGTCACATGACTATGAAACAGATCTAGAATACAAAATATGTATTCCTCTGGTGGTATATGAAATCTAATCATGTAATTGCATATTGCATTAGTCTTATGTAGGAGCTCAGACAGTATATAGACCACGGGCAACATTTTTTTCTTTCTGAACTCTAAGTAAACTGCATAGCCTGAACTCATATATTAACTAGATAGAGAGACTATCAAGTCCATATCAGGGGGTAGCCATGTTAGTCTGGATCTGCAAAAGTGACAAGGAGTCCAGTGGCACCTTATAGACTAACAGATGTATTGGAGCATAAGCTTTCATGGGCAAAGACCCACTTCGTCAGAAGTGGACTAGATTTATCATAGAAATATAAGGCTGGAAGGAACCTCAAATCATCAGGTCCAGCCTGTAGCTGGACAAGAGTTCTTAGACCATCCCTGACATCCCTAAACCATCTATAATAAACAAATCACTTTATTCCAGTCCAGTCAGTTCTTTAAAACCTCTAAAGATGGGACTTTGTCAACCTACCTTGAAAGCCTAATACCAGAATTTAAATACTTCTTTATAGTTATTTCCCCCCTAATATCTAACCTAAAACTCCCTTCCTGAAGATTATGCTAATTAGTGAACCATTGATAAGTTCTCTGTCAGTATGATCTTTCAACCATTTATGTACCTACATTATAAAATTTCATCTAGCCCATGTTTCCATAGATTGCTGAACAAACTGGGGGGAGGGATAGCTCAGTGGTGTGAGCATTGGCCTGCTAAACCCAGGGTTATGAGTTCAATCCTTGCAGAGGCCATTTAGGGATTTGGGGCAAAAATTTGTCAGGGATGGTACTTGGTCCTACTATGAAGGCAGGGGACTGGACTTGATGACCTTCCAGTTCTAGGAGATAGGCACTCTCCATTAATTTAAAAATGTCAGGAGTGACTGTAAAAAGCCTTATGGAAATCAAGATATGTCATATCTACTACTTCCTGCTAAACAAGGAAATTAGGTCAGTTTGGCATGACGCATTCTTGACAAATCTATGCTGACTATTCATTATAATCATATTATCCTCTTACTCATATTATCCTCTTACCTTAGACTGGTTTATTATCTTTTAGGTGCTTACTATTTAATATTATTAAATTTGATCCATTATCTTTCCATATATTCAAGTTAAGATGACTGATCTATAATTTTCTAGGTCTTCTGTGTTGTTCTTTTTTAACTTAATTTGCCCTTCTCCAGCCTCCTGGGATCTCCCCTATTTTTCAGTGGTTCTTGAAGATAATTAATTGCTAATAGAGCCAAAATTTCTTCAGGGAATTCCTTAAGTATGATCGGATGAATTTCATCAGACCTGGCTGGCTTGAATACATAGACTTACCCTTTAACTTGTTCTTCCCCTATTTTGGCTTATGTTCCTTTCTCCTCATTGTTAATATCAATGGTGTAGAGTGTCTGGTCACCATTAGCCTTTTTAGTGAAGACTGACATAAAACAAACATGAAACATCTCAGCCTACTTGATCTCATTAATTACTTGCTCTTCTTTGGCTGTTAAGTAGATCTATACTTCTCTTCCTCTTTCTTTTGCTCCAAATGTATTTAAAGCACCTTTTCTTGTTGCCCAATATGTCCCTTACCAGGTGTAAATCATTTTGTGCCTAAGCCTTTCTGATTTTAGCCCTATACACTTGCACTATTCTTTTGTATCCCTGTATAGCAGTTCATCCATGTTTCCATTTTTTTGTAGAATTCCTTTTGATTTTCTGATGATTAAAGAACTCCTGTTGAAGCCATATTGGCTGCTTACTATATTTATCATTCTTTCACATTGGGACATTTATTTATTTAACAGTTTGACACAATAAATCTTGCTTTCCTGAAGCACCACACTAATGCAAAATGTATTAGCACAAACAGCAGGCGCTTCTAACTTGCCAGCTTCAAAGGGTTGATTACAGCCAAAGAACAGCAACAGACATTTATGCAACTTTGGAAAACTACTTCTATGATTTTTAAATGCATAATAAACAGACTGCTTTATTGTAATAAATGTGCCACTATGTATAAACATATTGTAAGAGATGGAAAAAAATAAAATGACATATGCAAATAGCTTACTGTGTTCTTGAGGATGCAGAAATTATGGATAGGCATTTCTAAAAAAAATAATTTATTAGCAAGCTTCTTTTTTATTATGGCATAAAAGACTTTGGAATAATACTATTAAAAGTGAAGCTAGGTTTTATATGGTCCCTTTATTCAGAAAACAATCATAGACTGTCATCTTTTACTGCAGCACCTACAGGTTGAACATATGTACACATTGTTATTGAAGTGCGTAAAATTAAAATAGCACTTTTCTCTGTGTAAACTGGATTCCTTCCTGCAATAAATCATCAGTATAGCACAGATTTCATTTCCTTTCCTAGTACATCCTAATGGGAAAACAGACGACTAAAAAGAGTTTTTTTCAGGTTTCCTACCAACCCAAACCCCATGTAACAGCTGGATGCACATTTGCAAAACAAAAGATACATACAACTCAATGATACATTTAGAAGAGGCAGCAGAAAATGACAGTGGGTGGATGCAAATGCAGCAGTACACATTTTTCTTAAAGATTTATATCAGTGTAAAAGAGCAGCATTTTGCAGAATGCCTATGGCTGAATCCTGAAATCATATCTCCAGAAGAAGAACCAGTGCCTGCATTGAGACCCATTGATCTTAATGTGGTTTGGTGCAGGTACAGGTGCAGTTTGTCTGTCAATGCTTAACGGGGGTGAGGGTGGGAGTGGGAGAAGGCTATGGGCACTGCAGCTTTAATAAGATAGTGCTTAGTGGATTCCTCTTGGCAATTTGGCCCAACATTTTTCTTTCTTGGTAGGGTTTGTGACCCAAGGTACCATCCTCACTCCTTTAAGCACTGCTGTCTGGACAGATCATTACAGCTACAAGATGTAAATGGCCATTTTTCATACAAAAGATTAAACAAGGAAATCCAGTAAATCCCTATAAAATCAGATGTACAATAGAAATAATTATAGATATAGATTAAATTGTGCAGCTAAATTGTCCAGCTAAATAATCGCTTTATGAAATAATGAATCAAATCTTTTTGAAATATATAGAAGTAAATTATATAGCTGCATTGTTCAAATAATTGTCCCATCTAGGTTCAGATTTAGTGTTTTAAGACAACTATTTTTTTAAATAATCTGCTATTCACCATTGCCCACTGCACTATTTTCTCAAAATGGATATAATTAAAAAGCCATATATTCATCATCTTCACTCACTTGTCATGTAACTTTGCAAATGCACTCATTTTTTTTTATTGAGGGGAAGGGTTGATTAGCTATAGAAAGCTTAGGTAGCTGGTTCTGGGATTCACTACTAACTGTTTAAAAGTGAATCAGAAATTTAAAAAGGAGATGAACAGAAGTATTTCCCAAATCAAAAAATAACTTTCATGAAGGTGAATATGAGTCATAGGATCTGGAAGAGAAGCAAACTGGATTACGAACCCCCACCTACTGCAGGTAATTTAGTCAATTTTCAACACTTAGCACAACATTTCTGTGAACATATTTTAGAGGGTTTTCTCCTGAGACACCTGTCTAAGCTGCATCTGAACTATAATCATTAAGCTACTGTAACATTCTCCTTATAGAAAATGTGTCATAGAAGGCAAAATTTACCCTTTAAGGAAAATTTCCTCCTACAGGAGCACAACAATTTTTTATAGGACTAAGCCACCACAGAAATGGTTACAAAAAATCTTTTTCCTTCCCCCATAACTAAAGTTTCTAATCAATTCACCCTGATTTTCACTCTCAAGAATGCCTCCAGAAATTGTAATATTACATAGTGGGACTAACCAACAGGCCAATAGATTCAATAAACCAAAACAAAACATGGAGAATAAAATTATTCATCCATTCCTCAAGAAACCAACACAAGATTCAGCCAATTCTTCCAACCATAGTAAAGCAGTCCCTTCTTGTTGGCAGAGAGCAACACAGTACACACTAAAGATACCTCTATACAGCAGGGCTAAGGTCGAAATAAGCTATGCAACTTAAGCTAGATCAATTCCATACCTTAATTCGAAAGCTTATTTTGGCTTTTGGCGTTGTCTACACAGCAGGAAGACCAAGAAAGAGCACTCTTCCTCTGACTTCCCTTACTCCTTTTAAAATTAGGGCTACAGGTATCGGAGTAAGAAGTCCTCCAGCTCACCATTATTTCGACATTATGTTGAAATAACTGTTTGTAGTATAGATGAGGCCTATGTTATTTCGGAATAACATGTTATTCCAAAATAACATTGCTGTGTAAATGTACACTAAATGAAAATAAGTTGGTGTGTGTCTGTGTGTGTGTGTTCTGCATTTTTACCAGACTTTGCTTATAGTCAGTTTCACCATTTCTCCTATCTAATCACTTCACTCCCCCTGCTGTTTCATGTAGATGTTAATGGGAAAATGTAACCAGAAAATTCTAAAAATGGGCAGAAAGCTTTATGGGGCAGGTGTAGACTATGAAGCTACCTTTAACTCATTTATCACATTTAAGTAGACTTTAGGTTGCTGAGGTAATTATTCAGATTGTCACCCGTGCTATTTAAAATATGAATGAAAAATCTTTATAACAAACTGATTCAGGACCAGCTACTGGAGGGCAAATTTAGAGGTGATATGCAAGCAAGACCTCCATAAATTCAGACTCAGAAAATCACTTACACCCTGTCTGCATAAGCATAAAGAGATCTAACAGAGAATAAGTCTTATGGCAAGGCTTGGAAGGTGTAAATTAAAGCAGTCTTCACCCTACTTACTTACTGTTCCTCACTATGTAATTTTAATCCACTTTGCTTCTCTTAGACTTCAAGAAAGTGGTTGTAAGTGGCTCATATAAAAGTTCGACTGGCTTTGTCTTCACTAGGAAATTGCATTTTCAAAATAGCTAGAGCTTCAGGACTCCTGGCTCACACAGACACAATGCTAACCACAGTGTTGCAGTTTTTGTCAGAAGAGACAGGCTGTTTTCATCATTATGTCAGCTGATTGTGGGTAGAACCTGGTCACAATAGGCAAAGACTTGACTGCAGAGTGGTAGTCAACATTGTTAGTTTATAACAGTGTTTCTCAAAAGGTGAATCCTAACCCACTAGTGGGGTGCAGGAAGGTTCTAGATAGATCACAACCTCCAGAGCTGGATTAACCCATCACTGAGCCCCAGCCTAGCTGATGATGAGGGAGGCCTGATGAAGAATGAGCTACTCCATACTCACGCTGTAGTAGTGACTATGTCCATTGGGGCTGGGCCCAGATTCCACACTACAACCTGTTGAGATGTGACACAGTGGGTTACAACAGTGCTCAGGTTTGGCCCCACCAGCTCATGAAGCCATTCCCTTAAATTCAGCCCAGCCACCCCTCTGCCATGGGACCACAATGCCGAGGTAGAATGTGCCAGGTCATAACACTGGGAGCACAATGTGCCAGGTCATAACACTGGGAGCAGGGAGCTCAGTCCAGGCACATGAACTGGTGCTGCCTCTGCAGGGTGAGTGGAGAATGGGTTCACTTTCCAAAGCTCCTCCAGAGCTTCCCCTCCAGACAGGACCAGGATTAAGCATGTGGTATCAAGGTAAGAGGGTACATATGTAATGGTGGATAGCAAAAAAAGACAACCTGCAGTTGGTGGGTAGCCTTAGCTCCGAAGTTTGGGAACCACTGGCTTATAGGCTTCCTCAAAGCTATGTTCTACCTTGATGTAGTTTTCTAGTGAAGACAAGTCCATCAAAGATCATGTGATATGACTTCACTTACAAGTTTCTTATTACCCCTGAACTTCGTTCTGGGAATTCTGTTAGAGGATCACGCTGATGGTGTCACTATCCTCTCCACAGAATAATGTCAGTAAAGTTTGGCACATTTTTTTGTCTGATATTCTTTTTTTGCCAGAAAATGCACAGTCACGTGGATCAAAACAATACGAAAATGTGTGTCGTTTGCTGAATCATTTCAGTAAATTTTAAAAAAAAATTTAAAAAGAATTCTGAAAAAATTAAAAAACCAATTCATTCCAACATTTGGGAAATGAACTGATTTTATGTTTTTAATTCAAAATTATTTTTCAAAGTTTGCTTCAATTTAATTTAGCAAAAAAAGCCACATTTCTTAACAGTTTTAAAATGAAACAAAACATGTATTTGTCATTTGAATGATTATTTTCTTCTGATCTGATGTGATTTTTCCCCAACTTTTTGATTCACTGATTTTTTTTTAAACTTTACCCCAAGGTAACTTTTTTCCAGAACTGCAAGCAAACTAAAAAAATCCATTCTTGACACAGCACTAACTGGAAGGACCAAAGTCTGGGCCAGTTCAATTTCTTATGCCAGCCACGTTCATTATTTCCTTGTGGGGTAAATATCAATATTGCATCTTGTAAATATTATAAACTAGATATTATGCATTGGGGCTGCTCTAGCACAGGATCCTCCAGATCCCATGGAAACATTATATCTGATAATTCATTACCAAGATAATTCATTATCTACATACCACATGATAACATTTAGAAAAAGAAAAATGACACACCCTTCCTGCACTTTAGCTTCCTCTATGGGAGATCACTTGTCTTAAAAAAAAATAGCCAGTCTATTCATTTTGTTTCTTGGGGACTATAAAATGTCTTTTTCCTGTAAAAGAAAATTACAGTTAAAATAGACCTTTTCTGACCTTTCCAGGAAAGAAATACATGACTAATTGCATGATAACAAATTAATCTGAATGTGACTGAGTAAGTACCAAAGCACCAAGTAGGGATACAAAGTACTTTTTATTTGCTTTCTTACTAATTTGTTGATCACCAACTCTCTTTATGTTCATTGCTTTATCATTGCATCTGCCACATGCTGCCAATAGGGTTTCACATTAGTCCATGCTGCTGTATAAAATTGTACCGATGATTGCTTGTTTGATGGTTTTCTGGGCAGAGCAGTGAAATAAATGAAAGCATTGTGTTGGCAACTAATTTTCATAATCAGGTTGAACTTTTAAAATTAATGTATTCCAAGTATATGTAAAATAAATAATTTTGATCTAGCTGTATTTTTACACAACACACTTTAAAATATAGGTGAGAGTGCTAGAATAAATGAAAGCTACTTGAAAAGGGTTTATTTTTGTCCTTTAACTAAAGTAGGCCACATTGTATTAGCAAAAAGGGAGTCATGAATTTACCAAGAAGACCTTTTAATGTCTCTCCCTCTCTCTTTGTCTCTCTCAGGCTACATCTAGACTGCACACCTTTTTCGACAGAAGCTTTGTCGACAGATACTGTCGACAAAGCCTCTGTCGAAAAAGAGCATCTAGACTACGATCAGTATTGTCGAAAAAGCAAGCCGCTTTTTCGAAAGGGAGTCTAGACACTCTCTTTCAAAAAAGCACAGTTTGCATTCAATAACGCCTTTTGTTGACAGATCTCTGTCTACAAAGGTGTTCTTCCTCGTAAAATGAGGTTTACCACCGTCGACAAAACTGCCGTGTTCTGTCGACTTACTATCAACAGAACGCGGTGGTAGTGTAGACGCAGGTATAGTTTTGTTGACAAAAGCCCACTTTTGTTGACAAAACCCTGTAGTCTAGACACACCCTCATACATACCCAAACACACACTGAGAATGTTAAGGTTGTGAAAACAAAATATTAGAAAGTAAAAGTTAACTGGTGAAAAGAAAGTATGTCCTCTAGATCCCAAGTACAATGAGGGCTCATTAGGAATTTAATCAGGAGGGAGTTGTGAAAGGCAAATTCAGCTGGATTCCGTAACAATCCTAAAATCATAGCATACTAGAACTAGAAGGGACTTTGAAATGTCACCAAGTCAAGTCCCTTGCACTCATGGCAGGACCAAGCACACTCTAGATCATTCCTGACAGAAGTCTGCCTAACCTGCTCTTAAAAATTTCCAATGATGGAGATTTTAGAGCCTCCCTAGGCAATTTTTTAACCATCCTGACAGATAGGAAGTTTTTCCTAAAGTCCAACCTAAACCACCCTTGCTGCAGTTTAAGCCCATTGCTTCTTGTAATATCATCAAAGGTTAAGGAGAATAATTGTCTCCCTTCTCCTTGTAGCACTTTTTGGATACTTGAAAGCTGTTATCATGACCCCTCTCAGTATTCTCTTTTCCAAACTAATCAAGCCCCGTTTATTCAACCCTCTCTTATACGTCATGTTTTCTAGACCTTTAATAATATTTTTTGTTGCTTGCCTCTGGCCCTCCTTCAATTTCTTTCCTGAAATACGGTGCCCAGAATTGAAAACAATACTCCTGTTGAGGCCTAAGAAGTACAGAGTAGAGCAGAAGATCATGTCTTGCTTACAACACACCTGTTAATACATCCCAGAATCATGTTTGTTTTTTATTGATGATTGTTTTTCCTCTTAGTTTTGCTTCCCATGGGACCTTACCTACCAACTTCCTGAGTTTACTAAAGTCTGCCTTCTTGAAAACCACTGTTTTTATTTTGCTGTCCTCTCTTCCACCATTCCTTAGAATCATGAACTTTATGAACTCAATCTTTTCATGATCACTTTCACCTAAGCTGTCTTCCACTTTCAAATACTCAAACAGTTCCTCTTTATATATAAAAATCATATTTAGAACACCCTCCCCCAGTAGCTTTCTCCACCTTCTGAAACAAAAATGGTCTCCAATACATTCAAAGAACTTGTTGGATAATCTGTGCCCTGCTGCTTTACTTTCCCAAGAAATGTCTGGATAGTTGAAGTCCCCTATCACCACCAAATCCTGTGCTTTGGATGACTTTTTTAGTTGATTAAAAAAAAGCCTCACCCACCTGTTCTTTCTGTCTTGTCCATTAAAGCCAATTTCCTTCTGCTATACTTGCATCTAAGAATCAGACTCTCAAGAAGTTAGAAATATATGTTTCTTTTGTCAAAACAGTTTTCAAGCCAAGGAATAATTCCCGATTCATGTTTATGAAACAATAGGAATATCATGCCCTTTCACTTGTAAGGGATATATGGGACAGATATAGCTAGATTATCTAATGGGTTCTTCTGGCCCTCAAAAAAGAATTTGGAAAAGTCATCCCACTCTATTTAATCCTAAATAGGATCTGCCTATGAAGAAAAAAAGAAAATGGTTCACATCATGTTAGACACTTTGTCTTAAAGACCACCAATCAACTACTGTCAGACATATCCCTCCCTCTTGCTAAACGAGAGTATTGTTAATTATCTATGAAAATCACTCTTAGGGTATGTCTACACTAGCCCCCTAGTTTGAACTAGGGAGGCTAACGTAGGCATTCGAAGTTGCAAATCAAGCCCGGGATTTAAATATCCCGTGCTTGATTTGCATCTTCCTGGCCGGTCGCCATTTTTGACATTTTCAAGTCCGGACTAACTGCCCGCGTCTACACGTGGCAGGGACCCAGTATTTTGAATTAAAGACTCTAAATTGAACTACCTGTTAAACCTCCTTGCAGGAGGAATAACAGGTAGTTCGAATTAGGGCTTTAATTTGAAATACCGGGTCCCTGTTCGAACTAGGGGGCTAGTGTAGACATACCCTTATACTATAGATATGGATAAAACCTCTTGCTCTCTCTGAATCTAGCTAAAAAGAATTCCAAGTTACCAAGCAAGAGTCATACGCTTCTTGACTTTGCAATGTTTCATTCCATACTGAGTAAATCTAGAAAACAGATATAGCTGTAAGACTGAAGGTCAAATTATGTAAACAGTTACCCCATGAAATACAAGCCATGTATATTACTCAAAATTACAAACTATATATTATTTCCTTGTAATTAATTTCTGGTTTCATTTTGTAGCTGCAGCTGCAGCTGTGGATTTGTGTGCAAAAGAAGGATAAAACGAAGTGCTTAATTCTTACTCACACGATTGCAAGTTAAGTCAGAATTGTAAAACTAGCATTAAATGAGATCCAAATACAAGCAGTTTTGTTTGTCCCTGTAAATTCTCAAGACACTCCTATTTTCTGATTTGATTTCTTACTATATGTCCTGTGTATTAATGTGTTCTGAATTCCTTGTTTAATTTCACAATTTCCTATATCTATGGCTTATGCTATATTTTGGGGCTGAACATGTGGTTATTATTATTTACCTTGTTAGCTATTATTTTAGCTGCAGAGCTTCCTCTCCACTCCCCAGGCCTCAGTCAAGGACCAGCACCATATTGTTCTAGGCACCATAAAAAACACAGAACAGTTATCTCTGTCCCCAAGAGTTCACAACATAATTAATTTAAATCTATTTAATGTAATCTAATTAATTACAATCTAATTGTTATTACAATCTAATGTTTTATTCAATAAGATAATAAAAAACTTGACCAAAGAAAAGAATTTCAGCCAATTGCAGCTCAAGAGAGCTAAATGTTCAGTGAACACTGAAATCCTCATTGATATTGCATTTCCTGCTGTTACTTCCTCATAAGCAATTGCCATAAAATATTTTTCACCTTAGTCATGCACCCAATGTGTCGTAGCTAGAAACTGAAAAAAAAAAAAAAAAAAAAATAGAGCTACGATGCTTCAAATCCTACATGGCTAATGATAAAACATACTTTTAATTAGGCCCATTTACTGGTGGAGGCGGAGCTGATGGCTGGCAGAGAGGTGAGGGTGGTGGGATATTCTGGGCGATGTGGAAGGCTAGCTACCTCAGCCTCGTCCCTTCTGCCTGAGAGCTTGCCTTTCTGGGAGCATGAAGCTCACCCC
Organism: Rafetus swinhoei; assembly: GCA_019425775.1. NCBI lineage: Eukaryota > Metazoa > Chordata > Testudines > Trionychidae > Rafetus > Rafetus swinhoei. The sequence goes on from CM033424.1 coordinate 155,610,494, forward strand.
CCCCCCCCCGATCTTGGCCACAGGCCCAGGGAGGCTGTTGGCATCCCTGCTTTTTATATTAGGGCTGTCAAGCGATTAAAAAAATTAATTGCAATTAAACACACAATTAATCGTATGTGTGCTGCCCCTTTGAAATGCTCCAGCAGCGTTTCAAAGGGGCAGCGCTGCAGAAGCCCAGGATCAGGTGGAGTCCTCAGCTGCCCCAGGCTCAGTGCAGCTGCCTCTTTGAAAGCCCCTTTGAAGCACCGAAGCGGCACGCAAAGGAGCCCCCAGCTGACTCCGGCTCCATGCAGCACTGCCCCTTGGAAAGACCACCCTGGCATTTCCAAGGGGCAGCACCACGGGAGCCCAGGGTCAGCTGCACAGAGCCCAGGGTCAGCTGGGGACTCCAGCTGATACCAGGCTCCTAATACGCTGCCCCTTTGAAGCGCAGGAGCGGCACTTTAAAGGGGCAGTGCAGCATTAATGCCTGCAATTAACGCCTTAATTTTTGTAACACATTAATACTGCCCTGCCTTTATCTCAGGCATTAACACAGATAAATTAACCACCCTATTTTATATTATTGTAAATGACCATGTATTTCATCTTGTAATATAACCATAATAACAATAGAGAATTCTATTCATTAATCAGATTACACTTTACAATAAATGCCTTCCATGGAATTTAGCCTCACTTGGGCACCAAAAATCTCGTTATTATGTGTATATTCCATCAGCATGAACTTTATTGCTGACGTATTTTTACTTAATAGATTAAAATGCATCCAAATGTGTGGGGGAGAAGTATTTGTTCATTACTGTGTGAGAATGGCCAAAGTAAACAGAATACCAAATTTTAGATGATGAACATGGACTAATATAGATCCGTTCCAATCATCCATACCCAGAAATGTAGTTAATGATATTTTCAGCCATTTAGAATCTTCATGTTCAGATATGGACTCAGTCTGAAAACAAAAGATTTTTGAAGCAGGTCCCTCCAATGTATCAGATGCAATTGCATGTCTATCCACTAAAGAGCCTGAAACATCATCTTCTTCACCTTATAAACCAAAGATTTACTTTACTATACAAAGTGCAACCATAGCCAATGCTTATAGTTTAATAATAAAACCTCAAAAACAGATCTTACTATAGATGGCAGATGTACTTCACATGTACTATTATTATTAGCCATATTTATTACAGTAGTTCTTAAGAATCACCAAGAAGAGGCTGCCATTGTGCCAGGCACTGTAAAAACATGATTATATAATTCCTACTCCAAAGAGTTTACAATCTAAATAAATTTAGGGTACATCTGCACTGCATCCGTAGCTCAAAATAAGATATGCAATTTTCACTGTGCAAATTGCGTATCTTATTTTGATTCTTTTTTGAAATAGGCTATTTTGAAATTGGTGCGTCTACACAGCGCCAAATTTTGAAATAAAACACTATTTTGAGACATCCTTCATCCCTTGTGCAACAAGGTTTACAGGATGCGAAATAGTGCATCCACTATATTTTGCAATAGCAGATACATTCAAAAGATGCGGGGTATCTATTTAAGGATATCTCTGGCATCCAGAAATAGCATTGCAGTGTAGACGTACCTGTAGACCCCACTTCCTCAATATACTGGAGCAAGCATGTAATTTTAAGTAGCTTTAGTAACTTTCACTTCAACTCTCAGAGAAGTAGCTGTGTTAGTCTGTATCTGCAAAAATAATGAGGAATCCCATGGCACCTAGGGGTATGTCTACACTAGCTCGTTAATTCGAGCTAGGTAGGCAAATCAGGAAACCGGAGTTGCAAATGAAGCCCAGGATTTAAATATCCCGGGTTTTATTTGCATGTTCCCATCCGGCCGCCATTTTTAAATCTCCCTTAGTTCAACGAACTGCCCGGTTACACGCAGCAGTTTAAAGTTAATCCGAACTAAGTCCTTAGTTCGGATTAACTGTTACTCCTTGAGGAATGAGGTGTAACAGTTAATCTGAATGAAGGACTTAGTTCGGATTAACTGCCGTTGTAGCCGCAGTTCATTTGAACTAAGGGGATTTAAAAATGGCGCCAGACGGAACATGCAAATAAAGCCCGGGATATTTAAATCCCGGGTTTCATTTGCAACTCCAGTTTCCTGATTTGCCTACCTAGCTCGAATTAACGAGCTAGTGTAGACATACCCTAAAAGACTAGCAAATGTATTTGGGCATAAGCTCACCACTCCATGCATCAGATGCAGTGTTTTTTACCCACAAAAGCTTATGGTTATGCCCAAATAAATCTGCACTACATGCATGCTTAAAATTATTCATTTGTTTAAGTACTTTGCTGAGCAGGGGGTTTACATTATTCATTAGAAGTACCACTAAGAATAGGTTAGTAAATGTTCAAAGCCTTTGATTTCTCCCCTTAAAAGTAAGGTATCTGCCATTTTTTCACTTAAAGCAAACCTTGGTAGTGCAGTTCAGCTTTTAGGTTTCAGGAGCTTTACCACTGATAGCTAAGAGATTCAGTACCATGCTTCTAGGATTTTTAGGGTCACAAAGCCATTTGGAGAGCTGTTACAAGAATGACATAACATATGACATAGGTCCACAAGGCTATCTGAGCAATAGTCACTGGCCTATGCTGTGTATTCAAGGGCATTCAGTGAACAGCAAAAAAGAAGGCTGCTTTGAATACTGATATTGTTTGACATAAAGTCAAGGACTTTCAGGAATGACACTTGTAAGCAGCAATAGCAGCACAATCCCCCAAAAAACAAAGCACGCCATAAGCATTCACACAATGATCCTTGAGGGGAAAGAGAAATGACACCATTTTGTGATGGACTGTGATATTCTTCACTTTGTATGATGTGTAGTACAGGTGGTTGAAAAATGGCATTTTCACTTAAAATTAGTCCTGAGAGAGGGCAGGAGTGGAGGGTGAGATTGATGTTGACAAAAAAAAAAAAAAGTTGGACGGAATTAGAAATTGAGATTTTAATTTTTTTAGCCATTCAAATGCTTAGGGGCTAAAGTGATAGAGGCCTTGGAAATGTGATAGGCAGATAAGGTTAGAGAAGTAATACCATTCATTGGATCAACTTTTGTTAATGAGAGAAATTGGTCCAGTAAAAGATATTATCTCACCCACTTTGTCTCTCTGATATCCTGGGACTGTCACAGCTACAACATCACTGCAGACAAACAGAGATACAAGATATGTGAAGCTTACAAGAAATCAGACAGCAGCTGCAGATAGCTGATTTGATTTATTTATGAATAGTTACGATGATGATTCTAGATCAATGGTCTCCAACCTTTTCAGGCACGAAATCACTTTTTCAATTTAAGTGCAATCCAGGAGCTACCTCAAACGCAAATAGCCTTGTCCCGCCTTTTTTGTGCCCCTTCTCCAAGGTCCCACCCCTGCTCACTCCATCCTCCCTCCCTCCCCCATCCTCCTTCACTTTTACCAGGCAGGGGCGGCGGGTTGGGGTGCAGGCTCTGGTCTTGGATTAAACGTTTTGGAGTGCAAGAAGGGCTCTGAGCTGAGAATGGGGCACACAGATGGGGTACCAGAGGGGGTTCTAGGTGCAGGCTCTGAGAGGCTGTTTGGATGCACGGGTGCTTGGGCCTAGGACAGGGACTTGGCGTGCAGGAGGGGGTTCATGACAGGGGTAGGATTTCAGGATGTCGGCTCCAGCTGGGCACTGCTTACCTCAGGTGGCTACTGGGTGGTGGTGCAGTGGGGCTCAGGCAGGCTCACCCTGCCCTGGCCCTGCAGCACTCCCAAAAGCAGCCAGCAAACTCCATCCCAAGTCCTGTTATGCCCCCTTTCTGCTCTGTGGAAATAGGAAGGGGGGGGTACCTTGACATCAGTGCCCCTCTTCTCCCTGCCCTGAACAGAAAGCAGGAGGCTTCTGAGGAGATAGTTCCAAGGCAAAGGGCCAGAGATGCGCACCAGCGTGAGGAGGAGCAGCTGAAGTGCTGGCACTTGATAACCTCTTGACCAAACCATTCAGAATCACCTGTCAGAGGCTCCAAGATCTACCAGTAGATCCAGATCTACTGGTTGGTGACTATTGTTCTAGATCAGGAGGTGTAATAGTTACCCTCAGCGTTAATATTACTACCCTCACCTCATGTTTTCTCCTGCTAGTGCCCTCCTTTTACCACACAGCTTGGGCATGTCTACACTATGAGAGTATTTTAAAATAACTAAATTTCAAATAATTACTCCCAAAATAACTATTTCAAAATAATCTTATTCCCCAGGGAAAGCAGGAGTACAGATTTTAAAATAACTAGATCGTTATTTTGAAATAATGGGCTTGATAGTGTAGACACACCACTTATTATTTCAAAATAAGGGGGGTTATTTTGAAATATCTCCCTAGTGTAGACTGAGGATGTAAAAGACTAGTCGACTATCCGATAAGCAAATGCTTATCGGCTAGTCGACTAGTCTTTTACATCCTCAGCAAATGCTTATCAGATAGTATTTTGACAAATCAACTTGTCAATATGCCCCCCCCTTTGCTGCCTCTATAAAATAGATAATAATATATAAAATAGAGGCAGCAAAGGGGGGAGGGAAGGGATACTTCAAAGTGGCAGTGCTGCATAGCGGCGCTGCCACTTTGAAACCCCTGGGTGGCTTTTCAAAGGGGCATCCGCTGCACAGGGATGTGCACCATTCAAAGGGCAGCCGTGGAGCTCGGGGTCAGCTGGGGAGTCCCCAGTTGACCCTGGGCTCCACTGCCCCTTTAAAATGGGGAAATTCCATCGACAATTAACCGCATTTAAACATCCTTAGTGTAGACCAGGGCTTTGGTAGTGCATCTTGTCTCAGAATTTTTAGGCCAGGGGGAACATCACTCCATGTTCATTAAGTTCACATCCTGATGGGGGCCTTTAAACACTACCACAATTTAAATCAATAAATAACAGATAGTACGGTAAATTACATTACCTAGAAGGTGCTCAGTGTACAGTTCACTACTGGCCAAATTCTTCCCTCAAATATGCATGTCCAACAGTAGTTGACTTCAATGGAAATTACACACACTGAACCCCAAACTCAGAATATGGTCTTTTGTGTCTTTTTAATCCCTAACAATACTTTAATCCAACACTGTGTGCATTGTGCTTTTACCTTATTTGCTGCCCTTCTGTGGTGAAAGATGTTATTTGGATTTATACTCAATAGGATACATACTCAGTACACATGGTCCCCTCTTCATGTCTTAAATACAAAGCCTTAAAGAAAAAGGTTTAAATTCTAAAATAGCCTTACATTAATTTAAATTAAATTGCACTGGCTTTATGTGTTTTCCTAATCTGTCTGTGGGACTTTGTAATCTATTCTTCCTAAGCAAGGCTTGGGAATGATTTAGATCCTGCTGTTATGAATATCTGGCAATAAAGACAGTAATGTGCTTTCACGAGTGCTTTATCCCACAAAAGAATTAACATACATATTATCTTAACATAAATTATTTTATTGACAACCCAGCAAAAAAGTAACCATGAGCCAAGCAACTCATAATCGGAACTGACCAAAAGAAATCCTCCATGCTGCAGAGAGCACACCACACCATAAAGCTTTCCCAGGAGAAGAGGAGAAAACAACATACTGGACAGAGTCTAAAGCAAATGGGGAGGGTCCAGGACTGAGCAAGGTCATAGCTCTGCCTCTTTCTCCAATATGCCTATTGGCACAGCTGGCTGGTTTTGAAGGGACATGTATGTAGCATGTTCTTGAAAGGCATTAGGACTGGATCACTCCATTCTGCTACAGTGCAGTACTGTATATTAATGCTATAGTATCACGAAGAGTGTCTCTGTGTATCTAACACAGGTGTGGGCAATAAAATGGTGGTGGCTCACCAGGGTTAAATCCTGGTGGGCTGCGGCTGCTATATTTACTTGTGCCTCCACAAGAAAGGATGATAGCAACTCCCAGTGGCTGGGAACCGTAATCCATGGCCAACAGGAGTTGTGATCCCCTGTACCTGCAGAGCCGCAGGTAGATAAAGGTTTGTGGGCCCAGCAGGGGCTAATCCTAGCAGGTCGGATCTGGCACATGAGTCAGTATTTGCCCACCCCAGTCTAACACATATTTAACTTTATATGACAAATAACTGCCTGGTAAGTTTGTGGCAGCTGATATGAAAGCAGGAACCTTTACATTAATTGAAATTTACCATGTCTTCTCCAAGGCATGGCAGGGTGGATTAGGAACCGAGGGCTAATTCCTCGCTACATCTAACTACAATTTAGGCGGTATGGAGAGGAATTGTTGTAGGGTGCCAGTTGTGACTGTCCAGTTCAAAAGAATCTGGCCACTGGTGTTAGGTATCTTACTGCAGTAAAGGCAGACGTAACACAGCTGATCTCCATCTCCAGCTCTGACCTGCTCCAACCCAATCCTCTTTCTCCTTCACTAAGTCTGCAGCTATGCTACCTCCCCCAGCTGCACATAAGCAAAAATTTCCCCTGCACAGGAGGAGTTTTCCTCAGTGAATCTCCAGAGCAGAAAGGGCCCTTAGCAAATTGGTGAATCCTGCCCTCAGTCATAGTGAAGAGGTATTGGAAGAGTATGGATATGTCTGCACTGCAATAAAAGACCCTCAGGATGACTCAGCTGGTCCCAGTCAGCAAACTAAGACTTGTGGGATTTGGGTTGTAGGGCAAAAATTTCAGTGTAGATATTTAGGTTCAGACTGGAGACCAGGCTCTGAAAGCCCATGAAGAAAATGGGTCTCAGAGCCCAGGATCCAGCCCAGATGTCTACCCTGCTACTCTTAGCCCTGAAGACCAATCCAATTAATCTAGGTACTGAGATTCAGTGCTGTAGGCCATATAGTTATAAAACTAGATTTTTCACCCTTAATATTTTTAAAATGAAGGATTAGAGCTATTATCGCTCTATATATTGTGACAAGATCAGTCCGACTCCTGGGTCCAGACCCCTGTTCAGTCCACAAGCTGCAGTCTAGGTACTGCAGCACAGGTCTCACTTGCTCCTTTCAGCATTTGTAGTGTCTGTCCCTTGGCTAAAATGGGTGTCAAGGCTGTTGCTGTTTTTCAGAGCTGACTTTCTCCCCTTCTAATCAAGCCCTTTAACCTGTCCTGTCACAATATACAAAAGGTTTTTTTCCTGTCAGAAAACAGGATGTTCCGGTCAGGCAACAGAACAGTATCATCAGTTCATCAGCGACAACAAGCTTTCTCAGCAAAGCAAAAGCAGCCGTAGAGAGGGGGGTAGGCAAGCATAGCCCCCTAGTTTTTCTGTTAAAAAATAAAGGGAACTATTCCCCAAATGCTATTAAGTTGGATATTGACATTGTTGTCTGTTTGTTAGCTAGCTTCCATTTTGATTTTCTGTTATTCTTAAGGGCACTGACTTAGCTTTCCATCTTGCATAATTATGTACGAGTAAGTCTGGTTAAAGAGGATGGCAGTTTAGCATGCAAACTGAATGGAACATAGATCCATAGTCTTGTTAGACTTTTCTGGCTCACATTGAATTTAGTATTTTAACAAATAGCATGACTACTAAATCCTATTGTCTATGCAAGGAACAAGAATTGTTCATTCCATATATTAGTGCTTGATTTGTTGTTGTAATGCTTCCAAATGTCACTCCAACTATGCTACATTCCTACCTGAATCTTCTCGGTTGCTTGTAATTATAATGTTTTTGTGAGGTGACAAGTTAATTTTTGCTTCCCTCCCCACTTGTGAATTACAATTATACCTCCAAACTCTCAAAATGGGCTCAGTGTGGTCTCCCAGATGATCTTGCATATATAATTTTTAGTATCCTTTATTTCACCTCAAAAACATTTTGGTACACTGCATCAAAGATCTTGATTGCTCAAAATTGCCTGCCAGTAAACCAAAGCACAATTTTTGGCTTGCAAATATGAATAATGTTTTGGGTTTTATTTTCAAACCAAATAAATAGTTTGTTCAAGCGAGCAGTTTGCAGCTTGGCAGGTCTGATAAAAAGTAAGAAACGAGTATTAAATTTTTTGGCCAGAGGTGTTTGATATAAGACGGGAGGGGAGGAGAGACCGAGAGTGAGAGAGTGAAAGAGCGCAAGCGTGCAAGTGATACAGGGATAGTTCCTTGCTTCAAAATTCAGGCTATATCTACACTCCGCCATGTCCAGGGAACGCATCTGCTCTTCCACTTTTTTTTGCAGAAGAGCAGATGTGCTCTTTTGGAAGCCCTGTCTTCCTCATTTCACGAGGAAGAAGGACTCTTCTAAAATAAGAAGGCTTTCCGAAACTTGGCCCGGTGTGGACGGAGCGCAATTTGAGTACCTTTTCCTGAGAAATCATTGTAGTCTAGACATAGTCCCAGAGCACTCAACGCTCTCCTCCTTGGACGACTTCTGTGACTTTTGTGGTTGTCTCCATCAGGAAAGTTCTTGAACAGTGGATTTCTTGCACATAAAGTCCCCTTGTTTAAAGACCAAATCAAATATCATGAGAAGGAGAAAAAGTAAAAAAGAACCTGAAATATCTTGAAATTGTTCTTGTAATATTTTAGAGCCTCGCACAATTATGGTGATTAAGCAGTTCCCACTCTGAAAATGAAAAATGCATTTCCTTTTATGATTGTTTAAATCTTTTAGAGATGCCTCTGTGATTGCAGTACAAAATGACTGATCTGTGTGACAACTCCTAAACCTTGAGAGTTGGTGGGACTTACTTTATTGTAATGTTCAGGGCACTATTTCATGATGCAGCACTCAACAAACCATCAATCATCATGAGCGATATATAATTATGTAGAAGAAAATGCTTTTTTAACCTCAAGGTAACATAAAACACTTAAACATAATTGCTATGGATGTGTCATTTTCAATAGATAACACTGAGATGCAGTTTGACTATATAAAAGAATAAAAGATAATAATAAACAGAACACAAACATAAACATAAAGGTGCTGTCTTCTGACAAAGACACAACATATTAAATAATTCTGAATACATAATAAATGTGAAGCTGTCTCAAGGAATAATTATAACATCTATGATTTAAATGTGAGGACAATTTATAAACAAATTGGGGACTTAACTAGAGAATATGCTCAATTAGTTAAAAAAATAACGATACCCCTGAGTTGAATGGAGCAATGTGTGATATAGATCTTACCTTTGGTGTTATTTTGCTAGAGGGACAAAGCTGAGTTACAAAGTAATACAGTATTGGGATGCTGTGACTCTGATTTGGTGAAGTTATAGACACTTTCTGCCACTTTGGAGATGGAAAGGGGTCACCAAAAACCTATGTTTGTGACATGAAGAGTTAGAAATGTTGGACTAAATATAGCCATATGAGAGGAGGAAAGGTGGGAAGGCACCTTCCTGCTTAACTTTACCCCATCTTACAACCTTCAGTTAGTTGTTTTTTTCTTCTTAGAGACCCATCCTTTCCTTTCCCAACGTGTTTTGGGTTGAAGAAAATATTTTGTTTGACCGGAAAGGATTTTTTTTTAAACTTTTGGATTTGCAAAACAACTCTAAAAATGTTTGTTTCAGGTTGACCATATTTTCTTTTCCCAAGAACTACACACTAACTCCCCTTCTCTCCCCAAAAAAGTAGTTATTTACCTCGTTCCAGGTAGAAGTGTCTACCTCTTGAGCCAGTTATCTAATTTATTCTGTTTATTGTTCAGCCACTTATAATAAAATGTCTGAGCATATAAAAAACATGGATATGTGTTGGAACAACTGGGATTAAAGTTGATTTGTGATTCAGGTGGTCTGTCTGAGTAATGAGTATTTCCAGTAAATTGTCACATCCAACTTCTGTCTTCCAGAAACAAACAGCATTAAGATTTATAAAATTTCTTTCATTTCACTAAACTTTAACCTCTGTTCTCAATCTATGTTAAATCACCAAACCCTAAACATAAAAAACAAATGCAAACTTCTGCCAATGTCTTACCTTCCAGGTAGCTGGATTTAGCTGTGAAAGACTGAATGCCAAAGGGTACACGCTTGTAGAAAAAGATTTAATATAATTCAGTTGGCACTGAGGTAGGTGTCAATTATGTTCAATTCAGCATGCCTTTAAGGGAAGGAAACATAGTTTGCCAGATGGGAACAATGTCCTTTGCTGCTTACCACATCTTTTCTCCTTTAGCTAGAGAACCAGTGGCAGTGGAAAGAGACTGGAACCTGCTGATATGAATATAAGGATACACATATTACTTGAACTCGTCCATGGATAAATTAGTTTAGTGAAGAGAATCCTGCATTTGCATTTATCGGATAGCCAGAAGGAGAGAAATGTTTCCATGTTTTGTTTGAAATAAGAATTTTCTTCCTTCATCTTTGCCATTTATAAAATTTATTTTTATGGCAATCTTTTGTTAGGGGGAACAGCAGAAAACTACCTAAATCACTACATTTGGACCTGGATGTCCAACCCCTCAAAATCTGTAGCTGTTCAGATGCAGATTTTTGGTTCATCCTCTAATAAACATAGGTTCTATTTGTCAATACATTGTCCACCTTCCCCAAATGTAACCAGCAATAATAGTTTGAAAGAGAAAAGAATTACAGGAAGGGAGTAGTGGCTGAATAGCATTTAACATTGGAAGGCTAACACAACAGAGTACAGATGGTTGAACTGTTCTTTCTGAATGATATTAATTATGAATGTAATACCTTGAATGATATTAATTATGAATGTAATACCTTTCCTGGTTCACAAAGCTCCTGTGAACAGATCATGTTTTCAGCAAACATTTTTTGTGGGTTATGGCTGATATAAAGCAATTGCAAAATAAAGTGAATAGCACCTCACTGGTTTACATGATAAGTAGGCCCCATTATTCAAAAATGTTCATTCAGTGGTTTGGATGGATAATTTTCAGATTAGGGATTGCTCAAACCCATTTACTTGGGCTGCTTTTTTTTTTTTCTCTCTCTTGGTACTTGTGTTGGGTGATTGGCCACCTAAGTCACATGTGATTTCTGATGGAAAGGCTGAAACATTTAAAACAAGGGCATTGAAAAAGTGAATGAGCACTTACTTATTTCATATATTTAGTTAAAAGTGATTATCAATAAGTAACATTATCAATAGGAAAAGCTCTGTAGTTTGCCCTGAATGCTTCATATCCATGTGACCATAAACCTGGCGTATTTTCCCTGCTGCATATGCCACAATCTCTCCCAGCCATTCTCCATTTACCCATTCTCTCCCTATTGATCTTCCTTTCCACAAATACATGGTTAGAGATGGTTGAAATTTCTTAAATGTTGAGTTTCAGTGACACTTTTCATCGTTTGTGATGACATCCCTTCAAAAATCTTTTCAATTAAAACTTTGTGGGTTGAGCAGCTGGTTGATATTTTCTCCCAGACAACTGAAATATTTTGATGAAATTTCAACAGTTTCTAAAATAATAATACAAAAATCCAGCAATTCCTACTAAAACAGTTACTGTTTTTCTATCCAGTTCTACGTATGGCTCAGTAATGTCATTTTGGATATGTCTACATGGGGATAACGGACATTCAGCTTGGCCCTGGATGGGTCAGGTCAGATGACTTGGCTTTGAGGCTTGCTCCACAGGGCTAAAACTGGTGTGTTGATGTTCAGGCTTGGGCTTTTCATCCCAATATAGATGTACCCATGGCGGCTCCACTGATTCAGCTAGAGCATTTGAAGGAATTGTGTTTCAGAGAATTAGATGCTCTCCAGCAGGGCCAGATTAACTCTCTTGTGGGCCCAAGCTATTGGATTTTGTGGGGCCCTGATATACAAGTATTTTTCCTAATTTTAAACAAAATGATCACAATTTTGGCATTGAGGCTATTGACTTGACACTAAAATTGCCTTGGGTACAGGCAGGGATTTTGATCTGGGTCAGGGGAATGGGGTGCAGCAGGGGGTGCAGGCTTCATCCAGGAAGCTCAGCAGGGCTCTGGCAGGCTGCCTGCATGTCATGGCCCTGTGCTGTTCCTGGAAGCAGCTGGCTTTTGGCATGTCTCTGCACACCCCTGTTGGGAGTAGGGGTGTAAAATCTCATTTAATTAGTTAACTGGTTAAATGTTAAATTTGACCGATTAACCAATTAAATGGGGGTGAAGGAAGGGTTCTAGCCTGGCTGGGCTGGAGTCTCAACCCTCCACCCCGCACGTGCCACAGACAAGGACCAGTGATTGTAATTATGGATTTATTTTTGTGTGGTCCTCCTTAGTCCAAGGCCCTGGGCTGCAGCTTCTAAAGCCCCTGCATTAAGCTGGTCCCACTCTCTAGGTTGGTTACAGGGTGTATAGCTGCTAATTCACCTTTAAGGTGGAAAGCTCTGCTTCTGAGTTCACAATATTCATGTGTACAGAGGGGGCTCGTTTTGCCTTTGCACCTCCCCACCCCTCATGGTGCCCAGGGAATAACCTAGGAAAGGATTACAATTCTGGTGGCACACAGTGGCACTCTTTGCTCTCTGCTCTCCCCTATGCTTTCTCACATCAGCCTGGCCACTGGAGAATAATTAGATCTGGGCAATTTTTTTCTGTATATACTTTATTTGCCAAAAAAGTGAGAACTTTTTCCATCTAACCATGCTGCTTCTATATTTGGATTGAATTTGGCAAATGATTTCAGATCAATCACAACAGAAAAAAAAACAAATGTAGAAAAAGAAACATTTTGTTTTAACAAACTTTCAGAACAAAGTGTTTAAACATTTTGGTTCAAAATGTTTTGCTTGGAAATGTAGCTATAATTAACAAAACAGAACATAAAACAGAGACACAGACATGCACACTCAAGGTACACATCTTCTCTCTCTCACCTCCTGTTGAAAAAGACATTTACCATTTCAGATCCAATGAAACATTTTGTGTGACCCCAAATTAATTTTTTTCAAGGGTTTTCTTTATTTTCTCTGTTTTCTCTTTTTGCCAAGGAAAAATAAATTGCCATTTTAGTTTGGCTTGAAATGATTTATCTTATGATATATATTTTTAGTTCGGTCACCAGTCTAGATAATCGATTCTTCGCCCAGCTCTAGGAATAATTGCTTGGTCAATTAAATTCTGTATATTTATATTAAATTTTCCCTGTTATCTGTCTCCTGCGGCTAATGGAGAAGAGACCTGCACTTGTATTCAAGTGTATATCCTACCTCCAGCTCTGAGAAAGCAAAAAGGAGTTTGCACAAGCAGAGCTAGGAGAGGAGGAGAGAACAAATGGGAAAGGGAGAAAAAGGAGAGGGGAAAGAAAAGGAGTGAGGGGAAAAAACCAAAGAAGAGATAAGCTGGTGAGGAAAGGGTTTTTTTAGTGTAAATTACATAAAAATCCCTAGTGTAACTGTGAGCAAATCCTTCAAGAAAAGCACAGAGACTGAGAGCAGAGAGGATTATGGACACATGATCACAGTTAACAATGACACCCTGGCTTTTTCAATAGTGAGGCCATCAGTATCAGAGTTGATTCACTCCAGCATGTGCATGTTATTCAGTCTGGGTACGTCTATACTGCACCATAATTCAAAATAAGATACACAAGTTGAGCTACACAATATCTTATTTCATCATTTGGCACTGTCTACACAACACCAAATTGTGAACTAAAGCAATATTCCAAAACGTCCCTTATAGCGTATCCTGAAATAGCATTGCAGTGTAGACATACCCTCTGAGAGCCCCGTCAAGTAATCATTTAATAATGGAACTGGTCTGAGGTGGGCATGGCCCAAAGTTCCTTCGCTCAGACAGGCAGTGACCATTTTATTTCCAAATAATCCGTGATATTCACACTGTTTAATAGATAGTCTGTTTTGCAGAGTGCACGACTGGGAAGAGATCACACAGTGATATCCTCCTGTCATTACCCTATGGGTTTGCTTCCTCTTAACTCTACAGCTCATATACTCACAAGCAGTACATTAAAGTAATGCTACCAAAAATTAAATACAACACAAAATAAGTGAATAAACTGCAACAGATTCCTGTTTATAGACTCCCAGCAGAGTCAACATAAAATTAAGATTAATTCTACCACAGTTCCAGTTCTCTTCAAGGATTGGCTAATGGTTTGCCTTAAAAAGCACAGTTCAGATTTTTGCTGACAGAACAACTACATTTATTGCTTTAAATTTTTTATCCTACAACTGAAGGTAAAATAAAAATGAATTTGGAAAAGCACTGTTACATGTGATTAGAGTGATAATTAACTGTTGAAAGCAGAGCAAATGAAATCCATTTAGGATATTGGCATAGACCTCAGCGTGAGATTTACCTGTCACTGTCATAGACAAAAAGAATTGGTTAATAGGTTATTCCAAAAGAATGAGCAGACTTTGGAGTCCCTTTATATGATGGATTTTAGTAAAAATTCTTTGCTAACTTTCACCTACCAAGCACCCCATATACTTCCTTAGTGAGGCTAATAAACTCTTAACTTTTTGTGATGCTACTGTTTTCAGAAAACGTAAGTTACAGTAAAACCATCAGGGAGAAAGGACTTCTTAAAACATGTTAGCACTAAATACACAAAAAGAAATCTCCTTCAGAAATGTTAATAAGCCCCAACCATCCAAATAGCTGCATGCATTTACAATAACAGATAACATCTATACAAGTATTCCTAAAAGTCATTCTAAATGAAAATAAATAATTAAGAAGTTTGAGAGAAAAATCATTAAATCAGGAGAAAAACAAACCATTCATTTATCCAGGCATATTTTCCATACAATAGATTTCTTTCTTGCACAAAACTTTTATTGTAGTAATTAGAAGGGGGTTAATGTTTAAATTTCTCCCTAGATCTGCCCAAATATCTCCTATAGTATAATTTGCTGTTTGAAAGATTCAGAGCCAAGTCCTTTCCCCATTGTAATTAATGGGTATTTTGCCCTTGAAGTCCACTGAACTGGGATTTGGCCCAAAGTGTTTCTGGAAACATGTGAACAATAGTACTTCTGATAGCTGAAGAGTTTGGGCAGTGATTTTAATTAATATTTATTATTTATACTGTGCTACTGTGCTACAAGTGTCCTGGTGCCTGGTGCTCTCTCTCAGTCTATCTCTCTCTCTCCTCTGTATGGTCCCAAAAGGAACTCCCCACAGAGTTTCAGCTCTCCTCAAATGATGCACTTTCTCTCTGAAGCTAACCCCTTTTATTCTCTTGCCTCCTGGCACCACACCGCTGAACTTTCAGCATAACTGACTCACTCCATGCACTCCCACTCAAACTGGACCTAATTGCTTCCCGCAGAAAACACGTTAATTCCACCTGTTCTTTCTCCCTCCTTTGTTTCTTTCTCAAGCAAATAGGTCACCTGGTGGCTCTCTCTTTAGCCCTTTGTTCTGGCTGGTGAGTTGGGGTGGGTCAATGGGTAATCAGTTGCTAAGTCACAAAGCATCCAAGACATTGTTTGGGATATAGACTGCTAGATGGGGTCAGAGCGGGTCCTCTGAAACAACAAATATCCTTTCCTATCAGATGGTTAAACATGCAGCTCATAGGGAAACAGTATTAATACAAAACATTAAGGAAATTCCCCTTTTTGTTACAAGGAGCACCTAGAGCCCACAGATGGAGACCAGGGCCCCGCAATGGCAGAAACTGTAGACATATATAAGGAGCTCACTGTTTTACAGATACTTGTCCTTTGAGGTTTAACATCCTATGTCTGGGGTTTTGAAAGAAGTCTGAGGCCACATATCATAAAAAAGTAAGCATTTCCATCCTTGCTTTAGTAAAATATTTGAAGTAATAAAAACACGGAATGGAATCAAGACACAGAGCAAATAGTATTCATCTTTAAAAAAGGTGGAAAGTTGGTTGAATTCAGCATCCGCAGAAGACTTATGTGTAACCATACTGCTCCAGGAAGTCAGTAGGGTGTGTCTAGACTACAGGGTGTTTTTTTTTTTTTTTTAAAGTGGCCTTTTTCCAAAAAAACTTCCCCTGTGTCTAGACTGCTGCCGCATTCTTTTGAAAGTAAATCAAAAGAACGTGGCAGTTTTTTTGATGTCGGAAAACCTCATTTTAGGAGGAATAAAGCCTTTTCTCAAAAGTGCTCTTTCAAAAAAAGGTGCTATGTAATGCAAACTGTGCTTTTTCAAAAGAGAGCATCCAGACTGCGGCTTGCTTTTTCAAAAGTACTGGTTGTAGTCTAGACACGCTTTTTCGAAAGAGGCTTGCAGTCTAGATGTAGCCTAGGTGTTGAGGTCCTCAGAACCTCTGAAGCGGTGCTCAGTGACTTGAACAATTCTTATTTGGCCCTGGAGGTAAAGGGTAAGGGAAGATACCTTACACAGGGACACAAGTTACATGAGTAAGCATGAAAGTGTTTGCTTGCATCCCTAATTGCTGGGATATGTTTGGCTCTGGGCTTCTGCATTCAGCAGCAGTTGCAGTATCATGCTAACCTTTCCACTGCAGAATTCCCCTTAGTATTCTCACATTCTCAATATAATGGACTCAGTGTGAGCACTAGGGAGTTACCGCATTCTAGACTTAACTCTAGTGAACTTCTGAACTGTGAGGAGGATGGATGAGGCCACTTAGTCATAGTCTAACTGTTTTAATAGCTGAGGTAGATCCTAATCTTGGGCTATGCCAATCTTGTCTTTTATGCTGAAAAAGTCTAATTAGGACCTCCATGTAGGCTTTCTTGCTTTCCATCAAGTAGACTGTGCAAGAACACTGCAGGAATGCTTATTCATTCAGTGGAGGAGACAACTCTCAGTGCTCTCCTTATGGTGAAAATGTCTGTTGTAAATAAACTTCTTTAAGGAAATAAAATCAAAGCTCTTCTCAAAATGGTCTCTTTTGGAATATGGACTAGGACTTATATTTTATAAAATTACCTGGGCCTAATTCTGATCTGATTTACACCAATGTGAATCAGGACTAAATCTGTGGAAGTCTATGAAGTTACACTAATGTAATACCAGTCAAAGGGGAGCACCTTAGCTCTACCAGAAGAACAGAATTGTACAAAAGGCACTATGTATGAATGAGCACAAAGCTTCCTCCTGCACAAGGGCTGCTCACAAAAGCAATATCTGTGCTCTAAATATTTGCTTTTTCTCTCTCCCTCTTCGAAGAGCAGAACTAACAAAGATTTGCAGATTGCTCCATTCCAGGCCTGCTGGAGTTCTGGGATGTCACAGCTCTAGTACTGCATGCTAGAGCTGAAGGCTATAGCTTAGAGGATACAGTCTAACCCAAAGTTTGTTGTAGTTACATTGGAGTACTTTAGAAAGTATCAGTCATCTCAGTCAAGGCCTTGCTGGTGATGCAATTCTGTGGAATCTGGCGTTGTCCCAAGACACCTAACAATGGAGCATTTTTGCCATGGAATTCACCACTTTTTTCACAGTCATGTTTCCAGTGTTATATTTTCAGTCTCCCTGCCCTCTTGGGGCCTGACTCTTGCTGATCTTTGCTCTCCAAGTTTCCTCTGAAAAGTAAATTAACTGGAGTACAGTGCATGATCTCTGCAGTGGTCCATGGAATCAGGCAGCAGGGTAGTCCTATAACACTTCCTTTATTCCCTTATCTGTGGACCTTCAAGCCTAATGTTCCTGTTTCAAGCTGTCTACATCTCCACATAGGCACCTCTGCATCAGTTTATGCTTAGTTCATGTTTTTGAGCTTATCTCTGCTACTCTAAGGGATGGTACTGTACTTTTTTTTTAAACTGAAAGGGTAAGAAAGGGAGAAAAAAGGGAGAGTGGCTATGTGGCCACCCTAAAATTTGTGATGCCAAATATATCCAGAGATATGACCCATATTCTGAGCACCCTTTCTGTACAAGAGAGATAGGCACAAGGTGACCCAATGCCATCAAGAGGAAAACAAAACAAAACAAAGTCAAAATTGATAACTATAAGGTTTCAATGCGAGGCTACAAGCAATTCTACTATGACAAAGTGATTCCTCCTATTCTTGTCAAAAAGTGATTCCTCCTATTCTTGTCAAAACACGTTCACTAGAATCAGATTCTGTCATCAGAATTCTTTACTCTGAGAGTCGTCCCAATCATTCCATTGGCCCTTAGTTAACTGCTATTTTCTTTTTGGATGTAGCAGAGTTTGTTCAAGTAGGGTTTTACTTTATACTTTATTAAATTTTAATCTCTCTTCCACAAAAGCAAGGAAGCAAAACATAAAATGATTTATATGCTAAGTATTATACATGAAAATCAAAAGAACTGTATCAACAGAAAACTATATCAAACATTGTTCTCACTCACAAAGCAAAATATGCAAATAATTGAGAATGCATTTCAATCACATAGCTAGAAAGCTTTTGGTTGTTGTTCCATTTCTCAATTTATTATATTAGTGAGTAATAATTAGAAAAACGATTTTCTGGAAAAAAAATTAAAAAACAGACTGGGGTCTGAAGACTTAGTCTAGGAAAAATGCACATGACCTCCAAAAGCAGCTAGAATTGGAAAAGTTACAAAAAATAATAGTAGACTATTCTTATCAATGCAGTAAGTATTTTCTTTTGGGGGTAAAGGCACATAGAAGTTAGAATCAAGAATGCTGGATTCTCTTCTCAGTTCTGCCACCAACCGTTTGTGTGGCAGCCCGATCTTGAGAAGGTCAGTTAGGGTGTGTTTACACTGCACCATTATTTCAAGATAACTAGCATTTCGAAATAACAATGTGAGCATCTGCACAGCCATTCTGTTATTTTGAAATAATATCAAAATAACGGGTGGCTTATTCCAAAATCTGTAAACCTCATTCTATGAGGAATAACGCCTATTCCAAAATAGCTATTTTGAAATAAGGGGTGTGTAGATGATCCACTGCTGCTATTTCTAAATAGCTCCTCACCAGGGCCATTCTAAGTTATTCCTCCCCAGTGCTTCCTGGGACTCTAAATCGAGATTTGAATTTCCCACGCTTCATTTGCATAATGGCAGTCACACGTTCTTTCGAAAAAGGGCTTTTTGAAAGTGAAACTGCCGTCTAGACACGGTCCTTTAGGAAAAAAACCCTTTTTTGAAAGATCCTGTACTCCTTATTTTTTAGGAGTTCCACAGCTGCAGTGCCTTCAGATCACAAAGGTGAGGATGACAATCGTGTTGAGTCAGCTCCCCCACAGTTACAACACTGTGAAACTTCTTATGTAAACATCTCAATATGTGAAATTGACCAACTGAAAATAAAAACTATCCATGAAATTGATCAAAATGGACCATGAATTTGGTAAGACCCTATACATGGCATCATATTATTAGTAGTGATGATTTCAAATTTATTTGTATCAGCCCCAGTTATAGACTTGAATCTCTGTGTGATAGACACTGTAAAAGTACAGCAAATATAATCGCTACCCTAAAAGAGATTACAATCTAAGTTTAAGCCAAAGACAACAGGTAAACCCTGATGGGCTACTTGCCAAAAGTTGCTGAACCCTGGTCTATAGTATTATAGGATTTGTGATAAAGGAGAGTTTTAAGGAGGAATATGGAGGAGAACTATGTGGTCATTTATGAGGCCATCTTTACCTTTTTCATGCTCAGTTTTTCAAAGAAAAATGACATAGGGGTGACAAAAATCAATCCATAATATATTAAGTATAGGTGATATTTTACACAGTATATATGAGGCTCTTTCACCAGCTTTGATTTCAATGGGGGTATTCAAGATGTGCATCTTCCCCTACAGTATGAGATCTATGTAGATTCAGACTAAAAATCAAAGTCTTCCAAGGAATGGAAGAAGCAGAGAGTGACCACCAAATTCTGCAAAGCATATTCTGGGACTTCATGATTCATATTCATATTTTAGAACTCTTTATGCATAGTAATGAAACACTTCTTTTAAACAGTGATTCACACTCTGGTTAATTTACTATACAAGTCTCATTCTCAGATTTAATTTCCACTTTGGTTGTTTTAAGAGTTTTGTACCCAACTAAGATGCTCTTACAAATAATTAATGGAGCGGTTTTAGGCTGAGCTTATAAGGGTGTCTCGACTGATAACCTTTAGCAACCAAAATGGAAAGAGCTTGTGACATAGTGTTCTATCCTATTAGAGCATCAGAGTAGAAATGCATAGCTCTCGCTTCTCTAAAAGTGGGAGAATATATAGACTCATGTACTTAGTAGATCCATCAGCCACAAAATTCTCCTTTATATATTGTTTTTACAGAGGTGCAGACCTAACAATGTGACCATCCTGATCAGTTAGGGTGAAACTCATTCCTCTGCAGAATGGCAGCACCAGGCCTAATTCTACTTTAAATCCATGTGAGCCTTCAAAATAGGTGTTAAGGGAGAAAAGAATAGTAAATAGGTCTGTTGTAATAATTGGGCTGACAAATGTACCTTAATTTTGAACGCAACTGCAAAATGTTTGTAAAATCATGAGATGTCACAATAATGCATGTTGAAGGGAAAAGGTATGAAAGAGAAACAAAAACTTTGATTTCAATGGAGGTATTCTCCTTTTTTTTTTTTTTTTTTTTGGTTCCTTGGAGAAAAAGATTTTTAGGGGAAAGACGGAGAACAGACGAAAGCTACTTGAGTGAACTCCGCCATCATGACTGCCACCCCCCATGAGTGAACTTCGCCATCATGGCTGCCATCCCCAATGTCACATGGGACCCCAGGCATTTGTCATTCAGATCCTGAGCGATGTCCTGACCAGGGGCAAGAGAGAGGAATCCAGAGGACATCATACCCCTACCACATCTAGCTGAATCTCAAATTCAAAAAGAGAGAAAAAAAACACAATCAGGATTTAACAACAGCTCCAGTCTATCTCATATAACTTCTCTACTATCCCAAAATATTGTTGTTACCATTGTTAACATCTTTGGTAACAAATAAGAGAAGGGCAAAAGTAGAATTAAGCTACGCAACTTCAGCTACGTCAATTGCGTAGCTGAAGTAGAAATAGCTTAATTCGGCTTTTGGTGGTGCCTTCACAGCAGAAAGCCAAAGGAAGAACACTCTTCTTCCCTTACTTCTTGTGAAATGAGGATTATAGGAGTCAGAGTAAGAAGTCCTCTGGCTCATCATTATTTCAGAATAATGGCTTGCTGTGTAAACGTACCCTTTGTTACTTCGGAATAATGTCAGTTATTCTGAAATGACCCTGCTATGTAGACATGCCATACCTGGGCTAAGCTATGTTGCTATTTTTGGCCCCATATTCCATCTAAATTAGTACAACAGTTCTAATGCTGGCACTCTGGCTAGAAGTAAATTTCAACTAGAATAACTAATCTATTTTAAACTATGTCTACACAGCAACATTATTTCAAAATAACTAGTGTTAATTCAAAATAACATAATCCGTGTGTATACAGTTATTTCAAAATAATTCAAAATAACATAATCTGGCAGTTATTTCAACATAATATCAAAATACTATCAAGCTGGAGGACTTCTTACTTCAACTCATAAAACCCTCATTTTATGAGGAGTAAGTGAAGTCAGAGGAAGAGTGCTCTATTTCTAAATAAGTGCTGTGTAGACGCTCCCAATTTTGAAATAAACTATTTCAAAAAAAATTATGCAATTGATGTAGCTCAATTTTCGTAGCTTGTTTCAAGTTAATCCCTGCTGTGTAGAGGCACCCTTAGTGATTATGGAGTGACAACCACCCTATAATCCCATATCAATGTAGGGTTTACAAAGCATATAGACTTCTTGCAAACATTCTGCTCATGTGTTTATTTCACAGTTAGTGCAAAGATACTGAACACCAATTCCATTACCTAATCTGACCCGCCTCCAAAACCAAGAATACCCTTTTAGAATAACTACTAAGTAGATATCAAGGATAGACTATGGTAAAGTCTACCTTAGTCATGAGGTAGTTCTGCCTCAAAAACATGGGTGTTGCCTTTGCATTATAAATGCAAAGAAGCAGGATGTCTTCTAACACTTGTCAGTTCATGGCTAGCTTGTAATGTCCTGGTATTTTCTTCAAGGGAATTGTCCTGTTTGCCTGCTTGGATAGTTTGGCTTTTCATTTGCAATTCTGTTTGTGGCTTTTGTTTTTCTCAGAGCCTCAAACTTAATAGGATTCTCTGAAGGGTCAGAAGGAAAAAAACACAAAAACCAAAAAAACAGGAACGGTTAGAATAGTTTTAGGTGATGTATGAGGATTGTACCCAGAGGGGAGATTTTAATTTGTTTCTTTAAGAGTTTTATAATGTATTTCTCCTGTTCTCTGCTAATCTGTAATGTTCTTACTCACTCACCTATTATTGTTCTTTGACATCTGTCTTCTCTACCACTAATCCTTAGGAGGCTGTAGTCACATATATTCATCCTGAGTTTCTTTACCCTCCCACTCCTCCACAACTGGAGACTGCATTCCTCCCACTCTCTGCTCCCTCTGCCTTTCTCTTGACATGCCAAGAGAAGACCATGTCACCCTTTTCTTAAATATTCTGAACATTAGAACAAATTCCTCTTTGTGGACCTGTTGCCACCAGATCCCTACCCACCTTGCAAAGGTGCCAACCCTATCACTCAGCCACCACCCTCAGCCAACTTTAATAATAAAATAATCTGAATATTTAATAATAATAGCAATTCTATTATAACTAGGGAGTAAGTGAATAAAACATATCAGACTGAGCTTATAAATTTATGGAAAGGATGGCCTGATGAGACTGCCTACAATAGCAGGTAGCTGATCTGCAACTCCTAAAGTAAAATCCCTGCAAGCTTCATGGACACTTTTCAAAGACACCATAGTAGAGGCCCAACTTAAATGTATACCCCAAATTAAAAAACATAGTAGAAGAACTAAAAAAGAGTCACCGTGGCTTAACAACTATGTAAAAGAAGCAGTGAGAGATAAAAAGGCATCTTTTAAAAAATGGAAGTCAAATCCTAGGGTACGTCTAGACTACATGCCTCTGGCGACAGAGGCATGTAGATTAGGCTACCCGGCATAGGAAAATGAAGCAGCGATTTAAATAATCGCCGCTTTATTTAAATTTAAATGGCTGCCGCGCTGAGCCGATCAGCTGTTTGTTGGCTCAGCGCCGTAGTCTGGATGCTCCGCGGTCAACATCAAAGGCATTTGTCGACCTTCCAGGTAAACCTCATCCAAGGAGGCATGCCTCGGAGGTCGACAAATGCCTTTGATGTCGACCACGGAGCGTCCAGACTACCACGCTGAGCCGACAAACAGCTGATCGGCTCAGAGTGGTAGCCATTTAAATTTAAATGAAGCGGTGATTATTTAAATCACCGCTTCATTTTCCTATGCCGGGTAGCCTAATCTACATGCCTCTGTCTTCAGAGGCACGTAGTCTAGACGTACCCCTAGTGAGGTAAATAGAAAGGAGCATAAACGCTGCCAAATTAAGTGCAAAAATGTAATAAGAAAAGCCAAAAAGAAGTTTGAAGAACAGCTAGCCAAAAACTCAAAATGTTTTTTAAGTACATCAGAAGCAGGAAGCCTGCTAAACAATCAGTGGGGCCCCTGGACAATTGAGATACAAAAGGAGCACTTAAAGATGATAAAGGCATTGTAGAAAAACTAAATGAATTCTTTGCTTCAGTCTTCACGGCTGAGAATGTTAGAGAGTTTCTCAAACCTAACCCCTCCTTTGTAGGTGACAAATCTGAGGACTTGTCACAGATTGAAGTATCATTAGAGGAGGTTTTGGAATTAATTGATAAACTTAACAGTAACAAGTCACCGGGACCAGATGGCATTCACCCAAGAGTTCTGAAAGAACTCAAATGTGAAATTGCAGAACTATTAACTACGGTTTGTAACCCATCCTTTAAATCAGCTTCTGTACCCAATGACTGGAAGATAGCTAATGTAATGCCAATATTTAAAAAGGGCTCTAGAGGCAATCCCTTACAGACCAGTACCGGGCAAATTAGTTGGAACAATAGTAAAGAATAAAATTGTCAGATACATAAAAGAACATAATTTGTTGGGCAGAAGTCAACATGATTTCTGTAAAGGGAAATCATATCTTACTAATCTATTAGAGTTCTTTGAAGGGGTCAACAAACATGTGGACAAGGGGGATCCAGTAGATATAGTGTACTTAGATTTCCAGAAAGCCTTTGACAAGGTCCCTCACCAAAGGCTCTTACATAAATTAAGATGGGATAAGGGGGAAGATCCTTTCATGGACTGAGAACTGGTTAAAAGACAGGAAACAAAGGGTAGGAATAAATGGTAAATTTTCAAAATGGAGAGTGGTAACTAGTGGTGTTCCCCAAGGGTCAGTCCTAGGACCAATCCTATTCCACTTATTCATAAATGATCTGGAGAAAGGGGTAAACCGTGAGGTGGCAAAGTTTGCAGACGATACTAAACTGCTCAAAGTAGTTAAGACCAAAGCAGACTGTGAAGAACTTCAAAAAGATCTCACAAAACTAAGCGATTGGGCAACAAAATGACAAATGAAATTTAATGTGGATAAATGTAAAGTAATGCACATTGGAAAAAATAACCCCAACTATACATATCATATGATGGGGGCTAATTTAGCTACAACTAATCAGGAAAGAAATCTTGGAGTCATTGTGGATAGTTCTCTGAAGACGTCTACGCAGTGTGCAGTGGCAGTCAAAAAAGCAAACAGGATGTTAGGAATCATTAAAAACGGGATAGAGAATAAGACGGAGAATATCTTATTGCCCTTATATAAATCCATGGTGCGCCCACATCTTGAATACTGTGTACAGATGTGGTCTCCTCATCTCAAAAAAGATATACTGGAATTAGAAAAGGTTCAGAGAAGGGCAACTAAAATGATTAGGGGTTTGGAACGGGTCCCATATGAGGAGAGATTAAAGAGACTGGGACTTTCCAGCTTGGAAAAGAGGAGACTAAGGGGGGATATGATAGACGTATATAAAATCATGAGTGGTGTGGAGAAAGTGAATAAGGAAAAGTTATCTACTTATTCCCATTATATAAGGACTAGGGGCCACCAAATGAAACTAATGGGCAACAGGTTTAAAACAAATAAAAGGAAGTTCTTCTTCACACAGCGCATAGTCAATCTGTGGAACTCCTTGCCTGAGGAGGTTGTGAAAGCTAGGACTATAACAGGGTTTAAAAGAGAACTAGATAAATTCATGGAGGTTAAATCCATTAATGTCTATTAGCCAGTGTGGGTAAGGAGTGGTGCCCCAGTCTCTGTTTGTCAGAGGGTGGAGATGGATGGCAGAAGAGAGATCACTTGATCATTACCTGCTCAGTTCACTCTCTCTGGAACACCTGGCATTGGCACTGTTGGCAGACAGGGTACTGGGCTGGATGAACCTTTGGTCTGACCCAGTATGGCCATTCTTATGTTCTTATGCTAGCAGCAAATACCTCTGGTGGTCAATGATAGAGAGGGCTTGGAATTACTACAGAAAATTCTTTGCAGGACTTTATTCACATGCTCGGGATCCAACTGCTCACCATATTTGGGGTCAGGAAGGAATTTTCTCCCAGGTCACATTGGCATACACCTCTGCAGCATAGGACCTGGGTTACCTGCAGGTTTAAACTCATGTAAATGGTGGAGTTTGTGTAATTTGAAAAGTCTTTAAATCACAATTTGAGAATTTGAGGACCCTGCCAGAGGCAATGGATGGTTTTTGTGGCTTGCAAAATCCAGGAGGCCAGATTTGATGATCATGATGGATCATTCTGGCTTTGAAGTTTATGATATCTTTATGTAACTTAAAAGGCCATATAAGTCTTGTAATAAGTGTTTATTCCTTTTAAACTCCAAGGTTTGCCCACTGACAGTCATCATGACTCCATTAATTGGCAATATTGCTTTGCAATCCACAACGCTCCCACCTGAAATTGTGTTCAAGGTGGCACTTTTTGTAGGCTGGTTTTGTACCTTTTCTAGTCAAATGCATCAACGTCCATGAAATCCTCCATCCGAGAGTATAACAGTAATAGCTTAGGCTTTCAAGGGTTGTTTCCCTGTGCAGTTAAAAAAAAAAACAGCTTTTCTAAAAATCCCTGATCATTCCTCATAGGCTCCAGTGGGAGTTGAAAGTAGTCCAAACATTTCACGAAGCTATCTTATAAGCAGTGGTGAATGCATAGATATTGTTTGGAAATATGTTTGTTTGTTCATGAAAAAAACAGATCAAATTCTCAGCGGGTGAAAACCGGCACAGTACACCAAGATATACTATAACCTGTAGTTTAAATTCAAATTTTCCTTTAGACCTGGGGTGAAAAGTCTCCTTTCAGAAGTGTATTTGGTAAATACATATATAGATAATTTACAAAATTCATAATATAATGTAATTATGTTAATTATTCATATATTATTTACCAAAGAGGTCTATTTTCTGGGAACGTGTATTTAAGAAGTTTACAAAACAGAAATAGTTTCCTGAAAAAAATATATTAAATAACAATAATAACAATACTTTTCATACACTGCAGATATTATATTTCATCCAAGGATCTCAAATTACTTTTCATATGAAGACATATGTACTGAGCATACATGGATTCTCTCTCATACAACTCATAACAACTGCTTTTAAAAATTAGCATGAACATATGGACTGAGGCCAGATCTACACTAGACCAGACAGTTCGGCTTAAGGTATGCCATCCAGCTACACAAAATGCATAGCTGGATTTGGTTTAGCTTAAGCCAAACCACCACAGCGTCTACACTGCAGGAGGCCAATGGGAGCACATGCTCCTGTTACTTTTCCTTACTCCTCACAGAATAAGGAGTACAGGATGCCAGCAGGGCTGCCCTCAGCTTTCCATTTGGGGGTCTCATTAGTTTCCCCCTAAATCATAAGCTAGAAGATCGACCTCTTGAGGATCAATCTTCTCCATAGTGTAGACATGCTCCAAGAGTCCTTATTCACTTCTGTTCCTTCTGGAGCAAAGGGACAGACCAGCTGGGTGGGTTCAGTTCCTGATTTGGGGTTTTCCTCTTCTCACAGTGAACCTCTCTCTGATTCTGTTAATTTCTAGAAACAGTAAGATGATAGTTTGCCTTGGCTCTTGATGTACACAGGCAGTATGGTTTGATTATCTGATTTACTCCCTGGACTATTATTGCTAGTCAAAATCTGACAGATGTGATTATGGATGAGATGATTTACCACTTTGATTGGAACAGCAGTCAACTATACAGATCTTGAAATATTGTCATTATCTGCTCGATAGTCCTCCACTCTGCCCACATGTAAATGTGTAGCTTCCTTCAGCTAAATGGCTCAAAATAAGGAGAAATCTCCATTCTACATTCTCAGGTCTGATTTCCCATTAGACTTCATTAGTCTTAACTTTGGTATCATCCTTTATCTAGAATTGTCTTTCTCCTTACTTTCTCCCTGACCTTTCCTTCTCTAAAATATGCCTTTGCAGGTGAACAGTTGCTTGAAGTCCATCTCTCCTGACACCCTCACTCACGCTGTGATCTCATCCAACCACATAACAAAAATGTCCTGCTCCCCAAACAATAGGAGGAAGTTGAAGGAAGAACACT
Organism: Rafetus swinhoei; assembly: GCA_019425775.1. Taxonomy (NCBI): domain Eukaryota; kingdom Metazoa; phylum Chordata; order Testudines; family Trionychidae; genus Rafetus; species Rafetus swinhoei. The sequence continues at coordinate 155,637,959 of CM033424.1, forward strand.
CTTCCTTCTACTTCCCTTACCTCTTTGTGAAATTAGGGTTACCACGAGTCGGAGTAAGTAGTTCTCCAGCTCAACATTATTTCAGAATAAAGGCTTGTAGTGTAGATGTGCACTTTGGGCATGTCTACACTAGAAAATTATTTCAAAATTAATTATTTCAAAACAATAACTCCCAAAATAAGAAAATCAAAATAGCATGTTCCCACTATGTGAGAGCCCTGAAATTAGTTGGAGGAGGGCTCTATTATTGAGGATGCACTACCTCAACTTAGAGCTCCAGGAAGCACAGGGCAGTAATTACATCAAATTACTCGGGGGAGTAGTTATTTCAAAATAGCACCAGCGGAGTGTCCACACTAACACTATTTCAAAATAATTATTTCAAAATAAGCGTTATTCCCTCAAGAAAGCAGGAGTACAGATTTTGAAATAACCAGCCTGTTATTTCTAAACAACAGGTTTAATAGTGTGGATGCTCCACTTATTATTTCAAATTAAGGGAGGTTATTTCAAAATAATTCCCTAGTGTAGACCAGGGCTTTGGTGGGAGCAACCTCTTTCTATATTTTTATAGACAGAAAATAGGGTTTGTTCCTCAGTTTTATGAGAAATGTCACTCACCATTTTAGCTACTCACACTGTAGCAAGGTAATGTAGTAAGGGGTTACTTCAAGCATTCTGCTGCAACATGACAAACTCTCTTTTAAAGATATATAAACATATGGAAAATAAATTATTTAGGCTTTCTTCCACTTACTCCCTTTCCTTTCCTTCACACTCCCAAACCCATGATTTCCTTCTATTCCTCCTCCCTCACAAAAGTTCCCAATACCACCAATTTCTCCTCATCCATCAGGGACCTCTATTACTAAACTACCTCCTAGTACTACTGGGCTTAAAATGGCTACTAATGTAAGCATTTTTTTTTCATTCTTTGATGAAGAGAGATATATTATATTATATTATATTATATTATATTATATTATATTATATTATATTATATTATATTATATTTCACAAACCAAGGTAGTGACAAAGAATTAAGAAAAAGTAATTTTTAAAAATAAATTGTCTATTTGGGCATTGCTGTTTAAAAAAACAAATTTGGGACTAATAACTAATTATTATAATATAAACTACATACTACAGGAAAATGTTTAATCAAATATCTTTGTTGAAATCTAATATGCTGTAAGAGCTGAAACAAAAATGCATCTTAAATAGGTCCTGACCCTAGACAAAATACATTTTATTTTGGAAAATCTCTGTTATTTTCATTTTCTTTAAGGTCAAGAGTGCAAATCTTGACAGCAATAAAAAAAAGAAAAAAAGAAAAAGAAAAGAAAACCACTACATCATTCTGCTCTTAGATGAGGTGGCTGAAAATCATTTGTAGTGTCTTGAGGAAAGATTTTGTCTTAAACTATGTTCCTCTGACACACAGACATGTCAGCAATCTCTGTCTCATTGTCCCTCACACAACTTATAGCCCCCTGAAACGGTACAAATTGATGGAGAAAGGCCTAACCAATTTCAAGCTTTGTGAGAATTTCTCAGTTCCCTGTCCAAATATAAATAAAGCTACAAAGTAATGTTGCAACATTTGAAACTAAAGGTGCATTTCTCCTCATAATTTCACCAGGATTACATCAATCTCAGAGAAGTTATTCCTGATTTATACCACTATGGCTACGTCTACACTACCAGATTATTTTGAAATAAGTTATTTTGAAATAATAACTCCCAAAATAACTATTTCAAAATAAGCTTATTCCTCTTCACAATTAGGAGTTATTATTTCAAAATAACAAGCCCATTATTTTGAAATAACAGGCTTGGTAGTGTGGACACTCACCTTGTTATTTCAAAATATACACATGCCCTATATGTCAGAGAAGAACCATGTGCTTCTCACTTCTCAGGCAGTGCATAAGGGGCTTGCAACAGTTCTCCCCTATTCTGTCTTTGGTTCCAAGTGGTAAGCATAACAACAAAAATTTCACAGTACCCCAGCCTGATTCACTATCTGGCAAGCTCACTGCTTAAAGCACAATTACCAATGCCACAGACCAAGCCAAAAGGTTGGAGTTTCTGGGTATATCTCAGATTTACCAGTGCAATCCAGCCCCTTTACGTCACACCACTGGAGTATCCTGGTAAAGTTGCCGTATCTGTCATTGGAAGGCTGGTCACAAGTCAAGGGGAGTCAATAGCTGTGTTTTTCAACTATATACAATCAAACAAGGCCTAATTCCATACATACCACTGCTCTGACTGGTTTCTGGTGGCTTCTGAAACATCCAACACAATTAGTGCCACTAGAGGGCTCACAAAATAATAAACCATTACTGCCCTATCCATATGCATTTGAAGAAAGTGATCTTCACTACTTCCTCACATGACATTTGCAGTGTTATACAGCCAGAGGGATTGGTAACAAAGATTTTTTTAGCTGCTGGATTTCTGATGGAACAGAGAGGGGTTGTATTGGTGGCTGGGGAAGTGCAAGTTATAGAAATTAAGGTGGTAAATATTGAGAGCCTTGGGGAGTATTTTGGATGTCTGGAAAGAAAGAAAGAAAGAAAGAAAGAAAGAAAGAAAGAAAGAAAGAAAGAAAGAAATGGACGGATCTTGGAGTGGAAAACCACAAGATGTGGACACAGCATAGATATCAGGAACAAGCAAGAGGGAGGTGTCAAGCCTGGCTACCAAATTACTGTTTGTATAATTCAATGTCCAACCCTGTGATCTTTAGTCAACTAAAACTTCCCTGAGTTCAACAGGAGCTGGATTAGGCCCATTATCTTATAAGTGCAAATGACAAGGTCAGCTTTCATGCAGATCTGCAGCAGATCACATCTGCCACATCTGAAACTATTCAAAGGGGTCACTTAAAATTAGTACTTTGGTAAATGTGAACTAAGCCATCCTCCACAATAGGCTAGATTGTTGATTTATACGTTCAGTTGTTATTGCATTTTGCCTCACAGGAACAGGTCCATTCAGATAAATATCTTTTTTTAAGACATCCTGGGGCTAACCGGACACTAGGCACACATTATTCTATCTGTGTATTCGTCAGAATATTTTATTAACAAAAGGAAAAGACATTTCCTGAAGCATTATGAACCTCCATAGGCAAGAGAAATCCTTGAAGAAGAATAACAAAAGATGAATTAGACATTATCTGATATCATGATCATTCTTCATGCAGTAAATATAATGCCAAAACAATACTAGTTCTAGTTGATGTGTACTGTTAGATTTTTCAAAACAATCTGAAATAGATGGGCTGCAAATCACAGTGATGTCATTTATAAGTGACAGTAGAATACATGTCTCTTAGTCTTTAATGAATCCCACCAGAATCTTTTTGAAAAGTTCATAGCACTGAGTTATTTTGTCATTATTAATTACTAAGTTTGTTAAGGAAGACAACTCCTCTGCTAACATTTGATTAAGAGACAAAACAGATACCACTTAACTTCAGGAACACACTTTAAGAGCATCGTTTGTGTATCTGTCTCCTTTCTATCTCCATTTATACAATATTAAGATCCAAAGGAAACTTCTCAAATAAGAGTGAATGTTTTAAAATCAAAGGGTGCATTAAGGAGGTTCTGAGGCTACGTCTACACTACAGGCTTCTGGTGCAAGAAGTTTTTTGCGGAAGAGATCTTTTGCAAAAACTTCTTGCACAAGAGCGTGTCCACACTGCAAAAGCACATCAAAAAAGCAATGCACTTTTGCGCAAGAGAGCGTCCAGACTGCATGGATGCTCTCTCACAAGAAAGCTCTGATTGCTATTCACAGAATAGACACCAGAGCACCTGTGCTTTTTTCGATTGGCTCTTTTTGCTCAAAAACCCCCTGTTGCCTGTCCACACACACCTTTTTGCGCAAGAACTCTTACACAAAAAGGAGTTATTCCTCATGGAAAGAGGAATACCTACACTGCAAAACCCCCTCTGTTATTTTGATTTACTGTAAATTTACTTGTGCAAAAACTAACTTGAGGTTTGGATGCTCCGAGGGTTTGTGCACAAAAAGGGTTGGTTTTGCGCAAAAACCCTGTAGTGTAGACGTAGCCTAAGATGTGGGGGAGCAAGTTCCACTGGATTCCTTGAAGACCAATTCTGGAGGAACTGAAGTGCTCTGGTTGGATGGAGTCAAAAGGAGAGGTCTGGCTCCCCACGCTTAGCCTGCCTCAACTCCCCATCCTGATATCACAGAGGAGGGAGGAAACTGGCACAAGAACTGCCTGTAATACTTCCCCTGGTAGAGAGCCCTTTTGTGCTGAAGGCAATTCTCCATTGGCCATTTCTAGTTAGCTTAATTGGTGTAAATTGGATTGAATGGACTGAAGTAATCCTCATTCTGTTCTCCGTTATACCTCTTGCCAGTTATTGTCCACAGTGCTATTCCACAAGCTTAAATGAGATCACAAGTTGCTACAATGTACCTGAGACCTTTGTCCCACCAAAGGGACATAAAGCCACCTTAGCACTTGCCTTGCTGCAAAGATTTTCTTTAATACAAAATATTGCTGAGACATCCTATGTGGAGTGGGCCCAAATAGTAGCATTTTTAAATAGTCATATTTCAGCCCAGAAATGTAGGACAAAGGGCAGAACCTCAGCTGCTATAAATTGGTATAGCCTCATTGATTTCAATGGAGCACCACTGATTTACTCTAGAGGCCATTGTTCCCAGATTCATTGAACAGATTCTTGATAAAAAGTATTGGTGCTATACAATTTTTAGATCTTGAAAAACAAGCACTAAAAAGAATCAGTAAATAACCAGTAATGAATTAATAAATATAAAAGTTAGCATTGAGCTCTTGACCATGGGACTTTCTTTGGAAACAGTCTTGTGAGCCAATTTTAGGTTTCAAAATTGTGTGATCTTTTTGCTCATCTGTGATAGCAAATTATCATTTTCATGAAAGGAATGAAAATAATCGACAGACATGTTTGAAATTCAGGCTGGCATCTTTTGAAGCATTCATTTATACTTTACATTATTCTTACTATAAATGGTAAAATACCTTGAATAAAATGTACAGTCTAATAACAAATACATTTAAGAGAATTACAGATATTCTGGGAAAAGAAAGAAGTTAAAGGCGCTCAATAGATTATATGTGTCACTCTTAAATACATGCCTGATTCAAATCCCATTGAAATCAATGGAGATTCCCATTTACTTCAAAGGAACTGGGAAAAGGTCCAATATGCACATCCTTAAAAAGAATGGCTGCTAGAAGCTACCTCTCCCATCTTACTAGGCATACATAAGGAGAGAAACAGTGGAACTCCCCCAGCAAGAGTCAAGCAGAGCATGAAACAGTCAGTGGAGTCTTCTCTGGATCTGATTTTGGTGCCCAGATTATTGTCAGAGAAAGAAAATTCAAGCAACTTCATTTCCTATGTTCCCAAGAGTGATCTACCTCAAAATATCAACTCTTGCCCTGTCCTTTTCCTGAAAATCAAATGTGTTCTTTCTTTGGATTTAACCTATCTGGGTCTCCTAACTAGGAAAAAAAGAAAAGTTCTGAAATGTGCTCCATTTTTATCATCACAGAAGAGAGCTGCTAGGAGAGAAGGAAATTTCTAGCAGTTGTAATGGGAATGTCTCTGTCCTTTATATCCGAAGGAAGGCTTCCTGGAATATGTGCATGTTTTTCCAAAGCTGAAGTACTTAGGAGGTAGATGAGGTAAATGCAATTAAAGATATTGGGATGCAGATTCTAAATGGTTATGTACAGAGTAATGAATATATGGGATGCAATTAAAGTGCAGTTGAAGTGCATAACTAGGATAAACTGCATACAGGTTGTGTAGACCTCAGCTGAGGTAGGATAATGGCCAGTTGCTGAATGAGATGTTTTGCAAAAGCATATCAAATACTCTGAAAAATCCAGATTTTTGAGAAAAAGGTGATAAAACCCCCCCAGGCACCTCTGCCTGCCTCTTCTTGAAGTGGCTCCCTAGTGCACTGCTTCCTGGCTTCTCCCCTTTGCTAATGTATGAGTCCTCTCTTTTCTCTGCTGTGGTTGTAGAAAGTCAGATATGGCTTCTGGGCAACCACAGAGAATCATTCCATCCTATAGAGGACAGTCTTTTTTCCTCTGCTGCCCCAGTTCTTCCTCTGAAACACTTGCTTTTTAAACAGTTTTCAGTGAAAATCTGTTCTTTTGGGGGAAACTTCAAAATTTGAAAACTTCAGTCCTATTCTTTCATTTTTTCTCTGCTAAATTTATAGTTTGGCTTTTGACCAGCTCTAGTCAGCTATCAAACAAGGGTGTTGGGGGAAAAAAAGCTCGGCTGTGACTGGGGGGGAAAAAAGCAGACGATAGCCCGATAGATCATTGTTTTTCTGACTGTGTTTTTTGTGCAGCAAACAAATTATGGTGATATGGAAAAATCAGAGGTTCCAAAAAACAATAGTATGCTCTGATTGGTCTAATTTTTAACCTTCATTTTCCCTCCTTTACATGTTCTTATTCATTTAAAATAGTCGACTCCTGATATTTAAAATACTCCTCCCATTTTGGTACAGAAGCCCAGATCCTTCCTTGCATTCAGGCCATTTTACATTACACCATCAACACAAAATGGCCCTACAGCCAGAACTGCTGGCCCCAGAGTGTCACCCCAGGGACAGCCAGTGTACTGGTTCTTCTACCATGTTCCTCAATACCACTGTAAGGTGTATAGTTGGGCTTCTTTGCATCTACCAGCCTCTTATGGCTGTTAGCAGTCACTTTAAATTAGCCTCCTCCCTCTTATTCCGTGGGACAGGCCTAATGAACATACAGGACTGACATGGAGTGGGGAGGGGTCCTTATTTTGGACCTGATCATATTCAGTTGAAGAAATATTCTATATTATTTTCCCAGATATAGAATATTCTCTTTTGAGAATAGCAATAGCTAATATGCAGAAATATTATGGGTATGGGACAGCTACGATATGAGAAGAGATTAATAAGACTGGTACTTTTCAATTTGGAAAAGAGGCAACCAAGAGGGGATATTATAGAGATCTATAAAATCATGACTGGTGAGGAAAAAATGAATAAAGAAGAGTAATTTACTCCTTCTCATAACACAAGAACTAGAGGTCACCAAATTAAATGAATTGGTAGCAGGTTTAAAATAAACAAAAGGAAGTACTTCTTTACACAATGCACAGTCAACCTGTGGAACTCCTTGCCACAGGAAGTTGTGAAGTCCAATACTATAACAGGGTTCAAAACATAGCTAGATAAATTCATGGAGGATAGGTCCATCAATGGCTATTAGCCAGGATATGTAGGAATGGTATCCCTGACCTCCGTCGGAAGATGGGAATGGGCAAAACGGGATGGATCACTGTTCAGTTCATTTCCTCTGGGACATCTGGCATTGACCACTCTTGGAAGATAGGACACTGGGATAGATGGACCTTTGATTTGTCCCAGTATGGCTGTTCTTATGTTCTTGCATATCTTCTGAAGAAACAAAGACTTCCAGAGTCCAATCAAGAAAATAAGAGATTCACATTAAAACACACTAAAGAAAGTTATATTTTAAACTCATGAAGCTTTTAGAAAGTTTAAGAAATTTCAGTCAGTGTGTTTCCACTTTCAAATGAACCTGGTTTCAAGGCTTAGAACTGAAAAATTAAGGTCACAGGGTTAAATCTTTCCTGGAGAAAGGAGGGATGTGAAATGGCTGAAAGATTAAAAAATGACTACTTGAAGTGTGGTATGAACTACTGCATAAAGCCTACAGATAAAATAAAAGCTATGATTAAATATGAACTCATGTGCCTCTGTGTTACTGGGGAAATCAAGACTTTCTTAGCTAAGTTTCTTGGGGTATTAAATGGTATGTAATTAGGGAAGAAGCAAATAGATGAGAAAATTGCATTTTAATGCCTTTCTATCTTAATAAATAATAGATATGATAGTCATAGCAGCTATGGGGCATGGACACATGGGAAAAAGAAAGACAATGAAAAGAATGAAGTGTGTTATGCTCATTATTAGCAGTGTGATTGTGCACCTTGTTATGACTTCATTGGAAAGAAAGAAACACTCTTTTTCTCATAAGTGCATTTTTTTAAAAAGTGAGTCTGTTTAGTGATTGTCTTGTAAAGTCAAGATTAAAAAGCAGGCTTGAAAGTTGATTCTTTATCCTGGTAGGTAAAGCTTTATACGTTCATTTCTTAAATCAACCAAAGGTAGTATCAGAGAAGGGTGGAGGAGTTCATAGATGAAGTCTTTGGAATGGCGTCCCGAGTTTCTGTTTGTCAGAGGTTGGAAATGGATCACAGGAGAGGGATCACTTGATGATTACTTGTTCTGTTTAGTCCTTCTGAGGCATCTGATATTGGCCACTGTTAGAAGACAGAATACTGGGCTACAGGGCCAGCCCGAGCCATTTGTGCACTCCGGGCTTTGGGAGCGTGGCGACGCCCCCGGGAGTGCGATGGATGTGCGGCCCCACCCCCGGGTGCTCGGTGCATGCGTAGCCCCGCCCCTGGGCACCCAGTGCATGCGTGGCCCCGCTCCCGGGAGCCTGGTGCATGCGTGGCGCCACCCCGGGCGTGCGGCGCATGCGCGGTGCTGCCCCCGCCTGGCCTGACAGCCCCACGAGGCACCCCCTACAACAGGGCACCCCGGGCGGTAGCCCGGTCAGCCTGTAGCTTGGGCCAGCTGTGCTGGGCTAGATGGACCTTTGGCTTGACCCGCTATGGTTGTTCTTATGTTCTTAAGTCATCAAGCAACATGGTTTTTGGTGACAGTCTACACAATGCAGAGAGGAGGCAAATATGCCAAACAGTCTCCAAACTCATGGAAGGGGAACAATGATGTCTTCTGCCCCCAGATGCCCAATAGCTACTGTGTTTCACCTCTACACAATTGGAGCATTGTAACTTTCAGAGTGATACAGAAGAAGATCCTTCTTTTGGGATCAAGTGAAATCTTAATCTAAATTCTGGATTCTCTGGGCCTTCTTTCCTCCTTGGAGAGAATAGGGCACAGGTTGTGGAAATTAGTGAATGGTCTCTCTGAGAACTGTGTTGCCAGAGAGATGGAGAGACTGGACTACAGTGTTGAATGGAGACTAGTCTGCAAGGATGACCAGAGATCTTTCTGGACAGCATCTGAAGGACTAGAGCACTTGGTAGCAGTCTATGGGGATGTTTACACTAGAAAATAATTTTGAAATAAGTCAAATCAAAATAATAACTCCCAAAATAACAAAATCGAAAGAGCACATCTACACTATGGAGGAGCATCAAAATATCTGAAAATTATTTCAGAATAGCATGTCCATACTGATTGGAGCCTGCCTTGGACTTAAGAGTCCTGGAAGCATTCTGGAGAGGGCACCAGAAGGTCAGGCAAGTTGTAACATGCACTTTCAGGGGCACCTCTCTACAGCCACATCTCACACACCACTCCTCCACTGCCTACCTGTTTGCAGGACACAAAATGGATGCAGTATGCTCTGGTTGCCCATGCAGACACCACAACACTGACATCATGGAGATGGAGCTGCTGTAAAGTAGTGCTATTTTCATGGGCCTGTGCTTCATCTCATGGCACAGTTCATCTTAACTGCCCACATGCTGCTCCAGAAGGACTATGACCAGCCTGGACTGGAGGACCCATTCACCCAGGTCCTAGTACTCCTGCTGCTGCAAAAGCCCTTAACTCCTCTTGACACCATCGAACGCTGCTTCTGGTGGAGGGAATCCAGTTCCATCTGGTGGGACCACATCGTTCTGCAGTGATGGGATGACCAGCCGTGTCTCCAGAATTTTCATATGCAGAAGGCCACCTTCCTTGATCTCTGCAAGTGGCTCACCCTGCCCTCAGGCAACAGGACACCCAACTGTAAGCCACCATCCCCTGTAGAAACAAGTCACTATTGTCCTGTGGAAGCTTGCCATGCCAGACAGTTACATTCCATCTGGAACCAGTTCAGCGTAGGGAAATCCATAGTTGGGGCATCTGCATGTTGCCAAGGCCAACAACAACTTGCTACTATAGAGAGTCATCTCTCTAGGCAACGTCAACATCATCATGGATGGCTTTGCCACCATGGGCTTCCCCAACTTCAGGGGAGGGCGGTATACATGGTACTCACATCCACATCCTGGCCCCAGACCACCATGCCTTGGACTATATAAACAGGAAGGGGTACTTCTTGATGGTGTTTCAGGCCCTGGTGGACCACAAGGGCTGCTTCATGGATATCAATGTCAAGTGGTTGGGGAAGATGCAGGATGGTCACATCTTCCAGAACTCATGCCTGTTCCAGAAGATGCCTGCTGGCACATTTCCCTGACTGCCTCATCAGGGTTGGGGACTTGTACATGGCCATGTGAATCCTGGTTGATGCAGCCAGTCCCTTGCTCCCCTGTCTTATGAAGCTCTATAGGGGCAGCTTGGACCCCCACCAAGGAGAGCATCAACACCAGGCTCAGCAGGTATTGCATGGTGGTGGAGTGTGTGTTCGACCTCTTGAGGGGAAGGTTCAGGAGTCTCCTCAGACACCTGGACGTCAGCAAGCACAACATCCACTTCATGGTGTCACCCTGCTGTGTGCTCCACAGCCTTTGTAAAAGCAAGGTCAGACTTTCCTGTCAGGATGGGGGGCAGTGGCTGAATGGCTGGCCAAGGCTTATGAGCAACTGAACACCAAAGCCATACAGAGAACACATCAAGGGGCAGTGCTCATCTGGGAGGTCTTGAGGGAGTATTTTAAGCAAGGCCAGCGGTGAGACTCTCCCTTGGGCCTCTCCAAAAGGGGTCTCTGCATCCCCCTGGTGTTTCTTTCATCCCCTATCTCTCTCTTCCCCTGCCTTCCCTTCCCACCTTCCCCTTCTCCTCCAGAGCAAATAAAAAGCATTTTAACAAAAAAAGTTTCTTTATTTGGGCAATATAAAACAGGGACGGGACTGGGGAAAGAACCTGGAATGGGAGAGGAAGGAGGAGAGGTAAAGGGGTAGTGTTAGGAGGGGAAGCCATGGGGTCAGGGACAGAGGTAAGAGTGGGGAGGTGGCTGGTGGCCCACTCCATGCACGAGGCAAAGTGCTCCATCACTGAGGTGAGAGAGAAGCACATGGCTTTGTGCTGGCTTGCCAGCTGGTCTCAGGTGGCCTTCCTCTGTTCCCAGTCAGCCTGGTGCTCCTCATAGTCAGCGGCTTACTTCTGGCTCTCATCGTCAAGCCCCCAGATGAGAGACTGGAGACAGGCCATCTGCTCCCACAGCAAGTTCTCACTGGTTGTCTTCCTCCAGTGGATCCTGAGGTGTCGGGAGGATGGTGTGGGAGGTTGTGGACACATCACACTCACAGATGACCCAGCTGTGAAAAGTTACAAGGGCAGTCATCCCAGGAGACACTGTGCATGAAGCCTAGCCCTAATCTCTGATCAAAGGTCTCAGTTCAGATGATGGGGATGTGCTTCAAGCAATGCCATATGTTGCCTAGACAGTGTGCACTTTCCTGCAGAAGTATGGAGCACCACTACACCCACATCCAGGGGACAAGCAGGCATGGGAAGGTGCCGGCCAGGCCAGGAGCCTGCAGGTGGGAATGGGGATTGCTATTCCCACACATGCCAGGTCTAGCACTAATGGCATCCTACAGCGAGAGAACTTGGAGAACCACTGGAGGAGGGTGGGAGGGTATTGGAGGACATATGTGTGAGCAGCAGAGGCACAAGGAGGCACAAGGATCCTTCTGATCTCTTTCTGTCTTGACATTAGATACAAACAGAAGCAGTTTGCCTGATGATAACTAGAGAAGAGTGGTGGACAGAGTTATAGTTGTTTCACATTCATTTTTACACTACAACTAAGCTATATTTCATGAAACACTGTAAAACTCTGTTGTCTACAAGGAGCATGTGCTTGCAGAGAGAGAGAGGTCTCAGGGACTGGTAAATCTAATCATTTGTTTTCCTATCTAAACACAATCCCTTTCTTGTAACCAATGGAGAGGAAACACCGCTTGGCAAATAAACGTATACCAAGTACCTTCTTTGCAACTGTTCACTGTTTGTTCCTGAAAAATACACTACGTCAACTGGGGTGTAGCATCCTGGTCAACCTGTGTCATTTTAAGTGGAAGTGAAACCATTATAAAAAGATCTGGAGATTTTGTTCCCTGGATGGTAGTTGGAAATACATGCCAATTGCGCCAATTCCTTAGGCAAGAGATTTGCTCTTCACATATATTTTTATGAAACTCAGAGGTAAATCAACTCTGGCAGAGATTATAGATGTGTATCCAGAGAGGGTGAAACTGAAAAAAAAATCTGCACAACCTCTCTTTGCATTTTAGTGTATGTCTTCACATCAAATGTTTGCAAAGGCTAGCCTTCCTGAGCTTATTTAAATCCAGGTAGTCTGAGTAAAATACCAGCGAAGGCAGCATAGCATAGGTTTCAGATCAGTTTAGCAAGTGAAGTACATATCCAGAGTCCATGTTGGGTTTTCACTACCCAGGCTGTGACATCTCCACTGTTGTTATTATCCTCACTACCTAGCTCAGGAAAGGTAGTCCATGGACAGCTTTTGACATGTAAATAAGCCTTTAGCTCTGGTCTGCACTAGGGCTACATCTACACTGCAGGCTTCTTGTGCAAGAACTGTTTTGCTCAAGAGTTCTTGCTCAAAAGGTCTTGCACAAGAGCATGTCCACAATGACATGTGCTTCTGTGCAAGAGATGTGCTTTTGCGCAAGAGAGTCCATGGCAGTGTGGATGTTCTCTTGCGCAAGAAAGCTCTGAAGGCCATTTTAGCCATAGGGGTTTCTTGTGCAAGAAACCCCTGTTGCCTGTCCACACTGCCTGCTTGCACAAGAGCTCTTAAGGAAGACGGCTTATTCCTCATGGGGAGAGGAATAATTCTTGTGCAAGAAGCCCTTTGTTCCAACACCTTACTGTAAATTTACTTGAGCAAGAATGCATGTGTAGTGCAGATGCTCCTCAAGTTTTTGCGCAAGAACGACTTTTCTTGCGCAAAAAGCGTGCAGTGTAGACGTAGGCTAGGGATTTATTTCAAAATAACCCCTCCTTAGGTCAAATTTATAAGCGGAGAGTCCACACTACCAAGCCCATTATTTCAGAATAATGGTCTGGTTATTTAAAAATCTGTACTCCTGCTTTCCTTGAGTAATAATGCTTATTTCGAAACAGCGGTAGTGTGGATGCACCAGTGCCGCTATTTCACAATAACTACCCATAGCAATTCAAACTAATTATTCCCCAGTGCCTCCTGGGGCTCTACGTTGAGGTAGCATGTCCACATTCACAGAGCCTGCCTCAGACTAATTTTGAGGCTTCCCCATACTGAGGACACACTATTTCAATTTTGTTATTTTGGGTGTTATCGAGTCAATTTTAGTTATTTCAAAATAGTTTCCTGGTATAGACATGCCCTTAGTGATAAGAATTTTCACAAGGATCTTCTAACAGCACCATGGAGCTCCATGCAGCAGATCACTGTCTCGCAAGCTGTGCCACCAGCCACCATGGCCAATGATGGCCAATGATTTTCCTGTAAGAGGATGGCCTAGACCACTTGGTGACAGTCTAAAAGTCTTACAGACTGAAAGAATTTTTAGCAGGCTGTGACCATGTGCTCATTATTTTATTTGGGTGTTGCCTCTCTTTACCTTACCTTGTTGATTTTCTCTTTTTAGAAAACAAATCTTGCCCTCATTTATGTGTGTACAGGACTTTGCACATTGTAGGTTCTACAAGGAAATAATAAAACATGTATTCATAAAATATAATAAATAAATAATAAAATAAAATAAAATAAAATAATAATAATAATTATTATTATTATTATTAATAATAATAATAATAATAATAATATAGCAAGTTCAAATCCATGGAGGGTAGTATATACCTTATCTAGTTTTTCTATACATCAGCACCTTATATCAAATTAGCTCAGCCTGATAATCCAGAGTCATACTTGAGCTCTGTCGTCTACTTTAAGACTTCTCCCTCCTTCTCATAGCCATAAGAATAATTCCTGAGGGAGGTTAGTGAGTTTACTTGTCAGTGACATGCTGCAAGTAATATAAACAGAGGGTTTTCCAGAGAAATCCCTCTTCCTTCCCCCATCTGTAACAGCTACCATTGAAACTTCTGCAGCCAAAAGGTATATGCATAAGAGGGGAGGGAAATGGAGCTGTAGAGAAACTTAAATGATTTTTCATATCCAAGACTGTGGAAGGGGCTGCAGAATGCTTGAGCATGTTTTTACTCTACTAAAAACAACATTTACAATATCTATATGCTGTTCCGGGAAGCTACAGTGTATTCACAATCTAATGTATTATTGTTTATATTACAGTAGCACCTAGAGGCCTCAACTAAAATCAGCACCTTCTTGTGCTAGGTGCCATCCAAACTCACAGTTAGAAACCATCCCTGGCTCAGGTAGCTTAAAATCAATCAGACCTAACTCTTCTCCCCTTTGAGGTACAATGGCAAACTCCCACTGACCTCAGCGAGGGTGTGTCTACACAGCACCGTTATTTCAGAATAACTGATATTATTCTGTAATAACACAGTGCGCGTCTACACTACAAGCCTTTATTTGGAAATAATGTCAAGCTGGAGGATTTCTTACTCCAACTCATGGTAACCCTCATTTCACGAGGAGTAAGGGGAAGTTGAAGGAAGAGTGTTCTTCCTTCAACTTCCTTCTGTGTAGACAGCACCAAAAGCTGAATTAAGCTATTTCAACCTAAGCTATGCAATTGATGTAGCTGAAGTTGCATAGCTTAATTCGACTCTTGGCCTGCTGTGTAGATGTACCCTGAGAGAACAGTTAGGCCAGAGCTGGGCACTTTTCAAAATCCCAGCTAACACAAAGTATGAGAAGAGGACTTGAGGGGAAGGGAGCAAGCCAATTAAAGAACTTGGGTCCCCTGACTCCTGGTCTAGCACTATAACCATTAGACAACACTACCTCTTAGCATTTAGCTTTTTTATCTTGAAATGAGGATGATGGGGTGAATATGTGACAGGAAGTTCTCCCTGGAAACAAAGGTTTTGGAAAGAAAAATGCTGTTGCCATTTGATACAATCTACTTTCCAAAGGCAACCAATGTGCTCTTGAGAAGCATTTTTATGAGTCCCCATGATAATTAATCTCTGGAAAGGATGGTTTAACAATATCCAGGGGAAAAGGAGGGAGGAACAAAGTGAGAGGCAGAGAAATTATCCTAATCCTCTCTTCTGTGTGATAGCTGAATTTTAACCAGTGACTCTTGCGAACCTCTGAGAGCATTAGGACTTCTCATGTAAATCAAAATGTAGGTACCTATGGCGGCGGGAAGGGAATGCAGACAACAAATGTATTCAATGGCTGTATATTCCTCTGTCGGTAGCTGAACAGAAAGAGATGTTATTAGATATATAGTTAATTGCAAATTGTAGTTGAATAAATTGAAATGGTGCTTTGCAGGATCGGGCCCTCATCTAGCAATAGCTTGAGGATGCGACTCTCCCACTTTCCACTGCATCAGCTCACATCAGTTACATCAGTCACTGATTTCATTGGCATCAGTCCTCAGCTGTAGTTGGTAAAGGGGGTTAACCACAAAGAAGCTGTTTGCTACTCCCTGATCATGAGACCAGCCTTGTCTTTTTCAGCTATGGTGTATTTTAAAGAAGTGCTGAGCTGTGCAAGGTCACAAGAAGCTTAGCCACCAGCCGGGGAACCCATTACATTCGTGCCATCCATCTCTGGCTTCTTTTCAACACTGAGAGCCTGGAGGGCTTGGTGTAGTTCAGAACTATTCAAGCTCTGCACTGCCCAGGGATTCCATGTGCAAGGAAAATCCCCAGGTGTTGAGATAATAGGACAGGGCAAGGATCATCACTGAGCCTAATATTTGCAAACAATACAACAGAAGCATCCTATGTTCTAAGTCCTCTTAATTTTGACCAGGAGGAAAAAGAGATCAAAGGACCCTCCAGAGTCTCTCATTTCTGGCTCGGTTCCTTGTTTGAATGGTATTGTGTTTTGGTTTGTTGGTTTTTTTTAAATGAGCTGTGTTTTCCTGTCTGAAATTTTGCTTGAAGTTTTAAATGAAATTCTAATGGTAAAAGCCTGGCATGATTTTTTAAGGCAGACAGCCTCCCTTGACTCACATTTTTAAGCTTCTGTAGCCCTATCTGACTTCAGATGAAATTAGTTTCCAGTCTCCAGCTCCAAACCATATCAATTAGACCTGGACAGAAGAAGACAGGGAACATGCACTCTGTCCCTGCTTTTTCTCTAGAAAGTGACTTTTAAAGATCCTCAGGTGAGAGTTTATGATTTGGAATCATGGTGAAATAAGGTCTGAGAATTTTTCCCCCTACAGTGAAAAGAAAAACCCTATAGATGTTAATAGAAAAGTTTTATCTTTCTAAAGAATCTTTAAGCAAACCAATAGAATGTTAGATAATTCTTTATGAATGTATACAAGGTAAGTTCTCAAATGGTGCAACTCAGCATAGGCCTATTGATTGGAAAGGAATTATACCAATATACTGTCACTGAGGCCTGGTCTATACTACACTGAAAGGCTGAAGTAAGATACGGAACTTCAGCTACGTAAATTATGAAGCTGGAGTCGACATATCTTACTTTATGTTTTCATGCCATCCACATGGGGGAGACCGAAGGAAGCAAATGCTTCCATTGGCTTGTCTTACTCCTCATGAGGAGCAGGAGTACTGGCGCTGACAGGGACGCCCTCTGAGTTTGATATATTGGAAGATCGACGACAGTAGCGTCGATCTTCCATGTAGTAAGACGTGCCCTGAGAATCTGGTCCTTTAGCTTGGTATAGACAGCGATGGGCAACCAAGACTAGTGAGTGGGCTGCATGAGTGGCCCTCCTTCCTCTCAGTGGGCTTTGCCAATTGTGGGCAAACTGTGGCCTGCGGCCCATTGGCGTTCCACTTGCAGCCCAGGCGCTACTCTCAGTCTTCTTCTCCCATGCACCTCTCGCACTCTGGAGCACTAGAGCCCCACACTTCCTGCTCCTCCCCCTTCCTCCCAGCACTTTTGGCACACCATGAATCTGTTGATTCATGCTCCATCTCCATTCCTCCCCCACCCTCCCAGAGCTGAAATAGCTGCAGTCAGCTGATTTGTGACATCCAAGCCCTGGAGGGAGGGGGAGAAGCAGGGACAGAGCAGAGTCAGCAGAATCGTGGAGCTTCAAAAGTGCTGGGAGGGAGGAGGAGTATGTGCAGGGCTCCTGTGCCCCAGTGTGCAAAAGGCACATGGGGGAGAGGTGGCAGACAGGGGGTGCATGGGCTACAGATGGAACCCCAGTGAGCCACATGCAGCCCACGGGCCTCAAGTTGCCCACTGCTGGTATAGATATTCTCTGCAAAGGACTTCATTCACTAATAAACTGTAGGTGTGGAGAGTGGCTAGAGAATGATATCCTCATCAGAAATCCAATAACCAACTCAAATGTCTCCTCCCTTTCCCCAGACATTTCTAATTAAATGTCAGTGGAGCTTCCTGACACAAAGTTCTACCTGTGACAGCAGCAGAGTTGGAGCAATGAAAAGCAGCTGTAGAGGCACCTCTGAAATTGAGAGGCTGGCATTAGGGGTGAGTTTACAGTACGAAAATAACTCTCAGTCATTGAGTTTGGCTGGACTGCGGGGTTTTTTTGGATATCGGAGGTATCCCGAAAAAACTCTGCCACGTACAGGGAATGCGTTTGCTCTTCTGCTATTTTTTTTTTTTGGCAGAAGAGCAAACGTGCTCTTTCAGAAGCCCCTGTATTCCCCGTTCCACGAGGAAGAAGGGGGCTTTCGAAAGAGGGGGGTTTTCTGAAATTTGGCCCAGTCTAGACGGGCCAAATTTTGGAAAAGCCTCTTCTGACAAAAGTATCTTTTTCCGATAGATCCTCACAGTCTAGATGTAACCACTGTGTCCAGGCTGGTGCGGATTGCTCATAACTGTATCTTTTCATTAGTCTTTGCATTTAGCAGCTACTTGTGAATAGTTGTTTATACTCTCCTATGAACAAGTGTAAATGCTATGAAATAATGGACAAATGGCACACCAGAGCAGAGTGGTTACTGTCTACAAGAGATCATTTTGATCTAGTCATTCATCTCCTGCCTTTGGCAGATTACTTGAGAACAAGCCAGGTAGCAGCACATTCCAGACAGCATGGTATCACAGAAGCACAGGAGCAGAGAGTTCACTGGAGATTGTGGATTGATGACTGGGGAAAGGGAGGAGAACACATGTGTATCTCACACAAGATTGACAGAGCAGAAATACAGACCTCCGGCAAAGCTGGCAGAAAAGTCCAAGTAGGTCAGCACAGTGTAATCTGAGCACAGCATATGCTGATGTCCTTTGGATATACACATGTGACAGATGTCTTCTGTCCAGGTCAGGCAAATATCCCTAGTGCAAAAACAAGGACGTCAGAGAGAAAATGAAAGGAGAAATTTAGTTAGGTCTGGAAGCAATAGCTTTTTGCAAGGTTTCTTCTATGCTGCAGCTATTGACCTAAAATAGGTATGGATACCTCCATATATATTCAATATTCCTTAATACAGTATCTTTCCCTCTGGTTATTGTAGGAATTACTTTCTACCCAGCACCCTTAACTCAAAATAAGCTACGCAATTTGCTCTACACAATTTGCGTTGCTTATTTCGAGTGTATTTCAAAATAGCACCAAATTATGAAATAAGCTATCTATACAGTGGCAAATTTCAAAATAAAATGCTATTCCAAAATGCCCCTTAATTCTCATGGAATGAGGGTTACCAAGACATCGGAATAAGCCACCCATTATTTTGAAATCTATTTTGAAATAACGGGCTGCTTCAATAGACGTGGAATAGTTATTTCGGGATACTTCTGGTATACTGAACTAGCCCTGCAGTGTAGACATGCAAATACTTATATTAGTTAGCTAAACATTTTATTTTGTAAAGTGATGACAATTCCTTGTACATTTTCAGCTTCAAATCTCTCCTTAAAACTCTCCTTTGTCATAAGACCTACAAAATCTTTAGGGAGGCTTCTAGTCTGCTGAGACCACTGCCAGTTATGTTGATCAATATTGTCCCATTGTTTCCTTGTATAGATTGAACTTCCATGGTCTGGCACCAGGACTGTTCCTGAAACAGGGAAATAGCTGGACCAAGGGAGGTCAATGAGAGTCTCTCCATTGCCACAAGCTGCAGGGATCTGCTTCAGAGGCAACAGAGGGCGCAGCATTGATGAAATGGGGACAAAAGGTTGCTTGGGGGAGCTGCCCTACCTCTTCCCCTGAGCACCCTGTGCCCCCCTTCTCCTCCCTCTCTGAGCTTGAATACCACAAATCAGTTCTTTGTGGCACTGGGAAAGCTCTGGAAAACGCAGGGGAGGAGTTGCTGAGCAAGGCCCCCGGCTTTCTCCATAACTGCTCCAGTCCTGGAGCATCCACAGATGCCGGAGCACAGATGTTGCCAGATGAGGAAAGCGTGGATTATAGAGGTTCAACCTGTTCTCCATCAATCTTTCACTATCATTCTCTTGTCTGTTGTCTTATACTTACTTTGTAAACACCTTGAGGCCAGGATTGTATTTTTGTTCTGTATTGGTACAGCGCCTAGCACAGCAGGAGTCCCAGTCACTGACAAAGATCCAAGGCACCACGGTAACATAAATCATAATGAATCACTGCATGCAAAGATTACAGAGCAACAAATATTAACTAGGAAAAGTCCTGAGCCATAAACGTCAGATCCAAACTATCAGGACTGTTCTCTCTGAAGGATGTGTTTCATGCCCATCCGTATTAAGAAGCTGGTATTTTGTGAAAAGAGAGCAAGTTCTCTAAAGCAGTCTCCTACCTTCCAACCCAAAGGAGAAAGACCCTAATCCAAAGTATTTAAGAATTTAATTTTCATTGAGGACCTGAGCCAGTGTGTTACAACCTGATTCTCTCATAAAATATTGAGGTTTCTTGGCATTATAAAAATAAAAGTATAAGGGATAATAATATGTTAATTAAAACTGGATTATCCCAATATTTGTAATAAATAAACAACAGCAATAAATTAAAGACCTGTGGAATCACATCTCCGAATTTCCTACATAGAATGCTCATTCATATAATACAGGATCTCTCATTTTCTAATACACTGCTACTCTACTAGTGTGAAAAAGAAAAAGGAAAAAAAAAGACTAAGGAAAAATAGACATATTTTGAAAATGTGAGCACTAATTTTCATTTACACAAAAGCCAATGGCAAGGGTTGCCAAAGGAGGTTTCTGATTGTGTTCAGCATCTAAATCTAAGCCAGTGGTCTCCAACCTTTTTAAGCACAAGATCACTTTTTGAATTTAAGTGCAATCCAGGATCTACCTCAAACCCAAATACCCTTGCCCCACCTCCTTAGTGCCTCTTCTCCAAGGCGCTGCCTCTGTTCACTCCATCCTCCCTCCTTCTGCCATCCTCCCTCCCTTCCACCAGGCAGGGGCAGAGGGTTGGGGCACAGGCTCTGGTCTTGGGCTAAGAGACTTGGAGTGTGAGAGGGGCTCTGAGCTAAGCTTGGGGCAGGGAGTTGGGGTGCAGGAGCGGGTTCAGGGTACAGGCTCTGTAAGGGAGTTTGGGTCCAGGGGCCTCAGGGCTAGAACAGGGGCTTGGGTGTAGGAGGGAGTACATAACTGAGGCAGGGGTTTGGAGCTGGCTCCAGCTGGGCACTGCTTGCCTCAAGTGGCTCCTGGGTGGTGGTGCAGAGGGGCTAACACAAGCTCAACCCTGCCCTGGCCCTGTACCACTCTCAAAAGCAGCCAGCAAACTCCCTCCATCCCAAGCCCTGTTGTGTCCTCCACCCCCGTTCTGTGGAGATAGAATACGGGGTGGGGGGGCATCTTGCCATCAGCACCCCCTCCTCTCCTTTCCCTTCTCTGCACAGCAAGCAGGAGGCTCCTGGGCGGGGGGAGGCAACGGGAAAGAGATGCGCAGCAGTGGAGGGAGGGGCAGCTGAAGCTCTGGCACTTGATAGCCTCTTGGTCAAACCAGTCAGGACCACCAGTCAGAGGCTCCAAGATCTACCAGTCGATCTCGATCGACTGGTTGATGACCACTAATCTAAGCTTATATCTTTACAGATATTAAGACAGGCTGTTTACCCAGGACAGAACATCCATCTCTGATTCCCCTTCTTCACCAAAGGACACTGCTAGAACTCTGAGAGTGCCACAGACTTGGCACAGCACAAAACATAATTTTGTTTTGCTTTCTTTAGAAGAGGAAGACAGCAATCTCTATCCAATTCTGCAGGTGAATTGTTTAAAAAAAAGAGACTTGGCTCTGCAAAGAAAATCATTCACTTTGTTAAAAATGAATCTCCAAATGTCCTGAGTCTATTGCCTCTCTATTTATCTTAAATAAGGGATGAATAAAGCACACAAGTACTCATGATTGGGTGGACTTGTTTGCACCAGCTGCATAAGAGATTGCCAAAACTGATTTTATGTAAGATAGCCTAAGTGTCTGATGAGCATTAGAATTCATTTCCATCCTTTAATGCATATAAAAGTACATTAGAGCTATAGAAAATATCATATCCATAAACCACAGTATGTTTTTTTCTTGGGCAAGCTATAGTAAGAGCTAAATAGATGAAAGTCACCTCTTTTGTGCCTCACTTGACCTTAATGTTAGCTATTTTCCATGAACAATTTCCAACATTTTCCCCCTTAGTATGCTGCTAGAAATCCTACAAAGGCATTCACTGACAAATAGATCCTAATTTCTACAGTAGCAAAAGAGCATTTTCTATTAAAAGTAAGCTTTGTGAGAAAGTCAGTCCACAATAATAAAGACATACTTGATTAAAAGGAATACTCATTCCTTCCGTGGACTTCCTGTAGGGGACTAGGAGGGTTGGCAATCTGGCCAGCAGACACGGTGGGGTCAGGGTATGTACATCAGGCAAATTAGTCATTGAGTAAGAGCCAGAGGAATGGCAGAGTCCAGAGACTGGAGGTCCAGACTAGTACAAGGATGGAATCAGAAACCAGAAGATGAGAGAAAGTCTAGGTTCATAGCAGACCAACTTTGTGCCATTATCTCATGCCTGCTGATGGAGGGCCAAAAGGGGCAACTGCCCTGGAGCCCAGCTGCTGGAACCTGGGCCCTTTAAATTGACACTGGAGCCTCTCCCTGCAGAACACTCTAGGCATCATGCTCCAGGTAGTGCTGAAGGGCTGGGCTAGGAAGGCTAGCTCCCACCCCTGTCCCTTCTGCCTGAGGCCCTGCCCCTTCTGGGGGGCATAAAACCAGCCCCCCCTTCCTAGGGGGCTGGCAATTTTTTCAGTCCCTCTGCATTATCCAAACAACTTCTTGGGCGAATGAGAAGGTCTGTATGGAACTGTCAATCTGGGTTTTTTGGGTGCCACTTCCTGTGGCACCTGCCACAGTGCCCCCAGGGAATGTGCCTGTCGGAACACCAATGAGTTCAATCTCTGCAGACCCTGGTTTTAGTCTTTGGACCCTCACACTGCACCTTTTCTCACTCTGCCATGCCACAAGGATCATTACCCTCTTTGAACATTCATGAATGTGCTTGTAGCACAGTCAGAAGGCACTCCAGAAGGATTGTCCTTTGCAGGACATAAGCCAACACCTTTCCCACCTGGGAAACACTGTGCACTGGAGGCATATGCAGGCTGCATCACTCATGGTATAATGTGGCCTGAACTTTGCTTCATGTCAAGCCATGATCTTGTCTTGTCCCCATTCCCTGCACTCCAGGGCACACAGAGGGAGCAGTTCTATGGAAGGGAGAGCATAAAGGGTTGAAAGATCTCTTGAGTTGTTCCCTAGTCTCTGCTTTTTTATATAGTTCTTATATCACATCATCACAGTTCTATCTTAACACCTTTCAGCAGCACATTAAGTCATGTGACTAACAGGAGTCACATCTTGTTCTATTGTCCTCTCTCCATGATCAGAACTATGTGCAGGAAAGTGTTTTGTATAGAGAAAACCACAGGTCACTATGGGTATGTCTAAACTGCACCCCGCTGGCGGCAGAGGGATGCAGATTAGGCAGGTCGAAATTGCTAATGAAGCGGGGATTTCCGCTTTACGAGGCATAAGGGATCTATCGGAAAAGGCTTTCTTTAGCGAAAGATCAGCCTCTAGACTGCCGCTTTTCTCTGACAAAGCTCTGTGCCGAAAAGTGGTGGCCATTTTTATGCTAGTGAAACGCGGGGTATTTAAATCCCCGCTTCATTAGCAATTTCGACCTGCCTAATCTGCATCCCTCTGCCAGCAGAGGGGTGCAATTTAGACATACCCTATGCGTTAACATGAGATTTGCGGTGGTTCCTCTAAGGGTATGTCTACACTGCATAGTTTTTCTGGAAAAACGGCCATTTTTCTGAAAAAACTACAGATACGTCCACATTCTTATTGCTTTCTTTTGACAGAAAGTCGAAAGAATGAAGGGTTTTTTCAACAGTGTTAAACCTCTTTCTACGAGGAAGAAGCTTTTTTCCGAAAAAGCTTTTTCGGAAAAAGGCATGTGTGGACGTGGAAGAGAGTGCTTTTTTTCAAAAGAAGAGGCCTCCAGGAAAAAGCACAGGTGCCCTGGTGGCCACTCCATCCACTGTAATCACAACTGAAATGCGAGATAACGTCCAATCAATGTGGATGCTATCTTTCGAAAAAGAAGACCACTTTTTTTCGTTGTGCTTTTGCTGTGTAGATGCTTTCTTTCAAAAAAAGTGTTTCTGGAAAATATCTTCTGGAAAAGCTTCTTCCAAAAGAAACGTGTAGTCTAGACGTAGCCTGAGAGTTCATTCCATGGCCTTAGGAGAAAGTTCTGTCTCTCTGACGTACCATTTTTACCCTTACTGTACAAATCCCCATTGGGCTGGAGGAATTCAGTTGTTAAGTATAGTCTCCATCCTGAAGCTTTAGGTAGTCTTTAAGATAGCCTGGCCAAGGCCATTGAGAAACTTGTAAATAAAGACTGAGATCCTGAAATTGATTCAGTATGCTATGGGAAACCAGTGCAGAGAAGTGAGGCTAAGTTTGATGTGTCTATAATAGTTTGTGATGCTGAGGAGACATGGTACACTGCATTCTTTCTACTCCACTGATACCTGTTAAAAGTATCAATTTAGAGGTAATTCTGTTTATAGCTAATATTGTTTGTATTTCTTTGTCACTAGTTCCCTGTACATTTCCACGAAAACTTGGATCTCTGTTGCTAAAAAGAACATCTGTGCCTGCTTATTATTTTCCATTTGGAGTCATAATCTATCTTAAGGGGCAATTATTCTTACAGTGACCACCCATTATGTTACAAAGAATGTGGCTGCCCATGAGGAATAAGCCAAAGAGAAGCAAAACAATTAAAAACTGAAAAAAGAATGCTTTCTCTACTCTCCTTCCCCCCAAAATTCATTAATATGAATACAGTGGAGAAAAAAAAACCCTTGAAACTAAACTAACCCTTTATTCACATTAGAAAGTAATGACAAAATTAATTCACTTTTGCATGGGTAGACTCCTTCTCTACAACAGATTGTTTCTTGGGCTGATTTTCCTGTAGACAATCTCCCAAAGTTAATTTATGTTTTATTTTAAAATCTATTCAGTTTTGAATGAGTCATACAGTGTATACATATAAAGGAATCTTGCAGTCCAAACAGTATTTAAGAGTAGAAATGGATCCATTTTTTACTGCCTGAGAATATAATATAATTTACTTTGGTTTATAACTAACAAGCAAAAATATACTGTATTTATCCACACAGTAAATGTAAACATTATTCATCCTTTACTTAGAAACCTGCATGCTAGCCCCTACCCAATTTAATCAATACACCTAGAAATCAGTAGTGACAAATTAGTGTGAAAAAGAAAGCACATTCTGCTTCCCACAAACTACATTATTCATGATGTTGTGGATTCATTTAACAAGTTTAGCTATAGCTGTGTGTACATATCTATATCTATCTTAGATAGATAGATAGATAGATAGAAAGTATCTGTTATTCTAAAATCAGAAAACAATTTCAACAACCACTCTAACAACTAGTTTAAAAAGTCATAAATCTGTATTGCTTGTGAGAATGAACAAGTTACTGTTATCAAATATAAGGTATTGTTAATTTGCCATCAGTGTAAATCTAGCAATTTTCAGACCAAACCAATTAGCCAGAACAAACAATGGCTTTTATAACAGATGCTGTTAGCCACCTTGCAGTCAGATTCCACTCTCCTTATTCACCCTGAGTCATTGCTTTCTCTTCATGAGTAAGGGTGACAGAATCTGGCCCTCAGGATGGAGGTATTATCACAATTATATAATCCACAGAGCAATTGGTCCTAAATAAAGGGGAAGGATCTCCATGACACTACAAGAACTAGGCTAAGATTTCTGGACCAGTCTGTTATACAGACACCTCATATACTCCAAAAAAGGCCATATGAGACAAGGCCTAGCTAACACAAACATTTTGGGGTTCAGGATATAGCATAGTTCTTCTTTAAAGTGTATTGAAACCCATTTACTGTAACTGGAATGTATTGTGTATATCTTTTTCTCTACAGATCAAATTATGCTAAAGCTGACATTGAGATCTATTGGCTGCAGCAGCAATAGCTACACAAATGCATATTCTAATATTTTCAGCAGGTGCCCTTGTCTTGGCACATAACCTTAGTTAGTCAGGTGGGAGAAGGAAAACCTGCTCTTGGGGAATGCTCTGTACAGCTGCTTTACAACCAGGTTACAATACAGGGGATGACACAATTGCACAGCTGATGCAAGATGTCATGTATTATCATAAGCCATTTCACAAAAGGAGACATTCACTGAAAAGCTTAGTGTTCACTTGGAACAAGGCTAAAAAATATTGCTCAATGTTAATCGGTGCTACTTCTACTCTATTATATGAACTGATATTGATAGGAAGAAGTGTAGTTGTTGCCATATTGGCCCAAGGTAGTAGAGAGACAAGGTGGAGGAGGCAATATCTTTTATTGGCTGACAAAAAGAGGGGCTTAGTGGATTACAAAATCCTTGTAATAAACCATAAATACAGTATCTTTGTTCCATGAATTTTAGTGTTAAGCAAAGTTATGAATTTAAGGCCCCAGTTTCATCTTTTGAATGCCCCTATAAAACTAGATTTGCAAAATCAGACTTCACCCACTTAGTCTCTCCAATTGTTAGGAGGAAGCACAGTAAGTCATCTGCAGAAAAAAAATTCCCCCTTTGTATGCATTTTGTCTTAGAAAGCCAACTAGAGTTAATATAATCCTGGTTTGAATTAAATCAATGTTTAAAGCAGCAAGGACTTATTGGAGAAGTTAAGTACTCATTTGTTGAAAACCACGTGAGTTTCAGAATGTTAGTAAAGATGGCAGTATTGCTTCAGGTCTAGCAAATATATACTGGAACGAGAAGAAAACACTTAAAAACATCAGTGCTAAGATGTTTACCTAGTATCTACAGGTCTAGAAAGTGGTTCCAGAAAGGTTTGAATGCTCTGTTTGTCTGGATCATGCGCCATATAAGACATCACTCTGCCACAAGATTAAATAACAAGCTCCAGCTTTATTGTGGTTATCTACAACATGCTTGCTCAGTTCCCAGGAGGTGTTCCTTATGAAAAATTCATCCCCTGCCCCAGGAAACAGTATCTTGCCTGACAGACGTGCTAGCAGTTTCAAACTGATCTATGCCTTCTGAAGAAGTGGGCTATGCCCACAAAAGCTCATGATACCATCTACATGTTTTGTTAGTCTATAAAGTGCTACCAGACCATTTGTTGTTTTTTTTAAGTTTATCCTGTACAGACTAGCTTGGCTACCCCCTGAAGCTTTAAAAAATCTGTTTAACATTCCAATATCAGTTGATAATGTAATCTAATTAGATTACATTCAAATGCTGACCATTATCATAGTTACTAAGTTCATGTTTATGCATTTGTTTGGCTATACACCAGTACAACTTTTAAGTCTTATAAGTCCAAAAAATTTCAGTGTCTGCAACATTCTGTCTTTCCTTATACCCCTATGTATCTCCCTCAGCCTTCCTTCTGAGAAAGTTAAATAGTGTACCATCATTACTGTCCCAACCTCAGCTTCTATGGATCCCTCTTTGCTATGTTCTGGGAGACATTCACAGCTTAATGTGTTCAGGAACACCAAATCTCTTCCTGGACAATACTTGATCTTTACATTGTACATCTACAATTTTTTCATTACCCACTGTAAGTGTTTTGACGCACAGAGTAATGGTTTTCAACAAATACAATTGAGAAATTTATGGTCAAATTTATTTATCTGTGCTGAGACCATAAGTGTAGAGATTGTTTCCATTCCAAAGGGTATTGCTAAGTGTTCTTTTTTTTAAAACTGAGCATAGCCCTTCTCTGTCACAGACTATGATCTGCTGAGAAACACAACAGGGTGTCCTCTTTGCATCAAAATAGCCCCAAACACCTCACACTGAAGCATCAGGGGTTCCTGTGGGTGGTAGGTAATATTTCAGAATGGGAGCTTTCCTAATGATCTCTTTTACTTTCTGGAATGCCTACTCATATTGGTTTTTCCATGCCCATAAGGTGTGTCACTATATCAGCTGTCCCTGGATTTTTCACCTCTCAGACAGATGGTTACAAAACTTAAATAACTTACCTCTCCCAGGAATCATAACATTCCTTTAATATCGCTGGGTCTTGGCATTTCTCTAATTACATTTAGAACTTCGGAGATCAACAAATATTCAATGCATTTTATCTTTGTTGCTCTCAACCTGAGTTTGTCTACAGTCAGATCTATACTTATATGGCATGTTGAATGAAGATACACAACTCCATCTACATTAATTTTATGGCTAGAGTCAACGTACTTTGTTTTGCATTTCCCAGCCATCCCCACTGAGGGAGGCCGATAGGATCAAATGCTCCTATTGGCTTCCCTTAATCCTCACACAAACAGGAGTACAGCTGCTGGAGGGTGTGCCCTCTGAGTTCAATTTAGCAAGTCCTAACTAGACTCGCTAAATTGAAATTCTGGAAGATCAGTCATGGCAATGGTGATCTTCCATTTAGTGAGGACATGACCTAAGTTCAGTTCAATATTCTTTTCTCTGAATATCTGGGAAAAATTAGTAATTTGTAGCAATGGTCTTGTTCTGCTTGTTCTGGATTGCTACTTTCTCCCTTTAACAGCACATAGTCTGCTATTGTCCAGATTCACATCAGGCCTCTAATGCCTGAGTTTGCTGCAACTTCTGGTACTCGACTGGTTCCTACTAGCTTCCTTAACCATCAGTATCTCCCAAATTAAGTTGTGAAGGTAGTCAACTCATTGTATATTTCATCCAGTTTAATGTGCTAGGAAGCATTTTTCATAGAATCATAGAATCACAGAATACTGAAAGGGACCTCGAGAAGTCATTGAGTCCAGTCCCCTTCCCTCACAGCAGGAATAAGCACTGTCTAGATCATCCCTGATAGATGTCTATCCAAACTGCTCTTAAATATCTCCAGTGATGGAGATTCCACAACCTCCCTAGGCAATTTATTTCAATGTTTAACCACCCTGATAGTTAGGAATTTTATCCTAATGTTCAACCTAAACCTCTCTTGTTGCAAATTAAGCCCATTCATTAAGTCCTAGCATCAGAGGCCAAGGAGAACGATTTTTCTCCCTCCTCTTTGTAACACCCTTTTAGATACTGGAAAATCGCTATCATGTCCTCTCTCAGTCTTCTCTTTTAAAAACTAAACAAGCCTAATTCTTTCAGTCTTCCCTCATAGGTCATGTTTTCTAGACCTTTAATCATTTCTGTTGCTCTTCTCTGGACCTTCTCCAATTTCTCCTCATCTTTCTTGCAATGTGGTGCCCAGAACTGGACATAATACTCCAGTTGAGGCCTAATCAACACAGAGTAGAGCAGGAGAATAACTTCTCATGTCTTACTCACAACACTCCTGTTAATGGATCCCAGAATCATGTTTGTGTCACACTATTGACTCATGTTTAACTTATGGTCCACTATGACCCCTAAATCCCTTTCAGCAGTACTCTTTCACATGGTATATTGTAAAAAGTGTTACATTAGACAGATTTGGTAATATATCCTCAATGATGGATAAAGGGACAGTGTTTCTGTTAGAAGATTTTGAATGAGTGCTTATTCTCAGTGTTCTGGATAGCTTTCTTCTCAGCTCATGGCTTCTTAGCTTGTTTGTGCTCTTCTCTAGAAGCTGTATATTTTCACAATTCAGTAGGGACTGCAGTTTATCTTTCAGTAGCTGTAGGGGGTACTTTTCTTTTTGGCAATTTAACTGGCTTTACACCGGTAAGAAGTCTATTTTATATCTCTCCTTTAGCCTTCTGTCTTGCTGAAACACATCTGTAGACTCCATGTCCATCATCTCCCAGTCCCAGGTAATATTTTGCAAGGTATCTTCAGTCACCCCACTATGCACTTTCATTATGCTCTAGGCTGTGCTTTTACCAGATTCTTACCATCTAGGGCACACAGTTTATTTCTATTTCTTCCTTGGATTGCTTTCTTTCATTTTACATTTTCCCACACAGGTTGTAATATGGTATTAAATATTGTGAGCAGCTGGTTAGTCTCTTCCACTTGTATGGATTAGGATTCCCCAGCCTAATCGGCATGGTGTTACAACTTGTGTTACCACCTGATTGAAATCATATGACTTGTTTCTCAAATGCTTTTTGTGCATACAATTGTTTTGATGCTTCTTAGGTTCTTCTCACACTCTGTTTACTAGTTGTTTGGTCACCCACAGAAGGTCCTCATATTCATTGTTGCACTCTTCAGTTACTGCTTGTTCCTGGAATTTCTTTCTTCTTTCTAGACAAACGCTTGGCTGTAATATGATTAAATATGTCATAGGTGTGGCATTTTCCCATAACATGGACACTTGTCTTTCTGGTGTACACATTCATTCTACTATTATTGTAGATGTATGAACTGTTGATATCTGATGATGTTGTGTCTGTTTTTTTTCCTCTCTCTCTCATGTATTTTATGGAGAGTTTATGCTGTCTGCCCTTCCAGAATTCCCATGTTCTCTTCTGATAGCTCTGCAGCCCTGCATATCTGTAAGAGTGAAGTTAGTGTCCCTCAGCAACCTACATGCTCTCCAGTCTTTTATCAATGAATCCTTAATATTTTCTAAATTGCAATTGGCTCTTCATACTTTTAAATCAGTGCTGTACTCATCTGTACCCTCTCCAGCTGCACATTCTCAAGTAAAGAAATTATATCTTTCCACATTTTTATTTTTCCTGTGGGTACAGGGAGTAGCACAACAGCCCATTATTGTTTCTAATGTGCATTGAGCTTGGGGAATTTCCCAGCAGAGAGTTTCACTTATCTCTCTCCTCCTTGCTCCAATCAAGTAATAAAACAGTTTTATTTTCACCACATTCTCTTTATCTGTCCTTAGCATTATCTACATAGAGGTTAAATTCCTCTTTCCAACTCTTTCATGCCTGTGCTAAATTCTTAGCATGCAAGTTTAATGTCCCTGGAGGCTTCAACCCCTCCATTTTCTATTATCAGCCTTGTACTCACAGAAATATTGCTCTCTTTCCAGTGCAGTTGTGAATGGTCTTGTCTGCTATTTAGGATTCGATTACCGGGTGCTACCGGGTGCTATGCTCTGTTGTGTCCGGATCATTTGCCGTATACGATCTCATTCTGACACAAGGTTAATTAACAAAATTTCAGTTTTATTGTGGCTGTCTAGAACACAGCTTCTTCAGCCTCATGGTTGTTCCCCAGGAGGTGTTTCTTCCGAAGAATTCCTCTTGAGGAAACAGTTGACTACCTCTAAGTGTCTGCTAGCGATTTTATATTGTTACAGAAAAAGGTTAATTCACATTAGCTAAAAACACTAGGCCTTTAGTGCCCACAGATAATTCTGCTTATTAAAGGAAATACTGACATTGTTTCCTACCCCTCCCATTTTTCCTGCCTTATTTCAGAGCATGCATTTAACAAGCTAGAAGAATCCTTTTGCCTCTTCGTGTATGTTTCGAAGACATACAACCACAAAGGAATTCCTTCACGATGGATACCTTCAATTTACACTTGGATGGGATGTTTTCAGGAAAAAAAAAACAGAATAGAGAGAGAACAGCATAGAGGAAAATATTTTAGAATAATTTGATTCATTTCTTTTTTGTCTGTTTGTCTTTTGGCTTTCTTTTGCTCACATGCTTCAGTTTGTAGGTGGCCTGGTGAGAAAGTCACTGGAACAGGACTCAGGAAATTCCACTATTGCCCCTGCCCTTCCTGACCCTGGACAAGTCATCTACCTTCCTATTATTTGTCTATTTAGACAGCAGTAAACTCTTTGGGGAAGGGCCTGTCTTCCTTTATGTAGCAAATAGTACCATAGGGTTCCACTCTCAGGCTACATCTACACTACAGTTTTTGCGCAAAAACAGCCGTTTTTGTGAAAAAACTGGTGGAGCGTCCACACCTCAAGTGCGTTTTTGTGCAAATAAATTTACAGTGAATCAACAGAAGAGAGGGCTTTTTGCAGTATAAGTATTCCTATGAGCAGGGCTCGACAAACAATGTAATCTACTTGCCCGTGGCGAGTAGATTACACCCTGGAAGAGCCGGCGCAGAACAATCTGCGCATGCGCAGAGCACAGAACCGCACGGCTGCTCGGCGAGCCCTGCCTATGAGGAATAACTCTTTTTTGCGTTAGAGTTCTTGAGCAAAAAGGTGTGTGTGGATGGGCAACAGGGTTTTTTGCGCAAAAAGTGCCAATCGAAAAAAACACAGGTGCTCGGTGGCTAGTCTGTGAATAGCAATCAGAGTTTTCTTGCGAGAGAGAGTCCATGTAGTCTGGACACTCTCTTGCGCAAAAGTGCATCGCTTTTGCAATGCGCTTTTGCAATGTGGATGATCTCTTGCACAAGAAGTTTTTGTGAAAGATCTCTTCTGCAAAAGGCTTCTTTTGCAAGCAGCTTGTAGTGTAGACGAAGCCTCAATTGCAACCGATGGACACTACTGAAATACACATGGTAATAATAAAATAAAAACAAGTTGAAGAAATAAAGGACCATTTGAGAAATTGTTAAAAGACCAGGTCATTTATTAGAATCATGCAAAATGTTGAAAAAAAAATCCCCAAGAAGATCTTGAAAGTCACTTGGTTTGGGGTTTCACTAAAAATTCAACTATCAGACCAAATTCAAGGAGGTGTCTCAACCTGGGTGCATTTTCCAATGTATTTGGGTTACTTATGGGATTTTGATTGATTTATTTTTATTAAAACCAAGCAAAACATGCAGTTTTGAATGATTTCCTCTGAAATTAAAACAGTGGCAGTTATAGGTTGGCTCCACTCTCCATTTCCTCAAGAACTGAATAGTTCCAAACCATCCAAAGTGTCTCACTGCACTCTTCTTTATTTCTTTACAGATTTAATTCTGATGTCATTTATAGTGGTTCTCCATTGCTTTCCATTAGGTATAGTCTTTTACTTCAGTGCAAACTGATCCAGACCCTTGGCCCTGTTATGGCCTCTTTGGGCCAGTCCAGTAATAAAAGAGGCTACGATGCTAGCTTGACCAGCTATGTGGGGCTTCCCCCACTATATGGGGAATCCTTCGCTGGTGTATGGCCACCTTCTTCCATCTCCTCAGCATGTTATATAATTTGCATTCCCTTACAGATTGATGGAAAGGTGATTAACTCTTCTTTGACCTCACCTATTTTTTGCATAAATATAATCCACATTTATATTTGGATTACATTTACGTGAGATCAGAATCAAGGCTCTGAGATCTAACTGAGCTTGAAGAGAGTCAACTCAACAACATCAACTTTCAAACTTCATCATTCAAATCATCTCTAAACTAGGCCTTTAAACTCCCAAGACCCCTCCATCTGAAGAGACAGGGAGTAAGGGATTCCAGAGTCGCCAGTGGCAAGTTCTAGGGCCTGCGTTACTGGGAGGACAGACTAGATGATCTCAGTAGTCCCTTCTGGCCTTGGAGTCTATACATCTATATTATATGGATATTCTCCTCTTAAAGCATTACCTGCTTAATAAAACCCATGCCTGGCACAACATACACAGCTTGCATAAGAAATATCTTAAGATGATGTTACACCAGGCACAATTCTCCTTAAACATCATAATTTGTTAATTCTGTGGAACCTCCAACAACACAAAATAGTACACAAAATGACTTTGAAATTTACTGCTAAAGAACACTGATCTGAGTGCACAGTACAATAACAATGGTTTTGTGTGAAAATAATTTACTCATTTATTTTAATCAGAGTAACCTAAGCATAATATTTAGACCAAACTATAGAGTGGATGAAAAAGCAGTGGCAGCACAATATTTCAAAAACTGATATCTAATCTGCATTTATTTTTGAGCATAATGTTCTTCAGAGTCTCATATGGGCTTTAGAAAAGGGAGAGCATAGAGTTACAAAGACAGGAAGATTTGCAAGGACATATGGTAAATGTATACTCACTTAGACTAAGACAGGGAGAATGGGGAAATAAGCTGAAACTTGCAAGCTTATTACTGCTAGCAAGCGAAATTCTCTTCTTCTTCTAGTCAGTTCCCATGGTGAACTGACATTTATATAAGTTTACAAAACCAGGCTGATTTTCCTGTTATGAATAAAACTAATACTAAAGTCTGTAGCCTGATCTAAGGTTATGTTTAAATTCTATTTACCCACCTTTAGGGTTGACAGGTTCTTTGTCCCAGGATCAGGCCCAGTATTCAATTATTCTGTGATTGGGAACCCTGATGTGCACGGTTGCAACGCTCACACTATAGAAACTCTTGTATATTTACAATATTTATAGTTTATTAATACAGTTAGCACAGTCACAAACACCCCCATTTTATAAGACAGGGAATGTACATCCATTTTTCCATGCCATATATTTACATCATTCCTTCTAGAACAATCTTAGGTGTTAGCTCATCACCTTTCTCATTATCTTCACCTTCCCCATCACCAGGGGCCATCATTCTGGCCCTTCCAAGGATGACATCTTCTCCCTATCGCCCCTAGGCTGGGGTTCCACTTTTATACTAAGTGACGCTGACGATCATATGTTTGATGCATATTCAGAAGTGGATGTTTCTAATGTTGAAGTGTTCTTTTCCTATAGGTCAATATATCATTGCTCTCAACTTATTATCATATACGTCAATTCGTTGCCATGGGCCTTTGTGGTTATCTATCACAACCTGTGTCCTGATTACTTAACTCAGCCTGAACCAATTATTTTGGGACTTTTATATAATGATACATCTGCTGAGTCTGAGGGTATTTTTTCTACCACCCTGTATGGGTGAAAGGTCCCAGACCTAAGTTCCCCTTTTCAATCCCAAGAAACCATAAATAAGGTATGACTGGTATCTGGGTGAGACCATGTCTCAACCACAGAAATCTGCTACCCTCAGCTTCAGCTGATCTTGCAAACAGCCTGTTACAGCATGGACAAAAGATAAAATATAACCCCATATTACCTGACCTGGACTGTGAACTTATGTATGTTCTTTCATTCAAGTGCAATTCCGCCCTAGTGAAGACATGGGACTCATTGGAAAGTGTATTCAGAGGCTGAACCCTTGTGTTATACCCTAGAGCAGGAGCCACTGCAGGGGAATCCGATTCATCAGAAAGCCTTTGGCCTGGGCTGTACTGTACCCATGCTGCTTCTACACCTAATGGCATCTGCACTTCCATACAGCCCACTCAGTGCACGGCACCAACAGGCTTGTGGTTGACTGTGTGCGGGAAAGCAAGCAGCATATGCACACAGACAGGTACAAGCAGCAGAACCACTAATTTGGGGCTCTTGCTAGACTCTTATATACACACATGTCCTGGCTCCAGCCAAGAAAGGGCACGGGTCTATAGCCAGGTGAGTCAATGGCAACCATCCCCACCCCAAGGAGTTGAGTGCTGCTGTGTTAGTATTAGCGGGTTTTCACAAACTGCAATGGGCAGACATAAGGCCTAGTGTATTACACCTGAACCAGACATCAGTCAAGCTAACACAAAGGGCCTGTGGGAATGCTGAGAGCAGCTTTATAACGCCTGCCTCCCACTCCCCCGAGTGTAGCCCTCTGGCCAGGTAGATATGACACCCCTCAGTTGCTCCAGTCTGAGGCACTGGGCAGGCAGGGCACATTGTGCTGCAGACCAGCCTTTAGCAGATTTCTTGTATTACAGCTCTTAACTGTTACCTAATTAATCTAAATTAACACAACCATATTATTAGCATGATAAGCAAGTAACTTGATAGGCTATAAGTCATTGGAATTTCCACAGATGGAGGGCTTTAGGATTAAGCCTTTTAGCAAATTAGAGTGTGTTCAGTGCTCTTAAATTAAGCAATGTGAGTTTCCATTCAGAAAATCCAGGATTATGTGTATGTCTACAGTGCAATTGGCTAGAGCTAAAGTAGATTGGGAAACAACAGTAATGAAACTTTGGCAGCATGGACATATATATGGACTAGTCCCCTGCTTCCCATCCCAACCAAGACCCTAGGTACTTACTTGGACTACAAGTACAACTTTTGATTGCACTGGAAACACACCCTGTGGTTGGGATATCCTAAACATTGCTTATCAGACTGTTATCAACTACTTAGCAGGTATTTGTTCCACTCTCTGTATCTATTTGCAATATGTACACACATGCATGCATGCACACACACAGAGACCTACACACACCCACATTTGCGCACCCACAATCACAGCAGTTACATGCCATAATGAATTCCATAGAATCGCATCAGCACAAAACTGATATAATGTATTGGAAAATCAGGCCTAAAGCACCTACCTTAATTAGGTTGGTTCTATCACTATAAATCTCTGAAAGCATATAAATTAAGGATAACATAAAATTAAGAATTGTCTGATCGTGGAGCCAGTGCCATAGCACAACACAATACTTTTTTCTGTGACTTTTTTTGTATGTGATACATTCATACACAATACCCAAAAATCTTTCTGGCAAATACTTAAACAATACTTTTCCTTTTGATTGAAACATTGGATGAGAACATAAATAGAGATTCTTCTGTGTGTCAGTTAGTTGCAGTATTTTCACCATGGACTTGATGAACACAACTCAGCACAAATTTTAAATATTTATAAATAATTGCTCCTTGAATAGCTACCCCTCTGCCTTGAAAAACTGAGCAGCTAACCTATCTGTGTGCACTATCCACCTTCTGCACCGAATGAGATGGGGTACATGTACAAGAGATCACAGGCAACCATAAGTTTGGCATTATCTTAGTTTAAGTGTCTGAATTTAAAATCTTTATTCTTTCAACATAGTTGATTTTTTAAAATTTAATTTCTAGATTGTAGAAAAAGAACAAAGAAATCAAGAATTCCATTATGTGTATTCATACTGACCCTTACATGTGTCATCAGTAGGATTGGGAAAGTTAATCAGAAAACTGGTTGTTGTTGTTGTTGTTGTTTTTTCATGAGACAGTGGTTTTCAGCCTTTCCAAACTACTGTGCTACTTTCAAGCGTCTGAAGCCCAACCCCTGCTACCCAGGGCTGAGCTACCTGATAAAAAATGGTGTTTGAACAATGTAACAAAATGTGCATCATTTGAAATGTTTCAATTTTTCATCAAAATAAAATTAAAACTATTTTGTTTTCATATAAAAATCTGAATACTTCCATGATAACCAAGTTATGCTTGGGGTAAATTGTGGCCTGGCTACTCTCCCACACAATCTACCTGTGTTACAGGTCACTGCGTGGGGGCAGACAGCACCAACACTCCACCTCCTCCCTCAACAAATCAACTGGAGTAACAGAGACCTAGGAGCTTGAGAGAAACCTGCTTTGAGTCTCATTCTCCCTGCTCCTGGGGCAGGAGAGCAATGCATGCCCTCTACTGTAGGCTTTTGGTAAAGTTACAATTGAGTCTTCTGTGTGCAGTCAAGTTTTATATTTTACCCTTCTGACATGATTGTCTCCTGTTTAGTAGATAATTGAACTTAAAGATGGTAGCTTTCTCTTGTGTATTGTATCTATATACATAGTAAGAGTAACTTTTGATAATGCAGCCTATCAAACATGCAGAACTGATGAACAAGCATCTTCTTTGCTCTGAGAAAGTTACATCTATGGGCTTGTCTACATTGTGTTGGAGCAGACTACAACTCTTTCCAACAGGACTATGTTAATGCCACTAGGTACCTGTTAGTTTCTACCAGCAGTTTGCATTCACTGCTTTGCTGCACTCAAAGGGTATGTCTACACAGCAAAGTTATTTCGAAATAACAGCCCTTATTTTGAAATAACTTTCCTAGCATCTACACAGCCAAACCGCTATTTCAAAATAAATTTGAAATAAATTCGAAACAGCGGAGCACTTATTTCGAATTTGGTAAACCTCATTCTATGAGGAATAATGCCAAATTTGAAATAGCTATTTCGAAATAAGTGCTGTGTAGACACTTATTTCGAAATAGGGGGCCTCCAGCCTTCCCAGGGTGCCCTAGTGGCCACTCTAGCCTCAACCAGGAACACTTCTCTCCCTCCCCACTTCCTGGAGCTCTTAAAGGGGTAGACTCTGGCCACAGTGCCTGTGCCAGCTCCGAGCCTGCCAGCTCAGAGCCACCAGTCACTGCCCCGACCCAGTGGCCCCAAAACATGAGCCAGCAAGCCACTGGCAGCCAGCCCTCCACCGCTTCTCAGGAGCAGTCTGCCAGCTCCTAGGAGCCTTCTAGGGCCCGGAGAAGGTGGGCGCCTTCCTGGTCCAGGGTGGAGATCATGGACCTTATTCAGATTTGGGGGGGATGCCCCCAACATCCATGATCTCCGCACTAGACGGAGGAACGCAGCCGTCTATGGCAGGATAGCTGCCAGCCTCACCACCAAAGGCCATATGCAAACCCAGGAACAGGTTTTCATGAAATTCAAGTTGGTCCGGCGAGACCCCCCAACGCTGAGACCTGAGCTTCCCCTCCCCCTTCTTCCCCTTGCTTCCCCCTTCCAGCTCCCTCCTCCCAGGTTTCCCCCTCCCCTCTCCCACCGTCTCTTCTTCCCTCTCCTGCCTCCTTTCCTCAGTCTCACCAGAGTTTCATTCCTTCCCCCCCCCAGTTTTGTTAAATATAGAGAGTTTGTGTTCATGAAAATACATGTA
This sequence comes from Rafetus swinhoei, assembly GCA_019425775.1. NCBI lineage: Eukaryota > Metazoa > Chordata > Testudines > Trionychidae > Rafetus > Rafetus swinhoei. The sequence continues at coordinate 155,676,223 of CM033424.1, forward strand.
TTTTATTTGACATCAGGAAGGGGGCTTAGGGAGGGGTAGGTGGAAGGACATGAGGGAGGAATGAGGCACAAGCCCCCAGTGGGGCAGACCAGGGAGGCTCTTCATGCTCCTCAGGGTGGAAGCTCTCCGGCAGGGTCTCCTGGTTACTGACAGCCCCCCGATGGACCTCCCAGATGGCAGCCTGCAGAAAGTGCAGGCAGGCTCACAGCAACGCATCCAAGAGAAGCACCAGAGTGCCCAGGGGCAGCTCTGGCTCCATGTTGCAGAGTGCTGTGGTGTCCCGAGTGAGGGCAACCAGAGCACGCAGAGACAAAATGCTTTGCTGTCCCTCATTGAGGTAGGCAATCAAGCAGGGAAACCTGAGAACTGGCTGTCCGGGGGGGTCCCTTTAAGCAGCAGCCCCACACAGTAAGTCCTGACCTGGTGACCTGCTGGAACTGGTTCCCGGCTGGCCTTAAATGCGATTCAGAGTCCACTCAGTGTGGACGGGCTATTTCAAAATAGCAAAATGCTATTTTGAAACGCATTTTGAGTGTAGACGCGTTATTTCAAAATAAGCTATTTCAAAATAACACTGTAGTGTAGACATACCCAAAGAAAGCATAGACATATACTCCTGCTTAAACATAGGCTATTTCCTTTCATTTGGTTGAGCCTAAAAGGAAGAGCCTAAAAATCAATTGGCTGCTTTTTAATACTTTAAAACAATTACCTAATAGACTAAAGGATTGAGATCTCTAGGCCTTGATTTGGAAATTAATATATAATTTCAAACACTGGCAAATAATTATCAAATTAAATGGTAACAAAAGGGACTAATGCACTTTCCTAATTTTATTGGATTACTCGTGCTTAAAGTTAAGAAAATCTTTATGTCTAAAAGCATCAGAGCCCTAGTTATACAGGTTGCAGCTCTAAAAACCAGCACTCTCTGGTACAGCAACATCTGTGGTCCAGCATGGATGCTTTTGGACCAGAAAGCCTGGGAGCCTAATGACAGAAGAGCCAGAATCCCAGCAAGGGCAATGGGGCTAGGCAGAGAACACTGGCAGCCTGCATCAGTGCAGGGCTGGGGAACATTGGCCGGCCACAGCAGCGTGGGGCCAGGGAACCCTGGAAGCCCATGGCAGCATGGTTTCAGGGGAAACCTGGCTGCTTGCAGCACTGTAGGGCTAAAGAACCCCGGCTGCCCATGGCAGCCTGGGGCTGGGGGGGGTGGGGTCAGCAGCAGCAGGGAGGACAGCGCGGCTGGAGAGGAGGTAGAGGGGGCCAGAGACAGGGAGCTGGCTGGCTCAGGGCCAGTGGCAGGGGACACCTCCCCCCTGGTCCAGCAAATTCTCTCCTTTGGGACCAGTCAGGTCCTGATGGTGCCAGACCAGGAAGGTCCAACTTGTAGCAATAACTACTCTAATAGTTAAAGACCATGATAAAAATATGACAAAGGTGTTTTAAAAATGGGTCTCTAAAAGTAGGCTTTTAGATGCTTAGAGGCTCCTAAGTAACTGATTTTAATAATAAATAATACAAAACCTAGCTCTTCTGTCTTGCTTTTCAGCAGCAGATACTCAGGTGCTTCGCAAAGGGAGGTTAGTATCATTATCCTCAGCAGGTGATGAAGCTCTTTAGGCTATGTGTACACGGTAGCCTTCTTGCGGAAAAGCTTATGCAAATGAAGCTCAGCATGGAATATCTCTGCACTTCATTTGCATAAGTAATGAGCAGCCGTTTTTGCGCAAGAGGCTTTTGTGCAAAAAGGAGCTGTGTAGACGGCTCCTTTTTGCGCAACTCCCCCCTCTTGCAATAGAGCCATTCTTCCTCATTTTTTATTTCCTGGAGGCCTCTTCTTTCAAAAAAGAACCCCTCCTCCCCATCCACACATGCCTTTTTCTGAAAGAGCTCTTTTGGAAAAAAGCTTCTTCCTCGTAGAAAGAGGATTACCAATGCCAGAAAAGCCCTTCTGTTCTTTCAATTTACTTTCGGATGAAAGGGGTTGCAGTGTTGATGTAACACAGGTTTTGTTTGAAAAAATGGCCATTTTTCTGACAAAACTCTGTAGTGTAGACATAATCTTAGAAACTCAAGTCTTTTCTGGTAAATCCACACCCAGCCCCCATGCCATCAATAACATTGATTTGTGTTCTTACTAAAGCATATGAAATCTCAAAGATATGGATAAAAAGTTAAAAATATCTCAGTTCACAAACCTAAATCTTTATCTCTGTAGCTTAAACTCAAATGTCAGTAGGTTTCAGCATACAAAATTACATTCTGAACACAGTAGCATTAGAAACAGGTCTATAGCATCAAAAGATACAAATCATCTAAAGCAGCTAAATTTTCTGCTGAAAGAAAAAGGCAAACATGAGAGATGAAACTTCTGTGAAGGACACATTTTAGGATTAAATGATAATGATTCTGAGTATGGTTTCATCTACAACCAGGATAAATCAGGAAGTAGCCCACTTAAATCAATGGAATTACACGGGTGTAACACTGAGAAGATTTAGGCATAGTGTTGTCAATCAAGTTAAAGCTTTATGATTGGTTGGTTTGTTTTTAAACCTAGAACTTTGAAATACCTATAACAAACTCACAGATCTGTATTTAGAAGCAGAGCTTTTCACTACTCTACTGGCTCAGGTATTGTCTGAGGACTACTTGGTGACCTATGTGGAAGGACTCAATCTAATTGTGGGTTCCAGTGGATCAGTATCCATTAATAATTTATTAGCCATCTCACTGCTGGTAGTCTTACCAGAGAGACAGATCAGGTGTTGATTATGAGGGGGAACCACCCTCTCAGCCCTAGACGTTATCCTTCCTGATCATGACTGAGGTGCAGAGGCCGAACAATACCAGAAGCAGAGTTGCCAGTGTTATGGTAACTGTTCAACCTCCAAAGCAGTAATTATAGAAATGCCATCACAAAAGTTGTATCTTTTGGTAATAAGGAAAGCTGTTGGGTTATTGTTCCATTTAATTTAATTTAATTTAATTTAATTTAATTTAATTTAATTTAATTGTTCCATGGCAATTTCTGTTGCTTTGAAAGGGGGAAAAAAAGCATTATTTATAAACAAACAACAGTAAAATCAAGATTCCCCCCACTCATTCCTGATTGTTGTTTGGAAACTTAGTTGCCAAGTTTGCCAGTTTATTTACTTCCAAGCAAATTAGCATCCTATACCCAATGCCAACAGATTTATGCAGAGGTTAGCCTTCCTTGCAAAGGTAAGATCTGGCTCTGGTGTTTTCAGTCAGGCCCACTAGGTTGTGATCCTGAAATGTACTGAAGACATTAAAATTGTATTGACTTGACGGTGCTCTGGATCTCTTAGGAGGTACTTAGCACCTTGCAAAATCAGGTTCCTTTCTGGATACTTAAACGTTTTTAAAAAATGTTTATGTTTATGCAAATGCTTCATACTGTACCTCTGTACCACATTCTTTCTTAAGTCCCAGGCACTGTGTCAGCAGTTGTGACACACAGCATTACCACAGACATCTCATGTTCTAGAACATTCATCCCTATGATACGGTTTTGACTTGATATTTCCATTAAATTAAGTTACCTTGACAATACAATTTTTTACAAGAGTTAATAGCTTACAAGCCTTCCTAACCTGATTTTTTTTTAAACAATGGAATAAATGCTGTCTGATTCAGTGCAATATGTTATTTGCCACCATGGCATTTTCACTTTTCAATCATCCTTTATCACAGTAATTTGCTTGTCTTGACTCATATTTAAAATCTATAAAAATGTAAATGTTGAATCCTCTCTCAGATATCTGATACTAAGATTACCTCCTGTGATAAGCTTGCAATTTAAACTCAGTCAGGTGGGAGGTGATGTGGGGCATCAAGAGTCTCACTGGACACTTTCTTCCATAGTTTCCAAGAATGTAATCAATGTCACTGACATTCCACTAAATCTATCATCATGCATATTCCGATCACACAGCCATACCACCAAAGTCAAATTACTGAATATAAAACATTGCACTAGTCCTGGGACTTTCATTCTATACCCAAAGCCTCCTATGGCAACTGAAGTGTGTCTAAAAGTCTACATTTGGGATTGAAGGAACTAACTCGATTGTACAGCACATGACATTAATTCAACAGTATCTGTTTGCATTTGCTTTGATTTTTCATCTATCTTGCTGAGCTTCATTTGGTCTGCAATAGTATAGCCTTTTTTCAACTGCAGATGTAAATGAGTAATGTACAATTTTTTCTCCCATTTTCTGGTGCCAAATCTACTTTTCAGCTCTGGACTAGTTCTGAAAATATGGATTCCCATCTCTAAAATTTTTTCAATATTTTTTTTCTGTGAACAGCTTAGTAAATCCTTTATAAAATAGAATTTAGATATTAGTTTGAATTTGTAAAACTGATTCTCCACACACACACTGTTGGTTCTAGCATCTGAAAATACCAGGCATCCATGGCATATTTATCCTACTGATAAATCCATTCAATTCCAGTATCACATAAAACATTCTATCAATGTACAAAGTTAAACTCTGCACCACAGAAATCAATGGAAGTTTGGTTATTGACTTCTATAAAAGCAGGATCAGGCTTATAGCATGATTTGGTTAATATTTGCTATGTAGCAAATGAACCATTAACTTATTTCAAAATCATTGGGAATGCACTGTTGAATCAGGTCCATTTCACATTAATGTTGCTTAATTGAAATCAATAGAATTACAAATGGACAACAGAGTGTAAAATAACCTGTAGTAATGCAATAAAGAATCAAGCCTACCATTTATGAAATAGGGACTTTTTGTAACTGCCGGTGATATAATTGAATGGAAAAAAAAATAGAGGATCTATGTATCAAAGATATTTTCTTCTAGCTAATATCCCAAGAGTCCAATTTAATAAACAAATATATAACAACAATTTTCATCAATAGATCTCAAAGCACTTCACAAAGATCAGTATAGGTATCCCCATTTTGCAGATAGGCAAACTGAGGCACACAAGCGAAGTGACTTCTCTAAGCTCTTCCAGTGGCCCAGTAAAAGAGGAATTGAGTCTCGTTCTCCTAAGTCCCAGCCTAGTGCCACTAGGAAACACTACCTTTTCAATTTAGCAGCAAAGTGTTATATAGTCTATACCTATAGCCTATACCTTTGCCATATTATGCACATGTCCGCATCTAAAAGCACAGAATATATATAGTAATTAGAAGTTCAGTAATAGTTGATGATGACTTGCAAATCAGTTTGCAAGAAATGTTCTTTCATATTGCATATTCAGTAAATGCATAAGTCATTATTTTTACATCAATACTGAAAGATTAATGCACTTTGTCAGGAACATTTTTGCTTTGCAGTGTGACTGCTAATAATTACTGAACTATTATTGCAATGCTAGTACTAAAATTGGTACTGGGTCCTTTGCTAAAATTTGAACTTCAAGGGCAGTGTCCAAGGGGCAAATACTTTCTAAGTACATGGGAGCATAGTCATAAAACACACTGAAAGTTAATAAGAATAGAATCTACTATAATTCCTAAAGTGTTTGAGTAAAGACTGAATTCCTGCTCTCAACAGATGTTTCTGGATAATTTATTATCTTGGACATTTATTCTCATATTTAATGAAGAGAAAGACCTTCAGAGCAGAGCAAATTATTTACTTTGAAGAGGCCCAGTATCACTGAAGAAACCAAGCTCAGTGGGATAGATGTAGTTCTCAAGAAAACAAAATCCATAATTACATATACTGTAAAATCTCAAATATAATGCGCACTTTTTTCTGAGTTTTTTTGGGTCAAAGTCAGGGTGCGCATTATATATAGGAGTTATTATTTAAAGTTTTATTTTGGCAGTTCCGTGTCAGAAGACGACGAACCTCCGCTATGCCGACGCCATGTTAAGACGGCAGTAAACATGAAATCAACATCAACTGAAATGGCAGAGATTCCTACAATGCTTTAAAATATTTAAAAACAATAAATAATATGAAATTTACGTCTTACTTGTCGTATGAAATAGTTTATAGTTAATTAATTGCTGACATTTATGAAAATAAGTTATAAACATGGACACCGGATGTGAAGTTGAATTTTATTCCCATAGACTAGCAGTCATGGGATTTCAAAAAAGTAAGTAAATCAATAGTCGGGGTATGCATTATGCTTAGGAGTATAGATTTTTTTCATTATGATAAAATTCAAAAGTCAGGGTGCGTATTATACATCGGTGCGCATTATATTCAAGATTTTACGGTAGCTCATCACAATACCTCCAAATATTCCTGGGAATGCAACCTATACTCCCTGCCTGCTATACCCCTTTTTGTGGTGCTGTTTACAACCCCACAGTTGCCAGTACTCTTTGGGATGATGTTAAGATCTTGGCCCTGCTTCAGCAAGGTGTTTGTTTAAGCTTTAAGCACATGCATAATCCCATTCTACACACATGCTAAAAGTTAGGCATGGATTCAGGAACTTTGCTGAACTGCGAACTCAGAGGGTAGGAAATGAGCAGTCATTCTCCCCATGAAAGTAAGGGCTAGAATTTTGCCTGGACCTTCCTTACAGTGTGAAAGAAGGCTCCAGATAATCTCTTGCCATGTACCTGGGAACAGGCTATGAGTATCATGACCTTTACATAGCGAGAGGCTGCAATAAAATTTACGAGACAAAGATAGGATGGCCAGAATAATGTCACAAAAGCTGGATGTATCTGTGCTAATATATATATATATTATGGCAGGAAGCCCAGTTCCAGGTGACAGCCTGATTGACTGTTTATAGTGTTGTTGTACCCACACTGGTCATACAATAGGACAGAGATAAGTGAGTGAGGTAATACCTTTTATTATTCAATCAACCTCAGAAAGATGGGGTGGGTGAGGTAATATTTTTTAGTGGTCCAACATCTATCAGTGAAAGAGAAGCTTTTGGGTCTGCATAGGTCACCTGAAGAAGAGCTATGTGGAGCTCAAAAGCTTGTCTCTTTCTCCAACAGAAGATAGTCCAGTAAAAGATTTTACCTCACACACTTTCTCTCTCAGACTGCTTGGCTATCAAAGTGATTTGAAAAGGGATCATGTTGGGTTTTTTAAATAATACCCTAGCCTGTCTGTTGCTAAAATATTATATTTCTATGGCACCTTCTATCTACAAACTTTAACATGACTCCTTGAGAGAGATATGAACTGACACACAAACACGTAACTTGATTTGTCCGAGCACATGTACAGAAGCTCTCTGAAAAAGCTGGCTACAGAACTCACATCTTCTAATCCCAGCTTGGTCATTTAAACACACAGGTCCAGATCCTCTGCTTGGGCAAATCCATTAAGTTCAGTAGGACTTTGCTGCTTTATGCCAGAACAGGATCTGGCCTAAGATGTTATCTGGACTAATCCTTCTCTATAGGTTGTATCTTCATTAAAGAAACTATCATGATTATTTTTAAGTTTTTAAACATAGTTCTAACCATATTTTCACAGAGATGAATTACAATCAATGAATAAGAAAACAACAATGCTTTAAATTTCTTATAATTTTTTAAATATCTGGAAACTCAATTTTTCTACAAGTGTTCTGCTTTCACTAAGAAATGCATTGTGGGATGTTTTTCACACAGTGCAACACACAGAAAATTGCAAGATGGGATATAATAAATATTTAACTGATTAACATTAAGACTGTATTACTCTCATATGATTTGAGTAAGGTAATGTGAGGGTGAGATAAATTTAAAATAATGAAATACCTAAATTAAGATAAAATCCAAGGCGAGTATTTTACTATAGGAATATTTCTTCTTTTATCGATCCTTTTGTTGAAATCAGTGGCCCATTAGGAGAGTTGTGTTTTCACCAGGAGGAATATGAGAACCTTGAAGGGTAGACTGACACATCAAGTTCATACAGTCATTCCAGAAGTTTAATCAACAGCTCAAAGAGATACATTTTATGTATGAAGCATTGGTGTGACAAGGGCATTTCTCTTGAGCTGAAACACCTCTGTTTTGCGGTTTCTACTGGCCTGCAAAGCCTCTTGTTATTCTGTAGCTGGAGCTCTGCTGCCGGGTCAGAAGTTTTATTAAGGTGCCAGTCTAAAGAGAAACCATTTCTGGTATCAAATTTGGCTGATTATAGGGACCCTGAGCTGGGACCTAGATTAGTGACTTCTGCCCTCAGTAGAGGTCAAGACTCCCTAGGAAGCTGGAAGGAAGAGTGGGATTTCAAGAGCTCAAAGAGCTGCTTGAAGATGTGGTGTTCCCCCTCTTCAGCCACATCAAGCTTCTTTGTCCAGAGAACACCTCCTCACCCCTCTAAATCCAGCCAGGAACTGATCTAGTCTGATCCTATAGCTCTTTTTATCTGAGCGAGTGGGTTTTGATTGGCTACTTCTATGCAGCCTTTCTAGGAAGGCCTGGAGGATCCACCTTCTCTGTTTCTTTTAGGGGCATGATGTATTTGAACTATAGGGCCTCTAGAAGGGGACATGTTATGCTCCATCACAATTGACTGACTGTATTGTTACAAAGCTATGATGCTATTGACAATAGAAAACCACACAACTTCCCATCTTTTCTTCTGTCAACCCCCTTTTCCTTGTTCCTTTTTTGTTATGCCCCCTCATCACTCCCATAATACTGGCACCCCAGGAAGATAAACAGCATTGGGTTTATCTCTTAGTCTTATAAAACATTTCATTTTCCTATATTTAATGCAGGCTCCTTATTTGAGGCAAACAAGATTACAGTCTCAATCACGTTTACATTTAAACTTTATTTTCCCAATATGAAATAGTCAGTAGATCTAGAATATAGCTTATGTCCCCCAGTCACACTGAGCTGAATGTGTTACATCAGAGATTGCACAAAGCATCCAGAAGAGCCAGGGAGACTACTTGGTTCTGACCCTATTTCACTGCTTCAAATACGGTAGTTTTCCCTCACACTGATATGATATTTACAGCTGTATGACCTCAGTGGATTTACTCAGATTTACACCAGTGTAACCTAGATAAAGTAATGGCTAGCATATTTAAACAAATGAAAGACTTCTCAGCATGTAGGTCTAGGAAAAATAGCTATGAAACTTGAGCCAGTTTTTCATCCCTAAATATATTTTTCCACTAGTTTACGTAGATTGCTTTAAGAATTCTGTAGATAGGATTTCATTTCTACTAAGTTCCAGGCACAGAGAAATTGCCATAATGGCTCACACAAATGCTCCATTTAGTTCCAAATCCTGTTGCTGACAATTACTGATGTCAAATATTTTAAAGTGTTTTAAAATGATTTCTTGAAATAGGTATTCATGATGAGTCAGTTTACAATTCCAAACAATGGGTCAAACTCTGATAATTCCACTGACATTAATGGATTTCTTTACACTATAGATACATTTGATCCAAAGGGACAAATTCAAGCTTGGTCTAATTCCATTAACAATGCAGTTCCAACAGGGATAAAATTGGCCTATTGTCTCCACCCATATATTTCTATAAAGTTAAACTATTCTATTTTGTTTGTTTGTTTGTTTGTTTTTTAAAGTGGTGATTATTGGTACTCACACAGTCACTATTAAACACATGTTTTTATCAAAATCAAAACATTGCAGCATATGTGATTAGCAATGCCTCATATGCAGGCCATTTACTCAGAAGTTTCCTTTTTTGGAAACATCAGAGTACACAGTATGCTGTATAGGAGCACCATATACAACATGTACTAGTATTCCATTAACTACAGAAATAGAAAGGATAAATTGTAAAGAGTTCAATGAAAAACAACTTGCTTTAAGAAGATAAACAGAGTGCAATTCTCGTTTGGTAGAAGTGGGTACAATTCCATCTATTTAAATGGAGATCCAGTTGTTTATAAGTTTGAGATTTAATTGAGGGACTAAATGATCACCTGGTTTTAGTGGGAAGATGCACTCAACATGTGAATGATAAACGCAGTCAATATTTGTAATTATATATTTTTTTTTCAACTAAGAAGCACCCTGAGCATCATAGAGAAAAGTAAAATAGCTGAATTGATCTTAATAAAAAATACCAGTGGCTACATTACTTGAGTAGTCATCTTATTTTTTAGAGTTATGTGGCGCATTAGCCCTTCTATTTCTGTTCTGTAATTTTATTTTATTTTTTCTTACTTTTTATCTTGTCTTATCTTGTTTCCTTTTCATATTTTCCTTTCTACTTCACATATTTCTCTCTCTTCCCTCACTCTTTGGTTTCAGCTTTTTAATTCTAACTAACATCTTCTTCAAATTGTACATTGTGTTCCTCTCTTATACTTGTTGGGTTAGATTATTCCAATGAGGCATAACCCCTAGAAATGGGCAATACAAAGCCACACTCTGTTGGGGACAGGAGATGGGGGTAGTGGAGAGATGGAACTCATTCTGCCTTATGGAGATTCAGTTTAGTTAAGAGTCAAAGAGGTTTGCTTGTCCAAACCTCTTTGGACAAGCAAAGGCAAGAAATCTCAGAGGCACAGGTTTTCTTGTGAGACTTATAGTATTTCCAAGCGAGAAATATCACAAAAAGTTCTTTTTCTCATGGCACTTGAATATTTATTACTGTATTTCAGTGTCTGGAATTATAAACAAATCTGTGATATATTATTTATTCATTCCAATGTAATTTGAGTAAGCCCCCTTATTAACATCATACTTAATTACTGCTGGTAACTTTCATTAGTAAATAATAAAAACTTACTTGGTTGCAGCATCAGAACCAAGAAACACAGAAGCACAGGAACATTTTGTAAACCAGTAAATTTTTCTAGCCTCAGAAAATAATCATATTTGCTTTCAATGTTGAGGCTGATTCTTATTTTCTACCAGTTGATTAAATGATATGTTATTCAAAGTGTCATAACTTATTTCATGTCAAGTATTATTATTTGTGTTGCTAACACCCATAAAGTCTGTAGAATTTAAAAGGAATCCTTCCTATAGAATTTTTATTCAATCCAGAGAATTCTATAGCAAGGATGTCATTACATATGACTTTTTGTATGTTTCTAAAATCATGACTATATATCCTATTGGTTTCATTCCTATTAAATTCTATAGAACTTTTTCATACTTTCATATAGTACCTAAAGGGTGGTAGGCATTGTATGGAATAGATTCCACCGTAGAATTTTATTCTGGGCTAGAGAGGATCTTGCTTTGCTAAGGTCATGTGATGGTTATAGTGGACATATGTGCATTGTAAAAAAATCAGATGCTTGTTTATTTTTTGTTTGTTTGTACCTATTTAGTTTCATAAGATTTTTAATGTCATGCTAATCAGGGGAGATTGAAATGTGTGGAGAGGGATGAGATTGTAGATGGGAAGAGAGAAGGAGAAAATGAAATTGAGGTAAGGAAAAAAAGGGCCAGCAGAAAGAGGGAGGCCCATAGTTGATGAGGAGAATGAGGGTGGACAGCTAAGGAACTCAGAAAGTCAGAAAGTAAGAGAGGGGCACAATAAGGGAGGCATTAATCACTAATATTAGAATTGAACAGGGATCCTTCCTATAGAATTTTTATTCAACCTAAAGAATTCTATAGCAGAGATATAATTATACATGACCTTCTGTATGTTTAAAAATGATTATACATCCCATTAGTTTTATTCCTATTTAATTCTGTACATTACATCAGAATAACTGCTTATAGTATAGATATGACAATGTTATTCCAAAATAACACTGCTATGTAGACATACCCCCTACAGTGTCATCTTATTTATTGCAGACAGTCAGGACTTGACAACTTAAGTGTTCACAACAGCAAGATTTTTGAAAGAACTCACTTCTTTCCAATTAAAACAATGTTATATGAGTGCCTGTCTAAAATGACTGTGACACAGACACTCTTATGAAGTTTTACCTTGAAATAATTTTATGTTTTACAATACCTTCTTCAATGGCTTCCCTTAGGTCTTTTTCAGTTCAAAATGCTATAATCAGTCATGGGAGACAGACATATTCAGATATATAATTGTACTCAATGATTTAATAAATGTAAGTTCTGAAACTGATTAACATTACAGATTAACTTCTAAATTACTTAGTAGTTACCATTCAAAATATTTAACTGCATCCAGTTTAGTTTTAAGAACAGAAGAATGCCCTTTTCAATTGATCAGAGAACATAAAGATTTTGATTTTAAAAATTCATTGTTTAGCAGCTGGCTAGTTTTTACTATGAGAATTTTTCCTAAATTAAACCTTGAAACTGCAAACACTTACGCTCACTCGATTCTAAGCACATGGGTAGTTCCATGAGCCATTACACTCAGTCCTCCAAAATGGCAACTGGATTTCCAGAGAGCTTCATGATTTTATTATATAGTATCGGTGTCTGTATCATTTCAGAGTCCTCTTATTACATATTTGTAAAAAATTGTTATGTACGTAGTATAACAGGCAGGACATTATATGGAAGACATTTATAGCAATCTTAATACACTGTAACTTTTATACATAGTAATAAACACACTCACCACAGACACACATTTTTTTTGGCTCATGCATACACATTCATTAACCCTACTTCTATTCTATATACTATACTATAGCTCGCATACTTATTCTCTGTATTCTTCTTTCCTTCTGCTCTGTCTCAGAATCTTTTTTTCTGGTTTTTCCTGCTGATGCTACTATTCTGCAATGACTTCTGCTTCCTTCTTCTCTTGGTCCTAATGTGGCTGGCTTTTACCTGCTTGCTCTCAGTTTTTCATACAAATTTTGGTCTGTTCTGATTGGCTTGTTTCCCAATCCTAGCATTAGCATAGCTATCCTCCAAATTATCTTTAAATACTCTAATTGGTCAGTACTTCAAACCAATCACAACTGCTAAATCTAAGTGTCAAAGCTGTTACACAATGAATTATAGTATTATGGGCTGTTTATCATTATGGTATGGTGACCCTCACCTAGTTTTGGTCTAAGCAGGTCTGACTGCACTCTTCCTGAAGTGTTGGAGTAACCTTTACTTGACTTCAGTCCACACTTGCCAATATACTAGCTATAGGCTGAGTTTAAATTAGGTCATTCTATTTGGTTATGTGGCAATACTTTACACATATCAAAGTACTAAACTGTAAGCAATACCTCATCCTTTTTAATATGTTTCTAATTGTTAAGGTATGCATCTCACTATTAAGATCCACTATTGTTACTCTATTAGTAGCTAATTTAGTTAATTTTATCATGATCCGTGTTTTCAATCCGTGGTGGCAAAGCAATGTTTCAGTGCTGTGCTTAGAAAACAGAATAGAGCAGCTCAGTCTTTTGCACTAAAAGCATTTTTTTCAAAATCCATTAAGTCTTGCTTGTTTAAAAGCAAACAACAGTTCTTTTATTCGGGTTTCTTACTAGCCAGTGGTCACTGTGCACAATGAATTCCTCTAATAATAGAAGTTTTTCATGTCAGACTTTGAAATCTTGAGCAACATTCACTTCAATATCACTTACTATATTGTTTATCAAATGTGGACTTTCTGGACTTACCCATTATAAATCTTGGACCTTTATGCATGTGTTTAATTGAGGCAGTAGGTATATAGTCAGATATTCTTGCCATTGGATTGTTCTGGTCTCAGTAGAATCTTGCCACGTGCCTAAATTTAAAACAGGTTAGATGTAAAGATTATTTTGTGTGATTGAAATGTGCACAAGGGAGGTACTTTACCATTGAAAGGAATTTACATAGAGGAGACTCACCATTCTATGTTAAAAGGCAGCTGCAGTTTGAATAGAACTAGGGAATTAGGAGTATCCAGAAAAAAAATCACATCCATGGGCAGGTTGAACAATAAATTCAGTAGTATTGAGTCAGCTCTGATCTTAGCTTTTCACAAAAAAGGCAAACAAACAGGTTAGTGATAAAATTGATTGCATGTCATATTTCCAAGCTTTATGACAGATAATTCAGCAAGTCCCACAACAACTTCCCTTAATTCTGCCTCAATTTTCTACATCTGCTGAACATTTCCTTAATATTTGTAAATCCATCTTCTATGGCCTTGTCCTGTTTGTTCATTTTAATCTAGAGGTTACCTATTTAATTCTCAAACAAAATACAGGACTATGTAGCACTTTAAAGACTAACAAGATGGTTTATTAGATGATGAGCTTTCGTGGGCCAGACCCACTTCTTCACATCCCCCTTCTGTTCTGAAATGTGATTTGTCCTTTTCATATATGTTCATTTTTTTTAATTGTATCCTTTGGTATATATGGTTGTGACTATTTTCTTCCACTATTTGATCTGAGGAAGTGGGTCTGGCCCATGAAAGCTCATCATCTAATAAACCATCTTGTTAGTCTTTAAAGTGCTACATAGTCCTGTATTTTGTTTCAGCTACACCAGACTAACACAGCTACATTTCTATCACTATTTAATTCTCAGTATTTCTGCTTCCTCCGATGATGGGGTTGTGGAATGTGCATCTGTATACTTCCTTCTGCTGCAAACCACATTTGCATAATGCTAGGTTGATATCCCTGTCACCAACAGGAATTCCTTAACTGAGCTTGTGGGATGAAGAGAACTATTCTGAGAATGGTCATGTGTACATTTCCCTATCTATAACAATTCAACAGTAAACTTTTCTTTTAGTTGAATCATCTACCAGGGGTATCATTCCTATATGCCATCTAATATCTCCACCTTTTTGTATCTCCACCTTCAGGGATAGTTGTATTGTAACTACTATACAAAGACATCCCCAGATATTAATTTAGTCTCTGTCATTAGGTATCCAGGCATTTCCTTCAGAATTATCCCTGACATAGGTTATACAGCTGGAGGGTCTAGTTGGTTCTGAATCATCATTAACTGGCTGTCAGTCCAAATACAGCTCCCGAAACCAAAATTTTCTAAAAATAACAATCCAAATGAACAGCCATATCACTTAGCTCCTCCAGTTACATCTGTAGTACCAATTTCAAAACCCCAACCTAATCTCGCTGTGGCTCTTTTCTAAACACTACAAGATAATGACCTCAATTCCTTTTCATTGGATCACTCTCCAATTTCCCACTGAATATTTCCTTCATAATAAGTGGAATCTTTCAACTCATTTGCATGTATCCACTTAAGGAGAACTGTATATGCAGATTTTAATATGGTACGCCAGCAATTATATTTTTATTTATGATTTCTATGATGTCATAAGGACCTTTCTTATTATATCAGAACTTTCATGATCCTTTCCTCTTTGATATAATTAAAGAAAAAACATAATATACCATTTTCATGGATGAGGGTTAACAGGCATAATAAGCTTTTGTCTTCCTTTGCTGGCCTTTCCATGGTTTCAGTGCTAAAAGAAAACAGTGCTTGCAAATGTGGCTTTAACTGAGAAATGTTGGAGCTCATATTTTCTGTATGTGACTGATGTAGAATGTGATATGGGGGATCATTGTAACTTCTTGTAATGAGCTTCAAAATCCTGTCATGTATAAAAAAAATAGCCCAATGGACTTTAGGGAAAACTTGCAACTCATTTTCTTTGATGATTGGGCAGATTTCATAATCTTGATTATATGTTCCTTTGCCTTTTCTACTTAGCCAAGTGACTGTCAATTATGTGCAAGGTATAGCTTGTTCTTGTTTTTAAATTCCCAGTGTATTGCACACATCTGCCACAATCTCAGAAGTGAAGGCTGCACTTCCGTCTGACTTTGTTCTCAAAGATAAGCACCTGTGACTGAGAATATGATTCACCAAAATAAATGGTATGCTTTACACTGTGTCATTTGGTATGGGAATACATTCCACCCTTCTGGTAAACAAACCGGTGATAGTCAGCATGTACTTAAATCATTTCTTTGTGTCTACTTGCCTTATCCTCAAAGTGGCAGAACACATTATACCTTCAGGTGGTTAGACATACCACAAAAACGGTCTGTGTATAGCTGTAATCCGTACACACGACAAAACAAATAATGTTAGGTTTTTTTCCAAAATTTCCTCTATAACCAAGTATCTACTCTTTCTGCATATTGGTTTTTAACTCTAATAGTTGGTATATCTGCAATATTTCAGATTGGATTTTCCAAAACACATCAGTTTCAACACATTCCATTCCTTACATGTGAAAGGAACACCCTTCTGCTTGTAGTTACAGATAAAATGTCTTCACAGTATCATCGGAATGATGGCATTCCTCTGTGAAGGTGGACTTTCTGCCTTCTCTACAATTGCCTGCTTCACTTCTCTAGTAGTTTCCTAGCACCAATAGAATCCTGATATTTCTTGAACTCTTAAAAGTCTTATATTATACATAGCTTATGTCCTCAGTCCTACCCTCCAAATATAAGATCCATGCAGAAATTCTCAGATTTACTCTCTCTTGCTTGTTTTGTCTTAAGTATGCAACGGAATAATGGTTAATCGACAGTGTGTTGTCCAGCAACAATGCAATTCAAACCTACACTGCTCTCAAACCTACATAGCAGTTAGCAGAGCTCTCTCTCTTTGAACGGGTTGAAGTATTTCTTTTCCACACACACAGTCACATATTAGGATAAGCTACCCCTCTGTTCTCATTATTTATAAAATACTGTACTCAGAATTAGGCACTATTCCAGCTTGAAGGTAAAACTCTTTACCTTACTGTAGAAAAGTTAAGCAAAAGGCATTGCTATGGCACTGAAAGACCACCCAATCTGGATATGATCCATAACACCTTAAAAGGATAAATCTAATACATCTGTTTCTAAGATGCCAGAGGACTCCTTGTTGTTTTTGCAGATACAGACTAACACAGATACCTCTCTGAGACCTTAAAAGAAGGCATTACAATGGTAATCAAGACAATTTACTTGTTTGTGAATTCTGAAGACATGTACTAGACCAACAATCATTTATTTGTAGTAAAAAAAAATCAAGGGTAGATACTAAATGTATTTATCTGTGTTTATCTATACCTTGTTACAAGCTTAACAATGTAACCAGGTTAGCTTGTAGATTCCCGTTCATTTCTTAATTGCTTTTATATTGTGCCTGTGGCTGGATTAGTTAAAATTAAAGATGTTAGATACAGCAATAAATTAGTCATATTATCTACATTGTCTCCATTTTAACTAGCTATGTTATAATGAAGCTAATTGCCTTATGTGAATGAATACAACTACAGGCTGCACCTCCCAAAAGTGGGAGACTCTACCACAGATATCCATGAATAAGAGAGCCCTAGGCAGGAGGGCCAGCAGCTGAGAGCCCTGTACACACTAGTGGGGCTAGGGCCTCAGCAGTAAATTGTTCACTTGTGTGGCCACTCAAGAGAGATTCAAATGCTGCCCAGCTGATTAACAGAGTGCCTACAGCTAGTTTTTTTTTGTTTCTACTTCTGATGCACAGTTGCACATGCCTCACTGCACATGAAAAAGTTGATGTCATACACAGATGAAAAAAATCTGCCTATGGATAGAAAAGATTATTGTTATTAGGTAAGATCTGAGACTTATATTGACCTTGAGATAAAGGCCCACTCCTCTGGGACTGGTAATCCTCATATATCATGACTAACTTTTCAGTAATCATTTATTTATATTAGACTTGGTTGTTCTGATGGGTGTTAAGGAAAGGCTTGCCTAGAGGATACTGTGTTTGTTACCGGCTTAGTGAATCTATTTATTGCATTCCTTAAAACCCGTTTGGGGGATTATCTGTCCTGTCTCTTGCAGCGTACCCTGAGTATGTTATTCTCAATGTTACCTATCTAGGCACCAAATTGCATAGCCTGTTTTTCTGTTCTTTATCTGCTTCATCCTGTTCAACTCTCTACAGCTGCAGTCATAGCCTTCTGCACTTATGATGGCATCACAGTCATATTTAAATGATCTAAAATTGTTAAAATTCCCCAGAAAACATTTCAGTTCTTTCAACTCTGTTGCTGCTCTTAAATCACAGATGGTCTGAACTGTTCTCCTGCAGTTTACATTAACCTTGATAAAAGTTGACTGAAATTCCTTAAAAGTTGTTTACAATTCCAGCTTTTCCTTTTCTGTTTGTGCAGCTGATTTTCTACCTGAATTACTAATTAAAAGAGGGATTGAGGTGAAATCTCTACCCTCTCTCCTAAAATATCTGTTACAATATGCTATCCAGTGCCAATCTGGAATAGACTGGTATCTATTCAGACAACACAAGATCTTTACCATCTAGTATCCTGAGAAAGAGAGAAAATCAGACTTAACTAAGTATAACCCTTTCCCTAGGTAAAGTCAGCAGCAACAAATGCCAGATTCAATACCCAGGGGTCCCGCTTAATAATATAACACAGAACTGGCTCGAGCCCCCACCCGGTAATCTTGAAAAATTGAACAACACCGTTGGGCCCTTCTATAAGGCAATACTTTTCCTGTCACATTCACTGAGTCTCTGTAGAGCAGACTTTTAACTAAAAAAGGAAATTAACCTGGAATTAATTAGGAAACTATCAAAATCATGATTCCGATACATGACCATGAGCAAAACTCCAGCTCTAGAGTACACGGAGGTAAAGGACACTGCACAGTTTCTCACTTTACAGTGTTTGAGGCTAACAAACAAATGACCTTTAAGATATTACTCCCCTCTCCCTTTCTCATGCCCCACTGACAGCTACTATTTTTGTTCAGCAGAGTCCCAGACTTCAGAGATACCTCCACTTCCCACTCAGGTGGGGGGAGGAGGGTGAAGAGAGAAAGGTCAAGCTATGCCTTCAGCGCTGCTGGTGCCATAACAGGCTGCAGCACCAGCACCATCGTTCATTCTGCTGCTGTGGTTCATAATGCCACAGTTCATTCAACCAGCCCATCATCTGCTCTGTCCCTGAGGATCCTTCATCATCACCTTCTGCTGCCACCTGTGTCTGTAGGAGGCCAAAGCACTTAGACTGGATTCTCAGAGATTTCAGCTCTTGTGGCTACTTAATAAAACAAAAGACTCTCAAGCAGCCTAAACAGCAAGATCTTTAAATAGGATGGTCAAATGATGCTTATGACCATCAGGGTGTGTCTACACAGCACCGTTAGCTTGAAATAAGCTATGGAATTTGCGCAAATTGAATAGCTTATTTCAAATGTACTTTGAAATAGCTTATTTCATAATTTCCAAATAACTTGCTATTCTGAAATTCCCCTTAACCCTTGTGAAATGAGGGTTACTGGGACATCAAAATAAGTTAACCATTAATTCAATTTTGACTCCCTCAGAGATCTGATGGGCAGAATCCCCTGGGATGCTAACATGAAGGGGAAAGGAGTCCAGGACAGCTGGCAGTATTTTAAAGAAGCCCTATTGAAGGCACAGAAAGAAACCATCCCGACGCGAAGCAAGAGAGACAAACATGGTAGGAGACCGGATTGGCTTATGGGGGAAATCCTGGGTGAACTTAAGCACAAAAAGGAAGCTTACAAAAAGTGGAAAATTGGACAAATGACCAGGGAGGGGTTTAAATGTATAGCTCGAAAATGCCGGGGGGTTATCCGGAAGGCGAAAGCGCAAATGGAATTGCGACTGGCTAAAGATGTGAAGGATAACAAGAAAGGTTTCTACAGGCATGTTAACAAGAAGAAGGTGATCAGAGAGGGTGTGCAGCCCCTACTGGATGAAGGAGGTGACCTAGTGACAGATGATGTGGGGAAAGCTGAAGTACTCAATGTTTTCTTTGCCTCTATATTCACGGACAAGGTCGGCTCCTGGACTTCTGTGCTAAGTGACTCAAGATGGGATGAAGATGGACAGCCCGTGGTGGGTAAAGAACAGGTTAGGAACTATTTAGAAAAGCTAAACGTACGCAAATCCATGGGTCCGGACTGAATGCATCCGAGGGTACTGAGGGAGTTGGCAAATGTCATTGAGGAGCCTTTGGCCATTATCTTTGAAAAGTCGTGGAGATCGGGAGAAATCCCGGATGATTGGAAAAAGGCAAATGTAGTGCCCATCTTCAAAAAAGGGAAGAAGGATGATCCAGGGAACTATAAGCCGGTCAGTCTTACCTCGGTTCCTGGAAAAATCATGGAAGGGATCCTTAAGGAATCCATTTTGAGGCACTTGGAAGAGAGGAAAGTGATTAGGAATAGTCAGCATGGATTCACAAAGGGCAAGTCATACCTGACCAATCTGATTAGCTTCTATGATGAGGTAACTGGCTCTGTGGACGTGGGAAAGTCAGTGGATGTGATATACCTTGACTTTAGCAAGGCTTTTGATATGGTCTCCCACAATATTCTTGCCAGCAAGTTAAGGGAATGCGGATTGGATAAATGGACAGTAAGATGGATAGAAAGATGGCTAGAAGGCCGGGCCCAGCGGGTAGTGATCAACGGCTCGATGTCAGGATGGCGGTCGGTTTCTAGCGGAGTGCCCCAAGGTTCGGTTCTAGGACCGGTTTTGTTCAATATCTTTATTAATGACCTGGATGAGGGGATGGATTGCACCCTCAGCAAGTTTGCGGATGA
This sequence comes from Rafetus swinhoei, assembly GCA_019425775.1. NCBI lineage: Eukaryota > Metazoa > Chordata > Testudines > Trionychidae > Rafetus > Rafetus swinhoei. Next base: position 155,696,672 of record CM033424.1, read on the forward strand.
CACTAAGCTAGGGGGAGAGGTAGATACTCTTGAGGGCAGAGATAGGGTCCAGAGTGACTTAGACAAATTGGAGGATTGGGCCAAAAGAAATCTGATGAAGGACAAGTGCAGAGTCCTGCACTTGGGACGGAAGAACCCAAGCATTGTTACAGGCTGGGGACCAACTAGCTAAGTAGTAGTTCTGTAGAAAAGGACCTGGGGGTTACAGTGGATGAGAAGCTGGATATGAGTCAACAGTGTGCCCTTGTAGCCAAGAAGGCTAATGGCATATTAGGTTGCATTAAGAGGAGCATTGCCAGCAGATCCAGAGATGTCATTATTCCTCTTTATTCGGCTTTGGTGAGGCCACATCTGGAGTATTGTGTCCAGTTCTGGGACCCCACTACAAAAGGATGTGGGCGCATTGGAAGGTCCAGCGGAGGGCAACCAAAATGATTAGGGGCTGGAGCATATGACTTATGAGGAGAGGCTGAGGGAGTTGGGTCTGTTTAGTCTGCTGAAGCGAAGAGTGAGGGGGGATTTGATAGCAGCCTTCAACTTCCTGAAGGGAGGTTCCAAAGAGGATGGAGAGAGGCTGTTCTCAGTAGTGACAGATGGCTGAACAAGGAGCAATGGTCTCAAGTTGTGGTGGGGGAGGTCCAGGTTGGATATTAGGAAAAACTATTTCACTAGGAGGGTAGTGAAGCACTGGAATGGGTTACATAGGGAAGTAGTGGAGTCTCCATCCCTGGAGGTGTTTAAGTCTCGGCTTGACCAAGCCCTGGCTGGGTTGATTTAGTTGGAATTGGTCCTGCCTAGAGCAGGGGGCTGGACTTGATGACCTTCTGAGGTCTCTTCCAGCTCTATGGTTCTATGATTCAAAATCTACTTCGAAATAACAGGCTGCTTCAATAGATGCGGAATACCTATTTCAGGTACAATATCCTGAAATAATGCTGCAGTGTACATGTACTCTCAGGTAGAGCCCCCAAACACCTGTCCAGAGACCCTTCCTCTCACTACTGGGATCAGGCATCTGAACCTCCTGCTTAGCAAGTTAGGTTTAATTGAGGCTGTCCCCTACAATGAGGACAGACTAAAAAGAGTTCTGTTGCCTTTTACGCATACAGTAAGGATAACAACATTTTATTACTGCTGGATTCAATACTAAAGTGATTTGTAACTCAGCACAAGCCAAAACTGATCACTTCAGCAATATAGCTCTACCTGCTGGATTTCTAGGCAGAGTATGTGTTTTCATGGAAATACAATCTGGTCCTGAAGTCTTTTTTCCCCAGCTCATCACAGGCTGTCAGGAGAGAGATCACTCAGACTTTGCTTACAAAAAGAAAAGGTAAATATGTGAGAAGAAATGGTCTACTGATTATCCTTTTTCCCCACCAAGTCCACACACCCTTGGGCTGTGTCTACACTGGCACCCTTTTTCGGAAAGGGGATGCTAATGAGACACAGCGCAATTGCAAATCCGCGGGGGATTTAAATATCCCCCGCGGCATTTGCATGAACATGGCTGCCGCTTTTTTCCAGCTCGGGGTTTTGCCAGAGAAAAGCGCCAGTCTAGACGCGATCTTGCGGAAAATAAACCCTTTTCCGCAAGATCTCTTATTCCTACTTTCAAGTATCTGTCGACAAAGCCTCTGTCGACAAAAGCCTGTAGTCTAGACTTACCCCTGGAGAAGTAAAGGAAATACACACTATTGTTTTGCCAGGTGAGTGATTGATCACCTTTTAAGCAAGTAAAAGCTTTCTTTCTGGAAAAAAAATCATTATAGTTGACAATCTTGTAAAATACCCATAGCAACACAAACTAAGACCTTCAACTTAGTTAAAAAGTTTGTTGCTACTTCTCATGGAAATTCACATAATGCCAAAAACTTTCAATTTCTTATTGTTGCCAAGCAAGATCTTAGGCAAGGAAAGTTCCTGACCTAGATATAGTTTCTGTAAAATATTGCTGTGGACAGAATGGCCATCAGGGCACCTGTGCTTTTTCCTCTTCCCTCTTCTTCTGAAAATACTCCCTCTTCCCCATCCACACATGTCTTTTTGCAAAAGAGCTCTTTCGGAAAAAGGCTTCTTCCTCGCAGAATGATGATTGCCAATTGTTCAAAAAGCCCTCTGTTCTTTCAATTTACTTTTCGATTTACTGCGCTTGCAGTGTGGATGTAACCAGGGGCGGACTGGCAATCAAAATAGGCCCAGGAAATGGTTTGAGAATGGCCCACTTTTTCACATAAAAGAATTTTTTTTAAATTTACTCTTCAACTCTAAGTCGTTCATAACATCCTCATTATTTATTTCGGACAGTAGGTGCTTCTCACATGACATTAACATGAAGGATTCAAGATGTGACTGTGTAGGACAATTTCGCAATTTGTTCAGAATATACTTCAGCTTTGAAAAGACCTCTCACAGGATACCTGGGTTGCAGACAAGGTTAATACATATTTGTACACTAGAAAGATGTGCTTATATGCTAGCGTGTGCAAATTAAACTTGGCCAAAACACGGTACCAACATGCCATGCAGTTTTTGCAGGATTTACATTTTTTGAGAGCAGTTTCGTTGCAATTGTCACTATTCTCAATAGTGTCATTTAAGACATCTTCGGTAAGAGTTGACCTGAATTTGCTCCATTCCCTTGCAAAATCCATTACCTCTGCATGCAATATTTCTTTTGAGAGAGTGTTGTTAAATTTTTTTAACAACTCACTTAATTTTTCAAATGCATTTTCGAGGAGATTGTTTAGAATATTTTCAAAATTCTTCAGATCCAAATAAGAAAATTCTGCATAAGGATTGTGGTGTTTTAGATACCTCATATTGAAACTGCTGACTACTCTATCCATTGCAACATTATACACATTTATGCAATAAGTTTCTTTTGCATTTCGTAGCGTTTCATTTGAACCAAATTCCTAACTTTTTCTGTATTCTAGTCTGTTTTTCTTTAAAATCTGTTTCAATGAACATATCTACACTTCTGATTTCTAATTCTTCATTTGCCAATGTTACAAATTTTGTAGCTGCAATAAGGATTAGTTCTAAATTTCTCAATATTTTAGACAATTCTTCAGATGTACTTTTAATCATTTGATACAGTTTTATAATGTACATGTTATTCAACTGTAAATACTCCGATAAAGGAGAAGTGTGCTCAAAAATATGTAAAATCTGTAAAAATAGTTACTATTGTTTCAAAACGGGTCAGAGAATCTAAAATAGTTTTGGCTTTGTGATGCACATCTTTGTTAAATTTAATGGATTCTGAAATTTCATAAAATATTTGTAACATATCACAATAAAATGTAACATCTGTAGTGTTAAAAGGACCAAAAAAATTTCTTAAAGCTCTGTCTTTTGCCCACCAGCGAGTATCTCCAAGAACTGAAATATACTTCATCTTACTAAATTCGTGCCACACATTCATGCGTAGGTACAATTCCCTGAGAAAAACTGCACAGGTGTTAATAATCCCGAAGAGAGAAATAGTTTCCACCATAATCTGTGTTATTTCACTTATAATTAAATTCAAAACATGTGCATAGCAACACACATGCATTTAGCCAGGTGCAGCATTGTCAAGCCACACAGAAAACCCATTATATTCAGCTTGCATATTGGTTGCTCCATCAGTAGAGTTACCAATACATTTTCTTACTTCAATGTTCAGGTTTTTTAAAGCATTGAAAGCTAAATTGCTCAATGCGTTACCAGTTGTTGACGTGCAGTTGACTGCTGCCACTAAATGTTCGTGGATAGTATTTGTCATGTATCTTATAACAATCGAACATTGATCATGAACATTAATATCCTGCATTGTATCTATTTGTATGCTGAACATTTCTGCATCTCTAATTTCATCACCTAGCATTTTCTTTAAGGTATGTGTGATGGAATCAATAACTGCATTTGCAGTTGTTTTGGACAACAATGTCTGCAGATTTCCTCACCCCTTTTTATTCACATTTGTGTCATGACGTTGTTTGCTTTTTTCTACTACCTCATCAATATGTACTTTTAATATCGGATCAAATTTACTAATAAGTAAAAGTAACTCCAAGATCAACATTTTCGTTGAGTAATGTATATGCTGCCTCATTTGCACTTCCTCTGTAGCTGAGCCCTTGCTTTCCAATTAGTTTTATCATTTCAATTATCCTTTGTATAATTTGACAATTGCGCTGTGAGTTTTCAAGTTTCTTTCTTGTAAATAAACTTAACGGATTTCTTTTGTTAGTTTTTAAAATATATGCTTCAGTAGAATTTGCATGAAGTGCAGACATTTCATGTTCTAAGATTCTTTGGTAAACGTGTTTAGTGTGATTTACATCAAATCCAGTGATAAATGTAGAATTATCTGAATCAGTGCTAAATGCAAGGCAAAAAGAGCAAAATAAATTTTCTATTTCAGTATTATACGTCAACCAATGACGACGTAAACCACCTTGTTGAAAATAAATCTTTTTAAATTTAATTTTTTCATTAAAATTGTGTTGTTTTGGTCGTAAGAAATAAATACTTTCGGATTCATTATCCCCATATTAATCTGAGGAAGAGGTCAACAGCACGACAGAAACAAAATCATTAGGGTTACCAGTAAAGGATGGTAAATTCAACAATTATTCGGGTTCGAGAATGGAATTATCAGGAGATTGTGAAGTTGATGGAATGGCGGGAATAACTTTGAGAGCAGAGTCTGAATTCTTATTTATCAGTGATGCTGATGATAGCAACACAGAACGTGAAGATTGTGCAGATATAGTTGTAGAATCGAATGTTTGTGTTTCCTCAAACTGAGAAGTACCAGTACCAATGATGTATGTAGCAACATTTACATTCAGTGATGGTGACAGGGAAGACTGACTGGTCACAATGGAAGAATCACCTGATTAAGAAGTGGTTTTCGAAAATATGTCCGTTAATTTCTGACATTTTTTCACTTTGGCTAGTAAGATCACCTGTTTCTTCTTTTTAACTTCTCCCAACCACCTTCCACTTTTGTTTTTGACATATTTTAAATTATTTTGGTTGTACTTATCTTATATACTGCTATAATTCTTCTTGTAAATAACACCAGGTCAATGGGAATGGCGGTGATGTTTACAATGGCTGCAAAGGATGTCCACAGACCCACAACCGGAACCAGAACAACGTACAAGCACCAATTGATATTGTCAACAACAACTGTGTACAGTGACATCACACACTGTGCCACACTGCAAGACTCACGGAATGTACGGACAGCAACAACTACAATACGCACGCACCTCGGCACTTACTCATCCAACCACTGCGTACTCTTAGAAGCTTTACGGTGGATATTATGGTTCATTCGGATGACGGCCCACCGGGAAATTCCCGGTATCCCGCCGGGCCAGTCCGCCCCTGGATGTAACTCAAGTTTTGTTGGAAAAATGGCCGTTTTTCCAACAAAACTCTGTAGTCTAGACATATCCTGAGTGTACTGTAATAAACTCACTGTTTTATTTCATGACTTGCATGCTGTATCTGAATCTTAAAATGTAATTAGCATTTGAAATGCTGGTATATTATTAGCAAAGTCTGGTTTTAATTAGATAGGGTATATTTTCCCATTGATGAGCAGGAAGATTTATGCACATAATTTTAATTAATACTGATAGGACCTAAATACTTAACTCCCTTTTCTTCCATGGGTAATTGAGCCAATATGTCTCTTTGAATGTGCTGAACACAGAAATAATAATCTACCATGGTCACACAACAAATAACCAAATTTAATCTACTATATTGGTCTGTGTACACATAAGAAACATTAAAATAACAGTGTTAATACAGCAGAACAGTTAATTAATCAAGTATTCAAATATCAAGGAATCACAGTAGTTCACATTGAACACTCAGTGTTAAATACAAGTTACACATTTAAAAGTGACTAAAAATGGAAGTGTTGGATTTCATGTTTATCTTCTTTCAATAACCACATTTAAATGTACTTGGAATATGATGGGATCCATGAAGCTGCACTTTGTCATGTCTTAAGGTTCAAGAGACAAATTCAAGAAACACAAAATAGAACTCTGAGGGTATGTCTACAATAAAGAGTTTTTTCAGAAAAATAGCCATTTTTCCCGAAAAACCTTCAATTACATCCACACTGCAAACGCATTCTTTTAAAAGAAAATTGAAAGAACAGAGGGTTTTTTCCGACATTGGTAAACCTCTTTCTACAAGAAAGAAGCCTTTTTCTGAAAGAGCTCTTTCGGAAAAAGGTGTGTGTGGAGGGGGAAGAGGGAGTTCTTTCGCAAGAAGAGGAAAGAGGAAAAAGCTCAGGTGCTCTGGTGACTATTCCACCCATAGTAATCATAGCTTAAATGCAGGATAGCGTCCATTCAATCTGGACACTATCTTTCAAAAAAGCAGATCACTTTTTTGATGCTCTTTGGCAGTGTGGACACTCTCTTTTGGAAGAAGGTTTTTTGGAAGATCTCTTCTGGAAAAGCTTCTTCCGAAAGACGCCTGCAGTCTAGACATAGCCTGAGCAATTCCAACACAAGTGCTGGGGGACAAAGAGCAAAAAAATGCAACATTACACGTGTAAGATATCTCAGTTTCCTGCCTCATGTGCCCAACCTGAGAAGCAGAGGGCTCAAGCTATCATGAAAATAACAGAATGCAACATTCGAAAAAGTGAAGTGATACAGGATAAAAAAAAGCCTCTGTAAGCACGTTTGGGGAACAGACTTCATTTCACTACAGTTGTGTTTGTACAGTTCCTAGCATAATGGTGCCCTGTATTTGTGTCGAAAGTGGGGACATTAAAAGCAGAGTTGCATGAAAACAGATTTTCCCACTTGCTTGCAATTCTGAAAAACTGGGAAGAAAATAATTTATGTTGGGTCAAGCCAAAAAAATAAAAAAAAAATCCACAATGTTGCATTTTTGTTACTATTGGGGGTTATTTTTTTACCAGTTTGGCAAACCAAATAGAATTTCTGAAACATTTCAGTGTCAGTTAATCTGCATTTTTCCCCCAAAAAAGTTTCAGATAAAATATTTTGTAGAGCTTGAACTACCATCATATACATAGTAAATAATAGCATGCTGTTGTCTACACTAGGGTATGTCTACACTGCACACATTTCAAAATAAGCTATTGCGGAATAGTTATTCCAAAATAACTTATTTTTAAATAGCACATTTACACTGCAGGGAAGCCTCAAAATTAGTCCAAGGCAGGCTTCCCTAATGTAGATGTGCAACCTTGATTTAGAACTCCAGGAGGCACTGTGGAGGAAAAACTTAGAATGGCCCTGGGGAGGGGCTATTTCAAAATAGCAGCAGTGGAGCAACTACGCACACCTTATTTTGAAATAGCTATTTCCTCATAGGAGGAAGTTTACAGGTTTCAGAATAAGCCATGTGTTATTTTGAAATTATTCTGAAATAATAGAATGGCTGTGTAGCCATTAACACTTATTAATCAGCAGGCACCCTGTGCCCCCTTTCCAAAACCTGAACTTGTAAGGGGCACAATGGGAGACGGGGAATGAGCCCTGTCCTACCCTCTGGGCCCTGATTAAAGCTTGGGGCATAAGGAAGCAGCCTATTCCCTACTGGTTTTACAGAGGGGCAGCTCGACCAAATCTTGTGCAAGGTCACAACACCACACAGATTTGACTCCATTTTGTTTCTTTCCCTCTCTCCCCCATACACACACTTTTGCAGTCCTTCTGGCACTATGGGTTATGCAGTTCCATTGCTCCCAGCATCCCAGTGCAATGGGACAGCAGAGGCGCTGCTGATTTACGTGTCCTACAGAGGCTGCGGGGGAACATGTTTGCATATAAGGCTGTATTGGACACAGAGGCATTACCATATATCATAGTATAATCACTCAGCAAGCTCAATGATCTGCAGCATGCTTTGGGCTTTTTTCCTCCTTTTTACTTTTTTGTGGATTGAATTCCTCTTTTCACAGAGAAGGTGCTAGGGGATATTGGGGAAGAGATGAGAAACTCAGTGTGGCCATTGCAAGGCAGCTCCGGAGAGATTGTGAATCTGATGCAAAACAAACTAATCTAGCAATGCATTGATTTTATTTGTGAAGTCTTTCCTCCCCACACTAAACTCCAAATTGACAATTCTTCAGCCTTGCATCTTTTTGATTGCCTGTGATTAAAATCTGAACAAGCAGGTAGTTCACCCCAATCCTATATAGATGTAAGAGTTTCCTGCTGCAGTAAAGGAAGCCCAAGTGAGCTTGCTTCATTAACTGTTAAATGCAAGCTGCAGGGTGTTCTTTGTCATTGTCACTCCTCTGGAGAGAAGATATTGCAGCTCTCTGTGGAAGGGACATGAACAATATGGGCCTCTGCTAACACAGTTAAGAAGTTCATAATGTAGTTATGTCACAGGGTCCAGTCACTGCTGAGGTCTACTCCTTCTGGCCGCACTACAGATTACACTCATTTGGTGGTCTCTCCCATTTGGCGGTCTCTCTCGTCCTGCAGCTCCTTTTCCTCCTGGAGCTGCTACTTTATCTTCACAACTGAAGCAATCAAACAGTGGAATGAGATCTGAGGCTTAATTCTAACACATGAAGCTTTTCATTAGCATTGTGAAGCACAAAAGAGTTGCTTTTACACACACATCAAAATCATCATCCCAATAAGCACGAATTAGCGCCTTTGAGCTCAGTTAAGGCTCTGCAGAAGTCAGTACCTAATAAACATCCATTTTAGTAGGTGTAGGATCCAGCTTTTGGCCAACAATGTCAAATGGGTCAAAGAGCGCATGTTCATGACGACTGAATTACCTTTTCACATCTAAGGTCTTGCATACATGCTATGGTTGCTAGCATGAGTTCAGTTCGACCAGTACTATCATTCAAAATGTTGGTATCCCTAGTGTTTCAGATGTCACTGACATTTTAAGAACCATGAGTAATATTTTCAGAAATGCTGTAGGCACCTATGTGTGAATGGCTTTTGTGAATTACTGGCACTATCATGTAATATCTTGAACAAATTGTAAAGAATTAAAATAAACCACCTTTGCTGGTAGTATGGCAGGGCAGATTGAGGGACAGTTTTTGTCAGAATCTATGTTAGAGTTGCGGGCCAGGGACTCTGATAAACTTATTAGCATGTTTTCTTGGTAGTGCTTTTTACCTTAAGAATAAAGTAGACTTGCATAGGAAGTGGTTACCCATATCTGAAAAGAAAGCAAGAATGCAGGGGTAACATGGTGTAGGCAGGAATTGTGAAGCCTGAAAATGCCATGGCAGGAATGTCCTTAGGATTAATGGAACCCTATGCAGTACTATTAAACTGGTTCCCCTATGCTCAACAACAGCCCAGGGGGATGATGATGATGATTGATGATGATCTGTAGAGATGTGATTTTATAATCTTCAGTGACACTAATAAAATAATTTTAAACAAATTTTATATTAAGGCCCTATAGACTAACAGAGTAAATTCAGAAACTGGCAGTATATACCTGGGGTTGGCAAATGCCTGTTAAATGGCTTCATTACCATTTGAATGGCTCCTTCAGAGGTTTGATGTTCTTGTAATAGGTCTGGTAGGCTTTTTCACTGTTAACTACATCCTCTCTGGAGTAAGCAGAGCCACAGAACAGGGATAGGAAGAGTGGTGGGTGGACATTAAGACCCAGTGGTATCCCAGATTTTGGGGTCTCCTTCCCAACTATATATTTTGGGTATGGGTAAGGATGGCTCTGCACCCTGACCTGAAGGCAAACAAATGCAGGTGTCCACAGCTGAATTCAACAGCTGGAGATGTAGAAGCCAAGACTGGATGCCCTTGCTAGCTATTAAGGGGCAATACATTGCAATTACTCTGAACTGTGACTCCCCTAAGTCTCAGTTTGTTTCATTGAGACTTATGCTTCTAAGGTTTGAAATCTCAAAAATCTTTTGAGATCACAGGACACAGACACCTGAAATTACTTAGGCCTAGATCCTGAAATGTATTAAGGCCCCCTAACTCTCACTGATTTAAAAGGTAATTCAACATCTAAATACTGTTGAAGATTTAGACTATAGGTCTTGCAATTCTGAGTAAACAATACCTAAATACTTTGTAAAAATTGGGCCTACATCTCAAAGGCATGTATGCGCCTGAAAGGTACTGAAAGATGCAGGTGCCAAAAGCTGCAGTTTTGAAAATGTACCCAAGTCAATTAGATCAGCTGTTAGCAGGGCTAGTTAATACAATGCTTTAAAATGCTGGTGGTAGCCAATGCCTATATATATATGAGAAAGTGCTCCATTTGTAATGTAAGAGGTACAGGAGCTCAAGCAATTTTTTTTACAATAACTGATGCAGCAAGCCCACAGGTGCTGGGACTATGAATTGCCAAGCCTAGAAGTGCTGGGGCCCAGCCCTGGCAAGCCCTGCCACAAATTAAACACCAATTTGAGGGCTCTCAACTTTATCACTCTGGTTGAGATGAATCGCAGGGGAGAAATGTATAATATCCCCCTAGTAGGTTTAAGGTTTAGAGATGGCCTCTGTAAAACATACTGGTAAAGTGGGAGAGAAAAGTCGGAACTGCAACTACACAAAGCTGTACCTCTCTGTGAATAAGTCAAACTCTATTGTCAATCTGCAGCACTAAGGATAAATAATATTTTTTTAAGTTTAGTTTAAAAAAAAGCTTTGCATGGCATATTTCCAAAAGTTTAAAATATTCAACTTCTTCCTCCTAACGATGCTGGATTGAATTACTCAACAGAAGCCTCATCAATAGGTAATAAATGCTGTCATTCTCTCTACTGCTTTGGAAGAAACAATAATTAAAAGTTCTTGCGTAAGGTTCTGATTCACACAACAAAAAGATTTATGGTCTATTAAAACACATGCATTAAGACAGTATTTCAATGGGCTCTACCCTCTTTTCTTTAATTGCACAACCTTGGAAGTTTGAGAGACAGAAAAAAAATTTAGTGCTGAAATCACTACCAGTACACTGAACAGATGCCACAATTAAAAGATGCTTTATTATACTGTGTTTATAATGGCTGGGTGAGCTCTCTGCAGTAAATAATTTATAAAATAAATTTAGGTACATTCTTTTTCTTGCTGAATTGGCCACATATGGACAATTAGATATAGGTAGGTTTGCCCAATATTTAGAAATGTCTGAGGATCCCTTTGGGCCAGCTTGTGCCATTTTGGAACTGGTCCGTGCTGGGCGTGCTGTGGCCCTCTACTGTCCCAGAGAGTTTCACAATCCTTTCTGGAGCTCCCAGAGCATGGTTTGCTCACTGGTCTGTAGTCGGCTAGCTCTGCAGGTTGCAGCAGAGCAAGAGAAGGCCTCCTTCCTTCCTTCCTGTTTCTTTCCATCTCTTCCTTGGGAAGTGATTTGTGCACCCAAGGAATGTAGGGGCTTGTCTTCACTACATGGTGCATCGATGTTGCAGTAATCAATCCACCGGTAGTTGATTTATCATGTCTGCTTAGACATGATAAATTGAACTCAGAGCACTCTTCCATTGACTCTGGTACTCCACCAGGTTGAGAAGAGTAGTCAGAATTGATGGGAAAGTAGTCCACGCTGACCTAACTGCAGGGAAGACACCGCAGTAAGTACAATGACTTCAGCTGTGCTGTTCACATAGCTGAAGTTGCATAACTTAGATGGACCAGGGGAAGAGGGATATAGTCTAGACTAGATGTAGGAGGGAGCAGACCTAGAGCTATCCCCATGACATGAACAGATATAGACCAAAAAGACCCGTAAAAAAGTTGAGGATTCCACAGAGCTGCTCCAGGCCTCCCACTCCACAGCTTCCTCTCACCATGCAGGATAGCCAAGGGTATGATTGATACAGTTACACCCAACATATCTATATGTATTACTTGAATGTGTAAATGTATGTGGTTTACAGTTAAAATATGGGGGAAATGTGCTTCTTTCATTCTCTGTGTGGGCCTCTATTCTGTATTCTGCACTACTTTAGCTTGCAGACCAACTCTTGTTAGGAGAGAGAGTTCCCACCAATGAATGAGTGCAGGGCACACCACAGAGAAACAATGGATAGGAGGCCTGATTTTCAGAATGCTGAGTATCTGCACATCCTTCTGAGCTCAATGGGACTAATGATTTTTTTTTGTTAGCATCTTTGAAAATCACGCCACTTATTCAAGTACTTCAAGTAGGATTTTAGGTATCCATACCTGTAAATTTTGTCCAATTTATTTTTGCATAAACTACTGTATTTCACTTTTGAAATACTATCTTGTGGGCTAAGGTTTATAAGAGTAGCATATTATGAGATTACAATATTTGGCTGGAGATTTTCAGCCTTATATAGATGATTCACAGACTATGCTTTTTTACTTATTGACTGCTCTTCAGTGTCAAGACTATGCGGATCCCTTCACAGAACTGTGAATTACTAGCTGATAGTATAGTTAAACACAGTAGCTCTTCCACCGGTAGGGCCTATCAATACTTGCCATTTAAAGTGTAAAAAGTCCCTCTTTTGCACAAAATCTGTGGGAACATTTGTACTTGCCAATGACTTTGTGATGAAACTCAGAAGTTTCACTGCGAAAAGAAAACCAGCTCCACAAGCAGTGTACAGCTTTTACCAGTACACCGCTCCCCGAGTTGCGAATGGTCGAGTTACTACCGTTCGCATTTACGACCAAAGCTCCCATGGAGCGGTTGTAAAGGCGGTCCCCAAGTTACGAACGCGACCTGTGCTTACGAACAGCGCGGTCGCGTGTAACTCAATGGGGTCCGAGTTACGAACAGATCGAGTTACGGCCAAGTGTTTGTTCCGTAACTCGTTCATAACTCAGAGAGAGTCTGTAATGCTTTTGTGGTGAAGTGCATAAGAACATAAGAACATAAGAACGGCCGTACCGGGTCAGACCAAAGGTCCATCTAGCCCAGTATCCTGTCTGCCGACAGTGGCCAGCACCAGGTGCCCCAGAGGGTGGACCGAAGACAATGATCAAGCGATTTGTCTCCTGCCATCCCTCTCCAGCCTCTGACAAACAGAGGCCAAGGACACCATTTTATCCCTGGCTAATAGCCTTTTATGGACCTAACCTCCATGAAATTATCTAGCTTCTCTTTAAACTCTGTTATAGTCCCAGCCTTCACAGCCTCCTCTGGCAAGCAGTTCCACAGGCTGACTACACGCTGTGTGAAGAAGAACTTTCTTTTATTAGTTTTAAACCTGCTACCCATTAATTTCATTTGGTGTCCTCTAGTTCTTCTATTTAGGAACTAATAAATAACTTTTCTTTATCCCTCTCCACACCACTCATGATTTTATACACCTCTATCATATCCCCTCAGTCTCCTCTTTTCTAAACTGAAAAGTCCCAGTCGCTTTAACCTCTCCTCATATGGGACCCGTTCCAAACCCCTAATCATTTTAGTTGCCCTTTTCTGAACCCTTTCCAAGGCCAAAATATCTTTTTGAGGTGAGAGACCACATCTGTACACAGTATTCAAGATGTGGGCGTACCATAGTTTTATACAGGGGCAGTAAGATATTCTGCGTCTTATTTTCTATCCCTTTCTTAATAATTCCTAGCATCCTATTTGCCTTTTTGACCGCCGCTGCACACTGTGTGGAAGTTTTCAGAGAACTGTCCACGATAACTCCAAGATCTCTTTCCTGATTTGTCGTAGCCAAATTAGCCCCCATCATACTGTCGTATAGTTGGGGTTATTTTTCCCGATGTGCATTACTTTACACTTATCCACATTAAATTTCATTTGCCATTTTGTTGCCCAATCACTCAGTTTGGTGAGATCTTCTTGGAGTCCCTTACAGTCTGCTTCTGTCTTGACTATCCTAAACAGTTTGGTATCATCCATAAACTTTACCACCTCACTGCTTACCCTTTCTCCAGATCATTTATGAATAAGTTGAACAGGATTGGTCCTAGGACTGACCCTCGGGGGACACCACTAGTTACCCCTCTCCATTCTGAAAATTGACCATTTATTCCTACCCTTTGTTTCCTGTCTTTTAACCAGTTCTCAATCCAAGAAAGGACCTTCCCTCTTATCCCATGGCCATGTAATTTACACAAGAGCCTTTGGTGAGGGACCTTGTCAAAGGCTTTCTGGAAATCTAAGTATACTATATCTACTGGATCCCCCTTGTCCGCATGTTTGTTAACCCCTTCAAAGAACTCTTAATAGATTAGTAAGACAGGATTTCCCTTTACAGAAACCATGTTGACTTTTGTCCAACAAATTATGTTCTTCTACATGCTTCACAATTTTATTCTTTACTATTGTTTCGACTAATTTGCCAGGTACTGAAGTTAGACTTACCGGTCTGTAATTGCCCGGATCGCCTCTAGAGCCTTTTTTAAATATTGGTGTCACGTTGGCTACCTTCCAGTCATTAGGTATGGAAGCCAATTTAAGGGATAGGTTACAAACCACAGATAATAGTTCAGCAATTTCCCATTTGAGTTCTTTTAGAACCCTTAGATGAATGCCATCCGGTCCCGGAGATTTGTTAACATTAAGTTTTTCTATTTGTTCCAAAACCTCCTCTAATGACACTTCAATCTGGGACAGTTCCTCAGATTCATTACCCACAAAGGACGGTGCAGATTTGGGAATCTCCCCAACGTCCTCAGCCGTGAAGACTGAAGCAAAGAAATCATTTAGTTTATCCGCAATGGCTTTATCGTCCTTGATTGCTTTTTAGTTCGATCGTCTAGGGGACCCACAGGTTTTTAGCAGGCTTCCTGCTTCTAATGTACTTAAAAACATTTTGTTATTTCTTTTGAGTTTTTAGCTAGCTGTTCCTCAAAATCTTTTTGCTTTTCTTATTACATTTTTACACTTGATTTGACAGTGTTTATGTTCCTTTCTATTTATCTCACTAGGATTGGACTTCCACTTCTTAAAAGATGCCTTTTTGTCCCTCACTGCTTCTTTTACATGGTGGTTAAGCCACAGTGACTCTTTTAGGTCTCTTGCTATGTTTTTAATTTGGGGTATACATTTAAGTTGGGCCTCTATTATGGTGTCTTTAAAAGTTTCCATGCAGCTTGCAGGGATTTGGCTCTAGTCACTGTGCCTTTTAATTTCTGTTTAACTAACCTCCTCATTTTTGTGTAATTCCCTTTTTGAAATTAAATGCCAGGGTGCTGGTCTGCTGAGGTGTTCTTCCCACCACAGGAATGTTGAATGTTATTATATTATGGTCACTATTCCCAAGCGGTCCTGTAACGGTTATTTCCTGGACCTGATCCTGCGCTCCACTCAGGACTAAATCGAGAATTGCCTCTCCTTGTGGGTTCCTGCACCAGCTGCTCCAAGAAGCAGTCATTTAAGCCATTGAGAAATTTTATCTCCGCTTCTCTTCCTGAGGTGACATGTATCCAGTCAATATGGGGGTAATTAAAATCCCCATTATTATAGAGTTCTTTATTTTGGTAGCCTCACTAATCTCCCTCAGCATTTCAATGTCAGTATCCCTGTCCTGGTCAGGTGGTCGGTAATATATCCCTACGGCTAATTTCTTATTTTTGGAGCATGGAATTACTATCCATAACGATTCTATTGAACATGTTGATTCATTTAATATTTTTATTTCATTTGATTCTACATTTATTTCATTTGATTCTACATTATCTTTCTACATTTGATTCTACATTATCTTTCATTATCCTGCAAGTGAAGGATATCCCACCATTCCTAGATGACCACTCTAGCCAGCACCTCTGCTGCTGTGATTCCAAGTAAACTGACATATGCTCCACCCACTGTAAATCCCTGAGAACGCTGAAACTCCCCTTCCTATTTTCTTGGCGAGTGTTCACTTTTCATCTGGCCAGGTGACAATGATTGCTTCAAGGAGCAAATGATCCCCTACTTGCAGCAATGCTGAGATACTGGAGCTGATCCATGTTTGGGGAGAGGACTCTGGTCAGTGACTCAGGATGCCCTGCAAATGCTCTCTCCCTTCCCACAAGATCTATCATCAAAATGGAGAGAGCTACATTGTGGATTAGCTATCCTCATTGCGGTGTTCTCATCAGTGATGGCCAGAGGCATCAAGCCATCCAATTGGACAGGTGCAAGTCAGGCATGCACATCTGAAGACGCGGGGGTATTTTAGCAAAGGGGCAATGCTGCTTAACCAAGTTTTCCAGTTAAAGTGCCAGATCACAAAGATTTCACTGCATTCGCAAAAGAAAGTAGAGAAACTAAGCTCCAAAACAGTCCACCTACTTTGTGCCTTTTCACAACCCATTCTATGGCTAGTTCAAAATTTCTTGTTCTATCTGCCAACCCATAACAAAGTAAGCAGAGATCAAAACATTCCAAAGCAAACGCATTAGTATTTAAATAATTAAAACATATGTAAACCTTGAAGAGAACATTCAACTATCATCATCCAACTTGGTTTACCCTCTTACCTCACGTTTCCATAAATAGTGATAATATAAATGGGTGCATGTAAGACTGAAGATCGCCTCATAATCTGATCTAAGTGTTTGTCACCCTGCCTTTTACACCCCATGAAAACCACAAGGATTAGATGCTCACGGTACATTGTAGGATTGACTGATTTGAGAAGACTTTGGCAATTCACAGTATCTGTGAACAAGAAAGTCCCAGACACACACAAAAAAATATTAAACTAGCTAGGGACATATACAGAGTAACATAAAACATTCTATAAAGATAATAGGTGCAAGAGGAAGACCAATGACAAGGAGGGCCTATTACTCAAAAATGGATGAAAATCAAAATAACAGAAAGTGTGGAAATGACAGAAACGCTGAATGACTCTGTTTCAGTTTTCAGAGAAAAAAATTAGTAGCAATTGATGTCTAACAGAGCAAACGCCAGTGAAAATGAGGTAGGATCAGAGTTTAAATTAGGAAAGAGCAAGTTAATCACTTAGACACATTAGATGTCTTCAATCACCAGGGCCTAATGAAATAGATCCCAAGTTACTCAAGGGCCTGACTGAGGAGATATCTGAGCCATTAGCAATTATCTTTGAAAAGTCATGGAAGATGGGAGTGATTTCAGAAGACTGAAAAAAGCAAATATACTGCCCATCCATAAAAAGTGAAATAAGGACAACCTGAGGAATTACAGAGCAGTCATCTTAACTTCAGTACATGGAAAGATAATGGAGCAAATAATTAAGCAATCCATTTGCAAACATCTAGAAGATAATAAGGTGATAAGTAACCATTAGCATGGATTTGTCAAGAACAAATCATGTCAGACCAACCTGGCAGATTTCTTTGTCAAGTAAAAAGCCTTGTGGATAAAGGGGGAAATAGTAGATTGGTATAATCTAGACTTCAGTAATGTGAGACAGTATCAAAAGCCTTACATTCTCATAAACAAATGAGCCTAGATGGAGCTACTAAAATATGAGTACAGAAGTGGTTAGAAAACCATTCCCAGAGAGTAGTTAGTTACCAGTGGCTCACAGACAAGGCTGAAGGGCATATCAAGTAGAGTCCTACAGAAATCACTTCTGGGTTTGGCTCTGTTCAATATCTTCATCAGTGATTTAGATAATGGCATAAAAATACACTAATAAAGTTTGAAGATGATACAAAGCTGAGAGAGAGTGCCAATGCTTTGGAGGGTATGATAAAAATTATCTGGACAAATTGGAGAAATAGTCTAAAGTAAATAGGATGAAATTCAATAAGGGCAAATGGAAAGTATTCCACTTAGGAAGGAACAATCCACTGACAAATACAAAATGGTAAATGACTGGCAAGGAAGGAGCAGGCAGAAAGGGATCTACAGTTCACTAAATATGAGTTAACAGTGTAACACTGTGGCATAACAAACAAACAACCAAAAACAAAAACAAATATCCTTGTTGAATGTATTGGAAGGAGTGTTGTAAGCAAGACATGAGAAGAAATTCTTCTGCTCGAATCCATGCCAGTTAGGCCTCAAATGTCATATTGGGTACAGTTCTGAGTGCCAAGTTTCAGGCAGGAGGTAGACAAATTGCAGAATGTATAGAGAAGAGCAACAAAAATTATTAAAGTTTAAGAAAATAGGACCTATGAGAGAAGATTGAAAAAAACTGGGTTTGTTTAATCAGAAGAGAAAACTGAAGGGGATCATGATAACACTTTTCAAGTATGTAAAAGGTTGTTACCAGGAGGAAGGATGCAAATTGTTCTTGTTGACATCTGAAGTTAGGACAAGAAGCAATGGGCTTAAATTGCAGCAAGGGCAGTTTAGTTTGAATATTAGGAAGAACTTCCTATCTGTCAGAGGGGTTGAGCACTGGTATAAATTGCCTAGCAAGGTTGTGGAATCTCCATCATTGGAGATTTTTAAGAACAGGTTAAACAAACACCAGTGAGGGACACTCTAGTTAAAACTTAGTCCTGACATGAGTGAAGGGGACTGGACTAGATGACCTGTTGAGGTCTCTTCTAGTCCTATGATTCTCTGATTCACTGATCATGCAAAATTAAGCCAAGGTTTCCTCAATCCATTATTCCTCCTGCCTGACTGGTCTGTGGATTTACTCTTGGTAAACAATACAGGAGAGCATATTAAAACAATCCTCTAAACTCCAATACTTCCACAAGATCAGCAAAGGGATAAAGGTGATAATGCACAAATGTGTGGTTGGTAGTTAGACAGACAGATAGATGTATCTATCTGTCTCAGTCTAATTTCAATAGGAGTTTCGGGGTACCTCCGAATTTTTGAAAATCAGGCTACAGCAGAACCTCAGAATTCATAAAACCAGAGTTACAAAGTAACTGGTGAACAACACATCTCATTTGGAACCAGAAATGCACAATCTAGCAGCAGTGGAGATCAATAAAACTCCCCCAAAACAAAACAAAACAAAACAAAAGCACATACAACACATTACTGTGTTAAACATGAACAATAGAAAGTCTAAAAAAAAATGGACAAGGCAAGAAAACTGTTTCTGTGAGTATTTCATTTAAATTAAGAGATTAAAAGCAGCATTTTTCTTCTGCATACTAAAGTTTGGAAGCTTTATTAAATTAACTTTCAGTTGTAAACTTTTGAAAGAACAACCATAATGGTTATGTTGGAGTTATGGACATTTCAGAGTTATGAGCAACCTCTATTCCTGTTTGGAACTCTGAGGTTCTACTTTACTTATTTATGTCCCAGTCATCTGAACACTTTAATGCATCCTTAAATTTAAACATGGGAACAGTTCCATGGAATCTAATTAAACTATTCATTTGCTTAACATCAAGCATCTTTATAACGTTTGCAGATTAAAATCTGTAAATGTGGACGTAAGAAAGCCAAATTTCTGCACTCAGTTTAGAAAATCTTGGACACATTATAATGCTTCCTAGTTGTTAATAGTGAGATACAATTCATAGTTATTACAAGCTACATTATTTACTCCTTGATTTTTACAGGAAGACATCCTTGTACTGTCGAATTTCCCTGTCCAGGGAAAAAAGTACTTACAGCCTTTGGATCCACAATTATAATTCGTACTGTATATATTCTTCCTAACAAAAAAGAGATGAGCTACGCAATTGTCTTCTGACTTACATAATATACTTACATATTTGTATATTAAATTAAATACTATAGTTGAAATTAATAAAGTTGGAATGGTTTTCCCCACCTTACTTCTATGTAGTGCACAGCTTAAAAATTTGAAAGAGCAGCTAGGTGATTTTTCAGCTTACATTGTACTGTTATTTAGATCATTTCTCAATATGAGGGGTTTTTTTGGAAAAATTAATAGAATTTTAAAATAGAAAAAAAAAGGACTTGATATTGTGCTAATAAGCATCAACGCTAATAGTCATCTAAAATGCAAACTTTGTACTGCTTGCTAAACTTGAAGCTCAGGCCTTGTCTACACTACTGGGGTAGGTTTACCTAAATTACACTTCTCCAGCTATGTGAATAAATTTAACATGGTATAGACTTAACTTAGGTCCACTTACTACAGTGTCTATACCGTGCTGCATCAACAGAAGACATTCTCCTAACAATTACCTTAGTCCTCTCATTCCAGTGGATTACCAGAGTTCACTGAAAAACACGCTGTGGTTGATTTAGCAGGTCTTTACTAGACCCACTAAATTGACCCCCACTGCATCGAATGCAGCAGTGTTGATCCCTGGTAAGTGTATACATAGCCTAGTTGCTATAAGCACAGTAATATGTGACGAGATTTTAGCTCCCTGTAAGGCCTTTCCATGGGGGAGAGGGAGAGATTATCAGAATACCATGCTCTTATTCAAAATCTAACAATAGTCTAGGAAACATGAAGCAGAACAGCAGCATCTTATTTCCTGGGATATGTGAAAAACACTGTTTTAGTGATGACTTGCATTGCTCTTATTTAGATACTTTTCATGGAGCTGAAAGGCAGATACAGTTTGCCACTTACTGGAAAATTAAACTGGATGGAATCCAGAATCAATTTTGTTTCTAAATGTAAAAGTGCAATAGAATAGATAGCATGATAAAGACCTTAGAATATGAGTTAATTGTTTTAGTAGGTCCTTGATGTACAGGGACACCTTGCTAAAATACTCTTAGTAATATTCTTCATAGTCAGCTCTACAGTTTACTGATGAACAGAGCAGAGCCTGTGATAAATCCCCTCCCCTTCCCCCGGTGCAGTCTGATAACACTGTGCTTCCTTAACTCTCTCCCGCATTGGCTGTCTCTCACAATGCTTTGCTAGTGTCCAGCAGCAACCCCACCAGGCACTGTTAATGTAGAACCCAACACCCAGCTAGATTGTATGAAAGCTACCAGAACCACTCATAAATCTCTGGTAAGACACCAGAGCCAAATCTCCCCTCTCCCTTCTCAGCTCTGAGCATTGTACTAACACTTCATATAAACTCACTGGTACAGGTAAACAGTAAAAGAAGTTTATTGACTACAGAGATAGCATTTAAGTGACCATAATTGTTAGGCAAAAAGTCAGAGTAGTTACCAAAAGAAAATATAAACACACAGTCTAAACTCCAAACCCTATTGGACTGGGCACCATCTAGATAAAGCAGTTTTTTCTCACCCCACTGGATATTGCAGTCCAGGTTCTTTCACCTTTGAAATCTGGGCCAGTCCCCTCTGTTGGAGTCCTCAGAGTGTTCTTGTTGCTTGCATCTTGACGGGGCAGGAGAAAGGCCAAGCATAGTCCCCTGTGTTTGTTTTTTATGCCCTCTGTCCATGTCCTTGGGAAGTAAAAGGCCAGGCAGGTCTGGCAGCATTGCTGAGTTACCAGACAAAGTTGAACAATTCCTCTGATGTGGCCTGATGCCTCACAGAAGGGAAATAGTTACTAAAATAAAGCTGCGCCACTGAGGGAACACTGATAGCATTATATCCTTTTCACATTTTGTAGGCTGCACAGAAGAAGCAAGGATATGACCTTGAAACACATGGCAACAGGATCCATAAGGAAACCTTCCCTACCTTATAGAACATGGTGCATGTCAAACCATGTTTCTTCTTGTCAATCTCTCCCCCCCCCCAAGTATCAAAGCAGATACATGAACCCTGCTGCCAATAGCTTCCATTCACTGTCATTGGGCTTTATTTCCCCCTGCACTAGGATGAGAAACCATTTTGAAAACAAAGTCCAAAACTTTAAGTTCTATGGAAATTTACATTATAAGAAACAAGGTCATTTTACAGGAGCATATTGTGAAAACTGGCTTCTCAACAGCTCCACACCTTTCTGTTGATCCACATTTCTACAAATGGTGCCTGTTTATTTTTTCAAACACAATGTGTTGGTGGCTTTTTGTGGGGCAGAAGGGGAATCTGTACAGCAGCCATTTCAGTGAGATTGATGTACATTTTTGTCCTTCATTCATTGTCCCAAAAGGGAGCTCACAAAACTAAATCTTCATTTTCAAAGGTGGCATAAAATATAAATATTTTATCAGAAAATTACTCACCTGGAAGAAGATACTAAGCTAGGGATAAGAATGCTACCAAAGTGGATTATGTTTTGATTTGTGGTGTATCTCACTGCAGCAGTGAAACTTTATGCAAAGAAATAATTGGGAATGTTTTCCACATTGCTTAGGTAATCAATTTCAAATCCTGGGCAACAGGCCAAAGTCTGCAAAGGACCAGCGTCTAATGCCCTTGGCAAGATCTATCCATCTTTCCTCACACAAATAAGCCCTCTATCCCTTAGGAAGAAGAACCAGGAAAATGGGAAACAATTGGTCTAACAAACTTAGCATTCAACAGACAACATGAAAGACATAATGTGGGTATGTCTACATAACAGTTGGGCAGTGTGATTCCCAGCACAGGTGAATACACACAGGCTAGTTCTGCTTGAGACAACACACTAAAAATTGCAATGTGGCCACAGTAGAAGGGTTGTGGCTCCTGCTAACCACCTGTGTACAGTCCTGGACTCCTGTCTAACACCCATCTATGCACTGAGGTGGCTAACCCAAACTGCAACCCATGCCACATTGGCCACACTGTATATTAGCACACTCGCTCAAGGTATATATCTAACCAGGCTGGGAATCACATCTCTCTGCTGCTGTGCAGACATTCCCTATATGTGGAAAAAGATTCTGCAAGTTGATGATCTTGAATTCCTCTGCAGTTTGTATCCACTCATTTGGATTGGAAAATTAACAATAAAAGGTGGGATTTTGAAAGGAGTCTAAAGGAGCCAAATACATGCTCCCACCAAATTTTCCTTTTTACATTCCAAGTCTTCTGGGGGATGTGAAGACTCAAAAGAGGATGGGAGGTGAGGTGAGATTTTCACTCATGCCATACTTACCTTAGTACTGTATGTTATTCTAAGCTCAGCTGGTCTGTCCAAGTCTTTCGTATTCAGGAATGAATATGACTCTGGTTTCACCCACTATACATGAATATTCAAATAAATAAATAGTGCCCTTAGTTTTAGTCTTTTAAAGTTATTCAGAGACATTCTTAAAAATAACCACTTCTTTCTGGGCCAGCCCTTTCTTTCCTTGAATAATAAATGCATAACATGAGGTGGCATAAAACATATCTGATGTCTCATGATATTTTTCCTGAAAAATCTTTATTAAACAATCAAAGCTGGATTGTTCTCCATCTCCTTTGTTGAGAAAATCACTGTATGTTTCATCTTACAGACTGATAATATGGTTACAACACTGAGGCTGTATCTACATTGGTGCGATCTTGCGCAAAAGTAGTCGCTTGTGCGCAAAAACTTGCTGCCGGTCTACACTGGCTGCGAGTTCTTGCACAAGTACACTGACGTTCTCATGTATGAAATCAGTGCTTCTTGCGCAAGAACTCTGATGCTCCCACTCAGGAAGAAGCCCTCTTGCACAACTGTTATTGCGCAAGAGGCCAGCGTAGACAGGCAGCCAAGAGATTTTGCGCAAGAGCCATCCAAACGGAAAAAAGACCTAGCAGTCACTTGGACGCTCCATACGCACAGGCAGCTCCGGACTTCCTGGTAACCCGAGCCCCCTTAAAAGCAGACACAGCCTGCAGATTCCACAAGGCAGAAGCACCTCTGCCACCCAGCTCTGCCACGCGGCTCTGATCCCTTCAAACAGCCACCAGACAACCCAGAATGGCCGCTCCAGGGGGGGAACAGCAACCTGCACCGCCAGCGCAGGAGGCCCCAAGGGGCACAAAGCAGCGCGCCCCTTCCTGGTCCCCAGGGGAGACTGAAGCCCTCCTGGACCTCTGGGGAGAGGAAGAGGCCCTCCACGACCCACGGTCCTGTCGGCGGAACGTGGACATCTTCCACCGCATGGCCCAGGCGCTCTCCGACCAGGGCCATCCAGCATGGACTCTGGAACAGGTCCGGGCTAAAGTGAAGGAGCTGCGCCTGGGCTATGTCTGGGCCAGTGAGGGCCAGGGGGCAGGAGCCGACAGCTTCCCCCATTACCAGCGGCTCCACACCATCCTGGGAGAGGCAGCACCCCAGGGACCGTCAGTGCCAGTGGACACCAGCAGGCGCCCCCCCATCACCAGACCCAGCAAGGCGGGGGATGAGGCAGAGCTTCCCCGTGGAGCGGAGGAGGAGGAGGACCAGGGGAGCAGTGTGACCCTCCAGCTAGAGGTCCTCTCAGGCAGCCCAGACATCTCCCATGTGTCATCGGAGGCCGGGGAAGGATCCACTGGTGAGTGTTGCACTTTGCACTCACAAGGGCGGGGGGGAGCCAGGCACCCAGGGGGGAAGGGGAGGGAGCATCACTCAGGCAGTGTGAGCTGCATGCTGTGCAGCATTACTAGTATGCAGCACGTGCAACCAGGTGACCGAGCGGCATGTGGCCGTGGCAGGCAGCTCCAGGGCACGCCTGGGA
Source organism: Rafetus swinhoei (assembly GCA_019425775.1). Lineage (NCBI taxonomy): Eukaryota > Metazoa > Chordata > Testudines > Trionychidae > Rafetus > Rafetus swinhoei. The sequence continues at coordinate 155,721,001 of CM033424.1, forward strand.
CCGTGCTGCTCACACACATGTGGACCAGAGGGGAAGGGTGGATGTGGGCTGGAACCAGCCAGAGCCCCAGGGGCTCAGGCCAGAGCCCACACCTCCCGAAGGGTGCAGCACACAGAACAGCACACTGTTCCATGCCTGGGCTGTGTGGCACAGCCAGCTGCTCCTGGGAAAACCGCAGCAACACAACCCTGTGAGTGTGGCCCCCACTGAGCCCCTCGCCTGCTCCCGGTGCCTTGGCTGTCCCCCCGAGGGAAGTCCCCACTGCAGCCACACATGTCCCTGGGCTACGTGTGTGAGGGCTAGCGGGAGGGGGAGAGGGGAAGTGCTCGGGCCGGCCCTAGGGCCACCTGAGTTTCGCTACAAGGATGGTACACTCCCCAGTCACCCCTGGTTCTGTCCAGGAGACATCCACGTGATGGGGTTCTGAAAACCCAGACCACGTCTGCCATATGTGCTCCCAGGCACTGTGTGGGGATTAATCTTGCTCCCTGTCACACACCATTGATTAGCCCAAAGCCTCACAGCCTCCACCGGCAGGGAGTTCCACAGGTTAACACAACACACGCAGGGGGGGGGGGGGCCCTGCCCCCCAAGGGGCCAGGACACAGACCGGTGGTTACAATACATGGAGGAGCACCCTACTCCGGGGGCGGTCCTGTATGCAAACATACAACAAGGTGGGGGGGACCGAGTGGGCTCAAGCCACAGTACTGTGGTGTCACCTGGGCTCAGGGGTGGAGGGCATGGGGTGCGGGGATGGTGGCCAGGCTGCCGGACTGACCCATCCTTTCCTCTGTTCCCTGCAGTGGGAACAAGCAGGAGCGGAAGACCCTCCAGCCCTGTGGCAGCGGCAGCACCCCCAACCGCCCAGGCACCAAGCTGGCGGGTCCAGCAGCGGGACCAACTCCTTTGGCGGCACATCCAGGCCATCGAAAGGATTGAGGCGGCCATCACATGCCGGCTGGATGCGGACCTGGAGTGGCGCCAGCAGGCCTGGGGCCGCTTCCAGGCCCAGTGCGAGCGTATCGGCAATGCCATCACCGCCCTCACTGTACACATCGGGCATGCTGTGCATTATGGCATGGCATTGCCCCATGCACCCGCCATCCCTCCCATGGCAATGCCCATGCCCCCTCCTGCTGCCCCTCCTGCTCCCGCAATGACCCCTCCTGATGCACCCCATCCTGCCCACCTCCCCGTGCTGCCTGCCCCGATGCGGCCTGAACCACACGTAGTGGTCCACCCTCGAAGAGGCAGTTGTAGGGGCCACCCCTCCCAGCAGTAGCTCCCCCCTCCCTCCTCCCAGTTCAGAGCCCCCTCCCCCTCCTAGTTCAGAGTCTCCTCCCCCCTTCTAGTTCAGAGCCTCCTCCCCCCTCCCACCCTACGTCCCCCCATTGTAAATAAAAAGTTCAAGACGTTGTTTTCCAAAAAAAAACTGTGTTGGTTGTTTATTGGGAGGTATGGGGAGGGGAGGAGGGAAGGGTTGGGGATGGGAGGGAGATGTAAAGGGAGACAGAGGCGACCCTGCTGTGGGTCCTGGGAGAACATCTCCGTCAGGGCCTCTCGTATGCGCACCCCATCATGGTGCTCCTGGCGGATGGCAACTGTGCGGGGCTGTTCGAAGGCCTGGCCCTCGCCTGCCATCCATGCCAGGAGGAAGGCCTCCCCCTTCTGCTCCACAATGTTGTGGAGCATGCAGCACGCAGCCACTACCTTGGGGACGTTCTGCTCACCCATCTCCAGACGGGTGAGCAAACAGCGAAACCGGGCTTTCAGACGGCTGAAGGCGCACTCTACCTGGTTGCGGGACCGGTTGAGGCAGTCGTTGAAACATGCCCGGTCGTGGTCTGTCTGCCCCATGTAGGGCCGCATCAACCAGGGCAGCAGGGGATAGGCCACATCCCCCATGATACATATGGGCATGGGCACGTCCCCGACAGTAAATTCCCGCTGGGGGAAGAAAGTGCACGCCTCCAGCCTGCCAAACAGGCCGGAGTTTCGAAGAATGCTGGCGTCGTGTGCCCTGCCGGACCAGCCCGCATAAATGTCCGTGAAGTGGCCACGGTGGTCCATGAGGGCCTGGAGCACAATGGAGAAGTACCCCTTGCGATTTATTAAATGGGCCGCTTGATGCTCCAGGGCACGGATGGGGATGTGGGTTGCATCCAGGGCTCCCCCGCAGTTGGGGAACCCCAGGGCAGCGAAGCCAGCCACTGTAGCCTCCACGTCCTGCAGGCGGATGACTTGCTGGAGCAGGACGTCGTTGATGGCACGGACGACCTGCAGAAGGGTGCACAGAAACACAGGGGAATGTATCACATAAGGCAGGGTGAGTGCATGCTCCCTTGGGGGGTTCCCACCCCCTCTGTCCTCACACACACGCACACACACACCAGGGCCCCCTCGCCCCACGGGCCACCCTCCCCCCCCACCAGCAGGCTTGTGCAAGGGAGGGACGGCCCCAATCCCTCTCGTGGAATGAGGTGTAACAGTTAACTCGAACTAAGGACTTAGTTCGAGTTAATGTTTGACTGCCGCGTGTAGCCACGGGCAGTTAGTTCAGAGTAAGGGGATTTAAAAATGGCGCCCGGACGGGAAGATGCAAATAAAGCCCGGGATATTTAAATCCCGGGCTTCATTTACAACTTCGAATGCCTACATTAGCCTCCCTAGTTTGAAGTAGGGGGCGAGTGTAGACATACCCTGGGTGATGGGGCATTCCCCATTGCCCCAGCCTGGAGTCTTGCCTGCCCCTGGGCATAGAGTGCAGCACCCTCCCCCCCCCAGCACTTACCTGCATGACAACGGCACCGACGGTGGATCTGCCCACCCCGAACTGGTGTGCCACCGATCGGTAGCTGTCCGGGGTGGCCAGCTTCCAGAGTGCGATGGCAACCCTCTTGTCCATGGGGATGGGTGCCCGCAGCCGGGTGGTGCTTCTCTGGAGCCCAGGGGCGAGCCAGGCACATAGCTCCAGGAACGTCTGCTTTCGCATCCGAAAGTTCCAAAGCTACTGCTGGTCGTCCCATTGCCCCAGGACCAGCTGGTCCCACCAGTCGGTACTGGTGTCCAGTCTCTGCAAGGGCCTCTCCATGGTGGGGTGGGGATGCCACAGGGACGCCACCGCCTCCCTGGTGAGGGAATCCAGAGCGACCTGCGCCTCGAGGTCCTGGACGATGAGTGCAGCAGCATGGAGCAGCAGCTGCAGGCACTCCAAAATGGCTGGAAGGGGCCAGAGCAGGCACAAGGCCACCCTTGGCTCCATGGCATAAGAAAAGAGCTGAAGTCAAAAAATCAGCAAATGGCACTAAGGCACAAGCTGTGGAGTCCAACAAGGCAGAGGGCAACCACAACTAAAACTGCCTATGGCTGTCAGTCCCTGCAAGAGGTCCTAAAGCTCACAACAGGAGAGAAACGGCTGTCCGGGGAGATCCCTTTTAGGTGCCCTTTTGCCCTCTCCAAAAAGGTTCCGGGCGCCTGCTTTTGTGCAAGAGCGTCCCGCCAATGTAGACGCTCTCTTGCACAAAAGCGCATCGTTCTTACGATGAGTCCCGGTCAATATAGATGCTCTCTTGCGCAACTACTTTAATGCAAGAACTCTTGCGTTAAAGTGTATTTGCGCAAGATCATGCCAATGTGGACATAGCCTGAATGAAACAAAAGATCTTGCTAAGGTTATAATTGTAAAAGTACATAAATTTATGCTTTGGTGATTTTATTGGCTTCATATTCTGTGATACTTACACTCTGTAGAAACCATGTGGTCCAAAATTATGGCTAACTTGTCATCTATGAGATATATTTTGTAAGTGTAATTGAGGGTTGTGCAATCTCAAAATGACATTTGTAACTCTTCTGCCAGGTTGTTGACAGCAAAAAGGGCCGGGTTCAATTTTCCAGGACATCCTTTTGAAAACGTAACACTGGGCTGATCCCTCCACTCATGTCCAAGAAACTGGTATATTATACCTACCACCCTGGATACCTTTATAGGCGATGCTTCCATACTTGCAAGTAGTTGGTCTAGTGTTAAAACAAAGAGAACTTTATGATGGAGAAGAAAATGGGAACAAAATAAAAAAAAAAGAAAAGTCAGCAATTAGTACATTAGCAACATCTGTAAGTTAAGTCTCCCATCCCACTTAAAATTTTCTTAAAATTTTCTTAAAAGAGTCTTAAAATTTTCAGGCGCTCTCTTGTACTCAGGTATGGTAATGTACTCCAGGCACTTCCCTCACTCACAGCTCCCACATTCACAGTTTGCTGTCCAGGGCTGGTGGAGTCCAAATTTTCAAGCAGGTCAATCTTCAGCCCTTCAGGGACACGCTTCTAGAGGCTCTACCACTTGATCAGTTAAAGTGATCTCAGCTTTGATTGCTGGTTAGTGAGGCCTACACCAGAATTCCTCAGGTAAGCTTTTGTTCTCTTCAGCCTCAGCCCACCCCTACCTCACCACCACTTCAGCTCAGCTATGTCTACTCCCTGGATCACACTTCAGTTCAATCTGTCACCTCAAAGCCACCATCCCAGTGTCATCTCAATGCTGAATCTTCAGACAGGTACGGGTGGTATACGGGATCCTTAATAGAGACCTTCCCAGTAGCAAGGAACTTGCAGTAGATAGTAGAACTTTCTTCCCCCTCAATTTTCTTTCAGCTCTGACCAGGCATCTTTACCCAATTGTGCCTGACTGCAGCTTTGGTCAGCGTTACCCCGTACCCTAGGCATTTTTGGTGCAGTTCTTTTGCCCTTCATTTCCCAAGAAAAGTAGTAGAATTGTGTGGCCCACAGACTCAAAATTTAACTGGGTTTTAACCAAAATGTCTATAACTGTCACACAGCTAAAATGTAAATGAGTTCTGGCCACTCAGTCAGTTTGCTTACTCACCAATGCATGCTGCCAGAGTCCCATTCGCACCCTGGCCCTGGCCCTATTTGGAGTTCTCAGGCAGGTGCCTTTCTATTCAGCAATCATTGTCAACAGTGAGACTGCAGGGTTTACACATAATTTAAAATAAGACTTTAAATAGCTCTCATTTCTTTAGTAAGCAAAAGAACATAAAATTATATAGGTATATACTGTAGATATATTTTAAATTTTATTTTGGTTAACATGTGTTCTTCATTTTTTATTTGTTTTATGTATAGGGGATTTTGTTTGTTTGTTTGTTTGTTTGTTTCTCTCTCTTTTCCATATAAAAAAAAGTAATAAATCGATATAACCAGGAAGAGAAAGCATTCAGATAAAATAATGGATCAGGTGGAGGTATATTAGTTTTAGATGAGTCACTTTCAAATTGTACAAAAGTGCTTACCATATCATTTCTCTGAGACATTAAATAAAATATCTACATTGAATTCTGTTTGTATTTTCTTCTGATGCTGCTGTAGATTACAAAGCATGTGACCCATTTTAGATGGAAAACTATATTGGAGTATAATGTTCAAATCTACATTTGGGTTTTCATCAACATTTTAAAAACCTTTAAGGATGCCAGATATGCAGTTTTGGTTCAGGCCCAAGACTATTATCAAGGAGCATTTCAGACTTTTATTTTGTTAGGCAATTTTTTAAATAAAATGGGCTTAATATTCCAATTTCCTGAGTGTTCTGTCCCTGTAGTAATTAAGTGTATGTTTAACTTTAAGAACATTGCTGGTTTCATTGCGCATAATGGCACTACTCGATTGATTTAAATTAAGCTTTTGCTTGAAATACTTTGCTGGATCAGGGCCAGACTCCTCAGCTTATTTCAACCCTACGACCCAGGTCCTGAGAAGTGATTAGGTGCCTACAGCTAATTTCATACATCCATATTTAAGTATCTAAATATTTGTACAGATTTTCAAAAACACAGAGATGTAACTGTTCACATTGAAGTCTTAACTATGCCCACTTATATGCTAAAGTACTTGTTTAGCAAAGGATTTGACATAAAACCCAGTAAGTTAGCTCTGTACCACTGAATGTTTCTCCTACCTAGCAATGATACTCTCAAGGACAGATATGCCAGCTTTAGAGCTGAAGTTCACGGCTCATGTATGACAGGAAAGGAACAATGAAAAATACCCTGTTCCCTCTTAAATAGTAGTTTCAAATGAAATTATGGCACAATCTCCTTCAATACAAAAAGATTATCAGATGTGCTTTGTTAATCCCAAACAAAAAATGTAATTACTTTAGGTGGAAAATAACCAAATTTGACTCCAATGTGACAAGCCCAATGAAAAAGTTGTTATATTCATAAAAACAAATATTGACTAAACAAGGAGTTATATAAATGGTTGCTTTAAAATGATACTTGTCTAAACAAGTGACTTGCTCCTATGTAATCACTGTAATTTCTTCTGGCCTTACAAAAACACATTTTTACTCGATTAGCAAGTCAGTCAGCACAGCTACATGAAAGTGAACTGGATTCTACTCAAGGTTTTGAATCATCATCAGAACTATGAGTTTCCAGTTGTGTGTGTAGAAACTTACAATTGCAGCAAGTTTATTATTGGTAGTGTATGAGGTAGAAACAACCCAGCTTGGCCTTCAGGTTACAATTTGGAAATAAAAAACCCCACCATCAATGTGTCTAACTAGTAAACTAAAGAGCTTTGATCTCAAAGTTATAAAGAGACCACAAACATGGAACATCACTACATCATTTTCACACAGCTGGTTTGCATAATAGCACCCCCAATGCTGCTAACACTTCATCTTTATTTGCTATCTTTTTGTCTCCATCTTACATTTTTCATGAAAAGCTTTTTCGGGCCATAATAGAATGCTGAACCTATGTTTGGGTATGTCTACACTTGCCCCCTAGTTCAGACTAGGGAGGTAAATGAAGCATACCGAAGATGCTAATGAAGTGCGGGATTTAAATATCCTGCGCTTGATTAGCACATTCACGGCCGGTCGCCATTTTAAAATGCCAGTCGCCCAATTTAACTTGCTGCGTGTAGACGCGGAAGTCCGATCCAAAACTCTTCCCTCGAATTAACTGTTACTCCTCAGGAAGTATTTTGGATCGGAAAGGTTTTGGATCGGACTACTGCATCTACATGCGGCAAGTTAAATTGGGTGACCGGCATTTTAAAATGGCGACCAGCCGCGAATATGCTAATCAAGTGCAGGATATTTAAATCCCGCGCTTCATTAGCAACTTCGGTATGCTTCATTTGCCTCCCTAGTTTGAACTAGGGGGCAAGTGTAGACATACCCTTTGTGACTATCTTAAAAGTAAGAGGGAATATGTTGTTAGTATTCTTTACTTTTTTATTTTTAGTTTGTTTTAACCTTTAGGTTGACTCCACTGAGTGACCAGTGAAAGCTACTCTGAGTTTTATAATGTTAGAAGCTTTCTTGACATAGATGAATTAGTACATGATAGATGTGATTATCACATTGCTATCAGTACATCACTATTGACATGTGGAGGATACAGACTGCAATCCTCCCTTCACCTTCCTTTCTCCACATACATCTTTTCAGCTCCCATTTCCATCTCCATTTCTCCCTCTTTCACTTGTGTGTAATTGAGAATATTATTGGTTGATTTTTCCATCCCTTAATTATGTGTTTGTCAGACTTGAGGCTCTGGGGTCAAAATGTCTGTCTAATGTCATCCCTACTGTCATGTAATCTTTCATCACCGTATATCAGCCTACCAGATTTACACTACCCATCCAAACTGAACTTGCCCCCTAATTTTTTGCATATATATTTTTGCATATATACATTTTCAATATATCCTAGTATTTTTTTATTTTCACCATATCATATTTTAGGGCAGGGCATAACTATGTCCACCCATCCTAGGCAGTATAAATCAAGGGGTTTGTGTGAAAGTGGGAGATATCAATATGCAAAAAAAAAAAAACCCCTACGGCCACATTTTTATGCCATCCATACCAGCTAAGCACCTGATCGCTGATTTACATGCATTTTGAATATCACTATAAAGGTTCCTTTTGTGATTTGAACTTCTGAAAGTTAACATGAAAAATATAATACCTTCAACTGAAATATCACTGAGCAATTTACTGTAATTGTTGAACTTCTGTTCCATAAACCTTCTCTGAAATAAGATTAAATCAAAATGAAAGACAGAGTTTGATACAAGGATATATTCCTTCTTAATTCCTTTCGGTGGATTTCTGTTTTATACATGGTGAAAAGTGTCCTGTTTATATTACTCTAGGCATAGTCTTTTAAAATTACTTGGGTTATTGTTGGCAGGGGAACATTATAATTCTGATAATGATGGGATAATAACTTTGATTTGAACCTCTATTGCTTCAAATTTTGCAGCATTCCCAGAACAGGATGCACACTGGGGCTTGTTAGCATTGTAATTGCAAACCTTACCTTGAAGGCATTTTTGTATGCCCACCATCCAAACAGACAACCCAGGGAATTAACGTCTGAGGAAGATGTATTATTAGTTCTTTTGATTACTCTCATACTGTCTTGATTACACAGTTGATTGTATAGGCTCCCTGTTTGAAAGCTGTTGGAAGGATTTTCCTAGAGGCCCACACATTTTTATTGCTGGTTTGTAACAGAAATGGATCAGTTCATAGCATGCAACTTTATTATAACAGATTCTAAATTTACAAGTCTTTGTAGCACAAGAAAGGTTAGTCGATATTTGCTAGTTCTTTAACCCAATTAGCATAGTACATATACTTACAAACAGCTATACACACATAAATAAATGCATCAGCAAAAATAAATGGGAGTGAGTTTCAGATTATCCATGCTTTCCTTTTTGCTGTGGCATTCTACAATGACTGTTAGCTCAGCACCAGCTGCATACATAACTTATGCCAGCAAAGTATCATTGAGGGTTTCATATGCATAAATCTTATTTTTCATAATGTTTACTCTACCATGTTAAGGATAGATGAAAAAGGATGTTAATCACCTGGCAATTGCATGTGCGTTCTCTATTCTTTATGGCAGGGATTGTTCATTTGGATTTTCCTTGCTGATCATTTGAAGAATTTTCTGTCACCCCCTACACATTCAGACTGCTGCACTTAAGTGAATGCTTTATCTATTTTTAGATACTAGCACAGCCTACACGTACACCAACCTCTGCTGTGATCCCATCACTGTTGTCAGGCTAAATATAGTTGGGCTAGTTGCTACAAAAATGGTCTTGGCAATGCAGCAGGTGGCACTCTTCCCTCTGAGTCAGTACTGAATTGTTTTCATACGCCAAGAATAACCTGTTGGTCAACAATATATAGTCATAAAACATACAGCTCCCTATCACCACAGAGATTTCAGTGAAATGCATGCATTACTGTAACTTTTCCGTACAATATTAAACCCCAAGTCTATACAAAAAGAAAGGTGTGATTACATTATGTATTCAGTTTCAGTGCACTAAAGCTAAGGAATATTGACACATGGTAGAGTGGTCACTCTTTAAAACTGCAATAAACTTGATAAATGGATAGCATTGGCTCACTAGCTGTAGAAAAAATAGGAAATACCTAGGGAATATTACAGTTAGTAAAGTAATATTATCCATTTATGTCAGTCAAAATTATTATGTTTTTAAGGATGTTCCTTAAAACACCAGCTCTATTTTGGTTTTTAAACCATACCCCACACAAAGGAAATATGTTGAGCGATTGAGGATCCTGTTACTGAGGCCTGGTCTACACTAGGAGTTTACACCAAATTTAGCCACATAAGGTCAATTTTCTAAATCATGTGTCCACACTACCCAGCCTATCTCATCAATATTAAGGGCTGCTGAAGTCAATGTCAGGTACTCCTGACTTCACGAGGAGTAAAGCAATTCCCAAACTTACTTGGTCGAATTTATGGTAGTGTAGACACAGCATTGGTGAAATGCCTCCAAAAGGCATCCCAGAGTGCCCCACTCTGACTGCTCTGGGCAGAACTTGCACACTATTGCTCTCCAGGAGAATAGGTAAAGTCCCAGAAAAGTGAGAATTTCATTTCTCATGTTTCCAATGTTGTGATCACACTTCAAAGCAGGCAGCACACCTGAGTAGAACATGCGGCCTGACTTCCAATACTTCCATGACTTCAAATCTCATGAGCTCCAGTTTCCAGAAGTGCAGAAGAGTGCCAGTATGGAGTGTTCAGGAGATTGTGAACCTCATCAAAGTATAGGGAGAGGAATCCATTCTCTCTCAGCTCTGAACCAGTAAAAGAAACATGGACATTTAGACAAAGATTGCAAACTGCCAGGTGGCCAAAGGATACTCCTGGGACACCCAGCAAGGCAGAGTCAGAATGAAGGAGCTGAGGCAATCCAACCATAAGACAAAGGAGGCAAACAGATGGTCTGGTGCATCACAGAAAACATGCCTTTTCTACGGACAGCATGGAGGACAGCACAGAGGCAGAGGGGGAGAAAGAGAACGACGAGGAGAATGGCCAGCTGGTGATTGGCAAGAGCTGAGAACTTTTTATCATGTTGGAGCCAGTGCCCTCCTCCCAGGATGTCTCCCAGCCAACCACTGATACTGGGGAGGGCTCTTCTGATGAGTTCACAATTTTTTTCTTACTACAAGTGGGTTAAGGCAATCGGATGTGATGTTCAGTGTGTGCTGTACCTACACAGTGTGGGGCCCCCGGAACAGTTTGTTAAAGTGTCTGCAGATGGAGTAGGAATCCTCCCTGCACATCTCCAGGAAACTCTCAAATAGAAGACTCTTTGGTCCTTCTCACAAGGTTTCTGGGGAGGCCAACCTTATTCTGTCCTCCATTATAGGACACCTTCCATGTCAAGCCACCAGAAAGTAAGTGGTCTGTCATCACTTGAACCACAGAGCATTGCAGCATAAGATCCAGGTTTATGGCCACATTCAGTCAGCATCTGCTCCTGATCACTCTGTGTGATTCAGAGAAGACTGATATCTTGCATGGCAACCTGGATGAAGGAGGAGGGGAAGCTGTTAGCTGCTGCCTCATAGCTTCAGCCTCTTGGAAAGTAGCACTCTCCCTGGGAAGCTGTGTGAGCCGGACACTGCCCTGCCTGGTCAGCATGACTGGACTCTCCCCCTTTCCCACTTGCAGGCACCTATGGGCTAGGAAAATAGCTTACATCTCATGAAAGCAATCTATTCTGGTTGACCTTCTGGTTAGGCTACCAGCATCTCACTGTCCACATACCAAAAACCCCTTTCCTGCTTTCCCATACATTTTCTGAATATCTATAATATAATTTGGTGAAGCAGTTACTAGGAGATGGCCCATCAGAAAGAGAAAACCCTTAGGGCATGTCTATGCTAGGAAATTATTTCAAAATAATTAAATTTGAAATAATAACTGCCAAAATAACTATTTTGAAATAAGCTTATTTCCCGAGGACAACAGCAGAAGTACAGATTTCAAAATAACCAGCCCGTTATTTTGAAATAATGGGCTTGGTAGTGTGGACACTCCACTTATTATTTCGAAATAAAGGGGGGTTCTTTCAAATAACTCCCTAGAGTAGACCAGGGCTTAATGATTATTCATTGTTGTCTTTCTGAGGCTTAACAATTTAGTTCAGCCATTACTTTTCATTGACCTCTTTGGCTGTTAACACACAATTTTCATGAAGCTTCTAGGCAAATTCTACAGTTTTATTTTTAAAATTTTGTCAAATGAAGAATTTGAAGAGAAGCAAAAGCTTTCTGTAGCAGGTGGGCAAATATACAAAAGTAAGGACTCACATCTGGGCAAATACATTAAGTTTATTCTAACAATAGGCTCAATCCTATTATCCTAATGATAGTTGGAATTCTTCCTGATAAAGGACAGGACAACGGGGCCTACTTTTAGAATAAACACTCATTACATCTTTGTAGAATGGGGGCCTGGATGAGGCAAGTCATCATGAAGGCAAATGTCAAAGAGCTGTATCCTTTTTGCAAATCAAGTTCCACACAGCTCAGCCTCTAGGTCTTTAAGATCGTCTGGTTGTTCAGCCTGTGTCTGCCTTTGTAGATTTCATCACATTGCTAAAGCTTTTGGTGACCACATGATCACCAAATGCATAGCAGCTTTCCTTGGCAAAGGCACTGCATAATGCATTGGTCTTCCATTCTAATAATATGTGTGTACCAAAAAAATCTGCCAGAACCAGTGCTGATGGAGCTGGTTGTCATTTGCCTGCCACATAATATGGAGCAGCTGATAAAGATGACAATAACTGAAAAAGTCCGTCTGCCACCCTTTAGTCGTCTCCTGAACAAGCACATTTCACTATCATACAGTGGAATCATTTTAACTGCAGTTCTGTAGATCTACATGTTTCCTAGCAAGCCTTATATCACAACATCTCCACATAGGCCAGTGAAGACCCTGGAACATAACAGCATATGCTGCTATTCACTGCAAGCATATTGCTATACACTTTTGAACAACTGCAAGCACTGCCTGTGATGAGACATATAACCTGGAGCTGCTTGATGCTAATGGCCAGAGTTTTAGTTTTATCTGGATTAATAACCAGATCAGCGTACATTCCTTTTGCCCCAGCCAAATCAGCCATTAGCTACAGTGATTCCCCAAACTGAGACAACAAGGCAATGTCACTGGCATATTCTAGATCTCAGTGGGGTTCAGCTCACTGTCACCACAGCTGCCTCGTCAAGCTCATCTATCTGCTAATCAGTAATGATATGGAGCAGCGATAGTGACAGAATGCAATCCTCCTGTGGAAATAAGACACCATTCCATGCATGGTTTTCTGCTCCATTACAGAGCTCTTCTGTCAATACCACTGTCTTACCAGGAATGTCGAGAAATCTCATAAGGGCTCACAAATTTGCTTGATGAACTGAATTAAAAGCTATAAAAATTTCTGTCCATGGCTTATTCCATGGAGCCATCTTCTCAAAAAGCTGTCTCAAGGAAAAGAACTAGATGACAATAGAACAACCATGTCTAAAGCTGTATTGCCCATACTGACCTTTGCCATGATGTGCATCATAGATCTGAGATATTAACGCAGAACTGAAGACTGTCCCTTCGGACTGCCAACAGCACTGTACTTCTGTAGTTGACACATTCAGCTTCATCTCTCTTTCTGAACAGAAGGAAGATAACACCCTCCTTTCAGTTAACAGGAATGATAATTATCTACATAACAATACTCCCATATTCCATCTGTAACTCTGGGGTGATGTTACAAGCCCTCATTCTTTCAAGATTTCAGTTTGTTTACTGGAGACCACATCTCTTCTTGGGTGAAGGAAAGGGACCAAATTTCCTAAACACTTTAAGCAGAAGAGGACAGTAATTGGTGGGCAACAGAGGAGTATCTCTAAATGATCTTCCCATTAATGCAACTGCTTTTGCAGATTCTGGCTTATGGTGCACAGGCTTACCCTACAAACACCACAAAGTGGAATAAAGGCTTCAGAAATCATGCCTGGTATCAGCCTACTCTAAATGGGTTGCTTGAGTTGACCTTCATATTTCCTTATCTAGCTAATGCAATATCTTGACAACATTTGAAGTCAAATCAATGTGTCTTCACTTTTGCTCTCAACAAACACCACTCACCAAAAGTAACTAATGAATGGTGAAAGTTGATACTTTAATGCAGTAGTCCCCAAATATTTTACCTCATGTCCCTTTGCCCCGACCATGCCCGTCCCCCCCAATCAGGAGCTGGACCAAAGCTTCAGGATGGGGGGAGGGGGAATATGAGCAGAGGAAAGGAGGCTGAGGCTGAGGCCACAGCTGAGAATGGGACAGTAGCAGGAACAGAGCCTTATCTGGAACCAACACCAGCAGCCAGGGGGCCTCTGAGCCAATCCCCAGGCCTGGGACTGGTGCCTGGGAGCAGATTCTCAGGTGAGGGGCCAACGGTTGGAAAAGGATATCTGGGTGTGAAGCCAGCAGCCAGGCAGCAGACTACAGTGGAGCTTCCTCCCCACCCACTGTGGGAGCTGGCCTAGAGACCAGCTACCCCCTTCCCCAAATGTTCTTCCATGAGCACCAGGGGGCGAGGGGGGGAACATGCCCCACAGTCTGGGGACCTCTAATTTAATGACTTCTACTGCATGGATTAACTTCCAAGTATAGGAAACTCTGGGAGCTCAGATTCAGTTATAATTACTGATAGCAAATACTGTCTTTTTAATACTAACCACTATACACATGCTTACAAAGTGGCATTTTAGTTCAAAATAATGTGTCCAGCATGAAACCCATTTTGTACTTTTAAGTCTAGAAAAGACTGTTTAGTTCTCTACCAAGTTTACTAATTATATTTGACATCATGTGGGAGACCCAGGAAGATTGCTGGTTAAACTAACGCAAGCAATAAAGCCACACAGAGGTTAATTTTTAAAGACTGATTTTACCAAAGAGTCATGAATACAAATAGGAAATGGTGGAGCTCATTTAAATGGGTTGTTAATTCTCAGTCCTGTCTTTCAAACTGACCCTTGTCATTCATATTCTAATCACTAAAACATCAGCACTGTGAACACCAGCCATAGGAGCAGCGTGGGCAGTAGCACAGGGAGCACTATATGCTGTGTGTGTGCATGTGCACTGATGAGCTGCTGGAGTTGAGTGATTGATGTCTGTGTCACTGGTTTGAAACAAATGCTGTCAGCCAGGACTGCTGATGATTATGTTTGCAGGCTCACAAATTGTGTGAGATTTACTTCCCCAGGTCCAGGCCTGCAAAGACTTTCACACGGGCTTAACTTTATGCAAAATGAGTGAAATTCTGAATCTCCTGAATTCAATGGGAAAGAAATGTAAAAAAAAATATGTAGTTATTTCAAGTTTTAACCTCAAAGCTCAGCACTGCCAGAAACACAGCAAGTCCTGAAAACCCTTATTGGTTGTACTTACCCTTTGTGCTGATTTGACAGGACAAGGCAGGAGATACGTTTGCCTAAAAATTCATTCATTCTAAGGTCAGATCCAAGCTAATACTTCATCTACCTTCCTGGCATCTCCATGTGTAGCTAGCATGTATCTAAACAAGATTAGGACAGTTTTCTGTCAAAACTGAGGTGCCTTTGCATTCAAAGATTACACCAGAGACATGTACTATTTTCCATGGCATAATGTATCTTAAAGTCATGTTTTAACAGATTGTTTCCCTTAGCACCTGACCAGTGAACCACTTATGTATCAAAAAAAAAAAAAAAAAAAAGTGGTTCCCTGGTCAGGTGCTAAGGGAAACAGTCTGTTAAAACATGACTTCAAGATACATTATGCCATGGAAAATAGTACAGGTCTAAAAAAAAATGTTATATTTTAATCAAAGTTCCTCCTCACTGAAAAAAAAAGTTCTCATATGCACTTGACAGGGGAGAAAGGCAAAGTTAGGTGAGGTCTGCCAAGGTCTAGGTGTCAAGATCGCTGCAGACCAGGAACCCAGAGTGTACCTCTTTTAGAAAAAGCCACTAAATTATGGGCTTGATCCTACAAAGTCTGGAGCAATCTGATCCTGATTCAGCAGAGCACGGAAGCATGGGCTTAAATTACAACCTTTAAGTAGTCCCATTGACTACACAGGTATTTAAATTTAAATATGTGTTTAGGTGAAGCAGGACTAAACTGCTCAATAACTTTCAAGATTGAACATCCACATTTAAAAACTAGATTCTAGCTCATCTGTTGAGGTACTTATTATCATGAATGTGGAAGATACAGAGGGCCCCATTGAGCCACTCTCTCTCACACATAGGGTTTGTCTACTTTGTGCTTTAGTTCTTACCAGAAGGTTGCAGCTTCTAATCTGCACCAATGTCTCCCACTCTAAGGGTATGTCTAGACTGCATCCCTCTGTCGGCAGAGGGATGAAGATTAGGCAGGTCGACATTGCAAATGAGGCAGGGATTTAAATATCCTGTGCCTAATTTGCATAAAAATGACCACCGCGTTTTGCCAACTCAGCACTTTGTCTGCAAAAAGCGGCAGTCTAGAGCGGGATCTGTCGAGAAAGCCTTTTTCAACAGATCCCTTATGCCTCCTGCAAGGAGGTTTAAAGGATCTGTCGAAAAAGGCTTTCTTTCTTGACACATACCCCTCTAGACTGCCGCTTTTTGCCGACAAAGTGCTGAGTCGGCAAAACACAGTGGCCATTTTTATGCAAATTAGGCACAGGATATTTAAATCCCTGCCTCATTTGCAATGTCGACCTGCCTAATCTTCATCCCTCTGCCAACAGAGGGATGCAGTCTAGACATAACCTAACTGGCCTGTATGGAACCTGCTGGCATATTTGAGTGCACATTAACATAATCCTGTTTTATTGCACACCATCAGGGCCCATACAGGAGCATGCTGGTGCAGACTAAACCACCATGTGGACAAGCCCTGACTAGTGGCTTATTACAGGAGGGGTCCCACTGAAATCAGTAGGATGCCTTGTAAACCTTAAATAAGGTATTATTCAATGTGATTGAACATGATAAATTTGACGTAGAAAGAGGAAGGAAAGTTTTTTGAGTAAAGGTCAAAACTGGGAGTAAGGAGACCTGAATTCAGTTTCAAGCACTGGTACAGATGTCCTATGTGACTTTGAGAAAATAATGTAAACGTTTTGTGCTTCATTTTCTTTACCTGAAACAGGAGGATAATAATAAGCACATACTTGTCACATAGGCTATGTCGATACTTGAGTGTTTCTCCAATTATTTGTGCATATATTGCTAGTGTGGTATCCCATACTCTTGCTGAAAGTCCACATATGCTTTGCTGTACACTGCTGTATTCCTGAGGCCACATTGGCCCTTTTCAGTACACTACCTTAGCACTACCACTTCAGGGGGTATGTCCCAGACTCCTGAGAGTCACTCCTTGAGAGACTCTAGGAACTGCCTTGCTGTGTGTTGCTGGTATTGTCCACACCCTTTATGTATTTGGCAATGGCAGCTGCCACTCACCTCTCCCATCTGCAAAACTGCATGGAAGATATGGGGCAAGTCCATGATGATGTGTTTCTGTTCTTTCTGCTATTTTCAGGACAAATCTTCATGTGGTGCAGTGTTGATGACTGGATAGAATCATTACATAAATGTTTCAAATTCCAAGGACAGATGGGTTGGCAGGTGAATGAAAATCCATGGGTGCTTGTGGAGATTTGCCAGGCTAACAATATTGTTATCTACCCATGGGTAGTTGCCTTAATTAAATCCCTGAAATTAGAACTAGATTTCAAAGATGGGGTTTCTGGACTGTTCAGGTGCCATCAAAGGAACACACTTCTCTAAATGTTGCTCACAGAAAGGAACAAGTGCCCATGAAGATACACTTGTTCTCTGACATGGAGGAAAGGTCCATGATGCCTGGGTGTTCAGCAGTTTGGGTAGTGTCACAAAGGGGAAATGGTGACTTTATCCCCAGACAAAAAGTTATTCTGTATATTATTTCTGTCTCCATGTTTATTTTAGCTCATGAAGCTTTACCCTGACAACTCTGAGCCAAGAGAAAGGGAATTCAGTTATAGACTGAGTAGCTGCACAATGATGGTTGAATGTATATAGGGATGGCTGAAAACATATTGGCGATGACTACATACTCATCTTGATAACAATGTGGGCAACTTGATTTGCAAAATCATGGCACATGCCTTGCAGAACATATGTGAAACAAAATTTGAATATGTTTGGACAGAGTGGACAGAGGACAGATCCAGTTTTCAAAGTCCAGGAAACTGGATCCCAGCCATGTGCACATTGCTCCTACTTCAAGGGAGAATTGAGATGCCACTTGCTGGCAAATATTAGAACAGCAGGGAGACTGACGTTGGCTTCAGACTGTGTGATGGACATGTTGACACAACACTGCTGCTGGAAAAGCTCAAAAGTCCTTGTTGTCTTGTGATCCTGTGTAGGGCATATCAGTGTGTCCTGTTGGGTCAAGTCTCCTCATCAAGTTAAACACTGTTGTCCAAGGTTTTGTGCTGTATAGCCATTTTAACTGCTGACACTGAACAATGTTTTTGTTATACGTTAAAAGCTTTGCTTCGGGGTGGCTCATTGGAAGCACTTAATCATTGTGGGGACCAAGAAGGGGATTGTGAGTCACTTCATTCTAAGTGCTCGCAGCCCTGCAGAGCATTCAGACCAGCTTTTTGTAACATGGGCAACTATGAGATTCCCTCTCAGATCAATTGCTGCAGTCCTTCACCCTCTGGTACAGGTGCCTCATGTGGTTCATGCACTCTTAGCACTGCGACAGAGTCCAGTGAAAGCTGTCTCCTCCAGACTTGATTAAATCTCCCAGTACAGGCGCATGGTCATATCCAGGCTAAATCAAGAGGGACAATGTAATGTGCTTTCAGACTATGACCCATGATCAACTATACTTATCAATAGTTTTCAGCAGAAAACTATTCTGAAGTGTTCCTTTCAGGTCACTCCTACTGAGATCAGTGGGTGGGTCAGGGGACCTTTATACCTTTGAGTAAGGGTCAGGCTCCAAAGGGATCAATGCACTGTGGGAATGGCCCAGGAGAAGTACAGATAACCACGACCGGGGTAAATGCATCTTTTCCCCATCCACACTGCACTATAGAATGAGTGTGGGGTCATGCAACAATGAAGGCATATACGTACTAGAGCTCTTCAGGACTGTTCTTTTTCCCACGCTAAAATGTTCTTCAGGAATGTGCTTCAAATATGGACAATATGGGATTATGGCCCAGCAAAACACAAATAACCTGGGAAATGTGCAAGTGTAGGCATAGCCATTGTTTGAGTAGTGCTGTGCAAATGGATTTTTCAGTTCACTGCCAATTAAAAAAAAATCATTTCTGGACAAATTGGATATGATTTTTTCAACATTTTCAGAATAGTGAAAAGTAAAAATAAATCTGTTTTAGTTAAAAAGAAACTTCTTGTTCAACCCAACACAAATGATTTCATTGTCTGAGCATTTAAAAACTTTAAAATACATTTGAAAGAAATTTCAAATGAAAAAGTTATTTCAAATGAAAAAATCAAAATGTTTCATTTCAAATGTTTTACTAAAATTTTCAGAATTTTGTTTTGTTTGGTTTTGTTTTCAATACTCACAAGACAGTGAAATTGACACAATGGGTATTTCACCCCCCAAAAGAGGCCAAAAATTTTATCCATCTGTAGTTTTTGAAGGATCTCAAAGAAAAGATGTATGGATATTCAAAGTATTATCTGCAGGTCCACAGTATGAGGGCATACTAGAGATATTATTGTTATTAACACAGCATTGACTAGATGAGTGGAGCTGAACAAAATATAAAAGACACATATGCACTGCATTATCTTTTCATTTGCACAGGTTTATGTCAGTACAATGTCAATTACTGCAATGGAATTACCTCAGTTTTACTTTGACATGAGATTACAATCAAGCCATGTGCATTGTTTTCATTAAGAAATTACAGACTAACACTGACAGATTGTCTACTAGCCAAGCATAAAGTCCTCAAAATTCAAAAATATATGGTGCATTTCTGAGAATATAGCTTGGCATGTGGACTGTATGCAGTATTTTAGTTCAGTGTATATTTATAGGAGCTGTCATTATAACCCATATATAACATGCCCACTTTACTTTTTTTGCATCACTCAATCACAGTGAAGTGTCCCAGGAGTTGATCCTGGGCCTGATTTTGTTTATATCTTCATTAATGATCTAGATAATCGGATGGATTGACCCTCTCAGTAAGTTCATGCATGATACAATGACAGTATGGTAGGGGAAGAGGTAGATATTCTAGAGTGTAGGGAGAGGGTCCAGAGTGACCTAGAAACATTGGAGGGTTGGGCCAAAGGAGATCTGATGAGGTTCACCATGAACAAGTGCAGAATCCTGAACTTGGGATGGAAGATTCCCGAGCACTGAGGACTGACTGGGGCTATGTCTACACTACAAGTTTTCTCAGCAAAAATATGCTACAGAGGGACTCATTTGCATGAGTCGCAATCTCATTTGCATATTTTCTCCCAATCTATTTTTGTGCTAGGGGTTTTTGTGCAAAAACAAGCAGTGTTTTCCACAAGATCCTTATGCCCCCAAAAAGAAGGTATACCGATCTTGCGGGAAAAGGGCTTTTTGTGCAAAAAGAACACGTCCACGCTGCTTGTTTTTGCACAAAAACCCCTAGCGCAAAAACGGATCGACAGAAAATATGCAAATTAGATCACAACTCATGCAAATGAGTCCCTCATTAGCATATTTTTTGCCGAGAAAACATGTAGTGTAGCTGCAGCCTGGCTAAACAGCATTTCTGCAGATAATGACCTCGGGATTACAGTCAACAGCGTGCCCTTATGTCAAAAAGGCTAACAACATATTGGGGTGCATTAGTAGGAGCATTACCAGCAGATCTAGGGAAGTGATTATTCCCCTCTATTCACCACTGGGGTGCATTAGTAGGAGCATTACCAGCAGATCTAGGGAAGTGATTATTCCCCTCTATTCACCACTAGTGAGGCCACCTCTGTAGTACTGCATCCAGTTTTTCGCCCTCCACTACAGGAAGGATGTGGATAAATTGGAGAGAGTCCAGGGAAGGACCATAAAAATGATTAGGAGGCTGGGGCACATGACTTATGAGGAGAGGCTGAGAATACTGGGTTTATTTAGTCCATAGAAGAGAAGAATGATGGAGGATTTGATAGTGGTCTTCAGCTACCTGAAAGGAGGATTCCAAAGAGGATGCAACTAGGTTATTATCAGTGTTGGCAGATGACACAACAAGGAGCAATGATCTCAAATTGCAGTGGATGAGGTCTAGACTGAGTAGTAGGAAAAATTATTTCACTAGGACAGTAATGAAACATTGAGATGGGTTACCTAGGGAGGTGTTAGAATTTCCATTCTTAGAAGCTTTTAAAGCCTGGCTTGGCAAAGCCCTGGCTAGGATATTTAGTTGGTGTTGATACTGCTTCAAGCAATGGGTCCCTGAGGTCAATTTCTACCGTAATCATCTATAATTCTATGAGGAGACAATGGCAACAGCACCATAGATAGAGGAACTACCAAGTCAATGTGGCGATGGTATAGCTGGCTTCTTTGATACCTTCCCTGCTACCATGAATGAAGGGAAGTTTTAAGGATTAAAAGTAGTAGGAAGGAGGAATGGCCCATTGTGCACTGCAATCCAGATAACCTCAGCTGCCAAAGTGCCATGGGAACTGGAAAAACTTAAATAACTATGAATAGTCTTTCAGCACCTTAGAGACTAACAAAACATGTAGATGGTATCATGAGCTTTCATGGACACAACCCACTTCTTCAGAAGAAACTATCACTAGTTTACTCAAATTAGGGAAGAGAATCATAGAAATACAGGGCTGGAAGGGACCTTGAGCTGTCATCTACTCCAGCTGTCTGTGCTGAGGCTGGATCGAAGAAACGTAGGCCATCTCTGACAAGTGTTTGTCCAACCTGCTCTTTAAAACCTCTAATGACAAAGATTTTACAACCTTCTTTGGAAGCCTGTTTCAGAACTCAATTATCCTCATAGTTTTTCCTAAGGGTGTCTCTACACCACACTACATTTGAGCTATGCAAATTGTATAGCTTATTTCAAGTTAATTTCAAAATAGCTTATTTTGAAATTTGGAGCTGTTTATACAGCACCAAATTTTGAAATAGAGCACTATTTGGAAATGTCCCTTACTTCTTGTGGAATGAGGTATACAGGGATGTCAGAATAGTGAGCCTGTTATATTTCAAAATAACGGGCTTGCTCAAAAGACACAGAATAGCTATTTCTGTATACCAGAAGTATCCTGAAATAGTGCTACAGTGAAGACACACCTTAAATATCCCTTGCTGCAGATTAAGCTCATTATTTTTCATACGACCGCCAATAGACAAGGGAAACAACTGATCACCATCCTTTTTATAACAGGCATTGACATGTTTAAAGACTGTTAAAAGATCCTCCCTCAGTCTTCTTGTCTGAAGACTAAAGAAACCCAGTTTTTTTAACCTTTCCTCAGAGATCATGTTTTTAAAGCTTTTTACCATTTTTTATTGTTCTCCTCTGAACTCTTTCCGGAACAATACAAACCAACTGCAACTGCAAAATATTGTTGACCCATATTCAATTTGAGATCTACTATAATTTCCAGAATCTTCTCTGTGGTTTAACTGCCTAGCCAGCTTTTTCCCATTTTGTAATTGTTCCTTTGATTTTAAATTCCTACACACAGAAATTTGCACTTTTCTTTAGTGAATTTTATCTTGTTGATTTCAGACAGATTCTCTCATTTATCCAGGACATTTTGCAGTATAATCCTGTCCTCTAAAATCCTTATAACACCACTTGCTTTGTGGTCATTAGCACATTTCAACAACATACTTGTCACTCCATTATTGAAGTCATTATTGAAAATATTGACTAGTATCAGACCCAGGGCTGACCCCCTGTAAGAGTCCACATGATATGCCTTATCATTTTCACAGCAAACAAATGATGAGTGCCCTTTCTGTATGGTCTTTTAACCTGTTGTGCAGCCATCTTCTAATAATTGCATCACCACATTTCCCTAGTTTCCTTATGAGAATATCATTTGGGGATAGATATAACATGTCTACATCTTTTCCCTAGCTCATTAGACCAATAACCTTGTCAAAGATGAAAATTAGGTTGGCTTGTCATGGTATGTTCTTGACAAATCAATATTGACAAATCCATTATTCCTTATAACCATATTATCTTGTAGATGCTTGCAAATTGATTGTTTAAATATCTTTCTAGGTATCAACATTTGGCTGACTGGACTACAATTCCCTGGGTTCTATTTGGTCCCCTCTTTAGAAATATATACTATGTTTTCCCTACTCATGCATCCTCCATGTGTTTTCAAAAATAAGTGCATATGGTTCTGATATTGTGTCACCTAGTTCCTTACATACCTTAGAAAGAATATAATCAGGGCCTGCAGACATGAGTACATCTTACTTATTTACAAATCTTTAACCTGTCATTTACTTATTTTGGATTGTGTTCCTTTCCCCTTATTTTTAATATTAATTATGTTGAGTATCTGGTCACAATTAACCTTTATATTGAAGATGAAAGCAAATTAAGCATTAAATTCCACAGTCTTTTTGATGTCATCTGTTATTTGATCTCCTTTCCCACTAAGTAGAGGGAAAATTGCACTTCCTTCAATTTTCTCATGTCCCTAATAAATCTAAAGCACCTCTTCTCGTTGCCTTTTAAGTTCCTTGCTAGGCATAACTCATTTTTTACTCAAAACTTTCTAATTTTATCCTCACATGCTTGTGCTAACTTTTCTAGCCTTCTTTAGCAATTTATCCATGTTTCTGAAGGATTCCTTTTCGATTTTCAGATCATGAAAATGCTCCAGCGGGAGCATTGCGCTCTGCTATTCTTTCCTTTGCATTGAGATGGCCCGCAGTTGTTTCTTTAATATTGTTTGAGAAACTACCAGATCTCTGAGGAGTTAACCCTTTAGATTTTCTTCCTGAGTGACATTACCTATCAATTTGTTTGTCCAAGTTTGTTTTGTGTTTGTCCAAGTCTGTTCTCAATCTTTTCTTTCTTCAGAAAAATGAAATCTATTCTTTCATGACCATTGTTCCCCAAATTACCTTCAAATACACTACCAATTCCTTCCTATTGGTCAGAATCAAGTCTACCATGGCCATCCTTCTGGTTACTTCCTGAAATGTAAAGTTTTCCCCAGTACATTCTGAGAATTTATTAGAAATTGTGTGTCATGCCATATTAGTTGTCCAACAAATGTTAAAGTCCAAGTCAAAGACAATCTATTACTGTGTTTTGGATATTACTGTTATTTGTTCTATAAATGGCTCATTCACCTCTTTTTCCTGATCTGTTGGAGTATAGCAGACCCCTTGCATGTCATCACCTCATTTTTTTTAGCTTTTACCTTCACACAGTGTCTTTAAACTATTCTGCTTCTCACTCCTCTTAGGACTTTAAAGTAAGTCTATATTGTGTCGATATGTAATGCAATATGTCCACCATTTTTTCTTGCCTAAACACCCTTTCACAAGTATTCTAGTCCTGAGGTCTATTTTACCAAGTCTCTGTGAGGTCAATTAAGTCATAATTTATTTTATGTGTTAGTATGCCCATTTCTTTTTATTACCCATATTTCTTGCACATGCAATAGACATCTAACATGTTAAACAGATTCCCCTTTTTGACTGTCCTTTTATTATTTCTATGAACCTGTTATAATTGTCATACCCATTCGCCACTCCCCAACCTTTAGCCCTTGGTTAAAGTACTTAAAAAAATCTTACCTGTTGCTTTTTAATACCTGCCATCTTTGAACCTACTTTAAGCCCTCTTCAATAGGCTGGCACGTCTATACTTTGGGATGCTTTCCCCCTTCCTGTTAAGGTGGGTCCCATCACTTCCCAGTAGTCCTTCTTGGAACAGCATCCCTTGGCCAAGGAAGGAGAAGCCTTCCTATCAAAACCATCCTCACAGCCATGCATTCATTTCCACAATGCATGTGCCTCAGCGCAAGTGAGAGGAAGAAAGAGAAGAAAGCCTGTGTCCCCTAGGACACTTTCACCTTCATTTCTACAGTCCTATAGTCATTGTTGAACTGCTCAGGATCATCTTTCACAGCATCATTAGGGCCCACAGGGATGAGTAGCATGGAGTAGTGATCAGAGGATAGATTAGCCTTGGCTACTTTTCCATAATGTCTCAAATGTAGGATGCAGGCAGGAAACAAAGCTGCCAGGCACCATATCAGGTTGGTGGATGTATGCCTCCATTCCCCTAAAAAGATAGTCTCTGACCACCAGCAGCTTACATCCCATCATCTTGGGTGTGGTGACTGTGAAACTCCCAGCGTTAAGGGCAGGTGGCTTCTCTTTCTCAGCCATTGGAGTCTGACCCTCACCTCTTGACTGCGATGGTTGGGGAATCTGGATGGAGAACCACTCTCCTTCCTACAAAGCTTTTACTTCTCTTTCTTTATTTGTTGCTACTGTAGTCATGGACAGTCAGCTAGCAGTCTATATCTCAGCTGTTTGCACATGTGTCCTCTCAGTAAAGTCCTCATGCTCCCAGGACCAGACACATCGGCTGGACACTGTTCACTAGGGTTAGTCCCTAGCAGAATACCAGATGCTGTATTTTCCTGGATATCTGCTTCTGTTGGCCACAGTTCATCATTCCCAGCTATTGGGAGTTGCAGGACGTGGTGGCCCATCCTGCACTGCTTCCTGCAACTCTCATTGGCTAGAAACAACAAACTGTGGCCAACAGGAGCTGTGAGCAGCTGTACCTGTGGATGATTATGTAAATACAGACTCTAGTGGTCTGCCAAGGAATAACCCTGGCAAACCACATCTGGCCCATGGGCCACTTATTGCACACCTCTGTCCCAGATGCTATGCAGATAAGTGACCTCCTTATGCAGGTATCTTATTTGGTCCCCCAGGGACTTTACCAATAGACACCTCTCACATTGCTGGGCAAAGATGGGTCACCTGTAAAAAGAAAAAGTTAGAAAAGCATTGGTCGTTTAAATGGTCATGTTAAACAAGGCCTAATGAGAAATATAACTGTTTCTCCAACTTACATTAAAACTACTTTAATAGATGTATTTCAAATGTAATTTTCTTCATATTTGCTGCTTTTATACAATGAGAAAAAATCTGCTAAACCATCTGTTTTGAATATTTAAGTAATACAAGGAAAGAGAGAGAGTGAGAAAGAGAGAGAGAGAGAGAGAGAGAGAGAGACTTTTAAGGCAAATTCCGCTCTTGGCTACCCCAGAGTAAATCCGGAATAATCCCTTTGGTTTATTGTGAAAACTCTAAATTTTCCATGGTGTAGCTCCATGCAGAATTTGACTTGAGGTCTGTAACGCAAGGGAAAAGAGAAGAATATGTCTTCAATTTATATTATCTGCAGCCAAACTGAATTCCTGTTGGCAGTATAATACAGTAGAAAAGAGCAGGAAGAGTTCCGGTCTGCCAAGAAGGGCTCGCAGAGGGTTGGTATTATGCAGCGAGGAATGACAGGGTTATCACATTTCTCTGACTGCTCACCATTTGTGAGGAAGGAAATCTGATTAGTCTATTTACCCAAATTCAACATGTTGGCACCTTAATGTTTTGTTCTTTTGTTAACAATTTAATGGCTTATTGCACAGGATCAATATGAATATCTGGTTTAGACAGGGCAGTAAGGGGCTGTATTAGCCTAGGGGGAGCTCCAGGTGGTTCCCTGGTGAGCAACGAAAGACAGCAATTTCTATACACCTTTAAGGGATGCAATAAAATGTCCTATGCATGGTTAGCCACCACCAGCGGCCAATGTTGAGATGGGGACCAGCAAAGATTCTGACCACTGTGTCCCTCTCCTCCTACTTCATAGCACCAAAGGAGGAATTAGGGGACACGCCTAGTGGTGTCCTGAGACAGGGATTGAAATTCTGGCCAATCCTTATATGGGTCCTGTATGAAAGGAGGCTCCTTACTTCCTCTTCTTCACTGCACACCCAGCTAAAGATGAAGTACCATCAAACTTTTTGCCATTGGCGGTGTTACCTTTTTTCCCAGTGAATGGGATGCTGGAACTATGTATTTTAAAATAGGTATTTTAGGTCATGGTAGCCCAAATCTTGACTTGGAAAGGTGTTGTTGATCCCATCTATCTCCTTTTAGTCATGGATGGTGAACATCATGGGGAACATCGATGGGGAATTGCTTTCCCACATTCCCTTGACAAGTAATATCTCACTTTAATCAGGATTTTCTTTAGAATTCCCTCCCAGACATACATAGTTGCAGCAGCTCCTTCCAACTTCTCTTTCTTCTTTCTAGTTGGATTTTCAATGGCATTTTTCCCACATGTATGATACTGAAGGTTACATTAAATCCATCATTTTAAATACAAACGTAGTTATGAAATCCCCTACCTCAGGTGTCTCCAGGTCAGGAGAAAATCTTAGTATATAAATATTTTGAGCTCTTAAGGATTCCCCCCCCCCCCCCCCCCCCCCCGCAATTTCCAGAGATCGTTAAATAACATTTTTAATTAAAACATCCCCAAGCTTCTGTACCCAAGTATTTGCTTTATTTACTGATAATACAGGTTCTTTAGAAACACCAAGATATTTCAAGGCAATGAGCCACCAGAGGGAGCCCGCATAACCTCTTGCTTTTAGTTAAAAAAAAAAAAATTGACACTGGCAAACTAACTTCAGAGAATCTTCAGCGAATCATGTGAAATGCCTAGTGATATTCTCTTTTGGTAAAGGAAAGCAATATTTGACATTACAGCAGAGATAGGAAAGGAAATCCACCGGAAAAAAACACAAAGAAACCTAGAAATACTCTGGGATCCACCCTGCTGCTGTAAATCACCATTGCTCCAAAAATGGACTTTTGCTGAAGTACACCAGTTGAGGATTTGGCTCATAAAGTCCAAAGCATTCAAATGTCAAGCATTTCTTCATAGCACACGCTGCAGGAATTCAATATGTTGTAACAGTCACACTGAAGATAATGATTTACATATCTTCTTTCACAAGAATGCAGCAGGAACATTTTCACCAAATGCCTCGTGATTTTTGTTTCATAATGATAATTAAGAGGAAGGGCTTAGGTTAGAATTGTGCAACCTTTTTGCTCTTCACCCACAACCATCAGCCAGTCCAAACTCAGAGGAACCACTACCAGTCTTCTGTGTGAGGAAACAGACTGTGTAGGAGGACTCCGTGGTACTATGGAGACAAACTTGGTAGCAGATTGGTCAGTGGGAGCACAGATGGGAGATTTTAACCAAAATTGGAGGGAAAATAAGGCATATAGGCATTACAACCCTGAACTATGCACAGCCACTACTCTCAAAACCTTGTGGGACAGAGGGGCATAGAAAGGCTATGCAGAGGGCATGTATGTCCAGTTGGTGTCATCTGCGTTTTCCCCACCCCCATATAAAGCCATACCAACTTATGCTGGAACCAGAGATAAATTCCTCTGATGATTTGCTTCTTCATGAGAACAACAGAGACCAGTCTGGACCTTGTTAGCATAATTGTTCCCTTCTCTTCACATACGATTAAATTCTGTGGTGAACAGTTGTGTGTGGCTTGGTGTTCCGGTTTTACATCTCCTCTTATAAAAACTAGCCATATGTACTAAGATGAATAGAACTGGATAAAGAGAATCAGAGTTAAGAAGGGACATATCAGGATGAAACTAGAAGCATAAGTTTTGGTGTGACTTATTCCTCCTGAGTGTAGCTTGGAGCAAAACAGCAAAACCTCAGTATGGAACACTGGTTTCTTAGTGTGGCTGACTCACTGATAAGAGAGAGCCAATTTTAGGGTTCTCCCAACTTTCCCCTGAGGGGGAAATCAGAGGCAAGGTCTGGGTATATTTTTAGTGTAACTTGTTTTATTTACACAGATATACCAGTTTTGAAGTCAGACAACATACAAGTGATGTCTCCTTTCAGAATAATCAGGCAGAACTCTGACACCCCATTCCCATGGAGTAACTCTGTCAAAATAATTTACTTTCCTTCAGGCCCATTGAGGGGTGTGTGTGCAAAGTGAACAACTGCCCTGGGGCCTGAAAATTCAAAAGGGCCCAGGGCTCAGGCCACCGCTGCTGCCGCAGTAGCCCCACCCCTTCTGCCCAGTGCCCTACCCCATCCAGGGTGCAGAGCTCTCCCTACTCCCACTTTGGCAAGTCTGTTCTACTCAGAGAGATTAAGGCACCAGGCAAACACTCCTGCTGTTTGCAACAGCTCCCCCCCCAAAAAAAATAATACAAAGCAATACTGATGTTTCTTCAAAGATTGAACTGTGCTTGAACACTAAGAACTTGTAAAACCCAGCATAAAATCACCCCCTGGAAATTACAACCATAACAGTTTGTTTGCTAAATCTATTCCTCATACTTTGTGTCACTTATTGCTAATGAAACAAAGAACAACATAGATCATCAAACTGCAAAATAAAACAGCCTTCTAACCCCCCTCAGAAGACCTCAGGGTAGTTGATGTCTGTGACACAGAATAGAAAATCTTGATCTAAAGAAGTATAGTGTTTAGTAAACACTAAATTACACATTAGTAAATAAAATATGACAAAATAAAAAACACTGCCAAGTTCAAACATTATAGATGTCAAAATGACCACAACTATTATTTTAAATAAAAAAGGAAAAACAAGAAATAAAATCTAAGTGCTGTTTGCACAGAAATTAAATAAAATGCAGCCCCATTTTATTAATGTGTTCATGTCAGTCACGCTTATAATGGCTGGGAATGCTAGATGGCTCTATAGTTTTATTCAGTGAGTTAAATTTAAAAATATGCTCTAAGACATATTCAATTAAATGACATTATATTTATTTCAAAATATATTTAATCCAGTTAAATTTTCTATTAGTAATTTAGAAAGTATGACTAGAATTGATAAAAAATAGAATTCTGGTTTTTTTGGTTAAAAAAACAAGGAATAAATACATTTCACAAAAATGTCATCCTATTTTTAGTTGTAGAGCTTGTGATATTTTTAATTTAAAAAGACTGTAAGAGGGGACAAATATATCATATATTTTATGAAAAATTCCCATTTTTGGACCAGTGCTGCTAGTAACATTTAATTTATTGTAGATATACTGCTGTGTTCATCTGGCTTAATCATTGTAGATGTGACTGTAAGGTAATATTTTAAAAGTGGAAATTCCAAATTAACTTCAATAGAACTAAAATTGTATCATATATGCCATCCCTAGCAGCAACATGTGCAGTTCATCACAGATCTCCACTGACCCCAGTTGTTTTGTTCAAATTTCATTCAGACTGTTTCTTCGTCCCCATGATGATCACTCAATAGTGCAAAAGATTTGAAAAGAATGGAATGGGGATGCTTTTACTTGCTTATCTTGTCCTTTGGAAATCCTCAAAGACAGGGAGTCACAAAATGGGAGGAAGGATGCTGAAAGCGCCAATATGGATAATATATTGAAAGAGAGTTGAAGGGGCAGTGAGGAGTCACTGGTAGGGCAGAGGTTTGAGGAAACTCTTGGCGAAGGAAAAGGAGTTCAAAAAGAGAGAATGAACAACAAATCTGAAATTGCCCCTCAAACTATAGAAGCAACTTCCAGGGGCAGTCTCCCCTACAAGTATATTCGTTTTAATTTTTTTTTAATTTGAATATGCTATATCTAATATCCTGGAGCTATTGAAGTCAATGGAACTTCTGCCATTGACTTCAAAGTTCTAGTATTTCACCAGCAGTCTTTTATATCATTTGGAAAGATTGTGGTCCAACATTAGCTAACTGTGCAGCATTTCATAAGATGTAATAGAAGTGTCCCCTTCCTGCTCTTCTGTTGTCCTGCATAGCCTTGCTTTATCTCAGGGTGTAAAACAGGATTTATGTTCCTGATACAGGTCTTGTCCTCAGAATAGAAAGGCAAGAAATGGGCTGACAAGAGGCAGGAATGGTTGCTGGGTGAAATCCACTCATCAATGTTGTGATGGTTCACCCCCTCCCATACTTTATTAAATGGATTTATGGACATAAGTGTACATAACTCAAAGGTGCTTTGAGCAAATTACTTCATGTAACCTATCAATCTTCATGTCTTAATCCACTGGGTCTGTTTATCTTATTTTGGTGTATGTATCATCCTTGTGTGTAAAATCAGACATATAGAATAGGGAATACTTTATGGGTTTTAAGTACGTGAATAAAAGTAATTAAGGGAGGCCTCAGCGTCTGGGCAATCATATACAAATAGCCTTTTGTCCTTCAGTCTTAACAGTGGTTGGTCTGGAGAAGTTCACCCCAAGTGGCCAGGTGACTTCCATTGCAAAAAGGAAATCTTTAAAAGCAATAGGAAAGTAAGGAGTCTTTGGTCTTTGGCTGGCACTCCCAAGGGGAGGAACCAAAGTCCCCAGGGTGAGGGACAGCATTGGTTTGGAAGGCTTTGCTAGACTAAAGACAGTTATAGGGTGAATTTGTAATAAGTTTGTGTACTGAGGTTTCAGTGTTAAAGTTAGAATCATAGAATCATAGAATACTAGGACTGGAAGGGACCTCGAGAGGTCATCGAGTCCAGACCCTTGCCCTCATGGCAGGACCAAATACTGTCTAGACCATCCCTGATAAACATTTATCTAACCTACTCTTAAATATTTCCAGAGATGGGGATTCCATAACCTCCCTGGGCAATTTATTCCAGTGTTTGACTACCCTGACAGTTAGGAACTTTTTCCTAATGTCCAACTTAAACCTTCCTTGCTGCAGTTTAAGCCCATTGCTTCTTGTTCTATCCTCAGAGGCCAAGATGAACAAGTTTTCTCCCTCCTCCTTATGACACCCTTTTAGATACCTGAAAACTGCTATCATGTCCCCTCAATCTTCTCTTTTCTAAACTAAACAAACCCAATTCTTTCACCCTTCCTTCATAGGTCATGTTCTCTAGACCTTTAATCATTCTTGTTGCTCTTCTCTGACCCTCTCCAATTTCTCCATATCTTTCTTGAAATGCGGTGCCCAGAACTGGACACAATACTCCAACTGAGGCCTAACTAGCGCAGAGTAAAGTGGAAGAATGACTTCTCGTGTCTTGCTCACAACACACCTGTTAATGCATCCCAGAATCATGTTTGCTTTTTTTGCAACAGCATCACACTGCTGACTCATATTCAGCTTGTGGTCCACTATAACCCCAAGATCCATTTCTGCCGTACTCCTTTCTAAACAGTCGCTTCCCAGCTTCCCACACGTCAGTTTCTGTATGTGTGAAACTGATTGTTCCTTCCTAAGTGGAGCACTTTGCATTTGTCTTTATTAAACTTCATCCTGTTTACCTCAGACCATTTCTCCAATTTGTCCAGATCATTTTGAATTATGACCCTATCTTCCAGATTAGTCGCAACCCCTCCCAGCTTGGTATCATTATCATCTGCAAACTTAATAAGCGTACTTTCTATGCCAATATCTAAATCGTTGATGAAGATATTGAACAGAGCTGGTCCCAAAACAGACCCCCGCGGAACCCCAATTGTTATACCTTTCCAGAAGGATTGTGAACCATTAATAACTACTCTCTGAGTACGGTTATCCAGCCAGTTATGCACCCACCTTTTAGTAGCCCCATCTAAGTTGTATTTGCCTAGTTTATTGATAAGAATATCATGCGAGACAGTATCAAAACGCCTTACTAAATTCTAGGTATACCACATCCACCGCTTCTCCCTTATCCACAAGACTCGTTATCCTATCAAAGAAAGCTATCAGATTGGTTTGACATGATTTGTTCTTTACAAATCCATGCTGGCTGTTCTCTATCACCTTGCCACCTTCCAAGTGTTTACAGATGATTTCCTTAATTATTTGCTCCATTATCTTCCCTGGCACAGAAGTTAAACTAACTGGTCTGTAGTTTCCTGGGTTGTTCTTATTTCCCTTTTTAAAAATGGGCACCATATTTGCCCTTTTCCAGTCTTCTGGAATCGCTCCTGTCTCCCATGATTTTCCAAAGATGATAGCTAGAGGCTCAGATATTTCCTCTATCCGCTCCTTGAGTATTCTAGGATGCATTTCATCAGGCCCTGGTGACTTGCAGGCCTCTAACTTTTCTAGTTGATTTTTAACTTGTTCTTTTTTTATTTTATCTTCTAAACCTACCCCCGTCCCACTAGCATTCACTATGTTAGGCATTCCTTCAGACTTCTCGGTGAAGACCAAAACAAAGAAGTCATTAAGCATCTCTGCCATTTCCAAGTTTCCTGTTACTGTTTCTCCCTCCTCACTGACCAGTGGGCCTACCCTGTGCTTGGTCTTCCTCTTGCTTCTAATGTATTTTTAAAAAGTCTTCTTGTTTCCTTTATTCCTGTAGCTAGTTTGAGCTCATTTTGTGCCTTTGCCTTTTAATCTTGCCCTGCATTCCTGTGTTGTTCGCCTATATTCATCCTTTGTAATTTGTCCTACTTTCCATTTTTTATATGACTCCTTTTTTATTTTTAGATCATGCAAGATCTCGTGGTTAAGCCAAGGCGGTCTTTTGCTGTATTTTCTATCTTTCCGACACAGCGGAATAGCTTGATTTTGGGCCCTTAACAATGTCCCTTTGAAAAACTGCCAACTCTCCTCAGCTGTTTTTCCCCTCATTCTTGATTCCCCTGGGACCTTACCTATCAAGCATGTTCTGTTTTTGATTTTTGATTTTGATTTGCAATCTACTTTGCTCTTCCTGTTCTCACTTATAACCACTTAAATCCTACTGCTTGTACTTAATGAAATCATTTTTACATACTATCAAGCCCAGTGTAAATAGTTTTTACCTGGGGAGCAACCAGTGTGTACATTCCCCCTTTCATTATTAAGGGGGCTTACCCAAATAATTCATTGGTGAATTTTATCCCATTTGCAGAGTGGTATCCCAGGAAGCTGGGCCCTAAACTGCAGTTTCCTTGGACCTGAAGAGGTTCGGTGTCTGTACTGCTGGGGGCAGGGGTATTAATCTCAGCTTGGTGCCTTTGTTGGGGGAGACCAGTGGAGCTGGCTCAGCAGGACTGAAGAGTGAGAAATCCCAGAGAGCAGGAAGGTGAGTGGCTGTGGCCATGTGAGTGTAACTGCCACCAGGCAGATTTGAACCTAGGAAGAATATTATAGGAGCCTCTATAGCTTGAGCTATAAACCCAGTTGACTCTCATCTTAGGCTGTAGAGCTCCCTTGTTCTTATCTCTCATTGTAAGGGTACAGCTAGACTGCAGGGGTTTTCTGGATACCAGAGGTATCCTGAAAAAACTCTGCTGCATCCAGGAAACATATTTGCTCTTCAGCTTTTTTTTGTGGAAGACCAAACACGCTCTTTCAGAAGCACCTGTGTTCCTTGTTCTATGAGGAAGAAGGGGGCTTCCGAAAGAGGGGTTTTTTCTGAAATAATGTTGAAAAAGCCTCTTCCGACAAGAGTCGGAAAAAGGTACGCAAAATGTGTAGTGCATTTTGTGTACCTTTTTCTGACAAAAACTTGTAGTCTATCCGTACCCTAAATGGTCTAGGTGCTACTCCATGGGACAGTGAACCACATTAGGTGTGTGGGTTACATCAGCACCCCGGGAAGGACCCCCAGGAGTCTTTTGTGACCTCATCCCATCACAAACGTATCTGGAACTGGGGAGATGAGGTTGGGTCATCCTTCTTGCATAGAGTGAATCTAAGCTGATTTTTCTTATTTCATGCTAAGAACTGTCTTTCCTCCCCCAACTTATGCATCTAAAATGCTTTCCTTCTAATATTATTATACATCTGGAAATATCTATTCACAGTTAGATTTCATTCCTGTCACTGTACTCTTATGTATTATCCACTATCAGAAATAATATTGTAATATGTGCCAGATTTAATAAAGCCTTTGTCTGGTATTCTTAAGAAGGCTCAGGCAAGCATCAAGTCAGTTAATCTTCTACTGTGAGATTCTGTGGGTCTGATCCTATAACATAGAAACACGGCATTAGCAATAATTTCAAAGTATTTATCTACTCTTTCTTCATGTTGCTTTTTTTGACATTACATTGAACAAAGTCTATTTTCTCCTGTTACTTTTATAAGCATCTTATCAGTGTTTCATATTTCCTAAGGGAAAGGGTGTTATTTTTTTAACTCCCAAACACTCTTATCTGCTAACAATTTAATGTGTCCTACAGTTTGGTGTGAAACAATAAACTATTTCGTGTGTCCAGACAGTAACAGTTGGGCAGTAACATTTGGGAGGATGAGATATTTGAAACAAATATAAAGATGAAAACTCTGTCAGTCCATGCACGATCTAATGTATCAGTGATATAGATGAAAATTAGGTAGAGGTTGATACGCTGTAATATCAAAAATGTGAACATGTTTGTTCTTATTTGAGTGTGATGACTGGTCAGATGTCACTGCTCTTCATGCTGTGCCAAAATATAACATGTCAAAATGTGAAAACAAAAAAATAGCTGTTCAGACGGGATCTTTTGGCTTTTCTCACACTCACAGTTTAAAGTGACTTGATATTCTTCACTTTCTACTGTAAATTGCTGAGCTATACCCTGCTAACCAGATGCCGTGTTCCCTTTCAGAAGTGGCTGCATATTGTTTGATGGGTATATCTTCACTGCAATTAAACATGTTCTTTACTTGGGCTAGCTAACATGAGTCAAGGTTTGACAATTTTGCTTTTCATTTAGCACCTCAAATTCAATCTCTGTCTGCCATATATGGTTTAACTCAAGCTGCTACTCTGAATTGAAAGTCAAGTTACTATGTCTTAAGTAAATGGTCTTAAGTGCTATTGTATTCAGAGTTAGTTAGCCTGAGTTAAGAACACATCATTTTTTTGCACTGACCATGCAACCCATATCTTTTGCAAAGTGCTTTAGAATGAAAAGCATATGCAAACAAAATATATGTTTGTAAATCAGCTGCAATGGAAAAGGGGGAGCCAGCATAGGGATTTAAAGAAGAAGGTTATATAATCACAGGAGCAGGTTAGGAAAAAGTCATAGAAACTGCATTTTGGATGGACTGCAGTGGGGTCATATGGATGTTGGGGATCCCCAAGAGGAGGAGGATGGAGTAATTCAAGTGGGAAATGATCAGGACATGTCAAACTTCTCTGAACTTCTGTCTAGGGCGAGAGAACAAGGTTTCCGTGTGTTATTTAGCGTACAGCTATAGAGCTATAAATGTATGTGGAACTTTGCAAACAAAACAATGTTTCTGACCCAAAGAGCTTACAGTCCAAGGGTTCTCAATTGCTGTAGGTATTGGGGGTGAGAGAGCAAGGTAACCAGTACTCCTTGAGCCATTTAATAGGGATTAGGGACAATTGTAGCCCTTCTGTTTAAGTTAGGTCCCCCCCACCCCCCACAGAGTATCTCAACATGTTAAAGCTACAACTGTCTTGTCTGTTAGACAACATGTGTTAAAATATGTTAAAATATGTAAAATTCCTGGCTTCAAAGGCTGTGGCTTAATTCCACAACTGAGCCCTAAATTATTATCCGCAAGGCCTCCAGAGTTGCAATTTTCACATGCTAATATATTTCAATACATACTGAATGCTAGTGCCACTACAACTTCAAATCACCCTAATCTATACAGGAAAAGTATGTTTGGCCCCTGCTATAAACATCCAGGCTGGCTTGCCAGACCAAAGCAACTTCTCTCACTCTCTCTTCTATTCTGACATTTTTAAAACAACATTTATTCTCACTCAGACTTACTGCATCATGCATTGCTAGCTCTCAAGCATGACAAAGTTCTGTCAGGAAAGTGTAACTTCAGCAGAAGTGCACACAAATGGGCAGTGTGAAAAATGTTCTGCCAATCTAAGCAGCAAGCTAGAATATTTTCATGCCTTTACAAATATCTATGATATTTGGTTGATTTCCCCTGACACCATTAATTGCTTTCTGCATGCAACACACTGCAAGGAAGCTAAACATTGAATACAATGTGCCATAAAAACAGAGCATGTCAGAAAATAATTTTGTTTTTACATATGGCTTAAGTATCCCATAACCAAAGCAAAAACTGATGTTTGCTTACAGAAAGCAAACATCTGACCTCTGCACAGGTATTAATAATTATCTCAAATTATTACCTTACTAAAAATATTTTAGATGATATAATGCAGTTTTTGGTTGCATCTTTCTTTTGTCTGGTCTGCGAGTACAGAAAAAAAATGGCAAAAATTATTGCAAAATTAATATTCCATGGGGAAGCTTAATGGTGCTTTCCTGTAAGGATTTCCCATCTGTAAGTTTGTCTTTGGGATTGTAAATGCTCAAGACAAGGTTTTGTCTTTATTTGTACTTTGTGCAAGACTTAGCCTTTCCTTGTACTTAACCAATGATGAGTAAGGATTGAAGTTTATGGATTGATTTCAGTGAGAGAAAAATCAAACTTCAAGTATTCAAAAAAATGAGTCATAATAGTGTGACCCCCAAGTTTAAACAAACACATGCACAACCATATACAGCAGTGTACTTGGGTCTTGACAACTCTGCTATTCTAGTCTTTTTTACCCTATACAGTTAGTTGCATGCTTTTTTGCTTTCTATAAGTACCTTACTGCCTGATTTGTCCCATTGAAATAAATGGGACTGTTTCTATGAAAACTGGTGGTGCAGTGTAGTTTGACTGCTATTTAAGTCAATCAAATGGATTCTAATGAACTGTATTACATGTCAAAATGTAGTCACCCTGGCTGTTTAAATTAAAGCAAGAGTCCGCGCTTTGATGATTGATAAGCTCAAACTCATGGACTGTGTCTTTCCTCTACCTTCTATTGTCTTCTCTGTCTGATTTTGTAGAATCAAATGGCTTCAATTAACACATCCATATTTATCTGATTATTTACCATTGCATTCTTGACTTCATTTTCAAAGTGACTGTTAGGGTTCATAGACTTCCATAAGGCTCAGACCCACAACAGGCATATAGGCACAAAAACTCCCACTGAAAACAATGAG
Organism: Rafetus swinhoei; assembly: GCA_019425775.1. Taxonomy (NCBI): domain Eukaryota; kingdom Metazoa; phylum Chordata; order Testudines; family Trionychidae; genus Rafetus; species Rafetus swinhoei. The sequence goes on from CM033424.1 coordinate 155,758,455, forward strand.
AGGTGGCTAAATAACTGTGGATCTGTGTCTGCCATGTGTCTGGCCATGTTGACACTTTTAAAAATATGAACCCAACATATTTTCCCTAGGAGTATGTCTACATTGCAGAGGTTTTTTTTGACTCTTAGTGCGTCCTTTTGAAAGAAAATCGAAGGAATGCAGGGTTTTTTCCAACATTGGTAAACCTCTTTCTATGAGGAAGAAGCCTTTTTCCGAAAGAGTTCTTTCGGAAAAAGGTGTGTGTGGATGGGGAAAAGGGAGTTCTTTCAGAAGAAGAGGAAAGAGGAAGCGGTGCCCTGGTGGGTACTCAGTCCATATTAATCACAGCTTAAATGTGAGATAGCGTCCATTCAGTGTGGACACTATCTTTAGAAAAAGCAGATCAGTTTTTTAATGCCCTTTTGCTGTGTAGATGCTCTCTTTTGGAAGAAGTTTTTTCAGAAGATCTCTTCCACAAAAGCTTCTTCAAAAAGAAGCCTGCAGTCTAGACATAGCCTTGATCATACAGCAGGTCAGTGGTGGCCAGAAATAGAACCCAGAAACCCTGACTCACCATTCTTTGCTCTATTACCTTCCAATTCCTCCAACTCTTCAATTTAATCTAGCCAGCTGTAGGAGAGCTCATCTGCAAAAGTTTTTTTCTCCTAATTTATTTCACTGTGGTTTAGTACACAGAAAAGAAGCCGTGTTGTTTTTTTTAATCATTTAAGTAAACTGTATAATTCTTGGTGGGTCAGCCGACCATATGTAACACTGAAAGCCATCTATAACAGGATGCTATATTTGTGTACTCTTCTTCTGTTACTCAGCTATCCTCTTTTGGCAATTTCCATTTCACAACTGAAAAATAGCCATATTAGTCATATAAATGCCTGCCAATTACAAGATATATCAGTCTACTGAATATAGCATGTGGTGTAGGCATTAGTAAAAGAGGAGAAAAGTCTGTGCCTGATTGCAGCATTCAAAAACCCCAGAACCATCAAAGCACTGCTCACTTGGGGACCGTGCCAAAGCCCGTTGAGAACAACTCCCACTGACTTCAAGGGACTTTGGATCCAGCCCTGTGTTACCAGTCTGAGCCAAATTATAGGAGATGAATATTACTCTAACTGATGAGTGATTTTTACATCACAAAGGCTTCTGACAAAGATCCCCTTTGCTGGGTTTATTTATACTACCATTTTTAAGAGTTTGGATGCTCTAGGGTATATATATGTTGGGTTTTAGTAGATAAAAACAAATAAACCTTTGGAATGGATACAGATAGCAAAATCTGGGCAATTGCACAGCATATGGCCATCAATAATATGTTTTTGAGATATTCGCTTTGGCAGCTTATCAGGTCTTGTCACAAAATGTTTCTGTGAAACTATAAAATGTCATGTCAAACAAACACAATGAAATCATGAAGCTACCCATTACACAATGCAAAAGTATAATTGCTATAATTTGTCATTAAATTAGTATTTCACCAAGAAGTAACCTCATATTCTAGGGTTCATTTCCATGGGAAGCTAGAGATAAAGGAGTGTCTTTTAAAGGCTGATGTTTCAATATTAGGGCAAGATGAAGTAACCTTAAACTATTCAACCAAATAATATTTATATGACAGACATCTGGATGCATTTGAAGACAATGGAAACATTTAGATTTTGTACTCACGTCCTTTGAACATTCTAATCTGTATTGATGTCAATAAAAGACATTCTCCCTAATAGAGCCAGGTGTTGTTTTCATATCTCTCAGCCTTTTGGGTTTCCCTAGATTAGAAGTGATCGCAAACACATTGTATACCACTGACCACAAAGAATGATGAATGATTTCATGTAACTGTTACTTTTCAAGATGTCATTCACGTGTGTATTCCTCTCAGGTGCATGTGCACCCAAAACACCTAGATCCATAGAAATTTCCATAGCAGTACCAGGGCACCACACATTTCCTATATCTCCTTGTGGCCCCTCCTGAAGTGGGCACCACTTAGCACTCCCTTGGTTCCTTTACACCAGAATATGAGGCTAACAACTCCAATGTAGATTGGATGAAAAGTGGGTGGTGGAACACGTGTGTCAACCATAATTCACAGAACAACAAAGTAACATAGTAATTAACTATTCTGTCCTCTTTGAGTGGTTCACACACATATTCCACCCAGGTCACCTCCAAGCAGTTCAGATACATGGTGGGACTTAGAATTTATCTGAATAGTGATGGCAAAACTGTTTGTACAAAACTTGTATCAGCTCCTAAAGCAGTTTTGATGACCACAGTGCTGACTAAAGGTATGAATGGAGGACTACATAGCAGCCCTTTATATGTCCATAGTTGAAATACCCCATATGCAGGCCAGAGAGGGAATTTGTGCCCTTGTAGAATGAACTAAGAACCTTTCCAGAGGAGGAAGGTTCAGTACTGCTAGGGTGCTGTGAGGCAAGCTGTAATCCACTTGAAAATAGTCTGTGGTGAGGCTGCTCGATCTTTCATTCTATCAGAATAAGAATGAAAACGGCAAGGAGATACTGAAATGGGGTTTGTTCTGTCTAAACAGGTCTCTGTTTTTCTCACATCTAATGTATGAAGACACTGCTCAGCACTGTGACTTCGGACAAATACAGATAAGTATATTGTTTGGTATGCATGAATCGCTGAAACCGCTTTTGTCAAAAACTTAGGGGGTGACTTTAAGGGTCTTTATAGGCTCTGACATAAGCACCTGAAGTGCTCCCACTCCTCTGGCTAATGTTATCACAATGGGAAAAGCTATCTTTAGATTAAAGTGATTTAGAAAGCAATTAGCTATCAGCTCAAATGCTGGGTCCATTACAAAAGGATAGAGACAAAAATACTTTTGAAGAATCTATCCATGTCTGGGTTAGAGAACATGGATTTTCTCTCCATTGGAGGATAGATCACTGAAATTGCAGCTAAGTAGACCCACAGGGAAATATCTGATGGTGTAATTAGTACAAAAGGGTATTCTATATATTAATGAGTAATTTTTGGATACTTCAAGCAGTGAACCAAGTAATAAAATGTTCTTGCAGATTCAGACTAACACGGCTAACCCTCTGATACTTGTCACCAAGTAATAAAGTGTTTTGGTTTGGCCGGGTAGGTAGGCCTAGTGGATTGTTGTCAGCTGCTTAGCAGGATCTGCTGACATGCAGTCAAAGAATCCTTCTCACTTTGGTCTAATCTCTCAACATCTATGTTGTGAAGTGCAGATCAGTTTTCCCTCTAAGCACAGCTTCACTGGTGATTATCAGACCCCGCCTGGTCAGAGGCTCAGGGGTGAGTAACCCCAGCACTCCCCACCATAGCTGAAATCACAATAACAGCAGATTCAAGCAGGGGAATATGAAAGAAGTGGCCTGATTCCCTCTCACTCCCCCAACATGGCCCAATAAGGACCATGGCAATCTAGCCCTAAGGCCATGACTACACTACAGAGAAGATTGGAGCTGCCGCAGTCAATCTGGGGTTTGAATTAGCAGGTCTAGGGAAGACACACTAAGTCAAGCTGAGAGGGCACTCCTGTCGATGCTGGTAGTCCTGCTCCTATGAGGACTAAGGGAAGGTCAAAGGGAGAATGTGATCCTGTCCACCTCTCGCAGCGTGGATGGCATAAAATGCAATTTAAGATACTTCAACTCAAGCTATGCAATTAACGTAGGTGTTGTTGTTTATCTTAATTCAAATTTATCCCCTAGTGTAGACCTAGCTTAGGTGGCTTGTCCAAGGTCACACGGAGTCTGTGGCAGAGGTGGAGAATTAGTCCAGATCTCCTGAGTCCTGGCCAAGTGCTAATCTTCCTTTTGATATTTATCTGACGTAATCCAAAAACATTTTTCAAGCCAGGGCTTTTTCTTGGGTCTTTTCTTCTTCCACACAGTATGGCCATTCTGTTGATGGCTGCAGTCCTGTACCAAATTTGACTGGTGCTAGTGTCAAAATATTAAACTTTGGTTTGGCTTTGGCAATGTTTAGGGACTTGTTTTTTTGTGCAGCACTCCTGTGAATGTATGACAGACAGTTCACTTTAATATGATACAGCTGTTATTACCAAAAAGCTTTCACATTATTCTTTTATGGCAGGGATGAACAGTTTGCTTACATACTGTAACTGCTGGCAGTTTGCTCTGGCTGCATTTCTACATCCTTGTGTTTCAGTTGTAAAATATTGAGAAGTATCAACTTTGAGGCAATTATTCAAACAAAGTGTAATTATTTTTAATTTTTCCATAACTCCTATTTTCCTAGATGGTGCTCTGATACACTACCTGCCTTTTGCACTCACTCTGGGAACAAATCACAGAGTTTAATAATACAGTAAGTGAGGAGATCCACAGGCAGTGCATTAGAGTCATCTTCACTTTTCATAACAAATATATTGCCATCTGCCATCTTCCTAACAGCCTGTGAAGGGAAAGAACTTTGGGGATGAAGAAATGATCTAGAGTGAGCTAGTTACTACATTTGCATCTGTTACTACAAATGGCTGTGCTGCTATAAGACTGAACCTGAATCCTAACTAGAACTCTGCATTTCTTTTTTATAATCTCAAAGAAAGGGGCAGAAGGGAAAGTGGGTATTGAGGGACAGGGATAATTATAATGTCTTCCTGTCAAATGGTTGCAGAGCTAAAATGTCATCTTCCTGAATAATAAATAAATTTAATTTTCAATATTTAAAACCTCATCTGAGAGGAGATCAGTCACAGAATAACATTAATTTCTATGTTGCCGCTAGGGTAATCCTTTGCCATTGGGGGCATTTGACTGCTAAATACTAATTTGAATTAACTAAAAGCTTATGAAGTCGGAGATTTCTAACCAGAAATGCTGGGAAAAGATTTAAAAGACATTTCCCCCATCTTCTTAGTATAGTAGGTTCTGATTGGTGATATCTGAGTGTGACAGCATTTGATGAGTAGAAAATGCACCTATTTTAAGAACTACAGCATCATTATTGTCTTACAGTTTACTGTTGAAAAACAGCACACACAAAAAGAGTAAGAAGGTTTCCATTTCTTCACTAATGACTTAACTTGGCTTGATCTCTGCAGAGTCTCTTACATGACAACCACATAACATTATCCAATTGTTTTCAGTATTCACCAGGAGTTCTCTAGAGCAAATATAGGAAATACTGTACAGAGTTAGGTAACTTTATCTATTAAGCATGATCATTAGATGGTGTTCGCTGTTGATGGCATCTATCAGAGCTTAACCCCCTTTTCTTCTGTAGAGCTTCTCACCCCTTATTTCTACCCTCTGGTCATCTGTAGGGGAGCCTGGATAGCCCTGCTTTGACAATAAATGGTGATGTCTGCCTTGACCACAGTGCGGATTCCTAAAAAGCAAAAGCCAGGCCTGTCTCAAGTCTGGTGCACATAAGCGCACAGGCAAGACTCAGGAGGCAGGATTTTTTGCATAACAATGCAGATTAAGCATAGTATGTGAGACCATGTCAAGAACACAGGACAAGCAACCTTGTACTTGTACTTCTGTTTCCGATAAACAAAAATTACAGATGCAGCCATAAAACTATTAACTATGCACATTGTTTTTGCAACATCTTGAGTAGCAAATAGGGCATTGGGCATTGTAGGTATCTTACACAATACGTAATCAACTGGTAAATATTATTAGAACAATCAAGTCTCATTTGCTAGAAAATGAGCTAAGTAAGAAGAATTGATGGGAGGGAGGGAGCAGGATTGGCCCACAGGGCCTGCTCGTTATAACTAGAAGTAAATAGGCCCTTCACACCAGCTACAGCAGTGCATGGCATTCCAATGGGTTGGAATCAAAGGAACCACGGCCTACTGCCTGGTAGGTAGCATATGGGTGAAGTGTCAGTGAATTAAGCTTTATTAGTGTATTATAGTAGATCTTCTATTAATTGCTTTTGCATTGCTTTGTGCTATATTAATTGCTTTAGAATTATAGTATTTAAGGTTTAAATTGTATAGTCATTGTTTTTAAGGTTTGTAAAACTTAAACAACTGTATTAACTGCTTAAAGCTTGTAATAAATAAGAAAGTGGTTAAGTCTCTCTGGAGTGTCCTGGTTTCCCTTGGATCTAAAATAAATCAAACCACACAATATCATCTCTTTCCTCCTCTTATCCTGTTTCCATTTTATGCTCACACACTCGATCAGCTATGACTTCCTAATTGTTTCTTTCCCTCATGCATTGTACAGACTTTGGCCCCTAGCATTGTCCTCTTTGATCCTATGCTCCCGTCCCTCTCCTTAGTATGGTCCTTTCTTTCTTCCCTTCCCCCTCTCCCACCATCATCTATTTTTTCCTCTTTCTCCTCCCATTGCTCGTATCTGTTGCTCCCTTTTGAGTTCTGTCTCTCCTGACTTCTGGAATATGGGTGGGGTGGGAACTGATGCTCTGTGAAAAAACAAAGAGGAATCAAGTAGGAGAGCAGGAAGAGGCCTCCTAGCCCCTATGTGCAATCTAGCAAGAAGTGGAAAGAAACTGTCAGGATTGTGGAGAAGCTTCAATAGAGTATGCCTTTACCATCTGCAGAGGAATTGCCACTATGACTCATAGGCCATGCCTGCATGACAAACCTATGTCGACCCAATTTATGTTGTCATACAGCAAACATAATTAATACACTGCTTGTGCACAGGCATATTGGGCTCCTTGTGCTGGCAGTGGACATCCTCACTAGAGTTCTGTATGACTGCAGATAGTGCACTATGGAAAGGTATCCTACTGTGCAACTCACCACCGTCCAATGCACTTTTGCGTCTTTTGATAAGTTTTGGCAGTACGTGATGGGGCCAAAATGACTTACAGAAGGGTGATTGACAGCATGGAGTCAAACTTTTCATTTTGCAGCTTTCTCCCTACCATATTGGGTGCATCTACACAGCAGTGTTATTTCGGGATAACTGATGTTATTCCAAAATAACATAGTCCATGTCTACACTACAAGTAGTTATTTCGCCATAATGTCGAAATAATGGCGAGCTGGAGGACTTCTTACTCCGACTCCTGTATCTCTCATTTTATTAAAAGTAAGGGAAGTGGGAGGAAGAGTGCTCTACCTCAGACTTCCTGCTGTGTAGACAGCACCAAAAGCTGAAATAAGCTATTTCAACTTAACCTACACAATTGATGTAGCTGAAGTTGCGTCGCTTATTTCGGCTTTAGCCCTGATGTGTAGACGTACCCATTGTTATCTTCACACCAGATTTTTCATGCCCTTTTCTCAAAATCCACAAACCCATGCAAGCATTCTCACTGTCTGCCATTTCTAACAGAAGTTTTGCGGTATTGTTATGAGTGTAAACACAGGATGCATGACTGTGGAATATTTGCAAAGCCTCAAAAGCGGAATGAGTGGGACCATGACAATTCATTGGAGGATAAATCACTATGAGACAGAGTGAGAACTAATTACAGGTTGTTGGTGGTGTGTATGTAGCACATGCAGACAGGGAGACACCACTTCTGAGCCCAAAATCCAATCCTTATGTCTTACCAGCAAACTGCTTGATTTGTGTGTGCAGTCATTCTGAAAACTGGGCCAAGAAAGTTAGGTCCTCATTTAGAAGTGCTGCCCTTTTCAAATCATATATTTAAGTCCCAAGCAAGTCAATGACTTTCCTGAATCATTAATTTTAAATGTGTGTCCTGATAGCAGCATCAAACCATCTGCCACTCCTAATATAAATGGTTGCTGCATAATTTGATCAGTAACCTTCATTGTTTACTTTGCTTGCAATCTTACACTTTTGACTGCAGTTGGGACTTGGATGGGAACAGAGTGGGCCTTGTTTTAAGAAATATTCAGTGCAATAAGCTTATGTCCTAGTACATTTAATATTCTCTTGCCATTAGTGTCTTGCTTTTTATTCAGCCAAAAGATGAAAAAAGATGTAAAAGAAAACCTGCAGAGAACAGGCCAAATGAGTTACAGAAGCATTTCATTGCTGTGGCTGTGCCATTCTGTTGTAATAGTTTCCTTAAAAGAGTGCTGTGTAAGCATTATCATATAGAGTGCAAAGCAGACTGCAAAAAAGTTCTACAGAAAAAATGGTCCAGCATAGAAAAAAAAAATCAAGTTAGTTCATTCTCCTATATTCACTTATAAGACAGGACACTAGGCAAGACTTATGAAGAATGTGTGTGCATGTGGGGCTGGGGAGGGGGGAGATTTTCATTTTCTGGTGTTGTGCTTGAGAATACCAGAAAATTGAACTCACTGAGCCCATACTGGACTTTCTTCAAATATCTGCTGCCAGACGGAATATTCCTTTTGACAGGATTCTACTTACTGAGTCCTATGCAATCCAGGTAATCAATCAAAGAAAAAGGAACATAATGCAGGAGCTGTCACCTGCTACGGATCACTGCAAACTCAACATGCCTCTGGGAAGTTTTGCAGAAGAATGCTGTTGTGGAAGGGTGGGTTTTTTTTTTTTTTTTTTTGTGAATTAGCTTAGGCTGTAGTTAAAACTGAACATTGATCCTTTATCAAAGTCACAACTAGGCAAATGTAAAGAAGGACAAAGGATGCTCTCCCATGGGGTAGGAAATATACCTTTAAAATTCAAGCTATACATCATCCACTAATTCTGTATCTAAATAACTTAATAAACAGCAACCAAAAAAACCCAGAAAAGTTTCCTTTTACTTTTATATGCAACATGATGTGACCATTATCTCCTATTTTATCCTATTACATTGTATTTTGCTTATAGAAAATACTAAGCCATATAAATAATGGACAAAAGTTATCCTTGGCACAAGGCACATGGGCCAATTCCTCATCTCAATGGAACACTAGAAGATTACCTGTTTTACATGCGCTTAAGAAGTAGAGCCACCAGAAATCTTTTTCTTCCTAGTGTGTCTGCATGACTAAGGGTAAGATTCAGGTCACATATTGGTTGCTAATGCTCTCAGATCTGCTAGCTTATTTAAAAATCTTTTCTCGTTTGCCCATAGAGAATATACAATTTCTTTTTCCGATCAGATTGTTATAATGTTGTTAATGAGCTAAAATAACTGTACTGTTATTTCTTCACATTATACACTAGTTACATGTTTGGTTCTAGGTATTCAGGAAATTTTAGCAGCCTAATGGTTGGAGTATGTTGCCTTGCACTGAATTTGTATAAGGAATTTTGCACACACATTTCTCGAATAACCCTAATAAGTCCCAAGACAGGATTTTTATTTAATGAGACTAGTGATGCACACTCCAGAGATACGTTCTTAAATAAAAGTGTGCCTATTATTTTATATTCTGGAAAATAACATCTCCATGACAGATGTGCATGCATTAAATCAACATAAATCTTTTACTTAAAAATGTTCTAGTGCACAATACTATGTCTGACAAATCAGATAATCATTCATAAATGTCCTAATCTCAATTAAATGACATTTTGTGTTTTTATCTACTATATATTTGAGTTTGTCTGCCTGTGGGTGACTCTGTTTGTTCAAGAACATCTCCTAAAAAGTAAGAGCTAGGACCATCAAATTTGGAATGCAGCTTCCTCTTATCATAACTAAAGTCGTAGTAAAGGTTTGGTTGTGTTAGGATAATGGGATATGCCAGTAATTTGATTGCTTCGCATAAAACAGAAAGGGGGGGGGGTCTGCTAGCAGGGACAGTTATACTGTAGAATAACCACAGGGAGCATCAAGGAGCCAGAGATGGGGACCAGGACAGCTATAACACCATTGTGGCAGCAGGGGTGGAGAAAGGGACAGCTAGCTATGCACTATATATTTGAGAGAGTTTGTCTGTTTGTGTATCTCTCTGTCTGTCTGTCTCCCAGCCGGGGGACATTAAGTCTTCCACCAGCTGTGGCTGTGCACTGCAGCAGCCAGAGACAAGCACTTCTCACCTGACCCCAAGCTGCTGCAGTGAGAGATGGGTGGCATTATTCTCTCTCTCCCTGGGGCAACCTGCATACTGAACCCTTCATTCCCAGCCTCATCCCAGAGCAATGATTTAAATGAAAAAAACCCCAAATTAATAGAGTTATGGACCCAAGCAATGCCAGATAAATCTTCCAATATACTAAATAGGATCATACATGACTAAGCCAGTAACAGAATAGATGAACAAAGCTATGAAGGGTTCCAATTAAAGGGATCTGTCAGGATATGTACTCCAGTTTAATTTATAGGCATAACAGTATATCTGTTCACATGCAAACTTTGACCTTAGTCTAGCGGCATTGGCACTTCTGACAGATAACACAGAAAAAAAAGATTGCTTCACACATAAGAGCACTGCCTTTCAACTTTACAGGAGAACATTCTCTTTAATAATGGGAGCTGTCACACAGCATTGTGTTAAAGGAGACCCCAGATGATCAGTGCTTCATTTGAAATGGTACAGAAGCAATACTTAGACCAACTAGCTAGGCAAAGTCAAGTTTGGTAACTGATGTGCTGACTGAAAATAATAATAATAAAAAAAGAATATGCTACCAGACTCAGACTCAGGTTTTCATCCCATATGTTCTGATCTGAATACTGATGACTATGGGAGCTACAGAGCTTCATCGTACAGATGAAATAGATTCACATTATCCCAGTCTTCCTGGAATATGTGCACATTTATCTCCCAGAATGATTGGGCAAAAGAGGGGAGGGGTAGAGCGAATGGGGAGGAATAAGGGAGAGGGAAAGAGAGAATTCACAAACAAGAAAACTGGTAGGCTATAATCCAGCAGTGCAAAATAAAAAGGATGAACTTTAGGGATATTTTAGATAATTTAGGGAGCACAGAATATATTTTCGCATTCTGAAAAACTAGATTCACTGGTCCATATACAAAGACTAAAGTTGGAATTCTTTTTGGGCATGTCTACGCTGAGGAGTTTTTTCAAAATAACTCCTCTTATTCTGAAATAATAAGGTGAGCGTCCACACTACCTAGCCCATTATTTTGAAATAATGGGCTTGTTATTTCAAAATAACAACTCCTGTTTGTGAGAGGAATAAGCTTATTTCAAAATAGTTATTTCAAACATATAACGTATTTCAAAATAACCCGGTAGTGTACACATAGCATTTGTATTTAATCATCCAAGGTTCCCCTCCAACAACAAGGGGCAGAACAGTTTTGCCAGATCCTTATAACAGCTGACATAGGTAGCCCATAATTGGTTTAAAAAAATCCTTAGTTTAAAGGAAAATGTGGTACTTGCTCATGGCATCTGTAACAATCAATGATTCATTTTTCCAAAGTTCAGTACATTACTAATTGTATTATTACTATTATATTATCTGTTATTAATTTATGGTGCTGCTTACCACATGTTTCATGATTAAATCTCAACAGACAGCCCCAACCCCAAGGAAAACAAATAGACTGAATGAAATTAGGGGAAAGGAACTGACACTAGGCAAATTATAGCCAATTTTAGACATAAACCTTGACTCCATGCACACTAAACTATTTAGATTAAAATATATATTGACACCCTAGTCCCACTGAAGTTAATTGAAAAAATGCCAACCAGGGTCAGGATTTCACCCATATTCTTTATCATGATAGTACAGTCTTTTCTGACAAGGGTGTGCTGGTAAATTAATGGCATGGTGATAATCCTGCACCACTAGCCAGTGGGAGTCTAGTCATGCTTAAAACTATTCTTTCTTTAAAATATTTTTCAGATTGTCTAATAACTTAAAAGTAGAAAACAAAAGTGTTTTGGTTGAATTAAAAGTTTTGTTTCATTTTCTAAGGGTTTTTAACTTTAAAAAATAAAAATTGAAGCAAATTTTGAAACAAAGTAATTTAAAATTGAAAAATCAAGGTGTTTCCTTTCAAAATGTTCAAAAAAGGGCACATAATTATTTTTATTGAAACAATTGAGTGAGTTTGACATGAATTTGTGAAAAATTTTGGTTAAACCAAATCTGCATTTGTTGTTAAAAATTGTTTCAAATGAAAAATTTTACAAGCTCTGACAGGGGAAGGGGAATTGTGATCTATGATATTATTATAGAATCATAGCACACTAGAACTGGAAGGGACCTTGAGAGGTCATCGAGTCCAGTCCCCTGCCCTCACGGCAGGACCCAGTACCATCTAGACCATCTCTGATAGATGTCTATCCAAATTACTCTTAAATATCTCCAGAGATGGAGATTCCACAACCTCCATAGGCAATTTATTCCAGTGTTTAACCACTCTGACAGTTAGGAAGTTTTTCCTAATGTCCAGCCTAAACCTCACTTGCTGCAGTTTAAGCCCATTGCTTCTTCTCCTATCCTCAGAGCCCAAGGAGAACAATTTTTCTCCCTCCTCCTTATGACACACCTTTAGATACCTGAAAACCGCTATCATGTCCCCTCTCAATCTTCTCCTTTCCAAACTGAACAAGCCCAATTATTTCAGTCTTCTTTCATAGGTTATGTTCTCTAGACGTTTAATCATTCTTGTTGCTCTTCTCTGGACCTTCTCCAATTTCTCCACATCTTTCCTGAAATGTGTTGCCTAGAATTGGACACAATACTCCAGTTGAGGACTAATCAGCACAGAGTAGAGCGGAAGAATAACTTATTGTGCCTTCCTTTTTGAGTCAGGGAATGGCTCTGATTACATGTTCTTATAGCACCAAACACTATTAACCAAATCTCAGGAGACTTTACACATTATATGTAATTCAAATAATAATGAAAAGCTAAAGTAATAGTACCTCATTAAGCAAAATAATAATAATATAATAATCCAATGCAGCTTTAAGAGGTGTTAGCATTCGAAAAAATGAATTTTCAAAGAAAAGTATGCAAATGGCTAGATCCTACAAAGAGCTGCCAAGAAGTTTGTTCACTTTATGCTTTTTTGGCTTATCACTTGATTTACTCAGTCGACTTTGCTGAGTTAATTATTAATTTACATATATAATGAAATCCATTCTAAATATTAACAATAATCCAATATTAAAGGGACATGGTAACTATGTAACTTTATGCACACTTTATTACTGCAGTTAGTTGCCTCTGCGCTGATCTATACTTTGCCTCAAAAATACAAATAAAATGCAATTTATATGTACCTAAAAGTGGCAAAGGCTAATATTCATAAGATTCTTTTATTCCAGTTTCTAACCAAACTGCTTATTGTATATATTTGTAGGTCTGAATATTTCAAATTTATGCTGGAATAAGAAAGGGGTCTTTTTTGCATAGAGGCAAAGTATCTTTCATAATCAGGATTCTATACTACTTGAAATGGCATTGTTAGTATGAGTTTACTGGAGTAATGATGGAATTATAAATATAAAAAACATGCTATCTGTAATAGGTTTATTTCTATCTGAAGTAGAGATAATACATATTGTGCAAGACACCCTGACTTTCAGATATACACAGGGTTTCAATGCACTGTCTCCAATTAAAGTCAATATTAGTTATGCAACTAAAGCACTGAGAAAGTGTACCCAGCAGTGCAAGTAATATGTAAATATGTGCACACACGCACACACTGGAGCTAGAATTCTAGATATGATATGATATGATATATGATATGATATAACTGATTGATATATGAATGTGTGGCAAAGCCTCAAAGAGCTGTGTTATAAAAATCTCAGTTTCTGTGTTGTTCTGCTGTAGGCTATCACCCCTCTACTATCACTGATGGAGACTAGAGATTCTGATCCAGGAGGACAAAGTGGGAGGGGTGCCCCAGAGAGCAAGTTTGCAGGCTAAGTGATATTTTCAGCACATCAAGTGACAGTCTCAAGAGGTTCTCTGTGATCAAACCCATCACAGTCTAGTTATTACTTATTCCTTCCTTGAATGCAGGGGACTGGACTTGGGGCACGTCTGCACTACAGAGCAGATTTACTGTCAATCTTCCAGGGTTCAAATTAGTGGGTCTTGTGAAGACACGCTAATTCAAACTGAAAGGGGCACTGCAGTCTGTTGTCCTGCTTCCACGAGGAGTAAGGGATGTTGAAGGGAGAGTGTTGTCCCTTTGACTTCCTGCTGTGTTGACAGCGCCAAAAATCAAGTTAAGGTACTTCAACTTCACCTACACAATTAACGTAGCTGAAGTTGAGTATTTTAACTTGACCTTATCCTGTATTGTAGACATACCCAAGGTAACCTCTCAAAGTCCCTTCCAGTCTTAGACTTCTATGGTCCTATGATGGAGCTGAATGCTAAAGTGACGAATTATGGCTGGTGTTGGGTTCCAAATCACTTTAGTACTGAGTAAAGGGTAATGAAATGCTGTTATCCTTATTGCATTATTAAAGGGCAACAGAACTGTACTTAGCCTGCCCCGATGGAGGGAATCACTCTCTATTGAACTTTACTTGCTAAGCCAGATCGTACTGAAAGAGGAGAAGATGGAGACAAATGTTGTTACCAGGTGGTGTGGGCTCTTCCTAAGGAGTCCCAGACAACATTTGACTTTATACTGTTTAAAGGTTGAGCTGATTAGACTCAGTCTGTGTTTTGTTCAGTGATCACTCAAGCAGAAATCAATGACAACCAGGTGCAGAGCCTTAGACTTGGTGCAAGGCAGTGTTGCAGTGAAAAACACAGTGCACTGAAGTTCTGCACTGAAATCACTGACAGCTGGGGTAAGTGGTGGAATCTCAGGATATGTGTCGCAGGAGAGGGCAGTGGCAGCAGGATGGCAGCTGGTGTTGGCAGAGAGTAGCAGCAGAAGGTCAGCAGCAGTGGCCAGTAGCGTCACTTGATGCCCTCCCACCCTGGGAGTGGGGCGTGAGCTAACATGAGTGAATGTGAATCAACCTCTCAACTCTGGGTGTTTGATGAACAAGAGCAGCAACTCTTACAGTAAGCAATTTCCTCCTTCCTTGTCACTCCCCCCCCCCCCCCCCACCACCACCTTCTGTTCTATGTAGCTGATTTGTCAGTTTGTAATTTTTTTACTTTTTTTCATTGTATCCCTCTCTTATATAATGGTCATGCCAATTCGCTTTCAGAATATGATCTGAAGAAGTGGGTCTGCCCTGCAAAAGCTCATCACTTAATAAACTATCTTGTTAGTCTTTAAAGTGCTGCATGACTGCTTTTTTTTTGTTTTACCAAGAGCAGCAACTGTTACAGTAGAAGGACAGTTTGTGTTAAAGGAACATTTGTTCATCAGAGTTTTATCCTGCAAGGTGAAAAACTGAGGCAAAGAATACTGCCCAGTGTAGTCTGGAGATGGATGTCTGCTCATGGTCATATGCTTTCAAATCATGGTTTTCTAAAACTTAAACTGGATCCCTTTTCCCTTTTTATTAAAAGTTTTCTTTGCCCTGTACAGACACAGAGTTGCCCAGGCATCATGTTAGACCAGGCCTGGGCAAAATACGGCCTGCGGGCCGGATCCAGCTCACCAAGCCATGGGTCCAGTCTGCAGAGGCAGCGGGGATCCCCAGGCAGGCTCCCCCACTTGCACCGTGCAGAAACACGGCTGTAGGGCTTCCTTTCTGTTTCAAAACTGGAGGGGTGGGGGCAAGTTTCAGGAGCAGCCCCACACTCAGCACAATCCCATTGGCCAGAAACCAGCCAATGGGAGCTGCTTGTTGTAATAAAAGGCAGCCAAGAAGAACCACACTCCCTCTCCTCGGCTCAGTTATTCACTGAAGCACATGGCCAGGCAAGTGGGAAGGCTCTCTGGGAAATGTTTTAATCTCTGCAAGCAGGCAGGCTGGTTTGCATGCTGTCTGGTAAGTCTCCTGGCCACAGCCTGTCTCTGGCATCCCAGCCCCTCCCCTGCCCCAACTCTCTGTCCCCCCCCCAACTCAACATACCCAAACCTTCCATCCCCCTTTTGTACCCGTGCCCCTCCCAGATCTGGCACCCCAATCTCCTGCCCCAGATCACAATCCCCTTCTACCCTAGGTCACATCCCAAACCCCTGCACTCCAGTCTCCTGCCCTAGGTCACAACCACCTCCTTCACCCAAACTCCCTACCAGACTCCATTCTCCCTCCTGCACCCCAATCTCTTACCCCAAGTTCCCCCTCTGCATCCAACCTCCATCCCAGACCTCATATCTCCTCCATTAATATCGTGGAAGCGTGCGTCCCTGGACCACTTTCCAAAATCTAGGAGTAGCCCCTTGTCAAAAATTATTGCCCATCCCTGTGTTAGACTTTCCGAGATTGGGGGGACATTTGTGTTGTATTGTTAAGCGAAACTCCTAAATATTGAAGCTGGCCTTTGTTGCTGCCAATTTCACTTGGCAGGAGAGAATAATAATAATAATAATTAATAATTAATAAATTTGTCTTCAGCAAATTCATTTCTCAAATACATTACTCTCTCATAAACTTAGTGTTGAAAAAAAAACCTCTCAAAATTAACAGCAATGTGACCTCCACCTACATACTATCTGAACTGATTATGCAAAACAGTCTCCTACCCTCATCAGTGCCAAAATCCAACATATTTTTACTGCATCTGGCTCAATGCAGACATTGTATTGAGGCAGATTTTCCTATTAATTAGATCTCAAACTATTTCTGATTTCTTTTTCAGTGTACCACCCACTCTCAGTATTTCAAATCACTCTCTGATATACTTTTTTGCTTTGTCTGAGTTAAGTGCAGTAAGTTTCATGTAGCACTCAGCTGTCTTAGGTTCTAAGAGAAATTACAGTCAGATATACAAACATACTGGGTGAAATTATGTCTCCATCAAAGTCAGGGGCAAAACTCCCATTGACTCCAATGAGACCAGAATTTCACCCACTCTAAATGTACAGTAAGCCCAAAGGAACCAATCATGCAAACCGTTGTGTGTATATGTGTGCCACTGTGTGCATAGAATCACAGATTTTGAGAGGCTCTAATGAATTATTACAGTGTTCAATCCTATAATGGGAGGATGATTATATTATGTCAAAAGCTTTTAATTTCTTTGACTATTATTTATTATCCTTAGCTCCTTACACCTCTTCATTGATTTCTATGGAAACATGTACTGTATGATCACCAGTCTACATCTGTTATTTAGAACATATATCTGCTTGTTACCTCATTAGTCTTATATTAATCACTTCAAGTATTTATATTTTATATAGGTATCTATGCTGGTCCTGCCTGTTGTATATTGTGTTATCTTTAAAGATTTAATAAAGCTTTTAAAAAGAGCAAATCAGCACTTACATACAGAGAAATTCCTCATGAATTTTCTATTGCTGCAAAAGGAGCTGCCTAATGTAAAGTCTAAATTTCTCTCGTGTATATCAGTTTAGATACACAGTAAGAACTGGTGCTATTAAAATAAAAAAAAGAGATCCCATGCATTCATATTAATGCTTTGTACTTAGATAGCACCTTTCATCAATAACTCTCAAAGCATTTTATAAACACTAAGCATTAGACTTTGCCATCTTTGCTCATAATGAATTTAATCTTTCCACTCAAGAAATTCTGTCCATTACATTACCTGAGGAGTAAAATACTACTCAGTCCCAAGTAAGAGGTCAGAATTTGAGGTTAGTGAATTAAGCCAACTTTCTCAGGGTGATACTCTGGATGTTGTAATAAATCTATCCCACCTCAAAATAAGTTTTATTAAAGTTATTTTATGTATGTACAAATGGCAATGGGAGAATTTAAATGATATTTCAAAATTCACATCATGAATCAGTGACAGAGCGAGGGAAAAGTACCAGGTCCCAGATCAAAGCACTAGATCACATAGATTCCACTATTTCAGTTACATCAGATATCACATCAGGATGTAAGTGATATTTCATAATATTTTAAAACTAATTGGACAGTCTGGGCAAAATTTTCAAAATTCCAAAAGAGGTTTCCCTTTATGATAAAAGGAATTGCATATCCAAATTCTTTAAGTGGCTTTGAAAGTCTCAGTCTCCACATATTTCTTTTCTTTTCGAAAGTATAACTTTGCAACATGCCGAACTCTGCTATAGATGTGTAAAGTACTGTAAACTAAATGTCTTGTCAATTTAAAAAAAACCTGCATTCCCATCTGCCTGTGTCAACTGGTCAGAAATTTACCACACTTCAAAAACCAAAGTGATTTTAACGTCATCATATCACATCCTCTTTGATGGTGTATGACATTCATATATAAATATATTTAGAAAGAAAACATTTTCCCTGGACCAAGATAATAATAAGTTATGATCGTTCAAATTCTGCGCAGCCTATAAAAGGTAGAGTTTTGCATTTGACTGACAAATGCTTAATCTCTCTAAAAGTAGTAGTCATTGTCATTAAATGAGAACTAATTATCTCTTCAATATTTATTGAAAACAATAAAAAGACATTTCATCATGAATGTGTCAAATATTACAGAACATATGAGAATAATTGGTGATTTCACTTAAATTTCTGTTCAATATTAGCCTTTTATTTTAGTAGATTCATAGATTTTAAATCCAGAAGGGACCATGATTAACTAGTCTGATCTCCTCTATAATATATAATAAAATTTCATCCACTGATTCAGGCATCCAGACCAATAAAAGCTGAGTGTGATATCTTTCAGAAAGTCATCCAATTTTGACATAAAGATGCCAAGATATGCTGAATTTTCTTTTTATCAATAGTTAAAATTAATGTTAAAAATTTGCATGAGGATTTTAGTTTGTACTTTTCTAACTTAAACTTCTAGCCATGCATTTCATTAGGGCCTTTTCTGCCAGATAAAGATCTGATCCAAAGTCCTTATAAATCAGTGGGGAAAACTCCATTTAACTTTAGGGATTTTGTCTCAAATAATACAAAAGCCCTATAAGAGCAGATATCTTCACCCTTTGTAGCTACCATGATCAAGTCACATCTTAACCTCCCAATTCATGGTACAATAGAAGTAACAGGGGGATGTGACAGAGAATCTGTTAGAGCTGTCTGAAAGAAAATCTATGAAACATTTTGAAAATGGAGTTTTGAAAAAAAATCTTCGTGAAATGATCAGTTTCCCTGTTCTTTCCTCTCACTACTTTGTTGGAACTGGACCTTCATCTCTGCTTCTCAGCCCCTGATGTAGGTGGTGGAGCAGGCCAGGGAGGGAACATGTTAGGGTATGTCTACAGTATGGGAAAAAGTTAAATTAAGATACACAACTTCAGATACGTTAATTGCATAGCTGAAGTTGAAGTAGCTTAACTCAGCTTTTGACACTGGTTACACTGCAGGAAGTCAAAAGAAGAACATTCTTCCTTTGACTTCCCTTACTCCTTGTGAAAGCAGTGTTAACGGCATCGACCGGAGTACCCCCTCACTTTGAATTAGCTGTCTTAACTAGACTGCTAATTCAAAACCTGGAAGACCACATGGGCAGCTTTGATCTTCCTCTGGAGTGTAGATGTACAATTAGAGTCCTGCCATGCCTATCATGAAGTGGTATAGGGTTGATTAAGGATGTTATATCAGGTGTGGGTTTCCTGGTCTGCTCCTGTGTTAAGGAGAATCCTGGTGGATGACAGAATCTTGCCCAAGTTGTTTTGACTCTATCTCTGGAATGATTAGCATGTCTATACAACTTTGCTGAGGTCTATGGAACAGCTATAAAATGGTTTCCTTCTTTCCTCTTTGATAAGTCTCAGAGAGTTCTGAAAATAGAGTCTATAACAAAAAGTAAGATGTGACCAGGTGACTATTATGGTTGCCTCATATGATATGACATTTTAGTATGTTAGATTTAGATTATATTCTCAATGAGTTATACAGTGTCTTAACTAAAATTTCTAAAGATTCAAGACAAAGAAATTATTTCTTCAGTTACTGCTATATCATCTACATATATAGATTATATCTATATATGACTGATATCAAACAATACATATATATATTCTGTGTTTCATAAAGATGGGCCTAAATGTAAATATCAGATCTGAATATTACTGAAATTTGGGGACATTTGGACCCACAACTGGATCCAGATTTTGGCCCATCTCTGAAATCAGTGCACTAAATCTCAGAAATATCTTATGCAGTATAGTTGTAGCCATGTTGGTCCAAGGATATTAGAGAGACAAGATGGGTGAGGAAATATCTTTAATTGAACAAATTTCTTTTAATGAGATAGGGTAGTGTTCATGGTACTTAGAGCGCTTCTTCATGTCCGTACAATATATCCTATATATTTCAGAGAGGATACATTCCAGTGAGTCTTGACATTTATATGAGCAATGAAATCTGAATAAGAACAAAGAGATTTATTAACATACATTTGGAATCAAAGTAATGTAATTAATATCTATCCACTATTATCTAAGAAAAGATACCTAAAATACATAACATTATTAACAAATACAATGTTTTCAAGTACCGTAATTCTATTTACTGAAATACCATTCACCTAAAACTTTGCCATTAAAAGTGCTTGATAAAACAAATTTCAATCATGGCATGATTCTATGAGTTTAAGAGCAACATCAGTTATTCTACACTTGTTGCCACTAATAACCATGTTTAAATAAATTATAGCCTTTACATTATTAGAGACTAAATAATTGTATGATAGTTAATTAATAATAAATAGTCAGCAATTGCCATGGTTGATATGAAAATCCTGCCAAATCACAGATTTAAAATTTTCTTGCAGTTAATAAGTAAAACTTATTGTGAAAAATGTTCGATGTTGGAGACTGAAAGGCTGACAAAGTTGCCCCACATTTTGCAAAATAATGTTATTTCAGGAAAAGGATCTCATGCATGCTTTACTGACAGCTACACATTAGGAACTCTCCTTTTGAATTGTCAGCACTAATTAAATACAAGTTATCATGTTGTCAGATACTGATTTAACTGCTATTGTTTCTTAAATCAACATATTTGGAGTAGAAATGGACAAAAATATTCCTCAAAAAATTGCTCTAAAAAGTTAATGCTGTGTCCCTTTTTTGTTAGTCCTTTCAAGCTCCATTCACCAAACATGCAAAGTTGTTAATTTTTTAAAAACATGGGTAGCCCATGTGCTAAAATGTAAGGACACACTTACTTTCTTTTCTGAATATGAACTTCAAAGAAGTTTACTGCCAGGAAATTTCTTCAAAACATACTATTTTAAGCATCTATTACAAATTGTTTGATAAAAATTCATTTTGAAATCATGAGCACAAGCATTTGCATCAGAAATCTGAATCTCATATTTATAATAATCTAATAATGATAGAGAAATGATAGTATCAAACTTCTGTATCTGATCAAAGTGAAATAAAATCAACCAACATAGCTTGAATTTTGAAACCAAATATTCCTTATCATTTACTCTAATTGGGACTGATTATTCTTCTGAACAAATAATTTTTCTTCATATTTGGATTGCCAAATGCTAAGAACGTAAATCCATATTTTGTAGAGCTGATCCAAATTGTTTCTTCAGAAAATATTTTCACCAAAAATGGTTTTTTCAACTTAAATGAAAACATCTGAAAAATGTTGAAATATTTTATTTTTCATTAACAAACTTTTTCATGTGATATTTCTAAAAAAACCACAAAACAATAAAAATGGAAGTGTCTAAAAAAATGGTGTGTTTCAACCTGCTTTAATATTTTGAAACTTAAATCTGGCCTAAGTGTACACCACTCAGTAGAACTTGGAGTGTTCAACATCTCTGAATATCAAGCCACCTCTTTAGATTCATAAAAGTGCATCTAGGTACCTAATTTTAGGCAACAATATTTGAAAAAATTAAACATAGCTTCTTAGTTTGGTCTGATGACATATAGCAAGAGAATTTTTTTTTTTTCTGGAGTACTCTTGTAAGACTAAAATTTCTTTCTTTTTTGTAGGACAATCCAATGCAATATGATTGCTTATTATAATTTCTGTTAATGATGACCTTTCCATTATCTCTTCAATCCTCTTTACAGAATGATTAATTACTATACTATAAAGTATATGACAAAACCATTTAATTAAATATGGTGTGCCACATGAAAATTGTAAATGCAAATCTGTTTTATTCTCTCTACTTTCCACTCACTACTTATGTCTTTGTCCTGGATACTTTCTCCACCCGCCAAAGAAAAATCCCCCAAACAACAAGAAATAAACCCTTCAGACTCACTCCTGACTAGAGCTCTCAGGTCAACCATAGAGATTTCCTGCCTGCCCCCTGCCAATAGACCATACAGTGGAACACATTTGCTTTTGAAGGGATACTTATCAACAAATCCCTAGTAGACCCAGGAAAGGAAAAATGACTAATAAAAGGACAACCTTTAACTAGCTATAGTATTAGTATTACTCCAATTGCCCTACTACTGGAAATCTGGATGCACAATAGGATTCAGGGGTCTAAGTCACTATTTTTAGCTCCTCTGATACACAAAACTCTCACTGAATCTTGTAGGCACCTAATTTGCCGTCTATGTTATCGGCTCTGAGCAGCGCACTGTTGCCTCCCCTTCTAGGCATCCAGACCCCTATTTCCACCTAAGCCCACAGTGATTCACAAACCAGGAGGAAAAAAGGCATTTGGCTGATTAAGTGATCCTGATATGTTAGCACCTTCTGAGCTTACCTACTGGATCAGGCCCCTCAGGGAGTTCACACAAGACAGCTCGGGTTTGGGGGAGGTCCCTTGCAACTTTTAGCCCTGTGTTTACAGTATTCACTTTGGATGGGTGAAACCCTCAATTCAAATCCCCCCCTGGGTTCGACTACCTCTCAAGTTACCCCCCAACCACTGGGCTATCATATATTCTGATGTGGGGCTCCCTCAGTCTTTCCTATTTAAGGTGTTGCCCTCTACATAAATAATTAAACAGTCATTGGTGCAAGTGGAGGATCCCAGGTCCACACATCCTGGGTGAGTGCCATATCCATTAGGCTACAGAGTCATTTTCATATTTATGCCATTCTCTCTGGTTGCAGGTAAATGACAGCTCCCTGTAAAGGGTCCTTAATGTAAATGAGAATCTGATTCATTATTTTCATTACCATATGTTTATATGATTTGTGTGACTACTGAGACTACTAATATATATGCAAAATTACCATTCTTTACTGTTACTTTGCCCCCATCCCTCATACCCCCATTTAGCCATCTGTTTTGTCCTGTGATAGTTTTAGACTTTGAGTTCTCTAGGTCAAGGATTCTTTTTCTTTAATTTGGTTGTTTAGTGCCCAGGTTTTTGAGTGAGGCCTCAAGTTACAATCCTAATATTAATCAACATTAGAGTAGTTAAATCGCAAAGAAACAAAAAAAATCACAGGGAACATAACACTGAAAAATTGTGACATTTTTAACCATATGCATGGATTTAAAAAAAAAAAACCCGTAACAAAACCCTCCCAAAAATTCACTGAAATATTTTGTGCTTGGTTTTGTTCCCCCCTCCCTCCAAAAAAGAGAATTAAATTTGTGTCATATCCTCAACATTTGATACTTATAAACCACCTTCAATGATTTACTATTAATGTTATATATGGTATTTCCACAAAAAATCTGCATATCATTTACTCCCATGTGAGAAAGGGGCACATTAATAAAATAGAAAACAAAATGAAGATGAATGAGGAAAACAAAATAGAGTGGAATAAAGTGGAAGTACAAAAGAATAAAAAGATTCCATGCACAAGTATAATATTACAGGATGGACAGATGGAAATCTTTTCTTCTTCAGTAGTTCTGTTTTTATAAGCACTTTTATCTATATCTACCAGCAAGATTGCTGTAATAAAGATACATTCGTCTGAGGATGGATTTACGGAGGGCCTTCTTTGTTTCAATAGGTCAACAAAGGGTTAACTGTAGATGGAAGCAACCTGCTGTCAACGCTAATAAACTCATTATATAATAAAAGTGTGTCCAGGTATGCTCTTGGCAGCATAACAATGAAATCACAGACCTAAGGATATAGCTGTTACCGCTGATAGTCAATTATTTTACCTGGCGGGAAAATAAATTTATAAAAGTTAAGTTTTGAGTTTACTGGTTGTAAATAATTAACTTTCTCTTATAAACTGGGGCTCCATTTCAAGGTTCATTGAATTAATAGACTTTTCTGAGCTTGTTTGTCATAAATATTCTTTATTACATAGTTTT
Source organism: Rafetus swinhoei (assembly GCA_019425775.1). Lineage (NCBI taxonomy): Eukaryota > Metazoa > Chordata > Testudines > Trionychidae > Rafetus > Rafetus swinhoei. Next base: position 155,782,467 of record CM033424.1, read on the forward strand.
AGGTCAAAATCAGACTATAAGGAATTAACCAATAAGAAGCAAATTTGCTGGAACTAAGAAAAAGTGAATATTAATATTTTCTAGACCACTTATTGGTTCTGTTTATTGTAGTGCAAAATGAATAATGTATTGATTTGTCTTCACGCAGTGAATTTAATACATCTTATTATTTAAGACAAAACCAATATATGCCTTAGCCCAAATTAGAAGGTAATCTTTGTATGCCTTACATAATTGTCTATACATTTAAAAATAAGCTTTGTTTCTTATTGTACAAATGAAATGGAATGAGTCTAAGATACAAATGTGAAGCATTTGTTCTGATCCCTTTTTGGACTTTTACAGGTTTTATTTTTCATGATCATTGCACAGTGCCTTCCATTCCAAGCTTAGAGGCATGAAAGTATAATTAAAATACATCACTTGAGATGAGAAACAGACAAATTAATTGGCTTGGAAGCCTAATTTATATTCTTTAAACATTTATGGGGATGCTAAAATGAACAAAGGAATATCACTCCAAATGAATCATTATCACCTTCAATGTAACTTTTTATGCTACCTTTGAAAAATCTCTTGGTATCTAATCACGTTGTAAATAATGCAGAGCTAATTATAATTTGCCACAAGGTGATGTCTCAAATTCTGGAAGACTTCCTTTAATGAATTCTTTAGATGTTAAATGAGTAGCAGGACAAGCTGCATAAAGCCAATATGATATATTTCATATGTTTTTGTAGAAAAAATATTTACTTGTACAAATAGCATATGAAATGGTAAATGTCTAAAAATAAACTTTCATTCCCAAAGGAATTTTTTCCTTTTTTTTTCATAAACTGGTATGTTTGGAAAATGAATATCAGCAAATTTATAATTTCAAGTAGTAATATACTGAAGAAGAGATGTCATAGTGGTGTTGGTCATAATGAAATGTAAGCAGGTGCACTTCAGCTGGGCGGAGTAATTCAAATATAAAACTATGCACACTCTACTGAGTGATCATGTTATAGAAACTGCCACCAAACAGGTGGCTGATATTCACCCTTGTTGGAAGTCAGAGAAGGTAAGCCATGGACCAAAGGTATATGGAAACTTAGCTAATTTCCTTGGGGGGGGGGGAGCATTGGCAGAGGCCCACTGGCTTGATAACATGAAGAAGGTGTCATTGTCATTCACAATATACCTTCATTGTACAGAGAGACAAATGGATAGCCTCATCTGGTGTCCATTGGTGTCAAAATGGTAACGTTCCCATGGACTTCAGTCATGAAAAGTCAGTGCCCTGATGCTCTGTTGCCTTGCACCAGTGCAAAGTAATTAGAACAGTAATATGTCACGCTCTGTCTGTACTGGAGTAAATATAAGGAACAGGACAATGGAGAATTTGGCCCTGATGTCAGCTTAATCTATAGCACCTTTCACAAGTGTTAGAACAATTTAGTAAACTCACGGACACTGCTAAGGTTGATGAAACATTCAGACACATATATTCTTAGGAAGAGTGCATCTTCCAGAGCCTATTTGGGTGCTCAGTAGAATAACACACAATCCTTAAGTAAATTGGATATAACAACCCAAGCATATTTTATTTCCTTTCCACGGAATAAGTCTATATAGGATCACAAATGTTTCCTACCTCAGAAATAACTGCAGCATTGAACCTGTTCAAACCAGCAGTCCTCCATCTTTGTAGAAATGTGTGTCCTCATCTAATCTGAAATAGTGATTTCTCCCTTCTCCATTTACATTCAATCAGCCCCCAGAATATCATCTTAGTTACTGAAATTTGGAAGTGGGTTCAGGAACTGCTCAGTTTGCTTTTGAACTGATATGCAAACACTAATGGTTGTTCTTGCTGATTATAGCTAATTTATGACTGATAATGTAATGTTTGAAACATTCTGCAATACAGAAGTCCAGAAATATTCTATGAATTGATTTCCTTCTATCATTTATAACTTAATAAAATCAATCCTTGGAGGTTTTTTATACTTTGAAAATCAAAGCTAATCCACCTTGTACCATTACTCTCATTCCTGAAATTTTCTCTCATTTTGATTGTTTTGTGCTACTATTTTTCTGTTGACACAGGATTTAAAAAATCACTAAACCTTAAATCCTACTCCTGGGGGAGGAAGGAAGGAAGGAAGGAAAGAAAGAAAGAAAGAAAGAATCGTCATTTAACTCAAAGAAGGTGCAAATATACTTCAATGATGAGAGTCACATGGATAAATAGATAAGTAAATATCTTGTTAGCTCATAGGCCACATAAAGGTTCAGTTAACCAAAATCTTTGTTATCACCACTGCTCATATACTCCTCATGTCCCTTTCTTGCTCCAAACATTTTATTTATCAGGCTAGACTTCAACAGTTGAAAACAACTTTTTTTTAGCCTGATCATGATTCCCTAACTCATTCATCATGATTCTCAGACCAATGGGTTCCTGCATCTGGAGGCTAAGCATCTGTCTCATAAATTATCCAGATGACAGACTAATAGCATCTCTCTTTCTCAACCAAGTGCTCAAACTTTTAGATCGGCTCTTTAAGCTCTTCATTTATTATATATAACAGCCTGGGATTTGTTGTCCACCTCCTGCTAAAGAAGACATTTTGGATTGTCCCCAGATCTCAATGTTCTCAGCCTTATGGATCTCTTCCAGGTGCTATTTCTGGTGAATATAAATTGAATAAACCTAGTAACCCATCTGCAAGGATGTCATACTCAGGACTTATGAGTCAATCCTGATGTCTAGACATCTCAAGAAACAAACATCTCCCATGTGATCCCTTAAAATCCCTTTTTAGTGGTGCTTTTGAACTCTATATTATATAGAAATAAAAAAAATACCAAGTGTAAAAAAAGGCAGGAAATTGCTTCCTTCTGATATTCAAAAAAGGAGGCATTTTAACTCCTACCAAATGTTGAAAGCCCTTTCTTTTAAGCCAAACAATTAACCATGTCTTAACACACTTTCTTGACCCTTCATTGACTATAAAATGTACTTTAATAATTTGAAGGGCAATTTCCTCTAAAATCACAATTCAAATCTGCAATTTACTGCTTTATTTATAAATTCACCTTCATTTTAGAAAGCAGAGACCAGTCCACAGGGAGACAGAGGCAATAGCATTTGACTCATGTAACCCAATAAGAGAACTAAAATGTCAACTTTCAAACAGCATGTCCCAGAGTAAAAGATTTTGAATAATAAATCAGTTTAAGTAAATCACCATCTGTTTGTGCACATTTGTGAAACAACAAAAGAGATGAAATTTATCAAGGAGATTATTCATTGCACCTGATTTTTTTCAGTTCAATTAGGAGGATATACTCAAGTGAAGCCAGGTTTCCCCTCTTGCTCCACAAGTCAGATGAAAAAGCACTGCTGCATCTTCTTAGTGAACTTTTGTTTGCTGTGCTGAACTGAGTGCCCAGTAGCTAATGTTGTGCTAATACAGGGAACAGGTGAAACATCCAGTGTCAATATTAAAAGTGTAATCCTTCTGCCAGGAGCCAATGGTAGTATGGACTGGCTTTGATATATCTAAGAATCAGTTTTCTAAAATAAACAGAACTGCAACTGGAATTGTCATTCTTATTTCTGGCTTTGGGAAATTAAAACACAACCTCCTGGGTCACCTTTGCTGATGGTTGCTCCCCAGTTACAAGCACTCAGCTGTCTTTAGAATCATGGAAATCAAAAATACCTTTTTATATGGGGAAAAACAATCAAAAGAATCATAAAGTCCATATATATATAAATAAATACAAGAAACTCAGCAACCCAAATCACTGCATCAAGTCTGGAGTTGGGTCAGTCATCCACTTCCAAATAATAGTTATCTGATTTTTGGAGAACAATTAGTCCCACCATAATGCTTCCCTTCTCCCCACCCCTGACATAAAACTCGGCTTGCAAGTCCAATTCGAATCAGGTGTAATCAAGAAGCAGCAGTGGGAGGTTCTTTTTCACTGGTCTGCTCCAGTCTAGAGAGAACCTCTCTGCCATGCTTCTGTGATGTGCTGTTATCAGATCTGCTTCCTCAACCCTAGTGGAGCACTCTGAAATGAGGTCAGTGCAGTCACCATCTGTCGTCAGCTCTGAATCATCACAGAGCCAGTCAGGCCATATTGTGAAATTAGATCTGCTCCACTGCTGCCTCAGATTTAGTCAGGCCTGGCTGCAAAGTCAGATCTGTACCATCATCAGTCCAATCTGGTCAGGTCCCGTACATCCAATCCACACAGGGCACAGAACCTCTAGGAGAAGAAACAATGACCTTACATGGTCTTTTTGGCTCTATTATCATGTACACAAGCAAAACAAACATACTGTAACCAAAGCAATTAATTTCACAAGATGGATAAGTAACATCATAATGTATTTAAATGAAGTTGGCCAGAGTTAAGCCTCCCGCTTTCTGTATAAAGGGAGGTAAAGAGTTCCATCCCTGTATGTTTTTGGCCTTGGGCTTTATACACATCAAGATGGAGTCCTCTCCTATAATTAAATTATAGTAGATTGCAACTTTTTGAGCCATCAGACTTCCATTGAACAATGCTAGTTGTAGATTATGGTCCCTAATGTTAATCAGTCAATATTCCGGCATGACATTAAAATGAATTTTTGTCAAGAAAGGCGGGGCACATTAATATATAAATTAGATTTCTTCTACAGCACCTGGTCTCCCATGATTTTCATACCAAGGATGAAAGATCCAGTTCACAGAGTTGACCTAGTCTCTGTTTTCCAACTCTTCAACTCCTAGCAGTACTCTACAACCACCATTCAACAGCCATCGAACCAGCATAACTGCCAGAGTTGTAAACATATCAGGAACATGGCCTCCAGAGCTAACTGCAAGAGGTTTAAAAAGACTCCGTTAATCTCCTCATCTAAGAGTAATGTCCACATAAGAAAGGGAAAAACATCCCTAATGCTCACAACTCCCAAAGTATGCATCTGAACTACCCCTCTGTCTGGAAATAAGGGTTAGTTGTTGCCTGCCCAATGGGTTTCCTGTATTAGTGACCTGTTTATATCACTATATCTCACATTGGCTGTTATTTCTTGTCCTTCATTGCACTGAGGCCTAGGACTGTCCTCCATGGAGTATCCATCAGCTCCATCTCAGTTCTGGATTACACTTCTGAAGAGTAAGTCCCCAGATCCAATACTAAACTAACCAATAAGCCATCTCGGAGTGAAAAAAGACACATACCCTGAATTTTCAGCCCTCTTTAGAAGGAAATATAAACCAAAATTATTCTCAAGTTGGAAATGGTTTGGTTAAAGGTGCAACTGAGGGCTTACTGAGGGATTGTAGCTCTGTACTTATTATTTTTGTCTTTTTCTGTTAAAGAAATACTGATTTTTATTTTGTCTCTTCTTTCTTATAGAATACAGTTCAAGAAGTCACTGATCTGTTTTAAATGTAGTTTTCCATAAATATCATTAGCACATCACAGCTCTGGAAATAAAACTTCTGATATAATTTATGCTTTCTTTAGTGAAAAGCAACTTCAATACATAATGGATAATGAATTAATAAAAATAGTTACTTAAGATCTTGGAGACAATTTCTACTCAAAGTGCTAATAGAGAGTATATTTGGATCTAAGTAACTCTAGAATATTCTTTTAAATTTGTGTCGACAATGGAAATAAAAATCTGAGTATGTGTGTCTATGTAACACAAAAAATTGATAAACAAACGTTTTTTTATTTACATATTTTATCACAGTATCTAGGTCAATTGTTAAAATAGTCATAGTGGACCAGATTTTCAAAGATTTGCACATATTTTCTTCTGAACAATTATGCAAATCTAATTTTTGTATGTTAACAAAGACCCAATTTCATGCATAAATGGAGTGTTTGCCAGGTATGTCCAGTTCGGCTTGCACAATTGGGGTAATGACACTGACATCCTTTTTAACATGCTTTGAGAAGTGCTGTATAGGAGCTAAGATCATGTTTATGAACCTCCTGCTTTGCATAATCTCAGGAAATGCAGCTGGATGAGACAAGACCAAAAGGAGGTAAAGTATTTCCCGTATACCCATTTGGAAGGGGGAGAAACCTGCAGTTATTGTTACTCAAAACTAAGTGTATGCTCTGTCTTTGGCATCTTCTCACCCTGCATGCATGAAAGAATGAAGTAAGAGGCTGATTTCAAGACAAGCTAAGCAGCTGGAACCGCAGTTGGCGCGACAGGTCTGTTGAGTCACAATGTAGCCATCCATGATAAATAAAGATATGTGGGATGTAGTCTGTACTGTATTCTTAGAACCAAAAAGTAAGAGATGAACTTTGGTCATTAACGTGTGGGTCCATTCCATAAAGCGATTATCTAAAAATGACTTGTGCTTAACTCAAGAGATGAGATTCCCTGTGTATATTCAGTCATAGCTGATTAATTTATTAAATGTAAACAATATTTATTAATGCCTTTAATTTCTAAAACAGCAAACTGAAGCACGAACACAGTAATAGTAAACTGAACTAGATTCTAGATTGTCTCATGCATTGTGAACATAGTTGTTAACTAAGTTAGTGTGTCAAATACTACTTCTGTTTGCTCCTATGTATTCCTATAGCTGACAAAGTGACTTTCAAGGTGTATGAGATGGCAGAATGTGACCAGCAGTATCTATATTACTTGTAATTATGCACCAGACGAGAAAGAATCCTGATTGACATTGAGATATGAGGCTAAATTTGCAGGGCTGGCAGTTACAAAGAATAAATAAACACAGTTACTGTTTTATGTGTCAACGATGCAAGTCTGAAATAGGAGCCACTGAGAGACATAAATATTAAATTCGTTGGTGCCATTTTTAACGTTACTTTTCAGAGTAGAATGTAGTTGAAGGTGGAAATTGAACTCCTGCCTCTCAAAATACAAGTAACTGTTCTATCAGGATGAGAAAGAAATTATGTGTTCAGCTTTGGGGATAATTTTAGCAATGGGCTCATTTAATACCATCTGGTACCACCACAGAAGAATTTGGTGACAAAAAAATGGAATTATTTTTCAACTATGGCAACTAACAGTGAAATTATTTTTCTGCTATTCGAAGCCAATATCTCGCTTGTAGTGCTTGTGATATTAATAATACTATTGTTCATCAGTTTCACGGATCTGATGATGTTCTTCATGAGCAGTAAGCAGCAAAAGTTTGTAAAGAATGCATGTTACCAGACAACGCTGTTTGCTTTTTGAATGGGAAAGATTCAAGAGAAAGCAATAGAAAAAGTATTTTTGGATTTTAATAAAACTTTTTATCATAGTGTCTCATGAAATGTTACTCTCTGAATTAATTGAATCTAGCTGTGATATGAACAATGTTATGTAGAATGAAAACTGGTGGAAGACCTTGCAAACAAGGGGGAAAGGTAAATAACAAGCACTCATTTGGAGGGATAAGGGAAGGGAAGACCCATAAGTAATGTATTTTATATCATATCATGATTTTGTATCATATAGATTATTAATGAAGAGAAAGTAAATAGCATGGAAATAACATATATTGTTTAACTGGGATGTTTAACTGGGATGTGTTGTGAATGGAAGCAAGGACAGAGAAATAATGTAAAGGAAATGAGAGACAAGAAATAAGCGACTGTTTAGGGCATAGCTACACGGCACACTATGGCTGGATTATAACTCAGGTTTGAGCCCAGGACTCCATTCTGTCCATACACAAATCAGTCTACACTAGGATCTGCAAGCACGCGAGACCTGAGCTCCAGGCCCTAGTCTACACTAGGGAGTTATTTCGAAATAAGGGGAGTTATTTCAAAACAACAACTCCTGCTTTCTACAAGGAATAACGCTTATTTCAAAACAGTTATTTTGAAAGAGTGGTAGTGTGGATGGCTCCACTGCTGCTATTTCAAAATAACTACTTCCCAGAGTCATTCAAAGTAACCACTCCCCAGTGTTCCTGGGGCTCTAAAGCAAGGTGGTGTATCAAAATTAACAGAGCCTGCCTCAGACTAATTTTGAGGCTTCCCTGTAATGTGGACATGATATTTCAAAATTGTTACTTTATGGGTTATTATTTCAGAATAAGTTATTTCAAACTAATTTCCCAGTGTTGACATGACCTAATATCCTGATAAGGGCTGACTCGGAGTCCAAGTCCTTCTGTGACTCAGATGCTAGCTGTGGAATTTGCAGTGTGGACATATCTCAAACAGCAGACCCAAGACAAAAGATTTATGTAGTGCAGTATGGATGCACTGGCATATCTGGATGACCTTTAAAGCAATTGTAAACCCAGGAGCACAATGCAGTGTAGATATTAAAGCCCAGGCTTCGAAATACTAAGCTAACAAGTCCAGGTCCTACAAATACAAGTTTACAATGTTGTGTAAACATACCCATGGTAAAAAACAATGGAAAGGATTGCCCTATCACTAACACTACAGACTGATAATTGCCCTCATATGGACTACTATAAAATGACTTGACCTAGCAACATGTTTCACTAATGATACATGAAGTGTGGGAGGAAGGCAAGAGTATGGACTTGAAGGCCCCAGACAGAGGTCTGCAGCTCCTGCATGCCCTGGAGTTCTGATCAGTATGGAATCAGAGTTCTGCTCCCTAGCATAATGGGAGGTTGGGTGATGGAGTGACTCCTTGAATACATGGTGCATGAGCCATCCACACGGGGGATCAAAGGCACACTACCCAAAAAGGCAATTGCACTCCCAGGGATGCAGCAGAATGGCATCATTACCTCTCTGGATCTTGGAAGATGCAGTAGGAATGCTCTCCCACCAAAATCACCATCACACAGACCATCCATTTGTGCTGCATACTGAGATCCAGGGGTTATATATATAGCAGGGTTGGACAATAATTTTAGAAAGGGGTCCACTTCACTAATTTTTGAAGTGGCCTTGGGCTGCCCCAGAAGGGGCAGAGCCTCTGGCAGAAGGGGCAGGGTTAGAACACTTCCATGCTCCCCCTCCCACAGACCCTGACTGGCCTGGGGTTGGGGGGAACATGTGAAGTCTTTGCCCCCCCCTCCCCTCCCCACCTAGAGAGAACTGCCAGCTGTTCTAAACAGCTGGCAGTTCCCTCTAGGCACCCGCCCCCTTGCAGGGCAAAAGGAGACTTCACATGCTTCTCCCACCCCCAGGCCAATCAGGGCGGGGGGTGGGAGGAGCACATGAATCCTCTTGCTCCCTGCCCTACCCTGCAAGGGGCACACAGTGCTTGCAGGGCAGGGGCAGGGAGCAAAACACTTCATGTGTTCCTCCCGCCCCCAAGCCCTAATTAGACAGGGGGCAGGGGAGTGGCAGGGAGTCCGTGGGTTGGATCCACCCACTTGGCAGGCCAAATCTGGCCTGCAGAGGCCCTTTTGCCCACCCCTGATGTATGGGCTATATATAGGCAAGCTTTTTGTTTCTTATGTGTTTTACTTCATGAAAGATTCTTCCCTAGGAGATGTTTATAGCATGGCATTTACAGGTAATGACACTACTTCATTCAGACCAATCTTTTTCTTCACTTACCAGACAGAGGGAAATATGTCCAGGCTTTATGGAATCCTTATCCCACAGACCACCTGTTTAGTTAGAAAGTCCTCACTTCTCCATTCCCATTTCCCCCACCTACATGACATTATTATTTTAGCAGTTTTCACCTTGGAAATAACTTTCAAGATTGCTGCAGGGGATATGTCCTTGCAACCATTCATGGTAGGACAGACATCACAGAAGAATAATTATTCCTCCAGGTTGCAGATTCCCTGTTAGTCTACATGGCATGGATACCTGTTTCCCTAGTTTGCCTTAAATAAAGTGAAATAAAATCTAATATGTGCTGCTTTGTGAAAATATTTAAAATTCAAAGGAATAAATTAACTAATTACGTTTCAAATTCTCTATGGCCAAATTCTTACCAGTGAGGATTAGACACTACAGGGGGCTGTGTCTACATTGGCACCTTTTTCCGGAAATGCTTAAAACGGAACAGTTTTCCGTTTTAAGTATTTCCGGAAAAGGAGCGTCTACATTGGTCCTGGAGTTACCGTTATAACGATGCGCTTTTCTGGAAAAGCAGAAGCCCGGAGCCATTTTGAAGAGGGCAAAGGCCACCAGACCTTTCCGGGGGGCGGCGCCAGAGCGCCGTTCAGACACGTGCTTAAAGGGGTCTCGCCGGACAGCCGTTGGTCTCCTGCTCCCGTGCCTTGGGACCTCTGCCAGGGACTGGCACCCTTAGCAGGTTCGGTGGTTGCCCTCTGAGTTTTGGGGACACCACCCTTTGGCCCCAACTGCTTTTCCCTGAGTTTTGGTTTTTCTGCCCTGCTCTGTCTGCCATGGAGCCGTGGGTGGCCATTTGCCTGCTCGGGCCCCTGTTGCAGCTGTACAAGTGCCTGCAGCTCGTGCTGCAGGCCGGTGCCTGCTGTTCATGTACCAGGAGGCAGAGATCGCATTGGACTCCCTCACCAGGAGGCCCTGGCAACCCTGTGGCATCAGCACCCCACCATGGTGAGGCCCGTCTGGAGTTTCGAGAGCAGCACCGACTGGTGGAGGCGGCTGGTCCTCGGACTATGGGGCGACCAGCAATGGATCAGGAATTTCCGGATGAGAAAGCGGATCTTCCTGCAGCTGTGCACCTGGCTCACCCGGCGCTGCAGAGAGCCACCACCCGGCTGCGGGCACCCATCCCCATCAAGAAGAGGGTCGCCATCGCTGTGGAAGCTGGCCACACTGGACAGCTACCGCTCGATAACACAGCAGTTCGGTGGGAAGATCAACCGTCGGAGTGATCGTCATGGAGGTAAGTCCCAGGGAGTGGGATGGGGAGGGTGCTGCACTCCAGGCCCAGGGACAGCCAAGACTCCAGGCTGGGTCGGCCAGGGGTTTGGGCCGTCCCTCCCTTGCACAGGCCCGGTGGTGGTGGGGGAGCCGTGGGGGAGGGGCCCTGGTGTGTGTGTGTGTGTGTGTGTGTGTGTGTGTGTGTGTGTGTGGACAGAGGAATCAAGGGGGCCCAAGGGGCGCACACTCACCCCTGCCGTATGTGATGTGTTCCCTTGTGTTTCTCTGCACCCTTCTGCAGGTCGTCCACGCCATCAACGCGACATCCTGCTCCCGAGTCATCCGCCTGCGGCGTGGATGATACCATGGCGGCCGCTGCCCTCGGGTTCCCCAACTGCGGGGAGCTCTGGAAGCCACCCACATCCCCATCCTGGGCCCGGGCATCGAGCGGCCCATTTCATGAACCGCAAGAGTACTGCTCCATTGTTCTGCAGGCCCTCGTGGACCACCGGGGCCGCTTCCTGGACATTTACGGGGGCTGGTCCGGCCGGGCACACGACGCCCGCATCCTCCGGAACTCTGGACTATTTCGCAGGTTGGAGGCGGGCACCTACTTCCCTCGGCGGGACTTGACTGTCGGGGATGTGCCTATGCCCATCTGCGTGGTCGGGGACACGGCCTACCCCCTGATGCCCTGGCTAATGCGGCCTTACGGGCAGCGGACCAGAACGGGCCGGTTCAGCGACCGCCTCAACGGGCCCGAAACCCAGTGGAGCTCGCCTTTGGGCGTTTAAAGCCGCTTCTGTTGTTTGCTCACCCGTCTCGAGATGGGTGAGCAGAATGCAACTGAGGTACTGGCCGCGTGCGCGTGCTCCACAACATTGTGGAGCGCAGTGGGAGGCCTTCCTCCCTGCATGGATGGCAGCACAGGCGTGGGAACAGCCCGACACAGCTGCCGTCCGCCAGGCGCGCCAGGATGCGGTGCGCATCAGAGAGGCCCTGGTGGACATGTTTGCCCAAGCCCGTGGTAGGGTCGCCTGGGTCTCCCCAGACTACTCCCTCCCATCCCCTACCCTTCTCCACCCCCTCCTTGCCTCCCCCCAATTGTAAAGCGTTGGGTCAAAGCACATCAGCCGTCATCGTGACTGTTCGTCGGGCGCGTCGGGCGTAGTTAGGGTTTTCTTTTTAGTTTAGGCTGAGGTTTAGGCCACCATCGCCTGTCGAATAACAGCGAAGAGGATTCGGGGTCGTGCGGAAGGCTCAAGTCAGCGTACCTGATTCCAGTCGTCTTCGAGGATCTCCTGGCTGTTCCTCTCCGAGGCCGGAAGGACCAAAGGATTGAGGTGGCCAGCTTCGCCGTCATCTTCCGTCGAGGGATCTCCTGGCTGTTCCTCTCCTGAAGCCCGGAAGGACCAAAGGATTGAGGTGGCCAGCAACACTACCCAATTGTCCTCACTGCGCCTAGACTATGTTTAATAATCTGTAGTGTGCATCTTTTAACCGTTCTTGCTTGTTTGTTAGCTATGTAAATATAGTTTATGGTTTACATTTTACTGAAAAGTCTCAGTATTTCTTTATGCGCCACAAACCAATGACCACTTACAAAGGGCCCCCCCGGTGATAGAGTAAAGAATTTGTTGTCCACAGTTTGTAACCCTGTTAAATTTAAGTGGCTAATTGGCATCTCAAATCATTTCTTACAGTTACTAGAGTAACACAATAACCAACACAAGAATGAACTGAAAAATAGAAAACTTTTTTTGTTTACAAGGGAGACCTTCAACTGGGACAGGGAGGGGGCAGTTACTGCAACAGGCGGCCTGCGGCGCTCCTCCGGGCTGGACCTGCACACGCTGGGCAGACCGCGTCCGGGCAGGCTACACGGGGAGGTGGGCAGGAGCAGGGGCAGGAGCAGGGGCAGGAGCTGGGGCAGGGGCAGAAGCGGAGCAGGAGCAGGAGCTGGGATAGGAGCAGGGGCAGGAACAGGGGCAGGAGCTGGGATAGGAGCAGGGATAGGAGGGGCATGGGCTGTGCTCCGGGAGGATGGCGGGGCATGGGGTCCGGCCATGCCATAATGTATGGCGTGCACTAAATGTGCCGTGAGCATGTCCATAGAGGTGCGCATCCCTCTGCACTCTGTTAGGAAGGCAGCCCAGCCCTCCTGCCGCCACTGCAGGTCCCCCTGCACCCGCTCTGCAATGGAGCCCTGGATTGCCTCCACGGCGTTCACATGGCGGCGCAGAAGCTGGTCCCTCTGACGCAGCCTGCACCTCCGGGGTTGGCCAGGTGGGGGTGCCGCTGCTGCCGGAGTGGAGGGTCTGGTGCTGGGTCCCGCTGCAGGGAAGAGAAGAAAGGATGGGTCAGTCAGGCAGGCCGTCCACTGTCCCCACACCTCATGCCCTCCACCCCTGAGCCCAGGTGACCCCACAGTTGTGTGGCTTGGGCCCACTCGGTTCCCCTCCTGCCCCCGTGTTGTATGTTGGCAAGGAGGACCGCCCCTGGAGTAGGGTCCTCCCTCCAGTATTGTAAGCACCGGTCTGTATCCTGGCCCGTGGAGGCGGGAGGGTGCTTGCGTTCACCTGTGGAACTCCTGCTGGTGGAGACTGTGAAAAGCTTTGGGCTAATCACTGGTGTTTGACAGGGAGTGAGATGCATCCCCACACAGTGCCTGGGAGCACATCTGGCAGAGGCGGTCTGGGCTCTCAGATCCCCTCACGTGGGATATCTCCTGGACGGAACCAGAAGACTGACTGGGTGGGGGGGTGTCCCATCCTTGCAGCAAAACTCAGGGGCCCTTGTCTCTCCCACTATCCCTCCCGCAAGGGACATGTGTGGCCACAGTGGGGACTTCCCTCGGGGAACCAGCCAAGGCACCGGGAGCAGGCGAGGGGCTCGGTGGGGGGCCACGGTCACAGGACTGTGACGCTGCGGTTTTCCCAGGAGCAGCTGGCTGTGCCTCACAGCCAGGCATGGGACAGTGTGCCGTTCTCCGTGCTGCACCCTTGGCGGAGGTGCGGACTCTGGGCTGAGTCCCTGGGGCCCTGGCCGGTTCCAGCCGGCATCCACCCTTCCCCCTGGTCCCGCCAAATGTGTGTGAGCAGCACGGTCCCAGGCGTGCCCTGCAGCTGCCTGCCGCGGCCACGTGCCGCTCGGTCACCAGGCTGCACGTGGTTGCACGTGCTGCTTGCTGCCTCATGCAATGCAGCGTGCAGCTCACGTGGCCTGAGTGACATGCTCTCCCCCTCCGCCCTCCGGGCACCTGGCTCCCCCGCCCTCCGCCCCCCGCCCTTTGGGAGTGCAAACTGCAAAGACTCACCAGTGGGTTCCTCCCCGGCCTCGGCCTCGGAGGAGCTGCTGGAGGGGGCCTGCTGAGTGGTGGCAACGCTGGCCTCCTCTCCACCGGACGCGCTGCCGCTGTCCTCTCCCTCCCCCGGCTCGGTGGGTTGGACGATGGGGGGGCGCTGGCACGTGTCCACAGGGACACCCGGGGCTTGCGGGGCTGGCTGGCCCAGAAAGGCGTTCATCCGCTCGTAGTATGGGCAGGTGTCTGGTCCTGCCCCCCTGCCCTCGCTGGCCCGGACGTACCCCAGCTGCAGCTCCTTGACCTTGGAGTGGACCTGCTCACAATTCCGGGCGGGGTGTCCCTGCTGCACCAGGTTGTCGGCCAGCCGCGTGTATATATCCACGTTCCGGCGCCTGGAGTGCAGGTCGTGGAGACCCTCCTCCTCCTGCCAGAGGTCCAGGAGGGTCTCCAGCTTCCTGGGGGTCCAGGATGGGGCCCGCCGTTTGCGGCCCCTGGGGGCCTCCTGAGCTGGGGGTGCAGGTGGCTCACCACCCGCAGCTGCTATGGCTGCCTTTTGATGCTGGCTGGGCAGGACAGGGGCGCCGTGGCAAACCTCAGGCCGCAGGTCTGAGGCATGCTCCTGCCACGTGTGCCAAGCAGCCTCCGAGCTCTTTAAAAGCTCGGGTTACCAGGAAGTCCAGGGCTCCTATGGGGTCTCGCGCCGTCCAAAGCGCTTTTTTCCGTTTCTTCTGCTTTTCCGGAAAAGCTGTCTACACTGGCCCTTTTCCGGAAAAGCTTTTCTGGAAAAAGGACTTTTGCCCGAGCGGGAGCAGCGTAGCTTTTCTGGAAAAGCGGCTGATTTTGTACAGTAAATTGTCACTGCTTTTCCGGAAATTCAACGGGCCAGTGTAGACAGCTCGCAGCTTATTCTGGAAAAGCATCTGCTTTTCCGGAATAAGTGGCCCAGTGTAGACACAGCCCACCTGTATTTACCGCTGACCTCTAGCTGAGGGGTGGACTTTCAGGAGCCAACTAATTTTAAGGTACACCTAATAACTGCAGAAGCATCTAAACCACAGGATCCAAGAGCACCACTCCCCTTTAAGGAGTGGAAATGTTTGACTCATTCCTTTTTCCTCAGCAATGAATCTCCTTCTGCTGATGCCTGAAATCTTAGCCAGACTGCCCTATATCTGAAACCATGTTGTCAGCCATAACTAATGGCTTCTTGCTGTGGAACTGTTCCTGACCTAAACTTTCTTTAACAGTGATTTCACCCTACTCACATAATTTGAGTCTCCTAGTAAGTGTAATCACTGTAATAAGTTGATGTATGAAATTCAGCTGCTTGTACAATTGGCTCTGTTCTTAGCATACATAGTTCAGTAAATGTTACATTAGCTACATCAGGGGCTGCATGTTTTTCACATCAGTATTTCTGAATATATTCATATGTTTTGTGGGATGGAAAAATTGAATCAGTTTGCTAAGCATCTTTTTACATCGCAGATGCATCTAATTCAGTCAGTGACATATTTGATTCTACAGGAGATTCAGTCACTCATGCACCATGTTTGGTTCACTGCCTGACAAATCCAATTTAGTGGGTGACATAAGGGATCCATTTCAGTAAATGGGTATATCTGATTCACTAGATAATGTATAAGTTTCAAATAAAATCTTTTCCTTCAGTGAGTGATATATATATATTTATTCTTTTGCTTCACCTTCCTCCTCCCCCTCAACAGGTGAGTTATTTGAGTATGAGTGGTATCAAAGCTATACTGGATTGTGTATATTTTATTTCAGTCCATGATGTACACTTTTTATCTTCATTTAAATAACAACAGATGATGTTTCCAGTTTCCACAATATTTTGGATGTTGCATTGATCTCAGGATAAGAAGTATAACAGGGCAAGGATACACTTAATACAATGCATATAAAACATGCAGCAAGCCTGATTAAAGAGAACAAAAAATGGCCCTTTAAGTGAATCTGCATAGTATCTGAGTCAAAGCCAACTGAAGTCAATGGGAGTCTTTTTATTAGTTTCATGGGATTTAAATATTGCCTTGAGAAAATATCAGCTCTTCTAAGTATGCCTACTTGGAATACACAATGGAGGCAAATGAGATGCAGCAGAGCTGAGTTTGTAGCTTCTTGGTAGCAGGTGTCCAGAGAAGGTGTTTTTTTATAGGGTGATATATTTCACTGACAAACAGGAGCTGGTGTGGATTGGGGGAGACATTCCCTATGGAAGCTGGAAACGGAGATTTGAGACTCCTAGCATGTGGAATAGTGAGGAGACAGTTCTTTTGTTTCCAGACCCCTGTAAGTCCTAATATAAGGACATGATCTCAGGATCCGGGCAAAGAGCTGGGATCTGGTTGGGAGGACAGAGGGCACTCCTCCAAAACAGGTGAGAATGATTAAGGAAAGAATGATGACCTGTACTCTATGTTTTATTGCTGGGTATTCACAGATATGTTTAGTTGTGACATGTCCAACAGCAACCATTGTCTTGTTTTCTCTCTTATTTCATGCCTGAACAAAGCATGAAGCATGCCTGCTTTGGAATTGTGAAAGAGAAGCAATCTGGTTCTAAACTACTGGGGATCAATTCAATATTCCACCTCTACTGTACCCATTTTACAGAGATTAAGACATCTGGGAGCTTTAAGACAACATTTATTATTAAAGTGTGCATTCACAAAGAATTTCATTCCAAACTGAAACAGTTAACTTTAGGCATTTCTTTCTTGCTTGCTTGCTGTTGAGCAAAATTCAGCAAAACTGTTGAGCAAAATTCTTGTTTAATTTGTACTTGATTTTGGTTTTAGCTTGTAAAAAGAAAATGTGTGCACCAGAAGCTGTGCAGAACTCAAAATTAAAATTATTGCCCTATGTGCCTGTAGTTTTATAATTCATGGATACATTAGAAATGTCTAGGCAGATGAACAGCCTGGTTGTATCAGTTATGAAACATTTTTTGAGTCAGTGATGTTGAGTTGCTATATCTGTGCCCCTCCTGCATGCTTTCTACAGTAAGCAAGACTTACTTCTCGATATCCTAGCATCCAATCCTAAACTATGTCTAGACTGCACTGTTAAATCAGAAAAAGATATGCAATTTGTGGTATGTAAATTACGTAACTTTTTTCAAAATACTTTCGAAAGAGGGTCTTTTGAAAGCTGGCGTATCTACATGGCATGAAATTGTGAAAGAAAGTGCTCTTTCGAGCCATCCCCTATTACTCGTAGAATGAGGTTTACAGGGATGGGGAAAGAGCACGTCAGTTCTTTCGAAAAACATTTTCGAAAAAGCAGATGCATTCCTTGGCTGTGGCGTTGCTATTTTGGGATACCTTCAGTATCCTGAAAAAGCAATGCAGTCTAGACATAGCCCTAGTATTGGGTCAGTATCCATGATATATGACAGCATCCAGTTCAAGAGTATAGTCCCAATGATGAATGCTGAACACTAGATAATCTGGCCATGAATGTTTTGGAAAGTCTGTCAGGTACAAAGGGAGATCTTGCAGTGAGAGAGAGAACATCTCCAGAAAAAATCATAACTCGTATAAATTCATCAGAATGTGTAAATGTTCATTCTTTGCATTTTAAGGAGTCAAAGAGGGGAAGGTCTATCAGGATCCCTTTGTTTTTTCAGTTTACTAGCAAAGTATACTTCATTATGCATCACTGTGCCTCCGATCTGCCTTTGGAAAGCTCTCCAGGGCTAGATTTCTATTTCATCAAGCTCTACTAAATTGAGACAAGGGGCACAGCTTCAGGGTAAATAATACACAGTATGGCCCATGTCATTTTGATGGTTCAATGTCTGGTTGGCAGTTAGTATCAAGTGGAGTACCCCAAAGGTCAGTTCTGGGGCTGGTTTTATGGAACATTGTTATTAATAATGTGGACGGGGAGAGGGATAGCACCCTCAGAAAGTTTACAGATGGCATTAATTCCATTGATATATATATCTCAAAGTGAAGTGCCCCAGAAGTTGGTCCTGGGCCTGATATTTTTTAATATCTTTATTAATGATCTAGATGATGGGATGGATTGAGCTCTCATCAAGTATATAGCTGACACTATGCTAAGAGAAGAGTTATATATGATGGAGGATAGGGATAAGGTCCAGTGACCCAGACAAATTGGAGGTTTGGGCTAAAAGAAATCTGATGAGGTTAAACAAGGACAAGTGCAGAGTCCTGCATTAGGGACAGAAGAATCCCAAGCATTGCTACAGGCTAAGGACCTACAGGAAGAAGTTTGGCAGAAAGGGTCCTGGGGATTATAGTGGATGAGAAGCTGGATGTGAGTCAACAGTGTGCCCCTGTAGCCAAGAAGGTGAACAGCATATTGGGGTGCATTAGTAGAAGCATTGTCAGCAGATCTAGGAAAATGATTATTCTCCTTCATACAGCATTGGTCAGGCCACATCTGGAGTACTGTGTCCAGTTCTGGGCCCCCTTTACAGAAACAATATAGACACATTGGAGAAAGTCCAGTGGAGGGCAACAAAAATGGCTAGGGGGCTGGAACACATGACCCACAAGGCGAGGCTGAAGGGGTTGGGTTTATTTAGTCTACAGAAGAGAAGAGTGAGGAGGGATTTGATAGCAGCCATTAACCACTTGAAGGGAGGTTCCAGAGAGGATGGAACTAGTCTGTTCTTAGTAGTGACAGGTAGCAGAATGAGGAGCAATGGTCTCAAGTTGTGGGGCCCACCTTTCCAGCCACCTTTCTCATTCTTTTTGCTGCTCCTCACAGTCCCTGTGTCCTGTCAAGTTTCCTGAATCATGAAGTGGCAGCCGTTTTGCCTGTGGACTTCAGTCTTACTGAAACCAGTGACAGATAGCAGCCAACTTTATTAAAAGTCACTCTTACTTCCACATGCACATAGGCTGGTTCCATCTTACTGGCTTTGTCCTTACTGACAGTAATGAGCAACGGTGGAGATTTTGAATAAGGAACAATTCATGAACTGGTGACCTTTTCATGAAACAGATTAAAAAAACCCTTCAGTGTTCTTACAATGGTAATAAAATCACAAGTGTTGATAATACCACAAATCTCCTACTGACTGTACTCCCAACCTCATAGTTTTGGTCATCTGTACTATTTCACAATAGCCCCAAATACAATATACTGTGGCAGGGTCAGCCCCACACCTGGGTCCCAGACCCCTGTTTTGCCCTCTAGCCCACAGTTTAGGGGCCACGGTACAAGTCTCACTCGCCTTGTTTCAGCATTTGGCATTGTGTCCTTTGGCAAAACAATGGAGTGTTGGGGCCGATCTCCTGGGCCAGTCAGGGCTGAATAAACTGTTGTCCTCTGGCCACTTGGGGAAAGGGAGTCTCCAAACACTCCCTGCCCGAGCCCCTCACCTTCCCCTGCAGCCTTTAGCAGTGCTGGTGTTGTTCTTCTCAGCTCCTCTGAGTCTGCTTATCAGTTGGAAGTCCTGTGGCACCTTATAGACTAACAGATTTATTGGTGCATAAGCTTTCATGGGCAAAGACCCACTTCATCAGATTCATGTAGTGGAAATTCCAGAGTCAGGTATAAATATACAGGCACATGAAAAGAAAGGAGTAACAATCAAGAGGAAGGCCAGAGACAACAAGGTTAATTCAGTCAGGGACGATGTGGCCCACTTCTAGCAGCTGATGTGGAGGTGTGAACACAGGGAAGGTTTTTAAAGAGGTCCCATGGCAGTCTCAATCAGCTCACCTGACCCTTAATTGCTTTAAAGCAGCCCTCTCTCAGCTGCCCTTGATTAGCCAGGGCTGTTGCTGTTCCTTTTTTAAGAGCTGCCTCTCTCCCCTTTAACCTGCCCTGTCACAATACTTATTCAATTATATTGGAATTTTGTGGGACTATTTTTCTTTGTAGTACCCTAAGATTGGCATTGTCATCAAACTTTGGTAGCTGAACCACGTTGTTCAAGACCTTTGCATTAAAGGGCACGATCTTTAAAATCACAAAGTCATAGTTACTGAGTATTTATTGCAGTGCATTGTGTGAAGGTTGCAATTAGCTTAACAATATGTTTTAGTGGTTGCATTTTTGTCACATGCTTAAAGACAATAAAATATGTCCTTATACATATATGCCATAATATAAACCATGATAAGCAGTAAAATCTAGTCATTTTATATGTGTGGCCATCATATGGCTGAAAAATTGTTTAAAAAAATATATAACGTCCTAACACTTAGTGCTATTATAATTAACACCATTATACTAAGTCTGATTTTTGGCTATGTTTATGTAGGTAAACATAGTTTGAATATCTAGTGAACAATGGCATATTTTATACTTACGATTTTCCTTTAAGACATTTGAAGGTTATTTTATCGCATATACCCAGCTATTGGAGATAGTTGTTTTTCTCATATGAAACAGTAAATTAAAGATATTAAGCATAATAGGGCTTCAGTCTGTTAAAATAATGTAATAGAGAGAGAATTTCTTACAGATGGTGCCATACTTAAGTAGTGCTTTTCTTATTAATATAATTCCACAGACTTAATTTATATTGTAACAGTGAACAACCTCAAATGTATTACTGCACTAGGAATACATTAAGGGGGAGCATATCCTTGAAAAATAATTTTGAATTTTTTGTGAAAATACATTATGGTTAATAGTTTCCATGACTGAGGCTGATCTACAACCCCTTGAAATCAAAGTCAGTGTTTCTATGGCCTACAGTAAGCCTTGGATAAGCCTAAAACTGCTTTTTCCATCAATATTCAAGCCTTTTACAAGACTGTCTTTTGTTCTGTTTTACAGACAAGATTATGTGAAGCACAGTATGGCAAAATCCTCTTAAGAGTTTACAGGTGCAAATAGCCATCTAGGAGCTCCAAATGGAGTAGGGCATAAAAGGTTATGCTAAGTAACACTGGGAGAGATGGTGCCTCTTGAAGCATGATCCGTCCTACTGCTTCTCTTGGGAAGGTCTGACTGTTTTGTGCCCTCTACATGTGCAAAGTCTGCTGTTCAGCCTGGCTTTACTCTGTTGGCTAAACAAGTAAATAAAGTTGATTGCACAAGAAGCTTGCCCTGCAGCTGATGGGAATTGAAGCAAGGAATCTTTCAGGCAACTATTTGGAGCGCTTGGTTAGACTAGATAGCTACAAGGTTGAAAAAGAGATATCCCTTTGGATATCCCTTTTTTATTTCATGCACCTGGCCCATGAAATATGAGGATGTAAACCAGGGTCATTCTCTGGACATTTTCCATCACATAGTTGTTTACACAAATCCTGATGTGTGTTGCCAAATCTTGAAATTTTACACAAGTCTCGTAGTGTTTGTTATTTTTTTGCTTGCAGCCCCAACTTCAGGCATCTTGATTAGAAGAAACCCTACACTTTTATTTAAAGGGAAAGTGTCTCACTTTCAAGGTTGCAAAGAACATGTAAAACGTGTCCCTGGTGCACCCTAATAATTGAAAAACTGAAGACAAGTAAAAAGTAGAAAGTACCTCAAATGGATTTTTTTGTATCTATTTTTTTGATAGGAGAGGGTCAGGATCATTATTTTTAACTCTTCTTTAGCTCAGCCTCTCATCAGCTGTGCAATGTGGTAAATGTCTACAAAAGAGGAAGGACAACAGAGAATCAGGAGCAAGTTATGATCCAGAAGTAGCACAAGCTTTCTTCTCCTAATGTACCATTAACATTTTTATTTTTAGGCTTTTCCATGACTTTGACATTGCTCTTTTATTTGCCAATGCAGCAAGCTATTTTTCTAACAGCCTTTCACTTCTTGTACCTTTCAACTTCACTCTGAACTTTGATTTTTATTCAGGGTGAGTCTACACAGCACCCTAATCTTGAAATAAGATACTCAATTTGCGCTACACAAATTGCATATCTTATTTCGATTGTATTTTGAAACCGCTTATTTTAAAATTTAGCACATCTACATGGTACCAAATTTTGAAATAATGCAATATTTCAACACTTCTTTAACCCTCGTGGAATGAGGGTTACAGGGCTGCCGAAATAGTGCTCCGTTATTTTGAAAAATATTTCAAAATAACGGGCTCATTTAAAAGACATGGGGTAGCTATCCAAAAATAGCCCTGCTGTGTAGACATACCCTGAGAAACAGATATCAATTTGGCCTGATATATCTGGAGAATTTTTGGGGAAAAGAATCAAATTTTCAGGTGTATTTGTACTGGAAAGGAAGCATAGGCCTAGATGTTAATTGTGCCTTTGATTGGTGTGAGGAGAATGAGATGATGCAGTGCTGCTTTCTGTGCTGCTGTTGCTGATGCTGCAGTATCTCCTCCTGAACAGAAGGCTGTCATTGTAACTCCCTTCTGTTTGCTCTGCTACTTGTATTATGTGGAGGCATCTATAAATTAATATAATTTAATTTAATTTTATAATATAATTTCCAGTGCCTGAACAACAAGCCATTCTCCTCCATTCCAGCTTTAGTTTTATAGGTGGTACAAAGTCGTTTGGCTGGCCCTTCCTATAACAATGTATCTGAAGATTGTGTGGCAGCTTACTAGATTGACTAGTTAAAAATATCCATCTTACCCATGATCTAAACATTATTATGGTGTATGATGTAATGCTATTGGAGGATTGCATCCATAGTGTTCAGATTTCTTCTGTTTGTATGTCAGATATATCTAGTTAGAAAAGCCTGCAAAGGCAGTGTTTTTATATTAATATCTTCTTATTAATGCATTGAAACATAGCCTTGGTTCACACTATTAAGCCACACATATGCACAAAGGGAACATTCTTCTTCAGAATCAGATCCTGTAGCAGTCATTCCACTTGAAGTGTTGCCTTTGATCTGAGTATGTCTCTAGGCTTGTGCAGTTAGAACAGTTTGATTTTCTCACCCTCGGTGGTATAGTTTTTATCATTGTCAAGGGCACACTCAAATGATAACATTGACACTCAACATATTTGAAACTTCATTACATCCCAACCAAAAATATGTCTCTAACTCCAGGGAAGTCCTGACAGTGATTAAAAAGGATTATGACATAAGGGTGTGTTATGTCTTTTGTTTTTTACACAAACAAATGTGTCAGGAAGAAACCCCAGGGGTCAGTATAGTCTAAACAGCTACATTTGCTAACAATATACATCAAACAAGACCTGGTAGCTTCTGAAACACTGGAGGCATTGGGTACCAATGTGGATCTTAAAAATTATATAAAAGATATTACTCAATTTTTGTGTACTACAGGGAGATAGCTGCTCTAATTGCCATGTAACACCCACCTTGAGCTCTGTTAAAAAAGGTCTCCCCCAGATGGTGGAAGATGCAGAAGTGCATATGTCCTTCCCTTGCTAGCTGCCTAGAGAACACTGAATGCAGAGGCTGGCTGCATCTTTCACTTTTTGGAGGAGCCAAGGTCAGACCACTGTTCCCATCTGGACCAGTAGCATATCTTCCACTCCATGGCAGTAATGGCAACAGAGTTCTTTCTCTCCTAATCAGCAGCAGGATGGCTCCATCAGAACCACAGCAAAGTGGGAACTCAAAGCAAGAAAAAGGGACTTAAGCTACAGCAGCTGGAGTCTAGTCTTCTCTGCTGGTGGATGTAGAGGGAGGTGGCTTTCTCCATGGCTCCACTGTCTCCTTCCTCTTCTGGAGGTTTTCTGTAGACTCAGGCAGAGATCACTGCAGTGATTACACTCATGTTAATTTCCTTCCCAGCCAGAGTTAGAGTTTCAGGCTCTCTGCACACTTCAGTCATGTTTTCAGATCTATCTTCACAACAATGAGGGTTATCAACTTTTCTCAACAACAGCTTAGATTCAGGAAGCCGGAATCCTATATACTATTTTATAATACCCGTGGCTTAATCTGGCCCTATTTCCACAGATTCCAAACTGAAACCATCTTTTCGACTGGTTGCATTTAAATCACCAAAACTCTATGGCAAAAGATAGAGTGGGAGTGGAGTAGCAGATAAGATGCATCCTGTCATTGTTTACATAAGGTGATATGGTTTAGGGGTTTGAAGAAAAAACTTGAGTTGTCCTTCTGAACTTACCAGATAGAACCACCTTCTGTCCATGCACATCAACAATGTCATGCATGCCTAGCCCAGAATGGGAGCCTATCAAGTGCCACCAGTATGTTTCCTATTTTCACCATGAAAGATAGGTACCTTTACAACATCCTTCTGCCACAGCAATGGGTGTGATATCATGCCTATTGTAAGTCCATTACAACTATTCTAGATAGTCACAAGGGGCAGATATTTATATTCCAGCTGCCAGGTCTATGGTCCCACTGGTGAATTGTCCTAAGAGCTGTAATCCTCGAAAACGAAAGTAAAGGCAGTAAGGACCCATGCAAATGAGGAGATTCACAAATACTCATGTCAAGAAATTAACAATTTTACAGCACAGCTGCAAACCACATGCCAGGATGGGACAGTGTGCTACCCACAAAACCCCTGATCCCTTGCTGGTACTCCCCACATTACATTTCATAATGTGATATGTGTATGTCTCTTAAGAGAATGGATGGGAAAGAAGTAAATCTGCTCTTCAATCTGCTCATTCAGCTACTTTTAAAGGAACAAACCCTCATATTAGTTCAATTTATCAAGAGATCTGACACTGCCTCAGTGATCCAAAAGTATACCTTCCACTCTGCCATTAACTAGCAGTCATTGCAGGCCTGAGAAATCATAGAATCATAGAGTTTAAGGCCAGAAGTGACCATTAGATCAGCTAGTTGGATTCCAGTATATCAGAGGGCCTCAGTGCCAACACACTAAACCTAATAACCTAAATGAGACCAAAGTATTACATCCCAAAGGTGACTGGACTAATGTGTGCCACATTCAAAGAGTAGGAGGGACTGAGGTGCACCAATGTTCAGGGCCCTCACAAAGGTAGGGAAATAATTAAATGAAATATATCCAATAATCCCATCAAGTGACCTACACCCACACTTTGCAGAGATAGGTGAAAAACCTCCAAGGTCTCTGCCAGTCTGCCCTGGTGGAAAATGACTTGTCAGTCCTATCAGTTAGGACCTATGAGTGAGTGCAAGAACCAGCCAGCGAAGCACCTGAGAGAAAAATGCTTGGTGCCAGTTCAGATCCCTGGCCCAGTCTGCCCAATGTCTTATCGGCTTCCAGGGCCCTATCTTATGCTTCAGAAGGAAATAAAAACCCACCCAGCATACCCAGGGGATAGGACGGGACATCCCTTCCTGACTCCTGCCCATGGCCTGCTGAAGTCCTGAAAATACATTTTAGCAATAAGAGCAAGAAATATGTAATTCTTGACTATGCTCACAATTGGAATTACTTTGAAAGTTCTTCTTTAGAAGGCATCAAAAGCAATCTCTTTGTTACTTACTCATAGGCTAGGTTTTTTTCAGAAAACTATAGGGTTTTTATCAAAAAAAGCTATGAAAATTATGCTCCACAATTTGTGTAGCTTTTTCAATTGCTTTTCCAAAAGAGGCTTTTCTGCCATTTGGCCCCGTCTAAGCCTCTTCTGGCGGAGCCCTTATCCCTTGCAGAATGAAGGATACAGGGCTCCCCGAAAGAGCGCATTTGCTCTTCAAAAAAAAAAAAAAAAAAAAGCGGAAGAGCAAGCGTTCCTTGGATGCGGCAGAGTTTTTCCGGGATACCAAAGGTAGATCTTCCTATACTCTATCTATTACAATGGGTCTTTGATAGTCTATGTGGAGTACTACAAAACAAACAAATGTACAACTAACTGAGGGTACGTCTGCAGCAGGGCTAAGGTTGAATTAAGATACACCACTTCAGCTATGTCAATTGCGTAGCTGAAGTCGAAATAGCTTAATTCTGCTTTTGGAGCTTTCCACACAGCAGGAAGTAGAAGGAAGAACACTTGTCCTTTGACTTCCCTTACTTCTTGTGAAATGAGAGTTACAGGAGTTGGAATAAGAAGTCCTCCAGCTCAACATTAGTTCAAAGTAACGGCTTGCTGTGTACTTTTTTATTTTGAAACATCAGTAATTCCAAAATAACGCTGCTGTGTAGACATACACTAACTAACTAACTAACTAACTAATGGAAGGTTGTGGCACTCTCAGGGTGCATCTAGACTGCAGGGTTTTTTCAGAAAAATGGCCGCTTTTCCAAAAAAACCTTCACTTACATTCACACTGCTATTGCGTTATTTCAAAAGAAAATCGAAAGAATGCAGGGGTTTTTCTGAAATTGGTAAACTTCATTCCATGAGGAAGAACGCCTTTTTCAAAAGAGCTTTTTCAGAAAAAGGCATATGTGGATGCAGAAGAGGGGTTTTTTTCGAAAGAAGAGGAAAGAAGAAAAAGCACAGGTGCCCTGGTGACGACTCCGTCCATAGCAATCACAGCTTAAATGTGAGAAAGCATCCATTCAGTGTGGACACGATCGTTCAAAAAAGCAGACTGCTTTTTTGATGTGCTTTGGCAGTGTGGATGCTCTCTTTCAGAAGAAGTTTTTTCAGAAGATCTCTTCTGGAAAAGCGTCTTCCGAAAGAAACCTGTAGTCTAGTCATACCCTCACTTTAGGCACATGCAGGCTATAAACAGTCAAAAAATGTCATGTTGGGATACTAATAGATCTTTAAAAATAATCAGAGATGTCTTGTCCTTATACACATGTAGAGGTCCCAGTAGGAGCAACAGAAGTTACATTCCTCACATATCAGGGGAGAACAACACTCCCTCCCTCCTGGAAATCCAATGTGTTTTGTGGATGAGCAGATCTTTATCTCTTATTTTTATGTTTAATTTTCAGATGCTGATTAAGATCTATTCAAAACTGATATGAACAAGCCTTAGGCATATTTTTTTCATCTTTAGCCTTTTGTCCTTCCAATCTGTAAAATGCCTGATATGAGCCCAAATTAATTGAAAACTGTATAGATAATCTTTTGCATCTTGGAAGAAAATGTATTTTTAGATTTTTGCCCTTGATAGTTGAAGTTCTATTAGCAGCTGTGAATTGAAAATTTTGAAAGAGCTCATGCAAATGAATTAGACTTTGCCACACATAGACATATGCAGATCTCATATCACCCCTTTCTCATAAATATGAAACTTTTGAACCTAATTATAAACTCCCCCCCCCAAACCTTTATTTCTGAATAATGGCATCACAGTGCAAGGCTATTTACCTCATTATAGAAATGTCATAAATTGCTGCTAAGTGAGATAATGTACCATAAAAGGTCAGCATATAATGTACCATAAAATTGCATTTAAAAATAATCATTTCTGTTCTCATACATAACAGTTCAAAGTTATAGATCTTGCTTCAGGTGTGGAGCTAGTATGATTTGCATATTTTCTCTTTGACACAGGAGTTGGCTGAATTATTTCACAAAGGAACTTCAGCAGAGCTAGATTTAGCCTAAATCTGTTTCTGTAGTCAGAAAATTCTATTATTTCTTGCAGACCTAGAACTCATGTTGTAAGTATCCCCCACTGTTACTGTGGTACTGGTTCAAATGTGTAGGTTTGGGTGGGAGGGCAGGAGAGACAGGAATATGGATAAGGGCTCTGAGGCTATGTCTAGACTTCAGGCTTCTTTCAGAAGAAGCTTTTCCGGAAGAGATCTTCGGAAAAAACTTCTTCCAAAAGAGAGCGTCTACACAGCAAAAGAGCATTGAAAAAGCGATTTGATTTTTTGAAAGATAGTGTCCACACTGAATGGACACTATCTCGCATTTCAGCCATGATTACTATGAATGGAGTGGCCACCAGGGCACCTGTGCTTTTTTCTCTTTCCTCTTCTTTCGAAAGAACTCCCTCTTCCCCGTCCACACATGCCTTTTTCCAAAAGAGCTCTTTTGGAAAAAGGCTTCTTCCTTATATAAAGAGGTTTACCAATGTCAGAAAAACCCCTCTGTTCTTTCGATTTTTTTCCGAAAGAACACGATTGCAGTGTGGACATAAGTGAAGGGTTTTTTGGAAAAATGGCTGTTTTCGGAAAAAACTCTGCAGTGTAGACATATCCTGAGAGGTATGCTAGACTCATTTCTACAGATTATTGTTAACCTTAATTGGAAAATACACTTGTTCCTCATTATGTCTGCATATAGCCTGTTAGCGCATATTTCTGGCATCTAGCCAGGAATGTTCATAATTTGTTGTGTACCATATTTCTGTCTATATGATGACTTCATTTGGAAGACAATTTCTCTTCTGAACTTTTAATTGTTCTACACAGAGGTATTTCTCTTCCACAACTAATTTGAGGAAACTTTCCCCAGCTCCCACCTCATCTTTTTTCCTATTTGAAAAAAAGGTAACATACACGGTGTTGTCATGAAGACAAGAATATGCTTCCTTGGCTCAGTGGCAATTTACCAAGGCAAACATAAAACTTGTGTTCTGGCCTCTATTCAATTCAGTTCTACTTCATGCTTCAGTTTGACCTGTGGTGTCCCTCTCTGCAACGGACTAATGTTTGCAAAGCCTTTATGTCAGCTGCACATTTCCTCTCAAGTGGACCTCTTGAGTCTTTCAGAGAATACCTCCAGATAGATTCACACACCCACTTTACCCCATGAGTAAAACAGTCTCAGGGAGTAAGTTTGGGAACAGGAACGGGAGAAGACTTTTAACTGTAAGGATTTCTTTATAAAACAGAAGAGCTCATTTCAATCTATTACTGATTTATGGTTTATATTATTCATACTTGCGTAATGTTTTATTATCAGTTGCCATGCAAAGTATAAAAATTGGTATGGGTCAGTACTAATGTTTATGAGATAGGGAATTTCATGCCAGAAAATCATTCAAATAATCAGACTTCAGTATTAAGTTAGTACCCTGTATGTATGTTTAACACTTTTGTTACAAAGCTTAGTAATTACTGAAGAACAAGTGTGAAATATTGGCTGCACTGAAGTCAATGCCAAAAACCCTCTTGACTTTAATTAGTTTAATTATTGATTCACCACATAACACCCTATCCCTTTTCCCTTCTATTTGGGCCTACAGCAGGTGCCTGATCCAAAATCTAATCAATGGAAAGACTCAAATTAAATTTCATAGGCTTTGAATCAGGCCCTATTGCCTTAGGGTCAAATAGTGTACCCTGTGGAATAGCAAAACAAAGAATCTTCAAAGGCAGCCAACTGTGTGTGTTGTGGTCCCAGGTTCAGAGATGCAATGCACTCTCCACGTGCCACAGATCAGTACACTAGCATGGCTGTCTGTTGTTTTTTCTACGTTCACAAGCTTGCCTGCTGCTGACAACAGATACGGCAGGAGGGACTGGTGCTGAATACAATTGAGCTGAGTGCGCAACTAAGGACAAGCTGTGCTTGTAGTAGGTGTTTAGAAATGGTTCAGAACCTATTTTTGTCATTGATTATTAATTTTTGTTGAACCACTCAAGAAGTCAGGTGGTCAACAGAGAATCATAGAAACCTTCAGAGGCCATCTAATCCAGCCCCCAGCAGTGAGGGAGCATTAAGTATACTGAAAGCATGCCAGACAGGTGGTTCTCTAACTAAATGTACCTAATTTGTTCAACCTTTCTTCACAAGTCATGTTTTCTACACCATTTAGCAATATTTTGTTGTTCTTTCTTGGTCTCCTTTCAATTTATCCACCACTTTCTTAAAGTGCAGTGTCCAAAATTGGACACAGCACTCCAGCTGAGTAATCACCAGTGCCAAGCAGAGCAGAATAATTACCTCTCGTGTGTTATATTCGACTCTCCGGTTAATACATTCCAGAATGACATTTGCCCACAACAGGCAAGATATGGCCCACCGGCTGAATCTGGCCTGCCAAACCTTTGAATCCAGCCCATGGCCTGTTCTTCTGGGACCCTCAGACAGGGACCAAGTCCCAGCTGCTCAAAGTGTCTGACTGCTCCATGTGCCTTTTTACACTGTGTGCAGACTTCATGTGCCAGAGGGAGGTTTCACGAACTCACTTTGCTCCCTGCTTGGGCACCACACAGTCAATGGAGGAAGCAGCCAACTTCTTTGAGCCCTGGGACTATGGGTCCTTCTGGCTTATGGGTGGGAGCTGCCTAGGTAAGCACTTCCCTGCCCAAGTCTGTCTCTGGCACCCCACCCCTTTGGTACCCCAACCCCCTGCCCAAGATCACCACTCAAATCCTGTGAACTCAACCCCGCACACACATCCAGGTCACAGTTCCTTCCCATACCCTGTACACTGTCCTACACCTCTCCCCTAGGTCAGAATCCTCTCCTGCACCAATACTCCCTCCCTCATGCTGCACCCCCTACTATACCCTAGATACCTGCCCCAGGTCACCACCCAAACCCTCTGCACCCTCTGCCCCAGTCCCAGGTCTCAACTCCCTCTCAGTGCCTGCACTCCATCTTCCTGGACCCTGCACTCCAAACCTTACCCCAGGTCACAACCCCCTCCTTCACCAAAACTGCTTCTTACACCTCACACCCGATCTTACACCCCAGTCCCTATACTGCAAGCTCCCTTCTGCACCCATCCTCTGTCCAAGACTCCACATCCCTTCCATTGAAAATTGCTGTCCTGGGCCACTTACCAAAATGTTGGAATGCCCGCCCTCATAAAAATTATTGTCCACCCTTACTTTTGCCTTTTTAATAACAGCTTCTTTTTTTCTAGCATGGTAGAAGTTGGCCACGTAGTTTTCTAATTCTAAATGAGGTATTTCAATTGAGTTTATGTGGTACGTGTCCAGATGGCTGGATGTGACACAAATGGCTGGATAGATACATGGCATTTGAAGACTTCTCAATATTTTACAGCTGCTGTAGAGTATTTTTTAATATTATCCACCTGAAAATGGAATAATGAATAAGAGAAATAAACAGGAATCACCTGTGGAAAACAGATTCAAAATTTCTCACCGTTTTTTAAAAATATATTTTATAGGTAGCTTTATCTGAACTCATAGCTTCTTTTTGTGGCTTAAATACAATATAACACATTAATTTACAGTCATTATTGATTTATCTGTGCTTTCAAAATCCTGACACTAAAATGTTACTCCCAAATTGATTTACACAGGCTTCCTTTATAGAAATTATCAATAAAAAATGACCCATAATTATAAATATTTGTTTTGTCTTGTTGCACTTTACATAATTGAGAAATTTCATATTGGTGCAGTGCTGAAAACAAATGACAGCATTATTGAACTCACTTATCATGCAGCAATATATACTATATAAGTTATATAAGGCAAGTGTCTTCAAATCAGTTCTTGAAAACTGAACATTATTATTTCATGAATTACTCCAAACAAAAAAATTACCTACATTGATCTAACGATGTAAAGTTAAAATAACCATTCCTCAACTTCTGTCCCTACCTGACTGTCAAAAAATCCATTCAAATGTTCAGAACAGAATGTAATTACCAAATAAGAAGAAAAGACTTCTTAAGACATGTTGTGTATATTTTCTGAATAATGTTCAGTTTATACTATTCCATAAAGGTGGGAGAGGAACAGCAACATGAGGAGAAAATAAAATAAAAGAAGAGACCACTGCGATTCTGATTTTGCATTTTCCAGATAGGAAGCAGAAGCCAGATTTTTTAATTTGCTAAAAGTAATGTACAACAGAAGTGAACTAGTTATCCATTCTAGGATTTGTATATGAGCAACTCCTCTTAGAATCATCCCTGACTGAAATCCTTTTCTTTATTTTTGTCTTTGATCTTAATAAAATAGCTATAGTTTTTATTACATTTAATGAACCTGATCCTAACTGGTGGTAAGCACCCAATGCTCTCGTTAAAGTTAATGGAATTCCCTGTCTGTGGAAACGCATTAGAAGACTATTATCTAAAATGATACAGACAGAGCTTCATGTCCAAAATTTTCAAAAGTAATTACTAACTTTGAGTGCCTCAATCTTCAGAAGCTAGGTTGCAGCATCTTGGACTTGATTTTCAGAGGCCATGATCACTGCAGGTCTGCTTGAAATTGGTGGGAGTTCTTTGTGCACAACAGCTATGAAAAGTCAGGAAAGTTAGGCATCCAAAATGTGAAGTATCTAAAATTAATAAGCACTTTTGACAATCAAGGTGCAAATTTCATGCAAGGGGATCAATATATGAGCTCCTTTAAATATGTGCACAATTTGCTTGGCTAATATAGATTTTGGATCATACTAATGTGGCAATATATAGGCTGGTTAGAATTTCTTTGCCCCACTGCCCTTTCCAGGACACTTTGCTCATCTCTGTTGGCACAAAGGGACTGGAAATGTAACCAAATGGGGCATCTGAAGATTAGTCAACCTGGGAGATTCTCCAGGTGGTGTTGAGCTTAGAATAAATAAGGTACTGAAGTACCTAAAGATGTCTCCAAGATGGCACAGGACATGTTTGGAGCATACTGCTGCAGAAATCACTAGTCAGGAGAGCAGGATATTTTTACAAGACAACAGAATTTACAAGCCTCAAGGGTACCAGAACAACTAACAGGATTTGTTATGGGTTTCAGCGTAGGCAGAACCACAGTGTAATTCTTCAAAGGGTGCATGACTTCCCCCTAAAATTCAGATGAAAACCTATTTGTTATGACTTTTTTTCCCCATAAGTATTCTCACATGCTAACGGTCACATTTCTGTCTCTGTGGGTACATCTACACAGAAAGGCTAAAGTCAACTTAAGCTACACAAATTCAGCTACATCAATTGCATAGCTAAACTCAAAATAGCTTAATTAGGCTTTTGGCACTGTCTACACAGCAGGAAGTCAAAGGAAGAACACTCCTCCTTCAACTTCCCTTACCCCTTGTGAAATGAGGATTACCAGGAGTTGGAGTAAGAAGTCCTCCATCTTGACATTATTTTGAAATAAAGGCTTGTTGTGTAGACACACACTGTGTTATTTTGGAATAACATCAATTATTACAAAATAACGCTTCTGGGTAGATATGCTCTGTGTGTCTTATACAGGAAAAATAATTCAGACACTTCATTGAGAAAAGTGCTTTACTGCATCTGCCCACTTTTTATCTTCTTGTTATTTTATATATAAACTATACGTAAAGTGCCAATAATGGCATTTTCACTGACATGACATAATATAAGAACTCTACAAAGACATTATATTCCTTTCTGTCAATGATCTGCCATTAGGAACCAAATTCTGCTCAGTTACAATGATGTAAATCCCTATTAATTCCACTACATTTAATGGAATTACACCTGATATATACCATGTAATTAAGACTAGAATCTGAGCCTAAGAATTATCAAATTTGATCTTAATATAATAGAGCATAAAGACATCATTCCCTTAATACAACTTTAACATTCCCTTTATAATTCCATATGAAAGAATGCCCCTGGTAGGCTATGGGTTCATAGATTGTGGATGATTCTTGGTTTATTGCACAATCTAAAGGAGACTTAGAAACCACAGATACAGGCGTCTTAAGCAAGGAGCAAACACTGCTAAATTCCCATCATATTTATGATAAATTGTAATGGCTGTCTGGTCTATTATGTCAGTAATATAAGTACTGAGAGTCAAAGATCTCATACTTAAAGAAACCCCTAGTAAGCAATAAAATCATACAATGTAATGGCTCTAAAGAAGCCTGTAGAGTTTATCATGTCAAAAGTCAGTCCATTTAATTGTCCATTTTCCAATTTTAAGATGTCTGTGATTAAGTATATGTAGTACAGACTAATAGCGTTGAAAAAACATTATTAATGCCATGTCACCCTCCAAACTAAGGAGACGGATTCATATATAAGCATTTCAGAAATGTAGTTGATGAATATTTTTTTCCGTAGGAGGGCAAGAAGGGATTTGCATTGGAATCATGTTATTACTAACAATGCACGGTGGGTACATTGAACAGAAACATTCTATATTTTCTCTTCCCTTAACTATAGCAGTGCCAGCCTGTTGTCTCATTTCTAGTACGTTTGATTTTCACATTTTTAAAAATATACCAAAAAATAGAAAGGAAAACTACAACATTCAACATTCAAATATAGTGAAGTCTTTGATAAGACCACAAAGTAAAACAGCCACACCTGTGTTCAGTTCCAAACTGCATTTTTAGTTTTCACTGCCGACCTCTGCTGATTTTTGTCTTCCCAGACGTAATAATATTTTGCAAATATATATTTGCCTTTCTTCATTCAAGCATCAAATTATGCTTTCCAGCTATTAACACAAGTAAGATTTTGACCTACACACCTGTCCTCAGTATGATATTGGTCTGAGGTAGGCAATAAAATGGCCAGCAGGCCAAATGCAGTTCACCAGGATTAGCCCATGGCAAGTTATCAGACCGTTTGTTTACCTAAGTGTATGCAGGTACAACCACACAGGGAAGCTGTGGGAAGTGGTAGACTGGCCCATGCCCCTTCTTGCAGCTCCCATTGGCCAGAAATGGCAAATCAGGGCCACTGAGAGCTGTGAGCAACCATGCTTGCAGACACTCAGATAAACAAACTGTCTCCGCAATCCACCAAAGGCTCGCCCTGGTGAACTACATCTGGTCCACAGGCCGCTTATTGCCCATCCCTGGTACTGATTCAACTGAGACTTTCTGGTCAATAGGTGTTGATGTGTTTATAATATAAAAAAAACAAAGAAAAACAATCATGGGAAAAATAAAATGTAAGAATACATTTGCAATAAATGATCACCCTTAAGGGCATTCATTTTTGTTTAGTTGCAAATTTATTAGCACATACCAAAAGAAAACATAAAATTTCCACACCCAACTTTTAAAAGATTTAAAATGAGCTGGAGGCTTTCAGGATGACATGTTGTGTATGAGTAAGTGTGGTTTTCTATTATTTCATTTAATAGCAAATGTTTTGCCTCTCTAGGTTGTCTACAAACAATGTATGGTGTCAAGATACTCTTAATATTTTATATAAATTGCTCTTCCCTGAGATCAGTGTATAAAATACAATGTAAAAAGCAAACAAGTTTCTTACCAGCTGGGAGGGTGAAATGAAGTGAGGAAGAGGCAGAAAATAGCACAACAGGGCCCTGGTCTGTGACTGTATTTCAAGGGTGCCATTTCAGGAGGATGGGAGGGGCACCTGGCTGGTGTGAGAGGAATGTACAAAATGCAAGTACTTTCCCCTCACTTCCTTGATAGTCCAGGGAATGAGATGAAAAGCAAGCCTCGTCCCAGAGCTGCTATACCCCCTACCCTCCCAAAATGGTGCCCTTGATGAAGCTCCAAGACATCATCATCATCATCATCATATATTCATTATCAACTCTCAGAGGTTTTTTATTGAAACCCTTGCAATATTTGATGTTTGACTTAAAGCACCAGCTT
The DNA here is from genome assembly GCA_019425775.1 of Rafetus swinhoei. NCBI lineage: Eukaryota > Metazoa > Chordata > Testudines > Trionychidae > Rafetus > Rafetus swinhoei. Next base: position 155,817,828 of record CM033424.1, read on the forward strand.
CCAGAGACATGTGATTATAGAAGAATTTCAGCTCTCATTTAAAGAAAACAAGGACATTTCTAGCCCTTCTGCTTTCATAGAAAAGTTTGAAATGTGACACAGGTGTAACTGAAAGGCTAAAAAACAACCAAATAAAAGAAACCAGAGGGAAGATGTCTGTGAAAATGGTAGCTAGACTATACATTATTCAATTGTATGATTATTCACTCCCATTATACATACACACATAGATAGATATAGTTAATTTTAGATCTAGCATTGATTTTGCAGATAAAATGCACTGAATTTATATTTATGATTATTTTTTCTATATTGGCAAAATAAGCAGCAGGTATGTCTACACCAAAAAATCTAAATTCAGAAACACAAAGAATATTTTGTATAAAAATAACTTAAAATACTTCATAAGAAAGTTACAAAATTATTATTTAGGTTTTAGGAAACACTATCCATGCACATTTAATTCTACCCTTTTGTGTATCCCAAAGCCAGGATCCTATGGCGAAAACACAGTATGTGATTATGTAATTAAATAATGTTCCACAGTGTATAAGCAGAATTAAAGTTGCACAGGCAACTGTAAATCTGGCATGTCAGGAACGAAAGTGTGGAGGGTCTGGCTAGTGGTTGGAGCAGTGGTAGCTGGGCCAAGAATCAGAGCCAGATCTTATAAGAGAAGTGGGTTCAGAACAAAATGACTCTAGGGCTAGGAGCTAGGCTGAAGCAAAAGTAGGGGTGGAGTAAGCTAAAGCCCGTGTAATCTGTTATCACAATCAGGCAGGGGAGAGTTCCAGGCCACAAAATGACATTTGGTAGACTATGCTGCTGTGTCTCCTCTGAGGCTATTATTCTTGCCCTGAGAGTCACCAAGCCAGCTCCTGGCTTGTGGATTGGATGGAGCCTAGCATGGAAATAATTCATCACTAAATGTGGTTTAATCAGATTCTAGTTCAGGGAGGATTCATCACCTTTAACTTTAGAATGTCTGACTTAACTGGTGTTTTGCTAATGTAGGGGTTTTTTTAAACCAAGGTGATTTAATACGTATTTTTTTTAAATTTTAAATGGAAATGTAAAAACAAATTCTGTTATATACACAACTCTAACAACTCCCTTCTCAACAACAGAATCTGAATTTGTAACTTAAAATACAGACTGCTACCATTTCAGCTAAAGGACTACCTCACAACCCATTGAGGATGAGGACCCTGGTGGGTCAATCAGTATCCCATCCTGTCAATGCCATCCTTCACAGAGCCATGGGAATAGGTGTGCGTGTGTACCTGGGATAATTTGCAGTCTCCCCTGGTATCTTTCCCTTTGCTCGCCCCCTTGGCCAGACACCCTGCCCACAGCCAACTCCTGTCCCTGTCCTTCCCCTCCTCCCCGGCCAGACACCCTGACCCTGGCCAGACACCCTGCCTCCAGCCCATTCCAGACCCCCGGTCAGACACCATTCCCCCAGTGCGTTCCTGCTTCCTCCTGCCTGCCAGACCTTGCATCCTCACCGCCTCCTATTCCCCAGCTCCCACCCAGATCCCACACCCCCATACCTATCCCATTCACTGGCAGCCCTGTCCCGCACACTTAACCCCTCATTTCTGGCCCCACCCTAGAGCCTGGTGGGTGCCCAGAAATCCACTAACCCTGAGGCCTTGACCCCCCAATCCTCCCTGCCCCTTACCCCACCATAGAGCTGGAGCAACAGGGGAGTGAGGGGCTGGTGGTTTTTTATTTGTTTGATTTTCGTTATTTTTCTCACTTGTGCGGAACCAGCTCCTGCCATAATTAAAGAAAACGTTGAACCCTTTTGTGTTGAACATAATAGTTTACTTTATTTAAAGATGAAGCCTGGCCAACAAGCCCCCAATCTGGCTGCGGCACCATAACACTCCTGCACCCCCTCCACACCCACCCTGAGCCCATCATATCCCCGCATCCCCAAACTCCTGCACCTCCACATTCCCATCCTCTGCCATAGGACTCCTGCACCCCCACACACCCTATTCTTGTGCCCTAGGTCCATCAGACACACAAATCCCCTGCCCTAGCCCTTCATACAGCCCAACCCAGACTCCTTCATTCCCACATTCCCAGCCCCTTGCCATAAGATTGAGAGAAGACAGACTGAATGCGTGCATGAAGCTGGATTGGACCAGTTATGATGTAAACTTTAAAGAAATATGCAAAAAGATGCAGCAGAAGAAGGTCTCCTAAATAAAGTCTGTGAGTACAATGTTCCATTTATGCTATTATTAATTACTAGCTGGAGTTACTCGGCGTTGCTAGGGACAGTTGATATAGCTGAGGTGAGGAGCCTGAGGGGAGGGAGGGGGCAGGGAGCCGCGCGCCTGCCACCGGCGCCCAAGCCTGCTGTCCGCTTCCTTGTCCCTCCGCCGGCTTTAGTGAGAGACTCTCCCCGCCATTTCCCCGGGAAGCCGCTTCTCCCCGCTCTGCCAAGCTCTGTGCAGCCCCGGGGAGAGGCATCCGTCTCTCATCTCTTCCCTCCCACAGTCCCTTAAAACCTTCTCCTGGATGACAGGTTATCCCTCTGCCGGCCTTAGTGAGCGACTGTCCCCTCCTCTTCCCCCCGGGAAGCCACTTCTCCCTGCACTGCCAAGCTCTGTGCAGCCCCGGGGAGAGGCATCCATCTCTCATCTCTTCCCTCCCATAGTACCTTAAAACCTTCTCCTGGATAAAAGGTTATCCCATGCAAAGTTTGGTTGCGGTAGCTCTTATAGTGTACAAGTTATTAGCGCACAAACATACAAACATTCTCCTTTATATATTAGATTATGTCAATTATCAATTATATTATGTTGTATATTTTCACTCATGGAAATGGTCATTCTTATATGGCTCTTTGTTGACCACTTGTTCTGAATTTTGATGGTGTTTGGCTCTTTGGTTTGAAAAGGTTGCCGACACCTGTTTTAGCAGGTTGCTGATGTTTTCCTAAGGAGCTTAAGTCCAGATGGTAAATGACAATTTTTAACAGTTTGTAACTCGGCCAAACAGAAATTCATAGGATGAAGAAAAGACATTTCTTGAATCACTTGGCTATCTCTATGCTGCTTGTGATAAAATACTATTGCAGGGGTGGGCAAAAGGGCCTCTGCGGGCTGAATTTGGCCCATAAAGCAGGTTGATCCAGCCCGTAGAGGCCCTGCCGCTCCCCTGCCTCCAGGCCAATTAGGGCCAGGGAGCGGGGGGAAGCACACAACGTTTCCTCTGCCCTGCAAGGAGCTCGTGATGCTTAGAAGCACCACACACTCCTGGCAGGGTAGGAGAAGACGTTGTGCACTCCCCTACCCCCAAAACAATGAGGGCTTGGGGGCAGGAGGAGACTTTCCATGCTCCCCGGCCCCCAAACCCTGATTAGCCTGGGGGCAGAAGGGGGAGTGCGCAAAGTCTCCTCTCACCGCCAGGGGCCTGCGTGTTTAGGGGGAACCTCTTGGGAGGGCAAAGACTTCATGCGCTCCCCCACTCCCAGACAAATCATGATTCTGTGGTTGGGGAAGCAATGAAGTAACCTGGTCCCTCCCCTTCCGCTTGAGGCCCCGCCCCTTCCGGGCCAATTTCTGAAGTGGCCCCTGGTAAAAAATCATTGACCGCCCCTGTACTATTGGCAAACTCCAAGGGGGCCCCTCTTTCCTAGATTAGCCAGTGGTGCAACATCCGCTATCCATAGCATATGGGGAATTTAATTTTAAAATCCTATGATAGTTTCTGTACAAATGGATAAAAAAAAGACAAATCCCGTAATGAGTAACAAGCTAATTGTTCAGGAAAGCAGGCTGATTAAGGAATATCTTATAGAACATCTTTTTATACATTTCTCACTTAGTGCTGGATGCAGTATAAGAAGCTACATAGAACACATGTGTCATAGCATACATGATTCTGAATACTCACAAGAAGCAAATCTGAGCTAAGTAAGAAGATACTAATTTTACAGTCACTTTTAAGAATTAAACCTCAGTTTTCAGGAAATCACAGTGATCAGCAATGTAAATCATACAAAGGGAATCTCGTGTCATTCATGCCAGTTGACAATTACATAAATTTATTCCAAATCATTTGTGAACAGATGACTTCTGATGAGCACTTTTCTTGGGAGATGAAACTGGCTTTCCATTGATACTAGTGTTGCTAAAAGAAGACTTTCATTGTTTTACTTATCTGGTTCTTATAAATCAAGAAGCGACTCCAGGACATTGGGTTCGTTGCACTCTCTTGTGCAGATGGTTTCTTTACCACTAGCCAAATGTTACAAGTTTCTTATCACAAAACATAATTCTAACAACTCCAACATTTTTCCCTTTCTCTCTCTGGAATGAAACATTTTGGATGATATCATTAAACAAAAGATCAAAAATTGTGAACAACTTGATGGACTTTTTCAGTTGTGACTCTTTTGTGAATTATTTACTTATAGTTCTAATAGTATTTATGTCTCCTTAAACACACCACTTTAAGATGTTCTGCTATGTTATTGATATGGCATTGCTAGGTCTAAAGACAGTATTAACTTTCTTAATTCATTATTATTTGTAATATTGAATAACTTTCAGACCCTCAGATGGAAACACTTTAGACCTGAAAATCATTATTAATAAAACTGATGAAAACTGAACTTTCTAGGAAGTATACTCATGACTTTGTCCATGTGCCTGTCCAACTTTTTTAATGAGGCTTCAACAACTGAAAAATAGTTCTTATTGGGAAGGTGATTTTTCCAGGCTTTCGTACTTTGCAACTATCCACCCCCAGTAACATATGCCTCTGGCAGAGCTCAGCTTCTGTGCTGTAAATAAATCTCTAATAAGAGCTGTGAAAAGTATGACTGGTGAACAAGTGACAAGTTAGTGAAGAATATATGAAACTTATTTTCATATTTGCATTTATCTGAGATTCATTTTTCTCTTCATCATGCTTCAGAATAAGGGCTCACAGAACTTAAAATCAATTAAAGACAATTTAAGTGTTAAGAAAACAATTATATATACCTGAGGCATGTGTAGAAATACTTTTTCATTTGGTTTATCAACTCAAAACAGTCAGACACAATTTCATTATATTAAATATCTCTTTAACATCAACATTGTTCATCTAACAAGCTAACTTTTAATTCAATTAATTTAGAGGGAAATTATTGATTAAGGTAGAACTATAATTAAGGGCTCAAATCCCGGCTCTATAGAAGTCAATAACAACACTCCTGGGGTTGTTTTCCAAGACATTCTAATTTCTCTTTTTTAATTGGTCATGAATTTCTTACACAATTTATGTGAGGCAATTTTCTCTTTTGTCATCATCTACAGAGGTGCTCTTTAAAAAATCTGAGCTTGTGTAATTGAACCCTTTTGGAAACATGTACACAGAAGGAAATATTTGTATACCAGAATGCTCTCATCTTCTATATATTTGATAGAGTTTGCATGTCTGTGTGTGTGTGTGTGTGTGTGTTCAAAAACTCTTCCTAAATGGTAAGAGGCGGGGCCACCAAGGTATGCAGCTTCCTCTTTTCATAATTTAAAGCAAAGTAAGGATTTGACTGTGTCTAGAATACGGGATGTGCCCAGAATGGGATTGCTTCTCGTAAAACCATACAGAAAAGTGACAAGATCATCAGGCAGGTGAAAGGGGCTTGTTGGGGAAACCCTCCAAGACTACCCCAGCCTCTGACCTCCCAGCTGTCCGTTAGGGAGGACAGGGGGGGCTGAAGCTCCTCTCCCTCAATTTGAACTGGAACATTGTTAGAGGGGAAAGTGCACAGTTTTCTGCATTCCTCACTCTGGCTATGGGGCGCAGGAGGCAAATCAACCTGGACCTGCCCAGCCAGGGGATATATACCACTCCCCTGGCTCTGCTCACTGGAGTTGCAGTGGCAAGGGAGAGGCATTTCTGCCCTAGGCCCAAGATGCTGCAGTGATAGAGGGCTGGGGTAGTTCTCTCTCCCTGGGCCAACATGCATACTGACCCCCAAATCTCCAGTCCCACCCCACAGCAATGGTTTAAATTAAGAAAAACAAAAACTAATTGAGTTAAGGACCTGAGCAATTCCAGGTAAATCTTCTAGTAACGTATCACTTAAAAATAGTTAAAGGTAAAAATATGAAAGGGTTCATTCATTACTATGATCTTTTCCAATTCGGAAAGAAGGTGGGAACAGGAACACAGAGTGGAACATGCCTCAAATTTAATAGCCACTGACATCTCAATAACTTTATTCAAAACAGAGTTGTCAGGAGGCATTAACTCACAAGCACTCCAGCCTCAGGAGAAGGTTTCTTAAAGAGAATGCAAAATCTTGTATGTTTCAGGATATTCAGCACTCTGACCCCACTAAGGTGACTCAGAGGGTAGCCGTGTTAGGCTGTAACTGTAAAAACAGGCAGTCCTGTGAAACCTTAGAGACTGAGGCTATGTCTAGATTGCAGGCTTCTTTTGGAAGAAGCTTTTCTGGAAGAAATCCTCCAAAAAAACTTCTTCTGAAAGAGAGCATCCACACTGCCAAAGCGCATCGAAAAAGCGATCTGCTTTTTCAAAAGATAGTGTCCACACTCAATGGACGCTATCTCTCATTTAAATTGTGATTACCATGCACAGAATGGCCAACAGGGCACCTGTGCCTTTTCCTCTTTCCTCTTCTTTTAAAAGAACTCCCTCTTCCTCATCCACACACTCCTTTTTCCAAAAGAGCTCTTTTGGAAAAAGGCTTCTTCCTTGTAGAAAGAGGTTTACCAATGTCAGAAAATCCCCTCTGTTCTTTCGATTTTTTTTTTTTTTTTGTGGACGTAAGTGAAGTTGGGTTTTTTTTTTCAGAAAAACTGCTGTTTTTCCGAAAAAACTCTATACTGTAGACCTAGCCTGACAATATATCTCTAAAGTGTGACATTGATAATGATGGTCAATAACATCACAGACAAATAATTAGAGTTGGTTGAAAATTTTCCAAATGAACAGTTTTCTCTTAGAAACTGCTGATTGATTACATCAAAACATTTTGTGGGAACATATTGACATAGTCAATTTTCATGAGTAACTAATGAAAAATTGTTTTTATAAGGATGAAACATTTCACTTCAACTTTATCATTTATTTTATGTAACAATAATAGCGTTGAAACAAAATACCTCCAAGAATAGCCATTTGTGAAAAATTCCAAGATTTAAATTTTTCTATCCTGATTCAGGACATGAACAAATCTGGAAATCTGAGGACTTCCTCTGGGATGGATTTTCCAAATTTTGACCAGCTTTGCAAATAATGAAAAGTAACAGAGCGGTAGCTGTGTTAGTCTGACCCTTGGTAAAACAAAAAAAGCAGTCATGTACACTTGAAAGACTAACAAGATAGTTTAACAGTTCACCTATTAAACTATCTTGTTAGTCTTTCAAGTGCTACATGACTGTTTTTTCTGCAAATAATGTCAAACTCATCAGAGATCAACTGGAGGAAATATTAATGTGATAGTGTATTCTGAATTAATTAGAATTCACATTTCCTCCTGTAAGAATTCACTTGCCATTGTAACCCTCTTTTGGAATCATGCCACCTTTAAACAAGTGCCACCTATGTGCCACCTTTAAACAAGTGCCACCTAGAGAGACAGAGAGACACCCATCAGCCCGTATATATAGTGAATTTTCTAAACATTTGAAAAACTGTTACTGTTGTACATGCCACACAATTTGTGTTGACTATAAAGGGAAGAATGGAAAACTGGTTATCTATGCTGTGATAGAACTGTTTGCCAGATAACTATCAAGAAGAGCAACAGCCATATTTTGTTTTGTTTTCAGGCAAGTTAAAAGGACACTTCTGAAATTTTATTTCACATCAGCTATCTGTTCTGAATTTCTAGCTACCTGTAGGATTATGTATCCTGCTCCATAGATTACTTTTTCTTCAATTTAAACTCAACCTGCAAAAACAATATATACACTTAAAAGTTATGTGGGTACAATTACTATGGTGTCTGAGAGTTGTGGTCATCAAACCTCTGAAGGTACCTAGATGTATATCATGTATACCATGATTAAGGGGAAAGTGCTGAGGTCTTGAGAGGCAGAAGAGCCACTAGCCTTTGTGGGTAGGGTGACTACATGTCCTGATTTTATAGGGATAGTACCAAGACTCAGGGCTTTTTCTTATATAGGCAGCTATTACCCCTGTCCTGTCCTGTGTCCTGATGTTTCACACTTTCTATCTAGTCATACAACTTGTGTGTCCCGATAACCATGCACCCATCAAGTGTACAGTGCAGAGTGCTGTGTTGTACCTTGAAAAGAGAAGTTTGCAAATGCCTTAGGTCTGGTTAATTCAGGAGCTACATTCTAAGCTACAACACAGCAACCTCTGCACTGTACACTTGATCCTGTAGTAATATTTCTTTTCAAGCTCCGGTTAGAAGGATGCTCCTACTGCAGTGGTAGCTTGGCTACCATACCCTTGCTTTTCCTTGGTCTCTGGGTGTGTCTAAACTACATCCCTCTGCCGACAGAAGGATATAGATCAGGCACTTCAAAAGTGCAAATGAGCCCGAGATTTAAATATCCCGGGCTTAATTTGCATACTCACGTTCGGGTGCTGTGCCGATCACGCACTCTTTCAAAAATGAAAGTAAAGTCTAGCCGTGGCTCTGCCGACAGTCCATAGACTTCCCTTCAGGCCCCTTGCTGCTCAGCCTTCCAACTGCAGGGCCCCTGACCAGTCTCTGCTGCTTGCTTACAAGTTCCGCACAGATCTCAATCTTGCTGGAATGCCTGCCAGTCAAAGCCTGCTCTGTACTCAGCTCTCCAGCCCCTCTGCTCAGCTGCTTGCTCATCATGTGGTTCCTCAATATCTCTCCCTACATTTAGCTTCCTAGTGCCACTAGTCCCAGCTCACCATGCAGTGACTACATCCAGAGAGAGAGGTTATTTACTGGGTGAAGGTATTTCAGAAATGTTATGCTCCTCTTGTCTATTGGCTGCAGTGACAGTGGTGCCCTTGTCTACCTAGAAGGTTGCAGGTGAGTGGGGAGGGGTTGAAGCAAATGTTTGTTTTTTGCTTAGCAGATTCATCAAAAGTGGGTCTACTTTCACTTTTAGATCACTGGTTTAAAGCTCATCTAGGTCAGAGTAACCCAAAGAGATCCCTCCAGCACATCAACAAGATAAGGGCAAGACTGTGACACCGTTAACTCAGACCAAGTAGTATCTCACTCTGTAAACAACTCTAGCAACTACAATGGGACGACACAGGTGGTCATATTTTACAGTTTCTACATTTAGGGTTAATATGGTTTGTGACCCCACAGCAGCCTAATTAGTTACAACAGGCAAAATACCATTCTAACAACTGACCATCCATCAGGCCCATAGCACTGTCTGAATTGGATTTACATAAACACACCCAGGATTTCTTTCCTATTCCAGCGTGAACTGTATTTACATAACAACACCTTATCTTTGCTAAATACCCTTACAGGGCTAAATAACTGAGTGAACATAACCACACCCAGGATTCCTTTCCCCTTCCAGCTGGCTGCATTGGAAGCAGTGATTCAGACCCTGCTTACAGTGAGAAGTGTCTCCCTTCTGCCATGTGGTAAACGGCAGCAATAAGAGTCAGTCTCAATATATCTAGATTCCATTTTAACAAACAACTGATATGTCTCAAATCCCCAATCAGAAACTTGGGAAACTAAATCCACCTTCCCTGGGTGCCTTTAACTGGCAGAACCCCCGCACTCACAAGCAGTTTGAGACTATGTACAAACACTGAAAACTTGTATTAGGGAAAAGTGAATACACAGTAAGGGTATGTCTAGACTACAGACCTTTTCCGGGATAACGGAGGTATCCCAGGAAAGCTCTGACGCATCCAAGGAACACATCCTTTTCAAAAAAAAAAAAGTCAGAAAAGAGGAAGCATTTTGTCGGCATCCCTGTAAACCTTGTTTTACAAGGAAGAAGGGCTGTTCCGAAAGAGGGTTTTTCTCCCTGACATTTGGCCCCGTGTAGGTGGGCCCCATGTAGATGGGCCAAATGTCAGAAAAGCCTCTTTCAGAAGAAAAGTGGAGAAAGATATATATAACCTGTGGGTTTCAGCATGATGGGGCTCTATTTTAATTACCTCACCTAAGCTATGCCTTGCCAGCTACACTTCTGTTTATAGCCATGTTAGCTAGCATGCCGTGTCTCTACTTGTAACTGCCATAATCATAGATGTACCTTTAGTAATACAGTTTTATTAGGGTGTTGGTTAGATAGGTCCTCACCAGAGTCCACTCAGCTCTCCCACTGTCCTCTGCATCGTGTCTTGTAGCTAATCCTTCAGTCCGCACTGATCCTCATAGTGAAGTCCTTCCCGGAAGGGAGCCAACAGGACATTGGACGCTTGAGCAGTTTGTTAGGTGGCGTAACGATAGACTCTTTGTCTCAAGAACTCTTTTCCCCTTAAGAGTCTGTGGGATCCCATTCTTCACCAAAAGTTCATATACCGTTTTGGTGACTACCCAAGTGTCACTAGAGGAATTCTGGCTACGTAGCCTATGCAAATGATGTTCTTTATGGAAGTTCTTTTTCCTTTTTCATCATTAAGAAAAAAAGAGCACACACCCCCTCCTGGAGCTTCTGGACCTACTGCTTACAGAAATATTTCATTCTGAATCATTAAAATCTCTCTCATTAGTAAGCAAGTTTCAGTATGAGATAAAACATTAACAAGGATATAGTGTTTTGATTTACTGCAAATGACTTCACATCTTTGACTCTGCCATACATAGTTGAAAACATCATTCCATTCTCTGATCTTTAATATAAAAAAAAAACAAAACACATAGCAGATGTACCTTTACAACAAAGGCTACTTTGAGATGGGTCTGGAAGGGAACACGGAGATATTACTTTTGACAGAACTTGCCAATATTATTACTGTTTCAGGCAATTAATCTTTGTCAATAATTAGTGTAAAATATTATGACAGCCAAAAAGTGACTTAAAGGATTACTCTGCTGGGGTAATGATATTACACCTGATGAACTTGGCCACATAGGTTAGAGTCTCAAAAGGAAATGGATAATGAATAGCATTATATAAATTAATATCAAGTCAAATAAGGAGCAGAATTTAGTTTTAACGGTGCATTCTCACTTCTAAGAAATATTGTTATGACAAAAATGATTGAGATAGGCTAAATTAGATGTTATTGGGAGCAAGCTTTTACTAGTATTCACCTAGTGAATGCTAGAATGAAGGTTTTGAAGCCATCATTAAAAATCTCAGATTTCTTTCAACTATAAGTCAATCAAATAGCATTATTTAGTGCTGAAATGCTGTCATAGTAAGGAGGAATGTTCTGGAAGAGTTTGGTGAGGATGAAGAATATTTAGGCCCAGTCCTGGAATTCTTGCTCATGCAAGTAATCGCTACTCATGCAAGGAGTACCAGAGTGTTCCAGGAGCAGTAGACACTCTACTGTGGAATTCTCAAGACATTCAAAGCACCTTGCATTGCACATCAGACATTTGACTGTGCCTGACACAGTGCCAGCTTAAGTCAATGGAAACCCATGCATGCAGACCTAAGGCATTTTAAAGAAATGTTGTTAATGGAAGATGGCACCATTCAATATTCATTACAATGCCAGGGAATCAATAGCAGTCTTACCTCTGCCCTGTTTTACCTCTGCCATCTGTGTATACCCCTTCACTTAAACATTCCCTCCTCCAGTGCTAAGTAATTGGAGATTTTTGGTATAATAGCTTGTTGTGTCTGAAGAAGGTAGCTTAGGAAAGACTTGTGTACAGTAAGCCAGTTAATGAGAATGATGGAATGCTGACATCCCTAGAAGGTCAGTATGAAGGCTACAGGGCATGGTTTTTAGTGAGCGGTAGTTGAAATGATAAAGTATGTGCTTCTGTATGGATGTGCTACAATTATTTAGCAGTAGTAGTAATAGATGCATGTATTTCTATATGGTTTAACCTTTCCTTCTGTTTGTGTGAGTTTGTGTCATGCATGTTGCATGTATACAGCCATAACTGTTTCACAAAAAGTTTACTATATTCGTTTCCTAGTTTTTTTAATATGTAACTAGGGGAGCACATGGCAGGAGAGGAGAGGGGTGGACTTGTGGTGAATAGATGAGCAGCGGGAGCTGTGCATGGGCCCATCCCTGCTGCTACAAGATAAAATCTGGCAGCATAGCTTGTCCTGGAGAAGGCTTAATGTGTGCCCCACTCCCATTAATACCATTGGTGCACCTTTGTCCACCCTCCAACATTGTACACTTCCCTCATCAACCAGAAATCTGAACAATCAGGGTTAGCTGTGCCCTCATTTTAATTAAAAAAAAATATTACATCAGTTCTCCTCAGGGCACACCTGTCTGCCAAGTGGCGATAAACAATGTTGCTGAGGAATATTAGTCAGCAACTAATAGAACTGGGAAAATTTCAGCCAGAAATGTAATTTTAAAACTTCCTATTGAAAGATTTAAGGAAAAAACAAACAAATAAACACAAGCCATGTAGAAAATTCTTTTGCTCTGCTCCAAAGCAACACTCTTCACCATCTCTATTTCTCATCTTTTATTTTTAAAAAATGATTTAAAAAAGAAATGATCACCTATGACTTATCTTTATTTTTCAATAATTGGTCAAAGTGGTATAACCTATAGCAGCAAGTTCTAGCAGATGCTGATTTTATATATATATATATCGAGCAACACAAAGTACACAAGTCACAGATCATGCTGTCAATCTGCTCAAATGAGCTTTCATTTTCTGAGATCAGAGAGCAGGCTGTCAAAGTAGTTAACAAGTGTGCTTCTTCAGTTCTTCAGTTCAATATTTCCAGAACTTTCTTTTAACATATATCATCTGTCAAACATAATCAGGAAAGAAATTATCTTGTCAGAAGCTTCATACTTAGCTTCCTCAGTGGAAGCTTGTAGGTTTCCATATCTTGCTATTTTTTTTTTTCCAGTGCACATTCCATGAAGACTGTGCCCTTGACCCAGTATTAAGGCACTTGGAGCAGAATAGTGTAGTTGGTATGCATGCACTGTTCAGCAATAAGCTAAGCCCTCAGCCATAACAGAGGACTATTTTCCTATTCCTTTTCCATGGTCTGTATAATTAGTATTCTGTTTTCATGGATATATTCAGTACTATTGATAGGTGCTTGACACTTTTCTTAAGAAAGGAAAAAAAGGAAAATGAAAAAGGAGAGACTCCAGTGCTTTGTGATTTTCCCCGCATAAAAGAGTCTGGCAGCATTTGTTGGGAAATGATGTTTCAAGGATTAGCCGATAGGAGTGTGCGGTGGGGAATCTTTACAACCACAGCCACAAGGCCGACAGCCACTGGGAGCCAATGTGCAAGGTGTGTGTGTGTGGAGGGGGGTGCAGCTCTGCACCCCAACAAGGGGCAGGACCTCAGGCAGAAGGGGTGGGGCTGGGGCAGCCAGGCCTCACCGCCACCTGGAGTGTGGCACTGGTCCTCCCTCCAGCACTCAAAGCCATGTGGAATGCCCAGCATAGAGCTCTGGCACTATCTCAAAAGGGCCTAAGGTTCCAGCTGCGGCTCCTGCTGCACTAGCAATGATGGCAGCCAGGAGCTCTAGGCCCCCTTTAAACTCCAGGCCCCAGGGCAATTGCTCCCTCTGCCCTCCCTGTCAGCAGGCCTGCAGCCAGTAAATTGTCTGAGCCTAACTATTTAATGGTTACCCCATCTACCACCTAGCAATGGTCACTAGCACAGAATATGGACAGCCCATCACAAGGTAAAGTAGCAAAATGGCTCAGGATACTTTGCCTGATTCCCATTTCACTTACTCCACTGTGGTGGAGTTGACTTCTGTGGACTTACCCCTGATATGTACCAGCAAAAGAGAGAGAAGTGTCAGTCCAAAGGATTTTCCAAAGGAAGTTTCCTGTATTGCTGAAGGGGTATTCTGCCTAAATTTAGTCACTAGCTTTTTGTACCAAGCTGTAGTCTGTCTATAGTTATAAAGAGAGACTGACTACATATGATAGTTAATGTCCTTATGCAATCAGATTCTTTTTAGGCAAGCTTCCCTGGCATGGTAACTTTGGGTGTACTGCTCTCGTCATTCACCTGTAGTATTATGGGTTTCTAATTTCTACCCCCTCCTATGTTCAAAGCTGACAGTGAAATATCACTTCATTCTGTCCCCAATATGCACCAGGGTGTCATGAGAATCGACTATTGTGATTTTGCCCAACTGCTGTGGCTGATTTACAAAACCACTGACAAAAAACAGCAATATAACATGCCTCCCTGATATCTTGTAAGCTTTGTTTTAAGTGCATCTAAAAAAAAAAGATGGAAATTCTATATAGTGAGTATTTGAGTTCCATGCAAAATCAATGTACTGCAAAGAGAAACATCACTTACTTTTCCAGAAGTTCCACAGACATGCCTCTGTAGCAAGAAGGTCACCACAAATAATTTAAAAAATGTAGCATGAATACTTTGCAATGATGCTTCATGTCTTCCTAGGGGAATTTTTGTTCTTTAGAGTCTTCAGCTTGGTAGGTTACTCTGCTTGCACTTGAATAGAATATTGTGTCTCTTCACAGAGAACACAGCACATAACACATAGCAAATAAGTACTCAGCACTGCCTGTCTTCATTCTCTATGGGTGTGTGTGGGGGGGGGGTTTCATTCCATAATATGCTGCTGTGATCCTTCGAAGCACAGGACACACAACCTTAATGTGAAAGGAGAAATATAGGTCTGGAATAGCATTGAATAAAGTCATTTTGAAAATTGATTACATTTTCTTCACACTGCTACTTCAGAAGCTACACTGATTTGTAGGACTTCAACAACCTTCCTACACATTAAAGGAAAAAAAAAAGAAAGGGAGAGAGAATTTATCTAGATGGTTAGGAAGGTTCCCTGTGTGCCTTCTCAGTAGTCCCTTGATTTTCATTATGCCAGCCTCATGAGAACAAATTCCTTAAGTTAATGGATGTGCATTAGGAAGGAAAGAAAAACACGTACCAAAAATATTGGTCATTATTAGGTACTCATGTATCATTGCTGAAAATTGTTGTCCTGTCTCTCACCATGTTTCTATCTTCTGCTTTTAATGAACAATTCAGGTAGTACTATTTAGCAAAAAGGTAGAAAGCATGGCAAGCTGTTACATAAAAGTCCTTCTAGTCCTAATGTCCCTACTCACACTTTTATTATACTTTACTTTCTGGAGTACTGGTGATACAATTTGAGACTAACTCAGTATAACATTATGAGTGTGTGCTCCAGTGCTTGTTGATTGTCCAGTACAGTGCTGTGGCTGAAATAACTACTCAGAGCTGTTGGTGAACTCCTGACTTAGACCTCCATCCCGCAAGCAGATGCTTTTCTTTATGCATGATGGTACTTCTGTTGAAGTCAGTACAAGTGATAGTATACTTAATTAATGTTAAACATGTGCTCAAGTAACTTTCTAAATCAGGGATTAAGGTTTGGATATCACTGAGTCTTCTTCAATGCTTTCCCCAAGTGGTTGTCATCAACCTTCCCATTTCATTCCACCAATCCACTCTATTCTTTACTTAACTCCCCATTTAAGACAGTTCTGTGTCTCTCACAAAAAGTGAATCACTCAAATATTATATATATTTTTAGAGCGCTAAACCATGAGAACAATCATTTTTATGACCAGGTTTCCAGGTTTCTTGAGGTTCCTGACTATTCTGTGTTTGCCTTAGTTAGAGTGTAAATCTTTGGGACAAGTGCTGTCTGCATCTTTTGTCTTACGTGGCAAGCAGCTATTAAAAATAATAATCAGAGAATATGTATCTACAGATATATATATCATAGAATCATAGAATTATAGAACACTAGAATTGGAAGGGACCTCGAGAGGTCAGCGAGTCCAAATATATATATATATATTCTGAACTATTTAACATTGTTCATCATTTCTCAAGACAGGAGAAAGGCAATTCTTTGTTCAAAGGTGACAGACACCGTCCTATAGGATTGGAAAAGAGAGACTTTAACTGCATAGTAGGGTTTGCCAGAAGAAAGGCTGCAACCTTTATATTCCAGTAATGGTCTGGCACTATGTTAATGGAAAACATGACAAGGTTCAGCATGGGGAATCATGAAAACATTACTGTTACTTATAACTGTAATTAGGCTTGTGATCCCTAAAGAGGAATCCAGTGGAATAATTTCATTTTAAGGCATTGCTAGGGATATGCTAGAGATATAAAAACATTGCTGTAATATCAGGACAGATTCTTGAATCCTAAATATTATAGTTTGTTCATCTTTACTTGACAGAGTTTTTGATTCAAAGCACATCACAGGATGAAGATGGCAAAGTATTATGCATATGCAACAATATACTAGTGAAATGGTACCTCTGCTACAGATTTACAATTTTTTTAATCTTGTTGTATACAAAATATGGAAAGGTGTATGGAAACAAGAAAGGGAAAGAAGTAGCAAAAAGAAAGGGGGAAGGCAAGGGAGAGAGAAGAAGAAAAGAAACCAATTCAGCTACAATGATTTAGGAATTGTAAAAAGCAAACATGATTCATATTTAGTCCTTCTTTGAAATGCATCATATAAAACATTATTGCCAAGACCTGGCAAACACACAGACACACAGACATACAAATACGAAGCCTATCTGTACATCCACGTCCCTCGTGGGGATGCAGGACCATGGAGCAGTGTTCATATCACACTCCCTGTCAGTATCCAGCTCAGGCTGGGGAAGCTAATAATCCAACCAGTGGACCAAGATCAGTGATGAATCCTGGTCATGTGCCACCTGAGGCAGGTTGTGTCTATACTAAGAAGACCTCCCTTGTGTATGGAAGGTGGGGTAATGCCTGATTCACTGCAAAAGGTCCTACTTCTGTCTCCAAATTCCTGCAGGGTTGGGAGAATCAATTGTCACTCAGTAACCCCATCCCCGTTGCCATAGCTCACTATCCAAACTTCCAGTCTTATGAAACAAAAAATCATTAATTAACTGTGCACCTGAAATTTTTGAAAGCAATGAAACATGCATTTAAGAGAATAGTTTGTCCCCTTTGCAACCTGTATCCGAATTACTTTAAAGTTCACATGTTCCTATGGTGCACGAAGCTGAGTAATTGCTGCAGAGTCTGTATGTACTTATTTGATACAAACTGCAGACAACTTGAATAAACCATTCATTCACTGTGCTCATGAAAGCCTATAACATCTGAAGTGTGACACATTGACCCACACTGACAAACCAACAAGGGAAAATTGTTAAACCCTTCTTAAAGAAGAGCTGCCATTAGCTATTATACACTGCTTAGTGAAGGTGGCCTTCTCTAAATCATAAAGCCTTTAAGGAAGATGCCATTTATAAACATCAGCATGAACTTGTTCTTTGTTATGTGTCCTGCCTAATGTCTGGAGCACACATCAGTCCTACTTGTCAGAGCAGTCCCCAGGGCCAGAAGCCAGATGTCAGAACCAGGGGTAGGAGCCAAACTCAGGAATCAGAGCTGAGGGTCAGGACTGGGTTAACTGGACTGAGGCCTGAGAGACCAAGCAAGAGCAGGGCTGGGTCGGACGCTGGAACAATGTAGAAGCAGGACTAGGAACAAGCAGGTACAGGAATGATCACATCTGTGGGCAAATGGTGTGATTGGCCATAGGATTAATGTTGCTGCTGGGGATAAGAACATGCCTGTTCATTCCTCCAGCCAACAGGACAGTCTGGCTTATCAGGTGATTCTATTGAAAGCCAACCATGATTCACCTGCAAGCCCTCCATTGCTCCCTAGAGAGCTGTAACTAGCTGGTCCAAGCTTTAACAGCAAACTCTAGTCTCTATGCCCCTTTATAAAAAAGAGATAGTATTGGTCAGTCACTGGCTGTAACATCAGTATCTATATGAAGTTAACATTGTTTCTCCGCTGCAGCAGATAGTGACAATACAAAAGCAGATATCCTGTCTTGGAAAGTAGGAGGAAGGCAATATGCCTATTGTTCTGACACTGTCTGTGACCAACCTAGAAGTGGGGGGGTCTCCTTTGCTTAATAATGTTATGTGATTCAGGTTCCTTAAGATATTTTCCCCCAAACAACTGCTCATGTAGTAACAAAACAAGATGACAAGAGAAAAATCTACGAGATGAAAAGAAATGCACTTGTTTTCATGAGCCTGGATTTGAGAAGCCAGACAAGAGCTACAGAAAGGACCATGTGAATTAGTGAATAAAGGTAATTAAACTTGTCAGAGTAAACTAATGAAGAATTGCAATAGTCTGATGAGAACTGTCATGTCCACCACTGGAAACTACTGTCTGACAGATCTGATTAGAACCAGGCTATTACAAAATTAAGAATCAATACATTGTGAGGAACACAAATATAAATTCTTTGAGATATAGTATTCCTGAAAGAAGAATAAAGCTCCCCACATCACTATGCAAACCAATGCTCTTGTGAAGTATCCACTCCCGTGGAATTATTATGTAGTGTAGTCAGTAGTCTCCTCTGCAGCATTGGATGCGATCATCAGTCTGAATGTCAGACAGCCAATGGATCTCTTAAACTCATCAGAGTGAATTTAAACTCATCTCTTAAACTCATCAGAATGATGTTAGGACTTCTGATGCTTCTGTGGCCATCAGTGCTACAAAAGGCATGACAATAGGCATTGCAACTGTGAAGGTGATGTTGAATAGGGAGTCAACAGGGACTCCAGCCAACCTACAAAACATTATTTTTAATCTCAACCATTGCCAGTTTTCCTTAAACCCAGAGCTGTGTCTAAGTGTTAATGGTATGAATACAGCATCAAGCCACTAATTAAAGCTACAGCAGATTCACCATCAACAACCATAGGTGCAGTGAGCAGGGGGTGTGTGGAGGGGTGCTGCAGCAACCCCAGGTTTTTCCCTGGCTTCCTCACAACCAGAGAATGGCCTGCTGCCAACCTGCTGTTGGTTCCAACCCCAGACTCCAGATGGCCCCCTCCATGATCCTACAGTCCACCTTGCCTGGGGTCCAGGGCACCAGCCCTGGTGGCTCCATTGCCACTTGGGGTCCTGTCACTGGCCCAGGGCATTATATATTAAATGTCCATATTGTATATCTCTGTTTGGGACAAAATTTGTATGTACATCCATCAAAGGGTCATGTGAAATCTGCTGCTAAATCTTGCAATAAAATCAATTTTGCTCAGTGGAATAATTTAATCTTACCATGAGAAAGCATGAGAATGTGTACCAGTAGATTTCACATGTCCACTGTATAGTTACTGAATTCCAGCTTATTACCCATAGTACAGAAATCATAGTTCAGTGTGTGAGACAATGTAATGGAATAAAAAACTTAGAAATATAATTTATTTTTCAATACATTGTAAAATATGGTAGAACAAAGTAATGCAGTGTCATCTGTTTTAGCAGGGGGTGTCTTTGGCATTCTAATTATCAAATCGCAGAATAAGGAAACAATATGATTTGAGTAGCTCATTTAAGACAAGGATTATGCCACTATTTGAGAGGAAGGCTAAGACCTATAAGAAGAAAATACAGCTGGCCTCCTCCTGATGCACACAGCTGTTGAGTTATTAGAAAAAATATAGTGTTTCTGTGATAATATTTAGCAGCTAGTGAAGCAGACAAGACAATCTGAAAGTAAAATAAAGTACAACCAATGGTCACAGCCTACAAGGAAAATGAATAAATTTACTAAATTAGGAATATTAAACAATCACCAGTGATGTTTCTTGGGAAAAAAAATGAAAACCATCACTCTGCTTACCTTTGATGGAAGAGGCTCTTCTCATGTATTATCACTCGGAACATTTGCATGGAAAAGAAATTTGTTCCATTGGAGTTTGTCTGCAATGGTCATTATTCTAGAAAAAGAGTACTAGCATCCCCACAGCAATTCCATTGTTTCAAAAGAAAATCAAAATAACAGTTGACTTTTTCTAATGTTGGTAAACCTAATTCCACAAGGAATAACACCTCTTCCAAGAAAGCTCTTTTGGAAGAGGATGTGTGTGGATGCTCCACTGCTGCTATGTTGAAATAGCTCCTCACCAGGGCCATTCTAAAGTTATTCCTCCCCAGTGCCTCCTGGGGCTCTGAATCGAAGTAGCGCATCCACATTAGGGGATCCTGCCTCAGACTAATTATGAGGCTTCTCTGTTGTGTGGGTGCTCTTCTTCAAAATAAGCTATTCCAGAAGATAGAGTGTAGACGTACTCTTAGTCTCTTTGCTGTGTGATTGCTTGCTGTGTGTTCTGTGTCTACTTTGATCCTTGATCCCTTTAGGCTCCTTTGACAAAGGGGCAAGGCTAACACCAGAAGTACAGGGATTTAAAAAGCAGGCTCCCAAACAACCAGCTAGTGAACAGGAGTAGCAGACAATAGAGTTTCACAACAGACTTGTTTAGAGAGGGATACTGAGAGCTGGATTCACCTCACACACATACTCTAAACTTCAGCCAGTAACCTCCTCCCCAACAAACAAAGAGCAAACAAAGAAATCCTGGGCAAGAGTAAAAATAATACAGGCAGAATCCAGCAACAGAATGTGTGCTATCCAGTTTATGGCAACTAATGCAGGATGTGTGATTATGGTGGAATCTGTGTGTGTATTCGGTGCAAGCAACTCATGGCCCTCACAGATCAAGTACAGTCTCTTCGGCCCAGAATGGCTGAATTGGTGGAGCTAAGAAGAGAGACACAAGACGTGATGGGACACAGTGGAATGATTGGTCCCATCCCCAGTCTGACAACGTGAGTGCTATTGAGGAAAAAAAGTCTTGGGGAAGAAGAACATCAAGCTGGATCAGAGGGAAATGATCCCATAGTTGAGACTTTCCATCCAGATGATGCCATGATATCATCTTACATTAAGGATTCCTCTCAAGGGGAGGGAATTCCAATTTCAGGAAATGGGGGAGTCCCTGAGGGGGAGGAGTGAGTGTGCAGCAGGCTCAGGACAAGTTCAGATTTACATCTTACTCAAACCAAAGCACATCAATGCAGCACAGTGTGTCTAAGCACCATGCTGAGGCACTGTTTCAGAACTGACTCGGGGCAGAGCAGTAAGTAAGTGGTGAGTCACTGCCTACTCTTCCTGAAGCATTTAAGTGATCTTTGGAGAACTCTCATTCAAATACTGCCCAAGTCTGACTCTGATTCCGGTATGAACCCGTTAAGATCTCACAGAGCAAAATATGGCAGTGAAATTTGATTCTTGTTTGTGACATCATGGTAATGTCCTAGGACAATAAGTCTGTTGTCCCACACAGCAATGTCAGGGTAACAATAACCTTGGTGATTGGATAGACATGTATAATGCTCTCAAAGATCTAGTTTCATGTAAGATCTTAAATAACTGAATGGGAAAACCAAGCAACAAGGGGGAATAACTGAAAATACTATAAGTTACTGTATGACTTTGGCCTTTTGAGTTACAATGTGGTCCCACTGTCTACCACCTAAGCTGATTATACATCCCTAAATTATTTATAGGGTCATTGTTTCCCAGGATGTAATAATGACCTAATCCTTGTTCTTAGATGCTTACGTTTATATTCAGTTGCATTACAATGCATATTGTGTGCTTACGCCCAGTTTACCAAAAAATTCAAATTGCTCTGAATCAGTGACTATTCATTAATTAACAATTCCCTAATTTTTGTGTCATCTGCAAACCTTGTCAGTGATGATTTTGTGTTTTCTTTCGAGTCATTGATAAAAACTTTAAATAGTGTGGGCACAAGAACCAATCCCACAGAAAATACACCTACTTGATGATGGTTCTCCATTTACAGTTACAGAATACAGCTCCAATGATGCACAATGGTCTTTCCTCATGGTGAGGAAAGCAGCTGCATCATGGAAGTCCCTGGCCATTTTGGACAGGAGGAAATCAAACTACAACTCCTATGAGATCCTGTGGTGAGATATCCGAACGGATATCTTTTAGTTCTAAGGTGCTTGTTTTTAATGAAAAATCAACATTTTCTGCAGAGAGTGAGCACTTTTAATGAAAAAATATTAACTGAAAGCCCAGTTTTCTGTCAAAAATAGTTTAGAATGAAAAAAATGACTACCCTTAATTTTAATTAACTAGGTATTTGTTTACACCTCCTTGTAAAACAGGGTTCAATCTCAAACTCAAGCCTAATCCATTTATATGCTAACCCAGGATTTGGACCCAGTGTCCCAAGGATCACAGAGGTGGAGGGTCTGACTTGAAACAAGCTGGGACTCAGGTAAAAGCTCTATTGATTTTCATGTAGTTGCAGCTGTACTAGATTGTTCTCTGGGAGTCCACCAACAGTATTTCACAATCCAAATGGCTGATGGACTGTCCTCTGGACGGTCAAGTTTTCCCACACTGCAGCATGAATAGCCACATTTTGGGAGGATTCTAAGAAGTCTGGAATATGGGTGGTTGGATTCAGGATTGCTTAATGCAGTTTAGCTGCTGGATCCTCTTAAATCCTAACGTAGGGTTAAAAATGAATATAGATGCTCAATCCTAAATTAACAAACCTTGGGTTGGCAAACTTGGTTTGTGCTAACTCTAGGTTTACATTTAAGTGCAGATATAGCCTGAAGTGGCTGTGAAAAGTCCACCCTTTGAAAGGGAGCTATGGAATGCTAGGAATGTTTGCTGCCTGACAACCCTGGCCACCCATCCTAATATTTTCCCTCCCATAGACCTGGCCGTCCCAAGAACAGTAAAGGCAGCTCTTGGCTGGCTGCTCAAGGCTCTGTTGTAACAACATGGAACAACATGCTTTATTTAAAAATGTGAAACTTTAATAAATATAGAGATTAAATATTAAGGAACAGACTGACTCCCATATATTGAAAAAATCTTTCTTTAGGAAGAAGTTATATTTACATCAAGAGTATTCCGTAAATACAACATCAGAGCCATCCCATATGTATGGAGAGTTTCTTAACCTTCCTCTGAAAGACCTAGTATTGGCTACTGTTAGAGACAGGATACTGGATGAGATACCCCTAACCTTTCAGATCCACTATGTCACTACATTCCTATTTCTGCAATAGAAAACATTAGGAAGAAACATTACTAGAGGTAAAATTATACTGAAAATTCTGATTGTCAAGTGAAGTCTGCAGTATAGGTTACCATTACCACCCTCACCCTACAATAAAAATTAGAATAAACATCTTTAAAGTGGCACTGCCATGGTATGCTATCACTCACTCTTTATGTCATGATCTTCCAAATGGCATCTGGAAACCATGGAGAATGTGGCTGTCCAGAGATGGTGGCATGTCAGTCTCTGTTCTTTCCCTGTCCTAGTTCTCACTGGAATAGTGTCTGAGGCTAATGCAGGAGAGAAAAGAAAATCATTATTTTTTCCTACAGACAAAGCCCAAAGTTGCAGGCGCATTCACGCATGGCTTTTTTCATTAGAGTTTGCAGCAACTTTTTGTCTGCAACAGTGAACATGAGCATTAATACATTTATTCAATGTTGCAAATAAGCTACTTAACTCACACAATCTCTAAAAAGGTACTGGAAATTATGATAAAGTACAAACCTCCAGGAGGAAATCAGCTTTCCATCTACATCATTGTGACCATCTGGAATTGAAGAAGGACATTACTCATTAAAATGCATGTAGGGATAAGGCAGAACCAAGCACTCAGAGAAAAACAATAGAGTAGCATAGCATAGTACAGAATCATAGAATACCTAAACTTAATGACCTTGAAAGGTCATTAAGTACAGTCCTTTGTACTCACAGCAGAACTAAGCACCATCTAATTATTGCTGAAGATATTGAACAGAAACAGAGCCAAAACTGATTCCTGAAGAACCCCACTTGTTATGCCCTTACAGCATGACTGTGAACAATTGATAACTACTCTCTGAGAACTGTTACCCAACCAGTTATGCACCCACCTTATAGTAGCCACATCTAGGTTGCATTTCCCTAATTTATCTATAAGAAGGTAATGCGAGACTATATCAAATGTTTTACTAAGTCTAGGTATACCCTGTCTACCGCTTCCCCCTTATCCACAAAGCTTATTAGCCTATCAAAGAAAGTTTTCAGGTTGATTTGACATGATTTGTTCTTGACAAATCCATGCTGTTACTTATCATCTTATTATCTTCAAGATATTTGCAGATGGACTCCTTAATTATTTGCTCCATTATCTTTCGTGGCACTGAAGTTAAGCTGACTGGTCTGTGCCCACTACTTACCCAAATTCCTATTTCCACTACTGATTGCCATGCCTTTAACCACGCTAAAAAATGGTTACCATATATTGCTAGGTTGTTAAGAATTGTGTTTTCAGCTGTAGGGGCTAACTTCTATGGTTTCCCTTCTGCCTCCACTTTCACGCCTTTCTTTCTGTTTTCCACAGATCCCCCTCCTAGTTCTGACATCCATATCCTCAGACGCTGACACAAGAATGGCGGACACAGTAGCCAATAGGGGGCTGACTGGAAATATTCTCCACCTCTGACTAACATCTTGCATCTTCTAGAACTCAGTCTAGCTGATGTGTAACTAATTCAGCTTAAGAACATGACACTTACTTCTGAAAACAAGCCTCATGTAGCCATTCTTGATCTCATAGCCACAAGCCTTTCCATTTGAATCCATCCTTTGATATGCAGAAGCTCTGGCTAAGATTTTCACAAGGGACTAATGATTTTAGATGCCCAATTGAAGACCGTTTCTCCTAAAGCCATCACCTTTCCCCGCGCCCAAGCCTGCCTTACACTTGCTCCTTCCCCTCAGAGCCTTCTGCATGTTGTAAAACAGCTGATCATGGCAGTCAGGAAGCACGGGGCAGAGTGGTAAGTAAGCGGTAAGTCACTGCAGTGAGGTGAAGACATTGATTGGCAGGGCTGCTGGTGGACAAAGGCACTGGGAGAGGGTAAGAGGGGAACTGATGGGGATTGCTGACATATTACTATGGCTCTTTGGCAATGTATATTGTTAAATTCCGTCTCCCTCTGAGGCTCAGGTTGGCCACCCCAACATATAAATTCTGATAAAAAATTAGTCCTAATCTATCAGGAATCTCTGATTCATGATGCACAAATTGGTAATAACCTGCCACCGAATTTTAGGTTGTTTGATAATAGCACATTTAAAAAGGAATTTAAACATCTGATTTAAACTATCCATTCATCAAGGATATACACTACCCACTCTGCCTTTATCTAACTGTGGTTTTGCTTTGGCCATCCTTATTCATGCAGACCATTATGCCATTTGGTGAGGAGAGCTATTGACTGAGAGTAGCCTTCTTTCATTATTCCGCATCAATAATTAGCAGAATTGAAAAAAATCTATAAGGCCTTCAGACACATTTGTAGTGAGATGTTAACTACAATAGCTTGTCATGTGGTGAATGATAAAGAAGTAAACTGAGTTCAGACCAAATGAAATGGGTCTTTTTTTAATGATCCATTTTGGTTTTCACTGTACTTGCCACATGTGGGCTGAAAACTGTGAAGGGGCTCTTGACAAAAATGTGTAGAAACCAATTCCCATATTCACAAACATGTTAACTGTTAATAGCATGGGTCTGTGGAAGGACTCAGTGGGTTATTTTTTTACCAAGAGGTTATGACAACTTCAGTCACTTAAAGGCAACTTTTTGCCAATGGCCTTCTGTTTGTCCAGTTCAAATAATGAGCCATTGAGTTATCCATTGTCAGTTGTCCAGATTAAACTCAAGGACATGACAGATTCATGCAGTTCTTAGCCCTGCAGTCTTTTGCATGCTACTGTCATGAGGAGACGCTAAGCCTCATCACAATTTCAATGCATCAGCCTTGGATGAGCTGCCTGTAGGGATTGAATCCTGGAACTTAAAGCATGTGACTCTACTCCCTGAGCTAAAATAGCACATCTCTGTAAATTCAAAGCATCCATCTACCTGTATGTAGTCCAGTTACTCAGCGAGGAAAGAGAGCTACATGATGTAGGTGTGTACCATGGAATCCCTACTGTTAGATCAAGTCTAATTCATTTTATTTGCATCTTTATTAAGAGCAATGGTTATGCAATTAAAAAATCTGAATAATAACAGAATTGGACAAAAATATATGAAATCAGAAACAACATTACTTGCTCTTTTACCTCTTCTGTCCTTGAAATTATCTTTCTGCTTCTGTCCATACTACCCAATTTGTAAGTATTACTTTTCTCTGTTTCTTTCTTCATGTTTCCTATTAAAACCAGCTACATGAAATGTATATTCATTTGGTAAATGTAGCTTTTAGAAGTACATTTGCAGTAGGAAATACTTATTTAAAGGATAGGAATTCTAGGCATGTGGTGCTTGGAGCAATTTCAAATTACTAGAGTGCTACTGATTTATAAATTAGTACTTGTAAATGGCTCAAACAGAATCTTTGTGGTTCAATATAACTCTTGCTAAATTGGCTATTTGCAGAGAATAAACACTGGAAATTGAAAAAGAACATTGCCTATTTCTTGTAGATAGGTCTCTTGGAAGTTAGCTGTCCTATAACATTTATTTAACAAAGGGAAAAGGATGCCTGCATACTTAGTTTAAAATCAGTTTTTGTGCTTTGATAATTGTACAGCACTTGTAAATGGGTCAAAGACTTGCCATAATATGTTCTTGAAAAGGGTTAGATGGCAAGTCTCACATTCACTGCTGAAAAAAATGCATTTAGGCCAAACTGTGCACTAAATATTTGATAAAAACAGTTACATTATTCACAATTTTAAAATAATAATAAATCCCAAACAAACTGACTCAGATTTTCACTCTCAACTACACAATGTGAGGACAAGATTTATGTTGTTCTCCAGCAAACCTACCTTAGTGCCATTTTGTGTCTCTGACATGATTTTCATCTGGTAAAAATTAGTATTCAGACTAATTTTCTCATGCAAATGTACAAATTGTGTGTGTAGTCACACTTAATGGCATGTTTTCAATCCATTCCCATGGCCAACCTCTTTTGTTCCCTTGTATAGTCTCTCTGGGCTTGTCTATACAATGGAGAAGTTTTGGTTGCTCAATTTTTTATAGTTTTCATTCATATGATTTACATCTGCCAGTAGTCACGCTTGTCACAAGGAGTAATGAAAGCCTATGGGAGTGTTTGCTCCCATCAACCTCCTGCTATGTGGATGGTACAAAAACGTGATTTAAGGTATGTCGACTCCAGCTACATCATTAAAGTAGCTGGAGTTGCATATCTTAAAAAGACTTTCCCCTTAAGTGTAGACCTGGCCTCTGAGGCTGTCTACACTGCACAGTTATTTTGAAATAAGTTATTCCAGAATAATTATTCTGAAATAGTTTATTTCGAAATAGCACATTCACACTGCAGGAAAGCCTCAAAATTAGTCCAAGTGCAGCTTTATTTCAAGTCAATTTCAAAATAGCATATTTGTCTAATTTCATAGCAGTACTGTCTATACAGTACTTATTTTGAAATAAATCGCTATTTCAGAATAGGCATTATTCTTCGTAGAATGAGGTTTGCAGAAGTTGGAATAAGCCATCCATTATTTTGAAATTATTTCAAAATAATGGAATTGCTTTGTATACGCTTACATAGTTATTTTGGAATAACGGCCATTATTCTGAAATAACTTTGCTGTGTAGACACACCCAGATAGTGCCAAAAACCTTCCCATGCTCAAGTAGGGAATCATCATGCGAATAATTTATTCTGATTGTTAGATTTTACTTTTGTACTATTCCCCCCACACACTTATTAAACATTGTAGATTTATGTTGTCTCTCCAGCAAACTTTATAGTTTTATTTTGTGTCTCTGACATGATTTTATCTCTGTTTCAGAGCAATGTATTGATAGATGAATGAGGGTATTTAGGCTTTGGATAAGAAGGAACAACTTCCTGGGTAAACTAGATTGTATTGTTTTTGAGATATTGTTAAAATGAGAAGTTTTGGTTGCTCAATTTTTTATAGTTTTCATTCATATGATTTACATCTCACAAATTTTGTATTTGCAAACACTTATCAGATTCAAAAATTGGCAGTTTTGGACCATTTCCATCTGAAAAGCCATAAATGAAGAGGATGGCGATCACCCAAAACACTACACAGGTTTGAAACTTGACCAACATATTCACAGATTTACAAAAAGTTTCTGGAGTTTTGGGCTGAATTTCAGTGTAATCTAGGTTGAGATTCAAACAAACTTGCATAGCTTATTTCAAGTCAATTTCAAAATAGCATATTTGGTGCTGTCTATACAGGATTCCTACTCCTCGTGGAATGAGGTTTGCAGGACGCTGAATACCTATTAGTATTATATTTTGAAATAACAGGCATGCTCAAAAGACATGGAATAGCTCTTTCAGGATATCTCTGTTATCCCGAAATAGCACTGCAGTGTAGACGTAGCCTTAGTGTATAACACACCCTGTAACTTAGTATGTTTTACATGATTTTGCCTCTACCTTGAGTCCTTGCCATCCAGTCTAAGGAATTTTCACCCCTTTGCTTTGGCCTGTAGGGTCTCAAATAGTCTGAATGGTTTTGTCATTTGTCCCCCTTTCTACTGGACTTGCTGTCTAGGATAAATGAGTAACTTGTTTGATCTTTGTATGGATTTATTGATGGTATAGTTGTTTTCTCTTCGGCCATCTCTCTCGCCTTCTTAATGAAAAAAAGAAGAAGCAATACTTGGTTTTATTTGCTTCAGATTGTGCAGCAACTTGGGAACCTAATGTTTTAACAACTTCCACAAGTGTCAAATATATTTTCATCAGTACAGATATTGTGTCTTGTTCATGGTTTTTTTTCTCCCCAGTTTGAAGAATGCAAAAGCAATAAAAAAATATGCTAGCAAGAAAGTAATGTGCATGCTAGGAAACTGAGAGGGTGTGTGTTTTGTGGTGACTGGGAAAGGATGCCTATTTGAAACTCTGCAGTCTGAGAGGAATGTGTTGAGTTGAGTTGCTCTGGGTTATTGGGATAAAGATTTAGTAGCTATCATATAACTTGGAAAATTATCCAAATTTAATTAGACACAGAGCTGGTGTGTCACTAATAGAAAGGCTCAATTGACATCAGGGCTTTTGTTTGTGTGGCAGGCACTTTTGTGAAAAGAGCAAACATTTCTGTAGACATCACTCTTGGTTATCAGAGGCATGTGCACAGGAAACCAATTGTTACACCAGTGATCTGTGGTATATATTTCCAATAATCCATGAACAAAGAAGGGAAAGCAATGGGATGGCATCTCTAAAGAGGACAGAGTTCAAGTAATTGGGGTGGCCTATTTAAGGGATGCAAACTTCCTCCACATTTCCTGGGTCTCTATTATTTGAAGGATTTTCACTTTCACTGTAAGTAAGATAATGCCAAAACACTGCTATGTGCCCATTTTACTTTGGCAAAGTTATCTTTTGGGGAATATAAGGATTTTCTATTTTAAATTTCCCTCTCTTTCTCCTTTATCCCTTCCACATTCTTTAATCTGGATCTCCTGTCTCTCTCTTTCTTCCCCCCTCTCTTTGGCTATCAACTTAGGCTGTAACTACACTACAAAGAAAAGTTGGACAATGATATGCAAATTGCGAACCACAATTTGCATATCTTTTTCCGCTTTTTTTCCAAAAGAGGCTTTTCCGACATTTGGCCCTGTCTACATGGGGCCAAATGTTGGGAAAAAACCCTCTTTTGCAATATCCCTTCTTCCTCATAAAACAAGATTTACAGGGATGCCGAAAAAAACACGTCTGCTTTTCTGAATTTTTTTTCGGAAAAGCAGACATGTTTCTTAGACATAAGAACATAAGAACATAAGAACGGCCGTACAGGGTCAGACCAAAGGTCCATCTAGCCCAGTATCCTGTCTGCCGACAATGGCCAGCACCAGGTGCCCCAGAGAGGGTGGACCGAAGACAATGATCAAGCGATTTGTCTCCTGCCATCCCTCTCCAGCCTCTGACAAACAGAGGCCAAGGACACCATTTTATCCCCTGGCTAATAGCCTTTTATGGACCTAACCTCCATGAAATTATCTAGCTTCTCTTTAAACTCTATTATAGTCCTAGCCTTCACAGCCTCCTCTGGCAAGGAGTTCCACATGCTGACTACACGCTGTGTGAAGAAGAACTTTCTTTTATTAGTTTTAAACCTGCTATCCATTAATTTCATTTGGTGTCCTCTAGTTCTTCTATTTAGGAACTAATAAATAACTTTTCTTTATCGGCCCTCTCCACACCACTCATGATTTTATATACCTCTATCATATCCCCTCAGTCTCCTCTTTTCTAAACTGAAAAGTCCCAGTCGCTTAACCTCTCCTCATATGGGACTCGTTCCAAACCCTAATCATTTTAGTTGCCCTTTTCTGAACCCTTTCCAAGGCCAAAATATCTTTTTTGAGGTGAGGAGACCACATCCGTACACAGTATTCAAGATGTGGGCGTACCATAGTTTTATAAAGGGGCAGTAAGATATTCTGGGTCTTATTTTCTATCCCTTTCTTAATAATTCCTAGCATCCTATTTGCCTTTTTGACCGCCGCTGCACACTGTGGACATGGCTGAGATGCTTCCGGTATCCTGGAAAAACTGTGTAATCTAGACATACCCTTCTTTTCTCCCTGCTGTTGAAATATCTCTGGCCCCAGAACTGTCCATATGTTTCTATCCCTGGGATCTTTATTCCTGATCCCATATGAATTCCTTCACCTCAGTTTGGTGTCTGGGTACTCTTAGGTACTCTCTCCTAGGATCTCTCCTTCAGCTTCTCTCTATGGTCCTATCTATCCTTCATATGCCTTTATGATGATTGACAGGACTAGACTCTTCACTAGGATCCAGTCTACTTAAAGCCAAATAGTGGTGCTGGGAAAAAAATACAGTGAGAGTGCTGATGTTGGAAATCATGTATCTGACATTTGCTATTACTACTACTAGCCAGGTGGTCTGGCAGCTCCCCAAGCAGTTTTGGTACCTCTGAAGCCAACCCTTGATAGGTGCAAGACACAGAGAATCTTTATTAGTTCCACTCATTTTAGTGGTGGATAAAGTCAAGGTAGATAAATTCCTCCTTGTTCTTTTCTAGATGAAGTGCACCCCCCTCACACATTCCAAACCTCTGGTGTCAATGTGTGATTGGTTTGTTTAATGGGTCTGTGAAAGCACAAGACATACCCTTTATCTGGAGTCAGAGGCCTGCAATTGGCTGGCCAGCCAATTATCCCCATCTGCTGCATCTCAGAAAAAAAAGATGGAACTTCATTGGCTGATCCTCATAAAAGAGGGCAGAAGGAAATGGAGTGGGGAGATGGCAACATCCTTCAGTAAGCTGAGAGGCCTGAGGCTGCACCGAATGGACTGCTCCTGGAGCTACTACAGGGAGGAATTGCTCCAGAAACCAAATGGATAGAAGAGAGATTGTGTGAAGTCCTTTTATTACTGAGGCTGTGAGGTAAGAGCCAGGAAATTTTGAGTTTCAGACTTGACCTGCACAGACTTTGAGGAAAGTGTCTGTGAGGTTTTAATTTTTTGTTAAGAAGGCTTTAAATAACAACCAGTCCTGATGGAAATGACTTCACTGGATTGTGTGAGAGAGTTTCAAGCAGAATTCACCCTAGGCGTGAGCTGACTCAGAAAGAGCAAAACCTGGTTTGGTAGGAGGAAGGTGCTGCACAATAGGGTAGATTCTTGACAAAGAAGCTTGTAAATTATTGGGGTCCAAGATTCTCTTACTTACGATTGTAAAATCCCAATAAAAATGTCTGCAGCACTTTCCCAAATTTAATAACTACATATTGCAAGACTCTGCTTAGAACAGGGAAAAAATCTCCCTGTGGGAGTGTGCTAATTATTATGGAGGATATTAGGCAAAGCATTACCAATGGGCTCTTAAGCTGTGTCTGTGATTGATAGTGGAATACGTTGGATTGTTCTGAATTCTAAATGCATAATTAGAGAAAGCTCACCCTGCCAGCTATTAGTGTTATTTTTAAACCTACCAAATGTAGATCAGAAGTCAAATGCAAATACTTTTGAAGGCCTGTTATTGTGCCTGCAAGTCTGAAACATATCTGGAAATCCTCAGTCAGGACATTTTACACATCACCTCAATGAGATTTTTAAAATCATAATGCTGATGAAATGGAACTTGACAAAACCCTGGACTAATTCAAGGTATTTAATGTTTTTCTGAATCTCTCCGTAAATGCCAAAGAACAAACTCTTCCAGCCTCTGCAACACAAACCACAGAGTATTACCCCTATGAGAATAATGGCATAAGAGTATAGTACATTCCTACAAATGCATTTTTGCTCTCGTAAATCTCAGCTCCTGGGGCCCAAGAGTTAACAGACTGCAATATTATATCTGCCTGTAAAGAATTCTGTTTTGATATGGTGTCCACAAACATATCAAGTTTACTCCAGAAGGGAAATGCGTATATTTAAGGAATGTTGACTAAAGTGGAGCAGAGTGAAAAATACATAAATCCAACTATATAAATCCATTAATATAGAGGTAGGTTTATGTGAACAGAACTTCCAGACACTTCTTTGAAAGCTTACCCTGAAGTGTCAATGGCCAAAGGACAACCTGGAACAATAGGAAAGGTTGAGCATTAGCAACTGCTGGCCGTTGTAGGGGATTACATTTATTCTACATTTTACAAGATAACTTTCACAAGATTATCTTGGGTAGTAGATTACATTTTTTGGTTTTTTGTTTGTTTGTTTGTTTGTTGTTTTGTAAGGGGCCAGAAGGGCTATATAAAAGGAAGGAGCAGAGGCAGAGCAGTCAGTTGCTGCTTGGAGCTCAGAGAGGGGTGACTGGATGCCTGGTTGGAACAGTAACAGGACCATGGACTGGTTGGGGCAGGCAGGCTGAGCCCAAGGGTTGAACCTAGCCAGACTAGGAGAGGGTACAGTGATGGTGTGGTTGGAGACTGAGGTCAGACAAGGGCTGACAAAAGAACACCACCTGAAGATACTGAGATGGGCCCTTGTTGGATTCTTAAAGAAGGCAGTACCTCCAGGAAGGAAGCTACAGCCTCATACCAAGATCATAAGAAAGAACTCAATATATCCTATGTATCCTGGAAGGCTGTGGGGGGTGGGGCGAAGACAATGTGTATGACTTGATCAGAGGGCTGAGTCACTAAAGAACTGCCAAAAGAACTATAGGAGGACTCCTGACAGGCAGGTGCCACCCATTATAACAACTGAAAGAAAAGCAGGCAGGCTCCCAGACAACCATAAAGGGGATACCCATGAAAATTGGGTGCCACCCTCTTCAAAACAGAGAGAGTGCAGGAATACATCAGTCAGAAGGGGGCACTTGTGAGAGACGGTGCTGAGACTGTTGCACTGGGCCAAATTTTGGAAAAGCCTCCTCTTTCGGAAAAACCCTTCTTCCTTGTGGAAGGAGGAAGACAGGACTTCCAAAAGAGTGAGTCTGCTCTTCTGCCAAAAAAAGTGGAAGAGCAGACACGTTCCCTGGACGTGGCAGAGTTTTTCTGGGATACCTCTGGTATCCTGGAAAAAACCCGTAGTGTAGACATAGCCTTAGAGCCCCAGGAAACACTGGGGAGTAATTACATCAAATGACTCTGCGGAGTAGTTATTTTGAAATAGCAGTAGTGGAGCATTTACACTAATGCTATTTTGAAATAACTATTTCAAAATAAGTGTTATTCCCTGAGGAAAGCAAGAGTACAGATTTTGAAATAACAGGTTTGGTAGTGTGGACACTCCGCTTATTATTTCAAAATAGGGGGGGTTATTTCAAAATAACTTCCCAGTGTAGATCAGGGCTTAGACAGCTACAGAAATGGCAGAAGCAGTGAAAGTATTACGTAAGAAAAAACCCCAAAAACCCACTTGCCCCTTGTATAAACTCATTTGCTATTATGTTCCTAGAGTTTTGCAAATGCACATCTGTTATTTAAAAAAAGAGTATAAGCAGGAATTATTGTTCAATTTATTCTGTACATTATATCTCAACCTGGATTTGCATTACCAGAAGAGAATGATCACTATCATAACTGTTCAGTGAAATAACAATTTGAAAAAATCCAGACATTCAATTAACGGTCATTTTGTTCATTATTCAAATAATTATCTTGCCATAGAAAAACATGAGATCTATTCACCTTAATCTGTCAAGATTTTCTTTAATTTGCCTCCTTAAACTATTAATATTTCAAGTGAAAGCAAATCAAATTTTAATGAAAAAGGGTGACAGATCCTCAAAGGAATTTAAGCTCCTAACTTTCACTGAAATACCTTTCGAAGATCTGAGTCTTGCTACCTATGCACATCTTTAGGCTTCACAGGTTTCCCTTTAAGTATCTATCCCTTTGTGCCTCAGTTCCGCAGCTGTACATAAGGATAATAAAAATCCCGTACCGTACACAAACTTTAAACGAGCCAAATGTTTACAAAAGCGGACAAGTCATTTAAAATGGATAAAGTTCCATTTCCTTCAAATGGCAGAGTGGTTTTCGCACTCTGTGTGTCACCACTACTAAGAGTCCCTGTCCTAGATCCCTGACATACAACATAGGTCATGGTGGTATAGGTGGCCTCTGCATTCCTCTGATCTTCATCCAAGTCTGAACCAAGCTGCTCACTGGTATCATTCAGCTGCTCTGAGAATCTGCTCAAAGAATAGGTTTACATTTGGAATAAGTGTTGTCAGTGCTAGCTCAGGGAGACATACCTGTACTGGTGAAGCTACTGTGCTAAAATAGAGTGCAGTTGTGATGGTATGACCAGCAGGAAGGGCTAGCTGCTGTCCTGAGTATATACCTGTTTGAGACAAGGCATGTACTCCAGGTGGCTAACTCATCTTACTGCTCACACTGCCACAGCTGCACTCTGAGACTAGCTGTATCAGAGCTAGCCTGGACATGTCTCCCCAAATTGGAATTTATACTGTCAGCTCAAAGAGCAGGCATTTCCTAAATTACGCTGGCTGCCGGCATAATCAAGAGCACAATATGTCCATCAGGGATCACTGGTATATGTGTAGGGAACACTCAGCCATGTTACCAGCAACAGAGAATGAGGCATCAGAACCTGAATCTATAGATAATAGTAATGTTGCATCACATCTCACTGGGCAATCAAATTAAGATCTTCTCTTGCTTTGCTTGTATATGTTTTCTTAGTGACAACAAAGAGGAATCTCCCATTTTTATGCTCAGGGAAGGTGATTTATTTTCAGTTCTCCAGTTGCAATAGCCTATCCAGAATAACTTATTAACATAAAAATGCTTAACTCAGGGTATGACTACACGGCAAAGTTATTTTGAAATAACTATCCTACCATCTACACAGCCATTCCGTTATTTCGAAATTAAATTGAAATAGCAGAGGGCTTATTTCGAATTTGGTAAACCTCATTCTACAAGGAATAACATCAAATTCGAAATAGTTATTTCAAAATAAGTGCTGTGTAGACATTTCAAAATAAGTGCTGTGTAGACATTTCAAAATAGAGGGCCTCCAGCCTTCCCAGGGTGCCCTGGTGGCCACTCTGGCCTCAATCTAGAACACTCCTCTCCCTCTCCCCTCCCCGGAGCCCTTAAAGGGGTAGACTCTGGCCACAGTGCCTCTTCCAGCTCCAAGCCTGCCAGCCGAGAGCCAGCAGTCACTGTCCCTGACCCAGTGGCCCCAAAACATGAGCCAGAAAGCCACTGGCAGCCAGCCCTCCACTGCTTCCCAGAAGCAGTCTTCTAGCTCCCAGGAGCCTGCCAGGGGCTGGAGAAGGCAGGCGCCTTCCTGGTCCAGGGTGGAGATCATGGACCTTATTCAGGTTTGGGGGGGGATGCCCCCAACGTCCATGATCTCTGCACTAGACGGAGGAACGTGGCCATCTGTGACAGGATAGCTGCCAGCCTGGCCACCAAAGGCCACATGTAAACCCAGGAGCAGGTTTGCATGAAAATCAAGTTGGTGTGGCAAGACCCCCAACCCTGAGCCCTGAGCTTCCCTCCCCTTCTTCCTTTGCTTCCCCTTCCTGCTCCCTCCTCCCAGGTTTCCCCTCCCCTCTCCCAACCTCTCTCTCTTCCTCTCCTGCCTCCTTTCCCCAGTCTCACCAGAGTTTCATTCCCCGCCTCAGTTTTGTTAAATAAAGAGAGTTTGTGTTCATGAAAATACATGTATTTTATTTGACATCAGGAAAGGGGTTAGGAGGGTAAGTGGAAGGATGTGAGGGAGGAATGAGGCACAAGCCCCCAGTGGGGCAGACCAGGGAGGCTCTTAATGCTCCTCAGGGTGGAAGCTCTCCAGCAGGGCCTCCTGGATACTGACAGCCCCCCGATGGACCTCCCAGATGGCAGCCTGCAGAAAGTGCAGCCAGGCTCACAGCAATGTCTCCAAGAGAAGCACCAGAGTGCCCAGGGGCAGCTCTGGCTCCATGTTGCAGAATGCTGTGGTGTCCTGAGTGAGGTCAACCAAAGCACACAGAGACAAAATGCTTTGCTGTCCCTCATCGAGGTAGGCAAGCAAGCAGGGAAACCTGAGAACTGGCTGTCTAGCGGGGGTCCCTTTAATCACAGGCCTCAGATAGCTCAGGCAGCAGCCACACAAAGTAACTCCTGACCTGATGCCCTGCCGGATCTGCTTCCGGCCGGCCTTAAATGCGATTCAGCGTCCACTCAGTGTGGACACGCTATTTTGAAATAGCAAATAAGATATTTCGAAATAACGCTGTAGTATAGACATACCCTCAGTGTTTTCCATCAACATCTCATTATGTGTATTAGAGCAGTGGCTAGAGATCCTGACTGAGATTGGGCTCCGCTGTGCAAAGCAGTGTGCACATAGTAAGAGACACTCCTTGCCTCAAATATCTTATCATTTAACAGGGAGAATTCCAAAGGCACAAATGACAGTTAGGTGCCAAAATCTCATAGAAAGTCAAACATTTGGGTACCTAGCTCCCATTTTTGCCTTGGAAATTCTCTTCCTAAATGGATAAAAGATGTAAGAAAGTTATCACATCCATTTTCCAAACGAGGGTCTGAGGCAAACAAATTAAATGGCTTATCTAAGGTCTCCTGAGTCCCTGTTCAGAGCCTTAACCTAAAGATTTTCTTTCTCGTATCTTCAGTTCTTTCCTTTACCTTGACAACTTTACATTGTAATCCTCTGGAGACAAGGGGCACATATTTGATGCTGCAATAGGCTTTTCTCTGTTCCTCAGTGCATAATTAACTCTTAGGTCTGGCTTTGTACTCTAGATGTGGACAGCGGGATTAACTGGGGACTGGCGAGCCTTTTCAGTGTCTGGGGGGGAAGGTTGGGTTTTTTTAGATAACTATTGTAGAGCAAATAAAATTACAATAATTGATTTCTCCAGTAAGACGTAAGGAAACACTGGCCTTTGCAGTCTACCTAGAATGTCTCCAGGGTGGTAGTTTGCAAGATCACTGACTTTGTCTCTCATTCTCTGTACATGAGCATTTTGATCTATAATTTCCTTCCTTATAATAGCCATATTGTTTATTACTTTAGAGTTTTCTTTCTGCTACACTGGTTCTTATAATAAGCTCCCCTAGAGATTTCTGAAACATGGAAATGTTTTGTCCAGCTGTTCAGACAAAATAGCTATGCCAACTCTGGTTTCTGTTAGTTTAAAAGCTAATTTTGAACTGTATGTTGAAAGATCATTGTATGAAAGAAGTTATGCTCCTGATCTCAGACTAGCTTGGGGTGGAGGGAGGAAGATATAATCAAAGATGGCCTCCTGTGAACATGAATCAACTCTTTTATGGAGGTTTTAAACTGTGCTCCACAGTTGCTAGGAACATTCAGACATCAGCGACACCAGAAGATTAAGTAGAAGAGAGTCTGTGGATTATCAGCAAGTCTAATGTACTGAGGGCTAGGTTCTCAGAGGGAAAGCCTAACTCTTTGACATCTTGCTGTCCATATA
Source organism: Rafetus swinhoei (assembly GCA_019425775.1). Taxonomy (NCBI): domain Eukaryota; kingdom Metazoa; phylum Chordata; order Testudines; family Trionychidae; genus Rafetus; species Rafetus swinhoei. The sequence goes on from CM033424.1 coordinate 155,855,778, forward strand.
CGCACGCCATCCAGCTCACCAAGGGTGCATCTACACTGTACTCATACCTGAAAATAAGCTACACAATTTGAGCTATGCAAATTGTGTAGCTTATTTCGAGTCAATTTCAAAATAGCTTATTTTGAAATTTGGCGCTGTCTACACAGCACTTATTTCAAAATAAATCACTATTCCAAAACATCCCTTACTCCTTGTGGAATGAGGTTAACAGGGACATCGGAATAGTGAGCCTGTTATATTTCGAAATAACGGGAACTCTCAAAAGACACGGAATCCCGAAATAGCACTGCAGTGTAGACATAGCCCAAAATACCTCACTTGCATATCCCTGGGTCTCATTTGTTCAGGTTATGGGTGCTCCGAGCACGCCAACTAGATTTGCTTTTGCAGGCAAGGTAGGCAGAGGAATGCCTAGTTTGATAATTCTGTGGGCATGTAGGCATGAGCAAGGGCGTTGAGCTACTCATTAATTGGGATGGTTTCAGGACATGGCTGGACATGCTCACTGGTGGAATTTTGATGCCCATGTAGATGTAGGTGACTACTGCTTTGGTTACAGTTGAGTGGTTTTCTGAATGTCAGTGGCTCCTAAATGTTGGGCATGCATCCTTTTGTGAATCTAGCCCCTAGGGCTTCAAAAGTTACACTTCTCCTATTCAGATATACAGTTACCCCTTAAAGTGGCTGATAGGGAAATAGAATAGAAAAGTTGTACCAGAAATATCTATGTATTAACACCCACAGACAGACTTCAGTTTCAAACATTGCAACCCACAAATTACTAATCATTCCTAAGTGTGAAATAGTACATTCAAATAATCGCACAAAGCCATTCTGGCCATCGAGAAGCCATGGTGCACTGCTTCAGTTCCAGATGGTCTAGCCACGCCAGTGACAATGTGAAGAAGTGAGAGGGAGGATTAGGGAGGGAGATTATATTAGGAGAGTGCTAGAAGGTAGAGAGCAATAGAAGGAATATCCATCTATCTAGCTTCTGTTGTAATAATACAATATTGCGGATATACAGAATGTACAGACCTCTTAAGACCAAATTCTGCAGCACAAGTCAAGACCACAGAAGGCCATAAATGGAGCAGAACTCACACAATTCCACTCTGAGGGGAGTCTGCGCATCATGGAATTCAACTCTGCACTCTGTGCATGATGGCACACGGAGGATGTAGATGCATCACAAGATGTATCAAAAACACACCTCCATCCCCTACATACACCCCTTACAGGAGATTCCAGCAACCCCAGCCCTACTCTTGCTCCACTGACCAATGAAGAGGATTCCATCTTCTGGTCCCTGCACCGCCTATTCTCTTTGGCTGTGTGGCAAGCAGTTTTGTCATTAAGCTTCATTCACCTAGTTTATGATAGCACCAGAGCTTTTCAATGGGAGTATAACTGCATAATTCACACCTGCCAGTTATTTATTTGAGAGACCCAGAGAGCTCAAGCTGATTTGGCTTTTTATCCGAAAAAGTACTAAACTGGAAAACTCACCCCTATAAGACTGAGACACAGAACTAACAGACAAGGCTATGCGGGCAAAATATCAAAAAGTCTTGAACATTAAAACCAAAGGGCATGTCTACCCCCCATGCTTATTCTGAAATAAACTATTTTGAAATTTATATTTCAAAATAACATTTAAAAATAGCATGTCTGCATAGCAAATGCCCATCGAAATAACACTGAGCTATTTCAAAATAGCGCATCCACACTCTTTGGATGCTTAATCACATTTAAGGCCACCCAGAAGCACTTCAGGCAGGGCATCAGGACAGCATTCTCTTCCTGGAGCTGCTGCCGGAGGCTATGTGAGGCTCAAGCTTAAAGGGACCCCTCTGAATAACCCTGTCTCAGGTTCTTTTCCTTTGCCTGCCTCATTGAGATATAGCAAAGCCTTTTCTCTGCCTGCTGTGGTTGTCTTTGCAGACATCTCAGCTCTTTAGCCATGGAGCCGGATCTGCCTCCCAGCAGTTGACGGCTCATATATGTCTTGGTGCACCTCCTGCTGCAGTTTCTGTGGGCTGCCTTCCAGGCCCTGCAGGAACAGGACCCTCAGCTACTTGTGGGGCAATTCCTCATCTCTCTCCAGGTGCTACTCATGCAGCTCAACCCCACCCACCATCCCCTGTACATCATGCACCGTCACTTCTGGGGACTGGACACCAGCTCCAACTGGTGGGACCGGATCATCCTGGAGCAGTGGGATGACCAGCAGTGGTGCCAGAATTTCTACATGCAGAAGGATGCCTTTGTGGAGCTGTGTGATGGGCTCACCCCTGCCCTCAGGTGATGGGACACCCACATGAGACACACCATCCCCCTCCAGAAGCATGTCGCCATTGCCATCTGGAAGCTCACCAAGCTGGACAGCTACCACAGCAACCGTCGGGGCTGTGCTCATGCAGGTATGGTGATCTCACACTATTGTCCCAGGAGGGTGGTGAACTGAACTGCTGGAGTGGGTTTCCCTAAGCAAGGAGGTGGGGGGGGGAAGCCCCCTCCCCAGGAGGTTTTTCTATTCTGCCTTCACAAAGCCCTGACAAGGAATGGGATAAGTCATGGTTGCTCTTGGTGTGTGGGTGGGAGAGGAGAGGGTTGGGTTTGGTGGACCCTGACAACCCTGTGAATCTCTGCTTGTTTGCATTATTTTGCAAGTAGTGTGGGCCATCAACACCGTCCTGCCACGCAGAGTCATCAACCTGGGTGATGTAAACTACATCATCGTTGGCTTTGCCACCATACATTTCCCCAACTGCGAAGGGACTATTGAAGGCACACATATTCCCATCCAGGCCCCTGACCACTGGTTATCTGAGTACATTAACCAGAAGGGGTACTTTTCAATGGCCCTTGTTGACTACTGTGACCAGCTCATGGACATCTATGATGGATGATCAGGGAAAGTGCATGACACATGTGTCTTCCGAAACTCCAGCCTGTTCTGGAAGCTGCATGCTGGCACCTTTTTCTCCAAATGTACCATCAGGTTTGGGGACATGGATATGCCAGTCGATATTTGTAGGGGACGCAGCCTATCACCCAGGGTGTGGGGGCTCCAAGGAGAGCCAGATCTCCTGGCTGGCAGGCATCGTTACACTACTGGCCTCATCTGGCTCCTCCTCCTCCCCATCTCTGGCCCCTGGGAGGTTGATGATGAATGTCTCCAGCCCTGCATCCACTAATGGGGGTAAGGGAAGGGAAGACCCTGCCCCCAGGATACGGTGGAGCTCATTATAGTAAAAGCAAGTCTTGGGTGCTGTCCTGGAGTGGGAACTGTGCTCCCTGGCCTTGGCATAGGCCTGCCTGAGCTCCTTCACCTTCATGTGCACCTGCTCCTGGGTGCACATGTGCCCAGTCTCTCGGCCATCTGGCCATAGACATCGGCATTCCTGGAGCTCCTGGAGGTTTGCCTCCTCACCCCAGATCTCAGTGAGTTCCAGCATCTCTGCACCAGACCAGGAAGGCACATGCCTCTTTTGTCTACTGGCAGGGTTCTGGGGGCTGGCTGCCTGCTTAGCTGCAGCTGTGGAGGGCTCAGATGAAGCAGAGGGGTGGCTCATGGTCACAGAGACAGCTGTGTAGGCTGCTGCCTTGTGGCTCATGGATGTTAGGGCCTTCTGTGTGCCACAAGCCCTTTCCCCTGTGGCTGCACCTTTACAGCCTGCAGAGGAAGGAGTAATAAAGAGTTTTGATGAGTGTGGACAGAGGGGCCAGCAGAGCACATTTGTGAAAGGCTGGAGCTCCCTTATTTAGAAAAAACTCCAGCTGCCCTGTCTACACATGCTCTACTCCAAAATAGCTATTTCGGACTAGGTGTTACTTATCATAGAACGAGGTATACTTCGAAATAAGATGCCCATTTTTTGGAAATTATTTCAAAATAATGGACTTGTTGTGTAGATGTTCGTGTAGTTATTTAAAAATAATGCTAGTATTTTTAAATACCCAAAAGGTTCAGTAGGCCTCCAATATCTCAGAAGTCACATTACAGTAGTTATAGTTTAAGGTGTTACTGCAAGCAATTACTTCTAAGTGCTTTCTATTGCACATATTCCTGTGAAAGTAAGAGTCTGCAGAGACTGTAAGCTCTTTGAAGTGAAGGAATTTGTCTTAGGACTTGTTAACATGAGCAGTTTGCCTTCCCAGAGCAAGCCACTAATCAAACTGAATAAGTTGACCTACACCATCACGGTTTACTCTACTTTGAAACCAAACCACTTCAGTGAAAGTTACTTTTTACACCAGTTATAGCATGTGTATACCAGAGGTTTATCCTGGGGTATGTCAACACAATTTTTTTTTTCAGAAAAATGGCCGTTTTTCTGAAAAAAACCCTTGAGTTATGTCCACACTGCAATTGCGTTCTTTTGAAAGAAAATCAAAAGAACAGAGGAGTTTTTCCAACATTAGTAATCCTCATTCTATGAGGAAGAAGACGTTTTCCGAAAGGGCTCTTTTGGAAAAAGGTGTGTGTGGACAGGGAAGAGTTAGTTCTTTTGAAAGAAAAGGAAAGAGGAAAAACACAGGTGCCCTGGTGGCCACTTCATCCATAGTAATCATAGATTAAATGTGAGATAGCATCCGTTCAGTGTGGACGCTATCTTTTGAAAAAGCAGATGGCTTTTTTGATATGCTTTTGCAGTGTGGATGCTCTCTTTCAGAAGAAGTTTTTCCGGAAGATCTCTTCTGGAAAAGCTTCTTCCGAAAGAAGCCTGCAGTCTTGATGTAGCCCTACTGTCACAAATTCTAGGATAGACAAGACATACAAGGGATAGTAAGCCCTTCTCCTCTTCATAAGGAGAGGACTATGGTATATAATGCGACAAAGAAACTGATCCATGGAGAAAAATGGGAGCATGAAGAACATAAAGTACAACTACTCCCAGGAGGTACCATGGTTTTTGATTTTTTCATTGGAAAGTCGAAACTTTCCTTAGGGAAAAAAATGCTAATTTTCTGACTAGCTCAAGTTCAGGTATCAGGCATAACATTTGTATGGGTACGTCTACACAGCAGGGCTAAAGTCAACAAGCCATGCAAGTTCAGCTATATCAATTATGTAGCTTACATTGAAATAACTTAATTTGGCTTTTGGCGCTGTCTACACAACTACCTTCAACTTCCCTTACTTCTCATGAAATGAGGGTTACCATGAGACAGAATAAGAAATCCTCCAGCTTGATATTATTTCGAAATAAAGACCTGTAGTGCAGACGTGCACTGTGTTATTTTGGAATAACATCAGTTATCCCAAAATAATGCTGCTGTGTAGAGGGTACCTTATGAAAGTGATTTTTTGTGTCCATGAATATTTTGGGAATGGCTTTTTTGTTTGATTACTTCTTTTGGCACTGATGGAGGAAAGCACCTGAGCATAAGTTTACGTATGTGCTCAAGTTCCATCAGTCAGTGGGAATTAGACATGTGCACAAGTGCTTTCCTGAATCAGGAATTTGTGCACAAAAAAAAGCATGCTTCACTGAGTCCTAGCTATTAATTATCCTCTTAGGTAAATGTTCCAGTTGCCCAATCAGGGGGAAGAAAAATACCCTGAGAGTTATGTGAGCATTTGCTCACCAGATATAATGATTATTCAAAATATAAAAATTCAGCCAACACATGGCCTGAAAATTATTTCCTCAAACTACCAAGTGACGAATTATGTATAACAAATACCCTTAAAGAAAAAGGTTTGCATTCATAATTAATATTACCCACAATGAATAATTCAGCCAGTTCTAACTTCAGTGTGCTACTGATTTAATCCTGGAATATATGGGCTCTCTTAGTTTACTTTTTCATGACACAATAGCTGGGACTGGGACTGGCTTGATATTTACTAATAATTTTGCTTTTCTTTAAATGTAAAAAGGTTTTGACATCGACCTATGTCCAACAAACATTTTTTTATGTATTTATCTTCACCATATGAATCACTGTTTTGTTGATAGAAGTTGATATTTTAAGTGTATATATTTTCCCCCATAGGCAAAAATCACCACCATAACATGAAGGAAAACATCTGCTTATTAAAGGATATGCCATCAAAGAGGAAAGTCTCCAAATAGGCCATTGCGTTAAAAACTGCCAATACCCTTTGAGAAAAGAGATAAAAGGATGCTGAGTGGAGAAAAATGTCTAAGAGAAATTACTTTTAACATGTAACACTGCCATGTTTCATTTCAAATACATGTCTTAAGCCAGGTTTACATTGGCGGAGAAAATCAATGCAAGACACAACAACCGCAGCTACATGAATTGCTTAGCTGGAGTTGACTTATCTTCCACTGATTTTCTGGGGCAGTCCCACAGTGACAGAAGAAATGCTCCCGTCAACTTCCCTTACTCCTCACAACAGCAAGTACTACTGGCACCAACGGGGGGATGGGACTCAATGTTTGATTTAGCGGGTTTAGTAAAGACCTGCTAAATCAAACCCGGTATGATTGATCTCCAGAGTGTTGATCCCCTGGCAAGTGGAGATGTGGCCTGAGTTGAGAAGCCTCCCTACATGGTATGAAAATTCATATAAATTTCTCATTATTAAAAATCCTGTCAAGAACCCTAACTCTGTAGAATCAGTATGAAATTTGAATACAGATGTCAAATGAAATTTGGAGTCAAGTTTATATCGACGACAATAAATTCATAATTCTCATAGGATTTACATGCTTTTTCTATCCTTAATTGAAAAAAAACCCCTATTTTTCTACAGCCATTATCTAAAATTTTACAGCTTTTAACAGTGTTAGTGACATATTTTGTAGTATTACAAAACAATATATTTTGCAGATTTTGCATTTTCAAAAGCTTTTTTCACCATGGTGAGAAGAAAATAATTACATCTGAGTATCAGTTCAAGAGGTCAACTCCTGAATAACTTACTCAGACAAAACTCCTATTTGAATTTGACTGTAAACTTGAGCCACATATGTTTTCATGCCCAGAAATGTAAATGAGTGGTTGATTTCCCATAACCCACTTGTCTAATGTTGCTACTGGTAGCAGTTAATGACTGATCTGACAAATAGAATACGAGCTTGTGATATAAAATAAATTATGCAGGCCAAACGCTATCTGTTTATACTAGGTAATTCCATACACATCATGCTCTTTAATGTATTTGTCTTCAGAGTCTCCCTGTGAGATAAGGAAATACTATTTTTCAGGTAGGAAACTGAGACACAAACTTTCCCAAACTTACAGAGTCAGACTGTGGAGGCAGCAGGAACCCAAATGCTGGTCTCCAACGTCCCAGACTCCTACCCTAAGCATTTAATCATTCATTCCTCTTACTAGTAATAGTCAGTGATGTCACCTTATCTACACCGATTTGTACTTTACGATGAAAGTAGCTTCACTTGGATTATGGAGCTCACAAAGGTATTATTAATTGTGAATAAGGATGATACAATCACACAGTTAATATAATACAATAACATGTAGTAATTTGGAGAGAAGAAAACATAATCTTTCTGTATACAAGGTGACAGGTGAGAATGTCCAGCTCTTTTTCTTTATTTTTTTTCTGATTCCACTCTGCCATCTCTTAGTTTACTTCTTTCCTGTGCTGCTTTTTTGCTGATGATGAACCTTTGTAAGTTTGGTGTAGCCTTCCACTTTCATTCAGGAAGCAAAAATATGTCATGTGTTTTTCTTCACCTCTTCTCCAGTCTGTGGCTGTCACTGTCAAACCTCTAATATGAATTGTAATAGTTTGGTGGTTTTGTGATATGTCTGCATTGAAAAATATCTCACCTCAGATCTTGTTGCATAAAGCTTTTAATGCTAAATTCCTTCATGTATTCCAGGTTTCTCCTTATGCTTGAGATATACAGAATGAATACTGCATTCAAATACATTTCCTTAGAAAAAAATAAACTGCTGTTTTCGCAGGACTTTGAATTGAGAGGATTATCTACTTATGTCCATTAGAAATCCAGTTGCACACAAAGAAATGCAGCATTTAGGAAAGATGCTAGCCTTGGAAACTGAATTTTTCCACCATCTTCAAAACATGGCAATAGCCAAATTACCTTCTTCACACTTCTCTCCGGAGGTACCTCAACCCTACCCCACAGGTATCCCTTTCCGAAGGTCAGTAATAGCTTGTTCTTTAAAATCCATTAAATCCTCAACTTCTATAACAAGATGGACAAGAGTGCTAAGTAACATGAATCAGGATAATTTTTATAGTGTGGTTATGTAGTGTTCAGGGACTGGACTCAGACCAATGACTTAATTCTTAGATGGTTATAACAGACTTTCCGATACAAAGGTCCAAATTGAAACTAATGATATAAAAGCATTGAAACTAATGACATAAAAGCAATTAGGCTACATATCCTATTGTCAATCTCTTCAGTTATCCAATCCAGTCTTCAAATAAAATATTTAAAGTATAGTTCTACTGAAAAAGTATTTCCATCTCTCTCTCTCTCTCTCTCTCTTTCTCTCTCAGTTGAACTATTATTCCTGGTAAAATATTAGAACTGTGTAAGAATGCGTTTTTAAAGTTTTTGGTGAGATTTCATGCAGAAATTTTCACTTCATCGTATCAGGTTATCTCGTTGTTGTTTTGCAAACTTTCCCTAAATATCCATTTCCACATTTTAAAACTGCACTATTTTGCAAGTTTCAAAGGGCCAAATGACAAATAGAGAACTTTTCCTTGAGATATGTATCATCAACACTTTCAGTTCAATGTGTTTTAGCATATGAACACCACAACATTTTAAATTAATAGAAAACAAATAAGGCCTATGTAGTATACAACAAACAAAACTTGTGAATATTTATGTTTTTTGTGTTTTTTTGTTTACCTTTGTTTCCTCTAAAATAATTTCCCCCCTTTCCTAACATTAAACCATTTTTTAAGCTTCCCTTGTGTAATACCCCAGGTAGTTGGCAACCCAGCCTTACTAACCCAGTCAATTTTCCTTTTTTTTTAGTCCCCGAGATTTTATTATTCCCAATCAGTTATATTTCCAGTCTACCAGTCTGCCATGCTTCTCATAAGGCGAGATACTTGTGGGTCTAAAACAATGCTGAATTATCTTTTATTGTAATTGTGGATCTGGAAATTTGCCACTGGAGCAGTGCTACAGGCCGTCCTCAATATAAGTCCAAGATACATTAAAAAAAACGTGGATTTATAGCAAACTTAAAGTGCACATTTTTTTCCCCACAGCTGACTTCCATTTGTGCAAATTGTGGGTTTGTTTTTTTGTTTTTTGCTTTGCTTGTGTGACTTAAGAGCAGGGAATGGGAGGACATAATGCATCAGTTCTTACAAGCGTCAATGACATTAGTGCAGAATGGATGTATACCCGGGCGACTTATCGAGGAGATGGCCTGTACCAGATTTAAATTGAGAGGATTGAATTTGGAAGACACTATATTAAATTAAATGACTATACTTAAGCTAAAGGGTTATGTATGTCGTTAGAGCATCCTGACATTGCTGAAAAGAAATTGGTGAACTGCAAGAGTTATCAGGAGGCTTTAAAAATCTGTGGAAACAACCATTTTTCAACTATATGTTCCATAGCACTTATTTGTAAAAAGGGAGATAGGGGTTCACAGATAACACTGAAACTCATTGTAGTGGTCCCTTGTTCTTGAATGAGGAGGAAGGCCACTCCACCTCACTGCTACAGGCAATAGCAGTTAAGCGTGGGCCCCACTGGCCAGGGCACAGAAACAAATTGTTTAGAGCCCACAACTTCTTGATCGGGGCAGACAATAATACACTAGTACAGGTCTTCTAGCCAACTCCAGGTGTGTATGTGTGTGTGTATGTGCAGCCAATCCCAGAGGTGAGGAGTGGTACCGGGGCAGGGAGTAGGAAAACTCAGGCCCACCCTGCTCCCAGCCCAGATCCATCTTAGTGGTGGATGTGTCAGCAGGGAAACACAAAACACGCGGTCTTGCTTCCCGGCAACACAAGCAGACTGAAGTCTGGTTCTACTGGGCTCCATTTTGCTGCTTTGCAGTCAGAGGGAATCATTGCTAGTAACACCTTGAAGTCCTCCACCTCATCATTCAGTAGGGAAATGGTCTGCAGAAGGCTCAACTGCTTAGAAGAGAAGTCCATGTCCTTTTCTGAGCCTCAACTGGACTCCCTTTAGACTGTCCCTCCCTTTAGACTTCTTGTCCCTCCCAGATGGGATTGTAATGGTCCCCTCACTCACGAGTCTGGAGGTAGGCCACTCCACCTCACTTACACCCCTTTTACAGAGACACATTTTCTGTTTTGAGTAAATTTGGCATGTTAGTACTATGTGCTAGGGTCTCTTAAAGAATGCTGAATATGTACATTAAAAAATGAGGCTTAGATCTGATATAAACCAATACAGTTCCACTGATTTCCAGGGTTACCATCTTTCACATCAGCTGGGTATGTTGAGGATCTCTTCCCCTTGTGTTTCTTATGAGAAAAGAGAAAACAACAAACATTAAAAAAATTATCCATATTTATGAAATGCAGTGCACAAATTAATGTTGTTAGAGCTGTGAAACTAGCTACTTGTAAATGGCTGCCCAGTGTTTATTTTAAAATGCTCTTAGTTTCATGTGCGATTTCCAAGCTACTACATTCGTTCATCTTCTGTTCTATATAATTATTTTCAAGACCAAGTTTCACTTAAACGGAACTAATAGCAACAGCCTCTGTCATTACACTCAAATCCCTTATGTCTGGGGTTTACTAGAGGTGTCACCTAACCATTTTCTGGTGCAAAACAATAGTCCAAGAAATTCACTGAATTTCCTGCTTTTATAATGGACATTCCAATTTCATAAAAATAGAAATGGAAATGACTCAGCATTATTGTCTTCTGCAGCCTGAAATACTTTTTCAGTTCCCTGGTAGGTTTCATGAGATCATTTGCTATTAGTAGAATTGCCTTCACATATAGATGAGCTGAGAAAAATGTAACATTAAATAAATCAATATGAAGCACTTATCCTGCACCATGAAAATGTGAAATCTCATAACATCCCTATGAGGTAGTGAAATGTGCAGATACTTACATCTAGTGGTACCTGATTTTTTTGAAAAATATGTTAAGATTGGACAGGGGCTCAGGGATTGGGGTAGCATAGCTTTTCATTGCCCATCTCCCTACCTGACATATGCAAAGGTGGTGTATTACTATGGACCAGAATTGTACATAATCTCATGAGGGGGAAAAAGTGATATGAGCTTGGGAGTTCAAAGGACATCACTGATGTGTGCCAGACAAGGGAGGATTTTTGGGACAATGCGTGAAGTGAATTTCTTGGGAAATACTTAAGGAGAGGTTAATGCAAATTCCCGGTTGTCAGTTGTACAAAACTTCAGCCTTTCAAAGCTATGGTGATTGCCTGCTGCTTGCCTGTTCCTGGATTTGAAAATCAAAGGCCTGAGCTATATAAAGAAAAAAGGCAGATTTGCCCAGTTTGGAGTCTGATTCTGAATCTGAGGGTACATCTACACTAGCCCCCTAGTTCGAAGTAGGGAGGCTAGTGAGGGCGACCGAAATTGCAAACGAAGCACAGGATTTAAATATCCCGTGCTTCATTAGCATGTTCCCGGGCGGTCGCCAGTTTGGAAACTGACTAGCCGGACACTGCGTCTGCACACGCCGTCAAACAACGGAGTTCGAAGTAAACCCTAACTCAAATTAGCTGTTACTCCTCGTGGAATGAGGTTTAACAGCTAATTCGAGTTAAGGGGTTTACTTCGAACTCCTGTTTGACTGCCGCATGTAGATGCGGGCAGTTATTCCAGGCTAGTCAGTTTCCAAAATGGCGACCACTCGGGAACATGCTAATGAAGCGTGGGATATTTAAATCCTGCACTTCATTTGCAATTTCGGTCGCCATCATTAGCCTCCCTACTTCGAACTAGGGGGCTAGTGTAGACGTACCCTGAAACTCTTACGAACTTATAATCATGGAGAAAACCCAGCTGTGGGTTCAGAGAGACTAACACCTATCAGATTCTGTGGCTGGATTTGGAGAGATCTCTGATAAGCTTTTTAGCATGGATGTAGGTTCTTTTTATTGAATTTAGAGTTTGCTCGGTAAAGATTAAATGTGGTTGCTTACAAAAAGCTGTGTGGTAACTTACAGCTGCAACCAATTACAGCTGTCCAGGGCCTCTGGAAAGAAATCAAAGAGCAGGCATAAGCCTATTTAGGCACTATGACTTATTGGGAATATCACAGGCTAAATGAGGGAGCTGTGCATATTTAACATCCCAGTCATGAGGGAGGGGATGCAGGTCTCCACCCAAGACAGGAGACAGATGGGAGCTGGAAACCTTTAGGTGGGTGCTCTTGTTGGATGATGGAGGGGGATACAGGTGCAGGTACCCTGAACTGTGACACAGAGTGGCTATGTGTGTGGGATCACGTGACAGAGTGAAATGCCGTAAGTGCCAGCAACAGTGAGAGTGAGTGCTGTAGAGGCAGAAGCACAAGAAAAGTCTGATGCTCTTTTTGGAAAAGGAACAGCAAAAAGAAAAACAAGGGGAAATGAATGATGAAGGGCTGAAGGAGGGTCAGCTGTTTGAGCTCTGCAAGGAAAGGTAGCTTAACACTGAGACATGGACAAGGGTGCAGCTAGTCAACTCACTGTATTTTGATGACCAGAGAAGAGTATTGGTCTGGGTTCACAGGGGATATTGAGCCTCCTGGGATAGTGTCCAGCAGGCCAGGTAAATCATGCCGATGGAAGACAAAGGCAGCTACCATATTCCCTTGGGACAGAGTGCACCACATCAAGGAGACCTGTGGACTGCTCAACAGTTAGAACTGAAGAAGCTACAGTAGGAGAAGAACAAACTATGTCTAGAAACCCAGCTGCTTGTAGGGTGGGAACACCAGCACGAAAGAGAACACAAGGACTGGGATCACCAGCATGAGAGAAAAGAGGAGAACCAGTGTCAGCTGGAGGAGTGACAGTGCCAGCCTGAGGAAAGAGAAAAGGACCAGGAACATCAATACCAACTCTAGATGAAGCAAATGTGCCAGCAGAACCTGGTAGGTGGAGCCAAATCCCCTGTCCCTGTCCCAATTAACTGACTACTCTCTAGGAAAACCCAGGGCTGCAGTGGAAAACTTGGCTGATCCCTAACAGGAAGGCACCAGGAAAGGTTTCTCTGGGATTGGGGGACCTGCTCTGTAAAGAGTAGATGCCCCCTGGAAATGTTGAGCCATGAAAGTTATGGAGACAACTAGAGATACCACAAAGATACTCGATATGACCCATTATTTAGCCTTTGGGGATACAGTGCACCAAGGTTATGAAATGTCACTGAACCATAATGCACCAACCAATGGCACTATTCATAAATCACTTCTTTTAACTAAATTTATATATTCTGTTTCCTTTCCATATCCCCTTGAAGCCATGATGCAAAACAGTTCAACAGAAATAAGTACTGTGTCAAAAATCTGTTGAATTAAAGTGGAGAGTTCAGATTAAAAATCCTCCTTCTTTCTGCAACAGCAATCATGACACCACGACATTAAGTGTAAAATCCTTCTCAGCACCCTATAGCTCTGTCCCATAATTGTTATCTCGTACTCTTTCTATTCAAGGAGCTCCCCCAAGCTCTGCAAGTTACAAAAAATAATATATTATTATGTTAGTACTGGAGCATTCCCTAGTAGTGACAATGCTATTTTATTACCTATCACAACACACCTCCATCATAATCATCTAGGAACCCACCCCAGCAATCAGTCCCGGTGCCAGCTCTGCCCACACATCAACACACAAGCAATTTCATCACTGAACCCAACAACATCAGCCACTACATCAGGGGCTCATTTAACTGCACATCCACTAATGTGATCTATGCCATCAAATGCCAGCAATGCCCCACTGCCATGTATAATGGCCAAACTGGATGGTCTCTACGGGAAAGAATTAATGGACACTAATCAGATATCCGAAAAGGCAACACACAGAAACCTGTTGGAGAACACTTTAACCTTCCTGGGCGCTCATTAATGGATCTCCAAGTCACCATGTTGTTTCAGGCCAATTCCACAAGCCAAATACACAGGGAATGGTTGGAATTTAACTTTATTTACAAGTTTGATTCTTATCAGAACGGAATGAACAGGGATATCCGCTGACTCGCACACTACCTTCCACATCCTAATGACTTAACCAACCAACCAAATAATGGAGGTGCTAATTGTTCTTATCAGCCTCTTGGAACTTGAACAATCTATTCACTGTCTTTTTTCTCCTTTTCCCCCCTCTTCCCTCGCCCTTCCCTAATTTATTCTTGGATCTGGACTTTTAATACTCCAGTCATCTGAAGAAGTGGGTTTTGCCCATGAGAGCTCATGATACCATATACATGTTTTATTAGTCTTTAAGGTGCTACTAGACTGTTCGTTGTTTTTCAAGTTTTTCATTCATTTAGGGTTTGTCTCCATTACAGCCAGGATTGGTGCGGCGATCAGTCCACCAGGGGTTGATTTAGTGACCCTAATGAAGAATTTCTTTATAGACTGTCAATTACTCTGATGTCGACTCTAGTACTCCACCAGAAGAAGATTAATAAGGGAAGCCTACAGGAGGGTTTCTCCCATCAACCCATAGCAGTGTGGACTTTGCAGTGAGTAGATCTAACATACATTGACTTGAGTTATGACACAAATGTAACTCGAAATGTGTATCTTATATTAACTTTTCTACTTAAGGTAGACCTGATCTTAGATGTAATATGTGCATGGAGGTGTGAGGGAAAATCAAATCCTTCCCTTTGTGATAGCCTGTACAGGGCTTTTTGAATGATCAGAGTCAGTGTGAGGAGAATGCATGTAGATGAAATGAGGAATGGTTGAGTCTAGGGCAGGTAGGGGCAGGGGCTCTAATCTCTTTACCAACCTCTTAGAGATAATTTTAGCTGTTTTAGTTTTTCCGTGGTGTTCCTCTTTTTTTTCTTGAAGGGAGGATCCGTGACATTGAATAAGGGGGAATCTGCTGAGATATGGAGTGTGGAGCTATAACTAATTTACAGGTAGGGTGAGAAGAAGGAAAGGTGGTATGGCAACATGATTTTTTTTTTTGCGGGGGGGGAGATTTTTGTGAGAATATTTTGTGGGGTTTTACTCTACTTCTTGGAGTTCTCTTCCTAATTGGAGACAATGATACGGGCCTATTACCATCTTACCATGTGCAACTCAAATTTGTTGTTAAGAACATGGCTGCCTCTAGAACACAATATGATGATCTCATGGTCTCTAGGATTAAAGCTCAAATAATATAACTGCCTCTTTGACCTTGCAGGAAATGTCTCCAAAAGAAGTTCTGTCAATTATTTCTGAGGTATACAGTGGCTGCAGCATGTGATGAAAAGTTATAGTAGAACTATTGGGTGAAGTGGTGCTGGAGACAGTTGTAACTTCTAATAAGTTACAACATCCCTGCTCCAAGGAGCTCCCTGTCTGAAACAAGGAGGCATAGGTTATAGAAAGGACAACAACTATGGCCAGTTACCTTGTAGTCAACACAATTCACTGTAAGCAGTATGGCAGAAGTGGATTTCTATGAGGGACTTATGTATAGTTTAAAGCAATGATTACATTAGTAGAAGTGCTCCCTCTGCTGGTGACATATTTTGGAAAATGAGGAGTGCCCATTGTTTTTCCAGATAACAATACAGCTACCCCTCTTTATACTCAGGTGCTTAATAAATGACCTTATACAGCTGCCTTCAGTATATAACAATATCTATGAAATACTGAAACAAGGAATATTCCAAACATGACAAGAGCTACAGTACAGTAGAGAGAAGAGAGTTTTATACTAAAAAAATGATTTGCAGGATACACAAGAACAATTGTCATTGGGAAGCTCCAAACTGCATGCACAACACTACCATTTCAACTCATTTATCGTAAACTGTATTCTGTGCACTTGTATTTATAGTTGTTGAATAAGTTTTTAATTCAGGCATCATCAGCTATGTCACTACCAAGTGAGAAGTAATAAAGATCTGATTGCAGCAATAAATTGTGATACTAACTTCACCCTATTTGTTATGTTTAAATACCCTTTTTTACATTTCTCTGTAGCAGTGAAACTAAACATTTTAATTGAGGCATTCCAAATCACCTGAATCATTTAGAAGCCCATAGAATACAGCAGTGCTTGGATCTTAATTATATAAAACCATTGCGTAGATTAGATGGAAATAGCTCCTTTTGATCACAGGGTACAGTGTTACTGGGACTTTTTGTGAAAAGCTGAGCAATGGATGATAATAAAGCTGCATCAGTCCACCAATATGAAGAGTCCTAACAGTGACACACTTTTTGTCAAGGTCTTTTCATACAAGGATTCCATAGTCAAGACAGATTTCTGTCACACAGTATTTCATTTTACAAGTCTTCTTCCTGGTGCATTTAATGCTCAGCAAAGTCAGAAGTGACATGCTTTGTTAAAGTGTTATCTTCAGCCAACAGAACTTCTATATTGACAGGACAGCCATTAAGAAACTCAGCATTATGATAATTAATAAGCATATTCATAATGTGCATAATAAACATATTCTTTGTGAGAGAAAAAGAAACATGCTTTGGTAGAATTAATTTGGAAATGGTTATGAATTGAAGAGAACAAGTTGTCTTGTGAAAATTACTATATGAAATGATGGACAAGAAAATTTAAGAAAGCCACTTTTCTGACTTCTGTTTTATTAAAAAAAAATGAGAATGTCAATTTATCATATGTGACTTGCCATATCTGATTGGGTAAGCAATTAGATGAGTTCAAAATTTAATTAATTTCAATTTCTGACAGTGTGTGCTGGCCTGATGTAATAGAGCAGCCCAGTGTAAATGCATCATGTATGCCTGCATTTTTTTATTAACATTTGCAATTCCAATTTTTTTCTGGCCTGATACATATCTGATGAACAAAGCAGTCATGGTATTTTTATATGACATATTTAACCTTTGGATCAGATCTATCACAAAATCTGCAATATATTTCATTTGTCCTGCCTACTAGAACTGGCTGTCACACTATAGCTATGTCTAGACTGCAGGCTTCTTTTGGAAGAAGCTTTTCCAGAAGAGATCTTCCAGAAAAACTATTTTAGAAAGAGAGCGTCTACACAGCAAAAGCACAATGAAAAAGTGATCTGCTTTTTCGAAAGATAGTGTCCACACTGAACGGACGCTATCTCGCATTTCAGCTGTGATTACTATGGACAGAGTGGCTACCAGGACAACTGTGCTCTTTCCTCTTTCCTCTTCTTTCAAAAGAACTCCCTCTTCCCCGTCCACACACGCCTTTTTCTGAAAGAGCTCTTTTAGAAAAAGTCTTCTTCCTCATAGAATGAGGATTACCAATGTTGGAAAAACCCCTCTGTTCTTTCAATTTTCTTTTGGAAGAATGCAATTGCAGTGTGGACGTAATTGATTTTTTTTCGGAAAAACAGCCTTTTTTCCGAAAAACTCTGTAGTGTAGACATACCCCCTTTGGTCTGTATACCTTTTCCTGAATGGAAGAAAGGATGACACAAAATTTCCAAGCAAGTTACAAATTTTAATTTGGATCATTTAAAAATTTGCCAATGATGGCCAAACACTCTGCCAGGTTAATCATACCTGTTTTTCTTCACTCTTCCTCTCCCTACCAAAGTAAGAGAGTGTTCTGGAAAGCATCTTCACAGTCCACAAATAGGCACTTGCTATCACTAAAAGGACTACTCAGTCCCTGCTTTCCTTCCACACCACAAATTACCATTGAATCTCATCTATATATCGTTGCTTTCCCTTCTGCCACTGTTTTCAGTGTCAGTTTTAGTCATGCAAAGAATGCAGCATTTGATGCTTAGGGCCTCAGACCTGGCTGAACCATACACAGTACAAGTCATAACAGAATAAATCTCCTGTCTCACTGTCCCATTCCAGCTAAGCCTCTGTGCAGAGCTGGTGTCCCTTTGCTGAGTTAGAACAGCCTGGGAGCCATTTAAAATTTTGCTGGCTGCACGTGCACCAACAGGCCACAAGCATACTGCCAGGAATCAGCACAGTGCAATGGCATTTTAGCCATGACCTACTTTCTCTGATGCAGCATAAAGTGGGTGAAGTAGGGGAGTTTGCACCATTCCACTCTGACAACTGTACTCTGAAAGCTGACTATGTTCTCTTTAGGGCCTGATTGTACCAATGATGCAGCCTTAAGAAGCACTGCATGGAAGAATTTGGCCTTTAAAATGTAAACATGAATGTATGAATCTCAGGAATATTAGTGGAGATTAGAAGCAAGTATGTGGATTAGATGATGAGCACACAAACAAGTAAGAGCAACCACATCACCATGATTTTCAGACAACTGCACTGCCTAAAATTCATTTCATTCCACTATTGAAAACACCCACACAGCCATAAAATTTGCTTGTTCCCCTCATAATTTTTTTTCTCCTCACTCTATATTTTTGTCTATCACTAACATCCTCTTTGTCCCTTTTACACTATCGCCCCTGTGTTGATTCAAAAGCCTTCTCCTTGGCAGCTCCTGCCAGATACAATAACCTTTTTCATCTTTTTTTGGCTACAGTTTCCCCATGACCTGCTACATATAAAAGTGCTCCATCAATTCATGTAATCATTAGCCTGCAGATACACACCTCAGAGGTCACCTCCTATAAAGATCTTCCTGCATATTGGACACAATGGCAAGATTTAGCTCTCACTTAGGTGCCTAAAGGAAGTAGAGACTGAAAGTACTCATCATCCAATAATTCCTACTGAGGCATCTCAGGGTGTTTAGGCACAGCAAGCACAAGGCATGATTGTATCATAGAGAGATGCTCAAGCTAACTGTGATTGAGCCAGGTTGCTAAACATAGCTAAGTAGAGGCAGCAGCATGGACCAGCCACCTGAATATCATCCTGCCCCAGAGCCTAGATATGTAATCATGCTACTGAACACGCTGCTGCATTTACATTGTTACTTTTAGTGGGGTAGCTCAGTCAAAGCTAGTGCAGATATGCCTACATGTGCTGTCCAAGTGACAGTGTAGACATGGGCTTTTTAAAAAATCTGACCCCAAGATACTGGGCACTTTGGAAATCTGTCATACATTAGAAAAGTGGTTTATTTTGTTACATCACATATTCAGTTTCCCATTTCTTTGCTAGTATTATTGTTTGTCTGAGTTCTATAGAACAACTGTATTGTCATCTTGTTTATTTTTGCTTTTGTTATTATGTGTTTATTCATGAATGCACTGTTTAATTATTTCATTCTCAAATGTCTTCTTCGGAGAACATTCAAATTTAAATTTCTCTCTGACATTCTCCAGTTGTTATTTTTTCTTTATTATTTCCTTGTTTACTTCTGAACTGCCATTTTTGTTCTTTATTTTCAGCTCAATTTTAAAAATATTTTCTAGTTGTGTCTCATAATAGTATAAGAGATATATTTTGTTGGTCTTGTCACTCAAAACTTCTTGACCTGCATAAACAAATATATATCACTAATCACAACATCACTGCTACTGAATCTATTTTGATATAGGTAAAATTACATTAGGTAAATGGGAACCTAGGGTATGTCTACACTGCAAAGTTAATTTGAAATAACAGCCGTTATTTCGAATTAACTTCAATAGCATCTATACATGCAAACTGCTATTTCAAATTTAAATCGAAATAGCGGAGCGCTTATTTCGAATTTGGTAAACCTCATTCTACGAGGAGTAACGCCAAATTCGAAATAGCTATTTCAAATTAGGTGCTGTGTAGACACTTAATTCGAAATAGGGGGCCTCCAGCCCTTCCTAGGGAGCCCTGGTGGCCACTCTGGGCACAACCAGGAAAACTCGTCTGCTCCCCCCAACCCCGGAGCCCTTAAAGGGGCAGACTCTGGCCACAGTACCTGTGCCAGTTGCAAGCCTGCCAGCATACAGCCAGCAGACCGTGCACCTGGCTCAGCATGAGCCAGCAACCCGCTGCCACCCAGCCCTCCACCGCTCCCCAGGACCAGGCTGGCAGCTCCCAGGAGCCTGCCAGGGGCCGCAAAAGGCGGGCACCTGCCTGGTCTAGTGCGGAGATCGTGGACCTCATTGAGGTTTGGGGGGAGGCCTCCAATGCCCACGATCTCCGCACTAGGTGCAGGAATGCAGCCATCTACAGCCACATGGCTGACAGTCTGGCCACCAGAGGCCACATGTGCAGCCAGGAGCAGGTGCAGACTATGCCAGGGGCTCCCAATGAGGGGCTGACCCGCACACCTGGCCCGCATTATGAGGCCCTGAACCGCATCCTGGGGGGTCAGACGGTCCATGCCCCCCCAGTGGTCATTGACCTCGGGGCAGAGGGCCCTGCCCCTGACACAGGGGAAGAAGAGGAAGAGGAGGAGGATGACAGCCAGGAGCTGCAGGAGCCTGCAGGGAGTGTGCCCTGCACCCAGGACCCCCAAGCCGTCCCAGAGAGCCCGTCAGCGGTCTCATCTGAGGCCGGGGAGGCCTCCAGATGTGAGTGCCACCATGGTCCCCTTATGCAGGTCGGGGGGGGGCGGGGAGCCCAGGGACCATGCACGTGGGCCTTGCCGACCACGGAGCAGGCGGCAACCTGTGCATCTGCCATGCCAGCCGGGACATGTAGCCACAGCTGGGTGCCATGAAGGGGCCCTGGCCTGTTCCCCACATGTGTCTATGCGTGAAGGCACATGACAGGCTCCTGACCGGGGAGAGACACTGCACACTGCCCTCCTCCAGACACCCCCTCTACACAGAGGCAGGGCACATCTCCCCTCCCCCCCCACACACACCATCCTATAGGCAGCATAGGGGCTGGGGTGCAGTCCTGGGCCAGCACACACTCCCGGGGATAGCAGGACATGATGGTGTGGAGACCTGCCATCCTCGCCTTGCAGAGGGGGGCTGGGTTTCACCCACTGTGTCCCCAGGGAGAACTGACCACTTGTCTTGTTTCACCACAGCCGTAGCACCTGCGAGTGCAGGGCACACCACCCCGCCTGGAACATCCACCCACACCCGAGCCAGCAGGCGCACCCGCAACCAGGAGGGGTACCAGCGGCAGCACCTGGGGCTACTGGGAAGGCAGGTCCACAGCCAGGAGCACTGGGTGCAAGAAGACCTGCAGCTGCGGCAGGAGAGCTTGCGGGAGCTGTGGGAGCAGGGCCTTGCCCTCCACGAGCACATGCAGACTCTGGTGCAACGATTGCTGCCTCCTCCTGCTCCAGCCCCTGCGGCCGCCCCAACTATCACTCCTCCTCCCACCCCTGCTCTCCCTCCTGCTTCTTCCACCCCTCCCGCGTCCCTCCTGCCCCATCCTCCATACCCACTCCCCCCCCCCTGGGGACGCCAAGGCCCCCGCACCCGCAGTGCCGCGAGATGGGAGGACTGGCAAGATCCCCAACCCTGAGCTTCCCCTTCCCCTTCCTCCCCTTGCCTCCCCCTTCCACCTCCCTCCTCCCAGGTTTCCCCCCTCCCCTCTCCCTCTCTCATTCCCTTCTCCCCCCACCCCAGTTATGTTAAATAAAGAGATTTTTTTGTGGCAAACTGGGTGTTTTTATTGTACATCAGGAAGGGGGGTTAGGGAGGGGAAAGGGGAAGGAGGTGGGGGTGGAATGTAAGGCACAAGGCCCCAGTGGGGCACGCCAGGGGGACTTCAGTCCTCCTCCGCCTGAAAGCTCTCCCACAGGGCTTCCCAGATGCGGACAGCCCCCCGAAGGGCCTCCTGTATGGCAGCCATGCGGGGCTATGCGTACTGGCCAGCCAGGCGGTCAGCCTCTGCCATCCAGCCTGGCAGGAAAGCCTCCCCCTTCCTCTCATATAAATTGTGGAGCACACAGCACGCTGCCACCTCATGCGGAATATTGTGCTCGGAGAGGTCGAGGCAGGTAAGGAGGCATCTAAATTGGGCCTTCAGCCAGCTGAAGGCCCCCTCGACCACAATGCAGGCCCTGCTGAGCCTGGCATTGAAGGCCTGCTGGGAGGGGTTCAGGTGTCCCATGTGGGGCTTCATCAGCCAGGGTTGTAGGGGGTAGGCCACATCCCCCAGCAGGCACACTGGCATGTCCACGTCCCCGACCCTGATGTGGCGGTCGGGGAAGAAAGTCCCAGCATGCAGCCTCTGGCACACGGAGGAGTTGTGGTACTCCTGCACATCATGTGCCTTGCCGGACCAACCCACATTGATGTCCATGAACTGGCCCCAGTGGTCAGACACGGCCTGCAGGATCACGGAGAAGTACCCCTTGCGGTTGATGTAGAGGGAGGCTTTGTGTTCCGGGGCACGGATGGGGATGTGCGTCCCGTCAATTGCCCCCCTACAGTTGGCGAAGCCCAGGGTGCCAAACCCCTGGATGACCACATCCAGGTCGGTGAGGCGGATGACTCTGCATAGCAGCACCCTGTTGATGGCCTTGACCACCTGCAGAGAGACACACAAAACCGAGGGTCACTGGGGTGGCTGGGTGGCTGGGAGTGTTCATTCCCTGCCACTGCCCCACGCCCCACTCCCAGAAGCAACCCCCGCTGCAATCCTGGCCACCACGGGCAGTCTGTAGCGCGGCTGGGACAGACCGAACCCTCCCGGGGAGGGCACTTACACCACCTCTCCCCAGTTTTCCCTGGGGCAGCCCATGTCCTCCTTGCAGCCCCCCTCCCCTCCTGGCCCAGTGGCCAGTGACTGCCGTACCTGCATGAGCACCACTCCGACGGTGGATCTCCCCATGCCTAACTGGTTGCCAACAGATCAGTAGCTATCCGGCATGGAGAGCTTCCAGAGGGCGATGGCCACACGTTTCTGGAGGGGGATGGTGGGCCTCATGCGTGTGTCCCATTGCTGCAGAGCAGGGGTGAGCCACTCGCAGAGCTTGAGAAAGGTGTCTTTCTTCATCGAAGTTCTGGGCCCACTATTGGTCTCCACAGCACTCCAAGACGATGTGGTCCCACCAGTCACTGCTGGTGTCCAGACGCCAGATGCTGCAGGGCATGCTGGCGACCGGGCGCTGCTGCTGCTCCCCTATGGCCCCCAGCGGGGACAGGGGGAGGGCCAGGAGGCTGGCCTGCAGCAGATGGTGCCAGGCAGCCTCCAGCAATTGCTGCCAGGCTTGCAGCAAGACATTCAAAATGAGCACCAGAGTGCTCAGGGGCAGCTCTGGCTCCATAGTGCTGAGTGCTGTGGTGTCCCAAATGAGAGCGACCAAAGCAGGCAGAGAGGAAAATGCTTTGCTGTCCCTCAGCGAGGTAGGCAAGCAAGCGGGAAAGCTGAGAATCGGCTATCCAGGGGGATCCCTTTAAGCACGAGCCTCAGATAGCCTCAGACAGCAGCCACACGAAGCAACTACTGACCTGATTCCCTGCTGGAATTGGTTTCAGCTGCCCTTAAATGCGATCCACCGTCCAATCAGTGTGGACGCGCTATTTTGAAATAGCAAAACGCTTGTTTTGAAATAGATTTTGTGTCTACATGCGTTATTTCGAATTAGCTTAATTTGAATTATCTATTTTGAATTAAGTTAATTCGAAATAGCGCTGTAGTGTAGATATACCCCTAGATATCTTTATAACCCTACTCACCTCCAGAGTACCTTCCTGAATCCAGACACAGTGCTACAGTATTCCTTTATCTAAAGCTCCATTCAGCCCTTCATTTGGAATGATCAGGCATTTTCTATTGAAACTGTTTCCCTTTTCCATGAGATATTTAAACTTATTATTGAAAAAGAATCCATGTTTTCTGAGCCCCCAAAATGAATAACTTTCATATTATAGTTGCTTCCAGATGCCCCTAACTGAGATTGGAGCAACATTGTGCCAGGCAGTGGACAAACACATACTAAGAAACAGTCCCTGTCCCAAAAACTAACAGTGTAAACAGAAAGGGTAGGTGAGGAAGCAGAAGCACACAGAAAAAAATAATCAGTAGTAGAACTGGAATGAGAACTCTAGTATCCCAAGCCCAGTCACTGGACCTGTGGTATCCAACCCGTTCTGAAGCAAACTACTATAGCAAACTAGCCACACTCAACCGGCCAAATAGCCACATGTGGCTAGCGTGTTGGACACCACGGCAGTAGACTCTTTTTCCTCACTATCAATGGGAGTTTTCTACTCACCTCCATGGAAACAGGATTCTTTTTCTCACACACACCCAGCCCCCACATGCATGCATTTGCACACACATAGAATAACATTCGATTTCTATGGAAGTCAACAGCAAAACTCCCATTGAATTTAGTAGGGCCCGGATTTGACTCATGGATTTACTCAGTTCCATCAAATGTAACAGTTAAATATTGTAATAATTTCATTGTACATTAATGTAATGAAATTAAATATTTAATAACATGGCATAACAGATTATTACAGAATATTAAGTTAATTGCTAGTGAATGTAGAACCTCTAGGCGTGTTATGCTAATGGCCATTCAATACAACTAACAACAATGGACCTCAGGCGTCTCTGACTTAAAATGGTCTTACAAAAGTGTAAGTCCATTGACTTAAACTGTATCATTCTTGCTTTATGCTAGCAGGAGTGATGAATCGGTCTGATAGTTTCATTATTGTCTGTGAAAATTCTGGTAGGTGCATGTTTTAAAATAATGTCTTTGACACTTTCTTTTAAGTGCTCCATCATTATTAATTAGTTTGATATTCCTTGAAATAAAGCAGATCAAAATAAAGTTGGTTGTACTGAGTATATTAAAACCAATGTATTTCCATACAAATTCAATATAACAGAGAGCTCAGTATAGAGTTTGACAAAATGTTATAATAATGGCAAATCACTGTCAATTCCTTCAGTGTTCACTGCAAAAATATTAATCATGATAAACACATTTGGTATTTAAGGCAACAATGTAATATTCTATGGGTATTCTGCCACACTGAGCCATAATGTGCTTCAAGGAAAAAATGTTGCCTAGTGTATCATAGCAGTCTTCAGTGGCTTGATGATGATGTAGAAGAGAGAGAACGTTTCTTTGATCTTTGTAAGTTTATTGGTGCTATATGGGTTGAAGGGAGAAATAACAATGCGTAGGGTCACACTGTCATGCAGAGCAAAACAAAAAAAGTGGGAGGAGACAGAAGAGTGCCAGGTTTTATACTACTTTTATAAAAATAAACAGAGATTTTTCATCCTCACTGGGGAATATTTTAAAAGTACATTCTCATTAGAAAAGTAAACACACACATTTTTCAGTCTAACCCTCAAGTGAGGGAACACACATTGATAGAGTAGAAGTTCTCGGTATTTATATAGTGGATAAAAGGGGGGGAAATCTATGTTTATTTTTTTTAAATTAACCTTTTTCTTCAGGACAACTGAGGAGCTAATCCAGGCAAAAGTACACCTCTGCAAATCTCAAGGGTGCAGTTGCAATGGCTACCTTTTGTTCTGAAGGGAAAGTAGCCACACTTTCACAGCTCTCCCTTCTTGTCTGAGCAAATCAACATATATTGTATGATAGCTGCTTTTGTAAACATGAAGTTGAGGGACTTACTGACCATAGTTACTAATTTCAAGAACATTTTTGGAAGCAGGAATTTAGGCTCTTTAATCTATGTTTAGGCAACTAAAGCAGTTGCCTGATTTTGAAAAGCAATAGGCAATCACCAACATTAATTTTGGCATGTACTAACTTTTGAATCTGGGAATTTGCAACCTTGATATTCTTTTAACTGTTTCCCATATATCAATATCAAAGGTTTTGTTGACATGCTTTCAGGATAGCCACAACATTCAAGACTGGTCAAGTTTAAAGTAAGTTTGCAGATCATCCCAAACTGGTGCCAATAAAATCTTTTCACTGAATATCTCATCATGATGTATTTCATATAAATCATATGTTACAGAAAGTGAATTTTAGGAATAGTTAGAGAGATTTATGAAATGCTATTAGCATTTTTTCCTTCATCATTCCACCTATAAAGTTGGTTACCTTCATTTGAACTCTACAGGGCTCTGGAGGCACCATATAGAATATTTAAAGTCCAATTGAGTAGTTCAGAATCTCCCCCATTTCAACGGTATAAATCTCATTTCTAGCTCTACAACAGGGGTGGGGAACCTTTTCTGGGTCAGGGGCCACTGACCCACAGAAAAATCAGTCGGGGGCCACACACAAGTGAGAAGCAAAGTGAGAAGCCCCTGACCGAGAAGGAGAAAACATTCTCCACATTCCTCTTGCAATGCCTGGGGGAAGAGGGGGCAAGCTAGTAGATTTTCTGTGCTCCAGCCCTGTGGGTGGGTGACTGGGGGGCTGGAGTGCCAGCACAGTCTCCACAATGTTGAGCCTCGGGGGCTAGATCCAGGCAAGCCTGGGGCAGCATCCAGCCCCCGAGGCCTGAAGTTCCCCACCTCTGCTCTAGAATATAACTTCAGTGCAAATTCAGAGCCTTTCCAATAGAAATTATGTGAAGTACCTAGCTGCTATTAAGGTAACAAGTTAATAGAGCTATATAGTGCCTCCACAGTCTTAAGAGTTATAAGTAGGGTCCTACCTAACTCACAGTCCATTTTGGTCATTTTCACAATCATAGGACTTTAAAAATGGTAAATTTCATTATTTCAGCTATTTAAATCAGAAATGTTAGTGCTGTAATTGTAGGAGTCCTGACCTGAACATAATTTGTTGGGGGAAAGTCAACATGGTTTCTGTAGAGGGAAATCATGCATTACATCTACTACTACTAGAGTTCTTTGAGGGGGTCAACAAACATGTGGACAAGGGGGATCCAGTGGATATAGTATACTTAGATTTCCAGAAAGTTTTTGACAAGGTCCCTCACCAAAGGCTCTTAAGTAAAGTAAGTTGTTATAGGATAAGAGAGAAGGTCCTTTCATGGACGGAAAACTGGTTAAGAGACAGGAGACAAAGGGTAGGAATAAATGGCAACTTTTCAGAATGGAGAAAGGTAACTAGTGGTGTCCCCCAAGAGTCTGTCCTGGGACCAATCCTATTCAACTTATTTATAAATGATCTGGAGAAAGGAGTAGACAGTGAAGTGGCAAAATTTGCAGATGATACTAAAATGCTCAAGATAGTAAAGACCAAGCAGACTGTGAAGAGCTTCAAAAAGATCTCATCAAACTAAGTGATTGGGCAACAAAATGGCAAATGAAATTTAATGCTGATAAATGTAAAGTAATGCACATTGGAAAAAATAATCCCAGCTATACATACCATATGATGGGAACTAATTTAGCTACAACTATTCGAGAGAGAGATCTTGGAGTCATTGTGGAAGGTTCTCTGAAAACATCCACTCAGTGTGCAGGGGCAGTCAAAAAAGCAAACAGAATGTTAGGAATCATTTGAAAAGGGATAGAAAATAAGCCAGCGAACATCTTTATTGCCTCTATATAAAGCCATGGTATGCCCACCTCTTGAATACTGGTGCAGATGTGGTCGCCTCATCTCAAAAAAGTTACATTGGCATTGGATAAGGTTCAGAGAAGGGCCACAAAAATGACTAGGGGTTTGGAACAGGTCCCATATGAAAAAAAAATTAAAAAGACTTGGAATTTTCATCTTAGAAAAGTGTAGACTAAGGGGGAATATGATAGAGGTCTATATAATCATGGCTGGTAAGGAAAAAGTGAATAAAGAAAAGTTATTTACTTGTTCCCATAATATAAGAACTAGGAGTCACCAGATGAAATTAAAAGTAGTATGCTTAAAACAAACAAGAGGAAGTTTTTCTTCATGCAGCACACAGTCAACCTGTGGAACTCCTTGCCAGAGGATGTTGTGAAGTCTAGGACTTTAACAGGGTTCAGAAAAGAGCTAGATAAATTCATGGAGGTAAGGTCCAACAATGGGTATTAGTCAGGATGGGTAGGAATGATGTCCTTAGCCTCTGTTTGTCTGGAAATGGATGACAGGAGTGGGATCACATGATGATTACCTGTTGTGTTCACTCCCTCTGGAGCTACTGTCGGCAGGCAGGATACTGGCTTAGATGGACCTTCGGTCTGACCTAGTATAGCCGTTCTTATGTTCTTATGTTCTTATGACCAAAACTGAGTTCTGGGGGGGGGTCACAAAGTTATTGTAAGGGGGCTATGGTATTACTACCGTTACTTCTGAGCAGCTACTGGCAGCAGCATTACCTTCAGAGCTGGACAGCTAGAGAGCAGTGGCTACTGGCCAGGAATTCAGCTCTGAAGGCAGAACTACCTCCAGCAGCTGTTCAGAAGTAAGGATGCTATGGTATGGTATTGCCACCCTTACTTCTGCACTGCTGCCTGCAGAGCTGGGTCCTTAGTTAGTAGCTGCTGCTCTCTGGCAACCTAGCTTGGAAAGCAGCAGTACAGAGGTAAGGGTGACATGGTAATGGTACTACTACCCTTACCCTTACATTTGCACTGCTGCTGGGCACCTGGTCAACATTACAACCACCCCTCTCCAGTTGTCCAGCTCTGAAGGCAATGCAAAAGTAAGGGAGGCAATAGCATGATCTTCCTGAAATAATCTTGTGATCTCCCTGCATCTCCCTCTTGGGTTACACCCCTGTGAAAGCTGAGGAGTAAAGGGCAAAAGCACAAAAAAGACACGTATTTCCATAGCTGCAAATTTGGTAGGCTGAAACTTGACATAGTGTTCATCAACAAAATAGCAAAGCGCAGTAGATAAGCGGCACTTCTATTCTTCTGTCAAAGACAGTTCCCAGCAAAGTTTACAATAAACTTTACAGAGATCAGCTATAAGAACCATATGCAATCAGTCAGCTAAAAGCAAAGTTGTCAGAAACCATCTACAAGAGAAAAGAACAGAGAATTTTAACAATTCATTGGAGGAGGACAAAAGGTAGTTAAAAAAAATAACTGTTCAGAATTTGGCCCGAGGCCCTCTCTCTGCACACCCTGCCTAACCGGCTGTCACTTGACATCCATTTCCTTTTCTACTACAGAAGACTTTAAAAAATGGAATAATCTTTTCTTTTCCTCTTTTCCATGGAGACAGCTCGGGAAGGTCAGTCTCCGCTTGAATTGATCTAAAAGCATCTGTTCAAGCTAAGAGAGCCTGTGGAGAGTTCAGAAGCAGGTCAGCCTGTTCTTGATCATTTGTGCCCTTCCTGGAAACCAGTTTTACAGTCAAAGAGAAACACAATTAGTGGTGTGGTACAGATATATTTGGACCCAGCCAACAACAGTTCCTACGCGTTAGCCCACAGCAAACATTATCATGAGTACCACGTGTGCTTCAGAACCTAGTGATGAGCTTTGTATAACATTATTCAATGTCAAATACACATTTTACAGTTTAACAGCCTTAAAGTATCAACAATTAAGCCAAGATTTCCCAAAGTAGCTAGTGATTCTGGATACCTCAGTATTCAAGTGCCCAACTTGAAATATTTTAAAGGCACCTGATTTCCACGTGTCAAGTTCTCAGCACTTACCTTAAAGGGGCCTGATTTTTAGAACTTGGGGCTCTCAACATCATCAGTCTCTACTGGAAATTGTCAGTGTATTCCAGTTTAATTTACTTGAGTGCCAACTAGTGCAAGTGTAGAAAATATGGCAAATGCCAACCACATTGATGGGAAAATGATTGACTCGTGATGGTGTTCACTATAGGCTTGTGAATATTACATAATTAATAGCGATTTCAGCCTTTTGCTGCTCTCTGAGGCACAATGTTCAAAGAAAACCCTCTCAAACCAGGAGTATCACTTCATCCTTTTTTCCCTAAGTTATCAAGAGCTAAACAATTACCTCTTGTATCACTAACAGTGTGGAGTGATCTGTACTCATACCTGAAAACAAGCAGATATTGTGTTCAATCCTTGGATACCTGCCAATGGTAGATAAACAGCAAGCACAAATAAGAACTACTTGCTCTGCTCTTATGTCAAAGCACTAGTGGCTTCAAGAGTCAAATTTGAAATATTTGGAGTTCAATACTGGAAGGTGCTGAGTGTACTAAATTCCTGTCATATCCAATAAGAATTGAGGGAGTTCATAATTTTTATGTTCACAAGCTTGCACCAAACTTTTCAGATTTCAGTGCTTCAAAGTTAGGGTTCTAAATCCACAGTCTCCTAAATAAAGTATCTAGACCGTCTCAGAAAACAAGCATCCCCATCAGCTATTGACTTCAGCTGCTGCTGAGTGCCGTTAAAAAAAAATCAAACCCATTGATTTGGGCATCTGAATTCAGATCTGGGAGCCCAGATTTATGCCCTCAGTTTGGAAAATATAGATTGAGTCTTAGTTTTACCCAACAACTGTAAGGTACTTTGTAAGCTTATTGTAGTAACAGGTGCTGTTTGCAAAAGTGTTGGAAAATGAAAAATGCTAAATATTAATGTTATCGGAGCACAAGAAATTAGCCACACTAATTTCTTTTTTTTTTTTAATTAATGGTAACTTGGTATGAAACACCCTTCACACTGCACTGAACATATTGCCCGTTCAGTCCACCCACATTAATATACCATAACTGGAGAAAAAAACACAATGGGAATCATTGCTGCATAAGTGTAACCTGTCATAAAAGGCTGTATCAAAAGATGTTAGAAAATATTTTTAAACTATTAGTCATAACTATCTATGAAAGCAGAAAAGATCAAATTCCCAAAAATGTAAGCAATGAACAGAAGTGAACAGAGAATTGGTAAAGATCATCTGGCATGGATCACTGGCTGTTCAAATGGTTTTTGGGTAGTTTGGCACATCTCTGGGGTGTATGACTTATCTTTGTACAGGGTACAGCATGAAATCCATTTTTGAGGACAGACTGTATCACAGCATGAGCCAATGGCTTTCTAAGCTTAAAAAATGGAACATTTGACTGTTCATTTTGTATAGAGGATTTTTTTAGCATACCATAAAGCTTTCTTCTCACTCCTCACAAAAAAACAAGGCCCATGTTAGATTTAACCCTGTGTAATTAGATGTGGCAATTGTTAAACAAGTGGCAAGCTCTGCATTTATGTTAAATTTTGTTTTATTGTTTCATCTTTCTCCTGAGTAATCCACTTTACCTTGTTTGTGTGTTTCATCCACATGAGGTGTCCCTTTTTGATACCTAGGCCCTAATTCTGTCACTTGATTCTCTTGGTCAATGAGTGCAAGTGTCTGCTTGTATAGAACGAATTGAGAGGCAAGGAGGTATTGTCTTCCATGTTACTTATTGGTTCAGTCCTTAGCATAACTGCTTCCTGATTGGAGTTATGTAGCTCTGCCATAACATATATCAATAATGAGGTATAAAAACAACTTCCACATGAAAAGAAAAAGCTAATTACATAAATAACCCTCTCAAACCTTACTTCAGCTGAAGTAGAGTAAAACTATTAATCAGCAGTAAGAAATATGGAAGGAGAAAGAGTAGTTTTCATTCCTATACTATATTGTCTTAATATATTGTCCCACGTTGCCTGACTTTATTTTGTCTAGTTATTACCTCGTAACAGAATTCTTCCTCTGCACTCAGGGTGCTGAATTGGGTTATAGGCAAGCATCTTCCTTAGCATGGGATCTTGCTAGCTGTATGACTGCTTTCAGCCTGTCCTTCATAGTACTAAGATGACTGACATGTTGTTGCTGTTAGTTATGAGGCTTGAAATTTCCAGGACCAATGGGCCATGAGGCTTTTGGAGCTCATTCCTCCTGTCAGGCCACCAAAGCCTGAGTTTGTTCACGCTGCAAGGTGTATTCATTTGGTTTAGTTTTCAGCAATTTGTTGTTATTGTTGCCTGACAATATAACTGCCAAGAGTACTACTGTGAGTGGCTTAATATAATTTGTGTTGCTACGTTGTAAATAAGCGATATGTTGCCATGGCAATGCATGCCCTAGCTCTCATTAAAATGAGTGATCTCTGGGGTACATTGAAATGTTCTATGCCTGGGAAAACCTGTGCATCCCTGTGAAGATTTGTGACTGTTCTTGAATAGAAACTTTGATTTCAAATTAAAAGCCAACTGCTCCCCTTCCTCACACACTGCAGAGGGGAGCAACTCTGTAGTCATTTAAAGAAAATGGCTGTAAGCCTGAGGCAGGTAGGGAACTCAGCCAATGTGGCATACTTTGTTCTCCATAGGCAACCTTTCCATAGCATCTATATGAATGTGGGCTCTTTGCGTTTGAGATTCACTACCTGGCAGGGAACGGTGCTTAGAAGCATCTAGATTATGTGCTATTTTCCTGGCTAACGGCGTGTACAAGGAATGACGAATTAGCTATTGCCCTGATTCAGACAAGCCTCCCTGTTTAGGGAAGGACGTAATCACATGCTTTTTGAGCACATGCCTAATTCCATCAAAAGTAATGTGATCAAAGCATGCATTCAGAGTTAAACACGTGATGTCATGCTTTGAGGAATAGAAGTACTCTCAAACCTGTGCTCAAGTACTCTACAGGGTCAAGGATGCAGTGAAGGAAGTCAGGGATTGGTCAAGGTGGGGACTTTCAGAGGGTAAGCCTGAGTAGAAGTCCCCAGCAGCTAGCTACTGAGACAGAGAAGCAGAGATCAGGGGAAGATTGTCAGAAAAGAATCACAAGCAATCTTCATGACAAACTGACAAACCTTGTGCTCAATATACATTTCAAAGGACATCTTCCCAATGACAGTGCCAGAAAGGGAGGGAGGGGTGATTTGCCATTTATCTGTTCTATTCATCCCTTCTGAAGCACCTGGCATTGGCCACTGTCAGAAAGGGAGATGAATCTTTTGTTTGACCCAGTATGGTTGTTCTTATGTTCTTAAAGCGTTGTTGTAACTGAAGGGGGCAGCTAGGTGGAGAGCAGTCTACAATATTCATTAGACCTGTCATCAGGGTAGTCCTTACCCATATGCAGAATATACAGTTGTGTAGGGCACCCAAAACTTTGGGTGCATCACTGGGTCTTAATGTCTACCCACCTACCTCTTTTGTGGCTCTGCTTCCTCAGGAGAGGATCTAGTTATCTTAAAAGTGAAAAAGCATGTAAGATCTATTAACAGAATATTGGGCTTGTGAAAAAGCCATTCAATTGATGATAAAACCATTTACCAGGCCTTTACCAACCCCAGGTACATACTGTCGGTTTCTGAATTTACTGTGTTAGTCTACAGGACCTTAATTTATAATTTGTTTTAAATATTTCATTAGTGTGTTGCTGAAGATTATAAAATCACATCTCTAAAAAAATTTCTCCCTTTCAGCTGCTGCCAGGCATAGCGGCACCAGTTTAATAATACTGAATAGGGCCCCATAAATCCTAAAGATGACCCTGCCTGTCATGGAAGTATAACATATGCAAAGACTGCCTTCAGTAAGTAAAACCTTTGCTCTAATCCTCACTGACAGTTAGTGTACAAAACCAAGTGTGAAGTTTTTACCTCCAGTCATTCTTGATCTATGACTGAACATAAACAGTTTTCTAAAAAAAAAAAAAAAAAAAAAAGCACTAGTTTTTTTTTCAAAATCTCATGAATGACAAAGAGCTTGACCAATTAACTTTTCATTCTGCAAACAGATTTGGTAAAAGACAGCACATGAGAATTTTCATATGAAGAAGAACCTTTTTCATCAAGGTGCTACAATCTGATCAGAAAAGGGCTGGTTACAATTATTATTTGAGTATATGAGAAAAGTTTGAATGTTTCTGCTTACTGGTTACTAATCTTAAAAAAAAAAAATCTATGTATCTGTAGTGGCCTAGTATCCCTCCATTTTAATCATGGGGACAGAAAATGTCTCAACAGACCTTCATACAGAAATCAAACCTGATTTCTGATTTCTTCTGTTCAGCATGGAAGGAATGGATGGGGTCAGTTGCCACTATGTATTTCCCCCCACCACCCTGCTATGGCACCAAGGAGGCTCTGGCTAGAACTGTGTCCCAGTCTGAAGCGAGGAGACAGAGAAAAATAGTAAGGACATAGAGTGACCAGGTATCCAATTATTAACTGGAACACTGGTTGAAAAAGTGATCCTGGTGACTCTGGTCAGCACCGCTAGCCAGGACATTGACTGTGATGTTAGCAGCACTGCTCAGCACAGCTGGTAGGCTTCCTGCTAGCCTCCATGTCTCACAGCACCCAGGATGTGTCTAGACTACACCTCTCTGTCGACAGAGAGATGTAGATTCGGCACATCAAAATTGCTAATGAAGCAGGGATTTAAATATCCTGTGTTTCATTAGCATAAGCATGGCCGCCGCTTTTTTTTTTTAAATGGAGGCTTTTTTTAAAAAAAAGGCAGTCTAGACGAGGATCTGTTGAAAATAAACCCTTTTTTGACAGATCCTGTAAACCTCATTTTTTGAGGAATACAGGATCTGTCGAAAAAAGGATTTATTTTCAGCAGATCCGCGTCTAGACTGCCTTTTTTCTTCAAAAAAACTCCATTTTGAAAAAAAGCGGTGGTCATGTTTATGCTAATGAAGCATGGGATATTTAAATCCCTGCTTCATTAGCAATTTCGATGTGCTTGATTTGCATCCCTCTGTCAACAGCCGGCATGCCCCACTCTGGCTCTTACACTTGGGGCAGCTAGGGGGCTCCACACATTGCCACTATCCAAAGTGCCACCCCAACTGCTCCCATTGGCTAGAACTGCGGCCAATAGAAGTGAGAGGGGCAGCACCTGAAAACAGGGAAGTATGCAGAACCCCCTGGGCATGCCTACATATACAAGAAGGAAAAGGGGAAACATGCTGCTGCTTCCAGGAGCTACTTGAGATAAGCAACATCTGGAGCCTGCACCCCTGAACACTCCCAGTCCTTTTCTCCTGCTCCAGCCCCGATCCCCCTCCGGTACTCCAAAGCTCTCTATTCCAATCTGGGGAACCCTCCAGCACTCTAAACCTCTCATTCCCAGTCCCACACAGAATATCAGCCAGAGTCCATACCGCATATCCCTGCCCCAGACCATACCTCATTCCCCTGGCCTGAGCCCCCTCCTACACTCCTAACCCCTCATCCCTGGCCCCATTCCAGATCCTGAACCCCCAGTCAGAGCTCTAACCCCCCTCCCACACTCTAGCCCCTAAGCCAGTCTGGTGAAAATGAGGGAATGGAAGGAGGGTGGGGACAGTGAGCAGCAGAGGAAGGCAGGATGAAATGAGCAGGGGCAGAGCCTTGGAGAAAGATCAGGACAGAGGCAGGCAAGGGTATTTGCTTCTGAGCAAGAACAAAGTTGGCAACCATATAAGGATATGGGGGGAAGTGCACATTATTTATCCCCCACCAAATGCTGCAAGGCTTTCATTATTTTTTAATGTAATGGGGACCCTCCTTTTAATGTGAGTTCCAGGGACAGTCATGCACAGGGAAAATTTTGGGTAATGCACCTCCTTTGAAGTTGTGTTGTAAGGGAATGTGCATCATGGTGTGAAGTCAATGCAGAATAAGAACTGTCAGAAATGTTTCTCTCAGAGTCCCATGCTACTCTGACAGAGGGTGATCCTGTCTTATTTTAGTGTTTCAAGTATTCTTCTGTCCTTTTTATCCTAAACCTATCCTGATTAAGCATACTGTGAATGTGCAAGCAATAAATGATAATAAATGTAAGCCTCTGAAGTGCCTATCTAACTCTTGCAGTGAAAACTGCCAGGCACAATATTGTATATGTGGACCCATCTGAGTTATGAATAACAAGAGAACTGAATTTTAATTTATATGTAAAACAAAGACTGAGGTTGAAAAAAAAAAGTCAAACAGACTTAGGTAGAAAAATGGATAAGCAAGATTTTTTCAGTTTATATCACTACAGTGCCATGGTACTATGTTTGAATAGTAAAAGTAACTGAAGCATAAAATTAATATTTTTCCCACATTCCTTTCAAATTGTTCTTTCTTGCAGATGGGTAAAGATTTGTGTCAATTCTTATTTTCCTCAAGCGATGCCCAGTTATCCCCATCAGACACAACAGAAAGTGAACATACGTATATTAGCTGGCAAAAAAACCTTGCTAAAATAAGTTAAAGTTGCTACTGGGTGTGTGTACATACATACACACACTCGAACATTACATAAAAAAGCAAATAAAACAAAATCAACACTTTAAAATATGCAAATGAACAGTAACAGGAGAAAAATAAACATTCAGGTATCCTCACAGTCATATGATGTGAGAAATATACAGATACAAAAGATCAAATTGCATTAATTAAAGCCAATTTTAATTATTTCCACATCTCACCCCAACTTTAACCCATAGCTCAGAAACACTACGTCCACCCACCCCACCATTCACCATACATATTCCATTGTGAGCCACAACTCACAAACCACCACAGGTCTACCACTTATGATCCACTGACTAGAGTCTCCAACCATCATCTAGTCTATGCAACAATTATAAATCAGAGATGCCAACATTTTACCATTTATCTTTTACATACAGACTAGAGATTAAACACATATCCAATCAACTATGGTCAAGAGTTCACGTCATATTTAATTCTTGGCAGATAGTAAAGAAACACTTTTTCTCCACCTAGACAGAAAACCTACAAATAAGCAATCTACTCTGTCCATCAACCCTTTAGAGACCAGAAGTTTCATTATACATCCCACCCATCCATACCTGAGTCAGTGAGCCTGTCATCAAGATACTGATTGAGTGTCCACATCCATTCAACATGTACTCAGAACAGCCCATTCATCACGCCAAGCTAAAATCAGGCCACTGCAAAGGTGTATATTTGGATGTATTACATTTGAAATTGTAGTGAGCGTTTTTACCAATTTAATGTTGTGGGTGTGTACACTTAAGGTAAATGGCTCAGTGGTATTTATTAGTGAGTTTCAGATGACCAGTTCTGGGTATCCCAATTCATTAGTGACATAAACTATATCTGATAGGTACCATGTAAAGTATTCTTGCATGGTGTATATATTTGGGATGTAAATGGTTAACCAGTTATTGCTTACCAGTTATGGTTAACTAATGTTTTAACCAGTTAACCTATTAACTGGGATTTTACGGTCTCTAGTATGTAAGGTAAATGTCCAAGGGAACACACAAATATGACAGAAATGCAGAACCAAACTGTGCTTGACAGACAAATCTGGGGAGTAGGTAAAAAGGATTCTCCCAGACAAAGGTCATACTGATGCCTCCAGCCAGGAGTCAGAGAAGATTAGCAATCACAAGTCTAGTGGCCATTTATTTGCATCAGAGAAGGCAAGAACGGATGAAACCATGTTTTAGCAAACACCAATGGGCAAAAAACTGACTCCACCAGATTCTAGGTCTCCTTTCTCACACCCTGAATTAAATATATTTAGGAGGGTTACAAGGTTCACGGGACTATAGATGAGAGAGGCAAAGAGCCCCAAGTGATCTTTCACCTTGGATGACAAGGGAAACCAGCACCCTATATT
This sequence comes from Rafetus swinhoei, assembly GCA_019425775.1. Classification (NCBI taxonomy): domain Eukaryota; kingdom Metazoa; phylum Chordata; order Testudines; family Trionychidae; genus Rafetus; species Rafetus swinhoei. The sequence goes on from CM033424.1 coordinate 155,893,129, forward strand.
TCTCCGAAATATCCTGACTGACAGTCAGTGAGCCATGATGGACAAAAAGTGATGGGTGAGAAACCATCTGAATCAAGGGCTGTAACTTTCTGGATTATGTTTAGACTTTTAGATGCTTGTTTTCTCATTAATTTGCATGTAGCCAACTCTACATTTATTCCTTTTACTTGGCAACACTACTGTAAATAAACTTGATTTATTTTTTAATCAACTTGAGCCCCATGCTGCATTTGAATCGAAGAGAGTATTAATTCCAGTTAATGTGGCAAGCTTCTGGGTTTCGACTCTTTAGAGGAGCAAATGAAACTTATTATTCCTCTCAATGGCCCAGGAAAGCACTCGACATTGCAGAACACATAGGGTATGTCTACACTAGCCCCCTAGTTCGAACTAGGGAGGCTAATGTAGGCATTTTGAAGTTGTGAAGGAAGCCGGGATTTAAATATCCCAGGCTTTATTTGCATCTTCCTGCTCGGTGCCATTTTTAACTTCTAGTTCGAACTAATTGCTCACACGTGGCAGAGTCAACGTTAACTCGAACTAAGTCCTTAGTTCTAGTTAACGCTTGACTGTCGCGCAGCCACAGGCAGTTAGTTCTGACTAGGGATTTAAAAATGGCGCCAGACGGAAGATGCAAATAAAGCCCGGATATTTAAATCCCGGCTTCATTTGCAACTTTGAATGCCTACATTAGCCTCCCTAGTTCGAACTAGGGGGCTAGTGTAGACATACCCATAGTTTTGTAAAACTCGGGACTGGGAGCAAGTTGAAAATCACTTGGATATGAGTAACCAGATGTTGCTCAGGTGTAACAAGAAGGCTGCTATAATCAGACCGCTAAAGTATAGCTGCTTAACACAGAGATTTGTAGTGCCTGCTTGTTTGCTGGCCATCGATGTCCAGGCAGTAGCAGAGCATTTAAGGGATCCAAAGTTACAGGGCAGGCTAAAAAAATCTAGAATGGTATAGGTGTTTTATGATAATATCTCTAGCTCAAAAAAGAAACTCAGAAATTTACAAAGGTAGCAGAATATAGGAAACTTTACATGCTCTATAGCAACTCATCGAAAGTGTCAGTCCCCATTAGAGGATCAATACATTCACCTGCAACACCCTTATAGCAGGGCTGAAGCCTGCAGTATAAGTAGAATTTTGACAAAAAGAATATCTGCCAAACACGTTGACACTAAAGCCAGAGAGGCTCCAGAGTGTTCCTGCATATGAACACAACTTATATTAACACATGCAAAACAACCCTCCAGAAGCAGTTTAATCAGCCCAGTGATTACCATATGGATCATAATAAAGGCAAATGAATGTAGTCCATTTTCAGATAAAAATGTTGTATCCATGCTATACATGCTGTCAAACTGAAATCCATCATTTATCTACAGAAATATATATTGAAGTATATACTCTGCTATTTATTTATTTTATTTTAATTATTTAAAATATTTTTACCCAGCCTCTTGATTTAAAATATCTGAGGTGGCTTACAAAAATTTCTAAGCAACACAAAGGCTCAAGAAATGTTAATGTTTCTATAAAGAATTTGATTCCCTCTAGAAGGGTATGCCCATAGCAGGATGATTGTCTCTAAAACATGGTTTATATTGGAGCTATACCAAGATATATTTGTTTCGCACACAGTAGTTTCATTTTTGAAGTAGTCCTGTTGTGCTGAATATGGCTAGGAAAATTGTTTGTTAAATCCAAGGTTGCCACTTGTAGCCAACAATTGGTTTGACTGCTAAAAATACTCTTTAGATAGCAGCACATATCCCTGGATATAGGAAGCCCAGAGCATCCTACTGATCAAACTCTTTTAATATATATAGTTTATCTCAGATATGTGACTGAAGCTGTAGAATTTTTAAAAAATAATAAAAATACAGTACAGACACAATGAATCAGAACTGTTGGAAGCATAAGGAAATCTACTAATTACAGTGTAGTGGGGTATTTCAGAGGCTAAGAAGAGGTATTTTGGCTCCTCAGCTCTGTCTGAATTTTTATGATTTTGCCATATAAGTATTTATATCTGTTATGATTCATCATGGTTGCTTTATGCTCTTTTCACTTTTACTGTGCATTTCACAGGCATACATAAAGTGGTGTGTTGTTACAGATGTTCACTCTACTCAAGCCATGTGTACACTCCATTTAAAGTGGTAGAGCTGCAGCAAAAAAGATCAAATTACTTGAGGTGTAGGGGGGAGCCATGCCAATATAATGGCGGGATAGTTGAGTTCTGCTGTGCAGAGAGAGGCACTAGGGCCTTTTAGATCTGTGTACTCTCCAGCTGTCACAGTAGGGGGAGAAAAGAATCATCTCTTTATATTACATGTTCTGGATCTGATGTATTCCAAGGTCTGCAGACTTGATCACCTTCTTGCACTTTAATTCCTAGCACATTAAATCAACCCGGCATGCTTTATGACCATATTACCTACTAACCACTTCCAGCTATGAGTTACCATTTAATTTAATCAGAATGAATTTTCCAGTGCAGAAGAAACTATTTTCCTGTGGCAGAGTAATAGCAAATCTAGAGGAAAAAAAAACCCCCACACTGGATATTACAATTTCTAAAGAGGAGAGGAAATAAGTGCTATTACTTTTGATAGTCTGCATTTTGAAATTCAGGATATGTAAGAAAGTATTTCTGACACTATTCACTTTCAAGTGATACAATTAATTGTTCATAAAAGTTAGTTTTAGCTTTTTTTATACTAAAAACATTATCTTTGCACAAATCATATATATTTTACACAAAGGATGCTTTCTTTGGACATCTTCGGTAGGAGGACCTGTCAACATCTATATTAATAGCACCTAATTTGCCTATACAAATTCATTGTAATGGTGAGTTTTAAGTTTGTATTGGTGAAAAGCACATGTACGCAGATCCTGACTGCTCTTATAAAATTGTTAATTTCCTAGGTAACCAGAATCATAGTACAGAAGAAAGCCTGATTCAAAGCCAATTACAGTTAATGCTTATTGAAATCCATGGGCTGTGGATCAGTTCCTAAGGGCCCCATCATCTACACATGTGAATAAATGTACATGTAGGTCTGACTAGACCCATTGAGGAGGCAAATGTACAGGTCTGACTAGTCCCCTTGCTCTTAGGCTATGTCTACACTACAGCGGGGTGGGGTTTTTTTGAAAAATTGAAGTTTTTCCAAAAAAAACCAAAACCCCTTCACTTATGTCCACACTGCAATTGTGTTCTTTTGAAAAAAAATTGAAAGAACAGAGGGGTTTTTCCAGCATTGGTAAACCTCTTTCTACGAGGAGGAAGCCTTTTTCTGAAAGAGCTCTTTTGGAAAAGGCATGTGTGGACAGGGAAGAGGGAGTTCTTCTGAAAGAAGAGGAAAGAGGAAAAAGCACAGGTGCATTGGTGGCCACTTCGTCCATAGTAATCACAGCTTATGTGTGAAATAGCATCCATTCAATGTGGATGCTATCTTTCGAAAAAGCAGATTGCTTTTTCGATGCGCTTTGGCAGTGTGGACGCTCTCTTTCGGAAGAAGTGTTTTTTGGGAAGATCTCTTCCAGAAAAGCTTTTTCTGAAAGAAGCCTGCAGTCTAGACGTAGCCTTAGATGCAGTTACCACTTTGTCAAAGTTGTATCTAAAAATATTGAATCCCAATGCCATTAAACAATACCACTAAAATAAATGGATATATCAATTCACAATCAAACGCAAGGAAGGAAAAGGTTATTCTCTGAAACTGCTATAAAGTGTGTGTATTCTAAAGTATCTGCCATTTCTAAGAGAAAACAAAAAGTTTGCAAAGTGGGTTTTGTTTATCTGTCAGCTAACTGTGCTTATGACAAGAAGTCCATCCTCTCCTCAGTAACTTGGAGCCAAATTCTAATTGCATGATTAAAATTCACCAGATGTATATTATCTAGTGAGTACTTCAGCAGCTGGAGTATCTATGCTGCTATTGAAATATTGATACCCAATTTAGAGGTAATAATGGATAATAATGGAACAAAGGAACAAGAGGAACAAAGGAAGAAATAAAATTATATTCTCCTTAACACTTTCCCCCCAAAGCAATATTTAATGTGGCTAAAGAATAGATACAGTCTCTAGAGGGCGGTGTGACTGGAGAGGATCCTGGTTTACTGGCTAACTTTTCTACATAACAAATGCATTTAGATTACCCTTGTTATGAGCAAACTTCAACAAATCTATTAGTTCATTTACATAAATTTCATTTGTAGCTTCCCTTTTTTTAGATTGGTGGCAGTTTGTCTGTAGTACTTGACAAGACTGAAGGAAGTCTCTTAGATTGAATACACTATTGAGAAACATATTACATTTCCTTAGCACTCTATTTATTTACCCTTCTATTACTGTCATTAAGGAACTGACATATAACACATCTAATATGTTTTTCAACAGAACTAATACATATTCTCTTAAATCTATCTTCCAGACATTTTTAACAAGTACTGAAGGTTTCTCCTCTTATAATACCAGCTTTTCTTCATCTTCTTTGTTCTTAAAAGCGCATAGAGATCTGTAATTTCCTAACAATCTTTGTAGACATAACTTTCTTACTTCTCTCTGAGCACAATGTTTGCTTCACTGGCTAGCTGTGTAGCAATTTTGTCACGTCTTGAAAGCAATACTTCGCTAGGCAAAATTGCAGTAATAGTAATCTTTAACTACTCTATTGATCAATGTGCAAATTGTACTTAGAAGCTGCAGTCTGTTAAGTATGCACTGTCTTTTCCCAGGTTGCATGGTGGGATAAGTGAATAATTTGGATTATTACTAATATCACAGGTGTAGTCTATTATCACTAAATGCTGGATTAAGAGGGCTATTAATAAGAGGGTTAATTTTAGCTAATTGTAATTAAGAGCATTAATTATTTTATGATGCTACTAATAGCCCTTCAGGGACACTTTATTGTGTATTTAGTGCAAGATGACTTTCTTAGTCATTGTTGGTGAGATAGAAAAACAGACCAATGTTAGGCAGAACACTGCTTTTTAAAAAAAACTTATAACCAAAGTTTGCTAGTTAGAAGGGTACTGTAAAAATACACACATGGGTCAGTTTGTACACCTATGATCCAGAGGGCTCTGGCTTCTAGAGTAATCCCTTCTGGCATAGAATATCATGAAGTGTTCTTTGCAGGTGCTGGCTCTGCATATTGTGAAGAGGTAGGGACTGAAGGGGGCTATGGACAGGGGTTTGCTGAGCTTCCTCCAAAAACCTAGAATTTTGGGTAAAATCCTTCTTTGTACCAACACCAAATGAATATTATTAGACTCAAATGGATATCAGGTGAACATCTGGTCTCAGAAGGGATATGGTCCTATGGAGCCTTTTCCGTTTATTCAGTCTTTGGTCTTTCTCGCCACTGTATCAGTGGCCATCTTAAATTAGAACATATGCAGGGTTTCTGTACTTGATTCTGGGAGGCAATGGTCACCCCAGGGGATATTTTCTCAGCTGAGAATTACCAGGTGTAGGGCTACTCTAACTATCCTTCCTTTTCCCCATTAATATCCAGATGGTGACAGCATAGAAACAGACACAATGGATTTGTACCACATAGATTCTCTTAGGTGTGGGAAATCCTCAGATGATCTGTTCAAGCAGCCATACGGAACCTTATGGATGCATCTACAATGTACCCTTAGCTTGAAATAAGCTACACAATTTGAGCTACGCAAATTGTGTAGTGTATTTCAAAATAACTTTTTTTGTAATTTGGCATTGTCTACACAGCACCAAATCTCAAAATAAACTGCTATTCTATAATGTCCCTTAATTCCTCATGGAACAAGGTTTACAGGGATGTTGGAATAGAATACCCGTTATTTCGAAAGATATTTTGAAATAACAGGTGTGCTGTCAAGACATAGAATAGCTATTTCGGAATACCAGAAGTATCCCAAAATAGCACCACAGTACAGACGTACCCTATGCTTCCAGAGCAGCACAAATCCACTGCAGCAGTGCTGAGGCTCTTGCTCAATGTGTATGCACAAATGTGTGGCACAACATAAGAGATATTATGAAAGTTGCATTAATTTAAACTTTTAAAAAAATATGCATTTATATACAACCAACATATGATCCAAGTTTGTATATTGAAATATCTGCAGTTACCAGAAGGGGTATTTGTAAATAATGTATTACGCGCAAATCTGTAAATTGAAGTTTTCTGCATTTCACAGTAATATTTACCATCATCTGTCTTCAGAATAAAGATTGTCGTAAGTGCACAAAAATGGATTGCTAGAATGCTACACAGAAATACTGATCTATAATCTTGCAGTTAGCTAAATGACTAGAAATATAAACTGAAAATGTGACTCATAATTCTATGACAATAGGCCTCTGAAGAAAAGCCCTAGAGATTATCCTTATTCATTAGTAAGCACCCACTATATGACAATCATATTGGTATTTAGAGAAAATCCACATTTCCAAGTCCAAAGTACATCTGAGTTTTGAATGAAATATTTCAAAACCTGCCAGAAAATGAATATTTAAAAGTGCCAATTTATACAATATTTTCATGCAATGTAGCATGATACTTGTGTAGTTTTTCACTTTCACAGTTCTCAACAAACCAAAGATAGAATTATAATGATGTGGAGACAATGAAAGTTCATTGGAAAATCTTGTCTTCTTTTTTGAGGCGTGTTCCATCCCTGCGGGTGTTCCACTGTAGGTGTGCCTGTGTACCTCCGCTGGTGATCGGACAACTTTGATAGCAGAGTCCATTCAACCCATGCATATGCTGGTTCCTCATCTGCCATAAGGCTACCCAGCATGGATGGGTAAACCCTCTTCAGTTCCTTTTTAACTGACCCTGGCTAGGTAATGAGACATAGAGATGGAGGTTGGGAGGTCGGGGGGTGGGAATCACCTGAGCTGCCTGCAGTTGCAAGGGCAGGTCTGATCCAGCTGTGTATTCATGAATTGATAACTTTTAGAAGTGATAAGTTTTAGCTTCCTTGAGGCATTTTCCTTGTTACTTTGTGAGTATTTTATATGGCCATGAAAAAAAGAAAAAGAGAGGGCTTGTCCCTAGCCAACCTGGGGGGGTGGGGGGGAGATGCCCCTGGACAAGGGTATGCCTGGCCCCCAGGTTTCAAAAAGTTTCTCATTTACAATGAGTCTACTCCAGTGACTCACAATGCATTCACTGCCTGGGAGAGAAGCACATTCCATGAAAGTACATCTGAAGCCCAGATCCAAGAAAGGCAGAGAACTAAGACTCAAACTCCTACTCATGGAGTCAGCCATTCAACCTTCAGAGTTCTGGCAGGAGCTTTCCCGGCAACCCTCTGAGGGGAGCCCAGAGAGACAAGCCTCCCATGTAAGGCCACTCAGAAAAGGTTGGTGAGTCCATGTAGCAAACTTTGATCAAACTGAAATGATCTCCAAATTGATCAGTATCATTGATACTGACAGTACCAAAGTGGTCTAAATCTGGAACCCAGAGCATGTAGGGTACTGACCCAATGGAGCAAGTCGGACTACCTAAAAACCCAATGGATGTGGGCAAAGAAGCACTGGCATTGTGGGGACATGAAAAACATGGAAAGTCTACCTCAGGGAAGGCTCTTTTGCTGTGGACATTGGCACTGGTATTGACCCCAGTGCACCAAGCACTGATTGCTCTTGCCACCATCTCTGTGTCTCTAACCCCATCGGTGCAAGCCTCTCAGCACAAATAACCACCTTTGAGGCCAATGCCCTCTGCACCACTGGCTTTCTGGTGTGTGATAGAACCTTCTGTATCTGTCACACCTACTCAGTACTAGGACCCCAGTAATGAATCCACCCAGAGTCACCAACATTTTTGTGACATACATCATCCTTCTTGTCCTCAGTTTAAGTAAAGTGAATGACAAGACATGGCTTCCTGGTGCTCTTCCCACCTACAATATGGGTTTCAGTTTCAATATGGACTTCAGGCTTGACATTCCCCCAATCCACAGCTTCTCTGGTCTGGTCAAGTGTAGTACATACCACATAGCCCCTACCAGTTACAATGGCTATCCTTGGTAGACTCAGAGACAACCAGCCTCCCATGCCTCTAGAGTGGCATACCAGCTAATGAGGAGACACCCTCTTCAGCTACAGATTTGAGAGCTCCCAAATCCCCAGGCAAGGGAGGAGGTAGAAGCTGAGGTGGAGGAAGTCACTTCTCAAGCCTACTTTTTGTTTTCATCACTAGATGAGACAGTGATGCTCCCCCTCTTGCTGATCATTTCAGGCTACTGCAAGAACTGGCCCAGAGGAAAAGGCCCTGCTAATACTGTTACAGGAGGGTGAATGAGTCTCATGACAAACTGATTTTACATTCTTCCACCTCTTCCAGAGTTGCCCTTCCTGTTCACGAGGCACTCTTAGACCGTGTCAGAATCATATGGCAGACCTCTGTGTCAGTCCTGCCAACATTCAGATGGAAGGATTAAAAGTATTATGCACCAGCAAAGAACATGAAGTTTCTGTTTTTCCACCAGTTTCCCAATTCAATCAATGCGGATTCACTAAGGGTCACCAGTAGAAGTTGAAATCCACTTCTCAATGGGATCTTAATCTAGTGTTAAAAGGACCAACTAGACTCCATTTAAATCACTTGGTCACATGTTCATAACTCACTTTTCCATGAAGACAGTGTTGCAGATTACCGTTACCCTAGCAAGGATAGCTGACATATTTTGATGAGATTTTCTTTAATAGATGGTTTGTCCACAGTTTTCTATTGTGACTAAGCAATTCTGAATATTCAGAACTGAACTGTGTTCCTTGATTGAACATATTCAAGACCCACTCAACTTGAATAACTATTTCCAAGTTGCTAATATTCCGTCCTGGGCAAGGTACTCAAACAGGCAGTGACGTTGGGAGTACATTATGCCGGTGCTCCAGCAGCTGCACTGGCTTCCGATATGTTTCTGGGCACAGTTCAAGGTTCTGGTTATGGCCTATAAAGCCCTAAATGGTTTGGGAACAGGGTACTTGAAGGTCCGCCTTCTCCCGTATAAACATACCAAGGGATTAAGATTATCTGGGGAGGCTCTGCTCCATGTTCCTCCATGTATGGAGGTAAGGCTGATATCTACACGGAACAGAGACTTTTACACTTTTGCTCCCAGGTTATGGAATTCCCTCCCACCCATAGGATATTTGCCTGGCACCAATGCTGGCATTGTTTCAGCACCAGACTAAAGTCACCAGTGCTTTTATTGGTTCATGAGTTTCTATGTATTTGTGTGTGGGTGTAGATGTGGATGTGTCCCTCCTCTCAGTGTATCTTAGTAGGTTTTATACCTCTCTCTTGGGGTCTTTTATTCTACTTTTGTATATATTGTATTTTAAAACTTTGTAAGCTGCCCCAAATATTTTAAATAGAGAGACAGGGTAAAAATATTTCAAAATAAATAAATAAATAAACTCTACTACTGAAGACTGGAGCTTGAAGCCACTGAGGGGACTGAATCTTCAGAGGAAATTGTTTCTGGAGAGGCTGCAGATAAATGGGATGAGGGTAATTTAGATAATTATAAATTATTCCTTTCTTTACTTCATAGGTTTTATCAGAGATGACATTTGTAGATCACAATAAACATGTTGTTCTAGGTTGTACTGGTTGTGTATGCAGGTGAAATGTAGCTTTTGTCCATCTATTCACAAAATAACTGTGTATACATAATTCTAGGTACAAAGGTTGCAATCAGATCCTTGCGTAGCTCTTTACTTTACTGACATTATTGATGGTTTTTGTCCCTCTGATATGTCAGATATCCCATACAAATACAGTATCCCACCTTCGGTGTGAGTACTTGGACATGAAAGGTTACAATTCAGTTTTCTGAGCTGAATAAAATTTGATTGCTGAAAAGCTGATCATGTTTCCACAGCTTTACACATGAACTGTGCAACTGTCTAACTTGTTTGGTGAGACAGGCTTTCACTCAAATGAGTTCAAATACTAATAGATACACACTGAAAAATGGATATATAGCATATAAGTATATTAATTCTGTCTGGAAAAATATTGCACTCTCACCATCAAACATAGTCTATCCAAGTTAAGTACTTATAAGGTGCCTATCACCATGGTATCTAATCACGGAGCATAAGTAAATGTTTAATGCATGACTGTTTGTTTGACAGTTTAAAACTAAAAAAAGATTCACAGCTCTTTAAAGCAATAGAATGTAAAACGAATGCAACTGTTCAAAAGGGTATTTTTAAATATTGTTCCAGCAATAATAGCTTTTTTCTCAAGTCCTGACAATGTATTAGATGGAAATAAGGAAGGAAAAGAACTAATGAGAGTTTATATGGTCTTTATAAAATTTGATTTATAAATATTGCTGTCTTTTTTTTTTAACCAGCTGACCCGTTTTTTCTGGATGCCTGCCTTTACCTTTGATGCATTCTCTTCGTAATTGGGAGAATAATGCCTTGCCCAGCATTGGGAAAAGCAGCCAAGAAGGTCAAGATTTATTTTTCCCCTCACATATTTCCACGGTATCTCAAGTTTATGTGTCACAAAAAGCATTTGCTACGGTATGTTCCAAAAGTAAAGTGAAAAAGTAAAATATTGTCTAAATGAAAATTGGGAATATATAATGTTCATATTCTATTTCTTGCTTCTGTGTGTCTTTCTGAAAATGTATAAAGACCCCCTATGTACCAGCAGCAATTTATATACATAAAAGGCATATGCATTATAATACATTATTTAATTTCATGATCACGTACCAAAATATTCACAACAAACTTACTTCATTCACTGCACAGGACTTGCTTTGTGGATTAATCAAGGTTGTGTAGCAAAGAAAACTAATTTAGCTCCCTGGAGTCCTCATCCAATCTCAGTTCTCTCTCCACACCCTGGTTCTCATAGACTTGTCTTGCCTCTTTTCCTACACCTCACTAGCTGTGAATCTGTTCGCTTTGCCAACATCGTCCTCCCCCTCTCCCCGGGGCTCTTTATCCAGTCTTAGATTCTTCTTCTACTTACTGGCTCCTAGTCTTCCATCCTTCTCCCCAATTTTCTCCCTGGGTTTTCATCTGTCTCCTTGCCCAACCAGTCATAGCATCCTCCCCAACCTCAAATACCAATTTTCCTCTTTCCCTCCCCTCGTGTCTCAGACCCACAGTCTCATACCCTTGATCTACTCCTTTCATCCCTCCAGTCCAACTCAAGAATCAGGAAGTTTCCAAGTGTCATTGGCATCAAAGTAAAAAGTCTCCCTCTTCTCAGTTTCAGTGACTGGACCTGAGCCATGACATCCCAGATCTGCAATTACAGGGGAAGCCTAACTGCACTTGCTTGGCCCTGGGATGGAACATGCTCAGTGAAGATAGAAGCTTCAGAGAATTTAGTTGTGAAGGTCTAACAAGTCTCTATTGATCATGTGCAAACTGATTTTTTTTAAACACTCAGACCTTGGCTAAATTGAAGTGGCTTTTCATTGTGCAGAAAAGAGGCACATCCCTAACAGACCTCCAACATTTAAATACCATTCACAGGACTGAGGAGGAAGTCATTCTTTTTTACCCAATAGCCAGAATTCTCACCTGGGATGTGGGGAACATGGAGCAGGGACTTGAACCCAAGTTTTCTCTTACCCAGGGGCATTTCTAACTGGTGGCTATTGTTTAATTTAGGCTATCTCAGTCTCACCTGAAATGAAATAAAATGGTTCAAATCCAATTATATAATTAATTTGAATGACTACCATTTATTTCAAGGTTATAGTTAATTTCTACCTTTATATAGCTTTATTCTATTTGCTTTTAAGTTAGATGCTTCTGTAATTCTGTTCGTTATATTGATAAAACTATATTGCTATCTGAATTCCTGCATACTGAGTATTTTTCCCTGGATGAATTAGACCATTTTAAAGTCTTTTGTTTAAATAGTATTCAACGATTAACAATACAACACACATTCAGTTTTATCTAGGTTGTTCTCAAAGACTACTTACTCATGTTGGTCACAGTCCTTAAATACCATGGGCCAAATTCTGTTCTGCATAGAAGTTGGCCCTATTGGTTGAAACTTCAGGATTCCTGTAAAATATTAATCCATCACAGCTTTAAAAAGTATTTTTATGCTCAGTATTCCCAAACCATGGTAATATCTATACATGTCATTTTTGTTCTGATAAGCCTCAGAATCCTTAGCTCATGTTAGTAAAGACAGTAGGGGGGATGGAGAACAATCCTATCTTGTTTTTCATTGTGAAGGAAATATATCAAATTCTGTTCTATTTACCAATAGTTTTGTATACTTTTATTTTTCAGTCACTAGCTCCTCAATTCAAATTTCCTCACATTAAAGGGGAGTAAAGGCATCAGTAAAGGCATCAGTAAAACTTCCATTTTATACATTGGAAGTGTAGACATGTAGGCAGCATCATGGTTTGAACAATTAAGGAAGCCATAAGAAGTTTTTAAAGATCCTCTATGGTATTCTAATGTCTACCATATTAAAAGTAGCCCTCCTTTAATCCCACTTGCCCCTCCAACTATTACTCTCTCTCCTTATTGTCTCTAAGCTCATTGAATGCACTATCTGCAATCCTTCTCTGGAGTTTCTCTCCTCCAATTCATTCTAGACTTTCTAATCTGGCTTCCATCCCTTGCACTCCATCTGAATCAATACTTCGTCCTCATCCTCCTGACTTATATCTTGCCCCCCGCCTTTGGCTTCTGTGATTCTGTCTTCTCCTCATTGTCCTCCTATATCTCTAATTGTTCCTTTTCGAGGATCCTCCTCATCTGCATTCTAAATTTTTATAGGAGTTCCCCAGGGCAATGACCTTGTTACCCTTCTCTTCTCCCTCTACACATTATCTCTGGGTAATCTCATCTGCAAACACAAATTCAAGTAAATCTCTCCATGCTGATGACTCACAGATCTTCCTCTCTACTCCAGACCTTCCTTCTATCCTAAAATCTTGGCCTCTCTCTCTCTCTGACATCCCCTCATGGATGTTTAGCCATCAGCTCAACATGGCTAAAATAGAGCTCCTAATCTCACCTGACCCTGACAAAGCCCTTTTCAACACCTCCTTTCTTAATCTTTGTCAACAACTCTGTTACTCGGGACTGCAACCTGGGCATCCTCTTTAATTTAAACCTCTTTGCCAGGTCCTCACATCCAAGTTACATCTAAATCTTGTTGAGTCATTCTGCATAAACTCTCTAAGGGTGTGTCTAGACTACAGGTTTTTTTTTTAAAAAGTAGCCTTTTTTCGAAAAAACTTCACCTGCGTCTAGACTGCAGCCGTGTTCTTTTTAAAGTAAATCGAAAGAATGCAGCAGTTTTTTCGATCATGGTAAACCTCATTTTATGAGGAATAACGTCTTTTTTTGAAAGTACTCTTTTGAAAAAAGGTGCTATTGAATACAAACTGTGCTTTTTCAAAAGAGAGCATCTAGACTCTCCTTTGAAAAAGTGGCTCCCTTTTTTGAAAAATCTGCTTGTAGTCTAGATGCTCTCTTTTGAAAAAGCCTCTTTCAAAAGAAGCTTGTAGTCTAGACGTAGCCTAAGATACAGCCTTTCTTGTCCAACCATGCAGTTAAAACACCCGGCTTATCATCTTAATTTTTGATTCCCGCAACATCCTTCTGTAGCCTTAACAAATGCAATCTTGTTCCACTCATGTCCACAAAGAATGCTGCTACCCAGATCATTTATTTTCCTAGCCTGCCACTCTGACTATGTCACTTCTTTTTTAATCTCCCTACTGACTTCCCTTTCTCTAGTATTCACTTTCAAGGCCCTTCTAGGCCAATCCCTACTTACCTCTCTCTTGCCACTGAGGGTATGTCTAGACTACATGGCTCCGTCGATGGAGCCATGTAGATGAGTTTACTAGACATAGCAAAATGAAGCGGCGATTTAAATAATTGCCGCTTCATTTACATCAAAATGGCCACCGCACTGTGCTGATCAGCTGTTTGGTGGCACAGTGGGGCAGTCTGGGCGTGCCGCAGTTGACAAGGGAAGCCTTTGTCGACCGCTCCAGTAAACCTCATTTCACGAGGCATACTGGAGCGGTTGACAAAGGCTTCCTTGTTGACTGTGGTGCATCCAGACTGCCCCGCTGTGTCGCCAAACAGCTGATCGGCACAGCGTGGCAGCCATTTTGATGTAAATGAAGCGGCGATTATTTAAATCGCCGCTTCATTTTCCTATGTCTAGTAAATTCATCTACATGGCTCTGTCGACGGAGCCATGTAGTCTAGACATACTCTGAAATTCTGATGCTCTCAACCAATGACTCCAGCCTTCATCACCCATTTGTTGAAGTCCACCTTTGTGCTTTTTCCCATTCTGCTTCGGAGGTGCTCTCTCTAAACATCCACAAAGCTCTCTCATTATTTTCCTTAAAACCCTTTAATGTAAAGGCTTAAAAAGACTTGACAGCTAGTAGGCAGCTAGTATCCTGAGTTCACTGCCTATCAGGCTGACCAGCATTTTCTTGTTTACCCCAGCAGATATCCCTGTGTCTATTTCTTATAATGGGCTTGTAAACTCTTTGGGGCAGGAGCCATCTCTTTGTTCTGTTTGTGTACAGTGTCCTGTCTTCATGTCACTATGGCAACACGAATAAGAAATAATAATGAAAAACTGTATCTGGCCATGGAGATTTGGCTTGTATTTTCCTACACATTGACTAATCATTTCACTTCTATGAGCTGTCTCATCAGTATAATCAGTTTCGGATATATCTGAAGTATGGTGGTCTGTTCTAGTCACTTTTGCACTTTTTTTGATCCATTTCGTATTGTATGCGTAATGCGGACAGCGTTGGTGACTTTACATATTGGTATGAAATACAGTTCCCCCCCTGAAAAGAGTGAATACCTATTGGTTAATTTAAAAACAGACTGACAGTGTAGTGCAGGCAAGACATGAGTCAAACAGAGGTCTGCCAGCCACACACACATTTAAATACCTATTGCCTTGAGAAAGGGGATATGAAATGTTGAGTCATAAGTTCAGGTCTCACTTCTGTTGATTGCGGTTAATACATCTGTGTACTTCTGGTCTAATCAGGAAAGGCCTCACACTTCAGAAAATCAGTTCATTTCCACTGTTGTGAGGGAACTTGTACATGAAATCTCATCCTCCTCCACTAAGCTGAAAGCGAGGATACCACAGAAAAAATAGGGCCTTGCTTATGTGAACAAAACCAGCTGCAAGCTGCAGTTTTACTGAATGGGATAGATAAAGGAAAAAGACATACCCATGAGAAGGGAAGGAGGGGATGTGGAAAACTGATCTTGATTTTGGTTGCCTGTGTTTGTAAGTGCCATTTGTTTTGTTTTGCCTTTTGCTGACGCTGCTTTGCTGATAAGGAAAATAATGAATTATTATTGAATGTTGCTAAGGAAGTTATTAACCTACTAGGAATAATCATGAGTTATCTGCTTTATTTGGAGAAAATCTGTAAAGAACTTTGTTTGAAAGTGTGCTTTGGAGCACTCCAAGGGGGCTTTATTTGGGCCATAATCTGGCACCTAAACTCAATAGCAGCAGGACAGAAGGAGGGCCCTCGTAAGGCTGATGATTCTTCAAAACCATTTCAGACTTTGGGATGCTCACAGCTTCCTATGATAGCATATATGTGTGTGTGCTTGAGACCTAATAAAAATAGTCTTAGGTAAAAGCACTCTTGTTTATAACAACCATTTATTAGACAGAGGAGCTACATCCCCATTGATTTATTCCTGACACTGCCTAGAGAGAAATGGTTATCATTACTTTGGGTTCTGAAAACACTGGATAACATCCCCATTATTGAAATACACTGACTGAGAAGCTGCACAAAGTCACTTAAGACAAAGCTCGAAACAGAATTCTGACAGGTCCAGTTCTTATCCATTCTGCCAACAGTCTGCTGATGTCTAGTAAATGTCTGTAATTGGGGAAAAAAAATCTGTGTTAAGTCCTCCTTTATTGGATGATCTACGTGAAGGCTTACAGTCACATTTTAGCTCAACAGATAGCAGCAGTGTATTCTCATGATCCCAGAATGAAAGCTTTCTGACTCTGACAATGAGCCATCTGTGGGTACTCTTATTGTTGTATATGATAGAATTTGATTTTTCTGACTGTCTTTTTTAGAATTTATTTGATTAATTTCAGTTTAATTTAGAGAACATCCTTAAAGCAGTTTTATAGTTAATACACATTATTATTTGTCTGTAGACATTTTGCATTTCCAGTGTTTGCCACCCAGTTGGACTTCATTTGTCACATGTCACCTCTAACCTTGGAACATATTATGCCCCTGTCAAACACAATAAAGTTGTCTTTTCCTAATATGCCATACCACAGATCTTTTCTGCAAAATCATTTTCATTACATTAAGTTTTCTAAGGGAGAAGCAATAGTCTACTGCCAGCTTTGCCAACTTCTAGTGCAGGTTTCAGTCCCTCACTTTCCCTTTTGACATGTCCCCCCACTCATTCAAGTTCTCATTATGTTACTCAAACAAAAGAATGCAAAAAATGGGCCTTCATACACCTCTCTCCCCCTCCTTTATTGGGGGCCATGACCGTAGTTACTAGAAAAACTCAAAAGAACTTCAACTAATAAATATTCATCATGGAATCATAGGGTTGGAAGAAACCTTGGGAGGTCATTGAGTCCAACCCCACTGCTCAAAGTAGGATCAATCATCCCAGCCAGGGTTTTGCCAGGACTTAATACCTCTAGAGATGGAGATTCCACCACCTCCCTAGGCACCCCATTCCTGTGCTCTACCTAGTGAAATAGTTTTTCCTAAAATCCAATCTAGACCACCACCACTGCAACTTGAGACCATTGCTCCTTGATCTGTCATGCATCAACAGCCTCTCTCCATCTTCTTTGAAACCCCCTTGAGGTAGTTGAAAGCTGCTATCTAATCCCCCATCACTCTTCTGTAGACTAAATAAACCCAAATCCCTCAGCATCTCCTCATAAGTCATGTGCCCCAGCCCCCTAATCATTTTTGTTGCCCTCCACTGGATTTTCTCCAATGCGTCCACATCTTTTCTGTAACGAGGGGCTCAGAATTGGATGCAATGCTACAGATGTGGCCTCACCAGTGCCGAATAAAGGGGAATAATCACTTCCCTAGATCTGCTGGCAATACTCCTACTAATGCACCCCAATATGCCATGAGCCTTCTTAGTAAGCTGTTAGTAACCTGACAAGGGTTAGTAACCCAACAATAACACATTCATGTGAGTGACTGTATTTACTGAGAGTTTAGTTTCATAGAAAAAGTTGCAGTTAAAGGTTTAAGACTCTGATCCTATACAAATTTACGAGTATACTTAAACTGTGACATATAAATAGTCCCATTAACATTAGTGGAACAGCTTATGTGTGTAAAGTTAAGTATTTATGTGAGGGCATGTCCACACTAGAAATTCTTTCCAGTATAATAATACTGGTTGGAGTAATATTTTAATGAGTTTTCCATACTGGCTATAGCCAAAATGTAGATAGTTATACCAGTAAAAAAGTGCTTTTGTCAGTGCCATTTCTCTTCAATAAGCTGTACAGACAAAAGCACCCTTTTGCTCCTATAAGTTGTATCGACATGAGAAGAGATTTGCCAATATAACTATGCCAGCATTCCTTTCCTAGTCTAGAATAGGCCCAGATCTTTCCAGGACTGGGGGCTAAATTTGATTACTTGATTTCTCTTATGCTTTGCAATAAGTTTATTTCCAATTGCAGCACAAATCAACAGCAATGATAATACTGCCTATAAACCCAGATAATCTTATCTGCAACTGGATAACTTTTAAAAAGTTTATTTTGTGTGGCAAGAAAGTCTTCAGAAATAATAGATTTAAAATGAACCCGTAATAACCCTCAAAAGTTATTTCTCTAAATACTGATTATCTGAGTTCCACAATATGGTGAGAGGGGAGATGAATTAATGATGAATTCAAAGATTTTTATCTAGGAAGGGTATGTTTCTATGAGACACATTCTCACAGAGAACTTAATAGGAAACATAGGTCTCAGAAACCTGGTTAGTGTCCTTGAGGACAAAGAGCTGGAAGTCAATGTTCCATTTACATAATATTTCATCACAGCAGGACATGTGTTGATATATAGAGAATACTTACATTGTTCAGCTCTATATTTGCCATATAATCTCTTTGATATAGAGCTAGCTTTAAATCTCTCTTTGCCCATTCTGAAAGACTTTGTCTTCATAAAGGTGTTGAGAGGTTTTAAATTTAAATGGGACAATAGCCACCTGATGAGTTTTGGGCGGTCATCTAATGACATGAACCAGAGCAACTGGAAGGAAGACCCAGAGCTTATGAAATAGGATTTCTAATATTTAATGCCCTCATAAATAACTTTAATGGAAGTGGTGGTATTAATTGAACCAAGCTCATTAGAGAAAATGAACTTGTAGCACATTTTAACATTTATCACTGTAGAGAAATAAACTATCATAATCTTGGTGCACCTACATTCTTCTCCAGACTGTGGAGATTAATTGCTCAGAAATTAATACAATTAAAATATTCATGATATATTATACCATAAAGTACCTTCCTTGGTGACATGACATTCTCACCATTGAAAATCAATGTAAACTCTTGAATCATTAAGTGGTTTAAGCCACATTTTCAGCCACTATTGATAAAAGAACATTATGAAATGGACCTGAGTGACCTATAAACGTATTTGTAAATGTAACACACACACACACACACACAAAGATAGAATATCAGGATTTTTGAGCCAGTAAAAGAAAAGAAGTTTAGGATCCCTTTGTAAAAGATTAAGGATAATTTCTCTTGCTGTCAGCTCTATATGGAATTTAAACATGTACAAACTGAACCGAATAGCGAAAACAAAACCTCTTTTGTGTTTCTACCCTAGTGATGACAGTGATCAGGCTTTCATTGATTTTGTATGTGCAATGATTTGTAGCCACTGTTCTAAAAGTGATGGGTTTTGTTTTTGTTTTTGTTTTACAGCAAAAGAATAAACACAACATGAAAGAAGTAATCCAGACTAAATCCCTCATCCCAGGATAGCAGACAAGGTCTCCAACCCCTCCCTCAGATGTCCCTTGACTGAAGAGAGAGACACTCCCCACATTCCCCTCACACACCAGAGCCTATCAGGGCCCAGGCTAGTAGATTTAATATGCCTCAGCCCCCCAGAGGGACAGTGTGTGTTTGTGGGAGGAGGGGGGGAGCACCACCAAGGGTTCCAAATGCTGGGGGGGGGGGAGGGGAGCTGAGTCTTGGGGGACAGATCCAGGAAGATAAGGGACTGCATCTAGTCCTGAGCCTTAGGTTAGGTTCCCCACCCCCTGGAATATGCCATATATACACCGTAAACTTGGTATATAGTGCATGCATTAGCATGTCAGCTGAAATAGTATGTAATTAACTGTAATTAAATTCAATGAAGCTGAGGATCTGGCTCTCCATGTTAACCCACAATAGTATCTGAAATACCATAGTATCTTTCTCTTTTTAGGAAGGTATATATTTTGGTTCTAAGATGTCACTTCTTTCTGTAGCTCCTAAAATCAAAGGGCAGGTGTTTCATCTTAACACAGAAGAGTTATAATAGAATCATATGCTACTGTTTTAGCCAATGTTGCATAACAATTTCCAGTAGCCTAACCTCTTGTCTTCAACTTGCCATGTTTTGCACCTTTCACTTTCAGACTTTATTTTTCCCAACCTGAAGATGAAATCCTGATAAACTGCAAAATCAGATTACATTCAGTGAATCATCATAAAATGGTCACATATTCTGATGTCACAACCATGGGTTCCAAATCACTTTCAAAGAAAATTAAAATGTAAAAGAAACATGTTCTCATAACTACAGATTAGCTTTCCAAAGGGGGGAAATGACTAATTTTGTAATTTCAAAGTCTTACATTTAAGAAATTGAATGGTTTAATATTAAAGGTGATTGCTCTCAGATAGCAATAGAGAATTCAATCAGTGTTTTTGTGAACAAACCTGCAATCTATACACAACATAAATCTCATTAAAATTACAAATGATGGTTTCTGGTTTTATTATTATACTAGCTAATTAGCCTGTCATAAAACGGGATTTTCAGGTCTCTCCTCCATGTTGGTCTTCTCTCCTGAGCCTCTGGTCTCTCATTCCATGTCTCTTTCTCTCTCTCTCCTCCTCCTACTGCCTCCCCCCCCCCTCAGCTCTCCTCCACCTTCTGCCTCTCTCTCCGTGTCTCTCTTTCTCTTCTCTCCCTCCTGCCTCTCACTCTCTCTCCACTCTCCTCTGTCTCCGTCAGGGATGCACGCTCATCCAGGCCCCTCCCCTGGCCGTGTATCACTTCCCGGCCCCCCTTCGCCTCCCGCCGTGGCGCTTGGCTGACTTCTGCGCCGCTCAGCCAGGCCACCGCTGGGAGCAAATAGAGCAAGCAGCAGTTTGGGCTCCCCCGCGGTGGCCTGGCTGAGCGGCGCAGAAGTCAGCCGAGCGCCATGGTAGGAGGCAAAGGGGGTGCGAAGGGGGCGGGATGGTGATGTACATGGGGGTGCTGCATGGGGACTTGTGCCACTTGCTCCCCCGTGGCAGCCCGGCTGAATGGCGCAGAAGTCAGCCGAGAGCCATGGCATGAGGTGAAGGACGTGACTCAGGCAACAGTGCCGCCCAGAGGGAACAGCCAGAATTTCAGCGTTACAGAGTCACAGACATTGGGCTACTATATATATGATATAATGCAGCTATCACCATGGTGAATGTGTATGTTATTAATTCTTATGACGCATTTTAAAACATTCATGATAGTTATAGCTGTATAAATAATGTACACTCTGGAGTAAGAACTGACATTCTGGGTCAGATCAATGGCTCACCTAATCCAGTATCCTGTCGCACAGTGGCCAGTGACAAATACTGCACATCTAGTCCAGCTACTGGTAGTCATATGTTTAGGGACACCTGGGGCTTGGTCCCTGTCCATCTTGGCTAACAGCCAAATGATGGGCCTCCACTCCATGAACTCATCATATTCCTTTTAGAACTCAGTGAGCATTTCCCATGCAAGCCAAAGTACTAGCTTGGGCTTGGTGGCCGGTATGTAGATGGTACTATATGTCATCTCCGTTACCACTAAAGACCCTCTGGCACCTGAAGCTTCGAATGCTTCCACCCCACAAGTGGAAGATGTAGAAGCACAGCCTTTGGCCTTCCCCAGTCCCAAGGACATTACTCGACGATTACCATGGGACCCCCTCCAATGGTCCCCCTGGATGATGCTTGGGCCTACCAGAAATTCCTTAAGAGGGTGTACACCAATCCTAAACCTTCAACCTCAAGAAACCTGAGGATACCCTCTTTGGAGTGCTCAGATAAGAGGCCACAGCCAGGGTGGCCTGACCCCTTCCCGATGGGGTGGCCAAAATCACCATGGTCCTGTGGAAAATGCCCTCCTCTATTCCCCCATCTCTAAGCAGGTAGAGTGCAAATACTTTGTACCACCCAGCCCTCAACTCCCTGGTGGTGGAGACCATCAACCACTGAGAAAGACAAAGCCAGCCCAGGGCAACCCTGAAAAATAAAGACTCAAATAGACTTAATTTATTTGGGAAAAAATGTGTTCATCCTCCAGCCCCTAGTGGCAAACCAGCAAGCCCACGTAGCCTGCTACACGGTTAACACATGGCAGGCTATCAGTACGTTCAAGTCTTCTCTCCTGGAGGATGCAAAGAAATTTCAGAGCCTGGTGGAGAAGGGGACAATGGCTACTCGAGTGATGTTCCAGGCAGATTTGGATGCAGCAGATGCGGCAGCTTGTTCCATGGCTTCAGCTGTCTCTTTGTGGAGGGCGTCCTGACTGCTTCTCTCCGGCCTCTCTCCCGAGGCACATCAGTCCCTGTAGGCTCTCCCCTTCGAGGGGTGACTCCAGTTGTAGAGTATACAGATACTAAGCTGTATGGCTTGAAGGACTCTCACACTACTTTCTGCACCTTTGGACCATACCTGAGGGCCATTGCACAAGAAATTTAAGCCCCAAACTCCACCACTGCTCAGCCTCTGCCTGCTCAGCCATCAGGATTCAGGGCACTGCAAGCATAAGGGGTTTTGGAAGAGACAATTTAAGCCTCACTCTTCTGCACAACCCAGTTCCTCCTGTCCTAAGGTCACCTCCAAGCACCCTTTTTGAGTGTATGATTGAGGATGACGTACCTCTCAGACCTCTTAATCCTTCCTCTGTGCTCTTCTCTAACCAGCTTCACCCTTTCCTCCCTGCCTGGTGCTCTATAACCATGGACCACTGGGTCCACAGCACACTGAAGTGGGGCTATATGCTCCCGCTCTCCCCCCATACCCTCCACACACACCCTGTCTCTCTTCAGGCAGCCTTCTCACAAGACACTCTTACAAGAAAACAATGGGCTGCTCTCAATTGCGGTGGTGGAGAAAGTTCTTCATTGCTACTGGAACCAAGGATTTGATTCCTGTTACCTTTTGATCCTCAAAGTCAATGGGGGACTCCTACCCATTCTAGACTTGTGTGACCTAAACCACTATCTGGTGAGGCTCAAGTTCTGTATGGTGACCTTGGCCTCCATCATCCCCTCCCTGGATCCATGTGATCAGTATGCTGCACTCAATTCCCTCTGGAATCACTCAAGGGTGATTAAAGGCAAAATCCTGAGACTGATTATGCAGGCTCTCACCCTTTGAAGCTTCAGTCCTGAAGAAAAGGAGCAGTGAATGGTTTTTCCTGCTTTTGAGAATGGTATAAATGCTGAGCATGAATTGTCAAGGCCCTTCTTTTTGATTCAACAAATGGACCTGACCTTTCTCCAAAAGGGACTCAACCCTGCTGAAGAGTGAGAAGCCATGTGTCTCAGAGCTAGATGACAGCTGTGTCTGGATTTCTTGACATTAGCAATGAGACAGGAGTTGACAAGGCACTTCCTTATGGGACTCTTCAAATCTGAGCTACAGCTCTTAGTGCTATTTAACAAAAAGAGTAAGGGGATATCATGAAATCTGTAACCTTTTATCCTATTCTGTCTAATCATTATCATCTCTAATTGTTGTTATTAAGCTTGGAGGGCTTAGATTTATCAGTAAATGCCGATAAATGTTGATCTCACCATACACAGGCAAACCTTAATTTCCATCAGATAGGCAATGTAAAAAAAAATGCTGTTTGAGAACAGAGTTTGATGTAGTATATTTACTTATCATATTTTGACAAGTGATGTTGACAGTTTATGTTTTAATTGGTTATAAAACTTTAACATTTTTAATCTCAAAGTCTACTGTCATTAAATATTATCAGACCCCTTTATGCCTACAATTGTGAAAAATTAAACAGATAAAAACTGAAAAAAGCATTAAAATGATAATTGACATCTGTCAACATCTTAATATATTTTAATAAGCTTACTTATTGTAGACCCCCTCCCTTTTGACAAACATTTCCATGATTGGAACTTTTAACGTATGTAGAGCTCCAAGGAAATCAATATCCAACACATGATCTTAATGAATGCCCACTGTGGGTTAGATTGCAGCATTGGGACAATATTATTCCTTTCCCCTCTGACCTGCGTGTGTGTATATTTATGGGGAGTTAAGGGTCAAGCTTTTATTCTTCTTGCAAACTACTATATGATGTAGATCCTTACTTTTGTCTTAATCTTATTCTCTACCCAATAAGTAAAATTTTGCAGATTTCACACATATTTTCCTTATTAAAAGTTGCATTCTATTGCCATTCTTTCAATCAGAACATTTTTGCAGTGCTGTCCTATATGTTGGTCCCAGGACAGGTGATACACAAGGTGGGGAAAGTAACATCTGTTGATGGACAAATTGCTGTTGGTGAAAGAGACAAGCCTTTCAGCTTCACTGAAGTTTGTCCAATAAAAGACATTACCTCACCAATCTTGTCTCGGTCTGGAAAGCTCCATTACAGCATCATTGGCAAACTCCTTATTCATCATGGCTATTTGTACCTCACTCTTAAATTACTGATTGTCTGTTTATCACAGCTTGTAGAGATTCACTGTGTTGGTAAGTAGCTCTCACTTCAAGACACTTTGCTTTAATAGAAATTCAGGATGATAGAGGCTGTCAAAGTTCCTATATGCTATGCCCAATTGACAATGTTAAGATGCTTTGAATTTTCTCTGAATATATTACCAAAATATCTAAATGGATCTTTAGAATGTGAGTGTATTCAGCTTTGACAGGATGCTAAAAGAAAGCAATCGACTACTTTCAGTTTCGTAGAAGTATGATATTGAAAGGACGTATGACACAACCTTGCACAGAATAGCTCTTGCACACTGAATTATTTTAGTAAGGATTGATTTTGTGACATGAGCCATTGAGCCAGTTTTAAGACTAAACTTATTAATACCGACATGCTTGTTTTCATAGGTTTATAAACTTTGTCCTTTTTTCTGCTAATTTTTTCATTGTTTGTATCTATCAGTGGTTTGGTTTGTTTGATTGAGTAAAATCCTTCCAGTCATTTGTGATCTTCTGCAGGGAAAAAACATGTTTCCCGTAAAAAACAAAACAAAAACAAAACCAAAAAAACGCCCCTCTAACCGCACATAAGTATATGAGAAATTCAATACAATGGATACTGTTTTATAACAAGAAAAATAGACATTTTTGCATGCTGTAACATACTTTTGCCTGCTTTTCAATGTTGTGTCTTATGAGAATTTACAAGAAAGCAGCAATGTCTCTACTTATTAATAATGCTATTGAATACCTACCCATATGCTCTAAGTAAAAAAAACATTTTGTATGAACAACTAAGAAGTGAATGGTGGAAAGAGTAGCCACATATGGATTAAAAATACTTAAATTCAAATTAAACACAACTTCACATAGCTTGCCTTGACTAGATTTGTGGCGTAATATTTGACTTAAATGTTAAAGGCAACTTGGGTTTAAGGCATCTTACAAATTTAGAGAAGGACATTCACAGTCAGGAAACTCAAGACACCAACCTACACCAATTTATTTACCTAAACTCATAACATCTGAGCTAAGACATGGCTCAGTATGAAGTCACACTTGGAAGATCACATTTGCTTAAGTTAAATCTCTAAGCATTAGTTTATTTTCTTTCCCTTTCAAACTGAAGAATACTTCAGTATTCAGTCCACAAACTACACTGTGACAAAAACCCTGCAGAGTTGGCATTACATTACTCCTTAGTAAAGGATGGGCCAAATGTTCAAAGGATGGGGCAATGGATATGACCAGAAAATTTCAATTTGTGCAAAACAATACACCTGCTTGAGTGTATCTCCTTCATGTTACAATGTATATGTTTGAAGATCCATCTCTTCTGCAGGAGACTTGATTTGTAGGATAGAAAAAAATATAAAATATATTGGGGAAAAAAAACACTGTTCTTTAAAAACAAACAAACAAGAAGCCACCCATTCTTTTTTTTTCCCCTGAAACGCAGGAGAAATTTTATGACTTCAGGAGCTGAAGTGCCTACCAGGCAGTACAAGAAATTCTAACACAAACACTGTAAATTTGCTAAATTGATTCTAGATAAGATGTCCAGTCATGTATACCAATATGCAAAACATTTAGTCATCATAAACTTTGGAAAGCACTAGCCAAGTTACATAACCAATTCTGACACTAACACACCAGTTTGGAAGCAGAAATTTTAATAGATTAATTCTCAAATTCATGAGGAGTTCGTTTGCCCCACTAGAGCATAGTTATTTTGAAACAAAGCTAGTAATCTCGAAATAACAGTGTGGTATAGATGCACCCTAAATGATTTCACTCATTCTTGGGGAGCACTTTATGGCATTTTCAGTGGAGACACTCAGGAAAAGTTAAACCAAATTTACTAAAGATGCAAATTTCCAGTGGACAGCTAATGTAGTAAAATCTTTTATTTTGAAATTATATCTTGTAGCAGCTGGGAAAAACTCATTTCAGTTAAAAGAGTTAAAGAAACTTAATGATTCTCAGAATTAGTGATGTATTTATCTCCATGTAGAATAAAGCAGCAGCATATAGTTAACAAGCATGTGATTACTTTTCCCTATGGCATTTACCTTATGACATCCAACTGCTCATTTCTCCATAGCAGTAATTATTGGCCAGGAATTTATTTATAGCTCAGCAAGTAGTTTTTAGCAGAGCTGATAAACAGCTATTATTAATAGTATTTAAGAATAGGCAACCATGTAATAAACACATTTTTTATGCTAAAGAAAGGTCAGAAATGTATAGGATTTCACTTTGGAAGGTAAAAGGTGCTTTCTACAATGTATTTTCTGGAATGTGCTTAAGGAAATGGACCTTGAATTATATAGTAAATCATTTACTAATTCCTATCTCCCATTGGTCAGACTCAGTTGTGAGTACCACCCTGGTGAGGTATCTGACTCAAGCACAGTATATGTATTAAATAGTAGCATACAACATCTTTGGCGAGAGCACTGTGGGAAATGAACGTGTGGCCTCTTGACTAGAGATGCAATAGCAAGTTCACACTGTACAAAGTGTTTTGGTTTTTATATCTTAACATCCCTCATTACCTAAAAGGTGTTTCTGGCCTAGAATTTACCATTCTTTTTAGCAGATCCTTCTAAAATGTGTTCAAATTAAAGAAGAGATACTGTTAAAATGAGCATGGCTTGTGCATTCCAATTCTAAAGTGAGAGACCAAATAAATAAATTTAAAAAAAAGGGGGCCTCTGGTTCAGGAACTGTTTAGCATTGAATAGAGCTGCTGAAAAGAAATGTAATACTTTCCATAAAAGTACTGTACCATTTTAGTCATTATTATGATTATTGTTCATTGCTATTCTGCAACAGAGGAGATGGGTTTTACAATGGACTGAGAAACATAAGAGAAATCAATAAAGTAAGAGGATGAGTGAGTTGAGGTTGCTGAAGAATAATTTCTCAAAATGATCTCTCACATTTATACTTTTAGATTCATAACATTGAAGGAAACAGCTTATCAAGCAGGACTGTGTATCAACATCAGACTTTACCCCGAAACAGTAAATAGTACTTTGAAATGCGAGAGGCACACAATCCTCAAGAAGAAGAGAAATGAATAAAGAGAGGGCCCAAGGAAGCTTTAAAATGCACTTCTCAAGAAAAATCAGAAAACAAGTGATATTCTGTCTTAGAAACTTGAAGTGCTTTTGTTTCTGGTGTCTTTCAAGAGGTAATTAAAGCAACTAAAAACAGTAGTTTTCCGTTTTTTTTAGTTCATCATATATTTTGGTTGATAAGAATATGGGTGAAATCTTAGCCCCACTGAAATCAATGGCAAGCCTTTCTTAAATATCAACAAAGCTGGGATTTCACCTTGACAGAATTCATTTTCTGTGCCAATTAATTGATTGGGATGAGTCAAAGAAAAAAATATGCATTTTGCATACAAAAGAGCCACCACTGTAAGTGCTTTATAATAAAAAACAAACAAGTAGAAAAGGAATGTCTATTACACCCTTACAGTTTTACACCATGTATAGGTGACTTGCTCATGTGACAAAAGGGTAGCAAAAGGGTAGCAATATTGCAACCTCCCTCCCTCCAACCCAAAAATCTTGAGGCCCATCAGCAACTCCCTTATGGGTCAACACTCCAAATTGAGAAACACTGGACTCCCACGTGAAATCTGTTTAGTATAAGGTAAAAGCGTGCACACACACCCACAGACATACACACACACACACAGAGCAAATTTCATGGACTGTGATAAGTTTTTCATGGTTGTGAATTTGATAGGGCCATAGGCACTACCAACCTGCACCTCCCAGGGATTACGAAGTATTGAGATACAAAATATACTTTGATGAATGATAGGTGATAATGGGGCCGTGCTTACATCTGCTACCACCAATTTGAAACTAGGTGAGCTTATGTTCTACTGATGTTTGCAAATAAATATATTAAGCCAGGATACATAAAAGCTACGTCTAGACTGGCATGATTTTCCGGAAATGCTTTTAATGGAAAAGTTTTCCGTTAAAAGCATTTTCGGAAAAGAGTGTCTAGATTGTACGGATGCTTTTCAAAAGCACTTTTTTGCGGAAAAGCGTCGTGGCCAATCTAGACGCACATCGCCATTTTCGTGATCGGGCTTTTGCTCAAAACAAATCTCAGCTGTCTATACTGGCCCTTTTGCAAAGTTTTGTGCAAAGGGACTTTGCCTGAACGGGAGCAGCATAGTATTTCCCATAAAAGCACTGATTTCTTACAGTAGGAAGTCAGTGCTTTTGCGAAATTCAGCGACAGTGTAGACAGCTGGCCAGTTTTTCCGGAAAAGCGGCTGATTTTCCAGAAAAACTGGCCAGTCTAGACATAGCCAAATAGATTTGGAGACTTAAAATTTCACCTATTCTGCAGTAAAGTATATCTCTGATACAAATGTCACTCCAAGATGACCTCCAAGATTACCTCTTCACACACCTGGTGTGTTATATGTAAATACATGAGAATGACTTTTTTTTTTTTTTGCTTATTGCTCTACAACCTGGTGGACATCCTGCAAGCATAAATACTCTTCCAAACATTTAATTTGAAAACAGACCTTCAAACAGGTGATTTCATCACAAATTTGAGTCATTTACCATGTGGACAGTAGTAAAAAATTACAAACTGTGAGTGAGATGCTGTTATGAACCAAAACGTTAGCACTGAAGTAAAAAATTACAAACTGTGAGTGAGATGCTGTTATGAACCAAAACGTTAGCACTGAAAGCTTCTGTCTTTGTTATCAGAAATGCTGTTCTTTGAAGAAAATTATAAACAATAGTAGATTATATCCACATGGATATATACCCAAAGCCAGATAATGCAGATTTCTATCTTCAGCTCTGGAAAGTTCACATATGTTCAGGTCAATCAGGCTCTACAGCTAAAGTAAGAAGCTATAGGGTTTTTTTATTATTATATTTGTTTTAATTTTTTTGGTAAAAATATAGTATCCCAGAATGGAACTCTGTTATCCTTCAAACTGGGGGAAATAGTAGCTTGTGTGATCAAATAAGCACTACATTTGGGTCTTAAACAACAATAAATCATGTGAAAGTAACACAAAAAATATATGCAATATGCTACTGTGGAGCTAATCCTTCTTTGCTTAAATGCACAGATAATAAATATTTCAAAATCAGTGAAGGAAAAAGGCATTGTAACTTCAAAAATATAAATCAGATTTATCCAACTGCAGGCTAAATAACATAATTATGCAGCTTTTCTGATATGCATAAATAAGAAATTTATTAAAGCATATAAATACAATAAGGGAGAGTACATTCAAGCTGGAAACAATACAAAACAATCAAAGCGGACAACCTGCGACCTCAACATTTGCAAAGTAAAGTCCGAAGCTGGAAATAGTAACAGTACTTAACTTTATGTATGAGGATGATCCCTTTGAAGGGAATGTGACTAACTTGCATCCTTAAAATTAAACGTGTGCACAAGTGCTTTGCTGGCTTAAAGTCAAAGTCATAATCCCCAGAGGCTGATAGACTATTCATTTTTTAAGTTTTTCCATTAAATATACATGACACCTTCAAACTGTAAGCTCTTCAAATATTTATGACAAAAATATGTCCTATACCACTTAACTCTGACCATGCACACACATACATGATTATTGGCAATAATAGTCACAGAAACATCACCAGATACTGTAAAAATAGAACACTTCACATCCATTATACATTATACATGTCCTCAATTTATTTCCCATATAATAAAACCTTTTGTTTCATTGCATTATTGTTGACTAGATTAAGTATTGTAATGAAGTGGATGAGAAAAATCAGTCTGACAATTCCACTCATGGATAAAAGACTGAAGGCACATGACACATTGTAGATGGACTAACAGTTCTAAGAACTATAGCTAGGTTTCCTGGACAGTACAGAAAGCAACATACATTTATCAAAAGTTTAAGACAAATATCAAGCTGTTCATCCTTCACTCCTCCAAATAATTTGTCTTGCAATTTGACTTTGGCCCTTTGGCACTGCCTTGTCAACTGCAGCTTCTCAGTTCAATGCTTGCTCTACACTCATTCCCTGTTTATAGACTACTTACAATTTTCTTGCCCTGAACCTTTTGGAATTGACTTTTCTTCCAAATTCTCCTTCCTAAAGTGTTTTAGGTGTGACTAGCAATGTGCTGCAGAAAGTATGATCTTATGACCAATGCAAGAGACCTAAACAGAATGGGATATGGAACAGATTCTTCACTCTTCCTGCTATGAGTTTTTCCTGAGCAATTATATGACTGAGCCTCATAACACCATGGCTGTGTCTAGACTGGCAAAAACTTGCCGCCTGTCTACACTGGCCGCGAGAATTTGCGCAAGAGCACTGACGTTCTAATGTAAGAATTCAGTGCTTCTTGTGCAAATACTTTGACGCTCCCGCTCAGGGATAAGCCCTCTTGAGCAAGAATACTTGCGCAAGAGGGCCAGTGTAGACAGGCACCTTAATTTCTTGCGCAAGAAAGCCCAATGGCTAAAATGGCCATCGGAGCTTTCTTGCTCAAAAGCACGTCTGTACTGGGCACGGATGCTTTTGCATAAAAGCACTTTTTGCGCAAAAGCATCCATGCCAATCTAGACACTCTTTTGCAGAAATACTTTTAACAGAAAACTTTTCCGTTAAAAGTATTTCCGCAAAATCATGCCAGTCTAGACACAGCCCAAGTGAAGGTACTAGTTCAGGAACAGCATGTCAGAGGTAGACTCTCCATGGGTTAATAATAGCATGCTTCTGTTCACACATAGGTATACTTTCTGATGAGAATTTTGAGTCTGTTTATAAGTGGATATGAATTTCCATTTTCACTATAGGAAGGATCTCCTGAGACACCAAGTCAGTATTTAGCATATGGCTGATACTCCTACCTATTAAATAGATATTATATATCATATGGTGAATCAAGAGAGGTTTCTGTTTACAGGACTATCAGTTTTCATATCTTTTGCAAGTCTGGAACATGCTAGAGCTCTGTGTTTTGCTCTGCATGTTGCTCTTACATGTGGGCTCCTAAATACAATATTTTAGAGCAGTGTTTTAGAAAAAATGAATGCAAAGAATGCAGTTAGCAGTGAAAATGTCAATGGCTATGTGTGACTTCCACAGCAAATATAGCTCAATCCAAGCAGAAATGATCAAAGTTGGTAGCTAGGTGGCCCTGAGTTCAAATCTTAGCTTTACCAATTACTGTTACATTGCTACACACTTAGCTACCCTGATTATTGCCCAACACAATAAGTACCAACCACAGAAGGCAGTTAAGGATAAGCTGCTGTCACCATCCCCTTTTCTGTTTTGCAAATAAATAAGGTAATACAAAGTCACAAAGTCATAGTTGTGAATAGAAACTTCTGGTTCTTATTTGGAAGAACCACATCTTAAACGAGGCACATCTTTGAAAAGGGGTTTTGCACATACAAGCCACTACAGCTCATTTTGTGAATAATCAAATTACACATGTTTCATTGTCCAATCATTTCTCCTACATTTTTGCTTGTGTACCAGATGAAAGGACTAACTGCTGTGCAACTACTATAACATTTCCCTTTCCTACATGTCAGCTCAACTACTCTGCTGAAGCACAGGCCAAGATCTTGTCTTTTCAAAAAGCATTACACAGACTGCAAGGGAAGTCTGCATGGGAAAAGATATCCCTTCAGAAGCCATCACCTGTAAGTAAATATGGAAATTCTGAGCAACTTCTTTAAAACAAAGTATGTGCATCCCTAAGAACATAGCTTTCAGAGAGAAATAGGTTAAAAGAATAGGCCAATACTTATCTGTCTCTCACCTAAAACTCAGTATTTTCCTAAAGCTTAGGCATACCCAGCTTATTCCAGATAACCCCTGCTTCTGAATACCAGGTTTCCGTTCGGTTCCCTGCAGATACTGTGTCTCAATTGATCTTAGGGCTTGAGAATTTTTTATCTGCTCAAAAGTTCCAAGTTCCTGGCTTGAAGTCCTGGAGGCTCAGTTTGGTTAGAGACAAAATTTCAAAAGCCACTGACATCTGTTTCAATACTAGTGGCCTTAAAGCCACTGTCTGGCTTTCTGCAAATATGAGGGAAGAGCCTGCAGGAATTAACATTTTGAACTATCTAGCAACCAGCATAACAACAGTCAAATAAATAGAAATTTCATAAAAATCATACTAATATGTCCCTATTTTTCAGAGTACAAGGAGAAAACTGCTGCCACAAAGAGGAGAACAGTTCAGGCCCTAAGAAGGTCAGGAAAAAACTCCCCAAAACCTAACAACGAAACAAACATTGAAGCAGTGAAAGAAAAGCCATGGGAGTTATGTTGAAGTTTTGTTGGAACATTTGTTTACTTGAAAATATTTTTTGTGAGTTAAACTAGATATTTAAACCTCTTCCAATCTCCCACTACATGGAGGGGAGGGGGGGAAATCACCATCCAGAGGAGAAAAAAGTGTGCTTGGTTATAAGACTACTTTCTACATGGAGACAGAATGCTGTAGTGGCAAAGACATTCTGGAAATGTTACAATATCTTGTACTCTTCAGGCAGGTTGATAATACTAAGAGCAGATTTAGCAGTGTAATTTCTCCCTCTGATTCACAGATGTGTAGCTTCCCCGGTCCCATCTTTGAACTTGCGGAGCTACCTGGTGAGCCTATGTATACACTATAGCCTATGCCAGCATTAATTATGTCACTCTGGCTTTGTCTACACTACAGTGGAAAGTTGAAGTCAGATACGCAAATCCAGCTACGTAAATTACGTAGCTGGAATCAACATATCTGACATTACACTTCCATGCCATCCACACAGCGGGAAGCCAATAGGATCAAATGCTCCTGTTGGCTTCCTTACTCCTTGTGAGGAGCAGGAGTACCGGTGCTGATAGGGACTCTCTTTGAGCTCAATCTAGGCAGTCTATACTACCTCCAGTAAATCGAACCCTGAAAGATTGACCACAGCAGCATTGATCTTCTGCATAGTGTAAACGTGCCCTTGGGCAGGAGTGGATTATACTGCCCCCCGTGCAACATAAGTTACACTGACATGAGATCTCATGTACACAGCACTATGTCATTGGAAAAGCTATGTCTCCCACTAATATAGCTTGGGGATGGTTTTATTATGCTGACATCTGCACTGCACATCTTCACCAGATGTGCTGCAGTGGCACATTTGCATCAGTACTGCTGCATCGCTGCAGTGCTGTATTGTGTAGACATTTCCTGAGATAACCATCACTGTAAAAATAAAATAAAACCCTAATACATGATCAAGAATGACATTTGATTACAATTAATGTTGCATGAGCTCTCCCTTTAACCATGCGATATTTTTAAAACATGCATATAAGAGGTTTCCTACATTCCTTGATACTTTCATATTAAATACAGTGTAACTGATACACTCCATAAAGGCTTTTACTTTCCATTTCCAACACATACAAAACTCATTTATGTTCTCCAACCTGTCAAACTTGTACTCTCTTGCGACTGACATGCTCCTTGTATCAGTTATACCATTAGAGCAGTGTTTCTCAAAGTGGTCCCTGGACACACTCTGAGAAAGCTACTACTCAGCTGCTTCTCGTGGTTCCCCTTGGCTGCAAATGGCCCTGTGGCTGCAAAGCAGGTAAGCAAACAAACTGGAGTGGCCCAGTAGCAGCTTTCTCAGAATGGATCCATGGACCACTTTGAGAAACATGAATTAGAGGATCTCTCACAAGCAATGCATGTAGAATATTATTCTGACTTATTAATATTGCTCAGGTCAGTGTTAAGAAACATTTACAAAGGGCCTCAAAAACCCAGGGGCTGGTCTGCAAAGTAACATAAGGGTCAGATTACCCCCACATATATCTCAGGCTATGTCTAGACTGCATGCTTCTTTTGGAAGAAACTTTTCCAGAAGAGATCTTCCAAAAAAACTTCTTCCAAAAGAGAGCGTCCACACTGCCAAAGAGAGTCAAAAAGCGATCTGCTTTTTCCAAAGATAGCATCCACACTGAATGGACGCTATCTTGCATTTAAACTGTCATTACTATGGACAGAGTGGCCACCAGGGCACTTGTGCTTTTTCCTCTTTCCTCTTCTTTGGGAGGAACTCCCTCTTCCCTGTCCACACACACCTTTTTCTGAAATAATTCTTCAGAAAAAGTCTTCTTCCCATAGAAAGAGGTTTACCAATGCCGGAAAAAACCCTCTGTTCTTTCGATTTTCTTTTGAAAGAACGCCATTGCAGTGAGGACATAATTTTTTTTTTTTCAGAAAAACAGCCATTTTTCAAAAAAAAACCCCTCTCTAGTGTAGAAATACCCTCAGTGGGGTAACACTGCCAGGCTGGGAGCAAAGAATGAACTATAGCTGGTAGGTTGTGTTTTTGTATGTGGTAGGATGGGGTCTAGGGCCAGCAATGGAAAAGCAGAGGCCCTATGAAACTCCATAGCTAGTGCAAGCTTATAGTGCCAGGAAAAGAAAAAGACTAGTTTCATACCTGAAAGCAAATCAAACCCTGTTTACTGCTTAGCACTGAATCATTCACCAAGCTATTCCCATGTTGTTTGCTAAGTCTTCATTAAGTTTAACACAGAGAATCGTTATGAAGATTGTAAATGTCCATGCTAATTCATTGCTACAGCATTACCTTTCACAGCATCCTGGAAGAGACATCAGCAGTGAATCTGATGCTTCATAATGATGAGAGATAGATAAGGAAAGGTCAGGTGCTGAAAAGGTTTCTAATGCCTAAGAGCAGAAATCAATTCTCTTCTCTAGACTTTTAAAAAAAAAGTTGGAAAGAATTCTTCCCCGTCTCAAGTTTATTGCTGACATTGATAGGATATCCTGTATAAGCTTTTTACATGACTTAACAGGTTAGTTCAGTGAGCTGAATCTCCAACGGTAAGGCAGAAATCAACCAAGTATTGATATTCAAAGAATGCATCAAGCATTCACAGGAAAATAGAGAGTATTCATAAAATGGCCATGAAAAGTAGTGAATTCCATTATATTTCTCAACCACAAAGATTTCATTTCAGCTGGAAAAATATTAAACATGCACAGCTATTGTTCCAGCCTTTCTGTATCAACAGAAAACTGTTACACAATTTGAGTATTTCTGGAAAATAAATATTTCTTTGGGAAAGCAGAACAATTTGGAGGTGCTTCATCAACCCAAAAAATAGTCATTGTTGGTAAATTCACCACAAAGATAGAACAATGGATATTGCAGGTCCCTTAGGTGGCTCATGGTAGTACTCAGGAGATGCACCACCTCCTGTACCCTGCCAAAATTTTAATGAGTAAATGGGGTGCCCCACATACTCTCTCCATGCCCCTATAGTGGGCCTTCCTGAACCCTCTTCTCCCCCAGCCACCAGTCACCCGTCATGGCCCCAATCCTACAGAAGTCATACAAATACTGCATAATGACAAAGTTACTGTGGGGATAGTAGTGTTACTTATCCTGTATCTCTGCTCAAGAATTATTGTGTCAATTGGGGCCAAGTAGAACTAGCCTGTTGCCTGAGCTGTTAAGAAGCAACTATGTGACAATTCACAAAGCATCACTTAATTTAGAGATTAATCTGTTAGTAGAAAAAGCACAATAAAGAGAGGCTAATTTTGTATAAACAAAATGAGTTCCTAGTATGACCTAAGGACAGTGTTGAGGTTGTGCAAAAAAGAGTCCAAAACTGGAAAATGATGACTGTAGTTGGTGTATTGCTAACAAAGCACCACCGATTGAATAATGAAGAGGAAGGGGCCTAGTCCATTGATTTAATCTTTGGGAAGCATTTTAAAAGAAAGGATTGTGGGGAGCAAAAACAGATTCCTTGAAGATCTCCACCATAAGGTCATTTGATTAGGCCAGCTGTGGGGTCCAACCAGTTCTTAAGCAGTAGCCACTACACTGGCTACTGCTATAGTGAACTAGCCATACTCCACCGGCCAAATAAACATCTGTGACTAGCATGTTGGACACCACAGGTCTAGGGTCTCCATGATCCTTTATGGAAATATAATGTAAACAAATATCATAGTGCTGTGATGGGCAATAAAAACAGCTATGTAAGGGTATGTCTAGACCACATGGCTCCATCAACGGAGCCATGTAGACGAGTTTACTAGACATAGGAAAATGAAGCGGCAATTTAAATAATCACCGCTTCATTTACATCAAAATGGCCGCCACGCTGTGCTGATCAGCTGTTTGGCAGCACAGCGGGGGAGTCTGGACGCACCACAGTTGACAAGGGAATCCTTTGTCTACCGCTCTGGTAAACCTCATTTCACGAGGCATTTAGTTGTGAAGCCATGTAGTCTAGACATACCGTAAGAGTTTAATGTTCACCCAAAAAAAAGCTGGCTGTATACATAATTGAGATGTTAAGTCTGCTGGCTCAATCAGTGTATATCTACATATACAATCAGTAGTGTATATCTACATCAACTGGCAACCAAACCCTTAGACCCAAGTGCAGAAAAAGCCAGTGACAGAAAGTTTAATTTGGTTTGGTTTGGAAGCTAGGAGACAGAGAAGAGGTTATAAATAGCTCCTTTAAAACTAATTAAAAAAACCCAACCACTTCAAACTATCCAACTCAAAGACTACAATCATAAGTGTGGACAACCTAATCAAGAAGATGGTGGAAAAATGGCTTCACTTTCCCATATTCATATGCAAAAATGCTTAACTCCAGAGAAAAAGATGGTGGCTGTGGGGGTCACAAAATTGATTAGCTTGATTCCATCCATTTAAACTCATCACCAGCAAGGAATTGCGACTTCCTCTAAAAACACTGTAAAATATTTTGTAGAGATAAGAAGCTTTGGATTTCTGCGGGAAGCTTCAAAAACAAGATCTGAAAGCTCATCAGCAATGAATAGTCTGAAAGCCACCTATATGTGTCTGTCAGCAACATCTGGGAAGAAAAATGGATAAAAAAGAAACTGCAAATTCTGCTCAGTTGGATATCTGTAAAATTCTGAAGATCAGGTATTTTTCTTCTCAGGATGGTAGAATGGAACTCTTTCAATACTGAGGAACAATTTTTTTTTACCACATCTCCTGTACGAGACTATAACCAAATGCTCTTAAGTTGTGCACAAACATATACCCATTTCATAGATTCATAGATTTTTAAGACCAGTATGGAATTAACACGAGAATTTCTAGCCTAAGTTACAGAACATACCAACATGCTGTGTTGCTGCTGCTCTTCACAAATTTTAACCCAAGGTCCTGTAGACTAACACAGTAAATTCAGAAACTGGCATTATATACCTGGGATTGACAAATGCCTATGAAATCGCTTCATTACCACTTGAATGGCCCTTTTGCAGGTTCAGTGTGCTGCTAATAGGTCTGGAAGGCTTTTTTCACTTTAAGTTGCCTAGATCCTCTCCAAAGGAAGAAGAGCCACTGAAGCAGGGCTGGACCACAACATTTTGGCACCTGAGGCGGTGAGCTCAAATGACGCCCCCATGCCCCTTCGCTTAGGCCAAAACTTTGAAAGGTCTCAATTCTGCCTTCTTCCTGTTCTACTGTACCACTCTGTGCATCTAGAGCAGAGAGAATACATATGCACCAGCAGCAGACACAATTTTCTACACTCTGGGTCCTAGTGATGCCCCCCCCCCCAGTCTGGCACCTGAGGTGGCCGCCTCAGTTCACCTCATGGTAAGGCCAGCCCTGCACAGAAGAGGGTTATGAAGAGGCCAGTGGTGCTCCAAATTTTTGGATGCCCTGTGCAGCGGCATGTTTTGCACATGGGGAAAGACAGCCATGTCAAGAATACATATCAGATTCTACTCCCTTATTATGAATAAATGAACTCAACACATCAGGTTCTTTACATTTCCCCATAGAATCCAAGGATGAGTGGCCTTTGAGAAGAACTACATATTGTTATTTGTGATGGGACTAAAAGTTTGCAAACAGGACACATTTGCCTTATTGTTTAGTTGAAAAGCAGTTCTCTTTTCCAAACTTTGTTAATGATGGACTTACTAAAGTCATAAAACTGACACTCCCCCCCAATCCTTTCCACTGTGTTACACTTTTATACTTTTTAAAAATCTGTATTACACCATTATTGCTAATGCGACCTTTGCACTAAATATTTTCTCCCTTCATTTTCCTATCTTTTTTCCTTGCTTTCTTGACCTCTTCTAATCCAAGTTGCCCAACCTTTCTAATATTTGCTCTTCCTTCATTCTGGGGATCTTGTGATGCTTATATTTTCATAAGAGATATTTGCTTCAAAGGGCAATGGTTGGATCAGCTACTTAAAGTCAAAAACAGAAACTCTCCATGAGATAGATAGTGAAACAGCTGCAGACAATAGAATCTACCTCTCCTCATGCAGTAAGCCTCATGGCCAGCCCTGAGCTGAGCTAACCAACTGAGGAAAATCTTTTTTAATCTACCTGCAAACTAAAGAGGACTCAGATATTGGTTTGGCAGCCTGTGTGTGTTGGAGGGAGAAACAAAAACAGCAGGAGGATTTGTGTGTGTGCTGAGTCTCTGAAGCGAGAGCAAGGAAATTTTGATTACTGAACTTACTGATATGATGGACAGATTTGGGGAAGGGACTACTTCGCTTGCTCAGACTTTGACAGAAGAGTCTGCAAGGTCTGATTTGTTTACTAAGAAGGCTTACAATGAAACAACTACACCTGCTGAAAACTGTGTGCCTGTCTGTTTGGTTTCTGGAGCACTTCCTCTCAGAGCAGCTCCAGTTACTGTTGATTAAGGGCACAGCTACTCAGTTTTCTTAAGGATGTTGAAGTCCTTTTCTCTATTCCTGCTGCCCTCTTTTTTCACAGGAGTCAGTTAATTAAGTTTCAGCTCCTTCCCGGGTGCAGTAAGCAGGGTTAATCAGCCAGCCACGCAGCTGCATGCCTCTGACACCAGATGAATGGTATCTCTTAGATCCTCACAGTTGATAGGTCCATTCCTGAGGTTCAGCTTTCTCTCTGGAAAGGTGAAGGTGGTCTGAACAGGAGACAGAGCTTTCTTGGGTGCTGATCCACAGCTGGGGAACCACCTCTCACAGAAACTAAGAATTACTACAATCTTTGTCACTTTCTGATTCCAGGTGCAAGGCAGGCTACTTTGGTTACAGCAGTGTATAAACACCGTGCGCTTCAACTCCACATGTCTTCCTCCATCTTCCAAAGCTGGATGGGATATGCCCCATCTCTGCAGGGAGGCTGGAGGTTCAGTCCCTTATGTCCACTGAGTACCAGCAATCTGTCTGAGATAAGGGACATTTCTGTTAAGAACGCTTGTCTCCATGCTGCTATCTGACCGCTCTTCTTTCTTTTTCTTTCTATGACCCTCAGACAGTGTAGCATGTTTAGCTCTTCTCTCCAAACCCCACAGGCCTCCCTTTCCTGCTAGCAAGGGCTGCACACTCTTAAAGGAAACACTTTCTGAGGGAGGAAGAAGACCTTGCACAGAAAACTGCCTTTTTTCCCTCCAGGGTCCTACTCTGAACCCAATATCTGAAAATTAATTTCTTTAAAAATTTTAATGCAATAAACCTTTACATAAGCAAGCTGGAGTGATGAACACTGATGGCCTGTTGAGAAATGGTGACCTCATGCATACTGGGAGTACAATGTAGTGACAAAAGATTGCGACTATTCATAAAGTTTGCTGGCACAAAACTTCAGAAGTTCAAATAATGTCTTGGAGGAAGTGATCCAGATGAAGTGAGTGGCTCTCCTACTCACACAGTAGCAAATACCATAAAATAGCTGCAATTCTCCATATTACTGTTAGGTTTGTAAAAATTAAATTAAATTAAATTAAAATAAAAGGGCCTCTATCTAAGCCTCTAGGCATCACAATCTTAAGTTAGAAAAGCAAATTTATTTCATGCAGAGAACAATTTCCCCTGCCCTCTACACATAATTTGTCTCAAAGGGCTACCTCTGAAGCATTCTGCATTAATAGATGAGTCTTGTAAGTGTGCCCTGAAAATCAATATACCAGAATAATTTCAGACCAGGAGCTAAAAGGGAATCTTGTTCCAGAGTTGAGGTCCCTCTCAGGCGATGTCTAGACTGCAGGCTTCTTTCAGAAGAAGCTTTTCCAGAAGAGATCTTCCGAAAAAACTTCTTCCCAAAGACAGCGTCCACACAGCAAACGCACATCGAAAAAGCGATCTGCTTTTTTGAAAAATAGCATCCTCACTGAATGGATGCTATCTCGCATTTGAACTGTGATTACTTTAGATGAAGTGGCCACCAGGGCAGCTGTGCTTTTTCCTCTTTCCTCTTCTTTTGAAAGAACTCCCTCTTCCCTGTCCACACACACCTTTTTCTGAAAGAGCTCTTCCTTATAGAAAGAGGTTTACCAATGTCAGAAAAAAACTTCTGTTTTTTCGATTTTTTTTTGAAAGAACGTGATTGCAGTGTGGATGTAATTGGAGTTTTTTTTCAGAAAAACAGCTGTTTTTCCAAAAAAAACTTTGCAGTGTAGACATACTCCCAGAGAGAAATCTCTGATACTATCCCTTCTCTTAAATTAGCCAGAATGCCCCCAGTTAATTGTAACTTTCACACAGTATTCCATGAGGAGATAAGAAGTTTCTGTTAAAAAACAGTTGGGTAGCCAATAGACAATCAGTATAGATCACTATGTGACACAGGTCCTCAGGGCAGGTGGCTGGTGGTGTGAGGGGTGCAGGAGTCAGGGCCTTGAGGGTGTGGGTGGGCTCAGGTGGGGCCAGGAGGGGGTCCTTCTTCCTGCCCCTTCCTGGGGTGGGGCAGTGGAGGCTTCCTTCCTTTCCCTACCCTCTCCCTGAGGTGGGGTGACAGGTTCTCCCTCTGACTCCCCATCCCCTCCCAGGGGAGGGGGTGCCAGAGATTTTCTTCCTACCCCTCATGGGTCTCCAGAATAAAAAAAATAAATGAAGTAATTTCTTGTGTCAGAACAAAATGTTTAATTTTATGTTTCACATGTCACAACAAAAGAGACTAGATACACTTTCACAAATATAAAAATGCTAGTTTTTTTCATGTGTGCCAAGCCATGAGATGTACTATTTAATTTCAAGCGTAAACTGTAGCAACTATTTCATTTCACGTGTCAATACTAATGATAACATATTTTGTTTGCTATGTAAAGAAAATGGGCAATTTTGTTTGATGCCTCAAAGGAATAGATACATGTAAGATATCAAATGGCTGCTGAAAATTGTGCACTATGTTCTTTTTATTTGATTTAATATTAAATACATATTAAAAGTCATGCACCTTGTTAATTATCCCTTCTTTTAGTAGTGTTTTAATATTCTTTCTTCCATAACATTTTAAAAATACATATATCTAAGATATTTGTTAGTAACTGGTGAGTGCCATGGTGGCACACATCTGAACAAGCACACAACCTCAATATCAGTGCACAAGACAAAACTGACTCCACTCATTTTTTATATATATATAGTTGAATACTAAGATTTTACACACACACACACATACACTATTATTTATTGAACATAAAGATTTTACAAATGTAAACACCTCCTTAGTAACACAATGCAAGTTAATAATCATGATTATTATTATTATCCAATTTATTTCCTTGTGAAAGCAAGTTTGTCAAAGTTCTAATTTTTAATTAGCTATGTGTGTACTAAATATTAGCAATGAGATATAACTGTCACATGACTTGCAAGTGTTCTTTCCAATGCCTGGGCTTCATTTTAGATGATATTTTTGACTAAAGAAATTATTTCTTTGTTGCAATAAAGCCTTGTTTATTTTAACACTGTTCTTTTTAGTTTTCAAACTATTTTAGTGTTCAATTTTTAAATAATATATTGTTACTTATTTTTAGGGTAGTTCCATAGTGTAGGGCCTCAACTTTTTGTTACTGATTTTCATTTTTAATATGCTGACTGTTTTGTGGATGAGTTATGGATGTTAAGACTAGCCTATATAGCTGACTTGTTTTGACATCTGAATATACTGAATGGCAGTTTACAGGAACTGAAAACTATCTCTTTTAATGTTTTTGACAAAATAAGGGCAATAATGCAAAAGCTTCCTTGTATTGCATAAGAATATGAAAAGGGAAATTGCCAGCCATGTCCAATCTTGGAAAAATCCTTCAATGAAAATAAACTGAAAACTTATCCTGTCATAAAAGAACATTGCTTGCATGTGATCACAATGTTTAATGAATGCATTTTTTGATAGTGTAACAAATAGGAACTGGATCAGGAATCCATTTTAAATAGAAAGCACCTTGCAGGTGGCAAAGTGAAAAAAAAAAAAGAGGTTTGGGAGGGGGAATGCTGAATTCACCAGAATTTAGTGTCTGCTTAAGCCCTTAGTTCTGAGGTAACACCAACATAATCTACATTCTTTGCTTCCTCCACCCCTCATGAGGTCCCAAAGCTGCTTTACCTGCTTAATGGGCTACTTCACAGAAAGGAGCAATTTAAAACTTCATTTTCCCAAGAAAAACTCATTGACATAGGAAAAGGCAGCAGATGTCCAAAGTGGCACACTTTGACACACACAGGGGTCATTCTGTGAGGAGATGTACAATGAGGAGAGAGGAGCCCGTGCTAGAAAGGAGCATTTTAGTGAGCTGATTGCTGAATTTTAGGTCCCTAAAATTGTCCATGGATGTCAAGATGAACAAGATTAAACCTGACATTGAAGAAATTGGGAACAGAGTGATTGATCTGGAAAAAGGCATGGGGAAAGAATGTGGAATTAGGAACATTGTTACAGAATACAATTAAATTGCTTGGTGAAAAAAGGAAAAAAAATAGCTTAAGAATTGAGAGACTCCCTGAAGGGATAGAAAAAAGATGAACCCGTTAAATTTCTAAAGCATTCCTTCTATATTTAAGCATGGAAGAGAACTTAGAAATAGTTATTGACAGAACTCACAAAAATTCTGTGTTCCCTTTCTAGCACCAATAGACATTATATGAAAATTATACAACCTTGAGCAAACAGAGTAGATTTTGAGACAAGCCAGAAAACTTCTGTACTTAGTCAAAGAGGGCACAAAGGCCATGTCTTTCAAGATTTAGCAGCTACAATTTTCAAGAAAAGAAGGGAAATGAATGAAGTTACAGCCTACCATAGGGAAACCTATATAAAGTATAGATGAGTTTCTCCTTTAAAGCTCATGTTCTCTCACCAAGGACATCAATATGTCCTCAGGTAGAAAAGGGAAGGGGATAAATCCCGCAATAAATTAATTCTATCGATAAGTAGCCCTGAAACCAAGAAGGATTCAGACTTGGAGACCATGAGCCAAAATAGTAACAAGTTTTAATTCTATTTTCAGAGTATGAATTTCAGTCAGATGAGAGGAGGGATCACTGACACACACAAGCAATGAAAAAACACCCCCCTGGAAGGTGGATAAGAAATCTGAAGAGGTAGAATGAAGAAGGAAGAGGATGCATCTACTCCATAGGGCAGGAGTAGGAAGCAGTTTGGCAGTTTGGCTACCTACAGTTAAAATGCAGTGGGCTTCCATGTAGCCAGAGGATAGATTTGGGTTAAATGCCACCTGTGTAGGAGGCAGCCAGAAATGCTGAGGGGATGCAGAAAGACCCCCACCATAGAGTCAGTGGTCATACGCCAGCCATCACTCATGTCAGTATTAGACTGGCTCCCCAACCCCTATATCTGCATCTGCAGCCTATAGCCACCTTGCCCAGGTCCCATCCCCTGAAGAGTGAGACTGAGATTGTGCCTGGAAGTTGTGAGGCAACATGCTGCGGAACAAGATTTTTCTGTGGGGTGGGAGGGAAGAACTGAAAACATGGATCAGTCTGATGCTCCATATGGCATGCATGAGAATAAAAGACATG
This sequence comes from Rafetus swinhoei, assembly GCA_019425775.1. Lineage (NCBI taxonomy): Eukaryota > Metazoa > Chordata > Testudines > Trionychidae > Rafetus > Rafetus swinhoei. The sequence continues at coordinate 155,937,049 of CM033424.1, forward strand.
GGTCATGAGGCTCCTTTAGCCTCCTTCTACTTGGGGTTCCTCCTTTCCTGCCCCCTCTTGTTGGAAACATACCTCTTCAGTATAGGGTAGGTCTATTTAAATGTCAATAGATGAGGCCAGTGGCATATATAACTGTCCAGTTTCAGTGGGGAGAAAATTTGCCATTTTAGTTTAAAGAATCTTGAAATCTCAGATCAGTAAATTCTCATATGATGGAAGATGAAACTGCACTGGTATTTCATTAATATAAGGGAGAGAGAGATACTTGTGGGATTACAGTTTATGCATCAAAATTGGGGGGGGAGGATTTATACAATTTTTACGGCCAGTTGCAAGGACCGAAATTTCCCATTAACCATCACAGGCATTAAGAAGGAAGTGAGGGTGCAGATGGTCGTCAGGGGTATATATGCACCACCATGGAGGCGCCATTCTAGGAGGTTCCCCTCGGGGCCCAAGAGGCACTGCTAAGTGAAAACTTTCCAACAATCATGAACTAAATGGAATGGACATGGGCAATCACTTGACAAAGAATAGCTAATTACTTTAAAACAGAGAATGTACTGTATTTATATTTTAAAATTAGGCAGTTACACACACAAATAAAATGAAACATCATACAGTACATGCTGCTATTTAAAGCACAATAAATAGCTGACCAAAATTAAGTACACCTTTTTTTCTTAGCTGATTAAGTCCATATTTCCCTTCCAGTGAAATCAAAACCCAATCAAATACATACAGTCTGAAAATACAAAATATTGTTAAGGTGCTGAGCAATCTGACACTGATCCAAGAAGGCTATTAAAACTGTGCTTCACTTTATGAACAAGTAGCCCTGTTGACTATACATGTGCTTAAAGATATGCTTAAAGCTTAAAGATAAGCACATACTTACGTGCTGTATTGGATAAGGGTTAAAGAGCTCAGCATCTTACAGGACTGATTTTATAATATCTATTATTGAACTGTGAACTGATCAACCAACTGGATGAGATGATAACTACTCTGATTTTTATAAAATAAAAATAAACCAAATAAAGAGTTACTGAAAGTGAGCGTCAACGTTGAGCAGACCCAAATAGAAAAGCATTGTGTTAACTCCTCAAGACAGCTAATGAGGATTCAGATGGAGGTTCAGGAATAACTTCCACATATGAGGACTATCTCCATTCTGGGAGTTATATGTGATCCGATCCATTTGAAACCTCAGTGCCCATGCTGGTCAGACCAAGAGTCACTCAAACATCATAGGCCCTGCTACTTAATCAGTTTACATCATCTCCCTAAAGGACAGGATTTGGCAAATACCTATCAGAATACAATGGCCAATTATTAAGGGTCAAAGTCTGAAGGTGGATGTACTCTGATTGCACCTATTTAACTCAAAGGAAGGACTGCATGAGTATCCATGGGAGAAACTGATACTTAGGGCTTGTCTACATTGCCAAGGTTCCCCACACACACACACATTGCAGTATCCCTTTTGACAACAAAAACTCTTCAGTTTCAACCACAAAATAAACCCACCTTGACAAGACACATAAAGCTTGTTGACGAAAGTTAAAATGACAGAGTCAGTATAGACACTGCCATTCATTATACTGCCTCGCCAGAACTGGCTTCCCGCACAATATCCCACAATGCTTGCTGTGTGCACTCTGTTCACTCTTTTAAACTCAGCAACCCTACAGGCATGTGCATTCCCCTTTCAAAGCTTTTGAGAGCTGAGCATGTAGTGCTACTCTGCTCCATGCAACAAAGAGCAACTCATTAATATGGAGTATTTCTACTCTCTCCCGTATTACGAACAAAGAGGGTGGCAGGGATGGATGGATGTGTGTGCGTTTGTGAGAATGAGACTTCTATGCTGTGCAGAGCCAGAGGGGAAGAGTGGGGGCTGATGATGGGGTTTCCCCTTTCTCCTGCCTCAGGAGAAGTTGAGTTCAGAGGCTACCTGAACTTAAACAACAACATGCTGGCAGACTCACTCTCCCCAAACATACACTCTGTCTCTAGCCTGCACACATACCTGCTCCCTGTCAGACACTCTCTCCTCCATCATGCCAACTTCAATTAGAATGGCCCTGGTGAAGGGCTATTTTGAAATAGCATCAGTGGCGCATCTATACACGCCTCATTTCGAAAAGCTATTTTGGAATAGGCATTATTCCTCGTTGAATGAGGTTTACAGATTTCAGAATAAGCTGTTCGTTATTTCAAACTTCTTTTGAAATAACAGAATGGCTGTGTTGACTCTTGCATTGTTATTTCAAAATAACTCTAGTTATCTCGAAATAATGGTGCAGTGTAGACGCACCCTTAGGAACTGAGTATCACATTAAGGGGCCTTTTAGGCTGCTCTGACTATAAAGTGAACACTTATAGTGGGCATAAAGATTGTTTACACATAAAGTGAGGCCCCTTTATCCTGACTGAAATATGTAATAAGGGCTTAGTGTAAATGAGAATTAGGTTCCATCTTTTTAAAAATGTAATCTTGCCTTTTACATAAGTGCATATATGAATTAATTTATCTTTTCTTTTCATAATTACAACATTCTAAGAACCAATGAAGCCTTTTATTTTGATGTATTTATTTTTGAGAAACAACAACAAACGTATCATTTGAGCTAAAAAATGTTTAATCCAAAATTCAGCCTACAGCAAAAGTATCTATGGTTAAAAGATGAGATCCCAAAGGCTGGGATCTATAAAATAGAGCAGTTACAAAGCTTTTAAACTTAGCAGCACTGTTATATAATGGAGCTGAAAAAATACATATCTCCATAAAATCACCCTTCCAAAATGCAGAAGTGAGATAGATAAAAATAGCTTTTGCACTAGTTTTAATTGAGAATTAAATTGCGATAGATGTTGGAAGTCTTTCAGCCTATCATGTTAACAACCTGAGTATTTAAAGCTCTTCAACAATAACATAAGACACTTTTAAAAACGTTTTAACATATGTTAGTATAATACAGTATAATGGTTCAGCATGTAATATACTCTTCTATCAATTCCTTATGTGTATTTTCCCCTAGAACATTAAAGAGAAAATAACAAATGTTTATTTGTTATTCACAATCCTTAACTCGGGTGCTATGTCTACACTATAGCCTCTTGTGCAAAAAACATATGCAAATGAGGCGAAGCATGGAATATCGCCATGCCTCATTTGAATGATTAATGAGGCTCCATTTTTGCGCAAGAGGCTTTTGCGCAAAAAGGAGTCATCTACACGGCTCCTTTTTGCATAAAAACCCCCTCTTGTGCAAGAGCTGTTCTTCCACATTTTTTTCAGGAAGAACGGCTCTTGCGCAAGCGGGGGTTTTGCACAAAAATGGAGCCTCATTAATTATGCAAATGAGGTGTGGCAATATTCCATGCTTCGCCTCATTTGCATATTTTTTGCACAAAACAGGGACAGTGTAGACATAGCCTCAGTGTTTGCAGAGGTCTCAGATCAGGTGTGATGATGCATACCATATGAGCTACAATAGTTAAGGGTAAATTGAAGAAAAGAAAGGGAAGACTTAAAGTATAGTGAATGTTGAGTTTAAATTATGCATTTCTTTTCTAGATGTTGATTATAAGAGCAATGTAATACTGAAAAAGAATAAAACACATCTCTAGTTCATTTGAATTCCCTCTTCTAATAAAATTAGTTATATGCAATTATGAGACTTAAAAGCAAATATAAATTTAAGTTCATTCCAAGGAGAGGTGGTGGAAGAGGGTTCACCTGGTCTGGGTTAAGAATGACCACCTTGGGCAGCTGTGGGAGCCAGAAACCTTCCACCTGCCCAGGGAGGGAGTGAATGAGCAGCTCCTGGCTCATGTCCCCGCCCCTACCCACAACAGATGGAGGATTTGCAGTTCCCCACCGCTGCCCAGGCAGCTCTTACCAGGGCCTGGCTATGGATATTCAGCCCCTAAGGTTCTGCATCAAGGCTAGGGCTGAAGCTGGAGCCAGATTAGGGTAAGAGCCACATGGGTAGCTTTGGGGAGACACAGACTTTCCATTTTCCTGGGGCAGGAGGTCTGGGGATATAGGCTAAGGGCTGTTCTTGAGTCTCTCCCTCCTCCCCCGTCACCCATCCCTAGTACATGGAGGGGTCCAGACTTCCTAGTCCATCTTGGCCTTGTGGGAAAAGGCAGGTCAGGGGTGGGGCCTCATGGACCCCCACTTTTATGAGGAATCTGTCACCCTGGAGGGGGGGCACTACTGACAAGTTTTTATGATTTGGAGTCCATGGCTCCTATTGGAGACTGGTCAATTTGCATTGGATCAGGTCCTTAGTATATACATGTGTTTGAATATACTATGGCTAATGGGTAATTTACAACTTGAATTAAACAGTGTTTTCTCCAAAACCTTGGTCAGCCTTATTGTAATAGCCAGTCATGCTACCATGATGAAAAAGACTAACGTCTATCATATTTAAGTTATTTAATAATATCCATTGAATAAAAGGAACAATTGGCTATTCCTCCTAAATAGTCATCAGTTTAGGACAATGTACACAACCACTTATCTTTGGTGTTTCTAGCTGGATTGTATCCTATGAGGGTGAAGACAAAGGTATGTTCTGCTAAATATACTGACTTAATGTCACCAAAGTGATACCAATATCTGAAGCCACTGACATAGATAAGGAGAAGTATCATCTCTCACAAGCCCACCAGGTGGTAGCAGCACAGTTCCATTTTCCAGTATTGGAGACATAGCACCCCATCCTCAGTGATAAATGTGAACAAGAACTTGCCACCGCTGAACTTACTGAACAAAATGGAACCTGGTTGTTCCTGGCAGATCCTGATTTTGAGAGAGAACTGGCTGAAGTCATGCCAGGAGACACGGTATTAAGTAAATGAAAGGGAAACCAGCAAATAGTACAAGAAATTACTTGGGAGAACAGGGATGGAAAGGCTTCAGGGTGGGTTTGCGTTTCCCTGCCATACTTCTTTAGCTGGTGCCAGCGCATGCCTTTGGAGTCTCTGCTTAGGGATTACTCCAGGACTTCTCCAAAAGCCTACTCACCTCATTCTCCCTGGAAGGCATCCACTATATCCATCCCCATCCACTTCTGATGCAGCTGACAGGAAACCTTCAATCCCAACAGCACTACCTCAAGCCAGAGGGACACACTTAAAGCACCAAGGGTTTGATCACCCAGAGGGTGGAGCTACCCTCAAAAGGGCTGGGTGAAGGGATGGAAACTTCCTCCTTCAACCCCCTCTCCCAATTTCCCCACAGACTTCTGCCACAACAGTCAGTGTCAGTGAGCAAGCAGCTTTTATCTTGTACCAGGACCTTCTGGGGTCAGAGCCACTGGCACCACAGTGTCCCCACAAGGCAGAGGCAAGGAACTGTTGCCAATCCTAGTTGCAAGTCCCAGGACAGCTGCATGCATCCTTAGGCTTGGTCCTGAAGGGCTCTGCGGCCCGCTGTTCCACCCTCCAATTGCCTCAGTGTAAAGATGGGGTGTACTTTGCCCACCCCTATTCTAGATGAAAGTCAGCCCATCTGAGTCATTGTTGGAAAAGGACTGTGTTGCATTCTCAAGGGAGTTAAGGGAAAATCCAGTATTAAGGGTAAATTTCAGGCCTTAATTTCCAGTCATTATCGTAATTACTCGACAACACCTGTGGGATGCATAGAGAAGCCACAGCATGCCTGTAAATGGGAAATAACTAAACCATTGTTTGGAAATCGTACTAAAGTCAAGATGCTAAGTGCACCTAATATAAATGGATCATTATGCTAGACATCCCTGATCACATTCCTGTGGGCCTAATAATTGGAAATGTATTCTCGTCCTGGTTTTATGGAAAACTGAATGAAAGTAGTAATAAGAATTAACACCTGTATGCAGTCCATCCTTCTTGGTTCCATGTGTAAATTTATATCTTCATCAATGATGAAGGGTAAGGCATACATTTCAGGAGAATATTCCTAATAGGGAGGTTTGCACCAGTCCAAGGGGCCCTGAGGGGGAAATAGGATCTCCATTATGGTGTGTATAATTGTAATGAAATATTCAAAATCAACATCACTCTGTAAGTGAGAGTCTTATTAGTTATAGATATGTAAATGAGCTAGTTATGAATGTGTATGGTTTTATAATGGTTAGAATAATGGATTGTGTACAAATAAAATGGAGTCTCTGACCATGTGACCTTAGGCTCTGAGAGAACAGGGTAGGGGTCCTCCTCAGGGAGTGAGCTAAAGAACCAAGGCAGCCTGGATTTTCTTGTTCTTTTTGCCTGAAGGTTCCATTTACCTCAGGCCCTGTTCCTGCCAGAGGGTCACGTGATATATAACCTCAGGGGCAGGAAACCCCTGAGGTGCTTTTCTAAGTCCTGGTATACCACACAAAGATTGCTCTCCACCCCAGTGGCAGTAGTCTGCATGGGTCTTCATAGCACTTACCTGAGACATCTAGGGACTGATTCTGCAGTCTAACAGAGGGAGTGGAGGATTTATAATCTGGTGTCCGTTACATCTGCCTGCCATCCTCTTGGTTCCGAATCCACCATGAAGGGACTCCCCAGCTTTCCTCTCTGTGAGCTCCCAATGAGCCCAAAAGGTAGGAGGTCCTGGGCACCCCTCCGTTAGTGTAGCCACTGACTGTCCTAAAAGAGGAAAGGTATTGTTAAATGGGGTATATCTCACAGAGTCTAGTTGGAATATAACAGGGCCTAGACTTTATGCCTGATACTTGTACTGTTCATTTCCATAATGTATGTTGAGTTATTAGTTTGCGTCAGGTTTTTCCCTCATTCCCTAGAATTGTAAACAAATCCTGAATACACTTCACTTCTGTTTTCGCCCGTACTGTGCATCTGAGTCTTTCTTTTTGGTTCAGGGAGGGGAAGGTTTCAGATAAGTTCATAGGTGATAGACCCTGAGGGAGGAGCCAAATCTGCTTCTTTCTGGCTAGGGCAAGTATTGGCAGTGGCTTCTATCTTTCTGGATTATTTGTTATCTTAGCCCTAGGAGTAACAACTCCTGCAGACTCGTAGGTCAACCATAGTGGGTCCATATGGAATATACACAGTTAAATCAGTCCTAATTCTTCTGTCTCCTATCCCAAGTACCATTGGTCCAGTAGTTATTAAGGAAGGGTATGTCTACACTTGCAGCCTATTTCAGAATAGGTCTGCAAATGTAGGCATTCAGAATAGCAAATCAAGCCCGGGATTTAAATATCCCGCGCTTGATTTGCCTCTTCCCGGCCGGGTGCCATTTTTGAAATTTACAAGCCGGAATAACTGCCGCGTCTACGCGGCAGTGAAATGGGCATTCGAAATAAAGCCTATTTCGAACTACCTGTTATTCCTCCTGCAATGAGGTTTAACAGGTAGTTCGAAATAGGGCTTTATTCGAACTCCGTTTCACTGCGCGTGTAGACGAGCAATTATTCCGGGCTTGTAAATTTCAAAAATGGCGCCTAACAGGAAGATGCAAATTAAGCGCGGGATATTTAAATCCCGGGCTTGATTTGCAATTCGGAATGCCTACATTTGCAGCCCTATTCCGAAATAGGCTGCAAGTGTAGACATACCCGAAAAGGCTAACCAATGCACTCACCATTTACTATAAAAAAAATGTGTTCGTCACTGCTCACCCAATTGTATTAGATTTGTATTCAGCAAGTACTCCATTTTTATATCTGTTAACATCAGGTTGGAAAACTTGGTTGAGCACCACAGCCTCCACACATCTCACAACATCAATTTTGGGGGGACTAGGATCTTGAGTAGATGTAGCTGGACAATTGAATTCTCCCTCAGTGACTGGAAGTTAAATAATCTAGGGCACAAGCTCTCTGGGCTTCAGGAACCCTCTTATAATTCTTTGTCTTCCCTGTCTCAAATTAGTTCAGACCTAGTGCCAGTACTAAATTCCTAGTATGTCACTCAGGGGCTGGATTTCAATAAAGTGGTCCAGGCTCTTGGGAAATTATAGTGAGACTCTTCTGAGGCTATATCCTGAACTCAGGTACAGCTCTAGCTCAAAATAATAATGCATAATATCATGAGAGAAGGATATAGTGAAGTTTTACCCAGAAGTAAAACAAGCTATTGTTAAGTGAGTAAATCCATTTAAATGAGAAAGCAATCAGTTCTGGAGACTATTGGAGTTTGCATATGATTTGTCGGTAAAGGGTTTGTAATATGTCATTCTTACAGTTAAGGGTGAGGAAACTTTGCAAATATGGCCAGTGATATCTTTAGAAACCTATGTAAAGCAAACTGTTATGATTCCCCAAGATATCCTACACTGGACAACACATTCCATGCAAGAATATCACCACATCCACAAAGTGGTAGACTTCTGTCAGTGATATCCTCAGGCAGGATACCTCTGCTCTTCAAAAGTTTACACAGGCCCACACATATGCCTTGCTGCACAGGGAAGATGCCACTTTAGCTTCACAACCCTGTCCACCAACATCTCTGAGGTTGTTATAGTCGAACCTGACTATGAGTATAGTAGTAGCAGGTGCCTCCCACATTTATTGTGAACCAGGCTTATACTATTGACAATTATAAAGAAGGCAATTTGTGTTTATGTTTTGAGTTCATGTTATACTGATGCAATATTAAATTTAGTTCCTGTGTCTGGCATTCTCAAAATTTAACTTTAACTTATCTGTCAGATAAGCATCTAAATCTGATTCATCTAGTCATATATCTTAGTATTTTGAGTCAACTTTTTGGTGCATCCTGAACTAGCAGCTAAATTAAAAACACCAAAAGACAAGGCCAGGTTTTAAAGGCAACCATCTATCATTCAGAATCCTCTATTACAAAAGTACTGGATAGAATACAGAAAACAGCCAAGTTTTCATAGAGGTGGCAATAGTTATTTTCTTTCCCAGGGAAAACATCTATCCTAATGGGATTCCTATCCATTAATCATTCTGGCACTTGTGAAAGTGGGTATCACCTAATAATTATTCTCATCATTTGGATTCATTGTAAGTTTATTATAGGTATCTTAATGCATCAGGTAAACCATAATTTGGCTAAACCAGAGTATCAGCAATTTCTGCCATATGATGCTAAGTAGAACATCAACAATGAGGAGAAATCGTAAATGGTGCTCACCCTTGCCAAATTATACAGGTAAAGTTTAGATTGGGATGTAATTTAGTAAAGGTTGCCAACTTCGTTAAGTAAACAAGGTGACCTTCATTTTTGTTTATCTTCTTGTTCCACCTTCCTGAGTAAACGGACAGGAAACTGGTAACATTGTCATCAAACTCAAATTGCCATGACTCATAAGTTGTAGCACCCTCCAATAGGTATCTAGTCCAAAATTCCTTTTGTGCAATAAGGTTGTGACGTGATTGACTTATCCTTAGTTATGTTAACTGATGGTGGGGTGAGGTCACACCATCTGCCTCAATGAAAACAATGAGGCCTGGCTGTAATTCATTCAGACATTTAGTACCTTGCTCTCTATATATACAGAGAGGAACAGATTTTTGCAGATCTCTCAGTCAAATGACCCCACATTTGTGTCACTAGTGAGTCTGCATCCCCAGGATGCAGATTTCCAAGCAATTCAGAGTAATCAAATTTTAGAGCACTTGAATTTTAAATTGGATAAAATGGTGGGAGTCAGTGGAAATACTCAGCTGTTTTTCCTGTAATTTGCTAACCCTGGTGTGTGTGTGTGTGGGAGGTGGAGTTGTGGGACCCTAGGTCCAGGTATTGCAAGGAAGGGAACCCCAAAGCTTGAGCCTGCTGCTGGAGAGCTAAAAAAAAGGCAAGGAGGACCCTGAAGCAAGGGACTGATAAGGACTAATCTCCCTCATACTAGGAACATACAAGTTCTGGGAGAGGGGAGAAATGGTTGTGAGGGGGGAGGTGTGGGCCAGTGCTGAATGACAGAGACTGGGTGGTACGCAACTGTGCTAAGGGGGAGGGGGAAGGGTACCTGTGTAGCAGGGCTGTGCTGGTAATGGGTCCCTCCATTAGAAAAGGGAAGAATCCATCTGTCCCTCCAAGGGGAAGCCTGAAAGGGCAGGATCAGGGCCGAATCAGCCTGCTCTGTGCAGGCTCCTGGAGTAGCAGTAGAGGATGGGACACTGGGGAGCACTAGGAGCCTGCAGAGGCCAGCTCTAGAAGTGGATAGAGCAGAGCAGTGGCAGTCTGCTGCAGAGGAAGGACTGCTGGCAAGAAAAATAAGTAAATGCCCATCCTGGGAGGATGTAGGTCTGACTCAGCTGCTGGTGCCAGTCTCCCCCTTCCCCCTCCCCCCCCCCCATACTACCTCAATAACATGCCCCTGATGCAGGAGGCTCTCAAAGTGCAGGGCCTGGGGCAAATGCCCCTGATCCATTCTAATGGAGAGTACAGCCCTGCCCTCTCAGCTAAATCTGTCATCTGTGGCCACTTCAAGTAAGCTTGTCTCCTATATTTTAAGAAGATATTGTCAATTAGCCAAGCACATTATTTACGTTGTATACAGTATTTTTAACTCACAGCAATGCTTCAGTGCAATTTGTAATTTATGGATTATTCTTCTTGGAAGGAAGCAGAAGAAGAGAATTACATTTTTCTATTTAGTGTCATGATCCCAAACGTAACAAAAAATATCTAAATAAAGTGAAACCTGCTACAAGTTGATTAAACTGTAAAAAGCAAACTAAAATAGTGAAATTGTACTTTACAACTTTCAGGATAATCTAAGATACCAGTTATTCATCTTCGCATTTCACAGACAACTTCATAGGAGAAAGATTTCACCATGAATTATCTAACCATGTTACCCCAATCTCTTTTGTCAGGTCTCAGAGCTTTTGTTGTAAGTCTCCACCAAACTATAAACCTGAAGCTCTAACTTCTAAAAAACTTGTTTCATAATGAGGTAAGATACGGAACCAAATAAAAATTGAGAGAAGTTATATTGACTATAGTGATATAAGACGATGATGATCTTCCCCAATTCTTACCAAAGTAAAAGGAAACTTGCACACTGAAAATACATCATAATTGCTAATATTTTCTTTTCCTTATTTAATAAAGAAAGAATCTCAAAAAAAGAGTGGAAGGCCATTTAAAATCTTAAAAAAAAATATTTCAGCTCTAATGACTTATGTACATTCATTAGCTACAGAATTAGGACTTGTAAAATGAAGTTTGTCTATATTTGCATTGTGAGTAAAAAATATTTGTTAAGTGAGACAATCTCTAGAAATTATTCTCCAATGCAAAAAATGAAAGGAGGAGCAATATGACAAACTCTCATATGTGGAATGTGTTTATTTCCTCTGCATGCAGCACCTACAAAAGTATGCCCATATATTTACCAGTAATAAAATCCCTAGAACAAGTATATGAAATGTTAATATGGATAAGCAAGTGAAAATAGTTTACAACTAAATGGCTCCATCCATAGCACTAATAAGTTTTGTATGAAGTTTTTTGAATTATTTTCATCCCCTCTGCATAAATTTCGTTTACAAGTAACAATGCAACATTTTATAGTGCTAGCTACAGCACAGTTCACGGTTGTTATAATGCGAACACAATTTTTCACATATCAATAAAAAAAAACAAAGAGAGTGGTGTGTCATGAGAAGAAAGATGTGATAACAAATGGTGGCCCAAAGGCTGTGATTTAATATGTTCCAGCCTGGGAAATATAATAAATTAAATCACATGAAGTGAAAGATGGCTAGCACTGCATGGATAGTCATAGATCTGAGATTAAGTGGTGAATGTGTTTTGCATTTGAAAGAGTTCCCTTCCTTTTGGGAGTAAAACACATTGACAGTAGAATATTCTAAAGGTTGGGATCAGAGTGCCATTAGCATGCTGTTTTACTAACATACTGATAATTTTTGAACCCATGGGGCAAAAACTTTGCAGACATAAAACAAAGACATAATGCCTTGAAGAGGCAGAATTCTTTAGAAGACGGTGTTCCCTTTGCCAAAACAATGTTCATTCCAGAAGGAAGAACTACATAAGTGAGGCACAAATCAACTACATACACAAAACCTCCTAGAACTGACCCACTACTTTCAGTTTTAAAGGCCATAACCCCCTCTCCCCCAAATTATATCAAAACTACATGGCAGCAGGTGATAATGAAAGAACAATAGCTCGCATTTTAGAATGCTATGGTGGCTGTGATGACAAAAGATAGATATTTGAATAGTGTGTTCAACCAACAATTATTTGAAGTTTATCATCTGAAATTACCTGACCAGTCCTGAACGAGCAAATTTGCTGGACCAGGAGAGCTCCCCTGCTACCGGCCCCCCATCCGAACACTGGCTCAGCTTCTAGCCCCTGCTGGCACCCCATGCTTCCACCCAGCTGTGCTGCTGACCCTTTCTGGACACCCTGCTGTGGGGTTCCTGACTGAACTACAGTCCCCTTTTGCTTTGAGACTCCTGGATCCACTACTGGTCCTGTGTCCTGGGGTTCTCTAATGCAGGGACATCCATGGTCCTGCCAGACCATGGATGTTCCCAGATCAGAGAGTCCTAGTTTAGGGTGGTATAACCTGTAGTAGTATGTTTTATTGTGTTTTGAGGGAATATTAAGTATCATTACGTTTTTTTCCCCAAAACAACTAATAAATTTATCTAAAGCCAATGACATCATGAGTGGAGACAGTAGGGGGACACTTAAACTACTCAGGCATCTGTTGGGGAAATAGTATGGGCAGGACACATATCCAAAAAGTTCTCGGAATAAAATTGGAGATGATTTTTTATTGCAAAAGGGAAAGAAACATGGGGAGAGGCAGCTTTTGATTTAATATTGACAAGGAGGAACTGGCTTAGAAATTTGAAGTTGAAAGGGAGTTCAGGTAGAAGTGTGACCATGAAAAACAGCAGAATAAAAACAGTAGACAAACTCAGAGAATTAGCTGATAAGATTCAGAGGGAAGCAAGTTTAAGGGAAAAAAAGAGTTCAGGAGACCTGGCAGTTTTTTTAAAAGACATCATTAAGGGCATAAAAGCAAACTATTAAGCATGTTAAGAGACAACCCTGGTTTAACCAGGAGATCTTCCTTAATCTGAAACTCAAAAATGAGTTGTATGAAAATTGTTAACTTGATCAAAGTACAAAGGATTAATATTAAAAAAAACCCCAAACACCAACAATTCCATTTTCTTCTTTAATTTACACCTTGTTAAAGCATTTTGGACAACTAAAAAAATCTCTCATCACATTTAAAGGCTTGAAGAAAAACCTTGGAGAGGGGTTTAAATCTGCCAAAATTATAAAATATGTAATTGAACATAAATTGAGTGGTGATGGTGTTGTCAGGAACTTTAGACATACTCACAACATAAGTATAATTATTTTGAAGAATAAAGCTTTAATTAAATAAAAATTAAGAATAGTTTAAATTAGAAAATACAATATTGGTGGCTAGGGTTGCCAAATGGTTTCACCAAAAAAACCTAAAACCTCCTCCCCTCCCCCCCCCCAAAAAAAAGGGCTGGGAAAATTTTGTTGAGAGAAAAAAAAACCCGCCCCGGGCTGCCGAAATGCGGTCACGGCCCCTTTAATCGCCGGGCCGCTCCCCTGCCATTCCCCCCACCCCCTCCATGTGTCTGTCCAGCACCGAGCCGGGAAAAGCAGAAAATACTGGACATTTTATATGTCCGGTATTTTCTCAATTTCCTTACCGGACAGAAGGCACGAATACCAGACTTCCCGGTTCAATACTGGACACCTGGCAACCCTACTGGTGGCAATAGAGTTATGTAACATAGTGGGAAATCCCATAGGAATGCATGGGAACCCATAGAAATGAATAAGGATTGAATCACTTCTTCTGGAGAATGACTCAACAAAAACCCATATGAATATTTTATGGCCTATAGAAACTAATGAGATCTCTAAATAGGATGGTTCACTCAAAGGTCAGCTGAATGGGGTTCATAAGGCACATATCATAAATGTAACCAGGTAATGACATCATGACTGCAATCTGATTGGCTATAATAAATTATGCAATTAACTTCAATTGTATACAAGGGCAGCAGCTGACCGGCTAAAACTCTATATAAATAGGGACCAGCAAGACAGCAGAATACTGCCAGACACTTGAAAAAAGAAAGATATCTATGAAACAGTAACAGCAGAGGCTTCAGTGGAACCCAGCAAAAGAAGAGTTGCTTGAAAACCAGTCCCAAGTTGCCCTGACAGTGGCCATGCCTGGCACCCAGCTAGTAGGAAGCCTCCACTGCAGCCCAGGAGTAGTGACCAGCAGACTTCCATGACTCTCAACAGAGAAGTAACTTTACCTCAGAAGCTACCACTGCACAAATCAGCAGCCATCAGAAGACATAGATAGCAAGCAATCATCACCACTTGCGCTGCACCCAAACTTCTGCATAAGGACCATTTTTAGACAATTTAGAGGGATTCTGAGAGAAACTTCTGTACATTAAAATCTTTTTTTTCTATTTAATGTCCTGGAGCATATAGGTCTCAACTGTAAATAAAGCTGGATGTCAGTGGTTTGAATGAGGTCTCACTACCCATTTAGTACCTGTCAAGGCACCATGTATTAGATGTTTAGATTCAAATAATACTGAATGTTTGTTGATATATTATTGAACAATTAATTGCTATATCAGTGTAGGCAATAGATATTACGTTATATGCTTGATTGTTGTAGAGTTGTACCTTAATTTACCATGCCACTTCTTCTAAATTGTAACTGTAATATTTACAGTTGTATTTATTATCTTTATTTTTCTCTCTCTCCTCTTTTGTGGTAAACTCACTTCTAAATAAATATTATTTTTGTTTTCAAAGAATTCATTGCTTGTGGCCTATTGTTGATTGAAGGGCTGTAACCACATCCTTCAAAGTCAGCTAGCATTAGTTAGTAGCTTTCCCTGGAAAATCCATAGGGTGTGCCACAACCTTGAATATCAAAATAAGATAAATTGAGGAATAAAAGTTTTATTTTAAACTGAATAGAAGTTTTCTAGGCAAACTCATTGGTTCCATAGAATTGGATTAAAATCTTCCACTAACATAAGCACAATGCTAAAAATGTTACTTTACCACAATTAGCTGAAAATAGTGAAAAAAACAAATTAAATTGGCAGAATATAAGGTGGCACCAGCAGACCATAACATTAAGATAAATTAACAGTTGGATGTGGAAAGAATGAGGTAATTGGAGGAAAAAAATAAAAGGTCTGTCAGGTATGCTCACTATGGCTACGTCTATACTATAGTTTTTTCAGAAAAACTTCACTATCATCCACACTGCAATCTTGTTCTTTCGGAAAAAAAATCAAAACATTGGTAAACCTCTTTCTATGAGGAAGAAGCCTTTTTCGAAAGAAGGAGTTCTTTTGAAAAAAGAGGAAAGAGGAAAAAGCACAGGTACACTGGTGGCCACTCCATCCGTAGTAATCACAGCTTAAATGCGAGATAGCGTCCATTCAGTGTGGATGCTATCTTTCAAAAAAGCAGATTGCTTTTTCAATGCACTTTGGCAGTATGGACACTCTCTTTCAGAAGATTTTTCAGAAGATTTCTTCCAGAAAAGCTTCTTCCGAAAGAAGCCTGCAGTCTAGATGTAACCTATGAATCAAAGCTAAAGGTAATGGGCTGTAATACTAAACAGACCATACTAGTTGGTTACAGATTGTAATACTACACAATATTCAGTACAGACAGGCCTGGATTACCCAATAGGCAGACTAAGCACATGTTTAGGGCACCAGCAAAGCGGGGGCACCAAAAAAAAAAAAAAAAAGAGATTTTACAGTATAGTATTGTTTTTATTTTGAATTACATATGGGGGGGGGGGGGAACACCATAATCTTTTCAGTGTTTAGGGCCTCTAAAGGCCTTAATCTGGCCCTGAGTACAGATCATAATGTTCAAAAGTGGTTAACAACCAGATGTGGTACCAAAATCTGAATGAAGAATAAGAGAAGGATTAAAAAATAACCAAAAAAAAAAAAAAAGATTGTATACAATCATGATCAGAAAGGGTCTGGTGGCTGGCAAAACAGTAGAAAAAGACAGATAGTCAGCAACCAAAGGTTAGAAATTCAGGAGCAGGAGGTTGTTAAAGAGTCATTAGGAAGATATTAGGGAGGAAGGTGAAGAGAAGGAAAAAGAATCAGCAGCAAAACCAGCTGGTAGGACAAAACAGAAAATGGACCCTGACAGAGCACAGGGAAAGAAGTCAGCGGAGAGAGGTAGCTTGCTGATTAACAGTAGTAAGTTAGGGTACGTCTAGACTACATCCAGTTCTGTCGACAAAGCAAGACGCTTTGTCGACATGAGAGTGTAGACGCAAAGGACAGTGTAGATGCAATAACACTTTCTGTCAAAGGCATTAGTCCTCGTAGAATGAGGTTTACCGCCATCAACAAAACTGCCAAGTTCTGTAGACGTTATGTCAACAGAATTCGGCAGTAGTGTAAACGTAGGTATATTTTTGTCAACAAAAGTCCACTTTTGTTGACAAAACCCTGTAGTCTAGACACACCCTTACAGAGCACACACATATATGACTAAGTTCATAAAGATGTGTATGGCTGTATGTTATATTAACCTATATGTATAATATTTAAAATGTATGTATAAAGATTGCTGTCAGCAGGCTGCAGGTGACTCATTACTGTGTTCACAGTGCAATCACTTATTATTACTCTAACCATATGTCATTGAGGTTTATGTATATTAGCCTGTACTCAAGGACTGTGTTAATAAAAGGGATTTATGTTTATATTATTATATCAGGAATTACTATTTGCACTAAAACAAAGAGGCCTGTGTTTCAATCATTGGAACATTTTATCTGTGCCTCTCAATGTTACAATTCCAAACTGTACTGTGGTTTATCCAAAGGGGAAAACCCTAATAACCCTTACCTTACAGAAACATATTAGTGGATAAATGTGCTGTCTTAAAGGGATACTTGAAAAACAAAGGAATGGGCAATAAGGTGAGCTATTCTGGAGGTATCCTAAATATGGTTTTGGGGTGACAACACAAGCAGGTAGGGACAAAAGTAGAAAAGCCAAAGCAAAAACTGAGACTAAAGTCACTAGTGACATAAAGAGTAACAAAAAATGTATTAAAATGCATTAGAAGCAGAGGAAAATCAAGAAAAGGACAGGCCTATTAGTAAACAAGGAGGAAAAAGTAATAACAAAAAATGCAGCAATGGCTGAAATGTTACAAACCTATTTTTCAGTTTTCATTAAAAAGGTTAGCAGTGATTGGGCAGCTAATATAGTATAAATTGGCAGTATCTGAGGCTAAAATAGGGAAAGAACGAGTCACTGCATACTTATTTCAAAATAAGCTATTCTGGAATAGTTATTCTGAAACAGCATGTCTACACTGCAGGGAAGCCTCAAAATTAGTCCGAGGCAGGTTTCCCTAATGTAGACGTACTATCTCAATTTAGAGCCCCAGGAGGCACTGGGGAGGAACAACTTAGAATGACTCTGGTGAGGGGCTATTTCTAAATAGCATCAGTGGAGCATCTACACATGCTTTATTTTGAAATAGCTATTTTGGAATAGGCATTATTCCTTGTAGAATGAGATTTACAGACTTTGGAATAAGCCGCCTATTATTTCAAAATTATTTTGAAATAACAGAAAGGCTGTGTAGATGCTCATATTGTTATTTCAAAATAACACTAGTTATCTCGAAATGATGGTGCAGCATAGATGCACCCTTAGACAAGTTACATATCTTCAAGTTGCTAGGGACTGGCAAAATACAACTATAATACTTAACAAAACAGCTAAAGAGATCTTCGAGCCATTGGCAATTAGGTCTGAGAACTTGTTGAGGATGTGAGAAGTCTCAGAGGACTTGAACATGGCAAACATGGTATTTATCTTTAAAAAGTGAAATAAGGACGACTTATAGACCTCTTAACTTAAAAACCTGGAAAGATAACGGAGCAAAAAAACCCAAACAGTTTGCTAGCACCTAGAAGATGATAAACTGGTAAGTAACAGTCAAATATGGATTTGTCAAGAATAAATCATTTCAAACCATGCTAATATCCTTCTTTTACAGGGAAAGAGGACTTGTGGATAAGGAGGAAAGCAGAAACTGTGACATATCTTGACTTTAGTAGGACTTGTAATATGGTCTAATATGACCTTCTCATAAGCAAACTAGGTAAACATAGCCTAGACAAACCTGTTATAAGGTGGGTGCACAACTGTTCGGAAAATCGTACTCATAGAGTAGTTATAAGTGGTCCGTAGTCAAGCTGGAAGGGCATATTAAGTGGGGTCCGACAAGGATCTGCTCTAGGTCCAGGTCCTTTAAACAACTTTACTGGCAAAGGAATTTTGCTTCAAACCAAAAATGGTCGACACACAGCCCAATCAATCTTTTCAGCTTCACTTACTAATTTGATAAAACAGGAATCACTTCAGATGTTCAGATACTTCCTCTGATGTAATACACTCTTCTACTTTGGAATCATCAGCGTGCTTTTAAAGTGTCACACTATAAAGTATGGAATTAATCTTGTAAACATTTCAAATTCCTGATAAACATGAAGTTGTGTAAAAAAATACTGCAAACTGTTGATTCCTAATAGTTTCTAAATCCCATACACACCTGCTGGCATATTTGGAAAATCCACACATTTCTGATTGGTACATTTGCTTTATTAGTATCAGGCCATCCCTTTTCACTACAGAAGGAACGAGTACATGGACACCATTCCTGACAGGTGCTTGTAAAACCTAGTTTTTAAAACTTCCAGTGACAGAGATTCCACAACCTCTCTTGTCACATCTTTTTTAGAAAGCTTGCCCTAATATTTGCTAGAGACAAAATCCTTACTTCCTGTCCTATCTTGAGTGGACAGAAAGAACAATTAAGCATCATCCTCTTTATAACAGCCCTTAACTTATCTGAAGATTATCAGATGCTCTCCTCAATTTTCTTTTGCTCCTCCCTGCTCTGCAACTCATCGATTCAAATTGGAAAGATCTGGGGGGGGGGGGGGGGTTCAAGATTTTTGCTTACTGTAATAATAGCAGTGGGCAAGCTAAGCTAGTGAGGCCTTTCCTTCATCTCAATGGGCTGCAAGATTATCATAACCAAGACAGTCTCCCAGGATAGGATCATTTTGCTAATTGGACTTGCGTACCTAGAATTTGTGGGTTGGACTGACTGAACAGCAGCAGCGTTTTCACTGGATGCAGAGGAGTTCACAGCTTTCACAGTCAACATTGTGCACAATCAGCACATACCTCATTTCATGTTCTTTCTTTCTTTCTTTCTTTCTTTTAGAAAGAAAGAAAGAAACCTATGCAGATGGAAACTGGCAGAATCTGGCAACCCTGTGCTTGAGCAGCAGTTAACAAAGTGTCTCATGGGCCAAACATAGAACCCCAATCAGATACTCAAAGAAACTAGGTTTAATGGTTTGAGGTAAGGCATGATACTACGGAAGCAATTACTTGGCAGAAAAGATCTCCCAGCAATAGCTAACTGGCCTGAGTTAAGGGCCAAGTGGGGTGTGGAGGTAGCAACCCACATGCTACAGAATACCCTTCCTCCCCTCGCCACAGATGGCACAGCCAGCAGTGTAAAGCCCCCACCCACGGACAAGTGGCAGTCCCTCACCCCAGACTCCCAGCTCACCTCAGGCATGGACCCGCCCTGCCCCAGCTACACACAAGCCCCCATCATGCAGTTCCACCACACTTGCCAGCATCCAATAGAGCAATAGGGTGGATGCTCAGGGATGTGGCACTCATTGTAATGAGATTTCTTTACTTTTTTTTCCTCCTTCCCCAACCACATCCCTATCTCACTGCCACTACAATTCCCATGAGAAAGAGAGAGCTTCTCGTGCTCCCCAGTGCCTCTTTGTCCCGCTTCCACTAGGCTGGCTCTGTCTGCCAGTGACATTGTTCACTCTTTGCCCCACCCCCATTCCCCAGCTTCTTCACACTGCGGTTCCTCTCCCTGGCCAGGGGTGGTGGGGAAGGGAGTCACTAGAGTGGTATTGCTTCCTTGGAGTATTCATGCACGGCTGCAGAGCTGACCAAGATGGTTCTGCCCTGTCCCCTTTAAGCAGCTCGGTGCAGAGCCCAAGCGTGGGTGGGGGGGCTGGAGCCTGTGGCTTGGCCCCTGCTGTTCCAGGCTGCTACTAGGGATTGGGCACATCTGATGCAACTGGCAGCCTTCTTTGGGTTTAGTGGGCTGTGCACTGCCAGGACTTCTTATTGCCTTCTCTCTCTGAGGCTATGTCTATGCTGGGAAGGTTTGGCGATGAAAGTGCTGTCGACTTGCAAAAGTCAATAAAAATGAAAATGGGTAAAACTCGGTTTTTAGCCTCCCCTTGTCAACATTTCATAGCCACATTGCTAGCTCCCCTGATGGCAAATAGAGCAAAGCTATGTGGGTAAGCATCCCACAGTGCGATGTGGTGGGAAGACAGAGCTGATCCCTGAGCTTCTTGGGATTCCCTGATAGCTCTGTGAGCTCTCCATGCTGATAAATGTCAAAGAAGCACAGCAGTCTCTCCAGCCCTTCTTCAGCAGCAGTCTATCTGATGCTGTCTTTCTACTCAAGTACAAAACAGAAGCACTCCAATGATTTGTTCTTTGTTCCCCAAAAGGAGCAAAGAATATCTCCAGTATCAGATATTCCTTTGAAAGGAGCTTTGAAAGGGGAGGGGTGCATACCTTCAGGGCAGCAGAGATCACAAAACATAGAGCAGAGCCATCAGAGCAGGCATTGTGGGATACTGGCTGTCTCAGAAACAAACTAAGGAAACATAGCCTAGACAAACCTGTTATAAGGTTGGTGCACAACTGATTGGAAAACCATACTCATAGAGTGGTCCATAGTCAAGCTGGAAGGGCATATTAAGTGGGGTCCCACAAGAATATGCTCTAGATCCAGTTCTATTCAACAACTTTAGGGACAAAGGAATTTTGCTTCAAACCAAGAATGGTCCACACACTATCCAATTACACTTTTCAGTCTCACTTACTAGTTAGATAAAGATCCTAAATCACAATGCAGCTTGGTACAGTGGCATTGCATTGAACTTGAAGAGATAATCAAAGACTCAGTAAGACCTTTAACAAAGTTATGGCATAAAAATTCTAAAATTAACCTAGAATTCTTAAGAAAATTAGGCTAAGTTTGCAGTTTTTTGCTAGTTTTTATGGTATTCTTTCCAAACAATAGATATTGGCCTGGGGGCAGGGATCCTGGACAGTGGGCCAACAGCCAGAGCAGGATGAGAGGGGAGCCCCACCAGTCAGAAGGTGAGCCCCACTACCCGGGGCCATGGAGCCACTGCCAGTCAGGGCCGTGAAGATCCAACAGCTGGAAGCAGAACTTTGTTGGCCAGGGAAGGAGGCAAGCCCCTGCAGCCGGAGATGCACCACTGGCTGGGGGCAGGGAACCAGAGGAGCTGGGAGTGGAGCTTTGCCAGCCAATGGCAGGGAGCCCTTGCAGCAGGGGATGCTGACCACCTCTGGTCAGCAGCAGAGAGCCCCAGGAGCTGGAAGCAGAGCTCCAACAGCTGGGGCAGGGAGCCCCTGGGGCTGGGTACATTGAGCCACTGGCAGCCAGGGCAGGGAGCCCTGGTGGCCATGGGCAGGAAACCCCAATGTCTGGACCAGGGCTACAGCCCAGAGTGGAGCCCCACCAGCAGGCTTGAGGCAAGGCACTGGCCAGTATGGTGGCCAAAAGGGGAGCTCCAGGAAATCCTCAGGGTGCTGGACCAGGGAAATCCTCAGGGTGCTGGACCAGAAATCCTTAGGGTACTGTGAATAATTCTTACAGGGGATAGAAAATAGAACTGTACATTTGAAAATGTTTCAGACATTATTCATATTCATGATTACAATGTTTTCAATGACTAATGAAAATGTTTTATTTTCTATTTTTTTTAGTTGCTTAATTCTTTAAACTGTGCTTGTCAAAGGTAGCTGGCTCTATTCTTTCTTTCTTTCTTTCTTGCATATGTTACTGTAATTGTATTCTGTAATCTTCCAGCTAAAGTGGTTTAATCATTTTAGAAAATGGAATAAAGAAAGCCCTTGAAAGCAAAATAGTAAACAAGAATGGATAAAGTAGAAAAATATTTAAAATAAATCATTCTTCTACTTAAAACTGTATATGATAAAAAGAACAAGCTTCAGGGAGAAAAAATAAATGATTTAAAACTGGAGGAAATTGGGAAGAAAAATATATGGACCGCATATTTTTCACCAAGATGAAAAGAAATAGAAACTCATGGAAGATTAAAAACAAAGGACTGAGAAAATTATTCAAACTGGAAAAAAGATAAAATTCAGCAATAAGAAGCAAAACAATAAGATAAAGAGATAGTGAACTGGCAACCACAAACAGAAGTTTGAGAAAGGAAGAAGGAGATCCTCCTGCTGAACAAACGGTGAGTACTAATTTTGGGGTGAATATGCTTGGCTGTTTGATTTTTGTCTGTTTGTATTTTTTTTGCTCTTCCATAATTTTAGGCCAGTTGGGATTGAAAGACATGAGAAGTAATTCTTCTGCATTGCTCCTCACTGATGAAACCTAAACTGGAGTATTGTGTCCAGTTCTGGCTGCCCCATTTCAGGAAAGATGAGGACAAACTGGAGAAATCCCAAAGAAGAACAACCAAAAAATGTCTAGAAGCATGACCTATGAAGGAAGATTTTTAAAAAAATGTTTGTTTTTTTTCTGAAGAAGAGAAAACTTGGAAATGACATGCTAACATTTTTCAAGTACATAAAAAGTTATTTCAAGAAGGAGGATCCTTAGCCTCTGAGCATGCGAGAAGAAGCAATAGTATTAGATTGCCACAAAGATGGTTTAGGTTGGACACTAAGAAAAAATTTCCTGCCAGGGTTATTAAGGACTGGAATAAATTGCCTAAGGCAGTTGTGGAATCTCCATCATTGGATATTTTAAAAATGAGTTAGACAAACACCGGTTATGGATGGTGTAGATAGTCCTTATTCCTACCATGAGTGCAGGGGACTGGACTACATGAACATTTAAAGTCCCTTCCAGACTGAAACATTTAAAATATGAAAAGTCATTTAATGGGCAGTAAACAGACAATCTCAGACAGAACCTAGGATATCAAAATGTCACAAAACCAACAGGAATGAAAAACTGAACTTGACAAATTAAAAGTACTGTACTTAAAATGGGATCTTGAATTTTTGAAATAGGAAAAAAGCTACTCATTACTTTCAACAAATTCAAAATGACAAATGTGAATGCTACCTTAGCTGTTTTCAGTAAGAAGAATATGTTGAATATGTGGCCATTGACCTAGTCAAATGGGCTCTGACACTTTGTGGCAGAGGGGTGTTGTTAAATCATAACAGCCTGAAATCCACTTAGAAAGTCTTTGGAAAGTGATATATTTGCCTTTCATCCATTCAGAAAAGGATACATAACAAGTTTAAGGTATTTTCTAAACAGTTTTGCTCTCTGTAGGTAGAATGCCAAAGTTTGGTGGACTTCTAGGCTATGTCTACACTGCAAGCTTTTGCCAGAAGAAAGTATGGTAATGAAGCACTCATTAGCATTTGTCGCGCTGTCATTTGCATATTCTCTGCTGATACATTTTGCGCAAAAACAATCAGTGTAGACGGGTCCATTTTGTGCAAAGCCCTGCTTTTGCACAAGATCCTTATATCTCCTTCTGAGGATCTTGTGCAAAAAGGTTTTTTTGCACAAACCGGACCCGTCTACACTGCTTGTTTTTGCGCAAAGTCTTCTTGTGCAAAAAGCATCAGCAGAGAATATGCAAATGACATCACGACAAATGCTAATGAGTGCTTCATTAGCATACTCTCTGCTGGCAAAAGCCTGTAGTGTAGACATAGCCCTAGTAAATGAAGTCTCTTGTCTATACCAGTGGTGTGTGGTTTGAGGAGGAATTGAATTGCTTGCTTCAGATGGAAATTTGAGATTATTGTAGGAATAAATTTTGGGTAAAGTCCTAAAAATCCTTGTTCTTCTTCATTCAAAATCTGAGAGATGTATGCTACTGGCCAAAGACCAGTGCTATTGTCTTGGCTCAAGACAGCACTCATTCCAGTACATGTTGTAGCCAAATGAAGTAAAAAAGGCTGTCTTGTTTTGGGATATGCTAAATCTGGAGCTTGTGCTAATGCTTGTTTCAGCTGAAAAAAAAAAGCTTCCTGCTGTTCTGACCCTCATTCCCATTTATTGCCTTTCTTTATAATAAGTGATACAGTGGACAGGCCTTTTCTGCATATTTTTCTCTAAAATCACCTGAGAAATTTGTCAATCCCAAGAATGACCTCAAGGTGGTTACATCAGTTGAAGATCATCACTTTGGTAGTAATTCCACTCTTCTTTTATCTGGTGTCTGATCTTCTTGTCCTAGTGTTATTCCTAGGCAATTAACTTACTGCTGACAATTTTGAGCTTTCTCTGGGATAACTTTAAACCTCTTTCCTTTACCTTCTTTAAAACTTGGTTGAATATTTCCAGATTTTCTTCTTTGGTTTTTGTGCTGATAAGGATATTATCCACATATGAGATGATGTTATCCTTACTCAGGATATTGCTCCACAGGCTGTTCAAATGCATATGGCCGGGCTGAGGTGGGAGGTCAAATAAAACAGAATTGTCTTACCTGGGATGTAAAATTAAACTCGTTCCAAGAGTCTGGGTGCAAAAGAATAACAAAGAATGCATTGGCCAAATGCAGGATAGTGAACCATCATGTTCTTCCCATAATGGAAGCAATCCCCTGAGGATAGCTTATGCCACTGGAGCAGTCATTAGAGTTACCTTATTCAAATGTCTTAAGTCAATAGTCAGTCTCCAAGTTTTTCCATCTACCTTTAAGACTGGACAAATAGTAGCATTATTTGTAATTAATTGTTCTACTATTACCCCTTGAGCCAAATGCCCTTGAATTATTTTAATCAAACTTGGCACTTCTTTTTTTGGGTATTTATACTTGCTTGAGGTGGGGGGATCAGGTCCAGTGATTAAACCCTATCCTTTCACTTTAAGATTTGTTAGCTGTCCATACTTCCTTGAACTTCTGTGTTATTGTTAAAACTTCTTCAGTCCAATCAGGCTATTTTAATTCTTCAACAGTCTTGATAGCCGCTAGCCTAAAAAATAATGAGATGATTTGTGGCTTATGCTCACTGGAAGGTATTTCCCATAATACCTTATTTATTAAATCTACTGTTAATTCAAGTTTGCCTAATATATCTACTCCAATTGTTCCATTTCCATCTAAATTCATTAAAACAAACTGCTCTTTCCCTTGTTTTCTTCCTAATTGGAATAGAACCAGGGCACAAAATGGTACTTAACTTATTGCTTCATTAAAGTCCTGCAGCTTCCTGACTATTAAAGGAGGTCCAAACAATTTCTTATCATCAGTGCTAATTAAATAATATGTAACACCCATGTCTATCAACATATTTTGTCCAAATATTCCCCTATTAAAATCTACATATACAATGGGTCTCCCCCAGTTGACAGTTTCTAGATTTGCCTCAAAGCATGCCTCAAGCATGATCTCTTGATAATATTGGGGAGATAGAAGGTGTTTGTCCACCCTATTCCTGATGTGAAGGGTGAGGTAGAACCTCAGGCACATTCCTTTCATGATATGCCAATCTTTTGTGTAGTTCTGTTGGTAACCCATCTATTTGTTCTTTGGGCTCCTATTGTAAAATTGTCTCCACAACCATCTTCTTCCTGATTCCATGGGGTTTTTGTCTTTGATCATAAAGAACAACTTTTCTATTCTTGCTCCCTTCTCTCTTTAACCCTTCTTTCTGCAGCTGGCTCTGCAGATTATTTTGTCTGTTAGGACCATTAGTGAAGGTGACTTGTCAACATTTTTTCAGGCCTTCCTTTTGTTTCTCTCTGTATCTCATTCAATCTCTTTACATTATCTTCTATAAGTATAGAGGAATTTTTGCAGGATCATCAGAAACCAGAGCCATTCTAATTATTGGATCAAAACCTAATACCAATGCTGTTTTTCACTGTGGGGAATCATATACAAGCTGGTGTTCTAAGGGAATGATACCTGAATGTTGATGCAACAATTTCTTCCTAGCTATATAAGGTTCAGGCCTTTCTTTTGGTTTTTCTTTCTGTTAATGAAACCGTATCACCTGATTTTCTCCAAGTTAACAAAAATTTGAAAGTTCTTCTCTTATTAAATCAGTATCTCTTTCCCCTCCTCTATGGAGGTCATATTCATCTGAATTCATGCATTCTTTTATTAATGTTGAAAGATCTGCTCTAGTTAATCCAGGTATTCCTATTGTTTTAGCTAAACATCCAATGACTGAGCTTTTATTCAGAGGACCCTTAGACTTTCCAAAAGCTCTGATTCGTTCAGGGGCATAGGGCCTCAATTCTATCTTTCTTCTAAACCTCCTTTTTTTCCCCTTGTGCAGTGGTTTTCACTACTGATGTGATGACTGGAGCCACAGAGATGGCTTCTAATATTCTTCTGGGCCTTCTCTTGATGTATTATAGAAGTCTACAGTGGGTTCCTTGGGGTAATCATTATAGCAAGGAGAATATGTATCTTCATCAGAGTCTGTTTCTTCACCATTCAGGGCTCTTATTGCTGCTATGGCTCCTCTGTTAGGCTTCACCTCCTGTTTTAATGCATTGATTTTTTTACAAGCTTCATGGTTTCTTTCTTTCTCCTTTTTAGTTTCTGAAATAACCAATGTCATTGCAGCTTGTCTGTCCATTGCCTTCTGCTCTTCTAGTTCTTTTACTAATTTCTTTTGTTCTTTTTTTTTCAACACATTTCTTCTGTGACTTACAATTTGCACTGATTGAATCAGGATAGTGTAGCAACGTTGGCCTTCAGGTTCACTAATTCCCTTCCTTTATTTTTTTTTCTTAGCTTTCTTATCTCTTCTAAAGCTTTTTCTATTTCTGCATCCAGGATTATAGCTGAACACTGCTGCTCGTGTGAAGCAACTTGCTTCTCCCTTTTACTTGGTTCTCCTTTTACTTGGTTTTTGTTAGGTTACATCCATTGTTCTCATTGCTTATATAATTATTGGTAGGCTACAGGTACAATACATACATTTTCCTTCCACATTCTACTTTTCTGATAAAATCCTCAAAACTGTTTCCAAGCATTATTTCTGAAACCTCATTGTTCATTGAATATTGCAGTTGCCTGCCAAATTGAAGCCTTTGGTCAAAATCTGAAGGGCAGTTGCACTGACAGTGCTACTTGCATCTGGATAAATATGGAGTACATAGGACCTTTGAATTGGAAATTGTTTCGCATCTTGTCAGTTACAGCAAAATAGAACTGCCTGACTGCCTTGAAAACATTGAAGTTGTTGGTGAAAAACAATTTTTACTTATTTAATATTTGAATACTATTCCCTGGTTCTCAGAACTAAGAATATTTTTATCATTAAGTGGCTTCTTATCAATACTGAAATGATTATTTGTTATGCTATAGTTCCAGTCTTTTCGACTTTCATAATGCCCATGTTCTTCCTGAATTGTGTTCTTATCTCTTCTGTTGGGTAGCCTATTTTATCATTTTCAGCTTGAGAACCTGTTATAGCCACATTTATAGGGCCCCATCTCAGCTGCATCGCCAATGAAAAACAGCTGTTTGGCTATTTTTTTTGTCTCTCTCATGTTTCTCCGTTTTTCATAGCAGTTGAAATGCTAGTCTGAGCTGTCTGGCAACACCATATTCTTGGTACATATCTTTACATAGTGCACATAGCATGGAAGAAATTGATCTTCATGTGAGTATGCATTACAAAACTGTGTTATGTTATTCGTATTCTTCCTGGACTGTGGTGAAAATTGAAGAACAAATCCAGTAGCAGTTCTTCCACAGCAAGTGCAAACTATTTGACACCTTGCTGGCAGAATACGTTTGCCAAATGATAGAAACAAGGGCCACATGTGTTTGGTTCCACTTGCGTCTTGGACAAAGCAGAGATTTTCTTGCCCCTTTCATCACACGGCAGTTTTCACTGATGAATGAAGATAAAAATATAAGAATAGCCTTACTGGGGCAGATACTCAAGCCCAGTATCCTGTCTTCAGGGCCATCCCTAGCCATACAGTCTTGCAGGACACCACAATTACTCAAGACACTACAGTTACTTGTGGCTGGCTGGGACAAGATGGTAGCAATGTATGAGTGTCGTGTGTGTGGGGGGGAGGGTGCGGGTTGCACCTGAATGTGTGCTCTGTGTGTGCTAGGATCTCTGGGAAGGGCAGGACTTGTATGGATGGGGAGGGGGAATACCAGCGTATGACAAGTCTCTTCCTCATCCCTTAACCGCTGTGTAAGGTATGTTTGTTTGAAGAGAGGGCAGTAGGCCAGCACCTAGCCCCCTTTTTGGACAGCCACATAACCAGTATCCTTTGCTGCCTTGGGATTCTTCTTCCCCCCTCCTCCCTACACACAGTGCTTAGGGGGCTGCATGTGACCCCTTTTGCCTCCCAGCATCACTCTGAGTATGTCTAGACTGCATCCCTCTGTCAGCAGAGGGATGCAGATTAAACAAATGAGGCAGGGATTTAAATATCCTGCACCTAATTTGCATAAAAATGGCCGCCACGTTTTGCTGACTCAGCACTTTGTTGGCAAAAAGCGACAGTCTAGAGGGGGATCTGTCGAGAAAGAAAGCCTTTTTTGACAGATCCCTTATGCCTCCTGCAAGGAGGTTTACAGGATCTGTCAAAAAAGGCTTTATTTCTCGACAGATCCCCCTCTAGACTGCCACTTTTTGCGGACAAAGTGCTGAGTCGGCAAAACGTGGTGGCCATTTATATGCAAATTAGGCATGGGACATTTAAATCCCTGCCTCATTTGCAATGTCGACCTGCCTAATCTGCATCCCTCTACCAACAGAGGGATGCAGTCTAGACATACCCTCTTTGTGTAACTTCTATAAAGTACAAGGTTAATGTGAGTTCACTGTATAATGCCATTGATTTATTTACAGTATAAGGTTGACATAGAGCTGTAACTAACATTAAGACCGATGCCTCCTACACATTTAAAACTAAAAGTGATTTTGTAAAAATGATATGGGTTTCCAATTCTACTGTGTCTCAGTCAGGGTACATTGCCTTGTTGAGGTGTCTCTACATTAGTTCAAGGTCACAGACTCATGGCTATCCTATATTATTTTAAATAATTTTTTTGATAATATGACAATTTAAACAGTTACTACTCTAATAAAATAACTTTATAAATTATAATGGACTCGAACTGTATGAAGAATTTAATACATTGTCAGCAATGCTGTCACATGCAAAGTTGGTGATGGACATTATATAGTTTATTCATATGAGGAACTGATCAAATATATCCTAATTTTTACATTTCTACTTGTATTCCATTGAGAATTCCTATAACAGTACCATCAGGAGAACAAAGTTTCTCAAAACTAAATCACAATAAAAACTATCTCTTTTCTACTACGAATGAGGAATGCTTGACTGATCTTGTTATTCTTGCAATCGAACAAGACCTCACTTTGTCTTTGTCAGACAGAGTTATTACAGATTTTGGAGCCAAAAAAAGCCAGAACGATTTCTTTTAATTAAAATCAAATCCTTGTTATAATACCTCTTCAGAGTAATTTCCCATAGTTATACTGACAAATTTAAAATTAAATTATTGTATTCATTCTGTCAATAAATCTGAATTTTTCTGTAGTGCCACTTCTGTTCCCACAAACTCAATCCATCTTCTTATAGTGTGCTTAATTTGTTTAATCTGTTTTTAATAAAGTATATGTGGCATGTTTTCTAATTCTGTAAGCTTGTCTTTGTGTTGCTGAAAGTAATTCAAGCAGGTCTAGAGGCAACAGTTTAATGTACTGTATAGGGCACCTTAAATCCTAAGGATGGTCCTGCCTTTCTTCCAGCAGTAGCCAATCATAGATTCTCCAGAGGAAATGAACAGAACAGGTAATCACCAAGTGATCCATTCCCTTTCACTCATTCGCAGCTTCTGACAAGCAAAAACTAGAGACACCATCTCTGTCCATCCTGGCTAATAGTTATTGATGAACCTGTCATCCATGAATTTGTCAAATTCTTTTTTAAACTCTATTATAGTCTTGGCCTTTACAACATCCTCTGACAAAGAGTTCCACAGGTTAACTGCGTGATATGAAGAAGTATTTTCTTTTATTTGTTTTATACCAGCTACCTATTAACTTCATTTTGTGACACCTACTTCTTGTGTTATAAGAAGGAATAAATAGCCCTTTCATATTTATTTTCTCCATACCTGTCCATGGTTTTATAGACCTGTGTTACATATGCCCTTAGTAATCTCTTTTCCAAGCCCAAATCCCAATATTATAAATCTTTCCTCATATGGAAGCCTTTTCATACCCCTAATCATTTTTGTTGCCCTTTTCTGAATCCCTCCCAATTCCAATGCATCTTTTTTTAATAACCACATCTACTCACAGTATTCAAGATGTGGGTGTTCCATGAGTTTATAGAGAGACAGCATATTTTCTGTTTTATTATCTATTCCTTTCTTAATGATTCCGAACATCCTGTTTGTTTTTCTGGGTACGTCTAAACTACATGGCTCCATCGACGGAGCCATGTAGATTAGTTTTCTCAGCAAAGGGAAATGAAGCGGCGATTTAAATAATCGCCGCTTCATTTAAATCAAAATGGCCGCGCTGTGCCGATCAGCTGATTGTCGGCACAGCGCGGCAGCAATCGATGGGGATCTGCCGACCCCAGAACCCTTCATCGGCAGATCCTTTATGCCTTGTGAAACGAGGCTTACAGGATCTGCCAACTAAGGGTTCTGGGGTCAGCAGATCCCCGTCTAGACTGCCGCGCTGAGCCGACAATCAGCTGATCGGCACAGGGCGGCGGCCATTTTGATTTAAATGAAGCGGCGATTATTTAAATCGCTGCTTCATTTCCCTTTGCCGTCCTGCCTAATCTACATGGCTCCATCGATGGAGCCATGTAGTTTAGACACACCCTCTGACTCCTGCTGCACATTGAATAGATGTTTTCAGAAAACTATCTACAGTGATTCTAAGATCTCTTTCTTGAGTGGTAACAGTTAATTTAGACCCCATCATTGTATGTATATAGTTTGAATTATGTTTTCCAATATGTATTACTTTGCATTTAATCAACTTTAAATTTAATCTGTCATTTGTTTCCCAGTCACCTGGTTCTGAGAGATCCTTTTGTAGCCTTTCACAGTTTGCCTGAGACTTAATTATCTTGAGTAGTTTCGTACCATCTGCAAGTTTTGCCACTTTGCTGTTTACCCCTTTTTCCTAGATCAGTGTTTCCCAATAGTGCTCTGTGGAACCCCGGGGTCCTGCGAAGTGAAAGTAAGAGTTCCACGAGAACCCGATCACTCCCCACCCCCTGCTGAGCCTGTTTTAGAAGTGGGGCAAGCTGGGCAATCACCCAGGGTCACCATTTTCAAGGGGCCGCCGGCTGCCGTGGTCTTAGGGGCAGGCTGAGGGTTTTTTTGTTTTGGTTTTTTGCTTGATAATTTTTCGCTTTTTTTTTTTATTGACCGGCGTGTTTTTTTTTTAAAGATTCCATGGCCACATAAAATTAGGAAACACTGTCCTCGATCATTTATGAATATGTTAAATATGACTGGTCCCAGTACAGACCTCTGGGAGACATCACTATTTGCCTATCTCCATTCTGAAAACTGATAATTTATACCTACCCTTTCCCCCCATCTTTTAGCTAGTTACTATTCCATGACAGGACCTTCTTTCTAATCCCATGTAAATTCACTTTACTTAAAACCTTGGGTGAGAGACCTTGACAAAGGCTTTCTGAAAATGTAAGTACACAATATCTATGGATTACCCCTTGCCCACATACTTGTTGACCAACCTAAATAATTCTAGTAAGGTGGGAGGCATGAAACTCTTCCCCAACAAATTATGTTCACCTATATATCTGACAACATTGTTCTTTACTATAATTTGAACCAGTTTGCCCAATACTGAAGTCAGTTTTACTGGCCTGTAATTGCCACAATCAGGAGCCCTTTTACATTTTTTTATCGTATTAGCTATCTTCCAGTTATTTGGTACAGAAGCTGATTTAACAGACTGTAGTTAGCAGTTTTTCAATTTTGCATGTGAGGTCTTTTAGAACTCTTGGGTGAATATCATCTGGTCTGGTCGACTTATTCCTGTTTAAATTATCAATTTATTCCAAAATCTCCTCTAATGACATGTCAGTCAGGGACAGTTCCTCAGATTTGTTACCTAAAAAGAATGGTTCAGGTTTAGGAATCTGCCTCACATCCACTGCCTTGAAAACTGATGCAAATAATTCATTTAGGCTATGTCTACACTACAGAGTTTTATTTTATTCTATTACCAAGTATTAGACCTGACTATAGCTTTGTCTCCTCCATACTTATATTTATTGATCATTTCAAACTTCCTTACTGGAGTGAAAAACTCTAGTTACTACTATTCCAATATTTTTGTCAAATAATCTAGCCATTAGAGTTCATTTTCATCACTTGGATAATTGTTCCCATTAGTGATAAGTGCAAACAGTGGCTTCTAGCAGAGTACTATAATTCTGCTATTTCAAACAACTAAGCATTTGTTCACATGCATAAGTGATGGCATCTCTGCTTTCAGGGAACATGGCTATGTAAAGTGGCCAGGCACTCTGTTGTGCAAGGAAAATTGAGTGTTGGTAACTTTTTAGCAAAATGCCCTCTTACTCACTTAGAAATGCTGTTTTGTCTTCACTTAGAGGAAAATGGTGTTATTCCATGAATAGTGGTCTCCATATCACCAACAATCATTTTCTGTTCACATTGCAGAGCTGGCAGAAGGAAAGGTTTGTATAGTTTCTGCTTCCATCAATATATTTCTGCATGAACTTACAAGAGTACTTTTGCTTTCTGTTTTCTTTTGTGACATCTTCCTGAGTAGTTCAGTAAAGATAATTGTCTCTATGAATATTTTCTCAGATGTGCTCCATATGATATGGTCCATTATTTGAACTAAACAATTGTGTTTGGAAACAGTCCTGATTATCTTACTAGTAATTTTCATATATGGTATATTGTCTTTTGTAGAGATGTGAATGTCTAAGAAATCGTTAAAGTTAGCCTAAATTTCACAAAACCATATCTTCATAGTA
This sequence comes from Rafetus swinhoei, assembly GCA_019425775.1. NCBI lineage: Eukaryota > Metazoa > Chordata > Testudines > Trionychidae > Rafetus > Rafetus swinhoei. The sequence continues at coordinate 155,970,253 of CM033424.1, forward strand.
ATCAATTTCTATTTCTGGGTTATCTCATCTGATTTGAAGAAGCATGTCTCTGAGCATATTTATCTTATATTTCTCCCATAGACTTCTTAGGGTTGGAAAGATCACACATCATAAACACTGAAGAAAAAAAACCTGATTTTTGCTAGTGATTCTGAAATTGAAGCATCATCCAAAGTGTGATACCAATGATTGTCATCTTCAAGCAGTTCTCGTCTTTGATAGGCTTCACAAAAAGTCTCATAGATCATTGACAGTTTTCAAATCATTAAGAGAAGTAGGTCCCAACAGTCTCAAGAAGAAGCATTCTTTATTGTTGGGATGAACAGTGTATACTCGTCCTGAAGCATCTGTTGATTTTGTACCATGAAATGATGGAACATCTGCTCCATTTTTTCTTCTCTGGAAGATTTTTCTTATTGTAGTCCAAGAATAGTATTTAGGAACTTAGGGTATGTCTAGGCTGCATCCCTCTGTCTGCAGAGGGATGCAGATTAGGCAGGTCAACATTGCAAATGAGGCAGGGATTTAAATATCCCATGCCTAATTTGCATAAAAATGGCTGCTGCGTTTTGCCGACTCAGCACTTTGTCTGCAAAAAGCGGCAGTCTAGAGGGGGATCTGTCGAGAAAGAAAGCCTTTTTCTACAGATCCCTTATGCCTCCTGCAAGTCATCTTTACAGCATATCTCAAAAAAAAATTGTAATTAGTGTAGTCCTTGGAGGTTCCTGAATCCTTTGAAGAAGATTTTGTTCTGTGAAGAAAACCCTTTGCCCATTTTCTAAGTGTAAACTTAAATGCATAGCAGTGGGATGTCTCTCATGAAACAGAAAATAAAAAATTCGCCAAGCAGCCTATATTGTTCTAACTCTTTGAAGTCAGGTTCATCCTTACTCCTCACTTTTGTTTGTTCAAGCTTTTGAATGTCTGGTTCTGTAGCTTTGAAGTCAACTTTCTCTTTTTTCTTCATTTTCATTTGCTTGAAGAGCCGCTTGTCTATGTCTCCGTGAATCAAATCAATCTTGTCTCTGTCTAGCAGTTTCAACAATTTTTGATTATGTCATTCTTTTTTCATTTGATCTACTTGGATCCAAGAGCAGTCTTTCGTGTTTAGGCATTTGCAAAAATTTCTGTAAGTGTTACACTTTGTACTTTTTATTCACTTAAAATGGGAAAGTATATTTACTGGTATTTTCTTCACTTTTATTTCCTGTTTTTATAATTTTATATTGATTTTTGTTGAGTAATAAACAATAAAAGGACTATAGTCAATTTGGTTTCCAATAACATATTCTTCCAGTTTTCAAACATTGAGCATTCATTTAGCTCTTTTTCTGTAAGTTTTATTGAGAAGCAATCATATTCCAGGTTCATACCATGCTTCTGGCTCATCTTGGTTCAGTCTCTTTCAATATTCTCTCAGCTATGTAAATTTTGAGGGCAGTATGTGATTTGGTGATTCTGTCTCATTTTGTTTTGGTTCATGAGAATCAAACCCATCTCTGGTACAACCAAACCCTTACATTGCTTTAAGTTATTATAAGAGGAAGCTGCATACCAAATTTGGTGGCCCTACCTCTTACTGTTGAGGAGTCAAACAGCCAAACTCTCTAAAATATATAATAGATAAGGAAAGCCATCTTGGACGTAGTTCAATATGTAAAATAATGAGTTCTTTTGACTATTTGTTGATTGAGGCCTCTACAGGTCAAACTCAAGTTTGGTTCATTAATCAAAAAAATAGACATATCTGATCAGTAGAGTAATCACTGGGGTTAAGCTTCCTGAGACCTTGTTTACACTAAACTCCCCTGTTGATTGACTCTATGCAACTTCAATTACACATATAGCATATCTGAAGTCGACATACTTACCGCGATGTCTTCCCTGTGGTAAGGTCAGTGGGGGCTGCTCTCCCATTGACTCCAGCTACTCTTCTTTTCCTGGTAGAATACCTGAGTTGAGGGGAGAGTGCTCGGAGATCAATTTATCACATCTAAGAAGATTCGATAAATCAACTGCCAGTGGATCGATCGCTGCAGTGTCGATTCACTACATAATGGAAACAAGACTTGAAAGTCTAGATCGCTGCAGCTTCTAGACTGGCTCCAGGTGAAAGCAGCAAGTGAGTCATATGCACATGAAACCAAAAAAAAAAAAAAAAAAAAAAAAGCAAAATCTACCTAAAATTAATGAGAAAAAAATACTTTTGATAAAATAATGCAAAGCTTTTTAAAAAACAAATAACTCAAACATTTTAGCTACCTGAAAATACTGTGAATAAAATGTATTTTGTATGTCTATTATTTATTATGTATATTATTTTCTGTGACTACAGGTCCCAGTCATGAACCAAAACTCTATTGTGCAGGGTACAAACAGACAAAAATTGGGGTATCTGTCCCAAATAGCTTGCACTCTACATTCATTTGTGAAATTTATTCAGAAATTAACTTCTGTAGACCTGAATGTTAAGCTTGGTTGCAAATTTTGTTACTTGCCATCTGAAAACTGGAATGTAGATTTGTTGGGGTTTGCTTGTTTGGGAGATGTGAGAAAACTCCAATCACTGTACAGTATTTCAACCACCATTTTCCTTTTATTTGATCTGCCTCCCTACTGCTTGCATAAGGTGCTTATATTAGATATATACAATAATTGTTTTGGTTATTTGTCAAATATTGTATTAGTAGAAATAATTTGCAGTTAGCAAACAAGGCCTTTGAAACAATACTTATGTGTTCAAAGTACCTAGCTTTTTAATCTTGTGGTTTATAAATGGTTCAACATATTGGTATTCTTCTTGTATTTAGAAATATGGCAGTTGTGTGTGTGTGTTTTGTGTCTCATGTTCTAGCACTTTATGTACATGTGATCAATACGTACTATATAGCAGTGTTATCTTTCTTCCTGTGTTTGTGGAGTCTGATCATTAATATATTTTAGTGCCCTGAAGGGTTTTTTGTTTGTTTGTTTTCTCATTCAAGGCTGAGCCCTGCAATGATGTATGTACTAGTTACAGGGACACTTCTAACAGACTCATGAGACTGCTGTGATTATATATTATCTAACACAGCTTGCTGAGCTGAGCATGCTTTCTTAATGGGCAACTTTGACTGAAAGATCAATTCATTATGAAAATAAATCCTAAGTTATATGTATTTCATGTCAATACCATTTTTATTCTTTCCTTGCCACTGTGGAATCATATGCATGTGAAATGATTTAGAATTTTTAATTTAAATTTTATACACTGAATGTTGTTTTTTCTTTCACCTCCCCTTGCTGTACTTTGTTAGATCTATGTTTCCCAGTGGATGGATAAACAGATAGTTTCAGTACATCATTGTTACAGTGTAGTAACCACAGTCAGCTGTAAGTGTTATGAAGTGGAAATATTTATCTAAACTGCAATACAAGGTATCAAAGTCTCATACTAATATTTATCAAAAATCAGCTGAATCTATTGATACTTTTTTTTTCTTTTATCACATCCGGAGTGTAACAGATATTTTTAAAAAATACAATTGCCTCTTTATTGACTGGTTTTCATTATGGTTTACAGAGTGCAGCAAGTTGTACAATTAATTGCTATTAAATAAGAAAGTTTGGAAAATTTTTGCTATCTCCTTAAAATCGGTAAAATTAAGTCTAGTCAGACACAAAAAATGTGCCTCACCAGACTATTAGCTTTCTACTGCTGCTTTTCATTATTCCTATTCTTTATGATTATTATTTTATTTTTAATTGCTAGCTCTTTTAATACAATCATTCATTTCAATTTCAAGCTGAAGCTGATATCTGTGGCTATTATTTTTATTCAATTCCATTTTGGTAGTTTAAAATTAAATATTCTCTGAATTTGTTCAGATTATATACACACTCTATGCCTTTTTATTTTAAATCTTTCAGAGCTATTTAGAATTAATCTAAAATATTTTACTTGATTTTTTGTTAATGTAATTTATATTTATTTTTAAGAAAATCACTTTTAACAGAATTCTTTATGAAGACTGTCAACCTAGAACCACATTCTTGGGATGCATGTGTACACTCCATAGCATTCCTGTGAATGGTTCATGTGAGATTATCTAAAATCAGACTCCCCCAGTTTCTCCCTCCCCTTGATAATCTCACTGGCACTGCAGAAGTAACTCAGAATGGACAATCTACTGAAAGGGTTTGAGTTTCACTGGTTAAATATTTGTGTAACATGTGAAAAATATGTTTGTCTGCATCTGCTCTGACCTTTGCACAGTGCCCACTCTCAGTACTATGTCCATAGATTTAATCTCCGGTCTCTTTCTCTTCCATTTTAACTGATTGGTGACTATTATAATTATCTATACCATTAGAATTGTAGAACACTAGAAATGGAAGGGACCTCAAGAGGTCATCAAGTCCAGTCCCCTGCCCTCACCACAGGACTCAGTAACAACTAGCTCATCCCTGATAGGTGTCTGTCTAGCCTGCTCTTAAATATTTCCAGAGATGGAGATTCCACAACATCCTCTAGGCAATTTATTCCAGTGTTTAACCACCCTGACAGTTAGGAAGTTTTTCCTAATGTACAGCCTAAACCTCCCTTGCTGCAGTTTAAGCCCATTGTTTCTTGTCCTATCCTCAGAGGCCAAGGAGAACAATTTTTCTCCCACCTCCTTGTCACACCCTTTTAGATACGTGAAAACCGCTATCATGTCCTCTCTCAGTCTTCTCCTTTCCAAACTAAACAAGCCCAATTCCTTCAGTCTTCCTTCATAGGTCATGTTCTCTAGACCTTTAATCATTCTTGTTACTCATCTCTGGACCTTCTCCAGTTTCTCCACATCTTTCTTTAAATGTGGTGCCCAGAACTAGACACAATACTCCAATTGAGGCCTGATCAGCACAGAGTAGAGCAGAAGAATGACTTCTCGTGTCTTGCTCACAACACTCCTGTTAATGCATCCCAGAATCATATTTCCTTTTTTTTGCAACAACATCACAGTATTGACTCATATTTAGTTTGTGGTCCACTGTGACCCGCTAGATCCCTTTCTGCAGTACTCATTCCTAGACAGTTGCTTCCCATTCTGTCGGTGTGAAACTGATTTTTTCTTCCTAAGGGGAATACTTTGCATTTGTCCTTATTAAACGTCATCCTATGTACCTCAGACAATTTCTCTAGTTTGTCCAGATCATTTTGAATTATGACCCTGTCCTCCAAAGCACTTGCAATCCCTCCCAGCTTGGTATCATCTGCAAATTTAATAAGCATACTCTCTATGCCAATACCTAAATCTTTGATGAAGGTATTGAACAGAACCAGTACCAAAACAGACCCTTGCGGAACTCCATTTGTTATGCCCTTCCACCAGGATTGTGAACCATTAATAACTACCCTCTAAGAACAATTATCCAGCCAGTTATGCACCCACCTTATAGTAGCCCATCTAAGTTGTATTTGCCTAATTTATTGATAAGAAGATCATGCGAGACCGTATCAAATGCCTCACTAAAGTCTAGGCATACCACGTCCACAGCTTCTCCCTTATCCACAAGACTCATTATCCAATCAAAGAAAGCAATCAGATTGGTCTGACATGATTTGTTCTTTACAAATCCATGCTGGCTGTTTCCTATCACCCTATTATCTTCCCGGTTTTTGCAGATGAATTCCTTAATTACTTGCTCCATTATCTTTCCTGGCACATAAGTTAAACTCACTGGTCTGTAGTTTCCTGGGTTGTTCTTAGTTCCCTTTTTATAGATGCCCTTTTTCAGTCTTCTGGAATCTCTCCCATCTTCCATGATTTTTCAAAGATGATAGTTAAAGGCTCAGATACCTCTTCTATCAGCTCCTTGAGTATTCTAGGATGCATTTCATCAGGCCCTGGTGACTTGCAGATATCTAACTTTTCTAAGTAATTGTTAACTTGTTTTTTTATTTTATCTTCTAAACCTACCCCATTCCCAGTAGCATTCACGATGTTAGGCATTCCTTCATCATCAGACTTCTTGGTGAAGACCGAAATAATGACGTCATTAAGCACCTCTGCCATTTCCAAGTTTCCTGTTACTGTTTCTTCCTCCTCACTGAGCAATGGGCTTACCCTGTCTTTGTTCTTCCTCTTGCTTGTAATATGTTTATAGAAAGTCTTCTTGTTTCCCTTTTTGGTTGTAGTTAATTTGAGCTCATTTTGTGCCTTTGCCTTTCTAATCTTGCCCTGCATGCCTGTATTGTTTGCTTATATGCTTTTGCTAATTGTCTTTTTTTCTTAACGTTTCCTGGCTAGCTCATCAAATCTGTTACATCAAAAGTCAGGCTTTGGGGCACCACTAGAACAACCTACTTATTGCCCCATTAATCTGTTCTTCCTGTAGGGTTGCCAGGTTCATCAAGGAAATACTTGAAGGACACAAATACAGCCTTCTAATAAATGATTGACACAAGCATTATTCTTTCCAAAACAAAGTATTTTATTAATATAATTAATAATCCCTAATAATCTAGAAAAAATCAGACATAAAGCTGTTATGGAAAGTTAAAAGGCATTCATTGTACTCTGTTACAAACTGCCAGTATACAACAGATTGCTGATTGTAGTTCTTAAATGTACATTTCATTTTACAGAAGTAAATTATAATTAATAGTCATACATTTCAAGCATACACATATTCATACTAATGGTACACTATACTGCCTTACCCTATACTTAATATTAGTGGGCTTAATCTGTCCACTGACTTTTAGCTGATGCTGCTGTTTTTTCAGGTTGCGCCACACCATTCTGTTTTGCTCTGCTTTGTTCTGCTTCTTTAAGGGAATGTATTGGCATTCTCATTGCTCTCCCAGTCAGTACTCAGCCTGAGCCAGAAAATATAATGATCCAACCAGCGGACCAAATCCTGGTCATGTGACATCTGACACACACTGCGTACATGCTAAGGTCAGCTCTCTATTTGATCTCTCTGTCTGCTCTGCTCCTAACTGTCCTAACCATCTTTACCATCTGCATTTTATACTTTTTACTTCATATGTGTATCACTTGTTGTCTACAACAGATTTATGCTGAACCTGTTTGGCTTTCTGCTAATTCTGTGGTTATCTTTTCCCCCTCAGCTGAACTGTTGGCCACATTTCAGCAGTGAATTACCATTAACCTGCTGCTTCTACTGGGGGAGTGACTATTCAAAAGGGAAGCTAGGGACAGAAAATGGAATCCAGGGAATTTCTGCAGTATCAATCTATGGGTTGAGCCTCTAAAATCCAGCACTCTCTGGTCCAGCAACATCCGTGGTCCGGAAGGACCACAAATATTGTTGGACTACAGAGCCTCAGCTATCCAGGTTCAAAAGCATAGCCCAGGCTGGGGTGGCAGTTGGGGAGCCCAGCCCTAGTGGGCCCAGTGCAGTGGAGAGTACAACAGTGCCCAGGGCTGATGGCAAGGAGTGCATCCCCAGTCAGGGCTGGAGGTAGTGGGGCCAGGGGCTAGGAGCACAGCCCCAGATGCAGCAGTCGGGAGTGCAGCCTCTCTGGGACTGGGACGGTGTGAAGTGCAGTCCAGGCCAGAGCTCTCTCTTCCTATCTCTCTCTTTCTCTCTCTCCCCTCCATCTCTGTCACTTTCGCACTCAAGCAGAGTACAGACTAGACAAAGAGGAAAATCTTGTCCATATAAGTTCCTTTATAACTTTAATGAAAGAGACTGAACCAAGATGAGCCAGAAAAAATAGGATTTACCTAGAATAGGATTGCTTCTCAATAAACCTCACAGAACAGAGATAAAAGGGAGACATTTGGAGTAGTGTTCTGTTTTGGCACAGCTAAATCAGTGCTGAAGGTTTGAAAACTAGAACACAGTGTTAATGGAATTCAGACTGACTATAGCCTTTTTCTATTAAAACATAGGCTATGTCTAGACTTCAGAGTTTTATCAGAAAAAGATATGCAAATTGCAAACCATAATTTGCGTATCTTTTTCAGCTTTTTTTTTTCCGGAAGAGGCTTTTCCGAAATTTGGCCCATCTACATGGGGCCAAATTTTGGAAAAACCTCCTTTCAGAACATCCCTTATTCCTCTCACTGAGAGGAATACAGGGATACTGAAAGAACATGCCTGTTTTTTCAGAAACCATTCCAAAAAAAGCGGACGTGTTCCTTGGACGCAGCAGAGCTTTTCCGGGATATCTCCAATATCCCAGAAAAACTCTGCAGTCTAGACGTAGCCATAGTGAATGATAAGAGTTTATAGGGATGAAGAAAAAATACACTAAATTAACTTAATAAAAATACAGCCATTTCGATAAAACATATATATTTTTCTTTTATTAAAAAAAAACGAGTCAAAGATCCGAGCAACACTGGGTAAACATGCCAATTTCAAAATATTTAAGATTATAAGAGGGAGAGGTTATTATAGTTACCATACTTGAACAAAGATGGGAGAAACAGAGGATATTCTCTGTAATGCAAATAATTCTTAGGCATTAGCCTAAAGCATTTTAGAATATGAGTTGATACAGTAAAACTCCGATAGTCCGGCATCCAACTGTTTGGCACTCCCGATACTCCAGCATCAAAATGCCAAGCGCTCCTGACCAGCTGATTAAAAAGCCTGCCCCTCAGCACAGGTAACCAGAGGGAGCATAAGGTTGGGGCGGGGGGGGGGAAGGGGATGGGATCGTGTTACAGTATGGAGAAGAGTGTTTTGCTTCAGTGAAGGGGAAAGGGGAGGGGAGAGGGAGGAGGATCAGGTTACAGCACAGAGGAGACCGAAGAGGAAAGGGAAGGGGAGAGGGAGGGAGATTGTGTCCTGGCCAGCTGTTAAGCCGTGCAGCTGTACCGGACCTCCCGATTCTCTGGCAAATCTGATAATCCGGCCCCACCTAGGTCCAAAAGGTGCCGGATTATTGGAAGTCTACTGTACTTACAAGAGCTCAGCTACAATTAAAAAATTCATCCAGCTTTTTTTAAAGAATGAGAATCTATGTCTTGGAAGAGGATCAAAATCACTGGATAAAATGAGATATAGCAAAGTCCTTTTTCCTACAGGATTTCCTAAGTGAAATCAAAAGTAGTCCTTTGTCTTCGCCACTAAACAGAGAAACCCTGAAATATAAAATCCATTTCCCCTTATATTACAGATGTCAAAATAGCTTGATCATATCTACAGTTGTGGATCCATATAAATATAGTTCTAAGATATCTCCTTTCTTCAAGGTTATAGCCCAGAGCTCAGTGAAATTTCCCAGGTTTCATTTTGCTCTCTTGTTACATGGAGGTTTGCAATAGCTGGCAAGTAAGAAAAAATTGTAGGGGGTTTTATATCCACAATGGTAATAACAGAGTTTATAACATCCCCTCGGATAAATTGTGACATAGCAAAATCCATTTTTTCAACAAAATTTGCTAAGTGAAATCAAATGTAATTCTTTGTCTCTGCTGATAAATAAACCCTGAAATATAAATTGCATGTCCCTTTATACTGCAACTGCCAAAATTAGTAGATCATATCTACAGTTGTTGATTCCTATAAATATAGTTCTGAGATGTTTGTTTTCCCCAAGGTCGGGACCTGTAGCTCAGTGAAATCTCCCAGGTTTCATTTTGCTCTCTTTTTTATATGGAAGTTCACAATTGCTGATAAATAGGTGGCAAAAGAATTATAGGGGTTTCTATATCCCCCAGTGCGAGCATTAGAGCTTATAATAGCTCATGGCCTCAAGGTACTATTTACAAATTGTGTATTGCTCAATGAAAGAGAGCAAACTGAGTAAAAGCAGTAGTCTGGGAGGGCGAAATCCACAAGTGGATTTTGTTCAGTGAGTGAGAAGCAGTGAGACAATCACTTGGGATATGCAGAGAAATAGGGTGGGAAGGAAAGGATGCCCAGTAGCAAGGTGCAGAAAACTCAGAGGCTACGTCTAGACTACATGGCTCTGTCGACGGAGCCATGTAAAATAGTTTATTTGGCGTAGTCAAAGAAGCTGGGATTTAAATAATCCCCGCTTCATTAAAATAAAAATGGCTGATCCGGCACAGCACGGCAGTCTAGACGTGGTGCGGTCAACAAAGGAAGCCTCGTGAAACGGCACAGCGTGGCGGACATTTTTATTTTAATGAAGTGGGGATTATTTAAATCCCCGCTTCTTTGACTATGCCAAATAAACTATTTTACATGGCTCCATCGATGGAGCCATGTAGTCTAGACGTAGCCTAGAGTGTGCACACATCTCTGTCTCTATTTCTTGTCTGCTACCTATGTCACAAACACTTTTTGATGAGGATTGGAGGAACAGATTACATCTCTGTGTAACTTGTAAACTCCACCAACATCTAAATAATTCTTAAAAAGTTTTTTTTTTTATGAGGAACAGTACCTTAATTTTAGACTTTGTTGTGTTTTTGGAAGAATCTTCTTTTTGAATATATCCTGTAGCGCTCTCCTTTTTGGTCTTCCATTGAAGCCTTGAAATTCTTCTTCATTAGAAGACCCCTCCACAAATAGCCTTTCTGCCCACAATTTTCTCCATGTTCTCTTTAAAGTTGTAGGCTTGACAGCAGACCAGGCACACACCATCTGATGCTGTACCATTACTGAAAGTCTTTTGGATTCTCCATTCAAAATTGAGCAGCTTCCTCATAAAATCCCTTCTATAGATGACTTTTAGGTTTTAAATAATTCCCTGATCCATTGGCTGAATAAGTGAGGTGACATTTGTAGGCAGGAACACCATGAAAATAATGCCAGAAACAAGCTCTGCTTCAGAAGGATGAGCTTGTGAGACATCTAAAACCAGAATAACCTTTGTGTCTTCTGGCACTCCAAGTTCTTTCAGGTGGTCTTTCACAGCAGGAACAAAGTTAGGGTAGAACCAATACAAACATGTCCTTGTCTATCCATACATTAGGCTGGGCCTTGTACTCTACTGGCAGATGGACAATACCCTTGAATGCTCTTTGTCACTTGAATTTTAAAACCACTCCAAGCTTGTTTTCATGTGTGCCAGCAGCATTTGCACATGTTAGCAGAGTGAGGCGGTCCTTGTTACTCTTGAATCCAGGAGCACCAATCTCACCTGCACCAGCAAGAGTTGAAGATGGCAGGCAAAAGAGCCCAAAGAGTCCCATTTCATCAGCATTGTAGAGGTTCTCTGGGGTTATGCCATGCTCCCAAATCAGCTTCTTAAAAACATATAATATTTCTCTGTGGCCTCATAATCAGTTGACTGTTTCTCTCCAGAGACATCATGCCTTCTGATACCATGTCACATCTCAAAGCATGTCAATCAACCATCAGAAAAAATGCAGGTTTGGGTCATTTCTGTTTGCTGATAAAGGTCTTTGACCTTTTCGATCAACATTGGGCTGGAAATTAGAGCTTCCTAGGAGCAAGTCAAGGAAAACCATTTTTACGGCACATTGTCTAATTGTTCCAGTTTGGGTTTATGCAATGTACGGCATTTCTCAATTGCTTTGCTTGTCTCCACACTTGACACAAATTTAATCAGTTCTGCCTTCTGTACCTTAATATCGTAAATTGTTGATGAACCAGCACCAAACTCTTGCATCAATTGGCTCCTGTTTTCTCCTCTTTCAGGTCTCCTAATTATGTCAGATTTCTGGGTTATAGTCAACACAACCCATTTTCTTTTCTGTCCTTTGCCTGTTGCTAGTGTATTGCTAGCCATAGTACTGCATTGTACTATACTCAGAGGCAGGACAAGAGGCAGGACTGTACTCTCTGGCAGGACAAGTACAGCCTTTACTGCCACAATTTGCAGATGCAATTTCTGCAAGTGCCAGAAAATGATGTTGGGTGGCTATCAGAATTGTTCGTATTAACCAATGGGGAACTATATTTCTGTTTACGGGGAGATGCTTGTTAACAGAGTTTTCTGGATATTCAAAAGCAAGATAACAAGGCTTGTACTGTATGTGTCAGTGACTTTAAGGTAAAAAACCTTCCAAGATTATATTGTCATGAAAAAATAACTTTAGAAACCCAGGAATTTAAATGTTAAATTTAAACCTAAACATATGAAAGTTCATAATATGGAAATCCATAGTTTGAAAGCATGAAGATTGAATACTTATGCGAACAGTCTTTGGGGATAGTGATGTTGAACGAGCCTCTATATCTCTCACAGTTTACCTGAGAATTATGAAATTGAGTCCCAATTAATAAATGTATATTTTGTTAGAAGTGCCCCATAATTAGATATCCTTATTTGGAGAGTAACCATGAAGTAGACTTTTCTGGCAAACAAGTCTAATCATTTATGATCTTTGTCATTAGAGGTAGACTTTAGTGGGACCTGCTTAGACATTTCATTTGCTATTGTAACTACTAAGAAACCCGGCACAGGATTCATAAAAAATTGTTCAAAACCCTATCAGCTGTTCTTGGAGGGGAACTGGAGTCTGCCATAACATTTGCAGGATCAAAATTTTCAATAATAGTATGACTCTTCCAGGGACTTCTGCCTTCAATAAGTCAAGCAGTTTGTTCCACATGTCCTGGAACACCTTTGCTTGTATTTCTAGTATAAAAGTTTCTCTCCTCATCAGCTCCTGGAATGTTTTAACAACCTCTGGAATGGAGAAAGATGTTTCTAGAGCAACCTTTCAACAGGAGATGAGGAGACAATAAGTGTAGAAGACCTGATATGTCTTCTACCAGCTCTTGTGACTGGAGAAGATCAAAAGCTTCAGAGGGGTAGCTGAGTTAGCCTGTAACAAAAAAAAACTTAAAAAACAACAAATAGACTAGTAGCACCTTAAAGACTAACAAAACATGTAGATGGTATCATGAGCTTTCGTGGGCACAGCCCACTTCTTCAGATGACAGGAGTTTGTAGTTTACTATAGAAAAGTGGGATCAAGAAGTGTGTTTTGGCAACTGATGGAGGAATTGTGTAGGAAACCTAAGCATTGATTTTGTCATGAAGCCAACATAATGGTCTGTTGAATATCCCATAGATTCCAGTATGGCCAGAGTGGGTTTGCATATTATGATATTGGCCTCCTAGGTGAGTCCTCTAGTGAGATTAGTGTTATGTCTCTCCTGGTCATGTGCCTTGAGTTTGAATACATGTCTTCCTTTTGGAGAGAACAGTTAGGGAGGTTTGTTCTCATGTGGCAGAATGAAAAGAAAAAAATACAATACTTTTCTTCTCAGAATGGAGTAGTGTATCCAAAGGAGTTAGTGGTCTCATCAACAATGGGTTACAAAGTGATGACTGATTATTATAACAGTTAGCAACAAACACAGCCTAGCACTGCTGTTGTAACTGGTGATAGTGCCATAGAGAAGACTCAAAGAGGTAGCCACATTAGTCTATAACTTTAAAAAAACAATGAGTAGTCCTGTAAACTCTCATCTAAGGAAGTGGGATTCTTTTTCACGAAAGCTCATGATAATGTGTGTGTGTATATGTGTGTGCTTACGGGCAGAAGAAAGCAGCTTCTTGGATTTGATCTCTGCCTTTTTAAATGTTCTCTTAACTTCTTAACTGAGTCATCTGGGAAAGGAGATAAATGTCTCTTCTCAACCGTGTTGTGGTAGCCATGTTGGTCTGCTCACCACCACTCTGAGGCTACATCTAGACTGTACTCTAAAATTGAAATAGGCTATTTCAAAATTCGGCATGTCAACTTGATGCCAAATTTTGAAATAAACCACTATTTCAAGACATCCTTTATTCCTCGTGGAATGAGGTTTACGGGGATGCCAAAATAGCACATCCATTATTTCAAAAATAATTTAAAAATAGTGGACACGTTCCTTGGATGCACGGTAGCTCCAGTATCCCGGTATCCCAAAATAGCCTTGCAGTCTAGACGTACCCTGAGAGTTTATGGCCAAAATAGTACAAGAATATTCAGAGAGGTCTCAGAGTCCTCAGAAGCTAAGTAGTATCCTCATATACTCAAGAAGGTGCTGTCTGAAGCAAATTCTCTCAATTTCTTCCTTAAGGAGGTAAAAAAATGAACAAAAAGCACTTGTATTTGCAATGCCTCTCTCAAACAAAATAAACAGTTTGAATTAGCAATCAGAGCTGCTTTACACATGCCATATTGCTTAAATCCAAGCATAGTGGATAGTGCATAGTGAATGCAGCTGAAACAGCAACAACAACAAAAAGAGGAAAAAATTCCATGGGGGATGAGTATTACTACAACTAACACTATATATTTAAAATAATGGAAAAGGTCTTTATGTAGACATAAAGCTGTGAAGACATGGGAAATGCCAACATTTTCCACAGTGGCAAGAAAGAATTGAGAGGGAGGCCATGTGGCTCCTCCCTTTATCTCATGTTGCCTGTTTGCATGAGGACCTGCATAGCACACATGCCACTGCCATAACTGCTACCAAAAGTCTCCATTCTGAGTTCAATGGGCATTCACACACAGAACATGGAATGTATATGTGCACAAAATCTTGAAAAAAACCCATTCTTTCTTCTTCAAAAGAGTGTCCACACTGATTCCACTCTTGGGTTTTCTCTACACTGCTGCACATACCCATGTTTCTAGACCAAGGTTTCCCAGACATTTTTCTCTGAGGCCCCTGTGCAAAGTGAATAGGTTTGGGGTTGGTCCACCCCTCACCCGAACACATACCTACACACTTCAGACAAGCTACCTAGCTTGGAATCTACTTGCCCCCAAATGCATACTTCAGGGGCTTACGTGTGAACAACAGGAGGTTTTGCATTCTTGGATACCTATAGAGGCTGCAATATAGACATACTAGCAGTGATTCTTAGTTGGAGACTTACTGCAGAATAAACTTTTCCTCTAAAATCCATGTTCTATGGATTTTGTTTTCTGGGAGTGTATCTGGATTGTTATTCTAATCTCTGCTAGATGGCCTGAATGACTAGGGACTGTGGCTGGGATGCTGGAGGAAATATTTATATAATTTAACCAGCACTTGGTATCTCCTGTCAGTATAATTAGAGGCAGTGAGGATGGAAGCAGAAGTACACTCATATAAAGTTTGTTGTTTCTAGGAGCCCTTTATTAATTGGTAAGATTATTCTCCCTGACAGGGAAACTGGGGAATGTCCTGGTGTGCTTGATGACAGAGAAGGGTCAGCACCTGACTGTACCAGAGACAGCATGATGCTTACTAAGTGAAGTGTCTGTCATTTCTAGTATAGTCTTACAGATCAGGCAAGTCTCAGTCTTGAGGCTGTGGTAAGGTATAGCCTTAGGGAAAGGTTTGCACTTCCTGCTGTGAAACAAAGATCTGAGTTTCCCTGATTACTGGAATAGTGCATCTTATGACCCCACTCCTGCACTGAAGGTGGAGCAGAGGCAGAAGTCTTCTAAGTAACCATTAAGCTCAGGGTCACACTGCAGCTCACCAGGGCACAAGAGGAGATTTCATGGACCACTTTGAGAAACACTGACCTAGATGTAGGGGGACTACAGTGGTTGCACTTTAAAATGTTTTTACTTTATAGTCATTTGCAAATTGATTCTCATGGAAATTGCACTCATTGCTCTTTTGAAGCCCCTATATGGCTCCAAATAACATCTAACTAATATACTCTGTCTCAGTTTAATTTAAATCATTGGAATTCCTATGTGAGTAAGTATTTGCACAAATCTGGATTTATACTCTACAGACTTTCTTCCTGATTAACTCATCCTCTTTGAGTTAATTTATTCTTTACACAGTAAATTCCAGTGATTTTTCATTGTTTTGTTTCCTTACTTTCAATTGTATAGTACATGTCAAAGATCTTCCAATTTCCTATCAAAGGAATATTCTTTCCATGTTTCAAAGTGAAAAATCATATATAGTGATTCCATTTTGGAATGGAATTCTCCATTTCCTTTCCAGATTGTTTTTGGCCCAGACTTTGATTTTCAGCATGATACATAATTAAAACTAGATCAGTACTAGAGGAAATTAATTTATCTAATACAGAATAAGAAAACAGTCTTTGATTCAAAATCTCCTTTCAAAATGGGTTTTCTAATGTCTCACAGTCAGGCTATGTCTACACTACAGGGCTACGTCTACACTGGCATGAATTTCCGGAAATGCTTAAAACGGAACAGTTTTCCGTTATAAGTATTTCTGGAAAAAAAGCATCTACATTGGCAGGATGCTTTTCGGAAAAGCCCTTTTTCGGAAAAGCATCCATGGCCAATGTAGGCGCTTTCGGAAAAAAGCCCCGATCGCCATTTTCACAATCGGGCCTTTTTTTGCGGAAAAGACTACTGTGCTGTCTACACTGGCCCTTTTCCGGAACAGTTTTCTGGAAAAAGGACTTTTGCCCGAGCGGGAGCAGCATAGTTTTTCCAGAAAAGCAGCTGATTTCTTACAGTAGATCGTCAGTGCTTTTCCAGAAATTCAAGGGGCCAGTGTAGACAGCTCGCAGCTTATTCCGGAAAAGCGGCTGATTTTCCGGAATAAGTGGCCCAGTGTAGACACAGCCCAGAGGGTTTTTTTTTTTTAAATAGCCATTTTTCTGGAAAAAAAAAACATCACGGATCATCCACTCCTCAAGAGCGTTTTTACGCAAAAACATAAGAAAGAACAGAGGGGTTTTTTCCAGCGTAGGTATTCCTCATTCTACGAGGAAGAACACCTTTTTGCGAAAGAGCTCTTTCTCAAAAAATGTCTGTGTGGATGGGGAAAAAGGGGTTTTGTGTGCAAAAAGAGGAAAGAGGAAAAAGCTCAGGTGCCCTGGTGGCCATTGTGTGCTTAGCAATCAGAACTTACTTGTGAGAGAGCATCCATGCAGTCTGAATGCTCTCTTTCACAAAAGCGCATCGCTTTTTCAGTGCGCTTTTGCAGTGTGGACACGCTCTTGCACGAGAAGCTTTTGTAGAAGATCTCTTCAGATAAAAGTTTCTTGCACAAGAAGCCTGCAGTCTAGACTTAGCCTCAGAGAGATTAAGATTAATTTTAAGACACACTGTTACATTTGTTGCCAACTGATGAATGGAGGTTTGGTGTTGATCAAAAGGTATGTAAACATCGCTCTCAGTGGATAATTGACATTTATTTTAGGGCTAGAAAAATTAGAGAAGATGACAGTCATCTTTGACTGGAAGTTAGATTCTGAATAATAATAATTTAACTTCATATAATTTTACTTTGACCTCTATCAATCAGTTATTTTCATTTTCCAATTGGTAATCCAAAGAATTTATCCAATGTTAATTGAAAAAATAATCAAGCTACTATCTGTCACTCCCTCTAATTGTGGTCAAATTATCTTTGAAATCTAACCCTTTGGCTCTGTCTACACTGGGCCACTTATTCCGGAAAAGCAGCCGCTTTTCCGGAATAAGCTGTGAGCTGTCTACACTGGCCCCTTGAATTTCCGGAAAAGCACTGACGATCTAATGTAAGAAATCAGCCGCTTTTCGGAAAAACTATTCTGCTCGCTCGCAAAGTCCTTTTTCGGAAAAGCTTTTCGGAAAAGGGCCAGTGTAGACAGCTTTTCCGGAAAAGCAGAAGAAACGGAAAAAGGCGCTTTGGACAGCGCGAGACCCTGTAGGAGCCTTGGACTTCCTGGTAGGGAGGCTGCTGGGCACACGTGGCAGGACCGTGCCACAGACCCTGCTGCCTCAGCTCTGCCACGTGCCCCTGTGCTGCCCAGCCACCCATCTCACCGCCATGGCAGCTCCAGCCGGTGAGCCCCTGCACCGCCAGCGGAGGAGGCCCCAGGGGCCGCAAAGGCGGGCTCCTCCTGGACCCCAGGAGCTGGAGACCCTCCTGGACCTATGGCAGGAGGAGGAGGGTCTCCACGATACCAGGTCCCGGCGCCACAATGCGGACATTTTCGGCCGCATGGCCGAGGCTCTGGCCCACCAGGGACACCCTGCCCGGAACACCGACCAAGTCCGGGCAAAGGTGAAGGAGCTCCGGCTGGGGTACATGCGGGCCAGCGAGGGCAGGGGGGCAGGACCAGACACCTGCCCCCACTACGACCGGCTGCACGTCATACTGGGCCAGCCAGCCCCACAAGCCCCGGGTGTCACTGTGGACACGTGCCAGCGCCCCCCCATCAGCTGACCCACCGAGCCGGGGGAGGGAGAGGACAGCGGCAGCGCGTCCGGTGAGAGGAGGCCAGCGTTGCCACCACCCAGCAGGCCCCCTCCAGCAGCTCCTCCGAGGCCGAGGCCGGGGAGGAACCCACTGGTGAGTCTTTGCAGTTTGCACTCCCAAAGGGCGGGGGAGGTGCCCGGAGGGAGGAGGGAGAGCATGTCACTCAGGCCACGTGAGCTGCACGCTGCGTTGCATGAGGCAGCAAGCAGCACGTGCAACCTCGTGCAGCCTGGTGACCGAGCGGCACGTGGCCGCGGCAGGCAGCTGCAGGGCACGCCTGGGACCGTGCTGCTCACACACATTTGGCGGGACCAGGGGGAAGGGTGGATGCTGGCTTGAACCAGCCAGGGCCCCAGGGACTCAGCCCAGAGCCCCGCACCTCCGCCAAGGGTGCAGCACGGAGAACGGCACACTGTCCCATGCCTGGCTGTGAGGCACAGCCAGCTGCTCCTGGGAAAACCGCAGCGTCACAGTCCTGTGACCGTGGCCCCACCGAGCCTCGCCTGCTCCGGTGCCTTGGCTGGTTCCCGAGGAAGTCCCCACTGTGGCCACACATGTCCCTGGGCTACCGGCCTTGCGGGAGGGATAGTGGGAGGAGAAGGGCCCTGAGTTTTGCTGCAAGGATGGGACACCCCCACCCAGTCACTCTTCTGGTTCTGTCCAGGAGATATCCCACGCGAGGATCTGAGAGCCCAGACCGCCTCTGCCAGATGTGCTCCCAGGCACTGTGTGGGGATGCATCTCGCTCCTGTCAAACACCAGTGATTAGCCCAAAGCTTTTCACAGTCTCCACCGGCAGGAGTTCCACAGGTGAGCAGCACAAGCACCCTCCCGCCCTCCACGGGGCCAGGATACAGACTGGCGCTTACAATACTGGAGGGAGGACCCTACTCCAGGGGCGGTCCTCCTTGCCAACATACAACACGGGGGCAGGAGGGGAACCGAGTGGGTCCAAGCCACACAACTGTGGGGTCACCTGGGCTCAGGGGTGGAGGGCATGAGGTGTGGGGACAGTGGACGGCCTGCCTGACTGACCCATCCTTTCTTCTCTTCCCTGCAGCGGGACCCAGCACCAGACCCTCCACTGCGGCAGCAGCGGCACCCCCAGCTGGCCAAACCCAGAGGCGCAGGCTGCGGCAGAGGGACCAGCTTCTGCGCCGCCACGTGACTGCCGTGGAGGCCATCCAGGCCTCCATTGCTGGCGGGTGCAGGGGACCTGCAGTGGCGGCAGGAGGGCTGGGCTGCCTTCCTAAGAGAGTGCAGAGGATGCGCGCCTCTATGGACATGCTCACGGCACATGTAGTACGCCATCCATTATGGCATGGCCGGACCACATGCCCCGCCATCCCTCCCGGAGCACAGCCCATGCCCCTCCTATCCCTGCTCCTATCCCAGCTCCTGCCCCTGTTCCTACCCCTGCTCCTATCCCAGCTCCTGCCCCTGTTCCTGCTCCTGCCCCTGCCCCAGCTCCTGCTCCTGCTCCTGCCCCAGCTCCTGCTCCTGCTCCTGCTCCTGCCCCTGCCCCAGCTCCTGCTCCTGCCCACCTCCCCGTGCAGCCTGCCCGGACGCGGTCTGCCCAGCCTGTGCAGGTCCAGCACCGGAGGAGTGCTCGCAGGGGCTGCCCGTTGCAGTAACTGCCCCCGTCCCCGTCCCCGTCCCAGTTGAAGGTCTCCCCCCCTTGTAAATAAAAAGTTTTCTATTTTTCTGTTCATTCTTGTGTTGGTTATTGTGTTACTCTAGTAACTGTAAGAAATGATTTGAGATGCCAATTAGCCACTTAAATTTAACAGGGTTACAAACTGTGGACAACAAATTCTTTACTCTATCACCGGGGGGGCCCTTTGTAAGTGGTCATTGGTTTGTGGCGCATAAAGAAATACTGAGACTTTTCAGTAAAATATAAACCACAAACTATATTTACATAGCTAACAAACAAGCAAGAACGGTTAGAAGATGCACACTACAGATTATTAAACATAGTCTAGGCTCAGGGAGGACAATTGGGTAGTGTTGCTGGCCACCTCAATCCTTTGGTCCTTCCGGGCCTCGGAGAGGAACAGCCAGGAGATCCTCGAAGACGACTGGAATCAGGTACGCTGACTTGAGCCTTCCGCACGACCCCGAATCCTCTTCGCTGTTCTTCGGGACAGGCGATGGTGGCCTAAACCCTAGCCTAAACTAAAAGAAAAACCCTAACTACGCCCGGCGCCGGCGAACAGTCACGATGACGGCCGATGTGCTTTGACCCGACGCTTTACAATTGGGGGGGAGGCAAGGGGAGGGGGTGGGGAAGGGGAAGGGATGGGAGGGAGTAGTCTGGGGAGACCCAGGCGACCCTACTACGGGGCTTGGGCAAACATGTCCACCAGTGCCTCTCTGATGTGCACCGCATCCTGGCGCGCCTGGCGGACGGCAGCTGTGTCGGGCTGTTCCCACGTCTGTGCCTCGGCTGCCATCCATGCAGGAAGAAAGGCCTCCCCACTGCGCTCCACAATGTTGTGGAGCACGCAGCACTCGGCCAGTACCTCCACTGCATTCCGCTCACCCATCTCGAGACGGGTGAGCAAACAACAGAAGCGGGCTTTTAAACGTCCAAAGGCGAGCTCCACTGGGTTTCGGGCCCGGTTGAGGCGGTCGTTGAACCGGGCCCGGTTCTGGTCCGGCTGCCCCGTGTAAGGCCGCATTAGCCAGGGCATCAGGGGGTAGGCCGCGTCCCGACCACGCGCAGATGGGCATAGGCACATCCCGACAGTCAAGTCCTGCCGGGGAAGTAGGTGCCCGCCTCCAACCTGCGAAACAGTCCAGAGTTGTGGAGGATGCGGGCGTCGTGTGCCCGGCGGACCAGCCCCGTAAATGTCAGGAAGCGGCCCGGTGGTCCACGAGGCCTGCAGAACAATGGAGCAGTACTTGCGGTTCATGAAATGGGCATCTCGATGCTCCGGGGCCCGGATGGGGATGTGGGTGGCGTCCAGGGCTCCCCCGCAGTTGGGGAACCCGAGGGCAGTGAAGCCGGCCATGGTATCATCCACGCGCGCAGGCGGATGACTCGGGAGCAGGACGTCGTTGATGGCGTGGACGACCTGCAGAAGGGTGCAGAGAAACACAAGGGAACACATCACATACGGCAGGGGTGAGTGTGCGCTCCTGGGCCCCCTTGATTCCCTCTGTCCTCACACACGCACACACACACACACACACACACACACACACACACACACACCAGGGCCCCCCCTCTACGGCCACCCCCCCCCCAGCACCGGGCCTGTGCAAGGGAGGGACGGCCCAAACCCCTGGGCGACCCAGCCTGGAGTCTTGGCTGTCCCTGGGCCTGGAGTGCAGCACCTCCCCATCCCACTCCCCTGGGACTTACCTCCATGACGATCACTCCGACGGTTGATCTTCCCACGAACTGCTGTGCCACCGAGCGGTAGCTGTCCGGTGGCCAGCTTCCACAGCGATGGCGACCCTCTTCTTGATGCGGATGGGTGCCCGCAGCCGGGTGGTGGCTCTCTGCAGCGCGGGGTGAGCCAGGTGCACAGCTGCAGGAAGATCCGCTTTCATCCGGAAATTCCTGATCCATTGCTGGTCGTCCCATAGTCCGAGGACCAGCCGCTCCCACCAGTCGGTGCTGCTCTCGAAACTCCAGACGGGCCTCTCCACAGTGGGGTGCTGATGCCACAGGGTTGCCAGGGCCTCCTGGTGAGGAGTCCAATGCGATCTCTGCCTCCTCGTCCATGAACAGCAGGGCACCGGCCTGCAGCACGAGCTGCAGGCACTTGTACAGCTCCAACAGGGGCCCGAGCAGGCACACAGCCACCCACGGCTCCATGGCATACAGAGCAGGGCAGAAAAACCAAAACTCAGGGAAAAGCAGTTGGGGGCCAAAGGGTGGTGTCCTCAAAACTCAGAGGGCAACCAGCGAACCTGCTAAGGGTGCCAGTCCCTGGCAGAGGTCCCAAGGCACGGGAGCAGGAGACCAACGGCTGTCTGGAGAGACCCCTTTAAGCACGTGTCTGAACGGCGCTCTGGCCCCGCCCCCGGAAAGGTCTGGTGGCCTTTGCCCTCTTCAAAATGGCTCCGGGCTTCTGCTTTTCCGGAAAAGCGCGCCAATCGTAGACGCGCTTTTCCGAAAAGCGCATCGTTATAACGGTAACTCCGGGCCAATGTAGACGCTCCTTTTCCGGAAATACTTAAAACGGAAAACTGTTCCGTTTTAAGCATTTCCGGAAAATCATGCCAGTGTAGACACAGCCTTTGAGAATAATGGATTCTATAAGGCATCATCAAAGTTCATCTTTAAACATTTATTTTAAGTTGACTGTTGTATTTGGATCGCTAACATAACTAAAACTGGGACACATTCCAGCCTGACTGGGGTGTGTAGCAAACCAGGAGGGGTTTTGTGAGGGCAAAGTCTTTCTTCAAACTTTATGGTATAGTATAGGCCATGTAGCAGCAGCTGTTGTTCCTTGATTTCTCTAGCATTGGGATTTTTGTCCACAGTCAACGTCAGCCCTTCTTCAATAATTTGTTCCACTCATATGTCAACTGCTTACAGCTTCCCAAATCCACTCAACACATAACCTTATGCCAACACCATTGCTTGCATCACACTAGCCCTTACCTCATACTTGATTTAATGGTTTGGAAGAAGAGAAGTTATACCTTATGGTACAAGGACTTAGGAGCTCTGCCATCTGTCCACACCTTCTTTTCCGGATGTCCTTCCATAGTGCTGATTCAAATTCCAGGTTATCAAGGAACCAGGTCCTCTCTTGAATAAGTATCCAGTCTAAATCACTTGCCAATTGTGACAACATAATCATATTCCTCTCTCTTTTATTACATTCACAAAAGCTGAGTCCCTTATCTATCCAGATTTAGTAAGCAATGTTTTTTGCCATCATTGAAGTAGCATTTATAATATTGTTACTTTTGTAAATAACCAACTCAGTTAATTTTATTTTAACTGCCTATTTAGCAACAGCCCTTGTTCCTTGATTTCTCTGGCTTTGGGATTTTTGGCCACTTGATCCATATAATCCTTCTGACTTGTGTGCATGGCAGCAGGAGTAGACTAGCCACTAGTGACCAGCAGCCAAGAGGGAGAACTCTCCCTTGAAGATTTCAGTTCCGTACTCTACAGTTTCCAAAATTACATCGAAACACTAGATCCAATTCTGTGGTGGGCTTATGGTTCTTTAAAGCTGTTCATGTGAAAGAAAGGGGCAGAGAGCCAGCTATGTATGGGCATCCTCAAGAAAAGGCTCATGGAATCAGAGCACCACATCCAGCTTCTTGAAACTCGCACACCTTTCCTGTGCTTACTGCAGTTCTGGTTCAGAGGAGAACTTTGTCCAGTTTGAGCCAAATGACTTGTAAAGTCTATAATAATAGAAACTTAGTGTGGTTTCTTACTGTTTTTAAAAATTGGGTTGTTATCCACTATTATCCATGTGCTCTGACATCTGAAAAAAATAATTACCAGCTTGAAAAGCAACTGGTTTATGCTTGTCTTCTCTTTGATTGTTAAAGTGGTATAGAGTTTCAGAATCCTATATGGGTCATAGCTACTTTAGACAGCCAAAAATAGCAACAGTAGCCAAAAATCAGCTCTCTCATGTTCCACTAGCCAGGAGACTCCTTCCTCTTATTCTTGGTCTTAGCTATGATCATTTATCCTTTTGACATTTCTGAAGTGGCTTCCTCCATTGACCTGTATGATGGGACTGATTATAAAGGCCACAGAAAACCTTCAGCTAAAGCAACCTGCAATATAATATCTCAGGGTAAAGACGGTTCACTGAGAATGTTATACCACTTTACCATTATCTGTGCTTCCCATCCAGTTCAAAAAAGTCCAGATTCTCCTCCTCAAACACCTTATCTCTTACACTAAACATTACAATTAGACCATTCAAAATCAGGAGAGTGCTTTATAACAATTAAATGCATATTTAACTCAATGTAAAGATTACTATGTCAGTTTATTGTGAAAAGGTTACATCAAACATCAAAATAGTTAGTGAATGCTTGAGTTAATATTCTCGTAATGACTATAATCCATCCCAAGGCAGAGGGAGTTCCAAACTCTGAGTTAGGTACAATTCATGAAGCCTTCCATTTCATCTAAGATCCTCAATCCTCTGCAGTAGAAATAACCAAGCGATAACTTTCCCTGACAGAAATTCAAATGGCTGGGAGAACTGTTTAGAAGTGGCTTAGGTTTTTTTTCTTTCATATGACATTTTTACTTCCTTTATATGCATATACATTTATGTATGTAAAAGATTGCTCTACTAAACGCTGTACCATTATGTATTAATAAAACTGATGAAATATACTAGAGTAAAAGCCCTTTTAAATCTTTATTCTGGTCTGAGAGTGATTAATATGATCCATTACTTTACACATAAAATACTTGGCAAACCAGTTATCTCTCTTTTGCAGATCAGGGGAACCATTACCTTCTCTGTTCCCTCTAGCTTCTGTGGAATCTGTGAAATTCAATGCCTCTTTAAGATCACAAGATGTAAATCTTATTGTGATAAGAAACGAAAGCTTGCAAGACCTGGCATCACATAATATATCTTTAATGTCTTAAAACGATTTTTACTTTTAAAAAAGAAATGAATTTTAGTGCTCATGACGGGTTTTGAATTGACAATATTAGAAACTAAAGTCCTTTATATATCTGCCTCAGTAGTAAGGCCAAAGCAGTAGCAATTTAACCTTCCTCACACAGATCCATCTCTGTTGCTTGTGGAATGTTGGAGGATCAGTGTGGGAGGGGAGCTTGTATTGCTCCTCTGCAGGGGCTAACAATAGGAGTGAGAGGTAATTCAGTCTCCATGCCCACTCAGACTTTTCTTTTCACAGGAGTCAGCCATTTTTTTTGGCACAAGTAGAGCGATTACCATTAGGAAGTCCACTTTTACCAACAGATCTCACAATGTGGTATCTGTGATACTGCAATTATCTCCTGCTCTAAGCACAAGGAGATAGTGTCATTATTTTCGGGGTCAAGATATAACTTTTTAGTTGCTGACAAAAACTTAGGGCATCTGAAGGAAAAAAATATGCTGTGAGCGAGTCACCAGGACACTCAGAGGAAAGACAGATACAGAGATGTAATTGAGCAGCAGACCATAATTTTATTAATTTAACAATGGTGGGAGGTGATATCCATGCATACCAGGTATTTAACTGAGTCTAGGGCAGTATGACAAGTCTCACACAATGTAACCAATCTCTTAGGTTAGACCTTTTTCAGTCTATCTATAGAACTTATCTGACTTCTAACTCCTCTTGCCCTCCCCTCTACAAGGGGGTAAGAGTAATAAAGGGGGACTCAAACTGTGACATCTTCAGGTCTCCCCTTATTCTAAATAAAAGGTCTACCACTAAAATCCTGCATCTTATTTACATCTAGGAGCTGACCCTTTGGTCTTTATACATACGGGCCACTGGGGGTGTCAACAATTAGTTTGGTTGCAGCCCCCTGTCCACCCACTGCTTGGGGCCTATGTCCCATCTGCTACAATCCCTAAGGTTTCCAGCAGTTTAATGATTGGGACATTAGATGGATTTAATTCAAACAACAACATAAACAGAAGAGGCATGAATTTTTCCCAGGTCTACTGGAAGGTGACATAGCAGAGGAAGAATTGATTGCTCTTAGGGAAACCATTAAGAATAGCTATCTATAAATATCACCCAGAGGGATATCAAAGATGAATGCATGGAGAATTTGGAAGAACATAAGGAAAACATAAGGCAAAGATTAAAAATAATAATAATTTGGAGTGATGTGAGCTGGAGTTCTGATTGTTTGTTTAACAAGCGGTAAAGATTCACTTTATAAATACTTATAAAATCAAATACTTGGGGCAAAAGGATTGATCATAGAGATGGCTGGAAAAAAATTAAAATCCCTTTCCATGAGAAAATTCACATTTTTTATTTTTTCCTTCAATATCAGGACAAAACTTTTTTTTAAAGAATTCATTAGAAGAGATTTCCAAAATAATTCTGTGAGGAGAATGAAAACAGATTTTCTTTTAGGATATCAGCTCCCTACCTGAAAGGCTTTCTGCAGTCAGAAATTAAATTGACAGAAATCTTCCAGATGTGCACCCAAGGGGCTAGTTCAATCTTCCAAATTGGAAATCAATTTTTTTTGTAAAATTGAATATTTTGTGTAGAAATTTTAATTTTGTTAAGGGGTATTTCTCAAAAAAAAAAAAAAGTGACAGAAAAATTCTTACCAGTCTCAATAATGGCTGTAACAGAATATAATTATATATGCTGGTGGCCAAGTAAACCCCCATAAGGCTATTAAAAAGTCAACATATATACACATTTTGTTATCTTATATTCTACAGTTGTGTGCTATTTTAAATATTTAAATATAGGAAAACAATGTTATATCTTAGGTATGTCTAGACTACATGGCTCCGTCGATGGAGCCATGTAGTCTAGACATACCTTTAGATACAACACTATGGCTTTTTAATGGTCACAGCTGTTCTTGAAGTTTTCTTCCAATCACAATTATTATCCTGTATAAATATCAGTAAAGAAAAGTAATATGGAAATGTATCACATCAGGACCTGATCAACGGAAGAAGCCTTTGGTTCAAACTCAGTGTTTCCTAAGATAGATATGACTAAGAAACTTAACTTGCCAATCAGAGCTCCTGCATTAACTAAACTCACAATGCCAAAATATGACTCCTTTGGGGTGTTTAATGTACTGTAAAATTCCTTGGCAGACATGAAAGAGTCTTTCTGCAATTTTAGAGATTTAGCTGTGAAATTGTCTTGTCTATTAGTTAAATTGTCTTTTTCTATTTGTCTACCAAAGTAGTAGTTGCAGTGTTTAGAGCTTACCATTATTTTTCTATATAAAAGATCCACACTGTGGATATCTTTAGTGATAAAATTTTTTGTCTTTAGTGATAAAAATTGGCGTGTCATTCTTTAGGGGATAAATTTGATAGAAAAGGACACAATCCGCACATACTCTTTATATAAAGATGACTCCACAGCCTACTTTCATCAGTGTACTGAAGAGTTTAATTTGCAAAGGAGACAACATTAGCAATGTCTCTAATTTAGGAATAGATTCAAGCAGATGTTTAATTAAATTGGAATAGACTGTAAATAACATTACAACTGCTAGTAGTTGGCTTCCTACATACCTAATTGTTTTTTGGAGATCATTACCAATAGTTATGTCTTGAAAATTTCCAAGCTACTCGACAAGACATATTAAGGTTAGCTTGGAGTGAAGTTATGGGGAGACAAACAAACATAAATTGCTGCAAGGACTTTGCCATAGTAGAGCAGTGTTTGGGGTCAGAATCTTTGCCCTGTTTAAACTCCCTTTGTGCCAGTCAGAGGGGCTCTATTAATTTTGTTGTGAGACTTTTTCAATGAAACCAATGGAAGTGAATTGCATTTTTGTGAGGCTTTGCTCATCTTTTCAGAGTGAAAGGAAACTTGTATGAGTTAAAAATAGATCAGTTAGGGATTTTTGTTTTTGTTTCATTTTATTGTCTAGTCTGAGGCAAGACTGAGCAAGAGATTAATCTAGGCCATGTATTAGGCCCCCTTGAAGAAATATTTTTCCCACATTTGTGAGAGTAGTACCTAATAAAGCCCTGGGGGGAACATAGACTCATTTGCTATCTCTCCTACTGAAGAGAGAGCTCAAGTGAATGATCATATTTTGTTGTGTATAATTGATTTTGTCCCTTCAGTGTCACCCTGATCACAGTTAGGAAATGTAGGCCAAATGCTCAGAGAACAAAGTGTAACATTACATTGGATTTCAGGATCTCTTTGTTCATCTTAGAGCATTAATTTACTTGAACTTTTGGTTCTGGGTTATTATTATTTTGATAAGGCAATTATATATAGGTTGTTCTGTATCATACTCAGCCATAGATACATTTAATACAAGGTCAGGTCAGAGAGGCAGGGCTTGGACAATTGATCCACTTTTATTTATGCCCCTTTTATTATGCATGTTCAGGGGAACATGTTTCTTTATCATGGATCTTCCAGGAGTTAGCTGAGACCATAGATATCCAACAAGTTTTGGAGAAGAGAGAGTCCTCACTCTATGCCAGGGCTGGGCAAAATACATCCTGGGGGCCAGATCCAGCCCACCAAGCCACCAGATCCAGCCTGTGGACTACCCTGCCAGGACCCTCAAGCACACAGCTGCTGCGGTTCAAAGCACAGTCTATGTGGCTGTCTGCTCTGCAGGGAAGGGGAGGCTTCCTGTGATCTCTCCACCCCCAGAACAATCCTCATCTCCTATTGGGTGGAAACAACCAGCCAATAAGAACTAGTCCCAGCCAATCTCTCAGCTCCTATTGTCTGGAAACAACCAGCCAATAGGAGATGAGATTGGCCTGGTGGATGGGGGCAGTGCAAGCCTCTTCCCCCTTCCAGGGCTGAGAATCATGTGGAGGGAAGAACCTGCAGTTTAAAATGATCGAGGGCTGCAGCAGGCAGAGAACCCAGCCTGCCTTGGGGGGTGCTGCAGTGCTGCTGGCCAGAAGACTCTTAAGCAAGCACCTCCCAGCCAGAGCCTTCCTCTGGCACCCAGATCCTCCTGCACCCCAACTCCCTCCCATAGGTCACCATCCAAAAACCTCTGCATGCCCTTGCCCAGATCACAACACCCCCCAGACCCTATACCCCCTCCTACACCTTTCCCTCAGGCCAAAAACCTCTCCTGCACCCAAACATCCTCCTAGACTCTGCACCCCAGTCCCTTGCCCCAGGTTATCACCCTTGACAGTCTGCACTCCCTTTTCCCCTTCTTCCAGGTCATAATTACCTCCCAGACTTTACACCTCCTCCAAGAGCCCCTCCCTCAGGCCAGAATCCTCTCCTGCACCCATATTCCCTGCCTGACCCTACACCCCAATCCCCTGACTCAGATCACAATCCCCTTCTTTACCCAAAGTCCCCCTCAGATCTCACACCATTTCTTGCATCCCAGTCCCTTACCCTGTGCTTCCTTCTGCACCCAACCTCCATCCTAGACTCCCCCCCCCCATCTCCTCCATAGACAAATACAGCCTTTCAGCACTTCCCAAAATCTTGGAGTGCCCCCCACCAAAATGTATTGCCCATCCCTGCTCTACGGTGACATAATCTGGAGTCACGTGGGATGCAAAGGTAAGTGTCTAAACTAATGCGGTTATATGAGCACACAAAAGTATGGTGATTCAGGCTATTATGGGTTATGAGGATTTAGTATGCCAAATGGTGGTTTTACCACAACCTCACCTAGGTCTTCTTTTCTTACATGCTGACTGCCACCCCCAAGTCATAAAGCCGTAGGGAAGGGTAGGAGAGATGTCCTGGAGGCCAAATTTAGGCTGCTAGGAAAGAGACTGAAATCCAGGACCTCTATGGTGGCATTCTCGGAAGTGCTTCCAGTTCCACGCAGGGCCAGGTAGGCAGGCAGAGATTCAGAATCTCAATGCGTGGATGAGACGATGGTGTAGGGAAGAGGGGTTTGGATTTATTAGGAACTGGGGACACTTTTGGGAGAGGGGAGCCTATACAGGAAGGATGGGCTCCACCTAAACCAGGGTGGAACCAGACTGCTGGCACTAAACATTAAAAGGCTGTAGAGCAGTTTTTAAACTGAGAGATGGGGAAAGCCGATTGGTGTGGAGATGCACGAATCGGAGGGAGACTTCTCTTAGAGGAGAATCCATTGATAGAGATTCTCTAAGCTGTAGTCAGAAAGAGAGGAGGGGAGAGGGCAAACCATGGGCCAGAGCAGACAAAAACCGCTGCATAAAGGAATCCAATGCATCAGGAAGGGCAGACAAATAAGCAGTGGCAAATTTTTAAAGTGCTTCTACACAAATGCTAGGAGTCTGACTAATAAGATGGGTGAACTAGAGTACCTAGTATTAAATGAGGAGATTGACATAATAGGCATCACTGAAACCTGGTGGAACGAGGAAAATCTGGGACACAATCATACCGGGATATAAAATATATCGAAAGGATAGAGCAGGCCGGGTGGGTGGCGGAGTAGCACTGTATGTGAAAGATAATGTAGAATCAAATGAAATAAAAATATTAAATGAATCAACATGTTCAATAGAATCGCTATGGATAGTAATTCCATGCTCCAAAAATAAGAAATTAGCAGTAGGGATATATTACCGACCACCTGACCAGGACAGGGATACTGACATTGAAATGCTGAGGGAGATTAGAGAGGCTACCAAAACAAAGAACTCTATAATAATGGGGATTTTAATTACCCCCATATTGACTGGATACATGTCACCTCAGGAAGAGAAGCGGAGATAAAATTTCTCAAT
Organism: Rafetus swinhoei; assembly: GCA_019425775.1. Taxonomy (NCBI): domain Eukaryota; kingdom Metazoa; phylum Chordata; order Testudines; family Trionychidae; genus Rafetus; species Rafetus swinhoei. The sequence continues at coordinate 156,000,681 of CM033424.1, forward strand.
GGCTTAAATGACTGCTTCTTGGAGCAGCTGGTGCAGGAACCCACAAGGGGAGAGGCAATTCTCAATTTAGTCCTGAGTGGAGCGCAGGATCAGGTCCAGGAAATAACCGTTACAGGACCGCTTGGGAATAGTGACCATAATATAATAACATTCAACATTCCTGTGGTGGGAAGAACACCTCAGCAGTCCAGCACCCTGGCATTTAATTTCAAAAAGGGGAATTACACAAAAATGAGGAGGTTAGTTAAACAGAAATTAAAAGGCACAGTGACTAGAGCCAAATCCCTGCAAGCTGCATGGAAACTTTTTAAAGACACCATAATAGAGGCCCAACTTAAATGTATACCCCAAATTAAAAAACATAGCAAGAGACCTAAAAAAGAGTCACCGTGGCTTAACCACGATGTAAGAGAAGCCATGAGGGACAAAAAGGTATCTTTTAAGAAGTGGAAGTCCGATCCTAGTGAGATAAATAGAAAGGAACATAAACACTGTCAAATCAAGTGTAAAAATGTAATAAGAAAAGCAAAAAAAGATTTTGAGGAACAGCTAGCCAAAAACTCAAAAAGAAATAACAAAATGTTTTTTAAGTACATTAGAAGCAGGAAGCCTGCTAAAAAACCTGTGGGTCCCCTAGACGATCGAACTATAAAAGGTGCAATCAAGGACGATAAAGCCATTGCGGAGAAACTAAATGATTTCTTTGCTTCAGTCTTCACGGCTGAGGACGTTGGGGAGATTCCCAAATCTGCACCGTCCTTTGTGGGTAATGAATCTGAGGAACTGTCCCAGATTGAAGTGTCATTAGAGGAGGTTTTGGAACAAATAGAAAAACTTAATGTTAACAAATCTCCGGGACCAGATGGCATTCATCCAAGGGTTCTAAAAGAACTCAAATGGGAAATTGCTGAACTATTATCTGTGGTTTGTAACCTATCCCTTAAATCGGCTTCCGTACCTAATGACTGGAAGGTAGCCAACGTGACACCAATATTTAAAAAGGGCTCTAGAGGCGATCCGGCAATTACAGACCGGTAAGTCTAACTTCAGTACCGGCAAATTAGTCAAACAATAGTAAAGAATAAAATTGTGAAGCATGTAGAAGAACATAAATTGTTGGACAAAAGTCAACATGGGTTCTGTAAAGGGAAATCCTGTCTTACTAATCTATTAGAGTTCTTTGAAGGGGTTAACAAACATGCGGACAAGGGGGATCCAGTAGATATAGTATACTTAGATTTCCAGAAAGCCTTTGACAAGGTCCTCACCAAAGGCTCTTGTGTAAATTACATGGCCATGGGATAAGAGGGAAGGTCCTTTCTTGGATTGAGAACTGGTTAAAAGACAGGAAACAAAGGGTAGGAATAAATGGTAAATTTTCAGAATGGAGAGGGGTAACTAGTGGTGTCCCCAAGGGTCAGTCCTAGGACAAATCCTGTTCAACTTATTCATAAATGATCTGGAGAAAGGGGTAAGCAGTGAGGTGGTAAAGTTTATGGATGATACCAAACTGTTTAGGATAGTCAAGACAGAAGCAGACTGTAAGGGACTCCAAGAAGATCTCACCAAACTGAGTGATTGGGCAACAAAATGGCAAATGAAATTTAATGTGGATAAGTGTAAAGTAATGCACATCGGGAAAAATAACCCCAACTATACGTACAGTATGATGGGGGCTAATTTGGCTACGACAAATCAGGAAAGAGATCTTGGAGTTATCGTGACAGTTCTCTGAAAACTTCCACACATGTGCAGCGCGGTCAAAAAGGCAAATAGGATGCTAGGTAGTATTAAGAAAGGGATAGAAAATAAGACCCAGAATATCTTACTGCCCTGTATAAAACTATGGTACACCCACATCTTGAATACTGTGTACAGATGTGGTCTCCTCACCTCAAAAAGATATTTTGGCCTTGGAAAGGGTTCAGAAAAGGGCAACTAAAATGATTAGGGGTTTGGAACGGGTCCCATATGAGGAGAGGTTAAAGCGACTGGGACTTTTCAGTTTAGAAAAGAGGAGACTGAGGGGATATGATAGAGGTGTATAAAATCATGAGTGGTGTGGAGAGGCGGATAAAGAAAAGTTATTTATTAGTTCCTAAATAGAAGAACTAGAGGACACCAAATGAAATTAATGGGTAGCAGGTTTAAAACTAATAAAAGAAAGTTCTTCTTCACACAGCGTGTAGTCAGCATGTGGAACTCCTTGCCAGAGGAGGCTGTGAAGGCTAGGACTATAACAGAGTTTAAAGAGAAGCTAGATAATTTCATGGAGGTTAGGTCCATAAAAGGCTATTAGCCAGGGGATAAAATGGTGTCCTTGGCCTCTGTTTGACAGAGGCTGGAGAGGGATGGCAGGAGACAAATCGCTTGATCATTGTCTTCGGTCCACCCCCTCTGGGGCACCTGATGCTGGCCACTGTCGGCAGACAGGATACTGGGCTAGATGGACCTTTGGTCTGACCCGCTACGGCCGTTCTTATGTTCTTATGTTCTTATGTAGCCCAATCATTTAACTTGACTAAGTACAGAGGAAGACATAGCTATCTGGAAGGAATCTAGTGCCCACAGTGAAGGTGTGCTTCTGCTACTGCTTGGTTGTCTGTAAGTTCTGAAATCAGGTGATCAGGGCAGCAAACAATTCACATTTGGGCTTCAGAGACAAAGCAGTTTGTTTTGATAGCGCAATAAGGCCCTGTGGTAAGATTAGCATGTCCCACTGGTTTCTCTAGCTATTTGTACACCAAACCCTAACAAGAAGGATGATTATGCATTTTGGAGAGAATGCACTCAGCCCTTGTACTAGCATCAGGCTGATCATAAAGGTGATCAGGGGCTTGTTTCTAGGAAGGCAAATCGTTCCCTGGGTGGACGTGGAATAATTAGAGATGCTGCTGTCAGACCCTCCCTGGGATTCAGGATAGGGAGATGTGTTAATAGAGAGCTATCTGGGTCAGTTTGCTTACTACACTTAAGATCTATTCCCTACATTTCCCTTAAACTATTAAGGGATTATGAAATCTCTTTCTCAGATAGCAGTTTTGATATTTTGTTACAAGATATCAGAGGATGGATGCAACAATTTGTGTCTACCAGGATGGGGACAGTAAGCCAAGCACTAACGCAACTTTGTGATCGGTGTCCAGTGTAAGGTTCAATAGGCAGGAAGGAGCTGGCTTCTGTGTTATGGGAAAAAGTCTCCTAGCGATGACTTGAATTACTTAAAAGGTTAAGGGAGTGAGCTCTTAGGACATGTCTACCCTTGAAAATTGTTTCAAAATGTCATGGCTGATGTTATTGAGGAGCACATGGCCTTGTGCTGGAGTGACAGCTGCTCTCACATGGTCTTCCTCTGTTCCTAGTCAGCCCGGTGCACCTTGCGATTGGTGGCCCACTCCCAGCTTTCCTAATTGAAGCTCCTGATGAGAGACTGGAGGCAGACCACCTGGTCCACATCACGTCCTCATGGATTCTTTTCTGCCTGTGGAGCCCATGCAGTTGTGCAGATGATGTACGAGATGGTGGACATGCCACACTCACAGTTGGCACAGCTGTGAAGAAAAGTGACAAGGGCAGTAATCCCAGGAGACACTGTGTATGAAGCCTAGCCCTAATCTCTGAGCCGACATTGAAGGTTTCGGTTCAAACAATGGCAATGTGCTTCGAGCAAGAATATCTGTTGCCTAGAGAGTGGGCACTTTCCTGCAGGGGCAGAGACATCCCAAGGTCTCCTCACTATCCCCACATCCTGGCGGATGAGAAGGTACCGACCAGTCCACAAGCCTGTGGGTGCGAGGGGGGCAGGACAGCTCAGCCTCCTTCTGTGTCCCACATATGCTGGATCCAGCACTGGCAGCATTCCACAGAGAGATAACTTATATCTCTGCCCATCGGAGGGGGTGGGAGTGGTGGGAGTGGTGTTTGTGAGTGGCAGATGCCGCTTTCCAGGGTAAGTGTTATTGGGGTCTCCTCCTCTTCATTCTCCCTGGCTGGCTCCCATGCAGGGGATCAGTGCAGGCATGAGCTTCTACTGTGTTCTGAACTACTGTGTGTTTCCAACACCCCAGCCTCCTTAGTGGTGGCTTGTCATGGGAAGGTGTCCCACTACAGAGTCTGGAGTAAGGCAGGCCTGTCCAGGTACCTTGTGAGAAGAAGCAAGGAGTCCCTGTGTGAGAGTATCATGGGGCTGAGTGCTCCCAGCTGGTGCTCCATGTGCATCCACGTGCACAGGTTTTGTGCAACCTCCAGGTCGAGTGGACTGAGCAAAGAGCATGCAGCTCACTTGCATTGCCTTCCCCAGAATTGTCTGAGCCCTGGGAGACCTCTGGGGTGGAGGGGGGGCAGTTCCAGGCTGAGGATAGGCTCCAGGCTGGCAGGCATGGTATCTTAACTAGCCTGCTCCTCCTCCTTCTCCTTCTCCTCCTCCACATAGATTCACAGAATCATAGAATACTAGGACTGGAAGGGACCTCGAGAGGTCATCGAGTCCAGTCCCCTGCCCTCATGGCAGGACCAAATACTGTCTAGACCATCCCTGATAGACATTTATCTAACCTACTCTTAAATATCTCCAGAGATGGGGATTCCACAACTTCCCTGGGCAGTTTATTCCAGTGTTTGACTACCCTGACAGTTAGGAACTTTTTCCTAATATCCAACCTAAACCTCCCTTGCTGCAGTTTAAGCCCATTGCTTCTTGTTCTATCCTCAGAGGCCAAGATGAACAAGTTTTCTCCCACCTCCTATGACACCCTTTTAGATACCTAAAAACTGCTATCATGTCCCCCCTCAATCTTCTCTTTTCTAAACTAAACAAACCCAATTCTTTCAGACTTTCTTCATAGGTCATGTTCTCTAGATCTTTAACCATTCTTGTTGCTCTTCTCTGGACCCTCTCCAATTTCTCCACATCTTTCTTGAAATGCGTGCCCAGAACTGGACACAATACTCCAACTGAGGCCTAACCAGCACAGAGTAGCGGAAGAATGACTTCTCGTGTCTTGCTCACAACACACCTGTTAATGCATCCCAGAATCATGTTTGCTTTTTTTGCAACAGCATCACACTGCTGACTCATATTCAGCTGTGGTCCACTATAACCCCTAGATCCCTTTCTGCCGTACTCTTTCCTAGACAGTCACTTCCCATTCTGTATGTGTGAAACTGATTATTCCTTCCTAAGCGGAGCACTTTGAATTTGTCTTTATTAAACTTCATCCTGTTTACCTCAGAACATTTCTCCCGTTTGTCCAAATCATTTTGAATTATGACCCTATCCTCCAGAGCAGTCGCAAGCCACCCCAGCTTGGTATCATCTGCAAACTTAATAAGCGTACTTTCTATGCCAATATCTAAATCGTTGATGAAGATATTGAACAGAGCTAGTCCCAAAACAGACCCCTGCGGAACTCCACTTGTTATACCTTTTCAGCAGGATTGTGAACCATTAATAACTACTCTCTTAGTACGGTTATCCAGCCAGTTATGCACCCACCTTATATTAGCCCATCTAAGTTGTATTTGCCTAGTTTATTGATAAGAATATCATGCAAGACCGTATCAAACACCATACTAAAGTCTAGGTAAACCACATCCACCGCTTCTCCCTTATCCACAAGACTCGTTATCCCATCAAAGAAAGCTATCAGATTGGTTTGACATGATTGTTCTTTACAAATCCATGCTGGCTGTTCCCTATCACCTTGCCACCTTCCAAGTGTTTACAGATGATTTCCTTAATTACTTGCTCCATTATTTTCCCTGACAAAGAAGTTAAACTCACTGGTCTGTAGTTTCCTGGGTTGTTCTTAGTTCCCTTTTTATAAATGGGCACTATATTTTCCCTTTTCCAGTCTTCTGGACTCTCTCCTGTCTCCCATGATTTTCCAAAGATGATAGCTAGAGGCTCAGATACCTCCTCTATCAGCTCCTTGAGTATTCTAGGATGCATTTCATCAGGCCCTGGTGACTTGCAGGCATCTAACTTTTCTAGGTGATTTTTAACTTCTTCTTTTTTTATTTTATCTTCTAAACCTACCCCTTCCCACTAGCATTCACTATGTTAGGCATTCCTTTAGACTTCTCGGTGAAGACAGAAACAAAGAAGTCATTGAGCATCTCTGCCATTTCCAAGTTTCCTGTTACTGTTTCTCCCTCCTCACTGACCAGTGGGCCTACCCTGTGCTTGGTCTTCCTCTTGCTTCTAATGTATTTATAAAAGTCTTCTTGTTTCCTTTATTCTAGCTAGTTTGAGCTCATTTTGTGCCTTTGCCTTTCTAATCTTGCACCTGCATTCCTGTGTTGTTTGCCTATATTCATCCTTTGTAATTTGTCCTACTTTCCATTTTTTATATGACTCCTTTTTTATTTTTAAATCATGCAAGATCTCGTGGTTAAGCCAAGGTGGTCTTTTGCCATATTTTCTATCTTTCCGACACAGTGGAATAGCTTGCTTTTGGGCCCTTAACAACATCCTTTGGAAAAACTGCCAACTCTCCTCAGTTGTTTTTCCCCTCAGTCTTGATTCCCATGGGACTTTACCTATCAGCTCTCTGAGCTTACCAAAATCCGCCTTCCTGAAATCCATTGTCTCTGTTTTGCTGTTCTCCCTTCTACCCTTCCTTAGAATTGTGAACTCTGTGATTTCATGATCACTTTCACCCAAGCTGCCTTCCACTTTCAAATTCTCAACCAGTTCCTCCCTATTTGTTAGGATCAAATCTAGAACAGCTTCTCCCGTAGCTTTTTCAACCTTCTGAAATAAAAAGTTGTCTCCAATGCAGTCCAAGAACTTATTGGATAGTCTGTGCCCCGCTGTGTTATTTTCCCAACATATATCTGGATAGTTGAAGTCCCCATCACCACCAAATCTTGGGCTTTGATGATATTGTTAGATTGTTTAAAAAAGCCTCATCCACTTCTTCCACCTGGGTAGGTGGCCTGTAGTAGACTCCTAGCATGACATCACCCTTGTTTTTAACCCCTTTTAGCCTAACCCAGAGACTCTCAACACTTCCGTTTCCTATGTCCATCTCTACCTCACTCCAAGTGTGTTCATTTTTAATAAGGCAACACCTCCTCCCATTTTTCCCTGACTATCCTTCCTGAGCAAGCTGTACCCTTCCATACAAACATTCCAATCATGTGTATTATCCCACCAAGTTTCTGTGATATCAACAATGTCATAATTGTACTTATTTATTAGCACTTCCAGTTCTTCCTGCTTATTACCCATACTTCTCACATTTGTATATAGGCATCTAAGATACTGATTTGACCTTGCCTCCCAGTTTTGCCCTGACCCTCCTTCTCTCTGCCATTATAGCCCATGCTCCCTCCCATTTCCGACCCATCTCCCAGGTCTCCATGTTCTCCACTTACCCGTGGGCTTTGTTCACCTGTCCCGTCGAACCTAGTTTAAAGCCCTCCTCACTAGGTTAGCCAGTCTGTGTCCAAATAGGGTCTTCCCCCTCCTCGAAATGTGAATGCCATCTCTGCCTAGCAGTCCTTCCTGGAATAGCATCCCATGGTCGAGGAAGCCAAAGCCCTCCTGGCGTATCCAAAGCCTCCTGGAGGCTGATGCTTGGCGTGTCCTGGCCAGAGCTGACTATGGTGGGGGAGGTGACCGTCCTACCCCAGGATGGCATCCAACTGCTCATAGATGTGGCAGGTATGTGGTACCCCCCCCAGAGTGTGAACTTTGCTCCCTGGCCTTGGTGTTGCACTGCCAGAGTTCTTTAATTTTCATCCAGCCTTGATCCAGGGTCCTGGTGTGCCCTTTCTCAGCTAGATTTGCAGACATCCAGCCATACACATCGGCATTGCGCCTCTTGGTGTGGAGGTTTTGGTGTTGGTCTCCTCTCCCAGACCTCGGTGAGATCCAGGATCTCTATACCAGTCCCAACTGGTACCCTCTTTTGCCCCTGGCCAGGGCATCAGAGGGTGTTGCAGGAATGTTGACAGCTGAGGGGGGGCACAGTGGGAGTGCTGAAGTCTCTCCTGATTCCACTCAAGAGTGCTGTGTGGCATGGGGCTAGCAGGGTTCTTCTGTTGTCACAAGCCCTTTCCCTTCTGCCTGCAGCTTTAAAGTCTGCAGGAGAAGGGGATCAATGGGGTTGTCAGGTGTGTGGCCAGAGCGGCCACAAGTGCAGCTGTCAGAGGCCTCTGGAGGCCAATTATTTCAAAATAGCAGCAACTAAGTGTCCACACTAACGCTATTTTGAATTAACAATTTTGAAATAAGCATTATTCCTCATGGTAAGCAGGAGTCATTATTTCAAAATAACAGGCTTGGTAGTGTGGATGCTGTGCTTGTTATTTCGAAATATTTTGAAAAAAACTTCCTAGTGCAGGGCTGGGTATTAGAGAGAACAAGAAATTCCTCATTTGTACATTTGTTCCTATGCATGAGTGGTGGTGGTGGGGACCTAACCTGGGCTTGACATCAAGATCCCTTGCAAAGGCTAGACTGAAAACCACCTGTCTCCTTTTTTCTTGACTATAAAACATAGTGTGCCCATCTTCCCACTCTGAACCCTTTCATTGCCTGGTAGATTTAGGGTATCTTTGGTTTTCAATGTTAAATCATTCATAATAAAGTTGCAGCCAGCCACTTAAGCGCATCCTCTGTATGCAGTATGTTATTTCCTCAAGGCTACGTCTAGACTACAAAGGTAAGTTGGAAAAAGATATACAAGTTGCGGTTCACAATTTGCATATCTTTTTCTGCTTTTCTGTCGAAAGAGGCTTTTCTGAAATTTAGCACATCTACACAGCGCCAAATTTCGGAAAAAAAACATCTTTCGACACATCCCTTATTCCTCATAAAACAAAGTTTACAGGGATGGCAAAAGAGCGCATCTGCTTTTTCAAAAAAATTTCTGAAAAAGCGGACACGTTCTTCAGACAGATGTAGCCTGAATGCCCTGAGCAATACGCCACCATGTTACCTGTGGAGCTCAATCTTCTCTGTTACTGCATCAGTATCTCATTAACTCAGTTGTTGTGCTCCACTTACAGTGTTTACCATTGCCATAAGAAGTGTTACAACCAGAGGAGGGGTGGAGAAGGAAAAGACACTCAACCTACCCATCCACTTTGTGGAAATTGGAGTACACAAAACGAAAAGAGAGACTGAAAGAATTACATATATATGGTGTTTAAAAAAGACTAGTCACTGAGGCAGCTATAATTTAGTTGTAAGTATTGTGCAGCATGAGGAGAGGGGGGAAGAAAAATCAATAGCTAGCTGTAGCAGTAGCATATAGTTCTAGAGGGGCATCAGACGAGCAATGCGTAGATATCCCCTGCCCATAGGTAAATGTTGGCAGGAGAGAGCTGTTATCATTTTCTCCAACTGTAAAAACCTGAGGATAATTATGTTGAGCTTCTCTGTAAAGTACTTTGAGATCTACAGACAAAAAGTACTAGGCAAGAGCTAGGCATCATATTATTCTTATTATTAATAACACTGCTTTGTACAAACAGTTTAATATAAAGTTTAATTTAGAGGACTTCAGAGACTCCACTTACCTCTGACTTAATTTTTTGGTATCTGATTGAAATGTCACTATTCAGGGAGTACGCTGAGATTCATGCAATGAAATAAAGACAAATATGTGTGTACAGTGGAACAATTAGAGTTCAGGAACTGCATGAGAAAACAGAATTAATTAATATGTCCCCCTCTTTGATTAATGCTGACTTACATATTGTTTGCTCTGAATAAAATAAAAATATGTACTGCATTTATTACTATGAATCTGCATAATTCAAAGAGGATAGATTTTGTCAATGACACAATGAACAAAGGGAAGGTTAAAAAGTACAATTAGGGGATGTTTTTACCATTTCCTCTTGCTTCGAAGATATGAATTCTAGACTCCAGGGATTCTATCAAAAGCATTCCTTGTGAGCAAGGATAATTATGATTCTAAATTCTCAGATTAAGGTGACAATGTACTTGAAATAATGGTGTATTGTGTTACGTCAATTATAATGAGCAGCAGTTTTTATGGATTTACATTTACATTTTCCATCAGTTCCAATGAATGCATGATGACTAAAGGTAGGAAGTAAAGGTATTCACGGTTATATCATGATGCTTGCTATCAAGGCTAGCATGATGATCTAACAGATTGTCTCCAATGCTACCAAGAAGTGAATGCTTTTGTGGCACTTCCATTGAATTCAACAAGTGTAGTAGCAATGTATGACAGTCAGTGATGAGCTGGATTCCAGTTTCTTTGAACAACATACATTTATGTTCTTCAAACTTAATTAATTTGTTATTCATTGTCAGTGGACTGGGTGGAAGAGTGCTTCCATCTGCCCTGAAGTATATTCAAGAGGAGATGAGGAGCCCTTGCCAGATAGTAATCCTATTTTTTCCCCCTAATAACAGAGGAGATTTATTAAGCAAAAGAATGGCCAAGGCTGAATTAGGGGTTATTCCCCATCTGTAATCTAAAGTTATTGCTGTGATGACAAAGAGGCTAATAACTATTATCTCATGTTCTCAGACATTAGTACTTTGAGTGTACGCCTTTCCTTAGAAAAATCTAATGAATGGGTAAGAGGCCTTGAAGCCAGCACCGGGACTCCAGAACTCCTTGCAGACAGTTACTGCCTCCTTTGTATGCTCTTAAATTAATATGGTTTGGATACAAAATTTTTAAAAAAGCCTGTGTTGTGTAGAAATATATTATCCCTGTTTGCCTCCTGCCTTCCCATGGAACCATTTGTGTGAACTCCACATAAAGTGTTCTTCCCCTTCAGCTCTTTCCAGTAGGTTTACCAGGATGCAAAGTGGCTCTCAATGTTTAAAAGATTAATTATAATTTACACTTGTGGGCAGATCCTCAGCTGCTGTAAAGTATCCTCAGCAGAGCTATAAGAATTTACACCAGCTAATGTTCTAATAGTAACAGGTTTCCAGAGGTCAATTGTTAGATGAACTAATTATAGAAGAAAGTAACCAAAATGAGTTATTTAGAGAATTAATAAAAATTATTTTAAAATGCACAAACCCTATATGTTAACATAATAGCAAGTCCTTTAAAAAATACCCAGGACATTTAAAACCATGTTCTCTTATCTAATTCTTTCTCCTTTAAGCTGTGGTTGAAATTTTCCAGCCATATTCCAGATGCATACCACAGGAGTAAATTTATTTTGGTATGTTTTAAAAGGTAATCATTCCCCGCTTGTGTTATTTTCTATGACATACTACAGTTTGTCTCTTTTTCCTTGGTCAGAGTCTAAACCCGCACCTCTTATATTCAATACACTTCAGCCAGAACAAATGTTATCTTTGTCCGTTTCTCAGTATGATATCTTCCTGGACTCTTCCCTGCTGTCAACAATTCACTTCCATTTCGCTCTGTCTAATCCTTGAACTGCCATTTTTGCACATTTCCATAATATTAATCCTTTTTTGGTTTTCCCTCTAGCAGCAGCAACTGACTCATATTTTTAATTGTATAAATGCTGAAAGAATGTACCTCACTGAATCATGCCGTTGAATTGTAATTGGTGATGTAACATTCTCCAAAGTTTTTATATTTGGGAATTGAATAATTCTAAAGCCGTGCTTTGTGGAATGTGTTGTCTGTCATTGTGAGAAACTATATAGCTTCAGTTGCTATACTCAGTTTATTCAGACAGGATTATATAGTATAATTAAACATTAAAGTGTATGAAGCAGCTGAACTCTGAAAATAAGACATTACGTTCCTGTTTTTAAGACACAATACAGTACCTACATACTGGCAACTGCTTAAGGCAATTTCATGCTTTAAAAATCGTTCAACTGTACTAGAATTTTAGATGGGCACATGCACTTGTATATAAAGTGGGGATTTATAAAAATAAGAATTTAATGACAATTCATTGACTTTTGAATGGTGACCAACGTGGTTTGGAAATGCATTTGAACACTTAAAGAGATAGTTATATCCCAGTGCCCACTCACTTCTTTGCGCTCTCTGTTTCAGTATACCATAGTTTTCCTTTTTTTGTGACACTTGTTAAATATATTTATGCATACTCTTTATTAGGCTGACCATTTTGCACATGCAACTCAGGTGCTAAGTTTTGGGGAAAAAAACAGCCTTCACACTAATTACCATGCTAAGGTCAGCATTTATAGGTGGGGAGAAGTCCAGGGAGAAAAACAGTAACCCATCAAAGGAAGCTGTATGTGATTGCTGGTTATAGGGTCCCTGTACTGGGACCTAGAGTAGTGGGTGGGCCTACGTTCCCCCACTGGCAAAATGGCCTACATTCTAAGGAGGGAACACAGCTCCTTCTAGAAGCTTCATTGAAGAGTTTGTTTAAAAAGAACCCAGAGATGGGGCTGAATACGCTGGTGAGGGCTGTCAATTTTCTGAATGTTTTCCTAGCCTGGAAGAAGTTCATCCAGTTGACTGAAGGGCTGAACCACTGACAACCTACCAAGCAAGAGAAACAGCCTACAAATCCCCAGCCATTAGGAGCTGCTCAAGAGGTGAATGCCCTGGCACAGCTAAATTGGAATTGTATCCACTGCAGCAGCATCCTGTATACCTTTAAGCAAACACTCTGGTCAGGGACTAACAAATAATACTCTTTTCTTGAAAGAGTATATAGAGACTTTTCTTCTACGGGAGTTTAATGAAGCTGAGAGAATGTCCTTTGCTAAGCTGCTAAAACTTAAAACAGAGGATTTAAAGAAAAATAGAAGCAATTTTACAAAGCTATTTGAAGAGTTATTGGAAATCTGAGTGCCTTTTCAGAGACTTTGAATGCATAAATTAGTTTGGCAGTGATGTAGGATGATATTTGAAAACTTTTAAAGCACCCATTAAGTGCCCTTCACTTGTACTCAGATGTAGAGGCAAATATTCCAGCCCTACTGAAGTCAATGAGACTTTTGTAATTTCCTTCAGTGGGGAAGGATTTCATCCAGAATATTTTATTTTATTTCAAACCAGTGGCTCTCATCCTTTCCAGACTACTGTTCCCCTTTCCGTAGTCTGATTTGTGTGTACCCCCAAGTTTTATTTAAAAACTACTTACTTATTAAATCAGACATAAAAATACAAAAGTGTCATAGCATGCTATTACTGAAAAATTGCTCACATTCTCATTTTTACCACATCATTATAAATCAATTGGAATATAAATATTGTACTTACATTTCAGTGCAGAGTAGACAGAGCAGTATAAACAAATTATTGTTTGTATGAAATTTAAGTTTGTATGGTTTCTGCTAGTTCTTTTTGTGTAGCCTGTTGTAAAACTAGTCAAATATCTAGATGAGTTGATATGTCCCCTGAAAGATCTCTGAGTGCCCCCAAGGGTACAAACACCGCTGGTTGAGAACCACTGTTTTAAACAGTTGCTTCTACGTTGCTTCATTTAGAACTGGTATAAGCAAACAAATAAAAAATGAAAGCTAGTCAATGAAGACAGCAGGGCCTTACCTACATGTCTCTCCTCAATTATTTTCTCATGAACCTGCTATTTAACAAATGATTAAAGAACTATCATTGGTACACAAAGGAAAAGCAGGTGCAGATATGCTCTTAGTGCCTTCCATTGTATAACACAGTAGTGTATATACACAAAAATAAAAACACATTGGAGTTACAGAGCAACATTCTTGCTCAGGAATTTCATGACCTTTATTTATATCAACTATATGTATGAGGGAGTTTGTGAGTCTGTCTGTCCATGTGTCTGTTTGTCTGTTTGTTCAAGAGCTTTTCATAAACGGTAAGAGCTAGGACCACTAAACCCAGTATACAGTTTCCTTGTATCATAACTTAAAGCAAGGTAAAGGTTTGATTGTGCCAGGAGAATGGGATGTGCCTGGAATGGGATTGCTCCTCAAGAAGCCATACAGAAAACAGAATCACCAGGCAGGTGAAAGGGACTGGCTGGGGACACCTTTACCACGACTGCCCCAGCCCCAAGCCTCCTACCCCTGAGGCACCCTTTAGGAAGGGCGGGGCGGCTGAAGGTCCCCATCCCCAAATTTATAAAGAAACATCGCTGGTTGTTCCCCTGTGTCAGGGAGGAAGGGGAAAGAGCACAGTTTGCTGCATCCCTCACTCTGGCTGGGGAGCACAGGGGACAGATGAACCCAGACTTGCCCCAGCTGGGAGACATTCACCCCTCCCCCAGCTGGTGCCCGCTAAAACTCCAGCAGCCATGGAGAGGTGCTTCTCACTTGGTCCCCAAGCTACTGCGATGAGAGAGGGCTGGGGTAGTCCTCTTTTTCCCAGGGCAGCCTACATACTGAACCCTCATCGCCAGTGCCTTCCCAGCGCAATGATTTAAATAAAGAAAAACAAAAATTAATTGAGTTAAGGACCTGAGTAATGTCTGGTATATCTTCTAAATATATTTCACAGCAAAAGACTCTTTATTATTCCGCAACTCAGATTAACAAAGTTATCTACTATCAAAGTATCTGCTCTTATTTTCCATTGGAACACCAGAAAAATTAATAAAGAAAGCTTTAATAAGTTTTTTTGTGATGCTCCAACATCAAAAGGTTTAGAGCTGTGGTTCAGAACAATCCTACAGTACAGAGTCTTAATCAACACTTATACATATAAAATACATATAAAATAGCAAGTTAGAACCTAGAAGAATCTTGGTTTTCTTCCTCCATTTCTTCAATAGGGAATGAATGTTTAACTTGATTTCAAGATGTTTTGTGGCACTGATTTTGTTTTGTTTTGTTTTCATGGTAGTAGTCAAAAAGGGTTTTACAATGTAAAAGCTTTTAACATGGTGCATTGAACAGATAAGAAGATTGTACTTCAGATAATATTATACACACTATGTTCAGAAATCTTCCTGATTCAGTTAGGTTTATGGAGATTAGTTGGCTGAAAAGAATCTTGTGCAGCAGTGTACAGTAATTAGAAAAGATACCAAAAAAATCTTATGTCTGTAGCGAAATCTAAAAGAGGAAAATGTGGATCTAAAAGATTTCCACTGAAAGATGTCATTTCTGGGTTTTCTTTTTCCTTTCTTTTTTTTTTTTTTTAAGATTGAAGTCACATGTTTGTACATAATGGACAGTGTGATGGATGCAGCTGTGTGGTTGACTACTGGTGGATGACAGTGCATGATGAATGACAGGGCTTGATACATTAATTGAAAATAGACACATATTTTTAAGAGGGGAGGACCCAGGCAAAGATCAGATCCCCACCTGATGTAAACCTGTGCTGCTCCATTGTCTTCTACAATATAACTATATCAATTTACTGCAGTCGATCAGGAGAAAAATATTTTAGCAGTGTAGCATCAAAGAACATGGGCTTTGGAAAGAAAATGCATAACTCCATTTCTAAATAATACAATTGTGGGAAAATAACTTTTTCTGCCACTTATTTTAAATATTTTTTTAATTGAATTGAAAACTTTCTGAGCCTTAAAAGCTGAAGATTGAAAGTTTAATCTGGAAAGGGCATGTTAAGAACTAGTTTTTAATTCCAGCTTAAGAAAATGAAAAGTGCAAGAGGCTGAAACAGTTCTGCATGTGCATAGTGCAAAATGCCCATTCATGTTTGTCTGCATTTTTATTTTTTCCTCTTAAAAAACAAAGCACCAGATCCTGCCTTACTTGTTCACAGTTGAGAAAGATACCACTGCTCCCACTGATGATCAGAAAAATACGTATGGGGAGGCCAGTATGAATCCATTTGAATAAGGGTGACAGAATATGGCCCATAGGGCATATCTACAGTAGGGTACACTGCAACTCCCCTTATTTCAAAATAACAAGGTGGGCATCCAAACAGCAAGCCCATTATTTTGAAATTATTTCAAAAGAACTGGCTTGTTATTTCAAAATAATAACCCCCTACTTCTGATACAGAATAACACCTATTTCAAAACTGTTATTTTGAAATAGTGTTAGTATGGATGCTCAGGCACTGTTATTTCAAAATAATTGGCCTCCCAAGGTCTTTCACAGCTGCCCTGGTGGCCACAGTGACCACAGTCCTGACAACTCTAATGCGTCCCTTCCCCTGCAGTCTATAAAGGTGCAGGCAGAAGGGAGAGTGCTTGTGGCAACACACCAGCCCTGCCAACCCCCTGCCACAGCACTCTTCGCTGCAGCCATGGTAGACCACAGCATTCCCTCCAAGCCCCCATGGCTGCAAGCATGCCAACAGCAACCTCAGAAGCCCCAGGATAGGAGGGAAAAAGGGCAACGACCTGGACTGGTGTGCAGATCCTGGATGTCATTGAGGTCAAACCTCCAGGATCTCTGCACTAGATGGTGCAATACTGATGTCTACGTCTGGATGGCCGCCAGCCTGGCCCAGAAGGGGCACAGCCATACCCAGGACCAGGTGTGTATGAAAATTAAGGAACTGCAGCAGGCCTACATGAAGGCCAGGGAACAAACTTCCCCTCTGGGCAGCACCTTAGAACTGTCACTTTTGCAAGCAGCTGGATGCCATCCAGGGAAGAGGGATCCCTCCATTCTCGTCATCTCCGGCCTAGACACACCTGTCATCAGCCTCCATGAGGGTGGGGCTGTGAAGAAGGAGGATGATAAGAAGGAGAAGGAGGAAGAGGAGGAGCTGGATAGACTGGACACCATGCCCGCTACCCAGGAGGTCATCATCAGTGTGGAGCCGGTCCTCCAGCCCCAGGATGTCTCCCATGGCTCAGAGAAAGCCGGGAAAGGCTGTTCAGGTGAGTTCCATCACTTTCCCTACACACACACATGGGCAGGCAGTGGTCAGTGAGGGTCTGTGCCCTCCTCACTTGGCTCAGGTCATGGAAACACACAGCAGTGACACACATAGCACAGGCTCATGCCCTCACTCTTGGGCAGCTCCTGGTCAAGCACGGTGATGCAGCTGACACCAATCTCCTACATGGTAACCTGCCAAGGGGAGAAAGAGGAGGGGACCCCAGGAGCACTCTCCCTGGAAAGTGGTGTCTACTGCTTACATGCACCGCCCCCAACACCCTCCCCACCTCCTTCAGTGGGCAGGGATAGAATTTCTCTCTCTGTCAGACACTGACACTGCCAGACCCAGTGTGTGTGAGACACAAAAGGAAGCTGATCTACCCCATCCCCCCATCACACCTGCAGCTTCCTGGCCTGCCCAACTCCTTCCCATATCTTCTTGTTCCCAGGACATGGGGATAGTGAGGAGCTCCTGGGACATCTGTGCCCCTACAGGAAAGTGTCTTCTATCTAGGCAACAGATGGCCTTGCTCGAAGCACATCATCATTGTCTGAAACGAGACCTTCAGTGTCGGCTCAGAGATTAGGGCCAGGCTTCATACATTTTCTCCTGGGATGACTGCCCTTGTCACTTTTCTCCACAGCTGGGCCAACTGCAAGCATGGCATATCTAGCACCTCACGTGCCATCCTCCCAACCCCACAAGACCAGCAGGTGCAGGCGACCCCGCAACAACCTGGTGTGGGAACACCTGGACTGTCTCCATTCCCTAAACCAAAACTTTGAGGAGGAGTGCCGGAAGCAGGTCACCCACTGTGGGGAGCACTGGGCTGATGGGGAGCTGGGATGGATGATCTGGGAGCAGCTGTCACACCAGCACGAAGCCTCTATCACAACCGCTGTGGAGCGGTCTACTAGCCACATCCCCACTCCCACTCCATCCTAGCTTCCACAACTCACTTCCTGCAAACTCCCAGCACCCGCTCTCCCCCAACTCCCAGCACCAGCACCCACCCCTATAGCTTCTGCTCCTAACCCCCCGAGGACCTGCTGGGACCTGCAAACATGTGGTGGTGGGACCTCCCAGGCAGCCAAAGTGTCTCAAGGTGCCCGAGGCAGGAGCCAGTCCCAACCCCATCCCTGAGCCTCTCCTCTCTCCTGCTACCCCCTCCTCCCAGGATCTTTCCCCAGTCTTTCCTCAGTTATATAGTCCCCAAATAAAAACAATGCAGTTGATTTTCAAAACAAAAAGTTTGTTTTATTTGGTCTTCAGCGGATGGGGGAAGGTGAGAAGGGTGGGAAGGAGAAAGCAGGGGTGGGAAAGGAAAGGCACACAGGGACAATGCAGAGGTCCCTTGTGGGGAGGCCTGGGGGAAAATATCACAGGTGGCCTTGTTTGATACTTTCCCTCGGGACTTCCCTGAACAGCACAGCTCCTGATGGGCTCACCAGATAGCAGCGGTGCCCATTTACTCATAAGCCCTGGCAAGCCACTCAGCCTCTGCCCCACACCTGGCAGTTAAGTCTCCCCCTTATGTCCACAATTGTTTTGTAGCACACAGAAGGCTGTCACCATCCGGGAGATATTCCATTCACCAAGGTCCAGGTGGACCTCACTTTGAGCAGCCAAAGGCACCCTCCATGATTATGCAGCACCTGCTGAGCCTGTTATTAAAGGTTCTCCTTTGTGGGGTCTAGGTGTGCAGTGTAGGGCTTCATAAGCCAAAGGAGCAAGGGGTAGGCTGCATTGCCCATGATGCACATGGGCATGTCCACCTCCCCGACCCTGATGGTGTGGCTGGGGGAAAAAGTTCCTCATCCTGTGGAAGAGGCTGGAGTTCCTGAAGAAGCAGAGTCATGCACCTACCCTGACCACCTGATATACACATCTGTTTGAAATAACTAAATTTGAAATGATGATGTTCGTCCATCGTATTCAAAGAAGACCTTGACATCTAACAAGTTGTGGGCTGTCCACGGTGTGTCCGCAGATGGCTGATAAGGCCAATGCGGGCACGAAATGTTCTGTCACATGTCGGGCAGACGTGTGGGCACCACTGTTGCAGCGTTTGCAACTCTGGCTTTACGGAGTGCTCGCTTCTCTTGTGCTATGGTTGTCCTTCTGGCTTCAGATGTTTGACAGCCTTGGTGGATCAGCATGCGCCATGTCAATCGGTCTTGTGCCAGGGTCTCCCAGGAGGTAGTGTCAATATCCAGGGACTTGAGAGAGGCTTTAAACATGTCTTTGTAACGCTTCTTTTGTCCCCCGTGCGATCGCTTTCCTTGAGACAGCTCACCATAGAAGAGCTGTTTAGGGATGCGATGGTCTGGCATCCTTGCAACATGGCCAGCCCAGCACGTCTGGGCTTTCATCAGCAGGGTGTGAACTGACAGCAGGCCTGCTCTAAGAAGGACTTCTGTGTCTGGCACCTTGTCCTGCCACCGGATCCTCAGAAGTCTGCGGAGGCAAATCGTGTGGAAGTGGTTCAGTTGCCTAGCGTGCCTCCTGTATACAGTCCAAGTCTCACTGGCATACATCAAGGTAGTTAACACTACTGCTCGATAGACTTTAAGCTTTGTAGCAAGGCTTATTCCACGGCGGTCCCACACTTTGGTCAGCAGTCTGCCAAATGCAGAGCTTGCCTTGGCGATTCTGCAGTTGACCTCGATGTCAATTGTCACTGCGCGGGAGAGGGTGCTGCCACGGTATGTAAATTGGTCCACTGCTTGCAGCTTTTGTCCCTTCACTGTGATGGTGGGCTCTTGATGTTGGGCTTTTGGAGCTGGCTGGTGCATCACTTTGGTTTTCTTTATGTTGATGAGCAGGCCGAAGTTGTCGCATGCTGCTGCGAATTTGTCCACGCTGGCTTGCATTTCCTGCTCTGATCCAGCATTCAGCGCGGTCGTCAGCAAAAAAGAGGTCTCGTAGCACAGTCTCCTTCCTGCAAACATTTTCGACGCAGCAGTGACGAACGTTATGAATCTGGAGTTGGCTTTGTGGTTAAGAATCATCTTGTCCGCAAACTTGCCAGTCTTCCCAAGGGTGTGAACGACCAACTCATGACACTGCATCTTCCACTACCGAGAGGAAAGCAAGCCACACTGATCAGCGCCTACGCACCCACAATGACGAACCCGGATGAAGTAAAGGACAAGTTTTATGAAGATCTCGATGCCCTACTCTCATCCGTGAAGCGCACCGACAGGCTGATTCTACTTGGCGATTTCAACGTGAGAGTAGGATCTGATCACTCTGCCTGGGGTGGCGTCATTGGAAAAAATGGAATCGGTAAATGTAACAGCAATGGCCTACTACTATTGAAGACATGTGCGGCTCATGATTTGATCATCACTAATACCATCTTCCGCCTGCCCACTCGCAAAAAGACGTCCTGGATGCACCCATGCTCTAAGCACTGGCACCTCATTGATTATGTCATTGTGTGGAGGAAAGACAGACAGGATGTAAGGGTGACCAAGGCCATGCCGGGTGCTGACTGTTGGACTGACCACAGACTTATCATCTCCAAATTAAGCCTTCACATCAAGCTAAAGAGACGTCCGCAGGGAAACAAAGCTGTGATGAAAAGATCAACGTCAGTAAACTGAAGAACCCCAACACAGCAGCTTCACTGGCAGAAGATCTTGACAGCCAACTTTCAGAGCTGCAATTAGAGGAAAATGCTGAGAAGGACTGGGAACGCTTCCGGGACATTGTGCACTCTTCTGCACTAAAGGTTCTTGGACCCTTACACAGGAAACAGCAGGACTGGTTTGATGAGAACGATGAAGAGATCAAGGTCCTACTTGCTGAAAAGCATTGCCTTCACTGTGCTCATCAGAACGACCCGTTGTCAACAGCTAAGAAAAATGCCTTCAACAACATTCGCAGGACCGTACAGAGCAAGCTTCGCAAGATGCAGGACTCCTGGTTGAGTGCCAAAGCAGATGAAATCCAGAAGTTTGCTGACAGAAACGATGCCAAATGGTTCTACAAAGCCCTTAGATCTTTGTACGGACCTCAGCCCTCAGGGAGCTCCCCTCTACTGGACTCAGATGGTGTAACTCTCATTACTGAGAAGACTCTGATTCTACAGCGTTGGGCTGAGCACTTCCAATCCGTACTGAACCGACCATCCTCCATCAATAACGAGGCGATTGATAGAATGCCCCAGGCAGATATCAACCACAGCCTGGGTGTCTCACCATCAGAGACTGAAACCTTACAGGCCATCAGCCAGTTGTCCAGTGGTAAGGCCCCAGGATCTGACGCGATCCCAGTGGAAGTCTATAAGGGTGGTGGTGCAGTGCTTGTCGACAAACTCACTCAGCTGCTGTCCAGTCCTTCTGGAATCAAGGATCTATTCCTCAGGAACTGAAAGACGCGTCCATCATACACCTCTACAAGAGGAAAGGAAATCGACAAGTCTGCGATAATCATAGAGGAATATCACTGCTCTCCATCGCAGGCAAGATCCTTGCACGAGTGTTGTTGAATCGCCTGATTGACCACCTGGAACAGGGTCTATTACCCGAGACACAGTGCGGCTTCCGCAAAGAGCGTGGCACCGTGGATATGATCTTCGCAGCCCGACAGCTCCAAGAGAAGTGTCAAGAGCAGAATCGTGAACTGTACACCATCTTTGTGGATCTCACCAAGGCTTTTGACACTGTCAGTCGCGAAGGTCTGTGGCGCATCATGTCGAAGTTTGGGTGCCCTAACAGATTCATCCTGATGGTACGTCAGTTCCACGACGGCATGACGGCTCGTGTTCTGGACGACGGAGAAGCTTCAGAGGCCTTTCCCGTCACAAATGGCGTCAAGCAAGGGTGCGTGCTGGCACCGACCCTGTTTAGCATAATGTTTTCAGCCATGCTGTCAGACGCCTTTCAGAACAGTTCCTTGGGAGTTAGCCTGAGATACAGGACCGATGGGAAACTGTTCAACCTGCGAAGACTCCAGGCTGTCACCAAGAAATTTGAAATACTAACTCCCTAATTCACAAAACTGAAATAGCATGTCTGCCTCAAAATTAGTCTGAGGCAGGCTTCATTATTGTGGATGTGCTACCTAGTGCTTAAAACCCCAGGAAGCACTGGAGAGTAATTACTTTGAATGACTCTGGGGAGTACTTATTTCGAAATATCAGCAGCACAGTGTCCACACAAATGCTATTTTGAAATAACTATTTTGAAATAAGTGTTATTCCCCGAGGAAAGCACCAATTCATTTTTCGAAATAACCAGCTCGTTATTTTGAAATAATGGGCTTGGTAGTGTGGATGTGCCGCTTATTATTTTGAAATAAGAGAAGTTATTTTGAAATAACTCCCCAGTGTAGACCAGGGCTGAGAAATTTAGTATCTCATTGGTTTCTACAAGCATTCCCTCCTCCTAATCCAATTTACATTAGCCATGGCCCAGTTCAACAAGCTAGTTAATTACATAACTCAATTTAGGCATATGAATAGCTTTACTAATGTCAGTAGATCTGCACATGCCTAAGCACCTTATGGATTATGGCCTTAGTCTAGAAACAGATATCATTCTGTGTTACTCAGGAATAAGATTATGTGCTGTGAATGCTTTTGAAACTCCAAAGGCAGAGCTACTGTAATGAAAATCATGTCAAATAGGTAGAGATAATGAACCCATTTGCAAAGTCATGATCTGTTCATAAAAAAAAAATATCCTGAACAGAAACTTGCTGCAAGGAATAATTTTACGAACTCTAATCAGTACATTCTATGCTAGTTACTAACCAAAAAGAAAATGACCTTTCTTGGTCCTCCCCTGCTCTTCTGTTTCTCTCTTTATTTGTTTGTTTGTTTGTTTTTCATACAAATTAAAGAAAAGGGAAACATTTATCTCAAAAATACTACCATAAAAACTATGTAGGAAACATAAGGACCAAACTGTGAATGCTTTACTTACGTTGCTAAGTATTTACCCATGCACATGGTCTCCTTAGGCCATATCCTCTGCTGGTATAAATCAGTTTAGTTCCATTAGTTTCAAATAATTATACATATCTACATTGCCTAAAGATCTGGCAGTCTTTGGAGTGCACATGTAGTCCTACTGAAGTCAAAGTGAGTCAGGGCTCACAGTCAGACTCTATGTCAATATTACTCAGTAATGTGTTCTCTTATTTGTTTTTAAATAACTTTTACTGATTGACTCATTTCTCTTTATTCAGAGGAAGTTGAAATTGAACTTTTACTGACTTCCTGCATTGTGTTCTGTGATATGTCCCAATTACTTGAAAATTCACTGCCTTGTACTGAAGGGAAAACAAATGCTAAAATCAGCCTTCCCTGGTTTTCTTTTATTGCTACATTATGTGCATGGCTTTGCTATTTACATCTAACCAACCTTGAACTTCCCCAAATGTGCGTTGATTGCAGCAGTTAGTTCTGTAATCAGACTTAATTGATTTGGCAGAAGAAAAAATGGATAAGGTCCTGAAATAAAAACAGAGCTTCACAGGCGTTCATCATTGCCACCTACAAGTCCCCTCTACAACCCAAGATTTCACACACAAAAAAGTTACCTGTGCAGTGTCACTGCAGATCGTTTCAGAGAGAGATGGGTCAAAACCAGTCAGTTGTGTTAGTTAGAAATGAATGTAGGTTAGTAACTATCACTGTTTTCTCACCATCATTATTTCTTATCTCTTAGTAAGGAATTGCTCTTTTAAGGGGGAAAAGGCCAGAGGTGGCAAGAGCACAGCAAGCTAGTGTCCCTGCAATGGAAATATTGTGGGAATTCTACTCCTGCATATACTCATACAAGCTTGGTGGGGTAGGTTGGAGTCACAGGTGAGCAGAGGAACCAGAGGGGCAGGGCTGGCTGCTGTGAGGAATGGGATTGGGCTGAGGGGGCAAGGAAAGTGACCTAGAGGGACAGGATCAGACTGAGAAGCAGGAAACAAGACCTGAAGGGGTGGACTAGCCCCAGATGAAGGTTCAAACCAGGGGGCCTCTCCTTCCAAGCCTAGAAGCAGCTGCCCTCCCATTCAAATCTTACAGACTCTCAGAATCTCCCTCACTTCTTCTCCTTTCCCTCTGATCTCATTGACAGCGAGGTTCCCCATGCCAGCGAAAACTAGTCCCTGTTTGGCCTCCACAAATAGAAGTATGTCATTTATCTTTTTATTGCCAATGTTTTCTGTCTGAGCTACGTAATATAAAGTAGATATGATCTCTTCCTTTCTGATACTTTAGAAATAAATTGTGAACATTTCATAAGCAGAGACAGAAATCATAGGAGCCATTTTTTGTCTTTATCTTACTAACTGACCATTGCCATTTTTGTACACTACAGTAAATCATAGTGATCATTTTTTTGAAGATGAGGAACCTTGCCTGCAACCTGAAGGCCAAAATGCTGATCTCCCATGCAAACTCCAGATAAAAAGTTTCCCCAGAGGTGGAGGGTCCCAGAGCCCAAGCTCTAACCTGAGCCCAAATGACTATGGCATAATCTTGTAGTTCCATAGCCCAAGTCCTTTGAGCCCAAGTCAGTTGCCAAATGCCAGATGTGGATATTTTATTGCAAACATACCCACAAAAACACCAACTGAGTAAAACACAAATATATATGACTAGTTCATTGCCCATAGTTTCTGTCAAATTTAGACTACTAGATGAATCATAGAATCATAGAACCATAGAGTTGGAAGAGACCTCAAAGGTCATCAAGTCCAGCCCCCTGCTCTAGGCAGGACCAATCCCAACTAAATCAACCCAGCCAGGGCTTGGTCAAGCCGAGACATAAACACCTCCAGGGATGGAGACTCCACTACCTCCCTAGGCAACCCATTCCAGTGCTTCACTACCCTTCTAGTGAAATAGTTTTTCCTAATATCCAACCTGGACCTCTCCCACCACAACTTGAGACCATTGCTCCTTGTTCTGCCATCTGTCACTACTGAGAACAGCCTCTCTCCATCTTCTTTGGAACTCCCTTCAGGAAGTTGAAGGCTGCTATCAAATCCCCCCTCACTCTTCGCTTCTGCAGACTAAACAGACCCAACTCCCTCAGCCTCTCCTCATAAGTCATATGCTCCAGCCCCCTAATCATTTTGGTTGCCCTCCGCTGGACCCTCTCCAATGCGTCCACATCCTTTTTGTAGTGGGGGTCCCAGAACTGGACACAATACTCCAGATGTGGCCTCACCAAAGCCGAATAAAGGGAATAATCACTTCTCTAGATCTGCTGGCAATACTCCTCCTAATGCACCCTAATATGCCATTAGCCTTCTTGGCTACAAGGGCACACTGTTGACTCATATCCAGCTTCTCATCCACTGTAACCCCAGGTGCTTTTCTGCAGAACTACTACTTAACTGGTTGGTCCCAGCTTGTAACTATGCTTGGGATTCTTCCGTCCCAAGTGCAGGACTCTGCACTTGTCCTTGTTGAACTTCATCAGATTTCTTGTGGCCCAATCCTCCAATTTGTCTAAGTCACTCTGGACCCTATCTCTGCCCTCAAGCGTATCTACCTCTCCCCCTAGCTTAGTTTCATCCGCAAACTTGCTGAGGGTGCAATCCATCCCCTCATTCAGGTCATTAATAAAGATATTGAACAAAACCGGTCCTAGAACCGAACCTTGGGGCACTCCACTAGAAACCGACCGCCATCCTGACATCGAGCCGTTGATCACTACCCGCTGGGCCCGGCCTTCTAGCCATCTTTCTATCCATCTTACCGTCCATTTATCCAATCCACATTCCCTTAACTTGCTGGCAAGAATATTGTGGAGACCGTATCAAAAGCCTTGCTAAAGTCAAGGTATATCACATCCACTGACTTTCCCACGTCCACAGAGCCAGTTACCTCATCATAGAAACTAATCAGATTGGTCAGGCACGACTTGCCCTTTGTGAATCCATGCTGACTATTCCTAATCACTTTCCTCTCTTCCAAGTGCCTCAAAATGGATTCCTTAAGGATCCCTTCCATGATTTTTCCAGGAACCAAGGTAAGACTGACCGGCCTATAGTTCCCTGGATCGTCCTTCTTCCCTTTTTTGAAGATGGGCACTACATGTGCCTTTTTCCAATCATCCAGGATTTCTCCCAATCTCCACGACTTTTCAAAGATAATGGCCAAAGGCTCCTCAATGACACTTGCCAACTCCCTCAGTACCCTTGGATGCATTAAGTCCGGACCCATGGATTTGTGTACATTTAGCTTTTCTAAATAGTTCCTAACCTGTTCTTTACCCACCACGGGCTGTCCATCTTTATCCCATCTTGCTTCACTTAGCACATTAGTCCGGGAGCCCACCTTGTCCGTGAAGACAGAGGCAAAGAAAGCATTGAGTACTTCAGCTTTCCCCACATCATCTGTCACTAGGTTACCTCCTTCATCCAGTAGGGGCCGCACACCCTCTCTGATCACCTTCTTCTTGTTAACATGCCTGTAGAAACCTTTCTTGTTATCCTTCACAATTGCCAGTCGCAATTCCATTTGCACTTTCGCCTTCCTGATAACCCCCCGGCATTCTCGAGCTATACATTTAAACCCCTCCCTGGTCATTTGTCCAAGTTTCCACTTTTTGTAAGCTTCCTTTTTGTGCTTAAATTCACCAAGGATTTCCCCCGTAAGCCAATCCGGTCTCCTACGATGTTTGCCTCTCTTGCTACGCGTCTGGATGGTTTCTTTCTGTGCCTTCAATAAGGCTTCTTTAAAATACTGCCAGCTGTCCTTTCCCCTTCATGTTAGCATCCCAGGGGACTCTGTCCATCAGATCTCTGAGGGAGTGGAAATCTGCTTTTTTGAAGTCCAAGGTGTGTATTTTACTACTCTCTTTTCTTCCTTTGGTCAGGATCCTTTGGTCAGGATGAAATAAGAAGCTAATGGAGAGATAAGAGAAGGATGATCCTAGGATCATAGAAATGGAAAGAATCTGAACTCTGATCAAGTCCATTTCCCTACAATCATAGCAGAACCAGGCACCAAATAGACCATGCCTGACAGGCAATTGTCTAATCTATTCTTTAAAATCTCTAATGCTGGAGATTCCCCAATCACCTTAGGCAATTTATTCCAGTGATTAACCACCCTGACAGGAAGTTTTTCCTAATGTCCCACCTAAACCTCTCTCCCTGCAATTTAAGTCTATTGCTTCTTGTCCTATCATCAGAGATTAAAGAGAATAATTTCGCCCATCTTCCTTGAAACAAACTTTTAGGTAATTGAAAGCTATCATCATGTCCCTTCACAGTCTTCTCTTTTCTAAATTAAGCAAACCCAGTTCTTTCAGTCTTCCCTCATAGGTCATGTTTTCTAGATCTCTGATTATTTTGTTGCCCTTGTCTGGATCTTTTCCAATTCGTCCACGGCTTTTTTGAAATGTGGCAACCAGAACTGGACATGGTACTCCAATTGAGGTCTTTTCAACACAGAGTAGAGCAGAAGAATTACTTCTCTTGTCTTGCTTACAACCCTCCTGTTAATACTTACCAGAATGATGTTTGTTTGGTTTTTTTCAACAACATCACACTATTGATGCATATTTAGCTTGTGGTCCATTATGACCCCTAGATCCCATTCTGCAGTAGTCCTTCCTGATTGTTCCTTCTTAAATAGAGTACTTTACATTTCTCCTTGTGGAATTTCATCCTGTTTACCTCAGACCATTTCTCCAGTTTGTCCAGATCATTTTGAATTTTTATATTATCCTCCAAAGCACTTTCATTCCTTCCCTTCTTGGTATTAGCTACAAACTTTATAAGCATACTGTCTATGTCATTATCTAAATTGTTTAAAATATTGAGCAGAACCAGTTCTAAAACTGATCCTTGTGGATCCCCACTTGTTAAGCCTTTCCAGTTTTCCAGACAGTGAAGCACTGACAACTACTCTCTGAGAACAGTTAACCAATAGTTATGCATCTACCTCCTTTAGCCCCATCTGAATTGTATTTCTCTAGTCTATTGATGGGAAGGTCATGTGAAATTGTATCAAATGCTTTACTAAAGTCTAGATATATAACATCTATCACTTCTCCATTATCCACAAGTCTTAGTATCCTATCAAAGAAAGCTTTCAGGTTGGTTTGACATGATTTGTTCTTTACAAATCCATGCTGAATATTACTTATCATAGTATCTTCTAGATGTTGCAAATGGGTTCTTTAATTATTTTCCCCATTATATTTTTCTGGTACAGAAGTTATAATGACTGGTCTGTAATTCACTGGGTGTCCTTATTTGCCTTTTTATAGATGGGCACTATATTTGCCCTTTTCCAGACTTCTGGAATCTCTCTCATCTTCCATGACATTTCAAATATAATAGCCAATGTCTCAAATATCTCCTCTATAGCCCCTGGAATATTCTAGGGTGCATTTCATCAAGCCCTGGTGACTTGAAGATATCTAATTTATCTAAGTAATTTTTAACTTGTTCTTTCCCTATTTTAGCTTCTAAACCTACCCTGTTGTCACTGGCATTCACTGTTTTAGGCATCTAATCAACACCAACCATCTTCATGGAAACCGAAACTAAGAAGTGATTAAGCACCTCTGCCATTACCACATTTTCTCTTATTACCTTTGCCTCTTTATTGAGCAATGGGCCAACCCTGACCTTGGTCTTCCTCTTGCTCCTAATATATTTGTAGAATGTTATTTATTACTCTTTATGTTTCTAGCTAGTTTGAGTCTTATCCTTTCTAATTGCTCCTACATACTTGTGTTATTTATTTGCATTCTTCCTTTGCAATCTGACCTAGTTTCCACTTTTTGTAGGGCGTCTTTTTGATTTTTAGATAGTCACGATCTCCTGCTTAAGCTAGGGTGGTCTCTTGCCATACTTCCTATCATTCCTACACAGTGGAATAGTTTGCTCTTATGCCCTTAATAATGTCTCTTTGAAGAACTGTCAATTGTGTTCAATTGTTTTTCCTTTTAGACTTGCTTCTCATAGGATCTTATCTACCAATTCCATGAGTATGCTCATGTTTGCCTTCTTGAAATCCATTGTCTTTTTTTTTGCTATTGTCCCTCCTATCATTTCTTAGAATCATGAACTCTGCCATTTCGTGCTCTCTTTCACCCAAGCTGTCTTCAGCACTTTCAAATTCTCAACCTGTTCCTTCCTATTTGTTAAAACCAAATCTAAAATAGCCTACCCCCTAGTAGTTCTCTCCACGTTCTGAATTTTGTTTAAAAACTGTCTCCAATACATTCCAAGAACTTGTTAGATAATCTCTGCCCTGCTGTTATTACTTTCCCATCAGGTGTCTGGATAGCTCAAGAACCCCGTTACCACCTAGTCCTCCTCACTCAGTTATCATAGCATTGGTGTTACCAACACTCATTGTCAATTCAATCTGTTCAAAACTATGTTACCACTGTGAAAAGATGGCTTGTTGGATCTGAGAAGTTTCTACACATATCATTAAGTTGTCAGCAAACAGCATGTTCCAAGGCAGCCCGATCATATAGTCTCACATATTGCAGCCATGACAACTTTAACTAAAAAAGAAGAGTTCAATGCTAACCTCTGAGGCATGCCAGCTTTTATAGGAAATTCTCTACTGTAGTTCACTCCATCTTACATGTTCTGGAGAGGATGGACATAGTCTTCTGTCACATCCCTGCATCTGAACATCTAGCAAACCAGGCCTCTTGATACATGATTGTATGTCTTCTCCAGCTCTACACAGTCCATACTCTGTTATTGTCTCTTTTCTCAGAAGTTCTCCATGAGGTTTGTTGTGCAAACGTGGCATCAGTTGTGCTCCTTCCAAGCATGAATCCACACTGACCTTTCCAAATGTCAGTCATTCCACATAAGCATCTTAACCCCCCCCCCCAACCCCATAATTTAATAGTATGTGCTGCCAGCTTAACTGGGTGATAATTAATGTACAATACTGATATTTTCTTTATGTTTAAAAACAGGCATGAAAAGCTGTTTGCTATTCATTTGGCATTTTCTCTTTGAACAAACTTGACCCAGATACTTTCTCTTTTTTCCATTTTTCTATGTGTCCCTGCAACATCTGTCTCTTGTATGCAATCTGTCACATCCTGGTTCAGCTTATATGTTCTTAAAGTTCCTCCCTGGAGGTTCTCATCATTCATCAGGCCTTCAAAATAATCATTCTAAACTTTGCAAACTGAGCAAGAATTACAAGTGCAGATAATCAGTTATTTAAATGGTTCCAAACTCTTAAGAAAAGTTCCTCAAAGGAACAACTGTTGAACTTTGAAATTTCAATAACTTTGAAATTTTGAACTGTGGTTATGTCAGTGACCATCAGACTGTATGCCTCCATTTTTAACACAGACTATTTTAAAGTATGTCAGTTTTGACATTGACTTCAGTGGAGCCAAGATTTCTCCCTGAGAATAGAATTGTAGACCTCAAGAGCTGAAAGCATGAATTATGAAACAGGGTCAGTAGCTTAAGGCGATAACAGACTTGCACACTTTGTGGATCAGGTGCAGAGGAGGACAGGTAACATGTACTGAGCAGTGGTTTACATAAAGAGGTATCTATTTTTATCAGTTTTAATTTTTGCCTTTTCAGTTTGTTGGCTGGCACCTCGTATTATGGGAAAGGGCAAATAAGATAATTATAATGACCTTCTCTGTACACTTTGTAATGTAATATACCACTATGATATCACCTCATTCATCTCTCTAAAGAGACTAGCTTTCTTTAATTCATGATGATTTCTATTCTTTCTGGCCTAGGTTCATGTGTGGTGAATGAAACGCCCAGCTGGGGAAGGCAAGCCCCTGTCCTGACCCTTCTGCAAACCCTCCCAACTCAGTGGTCAGTGCCCATCCAAATCTACTGCTGCAGTGCACTCCAAAGTCCTGTAGCCTACACGCTCCCAGTGGGCATAGCAGCCCAATCCTTTCCAGGCAGCTGAAACTCTTGTAGGCTGGATAGCCATATGGCCCGCACTTGCGCCACTGCCCCAGCCTGAAATAAGCTACTTTGACTTAAGCTATGCAAGTGACGTAGCTGAAGTTGTGTAGCTGATTTCGGCTTTAGCCCTTATGTGTAGATGTGCCCTAACAGTATGGGTGATATATACATGTTGCATCCTTGGTGGTAGAGTACCCACTCCAGAAAGTATTCATCAACAGTCCCCAGGCAAACTCTGTCTGAGCCTAGCCAGCTATATCTTCAGGAAATTCCATCTACATACAGCCCCTCTGCAACTTTACACCACACAGTGGCTTAAAAACCTCAGTGTCTCCTACTGCATTTAGTGAGTCATATTTGTGACTCACTAGTAACAAATATTTAACAAAAAATGCATTATCCGATAAAAATGTATGAGGCCAATCCTATTTTGTGAGCTCTTTGTGCCAGTCCTAGCTTCCCCACCATG
Source organism: Rafetus swinhoei (assembly GCA_019425775.1). Classification (NCBI taxonomy): domain Eukaryota; kingdom Metazoa; phylum Chordata; order Testudines; family Trionychidae; genus Rafetus; species Rafetus swinhoei. The sequence continues at coordinate 156,031,758 of CM033424.1, forward strand.
TCTATTATCGGTCAGGTTTTTGTGCCTTTTTCATTATAAAAGAAAAAAAGCAACAGGAATGACTTTTCTTCCATACTATTAAGGCACTCATTACATTCTGGGATTGAGGTTAATATATATCCAGAGGAAAGTTCATATAATCAAATCATTGTCAAATAGTACTTTTATAATGTAGTCCCAGCATGGCTAGATTTTTTTTTTTTTAACAAATTGAACATAATTGAAGCATGGTCGAAATTGAATGGTGTTTGTATTTTGCAGTGGTCATATTACACACCTGTCATTTTTCATTAGTGGAAAAGAGCTGTGCTGAGACCATTTTAATATTATAGCACATGCAAATTGCTTCCTTGTCTAAGTTTGATTCTGTGGTAGAAGGACAATTTTAACTTTACTTTACATTCTATTAGTCTTCTCCACACACAACTTATTCTCTTATTTTGCATTTATCCATGTAGCTTAGGAAGTTCAAGATTTACATGTGGTTCATAGAGCATACATATAACACCTGGTTTATTCTTTGACCCATCAATGTCATCATAAATAGCTGCGGTGGCGGAGTTATAACACCAATTTCATACACATCACTGGGTGAAATCTGCTTTTTACTTTATCCTGCTGCAGGTACAAATCCAAACTCAGAATTAAAATGTGTCCTTATTCTAAATGTGTCCTTATTCTAAAATTTATAAATGTAGTGCCTTCATTGCATATGCCAGATTCTCTACTTCCTCTCTGCAGAATTCACAAAGTCCTTCATAAATATTAGATTTTTTTTTTTTTTTTGGTTAGCTGTTCCATAAACAGTGTGTTTTTTTACTGGGCTGTTTTACAGTCTGCTTGAAAGTGCAATGAAACATTACTGTTTGATATTGCCCGAGGATGATAATTAGCAAATAATATGCTTGATGAGGTGTTTTATTTACACAAAAATGAATAATATCATAAAGCAGAAGTTATTTTCCCCTTCTTTGTGTTTTGGACCTAATTTCCACATTTATAGATGCTTGTCCTTTTCAAAGTCTGTTCGGTGGTTACAGGTTTTTCATTATGCTAGAAAGCATTTTTAAATGACTTGGCAGTAACTGTTGTTGACAAGAAAAACATTAATTGAAATCAGCTATTTTCATAGTTGGTTTATTGTTGTGCAGTAAATGCCACAGATTTTAAGATTTCAATGCAGAGGAAGAGAGAGAAATCCAATAGATTCCCTAAAACTAATACTACTTTCACTTAGTTCCTTAAGTTACATGGATTTCAAAAATCTTTGAAAAGGTAAGCATAATTATTCCCCTTTTGTACAGAAGTGCAGATCAGTTGAGTTATTTTCTCAAGCTCCAATCAGAAAAGAAGCAGTGGCAGAACTGAACAAAGTGCCAGGGTTCTTAACATCCAGATTACTGCTCCAAACACTAGCTCTCTCGGCTTGAAATATCAATGGGTATGTCTACCCTACAGCACTAATTCAAACTAAGCTAATTTGAATGAGTGCATCTAGACCTAAAAACTAATTCAAATTAGCGTTTTGCTAATTTGAACTAGCATGTCCACACTGAGTGGACCCTGAACCGAAGTTAAGGCTGGCCGGAACCAGGACTTAGTGTGGAACTGCTGCCTCAGGGTAGCCGAGGGCTGTGCTTAAAGGGACCCGACCCCCACCCCGGATAGACAGTTCTCAGGGTTCCCCGCTTGCTTGTCTACCTCCATGAGGGACAGCAAAGCAGTCCTGTCTTGGAGTGCCCTGAGTGCCCTCACTCGGCACATCACAGCACTCGGCCATCAGCCCGGCTGCACTTGCCACAGGCTGCCATCCGGGGGGCTCAATCGGGGGGCTGTCAGGATCCAGGATGCCCTGCAGGAGAGCTTCCACCCCGAGGAGCCTGCAAAGCCACCCCATTCCTCCCTCACCTCCTTCCACTTACCCCTCCATAGCCCCCCTTCCTGATGTAAAAAATAAAGGACACGTATGTTCAAAAATAGAAACTCTCTTTATTTAACAAAACTGGAGGGGGGGGGGATTAACCTCTGGGGAGACTGGGAAAAGGAGGTGGGAGAGGGGAAGAGAGAGGGTGGGAGAGGGGAGGTAGAAACCTGGGAGGAGGGAGCTGGGGAAGCCAGGGGAAGAAGGAGGAGGGGAAGTATAAAACTATGGTATGCCATATCTTCAGTACTGTGTACAGATGTGGTCTCCTCACCTCAAAAAAGATATTTTGGCCTTGGAAAGGGTTCAAAAAAGGGCAACTACAATGATTAGGGGTTTGGAACAGGTCCCATATGAAGAGAGGCTAAAGAGACTGGGACTTTTCAGCTTAGAAAAGAGGAGACTGAGGGGGGATATAATAGAGGTCTATAAAAGCATGAGTGGTGTGGAGAGGATGAATAAAGAAAAGTTCCTCATTAGTTCCCATAATAGAAGGACTAGAGGACACCAAATGAAATGAATGGACAGCAGGTTTAAAACTAATAAGCAAAGTTCTTCTTCACACAGCACATAGTCAACCTGTGGAATTCCTTGCCACAGGAGGCTGTGAAGGCTAGGACTATAACAGAGTTTAAAGAGAAGTTAGATAAATTCATGGAGGTTGGGTCCATGGAGTGCTATTAGCCAGGGAGTAGGAATGGTGTCCCTGGCCTCTGTTTGTGGAAGGCTGGAGATGGATGGCATGAGACAAATCGCTTGGTCATTGTCTTCAGTCCATCCCCTCCGGGTACCTGGTGTTGGCCGCTGTCGGCAGACAGGCTACTGGGCTAGATGGACCTTTGGTCTGACCCAGTACGGCCATTCTTATGTTCTTATGTTCTAAGCTCAGGGCTCAGGGTCGGGGGGTCTCACTGGACCAACTTGATTTTCATGCAAACCTGCTCCTGGGTTCGCATGTGGCCTTTGGTGGCAGGCTGGCAGCTAACCTGCCCTAGACGGCCATATTCCTGTGCCTAGTGTGGAGGTCGTGGACGTTGGAGGCCTCCCCCCAAACCTCAATGAGGTCCACGATCTCCGCACTAGACCAGGCGGGCGCCCACCTCTTGTGGCCCCGGGCAGGCTCCTGGAAGCCGCCAGCCTGGTCCTGGGAAGAGGCGGAGGGCTGGGTGGCAGCGGGTGGCTGGTTCATGCCGTGCCAGGTACAGGGTCTTCTGGCTGGGTGCTGGCAGGCTTGCAACTGGCACAAGCACTGTAGCCAGACCGTGCCCCTTTAAGGGCTCCGGGGCCGGGAGGGGGGCAGAAAAGTTTCCCTGGTTTGGCCCAGAGTGGCCACCAGGGCAACCTGGGAAGGGCTAGCCTCCAACTAGTTCAAATTAAGTGGCTACACAGCCCTTAATTCGAACTACTTAATTCGAACTAGGCGTTAGTCCTCGTAGAATGAGGTTTACGTAGTTCGAATTAAGCGCTCCGCTAGTTTGAATTAAGTTCGAACTAGCGGTTTGTATGTGTAGCGCCTATGAAAGTTAATTCGAACTAACGGCTGTGTAGTGTAGTGTAGACATACCCAATAAGAGTTATTGTGTTCCGGGTAGAGTTCTGTTTGATAATTTTGGTATTATAAAGTGTTGATGGGTAGGAATGAATTTTAGAATCATAAAAATGTAGTACTTCAAGGGACCTTCAGAGGTTATTTGGACCAGCTTCAATGCTCAGGCAGTATCAAGTATACTTGGACCATTTGTGAAGGTTATTTCTCCAACCTGTTCTTAAAATTTTCAAATTATGGGGATTACTCAATCATGTTTGAAAGTATGGGTGTAGCTTGACTTCTATATCTGGCACTGCAATGCTATGGATTTGGCAGGATTTTTATCTTTCCACATTTCATTCCAACCTTCCTCTTCTGCATTTCTCAATACACATGTTCATTTCTCTGTAATAAAGGATGCTTTTGCAAGCATGGAATTGATGCCTTGAAGTCCTTTGGAGGGACATGAACAACTTTCATAATATGTCAAAAGATAATCATGCATGCAAGGAATAAAACTCCAGTCATGTGATGATAAAGGTTGTTAGCTTCCACAGATTGCTTTTCTCCTTGTTCACTCAGAGCTTTTAGTCACTTCATGAGGCCAGTGCAGTGCATTTTTACTGTAAATATACTTGTCCACTTACAAGAGCACCATTTTGGATGCGTAGGGGGAGCAGCCGTGTGCTCCAGGATGCGGCTTGCTTTTCATCCTGTTCCCTGGACGCTAAGGGAGTGAGGGGAAAGTATTTGCATTCCATGCATGCCTCTCACACCTAGCTGGTGAAAGGATCTCACCAGCCAGGTGTGAGAGGAATGCACGGAATGCAAGCACTTTCCTCTCACTTTCTTAGCATCCAGGAAATGGGATGAAAAGCAAGCCGTATCCCAGAAAGCACAGCTGCTGCCCCCCACACACCCATGCACCCGAAATGGCACCCTTGTCCACTTACCTGCCCAGTGTGTATTACTGGACTGTATCATCTCTTGATGTTTAAGACCCAAAGCTGTCTACATGTTGAGAAACAACTGATGAATGGTTGGCTCTGCAACTGAATATATTTTCTCAGATATATTCAGACAGCCCAGCACTACAACTCAGGCAAAGGGCGGGAGGGAGTGCAGAAGTCAAGGCACGTGGGAGGTACAGAACTCAGGGCAGGGGACTGGATGACAGGGGTAGGCTTACTGGCTCCATTCGTGGTGATGAGGGTAGTGCTGCTCTGGTGGCAACTCCTCACAGGGGTCCGAGGTAGTGGTCCCCTGCCAGTGGGCCCTCCCCCAGTTGTTCCTCTCCCACAGCCTGTAGGTTGTCTGGGAAGGACCAAGCTCTGGAGGCTGCTGGCAGTCTGGGGGAGTGAGGCTCCAGGGGTTGCCCTGCCCTCCAGTGCCACCTCCACAGCCTGCAGGCTCACCATGGAGAGGCAAGCTCCAGGTTTGGGTAGGGGGGGCTACTTACCCAGTCTGGATGCAGGCAAGATGGCAGAACCCCAGCCCTGCTGGCCACTCTCTTGGTGCTGCAGGTGACCTCAGTAGGTACTCTCAGTATCACATCCCTCCTGTCTGTGCCCCCTCTCTTTCCATGTTGTGAAAAACAGACCCATTCTTGGCACTTCCTGTTTTCTGGTCACAACCAAACCCTGACTTTGGTTTAAGTTAGGGTAAGATGAAATTGCATATCAAATTTGGTGGTCCTAGCTCTTACAGTTTAGGGAGTTCTTGAACAAACCAACTCACAGCCACACAGACAGACTCACAGACAGATGTACTCTAAAATATAGATAGATAGATAGATCAGGGATGGCCAACCTACGGCTCGCGAGCCACATGCGGCTCTTCTCTCTCAAAAGTGCGGTTTGCAAACCCGCTCCTGCGCCCCTCCAATGGCCCCTGCCTCCCCCGGCTCTCCCCCGGCCTTAGCTCCCCAGTGCTCCCCAGGGCGGAGATTCAAAATGACGCCCAAGATGGTGGCCATCAACGGGAGCCTGATATGACCAAAAAGCCTATGCTTGTTTCTTAAAGGGGCAGCCTCCTTTTTTTTTTTTTTTGCTTGACAATTCTGGTGCGGCTCTTTGCATTTTTTCTGTCACTTTGTCGGCTTTCTTTGTTAAATGGGTTGGCTACCCCTGAGAGAGATAGATAGATAGATAGATAGATAGATAGATAGATAGATAGATAGATAGATAGATAGATAGATAGATAGATATGGCATTTAATAATTAAGTAAATTATAGCAGTATTAACATTAAAACATTTATATTCAATGTGATAGGTAATTTTCATGCATTAATTATTACACCTTCATGACACTCATCCATGCCAACACACAACTACCCTCTTTAAAACAGTCACAATCAATGTGAAATGAATGTGATACAAGACAAATATTGGAGCATGCAGTAATGAACAGCAGATTGCCACACAAAGGTCTTTATTACAAACTGTAAAATATATATTTACAAAGTCAGAGATTCTTGAAGTTGTAATCATTGTCTTTTCTTTTTTTTTCTACCTCCAGAGTGAAATAAAGGCATCATTGAAGGAGTTTTGTCCCTGACTTCAGTGGAGCCAGGATTTCACTCCTGGAGCATAGTCTCTGAAAATACAGTGTGATTGTAATTCCTTTTTTAGGTAGAGCAAATATGTTATGTGCTTAGTAAGCATGTGTAGATTGTTGCAGATATGCATACTGATCCAGTAAAGCACTTAAACATATGTTTAACTTGAAGCACACAAGTAAGGCCATTGATTTCAGTTGGACTGCTACCTTGTCTTAAGTTGAGTACTTGTTGGATCAAGACCATAGATATGAACATTTCATTTATATTCCTACTTTTATCTGAGGCCAATGAGTTCCTACAACATACAGTAGACTTCCGATAATCCAGAACCTATGGGACTTAGGTGGTGCCGGATTATCAGATATGCTGGACTATCGGGAGGTACTATAAGCAGGTTATATATATACTGTATACATTATATACTGTATATAACGTGTTCTTAACCCTTTTTATGTACATACTGTATACAGTATACTGTAATGTTTTAGTTTTTTTAAGCCTTTTTTACCCTTTTTGCTCAGTTCAGCTGCTGCCGCTGTTACCTTGTGACTCATTTTTTGACGAAGCTCACTCACTAGGCTCTTGCCATTTTGATGCCGGACTATCAGGAGTGCCGGATTATTGGATGCTGGACTATTGGAGTTTTACTGTACTATTTATTGGCACAGTATCATCAAATATAATATTCTTCAAAGCTGAGATGTTTCCCAAAGCAGATGATTTTCTCTTCTTTATCCTTCAGTGCTTTCAACTGCTTTTCTGGTAGAAAAAATAACACTCTTGTGTTCAGTTGAATAACAATCTGAATGTGTTTAATTGTCTAGATACTAATTTTCTTAAATACTTCTAGATCACAGATTTCGTTTGAATCTCAACCAACCAACAAGCCATTCAGAAATCAGCTGGAATGAAACTGAGGGTATTTTTTTAAACAGAAACAAAAACAAAACAAAACATGCCAATTCACTTCAGCTGGCTCATCCTCTTCACTAACAGATCAGAGCAAAATAAATCCAGTTTAACTTCTGACAATCTTTTTTCCTATTGTACCTGGCACGTTCAAATAGCACTTCTCATGAACAGCACCATTGTGTGTGTGTGTGTGTGTATTTATTTTGACTATTTTCCCCCCAAATCCTCAATTAGACAATACAGCTATTAGCTGAAGTGTTAAAATAATTTTGTGCAGCAGATATATCTTTAGAGATATTAAACAATTTCATCTGTTCTTCCATAAAAGTTTACAATAACCAGTATTTTCTTTAAGGTAAAGACTTGTGTTCATAATACAAATTGCTTCAAGATTTATGGTCAGAGTGGAAAAGAATATTGACATGAGGACTGACAGAAATGGGGCTTTAGTAGTTCTAGCTAGATTGTGAAATCAGTGAAGGGCAGTATTGCCTTTTGGGCAGCCTCATTGTGAACTGTTCCAATAGGTGCAGTGCAAGCACTGCAGGTTGACAGGCTGTGTGCTTGGAAGAGATATGGAGGATAAGTGACAGGGAAGTATTGTTCACTGTGTTCTGCAGAATGGCAGAGAAGTTGGTTCATAGCTTATGTACACTTAGGGTGTGTCTAGACTACATGGTTCTGTCGACGGCGCCATGTAGATTAGGCAGGACGGCAAAGGGAAATGAAGCTGTGATTTAAATAATCGCCGCTTAATTTAAATCAAAAGGCTGCCACGCTGTGCTGATCAGCTGATTGTCGGCACAGCGCGGCAGTCTAGACGGGGACCTGCCGACCCCAGAACCCTTTGTTGGCAGATCCTTTATGCCTCGTGAAATGAGGCTGATTGGCACAGCGCGGCGGCCATTTTTATTTAAATTAAGCGGCGATTATTTAAATCACAGCTTAATTTTTATTTAAATTAAGCGGCAATTATTTAAATCACAGCTTCATTTCCCTTTTTTGAGTAAACTAATCTACATGGCTCCATCGACGGAGCCATGTACTTTAGACATACCCTTAGGGACACATACTCTTCTTTGCCCCGAAGGGATGCAGCTGATACATATGCAGAGTTACACTTCTTCCTATGCCTCTCGGCTGACTCCAGCAGCAAACTTCTCCTCTGCCTTGGTCTGCCAGAAATCCCTGTGATCCACTACCTCCCAAAGTGAAGTGAATGCAGGGGAATTAGCATGGTCTCCTGAAAGCCTGGAGCCACACCACTGTGTCCATGGCTCTTTGCTCCTATGCAAGGGTGAATGAGAATCGGATGGCTCACTTGTATGTTGAGATCAACATTAGCAGCCTAAAAATATACCACATATGCAGCTAATGATGGTTTAAGAACTTTATTGTTGTTTCTTGACTTTTTATAATTATTATTAATTACCTAGCTCTCAAAACATTTAATCACAGAGTGCTTAATTTATGATTTTTAAGGTTAATCTCAGAAAGCATGTTCATAGCAAATCTTAGAATATTTGTGCTTACAGTTAATACCAAAGAACAAAGATGTGTACTGTTGTTATTATTTTTTTATGATTAAAGAATGGAACCCACATCTTAATGGGCTTCTCTATCCTAATTTCTGTACTATTGAATATTTCTGTTAAGAGACCCTAAAGAGACATACATGGTGAATTCCTTTATGGAAAATTCTTTTCCTTCTAACATTATTCTTTCTGTTATCACTACATTGCTAGCTCTCTACCTTAGCAGTTCCTTAAGAAGCCTGTCAAATAAGAAGCCTGTCTGATAGAAGCAAACAATGCAGGCATGCAGGAACAAGATTAGAAAGGCAAAAGCACAACATGAGCTCAAACTAGCTACAGACTTAAAGGGAAACAAGAAGACTTTCTACAAATATATTACAAGCAAGAGGAAGACCAAGGACAGGGTAGGCCCATTGCTCAGTGAGGAGGGAGAAACAGTAACAGGAAAGTTGGAAAAGGCAGAGGTGCTTAATGACTTCTTTGTTTTGGTCTTCACCAAGAAGTCTGATGATGAAGAAATGCCTAACATAGTGTGACGGGCCGCTAGCGACCCGCACTCCGCGGAACACTGAGGGAGGTGGGAGGAGAATGGGGCCGCGGGCAGACAGCCTGGACGGCCCGGAGGCGCTGCGCCAGGTCAGCAGGGCTGGAACCTGCCCCTGCACCTGCGCGGCCAGCCAAAGCCCGGCTCTGCCCCCAGCATGCGGCCGTGTGAGGTGGGCGCCGGGAGTGACGGCCAGGGCGAGGTGGGAGAAGCCACCATGTCATGAGGGGGGCGGGGGCTCCGAGCCCCGTCACAACCGGCGGGCCGTTTCAAAAGAGCCCGCCGGCAGCGAGGCAGGGGGAAAACCCCGCTGCCGCTGGTCAAGGAGCACCGGCCCCAGAGCGAACCGGTGCAGCCCCCACGACCCACTGACGGCTGGACACCACCCCCCTGGCCAGGCGCAGACAGCCTTCATAGGTGGCTGACGGCGAGCCCGGGCTCAGTCGCCATGTCGGGGCATCCCCGGCCCCAAGGACGGGACAGGTGCCCCGAGGAGCGACGTGGGCGGAGTGGACCCCGGGATGGCATAGCCACGGACCGGTGCCGACGCAGAGCTTCGGAACCCCGGTAGGCACAGGGGAGCTGGAGGTCGGGCCCCAGGGACCTGAGGGGGGGGGAGGAAGCAGCCCGGGGTGGGACCCTTCTGGCGCCCATGGACAGACGTGTTTTGGGAGTAAACCCCCGTCTGTCGTGCAGGGGCGATGGTAAGCCCCTGCACTTAGAGCCCCGGGCTGGGACCCGGTGGAGAGGGCGGGCCCGGGTCCCCCTCCCCCTACTCCTCTTCCTCACAACCCCCGCAACCCAGCAGACTACGCAAACGTGCAACTGCGCCGGCGGGCCAACCAGGCTCAAGCTGATAGGATTAGCCCCACAGAGGGGCCAAACCTGGGGTCTAGGGCCCACACACCGAGCCGCGGTAAAGACGGTGGGTCCACTGAATCCCCCCCCTGCTCGGCAGAGAGGCGGTGATCGCACCCAACCTACAGGCCCTGGGGACCGGGAATCCCGCCCCAGGGTCAGACCGATGGACGAAGGGGTTCGCTGAACCCCCCTGCCTGGCTGGCAGGGGGTTATCACACCCCACGACTCGTCCACAATAGTGAATGCTAGTGGTAATGGGGTAGGTTTAGAAGATAAAATAAAAAAAAGAACAAGTTAAAAATCACTTAGAAAAGTTAGATGTCTCCAAGTCACCAGGATCTGATGAAATGCATCCTAGAATACTCAAGGAGCTGATAGAGGAGGTATCTGAGCCTTTAGCTATCATCTATGAAAAATCATGGAAGATGGGAGAGATTCCAGAAGACTGGAAACGGGCAAATATAGTGCCCATCTATAAAAAGGGAAATAAGAACAACCCCAGGAAACTACAGACCAGTCTATTTAACTTCTGTGCTAGGAAAAATACCGGAACAAGTAATTAAAGAATTCATCTGCAAACACCTGGAAGATAATAAGGTGATAGTGAACAGCCAGCATGGATTTGTAAATGTAAGCCAGGGGTCTGAAGGACTGCTTGCAATGCAGCCAGCTGAAGTTGTTTAGCCCTACAAGATAATTAACTGTTGATATGTAAATACAGCTCATGCTGGGATGGAGAAGGAATCCGGGGTGTGGTTATGTAAATCCAATTCAGCCAGGGCTGATGGAGGATCGGCTGTCAGAATGAAATGTGATGTATTGTAACTAATTTGGGCTGTTGTGGGGTCACAAACCATGCTACCCCTAAATGTGGGAACTGTACACCACTGCTTTCAGGGGAGACACCATCCTTGTAAGGAGTCTCAGATGAACAAGCCTCCCCCTTCTAGAGTTGAGTTAATTGAGTTGGGGGAAAGGGTTTGAGCCAGCCTGCTTCATGCCTGCCAAGCATGAGCTGTAAGACTGGTTCAACCTGCTTCCCCCTGCCCTCGTCCCCCCCAGTTGTAAGGATAGACCTACAGCAGACTCCATCAGAAGTCTTTTTTCTATTCCAGTGGAAGCTGGAATCTTTTGCTAGCCTAGGTAATGGCTAAAGAGTTGAAATCATGAAGAGCTGAAGTCACTGGTTTGGCCTGGAGCCAGATCCATTGCGGCCAGTGGAGCAGCTGGCAGGAATGACTGGCGGGCGGCCGGTAGGAGTAGCGGAAGGCAGCCAGCAGAGCAGCTGGTGGAAATGACTGGCAGGCAGCTGGTAGGAGCAGTGGCAGGTGGAGCAAGTGGACCACAGGAGCAGCACAAAGGTGTCATGGCCTCAGGCACAATGAGTGGAGTCATCAGGATGATGTGTCAGGGTCCGCACTGACTGGGCAGAGTTGTAAGTGGGGCATTTGAAGTGGGGTATGGAGAAAGTTTGGGTAAGTGAATGGAACCCTCACATTGTTGGACTAGTGAGCCTGAGAGGCAAAGGACATTGCTCAATCCATTTGAGGTGGGACCTTTACTCGGGAGGGGCGGAGTTATGAACTCTGTTTGTGGTATTTTCCCAAGCTAATGCCATGTAACTGCTCTCCCTCTTTTATTAAAAGTTTCTTTTCTATACTCAGACTCTGTGTTTTCAAGTGGGGAAGCATTGCCTCTCAGAAGCGCCCAGGGGTGTGTGAATTTCCCAGGCTACTGGGTGGGGGCTCGAGCCGGTTTTATGTGACATGGATGAAAAGGAACTCCTAGATATTGAACCCAGCCCTGGCTGCTGCTGGCACTACCTGGCAGAAGGGTTACATAAAGAACAAATTATGTCAAACCAATCTGATAGCTTTCTTTAATAGGATAACAAGTTTTGTGGATAAGAGGAGAAGCGATGCATATGGTATAACTAGACTTTAGTAAGGCGTTTGATACGGTCTCGCATGATATTCTTATCAATTAACTAGCCAAATACAACTTACATGGGCTACTATAAGGTGGGTGCATAACTGGCTGGATAACCTTTCTCAGAGAGTAGTTATTAATGGTTCACAATCCTGCTGGAAGTGCATAACAAGTGGGGTTCTGCAGGGGTCTGTTTTAGGACTGGTTCTGTTCAATATCTTCATCAAAGACTTAGATACTGGCAGAGAGAGTACTCTTATTAAGGTTGCAGATGATACCAAGCTGGGAGGGATTGCAAGTGCTTTGGAGGATAGGGTCATAATTCAAAATGATCTGGACAAACTGGAGAAATGGTTTGAGGTAAATAGGATGAAGTTTAATAAGGACAAATGCAAAGTGCTCCACTTTGGAAGGAACAATCAGTTTCACACATAGGCTGTGTCTACATTGGCACCCTTTTCCGGAAAAGGGATGCTAATGAGACAAGTCGGAATTGCAAATGCAGCGGGGATTTAAATTTTCCCCGCGGCATTTGCATGAACATGGCTGCCGCTTTTTTCTCGCCCGGGGCTTTGATGGAAAAAAGCACCAGTCTAGACGCAGCTCTTGCAGAAAATAAAGCCTTTTCCGGAAGATCCCTTATTCCTCTTAAAATCAGGAATTTAAAATCCCTGCTGCATTTGCAATTCTGACTTGTCTCATTAGCATCCCTTTTCCGGAAAAGGGCGCCAATGTAGACACAGCCATACAGAATGGGAAGTGACTGTCTAGGAAGGAGTATGGCAGAAAGGGATCTAGGGGTCATAGTGGACCACACAAGCTAAATATGAGTCAACACTGTGATACTGTTGCAAAAAAAAAAAGCAAATGTGATTCTGGGATGCAATAATGGGCGTGTTGTAAGCAAGACGAGAAGTCATTCTTCCGCTCTACTCTGAGCTGATTAGGCTTCAGTTGTAATATTGTGTCCAATTCTGGGCACCACACTTCAAGAAAGATGTGGAGAAATTGGAGAAGATCCAGAGAAGAGCAGCAAGAATGATTAAAGGTCTAGAGAACATGACCTATGAAGGAAGGCTGAAAGAACTGGGTTTGTTTAGTTTAGAAAAGAGAAGACTGAGGGGGGACATGATAGCCGTTTTCAGGTAGCTAAAAGGGTGTCATAAGGAGGAGGGAGAAAACTTGTTCATCTTGACCTCTGAGGATAGAACAAGAAGCAATGGGCTTAAACTGCAGCAAGGGAGGTTTAGGTTGGACATTAGGAAAAAGTTCCTAACTGTCAGGGTAGTCAAACACTGGAATAAACTGCCCAGGGAAGTTGTGGAATCCCCATCTCTGGAGATATTTAAGAGTAGGTTAGATAAATGTCTATCAGAGATGGTCTAGACAGTATTTGGGCTTGTTTAGTTTGGAAAGGAGACGACAGAGGGGACATGATAGTCATTTTCAGGTATCTAAAACAGTGTCGCATGGAGGAGAGAGAAAAATTGTTCTCCTTGGCCTCTGAGGATAGAACAAGAAGCAATGGGCTTAAACTGCAGCAAGAGAGGTTTAGGTTGGACATTAGGAAAAACTTCCTAACTGTCAGGGTTGTTAATTTGCGTAGGGAGGTTGTGGAATCTCCATCTCTGGAGATATTTAAGAGCAGGTTTTGATAGATGTCTATTAGAGATGGACTAGATGGCACTGGGTCCTGCCACGAGGGCAGGGGACTGGACTCAATGACCTCTCGAGGTCCCTTCCAGTTCTATGATTCTATGATGATATGAATATATGAGGTTTCAAACAATATATTTTCTTTCCATTATCATTTCAATTCCTGATATTTTCTGTTAATGTTAAAACTCTGTTCCCATACCAGAACATGTTTGTTCTGAACAGGTTCTATGATTTTTTTTTCTCTCTCATACTAAGTTTTCCCATGCTGGCAGGTGTACTGTAGAATTTAATAAGTATTTTAAATAGCATTCGCTTAAATTCTCTATTAGGTAATCTGAGTATACAAGACTTCATTGAGACCTGGTTTTCACCTTCTCTTTGCTGTATAACTTTTTCTCCCGGACTCCCAGTGTATTTCTATGCATAAGAAGTATAGATCTTTCCTGAGGTATATAATAGGTGTAATTTTTATTCCTATCTGTACATATGTAATAACTCTATGTAATAGTCTTTCCACCCTGTCTGCTTCACAGCAGGAGTAGCCTGGGAGAACATATACAAGTCCCACAACCTCAAAGGCAGATGAAGGAGGTTGTCTGGTCAAGCAGGATCCTTTAAGTATACCCCACATCTTTTAGGTTGGAAGAAATAGGAAAGAAGCAAGTCTTTACATGAGCTGTCTGGTGGAACTTAGGTAACCTTTTCTTGCCATACACCAGAGGAAAGGTAAAAAAGGTAAAAATATTAGGGCAGTAAAAATGTGGTTAAAAATATAACAGTGTAACTGCTAAAAATCACAGTGGTTACACACACACCAGACTTTGCAGTATAAAGCTTAAATAAGTTTTATACTGCAGATCCCTTAGCAAAGCTTCACCAGAAGCAGGACCAGCAAGGGCTGCCTGTCCTGCTTCTGGAGAAGAGTTTTTGCTGCCACAGCAAAGCCACCTCCCAGGAGCAGGACCAGTAGGGTCTACTGCCAATCCTGCTTCTGAGGAGGCTTCGCTGTGGGCTCTGCAGCTAGTTCCTGGGGAACCAGCTTGTGACATACAGTGAGGTGCAGGGAGCAGCTGGGCCTGCCACAGATAGGCGCTACTCCATTAAGGGTGAGGCTTATGGGTTAACCAGTTAACCAGTTAACCATTTACATCCCTAATATACTATGTCTTGCCAGACAGAGGCGTCTCTTATGCCCAGAATAGGAAATGGGCTTAGGAGACAGTATCTCCTAAGGAAGCTAGGGAAACAGCTTGGAGGTTCTTAAAGTCTGGTATAACAAGAGATCCTTACTAACTCCTTTCCCTAACTCCTTAACCTTTGTATAAAGGGAGGGTTCTCGGGACCGTAGCCAGCCTAAGACCCGGTTTAAAAGGGTATTATGCAAATGAGCAAGGAATAATGACCTGCACTGTATGATTTATTACTGCATAGTGCCCAGATGAGTGAAACTAATAAAGTTGCAGGCTAATGAAATTATATCCCTTGCATCTTGTCTGTTTTCTGCAAGTTCAGTAGGCTTTTCAACAAGACTCACGAGGGGGAAGGCCTGGCCTAGGCAAGCAGGCTTAAAAGCCAGAGGCAGAGCGACCAGGGAGCGAAGCGGACAGGAGCTGCAGACAGGGAAGTTTGAGAGGGAGTTTGGCAGAGGGAGGCCTACGATGGTCAGGAAGACCCGCAACACCTGTGCCAGCACTGCTTCTGTCTCTCCACCGGCGCCTGTAGCCAGACAGAGCACCTGAGCATGGATGCCTCTACCCAGATCCTGGTGTGGTTTTGCAGGGACTGTGGTTTGCAATTCCCACTTATTGATATCCAGGCTGGGGAGATCATCCAATGAGAAAGGTGCCTGCTGGTTGAATCTCTCAGGCAGCAGGTGGCAGAGCTACAGGAGGAGGTGGCTAGGTTGAGGAGCACCCGCATCCATGAGGAATTCCTGGACCGTGTTAATGAGGAGACAGCTGAGGTAGCTGTCCCGGTACACAGGACTGGGGACACACTGCTGGTGGAGGAGGAGATGACTCAGGGTGGACAGTGGCAGCTGGTTACTTCTGGCAGCAGGCACTGCTCCACCCCTGCTCCGAACCCTCCCGCTGTGGTACTAGGAAACCGTTATGCTCTTCTTTATACAGGAGATAAGCAATCACCCCCTACACCGGAGGAGGAGAAGCCCTGTACCCCCAAGGCTGGGAGGTCTGCTGCCACCACTGCGAATAGGAAACATAGAGTAGTGGTGGTCGGAGACTCTCTTCTGAGGGGGACAGAGGTGCCCATCTGTCGCCCTGACATTGCATCTCGAGAGGTATGCTGTCTGCCGGGGGCCCGTATCCGAGATGTTATGGAGGCATTGTCGAGGATTATCCGGCCCTCTGACTACTACCCCATGCTACTCATCCATGTGGGCACTAATGATACTGTGAGGTGTGACACTGAGCGGATCAAGAGTGACTACAGGGCTCTGGGTGTACGGGTGAAGGAGTTTGGAGCACAGGTGGTATTCTCTTCAATCCTTCCTGTCGAAGGTAGGGGCCCGGGCAGAGACAGGTGCATCCTGGAGGTGAATGCCTGGCTGCGAGGATGGTGTCGCCAGGAGGGCTTCCTCGACCATGGGATGCTATTCCAGAAAGGACTGCTAAGCAGGGATGGCATTCACCTTACGAGGAGGGGGAAGACCCTGTTTGCATACAGAATGGCTAACATAGTGAGGAGGGCTTTAAACTAGGTTCGACGGGGACAGGTGAGCAAAGCCCACAGGTAAGTGGAGAACATGGAGACCTGGGAGATGGGTCGGAAATGGAGGGAGCATGGGCTATAATGGCAGAGAGAAGGAGGGTCAGGGCAAAACTGGGAGGCAAGGTCAAATCAGGATCTTAGATGCCTATATACAAATGCGAAGTATGGGAAATAAGCAGGAAGAACTGGAAGTGCTAATAAATAAGTACAATTATGACATTGTTGGCATCACAGAAACTTGGTGATAATACACATGATTGGAATGTTTGTATGGAAGGGTACAGCTTGCTCAGGAAGGATAGACAGGGAAAAAAGGAAGGAGGTGTTGCCTTATACATTAAAAATGAACACACTTGGAGTGAGGTGGAGATGGACATAGGAGACGGAAGTGTTGAGAGTCTCTGGGTTAGGCTTGTAATGTGGCAAGGAGATAGGGAACAGCCAGCATGGATTTGTAAAGAACAAATCATGTCAAACCAATCTGATAGCTTTCTTTAATAGGATAACGAGTCTTGTAGACAAGGGAGAAGTGGTGGATGTGGTATACCTAGACTTTAGTAAGGCGTTTGATACGGTCTCGCATGATATTCTTATCAATAAACTAGGTAAATACAACTTAGATGGGGCTACTATAAGGTGGGTGCATAACTGGCTGGATAACCGTACTCAGAGAGTAGTTATTAATGGTTCACAATCCTGCTGGAAAGGCATAACAAGTGGGGTTCTGCAGGGGTCTGTTTTGGGACCAGCTCTGTTCAATATCTTCATCAACGATTTAGATATTGGTATAGAAAGTACACTTATTAAGTTTGCAGATGATACCAAGCTGGGAGGGGTTGCGACTAATCTGGAGGATAGGGTAATAATTCAAAATGACCTGGACAAATTGGAGAAATGGTCTGAGGTAAATAGGATGAAGTTTAATAAAGACAAATGCAAAGTGCTCCACTTAGGAAGGAACAATCAGTTTCATACATACAGAATGGGAAGCGACTGTCTGGGAAGGAGTATGGCAGAAAGGGATCTAGGGGTTATAGCGGACCACAAGTTGAATATGAGTCAGCAGTGTGATGCTGTTGCAAAGAAAGCAAACATGATTCTGGGATGTATTAACAGGTGTGTTGTGAGCAAGACACGAGAAGTCATTCTTCCGCTCTACTCTGTGCTGGTTAGGCCTTAGTTGGAGTATTGTGTCCAGTTCTGGGCACCGCATTTCAAGAAAGATGTGGAGAAATTGGAGAGGATCCAGAGAAGAGCAACGAATGATTAAAGGTCTAGAGAACATGACCTATGAGGAAGGCTGAAGAATTGGGTTTGTTTAGTTTAGAAAAGAGAAGATTGAGGAGGGACATGATAGCAGTTTTTAGATATCTAAAAGGGTGTCATAAGGAGGAGGGAGAAAACTTGTTCATCTTGGCCTCTGAGAAGCAATGGGCTTAAACTGCAGCAAGGGAGGTTTAGGTTGGACATTAGGAAAAAGTTCCTAACTGTCAGGGTAGTCAGACACTGGAATAAATTGCCCAGGGAGGTTGTGGAATCTCCATCTCTGGAGATATTTAAGAGTAGGTTAGATAAATGTCTATCAGGGATGGTCTAGACAGTATTTGGTCCTGCCATGAGGGCAGGGGACTGGACTCGATGACCTCTCGAGCTCCCTTCCAGTCCTAGTATTCTATGGTTCTATGAAGACCTTGATGAGAGTGAAGCAAGGTGAGAGTAAACCTCCAGGTAAGGCAAGTACTGCCTTGCCCTTTAACTCCATGTCCTTTGTCTTTAAACCAAAAGTTATTAGATTAGCTTGAGGATCAACACAGGAGAGGTGATCTCTAAGGTAACCTGGAAACACACCGATGGCCCCTGCTGATTTCAGGGCACTGGCATAGTAGCAGGACATTTTTATCCTTATTAATCTGGCAGCTATAATATTGTTTGTTTGGAAGATTGCTGGAATGTAGCGGGACAACTGGCTCAGTGTCCAGTTTAAAAATGGTTTGTTTCATTCTTAATACTTAATTCCCAACATCGAATAAAGGTTGACCCTCTCTAGTCTGTCACTCTCTGCTCTGGCAACATCTGTGGTCTGGCATGATTTTAGTTAGCTACATGTCCACTTATCATGGATGTAGCCATGTTTCCTGTGGTCCCATAAAGTTTGTTTACTGCCACCAGTCCTGGCTCTTAGAAGACTTGTAGGAATAAATTAGAGGTAAATAACAGCACAGAAGACTAAGGGTACGTCTAGACTACAGGCTTTTGTCGACAAAGCCTCTGTCGACAAAGAGCGTCTTGACTACAGCCAGTTCTGTCGACAAAGCAAGCCACTTTTTTGACAGAGTCTAGACGCTCTCTTTTGAAAAAGCACAGTGTGGATGCAATAGTGCCTTTTGTTGACAGAACTCTGTCAACAAAAGGCGTTATTCCTTGTAGAATGAGGTTTACCGCCGTTGACAAAACTGCCGCGTTCTGTCGACTTACTGTCGACAGAACTCAGCGGTAGTGTAGACGAAGGTATAGTTTTGTTGACAAAAGTACACTTTTGTCGACAAAA
The DNA here is from genome assembly GCA_019425775.1 of Rafetus swinhoei. Taxonomy (NCBI): domain Eukaryota; kingdom Metazoa; phylum Chordata; order Testudines; family Trionychidae; genus Rafetus; species Rafetus swinhoei. Next base: position 156,050,486 of record CM033424.1, read on the forward strand.
CCCTGTAGTCTAGACACACCCTAAGAGCCCAGTAAGCAGGTGGAAGTGTTGGTAATGGTGCTAGACAACATTGGCCCCCCCCCATGGTCCAGCAAATTCTCTGGTTCCACACCGATCAAGTCCTGAGGGTGCTGGACTGGACAGGTTCAACGTGCAGTATGAATATTGCAGCTCTGCTGTTCTGCTTGAATGTCAAATTCATTTGAAGAATTTTCTGAATCCACAAATTATTTTTGCCTCTTGAGAGTATATATTGTCATCACCTCAACATTATTTATCAAAGATTTTTATTGGACAGCAACTGTAAAAAAAAAACCTAAGTTCACTCTGTGGGTACAGCTACACTGTGTGTGTGTCGGGGTGGGCGGGGGTTCGAAGAAGGTATGCAAATTGTGCTCGCATTTGTATATCTTCTTCAATTTTTTCTTCCGGAAGAGGATTTTCCAATATTTGGCCCATCTACACGGGGCCAAATGTCAGAACAAACCCTTCTTTCGGAAGCCCCTTTATTCCTCATAAAATGAGGTGTACAGGGGGCTTCCAAAAGAGGGTTTTTTCTGACATTTGGCCCCATGTAGACAGGCCAAATATTGGAAAATCCTCTTCCGGAAAAAAAAAAGGAAGAAGATATGCAAATGTGAGCACAATTTGCATACCTCTTCGAACCCTCTCCCCCCCATGGTGTAGCCATACCCTGTGATATGGATTCAGTATAATGCAGCACAACTACTCTGCTTGAGGGAGCAGGGACATGTGTATATTAAGAGAAATAGTTTGCCTCTCTCTCTCTATATATATATATATATATGTATACTGAAGATTCTTATGGCCCACTGATTGCTAACTCCATACATGGTACACTAATGTTCAAGATACATGGTTCATATTTCACATTGGTAGACAAAATAGTGACATATATCAAGCTGGCATTTACCCAAAGGTAATTGGAACAAGTGCTTTGTTCTTTCCAAAATGCTTCATGATAGTATCAGGGACTGAGTCAGAATTTCCTCTGAACATCCACATCAGATCCTCTCGAGTTGCTAGCAAGTTGTTTGAGATATTAATTGCCTGTTTGTTGTAGCTTGTAATGCTTGGACTGCAAACCCACCTGCTGTAAGTTTTGTATAATATACTACTAACAATGCCCCTTTTCAGCTTCTTTTTACTTCAAACACAAAACTCAACAAAGATTTAAAGAAACTAACATGCTCTTTTACGCTTTTTCTTTTTGCATTCTTATGGACAAAAAGCAAAGGGAAGTTGTCTGCATGGATACCCTGTAGAAGGCTCTTATTACGAATTGAGAGTGGTGGAGGCTTCCAAGTGAGTAGTAGAGATCCATAAAAGGATAGATCAATGAAGTAACTTTCAAAAAATGTCCAGCAGTTTAAGAAAATGGAATCAAAATTGAAATATAATTATAGTTTGTATTTCAAAATCATGTTAATACTTTGTACTACAGGCAAGCATATAGGATGTGTAAACATGCATTTCCCCAATTTTTATTATTATTTTTATTCTTTTTTTTTATTATTTATTTGTATGATATTATGATTTCATGTATTTATTCATTCAAATCCTTGACTTTTTACATTATGAAGAATGAGCTGAATTATGTGAGTGCTTTTTTTTTTCGGGGGGAGAGGGGAAGGGGGAGGAAACATGACAATTAACTTTAGACATCAGTCTGACCATTTTGGAAAAGTTCACTTAATGTAATTTTGCCGCCCCTTTAAAAATTATGTTTCTGCAAACAGATCTGTAAATATATTTTAATTAGTAATGATGTTAGTCTGGAGCCTTCAGTGTTAATCAAATAGAAAACAACAAGAAGAAGAATTAACTTTGTTAAAAATTGCAAGTCCAGATCTTCATCTTTAAATTAGTGTGGAAATATACCAGCAGAATAGCGGACCATCAATATTTTAGACCATTGCTGTAATGTTGTTTAATACTAAGTCTTTTTTTTTCACTCTATGCTCTTGAATTTTAGTCTATAGTAAAACTTTCATGAATATGTATGATAATCTAGAGAAATTAGCTTCATGTAGAGATACCCAGACAAAAATCATTATTCACCGGGAGTTAGGGTTAAAAGTACATACGAGAAACTTTAGGATGAAAAGCTTTATAAGAATTTTGTTTTTATCAGAAAACAACCCACCTAATGTTTCTTCACATTGAGTTGTCATGGTTACTCCAAATTCTTCTTATTGTTGATCTAACATAAGATAGTCTATGTCTATACTACAGAGTTTTTTCAGAAAAATGGCCGGTTTATGGAAAAAACTTACTTACATCCACACTGCAATTGTGTTCTTTTGACAAAAAATTGAAAGAACAGAGGGCTTTTTCCGACATTGGTAAACCTCTTTCTATGAGGAAGAAGCCGTTTTCCGAAAGAGGTCTTTCAGAAAAAAGCATGTATGGATGGGAAAGAGGGAGTTCTTTCAAAAGAAGAGGAAAGAGAAAAAAGCACAGGTGCCCTGGTGGCCACTCCGTCCATAGTAATCACAGATTAAATGCGAGATAGCATCCATTCAGTGTGGATGCTATCTTTCGAAAATGAAGATCACTTTTTTGATGCACTTTTGCTGTGTGGATGCTCTTGTGGAAGAAGTTTTTTTGGAAGATCTCTTCCGGAAAAGCTTCTTCTGAAAGAAGCCTGCAGTCTAGACATAGCCATAGTATCCAGCTGTTTAACGCAAGTAGATAGAATTGAGAGAGTATATTTCAGCCATGTAACTTGCTATAGTCACAATCTTTTCTTCTACTTCACAAGGCTTTTGGGATTGTACCCAGATTACTCTGGCTGGCTAAGAAGTATAGCAATTGAAGAAATTGTTAAATGGTCTGTAGACATAAGTTAGGGAAGCGATACATGAGGTGCCCTCTATTTGGCTCTATACCGGACAAGTAAGGCATTTGTTTATGGTCCCCTGAAGAAAGCTAAACTGCTTCCAAAGTACCCATCATTAATTTTTATTTCTGAATGACTCATAAGCCTAAATGTGTATAAAATCATGCAATCATAAGTCTCGTTAAAATCAAGATGCATTTATTATTGTATATATAACAAATTCTATATGATAATCAGAAAATAGTTTATGCGTGCAGATAAGTAGATGAGCCGTAGAATGTACCTAAAACATTTGAATCCCTCTAACATTTCTTATCTATTTATAGAAGAGGTCTTTATTTGACTACCTGCCAAAAGTGTTCATGTTTAAGTACAGTATCGGAGTAAAAATTGCTACTGAAGTGTATGTTTATTAATGAGACAAAAACAGATTTAGACATGGTTCAAATAGAAGCTGTTGGCGGCTTCAGTAAAATTGCACTCACTTTCTGTTGCATTCAGACCTGGTGTATGTGCAAGAAGCTATTGAGATGGAATAAACAGTTGTGCTATTGATATTTGGGGATCAACTCAGCTGTGGGGAGGGGGCAAGGAGCTGTGCAGATGAGGGAGAACAAGACTGCACAAAACAGGATGCTTGCAAACTAAGTTTTTCCACGATAAATTAATTAGTTCATTTTCATAAAGCTTGATAGTGTGTATACTGACTTCAGGATGAGTTTTTGTCTGTCTCCTGCACAGAAGAAATATTTTAATGGATGATTTATACAGCTCCTACAAACAGGCATTTATAATGAGACTGCTAAAACAACTGCAGCTATAGCAAGTGCAATATTTTCTAAACTGTCAATTCCTATATTGTGTAGAAATACAAGTTTTGCAGATATGGCTATTAGTTTGGACAGACACTTTGGCAACATGTGGTATGATTATCTCAGGTGTCAAAATAGATTTATATCCCTCCCTCGCAGCCCCCAATTTTTCTGTCTCCATTTCCACTGATTGAGATAAATCATTTTGGTTAAGTTGAGCAATGGATGATGAAGAGATTTACTGAGACTCATATGGATTTTAAGGCCAGACTAGACCTTTATGATAATCTGGTATGATCTGCATAATACAGAAACATTAGCGTTGTCTCTTATGGTACCAGTACTTTCAAGGAAGCAGACATTCCTTTGTCTAGGTTGGGGTAATCTCACCAGCCTGGAAGACACACTTTGATAATGTATTGCCCAATATGTTTGTAATTTTGAATTGTTGTCAGTACATACATCACACAATAATATTAATGATCAGTATCTTAGTTTTCTGTTGATAATGTCCTTGACACTTTTTAGATACAGATGATGGCATTAGTAAACTTGAATACACTGAATTGGTCAGGATACTTGAAACTTACTATCAGATATCAGTGAGCCCCCTTCCCATTTGCATTGGGATCCAGTTATGTTAGGATCACAACAGGTCATAGAACTTCACCCACCGATTTGTCCATCAAGCGCATACTTCTACTTGAGCAACAACATGTATTTTGGAAAGTAATCTAAGCTTTATTTAAAAATGTCAATTGTTGGGCAATCCAATATATCCCTAAATAAATTGTTCCCAATGGTTAATAATCCTTATGATCAAAGCATGTTTCTTATTTCTAAACTAGATTCATCTTCCAACCATTGTGTATCATGCCTTTTTCTGCTAAATTAAAGAACCATATAAAAATTGTTACCCACGTAGATCATGATCAAGTTACTTTTTAATGTTCTAAATTAGATAGAGATCCTGTAGGCTCTCATTATGCCTTGAATTATTCAATTAGCTCTTTTCAGAAACTTCTCTAATTTTTTCCAAGATTCTTTTTGAAGTGTGGGCACCAGAACTGTGCCCGGTACTCCAAGAATGGTCTCACTAATGCTTCACTTCCATATGCCTATCTGATATTGCTGTGTTTATACTTCAGAGAACCACATTCACTCTATTAACTATAGCATCACTGAAAACTCATGTTCAAGTAATTATTTTCTATGATCCCTAAGTGGCCTTCTATTTTTGTTCCTAGACGTATGACCTTAAATGTGATTATGTTAATATTCATCTTGAACAAATCAGCCTGTTGTTGACCTCTGACCTTTTCTCATCTATTGCAATTTACAACCAATTCATGTCAGTCTCTGTAACTGACTTTTCTCCATCATCATTTATAACTGCCAATTATTGCCATAAGTAGATTTGACAGGCATGATTTTATATTTTCATTCCAATCATTCTTAAAGATATTAAGAACATATGAATGACCATACTGGGTCAGATCAATGATCCTTCTAGGCCATTATCCTGTCTTCTGACAATGGCCAATCCCAGATGCCTCAGAGAGAATTAACAGAACTGGGCAGTTATGGAGTGGTCCATCCCTGTTTGTCCCATATCAGCATCTGCTATTCAGAAAAGTAGGGACACTCAGAGCATGGGATTGCATCCCTAACTGTATTGGCTAATAAACATTGAGGCATCTGGTCAGGAGGTCAGTAAAATATTCAGAAGGTCAGTAAAATGTAGTGATAGTAAAATATTCCTACCACTATACTCTTACTATTCAACCATGGAATTTCTAACTAGAAGATACAGTTCGATTCATTTCAGATTTTTACTATATTTGAGTCACGCTTTTTTCCAACTTATATTTCCACTCCTTACAAGCATGACCTTCCCTGTCATTCCTGTATATTTTGAACTCTGGTATTACCACGCCCCATTGATTATCCTCATTGTGCCAAGTTTCTGTGATGCCTATTATATCAATAACCTCATTTAATACCATGCACTCAAGTTCATCCAGCTTTGTATATAGATGTATTTTGAACAACATTGGGTGAAGAATAGATTTCTGAAGGACCACAATAGAAACTATCACTTTGTATGTAGTCTACAATTAACTGGTTTTTAAATATTCCATTTATTACGGACTACACTGATTTTTTGCATAGTGCTATTTTTAATCAGGATGCCATACTGAAGTAAGTCGGTGTTTTGCAAAAGTATATTATGTCAATGCAGATAATTTCATCAAGCAAACTTGTGACCTCATAAAATATATATATCAAGTTTATTTGACAAGTCTGTTTTCCAGAAAACCATTAATTATACTATCTTATTTTAATTTTTTACTGATTATGTCTCATATTTCATATGGGATTAATGTAAGGCTCAATGGCCTATAGTTATCCAGGTCATGCAGTTTACCTTACACTTTTTAAATATTCACACAGCAATAGTTTTTTCTCAGTCTTTTGGAACTGTCCTTTTGCTCCAAGACATATTAAAATCAATATTAATGGTTCAGGGAACTTAATCAGTTCTTTTAATAGTCTTGGGTGCAGGCTATCTAATGCTGTAGATGTACATGTATGTACTTTTAATAGTTGCTGTTTACATAGGTGCTGGAAATAGGGACCCAAGGGTTTTGCAGCACCCCTTGACATAGAGTGGTTTCCATTATACACAAGATTAACAATATGGTTCAATGGCTCTAAGCTCCCTCACTATAAAAATTGTTCTAACCTCGCTGGCTGTCTAACATTTGCCTTACTAACAGATTAAACAGTGTATCATTATCACTGTAACAAATGGATACATATTTTTACTTCTTTCAAAATACTAACCAGAATATTTCTGCCTTTTCTGCATCATGACTGATAATTATTCCATCCTCATCTCACATTAAACTTAAACTATTCCTAACATTTCAGGATGATGACACTTTGGGTGTGTCTAGACTACAGGGGTTTTTTTTTAAAAAAATAACCTTTTTCCAAAAAAAACCTTCACCTGCATCTAGACTGCATCCACGTTCTTTTGAAAGTAAATCAAAAGAAGGCGGCGATTTTTTTGATCACGGTAAACCTCATTTTACGAGGAATAATGCCTTTTTTTGAAAGTACTCTTGAAAGGTGCTATTGAATGCAAGATGTGCATTTTTGAAAGAGAGCATTTAGACTCTCTTTTGAAAAAGCGGCTCAGTTTTTTGAAAATCTGCTTATAGTCTAGATGCTCTCTTTTGAAAGAGGCTTGTAGTCTAGATGTAGCCTTTGTGAAAAATTTGGCCCATAATTTAGATTTAGAATATATACTTCAACATACATATATAAATACACACAAAGATAGAGATATATAGGTATAGATATATAATTTCCAACTCTTCTAAATTCACATTTTAATACTTAAAAAGTATTAAAACATTTAGCTATTTTTCAATTTATACACCAGACATAAAATGTTATTTTCTATATAATTTGGAAATACATGTGCATGCATCTTGCATCTCTAATCATTTCCCATTAATCTGAAAAAAAAGAAAAAAAATCTTGCATCTCTAATGTGCTGAGAAGCTAGCCTATCAAAACACAATTTAGTCCTAACTGTTCTGACTTTCTACCCCCTGAAAAATGCCACAAATCTGTTACAAAGATTGACAAGAAATATATCTCTCAGAGATGTGCTAGTTGGAAAAATGTCAGGCAAGCTTGACATGAAGAATTGGTCAACCAAAAAATGTCCATCACATGGAAGCTGGAAGGACTGGAAATGGATTTGACATTTCTTATAATAACTGAAATACAGGCAGAGCAAATAACTTTTCTACATCTAATCACTCTAGAAAATGAAGATGCAGAGGTGTACTGGTTTTATGAAAGTATTTCCCCTGAGTGGGTTCTGGTGAGTTTTGTAGGAGATTGAACTGGAACTGTTCCCTATTAAATGTTGGTTAAAATGGTAATTTAGTGTTGCATGCTTATTATGTTTCAATAATTCCAAGTGCAATATGTCAGGTTGCAAGTGAAAATAAATAATGAAAACCTACTTCTGCAAACTCAGTCTGAAAATCAAGCTTGGGATAGAGTAAAGAGCCTGCAATGAATAGTTAATTAATAACTTTGATAATACAAGATACAGAAGAAAATCTAGTTCACTCTCCTGTTACCTGTCCTTGGACAGCCAAGGAATAAACTCAGACAAATGGTGAACTGGAGCAGCACTGAGGAGTGTTTATTTGTACAGATGCTTAATTGTGCGGCAATACTCACACACACATCACATTCATTCTGGCAGTTTGGAGGCAGACTGCAGACACAGTGAAAGTTAGTTTCGATTTCACAGGTGGCTGAGACTTGCCAGGCCACAGCTTCTCCAGAGATTGGCCACAAGGTAATGAGAGTCCCCAGAGTTCCTTCAGATCTATGGGAGGGCTCTATTGCTTCTGGTCCAGTCCTCAGTCAGCCATGCTTTTACATCTTTTTCAAGAAAAAAAAGCTCCCACCTGGCCACCTCCCACATAAATGTATGTACTTTGCAGGACTTTTCTTTAGCCACAAAAGGTAACACATGCTGTGCTGCTTTAAGATTAGCAATTTCTTGCTCATATTTCCTCATGCGTACACTGACAAGTTACATATTCATAAGCATGAATACAGTTGATCCTATTAAGGCAATATGGTTTTAACAAGCATTTAACATTATGGGGATTTTCCACTACTCGCATAACAGGAAGCTTGTTCAGACCTCAGCTACTGAGCAGAACAGAAAATGTGTTCAAACTGCAGCTAAAAGGGCAAATGGGGGAGGAGTTCAATATAATATAATCACATTTTTGTTGCTAAAATATCTGGATATAAAATAGATATAACTAGCTATGCATTGAAAGTAGATCACCTGAGTAGAAGTCTCTCCATGTAATCACGATTTAGTTTTAATATTTTAATAAATAAGAAGACAATTTATTAAAATAATATATAATACAGGTTGGACCTTCATGGTCCTGACCTCAAGGGTGCCATTTTGGGAAAGCAGGGGCAGGCAGCAGCCGTGTGTAATAGGATACAGCTTGCTTTTCTTCCTGTTCCCCTGATTATTAGGGAGCAAGGGGAAAGTACTTGGGTTCCAAGCATGCCTCTCACTCCTGGCTGGTGAAGGAAGGGGACAGAGGAGTAATTCACAGAATCCAAGTACTGATAGTCAAGGGGAACTGGAAGAAAATCAAGCCACGTCCCAGCATTCATGGCTGCTGCCCTGCTGCTCTCTCAAAAAGGCTTCCTTGTCTGACTGGTCCCAAATGAGGGAATTTGCCAGACCAGGGGAGAGCCCTTGTGGCCAGCCCTCCAGCTGACTTCTCCCCACTGCCAGCTCCATTTCCAGCCCAGCTGGCACCCCTGCCTCTGTCCCAGCTGGGCTACTGGCACTGGCCGGGCTTGTCGAATACTGGTCCTCCCCCTCCATCCCTACTGCTCCAACCCTTCTGCCAGATGCCGGACCCCCTATTGACAGCCCCAGACAGCCCCCTACCATCAGCCTTTCTGCCACTGGGCTCCCAGCCCTGGAATTTTCTGGTCTAGTAACATCCATGATCCGAGAGTCCCAATTTAGGGAGTGCAACCTTTACTAATTTAACAACAGTTAATATAATTCACTGGAACATTTCCAAACTTAGCTGGTGGAAGAATTTGATTTGTACTTTTCTTGATTATGTATTGTCAGCACAAAAACTCAAAAGACTTGAAGAGGAGTTTTCTATTGGAGAAAGTGGTAAAAGGCAGCTTTGGTCAGCTTAATTTGTATATTGCTACCAATACTTGCACCAAGTTTTACTTGTTTTGATTAAAGTAAGTTTATGGTTTCAGAGCAGTGTGATAAAAAATTATCCTTATTGTCTAACAAAAGAGCATAGGAATTGTGCTATAGTTGCCCTGCCTGAGTGGATCACTATGTAGCTTCCAAGATGTGAACTACAGTTAGATAATGAAGCTTGGCTCTGACATAGAAGCTCTATTCCCAAGGAGCAGGAACTCTGTCTAATTGTCCCATTTTGCTGTGAGTCCTTGCACATGGAAATCTTGCACCGTGAGGAGGAGTCTATGGATGAGGCTTGACCAATCTATGGAGCAGAGCTGACTTCACAGAGGCTTGGCTGTACCTGCAGGTGGGCTGATGTCCGCTGAGAATCACCTTGACTAGCACCTGCAATGTGAAGCAGACTTCCCATCCAGACCAGTAGGGATCTGAGTGGACATCACATCTAAATAAGCCAGCGGGAAGTTGACTTCTCTTTGTGGGGCTCTGACCAACGTAGAGCTGGTGCAAACTGAGTCACAGAGCTAGGCAAAGTTGCCACTGACTGGGAGCAACCAGGCTGAGCAGCTCTGAAAGGACTGGAGCCAGACCAACAGAGGCAAGACTCATCACTGGTAAACTTGCTGAAAAATGCATCTAGGAGAACACTAACATTATGTGTGAATTCAGGTCAAATTCAGCAAACAGTTTTGGCCAAAAAAATTGGAAAACAAATATTTCAAAATAGTTGATTTGCATCAATATTTTGATTTAAAAGTTTCAGTTCAAATTGACCATCTAAACATTTTTTGTTCTACCCAAACATTAATTTTGTTTTTGTTGGTAAATCTTCCTAAAATACACATTTTAGGTTTGAAACTAAGGGGCTTATCTAGACTACGCTAGAGTGTAGAAAAAGGATATGCAAATTCCGCGGGATTTGCATATCCTCTTTCGACACTCTAGCATAGTCTAGATAAGCCCTAAGTGGCTTTCACTTCTGCTTTCGAAAGTGAAAGTAGTTTAGACGTGGCTTTTTTGGTGACCCCGCCCCCTTTGTGGAAAAGCCGCTTTTCCTCAAAAAATGAGGTTTATGCAGCTTTTCGACCAAAGAGGGGAGGGGGGGGCGCTGCAAAAGCCACATCTAAACTACTTTCACTTTCAAAGGTCTGCTTTCGAAAGTGAGATCGGAAGAAGATATGCAAATTCCTGCAGAATTTGCGTATCCTCTTTCGACACTCTAGCGTAGTCTAGATAAGCCCTAAGTGGCCTTTTAGTCTGACTTTTTTCAGTTCAGTGATTGACTAAAAAAATGAATTATTTGCTTGCCCTTACCTAACAGTGAAGGTCATCCCCTATTCCTTACAGTGAAAAACAAGTATAGGTCAGTGTATGTATGTGTGTGAGAAAGTCATTAATGATACTTTCCAGTGCTAAATTCTCAATTACTTATGTATTCTTGGTATTCAGGCTTTTCAACATCTTTTTAAAGCTCCCGTCCCTAATTATCAATGTGTTATGCAATTTACATACATAAACTGTGAAAACAATAAATGCTCCAAAGAAAAACAGGAAGACAGATGGTGAAATGATGCAGATAAACACTAGAGATGTTTGGGTATATTCAACATAAAGCAGAACACCAAGCAAACTTTCACTTTGGATATATTCCAGTTGCCTAGAAGCCACAAACCTTAATTTCCACATTCAGGCATCAGCATGTTCACTACACTTCTATCATGGTCTGATTACTTAGCTGGAAGACATTACAACATAAACAACTTTTCTTCAGTTAATACATAAATTGGGTTGTACACTACATTTATAGCAGCTGGCAAGGATACCTTTTGGTCACGCTGTACTACTCTTCGGTAAGAACGTATAGACATATCTTTTGAAAAAGACACATTTGTATTGTTTTCTAGCCTATCAGGTGAACAGCAACATTTCCATTATGGCATGAATCTACAAGGCTATAGAGACATGGCTTGAAAAATAAACTGACAACTAATTTTTCAAACTGACTAGTAATTATTAGTACCTCCATTTTTGCATGTGCAAATTTGAGAGCTTATAAAAGGGCCCAAATTTCAATAGATATATGCTCAGCATTTTGTGAAAGTTATGCTACCGCTAGTATTGTTCAATTTGGTGCACCCCAAAATGAAGGCACTCAAAAAACACAAATCACTTTGAAAAAATTAAGCCCAGTTGAATACAAAGCAATTAAACTGTTTTTATTGTTAAGTTTTGGTATAACTAACAGTGTAATTCACATTTAAAAAAAAAAAAATCTAACAGATCCAGCTCCCAATTGAACCATTGTGGAATTTTGAAATTACTATTATCTTTTAGTAAGTTGTTTTATTCCATGGAGTTCACTGTGCAAGGCAAGAAAGGAAGAATATTCAGTTTCAAGGACTGCATACACATTTTCTGTTTTGTAATTTAATGATGAATTTTGGTCAGACTTGGTAAGAACCCATACAACAAACGAAATAAAAAGAGCTAGCGCTTTCTCTCCTACACAATGGACCAAATTTACTTCTGGTGTAACTTACTTCCATCAATGGGCCATTGTCTCAAGATTTTTAAAATAACCATGTGTGATGAGGCCAGGAGGGAGGAATTTGAAGCAAGAGAAATGACAGTAACAAGAACTAGATGCATCAAAATACCAAATGAATAATCATATTAATTAAGCAATACATTATATTATAGCTCTTCATTATTATCTTTTAATGATGGGAAGATAGAAACTTGGCAATGTGAGTTATATATAAAGAAGAATTTATCTTGTTTGACATTTATGCACTTAATTCAGAAAATCCAAATTCCAGTGTAGCAGCGTGTTAGTATAAATCTGAAGGGGAAGGGGAGTCCTCTCTGTCTTGAGATTTTTTTCTCACTTAGGGAAACATGGTGTTGTGGATGGGACTTTTCACTGTATCCTAGAGCCTCCTGTCTTTCAATTATTCCCTGGCAGAAGGATACCTGAGTTTCGTAGGCATCAAACCATTTTTTATTTGATGTGCAGATTATTATACCCTCAATAACACCCGCTTCACTTTTCTGCATATATTGCACATGCCCAAACTGACTTTTTCTTATCTAAACTGTGTTCTGTCAGGCAGTGTCATTTTATACGACTTACAGCACATCTATACTTACCGGAAAATTGATGCTCTGGAGGTCAATCTTCTGGCATTCAATTTAGCCAGTCTAGTATAGACCCATCCGGGATTCCTTTTGCGAGGAGTATGGGAAGCTAGTGGGTGTGTTTGCTCCTGTCAGCCTCTCACAGTGTAAACACTTCCAAGGCTCTGCTTAAGGTAAACTGACTCCAGCATTTTATATAGCCGACCTTCCGGATCGAGTGTAGACCAGGCCTTACTTTTTAAATGGACCAAATCTCTCATGAGTGGAGGAGAAAGCCCAAGAGACAAGTTCTTTTCTCTCTTAACTTCTAACTTATATTTACAACAATTTAGAATCTTCAAAGGATACCAGTCTCTTTAAGAATAGCAGTCCTGGTCTTTTCTAGAAAGCTTCAGAGGCACTATTGGAGGGGTTTTATGTTCTTCAGGCAGTTGAAGAGAGTCAGATTTAAGCTTCTAGAATTAGGGTGTGTCTACAGTGCAGGACTTAACTCGAAATAAGCTACGCAAATTGAGCTATGTCAATTGTGTAGCTTATTTCAAAATAGGTTATTTTGAAATTGGGAGTGTCTACACAGCACTTATTTTGAAATAGAGCACTCTTCTTCTGACTTCCCTTATTCCTTGTACAATAAGGAATCAGAGTAAGAAGTCCTTCAGCTTGACAGTATTTTGGCACTATTTCGAAATAACTGCCTGCTGTGTAGGTGTGGACTAATTTATTTCGGAATAGCGCTAGTTATTTCGAAATAGTGTTGCAGTGTAGACTTACCTTAGAGTGACAAATCAAGAATGACAAGCTAGAGTCTTAAAGAATTATAATAATGACAATTAAGTGATCCATGAAACACAGCTAGGGAAGCATAGTTAGGCTGTATTTTATGAATTCAGGAAAACTATACCCAGAAAATAAAACAGGAAGACTTTGTCCCAGACTTCTAAATGATCTGTCGCTCTTGCAATCACATGAGCAATCAAACATTAATGTATATATGGGCAATAAACCCTGTTCAGTGCAGTTTTACATCATTTTGTAAATATCTCCCAATCAGGGGCTCAGTATTTCATACTACTTTGAGGAAATGAACTTGCACTCACTAGATTCTGGATTTCAAGATGTAGTGACTTCGCCTATTTCTGCTGTTTCCTTTCTTAAAAGAGACAAATCTCCTGGCCATGGTAGAGGACTTGGGAAGGGTTTTTTTACAGGATTTGGTGAATCCCATAGCCTTTACAACACTGCATGATTTTAACAAATTTGTTAACAATGTTACTTTCTCGCAGTCCTAAAATGTAGGTCAGCTGATAAGGCTTATCTCAGGATGATTTTTTACTGCTTTTAGTTAAATCTGAGCAAAGCACATTTATCCTGTGCACATACACTAATATGCATGCTAGGTAGGTGCTACATTTTATTTCCTTTGTGTTTCTGGGGCTATGTCTACACTGCATGATTATTTTGAAATAAGTTATTCTGGAAGAAATGCTCCAAAATAGCTTATTTTGGACTATCATGTCTACACTGCAGGGAAGCCTGGAAATTAGTCTGAGGCAGGCTCCCCCAATGTGGATGTGCTACCTCGATTTAGAGGCCCAGGATGCACTCAGGAGTAATTACTTTGAATGGCCTGGGGGAGGAGGTATTTTGAAAAAGCAGCAGTGGAGCATCCACACTACTACTATTCCAAAATAGCTATTTTGGAAGAGGCGATATTCCTCATGGAATGAGGTTTACAAACACCAAAATAAGCTGCCCGTTATTCCAAAATAATGCTGCTGTGTATTATTATGTGTATACCGGAGGAAGGGGAGGGCTTTTTGATCTATTTTGATTCAGAAATGGTCTTTTATTGTTTTGTTTTGTTTGTTGCTAAATACTCTGGCATCATTACTCCTGATTACGGGTTCCACACTCAGTGAAATCTATGGGAGTCTTTCTGTTGGCTTTAGTGACCTTTTGATTGGGTCCTGTCAACTAGAGCCGGTGTAAAGTGGTTGCATTCCAAGGATCAGCTGTGACACAGGACAGCAATTTCACATGCAATTTGTTATCTGAAAGGAAAATGCAAATGAAATCAATCAGAGAGACAATGCTAGTAAAATATTATTTGCTTGGCTTTCTGGATTCTAGTAACAGACACTTCCCTCTCTCTACTTCCAGTGCTATAGATTTTAATGCAGTAAAATAGTTTGTGCAGCATGATTTATTTTTTGGAGGGTGAGAATTCATCCTGTAAAATTTCCGTTTTATAATTGGCTTTTGATGTAGGATGTTGCTGAGTGAATGGTCCTATTTTTCTCCTTAATATCAACTTTTTTTTCTCTAATTTACAACACAATCCATAATGCAAACTTTACTATGCTTATGTATAACCCTCATATTTCCAGGATACTTAATAATGATTTATTAAAGTTCAGAGATTCAAAAATTACTGAAACCGATACAGAAAAGTAGTAGAATTTTCAATGTTACTCCTTAAAAGCACTCTTAAAGCCAGTGCCTAGCATGTGTTTGAAAAGTTTTACTTTATGTCAACAGTATGCTGAGTGCAAATGTGACCACAAAAACAAAAAAGTGATAATTAGAAAAAGAATAATTTGTTTAATGAAGTATTATTTAATATATAAATATGTACCTATAGACTGGCTTCCCACATCTACTATTTTGAAGGATTTTAAGAATATGCAAGTCTACAACAAAAATATTTGCATTTAATCTCTGATTTTTGTTATGGAATGAGCATTTAAAAAATGCTGCTAATTACCACTCAATAATAAACATGTTCCTCTTTCATAACCAGCACATCTTTAATTTTTTGTTCAGAAAACGTTAAAAAATCCTGAATTAATACAGCACATTTATAGTTGTGAATTAGTTAGTTACATTCAAAGATACAATGGGTTACCTAATTCAAAGAAACTCAAGGACTTTAAAAGGGAGAGAGAACAACTGTGACATTTTAACCTAAAAAGCTAATAGATTAAAAAAAAATTTTTTTTAAATCTTATTGTCTGTAGGGCCTAATAAAGTATCCTTTGCAAATTCAGGAGTTATTTGGAAGATTAAAAGTAACTTCATATTTCCATGTATGTTTACCTTCCCTTTATTCATTTTTTTATCCTATATAGTGCAATTACTTCAGCCCTTAGTCAATCTCTTTGCTCTCAACTTAATGCTGTTAGACCACTTCTTAACAAAACTATACAGAAATTTGTCTTAAACCAGAAATAATGTGCTTGATTCTTCTTTCCCCTAGTGTAGCTTTGCACAGAGGTAATATACATTTCAGTTGACTCACTGAACTAACCTGTGTGCATTCAGAGTCTGACAATGCCCTTCAAGCAGCATCATCTTCTCAACACATCGCACAGGCAGTTACAAGGCCTGAGCTGAAGTCAGTTGGGTGAGTTGATATTTAATTAAATGGATTTCGGATCAGGTCCACAAAATTCAATTAAAGGAGCTTTTTTACAGTGGTGTACATGAAAGTTATATAAAGCAAATGCTTTCTGATATGATTCCTATTCACTAAGAAGCTTAAAGCCACAGCAAAAACATTTCTATATATTTTGATGAGGATTCATTAGGTGAAATCCTAGCTTCTTTGAAATCAGTGGCAAAATTCCCATTGACATCAATTGGGCCAGTAATTTCACCAATTATATTTAGCTGCAGTGTCAAGACCATTAAAACATGTGGTGGTGAATAATTTTTAAATTGATGTCTGTTTACTAATTCTATAGAGATGTACCAGTTCTAGACAATTCTCTGAAACAGAGTCCTGCAAAGAAAGATAACAGATTAGTAGTTACATTTAGAGCACCTATATAAGCAATTGTTTTCACAAGTTTAGTCATTCTGTCTTGATGCACAGTGGGGTCAGGGTTTATTTTGAATTAAATATTCCTCACTGAATTTTTAAAAGCAAAAAATTGCAGACAAACAAACCAAAATAAGAAGCCTACGTTGGAAATAATAAGACAAGTAACTTTTATTTATACAGTGATCAGTGTTTTATGAGCTAGGTATTGTATGTGTCTCTGAGGCATGGATTCGCTTACTTGGTTTGCCAGGCTTTATCTGTATATGTTGAAGAATTTCAAATTAAGATAATCTTCCTGGAAAAATGGGGGAACTATATTACTTCTAATATAAGATGATAACATGCACGCTGAGGGCAGTATGGGGGATTGTAATGAAACTGAGATGCATATGCATATAAACTGCTTTAGGATAACTGCTGGAGGTGCGACTGTCAGACTCAGGAAGAAAAAAATTAAATGGATTCCAAGTTGCAGACTTAAGAGGCTTTAGAACTGAGAAACAGTAAAATTTTATATGTAGAAACATTCCAGCTATGCAATAATTGTATGTTTATTTTGTGATAAACCCAGATCTCTGCTTTGTAACATGCAGTTATACCCTGGAATTGCCAGAAGTTCTCAAAAAAGGAGAAACACCAAGACAGATGGCTTTTTTGAGAGATCATTTGAAAAAGTATATATATGCATATTTTAGAAAATAGCTATAACTTTTAAAATAATAAAAATGGTTGCTTTCAAGACTGATAAGTTCACAAAATGAAGCAAGTGGTTACAATTGAATTTATCACTGAAAAAATATTATAAAAGATATTAGCTTGATGGAAAATGTTATCTTTATCTTTTTTACTCTTTTTTCCATATTTTGAGCTGTTTTGATTGGGACTGGTCACTTGAGGTACATAGTATGAATCCTGTTTTCCTGATTAATCAAAGTTTATCACATGTGAAAACCAACATTCTTTTTTGGCTGCTGTTTTGTTGCTTCTTCCAGTCTCCCCTCTTCATTATAGTAACCTTTTCATCCACTTCCAGTATTTTCTCCTTCCTTCCTTTTCCTCATGCTTTTGTTAGTTCATTCCTTCCTACTGTCTTGCCTCAGTTCAACTCTCTATCCATATATAAATTCTGAAAAAAAAATATTTCATTTACATTATTTAGAGCTAGCTAGTAGACATTGGTAACCATATGAGTGTAACGTAACTTTTCTGCCAACAGCATCAGCATCAACAAAAGATGGGCCTTTATTTTTGGAGATTCTCTACAATTTTTAGCTTTTTGTCTCAAGCCAAATCTGCAGACTTATGACCACTCCCGATGGCCTTTGCTAGGCAAACCACTCAGAAGCACAGAGTTTTAAACAAATGCTATTGGAATTGAGGTTGAGGGAAAAAAAGGAAAGGCCAGATTGAACAGGAACTAATATTTACAACTAGCAGGTGAGGCGCGTTGTTGATCAGGCAAAGTCATTTTGCTTTGATTACACTTATAGGAAAGTTCAAGAAATTAAATATATGTAATAGAATTTTTATTAATGGGCTTGCAAAGGCTAGTAAAAGAACAGTTTTAAATTTGTAAGATTTCAACTTCAAACATTATTCATTTTATTGAATAATTACCATACATAGTACATTTGAATCAGAAACTCATAAAGCTTCCATTACTCTTTCCGTAACTAATTTAATTAATTTCTGATTTGTAATAGTAACAAAATTTCTTTGCACTGAAATGACAGTTGAATAGGTGACTCTATTTTAATTTTCTTTGAAAATTTTTTATGAACTGTAATCATAATTGTCATGACATTTTTTCTGATGAAAAACAAAAATAATTATTGAAACCATTCACCTAGCATATGCCGGTATAAAAAGTAGTGCATTTAGTAGTGCAAGTAGTGCAGGATTATTTATGCAAAATTTGGTATTTGTAGGTAATCGCGAAGTATGACTTTATTTTGCAAAAACAAATCCACAAACAAACAAACTCTTCAAAATATGTAATATATTTACCACCTATCACCATCACTTCATTTAGGATGCATAAGTCACATTCTCAAACAATTGGATCTGGAATGGCTGATGTTCTTTGTTCTGCCTACCACACAGTTAATGGGTCCCCAACTTCCTCACTCAGGGTATGTCTACACAGCAAAGTTATTTCGAAATAACTTTCCTAACGTCTATACAGCCAAGTGCTTATTTCGAATTTAGTAAACCTCATTCTGTGAGGAATAACTCCAAAGTGCTGTGTAGACGCTTATTTTGAAATAGGGGGGGCTCCAGCCCTTCCAGGGTGCCCTGCTGGCCACTCTGGGCCAAACCAGGAAAACTCCTCTCCTCGTCCCCAGCCATGGAGCCCTTAAAGGTGTAGAGTCTGTTTGGCCACAGGGCCTGTGCCAGCTCCAGGCCTGCCAGCCCAGAGCCAGCAGGCACTGCCCCTGACCCAGTTGCCAGCATGAGCCAGCCAGGCAGTGCCAGCCAGCCCTCCACCACTCCCCAGGCACAGTCTTGCAGTTCCCAGGAGCCTACCAGGGGCCACAAAAGGCAGGCGCCTTCCTGCTCCATGTGGAGATCATGGACTTCATTCATGTTTGGGGTGAATCCTCCAATGTCCATGATCTCTGCACTAGATGGAGGAATGAGGCTGTCTACAGACAGATGGAGGACAGCCTGACCACCAAAGCCCACATGCGCACCTAGGAGCAGATGCGCATGAAAATAAAGGTGCTGAGGCAGGCCTATACCAGGGCCACAGGGGGAAGCTCCCAACCAGGGGCAGACACAGACCCCTGCCCCTATTTTGAAGCCCTGGACTGCATCCTGGGGGGCTGGATGGTCCGTGCCCCCCAGGTGGTCATAGACCCTGGGACAGAGGCCCCTGACCAGGGCACAGAGGAGGAGGAGGACGACGACGGCCAGGAGTCACAGGAGCCTGGAGGCAGCATGGCACTCACCCAGGACCCCTGAGCCGTCACAGCAGCCATGTCACTTCTGTCGTCTGAGGCCAGGAGGCCTCGAAGCGTGAGTGCTATCACTGTCCCCTTATGCGGGGCGGGGGGTGGGAGGAAACCCAGTGACCGTGCATGTGGGCCTTGCTGACCACAGATCACACAGCAACCTGTGCATGTGCTGTGTTAGTCAGGGCATGTGGCCCCGGCTGGCTGCCACACAGGGGCCCTGGCCTTTTACCCACACGCATGTATGTATGAAGGCACATGACATGCTCCTGACCCCGGGAAGGGACACTGCACAATGCCCTCCCTCCAGAAGCCCCCTCTATGCAGAGGCAGGGCACATCTCCCCTCCCCGCCCACACTCATGCCCACACTATATACAGCACAGGGTCCAGCTCACACTCGGGGATATCAGGACATGATGGCGAGGAGACCTGCCATCCTCGCATTGCAGAGTGGGGCTGGGCTTCACCCACTGTGTCCCCAGGGATAACTGACCACTTCTCTTGTTTCTTCATAGCCGCAGCAGCAATGAGTGCAGGGCGCACCACCCCGCCCAGGACATCCTCCCACACCCGGGCCAGCAGGCTCACCCAGAACCAGGAGGAGTACCAGCTGCAGAACCTGGGGTTACTGCGAAGGCAGCTCCGCTGCCAGGAGCACTGGGTGCATGAAGACCTGCAGCTGCGGTGGGAGAGCTTGCGGGAGCAGCTTGACCAGGGCCATGCCATCCGCGACCACCTGCAGATCCTGGTGTAGAGATTGCTGCCTGATGACACTCCAGCCCCTGCGGCCGCCCCAGCTCTTGCTCCTCCTCCAACTCCTGCTCCCCCTCCTGTTTCTTCCTTCCCCCCTCTGCACCCGCCCCACCCTCCATACCCACTCCCCCCCAGGGACGCCGAGGCCCACGCACCGGCAGTGCTGGGAGACAGGTGAGCCGGCAACACCCCCAACCCTGAGTTTCTCCTCCCCTTGCCTCCTCCTTCCAGCTCCCTCCTCCCAGGTTTCCCCCTCCCCTCTCCCACCCTCAATCCCCCTCACCCCAGTTATGGTCAATAAAGAGAGGGGTTTTTTTGGCAACACATGTGTTTTTATTTTACATCAGGAAGGGGGATTAGGGAGGGGAAAGTGGAAGGACGTGAGGGTGGAATAAGGCACAAGGCCCCAGTGGGGCACACCAGGGAGACTTCACTCCTCCTCCATCTGGAAGCTCTCCCGCAGGGCCTCCCGAATACAGACAGCCCCCCAATGGGCCTCCCGGCTGGAGCCGTGTGGGGCTGTGCATAGAGTCCAGCCAAGTGGTCGGCCTCTGCCATCCAGGCTGGCAGGAAAGCCTCCCCCTTCCTCTCGCACAAATTATGCAGAATTTTCTGTTTGGATAGGTCTAGGAGGGTGAGGATGCATCTAAAACGGGCCTTCAACTGCCCGAACGCCCCCTCCACAACGATGTGGGCCCTGCTGAGCTTGGCATTAAAGGCCTGTTGGGAGGGGACGAGGTGTCGTGTGTAGGGTTTCATCAGCCAGGGTTGTAGGGGATAGGCCACATCCCCCACCAGGCACACAGGCATGTCCACGTCCCCGATCCTGATGTGGCTGTCGGGGAAGAAAGTTCCAGTGTGCAGCCTTTGGCACAAGGAGGAGTTGCGGTAAACCCACGCGTCATGTGCTTTGCGAGACCAGCCCATGTTGATATCCACAAACTGGCCCCGGTGGTCGCACACAGATTGCAGGATGACCAAGAAGTATCCCTTCCGGTTGATGTACAGGGAGGCCTGGTGTTCCGGGGCGCGGATAGGGATGTGCGTCCTGTCGATTGCCACCCCCTCCCCCCCACAGTTGGGGAAGCCCAGGGCGCCAAACCCTTCGATCACTGCATCCAAATCAGTGAGGTGGATGACTCTGTGGAGCAGCACTCTATTGATGTCCTTGACCACCTGCAGAGGGGCACACAAAACCGAGAGTCACTGGGTGCCAGGGTGGCTGAGAGTGCTCCTTCCCTGCTACTACCCCGCACCCCCACTCCCCAAGAGCAATCCGCCCTGCAATCCTGGCCACCGCATAGGCAGTCCATAGTGCGGCTGGGACAGAACAAACCCTCCTGGGGAGGGGACTTGCACCATCTCCCTCCCTTTTCCCTAGGGCAGTCCATCCCCTCCTTGCACCCTCCACCCTCCTGGCACAGTGGCTGGAGACTGCCATACCTGCATGAGCACTGCTCCGATGGTGGATCTCCCCACGCCAAACTGGTTCGCCATGGATCGGTAGCTATCCAGAGTGGAGAGCTTCCAGAGGGCGTTGGCCACACGCTTGTGGAGGGGAATGGCGGGCCTCATGTGCGTGTCCCGTCACCGCAGAGCAGGGGTGAGGCACTCACAGAGCTCGCGGAAGATGTCCTTCTTCATCCTGATTTTCTGGGTCCATTGTTGGTCTCCCCAGCACTCCAGGATGATGTGGTCCCACCAGTCACTGCTGGTGTCCAGATGCTGGTGTCCAGGTGCTGCTGCTGCTCCTCCACAGCCCTCAGGGGGGTTAGGAAGAGGGCCTGGGGTTGGGCTACAGAAGATGCTGCCAGGAAGTCTCCAGCAATTGCAGCCAGGCTTGCAGCAAGACATCCAAAAAGAGCACCAAAGTGCACAGGGGCAGCTCTGGCTCCATGGTCCCGAGTGCTGTGGTGTCCCAAGTCAGGGCAACCAAAGCAGGCAGAGACAAAAATGCTTTACTGTCCCTCAGCGAGGTAGGCAAGCAAGCAGGGAAAGCTGAGAACCGGTTGTCCAGGGGGTTCCCTTTAAGCATAGGCCTCAGATAGCCTCAGGCAGCAGCCACACAAAGTAACTACTGACCTGATGCCCTGCTGGAACCGGTTTCAGCTGGCCTTAAATGAGATTCAGTGTCCAATCAGTGTGGACGTGCTATTTTGAAATAGCAAAACGCTATTTCAAAATGCATTTTGTGTGTAGACATGTTATTTTGAAATATCTTATTTCAAATTAACTATTTTGAAATAAGATATTTCGAAATAACGCTGTAGTGTAGCCATACCCTCAGTGTCTGGTTCTCAGAGCCCACAAAATCATGATCTCTGTTTTGTAGGCAGCTCTGGGGGTCTATCACATGTCCTAGCAATTTCAGGAGCTAGGACAGGGAGGCCCTTCCAGTATCTAGAGTTGTAACTAAGTAATTTAGCATCTGGGTGAGCAAACATATTTGCACTCCCCTTCAGGGTTTTTTTTTTTTTTTTCACCCTTTGGCCTTGCACCCAGGGCAGCTACCCTGCTTATTCCACCTTGGTTATGGCCCTCCCAGAGTTGCTTTTCCTCCAACCTCTTCTTGGCACTGGTTAGGCAACAGGAACCTCTAAGTGAATTCTGCTCACATAAGGCAATTATAAATTTTAGCTAAGCTCTTTCCAATACTAAAGAATCAGTGGACTTAAGAACCATCAGAATATCTACCGCCCAGACCGATACTCCTAAGAACAAACCAGAAGCATATACTCTGTTTTCTCTAGCGCCTCTTTCACTACCTCAGTAAACATCTGTTTTGACCTATACCCACTCATTAGCTAGGCTTTGCCCAAGTCTATTCCCAACAGGGTAATCTGAAAAATAGGGGCTCTAAGTACAAACCTTAAATTGTATTCACGTGTCCCCAAACTTCTTGAAGTTAATAGGTAAATGAAATGCTGCCTCACTCAATTGACTTCCTTTTCTTTCCAGTAGATGACAGCAAAAACAAAGTTAATATTTAAATGAGGCAATGCTTCATTTAACTCCCCCAGCCCTTCAGCAGATGCGAATAGAGAGTTCATTCAGTTATATCCCTTCTTTTATCAGCTTTAGGCCAAACAACTGACTGGAGTATTATGTTATCTTCCTCCTCCCTCCTCTCTTTTCTCCTATTGTTTATTGTGCTCACTTTTTTCCATCATGTTTTAAATTGGTTCATAAATTGCTCAAGGCATAGACCATGTCTACATCTTTCATGTTTGTACAATAGGGACTTGGGGTACTGCCACAATATAAATAATAATTAAGTCATTATCATGTTGTGGTACTAGAGGATTCACAAGTTGGATAAATGTATTTAGGAATCACATTTATATTTCAAAAGTCATAGTTGTATGTTACTAGGTTCAGTGTATTTGTTGGCTGCAATGAGGATCAGGGATCTGTTGTGCTAGGCATAAAACCTGAACCAAAGAGCTTACCATTTCCTAATAGGATAAAAAAATATTAGAACCTTGAGAGGTCATCCAGTCCAATTCTCTGCACTCTTGGACAATAGATGAGAGACAACAGAAAACCAAAGAACATATCTACAACTTTCAAAAGTTTAGAACTTTATTTCTTCATTCTATTTTTTTACTTTTTCAAAATGACCTCACTCCCTCATGTTTTACACCAAACCCAAATTCAGTCCACTCATTTTCAACTTTCGCAGTGCATAAAAAGCTTTTAAGGTCACTGAATTTTTGTTGAAGTCTGATTGGCCCAACTTATCTAAAACAAAAGGTAGAATTCATGATCCATCCAAATCAATGGCAAAACTGTGACTGACTTCAGTGGGAACAAGATTTCATGTACAAGGTTTAAATAAAAAAAAAGAAAAGCTATAAAACTATTTAAATTAAAATAAAAAATAAATTCAAGCTAAATTTGACAAATATATAATTTGATGCCAATCATTCACTTATCTCTAATTCCATTATTGAAAGGAGATTGGGGAACAAAAATATAGTTTGATTTACTAGAGATTATTGGTAGTGAAAATGTTCATTAATGAATTACGTTCAAAATAAATTAGAAAAATAAAAATATACAGACTGACATTGAGTTTTTTCCCCAGGACATTTACCATAGAAAGCTAGGGATATAACCTATACTTAATTTTTATGCAACACCTCGTGTGTGTGTGTGTGTGTGTGTGTTTTTAAAAAGAGTAAAAATATTTGACCTAAATTTGCTTTCTATTAGTCTGTATCACTACTTATTTATGCAACTCAGTGTTCCTAAACATCTTGGATTTTGAAACTAACAGGGAAATGAAATAATTTTGAGGTCATATTACCTTATTGATACTGTAATTAGTAGGTGTGTACATCTATTGTGTAAGTGTACACACTCTTATGTCTTAATTCAAGATTATATAAATATTAAATAAAAGAAAAGGAAACGTGTTGAAAAGTATTACACAATTTTCCAGCATGTCATGTCTTTTTTTTTCTCATGCTGTCCAAAAATATGGAGACTAAGCTACAAGTGAAGTATAGAATTTCTTTGGAAGTTCTTGGCTGTGGAATAGCAAGATAAATTTGTATACAAGTTTCCAGTTTATCTGTGGAGTCTTGTGAATATGGAGAATCCTTTGTGTTTACAGATAAAGGTCTTGAAATATCATAGTAAATTATATCCCAGGCAGAGAAATGACTTTTTTTTTTCTGAGGTGATGTGAAGAATTCTGTCTGGTAGAACGATGCTGTGAGAGTCCAAAGAGAGAATGTCTACGCTGGGAAGTTATTTGAAATAACTTCCTTTATTTCTAAATAACAAGACAAGCATTCACACTACCAAGCCTGTTACTTCAAAATAATGGGCTTGTTATTTCAAAATAATAATTCCTGCTTATGAAGAGGAATAAGCTTTGGCTATGTCTAGACTGAAGAACAGTTTCTGAAAAAGTGGACGTATTCTTTCAGCATCCCCTCTATTCCTCTCGGTGAAAGGAATAAGGGATGTTCTGGAAGAGGACTTTTTTTCTGAAATTTGGCCCTGTGTGGATGGGCCAAATTTCAGAAAAGCATCTTTTGGAAAAAAAAGCAAAAAAAATATTCGCAAATTGCGGTTCTTAATTTGCTTATCTTTTTCTGACTTTTATCTGCAGTGTAGACATAGCCTTATTTCAAAATAGTTATTTTGAGAGTTATTATTTTGAAATAACTTATTTTGAAATAACCTGGTATAGCAAGTGGGGATCAGTAACATGGAGTTAGCAGGCCTGAATAAAGGCCAGTAACATAAAAACAGCAACAGGCCTGGAATCTAGTGAGCAAGACTTTGAAGCCAAGAAAGAGGTCTGATTAATGATGGTGTAATTGTATAAGTTACGTTGAGCATGGAAGGACATAGGGAGGCACCAGGTACAAATTGTAAGCCAAAGGGGAGTAGTGGAACATCTTAATAATAAGAAATGTACTGGTATAAAAGACTCCCCAAAAACTAACGTATGTACAGACCTAGGACCAGTTGACAGCATGAAGGATATTAAGTTGTTTGTACATGTCTATAAAAGGGCACCACAAACTGTGAGCACTGACTTATCCTGGGGGGGGAGGGTGCACTAGGCAACTGAAGCGGTAGATATCATTACTGAGACTTTCAGAATGTACAGTGGCTTAACATTGGCTAACCACCCACTGTAAATATCTATTATTTGGCAATAGGCCTGCTATGTGTTGGTACATTGTCAATGTTTGCAGAATGAACAGAGGCTAGATTCATCTATTAAACGATTTCACATGAATTGTGCACTCAGCTCCAATCCAGACACTTCATGCTTTACTGTACTGCATTTAATTGTCTTTGTTTAGGAAAATTCAGCAAGCTCCCAAAAGCTGTGCTCTGAGAAATGTCAAGTTTAATTTTCAGATCACCAGAGAACTTTGAGAAATGATTCTCGACTCCCTCTTATTTAGCAGTGATGCCACATGACACCATTTTGTTTCTTTCTTCTCCTTAGATTTAAGAAAATACTTAATCAGGAGCTCAGCCTTCACCGACCAATCTTGTCATTACCTGCAGGATGATAAGTCTGCAGAACCTAGCTGGCCGCTTGCCTCTCGCCCTTTCTTCTTACCTTTTTTCTTGTTTGATTCCCCATTAGAAAGAGCTTGTGATTGTACTGGGCTTCCCATTTTGGGGTGAAGAGTTGACACCAAAAGGGCAAGAGCAAACCTTTGTAGGCAGACTCCCGTGGTCCCTACCTATAACGGAGGAGGGAAGGATCCCTTGTTGAAAGTTTGAAATGCTGAGGAAGTCACTCTCCATATCTCTAGGTAACAAAGAAAGAGGAGGAAGTGTCTAACACATTTTGAGAGCACAAGAATATCATTATCTACCAGAGATGATGCAACTGTGTGTGAGTGCCTGGTCTAGGGAACAAGTTCTAGTCATAGGGTGTGCTCATCCATTGTGGAAGTCCAACACACTAATGCTATCATCTGCTGGAAACTTTTCTATGAGGGGAATGAGCAACCTTTGGGTTTCAGGGTGAATTAGCCTTCTACACAAACTGAGTCAAATGATTTATTGCAAGTATGTCCCAGGCAGTAGGGGAAGTCTATAGCAATGTAATGTATGGTCCTAGTTCACATTTACAATAAAGAAAACAGTGTAAATGGGCTTTGAGGGGGAGGGGTATACATTTAATTACAGCAAAATTAAAATGAATCTCTAATAGCATAATCCTCCTCCCTACAACTTGAATGGAATGAAAATATTCATTAACTGGGCTATCCTTGCAAATTACAAAATAAAAAAGATAAACATGAAGATATATTGCAGCAAAATCATGAGCCTTAGGATTCAAATAAATGCTGTTAATAGAGCTTATTAACTCATCTGAAATGTCTTTTTCAGTATACATAAAGAACTACAGGAAACTCTGCTTTTGCTAAAAATATCTTTTAGCAAAAGTTACATCTATCTGTCCAGTATATGTATAGTGTTGCATAGACCAGAATAAATCATTTTCAATTCTGGTGTAGGAAGTGTGGTGGAGATTTCAGTACTGCCAAGCCCAAGCTTTCAAAACTCATGAGCTAAGCTCCAAAGAAAATGATGCAAAAGCAATGAGGAGTCCTGTGACACCTTATAGACTAACAGATTTATTGGATCATAAGCTTTCAGATGCAGATGAAGTGGGTCTTTGCCCACATAAGCTTATGCTCCAATAAATCTGTTAGTCTATAAAGTGCCACAGGACTCCTCGTCGCTTTTGCAGATTCAGACTAACACAGGTACCCCTCAGATAAAAGAAAATGATGTTATTTAATGGATCATAATGTTTAAAAGAGAAACTTAGGGTTCTTTTAGTTTTCTTGTTTTCAAACCTTTAGGCTACAGTAGGTTCATGATTTCAGACTTTTTTTTAATCCAGCCATGAGTTCTAGAAACTTATTTAAAAAACATAAACACTAATATTCTCACATATTAAAGTATCTCCATGAGCTGGAACATTATGTTTTATCTGGTATATTGGTACTTCGCTCTAAAAACGATTTGGGAAAGCCATTGCTGAAAATTATTTTCAATTTCCTAGTGTAGACAGGTTGTTTTTCCTATCACAGTAGTACCCCTAAATGGGTTAGGATCTATTGAAACAAACAGCAGAGGCACAGTCCCTGCCTTGGAAAACTTAGATGATATTTTACCATTTTGAAAATGTTATTTCTCCATCACAGTATTAAAGGTATATCTTCATGGCTATAATGAACAGAGTCAGTTCAAAGGATTTATGGTGACTTAAAGTAGCCTTTTCTTCATCACCACGTAATGGCATCTTTTTTGTGGGATTCAGATGCTATGAAAATATGATACCAGATAAGTTGAAAAGTCAGGCGGTAGCTAGTAACATCAGCCAGCCTCTCTGGGACAGGCATGAGGATCTTGCGCAAAATGGGGTTTTTGTACACCAAAAAATTTCCACACTGCTTCTTTTTGTGCAAAAACCCCTTGCACAAAAAGAAACTGCAGAAAATATGGTAATGATGTTGAAACTTATGCTAACGAGTCCCTCATTAGCATATTTTCTGCCAGAAGAACTTGCAGTGAAGACAAAGCCTTTGTGACCTGGCTGTGGTGAAAAGAGGACATTTGCCTGGGCTGTGAAATGTGGACAGAGTTGGGAAAGAGGCTGTTTTGTTGAAACAGAAGGAAGGGTTAGAAGGAAATGTAATATGCTGTATACTTTTGGCATATTGCATATATATTTCTTGGTTATTATCTTTACATCTGCGTGTTTCTGAGTTTTAGCTTGTCTATTAAAGATACATTTATACTGCACACAAAATAAAACACAACCACATCAGTGTGTTTTGAAGCCCCGCTCAACTAGCTTTAGTTCACAGGGTTCATGCTGTAAGGCTAAAAATAGCAGTTTAGTTATTCCTTCTAGGTCTGGAGCCTTTACTCTGAAACCTGGGGGAAGAGCCTCAGAACCCAGGTTCCAGATTGAGCAGGAACATCAACATTGGTGCTTTTAGCACTATAGTATGAGTCCCGCAAGCCCAATTCACTTGACCTGGGCTCTGAGATTTGCTGCCAGGAGTGAGCAATGTTGCCTCTAATTTTTTTCATGTGTGGAATAAATTTTGTTATGTTCACTGAGACATGTGCAGATGCCCACCATCAGTAGAAACACATGCTGCTGGCTGTAGATGCTGCAAGCACTCTGCTAATCAGCTGGCTGGCACCTGAATATCTCCTGGTCAGCCACCAAATGCTCAGCTTACAGTGAACATGGGGGGTGAGTGTGTATACTTTTCTTTTCTTTTCTGTATAGAAGTATCCTTGGGGCATGTCTGCACAGCAGTGTGCACACTTTTGAAATAACATGCATGTCTACCTAGCAAAGCCCATTATATGAAATAATTTCAAAATAAAGGGCTTTTTACTCTGACTTCTGTAACCCTCATTTCACGAGGAGTAAGGGAAGCTGAAGGAAGAATGCTTTTCCTTCTACTTCCTGTTGTGTAGACAGTGCCAAAAACTGAGTTAAGGTACTTTGACTTTATCTACACAATTAAAGCTGAAGTTGCATATCTTAATATGACTTTAGCCCACAGTGTTAGATGTATCCTTAGATTCTAAGCTCTTGAAGCTGTGTCTGCAGCACCCAGAACAAAGAGGACCCAAATCTAGAAACTGCTGTAATGCAAATAAAAAGCTACACATAGCTACAATGAGCAAAAGCAGATATCAGGATGTAACATAACATTAACAATCCTCCCAACCCCCACAATATTCCTGCATAAGGCTACTTTCAGGTTAAGAACCAGTGTTCTAGGCCTTAGAATTCAAACATAATCTTTGCTAAGGTCATAAGGATTCTAAGGAATATATAATATATAAGTGATTCAAATATACAGAAAGTAAAGTAATAAAGAGTTAATCCTTACTGATAGATATGAATACCAAGATAAATTATATAGTTCAATTTTTCCTAACTGGCACAGTAGGCTGTAATCTCCCAAGAGATCTTGAGGATAGATGTTCAATATATCACATAAACTAGTCTTATCTTGGCTAATGTCAACATATGGCTTCTCATGACATATCCTGACTCCAAGTAGGGATTTCTACAGCCTGTAAAATATATCTACATCGGCACCTATGGATTTCCAAAGAAAGGGGATGACAGGTGGAGAAAAATACCATGAAATGTACACACATGTCCAAGATTTACCTTTCTACATGAATAAAATAAGAACAAAAGATGAAAGTGACTGTGTCAGCACTTAGCTATTCACACCTGAGTGAAAAGGTAAATTGGAATAGTGGTCAGAAAAATTGGGCAAAAATAAGGGGTCCCTACTTAACAACAAACATCATCAACAATATGATTCCTGCCACAATAGAAGGCATGCATATATGGACCATTCCTAAGGGAGAACTAACTAGTAACTGAAGTTGGAACTGGGAGAAATGGGGAAGTAGATATAGGTTATTGAAAAGCAGCCTAGAGTCTCAAATTCTGCCTGTAATCTGATTGGTTGAATTTTTTTATATTTCTCTCTGCTGTTTATTTTTGGGTCTGTACATAGCTGTCAACATTTGAAAATGCTTTCAATTAACACTTTTCTACATAAGTCAGGAGGCTTTGTGACTAATTGGTTGGAGTGGGTAGATTGTGAGTTTGTATTTTCCTTCAATTACTTCACTGCAGAATCCAGATTTTGTGACAGTATTAAACACACTCAGAGAACCTAGCTTTTTAATCCCTCCCTTCAAGTGCACTGAGACACAGGTCATCTGCCAGGAAAAACTAATACGTTAAATTAGAAATAAATATATATTAAACGGAAGTTATTGGCCTAATGAAGAAATTACCAGGTAAGGTTGTATGACCTGTATTATTCAGGAGATCAGACTAAATGATCATGATGGTCCTGTCTGATCCTAATCTATGAATTTTATGAAATTAAATAATTAAAAACCCAAGTAATTATCTTCTCTGTTTTTGTGATTTTCTTTTTCCACCAGGCACAAATATTGGAGTGGTAAATAATGAAGCAGGCAGGTCACTGAGGCAGAGTGATCTGGGCCTCTTGGTAAACTGGCTGAAATCAACCAATAGGTATTTTAATATGGCAAAAAGTAAAAGTATACATCTCTAAACAAATAATATAGGCCTTCCTTATGAGACCGAGGCTGGGAAGCAGTGACTCGGAAAAAGATTTGGGTGTCATAATAAATAATCAGCTGAATACTAGCAGCGCTAAAATGGCTAATCTTTCTTTGGATGCATAAAAAAGGAGAATCTCAAGTAGGAGCAGAGAGGTTGTTTTAGGTCTATACAACATTAACGGTATCATGGCTGGAACACTGAACAATTAAAGAAGATTCTTGATAAAGTGGAGAGTTTCAGAGAAAAGCTGAGAAAATGATTAAAGGATTGACTAATAATGCTAGATGCAAGGAATTCCATCTAGCTGAGCAAATAGAGAGTTAAGGGGGTAATTCGGTGTAAATAATAGATGGGAAACAAATGTTTGAAAACAGGCTTCTTGGTCTAGCAGACAAAGGAATAATAAAATCCTGTGGCTGGAAGTTGAAGCTAGTAAAATTCAGATAGTCAATAAGACATATTTTTAACAGTGAGATAATTAAATGTTGGAGCACATTAACAAGGGTTGAGGTGGATTCTCCATCAGAGGCAATCTTTAAATAAAGATTGGAATTTTTTTTTAAAAAAGCTCTCATTTAAAAGAAATTATTTTGGAGAAGTTCTGTGGCCTTTGTTATATGTGATCTCGGTAGTCCCTTCTGGCCTTGGAGCCCACGAATCGTATTTATGTGAATGCCATTTTACTTTTGTATCTCACATATCACAATCTTCTCTGTTTACCTGTCTCTCACCGTCAGTTTATTTGAAAAGCAACATATCCTTTTATGTTGTTATTTGCCATTGTTCTATTTGGACTGTGTTGTCTATCCCATTATTCTCCCTTCATATGGTCTATTCTCCCTAGTTCCATTTCTTCTCACCTTTGTCCTCCTTGTCTCATGTTACCTAAGCATAACCCTACCCCATCTACCCTTCTCTTGTCGCTCTCTCTGGTAATCCCTGGTTTTGCTGACCTTCGTGACATCTTCACACAGACCTCCTGAAGGCTAATTATAGTTTCCAAAGAATTCAGTTATTTAATATCTGAGTCTCTTTACTTTAAGTTTTATCAGGCTTATGAAGTTATGATGATATGGTATGCCTCCAAATTTCTAGAGTCAGTATAAGATTTGATCTTTTTTATTTTCCTTTTCTTTTGATTTTTTTTTCCTCTCCACAAGGCATAGCTAATACAGATCTTTCTTAATGAGGCTTTTGGTCCCCAAACAGCCAAATTGTGTGGCATGCCTCAAATGAGCCTTCATTTTCCAGCAAGAAGTTTTTAATCAACACTTCAATTAGTGCAGTGAATTCACAATCCCTCAATGGGCTTAGACTAAATCTCCACCTTGGATTAATGGAGCAAAGAAAAAAAATGTGTGAAATGAACAGTAACATAGTAAAACATATTTTGTAATGCAATAGGGAATAATGGAATGCTGGAGAAGAAGGAAAACTTATGAAAACCACCCTAAAATACTACTACCAAAACCAAAGATATGTAGTCTAAAATACGGTAGATGCCCTGATGGGGGAAAAAAAAGTCTTCCTTAGGGAAACGCAATTCTTCATATATCAAAGTGGGAAGTTTCATTCCTAAATTTAATATGCTAGAGAGCATTAGAGCTTTTGCTTGGCTTAGACTGATGCAAATAATGTTCATTACTGTAATTTACATTTACTGTAAGAGGAGACGTGATTGAGTGATGGGAAAATAAAAGAATAACAAAGCTGCATTTTTATATACCGAGAAAACATATCTCTTTAGTGCATGTGCAATCTCTTTCTCGCTTCCTGGCTCTCATTTTGCCCTTGGGAAGCAACTTCTAGAGGAAAAATGATTAGATTCTTCTTTTCTTGTTTTCCCTCCCACTATTTCCTGAATCTTAACACTGTTATAATGAGATTGCACTTCCCTTTAGACTTCCCTGTCTTCAGATGATTAGCCTTATTTTTCACTTACTAAATATGCTCAAAGTGCCCAATCCTGCAAAGATGAATGGAAATGCCGAACTTTGCATACGACTGACTATAAAAGTGTGAAAAGGTAAGCATGTGTGGAAGTTTTTGCCGAATCGGGTTCCAAGAGATGACATTTCATTTCAATTCACAGAATTTTAGCAAGCATTGTATTTGGTTATATTAAGTGTCTGTAAAAATTTTGAGAATATTTGCAGAAACAGTTGCATTTATGTCCAATGAAAACCCACTGCTTTGGTTGCATGCTACAAAATTAATAGATTTTATGTTCTTTTGTAGGAAGAGTTGTGTTTTAAAACTTATTTTAAATGGTGTGTTGTCTCCTGAATTCTGTGTTCTGTATTCTAGTCTGGCATAGAATGTGGCTGCACTCTTGCTTGTTTTTAAACCAGCTTCATACTATTTTCTGAGTTACGGCTAAAAATTATAGCAGGTACCTTGCCTTGCTCTTGCAAGACAATCCCAAATAATACATTTTTAAGTGGCATTTCTGTTCACCTTAACAATTATTTTAGAATACCAATGGTTTAATTTCCAGAGGTACTGAGTAACTGGGGCTAGCCCTCAAGTTAGTGAGAATGGCAAGTGCTTAGTACCTCTGAAAATCAGACCACATACTTTCAAAGACTATCATCTTAACAATGTCTGAACCCTATAACTGAAGAGTATACTAGCATTTAGTCATAAAAATGCTCATTTTATGGATTTGATTTTTGTTTTCATTTAGTATAGTGGAGAGGCTTCAGTAGCTGCTTCTGGCTCCTTGATTCTCAGCCCTAGCTTCAATACAGATTCCAGGTAGTTCTATCTTTTGCAAGTCATGAAGCATCCTTACTGGATGCTAAATCATTAGAGGGTTCTTCAGGTGGAATAGAGCTCTGCTATAGCTCCTACTGTTTGGGGAGGGAAAAAGGTTCAGAGACTGATTGCAGCTTAAATGCACTAAAAGGGAGTTTATCTATATCAGAGATATTTATTTGCTAGGAATTTGTGGATTTTAATCCTTCTAGACACCTAAGTGGTTCCAAAGGATCATAACACAGTTTGAGAATCTAGCACTTTGTGTTTAGAAGACCACTATTTGTCTATGTCTGAATTGCTCTTACCTATTGTGATGTGTAACACCAAGGAGGATTATTACCACTGAAAGAGATTTGAAGAAATTCTTGCCTGCCATTCTCCCTGACTTCTACCTCTGTCCTAAATGTAGGGCTTAAGTGATGCATTGACTTTGTACTGGCCTTCTGCATGGGGTAAGCTGCTTCTTAGTACACATGATACTGCTTCACATTTTGTCTTTACTTAGGAATATTGAAAAGCAAATCATACCCTCCCCTCTTTTTTAGTAAACCTAAGTAAGAATCCAGGAACTCAAATTCCAATTTGAGAAGTAATAGGGGGAAAACTGAATGGCTTAAATTTTACAGTTTTATGTTGTTCAGAATTTAGATTGAACAGCTCAACTTCAGGAGTGCAGTGTGTTCTCAAGACTTGGAAGCAGTGATCGTCATTACCTGAATTGTATTAAAAGCATTTAAAAAAATGCCTAACAAGAATGCCAAAAAGAAAACCAGTTTGAATTCCGCTGCTGGTGCCAGCAGCATTACATAATGAGATAAACGTTGGTAATTGTGTTTAGTTCAATAACACTTTTAATTATAGTTGAGATCTCCTTTAAAGTGTATGGATTTTACTGACACAAAGTAAACAGCTGAAAGCCAAATGAAGGCAGTCTCATAGATTTCTACTGTCTAATTAAAGCACAGAAACATTGCTTCACCAATTGAGGGGTTGAAGAGGAAAAGAAGCAGTTTACACATGCAATGTACAGATTAATTATCACAGATAATAAAGTTTCTTTTTTGCAGGTGAAAACAAAACATGTCTAATCTGAGAAGTGAAACCATTTTTTTTTTTTAGTTTAGTTTACAAGTAGTATCAAGCAATTCATTAATTTCTTCAAATATTCTTGAAGGTTTTTGTCCCCCACGCTTTCCCCTCTACTATTCTGGCCCTCATTCAGCAAGACACTTAAGCACATGCCTAACTTTAAATGTGTGAGCAAGCCCATGGTAATCAATGTTTAAATTAGATACATGCTTAAGTATCTTACAATTCAGGTTCCATTTTGATGAAACGATCCCAAATTCTCACTTTCTCCAGCCAGTCATTAACTGCTAGGGAATGGTCAACCTTGAGCAATGTTGATGCAATGAACTGTATAAAAATTCTAAATGTAAAGAAAGACTAAAATATGTGTCGTTAATATAAAAGTTGAATTTCAATTTGTACAGTGCCTAGCACAATGAGGTCCTTGTCTATGACTGTGGCTTCCATATATTTAATAAATGTACATTGACTCAAAACAAAACATGTATTGATAAGAGAACTGTCAGTTTTCAGACTAGTATCATTTGCAGAATTATCAAAAAAGGTTTCTATCTCAATCAGCAAATAAAATGAATTCCCATTATTCAGAAGACCTTGGCTCATGTTTGAAGAGAGCATTTTAGTCTTAACCCACACAGTGTTTATGGAGGAAATAGATTTATTAAGAAAATCCCAAAGTGAAACCCCCCAGTTCAATGTTAAACCAGTATGTGCTTCTCTGGCATCAGGAATGCATATTTCTTTCTGGCAAATTTACACAGTGAAAGAAGCTGACTGCTGGGAACGGTATACAGATGCTTAGATAAACAGTTTAACTAATCATATTATTTGCAAAAGATAATCTAAATTGAAATTAATTCTATCTAAACAGGAGCCAAAGAGCTTCTTTGCAAGCTAGTTATACCTCACATTTAAATAGAGAATTCATCCTGAAGGATCCCAAAGCCAGAACCTGTTGTCTTTAATCAGATAAAATTGTTTGAATGTTCTGTCTTTTGCTCTTTACACCAGCACCAGCACCAGCACCACCACAATGATATGAAAAAATCACACAGGCACAATTGGGACCCAAATAGCTGTATTTACTAATTATACACACATGTGCCTAACCTAGCTACACACATACTGTTGCTGTGTTTTCTGGCTGCTTCTCAGCCACAGAATAGAGTGGCACCATTAGAAGGCTCGCACATTATTTAGAGGAGATATTACCCTATTTTTATACATTGAAGTGAACCTAAGCCAAAGCCCATTGAAGCCAGTGGAAAGATTCAAATTATCTTCAATAGACTTTGGATTAGACCCTGAGTAAGAAGACAACAGAAATTCATCCACTACTGGGAGGAATTCTTCCAAGGGTTTAATGACACAAAACATCAGATACAACCAGCTCAGGACAGGAAATGAAGAACTGTAAGTGAAATTGCTGGATCAAACACATTGGTGCAAATTTTAATCTGGCTGAACGCAATAGTTCGATACAAAATCTTCAGTATTGTTTTGTGCTAGTATTTCTGTAACATAGAGCTATCTA
Organism: Rafetus swinhoei; assembly: GCA_019425775.1. Classification (NCBI taxonomy): domain Eukaryota; kingdom Metazoa; phylum Chordata; order Testudines; family Trionychidae; genus Rafetus; species Rafetus swinhoei. Next base: position 156,086,668 of record CM033424.1, read on the forward strand.
AATTATATAAATTATGGAAGGGTAGTGAGCTGCACATAGTAACAAGAGGGGATTATTATAATTCATTATCCTAGACTAAAAGTTTTAAAAGGACTCTTTGGACCTTAGAACATAAGTTGGATGTAGGAAGTGAGACAAAGATAGTTGATCTCTGTTATTTAAGGTGTGGTATTTTCCCTTCACTATCAATGGCCCACAGCATCAAAAGCTAAGGAAGTATCTTTTTATAGAGGTTTCTCCTTTCTTGATAATCACTTAACAGCTGTTTTTTTAATGAGATATTTTAATGGTTCAGCAGCAGCAATTCAAACAGCAAAGCAACCTAGAGTGTTACAAACTGATGAAACTTACTTATAAGCCGTGCTGCTGCAGAGTTAGGAGGATATTTGGGGGGCACCCTTGTTTAAGAAAGGGGTGGGGATTACATTTTTAAAGGGAATTGGGGAGTCGATTGGACAGGGTGTGTATGAAATGTTTGGAGATGCTTAGTGCAGTCTATAGAATTTTCTGGCCACTGCTTGGTCTGAGCTGAACCTCGGCAGTAGGAGACAGTTATTTTTGGCTAGGGCTATTGGAAATTAAATACTTATTTACTCAATAATGCAGTTTTAATTAGAAAGGTGCAATGGTATCTTTATGGAATCAAAACTGGTTTGGGAGATTTATGGATCTCAGATAGAATGGTGGAAATTGAACATATGGAGCCTGGTGACTTCTTTATGTTCCTTTTTCAGAACATCCATTAAAGAATCCTAGCACAGGGGAGGTACAGAGGGACCCTGCTGGTATCATAATTCAGGAATATCTTAGTGAGCTCTTTCAGGGAGACACCATCCCTAATTTCCAGCAGCAACAGTTTTGGAATAGTATTGCAGGGGAGCCAACATTGAAAGATAAGGAACAGGACTTACTTATGAAGCCAACAGAGGAGGTGGATGTTAGTGCAGGAATCTTGTCATGAAGCAGGAATCTTCCCTGGAGTTAGATAATTTGATAATAAAATTTTATCAGAGGTGTATGGATCTCTTTTCTGTCATGCTCTCCTGTGCATTGAGCAATGCCTTGACTAGAGGCAGATTGGCATCTTCCTTTTGTGAAGACTTTTTGATGCATTCATTCATTGATTTGCAAAACAAACAAACAAACAAACAAACAAAAACGGGGGGTGGGGATTTGGAAGATATCAGGAATTGGTTGCTATGGACCTTCTAAACATGAACCACAAAATGTTGGCTTTGTTCTAGCCAAGAGATTGGGGAAAATAGCAAATAATTATTACATTTCAGGAAATCTAATGTAGCTCAAGGGTACACAGTGTTAGATGTTTCATGTAATTTGCAGTAAGAATTTGGAAATAGGGGATGGGTTGAAAAGGAATATTAGGTTTGACCTCTCATCAGGCCCAAACTTCCAACAGAGTAAACATGTCTTATTTATGGTTGCCCCTGTCTCTATATGGAATTCCCTCGCAGATCATTATCTGGCTATGTATCTTGTAAATTCATACAGTGTGCACCCCTTCAATAGGTGGAGAGGAATAAGGCAAGATTGTCCACTGATTACATTATTACATTGTTTTTCTTTGGACCTTTTACTGTGAGCAGTATTTTATAACAGGAGATTTTCGATTTTAAATGAGCAGAGAAAGAAAGAAAAACTGTACTCCATCAATTAAAGTTGTCACCCACATAGATGATTTCACAGGGCTGGTGGAGAGTACAGGAAGATAAGAATGTATTTTTGATAACTTAAACAATTATTCTACTTCAACCAGAGCCGTGATTAATGTGAAGAAGGATAAGACTTTATGGATGAGGATTTCATAGTGCTCTTTTCTTCTTTCAGAGGCATTATATATTGTAATAAGCCAGTCTCAAATTGTTGATTATTTGGGATTGACCTTCGGTGGTGATTTGGCAGCTAAACTGAAGCAGAAGAAGATGCTGATGTGGAAGAGGTAGACCCTGATATTGGCAGAAAGATTAATGTTAATTAAAACATTCCTTTTACTTGTTTGTATTTCTATGACATACGTATATCTTCTTCCTGGAAAATTGTTGGTCAAAATGACAAGGTTATTTTTTCAGAAGCTCTGGAGCAATAAATGTTACTTAGTGAAGGGGATTTGGAGACAGTGTGCCATGAACCTCTCTTGAAAGTGTTTTTATATTTAATAGGGATCATGCAACTGGGGATAGAAGATGGCCACTTATTTTCCAGTATTTCTGGGAAATGCCAAAGGGGAAGAAATGGGCTATGTAGTAGGGAAAATGTGATGAAGCCCCTAGAAGGGTATTTTTTCTTCTTCCAAGAGCAGGCTGTATCTCCCAGGTGCGAAGTCAGGGAATAGCATTTTAGCACCTTGGCTCACAGTTTAGGTGAGATCTGTAGCAAAGAGAACTTAAGGAATATTTTTCAGAAAGCCATTTAGCAGTTTTGAATTGTCCACAAGATTGTCTCAGTTGTACATTGGGTATAATAGCATTCCCTTCACATATAAGGGTATAAAGTGGCATGTATTTATGGTAAACTTTATGTCAGAGGTAACCAATAAAGGAAACAGTGTAGATAAGGGCTGTCTCAGGAAGCCTGCTGTGGATCAGAGAAAACTATGGAACACTTTCTAATATTCCACTCCTTTAACATCTGCATATGGCCTCAGAACTGAGAGTTCCACTGTTGTGTGCCCAGACTTAAAGCCAGTTTGGCTTTTGGACTTTTCCAGTCACTGGAGGATTTGGCATATCCCTGAATAAGGAAGAACAAGCATTTGCTGCATATATGCCTTAAGACTCTGACAGTTGTTGATGTAGCAGTTTTATACTATCTAGGGCAAAGCCACTCTTCAGCCTGTTTTCAGGGGCAGAACAACTCACCTGAAACTCTAACTTGTGCTATTTGTTCAATTGTTCAGTTGCTTGCAATGGCTTTGTAAGAACAGATGAGTTTGACAAAATGGCAATTGGTATGAGAGCCTATGATATCAAATTGACCTTCTAGTTTTCATCACAAACAGTCTGGCATGAAAAGGTTTCAGATGTTTGCTTTTGAGAGTGATCCCAATTGTGACTTGAATTTTTGGCATTGGTTTTGAAGTTTTATTTAATAAACATGAACAGAGACAGAAATACAAACAGTATAAGCCAGCAGGCTGAGAGGGACAAGTTTGGCATGTAAAGATAGAGATAAAACAAAAAATATAGGTCTAGGGAAAAATTAGATTTCATGCTATCTGTTGCTTGAATCTTTGGGAGTTTCTAATAATCTATGGTAATCAACACTTCTAAAAACATGCATAGGTAGAAAAATTAAGAGAGAGCCAAGATTGTTGAGTGATCCAAGCTTCTGAGCTGCATCCATTTACAGTGCAGGTTGACCCTCTCTACTCCGGCACTCTCTAGTCCAGCAAAATCCATAGTCCGGCATTATTTTAGTTAGCCGGATGTCCACTTATTATGGGTGTGGCCAAGTTTCCCATGGTCCCATAATGTTTGTTTATAGACACCAGTTCTGGCGCTCAGTGTTTCGTGCTGTTATTTAGCTCAAATTTACCCCTAAATGTCTTCTAAGAGCCTAGTAAGCAATGGAAGTGTAATGTTGCTAGACAATATTAATTTCGCATAGTTCTGCAAATTCTCTGGTTTGGCACTGGTCAGGTCCCAAGAGTACCAGACTAGAGTGGTTCAACCAATAGACCAGTGTTTGATTTTAGTTTACATCTATTTATGTGATTATTATGCTTTGTAAAAATGAACAGGGACTATTTGGCACTGTAACGCTGGTATAGATAAGCTTGAGAGATAGCACTATCATTTTGTAACTTCCTATTTTCAGACACATACATTTGAGACAAATTCCCTCTGGGCTAAAGCTTTGCATTTTTATGTTCAACCTACAACAAAATTTTCTCCATGTTTTCTCAACTGCATCTGGATTATTGGACTCACCACAAAATGCATACATATAACACAAACATTGTTTTTCACATGAAAAATCCAAAATATCTTTTCAAATCAAATTGGGGATATGATTTGTTTTTAATGAGGACCAAATACTGCTCTGATTGTGCACAATATTCATTTTACATAGTCTGTTTATTATACATGGATTAAATGAAGTACAGGAAAATAAAAGTAATTTTGAGTTTCATTAATGTGAAAATTATTACACTTATAGCAACAACCAAGAAGTGCAGCTTTGGTATGCTGTGCTGTTTTGCTGTGGTGTTTGTCTTGTGGTCAATTCTTTGCTGAGACTAATGGTGGTAATTATGGGATATGAAATAGTTTTTTAGATTTTTGCCTACTTAAGGCAGAGTGTAGGCTGAATACCCATGTTCTGTGATACAGTATTTATTTACTTCATATCTTGGCACAGAATTTGTAGTAGGGAATGCATATTCTATATTCTTAAATACTATTGATGAACATTATAAATTACAGAGACACAAAGACTACGTCTAGACTGGCATGATTTTCCGGAAATGCTTTTAACGGAAAAGTTTTCCGTTAAAAGCATTTTCGGAAAAAAGCGTCTAGATTGGCACGGACGCTTTTCCGCAAAAGCACTTTTTGCGGAAAAGCATCCATGGCCAATCTAGACACGCTTTTGCGCAAAACAAATCTCAGCTGTCTACACTGGCCCTTTTGCGCAAAAGTTTTGCGCAAAAGGGACTTTTGCCCAACGGAGCAGCATAGTATTTCGCAAAGCACTGATTTCTTACAGCAGGAAGTCAGTGCTTTTGCGGAAATTCAAGCGGCCAGTGTAGACAGCTGGCAAGTTTTTCTGGAAAAGCGGCTGATTTTCTGGAAAAACTGGCCACTCTAGACACAGCCATTGTGAATAGATTGCACAGATGACAGAGGGTGTATACATATAAAACATTTTCATACAGAAGTTCTCTTGACATTTATATATGTAGTGGGCCTACAAGATAGGGCTCAGATAGGAGGAGATAAAAGGAGAGACATCCAAAGGGCCAAAAAGGAGCAAGCTAGATCATGGGTAAGTGGAAAGTATTTTATAATAATGAGATTATCATCTTAAAATGGTGTTCTAGGCATGTGCAATGGAACATTTAAACTCATATTTTTAGTTCTAAATAGGAAAGTTAATTTCAAGATGGCCATCTTCACAGTGTCCATTTTGGGATAAATAGCTTTTTAAAATAGGTTAAAGAAAAGAATTATCCCATCTTTGTTGCTGGCAGAAAGGGGAAAGAGAGTGACCTTCTTATTTTTATAGTACTGTTCATCACAGTGATGTGGAAATATTTCTTATTACCCAAATCAAGCAGAAAGCAATGTGTTGATCCAAACGCCACAGATGAATTACATCTTTGATTGACACATGTGCAGGTTTTGTTATTGCAGCACCGATTTGTAACATGACTGACTCCATCAGCTTGAATTCAGTCCATGAAAAAATAAGATTGCCAGTGCCAAACTGAATTACCTTGGGATGTTGGAAATGATGATAATGATTCTCCAGCTACTAGATTATCTCTATGGAGTTTGTATTAACAGATGTGAAGTATGAGAGATGTTTTACAGATTGCATGAAAAAAAGGCTTGGTTTTTATTTTCAGTCTGAATGCAAGCAGCTGATTTTTACTAAGATATTTATGTTGTTAGTGCTTCTTGTCATAGCCCAGATTTTTATACTTTAGTTTATTTCTGTCACCAAAAACATAAAGTGAAAAGTTACAATAAATTAGATATGTGAAAAGCAACACATAGAACTAGTAAAATAAATGATAATATTAGGTGACATGGTGACCTTACTGGTGTGTTAGCACAGCCACATGGAGGCCATAGGATAATTGCTCTGGTAGGAGCAACAGATTCATATCTGCCTATTACTGGAAGAGGGCACAGAGGCACTTCCTCTCCTGTTGCTGATATAGTTTTGCCTTTCCCCAGAAGCAGGAAACCCACACTCTGACCTAGTGTCTACACTAGAAAATTAAGTTATTCCAAAATAACAAAGAGTGTGTCTACACTACAAGCCATTACTTCGAGGACTTCTTACTCCGATTCCTGGTAACCCTCATTTATGAGGAGTAAGGGAAGTTGAAGGAAGAGTGTTCCTTCCAAAAGCCAAGTTAAGCAATTTCAACTTCAACTACTATTGACGTAGCTCAATTTGCGTAGCTTAATTCAACTTTAGCCCTGCTGTGTAGATGTACCATTACCTCACTGGGCTGTTGTGAGGATTAATGAGATAAGCAGGTAAGCTTTTCAGCTGGGATATATTGTTACTGATCCATTAATACAATAGAGCTCTGACAAGCTACATTAGCTGACAGTCCTTCCCAGAATTTATGAATAATTCTGATAAAATAAAAACAAAATCCTACACAAAAAATATGGGTTTAGTCCTGAAATTTTTACTCAGTGAAGTATTTTACGCGTGCACCACTCCTTATTCATATAAGTAATATCACTGAAGTCAAGAGGTTCCATGTAGGATCAGATGATTATTAACATCCCTCAGTTTTGCAACTGATCTACAAATCATATTCTCTTTCTAATGTGTGTGTGTATTTACTAACACTGGGCCAAATTATGTAACTCTGCTGGGGTTATATATAGAAACTTATTCAAAGGTCAATGAAAGCCCTGCCTGCTCACAAAACAGGCAGAATTTTCTAATTCCTGACAAAATATGCATTATATTTAAAATTCTTAAAACATCTACTAGGATTCTCTTCTCTCTTGAAAAGTTCTAGTAAAAAAATCTTTTTAAAAGGTAGTGAATATGTATAGCAAAAATCTGACATGGAATATCTATAAAATCACAAATGCTGGAGCATTTCAAATATATCTCCCATGTAAATTTGTCAATCAGGTTTTAATGTCATATTGGATGTATGGTAATAGTTATGTCACAAATCTAAAAAAGCTGGTAACATGTTCCTGACATAATAAAGGTTACATTTATTATTTTACCATAATTATTATTCTGGTTACTGAGTTTTATGTCTTTCACAAAGAGAATATTAAACTTATGCTAGGTAATTAAATATCTGATAAAATTACTAGAATTGAATTCATTTGACGCACACATTTTGAACCTAAAATACAAGTGTGACTGAGATTCTGAAGTTTACGTGTATGTTATATACCTTTCCATCATGCTATGGGTGTCTTGTCGATTTTGTTTCTAAGCTCTTTATGTCAAGGATTGTTTACTACCTTACGTTTGTACAGTATGTTGCACAATGAGGCCAGGTTATTAGGTATTACCGTAATACAAGTATTAACCACTCTATAATATGTATGAAATCATTGCAGCTCAAAGAGAACCACACAAAACCTGTGGTTTTTTTTTTTTGCCACCCAAAATAAATGTGGTTGCATAATTTTCAGAAAAATATAACCTTTTGTAAAAAAAAAAAATCAAAACTTAAAAGGATTGATTCAAAAGAAGGGTTGTACAAACAGCACTCAACCTTTTCGTGTAAATGCATTTTTTAATAAGTTAAACACTCAAAATTCTATGCTTAGGCATACAGTGTGTAAGAAAATATGTCTACAGTCTATTTTTAAAAGAATCCTAGTGCTATCATTTTTTCTGTCATATACTAGCCCTATAGTATCTTAGTTTAATGAAATTTACATCCCCAAAAAGTGTAATCTGAGCAAACCGTTCTGTAAATACATTCCAATATATTATTTGACAAAATATTTTTTGGTCCCGAGGCTGTCAAAAGCACAGTCTGGAAGGCTGTAAATTGAAATAGCAAGCTTCTGATCAGAAATTAAGGCTGTAAATAGATCCATAAAATGATTGAGCTATGCACGTTGTTCACAAATAGGTGGCAGTACTTGTTCAACAGCTATGTAAATGAGTTTCTCCCAGTTCTGCATAATAGTCCTATTACCAGTTGGGAAGCTGATAACTGAAAAGTTTGCTCATTTTCTGTTATTTAGTGTTAGAAAAGGAAGTCATTCCTTGCTTAATATCTTAGGATTTCTTTTGCTAATGTAGCTTTCTGACAAGGTGCATTTAAAGTTTTGAAAATTGAATACAAATTAGCAGCTCCATCAAGATCCAAAACCCCTCTCTGTTTCCCTCACACTGAGAAAACATTATTGACTCCACTGAATGTACCTCTATCCCAGTGTCTAATTACTTAGCCAATGGGAAAGATGTGCAGCTGTGGGAAAGAGCTTATTTTAACAGATGATGGAAAGAATGGGTTTGGGAAATCTCACCAAAAGTGACAGTCAATTCAAGTCAGTTGTAGAGGAAACAATGGGCCTTGATCTAACTAAAGTCCAGTTTTAAGTGTAAAGTGGTTTAGGTGCAGAAGTACAGCTGTGTATGTTTTTTTTTAAGGGTCACTTTGAAATACATTAGGTGCCACCAAGTTAGAGAGAAGTTCACTTTGTGAAGCATGAACTCAGGGAAAAAGTGGTAGCTGTTATTAATTTGTATTGAAGTAGCACCTAGAAGCCACAAATGAGATCATGGCTCCATTGTGTTAGACCCTATATATACATGTAGTAAGAAAGCAACCCTGCCCTGGTAAGCTTAGACTGGTCAGTCAGAGGAGAAACTGTGGCACAGAGAGGTGAAGTCACTTGCCCACGGTTCAAACAACAGGTCAGTGGCAAAGCCAGAAATAGAATATATGCCTCCTGACTTCCAGTTTCATGTTCAATGCTGCCTTTTAAACTGCTTTCCTTTTATGAAGATAACCAGACAAGATGACCTGAACATGCCAGGATGGGTACTCATCTGGATAGCTCCATAAAGTAAGTAAGTAAATAAATGAAGCATTGACACAATATCTTTGGTGTGGAGTTGCAAACAGATGCGCCTTATGTCACTGCTGTTGACTGGGTTGTGAAGGGAGGGAGGATGCAGGGAGACATTTCCCTAGTACAGCTGTTCAGAAAGCAATCTGAAGAGAAAGTAAGATGGGGTGGCCTCTTATAGTCTGCTCACCCAAAGGATCATCATTACCTGAAAGTTCTCAGAGCACTGAGCTGGAAGCCTGCCCAGTGCTCTTGGAGGCATTCTGCCTGCCTCACTTAGGGCTTGTCTACACTACGGAGAAGATCAACCCTCCAGAGGTCAATCTTCTAGCGTTCGATTTAGTGGATCTAGTGCAGACCCCCAAATTGAATGCCAAGGGCAGCCCCTGCTGTCATTGTATATGCCTCATTCTGTGAGGAGTAAGGAAAGCCAATGGGCGCTCCCGTTGGCCTCCTGCAGTATAGATGCTGTGGTGGCTTGGCTTAAAGTAAGCCAAATCCAGCCATGGGCATATTTTAAGCCAATCTGCCTGCTCTAATGTAGACCTAGGCTAACAGAGTTAGTTGAAAAACATGGAACCTTCTTTGTTTAAAAAAAAAAAGCCAATCAACTCTATGCCACAACTCAGGTCATCTATCTGAATCTGGCCCAGGGACACTCTCTAATGGATGGGCATAGTCCTCTTATTACTAATGATGGTCCCTCCAGAGCAAGGATGAGATACAGTGCAGATGGCTACTGTTGAAGCTTGCTGTGTGTTTGTTTTATGAAACAGAACATTAGCCTTTCTTTCCTGAGCCCTGTATTCCTTTTTTTTTTTTTTTTTTTTTTTTGGGGGGAGTACAGATATGTGTGTGACCTCCTTAAGCATGTAAAACTTTCAGGATCTCACCCTGTTGCATTTTTAGTAATAGAAACACAGATACCAGGTGATTCCTTTCCCCTCCGCCCATCTTTGTCCACAGTTAGCCTGCTGCACATAGGGCTAAATTCACCAAAGTGCATCACATAAGCCAAATATTGCCTCTTCAGCACAGAAGTGTGTTTAGTGAGTTAAATCTTTTAATCTTGGCTCAAATAGGCTGTGGGCAGAATCTAATACTACCTGCCCTGGACATCCCCATTTATTTAGCTCTAGTAGTACAAAATACTTGCCCTGAGACACAGACATTCCATGGCCAGTGGATGGAAGAGAAGCAACAGAGAATTGAATTCCCGTCCCTTACAATCTGCCTGCAGGTGTGATATCTGAACCCTAGATGTCTGACAAATCAGGTTTTATTCAGCCTGGATTAGGGAAGAGTGAATTTCACCAACAGAAGTTAGGAAATTGAAATACTTTGCAGTCTTCAGGAAGAAAAGATTATTATTACGTGTGACATTTTTCCCATTATGTTGTTTTCCTAAGGTATAAAATACTGCTTTGTTTAAAAAGAGGGAAACAAATATTCATTTTTAATGCAGCTTTTCTATCCTTTCAGACAAAGCGCCACAAGTATGACTAAATTTTCCTTCTAATCTTTTCAAATTGCTTCCCTTTACAAAGACTTTAAGGCTGCATTCATTAAAATTGGTGCTCCAGTTGCATATTTTATTTTATGGACTTTACTCTGGAGGAAAACAACATAGTGCATCCAAAACAAAGTGAAAATTTAACATTTTTGTACATTAATAAATGTCATTTACTTGGACAAAAATTACTTTGATTGCCCTGGAGAAAACAGATTACAGGGACTTTTGAGGAAAGGCCACTGCAACTATGACCTGAATACATACATAATTTAGATATACTGAAAGAAAAAACAATTCAGAATGCCCTCCAGTTATCTCAAAACTCCTCCATGCTCCTTCTACCATTTATATATATGCTCTGGAACCTAACTAACCAAAACTATATACATATCCTAACTTATTTTTTATTTTACTTTCTTCAGTCTACTCTACTATGGCATAATCTCAGGTTCCAGCCTCCCCCACCTTCTATTTCTTAAGGACTGGGCAGACAAGATGATTATTAGCATGGTTATTACAACAGTACTTGAAGAATGGGGTCCCATTATAAAAGTGTTTTACGAAGCAAACAGTCCCTGTTCTGAAGAGCTTAACATCTAATTTGAAAAGACAGACACAAGCGTGGGAAGGCCTATAGCACATAACCAAGTTGAACCCTGGGATGGCAGCAAAACTTCATGTTAGTTCCATGACTGATTGATTGATTTGTAAGTGGGCCTTCTTAGGAGGATAGGCTAAAAGGAAAGAAAAGTTAAAGGAGAGCAAACAATGGAGGAAAACAGTTAAAATATTGTCATAATTGGGTCTTTGAATTTACCCTACTTGTGAACTTATCTGTAAGAAGTGTGGGTAGGTTGATGGGAAAAAGTACAAAGGGAGGCAGACTGAATTAGCCCAAAAAAGGCCTATTGATATAACTCGATAACTGTGTTAAGATTATGCGTGGTAAAAAAGAAAGCATGGAACCAGAAATCAGTGAACCAAAATTGGTGTGTCTGAAACCAGGTCCATTGGCTGGAAAAAATAAGAGGGGGGTTGGGCTGTCCTGACCACCATTCCCTTTGGGGTTCCTTAAACATTAACTCTGGGGAAAAATTCACTATTTAAATTGCCACTGGAGCCTACATGCAGCACAGTTTGGGCAGTGCTGAGGGCTGGCTTGGAGAGGCATGGAGCAGTCTGGAAAGCACTAAGGACTGGCTTCCCTTAGCTCTGCTCCTTCTGCCTGAGGCTATGTCCCTTCTGGGGGGGGGCGGCATAAAGCCAAGTCCCCCCCGCCATGCACACATTGCCCAGGGCCTGGAGAAGTCTGTCATCAACCCTGTGAATGACATTGTCACCTCTACGAGTTTTGGCTACATCCTGAATGCCACCTTGTATATGAAACTTTTTACTTGCTCCCCACCCTCTGGGTCTTCTTTCTTTCTTTCTTTCTTTGTCCCCTTCTTCCTTTTTCCTTTGGTCTAATAACAGGCTGTCTTAGCCATCCAAGACTATGCAATTTTTAATGCTTTTGTAAACCTGTGTCCAGAAAGACTAAAGTTTAAAAGCCCTTAATGGCCTGATGCTGGCACTAGTTTGCCAGAGCTGGGAGCGACTGATAAGAACATGTCTGGTGCTTTTATTTCTCCAGCAGTGAGGTTGCAGGTGAAACCCAACACCAGAGGCAGAAACTGCATTTTCTATCTTTGCTGTTCTTCTCTCTCTCCCTTAGTGTGTGTTTGTCTTATTTTGTCTCCTAGGAAACAGGATCAGACTTTAATAACAGCAATATCTCCATCCCATTTGTACCAACTTTTCCTTTTTTCCCCAAAAAGGACAGCTATTACCCTAAAAGAGACTATAAACAAGCCTTTTTTAAAAAATCCTTCTAAAACTATTTCCAGTAAAGGGAAAGAGAACAAGAGATGCTGTTAAAATGAAAGCTTTATTTAATGCTCTGCACTTCAAATGCTTTAACTGGTTTTCCCTCTTTTCTGAACCTTTAATATGTTATGTGTTCAGATTTAATAAGTCATGATGTTAAACAAATAACTCAATTGAAATTTTATTTAACTAAGACAGTCAAGGAATACTTAATACAGCACTGAATAGATTATAAAAAAGGAAATATACATACAAAACCTGAGACTAGATAAGTGAAGCAATGTAGTGGAGTTCATTCCTAACTCCTAAAATTCACCTCTTTTATACTAGTGAAAACAAAGAAAAAACTCTTTGTTTATGTGGGCTCTTATTTTGAATCAATAAGCTAACAATATTTGTAACTAATAAATCACTAGTCGGATCATCTGTGACCACAATTCATTCTTAATGCTTTAGATGTTAATCCACACATTAATGCTTTGCTGACACACTGATTAAAGAATCCACCTTCTAAACCATGTATTTATTGTCTATTTTAATTACTAAACTTGTCAGGAGGGTCTGAATAAACTCTCCCTCAACAACTAGTTGGAGAGGGTCAAACACTTCAGGAGCAAACTATTTACACAAATATACCTACTCTGCATAGGTATCTAGCAGGCAGGAGCTATATAGTTCCAAGTGATTGACTTTGGCTGACGTTGGATTACAAATCACTTTACAGGGGATCAGCCATAGCTACAGTAGTCATCAAAATGGCAGAGAAGACCATTGGACAGCTGGTTAAGAAATGGCTGTTCTTTCCCCAGAGGACCCCCAATGACATAATCTGCATCTCACACAGGTTGGGCAGGGACAAAGTTTCTTGGATAGGTGACCTGTGTGATGTCATGGTGGTAACCCACGCCTTCCGTCTGACGTGCCCAGACCCTAGCAGTGAGTAACTCCCAGTATCAAAAGGAAGGGTCTATGAAAAATCAGAATCCTGAGACTGACAGCTCCCAGGAACAATGGGAAGAGGCAGTGCTCCAGGTCAACTTGATTGACAGGGCAGGCAGGCCAATGAGAGAGTGAGGAGGCTGGAGAGAGTCCCATCCTTCATCTGAACTGGATTTACCTGGTTCAGACTGAGTGGGGCCGAGCTAAGGAGACAACATGCGCCTGAGCTGATCTGGGAAGGGCAAAGTCATGACAGCCAGAGAGAGCCAGAGACACAGCCCAGAAGCACAGGTATGCTGAGAGCAGGGCTGCAGCCACAGAGCTAGAGGGGCCAGAGAAGCAGGAGATGGTACAGCCTTGTTGGGGTTACAAGGACTCTGACTCTCAGGAGAGAGGATGGAGGAGAGCCCTTGAGCTCAGGGAGGCCTCTGGGTAAAAGAAGTGGGAGTGGGGACTCAGAGTCTTTCAGTAGCCCATTTCATTGGGGTAGTGTAGAAGCCAAGAAAATTCCCCTCAATAGTGTGTTCATTCCTCCTCTACACAGCCGGGGTAAAGCCGAAATAAGCTACGCAACTTCAGCTATGTCAATTGCATAGCTTAAGTTGAAATAGCTTATTTGGGCTTTTGGCAGTGTCTACACAGCAGGAAGACTGAGGAAGAGCACTCTTCCTCCGACTTCTCTTACTCCTCATAAAATGGGGGTTACAGAAGTTGGAATAAGAAGTCCTCCCGCTCTCTGGGTATGTCTACACTAGCCCCCTAGTTCGAACTAGGGTGGCTAATGTAGGCATTCGAACTTGCAAATGAAGCCCGGGATTCATTGCAGGAGGAGTAACAGTTAATCTGAACTAAGGACTTAGTTCGGATTAACTTCTGACTGCCGTGTGTAGCCGCGGGCAGTCAGTTAGAAGTAAGGGGATTTAAAAATGGTGCCTGCCTGGGAACATGCAAATGAAGCCCGGGATATTTAAATCCAGGCTTCATTTGCAAGTTCAAATGCCTACATTAGCCACCCTAGTTCGAACTAGGGGGCTAGTATAGACATACCCTCCCTTATTTTGACATTATGTCAAAATAACTGCTGTTAGTGTAGAAGCTGACTATAATTATCTCGGAATAACACTGCTATGTAGACATTATTCCAAAATAACACGGCTGTGCAGACATATGCTTAGAGATGAGAATTGGCTGCTACTGGATATGGTGTGAGGATTGCCAGGAGCTGGGAATACTGGTGTCATGAGTGAAGAACTTGGACCGCACCATCATCACCGCAACTACCAGAACCATGCTGGAAAGAACCTTGAAGGATGCCATCCATTGTCACTACATTGAGAAAGTGAAGTAGAAGCTGGACCAGGACAAGGTCTTTGAGGTGACTTGTAAATGGGATACCAGCAACCACTTCCTCTTGAGTGGAGGAGCAGCTTCTCCCATTTCACGAACTGATAGTTCATCCATCGGACCCGACTAAATTGTCTTCCTGTGAAGGGAGACATCCACCATGGGAACCAGGACAAGTGGTGCAGGAAGTGCAGCTATGCCAATGAGACACTACCCCATGTCTTGTGCAGCTGCCAGCCCCACTCCAAGCCTGGCAGCTGCACCACAACACTATCCAGGATCAGCTGGTCAAAGCCATCCTGTCATCCCTGGGGAAGGTTTCTGTCAACTCCTCCATCCCCTCAGTAGACAGCCAGCAGTGCCTGGACATCATCATAACCAACAAGGAGCAGAAAAGGATCATCATGATGGATGCAATGGTACCCTTCAAGAACAGAACCCTAGCCTTCCATGGGGACCAATCTCAGAAACTGGAGAAGTACACCATTCTGGCTGACACCTTGAAAGCCCAGGGCTATGAGATACAAATCCATGCCCTGGTTGTCTGTGCCATAGGCAACTGGGCCCCTAACAATGATCTGGTTCTGAGAGACTGCAAAGTTGGTTAATGATACTCTTGACTGATACAACAGTTCATGGCGTCCCATTCCATTAGATAGTCCAGGGATGTATGTATGAAACACATCACAGGATACCCACAATACCAACATGGATGAGCAGGACCACAGTCAGGGAAGTAGCCTAAATTCTTCCTTGGCAGACCATATCTTCCTACAGAGAGCCTACCCCAGATAGCGATGGACTGAGGGACAATCCCAAACCATTTACATGTTTGTTCTACCACAACTAACTCTGTAAAACTTCCCCTGGGTGATGGACTCAAACATTTATTTCCTACTGCCTAAAAACAATAAAAAGTGATACTTTTAACTCTTGATAACCCAAGTCTGACCCCAGATGAAGAGAGCCTTTCCTCTAAACCTGAGTAACATGTGCATTTTTTATTTCAAACATTAACTTTAATAATAAAAAGTCTGTAAACATCAATGAAGTGTTAGTGAAATGTGTTATCAGTATTGCTGTCTTTATTGTCTGAGTAAAGGGGAGCAGAACAGTGCTTAATCTGACCCAAATGTGGGGGAGGTCACCTTCAGCTGAAAGAACCTTGTTAAGCCCAGAGAGAGCCTCGAATGCACCCCCACCTGAAGAAGCAAAGAAGGGCTGGGGCTAGTGTCTCAGTGCGCAGGTGTGGACTCTCCTAAGGGTCTTCATTCTGGTTTAAGATGTTCATCCCCATTATAAATTCAGAGCTAATAGGATTCATTAGGAGCCTTTTGTTATTTTAAGTGCTGAACTCACTTGTGACTGCCTGGCTTTCTGAGAGCTAAAAATCACTATGTGCTGACAGTTGCTAAGGGACTGACCTACAGAGGTCACTGCAGATAGGCAGGTGGCAGCAGAAGTTGACTGCTGGAAATGGCCGGTAAGTGGTGAGCAATTGGCTAGCAGGTGGAAGTGAGACTTGGCTGAGGGAAGTGGCTAGCAGGAGGTGGCAAGGAACAGCATCTGTCAGGGTAGGCAGGCAGTGAGGAACCATAGCTGGAGGCATGGCCAGCAGAGGGGCAGGGTGGTCAGTCAAAGCAAGTGCTCAGATGGCAGAGCAAGCCAGGTCCTTCTTCCCCTGGGTGGAATGAGAATTCACACAGATGCACTTTGAAACCAAATCCTCACTGACACAGGATAATTACTCTGAGTGAGGAATGGTCAGGGAGCAGAGAGGGGAACAGTGAAGGAACTTTTGGTTATAGAACTCAAGAACATGAGGCAGAAGACTCTGTCTCCCCAACATTCTAGGGTGGGTGTCCCACTCAGTTCTGTGATTATAAATCCTGTTTGTGGCATTTTCCCAAATCAATATTGGGTGCCTTCCTTCCTTTCACTAATAGTTTATTGTCTACATTCAGAGTCTCTGTGGCTGTGTCTAGACTGCAGGGTTTTTCCAAAAAAAGTAGCCTTTTTCCAAAAAAACTTCACCTGCGTCTAGACTACAGCTGCGTTCTTCCGAAATTAAATCGAAAGAACGCGGCTTTTCTTCGACAGGTACTCCTCATTTCACAAGGAATAACACCTTTTTCGAAAGTGCTCTTTCAAAAAAGGTGCTATGTAATGCAAACTGTGCTTTCGAAAGAGAGCATCCAGACTGCCTGGGTGTTTCTTTTGAAAAAGCAGCTTGCTTTTTCGAAAGTACTGATTGTAGTCTAGATGCTCTTTTTTGAAAGAAGCTTTTTTGAAAGTATCTTTCGAAAAAGCCTCTTTTGAAAGAGGCTTGCAGTCTAGACATAGCCTGTGAAAGGGGCAGTATAGCCTCTCAGAGACATGCAGGAGTAGTGTGTAGTTTCCCAGGCTACTAGGTGGGAACTCAAGCAATTGAGGGCATCTTGCCAAAATAGTTATAGGTTCTAGGAGGTAGAATGTGGTGCAACAATAAAGAATTGTCTGTGCTGGAGTGAATATGCATGTGGTAGGCTAATGGGGTGGCCATGATTGTACCCCCATTGTATTTGCCCAAGGAACAGTCTTTGTTTTAGGTGCTTCTGCAGCTTCTCCTAAGGATGGGGTTCTCTCTACACATGTTGGGAAGAAGAGGAGGTATCAGCTGGCCCCATTTAGTGTTAAGCAAAATTATTTTGATGATATCTGAAAAATTAGATTCTTCTCCACTACTCCCTGCCTCTTAAGACATGGAAGGATCACAGCAATATTCTTTCTGTTACTTCGGGAGAGACATTTACAAGAGCATGTGTGCTTCTCAAACCATTACATGTTTTTGAAAAGCTCCCCCTACCTTCTGAAATTCCTTTTATTCTACGTTGCTTATTCCTTCCTTCACAATAAGAGCCTGTATAGTCCTTGGTAAATTCATCTTCACCTGGCTTTGTGTTGCACGACATGTCCACTCATCTTGCCTTTTGGGATGCCACTTGAAGGGACAATTGTTTTGCCTGATTCTCATTCAATTTTTCTCATCCTCCTTCAACTGGAGAGTGGAAGCCAAAGACAGGAAAGCAGCAAAACTTTTTGAGTAACAAAAATAGTGTGGCAAGAGAGGTTGTTTGAAGCAGGGAAGGATGTGGCCCAAATGGTGCAGAAGTGGTTTGGTAGGGAGAAAAAAGAAATACAATAAATGATGATATAACACCCAGAAAATAAGTTGCCTCCCAGGGCTAGAGACGCACTGGAGACCCTGAGCATTTTGTTAGTACGGTTGTCAAGAATTGCTTCTTCTCCAGTAATGCTTATAGATTTTAGGTCTGTGATTTTCCAAGTCTGTTTGTTACTTCAAAAATCAGAAAAAAGGGAAGTGAATTGGAAATAGAAACAAAGAAATAATGACAAAGACACAATTTTGCAACTGCCCTTTTTTCATAATGATCCTGTTGACATATCTTGGAGCAGCTGTTCTGAAACGCCTTGATTATGCTACAGGATTCTTGCAGTGACAGTATTTGGAACTGAAATAGGCTTAACCCTCCCTTGATTCCAAATACTCAAAAATCCTAATTAAGTAATTAAAAATAAGTACATTGTCCTAATATTTGTTTAGTCTGTCACAAGATCACATCCGTAATGAATAGATCAGACAATTGCAGTATGGGTACTTTGTAAAAATCAATCCATGGATTACTCCAATTTCACCATCAGAGCACAGTTTTCTATAATATATACTATGTTAACAACATTCATGTTGCTGAAGGTCAGGCAGTGTTGGCACTTTCATTATAAAACACATTTCTGAAGCATTTAAAATCCATTCACCATAAAACCTTAAAATGTGACTTGGCACATATTACATTATGAGTTTAAATATACTGGATGTTAGTCGATTCAGGCAATCATTTGCACTTTTGTAACTCAAAAATATATTTTTCACTAAACACACTTTTATCTTGGTTAGAGAGTTTTTATGGCATTTGCAATATGGCTTTCCCCATCCTATTTGCTAAGAACACTTAATACATACTACTCCTGGTCTGTGTGCCAATCAAGCTGATCAGTTATGCAGCATGTGTGGTTGAAAATCTGTCAGGTGGAGAGGATTTAACATGACACGCTGGTACTAAAATGAAGCCAGACAGAAGATGAAATCTGGGCTCCATTGAAACCAATGTCAAAACTCCCATTGAATTCAGGGCAGCCAGCATTTCTCCCACAATGTTTAATGAGTATTTTCATTCTAAATATAGGGCAAGGATGTCACTTGCCCTAACATGGCCATGCATGGGATTAAGGAGAAAATACCAGCCCAAACCTCTGTACAGCCATCTTATCACCCCCTCAGCTGCAGCAGAGAAGAAAGTAGAATAGAGCAAGTTCTACATGAAAATTATTCCCCCTAAAAACAAGTGGGTGGGATGTGAGTGCTAAGGTGGGGGGAGTGGTTGGAACTATGGCTCCACCCAATGTGCTGGCCTGTGGAACTGAGTTGGTACAAAGGAACAAAGGAACTTTCACTCTGTAAATGGCTTCTATAATTCCCACTCAGGTGAAAAGGCAAACCAAGAAAGTACCCAGGCCTGCTTCCAGCCTGGTACAGCTCTGGCCTACATTATGCATGTCTACCCATTAACTCTCAGTGTAGCTTAAAAGAAGCACAGATCAATGTTTCTGAATGGGTGGATCACAACATGCAACCAGGGAGCCTGCAAAAAATTTGAAAACCGTATTATAATCTACAGCAACAGAAATCTTGCCTTGCACTCTATCTTTACCCTTTTGGATCTTGAGAGGCACAAATGAATTATATAGGCTTGGAATTGTTCTCTTTCACATATGTTTTAGTCTTATTTTTATGGTAAATGTAAAAGCATCACAAAAATTTCTGACTTCAGGTAAGGACTTGCCAACCTGAAAAAATTGAGAAACAATGGCATAGATAATTTGACGCACAAGTGTGTGCATTGATGGAGGGAGCAATACAGCCTGTTAAGAGAATTCTGCTATAAAAGAAAATCCCAAGTTATGTATGCTAAGTGCAGCCCCTGTGTCATTCACTAGAGTAAACCCAGTTTAGCAAATTATGGATTTAGAGTTCAGAACCACACTGCCGACTTTATAGTTAAATATTCACCCCAAATTGCCCTGTTTAAAGGAAATGAGACTGAGAGGTGCCAAACTCTATCAAGTCTTTCTGGGTATGTCTACACTAGCCCCCTAGTTCGAACTAGGGAGGCTAATGAGTGCGTCCGAAATTGCAAATGAAGCACGGGATTTAAATATCCCGCGCTTCATTAGCGTGTTCCCGGGCAGTTGCCATTTTGGAAATTGACTAGCCCGGAATAACTGCCCAGCGTCTGCGCGCAGTGAACGGAGTTCAAGTAAAGCCCTTAATTCGAATTAGCTGTTAAGCCTCATTCCAGGAGGAATAACAGCGAATTCGAGTTAGGGCTTTACTTCAAACTCCTGTTTCACTGTCGCATGTAGACGCGGGCAGTTATTCCGGGCTAGTCAATTTCCAAAATGGCGACCACTCGGGAACACGCTAATGAAGCGTGGGATATTTAAATCCCGTGCTTCATTTGCAATTTCGGTCGCCCTCATTAGCCTCCCTAGTTCGAACTAGGGGGCTAGTGTAGACATACCCTCTCTTATTTTGTGATTGGAATATGGCTTGAAACTTACCCAAATTCAAACTGAGATACCCAGCCATTGAGATAAATTGAAAAAAACCACACTGGGCAACATGACTCTTTGTTATTGAGGCTATTTTAGATATTCAATACAGAATACAAGAGGTGATATATTCAAAGGATCAAAACTCAGCTGAATTGCCAGGTGATTCTAGTAACAATTGTACCAAGCTTTAGTGGAGGGAGCTAGGCCTAAAACTACTGATTGAAAGTCTACAACTTGAGAACATGAACATGTAAGTGAATCAGACAGATAAAATCCTTCCCAAGGTCAGAAGAAGAGTGGATCTGTATATAAGCTGAGACCAATGAAATATTCTGGATCTCTAATTTGTAGTTAAATAATATTTTTCTTATAGATGTTTTATAAAGTAACAGGTAGAATAAGTGTGAGAGCACATATATGGTTTCCTTCAATCTGCAGCAAGAAGACAGGTTGCAGGTGGGAGGCTAAGAAAGCATCTAGAGAGAAACTCTGCAGGGAAGCACATAGGGAGAAGTACAGTGGTTTAAAAGAAAATTGTGTTTTCCTTTCTCTAATGAAGATCCTTGGTCAGTACTAGAAGAATGCACCTCTTTATCAGGTTCTTCACCATTGCCATATGACAAGTACTGCCTCAAAATCCTCCTCACTGTTACCATCTATCTTGCTTTATTTGTGGTATCAATTGCAAAACTCCAGAAGCTAGAGCACACACAGACAGATGAGTGGCTATATCAGGTCTGACCCTTAAAGTAGGCAATTATGGAACCTTTACCAAAAATTCCATAATGCTAGTCAAATGGGGGTAGGTGCTGGAACTATGGGACAGATGCCTAGAAAATCCAGGAATATGCTCAGAACCTTGGTGTTAAAGGGTGTTTGAAATGCATGCATGAACATGTTTGTGAGATAGTGTTGTCTGGAACCAAATTGAACTGTGTTATGTGTAATTGGTTTATGTTGGATGTGCTTCTAACTAGCTTTAATAATCATTATTTTAAGTTTCCATGTGGACTGGCCTTAAGTACATAGAAGGGTTGACAAACCAGTAAATCACTAATTATCTACTGCTTGAATAAACAGATCTAAAAGAGATATAGTTGTCTATAAGCATATGTCCACTGTAAATGTAACCACCACCAGGCAGATTTAAACCTGGGACCTCTGAAGCAGAGTATAGGAGCCTTTACCCTCTAAGCTAAAAGCCAGCTTGCTCATAGCCCCTGCTGTAGAGGTCTCTTGATCTTAGCTGTTGCTATGGTCTAAGTGCCATTTGTATTGCTCAGTAACCACACTAGAGCTATGTCTACACTGGCGCGCGATCTTGCGCCATAAATATGCAAATGAGGCTAAGCGTGGAATATCGCCGAGCCTCATTTGCATATCTAATGAGCCGCCATTTTTGCAGAAGAGGCTCTTGCGCAAGAAGGAGCGTCTACACTGCCCCTTCTTGCGCAAGAAAAATCCTCTTGAGCAATGCCGTTACGCTGAGTATTTTCAGGAATAACGGCATTGAGCAAGAGGGTTTTTCTTTCGCAAGAAGGGGCAGTTTAGATGCTCCTTCTTGCGCAAGAGCCTCTTCCGCAAAATGGCAGCTCATTAGATATGCAAATGAGGCTCGGCGATATTTCACGCTTACCCCTCATTTGCATATTTCTGGCACAAGATCCTGCCAGTGTAGACAAAGCCTAGGTGTGTGGGTTGCATAAATACCAAGGAGCAAGAGATGGTATTTGGAAGTAAATCTGGAAGTAAAGAGATACAAGGAAGTCTTCCTAAATGTGAGGAAAGTTCTACAACGCATATGTGAATAAAAAGTTGAAATGGAGTATTTGGTAAATGATAGAACTATTTCCCTAGGGAAATATGGAATCCTCATCAGATGTAAACCTGGACTAGATTAAGCAAACATGACTATATTATAGATTTTGTAAAGGGACTAATTAATGCAATAAAAATAAAGCCTCTTCTCATAGGACTGCAGGCTAAGATCTTGCTGCTTCATTCAAGTTCATCACAACTAAGTTGAGGGAAACCTCCCATAGACAAAGCAGGAAGAGATGGAGCCTAGTCCCATCCCCTAGTGTTGTGGGTAATCCATCTAATCCCATGCCAACCACGTTAGTACAGTTGGAAGATTTGGAACAAATTACCAATGGCAAAGATATGGGGAAAATAAGAGGTCTGCCATCTTTGTTTTAATCTAAGTCCAAAGTAATGCACATGAAAATTCTGAATCGCCTGTAAATTCCCTTAATTACCTGATCTTATTGATTCAACTCCAAAGAAGCAGCATACATAACACAGCAAAGGAATGTTATCATTATCTGACAGGGCGTTTTGAGAGCCCTAATGAATACCAAGTATCTCCATGTCTGTTTTTTCTAGGCATTGTGTTTGTTTTTATCAGTCAGCAAAGAAATACTTGAGATGCATCTGGACTAGCTAATGGCACTGTTAGTTTTACACTAGAGAGATTATTAGAAGGGGGGGAAAATCAACCTTTGTAAAAAAGGCATTGTGTCTCTGCCTTCATGTTGTTAACAGATGTAATTGAGATAATTATGCTATGCTATGGTATGTTGGCACTGCTATGTTTTTTTCTGTAAAATTTAAATAGTTTATTGTATAGTATAAAATTATGCTATATTTTCCTTGAAGAATTACTCAGGACACAGAAAATATGCAGAATTTCCTTTGAAGATTATTGTAGGATAATATTTTCTAGAGTGCTCAGCACCTACAGAGGAAACAGTTCCCCTCCCATTTAGGCACCAAAATCAAGTAGCCACATTTTTCACGTCTAGCATATTCCACTGGTGCCACTTGATTTAAGTAAGTGTATGGACGATCCTTGGATGTTGAGCCTTTTTGAAAATTAGGTCCAGTATATATTTTAAAGTACATCTACACTTATTCTGGTTTTTTTTTTAAATGGATCTATACTTTTGATATTTAGGACCCCCAATCAGCCATCTTGTCTCTTCCTGCTCACAGATTAAACTACACCCTGGTAGATGCCTACATCATCCCAGGAAAAGATAGATGAGGCTACTGCATCTGCTCAGAAAGAAAGGAAGGATTCTTATTGCTGTTCCTTCAAAGACATAGAATAATAAAAGATCCGAGCAGAAGAACATTTACTTCCTGCCCCCATAAATAAGTAGCAACTAGAAAGTGGGAAAAGAGAAAGGGAGACCCTTCAGTCTGGAGAGCAGGAAGAAACAACAGGGGTGGGCAAGGAGCAAATTCTCCTATCCCTTACAAGAAATCAAGATCACATTGGCAGGTGAGAGAAAGATGGCGGGGAATTTGTATTCCAAGGCATTTGTACTCCAGGCTTCACATCAGAATCTGATAGTGCCCAACCTGCTGAGCCCACCCCAGTCCCAATTTCAGTGAGAAACTTCTTTGCTCAGAGAGGCCCAGAGGCAACAGGTGTGGCTCATTTCCCCTCCTTTAGCATATGATTAGAGAGCTGTTCAGACTTGGCCCAGGGGACCTGCTTATGGCTCTGTGGAAGTAATGTGAGTACATAGCCCACATGGCTCTCTATTCACCAGAGACATGTGCACAATCCCATTTTAGCAGTGCAGTGTCTCATTGCTGGAGCCCTTCCACACTGGGTGAAAGATTCCAGCGGGGGGGAGAGGCTCTGGCAGCAGGAAGGTAGCAGGGAAAGGTTGAGCCACCAGAAGTGTGTGGTGTACAGGTAGCCTGTAACATTTTGGGGTTAGACTTGTTTTTATTAGAAAAGAAGAGTGAGGGGGGATTTGATAGCATCCTTTAACTACCTGAAGGGGGCTTCCAAAGAGGATGGAGAGAGGCTGTTCTCAGTGGTGACAGCTGACAGAACAAGGATCAATTGTCTAAAGTTACAGTGGGGGAGGTCTAGGTGGGATATTAGGTAAAACTATTTCACTAGGAGTGTGGTGAAGCACTGGAATAGGTTACTTTGGGACGTGGTGGAATCTCCATCCCTAGAGGTTTTTTTCATCACAGCTTAACTAAGCCCTGGCTTTCAGCAGGGGGTTAGAGTCAATGACTTCCCGAGGTTTTTCTCAACCCTATGATTCTATTTTCTGTAGTGTTTGAGTGTTCTTCACACTCCCTCAAGCTGTCAGAGCTTTTCAAAGCCTGGGAGGCAGAAGTGCTTATTCTCAGTCCTTCCAGTCCCTTCCAACACTTCTCTTAACAGTGGACAAGGAATGTAGGTGTGGAATATGAGAGGGTAGGAGATTGTGACCAATGTTTGTTGTTTGTGGTGTGAGGGAACAGCAGATGGGCTACTGCTTTTGGTTATGTAATAGTTCTTGTATTGCAGGGTTTTTAAATGAAAGATGAAACTGTTTTGTTGAATGCAAATTAATAGATAAAAATTAACTCAAATATGAAAAAACAGAAAGATTGTGCAGTTATCCCCCCTCCCCGACCCTCATGTTTTTGTACCCGCAAATTGGCATTTGTGAGTAGAAACACACATTCTTGTAATTATATGACAAAGTAGGGTACCTCAGAGGAAAGTTATAACAGTCTGGCAATGAACATTGAAGGTTTCAGTATCTTTCCTTGGTTGTTACCATTATCTGACATTCTGACGTAATTGTACAGTGATGCTGTGAAAAATCTTTATAGATCATTCTTCCCCTCTACCTGATATACCAAGAACAAAACTATCAGATCAGAATGTAGCTCCTTTGTAAATAGATTCTGTTTACATCACTGCACTGTACATGAGAGCTATGTTTTAAGGTTTTACAGCCACTGTGGGTAATATTAATTAATGTAACAATGACAGGGAGGTATAGATGAGCCTCTCACTTCTGGGCCTCTCCTTATGTTCAGGTGTGGTATTGCTGTTTTTCTTAGTTTAGCACCCCCTTTAGTCATTCTGGGTATGTCTAAACTACATGGCTCCGTTGACGTAGCCACGTAGATGAGTTTACTAGACATAGGAAAACGAAGCGGCGATTTAAATAATCGCTGCTTCATTTACATCAAAATGGCTGCTGCGCTGTGCCAATCAGCTGTTTGGTGGCACAGTGGGGCAGTGTGGACGCGCCACGGTGGACAAGGGAAGCCTTCGTGGACCGCTCTGGTAAAACTAATTTCACGAGGTTTACTATGTCTAGTAAACTCATCTATGTGTCTCCGTCAATGGAGCCATGTAATCTAGACATATCCTCTGTTTCCACTGCAATCAGTCATTTCAGTGGCCTGTCCCTCCAGACAGTTCACTGCTCAATCCATTCTAGAAGAAAAGGAGGAAAAGAAATCCAGAAATAGGAACCTCAACATCGAATGGACTCCAAGTCTGCCTTCTATCCTCTATCTGGAACTTGCTGTTCCTGGCTTCTTTTTAACAGTCTAGGTCTGGGGAGAGAAGAAGGAAAACCCAGAACCATCCTCTCCATTTTAGTTCCAGCCCAAGGAAATAAGGCACATAGGGACAGGTTTCTTAAATCCCTCTGCCACTTCTCTGAGCTTTCCTTACTTGTACCAGGTCTCCAGATCCTTCCTGGATGGATCCTTCTCCTTAACCAGCTATAATGGACCGCTCCCAGCCATTCTCTGTAGCTGCTAAACTGTATTTCCAGCAGTCTCTTTGTCTCTCACCATTAGAACAGCCAGTAGCTCCCTCTTCCACACAGGATTTGCCCCTCAGCTCTCCTCCTAGAGCTGGTTTTTTTTTTGTCTCATGCCTTTTGCATTTGAACAACCAGCTGCAAAGCTTCTGCCAGCTCCTTTAGGCTGACTGCCCTCATTTGCTTTCCAATCTGAAGGAGCCAGTAGGTAGCTCTACTCAATAGTGTCCTAGTTTGCCCTCCCTGGGATGAAGGAGGCAGCTTTTATGCTGGTCCCTTTCTTCCAATTCTTCTCCAAACTGGGAAAGGAGCCTGGCCCTACCTACTCTGCTAGGCTCCTGGTCCCAGCCCTATAAGGAAACAGTGCTATTATTTCTCCCAACTATTACTTACTCCTGCAGCCACTTCTTTTCTATCCCTCTCCCTCTATACATCCATTTATGTCTTTATTGAGCCTTTCAAAATCATTAAAGAGCCATGCTAGGTGGCGGGATGAGTTGACCGCTGGGCACTATTTACCTGAAGGGTTGGCCTATCACTGTAGAATGATATGGACTGGCTGGCAAGGAATACTGTAAATTACAGATTATTATATTTATCCCTGTTGTTATCTTTGTTTATTCCTAGCATACAGAAGGTAGGTGTAGCATTAATAAAAAAGAAGCTTCTTGACCCAAAATATAAATGGTCTAAGGCCCTTATTTTACCACCCTTACTCACATTGGGCAGTACTTTACTCTTAATTTCAAATGGATTGGTGTACAATTCAAAATGAGTTGGTGTCAGAATTAGGCCTATTTGGTCTATCCTGTGCCCAAATAAAACACGACAGACAGATTCCACTTAGATACTGGGAGCAGATAAAGAGACTCCCTCCTCACTCTTGCTCCCCCTGCAGAAAGGACTGACCCCATTTTCAGCCTTTGACTTGGGGAAACACAGAGACTCCTGCTAAGATACATGCAACAAAGAGCACAACACTCCCAGAAACAGTAGAAAGAGGTCAGGGAAAGCTACTTTGCAAGACAGAATGTCCCCTTGTGCTCTGTTTCATATCTGTCATCCCCCCGCCTCCCCAATTGTGGGTCTGTGCCGAACAGTTTTGCCATTGAGTTGAGCAATAGCGGGTCCTGCATTAAACAATGAATGCAAAAAGGAATGGGTAAAGAAAAACATCATAAAGTTAGGATGGGGTTTGACAAATTTATGAATGAGATTATACAATGTGGTTTCCTGAGCTATCAGGGAACTGGACTGGATGACCAGGAGGTCTCTTCCAGTCCTATTTTTTTAATTCAAAACTGTTGATCTTTGGCATATATCTTATAGCTCCAGGACTGCAGACCATGGCCCTCTAAAAATAATGGTCACGTGTATTGTACATAGAAAATAACCTCAGAAAGTCCTTCACTACTTTTCTAGTTTCAACAAAACCTGCCCCTCCACTTTGTGCAACTAATAAAATATCAATACAGAACAATGACTTGACATTTTATAATCCAAATACTACCCACAACCTGTACATAAATATTCCCACCTAGTTCCACATAAAAGGCACTCATTAATGATTGTTCAAATGTGCACATCTAACAACAAGTCTGTAACTACCATTGACTTCACTGGGACTGGGATTTTGCCCTTGACATCTTTCCAAGTGTACATCTGTGGTTAGATATATCCCTGTGGGTTAAATCAGATAAAATAATATTGTGATGTGCATGTATAGTACACAGTGGTCAAGGTCTCAGACCTTTAATAAAAGAAAAAGAATTTTTTTCTCAAACAGCTGAGCACTATTGATCAGAGAGTCTATGGCAAATTTCAGTTGCTAGACTTGTACAATATTGGTGGTAGAACTGGTCAGAACAAAGTTTCCTATCTGCAATTATCAGGATAAAAGTTTTGGTCGGTTTGGTTTGCTTGTACTCTTTTCCAAACCATTTTTTGCTCATACTTTCAGCAAAAAATTCTTTGATGGAGCATAGAAAATTTCAGCCCCAACTGCTGCATATTTCTTAAGGTTAGAACTAGCTGAACGACCTGAATAGGGTTTTGTAACAGAAATAGTCAGCAGCCTTAATTATAATATAATTGTTACTGTTCTCAATATATTTAAAAAAAGGATGGAAGAACGAGTTGAAGAGGCTTATTAGCAGTAGAAGGCTAACTGCAGGATGTAAATAGTTAGAAGGTACTTGAAATAGGAGGAGCTGACCAAGCACACTGCATCAAAGAGCCTGGTACAGTCATAGGGCAGGACTACATTGCTGCCTAAGTTGATAAAACTCATGCCACTAAGCAGTGTTAAAAAGCCCCTTCCCCTTGTAATCGACACACATTCGGCATTGTCCACACTGGCACAATGACACCAGGAGACACTCTTCCACCCACACAGCTTCCATTATTACCAAGGTGGAATGATTATACCAATGGGAGACCACTCTCCCATCAACATAGCATGTCTTCACCAGACACACTACCATACTACAGCTGCATCTGCGCTGGTCTAACCCTGTAGTGAGGACTTGCCCATAGGGACAGCATGAAGAGTATGAATCAGTGAGTGATAGAAGGACACAAAGGGCTCATTGATGAAAAAAGAAGAAAAGGAATGTTGTATGAGTAGGGTGGATTGCAAAAAAGGGCAGAGCATTGTGTAGAGCCTTGAAGTTGAGAGCAAGAATTGTGAACTAGTTGTGTAAGGATTCAAACAGATGGTAACACAATCAGAGTGGAAGGCAGGAAAGACTATTTGAGTTTAGTGTGTTGTATTTACTGGAGAGAGGCGAGATGGGAAGTCAGAGAGGACAGAGGTGATAGATCATGACATCACGGGCATAGCAAGGGATATATTTAGGAGACTCATAGGTCTGATCTACACTAGGAAATTAGGTTGACATAATTATGTAACTTGGGGTGTGGAAAATCTACCAGCCTGAGCAACATAGTCAAATCTATCTAATCCCTGATGTAGACAGCACTAGGTCGACAGAAGAAGTCCTATTGACCTAGCTATCTCCTCCCCTGGAAACAGAGAACCAGAGTCAACAGAAGAATCCCTCCCACCAGCATAGATGGTGTCTTCACTGCAGTGCTACAGCTGCGCTGCTGTGGCACTTTCAGTGTAGACAAGCCCATGGATTTATAAGGCGAGAAAGGATCGATATGAACATCTGTTCTGATGTCCTACATAACACAAGTCACACAGGACTTCTATTAAATAATTCCTATTTCAACTACAGCATATCTTTTTAAAGAATCCAAAACTGATTTTAAAATTGGCAGTGATATTGCACAAGATAGAATGTCAGGATCTGGTAGAAGTGAGGGAAGAAAGAAGGAGGAGGGGAGTCAAGGATTGGAAGGAGGTTTTGCCCAATTCAAGAGGCAGCCAGCAAACCCATCCAGTCACCAAGTTCTCAGTCAATCCATAAACTACCAGTGTTAATATCAGAGCTCAAATCAGAATAATCTGGCAAAAGAAAAACAAAAGGCAACAAGGATCTTGCACCAGCTTTTTCTTCATATTTTGCTGTCTCTAGAGACCTACCACGGTGAATTTGATCTATTATTTTAATTTTAATCCATGAAAAATAATTCTCAGTTGGAAACCTGGTTCCTTTCATGTGTCTGTTATCCTACAGCTTTAATTTACAAGCACTGTTTGTTACCAGAGACTGTAACATTTAACATAAATTATACAGGTGGAAGAAAGACACGCTGTCAGAGCTGTGTGAAAAGTAATTTGCCTCAGGTGGGCTCACAATGCATTATTTTACAACACTAATTAATCAAACCCTTTTGGGCAAGTGAGTGTCAACCACAGTGTGAAAGACGTCTATTGAATTATTAGATGCTAATCTTCGATTAATTGTATAAAAATGCATAACACACTTAGGGCCAGATTGGGAACACCTTGTTCACATTGGTGGGTAGTTAATCATTCCATAAACAAGTAAGGGGTTCACCAGTATGAGCAAGGGGTTCACTATCTGGCCTTAATCCATAGTTTTTCATTCTAAAACACGTTACTGGCTAGAGCATGTAGATCTTATTTCTTCTGCCTCATAATAATACTTTATATTTATTGGTCCATATTTGTAAATTATTGAGAGAGACAGAAATGTTGTACCTTATTTACAAAGAAGTCTTGATGTACAAATCAGCCACATTTTAAATTATGGCCTAGAGTACAATTTTTGTATTTCTTGAGGGTCAGGTCATGCCCCTGGTTAAACTCCTCCATAGTAAAATAAGGAGGAGTATTGAGAGTAGGACAGGTGTGAAAATCATCTGCCAGAAGACTACAATATTCCTTTCCATGATGGCAGATGTGGATTGAGCCAGTACACTTGAGGTAGTGCAGAGGAAGTAGTAAGCTGTAATAGGAAATTTGATTGTGCTGCTTACTTCCCTAATGTAGCAAAGGAGAAATAGGAGTCACAACTTGGTACTTGCTTTTCTCTCGGGGCATTACAAATGCATGCTGCCCTTTGCTTGGCTTGGAATGCGGGATGCTAATTCAGATTCATGCAAATGCCATAGAAAATATTTTTCAAGTTTTATTTGCAAATGTCTTTCAACAGAACTATCATGAAAATTAAATGGCCAAGTTTTTTGATCCTGACTGGTGATTGTGGGTGCATTAGTTTCAATGTAAGCAAACTTTCCCTAACGAATAGGATTCTCTCTAAATTCTATATTTAAGATAAATATAGATGAAGAAAATAGAAATTGGCATTGTAGCACACTAGTTTTGGGCAGGAATATACAATAGATTAGTTTATTACATTAAAAGGCCAAAAGTGGCATTATCTAGACAAATATCAATTGAAAAATATTTTGAAAAAAAAGCCAATTTTTCTCTCAGCCTCAGGATCTGAGCCTAAGCAGGGACGGGACAGGCAGTTTAAAAGGAAGGCACTGAAGCTCAATTATGTGAGAGTCAGAGAAGGAAGCAGACATCTTTCCTCCTCTCCTGAGCCCTATGCCTGAGACAGAGGTCTGCCATGCTAAGGTCCCAGAAAAGGTCTGGAACTGCTAAAAGTCCAGTACCTGGAGTTGCAACTGGGACTACTGCTGGCCATGTTCCTCAGGGAGACAGAGGAATCCCAGGAGACAGAGTTACACTCCAAAGGGATAGTAGGAAGTAGCTCAGGGACACAAGCCTATAGTCCAGTTTGTGTTGCCAGAACTGATGTCAGCGTGTTTTGGTGGAATCCCCACCATCACAGTGGCATAACTAATCACCAGAGTTATGGCTCTGGGATAGGACCTGTTGGAGTTGGATGGGCCTGGGTGCCCTTTCCTTCTCTGGCTGGCCCATCCCTGGGGTGGCCACCTACACATCGTAGGCCTAGAGGCCTGCCTTTGTCCACCCTGTGCCTGAGCCAAGAGGCCAAGCTACAGACAGTGTATTGCTTTCCTCCACCCGAAGGCTACAGCTCTATAGACTATTTATTTTTTGTTCCACCTAGCCAGAGGTCCAGATCCCTTAAACTGCCCTGCCTAGAGGGATAGCTCCATGACTCATCAAGCCTAACCTTTATAGATTTATGGTAGCATGGGGTGTGTGGCCTCCCTCCAGTACTGACAGGGAAGGACAGCTACAGAGTCCTCCAATCCTGGAGGGTCCTAAGGAAACTAGCTTGAAGAAATGTTGGTAAAACAGAGATATTAGCATGGGCACTGTCATCATAGCGTTGATCAAGAGCTGAATGTACAGTCCTGGCATAGGTCACTACTTTCACCCGAGAAAAAATATAAGTGACTCATTTGTCCAAAGAGAAAAAAACAGTGGGAGTTCCAGCAACTTGATTGCTTTGTTCAGAAAGCCTGAAGTAAATAATCTTGGCCATTTCCTGAAGGAAAGAAATCTCAACTATTTAATCTTTTAAACACTTCTGAGATAAAGAGGATAAGAATACCACTATACAGGGAGCTACTCATTCACCACCACTTATACTTTATAATTTGGCCAGTCCCAGATACAGGTGCATTGTAAGTAAAACAATTTTCAGGCAGGTTAGTAAAACAACTATAACATTTAGCGCAGTGGTTCCCAAACTTTTCGGCATCACACCCCCTTTTTGATTTTTGAGAAACTCTCACGCTCCCCCTCCAAAAAATAGCAGCAAAACTTGGGGTGGGATTGATGGGGGTGTGTGGCTGGGTCACCTTGCATCCCCAGAATTTCTGCACGCCCCCCAGTTTGGGAACCCATGATTTAGAGTAACTGAAGGACGGCTCCACAAAAGGACTTAGGTGTTGCCACACCAAGTGTCACAGACCTCAGTTTTGGTGCCTAGAAAATCACAGGAACAACACTACTATTCACAAACCTAAGCTAGGCACCAAGGGTTCCTGTACAATAAATAGGAACAGAGTGGCACCTCAGTATGCAATCCACAAAAGTCAGCACACTAGGCACGGAGCTGCCTCAGGAATTGACTGCTTGGAATAAAATGAATTAGGCACTCAAGTTATTTCTGCAGGATTGAGGTAGACACTTGCACAAAAATGGATATTTAAATAGAAGTTTTTCCACTTAATATTAGGAAATCCACCTCTTTGAGAGGTGGTAGCTACTAGCATCTAACTGGGAGGGTTAGGTAACTAACTACTC
Organism: Rafetus swinhoei; assembly: GCA_019425775.1. NCBI lineage: Eukaryota > Metazoa > Chordata > Testudines > Trionychidae > Rafetus > Rafetus swinhoei. The sequence continues at coordinate 156,118,975 of CM033424.1, forward strand.
AGGATGCTAACTTTTTCACAGCCATGAGTGATGTAACCTGGTCTATCTACGTTTTATGCTTAGACCAAGCCTTAGTTTGGAGTTTAGGCACTTCAGTATCTTTGCAGATCTGGGCCAAAATAATTACATTTCAATAGCCTCCCTTGACAGAAGTTACAAATTAATGACCGAAGGTGCAAGGTGCAGAATGCCACCAATGCCCTTTTGGTTTTATTGGAACTAGAAATTAGGATCTGTGCCTGTTGGCCAATGGACTGTCTGCATGCAAATCTCTTGACTTAGTCCTTTGCCATTCAGATTACCTGAAATATCTCCCTTCACCAGCAGTTGAAGGGAATCTGGCTCTTGAAAGTGAGATTTTAGGACTTTCTTGAGCATGTTCGATGTAGCTAGATGTCCAGTGCAGAGGTGATTTCTCCCTTATCTGTCAGCTAGCCATTGCTGATGGTGGTGATTATGAACTCTTAAATTCTAATCCAAGCTCTCTCCTCATCTGTTATGTCTTTAGAGGGGAAAAAAATCTCTGTTTCCACATCTAATATAGAAGTAATATTGTTCGCTCAGCATGTCACAGAGCTGTTGAGGATTGGTTGGTTTCTTTGATTAAAGTGATGTGTAAATCTTGATAAATATTGAATATTTTATTAATATCATACTAATTGATAATTAATTAATAATACTAATATTAATACTGATAGGGAGGTAGAGACCAATGGGTGAAATAATTAGCTCTGCTTGATAGACTTCAGAGTGTAAAATCTCATCATCTTCAGGGAATTAAATATTAATGGTGGTGATAAATGTCTTTGGATGAGGTACTGGTTATGAAAGGTCACTATTTAGGAAAGAGCTAGATGTTAGTTAAACAATGCAAAACCATAGATGTTCACCTATGATAGGAGAGACAGTGCTGCCATTAAAAATGTATACACTCTTTTTCTAGTGGAAACCACTGACAAGTGAAATCCCCAAATGAAGACACTTGAAGGTCTCTTTGGAAATCTATATTACACATAATTTCCTGTAGGAAGAATAGCATGGAGAAATTACCATTTTTTTTCATTGACCAGCATCCACATCCATATCTGCTGTTGAAATATTTCTGATTCTCCCTGCTTTTAAATTAAATATTACCTGACTATCATAAAAAATGCAAAGATTGTTTTTCATATAAAGAAAAATACCTAATTTTGTCTATAGTTAAACAGTATATGCACTAAATCACTGTAACCTAAAATACTGTAGATATAAATACTGAAAGTTAAAAAAAAATCTGAAAGCAAATAGGTTTTATTGACAGTTGTTGATACCTATTTTATACATAACATTTAGTTAATAAATATTCAGGGCACTGATGCAGTTTCTACTATTCCATTTCATTTTAGTTACATTTGAGAGAATTATTGACAATGACTAAATTATCCTTTATGGTTAGCTTCTCTTTTCACTCCTAAAATATGTACCCAAAATATTGTTTCTGAAACTCATTTTTCATTTGAATTTATTTGGATAAATATTTTGAACACTTTTTTTCTATGAGTTCATCATGCATTCTTCACCTGCAGGTACCCAAGAAATGTATGCAAGATCAGGGCTTAATTCTGTAGTGTTTTAATTATAGGATTTCTGATCATGAGAACAGTTATGGTTAGGTCACCAATAGTATTGTTTCCTGCTTGCTTTCTGAGCTCTGGTCTACACTAGGGACATTATTCCCCTTTATTCGGCTCTGGTGAGGCCACATCTGGAGTATTGTGTCCAATTCTGGGCCCCACACTACAAAAAGGATGTGGACGCATTGGAGAGGGTCCAGCGGAGGGCAACCAAAATGATTAGGGGGCTGGAGCATATGACCTATGAGGAGAGGCTGAGGGAGTTGGGTCTGTTTAGTCTGCAGAAGCGAAGAGTGAGGGAGGATTTGATAGCAGCCTTCAACTTCCTGAAGGGAGGTTCCAAAGAGGATGGAGAAAGGCTGTTCTCAGTAGCGACAGATGGCAGAACAAGGAGCAATGGTCTCAAGTTGTGGTGGGAGAGGTCCAGGTTGGATATTAGGAAAAACTATTTCACTAAGAGGGTGGTGAAGCACTGGAATGGGTTACCTAGGGAAGTAGTGGAGTCTCCATCCCTAGAGGTGTTTAAGTCTTGGCTTAACAAAACCCTGGCTGGATTGATTTAGTTGGGATTGGTCCTGCCTAGAGCAGGGGGCTGGACTTGATGACCTTCTGAGGTCTCTTCCAGTTCTATAATTCTATGATTCTATGATAGGGAGTTATTTCAAAATAACTCCCCTTGTTTTGAAATAACAAGTGTCCACATTGAGGGAGCCTGCCTCAGACTAACTTCAAGGCTTCCCTGTAGTGTGGACACACTATTTTGAAATTATTATTTATGGAATTATTATTTCAAAATAAGTTATTTTGAAATAATTTTCTAGTGTAGACATGTCCTTAGACTGTAAACTACAGGCTTCTAGCAAATACAGAACAATGTTTTCTTTACTCAGTACTATTGTGATCATTTTTCTTATGGTTATTATGTAGATTGTGACAAATTCTTGTAGAGCAGCAAACAGCATATCTATGTACTCAGTAACATCTCAACAGTCTAGCATTGTTTAAACATGTTATTGAACTTGGCGTCTGGGAGTTTTATAGTAAAAAAAAGACTTAAATCAGATATTTCAAGCCCTAAAGACTGAAAACACAAAACCTGACTTGTTCATATGTGTCCATTTGAAATTTGTCCCTGAACTAAGTTAAATATTTAAACATTGCATTTTTAAGAGTCAGTTTATTTCAGTAAATGATGTAGCTCAAACTAACTAAATTATCAACCAAAAATATTACCTTACAACACTGTCAGCTACTTCTGTCAAACCTGAAGTAGTTTTAGAGGAGACTATGATTTCTGCTCTGTTATACATGTATTAAAGACTTAAGGACCCTAATATAGAAGAATACCAGCTGTGCCATTGGAGAAGCTACCTCTATACTATTATGAACTGGAAAGACTACTGTAGGAATGAAAGGAGGGGAAGCAAATTAGTAACCCAGAGCATTCAGCGCCTGCTTGCTTTTCAATTTTTATTTTGAAACATCTTAGTAGAAGTGCCAAGAAAGGGGCATTTTCTTGAAAAGCAATTTTTGCTTGCATAGAGTGTTTTTTAGCCTGGAGCAAACCCATGTGAAAATGTCAAGTTGAAAAGCCAATTCACTGTGCATGCAAAATTGCTCTTATTACTTCTACTCTCTATTAACATTAGGTAGAGAGTTATTCTTTCCTAGGGGAGAATGGAATGACATTCCCAAAAAATGAGAGTCTCAGTAGGTTTTGTTGCTGCCATTTTGAAGAGTTCTATCGAAGGCAATAGGAATGAAATCAATAGAGTTCAATCATAATCATGCTATAGAGCTGTACCATTTATAAAAGAGAATGATCAGCTTGTTATCATATTTTCCTATAGCAGAGCTTAATAGAAAATTATATCCTTGCTATAGATTTACAAACTCTATAGGGATTTAGAGTAAAGTAATGAGACTGAGTATATATTTCATGTGATTTCCATTCTCAACTATTTTATTGAAGATTAGGGGCTGGAGCATATGACCTATGAGGAGAGGCTGAGGGAGTTGGGTCTGTTTAGTCTGCAGAAGCGAAGAGTGAGGGAGGATTTGATAGCAGCCTTCAACTTCCTGAAGGGAGGTTCCAAAGAGGATGGAGAAAGGCTGTTCTCAGTAGCGACAGATGGCAGAACAAGGAGCAATGGTCTCAAGTTGTGGTGGGAGAGGTCCAGGTTGGATATTAGGAAAAACTATTTCACTAAGAGGGTGGTGAAGCACTGGAATGGGTTACCTAGGGAAGTAGTGGAGTCTCCATCCCTAGAGGTGTTTAAGTCTTGGCTTAACAAAACCCTGGCTGGATTGATTTGGTTGGGATTGGTCCTGCCTAGAGCAGGGGCTGGACTTGATGACCTTCTGAGGTCTCTTCCAGTTCTATAATTCTATGATTCTATGATAGGGAGTTATTTCAAAATAACTCCCCTTGTTTTGAAATAACAAGTGTCCACATTGAGGGAGCCTGCCTCAGACTAACTTCAAGGCTTCCCTGTAGTGTGGACACACTATTTTGAAATTATTATTTATGGAATTATTATTTCAAAATAAGTTATTTTGAAATAATTTTCTAGTGTAGACATGTCCTTAGACTGTAAACTACAGGCTTCTAGCAAATACAGAACAATGTTTTCTTTACTCAGTACTATTGTGATCATTTTTCTTATGGTTATTATGTAGATTGTGACAAATTCTTGTAGAGCAGCAAACAGCATATCTATGTACTCAGTAACATCTCAACAGTCTAGCATTGTTTAAACACGTTATTGAACTTGGCGTCTGGGAGTTTTATAGTAAAAAAAAGACTTAAATCAGATATTTCAAGCCCTAAAGACTGAAAACACAAAACCTGACTTGTTCATATGTGTCCATTTGAAATTTGTCCTGAACTAAGTTAAATATTTAAACATTGCATTTTTAAGAGTCAGTTTATTTCAGTAAATGATGTAGCTCAAACTAACTAAATTATCAACCAAAAATATTACCTTACAACACTGTCAGCTACTTCTGTCAAACCTGAAGTAGTTTTAGAGGAGACTATGATTTCTGCTCTGTTATACATGTATTAAAGACTTAAGGACCCTAATATAGAATACCAGCTGTGCCATTGGAGAAGCTACCTCTATACTATTATGAACTGGAAAGACTACTGTAGGAATGAAAGGAGGGGAAGCAAATTAGTAACCCAGAGCATTCAGCCTGCTTGCTTTTCAATTTTTATTTTGAAACATCTTAGTAGAAGTGCCAAGAAAGGGGCATTTTCTTGAAAAGCAATTTTTGCTTGCATAGAGTGTTTTTTAGCCTGGAGCAAACCCATGTGAAAATGTCAAGTTGAAAAGCCAATTCACTGTGCATGCAAAATTGCTCTTATTACTTCTACTCTCTATTAACATTAGGTAGAGAGTTATTCTTTCCTAGGGGAGAATGGAATGACATTCCCAAAAAATGAGAGTCTCAGTAGGTTTTGTTGCTGCCATTTTGAAGAGTTCTATCGAAGGCAATAGGAATGAAATCAATAGAGTTCAATCATAATCATGCTATAGAGCTGTACCATTTATAAAAGAGAATGATCAGCTTGTTATCATATTTTCCTATAGCAGAGCTTAATAGAAAATTATATCCTTGCTATAGATTTACAAACTCTATAGGGATTTAGAGTAAAGTAATGAGACTGAGTATATATTTCATGTGATTTCCCATTCTCAACTATTTTATTGACTTTATTCATGCAGCGTTTCTTAAAGTGTGTTCCGCGGCACACCAGTGTGCCGCGAGGCAGTCAGAGGTGTGCCGCGGAGAGAACAGAAAAAATTCTGCTACCCCACCCCCTGCAGAGCCCGGAGATAGCTCCCGCTGCGGCTGCCTCCTCTCCCCCCCAGCCCGCACTACGGCCCCTGTCCCAAGGGGCCTCCAGTGCTGCTCAGCCTCCTCCTCCTCCACGTGTGCAGGTGGCAGCTTTTACAGCAGCTGCTTCTGCTGGGAGGGGGAGGGGTGACTGGAGCTGAGGAGTCACTCCTGGACCTCAGCGGTTTAAAACTGCCACCTGCAGGGAACCCGGCTCAGGCTCTGCTGTCCCCCCCTCCACCTGTGGTGCGCTTGGGCTCTGCTGCTCCCCCCTTGGGGCGTGCTTGGGCTCTGCTGCCCCCCATGTGCTGCTGCTCTCTCTCCCCTGCACCCCTCCTCAGCCTGCTCGGGAAGTGGCAGAGTTTAATCTGGCGGGGACGGTCAGGGTTTCTACTCTCTCCCCTCCCCGGCCCTGCCAGTGGGAAGCCTGGCCTGGTGCTGCAGCTGTGCTGCGTTCCCCGCTGCATGGGTGGGAGAGGGGGAACTGAGCTCTCCACTCTCCCCTCCCCCCGAGGAACAAGAACATGCTCCCTGGAGGCTTTTCCTGCTGCAGCAGGGTGCCAAGCTAGGTAAGCATCTTCCCACATGCCCAGACCCCACACCCAACCCCCCCTCACTCCCCTCCTCCTGCCAAGACCCCGCATTCCCAACTTGCTCTGACACCCTGCCCCAAGTCCCCTCCTGCACCCTCCCTCCTGGCCAGACACTCTGCCCCAAGTCCCCTCCTCTACCCTCCCTCCGGGCCAGACACATGACCTTATTTAGCATTTGTTTATTATTATCCTTACTTGTTTGTGGTCTACGTTTTCAGACTGTTATTAGGGCACTCTTCCTGGGGCGGGGGTCGTGGCGCATTTCGACCCCTGGGTCTCCCAGGTCTCCCAGCTCGACAAAAAATGCTCGGTGTTCCCCAGAAATCCTTGGTGTTCCTCAGTCTTAAAAAGTTTAAGAAACACTGCTTTAGTGCATCTGTAAGATTTCTCCTTCTGCTGTCTAATAATTATATAATGATTCTGATGAGAAACAGTTCAGAATGGATTAATTAAACAAAAAAATCACTCTGGTTCTAAAAATATTACTGACTGTATTTGTATATCTTTGTATCTCAGCCAGCCTTTCACTCACATGTTTGCCTTGGTTCTGTTGGCATCACCCCTACTGTGTTAGTACCACATCATAACCTTTGGCAACACAGCTCACTGGGATCAGACAACACTCTCTCTCTCTCTCTCTCTCTCTCTCTCTCTGCCCTTTGGCTGAGACTGAACAGGTGGTTTAAGTCCCATAAACCCTTTAGTTAGTACCTCTCTGTCAAGGTTGCATGGTTCTTTACTCCTAGAAACATCCACCCACAAGTAGAATTGTTTAACACAAGACATCATAACAGATAAAATTAATTAAAAAAAAAAGAAACAATTTGTTTAACAGATCTAGACTAATGCTTGCCAGAGACCAAGGCACTCTCAATTTGATTAGAGAAATGAAACCAAAATCTAAATGTTCAAAACACAAGTCCTAGTGGCTCTGACTTCACCTGGAATAGTCCCAACCTCATGCTAAATCCAAACTAATTCTCCCCAGCTTGCACAGGCAACAGTCTTTCAAAGCCTTCGGCATTATAGTTCATTTCCATATTTGGCAAGGTCACCTCTCTTCCCATAGTCCTTGATGCCTGATCTACCTCAGTGGGCGTTTTTCAATTTCAACAGGTTTTTTTGTTTTTTGTTAGCATTTCACAAGTCATTCTGCAAATGTCATCCTAACTTATAAAGTTGATATTTTAAGGGGTGGGGACAAGATAGCAAAGCTCCCCTAGCCATATGGAATGAAATCCCAAACTCACATTCCTCAGTTATTAAATGTGCTAATTAACTGATAACCACAGTCAGTTTGTCACATTCCCATTTAACATATAGGAGATATCTGTGACAGTTGGTTGTACATTAGGCTGATTATAGAATTATTAAACAGAAACTGTAGAAACCTAGAAGAAATTAAAATATGTACACCTTGAGTAGTACATACTTTAACTATGTATTAATAATGTCAATTTATTATTGTTATTATCATTACACCTATGAGGCCTAGTTCTGGTCAAGGATCAATGTTCCTCCTAATTTTTTCCACCGATGTGAGGAATGCATTTTGTTCTATGCAGTACCAAATTTGAGGCAATGTGCAGATATGCTCCCCCAGTAGATACAAAAAAACCCTAGATACAATACATATTTTAAAAAGTTATAACCATAACCAAGCTGAGGTAGCCCAAGAGAGAAAAGGTGTCACACTGAAGACCGCTGTGGTGAGAAAATGACACTAGTGAGAGCTGTGATAACACAGAGGGATGATTCTGTCACCTACACTGACCTCTATGGGGGCTCCACAAACCCTGCAGCAAGGGGTCTGGCAAAGCATAGGTTTTGGGATTTGGAAAGGCACCATCAGCCCTCTCTCCCTGCCTCAGCCCTGGAGCTGGGAGACAATGGAGTCTCTCCCTGCTACAATCCTGGGACCGGGGGAATCCTCGTCTTCCCTCCCTGCCATAGCCCTGGGGCTGGTGAAGAGGCATCCCTCTCCACCTACCACAGCCCTGCATGTCCCAACCTCCTCAGCCCCAACCTAACTCCAGTGCCCCTATCCATCCCATATTCCCTGTACTTCACCTTCTTGTGTGTCCTTTCCAGGATCCAGGCACATTGTGGCTGCATGGCTGCACTGCTCCACCTATCCGGTGTGTGACCCTTTATGCTCACTTGTGCACCCTAGAGGGAATGGAGACCAGGATACCATTGTACTAAACACAGTGAAAACAGAACAAAGCCATTTCCTGCCTCAAGAAGTTTACAGTCTTAAGCCATCAGTATACTATTTACATTCTAGGGCCATCAGTAAATTACCATTAATCTGCCAGTGTTAGTATTTTGGATGTGCATCCTTGGCTCCTTGCATTGATACTGTATTTACTCACGAGGAGTACTTGAGTCAATGCACAATACAGTGTAAGTATCCTACAGTACAGGCTAAGTATCCTAATGTGCAATCCTCCACCTCCCAGTGCATTGTTTTTTCAGAAGTTTTAGAAATGCCCTATGGGGCAGAAATGAGTCACACTGCAGTGATTGGGAGCAAGTGGTCAATGTCCCATAATTGTTGTACCTTTTCAAACACCCCATGGAACTAACACAGCTCACCATCTCTGACAGAATCATAGTGTCTGCACAGCTGTGCACAATTGTCATACTCATTGTAAGCACAGGGTGCATAGTCCTCCCGTATTGGCAGAGCTATAAGAAAACCCGAATCAGCAGCTCACAATGCTCATTTCTGGGAAAGAACATTCATGTCTATTTTACATACACATGCAGCAACTGTGGCTTTCATGGGTCAGTGCTCGTGAAACTGTGCTATGCCTTAATGTGCCCCAGAGTAGAGTTTTAGAGGTGGGATACCACATGGAATATTGAAGGGGGTCCAGGGAGGTGGAGTAATGGAATTCTCCAGGGACTATAAACAGAGGTGAGCCCTAGATTGCTGAACATGTAGGTTCAGGAGTTTGCTTTATGTGGCTTGCTACTAGAGAAGCCTCATTAATTCCTGATGCATATTCCCCTCCTTTTCCTGCTGGCACTCTTGGGCATACATGAACTGGAGACCCCCCACCTTCCTCTGACATGTTTTTGGTTCACTTGGTCCTTGTCACCAGCAGTTGTGCCCAGACAGGGAGCAGAGGGTAACCTTCTAGGACACAAGAATCAAGTCATCGCCTTAAAAAAAGGTGATTTTATTAACAAAACAAAAAGATATACTTGGTTGCTAGGTGTTACAGCACAACTAAGAATAGATAAAAAACATAAAATTCTTTGGGCTATAACTTAAATGGTGAGTGGGGGAGGAAAGGCATAGATTCACACAGAGAAGTTTAACCAAACAACGAACACAAAGAAAAATACCCTGATCGCAACTAGATACACATTTTCCTTTACTCATGATCTGTGCTGATCTGTACTTAAAGGCCCACTCCCATGTCAAATATTTCTTATAGTCATGGTAATTCTGAGTACTGCATCTGCTCCCTCCAGCCTTTACTTAGGATTCACAAAGGAAGAGCAGTCCAGGTATCTATCTCCAATTCAGATTTCAGCACTGTATTCCCATTGGTTCTTCTGGTCCCCTTGCCAACACTCTTGCTAGCTACCTGAGTTTAACCCCTTTGTCACCGGGAGCTGGCCAGCACTCCTCCTATCCATCACAGCCTGAAAGGCATCAGCTGCAGATAAAATACACAGCAGAGCCATTGTCAATATAGTGACAACAGATGGTGAATGTTAAGATTTAGAACTCCCTTCCCTTGCTCTCTTAAAGTTTTAAATAAGACATGGCTTTTGACACTTCATCTTGGGAGAGCTGCGCATGATGGGACTCACAGCACCAGCAATGGTAAATAAGGCTCACTAGGGGTGAGGGAAATGAGGAGAGAATTGCTCAATTGCATGACATTATGAATACAAGGCAATGACACTAAATGCTGGCACCATTTTCCAAAGGCAGTGGTGATTTTTGTTGATCCCACACTGCTGAATGTAACAAAGGCAGAGAGCACAGCTGCTGCTGGCATCCTGAAACCACCTGGGCCCATCTGCTGCTAGGCTGTATGCAGCAACAGTGCCTGCCAAAGTTATCATTGGTGTTGGAAAGTGTCCTACTGCAGAGGAAGAAATAAAGCTGTCATCCTTAGAAACCTTTGGGAGAGAGTTGCAGAGAACCTCCATGAAAGTTTCATTGAGATTGCTCAGGAGGATATATAAACAGCTGCTTGCATGCTCCTCTCCTTTGCCCAAATCTGCAGGGGAATGAAAAGCAGACAACAATGCTACTTCTGTTTATTGTACCACTGCCTCTTGTGGGTAGCACTGGCATATTTCCCTATGGTAAAATGACTCGTATTCAAGCGAGTTCAACAGGAATCAATCAGTACTATGCAATACAAATATTGAAATTAACATCAAGTTGACTGAGCCCCCATTAAGAAGAAACACTGGAGAGTTGGATTATTTTTATTTACCATCTTATCTTGAAGGCTTTAGGGTTCACTCTGGGAAATATGACTCCTACAACCATCCCAAACAACACTCCTGAACCTCTTTCACGCAGGAGGAAGTGAGAGGGACTGACTGACCTGACCTTCCTCTCTCTGCCCTCCATGCCTGCTAGTCCCCAGAATGGACTCACCTCTCCTGGTACCTGATGTCATATCTTCCTGAGACAACAAGTAGGGGGCACACAGGGTCACATGTCTCCTAAAAGATTTTTTCCCAGGGTTCACACCAGAATGTGGCCAGAAGTAGCCTTTTGGCACTGTGTATGGGAGGGGAGAAATGGGAGCTGCTTCCAGCCACAGAGAGGGGTGGGGGAAGGGATGACATGGCTATTGTCTTTGCAGAGCTCATCTCTTCCTCTCCCTCCCTCACTCCTCAATGGGTGAAAGCAACTAGTCCCTTCCTACCCGCATAGTGTCAAAGGCAGCTAACTCCTCCAGGTTGCTGCTGGCCATCCATGTATCCTAGGTGCCTTCTGTCCCCAGTTACAGTGTGATCAGAAAGGGGTTAAATGCTAAGAATGAACTTTGCAGCAGGCCCAAGGAAACTGACTGAAAGGAGCTTCAGTGAACCTGTCCAGGGACGTGGCTCAACAGGAGAGGATGCCTAGGGGATGAAGCAGCTCTGCACTTCCTGAGGGCAGGACCCAGAGTGGGGTGGAGTGAAGAGGAGTGCTAAGCCCCTGCTCCAGGGGTTGCGGTGGAGCCTGCAGGTTAGGGGCATAAACAGACTGGAAATTGCTTCACCCTGCCCCTCCATCATTCCAGATCTTAATTGAGGGGCAGAGAAGCTGCCCCAGACAAATATTGTGGAGGGCTTTGGCACATTCAGAGCTTGGATCCTCCTGTGCAACACCCCAGACCAGAAGGTCTTGGGCTTTCCCAGGGTGCTGGATCAGCTAGAGGTAGTGGGAGAAGGAAGAAGCCTGCCAGCCAGGCCTTTAGTGAGCTCCATGCTCGGACCAGGGTTTGGTTCTCTACACAGCACTGGGAGCAGAACATGCACTGCTGGGAGGATATGAAGGAGCTGTAGGGTTGTGGGAGTGAAGGGGCAAAGCAAGGAGAGGACAGTGAGACAGGGAGAAAGTGGGTGGGCAGCAGAGGTGACATATAAGCACTCACTGCCTGGTGCCTGCCCACACTCACCAGCCACTGTGGCTCACAGTGTGCAGCCAGTGCCAGCCAGAAACATGATGGGGGCACTAGTGTGCATGCTCGCTCGCTCTCTCTCCTCTCTTCCCCCATTGGAGGTCTGGACTCACACTCAGCTTTGAGACCAACCTCATCTGCACACAATTTTTTCTGACTTAGTCCAGCAAGCACTCAGAACCCTGATCCTAGGACCTACCCAGGGTAGGTGGATCCAAGGTTGAGACCTTCTGGGTATAGGGGATATATAGACTTGGACTTGTGCTACTATGCTATCAAATATCCATCACACCTGAATTTGGGCTTGGGTTCTAAAGCCTTAATATCTCCTTGGTACTCAAGTTCAAGCACTGCCATTTTGCAGTGCAGCTCAAGCCGCAGATCCATGTCAGTAGGTCTTTGTAGGGCAGTGTGGATCCATTTAGCACTGTTATGAGACTAGAGTCTGATTGGGCACTCAATTACAGCATGGGGGATGCAGGTCCAATTCCTTCCCTCTGCTTGGTGTGGAAAGGGGATTTAAATATGGGTCTCCCACACTGCAGGAGAATGCCCTATCCATGAGACTGCTAGCATGTTTTCTTAATCTTTCTCCTTAAAGCTGTTCCACTTTTCTATTATATATTTGACAAAATTTGTCTGTCTGTTCAAGAACTCCTCCTAGACAGTAAGAGCTAGAACCACCACATTTGGTATGTAGCTTCCTCTAATCCTAACTTAAAGCAGGGGCAGGGATTGGTTGTGCCAGGACAATGAGATGTTCCTGGAATGTGACTGTGTCTCATAACTTGAAAAGGGAGGGCTCTGTTCACAGGCACAGTTATACTGTATAATGACCACAAGTGGTGTAACAGGGGACAGGGATGCAGAAAGGGATGGCTATTTACTGTGTATTTGAGAGAGTTTGTCTATTTCTGTGTCTGTCTGTCTGTCCCCCAGCTGGGGGACATGCCCCATATCCCCGACTGAGTCCACTGCAGCTGTCATGGACAGGCACTTCTCACCTGGCCCCACGCTGCTGTGGTGAGAGAGACTGGGGTTCTCCTCTCTCAACAGGGCAGCCTGCATCCTGAACCCCCCATCCTCCACCCTCCTGAAGCCGCCTCCTGCCCCAGACACCCTTTAGGTGGGCACTGATGCTCTCTCCCCCGCTCCCGCATCTATACAGGAGCATTGCTGACCCAAGCAACGATGGGTAAATCTTCTAGATATAAATAATTAAATAGCTGTAGCGGGACAGTAACTGAAGTCTTCTACAGTTTAGGTGAGCTCCTTACTATCAAACCATGGCACCATTCTCACTATTTGGCTCTTTGAAATTGACAGTGAACTGAAAAGTCCATTATTCACCCAGCTGTAGCTGCAATTACACCAATATAAGATCCAAAGAATGGATAAAAGCACCATCTAATGTAAATAATAACTTGTGCAATATGCAACACAGAAACCATTTCTTTTCCCAAAATCATTCTTCTTTAGGAACTTACTAATGGTTAGTGAGTCAATCCTCCAAGTAGAATCAAATGCAAATATTTAAAAATCATAATTCAGGCACCCAAATCATGATTTTTGAACACAATTAATGCTGTGTCCTTTTCTTTATTTGCCTTTTGTATTTTGAGCCACTGAGATATGCTCGGTTTTTGACTGCAGGACCTAATTTTTAAAAATAAAACAAAAGCTAAGATTCTCATGTAATTATACTCATCTAAGGGTGGTGGTTAATGAATATTCCTGATACCACAAGACAATCAATAAAAATCACAAATTAATATAGTTACCCCTCTCTCCTAGTCCAGGTAATTCTCCTATGGAATTTTTTTCCCACAGCATGCCTTTCAGGAGCTGACTTTTGGCATAATTAAGTAACTGTAGCACTAAAAGAGCCATTTTGAACAGGCTACCATTTTGCTGTTTGTTGCCTCTTTGTTTCTTCTAGTTCCTCTTATGTTTCTCCCCCAGTTTATCTTTACTTGGAGTTATACATCTCATGCACAATATTGAAAAAGTAACTAAAGCAAAGGGAAATTATAAAAACAAAGGAGAAGCAATTTTTGTAAAATGCAATAACTGCTGGAAAGATTTTTACTGTATAAGGTGGAGGGATGGAACAATTAAAGAGTCTGTTTCTTACTGTTAGGTGTGTGGAGGAAGTGTTATTAGTTTGTATCTCTTTTGAATTAGTGAGTTGTTTTTGACAGGTGACCTACCACACAGTGTAGAAGCAGAAGGAATCACAAAGCTGGGAACAAAGCTTTAAAGAGTTATTTTCCAACAAAACCATGACTCATGTCACTCGTCATGTTTTAGCTGCCAGTGTGCTGAGACGGCTGCCTGTGACACTGACAAATATTGTCTGATTATTTCCCTATACTCCCTAAACCAGGAGAAGACAATAATTTTTGATGAGGGGGCCACCCCAAGATTTTAGAAAGTGGTTGAGGGCAGCACTTTTTCATGATATTAATAGAGGGGGTGCAGGGTCTGGGATGGAAGTTAGGTGAAGAAGGAAACTTTGGGTAAGGGACTGTGATACAGGAGGGACAGTGGGGTTTGGGAGGGAGTTTTTGTGAAGGAGGCAGTTGTGACCTAGGACAGGGGATTGGAGTGCAGGGTTCTGGAATGTGCCCTATGACAGGAAGGGGTTGTGACCTAAAGCAAGGGACTGGGGTGCAGGGGTTTGGTTTGTGACCTAGAGTAGAAGGGGATTGTGATCTGGGGCAGGAGATTGGAGTGCCAGATTTGGGAGGAGGTATGGGTGCAGGAATGGGGAGAGGGTTTGGGTATGTTGAGTGGGGGGCAGAGGGTTGTGGAAGAGAGGGGTTGGGGTGCCAGAGGCAGGCTCTGGCCAGGAGACTTACCAGACAGCAGCCCAGACAGCCTGCCTGCCTGTAGAGTTAAATGCTTGCAGAGCTTAAAAAGTTTCCCTGTCTGCCTGCCTTGTGCCTGCACAGGCTGCATGGCCATGTATTTGTGTGAATAACTGAGCCAGAGGGGAAGGGGCCATGGTGCTTCATGTGCAGCCTGCTGTTCAAACAGATAGCTCCTATTGGCCAGTTTCTGGCCAGAAGCCAACCAAGGGGATTATGCTGGGGGTGGGAGTTGTATGGTAGTACAGAGCTGGCCTGCAAGCCATATTTTTTTTCCAGGCCTGCCCATCAGTTGTCTCCTGCCCTAAGTTCTTTGGGACATGGGCCAATTTTTTGGTTTGCATTTGTACAGGACCTATTGCAGTGTAGTCTGTGATTACAGATCCTATGTTGTATGGTAGTACAAATAATGCAAATAGTACCAGAAATTCTTAGTTATTAAAGAAACTTTATATAAATCTAATTTAATAAACCTGAACTACATAGAAAACACAGAAGCATAATCATATTAGTCTGTAACTTTAAAAAACAATGCGTAGTCCTGTGGCACCTTAGAAAACCATCTCATCTGATGACCTGGATTTTGCCCATGAAAGGTTATGATACCATATATATATTTTTGTTAGTCTCTAACATGCCACATGACTATTCATTGTTTTTACATAGAAAACAATAGATTCAGCATTTGAACAAAGTATGAGTAAAAAAAAAAAGAAGTAGCATATTCTGAACACTTCAAATCAGAAATTCTTTCCTTAGCAAGAAATGCATATAAATATAGTTCCAAGACACTTCTTGGTGTAATAAAATCTAACAGTAGGCAAATAAAATTTTAAACTGAATTACCGGCAAGGCATTTATGTGTCTTCATTTTATTTTATTGATTTTTCGCCATACATCCTTTATGTCTTTTGAAAGCTGTGTGACCAGCTAAACAATTAAATAAATTATGCTGATCTTTTGAATAAGCAAACAACAAATGGAGGACAAGTGTGTGTATAATAATACACTAGAACAACAGTTTTTCATTTTCAGCCCACTGTCTAGAACTTTGTGTGGGCAACTGGGGTCATAGAACAAATGATTTCTTATTGCCCCCGTGTATATCATGAAGCAATTATAATTGTATAAATCTTCCACAGTACTTTGGGATTGGAATTTCAGACATCCATAAAGTCATTTGTATCCAGAGTCAAGAATCAAGTTTCCAAAATATTCAGAATAGCCTTGAAGTTAGCACACTTCTCCTTGCTTAATTCGTATTTGTGAATTAAGTGATAGGATTTTCATTCAAACACTGGAATAATATGTATATACGATATGTTTCAGGAAACATTATATGATTAAATATTCAGGGGCTGCTTTGAAAACACATTTGCTTTGCTTCTGGCATATTTATATATATAATATATAAAATCTGAAGCTCTCCATATCATTTAAAAATAATCTATTCCTCTTCTATGCCCATAGGTGGGTAATTTACTTATCAAACTTTTTTCTCCCACAGAGAATAGAGACTATTAAGACTACTTTAAAAGTGGGTTGAATCATCTTTAAATGTATTCATCTAAAATAGTGTCAGTTCCTGATTTCAGAACATGAGATGATTTCTTATCCTAAAAATAGAAATAGCTTCCAGGCATCAGCAAGTTACATAAAAGATGCATTAGAAGGCAGTTATTGCAATCTGAAACTATTACACAGTGCAGACAATTTAAAATGGGAATAAACATTCATAATATGCTTCCACTGAAACTGGAAAGAGCCAAGTGGAAATGTTACATTTTAATTAAATCAATGAAATTAATAATATATCCAATCAATGTATAAAATAGTACTAAAGGTCTGTAAAGATTGGAGGCAGGAGGAAAAATAAAAAACATTGCATATGAATATTCTTAATTCCCTCTTAAAACATGCTGCTTGGTATTTTTATGGTCTATATACTAATATATGCTTTTTAATTAATGCAGAAAGTAGAAGGAAATAAAAAAAAGTTGGTGATCCTATACAAACCCTTGATGACAACTGGCAAAAGGTTCATTGTATTGTAACTGGAACTCCTCTGGCTAGACAGGCTCACTACACCTAACACTTTGCTTGCATATTACTTATCTATAAAGAATGTCATGTGACATCAAAAATGAAAGCCCAGATCATACTGGTCATTAATAGTGTTGTGAAAAGTATGTGCTGGTTATATTTAAAGAGTTGTGCATATACATTGAAAATATGTCCTTATAGTTCATATCAAGATGTTAATTCCCAGAAAAAGTGAAAAACTAGTTTTGCCAAAGGGATGTGTATCCATGTGTCTCCTAAGGTTCATGTGTACATTAATCACTGTAAGGTAAACACAATGGGAGTTAAATTTGCATATCAAGTCAACATGAGGCTGTGAAGGCAACTTGGACCAGCACATCAGGAAGAGAACTAAGCCGTGGTTTACACTAGAGAGTTATTTTGAAATAAACCCTTATTTTGAAATAATAAGCTGAGCGTCCACACTACCAAGCCCGTTATTTCAAAATAATTATTTCAAAATAGTGTTAGTGTGAATGCTCTGCTGCTGCTATTTTTAAATAACACCCTAGAGTCATTCAAAGTAATTACTCCCCAGTGCTTCCTGAGGCTCTAAGTCAAGGAAGCACAGTCACAACAACAGAGCCTGCCTCAGACTAAATTAGAGGCTCCCCGTAGTGGGGACATACTATTTCAATTCAGTTATTTTGAAATAATTTCCTAGTGTAGACATGCCCTAAAGGAGTCATCGTAACTCTGAAATCAAAACAGAGAATTTGGGGAAATAAAGCAAAAAGACACCCAGGTATCCATTTACTGAGGAACCCCCTTAAAGGACAAGGACTATTTGTGAAAACTTGGATCCTGTTTTTTTGACTGAAAACCAGTAGCTCTGTCAAAGACTGAAATCTTGGGAGAGAATCAACTTTATAAAATAGGTAAGGTAAGTATTAATAACCATGAACTTACAATTGCATTTGATGTTTTGTTTTATGTGAAAACATTTCCATTCCAATATTCTTTATCTGTATTCATTTGAATCTTTGATTTAAATTGCTGTTCTTTGCTAGTAAACTTATTCTTGTTTTTATTATACACGCATTACAGTGCTGTGGTAGTAAGTGAAATATGAATCAAACAAGCTGAGGTGTGTACTGTTCCCTTTGGGTTCAGCGACCCTGGTAATTTCCAGGAGTGTTCACTGCAGCAAACTCTTGTGGGGGGGCTCACAGGCTGTGGGGGGGGGGCACCTTTGTTACCTGCAGGACCTTTGTCAGGGTGCAGATGATAAGCATAAACAATCCTGTTTCTCTCTTGGTGAGTTAGGGACTAATAAGTTGATTCCCAATGCTGGGCATCCCAAGAAAGTGTCACAGTATTCAACTCCCTTCCTCTATTAATATGTGCATGTGTGTAGACCTAAAGGAGATCACAGGCCTATCAAACCTGTGATAAATTTCAAAGAAGTGAGATATTTTATCATGGAAAAAATATACCTTTGGAAAGATGGATTTACAATAACCTTGACAAAACCTTCACTCCATTGTTGTACCATCATGTCTCCTGGTAGCAGGTTAAATGCTTCCACTGAACGGCAACTGAACTCATTTCTCTGTTTTTGATTCAGATCATCTCTTCTCTGGATGGCATATAGTTGGCCCGATATGATTTACGTCAGGGCTCACAAAATATGTTAAGTAATTCTTGCCTTTGCATAGCACTGGATTCTGATGTCAGGTATTTTAAAAGCAACTCTATGGACTCCTTTAAGATTTTGATTAATAGGTTCCCAGGCCAGAAAGGAACATTGCGATCAAGTCTGACCTTCTGTAGCCATGGCCATAGAAATCACCACAATAGTCCTATATTGTTATGGGGAAAAAAATCAGTAAGGTAGATCTTTCTCTCACACATCTCAAAACACATTGCATACATCTACACTGTGTCTTAATAAGCCACCCATTATTTCAGAATATTTTTCGAAATAATGGGCACACTATTTTGGCATCCTGTTCAACGAGGTTTAAGGGATGTCTCAAAATAGAGTATTATTTCAAAATTTGGCACTGTGTAGATGTGCCAAATTTCAAAATAATTTATTTCAAAATAGAATCAAAATAAGATACACAATTTGCGTAGCGCAAATTGCGTATCTTGTTTCGAGTTTAGGGTGCTGTGTAGATGTACCCATCAGTTGAACAATGAGTGAAATCCTGGCCCCCATGAAACCAGTACAAAATTTGCCATTGACTGGGATTTTATAGTATGGGTGTGTCTAGACTACAGGGTCGACAGAATGCGGCAGTTTTGTCGACGGCGGTAAACCTCATTTTACGAGGAATAACACCTTTTTCAACAGTGTTCTGTCGAGAAAAGGCCAATGTGGATGGGGGGGGGGGTTTCAAAAAAACCTCCAAGGAAAATCCGTGCTGGACAGTCTATCTTCAGGGAAAACCTCTATTGTTCCTGTCTGTAGCCATGTTTTAAAGGCACAGACACCCTGGGCAGCCATTTTGACAGGAAGCTGGCCACAGACCAAGACTGTCAGCTCGCAGCTCTCCCTGCCTCCCTGCCACATGGCCATGTGTGAAGGCCAAGATCCCTGAGGCCCCCAAGGACCTTCTAAGGAGCCATCACAGATGCCCTCTAAGGGAAAGAAGAGAGCTCCAGCCTGGTCAGGGCCAGAGGTCCTGACCCTGCTCGAATTTCGGGGCAAGGAGGAAGTGCTCCAGGCCCTGCACACCCGGCGCAGAAATGCGGACATATACGGACTCATGGCTCAGGGGCTGGTACAAAAAGGGCACCACCCCAGGACATTGGACCAAGTCCGGGCCAAAGTAAAGGAGCTCAGGGAAGGCTACGCCAAGGCCCGTGAGTGCAGCTCCACCTCAGGTGCAGCACCAGTGCACTGCACTTACTACCAGGAGCTCGACCGCATCCTGGGTGGTCGGGAACTGCTGTCTGCCCCAGTGCTAGTGCAGACAGGCTTGCACACAGAGGTGCAGCACTGCCAGAAGGGAACACCAGACACAGAGGAGCAGCTTCCAGGAGAAGACGAGGAGGAGGAGGACACCACTGAAACCGCGGTGACCCTGACCCTGCAGCCTGTCCCCGAGACCCAGGAGGCCTCGCAGGCATCCTCCGAAGCTGGCAAGGGAACATCAGGTGAGTGCAGTCAGGGTCACAGACACAGAAGGGGGGAGGTGGGAGCAGAGAGGATGCAGAGCAATCTGCACATGTCTTGGTCTTCCTAGACAGCTTGCATGTCTCTGTGCATGTGCAAGGAGGCGGGCAGGTGGTGGGTATGTGGGTGGGGGCCCTGGGAGACCCAAGGTGCTCCAGGCCCCTGTCTTATGTCTTGTGACCCACTGTGGCTGCACACTTCCCTGGCCTGTACGGCCATGGTGGAGGAGGAGTTGTGGAGGGGGGGGCGGACGTTGCCTTAGCCACAACAGGGTCCCTGTGAGGCCAGGGTGGCAGGCAGGGCCAGACGTGGCCTTGCTGTGACAACATTCCCATCCCTTGTTGTAAGGACTTATTCACTGAGCCCAAGCAGGGACAGTGTGTGAATTCCTGACACTGATCAGTTCTCCCTCTTCTCCTCCACAGCCAGACCTGCTGCTGCTGACCTCTGGGCAACACCCGTGACACCACCCACCCAGTCCCATGGCACCCGCAGGCATTGGCGGGTCTACAACAACCTCCTGAGGAAGCATGTCGAGGCCATAGAGAGAATGGAGGACACCATGGCGGAAAGGGCAAGGGAGGAGGCTCGCTGGCACAATCATCTCCTGGAGGATTTCCTCCCCCAGTGGAGCGCTATGTGTGCCACTGTCCGAGAGGCCCTGGCTGTGCCAGGTCCTCTCCCCATGGGGACTCCTCCCGCTCATCTGACTCCAGCCCCCTCCGCCCCCCCTTCTTCTCCCTCAGCCCCTGCCACCTCTCCAGCCCTGCCCCCCTCTTCCCCACCCCGCTAGGGCAGAGCCATCTGCAGCCCCTCCCCACCGGCATAGCACCGACTCAATCCCGAGGATGGCTGGGTCCACGGATCCGAGGTGGCAAAGGTTTGCGGCCCAGGCGATACTGTCATCATCCGTAAGCTGATTGCCCACCCTCCCTCCTTCCCCTTTCCAGGTTGACATCCCCCCTCCTCCCCCAGTTTTAAAAACAGTTGTAGAGTTTACAAAACAATTTATTTTTGAATACATGTGGAACAGTTCTATTTTTTTTACAAACAAACAGTTATTTATTTGAACGTTAATTGTTAATAAACATATTTTTGAGATTTAACACAGTGTGTGTGTCTTAACTGTCTGGAGGCTGGTGCAGGGATCACCTGATGGGCTTGGCGAATGGCAGCTGTCCGAGGCCGCACAAACCACCTCCCCTCCACTTCAGCCGTTGCCCCCCTGCCTGGGAGGAAGGCCTCCCCTTTGCTCTCCACCAGGTCGTAGAGGACACAACATGCAGCCACCACCTCTGGGATATTGCATTCCCCCATGTCGAGGCGAGTGAGCAGGCACCTAAACCTTCCCTTCAGCCGGCCAAAGGCACATTCCACTTGTAAACGCACCCATGTCAGGTGCACTTTAAAGAGTTCCCTGCTCGGGTTCAGATGCCCAGTGTATGGTTTCATGAGCCAGGGCATGAGGGGGTATGCTGCATTGGCCACAATGCAGACAGGCATCTCCACATTCCCAACAGCAAAGTTTCGCTGGGGGAAGAAGTTTCCAACCTGCAGCCTTTGGTAAAGGTGCGAATTGTGGAAGATCTGAGCATCATGTGCCCGGCCTGACCACCCCCCACGAATAGTCCACAGTTGTCAACCAGGGCCTGCAGCACAATGAAGAAGTACCCTTTTCTGTTAATATAATGGGCTGCTTGATGGGGCGGTGCACGGATGGGAATGTGAGTTCCATCGAGAGCTCCTCCGCAGTTTGAGAATCCCTGCCCTGCAAAACCGGCCATGATGGTGTCTAGGTTTCTGAGGCAGACAGTCCTGTTCAGCAGCTCCGAGCTGATGGTCCTCACCACCTGCAGAAATAGACACATACAAACACATGGAATAGGAAGTTAGAGGGGTTGCCCAAGTCCTTCGGAGGTCCCCCCCCCTCAAGACCCCAGGACACCCCCTACCCCCACGATTGTTCCCAGCAGTAGGAGCCCTCCACTATCCCTCCATTGCCCCTCTGCCCTTTCCTGTTACAGTCCCCTTACCCCTCATGGACTGCCCTTCCCCCCCCGCCAGAAGGACTTACCTCCAACAACACGGCGTCAACAGTAGATCTCCCCACACCAAACTGGTGTCCCACTGACCAGTAGCTATCAGGAGTGGCCAGCTTCCAGAGGGCAATAGCTACCCTCTTCTCCAGTGGGATGGCAGGGCGCAGGTGGGTGTCCTGTCATTGCAGGGTGGGGGCAAGCCAGTAGCAGAGCTCCAGGAAGGTGGACTTCTGCATCCTGAAGTTTCGGAGCCAAGCCTGATCATCCCACCGCTCCATTACGAGCCAGTCCCACCAGTCCGTACTTGTTTCCATCCTCCAAAATCGCCTTTGAAGCACCGTGGAGTGGGGTCAGCGCCTGCCCAGGGGCAGCTCTCGCTCCATGGCAAACAAAGGTTTGGAAAAACCTTCAGAAAAAATCACACTGCTGTGCTGTGCCAGGAAGCAGAGCACTCCAAGCAAGCACTGCAGAACCTTTGCTGTCCCTCTAGGAGGTAAGCAAGGCAGATACAGCAGCGGAGCAACAGCTAGTCGGGGGTGGTCCCTTTTAGTACGCATCTCTGCAAAGGGCAGGCAGCAGCAGCAGGAAGTACATGTTGCCCCCATGCCCTGGCAGAAGCAGTTCTGGGTGCCTTCTTTTGTCAACAGAGGATCCGGCAGTCTGGATGCTCTTTTTCGACAAAGTGGATCAATTTTTCGATCCGTGTAATGCAGTCTAGACACTCTTTTTCGACAGAGGCTTTGTCGACAGAGGCTCTGTCGAAAAAAGCCTGTAGTCTAGATGTACCCTATGATGACACAGTCACCAAGCAGAATAACTAAAAAAACAACAAATGGTCTGGTAGCACTTCATAGACTAACAAAACATAGGGTATGTCTACACTAGCCCCCTAGTTTGAACTAGGGAGGCTAATGTAGGCATTCAAAGTTGCAAATGAAGCCCGGGATTTAAATATCCCGGGCTTCATTTGCATCTTCCCAGGCGCCGCCATTTTTAAATGTCCCTTAGTCCGAACTCCGTGCCCGCGGCTACATGTGGCACGGAGTAGGTAGTTCGAATTAGGATCTCTAATTTGAACTACCGGTACACCTCATTCCACCGAATTAGTAGGTAGATCCTAATTGAACTATTTACTCCGTGCCGCGTGTAGCCACGGGCACGGAGTTCGGACTAAGGGACATTTAAAAATGGCGGCGCTTGAAGATGAATGAAGCCCGGGATATTTAAATCCCGGGCTTCATTTGCAACTTCGAATGCCTACGTTAGCCTCCCTAGTTCGAACTAGGGGGCTAGTGTAGACATACCCATATAGATGGTATCATGAGCTTTCGTGGGCACAACCAACTTCTTCAGATGACCGGAACATCATAATGGTGATGCCATAAGTCTATTCCCTATTTTACTTCAGCATAACTCAGCTTCCACAAGGAACCCCTGTGATGAACTCTCCCCTCCCCCGCCCCCCGCCATGGTTTATGAAATGGACTCATGGACATGAATATACATAACTCAAAGGTGGTTTGAGCGAATTATTTCTTGTAACCCATCAATCTTCATGTCATGATCTGCTGGTTCTGTTTATCTTACTCTGTTGTATGTATCATTTATGTATGTAAAATTAGACACATGGAGTGGGGAATACTTTATGAGTTTCAAATGTGTGAAGGGGAGACATGGAGGGTGTTACCTGCAACTTCTAGATGAGCCACTGTTAAACAATCTTTTGTCCTTAAGTCTGAGGAGTGGTTGGTAGGGAGTGGCCTCAACTCCTTAATAAAAGGAATAGGAAAGGAGGGGCCTAGGTCTTTTGGCTGGGCTGCACCTGAAGGAAGGAGCCTGAGACCCCAGGGTGGGGAAGACAGCCCTGGTTTAGAGTGGCAGCTGGAAAAGAGGTTTTAGGGTGAGTTTAAGTTTGCACTGAGGTTTCAGTGGAGAATTAGCCAAGCAGTTTTGTTTCTTTTGATTTGTAACCTACTTTGCTCTGCCTGTTTTCACTTATTACTACTTAAATCCTACTGCTTCAGCTTAATAAAACCATTTTTATTTTCTATCAAACCCAGTGTAAGCGATTGTTACCTGGGGCAACCAGTGTGCACATTCCCCCTTTCATTGTTAAAGGTGGCTTACCTAATTCTTTGGGGTCTGATCCCATCTGGGGAGTGCTCTCTCAGGAGGCTGGGCTCTAAACTGCACTCTCCTTGGACCTGAAGAGGTTTAGTGTCTGTACTGCTTCTCAGTGGGGGCAGGGACCTCAGCTCGGGGCCTTGGCTGGGGGAGAGCAGCGGAGCTGGCCCAGCAGGACTGGATGGTAAGGAGCCCCAGAGAGTGGGAAGGCGAGTGGCAGTGGCCATTTCAGCACCCTGGGAGGCACCCCCCGAGGGGTCATCTGTGACCGCACCCCGTCACAACCCTATCTTATATTTGTTTTCAATGGGGGCTTATTCCAAAATTAAGTACATTCTAAGTACACTCTAAGTAAGGTTTTTTTGGTAACTTGGAATCTGATCTGCAACAAAATGACAGAGGGAGAGGGGAAGATGAGAGCTCTTTATAGAAGTTTTAAGGACACCATTCATTTCGGGTACATCTACACAGCACAATTATTTTGGGATACTGGAGGTATCCTAAAATAGCTATCCCACGTCTTGACAAGCCGCTCACTGTTATTTAGGGTTATTTCAAGATAATGGAGAAGGAGGGAAATATGGCAAACCTTTCTTAAAATATTGATTGTCCATCTCTGTGGTTTGGAACAAAGATGGCTTCAAGCTTCAAAATTTAGATCCAGCTCTGAATTTCCAACAATTTGGCTGTGTCTACATTGGCACCCTTTTTCGGAAAAGGGATGCTAATGAGACACAGCAATTAAATTGCTGGGATTTAAATATCCCCGCGGTATTTGCATTTACATAGCTGCCGCTTTTTTCCGGCTCGGGGCTTTGCCGGAAAAAAGCGCCAGTCTAGACGGGGATCTTGCGGAAAATAAACCCTTTTCCGCAAGATCTCTTATTCCTACTTTCAAGTATTCCTACTTTCTTATCCCTTTCAAGTAGGAATAAGAGATCTTGCGGAAAAGGGTTTATTTTCCGCAAGATCCCCGTCTAGACTGGCGCTTTTTCCGCAAAGCCCCGAGCCGGAAAAAGCGGCAGTTATGTAATGCAAATACATGGGGATATTTAAATCCCCCGCGGATTTGCAATTGTGCTGTGTCTCATTAGCATCCCTTTTCCGAAAAAGGGTGCCAATGTAGACACAGCCTTTGAGTTTTAGGGCAGGATGTAGCCCAATTATTAAAATGTGTGTGCAATTCTGGATTAGAAAGCACATATATCGTAACCTCAATGGGTCTGACCATTGTTTCTTTTAGCTTGCAGGGTCACTGAAACCCTGTTCTAAACCTCCCCAAACAAGCAAGCAAACAAACAAACAAACAAATACCTGTAAAGCTGTTACATCTATAAAAGTGGACTACACATTTTGTTACATTAGGCATCCTTGCAAGATTTCTGATAATTTGTTTCTACTTGGTCAAGAGTACCTTGAGAACGTCTTTTCTTTTAATATTTTGTTACTTCTGCTTCTAGTCCCATCTGAAATCAGACATTGTCTGGAATATTAACAAAAATGTTCCTGGAATGAGCTACCAAAAAGGTTCACTTTGAATGTGGTTCAAGTTTTGGGCAAAGGTTCGGTCTCTTTATCTGCACCATTTCTCCCATCTATAGAGACAACACAAATTGGCCAGTATTGCAAGATCCTAATTCTAACCAGTGAAACATATACATAGCTTTAAATACCCCCTCTGAAATCCAAATTGTTTCTAATACGGTTAGTGGAATAACTCACATGCTTATAATCAAGCACATGCCAGCATTGTGTTGGATTGGTGCTTAGAGGGGGGAGGGGACGGCAATTACAGGCCAGGAGAACTCTCAGAAACTCAGACAAGATGTGCAACAACAACAACAACAAAAGTGCATTTCCATTGTGTGCAATAGTTTTGCGCTTCTCCCCACAAAGTAATTTCATGAATATTTACTATTTTGACATAGCAGTAGAGAGTCCATGGGAGGGCAATGTTGTTCATTATTTATCTATTTTACAGCAATTTTCAGAGCTCTGCTAAATGCAAATTAAGGGGAAAATTATGATTTATCTGTATTTTTAGTGTTTCATATTACCAGTCAGTTTCAATTTTAAAAATATCTCATCTTATGTGGGTGGGTGGGGAAATGGAGGAGGAGGAAGGGAAAAGAAAAAAAGGATGTTTCCATCTGTCACTTAGTATTTTCTTCTAACAGCTGCTGATCTGACTAATGACAGTTGCATAATTACCATTTCACACGTGTTTGATAATGTTCTTTGTTTGGTCTGCCAATTGTCTCCATGGAGTGTACTCAGTGGTGCTATTCAGAGCTGAAACCTGCTTATTTAAAATCCATGCCTAGAGCAGTTTGATAAATATGAGTTCCCTATGTGAAACATTTATGCCTTTTGACGTTTTCTTACCAAAAACTTCTAGGAGATTTAATCTTCCATCTGAAACTTCAGATACTGGGGTATCAAAGTTGCACAAATATTATGGACTTTTTCTGGGTATGTGTGCCCTTTTTTTCAGTCCAGTGTAAAAAATCTGGGAAAGCCTGATCATTAGTCGGACATGAAAAGAGGAGTGATTTTAAACAGTTTTGAAGCACATATATGCTGATATGATTCCAACACATCGAAGACCATGGGAGTTATTTAATTGACTTCAAAGATTTTTGAAGCCACACTCTAAGCAGACTGCTAACAAAGAGTGTCCATATCAGTAAAAATCTCTATGATCATCAAGGTTTTATCAGATAAGAGTAAATTTTAGTGATACTTGAATCATGCCTATTATTTTCTCAGTCATCTAGTCTCAGTCATTTTCTCAGTTATTCAGCTATTGTGGTCCAGCTTATGTTCTAGTGATAGTCTGAGACCCTTGCATTTAGATTATCCTGCATTTAGAATTAAATTTATCCTCTGACTATCCCAGCAATCAGTATCCTCGCTTATTTATATTGATAATAGCTTCTCAGAAATTTTTTTAAATAATAACAATAAAAAATCTGAAATATTTTCCCTGAAAATTTTCATTACCTCTCTTCCTCACACATTCCAACCAACTATAGCTGGTCAAGAAACTTTGTCAAAGCATTTCCCCAACAGAAATGGAAACATTTTTGATGAAAATTTTCATCCAAAGCAACTCTGTTTTTTATCTAGCTCAATTCATATTACTTTCTGAAGTTTGTTTTAAAATAAATAATAGTACCAAATTAAAGAGAAAAATCACAAATGAAACGATAATTGGGAATAATCAAACTTCATCAGTGCTCAAAAAGCTTTCACTTCTTGAAACCAATCCAGTTTGTAAGAGCTAGACATTTTAATTATTATAATATTTAGGCAACTAAATATGGAATTAGTTTCAGGCACACAGTTTTGAAATTATTGACCACATTCAGCTTAATGACCTAACAGATGCAGCAAAAACATGAGTGAAAACCCTTGTCAAGTATAGGCTAAAAAGTCACTCAGCCATAGTTAACACTTACTCAGAAAGTAAGTTCAGGCATATTGTTAAGTATGCATCTACTCATAAAATATTTTATCATATTCTATTTTACATTAGTTCTTACCACTTCCCCCATCACCAGAGTAACTGTGTGCATTCAGCAATGTGATTAGCATCTGCCAAGTGTAGTACATTCTCTCCTTCATGATCTCCCCAAGAGACAAATTCTGTGTTCAGTGGTAAGTTTTGTGTTGGTATTGTATGTGGGAAGGTGCACGCATGTGCACACTTTTTAAAATATAAATTCTGCTATGCGTATTATCATAAGCAGGCATCAAGATACATGCTGTCATAATTACTTCATATTTCATGACATTATGTGGTCTTGTAATTTATGACATAGAGATGAAATATTATTAATACAAATTGGAGTTTAGCTGTTATGAAAGTCCATTGCTCAGCTACTTTGATAAAGAATATAGGAGATGGCTGAAAGTCTGATGGGCTATATGTTTCACCTTTGGCATTTATACAGTCCAGAAGAATGATTATAGCATAATTTCACTCATTTGACACTTTCTTCTGTGTAGTTTACACTGATTAGTTTCACTGGCTGTATGTCATTGGGTTTCCTCCAACTCTTACAATATCACCAGTGATACCATCTGTCACAGGTGTTTTTCTTCATCAGATCTTCATGGCTTTCTGCATCTCTCTCTGAGTGCATAAGGGAAGATTTCCTCTTCACTTCCTCTTTTTATGTCATAAGAGGTGGCGAAGCTTGTCGTGTTTGTCTCTATGTATTCTTGTAAAGATGCTGTAAAGCTCATCTGCTCTCTGCAGGATGCTGTCTCTCTCTTTCTCTCTGTAATTACTCTTTCATCACTGTCTGAGAGGGACATCTGGTGTCAATTATCTGTTGTCTTCTCATCCTGCTACAGCTGTTTCTTTTAAGAGTATTTTAAATCATTTCTGTGTTGCACAGTATTTTTGGGCTCATTGTGATCTCTTTGCTCAAGGTCAGGCAGAACTTTAGAGCTCAGGACAATCATTTTTTTTTCTCCTTTAATTCTATTTCTTTCATCACAGATGCCCCGTATTCATCCATATGACTAAGCTGGTCATGGCTAAGGTTGTTTATTTAACACAGCTGAGAAGTACCATTGTAATAAAAATGAATTGGATCTCTGTGAATGCAGGTAAAATGAGTTACAATCAGGTTTTTAAACTAGTAAAAATGTGGCTATAACTTGGCTTGATTGTATCAAAAGGCAGTTCCAAATTGTTAGAATATACATGGTGCTCACCAATGTTCTCCCTAATGTTTTCCATCCACATACGGAATAAGTTTTTATGTGCACTGAGGCATGTACCAAAGTGCACCCCACATAGAAACAAACAACCTAATTGTGAATGCTTGGCTAATCAGCTGGGTAGCACTTGAATCTCTCTTGAGCTGCCGCCCAAGTGTACCATTACAGGGAATACTGGTGCTCACCTAGGTCAATGGTTATCTATCACAGTCTGTCCTGTGATACTATGGTACTTAAATATGTGTCTAACTTGGAGCATGTGAGTAATCCACCTGAACTTAATGAGAATAACCATGAGTTTACATACCTTACAAAGTTGGGGCCTATCTGTTTAAAGGGAAAATTCACTGAAGGTCTACACTGTCTTCTGCTTGAACTACAGTGCTTGCGGAGGTGGCAGAACTTGTGCCATTATATGCAAAGTGGCCAGAATCTCAATTATAGGGAAGGAAAAGGAAGGAGCTTTGACAGAACCTGTGACAGACAAGAACTTTGTTGCTCAATTGCCAGTGAGGACAGGGCCTAAAAATTATCTAAAAGATGAGCATAGCCCTCTGGGTGGACAAAGGCTTGACTGGAACTTAACCGAAAATCTCTTGATATCAGAGTTGCTGTGGAGCCCTGACAAGGGGCTAGAGCTGGCAACAGAAAATCAGGAAAAAAGAATCAGCCAAAAGACATGGAGGCCACTGGCAAAGTACAGGTTGGACCTTCCTGGTCCAGCATCCTTGAGATCTGAGTGGTCCTGAAGGAGGAAGTTTGCCGGACCGGGGGAGGTCAAGCCTCAGGCTCTCCTGGGGCTTTGCTCCTGCCCACCAGCCCAGCCAATGCGCTGCCCCAAGCCATTGGCAGGGCTCCACTCCTGCCTGCCACTCTGCTATTGCTCATTGGGCCCCCTTTCCCTCAGTCAGTGGGGCTCCCTGCCTCCGAGTGGTGGTACCACTGCACCTCTGGTCACAGGGCTTCCCTGTACCCTGGCTGACAGAACTCTGCTCCTAGCTGGTGGGGCTCCCCGCCTGGCCCTGTTCTGGCTGTTGGCCGTGGGCTGGGCTTCCTGCCCCCAGGACATTGGCCCTCCAGACTGGATGAGCTCGCAGCCACTGGCAGCCTCTGTGGCTAGTGCTCTCTGGTCCAGTGACATCCATGTTCCTGCTCTCTGGTCCAGTGACATCCATGTTCCAGTGACATCCATGTTCCTGCTCAGATTTTCAACCTTTAGTAAGGTTTTGTCTGCCCTACGCAGCTTTTAGCAATGTGTCTGTGTTGCTAAAAGTCAGGCAATGTAAATGTATTTGTTGGCACTTTTGCAGAGAAAAAACTTCCCCTCCCCACCATGAATAACATTTACTTTGTTGGCAGGAGAGAGCTCCAAAGCTGTGTTTACACCTGCACTTGCTGATGCAAAGCTTTTGACTCTGGGGTGAGGGTAGAGAAGGGGGTTAAGAAATGTGACAGACAAGAACTTTGTTGCTCAATTGCCAGTGAGGACAAAGCCTAAGAATTATCTAAAAGGTGAGCATAGCCCTCTGGGTGGCTTGACTGGAATTTAACAGATAATCTCTTAGTACCAGAGTTGCTATAGAGCCCTGACAAGGGGCTAAAGCTGGCAATAGAAAATCAGCCAAAAAGAATCAGCCCAAAGACATGGAAGTCACAGGCAAAAACTTCCTCCATAAATGAACATCTCCCTGAGGGCCTTGTCTTCACTGGAGCTTTGTACCAAGAACTAATTGTAAATTTGCTTGAGGCAATTAACACATTTGTTAAATCTAATCTAGATATGCCACAAATATTTGTTCTGGGCTACAAATGTTTGTTATATCTGGCACCTCACAGTCAAATATTCTTGAGTAGGCAAACTCTGAGACACAATTTCCCCCCCCCCGGCCCCCAGTTTTCCCTTTGTCCTGTGGAGGAGGGAGATTAGTAATTTTCTGTTGGACTATATAAGGCCAGGTATATAATCAGTTCACATTGACCACACTTTTATCAGTTTTTAGTTGCATTGACAATGCACAAATTCATTGTTAATATTTCAGAAAAATGATACTTTTTTTTGGTTCCCTGCTAAAACCAAATCACGTTGCCAAGCCATATTTTTAAATATTGTTTTCAGTAAACATAGTGGTCACAGTTCTCCTCTCCTCTCCCTGCTATGAAATTATGCATCTTTCCACTGAAGTCAAATGGAGTTATATTGATGTAAAACCAGAATAAATAAGAAGAGAACCAGGCCCAGTTTTTGCTGCTTTTTAATTTCACTGACTTGCACCCACTAAGGTACCATCATGTTATTCAATATAATCTGTGTTTATGGTATACATCACAACACATTTTTAGCAATCCCAATTAATTCACAATGACAACAGGAGACGTATACCCAATTCCACACACAGAGTGTTGAAAATCTACACTGTACAGCATATCATTCAGAACATTATCTGTTTCAGCAAATTCAGAGAGAGATTCCATAGACCTTAAATTTATTAGCCATGCTATCTGATCACCGACACAACAGTACATCACTGGGAGAAGTAGTTTTGACAGAGGTCAGAAGATTATCATTGCTTGGTAACCACTCCATTAGTATTTCATTATTTAGCATGTCTCTCTCATTTCTCCTTTGCTCACAGAGATGATGTGCCATGCCATGACATCAGGAATAAGACATTTAAAAAATTCTGCAAAGAGTAGCAGATTTTAAAAAAATTGTCTATAATACATTTTTACACCGATTTTTTTGTCTCAGCTCCTGGTTGAACTGCACTGATTGGGCAATGGAAAAAATTAGTGATGTCAGATCCTAATGGATTATAATTATTATTGCAATAATAAGAGAAGATGACAAAGAAAATAAATAAAAGGCTATTTGTCTCTTACAGTGCTTTTTGACAGTAGATTTCAAGGCACCTCCTCATATTTAATGTATTTTCCTTACAATGCCCTTATGAGATAGGAAAATGTTATCCCCATTTTACAGCTAGGAAACTGAGGCACAGAAGGCCTAAGTGACTTGGCCAATGTCACACAAGAAACTTGTGGCATAGCAAGAAACTGAATTCAGGTTTTCCAAGTCCTAGACTAGTGACGAATCACAGAACCATGTTTCCTCTCTGATAATGATTTTAAAAATGTATACATGCCCGGTTCTCATGTCTTTTTGTTCCCAAACAAAAATATCACTAAAACTGAGAATATCCCAATCATAATAATAATGCTTAACTTTTATATGTATTCTTCATCTGGAGAGCTCATACCATTCAACAGAGGAGATAAGTAACTATAATTGCCATTTGATAGCAGGAGGAACTGAGGCAAAAGGAGGTGAAGTGTTTTACCCAAGGCTAAACATCAGGTTAGTAGAAGAGCTGAGACTAGAGCTTGGGTTTTCTGAATCCCACTCCAGTGACAGTTAAAATAAACCCCAATTGTTGGAACAGCCGCCTCCCCAGATACACAGTATATCTTCTCCATTCAGCCTAAAAGCAACCCAAATTACCAAATATGAAAAACAAAACAAACCCAGAAAATTACAATTAAACAGGAAATTAAAATCCCCAATGAAATATGGATGAGACAGCACCATCATTTTATTTGCATAACAGCTCTTTGTAGATTATTATCCCTGCACTCATTATAGAAATGGGACAGAGGAAAAAGGGGATACACAGGAAAGAAACTAAAAATAATTTCCTCCTCCTTTATTTCTAGACATCTTCATTGTCGCTACTATAGGCTTTTTATATAGCAGAATCAGCCAAAAGCCAGAGTCCTTCCCTCTCTCCTGTCTCCCACTTGGCTGTTGTACTTAATAGCCTCAGGCAATTGGTCTGCTTTTAAATTTATCTTCTACTTAAAGAGCTAAATTGGGACTTATTATACAATATTCCCAATTCAGCTGCTTCTGTGAAGGGTAAACTGAAAAAGTAGAGATGACTCTGAACCAAAACTCCAACACTAAACATAGGATTTTAACTCCTTCACTGTATAAGGGGTTGAACTAAAAAATCCAGACACAATTTCCATCCTGCACCTTTAGGTGCATCTACACTGCACTGTTATTTCAGAAAAACTTGCACTATTCTGAAATAAAATGCGAGCGTCTACACAGGAATTCCGTTATTTCAAAAATAATATAGACATAACGGACGGCTTATTCTGACTTCTGTAAACCTCATTCCATGAGGAATAATTCCTCTTCCAAAATAGCTATTTCAAAATAGCTGCAGTGTGGATGCTCCACTGCTGCTATTTTGAAATAGCTCCTCCCCAAGGCCATTCTAGGTAATTTCTCCTTAGTGCTTTCTGGGACTCTAAATCGACATTAGAGGAGCCTGCCTCGGACTAATTTTGAGGCTTCCCTGTAGTGAGGATGCTCAATTTCAAAATAAGCTATTCCAGAAGGTATCTTTCAGAATAGCTTATTCCAAAATAAGTATGCTGTGTAGACATACCCTTACAGAGGCCTGAAATTCAACCCTAACTGCAAATTTGCCCCAAAATTGAGTTGGCTGGTAATAAGGTCACTGCTGAAATAGATATGAGCTGCAGAATTTGATCTGATCCTGGGTTTTGATTCAGAAGGTGGATCAACCCCTAAAATACAGCATAGCCAGAGCATTCAGCACAATTGTTTATCAGATGGTCAAGGACTATTGGGTTGGATGTGATTTTTCCCTTTAAAATTTGACTGCTTGGGAAAAGGTGGAGAGCATGAGTGGTCAAATTCTGAAGAGAAAGGCAACATACTTCTGACCCTTGCAGTGTTTTAGAAGTTACCATGTGAAGGCAATTGGGCAACTTTTGCCCTGTAGGGAAAATGGGGTCTTTGTCATGCTGATACTAAGTAGTATTTAAAAATGTGTTAAATAACATATTGTAATTAATATATGCTAACTCATTTTCCTAGTCTAGACTCAGCCATTGTACAAATGCAACTGAGAGCAGAATTTGACCCAAAGTTCTTCAATAGTATGGATATCTCTGTACTGTGGAGACTACATTTTTCACACATCTGACGGATGTAGCTAGATTGACCAAAGATACGTAAGGCCAAGAGTACACTTAAAAAGTTTTGCTGGTGTAGCTATATGCAGCTAATACCACCAAAAAAGTATTTTTGCTGCCATTACTTAACAATTCAACAAGAGAAATACACTGTACCAGCAAAAGCACTTTTATGCCTGGTCTACATTAGACCAGTCAGGTTGGTTTAAGATACACAACTCCAGCTACACAAAATACATAGCTGGAGTTGGCTTAACTTAAGTCTAGCCATGGCAGCATCCACACTGCGAGAGGCTGACGGGAGCACACGCTCCCATCCTCTCCTCTTACTCCACACAGAAGTAGGAGTACCAGACACTGATAGGGTTTGCCTTCAGCATTCAATTTATGGGTCTACATTAGACCCACTAAATTGAATGCTAGAGAAATCAACCTCTGGATCTTTTGCTACTAATTGTTTTGCCTCAATGTTACAGGTTCTTTCCAGATCTTGAAAGAACAAGAAATGTTGCATTCAATTTTAAATGGGGAATTCCCCCCATTCAAATGCATTTCACGCTTTAACTATTTTCTTAAGATCAGTATGTGTAATTATTCTCTTTTTAAAGACTTTTTTTTCATTATTTCTCTTATGGTAGTGAATGATTCTCCTCACGCACCACTCTCCAGCAGGCAAACCCCTTGCAGCTGAGAGGCTAGGGCATTCCAGCATTTGTGCAGCTTCTGCTTATGCCACATCATGAATTAACTGTCAGCGGGTGTCAGATATCTGCACATGAACAGAAACCTCCCAGGGGGAAGCACTTTCATCACATCTCTATAGTCTCACAGTCTCTATCAGCCTACAAAGCACAAACCATATTTGATCTTGAACTCAGCTCTCTGCTGGATGGGCATATTGCAGCACTGTAGCATAAGGTGGTTAGCTCTGTGCATTGGTGTGATGCCTAACTTGGTTTTGAATATGGATTAGATTTTTTTTTTTTTGCCTGTGGTGCAGCGAACCCTGGTTTACTTTTAATTAGCTATCACCTACAAATAAATACCAAATTAAAGAACTGAATGCTGTCTATCTGCAAAGGGGTATCACTAATTTTGCACTTGCAACTAATCCTTAATCTGAAATAACATCAATGGAAAGACTTTTCAGATGTTTTGTTTGCAAAGCTTCTTTTTATTCAATTAGCTCCTTTGGAGCAAGTGAGATGGCATCTAAACACTTTTACTCTGTTGATTTAATTTTCCACATGTGTCATTTCCATTTTCTCATCCACTTGCATATTCACATAATTATTTGGGTTGAGCTTTTTCAAATCTACCATAAATGAGTAAAGATTAAGCAAAATATTTGATGACTCTTTATGAAAATCTTTCAAAGAAAGACTGCTGCTCTGTTGACAGAAGAGAAGGGAAGATGAAAATAGTTTTTACTCAGAATAAATCTGAAGCTGGCTTCATTGCAATTTTGTGTAAAGGCTTTTACATATTGATTCACTTTTAATTAATACAGGAGGCTGTGCAGCTGTTTCTTCTTTCCTGAAGTACTTTCATCGTGGCAAACAATTCTTTCTACTCTCTTTTCTGTCTATCATCTGTTCTTCTGTTCTTTTGCTGTCTCAGTGGCACTTGCTTTGCGCCCCCCCCCCCTCCCCCCTTTTTTTTACTTTCTTTGTCTGTCCACTGGTTAAAAAGTGTTTGCAGTTAATTATCCTATATATTTTTTAACTAGAAGATTTACCTGGCATTGCTCAGGTTCTTAACTCTTTAAAAGAATAAAATGAAAATGTACATGCTTAATTTAAATCATTGCTCTGGTGTGGGGGCTGGAGATGTGGGGCTCAGTATGCATGCTGCCCTAGAGGAAGATGACTATCCCAGCCCTCTCTCACCACAGCAGCTTGGGGCCAGGTGAGAAGCACCTCTACATGGCCACTGCAGCTCTAGCAGGCACAGCCAGAAGAGGGGGCATGTCACCCAGCTGGTCCAGGTTTGTCTGCCCCCCTGCACTCCCCAGCCAGGGTGAGGAGTGCAACCAACTGCATTTCTCCTCACTCCCTGATGAAGAGGAGCAGTCAGTAATGTTCCTGTATGAATCGGGGGGAAGAAGCAGGGGAAGGGAAGAAGAGAAGCCTGATCTTACATCAGTTTAATGCTCTGTAACTTGACTGACTTAAAATAGCGTTACTCCTGGCTTTCTCTGTGCCAGTAGCATTGACAACTGACTTGAGTCTCATGTGGCTTGTTATTATTTGAATCGAAAATATATTATCTATGTAAACAATTAAAAAGTGGTTCTGCATAGTGCTATTGATCAAATTATCCTCAGAATATCTCTGAAAGATAAGTCTCCTATCCAAAATAGTTGTTTAAAATATCTCTCAAGATATCTTTGGAGGTGTTTTAAAAAAAAAAATTAATGAAAAATATTTTTAAAAAATTCTATTTTGCCACTTACTTTGGCTGGTATTAGCTGTTCATTTTAAATTAGGCTTAGCTATGGCATTGCAAAAGCTTCCTCCTTATGCCCCTCATTTGAGGGGGATAAGGATCAATTTTCTCCTTTGTCCTTTTCAACATCTACATGTAACCAGAAGGTAAAATGTTCAGATGGTACGGGCTTAAGTGCCAGCAATATGCAGATGACACACAGCTCTATCTATCCTTCGTCATATATGACCACACCATTACTACCAAGATGGCCTGGCATTTGGATAGCCAGTTCATGGAGAGCTAGCTGAAGCTAAACCCTAGCCAAACAGAGTTTATACTGATAGGCAGAAGAGAATAGTTTGAGAAATTTGCACCCATGATGCAGTTTTCCTTGACTGAGGTTCATACTCACCATTGATCAATTCATTTGGTAATTTAGAAGTACTCTTGGATTCCTCACTGACATGAAGGTCTTGCCATGAGTACTGTTTTCTACAATCTCTGGTTGCCCAGGGGACTGTTTCCCAACCTGGCAGATAAAGCCCTCAGTTATTCATATCTTTGTCACCTCTTGGTTAAACTACAACAGTGCAATATACCTGGGCATACCCTTCAATACTTACAAGGAGGTAAAGTGCATTTGCTCTCTAACCCAAGCTACTGTCCCATAGAATCCCACAGAATTTCAAGTCCAGGTCAAGGGCTCAGTCCTTATGTCAAAGCACTGCGTCACCTGGGAGAACTAAAAGACCATTTGAAGCTTCAGGATGCAGACTGTGGTTGACAATTTCACTCCTCTGGCACAATGGAGCTTTAAAAAAGAAGAAAGCTCCTCTCTACATGAGATAGGACTGTCTCTAGGGCAATCTTGAGACTGTGGACTGTACTCCCCATCACAAATCTCACCACTTTATGCTTCAAGTGAAAGGAACATTTCTTTGGCCTCCCCTTCTCTAATATAAATACACGGCAATATGTTTAAATGAGAAACAAACAATCATACCAAAACATGACATTTCATGGCACATGCTGCTCCTTCTGGGCAGAAGACGAGAAAATAAGTCACATGTGTCAGACATATAGCCACATTAATGCACTACTAGTCATGGGTGCTCAGACTCTACTGAGTATAATATAAAAAACCAGATGAAGCAGAATGGCTGTGTACCTGTTCACAGATACTTGCTATTATGCTTAACCATCCTTTGTATGCACATTTTTAAATGGCTGTTTTACTTGGTAAGGAATAATATTTAATTTTAATTCTTATCAGCTGACGGTAAATGAACCATCCCTGGAGGAGAAATCATATTTAGATCCATATTAGATGGTCATGTAGCTTGAAAGAAAGGATCGCTTAACCCTAGAAGCATTGCCAGCAAACAAACGCTGACCCTTTGTTAATGGCATTTTGATGAATCCTTAGCTGTTATAACTGAATGATGGTACTTATATGGCTGTGGCAGGAAAACATTTCTCTGGAAAATTTTATACATGTTCATTTTAAAAGGCCAAGTTAATAACAGGATAATTGTTAAAAAGGAGCAGTTAAGATTTTAATTAGATACAACATAATAGATATTTTGTAATTATGCTCAAATCAGACTCTTTCAGATAACTGAAATGGTTATTAGTAATGTATGCAGATGAGGCTCTAATGTACTAGACTCCTCATTCCCTGTTTCCCTGCATTATATACCTTTCACAGTTTATTGTCCAAGTGTTCTCAGGGGTTAATGATATTGTAGGTACAGTTTAAAAAAATAAAGAAGCTCCAGACACACTGAACTGACTCTGCTCCTGCGCTTCTTCTTATAGGCCTTACTGACCTCTGATTGGCTGGTTCCTCCTGCTGCCATTCTAGCTTCCTGGAGTTATGGTCCTTTTCTGGGATGATGTGTGGCAAACCTACAAACCTCCAGCAGGAGGCTTCTGGGCCTGATCCACCCTGTCACACAGACACACAGTGTAATTCTGCATCAGAGTGCCCTAATGATGAGAATGATCTGAGGTTCACTTCAAGATGTTTTCCAAATACTTCCATCATCAGAAAGTTTTAGCTTCCCCTCGCTTTCTTCTTACAACCCCATTGTCTCCACATACATGAATTCCCTTAGTCACAGGAGATGCTCCACAAAGACCTTGGTAGATGGGGGCTTCTGCTGTCATCCACATCTGGTAAATTGGGATGCCGAGTACACAGACTGTGGTGGAACACAACACTATTAATGATATATACAACTCTTTGCACTGAAAATGCTGGAGTTTGACCCATAGGCTATGTCTAGACTGCAAAGAAAAGTCGGAAAAAGATACTCAAATTGTGAACCACAATTTGCATATATTTTCCTGCTTTTCTTCAAAAGAGGCTTTTCCGACATTTGGCCCATCTACACTGGGCCAAATGTTGGAAAAAAACCCTCTTTCAGAACATCCCTTCTTCCTCGTAGAATGAGGTTTACAGAGATGCTAAAAAAAATGGGTCTGCTTTTCTGAATTTTTTTTCGGAAAAGCAAACGCATCCCAGTATCCCAGAAAAGCTCTGCAGTCCAGATGTACCCATAGACATAACTGTAAATTTGCCTCAAAACAATTGGAACTTGTTTACAGATAATTTTGCTGTTTTTACAGCTGAAACAGTTTTTTAACTTCTCTGTAGAATTATTTCTCACATTCACCAGAATCAGAATGTCAAGGTTAAAAGAAAAAAAATTGTGAACCATTGTAAATGTATTTTTCACCTTGTTTTTCAATAACCTTTTTTTTCTTGATAAAAATTGCATAATTGTTGCTTTAGCCAAAGAAACATTTTTTTTCAATCAACATTTTCCACTGGGACAAAACATTTTTTGGCCAGCTCTAATATTGTATGTGATTCCACATGAATGCCTTTTGTATCAGAACAAACTAAAGAGTAAAAACACATTTATGTTCACTGTATAAATCTCTCAAAAATTAGCAATTAAATTGTAATTTTTGTTATATTAGGTTGCTGTCAGTTTTACCAGCACAGGTTTGTTAATATTTGCCATTTGTGGAAGTCAAGCTTAATTTGTTATCAGTCAATATCCTGGTTGAAGTTTATTTCAGGAGAAGTTATATCTTGGCTATTTCAAATAATACATATTAAAAAATTAACTTTGCAGAATATCCATTCATTTATAAGAAATACTACTTCCATTCTTTCACCTGTTTACAAGTCAGCAGACAAGTTTTGTTTTAAAAACAACATTTAAAACCCCAACATTTAAACACCCCAATAGTATTTTATTTTCTTAATACAAAATTCATTATTAGGGATGAGAAATACTGCATTTTTATAACACCTTGCAATTTTAAGGTCATATTTTCGTATGGCCACTCTTTCCAGGTGAATCTTTATGAGGAATCTCACATTTAAAATGAGATTGGATGTTCATTTTAGTCTTAAAGAATACTTTATCATTGATTAATTGTTTAGCTTCATGGTAGTAAATGTGAGTTTTCATTTGTCATAAGGTTTCTTTATCTTTCTCCACTCATACATGTTGACCATGCAGAGCTACAAAATATCTGGGGATTGAAAGATGGTTTAACTGCTATATTATTTAGTGCCCCAATCCAGCAGTTTCTGATGAACAGGAACACTGCTATGGCTCTATACACAGCATGGTGTCTAACATGCTAGCCACTAGCCACATGTGGCTATTTGTCCAGTTGAGTGTGGCTAGTTCACTATAGCAATAGCCACTATAGCGACTACTGCTTCAGAACTGGTTGGACACCACGGCTTTATAGAAGTTATTTTTGGCAAACTGTAAAAAGACTAAAAACGTTATACAGGACCCACCGGTAACACTTGTGCATATAAAAGAGTTACATTCAGGGCCATCCCGAGAGGGGCCTGGGGTAATCTTCCCCAGTATCCCAGGTGTGAGGCACGGGGAAACACCCCCTCCTCTGGCTCCACCCTGCTCCTGCTCTAACCCTTCCCCAAGCCCTGCCCCAACTCCGCCCCCTTTCTCCTTCTCTTGAGCAACACAGCCTGAAGGATTACTGGGGGGTGGATCTGATGTGGTGGCAGCAGGGGCTGCCCCCCACTCACCATGTGAGCTTGGGAGCAAGAGCAGCCTGGCAGCCTGCTCCAACCTGCCACACCACTCTCCCTTCTCTGTGGTGAAGGGAAGCAGAGCGCTGCAGCCCCAAGGGCACTCTACTTTCTTCAGCTGCATAAAAGTGGGGTGCAGTGGGTGGGAGGACAGGATGGCAGGGAGAAGCAGGCTGCTGGGCTACTCTGGCTCCTGCCACCTGCATGGTGAGTGCAGGATGCTGACCCCTGCTGTTGCCGCGTGTCAGGCCCCTGTAGTCTCCTGAGTCCCTCCCATCCATATTACAATTCAGGCAGCTGCTTCAGGGTCCGCAAAAGCATAGGGCCTGGGACGGCCTCCCCAAATCATCCT
This sequence comes from Rafetus swinhoei, assembly GCA_019425775.1. Taxonomy (NCBI): domain Eukaryota; kingdom Metazoa; phylum Chordata; order Testudines; family Trionychidae; genus Rafetus; species Rafetus swinhoei. The sequence continues at coordinate 156,159,524 of CM033424.1, forward strand.
ATGGTTACATTCTCTCCATACATTTAACTAAAATAATTGCTAGAACATATAATCCCAACTCTCCTCTGTCGCTGGGACATTATCCTGTCATCTGTTTTTCATAAAAAATTAATGTTGACTTTAATGGGAGCTCCCTAATGAGCTAGATCTTGGGTATATTTTTCTAAAGTTCTCCAGTGACTTAGTTATAGTTTCAGAAATGACTTAAGGTCACATATTTAAAGATATTTAGATGCTTAAAGATGAGAAAAGGCACTTACCAAGGTTTACAAAAGCATGTAAGTGAGCTAGGTGCCTAACTCCTAGGCTATGTCTAGACCGCAGGCTTCTTTTGGAAGAAGATTTTCTGGCAGAGATCTTCTGAAAAATCTTTTTTTCGAAAGAGAGAGTCTATACAGCAAAAGCACAATGAAAAAGTGATCTGCTTTTTCAAAAGATAGCGTGCACATTGATTGGACACTATCTCGCATTTCAGTTGCGATTACTGTGGACAGTGAGGCCACCAGGGCACTTGTGTTTTTCCTGGAGGCCTCTTCTTTCGAAAAAACACTCTCTTCCACATCCACACATGCCTTTTTCTGAAAGGGCTTTTTCAGAAAAAGGCTTCTTCCTCATAGAAAGAGGTTTACCGCTGTCAGAAAAATCTCTCCGTTTTTTCAACTTTCTGTCGAAAGAATACAATAGAAGTGTGGATGTAAGTGTAGTTTTTCCAGAAAAACTCTGCAGTGTAGACATACCCCTATTGAAGTCAAAGGGACTTAGATGCCTAACCTTTTGGGGTCCATTTTAAAATTCAGCTAGGACTCAGTTTTTTAAAGGTATTTGGTTCCTAATTTTTAAAAGCAACTATGTACCTAAAACTCAGTTTCTAATTTTAGATAGCTAAAACTGATTCAAATAGATGTTAGGCACCAAGATGCTTCTGAAAAAGCCAAAAGGTGTCTAAATTATTCAGTAAGTTCCTTTGTAAATCTGGATCCTAGACATTTAGCCCAATTTCACTGAAAGTCTTTGGGGCTTGGGTTCCCAAGTGCCAAAGTCAATTTTGAAAAAGAAACTTGTGAGTCTAGATCATTTACAGTGTTGTTGAAAATTTTACCCAAATCTAGGTTTTAGTACACCGACCATCTGATCATTTGACAGATATAAGACTAACACACTGTCATTTTTCCTAATATTATTTTTTGTTGTTCTTTTCACTTGTGGGAAAGCTAACTCCCATGAGTTTTGTATTTAGTTCTAAAAGTAACAAACACTCTATCATTTTTTTTTCTTGAGATGGTGACTTCTACAGGCTTAGCCCTGTTCCTGTGAAAGTTCTGTTTCTCTCTGTTGGTTGATTATATTATAGTTATAATTAGTTATATTATAGAACAATGTAGGTGTTGTGGAAGTTTTGGTCATGGAGAGAAAGACAATCCCTGAAGTAGCCAATGTGAATCCCAGGAATATCAAAACAGAGCGCTTTGGTTTTTTTGAAACCAAAGTGAATGGTGAAATTAAGCAGATGAGTTACTGCATTTTGTACCAGTTAGTGTCTAGTGTGTAAGAATGAATTGCAATAATTAAACCTAGAGGACACCAGTGTCTGTGATTACATCTGAATAAAATACCATGGAGCATATTCTTGAACTAGCTGGTGATGGATGACAGCATTTTTATAGCTATGGTTATTTTGACATTCTAAAGGATTCCAAAGCTGCAGATCAGTTTACTAATCTGAGAACTGATGGTCTTCAGTGAAGGGATATTATGGTGAAAGAAAGTTCTTAGTGCTTCCTGCTTTTTATGAGCAGCACCTCTGTCTTGATTGTATTTGACTACTAGCAGCTGCTCCTCACTAGATAGTGATCTCAGATAAGCATCAAGAAAGATGGGGAAAATGCAGTTGGCTGGCACTTTCCAAAGGATCCTAAATAACTTATGCCAATCTATTTATCTGTGCAGATAAGCCCTAAACACTGGGGAATAAAGTAGTCAGCTAATTCAGTTAATTAGGTACCACTGTGAACACTGTTCCAGAATGAGTTGTGTTTTATTCAGGAATAACTACTCTGCTTTGTAGGCAAAGTTATTATTTTAAATAGTTATTTAACCAAGAATAGTTTATTCCACAATAACTGTATCCATCAATTTCCCCATGTAGACAAGTGTTAGCCATTCAACTGCCATTGAAACTGAATGAGAATTTTTTACCTGAGTGCATCAAACTCCTTTGAAAAGCCTAGCCATGACATTTCTAAATGAGATGTGCGTTATCAACATATTGCTGGTATTTCATCCCATGCTACCTCCTTAGGATCACTAGCTTCCAGTGTATTGTTCTCTCCCTCTCTCTTTTTTTTCTCTCTCTCTCTCTTCACAGATCAAAAGCGTGAGTTTATTGCATGAAAGATTTTATTGTCTATTAATGGAAACCTATTCTAGCTAGATTATTTTTGGCTAGTTTTAATATATTTCCCAGGACTGCTTCACAGCCATCAGGTCAAGTATGAATGAAATCTTATATTTAACTTTTAGATTGCATGCAGCATTAATTTTCTTGTTTACAATTTCCCAGAAGGGAAATGAGTTAACTTGAGTTCCTTTCTACGTCTCAACATTGAAATCTCAATAGCCTTATATTTGTGAGCAAAAAGCTCTTTGGGCTGACTACTTAAAGGGTAGAATGTAGGAGAATTAAGACTGAGGACCACTTGTATTTGGGGAGTTTACATTTAGTATTCTCCTCCATGCTCCTAATGAGTGCTTCTTTTTTTCAGTCCTCCCAGCATGGTTGCTGCTTGTGTAAGGTTCTAAGTATCCTCAGTTCACATTGAATCTGATGGGAAATGGGGGCTCTCAGGTAATCTCAATCTTTCATGATCAAGTAAATAGTCCTGATCAGCCATAGTTAGGGTTGGTGTGTCATATTTTCTGCCTTCTCCCTACCTCTCTCTCCCATGTGGTAAATTAAAAGAAAACCTAGGGACAGTATATAAAAGTATAAACCTAGAACTATATAAAAGTATAAACTCTCATTGTGTACAACTATGTAGCAATGTATCCCACAGTATTAGCAAGAAATGTAGAGCTGTAATGGACCTCAAGAGGTCATCAAGTTCAGCCCTCATGGTGAGGCAGGATTTAAGATACCTAGACCATCCCTGACAGATTTGTCTGACCTCCTCTAAAACATCTCCAGGGATGAAGACTCCATCGCCTCCCTAGGTAATTGTCTCCAGTGCTCACACATCCCTTCAGTCAGAAAGATTTTCCTAATATTCAACCTAAATCTCCCTTGTTGCAAACTAACTTGATTACTTCTCACCCAGGAGTGGCAGGTGAAAGCAATGTTGGGACAAAACATCTGGCAAAATGATTTTGACCCAGAAAAGCTTATGCCCAAATAAAACTGTTAGGGTATGTCTACACATCAATGTTAATTTGGAATAACAGCTGTTATTCCAAATTAACTTCCATAGTGTCTACAAAAGCAAACTGCTATTTTGAATTAAATTCAAAATAGCGGGGCACTTAATTCGAGTTAGTTAAACCTCATTCTACGAGGAATAATGCCTAACTCGAATTAGCTAATTCGGAATAAGCGCTGTGTAGACGCTTATTCTGAAATAGGAGGTCTCCAGTCTTCCCAGTTTCGCCTGGTGGCCACTCTGGGCCAAACCAGGAAAACTCTTCTCCTTCCCCGCAGCCCCGGAGCCCTTAAAGGGACAGACTCTGGCCACAGTGCCTGTGCCAGCTCCAAGCCTGCCGGCCCAGAGCCAGCAGTCACTGCCCCTGACCCAGTGGCCCCAAAACATGAGCCAGCAAGCCACTGGCAGCCAGCCCTACACTGCGCCCCAGGAGCAGTCTGCCAGCTCCCATAGAATTATAGAACCATAGAGCTGGAAGAGACCTCAGAAGGTCATCAAGTCCAACCCCCTGCTCTAGGCAGGACCAATCCCAACTAAATCAACCCGGCCAGGGCTTTGTCAAGCCGAGACTTAAACACCTCTAGGGATGGAGACTCCACTACTTCCCTAGGTAACCCATTCCAGTGCTTCACTACCCTCCTAGTGAAATAGTTTTTCCTAATATCCAACCTAGACCTCTCCCACCACAACTTGAGACCATTGCTCCTTGTTCTGCCATCTGCCTTTCTCCATCCTCTTTGGAACCTCCCCTTCAGGAAGTTGAAGGCTGCTATCAAATCCTCCCTCACTCTTCGCTTCTGCAGACTAAACAGACCCAACTCCCTCAGCCTCTCCTCATAGGTCATATGCTCCAGCCCCCTAATCATTTTGGTTGCCCTCTGCTGGACCCTCTCCAATGCGTCCACATCCCTTTTTGTAGTGTGGGGCCCAGAACTGGACACAATACTTCAGATGTGGCCTCACCAGAGCCGAATAAAGGGGAATAATGACATCTCTGGATCTGCTGGCAATGCTCCTCTTAATGCAACCTAATATGCCATTAGCCTTCTTGGCTACAAGGGCACACTGTTGACTCATATCCAGCTTCTCATCCACTGAAACCCCCAGGTCCTTTTCTGCAAAACTACTACTTAGCTGGTTGGTCCCCAGCCTGTAACAATGCTTGGGATTCTTCCGTCCCAAGTGCAGGACTCTGCACTTGTCCTTGTTGAACCTCATCAGATTTCTTGTGGCCCAATCCTCCAATTTGTCTAAGTCACTCTGGACCCTATCTCTGCCCTCAAGCGTATCTACCTCTCCCCTAGCTTAGTGTCATCCATAAACTTGCTGAGGTGCAATCCATCCTCATCCAGGTCATTAATAAAGATATTGAACAAAACCAGTCCTAGAACCGAACCTTGGGGCATTCCACTAGAAACCGACCACCATCCTGACATCGAGCCATTTATCACTACCTGCTGGGCCGGCCTTCTATCCATCTTACTGTCCATTTATCCAATCCACATTCCCTTAACTTGCTGGCAAGAATATTGTGGGAGACCGTATCAAAAGCCTTGCTAAAGTCAAGGTATATCACATCCATTGACTTTCCCACGTCCACAGAGCCAGTTACCTCATCATAGAAGCTAATCAGATTGGTCAGGCACGACTTGCCCTTTGTGAATCCATGCTGACTATTCCCAATCACTTTCCTCTCTTCCAAGTGCCTCAAAATGGATTCCTTAAGGATCCCTTCCATGATTTTTCCAGGAACCGAGGTAAGACTGACCAGCCTATAGTTCCCTGGATCATCCTTCTTCCCTTTTTAGAAGATGGGCACTACATTTGCCTTTTTCCAATCATCTGGGATTTCTCCCAATCTCCACGACTTTTCAAAGATAATGGCCAAAGGCTCCTCAATGACATTTGCCAACTCCCTGAATACTCTCGGATGCATTAAGTCCAGACCCATGGATTTGTGTACATTTAGCTTTTCTAAATAGTTCCTAACCTGTTCTTTACCCACCAAGGGCTGTCCATCTTCATCCCATCTTGCGTCACTTAGCACATTAGTCTGGGAGCCCACCTTGTCCGTGAATACAGAGACAAAGAAAGCATTGAGTACTTCAGCTTTCCCCACATCATCAGTCACTAGGTTACCTCCTTCATCCAATAGGGGCTGCACACCCTCTCTGATCACCTTCTTCTTGTTAACATGCCTGTAGAAACCTTCCTTGTTATCCTTCACATCCTTAGCCAGTCGCAATTCCATTTGCGCTTTCGCCTTCCTGATAACCCCCCAGCATTCTCGAGCTATACATTTAAACCCCCGGCATTCTCGAGCTATACATTTAAACCCCTCCCTGGTCATTTGTCCAAGTTTCCACTTTTTGTAAGCTTCCTTTGTGCTTAAGTTCACCAAGGATTTCCCCGTAAGCCAATCCGGTCTCTTACCATGTTTGCTCTCTTGCTACGTGTCGGGATGGTTTCTTTCTGTGCCTTCAATAAGGCTTCTTTAAAATACTGCCAGCTGTCCTGGATTCCTTTCCCCTTCATGTTAGCATCCCAGGATTCTGCCCATCAGATCTCTGAGGGAGTCAAAATCTGCTTTTTTTAAGTCCAAGGTGTATATTTTACTACTCTCTTTTCTTCCTTTGGTCAGGATCCTGAAATCTACCATCTCATGATCACTGCTTCCCAGGTTGTCACCCACCTCTACTTCCCCTATTAGTTCCTCCCTCTTTGTGAGCAGGAGGTCAAGCTGCGCATGGCCCCTGGTTGGATCCTTCAGCACTTGTGCCAAGAAGTTATCCGCAACATTCTCCAAAAACTTCCTGGATTGCCTGTGTACTGCCGTATTGGTTTCCCAACAGATGTCAGGGTGATTAAAGTCCCCCACGAGAACCAGGGCCTGCGATCTGGAAGCTTCTCTCAGTTGTCCGAAGAAAGCCTCATCTACCTCATCCACCTGATTCGGTGGCCTGTAGCAGACACCAACCACAACATCACTGCTGTTGTTTACTCCTTTAAACTTAACCCATAGACTCTCAACAGGTTTTTCTCCCTCTTTTTACTGGAGTTCAGAGCAATCATAGTGCTCTCTTACATATAGTGCAACTCCTCCTCCTTTTCTCCCCTGCCTGTTCTTCCTGAACAGTCTATACCCTTCCATGACAGCGCTCCAGTCATGCGAATCATCCCACCAAGTCTCTGTTATCCCACTTAAATCATATTTCTTGGACTGGGCCAGGGCCTCCAGTTCTTCCTGTTTGTTGCCCAGGCTTCTCGCATTAGTGTACAAACAGCTCAGATAACCAGTTGATCGTGCTATCTTCTCCATTCGAATCAGGGGTCCTCCTTTGTTGCTTGTTCCTCTTTGCATTTCTCTGCGACACCACCTGCGCAACCACGCATTTACTTTCTCAATTTGTCGATCCCTGCCCAGTCCTTTTCCTTCAACAGGGAGGATGGACAAGAACACCACTTGCACTCTGAATTCTTGGCTCCTTCTTCCCAGCGCTACATAATCCGCAGTAACCCGCTCAAGGTCATTCTTGGCCGTATCGTTAGTTCCCACATGGAGAAGCAGGAAGGGGTAAGCGATCCGAAGGTTTGATCAGTTTGGTAAGCCACTGTTTCCAGTCAGTGTGGATGCTAATTCGAACTGCATTTTGTGTGTAGATGTGTTAATTCGAATTAGCTTAATTCGATTTAACTGTTTTGAATTAAGATAACTTGAATTAACGCTGTAGTGTAGACATACCTTTAGTCTTTAAGGTGCCACAGGACTCCTCATTGTTTTTACAGATACAGAGCAACATGGCTATCCCTCTGAGACTAATCCCCAGAGTGATTCACAAATCATGGGGAAGACAGGCCTTGCATGGACTAATCCTCAAATGTCACTGACTGGACCAAGCTCCACAGGCACACAAAAGGGAGTCAAGGGAGGGGAGAAGATGCAGTAGTACTCTGCCACTGAACTCTGAGACATTCTGTGGAGTTCCTTCAGTCTCTCTTGCTGAAGCTGTTACACCGATGGTAGATAACCTGCAGCCCATCAGGGTTCTATGTATGTCCCACAATACATCTAGTTTGCCTTTGTCCATGCACATGGTTGCCAAATTCTTTTGGTTTCTATCTGCATGGGTTTTTTTCTACCTGTATTAGTGAAGTGACTTGCATGTACAGCAAGGGCATGTGAAGTGAGGTGCATGCTGACTGCTCATAACATTGAATGTGCTCCCTGTGCATCCAGTTAAGCATTGTTACAGTTTAGTCAGCATACCTCGCAAATTCACAAGGTACACAAGAACATTTAGCAAAATTACCTTATTCCAAGAGACCATCTTGGGTATGACAATCTTGCAGACTGCTGAGATGAAGAAGGGCCACTCATGTGCTCCACTCACTAGCCTAAGCTTCCCGTCACTGTGTCACACTGTGATAAACAAATTAGTCATTACAGCAGGGGGACTGAATCCAGGGCTGCTCACAGCCCAGGTGAGTGCTTTAATTTCTGGGCTACAGAGTTGTATCTCTCTCTCTCTCTCTCTCTCTCTCATTTTCAGACATTTTTATTTTCTGTGGATCAGATGTGAAAAGTTAGGTACTCTGACTCTCAGAATGACTCACTTGTGTTGTGCAACTAGGTCTAAGTCACTGAGGTATTGTTACCAATTCCAGCCTTGATCCTCAATGGACATGTTCTCAAAAAGACTCAGACTCAAAATGTGCACCTGCAGTGTAATAGTCTGAAGTGCAAGTTCCAAGAGAAGCACCCACAATTTAACTAAAGGTCCAAAACTGAAGGTGACATTTTAAAACTGGAAATAGCCACCTGCAAAAGGAGAGTTGTGGCCCTGAAAATATAGAACTAAAAATAAGCTAATTTATTGTCTGTCTAGAAGTAAGGAAATTGTTTGGTACTGTTAATCAAAAGTTGTAGATGCTGTGTCTTTGGGGATCTATTATAGCCTATTCTTTCCTCAATTTGTGTGTGTGTGAAAAATCAACCTAATTTTACAGTACTTTATTAGCATCTTTCATTTGGTCCTCCCCTGCTCCTTCTGGATTTGTGACAGACCCTCTCCCAAATCATGTTCTGATAGACAAATATTGCACATTGAAAAAATATATGAGGTATATGACTTCATCTAAGCTATATATCAGTGATGGTTCAATCACTTTCTCATTTCAATTATCAGAAAAATCAGCCTTCAACCAGATGCAAATCCTCCCAGGATAAAAGTTTTTTTTTGTGAGCTGAATGGAAGAAAAAGGAAAGAAAGAGAATCCTTGAAAAAACAAATCTACCTGCATTTTACAGTATTACTGCCAATGGGTCTATTACGGAGCTGTAACTGACAGTGCAATTTCTATTTCTACATCATTCTATATTATCCCTGTTTAAACATTATAAAAGGGTGTACAATGAAAAGCAGAATATTGAAACCATAACCATAGGAGTTTACATAGATAACAGCATTGATGGCTTCTAAATGTTAATTTGTACAAAACGTATCCTCATTAAATGACTTGTTTGATAGTGTGCTTTAATCAGCTTCATTGCTGTTTTCCTATTAGTGTCACTGGCACATTCTCTTGTTGCATGTGACTGTAATAGTGCAGAGGATATATGCCCAGAATCTAAGTACTTGGAAAAGTCAGTGCATATAAACTAGGGATGAAATCCTGGCTTCATTATAGTTGATTGTAAAACTCCCATTGACTTCAGTGGGACCAAGACTTCATCCCAGGTTACTAGATTTTCAGTCTTTTGCAGTACAGAAAAATTCCCAGTAGTATGAAATACAAGTTTAATGTTTGAATTATTTACCCTTCTAATATCCAATGCTTTATCATTGAGGAAGTTTACTTAAGTACCTTAACTTTCTTTTAAAGTAGTTCTTCAGATTTCCATAGAGCGTCTATTAGGATTATATTGAGGGTATATTAGGATTATATTGTGACTGTAGAGATAAGTCATTTTTTAACAAAATTGACTGGTTTTCAGGTCTTTAGTGACTCATTTTAAAAAAAACTTATTTAATTAAAAAAATCAATATTTGTAGAACAGGACTTCAACCCTGGGACTGCAGGCTTGCTTTCCTTTCTTATATATTCCAGAATATGCTATAAAACTATGTGTGTGTGTGTGTGTGTGTGTGTGTGAAGCTTCTAGTGTGTGTGTGTGTGTGTGTGTGTGTGAAGCTTCTACCTTTCCTTTCTTTTCCACTTGAGGCCCTGCCCATTCTCTGCCCTAGGCCCTGCCTCCTCTCCACTCTGCTTCCTGCTGCTGCTTCTCATGGCCCTTCTGTCTCCCTGCCTGTCATGAGGGACCCATTGCCTGCCATGATCCTTCTCTCCTCTTCTACCACCAGGCCTCTACTGCCTGTCATTCCCCATGTCCTTGTTCTACTCCATCTCCACTCCCCACAGGGGCCGAGGGGTAAGGAGGGACATGATGAGAAGGGGAAGTCTTGCAGGGGAGGGCCGGGGAGGATAGGAGGGCCATAGTGAGCAGCAAGGACCTCCAGCAATGGAGATGGAAGGAGAGGACAGATTCAGTGGTGGGGGCAGAGCAAGGAGAGCAAGAGGCAGAGTGCAGGCAGAGCCACCACAGCCCAGGTATTTGGCAGTGGGTCAGTGGCGGCTGCTAGCCTCCACTGGCTTTATTAAATCTACTCTGTGTGCATCTGAATAAACCTTAATTGAGAAAGTGAAAGCAACTAGGACCTGCCTCTTCCAGCAGCTGTAGACACATATAGCACAGGAGACTTTTTTCCAGAGGAGAGGGATAGTTTCATATATATGACACAGACCCTAATATTGGGCTGTCTTGTCACCCTGTGTAGAGATGCTACCATTATTTTGCCTTTGACCACCACCAATTATTTCTACTGGGTATCTGTGTATGTCAGTGATAGAAATCTTCTGATGCATTATGCCCCCAAAATTCCTTTTGACAAGGAAATCTTGGTTTGGCTTGTCTAGAAATAAATCAATCACAGCCTGGACAGAGCATCTGAAGAAACAGTAAATTGTAATATCTGGTTCATGACTTTTTTTAAAAGCACATGAAAGAGAATGGGGTGGAGGGCTTAAGCTGCAGCAGTAACATAAAAATACTTTCTCTCTAATGAGGAGAGAAAATTAAGACAAGGCCAGTTCAAGATAGTTGAGTTACCAGCATAGGGTCACTTTTACTGTTTCACTCTTTACTTCATTCGTTACTCAGAGTAACCATTCCAAGAATAAGGTTGCTACTCAGTGGTTTTTTATGGGTATCAGAATCTGGCCTTTAGACTGCTGGAACAAGTTAACACTATATATAGATAATAATAATCTGCTATTTTTGTATACATTTGTCTGGGGTATCTTTCATTCCAAACTGAAATACTGTAGCACGTCTGCTCATTTTTCTTCAAGCAAAATATCTGTGGCAAAATCCTGGTCTATTAATGTCAATAGCAAAACTCCCTTTAACTTCCATGGGATCAGGATTTCAACCTTGAGGTCTCCACTGAAGTTTACCTTAGTACAATCTTCACAGTTAGTCCCAGTAACAAGGACTCATTTTTAGGCTACTACTAAAACAGATGGGGCACTGCTGGGAAAGCACTAAGTATCAATTTTCAGTGAATTGCTTCTATTAAACTATTACTTCAAGAACTTTGCAAAAGAAAATGGCTTTAATTTCTCAGAATCCTCAACTCTCTTTCTTGTATTTCTCTCACTCACTTCCTGTTGCATGCACAATTCTTGCTGGATACATGCATGGCACTATGTCACAACAGAGTTGTCTTCTAAGACTGCTCTTACTCAGACAAAATTAGTAATGGTCTCTATTCAGCTTTTTATGTCTTTCCTCAATAGACTCAAGGAACAACTTTGTTTGCTAACCTGAATGATATTATATGCAGTCATGGTGCTCCTAGAAAATGAGACACAAGGGGTAATATTTCTTCTTTTGGACCAACATCTGGTGGTGGAAGGTGTCAGCTTTTGAGCTACAAAAAGCTCTTCGTAAGGTCTGGGGATAGTGTTTACTTGCCTAAGTGGTTTCAAAATGTTATTGTATTTCTGAAATGTGTTTATAGTGTCCTTATTTTCAAGTTAATTTTGCTATGCTCTGGGAATAAATTAGTAATAATGAAATAACTATTATAAATATTTTTATAAATTTACCTCAAACTGTCCTGTGTTCTTGGAGTTTATCTGTATTTCCGTGATATTCAAAAGTTCACAATATAACTGTAGAGAGAAAGAAGTCACCTGGGATCCAGTGCAGATAAGATTACTTTTGTTTGAAACTAGGGAATAGTTGCCAACATTATTGGCAAACATTTGCATTAATTCTTAATTGCTTTTTGATTTTTCCATATACTTGCACTTCTGGTAATTTACAAATGGAAATGCGTGCAATTGACAGATGTGATTTTTCTGGGTCTTCATGCAACACAGGTATTTTTGAGCAATTGTGGATATAAAAACTTTTCCACTAAAAGTATTATTCCCCCTCTGTATTGGATAACTGACTTTTTATACACTAGTAGGAACAATACTCTGTGAATTGAGTTAAAAGATATTTCCCACCTTTCCAGAGATGCTTGGCACTTTACATGCTCTGACTTTGGGTGTCTATATCACTCACTGTCTGTCAAGCCATCTCTCTCTCTCTCTCTCTCTCTCTCTCAAAGAATTTCTGATCTGCCTTTCACCACAATATCTCGCTTTTGTATCTAGCTCATGTTCTGAGGATGTTCCACTTGCTGAAATGATGTGTTCTAGAATTTAAAAAAACTTCATCTGTTAACATTTAAGCTAGTTGATAGCAGTATTTGATCTTTGACTCAAATACTCAAAAGTATCTGATTTTTCCAACACAAGACAATCTGGACACAGAAAATTTTTCTAAAAGAGCCTTGTCAAGGGGTGTCCCTTGTCGGTCCTCCCAAATTACAGCTCCTAAAGTTAGAGCAAGTACAGCCTCACAGGCCTAGGCCCACAGTCCAGTTCACCCCTATTAACGTAAATACAGCCACATTGACCTAGTCAGCAGGTAAGCCTCCCAAGGGACTGTGAGCAGCATTATTGCGGGGTTTGGCGGATGGTAGGGGAACCTGGGCCCTCCCTCTCCACCGGGTCCCAGCCTAGGGCCCTGTTGGCAGTGGAAGATTCCACTGCCTCCTCAGTGGGGATTCCGGCCCCAGTGCTGAGCTCCTGGAAGACAATCCTCCACCCTGGGCGCCTTCCTATCATTCTTAGTGTGCAGTGTGGTCCCCGGGGTGTTGTTTGGCAAGCTGGTGCCTCCCAGATGGACTCCCTGCCTGGAGCTGTCGCTGAGGCTCTGGTGGCTACGGCTGCTGCTGTTGGGGTTGCTGATCCTGATGCAGCTGCTGCTGCTGCTGCTGTAGGGACTGTTCAAGAGCTCTGTCCTGAGTTCTTCCCCTCCGGCCACTCCCCCTAACTGAGCTGAGCATCTCTCTCTTATACTAGTGCAGTTGAAGCATGCCCAGTAAGCTAAGGGGGTGTGGCCTCCCCTGCCCGCCGGGCTGGGTTAACCCCCTCCTGAACAGGGCGGGTGGATATACCCCATCACAAACCTGTAATGCTCTTAAACCATCTTATGAAGTGTGCCCTTCCACTGCAGTTTTCTGCAGTTTAAAATGAAATTGGATGGGGGAGGGAGGTGTGTGTGTGTGTGAGAGAGAGAGTGGCAAGGGGAGGATTTTTGTAATTGTGTGTGTGTGTTTGGTGGCACTTTGACAGAGTAAGGACATCTGCTTTCCTAATGAATTCAAAATCCCATATAGTCTTGCAAGCAATTAAAAGATGCTTTCAAACAGCCTCAAGGTACTGACATGCCTGGCAGGTTTCTTGTCAGTTTGCTGAACCAGATACAAGAGGAGGTAGTCCCAAGCTTACACAGCTCTAGTTTTATAACTCCCCGAATCCCTCTTTTACAAAAGAGATCTATGTGTGTATTCAGTCTTCTTTAAGAGTTTGAACAGCTGCTGCTCTTAAGTCATTCCCATCTCATATCATTATTTATAAATGCTCTGAAATATTGCATAAGTCACTGTCACTGTGTTTATGTAAAGAGGAATAAAATCTACTAAATGCCCCCAATGGTGTATATTCACATTAAACATAGTGCCCCCAACACACCTAGGGTGTGAACTAGAACAATACTGCACAGTACATGTTGATTTGCAACATAATAGTGATATATTATGTATGCAAGCTAAGTAATTAAAATGCATGAGGTGAAAACAATTATCCTTCTGTGATGATTTCCTGTAAGACAGAAATATTTGTTGACCCAAGATTAGAACAGCAAACCCATTAAGTAAATTAATAACCCAAATAATTTAAGATCCCAAAGATTTCTGGTAGGAGTTTTAAACAAAAGATATATTGCTTCTGTCAACATTTATGCTGCTGCTCTATTCGTATGGTTTTTCTGAGAAGCTACAATCTTTTCAAGGCATGAGGCAAAAACCTGATGGTCAGATTTATCAAAATCAGCTAATGTAAACTGCATGGTGACAACCTCAAGCTGTAGTGCTACAACTGAGTTCCAGACTGTTGTGACTTGAAGGGAGAAGGCCAGGCTCTACTCTGTTTCTAGTGTAAACCTCGAGCAATGCCATTAAACTCAATGGAGTTACTCAAGATTTACATGGGCAGAACTGGGCACAGGTTACTGCAGAGTAAATAGACCAACATTGTTATTGTGCTTAGAGTATTTAAAATGGTGTAACTGGAATTTGATAACTGGATTCTCCCATTTGCTTTCTTTGGAGAGGGAAAGTAAAACTCTTCTAATCATTGACCAGGAAGCTCTGTCTCTCTTTTTTCCCCTGAGACTCTAGGTATGCTCCTCCCTGTCCTTGAGCTGAAACCTCTGCACTGGTGGAAGGAGGATGGCTCCACTTCATGTCATTGTCCCAACTAACCTCATGGGCAGTATCTGCATAAGGATCAGTGTTCTCTTACCTCACAGTGATGACCTTTCCACTCTGCTAAATAGGGTGTCTGAAGGCATAAAAGGCAAGTTGCCATACATACAAGAAAGCACTGGAGAGCAATGCAGAGGCCCAGGATCTCCAGATAGTTCTGCCTTCTAAGAATTTCCTGTGATCTGTGTGATTAGGGGCCCAAACTTCTATTAGTTCCTTGGAGAAGATTTGTGGAGGAGGATGGGAAGTGAAGTTTCCTGTGTCTTGAACAAGCTTTTGTCTTTTAGGGGATGATCTGGCATATAAGAACAACGTCTACTGTGGAGTTTGGGAGATCAGGGTGCTATTAATTTCTGCCACTGACTTGTTATGTAACCTAAAGGGGAATTCAAACATATGTAAGGAATATGTAGGAACTTTAGTATCTGACCTTATATTTTATAAGTATTTGATCCAGAAGCAGCTTGTGTTTCCCAAGTGATACACTAGAAAATACTCATATTCTCCCAGTCTCCCGTGCAGGCCAGCAGGGCTGTGCTCCTTCTGCTCCCTCCCCCACAGCGAGATGGGACTCTCTGGTTTGGCAACATCCATGGTCTGGCAAATGACGGATGTTCCAGGATCAGAGACTCCCATCTCGCTGTGGGGGAGAAAGCAGAAAGAGCACAGCCCTGCTGGCCTGCACGGGAGACTGGGAGTCAAGAAACTGCCAGGGTAGGGGAGGGCAGGAGCTGGGAAGCCCGGTGTGTAGTGCAGCTGGGCTGCGGGGAGAGCCAGGAGCTGGTATGCAGATCAGCTTGTTGGGTGGACTGGAAGGGGAGTAAGAGCTGGAAGCCTGGTGGGGTGGCAGGGCAGGGAGTAGGGCCAGCAGCAGGAGGGCCAGAAATTACCTCCCTTGGTCCAGCAAAATCCCTTATCCGGGCTCAGTTAGGTACCAAGGGTGCCAGACCAGGGAGGTCCAACCTGTAGTATGCTACATTTACCCAGGGTTGTTTGGGTACTTAACTCAATTAATTTTTGTTTTTCTTCATTTCAATCATCGCTTTGGGGTGGGACTGGGAATAAGGGGTTCAGTATGCAGACTTCCCAAGGGAGAGAAGACTACCTCAGCCCTCTTACCACAGCAGTTTGGGGCATAGTAAGAAGCACCTATCTATAGCTGCAGTTTCAGCAGGTACAGTCAGGGGACGGGTAATATCACTGGTTTGGGCAGTTCCAGGTTTGTCTGCCCTTTGCACTACCGAGCATGGTGAGGAATGCAGCAAAACTGTGCACTTTACCCTCACTTCCTGACAAAGGGGAACAGTCAATTATGTCCCTTTATGAATTGGGGGAGAGGTGTGGACGCCCTCTTCAGCCCTCCCCAGCTCCTCCCCATACTCTCCCTAAGGCATTTTGGGTGTGGGAGGCTCAGAACTAGGCTGGGGGCTAGGTGATTGTCTCTTTTCTGTATGGTCTAATGCGAAACAATCACATTCCAGACACATCCCATTCTCCTGGAGCAACCAAACCTTACCTTACTTTAAGTTATAATAAGAGAAAGCTGTATACCAAATTTGGTGGTCCTTGCTCTTGCAGACACACTCATAGACAGACAGGCAGGCAGACACACTCACATACAAACTCTCCAAAATATATAGTAGATTTGGGAAATACCTTACTGGAAAAAAGCTGCAAAAACATATTCCTTCGTTTTGACTACTTGAACAAATGTGGACAGTTTTGGATATTGAGTCTGGTAGTAAGCACTGTACCCAGTAATAAACATTTGTAGGATTGGTCTCCGAGTGCATGTCTACACTAGAAAATTATTTCAAAATAACTTTTCAAAATAATAATTCCTGAAATAATAATTTTAAAATAGTGTGTCCACACTATAGGGAAGCCTTGAAATTAGTCCGAGGCAGGTTCTCTTAATGTGGAAGTGCTACCTCAACTTAGAGCCCTGGGAAACACTGGGGAGTAATTACTTTGAATGACTCTGGGGAGAAGTTATTTTGAAATAGCAACAGTGGAGTGTCCACACTACCACTATTTCAAAATAACTATTTTGAAGTAAGTGTTATTCCTCATGGAAAGCAGAAGTTATTATTTTGAAATAACCAGCCCCTGATTTTGAAATAATGGGCTTAGTAATGGGGATGCTCCGCTTGTTATTTTGAAATGAGAGTTGGGGCTGAGAGCCTAATCATGCTTATTTTATAGATGCATGGGGTGTGTCTGCACTATGGGACAAGGTTGAATTAAGATACACAGTTTCAGCTACGTTAATTGCATAGTTGAAGCCGAAGTACTTTAACTCGACTTTTGGTGCAATCCAAACTGTGGGATGTCAAACGGAGAACACTCTTCCTTCAACTTCACTTATTCCTCATGGAAGCACTACTACCGGCATCGCCGAGAGTGCCCCTCTCAGTTCAAATTAGCTGTTTTAACTAGACCTGCTAATTCGAACCCTGGAAGATCGACAGCAGCAGCTTCGATCTTCCTCTGTAGTGTAGATGTACCCATTGTGACACTGATCCGTCTGTGGATGGTCAATGCAAACTTCATGTATCACTCAAAACAGGTCTGAAGTCAGATTGCTAATAGTTACAAATCCCATTGAAGGCCATAGGAGTTACAAATGTCACTTTCTAAAACAATCAGATATTGAATTCCCAACCCTTCCCCCACAGCAACCAAATTCTTTGGCACGATATTGCAGCCAAGGGCCATCCTGGATTCCCATTCTCTGATAATAAAACATGCAGTTCCACTAATAAAATAATAATAATAATAATAAATAATACCTAGAGCTCTTTTCATCAGTCAATGTCAGAGCCTTAAAAGAAGGTCAGTATCATTATACATGGGGAAACTGAGACAGAGAAACTGAGAAATTAAATTACTTTCCCTGGGTCTCTCATGTTCCTATTCAGTGCTCTAACCACTAGGCCCCACTTCCTGCCATGTAGCTGCTCCTAGTACACTTTTCCAGTTGGAATGAACTTTCAAGGCTTCCATGAGCTGTTTGAATCTCTTTAAGAACCCACCACACCTAATCAAATGCAGTCATCTTTGTGCAAATAGAAACTACACATGTAGGAGGAGTTCTACATAAAGTTTTAAATGTTACTTCCCATAAGAGACAAATCCCAAGTTCTTAAAATTCTTAAATGATTCTTCAGATACATGAGTTAGACCTAATAATAAAATTGTTTAGAGCTATTGTGGATTGTTAATTATGGGGTAGTTACTGCTATTTTACTGAGTTTTGTTGAAAAAAAAAAAGAGCTGAGATTTTAATTTCAATAGTTGAGCTTAAACATACACCACAAAAGCTTTTGGGAGCATACTGAGCCACATGCTACTTCACAGACATTCCTGCACCTATAAGAAAAGGTCCTAAACTAGGACTATGAAAAAAAAGTAATATCTCCTTTTGGTAATATATTGCTTATGGTCTATTGGACTCTACATTAAAACATCAACCTTGGATTTTGTAACAAATAATAATATTAAGAAATGCAACCACTTAAAAAGACACTCTCATTTCAAAAGATTTTAAAGAAGCCAACTTTTGATGCTGAAAGTCAGATGAAAGAGAAATAGATTTTCCTGTCCTGTTAGTCTTGGCAGGCTGGGCTTGGATAATGACTATAGCAATGTATCAAATTTTGTACAGTATCAGAGAGTAAATTAAATTCAATTGAATATAGCTTGTGAGCTTGATAACAGAAGGGTAAAGTCCATTTGCCTTCCTCATCTAACTAAGGGTATGTCTATAGCAGGAAATTATTTCAAAATAACTTATTTCAAAATAATAGCTTCCAAAATACTATTTTGAAGTAACGAATCCACACTACATGGAAGCCTCAAAATTAGTATGAGGCAGAGTCCCTTAGGGTATGTCTGCACTTGCCTCCTAGTTCGGACTAGGGAGGCAAATGAAGCATACCGAAGTTGCTAATGAAGCGCGGGATTTAAATATCCTGCGCTTGATTAGCATATTCACGGCCGGTTGCCATTTTAAAATGCCGGTAGCCCGAATTAACTCTCCACGTGTAGATGTGGTAGTCCGATCCAAAACCCTTCCCTCGAATTAACTGTTACTCCTCACTGCATTCAATTGAATATAGCTTGTGAGCTTGATAACAGAAGGGTAAAGTGCATTTGCCTCCCTCACCTAAGAGCATGTCTACAATAGGAAATTATTTCGAAATAACTTATTTCAAAATAATAGCTTGAGGAGTAACAGTTAATTCGAGGGAAGGGTTTTGGATTGGACTACCGCATCTACATGCTGCGAGTTAATTCAGGCTACTGGCATTTTAAAATGTCGACCGGCCGCGAATATGCTAATCAAGTGCGGGATATTTAAATCCCGCGCTTCAATAGCAACTTCAGTATGCTTCATTTGTCTCCCTAGTCCGAACTAGGAGCAAGTGTAGACATACCCTTAGAGTGTGTCTACACTGCACCCATGGCTCGAAATAAGCTACACTATTTGAGCTACTCACATTGCATAGCTTATTTCAAGTCAATTTCAAAATAGCTTATTTCATAATTTGGCGCTGTCTACACAGCGCAAAATTTCAAAACAACCCACTATTCTGAAACTTCTCTTACTCCTCGTGGAATGAGGTTTACAGGGATGTTGGAATAGCGAGCCTGTTATATTTCAAAATAATGGGCTTGCTGTTACGATGCAGGATAGCTATTTCGGGATACCTCCAGTATCCCAAAATAGCACTGCAGTGTAGGCATAGCCTAAATGTAGACACGCTACCTCAGCTTAGAGCCTTAGGGAGCACTGGGGAGTAATTGCTTTGAATGACTCTGTGGAGTAGTTATTTTGAAATAGCAGATTGGAGCGTCCACACTACTGCTATTTCAAAATAATAATAACTGTGAGGTTATGCCTACACTGCCAGGTTATTTCAAAATAAGTTATTTTGAAATAATAACTCCCAAAATAACTATTTCAAAATAAGTTTTTTCCTTTTCACAAGCAGGAGTTATTATTTCAAAATAACAAGCACATTATTTCGAAATAACGGGCTGGTAGTGTGGACACTTGCCTTGTTATTTAGAAATAAATAACAGAAAGTTATCAGAAAGTTTAGAGTTACAGTGTAGTTGTTCATACAAAAGTGACAAGGTGAGAATGGTACCTTCTTACATGATACACCTGGCCACATGAGTATAAAGACTGCTGACTTCAATGACTAAAATAAGTTTTTGCTATTTTAACCTTTCCTAGCAATGTAGAAACAACTCAGTTAGAGAGAACGAGTGAGATTCTATTTCTATATGTTAAACAAAATACATTTCAGTTGCAGGATGAAATTCTGCCTCCACTTTACCTCTCTGCAACCTGTTGGGAAGTGGTGCCATTACTGCTGGTTAAACCAAGGCAGAATTTATCCTTGACAATCTCTGTTACCAGTGGTGATGTATGAAAGGGACTTGTTTAACAGCTTGAAAAAGTCCTTGCAAACCACAGAAAATCTTAAATTTTATATCGTGATCAGATAGAGATCTAAGGTGAAATTGTGGTCTAATTTGATGTAATCGAAAAACTTCCATTGACTTTAGTGGGACAAAGATTCCACCCCTATTATATTTCAAAGAACCTGGCTCACATAACCTGTGCATATCAGTAATTATTGGCTTGATTTAGAGCCTATTGAAATCAATAAGAATAATTGCAGATTTGGGTTAAATCTTAAAAACCTCCAAACTGTAAGAACAGCAGGACAATGGGACTAACTGCTTAGGGAGGTTGTAGAAGCTCCTTTTCTGGAGGCTTTTAAAAAGAGGCTGGAAAGCCATTAGGGGATAGAGAATAAAATGGAGAATAACTTATTGCCTTTATATAAATACATGGTATGCCCACATCTTGAATATTGTGAACAGATGTAGTCTCTTCATTTCACAAAGGATATCAGCATTAGAAAAGGTTCAGAGAAGGGCAACTAAAATGAGTTTGGAATGGGTCTCATATGAGGAGAGATTAAAGAGACTAGGACTTTTCAGCTTGGAAAGGAGGAGACTAAGGGGGCATATGAGAGAGGTATATAAAATCATGAGTGGTGTGGAGAAAGTGAATAAGGAAAAGTTATTTACTGGTTCCCATAATATAAGAACTAGGGGCCACCAAATGAAATTAATGGGCAGTAGGTTTAAAACAAATAAAAAGAAGTTCTTCTTCACACAGAACACAATCAACCTGTGGAACTCCTTTCCTGAGAAGGTTGTGAAGGCTTGGACTTTTAGGCTACGTCTAGACTGGCATGATTTTCCGCAAATGCTTTTAACGGAAAAGTTTTCCGTTAAAAGCATTTGCGGAAAAGAGCGTCTAGATTACGACGCTTTTCCGCAAAAGCACTTTTTGCGAAAAGCGCCCGCGCTAATCTAGACGCTGCTTGTGTAAAAAGCCCGATCGCCATTTTCGCGATCGGGCTTTTTGCGCAAAACAAATCTGAGCTGTCTACACTGGCCCTTTGCACAAAAGCTTTGCGCAAAAGGACTTTTGCCCGAACGGGAGCAGCATAGTATTTCTGCAGAAGAACACTGACAATCTTACATGAGATCGCAGTGTTCTTATGGAAATCAAGCGCCAGTGTAGACAGCTGGCAAGTTTTTCCGGAAAAGCGGCTGATTTTCCGGAAAAACTTGCCAGTCTAGACACAGCCTTAGGGTTTAAAAGAGAACTAGATAAATTTATGGAGGTTAAGTCCATTAATGGCTATTAGCCAGGAGGGGTAAGGAATGGTGTCCCTAGCCTCTGTTTGTCAGAGGGTGGAGATAGATGGCAGGAGAGAGATTGCTTGATCATTTCCTGTTCCATTCACTCCCTCTGGAGCACCTGGCATTGGCCACTGTCGACTGACAGGATACTGGGCTGGATGGACCTTTAGTTTGACCCAGTATGGGTCTTATGTTCTTATGCCATAAATAGTTGAGATACAAAAAAAAACCCTATATCTTGGCTGAGGGTCTCTTCTAATGCTATGATTCAGTGGGATTTGGATCCACCATAGCTGAAAAATATCTTTGCAAATAATTGTTCAAATTAAAAAGTGTATTTTAATTCTATCATGTTCATCATCTTTTCACATTTGATTTTCCAAGAGCATGTAAGTGTATATATTACTAGTGTGGAAAGTCATGGAAATATGTTGTTAGTTAATTAATAGGTTGTGAAACCTGCAGATCTGTTGATTAGTTATTGTTTTGGTTAGTTAAGTCATGTGACCTTGTTTCAGTTTCCTGACCTGAGTACTTGTGTATCTTACCAAGACCATGCATATAGTGAATATTATAAATGAATATATAATTTAAAATCCACATTGTGTTGGTTGGTTAATGTAGTTATGTATATCACCATCACTGATGTGACATAAATTGTGACATATTTGTACAAGGTAATTACATAAATTACTACGAGAACTATGATTTTATATTCTATAGTAATTTTCACACAGAACAATTTATAAGACCTGCATACCAGGAATTATTTGCTGAAGAAATTAATTAATTTTGTATAATAAATAGCGTAGAGAATGTCACAATCTATTCTTATACAATTCATGAAGAGGAAATAAAGGCCAAACTCATCCAATAAATTATTCATTGTGAAATGTTTGCTCAGCTCTATTAATTAGCAGTAAATTAATTACAGAATAGCAATACTTCAGAGGTTAAGAATGCAGCTTCCAAACTAAATATCCTGGGATTGAACTGAAGCAACTCCTGTCACTCTAGCCAGCAGAGATGAACAGTCTATAGTGCTATTTAATTGTGCATTATAAGAGTTCAAAACCAATAAATTGCGAGCAAAAGTTGCTTCCATAAGATTAATTTCCTTTTTGTTTTCACAGTGGACTTAGAGCCCCAGCAATGCTTTATGAGTATTTTTTATTAATTATCTTTGCTTCATTTTAAGGAGTGTTTTGTATTCAAATTAATTCACCCCATAGTGGGTGCTTACTGTTGCATGTATAGCGTGCTGTGGATATACTGATGTATTGCTTAAACTAAGTATCACAGCAGTGTGTAATTTTAAAACTTTGGGGATGGGGTTACCTCACAAAATGTCAAAGCCACAACATTAGAGAAGATCCTCATAGTGAAGCAAAAAAAAAAAAGTGTGATAAGGTTAAAATGCTCTACAATTCTATACTTTTCTATACGATAACAAGACGACATTCTACAATATATTAGAAGCAAGAGTAAGACCAAGAACAGGGTAGGCCCATTACTCACTGCAGGGTGGGGAAACCATAACAAAAAAGGTAGAAATGGCAGAAGTGCTAAAGGACTATTTTCTTGTTTTCACCAAAACGATTAATAGCGACATCATAGTTAGTAAGATCAGAGGCTAAAATAGGGAAAGGACAAATTAACAGACAGACATCTTCAAATCACAAGAGTATCAATAATATAGGGTATGTCTACACTAGCTCGTTAGTTCGAGCTAGGCAGGCAAATGAGGGCAACCAGAGTTGCAATGAAGCCGGGATTTAAATATCCCGGCTTCATTTACATGTTTGGCGCCGCCATTTTAAATCCCCTTAGTCCGAACTACCTGCTGCCGGAGACGCGGCAGTTAAACGCTAATTTGAACTAACTCCTTAGTTTGAATTAACGCTTAACTGCCGCGCCCAGCCGCGGCAGTTAGTTCGACTAAGGGGGATTTAAAATGGCGGCGCTGAACATGTAAATGAAGCCCGGATATTTAAATCCCGGCTTCATTTGCAACTCCGGTTGCCCTCATTTGCCTGCCTAGCTCGAACTAACGAGCTAGTGTAGACATACCCATACAGCCTACAACACTCAAGGATGTCGCTGAGGAGATGAGGAGATATCTGAACCACTAGCAATTATTTTTTCAAAAAGTCATGGAAGATGTGAGAGATTCCAGAGGACTGGAAAAGGGTAACTATAGCACCAATTTATATTTAAAAAAATGGAAATAAGGAAAATCTGGGCAATTACAGACCACATAGGCAACAATTTCCCCGCTAGCCTGGGGCTGCTCAACCTCCTACTTCACCCCAGGCTCTGCCTCTATTCCACTCCTTTCCCCAAACACCCAACCTGCTTTGTCTCTTCCTACCCTAATCCCACCACTTTCCCTGATTGTGCTGTGTCCCTGCTCCTTGCCATCCCTTCTTCGAGCCATGGAATACCTCTATGGAGTTGGTACCTAAAATAGACCACTCTGCTTAACTTTAGTACCTGAACAAGATAATGGAGATTAGGGGATAAGTAACTGTCAGCCACAGGCACAGGAATTAAAGCGTGGGAGGTGCTGCAGCCCCCGAAGTTTTGCACCAAGCTTTCCCATGCCCGGGGCCAGTCCCACTGCTGACCCACCACTGGCTTCACCAGCTCCAGGTCCTAGCCTCTGGGTGGTCCCACAGAGTCCCACAAGGCCTCCAGGGTCCCACCAACCCCACTGGTTTCACCACTGCCCTGATGGGTTCCTCTGGCCCTCAGGATTCCATTGCTTGCTGTCCCCATCCCTGCATGATCGGTAGCCCACCAGCCCTGGTGGCCCCAAGGTCCAGGCCATTGGCCCTGGATGCCCTGCTGCCACCTGGGATATTTCTGCTAGCCTGGAGTGCAGCTCCTGTCCTCAGCCTGGTGCTCAGCAGTTGCCCCTGCTATGGCTCCTCTGTAGGCTGCAAGGGGCTAGGGTCTCAAACTCTCCTGGATCGTACAGACTGGATGCCACTTCCATGAATGACATCCAGTTCATCTGGTTCAGGAGAGTCAGCAATCATTGCAGGGGCATGAAATAGGTGCCAGGGGCAGAGTAACTCAGCACCCCCACCCGTGTTCCCTCTAAGGTGAGTGGCAGCACAGCTTCACAGGTGATTAATCAGCCCTGCCTAGTCAGTCAGCTCCTCTGCATTGTTTCCTATTGCAAAGTCCACTTAACTGCATTGTATTCTCAGAGAAGAGGAACCAGTAATATATAAGACCCTAAAGGAGAACTCTAGGACTCCTTGCCCCAGGATAAAAGGCCTTTTTACCTTGTTTTTCCTTTCCACTACCAAACCAATTCTACTAATTGGTGTGTACTAATTGGTGTGTGTACTAATGATCTCTCAATTGTCACTGGAGGAATTCTTGGTAGAAAGCTTATGCAAACAAAATTCTAGAGCCATAATGCTGCCCCTGCTCACTAACAGATGTGAGCAAACAACTTCATGCCACAGAGCTTACCTAAAAATTGGTTGGGCCCTTTTATTCATTTGCAGCGCAGCCCTATGTGTGGATATAGAGGCAGTCATGGTGATAAGAGATGCTATAGTTTTCCAGATAAAGTTAAGTATTTTAAGTCTTTATTAGTGCTCATGGGAAAGGAGTTCAGTTTTAGCTCTGGAAAATAACTGCCTTACCACTACAAAACACACGACCATGTCAATGGGGCTGATCCACAGTCCTTTGAAGTTACTGGTAATCTTTCCATTGCCTTTAATGGGTTTTGGGTCAGGCAATCTGTGCCTTAAATTTACTAAGGTAACCTCGTATAGGTTTGAGAGGGTAAATTCAGTCAACGTACTGTATTTTTCTCCTGATATTGTTAACAGAGGTAGCAGTAGTGATGATAGTTTTTGAGCTGATTACACCAGCCAAGTAGGACATGGAATGAAACCACCAATCGTGTCACACAGGCCAATAAGCAGCCATCAGATTATAACAATTTTTGCTCACTGTTGACCCAGCTGGATTAGATCCATTTACTTAAAAGCAGAAAGCTTTCTGATCTCTTATCAATCTTAAAATAGGTCCAGTCCTCACAAGCAGTATTTCTGTTGTCTATAAAGTTTTAGACATTAGAAATATTTTTCAATAATATAGAAAAAAGCCCCATACCAAAAAATATCCCCTCTATGCTTGTGTTTATACTGCCTAGTTATTGTAATGTTTTCCCTTTATTTTTCATTTCACATCTGTTCCTTGATGTAGTAGCATTTTTATTATCTGAAACAAGGAGGGGGAGGAGGACACATTGTGTATTTCAGTGTCTCAGGCTTTCAAGCCACAGTGCTGGTGATGCAGGGATCAGAAACATGGTTATGAGTTGTATGATGTGTTAACAGACAGAACATTACAAAACAGAGGATTCATTCTGTCACACTTACTCACACTGAGTAGTGCCTTCCTTCACAAATGGGATCATTAAGATCCACAGCCCTCTTTTAGTAGTCAATGAGACTACTCAAAGAGGGTTCAATTCTGCAAGGTGCTGAGCATTATGGTCCCAATCCAACAAAGCACTATCCCAGGTGAAGTCAATGAGACTACTTGCCTAGAAAATTAAGTGTGTTTAAGTTCTTTGCTGGATCAGCACCAGAGTGCTAAGCACCTTGCAGGATCAAGCTCAGAGTTAAAGATGATGCAAAATTAGGACACTGATGCATATTAACTAAAAGGTTAAACATTTCTTATTGGAAAGTGCCTCCACCCTACTTCTGCTGTAACCTGTTTTCTTTTTTCAGTTATATCATGGGAGTCCACAGGAGACCCCCTTTCTGACGAGCAATGATGACTGAACAGTCAGTTGCTGGGCAGATACAATTCCATTCTAGTGACACTGATTGGAATTGTCCTGGAAAAGGCAACATGGAAATTGACAGATTTCCTGTCACACCAACAGACACAGTTGTACACTTTATCATTCATTACTCAGCTTCCAAGATCTTATCAACTAGATTGCGTTCTAACATCCCTCAGGAGTGTTAAAAGAATCAAACAGTATTGGCACCTATAGCCATGCCCTGGTTTAATCTATTTGTCCCTCAGTACTTAACATTCAGCACAGAACAAATTAGAGGCTTGTACAGTAGAGTTTTTTGTGCTTTTTATGTATATCCTTCCTTTGAATGCTGCATATTCAAAGTATTACAGTCTGCATCATCTCTTGTCTTATGGCATTTGTTGTTCTTTTGCTCCCCAACAATTTTTTATTATTAGTGAGGAGTTGGAGAAGTGATATACTTGTGTGTGTGTGAAATTTAAAAAGAAACATTTAGAGATAAATAAAAAATGCAAACATATGCAACCAATATGATGGCTACAATGTTCATGTCTAATATTCCCACAGCTCATTTGTGTTCATTATTGCTGTGCAAACAATTTATAGTGAATATACTTGGATGAATGTCACCTCTTTTTCTGATTGGAAATTGTGCCTAAAGAGTCACCATTTTCTCAATGAATTATTTACAGAAATTACTTGATGAATTTACCTGAATAACAGTTTCTCTTTTGCTTTCTCAGGTGTACCCCTTTGCAAGTAGACTATGACTGGAGAAAAAAGAAATGTAATACATTTTCATAAAATTTTCCTTTTTTGTTGTTGACACTTCATTTTCATCTAAATCTTCCAACCTGTTCTAGCTGACAAAATTCAGCATTTGAAATCAAGCTGCTTGGACTGACACCTTGAACAATGGGTTTCTATTCTATGTCAAGGGCTTCTATGAGCTATAAATACAATATATAGTGTTTATCTAGAAGTTTTCATCAGTAGATCTCAAAGTTCTTTACAAACAAAGCACTGTCCTCAGTTTATAGATGGAGAAACTGAGGCACAAAGAGCAAGCATTCGATATATAAATCATTCTGTATGGGAATACAATAACCTCATTGTATAGGCCTGATTACTTAATATGGACTGCCATGATTGTGGGGTGTACTTCTTAATCCACAATGAATTTTGCATACAATTGCCTGGCTGAAACAATTGCAAGAAAAAAATGAATAATTTATAGTTTCTAAACTGTAGGAATGACTGATATAGCTGTAAAACGAAGTCTGTAATAATAGAGGTCAAAACTGAATAATCAAGTAATTGATATCTTATCCTTAAAGTACTTGTGATAACAAGTGAAATATTCTCCCAGAATAATAAGGATGCTTTCTATTTTCCAATTTAGTTGACAGGCCTGCATCTGGATAGTGAATTTCAATTTGAATCAGTTGGTGATGGGAAAACTAGTTTGATGGGTAAACTGTATTTTTTTTAATAAGTAATGTTACTCTGAGACTGGCCATAGGAAAATAAAATTTAAAAAAATCTGTGAAGAGAATTCAGTTCTGCCTACCTTACTCGGTAAATCAGATTGAAGCTCATTAGAAAATTATTTTTCACCTCAGTATTTAGGCATATTTTCATTCATCTTGTGGTAGAGAGAATTCCATTCTTCTGAAAATATGCTGGACAATTGTTGCATAGATTTGGGCTCTGTTATGTTACCACATGACTCAGACATTTGTGGACATCATTTCTCATTTTCATTGACAAGAATGGAAGTATAGATGATAAAAAACATTGTAATAAAACATTTTCCCATTAAAAATGGTTTTTTGTCAGAATCCAGATTTTTCTGTGGAATAGATTGATTTTGGCAGTATTTTCTACCTGAAAAATTAAAACAAAATGCTTTGCTTTGTTTTGTCATTAGTCTCTGTGACTAAGCCCTTATGTTGCTCCATAAAAATTATAGTTCCAAATTCCTCATGCTCTCATTCTCCCCTATGTTGGCTCATCTACCAGAAAAAACAATGATGCTGTAGTCTGGGAGGATAAGCAGAGTTCATAGGAGAAAATGGAGCATAAGTAACCCAAAACTTCAACTCCCATGAAGCTCTGCAGCAGCTCAAACTGATGTAGATTAAACTTAATCTGAAACATGTTTCATTTCAAGTTGACAAACCAAAATGAAATGTTTCTTTTTGCCATTTTAAAATTGAAAGAGAATTAGAACTTTTTGAGTCATGAAATGTCTAGCTATTTTGACTATTTTTGTCCTAATTGTGAATGAAAATAAATAACAAAACAACAGCATCTCTCAAAGGATGGAAATTCCATTTTGGGATCAGGTCCAGAAGAACTCTTGAACATAAAATCTCACTGCTGAATGTATCACATAACAAAATAAGATACATAAAGGAAAAGGCATAAAAGTCCGTTTTCCTACAGTCCGTGCCTGCTATTGTGAAATTACTGCCCATTTTTTAACCATCCTCACAGGTTCGTTGATGAGTACTGAACTACTGAAGCTCATCACCCTTCCTTTTGCTTCTGGTTATGCTTTCCCAAGCAAAGGCTCCATACATCCCTTTGAGGCTACATCTAGACTGCAAGCTTCTTTCGGAAGAAGCTTTTCCAGAAGAGATCTTCCAGAAAAACTTTTTTCGAAAGAGAACATCTACACAGGAAAGGACAATGAAAAAGCGATCTGCTTTTTCAAAAGATAGTGTCCACATTGATTGGACGCTAACTCACATTTCAGTTGTGATTGCTGTGGACAGAGTGGCCACCAGGGCACCTGTGCTTTTTCCTGGAGGCCTCTTCTTTTGAAAAAAAACTCTCTTCCGCGCCCATACACGCCTTTTTCTGAAAAAGCTTTTTCAGAAAAAGGCTTCTTCCTCATAGAAAGAGGTTTACCGCTGTTGGGAAAACACCCTCTGTTCTGTCGAAAGAATGCAATAGCAGTGTGAACATAAGTGTAGTTTTTCCAGAAAAATGGCTATTTTTCTGGAAAAACTCTGCAGTGTAGACATACCTTGAGTAAGGCTGTTTCAGGAAATGTAATGACTCCCATAACGTAAATACAAATCTTATGTTTGCTTGCTCTTGTGATGAGGATGCTGCCTTCAGCCCTTGACCATTATAGTAGGCATTTTAGCTCCATTCGTTTAAGAATATTTTTTTCTAAAGTCACATCACTGTTTTCATGGTCTGTACAGTTCTCTGAAATGTTTGTATATAGAACAATCACCTTCTTACTCAAGATCTGCTTCCAAAGGGTTAGATGATGGTTTGTAAACTGCAGCTTTGTGTAAGGAAGGGTACAAAAATGCACCCCGCAAAGAGGAGCACCAGGAACACTGTGCCTCACACAGGCACAATATCATTGCATACAATATGCTTGAGGCACTGGGGTGAGTAGCTTACTCCCTGTAGTATTCCAGCGATGGTGCAATATATGGTGCAAAAGAAGCAGGACAGGGCAATAGCTCTATTACATCCCTACTCTTCTGTGCCTCCCTTTTGGCAATCTGTTCCTTAATGGAGAAGAGGAGTGAAAAATCCTTGCACTGTACAGGACTGACCTCATGTAGCCGTACACGGGCAGGTTTTGTATGCATCTCATTGTCCTCATACAAGGATTTCTTGCATGCTGACCTGATGCATAGCAGAATTGCATCTGCTTAGTTTAGTTGATGAAATATGTGTTTATGAATTATGTTTATGTTTTAATTCTTCAGACCTAGCCCAGCTGCGGGAGACTGAGCTGGATTCTCTTCTGGTTCACACTTCATCATCAGAATGGACAGTTATATCTGAGAGCAGAATCATTATTACTAACATGTGAGCTGGAAAAGCCCCAGCTTGATTAGCCGATTTCAGGCTGAGTTTGCATGTAGTTTGCTATGCCAGCCTTTTAAAA
The DNA here is from genome assembly GCA_019425775.1 of Rafetus swinhoei. NCBI lineage: Eukaryota > Metazoa > Chordata > Testudines > Trionychidae > Rafetus > Rafetus swinhoei. The sequence goes on from CM033424.1 coordinate 156,189,344, forward strand.
ATGTGATTACAAGTTTAGTTGACAATATTAATAGTGTTTGTGTAAACTTCTGTTTATGTAACTACTTTTTAAAGGAATGCTACTCTGATCCAAGTAGTCTGAAAAAGTTTAGTTCTTTCCTCTTATCTTCTCACTTATTCAAATACTATTTTATTAAGGAACAATGACAATAATGCAGAGCAAATATCAGTTCTTCTGTAATAGATTTCCATGCCTGTTTTCTTCCAGATCATTAATAGACATATTAAATAACACAGGGACAAGAACAGATCCCTGTGGGGCCCAAATACAGATACACCCACTATGAGGATGATTCCCTGTTTACAATTGATTTTTGAGACCTGTTACTTAACCAGTTTTTAAACCTTTAAGCATGTGATATATTTTTTTAATCATGATGTGATGCAGTACTAAATCAGATGCCTTACAGAAGTAAGTTACATAAACTATTAATATTATCAGCTGAAGTTGTAATCTCATTTAAAAAAGATATATCAGATTAGTTTGTCAGCATCTATTTTCCACAAACCCATGTTGACTGGCATTAATTGCATTACCATACTTTACATTTTTATTAATTGACTCCTATATCAGGCATTCCATTTTCTTGGCAAGGATGTGTCAGACATTACCAGATCATTCCATTTACCTTTTAAAAATATTGACACAAAATTGGCTTTCATCTTCTTTTCTGGAATTTCCATGATGTTCCAAAACATATTGAAAATGAACACTGATGGTGAAGTAAGCACCTCACCCTGCATTTTAATATTCTTGGATACAAGTTATCTAGACAGGCAGAGGTCTAACTTTGAAACTGCTTCTCTAACATCATATTGAGATTCTAGTGGAATTCAAAAAGCGTTATCATGTTATTTACATGGTCTGTTTTCCCCTAAATACAGTTCAGAAATATTTATTGAAGAGTTTTGCCTTTTCTGCATTGCTATTATTAATTCTTTCATTTCATTTTAGTAGCAGACCAATACATTTGTGAGGATTGTGTTGGTTTTGTTCCTAATATACTTTAAAATGCTTCCTTCTTGTCTTTAACTCTGTTGGTCATAAAATTCTCCTTGTGTCCCTTCGCTTCCCTTATCAATTTTCTATAATTCCCAACTTTTTATATTTATTTCTATCCATTTTTCCATTTGTTATACATTATTTTTAATTTTTATAGATGCCTTTATTTCTCTTTTGAAGTACATCAGGTTTCTCAATTGTGGGATTGTGACTCTTCAGACATTTACTAAAGTGTTCATAAATAATCCCCAATTATCATCCACATTTGTCTGATTAAATTCTTCCTCCCAGCTGGTTTGTCTCATAATAGTTTTTAGCTTTGTGAAATTGGTCCTATTAAAGCCTCAAATATATATTTCTGTGCTGGACTTTATTCTGCTGCATATTGTAAATAGGGCCAAATCATAATTACTTGTACCTAAGTTACCATTAATTTTTAGTTGTGAGATCAATTCCTCTTTATCTGTCAAGACCAACTCTTATATAGAATTCCCTATATTGCAGTGCTTCTCAAAGTGCAGTCCATGCACCACTTGATTTGGTGGGGAAGGATGGGGCTTTCTTCACCTCTACCCCTCCACCTGTGCTCTCCAAGTGGGAAGCCGGAGCCTCTGTGTTAGGGTGGGGCTGAGATCCCCCACCTCTCCACTCTGCTAGGAGGACGGCAATGATGTGTTGTCCAGAGGCTTTCCTTGTTGCTCCCATTGCCTGGAGATAGTACTTGGGAGCAATGGGGCATGAAGCTAGGTAAGCACTCCCCTCATGCCCAGACCCTCTCGCCTTAATCCATCTCACTCAACCCCTTCCTCCTGCCATTACCCTGTCCTCGTCATTTGATTCTACACCCTCCCTTGCTCCTGCACTCTCCCTCCTGGCCTGACCTCTTCCCTCCTGGAGAGACATCCTACCCCCAGTCCACTCCTGCTCCTTCCCTCCTAGCCAGACACCTTCCCTCCTGGCCAGACATCCTACCCCCAGCTTGCTCCTGCATGCTCCCTCCTGGCCATATACTGCACCCTGCCTTGCCCCTGCTCTCTCGCCCCGGCCAGACACCCTACTCACCCTACTCTCAGCCTGCTTCTGCACCCTACCTCCCAACCAGCCCTTGCACCCTCACCCCTTCCTGCACCCCACCTCCTGCCCAACTCCTACAAACTCATCCCTATCCCACTCACTGGCAGCCCTGTCCTGCACCCAGAACTCCTCATTTTTGTCTCCACCCCAGAGTCTAAGGGAGTCCACAAAATCCATTAACTCCACAACCCCAGGAAAGTAAATCTAGCCTATGGGAAGCCCTGAACCTCATTCCTCCCTGTCTCATCCTCTCACCCCATGGGTCTGGAGTGCCAGAGGAGTGAAGTATCTCAGTTGGGGGCCACATCAGTGAGGGTTGGAGGTTCTGGAGGAGTTTTTTGCTTCTCACTGATGTGGTCCCCAACTGATTTTTCTGTGGGTTAGTGGCTCCCGACCCAAAAAAGGTTCCTCACCCCTGCCATAAATCAAGAAAAAATTGAAACCTTTTGTGTCAGACACAAATTAATATTTTACTCAGTTTATCAAACTTCATTTTAAATAAACATGGGAAAGTTAAAATGCTTAATTTGTTTAATAATTTAAATGAAAGTATTCTCCTGAGCTGCAGTACTACCAAAATGGCTTGGGCATAATTATGTAATGAATGGTGGGTTCCCATTAGCAACTGGTGGTCTGCAGAAATGTTTGCATCGAGACAGGTGGGCCATGGGCCAAAAAGTTTGATAACCACTGCTATGTTACATGTAAAACTTTTTGAGTTAGGAATTTGACATCTCTATATTAAGGAAGTCCAACGATGTTTTCATACTGGCAGCATGATCTCACTAACAAATGTCACCCAAATTGATGTCTCCCATGATCACACACTTTTTTTCATTACAAACTATAAATATGTGTGAAAGAATGTGATCATCCTTTTCCTTAATGTGATTTCATTGTCTGTAGCAGATTTATACTAATATCCCATCATGTGTTTTCTCTTTCAGGATATTGATTCATAAACTTTCAAGATATTTTTTCTTCTGATGCTTTTGATAAGATACTTTTATCTGTGACTCGGAAACAGGTAGTGCCTTAAATAGAGTGCTATTCCCCCATCCATTATGCTTACTCAATCCTTCCTAAAGAGATTATTATAACCATTGATATTGCAAAGATGTGAATCATCCCACCAGGTGTCATTAATACCAAATCCTTTATTTCCTTGATTAATTTTGTTCTCAACATCTCAGTTTTATGCAAAATATATATTCGTATCTTCCCTCCTCTTACCCTTCCCTTTCATTATTAACTGAATGTCCTTTTGATTACTTTAGCCAGCCTGTTCCAAAGCAGATTGTCTTCTCTTACATCAAGATAGAGGCCATCCCTATTTTTCAACCCTCTCTCACCATAGAAAGTGGGCCCATGTTCCACAGAACTAAAACCCTCTCCCCTCTTCCATTTACCTACTCAGGAGTTCACTTTTAGAATCTTCTCCTTCTGTGTTCCTTCACTGGTGGATAGGAATGTTTTCTGAAAAGACCGTTTGGATATTTTCTTCTTCAGCATTCTTCTAAGCACCTTGAAGTCATCTGCTATTTGTGAGATATCCTGCAACAATTTGTGTGAACTATCACCAGTGGATTCTTGCCCATCAACTTCAGCAGCCTCTCCAGTCTCAGAGTGATGCCTTGTATCTTGACTTGAGGAACACATCACATTCTCCTATTGTCTTTCTGGCCCTTGAAGAATGTTCTTTTGATTCTTCTGTGTATTGACTCTCCAAATCACATAGTATGTCTTCTCTGGATGGTTCGAGATCTCTTTGTGGGTAAGTTTAATTTTCTTACAGATGTCTCCCCAATCTATTCTTTCAGACTAGCTGGTTCTTGAGAGAGATCTTCCACAGATTCCACATTGAGGACCTGACATTAATTGGAAATTTCTTGTTGTGTGGACTTCTTCCTGGTTCTCTTTTCTTTAATGGCCATGGAGAGTTCTTCCACTAGTGTTCTTCCTATGAAGCCATGAAGAAATTAACATCTCTCCACTGGAAAAATATAAAATAATCATGTTAACTGTTTGTTAACCCAGCCCTCTTTTTGCCCCAGAATAATTACTATTTCAAAATACCAGGATAATTTCTAAATTATCATTTAGAATGGTTTATTGATCATTAATTAGAATGAAACCTGTGGGACTTTACATATATTTATGTGTCCATCAGAAAAGGTAAATGTATGTTTTTATATGTAATATACATTGTAAGGCTAAAAAGTTTAATACCACGAGGGGATATCTTATCAAATCAGTTAACAAGTAACATATTTGGTACCCTAGAACTGCTAGTATAAAGGTGATTTTTTTTCAGAGCCTTTTTGCTAATTAAACAATTGTCTGAAATACTACTGTACTTCCTTCAGTTGACTGTAATTTAAACAATTTACCTTAAATGTCTATTTGTGATTTAGGTGGCATGATTCAAAGCTGAAATAGAAAGTAAGTTTGAGCATAATGCAGAAAAAGTAAAACCCCCCAAATAAACAAAAATGAATCCACAGTAATACTCCTTTTATAATTACAAACCTAGGGATCTGAACTTCTTTTGTTCATTCATGTCTGTAGTACAAAACATCAAAACAATCTGAGAAAGTACAGACACAGTAAAGGTGGGAAACCTAATAAAATCTGACTGGGAGTGCAGCATTAAAATAATGTTATAAACTTAAACAATGCCAAGTATAAATCTAAGTATGTACATAATAAAAATAAAAATGTTCTATTAGCTTAGCACCTGTGGTGTACACTAGACTATCAAACCTGAATTCAAGTCAAAGATAACACTGGAAACATAATATAATACACTGCATGCTGAGCTGACAATGCAAGTGGCCTGAGTTACCTGCAAATGTAATGAAAAGTCAAGCAAAAGAAAAATTTCAGGAAGTCTGGGTATTAGCTTAACACAAGGGTATTAGCTTTTTTTACAAGGTTGTTCACAGCCAGAAAATATTCTACCTCTATAGCAATAAATATACATTGGCCCTTTTTCCAAGTTCAGATTTTCTGTCTATGAGTTTATACATGGGTGATACAAGGCCCAATTTAGTTCAATTTGTGTCTTTTTCCTTTTGACTATTTAAATGGCTGGTCATATTCTAGTCTAGTTGTGTTTATCCAGGATGAAACCCTAGTAAATTATAACCTATGTGTTACAGGTCACCAACACCACCCAGAAGCTGCACACTTATCTCAAAAACCAAATTTAGATCAAAATATTGCAACCTGCAACACACTGGACCATTGTGAATTAGGGGGATGGAGATGCACTGATGACAAGGCCCAAACAATGTCAGGTACTTATTAAGTGAGAATATCCAGGTGATCTTGGCAGTGACCCACACTCCATGTCACAGAGAAACATGAGAAAAACCCAAGGTCATTGAGAATGTGACCCTTGGGAAAATTCTTTCCTGACCCCACATAGAGGATCAGTTGACCCTGAGCATGTGAGCAAGAACCAGCTAACTAAAAGAGAGAGTGTGTGTGTTCCGTTAGATCAGAACACCAGCTAACACCATCTAGTGTTCCTTCTCTATCTGTGACCATCTATAATATGTCAGAGAAAGGAGACAAGACAAGAACAGACAACACAGGAACAAACCCCACTAGAATATGTGGGGAAATAAATCCCTTCCTGATTCCTTCAGGGGATCAGCTGAAGCTGTGAAGCATCAGCTTTCTGAACATAAGATACAAACTAGGCCACCCTGCTAGGTGGTTGCTGAGCTCTGTCCCCGCCTTCCCTCTCCCCCACTAACATCCCTCCTCATACAATCCCACTCATAAGTTTGTCCCTTTCTTTCTTAACTCCAATTAAATTGGTTGCCCCCCACAACTTGTATTGGGTGGCTCATTCTTCTGATGATTTAGAAACTTTCTAGTTTCCAGACTCAATTTGCTCATATGCCAACATTTTTCTTTTGACTGAAATTGTTCTCCCCTTCCCACTGTATTTAACTTATGTATTTATAGAGAACATTCATAACGCTGCTGTCTTTTTTTTTTTTTTTTTGGTTAGGTTAAACAAGCCAAGTTCTTCCAGTCACCTCTCATAAAGTAGGCTTCCCATTCCCCTAGTCATCCTAGTAGCTCTTTTCTGTACCTATTCCAGTATTAATTCATCTTTCTTGAACACTGGTGACCAGAATTGTACACAAAATCCTAAATGAGGTCTTACTAGTGCCTTGTGCAATGTAATACTTCTCCGTTGCTACTGGAAATGCATTGCATGGTACAACCTACAATCACATTTGCCTTTTTACACAACCATGTCATATTAGTGGCTCATCCTATGGCCAACCCACATACCTAGGACTTTGTCCTGCTTGATTGCTTCCAACTGATGGGCTTGTAGCTGCAATTCTTATTATTAGAACCTTAGTGTGTGATTTTACATTTTGTACTACCGAATTGAATCACAATTCTGTTAGTACAGTCTTCAAATCTGGTCTTCACTGCATTGCTAATTTGAGCTATAACTCGAGTTTTGCCCATCCCAGCTCTCATCCACACACAAAAAATCTCCTGCTGGACTGAAGTGGTTGGTGCTTAAAGCTTGAGGTAGCTGGCCCATCAGGTGTACAGGTTGTTAGTATTGCAGGGAAGGTGCAGGAGCTTGAGTTACATATATCAATCCAATTGCTTTGGGTAGCTTGAATGGTGTTTGAGTGCAGTCACTCAGTAGACCAAGATTAGAATAAGTAGAATAATTCTAATGCACTAACTTGAGTTATCAGTTGCAATGAGGACGATCTCTAAGTATCTTTATGGGTGGGTGCAGCTGCCTGTTGTCAGCTTTACGGGAAGCAGGCTATGGAGTGTAGTAGAACTGTGGAGAATTAAACATTTGTGCTTCAATGTGAAGTAGGCGCTTAAATACCTTAAAAGATCTGGGACTTGTACAGTGTGAGGTCTCAGCTCATTCCTCCATATACTCTGGATGTTACAATGTATTAGGCTTGTTTCTCCATTCATTTATACCATGTTGTGTTGTAAGTGCTGAATTATTCTTCTGTACTAAATATTTCTTCCAAATATTTAATTGCCAGTATAAGATGTAGGATTAAACAAGAAACTAAATAGTTTTTGGGTAATTTTGTTGTATCTAGTTTAGAAGCAAAATTAAATTAATTGATGCTCATCATAATTAAGCACATGCTAACCATTGCCAGTAAAACATAGCTGCCAAGAAACAAAACAAACAAAACTCAGTTCACTTAAAGCAATCGACCAGAAGTAATTAAATATTTTTAATCCTGAATGTATAATGCAATTTTATTAAGTATTTTAAAAAAATGTATGACAACTTAAATAGTCTTTGTTATTATGCTAAATAGGTTAAGTGTCTGTTAAATAATTTTGATAATTATATTCAAATGTAACATTTAATAAAAATTATAGGCAATGTTTCTAAAGTAGATTTATACTTTTTCAAATGTACTCTTAAATAACCAAAAGTGTATGCATAGAATTCCTCAGTATTAGAATATATTCAGAGCTACCACTAATGCACCAAAGTGACATGATGACATATCATGCAGTAATATTCTTAAAATAACTGAAGAGCGTGGAATATATCTCTAGAAACTGTGTCATAGTTCTGAGTACCGTAAAATCTCGAATATAATGTGCACCAATGTATAATGTGAAACCTGACTTTTGAATTTTATCAAATTAAAAAAATCTATATTCCTATTTATAATGCGCACCCTGACTTTGCCCATTGTACATGTATTTTATGATACTCGTCATCATAGATATGAAGGCGTCTTAAATATAGTCTATTTGATTGCAAGTCTATGGTATGCTGGTGCGTCGTATTTCCTGCCTTTTTGTATTGCCAGTTGATTGCACGTGAGCATACGACTATAGAATACGCAGTGTTTCAATGCTCTATTACCTTTAAATTCGGTTGATTTTAGTAATCCTACATATAGGCCTAGAAAAATATCAATTCTTAGTGATACCAGGAGTTGTCGATGATCTTACACTGCAGCTGAAAAACTTAAGGTAGTTAGCTATGCTGAGGCTCATGGCAACAGAGCTGCCAGCCGCGAATTTGATGGCATAGCAGAGTTGAACATTCGACTTTGGAGACGGTGGAAAGAGCGCCTGCAAACATTGCCTCGGACAAAGATGGCTGAGCGAGTTCGAAGCGCTGCATATCCTGAGTTGGAGGCCAAGCTGCTTGAGTGGCTTATTGAGCGTTGACTGCAAGGCGGTGGCGTTAGCATTGCAGAGGTTCGAGTGAAGGCTTTCACCATGGCGAAGACATGCGCTAACGCAGCCGGGTTTAAAGCTTCGTGTGGCTGGGCAATCGGTTCATGCATTGGCATGGCCTATCAGTCCAACGACGAACGACAATCGCGCAGAAGCTACCCGTGGATTCTGATGCCAAATTACTACAGTTCCAGAAGTTTATCATAAAGCTACTCAAGGAGCACAGGTACGACCTTTCATCAATCGGTAACACAAACCAGACACCTTTAACTTTCGATAATCCTTATGACAGAACGCTTGAAGTGAAAGGTGCCAAGACCGTCTCAATTGCTACCACAGGGCATGAAAAGTTGAGGTTTATGGTAATGCTTGCTTGCATGGCCGACGGAACGAAGCTGCCGCCTTATATCGTCTTTAAGTGCAAGACAATGCCAAAAAATGTTGAAACAAAAAACAGGACTATGTAGCACTTAAAAGACTAACAAGATGGTTTACTAGGTGATGAGCTTTCGTGGGCCAGACCCACTTCCTCAGATCAAATAGTGGAAGAAAACTGGCACAACCATATATACCAAAGGATACAATCAAAAAAATGAACACATATGAAAAGGACAAATCAAATTTCAGAACAGAAGGGGGATGAGGGGGGGAGGTAAATGTCTGTGAGCTAATGATATTAGAGGTGATAATTGCGGAAGCTATCTTTGTAATGGGTAAGATAATTAATGTCTTTGTTTAGACCTAGGCGTAAAGTGTCGAATTTAAGCATGAATGACAGTTCAGAGGATTCTCTTTCAAGTCTGGTGTTAAAAGGTCTTTGAAGCAGGATGCAGGTAATCAAGTCGTTGAGACAATGCCCTTTCTGGTTGAAATGGCAAGAAACTGTTTTTTCTTTGTGATCCTGTCTAATATCTGTTTTGTGTGCATTGATTCTTTGGCGAAGTGTCTGAGACGTTTGTCCAATGTACATAGCAGACGGACACTTTCGGCACATGATAGCATAAATTATATTTCTGGATGAGCAGGAATATGTGTTCTTGATCTTATAACTCAATTGGTTAGGTCCAATAATGGTATCAGCAGAGTGAATATGTGGACAAAGCTGGGGTTTGTTGCAAGGGAAGGTTCAGGGTTGGTATTAGTGTGGTATGTCCTGTGGTTGTTGGTAAGAATCATCTTGAGGTTAGGTGGTTGTCTATAGGAGACTATGGGTCTGTCTCCCAGAGCCTCTCGGAGTTTAGTATCCTGTTCCAGTATAGGTTGTAGTTTATTGATAATGTGTTGGACAGGTTTAAGTTGGGGGCTGTAGGTGATGACAAGTGGTGTTCTATTGTTGGTTTTCTTGGGTCTGTCTTGAAGTAGATGGTTTCTAGGTATTCGACTGGCTCTTTCAATTTGTTTTTTTATTTCTCCTGGTGGGTAGTTGAGGTTTATAAATGCTTGGTAGAGATCCTGAAGTTTCTGGTCTCTGTCAGTGGGATTAGAGCAGATACGGTTGTATCGAAGGGCTTGGCTATAGACGATGGATCGTATGGTGTGTTCTGGATGGGAGCTGGAGGCATGTAGGTAACTGTATGAGTCTGTGGGTTTTCTGTAGAGTGGTGTCTAAATTTTCCATTGGTGATTTGTACTGTGGTGTCCAGGAAATGGATCTCTCGTGTAGAATGGTCCAGGCTGAGATTGATGGTGGGGTGTAGGTTGTTAAAATCTCTGTGGAATGTCTCCAGTGTTTCTTGGCCATGCGTCCAGATCATAAAGATGTCATCGATGTAGCGTAAGTAGAGAAGCAGTAAAAGGGGACGGGAGCTGAGGAAACGTTGTTCTAAGTCAGCCATAAAGATGTTAGCGTACCGTGGGGCCATGCGTGTACCCATGGCTGTGCCGCTGATCTGGAGGTATAAGTTGTTCTCAAACCGGAAATAATTGTGGGTGAGAACAAAGTTACATAGGTCTGCTGTCAGATTGGCAGTGGTGTCCTCTGGGATAGTGTTTCTAATTGCTTGTAATCCATTTTCATGTGGGATGTTGGTGTATAGAGCTTCTACGTCCATGGTGGCAAGGATGGTGTTATCGGGGAGGTTATCGATGTTTTGTAGTTTCCTTAGGAAGTCAGTAGTATCTCGGAGATAGCTGGGGGTATTGGTTGCATAGGGTTTGAGAAGAGAGTCTACATAGCTGGATAAACCAGTAGTGAGCGTGCCGATACCTGAGATGATGGGACATCCGGGGTGTCCAGGTTTATGGATTTTGGGAAGCAGATAGAACAATCCTGGTCAGGGTTCAGAAGGTGTTTCTGTGTGGATTTGTTCCCGAGTAGCTGTAGGGAGGCTTTTAAGGAGACAGTGTAGTTTCTTTTGGTATTCCGAGGTGGGATCAGAGGAGAGAGGTTTGTAAAATGTGGTGTTGGAGAGTTGTCTGGTTGCCTCCTGGTTATAGTCGACTGTTCATGTGCGTGTTCACCCTAAAGGCTGGATGGATGAAGCTTTAATGCTTGATTGGCTACAGACGGTTTGGGCAAAGCGGACAAATAGTTTTGGATGCATTTCATTGTTATTGGATGCCATCGATCAAGAAAAGGCTTCAGCATGTCAAAACAGACTTGGCAATTATTCCTGGTGGAATGACCAAAGTGTTGCAACCGCTTTACGTGACAGTTAACAAACCAACGAAAGATGCACTACGCAGGAAATGGAACACCTGGTTGTTGGAAGGTGAACATACATTTACTGCAGGTAGACGTATGCGAATACCGACGCTGCAGATGTGACCCAGTGGATAGCGGATATCTGGCTTCAACTTGATCCCGCTATCATAAGGAAGGGGTTTCTGAAATTCAGCATCTCTAATGTGATGGATGGCAGCAAGGATGATGCCCGTGGACGGATGATGCGTGCGATCCGAGCGACGATGAATCGGCGAATTAGGCGAAGATGACAATGACTTGTATTACCTGAATGAAGAAGTCGAGGGCTATACCCCGGAAGATATTGCTCGTCTGTTCGACGAAGATGATAACAACAGCGAATTTGAGGGCTTCGAAGATGAGTAGAAGATCAATTTCTCTCAATGAAACTGACTATTTCCATATTTGCATGTTTGAACTATTGATTTACTTACTTTTTTGAAAGTCTATATGATTGCTAGTCTATGGGAATAAAATTCAACTTCACATCCGGTGTCCATGTTTATAACGTATTTTCATAAATGTCAGCAATTAAGTAATTATAAACTATTTCATACGACAAGTAAGACGTAAATTTCATATTATTTATTGTCAGGGCTCGACAAACTGTGGCGAGAGCTACTCGCCAGCCCCGCACTGTGCATGCGCCAGACCGGCACTGTGCATGCACGCAGCACCGGTGAATGGGGCGCACGGAGCGACTGGCTGAAATCTACTCGCCACGGGTGAGTAGAAACAGCGGTTTGTCGAGCCCTGTTTATTGTTTTTTAAATATTTTAAAGCATTCTAGGAATCTCTGCTATTTCAGTTGATGTTGATTTCATGTTTACTGCCATCTTAGCGTGGCGTCGGCATAGCAGAGGTTCGTCGTCTTCTGACACGGAACTCCCAAAATAAAACTTTAAACAATAACTCCTATATATAATGCGCACCCCGACTTTGACCCCAAAAAACTCAGAAAAAAAGTGTGCATTATATTCGCAATTAAACAGTATAATCTAGAAGGAATGTAATGAAAGTATTAGTAGATGCCTTAGTCAACAATGATTTGTATGGCAGATTTTAAGAAGATTGTAGCAATATATTTTATGATCTAGTATACAGCTTAACATCTTTCTAAAGGCCAATAGATGATAAATCATATGTTGTATTATTCACAATCTAAAACCAAATTAGGAATTAGGATTTGTTTCATAAGTGTAGACTTTCAGCTAATTAATTATGAATTTCAACAATGCTAAAATTAGTTTCTGCTATTTAAATATAATTACATTGAAGGCAAAGTAAAAGATGAGCCAGACACACAATTTTGGAACCATAGTCAAATGTTTGAAATTAGTTTTTGTCTCAAGCCTACATCTCAGGGCCATTCATATGAAATGTGTTAGCATCACCATCAGTCTGGGATCAGAAATTATACAGAGTGTGACAGATACTTTGACATATAGGTAGGTGTACACTGCACACTTATTTTGGAATAAGCTATTCTGGAAGAAATACTCCAAAATAGCTTCTTTTGAAATAGCACATCTACACTACAGGTAAGCCTGAAAATTAGTCTGAAGCAGGCTCTCCTAATATGGACATGCTATCTTGATTTAGAGCCCCAGGAAACACTGGGGAGCAATTACTTAGAATGGCCGTGGTGAGGAGTTATTTCAAAATAGCAGCAGTGGAGCGTCCACACTTCCACTATTTTGAAAAAGCTACTTCGGAAGAGGACTTATTCCTCGTGGGATGAGATTTACAGAAATTGGAATAAACCATCCATTATTTGGAATTTATTTTGAAATAACGTAATTGCTGTGTAGACACTCGCATTTGGTCGTTATTCTGAAATAACGCTGCTGTGTAGACGCACCCACAGAGTGGATCATGCAAAACTAATGATGGTTGGGGGGAAATCTGTGCTCTGGGATCTAGCAAATGTGCCAGAACTTAATAAAAGTGAATATGAAAGTTTACTACATGGCCTTGACCATGTGTACATTGGCTTGATCTCCACGTTGGCTATTATATGGTGCACAGCAAAGTGAACAAGTGTGTATATTACACCACATGTATGAATGGAACTGTTTGTGGGCATAGTTTCTGGTGAGGAAAGAAAGGCAAAATTATTCATTTAATATGTCACTTTAAATGATCACTAAAATATTGAATTTTCAGTCATTCATTATCTATTACTTGTATTAAAGTAGGATAAGATTGGTGTTTACATACAGTTTACATACCCATTGTCCTAAAGAGCTTACATTCTAAATAGACAAAGCAGACACAAGTTGAGAGAAGAGAAATATTATTATCCTCATTTTATAGCCAGGTAGTTAAAGTTTAGAAAGATATTTGCCCAAATCATGTAGAATATGTGTAGTAAAGCTAGGAAATGGCTCAGATTTCCTAAATTGCACTCCAGATCTTTAACCACCCCCTCCTCTTTCTGTTCCTGTGAATACATTATCCTACCAACTCTATTGCAGTACTTGAAGTAGTTACCTGCACTGAGTAGAACTCAGTCTTAAGATTTAGAAGAGGTTGAAATATTTTGCGTGAAATATTTTTGGCTGAAAAAAGGAAGTAGACCAAAATGAACATTTTAATGAAAGAATTTCTTTTTAGTCAATTTTTTGTGTTTGTGATGAAAAAGTACTTTAACTTTCAACAACTCCCACCTCTGTTTTTTCTAGAAAGGGAAAATGTGTAAAAGTGAATATATTCTGCCCCCCTTCACAATTTTTTCATATAATTAATCTACCACCTTCTCTGTTTTTCCAGTAGGAAAGAGTGTACACAGAGTGTAAGCATTGTCTTCATTAAAATATTTGAACCTATTTTACTAAAAAATAAAATTCATTTTGGAATTCATTTTCAGAAATTCAAAATGCTAAACATGTAAAAAATGTAGGAATCTCCTTATTTTTTCATTGTTTTCATTTTTTCTTGAAACACCCAGTTTTTCACCTATCTTTTCTAAAGTCTCTAACACATTAACTTCCTTGCCCTCAATTGTAAATGAATAAGTATCATTTTTGAAGACACACTGGTTCAAGTGAGATCTTAAGCTTTTAAGTTAATTGCTTAATTACATGCTTCATTTTTTAGTCTTACTTTTGCTACTTGGTAGGAATACCTTGAGAGCTGTACTGCACTGACCACTGCAGACTCAAGTTTCCTATACTTCTGCCCTACTCATCACTTTTTGAATTAACAAAAAATGATGTGCAATTTTGCTGTGCCAGATCAAGCCTTTTATATCAAGTTGTTATGAACATTTTTATAGGGCAGCACAATGGTTTGAAAATGAAAAAAAACCTTCAATGTTCTCTTCCTTCTTCATTTGAGTATAGGATACCACAGAATACGACTTTAAAATAAGTTGTTTAGACAATAGCTCAATTTTGCTTGACTTTGGCAATATCATGTCTATGCTATAAGTCTTTAAGTTCTCAGCTCTTCAGAACTTTTCAGTTTCAGATAAGGTTTATGTCTTGAAATTTTCCATAAATTACAACTAATTTTGCATGGAAGTTGGCCCTAACCTCTAGGAATGAGATTAAGAAATTTTGCTAGACTTGTTGGAACATATTCTCATCTGATATAAAATTACATCCAATTAAATCAATATATTTGTGACAATTTACTCAAGCTTGTAAGTTTTCTTTTTGCTTTTAGGAGAAGGGGAACTGAGCTCCCATGTAGTCCTCATTATCTATATGACTGTCATATATTGCTAATATGCCCATTATCTTAGTTTATAAGATCCTGAGAAAAGAATATAAAATAAAACAATTATTCTCATGTCTGCTCTCAAGCTTGCATTCACTGCTTTACTTAATGACACTTTGGGGAGCTTAGTTCACTCCATTTTATTTTCCCTCATGTGGCTTGAGTAAAAGATGGGTATTCTATCATGGTCTGACTGTGTCAGGCTGATTCAAATCTCTAGTGGTTGTAAATATGACAACTAAATAACTTCTGTCAAGATTGTCTTGTCCTTGTCATCAATCACTGGTCTGATCTGAGGAGATCATATCTCCTCAGTCTGTCTTGCCTACAAGGTCGAATACTATGTGTTTGGAGTATTTGCCTGTAGTGTAGATGAGAGCTGAGTAAATCATGGATCATTGTGGTAAAGTCTACCTAGAGAAAGAAATGGGTCCATCCAAAGAAATGGTAGACATCTCCAGAGATTGCTGTTTATTAGTCTCAGAGCAGGAATGAACCAAGAGTGCCCAAAAGACTGTTTTCCACACTGACAACAGAGAACAAGCTGGCTTATTACCTCTCCCTATGAGAATCATCTAGTTTTGCTTAGATTCATCTTCAGTGGATACTTTTGATCTATCTATTTACTTTCTCAAGCTCTGAAGGATCTGGGAAACAGTATTATCTGTGTTTGATAAAAAAGAGACACCTAATTTCACCCTCGGTTTTTCATTGCAGTTTCATATTCCATTCATTATGATGCACAGAGATATAGAAAAAATATTAGCTAAGGATTAAAGTAAACCCTCCTTTTATATCAATGACTTATGGAGGAGATAGAAGCCAGGGAAACAGAGCTACAGCTGATGTAAATTATCATAGCTCAATTGAAATGGATAAAGCTGTGACTATTTAAAATGGTGGTTGATCCGCTCTGAGATATATAGAGGTACATTAACCAATTCCTCCACCTCATACTTCATCTTTTATTTCTCACTTTAATACCGGCATCTCTCTCTATTGTAGGCCACAAACCAATCTGAACAAGAAGTTGTTTCAAAGGGTGTTGGCAAACAAACCTGTCACATTTGTGGAATCTTTGAACAATTCTGAGGTCTCTTCTTCATTCTCATTTCACCATATGTTAAATTTAAAATGCTTTTTGTCATTTGGATCACGATTAGAATTTATAAGAGCTATGGGGATGCATCTCACAGAGAATAGATCCCTGAAACAGTGTTATATATTGATCTTGTTTTCAAAAAAGAAATTACCATTTTATTTCATTACTTTGTAATTCACAATGAACTGTGAAATGTACAGTTCACTTCAATAAGGATCCATTATTTCACATATTAGAGAGAGTTGTTACTTATCATGAATATTTTGGATCAATTACATTGAACAGTGTTTGCATTTAGTTTAAAAAGCAGTCTCACAAATGAGCACTGGAGCCTGCAGAAACCAGGACAGCATGTTGTATTCATCATGAATTCCTTAAAAAGTCCTGCAAGTAGAGTGATTTAAACTTAACATTGATCAGTGAGGCTCATGCTGGCATCTTGCCATTTCTATTAGAGAACTTGTTTTTTTTCTTTTAAATAGAAAGAAAAAGGATAAAATTGGGATCCTTGTCAAACTCACCACATTTCAAGTATTCAGCTCAGGGCAAAGTACCATTTTGCATTGAAAAGGGAACCCATACGATCAAAGTAAGACCAAGCATGGTCTAATGTATGGGACCCCACACTGGGCTTTGGTGAACATGGGTTCATTTCCTGGCTCAACCAGAAACTTATTGTGTGACCACAAGCAAGTATCTCAACTGACCCTGTGCATCAAATTCCCATCTGCAAAATGCAGACATCTCATAGGGGAGCGGTGAGTGCAAAAATCAATCCATACTTTGTGACATGCTCAGTTATTTACTTTAGTACAGTGAAGGTCAATACAAGTTTCCTGAATGAATGGGTTGGGCTGCAAATACTCTTTTCAGCACTTTTGTTCTTTTGTCCTCTTTCTCATCCTCTCCATCCCTTCATCATATGACCTAAAAATGAATGGTTATACTGGGTTATACTGATGGTCCATCTATCCCTGTATCCTGTCTCTTAGGGTATGTCTACACTACAGCGTTATTTTGAAATATCTTATTTCGAAAAAGTTAATTCAAAATAAGATATTTCAAAATAACGCGTCTACACACAAAATACATTTCGAAATAGCATTTTGCTATTTCGAAATAGCGCGTCCACACTGATTGGACACTGAATCACATTTAAGGCCAGCTGAAACCCGTTCCAGCAGGGCATCAGGTCAGTAGTTACTTTGTGTGGCTGCTGCCTGAGGCTATCTGAGACTTGTGCTTAAAGGAACCCCCCCTTGGCAGTCGGTTCTCAGCTTTCCCGGCTTGCTTGCCTAGCTCGCTGAGGGACAGCAAAGCATTTTTCTCTCTGCCTGCTTTGGTTGCCCTGACTCAGGACACCGCAGCACTCGGCACCATGGAGCCAGAGCTGCCCCATGGCACTCTGGTGCTCATTTTAGATGTCTTGCTGCAAGCCTGGCTGCAGTTGCTGGAGTCTGCCTCACAGCATCTGCTGCAGCCTGACCCCCAGGCCCTCTTCTGGACCCTCCTGGGGTACGAGGAGGAGCAGCAGCAGTACCCAGATGCCAGCGTGCCCCCGCCGCATCTGGCATCTGGACACCAGCAGCGACTGGTGGGACCACATCATCCTGGAGTGCTGGGGAGACCAACAATGGACCCATAACTTCAGAATGAAGAAGGACACCTTCCTCGAGCTCTGTGAGTGGCTCGCCCTTGCTCTGCAGTGATGGGACACGCACATGAGGCCCGCCATTCCCCTCCAGAAGCGTGTGGCCATCACCCTCTGGAAGCTCTCCATGCCGGATAGCTACCGATCAGTAGGGAACCAGTTCGGCGTGGGGAGATCCACCATCGGAGCAGTGCTCATGCAGGTATGGCAGTCTCCAGCCACTGTGCCTGGGCAAGGAGGGGATGGGCTGCCCCAGGGAAAAGGGGGGGAGGTGGTGCAAGTCCTCTCCCTGGGAGGGTTTGTTATGTCCCAGCCGCACTACAGACTGCCCGCGGTGGCCAGGATTGCACGGGGGGTTGCTCCTGGGGAGGGGGTGCGGGGAAGTGGCGGGGAAGGAGCACTGTCAGCCACCCTGGCACCCCAGTGACTCTCTGTTTTGTGTGTCCCTCTGCAGGTGGTCAAGGCCATCAATAGAGTGCTGCTCCGCAGAGTCATCCACCTCACTGATGTGGACACGGTCATTGAGGGCTTTGGTGCCCTGGGCTTCCCCAACTGCGGGGGGGCGGGAGGGGGAATTGACGGGACGCACATCCCCATCCGTGCCCCAGACCACCAGGCCTCCCTGTACATAAACCGGTCATCCTGCAGGCTGTGTCTGACCACCAAGGCCGCTTCCTGGACATTAACATGGGCTGGTCCAGCAAAGCACACGACGCGCGGGTGTACCGCAATTCCTCCGCGTTCCAGAGGCTGCACGCTGGGACTTTCTTCCTCGACCGCCACATCAGGGTCGGGCACATGGACATGCCTGCTTGCCTGTTGGGGGATGCGGCCTACCCACCACAGCCTTGGCTCATGAAGCCCTACACGGGACACCTCAACCCCTCCCGGCAGGCCTTTAATGCCAGGTTCAGCAGGGCCTGCATCATGGTAGAGGGTGCCTTTGGCCAGCTGAAGGCCCAATTTAGATGCCTCCTCACCTGCCTGGACCTCTCCGAGAGGAATATTCTGCACGTGGTGGCGGTGTGCTGTGTACTGCACAATTTGTGTGAAAGGAAGGGGGAGGCTTTCCTGCCAGGCTGGATGGCAGAGGCCAACCACTTAGCTGGCCTGTACATGCAGCCCCACACGGCTGGCAGCCAGGAGGCCCATCAGGGGGCCCTGCGGGAGAGCTTCCAGATGGAGGAGTGAAGTCTCCCTGGCATGCCCCACTGGGGCCTTGTGCCTTATTCCACCCTCACATCCTTCCACTTTCCCCTCCCTAACCCCCCTTCCTGATGTAAAATAAAAACACTTGTGTTGCCAAAAACAAACTCTCTTTATTGAACATAACTGGGGGGGGAGGGAGGGAGAATGAGGGCGGGAGAGGGGAGGCGAGAGGGTGGGAGAGGAGAGGGGTAAACCTGGGAGGAGGGAACTGGAAGGGGGAGGCAAGGGGAGGAAGGGGGAGAAGAAGCTCAGAGTTGTCAGTCTTGCTGGTCCACCTGTCTCCCAGCACTGCGGGTGCAGGGGCCTCGCCATTCCCGGGGGGGGAGCGGGTATGGAGGGTGGGGCGGGTGGGGAGAGGTGGGAGGAGGAGTAGGAGTGGGAGGAGGATAGCTGGGGGACAGCAGGGGCTGGAATGGCAGCAGGCAGCAATCTCTGCACCAGGTCTGCAGGTGACCACCTGCAGATGGCACGGCCCTGGGCAGCCAGCTGCCACCAGCTCTCCCGCTGCAGCTGCAGGTCTTCATGCACCCAGTGCTCCAGGATGTGGACCTGCTTTCACAGTATCGCCAGGTGTTGCCACTGGTACTCCTCCTGGTTCCGGGTCACCCTGCTGGCCCGGGTGTGGGAGGATGTCCTGGGCAGGGTGGTGCGCTCTGCACTCACAGCTGCTGCGGCTGTGGAGAAACAAGTGAAGTGGTCAGTTATCCCTGGGGACACAGTGGGTGAAGCCCAGGCCCCCTCTGCAAGGCGAGGACGGCAGGTCTCCACACCATCGGAGCCAATGTGCTTGCACACAGGCCATGTTTGGTATGCCCTGCTATCCCCGGGAGTGTGAGCTGGCCCAGAACTGCACCCATGCCCCTGTGCTGTATATAGTGTGGGTGTGGGGAGGGGAGATGTGCCCTGCCTCTGTGTAGAGGGGGCTTGTGGAGAGAGGGCATTGTGCAGTGTCCCTCCCCGGGGTCAGGAGCATATCATGTGCCTTCATACATACACGCATGTGGGTAACAGGCCAGGGCCCCTGTGTGGCAGCAAGCCAGGGCCACGTGCCCAGGGTGGCATGGCACATGCACAGGTTGCTGTGTGATCCGTGGTCAGCAAGGCCCACACGCGCGGTCCCTGGGCTCCCTCTCTCCCGCTTCCCCCCACCCCACATAAGGGGACAGTGATGGCACTCACATGTCGAGGCCTCCCTAGCCTCGGACGACACCAGTGACATGGCTACTGTGATGCCTTGAGGGTCCTGGGTGAGTGCCACTCTTCCTCCAGACTCCTACGACTCCTGGCCATTGTCCTCCTCTTCCTCCTCCATGCTCCTGGTCAGGGCCCTCTGCCCCAGAGTCGATGACCACCTGGGGGGCACGGACCATCTGACCCCCCAGGATGCGGTCCAGGGCATCATAATAGGGGCCGGGGTCTGGGTCAGCCCCTGTTTGGGAGCTGCCTCCTGTGGCCCTGGCATAGGCCTGCTGCAGCTCCTTTATCTTCATGCTCACCTTCTCCTGGGTATGCATGTGGCCTTTGGTGGCCAGGCTGTCAGCCATCCACCTGTAGACAGCCACATTCCTGCATCTAGTGCAGAGATCATGGACATTGGAGGCCTCCCCCCAAACCTCAATCAGGTCCATGATCTCCGCACTGGACCAGGAAGGCGCCCACCTTTTGCGGCCCCTGGCAGGCTCCTGGGAGCTGCCAGCTTGCTCCTGAGGAGCGGTGGAGGTCTGGGTGCCAGTGGGTTGCTGGCTCATGCTGGGCCAGGGGCAATGACTGCTGGCTCTGTGCTGGCAGGCTTGCAGCTGGCACAGGCACTGTGGCCAGAGTCTACCCCTTTAAGGACTCTGGGGCTGTGGGTGGAGCAGAAGAGTTTTCCTGGTTTGGCCCAGAGTGGCCACCAGGGCACCCTGTAAAGGTCTGGAGGCCCCCTATTTCAAAATAAGCATCTACACAGCGCTTATTTTGATTTAGCTATTTCGAATTTGGCATTATTCCTTGTGGAATGAGGTTTATCAAATTCGAAATAAGCGCTCCGCTATATCGAATTAATTTCGAAATAGCGGTGTAGATGCTGGTAAACGCTGTGTAGACACGCTGGTAAAGTTATTTAGAAATAACGGCTGTTATTTTGAAATAACTTTGCTGTGTAGACATACCCTTGGGGAATGAAGAGAAGAGGACAATTGTTGAACGATTCATCCCATCATCCAGCCCTATCTTCTGGTAGCTGGATGTTTAGGGATCTTCCCCCCTCCCTCCCCCCCGACCATGTTAGCTAATTCAGAGCAATGGAACAGTTTCCCAGAAATTATTGTAATTATATTTTGAATCCAGTTATACTTTTGGCCCTTAGTACATCCGGTGGTGGCTAGTTCCATGGGTTGGCTGTGCCTTGTGTGAACTATTTCCTTACATTTGTTTTAAATCTGCTATCTATTAATTTTGTTGCCTGTTCACGTCTTATCTTATGTGTAGGTATAATTAACACTTCCCTATCCACTTTCTCCATGACTTTATAGACTTTGTTTATATCTTCCCTTAGTCATCACTTTTCTAAGCTGAACAGCTAGTTTTTGTAACCTCTCCCCATATGGAAGTGGTTCAATACCTTAATCATTTTGTTGCCCTTCTCTGTACTTTTTCCAAGTCTAATATACCATTGAGGGTGACCAGAACTGCACTCATTATTCGAAGTGTGGGTATACCATGGATTTACAGAGTGGCATCATGCTACTTTCTGTCTTATTTTCTATACTTTTCTTAATGGTTCCCCTTAACTTCTTGTAACTTTTTTTTTTGTGGGGTTGGGGAAGTTGACTGCCCCTGCACATTGAAAATAATATCACTAAATAATGTCAGCACCACGGATGACAGCTACCTCTCTAGTGTGAAATGGACTGAAACAACAAATTCATTTTACATATGCTTCACAATAACCAGTGGAGCCAAACAGTCCCAGGCCATTTTTTATGTCACTGTCAAATTTAATATATAAATTGTGGTATTGAAACCAGGCTATATCTGGGGGACCCAAGTGTGAAAGCAAATCTCTGAATGCCTGTCATAGATTCTAGGGGGAAAGATGACTATATTTCTATAAGATTTTCAATTTCATAAGGTGGAAAAATCATGCATGTATGCCTGGAGTTGACTGAAAAAAAGACTAACCTGATCTCAGATCTTGAAACAAAATATTAATCAGTGCCTGGGGTGAGAAATTCTCAAAAGCAGATGGAGCAACACCTTATGTAAATATATATATATAAAATCAATCATGTATGGTATGACAGTCTATCAGACAGTCTAGCCTTTCCCTAAACTTATTTTCTTCTAGGACCTTTTTATAAGTTACACGTTATCTGATGCATCCATGATCTTAATGCTACTTATAAAAAATTACCTAAATGCATAATCACAGCTCTCCTTGGACTGAATCTATCCAGATACAAGCTTATCATTGCAACCCCAGATATTGTTACTTATTTTTGTATTTGTCTAGTTTAGCTCTCATTCCAAGCCACTTCCCAGTATTCCGTTTAGACATGAAGCATCCCCTGATTTCAAACACACAACCCTATTCCAGATATTTCAGTTTAAATGAATAATGTGGGAAAGTCACAGGACTGATGTTACTCCACTGACAACATCATCATCATCATTAACAATGCCCACATGCATGGCTTGCTGATGTCTTCTGACTGTCAACTTCCCCTTCTCCCATTTATTGGCTCCAGTTCTCTTTACTCAAGTCACATCCTGCCTTTGTTCTCTCTGTACAATAGATTTAGCTGACTGTTTTTCCTGCATAACCACAGTGACAGTTGTATAAATCTGAACCTATCTAAGCATACTTTATTTCATATACTCCTTCATGGATCTTATGCCATACACGGCGCCTCTGAAAGCATTTGTCACAAGTGCTAAGTACTTTTGACAATTAAAAATATTAAATACCAATCATATGATACACAATTTATGTGGTATGAGCCATTAATAATGAACATCAGGAATGAACCCAACACATCACTCCTGTCTGCACATTAGGAGCGTGTGACATTCTATACTACGGTGAATATGAAGTTATGCACCCAAAATTCAGGTTTTTTCTATCAAATGAAGTTTCCTTTATATATTGATGCTATATGCTGAGAGCTTGTTCATGCATGTTCCAGTTACACTGAAGTTTGACAGACTACTAGATACTGTGCCACAGATTTACTTTATTTACTTTTATTATTTATTTACTTTATTCACATCATTCATTTGAAAAATACTATCTGACTTATTCCAAATAAGTATATATCATGACTTCATATTCACTGAAAAAGCTAATGATGAAAAATACTGTTTTTCACCCTATAGCTAATTAAAGTGTCACTGATGATAGAAACTATCATCTGTACTATAACAACAGGAGAAGAAACTACACTGAATTTACATTTTGATGGTCCTGGGTAAAAAAAAAAAATCAACAACTTATCATTTCCAGCTGGTAGGTTGTGATAGAAGTAAAAAGACTGGTCTAGAATGTCATATTGTTGTCAGAGATAGATTTCATCAGTACACAAGAAAAATAGCGATGTTTAGAGATAGGAACATGGAAAATTCCTTTTTGCAAAGAAATGTTGTATTGAATATCTATATTTATACTGCATGTCTAAATAAACAAAGGTAACTTGTGTGTGTATGTGTTTTAAAACGTTTTTCAATATGTCAAATCTCTGACTATAGGCATTGAGATTGTAGCACTCCATTTGTAAAGGTAACTAGACACATAATTTACATCGTTATAGATAAAAAAGAAAACCATGGATTTTTAGAATCGGTCTTCAGAATTGCGTGGCCAATTTTTACAGTTCTTGCACCTGACAAAGCGGGTTCCAGCCCGTGAACGCTCATGTCCAAATAAATATGTTAATCTTTAACAAGGACTCATTGTTTTTGCTGAAACAGACTTAACACACCTCTGAAACTTGTAGAAGATATGTCTTCCTCTTTTATACATCTTACAAGCTTGTAAGTAGAGGACTTCTTACTTTTTCTGAAATTCCTTTTATTGTGTACGCCCTTTTTTCTTTATTGAGTTGTGTGGAATTCACATTGGGATGATAATGATTATTTGGTTGTTGACTTAGTCTAGAAATTTAGACCAAAAATACTTTGGAGCATGGACTTTGTGTTTGTACAGCACATTGCACCATAAAGTCCTGGTCCATGACTCAGGGACCTAATTATTCCAATAATACAAATTCTAATAATACATTATAACAACATACTTAAATGACTAAAATATTCATTATTTGTGGCAGATATTACTTAGACAGTTTTGCTTGGTATTCTCATGACAAATGTTTCTTCAAAGACCAATCTGTGAATCAGTGCCAGTACCTGAGATTTTCTTGACACAGTTTAGGAAGGCAACACAAAAGTCAATCCCTAGTGTCAAAAAGGTTGAGAAACCCTGGTCTAGACACAGCTTTGTTGTTTGGTTTTTTCTCTAGAGAGATACAGCCTACTCACTTGCTCAACCCGTCATTGAAATATAAGCAAACCCCCCCCCCCCCCCGATTTCTAAAGAAAATTATATAGGGACTGATATTTCTGTGACTCCAAGTGGAAATGAAATCAGAAATAAGTTTTGTCTTCCCTTTCCTGTTCTTATTATCTACCAGAGTGGTGGGAACTGGGTAAAAAATCACCTGATGCATCAATCCAGGCTAGC
This sequence comes from Rafetus swinhoei, assembly GCA_019425775.1. Lineage (NCBI taxonomy): Eukaryota > Metazoa > Chordata > Testudines > Trionychidae > Rafetus > Rafetus swinhoei. The sequence goes on from CM033424.1 coordinate 156,213,750, forward strand.
AGGCTAGCAATCTTTTGCAAATTGAGAACCGTTTTTCAGTCTTCTGGTGGTGTAAAGTTCTCTAAAGCCAATGACTTGGCCAGTGAACAGGAGAATCATCTTTTGGCACAGAAGTGTGTTAGATTTTCCTACATGCACACCCTGCAGGCTACCAGCATAAGGGGGGCATGAGCGGAGTTCCTTTTTGCCCTCTGGAGGCTGAAACAATCTTTCTATTTTCTGGGCAGCCAACATACATTGGAGCAGCCAGATTGCCCTAGGAATGGAGGCGAAGGATGCATAAGTGACCTATTGTCACATTTTCAATCCTCTAAATCAAATCCACTGACTGCTCCTTAATGACAGTAGGAACTTAGTACTAATATAATTTTGCCCAGGAAATTTGAAGCCATAGAAAATGCTATTAACATCTATAAAGTATGTGCTGGGCTTTCCTGTAAATCTCAAATAGGGAGATTTGCATAATTCTGTGTTAAAATTCTTAAATTTCCTTTGTGACTGCAATCCTGTGCTTTTACTATTTATTACTTTGTATCGCTAATGGGGATTCCATGGTCATTTTCAGTAAAATCCAGTGCTTTGCAAGATTATTCCTACCACTGCGTACTGGGAGTGAAAGGCTTATCAAAAGTCTGATCTGAGGAACAAATGTAATACTTTTATCAAAATAAAGATATCCATATTTTCCCAAATATTTTTCTAAACCTATGGATGATGAGAGAAGGAAGCTTCTGAAAAATTTTTGCTGCAGGCCTTAAGGGGTTTTCATTGAATATTTCAGTAATGAAGTAAGGACTATGTTTTTTTGAAAGATTTAAGCTTCAGATTGTTTGAGGCTGCAAGAAAATAAGGAGAAAGAAGAGAATGTTTCCGTATAACTGATATTACAATTGTTCAAGAACAAATTGATTTAAATGGAAATGCACTGATATAATGTAGGAAATGAGACACCGAAAGACGGGTTAGCATGTAAGTTTTGTGTAAGATTCTATTTGTATTCAGAGGCATAAGACATGCAGAAAATTGGACAGGACACATTTCCCTGACACTGTTCAGGAGCACCATTACAGTAAAAGTAATTCATTCCTAGAGCTTGTCAGCTGAAGATGTTGCTCATGAGAATAGAATATTAATTATTTCCATTAAACTCCAGTAGGTGCATATGTCCCAGCACATTCTATAGTCTCCAATGAAATTTCAGCCATCAAATACAATTTGGCCAGTCATGCAATCTCAGAAAACAAGGTTAAGAAGACATTAGAAAAATGATGGTAAATTTTCCCCAACCTTAAGAAATGATGAGCTATCAAGCTGAGGTCCCTTCTGCCTCTATCTGGTAGCTGTCCAGCTGAAAGTAAAAGATCTTATCATGTTTTTCAAAATTAGTGATGGTTAACCCCAGTGTCCAGGCCAACACCTGTTCTCCTAACAAAAGCAAGCAGGTTATCACATTGAAAACAATTTTTTATCTTTTCCTGAACATATATTGCTTAAAGCAGTTGCTTGGATAGTCACCATTCTAGCAATATGAGACTCACTACTTTGTAAGGCACTCTTTGAATGACTTGAAGATAGTGTAAAACCAAATGGTACTTTGTGCGGACTTTCTTACTCACTACTTTTTCTATCAGCATTTGCTATCTGCATTATAATATGTTTGTACTTCACTTTTAATCCTAACAACAAGTTGCTGGCTATCTGCTGATGATGTTTACTTCATTTCTGCACTTGACAGTTTAATTATTAAAGACAGATAGACAAATAAGATATCAATTTCAAATATGTCCAAAAAGAGTATTCTGTGAATAAAAACTAGATTCAGAACATGCATCTGGCACCACCCCACTATGTGGCTATACAAAAATTGCTTTGTTCTCTTAGAAAAGAGAAGATTTAAAAACATGTTTCATTGCTTATTGCATGGTATGTTTTATTATTATTACTATTTAAAATTTACATTGTAATAGAACCTAGTTGCCTCAACACATGCTAGGAACTTAAAGTGCTATGTGTGGTACAAACAGAGAGAAAATGTCAATCCCAAGAAATTTATAATCTAAAAGACAAAATAGGTAGAGAGTTGAAGTAAGTGCAGAGCAGATGGTGTAACAGTCATAATAGGATGCACACAGTTCTTGGCCAACCAGGTATAGTGATTGCCGCTCAACTCATGCTCAGTCACAATCAGATTGCATATATATTACTAAACAAGTCTGTAGTCAATACTGTAATAAACAAGGAAAAAGAAATGAGAGGTATATACAGGTTAAAGCATGCAAGTATAGATACCCAACTGAGTTTCAATCTGTGATTCAAAGGTTAGAGATGTAGTAATCAGCCAGTATTGGATGTCTTTGTAGAGATTAACTAAGTATAATAGATCTCTCCTTTTTGTTTCTCACCTCCAGCCCTTCTGAAAACCCAAACAGAAAAAAACCCAACCCATCTCTCCATGTTAGCTATTTTATTTCCCTCTTCCAGCATTCAAAGCAATGGGGTGAGGCCTTCTGCAAATACTTCTCAATAATTTATCAGTATCACTGTCTTTTTATGTTGGTTGATCTTTCCATTAAAAATAGTTGCTGAATTTGCTTCCTAATATCCTACAAATTGACATGCCAATCATATCTTAGTCATCATTAAGGAAAGATGAATTCAAAAATTTGTAATCACATCAAGACTGATAAATACCCCTACCTGCTTTTCATCCCCTAAAGCCAAATTTCTCTGCAATAAGCTACTGTAGATATTTCTGAAATATAAAAAGAGAATAAAGAAATGACAGTTGATGTTTTTCTCATTATGACACCACAGTGGAAAATCTCCCCACACTCATCAAAGAGTTTCAAATTTCTACCTGTTTATAATGTAGTCAGAATTTGGAACCTTTTCCCTCCTTGAATTGGCCTAGGCAGTCATACCCCAATCTTTGTCTTAAAGTGTGTATAATAGAAATTGCAGCAGCAAGAGGTGTGAGTTAACAAAAAAAAGTTTATGTTCTATAGTATCTTAACATAACTTCTCATTTTTTGAACTTTCTTGCTCCCAATTTCATTCCCAAAGTCTGGCTGTCCTCTGACCTATGTAGGAGAAGTTCTCTTGACATGTGCTGCACTCAGTGAAATCTGCTATGAGATTAACTCCATGTTAGAACTATTTTGACAGTTCAATTAACCAGCATGGCAACCCCCCTTTTAGATAACTAAATACAACTTATCGAGACTTTTTTTTTTCTAAATGACCATGTTTTTCCTGAAACATGCTCATGGTCATAACAATAATGTCCAGCGTTGCAAATTCCTGTGCTATCCTTTGATTCACTCTAATATACCAGTGTGCTTCACAGATGAAGTTGCTGTAACTGAGTAGACACATTGCCCTTCTCTCAGGAGGCAAAATGGTGTGTTTTTCAATAGCTTAACATGATTGACAAGCCCTCTCCTAACACTTTTTCTAGCCTGGGGAGGGGGAGGGGAGAAGCCTGAACAACAACACAGAAGCTGGTGTTCCTCACTTTCATGCAACAGAGGAGGGTTTGGAGGGTTCTCCTCTGGGCCTGAATCAGGAAAGGACATTCTAAAGAAGAAGATAAGAAGGATTGTTGTGTGGATGATAAGGGAAGAAGAGATGTGGGCTCAGTTCCATGCTCCACCACTTTTGTTCTTACCCTACGAATGCAGGGACAAAGCAGACAGAAATTGCTGCTTGAGATTCCCTGTAGAACCAGTGGTGGCCCGTCAATACAGGCGACCTAGGCGGTCATCTACGGCACCAAGATAAACAGCCGTTGAGGGCTTTGGAGGCAGGGGCGCTGATCGTGCATTTCGCCTAGGGCACCAGTTGCTGGCAGCTCGTCTAGGGCCACTCCTGCGTAGAACATGTTTAGGTTTGTGTGGGGACATAGGCACTGCAGTGCTAAATTACAGTTCTTCTGGTCAGTGTATCCCAAAGGGGAGACTGCATTTTGATATTCACCTTGTTTCCAATCCACAAGAAAATAATATTTTTTATTGAAATGGACCAAAGCCCTGAACCTTACACCCTGATTAGGATCTAGGTCCAGACATTTCTAGTCATTGTGGCTAGAGGGCAGACACCGGGGAACAGGCCCTTGGATGGAAGGGGAAGAGCGGGGACAGCCAGCCCTGAGCACCATTCAGAGTGTGCCATACCGCACCGTCTCCCCCCAGCCAGCCCTTAGTGCTGCCCAACGCATAAATTGCAGTACTCCAGCAGTTATTTAAAGGGCCTGAGAAGCCAGCTATCACTGCTGCTGCAGTAACACCAGGCCTTTTGGAATCACAGGGCCCTGGCGCAACTCCTCCTCCTCCCTCCCTCAGCCCCATTGGTGGGCCTGGCAGATACCATCCTATTCTCTTATTTAAAACTTTTCAGTGCAGAAATAATATTAAAGAAGCAGAGACCACCCTCTTCTTCTTTTCTAGTGCTTAAATGTAATTTCCAAGTTTGGAGGTAATACTGTAAGTAATGAGGCATCATACCACAGCTGACTAAAAGAAATACTTATGACAGGGATATGGATGGGATGATGTCGGTGCTGGTTTTTGATAATAAAATTAATTATACATGTCAGTAAGATGTTTCATACAGAAATGTCAGTCCTGGGTGTAATATAAGCAGTATTTTACACAACGCATTTGATTCAAGTTGGGAAGCAATTCTGGGCTAAACTTAGGACTACTCTACACCAGAATGGTTTTGTTGATTGAGTCTCAGAGGGGTAGTGTATTAGTCTGTAACTTAAAAAACAATTAGTCCTGTGGCACCTTAGAGACTAACAAAAATATATAGGGTCATAAGCTTTCATGGGTAAAACTCATCAACCTATTTATTTTTGTTAGTCTCTAAGGTGCCACAGGACTTCTTGTTTTTTGTTAATACGGTTATACTGGTATACCTATACCAGCAGTGCATCTTACAACAGGATAAGGTGATCTTTTGCCAGTATAATTAAAGAATAATAGCTCTGCCATCAAAAAGACTTTTGCCTGTGCAACTGTATTGACATAGGCGTTTTGCCAACACGTCTGTGTCAGTAAGGGGGTTCATAATTATTTTTTTCATACCTGACCAACATAGGTATGTCAGCAAAATTTTGTACTGTAGATCTTGTCTTTGTTTACGTAACACTATCATAATTCACAAAGAATGCCACTAAAGAATATCCAAATATACATCAGTGTAGCTGAAGTCAGAATTTGAGGTAATACGTCCAACCCATCAGTCATCATCATAGTATATAAATGAAATTGGTTGCTTTCAACAAATGTGGTACCAAGAAGTTATATAGGTTTGGAGTAACAACTGGGCGTCTATGAAGATATGTTGCAGGTGGAAGAACTGAGAAATGTTTTAGACAGAAGTTCTCCAGGGAAATGAGGAAAATGCATGAGAGAAAAAAAAAACCTAGTGTGGGAATAATACTGATTTTTCTTTTTTCCACTAACATGTTATAATCAATGGGAGAAGAAATGGAATCTTTCTATGAATCTTTATCATTCACACATAACAAGTTCTAATTTTAATGTCTAAAGCTAGCTGTCCAAATCTGTATTTTGACACTCATATAACCATTTCTGAACTTTTAAATGACCATTACCATTTTATAAGTGCTAAATCAGAAGGTCAGGGACAGTATGGTTTAAAATATAGACCTGAAACAAAGGGATGATCTAGACTTTGTTTACTATTTAGGTTGGTTCTGTCTTTAAAAAGAATTAAGCACAATTCTGGAAGGATATGTCTACACTTGCCCCCTACTTCGAAGTAGGGAGGAAAATGAAGCATACCGAAGTTGCAAATCAAGCCCAGGATTTAAATATCCTGCGCTTGATTTGCATGTTCCAACATCGCCATTTTAGAAATTCACTGGCCGAGTAACTGCTCATCGTCTGCGTGGCAGTGAAGCGGAGTCTGATTTAAAGCCCTAACTTGAATTGGCTGGTATTCCTCCTGCAATGAGGTTTCCAGCTAATTCAAATTAGGGCTTTAAATCGGACTCCGTTCACTGCGCAGACGGGCAGAGCAGTGAATTTCTAAAATGGCGACCGTCGGAAACATGCAAACTCGCTGCGATATTTAAATCCTGGGCTTGATTTGTAACTTATGCTTCCATTTGCTCCTACTTCGAAGTAGGGGGCAAGTGTAGACATACCCCTTATGATTTCAAATAAAATGTATTTCCCAAGGAAAAGAGTATTGTTGTCAAGGTCACATCCACAGAGATTTTAAAATGTTGTATTATTTCACAAATTACTTGGAATATAATTCAATAAAGTAGCATTTTTAGCTATACTTATCATATACTTACCATATACTTTGCCTTCATTATGTACTGCACTTTATCTTTATTAGACACAAGAGAGTAACTGAAGAGCTGACAAAAAAAAAAAAAAAGGAAGAACTGGCACTATTAAACATAGGAGGTTTGACAGCATTAACAAGTTTCACTGTACTTCCACTGGTGGTAAAACAGTATGATATTTAATTACCATAATCTGAAAAGTATGCATAAATGTGAGAACTTTCAATTGTTTGAATTTTGATGAGCACAGATGTCAAAGGGTGTATCATTGGTGAAGGAACCACAAAGAGGGTTTCAGGTGCATTTATTTCTCTAGTGCTCTTTGTATTTTTTTTAAACCCTCTAAGGATAGCTTTGTCCAAAATGGATGAACTTTGTTTTTGCACTAGAGAAATTCCAGGATTGATTTAGACATTACACTATAACAAAGCTCCACAAAATAAAAGCAGTAACGCACCCCCAAATTACATGGCTTGCATTTGATTTCCATTTTATAGCAAACAAAAGATTTACCGGTGTCTTCCTAAGAAATTAATTGTTTCATGTGAGATTATAAAGTTGTCATGAGACTGCCTCCCCTTTGCAATGACTTATTTTTTTTTTAGCCATGCTGACAATCACAGAAGAAGTGATTTTAAAAAGAATTACATTCAAAGTCACCAGACAAGCATGGCACGCATGATAAAAAGGGAGAACTACAGTTTTTCTCAATTATTACTCTTTTTTAACTTGTGTAAGGATTCAAAGAGATATTTTTAATTTGAAAGCAACATTGTTGTTGCAATCTGAGAAACTGAGCTGGGAGCAGCTCGTGTTTAAAGCCAAGGTTTCCTTTTTTATCACATTTTCTTTCATTTTCAGACTGGAGCTCCCTGGGGCAGTGAATAAACTGGAGCTGGGATAGTTCCTGGATAAAATGTTATTTCAAAGATAAAGCAAACTTCTTTCATACACTAATTCCTCCATTTGATAATAACTGGCACCAAAATCTAACTAGTTTTGCAGGTAATGGTTGTGTTAGGTGTTTTTCTTTAAATAAAATAAACAACATAACAGAACTTTAATGAATAGATTTTTCTTCTCTGATAAACATGTTTCGTGGCAGAACATTGTTTATATAGATGAATTTATAATCCACAAAACCAGAATTTTTCCTTTTTAAATTCACCTTTTTTTCACCTTTACATCTGTTGTGCAATAGCTTACTATCTGCATAGTCCCTTTGAAATGAATATGTCTACTTACATAGTAAATTACAACTCATTTGAAGTGAGGTTGGAACAATCTGGAGATGCTAACAGATTATGTAGACGTTATTCTGGAAATTCTCCCCAAGCTAACTACAACATTACATGGGATAAGGCCTCATTCTTCTAACAATTACTCATATGAGTTCTGAAGTCAATAGGCATTCTAAGAATGCAGGGTTTGTAGTCTGCAGGATTGGGCTCCTGTTATGATAAACCCTGTCCGAATACAATCCCTGACACAGACAGACAACAATCAAGGAAACCAAACTAATTGAAACTTACTTTGCATCTAAGCACTGCATTCTGAGCCAGCCTTTAGCTCCCAGCCTATCTGCTGCTATTTCTTAGTTTGGTTCTTTGTCGAGTGATCTGAGGTTCTTCTGATTACATATTTGCCATTCTGTGATTTGTTAAAATGTTAACTTCTATTTTCAGGGGAGGAAAAACAGAGCATCTATCTGTTAAATCTTTATGGACATGTCTACACTACACATCCTGAAATAGCTATTTCCAAATACCATGTCCACACTACATAGAAGCCTCAAAATTAGTCCAAGGCAGGCTCCCTTAATATGGATACACTACCATATGGATACTTAGACCAGGAAGCACTGGAGAGTAATTACTTTGAATGACTCTGAGGACTGTTTCAAAATAAGTGTTATTCCTTATGGAAAGCAGGAGTTAGTATTTGGAAGTATCCAGCCTGTTATTTTAAAATAACACACTTGGTAGTGTGTGGACTTTCCACTTATTTCGAAATAAGGGGAATTATTTTGAAATAACTCCTTAGGGTAGACCAGGGATATGATTCTGCCATTTAGTGTAGGAGCCACCTATGCAGTGTGAGAACCTAACAAAATTTACCTTTAGTAGATCACATCTCATGAAGTTGACAACTGAAGCATCTATATTTCACGATTGACAAGCTAGGAGAGCAATTTTTCTTCAATATACTTTTTACATTTTTTAACAGTCTTTTGCACAGACTTCATCTTCAACATACACATGCAAGTTATTGACTGAAAGGTATAGCAATTGGTTGACTCACTCATAGATCATTCACAAAAATATTCAAGAAACCAAATATCTGAACTAAGCCAAGATTTTTGTATAAAGAGAAAAGCAGTACAATATGAAAAGAGACATACATACCTTCCTTTCAGAAAGCAATTCTTATCTTGCACCATGTTCACCATGTATAAAGAATATGTTTTTCAAAAATATGTATTTTAGCTTATAGTATTTATTGAATGCTTTTATAAAATCTTCATTATTCATTAAAAGTTTAAATATAAGTACTAGTTTGTTCATTTTTGTCCTTTGTACATCTCTATACTTTCCCATATTTCATTCTGAGTACTACATTCCAAGACTATGTCTACACTCATGGCTTCTTGCACCAGAAATATGCAAATGAGGCTAAGTGTGGAATATCGCAGAGCCTCATTTGCATACCTAATGAGCCTCTATTTTTGCAGAAGAGGCTCTTGCACCAGAAGGAGCTGTCTACACTGCCCCTTCTTGCGCAACAAAAACCCTCTTGCGCAATGCCATTACGCCGATTACTTTTCAGGAAGAACGGCACTGCGCAAGAGAGTTTTTGTTGCACAAGAAGGGGGCAGTGTACACAGCTCCTTCTGGTGCAAGAGCCTCTTCTGCAAAAATGGAGGCTCATTAGGTATGCAAATGAGGCTTGGTGATATTCCACAGTTAGCCTCATTTGCATATTTCTGGTGCAAGAAGCCGCGAGTGTAGACATAGCCCAAGTGTTGATAATCCCCAAAAGTATGTCTACACAGCACCATTATTTCAGAACAACTGATGTTATTTCAAAATAACAAAGTCCGCGTCTACACACAAGCTGAAGGACTTCTTACTCTGACTCCTGTAATCCTCATTTTATGAGGATTAAGGGAAATTGGAAGAAGAGTGCTCTACTTCAAAATAAGTGCTATGTAGTTGTGCACAAATTCAAAATTAGCTATTTTGATGTAGCTCAAGTTATATAGCTTATTTTGAGTTTAGCCCTGCTGTGTAGACATACCCTAACAGTATTTGATACAAAGTATTCATATATTTTTCCTATTTTATACAGCCCAAGCTCATTTCAGCTTTGCAAAGTGTTGAGGGATGCTTAATGTGGGTGTACAGAATTGTGGAAAGAGCATAATAGCTACTTAACATGATTTCCTGACACACATACACATGAAATGCATATTACATTAATACCATGCACAGAATACCTTCTTATATGATGCTGCAACTTATATATATGCATTGCCTAACAAAGAATGTAGATAAAAAGTAATGGTAGTTTCCACCTCAGCTCCGTATTATTTATCCTTCTGTGTAAATAGTAAAACATGTGAGAAGTGGTTGGTAATAAATACAATTTAGTCCATATCACACAAATAAACTTTTTTTTATTTTAGGTTTTGCACAATATGAATACTAATTCCCTTACTTTCTTGAACTACTAGCTTATCTCCTGTTACCTGCTGTCTTTGCTGAAATCCAGCTAAGGAGTCTCTAGAAAGCATTGTCCTACAATCTACAATTTCTAAGGTTTTCTGGGCCACCTATAACATGCATTCTAAAACACTTCTATCCAAAGACAATTTCACATGCTCCCAATTATCCAATTTCAATATTAGTCAACAGTGCAAGCATGGTGGGAAGGAGAAGAGTCATGGCTAGCTATTAAAATTCAGCAGTTTCATATGAACATTTTGGTTTGATTATGATTCTGGTGAATTTGCTCTCTCCAACATCTTATTTTGTATCCTGGGTTTAAGTTTTGAAATTGTTTCCTAGTGTAGACATGGCCTTAGAGAAGTAAGGAACCCAGAAAAGTTTACTTATAGCCCCTGTATCTCACTGTGTTAATTGTAGGGAAGGGGTTTATTTGACTTTGCCCAAAGGACATTTTGATAAAGCTCATCATCAGCTACACAGAGATGAAGGTATGACAGAATCTCCTATTCCAAGTATAATGAAAAGATGAAAGAGTGGTAAATACTGAGTTGTTGATGGCACCTGTACACATTTTTCACAACATAATTGCATGCCATGTGAAATGTGTTTTGGTTTGGTCTGAAAGCCAAAACTCAGACTGTCCAAAGTTACAAGTATATTCATGAACCGTTTGAACATTCTAAGACCAATATTGAATAAAACTGATCCCATTTATGGTTTTACTTGAAAATCATAGAAAACTAGTATTGCCTGCCCTACACATTCAAAAATTAAAAGATTAGCTTATAAATCAAGATTTCAAAATTCATTAATTTGGGATACATTTTATTTGTTTTCTGGCTTGTGGGCCTTTAGCATGCACTTGGATCACATTCTCAAGCTTTTTTTTTTTTTTTTCCTGCAGCCCCAAGGACGAGAATTTATAGACTGGTATAAATATGTCTGTTCACGCCTGTTTCATATTTTTTGTCTTTCACTGAGTTGGTGGAGAGAAGAGGAAGTTAGAGAAAATCCACTGCTGCTCTCTTAGATTCAGCAGATTAGTGACATAGACATGGTGCAACACCTGAAAAGTTTAAAAGAGAATTTTTGTTAACCTCACCCCTTTACTTTTCCTACTCAGTGTAGGAAAGTGTGTGGGAAAATCATAGAATCGCTTGTTTTATGTGGATCATGTCTATGTTTACCAGGCCCCTACAGGCCCAGATTTTGGGGTCATTTTTTAGCCTTAATTTTAGTATATGATTCTGTGGCCTTCTCTTTTTTTTGTCAGCTTCTGTTAAATCCAAATAATCTTAAATGAAATTGTGCCATTTTATTTTTTCACTCAGTACAGTACAGTGGACACAGACATGAAGCTACCCATTTCAGCATCTGAAAAAATACAGAAGCAAATTGATTTTTAAATGGCGTGAAACAAACCACAAGAGGCACATGTCCCAAAACAAACAAGCAGTGGACTCAAGTCACAATAAGCTCTGTAGAGGGAATCACTTTTCACCAGTGTTCCACATTGTTAAGTATGTATTCAATACAACAAATGAAAATAGATTCCAGTTTATGAGGGAAGAAGGTAGAAGAAAGTCAGTGGTGATAACTTTAGGGCCTTTAATGAATGAAAACCTGACACACTGTTTGAAAAGAATCCCGGTTGTGTTGTTTCATGAATTCTGTGTTGGAAAACATTTGCTGATTCTCTTTCATGTTGAGATCTGTTCTGTCATAGCTGTCACTCCAGCTTGGAGGGATTCAAATATTCATTTGAAAGTTTGGGCAGAAAGATTGACTCCTCAAAATGTGTTATCTTTCCATAAGAAAATAAATCTGACCTCTGGTTAGTATTTTCTTCATTTTTTGAATTTTTTAAAATCTCACCCCTTTCTTTTGCTTACTTTTAAAAACTATTATTTGGACAGATGGTTTCAACACCAACATGTTATGCTTTATAGAAAGTTAAATTCATACTGCACTTCAGGTGCAGTCTTCTAGCAACATCTGTTGATAGTGGCAGCTGGTGGAGGTTATGACAGTCTTAGTACAACACTACACAGCTAATCAGAAAGTTATTTTTCTCCCTATGGAAAATGTTGACAAAAGTGGAGAAAAAAGTTGTAGAAAATGGACAGTGTAAAAAAATTAAAACTTTTTTTTTTTAGGTGTAAACATATTTTTGGGGAGTCTGTGAATGGTGATGGTGAGGATGTATTTTGGAAAACATCATTTTTTAAAGAAACTAGACATTTTCTGGGATTTTTTTTCATTTTGTCAAATCCACAATTTTCTGGCTTTGTTTGTTTTTAAAAATTACAATGGGAAGTTTTCAACCAGTCCTATCAAAATGTGTCTTTTAAAAAGGAAACTACAGATATTTTAGACCTCATTCTTATTTACAAGAAGGCCACTGTGGTACAGTAAAGGGACTTTATAATGGGTAGAAACTACTTTTCTAGTCTCTTTATATCACTGAGCTATGATAAAGTGACCTTAGTGTAAATGAGAATCAGGGCATTCATGTTTTAAAATTGTACCAATTCTATCTCTTGTGATGAGCCAATTAAATAACAACCCTCCAAAAATGGTTATTGTTAGTGTTGTATTGATGTTGGCCCAAAGATGTGTCTAGCTGGTAAATAATTATACAGTAACAATGCTTTTACTTTCTCAAATACTATTAATCATATTATACTGTCCTAAATATTACAGGAGAGAGGCAAAACTGACAGAGACAGGAATCAACATAGTATTGATTTTCATTTTCTACTGTTTAAATATCAGGTTTAATGTTGAAATTAAGTTTAAGTAAATCTCTGAAAAATGTCTCATTTATCTCCTCAGTGAGCTCCTAAAGTTGTCTGAGTATTTTAAAGTTATTCTTTCCATATTTTAGCCCCTGATTCTGCCTGATTTTCACTGACATTTACTAGGTTAGCTGTCCAATTGCTACTAACCTTTTTGGTGAAAACTGAATCACAAAAAATAATTTATCACTTCTGCTATGTCTACATTTTCTGTTGTTCCTCCTCCCCACTGAACAGTGGGCCTACTCCGTCCTTAGTTTTATTCTTCTGCTATTTACTCATATGGCCCAAGAGTCATCAGATAGATGGTAACAAATTTTCTTTACCACCATGTGAAGTTGAATTATGTTTGGTGACCTGTAGGTTGGCTTAGCAAAATTTGATATTTACTTTTAAGCATTTTCTATTTCTTTCTTTCTATTTCAAGGTGGCATAAAATTATGGTATTTAAACTGTTTTTCAATGTTTATAATTTAATTTCTCATAGTTGTGATAAATTATGGGAGGATAATAGTGAAGCTCAGACAATTATTTAAGGACAAACATTGAGATTCCACAAATTAAAGCTTTTCGGCCATTAAAAATAAATTGTCAGCATAACATGTCAAAATATACAAAGTTAGTATATTAAAGCAGACTCTAATTAGCTCTCAAGCAGTATTTTTATTACTTTTTTTCTGCTTTTCATGTATATGGTGAAATAAATGTTCACTAATCTTTACCGACAGAAAGCTAATCCTTCCAAGCCTTCCAAGGTAATACAGTTTGTGGCCAGTTATCAGTTTTCTGAAGCCTTCAGATGAACCTGTGCCTTATTATGGAAGAGGAAAAATTACCATAAATCTTAGCTTCTGAATTTCAACAGAATTCTGAATGAAACAGAGAGAAGATTAGAATCTACCTTTTCTACCAAACAAGTGAGCGTCTTAATTGCTAAACTGTAGAGTCCCTTTCATATGCTCTCTCTCTTTCATCCAATGAATGCTTATGCACTCACACAAAGTGAAACAGCTTCAAAATCTCTTTGAAAGCAGAATAGCATGTAGCTTGACAGGGCTCCTATCTGGTGGTAGGAGGAGGGAGAATTGAGTTCACACTCCTGCTCCAGTGGATATACAAGTATTTCTCCAAAATGGAAGAACTTCAATTGAAGAGACTAAGTACCGTCTATCCCAGAACAGTCTATAATCTGAGGATCGGGTTATTCACTTGGGAGTGGGGAGAGCAGAATTTAAATCTTTGCTCCCAAGGAGGCATTTGTCTCTAAATCCCACGCAAGTGCCCTGACCATTGGGCTAAATGTGTTGATGGAGACAAATACAAGCAGTTTGCCAATAATTTGTTGGAATAATTTCCCAATAATATTTTGGAATTGCTCCATTGTTTTTTGTCTCTGGCCAAATTCAAATTTAATCAGCCAAATTCAAATTTAATCAGCTCTGTGTATGCCACCAAAAGAATTCTTTCATGGTATAATTTTCAATGGTTCCCAGACAGAATAATCTATACCTGCCCAAATAGTTTTTGACAGTTTAACTGCACTGGCCAGTTGTAGCCACATTGATTAGAGGTGTGATTCTTTCTACACTCCTAATAGATACAGTTGTGCCAGCAAAACTTTCTAGTATAGACCAGGCCTAAGTCAGTGAGAGTTGCAGGTATGGAGTACCAGATTTTTAAAGGTATTTGTATGCCTATATTTATCTTTATCCATCTAAATATATTTAAAAATCTGGTCCTTCGTATGATTCAGAATGAGACTCTAAATAGCTGAGAAATAATATAATGAGACATTACTGCATAATTTAGAAGCTAACTATTTATTTTTAATTGTCTTTGTATTTAATTCCTAATTGAAGCAATTAACTTCAGAATTATTGGTTGGCTAGTGATGCCGATCTGAGCAGGAGTGTTAATTCTATAACAACTCTCTAATTAATAACTCTTGCAACCTGCCTTGCAAACTCTCCTCAATCCAATCACACTACTACAAAACCCTATTAAAGGCATTGATTAAAATATTAATAAATAAGAGACTTTAATTGCATTATGAATCACTGTTATTTAAGACTGTACAACCTATACACCTCAAAATAATATGAATATGTATAACTCCATCAAACTACTCTGACAATAAGCAAAGTAACTCAATCCCTCCCATATTAAGCAAGGATAATAATCTGTATGTTTTCCCTGTGCAAGTTGGTGGTTGAGAAATTAGAAGTAGAAAAATATGTTCCATAATGTTAGCCTTTGGTGTTAATTTCTTGATCATTTCTGGCAATCTACCCCATGTCTTGTGATAATCATTCCTATTAGTGGTATTCATGGTAGTTCTTACTCATAGGGAGATATGGGTTTCTAAACCAGCCCAGAAATATTTATCCTTAACTACTTTGCAGTCACATTTTGGATTTAGGGAATTGTCATGGTGTATAAAGGGGAATGCAAACTTAATTTGAGGGATATTGTGATTATTATTACAGTACAGTACACTGAAGTGATCTTAAAAGAACTATATAAAGTAAAAACTTCAGAGGGGTAGCCAAGTTAGTCTGTAACAGGGAAAACTTAAAAACAACAAATAGTGTAGTAGCACTTTCAAGACTAACAAAACATGTAGATGGTCTCATGAGCTTTCATGGGTGCAAAACACTTCTTCAGATGACCGGAAGAAATGGGTTGCGCCCACGAAAGCTTGTGATACCAACTACATGTTTTGTTAGTCTTTAAAGTGCTACTACACTATTTGTTGTTTTTTAAGGGTTTATATAGATAAAGTAATGAATGGAAGAAGAGATGATTTGTCCTGATAAGAATTTCAGAAGGACTTTTCCCCAGAGGTATTTTATACTAGCTATTAAAAAATATTCATGTTATAATATGAAGTGTGTGGTGTTTTCCAACCACAGAAGAAATAGAGACCTTACTGCTGCAAATACAGGCACAGTCTATTAAGTTGGGTCATGTGAACAATGCTCCTGTGATAGGAATACTCACATTCTTGGCATGTATTAGTGCTTGCAGGGTGAAGTCCATAGAAAGCAGAGCTGTCATGGGAATGGTGAAGCAGAATTTACTCTAGTCTAAGGCCCTTATTAAGCTAAATCAGAACTCACTCTGGTCCACCCCCTCACCCCCCCCCCCCCCCCCCCCACAGTACTCGGAGTCAAATCATGAAGTCCTCACTCAGCTCTTACTTTGGCAAAACTTCAGTTGAACCAGGCTATGAGGTTTTTGATCTGGAGCCAAAAAGGGCAGAGTGAATCCTCTCAGTTAGGCCATTATGGCTGCTTCTCTGATTTCAGGGCTGCAGTGTTATGGCAGACCCAATAAAGGGAATGGCCAGTTGATCATATGCTAAGGGATCTTTTGACATTACAAAGTCCTCCCTTTGCTCACTGACATGCTGAGCCTATCCCCACCCCTTTGCATACAATGGTATAATGTGTTCCCAGGTAGCACAATTCTGTTGCAAGGAAAAGGTCTGGAACCATAGGGCTCAGTTGAAGAATCCTACACACCACCCTGTGGCACTGGCAGAGACATCCATGGCCCTGGAGAGGATCACAGGATGTACTCTGTGAAGCATTGCATGCAATTTGTAAAGGCATTTTAAAAATAGAGCTCATATCTTGGACATTCTGAACTTATATAGAGTCATTTAGTATCATGGGGCTGATAATTTGGAAAGTAGAGTTTGAGTTCAGAAGTGATCTGTTAATATTAACTCATAGACTCATAGACTCATAGACTTTAAGGTCAGAAGGGACCATTATGATCATCTAGTCTGACCCCCTGCACAATGCAGGCCAGAGAATCTCACCCACCCTCTCCTAGAATAATCCTCTCACCTATATCTCAGATATTGAAGCCTTCAAATAGTTCAAAGACCCCAAGATGCAGAGAATCCTCCAGCTGTGATCTGTACCCCATGCTACAGAGGAAGGCGAAAAACCTCCAGGGCCTCTGCCAATCTACCCTGGAGGAAAATTCCTTCCCGACCCCAAATATGGCGATCAGCTAAACCCTGAGCATGTGGGCAAGACTCACCAGCCAACTGATTTAGAGGATATCTGAATGGATCAGTAGAAATATGTCATGGCATTGCCTAATACCATTTATGTCCTTTTTAGGTATAGAAAGTCACATAATATGATGTAAAATATCTAATATACCATGTAAAGTGCCCCTTAATTGTTCCCATTATTCCTCTGTGAAGATTTTAAACTTTGTTTCTGTTTTATCCTTGATTAAAACCAACATTTTTATTCTACTCACATTCCAGCAGCTGTGTAGATTTTCTTTGTTAAGCATTTAAATGCCCTTCTTTTTTTTAGCTGGGTGGCTATATGCCATATTTAATTGGGGAGTACATTGCCTTAGACTATTTTCCACATTAAAAGAACCAAACAAATCCCTATGCAAGAAAGCAAGCATTTTCCTCCACATGTTAAAGGAAGATTTTTGCACTTTCTATTTCAGTTAGCAATCAAATGGATATTACAAAAATATGAAAAAAAATGAAGCTTACTATACATGGTTTTCTAAGGATTCTGGTCACTAATCTTTTTCCTAGAAGAGAGAAATGTTTCCATCTGTTTTTTAAATTTGTGGATTGAACAGCAAAAACAATGTGCCAGATAGAATTCATTGTTTTGATAATTTGTTTCTGCAGCACCATCTTACATTGTCCCTGGAAGATCTATAGACCCTCCTATGAGATGGAGGCAAGCTCCAAAATCAACCATTGGGATGGGTGTATGTCTTAATTCACAGCAAGCATTAATCAATGTGTTGAAAATTCAATGTTGCCCAGCATTGTCTTAACTTGTTTGCATCATTTCTCCATGCTGTGGAGCATTCATAAATAGGGTAAAATGCCAGGTAGATCCCCTGGAAGCACTTCTGATGTAAAGATCCATTTCCAGTGAAGCAGAAGGGAGCAGGAGGACCCAGAGCCAGTGACAAAGCTCAGGGCATTGGTGCAGATGGCACTGCATAATAGTGGATCTCATCTCTAGACAATAGGAAATCTGTAAATTCTGGAATGCTTCAACTTTCTGCTTATTCCTGATAGAATGATCTTGGCAACCTTATTCAAGAAAAACATCAGAGTTATTCTCCCTCTCAATTCCAGATGTTGCCCAAGTGGTTCTCTAAAATAGAACTATGTTTTTGTGAAAACATCAACATTTTAAATCTATTTCCATTTCACAGAGATCAGCGTGCCATCTGTCCCATCTTTGGAAGATTTTTCAGAATACTTCTATTAACATTTGTTCAGAAATCATTTTTGAAAAATTTCAGTTAGGAAAAGCCCAGTTTTCAGGAAGACAAGCTGGATTTCAACAACCAACAAAACTTCTATAATGTCTTTGAAAATGATTTTGGAAAAAGTTCTGAGAGAGTACCTGAAAAATTCATGGAAAATATTGATCTGTCTGTGTGTGTGAGGGGGGAGATATCCAACCCTTGATTCCTGAGGGCTGGTGAGGGAAATGCTTTCCTTTTTAGTTAACAGCATAGGAGCAGGGCTGGTGGGTAGAGCAAGCGTACATCCTCACCCCTGAGAATCATTTTGAAGCTAGAGCCATGAGGGAAAGATAAATAACCTGGCCATGTGTGGAGAAAGAAGAGTAGGGAGAGGTAGTTCTAAGAGTCTCAGTGACTGTAGCCTCAGAGAGTAGTCTGTGTGATGTTCTAGTGGTATAGTGAAAGATCTTGGAGTCATCATGGATAGTTCTCACAAAATATCAGTTCAATGTGCCGCAGCACTCAAAAAAGCTAACAGAGCAGTAGGAGGAACCATCAGAGAAGTGATAGTTAATAAGACAGAAAATATCATAATGCGAGCAAATAAATCCCTGGTATGACCTTGAATATTTTATGCAGATCTGGGTGTTCAATCTTCAAAAAGATATATTAGAATTGAAAACAAACTACAGAGACTAGAGGTATTGAACACAAGGAGAGGTATTGTTCATGAGGAGAGATTACAAAGACTGGGAATTTTCATCTTGGAAAACAGATAGCTAACAGGGGATATAGTAATGGTCTATAAAATCTTGACTGGTTTGGGAAAAATGCATAAGGAAATGTTAATTACTATTTCACATAACACAGAAACCTAGGGGTCACTCAATAAAATTAACAGGCAGGAGGTTTAAAACAAACACAATGAAGTAGTTCTTCATGTAACACAAAGATTTATTGATTTAAGCTATATTTTTTATATGTGCAAGTGACTTAGGTGCCTATCTCAATTTAGAAAGTGAATCTGGCCCAATCTAAGAGTCCAAACAAAATCTCTCTGAATTTTAGGGAAGCTCAGATTTGAATCTGAATCCAGATTCAAACAGTCCTATGCTTATCGAGACTATGTGATGGCTGATTAACTGCACAAAGCTTTGGTAGTCTAGCAGTTCCCAGAAGGCAGTAGTTTTTTTTTTTTTTCTTTTTTCACTAAGGATACATCTACACTGGAATAAAAGACCTGGAACATGGCAGTGGGTGGTCTCAGTCAGTTGACTTGGGATCACAGGGCTTGGGCTGCAGAACTAAAAATTTCTGTGGTGAGATTTGGACTTGAGCTGGTGCCCAGGCTCTTAGACCTTCCCCCCCGGCCCTGGCAAGGTCCCAGAACTTGGATGCCAGCCCGAGCCAGAATGTCTACACAGCAATTAAAAACCCCAAATCTGAACCCCACAAGCCTCAGTAAACCAACATGGGCCAGCTGTGGATGTGTAGTTGCACTGTAGATATACCCAGAGCTTTCCACTTCATCTCCCCTTTCTTTGATATCTTAGCAGAGATGACCACTTACTAAATAGAAATGGAGACCAGGGTGTTTTTTATTATTATTATTTTACTGTCACAGATAGCCCAAAAGGTAGAGTCTTTAGTGAGAAAAGGTGGGGGCTTGCACTGCTGCTCTTCATATATTTGTTGTAGCTAAACAAAGAACATTAGTCTTTGGTATTATCATTCTTATGCAGGTTAACAAGAAGTATTTTTTTAAAAGATGCTTGCTACATTTAATACAATAAAGTTATCCATAGCTGAGAGCAATAAGGGGTATGTGGGGAAAATACTTACAGTCCATGATAACTCTTCAAGTACTCTTGTGTTACAAGGTTTCAGGATATTTTTCAAACAATTCAGCCATCTCTAAATGAATTATCATCAATTTCAAGTCATTGTGCCTCTCTTCACATCAGTAAGTCTGCCATTTGCTGGATGGTACAAAGGGTAATATTCAGTGCTAATCACTAACTATACATTCCACTACACATCCATTTCCTGATGGGATCAAACTGATGCAACGTGTGAAATATAGCAATCAAATGTGGTATTTTAGAATTCAAATAAAATTGTAAAGCATGAAAAGTCATAGCTACAATGCTTGGTATATATATTGAATAATATTGCTTAATATGTCACTATCCTTTTCCTGTAGTGCAAAAGGTAATATCCTCCAAAATGGATGACCGTCTGGAACAACATGCACTTCAGGGTCTTTTTTACATGCCCATCTCTGATAATGTGGCAACACATCACAGGAAATGTGTTTTGTGGTCTCAAAGTCAAATAAAAATTGGGTTTCTAATTTGGATCCCAATGAGCCACTGCAACCCTTGAGGAAAGCACATGGCAGCTCTTGAAATGGTTAAATGCTATTTTCAATAAGAGAACTGTAGGAGAGAGATTTGAATCACTGGTGAACAACATCAGTTTTTTAGGTCAAAGAATAATCAGTACAGTGAAAAGAATGGAGGGATTTGAGATAGCGGAGATAAAAACAAAGAAGCAAGAAGAATGAAAGACACTTAAAATCTTTACTGGAACTTCAAATATGAAAAGCGACCTCATAGAAAACCAAGTACATGCTAGAAATGAATTCATTAGTATACTGGTGAAAAGCAAGTGCACAACTTTAGTAGAAACATAAATGTGAATGTCAAGAAAATATAATAAATAGTGGGAAACATGACATGAACCCTCTCTGCACATGAAATCGTAGACGGCTAAATGGTTTTGATTACTACTCTGTATCTTCAGTTTAAATGTAGCATAACTGTGATTTAAGAAGCTACTAGGTCTTCTGTAGCCCCTTTGCACAGGGGCTGAATTTCATCCTACATGTAGAGGGTCTGGAATCCTGCAGTGATAGTGATTTTACAGTGACTAAACACCATTAATTTCAATGCTGTTACAACTGATTTACACCCATAAGTGAGAGGAGAACCAGACCTAATATGTCTCAAGTCATGATAGTACAATACCTACTAGTGCCCCTTTTTCTACCATCATTATGTTCAGAGTTCATATCAGCCATGATGTACTGACATCCCACACTGACTTTAACTTAGCATCCCTAGGGATTTCATTACATTTTCCCCTTGGGTTGCTTACTTCAAATGTAAGAACATAAGAATGGCCATACTGGGTCAGACCAAAGGTCCATCCAGCCCAGTATCCTGTCTGCCAACAGTGGACAATGCCAGGTGCCCCAGAGGGAGTGAATCGAACAGGTAATGATCAAGCGATCTCTCTCCTGCCATCCATTTACACCCTCTGACAAACAGAGGCTAAGGACACCATTCCTTACCCATACTGGCTAATAGCCATTTATGGACTTCATCTCCATGAATTTATCTAGTTCTCTTTTAAACCCTGTTATAGTCCTAGCCTTCACAACCTCCTCAGGCAAGGAGTTCCACAGATTGACTATGCGCTGTGTGAAGAAGAACTTCCTTTTATTTGTTTTAAACTTGCTGCCCATTAGTTTCATTTGGTGGCCCCTAACTTTTTCTTATTCACCTTCTCCACACCACTCATGATTTCATATACTTCTATCATATCCCCCCTTAGTCTCCTCTTTTCCAAGATGGAAAGTCCCAGTCTTTTTAATCTCTCCTCATATGGGATCCGTTCTAAACCCCTAATCATTTTAGTTGCCCTTCTCTGAACCTTTTCTAATGCCAGTATATTTTTTTTGAGATGAGGAGACCACATCTGTATGCAGTATTCAAGATGTGGGCGTACCATGGATTTATATAAGGGCAATAAGATATTCTTCATCTTATTCTCTATCCCCTCTTTTTAATGATTCCTAACATCCTGTTTGCTTTTTTGACTGCCGCTGCACACTGCGTGGATGTCTTCAGAGAACTATCCACGATGACTCCAAGATCTCTTTCCTGATTAGTTGTAGTTAAATTAGCTCCCATCATACTATATGTATAGTTGGGGTTATTTTTTCCAATGTGCATTACTTTACATTTATCCACATTAAATTTCATTTGCCATTTTGTTGCCCAGTCACTTAGTTTGGTGAGATCTTTTTGAAGTTCTTCACAGTCTGCTTTAGTCTTAACTACTTTGAGCAGTTTAGTATCATCTGCAAACAGCCACTTCACTGTTTACCCCTGTCTCCAGATCATTTATGAATAAGTTGAATACGTTTGGTCCTAGGACAGACCCTTGGGGGAACACCACTAGTTACCTGTCTCCATTCTGAAAATTTACCATTTATTCCTACCCTTTGTTTCCTGTCTTTTAGCCCTGTTCTCAGTCCATGACAGGATCTTCCCTCTTATCCTATGACAACTTAATTTACATGAGAGCCTTTGGTGAGGGACCTCGTCAAAGGCTTTCTGGAAATCTAAGTACACTATATCCACTGGATCCCCCCCATCCACATATTTGTTGACCCCTTCAAAGAACTCTAATAGATTAGTAAGACATATAAGTAAGATTAAAAAGATTTCCCTTGACAGAAACCATGTTGACTTTTGCCCAACAAATTATGTTCTTCTATGTGTCTGACAATTTTATTCTTTACTATTGTTTCAACTAATTTACCCGGTACTGACGTTAGTCTTACCGGTCTGTAATTGCTGGGATCGCCTCTAGAGCCCTTTTTAAATATTAGCTATCTTCCAGTCATTGGGTACAGAAGCGGATTTAAAGGATAGGTTACAAACCATAGTTAATAGTTCCGCAATTTCACATTTGAGTTCTTTCAGAACTCTTGAGTGGATGTCATCTGGTCCCGGTGACTTGTTACTGTTAAGTTTATCAATTAATTCCAAAATCTCCTCTAATGACACTTCAGTCTGTGACAAGTCCTCAGATTTGTCACCTACAAAGGGCGGGTCAGGTTTGGGAATCTTCCTAACATCTTCAGCCGTGAAGACTGAAGCAAAGAATTCATTTAGTTTCTCCGCAATGACGTTATCGTCTTTAAGTGCTCCTTTTTGTATCTCGATCGTCCAGGGGCCCACTGGTTGTTTAGCAGGCTTCCTGCTTCTGATGTACTTACAAAATATTTTGTTATTACCTTTGGAATTTTTGGCTAGCTGTTCTTCAAACTCCTTTTTTGCTTTCCTTATTACATTTTTATACTTAATTTGGCAGTGTTTATGCTCCTTTCTATTTACCTCACTAGGATTTGACTTCCACTTTTTAAAAGATGCCTTTTTATCTCTCTCTGCTTCTTTTACATGGTTGTTAAGCCATGGTGGCTCTTTTTTAGTTCTTCTACTATGTTTTTTTAATTTGGGGTATACATTTAAGTTGGGCCTCTATTATGGTGTCTTTGAAAAGTGTCCATGCAGTTTGCAGGGATTTTACTTTAGTCACTGTATCTTTTAATTTCTGTTTAACTAACTTCCTCATTTTTGCATAGTTCCCCTTTTTGAAAATAAATGCCACAGTTTTGGGCTGCTGGGGTGTTCTTCCCACCAAAGGAATGTTAAATGTTATTATATTATGGTCACTATTTCCAAGCGGTCCTGTTATAGTTACCTCTTGGACCAGATCCTTCGCGCCACTCAGGACTAAATCGAGAATTGCCTCTCCCCTTGTGGGTTCCTGTACCAGCTTCTCCAAGAAGCAGTCATTTAAGGTATCAAGAAATTTTGTCTCTGCATCTCGTCCTGATGTTTTTTGCTTCTGGGCATTTTTGCTTTGTGAACAATTATGCGGTTATGTTGTAGCTTCCTTTCATGCTTGGATCTTATACCTTTGGTGTCTAAATGGATAGCTGGGCACACTAATTCTGTTTTAACCAACAGGTAAGAATATACATATAGCTAAATTCCATTTGCAGGTATAAAATATGGGTTCAAGCTACAGCCTTGGTTAGAGTGATTAGAAAGTGTAATATTTAAAGCAAAATCTGTGAAAGTTGGAACAAAAATCAACAAAAAAATTGAGCATGGTGGAATCAGTCATTTGCTTTATATATTTTAACATAAATAAACAACAGTTTTCAACAGTGATAAAAAACCTGGCATAAAAAACCTCCATATACAAAGGGAAATTACAATTAATAAATTTCTGTTTCCTTACCTGCAAAAGTCTATGGGCTGGTTGCTATTTATATTAAACAAAATAGTTAGAAGTTGTTGGGTCTAAGCTAAAATATTATTTTTACAAAAATGGAACTCTTTAAGGCAATCATGACCACTTGCTGTTGGAGTATCTGATTCTTTCTCCCTTACTTAAATCAAATAGTTCCTTACTGCACAACTAATTCTATCAAGATCAATGGAAGTGCTTATGGAGTGAAAGTGTTACTGGTCATGAATAAGAGTCACAGAACCAGGTTCAGAAGTCACAATTGGAAGAAGACTGCTCTTCAATACAAGTTATTGAGAAGGATTTAGAAAGGTTTTGTTTTTGTTTGAAAGAAATAACTGATTAAAATCCAGTAGAATCCCATTTTTTTAAAAAAGCTTAATCATTAAACATTTCCACTACAACAACCTTTGGTAACTTATACTACATAATGGCATGGCAAAGTTTCTCCCTACACCAAAAACTAGCAGGCAACGCTTTAGTATCATATGGCAAATGTTGACTTTTTCATGGTAACTACAGTACTTAAATCTGAATTTCTGTAGATGATATATGGATGCTGGAAGGACATTCGTCATATCAAAAATGACATGAGCCGGTTTTAATGTTTTCCTTTAGATAAGTTATTTCTCGTTTTGCTGTACCCTATTGCCCTGAGCATTATACCTTGGAGAACTGTGCAGTTTGAATCACAGGAATCAGTTCTGAGCTTGTTTGTGCTACTATGAGGACATCACTACATTAGGAAACCTTTTTGAAATAACTAAAATCGATGTAATAACTCTCAAAATAACAAAATTGAAATAGCGTGTCCTCACTATGGGGAAGCCTCGAAATTAGTCCGAGGTAGACTCCATTAATGTGGACACGCTACCTCGACTTAGAGCACTGGGAAGCACAGGGAATAATTAGTTTAAATTACTCTGGGGAGTAGTTATTTCAAAATAGCGGCACTGGAAAGTTCACACTACCACTATTTTGAAATAACTATTTAGAAATTAGTGTTATTTCTTGAGGAAAGCAGGAGTACAGATTTTGAAATAGGCAGCCCATTATTTTGAAATAATGGGCTTGGTAGTGTGGATGTTCACTTATTAATTCAACCTAAGGGGGGTTATTTCAAAACAAAGCCCTTGTATGGACTAGGGCTAAATGAGAAAGTAATTCTATCAAAAGTATTAAGGTTACAACATATAAAACTGGTGTAATCAAGATTGGGATCAGACTCTAAATTGGAAACCCCTAGAGAACATCTGCCCTCTCAAAAGGTCCCTTTCCTGGGAAAGGTTTTGGACACCTGCCCTTCGTCTGAAATTCTGTAGTGCTTTTCATCTGAAACAATCTGCTGCATGGGCTCATTGATGACTCTTGGATGTGTTCATGTCAAAATTGGTCTGGCAAATAACATCTATGTGTCTAAAAAGAAGTGTGTTAAATGCCTTGGTGACTTACATGGCACAGTATGCAATATGTTGTACAAATATTGTTGTTCAGTTCAATCAGCCTGCTTCCAATTTTCTGAAGAGTTTACAGAAGGATGAATATGTGTGCAATGAGCTGAAAAATACTTTCAAATCCCAGTTGTTTCTGAATCTATGGCAACCTTATTTCATGTTCCTTAAAATAATATGGATGCATATAAGCACCAAAAGAAGACAAGAGGCACATATCTTTAATGGGACATGAGATAAATCTATTAATTTGGGAGGCTGTTTGATTATATATTTTACGTTGTACATTCTTGTGTCATAATTTATCGTGGTTGTATTTTGAATCTCTAAACACCGTAATGTTAGGAGTTTATTCAAGCTAGATTTTCCTCATATCCCTTTCCAACAATAATTACAAATCTTTCAATTGAAACTTACACTTATTTTTCTTGTTTTTAATTTAGTTCAAATTGCATCTGAAAAGCAAAAAGACAGCAATGGCATTTACTTAGCTAGTAGATTTGACTTTGTTGTGGATTTGAAGTCATGTCTGCCAACCTGAGTGACAAAAATAAGTTTTTTTCCCCTTTAACCCTTTCTTTTCCATGTTGGCTCTGAAGTCTTTCAGCAATGAAGCTGTATTCTATAATTGAAAAAAACTTTAAAAACAATGTATACTCCTATAGAACCTTTAAGACTAACAAAAATGTAGATGGTATCATGAGCTTTTGTGGGTACAACCCACTTCTTCAGATGAATGGAGTTTAAGGGGTCCAGGTTCCAAATAAATAGCAGAGAAAAAGAGGGGATGGGGAGGGAAATGAAAGGAGGAAAAATGGGAAAAGAATAGTTAATTAGAATGTTCATTCTAAAGGAAGCTGATACAGTGGGTTCTAAGTACTCTTAAGTACCTGATGTTTGGCTTTTTATGTCATTAGGATGTGGAATATAGCGGGTAATCAAGTTAAGGTCTTTGTTGAAACATTTATTGTTTGATATCAAACCTGTAAATGGAATTAAGTTCTTCAGATTCCCTTTCAAGCTGGTTTTTTAAATTAGCTTGTAATAATATGGAAACTTGGCAATACACTAATGAGTTCCTGGGCAATTTAAAATGTTCCCCAACAGGTTTCTGTGTGTTGCCTTTTTGAATATCTGATTTGTGTCCATTAATCCTTCATCGTAGAGATTGTAATGATGTTCCTTGTACAAATGTATGGACCGAACAGGCACCGGAGTTGATTGCAGGGGTGGGTTCCTGGATGAGTATGATGGAGGTGTTCTGCATGGTTGCTGGAAAGAATTTGTTTGAGGGTAGGGGGTTGTCTGTAGGTGAGGATTGGCCTGTCTCTCAAGGTCTGTGAGAATGAGGGATCATTTTCCAATCTGCTTTTTCACTTCTCTGGGTTGGTATTTAAGTTTTAAGAATGCTAAATATAGATCTTGTAGGTGTTTGTTTCTCTCTGTGGGACTGGAACAAATCCGGTTGCATCTTAGGGCCTGACTGTAAATAACTGTTGGGAAATGTGTCTTGGATGGAAATTAGAGGCACGTAGGTAAGTATAACGGTTGGTAGGTTTCCGGTATAAGGTGGTGGAAATGTGGCCTTCGTGTAATTTTACTGTAGTGTCAAGGAAGTGGATCTCTTGTGTGGACTGGTCCAGGCTAAGGTTGATGGTGGGGTGGAAGTTCTACTGGAAAATGACCCCTCATTCTTCCATCTACAAAGACCAGAAGATGATACCCCCACTCCTGTGGGCACAGACCTAGCTACAGTGACCCACAATTTGTATACTCTGGGATTGATTGTTGAAAATACTTAAGGCTAGGAATAATGCCACATGCTCTGAAAGGTTTCTACTTGGACAAAATACAGCCACATATCTCTTTAATGACAAAGTGTGCTGTGAATATATTTTGAGCCAGGGTTCTGCTTTCTCATTGGCTCCTCACAGAAGATATTGTCCAGTTCACGGTTTCTGTTCTGATATTCAAAGCCTCCCCTCAGCTTGACCCAGGCAACCTATAATATCTCCTTCTTCCTTCAAAATCATGACCTCCATCTCATCACAGCTCCTTGCCACTGGAAAAAATGAAATTACTGACTGTTTGGGAAAGCCTTGTGAATGTGGAGGCAAAATGTTCAAAGGAGTTGGATCCAGATGGTAGAATTGTCTCCTACAAGAAGTAAGAGCCCACAGAGCTCACTGCTTTCAAACTAAAGGATTTTCTTCTGCATAAACAACGAGAAGTCCTGTGGCACCTTACAGACTAACAGGACTTCTCGTTGTTCTTGCAGATTCAGACTAACACGGCTACCTCTCTGATACTCTTCTGCATAAGTGTCTTTCAGTAAGAACTTAACACACAGACACATACAAACATTTTTTTTAAATCACATAATCTAATCAAACTATTTCTCCTGCCAGCTTGGAGGGAAGACAGAAAGAGACATTGTTTCTCTATTTTAATATCTGAGAGGCACTCAGATACTTTTGTAGTGGAAAACATGTCAATACCTATATAGCTAGAGTGCAGCCCTATTGTAAGCTTGTGACAGGTGCATATAGCAGACTTTTCCTCCTTTGAGATCTCTCTTTCTCCCTGATAATTACCAGGCTTCTGCTTTTACTGAGTTTCCTTATTTTTTCCTCTCTCTGAGCACCTGACTGGACTTTCAGTCCTGGCCCTGCTTCATTACTCCACCCTGTATTCTATAGATGTGGTAATTAATTCTCTCCCTGGCAATATTCTGATAAGACCTTGGCACTTTCTCTTCTTAGAATATTTCCGCATATCATAACCACAAAATGATTTCTGTCCTATATTTCCATAATGATATTTTAGATTTCTCCTGCATTAATGCTTTTTCCCTCTTCTTATTTGTAGGAACCATTGCCTCTGGGGCTGCTTGATAAATGACATCCAAATGCTAATTGAGTTCAGCGGTCACAAATAAACTACCGTGTGCTTCATCTTTGGAAATCAGGCCCTGCTGATTTTGGTGACAACTCCTCCATAGCAATTCCTATGACTGAAGTATAAATGTAGTTCTCTGCTCCTGAGATTAGTTAAATGACATTTCAGTTGACCTGCTTCATAGTTTGGTGGATGCTTTAATTTTCTTAGCAGTCTCTCTATCTGTCTTTAGTAGTGCAACCTTCAGAGAATTGTAAATTTGTGACTATTGATTGGCTGACGTCCTAGTCCAAAAGCTGCTTGCTTCTCACATTTTCTATGGAATTCTAAACAGACTAAGGCATTGTAAAGTTCCCATCAAAGTCAGTATGCATTTTCTCGCCAACTTCAACGAGGACAAGATTAGGTGCGATATCACCATAGCAGTAATGATTATTTTCTCATTGACTATGCTTCAGTAAAATGCATCCTCATTTAGTTATTATTTGTCAGCATTTAATCCAATTAAACTATTAATATATTGTGCATTTGGGTGTGAGTGTTTCTACCTCAAAGGAAACTTCTAGGTGCCTTACACTTTTTAATGTCAGGACACATATTTACAAACATAATGTAGACTTAGGAACCCACATTTAGTACTTATATATTAAAATCTTGACTGAACAGGTAATCTATTGAAACAAATGATGATAAAAGTTGTGAAAGACATGACAATTGGCGCAGTGTGTGTGTACATTGATACATATAAAATGAGAACAGGGAAGTGACACAGAGCAATTTGTTGGTAAACTTTGTAAGCTGGGCCCATTCAAACCAAATGTGTGTAAAGACAATCAAATGTGAAGTTGTACATCTAGGAACAAGGAATGCAAGTCATGCCTACAGCTTGGGGGCCTGTTTCATGGAAAAGTATGAGTGTGCCATAGTGGGCAAGCACCTCAGCATGAGGGGTGAGTGAGATGAGGTGGCATAAAGGGCATAATGGATAAATTTATGTATGTGTTTCTGGAAAATGTACTTAAGCCAAACATAAGTTACTGGGGTTATGACAGGACGACAGTCTATGGCCTGTGTTACACAGGAGGTCAGACTTGATCATGTCTAATAATCCTTTCTGGCTTCAAAATGTATGAATCTGTCCTTCCAATGCTGCAAATACATAATCAGATAAGTTCAATTATTTGCACAAGTAAGTGTTTCAAGCCCATAGTATGTAAAGCACTTTGGAATCCAGCATGTTGGGCAGCATGTACAGCTAAATAGTTATTACAATTTTTGCTACTGTCACTCACTGATGTTGGGAGACAATTCTAAGACTAAGATAGGAAATTTCTGTATATGTAGCTTAAGTAGCAGGATTCACAGTGTAGAAAATGGGGCTATGTATGTTAAGAAATTTTGTATTTCCTATTGTCAGCTTTTACTAGTGAATTAGTGCAAATTTTATATTAAAAATTAGCCATTTGCATTCATTCTTTATGCAGCAGATGAAGATGAAGGGAAAAAAAGCACTATAATAAAGAGGATACTGTGGCATACATTTTCTATAACTAGCATACTTTTGTGGCCAGGTCTGTTGAGGTACATTTGCACAGTTTCACTAACTTCATTACAGCTACCCTTATTTATATCATTTGGGGATATGGCCCTTCCCCTTTAATTTATTAATTTTAATCATCAGCATCACTCATATTCCAGAATAAACTTTCTGCCTATTTTGCCTCTACCAAATACAGCTGGTAATCCCTTTTGCCTTTTTTTAAATTAACTTCTCTGTTTTTACCACCTCATTAGAGTGATATTAAGGCACTTTTGCATGTCAGCCTCATCAGGAAGGAATTATAACAAATCTTTCATATAGTGCATCTCCCCATGTGGGAGAACAACAGTCTAAAATCTTTTAAATATTGGCCTACCTACTAGTACAGACTACACATTTCAGGTAAGGAAGAGTGCTTATTGAAACATGAAGGTGCGGCTTGTAGCCATCTAAAAAGGTCTTTTTTTCTTCCTTCTGTGCTCAACACAAAACCATGTGTGACTGATCAGATGTGAGAAAAAAGGTTTCTGTTGCAGAAAAATTCTCAAACATAAAAAAGAGTTGCTGACCCCTCCATCGCTAAAATTTTACTACAGGGTGTTTTTACCTTTGATCTGAAAGCTCTAAAGTATTACTTATCTGACAAAGAAGAATTTGTTGCTCTAGGCTAAGTTGTCTAGTTCTCTGAGGGTAAGGTAATACACCGTGAAGTTAAAGGGAATTTTGCCACTGACTTCAGCAAGAGAAGGATTGGACCATATGTATCTTAGCTATTCTGACTCAGACCACTTTTACAGATACCGTAGGTAACCATTCTCTTTTTGGGCTGTCCATAAATCCACAGTCAAGAGTGGATATTTTTCAGCTCAGAATCTTGATGCTGGTGGTACCTGAGTGCTGAGAAAAAATGTGCAAAGTGGTAAATTGCTACTGTTACAACTGTGAAAATTGGTTCTTATGTGTTGTGGAGATGTGAGCCCAATTAACATTAATGCCAGTAATCCTCTCTACTGGCACTGAAGTGAATGAACTGGTGATTATGTCAAGAAAGGGCATGTGTGACTTGGGGGTAGAGACAATGGTTCCAGGGTAATCTTTAATTCAGAATGTACTTAGCTGCCATTTTCATTATTTTCAGTTGTCTTGCCACTTGCAGCAAAGACTGCTTCACTGAAGTGGGTGGAAAAGCTGACAAATAAGAAAACAAGAACAGGGGAAGTTTGGAATGCCAGCCAGGCTTACAAAAAGCTTTCCAGTGTTTATCACACTGGTTCTTACAATTGATATGCGTGAAAGCTGAAGACAGGCAAATTCAAATTAGAAATAAAGTAATCACTCAGAGTTAAAAGTGTTACCTACTGGAACTATCTACCCAGCATAAATCAAGGAATAAACAATGGAAATTATAGCAAAGTATTTCATCAGGTCTTAGTGACTTGAAGACATCTAACTTTTCTAAGTAATTCTTAATTTATTCCTTTTCTTAAAATTTAACTTCTAAACCTACCCCATTTCCACTAGCATTCACTATGTTAGGCACCCTGTCACCATCAAACTCCTAGGTGAAAACCGAAACAAAAAAGTCATTAAGCACCTCCGCCATTTCCAAGTTTCCTGTTATTGTTTCTCCCTCTTCACTGAACAATGGGCCTATCATGTCCTTGGTCTTCCTCTAGCTTTTAATATGTTTGTAAAATGTCTTCTTGTTACCCTTTATGTCTCTAGCTAGATTGAGCTCATTTTGTGCCTTTGCCTTTCTAAACTTGCCCCTGCATATCTGTGTTGTTTGCTTATATTCATCCTTTCTAATTTGACCTAGTTTCCACTTTTTATATGAATCCTTTTTGGATTTTTAGATCATGTAACATCTCCTGGTTAAGCCAAGGTGGTCTCCTGCCATAATTTCAACCTTTTCTACATGGTGGAATAGTTTGCTTTTGGGACCTTAATAATGTCCTTTTGAAAAACTGCCATCTCTCTTCAGTTGTTTTTCCTCTTAGTCTTGCTTCTCATGGGACCTTGCCTAACAGTTCTCTGGGGGTATGTCTACACTACAGCATTATTTCAAAATAAGATATTTCAAAATAATGCGTCTACACACAAAATGCATTTCAAAATAGCATTTTAGTATTTCGAAATACAGCAGCCACACTGAGTGGACACTGATTCGGAGTTAAGGCCAGCCAGACCCAGGTCAGAGTTAGGGCATCGGGTAAGGAGTGTCTTTGTGTGGCTGTTGCCTGAGGCCTGAGCTTAAAGGGACACCCCCTCCTGCCCAGGCAGCCGGTTCTCAGGTGTCCCTGCTTGCTTGCCTGCCTTCCACTTACCCCTCCCTAACCCCCCTTCCTGATGTCAAATAAAATACACGTATTTTCAAAAATATAAACTCTCTTTATTTAACAAAACTGGGGATGAAACTCTGGGAGACTGGGGAAAGGAGGTGGAGAGGGGAGAAGAGACGGTGGGAGAAGGGAGGGGGAAAATTGGGAGGAGGGAGCTGGAAGGGGGAAGCAAGGTGAAGAAGGGGAAGGGGAAGCTCAGGGGTGGGGGTCTCACCGGGCCAAGTGTCTCCCAGCACGGCAGGTGCGGGGGCCTCGGGGTCCCCGGGGAGATGGGGAGGAGGGTGTGGAGATTGAGGTGGGGGGTGTGGAGGTTGATGAAGGAGAGGCAGGAGGGGGAGAAGGAGTGTGAGGAGAAGCGGGAGCTGGGGAGGCAGCAGGCGCGGGAGCGGCATGAGGCAGCATGCTCTGCACCAGGGTCTGCAGATGGGCACAGATGGCACGACCCTGGGCAAGCAGCTCCCACTGGAACTCCTGCACCCTCTGCTCCATGGTGCGGTGCAGGGCTCGCAGGGCCCCCAGCTGCTGGTCTCGGTACCCCTGCAGAGTTTCAGTGGACCTGCTGAGTCCTCGGGTGTGGGAGGATGTCCCGGGTGGGGTGGTATGCCCTGCACGCGCAGCTGGTGGGGCTGTGGAGAAAGAAGAGAAGTGGTCAGTTCTCCCTGGGGACGCAGTGGGTGAAGCCCAGCCCCCCTCTGTGAGGTGAGGATGACCGTGCCCTGCACTGTCAGAGCCGCTGTGCTTGCACAGAGGCCATGGTCAGAATGTCCGGCTATCCCCAGGAGTGGGAGCTGCCCCAAGACCACACCCATGCCCCTGTGCTGTGTATAGTGCGGACGAGGTGGGGGGGAGATGTCCCCTGCCTCTGTGTAGAAGGGGCTTGTGAAGGGAGGGCGTCCTGCTGTGTCCCGCCCCGGAGTCAGGGCATGTCAGATCTCTTCACACACGCGTGTGGCTATCAGGCCACGGCCCCTGTGTGGCACGCAGCTGGAGCCACCTGCCCAGTGGTGGCACGGCACGTGCTCGCACGTGCACAGGTCGCTGTGTGATCCGTAGTAAGCAAGGCCCACACGCGCGGTTCCTGATCTCCTTCCCTGCTGCCATCGCCCCCCCCCTCCCCCCCCGGGAAGGGGACAGTGATGGCACTCACCTGGTGTGGCCTCCCCGGATGACCCTGGTGACTCTGCTGCTGGGACAGCTCGGGGGTCCTGTCGGTGTGGCACCCTCCGTGGTGGCTCCTGCGGCTCCTCCTCCGCACTCTGGTCAGGGCCCTCTGCTCCCGGCTTGCTGCCCCCCGGGGTGGCATGGACCATCCCACCCCCCATGATGTGGTCCAGGGCATCAAAATAGGGGCAGGTGTCTGCCCCTATTGAGGAGCTGCCCTGAGTGGCCCTGGCATATGCCTGCAGCAGCTCCTTAATCTTTATGTGCACCTGCTCTCGGGTGCGCATGTGGCCTTTGGTGGCCATGGTGGCAGCTATGCGGCCGTACACAGTGGCGTTCCTCCATCTAGTGCGGAGATCATGGACATTGGAGGCCTCCCCCCAAACCTCAATGAGGTCCATGATCTCCGCACTAGTCCAGGAGGGTGCCCACCGTCTCCGGCCCCTGGCTGGCTCCTGGGAGCTGGGGGACTGGGCGGGGGACCGCTGGCTGGCTCTGGCTGCCCGGCTCATTGTGCAGCCACTGGGTCAGGGGCAGCAACTGCTGGCAGGTCTACCCCTTTAAGGTCTCGGGGGCTGGGGGAGAGGAGAGGAGTTTTCCTGATTTGGCCCAGAGTGGCCACCAGGGGAAACTGGGAAGGGCTGGAGGCCCCCTATTTCGAAATAAGTGTCTACACAGTGCTTATTTCGAATTAGCTATTTCAAATTTGGCATTATTCCTCGGAGAATGAGGTTTAACTAATTCGAATTAAGCGCCCCGCTATTTTGATTTTATTTTGAAATAGCGGTTTACCTGTATAGATGGTATTAAAGTTAATTCGAAATAACGGCTGTTATTTCAAATTAACTTTGATGTGTAGACATACCATGAGTGTACTAAAAATATGCCTTTCTGAAATCAATTGTCTCTATTTTGCTGTTCTCCCTTCTACCGTTTCTTAAAATCATGAATCTATGATCACTTTCACCCAAGGTGCCTTCCACTTTCAAAATTGTCAACCAGTTCCTCTCCATTTGTTAAAATCAAATATAGAACTGCTTCCCCCCGTAGCTTTTTCAACCTTCTGAAATGTAAAAAAAATTGTCTTCAGTGCAGTCCAAGATTTTATTGGATAATCTGTGCCCTGTTGTGTTTGTTTTCCAATATATGTCTGGAGAGTTGAAGTCCCCTATCACCACCAGATCCTGTGCTTTGGATGATTTTGTTAGTTGCTTAAAAAAAGCCTCATCCACCTCTTCTGCCTGGGTAGGTGGTCTCTAGTAGACTGCTAGCATGACATCACCCTTGTTTTTTACCCCTTTTAACCTAACCAAGAAACTCTTTAATAAGTCTGTCTCCTATGTCCATCTCCACCTCTTTCCAAGTGTATTCATTTTTAATATACAAGGCAATACCTACCGCCTCTTTTTTCCTTCCTATTCTTCCTGAGCAAGCTGTACCCTTCTATACCAATATTCCAGTCGTGTGTATTATTCCACCACGTCTCTGTGATACCAACTGTGTCATAGTTGTGTATATTTATTAGCACTTCAAATTCTTTCTGCTTATTCCCCATACTTCTTGCATTTGTATACAGGCATCTAAGATACTGATTTGATTTTGCCTCCTGTATCTCTGCTATTATAGCCCATGCTCCCTTCCCATTTCTGACCCAACTCCCAGATCTACATGTTTTTCACTAACCTATGGGCTTTGGTCACCTGCCCCATCAAATCTAGTTGAAAGCCCTCCTCACTAGGTTAGCCAATCTGTGTCCAAATACTCTCTTCCTCTTCCTCAAAAAGGTAAACCCCATCCCTGCTTAGTAGTCCTTCTTCTTGGAACAGCATTCCATGGTGAAGCAAGCCAAAGCCCACCTGACAACACCGTGTTCACAGCCAGGCATTCACCTCCAGGATGCACCTGTCTCTGCCTTTGTACCTGTCTCTCTACCTTTGACAGGAAGGACTGAAGAGAACACCACCTGCACTCCAAACTCCTTGACCCATACTCCCAGAGCCCTGTAGTCAATCTTGATCTGCTCAAGGTTACGCCTTGCAGTATCATTTGTGCCCACATGGATGAGTAGCTTTGGGTAGTAGTCTGAGGGCTGGATAATTCTCAACAATGCCGCCGTAATATCTCAGATATGGGCCCCTGGCAGGCAGCATGCCTCCCAAGATGGCATGTCAGGGTAACAGATGGGTGCTTCTGTTCCCCTCAGAAGAGAGTCTCCAACCACCACTACCCTATGTTTCCTCCTTGCAGTGATGGTTGCAAACCTCCCAGCCTTGGGGGTACAAGGCTTCTTCTCTTCTGTCTTAGGGGATTATTTTTTGTCTCCCATATCCAGAACAGCATAACGGTTTTCCAGAACCATGGTGGAATGGTTGGGAGCATGGTGGAGCACTGCCTGCTGCCAGAAGTTATCTTGTCCCCCCTGAGACTGAGCCATCTCCTCCTCCACCAGTGGTTTGTCAGCAGTCTTTTGTAACAGGATAGCTTCCTCAGCTGTAGATGTGTCCACATGCATACTCTTAAGGAATTCCTCATGGACTGGGATGCTCCTCAACCTAGCTATCTCCTCCTGTAGCTCTCCCGTCTGTTTCCCGAGAGATTCTACCAGCAGACACCTTTCACACTGCATGGTTTCCCCAGCCTGGATTTCACTCAGTAGGAATTGCAAGCCACAGTCCCTGCAAAACCACACCAGGATCTGGGTAGATGCATCCATGGTCAGGTGGTCTATCTGGCTACAGGTGCAGATGGAGGAGACAGAAGCAGTGCTGGCAGACGTGTTGCGGGTCTTCATAAATATACTGGGACTCCCTCTTTCAAATTCCCCTGTCTGCAGCCACTGTCCGCTCTGCCTCTGGCTTTTAAAGCCTACTCACTTACGTCAGGCCTACCCCCTCATTAGCTACACAGGGGAAGGTTGATCCCAAGGCTGACTGAGACTGATCAAAGCAATCAAGGGAACAAAGGATCAGACACTTTCAGACACACAATCCCAACTGCCACAGTAGCTGAAATCAGAAGAAAAAAAACACTAACAAACAATCGAGCATACTACCTCACTCACTCCTGGCGGCCTATTCAGTGGTAGGATCTTTTGTGCTCCCTCTCAAACTCCCCTGTCTGCAACCCCCTGTCAGCTTATTTGTCCAAATGGGCAAATGTGAACTGTAGCAAGTAATAAGCCAGTGTAAAACTATTGCTTAAGGGATGATGAAGCGAAAGTGTCAGCAGTATGACACTTGATAGCAGAGTGATGGTGTTCGTAATTAGTTTTAACAATGACAGAGGAATCATCGTGGTACAACTCAGGCATGACATGTCCAGCAATGCTAGGCTTAGTCACCTATTCATCACATACAGCAACTTCAGCAAAGATTGATGTATCAGCCAATAGAAAGTACTGTTTCAGTGTTCTGCTCAGAAACAATATAATCAGTTCACAGTGCATTTAAAATATGCCACTGAATAACTTCTGGGTATTGGATTTTTTTTCAGTTAACCATTAGTGAGCAGTAGTTACCATATTATTGAGTACTAATTTTTCATTTAGATTTATGCAGGCCATTTCTTTTTGGGTGTGCAAGTGCTGGGTGTGCCAGTGCCCAAGTGCTGGATCTTTCTGTTTGTCTATTTATATATCTAAGGAAATATATATACACTGAACCAGTAGGTCGAAATAAGATATGCAATTGTGTTATGCAAATTGCATATCTTATTTCGATCTAATTTTGAAATAGCTTATTTGGAAATTTGGCGCTGTCTACACAGTGCCAAATTTCAAAATAAACCACTATTTTGAAACGTCCCTTAACCCTCATGAAACGAGGATCACAAGGACGTTGGAATAGCGTGCCCATTATTTTGAAATCTATTTTGAAATCTTGGGCTGGTTCAAAAGAAGCGGAATAGCTATTTCAGGTATCCCAAAATAGCACCACAGTCTAGACATACCCCAAGAAAACATATTTATTTATTGAACATTTTCTTTTTTGTTCCTTAAACAAGGAATATTCACTTCAAAATGTCATTAACCTAAGGTCCAGGACAATCAATCAATCAATCAATCAACCAACCAATCTCTGTCTTTTCTCCCCCAGTACTGTGGTACTCATACACCTTATAAGTATTTAATTAATAGAAAAAATGTAAAGAGCAGTCATTCCTAGACCAATGACAGATTGCAGGATAGACAGATTAGCGTGATAGTCATTATCTCTGATAAACCCAAGTATCTTTCTAATCTAAGAGACATTTTAGTGTTCCCCTGTCTACTCCCAGTGTATGGGACCTCTGGCAAGGAGAATGGACACAGAGACAATTTTGATCTCACCTCTTATCCATGGCAGGAACTTTATATCAGTACTTTCAGTGCTTCTTCTCTTCCTGGCACTTGATACAGCCAATCATCAAATATGCCTATCCCATGTCAGAGATGGGCAAACACATGAAGATTATTCAAATCAGACTGAACCTTGAGGACCCTGATAGGCAACTACTCAGCTAGCTTCTGGGGGCCTCACTAGTGAAATCCCAGCAGGGACTTTCCTTTATCCTTTTGAGCATCTATATGAAACGGCTTGTGGAAATTATATAGTTGTGAGGAGGACAGCACAAGTACAAGTGACAGCAATATGAAGAGGAAACTCAGCTCTACATTTAATTAACAAACACTAACTACACCATCACACAGCTATTGTAGAGTCCAGGAGCCACCAACTTCTGCATGGAATATAGTTGGATAACAGTGAGCCTTGCCAAAACACAGGTTACACAGTGGATTGAAGGATAAGAGGTGGTGACATCAGCGTTGTTTCCATCTTGTGTCCTGCTCCAAAATTCATTGAGACAAATCCTGAACTTAAAACAATTTAAAAAAATTGCTATGTATGTACTATCACTGTTCATGAAGGGAATCCGCCAACCATCATTTGGTATCTTTCTGAACTTCTTGCACTTTCTAGATATCCAAATTATGGATCCTAAATATATCTCCTTCAGACCACATTTGGACACCAGACTACATGCTATCCTATCTGTTTCTGATTTGGCCTACATTATCCATACATTCTTTACATATAGACTGTTCAGAATTCAGCAGCCCATTTTATAGAGTAAGAAACTGAGTCTTCAGTAAGTTAAGTGTCTTCTTCAAGGTTATGCAACAAGTCTTTGGCAATTCTTTAACTTTGGGGGGGTTTTTTCCATTCCAAAATGAAATAAAAAGAAAATGCAAATGAAATTTCCTACTAAACAAAATGAAAAACAGAATTTGGGGTTGACCAAAACATTGTGCTAAGATAAAATTAAAATGTTTCATTCCAATTTTGACTTTCTGATATCATATTGAAATTGAAAAGAAATGTCAGATCAAAGTAGAAAATTCAAACTTCCATTTCAATATCTGTTCCAATAATTTTTAAAACAAAATATCATGACAACTGTCATGTAATTTCCAAAAGTTTTGATTTCAACAAAATATAATTTTTCAACAGAAAAACATTCCAAACGGTTAATTTCCGACCAGCCTTACAGAATTCATAAAGGTTTCTAATATTTTAGACAATGCATGATCAACCTTTAAAGTCATTACCACTAGATACTATTGAAGCAAAGAACTCTGGAGCCAAAAAAAGGATTCAATAATTGTATTAACAATAAAAAAAAATTGAAGTTGGCTATTGACAGAAACAGAGTATTTGCCCAAATGGACCATTAATCTGAGCAGGTAATAATTTCCTATGTGGTTGGAAATCCACTCCCAGGACTGAGACATTAGATATCCTGTCTCATTATTCATGATCCCAAAGAGAAAAACAACTTTTTTTTTAATTTGGCAAAAAGTACAGAATGTTTCTCAGAAAGGATCTGAAGAAACTAACTGAACCACTATATAAAAATGTGGTCCTCTCAAAATCCACTTATGGCACCCCAGTCTTCTTCCTACACATCTTTTCTCTCTAAATCAGTGTCACGAATACTATTATAATACTTAACGTGATCACACAAAAATTATAAAAAACAAATGACATGCATGACAGTGTATATCACTCTTGTGCAGCAGTTTTAACATCTGGTTTATGACTGATTCAGTTCCTAGAGGAACAGAAGCTCGACAACCAAGAAACCAGAAAATTATTTTCCTTTATGCCTTTTTCATTCAATTTACATAACACATTTTTGCCTGTTGTGTATCCATAATACCCAACAAAGTGTTTCAACAGCTACACTAGAGTAAACTAACCACAACAAACTGATTTAAGTTCAAGGTTATTAGATTAACATCAATAGAGTATTAAGTGGGTTTTGGAGCTTGCTGAAAACTTGAGGGGGGGAATTTTTTTTTTTTTTTTTTTTTTTTTTTGCTGTAGTACACATTTTTGTTATTGATCTATCTAAGAAGTGCATGAGATACATTTATCTTATGAACATTATGCATTGGTCAATATTAGTCTGGTCCTTTTCCAAAATGTTTGAAGTTGGAATCTATAGCTTTGAAAAATAAATCAAATATTTATTTGGAGTCTCCTGCTGTTGTCAATATGTGAAATGCCACTGGAGCAATAATACGGGCATGTTTTTCAGTTTCCTTTGGTTGTGAGGAAATAAGAGAGGGGCCAATCTACCTATTTAGAGCCATAGAAGAATCAGAGGACTGGAAGGGATGCCGAAAGGTCATCTAGATCATGCTCCTGCATTCATGACAGAACTGTACATTATCTAGACCATCCCTGACTTGTGTTTGGAAATTTTAAAGAGAGGTTAGACCATGATAGATATTCCATAACATCCTTAGGCAATTTATTCCAGTTCTTAACCACCCTGATAGTTAGGATGTTTTTCATAATAATGTCTAACCTAAACTACTGTTGTGGCAAATTTAAGCCCTTGTTTCTTGTCCTATACTCAGAGGTTAAGGAGAACGTTTTTTTCTCCCTTCTTCTTGTAACAACCTTTATTTACTTGAAAAATGTTTTCATGTCCCCACTCAGTCTTTTTTTTTTTTCAAATTAAACAAACTCATTACTTTCACTCTTCCCTCATAAGTCATGTTTTCTAGACTTTTACTCCTTTTCGTTGTTTATCTCTAGACTTTTTCAAATTTGTCCACATCTTTCCTCAGATGTAGTTACCTGAACTGGATACAATACTCCAATAGAGGCCTAATCAGTGTGGAGTAGTGGAAGACTTACTTCTCATGTCTTGCTCACCTACCTCCTAGAATTATGTTTGCTTTTTTGGTAACAATTTTACACTCTTGACCAGTGTTCCCTCTCAGCTGGCAGCAGCACAGATTCACAGGTGATTAAACAGCCCCACCCAGGCAGTCAGCTACATGCAGAGAGCCCTGAACCTCAGATTGGGTAGGGTTGATTAATCACATCTGAAGCTGTGTTGCCGGGAAGCTTAGAGGGAACACTGCTCTTGACCCATATTTAACTTGTGATCCACTATGAACTCCATATCCCTTTCTGCAGCTTCTCCTAGATAGTTATTTCTCATTCTGTAGGTGTGCAACTGTTTCTTCCTAAGTGAATACTTTGCATTTATCCCTATTATATTTCATCCTTTTCCCATCAGACCATTTTGCAGGTTTGTCCAAATCATTTGGAATGTTATACCTCTCCTCCAAAGAAGGTATAACCAGCTTCGTACTGTTTGCCAGCTTTATGAGTGAACTCTCTATGACATTATCTGAATCATTGATGAAAATGTGGAACAAAACCAGAACTTAACACCCCAATTACCATTAGACTGACAGAGGACTGATAGTTAAATTTTCAGCAATTTTTGAGTTTTCAAATTTTGGGGTATTTCCCTCCTGGTTTGGAACAAAAAAGAAGTTGAGAATGTTTTTTGCAAAAAATAAATTTTGCAAAAATGTCCTTTTGGGAAGGTATTAGACATATTTTATAATCAGGGAAACTGAGTCACAGAATGACAGAGGCTATGTCTAAACTACAGGCTTCTTTTGGAAGAAGATTTTCTGGAAGAGATCTTCCGGAAAAACTTCTTTTGAAAAAGAGCATCCACACAGCAAAAGCACATCGAAAAAGCAATCTGCTTTTTTGAAAGATAGCATCCACATTGATTGGAAGCTATCTTGCATTTAAATTGTGATTACTATGGACGGGGTGGCCACGTGGGTACCTGGGCTTTTTCCAGGAGTCCTCCTCTTTCGAAAAAAACCCCTCTTCATCGTCCACGCACACCTTTTTCCGAAAGAGCTCTTTTGGAAAAAGGCTTCTTCCTTGTAGAAAGAAGTTTACCACTGTCAGAAAAATCCCTCCATTCTTTCAACTTTCTGTCAAAAGAACACAATTGCAGTGTGGACGTAAGTGTAGTTTTTCTGGAAAAACTCTGCAGTGTAGACATACATGAGTGATTTATCCAAGATCACACTCTGTGGTGGAGCAGGAAATTGCACCCTTGGCATTCTAGAGCCCAAGTTAGTATCTGAACAATTGGATCACCCTTTCTCTTTTTTTCTTAGAGACATGGACTCCACCACATTCCATACGCATATATACAGGCATGGGTGTTGACTTCAGAAGAGGTACTCCTACTTGTTCCTGGATACAAGAACAGCAGCTGGCAGTGAAATGAAGTGTCCTATTCACAAACAACAGAGCATCAGAGAGAGAAACATGAAAAAGAGAAAGAAAAAGATACAAATACATTTTTCCTCACTGAAGTCATCCTTGTTCACACATGGGCTGTGTCTACACTGGGCCACTTATTCCGGAAAATCAGCCGCTTTTCCGGAATAAGGTGCGAGCTGTCTACACTGGCCGCTTGCTTTTCTGGAAAAGCAATGACGATCTACTGTATGAAATCAGCCGCTCCGAAAGCTATGCCGCCTCCCGCTGGGCAAAAGTCCTTTTTCCGGAAAAGCTTTTCCGAAAAGGGCCAGTGTAGACAGCTTTTCCGAAAAGCAGAAGAAACGGAAAAAAGCGGTTTGGTCGCCACGAGACCCCGTAGGAGCCCTGGACTTCCTGGTAGGGAGGCTGCTGGGCGCACGTGGCAGGAGCGCTTCGCAGACCCTGCAGCCTGAGCTCTGCCACATGCTGCTGTGCTGCCCAGCCACCCATCAGACCGCGCCATGGCAGCTCCAGCTGGTGAGCCCC
This sequence comes from Rafetus swinhoei, assembly GCA_019425775.1. Classification (NCBI taxonomy): domain Eukaryota; kingdom Metazoa; phylum Chordata; order Testudines; family Trionychidae; genus Rafetus; species Rafetus swinhoei. The sequence continues at coordinate 156,256,482 of CM033424.1, forward strand.
TGCACCCCAGCACAGGAGGCCCCCAGGGCCGCAAACGCCGGGCCCCATCCTGGACCCCCAGGGAGCTGGAGACCCTCCTGGACTTGTGGCAGGAGGAGGAGGGTCTCCACGACCTGCACTCCAGGCGCCGCAATGTGGAGATCTACACGCGGCTGGCAGACAACCTGGCACAGCAGGGACACCCCACCCGGAATGCCGAGCAGGTCCGCTCGAAAGTGAAGGAGCTGCGGCTGGGGTACGTCCGGGCCAGCGAGGGCAGGGGGGCAGGACCAGACGCCTGCCCCTACTACGACCGGCTGAACGCCTTCCTGGGCCAGCCAGCCCCGCAAGCCCCGGACGTCCCTGTGGACACCTGCCAGCGCCCCCCCATCAGACGACCCACCGAGCAGGGGGAGGGAGAGGACAGCAGCAGCGCGTCTGGCGCAGAGAGGAGGCCACCACCCAGCAGGCCCTCCAGCAGCTCCTCCGAGGCCGAGGCCGAGGCCGGGAGGAACCCACTGGTGAGTCTTTGCAGTTTGCACTCCCAAAGGGGGCGGAGGGCGGGGGTGGGGAGCCAGGTGCCCAGAGGGAGGAGGGGAGAGCATGTCACTCAGGCCACGTGAGCTGCACGCTGCGTCGCATGAGGCAGCAAGCAGCACGTGCAACCTCGTGCAGCCTGGCGACCGAGCGGCACGTGGCCGCGGCAGGCAGCTGCAGGGCACGCCTGGGACCGTGCTGCTCACACACATGCGGCGGGACCAGGGGGAAGGGTGGATGCCGGCTGGAACCGGCCAGGGCCCCAGGGACTCAGCCCAGAGCCCTCACCTCCGCCAAGGGTGCAGCACGGAGAACAGCACACTGTCCCATGCCTGGCTGTGAGGCACAGCCAGCTGCTCCTGGGAAAACCGCAGCGCCACAGTCCTCGCCTGCTCCCGGTGCCTTGGCTGGTTCCCCGAGGGAAGTCCCCACTGTGGCCGCACATGTCCCTGGGCTACCGGCCTTGCGGGAGGGATAGTGGGAGGGACAAGGGCCCCTGAGTTTTGCTGCAAGGATGGGACACCCCCCCACCCACTCACGCTTCTGGTTACGTCCAGGAGATATCCCACGCGAGGGGATCTGAGAGCCCAGACCGCCTCTGCCAGATGTGCTCCCAGGCACTGTGTGGGGATGCATCTCGCTCCCTGTCAAACACCAGCGATTAGCCCAAAGCTTTTCACAGTCTCCACTGGCAGGAGTTCCACAGGTGAACGCAGCACAAGCACCCTCCCGCCTCCACGGGCCAGGATACAGACCGGTGCTTACAATACTGGAGAGGGGACCCTACTCCAGCAGGGGCGGTCCTCCTTGCCAACATACAACACGGGGGCAGGAGGGAAACCGAGTGGGCCCAAGCCACACAACTGTGGGGTCACCTGGGCTCAGGGGTGGAGGGCATGAGATGTGGGGACAGTGGACGGCCTGCCCGACTGACCCATCCTTTCTTCTCTTCCCTGCAGCGGGACCCAGCACCAGACCCGACACTGCGGCAGCAGCGGCACCCCAGCTGGCCAACCCCGGAGGCACAGGCGGCGGCAGAGAGACCAGCTTCTGCGCCGCCACGTGCGCGCCGTGGAGGCAATCCAGGCCTCCATCGCCGAGCGGGTGCAGGGGGACCTGCAGTGGCGGCAGGAGGGCTGGGCTGCCTTCCTAAATGAGTGCCGAGGGATGCGCACAAACATGGACATGCTCACGGCACATTTGGTCCATGCCATCCATTATGGCATGGCCGGACCCCATGCCCCCGCCATTCCTCCCGGAGCACAGCCCATGCCCCCTCCTATCCCAGCTCCTATCCCAGCTCCTGCTCCTGCTCCTGCTCCTGCTCCTGCTCCCGCTCCTGCTCCTGCCCCTGCTCCTGCCCGTGGTCGTGCCCACCTCCCCGTGCAGCCTGCCCCTACGCGGTCTGCCCAGCGTGTGCAGGCCCCCGGAGGAGCAGTCGCAGGGGCCATCCATCCCAGTAACTGCCCCTGTCCCAGTTGAAGGTCCCCGTCCCAGTCCCAGTTGAAGGTCCCCGTCCCAGTTGAAGGTCCTCCCCTTGTAAATAAACAGTTTTCTATTTTTCTGTTCATTCCTGTGTTGGTTATCGTGTTACTCTAGTAACTGTAGGAAATGATGTGAGATGCCAATTAGCCACTTAAATTTAACAGGGTTACAAACTGCAGACAACAAAATCTGTACTCTATCACTGGGGGCCCTTTTATGCTCATTGGTTTGTGGCGCATAAATAAATACTGAGACTTTTCAGTAAAATGTAAACCACAAACTATATTTACATAGCTCACAAACAAGCAAGAACGTTAAAAGATGCACACTACAGATAATTAAACATAGTCTAGGCGCAGGGAGGACAATTGGGTAGTGTTGCTGGCCACCTCAATCCTTTGGTCCTTCCGGGCCTCAGGAGAGAACAGCCAGGAGATCCTCGACGGAAGATGGCAGCGAAGCTGGCCACCTCAATCCTTTGGTCCTTCCGGGCCTCAGGAGAGGAACAGCCAGGAGATCCTCGACGGAAGATGATGGCTGGCCACCTCAATCCTTTGGTCCTTCCGGGCCTCAGGAGAGGAACAGCCAGGAGATCCTCGACGGAAGACGACTGGAATCAGGTACGCTGACTTGAGCCTTCCGCACGACCCCGAATCCTCGTGGCTGTTCTTCGGGACAGGCGATGGTGGCCTAAACCCTAGCCTAAACTAAAAAGAAAAACCCTGACTAAGCCCGACGCACCGACGAACAGTCACGATGACGGCCGATGTGCTTTGACCCGACGCTTACAATTGGGGGAGGTAAGGAGGGGGTGGGGAGGGTAGGGACGGGCGGGAGTAGTCTGGGGAGACCCAGGCGACCCTACTACGGGGCTTGGGCAAACATGTCCACCAGGGCCTCTCTGATGCGCACCGCATCCTGGCGCGCCTGGCGGACGGCAGCTGTGTCGGGCTGTTCCAAGGTCTGTGCCTCGGCTGCCATCCATGCAGGGAGGAAGGCCTCCCCGCTGCGCTCCACAATGTTGTGGAGCACGCAGCACGCGGCCAGTACCTCCATTGCATTCTGCTCACCCATCTCGAGACGGGTGAGCAAACAACGGAATCGGGCTTTTAAACGCCCAAAGGCGAGCTCCACTGGGTTTCGGGCCCGGTTGAGGCGGCCGATCGTGAACCGGGCCCGGTTCTGGTCCGCTGCCCCGTGCAGGGCCGCATTAGCCAGGGCATCAGGGGTAGGCGCGTCCGCGACGACGCAGATGGGCATAGGCACATCCCGACAGTCAAGTCTCGCCGGGAAGTAGGTGCCCGCCTTCAACCTGCGAAACAGTCCAGAGTTGCGGAGGATGCGGGCGTGTGCCCGGCCGGACCAGCCCCGTAAATGTCCAGGAAGTGGCCCCGGTGGTCCACGAGGGCCTGCAGAACAATGGAGCAGTACTTTGCGGTTCATGAAATGGGCCGCTCGATGCCCGGGCCCGGATGGGGATGTGGGTGGCGCCCAGGGCTCCCCGCAGTTGGGGAACCCAAGGGCAGCGGCCGGCCATGGTATCATCCACGCCGCGCAGGCGGATGATTCGCGGGAGCAGGATGTTGTTGATGGCGTGGACGACCTGCAGAAGGGTGCAGAGAAACACAAGGGAACACATCACATGCAGCAGGGGTGAGTGTGCGCTCCCTTGGGGCCCCCCCTTGATTCCCTCTGTCCTCACACACACCCACACACAAACACACACACCAGGGTCCCCCTCACCCCACGCCCCCCCCCCCCACCAGCGGGCCTGTGCAAGGGAGGGACGGCCCAAACCCCTGGCCGACCCAGCCTGGAATCTTGGCTGTCCCTGGGCCTGGAGTGCAGCACCTCCCCATCCCACTCCCTGGGACTTACCTCCACGACGATCACTCCGACGGTTGATCGTCCCACCCGAACTGCTGTGCCATCGAGCGGTAGCTGTCCGGTGTGGCCAGCTTCCAGAGCGCGATGGCGACCCTCTTCTTGATGGGGATGGGTGCCCGCAGCCGGGTGGTGGCTCTCTGCAGCGCGGGTGAGCCAGGTGCACAGCTGCAGGAAGGTCCGCTTTCTCATGCGGAAATTCCTGATCCATTGATGGTCGCCCCAGACCCCGAGGACCAGCCGCCCCACCAGTCGGTGCTGCTCTCAAACTCCAGACGGGCCTCTCTATGGTGGGGTGCTGATGACACACGGTTGCCAGGGCCTCCTGGTGAGGGAGTCCAATGCGATCTCTGCCTCCTGGTTCATGTACACCATGGCACCGGCCTGCAGCACGAGCAGCAGGCACTCGTACAGCTCCAACAGGGGCCCGAGCAGGCAAATGGCCACCCACGGCTCCATGGCAGACAGAGAAAACTAAACTCAGGGAAAAGCAGTTGGGGGCCAAAGGGTGGTGTCCCCAAAACTCAGAGGGCAACCACTGAACCTGCTAAGGGTGCCAGTCCCTGGCAGAGGTCCCAAGGCAGGGGAGCAGGAGACCAACGGCTGTCCGGCGAGACCCCTTTAAGCACGTGTCTGAATGGCGCCCGGCCCCGCCCCGAAAGGTCTGGTGGCCTTTGCCCTCTTCAAAATGGCTCTGGGCTTCTGCTTTTCCGAAAAGCTGCCGCCACGTAGACGCGCTTTTCCGAAAAGCGATCATTATAACGGTAACTCCGGGACCAATGTAGACGCTTTTTCCGGAAATACTTATAACGGAAAACTGTTCCGTTTTAAGCATTTCCGGAAAATCATGCCAGTGTAGACGTAGCCATGCTGTTTAGTATGAAAGGGGAAGCATTCAGCAAGTACTAGATGAGTGTCATATATTGTATTCTGTATTAATATCCTGGCAGAGTTTCACTAGAAGATCTGTGGCTCTAAAATATTTTTTGAACTAGTGTTCTGGAAATGGGAATTTTCTACTTAGTGTCAGCACCTTATGTCTCCTGATTTCATAGATTTATGGGACAACATTATCAAAACTGAAGAGGGATTAGACTTGTAAGATGTTCCTTGCCTCTCCAGATACCACCGGCATAAAGGTTATTTAACCGGAAAGAGACTGTATTAATTTTTCCACCATCTCCTCTGTCATTTGCTGTAATCTTATTTTTGATAAAATATTCTCTTTTGCATTATTGGTGTTCAGTCCATGTACACTAACACTAAATTCTATGTTTATATCTATATATTGAGCCCATAGCTTCCTCCTGCACTCCTTTTCTCTTTACTTTCTAGGTCTTGGAGCATTTCTAGTTTTTATGTCTACATGCAGTATGAATTTTTCAATGTTCTCTTTATAAAAATGTCTTACCAGCAGCCTGAGCTCTGTGCAGTGCAAATGCCTGACCCATGTCCATTTATAATATCATATATCTCAAAGCTCTCTTTCACTGTAATTTTTAGCATTTATGTTGGCAATACTGCATGACCAGACTTAGAGTTCAGGTTTTTTTCCCCCTAACTACAGAGGGAAATAAGAAAGAAGCAGAGAGAACTCAGTTTTGTGCTCTATTCATCTTTGGTTCCGGTATGAAGTACACTCGTCTATCTGACATATCTGTACTAAGTGCAGTACATAAAATACACTCTGGCACTAACAGTGAAATGGATGTATTTTTCTCTAACCAATAACTTTGCCTTCTAGTCATTCTAGAATCAACTTTGTAGAACTGCAGAATCTAACTGCAGGGCTTTCTCCTCTACACTCAAGTAGTAATTAATGTGCAATCACTATTTATTTATTGTTATAATTTACCACATTTTATCTTGCCCTAAAGCTACCAAAGCCCAAAATGGAGGATTATGATCAACACAAGCTTTGGAGATGGAAGGAGTATCTTTTATCTTGCAGATTTACTCATCCAATTATTGGCATGTCAATACCATTTTACAGAAAGCTGATTTATTTCTGCTCAACTTGTATATAGTCACACTGTGTGGTATTTCATGGCTTCTTACTGGTGTCTTGAAAGCTGTTTGCCTTGTTAATCTTTTTATCACACCCATACTTCTATTTATAATTACAGCACTTTGTTATGTCTAATGAGCCCTATATATTACATAGTATCACCTGTCCAGCTGGTAGCCTTCATCAGACTTTGGGGTTTTATTGAAAAGTACCCGACTTTTCCATCTCAGGCTCCTGTAATTTAATTTGAATTTGTCAGCAAGACAGAATATGAACCTACTGGAATTGAATTCATTATTTCATAACCCTTGCTTTAAATAGCTTTCTACAACTTTTAAAAGTTTCTCCTAATTTATTAAAAAAAACCCTCATCCTGAGTCATTTCAAACAGCTTTCTATGAATGCCACATTCTGCCTTCCTTACTCTGAGTAGCAATTTATTCATTGAGTAGTCCTATTGATTTGTCTCTAATTCCCACTGAAATCAATGGGATTATTTGAGGAGTAAGACACTACTACTTATTGAGGCTTGGGTAGCAGAATATGACCCATGTCATTTTAGCCTGACACATTCTCTCACAAATTATTCCTCTACCTAATGTCTAAAACACCCTATATATATTGTATATAGGTTAAATACTGAATGGACATCATGACATCTCTTATTTGATATTTGCAACTGTTGTTGCAGTCTGGGTAAACTGCACCTGTATGACCCCACTGTGGTCCAGCAAGGGCACTCACTTTTAGGCTTCTGCCTGTCACCTTTTTTGGAGGGAGTCTCACATCTCTCTCTTTCCTAATCAGGGGTTTTACAGGCTACATACTTCCTTCCCTTAGGCTATGTTTACACTACAGAGTTTTTTCCGGGAAAACAGCCATTTTTCCGAAAAAACATCACTTATGTCCACAATGCAATTGCATTATTTAAAAAAAAAAAATTCAAAAGAACAGAGGGTTTTTTCCGACATTGGTAATCCTCTTTCTACGAGGAAGAAGCCTTTTTCTGAAAGGGTATGTCTACACTTGCCCCCTAGTTCGAACTAGGGAGGCAAATGAAGCACACCAAAGTTGCTAATGAAGCGCGGGATTTAAATATCCTGCGCTTCATTAGCATATCGATGTCGCCATTTTAAAAAGCGGTAGCCGAATTCGCCGCGTGTAGACGAGGTAACCGATTCAAAACCCTTCCTCAAATTAACTGTTATTCCTCATTGCACGAGGAGTAACAGTTAATTCAAGGAAAGGGTTTTGGATCAGACTACCGCATCTACACGTGGCAAGTCAATTCGGGCTACCGCCTTTTTAAAATGGTGACCGTCCGCGAATATGCTAATCAAGAGCGGGATATTTAAATCCCTCCCTTCATTAGCAACTTTGGTGTGCTTCATTTGCCTCCCTAGTTTGAACTAGGGGGCAAGTGTAGACATACCCAAAGAGCTCTTTTGGAAAAAGGCATGTGTGGACTGGGAAGAGGGAGTTCTTTCGAAAGAAAATGAAAGAGGAAAAAGCACAGGTGCCCTGGTGGCCATTCTGTCCATAGTAATCACAGCTTAAATACGAGATAGCGTCTATTCAGTGTGGACGCTATCCTTTGAAAAAGCAGATCACTTTTTCAATGCACTTTGGTAGCATGGATGCTCTCTTTCGGAAGAAATTTTTCTGGAAGATCTCTTCCGGAAAAGCTTCTTCTGAAAGAAGCCTGCAGTCTAGATGTAGTCTTACACTGTTCTATTCCCCACTAACCAAGATTGTCTAGTCAGGCTTACTTCTGAACTTTGCTTTTACCCCAGAGTCTATAAACTGTTTAATTCAAATTTATCGCATAGCCCTTCATGAACAAGCACGTGTATTCTTAGGGTGAAAAGTTACAGAAAAAAACCCATTAAAACAATGGAAAAACCTACACACATGATAGTTAGCTTACCCAAGATCATCACGGGTCCAACAAGGGCAATCAATCCTTCAAGCCCCACACATGTGGGGTTTTTTTTTCAGGATTACAAATTCATAACAACTGTTGCTCAGAATAAGAACAGCCATGAATAGTTCAGCCTTTCCTTTCTACAGCTTGAGCCTTTGATCTTGTCCTCATGTAACAGTTATCAGCAGACTAAGGTCCTTTCTTCAAGGCATAACTTCAAAAGGCTGGGCTTCTGCATAATCAGAGGAGGATACATTTGCATTCATCTTCCCTTACAGATTACCACTTAACTTTGTTTAACCCACTGTTCAGTATACACTTTTGGTGCTCACAGTAATTTGCAAGGTTTGCAGTGGCCATGTTTTCTGCCTAGTGAAGTTGCATGCAATCCTACAGTAAGACAAATATACCTAAAGTTAAATCAGTAAAGTGTTTCAGGTATATTGCAGGAAATTACGCTATTTGTCACAAGTATTTTTTAAAAAAAGGGACATAGTACTTCAGCAGCAGTATAAACATAAACTGTAGGATCTCTGCTTTACATGTTCAACTTTCATCTGCACAGTTATATTAATATAAATGGCTAAGCATGTAGAAGACATGGGTACCTAGGTTCATCATTTTCTAACTTCAACTTCTAAATTCATGTGGCTAAATTCCTGCCATGGCACCTAAATAGTAGTGGCCTGAATTGTAAAGCATGTGCAGCTTCCCTTGAAATCAATGGCATTCAAAGCGTGCTAAGTTTTTCTGTTTGAAGAAAAACAAATGTTTTTGAACTATTCACCTGCAAAAATGTATCTGAGGAATCTTCAGTTAATGACTAAAATGCGCCACTTCTTGGTTTTTGGAAAGCTGTTTAGATTAATGGGTTTTCTTCCCTAGCTTCTTTTAAGCTTTCCCACATATTTGTTTTTCTGTAAACAACAGTCAAACATTAAAAGGTATGTCCTAGAGCTGTCTACTATGAATGTGTCATCTCAGCTTTAATTGGAGCATTACTACTACTAAACTGTAACGCAAGCTTATTGTTCTCAAAAGCAAAACAGTTCTTATGCAGAAGTTTCATTGGCAAGACCATGTAAGCCACTAAAGGCATGATGATGATATAGGACTACGTTTCAAATGCTGAATTAGTCATTTTGTGTGAAAAGCGGCTATAATGATCTGCAGTTTCCACAGGATAATTGTTTGATCGATACATTCATACCAAGAATAATGTAAAATCTTTTCAGTGTCACCCATAGGAGCCTACTGAGATTGAAAATATTGATTGGTATAGAAGCCTTTATGCCGAGATACAGGCTATGAATCTAACAAGAATGGAACTCCATCCCACTATGTGCCTTTTGTAGAAAAATATTTGGACACTTTCCCATAGCATGCACAATCTCCACTGTTGAAGTCATTGTGAAAAAGGAAGATATGATTACTGAACCTTTGGTTTAGATTAGGCAGCTACATAAAATTCCTTTTGTCTGTGTTTGTGGCAGTGAAGGGATGGAAGGAGAGATTGGGGAATTAGCTATGCAAATTCTGCTCAATTTTAGACAAAAATCAGAAATTGTATTTTTTTTAAAAAGGCTAGTATCATTCATTTCCTGTACAATATACCTACAGAAAAGGAAGATTAGCACTTCAAGATACCCAATATTCTTTCAGGAATTAAATTTCAACATGAAAGGTTAGCAGTAAACAGAGGTAAGGAAATAACAGCTGATAAAAACCACATTCTAAGATATATTATTATCAATGCATATATAATTTTTCATGCTCAACTTTTATTTAAAGGAGTAATTGGTAAAAGATAACAAGAGTAGGTGCTGAAAAAATACCTTTTGTTATTTGGAATGTTTTATCTGATAGGCATTTGCTTCCTGGCTTTTTTATAATAAAATTATCTCCTCCTTTGGAAAATATCCTATTTGTTTTGTGAAAAATTAAGCAACCAGACATGAAATGAGAATTATAGGCAGATAACAATAGGAGATATTTAAGGTTATTTCTGTTTTTTCTTATTCTTAGTCATATACACTGTCCTGGAAAAGTTTACCATTTTCTTTATATTTTAACATTCCCTCTTCTTCTAAGCTCTTTCCTCTTTCGTTGCTTATTTCTGTAGTTTTATCTCCCAAGAAACTTTCACTTTCTATGCCATTTCAGGGAACAGATTAATATAACGTAGTTAATTGTAACTGATCATTTCTTTGATAAAAGATCTGAATTTTGATATAAAAGATGCAGCTATCTCTAATTTAATTACTCAGCTGAAAAATAACTTTAACAACATTTTGTTGCATAGATCTCTTAATTGTTTAGAGAAGTAACATATACCACACCATGTACAAAATATAATGCCCAAATCAGAAGTTGTATTCAAATGGAAAGAGTCTGTTTTGAGGGTGTAAGTGAGAGTTAAGTGATACATAGATCTTGAGTTGCCTTTTTGTGCAGGGAGTGAATTTCAAACATAGTGAAGTAGAGTTTTATTATTAATGTCAGTAAAAACAGGATCAGGTGTAGCAAGTGATATTATTTCCTGACATACTCTGCTTGGACAATGGCTAGGGGCCACATTCTTTAATCAATCAAAAACCCACAACTCTAATGACCTACAAACAAATACAACTCTGATGCTGACATACTTAGGCAAGAGCAAAAGTGTGTGTGTGCGCGTGAGAGAGTGAGAGACAGGGAGGGAGCGAGAGAGTATTCAGAAATCGGGGACTTGTTCATTAGGATAGACCTACTCTTTTTTTTTTTTTTAGAAGATGAACTGAAGTCAGAAAGTTTAGTTAGAAAGGCTATGACAGAGTTCTGACTGCATTCCCTGCTGAGCAATTCAACAGCAAACTCATCTATGCCAGAGAATTATTATAGGCGTTCTTGTAGTGCTTTTTACAGAGATCATTTAATCCTTAGAAATTTAGTTTTCCTTTGAGCTGCTTTTCAGATCAGACTTTGTTTCATTTATCAGACTTATTCTGCAAATGAAAGTGGTAAAAATAGTTCTTAAGATTGAATCCTGGTTTATAATGAACCGAGCCAGTAATATGGTTTCACACTGCTGGTAATCACTTTCTCCCAACATCAACCTACATTTTACATACAATTTGTGTATTCTAGGTAATATTTTTTTGACTATCTAACCTGATATTTCTTGAGAAGTTTGCAGAGTCAACGTGCATTCAGTTAGGTGTTTCCGCATCAACCGCAATCCGCAGAAAAATATCACTACTTCAAGTGATCTTCTTCTCTTTATCCCATCAGCTAGGGTCGGTACAGTGTGCATGCATCTGCTACCTTCTTCTATCTGAGATGGCACTAATGTCCACCTGCTTATCAGCTTCTTTGATGCAATCCATCTAGCACTCCCTTGGCTTTTGTCAGGGTCTTTTACCATGTCCTCTTTTTTCATCATCTGTATGTGACTAAACTAGAGAAGTCATGCCTCCTGGATTTTACAATGGACTTTTGACTTCCATTCTAATGCTTTCATTTCTAAATCTGTCTGTTCTTTTAATAGTGCAAAGACATTACATCTCACACACATGTAGGCATAAAATCCGCCAACTCTGTGACCTGTGCTTTTGCACCACAGAGAATTGTGGAATACACTGTTTTTCTGTACAGTTAGATTTTTAGTCTGTGTCATATGCTTGTCTTACAGAACCCTGAAATGTTATTCCAAACTTTCCCAGTATTCCCCAGTCCAGATTGTATTTTACATTCAAGCTCACAATGACTATGCCACCAAGGCACTTAAGCTGACCTGTCTGGTTTGGTCTCACTCCATGGAGCTACAATTTCCTGTGTAGTGCCCTAGGCTTAGTCATGTTTATTTTTATCCAATGCCTGCCTTGCTGGTTGTATCACTGGTATGCAATTTCATCCAGGTCTTCTTTTGAGGAAACCCTTGACAGTATACCATCACGCCCCTCTTTCCCTTGGTTTTCCCCATCTTCATTGTCCGCAAACCTCTCCCACCTCAGCAATGTAAATCGTTTCATGCTAGTTCCACTCCTCTTTGGCCAAAGCCAAATTTGTTTCTGGATACCTATCTTATACTGCTTGCCAAACTTCTGTGTTGCACTTTCTCTTAATATCCTGTACCTTGATTTTGTTTGTTTTAGAGCTTAAGAGGGGAATTAACAATTCCCTGCCTCTATCTTAGCCTTGAGTGGTTTGTAATATCATGCTACTGTGTCATTAAGTATCACTTTAAAGTCCATAACAGTGCACCACTGAAATGTTCTCATTGGTAGCATATCAGTCTGGCTTCTATTACCCCCACAGATGTATGTGACTAACTGATTCACCCTCTTTTGGAACCATGTATTTACTTTCATTCATTGATTGACCATTGATACACCTGTCTTGTAATGCTTTTCCTTCCTCATTCAATGGTGGCTATGTTGAATCTTTTTCAGCACATTTCATGTCCCTTCAGTTTTTGCCTGTCTGGGTATTCATATCTCCCAGCACCAACAGCAGTTCCTCTGGCCCTGCTGTGAACATTAGTACCTGCAAGTCTAGACAGAAACGCTCCTTCTCTTCTGTCATATTATTGTTGAGATGCACATACTGATACCACAAACAGAGCTCACTCTTTAACTTAGACTCCTGGAGTTATCAGCCAGTCATGTATTGTAATAAACTTAAATCACCATCTTCTTCCACTCTCTTCTCACTGCCATGATGGCTCAATTACCCCCTCATTTGTCACCTGTGTAGGCGAGTTTGCAAACTAAGCATAACTCCTTCACTGAGGTCCTCCTCCATAACATTTTCTGTAGGCAGAGAAAATTGATACTGCTCCTTACTGTCATATTGGATACTTCTGCATCTCTGCCAGTCACTACAACAGGCAGTATTGCTAATATTATAAAATGTGGTTTCTTTGATTGTGTTGATTGATCCTTTTCATATGACTCTTTGCTCTCACTGTTACTCCCCCTGTTCTTCGAAGGGGAAGCTCAGATACTAGCTGCCAGAAATCTCATTGACTTGGGGCTTCTGGGATTGAGGTGGGTGAACTTCTGAAATACGCTTAGGATAGCTTCTCACCATTACCATTAGTATGGAGAAGCATACAGGCCAATCTCATCTCTTCTTGTAACTGGTGTGTACTATTGCTCCTTGAAAACTCACCCTCAAAAGAAATTGATTTCACTGACATAGTTTTTGATGCAAGGTGACTACAGTGTACTGATTAGTACCCTGACTACAGTGAGAGAGCCTTTCCCTAGCTGTACTAACTAGATGCCTGCTCTTTTCCCACCTTGTTGCTATAAACCTGATAAAGCACCAACAGGTTGTACTGTTGTCACTGCTGCCTTCTTCTGATGCATAGATGGGTAGTTCAAGTCAGAGTTTTCCTTCTCCTAGTTATGCAGCTTCCTCTGTCTCAAGAGCCCTGTCTACCCCGGAGCTCTCTGGTTATTTTTAAAAGGTGCCAGATACCTGCCTTTCACACACCAAAAATTTGCTGAGAATAGCTCAGTCATCTCAGTTGTATGTAGGCAAGTGCTGAGGAGTTTGGCTATTGGAGGTTATCAAAGATGCCAGCCATTGAAAGATATTTTATAGGTGTGGGAGTTCATCCCCAAACGCCAGCCCATCTACAATAGCCCCAGTAAGTGATCATCCTCCCTTAATCCATCAATAAACTGAAATTTGTCAAATTCCTAGCCATTTCAAAGTGTGGTTATGCTAGTTGCCTAAAAGCACATCCTTCTGTAGCCACTCATTACAGTGACGTCAACACTAAAATTAGAAGCAGTAGCAGTTTAGCTGCAGTTCTGTTCTCTACAGTGTGATGGCATTTAAAGTAAGAGTTGTTCACTTGAGACATAAATTGTGCCACTGCTTCTATTCTTGTTAATGTCAAACCACTTATTTGGCAGACCGAACACACAGGCTGCGTCTAGACTGGCAAGTTTTTGCGCAAAAGCGGTGCTTTTGCGTAAAAACTTGCTAGCTGTCTACACTGGCCGCTTGAATTTGCACAAGAACACTGACGATCTAATGTAAGATTGTCAGTGTTCTTGCGCAAATACTATGATGCTCCCGCTCAGGGATAAGCCCTCTTGTGCAAATATATTTGCACAAGAGGGCCAGTGTAGACAGGTAAAAACTGTTTTGCGCAAAAAAGCCCCGATGGCGAAAATGGCGATCAGGGCTTTCTGAAATCATCTAGATTGGCACGGATGCTTTTCCGCAAAAAGTGCTTTTGTGCAAAAGCATCCGTGCCAATCTAGATGCTCTTTTCCGCAAATGTTTTTAACGGAAAAACTTTTCCGTTAAAAGCATTTGCGGAAAATCATGCCAGTCTAGACGCAGCCACAGTGTATAGCGTAGTCATCAGAAAAATATTAACTATAATATCATAGAACTAGATTATGACTGGGAGTAAGTGGCTGCACTGGGGAGTATGCACCTCAAACTTCTAGGTGAGTTCTTTCCAGGGGTTCGAGACAGGGATGTTAAATATTGGTTAACTGAATAGTTGAGTAACCTCATGAATTCTTATCAATTAGTCGACTACTCTATAGTACCTGAGGGTGGGGCCAGCAATATCAGAGGCAGCAGTGTGGGGTGCCAGGCAGGAGCTGATCTGTGAGGGGAGGCAGTTTAAAAACCAGCTCCTTTCATGGACTGGCTGCCTGTTGCCCCGTGCTGCTGCCTCTGAAACAGAGTCAGCAACACAGGGTGGCAGCAGCGGGGGGGTGTCTGTGCTCCCAGACCTGGCATGAGCCAGAACTGAGCCAGGCTGCCTGCCAGCCTTGCTCCTAATACACTTTAAATGCAGTGTGTATGTCCCGGACCCATCACAAGCCAGGACTGAGCCAGGATGCTGGCCAGCCTGCTAAAAAATTTACTTGGGGCGGGGGGAGAAATGCGTGTAGTCTATAGCACTAACCTACAAGCTTTTGCTTATCGGTTAATTGGTTAATCAACTACACTATTACATCCTTAGTTTGAGCATGCAAGATCTATGTACCTATTTATTCCTCCAATAATCCAGTGAATGGGGAATGACAGGAGACTTCTCTCCCTCTCCCATCATGTACACATGGTTTCTTGCGGCTGGTGCTATTAAACTGATGCAGCTGAGCAAATACCGACAATAAATTACTACCCTCATCTCTCAGTCAGGAGCAAGTGAAGAACAGAGTCCCAAATCCACAATTCTTTTTCTGGGAAGCGCCAGGATTATCCTAGCAATGCACGACCCCTTACTATGGCATGCGTTCCTTTGGCATAATCTACTCTATGAGATAATGTTTAAATAGTGAGAAGTGACCTTTATTTTCATTTAGAGGATTGATGTTTCTTAAATCAATATATTACTAATATTGTTAACAAAAGGTTGTTACAAGGAGAAGGAAGAAAAATTGTTCTTCTTAACCTCTGATGATAGGACAAGAAGTAGTAGGCTTATCTTGCATCAGGGGAGGTGTAGGGCATTAGGACACTAGAATTTTAGGGCAAACTTCCTGTTTGGGTGATTAAGCACTGGAACAAATTGCCTAGGGAGGTTGTGGAATCTCCATCATTGGAGATTTTTAAGAGCAGGTTAGATAAACCTCTGTCAGGAATGGTCTAGATGGTACATGGTCCTGCCATGAGTGCAGGCGACTGGACTTGATGACTTCTCAAGCTTCCTACCAGTTCTAGGATTCTATGATTTCAGTCAATATTTCTGATTACACAAGTATGACACGAGGTATAAAGGTAGTCTATGTCATGGTATGTAAGATTTTACAAGGAGTCTTCAGGTTCCATTCCTATCACCTGGGCTACCTGACATTGATCATTAGGAGAAGCTACTGCAGTGGCAGAAATACCTATCCACTCCTTCCACCCCAGTTTACTGAAAGCTGGAAAGGAATATGGTGTGGTTTGTGTTACTTTGCTCTTGGTTGTCAATCTTCTTTTAATAGTAAAGCCAGGTCTGAGGAGAGGAACGTGGAGTGAACTATGGTTCAAGGGGTTACGTTCTGCACTTACGCTAAGTCTACACTTCAAGTTCTTGTGGCGGCAGAGAGTATGCTAATGACGGACTCATTAGCATGAGTTGCGATTCCATTAGCATATTTTCTGCCCATGCTTTTTGTGCAAGGGGTTTTTGCTTAAAAAGAAGGAGTGTAGCCGCTTCCATTTTGTGCTAAGCCCCCCTTTTGTGCAAGATCCTTATGTCTCCCGGAGAGGCATAAGGATCTTGTGCAATAGGGTTTTTTGGCACAAAATGGAAGCGGCTACACTCCTTCTTTTTAAGCAAAAACCCCTTGCGCGCAAAAAGCATGAGCAGAAAATATGCTAATGGCATCGCAACTTTAGAGTATCTGCCTACCAGCTTACAGTGTATATTACAAATAAGATATTCAAGAGTAATGAATGCTGCTGAAACTCAGCTCACAATGATGCCAAGAGGTTAACTCATTGCTAAATCCTTTTAAAATGACATTTGATCTATTCATCTAAATTTGTGCACTGTGCAGGTTTATTGGAAAAAGAATGTATATTATTGCTGCACATCACCAAGAGAAATATGCAGCTTGATCACTAAATAGGTAAATACTTCAGTTAAATTGGTAATGAAAAACATAAGCTACTGAACATGGAATTGTATCAGCAAAGTGTGAATGCAAAAACTCTATTGCATGCCATACCTTAATAACACTATTTACACATCAGCACTACTGCTATAACTGCTACCTTGGGATACAGTACATGATATTTTTCTAGGTATATACGGTGAGCAGAACTCAGAAGAATATTCCCACCTTTGTTTTACCAATTCAAGCCTTGAGGAAAGTAATGACTCTTCCATCTCTTCAGTAAAATATAATGGATATTTTAATGCACTATGATGACTGAATTTAATTGTTAAGGGCTTTTTTGTGATTTATTTGATTCAAAGCCAACTTAATTTACTCAATAGGTTAATTGAAGAGAAGCTCTTTTACCAATGTTTAATTACTACAGTGAAATTATATGAATCAGAAATCATTTTTGACACATTTTGAATGCATCTGTCCTAGAAATGTAGCTCTGAAAAAGTCTTCTATACGATTCCTTTGTGCGTTCCTAGTTCAATGTTGTGTACAGAGCCCAGTGTTACAATAAGAAAAAACATTTTCTTCTTTAGTGATTCAGGCAAAATTCTGCCTCAAGAAAAAATGTAGAGGCACAGGCTGTGGTGACACATGCCAGTGCACAAAGTCTAATACACTTACTCACACTTTTTGCCCATACATTGAACTACATTCTTAAGAACACAAGAACTGCTACACTGTGTCAATCCAATGGCCCATCTAGACTTTATCCTATCTCCAACAGAATGTTTTTCAAGTTTGGGCCCAAATTCATCACATGTGGAAAAGAGCTTTCACAGATGGGAGATCACCACAGAAACCCTTCCATTCCTATTGTTTGATAACAAAAATCTGGTTGTACCCAGCAGCTACATTCATGGAAAGCATAGATTTTTTGGTGATCACAAAGCGCTGCCAGGTTCAAGCTTTCTTTTAAGTGCCTTGCTGAGCAGAGGCAGAATTTTGAACTCTGCATTGTGCAAAGCCTTCTCTGAATGTGAAAGGAAAGGAACGTATGTCTACCATCTTGCAGCTTGATCACTGTCTGCACCTTCAGAAGGGAGAAAGGCCCTCAAGCTTTGTTCCACTTTGTCTGTCCATAATCTGAAGTCTCCAATTGCTGGTGACAAACCTTCAGAGAAGAGGTCAACACCTAGGAGAACTAACAGGAAATCCTGTGGAAAGCATGAGTCCAAGCTGGATGTCAACATGTTCATCTGGATAGTGAGAGTTTCACTTACAGTAAGAACATTACCTGCTTTGTACATTTAGCTCCAGTTATCTGTAATGAAGAAAAGAAGCTGTTTATATTTTACACAGATGAAGTCCAGATAGCATTAGGGAGATGGAGACAAATCATGATACATCATTCTCCATAGCCCAGGGCTTACTGGGTGCCCTGTTTCTCAAAAGCAACATGACACTGACCAGGTCTGTCCAATTCAGCTCTTTTCAACTCAGTTTACCCTGACTGCAGGGAGTGGATATTGGAGTTTTCCTTGCTAATTTGCCTACCTTTTACTTCCTATTTTTGGATAGGAAAAGATTTTTTTTAAATATCCAGAGACTTTATACTTCATGCCTTCTTTTTAGGACAGCTTCATAAATACGCAGACCCTGATTGACTAGATAAGATTCAAGTCTAAGAAGAATCTGCATTGTCTGAAAGTTACCCAGCCATATATTCAACTTGTAGTTAGTGACTTTTTAGCCAAATCATTGCTGCACGTAAGCTGACATGTTTAAAGGTGCACAGGGCTGGAAGTCGGGTCAGGAAGTCGGGTCACCTTGGATCTATTCCTGATTCTGTGGCCTTTGGCAAGCCACTGAGAGCCTAATTAAAAACTCATTGGTGTCAAAGGAAATAAAGACCTGTGATCAGGTCTCATACTGCCTGGGGCCTCAGTTGCCCCATGTATATAGTAGGGGTCCTCTTTGCAAATAACTGTGTTTAGCTTTTTAACGCACTGTGAGAACACAGGGGAGGGGAGGTGCCTGTTCTATACAACTGTACAGCAGGAAGGTTGGGTCATGGCCCTGTCTTCTCTATGCCACCCCTTCTTTGAGTGGATTTAGCCCATGATCCTTGTGTAGGTTGCATGCATGCCCATTTCCCTATGCTTGGGCCAGGGACAATCAGAGGTGGGGAACCTTTTTTGGGTTGAGGGTTGCTGACCCATGGAAAAATCACCTGGGGGTCAGGGGCTATAGGGTTGTGGTGGTGGGGAGCTGGCATACTAGCATGGGTTCCCCAATAGTGGGGGAGGTCCTAACCCTTGGGTACCAGATCCAGGCAAACTAGATGCTGCATCTGGCCCCGGGGCCTTAGGTTCCCCACCCCCAATCTACATCATAGCTTACATTGAGTTCTAACTTCCCTCTAGACAACTGTATACAGTACAGTGGGATTAACAGCCTCATTGGGGCCCTGAGCCAGGCGAGGGGGGACAGATCTTCATCCCTCAATGGTGCAGGGCCTTGGGATGAAGGAGTGGGTCCCAGGCAGCCTCAACGCCACCAGGAGCATGCTAGACAACCCTCAGTTCTGCCTATAGTGCGCCATGTTGAGCTCTGGTGGCAGTTTAAAGGTCCCAGGACTGCAGCCACCACTGCTGCCACATTTGTGGCAGTGGCCACTGGGAAGCACCAGGGCAGGCTCCAGAGCAGTTGCTCCCTTTCCCACCTTCATCACTGTCAGCAGGCCTGGTCTTTTTATCTAGACGAGAGTAAAAAGTAAACTTAATTAACCTCTGCCTCTGTCTTTGCATTTGTTTGGGAGTCTTCTGGCATCTACTTAAAAAAAGGATACCGCCCCATAATATTAATCACAAAGCAATACCTTAGTGACCTAATTAGTTAATAACTCTTGCCTTAGATTGCTTATTATAAACACAAATAACATCTAATTATGAATAGAGAAGAGTGGGATGAAAACTGAGTGCTTTGGCTTGGTTTTATTCAGGTAGTAATCTCTGACAAGGGTACACAGTCAGTAACTTTGAATGAATAAAGGGCCTTGGTAGGCTAGGAAATGGAGTTTAGTCAAATACTTTCTGTTGCAAGATGAATCTAAGTAAAACTCAACTTTTTATATTACTATTAATCCAAAGTTAACATAAAATGTTCTTTGTGTTGTGCATTATCAGGCATCTAGGATCCAGTATCAGTTCACCAACCCAATTTAGAACTAGCTAGCATAAAGGAACCATGCTCCTCAGGGAATACTAAAGTTTTCAGCAACTAGAGATAGACACTTATTATAGTGTTTGTCTGCTTCTCATCTTGTTAGTCGGTTTCACAAATGTTCATTAAATGAGATGTGATATTATGCAAACTCTTTCCTGTCAATGGATGAAACTTTATTTTTTTCCCTTAATTCCTCTCTCTTCTGCATGCTTTCTGGACAGATAGGAACAGTCTCAGATTGTAACTAAGTGCTGTGATTCATTTCTGATGGGCTCTCACCAGCCACTGCTGTGCTTTTACATTAAAAGAATGAAGCCCTTGAAGTGAAACTTGTCTGTATGATGCTGCAAACCACCTATCGGCAATATAATACGTAGCACAGAGTTGCTATTTAGCAGCTAGCCAGCATTTCCTTGTATACTTGCTTCCTTGAAACCACACATCACTGGCAAATTCATTCTTGGCTTTGCACAGGCAATTTAGGGATATACATTGTATTTTGGCAGCTGCTACAAAAAACTCTCTCTAAAGCAAAACAAATAATCATCATGAAAACAAAATAAAAACAACTAACCATTCTAATTTTTAAAAAGCCATAGATGAGTAGTGCAAGCAGACTGTAATGCAAACTAAGTTGTGCTGGATTATGAAGATTAGATGCTATAAAGACCATATAATCCAATTGCCAATATTCCTATTAACTATACTGGCATGTTCTAGTAAGGGAAGAGTAAATCAACTGAAAGATTCCCAGATGTCAAATTTATCCAACCAGGTGCTTATTACTAGAGCAGATGCTCTAATTTAACTCAAGCAATGGAGGGTTTATGGAGCATTTTTACCTTGTTCACCAGAGTAAATATCATTATGGACAATGAGGCAGCAAAGTACTAACCCAAATCCTTTTGTAATAGATTTAAATCAAAGTCCTCAGGGGGAAAAAAAACAAAAACAAAAACAAATTTAGAACAGAGTTGAGTCTGCCAGCTTCAAATCTCTGTGCAATTATTTTACTAATAAATAGGCAGACTGTACTCAATGGCTGTTGTTGTGTTTACAGATACTATTGCCCAAAACAATCAATGAAAATTCTAAGTATTCAAATTTAAATGTGAGTGGGTTTATTTCATGGAGCCCCCACTGATGAATTCTTATTTTGAGATTCACAGTTTGAAAATGGTGTCTCCAAAACGTACAATATCACCTGACGTAAGCAACCACTTAAAAAGAGTAGGAAAAATATCAGTTGTATAACAGAGGTGTCCCAACTTTCAGGCTGAGCACAATTTTACAGGAAGCCAGATAGGGAATACTTTATGAAAGCCTCTTAAGATGGATTTGGCTCATTTCTTTCTCAACACAAATATATTCTGAATCTCAGAAGTAAGCAATAGTTCAGAAGTTCAAAAAGTAAAAGAATTTGGAGTTCTCAATTCCACAGTGACTCCTTAAAATTGAAAGATGCACATGAGTGACACTTTGGGATATTTATGCTTCTTCACAAAATCATGCCACATGTGACTGATGCTAGTCACATTGCTTAATATGCTCCGGGAAAGCAATCAGAGATGACGGTGATAAGTGCAGTACAAGAACCAGTGAAGACTAGAATAGAATAATGCTATATAGACCTTTAACTACATTTGAAGAATTGATCCAGGAGTAAGGTGAAACAAAAGGATCAGTTTTAAGCTACATACAATTATGACTGAAAAAAGTATTGATAAGAAAACAATAACAAGATGGGAGGGAGATTTGGATAAAGCGCTTGATCTGTATGAGTGGGTCTTTATATGAGAAAGAGGAATTACATTTTCAATTTGTGCAGCTTTTAAAGAAAATTTATACAATTTACTGTATACAAGGTATTTGTCTTCAGGTAAGATTCATCATATTTTTGTTACTAGGGAGATACTCCATTGAAGGAGTTGTGGGAAAAGGAGAACATATTGGGAAATGTGATGTTTGGTGAAGTAATTATTAAAGAGATTAATCTAATAACAAAATGCCAGCTTTCCAGAGAGCCCCCAGTCTGCTTATTTAATGCTCCAGCAAAGGATGTGCATTTTGAACTGAATGATCAATTGATTTCTTGTTTATTGGTAGCAGCAAGACTTTGTATAGCACTACATTGGAGAAACTGACTTTTCCTATAGAATGGTTGTACTTGGGCTTCCTTGTAATGGAAAAGCTTTCACACTCCTTATGTACACAAGACAGTCACCAAAAAGAGGCTAGGTACTGAGAAATTTGGTCACCCTTAAAGTCAATGGCATTTTTTTCATTGTCTTCATTTGGGTTTGGATCAGTCTCTGTGTTGAGTATTCACACAGCACTGAAAAATATATCTACACCTACATCTACTTCTAGATCTACATCTTTATAGTTAGCATAAAATGATTCTGGCTTGCTGGCTAGCATCTCTTTGGTGCCAGGTATCACCATTTTTATCTTGAAACTTATGATAATTGTTGTTCTTCTTAAGGCACCAGCTGCTAGAATCAGACTATTGACCAAGAATCAGTTTTTATTTATTTTTAAAAGTCACTTTCTAGCTCTTGTGGTTGTAGAAGAAAGCTTGAAAATGTAACCCCTAAATTTTGAAACACTCAAAGTAAAGGAAAAATATCCCCCAATTGTTCTTATCTTTAAAAGCTCATGATTTTTAAGCTAGTCTTGTGATTTTGGGGGGAAGGGAAAGTGGATGACTCACAATTTTTGAATTTTTGGGGAGGCAAAACTGTTTATAGAATGAATCATGTCTGCACTGAATATATGGTCAAACATGTTGTGCTGTTTCTTTGTACTGTGAACATCTTTTTGTTTTATGTTTGTACAGAATGTTGACTAATATATTCTGGCTAGCATACATATATATTATGCTGATTAACTGCAGTGTATATTCCAAGCATTTAAGTACAGAAATTATTATGCATTAATATAGCGGTTATATAGCCCTAATTATCCTGTACCTTTATTATAATGCTGTTCACTTATGCTAAATAACATATAACACCCTACATTAGGTAAAGTACATTTTGCCTTAAGTTGATAGAAAACATTTTAGGATCAGAACTATAACTCTTTCTCATAGCAACAGAAAGGGAGCTACCCTTTCTGGTAACCAGTCTAGGAGGTGTGTTCATATTCTTTAAAATCTAGAGTGCATAACAACCTGGCATGCACAGGTTCAGAACAAAAAATAAAGGTGTACACCAGAATCAAACAAGGTATAAAGCTGATTAATTGAATTCAGTTTCAGGTAATGTATCAAATACCTTTTACTGGTAAACAAGTTAGGATAGGGCTTTAGGAATGTAACTGTGTACAGCACACTTTCTGCATAGTGTGACTGTAACATCACTGCAGAGACTCATGTTAGATGGAACCTTTTTCCTGCACTGTGTTAATAAACCTAACTGACATTATTTATTTGGTCTCTTGAGAATATTTCATAGTGGACCAAAGTGTGGTCAAGCTATTGGCTGTACAATTTATCAACAAGAGTATAGCAGATGGAGTTCATGAACTGCTTTCTCATATCCAAAATGCACATTAATTACACAGAGACACTTTTGGCATAATAAGCAAAACCTAGAATTTTGAACGTAGGAGTGTGTGTGTGTGTGGGGGGGGGGGGGGGGAAGTGATCCCATTTAGCAACAATCTAGCTTAATTACTAGTATTTTAGAGAAATTATCTACTGAATGAAGTATAGAAACACATATAGATAAGTTATTACTTTTTTCAGTCTTTTTTTCATTAATAGTACTGGAGCAGAGGCAAGACACTTGTTGCTAGATATCGGATTTAATTCCTGTGTGTTCTTAGGGCAATATTGTGTCAGGGTCTACCATTTATTAGACCTCCCAGAAAGAATCTTTCAAGTTTTGCACATTCTGTTCTTGATAAATGTTCCTCTGGCAAGAATTTTTAGGGCCAATTCTTAAGCAGGCAATTTAATATGACTTTTATCTCTATAAGTGTGGCTATATGCCAAACCACTACATCATTTATTTTGTTCCTTGTGTCTTTGACCGTTAGCAAATGGTTTATTTCTGAAATTCCTTTCAGAGGTTTGCCACCAGGAAGCTTAGCCAAAAGGATAAAAATCATAAGAAAAGTTAAAACATTTAACCACTCAGTTGAGGCCATGATGTCCTAGGGGTTTTATTCCAGAACGGAGAGCGAAATAGAAAAGAGAAGGAAAAAAATCAAAATTCTAATGCTAAATTAAACCAACTGTTGCCAAGTAGATAAAATTTTTTTTTGTCATTTATCAGGAGATTTTCAAAACTCCTAATTAAAGTAAAGTTGTGTGCCAAAAGTTAATTATTATTTAGCAAATTGTTAGTAGAACACAGGAATGGCATATTTGTTTCTCTAGGAGAATACTGTTCAAGTAATTGTGAAAGATTGTAGCCTCAGCAGGTATTGGACTCCACAGGTTTTAGTAAATATTTTAAACAATTGTATAAATGATATTAAAAGCTGGAGATATATTTTTGTCAACTGAGAATGGAATTCATATTATGCAGAGATCTGGCATGTCATAAACCTTCCTAAGTTGGGAAAATGGTGATTAGATTCTGCACAGAAGTACATTTCACACTTCATGGATAACAAACAATCTTCTTTATTCATTTTGGAGATATAGATCAATGTTTGGTATTATGAAATGGAAAACAAGTGAGTGAAAGAGAGAAGATTGGAAAGCTACATTAATGAATGCTTTGAGATCCTCCAATGAAAACATATACAGGTTGAACCTCTCTAGTCCGGCACTCTCGGGACCTGACCGATGTGAACCAGAGAATTTTCCTTACCACAGGAGGTCAATATTGTCTAGCAGCATTACCAACATTTCCACTGCTTATTGGGCTCTTAGAAGACATGTAGGAGTAAACTAGAGCTAAATAACAGCACAGAACACAGAGCCAGGACTCAGTGGCTGTAAACAAACTTTGCCACAGCCATGATAAGTGGACATCTGGCTAACTAAAATCATGTCAGACCATGGATGCTGCCATACCAGAAAGTGCCGGACTAAGGAGGTTCAACCTGCATTCCATTTTTTGTTCTTAGCTAATTACACAGCCCAACCTCTTTATAGATGTGCAAATATCCTTCCAGCTCTAAATGGTGCAGTACAGAAACTCTCAGTGAACCATGATTAGCCATCTATGTTTGCTCATTTGGAACTAATGTCGCCTCCAGAGGGTAATATTAACACAATGGTGTAGTGAAGCATAAGGGAAGAAATGGAGCAAAACGGAAACAGTATGTCTGTTGTGCACATGCTGCATCATTGATGCTAACCCAGAAGTTCCATTGCCAAAAGTTCAGTTGTTGAGTGTGGATTGAGCTTGAGAGAGAGAGAGAGAACACAATTAATTACTGTCTGTAACAGCCATGTTGTATTGATACACAGCAATGCACCAGCAGTGAATACGCAAAAGAGAGCTTGAACCTAAGTGAGTTGAAGTCAATGGAAAACTGACATTCACTTTAGCAATGTCACCAATTCCTACCATTTTATTGTGAATCTTTCAATACTTGGTGGTTTTCTTAAAGCTCCAGTGGTAGAACGGCGACACTCCCTACATTTAAATGTATAGTACGCAAAAATCAGAACATATCCTTTACAATCACCTAGGTACATGCACCACAGGTCTAAATGAAGCTCATTTCCCCCTTAGATGCCATCTCCCTGAATGACAGAGAGGATGCCATTGCACTTCTAGTTGCTTTACTTAGGTATGGCTTTACTTTATGTACACCTCTAAGCTTTTGTAATATAATATGTATTTTTGCTCGTGTAGCCACTGCTATGCAGTTTGCCCTGTTAAATCTGACTTATTAAATTTAATATCATTCTGCTGCAGGACAGAGGAGAAATATAAATGTTTGGGGGTTTTTGTTTGTTCGTTTGTTTGTTTGTTTGGCATGCTCTTTCTTGCTGGAGAGTAGATTACCATGAGTTGATCTACTGGGTTTCTATCAAAACCAGAAATCCAAATGAACAATGTTTGAGCTAAGGTTCTCCTCTTTGGCAGATTCCAAGCAAATAGAAAACTATTAGTGAAGACACATTTGAAAAATAATCCCATTCTTTTCAGAATATACTTTCTATATGTATCAGAGTTTCCAACAGTTCAGCCTAACAACTGCAGCCTCTTTTGTCAATGATTCATGAGAAAAGAAACATGCTTAGCTATTACTACTGCCCAGCTATCTGAACACCCAGAAACAATTGAAACACTAATAAGGCAAACTTGCAAATTTAACCATTTCAAATGTTGGGGAAAGTCTTCATTTAACAGGGGAAATATTACCTCTGACTTTTGCAATTATGGGAATCTTAATTGTCCAAGGTAAAAGTGGTTTTACATGGATGATGCAAGATAGTCTAGAATCATTATTCAAGCTTTAATATTAGGAGCAAGCAAAAACCCTGAAATTCCCATCCCCGTTAAGTCAATGCAAATTTTGCCATTATTGACTTTACTAAGGCAGCTAGGGTTCCGCCCTCTGTCTTGTTGAGGAAATACTTCAAGATTTCACAAATGAGCTTTGCATCAGATTTGCACTTTTGTCACGAGGTCATGCTTCTCATCACAGTGAGACCATGTCTGTACTTTTTCTCACATAGGATAGACAATTTAAATTTAAAAAATTGGTTGCAGTCAAATAGGACTTAAACATGGTACAGCCTACAAGTGTTTGATAGGGCCAGACAATATGAATTTAACTGACAGATCTCTGTTAAATGTGGTTAAGTTTTGAATTCACCCATCAGAGTTCATTATATTCTGCTTGCTAGGGCTAACTATAAGATAACCAGAATAAATCTATACCTGAATGCTTTCAAAGATATTGCTTATACAAATGCATTGCTGTAAACTACATGTTTTTTTATCAATATGTTTGACTATTTGAGCTCCTTATTTTGCCCACAGGGGAAATAATTTTGTTTTGTATCCCTAAAAATTATCTAGACAGCCCTTTAAAAAACAGGATATTTTTTATCCTATAAAGATATAATTTAAAGAGTTTTAAATATGAGATAATGAATATTCTTCTAACAAGATTATAACTCGTTCACTAGAAACAGAATACAATTAACTTCAAAGGGGAAAGCTCCAGTACCATAAAATCAAAATCCATTTAGAGGTTATTTTAAAGAATTGTTTCAGTATGAACATAAAACAAAATCTGAAGGATCAGTGTAACTGGCATGTGTAAGAGTTTGATATGACATTCATTGAAGTCAATGGGAGCCTTTTCATTGACTTCACTGGGCTTTGGATTGGGCCCCAAATGTGGTTTAGTTAAATATAGTAGTTGCCTTTAAAAGGTAATTTGATAGTGATATTTGAGAGACTAATATTTATCCAAATATGTACAGTATATTAAGAAATAACACTGGCAATTTTGACAAAAGTTAAATAGGTGATTGTACTATGATAGGAAGATTGGTGACCCCATTGTGGAATATGTTGTATATAAACCCAGAGAAAGTGTATTACCCAAGACAAATGAGACAGAGAGGGTAGAGAAAGGGAACATTATCTAAATTTAACAAGATGTGGAACTGAGGTACAGAGCTATGAAGTGGACTTCTCCAGACTGCATGTAGTGGTGGGAGCCAGTGAAGGCATATGTCTGGAGCACACGGTGCTTCAGAAATCCTCAGTACTTTGATTGTGACCATTGCCACAGTACTGTGCCAACAGAAAACACTCCAGAGAATTCTGTCTTCCTCTCTGACAGCTCCAGTGTAGAACCTGACTGCAATGGAAGAGAATCTGTGTCCTGATGTGCATATACTGACAGATTGTAAAGGAGAAATGACTTAGATAAACAAGACCCCTGAATTTGACAGGAGACACATGGAAAGAGAAAGAGGAAAATACATGGGAGGAGAAGTGAAATAAAAGGTGTGCAGGGCATGAATGCAGACTGCTTAGGAGTCCTAGGAAAAATAGGAAACCTTTATGAAAAAGCAAGGGGAGCAAGGAGAGGAACCATCACAAACAGAACCCAGGCACTCAGGTTTCCAGTTGCGTTTTCAAACTACCATACATTGCTTCTTTGCTGTCCTATGCATGATTTCTCAGATTACTGATGAGAGGCTTATCTAGCATCCTGTGGTGAAAAGAAATTAAACATTTGAAATACCCCAGAGGTCAAGTACTAAGAGAAAATGGCATAAGTGTGTTTGACTTTAGGAAACCTGAGTCTGAGCAAATGTAAAATGTCTCTAGAATTTTTTTACTTGAATTATTTTAATGTATGTGCAATTCAGCACTGAAAAGTGAGAAAAAAACAGTTGGAGAAACTGCAAATGAAATTTATCTTGAGTTATACCAAATGGAAGAAAGGACAACATATGCCAATTTGGTTAGGTCATAATGACTACTATATGCGATAAGCTGAAGGCTTTTGAAATTATAAACAATCTGGTGAGGACTGAGAGATCTATAAAAACAAAGAAATTTAAAGGGATAATTAGAGGACTAAAAACATACTATATATTGATTGCACAGAATATTTCAACAAATGTTAGAGTTTTGCAAATGTATAGGCAGCAAAGAAGAAATAAAAGATCTATTGTCCACTAATGAGATATAGGGGAACTGGAGTTAATATATGTTAATTATGGTGTAGTAGGAGGCAAATTGTACATATACTGTATTCTCCATGACACATTTCCAAAGTTTCCATTAAAGTGAATAAAAGTTTTATGCAATGATCAAAGGCAGGATATGTCCTTTAACAAGTATATTATTCTGTCACTAAGTATACCTGTGTAATTATGTATTATGAACAGCGTGGCATTTATACAGCAATGATTTGACTAGAAATGGGCAAAGAGGTCATATCCACGGAAGACTCTCCTTCAAACTGTTAAACTTAAATGTGAATCAAACTTCCTTTAAAGTTTAAAAGTTGGGTTCAAGTTTTCATTTGGTTTTATTTTTCCATAGGTTTTCCTTCTGTACTTCCACAAAACAAGAAGCAGTGAAGAGAGCTTTGCAAAAATATATTTTTCAGTCCATCAATAATTTCAAATCTTCAAAAACAATATTTTTGGATTCGACTAAAAACAAACATTTTGAATTTTTTGGCAAATTAGAAATACAGACTATTTGTTTCAGGTTCAATGAAACATTTGTTTTTGACAAAATCCAGATGTTTTACTTCAATTTTGGTCAATTAACACTTTGGTGAAACCATTTGAATATGGTAAAGATCTTGGTGTTGTTGAATTTACATCGTTTTGCCCCTACATTATCCCTCCAAAAGTTTTGGCTAAATAATTTCGCCCAACTATAGTGCTAAAACAATAAAAGAGAGACTGTTTTCGCCTTGGCCAAAATGAAGTACCAGAACAAAGTGCCACCACAGTGTTGCCACCTTCCATTTCATTGACTTTGTATGGGGATATTTTTATTTCTGTTTTATTTTAATAGTTATATTGTACATATGCCAAGCTATTAATTCACATTTGCTAAATCAATTTCCCCTTGGGCAGACAAAAAGAAGAATTCCATGTCATAGGTTCTGGTAATGTCACTTAATATATTTGTGGCATGTGGCCAAATACCACTTTATTGAGGTCTGTGTAAGAACCTGAACAGAGTAGAAATGAATAAAAATCTCATTCAGACAAACAACCCTGTTCTCCAGAGATTTTCAGTTCAACTTTGCAACTGGATTCTCCATCTGATTATTACTGCTGCCAGGTGTGTGCAAGGAGGCACAAATGACATGTTGGAAGCCCTTCCTCTTTCCTGAAGTAATTTTCTTTCCAAACAGATGGTGCCCTTTTCCACTGAGAAGCACTTTCTCATGTGACTTCTCCCATTTAAATCAAAGAAGTACTAGTCATTGTGAGAGCGGCTGGCAGAACTGGGCCATGGAGGTGGGGATAATTTCACTAAATACTTGTAAACAACTTGAGAACATGAAACAATATAGTTCCTGTCAAACTGGCATTCTTGAACTGAACTTGGCCATCTTGTTGAGTTTTAGTCAGTAGCTTTATTTGCCATTGTGATGCTGAACTCAGCAGTAAGATTTGAAGTGTGAAGCAGGACTAAAAAATAATAATTCTTACACAGAAATTGCAACCAACCACAACAATGAGTTATCGTGGGCTAGATTGTGGTTAATTGCCATAAGAGTTCACAAACAGGGCATAATAAACATCCCAGCTCGCTTAAACATCCTGCATAAGGATCAGCCATACTCTTACCCTTGGGGGCACACATGTTTCAAATGGTGTAGGGGATAGTTGAGAATTGATGACATCATGGTCCCCAATACAGCATCACAGAGTAGTCCAGAACCACCATGGTGATCAGATGGCATCATCTACTCTACACTAAAAAGCTTGGGAGGGCCTGTGCTTCCTGAAGACAATCCTTCCTTGAGTCCCTATGTGGTGCTGCATCAATACCAAAATAATATGCTGCCTTACAGATCTCATCTCTCCTAGAAACAAATTTTCAGCACAGTGGAAACAGATTAGGCAATCAGCTATGCAATTTGTTTCTTTCTTCCTGCATTGTGTCTGCACATTGGATATGGCAGTTTCTCCACTGTTGGCATTTTAATAAGTCAAGCTAGCCAAGGCCACCTGGTAACAGATAATTAAAAACACATTTCTACAACTCAGAATGTCCAGTAGTTAAATAATGTACATCTCCTTAGGTGTTTTGCAGGTGCTTCTGAATGAGGACTGCATGAAAGGAACATAGTGTTCCTCGTGTTTATTTTCTTTATTAGGGAATCAATACAATAATCACAACTTTTGACAGACTGTGTAAAGTTTGGATCTGAATCAGATATAGTTTGCAGACCTAATTATGTCCTAAGCTATGCTTGATTGCTGCTTTAATTGAGGTCAGAATAGAAAGATAGGATAATGATCTTTTGTCGGTGGACCTTAGGAGTTGGGGAAGGGAAGGGGAAAGCCATGTGATAAGACAGAAGAATTGGCAAGTAGACAGGCATTAAAGAGAGGATCTTAAATTTGGAGACAAAAACCTGTATTTGATACATTGCCAAAGGGGGAGCCAGTGAAGGGATTCCAAGACAAGGTGATGTGGTCCAAACAATGGTCTTAGAAAATTATCTTAGAAGCTTCATTGTATATATGGACTTAGTCAGCAGGGTATATGTCCGGAAGTCTGCAGAGAATGATTTTGCAATAATTAAGACGGGGGATTGCAAAGGATTTGGGAGTGTTTAAGCAAAGTGACAGCAAAAAGATGATGTTCTCAGTAACTGAGATGTTATGGGTGAAGTTCTTGCAAGATCTGGCCACAGCCTAGCTGTGCAGAGCTAGAGAGAGGACAGAGTCAAAGGTGACACCAAGGTTGTAGGGCTTCCTGACAGCTTGCTAGTCTGTATTTTAAAAGGGGCTTGGATGGGACTAAGAATAAAATCACAACACTTTGCTTTTATTACCTGCAAGCTATGGACAAATAACAAAGCTAGCCTGAAATTGACAGATACTTCTAAAAGCTGTCACAAACAATTCATTAAAGGCAGTTTCCTACCTCTAATTACTGATTTAAAACTGAATAGGATAAAAGGACTCCACCTCACATCACTGTTCAGAGCTAAGTAGTTTCTGGCACAGCAGATGTGCAAAAGCCTGTCAATAAACCTATTTTCCAATATTTATAAATCAAACAGCTAACTTGTAAACCCATAAACAGAGAACAATCAGAGCTGTGATCCCAATAAAGTATCTTACATACAAAAAGGACAGAGTTCTCAAATGTGCAGCATGTTTCTAAATCTGTGCTTCAAGATGTAGTTCATGATATGCTACAATTCTCAACATCTCTCTCTCTCAAAAATTGACACAATTGTGATTCAGAATTTTAAAAAAGCACATGCCCTTTCCTACTTCCTAAATCATTGTGTTGCATGTATAAATCTCCTACTAAGGCTCTGTCTACACTTAATAATTTAAAGCCAGCTGCAGCAGCACTTTAAAGTGAAAGTGTTGTCACAGCAGAGAGAGAATTTATGGAGAGTTCTCCCAATGTTCTATGTAAACCACCTTCATGAGGGGAGTAGCTACCAGTTCTACTAAACAAACATGCATGCAAACTCTAAAGTGCATGTGTATCTGAGCATACTGATAAATCTCACACCCACCACATACATATTTCAAGCTGTTAGTAGCTAGCAGGTAAATATGTGCCATATTAAAATGGGAAGAAATGAAATCTGTTTGGGTATGTCTACGCTACAGTGTTATTTCGAAATATCTAATTTAGAAAGTTATTTCGAAATAGCTTATTTTGAAATAATGCGTCTACATGCAAAATGCATTTCGAAATAGAGTTTTGCTATTTTGAAATAGCGTGTCCACACTGAGTGGACACTGAATCGTATTTAAGGCTGGTTGGAACCAGTTCCGGCAGGGCATCAAGTCAGGAGTTACTTTGTGTGGCTGCTGCCTGAGGCTATCTGAGGCCTGAGCTTAAAGGGACCCCTCCCCCCGGACAGCCAGTTCTAAGGTTTCCCTGCTTGCTTGCCTACCTCGATGAGGGACAGCAAAGCATTTTGTCTCTGCGTGCTCTGGTTACCCTCACTCGGGACACCACAGCACTCTGCAACATGGAGCCAGAGCTGCCCCTGGGCACTCTGGTGCTTCTCGTGGAGGTGTTGCTTCGAGCCTGCCTGCACTTTCTGCAGGCTGCCATCCGGGAGGTTCATCAGGGGGCTATCAGTATCCAGGAGGCCCTGGGGGAGAGCTTCTACCCTGGGGAGCACTAAGAGCCTTCCTGGTCTGCCCCACTGGGGGCTTGTGCCTCATTCCTCCCTCACGTCCTTCCACTTACCCCTCCCTAACCCCCCTTCCTGACGTAAAATAAAATACACATATTTTCATGAACACAAACTCTCTTTATTTAACAAAATTGGGGGGGGGGATGAAACTCTGGTGAGACTGGGGAAAGGAGGTGGAAGACGGGAGGGGAGAGGATGGGAGAGAGGAGGGGGAAAGCTGAGAGGAGGGAGCTGGAAGGGGGAAGCAAAGGGAAGAAGCGGGAGGGGAAGCTCAGGGCTCAGGGTAGGGGGTCTCGCCGGACCAGCTTGATTTTCATGCAAACCTGCTCCTGGGTTCACATGTGGCCTTTGGTGGCCAGGCTGTCAGCTATCCTGCCATAGACGGCCGCATTCCCCCATCTAGTGTGGAGATCATGGATGTTGGGGGCATCCCCCCCAAACCTGAATAAGGTCCATGATCTCCACCCTGGACCAGGAAGGCACCCACCTTTTCTGGGCCCTGGCAGGCTCCTGGGAGCTGGCGGACTGCTCCTGGGGAGTGGTAGAGAGCTGGCTGCCTGTGGCTTGCTGGCTCATGTTTTGGGGCCACTGGGTCGGGGCAGTAACTGCTGGCTCTGGGCTGGCAGGCTTGGAGCTGGCACAGGCACTGTGCCCAGACTCTACCCCTTTAAGGGTTCCGGGGAGTGGGGGAGGGAGAGGAGTTTTCCTGGTTGTGCCCAGAGCTGGAAGCCCCCTATTTCAAAATAAGCATCTACACAGCGCTTATTTCAAAATAGCAATTTTGAAATTGGCACTATTCCTCATGGAATTAAGTTTACTAATTTCAAAATAAGCGCTCCGCTATTTCAATTTAATTTCGAAATTGCGGTTTGGCTGCATAGACGATAGGAAAATTATTTCGAAATAATGGCAGTTATTTCGAAATAACAGCTGTTATTTTGAAATACCTTTGCTCTGTAGACATACCCTATGAGAATACATTTCAGAACATAAGAAACGATTCAAAAGTTTAACTTCTCTCACCCCCCCCCCCCAAAAAAAGAAATACAGGAGACAAGGATGGAGTTAAGTGTATACGCTACAAATGGTGTGGCCCATTTATTAAGATAAATATTTATAGGCTTGTAGTTCTAAGTTTACAATAGCAAACTATTTATTCCAATGAAAAGTTTTATTTGGGTATTAGTGATATATTGTTTTCTTAAACTCAGAGATGGCATTGTGTTTTGAGTTCTGTTTATTTCTAGAGCAAATCACATTGATGAATGGAATTCAAAGCAGGAATCAACTGATTTTCATCTGTTTGTGTGGTAATAAACACTGATAAATTCACAGGAAAAATTAAATAAAATAAAAAATTAAAAATGCCTTAGATATAGAGTTTCTCCTTTAATAAATCCTCCCTAACAGGAGAATTACGTGCTCCTCCATACCTGTCAGCTTTTCCCCAGCCTTTAGTTTAAAAGCTTCTTCACAACCTTTTTTTATTTCACATGCCAGCAATCTTTTCCAAGCTAATGTGCAGTGATATACATGTTGAAAGCAGTTCGTAGGAAGCTAATTGTGTTTTCTTTGGCTGGGTTGAATTTTCAGAGGTTTTCTTCCAGCATCCATGGTAAACAGATTTTGGAGACTCCTTTTGTTTCCCCTTTCAAAAATCTGTTGCAGTACCAGACAGCTACATGGCAATGGAAAATCCATGGCCTGCTCCATTAGACTCTCTGTGGATGAAATTCACCTTAGGCGCCAGTAGTGAGACAAAGTAATAGGGGTGTGAAGAGGTTGCAGAACAGAAGCTTCTGCATAAGAACCTTGGCGCTTTTATTCCATTTTTGTCATACCATTTCATTTCCCATCCCAACAGCCTTCCTCTGCCAGTGGAAGCCTAGAACCTGTGACGCTCTTGAGGGTCCATCTGGGTTAAACAACAAAACTGAGCATTTACATTGCACTTTTCTCCAGTGCTTACAAAAGTTAAGAATCACTGTCTTTGGTATAGTTGGATAAACTATGGCAAAAAAAAAAAAAGGACACACTGAGTACACTGCAGTGCTAAAAATTACACTAAGGGGTTCTGAGTATCCACTGGACCACATTCCTTCTCTGTCTTTTTGTTGTGTTTATATTGTACCTACCTCATTGAGGTTCTGCTCCATGGGTAGGGTTCTTAGGATTAACCACGCTATAAATCACAATAATTTGGATGGTAAATATAAAATATTATTGTGTCATTACAACCATGGCCACTTGACATGATTACATCTCAACATGGAGTATAAGCCTTCTAATATGCAGAAACACCTTTGGTTGCCATGTTACAATCCACTTGTTAATCTAGAGTTCTGAGGATTGTATTAATTTTTTGCCCAGATTTAAATATTTTCATATGCTATCTACAAATTGTATTTTTTGTGAACATGGAGACACTGATTTCAATTTAGATAGATCAGCACCCACACAACATGATACACATTTCTCAGACAAAATATCTGTAGCAGAGTACATGGCTGGTAACAAAAAAAAAAAGCACCACCATATTGTACAAAACTAATAAGACAGGGCTGCTGATAGATAGCCTGTAAGTAAAGAAGGCATACCTTATCGACAGCATCAAACTTGAAATCCACTGGTACACTAGGCACTCACAGCACCAAACTAAGCGGGAGTTAGCATATGATATGTACCCACCGGTGACTGGTTAATACAATCTCCTTCATTTTCAATCAAGGCATATTCAGTTTCATTTAGATAGCTCTTCCTTTGCTGTCACAAGGGCTTGTGTCAAGCTTATAGAGTGGATGCAACAGGCAATATTAGCATAGATATTAAAGTCACTCATTACAAGTGTGACATGATCAAAGAAGGCAAGACACTGCGCTGATGCTGTTCCTGGGAAAAAGCTGAGTTGAACCTGAACCGAATCTGTGTCCCTGTAGCTGGAGACATAATAGGTACTAACTGCAAATGTCACCATAAAAAGGCTTAATTTAAATGTATCATGTGCAATGGTGCTGCATTTACTTGTAGGGCTGAGTGATGGTGCCATAAAAAAGTTTTACGGGTTGAGTCACATTAGATGTCTACATACCGACTGTCTCAAAAGAAAAACCGGCAAATGAGACTCATCCTTGCCCATTTCAGATATTCTTCCCCTAAAATATGTCATAAATTATTATTTGTATTATGGTGGCCCCAAGAGGCCACAGCTGAGAGTAAGCTACTGGGAGAGAGTGGTTGCCTCAAAGAGCTTACATTCTAACTACGTAAGACAGAAAAAAATGTGGGAGTAGAAATAGAGAGCAATGGAGAGACTTATTGAAATCACACAAGTAGTCAGGGGCAAAGCAAGGAAGATAATTCAGTTTACCTGAGCCCAGCTCCCCCACTCTAGCTACTAGCCAGAGCTGACCTCAGTCCCAAAATAAGAATCACCTCCCATTCCTTTTACCTAGTAATACAGTAAACTGTCAATCCAACTTTCTCAAGATATGCTTCTCCTTTCCTCACACTTCTGTCGAAGAGTGAATATCCTGTGTTAAGTCTAACAAAATGGAAGTTTCAGGGAGCTTTTGCTCAGCTCTTTTGGAATGATGTGACAAACCACATTATTACATACCTGTGCGTAGCAGAATGCTGACTGAAAGTTAAAGGTAAAATTTCCAAACAATCCAAGTGACTTAGATCCCAGAGTCAGAGCTTTGTGATATTTTATACTAGACTTTTGCTTGGCTCCTGCTCTCTGTTGGATGTCAGGCACTTCCTGTGCCCAAAACAGCACTGATGGCTTTGCAGGAGGCAGCAATCAGAGCAGATGGCACCTCAAAGAGGAAGCTAAAGAGGAGTGGCCAATAGTGAGCACAACAAAAACTAGTAGGAGGTTAATTGAGGGCCATCAAATCCCCAAAGCGGTGAGATTATCTGGTTACAATCTAAAGGTGTGTTTACACAGCAAAGTTACTTCGGAATAAAGGCCGTTATTCCGAAATAACTATGCGAGCGCCTACACAGCAATTCCATTATTTTGAAACAAATTCAAAATAATGGACGGCTTTTTCCGACTTCTGTAAACCTCATTCTACGAAGAATAATGCCTATTCCAAAATAGCTATTTAGAAATAAGGTGTGTGTAGATGCTCTACTTCTGCTATTTCGAAATAGCCCCTCACCAGGGCCATTCCAAATTATTCCTCCTGGGGCTCTAAATCAAGATAGCACATCTACATTAGGGGAACCTGCCTCAGACTAATTTTGAGGCTTCCCTGCTGTGTAGATGTGCTATTTCGAAATAAGCTGTTTCAGAATAACCATTCAGGAATAGTTTATTCAGAAATAACTGTGCAGTGTAGACATAGCCTAAAGTAAATTAGTAGATTCCTGGGTTTTTATGGGGATAGGTACAGGCACCTGTCTGAGAGTGAGCACTGACATTTGCTAACTCTCATCATTGTAAGTCCCAATATAGTTTTAAGTTCCAACAGTTGGAGACAAGTGATTGTGTGCAAATTGAAGCTTTCATTAAACAAAAAGTTTGCCCTCAAGTTTGCAGAGAAAAGCTTGAAATTGTGTTGTGACCTAAGAACACCTAAAAGGCTCAAAAACAGGAAACAAACAAACAAAAAACAAACAAAAATGAACTCAAAATACCTCCACTCCCAGGTCTAATTATTTTAACACCAATTGCTTGATTTGGGGTAGAGGAGTTGATTCATGATTTTGAATGTTCAGAATTGGCAATATTGCATCTCTGTGGCGGGCAGGGCATCATGGACCATCTAGAGAGGCATAAACAGAATTAGACCAGGTGTGTGAATGCTCTAATCTTGGGTTAGTGTTTGTGGCTTGCACAAGAATCTAGACAACCCTGACTTGCAATGGAGCCAAAATTCCAGGCCAAAGTTTTACACAACACTAGTAGTTACATGTTTAGAATCAAATATGGTTCCATTATGTCTGCAACTGTGTGATAATACTCCTTTTTGTGTGTTTTATTTCTTAACATTCCAAAGGCCAAGACTTTCAAATTAAACTCCCACACTTATATGTAGGCCCTAAATTGAGGTAGGCACTCATATACTAAAGGCATCTAAACTTAATGAACAACATTGAAAATTTAGTTCAATTTTGCAGAAATTCACATAGGCCTATGACAGAGCCAGGAACAGATACCAAATCTTTCTCCCCATCCTGTGTCCTATCTATAAGACTGTCTTTCCTATGATCTGGGGTGTGATGGAAACAGGTTTAGTGACAACTCTGCCAGCTCAGCTTCTTGAGTAGGAAAATCGATTCCATCCATTTGTTGCTCTGTTTATTAATTAGGACATCCAAAATACCTGGCTCTTTTTACAATGTGGTGACCTATGTGGGTCCTATCCCTATGGCTCTTGGCAAACCCTAGTGCCATTGGTAAGTAGGTTCTGTGTTCTTTGAAAATGCAACCCAGAGAGAAATATGCATAGATTGCAACTCCATTCACAAAGGTCCACTGTAGGATGTCAGTGCTGCAGGCAGACTCACATGGGTTCTCTGCACCAGCATCCATTTCACTCATTACGAACATTTAAAACCACATTATAGGTTTGTTTGTTTTTTCATTATTGGACATGTGCATGTTTTCTAGTGAAATATAATTCAGTATTTGAAATGACAGCCATTTCTTTACATCTCTCCGTCTTGCCTTTTGATGCAGATTTTCCCCACACAAACACCATTAGCCAGGCTGTTTATTTGTGATCCCTTCACGGCCAATATCTAATAATAAACCGTTTTAAGCGTTTGACTTGAAGCCTTTACATACGCCACTTTCCATATAAATATCACTATGTATCTGTCATGACATCTAAGTGTTATTGTAAATGTCATTGATAATATTTCACAGTTGCTAACTGGAAGAAAGCACACCTCTTTTCTTTAAACTCCCTTTTTATTTATTTCAGCATCTGCCTTCATACACTATAAAGAGGGCCTTTGGAAATCTGTAGCACATCAAAGACAATTCATTTAACATGAGTTTACTAATTCTGTAGAAGATATTAATTAATTCAGAAGCCCTTGTCTTCTTGCAAAGTGTAAAATTCATTAATTGTAGTTCCATGTCATCTGCATCCAATCTCTCATGAGCTGTGGGATTCAGAGATTTGTGGTATATCACATTAATCAGGAAAAAATATTTCCCCTCCTCCCCCCAACCCATGAACTATTTTAAGGCATTAAGATATACAGTATAGGCAGGAAAGAGAAAGGAACTAAATATGGTATGAGTAGGCGAGTGGTTCAACCAGCCAGAGACTGAAGATAAAGCTCCAAGCCTTAATCCTTTCGAGGTCCTTTTCTCAGGGTTTATTTCATTATCCAGAAAACGATCACAAATAAAAAAGCAAATCAGTTGGAAACCACTGGACAATAATTTCCCATAGGCTTTCCCCACATTAAGTACCCCTGTGCTGGGAAAGAACACCCTGTCCTTTAGCTCCCCTTTGTATCCAGAACTGGAGAAGTCCTATACCACCATACTCCTTTCAGCCATATAGCCAAACCTTTCTTGAAAATGTCGTAATTAGCTTCTAAAGCCTTTAATCCAACTGACACAAATTAGATAGATCTCAGTAAATAATAATAATGTCCTCGTTTAACAATTAGCTCTCATTTAAATCATTGCCTCTAGCTCCCTATACGTATCTGGGAAATGTTATTAATTTCCACACTTTATCCTGGGCTCAGTTACATTTTTCTTTTTTCCCCCAGAAGAATGGCCTACTTATCTCCAGTACTAGGGGATTTGTTCTCTCTACTGCAGCTCTCCTGAGGTATGAATGTGGAACTACAGGAAGATAGCTCTAGCTGTTGCTACAATCCTCTTTTTTTTTCTCTTCCTCTGTGAGTTCTATCAGAAATCGATTTGTAGACGCTTGATTACTTTAGTCAATTGGAGGTTCATGCCCTTGTCTCTTCCTGTTGGATATTTAAGTCACTTGTCAGTTAAAACAATTATATGAGTTCTTGTCTCCTTCTTCCATCTTGATGGAAGGGCATCAGCTTGCCAAATTTTTGTTTCTTTCTAATCTCACCTGACTTTTCATTCCTTGTTGTCAATTGCAGTAAGCAAGAGGCAGAGCTGTTCAGTCAAGGATTACCAGCTTCCTTCTCTTTGCATTCTCAGAGGAGATTGTGGCCTTGGTATTTCTGTTTTGCATTCCTAAAAAATTCAAAATTACGCTTTTCAGCACAATCTTTGCTTCCCAGATGCATCCAGCCAACAGACCCAGTAAATCCAAACTCCCACTGCCACATGTCATACTCCAGATTCTGTCATCAGATCCTTATGACCAAGCTGCTGGAAATGTCATGCTGCTGATCGTAATTTTTAGATTTTGGTTTACAGGGAAATTTTGCCTCAGGAATCTTTATTTCTCTTCCTTCCTATAAAGTGTGATGTTATTCTGGTGGTGTTGGTTTGTTTTTCACCAGACAGAATCATTTTCTTGAGGCCTTTCCTTCCTAACATAATCCAGAGACTCTTGGAACACAGAGTTCCCAAAGAAACACACCAAAATTGTAGTGCTTTGATTGTGGATGGTGTCACGAGTTGCCCCCCCCTCCGGGTGAGCTGGGGCGAAGGGAAGGGGGTGAGGGGGGGGGTTTCGAGTGCTTTCACGTGCCCCGGTTAGTCTGTCCCAGGATGGGTCACCGGCCGTGATTGCTCCTCCTATTCCTCCTCCACTTACAGCAGGAGGGAGGAAGGGGTCCGGCCCACTCGCTCCGGACCCCGACCCAGGCCCTAAGGTGAGGCCAATGTCCTCACACAACGGAGGGTATCCAACCCCAAACCCTCCGTTCATGGGTTCCGCGGCCCCGCCCTGGGCCACTTCTTCCCCTCCCGTGGGCAGCGTCTTCACCCTCCAGGTTCCTGTCCCCGGGAGTTCCTTACCCGGCTCGGCCCTCCTTGGCCGCCTCCGTCCCTCTGTCTCCCTTCTGTCTCCCCCCCCGAGAGTCCTCCCCGCCCTCTTTTGAATCCCCCGCCGCCAGCCGCCTGCCCCGCCTCCGCGCCACGTCCTCGGCGTCCGAGGCCCCGCTTCGACGCGGAGACGTCAGTGGCGTCATCCGCCGGCGCCCGGGCTTGTCCTCCCCGGCCTTCCGCGTTCGCGTCGGCCATGCCGGTGTTGCTGCCGGCCGGCCGTATCTCCGGGCTTCCCCCATGGGCTCCGGGGCCGGCTGGAGTGCGGGGCGCGGCCGCGCCGGACGCTGCCCCGTCACAGATGGGTACAAAACTATCAGCTCTTGATTGTAGCTTGATTTGTGCACTTTCACAAGAAAGCTGGGGGCAAAATGCAACTCCTCAGCTGCTTTTGCTGACTTCCTGGGTCACAGGTGGAATCAGGGTGAAGAAGGCAGATTCCATGTGTTGCTATGTCTTCCCCTGCTCCCTGTACAAGGTAGCATCAGGTGAGGAAGGAAGAGAACCTTAAGTCTGGCCCCAGTGTAATAGCTAGTGTAGCTGTACCACTATACCAGGGAGAAGTACACATTACGGCTGTGTGCTGTCTGTATATATGTAAATAACCATTAGACAGGGTCTTGTTAGGTGGCACTCGAGAATGTGTAGCATACTTCCTGGGTTAATAGGACCAATGGAATTTGTTGTTCTGTATTGCAAATAGTGCCTTCCAGGAGCTTGTTACATCGATGCTTAACAGTACATGAAACAAAAAACAGGACTATGTAGCACTTTAAAGACTAACAAGATGGTTTATTAGCTGATGAGCTTTCGTGGGCCAGACCCACTTCCTCAGATCAAACAGTGGAAGAAAATTGGCATGACCATATGTACCAAAGGATACAATCAAAAAAATGAACACACATGAAAATGACAAATTAAATTTCAGAACAGAGGGGCGAAGGGGGGAGGTAAATGTCTGTGAGCTAATGATATTAGAGGTGATAATTGGGGAAGCTATCTTTGTAATGGGTAAGATAATTAGTGTCTTTGTTGAGACCTAGGTGTAAAGTGTCAAATTTAACCATGAATGACAGTTCAGAGGATTCTCTTTCAAGTCTGGTGTTAAAATGTCTTTGAAGCAGGATGCAGGTAGTTAAGTCCTTGAGACAATGCCCTTTTTGGTTGAAATGGCAAGAAACTGTTTTTTCTTTGTGATCCTGTCTAATATCTGTTTTGTGTGCATTGATTCTTTGGCGAAGTGTCTGAGACGTTTGTCCAATGTACATAGCAGACGGACACTGTCGGCACATGATAGCATAAATTATATTTCTGGATATATAGCTACCCACACGGAGAAATAAAAAAACAAATTGAAAGAGCCAGATGAATACCCAGAAACCATCTACTTCAAGACAGACCCAAGAAAACCAACAATAGAACACCTCTTGTCATCACCTACAGCCCCCAACTTAAATCCGTCCAACACATTATCAATAAACTACAACCTATACTGGAACAGGATACTAAACTCCGAGAGGCTCTGGGAGACAGACCCATAGTCTCCTATAGACAACCACCTAACCTCAAGATGATTCTTACCAACAACCACAGGACATACCACACTAATACCAACCCTGGAACCTTCCTTTACAACAAACCCCGTTGCCAGCTTTGTCCACATATTCACTCTGCTGATACCATTATTGGACCTAACCAATTCAGTTATAAGATCAAGAACACATATTCCTCCTCATCCCGAAATATAATTTATGCTATCATGTGCCGACAATGTCTGTCTGCTATGTACATTGGACAAATGTCTCAGACACTTCGCCAAAGAATCAATGCACACAAAACAGATATTAGACAGGATCACAAAGAAAAAACAGTTTCTTGCCATTTCAACCAAAAAGGTGACAAAAAGTCAAAACTGAAACCTGAAGAGGTAATTAAAGCAATGACTCTGATTTTCTGTTATTAATGTAGTTTCATTCTCATTGGTGTAGATGGGGGGAGGCTCAGGGCCATGGTTGGGGGACTCAGAGCAGAAGGTTGGATGTGGGACAGCTCAATGCAGGGGATGAGGATGAAGAAGGCTCAGGGCAGGGGAACTGAGAGGGGCGTGGGAGGTTCAGGTGTCAGGGCCGGGGGCTGGAGGTGGGTATGGTTAGTATTGCACATTTATGGTAATTTAACTAGAGAGTCCCTAAATATAGCTCTGAGCGAAAAAACAAACAAAAAAAACTTAAAGTTAACTTAGTCTACTAATATGTTTTTATCCAGACTTAGGGATCAAACTATGGCTTTGGTCATAATATGGTCAAAAAGAAGGGTAAAAGGTATGCAAATGCGAGTGCTATTTGCATACCTCTTCTGAACCCCCCCCCCCACACACACACACTCACAGTGTAGCCGTACCCTTTAAGTAACTGACCTGCCTGAGGTGTCTAACTCCAGGAGAAGATTCATAGGAGAGGATATAGAGAAGAGGGAAATGCCTATCTCTGGTCCATCAGCCGGGTGCATCAGGTCAGCTTTTTAGATGCTTAAATCCCCTCTCCTTGACATTCCATTGCTGGCTGGTTTACATGACTCTTTGATCAGCTGGGCCACTTCCGAGAAGCAACCCTAAGTCACTAAGCACTTTTAAAACATTTACCCTAAGGCATAACTAAAAAATTCTAATAATTGCTATTATTAATGGTGGCAATGTGAACCAATGGTGCAAATAAGTTAGCTGTTCCGTCTCATGATTTCTCTCACAATTTCCCCCAGCCTTTGGGACTTAGGTTAATAAAAGCAGAAATTCAAAAAAGTAAGAGTGCATGAAGTGTGGCCCATCAAAGTAAACACATTTAGGCATTTCATTCCTGCTGCTTATTCTTCCATTTATATTTATTATTTCTTAGGGGACCTTTCAAATGAAAATAAAGCTCAATAAAAGATTTTAAATACATAATTTTTATGAGCTCTT
This sequence comes from Rafetus swinhoei, assembly GCA_019425775.1. Lineage (NCBI taxonomy): Eukaryota > Metazoa > Chordata > Testudines > Trionychidae > Rafetus > Rafetus swinhoei. Next base: position 156,299,811 of record CM033424.1, read on the forward strand.
CACCTTCAGAAGCAGTCTAGCCTAGGATTTCAGAGCTTTGCCAGAAATGTGAGAATATTTTTAAAATAAGTATTCAGTAGTTCCTCATAGCCTTATACTTTGTCCAGTGTTTGGGCAGCCAAACCCTACTTAAACCACAAGAATTTAGCTGTATTCAAAAAATAATTAGATGTGTATGTCTGGATAATGAAACCACCACAACTACATAGACAGGATTAAAGTCTGAATGCATGGAGGCTTCCCTCAAAGAGTAATTGTTATGGATAAGTAACCTTTCCTTTTTCTGGGTATAAACCAGACAGTAAAGAAAGGAGTTAAGAATAAATTACCCCTTTAGGATAATTATTCCATTACCGGCCATTTCAAGTTTACTCACACCTAATTCTGAAGTAATTGGTACTGACAAATGTCAAGACAAGATAATTGACAAGCTGGACTACTAGTCTAATCTGCTTAAGGCAATTCCTGTCTTCCAAAGGCATGTGTGAGATGACATATAATATAGAAGAAAAGTAAATTTTAGAACATTTTTGTTGAAGAAGTTGTGTTACACAGTCATTAGGAAGAATGTAAATTGGATGGCTGTAAGGGATGGATATTTATAGACACTTTAATAGCAGTTTAACTAACAAAGTGACCTAACGAAGTCTTTTCTCTGATTTTCTTAGCCAAAAAATTCAGTAGCACATATAGCATCAATGAGCTGAAGTTTATAAAGGCTAAATCACTGCTTTGGTATTTAATCAGGTTCAGGTTATAGTGCATCTATCTGAAACCTGGCACTAAAGATTTCAGCCATAATACTTTTCCTCTGATGTTTAAAAAAAGTAGTTGAACTCTGATGGTTGGAGGTTCCCTGCCAGTTTAAAGAAGAGGTGGGAGCAGAGGAAACTGGAACTTGGCTGGGTTATAATCCACACAAGGCTCCACTGGATTATGACCTGACTCATTTTCTGTTGCTCTAAGTCTTATTAATGAACTTAAAATTAGCCATTCTTTTACAAAGGAATTTCAGAAGCCAACTACATAGAATACAGAATTGACTTTCATATGCAAATTTAACACTCCAATACTTGGTTTGAACAAAGACTTGAACTGGTTAACATACTATAACATCAGCGTTTCTTATATTCAATGCTCTACTGACATCAAAAGCTAAGTTTTGGACACATCCAGCCCACTCAATTAGCCTCATTAGCACTGGGACTAAAATTGACAGGTGATTTTTTTCCCCTTTCTTCTTATTTTGAGGGTCCCCCTTTATTTCCTCTCTCAAGATCATCTCATCTGAAGTGGGTTTTGCCATGAAAGCTCATGATGCTATACATATATTATTGCTAGTCTCTAGGGTGTCTCAGTACTATTCATTTAAAAAAAAAAAAGTTTTTTTCTGTGTTAATGAAGGCTAGGCATGGGGAACCTCTGATGCCTCAGCCACATACAGCTCATAGCTTCCATTGGCCACCGTTCACCATTCCCCGTCAATGGGAGTTCAGGAAGCAGTGCAGGCCCTGACACCACTTCCTGCAGCTCCCATTGTCCAAGAACAACAAATTGCGGCTACTGGCAGCTGTGAGGCCCCATACCTTAGATGCTGAGATAAACAAACCAGCTTACAGTCCCCCAATAGCTAATCCTGATGAATCATGTGTGGCCCCCGAGCTGGAAGTTGCCCACCTCTAATGCAGGCCCTGATCATGCAAACATTTACACATAGTTCTACTTTCACTCCCATGAGAATTCCAACTGAGGTAAGCACATGCATTTTGGCAGGATTAGGGACACTGACTGTAAACTTTTGGCCACATCTGTGCTGCAGACACTACACCATCAGTACTGTATTTATGATGCTGTATCTATGCTGGCATAACCCAATAGTGTAGGCACAGCTTACACTGATGGAAAGGGATTTTTCCATCATGGTAGGCACATCACCTCCCCAAGCAATGCTAGATAGGCTGATGGAAGCATTCTTCCATCAACTAGCTATGTCTACACCAGGAGTTAGGGTAGCATAGCTATGGCACGCAGCGAAGTGGATTTTATGTGTAGAGTGGACCTCAGATGTCTAGGTACTTTACTTGCCTACAGGGATAGGCAGCAGCTGACCAGGGGTTTTGTGAATGTCACCAGGACCTAAATATTAGTCTTAGGTGCTTACAGTGGCACTTCTGAATCCCATTCTATAAATGTTTTGACTTATTTTTATTCTGGATTCATATAATCATAAGTGCCATTATACTATCTGGAATTATCTTATCTCAGAAATAATATGCAGGGATCACGTCCTCAAATACTGTAGGGTTCAATAATTGCCACCTTCCCAGTGAGTTAGTAGCACATGACTTCTTGTCTATTGTTATTTACTTCTGTGTTTTGGATGAAGAGCTTAATGTATCACAGCGGGGGTCCTACCAAATTCACCGCCATGAAAAACATGTCACAGTCTGTGAAATCTGGTGAAAAGTGACATTATCTGTGCATGTACACTATATTATGTAGATTTAATGGGGGACACAACAAGCATTTCTCAAATTGGGGTCCTGCAGGGACATGGGAATTGCAAGGATATTTTAGGAGATTCACAGCATTACCACCCTCTGCACTGCCTTCAACACTGGACAACTGCAGAGCAGTGGCTGCTGGCTGGGGTCCAGCTCTGATGGCAGTGTCCTATCAGCAGCAGCACAGAAGTAAGGATATCAGTAGTGCAACCTTCCCCCTGCCCACCCTAACACTGTAAACTTCACTGTAGGCACACCACCTCCCCAAGCAGGCTTATTCAGGCACACAAAAAATCCTTTTTGGGTGGTCAAGACTCCTACAGTTTCAACACCCATGACATTTCAGATTTTAATAGCAGAAATGGTGAAATTTATTATTTTTAACATCTTCTGAGCATGAAAATGACCAAAACACACCATGAATATTGTAGGGAGATTCATGAACTTTAAGTTTGGGTTATATGGAATTGGGGAGAGAGAATTATTCATTACACTTTTCCAAATGTTCCACAGACCATGATAAGATGCAATTAAGGATTCAGTGGATCAAATAAAGATTCGAATCTGGGAGGATTTCAGCTGCAATATTAAGAAAACCTCAATCAACAGTAAATTTCAAACTATTCAATACCACAAAGAAAATTCAGTAAAATATGTAACTTGGATGTTTGATGGAACTGTGGGAATGAGCAAAACTACCTTTTACTCTTGGCCTAAAATGCAAGGTTATTGGGAACATCTAGGAAGCAAAATTGAAGCATGGATATCTCTGTAAACCAATTATTTTTGTGTTGTATGATTTAGAACTTTTCAAGGGCTTGAGTAATCCTCAAAAGCAGCTTTCACTCAGAGCTTCTGCAGTGGGCAGGTGGTCTGTGCTCGCAAACTAGCTAAGTGGCAAACATGATGAACATTGCAGAATTCTAAAGTGTTGTATGGGAACAGGCTAGCATGGATTCTGCTGGTAAGAGCTGACAAAATTTCGATATTAACTGGGAAAACTTCAGCGATTTGCTCACATTTCAGACCTTACAAGAGATCAGTCTTACTTAGTTAAAAGAATAATTGGCAATTATTACCATTTCTGGATAAAGGGCGGGGGGGAGACATATTAAACTGGAAATGAAGACTGAACAATCTATCCTGTTAGAATTACTGCTGGAATTGGTGGAAAATATATTGTTGCGTCTCTAAAAGCTAAAATTTAGAAACTAACCAAAACTACAAAATAAACTATTTCAGAACTATTTTGTTCCTTAACAGTAATTATTTTAATGTTTTGTTATTTCACTCAAAAGTTGGTTGGAAGCTATGATGTCAGAAGGCTAGAAAATATTATTCTTGGAACAGAATGGGAGAAAAAGAAAGAGAAAACTATCATGCAATGTAATATGCCACTTGCTTCCATTACATTTTCAGTGCTGCTTATGTGTTATATCACTTCCCCTACCTTCTTTCTGGGTATGTCTACACTAGCCACCCTAGTTCGAACTACCTCATTGCAGGAGGAGTAACAGTAGTCCGAATTAGGGGCTTTAGTTCGAACTACCTAGCCCGTGCCGCGTGTAGCTGCGGGCAGGAAGTCCGAACTACCGGGCATTTAAAAATGGCGGCACCCGGGAACATGCAAATAAAGCCCGGGATATTTTAATCCCGGGCTTCATTTGCAAGTTCGAATGACTACATTAGCCAGCCTAGTTTGAACTAGGGTGGCTAGTGAAGACATACCCTCTGTGTTGTCTATTTAGGGTACATCTACTCATCTAGTTTTAAATGGACAATTCACAATGGATCTCAAAGCTCAAGGTCTATCTCAAGAATGAACTTCTAAAAGCTATCTTTTCGCCACAGATCATGAACCCCGTGAGCCTTTATACATTGATCGGGGGGTCTCAGACTTGCTGTCATTTTTTGTTCTTTTGAAGTATAGATATATCTGAGATGAAAAAAGCCACAAATATGGCAGCTTGCAGCATGCTCTAGCTCTAGCAACACCAAAAGCAAAATACATGGTCTAACTTTGTACAGCCCTATTCAACTGGTCTTGACACTGCAAACAAGTTCTGATGATGAATCTCTCCTTGTAGATTGCACACCCATCCATCAACGGGAACATGAACATTGCAGTAAACTATTTGTTTATCTGTTGTTTCTGATGAGTCTCTGGATAATGTCAGCAAATTGTCCACATTCAATGTACTTGACAATCCACTCACATCAGCTAAGTGCTGTGTAATGAAACTATCAAACCTCCTGGTCTCGATGATGCCATTCCTGATGAAGTTTTCAAACTGGGAGGAAATCTTCTTTTTGAGTTTTCAAATGTTTCTTACATCTGGTTACAAGAAATTGCTTTGCAAAAGTGGAAGATACCAACATTGCCACCAGCTATAAATTTAAAAGCTTAGAGAATGACTGAGTTAACTACCACAGTGTATCCTGGCTTTCTATGGCTAACAAGAGTTTTACATAGATCCTCCTGACCCAAATAACTAGCAACTTTCTATCTGAGCCACTATGTGGCTTTTGTTCTAAGTAGAGTGTATTGATATGTTTTTCATTATTTGAAAGTTACAAGAAAATTTTCATGAACAGAACCACCACTCACAGTACATCACATTTCTCAATTTAACCAAGGCTTTCACTATAGTCAACTTCATTGCCCTCTGGAAATTGACCACTAAATTTGGATGTCCAGAAAAAATGAACACTGTCTGGAAACTCCACGAAGGCATGTCTGGATGAATTGCTAACAGATCCATTTCCAATCATGAACAGGGTGAAGAAAAGATGTGTCCTCACTTTTTGGAGGAGGAAGGGAGGTTATTCTGTGATCCAATGGTAGCTGCTGTACTTCTAGGCTGTTCAAATAGCACTTTTATTCAGTTTCTGCACTGGTGAGCTCTTCAATCTTTCCTTTCTATGCGTGACCACTAAAGTGACAGAAGTATTGATATAGGAATTGTTCTACCCTGATTGTTGTGTCTTCCTGGCACACTCTGAAGCACAACTATAAGACCTTTAAAACTGTTTTGCTCTGGCAGATCATAACTTTGGCCTTACCATCAGTCAAATGAAAACCAAGGACACATGCACAGAGACATGTGACAGATCTAATATCCTGTGACTTGCTAGCATGATCCAGTGGAAAGATCCTGACATGCCTTCTGCAGCCAATGGCTGGCCTTGGGGACATCATTAAAAGGAGATGCCTAGCACAAAGGATGTTCCATAAACAACAGAATACAGCTACATATATAGCCTTTTGCAGATAACATTTATATAGCGCCTACTTTGTCCTATCCTCCACTTAACATGGGGTTGCACAGTCATGATCTTCATCATTCTCCTTGTTTGGATTCGAACATGATGGACCACACTTTGCAGAGTTTGGGTTAAGGGATGTTCTGCTACAGAGGTGAGGACCCAACTCTTCTTCCTCAAAGATCTGAGACCAGATTGTCCCTACTATGTGCCAACTGGAGGCAGAGGGCTTGCTCAGATATTACATTTCTGAGGGATGGGAGAGATTTCCCAGGAATTCTTCAGTTTTATTTCTTTTACCTTAAATGATGACTATCGAACTTCTGTTCAATTGTGGGATCGGAATCAGAATGTCACATGGCAGGTCTGCAGTGCTAAAAAGCAAGCACACTTATGACTCCTTCATGCCATCTATCATTATTTGATAGGGACAGATTAAATAAAAAACTAAAAGTTAAACATTTGCCATACATAGCCATACATGGCATAGCCATTTGAAATTTTGTGGCTTGCCTTTCACTACTAAAAATATGCCTGATCCCACAATTTCTCTCCTGATCCCACAATATTTAGATTGATCTTAAATAAAGTAATGAACTATCCAGTAGCAAAACATAACTGTTAACAGAATGATAATGAATTTTATTTCCTACTGCACTTTAATATCTAGCAGATATAATAAACAAAAATACTAACAAATCACAAAAACATACTTAACACTCTATAACTTATGTCCTGTCAATGCATAGTGATATTTTCCTTAACATATGCCAAGAAACTGACCAATGTATATGTTAAGAACCTGACTCATAATGGGTTTGTGGATGCGTGAGAAAGCTTTTTAAAATAGCAGTGTTTATAAGAAACGTATCTGGAAGAAAAAAATGGCTCTCTTTTCTTTTTCATTATTATACTTAAGCACATTATTATTAGATTAACACTTTGGAAAGATCCACAAGACTAGCATCTTCAATAATGTCATCTTTTTTTCTGGGATCTCAGTTTTAAATGATCAGCCCCCCGCCTTTTGCCATGCTTCCTAGATCAGTGCTATAAATCCTTTTCAAATAAAACATATTTTTTCAAAGTGGAACATATGTTCAAAATACATTTATGTATTTTCCATGCCTGATTTTTGAGCTCAGAACTGTTGAAGGAAATATAACTTGAAGATGCTAATTGTTATTTGGATATATCAGTCAAACACACTTATTTTATTATTATGAGTTCCTTGATATTTTTTAAATGAATACCATGGAATATGTTTATCCTGTCTTTAAATATGTAGGTTTTTGCCAGAAGACAAGTACTGTAAACATGCATTTCAATACCATGAGAGCATTACATAGCTGAACATATTTATCAAACCTTTTCAGATTTAATTTTATCCTCGTATAACACTAGTCTTGCTGTATCCTTTTCTCTTAAACACTCTACCATCATCTTTTATTTTGTGCCATATGTGAAATATAATAGTACATAGCAGAAAGTCAAGCAGTACTTGCTAGTTAATCAGAATCTTTCCAAGCAGCTACAATAAAGGCCATAATACCCATAGAAATCTTTTTCTCTTTGTGTGCATAACTGTTCAAGGGAACACAGGCAGAAAAATTATTCAATGAACTTACACTATATTCACTGGATTTGTAACATTGCGTTGTTTTGTATATGTGCAATTGGGAAAATGGTTTTGAAATTAAGCTCTGATTTAAGTATGAAATGAAGTTTGTGGGCTTTTTTTTTTAATTTGAAAAAAGAACATGATTAAAGCAAGTTATTAAATGAGATTGTAAGATCAGGTGCCAGAGCAATGGGTTAGTTCCTTGGCTGCTGTAAACTAATAAAAGTATGGTATATTATATAAGAATAATCATTCAGGATGAGGCCAATGACTCATCTAGCCCTGTATCCTATCTTCTGACAGTGGCCAATTTCAGATGCTTCAGAGGGGATGAACGGGTAATTGCCATCCCTCATCAGCCACTCCTAGCCTCTGGTAAACAGAGACTAGGGACACGGTCACAATTAGACCATTGGGATGCATCTCTACACACCCTGGCTAATGGCCACTGATGGACCTATTCTCTATGAATTTACCTTTTTTTAACTCTCTTATAGTCTTGGCCTTCACAACAGGCTCTGGCAAAGAGTTCCACGGGTTGACTGTGTGATTTGTGAAGAAATACTGTCTTTTGTTTGTTTCTTTTAAACCTGCTCCCTATTCATTTCAATAACATTCTTGTGTTATGGAAAGGAGCAATGACACTTCCTTATTTACTTTCCCTATACCACTCATGATTTTATAGATCTCTATCATATCCCCCCCCTTACTTTTCTCTTTTCCAAAATGAAAAGTCCCAGTCTCATTAATCTCTCCTCATATGGCAACTCTTCCATACCCCTAATGATTTCTGTTGTCCTTTTACATACTTTTTTTTTTGAGACAGGATGATCAAATTTGCATGCAGTATTCATGATGTTGGTATACCTTGGATTTACATAGAGACAATAACAACATCAACTGAGGCACATTAATTTACACCAGCTGAGATGTTGGCCCTATAGTTCTTATTAGTTAGCTCCTGATTTCATTCGTTTTGTCATTAATGTTTTGTATTTTGTGTTTCTTTCATCCTTGAAGGCTGGAGGAGGACACAAACACTATTAATTATCATTTAAACAGTCCATGATGTGTGTCTATGTGTCACTGGTTGTATGTGTATGAATAAATTCAAGGTCACATGTGCCTGAGAGTAGTACACCTACTACAAGAGTAGTATAGTCTATGGGAGTAAGAGGTGATTCATTGAAATGTGACACCAGTCCTTATACTGCATGGCCTGCAAATATTTCCATAAGGGTATATTTTATTCCAGGTCTTGTCACCATTTCTATGAGGCTAGTTGACGCTAGAATATAAGGTAGGGTGACATTAAGTTTTAATCATATCAGCTATTCCAAAGACCCACTCTTCTGACTCACAACCCCAGACTTTGGCCTCCTTTGCCCCCACCCCCAGAACCCTTCTTTCTGCTTAAGACAGAAACAAAATAACATGAAAACACCAAAATGTTTCTATTTGTTCTATATAACTGGCTATTGCTTTAGTTCATTATGTTAAAATACAGCCAAAGTCCATAGTTACTGTCAGAACCAAATCTTCTCCCAAGTTCAAGTGAAATTGACAGCATTACTCATGTCCCTGCCCTTCCCTAAATCTGGCTCTAAACCTCCCCTGAGGTCCTGATATCAGGACCCCAGGAAAGCTGTATTCCACAGTGTGTGTGTGGGTGTGGGTGTGGGTGTGGGTGGGTGGGGGGACAGCAGAATATCACCATTTCTGCTTACTTTAAGGACCTTCCTTCATACTTCCTGTGGAAGATTTGCTCCTCAGTATTCATAATTAGATGTTTTAAAGGTATATTTAAAAGTATAGAACAATCTTTTGTGGGAAATGGGAAGCGCACAGTCTCCCAGTGCTTTCTATTTAAGACCTGTTCAGCACCTAAAATGTAGGTTCACCTGCCTACCTCATTTAGGGAAACAAAAAATTCACGAAATCCTCAGTGTTCTGAGAGACTTAGTTCAGCCAAACTAAACCACAGCATAGACACTGGAAAATCAATGAAATAACTCTTCCGTCAACCTACCTACCTGCTGTTGATGTGATGGATTTACTAGAGCAAGGAGGGAAAGGGGAAAATCCCTTCTGTGGCTATAGTAAGTGTCTATGCTACAGTGCTACAGCATCATAGCTGTAGCTGTACTTCATGTTGTGTAGCTATCCTCTTCTATAGGTCATTACTGCTGTAAGCAGGGACTGAATGACAGCTTGCAATGCAGCCAGCTGAAAGGAGAGAGCAGCCCTGGGGGTGGGTATGTTCACTCAAATTGTTTAGCCCCGCAAGAAATACAGCTCATGAAGAGATGGGGAAGGAATCTGGGGTGTGGTTATGTAAATCCAATTCAGCCAGCACTGATGGAGGGTGAATTGTTGGAATGGAATGATGTGTATTGTAACTAATTTGGCTGTTGTGGGGTCACAAACCATGCTATCCCTAAATGTAGGAACTATAAAATATGACACCAGTGCTTGCAGGAGAGACACCATCCTTGTACAGGGTCTCAGATGAATAAACCTCCCGCTTCCAGATTTGAGTGGACGAGTTGGGGGGGGGGAGGGGAAGGGGCTTGAGCCAGCCTGCTTCATGCCTGCCAGGTGTGAGCTGTAAGACTGGTTCAACCTGTTTCCTTCCCTTCCCCTCTCCCCCCTGCTGTTCTAAGGACAGACCTAAAGCAGACTCCATAAGGAGTCTCTCTGTTATTCCAGTGGAAGCTGGAATCTTTTGGCCAGCCTAGGTGATGGATAAGAGTTGAAATCATTAAGAGCTGAAGTCACTGGTTTGGCCTGGAGCCAGACCCATTGTGACTGGCGGGCAGCCAGTAGGAGCAGCGGCAGGCAGCCAGCAGGACATATGGCGAGAGCAGGCAGCCAGCAGAGCAGCTGGCGGGAGCAGCGGCAGGCGGCCAGCAGGGTGGCTGATGGGAGCGACCGACAGGAGCAGTGGCAGGTGGCCAGCAGGGTGGCTGGTGAGAGCAGATGGCCAGCATGGTGGCTGGCAGGAGCAAGCGGCCATAGGAGCAGCACAAAGGTAGCATGGCCTCAGGCTCAATGAGTGGAGTCATCAGGGTTATGTGTCTGGATCCACCCTGACTGGACAGAGCTATAAGTGGGGCACAGAGAAAGTTTGGATAGGTGAATGGGACCCTTACATTGTTGGACTAATGAGCCTGAGAGGCGAAGGACATTGCTCAATCCATTTGAGCTGGACGGTTACTCATGGTTTGGTTATGAACTTTGGTTGTGGTATTTTCCCAAGATAATGCCATGTTACTTCTCTCTTTCTTTCATTAAAAGTTCCTTTTCTACGCTCAGACTGTGCTTGCGAGTGGGGAAGCATTGCCTATCAGAGGCGCCCGGGGTGTGTGAATTTCCCAGGCTACTGGTTGGGGGCTTGAGCCAGTTGTGTGTGAGAGATGGATGAAAAGGGACCCCTAGATATTGAACTCGGCCCTGGTTGCTGCTGGCACTACCTGGCAGAAGGGTTACACTGCAGTTATGTATATACTGTAGTTTAGGGGATCTTAACCTGAAGGGCTAAAATGTTTTTAACTTTTTTTTTCTTTTTCTTTTAAATTCTGTAGAAAAATTCCCTCTTAATTCCTTTCCTACCTGCAGACACCAGTTTCATGTTCAACCACCAGGTTACAAAATGACTGAATAGACTGGCCCATCTGTATGTGGGATAGCTCAACAAAGTTAATGAAATGCTACATGCAATTTCCCAACATTTGGCTGCCATTATCAAATTCATTTACATTTCCCATCAGACACAAACCTCAAATGTGTAGAATTAGCAATCATTTTAAAGCAATCTTTAAAAGTGAGATAGCTGTGTTCTATTTAAAAAATGAACTTTTGAAAGGCTGGCTGTGGATTATGGTTTGCATAATCAGCCTAATGGCTTACGAAGCACATTTACAATATAAAGAACCTAAATCAGCTCTGATAAAACCTTGATTACTGATATAGTCTATGACAAAGATGACATCTGTTTTTGCATGAGACTAAATGTATAATTTGGGCCCACAGGTAAAGGAAGATACTAAGGCTTCCAAGAAAAGCATTAATAGCATGTAGATTGTTTGGGAGTTCTTTAAGATATTAAAGCTGATCTTGACAAAAAAATCTAGAAAAAAAAAGGTCTGTTTCCTTCATTTGTCTGCTAGATGTGTGAAGAATTGATTTTCTTGTGTTTCCCATCTGCTTGTGCTAGAAGTTGGATATTTAATATAGAGAAAGTGTTCACTTAAATGAAATAATGAATCACTCTGAAATATCATAACAGTTGTGCTGAGAAAACTGAAAAACCTTTTATACTTCAAATTGTCTAAAAACTAGTATAATAAAGATACTTTTGGTGGATGACAGAATAAGACACATATACCGTATTTTTGTTTATACAGTTTTTGTCTATGTTATTTTCTTTAAAATAAAGTCAGTAAAATTACATCATAAATAGACCCTTCAGGTTGTGCTTTAAGTCTTGGGTCTGAATTAACACAGAAATCTCAGAGAGAAATGCCTTAAAACAATAGGACGTGCCTGATCTCTTGTTTGGTTGTTTGTTTTTCAAAGCATATGACCACAAACTCAGAATATTTTTCAAGTTGGGTCTAAGTTCCTTCCAGAGGCTTCTAAGTTTGTAGGAATGTAAGCAGGAAGCCCAATCTGATGTTCAAGTCTGAAATTAAATGAAAACCAACAAAACTTTACCTGTGAACCTAGGGTTAGGGCAAAATTCTCCTCTGGAAAATTAAGCCACAGTCTTTGTATCTCTGGCTTTAGGTGCAAAACTTTAGGCACCCAAACCCTGTGCATACCTACATGAAGTCAATTAGTGCATGTCTACACTATGAAAATATTTTGAAATAACTAAATTTGAAATAACTCCCAAAATAACAAAATCAAAATAACATGTCCCCACTATGGAGAGGCCTTGAAATTAGTCTGAGGCAGGCTCCAGGCTCCATTATTGTGGCTGCACTTCCTCAACTTAAACAATGAGAAGTCCTGTGGCACCTTATAGACTAACAGATTTATTGGAGCATAAGCTTTCGTGGGCAAAGACCCACTTCATCTGATGCATGTAGTGGAAATTCCAGAGGCAGGTATAAATATACAGGCATATGAAAAGAATACCAATCAAGAGTAAGGCTAGAGATAACGAGGTCAATTCAGTCATGGAGGATGAAGCCCACTTCTAGCAGCTGATGTGGAGGTGTGAACACCCAGAGGGGAGAAAATGCTTTTGTAGTTGGCTAGCCATTCACAGTCTTTGTTTAATCCTAAACTGATAGTGTCAAATTTGCAAATGAATTGTAGCTCTGCAGTTTCTCTTTGAAGTCTGTTTTTTAAGTTTCTTTGTTGCAGGATGGCAGCTTTTAAATCTGCTACTGTGTGTCCATGGAGATTGAAGTATTCTCCTACAGGTTTTTGTATGTTACCATTCCTGATATCTGATTTGTGCCTGTTTATTCTTTTATGTAGGGACTGTCCAGTTTGACTGATGTATATGGCAGAGGGGCATTGCTGGCACATGATAGCATATATTACATTGGTAGATGTGTAGGTGAATGAGCCCGTGATTGTGTGGCTGATGTGGTTAGGTCCTGTGATGGTGTCATTGGTGTAGATATGTGGGCAGAGTTGGCTCTGAGGTTTGTTGCAGGGATTGGTTCCTGAGTTAGAGTTACTGTGGTATGGTGTATAGTTGCTGGTGAGAATTTGTTTCAGGTTGGCGAGCTGTCTGTAGGTGAGGCCTTCTACTTCAGTATAAATGTGTTTGCTGAGCCAAGCCCCTTTATGTTTAATCATATACTAATTTCAACATATACTATTTTTCATCTTGACACATTTTTCATCTTGACACAGGGCCATGACTTATTACCTTGAGGGCCACAGATTATCTTCTCCCTCATTCCAGAGGGCAAGTAACACACCACTGTAGAGTTCAAGTTAGAAAGACCCACAGAACTGGTCTTCATGCAGACAGGGGTTGAAGACACCTAGGTTTTGTGCTAGCCTTCTGCACAACGATGTGTTTCATCTTATGTTAACAAGCTGAGCAGATTTTGGCCTCTGTATTCATGACATTGCCTATTTCTCTTTTTTTTTAGGTGCAATTTATAACTTGGCAAGCCTCTATTTTATTCTAATCCATTATAATAGAAGTTTGCCCATTGGTGGTATAATTCCTTTCCTGACCTTCAGCAATCAAAATCTGTCACCATGCCGTAATGGCCCTTTGATCACTCCATATATGTGATGTTCACTAGGATAATGATCCTCAAGGACCTCTATTTTTTCCCCCTTTTTCTATGGCAGAACATGGTTTGACAGCTTCAGCTGATTACATAACACCGCAGCCAGAGAGCAAAGGAGGCATTTTGTAAAGGAGAAATTTCATTTGCCTGTAAGAATATTACAGTTTCTTACAACTCATTTTCTAACATTTAGAAATACATAAATAAGGCACACTACATTTACCATGCCAATGGCTAAAGCAATACCTGTGGCTACTTGAACATGGAGTGAAGCCATAACTAATGTACATCTGATCTGATTTAATGTTTGAAAAGGACAAAAGTTGCTCACTGCTTTCAGACTTCACATATTTTCCTTTGAAAAAAATACATTGTTTTAAAGAAGAATTGCTTTGGCAGGAAAGCTGTTCTCACTCCTCTGCATGCTCAGACCTCTACATGCTACCAATTCATCATTGTTCCTCTTGCACAGTGTGAGGGGCTTGGTTCCCCCCCCCCCCCCCAATGCTTTTGGTGTAGAAACATCTTCTGAGGAGACAGAGATTGTCTGGAAGTGTTTATAGCAAAGAGACATTAATACCTGACCTCACTTGCCTTGATTTTACCCTTTGGGTCATATAGCATGGGTCTTTAGTTAAAATGTGTACACAGTTCATTGGTCAATGTAAGCCATTTTGCATTGACCTAGCTGTGCATGCGTCGTCACTTCAATTTGTCTCCCATTGCTATATGCATCCCATTATGCCAAAATATAACACCACCTCCCCCACATTGCAAGAACAATGTGGTGAGGTTGATGCAGAGCCAGTGTAGCTACAGAATTACGTATGTCAACCGGAGCAGTCTTCCAAATGCCTGATACTCACTGCTGTTTGAACTGCACTCCACAGGGGTCACATAGACTGGACTGCACCCTTCCCTTTAAAACCTTCTGAATTTTTTAAATGTTTGCCTAGGTTGGTGAGCATACTTATCAACACTCCACTGTGGCGTGCAACTGCTCAGCTGCCCATGCTAGCCACATGCTGCAGGCAAGTTCCAGCTAGGAGAAGGTGGTGATATTAGAACTCCTGGGCTAACTGTGGAGACATTGAGACTGAATAGGGTATTCAGGAAAAGGGATATGACAGGAACCAACCTGCAGCAGTGCTGCATGAATGTGAAGGAATCATCAGGCACCTCAGATGATCAGGGAGGTCAACAATCAATCTGGAGATGAGCTGCAGATCTGCCATTTTTACAAAAAGCTGAATGCCATATTTGGCAGAACTCCCACTGGCACAGTCTACCATTAATACCTCCAAAAAGCCTAAACCAGGAGGCCCTGTTGTGAACAGTGGGGACAAGGAGGCTTTTACACAGCCAACTATCAGCTAGGATCTATTTAAGACTCTAAATCAGTCCAGACAGTCCCAGCAGTCCAGATGAGGCTGATGCAGGAGAGAGCTGTGGGTAAGTGTCTAAATTTATTTCCCATTATGGTGCTCCTAACTTAAGAGTACACAGCAATCAACTTGGCATTTATTTTACTGTTCTAAAAGAGATAATGGTTAAAGAAAAAGAGGAAGCATAGTTATTGGCTTTTTTCATCGCCCTGTAGAATTTGGCAAGGGGAAGAGGGAATGTGGATCAGTTTGCTTCTGTGCAGAGACGTGTCCCTGGAATCTTCCTGAGAGATCTGAATTAAACTTTTATGCAGGGGCTCTGCAATCTTCTCCCAAAGTTTTCCAGGGATGGCAGCCTTGTTGCATCCTCCGTGGTAAGATACTTTCACATTCCAGTCAGTGATAACTTCAGCAAGCACCTCTGCAGCACACAGGCCAACAGCATATGGGCCCAGATGACTTTGGGAAGCCAGCAGCAGCTGTGCTGTCTCTGCCTTTGTTACCTTGAGTAGCAAGCCCACTGATGGGGAGAGGCAAAGGGGGAAACTGCCCTGGAGCCCAGTGATTTAAAAGGGACTGGAGCTCTTGGTCACCACTACCATGGCAGGAGAGATGGCTGGAGCCCCGGGCCTCTTTAATTTCTGCTGGAGTCTCACACAACCACTCCAGGCAGCACTGAGGACAGCCTGAGGTACGTGCAGCACATTCTGGGTGGCACTGAGGCTGCCAGGGGGAAGCTAGAGCTGTCCTGCCCTTCTGCCTGAAGCCCCACCCATTCTGGGGCCATGGAACTACTCCCTCTTTGCCCAGAGGCCTTGGAAGTCTGCTGGCCTCACTGCTGAATTCATGAGATTGCAGCTAATCACCACTGCCTATAAAAATAGTGCCACTGTTCAGTGTCATTATCCTACTCTCATATTTCCTGCAACTGAGCAATTCCTCCTCATTGCCTTCATCTCTGACAGACTATTTCTCACCATGGCTGGCGCCATAAGTAGTGTCCTGCATAAGCACTTCCCAGCAGAAGTGTCCAATGAGCACGCCTTTTTAAAAGTTTAGGAGCAAGGGGAAGGAGTTCTAAAGTTGACATTTTGCTTTCCTTTATGACTGTATTGACAGTGTACTTCTGTGTGTTTTATCTTCAGCTGACCAATACCCAGGATCTTGGTCAAACGGGAACCCAAAGAACCATTCAAGACACTATATTTTGTAGGAATCCTTCTTGTGCAAATCTATGGATTTTGCTATATCAGATTTTAATCAGACACTTTGCAATATATCTTTATCTGGAAATTGTTTTCATTGTTTAATATCAGTCTGTTGATGAATTTTTTTGGTTGTTGCCCCACCCTGAGTTTGATGGGATTTGTTATCTTCACATGTCGAAGGGCTTACTTCTAACTTCAAGGTCACCAATCTGCTCCTGATCCTTTACTAAATACTAAGGGCACATTCAATAGACTAATCTGTTTTGAAACAAACACTCACATTTTTCAATCACACACAAAAAATTACATAGTTCCTTCCCACAAGCAAGGATTGCATAGTTGCTTTTAAAACAAAGCAGTCCTGTGGCACAGACTAACACAGCTGTCCCTCTGAGACTTATAGTTGCTTTTGTAAAACAGATCTAGTACAAAATATTGTAAGATTAAAGTAACTATTACTTTTACAAATTCTTTCATAATACAAAAAAAGAAAACCATTCTAACATGCTTAGAGAAGAAAACAATCCTAATGGTAAATGGGTGACAACAATGTAACCCCCTTTTTCCTCCCAAGGGGGGAGCAGGTCACACTCACAGGTGTGCCTGGGCATCTGATGTTTTAACCCAAAAGAGATCCTGAGCACCCCAGTGGTGATGGTGTTTAGTTGGGGAAAGCCCTATCCACCTCCTTGCTGCAGTCCCTTGCTTGTAATGAATGTGCATGGTGGTGCTTCCACCTGGCTGGCCTTGTACACGCTCACTGGTGTGCCTTGAGAGCCTCCAGGAACATACTCATTCCAACATAAATCTGGATCTAATTCCAGAACAACTACAAATCATATACATCTAATAGAATACTTTAAAATAAACAATCTTTACTTAACTTAAAGTACACAGCAATCAACTTGGCATTTATTTTACTGTTCTAAAAGAGATAATGGTTAAAGAAAAAGAGGAAGCATAGTTATTGGCTTTTTCATCGCCCTGTAGAATTTGGCAAGGGAAGAGGGAATGTGGATCAGTTTGCTTCTGTGCAGAGACGTGTCCCTGGAATCTTCCTGAGAGATCTGAATTAAACTTTTATGCAGGGGCTCTGCAATCTTCTCCCAAAGTTTTCCAGGGATGGCAGCCTTGTTGCATCCTCCGTGGTAAGATACTTTCACATTCCAGTCAGTGATAACTTCAGCAAGCACCTCTGCAGCACACAGGCCAACAGCATATGGGCCCAGATGACTTTGGGAAGCCAGCAGCAGCTGTGCTGTCTCTGCCTTTGTTACCTTGAGTAGCAAGCCCACTGATGGGGAGAGGCAAAGGGGGAAACTGCCCTGGAGCCCAGTGATTTAAAAGGGACTGGAGCTCTTGGTCACCACTACCATGGCAGGAGAGATGGCTGGAGCCCCGGGCCTCTTTAATTTCTGCTGGAGTCTCACACAACCACTCCAGGCAGCACTGAGGACAGCCTGAGGTACGTGCAGCACATTCTGGGTGGCACTGAGGCTGCCAGGGGGAAGCTAGAGCTGTCCTGCCCCTTCTGCCTGAAGCCCCACCCATTCTGGGGCCATGGAACTACTCTCCCTTCTTTGCCCAGAGGCCTTGGAAGTCTGCTGGCCTCAC
This sequence comes from Rafetus swinhoei, assembly GCA_019425775.1. Lineage (NCBI taxonomy): Eukaryota > Metazoa > Chordata > Testudines > Trionychidae > Rafetus > Rafetus swinhoei. The sequence goes on from CM033424.1 coordinate 156,317,673, forward strand.
TGCTGAATTATGAGATTGCAGCTAATCACCACTGCCTATAAAAAATAGTGCCACTGTTCAGTGTCATTATCCTACTCTCATATTTCCTGCAACTGAGCAATTCCCTCCTCATTGCCTTCATCTCTGACAGACCATTCTCACCATGGCTGGCGCCATAAGTAGTGTCCTGCATAAGCACTTCCCAGCAGAAGTGTCAATGAGCACGTCTTTTTTAAAAGTTTAGGGGGAGCAAGGGGAAGGAGTTCTAAAGTTGACATTTTGCTTTCCTTTATGACTGTATTGACAGTGTACCTCTGTGTGTTTTATCTTCAGCTGACCAATACTCCAGGATCTTGGTCAAACGGAACCCAAAGAACCATTCAAGACACTATATTTTGTAGGAATCCCTTCTTGTGCAAATCTATGGATTTTGCTATATCAGATTTTAATCAGACACTTTGCAATATATCTTTATCTGGAAATTGTTTTCATTGTTTAATATCAGTCTGCTGATGAATTTTTTTTTTGGTTGTTGCCCCACCCTGAGTTTGATGGGATTTGTTATCTTCACATGTCGAAGGGCTTACTTCTAACTTCAAGGTCACCAATCTGCTCCTGATCCTTTACTAAATACTAAGGGCACATTCAATAGACTAATCTGTTTTGAAACAAACACTCACATTTTTCAATCACACACAAAAAAATTACATAGTTCCTTCCCACAAGCAAGGATTGCATAGTTGCTTTTAAAAACAAGCAGTCCTGTGGCACAGACTAACACAGCTGTCCCTCTGAGACTTATAGTTGCTTTTGTAAAAACAGATCTAGTACAAAATATTGTAAGATTAAAGTAACTATTACTTTTACAAATTCTTTCATAATACAAAAAAAGAAAACCATTCTAACATGCTTAGAGAAGAAAACAATCCTAATGGTAAATGGGTGACAACAATGTAACCCCCTTTTTCCTCCCCAGGGGGGAGCAGGTCACACTCACAGGTGTGCCTGGGCATCTGATGTTTTAACCCAAAAGAGATCCTGAGCACCCCAGTGGTGATGGTGTTTAGTTGGGGAAAGCCCTATCCACCTCCTTGCTGCAGTCCCTTGCTTGTAATGAATGTGCATGGTGGTGCTTCCACCTGGCTGGCCTTGTACACGCTCACTGGTGTGCCTTGAGAGCCTCCAGGAACATACTCATTCCAACATAAATCTGGATCTAATTCCAGAACAACTACAAATCATATACATCTAATAGAATACTTTAAAATAAACAATCTTTACTTAACTTAAATAAACAGGGATTAACAGATTTAGCAATGAATAGCATTAACAAAACACATAACAATAATTGAAGCTTATATAGCTAACATTTGTACTAACAGTGACCCCACCCCAGAGTGTGCACACCCCTGGACTCACAGTCCCAGACACTTGCTTGCGTTGGCGCGCTGATGTTGCAGCTGTAGTGGAGATTTGGTCCAGGCTAGACAGCAGCTCTGTCCCAGGCAGCACTTTTTCAACAAGGCCCAAAACTTACTGCCTCATGCTGTGCCTAAATCCCAGTTCCAACAGGCATCTAGTCCCAGTCTGTAGCTGTACTCCAACAGCCCCTGGACTGGATCAATGTCCTTGGCAGCAGCCTGGCTCCCCCTTCGGTTCCAAACTCCAAGGCAGAGTCCCAGACTGCTAGGCCTCTTTTCTTCAGGCACATGGAGAGACAGTCCTCTCTCCCCAAGAGTCCTTCCTTCCTGTTTTTCCCAAGGGCTCATGGGAATTGTAGTCTGGATTGCAGCACACAGGGTCTTTCCAGAAAAAACAGAGGCCCCTTTAGTAAGGGGACTACAACAATAACAAATAGATCCTTTTGTTCATTCCTGACTTTACATTAATAACAAACACAATCAGCTTGCTTAATGCATCTTTATCAACAGCAGTGGACTGTTCCTTTCTGCTAGTCAGAAATGATTGCTGGAGAAGTACACTGAGGCACATTGCATTGTATTTGGCTACATTTTAGATACATGTCTACAAATGGACATGAATTTTCTTTCCCCTTCATAAGATTTGATCCATTAATTTATTATTTTTAAAGTATTTACTTTAAAATTGCATGGATTTTTCTTTTCACTGATTCTGATAGTGAATAAAATTGTATTGGTTGGAACATAATTCATCTTTAATAGTTCATAACATATATTGAAAAATGCCTAGCATTACAAACAGAGTTTAATAATCATAAATGTACAGCGAGCACCACTGTATTAACAGTTGCGCACTCAATGTTATAGTCACAGAAGTGCATCAAGCACCACACAATTCCTAACAGGCCTCAAAACAGCAGAATGAGGTAGAGCATAGTCCACCACAACACATTACTGTGTTTCTCTGTTAAAGTGCTCTTTCAATTCCTCACTGACACGCATAGTTTCCTATTGATCTCTTCTACTAGCCTTTGTGTCTGGCTGTTCAAATTCAGCAGCCAGCAGCTCCACTTCTGCCCTCCACCCTGGGTGGAACATTTCTCCATTTGTTTTCACAGATATTATGCAGCACACAGCAGGCAGCTATAACCAATGAATATTTTTCTCACTGAGATCCAATAATGTGAATAAACAGTGACAGCATCCTGTCAATCTATCAACAGTCATTCTGCAGCTCCTAGACTTATAGTTGAATCTATTCTTGGTGATATCAATGTGGCAGTACATGATTTCATTAGCCTGGGGAGACAGGGTTAGGCTGGATCTCCCAGGATCACAATGACATTTCAACATTACCAATGGTATTCTGCTGGTCAGGAAAGAAAATCCCATCTTGTAATTTTCTAAATAATTTTGTGTTCTTAAAGGTATGAGTGTCATGCACCTTCCCTGACCAGCCCATAGTGGAGTCAGTGAAGTGTCCCTGGGAATCCACCAAAGTAGTCCTTTCTGTCAATGTACTCCATGGAAAGGTGTTCTGGACTCAAAAACAGAGGTGCATACTGTATATTTCTCCACCAAAGTTCAGGAAACCCACTATGAAAATCCATGCCCTGTGTCTTTCACAATGCCGAGAGTCACAGTCCTAAGAAGCAGGAGATGATTAATGACCCTGCATATTTGCATGATCTGTGATTGCTTCATGAATGCCACCAGCAACCTTGAATCAGGTCTCACTAACTCCCACAGCAATCTGTCCTCCACAGCAATCTGTCCAATTCAGTTCCCTGCTGATTTGGTTCTTCTTGTGGCTCTCCAAATATTTGAAGATTGTGTGGCCTGTGCTTGCAATCTCATAGTGCACAGCTGTTCAGGCTCCATCAGAGATAATGAACAGCAAGGAGATCTGTTGGGGGCGTTTATGGGATTTTGAAACTAGGCATGAAAATTAGATGATATGGCTGACATTATGTGACAGAGATACTGGTAAGTTGATTATTGGCTCACATGCACCCCTGTGAAACTGATTTTGGCCCCATCATGTATTGACAAAACTTTCCAAAAGACAACGTGCTGAAAAATTGCAGATTGCACAGTGGGATATATTTATGCTCTGCACTGTGTACTGATACAACCACTCTAAGGGTATGTATAGACTACATGGCTCCGTCAATGGAGCCACATAGATAAGTTTACTAGACATAGGAAAATGAAGCAGCAATTTAAATAATCACCGCTTCATTTACATAAAATTGGCCGCCGCGCTGCCGATCAGCTGTTTGCTGGCACAGCGGGGCAGTCTGGACGTGCCGCTGTTGACAAGGGAAGCCTTTGTCAACTGCTCCAGTATGCCTTGTCGACCGTGGCACGTCCAGACTGCCCTGCTGTGCCGCCAAACAGCTGATCAGCACAGCACGGTGGCCATTTTGATGTAAATGAAGCAGCGATTATTTAAATTGCAGCTTCATTTTCCTATGTCTAGTAAACTCATCTATGTGGCTCTGTCGATGGAGACATGTAGTCTAGACATACCCTAGGTGAATACGTGCATCACTGACTCAAAGAGCAAAGTATTCAAGCACCCGGGCAATACACTAATGGTGGTAGCTTTGTGTTGATGTAACTTGCATTGACCAAAGTCTGTAGCTTAGACATATCCTCAGTTCAACTATGGAAGAAGGAGAGGAGGAGAGAGCCTTTTGTTTGGCTGTGGTTTAAGTGCAATGCACTTTTCTCTCTATAGATACATAACCCAAAAACAGCAAGCAATTGAACACGATCACACTTCCCTTCTCATTTTTAAATTCTATTTATGGTTCTGCATATTTTTGTTACACTTCCTATTGGCAGTTTAAACTTTACTATTATGCAATCAAATTCAAAATACACCAATTTGCTTCAGCACTTACTCAATGTTCAAATAATGTCTGAAATACTAACAGGTATATTTAATGTAAAGTTATCTAACCCAAGCAAGCAGTGTATTCACTTTTTTTTAAAGAGATTTACAGAATAGGGAGATGAAATATGCCTTCTGTTTGGCTTTCTTTGCTCAATATTTTCACTTTTCTTCATTATACAACATGTGGCTATCAAGTCACTTTCTAACATTTAGACACAGACATGTTGTACTTCACCTCAAAGCAATGCCTCCTGGAAACTCCAGGCTACACATCAATTTTGATAAATTAGCTACAGAATTCTATCTGACAAGCTTTGCTAATGAGACAGGCATCAGATGTCATCATCTTGGGTTTTTTTGGGGGTAATGTTCTGGGCATCCAGTTTTAGTTTCAGCTCAAATAATTTAGAGACCTTGTTTTCATCTCAGTGGCTCCATCTTTAGCGGTATCCACTGTCACTACTATGTTCCTCTTCCTTTTGCATTCCATTGAATGTTGTTTCTTTTCAAATTTACCATAAGGAGAAGACCTGTGCAATAATTGATTTTTCAGTTGGCTGGGTTTTTTGGAAAAAAAGTGAAAATAAAATCATTTGGGATTCAATGGAAACAAAAATATTTTGAAAATTTCAGTGTCCTAAAAAGTGAAAAAAAAGTTTTTGCTTGATCTAAAATGAAGTATGTCATTTCATTTTCAACCTTTTAAAACTGTACATATAATTTTAACAGTTCAATAGGTTTCATTTTAAAAATGTCAAAACAAAGTGTTTGGGTTTTTTCAAGATTTTTTGTATAGTTTTTTTCTTTGATAAAAAAATAAACAAATGTAACTCAAATTCACAATATAATTTATTTGACTAAATCTGTATTTGTTGGTGAAAAAATGGTTTTGTTCAAAAATCTTGTTTCCAGCTCACGTAGTAAGCTCACAACTTTGGCACCTGGTTCAGGATCTGTTTTACCTTGAGCTTCCAGCAGCAGCTCCACTGCTCTCTTTGCAAATGTTGACATGAGTAAAAAAGAACTCCTGCTCTTGAGCCTGAACAATTAACAAAGTATGACAGCTGTGTGACAACATCTCTACATGGCCCTATGAGATAGTAAGGTAATTATCATGTCATCCAGATAGAACAATTAACTTTGTTCTATCTGGATGATATAATAATTACCATACTAACACATAGGGTCATGTACAGATGTTATCATACAGCTGCTGACCATATTAAATATAGGATTTTTATAGTGACTGCTAATTAAGTTGGCAATCTGTTTTGCCTTTAATGGGGCCAGTCCCATATTTTCACAAGATGCTTAGGTGAATGTCTGGAACTTCTTCCAAGACACCTGCACTGTCCCATTTATTTCATTCCATCAAATGTTCAAATAAAAAAATGTAACTGCAAATGTTTGATCCAGACTTTGGTATACCAAGCAGAATATGGTCCAGAAGAGCATCCAATAGAATCAGTGTTCAGCATTTTAAAAAGTGAAAAGTCAAATGAGCATCAGCACTGTTGAAATAGTCCTTTGACTCATATTAAATCTTAATGACTCCTGCTCAGTATTTCATGACATCTTTATTTTGAAAACCAGGATTTTATGGGGAAAAAAAAATCCTCCAATGTTAGAAATAAGAACATATTGCTTTAGTGTGAAAATGACAGTAGTGACACTAGCATGCATTTTAATGTGTTCCTTTGCCCTTTGAATGACCCTAAAATATGTCAGCACAAAATCATCCCAGTTTTAAATCTTATGGAGAAGGTCGCCTTACTTTGAATAAATTTTTCTATTATTTTAAATATTCATCACTGTGATATGAGTGTCTAAAAAGAATGTGTACATTTTGGGGTGATTTCATTCCAAATGGTTAACCTCCCACCATGATATTAACCCACAAATATAGCAAGGAAGCTTTCCTTTTTTAATGAATAAAATTCTTCCATCTTGGTGTCTTAAGGTCCCCTATTTTGGTCAGCTAACACTAATCATGCTGGAAAGAATCAGAACTATTTATTGTCCATGTTTTTCACACACATAGGATCAGGTCACATCTTCACCTGGTACAAATTGTGATAGTTCCACTGAACTGGTGTTTCAGTTCCTTCAATAAGATACAGAAATCCTTGTGGCTTTACATTAACAGACCTGAATTGTGAGACAATACAAGCAGGGCCTCAGTAGTGATTGCTTCTTTTATCTTCCTTAACTGTGATCTGACCTCAGGCCTGTTGCCAATTGTTCTACATTCATATAATCAGTGGTGTTGTAGCTGAGTTGGTCCCAGGATATTAGAGAGACAAGGTGGGTGAGGTAATATCTTTTTATTACACCAACTTCAGTTGGTGAGAGAGACGAGCTTTTAAGTTAACACAGAGTTCATCTTCAGGTCTGGGAAATTTGCTAGAGGTGATAGTGTGAGTAAGTACTATATGCTCACAGACTTATGTGGCTTAGCTATTTTTGGAGTTTCAGTCACTTTGGGAATACTGCCATCCCTTTCCATTTATTTTACTGTTTTCAGTATATTTTTCTATTAATGCCCTAGGGACTCTGCATGATAGGTGTTGCACTGGTTGGATGTTTTTTATTTATTTTTAAGGACAGTGGACCTTCACATATATTATTTCAGTCCCTCATGTTTCAAGCCCTGGAGATGCCACCTGATTGTGTTTGTCTATGTGCATTGTTTTCTACCATCTGTCAATTTACTGTATGATTTTTAGGCAGAAGGTTAACTCCAATGTGTTTGCTTGTATTGTCCTATAGAAGTGATTTCTGTCTGGAGTTCATATCTTGAAATTCTAGCTGGGCATACCTTCTATTGGTGCTCTGCATGTAACACACATTACTCTAGAGGTGTGACGATGAAGCCATCATAGATTTTTAATTTAGCAATGCTTAGCTCCAGTTTTACCGGTTCATCTTGTATGATGTCGAGGAAGTCCTTGCAGCCCATTACATTTACAAATGCTCTACTATCTGTTTAGCATTGTATGTCTTGCCTGTGCCAGGACTTTGATTTTATTTATTAAGGTACATATAGGAAGTTAACAAACAGTTTTATTGTCTTAGGCTATGTCTAGACTACATCCCTCTTTCGAAAGAGGGATGTAAATTAGGCAGATTGAAATTGCAAATGAAGCCGGGATTTGAATTTCCCATGCTTCATTTGCATAATGGTGGCCGCACATTCTTTTGAAAATGGGTTATTTTGAAATTATTTTGAAATAATGGAATGGCTGTGTAGATGCTCACATTGTTTTTTTGAAATAACACTCATTATCTTGAAATAACTGTGCAGTGTAGACATACCCACCTGTGAGAAAGGGCAAGAAACACTGATAATTCTTCCCTGCATGAGACTTTATTAGGGATGGTGATGGGAATATATATAAATTCACATGGAATTGTTACTTACTGGACAGAATTTGGGTGGAGTCTGGGAATCAGAGGATAAGGACAGAGTATGCCATGTTACATGCTCCTAACTGTGTTACATGCTGTGTAGAAGTGAGTATGTAAACACTTAACTTAAAATTATATGATAGGATATGGTGTATGATGTGGGATGAAGCCCCAAAATAACATATGCTGCTCATTGAACAGAGGTAAATAGGTTTGGACTCCTGCATGGAATCTCCATGCAGACTGCAATTATGGAACTTTGGATATTTTGAATTTGATGAGAAATTCTGAGGAGAATGGAAGTAGCATCACAGAGGAAGTTAGGGAGCTAAACTGTGATCAGGAAGGGATCGAGCACTGCTTGTCTTTTATAAGATTAGGCTTTCTCCAGTGGAGTAGGAAGTAGAAGGATTACTGCAAGATTGTGGGGTTTTTTTCTGCTTAAAGTTTAGTCATTTTTCAAACCCAGAGTTGGAGGTGTGGTTAGTTAGTGAGGTTTTAAAGAGAGCTGCAGGATTCTCAAAACAAAGCAGTCAGGGTTGCCTTATTTGTCACAGGCAAATGTCTCAAAAGGAAGCTTAGACAAGTGAAATTGGTTTGGACCCATGTTCCAGCATAGGATTTCATGATACTAGGCTGCTGAAAGTGCTGTCTTTCGAGTCCCATATAAAACCAAGGTCCTGACTTGTGCCTTCTTAATGATTGAATGGAAGATTTAACAGCAATAGTATGGTACCCGTCACATTTCTACTCCGTTGCTACTCGAATAATTGCATTCTGACTTCTTAAAGTTCTCCTGAAACTTCAGCTAAATAGTGTACTATTATTCCTTACTTTCTGTTGGGAATTGCAGCATACTTTATCCATGTTCTCTTGTTTGGTGTTTATATAGCTCTATTTCAGTAGTGAGAGTAGTGAGATGTTTTCAGTGGACATCTGCATTTGTAATTTTCTTGACCCACTGATAATCTCTGTTAATGAAGTGGACTTTGTGGGTAAAAGTCATGGAGAAAATCGGTGATGATTATTCTAGGCCCAATTGCACCTTGGATACCCACATCTAGAAGGAACCCTTTCTATAGTTCTCCTTGTCTCTCACTCAAGGAGAAGTCAGCCACCACTCTGACAGCACAAGACATTTTTTCAGAATGTGCATGTTACCATCATTGGCTGTCTTCATTTTTTCTTCAACTCTTACTGAAATTTGTAAATACCATCAATTATTTAGGGATGGTCAGGAGTGAATATTGGAGGACATCTCAGAGTTTAAAAGGAAAATCCTTGCATTTACATAGACCAAGCCTACACCACAGACCTATACTGATAGAACTAGGTATCTCAGGGTTGTAAAAATCCACACACCTGGGAGATGTTGTTACACTGACCCTAATCTATACAGACAATGCTGTGTCAATGCACGACTTTCTTCTGTAAACAGAGCTTCCACTTTATGGAAATGTGGTTTAACTACGCTGACAGGAAAAGTTTTCCCATTGACATAGGAGCATATTCACTTAAGTGCTACAGCAGCACAGCTGCATTGGTGCAATGGTGCCAATGCAGCATTTTGAATATACACCTTCCCACATCATAAACTTGAATTAAACTGAATTCAAATTAAATTAAATTAAATTAAACATAGATTATTACATTGATATGTTTCATGCAACACGGGTAGCCGTGTCAGTAGCCAATGTTACAAGGAACAAAAATTTAAAAAATAATGTTGGCAATTGAAATATATATATATGAAAAGTATAATGATCTGAGAATGGCATTGTGCTGTTTCTTGATGATGATGACATGGGAGTTTTAGGAGGCTACCTTACCTTCTTAGAAGAACCCAGATGTTTAAATACAGTGCCTAAATATAGGCAGCCTCCTCAAATGTACCAGTGGGTCTTAGGCATTGACTGGGGGATGATTTTTTTTTTCTGAACCAATTAAACCAGTCCTAAACACAATCAGGTCATCTCGGATCGGCTTGCACCTAATGTTTCCAAGCACAGAATGGCATTCATATTTAATTATTTCAAAATATTTCTGTACAGAATTGTTAGTTTAGTAAAAAGAAAAACCCAAACCCATTATATTTCATACAGTGCACTTTCCTGAGGTCAGAGGGACCTATGCTTTTAAGTCACATAGGCCCACATCCTCGCAGCTAGCTATGCACCTAGCTGCTATTGAAATTAATAAGATTTAAGTGACAAGCTACCCTTGAGGAGCCAGACCATAAGCATACTTAAAAGTTCTACCCTTAATGCTGGCCCCCTATGCCAAGTCAGAACTCACGGGTTTGCCCATCCCTCTGCGGGGGGCTGGGGAACAGAATCATGAAATTTACAGATGGAGAAGAACTATTGAATCATTCATTGCACTCTCCTGCCATGACAGAATTGTTCCTGACAATATGTTTTCTAGTATTTTAAGCAATCTCACTTTGTACATTCAGTGATTACAAATGGGTAATTTTGAAATAATTGCTTAAGATGGTCAAAGAAATTATATATGCCCCTGGACAAGCATTAACAAGTTTAAGGACCTGGCCTGAAATCTTCAAACCTCCGTTTTTCAAGGGTGAGAGATTCCACAAGCTGCATTTTTCTCTTGCAAAGGAATGTGGTGTCAGCTCAGTGACTGAATATCTTCATTACACCACAAATATATTCTTTTCTGTAGTGCAGTGAACCACACTAGGTGTGGGGATTACACTAGTAAATCCATGGGACTAAGTTAATCTCCAGATCCCAGATTTCTTCTTTACTAGATCTAGAACAGTAGTGGGAATCCTATTTTTAGTAGCTCCATTAGTGCTTAGCTTTGAAAGTATAATTCCACTTTGTGTTCGGGCAATTGTTAGGCATATGATGCTATGCAATGATTCAGATTTTAGCTCTTTTTACTTTACTGATAGGACAGACTTCTTTTTTTAACTCTGTTGTGAACTTGACGAACTTGAAACAGCCTCTGACTTTCATAATCTACAGCCATTATCAAGTCTGTATGACTTCAACTCCATCTTCTTAGTCCTGTCAGTAGCAAAGTGTAATTCAGAATTTTCACATGGTAAATTAGAAACCATATTAAAGATAGTTTAAATTAGTGACTGGTTTAAATTAGTGACTATTAGTTGTATACTTAGTTCCTCCAAATATTGGGAACATAAATGATTGAGGCCATGGTAATGTGAAGAGAAAATCCTGCTTATGTTGTGAGGGTTACCTTGTATGGCAGAGGTGGGTGAATATTCCTCACATTCAAGGTAAAAATGATAGTGTGCTTGTTTCTACTTGCAAGCACTGTGGTTGATCATGCAGACATTAATGCAGATCTAGACAAGTTTTTTTGCTGTTATTTTGTTCTGACTGGAGAAAATAATGCGGTGTACTTGACTTTCAACCTGCAATTTTATACCTCACTGGTTTAATCTTATGAAAACAGACATCTAATTGTTTCAGCCTTTAAAGAAAAAAACATTTGCAATGATGCACAGTGCTCCTTGAGCTTGGGGCTTATGTAACTCATCCTATTATAATATCTGGATTAGTAACAATTTACTGTTTGACTATTTGGATCATGAAACCTCTAATAGGAGGTAATGTTCAGCATAACTCTATAACGGGTTGCTTTGTTATATCGGTTCTTCCCAGTAGCTATCATGAGTTTTATAAAGGTGCTGGACACAACTCCATAGTTAAGAGTGAAATCAGTTTTGCCATTAAAGCAGGGATTCAACCTGTTTGTTTTATATGAAATAAAGTATATCTTCCCTGAGTGATAGTAGCTTTGTCAACAGAAGCATCCTTCTGTCAACCTAGCACATGCCATTGCCCTGGACAAACCAAACCATTGGCTTGCTTTAAGTTGTAATAAGAGGAAGCTGTATACTGAATGTGGTGGTCCTAGCTCTTACAATTTAGGAGCTCTTAAACAAACAGAAGGATGGACAGACTTGCTTGTTCACTCACTCACTCAGACAAACTCTCTCAAATATATAGTAGATTAAATGTGAACCTGAACTCTTGCTTCTGAGCACTTTGACAAAAACACTCCGTGTATGAAAGCCCCATTCCCAAATATCAAAGCCTCTAGCTTCACTATTTTATAGAACTTCCACAATGTTGGAGTCAGGTATGGATTTTTTTAAAAGTCATTTTTTCATTAACATCAAGTGGCTGAAAGCTTTCTGTCAACAGCACCAACATATTGCTGAATCAGTTAATCTCTCCATCCAACTGGGACCTGCTGTGTCATAGGCTATGCAAGGCCTTGACTGAAATAATATGACACTTATCTTTCTCACTTAACAATCTCATAGTCTTTAGTTTGCCCTGCCTCATCTTCCTGTGAGAGAATTTAAACACAGCCTGGGGTTTTTTGTTTAGTTACAAAACTGTTGTTCAAACAAACAAACAAAAATGCAAACCACAAAAGTGTCTGTCAGTATTTCTTCATAAAGGTTAATAGTCTGTATTTTAAAAAATAAAGTAGGGAGGGACCCTCTCATATCTCTCTATGCTTGCTTCCACACAGAGTTCTTTCCACTTTGGGCTAATTCCCTTTTAAGGCACTGAGAGCAACAGGACTCACCTGTAGGTGACACCCTCAAGTCTGGGAGATAGTCCTGGCTGAAGTCTCTGTAACCTGTATGGGATTGAACCCTTCCAGAATTGTCAGTGGCTGTCTGGCTCAGGAGAATATTTTGCTAAATATGCCACTGTGGGAGAGTTAAGTAGAGACAGCTCTATCTTGTGATTTGTGCACCTGTCCTAGTATCCTAATAGAGCTGGGATTCAGAAGTTGAGCAGAGATATATTCCTCCATGTGGAAGAAGTGGGAGTGGTGATATTTGTTTTCTCAGAGACTTATCCTGATGACTTTCCAGTTTAAATGGAAATTGTTTCTCTGATTTCTTCATGTGCATCTTTACTCTTTTGGTTTTCTGATTTTGTGTACAGCCAACTCAATTTTTTTTACTTGTTTCTCTCTCTTTCATTTTCTAACACCAAAGAGAGTTTATGGTGCTTTTGAAAGGTTTTTTGCACAGCTGTCTGCCAGAAACGGGATGCCAGCACAGAGATTTTAGCAAGGAATTTAGCAATCTAACTGACATCTGAGTTCTAGGAAACAACCCTTTTCATTAGCATGGCCCTTATCTTACAATTAATCCTGTACAGACACGGGGGTCTTCCCACAATCTTTGTTGCAAGATCAGGATCTTTGTAATATTGCTCATTACTTACATTAAATATATTTTAAAACAGAATACATTTTGAATGCTAATAATAATCATTAGACTGTACTAGAGCCACTGAAAAGGTGGTTTTGGCAAATGGGGAAACTAGAAATGCCATCGTGTTCCTAAAACATGAGAACCTCCAAATTATGGAGTACAGAGTCTTTTCAGAGAATTGTGAAGCAAGTTTCTGGAGTACTGTCACAAAAACTGTTAAATCCATTCCATGGGTTTACTTCCTATAAGACATAAGTATCTTTGAACCTGTGGCATTATTTAGTGTGATAAGAACACAAGACTGAATGCCAAGATAACCTTGGTATGAAGGGGTGAAAATGTCTTTAAGAGGAGGATGGTGGGAGATTTATGCCAGTACATTTAATTCAGGGAATAAAAGAAAATGTGTTATATGGGTACTCCTCCTGAAGTTAGCCTTCTAGCAATCTCCTTTCTTGGAAAAGTTGCCCACATTCCTTTCACCTTCTTCTACAGCATTTACAAAAGTCACAGGAAAAAAGTGGAGAGACAAAAAAAAAAATACGTTTAAGTTTTGTTCTCCTTCACTGAGAAAAATTAAGTCCCCAGAAATGTCTAGAAATGCCATATTCCACAATGAACTGATAATGTTTGCGTAAATGTCTGAAAGTATTTTTCCATCCCCTTTGCCCAGATTTAACTCCAATGGCAAGAAACCCCATGGATAAGTAAGTTCCCCACTACATTTGGAATGGATAGCCAATTTTTCTGCTGAGATACCTGAATTCCTTACTAAACTCATTGACTCAAAGGCTAATCTGAGAAAGAAAGAAAATTATGTGACATCATCCTGTCTCAGAATGTGTTTCAGATGTTAATGTTTCGTGAAAATACACTTTACTTTGCAAGATTAATTATAGTACTATAAACTTACTAATTAAGACTTTTAGCTAAAATATAAAATGTTTTAACTTGAAGCTTTAGTATCTATAACAAAATAATTTAAAACCCACTTCATTTCTTCACTGTTCAATAGTAAAGCATTAAATAATCTATGAAATGAAACAGATTTTAAAATAGACTCTAATCATCATAACCATGAACGACAATGTCCCTCCCCCCCCCCCCCGAAATGTAATTTGCATAGGAAATTGATCCTTTTTACAATAAAAGAAGCATACAGACTTATTTGAAAAGGTAGATCATTTATGCAAGGACACAAACCATGATTATAAAACCTTTCTGGCTTACTCTTTAGTGGCCAGTCCACATGAAGAGAGCAAAATCGTGCGTATAGACCTGATCCTACCAAAACTTAAGCACATACTTAAACATTAGTGTAAGTGTTTGAGGGATCAAAGCTATAATGCATGAAGACCCTTACAGCCACATAGGATCAAACTGAAGACAGTGGAGTATCGTGTGAGTACAGGAGTCTCCCTATTTGGATCGGATTTCATGATTAGGGACTGCTGAAGTTAATGGACTTCCCAAAGGGTGAAATCCTAAGCTCACTGCCATAACTCCCAATTTTCTGTGGGCCAGGATTTCACCTTGGATGTGTGAAGGTAAACACATGCTATATCCTTTGCAGGATCAAGGCCTCTGTGTATATGGGGGAGGACAGGGCATGGCCGTGAAGTCAGATTTAAACAACTTTTATCCAAAGCTGTGAACAGAACCTGAGTCCATTTTTATGTACAGTTCATTCTCTTCTGCCTTCACCAGAACAAATCTAGGATCACTGAAACTATACTAGGCCTATACTAATTTAACAGAAAGAGATGCAGGCCAAGAATCTTTGGTGTATTTGTTGCCAGTCCAACCAGTTGGGTCATAATACGTTACTCATAATTAGGACTCATGGAATTATTTGTTATTGATAAATGCCAAAATGACAGGTAAGTAGGGTTGTCAACCTTCCTGATTTCACTGGGAGTCTCCCAGAATCAGGCTCTATCTCCCAGAAGCTATGGAAGTCAATCCAGGAGATTGTAAACAGCTAAAGATCCACCAGTACAGCTGGGCTAAGGCAATTTCCCTCTCCTCCATAGCCCTGTACTACTCTCAGAAGCAGTCAGCACATTCCTGAGGTCCTGAAGTGGGGGAAGGGGACAGGGAGTGTCTCCATGTGCTGCACCTGCCCCAGGCACTGATTTCACAACTCCCATTGGTGTGCAGCCAGTGGGAGCTGTGGGCATGGCACCTGCAGGCAGGGGCTGAAGGGATGTGCTAACCACCTCCAGGAGTGCCATGGAGCCAGGGCAGGTGAACAGCCCACCTTAGTTCCATTGCATCACTGCCGGACTGCTGTCTGAGATAAGTACTTCCTGGCCATAGCCCACAACCTGCATCCGCTCCTGCACCCCAGCCCCCTACCCTAGGCTCAGCCTGGAGTCCCTTCTCACAACCCCTTGTCCCATCCCAGTGAAAGTGAGTGACTGTGGAGGAGGGTGAATGAAGGAGGGATGGAGAGAGCAGGGGCAGGGCCTTGGAGAAGGGATAAGACAGGGCATGGCTTCAGGAAAGATA
Source organism: Rafetus swinhoei (assembly GCA_019425775.1). Taxonomy (NCBI): domain Eukaryota; kingdom Metazoa; phylum Chordata; order Testudines; family Trionychidae; genus Rafetus; species Rafetus swinhoei. The sequence goes on from CM033424.1 coordinate 156,333,130, forward strand.
TTAGGGATGGGTAAAGGGCATTTGGATTTATGTGATTAAGATAGTTGGCAACCCTACAGATAAGTTACCTTTGAATAAATTTCCATTTATATAAATATTTATTCAGCTCTATAGATTGTCAAAGAATTGTTTACAATTAATTTATCAGATTTTTTTCTGTCTAATAAAATATTCACAGTTTATTTCTTTCCATGATGAGAGCTTGGATAGTTAGACAATTTAAACCAACAGCTGTCCTGGAGACTAAGGAAGGAAGATGTTAGGGTACCAATACTTTCAGTTTTGTAACCAGTGTGTCAGAATATATTTCCATTAGCTTAGTTTAAAGAAAAAAAACCTCATTCTTCTAAAATTTCTTTATAAAGAAAAGGGTGCAGGTTTTCCACTGCATGCCATATTGCGAAAACTGGTCATCCAGGAGGTACCAGTAAAACACTAAATTTGAAAATACAAAATGTCAGTCACAGGTTTTTTGATATACCCTGCAGTTTGTCAGATATTTATTTGTGAAAACTATGTAAGTAAGGCAAATTATTTCTCTTGCTGAATATAACATTAAATATATTGAATAGATAATGCAGCTCTTCTCTGTTTTACATTTTATTAATCAGTATTTCTAACATGATTTCATATTTTAAGTATACCCTGAAGCCATCATAAAGTAATAATTCCAGATTACTATATATTTAATGCATTGAAACAAAGACATTGTTTTAAATTAAGCATAGTGGTTTAGTGTGTTCATAACAAAGTTCATTGCTTTTTAAAAAGGGGAACACTAATTTATTTTGTATGATCTCCATAAGAATAGACATATTTTGAAATTTCATCATATGTTTATATTAAAAAAACATGTTTCCAATTATATTAAGTATAACATAGGATTTTATATCATACTAAAGTACTAATTTTGGTGAAGGGTTCTTTTAAAACTAATTCATCAAATAGAAGTAAAAAAGGGGAAACACATTTGTCCAGCTATCTGGAAGAAAAGGGATGTTGTCCCTTTAAGGGCTCTCTTCAATAGGGAGTGTGTGTGAAAGGAGAGCAGGGATGGATAGGAAGACTTGGGAAGCAAGGTTTTGTATTATAGAAATTAAAATCTTTTGAAGAATGTATTTTTAAAAAAACCCTGTATGTCTGGAGATCTAAGCATTTAAGGCTTAAGATGAGTACTCAGATTGTGCCTCTAACATTGCATGCAAGGATTTCAGGGATTTTATAGAGCTATGATTTTTATAATCTTCAGCAACAAACTAATGCAATATTTACAGCACATTTTTTAGTATTACTGTATTGCACAACTGTTTTTGTCAGTAAATTCAGAAATTGACAGTATATACCTCCCAATAGGCACATGCCTGTTACATGTCTTGATTACGACTGAATGGCTCTTTCACTGGTTCAATGTCATGCTAATATGTCTGGCAAGCTAGACAGCTTTTCACTTTTCAATTAATAGATCCACTCTGGGGGAAGACTCACAAAGTTTCAAGAGCCTGATGTGGGAGACTGCAGGAGAGGGGTGGGCAAATACCAGCCCAAGGGCTGGATCGAGTGGCCAGGGTTAGCTCCTGGTGTGACCCACATATTTACCTGCACAGCTGCAGGTACCAGTGATCACAGCTCCCGTTAGGTGTGAATTGCCATTCCTAGCCAATGAGAGCTGTGGGAGTGGCGTCCTGATGCAGGTAAATATAGCAGCAGCGGCCTGTCAGTGGCTAACCCTGGTGAACCACCACCATGTTATTGCTCACCCCTGCTGCAGGAATGATCAGAATAGGGATAGGAAAAAGGGAGTGGTTGAGCACTAAGACCCAGGAAAAGACCCTTGCCTCTTGTACCTGTCACCCATGGTTTCAAGCCAACATTGGTCAAACTAGACTTGATTTATAGTTGTGGGTGGACAATATGCAAAAATCATTTTCTGAACTACAAGACGATCCCCCAATGGCAAGAAGATTTCCTCAGTTGTTCATAAGCCAATACAATACATGCTTTCAATCAAATAAATTAATAGGAAAAATTATTTTAAAAAGAACTTGTTTTACATATATTTCTTAACAACCACTAACTTACAGTTCTGATTCTAATTCACACTAAAGTTCATTACACTTTAACGGGGCCTGAAGTGAATATAAGCGTAGTTTACATACCAGTTGTGGCCCCTCTACACTGTAACTCTGCGTACGTTAATGTTAATGGGACTCTGACCATGTAAGCCTATAAATCACATAATATAATCCCCAAAACAACAAGGGTCATGTCTTTTGTTCAGATATCCATATGGAACCCTGTTGACATCAAGTAGGGATTCACATGGGCACGTTTCCAACTGTGTAAAGCTCATTGCAGGACTGGGGCCTATTTCAGCACCTCAAACCCAGATTTTTCTTCAGTAACTTGTACCCCAATTCTGCAGACACTTGTGCATGTGCATTAAGCACATGAATAAGCTTATTACATTTCATTGGGACTATTTACTCGCTTAAAGTTAAGCATATGAGCAAGTATGTGCTGGAAGAGGGTTTAAATGGTGTGAGCATCCCTTGGAGGTGCCTTTTCTCTGGACTAGGTCTTTAGTTTCTGTGCCTTTCTCCAGACTTGTGGCAGAGTCGTGTTAGGAAAGAACCAAATTCCATTTGTTTCTTCCTGCTTATTTGGAAAGACTCTTTATTCTTCTCATTGTTTTACTACTGCACTCAGACCTTTTTCTGCTGGCCACTTTCTTCCTTTGTCATGTTTTGCTCTTGCTTTTTCTATGCAATTGTTTCTTTCTTGATGTCTGTCAAGAGCCTTTCAACTCTTTCAGCATCTCAGACTTTTGAGATGATCCCCTCACTAGTTTTACTGTTATTTTTGCAGTAAATGTATCAGTGTCAACTGATAAAAGCCTGCATAATTTGTGCATATGTGTATTCTGAGAGGATGAACTCGAAGGTTGAGGGTGAGTAGGGAGCAAAATCTTTCTTGTTTTAAATTGTAATAAGGTCTTCAATGATTCAATCCCCATTTGCATTCTGGGGCATCACATGAGAGAGTGTTCTAAAAAAAATGTAGGTTGAGGCTCATGCACATTCATCACTTGGGATCTGACATTTTATTGCAGGCTTTTTTTTTGTAACTGTTTCTCACAGGAGCCTAACGTAATATGGTTAGTCTCAATAATCACTGCTACATGTACATGTGGGAGATTTCTGAATCTCAAAAAGTGTGAAGAAAAATGTGAACTTTTAAAACAACGATTTTTATTTTTGCTGAAAATAATTACTACTAACCTGCATTGTAGCCTTCCTTGCCACTTATGCAGAATTGAATGGCTTGCTCCCTCTTAGATGAGGACTTCAGGAGGAGATATGGTCTGATATAATGAGCACAAGGTTGAAAATCAGGATGAGGTCCTGCTAATCCTGGCTCTACCATTTATTTGCTATGGTGTCCTGGGTAAATAATTTCTGCCTTAATCTTGCCTTATATAAAAAGGTGATAATACCTACTTATTTCACTGAGGGATGTGTGAATTAATTAGTTAAGGCCAGGTCTTCAGCTGATTTAAACTGACCAAGCTCTGTTTAAGTTAATGGGCCAAGGACAATTTGCACTAATTAAGGATCTGACCCATTATTCTGTTAGGCTAGGTCTACATTAGGAGATAAGTTTGAATAAAGATATGCAACTCTAGCTATGATAATTACATAGCTGGAGTCAAAGTATCTTAAATCACATTTTGGTGCCATCCACATAGCGGGAGGTCAACAGGAGCATACTCTCCCTTCAACTTCCCTTATTCCTCGTAGGAGCAGGGCTACAGGTGCCTATGGGAGCACCCTCTCACTTTGAATTATCGTGCTTTCACTAAACCCGCTAATTCGAACCCCAGGAGAGTGACTGCGGCAGCTTCGATCTTCTCTGTAGTGTAGACAAGCCCTGAAAGACTAGGAGGATATAAAGAACTGTGTAAATAATACATGTTATTTAGGGTTAGGACAGAATAGGTCATGCAAGTGGCGGAGTGACACTATATGTGAAAGATAATGTAGAATCAAATGAAGTAAAAGTCTTAAAGGAATCAACATGTTCCATAGAATCAGTATGGATAGTAATTCCATGCTCTAATAAGAATATAGCAGTAGGGATATATTATCGACCACCTGACCAGAACAGTGATAGTGACGTTGAAATGCTAAGGGAGATTAGAGAGGCTATCAAAATAAAAAACTCAATAATAATGGGGGATTTCAATTATCCCCATATTGACTGGGTACATGTCACCTCAGGACTAAATGCAGAGATAAAATTTCTCGATGCCTTAAATGACTGCTTCTTGGACCAGCTGGTACAGGACCCCACAAGGGAAGAGGCAATTCTCGATTTAGTCCTGAGTGGAGTGCAGGATCTGGTCCAGGAGGTAACTATTACAGGACCTCTGTTTGTCAAAGGCTGGAGAAGGATGGCAGGAGACAAATTACTTGATCATTGTCTTTGGTACACCCCCTCTGGGGCACCTGGCACTGGCCGCTGTTGGCAGACAGGATACTGGGCTAGATGGACCTTTGGTCTGACCCAGTATGGCCATTCTTATGTTCTTATGGTTTATGTATTTTGAATTAGGAAAGACAAAATCTGCATTTGCTCCTGCCTTGAATAACAGCTTTCAGGTGTAGCTCTCCTTCCCATTGATTTGCTGTCACTTTTCAACTGTCATCTGAAAATATTTCCTTTATCCCTTGCTCATACATTTTAATCTCTCTTCCTCTGCTATTATGCACCTTTCAACTCTGTGCTTGTGTTATTAAACTCTATAAAGCATTTGAGATATAGCATGCATGGAAAACTATACAGAGAAAGTTTGTTACTCTGTGATCTTTAGTTGCAAGAAAACAGCAGTCATAGTTATTAATTGTATTAGAGTAGGACCTAGAGGCTGCTAATGATGAGACATGGAATCAGGTCTGCCTACAGGGTGCAGTTGCCCTGGCAATTTGGCCGCTGTTGTTACTAAGGCAGCAGCAGTGGCCAAAGTTCTGGGCCCTTTAAATTGCTGCTGGAGTGTTGCGCTGCATGCTCTGGGCAGCACTAAGGTCTGGGTGGTGGGAGGATGTGCCATACTCTGGGCTGCACTGAAGGCTGTCTAGGGGCCAACACAATGTATTCTGGGTGGCACTCGTGGCTGGTTGCCCCTGACTCTACCCCTTCTGCCTGAAGCCCTGCTCCTTCCGGGAATATGGAAGGCATTCAACGCCCCTGTATGGAAGATAACATTTAAAGGACTTCCTATAAGTTTTGTTTCCTTCTATGCTATTAATAAGGGTTAAAATCCTTACCCCATGATATCTTCTGCCCGTGGAAGATTTATACTTGTCAGGATGAATTTCCATTTCTTATGCTTGTCACATGAATGTTGTTATGGTTCTCCTTCTTGTGTGTTCCCATACTGCTTCATAAACCAGGCACAAATTTAACTCTTCTGGGGGTCGCAGCTTCAGTTTTATTTGGGGTCTTTGATTTAAATGTATAAGTTCATGAGTCCCAATCTAAACTGGGTATGTAAAACGTAAAACTTGCAATCAGACAATGACTGAACACGTATGAAATCTTCTGCAAGATAACTGTCTCAAAATAAATCAGAAGTTGTCCAGTCTGTTCCTATACTCACACATTCATTAATCAGTTAGGTTTCTCATTTGATTTTGGAATAAATAATGGCTTTAGCAGCTTTGTAATAAGAGAAAACATTGGAAGCAGTACATTTTTACTCCTGACATCATACCTGGGTTGATAACATGCTTACTCATTTAAGAAGTCTATTTTATCTGGATACCTACAAGGATTAGTAATGATTTTGACTGGAGGGAATAACAACCTAATGTTCATTCAATGCTTTGTGTGCAATGAGTCCACAGTGCCAGTCCAGATTGGAGGATACAGATGTCTACAGAATCTAACCTTTCTCCATAGAAGGAATAGGAGCTTTAGTATTATTGTCAAGTGCATAAACTTTGCTTATAAGGGTGCCAATTGTGGTGGAAGTCAATCTCAGGAAACAGATCAATGAGTGAACGGTTAGGAGATTGAGCTATCTTCTTGCTACACAGATGGTCTAACTAGGAGCAGAATGGACCTTACAGTAAAGCAGCTGGTCTGCACCTGTTACATGGATTTTGAGTACCATTTTCTTCTTGATAAGCCTTTAACCAGGTTAAGTCAATTCATCTCAGGACAATAGTTTTGGGAATAGACACTTTGTGAACGATGATGTCATAGCCATGCTAGCTATCACACTCTACAGACACCAATTTGTTGCTAGTAGATGTAAAGGATGCCCACGATTCATGAAGGATATTGATAAAGTGGAAAGAGTTTAGAGACGAGACACAAGAATGATTAAAGGATTAGAAAAAAATGACTTTTAGAGACAGACTCAAGGAGCTCAAAATATTTAACTTAACAAAGAAAGGGTTAATGGGTGGCTTGATTACAATCTATAACCACCTACATGGAGAACATATATTTAATGACATGCTCTTCAATCTTGCAGAAAAAGTATAACAACATGATTCAATAGATTGAAGTTTAAGCTAGACAGACAAATTCAAACTGGTAATAAGCCATACATTTTTAAACAGTGACTAATTAATCATGGGAACAATTTAATGGATGGATACTCCATCACTGACACATTTTAAATATAGTTCTAAAAGTTAAGTTCTAGCAATTGTTCTGGTGAAGTTCTATGGCCTGTGCTATCCAGGAGGTCAAACTAGTGTATCACAGTTATCCCTTCTGGTCCTAGTATCTATGGACTGCTGAGTCCCAGGTGGTTCTGTGCCAGGGCTGGGCAAAATGCAACCCGGAGGCCAGATCCAGCCCAGCAAACACTTTGATCTGGCCCATGGATGGCATCTGGCCACTTTCTGTTTACATCCTGCTGTCTGTGCCAACAAATTTCCAGGCAATGGCTCAGGCAGCAGGATCCTATTTAAATGCCCCATGGCTCCTCATCATAGCACTACCATGGCAGGACTGGAGCTATGAGCCATTTAAATAGCCTCAGCAATCCCAGGCAGCTGCCAGGAAATGCATTAGCAATGGGGCCAGGAGTTGCGAGCCTTTTGTTATGTTTTTAATTCAAAGCCTCCAGCCCTAGACAACTTGGGAGGTGGGGGGAAGAGACTAGTCCCCAGCCCCTCCCCTTCTACTCCAGGCCCCATGCCTTTCATGCTGGCCCTTGACCACGTACCAAAATTCATTCAGTGTCCCCCTGTGATAATTATTACCTACCACTGTTCTATGTCAAGGGTGCACAACATATGGCCTACAGGCCAGATCCAGCCCATCTAACATTTCTATCGGGCCTGTGATACAGTGGGGCATGCAGGCAGACTGCCTGCTAGCCATGGCCCAACACTGCTCCTGGAAGCAGCCAGCTACTGCTGGCATGCCTCTGCATGCCTATGGTGGGGAGTGGGCAGAACTGTCTGTGTGCTGCCCCTGCCCTCAGCATCATCCTCCTAGCTCCCCCTGCCCATTCTTGCAGGTGCAGGCAGCACACAGAGACCCGCTGTCTCCCTCCCCCCCGAGTGATGCTAGCAACTTCCAGGTGTGTCATGGAGCCATGACAGGAAGGCAGCCTGCCTGACCATCTTGTGAGCCAGGAGCCCTTGTAGTAAGTGCCTCCCATCCAGAGCCTGCACTTTGCACCACATCACCCTTCTCCAGATCAGAACTCCCTCCTGCACCCCAACTGCCTCCCAGACTCCACACCTCCTCCGTGAATACAGTAGAAATGTGCAGCCCATGACAACTTAAAATTCATGGTGTGGCCCTCCACTGTGAAAATTATTGCCATCACCCCATTCTAAGCTCATTAGAGCTCAAGTGCTCAGACTCTTTGTCTAAGTCCTTCCTTTAAATGTCTTCAGTCCCTCTGCCCCAGATTCCAAAACCAGTGCCTTCTATTGCCCCAGCTATCCAGTCACTTACACACACTCCCTCAGAATTCCACTTAGCTGTGGGCTCTTTGGCTGCAGTTCCACCTTTTTGGGGACACCATGGCAGGAAGGCAAGGAACACAGGATTAACAAAGGAGAGTTTTATCCTCTTTACTTCTGGGCTACAGATTGATGAAAATAACAGAAGTCATGAAATGTACTCTCTCCATGCTTAATTACACCTCTTCTGAGAGTCAGAAGTCTGTTAGCATTTCAAGAAAGGCAGAGTCCTTACTGCCCTGCCATTCTTGCAAACTCTTTGGGTATTGAGGAGATGGGTGCCCCATGCTGCCATTCAGAGAAGCATTAGCTTAAATACAGTCTCTTTCTATCAGTTATGCACACAGGCTGAGAGGCTGCAGCTCCATAGCCATGTTGGTGCCCTTGTTTAGGAAATCCATGAGTTTAGGCAAACACAACAGATTTCTCTGTAATGGTTTCTAACTGACAGTCATTTAATGGGGTGTCAAGTACTTTTCCTAGCCAGAACACCTATCTGGAATACATTAAAATAACCTGCCTTGAGTGAAGTTAGAAAGTCAGAACATGATACAAAATGGAGGTCACAATTTGATATCAACATATTCCATGCTGGTCTGTAAATACCCTATAATTCATTTCAAAATTATGTGTGACAGTCTAATGCTATTCTGTTTAACTTTCAATTATTAATGAGTCAGCATTAGATAGCTTCCCATTGTGGACACCTTACCGAAGAAAAACAATCGCATAGACACCATGAAAAATGGCTTAGGGACTGGTTTGAACCACCCAACTTGTGTTATTTTTATTCAGCCTTATCATTAGCTTTTTCACTACTCTATTTTAGATATTTGGAGCTAAATGTTAGGTCTTTTGATTATATGTTTGCTCTGTTGATCTTAAGTACCTGATAGGTAACTATATACAAATAGGCCTACAATACTGAGAGCATAAAAGAATGGTTTCACTTCGAAATAACCTCATTAACATAACCGTTTTTTTAGATACATTACAATCAGAACTCCACTGTCATCTCCTGAAAAACTCATACTCCCAGCTTTGCCATTGAAGACTCATATTTCACTAGTACAAACTGATGTCTGTTAAATCATGGCTTTAATATAATAAAGTGTCAGGGAAATTTAAGCCTACTTATTCTCATTTAAGTTTTGTCTTTTTAAGAGACTCTCTTTTGTTTCCAGAAGGGCAGAAGTCCAGGTTGCTACACAATTGTAAGCCAAACTTAATGCACACTCCTCTTATAATGACTGTGTGCACAAGTACCCACATTGCATGAAGTAGCAGCAAATTATTACAGCATTTGTTAAACCCAGAGAAAGTACTCAACTATGTGTAAGACATAAGTATAAAAAACTGCCCCTGCTTCAAATGCTTACAGACATCTAATTAGGTATTTGCATATGCAAACATAATTACAATAATTGCATGCTTAAATTAGTCATGTAATTGTGTGCATATCTTGAGTTCTTGCCCTTTTGAAAATCAGGACCTACACGTCTGGCAGACCTGAAGCTCCTGCACTCCATGCAGGGTGGTTATCTTGGTTGCTCAGAAGGAGTCTGCTTTAAAAGCTTTGGTTTTGCTCAGATTTGTTTTACACCACTGAACAGAAAGCTTCTAGAACAGCAGAGATTTTTCTCTTTCTAAAGAAGGCAGCAGAGATGACCACTGCTTTCAGTCTGGGGTTTTTTGTTGTTGTTTTTGGTTTTTTAATGTAGGAATCCCCACTGTTATATTTCATCTGATCCCCTGAAAGCATCTACTCCTCTCTCATGCAGACTCCACTGTAGCACCTTCACCAGGCAGGTCCTGTTTAGCCACTTTCCTTCATTACTGTGCTATTTCTCTAACATTGCTTTAGCTATAAAGGTTGTAGAAGGCTGATACCACTTCAGTCACACTCATCTTCCCATCTCCGGGAGCCACTGTTTTCCCATTACAGCCTTCCAGATATGGTAGAATACAGACATAGGAAAGGAAAGTGAATTACCTCATCCTTTCCCCCATGAAGGAAAATTGCAATCTCAGACTGCTATGCAGTCAATCACCATTTTTCTGCTCTGTTCACTGACTATGCTGGACTCAGGACCACTGACAGGCAAGGGTGCCATTTTGGCAGAGCGGGGAGGCAGCAGCCTTGCGTACCAGGACGTGGCTTGCTTTTCTTCCTGCTCCCCTGACAATAAGGGAGCAAGGGGAGCATGCCTCTCACTCCAGGCTGGTGAGGGGAGGGAGCAGAGGAGTAATTCATGGAAACCCAAGTTCTTTCCCCTTGCTCCCTTATTGTCAGGGGAATGGGAAGAAAAGCAAGCTGCATTCCGGTACACATGGCTGCTGCCCTTCCCCCCGCTCTCCCAAAATGGCACCCCTGCTCACTGGGTTGGGAGGAGGGAATATGGGCAGTTGCTCTGGGACCCAGTAATTTAAAAAGGCCTGAGGTTCCCAGCTGCTGCCACTGCTACTGCAGGAGTGGCAGTGGCCATAGCCTGGGCCCTTTGCATTGGTGTCAGAGTGCCAGATGCTATGCTCTCGGCAGCTCTGAGAGCTACCTGGAGGCAGAGAGGCCATGGCACTGCATGCTTTGGGTGATGCTGAGGGCTGCCCCCAGCCCCTCCCTTTCTTCCTGAGGGCTCATCTCTTCTGGGAGCATGGAGTCAGTCCACACACACACACACACACACACATTACCCAAGGACCCTGAGAATCTGTCAGCTCCCCCGGCTGGACGGTATTTAAAAGAGCTGATACTATAAATCTCACTATTCTTGGAAATACTGCTGACCCATTTGTGCTACTTCCTGAGCATTCACAGTAAAACATTCCCTAAGTGAACATATTTGCTCCATTACATCCCTTTTCACACTGCCCAGTCTTAGCAGCAGTCTTAGCAGACTCTAGAGACAGTCACAATAAAAGAGCCAAACCCCATTTTGCTAGGGATTCTATATGCACACTGAAGAGATGGTCTTTTGTTCCAAAGATCTTATAGTCTAAACAGAAGACAGGATGAACACAAAAAACAGATTAGTGGAAGACAAAGAAAAGTGAGAGAATTATGCCCAGTATGAAAAGTAGCAACTGTAGCAAACTAACTGCCTACCCACTGTTAAGAATTTTACAGACCTCACAGCACAACATGTCAGAACTGGTGGAAGTTTTCTTCACTTAAAAACAAAAACCAAACAAAAAAAAGTAATGAAATTAAAGTAAGTGTAGGGTGATTTCCATTCTTCACACCCATGTGCTGAAACACCTCTTACGTCAGGCTTTACTAGCCATGCTGACCTGAAAGTTAATATTACAGGTAGAGTGGAAGAAAAGCACATGTAGCACAAATATTGAAGAATGGAAAGAAGAATGATTCAAGAACTTCTTGCCTCCCCCTAAATGAATTAAAAAAAAATATTATTAGTTCATAATGCCACTCTAAGCAATAATCAACATTGATTCATCAAGAATAATCTCTTTCCAGGCACATCTATTGTTTTTTCTGAGCATGTCCAAAATTAGTAGATGAAAGAAAAATGATTAATGTAATATTGGAATATCAGTACAAGAGCTGATTATATCATGAACATCTTACTCATCATTAATCAAAATTATCGTAGATATCAACACTGCTCCTGAAATGGTCTGAAAGAACAGAAATACAGATGTCTGATAGTTAACAATATATCAACTTGAATATTGGCATAAACAAGGCATTCTGTTTATGTTTGGTCTCCCTAAATATGTACATTTATAATCTAGAACTGAGATATTAAAATTTGGAATGGCTTGTAAGGGTGGAAAGAAGAAACACAGTAATACCAAGAGCCTCTGTGTGGTTGTTGGGAAAATAACACAGCAGGGAATAGATTATCCCACAAATTCTTGGAATGTAGGAGGGAGAACAGCAAAATAAAGACAATGGATTTCAAGAAGGCAGACTTAAGCAAACTTGGGAATTGGTAGGTAAGATCCCATGGGAAGCAAGTCTAAGAGGAAAAACAACTGAAGACAGTTGGCAATTTTTCAAAGTGACATTATTAAGAGCACAAAAGAAAACTCTGTTACTACATAGGAAAGATAGCAAGTAAGGAAAGAGGTCACTGTGGCTTAACTAGGAAATTTTGAATGTTCTAAAATTAAAAAAGGAGTCTTACAAAAAGTGTAAACTAGGGGTATGTCTACACTACACTGCCTTAATTGACAATTCCTTCTCCAGCATTAGGCTTAGCTTGTCTGTTAGCATTATGGTAGTAACCCAAATGTCAGTACTGTCTCTTTTGAAAATTAATGAGCCTTGGCTGAGGACAAATCCTAAGGCCTATGAATTTCTCTTGCCAGGAAGAATAAAAAAAAAGTCACAAAGGATCAAGATTCAGAATTATTAGGCCTACTGCCTAATTCAATTCCCATTGATGAAAAACTCCCATGGATTTTGATGGGGACTGGATCAGGACCCTAGACATTTCAAGTATGAAGTTCACTGTTTTAGAGAGGCAGCAATTCTAGTGCAGTGAGCAAAAGATGTGATATAGCCATCATTTTTTATGTGGCCCTTTGTCTGTGATATTAACTGGTGTGGATAAATAATGGGTTTCAGTTATGAGATGGAGGGCATTTCTCCAACAGTGAAAAATACAGTGATTTCCAATACACTCTCAGCATATGCCCATAGTTACCACACAATGATTTCTGAAATAAAATAGTTTAACTACACTCAAACATAACTGAGGTATGTCAGAGAACATGGCAAGGTAATTGGAGGGAAATATTGCCTTTTAATGGCATCCAATGAATTCTGACTTGTGAAGTGCCTGCTACCTCTGCAATGTGCAATTGCATAATTTCCCTTTGGCAGATACATGAATTGCTTACATGGAAAAACAAAGTTATGTTTTGCTGCTATCTATAATGTGGTTCGGCAGCTGGACACTAGTGGAGCTTGGGATACTGTCAAATCACATGCCGACTCATGCCCAGGCCTCATCGAACACAGACAAAGCTCCACTTATATCCAGCTGCTGGAAATCAGTTTGGATTGCCTGTGTGTTAGTACAGTTAATATGTCTAGAAAAAGGACTAGTGTAGGATGGTGCAGGCATTAATCTCACTTAACCTTGATAGCCCATGGGATAAATTTATATTGAATGTTTACAGGGGTGGGGAACAGGAGAATGTTGAATACAGCAAAGCACTCATCCTACATACAAGATGGCCGGTTGAAGGCAAATGAAGCATTTTCTAGAATCCAATAACAGATCTCGTTGATTGCATTCTTCACTCCCTCCAGGAAGGGGAGATCTGTGTATGCATGTATCCCACCAGCTTGGATTCTGCGGTTAAGGAGATAAAAATCCTTCATTAGGAGAAACTTGGCTCTTCATGCTGTCAAGACTCAAAGATTTTTAAACATAAATAAGAGATCTCAGTGCTGGTTGGCATGGCCAGCTAAAAGGATATACAGCAGTGCTTATATTACTTTCTTTTAAATCTAAATCTCTGTTGTATATCTTAACCTTGTAAGTAATTCATTTCTTTTTCCTAGTTAATAAATCTTTAGTAACAAGATTGGATATGGGATTGGGTACAGGAGTTGTCTTTGGTTTGAGATCTAGACAATTGACCTGGAAAAAGTGACTGGTCCTTTGGAATTGGGAGTAACCTGACTATTGTTGTGATTTTTGCTGTAAGTGACCATCTATCATATAGTTCAGCTTGCCTTGGTGATAAGATAGACTGAAGTGCCCAAAGGGACTGTCTGCAACTCAATGGAAAGACAGTTATAGGTCTTTAGGTGATCATACTTGTTACTGGGTTAGTGAAATCTAATTATAGAACATGCAACCAGTTTGGGAGGGGAGGTTGCCCTGCTTCAGCCTAGTCTGTCTCAAGGTTGGCACTGAAGCCTCTTTCAGACAGTTTGACAAAAGGCCATGTGATATGCCAGCTTTCTGATGACCAAGAGCTAATGGTCTGTGAGCCACCCATGGTCCACTTGCTATAATTTGGGAAGCATTGCTACTCAATATAATTCTAACTACTGAAAAAAGCAAAGCACCTTTGCAGGATAATCAAAAGAAACTCAAACTTTACTTAAACTCATACATATTCAAAGGCCCCAGTTCAGGCACTCATCTGCTTGGGATATAAGAACATACCTAATTTTAAATGTGCTTCGCTGACTTAGGGCCTAATGCAGTAGAAATATCTATCATATAGGCCAGATTTTATGAATAATTACATGTCAGCACACAACTGTAAATTTTAAAAATTACTATCACTTTAAATTTGTTCTTAGTTACAACTATCTGTTTTGATGGCTCTTTAAGTTTATTCCAAGGCACATAAGCAATCATATCACACATGATAATATTTCACTGCTGCATCTATCAGCATCTATCAGCTAGCAGCTGGATCTCTTACAGACATAAGAGTGTGAATATGGAAGGTATTAGAACTAACCATCTGCTGAAAAAGACTGTTGCAAATTAAAAAAAAAACTTAATTTCAAAATGTAATTTGTCACCATATTAAACTGTTGACACATGAGTGAAATATACATGGAGTGGATGACTGATTATCCAAAGTTATATAACTTGCATGATGATGTGTGAAAAAGGTTTGACTTGTGATTGGTTTTAACTTAAAGCCCTTGCTTTGTCAACCCTAAATACCACACAAGTCTCACTTAACCCTTTAGATACTGTTGCCAATGTTTGAGCTGAATGGCAGGTCAAAGTTCAGAGTGCTGGACATATTCCAGTTGGAAGTCAAAATTGATAGAACCTGGTGTTTTCTGTGATGCAATCTTGTTTATTTATAAAGCATGGTCCTGCTTTTTCCTAACATAAGAGGAACCAGCAAAGTTTCTTTAGTCAACAGATCCCAAAACTCTTTAGCTTTTCCAAAGTCATATAGTGATCACAGGCTGCTATGTAGCTTTGTTTTTCTGTCATCTCGATTTTTGTGTTTACCCTTCCTCTTTTCCCCCACCCCAAAACACACACAAAACAATACTCGGCAAAAGCCCTTCTACCCATTCACTCCAGAACTCTTGGGCAACCTGTTATACTTCCGTGGGGCTTCTTCACTGTCTCAGAATCATCTTAAGTGAAGGATGTGTTCACTCATCAATTTCAATGAGGTTTTTTTATTCAACCAAAACCAAAATCTAATCAGCTCATAATATTTTCTTATGTGTAGTTCCCATTGATCTCATTATGGTCCATTCATATTTAAAGACAGATTTTTGCCATTGTTTTTGTTCCCCACATTTACACTTAAAAATAACAAAATACAGTGTCATCTCTCAATGTCCTTTGAAGTAGAATGCAGAACCCCATAAGTTTCCTCAGAGGGAAGAAATCCCATTGGCACTTGATTCAGTCAATCACTCTGAATGGTCTAATAGGGTTTTTAATATAAAAACAAATTTTACATATGTAAAAACAGACAGTGTGTGCACTCTTTAGAATTCTATGAAATTTATGATTGTGAGATGAGATTTTATGTTTTCCTAGATGTGGCGTGTTGACCCAGGAAGCTTTTAAAGTGATAACACTATCTCGGGCACTCAGCATAATGTTGAGTGTGGTAGAAATGTCTACACAGAGAAATATCTAGATAAATGGAAAGACATCTGATAAAAGTATCAGCTTAAGAAAAAAATATACATTTTTGATAGCCAGTGTATTAAATACTACGTGAAGGCCTATGTCTATACCAGTACTTCTATTGATGAAACTTGTCTCACTCAGAAGTGTATAAAAAACTACAGCTGAGAGAGATAAGTTACACCAACAGAAGCGCCAAGGTGGACATTACTCTGTTGCCAGCAGAGCTCTATCATGTCAGCATAGAGCAGCTGCATAGTTCAGCTGTGCTTCTGTAAGGTCTCTAGTGTAGACATAGCCTTAAAGTCACTTTAAAATAGCATAAACAAGTAACACCACTTCAGTGACTGTTTCCAAATGCCAAGAGGAGTACAATCAGTGAAAGTAAGCTGAATTACCAATTTGCCAAGAAAAAAGTACATTATTGCTATTCAGTTTGGGGAAAATTCCAACATTCCGCAGAGAGCATTGGACTGGAGGGAATCCCAGGCTTTTCCTTAAGTCAGAAGTGCAAAAACATCCCAGGCAGTGTAGAAAAAACCCACGATCATGATATTAAAAAATATCATTCATATCTATTGCTGTCATTCCTGAGACTTATGCCCAGTGGCAAAAGATATCTTCATAACTGTCTCATTCTTTTGATTAAAAGTGCTTTCCATATACATATAGAACTATTTAGACATTGCACAGGACTTTAGCAAAGCCTTGACTTAAAAGTTTCCCATAGGCTGTATTCCTGGCTTTTACATTTGATGTTAAAATGCAGCTTTATACATGCTTAGAAAAAGGAGCCTGATATTTATGCTAAATAGAACTTCTCCATTTTTCCTTAGGTCAATTTATAGAGAGTTCATGAAAATGACTCATAGTTAAACAACATTTTAAAAGTCTGACTGAACATGAAAGTTCATCTTTCAAGGTCACTGCGTTTGTATTGTACATGATATAACACTTTTCTCCCTCTTACTCAAGTAAAGCACATTTAAAAATTTTATAGAATACTAGGCTTTCAATTCATAGCAAAGTGGCTTTTATGTATTATACAATACATTTTCTCTGGTTTGTTAAACTGTTTTGAATATTTTTTAACCAAATCTCAAAATGATGGAAAGGAAGATAAGAACATTCCTTTTGATACAGTCATATAATAGACTCATTCCACCACCAGGAGATTTCTGTGAGGGGATTCAGGAAGTGGACTTTATTAAAATACAGAGCCAAATTTTCAAACGTCCAGTGATTTTGGTACCTTGGTAGTTTCCATACCTGGAGAGCTAGGGCTACGAGGTTCATGCTCATAGGGCCCTACCAAATTCATGGTCCATTATGGCCGCTAGGTAAATTTCAGCTGTTTATACCTGAAATTTCACAGCATTGTTTCCATGGTATCCCAACCCAAAAGGAGATAAGGGATAGGAAACCTGCTGACCCTTACTTCTGTATAGCCTTGAGAGCTGGACTCTGAAGGTAGCAACTGCAGACCTTCATGCAGCCACAGGAGGTTTCAAGAGGTAGAGGTGGGTGTTGTCCGGTCCCCCCTCCCACCACTAGAGCAGTTCGCAGGGGAGGGACAAGTCCTGTCCTTCTCCTGCCCAGTTGGAGGTAGGAAGCCCCCTTTGATGGAGCACTCCTAGGAACAAGGAGACATCAGATTTCATGGGGGAATGGGCTTATTTCATGGTTCATGCCATGTTTTTCACAGCTGTGAACAATCATATGCTGATAATTGGAGCCCTAAGTAAATGGGACACATGAGACCCCAGTAATAAGCACCTGTTGAGAGAATTATGGAATCAGTCAACACTGTGTTTGGTTGATGAGGCAACTTATGGTGTCAGAGGCCATCAGACAGCTGAGGGACATCTACCAAGAAATTGACAATACCAGGAGGGATGAGCTGGAGTTCCAATGAAAAGTGCAATCAATCAGGAAAATAATTGTGGGAGGGGTCCTCTATTTTCTGATGGACAACCTGCCCTAAATTCTCAATCCCTGAAGGACAATCTCCACTCTTTGATATATTTGCTTTCCATAACCGACTCTTTATGTAACTTTTCATGAGTGATGTTCCCAAATACTTGGATGTGAATATCTAAATTGGGTTGTTAAATTTATTCCCCTAAATTTGTGTTATTGCTTGTTATGAACTAAAAGTCAAAGATACATATAAAACACATTTTGTATTTGTGGATAATCTCTAAGCACTATACCCAGATGTACAGACACTCTTTTCTTAACCTGTTTTATGTTTATTAACCTGTGTTAATCTTAGCTTTATTATTTTTAAAAAGTCTGATCATACCATCCAGCAACGTTAGCACAGCACACCAAGCAACATAAAGTAGGTACAGGGAGGGAGGGCAAATATCTGGCCATGAGTGGGCAGGATGATTAGCAAAAGCCATGTTGAGTTGTTTTCTCAGGTCTCTGTTGTCTGAAGTCTCGCAGTTCTTATTTCTTTCATATACTTCTAGAAATGTTATAATTGCTACTTGCTTCTACCTCCAAAAGCCCCTATTACAGCTAACTTGGAAATGTTACTGTTATTTTAGAAAGTGTTGTAGTTGTTACAGTACAGTATTACTTGTATGAAAGGCAAATGTTTTAATATTCAGAGTGTCAGAGACATTCTCAAAGTTGGCTAGAATGACCTGGTGCTTTCTTCTTCTGAGTGGATTCCTGTAGTTGTTCGATGGCCAAAATTGGTTGCAACACAAATTTTGTTGTGTTGCAACACTTCAACAAAGTGCAGAAGTACCTGAAAAAGAAAGTTGATTGGGAGTGGAAGGTGGGGAAGAGAATCAGAGAAGGGGGGAGTGCAAGTATAACACATTTTAAAAAACAGGGGTGGAGGGTGGGGAATATAGCTGGCAATGCCCTTCAAACAATTGTATCAGCATAGACATTGAACCTTCAAAAGGATTATTTTAAAAATTGTGATCTGCATAATTAAAGAAAATAAATAGTTACACAAAAACACACCCTAAAAATGAGCCGGGAAAGGAGGAAGAAGAATTATAAAATTAGAATTGGTTTGGGCTTGCCTGCTTAAAGTTTCTACCGTGAAGTACTACTATTAATCAGAACCCAAGAGAGAGATAAAAGATGTATTCAGGACTGTCTGACATTTTATGATAATGTATTTCCTTTTAAAACCACAAATCTTACTCCTTTTCTTAGGACTTACTATCCAATAAACACACAGATGTTGGTACAGGCAAAGCAAGTTTAATGAACCTATCATGACTTATAATTAAATTGTGTAACAAATGCACTTGGAATCCTGCCGGGGTGATCCCTGGTATATCTTGCAATGGGAGAGCAGAACAAAAATGCAAATGCAAAGTGACCTTTCTTGCTGACAGCTTTATTCTAGCACAGTAAACTCTGGTGTGGATCTCCCCCTTCTGGCTGCACCAAATTCCTGCTAATTTTTCTGCTGTTGTCCAGGAAAGAATGAATATTACCTTTTCTACTCCTGACCAGAGGAAGAGCCTTTCCCTCATCCCCTCACCAAAAAAGGGCTCTCTGAATAGATAGGGCAGGTGAGGCTTGTGCCTTGATGGTAGCTGATTCCCTGCTTTCCATAGGCAGAGATGAATAGGGTGTTCTGTACCATTATAATTGCAAGAAGAAATTGGGTCAAATATAAGGATTATGCTGATGGTCATCTCCACTTACATTTTCCTCTTTTTTTAATGTATTTTAAGTTTGGATTTAGGTAACCATAGAGGGTTGTAGGGAAATATGGATGCTTTGATTTGAAGAGGGAGTGAGAGACAGAGAGAGATGAAGCTAAGTTTACTGACATCACAGAGACAGAACATTTATCCTGAAAACCTTTTATATCTGGAAAGAAGAGTCAAAATGCTCAAAAAGATTTTTTAAAAGACTGAAATAAAACAAAACATGTTTCCCCTCTGGATATACCGGAGACCTTAATTAAGTTTCCAAAAATCTCAATTTCCTTGTGCAAGAAAGAGTTCTTCTTGACAACCAGACAAGTTAGTTTTTATTAAGCTGTTCTGCATGAAGATAGGTAATATTTTATGCACAGTCTCTAGCATTAGTATTACTAATTAGGTCTTACATTCTATTTAAGAGCTTTTAACAGAAAATGAATCTAACAGCCTTAGAAGATATCAAACCTATGTGCTTCAAGAGTGAAATTAGTCATCAGAATTACTCAGAAGAGCCATAGTATCGTGAATTCATTGTTTCATTTACTATAGTACTAGATATTCATATTAAACAATAAGACAGGGGAAATATTTATTTTATTACTTATTTCAGGCTATGTCTAGACTGACACCTTTTCCCGATTGTTTTTTCGATTGTCTTTTCGGAAGAAGCTTTTCTATACTGGGCCACATTTTGGAAATCCCTCCTCTTTCAGAAGATCTCTTATTCCTCATATAGTGAGGAATTCAGGGCTTCCAAAAGAGCATGTCTGCTCTTCCACAAAAAATGTCGCATTCCCTGGATGTGGCGGAGTTTTGGTATCCCGGAAAAACTCCACAGTCTAGACATAGCCTCAGTTGTATTATTCTTACAGCAAAATGTCTGACCAAGTATTATTTTTAACAATATAGTGGAAGCATCTTGATTGGCTAATAATTAAATCACAAAATGTTTAATAGAGCCACCCACACTTTATTAGATATTTAATTTCTGTGGGGCAAAATACTTGGTGTAGATAATTCCTTAGACAGATATCCTGCCATACCCATGACAGGTAAGTTCATTTACCTTATGTTCAAAAGTAAATTACCTGAACTTTTGGGGACTAAATCCATGACACAATCTACTTATAACCCCTTTTTCTGACTCAGTCTCAGGCTAGATAGTAGACTTGTAAGTTACAAAAAAAATAAATAAATAAATAAATAAAAAATAAAAAAAAATAAAAATAAAAAAAATAAAAAAAAAACAATGAATTTCAAATTGTGAAATAACCATGCTGGGAGAAGGGGTGCATGTTATTTTCCATTTAAGTCCCTTTGGTTCAATGTTGTTACCCAAATGTAGTGTGGTAAGTAGTAGAGGAGGAAGAAGATCAGTTTTCAGGAGGAACCTAGTCTAGTATGACACCAAGAATTCACTAATGCAGACTGATGCCTGGCACCTGACAAATTCAAAATCCTGAACACTTATCACCAGCCACCCAGCTTGTTTAAGAAAGTTCTTTCCTTCATTTCTGCCTGCCTTGTGCATCACTTACTGCAAATTAAACTCAGTGTGTACATGGCTTACATTCTTGCTTCATGATTATAGTAATTGATATCAGTAGGGTTATTCGCAGGATAAGGGGCTACTCAGTGTGAGCAAGGGTCCAGAATCTGGCCCTATTTGATTTTATATGAGACATGGATTACAATTTTCATGAAGAAGAAGGACCCAAACTATTAAAGACCCACTTCTAACACCTTTACTTGAGCTGAGTATTTCCACATCCATTTTGCCTGGGTATAAGTGACTACAAATGATTGGAGGAAGTGGAGAATCATCCCACCATCTGTGCTACCTGTCAAAATCTAAGCACAGTTTAACATACCAGACCAGCATCCCTCACACTCTCATTCATGTCAGTTGAAATGTCACTCACAAGCAGGACTGAAGAACATGACCAAGGTCTCCGGTTTAGTTCCTTATTCCCCAGCTATTAGGGAACAACAGGCTGGGTGGCTGCTTCTGATCAGGAATCCAAGACTTTCCTCCTCCTATACTCTTTTCCCTGCTGTTTTTCACACTTCTAGTCTGGCTCACACTGCAACACAATGGTGGAAAGGAAGATGTGCTACCACTGCTGCTAGCCCCGAGCAGCGGCACAGTCAACATTCTGTAAGTGGTCATGTTGTGAAAACATGAAGCCAAAGGATTACAGTGACACTTGGGGGAAGCCAGGACTAAGGGGAAAGCAAGTCCATGGCAGGAATAGGTTTGGTGGAAAGCCAGGGTGTGAACAAAGTGAGAGAAAGAGACTGAGAAAGAGAGAAAAAGAGTGATAAAGGAAAACTCAGCAGATTCTAATAAGGGACAGGTGGCTTTTTGGCAGGCTCTGGACTGGAAAGTAGAATTTCTGACTTCCTGTCCTACCACTGCCACTAACTGTGTAGTTTTGGGACACTTTTATCACCTCTCAGTCCCTCCTTTACCCAAATGGGAATAATAATGACTCATCTCCCAGGTAAGTTAAAGTATCTTAAGAGTCCTAGGATGGAAGTATTGCCATGAATTTGTTACTATTAGATCAGGGAAGACATGCTGACTTTGAAAGTTTGCTCACCTCACATGCATTATTGGCAAAATGGTCACTCACAAAGTTATGCACTTTGTGGCAGAGTGACGTGGCAGAGTGACGTCAAGCATCATCAAGAAGTATCCCTTCTTCTTTTTGTACTCTGTGGCAAGGTGGTCTGGTGCTAAAATTGGAATATGTGTGCCATCTGTTGCCTGCCCCCCCTGCTCCCCCGCCACACACACGGAGATAGGAAAACCCATGTCTGCAAAGCCATCCACAATAGCATGCACATTTCCCAGAGTTGCGGTCCTCCACAGTGACATGCAATTTATTGCCCTGCACATTTGCAGTAATGTAGCCCCAATGGTAGACTTCCCCTCTTGAAATTGATTGGTACCAGTCAGTTAAAAATCAGGAGTCACCAGCTTCCACACTGCAATTGCCACACACTTCTCTGCTGAGGGAGCAGTGCTTATTCAGGTGCCCTTGCATTGCAGGTCGAAAGCCAGCTCAGCACAGAGTGCCAGAACGTTTGCTTCACCACGCAGGTGAAGGATGAAGAGCAGTGACTACAGAACTTTAGAATGCATCAAGCAGTCACCACTCAGTGCTGGTTTCCCTAACCCAAAAGCAATGGTCTCCCTTGTACAGGTGCTCTGTGAGTGCCAAATGCAATGAGAAGTTGCTGCAGTCCATATCACACAGAATGTCAGGCAACAGCAACTCTTCCTATCAGTAACTTCAAGATTAACTGCATTGCCATGCTTCACGTCCTCACGGCGGCATTTACAGAGCACAGGAGAAAAGAGCGGGATCCATCCTTTCTCACTGTAGATGCTGGAATGCACAGCAAAGAACGGCAGTTGGAAAAATGGCATGTAAGGAAGCTGGAAACCCCTGGAGGGCTGAAAAACAAAGCAGTGCCTGATGGGAAATTCTGCATGGTCGCCAGGAGCACTGCTCTCCATTCCACATTCCCATAAAACTTATTGATAGATCGTTTTGCCAGGTACTATGGGATACATACGTGTCGACATTTGTTTTGGTGACAAAACTTTGTAATGGAGACAAACCTCTGGTTAAATGTGCAGAAAGGCTGAAAAAATATCTCAGAAGTGCAAAATGTCCCATTCATGTCAATGGTATGGTAATTCTGAACCTTAAACACGGTGACTTAAAATGTCGCTCTTTAAAGTTACTCAGAGGAAAGATTAGGAATATCCATTCATTAAGACTGACCAAGTCTACTGTAGGTGGCCTCTCTTATCGGCTTCAGCAGAGAGTACAGCGTGGTTCTGAAGGTAGTTTGAGTGTATTGCCACATTGTTTTTCCAGACTTAGTGCATGGATAGATCTATGAATAAAAAGCTGCCCTTCGTTTTTGCTATCCAGTTTCTCTGTATAGCTCAGCTCCAGATCAGTTTTATTTACATTCTTATTACTGAAGTTGAATAAAAGAACTTGTGCCTGTAACCCCTCTCTCCCCCAACCAGGAAAGAACCTACTTCTGGATTTCAGACTTCCTTAGATGCTCCATGTCATATGCTCTTATTAGCAAATGGCATTACCCACAGCTCTGAATCAGGAAAGACACAATAATGTTTGACAGTCTTATTACAGTTATTAATACCAAAGAGAAGCTGACCAAAATGCTTAGTCCCACACCATTAAACAACCTCTTTGCACATTACAGGAAGTAAGGAAAATATACTAAAACTGATAGTGTGTTAGAGCTGGAAAAGGTAGCAATGGAATATGAAAGACACAATGCTTGTTAAACAGCTATTTTTCTCATGAAAATAACTGAGCATGAACAACTGCACGTAAAGCATTTAAAAGAGAAATTAAACTAACATTCAAATGTTATGATTTGATCACATTTTTTAACCTAAAATTTATTTGAAAAAATAGTAGCTTTCATAGAGTACACCTGCAAATATCCTTACAATTGTTTTAATCAAACTTTTAATGAGACTGCATAGATTTAATATGTTTATTTTGATTATGCATTGAGGAGTTTCTGTACCTATGTAGAAACAGGAAAACAAGGGACAATTCTGCTATCTCCTTTAGAGCATTCAGATAAGGATAATTTCATTAGCTCTTGTCTAAATGACGTTGAAGACTGAAGCCTTAAGGCCAAAGTACTGGATCTTTAATTGGCTGCACCACGCACTCTATTCATGTAGACAAATTAAATCAGTTGCAATATTTTGAAAATGCATCACCAACAATTTTCTATCAGAAAACAAGAAACATTCCTACACAATTGCATAGGTAGAAATGGAAATATAGGCTTTCAGATTGTGTGGGTGATACGCTGTATGATTTAGCTATTAAAAGTGGAACAGAAGGGAAGAGCAAAACCAAACTGAACTTTGTTATTTCTGGATGAGTTTGCTGTAAGAAATGCCAGTTTCATTCCATCCTGACAGTCAGAATTTTTCATCATCATCACAATCCATTATTTATTCAGGCTTGCTAATTAGCCCATTCACTAGACAAGTGTCTTGCAGTTCTGACCATCTTCACCTGCACACTTGACCATCTCAGCCAAATGAGATGTGTGGGTGAGGATCCTGCTATTTATTTTATAGAAATCTAACAAACATTCACATCCCTGTCTGTTTTGCCATGCCAAGGTATAGGCAAACAGGGGAATGGTCACAAAATCTGTGTGGCAAATTGTGCAGAATATAGCAGTCATCTTTGTTATAATCAAGGCATTAGCTTGGATGTCTAAGTAACGTGCCCAGCTGATAAACTGTGTGTCATGCACAGACATTTGTTTATATAGGATTGTGTCCACAACTATGTGATAAATGTTACTAAGGGACCAAGTATTAAGCCAGGCAGGGAGAGGTTAAAATATAACCGCCAGGAAGAAAGCCTCCCATGGCCTCAGAGAAGCTGCTCAGCCTACTTACTGGGATGAAGGATTCTCATCTAGATGCATACAGAGGGGTTTCTGCTTGAAAAGATGTGCATTAAAAAGATATATTTTCATCAATTTCATTCATCCTTTATTTTGGGATGCTTCATATTGCAACCTTGGACAAACCGTAACAAGTAACTCTTCTAAATATATAGATGAGAAATTGAGAGTCTTCACCTTAGACCACATCTGCTCATTGCACGAGAGTGAATGTTTAGGACAGCAGAGTAATTCACATTTTATTCAAAGACACAGAACTAACTTAATGCTTATTGGTTTTACTTCAAACACTGACTCTGCTGGGCAACCCCAATGCCATCTCCCAGCAACCTGTGACTTATTCGTTTTATGAGCACTGCAACATATTAATAGCAGGAAGAGGAAGCTTTTGCCCTCTGCCACTGCCCTGGAGAGCTGGGATCATTACCTCAGCCTGTAAAGCATATGCACTGCATTTGTTCTGCCAATAATTGGCCCCTCATAAGCAATCTCAAGAGAGAAGCCAGCCAAGAACTGAACGGAATTAAACACATTTATCAGCTCATCCTTGAAACTGGTCCCCTTGAGATGCGGTTGAAGCTCATCTGTAAGGCAGCAACGGGAAGCTAGCACTGGTAATGGCTGAACTGTACATATTCTGTGAATAGTTTGCTTAGTTTAGTTTGTAGGCAGCTAATTCAGCTGGAAAGTCTTCCATTGACTTTAATGGGAGCTTAACGAAGGCCTGGGTTGTTCGATATTACAAAGAAAACATTTTTATAGGCATTAATCATAGAATCATAGAGCTGGAAGAGACCTCAGAAGGCCATCAAGTCCAGTCCCCTGCCCAAGGCAGGACCAATCCCAATTAAATCAACCCAGCCAGGACTTTGTCAAGCCGAGACTTTAACACCTCTAGAGATGGAGACTCCACTACTTCCCTAGGTAACCCATTCCAGTGCTTTACCACCCTCCTAGTGAAATACTTTTTCTTAATATCCAACCTGACCTCTCTCACTGCAACTTGAGACCATTGTTCCTTGTTCTGCCATCCATCATTACTGTGAACAGTCTCTCTCCAGCCTGTTTGGAACCTCCCTTAAGGAAGTTGAAGGCTGCTATCAAATCCCCCTCACTCTTCTCTTCTGCAGACTAAATAGACCCAACTCCCTCAGCCTCAACTCGTAGGTCATATGATCCAGTCCCCTAATCATTTTGGGCGCCCTCTGCTAGACCCTCTCCAATGCGTCCACATCCTTCCTGTAATTGGAGGCCCAGAACAGGATACAATACTCCAGATGTGGCCTCACCAGAGCCGAAGAGGAATAATCACATCTCTGGATCTACTGGCAATGCTCCTCTGAATGCAACCTAATATGCCATTAGCCTTCTTGGCTACAAGGGCACACTGTTGACTCATATCCAGCTTTTCATCCACTGTAATCCTCAGGTCCTTTTCTGCAGAACTGCTACTCGGTCCCCAGCCTGTGACAATGCTTGGGATTCTTCCGTCCCAAGTGCAGGACTCTACACTTGTCCTTGTTGAACCTCATCAGATTTCTTGTGGCCCAATCCTCCAATTTGTTTAAGTCACTCTGGACTCTATCCCTGCCCTCCAGCATATCTTCCTCCCCCCCTAGCTTAGTGGCATTGATTAATGTTGTCAGACTAACATACAATATAGTCTGCTGTCCTAAATATTCACTTTCATGTTCAACTATGACTTCAGTCCCTTCTAATGTTTCTCAACATCACAGGGCAAAATGAGACCAACTGTAAATTGGCAAAACTCCATTCACTTCTCTAGGGTCACAGCCAATTATACCAGGCCTACATTGCCTCCTGGGATCTTATCGCATATAGAAAATAAATGGTACCTAAGCACAGTAGAGAAGATTAAATTTAGTAGAAAGAACCCCTCTTCCATCTCAAAAGTGCTATCATGTGGCATAGCAGCACTTTAGGAACAAAGCAGCTTGATATGTCTGTTGAGCCATACCTTTAATACTGTTGCCCCTTTTTTGCCTGAACAGTTAAGCAAAGTTCAGGCCATTGGGGATGTTCCATTTAAGCGAAGAATTAGAGACAATCATATACTTAGTACAATCTTGTGTTTAAAACAGTGAAAAAGTCTTGTGTCTCTGAACACAGAAAGAATCAAATAGCAGGAAATAACATATACTGTTCTCATCACCTGGAACACTCTCTTCAGCCTACATTCCTCATTCAAAAAACCTCTTCCCTGGTTTCTTCCAAGGTCAGCCACTGTTCTTCCCTTGAGGCTGTCTGCCTGTCTCTCTCTCTTTTTCTCTCTTATGTAATGTCTTTCTGAACAAATACCCCCCATACCAAAACAATGGTAAAAAAGTGGTTCTGTGTAGGTTCAAATACTCCTCTTGTCTTAAGTGTGGGGGTAGCCTTACAGTGATGTTAACTGAAGAGTGAACTCATTTGTTTCAGTTTCAAAAGGTTTTTACTCAACCCATAACAAAGTTTCACCCAACTCATAAGACATTCAACCCAAGAATCAGAACAACTTCAACATTGAGAGCTACGGGCTTTGAAAGAAACTTTAAGTGGTTCTAAAACTTATAGACCCACACAAGAACATGGACAAACAGAAACTCTGCTGTATATTAGGAACTACTCAAGATTGTTCCTTTTCACTATTAAAAATAGCTATGCTATTTCTATTTATGGTCTAAAATTTCAATAGTTCATTTTATTTATATCTTATCAGCCACAGAGAATTGATGTTATTGCTTCCTCTGTTATCTCAACCCTCCTTCCGTCTCCCACCTTGATGGTGCCTTCTTGGTGCACTCTGAGTATCCCATTACAGAAGGGAGAAGGAAGCTGCTGAATCAGTGCAAGGAGTATTCCACACATGATGGGAAGTAATAAACAGAAATCCATAGAAAGGAAAGGAAAGGAAAGGAAAGGGAAAGGGAGACCATAAGACATCCTGCAAGGTGAACAGATGGTGGGGAGGATAAAAAGAGGAAGAGAGACAACTAATACAAAAAGTCAAAAGGAAAATTCCATAGAGTATCAAGTTACTATAAATGCATTAACTGTAATACTATATAGCACATTCTCATATATGTGGTATCAACTTACAGCTATTAAAACTTGCTCCAGTCCATCTCTAGGGCCAGAGAATGTAAGGGGCTATATAATCATAATCTAACAAACAGTGCAGTTTCTAGATGGGAAACACTACAGATCTGATTATAAAGCATTGTCCCTTGTATTGTCATTGAGTACAAAGTTGGTATAAAATCCAACCAAGTCAAAACATTTGTACTTGATATTTCATTTGCACAGATATAATGATTAGTCAAAGGTGAGAATAGTGGAGGATCAGCCACACAGCGTGTGAGAGAGAGTGTACATACACACACACATGAAAATACACTCGTGTGTTGAACATTTGAGAAATATTGAAGACAAAATCTGACTTGCACCTGCAGAACAGGTGGAAGCAATATTTATGTTGTTGTAGTCTGGCATGGATAGGCCTGCTGTGAAACTGGCTACAAGGAAAGTAATGCAGCTGGCAAGGAGTGTTGGAAACTGTAGGAGTTGGCACCCAGAATGAAAATCTTAAACAGGCTTCATTACTTAGTATTAGGATTCTAAATGAATTTATCTTTGATGTGACAAGAGAAACACTGCTCCTTCTCTCTCTGCCCCTCCTCCAGGAATCCCAGAAGAAGCACTGAAAGGCAAGTTTTCTATTAGGCAACAGACTTAGGTTCAAATTCAGACCTGTTACAAACATGTTCAATTCATTTTACACTTTGCCATTGTCCCATCTTATACCACTCAGAAATAATTGTTCAGCTTTTTATAATGATCCTGAGATGCAACCTATTTAACAAAATAAAAACACCACCCCCACCACAAAACAACAGAGTAACTCAGAGTTGTAGGACATGTAATGTACATGTAATAAATGGCGGTTACTACTACTACTTATGGATTTTATTCTTTGTGAGCCCCTCATGCATAAGACCAATTATCTTCAATTTACAAATTCATATGTGTTATAAGGGAATACATAAAATAAAGAATATTGGTTGGGTCTTTCAAATTCATGCTGGAGTTCACATAGATAGCCTTACTGAGTTCCAGAAAATGACTTGTTACTCACATTATACATGCATGTGTGTTCATAAGATCAGGCCTTATTCTTCACTAATGCAAAACTCAGACTGAAATTAATGGAAGTTTTGGCTGAGAATGACTATATGATTTGGTATAAAGAAATAGCAACTTGATAATTAAATTCCTGCTGATTTGAAAGTACTAGGATTTGAGAACTTCAAGCCCAAACTGGGGGAAAAAATACCCTCTGACAAAACAGCGTTTGCCTTAGTCCTGGTTGTCTCATAAACAAAGTTTGTATTTTCAGAGTATTCTCTGTCACTGAAGTCTTCATTCAAGCGCAGCACACAGGGGTTATTTTCAGTAGGGTCCTGATACACTCACTGCAAACTTTGAAAAGTCAAGGAAAAATGTAACCCTTGGATATTGCATGTATGATGAGATATCTTCAGTGTTAACTCTCGGCATGTTCAAATTCTTGTGTGACAATTATTTGACAGAAAAATAAAAAAACAGAGGGCTGTGATACATGCTGCTGAATATGTGTATGTCATGTTTGGAAAGAGAAGAACTAGATGCTAAGTATTCTTCAGCTTTATATCACCATCATTTCATTCTATAATGTCCCTTGGCATAAGCTACTGTAGTATCACTCATGCATGCTACTATTACTACATGAATCTCACACTAAACCAAGTGGATAGGAGATTTTGGAAGGGAATGTGAAAAGACTGTTCAGTTTACATGAGATTTTCCAGCTGAAGCCTTCTAAAAATCATCCGGCTGCATTATCTATGAACTGGAAATCACTGGAAATAATTGTTTTTTGTCTGCAGATATATTCTGTCTGAGGGCATACTTCTTTTCAAAGGATATATGCTGAAGAGTCCCATTCTCTCCCAAACAGATAATTAATCTCTCTCACTGTTAACAGATTTGCCTGTTACTCTAGGGAATGCTCATGTATTAGGGTTACTCTTTTGGGGAGGGGGTCAATAATTCTATCAGTGTGCTGCTTGTGTTCTCATATGGATAGTCACATCTCCCTTCTGCCAGTTCCCTCCCAATAGAAAGTTCCTGCAGGATCTAGGTTCTCCAGGACTGGGTTCTTCCCACGCTGGAATCAAATGAACACACTCACACCAACTACCAGAGCACTTCTGAGAGGTCTGGGTTAATCAGCACTCACAAGCTGATTCCTTTTATGTCCCTGGACTCAGTAGACTGGGTTACACAGCTCTGCCAAGCTGTCACCCTCATGTGCCACGGGACAGGTTTCAACAGCACTCTAAACTGCCACCCTCATATGGCCCCCAGGTTCAGCACCTCCCTGCCCCCGCTTTCATGATGCAACCATTCTATTAGTAATCTGAATGAGCAAATCCTGTGGGGGCAACACTGGGATCTTTAGATTAGGTACTAGGAGCACTGTTACAGAGTGAATGGGAAAGTCAAAACAGCACCCCAAAGGAGGAGAGAGAGAGAAAGACAGGAAAAAGAGAAAAGCAACCAGCTTAACAATAAAAGTTATTTATTTCTAGGTAGTAACTATACAAGGGGAACCAACCAAACAAAACCGTTTATCTGTTTCCAAACATTAACAAACCATAAGTGATCACAAGAGGCAGGGTCAGGAGGCTAGGGAAGAAAAAAAACTATGGTTCAGAGGGGACACTAGATTTGTTCATGGGTAAACAGATGTTTCAATGGAGTATTCTAAGGTTGTTTTGTTTTGGCGAAACAATAGAAACTGATCATTCCTGGCTATAGGTGGTGTTCCTTCGAGGGAGCTCATAATGCAATTAGGCATTTTCAATATTTTGGATATCAGTAGTAGAGTTATTACTAAATTTGGTCATGCACAGGCATGGGTTCATTAGCATTTGGAGCAAAGATTTTCCACTTGGCTTTCCTGCTTTCTGTAGCCCCCAGTTCAGTGCAGTTCTTTCTTGGGATGTGCTGTTCTCCATTCTGTATGCTAATGGGAATGTCTTTCTATCCTATATTCAGTACAGATGAGTCCAGGGGTGTTTCCTTAATCCAGGAGTGGGGAACCTTCTCTGGGTGGAGGGCTGCTGAACCCTAGAAAAATCAGTTGGGGACCCCACACAAGTGAGAAGGAAAACAAACAAAACAACAACAACAAACCAAACCTAATAAATCCTCACTGATGTGACCCCCAACTGAGAAAGGGACAGAATCTCCGCACATTCCCCTCACACACCAGAACCTAGGGGGAGCCAAGCTAGTAGATTTTGTGTATTCCAGCCTGCAGCAGGGGTGGGCTCCCCAATGCTGTGGGGGAGCTCTGAGCCTCTGGGACTGGATCCAGGCAAGCTGGGGGCCACATCCAGTCCCTGGATCTTAGGTTCCCCTTCCCTGCCGTAATCCTATCACCCTTGTCTGCAGGGGTTTAGGGGTGTTCTCTGCCTTTTCATTGCTTTGGCTTTGGTTCAAGCAGAGGCCTATGGGTGTGTGTGTGGGGGGGGGAGGGTAAATTGTTCCATGAGTACTATGCCCTGGCTCCCCAAGAACACAGAGCTGGTAGGCAACATTATCCTATGAGTACCTGTGATTTTTAAACACAGAGAAGTGGAATAGCCGACAAATAACTCCATCTTTCGCTATCAGATTTGAGATAGCAATAAAGCAATACTTATTTCTAGTGCATCTTTTGAAGACAGAACCAGCATAAGAAACAGAAAAACATGCAACAACAAATCTTGAATGAATTTATTCCAGGTTATACCACGTCCCTCAAGCAAAATTGCGAGAACATTACAGCTGAAAGATATGTTTAATGCTTGCCATAACTCACAGGCACTTACTTGTGGTTTCATTTCAGGTGATAGCAACATAAAAGTAATCATGGATTTTTGAGATTCTTAAAATCCATTACTTCCTCAGTTGCTTTTAGCTGAGCATGAGACGTTTTCTTCATAGTGAACATTATGTGATATCAATTATATTAAGAAAGTTTTGTGTCCACTACATCCATTTGGGAAAACCCCCTAAGTACAGTTAATATGAATAGATTTCCATTTTTCTTAGAACAAAATGAAATTTTAAAATTGTTTTCATTTCAAAATGTTTAAACCTCCTTAAATTCTGCTTAAAAGCAAGAGAAAGAAAGGCATCATGTTGAGGAATAAGAAAAGTTTGTGGAAAGTTCATAGATCAAAGACCAAGGCATAGTTCAAAATGATTATAAATGGTACACTTATTAATTAAGGGTTAGAGTCTACTATATTTACTCACAATGGGTAGAAAATTACTATTCAACTCATTCCCTTGTTAACGGAACAATTTGCATACTAAAGTACTACTCAGCCTGAGTAACAGAATCAGAATCTTACCCTAAAGAAGAGCCATTCTAACCAGAAATTAATATGCACTATTGGACTAGAAAGAAAACTTTTGTTATCGTTGATATAGGAGGCTTGTTAAACAGTCACAGAATAAAGTAACTTGCATTTACTTGTACAATAATATTGTCCTCTGTGAAACAAGTAGCATGTGTTTAAATTGTGCAGAAAATGTGTAAATGACAAATGTATTTAATGGAGTCAATCAACTATATTTCTGGTCAGAGATACTTCCTAAAGTGTGAATGGGTTTACTAACCTTTGGTGAAACAAATACATCTCAATAGTCTCTAACTAAAGTATATGGGTACCTAAAATGGACCTTCCTTAAGGATGATATTACAGATTTAATATTTAACATGGTTATTTTCTGTTCTAGCTTCTGTGATTTCCAATAATTGCCTATTTTGTTCTTTATAAGGTGATCTGGTTCTGTTTGTTACATTCTGGGGACTGTATTTGCAAGTTCTGTTGAAAACATTGTGTTATGGGAGGCTGATAAAGTTGCAGTCAATATTCTCTGTACTTTTCTTGGGCATAAAGTAAATGGCATGAGGGTATTGCATGGTTCAAAAATATATATCTCACAAAGCTGTTTCCTTGAATATATTTCAAAAAATTAAATATGAAGAGAGTGACTCTGCTACCACTTTGCCTCTTACGTAGCACTTTGTTCATTGCTCTACTGGGACTACCAATGTGAGGAAGGGTGGCAACATTCAGCCTTACTACTTTTCCTATAATTCATGTCATGGTAATAACTACAGGGATGATGATCCTTACTTACTCTCCCATTTATAAAAGTCGGAAGGACACACTGTACTCTGTTAGCAGCTGCTCAGAGCTTTGGACCACTCTCTTCTCTCCTACCCATAATGTGCAATAAGTCTATAATTACGTATGATATATCCAAGGTCCTTACTGCATATCAGAAATCCCAAAGCCTTATTAATTGAAGTGAACAGAGCAGCTGGTTGCTTGTGATGGTATAGTTTCAGTGTTTAGCAGATTTAATTAAAATGAATGCCCTCTCTCTCAGAGGAATTAGCTCATTAAAAAGTTTTACAAGTGAGGAGCAGGCAAGAAGAAGAGATTTTGGGCTGGGTACGGCCCATACTCTCTATGCAGTACTCTGTTGTAGGTGCATTCCTCAGTGTTTGGGTAATTCTTACCAACCTTGTGCATCTATCTTACTCTTGCAGCAGATCTTTTGGCCTCTCTCTTTGAACTGTTCTGAAAATGTAGTTAGACAAACTTTTGTTTATCCTAAAACTTGTTCTCAGGTTTTCATATGATATATTCCAAGTAGCCGAGTATGACAGTCTGCCTTCTGTTAGCTGTTGTTTGAAATACTGGAAACGTACACAGCTGACCTGCCATATTTTCCTATTCCATTTCAATGAGCCACATGTTAAACACCTACGCACAAAACCAGTATGTCTTCAATGATGCCTAATAAGCCTGAAAATGAAGTTCAAATAGAAGAACTCTAATAGGATATAAAGTTCAGAGTGTCAAAGGTTTTGCTCCCTTTTGATTGCACTGGTATGAACATGCCTAGAATGCTATAATTTTCCTTAGGATTTGATAGGGTAGGGACAGTACAGTGTGGTTACTTGCTTTTTTCTGGGGTTATGCTAAAATGCTCAATGGAGCTTGAATTATTTGGACAAAAATCAGCGCCTGCTCAAACATTTTGTGATGTGAGTAATTCTCAAGTGAACCTCAACATTATGATGCCCTTATAACATTTAGCGGCACTTTTCTCTGTGAGCAGTGCCTTTGAAATTAGTGAAACTACTCACTACTGCACACAAGTAAGAGTGGTAGACTAGCAAAGCAAATATACATCTGTTTACAGAACTTTTATACAATATTGGGTTTTTTTCTTTATGAGCTGGGAAGCAACTCATACCAGTTTTGTAACTGGTTTTTAATTTTCGATCTCACTGCTGGTCATCTCTGTGACTGGAGAGACAGGGAGTTAAGTTGGGGTGCATTTACACAGCAGGGCTTAACTTGAAATAAGCTATGCAAATTGAGCTACGTCAATTAAGTAGCTTATTTCGAAATAGCTGTTTTCAAAATTGGGAGCGTCTACACAGCATTTATTTTGAAATAGAGCTCTCTTCCTCTGACTTCCCTTATTCCTCGTACAATGAGGATTATAGGAGTCAGAGTCAGAAGTCCTCCAGCTTGACAGTATTTTGACACTATTTCAAAATAACTGCCTGCTGTGTAGATGCAGACTAAATTATTTTGAAATAACGCTAGTTATTTTGAAATAATGTTGCTGTGTAGATGTACCCTTGGAGATTATAGGGCAAATGGGAAAATACAAATAGCAGACAGGCAGTCATTGTAGAGTCGCATATACACGGATGGGAGCTGGTGGGAGATGTGGGTCCAGATAGAAGATAGTGATGCTACAATGTGATGGTCATTTTTCTACATGGAATGAAATGAACCAATTGATCTAAAACAAGAACATTTTTAACTTTCATCCATAACTTAATCTATGAAGATTTGGAGGTTCACAATAGCTTTGCTAACATGTGTGAGTTTTCTTGTGGTTTTTTTTTGGGGGGAGAGGGTGTTGCTAGTCAGGCTTGGAAGTAGTACTGACAGAGAATGAAAGACTATTCACACAGCATTTTCAACCAGTCCAGAACAAAAGTGAACTGTAAGTCATTTAAAATGTCCCATCATTTTCTAGATCAAAGAAGACTGGATAATTTTCAGGAATACCTTTGAACATTGTGAATCACCAAGCTGAAAGAGCTGGATATTGGAAGCCAGTTTTATAAAATTGTATAATTGACACTATTAACAAGATAATAAATATTGCATGTTTTGCAAGCAAAGCATTCGGGTTGGTTGAAAGAGGTATAACAGCCACTTATTTCAGTGTAAGGCCTTGAATACACTTACCTGCACCATTAATCTACTTCAGCTACACAAATAGCATATCTGAAGTCGACATGCTCACCATGACATCATGCATGCAGTAAGGTCAGTGGGGGCTGCTTTCCTGTTGACGCTAGCTACTCTTCGGCTACATCTACACTACAAGGTTTTTGTGCAAAAACAGCTGATTTTGCGCAAAAACCTGCGGAGCATCCACACCTCAAATGAGCTCCTGCGCAATTAAATGGGCAGTTAAACGGCAGAACAGAGGGCTTTTTCCGCCATAGGTAAACCTCCTTTTCTGAGGCATAACTGCTTTTAGCGCTACAGCTATTGCACAAGAAGGCAAGTGTGGATGCTCCAGAGGGGTTTCTTGCACAAGAAACCCCTATGGGAAAAAGTACAGGTGCTCTGATGGCCATTCTGTGAATGGCCATCAGAGCTTTCTTGTGCAAGAGCGTCCATTCAGTGTGGACACTATCTTGCGCAAAAGCACATGGCTTTTGCGATGTGCTTTGAGGTGTGGACGTGCTCTTGCACAAGAAGTTTTTGTGCAAAAACTCTTGTGCAAAAGGCTTCTTGCGCAAGAAGCATGTAGTGTAGACGTAGCCTTCTTCTCTTGGTGAAGTACCAGAATTGATGGGAGAGGCTCAGAGACCTATTTATGGTGTCTACAGCAGACACGATGAATCGATGGCTGGTGGATCAATTGATGAAGCCTTGATCCACTGCCTAGTGTAAACAAGGTCCTATGTGACAGGAACTAAAGTAGGAAGAAAGACCTATGTATCAGAATGTAAGGTGTCCCATGTGTATTATGATTTCTATCATGAAGTGATGCCATATGCTTTGAAAATGGTATGATATTAACTTTTACAAAGGCTGGTGTTAGGAATTCTACAGCAAGGATTAACTAAAGATTCAGGACATAACATCAAGACAACAAAAAAGTACAATTAGAACTGTTTCTTCCCACAGAATAATCCCCGGAACAAGCAATAAGTAAATAATCCCCAGAGCAAACAATAAGCAAAGCTTTTCCAAAGTGTCTATCATGTTGCTTTTATTGCATATCTTACATGCGCCTTCTAATAACACAATTTGGAGAAATGCCTTCTGCAGATAATTCAGCTCAGGTATGGGACTACCGTAAAACCTTGAGTGTAATGTGCACCTATGTATAGTGCGCACCCTGAGTTTAGACTCTTAAAATCATGAAAAACCTGAACTCCTATATATAATGTTCATCCATTATACAGGAGAATGGGAGGGAAGGAACGGGAAGGAAACCTGCCCCCTGCCCAGCTGCCCACGCGCCGAGCTCGCACCTGCCGGGGGAGCCTCCCCCGCCCAGCTGCCAGTGCGCCGAGCTCGCACCTGCCGGGGGAATGTCCCCCGCCCAGATGCTCGCGTCTGCCAGAGGGAGCATCCCCCGCCCAGCTGCCAGTGCGCCGAGCTCGTGCCTGCCACGGGAGCGTCCCCCACCCAGATGCCCGCGCGCCAAGCTCGCGCCTGCCGGGGGAGACTCCCCGACCCAACTCATGCCTGACAAGGGTGAGTTTAAAACTTTAAAAAAAAACCTCCTATAGATAATGCATACCCCGACTTTGATGCTAAAAAAACCCGGGAAAAAAGTGCGCATTATACTTGAGATTTTACGGTATTTATGTCAGAGGTGTCGTTTGTGGAAATGTAGGAAGAGAGCACAGGTAAGAATAAAAATGAGTTGTTTTAAATCAAAGTTTCTCAGATGTCCCTGAGGGTTCCATCTTCTTCCAAAGGAAGGTCAAATGACGGCAGGCCTCAGGAAAAGAGAGGCTTTTCCTTCTCTTTCTGCCATAATTATGTAACCCCTCCTGTTGGCTAGCCCAGTGTGAGGTTATTCAGCATAGGGAAAGCCTTGTGACTTTTTACCCCACTGTGGGAGGCTAGGCCTGAGGTTGCTTGGGGTGCTCTGCGGGGGCAGGGGGGGAGGAGGAGGGTGTGTGCGTGCGCGCGCCTCAGACCAGACCCACTCAGAGAAACCACCAGGAACAGGCTTTATTCTGTAAAAAAAACAAAGAACAGGAAAACAGTTCAGCAGCCCCTCCTCTCAGCATGCAGCCTGTGTGCTGCTTCCTGGGGCAGAGCTTACAGCACACAACACAGCCCCCTTACAACATATTCCAACTCCCACAGTAACTAAACCCCATAATAACCAAGTCCAGGTTCTCCTTTTGTGTCACTTAAACTCCCCTCCGGGTGCTCTATAGCCCTTTCAGGTCCTACCTGTAAAAAAACATAGAACAGGAAAACAGTTCAGCTACCCCTCCTCTCATCATGCAGCCTGTGTGCTGCTTCTAGCACAGTCCTTTCTGAAACCCTGCTGGGGACAGAAGGCACATCCTGGCAGGAACCAGGAAGTTCTCCCAACATGCCACAGTTTGTAGTCCACAACTTGTAATTTCCCAGGGCTGCTGCTGAAACACACTGCCCCTTGGGCTACCATTAAGACTCATTTCAGACTCAGCAGTAACCTGTTGTTTATAGATCAGAAAAGCAGTATGGTCTAATGAATTAGGAGCAAGTAAATCCTTTTGTTCTAGTCCTGGCTCTGCCACTGACTCACTGTGTGGCCTGAAGCAAATCATTTTCAAAGGCAGAGGCCTAAAGGCAGGCACTTAAATCTATATTTAGATATCTGAACAAGTGGCCTGATTTCTAGAAGTGCTGAGCACAAGCAGCTCACATTAATAACTAACTATAATTTGAAAGCCAAATATAATTTAGGCAAGTAAATATTGGGGACCTAGCCTTACTTACACTTGGGTCTGATTCTCATTTATACTGAGGCTCTTTTGCACAACATTGCCAAAATAAGTGAGTTGCATTTATGTTCATTTTAAGGCCACTTCGTACTGCTAGAGCCGTGTGAAGGGTCCTTAAGGTGATTGAGAATTAGGTCCACCACTGTAACCTCAAGGCCAGTGGTTCTCAACCTTTCCAGACTACTGTGTCCCCTGCAGGAGTCTGATTTTGTCCTGGTTACCCCCAAGTTTTATTTCATTTACAAACTACTTGCTGACAAAGTCAGACATAAAAATACCAATATAAAACGCTATTACTGAACAATTACCTACTTTCTCATTTATAATTATATTATAAACTAGCCAATTAGCCCTTCATAAGATGGGATTTTCAGGTCTCTCCTCCACGTTGGTCTTCTCTCCTGAGCCTCCGGTCTCTCGCTCCATCTCTCTCTCTCTCTCTCCTCCTCCTACTGCCTCCCCTTCTCTCTCTAAGCTCTCCTCTGCCTTCTGCCTCTCTCTCCGTCTCTCTCTTTCTCTTCTCCCCCTCCTGCCTCTCACTGTCACTTTCTCTTCTCCTCCTCCTCCTGCCTCTCTCTCCACTCCGTCTCTCCCCGCCCCCTTCCCCTCCCGCCATGGCGCTCGGCTAAGTGCTGCGCTTTTCAGCTGGGCCGCTGCGGGGATGGGGCGGGGTGGTGATGTACACGGCCAGGGGGTGGGGCCGTGTACGTCACCTCCTGCCCCCTTCCCCTCCCACCGTGGCACTCGGCTGAGTGCTGTGCACTCAGCCGGGCTGCCATGGGGGAGCCCAAACGGCCACTTGCTCCCCCATGGCGGCCCGGCTCAGCAGCGCAGCGTTACAAACACAGATATTGGGCTACTATATATATGATTATAATTATGAAATAATTGGAATATAAGTATTATACTTACATTTCAGTGTACAGAACCTTATAAACAAATCTTTGACTTTATGAAATGTTTAAGTTGAATTTGTTAGTTCTTTTTATGTAGCCTGTTGTGAAACTAAGCCAATATCTAGGGCTGCATCTACACTGGACCCGCAGCTCAATAAGCTACGTAATTTGAGCTATGCAAATTGCGTAACTTATTTAGAGTCAACTTTGAAATAGCTTATTTTGAAATTTGGCACTGTCTACACAACACTCATTTCGAAATAAACTGTTATTCCAAAACATCCCTTACTCCTTGTGGAATAGAAGAACTGACATGCATCTGACGAAGTGAGTCTTTGCCCATGAAAGCTTATGCTCCAATATATCTGTTAGTCTATAAGGTACCACACGACTCCTTGTCAGCCTTGTGGAATGAGGTTTACAGGGACATTGGAATAGCCAGCCCATAACATTTGAAATAATGGGCATGCTCAAAAGATGTAGAATAGCTATTTTGGGATACTTCTGGTATGCCGAAATAGCACTGCAGCGTACAGGCAGCCTAGATGAGTTGATGTATCCCCCATAAGACCTCTAGGTACCCCCAGGGATACATGTACTCTTGGATGAGAACCTCTTCTCTCAGCTAAATTCTGCTCTGGTATAAAAGGACATAAGTTCATTGACAACAGTGGTGCTGCACTGATTTATACTAGTAGAAGATCTACCCATGTTTTCTCAGTTTCCCGGTCTGCCAAATAAGAATAATATTATTATATTCCACCATCACAATTAGCCCTGTTCAATATCTTCATAATGCTTTGAATACATCAAATGTTAAATAGAAACACTCTGATAGTGAATAGTATTTGCTGAGGTCTAAGTGAAAATAATGCAACAAGAAATTGCTTTAAATGATTGCTTTGATGACATGTTTATCAAATTCCTACACAGTTTGAATTTTCTTTTTAAAGAAGTGGGTAGTGAAGATGATTTGCTAATCTCCTTCTATCCCTATAAAATGATTATTTTCCTATACTTTGCATGAGGCCATCACAAAGATTGAGAACTTCTCTCTAGTATTCATTGTCTTTGCTAAATAAGTACTTTAGTAGGACACATACTATGAAGTCTCCTTTGAACAAAATTCCTTGTTTTTTAAACAGGGGCCAACAGAAAGCTGACTGGAAAAATAAAAATGTAGGGATCAAACCTACTCATATTAGCCATGTGAGTTGTCTTATTGACAGCAATAGTTAGTAGGTTATGGCTCCTAGTTATTTGCTGTTATGGCAAGAAACAAAATAGTCTAACATTACACATTTAAGGTCCAAGTCAGACATGCATCTTTAATAAAGAAAGCACCTAAGAACATGGCAAGTGCTTTCCTAGATAGGGAGGAATTAAACCCCAAGAATAGGTGCTTACCTTAATCAGGACCTTTATGCAACTATAGAAAAACTAGGTAAAAAAAGATACTCCCATCATGGCCCCCCCTTTATGAAAATTAGCTTATGAATATGTATATGAATAACTTGATGACACTTTAGGCAAAATGCACCATGTAACATTGTTAAAGTTGCGATCTGCTGAATATATATATTCTGTTTCTGTGCATGTATCATTCTTGTATGTGAAGTTACAAATATGAAGTGTGACTCTGTTTATAAATCTAGATATGTTAATGAGGATGATTAGTGATACTCCAAAAACATAATGGCTCGGTACTCAAACCAATGACCTGTGAATAATCTTGTTTTTCCTGTAAGCCTGGATTGTAGTTGGTCCAACCAAGACCTGTGGCCAGGCCACCTGATGCTGGAACCCATTTTGGATCTTGTACGTTTCCACGTAAGGTGAGAAAAGTTTGAACTAAACACAAAGAACTCTTACCTTGAGCAAAAAGGATACAGAAGTGGGAAACCAAACAATAGGAGCATTTGCCAGGTGCCAGTACCACCCGAGATACCTTCTGGAAACATTTAAGACTGAATGGGGAAAGGATTGGGCCCAACCTAGGAGTCTGCCCAGCTTGTGAAAAAGATGATTAAAACTACTGTTAGGGGAAGAATGTGCATGTATCAAGTGTCTTAGTGTATTGTTTTTGCTTAGTGACTTACTTTGATCTGTCTTATCACTTGCAATCACTTAAATTATACTTTTTATGTTTAATAATAACACTTTTATTTATCATCAAGTTGTGTGTAAATACTTGCTACCTGGGGGAAAGGGAGAAGGGAGCCACAGCTGTGTATATCTCTCATTGATGAAGAGAGTGAGCCTTATGAGCTTTCTCCATGTAAGACATTCGTACAGGGTAAAATGGGTTTATTAGGGGGTTTGGTCCTCTTTGGGGCTGTGTCCCCAGGTGCTGTCAATGGTCTTATAGCTGAGACTTCTGAGAGCTGAGCTGTTTAAGCATCTGTGTTACTCTGCTGGGGGCTGTTCCCCCGGCTCTGTGCCTTTGCTGGGGGAGACCAGAGCTTCTGGCCCAGCAGGACAGAGTGTTGGGGTGCTCCAGAGGGCAGGTAGGTGAGTCAGTGATATGATGAGCACACAGCATAACAGTCCCAAGAGGACATCCATGATACAACCTGTCACAACTCCATAAAGAGTCCTGACCACATTGCATACCCTATGTGTAACAACAATTTCCTATTAACAGTGATAGCATGACAATGAATTCCAACGTGTCATTCCAATTCAACATGCAAATCCTGTATTTGTAAATTTATCCCAGAAAAAGCTACATTATAGGATCTGCGACCATCAAAAATACTTCTGAGACAGGAATAACTTGGAGAATTGAATGAAACAACAAATGCACTCAGGCACTGACATTTTATCCAGTTTGAGTAAACAGAACTTGTTTATGCAATGGAAAAAAATGGCATAGCTATAATGTGCAGTACTAATGGCTCCCATCTCCTAATTTACCCAAATACACAGGCAATGATATTGGAATCTTTCTTTCCAGTTTTCTCCGTTTACAGTGGAAGTATTGGACAGTATAATGTGGCAGGTATATAGAGTTGCACGGAGATGAATTGCACCAATTCATATGTATATGTTATTGCACCAATTCATATATATCTCCATTTGATAAAAGTACTGAAAACCAAAGTGCTTCCTTTGCAAAAATACCCCTTTTGTTTTCAAAACCAAATATGCGTCCGA
This sequence comes from Rafetus swinhoei, assembly GCA_019425775.1. NCBI lineage: Eukaryota > Metazoa > Chordata > Testudines > Trionychidae > Rafetus > Rafetus swinhoei. The sequence goes on from CM033424.1 coordinate 156,375,124, forward strand.
TGCTAGGCAAGAAAGGGTTAAAACAAATAGCTGACCCAGTTCCAACCTTCAGAGACATTAGAAAACTGTGTTAAGGCCATTTCTTGTTAGATAGCCTAACACTTTTAAATGCAAACCTGCGTTTATTTATATCTTGCTAGATCTCAGAGGGTTAGTCTGTATCTGCAAAAACAAGGAGGAGTCCTGTGACACTTTAAAGACTAACAGATTTATAAGGGCATAAGCTTTCTTGAGTAAAACCCACTTCATCAGATCTTCTAGTTGATCTTCTAGTTTTATCCCAGGAAGAGGGCTGGTTCAATATTTCAATTCACAGTGTATTCAAAGAATGGTGTGACATGTTACAATACAAAGATTATTTGATTCAAGTACGAAAATCCTAGAGAGTATATGAAATACCATGGACTTCACTACCCACTGTGAATTGAATAGTACATGTGATAAGTAAGCTAGTTGTATAAGGTCACTGGGAGTTTTCCATTGAAAAGTATTGATAACTGGTACCTGTAAACTCAGAAGATATATTTTTGAGACACTGGAGAGCTCACTCAAAGTTAGAAGATTATATGTTCCTAGACCTACTCTGCTAATGAAAACATTGTATTGGTTCATGAAGCTAAAAGGGATCACTGGGATCATTTAGTTTGACCTGTTGCATAACACAGGCCATAAAACTTGCTTGAATTAATTCCTGTTTTTAACTAATCAGACAGTGTCAGGCTGATCATTGCCAACCACACAGTCTTCCAATTTTCAACTCCTAAAAGAAAAAAAGAAAATAAAGAAACAGATTTTTTTATTCTTTTAGCATGTTGAGCAAAGAAAAGACTCCACTTGAAAAGGACCAAAGAGAAAGATTTTAGAAATATAAAACTAATTTATTTTGAGCAAAACAACAAGGAGAATATTTTGCTTCTAAGAAAAGTATATTAAAGACAATATAATATATACTAAAAAGATTGCATGACTACTTTCTATATAATGTGTGACAAAAACATATTGGAGTCAGGGACTATACTAAAAGCTGGAACATTTAAAGCTTGAGAGTTTTTTGTTTGCTTAAATAGTCACAGTAAACTGCAAAGAATGTGATCAACTCTTCTATAATTTCTGGGTTAAGAAAATATGCATGTTTTGTTGATTTTTGTCCATTTCTATTTTCTCTTAAAGGGTGTGTTTAGACTACAGGGTTTTTTCGAAAAACATAGCATTTTTTCGAAAAAACTGTACCTTCATCTAGACTGCAGCCGTGTTCTGTCAACAGTAAATGGAAAGAACGCGGTGGTTTTGTCGATGGCGGTAAACCTTGTTTTACAAGGAATAACGCCTTTTTCGACAGAGATCTGTCAAAAAAAGGTGTGTGTGGACGTGGGGAGCCTGTTCTTTCAAGAAAAAAAGGCCTCCAGGAAGAAGTCCTGGTGGACAGTCCATCCTTTACATGCTGAGTATGTCTATGGTTCCTGTCCACAGCCTCTTAAAGGCACAGGAACCTACACAGGCATTGCTGTCAGGAAGCCAGCCAAAGCACCCATGTAGCCATGTCCCAGCCTCAAAGCCCCCCTAGCCCTTCTCAGGACAGTGAGGAGAACCCACCCAGGGGCACCAAAAGGTGGGCACCAGCCTGGTCAGGGCCAGAAATTAAAAGCCTCCTGGAGCTCTGATCCCAGGAAGAATCCCTGCAGGCCCTGCAGTCGTGCCACAGGAATGAGGACATATATGGGTGCATGACCCAGGGACTGGCCAAGAAAGGGCATCACCTCTACACCATGGTCCAAGTGAGGGCCAAGGTGAAAGAACTGTGGCAGGGGTATTCCAAGGCCCAAGACCAGAGCTCCCACTCCGGGGCAGCCCCACAGAGCTGCCCATACTATACAGAGTTGGAGCAGGTTCTGGGTGGTGGGGAAGCCCAGACTCCACTGTGTGTGGTGGAGTCCGGGTTACCCCACCATATTGTGGACCAACCCCTGAGGGACGACGACCAGGAAGGAGGGACGGGAGAGCTGCACCCGGAGGAGGAGGAGGAAGAGACAGCAGGAACCCTCTCCTAGGAGCCAGTCCTCCAGACCCCAGAGGCCTCCCAGGTGTCCGTGGACATCAGGGAGGGATCATCAGGTGAGTGCTTTGAGGGGTTACCACACACGGGCAGGTTGGCAGTGTGGGGGGCCATCTAGTCCCATTGCCACTGTGGGGCTCCTGTGATGCTTTCAGGCTGCTGCCCAACTCACACACAGTGTCACATATAACACCCCTGAGTTTCCTGTCCAAAGGAGAGCACCTGACAGCGACGGCATGCCCTCAGGGACAGCAGGGTTGCACACATACATTGATTGTCTCCTTCTCTTTTTCTCCACAGCTGGACCCCCCACCCAAGAGGGGAGCACCACACCTGCCCCACCACCATCCCGGACATGTGGCACCCGCAGGCACTGGCGTGTCTACACAGACCTGCTGAAGGAGAACGTATTGGCCCTGCAGGACCTCAACAGGACTCTTCAGCAGAGGACGGAGGCAGAGGCCGAGTGGCGCAACAGGCTGCTGGATGAGCTGGTCCATCAGCGCACTGCCATCTGTGCCACTATGTGGGAGGTCCTAGCCTGCCCCTGTCACAGGCACCGCTCCTCTTGCACGCCAGGACCCTGCTCCCCCAGCCCTCACAGGCCCAACAGCTGCCTCCCGCCCCGCCCCGCCTCCTGCCCAGGCCAGGACTGGCTCGCTCCACCCGAGCCCAAGGCCATGGCGGTGCCAGGACGCAAGAAGGTGGCAGGACCCTGCGATCAGGGAAGCAGTGGCCTACTTGAGCCCCCTCCCTGCTCCAGGTTTTCAGTCCCCTCCCACCCCAGTTAAAGGACATTTCAGTTCTGTAACAAAATCTTTATTTTTGAGTGAAAGATTTACCTTGTATATAAACATCTGAACAGTAAAAAGAGAAAGTTTTTTTTAAACAGTTAGCACATTTTCCTTACTGATTGTTTTTTTATTAGAACCACTATGTCTGTTTACAAAGAAAACCAGGTGTGTATGTATTCTTTATGGGACGAGGGTAAGGGTAGTGGAGGGACAGGTAGGGGTGGGCCAGGCCAAACCCCTCATGGGGGAGGCCCTCGGGAGAGTCAGTGGGCTCCTTCTGAGACTCTCTCCCTCAGGGCTTCTCAGATTCGGACACCAGATGGGTGAGCCTGGCGGATGGTAGCCGTCCGGGGCTGCTCAAATTGCCTCCCCTCACCATCAGCACCTGTCCCCCACTCCGACAGGAAGGCCTCCCCTTTCCTCTCCACCAGTTTATGGAGGGTGCAACATGCGGCCACCACCTCCAGGTGGGTGTCCCGGTGTTGCAGAGCAGGGCCGAGCCAGGCACACAGCTCCTGGAATGTGGCCTTCCGCATCCAGAAGTTGCGGATCCACTGGTCGTCATCCCAGAGCTCCATGATGAGCCGGTTCCACCAGTCCAAACTCGTCTCAAGCCTCCAAATCTGCCTGTCCCCAAAAAAGTTTGGGGGCAAGGACAGAGCTCCTGCATACCGGACAAAGGTCTCGTAGATCTGGTCCTGGTCCACATGGGGTAGGAGATTCATGACAGAGTCATGAAGATGCAGCAGAAGCTGCAGTATGGCAGCGTGGGACCATCGCCTGCCCAGGGGCAGCTCAGGCCGAAAACACAGTGAAAAGCAGAAAAACAAACCAGAAAATAAACTTCTGTGGTGTCCAAGAAAGCAGGGCAACCAGAGCAAGCACTGCAGCAGCTTTGCTTTCCCCCTAGGAGGTAGGCAAGCCAGAAGCAGGAGCAGAGCAACAGCTGTCCAGGGGTATCCATTTAAGCACGCATCTCTGCAAAGGGCATGCAGCAGCACCAGGAAGTACCAGCAGCACCAGGAAGCCCTGCCAGAAGCAGTTCCAGGTGCCTTTTTTTTCCGCAAAAGAGCGTCCAGTAGTCCGGACGCTCTTTTTTGAAAAAGCGGATCAATTTTTCGATCCGTGTAATGCAATTTAGATGCTCTTTTTCAAAAGAGGCTTTTTCAAAAGTAACTTTCGAAAAAGCCTCTTTCGAAAAAGGCATGTAGTCTAGATGTAGCCAAAGGTAGACACAGACAAAAATCCGGTGTCTAAATACTTCCACACCTTGATGGTTTGAGTGTAGTAGGTGTCTAAGGCACTATTTAATGGCTGTGTCACTAATGGGTTTAACCAAAAGCCCAGATATGCTTCCCCCACCACATAACCTTTTGGGCTACCCCGTCTCTAATATCATTATCATTTTTAGGCCTCATACCTGTTAGGATTCACTGCCTTGTTCTTCTCTTATTGGAAGTTGAGTCAATGAAGCTGTTTTGAAAAGGAGGAACACAACAGTGATATCTGTAACAGACACTTAATCAACTCCCCTCCACCCCCCTTTTATGTCATTAGATTTATTTAGGCTTTGCCTACACTGGCAATTAAGGGACAAAGCTTTTTGTTATTTCCAAGTGCTTAACCCCCTTTCCTACCCCCAAGAATAAAACCTTTTCCTGGCGTAAGTACTAGTGAAAACAGTGCTTTGTCAGCAGAAGTGCTCTCCCGGGGAAAGGCATAAGGATCTTGCACAAAAAGGGGGTTTTGCGCAAAAAGGAAATGTCCACACTGCTTGTTTTTGTGCAAAAACCTCTTGCGCAAAAATGGACCGGAAGAGATTATGCAAATGAAGTGTGAGAACATGCTAATCCGCACTTCATTTGCATTGCTTCTTCCAGCAAAGCACCTAGTGTAGCCGTAGCCCTAGGGTATGGAAGATTTTGGCAGCAGAAGTGCCAGCAAGAGCGTTTACACTGCCTGACTTTTGTGCCCACAAAAGCTCATGATACCATCTACATGTTTTGTTAGTCTCTAAGGTGCTACAAGACTATTAGTTGTTTTTTAAGTTTTTCTACTTACAGACTAACTCTGTTTTTCTACTTACAGACTAACTATCCCTCTGAAGCTGATGTTATTTCACTGACTGTGTCCACAGGAGTGCTGTGTAGTGTAGACATAGTGAGTCATCTGAAAAAAAAAATCATCCAACAGTATCCAAAGGTGACAAACAATATACCTGTGGATTTTTTCTGTGCTGATTTACCAGAAGAGAGAGTGCCAGAGGTAATGGGTTCTTCAGCTTCTGGGAGGAATATACTGTAAACACAAAAAATCATCCATAAAATGTTATACAAGAGCCCTGTTGTTGGATTACATTTTACACCTTTGTAAATCAAGGACTGTGCTTCATTTTAGATTGAGTTTCTTTGGAAGGCTGTCTCACTGAGCCAGACATTGCACTGAAGAAAGGACTGTGACAGAGCCATGAATCAATACTATTTAAAAAATCAAAGAGGTAGAATTGAGGCTCAAAATTAAGTGAATGTTAGAGACCAGTCCTTCAATGAGATCTGCACAGCTGTGGAACTCACATATAGACTTCGCTGCAGAGCAAGCTCCCAAACAGTCTACTTCCTATAAGTAAAAACAGTTAAGCTCGTAAATCGTTTATTACCAGTTGCCACTTAAGTACAGCAGTAAAAAGAAGTATTGACTTCTGAGAAAATGAGAAGTAAAGAATTATTTGATTTATTATAAAGAGTGTAATTACTTCAGACTCTATTACAAACTTGAGCTACACCCTGCACTCACACAGAATCCTTAGCCTTAAATTCAAGCAAGAACAGGCATGTGAGTCCCTCTGACCACAGTGGGTGGGCAAGGAATGGAGAGAAAGAGGGGGACAAATGTAGTCATAGATCCATCCTTCAATCCTCCCCCCATATAATTCTCAGTTCGCAAACACTGAAGTCATGTAGCTGATCAGACAAGAGACCAAAAGGGAAGGTTGACTACCTTTGGTAGATGGAAATAAGGGGAAAATTCACTTGACAAATAAAAGGGACATTACTTTAGTTAAAAGGGATATATGAGGGTATGTCTACACTTGCACCCTCTTTCAAGAGAGGGATGCAAATGAAGAGATTTGAAATTGCAAATGAAGCTGGGATTTAAATATCCCACGCTTCATTTGCATATTCACATTATGGCGCTATTTTGAAATACCGCTATTTCGAAATAACAGACGCTGTTCAGACGCGTCTGAACCCTTCTCTCGAAATAACCCTTATTCCTTGTACAATGAGGTTTACCAGTTATTTTGAGAGAAGGGTTTTCTCTCAAAATAACTGCGTCTGAACAGCATCTGCTATTTCGAAATAGCACCATAAAGCAAATATGCAAATGAAGCATGGGATATTTAAATCCCAGCTTCATCTGCAATTTCGAATCTCTTCATTTGCATCCCTCTCTCGAAAGAGGGTGCAAGTGTAAACATACGCTTAGACAAACACCATTTCTCTTACAAATTATGTATTTTTTTCCTCTCAATTGTACATATCTAGTGTCCTCAGATACACAATGCAATTATCATAAGCTTCAATTTAATATTTTAAATGGCACTTATTACCAGTTTTAACATGTTCCAATATATTTCAAAATGCAGGATGATCAGCTAAGGAACATTCCCTTGGTGACCAATGACAAGAGGGACATTCCCTTGGTCACCCAAGATGACAGAGGAGAACACATTTAAAATGCTTTGATTTAATTTTTTGTGTGACTACATAGCTAAAACTTTTCTACTTTAGAGTGGAGCCTATGTACGGAAGGGTCCATTTAAATAAGTCAAGAGGCCTATCTTCCTTTTTCTGGATGCATATTGCAGACATAAGCAGTTCCTGGAGCAAAGGAGATGAAAGTGGTTAAAACAATATGAAGCTTTTTAATAAGGCAGGCTTGACTAGGTAAGGTCTAACAGGCATGGAGAAACCTGAAAAAGGTACAGTGGCAGGCAAAATCGTGAGAGAAACAGCATTTCAAAGGTAGGTGAACCAATGCAATATAATCAAAGCAGTGTCATTCTCCTTAAATACCCAGAAGTGCTATTAGGCTTGGCAAGATGGTGACCTGAATTAGCATTTTTATGTTTTATTAAATCATCCGGGGATGAAAACAGTGACATAAGCACTAGGAGTTCTCATGATTATTGCCCTTTCAAAGTTACATTTGAATGTGTTTTCTCTCTTTCTTCTTGCCACTTTTAGAGATTAAAATGTCCTTTCTCTGGTCACAAAACCAAGCCATGCAATCTGAGATCATGTGTCATATGACCACAATAATGCTTTAGGTTATATGCTTTATGCTATAGGACACCGTTTCGACAGGATCACCTGCAGCAGGTTAGAAGCAGCAGGTTGTAAGTTAACATGACGATCAATTAAGTGAAAATGAATGTAAATGATGTGACATATGGCTCTTGCAGCCATCTGATCAAAATGCATGACTGGTTGCAGTGCGACAGAGAGTTAAACTAGAGCATTAATTCCAGTTAGTTATGTTCTTATAACTCTCCCAGATCCTCAATTCAAGATCTCACAGCTTGTTCAGGATTTATCAGACACACCACAGTAATTACCGAGGCATGATGAGGGAATAAAGTGAAGTGTGTGTTCTATGGCAGATCTGCTGTAACAGTGGGGGTCTATATCTTTCTTGAAGAATGGCTATCACAGCAGGTGCTTCTTCAGCTATGGGCACAGCAGATGATTCTGCTCTTCATTCAGCCTGATACTCCATCTAGTTAGAAGTGGTTCAGATATTGCAACATACAGACATAACCAGAACATCAAATTAATTTCCACTGAATCTTTCAGAGAGTGACCGTGTGTGTGAGAGAGAGAGAGTGTGTGGAAGGGAACCACCAATTACATCTTCAAAGAGGAACAATTACATATATTGGTGTCAGAGTCATCTGGAAGAAAGCATCTATGGATCAGCAGTGCTGGTCAAATATCTATAGAGAGTTATTGCCACTGCTGAGGGAAGCCCTTCTCTTCCTGTCACACACTTTCCAATACATTTGCTCCAGTCCTTTGTGCCATTCCACAATAGGCTGTATAAATAATGTGAAATGAGTCATGCTGTCTCCTAACTCACCTTACATAATGGAACCTTATGATTAGGAAGATTGGATGTCCTGATTTTATAGGGACAGTCCCAATATTAAAGGTTTTCTCTTATACAGGTATCTATTACTTCCCTCCATCCCCACCCTGATTTTTCATCCTTGCTATCTGGTCACCCTACTTATAAGCCTCTTCTTAGTAGGAAACATGCAGCATTTTCTACTGTATAATTATATGTAGTACACCCTGATCTTGCACATTAAACCACCTGGGTGGATCAGAGAGCTCCACTGTCATCAGTAGGGCCCTGCATAGGTGCCCACATCCACCTGCATTGAATAACTTGCATGGGAGAGACTTTATTTAATACATTCTCTGCTCTGGCAATTTTAAAAACACTATTCATTCCTCTTGCCCCCCAACTATATGCTTGATTCCCATCCCAATGATACCACAATGGGAGTAGGCTATACCTTCAGCAGTTGGACTTGTGTACGGAAGGCATAATCTCACAATTTTAGAACATTCCAGAACCCACCATGCTCCCACCATGGTTAACAGCCAGACTACAATCTATAGACATGGGAGCATAATCAGACCCGCAGCTTTTTGAAAACATATCCTAATGTCTACACTGACTGGACTCTATATTTGTAATGTTTGCTAATGTCCATGGCATGGCAAGGAAACTTTGTGACATTTGAAATTTAATCAATGTAAACCTTCCTTTCTTTGATGCCTGTAAGTATTAATCCCCCCATTTCATGTTTTTCTTTTTTCTAAATTCATCCTTAGCTGTCTTCCTCACAAATTTAATTTTTAGTAGAACAATTCTAGAGGGCTTCCTGTCCCTGAATCTGATATCAGTGTCCTGTCCTGCCACCAGTATCACCCCTCTGCTGAGAAGGAGGAGATGTTTGAGGCCCTGCCACTTTGGTTTTCTGTGGGGAAAAAAAATCACTGACTCAGAACCTGGAATAGTCTAAGGGTATGTCTAGACTACATGGTTCCGTTGACGGAGCCATGTAGATTAGGTTTCTAGACATAGGAAAATGAAGCGGCGATTTAAATAATCGCCGCTTCATTTACATCAAAATGGCTGCCGTGCTGTGCTGATCAGCTGTTTGGTGGCACAGTGCAGTAGTCTGACGTTCCTCGGTCGACAAGAGAAGCCCTTGTCGACCGCCCCATTATGCCTCATGGAATGAGGTTTACCGGGGCAGTCGACAAGGGCTTCCCTTGTTAACCGTGGAGCGTCCAGACTACCGCACTGTGCAGCCAAACAGCTGATCAGCACAGTGCGGCAGCCATTTTGATGTAAATGAAGCAGCGATTATTTAAATCGCCGCTTCATTTTCCTATGTCTAGAAACCTAATTTACATGGCTCCATTGACGGAGCCATGTAGTCTAGACATACCCTCTGTGTCACTTGTTTTATTTACATGGACATATGAATTCTGGAGTGGAGGCAGTTAAACAGCTTGCAGGGCAATGCTGTCTTGCAGAAATCTTGGCCCATTTCCAGTTACTGGCTCTCTGGAATCAACTCTGTGCCAAGAACTTATTTCAGTCAGAAACAAAAGTAATGTCTGGATGGAACAGAAAGGAGGCCTATGCCTCAGCCGGCGCCTAGCAGCTGACTTAGAACTGGTGCGGACTTGGGGAATCTGACTATTTAATTAAAATAAAGCATCACAAAAGCCTGTGGTGGGTGTTGATGCGATGTGATGTGATTTCTGCCCAGTGCTCTGAAAGTCAATGTGAAGAAATTCAATGAAGCATGGGTAAACGGCAGGAGCAGTGTCCTTTACCCAGAACTTTGTACAACCAAATATTAAACCACAAGCATTCTTCACAGACTAAAAACTTGTTCTCACAATCCAAAACTTGGAAGACTATGTAAACACATGAAATATTAACTGATAATACCTGCCATATGAGGTTTAAGCCCTCTATTAGCTCAGTAATAACTACTGCTAAACTAGGGGCTCTGAATCATCTGTTTGTTTTTACAAAATCACCCATCTCCCTCCAGAATACTTTGATTCTGTAATCTAAAGGTTTCCATGTGGTCAAAGTAGATATTTTTCCAAGATGTGTGATGCCGAAGTTAATTTTTTTAATTCTCCATTGCTTGTTTTCCAGCATGACATCCAATGTTTTTTAGAGCAAGTCTGTGTGAAGAGTTGTCATTTGTCCAATCAGCGGTGCTAACATACTGAAGCTGAGTATTGCTGTGCCACGCTGAGTGGAGAATTTTGCTTTAAGATAGTAAACAAAGGAGGAGGTCAACAAGAGAATGTAATCAAGGGTTTGCTTCTAAGCACAAGTAAATCCTTGGTGTACTCTGGGGTGCCAATTTGCCAGTGTAGTAAGCTTATCAAGAATTTGGACACCAAAGATATTTGTCAACTTGATTATTTCCTGCTTTACAAACTGAGCTGGTGCCTGTAACAGGTATGATGTGCAGTTAACTCCCATTCTCAATTGCAATCCCTTCTTACCCCAGTTTCTGAGCTACGCACAAAGAAAATAATGACGCAGCTGGGCATATCTCCTCCCAGCAACTTTATCTCATTGTGAACGCACCTTCACTGGAGTCATTTTAAACTAAACTGAATAAACGACTAAAAGATACCCTTCAGAACAATCCTTTGCAGGCAGAGGGATTAGTCCTTTCTAATTTCTGTTTTAATGCAGACACAGCACGCCGTAGAAGTCCAGTCAGATCAGAGATCTCCCTCACAGCTCAGGTTAGTGCATTCTGGGAGGGTGCAGAGGTACCTCACACCAGCTATGCCATCTATAATGCAGGAATAGCACGTGCACTGCACTATTCTTTGGTAAGATTACAGATTCACTCTAATTCAGGTGGTACAAGCCTTTCCCTCTATGTGATACTTCCCTGCCTTGTATGCAAGGAATACAAGTACATCCATGCCCTTCAAGAAATGCTCCCAGTGTCTTCTGCTCACCTATGTAGAGTCCCACTGTACTGAAATTCCTCTAATGGAAATGAAAAGCCTTTTGGTCTGGAGCTGTAACTTATTCTTTAGAAGGGACCACTTTGCCACACGGGAGGTGCTTGAAGACACAGATCAGTCTTTAAGAATACAATCCATTTCAGATGTTCTTTTTATCAAATGTTAATGTATAAAGCAGATATAAAATCACTATTGCACCTCTCCCCCTAAAACACCCAGGCACTAATACAGTGCGTGGGCTTGTGGAAATGTACAAAGTAGAAAATAAAGTCTTTGTGAAACCAGTTGGGATGCCGGTCCATGGAGACTCTATGTCATGGTGCAAAGAAGTTTAAATACCAGAAGTGTCATAATTTTGTTTACAGCTAAATGGTAATCAAATAGTCCGGTCCCCATTCAGGCAACATTTCAGGTTTCATTTCTCCCTCAGTCCTTTTTTGACTTTCAAAAACCTGTTGGTATTTAGTTGCCATATAGAACTCTTATTAAATTCACTTTAACAGCGCAGCTGGGAATTTTACATTCTGTTGTCTTATCAGTTTTGTTTGTTGGCTTGTCTTATTTTGGAATGTAATCAACGTCCTGTTGTCCCACTTGCCGTCTGTCATATGGTTTTCATTATAAGACCCTGTTTGAGCTGCTTATCAACTTTGTTGAAAAAAATATTTAGGCTGCAATCTGCCATGCCGAGTGTCTGCCTCAGGCCGAACTGATTCAGAATATTATAGCAAAAGCAGTTTGGCCATTTCCAGGATGAAGATTTGCAGGGAGGGGAACCGTATTGTGCCCATGGTAAAAGTTTCTAAAAACCATTTAATTGAAAAGTTTTAGTGCCCCGATACTTGGAGCAGAGATTTTAAACTTTGCCTGTGTATCAGAGAGACACCTTTTGATGTCTCTATGTTGTGGGTCTAGCCCTGGGGACCAATTTACTTACTGGAGTACTTTCAGGTGCATATATAACGTCAATGAGAAAGAGTAAGACTGGTAATTGCAGGCCCAGCTCTTTTGTAAATGTAATGTTCTTCACTGTTCCCCTTCTTCCTTTTATTAATTAACTACAGACATTTAGATAAGACAAAAAGCTAATAAAGTTTTAATAAACTTTTGCAGCTTTCCTGTTGACATAAGCAAGAAACGGAGCAGTTGGTTTGGACAATGTACAATTTTAATTACTAGGAATGCTTTTAGAGTTATTTCTAATGGTTATATGAGCCGTATACATTTTTATTTGGCCGTAACTTCACAGGTTTTCAGATCCTTCTCCAATATCCTTTCTCATGCATGAGAGCAATGACATTGTGTTTGGATGGCTCTGTTTTATTGTTAGATGCATTATGTGTTCAATTATGTATTTCTCTTTATTAACATAGTGCCATATGTGCCCACGCTGCTTTAAAACAAGGCAGAGGGCAAAGAGGGGAAGACAGGTTAAAATTTAAAGGCAAAGACAATCTATATTCTGGGAATGAAAATTTTTCAGAGGCTTCTTTGAGGGCCATCTAGATTTACAAAAGAGCTGGGCCTGCAATTACCAGTCTTACTCCTTCTCATTGACGTTATATATGCACCTGAAAGTACTCCAGTGACCAGCTTGGAGGACTCTGTGCCTTACTTGATAATCAGATATAACTATCCGTAAAGGCAGTTTTCCTCCTATTTTCTCTCTCTCTCTCTCTCTCTCACACACACAGACACACTGGAAGCAAAATGTCATGGGTAAGTAGATCTGTTGCAATGACCCACCACCACCACTGTGACCAGGTCCAAGTACTGTATGTTGCATACATTATCAGGACATTCTCTATTGCAGAGCAGCAGATAGAGGAGTGAGGGGGGCAGGGGGGGATTTGCAGGCCAATTTCCTGTTTGCATCAGCAATTGATGACACAGAGTCAAGTATTTTCTTACTGCAATGTGTTTACTTTCAAAATGTACACGTCTCCTGCTTTTCAAAGCAGGGTTTCCTCACAAATACAGTGACCAGATACCCTGAAATCTTACAGGTGTCCTGACTTTTTCTAAAAAAATGGACAAATTGTCCCATATATTTTGTCTTCCCCCATCAGCAGTGGTGGATTTTGCTGCTGGCCAGATCCCTGATTACTAGCTGCCCACCCACAAGCAGTGAAAAGGGGATTCAGTGGACGACAATGGGAATGAGTGTGCAAGGCTGGTTGTGGGGCAAAACCACATTGCATGCGGGGCTGGCCATTTCCCCTGCTGCTCCATCAGTGCAGCCTGTTGCATGCCAGTTCTTGGCCAGCAGGGCCCTCCCCCACATCCCATTACATAACCCTGGTTATGTATTGCTTCTCCTACCCACCCGTTTGTCCTTTAAGTGCTCCCCCTTTTGCTATCCTCTCCCTGCTTCACCCCTTCACTCCCTCAGTCCAGCTGCTGTTTCATATCCCCCTCATGTGGTGCATCCCGTTTCCAGAATTGTGCAGAGAACCAGCCCCTGGTCAGAGCCCTCACCTCACCAACAGCCTGGCTGCTTCCTTCATCCCACTGTCCATGGCTGGACCAGACCCCAGGACTCTAGCCAGGAGGAACCAAGTCCTGCATGTGTCACGTAGTGCTGGCATGGGGAAAGCTTTCTGCTTCTCAGCTAAGCTCTGGAGTGGCAGGGGGAAGTGATTTCCAGCTTGTTTATGCCCCAATCTTGCAGGCAGCAGAGCAGCTCCCCAGACAGAGGTTTAGCACCCTCTTCACCCCTCTGCTAAGCTATCTCTGTGGCTGGGTTCACTGAAGCCCCTGCAGTCAGGTTTCCTGAGCCCTGGCGCTCAATGAATCTTTAGGGCTTAACCCCTTCCTGCCTAATGCTATATCCTGAGGACAGGAGGTGGCTGGGTTATACTGGTGACCAGCAGCAGCCTGGAGGTTCCAATACTGTGCAGGCAGAAAGGGACAGGCTGCTTCCAGCCACAAGGAAGCAGGAGAGGAGGAGTGTAGAGATGAACTCTATAAAGACAGGGGCCAGGCCATCTTTCCCTCCTCCCCCTACTTCCTTGGCTGGAAGCAGCTCCAATCCCCTCTCTCACTGTGCTGAAAGGCTACTGCTGGCCACATTCTGGAGTACATCATGGAAGAAATCTGGGGAGGGAGAGCATGTGACCCTGTGTGTCCCTCATCAAGTGTTGCCTCGGGAAGACACAGTGCTAGAAAGGTACCAGGAAAGGCAGGTCCTGGGGCCCAGCCAGGCATAGAGGGAAGAGAGTGTTGGTCAGGGAGTAGCAGGCTGGTCAGTCACCCTGTTGGTCTTTGTGGGAGAGGTGTACAGGCATGTATGTGTCCCCCTCTCCATGTGAATGCTAAAGCTTTAAAATTCAGAAGGTAAATAAAAAGAATCCATCTAGACACTTTTTCTTTTCTTTTTTTTAAAGGGATTCTGACAACTTAATGTTATTTTGAATATTTGTACACAGTTCTGATTGATTACTGTTGAACTTGCTTAAATATGAGTAATTTTATCAGGTGTCCCATATTCAGAATAGGGAAATATGGTCACCCTAATCACAAACAGCACATAGACAAGTCTTCAGCAGAAATCTCATGCCAGGCACTCCCTCTGCCCTGTCAAGAATTAATCTCTCTCTCTCCAGGAACAAACAGACTTTTTGCAAAAAAAAATTAGTTACAGATTAACACAGTCTCCTTTCTGGGAGCCACTTAATTCTTAATAGAAATAGTTTTGTTCTGCGTCAGTACAACAAACTCAACCTAATTGTGAGCTCAACTGTGAAAAGTAAATAAAATTCACAAAGTGTCACCATAACGTGTTACAGCCCATGTTGGTAGGAAAGGTGCAGAAGGAAGACTGAATTAATCTAAACAAAAAGGACTACTGATATAAGTACTGATATAAGTCAGGGTCTATGCTAAGATCATGCATGACTAATAAGACGAGTATGGGACCAGAAATCTATGAACCAAAATAGGTATGTGAGATATTAGACCTAGCTGATGGACAAAATAATCAGGTAATTGACTCCTTTTGTGGTCCTTAAAGAAAGAGTCATTTGGAGAAAAATTGGCTACAGGAGGAAGCTACATTATCATGGCTGTTACCCTCCTCATCTCATGGGATCCTGGACTTCCATCTTATTCCTGAGAGATGTCCTGACTAGATCTGACCAAAGAGGAAAGGGAGTCAGATGGCATCACCACCTCAACTAGTCACAACTGAATCTACAGCACAAAGAGGGATATCATATTTATTTCTCTCTCTCACACACACCATTTCCTTCCTTATTCCTCCTCTTTCCTGTCCCTCTCTTTGTTGCCTTCTATCTTAGCCATGCAAGACTATAGTATTTAGATGAAACAAAAGAGAACTATGTAGCACTTTAAAGACTAACAAGATGGTTTATTAGGTGATGAGCTTTCGTGGGCCAGATCCACTTCCTCAGATCAATATGTGGAAGAAAATCAGCACAACCATATATATCACTTTGGTATATATGGTTGTGCTGATTTTCTTCCACATATTGATCTGAGGAAGTGGGTCTGGCCCACGAAAGCTCATCACCTAATAAACCATCTTGTTAGTCTTTAAAGTGCTACATAGTTCTGTCTTTTGTTTCAGCGACACCAGACTAACACGGCTGCTTCTCTCTCACTATTCTATAGTATTTAGAGTACTCCTCTAGGCTTGTCATCAGAAAAGAGGCAGCTGAAAGCAATGGCTAAATAATCTGATAATGGACAAGTTTGCCAGGTGTTCAAGTGGCTGAAAGCATTGCGGGGCCTATTTTTCCAGCAGTGATATAGAAGTTGCATTTTCTTTCTTTGTGCTTTTCTTCTTTTCCTTTGTATGTGTGTTTGTCTTGTTTTCTAGGAAATGGGATCAAATTTTAAGAACAGCAGCAGGCTATAACAGCTTCAGCTAGCTTTTTCTTTCCCCCAAAAGGAAAGGTTACTAACCTCTTTGATACCATTTAAAAGTTTGTTTAAGGAGAAGTTCTTTTTAAGATTCCAAGTAAAGGGAAAGAGAGTAAGGGATGTTATTAAAATGAAGATCTACTTACTACTTTACATTTCAAGTGCATTAATTTTTTTTCCATTTCTCTTGCTATATCTTTAATACATGGTTAAAGAGATTTGTAATAATGTTTGAAACTATCCCATCATATATATAGTAGCCCAATGTCTGAGAGTCTGTAACGCTGAAATACTGGCTGTTCCCCTCTGGGCGGCGCTGTTGCCTAAAATGCTGGCTGTTCCCTCTGGGCGGCCCATGCTGCATGGGGAGTGTGGGGCCCAAACGGTCGGTTGCACCGCTTGCTCCCCCACGGCGGCCCTGCTGAGCGGCGCAGAAGTCAGCCGAGTGCCACGGTGGGAGGGGAAGGGGGCGGGGCAGTGACATACATGGCCAGGGGGTGGGGCCTGGCCATGTACGTCACCGCACCGCCCCCCTTTGCCTCCCACTGTGGCACTCGGCTGACTTCTGCGCCACTCAGCCGGGCCGCCGCTTGCTCTGCTTGCTCCTCTGTGGCAGCCCGGCTGAGCGGCGCAGAATTCAGCTGAGCGCCACAGCGGGAGGCGAAGGGGGGCAGGGTGGTGACGTGCAGCATGACAGTGGCTCCAGGCCCCGCCCCCTGGCCGTGAACATCACCGCCCCACCCCCCTTCACCTCCCACCATAGCGCTCGGCTGACTTCTGCGCTGCTCAGCTGGGCCACCGCGGGGGAGCAAGTGACGCAAGCGACTGTTTGGGCTCCACAGTCCCCATGCAGCACGGGGAGTGTGGAGCCCAAACGGCCATTTGGGCTCTGCGGTCCCCCAAGTGAGAGGCAGGAGGGGGAGGAGAAGAGAAAGAGAGAGACAGAGAGAGAGGCAGGAGGCGGAGGAGAGCTGAGAGAGAGAGGGGGGAGGCAGTAGGAGAGGAGGAGAGAGAGAGATGGTGCGAGAGACCAGAGGCTCAGGAGAGAAGACCAACGTGGAGGAGAGACCTGAAAATCCCATCCTATGACGGGCTAATTGGCTAGTATTAAATAGTTTTAGACCTTAGACTACTTAGTACCCTGGCAGAGTCATGTTTACACCTTTTACTTTTTGGGCCCATATACTCCATCTAAATTAATACAACCACATTCAATCCTAGATAGAATCAGAAATGTTGAACTGTGTGTCATAGGCGCTTCTTGTTCTTTGGAAGATAAGGATGATATCCATGTTGCTGCCATGAAAATCCATGAAATCATCGATGGCCATGGATTTGTTAGAAATTTACTGGATTTTAATGTGGCCCATGCATTACAAAGATAAGCCTGAACCCTAATCATGAATGCTTAATCATTAAGGGTGTTTGAAATCCAAACTTAGATCGAATCCAAATTTTGCAAAGAAACCTTATCTTTCTAAAAATAACGAGTAATCCTGTGGCACCTAGTAGTCCTAGAGACTAACAAATATATATTATAATTTTTTTTTATTTAAATTATTTTTACCCCACCTCTCCATTTAAAATATTTGAGGTGGCACATAATATCATGAGCTTTCTTGGTCAAAACCCACTTCTAAAGATGATCAAGTAAGCTGAAGTGAGAGCTCACACCAAAATTCCTTGAATTCAGAGATGTTCAAATTCTAAATTTAGATCTATGTTTTCCAGCTTGAAACTTTTGTTAAATAACTAAAGGCAACAATATATCTTGAAATTAAGCTCGTTGGGGGAAAAGAACAAGTGCAGTTATAACACTCAAATTCAGAGTGTGTCCTGTAAACTGAAACCGACCAACACAACAGAGCAATCTTATAAAACAAGCAATTGTAATTAACAGGAATGACAGCAACTGACCTTTGAATAGTTGGAAAGCTGAATCATGTACCAACACTTCTGTAGAGGTGAGATTTTATAATGTAGTTCTCCACTTCCAACAACACAGTCTTGATTTCTGTGGGGCTATTTATGTATGTCAAGAACTCAAATATTCTGTGTCTATCTTTTAATCTGGTGTTGGTTCTGTTACACTACTTTATCTCTTTTGAAAACTAGATAGTATTCTTTCAGACATGTAATGGTACAAAAATGTCACAGATATCAGAAAAAAAAAGTATTGCAACCACACATTCTCCGGCTCCGAAGGCAATACCCTCTTATTCTATTGCTGACAAACTCCAATGTTGTCTGTCCCAACATGTCCTCAGAAATCCCTTAAAATCCCATTGGAGCTCAGGAAGCTTTATTTGTTCACAAATCAATCTATTGAGATTCAGTACACCTTACTGTGGGTGCATCTGTCCAAAAACAGTGACATCCTATTGTGAAGCAGAACTAAAGAGAGTAATTGGTCTGTGTGTAGTGAAGGCCTTGAACACATACTGCTGCCACTCTTCCTGCCTATAATTGTTTGTGAGCAAAAACCCTGCTTTATGAACTGATACTCCTCTTTTTATAGTGTAATTTGGAGGGGGGAACTTGGCAAGTGGTTTCTTAATTTAATGGATTTATATTCCACCACAGCTGCCAAATAATTTGTAGAGACACATTATCTTTTTGTGAATGTGCCCTATGAGAGAGACAAAAGTAGAAGGGCTGTTTGCTAAATGTACGGCAAAGAAAAATAAACGTTGTCTTCTGGAAAGCAATTAAAGCAAATCATCTCTCTTGGGTATGGATTAATTAGCAGTGAAACACAAGTAGCATTTTTATTTAACTTGCCAAAAATCATTAATACAATATGTAACACTGCATCTGAATGTTTAATCACAGGAGTTCAGCATAGGTCAATGGAAAGATGGGCTCAGTCACCCATGTTGGGCTGCTCATCTAGTTTTGCTTTTCCAACACTGTCTAAGACTGAGCTCCTTTGGTTTAGGCCACTTTCTAGTTCAGTTATTATTGGGATAAGAATAGTAAGTAGAGAACCAGACTGAGCTTGGATGGCCATTTCTAACAGTCATGAGGCTGAGCATTTACAATCTGAATAGACAGACTGGCAAAAAGTAGGAGTGCGAAACAGAGGCATGGAGTGGCAAAATGATTTTCTCACAATAGCAAGTCAATGGCTGCACTAGTAAGAGAAGCCAGGTCTCTCAGCTTAAAGACCTAACATATGGACATGCATGGGTAGGGGATCACAAGAAATGAAGAATTCATTTTTTACAGAATTTCTTTTTCTAGTTTTGGAAGGTTTGTAAACTAAGTTTTGTGCTTTGGAAAAAAGGGTGTGATGGTTTGTGGCTCATCAGGGAATGTGGCCTAGTCATCAGGACTTAAGCCTCTCAACATGGGAAGGTAGGCGTTTGGCAGGAGATCTCAGACCTTCTCACTCCACTAGGCTCTGGCCCAGCGTCCTGACTGGCTACAAAGATTTGACAGCTTGCAGCATCTTAAGGCTACCCTCTGTCGATCACTACCTACTCTCCCACGATTGCCCAAAGTTTGCTGTCTACGACAAGGAGGTGTGAAGGCGGTCAGCTCACCAGTGGGTACCTCCTAAAGGCTGTGCTTAGCATGGCAGGTGTGTCTGTCTCTTGAGGAAGTAGCTGCCTCTTCCTTTGACATGGCCCTCCTGCCAGCTAAGTTCCCAGCCAGCTAAGTTCCCCTGTTGTATAGTTCATAAACAACACAAACCAAATGAGTTCAAATGAGAAAGAGAGAGAAGGAAATCCCTACCTTTCAGGGTGTACCTGAAGCAGGTCTTCCCTCCCCTCAGGAAGTTGCTGTAGAGAGGTATCCTGCCTTCCCTCAGACCTTTCCTTGGGAGCTGCAGGTTGCAGATGTGTTCTCTTTCCTTGTCTGCCCCCAAGTGAGCTGTTACTCTCCTGTTTAACCCTTTCCAGTCTGTGCGGGTGTGGCAGGGAGGAGCTAGCTGAGCCCAGAGCAGCTTTGTGACCCCTTGTTGACCAGTATGGTCATATATTAAATTCAGCAAATTAGTTTATGCAAGAGGAAGTCAGTCATCTTAAAGCCAATAGCCCATATCATTCCACCAGTCAGGTTTCATTACTCTTTTCAATTATGAGTATTGTTTAAAAACTAAGAGCACAAGTGCATTGTTATATGCTTTCTTTTGCATCTAGATAATACAAAAAGTGTTCAGATTCTAAACATGAAACTATTGCATAGAACTAGAAGGGACCTTGAGAGGTCATTGAGTCCAGTCCTCTGCCCTCATGGCAGGACCAAGTACTATCCCTGACAGATTTGCCCCAGATCCCTAAATGGCCCCCTAAAGGATTGAACTCACAACCCTGGGTTTAGCAGGCCTATGCTCAAACCACTGAGCTATCCCTCCCCTCTGTATGTATGTTTGTGCTCCATAAGAACATAAGAATGGTCGTATTGGGTCAGACCACAGGTCTATCTAGCCCAGTAGCCTGTCTGCTGACAGTGGCCAGCACCAGGTTCCCCAGAGGGGGTGGACCGAAGACAATGATCAAGCAATTTGTCTCCTGCCATCCTTCTCCAGCCTCTGACAAACAGAGGCCAGGGACACCATTTCTATCCCCTGCCTAATAGCCTTTTATGGACCTAACCTCCATGAAATTATCTAGCTTCTCTTCCCTTACACACTAGGCTCTCTATGAGGTCCATCCCTAACTCCTGATGGGTTATCTGCTTCTCATCTTCATCAGCAGCATTCTCAGCATTTGGGCATGCCACAGTCCTGCTTGATGCTGTTTTGCACAGATGAAATGCCCTTCCACTGGACAGTAATATCATTTACCATGAAAAATATGTTAGTAGAGAGAGGGTGTTGGGGGAGGGGCGCCAGATTTTTTTTATGTCCTCCATTTTTATTTTCTCTTTAAAGATGGTGGTCAGTCTCCCAGGTACCATTTCCTGCCTGGAAAGGGTGGGGAAAGAGAAAAGGCGGAAAAGAGGGAAAAGGTAGGAAAAGTGGGTAACATAACCCTAATCTGCCCAGAGATAAGAGAGCTTATTAGGGATGTTCATTCGCCTCTCTCAGGGCTCTCTGCATGTATGTCATCTGCACAGATCAGTGGTCTGGAGTGACAGCTAGCAGGCTGTTTGGCTCAAGAGACTGTCTGAGGCAGAAGCCTGGTTGCTGTCACCACAGTGGCTGGTAGATTCCCACCAGAGAGTGTGTCTGGGACAGACCTCTGCGGTACGGCAACCCTGTGCCCCACACTTGTAATGATGTTTGTTTGTGTAAGGTTAAGGAGATTGCAACAGAGCCAGTCAGACACATACATAGTTACCATCACTCACCTTTCAGTCTGCATGCAGGATGTTGTGTCGAGACAAAAAAAGAAAGAAAGACCTTCAACCCTACCTGAATCTCTGCAACTCTATCCTGTCTCTGTGAGTTCCCTTTCCACAGCATGTAGACATTCACCTATATCTCATTCCCGAACCTTATGATGGTGGTAGAATCCCCTGTTTAGACCATTTATTTTGGGAGTTCTGCCTTCAAGACATATAGGCTACGTCTACACTGCAGGCTTCTTGCGCAAGAATTGTTTTGCGCAAGAATTCCTGAGAAAGAGCGCGTCCACACTGCCATATGCTTTTGCACAAGAGATGTGCTTTTGTGCAAGAGCATCCATGGCAGTGTAGACACTCTCATGTGCAAGAAAGCTCTGATGGTCATTTTAGCCATAGGGGTTTCCTCCGCAAGAAATCCATGTTGCCTGTCCACACTGCCATCTTGCAAGAGCTCTTGCGCAAGAGGGCTTATTCCTCGTCGGGAGAGGAATAACTCTTGCGCAAGAAGCCCCGTTTTCCTACGCTTTACTGTAAATTTACTTGCGCAAGAACGCACATGCAATGTAGACGCTCTGTAAGTTTTTGCGCAAGAACAACCGTTCTTGCGCAAAAAGCCTGCAGTGTAGACATAGCCCTTGATTTTTATGTTTGTCCTTTAAGTTTAGTCAAGTTAATAAAGCAGTTATTTTTCCAGTGATTTGTGTCTGACTTGGCTAATATCCGATGACACAGATATGGAAAGGGTGGAGAACCTGGGTTCTCATAAACAGGATTCAGTTCTTGTCTAACAGGGGAATTTCTGTGAAAAAATGTCCATTAATATTCGCTCAGTTTTTTAACTGAATTCCCTTCCACCATGTTGTGGACCCTTTCTTGGGTGTGTCCTTAAAACTATTGCAGTGGTGAGGATATGCCAGCCTGAAAGTTCTCAGAAAGAAAATTTAGAAGTTGCATTTCAGTTTATTTAAATCAATTTTACACTGATGGAATAAACCCAATAATGTTCCCAAGAAATAAATGCAATCAGACTACAGATACTCCATAAGCCAAATAAAAAAGGCTGGATACATTATTCATTACAATTGTTAACTCATTCCTAATCATTATATCATTTCAAAAGCACTCTGACCCAGGCATCTGGTACTTTTTAAAAAATTATAAATATCTGAAGTTTAATAGAATGGCATACAGCATGTGAATATGACAGTGACGTTAAATGTCTCTGAGTATTTCCATTACAAAATCCATTTTTATGTATCCTGTTTTCAGAGATCCAGAAGTTGGTTTAACCAAGTAAAAAACAAGCCAAAAACCAAAAAACAAAAAAACCCCCGTGCCCTGGATTGAAACACGCTGCATTGTACTTCACATTAGGGGCAAGTTGGTTTTAATCAAATGTTGAGTGATTTCAAGAAATACAGGAGTATATTGAACTTGGCTTGTTTTTCACAACTGTCCTTGCCTGCACAGAGCTCAGCATGAAGTAGATGAATATAATGAGTACTACTATTTGTGAGAATACTATCCTGTCTCTTACTCTTTTAATCATCTGACAACGGGACAGAGTACACAACAGGCTGAATATTTTTGAGTGCAAATTTGACAAGCTGGTTGCTCAAATAAATATAATCAGTTAGAAGGGACAATGGATGTGAATGAGAAACAAATGAAATCACTGAGTCGTATGGCACAGAAAACTGAAATTATGCTTACAGAAGGCTCTCCAGCAGGACTACTAAAAAGAATGAAGTTTGGCTGAATGAAATTCAGAATTATATTTCCATGAAAAATCACCCCATTGTAGGCTTATTTGAAAAACAGGGCTTGATCCTTAATGTATATTTGAAGAAGCTGAAGCTTAACATTTCAAATTCAGATGCACTGAATGATCTAATCTTTGTATAAAAGGAATGCTAACAAACTGAATGAATGCAGAAGATGAGGAGGGAACAATTACCAGTAATTTTGGATTAGGGCTCGATGAATGAATAATTTGAACAGGAATCTAAATTCCTCAGAACCAGATATAGGTGTTTTTTTAAAAATCAGGAATAAGTTTACCAAATATTAAAAACATATGCAATGTCCATAATGCAAAGCTCTGAAAAATTCTGTTCCAAAGACTTTATCCCATCAGCACCAGCTTTACAAAACCTTTACACCAAAATTTTCAAAAGTGGGTGAGTGCCTATAAAAGGGCCTGACTCTTTTAAAAGTGAAAATCAAGGTGTCTAAAGCTTGGGCACCCAAAAATGAAGGCACCCCAAATCTTTAGATATTTTTCAAAAAGGTTGTTTTGATGAGCACCTAGTTCCATACATCCAGGAAGGAGGGATGCTGCGGATGCTGCATCACTCCTAGGCTTTGTACCCAGCATGATGCTGTGCCGGGGTCCTAGCCACGAGCTTGTGCCCGGGGTCCTGCTGCAACCCTGGGTCCTGGCTGCCAGCCCTACACCCAGAGGCTCCACTGCTGACGCCAGTGTCCCAGACCCTGACCCCTCTGCAGTCTTCCGGGGTATGGCAGCTGGCCCCAACCCAGACCTCCACAGCCACCACTCCTGGCCCCAACCCAGAATTCCACAGCCACCAGCTGTGGCCCCAGCATGGGACAGTGAGAGGCATGGATAGGTGTAAGGGGGTGCAGCTCAGGACCCCAATACTAAAAGTTGTTCTAGCCCACTGCCTAAATCCACATCCAACACTCTCCAGGGTCACTCAGACACTCAGAGTTCCACTGTCTTCTGTGGAACCACACCATTTTATGCCTGCTGAAGATCTAGTCGTAGATGTCCAGCATAAAAATACAGTGGCAGCTCTTCAGGTGGTATGTATCATCATATCTCTTTTAAGTTCAGTCGAGCTGTACAAAGCTATATCAGCTAAGGACCTGCTCATGAGGCTTAATTCTACAAAGATTTGAGACAAATGAGAAGGTACTCACTTAGTATAGATGTAAATGACAACATACATTGGTCTGCTGAGGAAAATCAGGGCCATGTTATACAAGCAGGGAAAGAAGAACATTGCATAAAAGTAAGTATTGTTTCCATGTCTCTTCATGCTGGCAGAAGATTCAGTGATTCCCTTTAAATAGAAAAATTAAAATTGCTATTAACTACTGTTAACATGGGGGAAAAAGTCCATCCAGTTTATGAAATAAAAGCTGAGGTGTTAGTATTTTTATATGGATACTCTGAAATTACTACTGTCAAATTCTGTAATTCCCAGTTCACTGCATTTTCTTACATCTCTTACTTTAGAGAATTAAAAATTTTAAAGATTCTGATAGAAAAAATGCCACATACACACACACTTTACACATACTTTGACAATCAATAGGTATTTTTCTCTCTTTCCCTTCAGAACTGCCTACATGCTAAATATAGATGATGAAAAAGTGACTAGTTGTTTTGTAAAGTTTTGAGTTTATGATTATTCTATTTATTTATATAGCACTATTTGATCTTAATCTGATCTCTTTATTTATGCAAAATTTCTTTTGGCTCCAATGACACTTTTCCCTGTTTAGAAACTACACGTTCAGCCTCTTTAGTCTGGCACTCTGTTCCTGCAACATCCATGGTTCAACATAGTTATAGTTAGCTGGATGTCTGCTTAGCATGGGTGCGGCCAAGTTTCTCATGGTCCCATAAAGTTTGTTTACAGTTGCCAGTTCTGGTTCTCAGTGTTCTCTGCTGTTAGTTAGCTCTAATTTAACCCTAAATTTCAAGAGCCCAGTAAGCAGTGGAAGCGTTGGTAATGCTGCTAAGCATACACATGTTTGTTATGTTTTATCTACTCATTTCCTTGTGCCAATACAGTAAAATTGTGTAGCAATACTAACACTTTGTTATGAAGAGAGCTGATAAGCCTTGGCTAGGCGTAAGCTTATATAGTGTATATCAGTATAGTCATCCATTACTAAGCAGCGTTGCAAGCATTGTTCCATTTCTTCACCTCAGTAAAATAAGGAGAGACCCACTCACTACAATACTGACCTCCCCTGACTCAGCAAATTTTCTGGTTCGGCACCCATCAGGTCCCAAAGGTGCCGGAGTAGAGAGGCTCAACCTATACACAATTGGACTATGTATTATTAAGCTTGTATTTCCATATGCAAAAATCAATTCATAGAATGTTTTTACATTCAGTTGTTTACATTTACAATGTTAAACAACTGAAGTTCATTTAGCTTCCTGATGCACACTGCCTTACAAATATGTACGGTACCTTAAAAACATCTGAAAAGGGTATAGTTATGTACAAAGGCTTGGAGCATTATTAATCAATGATATCTAAATAACCTTGGTGTGACACTTAAATCTCATTATTTTGCTCTTGTAGGCAGCTATGGTACTTTTGTTGTCCCACAGCTATAATAATGCATTTATTATTTACAAGGATGCTTGCTTTTCTGGGAAATATCACCTACGTAAGTATGAAAAATATTGCATTATACAGAAGCCTTTAAAAATCTAATTAGTAAGTTAAAACTAGATTATAGCAACTACATTATAATGTGTCTTTTTTAATGAACAGATTTTTGGTCTCCTTAGGTTCTATCTTCAAAGAACCCAAATATACTGAGGATGTTAGGATGGCTTATTGTTTTCAACATCTGATAAATTAATTATCATAACTTTGTTAGTGATAATTTAGAAGTCATCTCATTGTTTTCAATCCAAAATAGAATTCGATTCAGTCCGCTTCCTGGCAGGTAAACTACAGGCTCCAGAAATCTTAAGTTACTTTTACTTTTTTGGTGGGCTGGTTTTGGTTATGTTTTAAATATAAAACTGGGTCAAACATTAGAGATTTAGGTCCTAATCCTGTAATTAGCTGTGCCCACACAGTACCCCATTAACGCCCATTGAAAGCTGCTGTTTCATACTGTAGACAAGTTAGTTTAGTGTAGATATTAAAAAAATACAAAGACAATCCTTTGATTTACTAACAAAAGGGACTATTGTATATCCACAGCAATCGCTTTCAAGAAATGCCTCAGCAGGATTCTAAATATGATACACTACCCTTCATCCATCCATGCCATTCCCTTTGACATTAATAGAAGTTCTGCTGTGTAGTCACACTAATATATAGCATTTGGAATGGACTCCCTCTGCATGAGAAGATCCATGCAGTTTCACTTTGGGAATAATCCTGAGGAGATGACAGTGGAGCTTCCAGTTGTCTGTGGATACCCGTAAGAAGTAGAGCAGAAAACATCTAGCCAATTGCAGCCCTGGGTACTGAGTGTATATATCACTTTGACTATATGATGGAGGATTGAATATTAGGTACAAAATTTAAGAGGGGATGATAATTTGAAGAGCTTTGGCTGGTATGAAGTGCTTGACAGGTTTGTTTCTAAAGATTTCATTGTAGCTACACACATTTATACCAGCTGGGGATCTGGCCTTGTAGATTGTATTCCCTCATCAATTTCTATGCTGAGTTTCTTATTTAGGATTTATTTTATCTGAATAACAGGTGTGCTTGTCCTGGAGGACCAGATTTTTTTCTGATGATGATCATTCTGGATGTCTCCTAAAAATGTTATGCATATCACAAATGCCTCCATACATTAGAACACACAATCGGTGCTGCTGGATTTACAACAACAAAGTAGTAAGATTCAAGACAATCCAGCAACCTATGTTGCTTTCTTATCATGTCACATGCTTCATGCTGAAGTGGAAGAGACACCATGCAGCTCCTGTCCTAGTCCTTGAGCTGTGACATGTGAATTAATGCTGCAATACTTGTTCCTTATTTCATATAAATGATTATGTTTGATTGTACTCTCTCACTCATGGGGCTCTGAAGCAGTCTGAAAATACAACTTCTTTAGCTTCTCCTTAAAACTCCAATTGTCAAAATGTGATGCCAAAATTGGCCATTTTTATGCAACAGCAGATAATTATATTATGTCAGTTGGATTAATCAACTACAGAGAAAAGGTTGCATTTATGTGTCCATCATACAAAAGACCAACACTCATGGCAGTGGTTTGTGAATAACAGATTTTCACTAACATCATTTTGGACTAAAAAAAACTCGTACAAATTTATGTCCCGATTTTGTTATTAAGGCATCATCTGGCACTTAGGGGGCAGTGTGGAGCTGAAACACCACGAGTGGAAGTCAACAAAAAGCATTGGACTTAAAATGGCTGCTCAAGTTCCTCAAAGTGCAGGTTGAATGTGCATACTGCTTCATCCTTTAGGAGGGTGC
Source organism: Rafetus swinhoei (assembly GCA_019425775.1). Taxonomy (NCBI): domain Eukaryota; kingdom Metazoa; phylum Chordata; order Testudines; family Trionychidae; genus Rafetus; species Rafetus swinhoei. Next base: position 156,402,479 of record CM033424.1, read on the forward strand.
ACCTTGTGATTCCCTTGTAAGCCTGCATTTTTGCCCCACCTCTACTCCCACTTTGTATATCTACAGGACAGAGTTTTGATTCCTTTTGGGAGTTGGTTTCCTGGGTGTTGTGCCCTAGAACTGCATTCTCCCAGATCTGAAGTCGTTCAGTGGCTGCATTACTCTTCGGGGGGAAAGGGGGAGTGGAGGGGAGATTGTAATCCCAGCTCTGCGCCTTGTCTGGGGAAGACCAGAGGGTCAGATCCAGAACAGGGAGGTGGGGAGCACCAGAGAGCAAGAAGGCAGGTGTCAGTAGCATGATCAGCACACCAGGGGAAGTCCAAAGAGGTTTTCTATGATCATACCTCATTAGAGCATAATTTGTACAAATGTATCATAACCTTATAAAAAAGGGGTGACTAACGATACACCCTGGCTGCATTGAAGAGGAAATCTTACCTTTTCCCTTATCTAATGCATCTCCAATATCATCTTCTGATGCCCAGTTATAAACTTGAAACCTTGGAAGGAAAATCCAATAGGCAAAGATTTACTGTTAGAAGAACGTACATCAAAAGGTAATTCATCATAATTTAGAGTAGACTTTATCCATAGTCAGGCCACAGTGAAGCACTAAAGTCCATGCTACTGATAACAGCCTTCTGACTATGGTCCAGGCCAAATTCATGGGGAAAGAAAAAAATGCATTTAATGAGTTACTTTCTAAAATTAGGCAGATTTTTGCTTCACTTTTGAGTTTGCACTGCCATATGTTATAGGGGGTTTGTGTGTTTAATATTATCTACTCAGCAGTGGACAGGAACTGGTACTTTATTTAAATTGTTTGTGTGCCCTTTAGTAATGCTTACTGTGTTCTGTGTTTTGAAGGACACTAGAAACCACACTAAGAAAATATTTACAGACAGATAGGCCTTGCATGACTGAATATTGTTAATACACATTTGGGACAGAACTGTGCCCATGTGGCTTCATCATATTGTTGATTACTGTGTAAACAACAAAAGACAACATGCCATCTCAGTCCTTTACAGAGGGATCATTCAAGATGGGCAAAAGTACCATTAGCTTCATTGGGGGAAGGATTTCATACTAGGAACTTTTCCATGGACCTTAATGGAAGCAGGATCAGTGCTAAAAGTCTTTATTGCTGTTTTGTTTTATACTAAAATAATAAAGCAAGGGTTTTAAAAAGAGTGATATCATACTGTGTCATTTTGTCCCTTAATACCCTTTCACAAGCTGGTTACTGCAGAGAAATATACAGTAAGTTACAAGCTATGGGTATAATTTTCTCCTGAAATGAATAACTAGACCATCCAAAGGTTAGATTGTAATAAAGTATTTCTTTGACAGTAAACACTATTATTATGTTCTATAATGCCTTCCATTATAAAATCAGAAGCCTGACTTGGCTCAGATATCAGTGTAAATCAAGATTAATTTTAAGTCTTTAGAACTGCCTATGGGTGAAACCAGCATAAAAGCAGGATTCAGACTTTCTATTTTAACTTGAAAATTTCCCTTCCCATTTTTCATGTTTGGTTTCTCCTCCAATGTGAATCTTCTTGGCAAGTTTGACCCACATGCTTTCAGCTATTTTAGAGTTTGGCAGAAATAAAACCAAACAAAAACCATTTTCCCCAAATAAAAAGCTGAAACCATACATTCTAGTCATGGCTGCAGTAAAAGTGGTTGAAACTTGAAGTTTGACAAATGACATCCTTCATTGAGGGTAGTACCAATTGGAGTCATTGGATAATTCTGTTCTAAACTACATTGCTCTTCTTGCTGTTCTTAACTACATCTTAACTACACCTCCGACATAAGCTGCCTTGTATCAATCTAGATGTGGAAGTGTCTTCACTTAAATTTGGTTCCCACCAATATGGTGATGATTTAGTTACACCACCTCCTGGAGTGGCATAGAGTAATGGTCAATGTAACTAAGTCAATACTGCATCAATATAGACACTGCATTGCTTCCGTCAACTGTTACTGGCTTTCAGGAGCCATCCCACAATGCTCACATTGGCAATATCAATTTATACAAGCACACTGAGTGAAGGAATAAGTTGCTGACACAAAAGAACCAAGCGTGCACACACAAGTGATTTCATAACATAGGTTAGACTGACATTTTGAAATGTAGACATAGCCTTAGTTTACCTGAAATGACAACCATTACAGAACTTAAATCTTAACACCACAAAATCCCTTTAGCAAAAGAACAATTTGCCATTGTTTTCAGCACTAAAAGTGTTAAAAGAGTCCCTAAATAATCTTTGACTAAAAACTAAATGGTACCTTCATTTTATTGTGTCGATAGTCTCATAAGGAGAGAATCAGAGCTGTTATATGCCATTGATTCAGTAGTGCATGCATTAGTGTCCCTAAGTGCGTATTTATGGGGATAGACCATAATGACACCAGAGGAGCAATAACTGTCTTTTAAGTCAATGATGCATGTATTAAGGAGTCCCTAAGTACTCATTGACAGTGTCTTATTGTACAATTCCATTGTGATGATAACAGATCTGAGGGAGTTAATGTGGTCTTATTGGGGGCTGGAAAGCAAGCTGTAATATTATTTTGTACAAGCACCTTCAATGAGTTTCCTTTTTATTAGTTCAATGTTACCATAAAACGAGAATTTTTGCCAGGAAAAGAAGCCCTGAGTATTGAATGTCTAGCTCAAGGCCAGATCAAGGGTATTAAAGAGCTAATGCTACAATTAAGGTAAATAACATTTTGTTTTAAAAAAGTATATTTTAAATTCATGTAAATGTTAATGTAGTTGGTGGAATTAAAAAAATGGGGGAGAACACTACAAATTGTCCTGAATCAGATTATAACAAACCTCAAATCTTTCTTAAAAAAAAAAAAACTGAAAAGGAGGCAAAGAAAAAAAATCTCTGCTGAGCCTTTTCTTTTTTTTAAAGAGAGAAACAGACCTAATTATAGAAAATAAAGGATCATAACTGCACAAGGTACCCTAGGTTTGTAAGAATAAGAAGAAAACCAATGTGTGTGTGTGTGTGTTTATAGATAGATAGATAGATAGATGGATATGCTCATATGTGCATATAAACACATACCACCTATTAATATGTTTTAAGCTATTCTCAGACGTATTTAAAAAAAACAAATAGAGGTTATTGTTTCTAGTGTTGGTAGAAGTGGGAAAATGTGCTTGCTAGACCTTATGACAGCTGGCCTACTATGGGCATAGTTGTGACAGTTCTGTTTCAAATTATGAACCCCATTTTTAATTATGTGTTAAACATGTCTAAATTTGCCTGAAAACAGGCAGTTGTCCTGCCTGGGAAACACGTTTCCCATCCTGTTGAAAGATTATCATTGAGAAGCCTCTTAGACTGCAATCTAGGACCAACAACTTTGATTGTCTGTCAAGTATTGGAATTATTTTTTCCTACACGGTGGGCCCACAGGTGGGGCAAGCATGACAAGAGGAGGGATACTGATGCTTTTCAGTTGTGCACATGAGACAGAGGAGACACTCTACTTCAGAGTGGAGGCCTGCTCTGTTCAAGGGGACTGACCACAACCAAGATGGACTTTGTGGGGAGAGGGAGTAAGAACAGACTCAGTCCAGCCTAAAATGCTGACAAACAGACTCACAGGAAGGGTGAGATCAGACTAAAAGAGAGTGTCTCAGGACTTGTTACTGTTAAGACTCATAAAACATCTGAAAGCAGAATTTTTCTAATTGTCAGATATGACTGTTTATTTTAAGCTTGGCTTTAGATTTTTAATTTATCGACATTTTCAGTTTTTGAAAATAAATGGAGTCCAACAGTGGGAGAGAGTCGAAATAATTTCATGACAGGAGACACAGATTTAAAAATTGAAAGGTTTATAACCATTACAGCACAAAATGTCATCACATGTAAAAAACACAAAGTAAATATTCTTAAATCAAACTCTGATAAGTTTTCAAGCAGCATTTTTCCTGCTTTGGCTATCTGTACATTTATATCATCGTTGATGGAAATATCTTTGTCAGTTTGTGTGTGCAGAGTGAAGTCAAAGTTTACATAATTCTACATTTGTTAGGTCAACTTTCATGATAAAGAGATTGCTCTACAGTATGTGTAGTAAGAGAATTGAAAAATAATGTTTTTATTTTTACAGTTCAAATATTTATAATAAAAATAAATATAAAATGAGCACCATACACTTTGTATTCTGTGTTGTAACTGAAATTAATACATTTTAAAATGTGAAAAACATCCAGAAGTATTTATATCAATGTTATTCGAGTATTGTTTAACAGCATGAGTAATTGTGACTATTTTTTAAATCTCTTGACAGCCACTAGATCTACTGAAATCAACAGCAGCCCCTGGGACAGTTATGATACCAAAGAGGCCAGGTCTCCATCCAAGCCATCCTTTCTTACACCTTCTGTGGAGCCTTTGGAGGTCAGGAACAGCTATGATACCCACCTTCCTGCCCCCTCCACAGGCTTCTGTATCATGAGGAAGATGGAATAAAATCTTTTCTCCTCATTTTCTGAGCAACACTCTCCATCGCGCCCATATCCAAAAGATGAGCTATTTTGTTTTGGATCAGATGTGTTTTTTTATGGGGTTGTTGGAGCTGGGAGATTGCAGCTTGAAGAACTATCAATGGCTTATTCTTTTTGTGATTCTCTTGTCTGTGGTCAATTAAAATGATTCCTTTAAGAAATGGAAAATCTTGTCTGCAGCATTAGTTCCAGGAGGAGGCATATGTGATTTTTTGTCATAAAATGGATTTCTGGGGTAGGTTGGACACTTCTCCCTCTTCCAAACTGCTTCCACTATTTTCCCTTGGAGAATCTGCTGGGTCTTCATTAGTACCTCTCGGTATGTCTAGACTGCATCCCTCTGTCGGCAGAGGGATGCAGATTAGGAAGGTCGACATTGCAAATGAAGCGGGGATTTAAATATCCCGTACTTAATTTGCATAAAAATGGCTGCTGTTTTTGCCAACTCAGAACTTTGTCGGCAAAAAGCAGCAGTCTAGAGGGGGATCTGTCGAGAAAGAAAGCCTGCATAAGGGAGGCATAAAGGATCTGTCGAAAAAGGCTTTCTTTCTCGACAGATCCCCCTCTAGACTGCTGCTTTTTGCCGACAAAGTGCTGAGTTGGCAAAAACGGCAGCCATTTTTATGCAAATTAAGCACGGGATATTTAAATCCCCGCTTCATTTGCAATGTCGACCTTCCTAATCTGCATCCCTCTGCCGACAGAGGGATGCAGTCTAGACATACCCTCTGTGAAGATGAGGGAGCAAATTTAAGTACATCCCCCCCCTAAAGGCCTTCCTGTGTTATCTGGTGAGGGCACACAGTGGGAAAGGGAGAAACTGGATCATTATGAATTGTCAGCTACCTCTGTATCCATCTTTTCTCCAAAAAGCAGGGACCTTGTAAACTTGGCCAAAGCATAGAACCTGCTTAGAATCTGTAAACACTTGCAGGGTGAGAACCATTGGTGGTCCCTAGCTACTGAGCTAGAAACCATAGTTTGGACCAAGTACTCATTGTATAGACTGAGGCTGCAGCTACAAATTCTATTAGGGTACATCTAGACTGTGGCACTATTTCAGGATATGTCTGGTATCCCAAAATATAGTTTTCACATCTTTACAGCACACCCATTATTTCAAAATGCAATCAAAATAATGGACATGCTATTCGGACATCCCGGTAAACCTCGTTCCATGAGGATTAAGGGACTTCTTGGAATTGTGGTCTATTTAAAAATAGGCTTGAAATAAGCCAGTACCACAGAGAAGATGCACCTTATTGTGGGGAGGGGGGAAACCATTTGGGAATTCAGGTTTTGAGGATAATGATTTGTATAAAAAAAGTCAGTGTTATACCGGAGTTCAAATTTTCACCAGCCAATTTTTCCTTTTTGTTATATACCTGAGTCTAAACTGTGGCATTAATCCACAGCTAGAGGGAAGAGTGGGGGGAATGAAGGTGCCTAGTTGGAGTTCTTGGAGACACTGGGTTTATTTGACTCCTGGATTACTCCTGTTAGATGATCATGTAACTGAACTGAAGTCAGAGTAGAGAATGAACTTATTTACGTAATAAATGAAATTTGGTAAGGAATAGAAATGTCCTTTCCCAAATAAGTTGATTAATTTTTCCTATTGTGTATTTTTTCTTTAGGAGATTTAGTTGCTCAAGACAAAACTGGAATGTTGATTGTGTTTTCCCATTAAATAATTTGGTGTCTTTTTTGAACCACATTTATTAAACACAATTCTTGTCCTAATTGGATACTAAAGACATTTTAGGCAGATATTATAAGCCTGGCCAAGGATACAATCCAAAGAGATAGAAGATTCTAATCATATCACAATCCAAAAGGCAATTCAAATCTTCTGAAAGAAGATTCACAATAATGATCAATCATGGTTGCCAGGAAGGTCACAATAAACTAAAAAGAATAATAAAAACACCTTTTCTTTCTCTGATTAGGCCAATGCACTAACATTACAGATTTTTAGACTGGTTTTGTTTTAAGGACTTAATTAAGGGCAATATCTATTTGACAAGGAAAATGAAGGCAGCTGAGACAACTCTTTGGCTCTCAATCTTGGAATGAAGGAGGAGGCGGAGTGTCAAAAATTTTGTTTAACATGACATGATATAGTCAAAATATTTATTACAAATTTTAAAGGGCAGCTGTTATTCTGTACATATTGAATCATCTTGCCTTATTTCCTAGATCCCAGTGTCTTCTGTTTGTGTTGTAAGGAAACAGTTTGTCATGTTGCCACTATCAACAAGAAAATAAGATATTTGGTGTGCTAATTAGAAGAATCATCATTTTCAATACTCATGTGTTAGCCTGGAATAATTTCTCTAATATATTGATAATAGGAAAGATATTGTTATAGAAAAATAACATGCGTGGCATCAAAGGAAAATGAATAAATTAAAGAGATATGAGGGGAAACAGGTGCATGAAAGTGAAGTGATTTGCCCAAGGTCACACAGCAGTCAGGTGGCAGAGTTGGGAACAGGGCTCAGGTCATCTCAGTTACAATCCATACTGCTTCTCTGTATTAATCAGTGTGCATGTATGTGTGTGTGTGTGTGGTTGAGAGAGCGAGAGAAAGAGAGAAAGGTAGAACCATGCTACATCATCCTTAAAACAGGGTGATGTAATACAAGGTAGAGTTGCAGCCTCAACCCTGAATTTCCTTGGTGTTGTAAACAAAATAAATTCACTGTTATCCTCACATAACTGTAGTTATTTTGTAAAGCTGTCAGAGTGAAACATGTTAGAAGAGCAAAACTGTAAAATCATTGTGGTTGTTACCTATAATGCTTGCACAGTGTTATGTTAAACAAACAAACAATTCATAGGTGTTATAGAGCTTTCACATATTGGCTTGGCAACAGAAGAGTGCTTGAGAGTACTTATCATAGCAGAAAGTTGATAACATATGGAATATTCAGAGAGAACTACTGATAACTGTTGTATGAATTCTGACAGCAACTAACCTTCATTTGATCTTTTCATGCAAGCTGCTTCTCTCCTTCATGAATGAATGTGCACTCATGCGAAAGAACAGACGGTTTATTCATCTCTCTCGGGAGTCGGCAAGCTATGGCTCGAGAGCCAAATATGGCTCGAGACAGAACCAAATACGGCTCTTTTGGCAACCACTGGGCTAAGTTCCCTAGGGTGTGCACCTGCGTAGGCATGTACAAAGAATTGCAATCCCACCCAGCTCCTTGCGCAGCAGCACTCACCTTCCTTGGACATGGAAAGTAAGCTACCGGTGGTGGTGGGCTTGGTGCGGGAGTGGGGAGCCAGGACCAGGAAGCATGCTGGGCAGCTACCCTGTGTGCCAAGGCTAGAGATGGGGTGCTGGCTCCAACCCTGGCAACTGACCAGCCACCCTGTGGCCCTGGCCCCACCTTCAGCCCTTCCCCAGGGCTGGAGTTGCAGTCAGGACCAGTCAGAGCTGGAGCCAGGGATGCACAGTATGGCTGCTTCTGGGGCTGGGGCCACAGTGCGGCAGTCCCCACTGAGATAGCCACACCAAGGCCCCGGCTCTAGCCCCAGCACACAGGGTAGCCGCCTGCCACATAGCCCTGACCCTACCTTCAGCCCTTCCCCACGGTTGAAGGTGAGGTCAGGGCCACATGGTGGCTGCTTGGCTGCTCCTGGGGTGGGCCGCATGGTGGGCAGCTGCCGGAGCTGAAACCGGGCTGTGGTGTGACTGCTCTGGGAGCTGGAGTGGGGGCCGGGGTAGGAGTGTACCACTGCCCCATCCCTGGCCCTAGAAGCAGCACCACCACAGCCTGGGCTCCAGCTCCAGCAGCCACCATGTGGCCTGCCCCAGGAGCAGCTGGGTGCCATCATGTGGACCTGGCCCCAGCTCCAAACCTAAGAAGAGGCCTGATGACTCCTGCCTCCTCAGGTTGCCACGCAGAGCCACTTCCCACCACCCTTTGCCCTTGCCACAGGGCTGGTGGGAGCCCCTTGCACGTGAGTGCTCGGACTCCTTGCGGTCTGTGAGAGGCACCCAGCAGGGAGCACATGGGCCCAGCTGGGCCCCATAGTCAGCTGGACTCAGGCCCCCTCATTGGAATGTGGCTAGCTAGACACAAACCCCTGTTCCTCCCTCCTTCTCTTGTATTTCTGGCTCTCTCAGCTACAGCTTGACTAGTTCTTGTTCAGCAAATGTGGTTTAGACAGATCCTGTTAGCTGAGTACAGTAAATGTGGTTTAAGTAGCTTCCTGTTATGTCAAAGGCAATAAGGCCAGACAGTTGCTTAGAAGCCACATTGCTTAAATGGAATTAATTATATTCATGCTTATGTATATTTATGTAACCTATGGAATGAGTAAAGAAGTATGAATGAAAAAAACCCAATCATAAAGCGGTCCAGCACCCGATACCTTTTAAGGCAAGAAAGAACCCTGTAAAATGCATAAATTAACATGATGAGCAGCCAGGTGGGCGTCTTTCACCTCAGAAAGATGTAACAGCATGCCAAGCCTGGGATGGACCGGAAGCAGTAGAGACCCTCCTGTGGATCCGAATGAAGCCCAGGGAACTCTCGTTGCCTTGTGGCCAAATCTCCAGGGGGCTATCCTCTGGCCAATTTCAGCCACCTGTGAAATCAAAACTAACTCTTGCCACCTGTGAAATCAAAACCAGCCTGCCTCCAAACTGTCAGTATGAATGTGATGTGTGTGTGTCAGTACTGCCATACCATTAAGAATCTGTGCTAATAAACTAGCTTCAGTGCTGCTCAAGTTCACCCTTTGTCTAAGTTTTATTCCTTGGCTGATCCAAGGACCAGTAACAGACCCCAGTGCAAGGTAAGGTCAAACCTGTATCTCTGCCTCCTCCTTCCCTCCCTTCTTGTCCTGCGGCAGCCCAGCCCCGTCCCTCAGCAGCACTCTCAAAAGCTGCGTCTCTTCTGCCCACTCCCTTCTCTTGCTCATGGGCAGAGTAGCCTTTGTGTCACCCCTCACCGGTGCTGTTGTCTCCTCAGGATCCCATGATCCCCTTCAAGCTTGTTTGTGGCTGCAGGGTGCTTCCCAAAGGTAATCTGTGAGTACAATGTTTCATTTATGCTATTATTAATCATCATGTCAATTACCAATAATATTAAGTTGTATATTTTCAGTCATGCAAATGGGCATTCTTATATGGTTCTTTGTTGACCACTTGTTCTGAATTTTGATATAGTTTGGCTCTTTGGTTTGAAAAGGTTGATGACCCCTGAATTATCTCACAGCAACATGGGGCTTAGTAGAGTTCGTGTATTCCATGATTCACCGGACAAAATTCATGATCAGTGAGTATCTGGAAGGCCTGCACAAAGGTCATTTTATCTACCAACATTTTTGGCAACCTGGCCTTTGCAAACTGCCCCTAATACAGAGTGAGAAATTAACTCATGTTTGAAAGACTGCCTTCCTATTCCTCCCATCCCATACAGCACACTGGCTCAAACCAGAGTGCAGCCTACCCCTTGGTGACCAGCAGTGCCTCTGCAGTACCCTGCCCTAGCTCTCCTCTTCTTTATTGCACACAGCTTTAAGCTAGACAAAGCCTCTTCCGCCCGAGGTACTGCCTGATCCTCAGGGGACACTGCAGGTGACCCTTCTTCTCTGCAGTTTAACTCTATGGTTTCCCTTCCAGCTCTTTGCTTCTTTTGAGTTTTCTTTACGCTGGGGTTACCGACAGTATTGCTGGGCCCCGGACATGTTTTTGGGAGTGGGGGTCCCGCACTTTTAGAAGGGGCAAGGCATTAGATGGAAGTAGCAGGGCTGGGCCAGTCAACCTTCAGTACCACCTGGACCCCAGTACACCCCCACTAGTCCACAGTGCTATGGTGGTGATTTAAAAGGCCTGGGGCTCCAAATGCTGCCACTGCCACAGTGGTAGTGGCCAAGAGCTCTGGACCCTTTAGAATCACCAGGCCCTGGGCCAGTTGCCTTCTTTCGGCAGGCCTGCTTTACTCTCACCCAGGCTCTATGTGACTAGGACTCTGCAGTTCCTTGTAGCTGCTTCCGCCACTAGTCTCAGCTAAACACAGTCTTCTATTTTCTGAGTGTTCCACTGGTTATGGACAGGCTTCTGGCTTCAGCAGTCTCAGTTTCTCTTTCTGAGCCCTCCCTCCACTGACCTTCCCATAATATATGAACCACCTTAGATTGAAAAAAAAAAATGTACCTGAACCTATAATACCAGAATAGAAGATGTAAAACCTGCAGATGTATCTCCAGTGTTACAATGATCAATACCCTTTCCAGCACACTTTCAAACTCCATGGATCCTACTCATGCCTACCATGACTGTGGTATAGCTCATCCCAGTGCACAACCTTTCCAAATAATTAAACCAGACAGACAATCCCTTTGCTCCCAAATGAATTCTCAGAAAAATCAGAAGAGACAAACACACCATCTAACTTGTGGGAGAACACCTTTCACTAAAGCTCTGTGTAGTAAATTCAAAAGCTTGTCTTTCTCACCAACAGAAGTTGATCCAATAAAAGACACCACCTCTCCCATCTTGTTTGTCTAATACCTTGTGACCAACATGGCTACAACATCATTACAAAGTCCAAAACTACACACTCTCTCATGATTTACTTGCTTTTTGCAATGATCCCAAACAACATGGCTTTGAATAAGAGATCCAAATGAATGTTGTGTGCATTCTTAGGGCACATCTTCACTCTCCATGCTGGAGATTGACTTTCTAGCATTTGATTTAGCGGGTCTAGTTAAGACCCATACATTGAATACCAAAGGCAGCTCTGGCCAGCTCCTGTACTCCTCGCAGTTGCGAGGAGCGAGGGAAGCCAAAGGGAGTATTTGCTCCCATCATCTTCCTGCCGCCAGGAATGGGTATGCCACCAGGTAAGCCAACTACAACTATGTAATCTGCGTAGCTGGAGTTACATACCTTAAGCTAACCTTCTAGGTCTAGGGTAGGCCTGGCCTTAGGGAAGAACATCCTGATAAGGAATAGGATCGTCTACACTACAGACCTATACTGATATTACTACATAGCCCAGAAGCATGAAAAATTCATCCCCCTGAAATGCTGTTATACCGACCTTACCCCTTCCCGTGTAGGCAGTGCTGTCAATGGGAGACTCTAATGCAGCATTTCAATCATAGACTAGTCCTTAGTACTCATCCATGTGACTAGAGTAAGCAGGGTTTTATTTGAGATTTGAGGTTGCAAAAAATATAGTGTTTGCACTGAAGGGTTGGGGGTATCACAGCATGGCCTCCTCAGTTCTTGCCTGATACACTTTTTCAGAAGGTTTACATTCAAAACTCTGGTATCAGCCTCAGTATCTATCAGTTTCTTTCTACATTTTTCAATACTGGAAACTTGCACTCAGAAAAGATGCATAAAAAAAGTACACACACTTCTATGCAGATAGTGCCATTTAGAGCCTTAGCTTCTCCAGCTGTTTTCTTTGTTGACAACTTGCCCTTAATGTCTTTTTTATTGTTGTGGCTCAGGCTCCTATTTTTTACAGATTATTAACCAGGATAAAATATCACATTCATATTCTTTGGCATACTATTGCCTTAAATAATGTGTGATATTTCCAAAAATCCTGACCTTATGTCTTCAAACAGCAAGAACTTGTGGTGCAGCTAAGAACAAACAAACATTACTGGACAATATCTTCATGCTTGACAGATAATGCTGAGAAGTGTAGTTGCTAATTCAAAATCTGGCTGCCACTTTGCAGACTCCTGTGAATCTTTCATCCAGCTGTCCACAACAAGCTGCTTCAGAATAATGGATGTGAGAATTTAAGAATAACAAAAATGGCTCAGACAGGAAGTGGTCCACCTAGTCCAATTTCCCATCTTTGACCATGGCCAATTGCAGATGTTTCTGAAGGTGAAAACCTTGTTTTTGGTAGTTTTGGAATATCCCAGCAAATTCCTTCCTAACATTCAAAAGTTTGAGACAAGCATAAACCTTGAAGTGGGAGAGTTTATATCTCTTCCAAAATATGGGAGTTTTTTGTTTTGTTTTGTTTTTCATATTTGCCTGTATATCTTAGGATATTCTTGTTAGTCCCATAAAGGTCTTGAATCCTGCTACAGTTTGGCTCAAATTATGCATAGTGACAATGAATTCCACAGGCTTATCTGACACTGTGTGAAACAGTATTTCCTTTTGTCAGTTTGAAACCACACAGTTTCACTGAATGTGTCTTTTTTCTTCCATCATGAAGCAGGGTAACTAGAAGATCTTGATCCATGTTCTCTACCATTCACATTGTCTACTTGCAAATGTAATGTGCCATTTCAACACTAGTTACAGGAAAGTCCATTTCAAGATCAGGCAGGAAATGCATTACTTTACCAGCAACCATTCAGTGTCCCATTTTTATTCTTTCACAATATAGTCTGAAGAGAGCTGGCTGAACCTCCTGGCTGATGCACCTGTTTTAGACAAAATGCTAACAGTTTATGCATTATTACTTATCTATTTAATCTGAGTCAAGAGTCATCTTAATATGAATCATGATATTTACTCTTTTGTGAAAATTCTTTGTTATCAATTGGATCTTCCATATGTTCAAAGTCTCTTTTCATGTGCTGGGGTTTGGGCCTCTGGGGACATTGATAACCTGAAGGGTAGAGGAAAGGTGAAGATTTGCTTTGCTTCACTGTTTTCTCTCTCATTAATTTCAAAGAGTAGCAACTGGCTCCTTTCACTGTTTGCTCAGTGTAGCATAGTACTCTTGAAGCATCTGCCATGGCTACGGTTTTTGGAGCATCACACTCTGATGAATTCCTGCATGTAGTACAGGTTGGACCTCCAAAAACTGGGACTTCCTCGACCGGCAACAGACAGGGAGTCCTGTCTGGGAGCCCCAGTGGCAAGAGGGCTGGTGGCCCTGGTAGCACAGTTGGGGCCACATCAGCCCCAATAGCGGAGACGGCGCTGGGAACGCAGCAGCTGCAGAAGCTCTGGTAGTGGGGCCAGGGATGCGCAGCCATGGCAGCCCTAATAGCAGGGCTGGGGACATGGCAGTCTGGGCTGCTGGGGTCTCAGTAGCTCGGCAGTGGGGACGGCTAGGGCTGGCAGCAGGGAGGAGTGGTGGGCTGGGGGGTCAGTAGCAGGGGACCTCCCCTGGCCCAGCAAATTCCCTCATTCAGGACCAGTCAGGTCTCGAGGTGCCAGAGCAGAGAAGTCCAATCTGTATTAGCAGAGTTACGCACCTGCCTTGTGTACTTGTCACACCACCTTCCCTCTTGAGCACATTTCTGCCTTTTCCTGTAGTAGATTAACTTCTGGTATGTCAGGCTAGTACAGTGTCCTGCGTCTGGTCCTTGAGTACCATACTCTGAGGAGTAAGTATGAGCCATGAAAGCATAAGTTCTCCTTTCCACTTGAATTGTGGCAGGGAAAGGCAAATCTACTGCATGTTTTTTTATTGTTTCATGTAGCACCTGGGTCCTGGCAAATCATTAACACAATAGTATATATGACTGCATATCCAAAGCCAAATTAGTAGTTTTGGGGTGAGATTTTTTGAGGCATATCGTATATGTGAAAGTCTAAGTCCTTGGGCCCACAATATGTGGACAGTAGCTCAGCACACACAGAAAGGGGAGAAATCCCTGTATGACCCCACCAGCCTCAGGCAGTGTGTATACTAGAGACTGTGATGGGGTGTCCTTACCCCGCACTCCTCGCTCCGCCATGCCGGCCCTGTACGGGGCACCGCGAGTGGGGCCGCACGCGTGCGCAGCATGTTCTGCAACCGCAGCTCAGCTACGGGAGGGGGCTGACTGGAGGAAAGGCAGGGAAGCCTAGCGCACATGCGCAGAGGCTCGAGGAGCCGACGATCAGCTGGGAGGGCGGAGGATAAAAGGCATAGGCATGGCATGGGTCAGGAGGGGAGTTGGAGACAAGGAGGGAGTTTCGGAATGGCTGAGGAGGAGGAAGCAAGGAACTGACAGCACGGAGGGACTGGCAAGTAGAGGGACAGGGAGAGGAAGCAGCCCAGGACAGAGTAATTGGAAACCCGCGGGCTGGCAAGTTTCAGCGGGTTGCCCCGCCGGACCAGACGGCGGAAGGTCTGTGTCCTTATGGACCCTAGCCCAGGGCCCTGAGTGAGGGCGGGCCCGGACCCTCCTCTCCCCCGGCAACTGCTGGAAGTCTCAGTGGAAGTGACTTTGTTTAAATGAAGAGAACTATAAAACTTGACTTATGAATTAAGACAAACAAGGACAAGGGCTAGTACGATATTGGTAGCTGGGGGAGGGATAAAGGTAGGCTCACCGGGTGAGCCCACGCAAGTAGTATTACAGAGACCTTATTGCAGCACTGCTCTACTGATGCAGAAGGATCAAGTCCTAAAATCCTCCTCCTGGGCATTATAGCACCTTAATATCCTGTGTGTATTATGACTGGTCATAAATTAGCAGTATTGGTAATTTACATCAGCTGAGGATGTGTCCCATAATCAGCGTAAGAAATGATCTACTGATTTAGGGGAAATCAATTTGTATCCACTGACAATCTGGCTTGAAGTTACTTGCCCCCATCTTCTGAAGGGCTGTGTCATATATTCAGCTCATTAATAAAGCTGAAAAGCAATTGCTATTTAAGAGATACCTTTGTGTCCTTTATGTCTTAGCATCCATTAAGCATGCTATTTATCTTGTACAGATAAAGTACCCCAGAGACAATGTCAAATTCTGTAGTTATTTATGTCCCAAGCAGTGCAATAGATTACAGTTGGTTGTAAATCAGCATAGAATTTGTCCCATGTACTCAAGTCCAATTCTATTACTTTGCCATTTAAAATTGTGTACACATCTAGCTTATATATTTGGTTCAAAAATGGGCACAGAATCATTATACAAGTTGAACCTTTCTAGCCCAGCACTTTCTGGTCTGGCAACATCCATGGTCCAGCATGATTTTAGCCAGCCAGATGTCCACTTATCATGGATGTGGCCAACTTTCCCATGGTCCCATAAAGTTTGTTTACAGCCACCAGTCGTGGCTCTCAGTTTTCTGTGCTGTTATTTAGCACTAATTTACCCCTAAATGACTTTCAAGAGCCTAGTAAGCAGTGGAATGGTTGGTAATGCTGCTAGATAATATTGACCTCCTGTGGTTCAGCAAATTTTCTCGCTTGGCACCAGTCAGGTCCTGAGGGTGCTGGACTAGAGAGGTT
Organism: Rafetus swinhoei; assembly: GCA_019425775.1. Classification (NCBI taxonomy): domain Eukaryota; kingdom Metazoa; phylum Chordata; order Testudines; family Trionychidae; genus Rafetus; species Rafetus swinhoei. The sequence continues at coordinate 156,418,211 of CM033424.1, forward strand.
CAATCTGCACTAAGTTTCATATGAGTCTAATTTTTGGGACTTCTTTCCACTGAGGAGCCTGCAAATACTCCAAAACATCTTGATTAATGGTATTCTAGGCTTCATGTGGCCATAGATAACATAGGTGTTTATTTTGCTATTCTTTCACTTACTATATGCTAGATTGTTTCATAGTCTCCTTTAATAGTTGAATGCTCTTGTCCAAAACATTTAAAATCCACTTTCAGAAACTTCAACAGGAGCACAGAGGCAGGAAATTATCTTTTTGCTTCTCATTTTCTTGATATATTACTCAATTTAAAATACATGATAATTCCTTAATTTAAATATGCCAAATGAATGAGATTTGTTCTCAGTTTTAATATCATGCGAGTGTAGAGAGACACACTATTGTAATTACTATTACAATAGCAATTTGAAGGTCCCACAGAAGTCAGGGTCCTGTCATGGTAGGTGCAGTACATCCTCATAGTTAGAGACAACACTTGCCCCCTTAAAGCTTAAAATCTAAAAAAGACAAAATACACCAACGATGGGCAACTCTGCTAAAGTAAAATTTCTATTTACTTCAATGCAGCCAGGATTTTTTCCCAGTGAATTTAGTGACTTAACCACACAGGATGAGTTTGCAGTGATGGGAGCTGAACCCAGCTATTCTAAATCATTGACTAGGCCACAAGACTACAGTTCAAGGGCTATTGGAACAGAGTGGTATTCTGTAGAGTGAAATTTTTGTCTTTTGGAAATGATTCGTATTGCGCTTTTGCCAGTAGTTTTCAAAATATTAGATCCATGGGACTCTCCCCAGAACTCTTCAGCCCCTGACTCAGAAGTCCATCCCTATTTATCAAAACATTTAAGCACATATGTAACATTAAACGCATGTTAGATCCACTGAAGGATGGACTTAAGCTCATGTTTAACCACTTTGCTGTACTGGGCCACAAGAGCATGTCCATCCTGACCAAAAGATTGATGCTCTGGAGGTCAATCTTCTGGTATTTGATTTAGTGGGTCTGTATAGATGCCTTAATCAAACGCCTGAGTGCAACTCCCTGGCGGTCTCTGGTACTCCTTTTTTTGCCAGGAGTAAGGGAAGTGGATGGGAGCATTTGCTCCCGTTGGCCTCCCACTGTGTGGATACCACCAAGGCTCAGCTTAAGGTAAGCCAACTTCAGCTATACATTTTGTATAGCTGAAGTTGTGCACCTTAAGCCGACTTTCCTGGTCTAGTGTAGACTAGGCCCCAGTATTGCTAGAGTCAAGCCATTCAGAATTCAAGCACTCTCTTTCTTAAGAAAAGCTCTAGAGCAGGGGTGGCCAACCTAAACCTGAGAAGGAGCCAGAATTTACCAATGCACATTGCCAAAGAGCAACAGTTATATGCAGGAGTGGCCTGAGGCGGGCTGCGGCAGCTGGCGCCCCAGGCGGAACACGCGATCGGCGCCCCCACCTGCACGGCCGTCAATGGGCCATCAATGGGGTGACGTCATCATCGGGTGCCCCGAGTGCCCTGTGACATCATCATCGGGTGCCGTTGAAGGCGGCGCCCTAGGCGACGGCCAAGTCAGCCTATAGCCACGGGCCACCCCTGATTATATGTCACCAGCCCTGATCATCTCCCCACCACCACTCTCAGCACATCCCGCCCACTGGCAGCCCCACTGGTCAGTGCCCCCTTCTCCTTTTCCTCCTGCCCACTGTGATCAGCGCTCTCTCAGTGGGAGACACATGGGTGTGACAGGCTCAGTGGAGAGGGTAAGAAGTGGCAGGATCCTAGGGGGAAAGTGTGGAGGGAGACAGCGCCTAGGGCAGAGCTGGGGATTGAACAGTGAGCACCCTCCAGACCAGTGGAAAGTTGGCACCTGTAACTCCAGCCCTGGATTTGGTGCCTATGTAAGGAGCCACATATTAACTTCTGAAGAGCCGCATGTGCTCTAGATAATACAAAAACTGACTGTCTTGTCTCTTCTCATGGACAGAAAGTTTTTATTCCTCTGTGCATTTTTTTAGCTATCAGCAGAATTATCAAAAGCAACTTTGTGTAACAGTTTTAGGTCTATTTTAGATCAGATAAAGTGGAACATGTGGCTTTTCTGTCCCAGTGCTATACCCTGAAAAAGATTAAACCTGTGATATTGACCCTCACAGTGAAGTTAAAACTGCTGATTATATAATAAAAGCCCAGAAATGGGAATATTGTAAGAGCAGAAGTAAAGGTGCAAAGACACTAAATTTAAACAAGAAAAAAAAATATTCTGACTTTTGGTAAAAACATGAGTGAAGTGGCACCTGATGGATTGTAGACAGCCAAGGAATGTCTAAAGTTACAGAATCTGCCCAAGGCAGTAGAAACAAAAAAAACCTAGTTGTAGGCACTCTACTAATCAGCTAGGTGGTATTTAAAAAATGCCCCAGGCTGCACCATTTGCCTGCCTGGTCCTGACCTGGCACATTTCTACTGATGGTATATACACATAAAAAAAGTTTATTCTGCATGTGGATGGAAAATATTAAAGGGAACATTGACAACCCCATCAGTAGCCTGCTACAAATTTGTTCTTGCTCTCTGGACCAATGGTTGTTGGTCCAGAGAGTTGTTTAAGGATCTACACATGATAAAGCAGCTTCAGCAGAAGAGACTGCAGGAACCCTTATCAGATCTCTCATAGCCCAGTGGTCAGGACCTATCTGGGATATGTGAGACCCATTCTTAGGCCCCTGTCTCACATAGTGCAGTATATAGGGAGCCTTTATATAGTGAGCCTTTGGTGATCCCAGATTCACAAAACCTGGGTTTTCTATAAAGTAACGTATATGTGGACTGCAATATGTGTGTCCATCCCGATTTGCATGCACATACATATATATGTAGGATGATACAAAATCAGGGCATGAACATCAGAGTTTTAGGTTCTTTTTTCTGTCATTGATCAATTTTGGTGAGTGTTTAAAAAAAGACATTTTTATATTCAACTTTCAACCTTGTGCAGCATGGGAGCATATGTACTGTTTTAAGACAATAATGGCACTTGAATGTTGTGATTATGTTTCCTGTATGCAAAACAAATAGTAACAAGTTAGGCTGGGGTCAGGCAATCTTTACAACTATTAAACAATTAGAAGTGTCAACTGACCTGATTAAAGGAAGTATGAATGCCAGAAAGAAATGAGGGAGGCTGATGCTATCAAGTAACCTCCCAGCTGCTTGGTGTCCCTGCTCAGCACAAACCATTTTCCATCCACCCCACCTCTGTGGTCATCTCCTCCCCTGATCCACCCCTAACAGTCTCTGCAGCTGCACTTCTGGAAGTTCTAAATGGATGCAGAATTATGTAAGCTGTCTACATGTCTAGAAGTGGAGGAATGGGAACAATTATGGGTGGGTATCCTTTTAGTTCTTTCAAGTATTTTTAGTGACCACACAACTATCAAATAGCAATTTCCTGGGATTTTTAAAATCCAGACTACCCAAAGTGAATTAAAATAATCTAAGGATATTTGATTTTTTTACATACATAAATTTTTCAATGTGCCTAAAAGTGAAGTGTGATGATGCTGAGTATCACAATGCCTAAGTTCCTTTGTGAATCTAGCTTGAAGAGAGAATTATAAGAATAGTACTGTATAGAAATGAAATAAAAGGGAGGGAGTGTGATAGAAATATTAAATAGTGAATGGTACATAGAGGATAAATTGGACACCCTTTTTTACTCTTACTCATACTGGAGAAATGAGCAGACTTTCTTTGAAGCCATCTGAAACTATCTGTTAACACTGTGCTAATGTGTGGGTCTCATTCCTCCATCAGAACTGAGGTCAACAGATTAGCAAGAGTATAAAAATGATTGGGTAAAATGTTCAGATGCACCTAAGTCCCATTTATGAAAGTAACTGTGGCACTTAAGGGCCTCTCAAGCACTTCCAAAATGTTTAGATGGATAATGAAAACATCTGTATTCACATTAGATCATGTAAACAATGTAAGTGGGATAATAACCCTGAGACTTGAAGATATCAAACCACCCTAAACTGAGCAGCTTGTTCCAATATTGCCCACTTTAAGGTTTCTTCTAAAGCATCAAACCCTTTTCAGAGACATTTTAATGGATTGTATGAATCTTTGATCTTATTTGTTATAGCAGCTCCTACCATGGTAAGAAACACAGGGTGTAGTATATTATATGTAGTCATTCTTAGACCTACCATCCCCTAAAGCAGGATTCAAACAGCATCAGGCAACCAATTATTCACCGATCCAGAGAGCTCAAGTGGGCAATAAGTGGCTCAGATGCAGTTCAGCAGGGTTAGCCCCTGGCTGGCCACCAGATGCTTTCATTACCTGAACATCTGTAGGTACAGCCATCACCTGTGGCCAATGGGAGTTGCGGGAAGCAGTGACCCAGCCACTTCACACAGGTTCCATTGGCCGGGAAATGGCAAACGGGATCTGGACGTGACCATACCTGTGGGTGGTCAGGTAAACAAAGCATCTGGCAGCCCAGCAGAGGCTAACTTTGGCAATCTGCATCTAGCCTGTGGGCTGCTTATTGTCCACCCTTGGTTTAAAGCCAGAAGGGAACCACTAGATCTTCTAGTTCTGCCTTTTGCATATCACAAGCCATTAATTTTCTCCCAGTTACCTCTGTATTCAGCCCAATAACTTGGGCGTGGCTAAAATATTTCTTCCAGAATGCATCCAGTATTGATTACGAAGCCCCAAGAGATGAAGAATCCACTAGTTGCCTTGATAGTTTGTTTAAATAAAAACAAATGCCTTATTTCCATTTGGAATTTTTTTGCATTTCACTTCCGGCCATTGAATCATTTTGCTGGCTCTTTTTTGCACCGTCTCCAATTTTTCAACTTCCTTTTAAAAGTGCAGACACCGGAATTGAACACAGTTTTTCCCTATTGGTCTTACCAATATTGTGTTCAGATGTAAAAAACACCTCCATATTCCTACTCACTACTCCACTGGTTAAACATCCAAGGATTCCATTAGCCCTTCTGCCAGAGAATCTCACTGGGAGCCCATGTTGAGTTGCTCATCCATTATGGCTCTGTGTACATTGCATTTAGCTACAGCTGGCCTGTGGCAGATGACTCAGGCTTGTGGGGCTCAGTCTAAGGGGCTGCTTAATTGTGGTGTAGACATTTGGACTCAGCTGGTGCCTGGACTCTAGAAACATGCAAGGGCAGAGAGGCCTAGAACTCAGGCTGCAGCCCAAGCCCAGAAGTCTATACTGCATTTAAACGGCCCTGAAAGCTTGAGTCAGCTGGCCATTGTGGATTTTTAATTGCCACAAAGACATGCCCTATGACTCCTAAATACTTCTCAGTCACTGCTTACCACTGTCACACACACTGTGCCTGTGTCTACACTGGACCCCTTTTCCGGAAAAGGGGTCCAGTGTAGACACAGCCATTATGTTTGGCCTGTGTCCCTTGTTATTACAGGTGAAGCTTTAAATTTGGCTGTATTAACATTCCTTGTGTTTGAATGGGATCAGTTTAGAAAGCGATCTGGATTGCTCTGCTTGACTGACCTCTTCTGATCGTTGTTTATCATTCCGCCTGACATTGTGTTATCAGAACATCTTATCTGTAGGGATTTTGTGCTTATTTCCAGATTGACTGAACTGTAGAATAGCTTCAGGCCTAATACTGATCCTTGGGAAACCCCATTAGAAGCAAATCTAGTCGATAAAGATTTTACTTTAAACTCTAAGTTAGCCAGCATTTAATCAATTTAACATTTGCTTTATTGATATCAAGCAAAAAGTGTTACCTTTTGGAGATGTATAAACATTTGTTTCCTCACGGATTGGATAATTATGAATAGATCTGGGAGTAGCAAATGAGGGTTACCCTCAAGCAGTAAATTTTATTCTTGATCCTCGAAAGTTGAATCAAGAATTCAAAGTTAAAATTACATTTGGGCAAACACTAACATTACATAGTTTGTCTTGTGGTGGCTTTGCCCATTTAAAAAATGGAATTTAGAAGGATTAAGAATCTCAGTGGCAGAATATAGCACTTTACAGAAGTTCCTGTAAATGTTTTTAAATTAAAGCCATTTGTCATGGAAAGTAATTCTTAACTGATTAGTTGAACTCCCAAGATATTAATTGCATGGCATTAGTTCAGACATTAACTGACAATAGTTTGATTAATTATTAGAGAAACACAGTAATTTTATACAGTATATTAAATCAATTGTTTCATACCATGGAGGAACAAAGTGTCATAAAGAAACAATCAGGCTTTAAATGGTGAAATAAATTGACCAAGAATTTATTTGACCACAAAACTTCATTTTTCAAAATATATTGAAAATTTGCTGAGAGTTGGCTAATTAATTACAGTTATTGAGCAATGGACTCAGTTTTGATTTTTTGAAGAGTTTAGATGTTCTGTTGTGCCTTAAAATTTTACATTTTTTAAACAGGATGAAAGAGTTTGTTTTGATTAATGGGTTATTTTTCTTCATGATTACACTAACTGCATTTTATATATTGTGCTTTATTTGATTAATTGAGCTCTTTAGTTTTATAAGGGGGGTTGTTGCTTAATATTCGATAGCGTCAAACATGCATAAATCCTAAAAAAAAAGACAATTGTATGTTGAGGCATTTTCCCCAAATTTCTCAAGATACAGCAGTCTGTGGATACATATTAGACTTATTTATTTGGTGTGGGGTAAGAGTCTATGCTGCATTTAGAGATCCTAGACTTTTCTGGGAGCTATTGAAGCCCGTGGAATAATTTAGGCAGCCCTGGGGGCCTAATTAAATGACACCAACTTCCCTGAGCTACCTTATGGCCTGCAGCACTGCCCAGAATTTCCACAAGCTTCAGCCCTGCTCCCTAAATATCCCTCCCATCCCTGCCTCCTGACAGTTCATACTCCTGTCTTCAGGGCCCAGCAAGGAAGTCATTGGAAGGCAAGCTTACAGCTGTGCTTTGTGGTGCCAGTGCAGGGAATCCTTCTTAAATGGAAGCAGGGTTTTGGGTTCTCCTTCATGCCACACTTCTATATTCAACAAATGGGATAATGTGGGTGTGAGTATTTCACCTGACGCACTGATTCTGATTAGTTACAACTATGTACTCTTTAAAAAAAAAATGGACTGGGGGGGCTATGATTAAATTTGGTACTTTTGGATCAAATTCTCCATGTTAATCCTAGTGCATGTTTGAAAATCTGTCCCTAAGGTTGTCTTTAATTTAAAAGAGCACTAAAAACAGAGGAATGCATAAAATACCCTCAGACAATGAACAATTAAAATTCCTTTTATATTATCTATAATTGTAGGTTATAGCCTACCACAGTGTTATCTACACTGTACTCATCTAGATATTTTTAGCATTCATTAAGTTGCAAAACACCTTTCTCTAAGTAAGCAGATATTTCAATTAATTATTAAGGCAACTAAGTCAAAGATTTAGCACTTAGCATTTTCAGGCTAAATTCAACCTCAGTGCAACTCCCCTGAAACCATTGGCATCTCTCCCACTTGCACCAGGGATGAATTTGTCTTAGAGTCTCTTTCGTAAATCCTTTGAATTAGTTTATAAATAGTTTCCCATAACAACTTTACTTTTTTTGTCCCAGTAAAGATTTGGAGAGAAAGAATCCATCAAAATGGATCACTTAACTCAATTTTCTTTTTGTGTCAAAACACATACACTTTTTTTAAATGGAGAAGCATTCTTATTTGTTAAAATGCCCTTTATGATGACACTTAGCACTTTGTCTAAGTTAGACTATGCACCAATTTTGTTCATATTTCAAACTCTAATGTCCCTCAGTAAAGGCTCTGTGTATGTTTGTTGAGTAGAGTAGGGTGTAAATTTTCATCAGAATGGATTTTTGAGCAAAAGTTCCCTTTAAGCAATATCTAATTTTCCACATGAAGACATTTAGATGTGCCTCCTCTTCTCCTGCTCCCTCCCAAAAATTTGTTTTTTTTCTTTGGAAAAGAGTTACATGATCACCCCTAGCTGTTTACATGAAGGGTCCTGTCATTAGTGTATTAGAAGAAAATGGAACTGACAGTATCATTCTGGAGAGGCAGAAGACTGGCTGCTCAGACTTCTTGTGTTCCTTGAAAGCCACAATTGGAGAGACCAAACACACCAACTCTCTGCATCTCCAGCCTGGTGCTGAGAGGAAGGCATAAAAGTCAATCTCTGTGACTCTTCCGCAGCTGGTCTGGAGAATGTCAATTTCTCTTGCAGGCTGAAAATGAAATTTAAAAAAAACTGACTGGGTTGTTCCAAAACCAGATTTTCTCTTGAAATTCCCTTCTATAAATGATAGCATTAACCTTGTGTTCTGGTTCAGGATAAAAAAATTCCAGAAACATGGTATTTTTCCATAGAAAGGGATTTCTAGTATCCATCCACTTTTTGCGGCGAGGTGCAAAGTTTTTATCAGTATGATTTTGGGATCATTGTATTAGTCAGAAGAGATGAAACCCACAAGTGAATAATATAGAACCTTAATGATTAAGATAAGGAGGTTCTAGTGTCCACATTGTCAGTTAAGATAACTTTGGATTGGCATTTTCACCTGTGCAAGTTAGGTGTGAAATGTATCATTGGTGTGAATTATTGGAGAATTCTAATCTGGTAGCGCTTCACTGCAGTGCAGCTGGGAGTGGGTGTATGGGTTTCCTTGACTGGGTATAGTTGCAGGACCAGGCTGTCTTTTTAGTATCAGTGAGATTTTTGTGGGGTCATATAAATGCTAGTCAGTCCAATTCCCTTGAATACTTTTGAAAACTAGAGCTCAAAAGAAGGCTGCTGAGCATCTTCAGCTGGCTTTGAAAACAGTTGTAACCACATTTCTTTGCCGTTATGTATTATTTTCTGTTAATGAACATTTGTTGAGACTGAACAGTCAGCTGTGTAACATGGAACGCATGGCGCTGTGTTATTAAGAAATGCTGTTATTCAGAACGTCAGGTGTTTCAAGATGAATAATGTGAAATGTACAATTCAAATAAATTGCAGTTTCATAAATAAAAATGATAGATCAATGCGTCAAATACATATGATTTAATCAAGAGCATAAGTTTTCTTTAATAGTGCATCATTTATTCCCCACTCTTAGCCCTTTTCTTTATATCACCACATAATATCTCCTTTACCCCTACTCTCTGCAATCCACAAGGTCCTGTTTTTGACTGCCACCTATAAGGACTCTAACCTAGCAGTGAAAGTAACTTCAAATTTTGTTACAGGTACTGTCCTATTGTAACCCAAGTATCTTCCAGCTCTTTAAATAGCTCCCTGCTGGCTTTTGCCACAGCTCAGTCCAATTTTGCTGGAGCGGTGCACCAGGTGCTTACTTTCACCTCTGCTCTAACCTTTCCTCCTGCCTGGCATGTCAACTGCTGCCTAGATTCATAGAATTTCCTTTTCCTGCCCCAGCTGTACAACTGCTCTGAGGGAACAATTTACCACTGCCCTGCACCTTATGTAACTGATTAACACCGAAACAGAATGGTAGCATTTTACATCAATCTGCAACAGTGTAAAGAGCTACACAAGAAGTAGTAGAGAGGATTGTCAGGCTTTTGGTACATAGGTGTCCACTCTGTCATTTAAGGATAATTTCTTTCTTGTTAAGGTATCCCTTCTTGCAAAAGGGTTAGACTTCATCTTTCCTGAACACTATTGGTAGGGTCATTTTTCCCCCCTATGACTTGAAAAGTTAATGTGGGCTTTTTTTATTTGAAAAATACAGGGTTGGATGCTTAGCTGGTGTAAACCAGGATAGCTCCAGTGACTCCCATTTTATCAGCTGCGCCTCCTCAGCTCAGAGTATTTAGTAGCCTTAGAATGAACGTTTTAATACAAAATGCATGATGAACTAACTGAGCCAGAAAGAGAGTGAACTCATCTGTGGTGAGGCTGTGGAAGCTGACAGAGAATGACTGAAGCTTTCTTTAAAATGGTCGATAAAGTTACAAAACTGTAATTTAATTTTACCATTTGAATATTCAGCTTTTATGTATAATGCTCACTAACAGTCAAGTTACATGTAGCCAAGACTCTCTCCTGATATTTTATATGGACAGAACTCTGTGTGAGTGTGAATGTGAATGTGAGAGAAAGAAGCCTGAGCAGAAGCACTCAGAATAGTCAGCTCTGCCACCTAATACACTCAGGCCTATAATACTCCTTTCAAACCCCGTATATTTGGCATATATAGTTTTGTAAAATTAGAAGTTTCTCCTTGTTATTCAACTGATGCTACTCATTCCCTAGCGTTCCAAATGTACTCTGTGGCAATTAGAACTAGTTGGCAAACCAGCACAAGTGACAATACTCTGTTACTCTGAAAACAATGTCACAACCTCTGAATCTGGGCACCCTTGGATGAATCATGCAAAACACAGATATCTAATCATTAGTGCAAAGAAATGCAGGAAAAAAGAGTACAATATTGTTAAATGAGATCAGAAATGGTATTCATTTTGTTAAGTTTATGCAAATGTGGAGTTATCCATTAAAAGGGACACATTCTTTGCAGTTGTTCCTCACAGGCATATACCAACATTCACACCAAGTGAGACAGTTAAAAATATGACTGTTAATTGTTACATAGTTTCCAGAATTCTGAAATATATGCTGAAGTTGTATCAAAACTCTTCACCATAGCTAATCAATGAGCTGATTAATTGTTCTTGTTACATATCTATTACAACTATTTTGGGTGCTTTATGCACGCAGACTTGAAAATATGGAGTTTTTAAAATGTAACAAACATGAATAATTTAATCCATTACATTTAAAAGAGGAATCCAATATATTTCTCTCTAGAGAAAGGAATATTGGCAAACAAGTAAATTGATGCAGGACCATGGAACTTGTCCAATGGCCTGTATTCTATATTATTGGTTAACAATAAACCGTTTCTATAATTTCCTATCACTGAGTATTACTCATATTGTGTGAAGCATTTTTTAATGAGTGGAACAAAGGTAAGGCACAAAATTGAACTATCTACAGTTAACTATTCATCATGGATTCCGTGTCTGACAAGCAAGGCTCTGTAAAGAAATCTGGGCTTGTAATTCTGTTTAGCCAACTGGTTCCCAGTATATCTGCAATATTAAAAATCTACCAACATGAGTTTTGAAGGGCATACTTCACTTTCTGTGGGCCTGAAACCTATTATACGTTCAGAATAATGAAGGAAAGTAATTTGGTACCATGGTAAACTACTCAAGTACACATCACATCATATCACTACCTCAGTCTGAATACAGTCTGCATGATCTAGATATTATTACAGCACCAGAATGAGAGAGAAGAGGGAGGCAATCAGTTTTTCAAATGATAAATGACTCCTACCCTCATAATTCAAACATTTGTTACTATATGTTCAAAATATTTGAGACTTTTATGAGGTAACCAAGATGATCTGAAAGATTTTATGTTCTTTTGTTTACACAAAAGTACATTTTGCAGCTAAACTTTTCTTTCTTCAAAGCCTGCCGTGTCTCACTTGTAAATTTCTCTGTTGTCTTTAATTAAACATTCACCCAAGCATAAGATCTCATCCAAAGCCCAATGAAGTTTTCTCAGTTACTTCAGTGGATGAGACCACCAGGGCTCATATTTATTTAAATATGGAAAATTAATTAGCTTGCCATTTGTACTTTTCTAAACTATCGATAGCAATAGAACTAAGGACTTATGTACAAAGGAACATCCAGGAAAAAATAATATAAATTAACTAAAAGGTATGAATCTGAAGTGGATTAGTTATATCACACTAAATCCCTGAGGCTATGTCTACACAGCAGCGTTATTTCAGAATAAGCTATTCTGGAAGAGATATTCCGGGATAGCTTATTTTGAAATAGCGCATTTACACACAAAATGCATTTTGAAATAGCACTTGGCAATTCTGAAATAGAGTGTCCACATTGACTGGACACTGAAATGCATTTAAGGCCACCTGGAACCAGTTCAGGCAGAGCATCAGGTCAGTAGTTACCTCGTGTGGCTGCTGCTTGAGGCTCTCTGAGGCTCGTGCTCAAAGGGATTCCCTCCTCACCCCAGACAGCCATTTCTCAGGTTTCCCTGCTTGCTTGCCTACCTCTCTGAGGGACAGCAAAGCATTTTCTCTTCTTGCTCTGGTTGCCCTGATTCAGGACACCCCAGCACTCTCCACTATGGAACAGGAGCTGGCTCTGGGCAGTCTTCAGATCCTGGAGCTTTTGCTGCAAGTCACGCAGCACTTTCTGCAGACTGCCTTCCAGGCTCTGGAGGAACCCAACCCCCAGGGCTTCTTGGAGACCCTCCTTGGGTATGTGGGAGAGCAGCTACAGGACTTCGACGACGGACACCATGAACCGGCCGCCGTGTCCCGGCACATCTGGCGTCTGGACACCAGTGAAGACTGGTGGGACCACATTGTTCTGGAGTGCTGGGGAGACCAACAATGGCTCCAGAACTTCCGAATAAAGAAGGGCACTTTCCTCGAGCTGTGTGAGCAGCTCGTCCCTGCCCTGAGATGATGGGATATGCATGAGGCCCACCAATCCCCTCAAGAAGCGTGTCGCCATCGCCTTCTGGAAACTCTCCATGCCGGACAGCTACCGATCCATGAGGAACCAGTTCGGCATGTGGAGATCAACCATTGGGTCCCTGCTCATGCAGGTATGGCATTATTGGGCTATTGTCCCAGGAGGGGGGAGAGAGGAGGAAATGGGCTTCCCTAGGGTAAAGGGTTTGGGGGTTGGTGCAAGCCCCCTCCCCAGGAGGGTTTTTTCTGTCCCGCCCACACAAAGCCTGGGATGGCTGTGATTGCAGGGGGTTGCTCCTGGTGAGATGGTGGGAGGGGGAGTAGGAGAAGGAAGGGGGAAACTCTCAGGCACCCTAGTACTCCTGTGATTCTCAGTTTGTTTGTCTCCTTCTGAAGGAGGTCAGGGCAATAAACAGCACCCTGCTGTGTAGAGACATCCGCCTTGCAGATATTGTTGCCATCATCGAGAGGTTTGGTGCCCTGGGCTTTCCCAACTGCGGGGGGGCTATCAATGGGACACACATCCCTATCTGTGCCAACCACCAGGCCTCAATGTACATTAACCAGAAGGAATACTTTTCGGTGGCCCTGCAGGCTGTAAAATAAAGGCTTTTTATTTTACGGCACCAGTTTATGGATATAAATGTTGGGTGGTCAGGGAAACCACTCGGTGCACATGTGTTCAGGAACTCTAGCATCTGCCAGAAGCTGCAAGCTGGGACTTTCTTCCCTTACCGCCACATCAGAGTTGGGGACGTGGGCATGCTTGTATGCCGGGTGGGGGATGTGGCCTCTCTCCTGTATCCATGGCTCATGAAGCCATACATCAGCCACCTCAACCCTTCATGACAGACATTTAATACCAGGCTGAGCAGAGCCCACATAGTGGTCGAGGGGGCCTTCGGCTGCCTGAAGGCACATTTTAGATGCCTCCTCACCCGCTTGGACCTTGGGGAGCACAACATTCCGCATGTGGTGGCTGCGTGCTGTGTCCTGCTCAAAGTGTGCAAGAGGAAGGGGGAGGCCTTCCTGCCAGGGTGGGGGGTAGAGGTGGACCACTTAGGCAGGGCCCATGAGCAGCCACACACGGCTGCCATCCAGGAGGCCCATCTGGGGTCTGTGCGCATCCAGGAGGCCCTGAAGGAGAGCTTCTCCCCAGGACAGCAGTGACACTGTTCCTTGGTCCACCCCAGTGGGCGCTTCTGCTTCACCCCTCACTGCCGTCCCTCCACTTACTCCTCCCCCCATGCCTGATGAAAAAATAAACACACTTTTTCTTGGCAAAAACTTAACTGTCTTTATTTTACAGAACTGTGAGGTAAAAAAACTGGGAGAGAGGAGGAGAGAGGGTGGAAGAGGGGGGGTGCTGAAAATCTGGGAGGAGAGAGGAGGGAGCTGGAATGGGGAGGAAAGGGTAGGAGAGGCTCAGGGCTTGAGCTGGGAGTAGCACCGGTCTGTGTGGATCCCACCACCGCGAGTGAGGGGCCTCGGCGTCCACGGGGGGCGGGAAGGGGGGTTAGAGAGGGTGTGGAGGGAGAAGCAGGAGGGGAAGGGGGCAAGGAAGTGGGAGGAGGAGCAATAGCTGGAGAGGGAGCAGAGGCTGGAGAGGGAGTAGGCAGCATGCTCTGCACCAGGGTGTGCACATCATTGCACATGGAGCAGCCCTGTGCAAGCAGCTCCCACCAGCTCTCCCACCATAGCTGCAGGTCCTCCTTCACCTAGAGGTCGATGGTACTGTGCAGGGCTCGCAGTGCCACCAAGATGGGACACCCTACGTCCACAAGCATGGAGTGTCTAGCTCCCTCACACCTCCAAGTTGTAGAGACACCATTTAAGGCCAGAAAGGACCACCATATCATCTAGTCTTACCTCCTATATTTCACAGGCCGCCAAAACAAGCCAGCATCTACACACTGAACCCAACAAATCAAAACTTGAAACTATTAATTGAGGAGGTGTGTTGATGCAGGCAGAAATCAGGAATCCAAATCCCTAAAGACTGCAGAATTTTGACCTTCAATTTAAATGTAATTGTTTTAATACTGTGAACAATGTCCTCTCTCCAGTCTTAAATTTAAATATCAGTTAAAAACCCCTGGGAAATGGAACAAGGGGTACATTCTGCAGCCACTTTACCAAGAGGATGCAGATCTCCTTCTGTCCCTAGAAAGACAATCATGCCAAGGTACAAGGTTACCAAACAGATCAGTTGCTCTGCACATTGGACTCTTGCAAGATAATCTAAAAGAACAGGCCTGAATTTACATCAAAATCCTGCAATCCAACCAATTTTTAAACACACTGATACCAAAATAGACATAGCAATGAAGAGCTCAAATTAGCACAAGGAAAAGCAAGTATATTTCAGGTTTAGATAATCTGCATACAATCTATGGTTATTTTAACCTTGCCTACATACACACAAAAATCTTTGATTGCTTTAAAATCTTTGCATGCGAACAGGAGCAGCTAACAGGGAGTTTGGAGAGGGAGTTCTCCAGGTAAAAGAGGAGAAAATACGGGACCCTTGTGGTAAGTGGCTGTCTGTAGTGTGTGTTAGTGTGTGGGGGGGTTATTTGCTGTGTGCTGATCTTGTGTTTGTCTGCTTGGTTTGTTTGCTTGAAGGAGCTTCTAAAAGGTTTGAAATCTAGAAGCCTCTGTTAATTGGCTGAGCCTCAGTCAGGGGAAGGGGCTACCGAGGCTTGATAAGCCGATGAGTCAGCGACCAGGGAGCTTGCGAACAGGAGCAGCTAACAGGGAGTTTGGAGAGGGGGAGGTTAGAGGGTGCTAGTGACTCCTGACCTTCTTTAAACCTAACTTTTATAATAATCTATATTCCAGACATTTAATAAGCCCAGTTTATACTTAAACTTATTCATTAAAAAATGGAGACAGAAGCCCAGCAGCAGAGTGGGGGCTATCCTGTTATTGCGTCGAGTGTAACATGTATGATTACCTGCCCTGTGGGCGGGTGGTGTATGTGTGCACCCGTTGCAAGGAGCTCCTGGCCCTCAGAGACCGAGTTTGGGCTTTGGAGGCCAGGGTGGCTGAACTGGAGGAGCTAAGGGAGATAGAGAGATATGTTGATGAGACTTTCCGTGACACTGTAGTACTGTCCCACCTCCAGTCTGAGAGCCCCAGTGCTCTTAAAGAGGATGAAAGTCTCAAGGGAACAGAGCATTCAATGGGAACAGAGGGAAACTATCCCGTAGTTAGGACCCTCCTTCCTGAGGATGTTGTGGTATCCTCTCGCACTGAGGATACCTCTGAGGGGAAGGGAATGTCAGTTGTTAGGAAGAGGCAGGTGTTAGTAGTGGGTGATTCGATCATTAGAAACATAGATAGTTGGGTTTGTGATGACCAGGAGAACTGTATGGTCACTTGCCTGCCTGGTGCGAAGGTTGTGGATCTCTCAAGGCATCTAGATAGACTTATGTGTAGTGCTGGGGAGGAGCTGGTGGTCGTGGTACATGTACGTACCAATGACGTAGGGAAGGGTAGGAGAGATGTCCTGGAGGCCAAATTTAGGTTACTAGGAAAGAGATTGACATCCAGGACCTCTATGGTGGCATTCTCGGAAATGCTTCCAGTTCCACACGCAGGGCCAGGTAGGCAGGCAGAGCTTCAGAGTCTCAATGCGTGGATGAGACGATGGTGTAGGGAAGAGGGGTTTGGATTTATTAGGAACTGGGGACACTTTTGGGAGAGGAGGAGCCTATCCAGGAAGGATGGGCTCCACCTAAACCAGGGTGGAACCAGACTGCTGGCACTAAACATTAAAAAGGCCGTAGAGCAGTTTTTAAACTAAGAGATGGGGGAAAGCCGATTGGTGCTTTCCACGTAAAATCGGATGGAGACTTCTCTTAGAGGAGAATCCATTGATAGAGATTCTCTAAGCTGTAGTCAGAAAGAGAGGAGGGGAGAGGACAAACCATGGGCCAGAGCAGACAAACAACCGCATATAAAGGAATCCAATGCATCAGGAAGGGCAGACAAATAAGCAGTGGCAAATTTTTAAAGTGCTTCTACACAAATGCTAGGAGTCTGACTAATAAGATGGGTGAACTAGAGTACCTCGTATTAAAGGAGGAGATTGACATAATAGGCATCACTGAAACCTGGTGGAATGAGGAAAATCTGTGGGACACAATCATACCAGGATATAAAATATATCGAAAGGATAGAGCAGGCTGGCTGCGTGGCAGAGTGGCACTGTATGTGAAAGATAATGTAGAATCAAATGAAATAAAAATATTAAATGAATCAACATGTTCATTAGAATCGCTATGGATAGTAATTCCATGCTCCAATAATAAGAAATTAGCAGTAGGGATATATTACCAACCACCTGACCAGGACAGCGATACGGACATTGAAATGCTGAGGGAGATTAGAGAGGCTATCAAAATAAAAAAACTCAATAATAATGGGGGATTTTAATTATCCCCATATTGACTGGATACATGTCACCGCAGGAAGAGAAGCCGAGATAAAATTTCTCAATGGCTTAAATGACTGCTTCTTGGAGCAGCTGGTACAGGAACCCACAAGGGGAGAAGCAATTCTCGATTTAGACCTGAGTGGAGCACAAGATCAGGTCCAGGAGATAACGGTTGCAGGACCGCTTGGGAATAGTGACCATAATATAATAACATTTAACATTCCTGTGGTGGGAAGAACACCTCAGCAGTCCAGCACTCTGGCATTTAATTTCAAAAAGGGAAATTACGCAAAAATGAGAAGGTTAGTTAAACAGAAATTAAAAGGCACAATGACTAGAGCCAAATCCCTGCAAGCTGCATGGAAACTTTTTAAAGACACCATAATAGAGGCCCAACTTAAATGTATACCCCAAATTAAAAAACATAGCAAGAGACCTAAAAGAGTGTCACCGTGGCTTAACCACCATGTAAAAGAAGCAGTGAGGACAAAAGGCATCTTTTAAGAAGTGGAAGTCCAATCCTAGTGAGATAAATAGAAAGGAACATAAACACTGTCAAATCAAGTGTAAAAATGTAATAAGAAAAGCAAAAATAGATTTTGAGGAACAGCTAGCCAAAAACTCTCAGAGAAATAACAATGTTTTTTAAGTATATTAGAAGCAGGAAGCCTTCTAAAAAACCTGTGGGTCCCCTAGACGATCGAGATATAAAAGGAGCAATCAAGGCGATAAAGCCATTGCAGAGAAACTAAATGATTTCTTTGCTTCAGTCTTCACGGCTGAGGACATTAGGAGATTCCCAAATCTGCACCGTCCTTTGTGGGTGATGAATCTGAGGAACTGTCCCGGATTGAAGTGTCATTAGAGGAGGTTTTGGAACAAATAGAAAAACTTAATGTTAACAAATCTCCGGGACCGGATGGCATTCATCCGAGGGTTCTAAAAGAACTCAAATGGGAAATTGCTGAACTATTATCTGTGGTTTGTAACCTATCCTTTAAATTGGCTTCCATACCTAATGACTGGAAGGTAGCCAACGTGACACCAATATTTAAAAAGGGCTCTAGAGGCGATCCTGGCAATTACAGACCGGTAAGTCTAACTTCAGTACCGGGCAAATTAGTCGAAACAATAGTAAAGAATAAAATTGTGAAGCATGTAGAAGAACATAATTTGTTGGACAAAAGTCAACATGGTTTCTGTAAAGGAAATCCTGTCTTACTAATCTATTAGAGTTCTTTGAAGGGGTTAACAAACATGCGGACAACGGGGATCCAGTAGATATAGTATACTTAGATTTTCAGAAAGCCTTTGACAAGGTCCCTCACCAAAGGCTCCTGTGTAAATTACATGGCCATGGGATAAGAGAGAAGGTCCTTTCTTGGATTGAGAACTGGTTAAAAGACAGGAAACAAAGGGTAGGAATAAATGGTAAATTTTCAGAATGGAGAGGGGTAACTAGTGGTGTCCTCCAAGGGTCAGTCCTGGGACCCATCCTGTTCAACTTATTCATAAATGATCTGGAGAAAGGGGTAAGCAGTGAGGTGGTAAAGTTTGCGGATGATACCAAACTGTTTAGATAGTCAAGACAGAAGCAGACTGTGAGGGACTCCAAAAAGATCTCACCAAACTGAGTGATTGGGCAACAAAATGGCAAATAAAATTTAATGTGGATAAGTGTAAAGTAATGCACATAGGGAAAAATAACCCCAACTATACGTACAGTATGATGGGGGCTAATTTGGCTACGACAAATCAGGAAAGAGATCTTGGAGTTATCGTGGACAGTTCTCTGAAAACTTCCACACAGTGTGCAGCGCGGTCAAAAAGGCAAATAGGATGCTAGGAATTATTAAGAAAGGGATAGAAAATAAGACCCAGAATATCTTACTGCCCCTGTATAAAACTATGGTACGCCCACATCTTGAATACTGTGTACAGATGTGGTCTCCTCACCTCAAAAAAGATATTTTGGCCTTAGGGTTCAGAAAAGGGCAACTAAAATGATTAGGGGTTTGGAATGGGTCCCATATGAAGAGAGGTTAAAGCGACTGGTACTTTTCAGTTTAGAAAAGAGGAGACTGAGGGGGGATATGATAGAGGTGTATAAAATCATGAGTGGTGTGGAGATGGTGGATAAAGAAAAGTTATTTATTAGTTCCCATAATAGAAGAACTAGAGGACACCAAATGAAATTAATGGGTAGCAGGTTTAAAACTAATAAAAGAAAGTTCTTCTTCACACAGCGTATAGTCAACCTGTGGAACTCCTTGCCAGAGGAGGCTGTGAAGGCTAGTACTATAACAGAGTTTAAAGAGAAGCTAGATAATTTCATGGAGGTTAGGTCCATAAAAGGCTATTAGCCAGGGGATAGAAATGGTGTCCCTGGCCTCTGTTTGTCAGAGGCTGGAGAAGGATGGCAGGAGACAAATCTCTTGATCACTGTCTTCGGTCCACCCTCTCTGGGGCACCTGGTGCTGGCCACTGTCGGCAGACAGGCTACTGGGCTAGATGGACCTTTGGTCTGACCCAGTACGGCCGTTCTTATGTTCTTATGTTTAAATGCCTGTAAAATAAAAGGCTGAACACAGACTTGTCTCAGAATGAAAAACATTGACTTTTTAAGGTTGATCACTATACATTTGCTAGAAAATGAAAATAAGCTGATGTCAACACAAAAAAATGGGTAATACTGTCACTGAATAACTCATTTTCATCTCCCAATTTAGCGCCATATGGACTAATGTTTTAATTCTGTTTGCAGTCCGACAAACAAGAAAATATCTTGGTCTAAATTTTATCATATTCTCCCATTCATATGGAGTAGTATCTTAGGCTATGTCTACACAACAGTGTTATTTCAGAATAACTGACGTTATTCCAAAATAACAAAAAGTGTGTCTATATAAACCAGAGAGAGAGAGAGAGAGACACACACACAAGATGGGTTAGGCAATATTGTTATTGGACCAATTTCTGTAATATTACCTCACCCATCTTGTGTGTCTAATATTTTGGGAACAACTTGGTTATGAGAACACTACAAACAACAAGATTTATAAACCATAAACATTTCTGAAGTAATTGTGTGAAATTCTGATGCCTGTGTTATACAGAAAGCCTGATGATATGACTTAATGCTCCTTACTGGCCTTCAAATCTGTGAATTATTAACAGTATAGGTAGTCTGGGTTTTTTTCCTGTAGATGATACAGAAAGGCCAAAGCTATCATAGGGTATGTCTAGACTACATGCCTCTGGCGACAGAGGCATGTAGATTAGGCTACCCAGCATAGGAAAATGAAGTGGCGATTTAAATAATCGCTGCTTCATTTAAATTTAAATGGCTGCCACGCTGAGCCGATCAGCAGTTTGTCGGCTCAGTGCACTAGTCTGGACGCTCCATGGTCGACATCAAAGGCATTTATCGACTGCCCCGTTATGCCTCGTGGGATGAGGTTTACCAGGGCGGTCGACAAATGCCTTTGATGTCGACTGCGGAGCGTCCAGACTAGCGCGCTGAGCCAACAAACAGCTGATCAGCTCAGCGCAGCAGCCATTTAAATTTAAATGAAGCGGTGATTATTTAAATCACTGCTTCATTTTCCTATGCTGGGTAGCCTAATCTACATGCCTCTGTTGCCAGAGGCACATAGTCTAGACATACCCATATTCTCCATGCCAATGAAGAAGCCCTGATGCAGAAGAATTGTGAAGACCGACTATGAAAGGGCTTGGCGGTGTTAGATTGTACCTGGTGGAATCTTTTCACATGCAGTTTTGTGGGCCCAGAGCAGAGACTGGTCACTGAGGGATAGATATGGAGATACCACTACAGATATCCACCATGCTTTGTTGCAATCACAGGGAGCTGGAGCCACCGCAGCTTCAGAGCTGCAGCAGAAGCTATGTGATGAATCTGCTACTGTTGTATAGCATGTAGAGAAGCATTTACTGAGCAAAGGAAGCAAGATCTTGACCCAGATAATTGTGTTATGATCCATCAATCAAATGTCAACTCAACTGAGCAAGAATGGTTGCTTCTTTGAACATACTAAACATAAGGATTGTCACTAGATACCAAAGATGAATCAGGCAAATATACAATACAGTTTTGAAGTTGCTAAGCTCTTTTTTAAAATAGACCATTACAGATCAGTGGCTCAGAAACCCACTTTGAATGTTTTTAAACATTCAACAGCATGAAGCTCAGAAATATGACAGAAAACTTTATCTCAAGCCTCCGAATGCCTTAGGTCAAAAGGAGAAGCAATAAAAAGCAGCAAAAGGGAACAAAAATGATCTTTTCTGCTTACACCCAACTAACAGAACAAAATATTCAAAGACTGGAGGACAAGAGACTCTCTGAAATAGCTAAGAAAACCACTGAATTTTAATATTAATCAATGTCCAGACAGTAATCTATTGTTGGAGAAAAGATTAAAGAACCAGAAGTAAAATATGAAAATATTAAATGAAAGTCTGAAATACAAATCAGTTGTTCCATGCATATGTTTATATTTTTTTTCCTTAAGGGTATGTCTAGACTACAGGCTTTTGTGGACAAAGCTTCTGTTGACAGAAACTGTCAACAGAAGCTTTGTCGACAAAGAGCGTCCAGACTTCCAGATGCTCTGTCGACAAAAGAAGGCACCCGGAAGTGCTTCTGGAAGGCCACAGGGGCAGCCTTAAAGCCCAGGTACTGCTGCATGCTCTCTGCAGAAACGCGTGCTTAAAGGGATCCTCCTGGACAGCCATTGCTCTGCTCCTGCTTCTGGCTTGCCTATCTCCTCGAGGGAAAGCAAAGCTGCTGCAGTTTTTGCTCTGGTTGCCCTGCTTCCTCGGACACCACAGCAGTTTATTTTCAGGTTTGGTTTTTGGCTGTGTGTTTGTTTTTTTGGTTTGGTTTTTGTTTGTTTGTTTGTTTTTTTGGCTTTTTTGGCCATGGAGCCTGAGCTGCCCCTGGGCAGGCGATGGCCCCACACTGTGCTGCTGAAAGTTCTGCTGCATGCTCAGGAGAGCATCATGACGTTTGCGGCAGAGCTGGATTCTGAGCCCCTCACTCAGGCTGCAGCCCTGCTGCCCTTGTCCCCGAACTTATTTATGGAGAGGCGAGTTTGGAGGCTGGACACCAGTTCTGACTGGTGGGACCGGCTAGTTATGCAGCAGTGGGACGATGACCAATGGCTCTGAAACTTCCGGATGCAGAAGGCCACCTTCCAGGAGCACTGTGCCTGTCTCGCCCCTGCCCTGCAACGCCAGGACACCCGCTTGCAGCCTGCCATCCCCCTGGAGAAGTGCATAGCCATTGTCCTGTGGAAGCTGGCGACCCCCAATAGCTACCTCTCCGTGGGACATCAGTTTGGTGTGGGGAGGTCTACCATTGGGGCCGTCTTGATGGACGTAAGTCACTCTTGGGGGACAGTCCAGGGGGGCGGGGGCAGGCAGATAAGGGGGCTGGTCAGGACCAGGCACAGGGAATGGGGAATGGGGTGAGTGGTGGAAGCCTGCCTGGCCTCACCCTGCGGGGGTGCAGGGGCCACAGAGGGGTTGCCTGAGGGGTCTTTTTGGGTCCGGGGGGGGGAGCACTTCTCATCAGCTGATCCAAGCCCTCTAATGTCCTGTTCTGTGTGTTTCTATTTGTCCCTTTCTGCAGGTGGTGGCGGCCATCAACTCGGAGCTGCTTCACGGGACCATCCGCCTGGGAAACCTGGATGCCGTCGTGGCCGGATTTGTGGCACTAGGATTTCCCAACTGTGGTGGAGCACTCGACAGGACGCACATCTCCATCCGCGCACCGCCCCACCGAGCAGCACAGTACATTAACCGAAAGGGCTACTTTTCGATGGTGCTGCAGGCCCTGGTTGACCACCGGGGGACAATTCACAGACATTTGTGTCGGGTGGTCAGGCCGGGCACACGATGCCCGCGTATTCCGGAACTCGTACTTGTACCGCAGGCTGCATGCTGGGTCCTTTTTTCCGGACAGAAACTTGGCAGTGGAAGATGTGCAGATGTCTCTATGCATCGTGGCCCGATGCGGCCTACCCCCTTATGCCCTGGCTCATGAAGCCATTCACGGGACACCTGAATGCGAGCAGGGAACTCTTTAACTCCCACCTGAATTGGGCTCACTACCAGGTGGAGTGCTCCTTTGGCCGTCTGAAGGGCAGATTTAGATGCCTGCTCACTCGGCTGGACATGGGGGAACACAACATCCCCGATGTGGTTGCAATATGCTGTGTGCTGCACAACCTGGTGGAGAGGAAAGGGGAGGCCTTCCTCCCTACGTGGGGGATATGGGCTGATATGGAGGGGAGGCATTTTGAGCAGCCCCGGACAGCTGCCATCCAGCAAGCCCACCATTTGGGATTGCAAATCTGAGAAGCCCCGAGGGAGCAATTCTTCCATGGAAGCTAATGAGTTTCCCCAGGATCTTCCAAATGTGGGATTGCCCCATGCCCCCAGGGCCTTCCTCCCCAAAACCCCTCCTGGCCCCACATTCACACATTCTACGCCTTCCTCACACACTGAGAACAGAGACAGATGTGGGTGAAAACATTTCAACTGTTTATTTCACTGTTGCTTTTTGGACAAAATAAAATAAATAACTCTTTTTTTCAGAGAAAATAAACTGTTTGCTAACAAAATAAAATGCTTTCCTCAGTTACTCTCACTGGTGGGAGGGGAGGAATGTCAACCAGGAAGGGGGGAGGGAGGCTCAGGGCCGAGGGGGTTTCCTGGAGGAAGAGCCCCTGGCAGTTTGGCTGCAGAGGCCTTCTCGCACCCGGCTGTGCGTGCGGGTTGAGACAGCCGGGGGCTGGACAGGAGGTGGGGCTGTACCTGGGGCTGGGAGGGGGTCAGGCTGAGGAGGAGGAGCAGGACCAGGCACAGGACCGGGGAAGGCCATGGCCTCCTGGATCACAGCACAGAGACATCTGCACTGCTGGGCGAATTCGTCCAGCAAGCACCGGCGCCACTCGGCCTCTGCCTCTAGCCTCCTGTCCATTGAGTCCTGCATCTGATGCAGGACTGCAATGTGCTGGTGCACCAGGTCTAAATAGGTGCGCCAGTGCCGACGGGTTCCCTGCAGCCATCTGGGTGGTGGGGCAGGTGTGGCGCCCCCCTCCCGGTCAGCTGGTCCAGCTGTGGAGGACAAGAGGGAAAAGTCGTCAGTCATGCATGCTCACACTTTCCCTGAGAGGGCAAGCCCTCCTTCTTCTCATCAGGCAGTGCTTGTCCTAGGGTCAGAGGCTGCTCATGTGCATCTCAGTAAGGCATGGTGTGGCCTGGCCTGCAGCCACGGCCTCCCTGGAGCCCAGAAGGTGTGCAGGCCACCATCCTGCCCCTCCTCACACACACCCCATGGCCGAGCAGCACAGACAAGTGTCAGGCCATGGTTGGGGTTCCCACAGAGTGCTGAGAGGCCTGCAGCTGTGAGGCAATCCCTGCGTCCCCGACCCATGCCTGCACCTGGCATCACTGCCTGCAGGAGCACGTGGTGCCTAGCAGCCATGCAGGTGCAGGGGTAGGATGGCCCTCCCTGAGGGTGGCCATGGGTGTGCCCCCCTTTCCCCCCGGCCGTGATCAGCATGACATGTCATAGCACTGCACCATCCCCTTTGCTCCCACCTGCCCTGCCTTGTGCGGGACCCTCACAGCACTCACCTGATCTTCCCTCCCCGGTGTCCGAGGTGGTGTAAGAAACCCCCTGAGCATCAGCGCCTGGCTCCTGGGTGCTCCGGGTGCTGTCTTCCTCCTCCTCTTCCTCCTCCTGGAGCTCCTGGTCACCTGGCTGTTGTTGCAGCCGCTGCTGACCAGGGGTCTCCAACCCAGACTCCACTAGCCGCTCAGGAGGCGGGGTTCCCCTGCCCCCAGGATCTGGTCAATCTCCTTATAATACGCACAGTAGTACGGTGCTTCCCCAGAGCAGGAGCTGCGCTCATGGGCTCTAACTTACCCCTGCCGCAGCTCCTTGACCTTTGCCCTGACCTGCTCCAGTGTGCAGGGGGGGGGTGTGTGTGTGACCTTTTGTATCCAGGCCTTCTGCCATTTGGGCATAAATGTCCTCATTCCTCCTCCTGCTGGACTGCATGGCCTAGAGGGACTCCTCCTCATCCCAGAGCCCCAAGAGGGCTTTTATTTCTGGCCCAGACCAGGAGGGTGCCTGGCGTTTTGTGCCCCTGACTTCCCAGGGCGATGTGTCCCTGGAAGGGCCAGAGGGGTCTTGGGGGGCTTGTCCCTGCGACATGGCTCCTACTAGGCTCACCAAAAACAGAGCAGCTCAGTCAGAGTCCGCTCTGGAGCTGGCTTGCTGCCAGAGTGCTGATCCTGGGTGCCTGTGCCTTTTAAAGATGGCTACAGGCAGGAACAATAGAGTGGAAAGCAGTGGCAGGAGTGTCCACCAAGGGTTCTTCCTGGAGGCCTTTACTGTCGACATAACTTCTCCCCTGCGTCCACACTTACCTTTTGTCGACAGAACTCTGTTGACAAAGGAGTTATTCCTCATGGAATGAGGCTTACAGCTGTCGACAAAACTGCTGAGTTCTGTCGACGTTACGTCGACAGAACTCAGTGGCAGTGTAGACGCAGGTATAGTTTTGTCTACAAGAGTCCACTTTTGTCGACAAAACCCTGTAGTCTAGACACACCCTGAGAGAGAACAAATGCAATTCTGCTCACAATTTTTAATGAATTTAGCTTTATACAACTGCAAAAAACAATTTGAGCAATTTACTGTCATTCACTTTCACAAGATACACTAGAAAGGCTAGTACTAATGATTAATAACTGATTTAATTTCCCTGTTTTATTTGAGGTAGAAAAAGTAATCAAGTGTATATGAGGAGGAAATGGAAAAGGCCGACTTGGTGCCGTGGTTTACAGAACCTCCTACAAACTTAGAGCACTGCAGATTTGTTGCCAGCAACTGATGTAACAAATGTTTTCGCACATGAAACAATACATTGCACAGAAAGATGTCATTTTCTGAAAAGAGGCCAGCAACATTTCCTTAATTCCTTGTTCCACAAAACACCAAGAAATCTTTTATCTTCACTCCCCAATCTCGTGCATAGCATGTCCCTCGATAGCCCCACAAAAATCTATTTACTTTGACTTAAACAGCTCAATCTGTAGATTTTAATAATATCAAGAATGGATATGTCTGTAGTATAAGGATATGTCTGTAGTATAATTTGAATTGTGTTGAATGATTCATCAGTATTACAGTGCCCTCTAAGTGACACTGCCATTAAGTGGCCTGATTACAAACCTTTTTTGTGTCTGGGAAGCAGTCTTTATAACTGGTTAAAAAAAGAGTTACTGTGTAAAGAGAAAACATCCTAAAGTTCAGCATATGAGCCTGAAACCGAGTAATGAAACACCACCCAGGGTCAACCAGTATGTCCCCCATTCCTTTAAACTGTTGGCCTCTGGCTGAACTAGTGTCAAGGATTCTATATCTGAGGATTTTCTAGTTTCAGAAATTTAATATTGCATGGATTGTGCTGCTCCCATCTTAACATAAATTGATTTTCTGAACAAATTACTATTCATCATTCCTTTCCATTCTGCCCCATCACACTCCCCTACCTGGGATCATCCACATAGATGACAAAGAAACTGCAACCCCAAGAAGATCAAACACAGGTCTTACGTGTTGTGAAGAGAAGTCAGGTTCTGTTACTGCAGTCATCTGAAGAAGTGGGCTGTGCCCACGAAAGCTCATGATACCATCTACATGTTTCGTTAGTCTATAAAGTGCTACCAGACCATTTATTGTTTTTTAAGTTTTTCCTGTACAGACTAACTCGGCTACCCCCTGAAGCTTCTGTTACAGTAAATTTTGTGAACTGCTGGCCTGGATCTTTAATTAATCTCATTAGCCTTGCTATTTCTGAAATCTGGTTATGAGCATAACAGCAGCCGTACTGGGTCAGACCAAAGGTCCATCCAGCCCAGTATCCTGTCTGCCAACAGTGGCCAATTCCAGATGCCCCAGAGGCATCATGTGATCCCTCCCCTGTCATCCATTTCCAGACAAACAGGGTCTAAGGACACCATTCCTACTCATCCTAGCTAATAGCCATTGATGGACCTAACCGCCACGAATTTATCTAGCTCTTTTTTGAAGTCTCTGTTAAAGTCCTAGTCTTAGGGTTAACATGCCTGTAAGAAGGCCATTGTTCTGATGTCTCCATCAGACAGGAATCCAGAGTCTAGTATGCAGAGTCAGGAGAGCCAGACAAACCTATTTTCACCATCGTTCTCTGCTTATGAAAACACATTTCTACCACTCCACTTCCCCGGTTCATTTGTATGTCTCACTTAAGAACTGCCAGCACAAACTGCTATTTCTGTTTTGAGCAAATTCAGAAATTTTAAGACCATTTTCAGCTGTCAAAGTTAAACAAAATGGCCATCATTGTATGTTAAAAATGTAGACAATGCCCGGAACTTGTACAAAAGCTGTGAAAAAAACCAAACAAGAAGAAAGGAAAACAGAGTTTTCTAAAGTTGGGTGTCATGTAAAAACTGCTAATTTGTCATCTGCATTACTTCAAGCAGAAATCAACAGCAGTTTAAAAGAAAAAGGGCTTCACATGCAGGGCCAGAGGAGGCGGCCACAAAAGTTCTGAAAGCTAAACTGAATAATTTCTAAATACGACATTGTTTCAGAAGTCTCCAGAGTAAAACTTTATTTTGTCATTCTTTATGAATCCAAATGAAACCAGTGGTTTATTAGCCACACGTGGGCTTAATTTTTGGAGTGTACATAGCTTATATCTGGCATGACTTCCATCACAGTATTCACTGAACCTTTAAATGGAGCAGATTCTCCTCTGCTACTAATGGCCGTTTTATGTTCAGATAACAGGCTTGCTGTTACACAAGCCTATGCTCTTTTATGGAGATTCTATTTTTGTGATTTCTTGATTGGCATTTCCTTTATAAAGTCCTCTGTGACTGAAATGATTAATTTTTTTCCATGGAGAATATTTAATATCATAAGGAAAGAAAAAAAAAAAAACGAACAAACCTTGAGCTGTGCTTCTAAAAATCCACCATGATTTTCTTAATTTTAAAAACAGGCACTGAAATTCTTTGATTCTGAGTAGTACAGTTCAACTTGTTATTTTCCTTTTCTAAGTATAATTGTAGAATTATGGCTAGAGGTTCATCAGATGAAGTGGGTTGTACCCACAAAAGCTCATGATACCATCTACATTTTTTGTCAGTCTCTAAGGTATTACAGGACTATTCACTGTTTAAGTTTTTATCGTTCTAGGCTATTCAAAATACTATTATATATATTGCTGTATTAATGTAACCTTTTGCAGTAAATGTTTTATTAGTTAGCAGCTATTTTTCAGTAACTCTGGCAAAGCTTTACACAAGTTTTATAGGCATAAGAGTTAAATAAGTAAGGCGAAATGGCAGAAGAAAGGGCTAAGATATGCAAAGAGAAACTTCCACTTGGCAGCAACATAGAATTTATTAAGATGAATTAGAGATCTTGATCCTATTAATAGATTAGGATCAAACAGAGTTCTGATGTTAAGATTCAATTGAAAGAATCCTAACCTCTTTTTGAGAAGTCATTTGAACCTAATTTACATAATGTTATTCCAGGTGATTAAAAGATCTAGATAAATTAATCAGATTACAGCTAATGTAGTCCTTTTATGAACATTGCCGCAAAAATCATTAACTATTTAATCTACTTTTTCCTAAGTGATTTATCTTTCAAGTAAACCACCATAATGGGCATTACAGGTCTAAAGTTAGTGAGGGTTAAACCTTAAATCATATTCTTCTCACAACATGGCTGTTTTTTCAGACTTCTACCAATGCTGAAAATATTGGAGCTAATACAATCGCACTGAAGACAATGAGAGGTTTGGTACTAATTGCAGTGGAAATTGAGACTGCTAAACACCTCTGAAAGTTTGGTAACTTTTCTTTAAGGGCCTATATAGAGAGTTTGTAACCCAACCTTGGGATCATCAATTTGATAGTGCAGTTGTGGCTCTGGAGTTAGACTCTGGTTCAATTTCTGATTCTCTTTTTTGTGACCTTGGTAAATCACATAATCTCCACGTGCCTCAATTCTCTATCTATAAAATAGCAATTATTCTTATGTTCCCACCTTTTGTATACTTTCTCTATTTAAATTATAATCCCTGACCTCAAGAGTATCTATTAGGATCTCTGTTGGGACTAGTAGATGCTAGAGTAATACACAAATAGGCATCGTTTGGAAATATAACAAACTATTTCTGTCCCATAATGTGTCTTATAGAATAATTATCATCTGGGAGGATTTGGTCTTGGAAATCAGAATTTTCATAGTTCCCTCACTCACACACACACACACACACACACACACACACACACACACACATTTATGTCACTCCTTTCCCCATCTTCTTCCTTTACAGTCATTCAGTTTGTGGGATTTTTCCTGACTGTTCTCTCTAATTTCACAAGTGATATTCCCAGGGTTATAGAAATGAGAAAGATGGGTCAGAAGAGCTTGCATTTAATCATGCAGTTAGGACTAAACCTTAGCAACTTGTAAACGAAGCATCTCTTACAGTGGTAAAGCACTCTCCATCCGAAGTAACCACAAAATAGATGTCTAGCTCTAGTAGAAATGTTTTTATCCTGCATGAAATTTAAGCCATGTGAAAAAGAAAGGTCTGATATTACAAATAGGATTGGGATGAATATTTTATCCAGAGTTGGTCTGTTTAGTAATACAGCTATTTTGCAAAGTAGGAGTCAGAATAGATTTTGTACTCAGAGGCCTTCTCCTAACCACTCCTTCTAGTAGAACTCTTTTGCTATCCTTCTCAACTGTAACGAGAACTATATCCTTTACTTTCTCTGACCACACCAACCCTCTTCGATGTTTTGTCCTCCGCTGCTCTTCACACTTGGCCTTTCCTTCCCAAACCTTCCTGAGCCTCAGAGGCTCTGTCCAGTATTCACTCATCTACACATTGGGATCTGACCTGAGTTACCAATTAGTGACGTTATTGTATGGTGTGCATAACAAGAGCAAGGGATGAAGGCACAAGGGCTGCCCCATACTTCTGAGAACAATTGCAAGACACAGAATTAACATGGGGCTGTAAGCTAGTCAGGATATGAACAGTAAGAATTCATAGGCCTGGTCTGCATTAGGGCTTTATTTCAAAATAACCCCCTTTAGGTTGAATTTGTTAAGTGGAGTGCCAACACCACCAAGCCTGATATTTTGAAATAACGGGCCGCTTATTTTGAAATCTGTACTCCTGCTTTACTCGGGGAATAACATTCATTTTGAAATAATTATTTCAAAATAGCATTAGTGTGGGGTGCTCTGGTGCTACTATTTTGAAATAACTATTCCTGAGAGTAATTCAAACTAATTACTCCCCAGTGGTTCCTGGGGCTCTAAGTTGAGGTAGCTCATCCACATTAACGGAGCCTGCTTTGGACTAATTTCGAGGCTTTCCCATAGTGGGGACATGTTATTTTGATTTTGTAAAATTGGGAAGTAAGTCAAATTTAGTTATTTTGAAATAGTTTCCTAGTGTGGATCGGCCATCATGTGGGACCCTCAGATGAGAATTATATTGAGGAAGGGGAATACTTTAAACCAGAAGGTAAAACAATGTGAAGCTGCCTTGTTTCCCAATCTTTGGGAACACTGACTTAAGGTATGAGCAGCAAACTTTAGAACTTCCATCTCTCTTACCCCAAACACTTCAAGGAGTTGAGAATGTCAGATGTTAACTACGATCTGTAAAGGCTATTAGTATGAAAACTAAGCAACTTTTTTTTCCCTTCTTTAAAAAAAGGTAAAAAAACCCAAACTGAAACCACAACAAATAGTCTGCACAATTAAAAACACAAGCAGTTAAGAAATACAGAACTGACCACAACATAGCCATATTTGCACATAAGTAGTAATTTTTCTGCCTAAGTGTGCAGCTCAATACCTTGTTTCTGCATCTAGTATGCATGCCGATGTACACACGATACTTTGCAAACACCAGAGAATTTGTTACTTGACCAACTTCATAATTGCTCTTAAAACACTAACTTTATGAATTTTTAGGATTTTAAACTGTGCAACCTTAGCACCGCATTAATACATTTTTGAATTACATACCAAAATGGAGAGATCACTCCTCATTACAGCATTTAGAACAGCCTTAAGCCCATTAAAAACACATTAAAATAATACAAATTAGCAATACTGAGTTGATGCAGTTTTAATGGTACTACTACTATCTCTCTTGGATGCTTGTTTTATTTATGTACATATATGCAGTTCACTCACACAATGCTCTACCTCATCAATATTTATATTGCATTAAAATTAGCAACTCCATAAAAGTGGGACATTACAAATTGGCTGACAGCTTAATCAACAACAAATTAGTGTTTCATGGGCAATCGTAAAATCTCAATATTTATCCTCTTTGGAATATTCTGATTTTTATTGGGTAATTCATTTACCATATATATTGCTGTGGGACTTGGGAAAAATATCCATATTAGAGGAGTGAAGAAAACCACACAACTCTGTGCCCAAGACCAATATTTAAATGATGAGTTCAGTTTCATAAATGGCTCTAGAGAATAACTACAAACATTCCTTTTTTTGTATAAGGAGATCAGTGCAATATTGCAGAATAAATCATAGCTGAATAGCACTGTGTCTGAATAACTAAAGAGGATACTGAAGATATTAAGAGTAATTAGTGTACAAGTGCATTATTTAACTATATACAACTTAATTCTAGGAGCTGCCATATAACTATTCATTGATGGACAAGACCTCACAGGAAGCAGTCTGAATCTGACTGGAGTAGATTACAAGTTGTAGGACTTCCTCGACAGCTCTAATGTGATGGCAGAAATTCAGATAACCTCTAAGTGAAATTCATTTGTGGTGCAAAGGTCTGCACAAGGTTCACTGCCCCCACTTAAACCTCACATTGGAACTGTGTGTGAAGGTGGTGAGAGAAGAACATAATGAGAAAGGATCTCTGCATGGGTCACATAGTCCTTCAATGGAGGAGCCATAGGATGTGGTTGTGACTCTTTCAGAGGCATCCCATAAAGACAGTCATCTGCTTAACATTATGTATTTTGAGGATACGCCTTAAATTTTTACTTGTGCAGGTACATAAATCTTTACTGCTTTAGAGCACTAATAGTACTGAGGCCTGGGAAATGTTGACACTCTGCATGTCCTGCAATCACTTGAGGCATCCATGAGATGACATAAAATGGCACAATTCTAATTTAGAAGCTCTGTATTAGAGGTTCTGTGGTAATACAATAGTTGAGAAGAATAAATCATTGTGTCCTGTTCGGAAACTATCAGAAGAAAAACAATTTCCAAACAATGCACCACTTCTGTCCATCTAATCATTACAATGTTTTTCATGACTGAAAATACTCAGGGGTTTTTTAAACCAGATTAATATCCCCTGTTGAGTCCTTTAGGCTTGTTGTCAGGGCTTTTCATTTCCAATAAAAGAACATAATTACTTTCTATTCGGCAAAGGTGAGGTTTTCAAGCTGGTTATTGCTATAGGTTTGATTCACTGGAGATTTCATCATGCTGTTGTATAACCGAATGACAGGACCCATATTAAACTATAACACTGACTACGAAGGAGTAAACTGGCTTACCAAGAACTCCTGTCTCCTCTCCCAACCCCCTCATTCTGTTCATCTCAGTGGGGAGCAGCCATAATAAATCAGCTTTGTGCTCATTTCAGCAAGGGTGAACAATAAATCACAATAGTTCTCTTACTGTTCAGAGAGATTTCAATTCTTAGAAGATATTTAATCACAGTGGAGAGGCAAGAGTGTTAATGAGGTCTATAAATTACCTTAAAGGAGGGTAATTATGTCCTGTGTTGTAATAAAGGCTGAAATGGCTAATATCATTAAAGCAATTAAACACTTTTAGATTGTTAAGATATATTTAATTTATTACTGTAAACAAGGGGTACATATATTATGAAACAAATTAATTCTATAAAGGACTCTACTAATATTGCATTGGCTTAAACAGATTCTGTGAATGCCACTGAGTTTTTGCATGGTAGCAACATGGCTACATATTGCAAGTAGATTATTATTTTTTATCATTGCATGAATCAGGAAACAGAATCTCTACAAGCACTCTAAATTAAATATTTAACTAGCTACGGCTAATTATTTTCTTCATTTAATACTATCATCTTTACCTTTCATCTTCCTTTTCTGTGGTCTCCTTCAGAAATGAGAGGCACCATAGCACGACCAATTAAAAAAAAGACTACATGAATGAATACTAAATTACTATCAGGTTCCTATGGATGCATTCATTACAAAAATATTAACACCAAAAGAATTCATCATGATTGATGTTAATCACCTCTGAGGAATGAAAGACTCAGCAATGATTTACTGTCTCCTTTTTCAGATGTATTCAATGTAATACAAAAAGTTGAGCCCAGGCTGAAACCACAGTTCTGAGTACTTCTGGATTTCGTGGGTACTCAAAATTCAGAAGTAGATCTACATTTTGCAAATGGTTGCTATGTTTTTCATGGCCCCAACTATGTTCACTTTCCTAAATTAAAATACCCCCGAAACCAGAGTATTCGAAATCTAGACCAAATGATAATTTTGTGAGCCATCTTCATGTAAATTATCTGTGTATCTAGAATATTATGCAGCTTGCCATCATCAATAGTGTATAAGTGCCAAATTTATCCTCAGAAGACACCCACAGTATGGGGAAGTATTATTATCCCTATATTATAGAGAAGGCCTGCTGGAGCAGATGGACTGTGAAAGACTGAAATTGAGGCTTCCTGAGTCCCAGGCTAATTGTGGCCCTACTGCAAAATGAGCATCTCGGACAAAAGCCCTGCAGACTGGGTAGTGGTAGACAACAAATTCTAAGTTGTGCACATATTTTTAGGCCCTCTGAGTTTGCTTCTATGTGCTTAGCAAGCTGGATTTGTGGCTGACTTTCTCATATTTAGCCTCCATATCTTAATGGTAGTTACCTTGTAAAAATAAATTCCCTCTTGAGCAGAGAACTACATTCCATTCCACAGCCGACTTTAATAGCAGTGTTCTACACTTTTTGACAGTGGAGTTATGAAAACAGACACTGAGACCTTTAAGTATATCCAAGCCAATAAAAACCTGGATTCTAATATTTGTCTAACACTAGGTAACCTTATATGATAAGTGCTTTAAAAATAATCATTCCAGCAGTAGAGGCTGCAGTCAAGGGAACACTGAGTTTCATTTGAAATAAATACTGGTGATTACAATAATGCAATTAATGGATAAGGAAGGCTTCCTACAAATGAAATAAGGGGAGGAAGAAAGGAGAAAGATTCTGGTTTAGCAGTCTGCTTACCTCAACAGGGGGGAGGAAAAAAAAGTGAAGAAATTATTTATATGAAATGAGGAGTATGTTAAGTAGAACCAATCAGGACTTACTGATAATTTTCTGGGAATGTGGTGGGGTGGAATGACAAAGTTGTGTGTGTAATTTCACATGATCAAAAAAGCCAAAAGAGGGATTTTTTAAATAATGAAAACCTGAAAAGGAGTAATTGAAAATGGAAAAAAAAATACATACTTGTTGAAATTTACAGCTGGGGGAGGGGGAACAATTTCCTGATCAACACTGCAGAGAAGTGCAAAAAAATGATGGGGCTGTCTATCACGATGTAGCTATATTGGGCATGAACAGCCAGTCTGAGGGTAATGTTAATCCTCCTTCCCAGCTTGTGTGTCTGCTAGCTTCTGGAAGTTGCGTCAACAGCTGCCGAGCATTCTCCTGTAGAGCTCCCTTATGCATTCTCCATGTGTGAATTACAGAATCAGACTAGATCAGGCTATGTCTACATTACACTCCCCTGTGTGTAGAGTACAAACATTACAGGCTCTCCTAGATCACTATCAATAGCAGCATAGCAAGTGAGACACGGCTTAGGTAAATAGAGTAACCCACAGGCTTCAGGTATATCCTATCTACCATAAAAAGCTCTCTACATCAGAGGTGGGCAATCTGTGGCCCATCTGGGTAAGCCACTGGTGGGCCTGGAGACAGTTTGCTTATGCTGAGCTCCTGCAGGCCTGGTTCCCTGCAGCTCCCAGTGGCCATGGTTCATTGTGGCAAGTGGCATGCCACAGGGTCATGCTGACTGTCACTTCCCACAGCTTCCATTGGCTGGGAACAGAGATCTGTGGGGGACTGTGCCTGTGGAAGCTCAACTTAAACGGTCTCACGGTCCACCCAGGCTACGTCTAGACTACACCTCTCTGTCAACAGAGGGATGCAAATCAAGCACGTCGAAATTGCTAATGAAGCAGGGATTTAAATATCCCGCACTTCAATAGCATAAACATGGCCACCGCTTTTTTCAAAACAGAGCTTTTTCGAAAAAACAGCAGTCTAGATGTGGATCTGTTGAAAATAAACCCTTTTTCAACAGATCCTGTAAACCTCATTTTTTTGAGGAATACAGGATCTGTTGAAAAAGGGTTTATTTGACAAATCTGTGTCTAGACTGACATTTTTTTTAAAAAGCTCCATTTCGAAAAAAGCAGTGGCCATGTTTATGCTAATGAAGCATGGGATATTTAAATCCCTGCTTCATTAGCAATTTTGACGTGCCTAATCTACATCTCTCTGTCGACAGAGAGGTGTAATCTAGACACAGCCCCAGGGGCTTACTCTGATGGGCCATGTGTAACCTGCAGGTTGCCCACCACTGCTCTACATGGTCAAGCCATGCTTCCCCTGTCTACATTGTCATTTTTAGCAGGGTAGTGTCCTGCTGCCTCCTTGTTTCTTTAGCCTTCCCTCCCATAATCCAGGGAAAAACTCCACATAAGGGAAAATGCTACTGGAGTCTTCTATCCCACCCCTTTCCTACCACTGCAGCATGGAGCTACACATACACTACACCACTGTCAGTCGAATCCGGGGTAGACATAGCTTCAGGTGGTATGAGTAATACACCACCAAATCCCCAGTGATACACTCTGAGTAAGAGCCAGAATGTGGCCCGGTATATTTCTAATGTACAGCATTGACAGTACTGAGAGACAGAGAGAGAGAGACCCAACAACATGCAGTGCTATTTTTTATTGTGTTTTCAGATGAAAAGGTAGCTAATTGTGCAGTATAGGAAAATCCAAATCAATTAGCAATCATCTGTCAAATCACAAGGCTCCCCAACAAAGAGAGTAGATTCTGATGTTTGGGAATAAGGAATTGAGACATATTTGAGTGCTGCTTGGTTAGTTTTCTGAGAATGTAAAAACCACACGAAACACAAGATAGTTACAGGAATTTTTTTTCTGTTAGTGTTTGTTAATTGGATTAATATATTAACTAACAGCCACCAGATGAATGCTTGAGTTATATAATTCACATAACTCTCACTGAATTCTAATAGGTGTCTGTTTGTTCATACTTTTAATGATTTTCCCAACCTATGCATATCTGTCTCAGATATCAAGATGTATATATAGTCTATTGTCCAGCCATGCTTGAAGAGAGATGGGATTAGGTGGATGTGGTTTAGCTAGACTCCAATTTCATATAAATAAACTATCTGAGAGTACCCAGTAGTAAGTTGTATACAGCTGTCCATCATCCTCAACTCAATTAAAGGAAATGAGAGAGGTTGACTCCCTTCTGTACAAAATGTTGGAGACCCAGCCCCTCCTCCCCACTTATTCAACTTCCAGAAGGGATGCTTTCCTTTAAATCCTTTCCCTATCCTTCTTATTCAATAATGGTACCTCTTCCATACCTAGTATCTGACCTGACATCCACCACAAGTTCTACCTAGTAAATTCTGATGTTATGACCTAACCTTTCTACATCTCTCCACAGGGACCCAGACCTGCTGCGTGGAAAGCAGGAAAAGAACCCTGCCCTAGCTCAGCCTCTCTGGCAGTGAGGGAAGAATTCTTCCCCAGCCCCTGATGGAAAAAGGCATCTAGCTCAATGCCCACAATAGGTCAGTAGGAAGCCTGGTCCCGTTTCCTAATTTCAATGGTTGGTGCTGCCAGCCTGAGAATAATAAAAGAAAGTGCTGCATGGGCAATAAATGCCTGCTCACACACCACTTCTGGTCAACAGGAAGGGCAAAGCAGTGATTTTCCTAGACCTGGTCACAATGGATTCCTGCCCTTTCTGTCCATCCTTGTAAACTCCTCCTTTCTGTAGCAAGGGAGCCTTTAAAGGGGGAATTCCCCTTTCCATGCAGCTAGCCAGTTAATATATCCCCAACATAAAGGCTGCACTGAGCACATAATATTAAGAACATAGGAATTGCCATTTTGGATCAGATTAATAGCCTACCTAATCCAGTAGCCTCTCCATGGCCAATACTGACTGCTTCAGAAGTAACCAATCACAGTATTGCTACCTCATAGATGCCAATCCCAGGGAATGTTTCGTTCTTCTCCCCAATAGTTAAAGGCTGCCTTATTCCCTGAAACTTGAGTGTTTATATACCGTACAAAGCTCTTTTTGAAATCTATTATAAATCTAGGCCTTTTGTCCATAAAAATGTCTTTTTCTTCAAAATTACTAGGCTGTTTGCTGCAATGTATAACTGAGGCTGTAGGTTTCATGGTCTAATGTTTAGTGTATTGAGTGAAGAAATGTTTCCTCCAATATCTGCTCTCTCCTGTCATTCTGATAACGAGGTCTATATTTTCTAAAGATTCCCTGATGTAAGCAATCCCAAAGCTTTCATTTTCATGTGTTTTGCCCCATGCTCCATCTAAGAACCCTCAGTTACTCCCAGACTCATACTATAGCGAAAACCTTCTACTTTCCATTCTCAGCAGAGCCTTTAAGCATAGGAGGCGATGAAGAATTCTCAGCCCAGTCTGACTTTTGCACCTGGCTCTTGTAGCTAACCTTGTACAACAAGTCTCTTCACAATTCATAATACAGGAGAAATCTCAGAAGCACTTAAAGATTTCTCTACACCCACCTTACGAACTTCCCTGTCATCTTTTGTTATGATGACAGTAATGGAAATTTTCTGACAGGCAAACTATAACATGACTAAGCTCAAATGCATTAGAGTACAATTACTCAGATGAAGATCATATAACAGAAATACCAATATTTATTTAACATACATACTTGTACATTGTTGACTGTACAAGTTTTCTTACCCACATAAAAATGCTATATAATATAAAATATATAATATTTTAATAGTCTTTAACTCAGTGACAAAGAAAGCACATGATTTAGGTTCATTTTAAGAAAAAGAAGTCATTTAAAAATTGGTTTGGTAATCAATCCCGCATATCCTGAGTAGGTCAGATTTTCCATACTGGACTAAGCAGATCGTCTATCTAGCCCTGTGGCCTAATGAATGCAGCAAGAACCAGATTTAGCACTCGTGGGGAAAAAAAAAAAAAAAAGCAAAAAGTTCTCAGGACACAATTTATTAGGTAATGCAGTAAACAATAGTTTTATTTATATTCAGGGTGAAGCTAAGGAAACTGGCTTCACAGAGCTCTCCAAGTGCCTAAAAGAAGCACAGTGTATAGAACCAATGTGCAGTCGGCCAAGGTCTATTTTGAACTGCAACCATTGTTTGTACTAAGAATAGTAGCAGATTTCGATTGCAGACAAATATTCCCTGAAAGTTATGTTAAAAATAAATCTAATATAGAACAGGTTCAAATCTTGTGAAGGTAAAAGAAATTATACTGATCACCCATTCCAACTTCATTCTGTAGCTTATTAATTTCAAATCCATCACACACTGCATGCATGATGCATCTCATCTCATTCATATTCTGGCAGTTTGGTGGCACCAATAGTAATATTCATTCTAGTAGCAGCCTCAGAGCAGTTACTTCTAAAAGGGGGTATATTTGTGACATGAAAAGCTCCTATTCTGATACTAGGGGAGCATGTACTTGAAATGAGTAATAATGCTTTAAAAATATCTTGTTAAGAGATCACCTGTTAACCTGGTAGAGATACTGATTAGAGACTGAGTGCCTGGGAAGCAGACAGAACTCATATCACCATGAAAAAGTAATAATACCTATGTACATGTATTCAGTGCCAGGCAAGGAGGAGGAGGAGAAGAGAACCCAGTGTTCAGTTTGGGGCTAACTGACAAAGAGGCAGGAGGTAGCTCAGTCTCTCTTCATGAGAGAAGCATCACTCCAAGCCTGACAGCTGGGACAGCTGCTGGGATAAAGCATTGTGTCCCTCACCGAGAGAGAAAGCAGTGCAGACTGAAGAGCACTCAACAGTGAAAGAACTGTACTATTTGACTATAAAGACATTGTGGGGGTAGGCTCCACCTGTCTTACATCCACTCCGCCCAGAGGGACTTGAGGCTGTGGCAGGACTTGGCAAAAGGCTCGCAAGAGGCTGCTAATCCAACCAAGCAGCTACAGACTGTTTCAAATCTCGGGGCTATGCACCAAAGCGAAGGGACCTAGGTGGGAAGGGACCCCCTCCTGTGTTCCTTCACACAGTACCTTGGAATGGAATCTGGTAGAGAAGGAGGCCTTGCGTCCTCCTGCCATATCTCCATAGGGGTTGAGGTCCAGACTCAAGTGGAGGCCAGAAAGTTCCCAGCCTAATATCAGAAACTTGGTACCACAGCCAGGGAAGCAAGGAGCTAGAAGTCAGGTGCACTAAACAGCAATGCTGCCCATCCCTGTGAATACTATGCATGACAGAGCCACCTTTGGTATAAGTTTGTGTAGGTTCATTGCACTTAGCTCCACTGAAGTCATTCTTGATAGATCAGGGTCTGGCCCAATTCATTTAAATAAATATGCAGACTCTTTAAAATTCTATCCTTTGCTCCTCCATCATTCCACCTTTGAGAAAGTTGCCTGATCTTTTGGCCATCCTTTTGAAAATATAAATATTTCCCCCTTTCAAATTCGTTAAAGGTAAATTCTGGGTATGGACCTGAACTGTAATGCTTGAATTTGGATGCAGATCTTAACTCCTGGAAGGATCAAAGTTGTTCATATCCAGTGTTTTGCTCTATTCAATAACAGAATAGAAGGCAGATGCCAAATTCAGATTGGTACTGACTTCTGATCTCTCTCAACATTAAAGGATGTTTTGATATGGAGTTTTCTCTCACTCCCTCTCCCTTTCTCCCTACTTTAAAAAAGTAAGGACAGAATTCCTTACCATGATTTATGCTGTTCATTTTAGTGAGGTTGAATATGGCGCAAGGGTCTGATCCTGCATTATTCAGTTCTACTGAATTTTGCTTTGAAGGGAAGCAGGATGCCAGGGTAGAACTTGGGAATGTATTCCTGCCAGAATTCCACAGAGTTCTTTAGCCTGTATTGGCTGAAGAGCCATTGCCTGAAGGCCTTCCTTTAATAATGCACAATATATACTCAGGCTGATAGTGCGTTTGACATTTCTGGGGAAAAAAGGGTGGCATCTTTATTAGTATCCCCTTTCAAAATGTAAGGTTATAATATAAGGGTGATCTTTGGAAAAGCTTAGTGTCAGGACAGATGGGTAGGTAAATGGTTAGGAGCCACTCAAGCCAGTAGCTAACAAAGCAGATACAGAAGAATCATTTGAAGTATGCTGTAATCTTAGCTGATCATGTATAGTTTGCTGTATTGATGACTAACCAGTTTTAAAGTGACATTAGAATGGAGAGTTGGGCAGATATACCAATTATACTATTTCAAACAATGATCATGTTGGACAAAATTTTCAGAACTGCAAAAGCACAACTATTTGAAGGAAAGGTCATTGTTATAGCTGGGTTTTAATATATTGTCACAAATGTATAAACATTACAAGATGCTGGCATGTATTTATCTAATTCTTTGTGGTTGGTTTTGTGATACTGGTAGACCAGGTGCCAGTTCTTGCCCACTGCATTGGCTAAACATTTAATTTGATAGCTGAAGAGTTGGCCGGGTTGCCTGTATGTTTGTATTGTTCAAGTTAGGCATTAAACTTAAGTGTGTTTAAACTCTATGGAAGGTTTGCCTTTGTAGCTGCCTGTATCTCATGCTCGAAAGGTGATAGGTAAGGTTTGCCTTTGTAACTGTAAATCTATTGACTTAACCTGTGAACCAAGTCAGGAGACTGGTCTACCACTCCTCAAGAAGTTCTATCAAAACTACGTGGGCCATTGTGGAATATCACGTTACAAAGACTTGGTTATGGCCCTCTCACATGCATGAAGGTGCCACTTGCAATCAAAAAATCCCACAAATAAAAACAAAAAACCCTGTCCCTTTAACTTGAATGCTGGAAGAAGGGCATAAGAGGGACACACACAAAAAGTATCTTTTCTGTTGTGAGAATCACAGAGCTAGACAGAAGAAATGAAGCAGAAATCTCAGGGTCAGTGTGGGTTATCCTTAAAAGACATTTACTTCAGACAACTTGGTCACCTTTTAAGGCTATACAGTGTAACTCATTCACATACATGTTTGCTTGCTTTAACCTGTAAATAACTCATTTCTTTTTCCTAGCTAATAAATCCTTACTTAGTTTACTATAGGATTGGCTATAAGTCTTGTCTTTGAAGTAAGATCAGAAGTACACACTTAGGTAAGTAGTCTTTGGAAGCCACTTGAATGTTGTGTGATATTTGGTGTATAGCAACCAACTATCACTGAGTCCAGCTTGCCTGGAGGGCAAGATAGACTGGATTGCACAAGGTCTCTGTGACTCCATGCTAAAATTGTTACAGTGCTTCAGCAGTTCAACCAGTTTGGTGTGTCTGTCCTGCTTTCTGACAGCCTGCCCTAAGGTTAGCGTGTAGACAGATTACTTCATTCCATTGATCCACTTTCCTGGTTTCTTCCCAGATATAACTTAAGTAAGCACCTTCTCTCCCTCTCCCCCTCTCCTCAAGGCCCAACAGTAACTAAAACAAGATAATAGAATTCTAGGGGGAGTGGGAGGAAGAGATTTTTCACCATTTTCAAAATTAGACCTCTCATTCCAGCTCCAATGAGCATTCATATTCCAAGGAGAGAGTGTCTATTTTCAATTTTCCTTCTTATTCTCTTACGAGGGGGAGTTTAAAGGACATAAATCACTTATGTGCTTTTATGCAGATTGCTGGTCAATGCCAAGGAAGATTATGACGGCATAAATCACTTGGGATTATTTATGTTGTATAGCGTTGGGAGTCCAGAATGTTGTATTAATTCTACAGGTGACCTTCAAAACAGAACATGTTCTCAGGGAGAGATTTTAAGGGGAATAGAGAGCAATAAGCCATATCCTTCCATGATAGAAACACAAAACTCATGCCTGCCAAGTTCTTAATGGCACAAACATATTAGACATGCAATGGTGCTACTGACTTAGTAAAGCTATGCATCTGCACCCTGACATTGCCTTGATGGGTTATTCAGTGATTTCCAGATTCAAGAGCTTTCTGCTGTAGAGAAGGCACCTCCTATGAAAAAAAAAAAAAAAAAAGCCCTACATTTGGAATGTAGCAAAGTAAACAACAAATCATCACTACGTCATGTTTTCCCTCAACAAAAAGCAAACTCATCTGAAGTGCTTCTCATCTCCAATTATTCAGTTGAAACTGTTAAAAAAATTATTTAAACGAGGCAATGTTTCCACAGGTGAATATGCTTCTATTGGAAGGAGCCAATGTAAAGATTACAACATTCAAGTGAATTTCATACAATTAACTAGAATCCAAAATTGGAAGAGATTTTAATATCCACCACTGGGCTCCCTGTACTGCTGCTGCCATGAATAGTTATTCAACTGTGTGAAATATTCATAGCCCAATCCATTTTATTTTGCTACTGACTTGAAAGTCAGAACAGCTTTTTTCCAAAAATTCTAAGAACACTCTGAAAAAAGGAGAGTCTACCAAACCTTAAATGAATCACAGGCTATTTATAATTTTGCTTCAAAACTACAGCTAAGGACATAGTGAAAAAAATTATTTGTATACAACTTATTTGCAAACTTGCACAGAAATCACATTCATAAATACTTGCAAATTATTCTCCTAGCAGTAGGAACCAAGCCAATGTTGAAGGCAGAGCAGGAAACATTATCTGATAATATCAAATCGTTGATTAAGCAGATATGTCAAATGAAAACCATGTGAAACTGTTTCAAATGGTTGAGATGCTTTGGGCCAGACAGCATAATGTACCCCATCTTGTCCAGGTTGAGGTTTGTGAAAAGAGCCTTGGACGTTGCTCTCATTGCACACAAAGCATATACTGCCTTATGACATTGGGTGGTGCAGTCTGCTCCCCACTGGCAGGCAGCCAGCTCTCTAGACAAGTGAAGAAGGTGGTTAGTGACATGGGAGCTGAAAGCAGAGGAACATTAAATAGAAAGAAACTGGTGCGGGAGTGATGCTGGAAAGCACAGATGTGTCATGAAGAGTGAAGTAAAACTTGGAAAAAAAATGAGGAGTCCTGTGACACCTTAGAGACTAACAGATGTATTAGGGAATAAGCTTTCACAGGTAAAACACACTTCATCACATGAACTGGAGTGGAAATTAGAGGCAGGAGTGTGTATATATGTAACTTCTTTCTTCCATATATAAAGTGTTAATGAGGCTAATCAAGTCAAGGTGGATGTGGCACATTCACTGCAGCTGATAGGGAGATGTGAATATCAAGAGAGGGGAAGTTAACATATTAAAAAGGCAACTTGATAAGTAACTTTTCTTCTATATATTATGCCCTCCCCCGCCTCTAATTTCCACTCCAGTTCATCTGATGAAGTGGGTTTTACCCATGAAAGCTTATGCCCTAATAAGTCTGTTAGTCTCTAAGGTGCCTCAGGACTCATCAGTCTGTATTTGTGAATACAATAACACGACTACCCCTCAGACATAAAACCTGGAGAACTTTTAAAAGTCTGTGAGGGGAAAAGAAAGAAGGAAAGAACATGAGCATAAATTCAGTGAAGCTGTCCAGAGTAGTGCTCCAATAAATATTTTCAACCCCCTGTATTTTTTAGCATGCTGGGAGAGGGGATTCTCTGAGATTTGTGTTCTTTCCAGATCTTAAACATATAGATACTATATGAGAAGAGAATAGGAAAGGAAAAG
Source organism: Rafetus swinhoei (assembly GCA_019425775.1). NCBI lineage: Eukaryota > Metazoa > Chordata > Testudines > Trionychidae > Rafetus > Rafetus swinhoei. Next base: position 156,462,339 of record CM033424.1, read on the forward strand.
CAGGGGAAAGAAAGGATCCAGATGATCTGAAAATAGAATTTGTCTGATCTTTTCAATTTAATTTCTTAGGCTAATTTAATAAAAAAATCCTGAGCTCTCTCCTTAGTGACCTGTGTCAAAATCAAAGCACAGCTTGTGAAGAATACTCCCCCTCAGCCTTGTGGAATTTTGATATTGCTTCGACCATTTGAATGCCTACAGCAAGCATTTAAGAGAGAGAGGAAAAAAGTGCTCAGAGTTTGTTCAAGATTCATGAAAAAGACCATGTTGCTTTTAAGTTCCTAATTTTTCTTAATTCAGTACAGATTTGAATAAATGGAAACCGAGCTGATTAGCGAGTCATAAAATCCCATCAAGAACTCGCTGGCTACGTCTACACTGGCATGATTTTCCGGAAATGCTTAAAACAGAACAGTTTTCCGTTATAAGTATTTCCGGAAAAAGTGCGTCTACATTGGCAGGATGCTTTTCCGGAAAAGCATCCGTGCCAATGTAGACGCTGCTCGAAAAAAAGCCCCGATCGTCATTTTTGCGATCGGGCTTTTTACTACTGTGCTGTCTACACTGGCCCTTTTCCGGAACAGTTTTCCGGAAAAAGGACTTTTGCCCGAGCAGGAGCAGAATAGTTTTTCCGGAAAAGCAGCTGATTTCTTACAGTAGATCGTCAGTGCTTTTCCGGAAATTCAAGGGGCCAGTGTAGACAGCTTGCAACTTATTCTGGAAAAGCAGCTGATTTTCCGGAATAAGTGGCCCAGTGTAGACACAGCCACTATGTGCAGAACTCAAGTGCCTTGATGTGGTTACACATCTTGGGGACAAAGCTTTTTTCTTCCCTTACACTCAGCGTGTGTAAATTCAGACTTGAGGTGATGGTGACATTATTGATGTTTTAGAATTTCTACTCACTCTGATCATGTCAGTTGCTCTTCTAGTTGGGTAATTAATAGGGTTCCATCAGAGAATTACACTTTTCTTTAACGTATAAAAGATTGTAAGTCTTCAAGGAACTAAGTGCAGCCTTGATCTGTTTGCAGGAGCAGATGGAAAGTAAGCTGACTGCCAACAGTGAGGCAAAAGAATAGAAGAAATACTGTCCCCAGTAAATTAAACTTAGGGCAGTTCTTTGTAGTAAACAGAATCTAGTATAAACAACGTTGAAGCCATAGTCTGCGTGTGGCAGCAGTTATTAATGTTATTCTTTTTAAAACACTTAGGCTATGTCTAGACTGCCCCCTCTTCCACAAAAAAATGCAAATGAGGCAAAGCGTGGAATATCGCTGCGCCTCATTTGCATAATTAATGAGGCTCCATTTTTGCGCAAGAGGCTTTTGTGCAAAAAGGAGCTGTATAGACAGCTCCTTTTTGCACAAAAACCCCCTCTTGCACAAGAGCCATTCTTCCTGAAAAAAAGAGGAAGAACGGCTTTTGCGCAAGAGGGGGGTTTTGCGCAAAAACGGAGCCTAATTAATTATGCAAATGAGGCACAGTGCTATTCCACGCTTTGCCTCATTTGCATATTTTTTGTGCAATAGGGGGGCAGTCTAGACATAGCCTCCAATAGTAGCATATACTTGGAAGGAATGTGCCATCTGTTTCCCACTTTAAGGCCAGGTTTTCAAGAGACTGAGCTACTAGTTTGACACATTAATGAAGCGGCCAGATTTTCAAAAGTTTCCAGTAGGAGCTGCCAGCTGAGCCCTGTTTGAGAATCTGGCTGCTTCAAGTATGTAACAGGAGCTGAGGTTTTTAGAATGTGCTCCTTGAGGCCAGGTCCCCAGTTTTTTGTTTTAGTCTTTGGGCTGATTACTATGCACAGAAAATTTGCAAAGCCTTCTCCATGAAAGGCCAGACATGTTGCAGATCTGGCTGGGAGGTAAGATGGAGGTGGGCTTGGCTCTCAGGGAGACATTCATAGTCCCCTCCTGCATGAGATTAGTTTAGTATACATCCATGTTGTATGTTTTTGTCTAAAAATTACTCCACTACTAATCTAGGCAGTGTCTTTGTTAGGGATGGGAAGCAGGGGAATAATTTTAAGGACACGATTATAAAATTACTAATAACATGAAGAGTGACTTTAATGGACTACTTCCAGGAGTAACTGCCTGAGTGGGAAAAGGTTGAAGGACCAATCCCTTAGGGTATGTCTACACTAGCCCCCTAGTTCGAACTAGGGTGGCTAATGTAGGCATTCGAACTTGCAAATGAAGCCCGGGATTTAAATATCCCGGCTTCATTATAGGCTCTCAATTTGTAGTCACCTTTGGGTCATGGATAAGCCCCACACACACACACACACACACACACACACACACACACACACACACACACACACACACACACACACACACACACACACACACACACACACTCACACAACTGACTGCCCGCCGCTACACACGGCAGTCAGAAATTAATCCGAACTAAGGACTTGATTATAGGCTCCTCAATTTGTAGTTTCGCTCCTTTTGGGTCATATACTACAGTCTCATTCCTGGGCCTAGGTAGTCAGAACTTGAGCCAAAGGCCATTGAAGTCAATGGGAGTCTTTCCACAGACTTCATTAAGTGCAGGATCATTCCCTTTGAAAGCTACGGAGAAGTTAACCCAACTATTGTGCTATGAAGCTTGTCTACCACCAGAAGTGGTACACAAACAGGTTGTTACAGTAGGTATGCAGGGAGCAGCCCCAACTATCCTCTTGCAGGACTGACCTTTTGGTACCTAGAGTTTCTATAGATTTATCCCCCATCATACACAAAGGAAAGAAGGCATTAGTTATGGCATAAGAGAGTCTTATGAAAACTACTGCAGCTTTGGGCTCTTCTCATTTCAGGTATCTTTTGAGGCTTTGTTTCCTCTATGCCATTGAGTATACTTTTTATTATGGTTTGTGCAGTGAAATCAAGTGGTGATGGGTCACAAAATGTTAATAAAATGCTACATTGCATGCTTTCACAAGACATGATGTGTGGCATATTCACTCACAGGCAACACAAGCTTTAAATGTCAGCACTGACTATTGTAAGACAGACTACAAGGGTTGCCAATTCCAGGGGAAGCTTATTTTATTCCATGCATTTATGCCACCTTTTCCTATATAATCATTGACAGTTTGATTCTCTGCAGGGATTGCTATCACTTTAATGTAATCACATATGTCAGTCAGTCTGGAGGGAAAATAAAGACAAAACATCTCCGGTTTCTGAAGTTTGGAAAAGGTTCCTACTTTTTCCAGTTTACTTTCCTGTTTGCAAGGCCATAGCACTAGGAGAGTGGGGTGTCAGACCACAAAATGGAAAACAAATAGCAATCCACACTCGATAAAAAAAATCCACAAGAAACATGTAATTAGAAACAAATGTAAACAGTGAGGCTGTACATAGGCATCTAATTTAGGGAGGCAATGAGGTTCAGATAATTCAATAATATTTATCTACAGTGATTTTATGTAAGATAAAATGTCAAAGTAATTCAAATATATAAATCTTTTGTAGCAGTTGTAGGGGGAAATGATATGGTGTATACATAAATACTAGTAGTCAAGATTAACAATGAAACACAGCTCCCTTCATAAAATCTTATTCAATTTCAAGTCAGGTTAATAGTCAGGGGACAAAGTGATACAGTAATGTGACTGATGGGAGTGGCTCGTCAGAGTGGTGGGGAGACCAGCAATGGCTCCAGAATTTCAGGATAAGGAAGGACACATTTCTGGAGGTCTGAGTGGCTCACCCCCGCCATTAGGCAATGGGACACTCACATGAGACCTGACATCCCCCTCAAGAAACGGGTCGCCATTGCCCTCTGGAAGCTCATCACACCAGATAGCTACTGTTCCATTGGAAACCAGTTTGGAGTGCGGAGATCGACCGTCAGGGCCATGCTCATGTAAGTATGTTACTCTCAGGCTACTGTCCAAGGAGGGGGCTGGACTACTGGAATGGGGTTCCCTAGGGTGGGGGGTAGGGGATGGTGTTGCAAACCTCCTCCCTGGGAGTTTTTTTCAGTAACATCTGCACAAAGCCCTGCCAGGGGGTTGGGGAAAGTGGGGGATTGCTCTTAGTACGAGCTTTATCTAGTCTTTGTAAGGCTTCAAGTTTTTGTTCCATTGAAACAACTACTCTCTCTCTTTTCACTTGTCATGCTGATAAAGAAATTTCAATCTACAGTACTGGCGTCAAACAAAAGCACGACTGCGTGGTGTGGGTGCATGGCGCTGATTGCAATTAGCTGTTGTACATGTTGCGTTCTTATTTGTCAATTCATCCCGTCAGTGGGCAGCACGTGACGGCGTGCGGCATGTCGGATAAAACGGAATGTCAGATAAGTGAAGGTCGGAAAAATCGAGACTCTATTGTATTTCCATTTGGTTAATTTCTCACATTTTCTTGTTCTGCTCCCTTTCCTTTCTTCCCCTACCCACACGAAACTCATATAACCTTCTCCTCTACAAGATAAGCCTCTGAATATCTGAAAAACTCTGGCTTATATTCAAAGTCTCAGAGAAATACTTGTTCATAGTGTCATCCAGTGTTATTGCTGATATAAATGCAGACAGTTTATATGTATTTTGTAATTAGGTCACCAATGTCACTTAAAACCCTTTAATTTATTTTTTCAGCGTCTTACACTTGCTTTGAATATGCAACATATTCTATTCTTCCAAAGAGGAAGAGATAAGCATTTAATGCCATACTTCAGTCAGCAAAGAGAACTTTTGCTGTAAAATAAGGGAAACTGTCATAATGGACAGTTGGTGGGTCTTATAATTCCCTCCAACTTTAAAATTTGAGCCTCTAGGGCAATAAAATCCCATACGAGACTGTCATTAGTTTAGAACAATCTAATAGGACAAAAAAGTATACATGTTTATATAGGTGTTAATGGTTTTTATGTCAGCAATATCTTATATTATGTGGGGGCTTTGGAAGAAGGTGAGGGAAGGGAAGAATTTTCTTTGAATTGACTCAGCCTAGATTCTGCAATCAGTGTCTAAGTTGACATACACCATAACTCATATAATATGACATACAGTCTATTTGTGCTATAAACTAGGTTTTATGACATTATCTTTCACAAGAATTATATAGGCAAGAGAGACAAATGAGGGCAAAAATGAACAGAAGCCAACATTGTCCTTAAAAATGTATAAATATAGCCAATCCTATTAATTCAACAGCCTAGTATTTTCCCAAAGTAGTTATGCAATAAATTTATCTGTCCACTTTAACAAGCTTACTGATAATAAATTTGCTTAATATATTCCATTGTTATACTGAAGCCACAAACATCCTATTAGTGTTTTTATTTTTTATCTGACACGTCCATCAACACCTACAGTGGTGGTTTTTATGTTTGTTTTCTTTAGCTCAGATGTAATTTTTCATTCCCATAATGCTGGTTTCCCTGTTTCTGTATTTAAATCTCTAAATGACACATAACCTCTAATAGTACGCACTTCAGTTTGAGAGGGTAATAGAATATTCTTAGCAAAGGAAAATATGAGTAAGCAGCATCTTTGTGAGAGGTGGAGAATTTCATTTACCAGTGTTAGATGCAAACAAATAAAGGGTGTTTAAATACTGTACAAGGCATTATTTCTTTGGCATTGCTTGTAATCACATTAAACTGTTTATTGTCTGATTCACCACAGTTTATGAAAAACACAAGATCAACTTAGTAACTATTTATAAAGCCCTTTGAACATGGAAAGTGATATATAAGTATTAAATATTTTGTAAGTATTTTTTCTTGAATAAATGTAGACATTTTCAGTTAAAGCCCTAGAACAGGTCCAGATTAGGACTGGTCAAAAATTTGGTCAACCTCCCTGCCCCCTAACCTGTTGTTTTGATGGAAAGCTGAGGATTTCCACTAAACACTTTTGTTTAGGAAAGTGTCTACCTACCAGTCACATCTGAAAATCAAAGTGCTTTGAGTTGGAAATTCTGCTGTAGTGCCTTGTAAGAGATATAGCTTGAGTTCAGCATGTGTCCATTCCCCTCTACATCTCCAGACTACATCTCTCATGATGCACCAGTTCCCCTCTCAAAAAAGCCAAGACTAGTGCACTTTAGGAAATGTAGTCTGACTAGGGATACCAACCTATACAGGATTATTGGAACTTGAGGCACCATGACAGCATTTCTAAATCAAAGCATTTCCATTTCTGTTTTCAATAGTTCAATTTTTGAATTTCTGATTTAAAAAAATAATCAACATTTGCCATGAAAAAATTGAGATGAAAACGAGATTTTGTACAAAATACCTGTAAAAGACAGGAAGGACATTTTTCTTCTGCTTCTAGTCTTCATCCTGTACAGTGGCCCAAAACTCTTATTTATTCCAATGGGATTTTTACTAAGTAAGTAAAGGCCTTACGGAGGCCTTACGGAGATGAAATGTGGCTTCCTAAATGTCACCTATAATATTTTGATTTCAAACTGCATTAACCAATAACATGGCAATTTTTGTTGAAAATATTCAATGTCTTCCAATTAAACAAATAATATATCCATCTCAAGGAATATCAAAACACATTATAAACATGAAAAACAGTACATAGTTCGATATGCAGCAGCTATCCTTTCCTTTTAACATATTCAAAGTAAGTATTTCATGCCCTTCATTTTCTACTGCACCTGAACAACACTTTATGCCATGCAAAGTGTCTTAACATTCTTCCTTCCTGTATAACTCAAAAATAGCTCACAATCTTAAAATCAGATTTATTATGGATTTATCCTTAATGCAGGTAAGAGGCTGACATACTAAAAAAGAGTTTGTGTTGAATAATGAGGGTTATTTTTAAGCAAGTTAAGAAGGGCCTTGATTCAACACAGCACTTACTTCTGGTGAAAGTTTCACTCATAGTTAACTTCCATCCCTGCTCAGCACACCACTTTAAGAATGTTAAGTCCACCCGATTTTGATTCAGCATCCAAAAAAAAAAAAAAATCCCTAATTGCTTTTGAGACATTTGGCCTTCAGACTTGAATTTTAAATGATTCTCTTAAAGAAAAAAGGAAAATAGCATGGAGACAACGAAATAGAACACAAGTAGTAAAAGCCACTAAACCTATCTCACAAGTACAAATAATTGAGTGCTGCCTGCTACACAGGTTTTATAAGGCTCCTCCCAAACTAATATTTCAAACACTTAATTTTTTGTTCTCCCTATTGACTTGAATTAAGATCACTTAAAGCTTTTTACCTTGGTATACTTGCAATAAAGTCACTGGCACTAATTTGCCTCTTTTAGCTTGAACATTTGGCCTCTATGCATCTCACAAGTTTGGAAGTAAACAGAACTTTGAAAACTAATAAAGGCAGCCATTGTGCCATTTCTTGCATAGCAAGTCACCAGGGTAACAGTGGTTTCTCAGTGAGCATGTCAATTATGTCATCCAGACAGTGCCAAAAGCCTGAAAACACCATCAAACTACAGGATACCAGATGCACTTTTAAAAAAGACACAGATGCATTATTCTTGCAGTTGTCTGTCAATAGTGAAGAATTAAATATGCTGAAGCCCCATCTCTACCTCTTTTTCCCCCAGCATTGATCCCATATACCTTGTATGCATGCCACTATAATGCCTACAATATTCCCTTTAATTTTGGAAGTGATCAGAAGTGGTTTTCAAACATTATGGCATTACATAGAGACAGAGAAACAATTGAGCATAGGGCTTTGCTTCCCTCATCCAGTGTATAAAATACACACACAACTGTAAGTCACCATATAGTTAAAGAAAATAAATTAAAAAGCTAAGTTCTACATTATTGAAGCAAGATATTGACATTATTATAAAAGTGAGAATGATGAGGTTATGTTCTGCCCCCAAAGTTGACATGTTCTTGCAAAAATATTTTGATTAACCAGCATTTTTCAACAGAAAATTATTCATCAAGAAGTTTAACTAATTCAAGTAGTCAACTATTACTTATAAGAGTAAACCCATTTAAATGAATAGGATTGTTTCTAAAGCAAGGTATTATTCAACTTAAGTAGGGAGGGAAAACCTGGCCCCAAACAGGTAATGGTAATGAAACAGGTTATGAATGAATTAAACAAACAAGTAACAACTTTTATAGTAAGGCATGTGTACTTACTGCAGTCCATAATTGAAATGGCTTCCACTTCCTTATCTCATGCAGTACACCCTCTTTTCTAGTAGTAAACTGTTAGAAAGTAACTTGTAGTCTTAATTCTGTTTTTATATAAAAAATTAATACACTAAGCCGATGATCCAGCAGGGCCTGTAAGTAGGTGTATAACTTTATGCCTGCAAATTTCATTGAAATGAATGGAATTACTCAGCAATTTAAACTTACAGATGTGATGAAGGGCTTTGAGGGATCATCACCTAAGGGGATAATAGGAAGGTAATGAAGAAAATTAGGGGTGAAATCCTGGCTCATATTGATAATTTTAGCTGGGCTAGGGTTTCACCTTTTAGGCATGAGCATTCGTTCAAAAGTAGATGTTTTTTGAACAAATGACTGAGAAGTAGATTAGCTCACAATGAGTAATTAAGCAAGGAAGAACCCATGTCTTATCAGAATCATTTGTATATGTGCATCGATATAAAATCATTTGACCCATTCCTTTTAAATTCTATTCAGTCCCATTGATTCAGCTCTTTTTACATCAGTGGAATTGCACTAGTGTAAACTGAGCTGAGAAAGACTGTTGTGATACAGCATGGCTACGTCTAGACTGGCATGATTTTCCGCAAATGCTTTTAACGGAAAAGTTTTTCCGTTAAAAGCATTTGCGGAAAAGAGCGTCTAGATTGGCATGGACGCTTTTGCGCAAAAGCACTTTTTGTGGAAAAGCGTCCATGCCAGTCTAGACGCGGTTTTGCGCAAGAAAGCCCTGATCGCCATTTTCGCCATCGGGGCTTTTTTGTGCAAAACGGTCCTGAGCTGTCTACACTGGGCCTCTTGCGCAAATACATTTGCGCAAGAGGGCTTTTTCCCAAATGGGAGCAGATCGTCAGTGTTCTTGCGCAAATTCAAGCGGCCAGTGTAGACAGCTGGCAAGTTTTTCCGCAAAAGTGACTGCTTTTGCGGAAAAACTTGCCAGTCTAGACGCAGCCCATGAGTTTAATATTAACAATTCTCAAATATATGAAGCAACTTCAATTATATTTATTGATAAGCAGGCACTGCTTCCAGAAGTTAAATTAAGTTAGCAAGTGGCAATGCTATTTTCTCTTTTACATAGGCTCATCAGGGGCTAGATCTAAAATCCACTGCAGTGTTTCTATTAACTCCAATAGGTACTTGGATCTAGCCTAGATTATATTAAAATTTCTGAACTTCTATATCACATTTGGAAAATATTTCCCTCTTCCACATTATTTTCTATTTTTTCAGGGCAGAAGGGGAAGGGAAAGGGAAAGTGATTTTCTTCAAACATATGAATATGTAGAAAATTGAATTAATATTGCCATTAAGATGTTAAGATGAATTGCAAACAGGAATAAGTGTTCTAACTATAAAAATATGCTTTTAAAATGTGGTTGCAGTCATATCTTATATATAAATATTCAATATAAAAATACATTGTTTAAACCACTGAGTGATGTATGATAAAATATTCACACAATAATTAAGCTTAATTAGCATTTAAAAATAGGTGCCATTTAGATGTTAATTAATTCTTCCTTCCCTTATCTTATGAGACCATATGTGGTATGTCTAGCAGCAAAACATGTTAAAATGAAATGTTCTTTGGAAGAAAATAGAAAAAAATATACTAAAGGTCCAGAAGTACTCCCTACATACTTCACCCAGACTATGAAGGCTAAAACAATTAAACACTTGTTATTTTGGAACAAAGATAATAGTAATGTAAAGTAGCAGGATAGGAATATAAGATGTTACAGAATCAAAGGAAAACCTGTCTATCATGTACCTAGCAGTTATTTTGCAATCCTACTCTTACATTATTTTCCTCTTAACTCTCCTTTAACGCCATTTCATTGCTTCCCTGTATGCTGCCAGTTACAGTGGGATAATGCACACCAGGAAGCTGACATGTGAAGAAGTTATTTTCTCTACAGAGGAAGTGGACGTAAACATGTTTCTTCTAGCAACAGCTCTTGCCTTCTGAAACAGTTTCAGTAACTCACAAATCAAGAGCCGCATGTATATACCTGTGAAGTGATGCTAAACCCAGATACCCCCAAATATAATAGTCAAGTTAAAAATGTCATTTTGGGGTAAAACTTTCAGTTGTCCTTAAGATGTTCCCATGGAGGTGTAATGGATCATGGTTTCAAAGCACTCTGCGGTTTCCTGATCACCAGAGGGTGTATGAACAGAGAGGGGAAGGAAACAGCACTAGCTCTATCCCCATGAAGTGCTTGTCAGCAGTGCTAGTGGTATGCTGCACCATGTGAATGACTATTTCTGGTAACTCCCTGTGAGGAATAAAGGAGAAGCTATGGACGGAGTTGCAACTTGGAGACAGAATAGTTTCCCAGATCTGCTCCCTGGAGGTTGATGCAGCTACAGTCCTAGTGGTTGAAGCAGGAACTGTCTAATGGTCAGAGCTAGAGTCAATAATCTGAGGCCAGATGTGAGAGCCGGTTACCTGAGCGGAGGCAAGGCGAAGGCAGGAGCAGAGCAAAAATAAGCAACTTTAGAAGCTATCACAGCCAAGAGCAAAGGCTCTGAGCAGCTGCTGAATGGCTTGCTGCTGGGCTTAAGAGCTGACTGCTCATGCTCCCAACCAGTCAGCTGTCATGGCTAATCAAGCAGCCAAACAGGCCAGCTGCACTCTTTAGGTTGCCCTGGCTTTGCCGCAGACTGATTTTTGCCAAGTCTCGGCCTCACTATTAACTTTTAGTTTCTGAATAAAAATGATAGTTTGACTCTTGCAAAACTTAATTTATAAAATATGTAATACTATAAGGTTGCATTAACATTTTAAAAATGAACAAATGTGAAATTTAGCTAATACCATGGCTTCGAAAAGGGATGCGGAGACATAAGGGCTCAATTCTGCAAAGTGACAAATGCCATATTCAGAGCAATAGCACCTGCATTCCCCTTCTTTGGGCTTCCATAGGCCACCACTTAAATGCTTGACTCCTAGACATCATTTTTCTTTGGTGCAGACACCTGCCTTATTCACTCCTGACTGGATATTTTAAGGCTGCATAGCTCCCTACTTTAAACTATGATATCTCCAACAAGGCAGATTTTTTTTTTTTTTTTTTTTTTTAAAGACAAAGCTTGTGCTTTGCTTCCCATGTTCCCCCTAGGTATATGACCTGTGTATTACCTACACTTGTGAGTTGTCCCATGACTCCTTCTAAGCAAGCACATTTATTCTTAAGTTAAAAGCATTATGGAGAAAAAAAAATTTAAAAACCTACAAGCACACTAAAAAGCTTTTACCAGAGGTCACCCTCAACTACAGCATCAGGCTCTGGTACAGTAGTTTGGTTCTCCTGGGTTATAAGCCCCTATAGCCAAGATCCTGAACTAGAGCAGCTGGGCACATCAGCCATTTATTTATACAGCTCAGGGTTTAGAGCAGGAATGGGCAAACATTAACCTGTGGGTCAGATCTGGTCTGCCAGCAGCCCACCACACCACTGTATTTACCTGTGTCACTGCAGATATGGGCATCACAGCTTCAGTTGGCCACTGATCACTGTTCCCAGCCCATGGGAGCTGTGATCACCTGTACCAGCAGAGGTGCAAGTAAATACGGTGGTGGCGACCCATCAGGGGATAACTCTAGTGAACTGCTATTGTTTTATTGTCCACCTTTGGTTTAGATTGTGGCCTTGTGTACTAGATAATCAGCAGATGAGACTTTTTTTTTGGGGGGGGGGGGGAGGGCAATAACCTGCTTAAGATTCGCACGCTTAAAGATAAGTACATGCTTAAATGTTTTGTTGAATATGTGCCTAAAAGGAGAGGAAATAAAAAAAAATTCTACCAAAATATTATTTTAACTGAGAACTTTCCATCAACAGTCTTTGCTAAATCTTAGAACTCCAAGGTAGAAAAATCCCAACTAAATAGTCAGAGGACCAGAGTAATACTATTCAAGCGTTATCCTACAAGTTGAGACCAGGGCATCCACCAGAGAAATCTAGCTCACTGAGCAGGTGCCGAATATGTCAAGATTCCATAAACTCTATTTAACCTTTTTAAAACTTCAGAATAGGGACTGCTGACTTTGTATAGTAGTGCTACAATGTTTAATACTCCACATAACTTTAATACATGAAACAATTAGACCTTTAACACTCAGCTCTGAAACATCATAATTACACTTGATTACACTTTCTCCACAAAGTACAAGTCTACAAGTTGGACAGTTCACATTAAAACAGAATTTACATAAAGTTGCCTGCTTTATTAAATGCAAATTAATGCAGAATATTATGTATACACATTTAATACATGTCATTAAGATTTTATAAGTTGATTTATATTTATCACATATGCTTTCCATTTTAGACCAGCGTAAACTAAATGTAAATTTTTCTTTTACTGAAATGTTCCATTGCTGTTTTTGAGTATGGGACATTGGCAGAGTTTTTAACTGCAACTCGGGGGGAAAAGTTAAGGTTTAATGCAATCTCTTGTAGTCCTACAATTATCATTTCTTATAAACTAGTGTTTCAAACAAACTGCAGTTGGACAGAAAAAGAAAGTTGAAGAACTTATTTTAAACAAAGCAGTAAAGAAAATATTGTGTTCCATTAGCATTCTGATACTTATATGACAGAAAGATGCATTTTTGGATGTGAGGCCAAGCAAGGAAGTGCCAGATAATTTTGTGTGTCTAACAGCAATTTGCAAGGTTAGTTAATGCTGAGATTAGAAAGTCAGTGTGATCCAGTTGATAAGCATTGGACTGTGATATAAGCATCAAAGTAAACTACAGCTTCTAAATACAACTGTGGCATTTCAGATCTCATTTACTATGGGGAAAATTCATCCTGAAGGAACACGAGAACTGTTACACTGGGACAACCATTGGTCTTGTCTCTGAGGTTGAACAAAATGAGAGATTTTAATAAATTATCATTTTTTTAAATCAACTGTGTTTTCTTCTAAATGACCAATCAGCAATGGCTGAATCCGACTGCACACTAGTCCCAACATCCAAAAGGGATGTGCAATGCTGGTTCATATCTAAGATTTTAGAATGCTCATGACAATGATTATGGCCAGCCACATCTCCTAAATGCAAAGATGTTTGATTTAGGATTTTGGTTTTAGCCCAGATTTGTTTCATGCACACTGTATTTCTCTGGAACCTTTTCTTTATTTATGATACAGTGCAAAATTCCAAGAAAAATGGTCTGATCTCCTGAAACAAAGAAATCCAGTCAAAAGGAACAAAAATGTTAATACAGACTTCATTTGTTTTTAAACTGTTTTTTCACCACTTCAGCTATGTTCCCAAGTTTTATTTCTAACAATCAACATGTAATCTTAACCTGTTCATATTCTATTACATAATTTGAATGTAAGGCCATTCTAAAAAAATTGTCATGTTACCCTAGCACTGTAACAGCATGGAAAAAACAATGAATTAAGGCATTAGACAAAATATATAAAGTAATGACTAAAACTGTAAATCAAAGGTTCTAACCAGTTAAGAGCCTAGGAATCTAGTCCAAATCTCATAGGAACATTTCATAAAATAGAAAAGGATAAAATGTAATAAAATGGTCCATCTTTTAAGACTAGATCATATCTCTTGCCTTGGCTTAGATCTATGATTCCCATATCAGAAAACTTTGGTGTTATGACCGGCTTCTTTTCCCTGCTTCTCCTCCCTCTCTCTGTCCTGAAGAAGTTTGCCAATCAACATTTTTGAAACTTTTCCAGGAGCTATTCTCTGCAGAAATCTCTGTTCATGCCTTAATTACTTTCAACCGCAATTGCCCCTTCTGCTTCCCCTTTAAAGTTTAAGGCATCCAGATAGAAGGGTCCTGGGACCCCCAAACTATGGCAATGCTGGTTCTTGACAGCATCTCAAAATGTATTTCTTTTTTAAGCTGCCCATGGATTTCTAGTTTTTGTCTCTAATACCAAAATCATATGCAGTTCCTGAGACTGGTGAATGCGTCAGTGCTCTTTCCCTACAACACTCAGGCTTCAAATTTCATAGTAAAATTCCCCTGCTTGTTATTCCCTGTAAGCACTACTCATCTTCTTTCCCCTTATTACGTGTTATTTGTAACCAGATGTGGTTGGTGCTTTACAGACAATGTAAAAGAACAAGGTTGCAGCACAATCTAACTAGACAAAGATTGGAGCAGGGGATGCAACACAGAAGCAAAGTGATTGACTTATGTCAGAAATTAACTTTGCTAATTCCACCAATAATGTTCTTGTATGAAGCTGACGGATGTGTCCTTCCATTTTTCCCCCATCAATGGAGCTAGTCTGCAAGACTGCTTAATTTTGTCTTTACAACTTTTAAATCTCAGCTTTCATTCAGTTATTCTTCATTTTACCCAAACCCATTATTGTTGCATTCTTCCTTTTGGGTGGAAAACATTTTGTTGTACATACAGAAGAATGTAATAAAATATTTTATTGTATTGCTGTTCAACCATGTACAGCTAATGAACAGTAAGCAAATAAGCGTGAACTATAATCAAGAGGCTTTCTACTTGGCACTATTAGAGAAAGGCCCAAATAAATAGCCTGGTCTGATCATACAGGTTTCAAATATTTACCCCTTCAGAACAGTAAGATGACCTTCTAAATTAAAGGTACAGAATTCGATTATGTTCTATTTCTGCTTTTACAACAAAATAAATGTGAATGTTAGTAACAAAAAAAAAATTGGAGTCGTGTCTCATTAAATCTTACTCTTCAGTAAGGCCACTTGCTCCACCAGGTTTGGGCAGGGCTTGCCACAGGCGAATGGCAGAGTCAAGCCAACATTTCTGAAGTGACTGGTTATTCTGAGGACCTCAACTTGAATGCCTGACTTGACATCTCTTAAAGTGACTTGGTTTTTACAGTGTAGGAGCTCACTACTGAACACTTTCTGAATATTAGGCCCTTTTAAGTAACTAAAGTTCATCATTTTTCATTGAGAATCATTCTGTTGTTCATTGAAGCCAAATTATGTACTCAATCATATATGTGCAACCCCACTGGCTTCAGCACAGAAATCAACCTTTACTTCTTTTAACAGTCTCTTAGCTCACCTTTACTTTTAACAGTCTCTATTTCTCTCCTCCCCACACACACACACACACACACACACACACACACACACACACACACACACACGCAAATTGTGGAAAAATATATTTTTGAATTAGAAAGGAGCAGAATTTCAAAAGCCAAAGGCCTCTGTAATGTGAACTTTTTACATTAAATACATTATGAAAAGTAGAACATAATGACTTAGTGCGTATTGAAAAGTATGAGTTTGCATAGGTTGGAAAGAGATAAAGAGATGATTAAATGTGCCCTCCTCCCATTAGGGTTGTCATCTCTGACTGAAGTTATTCTGGGAGGTCCTCTCCCCCAACATGAAGTAGGATATTTTAAGAAAATGATTATTAAAATCTCCTGGATTGCATTCTCCAGTCACTGGAGGTCAATGCCATTTACAGAAGACTCCAGGCCTATCCTGGAGGGCTGGCTACCACACTCCTACCTTATGGAAGTAGCAGTAGGAGCTCCACATTTTAGATTGTATTGAGATTTACAGTTAAAGCAGGACTCAGATCCCTCTGCATCATACTTTAATACTTGAATTTCGCATACAATCTCAAATTCAGCATAGTAAATCGTCAAGGAACAATTAGATTTGTGTCATTCTTGACAATGAATACATAAACAGGATTTATAATCCAGGCCTTTTAATGCTACTATATAAGTTTAATACTTATCACTTTGCTCAACAGTGAATCAGTTTAGAATAAATGCAAACAATGTCTGCCAAAAAGGACTACTTTTATTCTCCTTTGGAGAATAAATATAATGTTTGACAAAATTTATGCTTTAGATAATTACACAACATCAACCTAGATTTTGTACAACGTGAAGGTGTGTACTTAACACACATTACCTGATTTTACAGTAATTTAGCAGTGCTTATGAGTATAGCCTTGTTTTGCAAATCTATTGAAAGTTTATGAGAGAAGACTTGCATTGCAGCTAGTACTGGGAGAGCAAGTACTTCATTATAGAAAATAAGCCTTCAAGGTCATGATATCCCATAGATATTTTGCATTCTAGAACACCCTAAATCCAATCATTTCCATTTTAATTTATTTGTTCATTAAGTCTAAGGGATTACACAGCCAGACAAAAGGAGAATCAATGTTAAAATGTGAGATTGCTTTCAATTTTGCCAGATTATGCTAATTGCCTGATTGCTTAACACATGGGGCAAACAAAGTTACTTGTTATTGCTTTCCAATTTAAACTGGTTCATTCTTTTTAATAGCTGCAGGTCTACACTTACCATGCTGCAGCTGTGCTGCTTTAATGCTTCCCTGAAATGCTGCTATGCCAACAGAAGAGCTTCTCCCATCATTGTAGCTAATTTAGCTCCCTGAGAGGCAGCAGCTTTCAACATAGCGCTATCTACACCCAAGGTTAGATCAGTATAACTGCATCACACAGGATGCTTTATCCCCATCCTTGGGCAACATAGTTATGAATACATTGTTAGTGTAGACCTGGCCAAAGAAGTTTCATTATCATATTGCATAAGAGAATATTGATAAGCCCTGATGCTATTTTATCAATTACACAGTCATATGTCTTCCAATATTAGATCTGCAGACAGTTTGTCACCATTTTAAGAGCAATATTAAATTGAGTTTTAATGTTTTAACAGAAAACAGTCTGGAATGTCTGATCTGTGGAGCCCTGTGTGGATACAAAATTTTCTATCCACATTGGTAGCTGCAAAATGAGCTCTGGCTATCTGCATCCATATCTGGGGATAGCCACATATATCTGTGGATTTGCAGGGCTCCACGGATTTGAACTCCCTTTGCAATCTAGAGAAAAACCACATGTGAATCAAACTCCAGAAAGTGTTTCATTCCTGCCCCGATAAAGGGCATGTCCTATTCCATTTTGCAGAAAGGAGACAAGATTCATTTATTATGAATATACACTAGCTCCATCAGCAGTGCGTTTAAATACATGAGAAGTGTAGGCATAAGAATGAGCCCTTTTACTGCAATGGGACTATTCATAAATTTAAAATTAAGCACATGCTTAAATTTTGCTGGATTAAGGCCACAAAAAAGATTTATCCCATTCAAGACAATGATAATACTCTTGGTTTTTTTAAGGAGTCAAATTCAATGGCAGTATTTCTATTCCTTTCAATAAGAGGAAGATTGAGGATTTAGGCCAGCTCCTCAATGGTATTTAGAAACATAATTCCCATGGGTTATTGCACTTTGTTCTCAAATTCAGTCAAAGATTGTGCTAGCAGGTATTACCACACAATCACACCTAAGCGAATACTACAAGCTGCTCTGCATGGATAGACTCACATGGAGCCAGTTAGAGTTGATGAGCCCTCATATGGCTGCAAGCTCTTTCTGTGCAGAGAAGTTTGCAGGAATAGGAATTAACAGGCAGATTTTCATATAGAGGAGTTGGAAAATGCACACTGACTATAACTGAGTGCTCTACTTGTTGGTGGAAGTGCATCTCTCCTGGCCCTTCTGAAGACAAATGCCTTTTCCTGTGATTGCAGAGGATTTCTCTGAGTCTCTGGCCGCAGACCCTCTCTTGCTACAGGAACTGCTGCTACCTCTTTGTGACTCAGCCCTCCAACCAGATCACTCAGCATTCCACTTCCTCTCTCCAGAATATAGTCCTTCAAAGTCTGTTATTCCCACAGTGACCCAGGCAGTCTTCCAGTTGACTGTCCTGCTGGGGCTATTTACTGGAGTGGGAAAGAGACCCTCACCACACTCTCTACTTCAGATTCCCTACAACAAATAGCTAACCTAGCTGCTTATTCCATGAGTTACCCCCCTTTCCCACAGACTCCCTTCACCACCTCATTTTTTTAAGAGATCCCCTTCCTACCAAGCACCTACTCTGCCCTAGAAGTCTCTTCTTCCTGCTCTACTACAGGCAGCATGACCCCCTAATTTTCCTCTAAACAAGCTTTAGTGCTGCCAGCTTCCTGGATATATACAGGCTCAGCCACCTATATTCAGGTGTGTCCCCTAAAAATTAAGGGTTTACTTCCATCGTTAATTCCCCCAGCATGCAGTCTAATTGGCTGATTGGACCCACTTTGTCTACCTCAGCCCTATCAAGCCAATACAGGGAGTAAAACCCATCACACTGCCTGAAATTTCTGCTGTAGACAACAAGTTATCAATCTGTAATCTATTATCCCCAGGGAGGGTGGTAAATCAGGGGTGAAAGTAATGTAATTTCTTACAGGTATTAGCTTTGGACCGAGGGTTGGGGGTAGGAGAGTGTGATATAACAGTACCTGTAAGAAATCTAAGTGTGGGGTGGAATGCAGGGACTCAGGGCAGGAGTGTGTGGGAGCTAAGAGAAGGGGGTGGATATGTGGAGGGTGTGAGAGTCAGAGCAGGGGCTGGGAGTGTGGGTGTGTGCAGGAGTTGGGGGTGAGGAGGAGCTCAGCACAGGGACTGAGGTGTGTGTGGAGGGATGTAGGAGTTAGAGCAGGGGTTTGTGGGTGCAGGAATCAGGGCAGAGGTTGATGTGTGCAGGTGGGAATGTGTGGGGTGCTGTAGCACTCTTAGGCTCATGGACTAGCAGCCAGGGTCCCAGCTACTGCCCGGTACACTGACCAGAGGTTCTGCTGCCAGCCCCATGTGCCAGGCACCAGCTATGAGCTCTGCACACACCTGGTGCTCCAATGCTTGCCCCATGCTCAGGAATTTGCTTCTGGTCTCAGCTGGGGGGTTGAACTGGGGTAAGAGAGCAGAATTTCAGCACCCCCCCTCCACCTCATAAATTTATTGCAGTGCCTGACATTGACCATGTAGTTAGGAGAGTGCACCTCTCCTACAGTGCACTCCTCAGACAGCCCCTTTAACCTGCCTCGCTGCCTGCTGCTTAATGGAGGGGGACCCCAGCTGGAAGTGTGCCTCGCCGCTTCTCCTCCTGCAGAGTGCGCCAGCACCAGCCTGCTCCTTCTTACAGGAGCAGTTCACCGGGGCACATCACCTTATTTTCACCTCTGTTGGTAGTAGTTATCAGGAGAAGATTGAAAACTTGCTTCAGTATCCATTCCCAGTCACACGCCTTCTACTGAGTGGCACTAGCAATTCACTTGCTAGTTTTCTCCCATAAACCACTGTGCTAATTCCTATGTCCTCTGCTTTGAACTATTATGGATTCTGAGAACCCCTTGGAAGTATTGTGAGAAGGATTCTAAATTGCATGGGAGTTGGATCAGAGATGAGTGGCAGATGTAGTCACAGATGGGAAAGGGGGAAGGGAATGGAGATGGAGAAGCGCTTGCTATAGATCATGAAACAAGAAAACCACTGGCATTGGAGAGGCTTCTTCTCATCATAAGATACACAAAGAAAT
Organism: Rafetus swinhoei; assembly: GCA_019425775.1. Lineage (NCBI taxonomy): Eukaryota > Metazoa > Chordata > Testudines > Trionychidae > Rafetus > Rafetus swinhoei. The sequence goes on from CM033424.1 coordinate 156,481,910, forward strand.
AGAATGGTTTACATAAAAAGGCAATCAAAGATAAATCAGCATTGAGGTGCTATTCCATTTAATTGCAAAAATGTACATGCACAATGATAAGGAAGATTTTCTTAACATGGCAATATAACTTATAGAAAAGGAGGGAAATGTAGAAGGATCCTATGAAGTGACAGAGCAAGGATGAAATGTGGTAGCATTCTAAGAATTATGGACCTGACCAACTCCTACAGAAGTCAATGGAAAGATCTCTATTAATTTCACTGGCAGCTAGATTAGATCCCATACGATCAGATTAATAGATTTAGTCTCTGATTCTTCATCAGGCTTTCCTAGTGCAGTCCTCTGTCCTGCGCAGTGCTCCACTGATATACTAGCAGATTGCAATGTACCATGTGGGTCTTATGGAACATGACTCACACAGACTGACAGAAGGCCCAATCTAGACTTCATGGATGCTACTTTCTGAAGTTAGTGGAATTTTTGCACATAGACTGCAGGATGTAGTCCCAATTAATGTAGTGTTTGAGAGACTCATCTGCTGCTTTTAAAGCTTATCGGGGGGGAAAAACTAGCATACCAACAAAATGGCCTAACAGGACAGATAAATAAAATACATGTGAGTACCCCAGGAAGTTACAAGATAAAAAAGATTCATATTCATAAGCCACATTTTCATGTATAATATTGTCATCAAGTGCATTTCTATTTTTCTGGAGACCAACAGATAGAAATGAGCAATGATGACTGGTAATACAATAATCTTCTATTTTTACATTGAATTATGGGGCTTAAAGGCTGTAATGGTACATTCACAAGCACGATGGATGACTGGAAAATGTCATTAAGTACTTTATTGGATGCCATTCTCTTGAAGGAGGACAATAATTTTAAACTATAAAATGCAAACACCTCTCTGCACAGCATGACAAGTATATTTATCTATGATACATTACAATGAAGTCCCTTGCAATGTTCTCTGGGCTTCCTTAAATATCTGCAATATGCCACTCAATAAATGTAGCAATGGGTGAATTTCAAGCCAACAAAATTGAACACAATGACTTTGATTTTTGGACATGGATACAAATATAATCAGGTTCATTTTCCACTCAGGACAGACTGTAATGCAGTCTCATATGCTTGTAGAAAAGTCATTTTAATCAAGTTGATTTTTAGCATAAGTGTATGATTGTTACAGTCACACCTTTTTCAAAGGCATGTTTGCATGCTTTGTCTGCTAATGGAAGAAGGGACTCAATCTTGAACTTGGTAAGTACCTTCTGTCACAGTTGAGGACAACTGCACCTATATTTCCCCTCAGTGGTACCACAAGGGCACCCAGTAACAGGCTTACAACTTCCAAGCCATTGCCTTTCTTAGGTTAAGGCCTATATCACCCTCCCTTCTGACCAGGGTATTCCCAGGCTGCTTAGTTCCTTGCAATACTGTGTTATTCCCAGCACCGACAAGCTGCCCCATCATACCTGCTTTCTTTCTCTTCAGAGATAGTTAACAGAGTGACTGCCCACAGCAATAGGTACCCTCCTCTTCTTCTTGCACAAGCCTATTTGATTCTTCCAGTAAAAGCATTACAGAAAAAACATATTAAAAACAATAAAAAAATCCACACACATGCTAATAAGCGTAGTAGAGTTCCCTCCAACCCTGACATAGGACCTGACCAGAGCAGTCCTTCAACACAATATCCGGGGGTGATTCCTTGTGGATTCAAGCTCATCATAGCTTCCGCTCAGAACTAGCAGCCAGTTTTATGGGCCTCAGTAGGCCGAGTCCTTCCCAACCTTTCCTGGGAAATGATGCTTTTCAGTGGCCCTGTCCGTTTGCTGCAACAAGTCCTTGAGCCTGTTTAAAATCAGGCTATTTAAAAAAAAATCCTTTCTTTATCTGGTCATCCCTGGAGAATCTGATTTTAACTAGTATATGTGGGATCTTACCAAGGCATGTCTTCAAAGGTCTAATAACTGGAGCACAGTTATTAGAGGAGTTACAATTCCACAATAACATAGATACAACTGAATTTTAATAGAATGGACCCCAGAGATATAAAACCCAACTCAGAAGGGTTTAACTTAATTCAGTCAAGTTGACATTAATTCGAGAAGGTGTGTCCAGGATTTTTGTAGGATAGTGTCAGTGTGTCTCATCCTCCTACTCTGCTGGGGTACAGGGCATTTTGCTTTGAACCTTCAACCCCAATTTAGCAGCAGTGCTTCTTCTATCAAAGAGCTCTGTGGTGATGGCCCTGCTGCTGTACAAGGTTGAGGAAGAAGTCCCTGCATGCTCGATGAAACATGATGCCTACAGTGCTCATACGAAATGTGTGATATAAGAATATCTGCAGATCTCGCAGCAGGCAGGAACTGCTGTGATTTGTGTTCTTTGTGTCTGCTTGCAATGGCACACCTGTGTATAAGGTGCATCTAGATCAGTGGTTCCCAAACTTTTTGGCATCACGCCCCCCTTTTTGATTTTTGAAAAACCCTCCAACTGGAGGCTGGGTCGCCCAGTTTGGGAACCCATGATCTAGATCATGCATTGGCGAGGTTCACACAAGGAGTTTTGTGAATCCTACTCACTCCATGAACTACAGAAGGGGGGAAAAAGAAGAATTTTGGGTTTCCTATTCCTAAAGAAAAACTCCAGAGCTAGATTGGATGCCTTAGTAATTCAAAATGTGAAGTCTGAAACATGGCAATTCAAGTGCCTTGTAACTACGGATTTCAACTCAGCCTGTTAGATTTCCAAAACAGATAAGTGACTATCATGTAGTTTATCTGTTTGGATTTCTCACATGTGCACATAAAAACAATATCTGGTCTGCTGTTCTTAAATATTAAGGACCAAATCTAAGACAGTGCTAGTGTAAATTCAGCACAGTTGAAGAAAATGGTGCAGAATGGTGGCACCTCTATTTCATTTTCCTATTATCTCCATCCTGGCCAGAAGCCAAAAAAAGGCGCCGTAGGAATATAGATCCACTTTAGTCCTGAGTGAACTATGGTTTTAAATTGAACGTGGATATTAGCATGAGCAATAGGTCCAAAAGGAATAAAATCATAAGAAAGAAGAATAATGTTAAACTGACCTTTGAAATACCAACATTATCTTATTTTAGCCTTACACTGAGGTAATAAAAAATATAGTTAATTGGGTACTAGGTGACAGATTCAGCTCTAAAACTCCCTTATCTGCCTTTGGCTTTGATTCAACAACCTGCAATGAGACTACTTGTTTATTATACAGGTTGAACCTCTCGAGTCCAGCATTCTCTGGTCTAGCAACAACCGTAGTCTGGCTTGATTTTAGTTTGCCGGATGTCCACTTATAACGGGTATGGACAAGTTTCCTGTCGTCACATGAAGTGTGTTTACAGCCACCAGTCCTCACTGTCAGTATTCTGTGCTATTATTTAGCTTTAACTTAGCCCTAATATCTTCTAAGTGTCCAATTAGCAGTGGAAGTGCTGTAATGCTGCTAGACAATAGTGACTCCCATGGTTTGGAAAATTCTCTGGTTCAGCACCGGTCATGTCTCGAGTGTGCCAGATTAGAGAGGTTCAACCTGTAGTGCATTAAAAGCAAGGTTTTCCATGGGTTTCTTTGTCAGAGTTTTTGTTTACTCTTTATGAGTCATACTAGGATAGAATACATCTCCCAAGCTTGCTATGACATTAAGTATAAGTGTATATAGACTTATATACTGGATTTTGGATGTGACCGATCCCAAGTGGGTTCTGGACTAATAAAGGAAACCTTGTGTGGAAACTGAGTCATACTAAACCTTGATAAAATTATAAGGAAAACCGTTTCCAACAGGCCCTGTGGCTTCAGAAATTCCAGTGGACAGCTGTGTTGGCTACACTCCACTTGTTCCTCTTGCCACTGTCACATCCCCACTGCAGACACACTGCTTGAGAGCTTGCTTTTATTTACTCTATGCTTCCTTTCCTTCTGTTAGGGGAATTTTTAGCTGCCTCTCTAGGGCAGCTAAAGCAGCATAAACCCACCAAAAGCCAAGGTAGAGGATCTGGTTCTAAACATTTTTTCTTCTAAGATTAGAAATTTGCCACTGTGTCTCCCCCCACATACATACACATACTGTTGTGTACCATGCTGTGTGTCAGTTCTCTGGATAGTTTCCAGCCTCCTGGCAGAGGTGGCTGCATTTCAAAGTTGCTGCACATATATAGTTGGTAAAATATTTTAGCATTACAAAAGTAACTATAACACTGAAGGATAATATTCCCTATTATTTCAGGATAGTGCTGTTTTCAGGCACTTAGGGTCATAATTATTTTGTAAGAGTTTTTCCAGCAGTGAAACTTGCTTCAGTTTTATTTCTTGTCAGAGATGCCCTGAAATACCTCACTGATATACTGTAGGATAATGAATGAGAATGAATGGATTGCCAAGTTCTAAATCCATCAATGGGTTCAGTTGATGGAAAGTTCAAGAGCAAAGCCTGACCACTTCAGGAGCATGAGTATGATTTAAAACATGGTAATTGATTTATTAGAGCTTCATATAAAAGTTTTCACATGAAGAAAACCCAGTGTAACTTGGCTTTTTGCCCATTTGTGGTGGTGGGGGAGGAAGGGAGGTAAAAGAAAAGAATATTTTTTCTATGAGAGAATGTCTCATTAAAAAAGTATCCCTTTCTCCCCCTTCCACCGCCGAATGGGCAAAAAGCCACAAATAGAAAGGGAAAATGTATCAGAAAGAAAGGGAGCTGAAGGTCAAAAGAGAAATTCCATTTGCTGTGAGATGTGACTGGAACTCAGGCAGTGGTCGGGCAATCAGCAGCACTCTCTCCCTGACAACAGAGAAAAGATGGAGGAGGAGGAAATGAGCTCCAGGGAGGACGGTCAAATATCTTGATGACTGGGAGGTGCTGAGTCCCCATCACACCTATTGAAGTCTGGGGGATGCGCAGGGGCTCAGCACTTCTCAGGATTAGGCCCATAGAAAATAAACTGGTCAAATCCTTCCCCAGAGTGGGAAGGGAGGTATAAAGGATATACTGTGTTGATTGGAGACAGTGTAGGAACTCAAACTGATAGACGAGGATTTGTACGAAAACTGATCCCATTTTCAGTCATAGTGATTTAGAAAAAAACCAAAACCCAGCATTTTCACTTTTGTGTTGCAAGGAGTGTCAGAAGAAAGGTTGTGGCCTATGACAGCAACATTCAACTGATGTTGACCAGGTCTGGGACAGGGATAAATCAGCATACGATTATTGACTTTAATTGATCTCTGCTAATTTACAGCAGCTGGGGAACTGGCACACAAAAAGTAAAAGACTAGGACTGTAAAAAATTAAAACAAACAAAAAAGGCAGGGAAAAGTTTCTTTTTCTTGTACACATACATCTGGGACTTCTTTGTTTAAGAGACTGTGGTAACACCAGACAAGGTGTCTGCTGATAAGTCCTGTTTAGTCTCCTGGCATGCAACTCTGGAAAAGAATCAGTCACTTTCTGCTAACACTGGAGAAGGCATTTTATTAGAATGAAGAAAACAGTATTATCTTGAAAGTTACTCTTTCTTGATGCTTACTTGGAGGTCTCCTACCTTACTCTTCCTGGCTCCCTGCTACATATTCAAAGACACAATTAATATTCCCCATGGTATCCACATACACCCTGATTGTTATTTTAGTCACACAAGTAGCCCCATTAAAGTCTGTGGACCTGCTCATGAGAGAAAGGGCAGCAGAAAGTGTCCCAAAAGGAAACAGATCCCACTATACACCTCTCCCAAAGAAGCAGTGACTTAAAATCCATGGAATGAGGGTCCACAGCATCTTTACCTGCTGAAATCTCAATGTGACTGTGCTGTAATAGGTAACACCCAGTGATCATACTTCCAGCCCTTGCTTGGGAATGTGATGTCTTTTTGAGATGGTAATTGGCCTCCGTGAGGATGAGTCTGAAAGAAGATTGCATCTTTGTTACCCAACCACATATTTCTGTTGGCAGAATCTACCGTGGGCCCTGAAGTGGATGAAGCTCACTGATGCTTCAGTGGCAGCAACAACAGCTATAATGCAATATCATTGTGCGCCTTGACACAACAGCATTGACCCTCAAGAGTTTTCTGATAGCATCAGCTCTGTATCTTCTTAGTCTCAGTGTACGCAACTGCAATGTTAGCAGCCATGTCACTCATTACAGTAATCTTTAGGATTAACTTGTTTGCCTGGAGAGGCAGGTATAGTGAGGAGGCAGTGGCGGATTCACATATTGCTTCCTATAATTTTCTCCCAGACTAAAAATTTCTGATTAGTCCTCATGGAAGCCTGTGCTTATGGTTTATAAGGAAAACAAACACCACAAAATTTGATACGCATCTTCCCTTCCCCATACAAAATTCTCTGTTCTGTCCTTTTAAGGTATGTTTGGATGGTAGATGCAGGCCCACCTTTAGGATTTTGGGGAACTCCAGCATGAGGATTCTTGGTAACCTCAAATCCTAAGGGTACGGGTACACAGCAGTTTGAGGTATAATTTCTACTACAACTACATTTCTATGTGTAGCACACTAGCCTGATGAAAACTAGTGCATATACACCTGCCTATGTTGGAAATTACACCTTCATCTTGAGAGTAGACCTACCCTAACTCAGAAATGCCCCTTCAATCCAAATCCCCCGGGTCTTCATTTCTCTTACACCTGTATTCTCCGTTCCCTAAGCCCCAAGTCAGAGTCCCTTTATTTCCACACATTCTCCCCCTAATGTATCATATACCAGCTCTATCTCAAAGGCTATTAGAACTGTCTTATTTTCCTCTTGTTGCCAGGCAGCTTGAAAGTTGTAGGGCTGCCCAGGCAGGTTTTGCACACAAGGTTGTCAGTTACATGGGAGGGAATGAGCACAGACCCTGCTGCCAAGCAACAGTGACACAGACCACCAACTGTACAATTCCAGCAGCAATGCCAGCAAGTTATGCCAGAAAGAGTAACAATAACATATAGGAGGCAGAAGCAGCAAGATGCTTGGATAGATTAGCAGTATATGCTCTCCTGCTATGCAGTCTCTCTTACAAGTGTTTGCCACAGTTGGTGCTAGAAGAATGTGTGCTAGGACACAAAAGCAAAATGTATTATAATAACTATCATGCCAGCCCTACTTGGGATTTAAAGTCCATGTTTTTCTCAGGTTGGTTGCTTTTTTTGTCTTCCTCATCTTGATGGTCGTTCCTCAACAGGGCAGGCAGGTTCTTTTGGATTCTTGCTTTCATTACCTCTTTCAACATGACAGTTCTTGGTGTTCCTTCAACACAACTAGCACCACCTAGGAGATTATCTGGTACAGCTTTCTCATGCTTCCACACCCTATTTTCGCAGGGGTGGGAATTTGGGGTCCTGGAAGTGCTGCAGCACCCCTAGCTTGAAGTAGTACCTGTACTAGCAACCCAAATACATGGTTTTCACCTTCAACATCCCCGCTATAAAAATTGTTCCAGCAACATGGGGTGTTTGGGGAGCAGGGGAGCTGCCAGACTGACTGGGCCCCTGGGCAAGGTGCAGGGGCAGCTCCGTACGGCTGGATGAGGCAGGGTCTTGGACAGAAATTATGGGGGTAGGGTAGCCAGCTATCAGGGCTGTTTGGAGCATCCCAGTGGTGATTTGAAGGGCTCAGGGCTCCAACAGTCACTGGTCCTGTAGTACCAGTGGTGGCAGCTGGGAGCCCTGGGACCTTTTGAATTGCCGGGCCTCAGGGCAATTGTCCCTTTTGCCCCTCCTAGCAGCAGGCCTGTTTAGGAAGAGCCCCATTACATCAGCATAATTCAGTTTTTCCTTCACTTTCCTTATTAGGTCCCTCAGATCTGTCATGAGAATTCTTTTTACCTCTTTTTGCCTGTACCTCTATTCTGTTCAATCACCAGGAGATATAATCTCCACTTTCATAAATTCTGCACATAATTGCTGGCTTATTTTATTTTACTAACTAGATTGTTGTTTACGCTAGAGGAAATAGTGAAAAAAAAAATCTCTTTGATGTTTCCCGTCAGTTCACCTGAAATTGTGGGAGCAACATTCAACAGTGCTGGAAAATTTTCAGCACCATGTAATCTAGCTCTGATGGAAGCAAACTGGGTCAGCAAAGTCTTATAAATATTGTAGCTGCCACTGGGGTGCTATACGAGGCTCCCAAATTTTGCTGAATATAATTCAGATGACCTGGACTTAGCAACAGTGGGAATATTTTTTTTAAAAGGGAAAGGCCTCAGTAGCGTCAAATGGCAATTGCTAGATTGAAAGCTCTTTATCTAGCCTTAAGCACTACTGATGATTAAATACTAAGCAGTTTTGAACGATTCCATTCAGTTCATCACATCACAGAATTCCTGCTCCACAATACATGGTCTCAATGTCACACTAACCTCAGATTTACCTTCTGAGATGTATCTCTGACACATTGCCAAAATCTTTTAGTAGCACAGATTTATAACTGCCAGGCAAAAACAAGCTAACATGTTGTGGGTCAACTTACCCCAGTGTGGTCTCCCAAATGAGGTTTCTGGTGAAGGGAGGTAACTTAAACAGGTGGAGAAGATGGGATAAAGTCTCCAGAGTGAAGACAAAGCAGACAGAGAAACTATCTTTCCAGCTTATGATTACATGGCGGGAAAATCTACGTTATTGACAATTCATGGCGCCTTTCACACCCTGTAGTTTTGATAGGTGAATAAGGTGCCCATTTACATTCTCTCATAATACAAGAACAAGAGGAGTGGTATTTTTATTAGCTCTCAGTACTGACCTAACACTGCTCCCACACTACATGAAATTCATAGGTCACAACTTTAACTGCCAAAACAAAATCCGGTTTTTATTCATGCAAGAAAGGACAGGCTTCCACAAAGTGTCAGGGCATGTGGTTAATGCACTTCCTACACCATCTCTTAAAATAATTAGCAGGTTTCTTTGTGCAGAGAGAGAGAAAGAGAGAGAGGAAGCAGGCCAAAGTATAGCTTGCAAGTTTGGATTCTAGGAATCTAAGAAGAATCCCTCCCAAGTGCAGAAACTGTCACTGACCTTGGGTGAGAAATTTGAGTGTGGGTGAAGGCTCCATGCACTCTGTCCCATCTGACATGCAGTGTGCACAATCTTGGCCCTAAATTAAGGAATTTTTATTATTTCCATTGAAAATATATTAATTGTATAAAAATAATAATAAAAAATCAGTGATGTAATAGGCCTTACAAGGTACATTTTCATTCTGATGTGCACATCTCCCATTAATCCAGGAAGTTGCAATATACTCTAGTCATTTGGGGGAGAAAAATCAATCCATTAGCCTGTACGTATGCTTTCTCTAGACAAAGATGGGAATTTTAAGTGCTGATAAAGCAAATGGAAACATTATTGAGCTGAAGAACATAATTATTACAGTTGTAATAGCACTTTATGTTACTTTTTTAATGCATCTGAATTTTCCCCATGCATTATAAAGACATATTATATTTAAGCGGCACTCTTCAGTGGAAAAGGATTATCAAAGTATTTTTGCAGTTTGTTACACAATTGACTACAGTTTGCTCAGGGCACTTCAACCTTCACTGAAAAGTAACTGGCTCTGGGGCAAAACAAAGCAATTTGTTAAAACAATGCTCAACAACTTTGCTTCCAGTTCCTAATAGCAGTGTAAAGGATCACTTGAAACTGCTAGGTAATACAGGAAGGCAGATGTAACTTAATTTGAAATATATGGTCTTAATTTGTTTCAAAATTATATAGTTCAGCTATTTCTTTGGAATCTACATGGAGAGGAAAAGTGACACTCTTCAAGAAAGAATTTTGCAAAAGATGCTCAAGATAATAATTATAAAATGGATAGGAATTGTCTGCTGGTTATTTTCACTTTTAAAAAATGCTAAATCAAAAGCAAAGAACTCAGCATCCACATTCTCAAAGGTACTTGAAGCTTTCACTCTCTGAAGCTACCTAATCTTTCTGTCAGTGCAATGTGAAAATGCACCTTGCCTTGATTAATATTCTATTAATCCATGACAAAGTACCCATATCACTCACAGACTTACAATCTCAGCAAGTTCCTGAGATATGCCTCATTAACTGGATTACTTGTTTGATCTGAACACTGTCATGCAGTTCTGTTGACAGCTACGACACCTTGCATTGGATTGCACCATAAATGGTCTTTATTAACATCAACTCCCTGATGTAATATCTTTCCAGAACTGTCTCCAATCTATGAAATGTGGCCCAAGGTCAAAGAGTTTGTGAATAATTGTGAACATAAATGTTATTGTCTTGTCTGAGTTATGATTAGATTCATTTAGGTAACCTATGATCTGCCTTCAAGATAAAATAAATATAAAAAACTATGCATTGAGTGGATCTTTTTCTTCACAGAGCCAAAAATAAGGTCATCAGTGCTGACTTTTTTTTTTAAATTATAACTGCTAAGCAAATGTAATGTTGGTCAAAAGTGGGATTTTGAAAGCTCCAGACTAAAATCTTCAGTTATCTACAGATCAGGTATAATGTGGTCAACAGCAGCCCAATTTTCCACTGAAAAAGAGCAACCCCTCCAATTGAAGGCATCCATCCTGATCCCTGAGGCACTCCTCTCTAAATTCCCATATTCTGTTTGAGAACTCAATCAATGTGCATCACAGTTAATAGGAGTCTTTCTAATAATTGTAGTGGGAGGTTGGATCAAAATTGAAGTAGACACAAGACATTCTCTTTTCCTGGATGATTTTGACCCCTCTGCTGAACTTTCTTTGATTGAAGAAACTTATCAGGAAGTCTGATTCTAAACCAGAATCAGGCACAGTTTTTGCACTCTTTCTCTAGCATGTGCAAAACCAAATCTTCCTATCAAAATAGTTAACTACTAGAGTAGTGTAGAAAGGGTCGTGGTGGATTCTCCATTGCTGCTAATTATTAAATGAAGATTGGATTTTTTGAGATATGCTCCCATTCAAAAGGGAATTACTTTATGTCTTGTGTCATAGAGGAGTTTAGTATAGATGATCACAATGGTTGCTTTTGGCCTCAGGATGAATCTCTATGGCCTGGTGTCACGAGTTGCCCCCCCCTTTCTCGCCTGAACTAAGGGGGGGGGGGGGAAGTTTCGAGTGTCTTTACGTGCCCCGGTTCATCCGACTCAGGAAGGGTCGCCGGCCGTGAGCGATCCTCCTATTCTTCCTCCCCTTGCGGCAGGAGAGAGGGGAAGGGGTCCGCCCGCCTCGCCCGGACCCCAACCCAGGGCCCTGAAGTGAGGCCAACGTCCTCACTCAACGGAGGGGGTATCCAACCCCAAACCCTCCGTCACGGGTTCCGCGGCCCCGCCCTGGGCCACTTCTTCCCCTCCTGGGGACAGCGTCCTCACCCTCCGGGCCCCTGCCCTTCGGGGTTCCTTACCCGGCTCGGCCCCTCCTTGGCCGCCTCCGTCTCCCTCCATCCCCCTGCGAGTCCTCCTGGCCCTCTTTTAAATTCCCCGCCGCCGGCCGCCTGCCCCGCCTCCGCCCCACGTCCTCGGCGTCCGGAGGCCCCCGCCCCCGGCGCGGAGACGTCCGTGACGTCATCAGCCGGCATCCCGGCTGGGCCTTCCGCGCTCATGCCGGCCAGGCCGGCGTTGCTGCCGCCCGACCGCATCTCCGGGCTCTCCCCCTGGGCTCCGGGGCCGGCTGGAGTGCGGGGCGCGGCCGCGCCGGACGCCGCCCCGTCACACCTGGTCCTCACTACATGGAAGGTCAAAGTAAGATACACAACTCCAGCTACGTAAATGACATAGCTGGAGTCGACGTATCTTAAATCCCTGTGTACACAGGAGCAAACACTCTCATCAGCGTCCCTTACTCTTCATGAGGAGCAGGAGTACTGGTGTTGTCAGGGGCACCCTTTGAGTTCAATCTAGTGGGTCTATACTACCCCCGCTAAGTCTAACCCCAGAAGATCAACTGCAGCAGCGTTGATCTTCCATGTAGTGTAGACGTGCCCATTATGAGTTTCTGTCTTAACCCCTGCCCTTTCTGATTTCAGTCTGGATTGAGTTCTGAATTTTGAAATTCAGGCCCAAACCCAAGAGTCATTCTAAACAAATCAGCTGTTTCTTTTTAATAATATTTTTATTTCAGATGGGAGCATGGGCCCTGAAAACCTATTTGCAGTTTTGCACCCTTGTGAAAGTAGTAAGAATTATTATCCCCATCTTTATAGAGAAACAGAGAGAACTGGGATTCAGATGCAGAAGTCCTGACTTTCAATTCCATATTTAGTGGTGAAAATCAAAGTCTCAATAGTTTTGATTGGGTTTATTTATAGTCTATGCTCAGGGCATGGAACAATAAAGAAACTACTGATTCTTTTATGTTGTTTCATGTTTATTAAGCTGACAACTTTTATTGAATAGATGGAAAAACAGTAAGAACCCAATTCTGTGCTGATTTACACACCACTCAATTGAAGTCAACAAAGTGCATAGATCAGCACAGAATGTGGTCCCAAGATCTCACTGACACAATATATAAATATGCCTGAAAGCTTCACAATACATCTGGCTTGTCAATCCAGAAGCAGAGTCAAGTTGTGGCTGTATGATGGACTCTTTTGTCAAACCTTATTACTTCTAAAAAGCGTCATTTTTGGCCATAAAGCTACAGAGTGATGGTTAACACCTTGCATCTAAACATAGGTCTGTTTTGTAACAAAATGAATCCATCTCACACAAGGATGCTTAACAATAAATATAACCTCAATACAGTCTGTCAGATAGGGCTGTCAAGCAATTAAAACTTTAATCATGATTAATCACGTAATTAATCGCATGCGCCTCCCCTTTGAAATCCCGCCATGGCATTTCAATGGGGCAGCACTGCATGGAGCCCGGGATGAGCTGGAGTCCCCAGGTGACCCCAGTCTCCCTGCAGCGCTGCCCCTTTGAAGCACTGGGGCAGCATTTCCAACGGGCAGCACAAGGCATTCCGCGTGGCATTTCAGCAGAACCCGGGGTCAGCTGGGGACTCCCCAGCTGATCCCAGGTTCTGTGGAAATGCTGCAGGGAGCCTGGGATCAGCTGGGCAGTCTTCAGCTGACTCTGGGCTCCAAGGCAGCTGCCCCTTTGAAATGAGCAGAGGCGGTGTTTCAAAGGGGCAGTGGAGTCCAGGGTCAGCTGCGGAATCCCCAGCTGATCCCGGGCTCTGAATTGAGCTGCCCCTTTGAAGCGCCAGAGTGGCACTTCAAAGGGGCAACACGGCATTAATGCCTGTGATTAACACATTAAAAAAATTAACATGTTAATCCTGCCCTGCGTTAATCGCAAGTGTTAACACTTGTCAATTGACAGACCTAGTTTTAATACATACAGTAACAAAGCCTAGCACTTGTATGTAACATAGCTCTCCAAGTGTTTCAAAAAGGTGGACAAGTATCACCCCTCCTTTTACATTTGAGGGCCAAAGGTAAAGTGAGTGACCCAAGGAGGATACAGCCTCTGTCAGTAAGTATTAGAACCAATGGGTGAAATTCTGATTCCACTGAAGTCAGTAGTGAAACTCCCACTGATATCAGTGGTACAAGGATTTCACCTAATGCCTCCCAATTGCCAGTTCTTTGCTCCTAACTACTAGACAATTCTGCTGGTCAAGGTCCACCTTGATAGTACAATAAGGTGAAAATAGCTGAAAAACATATGTGCATAGATAGATGGTGGGCTACTAGTTTGAATCTGGTCCTAGGATAACATTACTAACAGCAGAATAAGGCATGATTTTTATTAGCCAGCTGGCCAATAAAAGAGTTCCTCATTTCTACTAAGGATGTAAAATCCCATTTAATTAGTTAATGAGTTAAGCATTGAGTTTAACTGGTTAACTGATTAAATGAAGCTCATGGGGGGGGCGCTTCAGCTTGGCTGGGCTGGAGCAGCCCTTAAGTCCACTGCTGCCAGGTAGCAATGCCCCCCCCCCTCCCGCTCTCTTTCACAAAAGCCCGCACTTTTTCAATGCACTTTTGCAGTATGGACATGCTCTTGCGCGCAAAACGTTTTTTCAGAAGATCTCTTCTGCAAAATGCTTCTTGCGCCAGAAGCCTCAGTCTAGACGTAGCCAGATCTATAGAGATCAGATCTGAATAGCATTTGAGTTGCCCACAGTACTCCAGCCACTTTGTCAATGCCAGAAGTAGTCTAGGAAATAAAGCTGATAGCCAGATGCTGTTTAGCACTATAATAGGATTGCTAAACAAACCCACTAGATATTATTGTAATCAACACACTATGAAACAAGAGTCTGAGGAATTGTGCAAAAAAGGACAGATGAGTATAAACTTTCCAGATTTGATTTAATACTTAATTGTGTTCTTATAACAGTGACACTGCTGATTAGATATTATATCCCACATTAATATACATTTTAATTGGAGGCACATTTAATTTAGCAGAAAATAGACTCTTTTTAAAGTTGAAAATAAAATGTGTAATTTCCTATCAAACTACCAAAATACCTTTTATAGTAAGTGTACTATAAATACAAAAATTATTATCAGAATATACATGGTAATTACTGTGTAGTATGTCTGAATACCTGTGGGTTCAGATAACTGATTTCATCTTTAAGAGAAACATCTGTCAGATTACACTGCTCTACAGCCAAAATGCTTCTGAAATAAATGTAGTCAAACTTTACTAATTCTGGGTCACTGAGAACGAAAATGATGCTTAAAATTGTTGATTGGCTCTAGTTTTCAAGATATGCTATTGGGTCAGTATATACGACCCCTGACTTGGGAATGGCGGAGGATAAGTGAGTTATAAAGGAAGGGATCTCAATTTAAACCAGAAATGACTAAAATACATCTTTGACTGGATCTATGAATAAATCTATGACTGGGTTTGGACAGTACTTGCTTTTTAGGCAAAACAATGAATGATGCAATCTGAAGCTGGTATTGCGTCATACATGATATGAATTGCATCATGTTATTCCTAGAAGTCATGGATGATGCAATCTTAACGAAGCTTACATCACTCTGCTGAACAAATTGCCCTATATCAGCTCTAGAAATCATACAGTGTCGTGCTCTCTTATTTGTCAGTGTTTGATTTTGCAAAGGGACACATTTCTGTTTAGCCAAAGTGAGCAGAGATGCCTCGTACTTGTGTGAACAGTGCGGATAACTTCTGCTATGTTTGTGGTGAAGTGACTTTTGCATCACAAAAGCGCAGTATAACCACTATGGTTAAGAAAGCCTATCACCTTTATTTTGGCTGCAAAATTGGAGATCAGGACAAGAGGTGGGCCCCACACATATGCTGCAACACTTGTGCAACAAATCTTCGCCAGTGGTTGAACAGGAAAAGGAAATCTATGCCTTTTGCAGTGCCAATGATTTGGAGAGAGCCAACAGATCATACCAGCAATTGTTACTTCTGCATGGTGCCTCCAGTTGGGAAAAGTGTGTCAAAGAAGAAAAAGTGGACTGTGCATTATCCAAACATTCCATCAGCCTTCCAGTTAGTGGCAATAAATTTTCTCGGAAACAACAAGGCAGACAACTACAGGTTGTTGGTGGAAAACCTCCTCAAGGCATACAAAAGCCTTGGTTGCAACATGTCACTAAAGATACATTTTTTGCACTCTCATCTAGATTTTTTTCCACCGAACTGCGGAACAGTGAGCGAGGCGAGCACGGCGGCGATTTCCAGGACATTGCAACAATGGAGAAACGCTATCAGGGCAAATGGAGCCCATCAATGCTTGCAGACTATTGCTGGACAGTGACAAGAGATGCTCCATTTAATGAATACAAGAGACAAGCCAAGAACCGAGTAGACACTGAATAGGACTAAACTATGTACATAATAGTTTTTGCCTTTTGTTTCATAATAAATTTTATTTATATAACCCTTTTGCTGATTTTTAAAGTGTTACATAAACAGGACAGGTGAAATATTATCATGTAAAGCAACCATAAACACATGAAAAGACCTAGGTTTACAATTTACGATTAAAACTCTACTATCTATACAATATACATAGACATAAAATGTAAAAACTTAAATATCTTGGAAACAGTAGCCAATCAGTTGTTTTAATTGTCATATTTGAATTCAGCACATCAAAATACATAATAAATAGCACATTTTATCTCTGAAGCAGACGACTTCTAAAAAATTGTAGACCAGTGTTACATGTTTTACTTCTTGAGGAATGTACAAGGAGTTGTTGAAGAGAATAAATGAGTGTGGTATATTGTATCTAAATATTCATCTATAATGTACTGTACTAAATGTAATGGTTCCCATTGGTTTCAATGGGCTTTGGATACAGCTCTGTAGATGTGTCATAAATCAGATGATGCACAAGTTCTGTTCTGCCATATCCAAGATCAACTGAACTTTAGTTTGAAAATCAATGAAAGGAAAATTATTTTAAAAGATGAGTGTAAATAAATTTGATAATTTACTAGGACTGTTTGACCCTGAAACAATGACCTAAACAGACACAGAGTGATTACATTTGTCTCTTATAAACAAATGAAGGGAGAATCTAGATCCCACATGAAGTTATTTTCACTTTGGTATAAATATCAAGAGCCACCTAGAATCATAGAATCATAGAATACTAGGACTGGAAGGGACCTTGAGAGGTCATCGAGTCCAGTCCCCTGCCCTCATGGAAGGACCAAGTACTGACTAGACCACCCCTGATAGACATTTATCTAACCTACTCTTAAATATCTCCAGAGATGGAGATTCCACAACCTCCCTGGGCAATTTATTCCAGTGTTTGACCATCCTGACAGTTAGGAACTTTTTCCTAATGTCCAACTTAAACCTCCCTTGCTGCAGTTTAAGCCCATTGCTTCTTGTTCTATCCTCAGAGACCAAGATGAACAAGTTTTCTCCCTCCTCCTCATGACACCCTTTTAGATACTTGAAAACTGCTATCATGTCCCCCCTCAATCTTCTCTTTTCTAAACTAAACAAACCCAATTCTTTCAGCCTTCCTTTATAGGTTATGTTCTCTAGACCTTTAATCATTCTTGTTGCTCTTCTCTGGACCCTCTCCAATTTCTCCACATCTTTCTTGAAATGTGGTGCCCAGAACTGGACACAATACTCCAACTGAGGCCTAACCAGCGCAGAGTAGAGCGGAAGAATGACTTCTCATGTCTTGCTCACAACACACCTGTTAATGCATCCCAGAATCATGTTTGCTTTTTTTGCAACAGTATCACACTGTTGACTCATATTCAGCTTGTGGACCACTATAACCCCTAGATCCCTTTCTGCTGTATTCCTTCCTATAAAGTCGCTTCCCATTCTGTATGTGTGAAACTGATTGTTCCTTCCTAAGTGGAACACTTTGCATTTGTCTTTATTAAACTTCATCCTGTTTAGCTCAAACCATTTCTCCAATTTGTCCAGATCATTTTGAATTATGACCCTATCCTCTGAAGCAGTCGCAAACCCCCCCAGCTTGGTATCATCTGCAAACTTAATAAGCGTACTTTCTATGCCAATATCTAAATCATTGATGAAGATATTGAACAGAGCCGGACCCAAAACAGACCCCTGCAGAACCCCACTTGTTATACCTTTCCAGCAGGATTGAGAACCATTAATAACTACTCTCTGAGTACAGTTATTCAGCCAGTTATGCACCCACCTTTTAGTAGCCCCATCTAAATTGTATTTGCCTAGTTTATTGATAAGAATATCATGCAAGACCGTATCAAATGCCTTACATCCTTGGATTCTGCTCATTGTCCAAATAAGCAGGATTTGCAAAGGGGTCAGCTAGGTCACAATGCTAACCTCTGTCTTTTCTGCTTTCCCTGCCCCATCAGGTCTGTAGGCCAGCAATGGAATTACTCAGTTCCATGACTGACATTATAAATTTTTTCTGTTACTATTATGGTCTGTTACCGAGGGAACATGACTTGGGTGGTGTATCTGTATAGTAGCATGTGCAGCAGTTTAGTCTTCATCCCTCCTTAGCATCTATTAAAATCCCGATTTGCTGGAGAGAGTCACCATGGAGTACTGCTCTGTGATATTCAGACAAACAAAGTTCCACTTTACAGCTTCTCTGTCTCATATCCCTTTTCAAAGCATTTCAGGTGAATACAAGACCAGTTGTACAGATGTGCTGGAAAGGCAACCATTTAGCTTGGAATTAGTAATAAACAGTTACAACAAAGGAGTTCCAAATAATATTTGATAACAGTGAACTTTCATAAGAATTATCCTTTTCTTTAGTGTAGTGTCCCTTTTACAGTATTAAAAATTAATCGAGTAATTCCACTGAAAACCAAATATATAAATTTAAAAACAAGAAACAACTTAAATTGTCACCTAAAACTCAGACTAAATCCCAACCAAATCTTTGTTTCCTGATTAGGAACATGGAGCAGAAGTTGAAAAAACAGAATACCCCATAAGACTACCTTAGGACTATGTTACCTATAAATATGCAAAAAGCCCTATCCATCCTCTGGTCCATATTTGCTCACCTGAAACACCAGCCATAGTGCCAGTTACAGACAGTGAGAGACATGGATGGAGCACTGAACATTTTAATTAGATCAAAGATCCATTGTGCAGGGCCTATGCTAAGTGTTGCACCAGTGGAAGTATTATAAAATGTTTCTCTCCTTGAATCTGGATATTCCAGAACCCTAGAAAGAATCTGTTCTTCTGGGATTTTGCAGACAAGTTAATTGGTTGAAGTTATTTAAACAGATTGGAAAAATATCCACATTTTGGGTACTATCTAAGATTAACCTAGCCTCTGAACTTTGGAAACTGACCCTTCTCTACTGAAAATCCTTAGACACCAGACAGTAGTGACTACTGCTACTACAACTAAAACTATCAAAATAACTTTAGGTGTTATTTTTCTTAGTTGAAGAAAGCCTTCTATAAATACTCTATAACACCTTTTAGGGATATTCAGTAAATGGTAGATTTTTTTATTATGTATGCTCAAAATGAAATATGCCACTGAAGTTTACAAAACATTCGCTTTCCTTGATAAAAGCTTGCTGAGATAGCTAAAATGAATTTCTGGACACAATATGAATAATTTAATGCCCTGAATACTAACTAATAGGTTTACTTTATGCTTCTTTCTTAGGCTTCTTCCTTTAGTTTGCTGCTTTCCTATTAAAGGCTTTTTATCATTAAAGTATAAATAATAAAATAGTTTCTATATTTTACCATAACAGGCCCATCTTTTTTTAAATGAATGAATACCACAGTCTTAATCTCTTCTTTTACTTAAATAGGTCCACATTATGCACTCTTACCCAAACACTGAGTTTGGCCTATAATCTTTCCCTGTCATTTTCTTGATATGAAATTATTACCTCTTCATGAAGGTGAATAGAATATATTTTGATTATTTTTTTCTCTTCCCCCCATGAAAAAATTTGAAAGTAGAATAGAATATAATTTTTTCAACAGGGAAATATTTTTGTGTTAGATAATTTTAACGATTTCCAAAAGCTGAAAATTTTCAATGTCTTAAAATTGTCAGTCTTAATTGAAAAAAAAAAAAACAAATCCTTTCCAACTCCCCAAAAAGAAATAGCTAGAGCAGTGTTTCCCAAATGGTGCTCCGCGGAACCCCGGGATTCCGCAAAGTGAAAGTAAGGGTTCCACAAGAACCCAATCACTCCCCCACCCCCTCTTAAAGAGACAGAGAGGAGCCGGCGCGCAAAGACGCCAGCTCCTTCTCTGGTTTCCCGCCAGCATTCAGACACCTCCCCTCCCCCACTGCCAGTCTGCATTTCCAAAGCCCACTCAGGACATGCATGACTGCATTTTGGTCCCAGGTCTCCTTGGTCCACTGGGTTTTGTTGTTGTTGTTGTTGTTTTGCTTGAAAAATTTTCCCCCCTGGTGGTAGGGGTTCCTTGAAATTCTTCCGAGTTTAAAAGGGTTCCAAATCAAATTGGGAAACACTGAGCTAGAGTGAGTGCATTAAGTATTTAACTCCATGTTCATCCAGTAAAGGAGTTAGGGGTATACCACATAGCTTGTTATAACCTGTACTCAATCAAAAATGAAAATAAGTCTGAGAAAAATATAAAAGATTACAGTTTTATTCAGAAAAAATAGGAAACATTTTAAATGATTTTTTTTGCAATCCATTTATTCAGAACCAAAAAGTTTTGCATTTTTTGAATATGTGCTATTTTTTTCAATTAAAAAATCCTTCTACAGTTTTTGACAAGGTCTACTATTTCTTAACCCAATAAGAAGATAATAAAACAAAATTCTTCTCACCTTTCTTTATTCTATTAAACTCTTGTCTTCAGATAAAAATCTATCCATGGGCCTCCCATACTGATAATCATTCTTTAAAGAAACTAAGGGGAATATCTTTACCATTATCAAAGCCTCTCTATAACAATATTAATATTAATCTTGAACTTCAGAATATTCCTGCACACAAGGGCATATTTTGCCCATCTGTTGCACAAGTTGCATAAGGGCAAGGAGAGTGCCAAAGGTCTTCTCCTTCCATTCCTTGGCTGAACCAGGCAGAGTCAGTCTCTGTGCATCTTCTGGGAACAGAGGAACTACTTTTTCCTAATGATGCTACGGATACTGGCCACCCCAGAGAGCACAAAGGAGAGGTGAGATCTGAGACTGAATTTTCTGTATAATCTTTGTGAGGCTAGACAGGAGACCACATGCATCTGCATGGTCCCATTCCACCCAATCCCGTCCCTGCCTGTACAGTTTCCACAATCTCTCTGTGGCATTTTGCAGTAATTTGTGAAATGTGAAGGAGGATGCTTATCACCGAATGTCCATGTGGGAAAAGGGAAAGCCATCCATGCAGTTGGGGAGGAATCATCAGATCACAGGCTGTTCTTTGCACAGCATCTCTTTTCTAGTGTTAGAGAATATGCCAAGAGCAATCATGTTGCACACCAATGAGGCTCTTAAAATAATGAGGCATTTTCATTGGGTTCACCCATCAAGTGCCTTAGGTGTCTTAACAAAAGGTATAGTTCTTCCTTAAGTAACCAAGGAAAGAACCATAAGGAGTCGATGGCCCCAAGACTGGATTCTCTTTACTAGTTCTAGTCCACTTTTTCTATTACTTCTGATTAACAAACTCTATTAGCTCTAGTGCACCAGCAAGAGGAAGAAAGAAAAATGGTGGATAGGGAAAACTGGACGAACTAAAGAAAGAACTAAAGCTCCTTGACTTTCAAATTTTGGGAGTATGAGGTCTCTCTATGAACAAAACAAGAGTGATCAGTAGCAGAGAGAGTCTCCATCTACTCGCTCTGACAAAGAAACAAATCATTGGGTTATCTTTCTCTCTTAAGATATTACACAGGGAAGTTATTACAGTCCTGTAGCTCTTCTAATTTTTGCTGGCAGATTCTGTGGAGTCCTGAGAATAGCAAACCATTGCTAGGTGTCTATTTTTAGACTATTACTGTCCTGTCTTGCATCTTATCCTGTGGATCTTAAGAGACATGCAGGACTGGACTGTAACATATAGCATAGGTTTCTTCTTCTCTCCTTTTTTTAGAGTACAAGATTTTTGTTTACAATAATTTTTTGCTTTTTAAGTTTTTACTAACAATTCAATTTTCCAGCAAGCATTTTATCCTGTAAAATAAACATTCTAAAGAGAAGCTACAACAAATAAAATCAAAGGAGCAGAGATTCTAAAGAATCTAGGGGTATCTAATCAATCCATTCACCACTGTCACATAAATCTCCCAAAGCAGCTTCAAAAATCCCTGCATGCGCGTATTCCTTTGGGAACTATTTTTCATTATTTTCTGACAAAGAATCAGCAAAATAATCTATTCATGACATTATGTTCGTTTTGGATTAAGCAGAAAAAATGAGGACAATGGTAAAAGTGACTCCTGTAAGAATTATATAGTAGTTTCATGCTACCCGAGGAAGTGATTTTTGGATTAAAGCATCTCACCTTACTTTCTTTTTGTTAAAAAAGTATGTGTTTATAAAATATACCATCACAGGTATATATTTTTTCACCACTTACATTTGAAAAGTAAATACCAAAGAATTCAGCAAAAGAAAACAAATCCATCCTTTTATTCATTCTTGCTGCTTGTCCAAGTGTTCATAGAGAAAGTGACTTTTGACATTAAAAGCTGGCATTCACTATATATTTTCTGTGGTTCATTTTTAATTAAGTTATAACATGTACAATTGAGTAATAAAGAGACTCCACACTTTTTAAAAGATTTAGTTCTGCCCATTGTAAATAGAGAAGGCCAGCAATGAAGGAGTATTTTATATCCCAAGTGTCCAAAAAGCAATTATTATTAATTATTATTTGTATTGCCATAGCAAATAGCAATCCCAATCATCCCATTACACTAGGTACTGGATGGATACAGAATTAATGATAGACCTTTCTCTAAAGAGTTATTTTACTCTTCAGTTTTGCTTCTACCACATATTGCTAGGGTAAATCAATCAATACATTTTTTAAAATAACATTTCCAGTATCCCTTTAATGTGAAATCACTTTTTTGACCACCGGGCTTCATAATGTGTAAAAACAAATGTTGAAGCCATACAGTAGTTAAAAAAAAGTTGCTAGAAACCCCAGACACTTAATCCACTGCACCAGATATTCCTAATTTTAAACTTATTAATACTCCCCTGAAGCCAGTGAGGTACCGATGTGCTTGAAGTTTGAACAGGTCATACCTTGCAGTATCAGAGCAGTCGATTTGGATTATAAACAGTTTGGGGCACAGACCATCTAACTGTTCTGTGATTATACAGAGCCTGGCACAATGAGATACCATTCTAGGTTAGCCCTTAGGCACTACAAAAATAACTATGATTAATAATATTTTGTAAATGAAGTTAGGAGCCACATCCATTAAACCAAGTCTAATTTTGTTCCCGTGGCATTCTTTCCTTAGGAATATTAGTGAATGTATTGTTTTTTATCTTCACCTCCTAACGCTCAGGTTACCCACCTCACCATTGATATCCAAACCTATATGTGCTCCATATTTGTGTATATAGCATCATCACAGGCTCCTCTGTATTGTTCCGATACTCCTGCCTTGACCTGTATTTCCTGTAGATTGCATAACATATGGAAGTATACAGCTAAATCTTAGCTCTGATAATGACCCCACTTCTAAGAGTTTCCCAAAGTGAGAGCTGCTTTTCCAAAGGCACATCCCAATAACCCAGCTTAAAATTTGCTTAACCCAGGTTAACGTCTGCTTCTCTGAATATTTTCTTTGTATTTACATACAATTACTTTTATTGCAAAGGTATCAAACTTATAGCCACATGAGCTAACTGCTGACATGAAACCCTTCTGGTTTATTCTCACTGTCCGCAGATCCATAGGGCACGTCTACACTACACAGAAGATTGACACGGCCGCGGTCGACCATCCGGTTTCAATTTAGGGGGTGCAGTATAGACCTGCTAGATCGAATTTAAAGGGTGCCGCCATCGGCATTGGTACTCCTACTCCTTGTGAGGAATAAGAGACGCCAACAGGAGCATTTGCTCCCGTCAGCCTCCTGCTGTGTGGACAGGGATTTAAATTACATCGACTCCAGATATGTAACTTATGTAGCTGGAGTTGCATATTTTACTTTTACCTTCCCATGTAGTCTAGGTCAGGCCATAATGTCCTCCACATGAGGCGTAACATTTGCTTTCTTGAATATATAATGAAGAAGGGAAAAATATATAAAAAGAAAATTAATTTGGTTCGTCAGTGTGCCAATGCACTATTGTGGTTATTATCCTCTGGGTCTCTGTGCCAGAACTAAAGGGAGATGAGGCAATGTTTTCCACAGCAATGTTTTTACAGCAATTTACTGACAGCAGAAGAATACAAAGACTCGAGAATCCTGGGATCTAGTCCAGGCTCTGAGGAACTGTTCTCTAGTGATAACAGACCCCGCTACCTCTGGCCCTCCAGCCTGCCTTTGGCTCTGTCTCTAGACTCCCCATTCCCTCATAAAAGTTCCCCTCACCTTTGCCTCAGTTTCCCTAACCTTCCCTGCTTCCCTGTTCCTTGTCCTTCTCTCCATTCACTGCCCTACAGGGTTAGCTCCTCACATTTGCATTTCAGTTAAGCAGTTTCTACTTCCTTTTCCCGAGGTTCCAGCAGGGGGAGCATTAAGAGTGGGAAGGTCAGTTTCTAAGTTCTCAGTTTTAGGGCCTGGACCTATACTGACTTGCAGCCACACTGGAGCAGCAATTGCAGGGCAAGTGATACTCAACTTCTGTAACCCTGGTATGAAAATGCTCAATGTAGATGAAATCTTTGGAGAATGGAGCTATCAAATCCTAAAACGTCTCTTCTGTGTGTGTTCCCACTTAGATTTTTCAGTGGCTCATAACTTGGCCAAGTTTGGGAATAGTTTCACAGGAACAGCTAAAGGCACACCCCTGACACAAAGACACCGTCTTCTCTATCTCCAACAAATTTAAAGTCCGTCAACTTTTTAGCTAAATAGTTGTAAGGATTTTCAGCATGGGGAAACAATGTATTTTTCTGTGTAAAAAATAAATATTTTTCAAAAATATTTAGCCCAAGCTAGCCCCCAGGAGTGACAAATTTCAGCTGCAATAGTTAACTTTTGCAAATTTATAACAACTGAAAATAGAGTCTTATATTAAAAAAGGTCAGGCAGCCTTAACTAGCACTGATACTTTTCCATCTTTAGTTTTAAGTTGCCTAGCACTTCCCTTTACAAGACCCAGTTTTTCAGTTGCATCTTTCAAATGTCACACTTCTTCATTTCTGAGGGGGTTTTTATTCCTACGTTTCGGGCCCCAGAGAAAAAACAATTTATGATTCATTACCACAACAGTAATAATTTTCACTTCTTTAGGCCATTGAATAGAATATCCCCAAGTGCTTTATAGGTCAATGAACTACATATCAACAGTGGGCTGAATGTACGCTGGCACAGCAACAGCCCACACAATTATGAATATTATTACTGCCTAACAGTCTATTGTGGCAGAAAATGACACTGTTGGCCTAGACAAGATCCCTTGCTCTTTTCCAGTTACTGCCATAGATTCTTTAACTTTCTCCGGGAATAATCAATCTAACAGCCGATGGGCAGCTTCTCTTTAACAGACAGTAGTACAGTTACATACTGTAAGAGCAATGAAAATAACATAGATAAGATATTCAGAACTATTTCAAAAGCTGAGCATGGTACAGCTTTTCTCTTCACCCCCCTGCTCTTCCATGTTTATTGTTCTCTTTTCCTGTTTATACATCAATTTATATGTGGTGGCTTACCCTCAAAGCACTGTTATTGCATGAAGTATTCGGGGCAGGCAGCAAGTGACAAGATAGTACTTTCAGCTGATTTCAGGCAATCAAAGCACACTTCCAATGTGTGAAACAGCTTGCAGAAAATGTCAATTTAATAAAAAGAAAGAGAAGCTGTGCAAATTAGGGGCCTTGTGGCGGATTTATGGGTGCGAGCACCGCTCCCCCACCTCCTACAGGCGGGGAAGGGGCTCCGTGAACCCTCTGCCTGTCTTTGCCCGCTATGCGGGTTGGGTGCGTTCACCCCTCTGCCCCGAAGGACAGCGGGGGTTCAGCACACCCGTCCGTGCATCGCCCCTAACGGGGCTAGAGGTTCGGCCTAACTGTAGGCCTTGGGGTCCCGGCCCCGCTTTCGCCTTTTATCGCGCGGTTGCGCGTCCGTAGGGCACGGTCGTGACCCTAGTCCTCGCGCTGCCCTCGTCACGGAGGGGCCTCAGTCCCTGGGAGTGTTTGGGGGTATGCAGCGTGGGTGTGGGGAGTGGGGGACCCGGGCCCGCCCTCTCCTCCAGGTCCCGGCCCGGGGCCCTAAGTGGAGTTCGGCACCTACTGGCAGCTCTCCACGGCAGACGGGGCTACGGCCCGCAACTTGTCTGCCCACGGGCACCAGAAAGGCCCTGCCCCAGGCGCCTTCCACTCTCCGCCCGCCGGCGCCCTCAGTGCGGCGGGCCACTCACCCCGTCGGAGGCGTCGGGTCCGTCCCCACGCGGTCCGCCAAGTGCCGCTGCTGTCGCTCTTCGTCGCCCGGGGGGCCGGAGGTCTGTTGCCTCGGGAAGCCAGGGTGGCTGCTTCCTCGCTCCCCCCTCCGTCGGCGTCCGGCTCCCAGCTTTCACGTCCCCGGGGGATGACGTCGGGAAGCCCCGCCTCCCGGCGCCTCCCCCGCCGGGTTCCTCCCGGCGTGCACCCGGGGCTTCCCGCCCTAGTGCAAGCCACGGCTTTGCGGCAGGACGCCGCCCCGGGGCTCGCCCCCGGCCGCGTTTCCCACGGCGCGCGTTCGGCCGCGCTGCCCGGTGTCCTGGCTCCGGCGGCGCCCAGCCGGCCCCGCTGCTGCCAGCCGCGACCGCCGCTTTCCGCGCCGGAGGGGGAGAGTCTGCCCCGCTCTTAGCGCAGACCCCGCCAGGTCCGTCACAGGCCTGATCATACTTCCACTGGAGTCACTAAGATTTCCATGACTGACTTCCGTAGTGAGAAGGATCTGATTTTATTATAGAGTATATTTGTGCAGCTTGTGTACAGTCTTATCTTTTCTATATCTTTTCCATCTATTTCTTCCTTCTATGGATGGAAAAATACTAACCCAAATTAAGACAAGGTGCCTTAGGGACCCCTGCCACCTGTCTATATTAGCTGCATCAGCATTGCATCTGGAAAGTGCTGGTAAAACAAAAGAACAGATGTTCCATGTACAGTGATGGTATTCATAATTTTTTCACACTTCATGTTAAACTTTTTTGGAGGAAGAAGAGGGCAGAGAAAGCAAAATCAGTGGAATGAGGTGAGGAGAAAAAAAATTCCTTCATTGAAGCATAAAAATATACACTAGTAAGGCCAATAATTTAAAAGAAATGCAACAAAGTGCCCATAATCAGCTCTTATTTGCCTAAAGTTTATAATCATTTGAGGCATAGGCAAAGTGAAAATCTTTCTTTCCTCCCGGCATGGCACAAACTGTCCAGATTGGCACTCTCCACCATGTATCAGAGAACCTCACATTTATTAATGAATTTTATCCTCTCAACAGTCCTGAAAACAATTATTCCTGTTTTAGAGTTAGGAAACTGAGGCACAGGGTCAAGTAAGTGATTTTCTTGAGGTGACTCAAGAAACCCTTGGGTTACCTGAGGCTTGAAAAGCCAGGTTTTTTTAGTCCCAGTCCAGAGGCTTATTCCGTATACCACACATGCTAATGCTACAAATCAAAAATAATAGATAGTGATAAACATGCTATGGCAACATCTCTCTCTCCCTCATTGAAACCATCCTTTCCTTGCCACTTTACCTGCAGAGAAATTAAAGAAGGAAGAAACACACAGCTTGTAATAATTATAATTAGAGGAAACGTATTAGATCCAATTGGTAGCATGGTGAACACAGTAGGCTTCAAATGTGTAAAATGTTTTTGACATTTTCTGGAAAGAAAATAACTCAGTCATGAATAAAACATAGACAGAATGACAAAGGATGCTCAAAATGAGTGAAAAGAAGCTGTTGAAACATATCAAGTGCATCAAGATTTAATACAAACAAACAAGCAAAGGCAAACTAAGGGAATTCCTTTACTTTCAGGTGCTCTCTAATGAGGTGCTGATCATCAACGGATGAACTACTTGATATAAGGGAGCAGAGTCAAGGGAAGTGGATAGCTTCTATGATCAGAACACCAGGCTATAGGGGAGAATAATAAACAAAGGAATAAACTAAGTAGACCTTCTCTTATTTAATCCATCAGTCGATGCACTTAGTCTTGTCTACTAAAGGACTGTTAGGGAAGCAAAAATCTCAAATGTCCTGAAAAACAATCGAAAAGGGAAAGAAAACTCTCAAAAGACAGAATAAACTACTTTTTGAAAAACAATTCTAGGTAGAAGCGCATGCTGCGCTCTCTCTCTCTGTAGTGAGACAGTCGACATTTCAAAAAGTTTAGTTTATAAAACTCTCAATAAGCTAAAACATTTTGCTTGATTTTCAAACTAATTTCCTGCCTGTGCATGTAAACTATTTTTCATGTATTGTATGAAATAGACCCTAAGGTTTTCTTTCTCACCTCTTCATTTCAAACCATGACAAGCTTCTCTCGCTCTGCCTTTTCCAATGAGCATTTAAAAAATGTGTCCTAGTCATTAGTAAATATGCTACCGCATTCTGTGTTCTGCTGAAATCCACCATCTCTGCTGCAGCTCCTGGACTGGAGAGAGATGTCTGTACAGTTTTATCTAGCATAGACTGAATTCTGAACACAACTTCCCTATCAAGCCTTTCAGAACTCAGTTCTACAGAGGAAGATCTGGCTGACATGGAGCATGGATGGTCCGTCTTGTCAAAGTTAGAATGAAAAGCAAGGAATAAATGCAGGATAGGAGAAAGTGCAAACAAAATTGGGGAAAACCATCTTGGAGGAAGAACTACCAGGTCATGTGTAAGGCAAATGTGGATGGAGGCTATTTTAGTCACATTCATTGTAGAAGAAAGCACATATAAAAGATTGCATTTTTAGGTTTACAGTGTGCTGTGGTTGACTGTTTATTCTGTTAATATATCTAACACACACACACACACACACACACACACACACACACACACACACACACACAGAGCTCTGCACTAAAAAGAAAGCTTCCTTTTAAATATGATCTAAAATTCAAAAACAATATAATGCTTAGCAAATTTCTCTTGATAGTACACAGTTGCGTAAGAACTATTACAAATGTTTGGGTGTTTATCATTATTATTATTATTATTATTATTATTATTACTATTTCCTTTGACAAATTATCTATTACCAAACATGGACTCTGCCATTAATTATATGCAACAGGCTTGTTCTCTGAGCTGTCATGGGCACAGTCTCCTTTTCAAGATTTGGTGAAATGCCAGTACGTAAAGGCTTGCAGGGCAAGAATATGAAAAGGGTAAGCACTCAACTGATCAATTTTTAAAATGAGGTTTCTTGAAAAAGAATCATGTTGCACATTGGTTATAGTATTCAACTTCTCATACAAATTCTTTCCCATTGAGTGTACTAGAATCCTAATGACATTTCATAGAGTTTAAACTAAAGCAGCATTGCTAATTGGGATACAAGCATCAGACCAGGAAATTTTAGGCACAACATAACTCTTTTACATTGTTATCCCATGAATGTTCACTGCTGTCTTTGTATAAACCAATTTATAACTACTAAGGTCCCACTTTTTGCTCTTTTGTGTTTCAGTACTGGGCAAATCCAGTTTTAAAACAATCACCTCTCCCATTCATTTCTGACAATGTGCCTGTCTGATTTAAGTCTGTTAGTAGATGCATTAACTCTCAAAGAGCTATACAGCTCAACATACATATTCTGTGCATCTGTTAGAATTTAATAATGGGGTATGTCTACACTGCATGCTTATTTTGAAATAAGCTATTTTGGAAAAAAAATTCCAAAATAGCATGTCTACACTACATGGAAGCCTCAAAATTAGCCCAAGGAAAGCATCCCTAATGTGGACATGCCACCTCGATTTAGAGCCCCAAGAGGCGTGAGGTAGTAATTAGTTTGATTGGCCCTGGGAAGGAGCTATTTTGAAATAGCAGCAGTGAAGCGTCCACACTAGAGCTATTTCGGAATAGGCATTAATCCCCATGAAATGAGGTTTGCAGAAGTCGGAATAAGCTGTCTGTTAGTTCACATTTATTTTGAAATAACAGAATTGCTGTGTAGATTCTCGCATTGTTATTTTCAAAATAATATCAGTTATTTCAAAATGACTGTGCTGTGTAGACGTACCCTGGATGGGGCTGGAAGCTACCCAAAGAGGCATGCATGTGTGGCAAGAAGGGAGAATGAAGGGCTAGAAACTACTCTGGAAGTTGCTGAATATGCCCAAGACCAGTGAAGGAATAATAGAGAGTAAAACAAAACAAAACAAAACAAAACAGACCTTGAATACCTATTGAATTTTGGATGTCCTAAGCTGATCCTTTCCTGACAAGGGAAGACAAGGAACGTACATTAAAATATGAAGCTGTGTCTCAGGTGAACCAAGATTACTTGCAATGAGACTGGTTAAACTGTGATACTCTTATAAGTTACTGATTCTATTTACTGCGAGTTGTTTAGGGGAATTCTCCAGCATATGAAAAGAGTCAAATCCTCATCTTGCATACATTCATGTAGCACCATTGAGCCTACCATTTTTCATTGACTTCAACAGAGCTATGCCAATTTTATACCAGCTAAGGATGTGGCTTTTAAATTCTATCCATACATGAGTCTACAGAGGACTCAAAACATTAGAAGTTCTTATGTCAGATCTTGTATATGATATGGAAAATAAGGGTGGCTTAATTGATGGAGTATCAGAGAGGTAGCCGTGTTAGTCTGAATCTGCAAAAAGCGTCAAGGAGTCCTGTGGCACCTTATAGACTAACCGAAGTGTTGGAGCATAAGCTTTCATGGGCAAAGACCCACTTCATCAGATGCATGTATCTGACGAAGTGGGTCTTTGCCCATGAAAGCTTATGCTCCAACACTTCGGTTAGTCTATAAGGTGCCACAGGACTCCTCGCCGCTTTTAATTGATGGAGATTCACCAAGATATCCATGCTTGCTCTTGTTGGCCAGAGGGAGGGTCAATGTTAATTAAACATAGCAGGCTACTTTTTTTAAATGATAATCTTTTGAATCATATAATAGAGCAATTGCTAACGGCACTCTAAATGTTATAATGATGCATAATCTCTATAACATTAAGGACAGAGCAACACATTTGCTATGGAAGATTATAAAAGTTTTAAACCAGCTCAATTTACCACATAACTCAGTAGCTTTAGCAGGGATTTGTAACTCAGAATCTCTCTGGATCTATGATAATTTAACATCTGCTGTTTTCCTATAATGCTCCAGAATGTCAGCCTATGCACCTAACAATATGTTCACAGTTTTGTGTATTTCAGATTAGAAAATTGCCAGTTTTCGCTGAGATACACAATATAAACATACAAAATAGCTGTAAGCATCTTTGGGTCCTTGTAATTTCTTATAACTTTTTTTCAAGAGAACATGCTGGATTGATTTTTGTTTCAAAAGCTGGGAAGTTGGAGATCACAAGTAAAATTACAAGAACTAACAAAATTCTGTTAAATGTGTGTAAATTATAGAATGCTGGTTTTTTTTTCTTTATTTTATGGTAAGTCCCTTCTTCTATAATAATTAAAACTGGCCAAAATGGAAAAAAATCAACATATTTCTTTCCTCATATTTTGAAATGAGTGATTGCTCATTTCCTCAAATATCTCTTTATATCTCTTTATATCTAAAATTATATTAAAAAAGCTGAATACTTTCATTTCCCTTCAGTTGTCTTTTTCTCCCCTTCACTTTCTTCCTCTTCTTCATTTTCCTACTTACATAAGAGGGCATAAATAACTGTAAAAAGTCTCCAAAAAAGAAAGCTAAAAGCATTTTTTTTCCAGAATTATTTTCTACAAAATATAAAAATAAATTTTCATGTTTCTTTTCTTTCTTTCCTTTCAGTTTTCTGTATGTGTGCACACATGCCATCTACTGTAGTTGACAGTTGTTTTGGTAATTTAGTTATCTAATCCTTTAAAGATTATTGAAGATACAATAAAATATGTGTTCATGTTTCAAGAGCTTTGCATCTACCTATAATGATAGAATTCCTGGTGTACTAGATCACTTTGAGTACATTCTATCCATTAACATTAATTCTCTGTAGAAGATTTTTGTTTTAAGAGGATAAATAAAAGAACAGGGAAGCCCTCGTCCTAAAAAGATGAAATATAATAGTGCTTGAGGAGATGGCTTGATGTTGAGGCTGTGATCCTGTGAGCATTTTTGCACATGCTTAAAGTGACTACTGCATTTGCCCCCTAAAGAGAATGCTCACATGTATAAAGATAAGTACAAGTAAAACTTTCAAAAACACCTAAGTCCTATGTTCAAATGTGATTTAAACACTTAGAATTCCTAGTGTCATTGCAAGTTAATGAGATGTAAGCTCCTAAATTGCTTGTGAAAATTGAACCTAGGCGGTTATGAAAATTTTACCTTATGTACTTAAGACATGCAGGATTGTGGTCTAACAGTCCACAGAGATAGTACAGGTTTGTGGGCTGTCAAGTTGAAGTAAAATACCCAATTTAAGATCTTGTCTTCCATGGTTGTAATTTTGCACCTATTGTCTGAAAAGATGTTAGAAAGCAAGTACTTAAATAGTCACCAATACCTCTTGCTTCTACCTTTGAAGACAGTAAGCTATAACCAATAGCCATAAAAACAAAGGGCCAGATTCTGATAGCTTTACATGGAGTAGATGGGACTATTCATGAGGTGGCATACCACCAAACATGAGTAAGGCTGTTAGAATCTGACCTAAAATTGGGAAAAGGGTACCAAGCAAAGGTATAAGGAATTTAAAATAACTACTGATTAGAGAAACTGGAACCAAGATATTTGAACCACATATATTATAGCAAAGGGGACCGTATCAGAATATAGTGGAATTTAGTCAATAGAAAGAAGAGGGAAAATAGTTATGCCAAAAATCCGCTGTCTTTTGATAGGACATCTTTTTCCTCTAATACTGCTCTCTTAATCAAGCCCAGCATTTATGGGTAGTACTTGAATAAAGGACAGCAGCGACACGTGATTGATAAATCCAAAGCACCTGGGCACCCCATTGACCTACTGAGAAGAGAGAGGTTTAGCCCTGTTAGGAAAGGGCTGGCTAATTCATGGATATGGTGAGCAGCTAACCTAACACCTGAATTAGATGTGTGTTATGATAACGTATGGCATCACTACAGGAAGAACTGATCCCGAAAGCTGTGGTTTTCATAGGAGGTCATTCAGGAATAATCTAGTGTGGTGCCAAGTGTTTTGTGAGAGGAGCTGAATCTTGTCAGCTTCTCTGAATACTGAAACAAGATGTAAAAATAAAATAAAATCACATTGCTGGCAAAATTGTGCAGAAAATCCCAGTTGGCTCTGTAGCCCACTTTATCACCAGTGGACCCTTGGGTTCAACAGCAAATGTCAGCCAGTAGCTAGTTGGATACAAGTGCTAAATTGGATTGCCTGTGCTCAGTGCCATATAAGCAGCATGGAGGAGTGAATACATTACTATAGAGTTCCTATGACCTGTAAAATACTCAGCATTCAAAGATCACAAAAATGAAACAATTTAAAAGGTTAAATTGGGGAGAATAATGTTACATTAGGGATAAAGGCATAAAGATAGAAATTGGGGAATAAACAGGGAATCAAAAGGATGCAGATAGATGCAAGCAAAAGCTCCCACACAATATAAAGGCAAATAAGTGCACCCCCAAAGTTTGTCATCAGATCCTGGATGAATGGTGAACTGTGCAATAAAATAATCAGAGAACATTACAGGTCTAACCATGGGTACTGCGTGATGTCGTGCAGTGCAGTGCCATGCAACATACCTTTCCACTTCGAGCCTTCACCGGCTGTGCACCGTTGACCAGAGCTTTCCTCACCTCTGAGTTCTTTTGCACCTTCTTAAGTGTGGAGTGCAAACCCTGCTACAGCTGCAAGACAGATTCATCTCTGCATGGAACTGCAGGTGGTTTAAACCCTGGCTTTCCTTAGGATTCTGAAGCAAGGTGAGGCTGGCTAGCTGGCTGTCCATCCTCTCCCTCTGGCTATAGAGTCTGCAGGCTATATCTGTTGGATCTGTTTCTTGGCTGATAATTAGAGATTGGACCACCCTGGCCTGGTACCCTTGGGACCTGACCAGTTGTGAATGAGGGAATAAACTAGACCAGGGCCCTGCCATTGTCCCCCAGCCTGCAGCCCCTTCTCGCTGCTGGCTCTGCTTCAGGCCAGGCATTCTTGCCTTTGGTCCAGCTGGGCAGCTGGCCAGGCAAGTCCCCAGACCAGAGAGTCCAGGTTTTGAGAGGTAGAACCTGTACTTAGTTGAGGACAGAGGACTACCTTCTCTCCCAGCCCCATGCTTTCAACAGCCTCTGGGACAATTTGTTTGAGGGAGAAAATTGTCTTTATGAAGCTAGGCCCCTCTCCTTGGCTAGGCCCCCCTGGATGAGATACAAAGTGAAGTCTGTACTATAGTTTGCAGGAAGCAACTCAGCAATTGCATCAACTCCTCCTGCTGCTGAAAACCAATGCCCAGCAGCCAATTTTCTTCCTCCAAACACTGTGTCTGTGCTCAATCACATGTCTGGGCAGTCTCAGCCCTGCACAGGCTGTTTGGATCTGTAATTGTTTGTCACAGCATCTCAGGCAGGCTTTTGGCTCAGTAACTTCTCTTCTCAGTCCCAGCCCATGATTTCAATCTCAGCCACAGGCTAAGCCACAGCACATGATTTCCTGTTCTAGCAATGTGTCATTCTCCCCTAAGGGTATAGTCACAAAAATCATTATTGTACCTCAAGAGAAAGGTATGACACCATTTTAATTGCAAAAAGTCCTGTGTTTACTGGCAAAAATGTTTTTTACCCGTAATAAGTTTGAAAATAGTTGACAGCAACACAATTAGTAATAGCTGAGTTATATTTTTAGTCAAGAACCTTACAGAGACTGTAATACTACAGTAGTCATGACCATAGAGCTTTTATTGT
This sequence comes from Rafetus swinhoei, assembly GCA_019425775.1. Classification (NCBI taxonomy): domain Eukaryota; kingdom Metazoa; phylum Chordata; order Testudines; family Trionychidae; genus Rafetus; species Rafetus swinhoei. Next base: position 156,516,567 of record CM033424.1, read on the forward strand.
TTTAAGCTGTATCTTACCACTTTGTCCTGAGGCCCAATATATCCTATGTACTTTATTTTTCTTGTATCAGATAGTCAAATATGCTGTGTTCATATTACTAAGGAAACTTTCCTAGCCTGATTCATTAGTGTCCCTTCAGTGTAATACAAATGAAAGTTCACTTTATTTGTCCTATGTGGGAAAGCAAATGTGTATCCCTCTGTGCTGGCTGTTTAGTGCCCGAAGCTCCCAAAGATTGGTGGAAAGATTGTTTGGGAGCATTAGGTTTCACATTAAGTGCCTATGTGTATTTTTCTCTTTATTTCCCTCCCCTCTTTGTCTGTAGCAGGCATCCTCACCAACTTGCTATAATAAAGTGCCTTTAGCACTTGCTGTCAAGATTCACCAATGTGATCTGGAATCCTGCTATGAAACACACAGGTGGGGATCTGAGATGTCATTGCCTTTAGCTAAGCATATACTCATCGCATAAGTAACAGCCAACCTCCCTCGTCATGTCACATAAATAACACACCAACAAAATTGCAAAGTATGTAACTTATATCAGGACAGGACAGAAAATTAAGCTTTCCTTTCAGAGTCCAGATTAAAGCATGAGGCATCTTCTAAAGCAGTATTTCTTAACCTTTTTTAAAATAAAGTACCTTTTAAAAAAATTATAAGTACCCCCAGTACCTACAGTTTTCAGACACACAAATTTTTTTTCTACCATTGCAACACATTTGTTTAAACAACTTAATCATAGCTGGGCGGGCGATGAAATTTTTGGTTGTAAAAAGTACAAAAATAATAAAGCACTGTAAAACTTAAAACAAAAATTCAGTTTTCTCCAAGTTTCATTTGTGTTGACGACCCCCCCAGAATTCTCTCAAGTATCCCTAAGGGTACTTGTGCCACTGGTTGAGAAACACTGGTCTAAAAGATAAAAGTCTCCCTAGTTTACCCTGCTTACTTCAGACCCATCCTGGAGGCACCAAGCATTTCCGGTGATACTGACAATGACTGTTTTGAAGGAGCTGTGTATTGTCAATGTGGTTGATAGTGGTTCATGAGCATAAATGCCCACCTTCAGACAGACTGTCAAAATTGGGGCAGAGACCTCAATGTATGTTTTATCATTAGGGTCAACCAATTCAGTAACAAATATGAACTCCTGAAGCACTGTAATAGGCTTACCATCAAGTTACCGATAGACAGTCCCCTTGGACATTCTCATCTATCTTGCCACCAAGGGAAGCTGGTATTAGTGCTAGTTTCTTGCCATAAGCCAAAGACCACAAATGGTTCTGGTTGCTTCAAGTCCCAGGAGACCAGTCACTTACTGTGGGTCAATTTGTACCTCAGAGCTCACACCAAAGAAAACACTTGTAGCCGATCCTACAGCAAACTAACTAAGGATTTGTTAGCTAGGAAAGACAACTGATAGAGTTATTTATGAGTTAAAGCAGGCAAACATATAGATACCAATGAGTTATAGTGTACAGTTTCAAAAGAGACAAGGAGTCCTGTAGCACCTTATAGACTAACAGATGTATTGGAGCATAAGCTTTCGTGGGCAAAGACCCACTTCATCAGATCCAGACTAACACGGCTACCCCTCTGATACTTGACAGTTTCAAAAGGTGGCAGAATTGTAGGAATCTGTCAGCCCCAAATGTCTTTTAGAGATAAACTAAATTGACTCTGGTGATCTCAGCTTCTGTTTCGTAGCTCCAGTCCTGTGAAAGTTCACATAGCCAAAGGGAGAAAGATACAATTTATTCTTTTGGGGGATTTTTATCCCCTTACACCTCTGTGTTCAAACTGATGGGATGAGTTAATGCACAGGTCTCTCGTTCCTGGAAAGAGTTGGAGATGCAATCAATAGGACCTCTCTCTCTCTCTCTCTAGCACATGATATATTATTTTCAGGTTAAACTTTCATAATTTGAAATGTTTTGCAAAGTTGGAATCCTTTTTACATTTTGAAAGCTGCAAAATACATTTCCCTTTTGTTTTTCTCACAAGCCTTTCTTATAAAAGCTGTTTTATATATAGTAACTAGATATTGAAAATTAGTGCGTGCTTCTTATCACTCTGATGTCTTTTCTGAGTGTTCATTCAAAGTCATTAAGATTTAATCCTTATAATTATGAGGTCTTTGTTTCAACAAACTACTGAAATATTAGTAAGATATGTTTCTGTTTTAATTATTTTAATTAATAAAGAATTACACATTTTGCTGAAAAGATAAAATTAAACTTCATCAAAGGTACTTTTAATTTCAGGATATGTAGGATTTGTAGGAAAGTTCTCCTTCTTTCTCCATCCTATTCTAGTCTGAGATTTCCCTCTTATTTTAAGGACAATAGCAGTAAAATATTGCACAGTGGCTACAAAAGTTACCAAGACAAGGATATATAATTCACACTAGTCTGCTTCAGATGTCTGAGATGTTATCAAGTTTTGCAAGGAAACTACAGAATCTTGAATCAAGATTTGGCAGGTACGTAAAGGAGAACCTGACTTTCACATGCTGTAGTTAAAAAAAGTATTGCTATGAAACTGTTTAAAGGGATACCTTTCACTTGGAAATCAGTTCTCTCCAAAACCATAGTATTTACTAACGTCACAGTGACACCTAAGTTTAGCAACGTTTTTTTTTTCTTTTATTTGTTCAGTATGGCAGCATTTTGTGCAGTCAGTTTAGCGGATCTCCTGTATACTCAGTTGTGCCATGGCCCTGCAAAGAATTATAAAGGGGCTTAAATTTACATGAGTGAGCAATCCCACTGATTTCAACAGAATTGCTTACAATATCAATGTGAAGCATGTGTGTAAGTCTTTCCAAGATCAAAGTCTTTGATAAGTTTCTTCCATGCTAAAAAAAAAAAATCCTGAATACATGTGAACATAGGAGCAATTAAAGCTTGATATCTTTGAAGAATTAAAAAAAAAACACCATCAGATTATACTCTGCAGTGTATAAAACTGCAATTTTTGAAATGAATCAATTAAAAATCAAGTAGATAGTGTCCCTAATAAGATAGATTTTATGTGTTCACTTAATTTATTTTGCAGATGATTTGCATCTATTATCACAGGCTCAACCTTTCACAGCCCCTGAAGGAGCACAGCATTTTCAGTTCTCACTGATGCCCTCCAAGAGTTGCTCAATTACTGTAGGACTGAGTATGTTCACTCCACATAAACATTAGCACTAGAAATTCAGTTTCACGGGCTCTACTGTCACCCTGGGACACATTCTGGCTTCATTTCTCTCAGTGTAGCTGAGATCAGAATCTGGTGTCTTGTACAATAAGCTTGTTTGCCTTCTCTGTTATGAGCTCAATGCTGATTTCAGAACGTAAGTATCTTGGGTTTGTTTTGAGGGTTTTGCTGGTTTTTGCATTTGTTTCCTTCAGTAAACTGGTGAGACAACCCACTGTTCTTACAGCAAAGCCAGTATGAAAAGAATCTATCTATAGGTATTTCCATGGGAAAAGGTGGAGATAAAATGCCAGGGAATGGTACTTCAATGTAGATGCTATTACAGCAGTCTGAAATTACTACAGTAAAACTCCAGTGGTCTGGCATCCAATGGTCCGGCACTCCTGATGGTCCGGCACCATCTGGAACCCGGAAGTGCTCCGGGCAGCCAGACAATTGGAGCTGCTCTGCCCCCGGCTTCCCTGAGTCAGACGCTGCTGAAAATGACCAGCGGCTGACTCCGGGAAGCCCGGGGCAGAGCAGCTGGGGTGCTCTGCCCCCGGCTTCCCAGAGTCAGCCGCTGGTCAGTTTCAGCAGCGGCTGACTTGGGGAAGTCTGGGGCAGAGCAGCTGGGGTGCTGCCGGGTTGGTCCCGCAGAACCAAGGGGCTCATCCCCACTCCACCCCAGACCCCTCATAGCCCCCCCTTCCGATAGTCCGGCATATCTGATAATCCGGCACCCCCTGGGTCCTAAAGGTGCCGGATTATCAGAAGTTTACTGTATATGTATTCAGTTTAGGCCCTGATTTAGCATAGTGCTTATGTACATTCTTAAATTTAAGTGTCTAAGACCACTGCTAAATATAAATACTAAGTAATTATAAATACATTCAATATAACTTAAAAGCTCTGTTTCCTCCTTACATGGTGATATCATCAATATGGAATTATTTTTCCCAAGTGTTTGTCATTTACAGTCATAAACCATAGTGCACTAATGGAGTATTTTTCTGCTTGAGGATTAATGAGTACCAGAAGAATTGCTTGTGATGGCCAAATTAAAGTTATCTAACACTTTCCTATTTATATTCTGTTAACATCATCATTCTTTCTAAGCTACAGAGATTTGGGACACTAAACATGCTAAAATCTAAACAGAGGAGGGAATTATCCAAGTTTCATTTCAAATCAGCTTAAGTTCTCTCAGAAGTAACATTACTCAGATTTCATACAATAGCAGCATATATTGCTTTCTTCTTCAGCTTTCTTGATTTCATTTAAATGGACATTTACTTAGGAGGAGGTTTTATGTTAAAGTTTGCTGCTTTCTTTATTCCCATCTTTCTCTAACAGAAAAGACTACAGATATACTAAAGCATCATATTGAGTAGTTGCGGAGATGGGGAAGGGAGAAAAGAATTTGTTAAAATGTTTCTATATCAAATTCTAACTATGAAAATCCATATTCAATATACGAGCAGGTAGGATGTGAGAACATTGTCCTTGTACACAATGAAAAACGGATAAATCTGGCAATTATTTATTTGCTTGAAATGGCCAGGTATTCTGCAGTAACAACTTTTTGAGACTGTATTTTTCATTTTAAAACTTGAACTTGGATGTGTATACTCACACATACAGCCTTGTACAGGAACTGGGATGAAGGTCAAAGGGCAAATTCCATTTATGATAACCCAACCTTACCAGTTAATGCTTACATTTGGATCCACTTCTGCTCACCTCATCCACCCTGAGCAACACCACACCACACAAGTAACCTCAATGAAATCAATGTGATTACTTGCAGAGGAAGGTGCTACTCAACATGAGAAAGGGTAGAAGAACATTACTCTCTGTGATGAGCAGAGCTGACACATGCAATTTAAAGGGAGAGCTTAGTTGTGCCTGTGGGGGAAAATCATTGGAAATATATCTTAAAACTTTCAGAAGAGGCATAAAGCTCCTGTTGCTTTGTTTCCTAAAGCAAGGAAACAAGCCAATGTGAAGGGGTCTTCCTTTTCTGAGCACAGAAAGTAGCAATTCAAACAAGGGATCCTGAATCAGTAGACAAAAGAACCAGTGGCCACTGCAGTCCACTCATCTATGCTTTCAGTGGGGCACTTTGGGCAACCACACCCACTCAGAGCCATTAAACTACCCCTTTCTTGCCTTTAGCAGGGGAATGAGAGAACACGCAATGTATGCCTGGCATAGAGATACCTGCACCTTCCATTCTCTTCTTAGCCATTGACTGGGCATATGGGGACAGCTGATTGTTGCCTATTTGAGCTAAGCCCAGACTTAAGGTCCATCTATACAGTAGCAGCCCACAGTGAGCCTCCAAGCCCACACTGACTGACTCTGATTCACACTACCATACTAAAACAATTGTGTAGATGGTGCTTTTATGTTGCATCTGAGGCTAGAGCTCAGATTCTGAGGCTCACCCTTTCCCCTAGACTTCAGAGCCCAAACTGCAGTATCTATATAACTACTTTTAGTGTGCTAGTACATCCTTTGATCCAGCCTTGGAGGCTCACTGCCATAAGTTGTATAGAAATATCCATCTTCTATAGTCAGCTGCAAGGAAGCAGCAGTCTCAACCCAAAAAACTTTGGTATACATTCTTTCACAAGACTAAGTTTATTGGACGCTGCAAACGGAATTGTTCCAAAACTTATGTCCATCCTGGGGGAAAGGTTGCTGGGACTGACATTTGGACTACGTCTACACTGGTGGCTTCTTGCTCAAGAACTCTTTTTCGGAAGAGTTCTTGTGCAAAAAATCTTCCACAAGAGTGCATCCACACTGCCATGTGCTTTTGCACAAGAGATGTGCTTTTGCACAAGAGCATCCATGGCAGTGTGGATGCTCTTTTGCGCAAGAAAGCTCTGATGGCCCATAGGGGCTTCTTGCGCAAGAAATTCATGTTGCCTGTCTACACTGCCCTCTTGTGGAAGAGCTCTTGCACAAGAGGGCTTATTCCTCGTGGGGAGAGAAATAACTCTTCCGGAAGAAGCCCTGTTTTACAACACTATATTGTACATTTACTTGCACAAGAACACTCGTGCAGTGTAGACAGCAGGAAAGTTTTTGCGCAAGAATGGCTGTTCTTGTGCAAGAAGCTGCCAGTGTAGACATAGCCGAAGTGTAACTAGTATTGTCTATTTCTCATTCCAGGGGATATCCAGACGTAGTTGATGTTTGGCTTTGTGGGCAGTGTCTAGTGCAGTGGGCCCACAGGAAGGCAGCCAGAGGGGAAGATGGATTGCTGCGGAGCTTCAAGATTGTAGCTGTATTCAATGAGTAGTTCAGCAGGAGTGGCATGCAGCTCCTGGTATGGCAGAAGGTACGGCATGAGTTGGCCAAAGCACTCAGTGCAGCTTGTTGAGGTTGAGTTCAGTAAGTAATTGTCATCAGACATTGGCCAGGTCAGTGGATAGATCACAGCTCAGCTTCAAGGGTGAACCAGTTGCCTTAGCTGGCACAACAGGTTGAGCATGAGCTGAGCCTAGTGCTTGTTGACTGAGCTACAGGCACCTGATCATTCATCTGGGTTAAAATGATCCTGGGGATCATTCATGAGGTCGCCAGGATAAATTTTAGAGTTGGGGTCAAGGTTTCCTCTAAGTTGTGTGGAAGCACGGCCCGTCAGCTGCTTAATCAGCCCCACCCAGTCAGGTAGCTCCATGCACAGAGACCTGATCCTCTGGCTGGGCGGGGCTGACTAAGAAGCTGTGGGACTGTGCTGCTGCACAGTTTATAGGGAACCTTGGTTGAGGAGGAGGGGGACAGTGATAACACATCGTGATAGATGATTAAATGACCCTGAGTTCCTTATAGAGGATGCATTTCATCTGCCAGATTCTGAGCCTGACATTTGGTTCTGGGACATTAAGGATTGGCTTAGGTGGAAGATGGGTACCATAAACGTCAGTGTGGGGGGATATCCAGTGCAGATAAAAGGGCCAGTTCCCAAACCTAAATGAGACCTGGGATGGCACAGAGTTGGATCTTGTGCTGATAATAGGAGAAACAATTAAAATTTTTGCAGACTGAGGTTCCACCTACCCACCCTTATGGCCTCTATCATTTCCTCCCCCTAGTGCGGGTTGTCTGTGTATAGAGGTCACAACTGAATTGAATCCATGGGCTAGATCAGGGAGGCCTTACAGTGAATTATTGTGTGTTTTGTGGTAAAAGCCCTGTAACTTACATTGAAACCAGTTAAATGGCTGGTATGCCAGAGTTGGGAGCAGGCATCGCTACTCTCCCTGCCCTATAATTCATAAAGTTCCACCCTGCTCTTTAAACCCAGCCAACATCTGTCAATCATCTGTCTTGGAGCTTAATTTGTAATGAAAGAGGTGCTAGGGCTCAAGTAACTTTTTAACATTCATAACTGATGCAGCAAGCCCAGAGGTGTCAGGGCTATGAATTGCCAAGTCTAGGAGTGCTGGGGAATAGCCTTGGCACAAATTAAAAACTGATTCATCTGCTTTCCCTGGTCAAACAGCAGGAGTGTCAAGTGGCCTGTTTCTGAATACAGTCATAGACCCCAGGTGTTTGCAGTTCTTCCAGAGTAAAAGAAAGGGAGGCAAAAGATAAGCTTTAAAGCAGCAGCATCATAAAAATCCCATCAGAGACACTTTCTCCTGTCCAGGATTTCTTTTATTGACATCTACAATAGGGTGAGGTGTAAACATATTGGATACATTTGGTTCTTAGTCCTAAATTAGGTGCTTCTGTTACTGGATCAAAATAGAAGTACATAGGGATCAGCCTCGATACACTGGTCACTTGCCCCACTGTTTCAAAGACAAAACAATGACTATAAGCCACCAGATCCGGCCCGCAAATGCAGCTGGGAGCCTCATGCAGACTGCCTGCTTGCCCTGCCCCCCAGTCTCACCACTCAGAAAAGCAGTTGTCACAGCCATTTCTCTCTCAGCTATAATCCGGGGGGAGTGGTGCTTCACGTGCTGCTCTCACCCCCGCAAAATCTCATTGGCCAATTTCTGGCCAACGGGAGCTGCCTGATTAAAGAACAGGTAGTGCGCAGAGCACCCTTCCCGTTCCCTTTAGACTTCTATTACAGACAAACATGGCCTCTGCAGCCTATGAGGGGGCAAGGCAGGTGAGGATCCTGGCCAGAGCCTGCCTCTGCCCCCCAGCCTCCTCCTCCCAATCATCTGCCCCCCCCCCACATAATCCAAACCTTCTGCCCCCCTCCTGAACCCATACCCTCTCCCAGACCCTGTATCCCAATCCTCTGTCCTAGATCACAACCCAAAGCCTGCACCCTGTGGCCCCAGGTCACAACTTCGTCCTTCACCCAAACTCCCTCCCAGATCCCACACTCTCTCCTGCACCCCAATCTCTTACCCCAAGCTCGCTTCTGCTTCCAACCTCCATCTCCAACCCCGCACCAACTTCATTAATATCATGGAAGAGTGCAGCCCTAGATCACTTTCCAAAACCTTGGATTGGGCCCCCATCAAAAATTATTGCCGACCCCTGCTATAATAGAATTAACAAGGAAATATAGCACTTTGGAAATGTTGCAAACTATATGACAGAGGAAATACTCAGATCTAGCTTCAGAGTTCATAATATTGTTCTGACTGGTAGAAGAGGAACAGTGCACTCCCTTACTCTCCAGCCTTGCTGAGTTTTAGAGCCTCATGCTGAGACTTCTCAGTCTAGCATCAGGTTTGAGTCCAAAGCTAAATGGGGTGGTTCTTCAAAGGGATACCTGTCAAGGAGTAAATTAAATCCAGGAAGGATAATTGCAGCAATAACTCATCATTTCTCAAGAAACCTGTGCGGTAAAGTACAACCAGAGATACAAAAATAACAAAGTGTGGTCACATGACTGCATCAGGATTTTGTCACCACAAATTAGTAAGCAGTGCTTTCCAGCAAGACTAAAGATTGAGACAATGTATAAAAGCAGCACCTTTGCCTTTGCAATACCAGAAGTTGAGTTATATTATTTTGCCCATCTAAGCACCTTCAATCCAGGGATCTCAAAGGACTTTACCAACTGTCATGAATTCAGCTTTCCATCATCTTTGTAACGATATAAAGATTATTCCTCACATTTGCAGATGGACTAACTGAGATACAGAAAGAATTTTTAGGCCCACGTTGATTAAGTGGCTTCTATGGTTTTTCTCATTGAAACCAATAGGACCACTCGTGGAGTATAGAACTTCTCAAGGTGTGTAAAAGTGAAGAATCTGGCTCTGAGTAACTTAGCCAATGTCACACAGGAAGTGAATGGCAGAGCTAGGAACAGAAGATAGATATTAAAAAAAAGTAAAAAACAAATCTGACACAAAGAGGAAACATGGACAAATAGCTAAAAAGGCATACAAAAGAATAGCACAAGCATGTAAGCACAAAATCAGAGAGGCTAAAGCACAAAATGAATCATATCTAGTAAGGGATATAAAAGGCAAAAAGAGGTTAGAACATAAGAACAGCCATACTAGGTCAGATCAAAGATCCATCCAGCCCAGTATCCTGTCTGCTGACAGTTGTCAATACCAGTTGTTCCTGAGAGAAGGAACACAACAAGTTATCAACAAGTGATCCCTCTCCTGTCATCCATTTCCAGGCAAACAGAGGCTAGGACACCATTCCTACCCATTCTGGCTAATAACCATTGATGGACCTAAACTCCATGAATTTATCTACCTCTTTTTTGGAACCCTGTTAAAGACCTAGCATTCTCCATATCGTTTGACAACGAGTTCCAGAGGCTGACTGCGTGCTGATTGAAGAAAACTTCCTTTTGTTTGTTTTAAACTTGCTACCTATTAATTTCATTTGGTGACCCCTAATTCTTATATTATGGGAACAAGGAAATAACTTTTTCCTATTCACTTTTTTGCACACCAGTATAGACTTCTATCATATCCCCCCTTAGTCTCCTCTTTTCTAAGCTGAAAAGTCTGAGTCTTTTTAATCTCTCTTCATATGGGACCCGTTCCAAACCCCTAATCATTTTTGTTGCCTTTTTCTGAACCTTTTCCAATGCCAATATGTCTTTTTTGAGATGAGGCGACCACAACTGTATGCGGTATTCAAGATGTGGGCGTACCATGGTTTTATATAAAGGCAATAAAATATTCTTTGTCTTATTCTCTATCCCTTTTTTAATGACTTCTAACATTCTATTTCCTTTTTTCACTGCCACTGCACACTGAGTGGATATTTTCAGAGAACCATCCACAATGACTCCAAGATCTCTCTCGAGTAGTTGTAGCCAAATTAGTCCCCATCATATTGTATGTATAGTTGGGATTACGTTTTCCAAGGTGCATTACTTTACATTTATCAACATTAAATTTCATTTGCCATTTTGTTGCCCAATCATTTAGTTTGGTGAGATCTTTTTGAAACTCTTCACAGTCTGCTTTGGTCTTAACTATCTTGAGCAGTTTGGTATCATCTGCAAATTTTGCCACCTCACTGTTTACCCCTTTCTCTAGATCATTTACAAATAAGTTAAATAGGATGGGTCCCAGGATATACCCTTAGGGGACCCCACTAGTTATCTCTCTCTATTCTGAAAACTTACCATTTATTCCTACCCTTTAGTTCCTGTTTTTTAAACAGTTATCAATCCATTAGAGGACCTTCCCTCTTATCCCATGACAACTTATTTTACTTAAGAGTCTTTGGTGAGGGAGCTTTTCAAAGGCTTTCTGGAAATCTACGTACAGTATATCCACTGGATCCCCCTTGTCCACATGTTTGTTGACTTAGTAGATCAGTGAAGCATGATTTCCCTTTACAGAAACCATGTATTCTAACCACCAGTGCTAGGGTTTAACACTGAGATCATCCTTTGTTATTTATTATAAACCAGAAGACATACCTGGCTTTGCCCATGTCCAGCCCAGGGACATGGGTGAGGAGGAGGGTGTGCAGGCCTTCTTCAGGTGTTCCCTGGGCCCACCCACAGGTTGGATGTGGGCACACAGATCTCCTGCCGGCATCCCCCAGCCCTGGCCCAAGGATGGGAAAAGAAGTACAGGCCTCCCTCCAGTGTTCCCCAGGCACAGCCCAGAACTGAAGGCAGGAGTCCATGCAGGCTGACCAGCCATGGCCATGCTGGGTGGTGCTCACAGGAGGGTTGGCGGTGGGAGAGCATCAGTGGGTCCTGGGTGGGGTGTCAGGACTTCAGTACCTATCTACAGCAGTGCTCCAGTGGGGTACCATGTTGTGTGCGAAGTGGGGATTCCCCCCCCCCCCCCAGTCCAGTACTGGAGCTGCAGGTTGGGGAGGGAGAGGCAGGAAAGCCACTTACCTGGGCCAATGGCAGGCAACATGGTGAGCTATGTGTCCATCTGGCCACTCCTTTGGTGGTGCGACTGCCCTCAGTGGTCACTCTTCAGTATAGCTCTCCCCTCTGCTCCCTGCCCCCAGTGGTGACTGAATATTGCTTCCCTCCTCTCTCTGGGCCCTCCCTTTTCGTATAATGGAAAACAATCAAATTCCAGGTACATCCCTTTTTCTTGACCCAACCATTACCTGGTCTTTAAGCTAGTATAAGAGGAAGCTGCATACCAAATTTAGTGGTCTTAGCACTTAGGAGTTCTTGAACAAATGGATTCACAGACAGACAGATGCACAAGCCTTCAGTAGATAGATAGATAGATAGATAGATAGATAGATAGATAGATAGATAGATAGATAGATAGAAGAGTTTGTTTGATTAATTTGTAGAACACCAGTGAGACATATAAGAATCGACTACAAATCATTGCAAAATCCAAGAAAAGCTAATATAGGACCCAAATATAGAACACAATAAGACAGAATCTAAAAAGACATTGCACTCACAAAAGTAGGACTTCCTAGTTAATTAGAGGAGAAAAAAAGGAATCAAAGATATAAAAGCCTGGGGCAGTATCTGCAAACAATTTGTGACACACTGATTTAAATAAATGAGACTTATAGCAGACACTACAGGTAGTCATTAAGGGACTGCAGGAGGGAATTTCATAACCCAGAACTCTTATCTTAGAAATACTTGCCTTGATCATGACTTAATTTAAGGATTGAGACAACATTTAGAACCAAATTTGATAAGTCCTCACATGATAGAACTTTACCAGTAAACTATGATTTGATTTTGGACAAGAGGAGAGGAATAAATAATTAATAATGAGTTACCCCAAAATAATCTCTTGTAGGATGTATTGTGTGTGTGGTTTGTCACAAAGCTTAGGTCTACACTAGACCATGCAGGTCAGCTTAATGTGCACCATCCAGCTATGCAAAATGTTGTGTCCCTGTTGCAGCAGGGACGCAACATGTGTGGACTGTCCAGGCTCGCCTGACCCACCTGTAGCCAGCTACTTCTCCTGCTCCAGTTCCCGATCCTGCTCCCCCTCCCATGCCAGCCCTTGCTCCCCCTCCCATGCCTTACCCTGGTACAACCCTCTTCCTCCCCTTCTCCCTTCCCCCATTATCCCCCTAGCCTCCTTGGATTCCCTCACCTCTGAGGTCACTGAGATCCCCACACATGAAGTGGAGGAAGCACACAAGCCATGCACCACTCCCAGCTCCAGCCCTGAGCCTGTCCTCCTACCTCCAAGATTCTCAGCCCCTCCCCCCTCCTATTTCCAGGGTCTAATTTCCCCTCCTCCCCAGTTATTTCTACTCCAAATAAATCACCACACAGTTCTGTTTTTATCAACCAGACAGGGTGGTTTTTTTTATTGTCTCTGCAGAAGGGGTGAGGGGGGAAGGAGGGCTTGTTGTAGGAAAGACAGAGGGGCAAGGCACAGGCCCCTAGTGGGGAGGCCCTGAGGATGGTGTTACTGGGGACCTTGTGAGAAATTCCCTCAGGGCCTCTCAATGTGCACCCCCACCTGATGGGCCTGCTGGATGGTAGCTGTGTGAGGCTGCTCAAACACCCTTCCCTCCCAGCCGGCCTCTGCCCCCCACCCTGGAAGGAACACCTCCCCCTTCCTTTCCACAATGTTGTGGAGAACACAACATGCAGACACCACCTGGGGGATGTTCTGCTCCCCCACATCCAGGTGGATCAGGTGGCACCAGAACCTCACCTTCACTCCACCTGCATGTGGGCCATTAAAGCAGTCCTTGCTTGGGTCAAGGTTGCTGGTGTAGGGCTTCATTAGCCATGGCATAAGGTGGTAGGCTGCGTCCCCCAGATGCACAGTGGCATGTCCTTTTCCCTGACCCTGATGCTGCGCTCAGGGAAGAAAGTGCTGGCCTCCAGCTTCTGGTAGAATCTGGAGTTGCGGAAGATGTGGGTGTCGTGCACTTTCCCCAACCAGCTGACAAAGATGTCCAAAAACTGGCTGCGGTAGTCGACCAGGGTCTGCAGGACCATCAAAAAGTATCCCTTCTAGTTGATATACTGTGCAGCCTGGTGGTGGATGTGTGTTCTGTCAATAGCTCTCCTGCAGTTGGGGATGCCCATGATGGCAAATCTGGTGATGATGGGGTCCACATCATCCAGGTGGATAATCCTGCAGAGCAGGATGGCATTGAAGGTCCTTACCACCTGCAGAAGGAGACAAAAAAAGAAACAAAACAGAATCAAAGAGTGCCAGAGCCTTTGGGAGATCCCCAAGCTCCCCACAAACACCCCAGAAGCCACCCCCTATGAAGTCCCCCCCCCCGCAGGACTGTGTGAGGGTGAGACTGCAGAACCACCCAGGGATGGAGGCTTCCTCCTGACACCCCCACCCCACGCCCTGTACCTCCAACCATCCCTTTTTCTAGGGTCTCACTTTCCAGTATTCCCCCCGCATGGGGCTGCAGCCCAAGAGCACAATACCTGCATGACAAGGGCCCTGACGGTTGACTTTCCCATGCCAAACTGGTTGCCAATGGACCAGTAACAGTCTGCTGTTGCGAGCTACCGGACGGCGATGGCAACCTGCTTCTCCAGGAGGGTGGTGGGTCTCATCTGGGTGTCTCATCATGTGAGCTAAGCGCATTGCTCCAGGAACATCTCCTTCCTCATACGGAAGTTCTGGAGCCACTGCTTGTCATCCTACAGCTCCATTGCCAGCCGATCCCACCAGTTGGAACTGGTGTCCAGCCTCCAGAAGCGGTGCTTCACAGTGGGGTGCAGCTGCAAGAGCTGTGCTCCCACACACATGCTGAGGGTCTCCTCGAGCAGCTCGGGGTCATGTTCTTGCACAGCCAGGAGGGCAGCCTGCAGAAACCTCTGTGTAAACTCCAGCAAGACAGCCTAAGGCCGTTGCATGCCTAGATGTAGCTCTGGCTCCATAATAGGGAGTGCTATGGTGTCCAAAAGCAGGGTAATCAGAACACACAGTGGAAATGCTTTTCTGTCCCTCAGAGAGGTAGGCAAGCAAGCAGAAGAAGTTGAGGGTATGTGTACACTGCAGAGGTTTTTTTCGGAAAAACAGCCATTTTTCCCAAAAAACTCCAGTTACATCCACACTGCAATCACATTCTTTCAAAAAAAAATTGAAAGAACAGAGGGTTTTTTTCTGACATCGGTAAACCTCTTTCTATGAAGAAGATGTCTTTTTCTGAAAGAGCTCTTTTTCTGAAAGAGCTCTTTCGGAAAAAGGCGTGTGTAGACAGGGAAGAGGTTGTCCTTTCGAAAGAAGAGGAAAGAGGAAAAAGAACAGGTGCCCTGGTGGTCACTCCGTCCATAGTAATCACAGCTTAAATGTGAGAGAGCATCCATTCAGTGTGGATGCTCTCTTTCAAAAAAGCAGATTGCTCTCTTCTGTAAGAGATGTTCTCTTCTGTAAGAATTTTTTCTGGAAGATCTCTTCTGGAAAAGCTTCTTCTGAAAGAAGCCTGCAGTCTAGACATAGCCTGAGAAACAGCTCCACGGAGGAGTCCCATTAAGCATGTGTCAGCAACTGCTGACCTAATGCCTGCCTGAGCTCGTTCTGGGTGGCCTTATATGCGAGATAGCAGCCAATCAATGTGGAATGAGGTTTAACAGTTAAATCGAACAACGGGGTTTATCTCGGAATCCCGCTTCTCTGCTGCGTGTAGACGCAGGCAGTTACTTCGGGCTAGTCAGTTTCCAAAATGGCGACCTGCCAGGAATATGCTAATCTAGCGTGGGATATTTAAATCCCGTGCTTCATTAGCAATTTCGCTTGCCCTCATTAGCCTCCCTAGTTCGAACTAGGGGGCTAGTGTAGATGCATCCTTTGAAAATAAGATATTCTGGAATTTATCTTCCAGAATAGCTTATTTCGAAAGAAGCGTGCAGTGTAGATGTACCCTTATTGAATAAACAGCTTAAAATGATGGTTTCTTCTTCAAAACCCATTGTTGACTTTCTCTGCTCTTTCTTGTTACAAAGTCTTTGATATATTTCCAGTGAAAATGAAAGCATTATATTTAAACAAAATACCACAGGAAAAATATTGCTTTGCAAGGACAGCAACTTACACCAACCAAGATGGTATCAGGTGTCATAAGTAAGTAAAGGTATGGGGGGAGGTTTAAAGAAATAACCTTATTTTCACTGGAAAAGAGAAGACTTTGATATAACCTAATTCAAAATTATCATTAGAATCAATACAGTTCATACTTTTGGAGCAAATGTTTCATAGTGGTAACAGGATAAATAAATTTTCTGTAAACCTGCCTCATTATTGTGAATGGAAGTCAATAGGAACTATCCTAAGGAATAAGGATTAATCAGACAAGGATTAGTCATCTGAGTGAGGTTTGAAGGATTAGGTAAGGAAGTGTAAATGGAGAATTCAGACAAAACTGTTATTATTTATTTATTATTTTTACCATGGTAACAACTAAAAGTTGATGTCAATGAGCTATTTCCTATGTAAATTTGGTTCCTTATTTTTGGACCTGTTTTTCTAGGGTACATATATTGGCCTATGAAATATGATTGATGCCTAGTTTAATAATGCGAATGGCTGCTATTTATTTGTATTGGCACTCAATCCATGATTTTAATGTATTTTGCAAATTAGTGATCACATTTTTATCAAATATGTTTTATCCGAAATTGGCAAACTCTGGCTTCTGCCTTGAGACAGCCTTATAAAAGCAAGCAATAGCCCAAAGACAAATGATTAAGATTAGAAAGTAAAATCCTTAACGAGCCTTGACATCTTATTGTTACATCTCCTCATAACACTTACGTTATTTTTGCTAAACAGGCATGGATTATTTCTACAGTCTAAATAATTATATTGGATTTGATCCAGGATTGATTACTTGTACTAACTTTGCACACTATAAAGTAAAACAGAGCAGATAGCTAAGCAGGGTTTCTGGGAAGCGGATTAATTGTTTTGAAAAGCCTGTGATGAATGCACGTCTTTGATCAATTTGCTCAAAGCATATAATGCTGCATAGTAAGATGTGTTGTGCTTTATACACCCTAGACTAATTTTCTACAGTACCAGAAGCTTTTTATCATCAAATGCAGAGATGAATGGATGAAAATACTGGAGCTCCATTTAAAATGATCTGATATCTTTATGATTTAGATGGAATAAATGTTTCTGATATTAGCAACTTAAAACATAAATTTCAAAAGAAAATTTGATGTAAGATTACAGTTTATTCATATAAAGTGTGGGTTTTAATCTCCATTATGATTCTCATCTGAGCTAAATCTGTGTAGATGCACTGACCTCAACAAAGTTAAATCAGTTTGTAGCAGCTGCTGATCTAAGCCTCCATCTTCATGTTGTGCATGTATATGTATTTCAATGAAGGGATGTGTGCATTCAGTTTATAAACCAATATATTTTGCACACAATAGGGGCCTGATCCGTCTCATACCATAATCAATGGGAACTTGCCATTGACTTCAGTGGCAGGAGCTGTGCATAGCTGAGCTATGCAAAATAAGGAAGGATTTGGAGGTTCTTAGAGAGGTATTTGGGAAAAATCAGTGACAAGATCTTTATCTGGTAATAGAGTGGGAAGAGGTCTTTCTGTGTGAAAAGGCTAAGGCTGCAGTAGTTCTTTCAGCCCTTCGCCAGTTTTTACTCTCTGGCTTTGCAGAGACAATGCTTTTCCTTACTTTCTTCTCATGGTGACTCCGTACATCAGAGGAAATAAGTCTATAGACTTCATTTGAGTTACACCATTTAAACTGAGAGGAGAGAGGCCATACTTGATCGTGCTTCACTGCATGGGGCTGTAATTGATGACATCTAAAGTCCCTTCCAGGCCTATTTTTTATGACATTTCACTCTCATATGGCAAAATGTACCTGCTGTATACGCGTTATACAAGGTTCAGTCATGTAAGCTACATACCTAAGGTTCTATTTACTTCAATGGTAAATCTATCTGTTGAGGTTTTACAGGAGTGGACCCATAACTTGGACAATGACCGTTTATCCTTCTATGTGTAATACAATGGAAAACTTCCCATGTGTTTTCCTTCTTAACATCATTAGAAAAATCTCTTTCAGTTGATAAGTCACATGGCATAAACTAAATGCATATTTCTGAAAGGTATTTCACACATGCTATGACAGTTTTACCCAATGAAGAAAAAATAGGTCAATTTAATTCATGATGGGTGATATCCATTAACGTAAGCATAAAACTGGAGACAGTGAAGAATCAGGACCATTAACTAGAAGACTAATGTTAATATAATGTTAAGTTTCTGATATAAAAATTCCAAAAGTAAGGAAGTTCCAAAATGTTATGATTCCTCTGCCACACTGACTTTCTTATGTTGTATTTTATTTATAATATATGGCTTTTATTAATAATATAAACAAAATATATTGAGGTTCACAATTACAAAAAAAAACAACAGGATAAAACTACTATAACACCTAGCAGAAAGGACCCCTTCATGATGTTTAAGATTTCCATGTGTCACAACAACAACCACCATGACAGCAATAATGCTACCGTGTGAGCATGTGGAGCCTATAATTTCCTTGTTCCAGGAGGAATGAGGCCCGACTGTTTTCAAAAGTCACTGACTTTACATAGAAGTTTGCAAATTCTTTCATCTGGAGCTATTAATCCTCTGGACCATATTATCTGATCACCTTAATTCATCCACATTGAGAACCATCCTTAACAGACATCCATAATACCACCTGGAAAAATTCTTCTAAAGAGCACATTTGAAATTGTAGAATTCAAATATTTATAACATTGAAAGATCTGTTTTTTCTTCAACATTTTTTGAGTGTCACTGAGGAATATCAGACAATCTGGTATTCCAGCTTCCGATGTTTTTGAATTATATGAGTGCAATATTTCTGTAAGGAGCACACCGGAAAAAAGCTATTTTTATTCATGAACAGATCTGAAGATGTGCCTTCAATGTTATCTTAAAAACCTGGCATTTTTTACAGTGAGTCTTAAAGTTTGCAATAGTCTTGATAGGAGAAATGAAAATTGAACTGGAAGCTTAAAAAAGAACACTTAATAACTTCTTCCATTCAAAAACAATTTCACCAGGAAGGCAGCCTTACCATGATTTAAATATATGGAAAAATAATGAGATTCCTCTCTGAATTTCAGTAATGAATGGCTATGGCAGAAGTTTTCATTTTCATACCATTTTCTTCCTGCCTTTTGGATCATCCCCATTATATCTCCACTACATCAGAGGGCATTTATTCAGGGGCATAGTTGAGGGCAATTGCACCTGTATCCTCCTCATGTGGTGTGCCAAGTGTACCCATGTTTAGGTTCCTGGCTGTCAGTCTTTACCTCTCTTGGGCAGAGATCTGTGTCTCTCTCCTACCTTACCAAAGTTTATCCTGGATGCACAGTTCCTTGCCCACACTGTGTTATCCCCCACAAGCCACATTGCCTGTGCTTTGATTTCTCTCCAGAGCTTATGATCAGTCTATTTACCTGCAGTTACAAATGACCACCCAGCTCTTTCCAAGCAAGCACATTTATTCTTAAGGTGAAAGCATTAAAGAGAAAGCATGAAAACAAAAACTAGATATGCTAAAGAGCTTTCCTGAAATCACCCAAAGTTCATCCTTGAGCTCTGGTAGGTTTAAATCTTTCAAATCCCATAACTGGGTTTTCTCTGTGGTTAGAAGGTCACAATTGCCTCAGATTCAGAGCCAGACCTACCATGAACATTTCATTTATAATATATGGAGACATATCAAGCTCATAGAGCTGGAAGGGACCTTGAAAGATCATCAAGTCCAGTCCCCTGCCTTCATAGCAGAACCAAGTACCATCTCTGACAGATCCCTAAATGCCCCCCTCAAGGATTGAGTTCATAATCCTGGGTTTAGCAGGGCACTGCTCAAACCACTGAGCTATCCCTCCCCATGGTTTGGGCTCATGTAACAGGTTATCAGTAGACAATGGTCCACTCCTCAATGTGGCTATGTCTAGACTGCAGGCTTCTTTCAGAAGAAGCTTTTCTGGAAGAGATCGTCTGGAAACACTTCTTCTGAAAGAAAGCATCTACACAGCAAAAGCGCATAAAAAAGCAATGTGCTTTTTGGAAAGATAGCATCCACACTGAATGGATACTATCTCGCATGTAAGCTGTGATTACTATGGATGGAGTGTCCACCATGGCACCTGTGCTTTTTCCTCTTTCCTCTTCTTTCGAAAGAACTTCCTCTTTCTCATCCACACATGCCTTTTTCCAAAAGAGCTCGTTTGGAAAAAGGTTTCTTCCTCATAGAAAGAGGTTTGCCAATGTCGGGAAAACCCCTCTGTTCTTTTGATTTTTTTTTTTCGAAATAACATGATTGCTGTGTGGACGTAACTGGAGTTTTTTCGGAAAAGAGGCTGTTTTTCAAAAAAAAAACCTCTGCAGTGTAGACATACCCTGTGTAACTTCAAAAGACTGAGTTTTTACATAACCAGATGTGAGGAATTTGCATTCACATCCTCCTAGATATTCCACGAGAAATCCACCTGAAATGTTTTTGTTCCCAAAGTCCCTTCTTATCTGGCATGTTGTTCAGTATAGTCCTTCAAACCCCAGGTTTTACATCTTTCCCATCCCCCTCTGTACAATCCCAGCCCAGAATAATACATAAACCATTCATTTAACACAATGAGCACCAGAAATACTTATATTTAATTAAGTCAGGTTTCCTGAGAACATGGCACATAGCTGTCACATATATGCTGAAGATCATTGCTCGATTTTGCAAAGGAATACATTTCTGAAGGTTACTTGGTTCAATGAAGATATCAGCAGAATAGAAGAAGCTGTTTTAAAAGGTAACTATCAGTAATTAGATGCCTACAGAACTGCTCCAGGATTTCTTGTTGAAGCTCTCACTTGGCAACATTCAAGAGTAATGACTTGTGTAACTCTCTATAGTTGAAGACTCTATCCCATCCTGGAAGATAATGACAAGGACTTAATTATGCGTGCTTTGGTCATCTTCTGCTTGGTCCTTATTTTCAAGGGGTACAATGGCCTACACCCAATTAACTAATACTGCAGGATGAGGATTGTGATGATGATTGCAGAATGATGACAACACCACTTCTAAGGCACGATAGAACTTTCTATCACAAGCTCATCTATGCAGGAGAAAGACAAAGCTCGAGGTACACAAATTGGGTAGCTTATTTTGAGTTAATTTTGAAATAGCTTATTTCCTAATTTGGCGCTGTCTACACAGCGCCAAATTTCAAAATAAACTGTTATTCCAAAATGTCCCCTAATCTTCATGTAATGAGGTTTACAGGGACATCAGAATATTGAGCCTGTTGTATTTTGAAATAATGGGCTTGTTCAAAAGACATGGAATAGTTATTTCGGGATACTGGAAGTATCCCAAAATAGAGCTGCAGTGTAGACGTACCTGAGGGACCAGTTCAAGCCTATTTAAGCAAATTCTTCCAAAACTAAGGACCATCAAACCTTATCACTTTCTACTCTTTGACCTGCCTTATATAACATAAATATAATGTAACTTGTAAGGGGGAAAAGACAACAAAAAAAAACTTGCTAAAACAAAGCACTCCATTGCAAGCACAAGAACCAATACAAATAGAACACAACTGAGGTCTATAATTAAGCCAAAATATATGCCATGGAGGTCTAAGTAACTCCAGGGTATGAGCTTTCTGCAATGTACATTACAGGTCAACATTAAATAAGTTGTTTGGTGGTTTATGGTCAATGGTCTTAGGCCAGATGTTCCTGGATATGTGTCCTCACAAAATAACAATGGAAGCTTTTTTTCTTTGCTCAGCAGAAAATACAAATTCTGCATGGAAAAAGCATGTGAACTATATCTTTTTGGCCCTAGAAGTGGTACCAATCCTTCTACCTCAGGAATGAAGCACCTTTCTGAGGCAGCTAAATGTCCAAGGACTGGTGGCCTGACTTATATTCAGTTTTCAGTGTTCTCTATCACCTTTCACTAATTGCAAATTTACTTAAAATATACTTTTAAAACCTCTGCCTAGCTTGATGTTACAAAAAGCCAATTAAAAACCAATATATAATTCCTAGAAATGCTTTAGGAGCTATATTTAGGAGTCATAAAATAATGAGGGTTAAGTATTTGATCAATTTTGCTGCATGGAAAAGTCACATGACTTGAGTAATTAGGAAAATTCCAACCTGAAAAACTTGCTAATTCTCATGTAAATGAATTCTAAAGACCATCAGAGTGTATACTGAAGCCTTGTGCATACATACAGAAACTAATTCTAATTTAGTTCCATTAAAAAGTTCACCTTGATTATATGGGAAAGCTATAATTTCGAAACCGATAAAGCTGTAAAAATGTTAATGTAAGTTACCAGTAAAAGCAAAGGAGTGATCAAATGAACCCAGCAAACTTACAGAAATAAGAAATCTTTTTTTTTTAAATGTGGAGTGAAACAGACTTGTGATGCCATACTATAACACACACACACTGTAATTAAGACAAGCATCATATTAACTAACTATCTGCCATTGCCGAAGCTTCCCTAGGAACAATGATATAGCAGTGTTATGGAGATCGGACTAGATCAGTGGTTAACGGCCCTTTCAGTCTCCAAACTAAACACATTGGTCTTGATTCTCCAATCTGACTAAGATCTTCTCAGAAGCAGTGGAGAAGGGAAGTGCAGGAAACTGCTTACAGCTCCTTGCGCAGTAGTTTCCTGGCTTTGGCACAAGAGATGCACAAGAGCAGTTTTAACTTACCCCATTAGCAGAGGGCCCTGCTAGTGAAGGAGTGGGGATGGCTCCCTCCATTCCCAATCCTGCTCTTGAGGTATGCCCATCACTCCATGCCCCAAGGCAGGAGAGGAGGAGGCAGTACATACATAAGACATTTCTGCCAGCAGTTAGCTCCACCACATGGAGAGATAATCTGTTGACCATTGCTAGCTATTTTATATCATGTAAGCAGTAAGGAGCGCCCTGCATAAACACTTAACAGACCAGAGAATCTGGCCCTTTCTTTCAAAAAAGTCATGGGGCCATAGTAAATACCTTGAGGCAGGTTATCTATCTTTTTCTTCTCCACTTTTGCCATTCAAGGTACGTCTACACTGCAAGTTTATTTTGGAAAAAGCTCTTCCGGAAGATATCTTCCAGAATAGCTTATTTAGAAATAGAGCATCCACACTACAAGGAAGCCTCAAAATTAGTACGAGGCAGGCTCCTCTAATGTAGATGCGCTATCTCGATTTTAGAGCCCCAGGAGGCACTGGGGAGGAATAACTTTAGAATGACCCTGGTGAGGAGTTATTTCAACATAGCAGCTTTTTCGGAAGAGGCATTGTTCCTCGTGGAATGAGGTTTACCAACATCAGAAAAAGCCGTTCGTTATGTTGATTTTCTTTTGAAATAACACAATTGCTGTGTAGACGCTAGTATTGTTTTTTCGGAATAACGGCCATTATTCTGGAAAAACGGTGCAGTGTAGAGGCACCCTCTGACAACACACAAGAAGAGAGAACCTTCTAATCTGCTGAATGTGTGTATAGGTAGCAAGCAACAATTTTGCCTTCCTCCCTCCAGCCGGCAGAGTAGAAGGCTTGTTGAGAGTGGGGAAGATAGTTGCTCAAGCATGTTGCTAGGTATTGCTAGCTGGTACATGGTTCCTAAAGAGCTCTTGGCAAATTATTGCATCCTAGGCTGTTCTAATAGGAGTTAAGGCAGAGAAACAGAGAACTGTAAGTGGTTGCTGGCTTTCAGCTCTACCTCTTTGCCCTTTTCTTCTATGCTGCCCTGGCTGGATAGGTGGAGGAAGGCACCCAATCTTTGCTCTGAGCTGCCCTAAGCTCAGACAGAGACAATCAAGTTCCTATCATGTTCATCCTGAGAGCTGCTAGAACTACTCTTTCCTTCTTTTCCTGGGATGCAGCATCATCCAACGGGAGACAGCAACTGCTCAGACTGAAACTGGTTCACATCAGACATGCCCCTGAGACTGGATGGGGGGAGGGGGACAAGTGGCAGTGTCCCCCTTTCCGTTGCTACAGTGACAGAAGTGACTTAAAGATGCAGGGAATACACTGTAAGTTAATAATCAAATACATTGTCTTTTTAACACAGACTCCTTCAAAGGCCCCTGTTTTTTGTCTCCAGGGCCACATGGGGCCCACAGACTACAGGTCGAGCACCACTGGACTTTATAGGTATAATGGCTCTATGGATATTTTATATTATATTGTTAAACTATAGTAGGATTCAATAAAGAAAATAAAGCTCTTAGTGAAGCTCTCAGGCCTTTAATAGCCTGAGTTTCTTAAAGAAAAGCTTAAGAGAAGGGGATGAAAGCCAGAAGTTGTTCGGGTTTGCTCCACTTTGAAGATACATTTAAGAAAGAATTCACCTGTTTAGACAAATCTCTGTGGTTTTGCTACAGTGCATTCAATTTTATCTGCTGTCCTGAATTCTGTTTTACACCAGCATGGAACTTTCAAAGCTAGTTATCCTTAGGTTCTGGGCTTAGGATCTACACTAAACAGTTAAAAACAGCATTCTGCTGGTTATTTAATAGGGGAAAACAAATGCTTTAATCAGCAACTGAGACTGCTCAGTGTTAATATCTGCTTAGGCTGAGCGTCCACATTAAAGATACACACATATGAGCTTATTGTCTTTATGCACTTTGATAGAGTAGTTCCCGTAATACTAATGCAGCACCTGCTTTGTGATAAATGTACTTTTAGTGCTAGCTAACAGAAGAAGGAAACAAACAGATGCGCTGATTAGTTGAGTTGAACAAAACATCTCAAGCAAATGCAGTATTGTTACATAATCAACTTTTAGACAGTAAAAATGGTCAGAAATAGAATGACTGGAACAATTTTCCTGCAATTATATTACAAACATTATTACACTGACAGAAAAGTGCCTGACAGCTGATATGCAAAGTCAGCAAAGTTGAGAAAACATAAAAAAAAATCATCTGCAATTTTCTGAGCACCGTATTAACATTAAGAACCTAGAGAGCAAAGTTAAATACTGCAGCATTGTTCACTGCAAACAGCTTGAAACATTTTTTAAATTCTGTAAGTTCCTTATAGCACAGTTATGTAGGCTAAGTGGAGAGAGTGAGTCATAATAATGAACACATATTTCTGGCATATATTCTAGAACTGATTACAACCATGATTTTCTGAGTTCGATGATGGCTGCACAAATGTTTTTTTTTTTAATCCTATAAAAATGTTATCCTGTGTAAAATTATCTCTGGCATTTACAATTCTTTAATTTTTATTTCTGATAAAATGTTCAGTAACTATAGTGCTTGCAGATTACAATTTCCAGTCCCTTCATAAACTTATTTTAAAGTTTGGCTGTGTTCATTGCTTTGTCAGGAAGAGTATCTCTACCTCAGCATTTTAACTATAATTAATCATGACACTCACCTTGATTGCTGCCAAGTTTATATTCCCTAAGAGATGGAACAAAACACACAATCTGTGAATTATTTATACTTCCATATGGAGGCTTATTGTTAATACATTCCTCTGTAATTCTTAAATGTTGGATCTTAATGAGAAAATGTAGATCATTGGTACATTTAGTTTAAAATAGAAACAAAAACATGTACCCAACAAGATGAAAGTGGTATTGTTCTACGAAAAAAAGAATAATAAGGAAATCTTTATTCCAGGCAAACTTGCACTGATAGCTTAAAAAATGAATCTGTAAATGAAACTGGACACTCTTCTCTGTTCTATTATCTTTTTCCAAATAATAAAATGCTGCCAAGACTTTAACAAAGGCCTCCCACAAAAAAAATTCTCCACTGGCCTACCATATTCCCTACATGCCCAGGCAGCCTATGCTTTCAATGTGGTGATTTAAAGCAGTAAGAGAACTGATCTGTTTGTTTTCCCATTTAAGAAAAGCATTCTTCTGTAATCAAGGTGGGAGAAAGGATGACTTGGCAAACAAACTTATTAAATGCACTGGTTGGATGTGTTTGTACTCTGTCCCTGAAAAAAATATACTGGAGCACTTTATATTTAATAGCTCTGTTGGCTTCACCTTGTGTAATCTGTAGAGAGACGTGGTAAAGACCTTGTAGATATTATGAGGCATCTTTCCCCAGGTATTTATTCAAAAATGTCTAATATTTGGTTTGATATGGGACAGGTCATTTTTGGTAAGATGGTTCATCAGTAAACAGAGAGGAGTAAATTCCATCAGAGGCAGGGAACTCATCCTGAATCTTCCTTTCAATGATAAAAAGGTCTCTAAACTTCTCTGCAGTACATCGCTGCTTCTAGATTGCTTTGATTAGACTGATGCTGTCATCTTTACCCACTCTTTCTCATTTGTATTTTATTCTCATTGCTTCTAGTTAGATACTTGACACTCAATTAAGGGAACAGGGGGAAAAAATTACATGAATTGTGTGACTAACCAATGCAGCGTGAAATAAGAATGGAAAGACTGGAAACTTTTTGACACAGGGACTCTCACATACTCTGTATTCCGTGCCCAATATCATGTGATGCAGCAGTATGTCTTTCAGATGACATCTACTGAATACCTACTCCAGTTTCTTACCGAGGCCTTCTCCACACTACATCTGAAATGCTATATTACTCTGAAGTACACTCTGAACCTTCTCTGGCTTTCCTCCCATGTCTGCAGTACCTTCTTGAATCAGACTCTTGTTCTATAGAGCCCCAGAGTGGCTTCTGGGGGTTTCCTTTGCATTAGCAACCAGTGGAATAGGCCAGGGTTGGTGCATTTGCACAACACAGGTCCCTTTCAAATCTTCCTCTCTGCTTTTATTGGAAGGATGGCTCTTGCTGGGGATCTTACTTGCTTTACTCAAGGAATGTCTACACTGCAGAATTTTTTTGGAAAGACGGCCAATTTTCGGAAAAAACTTCACTTACATCCACACTGCAATCACATTCTTCCAACAAAAAGTCGAAAGAACAGAGGAGTCTTTCTGACAGCGGCAAACCTCTTTCTATGAGGAAGAATGCCTTTTCTGAAAGAGCTCTTTCGGAAAAAGATGTGTGTGGACGGGGAAGAGGCTTTTTTTTTTTTTTGAAAGATGAGGCCTCCAGGAAATAACACAGGTGCCCTGGTGGACATTCCATCCAAACTAATCATAACTCTCTAGTTCCTGTCTCCTGACAGCTCTTAAAGCTGCAGGCACCCTGGACAAGCCTTGTGTCAGGAAGCCAGTCATAGAGCAGCACCCTGACCGTGCGGCTCTCCCTGCCACGCAAATCAGAGCTGTGGCTGAGCAACAAGCCTCCCGAGACCTCCCTGGTCCTCACAGGGAGCAGCACCGGGCTCCCAGGACCCACCCAGGGGCACCAAATGCCGTGCGCCCTCCTGGTCTGGGGTGGAGATCCTGTCCCTTCTGGAGCTGTGGTGGGAGGAGGAGTCCCTGCAGGATCTCCATTCCTGGAGGCATAACGCTGATATTTATGGCCGGATGGCCGCAGCTCTGGCCCAGAGGGGACACCACTCCCGCACCTTGGACCAAGTGAGGAGCAAGGTCAAGGAGCTACGTCAAGGCTATGCCAGGGCCAGGAAGCACAGCTCTTGCTCTGGAGTAGGACCACACTTGTGCCCATATTAAAAGAACTGCACAGAATGCTGGAAGGGGTGGTGAAGCCCTTTCCTCACCCGTACTGGTGGACTTGGGGCTCGAGACACCTGTGGTTGCCTGCCCAGAGCTCCTTGATGATGATGAGGAGGAGGAGGAGGAGGAGGAGGATGAACAGCAGCTGCAGGAGGAGGAGGACACAGCCGGCACGGTGACCCGCACCCTACAGCCAGTACCCCAGACCCTGGAGATCTCCCAGGCATCCTGTGACACCAGGGAGGGATCATCAGGTGAGTGCTCTCAGTTTGTCACATGCTCAGGGTGGGGGAGGCAGGTGCAGAGGGGATGGGTGCGATCATCACTCAGCCTGCTCAGCCTGGACAGTGTGCTGCATTCTGTGCACATGGCACCACATGGCCTCAGCAGCTAGACTCAGAGCACCCACAGCCTCCTGCTCACAGGCTGTGGGGAGACCCCACACATGTCTGACCCTTGGGGGGGACGCCCTCCCACTGCCAGATACTGCTGGAAGCAGGCTGGGCACAAGGGCACACGTATGACCCCATGCACTCTGAGCACACGGCCATTCCTGCATGCTCAAGGAACCACCCGCTCTCACGGACTGTGCTGCTAGGTGCAGGTGTGTGTGTGGTCCCCATGGAAGGCCAGACTGCTCCAGGCCCCTCTCCCGCCCATGGGATTCCACTGTGGAAGGACACTTCTCTTGCCCACCCTGTGGGACGGGGAAGGGAAGAAGTGGGAAGCATGGTCCCCTAGGCACCTTGTGGCCCCGTGAGGCAGGGCCTGCTGTGCAGGCCACACATGGCCTTGCACATGGGACATCACTGTCCTCAGCTCTGAGGACTGTTGCTCACTGCTCACAGAGGAGGGCATGGCCTCAGGGACATGGTCTGCATGGTGACTGACTGTCTCTTCCTCTTTTCCTCCACAGCCGGACCAGCCATTGCTGAGGGGGGATCCATACCATCAGAGGCAGCCACCCAAACCCAGGGGAGCCACAAATGCAGGAGGGTCCACGAGGACCTCATGAGGGAGCATGTGGCTGTCCTGCATGACATTCAGCAAACCCTGGCCCAAAAGGTCTGGGATGAAGCCAAGTGGTGCAACCGCATGTGTGCCACCATCTGGGAAGTGATGGCACACATGGCTCCTGTCCCCACTCTAGCCCTCCCCACTCCAGCTCCTGTCTCCACTCCAGCTCCCCCTGCCATGCCTATGTCCCTTCCCCCCTGCCATCCCTGACCCCGCTCCAGCCCCCCATCCTGCCCACCTCCCTGTGGTACCAGGCTCCACCCACCACCGCGTTCCCTGAAGTCCCTGGACCTGAGGTGGCACTACCAGCTGCCCCACATGCCACTCCCAGCCCTGAGTTCCCCTCTTCTCTCCCCCTTCCAAGTTCTCTACCCCATCCTCCCCAATTACTTTTATTAGGAAAAAAAAAGGGAGTTTTGTTCCATTCAAAACTGGTCTCTTTACTGAGATTACAGGGAAGGGAGGGGTTGTGGTGGGAAAGGTATAGGGGGGACAAGGCACCAGCCCCTAGTGGGGAAGCCCTGGGGACAGTTACTGGGGTGCTTGAGAGAAACTCTCCCTCAGGGCCTCCTGGAAGTGCACCCCGGCCCGATGGGCCTGGCGAATGGCAGCTGTCCATGGCTGATTGAAGGCCCCCCCTTCATGGCCAGCCTCTGCCCCCCCACCCCGGGAGAAAGGCCTCCCCTTTCCTCTTCACAATGTTGTAGAGAACACAACATGCCGAGACCACCTTGGGGATGTTGTGCTCCCCCCTGTCGAGGTGGGTCAGGAGGCACGTGAACTTCATCTTCAGGCACCCGAAGGCACATTGCACCTGCATGCAGGCCCAGTTGAGGTGAGCATTGAATTGTTCCCTTCTGGGGTCCAGGTGGCCAGTGTAGGGCTTCATGAGCCATGGTATGAGTGGGTAGGCTGCATCCCCAATGATGCACAGTGGCATCTGCACGTCCCCCATGAAAAAGTCCCACTGGGGGAAGAATGTTCCAGTCTCCAGCTTGTGGTAGAGGCTGGAGTTTCTGAATATGCGGGCGTCATGCACCCTGCCCAAACACCTGACAAAAATGTCTGTGAACTGTCTATGGTGGTCGACCAGGGCCTGCAGCACTATAGAGAAATAGCCCTTCCTGTTGATGTATTGGGCTGCTCGATGATGTGGTGCACGGATCGGGATGTGGGTTCAATCAATCTCTCCCCCACAGTTGGGGAACCCCAGGGTGGCAAATCCTGCGATGATGGGGTCCAGGTCTCTGAGGCAGATGACCCTGCGCAGCAGGATGGAGTTGATGGCCTTCACAACCTGTGGAAGGAGACAAAGAAACACACAAAACATAGAATGAGTGCCTGAGCCCTTGGGAGGTTCCCGCTCCCTTCGCCCCCTCCCCCCTGCCACCCAAACACCACAGGAGGCACCCTCTGTGAGGCTGCCCTTCCTGCCGCCCCTTCCCCCCCCCCCAGCATGAGGGCTGTGTGAGGGTGGGATGGCACAATCCCCCAGGGATGGAGCTTCACCCACCCACAGGCCATCCCCGCACCCCAACCCTCCTTTTCCCCAGGGTCCCCCTTTCCAGTACTGCCCCCTTCCCCACAGGGACTGTAGCCCGAGAGTGCCTTACCTCCATGAGGAGGGCCCTGAGGGTGGATTTCCCCATGCTGAATTGGTTGGCCACCGACTGGTAGCTGTCTGGGGTGGTCAGCTTCCAGATGGGGATGGTGGGCCACAGGTAGGTGTCCCATCATCGGAGGGCAGGGGTGAGCCAGACACATAGCCCCATAAAGGTGGCCTTCTGCATGTGGAAGTTGTTGAGCCACTGCTGGTCATCCAACTGCTCCATCATCAAATGGTCCCACCAGTCAGAACTGGTATCCAGCCTCCAGAATCATCTCTCCACCGTGGGGTGCAGGTGCAAGGGTATTGCTCCCACATCCAGGCAGAGGGACTCACTGATGAGCTTGGAGTCGAGCTGGGGCAGGACCATCATGATGGTCTGCACACACTGCTGCAGAACCTACAGCATGGTAGTGTGGGACCATCGCATGCCCAGGGCAGCTCCAGCTCCATAGCAAAAAGAATGCTGTGGTGTCCAAAAGCTAGGCAACCAAAGCATGCACTGCAAATGCTTTGCTATCTGTCATAGAGGTAAGCAAGCACACAGCAGAAGCTGAGAAACTGCTGTCCAGGGATGCGTCTCAGATAGCCTTAGGCAATAGCACCCGAAAGCAACTGCTGACCTAATGCCCTGGCTGAAGAGGCCTTATATGCAAGATAGCATCCAATCAATGTAAACACTCTCTTTTGAAAAAGCAGATCACTTATTTGATGTGCTTTTGCTGTGTAGACGCTCTCTTTCGGAAGAAGCCTGCAGTCTAGACGTAGCCTCAGAGATACCCTTTTGTGATATCAAGTTACAGTGGGAGAGGTCTAGGTTGGATATTAGGAAAATCTATTTCACTAGGAGGGCAGTGAAATACTGGAATGGGTTATCTAGGGAGGTGGTGGACTCTCCATCCCTAGAGGTTTTTAAGTCCTATCTTGACAAAGCCCTGGCTGGGTTGATTTAGTTGGGAGGGGGCTGGACTTGATGACTTCCTGAGGTCTCTTCCAGCTCTCTTCCAGCCAGACATGAACCCCATCTTGTTTCCCCCCCGAGAGCAAGAGAAAGGCAGTCAGCCTTTGATGCCCTGGGAACGCAGGTGTGCTGCCTGTCCCTGACTCTACCATAAACAGAAACCAGACAGTAAATGGGCTAGCTGACGACCCGGGGCCTCCCGCCGCCCTGATGGCTAGTACCAGTAATTGACACGCCTGCACTGTCCCAGGAGAGGAATCTTCTCCCATCACATACCAGAGGTGCCCATTGTCTGCATTTTCCCAGGTGTGAATTATGCTTTGCACCCTTCGTGGGAAACTTGGCGTTCAAAGCCATTTTTCCTAATTGGCCACTTGAGACCAGGAAGAAGCCTTCATGACCCAAGGGGTATAAAGAGGGGTTTAGTAGCCCACCCCATTTGAGCTCCAATCATCTATACCTGCTGGCAGGTATTGATTGTCTCCCGAGGTCTGTGGGATGCCCAACCTCACCCTACTTCTTCCCGAGGGATTGAGAGAAAGACGCTGGCCACGCCAAGTCTGGAATGCATGGGTGAGAATATATACCTGCTAGGTGTCTATTTTGCATGCATTTAATAAGAGCTCAGAGAACCAAAAGGGTTTCATGGTACCTGTAAGTGACTTATTAGTGTAATTTCTGTCCTGTCCTTTGTAGTGGCTGTGTTATCTGTAACACAGTAGTAGCATTTAACAGCTAAGTTTACCCTGTAACAATAAAATAGTAACTGTTTAAGCTGTGACCTGACTTCTTCAGTTGCTGTAACAGAACCAAGCACAATTTTAAAAAAAGAACTTCAGCCGGTCATAAGGGACAGGTATAGGAAGAGCTTGGGCGTTTGGATCGTGTCACTCCCAGGTGACAGATCCGTTGGGGCATCTCTCAGTCTTCCCTAGACTGCCCGCTGCGAAGGGATCCTGTATCCTAGCAGCTGAAATCTGAGATGTAATAAGCTCTTCCTATAAACTCGGGGCGTCTGTCAGCCCGTTGGCTGCCCTCTGCGACGGGACCCCGGTCCTAGCAGTAAAGTCACAGACGTTAAACTCTTTTCGGGGCACCCTCCAGCCTCCTAGGCTGCCCACTGCGACGAGACCTTGCGTCTCAGCAGTTGAAGACTTGGGTGTAACACACACTGCCCTGACCATCAGCTGACACTTGGGCAGGGGGCTGGACTTGATGACTTCCTGAGGTATCTTCCAGCTCTATAATTCTATGATTCTATGATGCTGAACTGCAAGTGGCCACCTTCATTCCAACATGCTCACTTGTGAAGTAAAGTTCTATTCACCATGGATAAGAATATCATAATCTGGCCCTTAGGCTGGAGCAGAAGCTCTATTCCAGATCCAAAGGATAAAGGGTTACAATTCCTTCCTTCTTTTGCTCTCTGCACCTAACCAGCCTGACCAAACGGCAACTTGCTCCTGAATAATACAAAACTTTCAGCAGCTCTCAGATATTCTTTTGCTCTATAATTCATTTAAGTGTAGTTACTTGGTTTTTTTTCTATCCACAGTCCATCATAAAGTGTAGGAACTGAAATCTTAATGATTTATAAATGCAAATAAAATTTGTAAAAATAATGCAAGTACAATTTTATTCTGTATCAACTGCAAGGTTAAATGAATAGATCTAAGAACTCCATTTCAATACAGCTTTTAATCTTCTGGATTTAATTATACTTGGGTGTAGTGAACTCTGATTTCAATATTTTACTACTATAGTAATTATAGGCTGGTGACCTGTCACTGGTTGTAATGCTTCTGACATCCCAAGATGATTTAAAAAAATCAGATGATAGCAGAAGCATATAATAGAAATCATAGAAATGAAAAAAACCTCTGTCTTCCTGTTGAATTACTAAAGAGATAGTGAAGTAGTTATAGCTGAGAAACATATTAATTAATAAAACAACATTACACAAACTTACCATGAACCAAACTTAAAAGTTATAGTAATTCTAGTAACTCCTGTAGTAATATAACTGATAACTGATCTCACAACACAGTACATTTAAAGGAATTGTGGGATCAGCTGTTCTTTAGTGTAACTTCACTGCACCTTTAGTATAACTTCACTGACTTTGTTAGAGTTACACCAGAGGTGAATGTAGTCCTCAAGTGTTACTTTACCATTTCGTACTGGAGTTTCCAGTCTGACTGACTGTATATGCTATAAAACTATTATTTTTAAACATCAGAGCTGTTTCATACAGTGTATAGTTCACCTTGTTCATACAACTAGTCTTAGGAGAGTCAGTGAGACAACCCACCACGAACAAAGTGAACAGCATTTGGACTTTAATACTGTCATGTATCAGAGGCAGTCAAGTTGCTGTTGTGAGGAAGGCTGAGATTTTCACATTTCTATATATTCTACTGTCACAATTAAAATTATTATTATTTTTTTTTTACTTACAGTCAGCTCTACTTTTCTACAAAGATGGCATAACCCTTTTTTGGTTTGCTGCTGCTCTCTCTGCACCCTGTGTATTTGCTGTTAGCTTTCTTTCCTTTTATACAACTTTAGGGCCAAGTCCTGAAAACCCTTTCAAGCATGATTAAAACTTTGCAGGACTAGGCCCTTTAGACTATAGGCTGCATGACAAAGGGACATTCTTTATTGATTTTTATCCATATTGAGGTGCATATGTGTGGGACAAATTACATCTACTATCAGGTCTGGCCTTACCATGAGGCGAACTGAGGCAGCCACCTCAGGTGCCAGACTGTGGGGGGCGGGGGTGCCACTAGGACCCAGAGTGTAGAAAATTGTGGCGACTGCTGGTACATATATATTCTCTCTGCTCTAGATGCACAGAGATGGTGGAGTGCTGTGCTGGAGGAAGGAGGGTACAAGAGATATAACAGGCAGGCAGGAGAAAAGGTGAGAAGGAATAACTGCCCTGTGGAAAGCACCACTTTGATTATTCAAACAGATAAAACAGTGTTTACTATGCAGACAAGAAAAGTTACATTTGCTGTTCAGGCTTTTGAAAGTTAAGTGTTACTTAAAATTTTTGAACAAGGCATTTTAAGTTGTTAGTTCTCCTTTATTGGGGTAGGTAGCAGAGCAGTAGGATGAGAGGAGTAGAACAAGAAGAAGGCAGAATTGAGACCTTTCAAAGTTTTGGCCCAAGCGAGGGGGCATGGGGACGTCATTTGAACTCCCCGCCTCAGGTGCCAAAATGCTGCGGGCCGTCCCTTCCTACTATATATTTAAGAAAGTTTGTCCGTCTGTGCATTTGTCTGTCTGTCTGTTCAAGAATTCCTCCTAAACTATAAGAGTTAAGACCACCAAATTCGGTTTACAGCTTCTTCTTACCTTAAAGCAAGTTAAGGGTATGTCTAGACTATAGAACTTTTCTGGGATACCCAAGGTATCACAGAAAAACTCTGCCGCACCCAAGGAATGTGTCTGCTTTTCTGAAAAAAAATGTTGGAAAAGCAGACACGTTTTGTTGGCATCCCTGTAAGCCTTGTTTCATGACGAAGTAGGGATGTTCTGAAATAGGGTTTTTTCCCAACATTTGGCCCTGTGTAGATTGGCCAAATGTTGGAATAGCCTCTTTTGGAAGAAGAGGAAAAAGATACGCAAATTGTGGTTCACAATTTGTGCATCTTTTTCCAACTTTTTTTTGTAGTGTAGACATAGCCTAAGGCAGGGGTTCTCAAACTTTGTGATACCACGACCCCCTTCTAAGTTGCTCACGACCCCCCTCTAAGTTGCTCACGACCCCCCAGAGGGTCGGGACCCACAGTTTGAGAAATGCGGGCCTAAGGGTTTGGCTGTGCCAGGAAAATGGGATGTGCCTGGCGTAGGATTGCCTCTCATAAAATGGAAAGGAAGGGCTCTTCCATATAATGAGCACACGGGGCCAAAAGAAAAACAAAAAACTAAAATTGAATTAAGGACCCAGCAATCTCTCTCCAGGGCAGCTTGCATACTGACCCCTCATCCCCAGCCCCAGCCCAGATCAATTATTTAAATGAAGAAAAATAAAAGTTAATTGAGTTAAGGACCCAAGCACTACTGGGTAAATCTTCTAGTCATTATTAATAATAAAGCAGATACTTTCCAATATGTCTTTAAGAGCTTTTATATTTTAGGTATATGCCAGAACTTAATTATACCAGAGAATTAGAAATCTCTAGTCCCTCCTATCCTTGATTGCCCAGGAAATAGTATGTCACATGCCAGCACAAACTTTCACTTTTTTCTGTCATATATTTCCTACCAGAAAATTTACCTGGTGTTACTCTGGTCCTTTACTCAACTAATTTTTGGTTTTGGGAAAATAAAATGAAAATGTACATGCTTCATTTGAATCATTGTTCTGGGGTGGGGCTAAAGGTGAGAGGTTCAGGGTGCATGCTACCTTGGAGAAAAGAGGACTAGCCTCACTCACTCTCACCACAGCAGCACAGGGCCAGGTGAGAATCACCTCTTCATGGCCACCACAGCTCCAGGAGACACAGCCAGAGGATTGGCGTATGTCCCCCCGGCTGCAGCAGGTCCATGTGCCTCTGTCCCTGTGCTCCCAGCCAGAGTGGGAAATGCAGCAAACTGTGTACTTTCCCCATGTTCTCTGAAAAAGAAACAGTAATATTCCGGTATGAGTTGGGGGGCGGCTTCAGCCCTCCCACCCTCCCTAAAGGGCACCTGGCACCTGAGGTGTGTGTGTGTGGGGGGGGGAAATCAGGTCTGGGGCAGTCCCGAAGTGGGAGGAAACATCCCCAGCCAGCCCTTTTCACCTGCCTAGTGATTCTGTCTCTTTTCTGTATGGTTTTCTTAGAAGCAATCCCATTCCAGGCACATCCCATTCTCCCGGCACAACGAAACCCTAACCTTGCTTTACGTTCTGTAAGACAAAGCTGTAGACCAAATTTGGTGATCCTAGCTCTACCCGTTTAGGGGGAGTTTTTGCACAGACAGACTTTCTCTAATATATAGTAGATTCTGATCTTTTTTCTTCACATTTAAAATCATATGTTCAAAGGAAAAAGGCATTAAAGGATAACCATGAGTAGAAGGAGACAGGTGACTAGAAGAACAATTGCCATGTTCAGGACAAATCCTTCTTCTCTGGCACTGTTCCCTCTGAGAATGGAAAATAAAAAGGCATTACTGATATATTTTAAAAGAAAACAAATACTAAACTATCTATTCCATCCCCCTGCCAGTGCAGGATTGTCCCTGTAGTAAGATGAGGGCATGAGACATAAACCCTTGTTTATGCCTGGTTAAACAAACATGTCTGTTTCCTGCTCGTCTCAACCTTTCTTTAGCCATGTATTGTACATTGTTAGCTAGGCCCTTATTGCACAGGCCTGATCTGAGGTCTGAGGCCTAGCTAACAATGTACAATACATGGCTAAAGAAAGGTTGAGATGAGCAGGAAACAGACATGTTTGTTTAACCAGGCATAAACAAGCTGAGACAGCACAACCCAGGTGGAGACCAGTAATTGGGGGCTTATCGTGAGTTGTAAACACACAGCTCATTGAAAAAGGCCATGATACCCACTCCCCATAAATACCAACTCAGGGTCAGGAAAGGGTTGAGGTTGATACATGATGGATGGAGATGGTCTAATCAGATCATGAGGCACAAGGTGATTGGTGATAGCCTGGCAACATCAGAGGGTGGCAACCTCACACAACAGCAGTGATGTGTTTGTACTTGTATATAAGGTGGTGTCTTGGGGTACAATCTTTGAATGACCTAAGGGGGCAATTGAAGTGTTCCATTGTTTTGAGCCATTTCATTGTTATGGGGCACAAATGCATAGTGGTTCAGTAGAGTCTATTGACAACTATTAATGTACTTCGCTTAACAATAAACCTAGCTTGGTGCCTTCAATCTTTATCTGATTTGTGGTCTTTGGGGGCTCTCTTGGAGTCTGCTGTGAAGACTAAG
Source organism: Rafetus swinhoei (assembly GCA_019425775.1). Classification (NCBI taxonomy): domain Eukaryota; kingdom Metazoa; phylum Chordata; order Testudines; family Trionychidae; genus Rafetus; species Rafetus swinhoei. The sequence goes on from CM033424.1 coordinate 156,553,320, forward strand.
TGCACAAGTCTACACAGCACACATCATTGAGCACACACGCAAGCAAGCAATCTTCTGGTTATCACTGACGGAATCAGAGATGCGTGAGGACATCGCAACAGTGAATCCTGGCCCTTGCTAACTAACAGCACTTCTGAACAGCTACATGAGTAACTACAGTCCCCTCTAATATATTTTCCAGTGCTTTACACAGTCTAATTTTAAATGTCTCAAGTGAAAAGGCTTCTGCTATTTCTCTGAGACAATTCTACAGTTCAGTAGATTTCACTGTTATTGAGATTTCCTGTTGTTCATCTTAAATTCCTCTCTTCTTAATTTCATTCTCTTACTCCTGGTTATATTCCTGTGCTGCCCTGGATAATTCTCCTCAGTCATTAATGATGATGCCCTCTAAATATTTGTAGGTTGCTACCTCTTCCTGCCTCATTTTAAACTTTCCCCATACATCAGTGTCCCTGCCCAGTCCACAAGTTTCTGCTATGGAGGTTCCCAGCACTAAAAGCAGTAGTGCTGGTGAGAGCTCTCTCACTTATCATATTAAGTATTATAGATCAGTGATTTATCTGAAGAGGGAATCCTGGTAAATTCCCTGTCTAGACTAATGTAATTGTTCTCTGGTTCCAAATGTTCAATGATGTTATGGTTAGTCATTCTCTCTCACTCCCACCTCCACATGCACAAATCTCCCACAAACATATGGACTGATCTAGCTTCACCAGTGCCGAGGGGAGTCATTTCATTTACTTAAATTGATGCTGGATCAGGCCCATAATCCCTGCTTCAGGCAATGTGGGTGTGAGAGATAGAGTGAAAGTGCACATATCGGAGTTATAACAATTATATTCCAAGGTAGAGTAAAATGAATTCATATCATAAATCTAACAGGGTTTCAGGGATTCAGTTACCAAAAACAAGATATACTATACCATAGTGGGATGGCAGAACTTAACACTTTTAGCTATCCTGTTTTGTTATTATTTTTCAAAAGCTGTGCAACCATTCACAGCCAATTTTTTTTTATAAAGCAAGGCCTGTGTGCATTTTATAAAGCAAGGCCTGTTTGTAGTATTTGCATAAACAAATTGATTATTTGGGCACATAGATTGATATTTGGGATTATTTCCATGTGCAACGATGGGAACTGTATTCTTAACAGTAGAGGGACAAATATGCTGCATGAACATTAGATCTGGTCATAAAAACCTGGCCCCTGAAAGCGCAACTTTTGATATATTTGTAATCTGTATTCAGAGATGATTTTGTCCAAGTCCATGCTTTTGGAATTCCTGCTATGTAAAGATAAGTACTTAAATGACTGAACAGCATGACCTATAATTACTCAAGGTAAATTTAATTTAATTATAGATGAGTCATAGTAATCCGAGTTAACCTTTCAGATGCTTTTTAGTTCTCTACCCTGGCTTTCACTAGAGGTACAAGCCTACCAGAACCTTCATCTTTAGCTGGAGTAAAAGAGAGTTGAGGGCACTCAACACCATATAGGTGTCTATCAACATTTTTTAGGATCTGTACTATAAAAATAAATGATTAAGGAAGATAAGAAGCTCTGGCATTCTTAAACTTTTTTCTAGCCATACCAAATTTTTAAAGTATTCTTTTTCCAGCATTGCTTTTTCCTTTAAGTTGATTAAATATCAATTTGTGCTACTTAGTCTTTAAAGTGCTACATAGTCCTGTATTTTGTTTTGGCATTAAGAGGGCTTTCTTCTAACTAGGATTCTCAGATTTATTTTTGTTTGTTTGTTTGTTGCCTGCTTTTATTGCAAAACCTTAGAAACATTATTATGGCATCAAATGCCAAGAAACAAAGAGAAACAAGAAATGTCAATCAAAAGCATGTTTTTCTATACCCAACAACTGTGGCAGTGTGATAGAGCAAAGAGAACATTGGCGTGGGAATCAAGAGGCATGGGTCCTAGATTGGCCACTGAGTGACCAGCTATTATCTTATGCAATCATTTGGCCTCTTTGTGACTCTGTTTCCTCTCTCAGACTTTGTTTTATATATTAAATTGTAAGCCTTCTGAGAAGGTATTAACTCCTTATACCTACTAGTGTGGGACCAAAATCTCACTTTCACTCTCTAAGCATAATTATGCTACTAGAACTACTGAATAATAGTAATACTATCACAAGAGTTTGCTTATTAAAAGCCAGTTAAAATATTTTTTTTCAGATTATTTTAAATCTAATATTAATTAAAATTAACCTTGGCCTAAATCTGACCAAGAATTCCAGCTTTCATAAGCTAGTTTTCAGAAAGACTATAATGTTTTGATGCCCTGAAATTCAAAATTATCTTGGTCAATTTCCCTAGATATTCCAAAGTACAATAAAATATTATGTTTTGGTCTAAAACTCAGCAAAATCATTTTCAGAACAAATGGAGTTTTCTAGACAAAACTAGACTATTACACTTAAATATAACTTTACGTACAAACTATGGAAAAACTACCCATATCAGCAACATAATAAGGCATTTTCAATAAATTATTCTTCCATGTTAGAACATCCAATTTGTTATAAAAAAGCAGCAATCTTTTTTTCTATCATGATTTGACAAGAAAAGCTTAGACTTGGTAGATGCAATTCAAATCTTTGAGTGGATAGTGTTTAAATGAAACAAATATGTGTCTGCATTTTTAGTTCATATATCTATGGAAAAAAAATAATTCATGCATCTGGATTCTAGTCCTGCACTGTAACTAAATAATTTTAAACTCCTGTGTCATTCCACTGAATTCACTAGCAGGTGCTAATGTGCTTACAGTTATGAGAACAAATATATATATGTAGGATCAGTGTCTGGGTTTGTGTATACATTATTTTGCTGAGGAAATTTGTATATATTTATTAATCTTCACCCACATTTGGAGGGTAATGTTGTACACCATGAGGATTTACATTGCAATAACTCATAAACTAGTCATTCTTCAACTATTCTGTTTTGAGATATTGTCACCCAGGCACATGTACACAAAAAAAATCAATTTAGCATAAAAGGTTTTTTTTCTCTATCAAAAATAGCTGGGTTACAAATGTATCCCAGATATGATGCACTGTAATCCTGTATTTATAGTAGTTCTGTGTGCATGATTGCCTTTAGTGAGAATATCTTGTATTATAACCAACGTAGCTACATCTCCTGCACAAATAAAAAGCTGGTTTTATTTTACATACATGCAGAGTGGTTGCTGCACACAGTCAGCCTAAAGTAGAAAGTTCTCCAGGGATGTGTGAAAATTGTGTAGAGGCTCACACTGAATAAGACTCACTGAATCAATTAATTCAAAATGTGCCCTGTGAAAGATGTTTCACCTAAAACTTTAAAGATTTTTTTCTTAGTTTCTGAATGCATTTATGAGACAAAAGTTTCCCACAACACAGTTAATGTAACCTTTTTCTTGACATGGAATGAAGGTAAACCGGTTGCAGTAAGGACACTGAATTTGCATCTTTGCATCCATATATATTTCCACCGAGCCTGTAACATTTATATATTTGCCAGAATGTATGTCTTTTCATTGTAACCCGAAATATGCATTGCCTGCTAAACCAGTCCCTGGTTTTTGAATATAGATACATATGAGTAGACCATTCTACAATTTGATAAGCATGACTGGGGTCTTAGATTTAGGTAACAGTTTATTTTCAACAATATTTGTGTTGAAATGGCTTCCAATAAATCACTTTGACTATGAAATTGAAATAAATTGTCTTAAGAATTACAGATTTCAAATTCAAGTAGCCCATTAAAACCAAATTGACTTCTTACATGCATAAAGTTAAGCATAAGCATGTTTGTAGGATCAGGGTTTAGTTTGCAAGGGGAGCAAGTTACAGTTGATTTGAAAATGGCATTGCTCTGTATTTACATGATGATAAATAAGATCAGACTCTGGCCCTAAGTTGGCAAATTCTATTGTCACACAGACACAAATTTGAAGTAACTCAGAATATAACAATAACTAGAGTATTATTTTAATTGCCTTATTGTATTTTATGTGTAATTTGTTTTATTGGTTTCAGTCATTATATATACAGATGCACATAAAAGAATGCATCTGTTATGGTCTGTCATTCCTATGTAGATGTCTTCAGAATGCCCAAATATGACCTAGAGATTGGATTGGGTTATGATACAGGCATTTTATAGCTTAACCATGTATTAATATTTGGGCAACCAATACAAGTGACCAAGGTACTAGTCCTTAGTTATCTAGTAATATAGTAAGTATTACTCTATCATATATTAATCAAACTTGTTGGTGAACAGGATTTTTTCGTGTGAATAAACTAGATACAAATGCAACACCTGGCGTTACTTCAGTTTTACAAAGGCCCATATATTCCAAATCTGAGAATAATCGAAGTTCCAACTCTGCTTTTTTACAGATGGCTTTTGGAGGCCAACAAGTGTAGCATATTGTAATTAATTCAATAGAAAAGAAAAGTTGAATTTTAGAAAGCATTTTATTTTTCCCTGTTTTATGCTCCAACCTACCAGAAAATTGAAATCTCTATCTTTGGCAGTGCAGTGGCAGTCTTCCAACTATATCTTAATGAAGAAGGAATTAATTTTGACAGAATTTTGGGTTCCAAGTGTCCTGAAATCCTCCAATTCATTTACAGTTGGACTAAAGGGGGAGAGAGATGAAGGTACAAGTATAACTCAAAAGGAATGTATAAAAACATTCAATGGAGTAGGAGACATGAGTATTTTATGATGTAGAAATAACTTCAATCACTCTTCCCTAAATTGAATGCTTGAAAATTCACCATTTTATTTTTAACTAACACTTATCAAAAGCATAATAAATGAATGTCGCTAGTTTTGAAATTTAAATGAGATCTAGAGGAAGATGAAGTTCTGAATGCTTTTAAAGGAGACCTAAGAACCGAATTTACATTATATAATATGAGTTATATCTTGCCTTAATGTAAAATGTAAAATATTGATATTTAAAAAAAATTAATACAGCCAAACTTAGTAATCCTTATACAAGCAAAACTCTCATTGAAATTCACCTGCTCTGTACACATCTTGCCTATTTAATTACTGTAACAATTGCTATTCGGGCTTTTGCACAATAGTACATGAGCTTTACATTAATTTATCTAATATTTCTATAGTGCTTTATAAACCAGTAGTAATGCTATACATGCTCAGAACAGGTTAGCACCTAGATTAAGGTAACTTCATCAGAAAGAGGAGAAGATAGCCTCAGAGATGCATGAGAAGGTTGACAATAGTAAGGACATTGTTTTCTTAGGTCAATGTTGCACATGTCTCAGGCTACATCTAGACTACAGGCTTCTTTCGGAAGAAGTTTATTTTGGAAGAGATCTTCCAAAATAACTTCTTCCGAAAGAGAGTGTCCACACTGCAAAAGTGCATCAAAAAAGTAATCTGCTTTTTCGAAAGAGAGCGTCCAGACTGAATGGATGCTGTCTCACATCTTTTGCAAAAAGGCTTCTTCCTTGTAGAATGAGGATTACCAGTTCCAGAAAAAACCCTCTTTTCTTTTGATTTTCTTGCGGAAGAACACAATTGCAGTGTGGACATTCCTCAAGTTTTGTCGGAAATACGGCCATTTTTCCGACAAAACTCTGTAGTGTAGACATACCCTCAGAGTTAAGATCCCTATTCCATAAGGTTCTTAAGTATAAGCCTGACTTTAAGCAAATGAGTAGTTTTATTGAATAAAGGCTTAAACATGGAAGTGAGTATGTGTATATTATACCTAGAAGATGTGTATTGTAAGGCTCTTTGATGAACAGAACTTTTTGGAAGAAACTGCAAAAGGAAATGATGAAGGCATATTATATATAAAGTCATGTTATGTCCTCCACAACATTGCAGAGAGGAAGGGGGAGGCCTTCCTCCTGGGGTGGGAAGCAGATGCCGGCCACGAGGGGTGAGCGTTCGAGCAGTCGAGGACAGCTGCCATCCTCCAGGCCCATCAGCGCACATCTGGGAGGTCTCGAGGGAGAGGTTCTCTCAAGGACCTCAGTAACTCTCCCCAGGGCCTCCCCTCTAGGGGCCTCTGGATTGCAGAACTATCCCTTTCCCACCACAACTCCTCCCTTTTCTTGTTCCCTGACCTCTCAATAAACACACCTGTTTGGTTTTGAAAAAAACAGTCTGTATTTATGTAACATTAAGAAAAGGTGAGCAGGAGGAGGGGGGCTCATAACCTGGAGGCAGATGGGGGCTCAGAATCTGGAGGGGGAGAGGGGCTCAGGGCTGGGAGCAGCATGGGGGCAGCTGGATGTGCCACGTTGAGTGCGGGGACCTCGTTGGACTAGGGGTTGGGTGGGTCCGGGGACCACAGGGAGGTGGGGCGGGAGGCTGGAGCAGGGTCAGGTATGGCAATGGGAGAAGGGGAGGGAGCATGGGCATGGCATGGGGAGGGGCATGGGCATCACCTGGGGAGGGAGCAGAGGCACAGCGGGGGGGGGGGCGCAGGCAGAAGGGAAATGGGCATAGCAGGGGAGGCAGGAGGGTGGTAGCCAGGAGCAGCGACAGCAGGCGGGTGTGCCATCATGCTCAACATGATGGCACACATGCTGTCACACTGCTACATGAGCTGGTCCCATGTGCAGTTCCGCCACTTTGAGTCCTCATGGACCTTTTGTGCCAGGGTCAGCTGCTTGTCGCGCAGGATGCTAACATGCTGGTACATGAGGTCTTCCTGGACCCTGGAACACCTTTGGGTCTCCCAGGCTCTGGCCGCTGGCTGCGGTGGTGTGGTTCACCCCTCAGTCCTGGCTGGTCCAGCTGTGGGGAACTCAAAGAGGGAGAAACAGTCAGTCACCCATGCAGATGCCACCCCTGAGGCCATGCCCTCCTCTGTGAGCAGTGACCAACAGTTCTCGGGGCAGAGGAGGGATATGTGCTGCCTCACAGGCGCTCCAACATGCCCAGGGGACTGTGCTCCCCACCCTCCCCGCTCCCGGCCCATGGACAAGCAGGCAAGGGAGTGTCACAGTGGGATTCCCCTCATGGGCAGCAGAGGAGCCAGGAGCAGCCTGGCCCTCCCTGGTGTCTGCATACACACCTGCAGCTTACAGCGCTGTCTGTAGGAGCAGGTGCTGCCTTGCACATGCAGCCATGCCCGTGTGCTGTGTGCAGCACCCCTCGGTCTGTGTGGGGTTGTGCCTGTACCTTGTGGCTAGCTTGCTTCCAGTCATGGGCCCCCCCATGGCAGGACATGTGTGGCCTCTCCTGCTGCATCCGCATGCTGCATACTAATGCTGCACGTGATTCCACGTGCACAGACTGCAGCACAATGTCCAGCCCAAACAGCCCGAGCAACACTCAGACCCTACCCCCTGTGTGCCCACCTCCCCCACCCTGTGTGTGTGACAAAGTGAGACCACTCACCTGAAGATCCCTCCCAGGCCTCCGAGGAGGCCTGGGAGATATCCTGGCTCACAGGCACCGGCTCCAGGGTCAGGGTCATGGTCTCCATCTCCTCCTCCTTCTCCAGCTGGCCCTGGTCCTCCTGGTCCTCCTGGTTCTCCTCTGCCGAGGCCTCTGGCCGGGCAATGACGGGGATCTCCAGGCCAGAGTCCATGAGGATGGGTGGGGAAGACATTTCCCCACCCCCAAGGATCTGGTGGAGCTCCTGGTAATAGGGTCAGGTGTGAGGTCCTGCCCCTGAGCATGAGCTGCCCTCTCTGGCCCAGATATATCCCTGAAGGAGATCCTTTACCTTACTCTGGACCTGTTCCAAGGTCTGGGGTGGGTGTCTGCGATCCACCAGGGACTCGGCCATGTGTTCATATAAGTTGGCATTGCCATGCTTGGCCTGGAGATCCTGCAATGTCTCCTCCTTGCCCCACAGCTCGAGGAGGGACAGGATCTCCAGTCCAGACCAGGAGGGTGCGCACCTCTTGGTCCCCCTGGGTGGGTCCTGGGACCCCTGGAGCTGCTCCCTGTGAGGGCCAGGGAGTTCACAGGGGGCTTGAGGCTCGGCCATAAGTGGCAAGGCCTGTGGCAGGGAGAGCCGTGCGGTGAGGTGCTGCTCTTAGGTTGGCTTCCCGCCACAAGGCTTGTCCAGGGTGCCTGCAACTTTAAGAGGGGCCAGGAGACAGGAAATATAGAGTCCTGATGACTCTGGATGGAGTGGCCATCAAGGCACCTGTGCTATTTCCTGGCCTCTTCTTTCAAAAGGAAACCCTCCTCCCCATCCACACATGGCTTTTTCCGAAAGAGCTTTTTCGGAAAAAGGCTTCTTCCTCATAGAAAGAGGATTATCAATATCAGAAAAACCCCTCTGTTCTTTCGATTTACTTTCAGAAGAACATGATTGCAGTGTGGACGTTCATCAAGTTTTATCAGAAAAATGGCTTTTTTTCCAACAAAACTCTGTACTGTAGACATACCCTCAGAGTCCTTTCTTCAACAGTTGCTTGTTAAAGAAAATGCTACAGTTACAGACATACACCAACAGGCTTCAGCACAGCATAAGTCTCAGGTTTGTACTTTGTCTGCGAGGGACCACATCCTCTCTGGAACTAGTCTATACAGTGCATAGAGACATCTTGTGGTTGAATAATATGATGCAACTGTGCCCACCTCCAATGCAACTGTTCCCAGGTCCTCTGGATCTTGTTTGGAGATTTACTATCTTTGCATACAAAGTTCCCCAGAGGAGATTTTTGTACTTGTGAAATAGTTTAGATCAAAGTGCATTTTTTCAATTAAACTCTTGGTTACCAGTGTAAGGTAATTAGGTGGCATGGATCCAATCCATCTCCCACTGGAGTCAAGAAAGATTTCAATTGATTCCAATAGGAGTAGAATTAACCAAATGTTCATTAGTAAGGTTGGGTTACTGATTAAGAAAAATTAAAACAAAAATTCCAGTTTCAGAATTACTAATACAATTTGAAGCCATATGTTCTGTTTCAAGATTAATCCCAGTATTTGAACTAGTTGTTGAGTAATAATGTACCTGTGCAATCTCACTGAACTCTCCTTTGTGGTTCTGATTTTCCCAGAACAGCTCATTTGTTAAAAAAGTGTTACCTACCTAGCCACATGAGCCTTTGGTTAGATCTCTCTTGTAATATACTTATCTTAAGGACAAGTTTTGTTTTATAGTTTTTTGGTGAGATTCAAATATAGTAGAGGTAGGTAAAAGATACATTTCAGGGATATTTTTGTTTCTTCTCCATCTGTTGTCCAAAAGCTGATTTTCTTGTATCAGAAAATGAGTATAATATATGTAGATTGAAATGCCCCTAAAATATTACGTATTTATAAATAACTCAATATGGCCATTCTTATATTCTTATGTTATGTTCTTATATATGCATGTATACAAAGGTACATTTTAAATGCACAAACCTTTTTAAAAGGCAAGATACAGTACCAGGAAATGTAGGTCTTCTGCAACTTTGCAAGAAAAATGCAGAATACTTCAAATTACCTATATAAGCATTTGCAACTCTAAACACTTGAGCAGAACCTTTAATGTTGTTTTAATAATTTTGTGTCTATTTTATTCTTGATAAATGTCTATTTTTGATTACACTAAGACAATAGAACATTATAATAATGTTGAATAATGCAGAAAAAGTAAGTTATATAAAGACTATTAACATAAATAGCAACTATGACAGTGATTGTCATCACTTACAAATCCTTTTCAAATCACTTGACAGATTGTCATGAAAACAGGTTTATGCAAATGTATTAAAAGTTTATGCAAATTGTTTTACTATAAGATAGAAATAAGACTATGTAATCTCCAGCCCAAAGGCACTTAACAGTGAAAATCAAAGAAGATGTGTTTGGTTCATTTTTACCATAAATATATTTAAGCAAAACTATTTTATTTCCAAGATTGCAGTGATTGGAAGAGGTTCTTGACTTACACAAAGTGAGCAATTAATCTAGTAAAGTATTGTGTAGGCTGCGAAAAAGTTCAGTCTGGATGAGAACATGGACACGTTTTGACTTGAGATCTGAAATTGTTCAGAATGCATAAAATTGAAGTAGTTAATGAGGGAAAATTGAAGAAGGATGCTATGCTGCACTTCTTGATGGTGTTTGTCTTTCGTCTTTAGATTACTTGTAAGTTTTGATCAGACACATACTCTACAGACCTACCTCTGCATCTGCCTCACAGATTTAAAATAAAAGATGCAACAGCATTTCAATTACATAATTCATGTTAGAGCTGCAACAAGTGAAAGTGTTGTCTGTTTACCAGGATTGCTGCTTTTCTTTATGATGCCAGGGAAATTTATCCTAAGGGGCAAATCCTGATCCTCTTTCCCTCATATGTCCTTGGCAAAAATATGCCAGCGAAGAGCCAGCCAGAGCCTCGAGCCAGTAGGGACAAGAAGCAGCCAAAAGAGAGAGCTTATGTTTACCTTTGGATATTCTAGTCAAAACTAATGAAAGTTCTCTGACTTTCTCTGCCCTGGGCTGATTAAGTCTTTATACTAGCCAACTCCTTCTTCCCCGTCCCATAGCCATTTCACCTCAGCTTCATCCTTTTCTTTCCATTGAGCTGATCCCTTCCTAACTAACCACTCCCCTCCCGCATAAAAAAACAAAAACAAAACATGGAACTAACATACTGTTTGCCACCCTCCCATTGTTCACTCTGCTTATGGGTTATAGCCCTTCATTTTTATCTAGTTTGAGTGTAAACTCTCAGGCACAAGAATCCCCTCCTCCTACAGCATTTGTACGATGACTAGCACAATGGGACCGCATTCTAGGTTAGCTTTTAAGCACTACCCAGCCTGCCAAGAATTCCAGGCTTCACTGGACACTTTGTCAGGAATTGGGATATGGGCAGCCAGATTTAGTGGTTAGCGCATGTATGAGGAAACTGAACAGAGGGTCAGAATCCTAGTCAGAGCCAGGAATCAGAGCTGAGAGTCAGAGCAAGGTTCTCTGGAGTAGGGAAGACAGGCACATGGCTGGGATTGAGGCAGGAGTGAGGTTGGTTCAGGGGTGGAACAAGGTGAGGAAATAGGAAGCAGGATCAAAGAACAAGGTGAGGAAGCAGGAGTAAGGTAGGGTCTGTCTCAGCAGCAGGTCATGGGCCTACTTGGCTGCACAAGCAGCCTCCAGGTAATTTCCATAAAGTAAGGCTGGGAAATAAGTGGCTTGTGGGCTGGACATGGTTGTCCACTGGATACTTTATTTACTTTTGTGTCTGCAGGTACGGCCTCTTCCAGCTCCAAATGGCCATGGTTCACCGTTTCCGACTAGCAGGAGTAGCAGGTTGCCCAGCCCATGGCTCTTCCTGGAGCTCCCACGGGCCAGAAGCAGCACATGTTTGTTTATCCACTCTGGAAAATCCTCTCCTAGCTGTAGGTAGGTACACCCTCAGTAAGTGGGTATGTGAGCTCCTATGCATGTATTAAATAGATAAAAGGATATATTAGCTGATCCTGACTGAGCACCTTCTGCAAGGCATTGATTGGTTTCTCTTCTCACTGCAATCAATGTGAGTTGAGAGGCCTCCATCACCTACCAGGAACAGGCCTTGTCATTTTCCAGCTTTGTGAAAACAAAGGCTGGCTTTAATTGTGTTGACTTCCAGCTACCATGTTACTTATATGCATGGCAATCAAAATATTCTTTTGCAAAAGGCCATGGAAGTATAAGCGCTGAACCACTCACATCCAGCACGTTTTACTTCTCTGTAAATCTGGCAATGTTTTGATTTAGGCTCTTCCAGCCACTAGTTCCAGTTTCATCAAATGACAATGGCAAACAAACAGTGAGCCAATAATGTCAGAAGAAAAGGCTGGCCATAATTTTAATTGTTTCTCTCCTAAGGATTAGAAAGTAAATGAAGAAATGACTGAAACAACTGAAAACCTTATTTATCAGTGTCAGCACTGAACAAAGGATTGCCTTGTGTTTCATAACGCATATTATTAACTCACTGGCAAGGAACAGTATTAAGTGCAGTACAGGCTGCTTCAGCTTTAATGCCTTTGTAAATATGCAGTCTGCTCTCCGTGCATCAGTCATGCACATACAGCATTCTTTGGTAATAGGAATACAGTGAATTAGCCTCACTATAATGAGAATGCATACATCTTTAAGGGGCGGGGGATTATATGGTAAAAACAAGAGGATAAAACATCAAGTGTTAAGAAGTTAATTAAATTATAGTTCCCTAAAGCATACAGACTTCAGAGAGAATTTCACAACTGCGTGCCACAATGTGAGCTGTAAGGCAACCAGAGCTCTGGCAAAGATTTATTACTGTCTTTCAGGGGTCCATCCAAGGCAGTGTGATGAAAGCAAACACTTGGCCAGATTTTCAAAAGCATACAGGGTCTTTTATTTTGGTCTCTAAATGGAAAATCTGGTGCTGAGTTCTTCTGAAATTCAGGCCGACAATGTTGATAAAAGATAACTGGGAAAGGTGACATTCGAAAACATAACCATTCCCCTGGAGTGGTGCTAATGTTCCATACAGCATTTGGCACAAATGTCATTTTTTTCTCTCCCGTTTTCTTTTTTAGTTCTTAACTGTCACCAGTGCAGAGAAAAATCTCTCTCTCTTCCCTTTTCCGTCCCCATATGAA